>CM060919.1:556151559-565251559 GCA_030737875.1 Allium sativum | reverse complement strand
GAAGGAAGAGGGTGGGAATGCCTAGAGAAATTCTTTATTTTATTTGCTTTTGCACGTGACCATTCTGTCTTCTGTGTTCTTCGTTTTTTCAACTCCTTTCTGTGCAATTTTTTTTCCACGCAATCATAGTTTTGCTTTTGTTATAGATTCGCCAATAGTTTATATTTGCTGGTTACTGAAAAAATGAACAATTTTATTGATTATTTATATATCTTTGTTAAGTTTGTCTGGTTTAAAAAATTCAGAACTCTATTTTTGCTTGTAAAACAATTTATTGCTAAGCAAACCAAATTTGACTATAATGCAAGTCAAATTTTAGTGCAATGCCCACCAAAAAAAAAAAACGGAAAAAAAATTATACAACACAAATCAATTTTAATGCATCTCAAATTAATCCAGCATCGATCCAAATACAGTAGAAGAATGAAATGCAAATCGGACTTGGATACCACACAGGCCAAATTTTCAAATATTTCTCCTTCTTTTCGAATTTTGTATCTCATAGAAAATAAATAGTGAAATAAGATTTACAAAATACACTTAGAGCAATTTGGTCTCCAAAAAAAACTGATTTATGTTATAACAAGTGTGAGACACTTCTAAACTATTTATTCTTATCATAGAGACTGCTAACAAAAGGAGACATGCCAAAAAGCAATAACTAAAAATATAGGATTAATGATGAAGTAACCATCATTGGTTGAACTGAATTCCAGAAGGGGTGTTCCATATTTTTATTTTAGGGAATTACCGAACCTATGGTTGAATAGCAACCCTTAAATCGTAACACCAAATTTTTACGTTGACTAATATCACTGGAAGGGGCTGACCAATAATATTTAATGATGAATGGTGATTCGATGATGAGTAGTAAATAGAACAAATTAATTACATGGAGCCAATGAATTAAATTGGGATTGCATTTATGTATTCACGTACATAAGTAATGTGTGCAGATATGTTCGTATATCAGTATGACAGTATATCACTCACACACACACACACACACCCACACACACCCTCCCTCCCTCTCCATCTCCCTCTCCCCCTCCCCCTCCCCCCCCCCCCTCCCCCCTCCCCCTCCCTCCCTCCCTCTCTCTTACGTGCATTTATGTATCTATGCTTGTATATGCATGTATCTAGTGTGAGTGTGTGCTTAGGTAAGCACAGAGTTGTACAGGGAAAAGTACAAGGTTTGACACACCCTCCCTCTCCCCCCCCCTCTCTTCTTCTCCCCCTCCCCCCTCCTTCCCTCTCTCTCTCCTTCCCTCTCTCTCCTTCTCTCTCTCTCTCTCTCTCTCTCTCTCTCTCTCTTACGTGCATTTATGTATCTATGCTTGTATATGCATGTATCTAGTGTGAGTGTGTGCTTAGGTAAGCACAGAGTTGTACAGGGAAAAGTACAAGGTTTGAACATGATGGTAGCATAAATCACACCCCTTAATTTACCGAAATGTATGGTTAGAGGCAGATAAGGTTTGTTTTCTAGATCGTTCATCTTCCTTAGACGTATGCATATGTATCTGTGTGTACATGTTATATTCATAAAGTCAAGACACAAAGTGTTCTGGAAAATGCATGAAATAAATTTGATATTTACCACATGATATATGAAGGACAAAAAGAGCAAGTAACTTAAATATTAGGTTGTATAGAACAAGTGATTAGGAAAAAAATAAAGAGAGAAATAGAAGACTAGACTGAAGGAAAAAAGGGAGAGAAAGAAGAAATGAAATAAATAAAATACAAATGAGAATGGATTAGCATATTTCCTTGGACTTCAAAACAGCATTATTAAAAACTTCAGAAGAAAAACTTGGAAACATGCTGTGATATAACCATGGCTTAGTTAAAATTATTTGGCCGATTCGGAATGCTGAACTCCACAGATAATCTTAGAAACATGATGCACTATAAAACCATAGCATATTTCAAGTTCAATCACTCCTTATTCAAAATGAATAGTTACGAATATATTTCTTCATTTTCAGATGGCTATCACGAAATAATATGAGGGCAAATTACGGATTTCAGGATACATGAAAGAATTAATTTTGAGTCAAATTTGAATACCTATCCAAATTAGGGCAAAAAAAGTTGTAGAGTTTCTCACACAGATTTCCCATATTCAACAAAACAATAAAGACAATAGTTTTCTTTTTCTATCTATTGGTGCTATGTAGTCGTTTTTGTTTATTAGTATCATGCTATTGCTTTGAACAGAACAGTAATAATCTGAAACATAAATTACATCAATAAATGATGGGAGAGTTGAGTAGCATTAGAGAATGAAAGATGATTTGTACCAGCGAAATTGTTACAGTTGTGTGTAAATCGTTTCCTTCTCTTCTGAACCGATCATGCGATGCTGTTTTAATTCGAAACTGCACAGGAAAATGATAAACGTAAACCAAAAACATGACAGCATGGACTAAAAAGGAAAACTAGAAAGATAATGCACTGTGACTACCAAGTGAGAAAGATATACCTTTAAATCTCCAGGTTCACCATCAATTTTAGGCTCGCCATCTTCATAAAATACCACTTCCTACAAAAAATAACTTGTCTTTAGAGATACCTTCGTTAACTATACAATGAACTAAAAACAATTAAAAAAAATAAGCCAACCATTTGGTTGAAAACGTTAGCACCAACAAGTAGAGACACTACAAGTTCTGTCATTTATGCTGATTTTATTGTCAATGGATATGGAATATTTTTTATCCTTTTTTTCCTCAAAGAAATGATGAAAGATTGGCACAGCAAAAATAGATTGAAAGTTACATATGAAAGTCAAAATGCAAAATTGAAATAAAGATGTTCAAATGCCAAATCTTTTTGAAACTTTACCTGTCCGTCTTGCATACCCTTTTCAATATCGACAGTCACAAAATATCCTTCTCGTTCAAACTTTACATTTTGACACTGTTCACAAACCTGTTGAAGAAAATATTTCAATTAAAAACACACAAGCTTAACTATTTCATTTTTATGTTTCATAATCTGATCAGTAAAATCGAACAGAGAAAGCACAATACGAGTAAAAGCTACGTATATTTAGTAGCGAAACTGATCTAGCCGATGACAGGATATTAAAATAAGAAGGAAAAGTACATGCAAAAAATTACTACCTCTTCTGTCATCTGCTGAAACATTCCTGGACCGATTTGTCTATGATAGACTTC
Source organism: Allium sativum (assembly GCA_030737875.1). Taxonomy (NCBI): domain Eukaryota; kingdom Viridiplantae; phylum Streptophyta; class Magnoliopsida; order Asparagales; family Amaryllidaceae; genus Allium; species Allium sativum. The sequence goes on along the minus strand of CM060919.1, from coordinate 565,248,374 downwards.
ATTTCTGCAGTTACAACGCCTCTTTCCAGGTGCTGGTTTAATAACATTCTTCTCTCTCCAAACCTGCTAAAAGAAGCTCATGATAAGCGTTTAATAAAATGCATATATACAGCCTTTTCCTCAGATGTTATTTACATACATCCTTTGATTTTATATTAGATGTCAGTGTATATTATCTTATTTGTGAGCATGAACAGTGCAGATTGTTTTATGTAAATATAATACTTGCAACGAGTGATGAAATTAACAAAGGTTTACATATAACATACTGCCTTTGAAAATATAGTAAAAGACTAAATTGTAAAATATCACAAATCAAGTATGAAACTTGTTCTAAGTAACCTTTAATGAACCTCCCATATACAGATCTTCAAGCGTAGCTTGCAACTCGACGACCACATCATCACCTTTCGGAATTTTCTCTTCCTCTTCTTCTTGCATGCCACCACCAAAGAACCTATTCGAATATTTTTACAATTACTCATAGCATAAGATAACAACTAGACATAATAACTCAAGACTCTATGGTCATTTTTTAATTAAAAAAAAAAGCTGAGATAATGTAAGCTACTAGAGGTGCATAATGAAACCATATTCCTCTAGAAAAGGGAGCACACTTCACGGTTTCCTACTATGAAGCAGTCAGAAAAAAGGTAACTCAGAAGTTCCAACCTACAACCAGCAGAATCACATTAGGTAGCATCACCATGAACATCTTCCCCTCTAAAGCCTAATTTTCTTTATAACTGTATTTTTGCCTTTATCGCTTCTTGAAAATTATGCTGACAAATTTCTTTGTATGGAAAATTGCAACTGCTTATAGGACCACCAACTTATCCCTATTTAGTGACTACTTCCAAGAACATGTTCCTACCTGCCGTTTCAATGTGCTAATTCTGATAAGAAGAAACTGGGAAACAAGGTTTTAAATCTCGGATATCAGTCGTGTTTCGTCTTGGGAATTTTTTAGACTTGATCTCGTACCGGGAGAGATCTCGGACGAGATGAGTCTAACTCGGGAGTTCGTCTCGAAATTCTATCTCGGATCTGAAAGTTCATATCAGAACAATCTCGGGGTACATGGTATGTTAAAAAATGATATTTTTACTGAATAATTTTATGAATGCCATTAAAAGCACAGCAACTTAAACTTGAATTGCAAAATAACTTTATTATTCTTTATTTTGCGAAAGACCATTCATATTTTAAATCGTAATATGTTTAAAACAAAAATATTATTAGACATAAAATATTAAAAGGATCTAAAACATCAGAAAATTCAACATAAATAGACCATAAAATACATGATTTCATAGGCAACATGTATGTAAAAAAGACAAATATGAAAATCATAAGCATTGTAGAACATATATGAACATACAATATGGTCATTTAACATGCAAAACTTAAAATAACAAAAGGTTATCATGGCTAGATTTGAGTTTTTTAATTATTGTTCTAGTTCAGATACAGATTTAAATTTTAACCACAAAACTAAGATCTTGGACGATGTTCCAGTATTTCGTCTCGGTCGATATATCGTTCGATATTGTCATATCTCGGGCGATATATTCGAAAGGAGATTTAAAGTGATATTTGCAGTTTCGTTTCAGAAAGAGCCCAAAACGAGATCTCGGAGGAAATCTTGGGCGATATTTGTGAGATTTGAAACAGTGCTGGGAAGAGTAATCTCATGTTTCCAAATCAATCTCAAAACATATTTCTTTTAGCTGTTGTAGTTATCCATTCCAAATTTAAGGATAGCCATTAAAAATAAATTTGGATATCCATTCATCAACTAGCATAGCAATTCTAATATTCTGTCATAGTAAATTTAATTATCTAGAACAAATGCTTCTTCCATCTAATGAACATTTTTCCAGGATGGATAAGAACACAACAAAGTGAAGTAAAAGATCACATTAGAACACAAAAATGCAATGAATGTTAAGCAACAAGACTAAATAAAAGTTTAGAAGGGTTAAGCAAATCTGATGTCTTCTTGTATTTGGGTTGGTTTGTCAGCATAGCCAAATATAGCCTTCAACTGATTACCATTAATCATGAATTTAATTATAGAAAAATCCCTGAAATGAAGAATACTGGTTCCTATTAATATTCTAGTATTTTCATAGTTCAGCCCCTTTCTTGGGACAAAAGATGTCAACTGTAACTGCTTGCTTTGGTTGTTATCTATTGAGTTTACAACTCCTATACTTTCAACTTCCCACTATAATAAAGTAGGCTTTCGAGCTAATAAAGAGGTCTATTAAAATATTTAGCAAACTTGATATAAAGAAATGATGTGGGAACTAGGAACCTACCATCTATAATATTGATAGGATGAGCTAGTTACAACAAAGTATGTAAATCAGTAGCTACTGTAGAATGCTGTTTACAGTCAATATTACGGAACCCATACTGTTGTACAGTATAGTCCTGAGGAGTGTAGGTCAAGACGCGAAGAAACTTATATTAAAGATAAAGAACATTCACTTCCCTTTGTGAACAATATGCAAATAAGATGATTCAGACTTAGTTACTTTCCTTCATTTTCTCATGTCTAGTATAAAATCAATCTTGGCATGTGGGTCTGTAAGTGATGGATAGTTGAGTAGAGCCTAAATGTCATCGTAACAGAAACCATTTAAGTTCCTTCACATGAACCAAAGAAGCCGAAATTGGAAAGCTCGATTTAGCACTCAACATTTCAAAAATTAATGTTAAAAAGTATCAAAACTTAAAGGTTCATAGTACCAAAGACTGGTTAAGAAGCAAACACAAAGTTTTGCTTACGAGCTAAATATGTCTTGCATGTTCATCCCACCGCCTCTACCTCCACCGCCAGCAGCATGCTGCTTCAAACCCTCTTCACCATATCTATCATATATAGTCCTCTTTTCCTCATCACTGAGAACTTCATATGCTATAATGCACCCAAAAAAAAGTCAGAATTACCAGTCAGTTAGATTTAAATAACATGAAAAGCATAACAAAAGGTACCATTGCTGATCTCAGCGAATTTCTTATTAGCATCTTCATTTCCTTGATTTTTATCAGGATGATATTTTAATGCAAGCTTCCTACAATTAAGATGAACAGTCAGCACATATACATCAAATTTTTGTATAGAATACAACATTCATCAAATATAGCACAGAAACTATATCTGTGCATGTGTGATGCATAAAGAAAATGAATAGCACATAAGTTTTTATCCAACTTGTAAGCGTAGGGACTCCCATTGACTATTTTTTTTGGTTAAAAAAAAGGGAGCGGCTATTTGAACACAAAATTAAACACAAAAAGAAAAATACAAAGCCATGGCCGTTGGATCTTTTTTGTTTTATATGGAAGAGTGTAATTCATGGGGTGTGATCCAATGGTGCATATCAATTGTGTCTAAATAGACTTTCCCTTAAAAAAAAAAAAAACGAAGTCCCGTACAATATTTAATGCTCAAAACCTTATCAAAATAATATCGACATAATTACTGTACAAGGACCCACACCCACATAGTAAAAACAATGCATTTAATTTGGACAATAAATGACACAAATACCCGATCAAGTAATCTAATTAATCAATTTCTATTGATTGCACTTTGCTCCTACCAAGTATGTTTCGCAAATAGTCCGACCTAGATCCACTTAACTGATTTCTATTGATTGCACTTTGCTCCTACCAAGTATGTTTTATACGTCGGTTAGTTATAATTTTTGGCTATGAGTTGTACATGGTCCAGTTCAAAATAAAATAACCCAACTAGTAATAATACATGCATCTCAGAGATTAAAATTCATCTCGGGACCATATCACAGTATATTTTATGTTAAAAGAATAATTTGATCACATAATAATACTTACATTTACAAAAATGTATAGAAAATCAAGCTTACTTGATTTGTAAATGAAACAATAACACATCAATATAATCTATAACAACAAACATAGAGCCAATTTATTTATTATCCACTAAATTACCGAGTGAAATCCAGGGGAAAAAAAAATGGTGTCTAATTCATAGCCAAGTAAACAAGTTTGTGATAAAAATGTTAAAATCAATTGAAGTTCATTTCATAACCTTTTATATTATTAGTAGGAAGCTATAAATGTATTTATAGAACACAAGGCAAGAAGCTACAAATGCATACATCAAAATGAATTTTCGATCTATATAAAGGGTTTAATAAAATCTACTTATAGGAAAAAAAACTTTAAAAATGATAACAAACCAAACTTTACTCCCAATAAAACATAATTTCACGACAAATAAAATTCATTAAAATAGAAAGAAAAAAACTAATTAACATACCTATAGAGAGTAGAGAGCAAAAATGCGTTCTCGAAAGCAAGAGTGACCTGTTGAAAGTCAGAAGCAACCGCGTGCCATCCAGAGTTGGAGGTGAAGCTCAGTTTGTTTTAGAACATGAAGTTCCATTTTTTTCTAAGTGAAAGAAATTCGATTATTTAATGAGGAAGGTCGATCTTTTGAGAAGAGGAATTGGATAACAAAGCAAAGGCATGTGTCAATTGATGATGGATTGAGAATCAGATAGGCTTTATTTTTTCAAAATAATAAAAATTTAAATAAATCGGCCTATATCTCGGAATATGTTTCGCACTAAATATCGGCCGATATTTGTAAATATCGACCGATATATTCAAAACGAAATATTGATCGGTATCTTTTGTTTCGTTTCATTTCAGCCTTCAATCGAGATCATGGCCGAGATTTAAAACATTACTCATGGGTCACAACAACTCGAGTCTGAGTTGTAGAGGCCGAGGGGCCGAGTTATGAAAGATTGCCTAATTATTGGATATTTTTATTGTGCTTCTCCGTTTATCATCTTGTGATGTTCTCCAAGTCTTTAGATCCATGACCCTATCGTTTCCCGATCCAGTTCAATGGTTCGAGTCCGTTCAAAGATCGAGAAATTTACTAATAACTCTTGTCCTTCAATTTGACTTTTAAAAAAAATGGTATTTTATTACGATGACGTCATATTCTTCAATGATATGCCTCATCAAAATCTTACAAAGAAATCACGTACTTTAATAACATGCCTCATCAAAATCTTACAACGACAACGACATCATATACTTCAATAATTTCCCATCAAAATCTTACAACCACCTAACATAAATGAGGGTCTTGCAAGGCATATTATCTTCATATATTAACATACAACGGTGAGCTAGATCGTTGTGAAATAGCTAAAACAGGTGAAGTCAATATGAACCAAAAATCATCCATACTAGAAAATGCAACTACTAGCAAGACTAATGAAAATTACAATAGAGATGTAAAAACAAATTAGGAAAAAGAACCAAAAGCCAAAAGGTTGTTGAAAATCACCAGCAGCAGAGCTAAAGGTGTACTCAACGCCTTATGAATATAAAATATGCTTAGCTCACTGGCTATCTATTGTACCAATCATGGCAAATAATCCTTTTCCTTTGAATTCACATACAGATTAGGGGTCATTATAGATCTATCGTTGCTGAGGACCTAGCCATCGCTTTAAGCATTGATTACGAATTATGATCATTCTGCACTCTTTTGAAATTGTCATATGTTAGATATAGTGGTTGTCAAGGCGCGAGAAGCGCAGGTGGATTGTTGTGGCTTTCTCAACGTCAAAAGCTGCAACTAGAGGCGCACAAAAAAAGCACATGACTTTTCAAGGCACCAAAGTGGAATAAGGTGCACCTCGAACAGTCGACCCTTTTTTATCATGCATCGTTGACTGCAATTCAACATTCATTTTTATGGTTTTCAAAGTTTGAAATTAAAAGTCAAGTTCAATTCAACAATTAATTTTAGGGGTTTCAAAGTTCAAACAGAAGAAAAACTGTTGTTGTCGTCCATCATCAACAACTCGACGCCACTACCGTCACTACTATCGTCGACGTCGTAGTTGATTGCCACTGCCTAACCACTGTCGTCATCACTCCTTCGGTCGTCGAACTAGATCTGATAGCTTGAGGTTTTTTTTTTTTTTTTTTTTTGCTTAACTGCTAGTCATTTAAATTAGTTCAAACTTCAGACTTGATTTTAACTATTTTTAAGTTTACATTTTTAAATTAATTTTAATTACTCTAAATTTATAATAATTTATTTTAAGCTAATTCAAACTAAGTAATTAATTTGGTTTAAAATTTAAATAGTCGTGTCAAATAAATTATAAGTATGGTTTAAAATTTAAATTTTTGCTAATTAAATAGTTGAATTTTGAATCTAGACTTTTTAGTTGATGAAATAGTTAAATTTAAGTTCTACTTAACAAAGTAGTTAAATATAATATTTATACAGTTAAACAAATTATAAAATATGATTTATAAATTAATTCTTAATTGATAAAATAGATAAATAAAATATTTAAATAGTTGAATGAATTATAAAATATAGTTTAATCTTAAATTGTAGTCAATATAATAGTTATTTCCAAAAATGGTTATCAACACTAAATTCATCATTTTAAGTAGTCGCTTAGTGCAAATTTTTTCCATCAAAAAAGCTCACATGTATGAAAAGTGCAAAAAAGCACAAGGTGCAAGCTTAGCGTCTTAACACCGCTTTCATTGGGGTTAAATCATCATATATCAACATGAATATTGTCCTTTGGCGTTTCAAAAATAAACTATTACGGTAAGGCATGCATGATGCAATCAAACATCATTAATCATTATTGCACATTGCCACAGATTACCTAATTTATAAATTATTTGGTATCGCCCCGCAATATATCATAAGGAAGGAAGTCCAATTGAATTGAGGCAATGACATAATCCAGTATTAATTATCGAATCCTTAAATTAAGAGGTGTTTAAATTCCAAACTCTAGTTCATAATCTCTCCAAATCATATAATCACATATTTAGATCGTGCTCAATCCACTAGCTCTCCGACAAGGAGCTCAACATCGAGCAAGTCCCTTTATTCACTCTCAAGTGACGTGATTTGTTATCTCATAAAAGCTCATCCGACCACTCTTTGACAAGGAAACAAGCACTTCACGATTCATCGTATCGTAATCTAGTTGGAGGTGGCATGTTCTGTTAGTTTATATATCGATTTCATAGAATAACCAAATTCCATCGGTATCCCATAATAATATCAGTTATCAAGTTCAAACAATTTTCAAATACAAATATCCATCATCTGATTATAGAGTTCAATTCGAATGCATCGAGCAAAATATCAAAAGATCTAAAGGGTTTCATCCGAACCTTAACCTAGAGCATTCTTATAGAACCGTTTGGAATCTCAGATGATAATTCTTTATAACTCACAGAGAGCGCAAAGTACAAAAATCAAATTTGACTCAAATCCATCCCAATCATGAGATAATCATTCTCGATCTACCTGTAGGGCCGAATGTAGATATCTATCACAAAGGATGATCATTCTGATGCAATACCATAGTTTGTGCCATGATAATTTGATTTTTGACATAATGTTGTAAGCGACTACTCTAAAGTTGCTCCTCTATCAAGTCACACAGATGTTTGCATTCACTTGTTTCGTATCCATCTAGCTCATAGAGTTTACAAAACTTTTTTAAAAAAAAACTCCCAATCTATGGGCTTTCCATAAGGAATCTACCCTTGATATTCAAGTAAATCCTCTTTGGGGTTTTGATCAAATCAATGTATCTCTTTTGCTGCTTTGGTTCCCCAAAGTCATTGTCCGTTTTCGTTTTCCTTTATCATTCTCATTTCATGTATTGGTTGGTCATCTATCATCCACAACGTTTATAGTGGTATTTCCAGCCAGTGTCCTCCTAATTAAAATATCTCTTGGCCTGATAGTAAAAATCTATCAGACCCATTAGTGGATCTTTTCAAAGCTATTTTGAAATCAATTTTACTCGCTACTTCAAAAACCATTGTCATCGGTACTATTAACGAGTTTGATTTCTGCAGTGCGGCGACTGTTGCCTTGAATCTAGTTAGGTAACTTCATAAATTCTCACCGGTCCTCTTGAGAGTATCACCGCATTCTTTGGTGGTGCTATATGAACTTTGAATCATTTCATAAACTTATCCACTAATTTGGTTCACATACTAATGGACTCGTTCTATAACTGACGAAACCATAATGCTTTTAAATTCATCGAGTACAGAAAACACCGTTTCGTCATTTCCTGCAAAGCATCCAACACTTTCATGTGTTGGACATATCTCATCAAGTAAACAATTGGATATATCCTTTGATTATACATCTCCAACATTGACAACTTAAATTCAAGTGAGATTCTAACAGACGAGATGATTGAGGTAAAGAGGTTTCCATTTACATCCTAAAAACTTCTATCTAGGGATTCAATTCTCATTATTTGTCTTATCTTCTCAGCAATCATGTCATTGTCATTCAAAAGAAATCCCTTGAGCATTGTGTCCCTACCCAAATCCTCATTATACCCCTCATTCCTACCAAGAACTTTTGATCCAACCTTTGTTACTGTAGATCTGCCTTCTAGTCTTTCTTATGTGACTCAGGATTACCTCTCAAACATACTCCATCTGTCCAAGTTCCAAATCAAGCATATCTACGAGCAGCTTGGGTTGGTACCGAGTCGTCTTAACTCGATACCGAGCTGTGGTGCCCCCTCAGGTTTGTCCTGACTAGTCTTGCACCATCTCTCGGTACACATGTTTCGCCCTTTGGGGCCCGACCTTGGCTGCCAGCTACTTTATCTGTCTTTTGTTGTTTTATTCTCCTAAACAACTCATTCATCATCTCTTCCCATCGAGCCACTAGCTTATCTTGCATCTCTTCACCCTCATCTTCATCTTTTCTCTAATCATGTAGATTAATGGATTCAAATTTAAGGACAACTCCTGCCTGCCTTATGCTCATGGTTGGCTTCCTCCAGCAATAATTTTTTTGTTCATGGTTTTCTTCATCTTCGCCAAATCAAGTTTAAAGTTCACAAATCCAAGTCCTCAATAAAAGCAGCAAGATGTTTAAATCAAACATCAGTCAAGTAATCTAATTAGTTTAAATATGAGAGAGATCTAGAAAAAGAGAACAAAACACACAATCTATAATAGTTTGATAAATACTTTGGCATGCGTCCACCAAGCTATCTCTTTTGTACTTCTCCATTTGCCATCTCATGATGTTCTTCAAGTCTTTGTACTCATTTCTTTATTGTTCCTTAGTCCGGCTCAAACGTTCGAGTATATTTAGAGACTCTGGAAAATTTGCTGATAAAATAAAACTATATTGTCAGTTCGTCACCTCAACCGTGAGGATCAAACCAACATTTGACTTTGTTCCCAAGAAACCTCTGCATTCCTTGAATGGAGGAATCGTGCACCAAATTTAAGTGCTTATTTGCTATAGTAGGACTACACTTTTCATGTTTTTACAGCTACGAGTTCTAGAATACCCAAGGACATTCTACCCAACCATTTCGTTGGTTGTCCCATTTGTCATCGGTGTAGTAGTTAGTCAACTCAGCTTTGATGGCCTGGTATACTGTATCAGCAATGGCGCAAGTGTAAAGTCAGGTTGTTATAGGACTTCAATATTGCTTAAATGATCATGCTGATGTTTATATGTCAAACTTAAATGATCATGTTGATGTTTATATGTCAAACCCTAATGCTTTTTTACTGCATATAAGTCTATGCCTATATAGTAAATCCACCTGCATTTCAATTCTTTATCAGCGATTTTGTTTAAAAGTATTCTTGTTTCTTATATAGTTTTGACAGATGTACATACACAAATTGATTAATTCAGATCGCATCTTTGGTTACTTTTGGTTTATCTGTCTCGTATTTAATTCCAACACATACACATATACGCTAACACAGCAATTTATTCCAGTATTTAATTCCAACACATACACATATATTCTAACACAGCAATTTATTTCAGTTCTTTCAAAAGAATCGGTCTATGGGATTGGAAGGGATGTTTCCTTCCATCCACACACAATGTCAAAACACAAAGCTTGCAATACAACTAACAAAAAGAATAAAACAAAAGCCTATTTGTTAGGTAGATTAGTAACAAACTGGTGTGTTGCGAGTTAAATCATTTTTCCAGTAATTTCATGAAACATCTGCAATCATAACAGTTCCACATTTATGTTTAGCACCTATTTTATAAAGTTACTGAAAAATGTTGCAACAAACTCAACTCTTCCACGGTTTATTTGAAGAAAAGAACTATCCTACATTAAACTTAGATCTATGGCATTTTCAGTCACTACATAAACATAAACTCTACACCTAATAACAAATACAGCAATCGCCATTTGTACTCGGTAATATAACATTTTCCCTTCAAAAAAATTCAACAATCAACCAATGCTGCTAGTTAACCACCGACTGATAATAATAAGAATAAACAGATTTTATTTACCTATAAGCTCTCTTAATCTGCTCCTCAGATGCACCTTTAGGAACTTGAAGAACATCATAATAGTTCCTCCTAAGTTAAAAAAAGTTAAATCATTCAATTAATAAATAGATTTCCAAAATCTAATAAATCTACAAATCCAGTCTCACCCTCCTAATACAAAAAGAGCATGCGAAAGAAGGCAGGCAAAGATGAACAAGCTCGATCTTGATCGAGCCATTAATGGACTTATAAACTCTTTATAGGTGTACGGTCAAAATTAAATCTGGCTTAAAACGAACAAAAAATGTAGTATGAATTAATTTATGTAACTTATTATAAATCTCGTTGATTTTGAAGAGCAAAAAAGAGAGTGCTGTTATTATGTAAACGTGGATGCGTAAAGGGCAACCAATGAAACGTTGAGTTTATGGATGGAAACCAATAACATGTTAACACGTGGATAGTTATGCGGTTGATGACTCGTTTTGTCGCATCCTGAGCTCAGTATCAACCGAAAAGAAGCTCTACAAGAGTCACCATCACGGCCAGAGATGCACACAACCCATCCTCAACCTGACTCATCTCACATAAATCTAACTTATTTCAAATGATATATGCGTTATACTGGGATTGTTATTGACACTCCAAAAAATTGTTAATGAAGGACACGGTCGAAGGTAAAATTCGATATATACTCACTGTTTTTCGTATTTTTTTCATTTTCGACTGCCCTTTACCGAATTTAAGAATAAAACAACCACATCCTCATTGAATTCCGTGAATAAATACAGCAAAGTCTTGCCGAATTTCATCTATGTTCCCCATAAATATTTTTGGAGTGTCAATAGCAAAACCCGTTATATTTTGCACAACACAACCATATAAACCAAGCCAACCAACTGTATATAAAAAAATTATTTAGTAGTAACCCATGTAAAGTTAGAACGGTCAAAATCTAGAATAATGTTTGTGTATTCTAGAATAGACATACAAAAAGGCATTTTTGATGTTTGTAACAAACACATAAGATTAACTAAGGGACTTTAAAAATCATTTTAATGTATTTTGAAATGAAACTCTTACTCTAGCATGTAGTAAAATAATTTCGTATAATATGTTTTATGAAGAATTTCTAATAAAATATGTGTTGTAGTAAATCAACTATATTTAATGTTTTATGCTAGCTAAAATCTTAGGTGGTGTTTGGTTTAATGTTTTTAGTTTTGTTTTTTCATCCATGTAAAAATATCAACGTAGCGTGTGTATTATGAAAAAATGACTATTTCAGATAACGAAGTTAACACACAAACCAAAAAATAATTTTTATTTATTTTCCGTGTTTTGCAAAGTAATGTAAGACTAAGAGACAACTTATTCTTTCGTCATTCCTCCATCTCCTTTATCGCCACGTCCATCGTTCTTGCATTCACTCTGTCATCTTTCAATTTTTATTTATTTATTGTAGTTAATTTTTTAAAATGCAAAATACAATTTAAACCAAACACTATCTGATATTTTAAGGTGAATAGTTTAATATTATATTTTAATTTTTCCTTTTATTCTCGTTCTTTTAAATTCATATAAACCAACCCAATTCATGCTTCAATCCAACTCATATCCAGCCTTATATAGAGTCGTTTACGGGTTGAACTCTCTTTAGCACATATATGTATGAGTTGGGTAAAATATTAGCCTAGGCTGACCCAACTCATACTTTGTGTAGCCTTAGTCACGCGAAAAGGAAGTGAATGAACCAATCATGGGTTTATAATGATTAATATGACCAATTTGTAAGGCTGTCAACAGATGCTTTCGAATGTGTATATCGACATACCCTATCCGCATCTGAAATCATTTTCAGGCATTGGATATCGCATATGTAGATATATTTGATCTACCGACGATCGATAAATCAAGGAGCATAAATGGAAAATTCAATTTTAATATAAAGATTTTTTGATCCAGATGATTATTAAAGTGCTAAAGATAAACAGATACGATCATACTAAATAATTATGAACAATTAATATGCGTTTAGTGTGCATAATATATACTTTCAAGTCATTCACCTCTCCCTCCCATTTTCGACTTATACCTTTTTCCAGTCGTACAGGTCGTAGATATACAGGTTTATTGGGTTTAGCACAGCTGAAGGAGCGGGAGCTAGTGCTTGGAGTAGGCTAGCTTGGACTGACATTTTTTCAGGATTGGGTGTTGATATGTGTTCTGGGTCCTTGTGGTATGAGGGCATTTGACATCTCTAGCTGATCGTTCTTTGCAATGATAGGTGGTCATCCGCTCTTCTCTGACTTCTACTTGGTTCAGGCGTTTTGCTTGCCTTGTTGCTAACTCCGGAGGTTGTTATCTAGAGCTTGTTTACTTCTTCCGCTGTTATTTTATTTTGGTTTTGTATTCTTTGTTATTGTAGTGCAGGTTTAGTAGTCGAATCTTAACTGCAAATCTGTTTTTGTACGCCATTTGAGAAAGGCTATTTTTTCTCCTATTGGGTATATAGTTTTCTTTTTGTGAAAAAAAAAAAAAAAACTTTCACGTCAATAAGATACTAAATTAACGTATTTCATTATGCAAAAATACACATAGTTTAAACTATAATTATGAAAAAACAAATGGATAATTTTTCAAATGTAAATGTGCCTATATCCGCATCTGTTTTTACAAATATCGGATATTTATCCGATTTTCGAATGTGGATGCTGACGTATTTCAAATTTTAGGATATCCATTGACGGTCTTACCAATTGGGTTGCTTAGGTGACCGTCAGTTAGATGACATTAATTGCTAGAATAACCCAGGAAGGTGAGTACAAAGAACATGTTAAAAACATGATTTGCGACGATAAAGGCGGAATCTATGATGGGGCTGCAAAACTTATCTTAGATTCGTGTAGTTCAAACGGCTTCCCACCTAGTTGATTAAGCGATTTTGTCGATAGTTAATGTTATTAAAGTCAACTATTACTTATATTTATCGGGCATTGTTGTTATCGGATAAGACAACAACAATATATGTCTTTGCTTGATCATCGTTTGTATATTTTACTCCTTTTTATCGAAATAAATATAATTTCTTTTTATTTATTGTTAAAATTAATATTTTCAACCCACACATATTTATTTGAACAAGTGGCTATTTTTAACACTTCACGTTTCGCATAAAAATGATATTTTTAGCGAACAAAAATATATTTCAACACATATTTTATTTAGTTCGCCTACATGTTAAAAATAATATTCATAGCAAACAAATATTTGTTTCAACATTTGTATATTTTTAGCGAGTCGTTTACATGATAAAAATGATATTTTTATCGTCTAAAATATTTATTCAATACATGAACATTTTTAGCACTTCATATTCACAATAAAATGTAAATTTTATTGTTCAATCTATATATTCAACACATGAATATTATCCACTTCACACATATGATAAAAATATGATTTTTTTTTCGTTCTAATCCTTTATTCAACACATGAATAATTTCTACAGTTTATATATATAATAAAAATGTGATTTTTAATGTTAAAATAATTTATTTAAAACACGAATAGTTTATATAGTTTAGATATGTGATAAAATGTTATTTTTACTTTTCAAAGAATTTTATTCATCACATGAATTTTTATTCAACACATGAATACAGTTTCAACACATGAATTTCTATTCAACACATGAATATGGTTTCAACACATGAATATAATTTCAACACATGAATAAAGTTTCAGCACATGACAATAGTTCTAACACATGAATATTATTGAAAATTTCGGCAGCATAACGGCAAGGTATTTAAATTCGACACCGTCCCGAGTACGGCTCCTCGCTCTACCTTAAAACCTCGCGGTTTTTAACAATGGGGATTTCATACATCTAATTCGCATGCAGACGAGTATGTTTTTCTTTTCCACACTTTATACAAATTTTGTTTCCACCACAAATGGGTATTTTTCAACCACAATGGTATTTTTCAACCACAATCCAAACAATATCAACCGCAAACAATCCTATCAACCATTCGCATTACTCACCAATTTTTTCACACCAATTCACAATCAATAAATATCGTCCATGATTTGTGGACGAGGGGAGTGTGTGTGTGTGTATATATATATATATATATATATATATATATATATATATTCGTATATAAATATATTTTATTTCCATTTCAACACACATATCATTTATACAATGCATGTATAATTCATACTTCGCTCATATAACTTATACAACGCATGTACATGAGGTATACAACACGTATATAATTTATATTTCGCTTATATAACTTATACAACACATGTCCATTCACATTTCAGTTTAGAAATCTCACATTGGTTTGTCGCTTTTCTAAAAATCCTAGCAACCTCAAAAAAATCCACGGACACTTCTAGAATGTAGAGAGCGTCCTTGCGGTCACGATGTCTCCTGTTTCATCGAATTTCGTTAATACACGATAAAGATATGATTTTTCAAAGTTTGCAACACTTAAAAGTGTTATTTTCAGTTTAAAATGGCCAAAGCCAATACCTTTCAACGTTGGTTCAAAACTAGGTTTTGATCTAACGACCAAACCGCTGCACGATGTAGAAATCAACCTGCACCACGACAAAGAGGATGGAGAGGGCTTTAGGCGTAGGGGGGTCACGGCCAGTTTGGTGGTCACTGGCGTTCGTGGCGGCGGTGGGAAGTTGAAGACTTTGGAGGCGCGGTTCTTCGCGATGGAGCGACGATGAGGAGTGAGGGTTATATTGATTTGAGGAGGAGGAGGAGGGCTTTGAAGACCGGGTGGTGGCGGAGGCGTCAGGTGGCTGTGGCGGTCGGAAAAGGGTCGGGAAGGTGGGAAAACCTCTTCTGTCAAGAGCGAGAGAGGCGCGGGGGGGGGGGGGGGGTTCAGGTTTTTTTTATTTTAAATTATGAATGGAATTTTTTAATTGGCCAGTGTCTTATTTACTTTTTAAAATAGTGTTTTTCCATACGAACACCAATCCAAACCCAAGGACTGTCGCCCCTAGCTAAATACCCTCATCCCGAACACGATGGGATTTGTTTCGTAAGCCAATTCGACTATTACAGTCAGTTATTCTTCAAATCAAAATGTAAAACATTCAATATTCGATTTGAACGTACATTTCAATTTGCCAGGGCCACAAACTGATTTGAAAAATTCCAGAAAAATAAATCTAGCTAAGTTTTGACTCTACGGTCCCAACAAAACTAGTTTCGTCGAATTCTGTGACCGTTTGAAAAATGGTCATTTTCTGGTCGATCCAATTTAACAGAAATCAACCAAACATGTTTTCTTTTGCCATGCTCACATATTAGCTTCAAAAATTATGGAATTTGAAACCTAGAAATAATTTAACATCCCAGATCCAACAAAAGTGGTTTCGTTAAATTCCGAGATCGTTTGCAAAATGCCTATTTTCAAGGGCTATATATTCTCTATAGCGACCTTTCTGAAAATTCATTTGGCCATAACTTTTGATTCCCGCTATGAAACTTCGATTTTTCATATTCGTTAGAAAGATATTCATAAACAGATTTAAATATTTTTGGTTTCACTAAAATCCGTTTTATTTTGCACCCGGTACAGTCAGTCAAAGTTCGAATTCAAATTTTCAAACTGCCGCACCATTTCTAACTCTTTATTTTATTGAAATATTCTATTTCAATTGTTTAAATTTCTTTAAAACAACCAATTTAAAAATTTTAAATTGGCTCGTATTTTCCTGGTTGTTGCAATCTCCCCCACTTAAAACTTTTCGTCCCTGAAAAGGAAACAACAGTACAGTTGGAAACAAAAATGGAAATGCAAAGTGTGGTGAAGGTACCTTGCACCGGAGTTAGTCAGAGATGTCCACTCTGCATTTGGGGTAAGCTTGCTTAATGCTTTCCTCAGTCTCCCAAGTACAGTCTCTAGGATCACTACTCCACTGCACTTTAACTAAATGAACCTTCTTACTCCTTAGCTCTTTAGTTTCTTTCCCAACAATTTTTAACGGCTCTCTTCTGACTGCTAATTCTGGAGTAATTTCCAAGTCCTGTTGCGCTGCTTCTTCTACAACAAGATCTAGATCATGCACATATCTTCTAAGTTGAGATACGTGAAACACATTATGCACTCCAGGCAACCAATCAGGTAAGTGAACCCTATAAGCCAGAGTTCCAATTCGTTCAAGTATAGGAAAGGGACCAATAAATCTGGGTGCCAACTTCCCAGTTTTACCGAATCGGATTACTCCTCTCATCGGAGAAACTTTCAAATAAACATAATCACCAACAGCGAATGCCAAATCTCTTCTTCTAGAATCCGCATAAATTTTCTGTCGGCTTTGCATGGTTTTCAATCGTTTCTTGATGAAATCGACTTTGTCTGAAGCTTCTCGAATCATATCGGGTCCCAACACAAGTCTGTTGCCAGGTTCTACCCAACATGCTGGAGATCTGCATGGTCTACCGTATAATGCTTCAAACGGCGACATTTTCAAACTTGCCTGATAGCTGTTGTTATATGAGAATTCTGCCAAATGCAAGTGATCTTCCCATGACCCGCCAAAATCAATAATACAAGCCCACAATAAATCTTCTAGAATTCTATTCACCCGCTCAGTTTGGTCATCAGTCTGAGGGTGATAAGCGGTGCTCAGATTCAGTTTTATTCCCAATTCCGTCTGGAATGCCTCCCAGAATTTGCTATCAAATATTGGGTCTAGATCACTGATTATGCTGATAGGAACTCCATGCAGCTTAACAATTTCTTTGAAATAAATCTGTGCTAGACTTTGGGCGGTTCTATTGGATCTGACAGGTATGAAATGGGCGGTCTTCGTGAAGCGATCTACGATCATCCAAATACTGTCATTACCTTTCTTGGTTCGAGGCAAACCATCTATGAAATCCATGGAAATTTGTTCCCACTTACAACCTGGGACTTCTAACGGTTGCAACAATCCGGCTAGCTTTTGTTGGTCGCTCTTGACTAGTTGACAAGTAGGGCACTTGCTAACATATAAAGAAATGTCCCTCTTTATTGCCTTCCACCAGAATGTGCGCTTGATATCATTATACATTTTGCTTACACCGGGATGGATACTAAGCTTGGACTTATGGAATTCATCCATGACTTCCCTTCAAAGCTCTGGATTATTCGGGATGCAAATTCTTCCTTTTAATCTAAGAACTCCCTTGTCATCAATCTGGAAGCTTGTGGTTTCACCTTCCTTGATCCTCCGACTGGTTCTCTGAATAAATTCATCGTCTTTCTGGAGGACTGAAATCTTGTCAATCAATGAAGACGTAACGATTAGACTGGCGATGATTTCATTCTTTCTGCTGAGTGCATCAACTACTACATTAGCTTTTCCCGGCGTATACAGGATATCTAGATCATACGCTACGAGAAATTCTAGCCAACGCTGCTGTCTCAAGTTCAGATCTTTCTGGGTGAACAAATACTTCAATGATTGATGGTCCGTAAACAATTCGAATTTCTCACCCAATAAGTAATGCCTCCAGATTTTCAAAGCAAAAACGATGGCTAGCAACTCAAGATCATGAGTTACATAATTCTTCTTATGCAGTTTCACTTGGCGGCTAGCATAAGCAACTACTTGGCCTCTTTGCATTAATACTGAACCAAGACCTCTAATAGAAGCATCCGTCCAAACCGTCAAATCCTGATTGCCATCGATAATGGTTAATACTGGAGAGGTTGTCAATTTTGATTTCAATTCCTGGAAAGCTTCCTCACAGTCGGAAGTCCACCTAAATTTCTCGTTCTTCTTTGTAAGCTTCGTTAATGGACCAGATGTCTTCGAAAAATCCTTAACGAATTTTCGATAATAACTAGCCAACCCCATAAAACTTTTGACCTCTGTGGGTGTAGTAGGCTTTTTCCAGTCTTGAATTGCTATAATTTTGCTCGGATCTACAGAAATTCCTTCCTTTGGCACGACATGGCCAAGGAACTTCACCTCTTCCTGCCAGAAAATACATTTAGATAATTTGGCTTTGAAGACGTTCTTTCTCAGAATCCCCAATACTTGTTCTAGATGTCTTTCATGCTCGGCTTCTGACTTAGAGTAGATTAAAATATCATCGATGAATACCAGGACAGATTTATTTAGAACTTCTCTGAACACTCTATTCGTTAGATCCACGAAGTAGGCTGGAGCGTTGCATAAAGCCGAACGACATTACTAACCATTCATAAAATATGTCTGGACCTCTGAAAGCTGTCAAAGGAACACACTCTTCAGCAATTCACAGTTGATGGAAATCAGTAGCTAGGTCCATTCTGGAAAATACTCTCGCCCTATTTAATTGGTCTAACAGATCATCGATGCGGGATAACGGGTATTTGTTTTTGAGCGTCTGTTTGTTGAGGTCTCGGTAATCAACACACAATCAGAGAGTACCGTCTGACTTAGGAACAAACACTACAGCTGCACCCCAACTAGAAAAGCTAGGTTTGATCAGACCCATCCATAGCAGTTGACGAGTTTGATCGCCTAATTATTCTTTTTCCTTTGGAGTCATTCTCCGAATTGGATGTACCACTGGTCTGGCATTTGGATTTAGATAGATTCTGAATTCAATTTCTCTTTACGGAGGTAAATTTTCAACCGACACATCCGCATAGTTTCTAACAACAGGAATCTTTTTTAAGGAAGTGGGGATAACTTCTAGCGCAGACCAAAATTCCTTTCTATCTGGATTTGAACCATGGCATGGTACAGTAATATATCCAAGTTTCGTTTTAATGTTTACTATTCTTTCCGCACAATTTACTTTGGCTTCGTATTGCGTTAACCAATCTAGCCCGAGAATGATATCGAACTCAGGAAAATCCATAATGACTAGATCAAAAGGAAACCGGTATCGAGAAAAAGAAGCAGGTACTTTACAATACGAACTGAGAATAATAGAACCCCCTATTGGATTATGAACCTTAACCGATTCTTTAAGCTTTCTTTGTTTTAACTTTACCTTGTTAACAGTGTTACTTGCAATAAAACTACGTGATGCACCCGTGTCAAATAGTACATAAACATGAATATTTTTAAAACATCGCTTTTACCTGCTCCATCGGAAGCAGCCAGTGGGTTCGCCCCGTCATAACAATGTGCAACTTCTGCTTTCTTAAGCAATGGACAATCTTTGACGAGATGTCCTATTCGACGGCAGTTGAAGCATGAACGAGAGTTCTGAGAGTTCTGGCTTGAGCCTTGAGAGTTGGTCCTCTTCCGTTTTGGGGCTGCGCACACATTAGAGTAGTGCCCCATCTTTCCACAGTTAAAGCAGCTTCCCTTTGGCGTCCTGCTAGTTTGCTGATTTGTGGATGTCGCGTTGCTTGACTCAGCCTGGTTCGCAGAGGGCTTGCGTTTGGTCCCCACTTGACTCTTGGCGCGGTCCAGATCAAGGTTTCTTTGGTCCAGGTCTTCATAATTGCATGTCATCTCCACTAAGTCTGAAAATGCCAGTTTGATGTGGCTCATGGCCCTGTCTTGATATTTATGCTTTAGCCCGTGGATGAACCTTTTGTTCTTGGACTTGGCAGTCGCGATAAGCTCTGGGGCGTAGCGAGATAGCCGTGTAAACTTATTGAGATAGTCCTGCACAGAGAGGTCTCCTTGCTGGAGATTTGCAAATTCATCATGCATGCACTCAATTGCTTGTTCTGGGATGAACTTCTCTTTGAACATTTCCTTCAACTTATCCCATGTCCTCCCTGCATTTTGATTCTCTGCGGTGATGGCTTCCCACCATAATTCTGCTTCGTCTTGCAAAAGCCAGGCGCCCATGAATGCCTTGTCCTGATCTCCGAGCCTCGGGCCTCCTAAGATCTTTTCCCATGTTTTCAACCATGCTAAGGCCTCAATCACTGTGCCAGTTCCTGAGAAGGTTTTTCCCCCAGATTCTTATATCTTTTGGCCACTCGTTATAGCTCGAATGGCTGAGCGGCTGGTGGTTGTATTAATGGTCCTTCTGCAGCGGGGACATCTCCTCATCCTCTGCCTCAGCCTCCTCGGCCTCCTCTAGCTGCTGCAGCTCTGGTAGTCATTTATCAAGTTCTGTATAAGCAAGAAAAGAGTCAGCCCTCAGAAACGATAATTTTATTCTATGGTACAACAGAAGAACTTAAGAAAAGACAACGATGTACTGATCAGATTATTTTTGCTATTCTGCTTAGCTCATTCTAGGACATTACTAGTCCTATCTCTAATGAGCTACTCGCCTTAAAATACTACTGATTCTATTCTGACGAGGTGTTTAATGTGTTAAATTCCAGAACTAAGGTTAACCAAAGCTCTGATACCACCTGAGACGATCCCAAAACCCCGTGCTACGGTGTTAAGGATAATCATTGGAATATAACACATTAATCATCATTAGCAGAGTACAGATAATAGCGTAAGCTAGAAATAGAATAATTTACACAAATATGACAGCGGAATCATACATATCACAACATCAGAGAGCACAGTTTAGGATACAACTTAGTGCAAAAAAGTACATGATCAGTCTACATCGCCATAAGCGGTACATGTAACACCCCACCTCCGCTAGGGTCACTCACAAAGGGAATGCACTAGTTTTGGTGGAGCATTATCTAGGTAAACATTCACAGAGATATCACAAGACAGAACATAAATAAAGCAGCGGTAGAAATTAAAAACCAAATCTTATTACTTTCAAGAAAAGAGTCAAAACCTCATATATCCAAAGTACAAGTTGCCATTATTCCATTACATCAAGTTCTAAATAAAGAAGCATAAACTTAAAAATAACAAAAGTGAATTATTCCCCAAAAATAGCAGACGTGCAGCCATAGCATAGCTCAAGACCAAACTGTACATAAGCTGACAGAAAGCAAGCTAAATCCAAGCTAAGAGCTAGAGTTTCCTCCCTAAGAACCTGGGGGAAAAAACGAAAGAAAAAAGAGGCGAAAGGAAACGGGTCAGTCATAAAGACTGGTAAGTCCAAGTGACTTTCAGCATAAAAACAGGTAAAGGTAACATGACATGTATAAACTGAAAGTAAACATAAGTATGATGTCAAGATGGATAAGATAGACTAAGATAACATGATGAATTAAGTATAGGTCAAGTATAGCATCGCATGTTCAAGGTTCACTGCACCAACTGTACTAGTAGCCCAACCCATGTCAAGTATTAATCATGAAATGATCCCTTGGCCCAAAATCGTGAATGACCCATTACTAGGTCCAACGGAACGATCCACTAATCGATCGGCTCCTTACAAGTTCTAGCTCGATGTATTTCTGTGTCATACGGCCCAATCACGAATGTAGTCACCTGTGCTAGGTCCACCATAGGGTGTATCAAGCCCTAGGGTGCCAACCACCGACACGAATCAAGAATGCACAGATAAACCTACTGATGCCCAATGCCTGCTTTTTCAACTCCGGACCACGTGTACGACCATAGCCCGCCTGAACCTACACTGGCGCACCCACACAGCCATCGTTCTGGTCGCTTACAATCAGCCCAGTAATCGTGCCCCACCCTGCCTAATTCTAGGGTACCATGATACATCTAGTGGGTTACTGCTGAAACGGACCGCGTAACTAGGGTTTCCGTCTAGTAGGTTAAGTGTTGTCATTTAAATTCGAGACTTAACCCTATCAGTCTAGCATATCAAGTTGGCTAAGTGTTGTCATTTAAGTTCGTGACTTAGCTCTACCATTCACGTGTTAAGTTGGTTAGGTGTTATCGTTCAAGTTCATGACCTAACCCTACCAATCATATTTCAAGTTGGTTAAGTGTTGTCTTTCATGTTCATGACTTAACCCTATCATGTGGCATTTAATTCATTAATGCACCCCAACCTCTCACATCAGACCTGTTGTTGTGGTCACTGGATATGCCGGGCGGTTCCGGGCAGATTTACACCACAACTCAGTCTGACCTCGGGTTTCAAGCGCGATATGACCAACTACCCACATTGGATCCTATTGTTTGCAGTGACTGGATTTGCCGGGCGGTTCCGGGAAGATTTACACTGCAAACTCAACCCAACCTCGAGTTGGCCATTTTCAAATTTATTCTAGTGTCATGACCATGTTCAGGTTTCATGTCAAGTTCGTGTCAAGTTTCAAGGATAAGTTTCATGCCCACATCCAGATTCAAGTTATAACAATGTTCATGTTTCAAGTTTTGCCTATTATCAAGTTCATAATTCATGTTCATAACCAATTCATGTTTTGCCTAATCTACCCAAATCGTATTCCCATCGCACGTAAACGTGAATCGATCTATACTACAAATAAATCCAAATCCCGAAATAAAGGGAATAGCATAAAAAGTATGTTAGGCAAAAAGGGACGAGCATAAAGCGATAAAAGGGATTACAAAACTAGCATGATATAACTTGAGATAATTGGTTACAACATCACTAGCATATAGGATTTCAAATCTAGCAAGATAAGGCGATAGTCATGATAAAAGTTGACATAAAAGAATAGGCATGCAAGAGCAAGCCAAATACAAGGATAATGGATCCAATGGCTTTGGTGTACATAATAGCGAATAAACTAAGCAAGTCACACCCTAGGTATGAGATCCAACAACTGCAAATTCGGTGTACAACATGGGATTCAACTATGGGCATGAACAATCAACTATAATAGTCTTAAGTAATTAACCCCAGTAGTCATAGTCACGGTCATAGGCAGAAATCTCATAATTATGAACCATAAGCGATTAATCACAATAGTCATGGATAATTATCCAAAATAGTTCTAGGAAAATAGTCATAGTCAATTAACAGTAGTAGTTTCAAAGTCATGGTCATAGATAATAGCCTTATGTTCATAATCATAGGTAATAATTCTCATAGTCAAAAGTCATAGGTGATTAGCCACCATTGTCCTTGTCATAGTCATAGGCAATAGTCTTATGTTCACCGTTATATGCATAGGCATAGTCTTATGTTCACAGTCATAGGCATAGTATTATGTTCACAGTCATAGGCATAGGCTTATGTTCTCAGTCATAGGCATAAGCGTAGTCTTATGTTCACAGTCATAGTCCTTGGCCATTAACAATAGTTTCAACGTCATAGGCATGTTAAGGTTATAGACATGAGAGAGTTTGATTTACAACATGAATAGGTCCAAAGCAATATTCACGAAAGTCAAGATCCAAGATGAACAAGAATAGATATGAATCAATTACCATACATAGATCCAATTCCAATTTACAACATGGATATTAAGTTTACAGCTTTTATCTAAAAGTAACTTGAACTTACAGTGTGTGGATCGAGAATTGATTGTTGAATCTCTATTTGATTGATCGTGTTCTAATTGAAATCCCCCAATTTGCAAATCTCTAAGCGTAGTCTTGATGCAGAAGGAGCAGTCCTTTTTCTTCCTTTTTATCTTATCATTTAGATTATCTTAGAAGCAACATAAGGACAAAATGAAATGGTGTGGAGAGAATGAGGCTAGGGGGCTGCTTATATAGGGTTAGGCAGACGAATCTGGTCACGAAACAAGTCTAAATACATCAGAATGCATCTGGTCCAAGAAATAGGTTCGGGAGGCAGGTCGACTCCCCAGTCGACCTGGTTGGGGGGGGGAGGGGGGTCGACTCTCCAGTTGACCTGGGTATATGGGCGGGAATTTTCCCGCCAGCCTTCTCTGGGTTTGAATTTCGAATTTCTGGCTTTATTTTCGAGCTGTTTTATTTTATTTAAATTCTTGAAACTTCGGAGGGTCATATCTTGGTCATGCGGACTCCGATTTTCGAAAACTCGGACTCGATTTCATGCAGAATTCCGAGACGAACGCAATGGCGCAACCTGTTTCCCCTGATTCTTATTTTAAAATTTAATTCTGCCTTGATTTATGACTTTAACATGTCATAAAAATACGGTTGTTACAGTACATGCATAGAGAGTACATAAATGAAACACCAGTCTACATCGCCAGAGGAGGAATCATATACATATATAATAATGGCGGAAAAATCAATAGTCAACACTGTGAAGTCAAGCCTCGCCATGAGCCAAAAGATGCACCTCTGCTGCAGTGCAAAGCCAAAATAGGTCCAGCTACCTGATACTAGGTTGCCCATGTGAAAATAAGGGCACCCGAGTTTGCAAGGTGAAATAAACTACGAGTCAGTCATGGGACTGGTATGAGAAATCTACTTAACTAATTAAACAACAATAATAAGGCAAATCAAAGGACCACGCCACTTTCGCGGAACGGGTTTACTCCAATGATTTCTAGTGCATGAAATAAAGTAAATTATTAAATCATCGCAATGCTTTTTATAAAAATGAAGCCTTTATAAGACTCAGGTCCCATCACACAACGCAACGCAAGCCGGAGGATAGAGTTTTACCTTATAATGGCCAAGAAATGCTTGATACGTATAAAACAAAAGTATTTGATATTATTACTAGTGCATATATGTTTCAAAAGCAAATTCAATCATAAATATCAATCCTAGGCGGCATAGCTACCATCTACTATGTCGCCATACTAGTAATACAATCACATCCGCAATTTTGTATTGGAAATTGGATTCCATCATGAGTCGAGGCAAGGGGCAAGCTCCTCTCCATACGAGACACTCTAACAAATGTCTCAGGATCACACACAGCGATCCTTGGAATTGGCTGGGCCGGTCCTCTCTTACTTTTGAGGATCGGCAATTCCTGAACACACGTTTCCCGTCCTTACAGACCTATAATCGAGGCGCCTCGCATTCCAACAACCACACAGGTGAAAAGTATATATAAATGTCAGGGCTGGTAAGTCACTGACACCACCGTAGCTAGAAAGAAACGTCGTGTTCTCCCAGCGGTCCTTATCCCATTTTTGACTCATACCGAGGTGTGAGGCTCACGAATCCACGCTATACACAAAGTTGTGCCACGTAGTCCGTGCTTTGATCATCAACCACAAGACTTTGCTTTGCAACAGAAGCCTTGATCATATGCCACTTAGGCATGCTACACAGGCAGTTCACTCCATGCGACTGATTTCTATCGATATATAACCTCTGAGCTCGTACGTCTCAAAGAAGGGCGTTAAGCAAGAGAATAAATTCTCCGCCGCCAAACAGATATATATTTAATAGAGATCAATCAGCACAGAACAAAATCCAATGTCAGACACACAGTCCATTTACAAGTTCGTTCTGGGTTTGAACGAAGACGGAGGCACCATATTCCTCGCATATCCGTACAATCAACAATACGTCCGGACGGCTACCACTTCAGCTCCTTCAAGGTAGCTACTCCAATCAAGAGCATCAGTAGCTCCATCCATCCAATGTGAAGATCGTCGGTCTTGAACCGTCTTCAACTCTTCGACTTCTAACCGTCGATCGATTATTTGAAATGAGAATTAACTCGGCCTTTTCAAATAATCCTCGTATATTTAGATTTTCAAATCAATTCTTCACATGGTTAAATCATTCGACATTCACATTTCAGTTCTTTAGTATAATTTTCATGTCAAACACATTTACCCACCAAATATCAAGCAAACCAAGCAGAATCGGTTTATTTCCATTCTATATCGTCTATAATATTTTATAACGATACATCGCCATTTTTATTTATTTAAAA
The DNA here is from genome assembly GCA_030737875.1 of Allium sativum. Classification (NCBI taxonomy): domain Eukaryota; kingdom Viridiplantae; phylum Streptophyta; class Magnoliopsida; order Asparagales; family Amaryllidaceae; genus Allium; species Allium sativum. Next base: position 565,222,377 of record CM060919.1, on the reverse strand, counting down.
ATGACCCTATTTAATTAAATGACGTTTCAGGTCGTGCCGAGGCACTGGCGCTGTTTTTCCCCAAATTTGTTTTACACATATCCGAAAATCTAACCGTTGGATTTCAACAAAGTTTATATCATTGGGAAGATATTCCCAAAGCGAACCCAACGGTTCCAGTTTCGTGAAAATCCGATGGTCGTATCTTTCGGTATAAACGTTTGAAGTTACGATTTCAAAACGCGAACTGCAGGGGCTCGATTCGTTTTATTTAATTTATATTTATATATATATATATATATAAATATAATTCATTCGACGATTTCAATATCGTTTTCACTTCAAATATTTCACTAATACCTTTATATTTCGAAAGATTTCGCCATAACCTCCTTTGTACGGGAAGGGGTTTGGAAATTTATTGGACCGATTAGGTACCCAATAAATCCTAATAAGCATGCACATATTTATAGTGGTATATTCCGGTGTCCACATGGGAGTGTGTATAGATCATAACTCCAGAGAATAAATTCTCGTCACCCTATAAATGGTTTTTGTGCCTTAATGACCAGAAAGACGTGTTTATTGTCATCTCCAGACCCGTGTGGGGTTTTTATTAATCTTGCAATTTACCGTTACAATTTATATAGTCCAGATCAGTCATCAGTTCAACCTGTAATATATAGTCATCGCCATACAAGCCTCTCGCTTGTATGGTAAATCTGCAACCTCGTCACACAAGCTCCAAATGCTTATGTGGTATATGATGAAGTATGTAACACTCCACCTCCGCCAGGGTGTCTCTTGCAAGCACTCTGACTTTGGAGGGGCGTTTGAATCAGGTAAACATGCATAATGATATATCAAGGCAGAACAAGAACATATGTATATATGTAAACAGAGTAAATAACATAGATAAAACAGCAGAAGATTTCAAAACCATTTCAAAACAAGTCTGGTACAACATAATGTCAACTTTCCAAATACACAAGTCTAGATAAAAACAACATTACTGAAAAACTGAAATACATAAGTACTATCCCCAAAATAAGTGATAACCATAGCTAGCTTCATGTCAAGACCGTACATGAGCTAAAAAACCCACAAGCAAGTGATCAGGAATCCAAGCTAAGCTCCAATATTCCCTCCCTGAGAACCTGGGGGGGGAAACGGAAGAAAAGAGGCGAAAGAAAACAGGTCAGTCAAAAAGACTGAGTAAGTCCTACTACAATCAATGTAAACTGATAAAGTTAACTGGCATGATGAAAGCTGAGATGAACATATGGATAACTACATCCTGGCATGATGATTAACTAACAAGGTAGATAAAGGTGTCATCGCATAATCAGGTTTAAGGTTTTGCACCACAGGTGTACTAGCAAACTAACATGACTTGAATATACAAGTATTGATCCCTTGGCCCAAGCTTTGGCCCAATAACATGAAGTGACCCTCATACGAGGTCCAACCAAACGGTCTAGTCGATCGGCTCCCTATAAGCCTAACTCGTCACGTGTTGGTGTCCATACGGCCCAAACATAATTGTAGTCAGACTGTGCCGGGTCTCCCGTCGGGTGTATCAAGCCCTAGGGTGGCAACCCTTGGACACCATAAACATGCGTGCACAGTCTCGATCTACTGGTACCCGTGCATGTTTTCCCCGGCTTCGGACTATGTGCACGACCATAAGTCCGCCCGGAACTACACCGGCGTACCACTCTGCCGTCGCTTTTGGTCACTTACCTCCAGTTCAGTAATCGTGCTCCCTCCCTAGCCTAGACCCTAGGGCCTTAATGATACAAACTTGGGATTACTGCTGGAGTGGACCCCCATTGCTAGGATTTTTCTAGTGGGTTAAGTACGGTTTAACCCTCTTGCTAATCATAGATTAACTTGGTTAAGTGTAACGATGAGTTCACGACTTAACCCCGATTAATCTACCAAGCCCAAATTGGTTAAGTATTAAGTGGACCATGACTTAACCCTAATCACGAGGCATTAATTAATTTAATGCGCCTTAACCTCTCACATTAGACCTTGTTGTGGTTACTAGTTAAGCCGGGCGGGTCCGGGTAGCTTTACACCACAACTTGGTCTAACCTCGGGTTCAAGGTACAACATGACCAACTTCTCACATTGGGTCCTATTGTTTGTAGCAACTAGTTAAGCCGGTCGGTTCCGGGTAGGTTTACGCTACAAACTCAACCCAACCTCGAGTTGTTCACACTTATCTTTTCTAAGTGTCATGTCCATCATGGTTCCAAAACATGTTACAAGTTTTCAAGCAATTGGGTAGACCTAACTTAATAGGTAAATTCCCAATGGGTAGACCTAACTTAATAGGTAAATTCCCAATCTTATGTTTTTATGTCTTTTAAGTTTACCCAACCCCAAACGCAATCCCATCACTTACATATCGCAATAGCGCATAAAGGATAGAAAGAGGGAACTTGGCATAATCATGACATAAAGGTGTTGAAGCCACAAGTTCAACATGGTGGCATATGAAATGTACATATGTTCATATACTTGCATATTACATTTTAGGCCTCAAAAGCATGCATAAAACCAAACTTAGCATATTGGTGATACATGGTGATAAATGACATGTAGAAATGGCCATAAGTTCGCGTTTGGCCTCACATGCAAGTTATCATAAGAGATATGATAACTTACATGTTGCCAAAATGCAACCTTTAGCATAAAGCTTGAAGCTTTAAGCTCATAAACCCAAGATAAGCTTGCATAACATGATAACATGAACAAAAGGATCAACCCAAACTTGCATAACATAACTTGCATATCATATGACAAACTTGCATATCAAACTTGCATAACATAACTTGCATATTATATGACAAACTTGCATATCAAACTTGCATAACATAACTTGCATATCATATGACAAACTTGCATATCAAACTTGCATAACATAACTTGCATATCATATGACAAACTTGCATATCAAACTTGCATAACATAACTTGCATATCATATGACAAACTTGCATATCAAACTTGCATAACATAACTTGCATATCATATGACAAACTTGCATATCAAACTTGCATAACATAATTTGATGAACTTGCATAACACATCATAGTAAACTTGCATAACACATCATAGTAAACTTGCATAACACATCATAGTAAACTTGCATATCCTAATGATCAAACACAACTTGCATCATTCATTAACTTTAGAGTTTAAGTATGAAAGTAGAAAAGGGCTTACAATGCTTATGAAGACACAAAAATATGACAAAGCCCTTATGCAATCAATTAAACCCAAAATGCAAGCTCCAAATCAATAAAAATCCTTGCTTTATGATGCAAATATAGAAACTTGACTTGAATGCAAGCTAGTGACACTCATACAAGCTTGAAAACACTTGTATGCATGGAAAATCTCTCATAGAAACAATTTAGAAATTTTATGAAGAGAGTGGAGGCCATGAGAGGTAAAATTTTGCCATAGTTTAGTTGTAGGATTGATTAATGATGATTTAGGGTTAGGTTAGGGGCTTATTTATAGAGATTAGGACTAGTTTCAACCTTAGGATTAAACCCTAGTTCCAATCTCAGCCCTCAAAACCGAATCTGGCCCCCAAACTCAACACAAACCCAAAATGGTGCACCAGGCAAAACTGCCCGGCTGGACCAAGTCGACAGCCATGTCGACAGGGCTGTCGACTTGGGTCCAACCAAGTCGACTCCCAAGTCGACAGGGCTGTCGACTTGGGTGCTCTGGCGGGAATTTTCCCGCCTGGCCCAATCTTACCCAATTTTCCAAATTCAAACTTGAATTTGAAATCTGTTTTTACTTTGAAATTTTCTGAAAACTTCGTTGGGCCTTAATCGGGTCATACGGACTCCGATTTTCGAAAACTCGGACTCTATTTCGCGTATTTTTCCGAGACGAACGCAATGGCATAGCCCGTTTCCCTTGATTCAGATTTATAAATTAAATTCTGCCTCGATTTATGTTATAACAGGTTATTGAAAATACGGGTTGTTACAAAGTATGTCTATCTTCAAGGTGTATGCCATGTAGTGTAGTTCAAAATTAATTTTTACTATCCTATGGCGACGTTTATTATTACCCACATAACAACCAGCACTCCGCATCCAATGGCATTCATAGGAGTTGATATAATAATAAAATTGCACATCCAACTCATTAAGGTTTACCTATTGGTCGGGCACGCAAATAAATTCTTTACCCAACAACTAATCCACTTTTCTGCTCAACACATGTATATATATGTGCAAAACTAAGCTAAAAATAATATTTCTCACGAAAAAGGTTTATTTCCACATATGGTTATTTTTAACACTTCCTACACATGTTAAAAATAATATTTTCAACCCACACATATTTATTTGAACAAGTGGTTATTTTTAACACTTCACGTTTCGCATAAAAATGATATTTTTAGCAAACAAAAATATATTTCAACACATGACTATTTTATTTAGTTCGCCTACATGTTAAAAATAATATTCATAGCAAACAAATATTTGTTTCAACGCTTATATATTTTTAGCGAGTCGTTTACATGATAAAAATGATATTTTTATCGTCTAAAATATTTATTCAACACATGAACATTTTTAGCACTTCATATTCACAATAAAATGTAAATTTTATTGTTCAATCTATATATTCAACACATGAATATTATCCACTTCACACATACGATAAAAATATGATTTTTATCGTTCTAATCCTTTATTCAACACATGAATAATTTCTACAGTTCATATATATAATAAAAATGTGATTTTTAATGTTAAAACAATTTATTTAAAACACGAATAGTTTATATAGTTTAGATATGTGATAAAATGTTATTTTTATTTTTCAAAGAATTTTATTCATCACATGAATTTCTATTCAACACATGAATTTCTATTCAACACATGAATACGGTTTCAACACATGAATTTCTATTCAACACATGAATATAATTTCAACACATGAATAAAGTTTCAACACATGAAAATAGTTCTAACACATGAATATTATTGGAAATTTCGGCAGCATAACGGCAGGGTATTTAAAACCGGCACCGTCCCGGGTATGGCTCCTCATTCTACCTTAAAACCTCGTGGTTTTTGACAATGGGGATTTAATACATCTAATTCGCACGCAGACGAGTATGTTTTTCTTTTCCACAATTTATTCAAATTTTGTTTCTACCACAAATGGGTATTTTTCAACCACAATCCAAACAATATCAACCGCAAACAATCCTATCAACCATTCGCATTACTCACCAATTTTTTCACACCAATTCACAACCAATAAATATCATCCATGGTTTGTGGACGAGGGGAGTATATATATATATATTCGTATATAAATATATTTTATTTCCATTTCAACACACATATCATTTATACAATGCATGTATAGTTCATACTTCGCTCATATAACTTATACAACGCATGTACATGAGGTATACAACAGGTATATAATTTATATTTCGCTTATATAACTTATACAACACATGTCCATTCACATTTCAGTTTAGAAATCTCACATTGGTTTGTCGCTTTTCTAAAAATCCTAGTAAGCTCAGAAAAATCCATGGACACTTTTAGAATGTAGAGAGCGTCCTTGCGGTCACGATGCCTCCTGTTTCATCGAATTTCGTTAATACATGATAAAGATACGATTTTTCAAAGTTTGCAACACTTAAAAGTGTTATTTTTAGTTTAAAATGGCCAAAGCTGATACCTTTCAACGTTGGTTCAAAACTAGGTTTTGATCTAACGACCAAACCACTGCACGATGTTGAAATCGACCTACACCATGACGAAGAGGATGGAGAGGGCTTTAGGCGCAGGGGGTCACGGCCAGTTCGGTGGTCACTGGCGTTCGTGGCGGCGGTGGGAAGATGAAGACTTTGGAGGCGTGGTACTTCGCGATGGAGCGACGATGGGGAGTGAGGGTGGTATTGATTTGAAGAGGAGGGGGAGGGCTTTGAAGATCGGGTGGTGGCGGAGGCGTCAGGTGGCGGTCGGAAAAGGGTCGAGAAGGTGGGAAAACCTCTTCCGTCGAGAGCGAGAGAGGCGGGGGTAGGGGGGTTTAGGGTTTTTTATTTTATTTTAAATTATGAATGGAATTTTTTAATTGGCCGGTGCCTTATTTACTTTTTAAAATAGTGTTTTTCCATACGAACACCAATCCAAACCCAACGACTATCGCCCTTAGCTAAATACCCTCATCCCGAACACGATGGGATTTGTTTCGTATGCCAATTCGACTGTTACGGTCAGTTATTCTCCAATTCAAAATGTAAAACATTCAATATTCGATTTGAACATACATTTCAATTTGCTAGGGCCACAAACCGATTCGAAAAATTCCAGAAAAATAAATCTAGCTATGTTTTGACGCTACGGTCCCAACAAAGCTAGTTTCGTCGAATTCTGAGATCGTTTGAAAAATGGCCATTTTCTGGTCGATCCAATTTAACATAAATCAACCAAACACGTTTTCTTTTGCTATGCTCACATATTAGCTTCAAAAATTATGAAATTTGAAACCTAGCAATAACTTAACATCCCGGATCCAACAAAAGCGGTTTCTTCGAATTCCGAGGTCGTCTGCAAAATGCCTATTTTCAAGGGCTATATATTCTCTATAGCGACCTTTCTGAAAATTCATTTGGCCATAACTTTTGATTCCCGCTATGAAACTTCGATTTTTCAGATTCGTTAGAAAGATATTCATAAACAGATTTAAATATTTTTGGTTTCACTAAAATCCGTTTTATTTTGCACCCGGTACACTCAGTCAAAGTTCGAATTCAAATTTTCAAACTGCCGCACCATTTCTATTTCTTTATTTTATTGAAATATTCTATTTCAATTGTTTGAATTTCTTTAAAACAACCAATTTAAAATTTTTAAATTGGCTCGTATTTTCTGGGTTATTACATTTATGCTTCTTAATCCCTTAAGCCCAAATATTTTTAACACGAATAATAGGAAAATATCCAAAACTTAAAAAGGAAAAACCCGATAAACTCCATAATCCACATATTCAAATTTTCAAGAATTTGATCAAAATTCTTATATTTATGTTAATCTTCTACTTAACCGATGGAGAATTGTCAACCAAATCTTCAGCATACACCCAGGTACATTCTCATCAACCATCGCAACATACGGGTATGGTCTTTAATGATCAACTAAGCAACAACCACATAAATATCAATCATAAAATTCTAGAGGTAGCTCACGAGGTAACTACAACCAAAATATCAACCTTAACAGATAACTAAAGCTCAATTTAATTATTTTGATTATAATTCAATCAAAATCAAACCGAGTTTATGTCTTTGTAAACTCACTTTAAGTTATTATAAAAACTAGTAAGGTCATAGTCATTTTTTCTAGCATTGGAGGGAAAAAAATCGATCCGATTTTGTAGTTTACATGGAAGGTGAAAATTTTGTAGGATGGAAGTAGTATTACACTAAAAAAGGGATAGTGTATACCGATAGGTAGCTTCCAACGATTTTCGATGGGGCTTCTGATGATTAATCTTTCTATAGTATTTTGGTAAATAATTAAAAACTCATCGCAAACTTTTGTAATTTATTCCATCGACAGCCATTGGTCATCATCTTATATTCATGAGCTTACATTATAAGAGAAACAACATATTTCAACGACCAAGGGCCATTGGAAGCCGTTGGTATATGGATCAACGGTTTCCAACGACTTCCAATGCCATCAACGACTATTTTCCAAGGGCTTCCAACTATTGAACTTGGCCACATATATATTATATTTGTCTAGATAGCCGTTGTAACATGTTGAAAATCATTGAAAATAACCGTTGATAGTCGTTGAAATATAAGAACCTGTAAGTCGTTGCTTACCGTTGGAAGCCATTGGAAATCTTTTTTTTTTTACAAATTTCAAACGAACCACTTCCAGCCACACACAATATATAAACTCATCAAAACTGCTCCATTCAAGCATATAAGTCGCAGAAGGTAGCGTACCGTACTAGGCAATGAACTCTGCCAGCCGCTGGTTAAGCTGCTCTATCTACTCTTCGCAGCGACGATCACGCTCATGAAGCTCTACGATCTGGGCTTGCAGCTGTACGGTCTCCTTCGTGTCTTGAGACCTCCGGTACGTCTGTTGAGATGTCTTAACCTTTATATAATTTTAGATTTTCAGTATTTCATAACAGCAATTTGAGTCAATTTCAGATTTTATTGTAAAGTTTAGTTTCTATTACCTCTAGATAGTCATAATCATATCGTTTGTTTCGGGTAGATGGATCCATGACTACATCAAAAATCCTATCCTCATCGTCCTTAGTCAACTCAATCCTCTCACTGGATTCCAGCATCTAAGCCCTTTGTTCCTGAAATTTCTCCTGTAAGTAAAAAACAAATGAATTTATATAACACTATTTTAATTAAATTATAACTTTAACTTAACTATGTTATACTTACATATGCCTCACGCGCCATGGCATCGTGGTCCCAAGAGTAGAAAACTGAGCATGTGTAGTCGATCTGACTCAATGCATGTGTATGCTCAAAAACATCCCAGTACGACACAAGAAAACCACGCTGTCTCTCCTGAAATAAGCATATATATATATATATATATATAGTGTGTGTGTGTGTGTGTGTGTGTGTGTGTGTGTGTGTGTGTGTAAATTAGAACTTAAAGTAAAATCAACTATTGATTTTAACAACTTATAAATTAAATCTTTAATTATGTAATTAATAAATATACCAAGTCCTCGCGATGGTGCTGGAACGATTTGAAACCACCGCATGTGTAACTGGGTTCTTGTTCCTATTTGTGGCATTTCTCGCGGATGCGATCTACATTTAAATTTAAAAAAATGTTTAATCTAATTTATATATTAATTGAATATGCAGTAAATTTACCTAAAACTCTTCTTTATTCCACCAAGTATGCATATCGTCCCACACCTTCTCGCCTATCCAATTTGGGTTTTTCCCACTAGATTTTGTGCTATTCATTGTTTTTCTGTAATTTTTGGCTATTTTGTTGTTCCAATGGCGCTTGACGAGGTCCAAATCCGTCTCTTGGAGATCAATTACACCCTGCATTTTTTAAAAATAGCATAAATATGAACTGATCAAATAAGAGCATAACTACTTAATGTAATAAATGATATATCACGTGTACGTACAAAAAAATCCTGCCAGATTGTGATCTCCTTGACAATGTCGGGTACCGATGTCCACATGGGCCAACATGTAGTCATACGAGCCTGATAAGTGCGTCATGATATACTTAAGACTGTGTTGGAAGGCTCCAACTCAAATCCCCTGTGTTAAACAAAAAAAAATCGTGGCTACTGTATATATATTTATATAATTTATTGTACATAAATTAAATTTAAACTAGAAACTTAATTTGTACTTACCCTCTGTTGGCTTTTGGCTTAAGTCACACCACAGGACGGGAGAGCTCATGCGATGGACCACTGCCATTGCCACCTACAGCACCATGTGACATCATACATGTTACAAACAACAACATAACATAAAAGTGCTATGTAAAGCAAATAGTACGACATAATATTAGAGGACTACGCGATATAAATAATATGACATGACATAACATAAAATTGGCACATTATAACAAACAGTATGACATAACATAACATAAAATTACCTTTAAAATGAGGATCATTGGTTAGTCCTTGTCACTTTCAGATTCTGACTCTATTTCCTCCACTATATATGGTTCATTTGTAATCTCAAATGCTTCAGTTAATGCATTTGGTTCATCGTTTAGAGGTCCAAAATCTATTTGATCATCGGTTATTACTATTCATCTATTTTCCTCGACATCTACTTGATAAGCTTGGTCATCGGGAATATTACGTCCATCAAATGTGAACCATGCCTTTATTTTAAAAACTGCCAACCAAATCTATTTTGTCTCTTCTTATAGATGGATGGGAGCGTAATATATTTGAAAAGCTTATTTGGCAAGTACAAAAAGATCGTACTTATAATAACGCGAAGTATGTTTTACTTCTATAAGATTATATTTTGGGTGCACGTTGATTCCAGAATCTGGAACGTTGCTGAACCAGTTGCATTTAAACAAAAATACTTCTTTTGCGGGTCGTGTGAAATATGTCAATTGTAGAATCTGGGTTAGCACGCCATAAAAATCGTTTATATAGTCATTTAAATCACCACTACCTTTAACAAATACACCGCTATTGTAAATTAATTTTTCAGCATCATATTCTTTAGTGCTAAATTTATATCCATTGACAGAGAATATTGGATATGTCTTGACATTCTTTTTTGGTCCCATTGCTAAATGTTTCAATCCTTCATCTACAACACCATTTGTTGTATCAAAAACATAATTAGTAAACCAAGTAGCGAATTCTTTGCTGATATCGCCGTTTGGATACTGTGATTCGAAAATACTGCAATTATAGGGCAAATGTTACATTATGATTAAAGATACAGTACATGTATATATATGATATAAGTTCATTTCCGAACGAACGGTATAACTTCAGGGCATTTTAGAAGAATATATGTGTGTATTGCATTATAATCTCTATCGTACAACCATTCTTCCACACATCTACCAAAAGGCCGACCATGTTTTTAAAAAATAGATAAAGTCGCTTGACAGTCATCTTGATCAATGCCTTCATTATTACCCGCAGTACTTTCAAATGATATATTTACATGATCATTAAAATAACGAGAGGAAAAAAACAAAGCTTTTATTCGATTTATGATATGCAAATAGAACCTTTAACTCGAGCTTTCTGCCTCACTTTTTTGTTTAGATGATTTAAATACTTATTTAGAATTATTGTAAATTAAATTTTTGTACGTTTCATTAAGCAATATTTAATTAACTAAATATTAATATACCTTCAAATGGATATATCCATCCGTATTGCATAGGCCCTCGAAGACGTGTTTTGTAATAACCCGAAAATCTGGGCCAGTTTAAAATTTTTATTTTGGCAATTTTAGCGAATTTTGATTATTTAAAATGAATTATTTTAAATAATATCGACGAGAAAATTTATTTTGAATAGAATTCGATCGTATATATTATATACGTCGTCGTTAGAATATAAATATTTATATATAATTATAAATAGAATTGAAAATGGCGCGGTAGTTCGATAATTCGATTTCAAACTTCAATTGAATGTACCGGGTGCAAAACAATCCGGATTTTAGTGAAACCAAAAATGATAGGATCTAATTGATAATATCTTTCCAACGAATCCGAATAATCGAGATTTCATAGCGGGAATCAAAAGATATGTCCAGTTGAAAATTCTGAATAGTCGCTATGGAATTCAGGCCCTTAAAAATGGAAATTTTGCAAATGACCTCGGATTTCGACGAAACCAGTTTTGTTGGATCTGCAGTGTCAAATTATTGCTAGGTTTCAAATTTCATAACTTTTCGAATCAATATGTGAGCGTGGCTGAGGAAAACGCGTTTGACCAGTTTTAGTTGATTTTAATCGACTGGAAATTGGCCATTTTTCTAACGGTCTCAGAATTCGACGAAACTAGTTTGGTTAGGACCGTATCGTCAATACGAAGCTAGAAAATATTTTTCTGGAATTTTTCTAGTTAGTATGTGACCCCGGTAATTTGAAATATACGTTTAAAATTCAATATAGTGATTTAAATGTAAATTCAAAATGAAAACTGATTGTAACGATCAAATCAGCTTGTGATACATATCCCATTGTGTTCGGAATGGGGGTAAAACGCTATGGACGACAGGCGGTGGGCCTCGTTTCGAGGTCGTATGTAAAAGTCAACCTATTTGCAAAATTAAATAATTAAATAAAAAAAAAATATAAATTCCTTCCTATACCCTGCCCCCCCCTCATTCATTTCGATTTCAGACGAAAAGCAAAAGAAAAAAAAAAGGGGGATCGGGATCGATCCCCGTGCCACCGTTGCCCTCCCAAGCGGCGCCTTGCGCCGACGAGACCCCCCAGCCACCCTCCGTCCTCCGATCGAACAGCGCCCAAACCCCCACGCCCAAGAACGAGCCGCCAGTCACCACCAACAGCCCCGACAGCCCCCCCCCCCTTTTCTCCGCCTCCCCCATCTTCTTCCTCCTCCTGAAAGAAACCGACGCCTCCTCCAAGTCCCGTCGCCAAAACCCTAGTCGCTGGTAGCCCTCCGTTCGAACCAGAAGCAGAGATGAGTGAAAAACAGTGAGGTGATTTATTTGCAATTTACAATTAATAAACATTGGTTTATTTCAGATTTTTTTTATAGTAAATAACATAGTTTATTTTCAGATTTTAAAATAAAGCTGCGTTGTTTATTTTCAGATTTTAAAGTAAAACTGCTTTGAATTTATTTTCAGATGTTAAAGATAATATAGCATTGTTTATCTTCAGTTTTAATTATATAGAATGCATTCAAAAAGAATAGACTTTTTATACAAGAAAAGAATAGATTTTTAGATCAAGATTTGGTTTTTAATTTGTAAAGGGATAAGATTTTAATATGAAAAAGGTTCGATATTTGATATGAAAAAGATTTGGTCTTTAGTTTAGAAAAGATTATATTTTTAAATATAAAAAGATTTGATTTTTGGTAGATAAAGAAACGATTTTTATTTATAGTTATAGATAATAAAAATATAATTTTTATGTTATAGAAAAGGAAAAAAAATATAATCTTTATATTGAAAATGGCGTTATAAAAATATGATTTTTATATATTGAACTTCGAAGTAAAAATGTGATTTTTATATATTTAACATCGAAGTAAAAATGTGATTTTTATATATTGAATAGCGAAGTAAAAATTCGATTTTTACATATGTAGAGAATACGGGCAACGAAGATGACGAAGATGCGATAGCGATGAAGATTTCTATCAATGAAGTGCAGTGGAGCTAGGATAGCAATATGTGAGAACTTCTCACCTTTCAATTTAATTTTTCTAGATATATATATATATATATATATATATATATATATATATATACTAGGATGCAGACGGTGCTTAGTAGTACCCGACACAATCGTCCACAGACCATGGACTTGTTTGTTTGGTTGCATAGACTAGTTGGATTATTTATTTGAATTGAATTGTTTGGTGAGATGAAATTGATTTGATGGATGTGTGAATGGCGTGGGCCTTCACTAAACCGGGGATAAGGCTCGGCCTTGTCCTGTTTCTAGTATCGTGCCGTTATGCCGCCGAAATTTTCTAAAATATGTTAGAAAAATAAAAATAACATTTTATTGAATAAATGAACCGAATAGAATATTCATAGGTTGAATAAAATGTTTTATCGTTAAAAATATAATTTTTAACGTGAAGTGAATAAAATAAAATATTCATTTACAAACCGGATAGTTTGTTTATGTACACCTATTTGAATGACATTGATTGGGACGATAAATTTTACACATCGCCCAACTGCACGAATAAAAATCTGTGTTTGTTGATTTGAAACCCCACACGGGTATTGGGATGAAATTTGAAGTTCACTCATCCCGATTGATTAAATATGTCGATCGATTGATTGACAGGCTGTTATAAGCGTTAGATATTTATATTTGATGCTTATACAGTGTAGTGCACTTTGGTTGATGGTTGATTATTTTTCAATGTTATTATACATGTGTTGTATGAAAATCCATATAATTAACTTTATATGGTAATTGATTGGGCCCCATTCCAGTTTTAAAATAGAAATATTTGAAATAGAAATATTCGAAATGGAATATTTGAAAATATCAATATATGAAGCCGTGTTGATTAGATTAACGCCATTTTGACGTGAACGATATTTATATCGATTTTATTCATTTTATAATGAATATCGAAAGTGATTTCAAAATCTGATATTTCGAAATGAATTGAATTGAAAACGATTTCGAAATGAATTGAATTGAAAACGATTTCGAAATGAATTGAATTGAAAACGATTTCGAAATGAATTGAATTGAAAACAATTTCGAAATGAATTGAATTGAAAACGATTTCGAAATGAATTGAATTGAAAACGATTTCGAAATGAATTGAATTGAAAACGATTTCGAAATGAATTGAATTGAAAACGATTTCGAAATGAATTGATTTGAAATTGAATATGAAGTTGAAACCGTTTTGAAAATGAATTGAAAACGATTTATAATTCGTTTTAAATAGAAATCGACGAAATATATATTATATATATAATATAATGGCCTGAATAGAACGCGCCGCGCCGCGGCAGTTCGTGAATTTCGACCGTTTATTTCAAACGGACATTACGGGAGATCCGACCGTCGGATTCTCCTAAAACCGGAACCGTTGGGTTCGTATCGAAAAGAGCTTTCTAATGAATATTTGAAATTAGAAATCTAACGGTTGGATTTGGAATTATGTCCAAATCAAGTTTGAAAAAGGTCGCTGTAAGTGCAGTTCGATGGTCATTGGTGGAAATCGACTGTACGGGCCTTGATAAAATTATTAAAAATAGTAATAATTTGTGTAAAATCATAAGAAATGATTTGTGAAGATTTGGGATGAAAAACTCCGTATTTGAAAAGATAAAAATAGATTTTTATCGAAATGAACTAGTTTTGAACTAGAATAGTAATTCTATTTATTTTTAAAGAAATAAATTGAATTTGAAAAGGGTTTTTAAAATAACCAGAATTTCCAATTATTGCATTGGAGTGGATTTGAATCGAAATTGTCTTCGGAATATTTCGATGTTGGAATTCGTGATTATACAGGTGTTGTTATGGAAATTTGAAAGATATATATATATCGTTATTTCCAATACGACATTTGTTAGTCGTAGAATTTGATATTGAATATAAGCCGATATATTTTCTATTCAGAGCCTTGTATTGAATATCGAATGTGATTTGGGTTTGTCGTGAATGGTGTCTTCACTAACACCGTTCTTGAACCCAGTTGAGAAAAGATTAAATCTTTTATTTAGATTTAATGAAGTGTACCAATTAAATGATATTTAATTGGAATTGAATTGGTATTGATTTTTGGGTTTATCGTGAACAGTGTTTTAAATAACACTCGTTCTTTAACCCGATGATTAATGAATGTGATTTTGGGTTTATCGTGAACTGTGTTTTAAATGACACTGATTCTTTAACCCAGTTAACGATTAAAACTAAGTGGAGTTTTAATGAATCTTTAATTAGATTGAAAAGATCGAGAATGGAGTATCACCAGTTCTTGTTGCAGTCGTGATGGGGGGTTCTCGCTTCGCGGTTTGGTGGCGAACGGGAGACTCTTACCCCCACATGTCCCTTGTGGTGGGGGTTGGTTCGCCAGTGGGTGTGAGACTCGAGAGGGTTGCCGTAAAACAAGTAATTGGGGGACCAGTGTGAGCCGCGGTGGGTTTTACCTGCTGCAATGGAGGATGAAGGGATGGTTGCAAAGCCTACCGGATTTCGCGCTGCCGTCACAGTTGGTATCAGAGCTTTGGTTTACAAAGCTGAGAACAAGGCACATTAGAACCATACGAAAGAATTCATCAGAAACTGGATTAGTAATATCCAACGGGAATGACTCGTTAGAGATGAGATCAGTAGTATCCTAGAACGAGTGTGAAGAGTATATTTTTCAAGTGAAAACAATTTTTGTTGGGAAAATTTAAATCCATCATTCGTATTTGATTATTTATATTGATGTGGACAATCCGATATATATAGATTTTGCGTATACGTCTGATCCGCGTGTATTCGAAGTTTTAATATATTGGATAGATATAGAATCACACTCTAGTCGCCCGGAGATGGTACTGATGATAGCACGTGCATCATCAGTATTTATGTTCGTGTTTCGAAGGTGTGTTTTCTATATATTTCCATTAGACTGGTGTGAGAACCAAAACTAATATAGTTAGAACACATTGTTGTGATTTGGCATCAAAAATTTGATTTTTGTATATGTATCAAAATTATCAATTTGAAACTCTAATCCACTAACTGATTGATGTTTGTGTTGTTTGTTTAATTGTTTGATATTTTTGAACCATTATGCCTAATTTGATCAAATATTGAATTATATTGAAAAATTGGTTGCATTTGCTTGCATATGCATATATATCATTGAACAGGTCATAGCAAGGAGGCTAGAGCCAGAGAATAAAATTTGTTTGCCCGACAAATAGGTACATGTTTACTACATAATTTCCTGTTTTGTTTGGGTGATGATGATTTTGTGAGCCTATTGGCTAGCCGCTTGGCTTTTTCTTTTTCTTTTTGAGATCTGAAGGACCGGGGAAGCTATTTGAAATTCCCCGATGCTCCCGGTGCAGGGGAGGTTATGGCGAAATTTTTCAAAAATTTAGGGTGTTAGCCAAATTTTTGAAATTTTGGAAATTCTCAGAAACTGAAAAGTTGGAGAATGGAAGCCAGATCGAATGTAGAGCTGATTAATCAAACCACTTTCGACTTTGTTCCTTTTCGGGGACGAAAAGTTTTAAGTCGGGGAGATTGTAATAACCCGAAAATCTGGGCCAGTTTAAAATTTTTATTTTGGCAATTTTAGCGAATTTTGATTATTTAAAATGAATTATTTTAAATAATATCGACGAGAAAATTTATTTTGAATAGAATTCGATTGTATATATTATATACGTCGTCGTTAGAATATAAATATTTATATATAATTATAAATAGAATTGAAAATGGCGCGGTAGTTCGATAATTCGATTTCAAACTTCAATTGAATGTACCGGGTGCAAAACAATCCGGATTTTAGTGAAACCAAAAATGATAGGATCTAATTGATAATATCTTTCCAACGAATCCGAATAATCGAGATTTCATAGCGGGAATCAAAAGATATGTCCAGTTGAAAATTCTGAATAGTCGCTATGAAATTCAGGCCCTTAAAAATGGAAATTTTGCAAATGACCTCGGATTTCGACGAAACCAGTTTTGTTGGATCTGCAGTGTCAAATTATTGCTAGGTTTCAAATTTCATAACTTTTCGAATCAATATGTGAGCGTGGCTGAGGAAAACGCGTTTGACCAGTTTTAGTTGATTTTAATCGACTGGAAATTGGCCATTTTTCTAACGGTCTCAGAATTCGACGAAACTAGTTTGGTTAGGACCGTATCGTCAATACGAAGCTAGAAAATATTTTTCTGGAATTTTTCTAGTTAGTATGTGACCCCGGTAATTTGAAATGTACGTTTAAAATTCAATATAGTGATTTAAATGTAAATTCAAAACGAAAACTGATTGTAACGATCAAATCAGCTTGCGATACATATCCCATTGTGTTCGGAATGGGGGTAAAACGCTATGGACGACAGGCAGTGGGCCTCGTTTCGAGGTCGTATGTAAAAGTCAACCTATTTGCAAAATTAAATAATTAAATTAAAAAAAAAATCTAAATTCCTTCCTATACCCTGGCCCCCCCCCTCATTCATTTCGATTTCAGATGGAAAGCAAAAAAAAAAAAAAAAAAAAGGGGGATCGGGATCGTTCCCCGTGCCACCGTTGCCCTCCCAAGCGGCGCCTTGCGCCGACGAGACCCCCCAGCCACCCTCCGTCCTCCGATCGAACAACGCCCAAACCCCCAAGAACGAGCCGCCAGTCACCACCAACAGCCCCGACAGCCCCCCCCCCTTTTCTCCGCCTCCCCCATCTTCTTCCTCCTCCTGAAAGAAACCGACGCCTCCTCCAAGTCCCGTCGCCAAAACCCTAGTCGCTGGTAGCCCTCCGTTCGAACCAGAAGCAGAGATGAGTGAAAAACAGTGAGGTGATTTATTTGCAATTTACAATTAATAAACATTGGTTTATTTCAGATTTTTTTTATAGTAAATAACATAGTTTATTTTCAGATTTTAAAATAAAACTGCGTTGTTTATTTTCAGATTTTAAAGTAAAACTGCTTTGAATTTATTTTCAGATGTTAAAGATAATATAGCATTGTTTATCTTCAGTTTTAATTATATAGAATGCATTCAAAAAGAATAGACTTTTTATACAAGAAAAGAATAGATTTTTAGATCAAGATTTGGTTTTTAATTTGTAAAGGGATAAGATTTTAATATGAAAAAGGTTCGATATTTGATATGAAAAAGATTTGGTCTTTAGTTTAGAAAAGATTATATTTTTAAATATAAAAAGATTTGATTTTTGGTAGATAAAGAAACGATTTTTATTTATAGTTATAGATAATAAAAATATAATTTTTATGTTATAGAAAAGGGAAAAAAAATAATATAATCTTTATATTGAAAATGGCGTTATAAAAATATGATTTTTATATATTGAACTTCGAAGTAAAAAATGTGATTTTTATATATTTAACATCGAAGTAAAAATGTGATTTTTATATATTGAATAGCGAAGTAAAAATTCGATTTTTACATATGTAGAGAATACGGGCAACGAAGATGACGAAGATGCGATAGCGATGAAGATTTCTATCAATGAAGTGCCGTGGAGCTAGGATAGCAATATGTGAGAACTTCTCACCTTTCAATTTAATTTTTCTAGATATATATATATATATATATATATATATACTAGGATGCAGACGGTGCTTAGTAGCACCCGACACAATCGTCCACAGACCATGGACTTGTTTGTTTGGTTGCATAGACTAGTTGGATTATTTATTTGAATTGAATTATTTGGTGAGATGAAATTGATTTGATGGATGTGTGAATGGCGTGGGCCTTCACTAGACCGGGGATAAGGCTCGGCCTTGTCCCGTTTCTAGTATCGTGCCGTTATGCCGCCGAAATTTTCTAAAATATGTTAGAAAAATAAAAATAACATTCTATTGAATAAATGAACCGAATAGAATATTCATAGGTTGAATAAAATGTTTTATCGTTAAAAATATAATTTTTAACGTGAAGTGAATAAAATAAAATATTCATTTACAAACCGGATGGTTTGTTTATGTACACCTATTTGAATGACATTGATTGGGACGATAAATTTTACACATCGCCCAACTGCACGAATAAAAATCTGTGTTTGTTGATTTGAAACCCCACACGGGTATTGGGATGAAATTTGAAGTTCACTCATCCCGATTGATTAAATATGTCGATCGATTGATTGACAGGCTGTTATAAGCGTTAGATATTTATATTTGATGCTTATACAGTGTAGTGCACTTTGGTTGATGGTTGATTATTTTTCAATGCTATTATACATGTGTTGTATGAAAATCCATATAATTAACTTTATATGGTAATTGATTGGGCCCCATTCCAGTTTTAAAATAGAAATATTTGAAATAGAAATATTCGAAATGGAATATTTGAAAATATCAATATATGAAGCCGTGTTGATTAGATTAACGCCATTTTGACGTGAACGATATTTATATCGATTTTATTCATTTTATAATGAATATCGAAAGTGATTTCAAAATCTGATATTTCGAAATGAATTGAATTGAAAACGATTTCGAAATGAATTGAATTGAAAACGATTTCGAAATGAATTGAATTGAAAACAATTTCGAAATGAATTGAATTGAAAACGATTTCGAAATGAATTGAATTGAAAACGATTTCGAAATGAATTGAATTGAAAATGATTTCGAAATGAATTGAATTGAAAACGATTTCGAAATGAATTGAATTGAAAACGATTTCGAAATGAATTGAATTGAAAACGATTTCGAAATGAATTGATTTGAAATTGAATATGAAGTTGAAACCGTTTTGAAAATGAATTGAAAACGATTTATAATTCGTTTTAAATAGAAATCGACGAAATATATATTATATATATAATATAATGGCCTGAATAGAACGCGCCGCGCCGCGGCAGTTCGTGAATTTCGACCGTTTATTTCAAACGGACATTACGGGAGATCCGACCGTCGGATTCTCCTAAAACCGGAACCGTTGGGTTCGTATCGAAAAGAGATTTCTAATGAATATTTGAAATTAGAAATCTAACGGTTGGATTTGGAATTATGTCCAAATCAAGTTTGAAAAAGGTCGATGTAAGTGCAGTTCGATGGTCATTGGTGGAAATCGACTGTACGGGCCTTGATAAAATTATTAAAAATAGTAATAATTTGTGTAAAATCATAAGAAATGATTTGTGAAGATTTGGGATGAAAAACTCCGTATTTGAAAAGATAAAAATAGATTTTTATCGAAATGAACTAGTTTTGAACTAGAATAGTAATTCTATTTATTTTTAAAGAAATAAATTGAATTTGAAAAGGGTTTTTAAAATAACCAGAATTTCCAATGATTGCATTGGAGTGGATTTGAATCGAAATTGTCTTCGGAATATTTCGATGTTGGAATTCGTGATTATACAGGTGTTGTTATGGAAATTTGAAAGATATATATATATCGTTATTTCCAATACGACATTTGTTAGTCGTAGAATTTGATATTGAATATAAGCCGATATATTTTCTATTCAGAGCCTTGTATTGAATATCGAATGTGATTTGGGTTTGTCGTGAATGGTGTCTTCACTAACACTGTTCTTGAACCCAGTTGAGAAAAGATTAAATCTTTTATTTAGATTTAATGAAGTGTACCAATTAAATGATATTTAATTGGAATTGAATTGGTATTGATTTTTGGGTTTATCGTGAACAGTGTTTTAAATAACACTCGTTCTTTAACCCGATGATTAATGAATGTGATTTTGGGTTTATCGTGAACTGTGTTTTAAATGACACTGATTCTTTAACCCAGTTAACGATTAAAACTAAGTGGAGTTTTAATGAATCTTTAATTAGATTGAAAAGATCGAGAATGGAGTATCACCAGTTTTACTCCAGGCGATAGTTAAATCTTTAATTAGATTTGAACGTGAAATGGTAATTGAATTTACCGATAACACCGTGGTGTTAGATATGAAGTATAACCAGTTTTACTTCATGGGATGAATAGGTTGGGATTGGGAAATAAAATAAATGATTACTTCGGTGTGGTTCGCTAATCCCGACTAGTTTGAATTGATATTCAAAGGAGATTAAAGAATAAATTTAAAGAATTTATCTTGGATAAAATTAATGGGAACTTTTCCCAAGGTATAGGAATATTTGGATAATAGAATATTCTGAATTGGAATGAGGCGTATGTTGTGTTTGTGTAACACTTTTATAATATATACGCGAGTTATTCAGAAAGACCGGGTTTATCCCATTCTGAATAACTGATTCGACGTGGTGTCGAAGATGAAGACGGTGGTCGAAGACCGGAAGTCTTTGCGTCGTTTGGGTGATTACTGATGATCTTGATTGGGCTGTACACCCAAGAAGATGGAAACATAGACGGAAACCCAATTTCCAAATACGTGACATTTGCGGTTTTATTTGTAGAGCCTAGTATGGCGACATAGTGGGATGGGGCACTCATGCCGCATATGATTGATACTTATGATTTGAAGTTGTTTTATACACTATGCACTTGTAATAGTATCAAATGATTTGTTTTCAACGTATCAAGCATTCTTGGCTATTATAAGGTAAAAACCTTATCCTCCGGCTTGCGTTGCATTGTGTGATGGGAACTGGGTCTTATAATAGCTTCATTTTTCTTTATTTAGCATTGCGCTGTTTGTTTTATGCACTGGTATTCTTGGGAGGAAACCCGTTCCGTGTTATACGGCGTGGTCCCTTGATTTACCGAACTTTAAAAACAAAGATTAATAACTGTTTTAGTTCTCACACCAGTCCCATGACTGACCTGGAGTTTATTGTTTTAACCTAAACTCTGGGTGCCCTTATTTTGACACGGGCAGCTAGTAGTTTTGGTTTTGCAGATTTATATTCACAGGATCCTGGTTTACAGCTGGAACGATATCCGGAAAGCTTTGTATCCGTATATCTCCTTCTAGTTGTGTATTGTATTATTTTCCGCTGCTATTTAAATGTAATTTAAATCTCTGATATTTCTGTGTAATATTTATTCATTTATACTCTGTATATTCTTGTAATCTGATGCATTGTTGTTATATACAATGAAACGTTCTTTTATATGCGTTCTGATTTGTCGTGTTCTCAAACGATAGGGCGTTTCGAACGGTCTGGGTCGGTTTAACGACTGGTTCGGACCGAGCGAGATTCCCTGACGTCACATGTTTCTAATGGAAGATGAATAAATAAATTCTCCATAACATTGAAAAAACCTTGAGAAAATATTTTTTTTCAGTTTGCAGAGTAATATGAGGATTTCTTCCTCTAGTTTACGTAGACGAGATCAATTTTTTATGTAGTAGAACATGGCTTTTTATAGAACAGACTAAGTTCTGTTACAACAGTCCATTTTTTTACGGGAAACGGTTCTTTGAAAGAGACCGGCAATAAATCTTTCATCATAACATGACAGTCATGGCTTTTCATCCCGCTAAATTTATTTTATTTATAGTCGACACATCTATGAAGATTAGAAGATATACCATCCGGGAATCTTAATCCTTCCACCCATTTTACAAGTATTTTAACTTGATTACTGTCCAGTTCATAGCACGCTTTTGCTTTTTTGGTGTCACTTTGCTTTATATGAAGCTCAAGACGATTACATATTACTTCGATATCACGCCTTGATTTCACATCATCCTTCGTCTTCCCTTTGACATTCAAAATTGTATTAAATACATTGTCAAGTACGTTTTTCTCATTATGCATCAAGTCAATATTATGAAGAATCAAGAAATTTTTCCGATAAGGAAACTCCCAAAATATGCTTTGTTTGCACTAATTATGAATCGTTGATTTATCTTGAATTTCTGTCTGTACTACGGTTTCATGAATCTTTTGATAATCTTTTACAAGTTAATAAATTTCTTCATTTGACCATATCTTAGGTGGTCTCAAAGTTTCATGACTATTAGTTGTAGAAAAATTCTTATCTCTCTTCTGAAAGGATGATTAATATGAAGAAAATATCTATGATAGTCAAACCATGAAATTTTCTTTCCAGTACGTAAAGAAAATGCTCTTGTTTCTTCCATGCAGTAAGGACAAGCTAGACGACCAGCCGTACTACAACCAGAAACCATTGCATACACAGAAAAATCGCTAATTGTCAACAATATAGAAGTATGCATACAAAATTTCTTTTTTTGCGAAATATCGTATGTTTCCACTCCTTCATACCACAATTTTTTTAATTTTTCAATCAACGATTGTCAATAAACATCAATTCTTTGTGTCAGATCATCAGCACCAGGGACGACAATTGTGAGAAACATATGAGCAGTTTTCATACACATCCACTGAGGTAAATTATAAGGTATGACAATTATAGGCCAGGATGAATATTTAGCACCAAACGGAGAAAATGGTGAAAATCCATCCGTACATAAACCAAGTCTAAGACTACGACTCTTAGATGCAAAATCGAGATATTTCTGGCCAAAATGCTTTCATACTTCCCCATGAGCTGGGTGTGTTAATGTACCTTCTTCCTGTGTTCTCACACTATGTCATCTCATATGTTACGCGGTTATAGAAGATGCATATAACCTTTGAAGTCTAGGAGTAATAGGTAAATAATGCATATGTTTGTACGGGACTTCCTTTCCCTTTTTCTTTCTTGGTTTGTATCTTTCCTGATTACATATTTTACAATTTTTAAGGTTGATATTTTCCTTTCAATATAGCATGCAACCCTTTAAACATGTGTCTATTTTCTCATACGGTAAACCAAAAGCCGACATCATTTTTTTTTACTTTATAATGATTTTCGCACATTAAATTATTGGGAGGCATATGTCGCTTTGCAGCTTGTACAACGGTTGTAAATCTAGCTTCTGTGAGGTTGTATTTAGATTTCATCATAATATATTCAGCAGTTACTGATAATTGGGTTTTTCTTTTACAACCTTCTCAAAGGGGTTTCTTCGAAGCATCTAATAAATCATATATTTTTTTGGCTCCAATGTTTGGTTCTTCTTCATCATTATCATCGTCATCAGTAAATTGTTGAAACGGGAACATTGAATGTGCAACATCTTCAACCATTTGTTCTACGAGATTCGTTGTTTCAATTTCATTATTCACTACTTCCTCAACTTGTACAGAAGTAGATGCTAATGGTTCTCCATGACGATCCATAACCAAATAGTTTGGCATAAACTGTACTGATGCAAATGAACTCTAACCATTTGCGGTATCAAATGCTTCAATAATTTGCATCTATTACATGGACAACGGATTTCCTTCTCGTTTCCGTTGTTACTTAAGGCGAAATCAATAAACACGCCAACACCATTAATAAATTGTTCATTTATTGTGCCATCGGCTTCTCTTCATTTGTACATCCAGCTTTTGTCAGTAAAATAATTGTCCATTTCTCCTAAGTAGATGTATAATTAAAAAGTATGATAAAATCTGCACTAATATTTTATTAAAAAAATTATTATTGTTGAATGTTACGTTAATTCATCATTTAAACGATTCAACAAAATTTCGGCAACACTTCGCTTTAGTTCTTTGAATTGTACACAATTGCGTGTACACAGAGAACATAAAAGAAGCACTTTCGAAATTTTGAGAATCATTTAAATGAAATGATTTACGAGATTTAATTTTGTTATTGTGTTCGTAACTTGTCCAATGCAAAGGATAAATCCAACAAATATTGTATATGATGAATATAAATGTTCGTCCTGTTAACAAAACGAACATTCACATAATGATCATATACAACACTTATCAGAGGGGGCAGAAAACACTATAAGACTTAATTTCAATCTCAGATTGTACTTATACGGAATTTATCACATATACATGTATTTTCAACATTCAATCAAACTAACCATATGTTATAAAATTAAATATAATTTTCGATAAATTTTTATAAAACATAAACTTATTTATTTCTATTTCCACTAAACGTCACTTAACAAGTTGGAAATCTGTTATATATTAATTCAACCATATATACATGTACATAATTCTATTGCACACACACACACACACACACACACACATATATATATATATTCAACAATTAATCGAACTTACCATACGTTATTAAATTAAATATGGTTTTCGATAAATTTCTATAAAACATAAACTTTATTTATTTCTATTCCCACTAAAAGTCACTTAACAAGTATGAAATCTTTTATATATTAATTCAATCATATATACATGCACATAATTCTATTGTGATACGAACAACATAAACTTGCAATTCATAAATTAATAACTATAATTGGGCCACAATTAAGTCAACCTATATATAGATTAATTAAAACATTATATAAACATGCATACAACACTATAAATGCACATGTACATACAACATAAATTCTAGTTAACCCAATATTAGCAACATAATTAATTCAACCTATATATGCACATATCAACAGCACTACACATACAAACATATAATCTAACAACTAAATTAACCCTAAATTACCAACTCCAAGATATTTTAAAAAGCTAGGCTTCATACCTTCAGAAATTGAGCTAAATTACAACATAGAGAGGAGTAGAGAGAGCCTTGAGCACTTTGGAGGGAGTAGCCATCGTACATGGAGGCGTTGGAGGCCGGAATCAGATTTGGGGAGGAAAAAAGGTATGGATTTGGAGAGAATTTTTGAGGAAACATGAAGTAAGGGAGGAAGAAGCAGTTCGACTTAATTTATGCTCGACTATGCAATGGGTAGAAACGACCTCCAACGAGATTATAAACAATGGTCTCCAATGATTTTTTTTTAATACGTGAAGAAAATTCTAGAAATAAGCCTCCGTTGGTGACCGTTTCACTGAGCCATTGCCATGCTCCGTTGTTGTATACAATGTTTCTTGTAGTGTTAACAAACCCGAGATTTTCTTCTCTTCTCATCCCCAATTTATCAAACCAAAACCCTCCTCCTCCACGTTGCTAGCCTACCTGCATACCTTCAAGAGCTTCTCCAACTCCGTCAATCTTCACTCTTTAAACCTCTAACCTTCTAATCACCTAAATCGGGTACTTACCTAAACCCTAATTAGTATTTATTTGACAAATTAGGGTTAATTTGTTAATCTAGTTGTTAATATTATGTCAATGATTGTCTAGTATAGTTCATTGAATGTTAATTGCAGTCATTACCCTTTGAACGTTGAAAATAATAATTTGTTTAGTTTGAACAATAAGTAATTAGTGTTTACTGTTGATTAATTAGTGCATTTAGGCTTGCTTGGATTAGTAAGTCTAGACTAGTGTTATATATAATCGTTGTACTGGCATTCTCTTTTGTCATAGAACTGACGCCTTTGTTTATTGTATATAATATTTGTTGGATTCAACCCTATATTGGGAAAGTTACAACCATAATAAAATAATTATATTTTGTAAATTATTTCATTTTAAACAGTTCATAAAATTTTGGCAGCATTTCCTTTATGTTCCCTGTGTACACATATTTGTGTACGATTCAGGGGACAAACGGGAAGTGCTACCGAAATTTTGTAGAATTATTTAAAGTGAAATGATCTAAGAGATGTAATTACTATTGTGTTTGTAATGAGAAGTAGAATGACCTACCAGTAAAGTAGAAAATAACAACGTAAATATTAATATTATATTCAAAATGTCAGACGTAAATTTATAAATGAAAATTAATAGTAGAAGTATGATTAAAAGAACATTAAAATGTATAAATGAACCGAAAAATAAAGTTAAAATGAACAATATCATATAATTAATCAAACATTGAACTGTATGATTGAACTGAAAATGAGACGACCCCGAACCCCGTACTGATGGCGGCAAGGGTAATCCTTGGAATATAACACAAAAATAGATATAACAGAACATAATTAAATAAATACACCAGATAATACACAATAGAATATACTGGATAAATGTAATCATCAGAGTTACACAGTATACAGGATCATACTTAGTACAAATATAGTTCAGTTATACATAAATGTCTACAGCGGAAAACAAACATAATGTGCAATAGGAGCTGAACAACATAAAAAGAGATAAATGATAGAATCCATCTTCAACTCCAGCTATCCAGAGAAAGCCAGCTAAAACCTGAATACAAGGCTGCCCGTGTAGAAAAAGGGGCACCAGAGTTTGAAAGTGAAACAAACTACGAGTCAGTCATGGGACTGGTATGAGAAATCTACTCAACACATTTAAAATATGGCTAATCACAGGACCACGCCACTTTCGTGGAACGGGTTTACTCCATTGGATTGCCAGTGCTTTAAAACAAATCATTCTTTTAAACATCGCAATGCTTTTTATAAAAATGAAGCCATTATAAGACTCAGTTCCCATCACACAATGCAACGCAAACCGGAGGATAGAGTTTTACCTTATAATGGCCAAAATATGCTTGATACGAATAAAACAAAAGCATTTGATATTATAACTAGTGTTTATATGTTTCAAAAACAATTTCAATCATAACTATCAATCATAGACGGCATGAGTACCATATATCGTGTCGCCATATATATATATATATATATATATATATATATATATACAATCAAAGCCACACAGTCACGTATTTGGAAATTGGATTTCCATCATGAACCAAGGAAAAAGATAGTCCTTACCGAATTCGAGACGCTCTAGCCCGTGTCTTAGGACCCAGACACAGGTGGGCCCTTGGAGCGACAGGGCTGGTCCACCGATGTGGATTAAAATTCCTGAACACTACGTTTCCCCACCCTATGGGGCGTCAATGAGCCAACGAATGACTCCATCGGTCCTGGATCGACCGATATAACCGAGGCGCCTCGCAATCCATCATCCACATAAGTAAAATGTCAGGCCGTGTAAAAACACTGACACAACTCCTAGCTAGAAGGAAACGCATGCCCTCCCTAAGGTCCTTTTCCCGTTTCTGGTTCATTCCGGGGTGTGAGGCTCGCGAATCCACGTTATACACAAAGCTACGCCACACAGGCGGTGCTTTGATCATCAATCACAAGACTTTGCGTTTCAACAGAAGCCCTGATCACTGCATCTTAGCATACCACACCGGCAATTCACACCATGCAACTGATGGTTATCAATCGCACAGAATGAATTCCAATGTCAGACACACAGTCCATTTGCAAGTCCGTTCTGGGTCTGAACGAAACCGAAGGCACTAAATACCTCGCTTATCCATCGATCCCCACGTACGTCTGGACGATCACCACTCATTATCCATATTTCGGGATGGCTCCCAATCAGGACATCAGTTACCATCCAAACGAGGTGAAGATCGGTCTTCAACCCCCGTCTTCATCTTCGACTTCTTATCGCCGATTCAGTTATTCAGAATGGGATAAACCCGGTCTTTCTGAGCAACTCGCGTATATAATAAACAAGTGCAACACAAACATACATACGCATCATTTCAATTCATTAGTCACTAACCGTCCATCAGTAAGAGAACGATTTCCCAAATATTAACCCCGAAGGCCGAAACCAACATCAGATCAACATCCAGGAAACCATTCGACTTAGCCAACCTTCAGTTAGTTTCTAAATTTCACCTCCATATCGCTTATAATATTTTATAACGATTTATCTCTATTTTTATTTATTTTAAAATAGCCAATTTATTCAAAACAACGCTTCGGGCCATAATGCGGCCGTGGTGCTGTTTTTTTCCAGATTTGATTTACACTTATCTGAAAATCTAACTATTGGATCTTCACAAAATTTACATCTTTAGAAAGATCTTTTCAAAACGAATCCAACGGTTCCAGTTTCGGGAAAATCCGACGGTCGGATCTCCCGGTATAATCGTTTGAAGTTTCGATTTCAAAATACGAATTGCAGCGTCGTTATTCGATTATATATATATATATATATATAATCGATTCTGGCGCTGTTTTTCTTCAGATTTGAATTAAACATTCCAGACAATCCAACCGTTGGATCTTTACAAAGTTGGTGTCGTTGGAAAGGTATTTCCAAAGCGAACCCAACGGTTTCGGTTTCGGGAAAATCCGACAGTCGGATCTCCCGCACTAATCGTTTGAAATCACGGTTTCAAAATACGAACTTCAGCTTCGTTATTCGATATATTTCAATTCTATATATATATATATATATATCGATTCTTCGATTTCAAAACTATATAATTTTCATACATTTGATAAAAATGATATTTTTATCTAACTGTCTTCTATTTCAACACTTCACTATTTTTAACAATTCATGTATATAATAAAAAATGTGATTTTTAATGTAAAACAATTTATTTCAAAACTCGACTATTTTATATAGTTAATATAGGTGATAATAATAGGATTTTTATTATAAAACAATTTATTTCAAAACAAGATTATTTTATATAGTTCATATTGATGATAAAAATAGGATTTTTATTATAAAACAATTTCTTTCAAAATATGAATACCATTCAACACATGAATATCAATTCAACGAATGAATTTCGATTCAACACATGAAGGTTTTCTATAGTTTATATATATAGATAAAAAGGTGATTTTTATATTTAAAACACGAATACCATTCAACACATGAATTTCTATTCAACGAATGAATATCAATTCAACACATGAAGGTTTTCTATAGTTTATATATATATATAAAAAGGTGATTTTTATATTTAAAACACGAATACCATTCAACACATGAATTTCTATCCAACGAATGAATATCGATTCAACACATGAAGGTTTTCTATAGTTTATATATGTAGATAAAAAGGTGATTTTTATATTTAAAACACGAATACCATTCAACACATGAATTTCTATCCAACGTATGAATATCGATTCAACACATGAAGGTTTTCTATTCAACGAATAAATATAGTTTCAACAAATGAAAATAATTCTAACACATGAATATTATTCAAAATTTCGGCAACATAACGGCAGGGTAGTTAAAACCGGGACTGTCCCTAGTACGACTCCTCGCTCTACCTTAAAGCCTCGCGGCTTTTGACAATGGGGAATCATGCATCTAGTTCGCACGCAGGCGGCATGTATATATTTTTTCCATTTCCACAAACTAATCCTATGTGGTTTCAACCAAATATTTCTCAACCACAAACGGGTATTTTTCAACCACAATCAATCAATTCCAACCACAAACAATTTCAATCAACCGTTCGCTATCAATCAATTTTCACACCAATCACAACCAATAAATATCGTCCATGGTTTGTGGACGAGGGGCGTATATATATATATATATATATATATATATATATATTTATATATCATTTCACTTCTATTTCAACACATATATAATTTTTACAACGCATATACAACTTATACATCGAACGTACAACTTATACAACGCTTATACAAGAGGTGTACAACGCTTATATAACTCATACATCGACTATATAATTTATACATCGTCGTTTTCCATATCGTTTATAAATTAGAAATCTCACATTGGGTTCCACTCCACCAAAAATTGTAGAAGGCTCAAAAAAATATGCGGTCTCTTCTAGAATGTAGAAGACGTCCACACGAGTCCACTGTCTCTTGTTTCACTGAATTTCGACCACATAGCAAAAAGATATAATTTTTATAAGTTTGCAACGATTTTAAATGTGGAAATCAGTTTATACAGTATAAACTGTATACCACTCAGTTTTGTTCAAACCTAGGTCATTGATTTGCGCTCGATCCGTACAGTTTGAGGACGATCATATCCTACCACCTCAAAGAGCTTCAGAAGGCCTTGCCGGCGCTGGTGGTTGCGTGGAGCTCGATGGCGCAGGGATGGAGATCGATGGCGACGAAGACGGCGCCTTCTAGGCGTTGGATCTCGAGATTCAGGCCACGAAAAAATCCAATACTTATATGGATTTGAAGAGAATTCGAAGCTCTACAAAATCCCTAACTGTGGCGTTGGATTTTATTGAGTGTATAACAAAGAATCGAGGAGAGAAGGTCTGGAGTTTTTCTGTCGTCGGGTTTCTGAGAGGAGCGGGGAGAGAGAATAAAGTGTGGCCAATCAGATTTTTTTATTTTTTTTTATGTTTTTTTTCAAAAATACCCTCTTTCACACACGAACACCAATCCAAACCCAACGACTGTCGTCTCTAGCGTTTTACCCCCATTTCGAACACAATGGGATATGTTTCGTAGGCCCATTCGACTGTTTTAGTCAGTTTTCATTTAGATTAAAATATAAAACATTCAATATTTGATTTGAACGTACATTTCAATTTGCCAGGGCCACAAATTGATTCGAAAAATTCCAGAAAAATAAATCCAGCTATGTTTTGACGATACGGTCCCAACAAAACTAGTTTCGTCGAATTCTAACACCGTTTGAAAAATGGCCCATTTCTGGTCGATCCAATTTAACTGTAATTGACCAAAACACGTTTTCCTTTGCCACGCTCACATACTAGCTTCAAAAATTATGAATTTAGAAACCTAGCAATAACTTCACATCTCGGATCCAACAAAAGTGGTTTCGTCGAATTCCGAGGTCGTTTGCAAAATGGCCATTTTCACAGGCTATATAAATTCCATAGCGACCTTTCTGAAAATTCATTTGGCCATAACTTTTGTTTTCCGCTATGAAACTTCAATTTTTCAGATTCGTTAGAAAGGTATTCACTAACAGATTTAAATATTTTTGATTTCACTCAAATCCGTTTTGTTTTGCACCCGGTACAGTCAGTCAAAGTTTGAATTCAAATTTTGAAACTACCGCGCCATTTCAGGCCTTGTTTATAATTAGAATTAATTATATTCGTTTTCAAATGTCGATTCAAACTTACTTTTCATCGTTATTATTTAAATTATTTATTTTAAATACTTAAAATCAACTAAAATAGCCAATTTAAAAAAATTTAATTGGTTCAGATTTTCTAGGTCGTTACAATCTCCCCCACTTAAAACTTTTCATCCCCGAAAAGGAACAAAGTCGAAAGTGGTTTGATTAATCAACTCTACGTTCGATCTGGCATCCATTCTCCAACTTTTCAGTTTCTGAGAATTTTCAAATTCTTTAAAAAATTTGGTTAACACCCGGAATTTTCGAAAAATTTCGCCATAACCTCCTTTGTACGGGGAGGGGTTTGGAAATTTATTGGGCCGTATTAGGCACCCAATAAATCCTATAAAGCATGCACATATTTATAGTGATATATTCTGGTGTTTACAGGGGAGCGTGTATAGATAATAACTCCAGAGAATAAATTCTCGTCACCCTGTCAAAGCCTGAGGGAGTGTGTATTTTTAATTGCTCCAGAGGATAAATCCTCGTCACCTCGTCCCGTGTGGGAAATAAATAATCCATGTGCCGTATCTAATGACTAGAGAGACGTGATTATTGTCAACTCCAGACCCGTGTGGGGTTTTTATTAATCTGGCAATTATCATTACAATTTATATGGTCCATATCAGTCATCAGTTCAACCTGTAAAATATAGTCATCGCCATACAAGCCTCGCGCTCGTATAGTAAATCTTCCACCTCGTCACACAAGCTCCAAATGATTATGTGGTATATGATGAAGTATGCCTATCTTCAAGAAGTATGCCATGCAGTGTAGTTCAAAATTAATTGTTACTATCCTATGGCGATGATTATTATTTCACACAGAACAACCATCACTCCGCATCCAATGGCATTCACAGGAGTTGATATAATAGTATTTCGCATCCAACTCATTAAGGTTTATCTATTTGTCGGGCACGCAAATAAAATCTTTACTCAACAGCTATCCAATTACCTGTTCAAACATATATAATGCACATGTATATATTTCTATCTATTTTCTAATCAGTTCAATGTGTGAGTTAATCGAATAAATTCTACCATTTATTCTATTATTGATTAAATTAACTATCGTTCTAATAATTTAATTAATCCAATCTACTATCACACAACACAAACATCAATCAAATTATTTTCAACTTTTCAAAAAATATATCCTTTATATATTCAAAAATCATATTTCTAAAACCAGGCTATAAATATAATCACAAATACGTTATTTAAAAACATATTACCCTCGACTCGTTCTGAGGCACTTCTGACCCCATCTCTAACGAGCTATTCTGATTATGCTATACTCATACTAGGATATTACTGATCCTATCTGTATTGAGTTACCCGTCATAGAACACTACTGGTTCTATCTCTGACGCGTTCGCTAATGTGTTATATACCAGAGCTAAGCTTAACCAAAGCTCTGATACCAAATGAGACGACCCCGAACCCCGTACTCACGACGGCAAGGGTAATCCTTGGAATATAACACATAAATAGATATAACAGAACAGAATTAAATAAATACATCAGATAATGCACGATAGAATATACTGGATAAACGTAATCATCAGAGTTACACAGTATACAGGATCATACTTAGTACAAATACAGTTCAGCTATACATAAATGTCTACAGCGGAAAACAAACATAATGTGAAATAGGAGCTGAACATCATAAAAAGAGATAAATGATAGAATCCATCTTCAGCTCCAGCTATCCAGAGAAAGCCAGCTAAAACCTGAATACAAGGCTGCCCGTGTAGAAAAAGGGGCACCCAAGTTTGGAAGTGAAACAAACTACGAGTCAGTCATAGGACTGGTATGAGAAATCTACTCAACACATTTAAAATATGGCTAATCACAGGACCACGCCACTTTCGTGGAACGGGTTTACTCCATTGGATTGCCAGTGCTTTAAAACAAATCATTCTTCGCAATGCTTTTTATAAAAATGAAGCCATTATAAGACTCAGTTCCCATCACACAATGCAATGCAAACCGGAGGATAGAGTTTTACCTTATAATGGCCAAAATATGCTTGATACGAATAAAACAAAAGCATTTGATATTATTACTAGTGTTTATATGTTTCAAAAACATCTTCAATCATAACTATCAATCATAGACGGCATGGGTACCATATATCATGTCGCCATATATATATATATATATATATATATATATATATATATATATACATACAATCAAAGCCGCACAGTCATGTATTTGGAAATTGGATTTCCGTCATGAACCAAGGCAAAAGATAGTCCTTACCGAATTCGAGACGCTCTAGCCCGTGTCTCAGAACCCAGACACAAGTGGGCCCTTGGAGCGACAGGGCCGGTCCACCGATGTGGATTAAAATTCCTGAACACTACGTTTCCCCGCCCTATGGGGCGTCAATGAGCCAACGAATGACTCCATCGGTCCCGGATCGACCGATATAACCGAGGCGCCTCGCAATCCATCATCCACATAAGTAAAATGTTAGGCCGTGTAAAAACACTGACGCAACTCCTTGCTTAAAGGAAACGAATGCCCTCCCTGAGGTCCTTTTCCCGTTTCTGGTTCATTCCGGGGTGTGAGGCTCGCGAATCCACGTTATACACAAAGTTACGCCACTCAGGGGGTGCTTTGATCATCAATCACAAGACTTTGCGTTTCAACAGAAGCCTTGATCATTGCATCTTAGCATACCACACCGGCAATTCACACCATGCAACTGATGGTTATCAATCGCACAGAATGAATTCCAATGTCAGACACACAGTCCATTTGTAATTCCGTTCTGGGTCTGAACGAAACCGGAGGCACTAAATACCTCGCACATCCATCGATCCCCACGTACGTCTGGACGATCACCACTCATTATCCATATTTCGGGATGCCTCCCAATCAGGACATCAGTTACCATCCAAACGAGGTGATGATTGGTCTTCAACCCCCGTCTTCATCTTCGACTTCTTATCGCCGATTCAGTTATTCAGAATGGGATAAACCCGGTCTTTCTGAGCAACTCGCGTATATAATAAACAAGTGCAACACAAACATACATACGCATCATTTCAATTCATTAGTCACTAACCGCCAATCAGTAAGAGAACGATTTCCCAAATATTAACCCCGAAGGCCGAAACCAACATCAATTCAACATCCAGGAAACCATTTGACTTAGCCAACCTTCAGTTTGTTTCTAAATTTCACCTCCATATCGCTTATAATATTTTATAACGATTTATCGCTATTTTTATTTATTTTAAAATAGCCAATTTATTCAAAACGACGCTTCGGGCCATAACGCGGCCGTGGCGCTGTTTTTCTTCAGATTTGATTTACACATATCTGAAAATCTAACCGTTGGATCTTCACAAAATTTACATCTTTAGAAAGATCTTTTCAAAACGATTCCAACGGTTCCAGTTTCGGGAAAATCCGATGGTCGGATCTCCCGGTATAATCGTTTGAAGTTTCGATTTCAAAATACGAACTGCAGCGCCGTTATTCGATTATATATAATTATATTTATATATATATAAATAAAATCGATTCTGGCGCTGTTTTTCTTCAGATTTGAATTAAACATTCCAGACAATCCAACCGTTGGATCTTTACAAAGTTGGCGACGTTGGAAAGGTGTTTTCAAAGCGAACCCAATGGTTTCGGGAAAATCCGATGGTCGGATCTCCCGCACTAATCGTTTGAAATCACGGTTTCAAAATACGAACTGCAGCTTTGTTATTCGATATATTTCAATTCTATTTATATGTATAATATATATCGATTCTTCGATTTCAAAACTATATAATTTTCATACATTTGATAAAAATGATATTTTTATCTAACTGTCTTCTATTTCAACACTTCACTATTTTTAACAATTCATGTATATAATAAAAAATGTGATTTTTAATGTAAAACAATTTATTTCAAAACTCGACTATTTTATATAGTTAATATAGGTGATAAAAATAGGATTTTTATTATAAAACAATTTATTTCAAAACAAGATTATTTTATATAGTTCATATTGATGATAAAAATAGGATTTTTATTATAAAACAATTTCTTTCAAAATATGAATACCATTCAACACATGAATTTCAATTCAACGAATGAATTTCGATTCAACACATGAAGGTTTTCTATAGTTTATATATATAGATAAAAAGGTGATTTTTATAAACACGAATACCATTCAACAAATGAATTTCTATTCAACGAATGAATATCGATTCAACACATGAAGGTTTTCTATAGTTTATATATATAGATAAAAAGGTGATTTTTATATTTAAAACACGAATACCATTCAACACATGAATTTCTATCCAACGAATGAATATCGATTCAACACATGAAGGTTTTCTATAGTTTATATATATAGATAAAAAGGTGATTTTTATATTTAAAACACGAATACCATTCAACACATGAATTTCTATCCAACGAATGAATATCGATTCAACACATGAAGGTTTTCTATTCAACGAATAAATATAGTTTCAACAAATGAAAATAATTCTAACACATGAATATTATTCAAAATTTCGGCAGCATAACGGTAGGGTAGTCAAAACTGGGACCGTCCCTAGTACGGCTCCTCGCTCTACCTTAAAGCCTCGCGGCTTTTGACAATGGGGAATCATGCATCTAGTTCGCACGCAGGCGGCATGTATATTTTTTTTCATTTCCACAAACTAATCCTATGTGGTTTCAACCAAATATTTCTCAACCACAAACAGGTATTTTTCAACCACAATCAATCAATTCCAACCACAAACAATTTCAATCAACCATTTGCTATCAATCAATTTTCACACCAATCACAACCAATAAATATCGTCCATGGTTTTTGGACGAGGGGCGTATATATATATATATATTTATATATAGCATTTCACTTCTATTTCAACACATATATAATTTTTACAACGCATATACAACTTATACATCGAACGTACAACTTATACAACGCTTATACAAGAGGTGTACAACGCTTATATAACTCATACACCGACTATATAATTTATACATCGTCGTTTTCCATATCGTTTATAAATTAGAAATCTCACATTGGGTTCCACTCCACCAAAAATTGTAGAAGGATCAGAAAAATATCCGGTCTCTTCTAGAATGTAGAAGACGTCCACACGAGTCCACTGTCTCTTGTTTCACTGAATTTCGACCACATAGCAAAAAGATATAATTTTTATAAGTTTGCAACGATTTTAAATGTGGAAATCAGTTTATACAGTATAAACTGTATACCACTCAGTTTTGTTCAAACCTAGGTCATTGATTTGCGCTCGATCCGTACAGTTTAAAGACGATCAGATCCTACCACCTCGAAGAGCTTCAGAAGGCCTTGCCGGCGCTGGTGGTTGCGTGGAGCTCGATGGCGCAGGGATGGAGATCGATGGCGACGAAGACGGCACCTTCCCGGCGTTGGATCTCGAGATTCAGGCCACGAAAAAATCCAATACTTATATGGATTTGAAGAGAATTCGAAGCTCTACAAAATCCCTAACTGTGGCGTTGGATTTTATTGAGTGTATAACGAAGAATCGAGGAGAGAAGGTCTGGAGTTTTTCCGTCGTCGGGTTTCTGAGAGGAGCTGGGAGAGAGAATAAAGTGTGGCCAATCAGATTTTTTTATTTTATTTATACTATTTTTTTCAAAAATACCCTCTTTCACACACGAACACCAATCCAAACCCAACGACTGTCGTGCCTAGCATTTTACCCCCATTCCGAACACAATGGGATATGTTTCGTAGGCCCATTCGACTGTTTCAGTCAGTTTTCATTCAGATTAAAATATAAAACA
Organism: Allium sativum; assembly: GCA_030737875.1. Lineage (NCBI taxonomy): Eukaryota > Viridiplantae > Streptophyta > Magnoliopsida > Asparagales > Amaryllidaceae > Allium > Allium sativum. Next base: position 565,184,868 of record CM060919.1, on the reverse strand, counting down.
TTCAATATTTGATTTGAACGTACATTTCAATTTGCCAGGGCCACAAACTAATTCGAAAAATTCCAGAAAAATAAATCCAACTATGTTTTGATGATACGGTCCCAACAAAACTAGTTTCGTCGAATTCTGAGACTGTTTGAAAAATGACCCATTTCTGGTCGATCCAATTTAACTGTAATTGACCAAAACACGTTTTCCTTTGCCACGCTCACATACTAGCTTCAAAAATTATGAAATTCGAAACCTAGCAATAACTTCACATCCCGGATCCAACAAAAGTGGTTTCGTCGAATTCCGAGGTCGTTTGCAAAATGGCCATTTTCACAGGCTATATAAATTCCATAGCGACCTTTCTGAAAATTCATTTGGCCATAACTTTTGCTTTCCGCTATGAAACTTCGATTTTTCAGATTCGTTAGAAAGGTATTCACTAACAGATTTAAATATTTTTGATTTCACTCAAGTCCGTTTTGTTTTGCACCCGGTATAGTCAGTCAAAGTTTGAATTCAAATTTTGAAACTACCGCGCCATTTCAGGCCTTGTTTATAATTAGAATTAATTATATCCGTTTTCAAATGTCGATTCAAACTTACTTTTCATCGTTATTATTTAAAATATTTATTTTAAATATTTAAAATCAACTAAAATAGCCAATTTAAAAATTTTAAATTGGTTCAGATTTTCTGGGTTGTTACAGAAAAATAAAATGATTTACTTTTTAATTTATACCAATATGTTTTAAATTAGGAGAAATGTTCAATTAATTATTTTACTGAGCAGAGCTGGATGTATCAACGACAAAGGAAAATGGGAGATCAATAAGTGAACATTTTATAATGGTGCATGCGTATTTAATGAATTCATTTTAAGTAATAACAGAAATGATAAAGAAATTCATTGTCCATGTAGTAGGTGCAAATTGCTGAAGTATTTGATACCATATATGATTATAATTCATTTGCCCTAGTACAGTTTTGTGCCAAATTATCTAGTGTGGGATCGTCAAAGAGAACTTGTGTAATAACCCGGAAAATCTGGGCCAGTTTAAAATTTTTATTTTGGCAATTTTAGCGAATTTTGAATATTTAAAATGAATTATTTTAAATAATATCGACGTAAGATTTATTTTGAATATAATTCGAACGTATATAGTTATACACGTCGTCGTTAGAATATAAAATTTTATATATAATTATAAATAGAATTGAAAATGGCGCGGTAGTTCGATAATTCGATTTCAAACTTCAATTGAATGTACCGGGTGCAAAACATTCCGGATTTTAGTGAAACCAAAAACATTAGGATCTAATTGATAATATCTTTCCAACGAATCCGACAAATCGAAATTTCATAGCGGGAATCAAAAGATATGTCCAGTTGAAAATTCTGAATAGTCGCTATGAAATTCAGGCCCTTAAAAATGGACATTTTGCAAATGACCTCGGATTTCGACGAAACCACTTTTGTTGGATCCGTGATGTCAAATTATTGCTAGGTTTCAAATTTCATAATTTTTCGAATCAATATGTGAGCGTGGCAAAGGAAAACGCGTTTGACCAGTTTCAGTTGATTTTAATCGACTGGAAATTGGCCATTTTTCCAACGGTCTTAGAATTCGACGAAACTAGTTTTGTTAGGACCGTATCGTCAATACGAAGCTAGAAAATATTTTTCTGGAATTTTTAGAGACTGTATGTGACCCCGGTAATTTAAAATGTACGTCTAAATTGAATATATATGGATTTATATTATAAATTTGATAAAAACTGGATGAAACAGTCGAATTGGCTTACGACACATATACCATTGTGTTCGGAACGGGGGTAAAACGCTAGGGACGACAGTCGTTGGGTCTGATTTGGGGTTCGTTAGAAGATCGAAGACTAAATAAGAAAATTAAATAAAATATTATTAAAATAATTATATAACTCTCACTTTCCCCTCTCTCTCTTCTCTCAGTCAAACCGAATAGAAGAAAAAAAGAAAAAGAAAGGGGCAGCAGCCCGTCGATCTACGTCGCCGCCCAAGGGGGCCATCACCGCCGCCGGAAATTCCTCCTCCCCCGTCGATCTTGCCTCACCTTCACCTCCTTCCTCGATAGACTGGCGCGAACTCCCTCCTCCAACCAGAATCCACATCGCCCCACATCCCCAAACTGACCACCGCACTAAACCCTAGCTGCCGCGACTTTGGCCGGACACCCACCCGACCTCCACCCAGACACGCTCCACCCGGGGAGCACTGAAGCCGTCCTCCCCCCTTTGAAAAAAACCTGTAAGTTATCAGTTATTTTTATTTAGTTTTTTTTTTATATATAGCAAAAATAAATCAGTTATTTATTTGTATTATAGCAAAAGTAAATCAGTTTTTTTTTATATACATTAGAGTAAGAAAAGAACTGATTTTTACTAAGGTAAAAAAAAACTGATTTTTACTAAGCTAAAGAACTGATTTTTACTAAGCTAAAGAACTGATTTTTTTTATTTTGAATAACGCTTAAGAAGAGATTTTTAAAAACTAGATAGAAAAGATTATATTTTATTAATAAAAAGGCATGATCTTTAGTTTATAAAAGTCATGATTTTTATCGGTATGAAGTTGTGATTTTTATTTATATGAAAATATGGTTTTTATCACATGAATGACAACATAAAGCTTGGATTTTTAATATCATAAAGATTTGATTTTTAGAAGTATAAAAATACGATTTATATATATATGAAGTGAAGTATAAAAATACGATTTTTATATATATGAAGTGAAGTATAAAAATACGATTTTTATATATATGAAGTAAATAAAAATTCGATTTTTACATATATAGCGAATTAAAAATATGATTTTTATACACTAGAGAATATAAAAATGTGATTTTTATATATGTAGTGAATGCGGACAACGAAAGTGACAAAGGGCGAGAACGATGAAAATTCCCTACATATGAAGAGTCGTGGAGTTGGATTTAGCTATTGGTGAGAATTTCTCACCTTTCAATTTCTTTTCTAGTTATATATATATACTAGGATGCAGACGGTGCTTAGTAGCACCCGACACAATCGTCCACAGACCATGGACTTGTTTGTTTGGTTGCATAGATTAGTTATATGATTTGATTTGAATTTGGTTGTTTGGTGATTTGATTGATGTGTGAATGGTGTGGGCCTTCACTAGGCCGGGGATAAGGCTAGGCCTCGTCCCGTTTCTAGTATCGTGCAGTTATGCCGCCGAAATTTTCTAAAATATGTTAGAAAAATAAAAATATCATTTTTATTGTATAAATGAACTGAATAGAAATTCAAGTGTTGAAGTAAATATTTTTGTCGTTAAAAATATAATTTTTAACGTGAAAGTGAATAAATAAATATTTATAAACAAATCGGCCGATTTGTTTATATACACTGATTTGACTGATATTGATTGGGTCGATAAATTTTACACATCGCCCAACTGCACAAACGAAAATGTGTGTTTGTTGATTTGAAACCCCACACGGGTGTTGGGATGATATTTGGCGTACACTAATCCCAATTATTTAATTATTGTCGATCGATTGGTCGACAGATTGTGTAAGCGTCGATTATTTATATTTGATGCTTATGCAGTTGTGTGGTGCACTTTGGTTGATGGTTGATTATTTTTCAATGCTATTATATACATGTGTTGTATGGAATCCATATAATTAACATTATATGGTGATTGATTGGGCCTCACTCCAATCGGGAAAATAATGAATATTATAAAAGAAAATTCATGTGTTGAATATAAAAATAGTCATGTGTGGACGATGATTATGTGTTGAAACTATTCATGTGTTGAGTGAAATATTTTATACGATAAAATTACATCTTTATCATATTTAAAATTAGAACTACTTCCCAGTAGAAGTCTAATTAAAAATCAAACGATAGATACCATAGTTTTATAAAATATTTTACATAACAAAAATAGTGATGTGTTGACAGTACTCATGCGTTGAGATTAGTCAGGTGTTGGAAGAAATATAGATTCATGTGTTGAATTGAATAAATATTCATTTGTTGGATAGGATAACGAATTTATTGAAATATATAAAGCCGTGTTGATTAGAGTTGCGCTATTTTGACGTGAACGATATTTATATCGATTATATTCGTTTTTATAATGAATATAGAAAAGAAGTGATTTCAAAATATAACGTTTTGAAAATATTATCATTTATATAGTAATGATGTAAAATATTCAGTTTTGATTAGAAATTGAAATAGTGTTGAAATGGTTTTGAAACGAAGTTAAAACGATTTATAAAATATGTTTTAAAAAGGAAATCGACGAAATATATATAATATATATATATATTATATATATAATGGCCTGAATAGAACGCGCCGCGCCGCGGCAGTTCGTGAATTTCGACCATTAACTTCGAATTGACGTTGCGGGAGATCCGACCGTCGGATTCTCCAAAAACCAGAACCGTTGGGTTCGTATCGAAAAGAGCTTTCCAACGAATATTAGAAATTTGAAATCTAATGGTTGAATTTGGAATTATGTCCAAATCAAATTTGAAAAAGGTCGCTGTAAGTGCAGTTCGATAGCCGTTGATGGAAATCGAATGTACGGGCCTTGATAAAATTATTAAAAATATTGATAATTTGTGCAAAATCATAATATGTGAATTGGAAAGAACTGGGATGAAAAACTCCACATTTGAAAGGATAAAAATAGATTTTTATCGAAATGAACTAGTTTTGAACTAGAATTAAAATCAATTTATTTTTGAAATAAATAAATTGAATTTGAAAGTGATTTTAAAAATAATCAATATTCCCAATACGTGGATGGGACGGGAGTTGAATCGAAATTATCTTCGGAATATTTCGATGTTGGATTTCGTGACTGTACAGATATTGTTATGGGAATTTGAAAGATATATTTTATATCGTTATTTCCAATACAATATTTGTTGGTTTCAGAATTTGATATTGAATATAAGCCGGTATATTTTCTATTCAGAGCCTTGTATTTAATATCAAATGTGATTTGGGTTTGTCGTGAATGGTGTCTTCATTAACACTGTTCTTAAGCCCAATAGGTAAAAAGATTAAATCTTTCTATTTAGATTTAATGAAGTGTATCAATTAAATAATATTTAATTGTAATTGAATTTGAATTGGTTTTTAGGTTTATCCTGAGCGGTGTTTTGAACAACACCTGTTCTTTAACCCAATTAACAATAGAATGTGATTTGGGTTTATCGTGAATCGTGTTTTAGATGACATTGGTTCTTTAACCCAGTTAAAGGCAAGATGTTGATTTTTGAAAAGATTAAAACTAAGTGGAGTTTTAATGAATCTTTAATTAGATTAAAAATGTGAATTGATAATTTAAATTATCAAATCTGAAAGGTGATCGAGAATGGAGTACCACTAGTTTTGCTCCAAAGCGATAGTTAAATCTTTAATTAGATTTGAACTTGAAATGGTAATTAATTTTACTGATAACACAGTGGTGTTAGATGTGGAGTATTACCAGTTTTCTCCATGGGATATATAGGTTGGGATTGGGAAATAAAATAAATAATTACTTCGGTGTGGTTCGTTAATCCCGACTAGTTTGAAATGATATCCAAAGGAAGATTAAAGAATAAATTTAGAAGAATTTATCTTGGATAAAATTAATGGGAACCTTTCCCTAAGAATGTGATTTTGTGAATAAAAGAATATTCTGAATTGGAATGAGGCGTTTGATGTGTTTGTGTAACATTCGTTTATTATATACGTGGGTTATTCAGAAAGGCCGGGTTTATACCCATTCTGAATAATCGATTCGACGAGATGTCGAAGATGAAGACGGTGGTTGAAGACCGGAAGTCTTCACATCGTTTGGGTGATTACTGATGATCTTGATTGGGTTGTACACCCAGGATGAGGGAATCAGTTGGTGATCGTCCAGACGTACTTGGAGATGGATGGATATGCGAGGAAAGTGCCTCCGGTTTCGTTCAGACCCAGAACGAACTTGTAAATGGATTGTGTGTCTGTCATCGGATTTTATTCTGTGTTGATTGATCTCTATTAAATATACATCTGTTTGGCGGCGGAGAATTTATTCTCTTGCTTAACGCCCTTCTCTGAGACGTACGAGCTCAGAGGTTGTATATCGATGGACATCAGTCGCATGGAGTGAATTGCCAATGTGGCATGCGTAAGTGGCAATTGATCAAGGCTTCTGTTGAAAAGCAAAGTCTTGTGGTTGATGATCAAAGCACGGCCTGTGTGGCGTAGCTTTGTGTATAACGTGAATTCGCGAGCCTCACACCTCGGTATGAGTCAAAAACGGGATAGTGACTGCAGGGAGAGCACGACGTTTCTTTCTAGCTAGGGTGGTGTCAGTGACCTACCAACCCTGACATTTATATACTTTTCACCTGTGTGGTTGTTGGAATGCGAGGCGCCTCGGATATAGGTCTGTAAGGACCGGGAAACGTGTGTTCAGGAATTGCCAATCCTCAAAAGTAAGAGAGGACCGGCCCTGAAGATCCAAGGATCATAGTGGGGTCCTGGGACATTTGCTAGAGTGTCTCGAACGCGGAGAGGAGCTTGCCCCTTGCCTCGACTCATGATGGAAATCCAATTTCCAATACGTGATATTGCGGTTTTAATTGTAGAACTAGTATGGCGACATGATATATGGTACCCATGCCGTCTATGATTGATATTTATGATTGAAATTGTTTTGACACTATACACTTATTATAGTATCAAATGATTTGTTTTAAACGTACCAAGCATGTTTGGCTATTATAAGGGAAAACCCTATCCTCCGGCTTGCGTTGCATTGTGTGATGGGACCTGGGTCTTATAATAGCTTCATTTTTCCAAAGAGCATTGCGCTGTTTTGTTATATGCACTAGTATTCTTGGGAGGAAACCCGTTCCGTGTTATACGGCGTGGTCCCTTGAATTACTCTATTTTAAAGCAAAGTTTTAAATAACTGTTTTAGTTCTCACACCAGTCACATGACTGACCTGGAGTTTATTGTTTTAACCTAAACTCTGGGTGCCCCTATTTTCCACACGGGCAGCTAGTAGTTTTGGTTTTGCAGATTTATATTCACAGGGTCCTGATTTACAGTTGGAACGATGCTCGGAAAGCTCTGTATCCGTGTATCACTTTCAGTTGTGTTTTGTATATTTTTCCGCTGCTATGTAATTTATTGTAATCTCTGATATTTGTTAAATGTAATTTATTCATTTATACTCTGTATATTCTTGTATCTGATGGCATTGTTGTAATAACAATGAAATGTTCTTCCGTCTGCGTTCTATTTTGTCCTGTTCTCAAAGTATTCGTGCTTTCCTTCACGGGGAAGTTACGGGTCCTTACAGTTGGTATCAGAGCTTTGGTTTACAGAGCTCGAGAACAAGACACATTAGAACCATACGAAAGAATTCATCAGATATTGGATTAGCAACATCCAATTAGAGTGACTCGTTAGAGATAGGATCAGTAGTATCCTAGAACGAGCGTGAAGAGTATATTTTTCAAATGAAAACAATTTTGTTTTGAAATTTAAATCGCTTTATACGTATTTGAATATTTATTTATTTTGAATATGGACAATCGAGTATATATAGATTTCGCGTATACGCGTCATGAACGTATAGTCGAAGTTTTAATATACTGGGTAGATATAGAGTCACATTCTAGACATCCGGGGATGACTCTGATGATGGTGCATCATCATCAGTATTCATATTCGAATTTCGAAGGTGTGATTTCTATATATTTCCATTAGACTGGTGTGAGAACCAAAATTAGATAGGGCCTATTGTTGCGAATTGTCATCAAAAACATGATTTTCTGTATATGTATCAATTTATGAATTTGAAACTCTAATTCACTAATTGATTGTTGTTTGTGTTGTTTGTTTATTTATTTGATAATTTTGAACCATTTAGCCTAATTGAACCAAATATTGAATTATATTGAAAATTGGTCGCATTTGCTTGCATATACATATATTTGCATTGAACAGGTCATAGCAAGGAGGCTAGAGCAGAGAATAAAATTTGTTTGCCCGACAAATAGGTACATGTTTACTACATAATTTACTGTTTTGTTTGGGTGATGATGATTTTATGAGCCTATTGGCTAGCCGCTTGGCTTTTTCTTTTTCTTTTTGAGATCTGAAGGACCGGGGAAGCTATTTGAAATTCCCCGATGCTCCCGGTGCAGGGGAGGTTATGGCGAAATTTTTCGAAAATTTAGGGTGTTAGCCAAATTTTTGAAATTTTGAAAATTCTCAGAAACAGAAAAGTTGGAGAATGGAAGCCAGATCGAATGTAGAGCTGATTAATCAAACCACTTTCGACTTTGTTCCTTTTCGGGGACGAAAAGTTTTAAGTGGGGGAGATTGTAATAACCCGGAAAATCTGGGCCAGTTTAAAATTTTTATTTTGGCAATTTTAGCGAATTTTGAATATTTAAAATGAATTATTTTAAATAATATCGACGTAAGATTTATTTTGAATATAATTCGAACGTATATAGTTATACACGTCGTCGTTAGAATATAAAATTTTATATATAATTATAAATAGAATTGAAAATGGCGCGGTAGTTCGATAATTCGATTTCAAACTTCAATTGAATGTACCGGGTGCAAAACAATCCGGATTTTAGTGAAACCAAAAACATTAGGATCTAATTGATAATATCTTTCCAAGAATCCGACAAATCGAAATTTCATAGCGGGAATCAAAAGATATGTCCAGTTGAAAATTCTGATTAGTCGCTATGGAATTCAGGCCCTTAAAAATGGACATTTTGCAAATGACCTCGGATTTCGACGAAACCACTTTTGTTGGATCCGTGATGTCAAATTATTGCTAGGTTTCAAATTTCATAATTTTTCGAATCAATATGTGAGCGTGGCAAAGGAAAACGCGTTTGACCAGTTTCAGTTGATTTTAATCGACTGGAAATTGGCCATTTTTCCAACGGTCTCAGAATTCGACGATACTAGTTTTGTTAGGACCGTATCGTCAATACGAAGCTAGAAAATATTTTTTTGGAATTTTTAGAGACTGTATGTGACCCCGGTAATTTAAAATGTACGTCTAAATTGAATATATAAGGATTTATATTATAAATTTGATAAAAACTGGACGAAACAGTCGAATTGGCTTACGAAACATATACCATTGTGTTCGGAACGGGGGTAAAACGCTAGGGACGACAGTCGTTGGGTCTGATTTGGGGTTCGTTAGAAGATCGAAGACTAAATAAGAAAATTAAATAAAATATTATTAAAATAATTATATAACTCTCACTTTCCCCTCTCTCTCTTCTCTCAGTCAAACCGAATAGAAGAAAAAAAAAAAAAAAAAGGGGCAGCAGCCCGTCGATCTACGTCGCCGCCCAAGGGGGCCATCACCGCCGCCGGAAATTCCTCCTCCCCCGTCGATCTTGCCTCACCTTCACCTCCTTCCTCGATAGCCTGGCGCGAACTCCCTCCTCCAACCAGAATCCACATCGCCCCACATCCCCAAACCGACCACCGCACTAAACCCTAGCTGCCGCGCCTTTGGCCGGACACCCACCCGACCTCCACCCAGACGCGCTCCACCCGGGGAGCACTGAAGCCGTCCTCCCCCCTTTGAAAAAAACCTGTAAGTTATCAGTTATTTTTATTTAGTTTTTTTTTATATATAGCAAAAATAAATCAGTTATTTATTTGTATTATAGCAAAAGTAAATCAGTTTTTTTTATATACATTAGAGTAAGAAAAGAACTGATTTTTACTAAGGTAAAAAAAAACTGATTTTTACTAAGCTAAAGAACTGATTTTTACTAAGCTAAAGAACTGATTTTTTTTATTTTGAATAACGCTTAAGAAGAGATTTTTAAAAACTAGATAGAAAAGATTATATTTTATTAATAAAAAGGCATGATCTTTAGTTTATAAAAGTCATGATTTTTATCGGTATGAAGTTGTGATTTTTATTTATATGAAAATATGGTTTTTATCACATGAATGACAACATAAAGCTTGGATTTTTAACATCATAAAGATTTGATTTTTAGAAGTATAAAAATACGATTTATATATATATGAAGTAAAGTATAAAAATACGATTTTTATATATATGAAGTGAAGTATAAAAATACGATTTTTATATATATGAAGTAAATAAAAATTCGATTTTTACATATATAGCGAATTAAAAATATGATTTTTATACACTAGAGAATATAAAAATGTGATTTTTATATATGTAGTGAATGCGGACAACGAAAGTGACAAAGGGCGAGAACGATGAAAATTCCCTACATATGAAGAGTCGTGGAGTTGGATTTAGCTATTGGTGAGAATTTCTCACCTTTCAATTTCTTTTCTAGTTATATATATATACTAGGATGCAGACGGTGCTTAGTAGCACCCGACACAATCGTCCACAGACCATGGACTTGTTTGTTTGGTTGCATAGATTAGTTATATGATTTGATTTGAATTTGGTTGTTTGGTGATTTGATTGATGTGTGAATGGCGTGGGCCTTCACTAGGCCGGGGATAAGGCTAGGCCTCGTCCCGTTTCTAGTATCGTGCCGTTATGCCGCCGAAATTTTCTAAAATATGTTAGAAAAATAAAAATATCATTTTTAGTGTATAAATGAACTGAATAGAAATTCAAGTGTTGAAGTAAATATTTTTGTCGTTAAAAATATAATTTTTAACGTGAAAGTGAATAAATAAATATTTATAAACAAATCGGCCGATTTGTTTATATACACTGATTTGACTGATATTGATTGGGTCGATAAATTTTACACATCGCCCAACTGCACAAACGAAAATGTGTGTTTGTTGATTTGAAACCCCACACGGGTGTTGGGATGATATTTGGCGTACACTAATCCCAATTAGTTAATTATTGTCGATCGATTGGTCGACAGATTGTGTAAGCGTCGATTATTTATATTTGATGCTTATGCAGTTGTGTGGTGCACTTTGGTTGATGGTTGATTATTTTTCAATGCTATTATATACATGTGTTGTATGGAATCCATATAATTAACATTATATGGTGATTGATTGGGCCTCATTCCAATCGGGAAAATAATGAATATTATAAAAGAAAATTCATGTGTTGAATATAAAAATAGTCATGTGTGGACGATGATTATGTGTTGAAACTATTCATGTGTTGAGTGAAATATTTTATACGATAAAATTACATCTTTATCATATTTAAAATTAGAACTACTTCCCAGTAGAAGTCTAATTAAAAATCAAACGATAGATACCATAGTTTTATAAAATATTTTACATAACAAAAATAGTGATGTGTTGACAGTACTCATGCGTTGAGATTAATCAGGTGTTGGAAGAAATATAGATTCATGTGTTGAATAGAATAAATATTCATTTGTTGGATAGGATAACGAATTTATTGAAATATATAAAGCCGTGTTGATTAGAGTTGCGCTATTTTGACGTGAACGATATTTATATCGATTATATTCGTTTTTATAATGAATATAGAAAAGAAGTGATTTCAAAATATAACGTTTTGAAAATATTATCATTTATATAGTAATGATGTAAAATATTCAGTTTTGATTAGAAATTGAAATAGTGTTGAAATGGTTTTGAAACGAAGTTAAAACGATTTATAAAATATGTTTTAAAAAGGAAATCGACAAAATATATATAATATATATATATTATATATATAATGGCCTGAATAGAACGCGCCGCGCCGCGGCAGTTCGTGAATTTCGACCATTAACTTCGAATTGACGTTGCGGGAGATCCGACCGTCGGATTCTCCAAAAACCGGAACCGTTGGGTTCGTATCGAAAAGAGCTTTCCAACGAATATTAGAAATTTGAAATCTAATGGTTGAATTTGGAATTATGTCCAAATCAAATTTGAAAAAGGTCGCTGTAAGTGCAGTTCGATAGCCGTTGATGGAAATCGAATGTACGGGCCTTGATAAAATTATTAAAAATATTGATAATTTGTGCAAAATCATAATATGTGAATTGGAAAGAACTGGGATGAAAAACTCCACATTTGAAAGGATAAAAATAGATTTTTATCGAAATGAACTAGTTTTGAACTAGAATTAAAATCAATTTATTTTTGAAATAAATAAATTGAATTTGAAAGTGATTTTAAAAATAATCAATATTCCCAATACGTGGATGGGACGGGAGTTGAATCGAAATTATCTTCGGAATATTTCGATGTTGGATTTCGTGACTGTACAGATATTGTTATGGGAATTTGAAAGATATATTTTATATCGTTATTTCCAATACAATATTTGTTGGTTTCAGAATTTGATATTGAATATAAGCCGGTATATTTTCTATTCAGAGCCTTGTATTTAATATCAAATGTGATTTGGGTTTGTCGTGAATGGTGTCTTCATTAACACTGTTCTTAAGCCCAATAGGGAAAAAGATTAAATCTTTCTATTTAGATTTAATGAAGTGTATCAATTAAATAATATTTAATTGAAATTGAATTTGAATTGGTTTTTAGGTTTATCCTGAGCGGTGTTTTGAACAACACCTGTTCTTTAACCCAATTAACAATAGAATGTGATTTGGGTTTATCGTGAATCGTGTTTTAGATGACATTGGTTCTTTAACCTAGTTAAAGGCAAGATGTTGATTTTTGAAAAGATTAAAACTAAGTGGAGTTTTAATGAATCTTTAATTAGATTAAAAATGTGAATTGATAATTTAAATTATCAAATCTGAAAGGTGATCGAGAATGGAGTACCACCAGTTTTGCTCCAAAGCGATAGTTAAATCTTTAATTAGATTTGAACGTGAAATGGTAATTAATTTTACCGATAACACAGTGGTGTTAGATGTGGAGTATTACCAGTTTTCTCCATGGGATATATAGGTTGGGATTGGGAAATAAAATAAATAATTACTTCGGTGTGGTTCGTTAATCCCGACTAGTTTGAAATGATATCCAAAGGAAGATTAAAGAATAAATTTAGAAGAATTTATCTTGGATAAAATTAATGGGAACCTTTCCCTAAGAATGTGATTTTGTGAATAAAAGAATATTCTGAATTGGAATGAGGCGTTTGTTGTGTTTGTGTAACATTCGTTTATTATATACGTGGGTTATTCAGAAAGGCCGGGTTTATACCCATTCTGAATAATCGATTCGACGAGATGTCGAAGATGAAGACGGTGGTTGAAGACCGGAAGTCTTCACATCGTTTGGGTGATTACTGATGATCTTGATTGGGCTGTACACCCAGGATGAGGGAATCAGTTGGTGATCGTCCAGACGTACTTGGAGATGGATGGATATGCGAGGAAAGTGCCTCCGGTTTCGTTCAGACCCAGAACGAACTTGTAAATGGATTGTGTGTCTGACATCGGATTTTATTCTGTGTTGATTGATCTCTATTAAATATACATCTGTTTGGCGGCGGAGAATTTATTCTCTTGCTTAACGCCCTTCTCTGAGACGTACGAGCTCAGAGGTTGTATATCGATGGACATCAGTCGCATGGAGTGAATTGCCAATGTGTCATGCGTAAGTGGCAATTGATCAAGGCTTCTGTTGAAAAGCAAAGTCTTGTGGTTGATGATCAAAGCACGGCCTGTGTGGCGTAGCTTTGTGTATAACGTGAATTCGCGAGCCTCACACCTCGGTATGAGTCAAAAACGGGATAGTGACTGCAGGGAGAGCACGACGTTTCTTTCTAGCTAGGGTGGTGTCAGTGACCTACAGCCCTGACATTTATATACTTTTCACCTGTGTGGTTGTTGGAATGCGAGGCGCCTCGGATATAGGTCTATAAGGACCGGGAAACGTGTGTTCAGGAATTGCCAATCCTCAAAAGTAAGAGAGGACCGGCCCTGAAGATCCAAGGATCATAGTGGGGTCCTGGGACATTTGCTAGAGTGTCTCGAACGCGGAGAGGAGCTTGCCCCTTGCCTCGACTCATGATGGAAATCCAATTTCCAATACGTGATATTGCGGTTTTAATTGTAGAACTAGTATGGCGACATGATATATGGTACCCATGCCGTCTATGATTGATATTTATGATTGAAATTGTTTTGACACTATACACTTATTATAGTATCAAATGATTTGTTTTAAACGTACCAAGCATGTTTGGCTATTATAAGGGAAAACCCTATCCTCCGGCTTGCGTTGCATTGTGTGATGGGACCTGGGTCTTATAATAGCTTCATTTTTCCAAAGAGCATTGCGCTGTTTTGTTATATGCACTAGTATTCTTGGGAGGAAACCCGTTCCGTGTTATACGGCGTGGTCCCTTGAATTACTCTATTTTAAAGCAAAGTTTTAAATAACTGTTTTAGTTCTCACACCAGTCACATGACTGACCTGGAGTTTATTGTTTTAACCTAAACTCTGGGTGCCCCTATTTTCCACACGGGCAGCTAGTAGTTTTGGTTTTGCAGATTTATATTCACAGGGTCCTGATTTACAGTTGGAACGATGCTCGGAAAGCTCTGTATCCGTGTATCACTTTCAGTTGTGTTTTGTATATTTTTCCGCTGCTATGTAATTTATTGTAATCTCTGATATTTGTTAAATGTAATTTATTCATTTATACTCTGTATATTCTTGTATCTGATGGCATTGTTGTAATAACAATGAAATGTTCTTCCGTCTGCGTTCTATTTTGTCCTGTTCTCAAAGTATTCGTGCTTTCCTTCACGGGGAAGTTACGGGTCCTTACAACTTGTATCACCTAATCATGTATAGTCAGATGAGGTGGTGGGTATTGAAATTATTACGATGGATCTCATAAAAGATAAGGTTGAAGATGCAACATATTTTATGTTCTCTACTAGTCAATTTGTTGACGATGATGTTAATGTCGAAAAAGAACTGAATATTGAAGCAAAAAAAAAAATCTATATATAATTTATCGGGTGTTGCTAAGAAATCCCTCGACGAAGGTTTTACAAACGACATTTGATTATCAATAACTGCAGAATACGTTGCAATAAAATTAAAATGCAATCTCACAGAAGCAGGATTTACGACCATTGTACAAACTGCAAAATGGCATGTGCCTCCTCATAATTTAATATGTGAAAATCATTATGAAGTAAAAGAACTTATCTCATCTTTTATATCCAAAAATAGATACATGTTTAAATGGTCATGTGTTGTTTTGGAAAGAATATATCAATCTAAAAAATTGTAGAATATGTAACCATGAAAAATACAAATCAAAAAAAAGGAGGGGAAGAAAGTCTCATACTAGCGTAAGCATTGCTTACCAATTACTCATATGCTTCAAATATTACATGCATCTTCTGTAGTTGCGCATCATATGAGATGACACAGTGTGAGAACATAGGAAGAAAGTACGTTAATGCTCCTAGTTGAAGGAGAAGCATGGAAGCATTTTGATTAGAAATATCCCTTCTTTGAAGCGTGGAGCAGTAATATTAGACTTTGTTTATGCAGGGATGAATTTTCACCATTTTATCAATTCAGCTCTTAATATTCATTTTGGTCTATGATCGTTACACCAGGTAATTTATAATTTTTTCTCCATGATTGTGTATGAAAGCTATATATGTTTCTCACAATTGTCGTCTCTGACTCTAATGATCTGACATAAGGAATCAATGTTTATTTATAGCCATTGATTGAAGAATTGAAAACATTGTGATATGAAGAAGTTAAAACATATGATATTTCAAAAATAAAGAATTTATGTATATTCGCTATTTTATTGTGGATTATTATCAATTTTTCTTCTTATGCAATGCTTTCAGATTGAAGTACGACTGATCATTTAACTTGTCCTTATCGCGTGGAAGAAACAAGAGCATTTTCTTTGCCACACGAAAAAAAATTCCTAGTTTGATTGTAATCAGTATTTTTTTCTTCATATTAATCATTCTTACAAAAGCGATAAATTTTGTTACAACTAATAGAAATTCGTCGTGCGATCACCATAGGTTTGGTCAAGCAAAAATTTATATGAACTTATAAATAATTATTCAAAGATACATGACACTGAAGAACAAATTAATATTCAAGGTAAATTAACGATTCATAATTGTGCAAACAAAGTACATTTTGCAAGTTGCCTTACTGGATTTTTTTTTTACTAATTTGTCATAATATCGACGTGACACACAATAAGAAAAACATGTTTGATAATATATTTAATACAATTTTGAATGTTGAAAGTGAAGATTACACCAAAATAGGCATTTCGCAAGTGCTTAAAGCCATTGCAAATCAATTCGCAATGTCTATGAACAACTGCCGAAATGAGGAGTGGTTGAATTTCGCAATGGCTAAGAGCCGTTGCTAAATTGTGAAAAAGTGTTATGGTGAAATTGTTTTTTGAAATAGCTGCCATATGATAATTTTGCATGGGTTGGTGGCCATTGCTAAATTTCATTTAGCAACGGTTCATGGCCATTGCAAATTTTAATCTAGCAACGACCATGGACAGTTGCATCATTTAACAATGCCCTTGAGCCATTTCTTAGTTGTGTTTAACCTCGACCCCTCGTTCTTGTCAAAAAAAATTAACCATGGACTAAGACGACCCGAACTCCCCCGGTCTCCAAAGAGAAGAGAAAGAACGAATTGTTTTGAGAACACGACAAAATAGAACGTAGACGGAAGAACATTTCATTATATATTACAACAATTCATCGGATTACAAGAATATACAGAGTATAAATGAATATTACACAGAAATATCAGAGATTTAAATTACATTTAAATACATCGCAGCGGAAAATTATACAATACACAACTAGAAGGAGATATACGGATACAAAGCTTTCCGGATATCGTTTCAGCTGTAAACCAGGATCCTGTGAATAAAAATCTGCAAAACCAAAACTACTAGCTGCCCGTGTCAAAATAGGGGCACCCAGAGTTTAGGTTAAAACAATAAACTCCAGGTCAGTCATGTGACTGGTGTGAGAACTAAAACAGTTATTAATCTTTATTTTGAAAGTTAGGTAAATCAAGGGACCACGCCGTATAACACGGAACGGGTTTTCTCCCAAGAATACCAGTGCATAAAACAAACAACGCAATGCTAAATAAAGAAAAATGAAGCTATTATAAGACTCAGTTCCCATCACACAATGCAACGCAAGCCGGAGGATAGGGTTTTTACCTTATAATAGCCAAGAATGCTTAGTACATTTAAACAAATCATTTGATACTATTATAAGTGCATAGTGTATAAAACAACTTCAAATCATAAGTATCAATCATAGACGACATAAGTGCCCCATCCCACTATGTCGCCATACTAGGCTCTACAAATGAAACCGCAAATGTCACGTATTTGGAAATTGGATTTCCTCCTATGAACCGAGGCAAGGGATCGTCCTTTACCAATTCGAGACAATCTAGCCCATGTCTCAGGAACAGCCGCAACTGCCCCATGGATCGTCAGGGCCGGTCCACCGATGTGGATTATTATGCCTGAACACTACGTTTCCCCGCCCTTTGGGGCGTAAATGAGCCAACGAATGACTCCATCGGACCCGGATCGTCCGATCAAACCGAGGCGCCTCGCAACAGAAACAACCACACAGGTGAAAAGTACATAAATGTCAGGGCTGGTAGGTCACTGACACCACCCTAGCTAGAAAGAAACGTATGCCCTCCCTGAGGTCCTCTCCCGTTTTTGGTTCACAACCGGGGTGTAAGGCTCGCGAATTCACGTTACACAAAGCTGTGCCACACAGGCTGTGCTTTGATCATCAACCACAAGACTTTGCTTTTCAACAGAAGCCTTGATCATTTGCATCTTAGCATGCCACACAGGCAATTCACTCTATGCGTTTGATATCCATCAGTATATAACCCCTGAGCTCGTACGTCTCAGAGAAGGGCGTTAAGCAAGAGAATAAATTCTCCGCCGCCAAACAGATATATATTTAATAGAAATCGATCACACAGACTAAATTCCAATGTCAGACACACAGTCCATTTACAAGTTTGTTCTGGGTCTGAACGAAACCGGAGGCACCTAGTACCCTGCATATCCATCGATCTCCAAGTACGTCTGGACGATCACCAACTGTTTCCATCTTCTTGGGTGTACATCCCAATCAAGATCATCAGTAATCACTCAAACGATGTGAAGACCTCCGGTCTTCGACCACCGTCTTCATCTTCGACTTATCGTCGCATCAGTTATTCAGAATGGGATAAACCCGGTTTTCCGAATAACTCGCGTATATTTTAAATAAGTGTTACACAAACACAACATATGCCTCATTCCAATTCATCAGTCACTAACCATAAATTAACAAGAGAATAATTCCCCAAATATTAACCCCAAAGGCCGAAACCAACATCAGATCAATATCCAGAAAACCATTCTGCTTGGCTAATCGACAGTTAGTTTCTAAATTTCACATTCATAGGGAAAGGTTCCCATAAATTTTATCCAAGATAAATTCCTTGAATTCATTCTCTAATCTCCTTTTGAATTTCGATTTAACTAGTCGGGATTAACGAACCTTACTGAAGTAATCATTTGTTTTAATTTCCCAATCCCAACCTATTCATCCCATGAAGTAAAACTCGTAATACTTCATATCTAACACCACTGTGTTATCGGTAAATTCAATTACCATTTCACGTTTAAATCTAATTAAAGATTTAACTATCGCCTGGAGTAAAACTGGTGATACTCCATTCTCGATCTTTTCAATCTAACTAAAGATTCATTAAAACTCCACTTAGTTTTAATCGTTAACTGGGTTAAAGAATCAGTGTCATTTAAAAGACGGTTCACGATAAACCCAAAATCACATTCCATTAATTATCGGGTTAAAGAACGAGTGTTATTTAAAACACTGTCCACGATAAACCCAAAAATCAATATCAATTCCAATTAAATATTATTTAATTGGTACTTCATTAAATCTAAATAAAAAGATTTAATCTTTTCTCAACTGGGTTCAAGAACAGTGTTAATAAAGACACGATTCACGACAAACCCAAATCACATTTGATATTAAATACAAGGCTCTGAATAGAAAATATATCGGCTTATATTCAATATCAAATTCTACGACTAACAAATGTCGTATTGGGAATAACGATATATATATTTATATCTTTCAAATTCCCTCACAACATCTGTATAATCACGAAATCCAACATCGAAATATTCTGAAGACAATTTCGATTCAAATCCATTCCAATGCAATTATTGGAAGTTCTGGTTATTTTCAAAACCATTTCAAATCCAATTTATTTATTTTAAAAATAAATAAATTACTATTCTAGTTCAAAACTAGTTCATTTCGATAAAAATTAATTTTTATCTTTTCAAATATGGAGTTTTTCATCCCAATTTTTCCTAAATCATTTCTTATGATTTTACACAAATTATTACTATTTTTAATAATTTTATCAAGGCCCGTACAGTCAATTTCCATCAACGGCCATCGAACTGCACTTACAGCGACCTTTTTCAAATTTGATTTGAACATAATTCCAAATCCAACCGTTAGATTTCTAATTTCTAATATTCGTTAGAAAGCTCTTTTCGATACGAACCCAACGGTTCCGATTTTAGGAGAATCCGTCGGTCGGATCTCCCGCAATATCCATTCGAAGTCAATGGTCGAAATTCGCGAACTGCCGCGGCGCGTTCTGTTCAGGCCATTATATTATATATATAATATATACTTCGTCGATTTCAATTCAAAACGTGCTTTATAGATCGTTTTAAATTCGTTTTCAAAACGGTTTCAACTTCATATTCAATTTCAAATCAAAATTGAATATTCCAATATAAATTCGTTTTAAATTCATTTCAAATCGATTTCAATTCAAATTGATTTCTAATTCAATTTCAGCTTGTTTCAATTCAATTCAATTTCAATTCGAATTCATTTATATTCAATTTCAATTCGAATTCATTTCTATTCAATTTCAATTCGAATTCATTTCTATTCAATTTCAATTCGAATTCATTTCTATTCAATTTCAATTCGAATTCATTTCTATTCAATTTCAATTCGAATTCATTTCTATTCAAAATATCAGATTTTGAAATCACTTTCGATATTCATTATAAAATGAATAAAATCTATATAAATATCGTTCACGTCAAAATGGCATCAATCTGATCAACACGGCTTCATATATTTCTATTTCAAATATTCTATTTCAAAACTTTCTTTTTCAAAACTGGAATGAGGCCCAATCAATTACCATATAATGTTAATTATATGGATTTTCTACAACACATGTATATATCAACAACGATGAATAATCAACCATCATCCAAAGTGCATTCTACACTGTATAAGCATCAAATATAAATATTCAACGCTTATAGCAGCCTGTCAATCAATCGATCGACATACAACTAAACAATCGGGATTAGTGTACGTCAAATATCATCCCAATACCCGTGTGGGGTTTCAAACAATCAAATACAGATTTTATTTGTGCAGTTGGGCGATGTGTAAAATTTATCGTCCCAATCGATATCAGTCAAATGTGTGTATATAAACAAATCGTCCGATTTGTTTATTTTTATTTCATCTCATATACACGTTAAAATTTCTATTTTTAACTATAAAATATTTTAACTATATAAATATTTTATTTCATTTCACATCACATCACACAATCAACTACACAGCAAAATCAAACAAACAAGCATACAAGCCGTCCATGGTCTGTGGACGACGGGTGTCGGGTGCTACTAAACACCGTCTTCATCCTAGTATATATTCTAACTAGAGAAAAACAAAATTAAAAGGTGAGAAGTTCTCACAGAATTGCTAATCCAATCGCCATGACTCTTCTTATGTAGAAATCTTCGCCGTTCTTGCCTCTTGTCACTTTCTTTGCCCGTATTCTCTACATATGTAAAAATCACATTTTTACTTCGCTATTCAATATATAAAAATCGAATTTTTACTTCGTTATTCAATATATAAAAATCGAATTTTTACTTCGTTATTCAATATATAAAAATCGAATTTTTACTTCGCTATTCAATATATAAAAATTGAATTTTTACTTCGTTATTCAATATAAAAAAATCCTAGTTTTACACCGCTAAAAATCGTATATTTTCTATTTTAAAAATCTAATCTTTTCTATTCTAAAAATATAATCTTTTCTATTTTAAAAATCTAATCTTTTCTATTTTAAAAATTTAATCTTTTCCTATTTTAAAAATATAACCTTTTCCTATTTTAAAAATATTTCTAACTTATGATAAAAAAATCCTACTTCGTTTTTGAAATCAAACATATAAAAATCCTACTTTGCTTTGAAATCAATCACTTTATCATCAAAAATTATAACTGAAAATATAAATGTAAATAATAAAAGACTTACGGGTTTTTTTTTT
Source organism: Allium sativum (assembly GCA_030737875.1). NCBI lineage: Eukaryota > Viridiplantae > Streptophyta > Magnoliopsida > Asparagales > Amaryllidaceae > Allium > Allium sativum. Next base: position 565,163,479 of record CM060919.1, on the reverse strand, counting down.
CTGAAGAGGGCGCGTCATCATCGAGAGGGGGGGGTCTCTGGTGCGTAGCAGTCGGAGGAAGGGGGGTAATCGCGGCGTCGTGCGGCAGGAGGGGGGTGTCGCGGTCGAGGCAGAGGGTAGGGGGGGTCGCAGAGCAGCAGAGGGTAGTAGGGGGGGTAATCGCGGCGTCGCGCGGCAGGAGGGGGGGTGTCGCGGTCGAGGCAGAGGGTGTGGGGGGGGGGGTCGCGGAGCAGCAGAGGGTTGGGGGGGTCGTGCGGTAGCGCGCCGCCTGGGCGGGGGGTCGGCGGTAGCTTAGGTTTTTTTTTCATTTTCGATTTCTTATTTATGAAGAACGGGGGGGGGGGGCAGAAGTTAAAAGGAGAGGAGAGAGGAAGAGGTTTTATTTTATTATATTTATTATTTTAATTTCAAAAAGTTGACTTTTACATACGACCTCTAAACGAGGCCCACCGCCTGTCGTCCATAGCGTTTCACCCTCATTCCGAACACAATGGGATATGTATCGTAAGCTGATTCGAACGTTCCGATCAGTTTCCATTAAAATCAACATATAACTCTATATATTGAATTTGAACGCGTATTTCCATTTACCGGGGTCACATACGAACTCTAAAAATTCTAGAAAAATATTTTCTAGCTTCGTATTGACGATACGGTCCTAACAAAACTAGTTTCGTCGAATTCTGAGACCGTTTGAAAAATGTCCATTTTCCAGTCGATTAAAATCAACTGAAACTGGTCAAACGCGTTTTCCTTTGCCACGCTCACATATTGATTCGAAAAATTATGAAATTTGAAACCTATCAATAAATTGACATCACGGACCCAACAAAAGTGGTTTCGTCGAAATCCGAGGTCGTTTGCAAAATTTCCATTTTTAAGGGTCTGAATTCCATAGCGACTATTCAGAATTTTCAACTGGACATATCTTTTGATTCCCGCTATGAAATTTCGATTTGTCGGATTCATTGGAAAGATATTCCCAATTAGATCCTAATGTTTTTGGTTTCACTAAAATCCGGTTTATTTTGCACCCGGTACATTCAATTGAAGTTTGAAATCGAATTATCGAACTATCGCGCCATTTTCAATTCTATTTATAATTATATATAATTATTTATATTCTAACGATGATTCAAACGAATATATACGTTCGAATTATGTTCAAAATAAATTTCTCGTCGATATTATTTAAAATAATTTATTTTAAATAATCAAAATTCGCTAAAATTGCCAAAATAAATTTTTTAAACTGGCTCAGATTTCCGGGTTATTACATGGACATGAGCCGTTGTTTAGTTATGATGGCCTGTAGCCATTCTTCTTTTCCGCAATGCCCTTGAGCCATTGCTAAATTTTTTCTTTTAAGCATTTGATGATTTAATTCTTTTTAATGACCTAATTATATAGACATACACAAATATATATATATATATATATATATATATATGTGTGTGTGTGTGTGTGTGTGTGTGTATGTGTGTAGACATACACTCACAAGTGCGAACCCGTGCTATGCACATGGAGTATGCCATATAATTTATCTATCAATGTATTTTTGAAAAAAGTTAGTTAAATGAAGTGAATGCCAGATGTTTATGAGTTGTAGTTCTCAAAATAATTTGTTTTAGACACTACTGAAAAGGAATCGTCAATAAACATGCTTATGAATTATAGTTAATTAAATCAATGTATTCGCTGTAATTTCATCTTTGTTGATATTATGATACACAATTATTTCTTTAATTAATAGTTGTTCGACATTTGAAAATAAAATAACGATCTATATATAAAGTATGATCATGGTGTAAAATGAAAATGCGTGCAAAATAGACCAATGAAAGAGGTTGGTTAAAGCTGCCTTACCACTATCTATTGAAATAGTGTCTCATACCCAAAACATTATATAAAAATCTATACACATGACACTACACTCTCTATTGTCTCTTTATACTCCATAAGGACACAACAGGCTGAAAAGAAATAACTCACACTTAAGGTGAAAACTTGTAAATAATTTTATTTAGAATGTTAAAGCCAGTCTTCGATGATAATACCCAATGCTTCTCACTCTTTCAATTACTTGAGCAATTACAATACTCCACCAATCAAAATGCTTTTATTCACATCTACGTGATTGATGCTCTTTATGTTCTTCAACTGTAATAACATGACCAAAGCTCTTTCAGATACATCACTAACCTGCATTTTTTTTTTGAATTTATTCAGGACGAAAACCGACCGGAGTCGTAAAACCCTCCTTAGTGCCTAGTCTGGTCCGCGAGCACCACATAAGTGACTGATCTTAGTGTATGCATATGGCAAGCTCTTAGCATGTCATTCTGGGTTTTGAACCCACGCCAGCGGACACTAACCTGCACTTTTGTAAGTCACCATATTTATAGGTTATATCAAACCAGAGTATTGCATGGATAATTCAAATCTTAGAATGCATAAGTAAAGATCATAAATTTACAAATATTATCATATGTTGATGGTGTAGATCTAACGTTCAACAAAGCATAAACCAATAAAGATGTTTCAAATAAACACTGCATATTTGTATACTATTAAAAAGAAAACAGATTTATTATTCAATAATAGATTAACTATTTTGCAAACTCAGCAAAGCAACTTCTTAGTTATCATTTTTGGTTGTCGAAAAGAGTGTTTAAACAACTATTGTCAACCTTGTATATCTACACAACTATAGATACAAACATGTGTGTGTATCTATATTTGATTTACCCTTGTGTATATTTCAAGTTTCAGCATTGCTAAATGAAATTAATAACGTACTACAACTAAAAATTATTTCAACTTAAAATGTAGTCAAGCTTACCATTTCCATGTATGTTATTGTTATATTCACAAATTAAATGTCATTTCATGTTTGCTTGATTTCGTTTCCTGGAATTTCCCTAGCAAAAGATTAGTTGAACTACCTGCAAATTATAAATAATATATTTAACCAAGTGAATGGTCAACGTGAAAACTGTAAAAATATCAGATGTATAACATAAAATAAAAGGTGCAATAAAGATATTAAAATAATAGAACTATATTCTTATATTTCAATTTGAAATTTTTTTGGGAATCCAAAGCTTGTATCAAAATCTATAAGACCTGCCTTTCTTGTTCACCATTTCTTCAATCACCGCTTCAAAGATTAGATAATATAATAGTTAGTGTTTTGATAGAACTTCAATAATTAAAAAAGCATTTATATTCAAATGCACTTGGGTCAGGATGATTAATATGTTATCTAGGCTGAGAGTTCATCTAAGGTGAAGTCTTGTCAGTAGGCACCATTTTGAATCCAGTGGAGTTAGGATTGATATTTATTTCTCTACCCATTAGAGCCAGTAAAGGAATGAAAACTAAGAAAAAAGAAGCAGAATGGTAGTAAAGTGATATAATGAATGTTTTTTTCATAATCAAACATATATTAAAGCGCTAGTTAAGACTTGAATTCAGTTATTACTGTTAATTTTGTCCACTTCAATTATTTTAACCAATATTACGAAATCCAATAAAATAGTTAGGAGCAGGTAAAAAACATAATGACAAATACGTATATTACAACATTTCTTCTTTCCAATGAAGCTAAAAGGTAAGTAAGGCGAAAACAACATTAATATTTTTCAAATTGACAATTATAACCTGATTATGCCAGTAGTGTAATTTTCTACATCAAAATTTAAATTGCAAAAATAATCCATAAATTTCAAAAAGTAATCCAAAATATCATATATTGCAAATGTAAATTAAAGCATGAAAATAAGTTGATGGTTCGAGTTAATACTCTTGAAACATAATGCTTGAGACTTTATTAACCAAGCAAACATCTAATTTAGGAAAAAAGTGCATGCGAGTACATGGTGTTATGCTTACACAAATAGCAAATTAAAAATTACTTTGTCGTTTTGAAAAGTAAGTGGGCAAACTATCAATGATTATAGTAGGTTTGATCATATGGTTTTAGCGTTTTGCTGTAGTAGTTAGGCAACTTAAATAAAACTTCAGATTTGCAATAAATGTGTATAATATAAAATATCACTTTGAATACGGAACCAAATATTCAGATTGAAGGATTTAGTATAACACATGAGAGTTATCATATCCATGTTATCATTTGAGAAAATATTTATTAAAACTATTGATGGTGAAGTGAAATGCAAAATATTAAACATGCAAACCTTCTATATATAGGATAAGTTGAAACAGGTGAAATTCCATGTTTTTTCCTGCAAAAATGGCAATTATATTCTAAGCCCAGTGAAGAATGCATTGGATTCTACATTATTTCTACAAATAGCTCATATGTGAATACTTGAACTGAAAAAAAAAAACATAAACATAACTGATAGGGTCCAGAAAGAAAGTACATTCTAAATAAACAACATGAACACAAGACAAAAATATGAGAGAAAGCTTATTTACATACCAAAAATACTTCTTTATAGCAGAGGTATGTATTATTTATGTCATATTGTAAATTAGGTTATTGATTTCAAATTTGTTGAATATGTAAGAAAAAGAACATAAAATTGACTAAATAAATTAGGAAATAAAATTAAAAGTTCTTTGAATGTATAAGAAAGCATGTTGTATACATGACAAAGCAAAAAATAAAAAATATAGGGAAATAATAGAAAATTCCAACAGGAAACACGACAAATAGGTAAGAAATGGTGTGACAAACCAATGTGGATAATAGAGATTGAAGGAAGAAAAATACAACACAAACAATTTAAAAGAAACAATTCTAATAGCATAATAAAGACAATTTTTTGTAATTTCTGATATATATATATATATATATATATATGATTAGGATATAATCGGCTACACATATAAGAAAATTTATTGAAATGTATATGGTAGAATTCAAATATGATCAATTAAGATATTAATCTTATGGTAATAAAAAGTAGGATAAGTACACCATTAATCTGAAGTTCAACATGTCTTTCCATATTAATTCAGAGTTTGGGTTATTTTTAGTTAATCCCAAGTATTGGGGTCCCTTCCTATATTGATCTCATTTACCTATTAACCTATTTAACCGGTTTCACGTGTCTTCCCATATTGACACCATTAATATGAAGTTTCACGTATCTTCTCATATTAATTTGAAATTCACGTGTATTTGGGTATATTGACACCATTAATCCGAAATTTCACGTGTCTTCTCATATTAATTTGAAGTTTCACGTGTATTTGGGGAGTTAAAAGCTTGGAACCGGCCACATAGGTAAACAAAATCAACATGGGAAGGAACCCTCAATACTTGGGATTAACTAAAAATAACCCAAACTCTGTATTAGTATGGGAAGACACGTGAAACTTTGGATTAATGGCGTCAATTTGTCCTAAAAAGCAAGGGGATTGTCATTGACACTCCAAGTACTGTTAAGGGGGGTCAATTTTTTTAAAAGGGGAGTACCAATGCAGAGAGCCCCCTTAACAAATAAAGTTTATTTTACCAAGTTAGCCTTCTTTATAATAATCTCTTTTTTAGTTGTTAATCAAAATAAAATTATATGGTATATTAGTCGAACTACATTAGATTTATATACCAAATTATTAATAATCTCATTGTTGAAATGCATCAGATCAAATGAAAATATATCATTCATAGGAAATCGATATACATATATCGAACAAATTTTTTTATATGGTATACCACCGCCGAATTTGTTGATATACCCCATTTCCCCTACTTAGGCAACCCAACAACGAATACAAATTTCAAAAACGATGAGCAATGTCAAACCAAAATATATAATATAGCAACCTACGCTTTTCATGTCGTTATACAATAATTCACTGTTTGATGACAACAACCTTATTTCAATTATCATTGGTTATAAAATATATACTAATATCTCTATCTAGAATATATATACATATATGCAGGATTTGTATACGGGGAATAATATTGAAAACTGTACGGTTTCATAGATTCAAGAAATTCAGAATTCAGGGAAGATTCAAGACTCATGAGTAATCAAGAAATCAAGAGTTCAAGATAAATATAGTAATAGAGTCTAGTTTATATGTAAGACTCTGAATAACACTCTAGGTTCAAATTCAAATTCCGTTTTTCAAAATTCTAATTCTATTTTTAATTAGTTTTCCATCTTTTTTTTAATTTCAAATTTAAGTTTTAAAGTTTATAGGTTCATATATATTTGTATAGTTATATACTTGTACAATTTTATATTTATATAGTTTTAAATATTATATTTTTATAAATATGTTTATATAAGTTATATTTATGTTTTCAATGATTTTATACTTTATAATACTCATTTATATCACTATGTTTCAGTTCAAGAACTTCCAGAATTATATATATAGTTAAACACTTGAAAATATTCAAAATTTAAATTTTTAAAGAGCATATGTCGACATACATACATACATATGTCGACATACAACTGTCACTTTTTCAATTTTGAAAGGAAGTATCTTTTCACCATTTGTAACGTTCCAAAAGTGTTGCAACCTTTCAAATCTTATAAATAGGGGTTGAATTCGAATTTTTAACCATTATTCTTCTCCATCTTCACCCTTTTTCATCCCTCCATTATTATTTCGTTTTTTAATTGATTTATACATTTCTACTCTGTCGATTTCTATTCTAGTTACATAAAACTTCTTCTCTTCCTACTCTCTACTCACTACTCTCTAAATTGAAGTGCTATTGAAGAGTTATAGGGTTGTTGTACTCATTTGGGATTATTTGGGAAAGGGTGTGTTCCTTGGAGCTCTAAAATCAAGGAAAGGAATCAGTGTTAATCTTATAGCTGTGAAATCAAGGGTGTGAAATCAGTGTTAACCTTGTAGCCGTGAAATCAAGGGTGTTTAGAGAGATGTTAACCTTGTAGCTGTGAAATCAAGGGGAATGTACTTGGATATTGATATAGTAATAAAACTCTACGCAATCTAGCGTTGCATGGGACTAGACGTAGGAGTAATCCGAACTAGTATAAAATCCGGTATGTTCTTTCCTTTTCTGCATTTTTTTTCCTGTGTTTGTGTTTGATTTTGTGTCTATGATCATCTCTGTGGTGTGTGATTCATATAGTAGATCATATAAGCTTTAGATTTTCTTAAATTGCTTGAAAACAGTATTCAGCCCCTCTTTAGTGTTAGTTTTTCCTTAAGATCTGCATTTCGCATTTCCTAACAATTGGTATCCGAGCAAGGTTTTTCAAAAAGTTCATAATCTGGTTTTTGAAAATATTAAATGGCAACCAACACTGGTAATAATAGTTCTTTGGTAGAGAGTTAGTCCATTGTTAGACCACCATTATTTAATGGTAGTAATTATTCATATTGGGCATATAGAATGAAAATATATTTACAATCAGTAGGATTAAACACATGGAATAGTACACAAATGAGTTTGTTGAACCCACAACTAATTTTGCACAATGGACTAATGAACAAAAGGCTGTTGTACAAAGAAATTATAAAGCCATGAATATGTTGTTCTGTTCATTAGATAGGAATGAATTTAATAGAGTGTCAGTCTGTATAACTACTTATGAGATTTGGATAACTTTACAAGTTACTCATGAAGGAACTAGTAAAGTTAAACAAACCAAGATATCAATGTTAATTAATCAGTTTGAGTTATTCAAAATGAACGAGAATGAATCTACCTCCGATATGTATTGCAGATTTCAAGATATTGTGCATTCATTAATAGCACTGGGAAAAACTTATTCTGAAAAATATCAAGTCAGAAAAATATTGAGTTCATTGACTTCAAAATGGGATCAGAAAACATTGGCAATTGAAGAAGTTAATAATGTCGATGAAATGAATATTGAGGAGTTAATCGGAAATTTGATGTCTTTTGAAGTCCAACTATAGAAAAGAAAATAGACCAACTGAAAAGAAATCTATTGCATTCAAAGTGACAATAAACGGTTCAAACTCAAGCAGTAAAGACGATGAAGAAACAGCCTTAATGACAAGACATTTCAGAAAATTTCTGAAATACAGGAAGAGAAATAATTTTCAAAGAAATAACCAAGGAAGTTCAGGAAGAAATGACGATTGATGTTATAACTACAATAAACCAGGCCATATAAAGAGAATGTGTCCATATCCAGGTAAATCAATTCAAAGACGGACAATAGCAATTCATCAAAGAAAAGAAAGAGAGCATACGCAGCAACTTTAGACGATTCAGATTCATCATCAAGTGATGAAGAGCCAGAAACTGGAAATTCAAACATGTGCTTCATCACAATTCAGAATTCAGAAAATATCGAAGAAATGGATCTAAAAACCGGGTACGCCTTAATTAATTTTTAAACTTTTTGACTGAATAGATGCTTTGTTTGCCTTGCTTGATCGCTTTGTTTTGAATTTGAAATTTAAACTTTAAAATTCATACTTGAAATTTAAAATTCAAATTTAAAATTTGAAATTCAAAATATTAATAAAATAATAAATGATAAATATAATAATAAAATAAATTTTGGATGTTTACTAGGATTAATATTATTTCAGGGAATAGTTAAACCTAAAATATAAATCGATAATTCAAAACCAAAAGTCACAAAACCATATTCCTTTTGAAATTTACACGTGTATGTCAGCATACATATGTCCATATGTCGACATATAAGCCTATAAAATGAAATTCAAAATTTGAATTTCAAAGGTTTAAATTTTCAAACTTCCCTCCAACTTTTCACTAACTCTCAAGGTCTGAAAAGTTGTCATTGATTTCTGAAAGTTGTGCCCACTCAATTCATATCTATTCAATTTCTATTTATATATCTATTCTCTCTACCACTCATTCAAAATTCAAACTATATTCTTCATATCTATACTCCTTAAAACTAACATTCCAATGGCTTCCTCAAGCACATCTCAGAAATTGAAATTAACCAAAATCATCAAAGGATATATCCACAATGATAAAGAAGCAATCAAAACCTATGTTGACTATGTAGCAAATGCAAAAGTCAATACGGGTGCTTTCGCCATCTTTGGAGACTTTCCATCCTACGAACTTACTTCTCTTTTCAATCACAATGAAGTATTGAGCTTGATTGGCGCTCGGGATAACGATGAAGTGTGTTACCTGAAGCTTGTCAAAATGTTCTATGCAAATCTTAATCATGGCTTTTACGAAGGAAATGAAGATCAAATTTGGAGTAGCGCAAAAGGCACATAAATTGTTCTAGATTGCGAAATCTTGGGCAATATCTTGAATCATAGAAGCATGAGCTCAAATTTTTTTGATTTCAAAATTGATGAAACCGATTAGAAACTTATCACCGCATATTGGAAAGCGATGCTCACATGGAATTCAAAAATCGCTTTTTCCGCCCAAAAACAAGAATCGTAAACCTCCTCCTTCAACATACCATCACTCCTCATTCTGGAAATTTTAACAATCCAACTCTCAAGGTCCAAAAAGCACCCTTTGTTATTATTGGTGACATAAATGGGCCGATATGATCTTAAAAAAAACTCAAGCCCAAAGAAAAGTCAACTCATGAAAACACTCTTTATTATGGAGTTTATCTCACTCGTATTTTCAAGTATTTCGGAGTTGATCTTCATGGAGAAGAATTTGTATTAAGAAAGGTGTTTGACTCCACAAACATACACATTATGCAAATTCCACACACTTTCAAACCTTATGAGACATTCGAAGACAAATAAGCTCGAATGCAACAACAACAAGAGCCTATGGATGTTGAAGAAGAAGAAACTTCTTTAGAATGTGTTGAGTGTCCAATTAACACTAGAACCATTTCCAAAGAGACAATTGTTCAAAATCAAGTGAAACTAGCCAAGAACCAAAAGAAGCTCAAAAAAAACCCTTACCAAAATGACTAAGTTCATGGAAAAAATAGGAAGAAAACTTGAAATTTCATCTTCCTCCTCATCACCCTCTGAAATCTTAGCCTATCTAGTTTAAGTTATCTTTAGTATTTACTTGTATTTGCTTTTGAATCTCGTATTTAGTGTCTCGTAATTAGTTGGATGTATTTGCTTTTTAAGTAGTAATGAATGGAGTTTTATTTATGTCAAAACCATCTTTAAGTTATAGTAAAAATATTAGAATTAAATATATTAAAAAATAACTCAAAATTGAAAATTTTCAAAAAGTTTCTTGTGTATGTAGACATACATAAATGCTTATATCGACATATAACTGCCAATTATTCAAAATTTAAAATTAGATAACTAACTCATCTCCATTCAAATCCAATGAATTTCAAACCCTATTTAAACTTATTTCTTCTAGAAAATTAATTATATCATTCCTCCTTCCTCTCTATTCAATTATTATCAAAAGTATGGCAAATCCAATTCATAACTTGAGTGAAAATCTTGAAGAGAGTTTGAATTCCTTCAAGAATATCCTATCTATAGTACTACGAAACCAACGTCATCTTGAATTAAGTCAAATCAAAATGGCAAAGCAACAAGAAAAGCACTTTGATGCCATCCATTGGCTGATCTCTTCTCTTTCCAGAGATGAAGAAAACAATCTTGCTAAGGCACCGCCAACCAAAGAAGATGAAGATTGGGAAGTCATCAAGAAGGATCCAATCTTTGGAGGAGATGGATGGGTAGATGTTCCACGAGATGTTTAATTGTTTGGTATGATTTGGTTGGTTTGATTTGTTTGAATTTGTTTAAACTTATGTATTGATTGGTTTGAATTGCTTGAAACCTGTATACATTAAAACGTATGTAAATATTGCTTGGATTGAAAACTTGTATGTGAAACATATGTAATCATCATATTTGGATTAATTTGTTTATGTACTTAGTATTATTTTGGCATAGATTTAGGGGGAGTTATACATAGATATATCTTAGTACTTTAGTATAAAATAATTAAAGATATAAATAGATATAGGATTTAGGGGAGTATTTTTAGAATTTCTTTTTGATAATGCCAAAGGGGGAGAAATTATAAAATAAAGACTTAGTTTGAGTAGAGTTTATAGGACCAGGAGGAGTATTAGAAGGATCAGAATCAACATGTATGAATATTTTATAAACTAAGGTTGTCATCATTAAAAAGGGGGAGATAGTTAGAGAATGGAGTTTTGATGAAAACAACCTTATTTCAATTATCATTGATTATAAAATATATACCAACATCTATATCTAGAATATATATACATATATGCAGGATTTGTATACAGGAATTAATATTGAAGACTGCACAATTTTAGAGATTCAAGAGATTCAGAATTCAAAGAAGATTCAAGACTCATGAGTAATCAAGAAATCAAGAGTTCAACATAAATATAGTAATAGAGTCTAGTTTATATGTAAGACTCTGAATAACACTCCAGGTTCAAGTTCAAATTTTGTTTCTGATTTTCAATTTTCAAATTCTGTTTTTCAAAATTCTAATTTTAATTTGTTTTTCATCTTTTTTTATTTCAAATTTAAGTTTTAAAGTTTATATATATTTGTATAGTTATATACTTGTATAATTTTATATTTATATAGTTTTAAATATTATATTTTTATAAATATGTTTATATAAGTTATATTTATGTTTTCAATGATTTTATACTTTATAATACTCATTTATATCACTACGTTTCAATTCAAGAATTTCCAGAATTATATATATAGTTAAACACTTGAAAATATTCAAAATTTAAATTTTTAAAGAGCATATGTCGATATACATACATACATATGTCGACATACAACTGTCACTTTTTCAATTTTGAAAGGAAGTGTCTTTTCACCATTTGTAACGTTCCAGAAGTGTTGCAACCTTTCAAATCTTATAAATAGGGGTTGAATTCAATTTTTTTTATCCATTCTTCTTCTCCATCTTCACCCTTTTTCAATCCTCCATTATTATTTCATTTTTTATTGATTTATACACTTCTACTCTGCTGATTTCTGCTCTAATTACATAAAATTTCTTATCTTCTCACTCTCTACTCATTACTCTTGGAATTGAAGTGCTATTGAAGAGTTACAGGGATGCTGTATTCGTTTGGGATTGTTTGGGAAACGGTGTGTTCCATGTAGCCTGAAATTAAGGAAAGGAATCAGTATTAACCTTGTAGCTGTGAAATCAAGGGTGTGAAATCGGTGTTAACCTTGTAGCCGTGAAATCAAGGGTGTTAGGAGCGGTGTTAACATTGTAGCTGCGAAGTCAAGGGGATTGTACTTGAATATTGATTTAGTAATAAAACTTTGCACAATCCAGCATTGTGTGAAACTGGATGTAGGAGTAATCGAACTAGTATAAATCCTATGTGTTCTTTCCTTTTCTACATTTTATTTTTGTTTATTTCTATGTTTGTGTTTGATTCTGTGTCTGTGATCATCTCTGTGGTGTGTGATTCATATAGTAGATCATATAAGTTTTAGATTTTCTTAAATTCCTTGAAAACACTATTCAACCCCCATATAGTGTTAATTTTCCCTTAAGATCCGCATTCCGCATTTACTCACATTCACTTATTTATACGATAACAAATCGAAAAAAACGATCATCTTCCATCGAACAAAATTTGACACTACGACATTCGGCTTTCAAGACTAACATAATAGAAACCCTAACCTTCTTCGTTTCTAGGGCATTATGCAATCTATTTCACGTACCTTGTCAACCGTTTCTCCATTATCTTAGGATCTTAGCAGAAGCATTTTACGTTTCTCGTTCGCACCATCATTTCTCCGTAAACGTTCGCAACATTAAATCGTTTGCACCATTATCAACTAATTTATGCCTAACGTTTTTTTGCAACAAATTTAGTTGATATTTTAAACAAAGAAACCTTGGTATAAAATATTTAATTCATTGATTATCCTCTAATATAGCATGAATAACTAATGTAGAAAATTCTAGCAATTCAAATATGGATGATGTTCATAAACATAGAAATTATTGAATACACCTTATTCATAGCATCCAAATTCAGTTTTGAATCGCATTATGTTTAGGAAGCAATAAATGATATACTTTCATATTTTCATATCCTTATAGAAGTAATAATTCCATTTCAAAAAAAGGCCTATAAATATGGCCATTGGTAACTTATCTAAGCCAATACAAAAAATAGTGAAATAATAAATCTTCATAATGCAAATGTAACCGGTGCAAAGCTTGATAATGAATGAGGGATCATAGGCTGACATCTCATTGTAAATGGTGAATAGAAGAAGACCAGGGTTTTGTGGGATTATAGCCCACCATAGTACATATTCTATCATTGAAAACTATAGTAAAAATATAAGAAGAAGATCAAATGCACGAAATATTTGAGATATGATATTTATTTACCTTGTCTGTTCCTGTAGAATTTGCAGTATAAGAACGACTACAAATGAAATAGGGATGCATGAAAAGTTGGAAGTGAATTGTGAAAAAAAATTGCATATCTCTTTCTCAATAATAAAGAATTAGGAATTCGTCGCTTCCGGTGATTTATGATTATTAATTATGATTATATGAACAAATATTATTCATACTCCAAATTCATGTTTAAATATTAAACACCGTTCATCTTATATATATTATGCAATGAAACTAAACTATTTTTGTATATTAGACTCTACTGGGTGCGTATAACGATCCGCAAATCCGTACCGTTTGAGCTGACTAAATACAACTCACGTCCAACCCAAATTGCACGAAAATACGAATCATTAATAGAAAGAAGTTAAAAGATGAGAATAGAAAGATAGAAAATTAGAATAGAAGAAAATAGATGGAAGATCAAACTGAATAATACCACAGAGTCTCACAATCGCAACGGAACAAAATATAATATATAAATAATCACTTTTGAATTACAAATTGTATTATCATTTACATACTTCATCAGAGTACATCACACATACAATACAGCGGAAATAAACTCTAAATATCTAACGTTGAAGCCTCCTGCTCCAAACTCCTCTAGATAAATCTGTAAAATCCTAAACTATTAGACTGTCCATACAAATTTGGACCCAAGAGTTTAGGGAAAAACAGAAAATAAACTCTGGGTCAATCATGGGACTGGTGTGAGTAAACGTTTTTTTTTAAAACAGCTTGATTAGTACAGGATATCTCATAAGACCAAGCTATAAAAACGGACGGGTTTTTCTCTTATGAGAATCCAGAAATAACTTGGTTTAACTTTCAAAAACATTTTGAAAGAAAAGATAATTGTAAGACCGACCCACACATAAACATGGATGGTTTTTACTTTACGATAACCCAAAACATTTTGAAATCAATATTATTTTGATATTATGATAGTGTCTAGATACAAATAAATATCAATCTAGCAGAACGTTTGCATCTCACGCTCCACATATATAGTATACAATCAAAACCGCGGGCACTTATTGGAGATTGGATTCCGACTATGACAAGATATGGAACCACCTGCCTATAGTGTATCTCTAGAGACGAATACACTGGGTTCAACAAGAACGTCTTGCAACCCAGCCCACACATGACCGACCACTCATTTCTCTTAAGAGTATTGAATATATTGTCACCAACGGTTGGGAGCTACCCACCGTTTCCCGAAAGGGACAGCATCGAAAGATTTAAGAAGTAAAAGGAATTTCTTTAAATATGTGACAATACACCCTAATGGGAGCGACCCACATAACCATGCTGCCTGCCCGATTTTTGTCATTTCCCGGTTGTGAGGCTTGAGGCTGAAACTTACCTTTGGATATAACACGTCTTCATTCACTTAGAATGCTACATCGTCAAGCCCGCTAAATTCCCAAAAATACCACGGGTATAAAGGTAAGAGAAACGAATTCCTCCGCCACCAAACATAAATACGTTTGAAGAGATCAACTTACACAATTTATTAAGCATGCTCTGTCATACATTCGCCTAAACAAGTTGTCCTGGGACTGGACAAATCAAAGGCACTATTTTGTAAATCCATCTTAGGCAATTTCTATCTAGGATCGACAAAATAGCCCTTGCATAACACCATCGTCAATGGTCCTCAAAAAATCTCTAACTCGTAATGCATATATATCGAATCGAAGTGGAATTAGATTCTGGTCTCTTCGAAACGATAACGAAATGGTCCAGATCTGATAGTCGGTGATTTAACTATCAAATATAAAAATAAAATAAATATGTTTATTTCCATTGGATCTGCTAAGCCTTATTTAAATAACCTTTAAATTATTTACATACAAATATTAACTTTGTGTGTGTATATATATATATATGTATATATATATATATATATAGATTTGAAACATAATTACTAATTAACCAATGAAATTCTTATTATCAATATTGCATGATAATATCACTTTAGAATATCCGTTCCATACTCCAACACTCATTCTGAACACAAACTAAAACGATCTATCGGATAATAGTGAAATCGTTTCAAGTTGGGGTATTTTAATTACCTCTCAGACCTTGAGTTGAAATCATTATTATCGTCAAGATTCGTAGAAGTTCGATATCTAAAATATTCGACAAACCCAACTTTGTAAATTCAATTTGATTTCCAAATCTCAAGCCATTTCCCAAAACAACGTTGTTGTCTTAAAACATTTACAAAGTCAACTTGATTAACTGAAATATTGAATCAGGGAATTTATTTCAGCATATCGACTTGATTTCCTTATTCTCTTAAAACTTACTTAATTAAGAAATTGATTAAATTAAAACATTATCTTGGATAATTTATCCAAGTTTAACTTCCCTATTTAATTGCATCATTAATTTATCAAAAAACTGTTAATTTATTAATTACTTATCACGGTTCATTTAGGGAAAATGAATAGTTTACATGATTACAATTAATTTTTCTTTTCAAATTAACTAATGATATAATTAATTTAAAATAATCCGTTTAATAATTTATATCCAATTATTAAAACTTAAATTCATTTCTGAGTTACTTTACATAAAATGACTTAGCGGTTCCAATGGTAAATAGCAATTCCTTCAATAGACGACATTCCAGTCGTTCGCCCAATTTACAAAAACAACCATGTAAATACAATTAAACAATTTTAATTTAAACATCTCATCAACATATACTCACTGATAAAATATATCAACAAATATAACAGCAGAACGGTGCTTATTTCTGCTAACAAGGTGTCCAAACAATTTAATCAATTAATTAAATAGTGGAACGGTGTTCATTTCCACTAACAGATGTAAATTTTAAAATATTTAATTACGATTCACATAATTAAACACAACTCGATTAAGCAAATAATTAATTGAGCAACTAATTCAAAATTGACCGAGTTTACATATTTTTACTGATTAATTTATTTATACGTTAATTTAGTTTGGTGACTAAATTTACGTTCAATAAATTTAATTGATATTAAGTATTAAAACCCACTTTTAATCACAAAACAAATCAATTCATTTTAATTCAACTTGTTTTAAAACTTGATAACTTACGTTGAATTACTAACCTTCGACTTGACCACACATACAAGCCAAACCATTCAAACATTTCATCTTGATCTAAATGTATAATTATATTAATTTACATTTGGATTTAACTTAAACATCACTTTTTATTTCTTTTCTTTTATTGTTATAATGGGCCGGGTCTAATAAATTAGCCCATACCAATATATATATATAAGTTACATTTAAACTTTTAGATTTAAATCTAAATATTTTTATTTTTATTATTATTTAAAATGTATGGGCCAAGCCCAGCCCAGTTGCAACTTGCAACAAATGACTACCCCATGCCTGATGCATTTCACCCTTTACAACCATCTGTGAGCCGCTTTGCCTTTTTATCTTTCCCCTTACCGCTTCTGTTCTTTACACCCTTTTTATTTGTTTCATTTTAATTCTTCTTCCCTTTTTTCTCGTGGGCCAAGCCCAGTCCCACATAAATTCCTAGTACCCAAGACACTACAGCATCCCCTAGTTTTCCATTACCAAAGACGCTACAGCAACACCCCCTAGTCTCCCATTTCCTACCTTTGTTTCATGTTTACAGTTTACGCAATTTTTTTTTTATATTATAAACACATGGGCCATGCCCAAGCCCACAAAAACATGCGCAGCAAATCCTTCATGTATCATCCCTTTACTGAAGCTTCCTTGTCCTGCATCTCCTTCCTATTATGCGCCATTTTCTGTCCATTTTAGTTAGCACCCGCGCCCCCTCTCCTTTACATTTCAACATCCCTTAAGTTTTGTTTCAAGTTACTGTATGGCCAAAATGGTGAAAACTTCACCACATCATGGTTGCTGTCACCATGTTCTGCACGTGGATTTCTTGGGTTCAACATTTTTCTTCTATTCTTTTCTTTGCTCCTTGCCTCTTTCCTGTCTCTTACTTCTTTCTTTCGTTCCTTTTTGTTTTCAAATTATATTATATTTTCTAAAAGCTTTTATATATATATATATATATATATATATATATATATATATATATATTATATTTATATATATATATATATATCATTTTAATTATGGTAAGTAGAATCACTGGACGGATTCCAACAACATTAATTTAATTGAAGCCTTGACAACTTCTAGGCATCCGATGGTCAAGCACAATGCAATCTACACTTAGAACTAAGTTTTCCTAATGGAAACAGTTCACTTGGTACATCACACAAGACAGTTGAGCACAACCAACAATGGCTTGTTCAGTTACTAAACAAGCCACGAAGCAACTAGGTATGACTTGTTTACTTCCCCGTGCCTAATTTGGAACCCGTTCGTGTCCGGTTGAGTGAACAGAGGCTACTGGTTATAACGGTGAAGTGTTTGCCGTTTTAAGTTTATAACAGCAAAGACTTTGCCGTTATAAGTTTATAACGGCAAACACTTCGCCGTTATAAACTTTTAATAATAAAAAACCATGCAAATGCTGTTTGCTGTTGGGAACAGCCGTAATATTGGATGAAAGAGATGTTTGTTGTTTTATGCTATTTGTATTATATAATATACTTTTTAAGTGGTTTGTGGCTGGTTATAGCTGGTTTTGTATTGCTGGTTGCTTGGTGGTTTGTTTGGATGATAGAGAAAAAGTGAACAGAAACAATGGTTGGTTATGGTCTAATATTAACAATGAACCGTTCTTTTCTACAAAATCAGCGGTATGAACATCTTGGTGCAGTCCAAATGTTGCCGCCAGAACAGCTCTCCCGTAGTTCAACATGAGACAGTCCAGGCGCCATTAAATTTACTACATTTCTTTTTTTCGTCCTTGAAGCGGTAACTACACTCAAGCTTTCCTCTGTCTGCTGTGCCTGTTCAAACTGGTAGTTCATCTTCATTCCTTAATCTCTCCGCTGCAACTCCTTGTTCCCAAGCCGACACTTTGAAAGTTCATCAAGCAACACCATCTCAGGTCCAAGCATTTCCACCTGTTCTACCCTTTCAACGTGCTAATGCTTTTATTTCCAATAAAAAGCTTCTCTTGCTACACAATTCGTTGTCAGGTTTATCATAGCTGCATGCACATGCACACACCATCATCAAGCCACCATCCATGGGTCGAGACCCCCTCCACAAGTGCGCCGTCGCCTCCATATCTCGTCTACGTCTCTCATTTCTTCCCCGATAAAGCGAATTGAAAAATGGATGTTCAATCCCAAAATAACCCGGCAACCTTAAGACATGTTGATCCAGGAAAATACCTCACATCGCCACAACAACGCCCAGGTTTCGACCAAACCCCGGTCATGCATCGGTGACGATCCATTCTCCTCTTTCCCCCTCATGCGCATGCCTCCACCACCCCTCGTGGCGACGTAGTTTGTTTTCAACTCGTGCTATATAAACACAGCTTAAATTCCGAGATCAATCTCATTTACTTAAAACATGTTATGTAAAACGGATTTAATATTTTTCCTAGATTTTCTACACCTGTTTTTACATACAGGTGTAAATAAACCCTCATTCAATACACTCAAAGCCTACAAGCATGTATATCATACACTTGAAGTCGATAAAAATGGAAATAGCTTCATAATATATTCTCACTTGTTTCCCAGGGTTTTATTTATTTTCCTTTACTTTTCAGGGATAGTAAAAATCATGAACACGTTATACAAATATTTATGTATTCACGGATTTACACACTACCAGGTCATAGTTCAAACTGTGATATTTCAGTGAAGTTACTCATCAAAATTTGTCCTGTCTTTCAGTTTCAAGCAATATATATTCAATATTTGCAGGCATTCCTCTTTAATCAATCATCCACTCTTAGTCAATATAATTCATACGTAATATGATCTATATACAGTCGTAGCTTAACTGAAAACAAACGGGAACAAATAGGAAATGTCTACTCACCATCATGTCCTCTGTTCTAGTGGTTCTTTCCCAGGTTTTCATGGTTTTAGTTAGCTGCTTCTTCTACATTTACTCTTTCAGTTTTCAACCTTGCTTCCAGATTTAAGCTTTCTATGCTACTGCCATTTCTTAATTCCAGATTTGAGTGTTTATGAAAGGTACTAGTGTAGTTTGGTGTGAGTTCTTAAGGGAGTATACTAGTGTATATATAGGGGATAATATCAATAAAATAAAATGCCTAGCTTATAGGGTACACAGTGTAGAGTTTGGCTGCTATATGTTTGATTGAAAGGATACATTGTTTTGTCATTTTCATGATTACTTCACCCAGTCTATACACTACGGCCATGTGCCAAAATATGTTTTTAAAAATATTGCTTTCCTCTTAAGTCATGGATCATGGTGTAGGCTACTCTACCTATGATGTAAAAGAATGGCAAAAAGGGTGGAGTCTGATGGCTGATGGAATGTTTGTGATAGTGTATCCTTCTTAATCTACCCAGCTATTGTTACAGCTAACTATATGAAGCAAATGTAGGCTACCTATGCTAGTGTTGATTGAGAAAATGTGATGATGGTGTATTTCAGTGTTTCTTCCCGCGATGAAAACTTCGGCTATGCATGTGCTTAGCCCTTAAAAGATGTTATATCTGTACATGCATGTATCGGCATAGGAATATTTGATGTGCACATGCGTACAGACTAATGAAAGTATAAAGAAATTAAGGGATTTTCATGTAAAGACCCAATGTTCACATGCTAAATAAAGAGCTTAAATTAAGAAGCAACGGTCATGCTATAATTAAGGAGTGATGTGTGGTTAAGTGTGAAACCAACGTTAGCTCCCCTCAAACAAAACTAGGTTTTTTCTGTCTTCTTCATTCCGCCCCCGTCGCTCACTTTTAATTCCTCCTTTAGTCTTATAAAATTCTTTGTCGATAGCGGCTTTGTAAGCACATCAGCTCTCTGATAATATGCTGGGATGTGGCATACCATTAACTTTCCATTTGGGTTTGTTCTCGTACGAAATGTAGGTCTATCTCGAGGTGTTTTGATCTTGAGTGCTGAGTTGGATTGAGAGACAATGATACTGTCCCTCTATTGTCGCACCAGATGACTGATTTTCTTTTAGGAGTGCAACCTAATTCGTGTAGTAGTGACTCAATCCACGAGATTTCAGCGGTGGCGCTAGCAAGAGCACGGTACTCCGCTTCAGTGCTTGACCTCGATGTGGTTGTCTGCTTCTTGGTGCACCATGAGACAAGATTTGTGCCAAGAAACACGCAGTATCCCGATACGGACCTTCTGTCATCAATGTCATTAGCCCAGTCTGCGTCACTGAATCCTTGTAAGCTCATTTCTTTATCGGCAGTTATTGTTATTCCATGGTGTCTAGTTCCTTGCAGGTATCTCAACAACCTCTTGACGGCTATCCAATGTTCAGATAACGGATTTTGCATGTATTGGCTTAGTTTGTTAATGCTATAGCATATGTCTGGTCGTGTAATTATTGCATATTGTAATGCTCCAATTATACTTCTGTATTGAGTAGCATTATTAATGGCTTCACCTTTAAATTTAGATAGGCGTGAACTGCTAGTCATTGGTGTTGGTAGAGATTTAGCTTGATGCATGTTGGCCCTTTGTAAAATTTCAGCAATATAACTCTGTTGAGATAGGAACATTTCATTTTCATTTCTTTTGATTTGAATCCCTAAGAAATAATTTAATTCGCCAAGATCTTTGATGGCAAAGCTTTGGTTGAGAACTTTTATGATCCTGTTGATTTCCTGTGTGTCATTCCCTGTTATTAGCATGTCATCCACGTATACAAGGATGTATACGACATTTTCATTATCCTTTTTCATGTATAGGGAGTTGTCGGATTTTATTTGTGAGAAACCAATTCAAGATAGGGTTAGCTTTAACTTTTCATACGATGCACTCGATGCTTGTTTGAGGCCGTATATAGCTTTGTGCAACTTGCATACTAAATGTTTATCGCCATTGTTAACCCCATATCCCTCTGGTTGTTGCATATAGACTTCTTCAGTTAACTCGCCATTTAGGAAAGCATTATTTACGTCTAATTGCTTGATATTCCATTTTTTACACAAAGCTATAGTCATAATGATTCTAATTGTTGTGAGTTTTATGACTGGTGAAAAAGTCTCGTTAAAATCGAATCCAAACTGTTGAGCGTATCCTTTAGCGACGAGTCTGACCTTATATTTGTTTGTGGTCCCATCTGCCTTCCTTTTTATTTTGTATGTCCATCTGCATCCTATGGCGTTCTTGTGAGTGGGTGGTGCAACCAAACTCCAAGTTTTATTTTTCATTAATGCCTCGTATTCGTCATTCATAGCTTGTTTCCACTTTTCAGATTTGGCTGCTTCACTATAATTTCCTGGTTCAACCTCATTCAATGATAGATTATATACCTTGGGTTTGAAAATCCCATGTTTTGATCTAGTCACCATATGATGTCCGGTTTGTGTTTCTTTTGCTTGAGGTTGGTGGTCTGCGTTGATTCTGTCACTGTTGCTTTCCTCGCTTTCATGTTCTTGCTGATTGCTGTAAGTTTCTTCATTGTTACCATCGTCTGCGTTTGTTTGAGTATTACTTGTATGTGTGTGTATGTTGCATGTGTCATGTCCCTCTTTGTTGTTGTTACTGTTTGTCTCTTGCTCCATCAGTGGTGGCATATTGATAACTTTGATTCCATGATCTTGTCTGCACTCTTCCTTTGTAGCTTGTTTATCTGCATATGGAAAGACATTTTCATCAAATATGACATGCCTTGATATATAATTTTTTTCATTTTTGGCCAAGCATTTATAGCCCTTTTGATTTTGTGGGTAACCAATAAAAATGCATGGGCATGATCTCATGCTAAATTTGTGCGTGTTGTAGTCCCTTAGGCATGGAAAGCATAGACACCCAAAGTTCTTCAATATTTTATAGTCTGGTTTTTCATTGAATATCATTTCATGCGGGGTTCTATTGTTCAACACTTTTGTAGGTAATTTATTTATGAGATACACAGAAGTGTTGAATGCTTCATTCCAATATTTCATTGGTAATGCCCCTTGTGATAGCAATGTTAAACCAGTTTCAACTATGTGTCTGTGCTTTCTTTCGACCAAACCATTTTGTTCAGATGTGTGGGGGCAGGTTAGCCTATGTCTTATCCCCTTTTGGATGAAGAATTTTGTGAGTGGTTTGAACTCACCTCCACCATCTGTTTGTATAGCTTTTACATTGCAATTGGTCTGTTTTTCAATAAAAGTTATAAATTGAATTATTGTATTGCATGTTTCTGATTTGTTTTTAGCATGTATATCCACGTGTATCTTGAATAAGCATCAACGAGGGATAAAAAGTACATGTGTCCTTAGTATGAGTTTAGTGGTGTTGGTCCCCACAGATCAGCTGCGACAAGCTCCAGGTGTTTGTTGTACATGGTTTCAGATTTACTAAAAGGAAGTTTGTGACTTTTGCCAAGTTGGCAGTGTGTGCAAGTGTGTTTCACAGGTACATTTTCAAAATAAATGCCATTATTATTTAAAACATTTCTAACAGTTTCCAAACTGGGATGACCAAGTTTCATATGCCATGAATCAACTACATTATTGTTATCATCATTACATCCATTATTCCTATTATTAAGGTAATCATAATTGCTACCGCTACTGATGTTTACGTTAGTTGCACCATATTTCTTTATTCAAAGCGTTCTCAGTCTTCAAGTTGCCAAATTTATATAGGCCATCATGAAGGTCACCCTGTAGTAATATTTTTCGACTTAGGAGGTCTTTGACTAGGCAAAACTTGGGGTGAAATTCAAAGAAAACATTATTATCTTTAGCAAACTTAGAAACACTTAATAAATTTTTGTTAATAGTGGGAACTCTAAGTAAATTGTTTAGCATAAGTTGCCTTTTTCCCTGCATGGTACCTTTACCTATGTGTGTGATGTTGGCAGTGTTGCCGTTACCCATGTTAGTGATTTCATACCTGTATAGCTTTTGCTTCCAATGTTTAAGTTCTGAAGCCTATTTGTGACATGGTGTGTGGCTCCAGAGTCTGGGTACCGCTCGTCCAGTTCCTTCTCATCAATCATGTCTTCATTGCTGGTCTGACCTTTGCCTTTGTCCACAATAGCGCTTTTGTTATGATTGTCCATGGCAGTCATGTTTTCTCTTGGTGCTTGGCTGTTTTGGTCTGTTTGCGGTCCACTGTGGTCTCTATTATATCTGAAATAGCAATGGTTCGCCATGTGTCCATTTTTTTGATAAATTTGGCACTTCACCCAGTTGCTGTTGTTCCATCTGCCTCGTCCACGACCTCTCTGTGGTTGATATGCCCTCTGGGGTTGGTATCCCCTCTGATACGGACCTTCTTGTTTATTTGAATTACTGTTCCTATGAATTTGCTTGTTTTTAGCCGCAACATAATTTGCAGAGAAATCACCTTGTATAGCTTTCCTTTGGTGTATTCTCCCTTCATGGGCGAGGAGTGCAGATCTGACGAACTGTAAGTCAGGTAATGTTTGTTGAGTCGCAATAACCGTAACTAATGACTCGTACTCTTCGTCTAATCTGCCGGTAATGAACAAAATTTGTTCATTGTCACTTATTTTATGTCCTACTGCATTCAGTTTGTCACATAATTTTTTTATCTTGCTTAAGTATTCTTTCATGCTCAAGTCCTCTTTCCTTAAGTTTTGTAATTCTCTTCTGTATTGCATCACACGTGCGGCTGACTGTGAGCTGAAAATCTGCTCTATAGTGGTCCATATTTCATATGATGAATTGCATCCCACGATTTGTGACAGTAGATTCGGACTAATAGATGATAGGAGCCATGACGATAGCAAACTGTCTTGTTTTTGAAAACTGCTATAGTCGGGGTTTGGTTTGGTGTTTCCCCCTTGATCAGTCATCATAATTGGCGGAATAAATAGCGTACCTTTTATGTAATCTTGTAAACCGTATCCTTTGAGTGCGATTTCAATTTGATATTTCCACAATATGTAATTATCTTCATCCAGAGATGTGGTAATAACTTGGTTTTTTGGTTTGATTAGGTTGTGCCAGTTTGGTGGAGCATCATGGCCCATGCTACCAGAGACATTGGAGGAGGTTTCGTTGTTATTTGTCATGGTTGTTCAGAGGTCTGCGAGGTAGGGAACTGCAACTGAAAACCTGAAGAAAAGAGTGGTTCGACAGACAATGGAGAAAAAGGACTTTCAGTTCAGTGTTTAAGCCTTTTGGCGGTGGTGCTCTGATACCATAATGAAAGTATAAAGAAAAGCAATGGAGATAAGGAGGAGAGATGCAGTAGAAATATGTATTATTAATTGTAACTTTTCTCATACATGAAAGAAATACAAAGCAAGAGAATATATAATAGATTTCCCAACGTTTGGATGCTAAATTTAAGAAGCAACGGTCATGCTATAATTAAGGGATTTTCCTGTAAAGACCCAATGTTCACATGCTAAATAAAGAGCTTAAATTAAGGAGCAACGGTCATGCTATAATTAAGGAGTGATGTGTGGTTAAGTGTGAAACCAACATTACAGACTATGTGTTACATAGATTTTAGAATTAGCTTTTAAGACATATTTCAAACCATGTTCTTCCTATATGCTTAAAGGTGAAGCAAATAACATATTATTATCATTATATATATATATTATTAATCTATTTTTTTATAGTATTCAAATCTTATATTTAACAGAAGTTCCAAAACACAACGAAAAATACAAAACAATTGACAAAACATTCCTTATTGGAATTTGTATACATATATACTCCGATCTAGAAATTTTAAATCATTAAAATATAAATTTGGAATTTTACTCGATATATATATTATCCACAATTTATTATTTAAATAAATTACTGAAATAATCCAAAATAAATTGTATTATAAAATCTATCAAAAATCGGGACATTACAGTACCATTCAATGTAATTTATAAACCCCTGCTCCACACACAGATCGGATTTGACATCAAAAATGTTATATAACTATCATGTAAAGATTGTATTGTTGTAGAGTTCATATATTCATATTTGAACGGTTGAATTTTTATATAAAAAAGGACATAGCTATTACAATATATACAAATAAACAATTTGTTGGAGAAAAGTAGAGTGTAATATTGATGTCCAAAACAAATGCCATGGCCAGTATTCCAGTGAAACAATGCAGCAAATGTCACAAATAGTTTGTGAATAAATATAAGTAGTTTAGATGAGTATGTGAGAGCATTGGACAAATGAAGACATTTTCAGTAATGAATAACACAGGTGCTTGACAGGAATTCCATATGCATTTATGAAATCAACCCCTATGTAATATAAATATAAATTTATGAAATAATAGCAGTATCCACTATTTTCACTCTGTAAGCCCATAATAGAAGGTGTAATGCCATAAGGGAAAATAGGAAACACATAAGCTATTTATTACAAACAGTTGGGTCCTTTAACATTGCAAACAAATCAAAGATGAAGTGCAGGTAAGCGAAATAAAGTTAGCTGAATGTTGGAATGCATTTTCGTATTTCTAAAAGAATAGTGCTAAACGAACTGAAGAATCTTCGATCGATTAACGCGGCAGGTGGAAAATATTAAATTCACGGGGGGTATATTTGTAATTTAGTACCATCATTGGTGGGTCCTTCCAAAAATTTTGTTTCTGTTAATACGTAAACTGCTTCGGTCCAACAAGCATTTTCGTTTCTAAAATAGGTAATATAAGCTGAGCAGAGAAGAGAGTCTGAAGTAACCGTAGATGTTGAAAAAGCGTAATGTCAGAAATTAAGGCAATAAGCTGGGTCATACTCACTCTAAAAATCTTGCGACAAACAATTTTATTTTAATCTCATGGTTTATCATCCCAACATCAAAACAAATTTATTATTCCTAAACATATTTTTCATTACACTTTCACCAATCATAAGAAAAATGTCTTATACATTCATCTTTTTAGTGCATTAGTTTACATACTTGTGTGGGTTCTTTCCTTCCACTTTTGATATTTTGACCTAAATGTCTTATATATTCATTATTTTAGTCACAATTTAATGTTTATCTGTCACAACAGGTACAAACCTGTCCACTTTTGATAATTTAATTTGTTAAATCAGTACTTAGGTCGTTAAATTAAAATTGTGTGTTTGC
Source organism: Allium sativum (assembly GCA_030737875.1). NCBI lineage: Eukaryota > Viridiplantae > Streptophyta > Magnoliopsida > Asparagales > Amaryllidaceae > Allium > Allium sativum. The sequence continues at coordinate 565,136,974 of CM060919.1, read as the reverse complement.
CTTACTCATACGTCATGGCAAATAATTTAACCATACTTCTCATGATAGAAAATTTATTGAACTTTTGATATTTTAATATTATGTCATTCATTCAGCAAATTTAATTTGTAAGTGAAAATTCAATTTATATTAATCAAACATTTTGAGTAAAAATGTTAGAGGACACGTTGATTAAAATCAAGAAAATAAGAAATTATTAATTTAATAAATTAACATAATTTCAAAAGTAAATACATAAAGTTGCAGATAGTTTGGCCCAATGTTTTTCTTTTAAAAAAATTTATGGCAGGTATATAAAGAAAGAAAAATAGAATTATAATGCAGATTTTCTCTTTTTCCACTGTTAGTACCCTCTAAATACATGACAATTATGTAAGACTTGATCCCAAGACATTTAATTAGCTATTCACATCCTTAAGTGGCTCGGTTCTTAAGAAAAATGTAAAGTGGGACATTTAACCATATTATGGAGAATTTAATATATTAACCGTTAAAACCAAAATTTGAGTTCAAAACCAAAGGTGCTTTAAAAACACTTCACCAAATGGTTAGATTAGAATATGGAACCACGTAATCACAAAGTTAAGAGCATAAAATGAAAAACAAGGGATTTTTATAGTGGTTCGATCTAGAATAAATCTACGTCCATTTTAGAACCACTTCTAATTATGATATTTCATTTTACAACATACACGAATTCTGTTATATCATTCATTTATCGCTTTTCTCTCTTTCTAGGATCTAAATTACACTTGAATTGGCAAAGGAAATGGAGAGATCTCTTGCTTTGTGATAGTGAACGTAAGCATCTTCAATCACTTAGGCGTTTTGATGTTTTTCCATGATTTGATATGAATTTTGCGTTAGATCCGAATTTTAGAGAGGATTAATAGCGGTTAGAGATCACTTGAATCATGTTGGAGAGATTTTCCATGGCATATGAAGGAGATTAGAGAAGCTTAGATTGAATTAGAGAGAACTTTAATGTCGATTGGAATGGATTTGATCCATTTGATGTTGGAGAGAAGTTGTTTGATCCTTGAAAGCCATTAATGAAGTTAGAAGAGAGCTTCAAATTTGATGGTACCTCGTGGTAGGAGCGAAATTCGATCCCCCCACGATGGTTGAGAAGTAGGATATTTATAGGTGGAATTTAGGGATGATGGCATTTCTGTAAATATGTGGGTATAGCTGGCCTTGTGCACTTTACAGCTAGTGCTAATTCACCAGGCATTGCGTCACACTTTTCACGACCATAGAGCTTTTTCACGGTCTAAAGACCTTCCCGCCATTCAACTGTTGCTTTTGAGAATGACCTAAACTTGTGTATGTCAATGAGTTGTTCCATATATTTGAGCGAGCAAACAATATATCATTCCTCATATTTTTGTGCCACCTATTTTACAACTTTATTATGCTCACGCCTCACATGAACACATCCGCTTTACGTACAGTTTGGCTTCAAAACATTAGCAAGATACTTGTTTCCAACGTCCTAAGCAATCCAGCTTGGAACGAGCTAAACAATCCAGGAACGAGCTAAAGTTAAGCTATCAGGAACGAGCTATAGCTAAGTACTTGCGGCCTAAAGATAACGGCCTAAAAGCTATGTCTTTATACGATCTGAATGCATACTACCATGGCCTAAAAGCCTTCATACGGTCTAAAATGCTCCAAAATATGTATATGTCGCAACTTATATCTGCTGAATCGATGTGTACAGTTGTACACGATTTGTGAGGAATGCTTTATACGATCATGCTTTAGGTGAACATTTGGTCTTCATGCACTGTTTGTACGCACTGCATATAACACTATCTGTTCCTATAAATAATGACCTGGATATATGTACCATGCTCATATGAGCTTGCGCCATGTGTCACTCTGCTTACATATACTATTTGCACGTAATAGAATTAGGACCAACCTAATCTTCTTCCCAGCGAGCTAACGAGTGCCAATGACTTGATCAACTATGGAACGAGCTAAAGCTCTCAGGACCCAAAAATTGCGGCATGAACTGCACACTAATGATGCGCTTCTCATTATACGTAGCTTGTTTTCCACTTTATAAAAGTAATGACTGTTAAACAACATGCATGGCTCAAGATGACATGTTTATTACTATGTGGCTTGGGGTTTATATTATCATTACGACCTAAGCATGCTGACGTATTATTGTTTATTCTTGCTTTGCCTATATCAATATGTATGACCTCCACATGAGCGAGCTAAGATCTCTCTTTGACATGTTGTAAGTGCCAAAGACGTAAATCAACGACCTAACGTTTGCGGTTTAACTTCCACGACCCAAAAAATGAACCGGAGGGAACAACCTTATTTTGCCTGAACAACCTAAGGATATTGCGGACGTGCTAAAGCCGGAAGATGTAACGACCCAGAAAATCTGAACCAATTTAAAATTTTTAAATTGGCTAAAATAATGGATTTTAAATATTTAAAATAAATATTTTAAATAATGGCAATGAAAAGTGAGTTTGAATCGACAATTGAAAACGAATATAATTAATTCTAATTATAAACAAGGCTTGAAAAGGCGCTGTAGTTTCAAAAATTGAATTCAAACTTTGTCAGACTGTACCGGGTGCAAAACAAAACGGATTTTAGTGAAACCAAAAATATTTAAATCTGTTAGTGAATACCTTTCTAACGAATCTGAAAAATCGAATTTTCATAGCGGAAAGCAAAAGTTATGGCTGAATGAATTTTCAGAAAGGTCGTTATGGAATTTATATAGCCCGTGAAATTAGCCATTTTGCATACGACCTCGGAATTCGACGAAACCACTTTTGTTGGATCCAGGATGTGAAGTTATCACTAGATTTCAAATTTCATAATTTTTGAAGCTAGTATGTGAGCGTGGCAAAGGAAAATGTGTTTTGGTCAATTACAGTTAAATTGGATCGACCAAAAATGGGCCTTTTTGCAAACAGTCTCATAATTCGACGAAACTAGTTTTGTTGGGACCGTATCGTCAAAACATAGCTAGATTTATTTTTCTGGAATTTTTCGAATCAGTTTGTGGCCCTGGCAAATTGAAATGTACGTTCAAATCGAATATTGAATGTTATATATTTTAAATTCGAAGGAAAACTGACTGAAACATTCGAATGGGCCTTCGAAACATATCCCATTGTGTTCGGAATGGGGGTAAAACGCTAGGGATGATAGTCGTTGGGTTTCAATTGGTGGTCGTGTCAGAAAACCCCTTTAAAGACCCACCGACCAATCAGAATTTTTTTTTTAAAATAAATAAATAGAAAATCCCTCTTTTCTCTCTCCCCGACGAACGACGGAAACCACTCAAAACCTTCCCCCTCATTTTCTGATCAATCCACGCCGAATTAGCTCGTGCCACAGTTGAGCTTTTTGAAGATCTTCTCGAGATCTTCAATCCATATAAAGTTTGGAATTTTTCGTGGCCTGTGGAGGGAGAATCGGGTCCCTGAAGTCGGCGACTTCAAACCGCCGCCGCCGTCGCCTGGCGCACCCGAGTGGGCCCCTACCATCGAGCGCAGACGCGCGTCTCCTCCCTCTTCGTCGCTGCATCGGCCGATCCTCCTATCGATTCACGGTTTGATCGAAAATCGCAAACCTAGTTTTGAACCTTTCAGCTGAGGTACGGCTTATATATATTTTCAACAGTTTTAACACCTTTAAACCGTTGCAAACTTTGAAAAATCATATCTTTTTGCTGTGTTAACGAAATTCGATGAAACAGGAAACATTGTGACCGTGTGGACGTCTTCTACATTTTAGAAAAGACCGCATATTTTTCTGAGCCTTCTGCTATTTTTGGTGGAGTGGAACCCAAGGTGAGATTTCAAATTTATAAACGATACGGAAAACGACGATGTATAAATTATATAGTCGATGTATGAGTTATATAAGCGTTGTACACCTCTTGTATAAGCGTTGTATAAGTCGTACGTTCGATGTATAAATTATATATACGTTGTAAAAATTATATATGTGTTGAAATAGAAGTGAATTGCTATATATAAATATAAATATAAATATATATATATATACGCCCCTCGTCCACAAACCATGGACGATATTTATTGATTGTGATTGGTGTGAAAATTAATTGATAGCGAATGGTTGTTTGGGATTGTTTGTGGTTGATATTGATTGATTATGGTTGAAAAATACCCATTTGTGGTTGAGAAATATTTGGTTGAAACCACATAGGATTAGTTTGTGGAAATGAAATAAATATATACATGACGCTTGCGTGCGAACTAGATGCATGATCCCCATTGTCAAAAACCGCGAGGTTTTAAGGTAGAGCGAGGAGCCGTACTAGGGACGGTCCCGGTTTTAACTACCCTGCCGTTATGCTGCCGAAAGTTTGAATAATATTCATGTGTTTGAATTATTTTCATTTGCTGAAACTATATTTATTCATTGAATAGAAAACCTTCATGTGTTGAATCGATATTCATTCGTTGATTAGAAATTCATGTGTTGAATGGTATTCGTGTTTTAAATATAAAAATCACATTTTTATCTATATATAGAAACTATAGAAAACCTTCATGTGTTGAATCGATATTCATTCGTTGATTAGAAATTCATGTGTTGAATGGTATTCGTGTTTTAAATATAAAAATCACATTTTTATCTATATATAGAAACTATAGAAAACCTTCATGTGTTGAATCGATATTCATTCGTTGAATTGAAATTCATGTGTTGAATGGTATTCAAATTTTGAAATAAATTGTTTAATAATAAAAATCACCTTTTTATCATCTATATGAACTATGTAAAATGACCTTGTTTCAAAATAAATTGTTTTACAATAAAAATCACCTTTTTATCATCTATATAGACTATATAAAATAATAGTGTTTTGAAAAGAATTGTTTTACAATAAAAATCACATTCTTATTATATACAGGGATTGTTGAAATGTGTAGTGTTAAAAATAGCCACTCGTTCAAATAAATATGACTGAGATAAAATATTCATTAATTAGCTAATGATATGATTTTTGCCTATGCATGCAACATTAGAATGAATGGTGTTCTTAAACCAAATGGAATCGAATATGAAATTGAATGGAAAACGATAAATGATAAGAACTGTATATATGTACGTGCATATTTATTGAACAGGTTATAGCAAAGGGGCTAGAGAAGAGGAATAAAATTTTGTGCCCGACAAATAGGTACACATTTACTGTTTTGTTTGGGTGATGATTTTATGAGCCTGTTGGCTAGCCGCTTGGCTTTTCCCTTTTCTTTTTGACATGAGACGCCCGTGTGGCTATTTGGGAATTTTCCCAGCCCCTCCCGTACAAAGGAGGTTATGGCGAATTTTTCCGAAATTTAAAGGCGTTAGTGAAATATTTGAAGTGAAAACGATATAGGAATTTTTGAATGAACTATATTTATATAAATATAAATAAAATTAAAACGAAACGTGGCCGTGCAGTTTGCATTTTGAAATTGTGATTTCAAACGATTATACCGGGAGATCCGACCATCGGATTTCCCTGAAATCGCAACCGTTGGGTTCGCTTTGGAGAAATCTTTCCAACGGCACCAACTTTGTAAAAATCCAACGGTTGGATTGTCTGGAATGTTTAATTCAAATCTGAAGAAAAACAGTGCCAGAAACGATTATATTTATATATATAAAAATATAATTATATTTAATCGAATAACGATGCTGCAGTTCGTATTTTGAAATCGAAACTTCAAACGATTGTACCGGGAGATCCGACCGTCGGATTTTCCCGAAACTGGAACCGTTGGATTCGTTTTGAAAAGACCTTTCTAATGATGTAAATTTTGTGAAGATCCAACGGTTAGATTTTCAGATATGTGTAAATCAAATCTGAAGAAAAACAGCGCCACGGCCGCGTTATGGCCCGAAGCGTCGTTTTGAATAAATTGGCTATTTTAAAATAAATAAAAATAGCGATAAATCGTTATAAAATATCATAAACGATATGGCATGGAAATAAACTGAATTTGCCCGATTTATGTGGTGTTTGATGGTTGAATGTGTTCGGTGTGAAAATTACATTAAAGAACAAAATTGGTGTTATCGAATGATTTAACCATTGAAATAAATTGATTTGAAATTCTAAATATACGTGATTTATTTGAAAAGGCCGAGTTAATTCTCATTTCAAATAATTGACCGACGATTGAAAGTCGAAGATGAAGACGGTAGTCGAAGACCGGAGATCTTCACCTCGTTTGGATGGTAACCGAGGTCCTGATTGGGAGGCATCCCGAAATATGGATAATGAGTGGTGATCGTCCAGACGTACGTGGTGGTCGATGGGTTTGCGAGGTATTTAGTGCCTCTGGTTTCGTTCAGACCCAGAACGGACTTGTAAATGGACTGTGTGTCTGACATTGGATTTTATTCTGTGTTGATTGATCTCTATTAAATATACATCTGTTTGGCGGCGGAGAATTTATTCTTTTGCTTAACGCCCTTCTCTGAAACGCACGAGCTCAGAGGTTGTATATCGATGGACATCAGTCGCATGGCATGAATTGCCTGTGTGGCATGCTAAGATGCAGTGATCAGGGCTTCTGTTGAAAAGCAAAGTCTTGTGGTGATGATCAAAGCACCGCTTGTGTGGCGTAGCTTTGGGTATAACGTGAATTCGCGAGCCTCACACCCCGGTATGAACCAGAAACGGGAGAAGGACCTCAGGGAGGGCATGCGTTTCTTTCTAGCTAGGGTGGTGTCAGTGACCTACCGGCCCTAACATTTATATACTTTTGACCTATGTGGTTGTTGCTATTGCGAGGTGCCTCAGTTAGATCGGACGATCCGGGTCCGATTGAGCCATTCATTGGCTCATTTACACCCCAAAGGGTAGGGAAACGCAGTGTTCAGGAATTTTAATCCACATCGGTGGACCGGCCCTGACGATCTAAGGGTCACTCGAGCTCTGATCCTGAGGGGCGGGCTAGAGCGTCTCGAATTCGGAAAGGACTATCTTTTGCCTTGGTTCAGGACGGAATTCCAATTTCCAAATACGTGACTGTGCGGTTTTGATTGTATATATATATGGCGACATGATATATGATACCCATGCCGTTTATGATTGATAATTATGATTTGAAATTGTTTTCAAAACATATAAACACTAGCAATAATATCAAAATGCCTTGGTTTTATTCGTATCAAGCATATTTTGGCCGTTATAAGGTAAAAACTCTATCCTCCGGTTTGCGTTGCATTGTGTGATGGGAACTGAGTCTTATAACGGCTTCATTTTTATAAAAAGCATTGCGATGGTTAAAAGAATGATTTGTTTTAAAGCACTGGAAATCCAATGGAGTAAACCCGTTCCAGGAAAGTGGCGTGGTCCTGTGATTAGCCATATTTTATATGTGTTGAGTAGATTTCTCATACCAGTCCCATGACTGACTCGTAGTTTGTTTCACTTTCAAACTCGGGTGCCCCTTTTCCTACACGGGCAGTCTTGTATTCAGGTTTAGCTGGTTCTTTCTCTGGATAGCTGGAGCTGAAGATGGATTCCATCATTTATCTCTTTTTATGCTGTTCAGCTCCTATTGTACATATTTTGTTTGTTTTCCGCTGTAGACATTTATGTATAGCTGAACTGTATTTTTACTAAGTATGATCCTGTATACTGTGTAACTCTGATGATTACTTTTATCCAGTATATTCTATTATTCATTATCTGGTGTATTTATTTGATTTTGTTCTGCTATTATCTGTTTTTGTGTTATATTCCACGGATTACCCTTGCCGCTGCCAGTACGGGGTTTGGGGTCGTCTCAGAAGATGACCCAACTGAGGTGAACAACTAAAGTCGTAAGATGACCTAAGCAACTAGAACTATGTCGCGTATCTAGCTGTTGAGTCGTACCTTGTGTAAACTGTTGGTTCATAGGTTGCGTTGTAAATGTATATGATGACCTAATTCATACTTGTGTATGTTTGTAAAGGCCTTCGTGTATTTAATTCCATAACTGCATGTCACTGTTTGTGAACAACTCTTAGTTCTGAACCGTGTTTTCACAACAGGGTTAACATTTTCCCCTCGAAACGTGTATTTTTCGCTTGTGAGAAATGCAGACCTCGAAATGAACATTGTTGTTGATATAACTTGCATTGAGATCCCGTTGTAGCTTTTTGTTCGCTATATCAAACTGCGCTTTGAATTTATATGCTCCATGCCCACTGTCTATTAATTAAAACAAGCACTTGCATGATTTTGGACTTATACTTTGTTATTGATCATCCACATCAATAACAGATTAGTTTAACGAATTATAGAGAATTTTATTTTGAATTGAATAAAGTGTTTGTACAGGAATGTTTTATTCGCTAGTTTATAACTCACCGAATATTATATGCACAAACGCGATATTCTAATTCGAATTCGCGTTAATGTTTAAGATCAACTAATTGACTAAAGCCTACTCTGGATTTCAAACGTTATCGTTTTAATCAACTTATATGTTAGTGTACAATATTTCACATTTTGGAAAATATGTATCTGTGATTTATTCTCTGCTTCCTTTTTTGAAAAGCTTTGATATTCATGCCTCTTGTTTAGGGAGTCGTTATTAGTCTTCTCCATGGGAAGTACTTTGGATTTCATACCCCTGCTTGGGCTAAAATTCATCACTTGTCGTGTCTAAGATCTTCAGACACTACGCAAGTTAATTGGTTAATGTCCAAATTCCGTCTACTGTCTAGCTTGGTTAATTCAGGCATAGGAGACTTTCGTCACTCAATTATACTGATTAATCCAAGCGTCAGTAGGTTCAGAAGTAGTACTCCCGGAGAGGACTTCGGTTAGAACCCCAATGTTTGTTGTTATCAGATCTGGTGCATCCTGATACCAACGATTAATTGGGTACCCTCGTTGAGGACTTCAGTTAGAACCCAATGTTTGTCGTTATCGAATCAGGTGCTTCCTGATACTGACGATCAATTGGGTGCCCCCGGATAGGACTTTGGTTAGAACCCCAATATTTGTCGTTATCGGATCAGGTGCTTTCGGATACTGATGATCAGTTGGGTGCCTCCGGAGAGGACTTTGGTTATAACCCCAATGTTTGTCGTTATTGGATCAGGTGCTTCCTGATATTGACGATCAATTGGGTGCCCCCGGAGAGGACTTTGGTTTGTGCTGGTCCTTCCAGCGTGTTTGCCGGTCCTTCCAGCGTTTTTGCCGGTCCTTCCGGCCTGATGTTGGTACTTTCAACATCAGGTTTGTCGTTCCTTCCGAATCAGTGCTGGTCCTTCTAGCGTGTTTTCCGGTCCTTCCGGCCTGATGTTGGTACTTCTGATCACCAAGTTTATCGGTCCTTCCGACATGGTGATAGTCCTTCCAGCTTCTTTGCTGGTCCTTCCTGCCTGATGTTGGTGTTTCCAAGTTTGTCGATCCTTTCGACACGGTGCTGGCGTTCCAGCTCATGGTTGGCATTAATTCCTTTGTCAGATGCTCGACTTGGTGGGCTGTGTCAGATTAAGAACAGAAGCTTTGAAACTCTCACTTAGGGGAGTGCCCCTTCAATGAAAATCACGACATTTTTGTTTACTTGTCATGGCGCTTGTTCATTATTTGAATCTTTGCGACTTTTCCATTCACTTTTCAACGCAGTGCTTTTCTGTTTTTGCATTTTGTGCATGTTGATATTTATAAGATTTAGTACTTGAAATAGCGTTGTTGGGGTCGCGATGTTATGGGAACAAGCGCTCAACAGATGACTTGCAATACAAAATCAACTTTCTAAATAAGTTTTGATTTGAACATAATTTTACAAGCTAGAAATTCATTCAAACAAATATGCTCTTAGTCGTAGAGCTAATGTTCAGTTTATCACTTGCAGATTATTACAGACTGTTTACAAGAAGTTTTAAATATAACAGAAAGAAAAGCACGAAGTAATGCATGGAGATAAAGCAGTGGCGATGACGATTGCTTATTCTGAGCTATTGGAATTGGAGCACAATCGATTATCAGTTGATGATCTACCTTGAGGTGGTTTGAACAAGAGCTTCGTTGTTTGTTACTCCCTGGCCCTCGGGAATCAGAAAAGAGTTTGAGGATGGCGGATTTTTCACATTTTGTTGCAAACGATTCTTCCTAATCAGCTCTTCGATCAGTGATTTTTGGTGCCTACACTCGTTGGTATTGTGGCCGGACTGATTATGGAACCGATAGAACTTCCTAGAGTTTAATTGATTGTCACTTAATTTCTGAGGTTTTGGTATTGGATAACTCTCGGTATCTTTAGTTACAACAAAGATGTTTTCTGGAGTTTCTGTCAAAGGTGTTAATTCAGAATTCTAGAAGAAGCAGGGTTTCTTATTGTTCCGATCATCCTTTCTATCCCTCTTTCGACCAATCCATGGATTCTTCTGATTGTATTGGGTAGGAACATCTTTGGGGGCTTCAAGACGTTGATTACCATCAATAATCTGAAGAGGCATAGAATTATTGTCGACTCTCATGTACTCCTCTGCTTTTTTATAGAATTTGTCAAGCGTGCTTGGCTCTTTCATTTTAATAAATTTACCAAATTCGCTCTTCTCATCTATGGCACCAATTAGGGACATAAAGATCATGCAAGGCTCAGGATTTCCTTCTTCGGCCAAAGCATTGTGGAATCTCTTGAGGAAGGCTTTAACAGACTCTCCCGGATTCTACTTCATCGATGTTAGAGAAATAACGTCCTTAGCTTTGGTAGCCTCCAAACTGAACTGCTCTTTAAATTTCAGAATCAAATCGTTGAATCGTTCGACGGATTTGAGTGGCATCCTTGTGAACCATAATGATGCAACACTTCTAGATAGAGAGGGAAGCACAAGCATTTGATCTCGTCGGTTGCTTTGGCTGCATTCGTGTACCACTCATATCTATACAGGAAGTGATTCAGATCATAAGTCCTGTTGTACGGAGGCAGAGTAAGATGAGTGAACTTCTTGGGGAATTAAGCTTTGCGGATCCTCTTTGTGAACAGATTTTTGTTGGGGGAAAAGTCCCATTCTCGTTCATTATCTTTGTGAGGCATGTTATCTTTCATGATTTGCTTTACCATATCCACGGTTTATTCCTTCGAGTTGTGTTGTTCTGGAGAGCGGACTTCGATCTCTTTTCTGGATGCTCGTCGTGGCGAGCGATCGCATTTAGAGGATCTATGTCTTTTACTTCCACTATGGGAAGGTGCCCCCTTGACGAAACTTGCAACTCATTGGTTATTTCGATCGAAATGGTTTTTAGCTTTCAACTTTGAGTCTTCGATATTAGCGTCGTCTTTGTCAACAAATCCTTCCAAGTTGTCATTATGAGGATCGGAGGCTGATGAGTTTGCATTCTCTTCAAGGTTGACATGGATTTTCAGAGAAGGAGCGGGATTCACTTGAGTGCTTAGGAGAGCACTCATTTTATCCATTAAGCCTTGATTATCATTCAACCGAGTTTTACTAGCATTGATTAAGGCTTTAGTGGAAGTCTCCATTCGTTGACTCAAGTTAGCAACAATGGCAGCTTTAGTAACTCCAGCTCCAGACATTAAATTTTCTCCAACTTCAAAGCGGTTGGTGAGTAGTGTAGTTTCGTTGTTAATGACGTTGTCATTTCCTTCAATGGTTTTGCTTGTAGTCTTCTTAGATTTAGCCATTATTTCAGATAAGGATTTGAATTTGGAAGAGAGTTCATCGATTGGCCTTATTATTAGACTTGTAGAATCTATGGTAGAAGTAGGCTTTGAACTTCAATGGTAGACTCTTAAGATTGAGAGAAGTGTGAAGGAAGGAGATCCGAATGCAGCCCCACCGTGGGCGGCAAATGTTAAAACAAAAATTTGATTTCAACACAAAAGGTGCTTTAAAAGCACTTCAACAAATGGTTAGATTAGAATATGGAACCACGTAATCCCAAAATAAAGAGCATAAAATGAAAAACGAGGGATTTTTATAGTAGCTCGATCTAGAATAGGTCTACGTCCACTTTAGAACCACTTCTCATTATAATATTTCGTTTTACAACATACACGAATTCTCTCATATCATTTATTTCTCGCTTTTCTCTCTTTCTAGGATCTAAATTACACTTGAATTGGCAAAGAAAATGGAAAGATCTCTTGCTTTGTGATAGTGAACGTATGGATCTTCAATCATAGGCGTTTTGATGCTTTTCCATGATTTGATATGAATTTTTTTGTTAGATCTGAATTTTAGAGAGGATTAATAGTGGTTAGAGATCACTTGAATCATGTTGGAAAGATTTTTCATGGAGAATGATGGAGATTAGAGAAGCTTTGATTGAACCGGAGAGAACTTTAGTGTCGATTGGAATGGATTTGATCCATTTGATGTTGGAGAGAAGTTGTTTGATCCTTGGAAGTCATTAATGAAGTTAGAAGAGAGCTTCAAATTTGGCGGCACTTCTTGGTAGGAATGAAATTCGGTCCCCTACAATGGTTGAGAAGTGGGGTATTTATAGGTGGAGTTTAGGGATGATGGCAATTCTTTAAATATGCGGGTATAACTGGCCTTGTGCACTTTAGAGCTAGTGCCAATTCACCAGGCATTGTGTCACGCTATTCACAACCTAAGAGTTTTTTCACGGTCTAAAGACCTTCCTGCCATTCAATTGTTGCTTTTGAGAATGACCTAAACTTATGTATGTCAACGAGCTATTCCACATATTTGAGCGAGCAAACAATATGTCATGCCTCATATTTTTGTGCCACCTATTTTACAACTTTATTATGCTCACGCCTCACATTAACACGTCCGCTTTACGTACAGTTTGGCTTCAACACATCTTGTTTCCAATGTCCTAAGCAATCCAGCCTGTAACGAGCTAAACAATCCAGGAATGAGCTAAAGCTAAGTACTTGCGGCCTAAAAATAACGGCCTAAAAGCTATGTCTTTATACGATCTGAATGCATACGACCACGGCCTTAAAGCCTTCATAGGTCTAAAATGCTCCAAAATATGTCTATGTCACAACTTATATCTGCTGAATCGATGTGTACAGCTGTACACGATTTATGAGGAATTCTTTATACGATCATGCTTTAGGTGAACACGTGGTCTTCATGCACTATTTGTATGCATTGCATATAACACTATCTGTTCCCATAAACAACGACCTGGATATATGTACTATGCTCATATGAGATTGCGCCATGTGTCACTCTGCTTACATATACTATTTGCACGTAACAAAATTAGGACCAACCTAATCTTCTTCCCAGCGAGTTAAAGAGTGCAAATGACTTGATCAACTATGGAACGAGCTAAAGCTCTCATGACCCAAAAATTGCGGCATGAATGACCCACTAATGATATTCTTCTCATTATACACATCATGCTTTCCACTTCATAAAAGTAATGACTGTTAAACAGCATGCATGGCTCGAGATGACATGTTTGTTACTATGTGGCTCAGGGTTTATATTATCATTACGACCTAAACATGCTGACGTATTACTGTTTATTCATGCTTTGCCCATATCAGTATGTATGACCTCCACATGAGTGAGTTAAAATCTCTCTTTGCCATGTTGTAAGTGCCTAAGACGCAAACCAACAACCTAACGTTTGCGGTTTAACTTCCACGACCCAAAAAATGAACCAGAGGGAACGACCTTATTTTGCCCGAACGACCTAAGGATATTGTGGATGTGCTAAAGCCGGAAGACGACCCACTGAGGTGAACGGGCTAAAGCTAGACGAAGACCTAAGCAACTAGAACTAGGTTGCGTGCCTAGTTATTGAGTCATAGCTCGTGTAGACCGTTGGTTCATAGGTTGCGTTGTGCATGTATATAACGACCTAGTTCATACTTGTGTATGTTTGTAAAGGCCTTCGTGTATTTAATTATGTAGCTGCATGTCACAGTTCGTGAACTACTCTTAGTTCTGAACCGCTTTTTCACAATGGGGTTAACATTGAATTTCCTTATATGCATTCATTTCTTTGAAATTCGTATTCAAAAGATGGTTTAGCAAAGTGATTACTTCCCAAATTAAGCAGGTAAAAGTAAATAGACTGCGTATTTGCTTCTTACATTGCTTCTTCTAATGTAAAAATAACATAACCACATGCCAATCAAAAGAAGCATGGTAAATAATTTTGTCTTACCATTATCAGCATAAGATGATACCCCTAATTAAATATTAGCCGTCAACCAACTAACTAAAGAACTGTATGGAGACCTAAATGCATAGTATGACACCACACGTCCGTCAATGTCACTCTTTATCAGAATGCATTTAGTTCTGTGAAGCGTTGTAGGTAAACGGAAACATAAACATTACAAGACAGATATAAACTAACAGCGGAATTTAAAACTTTATTAAACAGAAAAAATCATGGTCCAAAACATAGTTACATCATAAGTCTGAAATACAGAAAACCCAGTACATCAACTTAAAACTTTTGTTTTGTACTAAAATCATCAGAGTACAGTAATAAAAGAAGCATAGTTCCCCAAAAATATAGCCATATCAGAGAAGATAGGAAATCAAAGCAGTACATCTAAGCAACTCCAAGCAGAATGAAAGAGAGAATCCAAATCAAGCCCGAGTATTCCCACCCTGAGAAACTGGGGGAAGAAACGAAAGAGAGAGAGAAGAGGAAACAAAATGGGTCAGACATAAATTCTGGCGAGTCCAATTAATTTTAAGTATATAAATAAGTAAAAGCATCATAACAAGCATATAAATTGGATGAGACAGATAACAGTATCATAAGACAGGTATAACAGACTGAGCAAGATAAACAAGATAAACATGACGGAATATATTGCACTTCTCAAGTACTTTTCTCTCTGCACCAATACTAGTTTAACAAGATGATCCCAACTAGAACAAGATTGTAGACTTAGATGTACTTCTAATGATAGGTTTTACCCCAATAAGAATAGCAGGTAGCCCAACAGGAATGATAGGTGTTAACCCTAGCAATAATAACAGGCTCCTAACTAGCAAGACTAAATGTACCCTAATTACTACCCCCAATAAATTGGCTCCCTATCCCATAGATACCGATGCTGACCCCACATTAGAATGTATCACTTACTAAAGTGGCAAACTCGTTATTTTCAAGATGCACAACTATATCAACTGATGTTACAACGTCTTATCTTCCCTAACAAGCGGACCCATGCACGCACATGACTCCGATGGAACATGCCAACAACACACTCACTCAAGTGACCTCTTATAATCAGCTCAGTGAGTGTGCCCCGACCCCAACCTAGTTCGGAGTACTCATTTGATACGAAGATGGGTTACTAACTGAAATGGATCCCACACAACAGATGATACATGATTCCCTCCTAGGCTTGCATCCCCACTACTAGGATTTCAACAGGTTATGCCTAACAGTTTAACAAGGTTGCATAACACCCACGTGTAAAACATGTTAAGTTTGTCAGGAATATATATATATATATATATATATATATATATATATATATATATATAACCGCCCTCATAGATTTAACAAGATTAACTTAAACCCCACTGATTTAAACAATTTAAGTATGAAATTAGCTGGTTTATGTAACCCCTCACAGATTTAAACAATTTAAGTATTACAAGTTAACGAATTATCCACTTTTGGCTTATTAATGGACTAGACCTCTCACATTAAGTCTACTACTTTGGATGTTGGATATGCCGGGCGGTTCCGGGTAGACTTCCACCATAAGTCGGACTTAACTAGTGTCTTAGTACCGTTACATGTACATTTATGCACTCGACCCCTCACATTAGATTAACCACTTGTGGACGCTGGATTTGTCGGGCGGTTCTAGGCCGACTTCTACCACAAGTGTAATCTAACCTCATGTCTAAGTGTAGTTTATAGTTTCTAATTACTATAAATCAAGACATGTTCATTATTAACCAATTTTCATGTTTATCCAATATTATGCCCCAAATCCCAGTTTTATTCACATTATAAGTTATGCCCCAAATTAAAGTTTTAGATCAAGATATAAATTTTTCCCAAATCCCAATCATGTTTTACCATATAAGTTATGCCCCAATTTATCATTCCCAACCGTTTCCAATTTCGTTCGTTCGCATATTTCATCGGTAGGCCTAGGCTCGAAGGTAACTTGGCTATAAAGAAAATAAAAAGGGAAGGAGGAAGAGAAGAGAACATGAATGAGCATAATAACAAAACAGGCATAATATGTCAGAAATAGGCGTACTAACTGAATAGGAATATGGTGACAGAAATATGCATAGTAGTAGAATGGGCATATCATGAATAGGCATATGAGAACTAATCAACAGATTAGGTGAACAAGTAATAGCAGATACAATTAGTTATGATTCAAGTTATTAACAGGCACTGATTTAGATCCAACTTATGAACATGTCAGGATTACTTTTCACATGTTTACATCTAAAAATAACATTGACTCACTGTGACTGGATCAAAAGAACAGAGAAGTGATTGTTGATGTCGTAGCAGAGATCCTTAAATCTGTATAAATTGTTGTTGTAGAAGAATAGGCTAGTTTAATTTGAATTGGGGCAGCACCTCAATGTCTCCGTTGTTTTTGGTGAATAAAACGATGAGATTGAGGTCCTATTTATAGCCTAAGGTCAATAAATCTTGCTCAGAAATATGTCCAGGTGCACAAAATGGATCTGCCTAGATTTGTTTGGGGTCAATCCCGGGGTCGACAGCCCCTGCGTAGGAGTCGACCCATGGGTCGACACCCACAGGGGTCAGGGTTGACCCCTAACGGGCCGATTCCCCCCTTTCTCCCGCTGTTTGATTTCGAATTCTGGATTTGTTTTATTTATATTTAAATGGCTTACATGTATATAAACTTCCAACCTTAATATCTTTTTACGATATCTGTTTTATGCAAACTCGGAGTCTGAGCTGAATTCCGAGACAAACACAATGGCGTAGTCCATTTTACTTAATTCCCAATATTTAATTAAGTATTAATTGCAGGCAGTTTCAACACAAAAAGAAACCAGTGGAGGAGATAATCAAATTAACTGAAATTGATGTAAATATAATTAAATCGACAAGGGGTCGGAGCCTTACTGGATATGCGGTAGCACGACGATCTGATAATTGTGGAGTAGATCCACAGGCGACGCGGGGAAGGAGTACTGATAGTCGAATCCAAGAGCCACCATAATTTATTATGTGAGCGGCATTAGAGGAAGAAGATGGACGGCTAAAGTTTAATTAAGTGGCGAGTTGTCGAATTTTTAATTTAGTGGGTTAAAACTATTGAGCAAGTTGCGGTTGTAATCATTTTGCCTTATTGGGCCTCTTTGGGCTGAAATAGCCTTAATAAAAGCTATACCAAGTTTCAAAAATATATTTAATTAAGTACTCTTTAGTTTATCATTATAGTGTTCTTGAAAATTACGGGGTGTTACATTCTCCCCTACTTAAAGGATTTCATCCCCTAAATCTCCAAGTTAAGAAGAATGTATATCCTAGCATCCATCACCCATCTACTCATCCACCAATCACAGGCATCCATTGTCCCTAAACATTTCTAATGCTTATATGACAATATGAAACTTTGTGTGTATATGTCCCTATACAAATGCGAAAGATCAGGCGGTCTACTGATTCAGTTGACCCCCTTAATGCAATGTCTGTTAGTGCCATGAATCCAACATGTATACAAATAATCCTACTATAACATGTAAGTTCTATATGTGTGCACAATCATTCATCCAAATGCAACATCCACATAATGATACATCCACTTTCATCCATTAAAAGAAGAAAAATACGCACATGCATCCATATGCAGTATGAGAGTGATTGAGTCGATCTAGTGCCTAATGTGTGTGTATATGCATCCATAAGCAACCACTAGCAAACACTTGCATCCACTTGCATCCATCAAACATAACATGCTTAAAGCACATGTTTATATCCATAGGTTCCCTACCTAAAGGTCGAAGATTCGATCGATAAGATATAATAAAACGATAGAAACAAGTACGAATAAAAGCTTTGGAAAAAGAAGTCAAGAACTTACCCTTGAAAAGAAAAGGGTACAAAGTGTGGATCTTGTCTTCAGCATCCCAAGTTGCATTCTCGAGGTCTTATCCCCATTGAACTTCCATTAACTTTACCTCTCGGTTACGTAGCTTCTTAACCTATGATCGAAGAATACGGGTAGGGACTCGTCTAACTGTCACCTCCCGTTCCACCTCTACTTTCTTAAGCATACTCGGCTCAACTACTTCTGCGGTATCATGTAAGCACTTCCGTAAATGAGAAACATGGAAAACATCATGAACACCGGCCAGTCTCTCTGGTAGCTTTACTGTATAGACCATTTCCCAATCCTTTCTATTATGGGAAATGGCCCTATAAATCTTGGTGCCAATATCCCTACAGATCCAAAACGAACCACATTTCTTAAAGGTGACACCTTGATGAAAACCATGTCTCCTACTTCAAACTCAAATCGGTCCTTCTCTTATCTGCGTAGGACTTCTGCCTGTCCTAAGCTGTCTTCATGCGCCTTTGAATAAGATCAATCTTTTCTGAAGTTTCTTTAATCATTTCAGGTCCAAGTAGAAGCCTTTCTGTAGACTCCTACCAACAAGTCGGTAATCTATAGGGTCGTCCGTACATTACCTCGAAGGGTGCCATGCCAATATTAGCCTGATAACTGTTATTGTAGGCGAACTCTACTAAAGGATGATGCTCATCCCAAGTCCCTCTGAAGTCTAGGATACACAGTCTTAAAAGAGCCTCAAGAACTCTATTCACCCTCTCCGTCTGTCCATCGGTCTGCGGGTGAGAACCGGTGCTCAAACACAACTGTGTACCTAATGCCTCTTGTAAGCTCCTTCAAAACTCACTTGTGAAAATGGGGTCACGATCACTCACAATACTGGATGGTATTCCATGTAGACAGACTATCTCACGAAGATAAACTACTGCCAACCATGTTGCCGTCCTCTTACTCTTAACAGGAATGAAATGAGCGCTCTTAGTAAGCCTGTCAACTACAACCCAAATATTGGTGTTGCCTTTCCTGATCTAGGCAAACCATCAATGAAATCCATAGAGACGCTCTCCCACTTCCACTGTGGGACTTCCAAAGGAAGGAGTAAACCTCCGGGCTTCCTTTGGTCAGCCCTGACTTGCTGGCAAATCAAACATCGAGAAACAAACTCTGCTACATCTTTCTTCATCCCAGCCCAAAAGAAAACCCTCTTCATATATCTATACATCTTATCACCGCCTAGATGGATAATCATCTTAGAATGATGGGCTTCCTCAAGGACTATCTTCAACAAACTCCTAACCCGTGGAACACAAAGCCTTCTATCTCATCGCAACCATCCCCTATCATCCGTGGAATATCTATTGAGGTGACTGGAAGTCTCCCCTCTACCGAGCCTATCCAAGATATCTGCTATCTGTGGGTCCTCTCACTGCGAAGTTCCTATCCGATCCAACAGAGTTGGTCGCACCTCTAATGATGCCAATAAACTAGGTGTGAACTAGACAGAGGGTCTAAAATCAAAAGTCGAAATAAACTCCAAGCTCTTCTTCTCTACAAACAGAGGACTCAAGGTCATCCTTTGCCTACTCAATGCGTCTGCCACCACGTTACCCTTGCCAGGGGTATAAGCTATGTCAAAGTCATAGGATGCTAGGAACTCCATCAATCTTTGTTGCCTTAAATTGAGATCCTTCCGTGAGAACAAGTACTTGAGAGATTTATGATCGGTGTACAACTCGAACTTCTCTCCAAGTAGATAACTGCGCCAAGTCTTAAGCGTGAATATTATGGTAGCTAACTCTAAGTCATAGGTACGGTAGTTCTTCTCATGATCTCTTAACTGTCTATCTCCATAACATACTACCCTTTCCTCTTGCATCAGAACCGCACCAAGCGCAGTACCACATGCATCAGTGTATATTGTGAACACCTTGTTTCCATCAGGAAAAGTAAGACTGGGGCTGTTGTCAGAGCCCTCTTCAATCGCTGGAAAACATTCTTATTGTCTATATCCCAAGATAATGTCATATTCTTCTTTGTTAGTCTGGTGAGTGGGGCTGATATCTTTGCGAAGTCCTTAATGAACTTCCTATAATAGCCAGCTAAACCAAGAAAAATCCTCACCTCCATTGTATTCTTCGGAATCTACCAATCTTGAACTGCAAATACCTTCATGGGATCTACTGCTATCCCATCCTTAGAGACCGCATGCCATAGAAATCTGACTTCTTTTCTCAAAAATGGCATTTGGAGAATTTCACCTTAAGCTAGTGGGTACGGAGAGTTTTCAAAACCTCCCATAAATGTCGGGCATGCTCTTCCTTGCTCTTTAAGAAAATCAAGATATCATCAACAAAGACCACAACAATATTTAGCAACTCCCAAAACACCCTACTAATTAGATCCACAAAGTAGGCGGGTGCATTCGTCAACCCATAGGCACGACGAGCCACTCGAAGAAACCATTTGGAGTTCAAAAAGCGGTTTATCTATACTATCATCGGCCACCCTCAACTGATGAAATCCTATGGCCAAGTCTAATTGGGAGAAAACAGATGCACTAACAAACTGGTCAAACAGATCATCTATCCTCGGAAGTGGGTGCCTATTTTTATTGGTGAGTTTATTCAGCTCACTATAATCCACACATAGGCTATGCGAACCATCCTCCTTAGTGGAAAATACTACCAGAGCACCCCATTCATATATGCTCGCCTAATAAAACCTTTCTCAAGTAGCTCCCCTGCTTGCTTGCTGAGATCCCTCCTTTCTCTCGAAGCGAAATGGTGCACAAGCAATGCAACTGGCTTTGCACTGTCCACCAAGTATATACGGAAATCAATCTCGCGCCTCGGAGGTAAGCCCCGAACCTCCTCAAAAACATCAGGATACTCACAGACTACTGGTACAGATCATAGATCATCGATAGATGCATCAAGCGACTCTAGGAAACTAAGCATGATAGACCCTTTAGGGTCACAAGAAATCTCGAGGGTCCTCCCATGGCAAATCAAAAGTCTAACGACCCTCCTCTCACAATCCAAAATGGCACCACACATGGCTAGCCAATCCATCCCTAAAATCAAACCATAGCCCATTAAACCAAGGATGTACACGTCACATTCAAACTCTACGCCCAACACAGGTATTCTCAAACCCCGACAAATCATAGACAAATGAGCCGTACCCTCAATGGGGTTTGAGACAACAACGGGATCCAAAACCTACTAGTACTAAGGTGCAGAGACTCAACCACAGAATCAGATATATAAGAATGCGAAGCACCAGAATCAAAAAGAGTTCTAACAGGATGACTGGAAAGAGAAATCAAACCTTCAACAGAAACTTTCCTACCTCTATCCGATACATCGGCCACGAGAGCATGCACCTGCACTCCAGAAGATCCTGCCCTTTGGCCTTGTCCTTGCTTCTTCGGGCACTCCCTAGAATAGTGTACGACCTCTCCACAATGGAAAGAAGGATTCTTCTTTCTTTTGCAGTTTTGACCAAATGTCCCTCACATCTGCAATTATTACATTTCCTCTTATCTCGATCTTTTTCGTTCTTTCCGCTTTTCTTTTGTTGTTGTTCTTTGTTGGGCCACAATTTCTTGTTTTTTGTTTCATCAATCTTAGCCTCCTTTTTTCCACCTTTATCTTCCTCGTGCATTAATGCCATAGCAACGAGTTTCTCAAAAGTTGCTCCCATTAGAATATGAGACATAGCCAACCCATGAAGGGGTTCATTCAATCCTCTAGCAAACCTCAAAGCTTTCTTGTGCGGGGTATTCACTAGCTCCAAATCAAAGCTCACCAATTGATTGAATTTATTAACATACTCTTTGACAGACATGGCCCCTTGCTTAAGTGCCAAAAACCTTTCCATTTGCATACTTTGCTTGGCTTGAGAAAGAAACTTCATTTCGAATCTCTATTGGAAATCATCCTAAGTCTCAACTGGATGCTCTGCTTGCATTACTTCCCACCAGAATGAAGCCTCATCTTTCAGCTGCCAAACAACCAACTGAATCTTCCTACAGTTGTTAACCTCAAAAATCTCAAATAAATCCTCCGTCTCTTTGAGCCAATTCCTTGCTTCTACTAAAGTTTTAGTTCCTCGGAATGGCTTCCCTCCCATAGCACCGAAGTCCTTACATATCTTGGAGAAATTATCTTCTCGCGGAGGGGGAAGTGGAGGAACCGCGACTGCAGCTGGGGGAGGGGTGCCTCCTTGGCCTTCGCCAGGTGTGTAGCCTCAAGATACCTACGGAACCAAGCCAGTATCGTAATGCCTTCGGGAAGAATTGGTTCCCCAAACATGCTGAAAAAGGAAAGAAAAAGGGATTCAAACAGAGAATCAAAAGATATTCCGTATGGCTTTGGGGAATATGTTTTTCAAAACAGAGTTTTCTTTTGAAAATGCTTTCTTTTAAAACCTTTTTGAAAACTTTAATCCAATCTGGTAACCTTCAGCTCTGATAGCAAATTTGGCAGCCCACGTCTGTTAATGTCACTCTTTATCATAATGCATTAAGTTTCGTGAAGTTTTGTAGGTAACAGAAATAGAAACAGAAACATTACAAGAAAAATATAAAATAACAGTGGAATTTAAAATTTTATTAAACAGAAAACATCATGGTCCAAAAAATAGTTACATCATAAGTCTGAAATATTGAAAATCTAGTACATCAACTTAAAACTTCTGTATTGTACTAAAATCATCAGAGTACAGTAATAAAAGAAGCACAGTTCCCTATAAATATAGCCATATCAGAGAAGACAGGAAATCAAAGCGGTGCATCTAAGCAGCGCCAAGCAGAATGAAAGAGAGAATCCAAATCAAGCCTGAGTATTCCCACCCTGTGAACCAAGGAGAAGAGGAAACAAAATGGGTCAGACATAAAGTCTGGCGAGTCTAGTTACTTTTAGCATATAAATAAGTAAAAACATCATGACAGGCATATAACATGGATGAGAGCGATAACAATATCATTAGACAGGTGTAACAGACTGAGCATAATAAACATGACGGAATATATTGCGCTTCTCGAGTACTTTTCTCTCTACATCAATACTAGTATAACAAGATGATCCCAAATAGGACAAGATGGTAGACTTAGGTGTACTTCTAGTGACAAGTTTTACCCCAACAACAATAACATGTAGCCCAACAGGAATGACAGGTATTAACCCTACCAATAATAACAAGCTCCCAACAAGCAAGACTAGATGTACCCTAGTTACTACCCCGAATCGATCGGCTCCCTATCCCGTAGATACCCGTGCTGGCCCCACAGTAGGATGTATCACTTTCTAAAGTGGCAACCCCGTTATTTTCATGATGCACAGCTATATCTACTGATGTTACAACGTCTTATCTTCCCTAGCAAGTAGACCCATGCACGCACATGACTCCGATGGAACGCGCCGTCAACACCCTCACTCAAGTGACCTCTTATAATCAGCTCAGTAAGCATGCCCCGACCCTGACCTAGTTTAGAGTACTCGTTTGATACCAAGATGGGTTACTGACTAAAATGGATCCCACACAACAGATGATACAAGCTTCCCTCCTAGGCTTGTATCCCCACTACTAGGATTTCAATAGGTTATGTCTAATAGTTTAACAAGGTTGCATAACCCCCACATGTAAAACAGGGTAAGTTTGTTGGGTATATATATATATATATATATATATATATATATATATACCCCCGCCCCTATAGATTTAACAAGATTAACTTAACCCCCACTGATTCAAGCAATTTTACTTAACCCCTAATCAATTTAACAGGTTCATGTACCCATCACTGATTTAAACAGTTTAAGTATTACAAGTTAACGAATTATCCACTTATGGCTTATTAATGGACTAGACCTCTCATATTAAGTCTACTACTTGTGGATGTTGGATATGCCGGGTGGTTCCCGGCAGACTTCCACCACAAGTCGGACTTAACCTCATGTCTTAGTACTGTTACGTGTACATTTATGCACTCGACCCCTCACATTAGATTAACCACTTTTGGACGCTGGATTTGTCGGGCGGTTCCGGGCAGACTTCTACCACAAGTGTAATCTAACCTTGTGTCTAAGTGCAGTTTACAGTTTCTAATTACTGTAAATCTAGACATGTTCATTATTAACAAATTTTCATGTTTATCCAAGATTATGCCCCAAATCCCAGTTTGATTCATAATATAAGTTATGCCCCAAATTAAAGTTTTAGATCAAGATTTAAATTATGCCCAAATCCCAATCATGTTTTACCATATAAGTTATGCCCTAATTTATCATTCCCAATTTCGTTCGTTCACATATTTCAGTGGTAGGCCTAGGCTCGAAGGTAGCCTGGCTATAAAGAAAATAAAATGGGGAGGAGGGAGAGAAGAGAACATGAATAAGCATAATAACAAAACAAGCATAATATGTCAGAAATAGGCATACTAACTGAATAGGCATATGGTGACAGAAATAGGCATAGTAGCAGAATGGGCATATCATGAATAGGCATATGAGAACTAATCAGAATATTAGATGAACAAGTAACATCAGATCTGATTAGTTATGATTCAAGTTATTAATAGGCACTGATTTAAATCCAACTTATGAAAATGTCAGGATTACTTTTTACATGTTTATATCTAAAATTAACATAGACTCACTGTGACTGGATCTAAAGAATAGAGAAGTAATTGCTAGTGTTGTAGCAGAAATCCTTGAATCCATATAACTTGTTGTTGCAGAAAAATATGCTAGTTTAATTTAAATTTGGGTAGCACCTCGTTGTCTCCACTGTTTTTGATGAACAAAACAATGAGAATGAGGTCCTATTTATAGCCTAAGGTCAACGAATCTTGCTCAGAATTGTGTCCAAGTGCACAGAAATGAATCTTCCCAGATCTGTCTGGGGTCGAACCCGCGGTCGACATAGGGGTCAACACCCCTGTGTAGGGGTCGACCCCCATTGGGGACGGGATCGACCGCTAACGGGACGATTCCCCCCTTTCTCCCGCTGTTTGATTTCAAATTCTGGATCTGTTTTATTTATATTTAAATGGCTTATATGTATATAAACTTCAAAGCTTAATATCTTCTTCATACGATACACGTTTTACACGAACTCGGAGTTTATCTTAAGCAAAATTCCGAGATGAACACAATGGTGCATTTTACTTAATTCGCAATATTTAATTAAGTATTCTTTAGTTTATCATTATAGTGTTCTTGAAAATTACGGTTTGTTACACATAGGGAGGCTAAATAATAAAATAGAAATAAATGTGACTATGTAATACATATTCATGCTTATGGATGTCCAAGAGGTGCTGAAAATGTTTTCGCATGTGCACAAACCTAGGTAAACGTATTGCTTTCAAAACTAAATGCATTTATGACTACACCACCATGTATAATTTGAAGACACATCAAAACTTACTCGTTTAACTAAGCAGGCGAAAGTAAACAACATGCGTATTTACTTCTTACACTGCTTCTTATCATGTAAAAATAACATAACCACATGCCAATCAAAAGGAGTATGAAAAATGTTTGTCTTACCATTATCAGTAGAAGAGTATACCCTTAGTTAAATCTTGGCCAGCAACCACCAACTTACGAAAGACTGCTCGGAGACCTAAATGCATAAAGAGGCTAAATAATAACGTACAAACATATATGATAATGTAATACATATTTCATGCTTATGGATATCCAAACAAGAGGTATTGAAAAGGTATTGTGTATATTCATGGTCCCAGGTAAAAAAATACAAATAACTAATTAAAAAATGGAAAACCATTGAATTTGTTAAATTAGTATTTAGATTATTTAATTAAAATTATAGGGTGGACTTGTTTAAACCTGTTATTTTTGCATACATGAACTATTTGTAGAAACATATAAATCAATGCATTCTTCATTAGACTTGGAACATAATTGCTATTCTTGCAGCAAAAAAACATGGAATTCCTTTTGTTTCAAATTGTCCGACATAAAAGGTTTGCATGTTATAATATTTTTCATTTTACCATAAAAAGTTTGAATAAGTATTTTCTCAAATGATGACATTGCTATAATAACTCTCATGTGTTAATAATGTTATACTATAATGTATTTGAAATTTTGGTTCCATATTCAAAATGATATTTTATATTATACACATTCTAAATGATTTCTACTTACTTTCAAATGACGAAGTAATTTTTAATGAGTATTGTTAATGCCACTCCAAAAACGGTTAAGGGAAGGGGGGGGTCAATTTTTTAGTAATTTACCGTTAACGTCAAAATATGTCGTAAACACCCAAAATTCTTAGTTACTGAAGAATTATAGTTTTGCATGGAAATATAAGTGCAAAAAGTAGTAAATAACACAAGAGATTTATAGGGGTTCGGTTCCGTGAGGGGCCTACATCCACTTTAGAAAAGTCACTGATATTTTATTGACAATAAAGAGTTACAAGCTTTGGACTATCTTATGACATCCTTTTACAAGCATTTCTAAGTAACTTGTGGTCATAGTTGTCATATATGAATATTAGGAAAAAGTCACTTTTGCCCTTCTTCTTCTTCCTCAAAGCATGGATGCCATTAAATAGGTCACTTGGAGCTCTCAAGAGATGTCAAATAAACCAATTTCCATCCCCTTTGAAGTGTGAGCTTGGGGGTATTTACAGTGGAGTGGTTAGGTGGGTGTATGTAGGAGTAGCGGGCCACATCATTACATTTCGGATCCCAAGGTGCAGGCTACTAGAAAATCGGACCCCCTAATCTCTCCTCGGAAATTCATACCCCTCACTAAGGTATGAAATTCGTACCTCGAGGCTAGAGGGACTCGAGACTCTTGGGACTTGAGACTTAGATTTGGCAATGTTTTGAGGAGCTAAGAGGTACTTGCTTGCGTGTCCCTTTCTCGGCTCGTTCCCTTAGTTTCTTGGCGACACATCGGGCTATATCATTACATGACGTGTTGAATCGAGCGTGTCTTGTGTGCTTTTGGGAACCGGACCAAAAGGACGGTTAATATTTGCCCCCTAAAGTATGTTTTGTCTTAACTTGATATGCTTTGAGCTGGTAGAAATATTTTTTGAATTGTCCATTTTCCTACAAACTCATGAAAATAAATGTCAGTTGTAACACCCCGTATTTCCTGTAAACGTTAAAGTAATAATTAAAGAATACTTAATTTTAAAATTGGAATTTTGGGAAACGGGTTAGGCCATTGCATTCGTCTTGGAATTCTTCTTGAGATAGAGTCCGAGTTTACGTGAATCGGAATCCGTATGAAGAAGTTATGGAGTTCAGAAGATTTCAAGTTTAAACAGAAATTAAATATAAATAATAATAAAATTAAAAAAAGTTCAAATTCAAAAATTCTGGGAGAAGCGGCTGGGTGGGAAAATTCCCGCCCATAAAGGTCGACATAGGTGTCGACCCCACAAGAGGGGTGTCGACTGGGGTGTCGACTCCCCCTATAGGGGTCGACTCCCTCGCCCAGATCTGGACTGTTTTGTCCAGTGACGTTTTCTGAGTCATTAGGGCTTATGTGGCGACTTACGATTGGCTCTGTTTGGTCTGGATGGCTCTGATTACTCATAGGTTGATCTAACGACTCTCATTAATCTAAACTTCTATATAAACAACCCCAACCCTAAAACCACATAAAATTGCTCTCTGAAGCCGTCAAATGGCCAAACTAGCGTAGTCTCCACTTTCTCTAAACTAGAAAGCAAGTTAGGAAGTCCTAAATCAAATCAAAACTAGAGAATCAATAGTCTACATCAAAGGAGAGATTTTCAGTTTCCGAAAACAACATTTCTTCTTTTGTTTGTAAGTTCAGTTGTTCTTTAGATTTGAACAAATAAAAATCATGACTTGTAATGATGTGGAACTAGAATTGTGCCTAGTTGTAAGATAATCATATTCTGATTCATGTTGCAATTCTGAAATTACCTATGCCTACATGACTATTGTGATTGAGACAACCTATCATGTTGTATATTAATTTGGTGATAAACCTATCATGTTGTATATTAATTTGGTGATGAACTAATCATGTTGTATATAAATTTGGTGATGAATCTATCATATTGTATATTAAATTGGTGATGGACTTATCATGTTGTATGTTAAATTGGTGATGAACCTATCATGTTGTATAATAATTTGGTAATGAACCCATTATGTTGTATATATATTTGGTGATTCCTCATGTTATGTTATATGCAAGATCATAAGCTAAGTCATGTTAATATATGCTTATATGTCTAGATCTACATGCTTAGAAGTTTAGATCTATGTTAATTTGGTCCAACTCAAATGCAAATTCACATTTACATGCTTAATTAAATTTGTGTAGTACTATGCCAAATTTATATCACACATGCTTAGCTGATCTATACTGCCTTTTGTCAATGGAATGTTACATGTCCCTTTTGCTTTTCCCCTTTTTTTTTATGAGTTAGGTTAATTTGCGACCTAACGTTCTATGTAATTTATAAGAACGAATAACGGGGGATACATTGGGAAAAATATTAAATTATATGCTATTGGCATAGGTTGGCTCATAATCATATAAATGATTAATGGCATGAAATGGTATAATTTGTATGCCTAAGAATTATGGACAAAATTTAGAAGGGTAATGGGACATGACTTGAGTTGACAACATTGGTGGATAATTTACATATAAACATAAATAGTAAATATGTAAATTAATTAAAAGAAGATTGTGCCTAACCCGAGGTTAGATTGAGTTACGGTGTAAGACTTCCCGAAACCGCCTGGCACATCCAACAACCGTAACAATATAGATCTAATGTGAGAGGTTAGCGCATTAAACCCGAAAAACCCGAGGTTAGATTGAGTTGCGGTGTAAGACTGCCCGGAACCGCTCGGCACATCCAGCGACTGCAACAATACATATCTAATGTGAGTGGTTGGTGCTTTAATGAATGAATTAAAGCTAAGACAGGCTAAGAATGGTAGGGTTAAGTTAATTAAGGAAACACTTAACCAAAACAACATGTTAACTAAACTGACGGATGGGGTTAGGTTAATTTGAGAACACATAACCATTTTAACATGTTGATTAGGAAACCCTAGTAACGGGGACCCATTTCAGCAGTAACCCACATAGATGTATCATGGTACCCTGAACTAGGCAGGGTGGGGCACGATTACTAGGCTGATTTTAAGCGGTCAAAATAACGGCGGGTGGTGCAACAATGTAGGTTCCGACGAAGTATGGGCGTGAACGTACTCCGGCATGGACAAATCAGGCACTGGGCATCATTATTATACACTGTGCATCTTGAATTTGTGTCGGGTTGCCACCATAGGAATTGATACACCCCATTGTGGGACCAGCATAGGTATCTACAATCGAGCGGGGCCGAGTGACATAAGTCATAAATGCATGCGAGTAGAAGCCGATCGATAAAAGGGATCATTTTATCTTGAACACATGGTGCTAGTTGAAAACACTTGTTAGTAGGTGAAGAGAAATAGAAATGAGTGCGATAGTATATTCAGTTTATCTTGCCTTATTTATCGTTATCTTATTTCTAGGGTATTGTCCTAGGTTCAGTTTATTCATGTCATGATCCTTTTACCTGTTTACATGCTAAATAATCACTGGACTTACCAGGCTTATGTCTGACCCGTTTTCTTTCGTCTTCTTGTCTTCCGTTTCTCCCTCCCAAGGTCCGCAGGGAGGGAATATTTCAACTTAGTCCAGACCTTTTCCGGCTTGATGAAAGTAGACGTATTGCTTGGACTCTCTTTTCTTGGGCTATGGCTTGGTTACACTCTTAATTGGGGATTTATGCTGCGTTATTATTGTTTATGCTTCTTTATGTTTTAGTCAAGACAGAGGCTTTACTGTAATGATTTTGGAAGTTGGTTTTTAAGACAGTTGTTGTAATGTTTTGACTGGACCACGTGCTTATGAAATAAAATTTAGTCTTTCCGCTATTTATATGTCTGTCTTGTAAATTACTTGTACCTTTTACCTATAATACTCCACCAAAGTTAAGTCATTCCCTTTGTGAGTGACCTTAACGGAGGCGGGGTGTTTACACTTGGTATCAGAGCAATGGTTTACCAGATCAGATAAAAGTTTTTGAAAACTATTTTTTCAAAAAAAAAAAAGTTTGAAGAAGCATTTTCAAGAAAAGTGATGTTTTTTAAAAAAAAAAAGCATAATCCCCAAAGCCATATGCACTATCTTTCTATCCCTTGTTTTGAACCTTTTCTTTTCTTTTCAGCATGTCTGAGGATCTTAATCTTCGTGAGGGCTTGCCTGTACCTGGTTGGTTCAGAAGGTACCTGGAGGTTAGGGCAAATGACGCAGGCCCAGCAGATGTTCCTTCTCCCCCAGTTGCAGCTGTTCCTCCTCCTCCTCCTCCTCCTCCTCGTGCAAATGCTTTCTCAAAGATAAGTAGAGACTTTCGAGCCATGGGTGGAAAGAACTTTAATAGGACTGAATCATTTGTGGAAGCAAGAAACTGGGTCAAGGAAACAGAAGATTTGTTTGTTATCTTCGAAGTGGACGATATGCAGAAGATACAATTAGCTGTGTGGTTACTTAAGGACGAAGCCTCTTATTGTGGGAAGTTACTAATGCTGAGAGACCAGTTGAAACTTGGGAGGATTTCAGAATAAGATTTGAAATGAAGTTCCTCTCGCAAGTTGAACAAAGCCTACAGATGGAAAAGTTCTTAGCTCTCAAATAGGGAAGCCTATCAGTCAAGGAATATGTCAACCAGTTCAAGCAGCTGGCTAGATTCGGATTGGAATTAGTGAACACTCCACATAAGAAGACTCTCCGTTTCGTTAAAGGGTTGAATGAGCCACTGCACAGCCTAGCTATGGCCCATATACCTATGGGTGCGACTTTTGAGAGACTAGTGGAAATGACACTGTTACAGGGGGAAGATAAGGATGGAAAGAAAGAGACAAAGGTGGAAGTACCTCATGATAAGAAAGTGAAGGGATCACAGAACAAGAAGACGGATTCCAAGAAAGGCGGAAATAATAACAAACCCCATGACAAGAGGAAGTGTAATTTTTGCGGCATACCTGGACATCTGATTATGGACCGCAGAAAGAAGAAGAGGAAGATGGGTGGTTGTTTTCAGTGCGGCGAGACAGGACACATGGCTAAGGACTGCCCAAGAAAGCAAGGGCAAGGGCAGAGGACTGGATCTACTTCTAGAGGGCATGATCACGCTCTCATAGCGCCTCCGCAAGAACGAGGTGGAAATATTTCCGTTGAGAGTTTAGTTTATCTTTTTGATCATCCTGTTCGTACTCTCTATGATTCTGGCGTATCGCACTCTTTTATATCTACTGCTTTAGTTGAATCTTTGCACCTAGACACCAGTATAGTAGAGGATCCCTTAGTTGTTTCAAATCCAATTGTGGGTTTGGATTATTTCGATGATTTTTTTGGATTTGGAAATTTCTATGCTAAGCGATGGGTTTAGATGTAATGCCTATGTTTTGGGCTTCACGGGCTATGGGTTGATTCTAGGCATGGATTGGCTATCCAGTAATGGTGCCGTCCTCGACTGTGAAAGGAGAGTGGTTAGACTTATTACTCGCCTCTGTAACACTCTCGAAATCTCTTGTAGTCCCATGAAATCTGTTATGCTTAGTTACCTAAAATCTCTTGATGCGTCTGTTGAAAACCTGAAATCTATTAGAGTAGTCTTTGAATACTCGAATGTCTTTGAAGAGGTGAAGGGTTTACCTCCGTAGCGAGAGATAGACTTCCGCGTATACCTTGTTGATAATGCAAAACCCGTTGCTCTACCCGTTAGACACATGGCTCCAAGGGAAAGGAAAGAGCTCAGCAAGCAAGTTAAAGAGTTGCTCGAAAAGGGGTTTGTAAGGCGAAGTATTTTTGAGTGGGGTGCTCCGGTGGTGTTTGCAACCAAAGCAGATGGTTCACTTCGCCTATGCGTTGACTATAGGGAGCTAAACAAGCTGACCAAGAAGAATAGGCACCCACTTCCAAGAATAGACGATTTGTTCGATCAGCTTGTAGGTGCATCGGTTTTCTCCCAACTAGATCTGGCTACCATGTTTCATCAGCTAAGAGTGGCTGAGGACAACATTGATAAGACTGCATTCAGGACCCCGGATGGTTTCTTTGAATGGCTTGTCATGCCTTTTGGCTTGACAAACGCACTTTCTTATTTCGTCGACTTGATGAGTCGGGTGTTTAGGGAGTTCCTTAATAAATTTGTAGTGGTTTTCGTGGACGACATTTTGATCTTCTCGAAAAATGAGGAAGATCATGCTTCGCATTTAAGGGAAGTCATGGATACTCTTCGTGCACACTAGCTGAAATCAAAATTCTCCAAATGCCATTTTTGGAGAGAAGAAGTAAGGTTTCTTGGACATGTGGTGTCCAAAGAGGGGATAGCTGTGGATCCCGCAAAAGTAGTTGCGGTGCAAGATTGGAAGGTCCCCCGGAACGCAACCGAAGTACGAAGTTTTCTCGAACTAGCGGGCTTTTACGGAAAGTTCATTAAAGATTTTGTAAAGATCTCAGCCCTACTTACTAGATTGACGAAGAATAACCTAACTTTTGCTTGGGATTTGGATTGCGATGTTGCTTTCCAACGACTGAAAAGGGCTCTGACAACAGCCCCAGTTCTGACATTGCCTGATGGGAGTAAGATGTTTACAGTATACACAGACACATGCAGAACAGGATTGGGCGCTGTCTTGATGCAAGAGGGCAAAGTAGTTTTTATGGAGGAAGGCAGTTGAAAGCACATGAGAAGAACTACCCAACTCACGATCTGGAGCTAGCTGCCATTGTTTTCGCTCTTAAGTCATGGCGTCATTACCTAATAGGAGAAAGGTTTGAATTGTTTACTGACCATAAATCATTAAAGTACCATTTCTCACAGAAAGATCTTAACTTGAGACAATAAAGGTGGGTGGAATTTCTGGCCTCATACGATTTTGAGATTGCTTATACCCCTGGCAAGGGCAATGTGGTGGCAAACGCCTTGAGTAGGAAAAATCTGACCTTAAGTCCTCTCTTTGTAGAAAGGCAAAGCTTGGAGTACATAGCAAACTTTGACTTTAGACCTTCCTTTGAGTTTGTACCTGGCTTGTTATCAACACTAGAAGTGTGGCCTACGCTCTTGGACTCTAGGAACCGCGCAACATGAAGACCCTCAGCTAGTTGATGTGATGGATAGCTAACGAGAGGTGAGACTTCTAGTCACCTCAATAGATACTCCATCGATGATAAGGGTTGGTTGAGACAGGATGGAAGACTATGCGTCCCACAAGCTGGAGATTTGGTGAAAACTGTTCTCGAAGAAGCACACCATTCTAAATTGACCATACACCCAGGCGGGGACAAGATGTATAAAGACATAAAAAGGGTTTTCTTTTGGAATGACATAAATAAGGATGTAGCCGAGTTTGTCTCTAAATGCTTGATATGCCAGCAAGTCAAAGCGGAGCAGAAGAAGCCTGGTGGTCTGCTTCATCCTCTAGAGGTCCCATAGTGGAAATGGGATAGCATTTCGATGGACTTTATTGATGGGTTGCCTAGGTCAAGAAGGGGCAATACCAGTATTTGGGTAATAGTGGACATGCTCACTAAAAGTGCTCACTTTATACCAGTTGAGAGTAGGAGGACTGCCTCATCGTTAGCGTCCATTTATCTTAAAGAGGTGGTTCGACTGCATGGAATACCCTCTAGCATAGTAAGTGATTGATATCCTATCTTTTCGAGCGAGTTTTGGAAGAGTTTGCAGAAAGTTGTAGGCATACAGCTATGCTTAAGCACTGCATATCACCCTCAAACCGATGGTCAGACGGAAAGGGTGAACAGAGTATTAGAAGATCTTTTGAGATTGTGCATTCTTGATTTTAGAGGGACATGGGAGTATCATCTTCCTTTGGTGGAGTTATCCTACAACAATAGCTACTAAGCCACCATAGGCATGGCACCCTTCAAGGCTTTATATGGAAGACCATGCTGATCACCAACCTGTTGGTGGGAGTCTATAGACAAGCTCGTACATGGGCCGGACATGATTAGAGAAACTTCAGAGAAGGTGGACTTGGTACGAAGACGAATGAAGATTGCACAAGATAGACAAAAGTCCTATGCTGATAAAATAAGGACCGACCTTGAGATTGAGGTTGGAGACAGTGTTTTCCTTAAAGTATCTCCTTTGAGGAGTGTCGTTCGCTTTGGGTCTACAGGAAAATTGGCACCAAGATTTGTAGGGCCATTTCCTATTATTGAAAGGATTGGGAAGATGGCTTATAAAGTAGAGCTGCCCGAAAAATTGGCTGGAGTTCATAATGTTTTTCATGTCTCACCTACGAAAGTGCTTACATGAGTCTGCTGAAGTTGTGGAGCCAAGCATACTAGAGGAAATAGAAGTGGAACGAGAAGCGATGGTAAGGAGAGTTCCAACTCATATCTTAGGGACAGAAGTCAAAAATCTTTGCAACCGTGAAGTCAAGCTTGTTAAAGTTCAATGGAGTGACGCTGAGGAAGACGCGACTTGGGAGATTGAGGACAAGATACGCGCAACCTACCCTTTTCTTTTTGAGGGTGCGTCCTTAATCTCTTTTCCATAAGTTTATGCATACTTATATCTATCTTTTAAGTATATCTCCTCGGTCCTATCCTTGATCCTTAGGTAGAAACTAATAGATGCAAACATGTATTTGAAATATGTTATGATTGATGGTTGCAAGTGGTTGCTCGTGGATGCATATACAAACACATTAGGTACTAGATCGGCTCAGTCACTTTCATATTGCATATGCATATATGTATTTGTATATGGATTGAAACTTGATGTGTTACCATATGGGCGTTGCATTTGTATGAATGATTGTGCACTCATGTAGAGAGAAAAATAATTAGGAATAATTGCATACATAATGGACTCATGGAACTATCAAGATTTGCATTAAGGAGGTCAACTGAATCAGTAGACCACCTGATTTTGCATTAGATAAGGACATACACACACACTATGCATATAGTCATGAAAGCATTAGATACCTTTTAAGGACAATGGATTCCTGTGATTGAATGGTTGAGTAGATGGATGTTTGATGGTAGGATATACATTCTTCTTGACTTGAAGATTTCGGGGACGAAATCCTTTAAGGAGGGGAGAATGTAACACCCTGTATTTCTTGTGAACGTTAAAGTAACGAAATAAAGAATACTTAATTTTAAAAGTGGGAATTAGGAGAAATGGGTTACGCCATTGCGTTCGTCTCCGAATTCTTCTTGAGATAGAGTCCGAGTTTGAGCGAATCGGACTCCGTATGAAGAAGTTATGGAGTTCAGAAGATTTCAAGTTTAAACGGAAATTAAATATAAATAATAATTAATTTAAAAATAGTTCAAATTCAAAAATTCCGAGAAAAGCGGCTGGGCGGGAAAATTCCCGCCCATAGGGGTCGACTCCCCTCATGGAGGGTCGACATAGGTGTCGACCCCCCAAGAGGGGTGTAGACTAGGGGTCGACCCCCTTTAGGGGTTGACCCCCTCACCCAGATCTAGATTGTTTTGTCCAGTGATGTTTTCTGAGTCACTAGGGCTTATGTGGCAACTTCCGGTTGGCTCTGTTTGGTCTGGATGGCTCTGATTACTCCTAGGTTGATCCAATGGCTCTCATTAATCTAAACTTCTATATAAACAACCCCAACCCTCAACCCTAAAACCACATAAAATTACTCTCTGAAGCCGTCATGCTGTCCATGGCCAAACTAGCGTAGCCTCCACTTTTCTCTAAACTAGAAAGCAAGTTAGGAAGTCCCAAATCAAATCAAAACTAGAGAATCAGTAGTCTACATCAAAGGAGAGCTTTTCAATTTCAGAAATCAGATCATAGAAAACAAGATTTCTTCTTTTGTTTGTAAGTTCAGTTGTTCTTTAGATTTGAACAAATAAAAGTCATGACTTGTAATGATGTGGAACTAGAACTGTGCCTAGTTGTAAGACAATCGTATTCTGATTCATGTTGCAATTCTGAAATTACCTATGCCTACATGACTATTGTGATTGATACAACCTATCATGTTGTATATTAATTTGGTAATAAACCTATCATTTTGTATATTAATTTGGTGATGAACCAATAATGTTGTATATAAATTTGGTGATGAATCTATCATGTTGTATATTAAATTGGTGATGGACTTATCATGTTGTATGTTAAATTGGTGATGAACCTATCATGTTGTATAGTAATTTGGCAATGAACCCATCATGTTGTATATAAATTGGTGATTCCTCATGTTATGTTATATGCAAGATCATAAGCTAAGTCATGTTCATATATGCTTATATGTCTAGATCTACATGCTTAGATGTTTAGATCTATGTTAATTTGGTCCAACTCAAATGCAAGTTCACATTTACATGCTTAATTAAATTTGTGTAGTACTATGCTAAATTTATATCACACATGCTTAGTTGATCTATACTGCTTTATGCCGTTGGAATGTTACATGTCCCTTTTGCTTTTCCCCTTTTTGTTTTTGAGTTAGGATAATTTGCGAGCCTAACGTTCCATGTAATTTATGCGAACGAATAATGGGGATACGTTGGGAAAAATATTAAATTATATGCTATTGGCATAAGTTGGCTCATAATCATATAAATGATTAATGGCATGAAATGGTATAATTTGTATGCCTAAGAATTATGGACAAAATTTAGAAGGGTAAATGGGACATGACTTGAGTTGACAACATTGGTGGATAATTTACATATAAACATAAATAGTAAATATGTAAATTAATTAAAAGATGATTGTGCTTAACCTGAGGTTAGATTGAATTATGGTGTAAGACTGCCCGGAACCGCCCAACACATCCAGCAACCATAACAATATAGATTTAATGTGAGAGGTTAGCGCATTAAGCCCGAAAAACCCGAGGTTAGATTAAGTTGTTGTGTAAGACTTCCTGGAACCGCCCGACACATCCAGCGACCGCAACAATGCATATCTAATGTGAGTGGTTGGTGCTTTAATGAATGAATTAAAGCTAAGACAGGCTAAGAATGGTAGGGTTAAGTTAATTAAGGCAGCACTTAACCAATACAACATGTTAACTAAACTGATGGATGGGGTTAGGTTAATTTGAGAACACTTAACCATTTTAACATGTTGATTAGGAAACCCTAGTAACGGGGACCCATTTCAGAAGTAACCCACATAGATGTATCATAATACCTTGAACTAAGCAGGGTGGGGCACGATTACTGGGCTAATTATATGAAGTCAAAATAACGGCGGGTGGTGCAGCGGTGTAGGTTCCGATGGAGTATGGGCGTGCACGTACTCCGGGATGGACAAATCAGGCACTGGGCATCAGTAGTATACACTGTGCATCTTGAATACGTGTCGAGTTGCCACCATAGGAATTGATACACCCCATGGTGGGACCAGCACAGGTATCTACAATCGAGCGGGGCCGAATGACACAAGTCATAAATGCATGCGAGTAGAAGCCGATCGATAAAAGGGATCATTTTATCTTGAACACAAGGTGCTAGTTGAAAACACTTGTTAGTAGGTGCAGAGAAATAGAAATGAGTGCGATAATATATTCAGTTTATCTTGCCTTATTTATCATTATCTTATTTCTAGGGTATTTTCCTAGGTTCAGTTTATTCATGTCATGATCCTTTTACTTGTTTACATGCTAAATAATCACTGGACTTACCGGGCTTATGTCTGACCCATTTTCTTTTGTCTTCTTGTCTTCCGCTTCTCTCGTCCCCCCCAAGGTCCGCAGGTAGGGAATACTTCAACTTAGTATAGACCTTTTCCAGCTTGAAGAAAGTAGATGTAATGCTTGGACTCTCTTTTCTTGGGCTATGGCTAGGGTTACACTTTTAATTAGGGATTTATGCTTATTTATTATTATTTATGCTTCTTTATGTTTTAGTCAAGACAGAGGCTTTACTGTAATGATTTTAGAAGTTGGTTTTAAGACAGTTGTTGTAATGTTTTGATTGGACCACGTGCTTATGAAATAAAATTTAGTCTTTCCGCTGTTTATATGTCTGTCTTGTAAATTACTTGTACCTTTTACCTATAATACTCCACCAAAGTTAAGGCATTCCCTTTGTGAGTGACCTTAACGGAGGCGGGGTGTTTACACTAGTTGTTGAGCTCGTTTACTTTGTAACCGTAAATGAGTCGCCGTCGATATAACATCGTGTTTATGCTTACACATTTTTTGTGTAACTTTGCATGGCATCACATATGCAGAGCGAATGGGAGTGTGTGCGAATGAGTGTTTGTGAACATTCATTCTTTATATACGATATCCCGTATATGTGCATACGTCCATACGCAAATGCTTAGTGTTGCAATGGTACATTGCGAGGCATATATGTGCATTAACATATACATATATATAAGCACATGAATATATGTATATATTTTATTTTATTTTATTTCATACCCTTTGTTTGCAGTACGAAAATTTCGTACCCCAGACAGGGGTACAAATTATCGTGCCCAGGTGGGGTACGAAATCTCATACCCCACTGGGGCACAAGAATTTGTGTTCTACTGAGGTACATGAACAGTCGATGGGATAAGCCCACCCTTCTCCTATAAATACAAACGCTCTCCCCCACTCTCTCTTCTTTTCTTCTATTTCCGCCGTCATTAGCTTAAAGGTTCAAAAGCTTATAAGCCTGGTTACACCAGAGGATCGATTCGAGAGCAAGTAGGCCGGATGGAGACGGGTCAGCTGCCCATGTAAGGTTTCGAACTTGAGCGTGGCGATGGTCCAAACACCAACGCCCATGACCGATGTTCGAAAGGGTACATGCTCGGTCAAGCTTCTTGACCTCAGTAATGAATTCGATTCGGTTGAATATAAGTCCTTATTCGAATCGAAAGGCAGGGCGTGAGGCATTTGGCGATGCTCTCGAGCTTGATGCGTGGGGAACAGAATGGAGGTGAGAGGAGTAGGAGGGGAGTTGAGGCGCCAGGCCCCGTAGTGATGGAGTTTGTACCCATTTCGGGGTTTGGGATCTCATACCCCTTGTAAGTACGAAATTTCGAACCCTCCTAGAGGGTACAAAATTTCATACTCCCGGGGTACGAAATTTCGATCCCCGAGAGGGGTATGAAATTTCGTCCCCCCGTGGGTACAAAAATCCGAACCTAGGTATGGTTTGAAGTTTCCTATCTGAAAGGGGAATACGAGGTTTATGCTTGGCTTAAGCACTTCGGGTCCCGTCCCCGTGTAGCATGGTGTCTCTCACCAAGAATTTTGATTTTTCGACTCTTCTTTTTGGGATCTACGTCATTATCACGACCTTGTACGATTGGGTCGGTGCTTACATTGATTGTCCTATAGTAGGCAATCCTGGCTTGCACATTAGGTTAGAGAATATATTTGGACTATGCCTAAACTGTCGACCTAGGGAACGTGTTCTGCTGATTTTAATCATTATGTATGCATGATTTGATGCGATCCCAGGAACGTCAGTTGGTTGCGATGATGGTTACAGTTCTTGGGACTAGTGATCATCACCGTGTCCTAATTTTTTGAGTCATAAACTGTATTATCATGATTCTGCACAACACCTCACACATGTGTTGGTTTGCACTAACACGAAAGGTAAATGTTATACGACTGCAATGTCTAACGCTAGCATGTTGAAAGTATAGTTGAAAATGAAGACAAGGTCCATGATAGAGCAGAATTTGGAAGCTGAGACTTCTTTACCTTCACCACACCATATGATTCAACTAGAGCTACTAGCTCGAAGGGCAGTGAGCTTGAGACTTCCAGAAGGTCCACTCCTTCTCAGACAACAAGTTTGCCGAAAGTGTATGATTATGGGGAGCAACCAGAAGGACAACACTCCCTAGCTGTTTATGAGGAGGTAGAGGATATGGATATTGTTGAGGGAAATGCATTGGTGGTGGCGGGTATGTTGGCGGACGCGGTTATACTTGAAAATCCGCTGGATTCGGTGCCATCACATATGGATGCAACAACGGTAAGGCACATGCATTGCGGTTTCTCATTCCCAAAGGAGATGTTCTCACGCCCGGAAAGGACGACAGGGATCACGCACCACCATAGGGGTACACTGCCTGGAATTGGCAAGTTTGTATTACCGGGTGTGTTCCCCAGCTAGCAGCTTTATTTGGGATACGCTGCACTACTTTCGCCTTAGCCGTCGCAGCTTCATCCGAATGCATATGCTTCCATTCTTGGTGCCTACATTCTCTACAGGGAGTATCTACAGCTAGAACCCACCAGAGAGGACATTCGGTATTTGTTTCAGTTGAAGAGAAGGAATAATATCTCGTCATCTCTATACTCCTGGAAGCTTCGCCCAACACCAAGTTTTTCGTCGGGAAATGGCCCAAACTGACCGTATACAAGTATGACTGGTTCTTTATGCGATGTCCCCACAGATTTGTGAGGAGATGGTTGGAAGGAAGTAAGCACTCCACTTCGCGTTCATTGTGAGACTCGTGGGTGTGACGACTCATTTTTGACTTTGTTTTCATATGGCAAGAAATCCTGAGGTGCCCATGAACGTTGAGTACCAACGGTGTCTTGAAACTTTATTGGCGATTCTGGCTGAATTGCGTTCCACCGAGAGTGTTCTGAGTGAAGACCGTCTCCATCGTGCAGGGCTGCTTCCTGACGATCGGGCGATAATTAGGCATGTCCTTGCCGGTGATGGAAAGATAGTGGATGCAGGGAAAGAGGTGGGTTCTCCGAGTCGGAAAAGGAAGATGCCCCTAATCGGGCCTAAGCCGCATAAAGCATCGAAAATCCATGAGGGAATTGGTGGAGGAGAGACTAGCAGTGAGGAGGTAACTTACAAGGACGAGGACCCAACGAACGCCCCTGTTCTACCTATGACAGACGAGGCAGGGGTAGGAGCATTGCCCGGGTCACAGTCTCTAGTGACTCCCTCAGAGACTACCATTTTGCTCGAGAAGGAAGGCCAGTTTGATGAGCTTAATAAACTCCCACTAGACTTGTCTCCCTGGCTTGGTACGACAAGTACGGAAGAACTAGCGTTAGCTGCAGGGTAGTTCAATTCTTTGGGCGGACCGTTATCTGGTCTGTTTGGTCTATTGAGGGAACACTTAGGATACACACATTCATAAACACTGCATGACACAACATTTTCTTGTACGTGTAGTGTGCTTGAGTCTATACTTTAAACCTTTTCTTTGACATGTGACATGGCTAGAGGCAGCGGCCATGGCTATGGATCAGGGGGTTACCGTCCCCTGAGAAACACTTTTCTTGATAGCTTCATAAGGGACACTAATTTATTCGGCAAGCCTCCACATTCCTATGACCGTACAAATGAATACCACCATAGAGACTGATCTCGATGATCTTCAACTCCTCTATATCATGTTCGGACATCCGAGACAGACTCCCGTTTTGATGTAGCGGGCAAAAGGTATTCTTTGTCGATAGCTCCTCCACAAGGTGCACCTTCGGCTCCTACTCAAGTTACCATGGGAAGAGATTCGGCACTGGGCTATTCGATAATGAAGGAATTAGCAAAAAAGAAGTAGCAATTGGTGGTGCTTGAAGCCCAGGAGCTTTCCATTGAGGAGAGGAAAGCGTTGCTAAAGCAGAAGTTTCCCTAATGCTATTTTGACGAGCTGGTATTCCTTCCTGATATCAGTCCGATCCCCTGGGCCGATACCGAAAAGGCGTGGATGCAGGTGAGGGCTGCGTACTTCCAGGCTAAAGAGCTCAATAAGTCCTTGCATCTTTGGCACTTGATTAGAAGGAAGAATGTGGAAATCCAGAATCGGGGGTTAGCTATTGGCGCTGAGCGGACCATCATCTGAAACTTGGAGGCAGAGATTGGTGAGGCTTAACCCTTTATTTCTGTTATTACCTTGCTTGTGGTGCCTCATTCAAAAGTTAACTTTTTTTGTTGTCGTCACAATGGAGCTGAAGGAGACGTATGAGAAGCTGAAGAAAGAGGCGGAGCATGCAAATTCAACTTTCA
Organism: Allium sativum; assembly: GCA_030737875.1. Classification (NCBI taxonomy): domain Eukaryota; kingdom Viridiplantae; phylum Streptophyta; class Magnoliopsida; order Asparagales; family Amaryllidaceae; genus Allium; species Allium sativum. The sequence goes on along the minus strand of CM060919.1, from coordinate 565,094,907 downwards.
AGGATACAGTGGCTTCTTTAACAATGGAGAACATGACCCTCAAAAAAGACAAAGCAGATACGGTACTGGTGAATGCCGACCTGGAGAAGGACATCGAAAGGGTATCCCAGCTCCAAATAGATAATGAGGCCATATGCAAGGAGAACATGTGGTTGAAGGCTAAGAACGAGGGGCTTAGAAACTACAGGAGGTGGTTTCCAAGTTGAGGAGGCAGCTAGAGGCGGCTAAGAAGGAGGAGGAGACCGAGGCTGGTACTAAGGATGTGTTGAGCTTAATGGACGGGTTGAAGGCCGAGCACCAGAGGGAAGTGGACTGCTTGGGAGAGGAGGTTGAGGATGAAGAAATCATGGTGGAGGCATCCCTAGAGGAGCATGTTCGAAACATGTATGTCAAGGCTTTACGTTTTCATGGAATTTCATGGGTTAGAGACTATCCTCGGGTGCTGGCTCAAACATGGGAAAGGTTGGTGCCGTATGAGGCATGGCTGCATCAGGTGGATGTGGGGTCTTTGAATAAGAATCAGTTGATGATTGACCTCTTGACTGAGGATGAGCGCAAGAAGCTGGAGGAAGGGAGGAGATTGTTGCAGGAGGACGCTGGGAGGTAGAGACTAGCGAAGCGCGCTGCTGAAATGGGAAAGTTATATGACTAATGAAAGCGTAGTCGCCGCTCAATCATTTGCGGAAAGCTTCTACATGCCGTTAATTCCAGCACTGCCACAACCAGTGGTCCCACCGTTCCAGTTCTGACCTCAGCTGAGTATGACCCCGAACATCTGGGACTGGGAGTGATGGAATCTACTTTGACTGTCACAGCGAGCACACTCCCTATCAAACCCACACCATCCCTTTCTAGAGGTAAATCTTCGTTACTACATATACCCAAAGATGATGTGATTACTGAATTTATGGACTAAAAGGTTGTGTTTTTACTGTGCAACCCTTCCCGAAGCTGATGTGACCCCAGGCTTTGCCCCCGCGCTTCCCCAAACAACAGAGTCTGGACTGGGTTTACAAGGAATACAGTTTGGAGAGGAAAGCAGACATGTTGATACGTTTTCAGATATTAAGCTGGGGTCCCATATTTATAAGGACTTTCCAGAGGAAGGAGAGGTTGTGGATAGCCAGAGTGTCCACGCAAGAGGTCCCGTGGAAGCGAACATGTCGACAATGCAGGCTATAGTGGAGACCTAGAATGTTCAGATGGTGGAAAAATCGGAAGAGCAGGAGGAGAAGAGGAGGCAGGATGAAGATGCCATCATGGAGGCTCAGGCCGAGGCTAAGCGGGATGTCGAGAAAAAGGCTGCTGCTGTAGTGGTGAAGGAGAAAGTCAATGCTGAGGCGGAAAAGGAGAGGGTTGCCGAAGAGGCCGAAAAAAAGAGAGTCGCCTATGAGATTGAGAAGGAGAGAGTTGCTGAATAGGCCAGGAAAAAAGAAGCTGATGATGTCAAACAAAGAGCCGAGGTGACTTATGAGAAGCTCAAGGCCGAGGACATTGTGAAGCTCAAATCCAAGAAGCTAGTTGATCGGAAGGCTGCCAAAGAGGCTAAGAAGAAAGCGGAGCTAGAGGCCAAAAAGGCTCTGGGAGAGGGTGACGTTGTTCTCGCCTTTGCTTCTGGTGCTTCCCTCAAGCCGTTGCAATACATTTCCCCCAACGAGATCACAGAGATTACAAGTGGTAAGGATGAAGGCATAAGGCGCACCTCGATCTCTCATGAGTCGATCACTCCCTGAAGGGTAGAGGAGGGAGAAGCAGCAGCAGCTCTGGAAGAAAGAGGCCAGTCCCTGGTGATCCACCGAGTGCTAAATCTGTTCAAAAGAGGAAAAGAAAGAAGAAGAATGAGTAGCATTAGTAATTATCATAGATGTTACCGATATTTTGGTTATGTGGGCCGATAGTATATGCGAGTACGACCCTCGATTTTGGTCCTTAAGGGTACGGTGTGGTTTTCAAGTACATCCTGTCATTAGAAAAAAAAATAGATACGTAGTTTGTTCTGGGTGTGTGAAAAAGGAAATATTAGTTAACTAAATCGCATTTCATGTTAAGTGTTCGAATGTTCATCTTATGTTTTCCAGCATCTTGTAATTGCACAAGCATACTTATTGTTACACTAACAGAAGTGTGATTGGAGTCTCTACTTTGGGGGTGTCCCCGATCATGCGGAGACTGTACGCTGGTTCCGTTCATGGGGTTTCCTTTGTTCAAGAGTCCCAAGGGGCATGCAATATAGGATAGGTGCCTACTGTCTTGAACCGCTCGGAGTTCGATAGTCCTAAGTAGAGGGAAGGTGTGGGCATTGCGATTCATCTGACTTTTGGCTTTCCCGTCGTTCCTTAGGTTTAGAGCGCGAAAGCAACGTTTATTCGCGAAAGGGTGCCCGAATCCGGACCTGGATGGTCGGATCATGGCCGAGGGGTTGCCCCAAGCTCGGAGGATTAGAAGCAAAAATGATTTATGCACGGTCTTGGTGCTGGGCCGAGGTTCGAGAGGTACCCGAATCTAACCCGATGGGTCAGATGGAGCCGTGCGAGTGGTCGGTATCACACTAGGTTGGCTAATGGGATGCCCCAAGTCCACGGATTTGTGAGCGGAATGATTTATACTCGGTCTCGGTGTTGGGCCGAGATTCGAGTAGAGTTGTTTATAGTCGGTCACGTCGCGGGATCGAGACTCGAGTGGCAGTGCCGACTCCCGCGCTTGGGGTGCCAAATCGAGGCCATTTGTGTTTATCCTCGTTGTTGTTTTGAGGCTTGAGTAGTGGTACTAGTTACCGTGCTCGGGGTGTCGATCCGGTGTTGGGTGTCTGTGTGTGCAAGTCAGTTGCGATGGTCAATCAAACATATCATGCAGGAAGTAAACATAGCGAGGACATACAGAAATGAACATCATATTTACTAATTACTTTGGCAGTAACAGCCTTCACAATTCCTTAAATTTCAAGAAAACAAAACCTTGTTGGAAAGCAGAAAAAACTGTATACTAAGTTATGTGAAATAGCGGCGGATATGTTCGTTGTTCCATGCCCTTGGGGGCTCGGCTCCGTCTACGGTTGCTAGCATGAAACCCATCTCTGCGCTTTCATTGTATGACATATGGTCCTTCCCAGCAAGGACTGAAACCAGTAGGTGTGGGAAAGATCCTCTTCAGGACGCGGTCGCCGATATTGAGATCCTTATGGCGCACTTTAGTGTTGAACTATTGGGCTACTCGTTGAAGTTGGGCGGCAGCTCTGAGCTCAGCTTTGTTCCTTTATTCCTCAAGCAAATCGAGCGATTCCAGAAGTATGTCTTGATTGGTTTTCGGAACGTAATAGGTAACTCGGTGAGATTGAAGCTTTAGCTCAATAGGGATGACGGCTTCAGATCCATAGGCAGAGGCGAACGAAGTATGACGGGTTGCTGTTTTATGGGTGGTCCGGTAGGCCCATAGGGCCAGAGGGAGTTCGTCTGCCCATAAGCCATCAGCCTTTTCTAGACGCTTCTTGATTGTGTATTTAATCACTTTGTTAACAGCTTCGATTGCGCAGTGGCCTGAGGGTGAGCCACTGCTGATAATCTCTTTTTGATGTTGTGCCACTGACAGAAAGTCTTAAACCCTGCGCTCTCAAACTGGTTTCCATTGTCCGAGATGATGGCCTAAGGGACTTTGTAGCCGGTGATGATATTGCAGACAACGAAGTTGATTACTTTCTTAGTGATGATTTTAGCGAGGGTTCGGCTTCCGCCCATTTGGTGAAGTAATCAACAGCGATGTTGTCGTGCATCTAGCCATCGAAAGAGTCTCTTTGACATCTATCCCCCACATGGCGAACGACCAAGGCCTGACTCTTTGCATTAACTTGGTAGGCGGGAGTCTTGGGATCTTTGAATAGCGCTGTCATTTGCCACACTTGCGGGCATAGTTTACGGCGTCTTCGTCGAGCGTGGGCCAGAAATAACCATGTTTGGTGATCTTTCTTGTTAAGGTTTCCCCCTAGTGTGATCGCCGCACTCACCTTCGTCCACATCTATCAATATACTGTTGGCCTCGTTGTGGGCTATGCATCAGAGAAGTGGGACAGAGAAACCTCTGCAGTAGAGCACCCCATCCAGAATGATGTAGCGAGATGATTGGCGAGTACTAAGCGCTCGTCTTTCTTTGTAAAGCCCTGGGAGGGTTCCGTGTTGCAAATAGTTCCTAATTGGTGTCATCCATGACTAAGGCTTGGCTCCGACCTCTATTTCCATTATCAAATCGGTCTACATCTGCTTAGTGCTTGGAGGGTCGAGTACTTTGACCTGGGCCGGTCCCGTTTGCTGTGCAAAGCTTACTAGTTTGGCTAATGTGTCAGCTTTTTCATTCTGTTCTCGAGGGATATGCGTGCTGACATAGTGGTCGAAGTTGGTGACAAATTCGTGAACCTGAGCAAGATAGGGAGCAAGTCATGCCCTCTTGGCTTGGTATTCCCCTTGTACCAAACGCACAATGAGCTGTAAGTCAAAGTAGATTTGGATGACCTTGATGTTAAGTTCGACTGTGATTCTAAGTCCAACTATCAAGGCCTCATATTCTGCGTCGTTATTGGTTGCTCATCTGGCATAATGAGCACGACTCTGGTGCCTGAGTACTTATTATTGGAAAATCCATCTATAAACAGCTTCCATTGAATGTTTGGAGTCTAGATGTCTTCCGGAGGTGGCTCTTCCGAGATGGTGAATTCCACTATGAAATTGGAGAGGGCCTGCCCGAGGATGGCTCGACAAGGGATAAATGTGATTTCGAACTGTCTCAGCTTTATATTCCACTTTAATAGTCATCAAGATGCCTTAGGTCGTTGTAGGACATGCCGTAGCGGCTAGTCAGTATAGACTTTTATAATGTGAGACTGAAAGTATGGTCGTAGCTTTCAGGAAGAGATCTACAAGTAGTAGGCTAGTTTCTCGAGCTTTGGGTGCCCCTGTCAATCTCTTGTTGATGTAGTAAATGGGTCACTGGACACGGTCTTCAATGCGTACAAGTGTTGAGCTGATTGCCTACATGGAGACAGCCAAACAAACATATAAGTTCTTGTGATCCACATGTTTGGACAAGATAGGTGGTTGCTCTAGGTGATTCCTAAGGTCCTCGAATGCGGTGACGCACTCTTAGGTCCACGTGAATTTGTGCTTCCCTTTCTGAAGAAAACTGAAGAAGGAAATACATTTGTCATTGGGTTTAGAGATGAATCGACTTAAAGTGGTGACCTTTTCGATTAGACTTTGAACATCCTTGATGTTCTGATGGGCTTGAATGTCCCGAATATCTTGGATCTTGTCTAGATTGGCTTCGATGCCTTAGGAATTAACAATGAAACCTAAGAAATTTCGTGATGCAACTCCAAAAAAGCATTTTAAGGGATTGAGTTTCATATCATACTGGTGGAGGACATCAAACATTTCAGAGAGGTCATAAATGTAGTTGCTTGATATTTTTGATTTTAAAAGCATACCATCCACGTTTATCTTCATGGATTTTCCGATTGGTTCTTAAAGATGCGGTTTACTAGTAGTTGATAAGTGGCTCCCGTGTTCTTAAGACTGGAAGGCATGACGCGATAGTAGTAGAGCTCGAGGTCAGTTATGAAAGAGGTGTGATCCTGATCTGGGAGATAAATCATAATTTGATTGTATCCCGAATAGGCGTCCATGTAGGATAAGATCTGGTATCCAACGGTCAAGTCAACAAGCCAGTCGATCTTCGGAAGTGGGAACCTATCTTTGGGGCATGCCTTGTTCAAGTCAGAAAAATCGATGCACGTGCGTCACTTTCCATTTGCCTTCTTGACCAAAACTGGGTTGAAGATGCATTCAGGGTAGTCGGCTTCGCGGATGAAGTTGTTGTTGAATAGCCTATCTACCTCTTCCTTGAGTGCGTTTGATCTTTTGGTTCCCAAGAATTGGCGTTTTTGCTTGACCAGAGGTTGTGAGGGGTCGAGAGCTAGCTGGTGGCAAGCGATTGCAGGGTCGATGCCATGCATATCAGAGTGGGTCCAAACGAACACGTCTAGGTTGGCCCTTAAGAATTCCACAAGATCTTCTTTTATTGCGGGGTGGAGTTGTGATCCAATTTTCAAGACCTTTGACGGGTCGCCGGGGATGATACGAACGTCCACGGTAGGTTCGATAGGAGTATCCCTTTCAAAGTCTGGCTCTTCATCCTCCCTTGGATCAAGATCGTCAGAAAGGCAGCAGTGGCACCTGAGCCAAGACTCCGACGCCTTTGATTGCTTTACAGAGACGGTCTTGGCGCAAGAAGGCGGAGGCACGACCTTTCCTTTGTCCTTATTGCGCGCGTTCTTCCATTCTGTTTCATAGCATTCTCGAGCTGTTGCTTGGTCTCCCTTAACTATACCGATCCCATATTCTGTCAGGAATTTCATTAGGAGAGACCATGACGACATGTAGACTCAGAATTCTACAAGGAAGGGACGTCCAAAGAACACATTGTATGGAGAGATGACGTTGATGACCACAAAGGTGAGGATTCAGACTCGGCTCCGGTCCCCGTCCCCGAGTTCCACAGGTGGGTCGACCATACCTACTGGGTGATTGGACGATCCGTTGAAGTAGTGGATTGTGGCATGATAGGGTTTCAAGTCTGTGGTTTCCAACTTCATCTGATTGTAGGCCGCTTTGAAGATGATGTTGACTGAGCTTCCCGAGTCGATCAATATGCTTTGGATGGAAGCATGGCCGATCTGGGTTGTGATCATGAGAGGATCTGTGGTTAGGATCTCAATTCCTGTAGACTCTCTTTCGCGGAAGACGATGTCGTCCTGCATTGTTTTCTGAAGTTTGGCGGGAATGGACTTGTCCAGAGTGGAGCAAGATTCATAGGTGGCGTGCTTGATAGAGCATACATACCCTTCCATTTTTCGGAAGCTTTCATGCGTTGGGTAAGGCCCGCAACAGATAGTGTTAATCATGATGCCCGCCTTTGGCTAGACAGACCTGAGGCCGTGTTGGCAGGTGCTGGAGGTGCGGGTGTAGGAGGGCCTGTGGTTGTTTCGAGAGGATTAGAGTCTTGAACATTTGTTCCAGGCACTTCTCGCGGATAAGCTTTTCAATCACATCCCTGAGTTGGAGACAATCATTAGTATTATGCCCATATATGTCATAGTATCGACAGTATATGTCGGAGTTCTTCTCGCGACTGATGGATTCCTTAGAATTTCGTTTCTTATACTGGAGCATATTACATGTTTCCAGTAGATCATCTCCAAGTCTTGATTCAGTGGGGTATAGGTCCCATAAGCTTGGAAGCGAACGGGCTTCTTGGGATCTACTGGAACCTGATTGTTGTTGCGGCTGCCCTGTCTACTGCTGTTCAGCTTTGGTTTGTAAGGAACTGCTTCTTTTTCTTTGTCGAAGGGTTCCCCAATCTGTCTCCTTTTGATGTTGTCATCGATGGTGCCAACATGTGGGTTGTCGAGATGGTTGGTCCGAGAAGTTCGATTACGTCTTACTTCTTTTTAACACAAGAACTGTTCGGCCTTTTCGTAGAAAGCGTCAAGACTCTTAGGTTGTTTCCTATCGATCCAGGCCCCAAATTCAGAAGTAGGAAGGACACCTTTTGCAAGCTAGAAAAGTAAGGTACGAGGCTCTATGTCGTCGACCTCGGCAAAGGCGGAATTAAATCACGAAAGATAGTTGTTAAGTGACTCTACAGGTCCTTGGTAAAGATTAGATATAGTGAGGGCGTTCTTTGGAGTCGGAATGTGCATTCTGAGTCGCTTAACCAATTCCGTGGCCAGCTGGCCGAAGTTGTTGGTAGAATGGAGCGGAAGGCGATAGAACCAAAATAGAGTTGTTCCTAATAAGTAGATTGGGAAACATTTGCACTTGACCACATCGGTGGCAGGAATACATTTGCCATTCATAGCGGTTCAAGAAGGCACAAGGGTCGGTCGTGACGTCAAAGAGTGCCATTTGTAGCGTGTTGAAACGTCAAGGCCAATCGGCTTCATGCACGATCCTAGTGAAGGGATTGCGCATCAAGTGGGTTTCCCATGAATCGTTGTCGTTCCCACGTAAGTCTCTCATGATCCTTCGGACCATGTCGGGGAGATATGTTGGATGGTGGTCTTCCGGCGGAATCCATAGGTTTTGTCGAACTTTGGGAGTTCGGTTTCATGGACGTCTTCTGTGATGCACATCCGGGTCATCCTTTTCCATGTCATCGACGTCGATAGTCTGGTTTTGGTACGGCTAGTGAGGTTGAGCGAGCTGGTATGCATCCTAATCCGGAAGTATTTGGGCTTGCTAGGTTTCCTGTAGCGTAGGCCTCTGGTTCTGAGCAGCGACAGTTGGGTTTTTTCGAGGAGGGGGTCGGTTGCTTGGACCCGGTCCGTCATTGATAATAATTCAGGAATGATCACGGTACCGTGCTCCCTCACTATAAGTGACAGTAGTTCGATTGCCATTTCCATTTCCATTACCGTTGTCGTTGACGTTGGTATGAGCGTTGGAGTGGACGACAATGTTGTTAATGAGGCTGTACCTCCATCTTTAATGTGGGCCCTCGATTCGGAAGAAGAGGTTTCCGAGATAGTATGCCGTGGTCGGGCGTTATTCTGAGCGAGCTGAAGTCGGGCAACAATGTGTTGACTTTCTTGGAGTTAGCGCATAAGGTCGATGTTATTCTTTAACTCCTGGTTGAGTTCCAGAGCTATACTTTCATATCTCTTATTAAGCGCTTGGATCTGCTCTTGGGTTGCGGGAGCTTCGGGGTCCACGGAAGGAAGGGTATGGTTTTGGCCGGGATATCCGCCAGTTGAGGTTGCTAAGATGTTCCAGCTTCGGCTACAGCAGAAGAGCCAGTCATTGCATTCTTTGGTCGCTTGGCATCGTAAGCGGACTTGGCGGCAGGTTAGAGAAGGAACCTAAAGCGCGTAGGAGTCGGGATGGTGATGTATGACAAAGAAGTGAATCCTGAGTTCAATTGTAACAACCCGCATTTTACGTATCGGAAGATCGTAAAATATATTTGTTTTATTCTATAAGGGTTGGATCATTCTTATCTTTTAATATGTTGTTTATGGGGATGTGAGACATGTTCATAATTTTTATCAATTTTGTTTGTGAACATTTTGCCCTTGCCAGCCTTGTACATGGCATACTTTTTGACTCTGGTCGAATCAGAAGGTGAGACCTGTGCCATTGGAAAGGAATTGATGATTTCCTATTCGTAGAGTGGTTACATTAAGGATTTGGCTCAGCGGTTTGGGAGAAATCGTTGTTTTAAGGTTTTTCAGTTGGTTATTCAGGTTTTGGAGCCTTAGTGGAATCCTATAAATAGGGGGTGAGAGTAGAGGGAAAAGATTTACTTTTTCCCATTCTCATTTGAAGGCATTTGATCTCCTTCTTCCTCCTACACCTTTCCACCATTAAAAATCCAAATCTAAGGGAGGAAATCAAAGATCTATGCCATCCAAGGAAAGATCTACATCATTTCAAAGGCAAATTCATTGGATCGAGGGGTTTGATTCAAAGTGCTCGCTGTCCGGAATCTTATTTCTATTGTTTTAGATTGTTTCAGCAAATCGATGAGTGATTTACATCTCTCACATGAATGCAATGAAGTATATGAGTGTTTGTGCATGTTTCTCATCAAATTGGGATGTTTTATCATAAATTTACACCATTATAAGTTCATTTTCATATGCATCACCCTATGATCTAATCTAACAAGTTTTACTCGTTAATTTCATGTCATTTTACATGTTTATGTTAGTTACATCTCTCATTTTGACCATGTGTTCATTTTAATGGTTTTTCGTGAGATTTACATCATTTTTGTGGTAATCGTCATATTCATGTAGATATAATGTTATGATAAGTTTATGATTGTGTTTGATGATTTTAGTTGAGTTGGTTTCGTCGGATTCGTCGTTTGGTGAAGTTTTGGTCGAAATCGGAGTTGTATTGCAATATGCAGAAATTGGCTCGGTCAGGGGTTGGCTCGGCCTTAGATTGACTCGGCCAGAGATTGGCTCAGCCATAGGTTGAATCGGCTAGGAGTGGATCGGATCGAGTCATATTTGGATCGGGTCATACTTGGATCGGGTCGGTAGGTTGCAATTGGATCGGTCGGATCGAAGCTCATATTCACGATAACACAACTAGGTCGGGTCAAGCCAGATTGGATCGGGTCAGGCTAGACTGGATCGGGTCGGTCGGTTGTTATATGGACTGGATCGGTCATCTTGGATCGGATCGGCCTAGTTTGGATCGGGTCAATCTGAAAGATGACAGATCTGTCATGTTTTTAACAGCACTTTTAAACGCTGTGGTTGATAATGATGATGCTATGGTTTGATCGTAGTAGAACATCGAATGAAGTAACAACTCAAAGGTCGTGGGTTGGTGGATAATGGTTGCTCGAGAAGGTCGCTTGAGCAGTAAATAGCCATCAAGGTTGGACGGCTAGAGATATTGAAGGCCGAGAGATTATCTTTGTCGTAAGTTCTAGCAGACTCAAAGTAGGGGTACGATGGGGGCACACAAAAGACTGATTGTAGGTCGAGTACCTTGGGTATCGTTGAAAGGCTTATTTGTCAAGGTTGGACATATGGAGTTTATACTAGAACTGGGGTTACCATTAGCCCTTGACATATGGCAAGGTTGGCCGTCATACGATTAACGGTGTTTCAGAGCAGGATTGGCGGTGATAGCCAGAGTCGGTCATGGATGATTGGTTGTTCTATTAGTCCTATCTTACATAGATTATCCAAAGTCGAGGGAGATGTTCTTTGAGTGCTTAACTGATATTTGTCTAGGCCTCTGGGGAGAGTACTTGGGGGATGTTAAACTCGATTAGGGTTGTCTGTGTGAGAGTTATATAATCTGGATGTCATGTGTGTTTTCCATGATTGAATAGGTGTTCTGGTTTCCATGGATGAATGGTTGAATTGTTATTATAAAGGCTATCACTGTCCGATGTGGGGAAGATAAGGTTGAGTTCTTCTCTGGTATCGTGGGTAGATTAGTATGCTTATCTATCCCTTCTCATATACTTTATTGTTGAAGTTTGTTAGCTATTTTATCGCTCACTAAGACTGTTGTCTGACTCAAGGTTTTATGTTTCCTCTTATTACCTTTGGCTGTTCATCCGATTGTTGGATGGCTAGACTAAGTAGCAGGTGATAGGTAGCTTATGTGAGAACGGTGTTGCTGTTCGGAGGCGAGCGGAGGCGGTGTACTATCTTTACTACTATTTAATATTTGTTTCCGTTATGTGCTATTTTCAAGAGTGTTGTAGTGAGGCAAATTGTACAAATACTACCGTTGTTATCCTCTTGTATAGTATATTACTTTCTGATTGTATGAAAGTCCAGTGTTTCTGCTTCATTATTAGTACTTGTTGTATATGTTCTTTTATATTTTATCCTTGCGCTATGAGTTTACGATAGGTTTCGCTTACGTTTATCTAGTCTGGTGATCGTCCATAGCTGCCTTGCACACCTTTAAGCATATTATTTCTCTTGTATAGTGCGGGAGTTATGGGCGGTTGTCACATCAATTCTCAGTGAAAGTACCATAATGCTGACGGCAAAATATGTCATAAACACCCAAGATTCTTAATTACTTAAGAATTATAGTTTCGATGGAAATATAAGTGTGGAAAGTAGTAAATAACACAGAAGATTTATAATGGTTCAGTCCCATGAGGGGCCTACGTCCATTTTGGAAGAGTCGCTGATATTTTATTGACAATAAAGAGTTACAAGCTTATTACTATCTCATGATATCCTTTTACAAACATTTCTAAGTAATTTGAGGTCATATTGGTCATATATGAATATTAGGAAAAAGACACTTTTGCCTTTCTTCCTCCTCAAAGCATGAATGCCATTAAGAGGTCACTTGGAACTCTCAAGAGATGTCAAATCAACCAATTTCCAACCCCTTTGAAGTGTGAGATTGGAGGTATTTATAGTGAAGTGGTTAGGTGGGACTATGCAGGAGTAGGGGACCATATCAGTACATTTCATATCCCAAAGTGCATGCCACCATAAACTCGGACCCTTCATCTCTCCTTGGAAATTAATATCCCTTGCTAGGGTATGAAACTCATACCCTGTGGGGTATGAATTTCATGACCCATAGGGTACGAAATTCATAACCCGAGGGGTACGTGGGATTCTAGGATGAATCCGAAGGAGGCAACGCTAGAGGGGCTCCAGACTCTTGGGACTTGAGACTTAGGTTTGGCAATGTTTTGAGGAACTGAGAGGTTCTTGCTTGCGTGTCACTTTCCCGGCTCGTTCCCTTAGTTTCTCGACGACACTTTGGACTATGATATCACGCGACGTGTTGAATAGAGCGTGTCTTGTGTACTTTTAGGAACCAGACCAAAAGGTAAGTTAACATTTACTAAAGGGAGGATCATTTAACATAACCACCACTTAACAATTTGTAAAATATAGACCAAAATGCCCTTTTATTACTTTTCCCTGGTAACATTTGATTGTTCATTTAACCTTAATCATCTTCTTCTCAAAGTAAACAATTAATCACTGTTTTCATGGAGGAACCAATTTCTAACAAAATTCTAACTTTGAAAAAGAAGATAACACTATTTTTACTCAAGAAAGAGAGCGACATGTTGAATTTGTTGAAGAAATCACGAAAAAATAACAATTTACTGGAAAAAACGGAGGTCCATTATCAGCCAAAAACATTATATTTGTTGATGGCGAGCCAAAGTTAAACAATTAAAATGGCATGTACTTGCCGAATTTAGTGAACGCATCAGGTCATGATTATAACATAAATTCAGTGATAGACCACCAAATAAAATCGTGTTTTCCGACGTACTTTCACCGAATATGTAGGAATTTAATTTTTCTTCAGTTAATATTTTTTTCGGCATGTTATTTCCGAACTTTATACTGAATTTCGGTATGTCCTAGTCAATTTTTTTAACCATATTTTGTGTATTTGAATGGGGAGTAAAATCAGGTTCTTTTATTTATTTTTCCATTGTATTTGCCCCCCTTAACAATTTAATTTTTAATGAAGTGAAAATAAAATACGACCCCCTTACCGTTTTTGGAGTGGCATTAACAATACTCTTTTTATCTAACTATTTGTATAAACATAGTATCAATATTTTATTCACATGCACTTTTTACCTAAATTTCATGCCTGCTTGCTAATAAAGTCTCATGAATTATGCTTCAACATTAAAACTCGAACCGTCAGCTTCTTTTCATATCGCAACACATTTAGTTTTGGATTACTTTTTGAAAATTTATGGATTATTTTTGCAATTTTAATTTTGAAGTAGAATATTACATTATTGACATAATCAGGCAATAATTGTGAATTTTAAAAATATTCATGTTGTTGTTGCCTTGCTTACCTTCTACCTCCATTGGAAAGAAGAAAAGTTTCCACATACGAACTTATTATTGTGCTTTTTACATGATCCTAACTATTTTATTGGATTTTTTAATAGGGTTTTTAGGCATAAGGACAAAATTATAGAAAAATTTAGGCACAAGGACAAGAGGCTAAAAATTTAACCATAATGACACTTTAGTGTAAATCAAGGAATTCAGGGTTCCACTATCATTTTCAATTTTACACTAAAAAGTGTCCTTATGGCTAAATTTTTGACATTTTGTCGTTATACCTAATTTTTTCTCTAATTTTGTCCTTCATGCTATTTCCCTGTTTTCGAATATTGGTTAAAATAACTGAAGTGGAAAAAATTAATGGTAATTACTAAATTCAAGCCTTGGCTGGCGCTTTAGTATATAATTGAAGATCGATCTCCAAATTATTTACCATTTTTCAGATCTGAATCTATTTGCATTAGCATTTACTAGTATTACCGTACAACGGTGGGAAAACCGACCATTAAGGAGTTCGTTATGAAATATAAAATTATTTGTTAAAACTTATTTTAAGTAAAATTCTATTGAGAAAAGTATAGATCAGTTTAAGAGAGAATGGAGGTAATCAAAAAAGTGGAAATTCAATTAAACTGAATTTTACATGTAAATTAACTTAAAACTAAAAATATACTATCAATATATTGATCTGAATGAGTCACAAACACATATATATTTTTATTATATATTAAGGAGGATCAATCTAATATTAACGTTTAGTTATCTTGTAACTCTAAACCGTTAAAGGATTGAGGAAATAAAAAGATAAACGAAACAAATATAAGCTCCAAACATATCATCAGATTAGTGAATATTTAATTGAAATGAAAAAAAATGCAAGAGTAGATGTAATGAATAAATCATAAATCACAGCATTATATGATATTATAAAATGTTACTACTTGAGAAATGAAATTTAGTTCGATTTTAAGAATAAAAAAAATTCATGTATTATTTTTTATTCTTCAGAATAATTTATTAGTGGGATTGAAATTACTACGTATTATCGTATAAATACCAAAGAAAAATACGTAACAGTCTGCCTCTTTGGTATTTGTTTTACGTTAATTGTTGTAGCCTGTAGGAGGCTTATCTCTACCGACAATTACAACACTATCACTCTCTTCTTGCATTTGTTCATCTTATCATAAGTCTTCCACTTTTAAAATCCATTTTCTACTGATCAAAACTTCATCAGAAATGGAAGAAAGAAAGCGAATTAGCAATGGAAAACCTCTGGTAAACTCATATAAATGTCAATGCAGAAAAGGAAAGAAAAAAAGCATTCTATGGTAGTGCTTATCTACCCCCAAGGTTTTAGTTTTCAATATCTATTCTTACTCAAATCTTTACTTAACTATGTTTTAGTGGAGTGCTCCCTAATATTGCCTTTAAAATCAACCATAGCATCCACACCAAAACCTAGTGATGATGCTTCAATGAGCTAGCCACATCGGAATTTTCTTTCAGCAACATAGATACGATCTTTTGTATTAAATAGTCTTAAGTAAAAAAAGAAGATACTAATTAAAATAAAAACACCTCATCTTGTTTAGGTTTTACAATTTTGATTCCCAAGGTCATGCCCATGCAGGGGTCAAAAATATAATACAATATTATCAATTGCATTATGTCCAGCTTGTAAAGATGTAGACATGAAAACTTTATACAACAGTATGATGAAAACTGGATAATAGAAAATGGCAAACTTTGTAAGCATAAACTATTATAATACAAAATTTTGCAATGTTCAAATTTATAGATAAGTGAAAAAAAAATGGTTATAGATGTTATTTCATAAATGTTTGGCACTATGGCTTAAAATAAATTTTTTGAGTATGCAACCTTTTAATAGAATTGTAAAGAACTAAAACGATGCGAGTTATCTTACTCCAATCAAACATCTAACATTGAGCTTTTATGAGTCAAAAAATAAGCTTTAAAACATTGACAATGACTCGGGCCCACGATCAAGATGAACAAGCAATGACTTGTGTTAGAGCAAAATTTGGTAGGATTGCTTGTATAGTTGATTCTAAAAGAAAAAACAAACAAAGTGATTAAGATGCTGAACAATATGAAATTGAAGAAGGTACCAAATTATGAGACATAAAAATAGTGTTTGGGATACAAACCCACCCCAAATGACTCATTTGCAGTTCTTTTGCCTTGCTTGCATATACAACTAACTCAAAAATGTGGAATTACATCAGAGTATGCTAATAACATTCAGGGAATATTCAAGCTCTTCTGAATATCTTTTCAGCTGGGCTAAAAGATTCCATATTCATCTTCCTTTAAAATGTACTTACTCGCCATCACCTACCATAACGATACTGTACATAATAAAAATCAGTGATTGAATGTGTATTAAAGCACTCAATTACTAGTGTAAAAGAAAAATATTTAAAGTACCAAATAAGTAAGAAACATACCATTAGGTATAAACATGTTAACTGCATAAGTCAGTGCAGTTCAGTGAATTGCGTTGATTTCTTTTTGATTACCCAGAAAACTCATTTGATTATTATTATTGTTATTATCATGTTAATAGATAACAACTAATCCAATGTATATGTTCCTTACAAAAGAAATTGTACTCATTATCAAATAAAAACTGTAATTCTTATCATAAAACGGTAGGATTTAAGACCGATTAAAGTATAAAATTTACTTCTGCCAACGAAGCGTATAAGACTTCTGTAAAAATCAAGTATGTTCTGGGTAGATGACTAATGAGATAACGTCCTACTACATAACTAAAACCTATTGAATTCAAATCAAATTCGATGAGCGAAGTAAAGCTAGGACTCATTTGATGATCAAGTTGGAAGAACTCAAAATTCTATTATCCAAGAGTAATTAACTTGAAAAGATAAGACTTATTAGAAAGTAAACACTCAGCAAAAAAACAAATGGAAAATCGAAATACAAATCAGTAATATTCAGTTTTTACTAATAAAGCATGTAAGAGAAGCATGAGTAAAATTAAACACCATTTTTCAACTCAAAAGAAGCATAAAAATGACATGAAATAGAATAACATTTTAGTAGATAAAAAAGAGGCCTTGTGCGTGATTCAGAATTCCATTACTGCTCTTAAAACTTTTATTTACCACCTTTTTAGTGAAAAAGGCGGAAATGATATTTTATTAAATCATTCAAATCACAATTACATGGCGTTTATATAAGATTTCATGTTGCATATGTCTGAACCTAACTAACGACATCACATATGCAGAACAATACATCTGTTCATATATCTAATCTATTTCCACAATATATAGTATTATATGAAGATGCAAGATTTTAAAAACTTGATGAATCTTGGTTATTCATCCAGAAAACTATGTGCAATACATTTGTTGTAGGCGTAATTATTAAATTTGTTTGAAATTTTTATCTATGTTCACATTTTTACATGTCAATTATATTGTTATTTATTTTTGTTACATAGCTGATTGCTAATGAATTGTTGATGTTCATGCAATTAATGAACTGGGTAGGGGAAGATGAAACATGTCTATTATTAGTGAACCAAAAAAGTTAGACAAATACTGAAAGTGAATATTTATGCATTGTTAACTCTACTTGAATAAAATATTGCGAGATAATCTGGAAAACTAAAGACCAACTAAGTTTACTTTATTTTATTTGAGATTAAAGATTTATTGTTCTTATGTGAAGAAAATGCATAAATTAATCATTTAGAAAATTAAATTGTTTAGGCTGCGAAATCAACAGATAAACTTCAAAAAAATTCAGGAAAAGAATCCATATACACACATACCATCACATATGCATATGCTTTTCACCTGAGCATAAAAACATGGCTACCAATGGTAGAGCTTCTGCTAGAACTGTAGCTTATCACATTTCTAACATCATTATGTGACAGAGTTCAGTCGCGAAGCTTATGTAGCAGCACTTGTTAAAATGAATATTAAAGTATTGTTGTAAAAAACAAATAGTGCTTCAAGCTTGTTGTTATTATAGAGTCCTTTCCATAATGATAGGAATACAAATTATTTCTCTAGTCTTCTACTCTAATAAATTTGTGGATGTACCACATGTCCAATATTGTATATTTTAGTCTACTGTGTCCCAAACTTTATCCCAGCATCTTTGTTATTTTTTTAGCCATTAACTTTCACCCTGAAATTACTTTAGATTGGACAGGAGTGTTTCGGGAATAGAGTAAGGTTGAAAATTGGCATAAGAAAGGGAAATGATCTGAGGAAGAAAAGCAATATGCGCAAGAAATACGCGTCGTTTTAGTTTTAATTAGAGAAAAATTCTTGGAGGCCTGTGCGCTCTTCATTTGTGACTCAGTAATTATAATATAGTATAGATTCGTTATTCTTACGAGGAGATGTTTAATATGTGGTGCATCTTTGCACGACTAGTAACGATAATAATAAATTTGAAATTAACCTGCAGTCTATACAATAAACAACACATTTGTGTATGATCCTCAATGTACAAGTATGCTTTCATAATGTGCCGATAAGAGCAACACACCTTGGACTTATTACTAAATTATATGAGGCTACCACTCTATCACAGTAGGATAATCATTAAACTATAATTTATTACCAAGTGGCATATTGTTCTACCTTCAATAATTAAATGAATTAGACATCATGTTGTAAGTTAAGTAAGGTTGAAGTAACAACCATTTTCTGAGAAATAAATAATCTTCTTATCAGCCTTAAAAACTTATACGCACTTTTCTTTGATATTAACTAACACTAAAATGAATTTTCAATTAAGAAATATATTATGTTTATTTTCATAAACTTTCCATGTATCCAATGCAAAGGATTCACAAAGATATGATAGTATGAATAGTAAGCTGCTTGAAACATCTAGAGAAAAATGTAACATATAACGTTATCCCTAATATGTTTATTATTAACACTGATTCATCAAGCTATCCAACAAGGCTTAATTTCAAAGCATGACTGTAGGCTACCAAAATAGTTGTATTTCCTATCAAATGGATTTAGGAGTATTTTCTGTAAAATATTGTTAAATGTCTCTTAAGATTGTCAGATAACAATTTTGAAATAAAGTTATAAATAAAACATCAATTTGACATAAAGACTAACAAGTCAAGCGTAACGTAAAAGTTACCATTTTGAAGAACGTCAGTGATGTTGAAAGCACGTGCATACGATAAAAATGGTCTTCAGGTAGTTGCTCATCATTGCTAGGAATTGGTGATGCATTCAAATCAATACGACATCCATGATGTATCTCGTTTTCCTTGATCACGCAAAAGAAAATAGTTTGCATAATTAATCAAAATTATATTTATCATCGATACAAATATATTTTTTCGTCGATTAATTTTCATGTCATGTATATATTTTCATGACAAGAAGTTCATAAATACATAATAAATATTCAAACTATAATTTATCAATTAGTACTCACAATTTTTACTCTAATACATTTAAGAATAAAAATGAGCAAGTAAGAAAATTTACCGTTTGGAAGATCTATTGTGATTTTGGTAGCAATTGCATATGATCACTGTGATCTTCATATATTTGCTCATAATTACAAGGCAATGGCGGTGCATTCAAATCAATCAGACATACCTGCACATACGAAAGGAATTAGCATGCATAATTTATCAAAATAATATTTATCATTGGTAAACAAAAAATCATCCGGTATTTACCGATTATTACATATGTAAAAGTTTTATTGTATTACTACATATCTAAGGGTAAAACATGCAACTAATAAAAGCTAATAAGGAAAATGGTTACCATATCAAAGTTTGATGGTGTTTCCACATGCAAGTTATCGATATGATATTCGAATGACTCTTCGTCGTTGTTCAGTTTCGATAAATGCAATGTATTAAATCAATATGATACATATTATTCTTCATATACATATATACACACACACACATTTGAAAATGAAATATGTTATTAGTCACTTACGTGGTGCTCACGGACCGGGCTAGGTGTACGAGGAAGAGGATTACGACTCTGATCGGTTTCCCCCCTTAACAAATTCAAAAATAAAGGAAAAAAGCAATATACATATTAAATGGTAAATACTCACCAAACCTGAACAATAAAGCTATCATATTTATAGTTCAATTTTGCATATCAGAAACCCACAAGTGTTTGGTAAAACTCACCAAACTTAGATAATGGAAAGATCATTCAAGATGCATAGAGCAAGTAAATAAATATAATGAAATGATTTTTTTCCTTTCAAAATAGGCACTTCTAATGAACATGATGTAAGGACACGTAACTTCCCCGTGAAGGAAAGCACGGATTGCGTTGAGGATAAGACAAATCAGAACGCACACGGAAGAACATTTCATTGTATATTACAACAATTCCATCAGATTACAAGAATATACAGAGTATAAATGAATAAATTACATTCAACAAATATCAGAGATTTAAATAAATTACATTTACATACATCGCAGCGGAAAATAATACAAAACACAACTAGAAGTAATACACGGATACAGAGCTTTTCGAGTATCGTTCCAGCTGTAAATCAGGACCCTGTGAATATAAATCTGCAAAACCAAAACTACTAGCTGCCCGTGTGGAAAATAGGGGCACCCAGAGTTTAGGTTAAAACAATAAACTCCAGGTCAGTCATGTGACTGGTGTGAGAACTAAAACAGTTATTAATATTGGTTTTAAAGTTCGGTAAATCAAGGGACCACACCGTATAACGCGGAACGGGTTTCCTCTCAAGAATACCAGTGCATAAAACAAACAGCGCAATGCTAAATAAAGAAAAATGAAGCTATTATAAGACCCAGGTCCCATCACACAATGCAACGCAAGCCGGAGGATAGGGTTTTCCCTTATAATAGCCAAACATGCTTGGTACGTTTAAAACAAATCATTTGATACTATTATAAGTGTATAGTGTCAAAACAATTCAAATCATAAATATCAATCATAGGCGGCATGGGTACCATCTATCATGTCGCCATACTAGTTCAACAATTAAAATCACAATATCACGTATTGGAAATTGGATTCCATCATGAGTCGAGGCAAGGGGCAAGCTCCTCTCCGATTCGAGACACTCTAGCAAATGTCCCAGGACCCCACTATGATCCTTTGGAACCTCCAAGACCGGTCCTCTCTTACTTTTGAGGATTAAATTATTCCTGAACACACGTTTCCCTGTCCTTACAGACCTATATCCGAGGCGCCTCGTATCCAAAAACCACACAGGTGAAAAGTATATAAATGTCAAGGCTGGTAGGTCACTGACACCACCATAGCTAGAAAGAAACGTCGTGCACTCCTTGGGTCCGTATCCCGTTTTTGACTCATACCGAGGTGTGAGGCTCGCGAATTCACGTTATACACAAAGCTACGCCACACAGGTCGTGCTTCGATCATCAACCACAAGACTTTGCTTTTCAACAGAAGCCTTGATCAATTGCCACTTACGCGTGCCACACTGGCAATTCACTCCATGCGACTGATGTCCATCGATATACAACCTCTGAGCTCGTATGTCTAAGAGAAGGGCGTTAAGCAAGAGAATAAATTCTCCGCCGCCAAACAGATGTATATTTAATAGAGATCAATCAACACAGAATAAAATCCAACGTCAGACACACAATCCATTTACAAGTTCGTTCTGGGTCTGAACGAAACCGGAGGCACTTTCCTCGCATATCCATCGATCTCCAAGTACGTCTGGACGATCACCAACTGTTTCCCTCATCTTGGGTGTACAGCCCAATCGAGATCATCAGAAATCACCCAAACGATGTGAAGACTTACGGTCTTCAACCACCGTCTTCATCTTCGACATCACGTCGAATCGGTTATTCAGAATGGGTATAAACCCAGCCTTTTTGAATAACCCACGTATATGATAAACAAATGTTACACAAACACAACAAACGCCTCATTCCAATTCAGATTATTCTTTTATTCAATTTTTCACACTCTTAGGGAAAGGTTCCCATTAATTTTATCAAAGATAAATTCTGCTAAATTTATTCTTTAATCTTCCTTTGGATATCATTTCAAACCATATTATGGTTTGTCAAACTAGTCGGGATTAGCGAACCATACCGAAGTAATTGTTTATTTTATTTCTCAATCCCAACCTATTCATCCCATGGAGCAAAACTGGTAATACTCCATATCTAACACCACGGTGTTATCGGTTAAATTAATTACCATTTCACGTTCAAATCTAATTAAAGATTTAATTATCGCTATGGAGCAAAACTGGTGGTACTCCATTCTCGATCACCTTTCAGATTTGATAATTTAAATTATCAATTCACATTTCAATCTAATTAAAGATTCATTAAAACTCCACTTAGTTTTAATCTTCTCAAAAATCAATATCCTGTCTTTAACTGGGTTAAAGAACCAATGTCATCTAAAACACGATTCACGATAAACCCAAAATCACACTCTATTGTTAATCGGGTTAAAGAGCAGGTGTTGTTCAAAACACCGCCCACGATAAACCCAAAAACCAATTCAAATTCAATTCCAATTAAATATCATTTAATTGATACACTTCATTAAATCTAGATAGGAAGATTTAATCTTTTTCTCTATTGGGCTTAAGAACAGTGTTAATGAAGACACCATTCACGACAAACCCAAATCACATTTGATATTAAATACAAGGCTATGAATAGAAAATATACCAACTTATATTCAATATCAAATCCTGAAACCAACAAATATCGTATTGGAAATAACGATATAAAATATATCTTTCAAATTCCCATAACAATATCTGTATAGTCACGAAATCCGACATCGAAATATTCCGAAGATAATTTCGATTCAATTCCAGTCCAATTCACGTATTGGGAATATTGATTATTTTTAAAATCACTTTGAAATTCAATTTATTTATTTCAAAAAAAATTGATTTTAATTCTAGTTCAAAACTAGTTCATTTCGACAAAAATATATTTTTATCCTTTAAAATGTGGAATTTTTCATCCCAGTTCTTTCCAATTCACATATTATGATTTTACACAAATTATTAATATTTTTAATAATTTTATCAAGGCCTGTACAGTCGATTTCCATCAACGGCCATCGAACTGCACTTACAACGACCTTTTCCAAATTTGATTTGGACATAATTCCAAATCCAACCGTTATATTTCAAATTTCTAATATTCATTGGAAAGCTCTTTTCGATACGAACCCAACGGTTCCGGTTTTAGGAGAATCCGACGGTCGGATCTCCCGCAACATCAATTCAAAGTCAATGGTCGAAATCCACGAAATGCCGCGGCGCGGCACGTTCTATTCAGGCCATTATATATAATATATATATATATATATATATTATATTTCGTCGATTTCCTTTTAAAACATATTTTATAAATCATTTTAAATTCGTTTTCAAACAATTTCAACTCTATATTCAATTTCTAATCAAAATTGAATATTTCACATCATTCCTATATAAATGATAATATTTTCAAGATGTTATATTTTGAAATCACTATCTTTCTATATTCGAATAAAATCGATATAAATATCGCTCACGTCAAAATAGTGCAATTCTAATCAACACGGCTTTATATATTTCAATAAATTCGTTATTCTATTCAACAAAGGAATATTTATTCTATTCAACACATGAATCTATATTTCTTTGAACACATGACCAATCTCAACACATGAGTACTGTCTACACACAACTATTTTTGTTATGTAAAATATTTTATAAAATTATGGTATCTATCGTTTGATTTTTAATCAGACTCCACCGTGAAGTAGTTTCAAATTTTAAATACGATAAAGATGTAAATCTTGTTATATTTAAAATATTTTACTCAACACATAAATAGTTTCAACACATGAACATCGTCAACACATGACTATTTTTGTATTCAACACATGAATTTTATTTTATAATATTCATTATTTTCCCGATTGGAATGAGGCCCAATCAATTACCATATAACGTTAATTATATGGGTTCCATACAACACATGTATATAATAGCAAGGATAAACAATCAACCATCATCCAAAGTGCACCACACAACTGCATAAGCATCAAATATAAATAATCAACGCTTACACAGCCTGTCGACCAATCGATCGACATACAATGAAATAATTGGGATTAATGTACGCCAAATATCATCCCAACACCCGTGTGGGGTTTCAAATCAACAAACACAGATTTTTATTTGTGCAGTTGGGTGATGTGTAAAATTTATCATCCGAATCAATATCAGTCAAATCAGTATATATAAACAAATCGGCCGATTTGTTTATAATTATTTATTTATTCACTTTCACATTAAAAATTATATTTTTAACGATAATTAATTTATTTCAACCATCTATATTTTATTATCTCTTTCACATCAACATCACGAACAATTTCCACAACACATCAATCAAACATACGAGCCGTCCATGGTCTGTGGAAGACGGGCGTCGGGTGCTGCTAAGCACCGTCTGCATCCTAGTATATATATATATATATAACTAGAAAAAGAAATTTAGAGTGAGAAGTTCTCACCGACTAGCTAATCCAAACGCCTCGACTCTTCATGTGTAGAAATCTTCGTCGTTCTAGCCTTTTGTCACTTTCGTTGTCCGTAGCCACTACATATATAAAAATCTCATTTTTATATTGTTGCTATGTATATAAAAATTATATTTTTATACTACTACTACATAGATAAATATTCTATTTTTACACCGCTACTATATAGATAAAAATTCTATTTTTACACCGCTACTATATAGATAAAAATTCTATTTTTACACCGCTACTATATAGATAAAAATTCTATTTTTACACCGCTGTTCACATAATAAAGATTATATTTTTATCACGCTATTCTCTATATAAAGATTTCGCCTTTTCAAATATTAAGATTTTATTTTTATATTTTCTATTTTATAGAAATTATATTTTCAATACACTACTTACATAAAAATAGTATTTTTATATCTTCTACTATATAAAGGTCATATTTTTGATTCACTACATATATAAAGATCAAATTTTTAACACTTCTATAATGTAAAAATCATATTTTTCTCCTTCTACAATATAAAAGATTATATTTTTCTCCTTCTACAATATAAAAGATTATATTTTTATCCTTCTACAATATAAAAGATTATATTTTTATACTTCTACAATATAAAAGATTATATTTTTATACTTCTACAATATAAAAGATTATATTTTTATACCTTATACACATATAGAAAATCCCGCCTTTTCAAAAACAAATCTTTATTTAAAAACAATATAAAAATCCTATATTTTTCTCTAATAAAAATATAAGCTTTTCATAACATAAAAATCAAGCTTTTATATACACTAAAAATCATATAAATAAACAAGGCAAAAACTAACAGTGTTTTTTTTTCTTTGAAATGGAATCGGGGGGGGGGGGGGGGGGCTGAGAGGAAGTAAGGAGAGGAAGGGGGTTTTATTTTTAATTATTTAATTTACAAAAAGTTAACTTTTTCATACGACCTCTAAACGAGGCCCACCGCCTGTCGTCCATAGCTAATTACCCCCATTCCGAACACAATGGGATATGTATCGTCGGCTGATTCGATCGTTTCGATCAGTTTTCGTTAAAATCAACATATAACTCTATATATTGAATTTGAACGCGCATTTCAATTTACTGGGGTCACATACTAACTCGAAAAATTCCAGAAAAATATTTTCTAGCTTCGTATTGACGATACGGTCCTAACAAAACTAGTTTCGTCGAATTCTGAGACCGTTGGAAAAATGCTCATTTTCCAGTCGATTAAAATCAACTAAAACTGGTCAAACGCGTTTTCCTTTACCACGCTCACATATTGATTCGAAAAATTATGAAATTTGGAATCAAGCAATAACTTGACATCACGGATCCAACAAAAGTGGTTTCGTCGAAATCCGAGGTCGTTTGCAAAATGGCTATTTTTAAGGGCCTGAATTCCATAGCGACTATTCAGAATTTTCAACTGGACATATCTTTTGATTCCCGCTATGAAATTTCGATTTTTTGGATTCGTTGGAAAGATATTTTCAAATAGATCCTATTATTTTTGGTTTCGCTAAAATCCGTTTTATTTTGCACCCGGTACATTCAATTGATGTTTAAAATCGAATTATCGAACTACCGCGCCATTTTTAATTATATTATAATTAAAATAAAATTTATATTCTAACGACGACGTATATAAATATATTCGTCGTATTCTATTCAAAATAAATTTCCCGTCGATATTTTTCAAAATGATCTATTTTAAATGTTCAAAATTCACTAAAATTGCCAAAATAAAAATTTTAAACTGGCTCAGATTTTCCGGGTTGTTACATTCTCCCCCACTTAAAACTTTTCGTCTCCGAAAAGGAACAAAGCCGAAGATTGTTTAACAATTCAACTCAACTTCCAGTATTTTGATTATGGCTTAAGTTCTTCAACTTTTCAGTTTCTAAGAACTTTTCAAATTTTTCAAAAATTTGGCTAACACCCTAAATTTTCGAAAAATTTCGCCATAACCTCCCCTGCACCGGGAGCATGGGAAAATCCCGAAATGGCCATACAGGCCCTCTGATCTTAAAAAGAAAAAGAAAAAGCCAAGCGGCTAGCTAATCGGCTCATAAAATCATCATCACCCAAACAAAACAGTAAATTATAGTAAACATGTACCTATTTGTCGGGCAAACAAATTTTATTCTTCTGCTCTAGCCTCCTTGCTATGACCTGTTCAATGTAAGTACATGTACATGCAAGCAAATGCGACCCATTTTCAATACAATTCAATATTTGATTCTATTAGGCTAAATGGTTCAAAATTATCAAACAAATAAACAAACAACACAAACATCAATCAATTAGTGGATTAGAGTTCCAAATTCATAATTTTGATCCATATATAGAAAATCATGTTTTTGATGCCAAATCACAATAATGAATTCTAGCTATATTTTGGTTCTCACACCAGTCTGATGGAATTATATAGAAACCACACCTTCGAAACACGAACATAAATATTGATGATGCCATGGTCATTATCAACATCATCTCCGGGCGACTAGAGTGTGATTCTGTATCTATCCAGTATATTAAAACTTCGAATATACGTTCATGACGCGTATACGCGAAATCTTTATATACTCGATTGTCCAAATTCAAAATAGATAAATAATCAAATACATATAAAATGGTTTAAATTTTAAAACAAAATTGTTTTCATTTGAAAAATATACTCTTCACACTCGTTCTAGGATACTACTGATCCCATCTCTAACGAGTTATTCTAATTGGATATTACTAATCCAGTATCTGATGAATTCTTTCGTATGTTTCTAATGTGTCTTGTTCTCGAGCTCTGTAAACCAAAGCTCTGATACCAACTGTAAGGACCCGTAACTTCCCCGTGAAGGAAAGCACGGATTGCGTTGAGGACAAGACAAATCAGAACGCAGACGGAAGAACATTTCATTGTATATTACAACAATTCCATCAGATTACAAGAATATACAGAGTATAAATGAATAAATTACATTCAAAAAATATCAGAGATTTAAATAAATTACATTTACATACATCGCAGCGGCAAATAATACAAAACATAACTAGAAGTAATACACGTATACAGAGCTTTCCGAGTATCGTTCCAGCTGTAAATCAGGACCCTGTGAATATAAATCTGCAAAACCAAAACTACTAGCTGCCCATGCGGAAAATAGGGGCACCCAGAGTTTAGGTTAAAACAATAAACTCCAGGTCAGTCATGTGACTGGTGTGAGAACTAAAGCAGTTATTAATATTGGTTTTAAAGTTCGGTAAATCAAGGGACCACGCCGTATAACACGGAACGGGTTTCCTCTCAAGAATACCAGTGCATAAAACAAACAACGCAATGCTAAATAAAGAAAAATGAAGCTATTATAAGACTCAGGTCCCATCACACAATGCAACGCAAGCCGGAGGATAGGGTTTTCCCTTATAATAGCCAAACATGCTTGGTACGTTTAAAACAAATCATTTGATACTATTATAAGTGTATAGTGTCAAAACAATTCAAATCATAAATATCAATCATAGGTGGCATGGGTACCATCTATCATGTCGCCATACTAGTTCTACAATTAAAACCGCAATATCACGTATTGGAAATTGGATTCCATCATGAGTCGAGGCAAGGGGCAAGCTCCTCTCCGATTCGAGACACTCTAGCAAATGTCCCAGGACACCACTATGATTCTTTGGAACCTCCAAGGCCAGTCCTCTCTTACTTTTGAGGATTAATTATTCCTGAACACACGTTTCCCAGTCCTTACAGACCTATATCCGAGGCGCCTCATATCCAACAACCACACAGGTGAAAAGTATATAAATGTCAGGGCTGGTAGGTCACTGACACCACCATAGCTAGAAAGAAACGTCGTGCACTCCTTGGGTCCGTATCCCGTTTTTGACTCATACTGAGGTGTGAGGCTCGCGAATTCACGTTATACACAAAGCTATGCCACACAGGCCGTGCTTCGATCATCAACCACAAGACTTTGCTTTTCAACAGAAGCCTGGATCAATTGCCACTTACGCGTGCCACTAGGACGACCAGAAATCCCATTCTGACGGAAACAAGGGTTATCTTTGGAATATAACACAGAAACAAATAATAGCAGAACAGAATTAAATAAATACACCATATAATGAACAACAAAATATACTAGATAAAAGTAATCATCAGAGTTACACAGTATACAGGATCTAACTTAGTACAAATACAGTTCAGCTATACATAAATGTCTACAGCGGAAAACAAACAAAATATGTACAATAGGAGCTGAACAGCATAAAAAGAAATAAATGATAGAATCCATCTTCAGCTCCAGCTATCCAGAAAAAGAACCAGCTAAACCTGAATACAAGGCTGCCCGTGTAGAAAAAGGGGCACCCGAGTTTGAAAGTGAAACAAACTACGAGTCAGTCATGGGACTGGTATGAGAAATCTACTCAACACATATATAATTTGGCAAATCACAGGACCACGCCACTTTCGTGGAACGGGTTTACTCCATTGGATTGCCAGTGCTTTAAAACAAATCTTTCTTTTAAACATCGCTATGCTTTTTATATAAATGAAGCCATTATAAGACTCAGTTCCCATCACACAATGCAACGCAAACCGGAGGATAGAGTTTTTACCTTATAACGGCCAAAATATGCTTGATACGAATAAAACAAGGCATTTGATATTATTGCTAGTGTTTATATGTTTTGAAAACAATTTCAAATCATAACTATCAATCATAGACGACATGAGCGTCCCATGCCACTATGTCGCCAAATATCTATACAATCAAAACCGCACGATCACGTATCTGGAAATTGGATTTCCGTCATGAACCAAGGCAAAAGATAGTCCTTACCGAATTTGAGACTGCCTAGCCCGAGCCTCAGGCAAGTACTCTGTCAAGCCTTAGGATCGTCAGGGCCGGTCCACCGATGTGGATTAAAATGCCTGAACCATGCGTTTCCCCGCCCTTTGGGGCGTAAACGAGCCAACGAATGACTCCATCGGACCCGGATCGTCCGATCAAACCGAGGCGCCTCGCAACAGCAACAACCACATAGGTGAAAAGTATATAAATGTCAGGGCTGGTAGGTCACTGACACCACCCTAGCTAGGAGGAAACGCAGGCCCTCCCTGAGGTCCTTTCTCCCGTTTCTGGTTCATACCGGGGTGTGAGGCTCGCGATTTTACGTTATACACAAAGCTACGCCACACTGGCGGTGCTTTGATCATCACCACAAGACTTTGCTTTTCAACAGAAGCCCTGATCAGTGCATCTTAGCATGCCACACAGGCAATTCATGCCATGCGACTGATGTCCATCGATATACAACCTCTGAGCTCGTGCGTTTCAGAGAAGGGCGTTAAGCAAAAGAATAAATTCTCCGCCGCCAAACAGATGTATATTTAACAGAGATCAATCGACACAAAATAAAATCCAATGTCAGACACACCGTCCATTTACTAGTCCTTTCTGGATCTGAACGAAACCGAAGGCACTAAATACCTCGCAAACCCATCGATCACCACGTACGTCTGGACGACCACCACTCATTATCCATATTTCGGGATGCCTCCCAATCAGGACCTCGGTTACCATCCAAACGAGGTGAAGATCTCCGGTCTTCGACCGTCGTCTTCATCTTCGAATTTCAATCGTCGGTCAATAATTATTTGAAATGAGAATTAACTCGGCCTTTTCAAATAATTCACGCATATTTAGAATTTCAAATCAATTTATTTCAATGGTTAAATTATTCGACAACACCAATTTTGTTGTTTAATGTAATTTTCACACCAAACACATTCAACCATCAAATACAACATAAATCGAGCAAATTCAGTTTATTTCCATTCCATATTGTTTGTGATATTTTATAACGATTTATCGCTACTTTTATTTATTTAAAAATAGCCAATTTATTCAAAACGACGCTTCGGGCCATAACGCGGACTTGGCGTTGTTTTTCTTCAGATTTGATTTACACATATATGAAAATCTAACCGTTGGATCTTCACAAAATTTACATCATTAGAAAGGTCTTTTCAAAACGAATCCAACGGTTCCTGTTTCAGGAAAATCCGACGGTCGGATCTCCCGGTATAATCGTTTGAATTTTCGATTTCAAAATACGAACTGCATCGTCGTTATTCGATTAAATATATATAATTATATTTATATATATATAAATATAATCGCTTCTGGCACTGTTTTTCATCAGATTTGAATTAAACATTCCAGACAATCCAACCGTTGGATTTTTACAAAGTTGGTGCCGTTGGGAAGATATTTCCAAGGCGAACCCGACGGTTGCGGTTTCGGGAAAATCCAATGGTTGGATTCCCCGTATTAGTTGTTTGAAATCACGGTTTCAAAATGCGAACTGCACGGCCACGTTTCGTTTTAATTTTATTTATATTTATATAATTATATAAATATAGTTCATTCAACAATTTCAATATCGTTTTTACTTCAAATATTTCACTAACGCCTTAAAATTTTGGAAAATTTCGCCATAACCTCCCCTGCACCGGGAGCATCGGGAAATCGCAAATAGCTTTCCCGGTCCTTCTAATCTCAAAAAGAAAAAGAAAAAGC
The DNA here is from genome assembly GCA_030737875.1 of Allium sativum. NCBI lineage: Eukaryota > Viridiplantae > Streptophyta > Magnoliopsida > Asparagales > Amaryllidaceae > Allium > Allium sativum. The sequence continues at coordinate 565,064,319 of CM060919.1, read as the reverse complement.
CAAGCGGCTAGCCAACAGGCTCATAAGATCATCACCCAAACAAAACAGTAAATGTGTACCTATTTGTCGGGCACAAAATTTTATTCCTCTTCTCTAGCCCCTTTTCTATAACCTGTTCAATGAATATGCATGTACATATATATACAGTTCTTATCATTTATCATTTTCTATCCAACTTCATATTTGATTTCTATTTGGTTTAAAAACACCATTCATTCTAATGTTACATACATAGGTACAAATCATTTCATTAGCTAATTAATGAATATTTCAACTCATATATGTTTATTTGAACAAGTGGCTACTTTTAACACTTCACATTTCAACGGTTTATACATATAATAAAAATGTGATTTTTATTGTAAAACAACTCATTTCAAAACACTATTATTTTATATATTTCATATTGGTGATAAAAATAGGATTTTTCTTATAAAACAATTTCTTTCAAAACGAGATTATTTTACACAGTTCATATAGTCGATAAAAGATGATTTTTATTATCAAACAATTTATTTCAAAATATGAATACCATTCAACACATGAATTTCAATTCAACGAATGAATATCGATTCAACACATGAAGGTTTTCTATAGTTTCTATATATAGATAGAAATGTGATTTTTATATTTAAAACGCGAATACCATTCAACACATGAATTTCTAATCAACGAGTGAATATCAATTCAACACATGAAGGTTTTCTATAGTTTCTATATATAGATAGAAATGTGATTTTTATATTTAAAACGCGAATACCATTCAACACATGAATTTCTAATCAACGAATGAATATCAATTCAACACATGAAGGTTTTCTATAGTTTCTATATATAGATAGAAATGTGATTTTTATATTTAAAAAGCGAATACCATTCAACACATGAATTTCTAATCAACGAATGAATATCGATTCAACACATGAAGGTTTTCTATTCAATGAATAAATATAGTTTAAGCAGATGAAAATAATTCAAACACACGAATATTATTCAAAATTTCGGCAGCATAACGACAGGGTAGTTAAAACCGGGACCGTCCCTAGTACGGCTCCTTGCTCAACCTTAAAACCTCGCGGTTTTTGACAATGGGGATCATGCATCTAGTTCGCACGCAGGCGGCATGTATATATTTATTTCATTTCCACAAACTAATCCTATGTGGTTTCAACCAAATATTTCTCAACCACAAACGGGTATTTTTCAACCTCAATCAATCAATATCAACCACAAACAATCCCAAACAATCATTCGCTATCAATCAATTTTCACAACAATTTCAATCAATAAATATCGTCCATGGTTTGTGGACGAGGGGCGTATATATATATATATTTATATATAGCAATTCACTTTTATTTCCACACATATATATGGCTAGCAAAAGAAATTGAAGAGTGAGAAATTCTCACCAAAAGCTATCCCAACTTCACGACACTTCCTTTATAGAAATCTTCGCCATTCTCGCCTTTCGTCAATTACGTTGCCCGTATTCTCTACATATGGAAAAATCACAATTTTACTTCGCTATTCAATATATAAAAATCGAATTTTTACTTCGCTATTCAATATATAAAAATCGAATTTTTACTTCGCTATTCAATATATAAAAATCGAATTTTTACTTCGCTATTCAATATATAAAAATCGAATTTTTACTTCGCTATTCAATATATAAAAATCGAATTTTTACTTCGCTATTCAATATATAAAGGTTTCGCCCTTTCAAATATTTCATTATAAAAATCACATTTGATATTTTTCTACACATATAAAGATGCTATTTTTAATATTCCTATCTTGTAAAAATTATATTTTTACTTTTCTACTTAAACAAAATCATATTTTTACACCTCCTATATAGTAAAGATTATATTTTTAATACTTTAAAAATATAAAAATCATACTTTTATTACTTTAAAAATATAAAAATCATATTTTTCTCTAACAAAATCAAATCTTTTTGTATTCCAACCATATGTATATATAAAAAAAACTTATCTTTATATAATAAAATCTTATTTATATATATAATAAATAAAGTAAATAAACAAAATCCGAAAATTTAAGTGTATTATAATTAAATAAAATAAATGAAATAAAGAAGAAAGCTTACGGTGGATAATGGGGTGGAGATGGCGTGCCTCAGTCGCAAGGGGGGGGGGGTTTGCTGCCACGTCGGAGGTGTAGAGGGACGGGGGAGGGCGCTGGAGTTCGCCGGTGGTGGCAGGCGGAGCAGGCGACGGTCTTCTGGTGGTGGCGTCGGGTTTGGTTCGATTGAAGGGGGGTTTGGCTCGGGACTTCGATCGATGGATGGGGGGAGAAGGGGGATGCGCGGCGTCAGGTGGGGGTCTCTTCGACGAGGCGATGGGCGGTCGGTTTCCGTCCTCGACGGATTTTTCTTTTCTTTTTTGATTTGCCTGCTCGATTTCGATAATCGGTAAAGGAGGGAGGGTCAAGGGGTTTGACCAGTAATAAGGGAAAGGGGGGTTTATTTTTATTTATTTATTTATTTAATTAATTAATTCTCCAAAAAGTGGCTTTTAAATTCGAACTCGAAACGAGGCCCACCGACTGTCGTCCCTAGCATTTTACCCCCATTCCGAACACAATGGGATAGGTATCGCAAGCTGATTTGATCGTTTCGATCAGTTTCCGTTGAATTTACATTTAAATCACTATATTGAATTTTAAACGTACATTTCAAATTACCGGGGTCACATACTAACTCTAAAAATTCCAGAAAAATATTTTCTAGCTTCGTATTGACGATACGGTCCTAACAAAACTAGTTTTGTCGAATTCTGACATCGTTAGAAAAATGACCATTTTCTAGTCGATTAAAATCAACTGAAACTGGTCAAACGCGTTTTTCTTTGCCACGCTCACATATTGATTCGAAAAATTATGAAATTTGAAACCTAGCAATAATTTGACACTGCGGATCCAACAAAAGTGGTTTCGTCAAAATTCGAGGTCGTTTGCAAAATTCCCATTTTTAAGGGCCTGAATCCCATAGCGACTATTCAGAATTTTCAACCGGACCTATCTTTTGATTCCCGCTATGAAATTTCGATTGGTCGGATTCGTTAGAAAGATATCATCAAATAGATCCTAATGTTTTTGGTTTCACTAAAATCCGGATTGTTCTGCACCCGGTACAGTCCGACAAAGTTTGAATTCAATTTTTGAAACTGCAACGCCATTTCAGGCCTTGTTTATAATTATAATTAATTATATTCGCTTTCAATTGTCGATTCAAACTCAGTTTTCATCGCCATTATTTAAAATATTTATTTTAAATATTTAAAATCCATTATTTTAGCCAATTTAAAAATTTTAAATTGGTTCAGATTTTCTGGGTCGTTACAATCTCCCCCACTTAAAACTTTTCGTCCCCGAAAAGGAACAAAGTCGAAAGTGGTTTGATAAATCTACAATCACACAACACAACAACCAATACAATTGTTTTTAACCTTCAAAAATATACTAATCAAATCCTATACCCTTTAAAAATCATTCAGACTATATAATTAAAAGTGCACATTTATGAAAAGAAGATAACAATAGAGTAGAGAATTGAATGGTAGTGCAAAGTAGGTTAAATGTACCTTGCACCGGAGTCAATCAGAGATATCCACTCGGCATCTAGGATAAGCCTTCTGAATGCTCTCCTCAGTTTCCCAAGTACAATCTCGCGGATCTCCACTCCATTGCACTTTGACCAAGCGAACCTTCTTGTTCCTCATCTCTTTGGTTTCTTTGCCTATTATCTTTAGCGGCTCTCTTCTCACAGCTAATTCTGGGGTTATTTCAATGTCATGTTGAGCTGCTTCTTCCACGATCAAGTCTGGATCATGAACGTGCTTTCGAAGTTGAGATATGTGAAATACATCATGAATTTCAGGCAACCAATTAGGCAGTTTGACCATATAAGCGAGAGTACCGATCCGTTCCAGAATAGGAAACGGACCTATGAATTTGGGCGCTAACTTTCCAGTTTTACCGAACCGGATAACTCCTCTCATCGGCGATACTTTCAAATATACATAGTCGCCAACTTCAAAGGATATATCTCTTCTTCTTCTATCGGCATAGCTCTTTTGTCGGCTTTGAGCGGCGAGTAATCGCTTCTTAATAAAATCGACTTTGTCGGCAGCTTCTCGAATCATATCAGGACCCAACACAAGTCTATTACCCGGTTCGATCCAACAAGCAGGAGATCGGCACGGTCTACCATACAATGCTTCGAATGGCGACATTGTCAGACTCGCCTGGTAGCTGTTATTATAAGAGAATTCAGCCAAATGCAGATGGTCTTCCCATGATCCACCGAAATCTAGAACACAAGCCCGCAATAGATCTTCTAAAATGCGATTCACCCTCTCAGTCTGACCGTCTGTCTGAGGATGATAAGCGGTGCTTAGGTTTAACTTCGTTCCCAGCTCGACTTGAAATGCTTCCCAGAATTTGCTAGTGAATATTGTATCTCTATCACTGACTATACTGAGCGGCACTCCATGTAGTCTAACTATTTCCCTGAAGTATATCTGTGCCAGACTCTGAGCAGTTCTGTTTGATCTGATAGGTATAAAATGGGCGGTCTTCGTGAAACGATCTACGATCACCCAAATACTGTCATTTCCTTTTCTGGTTCTGGGCAGACCATCAATGAAATCCATAGAAATATGCTCCCACTTCCAACCAGGAACTTCTAGTGGTTGTAACAGTCCAGCTAGTTTCTGTTGGTCGCTTTTGACTAGCTGGCAAGTAGGGCATCGACTAACATATATCGAGATGTCTCTTTTTAACGACTTCCACCAGAATGTGCGTTTGATATCGTTATACATTTTATTCACACCTGGATGGATACTGAGCTTAGATTTGTGACATTCATCCAGTACATCCCTTCTGAGTTCAGGAATATCTGGAACGCAAATTCGCCCTTCAAACCTCAGAATCCCTTCGCTGTCTAGCTGGAAATCCGAAGCATTGCCTTCACGAATTCGCTGACTCATTCCTTTGATAAATTGATCGTCTTCTTGGAGAGCCGATATCTTATCAATCAACGAAGTCGCAATGATGAAACTGGCGATCATCTCATTCTTTCGGCTTAACGCATCGGCCACGACATTGGCTTTCCCTGGAGTGTATAGAATTTCAAAATCATATGCTGCAAGAAACTCCAGCCAACGTTGTTGCCTCAGATTCAGGTCTTTCTGAGTGAACAGATACTTTAATGACTGATGATCTGTAAATAGTTCAAATCTCTCACCTAGAAGATAGTGTCTCCAGATTTTCAAAGCGAATACTATAGCCAATAACTCAAGATCATGAGTTACGTAGTTCTTCTCGTGCGGCTTCAGTTGACGGCTAGCATAAGCAATCACTTGGCCCCTCTGCATTAACACTGCGCCAAGGCCTTCTCTAGAAGCATCAGTCCAGACTTTTAAATCTTGGTTGCCATCGATAATGGTTAACACTGGAGCAGTTGTCAACCTTAACTTTAGCTCCTCAAAAGCCTCCTCACTTTCTGGAGTCCATTTGAATTTAGAATGCTTCTTTGTAAGCTTTGTTAAGTGGCCAGATATCTTCAAAAAGTTTTTGACGAACTTCCGGTAATAACTAGCCAATCCAAGAAAACTGCGGACTTCAGTGGGAGTACTAGGCTGTTTCCAGTTCTGAATAGCTGTGATTTTACTTGGATCCACAGCGATTCCTTCTTTTGATACGACGTGGCCTAGAAATTTTACTTCATCTTGCCAGAATATACATTTGGAAAATTTGGCTTTTAATACATTCCGCCTCAGAATTTCTAGAACCTGTTCCAGATGCTTTTCATGTTCGGCCTTTGATTTAGAGAAGATTAGAATATCGTCAATGAAAACCAGAACAAATTTATTCAATACTCCTCTGAATACCCTATTCATTAGATCAACGAAGTAAGCTGGAGCGTTACATAAGCCGAACGGCATTACTAACCACTCGTAGAATAAGTCGGGACCTCTGAACGCTGTCATTGGAACACATTCTTCGGCAATTCGAAGTTGATGGAAGCCTGTAGCTAGGTCCATCCTTGAGAATACTTGTGCGCCATTTAATCGATCCAACAAATCATCAATCCGGGGCAATGGATATTTGTTATTTATTGTCTGCTTGTTTAGATCATGATAATCCACACATAGACGTAGAGTACCGTCAGATTTTGGGACAAACACCACTGCTGCACCCCAATCAGAGAAACTAGGCCTGATCAGACCTTTCCATACTAGCTGTCGTGTTTGATTGTGTAATTCCTCTTTCTCTTTCAACGACATTCTTCGAATAGCATGAACTACCGGCCTTGCATTGGAAATCAAAGCAATCTTGAAATCTATTTCTCTCTGCGGAGGCAAGCGAACAACTTCTTCGAACACATCCGCATAGTTCTTGACGACAGGAATATCTTTGATGAGGTCGGGAATATTCTCTACGATTTCAGGGACATTTTCTATTTGGGCTGGAGAAACATTCAAAGCTGCCCAGAAGTCTTTTCTATTAGTATTTTGACCTTCACAGGGAATGGTTATATAATCAACTGATTTAATCTTGGCCTTTACGACTCTGTCGGCGCATTTGACTTCAGCTTCATATTTAGTCAACCAGTCTAACCCCAAGATAAGATCAAACTCTTTAAAATTCATGACGACTGCGATGGTAGGAAACCGATAACGAGAAAAGGAAACCGGCACTCCGCAAACCCAACTGAGATCAATGGAACCCCCAACCGGGTTCTGGACAGTCATTGGTTCCTTGAGCTTCTTCAAATTCAAATCCAGTTTCTTAGCTGCCTCTTTGGAAATGAAGCTTCGTGACGCGCCTGTGTCAAACAGTACTTTGACTGGAATGTTTTTGACAGTAAGCGTGCCTTCTAAAACATCGTCCCTTTCTTGACTAGCTGAGGGCCCAGAAGTTTCTGCTATTTCATTTATACGCACTGCTTCAGGTTCCTTTGAGAGTTGGCACTCCCGTGAAATATGACCTACTTGATGACACTCATGGCATGTCCTTTCACCATGTGGGTTCCCTTTCTTAGTGGATTCAGATTCATTCTTCTTCTGCTTCTTTAAAGATTTACATTTTCTGGACAAATGGCCCTGTTTATTGCAGTTAGAGCATGTGGCGCCTGTTACGGGTTTCTTCTCAGCTTTGGCCCTTTTTCTCTTGGCACTGGGCTTCTTACTGACATCAGACTTTGTACTGGCCTCAGGACAATCAGTTTCTGATTCAACCCTATCGCTAGAACTGACTTCTTCCTCTTCGCGCAACATGCCTTTCCTGTCGAGATCTTCGTACCGATAAGCCATGTATATCATTTCAGAAAAAGGAAGCTTCACATGCCCCAATACTTTATTTTGGTATTTCCTTTGAAGCCGGTGAATAAATCTAAGATTCTTCCTCTTTGGGTCTTTAATCAGATGAGGCGCAAAATGAGAAAGTTCGTTGAATTTCTTATGATATTCTGGGATGGTCATGTCACCTTGTATTAGATAAGAAAATTCGTCACAAAGGCGCTCAGTCGCTTCGGGAGGAGTAAATCTTTCCAGGAAAATCACTTTGAATCTATCCCAGGTGATATCACCTTCTGGATTATTCTCCATAACTGAATCCCACCAGAACAAAGCTTCGTCTTTGAGTGCCCAGGAGGCCAGTAATCTTTTCTGGTCATCCCTAAGCTTTAAACCATCAAAGATCTTTTCAGCCGAACGAATCCAAGCCTGTGTCTTCATAATAGATTCTTCACCAGAGAACGGTATTCCACCCATATTTCGATATTTGATTAATAGGGCCTCAATATCCGGTTCTGAATTCCTTCTGTTTCTGACACTCATTTTCTAGTACTTCTGCAAATGGCAGATCAAGTGTCAGGTCACAGAAAAGGCATTTTAAAATATAGAAACACATACTTCAAATGTAAATGTGTCTATCAAGGTGTAATTTCATTCTGCTTTACTCATAGTAGGATATTGCTGATCCTATCTGTATAGAGTTACCCGTCCTAGAACACTACTGGTTCTATTTCTTACGAGTTTTTTCATATGTTATATTCCAGAACTAAGCTTAACCAAAGCTCTGATACCACGTTGAGATGACCCGAAATCCCGTTCTGACGGAAACAAGGGTTAACTTTGGAATATAACACAGAAACAGATAATAGCAGAACAGAATTAAATAAATACACCATATAATGAACAACAAAATAAACTGGATAAAAGTAATCATCAGAGTTACATAGTACACAGGATCTTACTTAGTACAAATACAGTTCAGCTATACATAAATGTCTACAGCGGAAAACAAACAAAATATGTACAATAGGAGATGAACAACATAAAAAGAAATAAATGATAGAATCCATCTTCAGCTCCAGCTATCCAGAAAAAGAACCAGCTAAACCTGAATACAAGGCTGCCCGTGTAGAAAAAGGGGCACCCGAGTTTGAAAGTGAAACAAACTACGAGTCAGTCATGGGACTGGTATGAGAAATCTACTCAACACATATATAATTTGGCAAATCACAGGACCACGCCACTTTCGTGGAACGGGTTTACTCCATTGGATTGCCAGTGCTTTAAAACAAATCTTTCTTTTAAACATCGCTATGCTTTTTATATAAATGAAGCCATTATAAGACTCAGTTCCCATCACACAATGCAACGCAAACCGGAGGATAGAGTTTTTACCTTATAACGGCCAAAATATGCTTGATACGAATAAAACAAGGCATTTGATATTATTGCTAGTGTTTATATGTTTTGAAAACAATTTCAAATCATAACTATCAATCATAGACGACATGAGCGTCCCATGCCACTATGTCGCCAAATATCTATACAATCGAAACCGCACGATCACGTATCTGGAAATTGGATTTCCGTCATGAACCAAGGCAAAAGATAGTCCTTACCGAATTTGAGACTGCCTAGCCCGAGCCTCAGGCAAGTACTCTGTCAAGCCTTAGGATCGTCAGGGCCGGTCCACCGATGTGGATTAAAATGCCTGAACCATGCGTTTCCCCGCCCTTTGGGGCGTAAACGAGCCAACGAATGACTCCATCGGACCCGGATCGTCCGATCAAACCGAGGCGCCTCGCAACAGCAACAACCACATAGGTGAAAAGTATATAAATGTCAGGGCTGGTAGGTCACTGACACCACCCTAGCTAGGAGGAAACGCAGGCCCTCCCTGAGGTCCTTTCTCCCGTTTCTGGTTCATACCGGGGTGTGAGGCTCGCGATTTTACGTTATACACAAAGCTACGCCACACTGGCGGTGCTTTGATCATCACCACAAGACTTTGCTTTTCAACAAAAGCCCTGATCAATGCATCTTAGCATGCCACACAGGCAATTCATGCCATGCGACTGATGTCCATCGATATACAACCTCTGAGCTCGTGCGTTTCAGAGAAGGGCGTTAAGCAAAAGAATAAATTCTCCGCCGCCAAACAGATGTATATTTAACAGAGATCAATCGACACAAAATAAAATCCAATGTCAGACACACCGTCCATTTACTAGTCCGTTCTGGGTCTGAACGAAACCGGAGGCACTAAATACCTCGCAAACCCATCGATCACCACGTACGTCTGGACGACCACCACTCATTATCCATATTTCGGGATGCCTCCCAATCAGGACCTCGGTTACCATCCAAACGAGGTGAAGATCTCCGGTCTTCGACCGTCGTCTTCATCTTCGAATTTCAATCGTCGGACAATTATTTGAAATGAGAATTAACTCGGCCTTTTCAAATAATTCACGTATATTTAGAATTTCAAATCAATTTATTTCAATGGTTAAATTATTCGACAACACCAATTTTGTTGTTTAATGTAATTTTCACACCAAACACATTCAACCATCAAATACAACATAAATCGAGCAAATTCAGTTTATTTCCATTCCATATTGTTTATGATATTTTATAACGATTTATCGCTATTTTTATTTATTTAAAAATAGCCAATTTATTCAAAACGACGCTTCGGGCCATAACGCGGACTTGGCGCTGTTTTTCTTCAGATTTAATTTACACATATATGAAAATCTAACCGTTGGATCTTCACAAAATTCACATCATTAGAAAGGTCTTTTCAAAACGAATCCAACGGTTCTAGTTTCAGGAAAATCCGACGGTCGGATCTCCCGGTACAATCGTTTGAATTTTCGATTTCAAAATACGAACTGCATCGTCGTTATTCGATTAAATATATAATTATATTTATATATATATAAATATAATCGCTTCTGGCGCTGTTTTTCATCAGATTTGAATTAAACATTCCAGACAATCCAACCGTTGGATTTTTACAAAGTTGGTGCCGTTGGGAAGATATTTCCAAGGCGAACCCGACGGTTGCGGTTTCGGGAAAATCCAATGGTCGGATTCCCCGTACTAGTTGTTTGAAATCACGGTTTCAAAATGCGAACTGCACGGCCACGTTTCGTTTTAATTTTATTTATATTTATATAATTATATAAATATAGTTCATTCAACAATTTCAATATCGTTTTTACTTCAAATATTTCACTAACGCCTTAAAATTTTGGAAAATTTCGCCATAACCTCCCCTGCACCGGGAGCATCGGGAAATCGCAAATAGCTTTCCCGGTCCTTCTAATCTCAAAAAGAAAAAGAAAAAGCCAAGCGGCTAGCCAACAGGCTCATAAAATCATCACCCAAACAAAACAGTAAATGTGTACCTATTTGTCGGGCACAAAATTTTATTCCACTTCTCTAGCCCCTTTGCTATAACCTGTTCAATGAATATGCATGTACATATATATACAGTTCTTATCATTTATCATTTTCTATCCAACTTCATATTTGATTTCTATTTGGTTTAAAAACACCATTCATTCTAATGTTACATACATAGGTACAAATCATTTCATTATCTAATTAATGAATATTTCAACTCATATATGTTTATTTGAACAAGTGGCTACTTTTAACACTTCACATTTCAACGGTTTATACATATAATAAAAATGTGATTTTTATTGTAAAACAACTCATTTCAAAACACTATTATTTTATATATTTCATATTGGTGATGAAAATAGGATTTTTCTTATAAAACAATTTCTTTCAAAACGAGATTATTTTACACAGTTCATATAGTCGATAAAAGATGATTTTTATTATCAAACAATTTATTTCAAAATATGAATACCATTCAACACATGAATTTCAATTCAACGAATGAATATCGATTCAACACATGAAGGATTTCTATAGTTTCTATATATAGATAGAAATGTGATTTTTATATTTAAAACGCGAATACCATTCAACACATGAATTTCTAATCAACGAGTGAATATCAATTCAACACATGAAGGTTTTCTATAGTTTCTATATATAGATAGAAATGTGATTTTTATATTTAAAACGCGAATACCATTCAACACATGAATTTCTAATCAACGAATGAATATCAATTCAACACATGAAGGTTTTCTATAGTTTCTATATATAGATAGAAATGTGATTTTTATATTTAAAACGCGAATACCATTCAACACATGAATTTCTAATCAACAAATGAATATCGATTCAACACATGAAGGTTTTCTATTCAATGAATAAATATAGTTTAAGCAGATGAAAATAATTCAAACACACGAATATTATTCAAAATTTCGGCAGCATAACGGCAGGGTAGTTAAAACCGGGACCGTCCCTAGTACGGCTCCTCGCTCTACCTTAAAACCTCGCGGTTTTTGACAATGGGGATCATGCATCTAGTTCGCACGCAGGCGGCATGTATATATTTATTTCATTTCCACAAACTAATCCTATGTGGTTTCAACCAAATATTTCACAACCACAAACGGGTATTTTTCAACCTCAATCAATCAATATCAACCACAAACAATCCCAAACAATCATTCGCTATCAATCAATTTTCACAACAATTTCAATCAATAAATATCGTCCATGGTTTGTGGACGAGGGGCGTATATATATATATATATATATATATATATATATAGCAATTCACTTTTATTTCCACACACATATATATGGCTAGCAAAAGAAATTGAAGAGTGAGAAATTCTCACCAAAAGCTATCCCAACTTCACGACACTTCCTTTATAGAAATCTTCGCCATTCTCGCCTTTCGTCAATTTCGTTGCCCGTATTCTCTACATATGGAAAAATCACAATTTTACTTCGCTATTCAATATATAAAAATCGAATTTTTACTTCGCTATTCAATATATAAAAATCGAATTTTTACTTCGCTATTCAATATATAAAAATCGAATTTTTACTTCGCTATTCAATATATAAAAATCGAATTTTTACTTCGCTATTCAATATATAAAGGTTTCGCCCTTTCAAATATTTCGTTATAAAAATCACATTTGATATTTTTCTACACATATAAAGATGCTATTTTTAATATTCCTATCTTGTAAAAATTATATTTTTACTTTTCTACTTAAACAAAATCATATTTTTACACCTCCTATATAGTAAAGATTATATTTTTAATACTTTAAAAATATAAAAATCATACTTTTATTACTTTAAAAATATAAAAATCATATTTTTCTCTAACAAAATCAAATCTTTTTGTATTCCAACCATATGTATATATTAAAAAAACTTATCTTTATATAATAAAATCTTATTTATATATATAATAAATAAAGTAAATAAACAAAATCCGAAAATTTAAGTGTATTATAATTAAATAAAATAAATGAAATAAAGAAGAAAGCTTACGGTGGATAATGGGGTGGAGATGGCGTGCCTCAGTCGCAAGGGGGGGGGGGTTTGCTGCCACGTCGGAGGTGTAGAGGGACGGGGGAGGGCGCTGGAGTTCGCCGGTGGTGGCAGGCGGAGCAGGCGACGGTCTTCTGGTGGTGGCGTCGGGTTTGGTTCGATTGAAGGGGGGTTTGGCTCGGGACTTCGATCGATGGAGGGGGGGAGAAGGGGGATGCGCGGCGTCAGGTGGGGGTCTCTTCGACGAGGCGATGGGCGGTCGGTTTCCGTCCTCGACGGATTTTTTTTTTGATTTGCCTGCCCGATTTCGATAATCGGTAAAGGAGGGAGGGTCAAGGGGTTTGACCAGTAATAAGGGAAAGGGGGGGGGGGGTTTATTTTTATTTATTTATTTAATTAATTAATTCTCCAAAAAGTGGCTTTTAAATTCGAACTCGAAACGAGGCCCACCGACTGTCGTCCCTAGCGTTTTACCCCCATTCCGAACACAATGGGATAGGTATCGCAAGCTGATTTGATCGTTTCGGTCAGTTTCTGTTGAATTTACATTTAAATCACTATATTGAATTTTAAACGTACATTTCAAATTACCGGGGTCACATACTAACTCTAAAAATTCCAGAAAAATATTTTCTAGCTTCGTATTGACGATACGGTCCTAACAAAACTAGTTTCGTCGAATTCTGACATCGTTAGAAAAATGGCTATTTTCCAGTCGATTAAAATCAACTGAAACTGGTCAAACGCGTTTTTCTTTGCCACGCTCACATATTGATTCGAAAAATTATGAAATTTGAAACCTAGCAATAATTTGACACTGCGGATCCAACAAAAGTGGTTTCGTCGAAATCCGAGGTCGTTTGCAAAATTCCCATTTTTAAGGGCCTGAATTCCATAGCGACTATTCAGAATTTTCAACTGGACCTATCTTTTGATTCCCGCTATGAAATTTCGATTGGTCGGATTCGTTAGAAAGATATCATCAAATAGATCCTAATGTTTTTGGTTTCACTAAAATCCGGATTGTTCTGCACCCGGTACAGTCCGACAAAGTTTGAATTCAATTTTTGAAACTACAGCGCCATTTCAGGCCTTGTTTATAATTATAATTAATTATATTCGCTTTCAATTGTCGATTCAAACTTAGTTTTCATCGCCATTATTTAAAATATTTATTTTAAATATTTAAAATCCATTATTTTAGCCAATTTAAAAATTTTAAATTGGTTCAGATTTTCTGGGTCGTTACAGCCACACTGGCAATTCACTCCATGCGACTGATGTCCATCGATATACAACCTCTGAGCTTGTACGTCTAAGAGAAGGGCGTTAAGAAAGAGAATAAATTCTCCGCCGCCAAACAGATGTATATTTAATAGAGATCAATCAACACAGAATAAAATCCAATGTCAGACACACAATCCATTTACAAGTTCGTTCTGGGTCTGAACGAAACCGGAGGCACTTTCCTCGCATATCCATCGATCTCCAAGTACGTCTGGACGATCACCAACTGTTTCCCTCATCTTGGGTGTACAGCCCAATCGAGATCATTAGTAATCAGCCAAACGATGTGAAGACTTCCGGTCTTCAACCACCGTCTTCATCTTCGACATCACGTCGAATCGGTTATTCAGAATGGGTATAAACCCGGCCTTTCTGAATAACCCACGTATATGATAAACAAATGTTACACAAACACAACAAACGCCTCATTCCAATTCAGAATATTCTTTTATTCAATTTTTCACACTCTTAGGGAAAGGTTCCCATTAATTTTATCAAAGATAAATTCTGCTAAATTTATTCTTTAATCTTCCTTTGGATATCATTTCAAACCATATTATGGTTTGTTAAACTAGTCAGGATTAGCGAACCACACCGAAGTAATTGTTTATTTTATTTCCTAATCCCAACCTATTCATCCCATGGAGCAAAAGTGGCAATACTCCATATCTAACACCACGGTGTTATCGGTAAAATTAATTACCATTTCACGTTAAAATCTAATTAAAGATTTAACTATCGCTTTGGAGCAAAACTGGTGGTACTCCATTCTCGATCACCTTTCAGATTTGATAATTTAAATTATCAATTCACATTTCAATCTAATTAAAGATTCATTAAAACTCCACTTAGTTTTAATCTTCTCAAAAATCAATATCCTGTCTTTAACTGGGTTAAAGAACCAATGTCATCTAAAACACGATTCACGATAAACCCAAAATCACACTCTATTGTTAATCGGGTTAAAGAGCAGGTGTTGTTCAAAACACCGCCCACGATAAACCCAAAAACCAATTCAAATTCAATTCCAATTAAATATCATTTAATTGATACAATTCATTAAATCTTAATAGGAAGATTTATTCTTTTTCTCTATTGGGCTTAAGAACAGTGTTAATGAAGACACCATTCACGACAAACCCAAATCACATTTGATATTAAATACAAGGCTTTGAATAGAAAATATACCGGCTTATATTCAATATCAAATCCTGAAACCAACAAATATCGTATTGGAAATAATGATATAAAATATATCTTTCAAATTCCCATAACAATATCTGTATAGTCACGAAATCCGACATCGAAATATTACGAAGATAATTTCGATTCAACTCCAGTCCAATTCACGTATTGGGAATATTGATTATTTTTAAAATCACTTTCAAATTCAATTTATTTATTTCAAAAATAAATTGATTTTAATTCTAGTTCAAAACTAGTTCATTTCGAAAAAAAATATTTTTATCCTTTCAAATGTGGAATTTTTCATCCCAGTTCTTTCCAATTCACATATTATTACTTTACACAAATTATTAATATTTTTAATAATTTTATCAAGGCCCGTACGGTCGATTTCCATCAACGGCCATCGAACTGCACTTACAACGACCTTTTCCAAATTTGACTTGGACATAATTCTAAATTCAACCGTTAGATTTCAAATTTCTAATATTCATTGGAAATCTCTTTTCGATACGAACCCAACGGTTCTGGTTTTAGGAGAATCCGACGGTCGGATCTCCTGCAACATCAATTCGAAGTCAATGGTCGAAATTCACGAACTGCCGCGGCCCGGCGCGTTCTATTCAGGCCATTATATATAATATAATATATATATATATAATATATTTCGTCGATTTCCTTTTAAAACGTATTTTATAAATCGGTTTAAATTCGTTTTCAAACAATTTCAACTCTATATTCAATTTCTAATCAAAATTGAATATTTCACATCATTCCTATATAAATGGTAATATTTTCAAAATGTTATATTTTGAAATCACTATCTTGCTATATTCGAATAAAATCGATATAAATATCGCTCACGCCAAAATAGCGCAACTCTAATCAACACGGCTTTATATATTTCAATAAATTCGTTATTCTATTCAACAAAGGAATATTTATTCTATTCAACACATGAATCTATATTTCTTTCAACACACGACCAATCTCAACACATGAGTACTGTCTACACACAACTATTTTTTTCATGTAAAATGTTTTATAAAATTATGGTATCTATCGTTTGATTTTTAATCAGACTCCACCGCGAAGTAGTTTCAAATTTTAAATATGATAAAGATGTAAATCTTGTTATATTTAAAATATTTTACTCAACACATAAATAGTTTCAACACATGAACATCGTCAACACATGACTCTTTTTGTATTCAGCACATGAATTTTCTTTTATAATATTCATTATTTTCCCGATTGGAATGAGGCCCAATCAATTACCATATAACGTTAATTATATGGGTTCCATACAACACATGTATATAATAGCAAGGATAAACAATCAACCATCATCCAAAGTGCACCACACAACTGCATAAGCATCAAATATAAATAATCAACGCTTACACAGCCTGTCGACCAATCGATCGACATACAATGAAATAATTGGGATTAGTGTACGCCAAATATCATCCCAATACCCGTGTGGGGTTTCAAATCAACAAACACAGATTTTTATTTGTGCAGTTGGGTGATGTGTAAAATTTATCATCCCATTCAAATCAGTCAAATCAGTGTATATAAACAAATCGGCTGATTTGTTTATAATTATTTATTTATTCACTTTCACGTTAAAAATTATATTTTTAACGATAATTTATTTATTTCAACCATCTATATTTTATTATCGCTTTCACATCAACATCACAAACAATTTCCACAACACATCAAGCAAACATACAAGCCGTCCATGGTCTGTGGACGACGGGTGTCGGGTGCTGCTAAGCACCGTCTGCATCCTAGTATATATATATATATATATAACTAGAAAAAGAAATTTAGAGTGAGAAGTTCTCACCGACTAGCTAATCCAAACGCCTCGACTCTTCATATGTAGAAATCTTCGTCGTTCTCGCCTTTTGTCACTTTCGTTGTCCGTAGCCATTACATATATAAAAATCTCATTTTTATATTGTTGCTATGTATATAAAAATTATATTTTTATACTACTACTACATAGATAAAAATTCTATTTTTACACCGCTACTATATAGATAAAAATTCTATTTTTACACCGCTACTATATAGATAAAAATTCTATTTTTACACCGCTGTTCACATAATAAAGATTATATTTTTATCATGATATTCTCTATATAAAGATTTCGCCTTTTCAAATATAAAGATTTTATTTTTATATTTTCTATTTTATAGAAATTATATTTTCAATACACTACTTACATAAAAATAGTATCTTTATATCTTCTACTATATAATGGTCATATCTTTGATTCACTACATATATAAAGATCAAAATTTTAACACTTCTATAATGTAACAATCATATTTTTCTCCTTCTACAATATAAAAGATTATATTTTTATCCTTCTACAATATAAAAGATTATATTTTTATCCTTCTACAATATAAAAGATTATATTTTTATACTTCTACAATATAAAAGATTATATTTTTATACTTCTATTGGTGATACGGCTGAATTTGTGTTTAGAGAAGAGGAGGATATGGAATGGTTAAGAAAATATTGCTTGAATCGGGTGATGTTCTAATATTTGGAGGGAAATCAAGGTATATTTTCCATGGAGTTAATGGTATACTCAGAGGGACTGCCCCGGCATGGCTTACTGAAGTGACAACGCTGAAATCTGGTAGACTCAATCTCACTTTTAGACAGAGAGTAAAGCTGAGTCAAAAAGAGAGTAAAGCTGGGTTAAAGAACCAATGTCATCTAAAACACGATTCACGATAAACCCAAAATCACACTCTATTGTTAATCGGGTTAAAGAGCAGGTGTTGTTCAAAACACTGCCCACGATAAACCCAAAAACCAATTCAAATTCAATTCCAATTAAATATCATTTAATTGATACAATTCATTAAATCTTAATAGGAAGATTTATTCTTTTTCTCTATTGGGCTTAAGAACAGTGTTAATGAAGACACCATTCACGACAAACCCAAATCACATTTGATATTAAATACAAGGCTTTGAATAGAAAATATACCGGCTTATATTCAATATCAAATCCTGAAACCAACAAATATCATATTGGAAATAATGATATAAAATATATCTTTCAAATTCCCATAACAATATCTGTATAGTCACGAAATCCGACATCGAAATATTACGAAGATAATTTCGATTCAACTCCAGTCCAATTCACGTATTGGGAATATTGATTATTTTTAAAATCATTTTCAAATTCAATTTATTTATTTCAAAAATAAATTGATTTTAATTCTAGTTCAAAACTAGTTCATTTCGAAAAAAAATATTTTTATCCTTTCAAATGTGGAATTTTTCATCCCAGTTCTTTCCAATTCACATATTATTACTTTACACAAATTATTAATATTTTTAATAATTTTATCAAGGCCCGTACGGTCGATTTCCATCAACGGCCATCGAACTGCACTTACAACGACCTTTTCCAAATTTGACTTGGACATAATTCTAAATTCAACCGTTAGATTTCAAATTTCTAATATTCATTGGAAATCTCTTTTCGATACGAACCCAACGGTTCTGGTTTTAGGAGAATCCGACGGTCGGATCTCCCGCAACATCAATTCGAAGTCAATGGTCGAAATTCACGAACTGCCGTGGCCCGGCGCGTTCTATTCAGGCCATTATATATAATATAATATATATATATGTATATATAATATATTTCGTCGATTTCCTTTTAAAACGTATTTTATAAATCGGTTTAAATTCGTTTTCAAACAATTTCAACTCTATATTCAATTTCTAATCAAAATTGAATATTTCACATCATTCCTATATAAATGGTAATATTTTCAAAATGTTATATTTTGAAATCACTATCTTGCTATATTCGAATAAAATCGATATAAATATCGCTCACGCCAAAATAGCGCAACTCTAATCAACACGGCTTTATATATTTCAATAAATTCGTTATTCTATTCAACAAAGGAATATTTATTCTATTCAACACATGAATCTATATTTCTTTCAACACACGACCAATCTCAACACATGAGTACTGTCTACACACAACTATTTTTTTCATGTAAAATGTTTTATAAAATTATGGTATCTATCGTTTGATTTTTAATCAGACTCCACCGCGAAGTAGTTTCAAATTTTAAATATGATAAAGATGTAAATCTTGTTATATTTAAAATATTTTACTCAACACATAAATAGTTTCAACACATGAACATCGTCAACACATGACTCTTTTTGTATTCAGCACATGAATTTTCTTTTATAATATTCATTATTTTCCCGATTGGAATGAGGCCCAATCAATTACCATATAACGTTAATTATATGGGTTCCATACAACACATGTATATAATAGCAAGGATAAACAATCAACCATCATCCAAAGTGCACCACACAACTGCATAAGCATCAAATATAAATAATCAACGCTTACACAGCCTGTCGACCAATCGATCGACATACAATGAAATAATTGGGATTAGTGTACGCCAAATATCATCCCAATACCCGTGTGGGGTTTCAAATCAACAAACACAGATTTTTATTTGTGCAGTTGGGTGATGTGTAAAATTTATCATCCCATTCAAATCAGTCAAATCAGTGTATATAAACAAATCGGCTGATTTGTTTATATTTATTTATTTATTCACTTTCACGTTAAAAATTATATTTTTAACGATAATTTATTTATTTCAACCATCTATATTTTATTATCGCTTTCACATCAACATCACAAACAATTTCCACAACACATCAATCAAACATACAAGCCGTCCATGGTCTGTGGACGACGGGTGTCGGGTGCTGCTAAGCACCGTCTGCATCCTAGTATATATATATATATATAACTAGAAAAAGAAATTTAGAGTGAGAAGTTCTCACCGACTAGCTAATCCAAACGCCTCGACTCTTCATATGTAGAAATCTTCGTCGTTCTCGCCTTTTGTCACTTTCGTTGTCCGTAGCCATTACATATATAAAAATCTCATTTTTATATTGTTGCTATGTATATAAAAATTATATTTTTATACTACTACTACATAGATAAAAATTCTATTTTTACACCGCTACTATGTAGATAAAAATTCTATTTTTACACCGCTACTATATAGATAAAAATTCTATTTTTACACCGCTGTTCACATAATAAAGATTATATTTTTATCATGATATTCTCTATATAAAGATTTCGCCTTTTCAAATATAAAGATTTTATTTTTATATTTTCTATTTTATAGAAATTATATTTTCAATACACTACTTACATAAAAATAGTATCTTTATATCTTCTACTATATAATGGTCATATCTTTGATTCACTACATATATAAAGATCAAATTTTTAACACTTCTATAATGTAACAATCATATTTTTCTCCTTCTACAATATAAAAGATTATATTTTTATCCTTCTACAATATAAAAGATTATATTTTTATCCTTCTACAATATAAAAGATTATATTTTTATACTTCTACAATATAAAAGATTATATTTTTATACTTCTATTGGTGATACGGCTGAATTTGTGTTTAGAGAAGAGGAGGATATGGAATGGTTAAGAAAATATTGCTTGAATCGGGTGATGTTCTAATATTTGGAGGGAAATCAAGGTATATTTTCCATGGAGTTAATGGTATACTCAGAGGGACTGCCCCGGCATGGCTTACTGAAGTGACAACGCTGAAATCTGGTAGACTCAATCTCACTTTTAGACAGAGAGTAAAGCTGAGTCAAAAAGAGGTAAACCTATTTGCACAGTCTGGCTCAAATTGTACTAAGTGGCCATTTGTGGATACACTTATTACGCAGTCTGTTCCAAACTGTACTAAGTGGTCATTTGCGGATGTCATCAAGTATTCTGGGTCACATGAATACTGGAAACCTGTATCATATACTAGAGTTTCTCAGGGGAAAGCTTGCTGTTATAAATGTGGTGATTCCGAACATTTTGCAAAGGAGTGTAGGAATGGTATTCGCTGTTTCAAATGTAATGGAATTGGTCATCGTGTATTCAATTGTCCAGACATATTTAGAGGAAAATATGTATATGTTCTTCTGCACTTCAATTGCTCGTGATTATGTCAGAAACTGGAGAAGCTCATAGATATTTTCGGATTGGATTTCCCTCAGCAGGAAAACGATGGGGCTTATATTCTGTTGATGTTGGGATGGCACATAGAAGGACTGGTAAAAGGTTTATTGTGGCAAAAATGCTCCTTGGTTAGAAGTGTGTTTCCACCTTTACCGTGTCCGTTGAATAGGAAGGATCATGCATTTCAATTCAGCTTAAATCTGTTGAAAATGAGGAGTTTATATGCTGACTCGACTGTGAGGACTAAGAAAAGGGCTTTATCACTTTTGGATGGTATACTAGCACATTTTGATACGATTAACACTGCAGTTAATTGTGAATGTTGCGTGCCAGAATTTCAGTTGAAATGCAATAATGTTGAAACTGTTTCATTGAGTAATAATGAGGAATCGAGGCAATATGGGGATGATTCATTTGGGAAGAGGTTATTGACAGATGGGACGGCTTTGAATGAACAAGGAAAGGAGATTTTCATGGATGAATTGGTGGGTCTTGTGGCGAGGTTCTTGTATTGCTCAATGACAGATCCCATGAACTACGATCCTTTTGTTATGTATTGTTATGGGTCTGGTGGTAATGATTGTTTAAATGCTGATAAGTATGTGAGTAATGATAGAAGTAAAGTGGTGATGACGGGGGATGATTCGGTGGATATGAAAGAATATATGGGGGGATTGTAGTGTGCAGCGTCATGTTATGGAGGAAGGGTGTAATTGGGTTGTGGCTGAGGAAGTGGAGTTGACAAACTGCTTTGATGTACTGAAAGATGTTGTCGATGATGTGGGGAGTGATGCTGATCAGTCTTTGGAGTCTCGTCCATTTCATGTGAGGAGTGGAAAGGGATTTCGAGTGGGGAAAGTTAAAATTGTTAGGAGAGTGAAGAAGCAGTCAGAGATGGGTAATGTGATGAAGGGTATATCAGGTCAATGTACTGTGACAGACGATGTGAGATTGGATGAGATCGGCTATCAGTATGGTGGTAATGGGTATTCAGAATTGGCTAGAAGTGGTTCGGTGGTGAATACTGGTACCATGATTAATGACGTGGCAAGTGGTGGCGTACATAATAGCAGAATCCATTTGCTTGATATCGATTTGAAAAGATCATCGTTGTTGGACTCTGTTAAATCGAGTGGATTGTTGGTAGACAACATTTTGACCATCTTTAAGGCGGACAAGTCGTGTTTTGCAGCTGATGAACTGGTCTGTATGGGAATAGACGAGGGGGACATGCAGCTTAATGATGGTTTCAGTGGGCAATTGGATGGTGGTTATGGAGGAAGTGGCCGCATGGGAGGATCTGTTGTGTGTGGTTATTCGTTTTTATTGGGAAACGATGTTGGTTCGGTGTTGGTTAGTAGGTTGTATGTGAGTTTTTTTTCCTTCTATTGCCGAGACCGGGTTATGGTGTTTCATCTTTGGTGTATGTCATGCCTCTTTCGGTGACGGTTTCTGATGTTGATTTCTGTGACCGTATTATGTTGCCGAGACCGTATGTTGGATTGAGTGAGTATAGTGAAGAGTCGTCTTGGAGTAGGGAAGCTTCCTCTTCTGCATCGAGGAAGAGGAGATGAAGATGTGTGTTTACTTTCGAGATTGACACTAGCGTCTCGAGTTTGATGGGGCCTAGTGAGTTTCATGTCCAGAGTAGAGATGCACCTTCTTCTTCGGTCAGGAGGGGGAGGCGCAAGAGAGTTATTCCCAGTTCTGGATTTATCCGTCGTAGTGCGAGGATCAGATCTAGCTCCTCTTCTTTCCGAGGTAGGTCCCAGAGTTCGGTTGCTAGTTGTAGCACATCGGACTCGGGCTCAGGTATGATCTCTGTTTATGGTAGTTATTATTCTCCGTATGCTTTGAGTAGCCTGTCGATTAGTCAGTTATCTCAGCTTGCCAGTGATACTGACTTTATTTTTTCTGATATTGAGATTGATGCGGAGTACATTAGGAGTAGGGAATTAGAGAGAGTTTCCTCCTTGAGTAGATGAGGATTGTTAGTTGGAATATTAGGGGTTTAAATAAACCTAAAAAATGTGCTAAGGTTAGGACTTTTTTTGTAGATCAACATATTGACATTGTATTTTTTAGACCAAAAAGTGGTTCTAACACCCAAATTGACTAAAAGCAGAATGAAATAAGATCAGAAGTAAAATGAACACACAGGATTTATAGTGATTCGGCGAAGAAATGCCTATTTCCACTTGTCTTTCACTATTTTCAATAATGTAGTTGCAATTACAATAAAATATTCACTGAATTTCTCTCAAAACTCACTTGCATTCACTCAATTGCCTAAAAACAAATAATGAAAGAAGATTTGGATTTTCCGGGAGTGCTGGAATTCGGGTTATGGAGGTGGTTGAACTCTCAAAGTGCCAGAAAAAAGATCCTTTTCTTTGTCTCCAGACAGGGTATTTATAGGTGAAAATTTGCTCAGAACCCGATCCGGATCGGAGCCACGTGTCATCCATCCCATCAGCCTCGGGTTCGGATGGATTTCTATGTTGACAACGCATCAGAGCAGTGGACGTTGTGGGTAGGAACTGGTCATAGCCGCTCCGAATAACCAGGCGCTCATGCAGGGGAGTGACGTGGAAGACAGGCTCGGATCGGAAGAGTGTGCACAAGGGGTTCGGATCGGAGTACCCGATCCGACCCGGATTAACTTAGGACTAGTTCTTGTTTTTACTCTGCTCCGCTCCGATCTGTCTTTGTAGCAGGTAGCTCTCCAATCCAATTGGAAGTGGGTTGCTCTCCGATCCGAACAGCTGTGCCTCTCTGATTCCAACAACAATAGTTCACCGATCCGAACAGCAGACTTTATCCGATCCGAACCGATACACTGCTTCGATCCGACCTGATTCAGTACTTCCCCAGTTTTTTCAATGTTTCATATCTTGACTTTGTGTTGCCCAGATCACAAAGTGGGCTAACATTTTGCCCCCTCAAAGGATGCTTCTGTTGGAGACGGAGCATGCTTTGACTATCATTGCACAACGCTCTTCGAGGTGATTTTTCTTTTGATTTTCCTTGTGTTTTCATCTTTTTCTTCAAATTTCAATTTAATTCGTTGCTGAGCTAAAGAACTCGGTTCGGTTCGGATTCTGATCCGAACAGACCCCTTCTCCTTTCTATTTTTCACTGGACTATTGGGCCAAGCTTTGCTTCTGGACTGTCCATCCGATCCGAACGGGGGTTCTTCTACTGGGCTGCCGATCCGAATGGGGAGACGAATGGACACTCTACTCCTCTATATAAGCTGAGTCTTCTTCCTTCTCTCACTTTTACTGTTTTACTCCCCAAGTTCTGCAAAACAAGAAAAAACCTAATTCGTGAAGCATCAAAATTCCTTTTAATTCTCGAAGTAATTACATCGGTAGGTTATAAAACTTTAGATAATTCCTTTTTTAATTGATTTCGATTCGAATTCGTAGATGATTAGGACGATCTGAGCATGGAATTTGGATGACCTTGCCACCGCGACCCCCCTCGTTGTCGTCGCCAGTGGACTCGTCGTCACCTCGAGGTAGTAACAGAGGGGGTTAGAATTCGTGGTTGAATGCGCCAGCGCATAGTCACTTGGCTTTGATTTGGGTGATGGGCACGAAACTGGCCTTGGCGTTTGTTAGGGAAGAAATAGGATGAAGGAGAAGAAGAAGATAGTAGGGAATCGGTTCGGGTCGAAGGGATATGGAAGGTGAAAAAATAAGGGAAAGAAGAAGGAAGTTCAGGAAGTCGGACCGGGTCGAAGCAAGTAAAGAAAGGAAAAAGAGAAGAAATCTAGGAGATCGGATCGGGTCAGAGCAAGTATTTAAAGAAGGGGAAAGGGAGCTCACCTAACCGGATCGGGTCGGACCGTAAGATAAAAGGAGGAGAAGTATGACTATGTGATCCGATCCGAACCGTCAGGGGACTTTACCTCCGAACCGATCCGCTTTTGATTTTCGAGTTCCACATCTTATCCGAGCTCAAGTCGGGGCCGCACCTCCGATTCGATCCCCATAAACGCACCCGAACCGAACCGAAGAGCAGTTCACCTCAATATATGAAAACTTGTTTAACTGGCCCAATCAACTTTTGGCATAATCTTCAACCTAATGGACAGTTAGGATAGTGCCCTGCAAACGTAACTGCACATCAAGAACTACTTCAACTCTTTATATTTTGCCAAATTTTTTCGTCGCACTTTTAAACATTTACTTTGCACTTTCCGTATACATTGTTTACACTTTAGTTTGCACACATGCACGGGGGGATACGGGCTAATTTGCTCTAATTTGTGCTATTGCTTCTTCAATAGTTTTATGACCATGAGACCCAGACGCTCTTCCAGACTAGCTGAGAGGAAAGAAGCCCCGGAAACCTCTAACAAAATTACTCTCGAGGACATATCTTCTCCGTTGGATCCAGAATGGAATAATGAGGGTTCAGACTACGGGGTTGGAAATCGTGAAAATAACGAGGTGTCTTCAGAGAATGAAGTTTCTCTAGGTTTTTAGGAGGAAGGAGGGATTGGTGACGACCGGGCTCCTGATGAGTTTGAATCGGCTGTCATATTGGAATCACCCCAAGATTCTATTGAATCAACAATCGATAACGACCGACTTACCCGAATTTGTTTGAAATACGGGATAATGAAAAGGGACACTCTAGTGCCTTCGAGATCTGACCGTCCCCACAACCCTCCAGAAGGATATATGGCGGTCACTCGGTTGATGTGTATGGTCGGCGCTATCCCTCCATTTTCTCCCTTCATTGTTGACTTTCTAAGACAAATGCGAATTGCCCCCATGCAGCTGCATCCCAATTCTTATGCCTACTTGCACACTTTATACATAGCATACCGTGAGATCTTAGGCATAGAGCTCACATTCGATGACGTTCATTTCTTCTATAACTTCAAGCATCGGACTCGAGAGACTCCATCTTTCTGCTATTTTGAGTCTGTTCCTAAGAGGAAGATAATCTCAGCACCATTCAGCAGTAAAGCTGGAGATTCCAGACTGGAATGGTTCTATGTGAAGCGACAGCCTGGATGTGCCAGGAGGTGGACGAAATCAAGTAAAGCACTGATTTTCTAAATTCGGGCTCTATACACTCGAGTCATCGCCTTAACTTGTTTTTCTTTTTGCTTGCAGTCGACAACCCAAAACAAATATCAGATCAGGTGTTCTTTGACCGGATGCACCAGCTTCTTAATGGCGACCAGAAATTCCTGACTATTGATGAAGTCCTTAAGGACGAATATCTTCACTTTCATGGGTTGTTATCCGTTTTTCGTAGTATCGGTCATGGGACGGCTCCATACGTATATATTCCTCCAGTGGATGTAGTCCCAGAGACAGGAGAAGGTTCGGGAGCTCCTACAGTGCCTCTTCAAACTTCACCTTCTCCATCTTCTACTCAAGATGACGAATTGGCTAACTTGGCCGAAAAGCATCGTGAAGGGTATACTGCCCCTGAGGAGGCAGCTTCTCCAGAAAAGTCAACATCCTCCAAAGAGTCGCCACTTAATGCTTCCGAGGGAGATGTCCCCA
This sequence comes from Allium sativum, assembly GCA_030737875.1. Taxonomy (NCBI): domain Eukaryota; kingdom Viridiplantae; phylum Streptophyta; class Magnoliopsida; order Asparagales; family Amaryllidaceae; genus Allium; species Allium sativum. The sequence goes on along the minus strand of CM060919.1, from coordinate 565,037,442 downwards.
GTACTGATGACCCATTATTTCATGGTTTGGGGGATCTCCCCTTACCTGAAACTATATACACTTCAGAGGATTTTAGGAAGGATCCCTTAGTCTTCACCTCTTCTGAAGAGACTACTCCTGCTAAGGCCAAAGAGCCTGCCCGTACTAGTCTAGCTTCAGACTCGGGTTGGTTGGGGGGAACACACCACTTAGGACACGCTTTACACAATAGCATTAGCATTCATTGCACCTCTCTCTCTGTGAAACTATTGATTCTGAATTTCATTTGTCTTATTGTGCAGGCACGATGTCCCGATCTTTCTATGATATCAGGAAGCTCCGTCGTAGCATGTCTAATCCACCTCAGGATATCGAGTATGATCGCCGCGATGATCGCGGTAGGGAGGAGAGAAGGCCTTATGAACCCTATCGCTCTCGACCCTCACGTTCTCGCTCTCCCGTTTGGTCGGACCAAGAGAAATATAAAGGTTATCAAAGTCGTAGGAAAGAGGACAGGCCACAATCGAAAGACTCCACCTCTTCCCACGAGAAGCGCAACAGAGAGAGAAGTCCTCCAAAAGATACTGAGTCTCGAAGTAAACTCAAGGTCCCTGCTACTAAACGACCTAGGACAGATAAAGAAACTACTGAATCCTCCACACACAGCGACACTGAATTGACGATCCCCGCTCCTCCACCACTAGATGCAGAAACTGCAATCAAGCGGGCGTATTTGGAGGAGCAATTTCCCGAACATTACTTCGAGACTTTGACTTTTTTACCTGCCCTCGAACCTGTTTCTTCTAAGTGGGCAGATGAGGCCAAAGCAAAGATAGACGCGGTTGAAAAACAGTATTCTGAAATGTTCAAATATTCACGCAACCTTTCCAGAATTATCCGTACTCTAATCACGAATGCTGATTCAATGCAAAAAACCGCGGAAGAAGATGCAAAGGCCTTAAAGAACCTAGGAAAAGATTTGGAGGACACACAGGCCCAGCTTGCTATTGCTCAGAGGGACGCTACCAACTTCAAACAACAATTTGAAGATATGCAAAAACGTTATCATGATTTGCTGGAATCTCATACTCAAGAGCGTTCTGAGTTAAAAAAGAAAGTTGATGATGCTAAGTCAGAAGCCGCTAAGTCGCGCCTTGCTTATACTGACCTTGAACGGAAAAATGCCGAGTTAGCAAAGAGGAATGCTGAGCTAGAAAAGAAGAATGCAGACTTGGCTTCAAAGCTACTAGAGGCAGAGAACAGAGCTGCCCTGGCGGAGGGCAACGTTGAGTGTGCTATCAAATCTGCGGAGGAGGACCGCAAACAATTGTCAAAGGCGGAGGCAGATATTCAGGGTTTCGGCGAATTAATGATTGAATTCTTCGCACACATCATCCGTCGCCGGAACATTTCTTGGATTGAGGATTATCCATCCACTCTAGTCCAAGTATGGAGTCAGATTGTTGAGTGGGAAAAAGAGGAGCTCAAGGTCGACTCCATCGATGAAGACAAGCTGATGGAGAAATACTTAAGGGATGATGAGCCAGAACGCCTAGCTGAAGGGCGCCGCCTCATTGCTGATGCTATGGAAGAAGAGAGGCGGAGGACTAAACAGAAAAACATTCCCGAGACTGGTTCCTCTTCTGCTACCCCCGCAACTCCTGAAGTAGAGGGATATGATCCTGAACACCCGGGAATCCCTCGAACAACTCTGCTATCCCCAATCCCTGAAATGGCATCAGAGACAGCAGTTACCCCCGCTGAGAAGTCTTCGGAAGGTATCCCTACCTTTTCTCCTCAATTCGTCAAGGCTATTTCTACCTTTCGCCACGTGATTGAGCAATCGATGAAAAACCCATTATTTTCTCCTGAGTTGATAACTGTTGCTTCTCACTCTGTAGGTATTGAGCCATCCGGAAAGACAGATGTGACTCAGGGAGCCGCCTCTGGGGCAGAGCCTACGGAAAAGGCAAAAGGAGGGAAGGACAAGGATGCTCCTATAGACTTGGGAGAAGGAAGTGAGCCGACTAAGGCTGACACTCCCCATGATGAAGAAATGATAGCAGCCTTAAAGGATGATGGCGGTGACGGAGGACATGAGGAAGATCCAGAGGTGGCAATGGTCGGGGAGTCAAAAAATGCTGATGATGTTACTTTGGCTGCAATGAAAGCTGATCAAGATAAACGCTTGCAGTTAAAAGCCGAAGACTCAGACCCTGAAGCCCTCAAGCCTCTCGCAGTTGTGGATGCGGGATCAAGGTTAGTTGTTAAGCTCTCAACTAGATCTATTACAGAGGAACTCGCTAAAAAATCTTCTCTTGATTCCAGCGCTCCGCCCTCCGGGAAGAAGTCAACCGGTTCCAGCACCGCATCCTCAGGAAAGCAAATCAAAGCGCATCTTGACTGAAGCCGAGAAAGAGGCAAAGGATGCGGAGAAAGCCGCTAAGAAGTCCAAGACTCCCTCGAAATCTAAATAGTGGGTTGTCTTGCATTGTTTTAGTATTTGGTAGATCAATAATTGCTGCTACAAGAGTGGCTCTTGCACCTTCTTTTTTAGCTATTTTCCTGTACAAATTCATTCATTCGTAAATAAAAAATAATTCATTTTCTGCAATGTCTGTTTGTCAGTAGTTCTGCACTTATGTAAAAATGCATGTCTTACTATAGTTATGAAATGAAGTTACGGAGGGAGGAGATATGTGTATACATATATGCCCCCAGTCAATTCTTAAAAATTATTTAAGGCTTAATCAAGCAATCTGAATGCTCCCGATTTTCTGACGGGATAACATTTTCTGTGTTGTCGATGCCATTCGTTTTTTCTGGCATTTCTTTTATACTATCCTGTCTTATACTCAGGTTAGAGTTCTTACTGAGGCGGTCTCTTGTCTGGGTGCACCTTCATGCCTCAGAGGACGTCGTCTTCCCGTCCTTTTATACTCTCTCTCTCTGGAGAGTTAGAGTTCGAGCTCAGCAATCTATTCACTTTCCGATCTTTCAGCGGGGAAGGATCTCTTTCTCAGCGCTCAGTCGGAGACGCTTTTATACTCTCTCTCTCTCTGGAGAGTTAGAGTTAAGAATGTCGTTTTCTCATTCTTTTATGTCTTGTTGCACAAATAGTCGTTGTGCTTTTTCTTATGTTTAAACTGTTTTCAACCTTTTCAGGTTTTGAATCATCTTATATTCCATAATCGCAACAGAATAGTTGATGAATGTATATATATAATGCATCAAAGTAAATAACACACGATATTTTTATAGTGGTTCGGCTAAGTCGTAGCCTACATCCACTTTATAGTCCTTTATTCATATCATCAGATTTTCCCAAGGCAAGTCGTGCCTTATTACAGAGTTCATAAGAAAAATAACAAAGAGTACAACATTTCTAATCCAAATATCGCATCAAGTGTTGGGCATTCCATGCTCTAGGGACTTCTTCGCCATCTACGGTCGTTAACTTGAAGGTTCCTTTTTCAAGTTTCCGTTGGATGACAAAGGGTCCTTCCCACTTTGGACCGAGGTGAGGAAGGGATGGAAAGACTCTCTTTAGCACCAAATCTTCTGGTTCAAAAGTCCTAAGGCGAACTTTTTTGTCGTAATAGCATGCCATCTGACGTCGATGTCTTGCCGCACGCAAATCTGCTTCGTCCCTTTTTTCTTCGACTTCATCAAGAGACTCAAGTAAGAGTGCCCGATTCGTCATCGGGTCATAATACGTTACCCTGTGGGAAGGAACTTCCAGCTCAACTGGAATTACTGCTTCTGAGCCAAAAGAGAGAGAGAAAGGGGTGTGACCAGTAGCCGTCTTAAATGTTGTCCGATATGCCCACAAAGCTAGGGGCAATTCGTCAACCCATTTTGCCTTTGCGCGCTCTAACCGTTTCTTGAGGATGGATTTTATTACTTTATTTATTGCCTCAACTTGCCCATTCGACTGCGGATAAGCAACCGCAGTGTATCACTTGTCGATCTTATACTTCTGGTAGAAATTTCTGAATTCAGTACCATCAATCTGGGTTCCGTTTGTCAGTTATAATGGTCCTTGGGATCCTGAACCAGCATATAATATTTCTAACCACGAAACTTATCACCTTTCTTGCCGTGATTTTGGTCAAGGGCTCAGCTTCCACCCACTTCGTAAAATAGTCCACAGCGACTATTGCATATTTCGCTCCTCCTTTAGCAATCAGTAGAACTCCAATGATATCAATTCCCCACGTGGCAAATGGCCAAGGACTCACCATTGATTTGAGTTGGGTCGACGGTGCTCTGGGGATTTTGGCGAATCTCTGGCACTTATCGCAGCGTCGTGAATAATCAGCTGCATCTTTATTAATTGTGGGCCAGAAGTATCCATATCGCAATATCTTTTTCGCTAAAGTCTGACCTCCTGTATGATCTCCACACTCACCTTCGTGCACTTCTCTTAGTACACGTTTGATGTCGTCGTGTGCTATACATCGTAACAGGGGCATAGAAAATCCTTGCCTATAAAGAATATCATCTTGTATGACATATCTGGTAGCCTTGCGAACTATAGCCCTTTTCTCACTCTTCTTTGATGGGAGTGTCCCATTCTTAAGGAAGTTCTTAATTGGGGTCATCCACGACTCTTTCTCTGGTTCCGCTTCGAAAGCGAACTCAATTTCCATCAACTCAAAGCTTGGCGATTCCAACGTTTCAATTGGAATTATTTCAGTCTCTTCTGGATTGTCGGAACTAGCCAGCTTTGCCAGCCTATCCGCCTTCTGGTTTTCGGCTCTTGGGATGTGTTATATTGTACCGCTCCAAGTTGCTCAATAGCTCTCTCACTTTCCTGAGGTAGGCGATAAGTCGAGGTCCCCGAGCCACAAATTCCTCTCGCACTTGGCAAACAACGATTTTAGAGTCACAGAATATGTCCAACATTTTTATTCCGAGGTCTTTAGCAAGTATTAGTCGCCGAGAATTCTAATCGTAGAGCGTAATATAATGACCGTCCTTCAGGAGTGACTAAGACGATTCCAGCTCCGGACCTTCGGTCGTTCTTGGCTCCATCTGTGTATAGTTTCCATGGATCTATCTTTAACTCATCCTCGGACTTAACCACTTTGTCATCGATTACTTCCTCCTCTGGGATGGTGAACTCTGCTATAAAGTCTGCCAGAGCTTGCCCCCTGATCGACCTTCGTGGTTGAAAATTTAAATCAAACTGACTTAATTCTATATTCCATTTGATCAACCTTCCCGATGCTTCGGGTCTCTGCAAACCTGCCTCAAGGGCTGGTCGGTGTATATGGTTATTGGATGAGCTTGGAAATAGTGACGAAGTTTTCGGGATGCGATTAGGAGGCTGTAAGTGAGCTTCTCAATCTTTGGGTAGTTGCGCTCTGCCGCTGCTAATTTCTTGCTTACATAATATACTGGCCTTTGTACTTTGTCTTCTTCTCAAACCAGGGCTGTGCTAACGGCATGAGCCGAGACTGCCAAGTAAACAAACAATTCTTCGTGATCCACTGGCTTTGACAAAATCGGCGGTTTCTCTAGCAGTTCCAATAAATTTCGAAAGGCCTCAACACAGTCCGGAGTCCACTCGAAGTTCTTCTTTCCCCTTTTAATCAAACCAAAAAACGGGACGCATTTATCTGTGGCTTTAAAGATAAATCTACTCAGCGCAGCTACTTTTCCTGCAAGACTTTGGACGTCTTTAATTCTCCTCGGCTCTTCAATGTTTCTAATCGCTGCTATTTGGCTAGGATTGATTTCAATTCCTCGGGAGCTCACAATGAAGCCTAGGAACTTTCCCGATGCCACTCCAAATGAGCATTTCAAAGGATTCAACTTCATCCGATACTTTCGCAGGATACCAAACATTTCCGCCAAGTCTTGCGTATGGCTGGAGGATTGTTTCGATTTGACAAGCATATCATCCATGTAAACTTCCATAGTCTTCCCTATTTGATTATAAAACATTCTGTTCACCAAGCGCTGATAAGTGGCTCCGGCATTTTTCAATCCGAATGGCATTACAACATAACAATATAACCCCAAATTTGTAATGAAGCTCGTATGTTCTTGATCTGGCACGTGCATAGGAATTTGGTTGTACCCAGAATATGCATCCATGAAAGAGAGAAGTTCATGACCTGCTATCGAATCTACAAGCTGGTCAATCCTGGGAAGTGGGAAACTATCTTTTGGGCAAGCTTTGTTCAAATCTGAAAAATCAATGCAAGTCCGCCACTTTCCATTCGGCTTCTTTACCAAGACGGGATTCGATATCCAGTCGGGATATGTCGAATCTCGAATAAATCCGTTCTGCTTCAGTTTCTCCACCTCCTCTTTGAGAGCAGCCGACCTCTCTGGGCCCAGCATACGTCTCTTTTGCTTCACAGGCGGATGTTTCGGGTTTACATTTGGTGTGTGACTTATGATGGATGGCGATATCCCACACATGTCAGCGTGGGTCCAGGCAAACAAATCCAAGTTCGCCTTCAAGAAGTCCGTTAGTTCTTTGGCCCGACGTGGATCCAATTGAGATCCAATCTTCAAAACTCTTGTTGGATCAGCTTCGTCAATGGGAATTTCCACTGTTGCTTCATTAGGAGTTGCATTTCTAGTCTCTGGTTCCTCGTCTTTTCTGGGATCCAAGTCTTCAGGCGTTCCTTTGGACAACTCCTTCGGGGTCAATCTCTCTAATTGCTACGCCGAGCCCCCCTTTGGGGGAGGCGAGGCATCTTTACTCTCGATGTTAAGTCCTTTCATCAACATCTTTAATTCGGCAACATAGCAGGCCCGTCCGGAAACTTGATCCCCTCTCATTACTCCAGTTCCGGCTTCGGTTGGGAACTTAAGCAATAAACACCAAGGGGCGATACAAGCTCTGAACTCAGCAAGGGCAGGCCTCCCCAAAAATGCATTATTAGGCGAATCTATGTCCAACACTACGAACTGAAGCATCCGCACTCTTCTGCGTTCTCCTTGCCCCAAGGTCACGGGCAATTCTATGTATCCCATAGGAGCTGTTGATGCCCCGTTGAAGCCTCTGATCCATCCTTCACATGGCTTCAAATCTTCAGATTCAAGCTTCATCTGATCGAATGACTTTTTAAATAAAATATTGACGGAACTTCCGTTGTCTACTAACACCTTATGAACCAAGGCCGGCCCAATGGTGGTAGTAATGACCAACGGATCATCAGTGGGTGATTGGATCCCAGTATTATCTCTGCTGCGGAATACCACGTCGTCAAACATTGTCTTCTGTTGTTTTATAGGGGCGATATCTTCCAAATCATCACCTTCATTCACATCTACGTGCTTGGCAGCATTTACATATTGATCCATTGCTCTAAAGCTACGGATTGCTGGGTGAGGTCCACCCACTATGGAGTTGATAACAATTCCCTTGCCTTTCTGCTGCGTTGTAGGCTTGGGAGCAGGTTGAATCTGTTTTGGAGCCTGCTCTCCTTGCCCCCTGTCCCTCGGGGCAACCTTATATTCATCCAGTTTCCCTTCACGCAGCAGCTTCTCGATCACATCTCTCAAATGCCGACATTCATTGGTTGAATGCCCATGAGTTCCATGAAACAAACAAAACTTCCCAGTTGCCATTTCTTTCTCTGTCGAGCCACGAGGTGGCGGTCTTTTATATTGCAAAACGTTGTATGTATCCAGGTAAATATTCTCCAGGGTGTCGTTCAACGGTGTATAATTCTCATAGGTCTGGAATCGGGGTCTTTTGTTACGATCACTTCCCCTATTTCTATTTCTTCTGTTACCGTTCGTATTACGGTTATTGTTGTTGCCCCCGTTTCCAGAATTGTTGTTTCCACCCTTGTTTCCCACATTTACTTCAACTTTTCCGGAACTTTCCCCAGACTGCTTCACGGCAACATTACTCTGAACATTTTCTTTTGAAGCCGCTTCAGACTTTCTCTTTCGGTTTGCCTTGGCCTCCTCTCGTCTTAAATAAATATCGGCTTTTTCATAGAATATCTCTCTTGTGGAGGGTGTCTTCCCAAAAAGGTAATCCCCAAACTCGGATTCAGGGTCGACTCCTTCCTTTAATGCCATCAGAATGGAGGGCTCATGCTGGTCACTAACTTCAGTCACAGTTAAGTTAAACGGTCAAGATATTACCTCAAAGACTCTCCTGGCGCCTGCTTAATTCTTGATAATTCAATAACACTTTTGGACTTTCGGGTATGGAGTCGGAACTGATTCATAAAACGTTCGCTCAGTTCCCTATAATTCGAAACCGAACGAGGGGGAAGTCGGGTAAACCAGAACAGCGCCACATCTTCTAAATAGATCGGGAATGCTTTACACTTCACTGCATCAGGGGTAGCAGCAGCATTCATGAGCCACGAGTATCGCATCAAATACTGTCCCGGATCAGTTCTCCCATTGTATTTGTCCATCTGCGGCAGGTTAAAACGCCGGGGAAACTGAAAGTCGAGGATGTCGTCAGTGAAAGAAGTATGGCTTCGCTCAATGCCATAATCTTCATTGGTATAGTTCCGGCTCTCAGACATAATCTGGCGCACCATTGCCTGTACATCAGCATTAGTTAGGGGCCGTTCAGGTTCCCTGGCCCTGGTATCCGGGTTCCTTCTGGGCTCCCGTTCAGGAGATGCCCTTCTTCTTTGAGCTGCTTCTGCTCTACTCCGTTCCCTACGCTCCCGGTCGATCTCGGGAGGAGGGGACTAGAGCCTTTGCCCCCGAGTGGGATCATTGTTTCCTAGTGCTCGTGCAATATCCTCGCGAGACCCCAAAGATCCGAATGTCAGCTGCTCCAAATTCTGAGGTCGTTCGAGCGGCCTTCGTTCACGGGGCCGCTCTTCCTCGGAAGAAGAAGACTGATCCACAGGTGTGTGACGAACCGGTGATGGGGTTCTCTGTCTACGGAGTTCGCTAATTTCCCTGCTCATGAGTCTCATATTTTCTTGCATCATGAGATTGGTGCGCTCGTGGATTTTCATAGCCTCCCTAGTACTCTCAAGCATGTCAAGTAGGCGCGAGAAATCTCCTTGAGTAATGGGCGTAGATGGATTGACCTGATCATTGACCCTGGTGGCTGGAATCGGAGCATTCGTATGGACTCGAGTAGAGGTTCCAACATCACCAAGTGTCGGATCGGTTCGGAGATGGGAGATCGGGTCGGTTCGGAGCTGGGGAGCCTGGTCGGGTCGGTACATGGCAAGCTGCTCGGGTCGGTTCAGGTTGGGGGAATGCACTGCTTCAGAATCTCCTACCCGGATCGGACCGGAGCTCTCCCCCTGAAGGCTGTTCGAGTTTCCTGTATTGGTTCGTCCTGCTGCTGAGCTCTGCCCACGAGACCTTGTCACAACCGCATTTTGCTGATCTTCGCCAGCTCCATTTCCTCGACCAGATTGAACTTCTTTGCCTTCTCCTTTAGCCATGGTTCTTCAACAATCACTTCAACAAATATCCAAGAGCGTCGAAACTTGAGGATTAACTTCTTTGAACTCAACGGTACAAAAAGTAGAACGATAATCCCGAAAAACAAAGAATTCAGATGGTTCTCAGTGAAAGCACAAAAATGTTAGACCAAAAAGTGGTTCTAACACCCAAATTGACTAAAAGCAGAATGAAATAAGATCAAAAGTAAAATGAACACACAGGATTTATAGTGGTTTGGCGAAGAAATGCCTATGTCCACTTGTCTTTCACTATTTTCAATAATGTAGTTGCAATTACAATAAAATATTCACTGAATTTCTCTCAAAACTCACTTGCATTCACTCAATTGCCTAAAAAAAATAATGAAAGAAGATTTGGATTTTCCGGGAGTGCTGGAATTCGGGTTATGGAGGTGGTTGAACTCTCAAAGTGCCAGAAAAAAGATCCTTTTCTTTGTCTCTAGACAGGGTATTTATAGGTGAGAATTTGCTCAGAACCCGATCCGGATCGGAGCCACGTGTCATCCATCCCATCAGCCTCGGGTTCGGATGGATTTCTATGTTGACAACACATTAGAGCAGTGGACGTTGTGGGTAGGAACTGGTCATAGCCGCTCCAAATAACCAGGCGCTCATGCAGGGGAGTGACGTGGAAGACAGGCTCGGATCGGAACAGCGTGCACAAGGGGTTCGGATCAGAGTACCCGATCCGACCCGGATTAACTTAGGACTAATTCTTGTTTTTACTCTGCTCCGCTCCGATCTGTCTTTGTAGCAGGTAGCTCTCCAATCCAACTGGAAGTGGGTTGCTCTCCGATCCGAACAGCTGTGCCTCTCTGATTCCAACAGCAATAGTTCACCGATCCGAACAGCAGACTTTATCCGATCCGAACCGATACACTGCTTCGATCCGACCTGCTTCAGTATTTCCCCAGTTTTTTCAATGTTTCACATCTTGACTTTGTGTTGCCCAGTTCACAAAGTGGGCTAACAGTATTGCTACAAGAGACTAAAATTGAAAGCCCTGATTATAGTTTTTATGCGAGAATTGGGGGATCCCTTTTTCGCCATTGGGCATGCCTACCGGCAATTGGTAGTGCATGGGGTCTTATGATAGGGTGGAAAGATAGCCAATATAGACTCGTGCAGGAATTTACTAAATCACATTCATTACATGTTATTTTAGCTTCACTTAATGATAACTCTTTATTGGGCATTACTAATGTATATGGCCCACACAATAGGATTGAGAGGAGACGATTGTGGGACGAATGTTCGGACTTTAGAAACCTTGCCCCAAATCTTTGGATTATGGGGGGGAACTTCAACGTTACTAGGTTTCTAGGTGAGAGATCTCCTCGTGAAGGAGACTACTCTGATATGGAGGATTTCAATGATTTCATTCTTAATAATAATTTGATAGAGATTCCGTTAAACAATAGATCATTTACTTGGTCTAATGTTAGGGACAGTCCGTCTTATGCATTGTTAGATAGATTTTTTATAAGTACGTAGGTGGATGAGAGATTTCCAATTTGTAAAGTAAAGGGACTACCTTTTTTATATTCGGATCATTGCCCTTTAATCCTCACTTGTGATTCGAATATTTTAATTAGTAATAGTTTTAAATTTGAAAAGATGTGGCTATTAGACACCAGTTTTATTAAACTTGTTACTGTTAAGTGGAATTCGTTATTCTATTTTAGTAATTTGTACAGTGGCAATTCTGCAAAGATTTTCGTTTCAAAACTTGGCAAATTAAGATTTTTTTCTTAAGAGGTGGAATAAACTTGTTTTTGGTAGTGTTAGAGTTAAGAAAGATAAGATTTTATGTGAGATGTTAGACTTAGACAAATTGAATGAGTCAAGATCACTAAATTTAGTAGAGAAAGATAGACTATTAATTCTTAGAAATGATCTCAATATAATACTAGAAAAGGAAGAAACTATGTGGAGGCAAAGATCCAGAGTTCAATGGATCAAGGAGGGTGATAATAATACGAAATTTTTTCATAGTGTGGCAAATAAGAGAAGACGAGATAACTTGATTCACACTATTTTTATTAATGACATGGAACTGACAATTCAGCGGGATTTAAACGAAGCTTTCACTAGTTATTATAAACAAATTTTTGGGACTAGGATTAAAAGAAGAATCAATGTTAACTGGAAAGACATCTACCCCAATGATGTTAAGGATGAAGTTGTAGATTTAGATAAGCCTTTTTCAGAGCAGGAGATTTGGAAGGCTATTTGTGATATGCCTAGTGACAAAGCTCCGAGGCCTGACGGTTTTTCTGTCCTTTTCTATAAACAGTTTTGGGAAGTTTTGAAATTTGATGTTATTAAATTATTTAACGATTTTTACAATGGAGATTTGTGCTTAGGTAACTTTAATTTTGCTAATGTTATTCTTATCAAGAAGAGAGAGGATGCTAAATTTCTAAAAGATTTTAGACCAATCTCTTTAATTAACGTTTCTGTTAAGATTATTTCTAAAGTTTTAGCAAATAAGCTTAGTAGGAAGATGAATGTACTCATAGATAATTAACAAACGGCTTTTATTAAAGGTAGACAAATAGGGGAGGGAGTAGTAGCTGTTCGAGAGTATATAAATTTATGTGTTAAAAATAATTTTACATGTGCTATTTTGAAATTAGATTTTGAAAAGGCGTTCGATTCTATTGACTGGGATTTCATCTGTGAATTAAGTCTTGCCAGAGGATTTAGTATTAGATGGATAAACTGGATTATGCTTTTACTTAGGTCAGGTAGTTCTAACATTATTGTAAATGGGGTAATTGGAAAGAAGATACAATCGAAGAGGGGGCTTAGACAGGGAGATCCCCTGTCACCGTTACTTTTCAATTTAGCGGCCGATGTCTTTTCTAGAATAATTAAGAGAGCGGGGAGATTAGGTGTTTTAGGTAATGTCGGTAATGAGGATTTTAACAATGAAGTATCTATACTTCAATTTGCGGATGACACTTTACTATTTTCTTCTCATTTACCAAAACACTTTATCGCTCTAAAATTTATCCTTTACTGTTTTGAGATGTTATCTGGTCTTAGAATTAATTTTGACAAGAGTTCAATTATGGTTATTAATGATTTTGATAATGTAGAAACTAGGGTTGCAAGTACCTTAAACTTCTCAGTTTTGAAATTTCCTTTTGATTATTTAGGTTTTAAAATTAGGCGTTCAAAACTTAAGAAGGAGGATTGGTTAATCATTATAGATAAGATTAATTATAGATTATCTAGTTGGAATAATAAATTTTTGTCTAGAGCAGGTAGATTAATACTAGTTAATTCGGTGTTATCAGCTATTCCCGTTTATTGGATGTCGGTACATAGATTTCCTCAATGGGTTATTGAAAGAATTGACAGAATAAGACGTAATTATTTATGGAGTGGGGGAAGAGATCCCATCTGTAGAGGTTTTAAATGTTTAGTGAATTGGGAAGTGTGTTGTAAGCCTAAGAAAGATGGGTGGCTGGGGATCATTAACTTATATAACTTTAACTCATCCCTATTAGCCAAATGGTTGTGGAGGTATAGGTGTCCTGAAGTGTCGTCAACATGGAAGGTTATTGTGTCAAAATTTTATTATTCAGAAGGTGAGTTTATTGTTGAATCTAGTGGTAGTTGGTATAATAGACTATCTTATTTTTGGAAATCAATATTAAAGTGTTTCGAGTTTTTTAATATAGGATATAAGGTGATTGTTCATTCAGGGAATATTACTTACTTTTGGCATGATAGGTGGATCTCTCGATTACCACTTAAAGTAGAATTTAGTGAACTCTTTAATAACTGTAGTTTTAAAAATGCATTGATTAAGGATATTTACAGAAGTGATTTGGATCCCCATGGGAATTTTCTTTTGATTATTTATTAGACGGAGAAATGTTAAGACAATTTGCTTTACTTAAAGCTAAGTTATCATTATATCACATCGATGAGTGTAGAGATACTATTAGTTGGGGAATGGATAAAATTCAAGTGTACACGGTTAAGTCCATGTATAACTTTATAAATTTCTCTGGTATATCACGTAGATCCTATAAGTTTATTTGGAAATATAACTCTCCTCCTAAAGCTAAATTTTTAATGTGGTTAATTGCTCATAAGAAGCTCAATACTGTTGAGCATCTAAAGAAGAAAAACTTTAATTTTGATGCAAAGTGCTATTTTTGTAATCTATTGAATGAAGATGTAGATCACTTATTCTTCACTTGTAATATCACTAATTATATTTTTAATATGGTACTGAGGTTATTTGTTTTTGATCGTCCTAATTTTTATAGTGGATGCTTTGAATATTGGGAATCTTTTAGATATGTTTATAATGCTTGTAAGAGATATGTTTTAGACTCTTTGGTCATTATTATATATTGGTTCATATGGTTGGAGAGAAATCAAAGATTTTTTAATTCTATTACTGTTTCTATGGACAATTTAGTTATTAAGATAGTTTATTTTTGTTTAGACTAGATGTCTAATCCAAATTACAAATTATTTGGAAAATTATGCTTTGAGAATTTTCTGACCAAGGTTAGATTAAATTTGAGCCTTTTCATTACAATCAACAGTTTTTTTCGTAATAGATTTCGTACTAGTTATTAATATCTTGTATTAGTTTTCCATGCGTCTTTCTCTATACATATATGTATGGTATATATATAGATATGTATATATTTATATATGCTTTACAAGATATATATATATATATATATACATATATATTTCCATATATATATGTGTATTAAAATACTAATAGTTTGTTGAGTTTATTGCAGAATCAGGTTGTTGATAAAGAGGTTGATCTAGTGCATAGCTGTTTGGATTGGTAGCGGAGCTGAGAAGATTGCTGTTTGGATTGAAGATTTGCTTTTCAGTTGTATTCTTTTGGGCTCATTGTTAGAGAGTTTGTTGTAGTTACACTATATTTTTATTTTTCTTGCTTTTACATAGAGAGTATGGGGTATTGTATTGGAGTGGATATACTTCAATATCGGGTGGTGGCCTTGCCGGAATTCGATATTGGAGTAGATGGGTGGTGGTTTATCCGGAACTCATCTATCTACGATCCTTTACATCCCCAGAGCTATGTTAGGTTGTATTTTTTATGTATTATAGTCGGACTCTGTATCTTTGTTTTCTTTATTATATATATATGTGCTCTCTTCTTCTCAGAAGATCACACATTTTTGTTTCAAAAAAAATATTTTTATACTTCTACAATATAAAAGATTATATTTTTATACCTTATACACATATAGAAAAATCCGCCTTTTCAAAAACAAATCTTTATTTAAAAACAATATAAAAATCCTATATTTTTCTCTAATAAAAATATAAGCTTTTCATAACATAAAAATCAAGCTTTTATATACACTAAAAATCATATAAATAAACAAGGAAAAAACTTACAGTGTTTTTTTTTCTTTGAAATGGAATCGGGGGGGTGGGGGGGGCTGAGAGGAAGGGGGATTTTATTTTTATTTATTTAATTTACAAAAAGTTAACTTTTTCATGCGACCTCTAAACGAGGCCCACCGCCTGTCGTCCGTAGCTAATTACCCCCATTCCGAACACAATGGGATATGTATCGTCGGCTGATTCGATCGTTTCGATCAGTTTTCGTTAAAATCAACATATAACTCTATATATTGAATTTGAACGCGCATTTCAATTTAATGGGGTCACATACTAACTCAAAAAATTCTAGAAAAATATTTTCTAGCTTCATATTGACGATACGGTCCTAACAAAACTAGTTTCGTCGAATTCTGAGACCGTTGGAAAAATGGCCATTTTCCAGTCGATTAAAATCAACTGAAACTGGTCAAACGCGTTTTCCTTTACCACGTCACATATTAATTCGAAAAATTATGAAATTTGGAATCTAGCAATAACTTGACATCACAGATCCAACAAAAGTGGTTTCATCGAAATCCGAGGTCGTTTGCAAAATGGCTATTTTTAAGGGCCTGAATTCCATAGCGACTATTCAGAATTTTCAACTGGACATATCTTTTGATTCCCGCTATGAAATTTTGATTTTTCGGATTCGTTGGAAAGATATTCTCAAATAGATCCTATTATTTTTGGTTTCGCTAAAATACGGTTTATTTTGCACCCGAGACATTCAATTGAAGTTTGAAATTGAATTATCGAACTACCGCGCCATTTTTAATTCTATTAGAATTAAAATAAAATTTATATTCTAACGACGACGTATATAAATATATTCGTTCTATTCTATTCAAAATAAATTTCCCGTCGATATTTTTCAAAATAATCTATTTTAAATGTTCAAAATTCACTAAAATTGCCAAAATAAAAATTTTAATCTGGCTCAGATTTTCCAGGTTGTTACACTTGATCTAGAATTGAAATTCAATAAATGAAAGCACTATTTTTTATTAATATTAAGTTTCTTTGGTTGTACGCAAGTGTTACTTTGTTCATATCTAAAACAATAATCTTTACAATAATCCAAGGTACTGTTCACATTATATTTTATAGTTAGACTTGTTCACTAACACATGATACTATGGGGTTTTGGTTTTAAGAAGCGCTGATAAGTTAACAAGGAGTTCACAGTCCAAAAACACATATTTCTTAATAATCAAAATATTCTTAGCTGC
This sequence comes from Allium sativum, assembly GCA_030737875.1. Taxonomy (NCBI): domain Eukaryota; kingdom Viridiplantae; phylum Streptophyta; class Magnoliopsida; order Asparagales; family Amaryllidaceae; genus Allium; species Allium sativum. The sequence goes on along the minus strand of CM060919.1, from coordinate 565,021,403 downwards.
AACGTCATTGTTAACAGGTATTTCAGAAGCCGCCTGTCATATTGTGCACAAAATTCAACAGGATCCCAATATCCTTTCCATGTCAATTTCTTTAGTAAACTACATGTAGAAATAATATCAAATGCATATTTGGGAAGTCCAATTGAATTCAGGTTGTTGGCTTCATTAAGATCGTACATCATATTGGCCATCTTATCATGGTCTTCTCTATCACTGAAATTATCAAGTTCCCAGATTATGTCAGGAAAATCAAGCCAAGAATCTATTGTATTAATAATAAAAACTCGCCTTTTATGATACTAATGCAAATTGAAAATATAAGCTAAAAATGCACCTAATCAAATAATTAATAAAAACTCACCTCTTCTCGCTTCCTGATAGCATTCACCAAATTCGAATCTGCAGATAGATCGGAATTGGTGTTAATCAACTGCTGGGTGATCAACAAGAAAGTAGGCGTGGTGTATTATACTCCTTATTTCAAGAGAAAAAGCTGTTATCAATTACAATAAAAGTAAAAATAAATTTAGTTAAATTTAAGCATATATCATCTATAAAATCATAATGCTCCGGTTCATTTCAAGTTTAGTTTGCAGCTAAGCACATTGTTATTTACTTAGTACTAGCAATGTTCAGATGTATTATACTCCTTTGTGAATACAAATGGAGCTATCCCTATAAGTTGTGTTGCCTACTTAAGAAGAAGAAATAAAGAAAGAAAAATTAGAAGAATAAGTTAACATAATTTGTTAGTTGAACAAACGACTAATTTGATTCCAATGTGCAGATGTATATTGTGGAGGCTAATAACAATGAGGTTGTAACCATGATCACAGGACCGACAGGAAACATATTTTTTATTCCTGTAGCATGAGAAAAAGTAAAAATTGGTGACTGAAAAATCAAATTAAAATCTTTGAAGTTTTGTTTTCTCGTAAAGGGAAAAAATATTGAGAAATTATAAGAAAAATGAAATTAAGACCTATAAATTCTGCATCGGGAAAAGATAGAAAGTAAATATACAATAATTATTTGATTGCATTTATAATTTAATGAATAATGTTAATACATTTTAAATAAAAAATTTGAGAGTAAGTTGAAATGTAGACTGGAAATTAATTACCATATATGAAAGACATGATATTGATGATTGTTGCATATAAGTAAGTTCAAATGCCTGGTCGACTTGTTAGACAAAAGTGATACATTTAAATCAAATGCACACCTGATGCCTGCATTATTAAAATACATAAGATATCACATATTTTCAATTAACAAAATAAATTTGATTTACAAATTTTAGGAATGTGCAATACTTAAAATGAAATAAAGCAAACCAAAAATGATTTTGAGAAAAAGTAATCGGTTGGTTCGAAAGACTACCTTGACTACTAGATTTTGTTGTTGCAGCCTCTTGCATATGGTTGACATGTTTTTCATATTGATTCTATAAATTTGTAGGAAGAAGGCATGCATCCAAAACAATATGATTTATATTAGACGTATGATAAAAGTATTAAATGTAAAAATAGGTTAATTTGAGAAAATCACCGTATGATTAGTTAATTCCAACGTGGACACCGGTGTAGGATCAACATGATGCTCAAACATCTGCTCAACATTGTCGGATAAAGCCGTATCATTCAAATCAATATGAAACATTTTAGATATTTTGTTTTTCAGCACCTGCCCCAAATCATGCACACGGTATTAATTAAATAGGCATAACTAAAATCTTCAGATATTATTCATATTATGCACCTACCAAAAATCAAGCACACGGTACTAATTAAATAAGCTTAACTAAAATCTTCAGTTATTATTCAAATTATGCACCTGCCAAAAATCTTCAGATATTTTTCCTATGGTAGTAAGTGGATATATTTTAATCTATTATTAAATCTGCTTTGGTATTAATGGCCAAACCTATGTAAATGTAAAAATAGGTTAATTTGACTAATGAAATTCAATAGAAAAAAAATATAATGACAAATTTGTCCAATTCACTGCATACGGCAAATATTATAGGGGGAAATCCGACTTCTGAGGAACTTGCTTCATTAAATCTTAATGAAGGATCAAACACAATAACTTTTAGCTTTTCAACCTCAATGCTTGGACTACAGCAGGCACGCTTTTCTTCAAATCTTTAATGTGGTTTTATTTGTTTCTGTTATATTATGTTTTATACCTTCTGCATGGTAAATAGTAAAAAAAAAAATCTATTGTTTTACAGGTGGATGCTAGATTTTTTTTGTTGTGGAAATGGAATACTCGAATTGATATTTCAGACTCCATATATAGGTATTTACCATCATTTTTTTTGTGGAAATGTAACATATAGTGCATTTACCATCATTTTTTTTAACAAACGATTTAATTAATTCTCTCCATCATTCAACAGATTTAAATAGCTTTTCTAGAGAACATTATATCTTATTTTACTAAAAGAAGCCAAGTAAAAAATTGCCTCTCTAAAGGCAAAGTGTAAAAATAGGCGCAAGTGTAAAAATAAAAGCTCATCATGCTATATCTCTCAAAGTCCAAGTACAAGCCGCAAACCATGGGAACCGAATTCTTAAAATTTCAAAGGTTCGAGCATTTCATCGAATATGACGTGTGCATTATTGTGAAAATAGCATTCTATGGGTATTGTACAGTTCAAATCCACCAAATCACTCTAAAACCCGTTGCATTCAAGTCCAATTCCATTTTGTAACACTTCGATATCAGAAATTCATGGCCTTAAGCCCCAATTTACATTCCAATTCCTAATTAAACAAAGTTAAGACTCTAACATCAAAGTTATCACCTTCGATGTAAATCTCAAAGGATTGATACCTGCGATTGATTAGATCTGAACAGCGGAAAACCGAGCTCAAAAGATTTGGAAGGGCACGGATTCGAATTATCGTCTCGAGCTGATCCAAAATGGAGTGCGGCCTGGATATGAATTGAATTGAAGAATTAAATCCCAAGTGAGAAGTGAAGTTGGCAAATCGGCTTTAGAAGAGTTCTGCTGGCATTGAAGCACTCCAGTTTACTCAGAATTAGAAGGAGAAAAACCGCAAAGGAAATAAAACGAGAAGGAAACGAAAAGAAGGAAAACGTTGAAAGAAAAGTCTTCTAAGCAAAAATAACGCCTTAATTTGTTGATTCAGACAATTTGATTTTGGTTCTTATAGTAGGCAAACCTCCCTAATGGTCGGTTTGATTAAACAAAACCAAGTTCATTAACCATATGTAACAACCCGAAATTTTCGACCATTTTTTTTTAATTCAGTAAGTTTTAATTTTAATTATGGTTGGAATATATAATTTTAATGATTCATGAACTCTATAAAATTGTTTAAAGAACGAAATTCAACTTATTATGATAAATATTACTTGCATTGATTGAAGATTTAACGATGATTCAGTTTGTATTGCCAAATAATGAAATAAATGTCAGCTTAAGAAATGTAAATGGGAATTTATAGCAAGTTATTAAAACTTAAAAAGAATTGAATATTTTTAAATTTAATTGCTCAATTTAATTTGTATTTGGAAATGGGAATATCCAATTTAATATGGTCTTTTATTTTTGGTATGATTTAATTATATATCTTTTTACTTAAATTTTCATATATATATATATTCGTAATATTTTGATATCATTGAATGTTGTAAATGTTTGAATTGTCGTGCACATTGTCTTATTAAAAATTTCAATGAAAGAACAAATAGATTAAAAATGGAACATTGATATTCGCAGCCTAACAGATTTTATACTTCCTTTTATGATGGGCTAAATTGTTGTTGACATTTAATGTAATGTAGCAAACAAATGGAAATAACATAATTGTAATGAATGTTGAATTAATACAATGAAACGAACAAATTAGTTCTATAATTGAAATATAATGTTAAAGTTGATGTGATTTTGAACCATAATGGGTTAAATATATAATTTAATGATTTGTGTCTTGAATTGTTAAGATATAAACTTTACTTGATTTGTCAAACAATGAATTGCAATAACTATATACAATAATAACTTGTGTTTGGTAAGTTAGTTATATTGGAATTTGAAATTAATATTAAATTAACAATATATATAATAGATTAACAAATTTAAAATTCCTTATATATTGAAAATTTTGCTGTATTGAATACGGTAATAATATAGATACGTTGTCTGTACAATGAATGTCAACTAGAAATAATATAATTATCTGCTTGGATTGAAAATATAGTTACATTTGAAAGGAATGATTAATGAAAATAAATTGATTACTTTTTTTAAATGCTCAATGGAGATTGTTGAATAATTGAATCTGAGATTTATAACATACATAATTAATTCTTATAACTAATAATATAAGCCCTATTTTGAAGTTGGGTTAAATAAGTAATGTTATGTGTTGTATTAAAGATGATGAAAAAGACAATATTGTAATTAAATTAAACCGATTTATTGGAATTAAAAGTATATATGGTCGAATTTAATTGAAGTTGAAACTAAATATTGAAAATTAGTGTAATAATTAACTTTGAATTTTATATATGAATTCATTTTAAACTATGGTAAAAATTTTGAGTAATCAAAAAGATAAAATTTGCTACTTATGAAAGTTGAATAAAAAAGAAAGTTAATTAATTTAATATAATTAATATTCAACGGAGATTGGTAAATAATAATTGAATTTGAGATTTTAATGTATGTAAATTGATGGAAGTCGTATTTTGGAATTGGATTTAAATTGGTAACTTTTGGAATTAAATTAAAGGTGGGTATCATGTCGAGATTTAGTTGCCTAATTTTTTTTCTAAAACCTAAGTTCTTATTTCTATCTCAATGAAACAAGTATCCTTTCATTTCTTTTTATTTTGTGCAAACAAGAGCCGCCACTGCTATGTTTTTTTCGCAGAAAAACTAACAGTCACACCACTTTAAAAAAATCTATTCTCTTTCCATACATTGTTAAAAATCATGAGAACTCGAATTACTTCCCCGGTCTCCGAAGAGATGAGAAAGAACGAATTACTTTGAGAACAACACACAAAAGGACGCAGACGGGAGAACATTTCATTGTTATTACAACAATTCCATCAGATACAAGAATATACAGAGTATAAGTGAATAAATTTACATTCGATAAATATCAGAGATTACAATAAATTACATAGCAGCGGAAAATAATACAAAAGCACAACTAGAAGTGATACACGGATACAGAGCTTTCCGAGCATCGTTCCAGCTGTTAATCAGGACCCTGTGAATATAAATCTGCAAAACCAAAACTACTAGCTGCCCGTGTGGAAAATAGGGGCACCCAGAGTTTAGGTTAAAACAATAAACTCCAGGTCAGTCATGTGACTGGTGTGAGAACTAAAACAGTTATTAATATTGGTTTTAAAGTTAGGTAAATCAAGGGACCACGCCGTATAACACGGAACGGGTTTCCTCCCAAGAATACCAGTGCATAGAACAAACAGCGCAATGCTAAATAAAGAAAAATGAAGCTGTTATAAGACCCAGGTCCCATCACACAATGCAACGCAAGCCGGAGGATAGGGTTTTTACCTTATAACTGCCAAAGCATGCTTGATACGTTTAAAACACATTATTTGATACTATTATAGGCGTATAGTGTCAAAACAATTTCAAATCATAAATATCAATCATAGGCGGCATGGGTACCATCTATCATGTCGCCATACTAGTTCTACAATTAAAACCGCAATACACGTATTGGAAATTGGATTCCGTCATGAGCCGAGGCAAGGGGCAAGCTCCTCTCCGCGTTCGAGACACTCTAGCAAATGTCCCAGGACCCCACTCTGATCCTTGGATCTTCAGGGCCGGTCCTCTCTTACTTTTGAGGATTAATTATTCCTGAACACACGTTTCCCGGTCCTTACAGACCTATATCCGAGGCGCCTCGTATCCAACAACCACACAGGTGAAAAGTATATAAATGTCAGGGCTGGTAGGTCACTGACACCACCCTAGCTAGAAAGAAACGTCGTGCTCTCCCTGCAGTCACTATCCCGTTTTTGACTCATACCGAGGTGTGAGGCTCGCGAATTCACGTTATACACAAAGCTATGCCACACAGGCCGTGCTTTGATCATCAACCACAAGACTTTGCTTTTCAACAGAAGCCTTGATCAATTGCCACTTACGCATGCCACATTGGCAATTCACTCCATGCGACTGATGTCCATCGATATACAACCTCTGAGCTCGTACGTCTCAGAGAAGGGCGTTAAGCAAGAGAATAAATTCTCCGCCGCCAAACAGATGTATATTTAATAGAGATCAATCAACATAGAATAAAATCCACTGTCAGACACACAATCCATTTACAAGTTCGTTCTGGGTTTGAACGAAACCGGAGGCTCTTTCCTCGCATATCCATCCATCTCCAAGTACGTCTGGACGATCACCAACTGTTTCCCTCATCCTGGGTGTAAAGCCCAATCAAGATCATCAGTAATCACCCAAACGATGTGAAGACTTCCGGTCTTCAACCACCGTCTTCATCTTCGACATCACGTCGAATCGGTTATTCAGAATGGGTATAAACCCGGCCTTTCTGAATAACCCACGTATATAGTAAACGAATGTTACACAAGCACAACAAACGCCTCATTCCAGTTCAGAATATTCTTTTATTCACAAAATCACATTCTTAGGGAAATGTTCCCATTAATTTTATCCAAGATAAATTCTTCTAAATTTATTCTTTGATCTTCCTTTGGATATCATTTCAAACTAGTCGGGATTAACGAACCACACCGAAGTAATTATTTGTTTTATTTCCCAATCCCAACCTATATATCCCATGGAGCAAAACTGGTGATACTCCATATCTAACACCACAGTGTTATCGGTAAAATTAATTACCATTTCACGTTCAAATCTAATCAAAGATTTAACTATCGCTTTGGAGCAAAACTGGTGATACTCCACTCTCGATCACTTTTCAGATTTGATAATTTAAATTATCAATTCACATTTTAATCTAATTAAAGATTCATTAAAACTTCACTTAGTTTTAATCTTCTCAAAAATCAATATCTTGCCTTTAACTGGGTTAAAGAACCAATGTCTTCTAAAACACGATTCATGATAAACCCAAATCACATTTGATATTAAATACAAGGCTCTGAATAGAAAATATATCGGCTTATATTCAATATCAAATTCTGAAACCAACATATATCGTATTGGAAATAACGATATAAAATATATCTTTCAAATTCCCATAACAATATCCGTATAGTCACGAAATCCAATATCGAAATATTCCGAAGATAATTTCGATTCAACTCCACTTCCACTTCACCTATTGGGAATATTGGTTATTTTTAAAATCACTTTCAAATTCAATTTATTTATTTCAAAAATAAATTGATTTTAATTCTAGTTCAAAACTAGTTCATTTCGATAAAAATCTATTTCTATCATTTCAAATGTGGAGTTTTTCATCCCAGTTCTTTCCAATTCACATATTATAATTTTACACAAATTATAGATATTTTTAATAATTTTGTCAAGGCCCGTACAGTCGATTTCCAACAATGGCCATCGAACTGCACTTATAGCGACCTTTTTCAAATTTGATTTGGACATAATTCCAAATCCAACCGTTAGATTTCAAGTTTCTAACATTCATTGGAAAGCTCTTTTCGATACGAACCCAACGGTTCCGGTTTTAGGAGAATCCGACGGTCGGATCTCCCGCAACGCCAATTCGAAGTTAATGGTCGAAATTCACGAACTGCCGCGGCGCGGCGCGTTCTATTCAAGCCATTATATATAATATATATATATATTATATATATTTCGTCGATTTCCTTTTAAAACGAATTTTATAAATCGTTTTAAATTCGTTTTCAAAACCATTTCAACACTACATTCTATTTCAAATCGATTTGATTTCAATTCAATTTCAAATTCCAATCCGTTTCAATTCAATTCAATTTGAATTCATTTTTATTCAATTCGAATTCAAATTCACTTTCTATTCAACTCGAATCGAATTCATTTACTATTTGATTCCATTCGAATTCGTTTCAAATTGATTTCAATTCAGTTTCATTTCGTTTTAAATTTCAATTCCTATTCAATTCAATTTGAATTCATTTCTATTTTATTCGAATTCAAATTCGCTTCCTATTCAATTCGAGTTTTAATCTAATTCAATTTGAATTTCATTTCAAAATATTTAGTTTTGAAATCACTTTTCAATATTCCTTACAAAACGAATAAAATCGATATAAACATCGTTCGCGTCAAAATAACGCATCTCTAATCAACACGGCTTTATATTTCAATAATTCGTTATTCTATTCAACAAATGAATATTTATCCCATTCAACACATGAATCTATATTTCTTTCAACACACGACTAATCTCAACACATGAGTACTGTCAACACATCACTATTCTTGTTATGTAAAATATTTTATAAAACTATGGTATCTATCGTTTGATTTTTAATTAGACTTCTACTGGGAAGTAGTTCTAATTTTAAATATGATAAAGATGTAAATTTCATTGTATAAAATATTTCACTCAACACATGCACATCGTCAACACATGACTATTTTTATATTCAACACATGAATTTTCTTTTATAATATTCCTTATTTTCCCAATTGGAATGAGGCCCGATCAATCACCATATAACGTTAATTATATGGATTTCCATACAACACATGTATATAATAGCAATAATTAACAATCAACAATCAACCAAAGTGCACTACACTGTATAAGCATCAAATATAGATATCTAACGCTTATAACAGCCTGTCAATCAATCGATCGACATATTTAATCAATCAGGATGAGTGAACTTCAAATTTCATCCCAACACCCGTGTGGGGTTTCAAACAATCAAACACAGATTTTTAGTTGTGCAGTTGGGCGATGTGTAAAATTTATCGACCCAATCAATATCCTTCAAATAGGTGTATATAAACAAATCGGCCGATTTGTTTATGAATATTTTATTTTATTCACTTCCACTTTAAAAATTATATTTTTAACGATAAAATATTCTATTTCAACACATGAATTTCCTTTTCAACTCATTTACTCAATAAAAATGATATTTTTATTTTTCTAACATATTTTAGAAAATTTCGGCGGCATAACGGCACGATACTAGAAACGGGACGAGGCCTAGCCTTATCCCCGGTCTAGTGAAGGCCCACGCCATTCACACATCACTCAAATCCATTCCAATTCACCAAACAATTCAATTCAAACCAATTAGACTAATCAACTTTACAACCAAACAATTTCACAAACAAGCCATCCATGGTCTGTGGATGACGGGTGTCGGGTGCTACTAAGCACCGTCTGCATCCTAGTATATATATATATATATATATATATATAACTAGAAAAAGAGAATTTGAGTGAGAAGTTCTCACCAAAAGCTATCCAACCATCTCGACTCTTCTAATGCAGGAAATCTTCACTGTTCTCGTCTCTTATCGCTTTCGTTGTCCGCTTTCACTACATATGTAAAAATCACATTTTTATATACTGATGTCTTTAAAATAAAAATCACATTTTTATTTATTTACTTTCAATTTAAAAATCATATTTTTATAATCACTTCATATATTTAAAAATCAAATTTTTCCTATGCTGTTCAATATATAAAAAATTACAATTTTATTTCGAAGTTCAATATATAAAAAATTACATTTTTATTTCGAAGTTCAATATATAAAAATCATATTTTTATTTCGAAGTTCAATATATAAAAATCATATTTTTATTTCGAAGTTCAATATATAAAAATCATATTTTTATTTCGAAGTTCAATATATAAAAATCATATTTTTATTTCGAAGTTCAATATATAAAAATCATATTTTTATTTCGAAGTTCAATATATAAAAATCATATTTTTATTTCGAAGTTCAATATATAAAAATCATATTTTTATTTCGAAGTTCAATATATAAAAATCATATTTTTTTTCATCGTTAAAAATATAAACTTTTCATTATTAATTATATGAACTCTTCATTGTTAAAAGTATGAACTTTTCATTATTAAAAATGTGAACTTTTCATAAACAAAGTTCATATTTTCTATCAACAAAGAAATCAGTTTTTCTTTCTTTAAAAATACAGTTTTTAAAACTCAAAAAAAAATCAGTTTTTCTTTCTTTAAAAATACAGTTTTTAAAACTAAAAAAAAATCAGTTTTTCTTTCTTTAAAAATACAGTTTTTAATTTACTGTAAAACAAAAATAAAAACAAAAACAAAATAACCTAAACGCTCACCTCAGGCTGCAAAGAGGGAGGGCTCGATGGTGTTCGTCGGTGGCGGCGTCAGGGGGCGTCGCGATGTGGTGTTCGAGGTGGAGGCGGTAGGGTTCAGGGCTTCGGGGTCTTCGTCGGTTTCGAGGGGTTGTTCGGTGGGAGGAGGAGGCTGCTTCGAGGGTAAGGGCGGCGTCGAGGTGTTGTTCGGCGGTGGGAGGAGGCGTCAGGGCGGCGGCTCGATTAGATTAGGTTTTTTTTTCCTGTTTCTGGTAAATGAATAAGGAATCGGGGGGGGGGGGGGGGGGCAATGAAGAAGAAAAAGGAGGGAATATATATATATATATTTATTTTATTATTTAATTATTAAATTTTTGCAAAAGGGTTGACTTTTACATACGACCTCGAAACGAGGTCTACCGCCTGTCGTCCATAGCGTTTTACCCCCATTCCGAACACAATGGGATATGTATCGTAAGCTGGTTTGATCGTTACAATCAGTTTCTGTTGAATTTACAATTTAAATCCTTATATTGAATTTTAAACGTACATTTCAAATTACCGGGGTCACATATTAACTAGAAAAATTCCAGAAAAATATTTTCTAGCTTCGTATTGACGATACGGTCCTAACAAAACTAGTTTCGTCGAATTCTGAGACCGTTTGAAAAATGGCCAATTTCCAGTCGATTAAAATCAACTGAAACCGGTCAAACGCGTTTTCCTTTGCCACGCTCACATATTGATTCGAAAAATTATGAAATTTGAAATCTAACAATAGTTTGACATCCCGGACCCAACAAAAGTGGTTTCGTCGAATTCCGAGGCCATATGCAAAATATCCATTTTTAAGGGCCTGAATTCCATAGCGACTATTCAGAATTTTCAACTGGACATATCTTTTGATTCCCGCTATGAAATTTCGATTTTTCGGATTCGTTGGAAAGATATTATCAATTATATCCTATCATTTTTGGTTTCATTAAAATCCGGATTATTTTGCACCCGGTACATTCAATTGAAGTTTGAAATCGAATTATCGAACTACCGCGCCATTTTCAATTCTATTTATAAATATATAATTATTTATATTCTAACAACGACGTATATAATATATACATTCGAATTATTTTCAAAACTAAATTTCTCGTCGATATTATTTAAAATATTTCATTTTAAATAATCAAAATTCGCTAAAATTGCCAAAATAAAAATTTCAAACTGGCTCGCATTTTACGGGTTGTTACAATCTCCCCCACTTAAAACTTTTCGTCCCCGAAAAGGAACAAAGTCGAAAGTGGTTTGATTAATCAACTCTACGCTCGATCTGGCTTCCATTCTCCAACTCTTTAGTTTCTGAGAATTTTCAAAATTTCAAAAATTTGGCTAACACCCTAAATTTTCGAAAAATTTCGCCATAACCTCCCCTGCACCGGGAGCATCGGGGAATTTCAAATAGCTTCCCCGGTCCTTCAGATCTCAAAAAGAAAAAGAAAAGGCCAAGCGGCTAGCCAATAGGCTCATAAAATCATCATCACCCAAACAAAACAGTAAATTATGTAGTAAACATGTACCTATTTGTCGGGCAAACAAATTTTATTCTTCGGCTCTAGCCTCCTTGCTATGACCTGTTCCATGTAAGTATATGTATATGCAAACAAATGCGACCAATTTTCAATATAACTCAATATTTGGTTCAAAATTGGCAAACAAATAAACAACCAACACAAACATCAATCAATTAGTGAATTAACGTTTCAAATTCATAAATTTGATACATATATACAAAAATCATGTTTTAATGCCAATTCACAACAATGTGTTCTAGCTATATTAGTTTTGGTTCTCACACCAGTCTAATGGAAATATATAGAAATCACACCTTCGAAACTCGAATATGAATCCTGATGATGATGCACCATCATCAGAATCATCCCCGGGTGTCTAGAATGCGACTCTATATCTACCCAGTATATTAAAACTTCGAATATACGTTCATGACGCGTATACGCGAAATCTATATATACTCGATTGTCCATATTGAAAATAAATAAATATTCAAATACGTATAAAACGATTTAAATTTTTAAAACAAAATTGTTTTCATTTGAAAAATATACTCTTCACACTCGTTCTAGGATACTACTGATCCTATCTCTAACGAGTCATTCTAATTGGATATTGCTAATCCAATATCTGATGAATTCTTTCGTATGGTTCTAATGTGTCTTGTTCTCGAGCTTTGTAAACCAAAGCTCTGATACCAACTGAAGCGACCCGAACTTCCCCGGTCTCCGAAGAGATGAGAAAGAACGAATTACTTTGAGAACAACACACAAAAGGACGCAGACGGGAGAACATTTCATTGTTATTACAACAATTCCATCAGATACAAGAATATACAGAGTATAAGTGAATAAATTTACATTCGATAAATATCAGAGATTACAATAAATTACATAGCAGCGGAAAATAATACAAAAGCACAACTAGAAGTGATACACGGATACAGAGCTTTCCGAGCATCGTTCCTGCTGTTAATCAGGACCCCGTGAATATAAATCTGCAAAACCAAAACTACTAGCTGCCCGTGTGGAAAATAGGGGCACCCAGAGTTTAGGTTAAAACAATAAACTCCAGGTCAGTCATGTGACTGGTGTGAGAACTAAAACAGTTATTAATATTGGTTTTAAAGTTAGGTAAATCAAGGGACCACGCCGTATAACACGGAACGGGTTTCCTCCCAAGAATACCAGTGCATAGAACAAACAGCGCAATGCTAAATAAAGAAAAATGAAGCTGTTATAAGACCCAGGTCCCATCACACAATGCAACGCAAGCCGGAGGATAGGGTTTTTACCTTATAACTGCCAAAGCATGCTTGATACGTTTAAAACACATTATTTGATACTATTATAGGCGTATAGTGTCAAAACAATTTCAAATCATAAATATCAATCATAGGCGGCATGGGTACCATCTATCATGTCGCCATACTAGTTCTACAATTAAAACCGCAATACACGTATTGGAAATTGGATTCCGTCATGAGCCGAGGCAAGGGGCAAGCTCCTCTCCGCGTTCGAGACACTCTAGCAAATGTCCCAGGACCCCACTCTGATCCTTGGATCTTCAGGGCCGGTCCTCTCTTACTTTTGAGGATTAATTATTCCTGAACACACGTTTCCCGGTCCTTACAGACCTATATCCGAGGCGCCTCGTATCCAACAACCACACAGGTGAAAAGTATATAAATGTCAGGGCTGGTAGGTCACTGACACCACCCTAGCTAGAAAGAAACGTCGTGCTCTCCCTGCAGTCACTATCCCGTTTTTGACTCATACCGAGGTGTGAGGCTCGCGAATTCACGTTATACACAAAGCTATGCCACACAGGCCGTGCTTTGATCATCAACCACAAGACTTTGCTTTTCAACAGAAGCCTTGATCAATTGCCACTTACGCATGCCACATTGGCAATTCACTCCATGCGACTGATGTCCATCGATATACAACCTCTGAGCTCGTACGTCTCAGAGAAGGGCGTTAAGCAAGAGAATAAATTCTCCGCCGCCAAACAGATGTATATTTAATAGAGATCAATCAACATAGAATAAAATCCACTGTCAGACACACAATCCATTTACAAGTTCGTTCTGGGTCTGAACGAAACCGGAGGCACTTTCCTCGCATATCCATCCATCTCCAAGTACGTCTGGACGATCACCAACTGTTTCCCTCATCCTGGGTGTACAGCCCAATCAAGATCATCAGTAATCACCCAAACGATGTGAAGACTTCCGGTCTTCAACCACCGTCTTCATCTTCGACATCACGTCGAATCGGTTATTCAGAATGGGTATAAACCCGGCCTTTCTGAATAACCCACGTATATAGTAAACGAATGTTACACAAGCACAACAAACGCCTCATTCCAGTTCAGAATATTCTTTTATTCACAAAATCACATTCTTAGGGAAATGTTCCCATTAATTTTATCCAAGATAAATTCTTCTAAATTTATTCTTTGATCTTCCTTTGGATATCATTTCAAACTAGTCGGGATTAACGAACCACACCGAAGTAATTATTTGTTTTATTTCCCAATCCCAACCTATATATCCCATGGAGCAAAACTGGTGATACTCCATATCGAACACCACGGTGTTATCGGTAAAATTAATTACCATTTCATGTTCAAATCTAATCAAAGATTTAACTATCGCTTTGGAGCAAAACTGGTGATACTCCACTCTCGATCACTTTTCAGATTTGATAATTTAAATTATCAATTCACATTTTAATCTAATTAAAGATTCATTAAAACTTCACTTAGTTTTAATCTTCTCAAAAATCAATATCTTGCCTTTAACTGGGTTAAAGAACCAATGTCTTCTAAAACACGATTCATGATAAACCCAAATCACATTTGATATTAAATACAAGGCTCTGAATAGAAAATATATCGGCTTATATTCAATATCAAATTCTGAAACCAACATATATCGTATTGGAAATAACGATATAAAATATATCTTTCAAATTCCCATAACAATATCCGTATAGTCACGAAATCCAATATCGAAATATTCCGAAGATAATTTCGATTCAACTCCACTTCCACTTCACCTATTGGGAATATTGGTTATTTTTAAAATCACTTTCAAATTCAATTTATTTATTTCAAAAATAAATTGATTTTAATTCTAGTTCAAAACTAGTTCATTTCGATAAAAATCTATTTCTATCATTTCAAATGTGGAGTTTTTCATCCCAGTTCTTTCCAATTCACATATTATAATTTTACACAAATTATAGATATTTTTAATAATTTTGTCAAGGCCCGTACAGTCGATTTCCAACAATGGCCATCGAACTGCACTTATAGCGACCTTTTTCAAATTTGATTTGGACATAATTCCAAATCCAACTGTTAGATTTCAAGTTTCTAACATTCATTGGAAAGCTCTTTTCGATACGAACCCAACGGTTCCGGTTTTAGGAGAATCCGACGGTCGGATCTCCCGCAACGCCAATTCGAAGTTAATGGTCGAAATTCACGAACTGCCGCGGCGCGGCGCGTTCTATTCAAGCCATTATATATATAATATATATATATTATATATATTTCGTCGATTTCCTTTTAAAACGAATTTTATAAATCGTTTTAAATTCGTTTTCAAAACCATTTCAACACTACATTCTATTTCAAATCGATTTGATTTCAATTCAATTTCAAATTCCAATCCGTTTCAATTCAATTCAATTTGAATTCATTTTTATTCAATTCGAATTCAAATTCACTTTCTATTCAACTCGAATCGAATTCATTTACTATTTGATTCCATTCGAATTCGTTTCAAATTGATTTCAATTCAATTTCATTTCGTTTTAAATTTCAATTCCTATTCAATTCAATTTGAATTCATTTCTATTTTATTCGAATTCAAATTCGCTTCCTATTCAATTCGAATTTTAATCTAATTCAATTTGAATTTCATTTCAAAATATTTAGTTTTGAAATCACTTTTCAATATTCCTTATAAAACGAATAAAATCGATATAAACATCGTTCGCGTCAAAATAACGCATCTCTAATCAACACGGCTTTATATTTCAATAATTCGTTATTCTATTCAACAAATGAATATTTATCCCATTCAACACATGAATCTATATTTCTTTCAACACACGACTAATCTCAACACATGAGTACTGTCAACACATCACTATTCTTGTTATGTAAAATATTTTATAAAACTATGGTATCTATCGTTTGATTTTTAATTAGACTTCTACTGGGAAGTAGTTCTAATTTTAAATATGATAAAGATGTAAATTTCATTGTATAAAATATTTCACTCAACACATGCACATCGTCAACCCATGACTATTTTTATATTCAACACATGAATTTTCTTTTATAATATTCCTTATTTTCCCAATTGTAATGAGGCCCGATCAATCACCATATAACGTTAATTATATGGATTTCCATACAACACATGTATATAATAGCAATAATTAACAATCAACCATCAACCAAAGTGCACTACACTGTATAAGCATCAAATATAGATATCTAATGCTTATAACAGCCTGTCAATCAATCGATCGACATATTTAATCAATCAGGATGAGTGAAATTCAAATTTCATCCCAACACCCATGTGGGGTTTCAAACAATCAAACACAGATTTTTAGTTGTGCAGTTGGGCGATGTGTAAAATTTATCGACCCAATCAATATCCTTCAAATAGGTGTATATAAACAAATCGGCCGATTTGTTTATGAATATTTTATTTTATTCACTTCCACTTTAAAAATTATATTTTTAACGATAAAATATTCTATTTCAACACATGAATTTCCTTTTCAACTCATTTACTCAATAAAAATGATATTTTTATTTTTCTAACATATTTTAGAAAATTTCGGCGGCATAACGGCACGATACTAGAAACGGGACGAGGCCTAGCCTTATCCCCGGTCTAGTGAAGGCCCACGCCATTCACACATCACTCAAATCCATTCCAATTCACCAAACAATTCAATTCAAACCAATTAGACTAATCAACTACACAACCAAACAATTTCACAAACAAGCCATCCATGGTCTGTGGATGACGGGTGTCGGGTGCTACTAAGCACCGTCTGCATCCTAGTATATATATATATAACTAGAAAAAGAGAATTTGAGTGAGAAGTTCTCACCAAAAGCTATCCAACCATCTCGACTCTTCTAATGCAGGAAATCTTCACTGTTCTCGTCTCTTATCGCTTTCGTTGTCCGCTTTCACTACATATGTAAAAATCACATTTTTATATACTGATGTCTTTAAAATAAAAATCACATTTTTATTTATTTACTTTCAATTTAAAAATCATATTTTTATAATCACTTCATATATTTAAAAATCGAATTTTTCCTATGCTGTTCAATATATAAAAAATTACATTTTTATTTCGAAGTTCAATATATAAAAAATTACATTTTTATTTCGAAGTTCAATATATAAAAATCATATTTTTATTTCGAAGTTCAATATATAAAAATCATATTTTTATTTCGAAGTTCAATATATAAAAATCATATTTTTATTTCGAAGTTCAATATATAAAAATCATATTTTTATTTCGAAGTTCAATATATAAAAATCATATTTTTATTTCATCGTTAAAAATATAAACTTTTCATTGTTAATTATATGAACTCTTCATTGTTAAAAGTATGAACTTTTCATTATTAAAAATGTGAACTTTTCATAAACAAAGTTCATATTTTCTATCAACAAAGAAATCAGTTTTTCTTTCTTTAAAAATACAGTTTTTAAAACTAAAAAAAAATCAGTTTTTCTTTCTTTAAAAATACAGTTTTTAAAACTAAAAAAAAAATCAGTTTTTCTTTCTTTAAAAATACAGTTTTTAATTTACTGTAAAACAAAAATAAAAACAAAAACAAAATAACCTAAACGCTCACCTCAGGCTGCGAAGAGGGAGGGCTCGATGGTGTTCGTCGGTGGCGGCGTCAGGGGGCGTCGCGATGTGGTGTTCGAGGTGGAGGCGGTAGGGTTCAGGGCTTCGGGGTCTTCGTCGGTTTCGAGGGGTTGTTCGGTGGGAGGAGGAGGCTGCTTCGAGGGTAAGGGCGGCGTCGAGGTGTTGTTCGGCGGTGGGAGGAGGCGTCAGGGCGGCGGCTCGATTAGATTAGGTTTTTTTTTTCCTGTTTCTGGTAAATGAATAAGGAATCGGGGGGGGCAATGAAGAAGAAAAAGGAGGGAATATATTTTTTTTTATTTTTTTTTATTATTTAATTATTAAAATTTTGCAAAAGGGTTGACTTTTACATACGACCTCGAAACGAGGTCTACCGCCTGTCGTCCATAGCGTTTTACCCCCATTCCGAACACAATGGGATATGTATCGAAAGCTGGTTTGATCGTTACAATCAGTTTCCGTTGAATTTACAATTTAAATCCTTATATTGAATTTTAAACGTACATTTCAAATTACCGGGGTCACATATTAACTAGAAAAATTCCAGAAAAATATTTTCTAGCTTCGTATTGACGATACGGTCCTAACAAAACTAGTTTCGTCGAATTCTGAGACCATTTGAAAAATGGCCAATTTCCAGTCGATTAAAATCAACTGAAACCGGTCAAACGCGTTTTCCTTTGCCACGCTCACATATTGATTCGAAAAATTATGAAATTTGAAATCTAACAATAGTTTGACATCCCGGACCCAACAAAAGTGGTTTCGTCGAATTCCGAGGCCATATGCAAAATATCCATTTTTAAGGGCCTGAATTCCATAGCGACTATTCAGAATTTTCAACTGGACATATCTTTTGATTCCCGCTATGAAATTTCGATTTTTCGGATTCGTTGGAAAGATATTATCAATTATATCCTATCATTTTTGGTTTCATTAAAATCCGGATTATTTTGCACCCGGTACATTCAATTGAAGTTTGAAATCGAATTATCGAACTACCGCGCCATTTTCAATTCTATTTATAAATATATAATTATTTATATTCTAACAACGACGTATATAATATATACGTTCGAATTATTTTCAAAACTAAATTTCTCGTCGATATTATTTAAAATATTTCATTTTAAATAATCAAAATTCGCTAAAATTGCCAAAATAAAAATTTCAAACTGGCTCGCATTTTACGGGTTGTTACAAAAAACCTCATACCCAATGACTTGTAAACTGATGTTATCTTGAACTGTTTGAATATATTGATTTTGATGGATGCCTTGGATTCATATATTTAATGTATTGATGTGTAATACATCTTGTTATTCACCTTGTTTATATATGACCATTGTTTACGCTAATTAATCCCAATCATTTACCTTAGATGTTACGAGCATCAAATAAACTGGGATTGATCATTAAAATGAATTAAGAACGTAGGTTGAAATGATAAATATTTATGACCCTGATTTGAATTGAAATTATATATATCCTTTCCCAAAATAATAAAATTAAAATTTTAAGTATCATTTGGCCATAGAATAGAAAATTTTATATGGATATCAGTTGGTTAAATCAAACTTGTTTCAACCTTGAATCTTGAAATATTGTTTTTGACAATATAAATGTTGTTTTATAAATTGGTTTCATTTGAACTTGAACTTGGATTTCAAATATAAAAATTAAAGTAAATCAATGTTGTAAACTGAAGTTCAAAAATAAAAATTGAATATGAACTAAATCTATCAAAATTGAATTGTTTATCCATCTTTGAATTTTACTTTGAATTCACTTAGATTAAAGTAATGTTTGAATTGTGAACTCGAGGTTTGCTATAAATTGAAATGATTCTTAAATGATAATTGCAAGTTAATTTAATAAATACCCAAACCAGATTGTTTGAATTGAATTTATTTGAAACGGGAATTGAATTGAAATATTGATTTGATTTGAAATTTGAAATATGACTTCGGATTTAATTTAAATTTGGAAGAAACAATCCCAACTATGGTATTCTAAACAATTATATAATCTATTTTGGTAAATAACCACTATTTTAAACTACTTTAATAAATAACTATTTTACTTTAAAAACTATTTTATTTTATTTTAACTTATATATGTATTAATTATTTTAAATAAATGATTTTAACAATCAACTATCTATTTTTTAAACTTCTTTTATATTAAACTATACATATGTTTAACCAAATTTTGATAAATACTATTTTATATTCAAAATTGTTTATTTAAACTTTCATTTTTCCTAACTATTTGTTTTCAAGCTATTTCAAAAATATATCTAAACTATTTTAATATATTTTTCAACTATTTTAAACATTTAAAACTATTTTAAGATTGGAATTGTTTCAAGATTCTAAATTTGGTTTTAAATGGAGATTTCAATATGAAAAATATTCTATCTTGACTATTGAAAGGTGTTTATAGCAAAATTTGGTATTTTGACATTAAGTATGAACCCGTTTGAAATGTAAAAAAACTGACCAGTGTGAAAAATGTAAACGTTTGGTTGTCAAAAAGACTGGGATCGGATATTTTCATACCCTCTGCCAATACTGAAAACCACTTTAACAACTGTGTATGTGGTGGAGAATCCAGAATGAAGTAATTTGATTTGGAGGCAATTACTGGATTTGAAAGAGAACGATGATGGATAGCTTTGACCGTCGGGTCATAATTGAAATGACTAAACAGGAGCCATACCCAGGTTAATATGAGTTAGATCCTCTTAGTAGACATGCTTCTTCGATACCATATCTCTTACTTTTTAATTGATTAGGCACCCTATGATTTTTGGGAGTATTTTCTAGGGTGGACGGTAGCTAGCGGCTATGCGTTACCATCGACCTGGGTCCGTAATCCGATAGAATCCTACTGATGGGCATTGTCTCGATGCCTTGTCATATTTATCATGATCTAGCCCTCTACGAATTTGATATGTGTCGTACCTATGGAGTGCCCTCTGATGCCACTATTTACGATGGGTTTACGGTACTGTGTAGACTACGACATTATAAACGGCGTAAAGCTAAAAATGTAATCCTGCTTAAGCAGTTTTGATACTTTTATTTTAATGAATAGACACTGTTATAATAGCGAAATTATATTATATAGTATCTGTTTTGTCAGATCCTTAGGAGATGGAAATTCCCGTAACATCTCTTAACTTATTGCATTCATATTATATAACGACCCAAACTTTCCTGGTACGGGAAACCCCAGATTATGTTGAGAACAAGACGCATCAGAACATAGACAAGAGAACATTTCAGTGCTAATACAACAATTTACATCATAGTACTAGAACCAAAGTACGAGTAAATATTACACAGTGGAAAAATAATATCAAAGATTAAAAATACATAGAAACGGAAATTATATATATATATATATATATATATAATGCGTAGTGGAAATACATCAACTGACACAACTAAAAGAAACGGATACAAAGCTTTCTGAATATAGCTCCAGCTGTAATCCAGGATCCTGGAAAAAGAAATATCTGCAAAAACCTAAACTACTAGCTGCCCGTGTAGAAAATATGGGCACCCAGAGTTTAGGTGAAAACAATAAACTCCGAGCCAGTCATGGGACTGGTGTGAGAACTAAAACAGTTATTAAATCTTTACTTTAAAAGTTGGGAAATCATGGGACCACGCCGTATAACACGAAACGGGTTTACTCCACATAAATCACAGTTCAAAATAAAAAACGCAATGCTTTTTGGAAAATGAAGCTATTATAAGACTCAGGTCCCATCACATAATGCAATGCAGGCCGGAGGATAGAGTTTTCCCTTATAATAGCCAAACATGTTTAAAACAAATCATTATGATATTACTATAAGTGCATAGTGTCTAAACATCTTCAAATATAAATGTGTCAATCATAGATGACATGAGTGCCCTATCCCACTGTGCCACCATATAGGTTTACAACTAAAACCGAAAAGTCGTGTATTGGAAATTGGATTCCATCTATGAGTCAAGGCAAGGGATCGTCCTCACCGATTCGAGACAATCTAGCCCGTGTCTCAGGATCACACCTACGGGCAACCCTGTGAATGGTAGGGCCGGTCCACACATACTTTAGTGGATTGCTTATTCCTAAACAATACGTTTCTCGATCTTATCGGACCTACAAACAGGTCAATACGTCGACCCTATGAGCACATCTCTATGTCTGAGGCGCCTCGCAATCCATCATCCACATAAGTAAAAATTTATGGGCTCCATACTATGACACCACTTCTAGATAGAAAGAAACACAAGGTTTCCCTACGGTCACTATCCCGTTTTTGACTCATACCAAGTGTGAGGCTCACGAATTAATGCTATATACAAAGCTATGCTATTTAAAGCTGTGCTTTGATCATCAACCACAAGACTCTGATTTTCAACAAAATCCTTGATCATTTGCATCTCAGCATGCCACACTGACAATTCATGCCATACAACTGATGTCTATCAATATATAACCTCTAAGCTCGTATGTCTCAGAGAAGGGTGTTAAGCAAAAGAATAAATTCTCCGCCACCAAACAGATATATATTTAATAGAAATCAACCAACACAGAATGAAATCCAATGTCGAACACACATCCATTTACAAGTCCATTCTGGTTTTAAACGAAACCGGAGGCAACTTTTTCCTCGTCCCATATGTCCAATACAGGAGAGAGGTCCTCGCATATCCGATCAATCTCCAAGTACGTCTGGACGATCACCACTTATTACCTTGTCTTCGGTGTATAGCCCAATCAAGACATCAGTATTCATCCATACCTTGTGAAGATCCCCAGCCTTCGACCACCATCTTCATCGTCGACTTTTATTCGTCGTAACAGTTATTCAAAATGGGATAAACCCGGTCTTTCCAAATAACTCGCGTATTTTATAATCAATAATCAAGTGCTATAAAAACACATCATACGCCTCATTCCAATTCAGAATATTCTTTCATTCAAATATTCATATCTTTAGGGAAAGGTTTCCATTAATTTTATCAAAGATAAATTCTTTTAAATTTATTCTTTAATCTTCCTTTGGATAACCATTTCAAAAGATTTGATTTTATCCTTTATCAATTCTAAACCAAATTAAGGTTTATCAACTAGTCGGGATTACCAAGCCATACCGAAGTAATCATTTATTAATTAATCTCAATCCCAACCTATTCATCCCATGGAGAAAAACTGGTAGTACTCCATATCTAACACCCACGGTGCTGTCAGTAAATCTAATTACCATTTCACGTTCAAATCTACTTAAAGATTTAACTATCGCCTAGAGTAAAACTGGTGATACTACATTCTCGATCATTTCATGAATTCGATAAATTTAATTATTCCATTCACATTCCATCTAAATAAAGATTTATTAAAACTCCGATTTGGTTTTAATATCCAAAAAATCATTACTTTATGATTATTCAACTTTCTGGAAATTAATCCTGCTTTTAACTAGGTTAAAAAATCAATGTCATTTAAAACATTATTTACGGTAAACCCAAAATACTCTTCCATCAAAATGGAATCTACACGGAAATCATAACAGTGTATAATCAATATAAATTCCCGTGTCAGACTAATAATATAAATTGAATAACGGCGAAGCCTTTTAAATTCCATATATAGTAACGGTCTTCCTTCACAGAATCTCATCTCGATACCAAATCGAATTCCATCCAATTCCAATTTAATATATTAAATTGGAAAACTTTACTTTGGAAAATTTCCATTAAATCTTAATAAAAAGGTTTATAAATTCCAAATCAAATCTTCACTATTAATTGGGTTTTAATAACAAATGTTATTTAAAACACAGTTCACGATGAACCCAAAATCAATTTCCATTTCAATTCCAATTAAATTAATTAATTGATAAACTTCATTAATCTTAACTACAAGATTTATTCTTTTCCCAATTGGATTTAAGAACAGTGTTATTGAATACATCATTCACGACAAGCCCCAAAATCAAGATTTAGATTTCTTCTTTTCCGGATATATTGAGAAATAAAGCCTACCTGCTTGGTTCGGGCGAAGTAGATGGACGTCAACCCAAACTGCATCTTCCTCTCCAGGTCTCCGAAAAGGTACTTTTGGAACACCAATGGGCATTAAATTAAAGAAAAAATTTAAGTACTATACTTCACTTTAATATGGAAACGTAAGAATGAGTTTATTGTCTTCTTCGAAGGTTTTTAGAGAAAGATAGAATTAAGAACTAAAAATCTTAATTGAAGAGATAGATTGTTCCATAACAAAAAAATATGATTGTGGATTTGAAAAAAAATATATAAAGGGATGCGGATAAATGGAAAGGTGATAGAAAGAGAGAACAAAAATATCAATGATATATAATTCCAATTTGTTCTAGTATGTGATTACCTTTGTAATGCTGGGATCTTGGATAGAAACCGGCGATATTTTAATAGGTAAATTAACACCTCAGACAGCGAATGAATCCTCGTCTGTCAACTTTTCCACTATCACACCCAAAAAACCAAACTCTGCCTTAACATGTTGGTTAACCGTATTCTGAAACATGGAAAAAATCATTGGCTTATCAAATTATCTATCAAGCCGTGAAAAAGATTCAACAAAAGACGGAAACAAATCCACTATCCGTTTTACGTCAAGCAATACGTGGAGTAACTCCCGATATAGCCGTAAAATAACTGTCCTAGTTCTACCGTATCTTTTGTTTCATTTCTTCTGGAACAATCACAAAAACTTTTTTGATTATGGATCTACTACCAGAAATTCCATGCGTGAAAATGAACTTTCATTTTACGTTTTATTTTATTTTATTAGTTCTAGTTCTAGAATATAAGAAGTAAGGATTTTTATAATTTATAAAATTTCTGATATTTTCTTATCTTATTGAATTTCAATCCAATCGATTTCATAAAAAATATAAATTAGGTAATAAAAAAAAATTACTAGAAGAATTAGTTGTGTGATAGCAATGTTGATTCTTCGGTTCACAGAACGAAATTCTTTTTGTACATTCATCTGTAATTCTTCGATTCCTCGTGTTCGGCCCTACGAAAAAATGGAAGAAAAATAAAAAAAAGGATTTTATAGTAGTTAATATGTTAAACAATCCAAATGCCTATTGGAGATGATTTGATCAAGTCTTGAATAGTCAAAAATTTCCCTATCTTTTTTAACAGAAGGATCCAACAATTTATGCCTTCCGTGCCAAATCTCCTTGCGTCAGGCCTATCAGATGATTCCATCCCGTCGGATATTTATTCTAATATCTGGAACACGGAATATTATAGAAAAAAGTAAAAAAAAATATTCTAACGCTGCAAGAGGTCGGAAAGTAGGACCAATCCAAACCCGGGAGGAAAGGGATATTGGGACTGTTGCTCCGACCATGTCAACCTTAAGTCCCATAAGGTTTGGTGATCCCGTAAAATCTGACCCATTTTCTCATCGAGCGAGGGGTACGAAATAAATCAGATTGATTTTTCGATCAAAAAAAAGTACTCAATTGAAGGGGAGGGTTTCTTCAAACAACAAGGAGCTGAGGCAACTATTCAATCAAATGATATTGAGCACGTTTCCCATCTCTTCTCGAGAAACAAGTGGGGTATTTCTTTGCAAAATTGTGCTCAATTTCATATGTGGCAATTCCGCCAAGATCTCTTCGTTAGTTGGGGGAAGAATCAGCACGAATCGGATTTTTTGAGGAACGTATCGAGAGAGAATTGGATTTGGTTAGACTCCCATTTTTAATAAGATTCCCGCTAGAAGCATACATGTACTGTAATGTGTTTCTCCATGGGTATCTGGTAACCATGTATGTAGGGGTAATTTTTTTTTATTACCTAATTTATATTTTTTATGACATCGATTGGATTGAAATTCAATAAGATAAGAAAATATCAGAAATTTTATAAATTATAAAAATCCTTACTTTCATTCTTGCGAACGTACTCCCCAGGTAGAGAAGGAGACTTTCTACAGGTATCGGATCGTGATTACGGGCCGAATCAAAACAAAATACTTTTTTTTAATGGGTGTGATTCGTTGGACATAAATCCAATTTTTCAAAAAAAAAATTTGATTCCTTAGAATTTTTTTTTTCAATAAAAAAAGAAAACGCATTTCGGTCATATCTGAAATGAATAAAGAAATAGAAATTAAGACATAAGGAATAAACCATGGATAAATCCAGAAACGGAAAGAGAGGGATTCGAACCATTTTGAGTACCAGAAGCATCCCAAAAACAACCTTGTAGTATCAGTACCTAAGGAGGGATTACAAGAAGCCCAGCTAGAGGATCTTATCATTCTAGATCGCTCGAAGCGAAGAAAGGGAAAAGGAACCGTCTACCAGTTGGGAAGCTAGACATCAAGGTTGTGGCGTATTCAATCTTCCCAAATAAAAATGACTTAATTAATATTAAAAAAAATTTGCTTCTAAAAAAAATATTGATATTTTTTCGAAATGTAATGATTAAAAAAGCGACTGATAATAACGAACCACATAAAAGAGCCGAAATGAGGGCTTCACTTAAGAGGTAGCGAGTCTGGAATCGGTTCGACTTCATTTTTTGGAGAAAGGAGCAAATAGAGTTCCTTCAGCTTCCCGAAAACAACGTGAACCCGAGATCAAAGACGGAATCTTTCTCATTAGATCGGCGAGGATGCCTGACAGTTGATATAGTTGAGTCACAGTCAAAATATGGTTTTTGGATTCCTAGCATTGCAATTTATTCACATACTAGAACAAATCGAAGTTTACACGGTACAAATTCGGCACTTGTAGCTTCTATAGGATCAAAACTGGTAAGATCAAAGCCCCGGCTATTGGATATTTTATTTACGGAATCCCTATGAATAGGATCAAACCTTATTCCATGATATTTCCATAAGATTCCTCTTTCTTATTCTTAAGCAAGCCCTCGAGAGGGTTTAGTTGATCCATGATTTATGTGACCATTGATACATAGTCCGTAATTTTTATTTATTATTTACTTCATTTTTTTTATTTAATTTAACAAAACTAGAAAGGAAAAAGAAAAAATATCTGTTTAGGAATTATGAAATCGCGTAAATGAATTTTCTAATGTGTCAACAGTTTTAATATTCATTATAATTACATTTTATTTCTTTTCCCAGTAGAAGTAGATTTCTTTTCCCAGTAGAAGTAGAAATTTTTTTCCATTAGGAAAAGAAATAAAATAATACATAATACTTAGAACCAAACTAGAAGACTAATTAATTTTTTCTGGTTAACCCAAGAAAAATGGGATTTATTTCTCATAAATAGAATTCATCACAACGGAAAGTAATTAAGCTTGATCTGGATATGGGAAACTTTACTTGGATTCGCCATCTTGGCAGCTTACTGGTTGAACAGAGGGACTTCCATTCTCTGCAGCTTCTCTGGTTGGTGCTTCTATCGAGGTTGGCCTCGAAGGCGTTACCAACTATAATATATCAAATCAAATAAAAACGCATTATATTATTCCAACAGCTTTATTTGATAAAAATTATGATTCCTAATTACTGTGGTATGGGTACGTAAAAGAAAAATCTTGTGGAAAGAGCAAAAAAAAAATTTCTACTGCGTATCAATTTGAGGCAGGATTATACCATTACGCTCACGAGCAGAATCAACGCTTGAGCCTACTTCGCACACCTCCGTTACTCTTTAGGAGGCACGGTGAAAGAACGGTATAATCCTGGGAATCCCAGATCTGTCGCAAATGAAATTACTTACTGCTTTCTTCGCACCGGACTTCGTGAAATCAATCCCCAAATATAAGGGGCCAATCGCCCCAGTCTGGAGAGAGTAAGTTACTCTATTTTTCCCCGGGGGGATCTTTATAATTACCACTGCTTAGCTTTCAATTCGCCTCTGACCATCAAATTAAATGTGAATAACCCGTTGAATAATAAAGAGAAGTGTTTGGAACTGGCTCGTTTGGAGTCCCAAGAAAGTAAACTGGCTAACCCTCTATTGCTTTCAATTAAGAAAGAACAAGAGGCGAATCTAGCTCTCAGACGAGCTCGGACACGAGTAGAGGCTGTTAATGTTATTTCCTACTAGTAAAAAAAAACACACATAAAAATAAGAAAAAGAAGTTCTTTAGAGGTTCAAGCTCCCATAGCAATTACATATTTTGGTTCAGGCATTTGTTCATATAATCGTACTAAAGACGGAGCCATTTTCATTGTTACGGTACCGGCTGTTAAAATTAGGTCTGCTTGCAATTTGATATTAAATACCAGGCTCTGAGTAGAAATTTTATCGGCTCATACTCAATATCAAATTCTGAAACCAACAAATATCGTATTGGGAATAACAATATTTATATCCTCCAAATTCCTCAATAATATCCGTATAATCACGGAACCCAATATCGAAATATTCCGAAGATTATTTCCATTCCAATCCATTCCAATTCATATATTGGAAAATTCAGGTTATATCAAAACCATTTCAAATCCAATTTATTTATTTAAAACATTGGATTATTATTCTAGTTAATAATTAGTTCATTTTGATAAAAGTATATTTTTATCTTGTCAAATATGGAATTTTTAACCCAAAATCTTTCAAAATCATTTATTATGATTTTACATAATTTTTCCATATTTATAATAATTTTATTAAGGCACTTACAATCGGTTTCCAATAACGGCCACCGAACTACATCCATAGCAACCTTTTCCGAAATTGATTTAGACATATTTCAAAATCCAACCATTCAAATTTAAATCTCTTATATTCATTGGAAAGCTCTTTTCGATACGAACCCAATGGTTCTGATTTTAGGAGAATCCGATGGTCAGATCTCCCGTTACTTCCATTTGAAGTTAATGATCGAAATTCGCAAATCGTCGCTGCGCGGAGTGTTCTATTCAAGATATTAAATATATATAATATATATATCATCGATTTCTATTTAAAATGTATTTTATAAATCGTTTATAAATTCATTTTAGAATGATTTCAACTTCATTTTCAATTTTAAATTAAAATTGAATATTCCATATCATTATAATATTAAAATGATAATATTATCAAAATATCAGATTTTGAAATCGAATCTTTTCCGTATTCATTATAAAATGAATAAAGTCGATATAAAAATCTGTTCGAGTCAAAATAGCGTATATTAACTTAACTCGGCTTCATATACTATAATATTTTTGTATCCATCCAAAATTAGACATCAAAACCATATTTTCAATCTTCACTGAATATTATTCTAAAATATTCATTTATTTTCTGAATATTTTTTTAAAATATTCCTTATTTTAAAAATTCGTTATTTTCAAATATTCTTTATTTTAAAATATTTGTTATTTTAAAATATTCATTATCTCTGAATCGGAATCAGACTCAGTCAATTACCATATAATTTTATTTATATGGATTTTATACATCACATGTATTAAAAAATAGCGATAAACAACTATTAAACATCCAATTCACATCCAAAGTGAAATTTACTACTGTATAAGCATTAAATAAATAAATAACGCTTATCACAGTATGTCGATCCATCGATTGACATATAATTAAATTCAGGGGAGATGTGAATAAATTATCATCCCCAGACCCGTGTGGGGTTTTCAAACAACAACAGTTTATTTAAATAAATTATTGGTTAACAAATTTAACCAACTCTAATTCAGTTATAATTATTTTTCTAATTAACTAATTTTCACTGTTTAAATTATAAATAAATATTTATAATTTAATTTCAACTACCAAAAATTAATATTAAATTATTTTTAATATTTTAAACATTTCAGCATCACAATCTAAACACAATACAGTCAATCATGGTCTGTGGACGAGGGAGGTGAGCTAACAGGCACCGTACATAATTTATAATGATTATAACTGATAAAAAAAACTCTACACTAGCAATTCTATATATTTTTATACATGAATACAATAACATGATAAAATAATTTTGAGTGAGAAGGAGTTCTCGCATTGGTTTCCACTCCGCCATTCTTTATTTCTGAATTTCATTTCTATTTTGATTTAAAATCGCCTCAAATTCTAATTTTCTCCAAATCGCTGCTAGTCAGTTCCATTGTGAAGCCCTCCTCACTGCGATTCCAACGCTTCTGAAATTGCGTAATTCTGTGCTCGTATGATAAAGTTACAGTCATTTAAACTTTGAATAATTTAAATAACACAATTAGTTTATTAATTAAGTTTGTTAAACCTTAGTTAAAGAATTAGGTCGTTGACCCTTTCTCTCTCCCATCATTATCTTCTAACGAAAAAAAAAACCGCGCCTGTACCCCATACGAACCCAGTCTTCAACTTTAGGGTTCCTCCTTGCTCGATCACCACAGCGCCGGAGTTAGATCAATCGCCGCCACGTTGAGGAGCTCGGCCACCGCCACTTCCGCCCATAATACGGTGGAGCTGGACCTTCTCAGATGCTCCAAAATCTTGTGCAAACATGTGCACTTTGGGCCCAAATTCAAACAGTTCACTCAATGAATTTAGATCTTATCCGTTGAATTGATAGAGCTTTGGTAGCTCGACAATTTGCCTTTGGAATTTTTAAAATCGATTGAGTAGACGAAGAGTACAATAGGGTAGAAGGTGGGAAGGGCGCTACCGTCGATTTGGTTGAGAGCAGCGGAAATTCTGAATGGTTTAGGGTTTAGCTTTTTAACGATATATATATATATATATATAATATTTTAATTCATTTATTCTTTAAATATGAAGTTTTTCATTCGAACTCCAAATCAAACCCAACGACTATCGCCCCTAGCTAAATACCCCCATTCCGGACTTAATGGGATATGTTTCATAAGTCAATTCGACTGTTTCAATCAGTTTTTGCCAAAATTAAAACATAAATCAATATATATATTGAATTTAAATGTACATTTTAATTTACTGGGGCCACATACCGACTCCAAAAATTACAGAAAAATAAATCTAGATATGTTTAATGATACATTCCTAACAAAACTAATTTCGTCGAATTTGGAGACCGTTTGAAAAACGGTCATTTTCTAGTAGATTAAATTCAAACTGAATTTACCAAACACATTTAAATTCACCACGCTCACATATTAATTTCAAAAATTATGAAATTTGAAACCAAACAATAATTTAACATTCTAGATCCAACAAAAGTGGTTTCATCGAAAATAGAGGTCATTTAAAAAATGGCTATTTTTAAGGGCTATATAGTATTTAAAGGTAAATTAGGCACACATCCCAAAAAGAAAACTTAATTAGGCTCACATCCGGTCATAGTTTAAAATATAAACCCGCCCCCTATTTTTGAATTGCCACCTCCTGTTTTGTTGGATCTGCTTCCTTCTTTTATGGTTCCACCTTTTGCTTTTTTGGTTATGCCTCCTTCATGTTGTGCCAGGAAAAAATGCGGCACTAACTAAAAGTAAAAATTTCTAAAATCTGGAAATAATCCCAGAAGTCCACGCTAAAAAAAAGTTGCATTTATGTATGCAAGTATTACCAATACTTGCATACATATATGCAATTATTACGTAAAGCAAATTATGCTAACGCTTTGCCTGCAGATATGTTGCACACATGTGTGCATGTTTCGGATTTACTTGCACACTTGAATGCAAATAAATATGAACTAAGTTGCACTGTTATGAAATATTGCATAATTATATGCAAGAATAATGCAATACTTGCACAGAAATATGCCAAAAAAAAAAAAAAACTGCGGATGCAACACTGGAGTACTTGCACATATATGCAAGAAATTGGAATTCATGCATAAAATTATGCATTTTTTCGCTATTTTTTGTTGTTTTTTGAATTTTTTTGAGTGATTTTTTTTTGCTGAATGCATAATTTTAATTAAATAATAATTTTTGTATTTTTTATTTGGTTTTTGATCTACTTTTGAAAAATAGGGACCTAATTTATAATAAATTTATGACCGCATGTGAGCCTAATTTTGAAACTTAATAGGGATATGTAAAAAACGCACCCTTATTTAATATATATATAAATTCCATAGCGACTGTTTTGAATTTAAACTGACCATAACTTTCAATCTATATTATGAAATCTGAATTTTTCACATTCATTAGAAAGATATAACAAAACAGATTTAATGTTTCTTGTTTGACTGAAATCCAATTTATTTTGAATTCTGTACATTCATTTGAAATTTGAAATTGAATTTTCAAACTGCTACGCCATTTCAAACTCTATTTATTTTTAAAATAAATTTATAAGCTCTAGCTTCGATTTAAATAAATGTTAAGTCGATTTTATTTAAAATAGATCATTTTAAATATTCAAAATCCGTTAAAATAGCTAAAATAAATTTTTTAAATTGGTTCAGAAATTCTGGGTCGTTACAATCTCCCCACTTAAAATCTTTTCATCCTCGAAAAGGAACGGAGCTGAAAGTTGTTTAACTAACCAATTCAACTTTCATCCCGACTTTCATTCTTCAACTTTTCAGTTTCTAAGAACTATTGGTAAAATTCCGCCATAACCTCCTTTGTACAACCTATTGGTAAAACCACAACTTGCCTCACAGGGCCCTCATTAATCAAAAAGAAGAAGAAGCCAAGTGGTTAGCCAATTGGCTCATAAAATCATCAGACCCAATAAATATAGTTAACATGTACCTATTTGTCAGGCATACAATTTTATTCCTTTTCTGAGCTCCTATGCTATGACCTGTTCATTATATACACATGTACATATTTGCAATTTCAATCAATTTTCAATTCAGTTCAATTTTTGATTCAATTTGGCTAAATTTACCTTTTATTCTCTTATTGGTTTTATCATTCCAATAAGTTTAATTAGTCAAACTAATAATAATACATCACAACCATCAATCAATTAGTTGGTTAACTTTTCAAACTTATAATTTTAATATATACTCAAAAATCATATTTTCTGTGTCAAATCACAAATAATAACCCTATCTATATTTTGGTTCTCACACCAGTCAATTGGAAATGTATAGAGATCCTACTTTCGAAACTCGAACATAAATGCTAATGATGTCATGACAATCATCACAGTCATCTCCGGGAGAATAGAGTGTGATTCCATATCTACCCAGTATATTCGAGACTTCAAACACACATTAATTACGCGTATATTCAAAATCTTCATATACCCGATAGTCCAAATTTAATATAAAATAAAATACTTAAATACGTATAGTAAGACATAATTTTCAAAATTAAATTTGTTTTTATAAATAATACTCTTCAAACACATTCTAGGATACTACTGTTCCTATCTCTAACGAGTCGTTCTTATAGGATGTTGCTAATCCTATCTCCGATGAATTCTTTCGTTTGGTTCTAATGTGACTTGTTCTCCGAGCTTTGTAAACCAAAGCTCTGATACCAAACTATAACGACCCAAACGTTCCTGGTATGGGAAAGCCCGGATTGAGTTGAGAGTATGATGCATCAGAACACAAATAGAAGAACATTTCATTGCTATTACAACAATTTACATCAGTGTACAAGAATCAGAGTATGAATAAATATTACACAGCGGAAAAATAATATCAGAGATTAAAAATACATAGCAGCGGAAATAAAAATGTATAAATACAATGCATAATGGAAATACATCAACTGACACAACTGAAAGAAATACACGGATATGAAGTTTTCGAATACAGCTCCAGCTGTAATCCAAGATCTTGGGAAACGAAATATCTGCAAAAACCAAAACTACTAGTTGCCCGTGTAGAAAATATAGGCACCCAGAGTTTAGGTGAAAACAATAAACTCCGAGTCAGTCATGGGACTGATGTGAGAACTAAAACAGTTATTAAATCTTTACTTTAAAAGTTGAGAAATCATGGGACCATGCCGTATAACACGGAACGTGTTTACTCCACATGAATCACAGTTTGAAATAAAACAAAGCAATGCTTTTTGGAAAATGAAGCTATTCTAAGACTCAGGTCCCATCACATAATGCAACGCAAGCTGGAGGATAGAGTTTTCCCTTATAATAGCCAAACATGCTTGGTACATTTACTATAAGTGCATAGTGTCAAAACAACTTCAAATATAAATGTATCAATCATAGACGACATGAGCTCCCCATCCCACTATGTCGCCGTATAGGTTTACAACTAAAACCGAAAAGTCGCGTATTGGAAATTGGATTCCATCTATAAGTCGAGGCAATGGATCGTCCTCACTGATTCGAGACACTCTAGCTTGTGTCTCAGAATTACACCTACGGGCAACCCTGTGAACGGTAGGGCCAGTCCACACATACTTTAGTGGATTGGTTATTCCTGAACAATACATTTCTCGGTCCTATCGGACCTACAAACAGGTCAGTGCGTCGACCCTATAAGCATATATCTCTATATCCGAGGTGCCTCGCAATCCATCATCCATACAAGTAAAAATGTCTAGGATCCATACCATGACACCACTTCTAGCTAGAAAGAAACGCAAGTTCTCCCTATGGTCACTATCCCGTTTTTGACTCATACTGGGTGTGAGGCTCGCGAATTAACGCTATACACAAAGCTATGCTATTTACAGCTGTTATTTGATCATCAACCATAAGACTCTGCTTTTCAAAAAAAGCCTTAATCATTTGCTTCTCAGCATGCTACACTGATAATTTACGCCATACAACTGATATCTATCAATATATAACCTCTAAGCTCGTACGTCTGAGAGAAGGATGTTAAGCAAGAGAATAAATTCTCCACCACCAAACAGATATATATTTAATAGAAATCAGTCAACACAGAATGAAATCCATTGTCAGACACACATCCATTTACAAGTCCATTCTGGGTCTAAACGAAACCGAAGGCACCTTATTCCTCATCCCATATGTCCAATACAGGAGAGAGGTCCTCGCATATCCGGTCGATCTCCAAGTACGTCTGGATGATCACCACTTATTACCTTGTCTTGGGTGTACAGCCTAATCAAGACATCAGTAGTCATCCATACCTTGTGAAGATCTTCGGTCTTCGACCACCATCTTCATCATTGACTTTTATTCGTCGTAACAGTTATTCGAAATGGGATAAACCCGGTCTTTCCAAATAACTCGCGTATTTTATAATCAATAATCATGTGCTATAAAAACACATCATACGCCTCATTCCGATTCAAAATATTCTTTCATTCAAATATTCGTATCTTTAGGGAAAGGTTCCCATTAATTTTATCAAAGATAAATTCTTTTAAATTTATTCTTTAATCTTCCTTTGGATAAACATTTCAAAAGATTTGATTTTATCCTTTATCAATTCTAAACCAAATTAAGGTTTATCAACTAGTCGGGATTATCGAGCCATACCGATGTAATCATTTATTTATTAATCCCAATCCCAACCTATTCATCCCATGGAGAAAAACTGGTAGTACTCCATATCTAACACCCACAGTGCTATAGATAAATCTTATTACCATTTCACGTTCAAATCTAATTAAAGATTTAACTACTGCTTGAAGTAAAACTGACGATACTCCATTCTGGATCATTTCATGAATTCGATAAATTTAATTATTCCATTCACATTCCATATAATTAAAGATTTATTAAAACTCCAATTTGGTTTTAGTATCCCAAAAACATTACTTTATGATTATCCACAAAACATATGCTGTTTTCGTTTACAAAACGATGAGATTTTTGTTTACAAACAAATGTGATTTCATTTTCAAAACAAAGTGATATCATTTACAAACAATGCGATGTTCTATTTATTCACAAAACGATGTTCTATTTTATTTGCAAAACAAATCTATTTTATTTGTAAAACAAATTTATTCTTCAAAACAATATTATTTTATTTTATTTTCAAAACAATGATATATTTATTTCATAACAATGATTTGTTTTTTCAAAACAAGCTATGTTTAATTCAAAACCATGTTATGTTTACTTTCAAAATATGATATATTAAATTTTCAAAATAAGACAATGTTCGTCTTTCATTTCAAAACAATGCTCGTTTTTCATTTCAAACAATGCTAATTTCGTTTACAAAATCAACGATTTGTATTTAACCATGATCTATAAAACAATGATTTTTATTTAATAATGTTTTAATATTTCAAAATCCAAAATTAAACAATTTATTTATTTATTTTATATTTTAAAATCTGATTTTAAACAATGTTTTTGTATAATATGAGAGAAATCACTTAATTACTTTTCATCTTTGAAATTAGGCCGCTCCTTTCATGTTCTCATCCTCGTTCAATACTGTGACTATCGAATAGCCAAACCCAACTGCTCCATCATGAAAACCCATCGCCATTCCCACCACCGTCGACTGTGCCTCGATCCACTCCTCCCTCGACGCACGCCTCCGCAGGCGCTTCCCATCGCCGTCGGTTTCGAGGAATTCGGCGCCCCTACTGCCGTAGAAACGCGGCCAAACCTCCCCACTTCGAGCATGAAATTCGAGCTCTAGACCCCCTTAAAAACAATCACCCCCGTATGAAAACAAAGCCCTCGAGATTCTCTTCCATGTTTTCTTTAGAACCCTAGTCTAATTCGATTTGGTTTAGCTGCGATTTAGGGGTTTGTTTGGGAGCATATCGTCCATTAGTTGAGAGAGAGGCGGCTACTTTCTAATTAGGGTTTAGAGCAGAAAGAGGGTATTTATATAATAATATTTTATATTATTTAATTCTTTTTAAATTTAGAAAAATCCATGTTTACCGATATGAACTCCAAACCAAACCCAATGAGTGATGCCCTTAGCTAAATACCCCTATTCCGGACACAATGGGATATGTCCCGTAGGCCCTTTCAACTGTTTCAGTCAGTTATTCTTCAAATTAAATAATAAAACATTTAATTATTTAATTTGATCGAACATTTTAATTTACCGGGGCCACATGCTGATTCTAAAAATTCCAGAAAAATCATTTCTAGCTTTGTTTTGACGATACAATCCTAACAAAACTAATTTCATCGAATTTGGAGACCGTTTGAAAAATGTTCATTTTCTAGTCGATGCAATTTGACGGAAACTGACTAAACACATTTTCTTTTGCCACGCTCACATATTAATTCCAAAAATTTTGAAAATTGGAATCTAGCAATAAATTGACATTCCGGATCAAACAAAAGTGGTTTCATTGAAAACGGAGGTCGTTTGAAAAATGGCTATTTTTAATATTAATATATATATATTCTATAGCGACTATTCCGAATTTTAAATTGGACATAACTTTTGATTTATGTTATGAAATTTCAATTTTCCAAATTTGTTGGAAAGATATTATCAAACAGATTTAAATATTTCTGGTTTGGCTGAAATCCAATTTATTTTGCATCCTTTACATTCAATTGAAATTTGAAATCGAATTTTCAAACTGCCCCGCCATTTCTAACTCCTTTTATAAATAAATTAGAAAAAATTATTCTAACTTCAATTTAAATAAATTTCTCGTCGTTTTCATTTAAAATAAATTATTTTAAATATACAAAATCTTTTAAAATGCCAAAATAAAAATTTTAAATTGGTTCAGAAATTGCGGGTTGTTACACGTATAATCACGGAACCCAATATTGAAATATTTCGAAGATTATTTCCATTCCAATTCATATGTTGGAAAATTCAGGTTATATCAAAACCATTACAAATCCAATTTGTCTATTTAAAACAATGGATTATTATTTTAGTTAATAACTAGTTCATTTCAATAAAAATATATGTTTATCTTTTCAAATATGGAATTTTTCACCCAAAATCTTTCTAAATCATTTATTATGATTTTACACAATTTTTCCATATTTTTAGTAATTTTATTAAGGCCCTTATAGTCGGTTTCCAATAATGGCCACCGAACTGCATCCATAGCGACCTTTTCCGAAATTGATTTGGAAATATTTTAAAATCCAACTATTCAAATTTAAATCTCTTATATTCATTGGGAAGCTCTTTTCGATACGAACCCAACTATTCTGTTTTTAGGAGAATTCGACAGTCGGATCGTCCGTTACATCCATTTGAAGTTAATGGTCGAAATTCGCGAATGGTCGCTGCGAGGCGCGTTCTATTCAAGTCATTAAATATATATAATATATATTGTCAATTTCTATTTAAAACGTATTTTATAAATCGTTTATAAATTTATTTTAAGATGATTTCAACTTCATTTTCAATTATAAATCAAAATTGAATATTCCATATCAATATAATATTAAAATGATAATATTATCAAAATATCAGATTTTGAAATCAAATCTTTTCCATATTCATTATAAAATGTATAAACCGATATAAAAATCCGTTCGAGTCAAAATAGCGTATATTAACTTAAATCGGCTTCATATACTTCAATATTTTTGTGTCCATCCAAAATCGGACATCAAAACCATATTTTCAATCTTCACTGAATATTATTCTAAAATATTCATTTATTTTCTGAATATTATTTTAAAATATTCCTTATTTTAAAATATTCGTTATTTTAAAATATTTGTTGTTTTAAAATATTCATTATCTCTGAATCGGAATCAGACTCAATCAATTACCATGTAATTTTATTTATACGGATTTTATACATTACATGTATTCAAAAATAGTGATAAACAACTATTAAATAGACAATTCACATCTAGAGTGAAATTTACTACTGTATAAGCATTAAATAAGTAAATAACGCTTATCATAGTCTTTCGATCCATCGATTGACATATAATTGAATTCAGGGGAGATGTGAATAAATTATCATCCCCAGACCTGTATAGGGTTTTCAAACAACAACAGTTTATTTAAATAAATTATTGGTTAACAAATTTAACCAATTCTAATTCGGTTTGAATTATTTTTCTAATTAGCCAAATTTCACTGTTTGAATTATAAATAAATATTTATAATTTAATTTCAACTACCACAAATTAATATTAAATTATTTTTAATACTTTAAACATTTCAGCATCACAATCAAAACACAATACAGTCTACCAAATCGTCCATGGTCTGTGGACGAGGGAGGTGAGCTAATAGGCACCGTATACAATTTATAATGATTAAAACTGATAAAAAAAATCTACGCTAACAATTATATATATTTTTATACATGAATACAATAACATGATGAAAATAATTTTGAGTGGGAAGGAGTTCTCACATTGGTTTCCACTCCGCCATTCTTTATTTCTGAATTTCAGTTCTGTTTTGATTTAAAATCGCCTCAAATTCTAATTTGCTCCAAATCGCTTCTAGTTAGTTCCATTGTGAAGCCCTCCTCACTGCAATTCCAATGCTTCTGAAATTGCATGATTCTGTGCTCGTATGACAAAGTTACGGTCATTTAAACTTTGAATAATTTAAGTAATACAATTAGTTTATTAATTAAGTTTGTTAAACCTTAGTCAAAGAATTAGGCCGTTGACCCTTTCTCTCTCCCATCGTTATCTTCTACCCAAAAAAAGAAAATCGCGCCTGTACCCCATACGAACCCAATCTTAAAATTTAGGGTTCCTCTTTGCTTGATCACCACAGCGCCGGAGTTAGATCAATCGCCGCCACGTTGAGGAGCTCGGCCACCGCCACTTCCGCCCAGAATACGGTGGAGCTTGGCCTTCTCATATGCTCCAAAATCTTGTGCAAACGTGTGCACTTTGGGGGCCAAAATTTAAATAGCTCACTCAATGAATTTAAATCTTATCCGTTGAATTGATATAGCTCTGGTGGCTTGACAATTTGCCTTTGGAATTTTTGAAATTGATTGAGTTGATGAAGAGAACGATAGGGAAAAAGGTGGGAAGGGCGTTGCCGTTGATTTGGTTGAGAGCGGCAGAAATTATGAATGGCTTAGGGTTTAGCTTTTTAACGATATATATATATATAATATTTTAACTCATTTATTCTTTAAATATGAAGTTTTTCATTCGAACTCCAAATCAACCAAACGACTGTCGCCCTAGCTAAATACCCCCATTCCAAACACAATGGGATATGTTTCGTAATCCAATTCAACGATTTCAATCAGTTTTTTGCCAAAATAAAAACATAAATCAATATATATTGAATTTAAACTTATATTTTAATTTACCGGGGCCACATACTGACTCCAAAAATTATAGAAAAATAAATCTAGCTATGTTTTGACGATACGGTCCTAACAAAACTAATTTCGTCGAATTTGGAGACCGTTTGATAAATGGTCATTTTCTAGTCGATTAAATTCAAACTGAATTTACCAAACACATTTAAATTCACCACGCTCACATATTAATTCCAAAATTTATGAAATTTGAAACCAAACAATAATTTGACATTTCTGATCCAACAAAAGTGGTTTCATCAAAAACGGAGGTCGTTTGCAAAATGTCTATTTTTAAGGGTTATATATTATTTAAAATATATATAAATTCCATAACGACTATTTTGAATTTTAAACTGGCCATAACTTTCAATTTATATTATGAAATCTGAATTTTTCATATTCTTAGAAAGATATAACAAAACAGATTCAAATGTTTCTTGTTTTACTGAAATCCGATTTATTTTGAATTTTATACATTCATTTGAAATTTGAAATTGAATTTTCAAACTGATGCTCCATTTCAAACTCTATTTATTTTTAAAATAAATTTATACGTTCTAGCTTTGATTTAAATAAATTTTTAGTCATTATTATTTAAAATAAATCATTTTAAATATTTAAAATCCATTAAAATAACTAAAATAAAAAATTTAAATTGGTTCAGAAATTCCGAGTAGTTACGTATTATCACATGAATTTGATTAAACTGATATGAGAATACTTTAGCTCTGATCCGAATGTTTTTGTCTTTTTATTTGTGCTCGGGTCAGCCTGAGTTTTTCAGTTTTTAAAGATACCGTTATAAAGATGAAGATAGAGCTCAACAGAAGTATTTATTATTATTATTCCACTGCATATATTGGTATGTTTTATGATAGTTAACTCTGATAAATTCATGAATGTAAAATCAAATGTGTGTTTTAATAGCTTCATGAACTATTATTTATTTACTATATTTTGTCCTTTAGCTGCAAGATTCTATAATTGTTTTCTTCTTTCTTCTTTTTCTTATATTAATCCCAATAACTATCTATATTTTAGAATTCGTTTAAGTCAACATTTGGGATTATTTTCGATTTGACTGGTCAAAAGTCCAGTTCGTTACCCCATATGAAAATTCGCAACGTTCTTTGTAGTATTAAACCTTACAGAGAATTTCTTTCTTTTTTTCCCTTTGAACATGATACAACAAAATACAATATTAAGGCTACTAATAAGTCGCTAATGAGACATATATCATATGGATTTGACATAAATGTGTTACATGCTTAAATTTTAGCAAATTGCAATTCATGGCTATATTTACATGCTTAAAATACAACCGTGTACTCAACATGATATCTAGTTATTATATAATTTAACAAAAAATATTTATCCCCACCATTACTGCAAATTAGAAATGAGTAATATTAAACCTGTTATGCATCCTATCTAATTTTGTTTGAATGTAATAACTTACATGACTATTGTTGTTTTTGGAAAATCTGCATAGCAGTTGTGAATTTGATATCACAATCTAATAGGTGAACAACGACAAACTGGAGCCTTGCTTAAGCACACTCCTCAAAATCTAAAATACTCAACAACAACATAATAAAAAGGCAGAAGATACATAAATTATAAAGTATAGGCAATCAAAAATGAATAGGCGATTCAGGTACAAATAATGAATAAAATTTTACTTACATGAATCCACACTCTGCAGACAATTTGATATACAAAAATGCATATTGTAAAAAGATGAGTCCGTCAATAACACACGAAAAGGCACATGCTAAGCTATCTATTTTCCATCATACATGAACAACAAAAAATATCAAAAATAATCAGGAAAATATTACTAAGGACAAAAATTAAGGTTTTTTTTAACCATAAGGACAACCCATTAAAAATTTGATTCCACGGACAACCCCGTTAATAATTTAACCAGAAGGACATTACACTGTTTTTTAAATAACCTAAATCTCGAGCGCGTTATTCCTTCTTCATCTTCGATCTTCGATCGTTCTGATATTTCTTCTTCGATCTTGCGTGTTTCTCCTTAGCTCATATCGATCTAAAAATTTTATTTTCAAAAATCAGTCTCAGCTAATATTAGGTTAATTGTTTTCCTTGTTTTCTATCTGTTAAATTTTTTCGTATTATGGTTGTTGAAATTTCATGTAATCTATTGCGATCAGGTGTTTTTAATTGATTCGTTGATTAATGGCGTGTTTACGCAGTATGAGCAACATCGTTCTAATTTTTCTTTGTCTCACTATTTGAGTATCAGTTTATAATTTTTTTAAGTATCAGTTTTGTTAAACACAACAATTTATTTGTTTTGTATTTTTGTGCGTTAATTGTCGTGTTTCTTTGTATTATTTCTTTCAATATAAACAGCCGAATTGAACTTCTGATATTTTAATCTATCAATCTATGATTTAAAAGTTTATGTTTTAGTTTTTTTTTTTTAGAATTATAGTAGTATTCCGGTGTCATTTTTATTTAATTAGGTATCATTTTAATTCCTATGGGTATCAAATACAGTGTTATGCTGCTGGAGTTTACTTGAATTCGAGACTGGATTGTGTAAAAAACAATGTTTTTTATGTTAGTTTTATGTGTAAACAGTTCTATATGTTTTGCATATCAGTTTTAACTGAATTGATGTATTTAATACTAGTGTTGGTCATATATATGTTGATTGACGAAATATTCATAATATTGCTATTTTGCATGACAAATTATTGAAGTGATACCAATTTAAATGCAATAGTGATACTATGACATTCATGCATGAATGGATTTTAAAAAACTAATACCTAAATATTGTAAAACCGATACCCATAAACTGCAGACAACAAAA
Organism: Allium sativum; assembly: GCA_030737875.1. Lineage (NCBI taxonomy): Eukaryota > Viridiplantae > Streptophyta > Magnoliopsida > Asparagales > Amaryllidaceae > Allium > Allium sativum. The sequence goes on along the minus strand of CM060919.1, from coordinate 564,978,730 downwards.
AATAAAATACTTATTCCTACCTAGTCATAAAATTGATACCTAAAAACTGCTATAATATTTTAACGAAAAAGTAATGCAAAAAATGTTTACATCACAATTTATTGATTAAAATGAAATAAGTTTGTATGAGTTGCAAAGTTAATGCACCAATACAACTACAAAATTAAAACAGCAACAAAATCACATGAATCAAAACATAACACAGTTAATATTATAAAACTGATACCTGAAAAATATATAAAACTAATACCTAAAAAAATATAAAACTGATATGTAACACCCCACGTCCGCTAAGGTCACTCATACCCGGGGAATGCCTTAGTTTCGGTGAAGTATTTTAAGTGAATATAGAACAGTAAAATTACAGCAAGACAGATATAAGTAATACTTGAAAATTTAAATCATCATTTCATTGCAGCGGAAAGTAATACATGTTTGGTTACATCACAAAACCATAAACCAGAGTCAAGTACATAATATCCATCTTGATAAAATAGAAGTACATAATCCCACTACATAACTAATAGCCATAAAGAAAAGATAAGCTGGGCTTCACTTCAACGGTCCAAGCTCCAAAGGATAGATACAGCAATCCGAACAAAGCCCACTAGCACCAGGCCCACTCTAATAACCTGGGGTTGGGGGAAAAAGATAAAAACAACGGGGTCAGACATAAGTCTGAGTGAGTCCTATAACCCTAACAATACAATCATTAAAATAACCAGAGAAGACATAAGTTGATATACGGTAACGACTGGGGATGAATGGCTACGCTAAGCAGCTTGGTAAACTTAGGATAAACTAAGATAACCGTAAAGACGCATTTATCCACCCAAGGATAATTACTAGATTACACCGCCCCAGACTTATCCCCCCCCCAAGGGTAATTCCTACACTGCACCACACCAGTTCTACCTACCCAAAACTAATTCCTACTTAAAGATTGATCCCACTAAATGTACTTAGTAATTTTTACCCAGTAGTTTCGTTTACCCCTACATAGGTGTCGTATGCCCCTATCTTTACTAGGTGTACCCACTACTCCCAAGCGATCGGCTCCCTAACGTAGATACCCGTGCTGGTCCCACAATGGGGTGTATCATTTCCCCAAGTGGCAACCTGATAATACCAACGGTGCACGGCTTTATACCTACACGATGCAACAACGACTTACTAACCAGCCCAGGTCCACACACGCATATGAAACCCGTTGGTCCTACGTTGCCACCGCTAACCCGTTTTGGCCTCTTATAGTCAAGCCCAATATGCGTGTCCCGTCACTCGACTTGGGTCGAGCCCACAAAGATACTTTTGGGATATTGGTTGAGATGGGCCCCCACAAGCTACCACCTAAGCTTGTTATTTTATCTAGTGTATCCCACTTAACCCCCTTTAACCATGTCCACTTACATGTTATAAATATTTTGGTTAAGTCATTAATCATATTTTAATTACCTTTCAAGGCACCCACTAGATTTCCACATGCCACCCAAGTCATTTACTTAATTCTCACATGCCACCCTAGGCACTTACTTAACCTTTTAATCATGTTTAATTACATGTTCCACTCTGGTTAAGTATTCTAATCGTATTTTCTATTGCTACCCAAGGCAACCCACTAGTTTCCTCATGCCACCCAAGGCACCCACACTAGTTACTACATGCCACCCAAGGTACCCACTTAACCCTCATGTCCCACTACATGCTAATTTGGTTAAGTGTTTCTTAATTAATTAAGACCGTGATCTTCATAAAGACCTCTCACATTAGACTATCTTTTATGACCGCTGGTTAAGCCGGTTGGGTCCGGGCAGCCTTATGTCATAACCGAGTCTAACCTCGTGTCTTTATATTAACCACGTATTTAGTTTGTGCCTAAGACCTCTCACATTGGGCTAACATTTGTAGCAACTGGTTAAGCCGGTTGGGTCCGGGCAGTTTTACGCTACAACTGAGTCCAACCTCGTGTCTTAGTCGATTAATTACACCTAATTAATCACCCTCATAATTTATATTAATTATCCCTAATTATTATCAAGTTTTTCATAACATGGGTAGACCTAACTCAATAGGTAAATTCCCATGGGGTAGACCTAACTCAATAGGTAAATTCCCACTTATGTTAATTTATCTTTATGATATGCTTAATCATACCCAACCATACTTTTAATTAACATATTTATTAACCCCATCGTTCCCCACGCAAATCGTTCTCATTTCACGACATAATAAAAGGGAAGATCCATCACAAATATCATGGGTTTAACCAAATCTTAGCATATAACTTTGTCATGGGTTAAGAGGATGTCAACTTGCATATATGAGCATATATTAACCCAACTACATTTAACCCAAACTTGCATATTATCACACATGACTTGCATAACATATTGCATATGAACTTGCATATTATCATACACATATCTTGCATAACATGTTGAACTTGCATATAAGCATTCACATAACTTGCATAAGCATACATAACTTGCATAACATGTTGAACTTGCATATAAGCATTCTCACAACTTGCATAACATGTTAAACATGCATTTAAGCATACACATAACTTGCATAAGCATTCACATTCTTGCATAAGCATTCACATACTTGCATATTAACTCATAACTTGCATAATGTGTCATCATGAACTTGCATATTAACAAACATGTAACTTGCATAGCACCTCTTGCATATTATCATACATGTAACTTGCATAGCATATCTTGCATATTATCATACATGTAACTTGCATATTAACAAACATGTAACTTGCATAGCATATCTTGCATATTATCATACATGTAACTTGCATAGCACATCTTGCATATTATCATACATGTAACTTGCATATTAACAAACATAATATCATATACTTAGCATGCATAGAATCACATACTAAACTTGCATAATATCACATACTTAGCATGCATAGAATCACATATTCATCATGCATAAAACCACATACTTAACTTGCATAAAATCAATCACTTATTATGCATAAAACCACATATCCAACTTGCATAAACTCACATATTCAACTTGCATAAACTTACATATTCAACTTGCATAAACTTACATATTCAACATGCATAAACTTACATATTCAACATTATACATAGATTAGCATATCATTACAAATGATTCAAACTCACTAATCCGCATTCAAGACCATAAGTCTCATTACACCTAATCTACTTACTTTAACAATTGATCATCAAAGTGATAGAAACTCACCAAAACCAAGATTAGCAAACTTATGAAGAAGAACTAGTTGCTAAATATGAAGAAGATGGTGATTAGAGATTGATTAGAGAGTGATTAGCTTGCAACTTCCTTCATAGATTTGTGGAGGCCATGATCAAGTTTCATTTTGCCATAGTTTAGTTACAAGATTTAATTATGAATGAATTAGGGTAGGGTTAGGGTGTTATTTATAGGATTAGGTTGCATTTTAGACCCTTAGATTAACCCTAGATTAACTCAGATCCGTCAGATCCAAGAAGCTTCCAGAACCAGCCCTCCAAGCCAGCCCAAGGACCCAAACTGGTGCACCCAGTTTCACTGGGCGTCGCACCCTGTCGACAGGCAAGTCGACAGGGCAGTCGACTTGGTCCAGCCCAAGTCGACAGGCCTGTCGACAGCCCTGTCGACATGGCCTAGGGCGGGAATCTTCCCGCCTGGCCCCGCTTGCTCTATTTTAAAATCTGAATTTAAATTATTTAATCTGTTTTTAGCTTTGAATTTTCTGCAATCTTCATCGGGCCATAACTGGGCCATACGGACTCCGATTTTCGAAAACTCGGACTCTATTTCGCGTATTTTTCCGAGACGAACGCAATAACGCAGCCCGTTTCCCCCAATTCTCACATCTGAGATTATTTATTCTGTAATTAGTGAATTTTAGCATTAACCGAAATTCGGGGTGTTACATTCTCCCCTCCTTAAAGGATTTCGTCCCCGAAATCTCTAAGCTAAGGAGAATGCATATCCTACCATCCAAACAACCATCTACTCAATCCATCAAACACGGGCATCCATTGTCCTTAAACAAATTCTAATGATGTATGAGCATATGCGAAAAGTGTGTGTATATGTTCCCTATCTAATGTACGAACATATGCAAACCATGATAGTGCCATGCATCCAATATGTATGCGAGATAACCCTATCGACACATACAGTATCTATATGAGTGCACAACCATTCACCAAAATGCATCATCCATATGATAACACAATCATTATACAACCATAAATATAGCTAATTACACACAATTTTATGCAATATGCAATATGAAGTGATTGAGCCGATCTAGTGCCTAGAGTGTGTATATATGCATCCACGAGCAACCACTAGCAAACACTTGCATCCACTTGCATCCATCAACCATAACATGTCTCAAACACATGTTTCAACCATAGGTTTACCCTATCTAAAGGTCAAACAGCACTAACGAGAGGACATACTAAAGATAAGATAAGTACTAGGCAAGCGATAAAGGAGAAGTTAAAAGACATACTCTCAAAAAGAAATGGATACAAAGAACGCATCTTCGCTTCCGTCTCCCAAGTAGCATTGCTTTCGTCATCTCTCCATTGCACTCTAACTAGCTGAACTTCTCTGTTCCTCAACTTCCTAGTCTCTGACCCAATGATGCGAGTAGGAGCTCGTCGAATCGTCTCATCGCGCTCTAACTCTACTTCTTTAAGCAAACTCGGCTCTACCACCTCAGCGGTCTCATGTAAGCACTTCCTCAAATGGGACACATGAAATACATCCGGTACACCACTAAGTTTGTCAGGCAACTCCACTCTATATGCCATCTGTCCAATTCTTTCCTTAATGGGAAATGGCCCTACAAACCTTGGTACTCACTTCCTAACAGATCCAAAGTGAACCACATTCCGTAACGGAGACACCTTGATAAAAAGCATGTCCTAATATCAAACTCAAGCTCTGTTCTCCTCTTGTCCACATAAGATTTCGCCGCTTTCATCCTTCTTCGAATCAAACCAATCCTCTCTGAAGTCTCCCTAACCATATCTGGCCCAAGCAAGATCTTATCCGTAGATTCCCACCAACATGTAGGAGATCGACAAGGCCTTCCATAAAGAGCTTCGAAAGGAGCCATACCAATACTGGACTGAAAGCTGCTATTATATGCGAACTCCACCAACGGAAGATGCTCTTCCCATGTACCTCCAAAATCCATAATACATAACCTCAAAAGATCTTCTAGATACGGTTCACCCTCTTGGTCTGACCGTCCGTCTGAGGATGAGATGCGGTGCTCAAACACAACTGAGTCCCTACCGCCTCTTGCAAACTTCTCCAAAACTCACTAGTGAAGATAGGATCTCGATCGCTCACTATACTGGGAGGTACACCATGCAATCTAATAATCTCTCGAAGGTAAACTGAAGCTAGACATGGAATAGTCCTCTTGCTCTTCACGGGTATGAAATGGGCACACTTAGTAAGTCTATCTACCATAAGCCCAATCCCCGTATTACCCTTCCTTGATTTCGGTTATCCAACGAGACACTATCCTACTTCCTATTTCGGAACTTCCAACGGGTGAAGCAACCCTCCGGGTTTCTTCTGTTCCGCTTTCACTTGTTAGCATACCAAGCATCTAGCGACATACTTGGCCGCGTCTTTCTTCATATTGGCCAAAAAGAAAACTCGCCTCATGTCTTGGTACATCTTGTCCCTACCGGGATGAATGGTCATCTTCGACCGATGTGTATCATCAAGTATAGCCTTCCTCAAACTCTCGTCTTGCGGTACACAAAGTCTACCGTCTCTACGCAACCACCCCTTACCATCTAGGGTGTATCTATTCAAATGGCTGGACGACTCCCCCTCCTCATGAGCTTCTCTACTAACTCAACCAATTGTGGGTCGTCTCGCTGTGCTCTGCCAATACGCCCCAAAAGAGTAGGCCTAACCTCCAAGGAGGCTAGCAAACCGGGTACAAAGTCAACGGAAGGTCTAAAGTCAAACATAGAAATAAACCCTAAGCTCCGTCGTTTAACGATCAATGAACTCAAGGACAACCTTTTTCTTCTTAAGGCGTCTGCTACCATGTTTCCCTTGCTAGGGGTATACGCTATCTCAAACTCATAAGATGCTAAGAATCCTATCCAAAATCATCACAACTGTCCATCTCTCACGCAGACCACCCTAGTCGAATTCGACATCCCCCAGATGCAAGCCCCAAAGGCCGAAACCAATATCAAACAAACACCCAAGGGATATCTCCTTCGAGTTCAGGCGACCTACGTGAGATGATACTAGAAAAAAAAAATATAAATAATGGCTAAACAATTAAGCCTTTGACCAACTTTGGATGTCCTCGCCAGTCTCGCTCCAAAACCACCGTTTATCCCATAACTGGCTTTGCTCAACCTATTGAGCACATACGAAACTTATTACACTTCTAGAAAAGACCAAGATGTCATTCACAAAGACCATTATGAACTTATTTAGGTACTCCCTGAACACCCTTCTCATCAAATCAACAGAGTATGCGGAGGCGTTCTTCTAACCAAATGGCATCACCAACCACTCATAAAACCATCCGGAGTCCTAAAGGCAATCTTCTCTATACTATCCTCAGCCACTCTCAACTGACGAAACCACGTGGCTTAGTCCAACTGCGAAAATACTGAGGCGCCAACTAACTGATCAAAGAGATCATCAATCCTCGGCAATGGGTATCTATTCTTCTTTGTGAGTTTATTTAGCTTTCTTTAACCTACACAAAGTCTGAGGGACCCATCCGCCTTCGTGGCAAAAACTACTGGAGCACCCCCACTCCGATTTACTTCTTCTTATGAACCCCTTCTCAAGCAAATCGCCTACTTACTTATGGAGTTCCCTCCTCTCATGAGGAGCCTTGTGGCACACTGGCCAAGTCACTGGTTTGGCATTGTTTACCAGATATATTCGGAAGTCAATCTCCCGCTCCGGAGGTAAACCCTTCACCTTCTCAAACACATCCGAGTATTCCCGGACCACTCTAACAGATCGCAAACTCTCGACCGACGTGTCAAGCGATTCTAGATAACTTAGCATAACAGATTCTATGGGATTACTAGAGATCTCGAGAGTGTTACCCAAGCGGGTTATAAGCCTAACAACTCTCCCTTCAAAATCAAGAACGGCACCCCTACTGGATAACCAGTTCATGCCCCAAAACTAACCCATAGCCCGTGAAGCCCAACAAGCATCACATCTAAACTCAACGCTAAGTATAGAAACTTTCAAACCCAAACACATCATGGAGCCCCAATTGGGTTTGAAACAACTAAGGGATCATCTACCAAACTGGTGTCTAAGTGCAGTGACTCAACTAACAATGATGAGATAAATGAACTCGATACATCAGAATCAAAATAAAGTTTGAATCGGATAATAAAGAAATCCAAATTCCAACCTAGACGGTCTTATCCCCATCCGGCACCCTAGTCATGAGGGAATACAACTACCCTCCAGAAGATTCCATACCTTGCCCTTGCTTCTTTGGTCAATCCTAATAAGGTGTCCTATTCCTCCAAAAGGATAACTACTAGCCTTCTCCTTCCCATTCTCCACTCGTAACCTTCCATCAATGAGGTTTCGTCCTTCATTAGCCAAACAACTATTAGAGCCTTCCTCCCATCGTCCATCCAATAAGTACCTACAAGTCCTCCTCCTTCTTGAACCAACTTCTAATCTGATTTACGTCTAAGTCCCTTGAAGCGGTTTTCCATTCTTATCTATCTTAGAAAGATCATCTACACACGGAGGGGAAACTCAAAACGAGAGAGAAAGAGATTCAAACGAAGAATTTCGAAAGATAAAGATATGGCTATCGGGGATTATGCTTTTCTCTCAAAAACTTTTCTCTTAAAAGACATGTTTTTGAAAATACTCCTTCAAAAATTTTCTTAGAAAAAATAGTTTTTCTAAAAATTTTATCTGTTCTGGTAACCTTAAGCTCTGATACCACGTGTAACACCCCACGTCCGCTAAGGTCACTCATACCCGGGGAATGCCTTAGTTTCGGTTAAGTATTTTAAGTGAATATAGAACAGTAAAATTACAGCAAGACAGATATAAGTAATACTTGAAAATTTAAATCATCATTTCATTGCAGCGGAAAGTAATACATGTTTGGTTACATCACAAAACCATAAACCAGAGTCAAGTACATAATATCCATCTTGATAAAATAGAAGTACATAATCCCACTACATAACTAATAGCCATAAAGAAAAGATAAGCTGGGCTTCACTTCAACGGTCCAAGCTCCAAAGGATAGATACAGCAATCCGAACAAAGCCCACTAGCACCAGGCCCACTCTAATAACCTGGGGTTGGGGGAAAAAGATAAAAACAACGGGGTCAGACATAAGTCTGAGTGAGTCCTATAACCCTAACAATACAATCATTAAAATAACCAGAGAAGACATAAGTTGATATACGGTAACGACTGGGGATGAATGGCTACGCTAAGCAGCTTGGTAAACTTAGGATAAACTAAGATAACCGTAAAGACGCATTTATCCACCCAAGGATAATTACTAGATTACACCGCCCCAGACTTATCCCCCCCAAGGGTAATTCCTACACTGCACCACACCAGTTCTACCTACCCAAAACTAATTCCTACTTAAAGATTGATCCCACTAAATGTACTTAGTAATTTTTACCCAGTAGTTTCGTTTACCCCTACATAGGTGCCGTCTGCCCCTATCTTTACTAGGTGTACCCACTACTCCCAAGCGATCGGCTCCCTAACGTAGATACCCGTGCTGGTCCCACAATGGGGTGTATCATTTCCCCAAGTGACAACCTGATAATACCAACGGTGCACGGCTTTATACCTACACGATGCAACAACGACTTACTAACCAGCCCGGGTCCACACACGCATATGAAACCCGTTGGTCCTACGTTGCCACCGCTAACCCGTTTTGGCCTCTTATAGTCAAGCCCAATATGCGTGTCCCGTCACTCGACTTGGGTCGAGCCCACAAAGATACTTTTGGGATATTGGTTGAGATGGGCCCCCACAAGCTACCACCTAAGCTTGTTATTTTATCTAGTGTATCCCACTTAACCCCCTTTAACCATGTCCACTTACATGTTATAAATATTTTGGTTAAGTCATTAATCATATTTTAATTACCTTTCAAGGCACCCACTAGATTTCCACATGCCACCCAAGTCATTTACTTAATTCCCACATGCCACCCTAGGCACTTACTTAACCTTTTAATCATGTTTAATTACATGTTCCACTCTGGTTAAGTATTCTAATCGTATCTTCTATTGCTACCCAAGGCAACCCACTAGTTTCCTCATGCCACCCAAGGCACCCACACTAGTTACTACATGCCACCCAAGGTACCCACTTAACCCTCATGTCCCACTACATGCTAATTTGGTTAAGTGTTTCTTAATTAATTAAGACCGTGATCTTCATAAAGACCTCTCACATTAGACTATCTTTTATGACCGCTGGTTAAGCCGGTTGGGTCCGGGCAGCCTTATGTCATAACCGAGTCTAACCTCGTGTCTTTATATTAACCACGTATTTAGTTTGTGCCTAAGACCTCTCACATTGGGCTAACATTTGTAGCAACTGGTTAAGCCGGTTGGGTCCGGGCAGTTTTACGCTACAACTGAGTCCAACCTCGTGTCTTAGTCGATTAATTACACCTAATTAATCACCCTCATAATTTATTTTAATTATCCCTAATTATTATCAAGTTTTTCATAACATGGGTAGACCTAACTCAATAGGTAAATTCCCATGGGGTAGACCTAACTCAATAGGTAAATTCCCACTTATGTTAATTTATCTTTATGGTATGCTTAATCATACCCAACCATACTTTTAATTAACATATTTATTAACCCCATCGTTCCCCACGCAAATCGTTCTCATTTCACGACATAATAAAAGGGAAGATCCATCACAAATATCATGGGTTTAACCAAATCTTAGCATATAACTTTGTCATGGGTTAAGAGGATGTCAACTTGCATATATGAGCATATATTAACCCAACTACATTTAACCCAAACTTGCATATTATCACACATGACTTGCATAACATATTGCATATGAACTTGCATATTATCATACACATATCTTGCATAACATGTTGAACTTGCATATAAGCATTCACATAACTTGCATAAGCATACATAACTTGCATAACATGTTGAACTTGCATATAAGCATTCTCACAACTTGCATAACATGTTAAACATGCATTTAAGCATACACATAACTTGCATAAGCATTCACATTCTTGCATAAGCATTCACATACTTGCATATTAACTCATAACTTGCATAATGTGTCATCATGAACTTGCATATTAACAAACATGTAACTTGCATAGCACCTCTTGCATATTATCATACATGTAACTTGCATAGCATATCTTGCATATTATCATACATGTAACTTGCATATTAACAAACATGTAACTTGCATAGCATATCTTGCATATTATCATACATGTAACTTGCATAGCACATCTTGCATATTATCATACATGTAACTTGCATATTAACAAACATAATATCATATACTTAGCATGCATAGAATCACATACTAAACTTGCATAATATCACATACTTAGCATGCATAGAATCACATATTCATCATGCATAAAACCACATACTTAACTTGCATAAAATCAATTACTTATTATGCATAAAACCACATATCCAACTTGCATAAACTCACATATTCAACTTGCATAAACTTACATATTCAACTTGCATAAACTTACATATTCAACATGCATAAACTTACATATTCAACATTATACATAGATTAGCATATCATTACAAATGATTCAAACTCACTAATCCGCATTCAAGACCATAAGTCTCATTACACCTAATCTACTTACTTTAACAATTGATCATCAAAGTGATAGAAACTCACCAAAACCAAGATTAGCAAACTTATGAAGAAGAACTAGTTGCTAAATATGAAGAAGATGGTGATTAGAGATTGATTAGAGAGTGATTAGCTTGCAACTTCCTTCATAGATTTGTGGAGGCCATGATCAAGTTTCATTTTGCCATAGTTTAGTTACAAGATTTAATTATGAATGAATTAGGGTAGGGTTAGGGTGTTATTTATAGGATTAGGTTGCATTTTAGACCCTTAGATTAACCCTAGATTAACTCAGATCCGTCAGATCCAAGAAGCTTCCAGAACCAGCCCTCCAAGCTAGCCCAAGGACCCAAACTGGTGCACCCAGTTTCACTGGGCGTCGCACCCTGTCGACAGGCAAGTCGACAGGGCAGTCGACTTGGTCCAGCCCAAGTCGACAGGCCTGTCGACAGCCCTGTCGACATGGCCTAGGGCGGGAATCTTCCCGCCTGGCCCCGCTTGCTCTATTTTAAAATCTGAATTTAAATTATTTAATCTGTTTTTAGCTTTGAATTTTCTGCAATCTTCATCGGGCCATAACTGGGCCATACGGACTCCGATTTTCGAAAACTCGGACTCTATTTCGCGTATTTTTCCGAGACGAACGCAATAACGCAGCCCGTTTCCCCCAATTCTCACATTTGAGATTATTTATTCTGTAATTAGTGAATTTTAGTATTAACCGAAATTCGGGGTGTTACATGATACCTAAAAACTACTGTAATGTTTTATAAAAAAAGTAACACAAAAACTACTTACATCACAATTTGATTGATTAAAATGAAATAAATTCGTTTGAGTTGCAAGCTAATGCCGCAGTACAACTACAAAATTAACATAGCAACAATCAAATGAATAAAAATATAACACAGTTAGTACTGTAAAACTGATACCTAAAAAAATATAAAACTGATACCTAAAATCTGCTGTAATTTTTATAAAAAAAGTAACACAAAAACTACTTACATTACAATTTGATTGATTAAAATGAAATAAGTTCATTTGAGTTGCAAAGTTAATGCTTCATTACAACTAGAAAATTAACACAGAAACATAACCACATGAATAAAAACATAGCACGGTTAATACAACAAAACTGATACCTAAAAAAGTATAAAATTGGTACCTAAAAACCGTTGTAATGTTTTATAAAAAAACAACACAAAAACTACTTACATTACAATTTGATTGATTAAAATGAAATAGAGTTCGTTTGAGTTGCAAAGTTAATGCAACAATACAACTACAAAATTAATACAGAAACATAATCACATGAATAAAAACATAGCACAGTTAATACAACATAATTGATACTAAAAAAATATAAAACCAATACCTAAAAACTGCTGCAATGTTTTATGAAAAACTGTAACACAAAAACTACATACATCACAGTTTGATTGATTAAAATGAAATAATCTCTATTGAGTTGTATAGCTGATGCATCAATACGAGTACAAAACGAACATAGCACAAATATATATAAACATAACAGCATAACATAGTTAATATAGGAAAACTGATACATAAAAAAATAACAAACTAATACCTAAAAACTGCTGCTGAATTCAAAAGTATTTTCAATGTTCAGATCCAATAATATTTCCAAATTAAGATACGTTGATGATGACGAATCATTGAAAAATAAACCTTAAATTATAATGATTATAGCAAAAACAAAAAAAATCAGTCGAGGTCGATTTTTGAGGTTGATTTGGTGCTGAAATTTGTTGTTCGATTGATTTTTGAGGTTCCATTGGATGAGATGCCGCGGATTTGATTCGGTTACCAGTATAAATGATTTCGTTATTTTTGATTTCGTGGTAGAAAATCAAACGAAAGGGATGAACGACAGAAAATTTTAGGCGTATGTCCTTATGAATAAATTTTTAGGCGCGTGTCCTTATGAATAAAATTTTAATACTGATTGTCCTTCTGAATAAAATCCTCAAAAATAATATACATAACATGTAAACAAATTATCAAGATTTTGTACCAGACACAAAAGGAGAAATAAGCAAATCCAACTATTTGGCCTTGTTAAATTTATGTATCAAATCCTTAAATTTTAGAAATAAATGTATTTTACAAAATAATAATCTAAAAATAATTAATATTGTGTATTGGAAAATAGTCACTCACACATCTTTATATACATCACGTATCGTACATATGTATGTGTTTAATAGATCGTACAAAGGAAAAACCCACATGCTAGCATAATGTATGGAAACAATAAAATCTCATTGAAGAACTTAAGGCAAAAAATTATTGTGGTAGTATTTAAGGGATTCATAAGATTTGAATATGTTATTATATATGTATATTAATATTAATATATAAATCTTATGTACTTAACATGCAATTGATGGATTCATTGATAATAACATTAACATTTATTTACGTATGATTTGCCCAAGAGGAATTTTTTTTAAAGATAAAATGCATTTCTTTATGTTTTATCCTCTCGGAATAACCAAAAAATATAGAGCCATCCAAGGGCTACTTACTGATAAAGACATTTTTCCAAAGCAACGTTCACATACATTGGCTATGTGGAAATTACATTATTAAATCAAACAATGTTAGTAATATCCATACAAATAGGTTGACATAAAAATCAGGTTGTTAAATAAGGTACTAACAAACAAATGAAACATTCCTACTTCATTTTGATTTTACATAGTTCTCAATGTCATATTGTTAGAAAAGAAAATCTACACGCGCAATCTAAAGATAGGCTAGTTAATGACTAGGTCACCAAGTTATTGAAGCACAAGATACTGGATTATTTTATGAGGTAAAAAAAAATTTAGTCATAATAGTAGGAAATCATGACAGGGGCAACATACTTCTGAAAGAATTAAAATTTTATTAACTATAAGATAGATAAATAGCCATTGGGTGATTATTGACTCAACTAAAGATAGTCACTACATTATTTGAAAATGTTATTTTTCCTGAATTCATTTTTATTTGGCAGCAAATGAAAGACAATGATCTCATAAGATATTCAAATTTTATCCTATAAAACAACATAAAAAGCCCATTGCACGTAGGAAAGTTAACAAATGTTAAAAATTAGCAAAAAATAATGTGTGTATATATATATTCTTATATAGCCGTTTCATATCAATAAAGAGGAATTATTGTTTACTTTATGAACATGAAAAGGTTATAAGTAATCAGAAATGGATATAAATTTTTTAGCCATCATGATAAGCTTACAAAAAAAATTGCATATTAATATTCAAAGAAAAAGCCTAGCAGTAGAAATATTTCCTGTTGTTGAGGGACAAAGGTAGGACAATCTATAATAGTATTTCAAACACACCAGGCTTCTAGTGTGACTTGTGAGAGTACTCTTTAAGCTTCATGAAGAAGGTAAAACAAATTAAAGATGCATACATACATGAAATGGAATGCAGACAGTTTAACAAAGATAAACATGTAAGAAGTAGCTCTCCATCACATTTATCCAGACTTATTGACCGATGTTAACATAGCATCACTTTCCAAACTAATAGTGCTACTATCTAAATAGGTTTTAAAATTTATATGGAAATATGTGCTTCATAAATTTGTGAAAATTAGAGAATACATTATCAATTTGAACATCAAATAAGGACTACAAAAATAATATTTGGCCTAAAAAGTGAAATAAATTGTAGATCTAGTAAACATTTTAGTAAATTAGAATGTCAGATATTTTATGGTTTAGGTTATCATCTCGAGGGCGAAGTATGTGGGACATTTGAAAAAATAGAGAAATATGATAAAACAATGATCTTAACTTCAGAAGAATGAGTAGATTACTGGGCTAATTTGTAAAATATATTGACTGTTAGCAGTAATTAAAGCATGATGCACAAAATAAAATTGAAGGTCAGAATTCTCAATAAAAACACATCTAACATTGCTTATTCTTCTAGCATTCTGGATTTTTTTTGGGGAAATGAGGTTTTGGTTTGAGATGGAAAATCAGATGCCTAACATAACACAAACACAACTCGCTTTTTCCATTTCTTTCACAATGCAACTAGTCTTAAGTTGTGAGTGAGGTCTAATAGACTGAACAAATTTAAATAACAGCATGAGTACATGCTAGGAAAAGAAATTGTTGAAAATGCATGATTCATATCTGAAGAACATCAAAAAAAAGAAACGAAAGCTACGACAGTCAATAATATATTCATTAGAAATTAAGTTTAAAGATCTAAGTAGACATCTTTGAGAATGGTGAACGAAACTAAATGGGTGTTGTATAAAAAATCAAACAGCAATTGCAACATGCATTGCACAATCCTCACAAAATCTAACGCAACACTATTTGCTTCAAAGAATTAACATCGGACAAAATAAAATAAAAGAGAACTATATGAATTAAATAATGATCGAAGTGGCTTACATATGAAAATAAGAATGACACTCAACAACTGCCTAACATAAATTCACATATGATGTTAACTCTAATGTCAATGCAAATACTCAAACCCATACTGTTTATAATAGTGTTCATAGATGTGGTCCTCTTCCTTGTCTTCCAATATTTATTGCCAACAAAGTAATTATTCTAGTACACTATAGTAAATAAGCCAGCCAATAAATTTAGTAAACAAACTAAATGGTATATGAGTTCAAAGTTCAATTATCTCACACTAACAGAAACTCCATCAAAAAACGGCCTAAGAGTATCATCATATTATTTGAATTCCACATTAGAAACATATTCAACTATAGTAGAACTGAATGAGGGGTATTTCTTAAACTGCTAATTCTTGTTTAAAATTGCATCATGAAAGAAGCAAACAAACCAAAATTTATAGTTTTCTTTTTTATTTATTTCTTGTATTCAATCTTAGCAACTCAGTGATACCGCCATATGGAAATTACTGGTAAAGAATCAGTGCACTATGATCATCAAATAGGGTATTACCTATACGTAGAACATTAATTCTATTCCATCATAATTTTCATTATGTGGACCTTCCTAGCAAAATAAATTCCTTTTAGTTACCAATCAGTAAAAAATAGTTGGCAGAAAGGAAAATAACTGGAGCACGTAGAGATATAATAGAAAGATCACCTGTTGGGGATGACTTATTGGGGCCTTTGGGGCAAATCGATTGGCATTTGAAAAACAATCGTAGCCCTAAGTCATCGTTGATAGAGCGGGGAAAAAGATAGCAAAACGGTGGAGGGAGGGTTCATTAGTAGAAATATGATCACCCTTTAGGTTGTAAAGGGGGGTAGATGGAAGAAAGAAACGGAAGAAAGCTACACGAAAAGATGGATTTTCTAGATTATTTAGCGGAAGGAAGGAAGAGACTTAGATTTTTCAGGAGCAATGTTTTTTTTGCATTTTATCTGTTTGGAGACAGTTGAGTTTAAAATTCTGAGATGCTTGTGAGCGCTTGAATGCAAACTCGGTAATTATATTATTATTATTATTATTATTATTATTATATAAACTAGTGTGTAACCTGTGCATTGCACACAATAATATTATAAAATATAGCATGTAGAATTTTACTGTTATAATTGGAACTTTATTATATAACATGCGATGAATCTGACAAAATAAATAAACTATAAATTATTGTTGTTGTTTATACAAGGTATGTATTATGTAACTTTTATTTGTTTGAAGTAAAAAATAATTTTATTGTTCTTATTACTATGAGTAAGTGCTTATGCTGAAACTAAGATATTTTAATTATTTTAGATATATTAAAAAATATTTATTTATTTCTTTAAAATATATATTAACTTTGAAACTATGTAACTGGTTAAAGTATATTATCTTAAGAGTAAATAATTTGAATATATTGAGAACAATTTTATAACAAAATTGTATAGGTCTTATTGTAGATTCATTTGAAGTTAAAATAATTTTTTTAACGTAGTGTGCGATAAATTTATTATTTATGTATGTTAGGGAATGCATATATTAAGGCAAAACAGATACTCGAGGGGGTGAATAGTGTTTTTGAAGAATTTATGAAACTCTTAAACATTTATGATCTACCGTATGAATCACACACAATAGATATGATCACAAACACAGAATCAAACAGAAACACAGAAACAGATAAATATAAAATGCAGAAAAGGAAAGAACACACCAGATTTTATACTGGTTCAGATTACTCCTACATCCAGTCCCATGCAACGCTGGATTGCACAGAGTTTTCTTATTACCAATATCTGTTACACCCCATAATTCTAACAACAGTGATGTTCATAAATTAATGAATAATTAATCTCAGACATGAGAATTAAGGGAAACGGGTTTCGCGGTTGCGTTCGTCTCGGAAAAATACGCGAAATAGAGTCCGAAATTTCATGAATCGGAGTCCGTATGACTGAGATATGGCCTTTAGAAGTTTCACGAAAAATCAGAAAACGAAACAGATTTCAGAAATGCAGAATATGGGCTAGGCGGGAAAATTCCCGCCCAGACCAGGTCGACCTGGGAGTCGACCTGGGGGTCAACCTGGGTGTCGACCTGCCCACCAGGTCGACTAGGGTGTCGACCCTAGTGTCGACCTGGGGGTCGACCTCCCTGGTCGACCCAGGTAACCTGGGTGCACTGATTTGGGATTTGGGCTGTGTTTTGGTGGCTAGTGACGAGATCTGACGGCTCTAATCTAATTTAGGGTTAATCTAATGGCCTAAAACACTTAACTAATCTATAAATACACCCTAAGACTACCCTAATTCATACTAAAATTGGAGACAACGTCGTTATGCCGTCAAAATGCAACTAGAAGGAGCCACCAACAAATTAAAGAGGAAGATAACTTCTCAAATCAACTTCTAATCAACTCTAGCAACTTAATCTTCTTCATAGAAGTGCTAATCAACAAGTTATGAGTTTCTATGCCTTTAGCAAGCAATTGCTAAACTAATTATGATAGGATATAATGAGGTTATGGTTGTGAATGTGGATCAATGCAAGTATGTTATCATATGCTATATGTTCATGATGCTAGTTATGCAAGTTTTATGCTATGTGTTCATGATGCTAGTTATGCAAATCACTATGATAAACATTGATCCATTATGACACCATGTTATGCAAGTTTGGTGTTTGATTATATGCAAGTTCATATATGACATGTTATGCAAGTTTGGTGTTTGATTATATGCAAGTTCATATATGACATGTTGTGCAAGTTTGGTGTTTGATTATATGCAAGTTCATATATGACACCATGTTATGCAAGTTTGGTGTTTGATTATATGCAAGTTCATATATGACATGTTATGCAAGTTTGGTGTTTGATTATATGCAAGTTCATATATGACATGTTATGCAAGTTTGGTGTTTGATTATATGCAAGTTCATATATGACATGTTAGGCAAGTTTGGTGTTTGATTATATGCAAGTTCATATATGACATGTTATGCAAGTTTGGTGTTTGATTATATGCAAGTAACATGTGCAAGTTTACACCTTTGTATGATATGCATACATGTGCAAGTTTACCCCTTTGTATGTCATGCATACATATGCATGTTTACCCTTTTTTATGATATGAGTAACATATGCAAGTTCATCCCTTTTTAGACCTATGACATGTATGCAAGTTTATCCCTTTATGATAGGTCTATGACATGAACATCTATGCAAGTTACCCTCTTTATGACATATGTGATTCATGCAAGTTTGGGTTGGTTATTTATGCTAG
The DNA here is from genome assembly GCA_030737875.1 of Allium sativum. Classification (NCBI taxonomy): domain Eukaryota; kingdom Viridiplantae; phylum Streptophyta; class Magnoliopsida; order Asparagales; family Amaryllidaceae; genus Allium; species Allium sativum. Next base: position 564,960,084 of record CM060919.1, on the reverse strand, counting down.
TTGGGTTTGATGCTATGGTCATATATGCAAGTTGACACCTTTAAAACCCATGTTGATGCAAATGTTATGCAAAGTAGAACCCATTGTATTTGTGATGAATCTTCCCTTTCAAGTATGTCATGTTAGCGTGTTACGTGGGGAACGATGGGGTTAATATTCATGTTAACAAAATTATTGTGAAATTGGTATCATGTTGCATACCATGAGTGGATGGACATAATTGAGTCAATTATGTACATCAATAAAATGAAATTAATTAGGGAAAATTAATTCAAAATATGGGGTGATTAATTAGGTGTAATTAATCGACTAAGACACGAGGTTGGACCCTTTTGTAGCATAAGACTGCCCGGACCCGACCGGCAAATCCAGCGGCTACAAATGATTGGCCCAATGTGAGAGGTCTTAGGCATAAACTAAACACGTGACAAGTGTAAAGACACGAGGTTAGACTCGGTTATGGCGTAAGGTTGCCCAGACCCGACCGGCAAATCCAACTGCCATAAAAGATAGTCTAATGTGAGAGGTCTTTGCAAAGGTTACGGTCTTAATCAATTAAGAAACACTTAACCATATAAGCATGTAGTGGGGCATGAGGGGTTAAGTGGGTGCCTTGGGTGGCATGTGGAAATCAAGTGCCTTGGGTGGCATGTGGAAATCTAGTGGGTTGCCTTGGGTGGCAATAGAAAATACGATTAGAATACTTAACCAAGTGGAAACATGTAATTAAACATGATTAAAGGGTTAAGTGGGATGCACTAGAAAAGGGACAAGCTTAGGTGGGTAGCTTGTGGGGGCCCATTTCAACCAGTAACCCAAAACGTATCTTTGTGGGCTCGACCCAAGTCGAGGACGGGACACGCATACTGGGCTTGACTATAAGAGGCCAAAAACGGGTTAGCGGTGGCAAGTCCAACGGGTTTCATATGCGTGTGTGGGCCCGGGCTGGTAGGTAAGACGTTGTTGCATCGTGTAGGTATAAGCCGTGCACCATTGGTTGTATCGGGTTGCCACTTTGGGGAGTGATACACCCCACTGTGGGGCTAGCACGGGTATCTACGTTAGGGAGCCGATCGCTTGGGGAGTAGTGGGTACACCTAGTGGAGATAGGGGCAGACGACACCTATGTGGTCAGCTAGGGGTACACGAAACTACTAGTTATATTTTCTAAGTCCATGGGTGGGATCAACCTTTAAGTAGGAATGACTGGTGTGGTGCAGTGTAGTAATTACCCTTGGGTGGGTAGATGCGTCTTTACCGATATCTTAGTTCTTCTTATGTCTAGTTGGCTGCTGAGTGTAGTCATTTATCCCCAGTTGTTACCGTGCCAAGTTTATATCATACCCTAATTACTTTAATGATTGTATTGTTAAAGTTATAGGGCTCACTCAGACTTATGTCTGACCCCGTTTTTTATCTTTTTCCCAACCCTCAGGTTATCAGAGTGGGCCTAGCACTAGTGGGCTTTGATCAGATTGCTTTATCTATCTTTTGGAGCTTGTACCGTGATGTATAGCTCAGCTTATCTTTTCTATTATGGCTATTAGTTATGTAGTGGGATTATGTACTTAAGTTTTTATCAGGATGGATATTTAGTACTTGACTCTTGTTTCATGGTTTTGTTATTGTAACCAAACATGTTTACCTTCTACTGCAATGAAATGATGTTTTAGTTAACAAGTATTATTTATATCTATCTTGTTGTAATTTTTCTGTTCTATATTCACTTAAAATACTCCACCGAAGTTAAGGCATTCCCTTTGTGAGTGACCTTCGCGGGTGTGGGGTGTTACACGTGGTATCAGAGCTAAAGGTTACCAGAACAGATAATTTTTTTAGAAAAACTATTTTTCTAAAACATTTTTGGAAGAAGTATTTTCAAAAACATGTCTTTTAAGAGAAAAGTTTTTGAAAGAAAAGCATAATCCCCAATAGCCATATCTTTATCTTTCGAATTCTCCATTTTGAATCTTTCCTCTTTTGTTTCAGCATGGCTGAAGATCTTAACTTTCCGGAGGTTGTAGCGATACCAGTATGGTATAGGAGGTTGATGGAGGCTAGGGCCGCCACTGTAGGTCCAGCAAATGTTCCTCCACCAACAGTTGCACCCGATCTTCCTCCCCCTCCTCCTCCTCGCGCGGATACTTTTGCTAAGACTTGCAAGGAATTTAAGGCTATGGGAGGGAAACCTTTTCAAGGATCAGAAACTTTTGTGGAAGCTAGGGATTGGATTAAGGAGGTGGAAGAATTGATAGATATCTTTGAGATGGAAGAAGGAAAGAAAGTCAAGTTAGCTGCTTGGTTAATGAAGGGAGAGGCCTCGTTATGGTGGGAGGTCACTAATGGAGAACGCCTAGTTGACTCTTGGGTGGATTTCAGACAAAGGTTTGTGGTAAAGTTTCTCTCAAGGGCAGAAGAGAATCTGTATATGGAAAGGTTCTTGACACTAAAGCAAGGAAGCCTATCAGTGAAGGAATATGTCAACAAGTTTAATCAGTTGGCAAGGTTTGGCATAGACATGGTGAATACACCGGAGAAGAAGGCTTTGAGGTTCGTTAAAGGCTTGAATGAACCGATGCATGGATTGGCCATGACTCACATCGCTATGGGGGCCACCTTTGAGAAGCTAGTAGACATGGCACTTATGCATGAGGAAGAGAAGGGTCCCAATGCTAATAAGGCACCCGAGAAGAAAGGAGATCAGAAGAGACCTCAACAGCAACAGCAAAACAAGGGTGGGAAAGGCAACGGTGGCAAGGGAAAGAAGAAGTGCTTCAATTGCGGAACACCAGGCCACCTAAGCAAAGATTGTCAGAAGAAGACGAAGACTGGCTGCTTCCATTGTGGTGAAGTAGGACATCTAGTGAAGGACTGCCCTAAGAAGGGGCAGAGGACGGGATCTACCTCAGGAGGATAGGTGCAAGCTCTTATGGCACCAGGTCAGGCAAGGGGGCAAGTTCAGGCTCTCGCGGTTCCACCGATTCAGGAAAGAGGTAGAACTATTTCCGTTGAAAGTCTGGTTTTTCTGTTTGATCATCCTGTCCGTACTTTATTTGACTCTGGCGCATCGCATTCGTTTATCTCATCATCATTAGTTGAGTCACTGCACTTAGACACTAGTCTAGTAGATGATCCCTTGGTTGTCTCAAACCCAATTGGGGGCTCCACTTATTTGTCCATGACATGTTTGGGTTTGAGGATTTCTATACTTAGCATTGAGTTTAGATGTGATGCTTTTGTTTTGGGCTTCACGGGCTATGGGTTGATTTTGGGCATGGACTGGTTATCCAGTAATGGTGCCGTTCTTGATTGTGAAAGGAGAGTTGTTAGGCTCATGACCCGCTTGGGGAACACTCTCGAGATCTCTTGTAATCCCATGAATTCTGTTATGCTAAGTTATCTTGAATCGCTTGACACTTCGGTCGAGAGTTTGCGATCTGTTAGAGTGGTCCGGGAATACTCGGATGTGTTTGAGGAGGTGAAGGGCTTACCTCCGAAGCGGGAGATTGACTTCCGAATATATCTGGTAGACAATGCTAAACCAGTATCTTTGCCAGTGCGCCACATGGCTCCTCGTGAGAGGAGGGAACTCCATAAGCAAGTAGGGGAGTTGCTTGAGAAGGGGTTCATAAGATGAAGTATATCGGAGTGGGGTGCTCCGGTAGTTTTTGCCACGAAGGCGGATGGGTCCCTCAGACTTTGTGTAGACTATAGAGAACTCAACAAGCTCACAAAGAAGAATAGACACCCATTGCCGAGGATTGACGATCTCTTTGATCAGTTGGTTAGCGCCTCAGTGTTTTCGCAGTTGGACTTAGCCACGGGGTTTCATCAGTTGAGAGTGGCTGAGGATAGCATAGACATGACTGCCTTTAGGACTCCTGATGGTTTTTATGAGTGGCTTGTGATGCCCTTTGGTTTGACGAACGCCCCTGCATATTTTGTTAATTTGATGAGTAGGGTGTTCAGGGAGTACCTTAATAAGTTCGTGGTGGTCTTTGTGGATGACATCTTAGTCTTTTCTAAGAGTGAAGAAGAGCATGCCCTATATCTTAGGGAAGTGTTGGAGACTCTTCGAGCGCATAACCTTAAGGCTAAATTCTCTAAATGTCACTTTTGGAGGAAGGAAGTGCGGTTCTTAGGGCACGTGGTCTCTAAGGAAGGGATAGTTGTGGATCCAGCGAAGGTGGTGTCCATCCAAGATTGGAAGGTTCCGAAGAATGCTACCGAGGTGAGGAGTTTCTTGGGGTTGGCTGGCTACTATAGGAAGTTTATCAAGGACTTCGCAAAGATATCAGCCCCATTAACTTGCTTGACAAAGAAGAATCTAGTCTTCACATGGGACGTAGATTGTGATGATGCGTTCCAACGGTTAAAGAGAGCTTTAACCACAACTCCAGTCTTAGTGTTGCCAGATGGGAGTAAGCCATTTGTTGTTTATACCGATGCTTGTGGGACAGGACTAGGCGCGGTCTTAATGCAAGAGGGAAGGGTAATAGCCTATGGGGGAAGGCAGTTGAGAAAGCATGAGAAAAATTACCCTACCCATGATCTAGAGTTGGCCGCTATTGTTTTTGCACTTAAGTCATGGCGCCATTATCTTCTTGGCGAGAGGTTCGAATTGTTCACTGACCACAAATCATTGAAGTACTTGTTTTCTCAGAAGGATTTGAACTTAAGACAGCAAAGGTGGATGGAGTTCTTAGCATCCTATGATTTTGATATAGCGTATACCCCTGGCAAGGGTAACGTGGTGGCGGACGCCTTAAGTAGAAAAAGGTTGTCTTTGAGTCCATTGTTCGTTGAACGACGAACCTTGGAATTTATCTCGATGTTTGACTTCAGACCCTCCGTTGACTTTGTACCCGGTTTGCTAGCATCCTTAGAGGTCAGACCTACTCTTTTGGGATGGATTGGCGAGGCACAGCAGGACGACCCACAGTTGGTTGAGTTGGTAGAGAAGCTCATAAGAGGGGAGTCGTCCAGCCATTTGAGTAGGTACACCCTAGATGGTAAGGGGTGGTTGCGTAGAGACGGTAGACTTTGTGTACCGCAAGACGAGGGTTTGAAGAAGGCTGTTCTTGACGATGCACATCGTTCAAAGATGACCATTCATCCCGGTAGGGACAAGATGTACCAAGACATGAAGCGAGTTTTCTTTTGGGCCGGTATGAAGAAAGATGTGGCCGAGTATGTCGCTAGATGCTTGGTGTGCCAACAAGTGAAAGCGGAGCAAAAGAAACCCGGTGGGTTGCTTCACCCATTGGAGGTTCCGCAATGGAAGCGGGATAGCGTCTCGATGGACTTTGTCGATGGGTTACCGAGATCAAGGAAAGGTAATACGGGAATTTGGGTTGTGGTAGACAGACTTACTAAGAGTGCCCATTTCATACCCGTGAAGAGTAAGAGGACTGCTCCATGGCTGGCTTCAGTTTACCTTCGAGAGATAGTTCGATTGCATGGAGTACCTTCTAGCATAGTGAGCGATCGAGATCCTATCTTCACTAGCGAGTTTTGGAAGAGTTTGCAAGAGGCAGTAGGGACTCAGTTGTGTTTGAGCACCGCATATCATCCTCAGACGGACGGCCAGACCGAGAGGGTGAATCGTGTTCTAGAAGACCTTTTGAGACTATGTATCTTAGATTTTGGAGGTACATGGGAAGAGCATCTTCCATTGGTGGAGTTCGCGTATAATAACAGCTTTCAGTCTAGTATTGGTATGGCTCCTTTTGAAGCTCTTTATGGAAGGCCTTGTCGGTCACCTACATGTTGGTGGGAATCTACGGATAAGATCTTGCTTGGGCCTGATATGGTTAGAGAGACTTCGGAAAAGATTGATTTGATTAGAAGAAGGATGAAAGCGGCGCAGGACAGACAGAAATCTTACGCGGATAAGAGGAGGACGGATCTTGAGTTTAATGTTGGGGACATGGTCTTTGTTAAAGTATCTCCATTACGGAATGTTGTTCGCTTTGGGTCCGTTGGGAAGTTAGCACCAAGGTTTGTAGGACCGTTTCCTATTAAGGAAAGGATCGGACAGATGGCATATAGAGTGGATTTGCCTGAGAGACTTAGTGGTGTACATGACGTATTCCATGTGTCACATTTGAGGAAGTGCCTACATGAGACCGCATAGGTGGTAGAGCCGAGCTTGCTTAGAGAAGTGGAGGTAGAGCGTGATGCGACGATTCGACGAGCTCCTCCTCACATCCTTGGGTCAGAGATTAGGAAGTTGAGAAACAGAGAGGTCCAACTAGTCAAAGTGCAATGGGGAGATGATGAGAGCAACGCTACTTGGGAGACAGAAGCAAAGATGCGTTCACTGTACCCATTTCTTTTTGAGGGTATGTCTTTTAACTTCTCCTTTATCGTTTTTCTAGTACTTATCTTATCTTTAGTATGTCCTCTCGTTAGTACCTTTGACCTTTAGATAGGGTAAACCTATGGTTGAAACATGTGTTTGAGACATGTTATGATTGATGGATGCGTGTGGATGCAAGTGTTTGCTAGTGGTTGCTCGTGGATGCATATACACACACTTTAGACACTAGATCGTCTCAGTCACTTCATATTGCATATTGCATATAATTGTGTGTAGGTAGCTTTATTAATGGATGTATAATGGTTGTGTTATCATATGGATGATGCATTTTGGTGTATGGTTGTGCACACATGTAGAAATAGTATGTGTCGATAGGGTTCTTTCGCATACATATTGGATGCATGGCACTATCATGGTTTGCATTAAGGAGGTCAACTGAATCAGTAGACCGCCTGATTTTGCATTAGATAGGGAACATATACACACACTTCTTGCATATGTTCATACAGCATTAGAAACTTTAAGGACAATGGATGCCCGTGTTTGATGGTTTAGTAGATGGTTATTTGGTTGGTAGGATACGTTCTTCTTGACTTAGAGATTTCGGGGACGAAATCCTTTAAGTAGGGGAGAATGTAACACCCCGTAATTCTAACAACAGTGATGTTCATAAATTAATGAATAATTAATCTCAGACGTGAGAAATAAGGGAAACGGGTTTCGCGGTTGCGTTCTTCTCGGAAAAATACGCGAAATAGAGTCCGAAATTTCGTGAATCGGAGTCCGTATGACTGAGATATGGCCTTTAGAAGTTTCACGAAAAATCAGAAAACGAAACAGATTTCAAAAATGCAGAATATGGGCTAGGCGGGAAAATTCCGCCCAGACCAGGTCGACCTGGGAGTCGACCTGGGGGTCGACCTGGGAGTCGACCTGGGGGTCGACCTGGGTGTCGACCTGCACACCAGGTCGACTAGGGTGCCGACCTGGGGGTCGACCTCCCTGGTCGAGCCCAGGTGACCAGGGTGCACTGATTTGGGATTTGGGCTGTGTTTTGGTGGCTAGTGACGAGATCTGACGGCTCTAATCTAATTTAGGGTTAATCTAATGGCCTAAAACACTTAACTAATCTATAAATACACCCTTAGACTATCCTAATTCATACTAAAATTGGAGACAACGTCGTTATGCCGTCAAAATGCAACTAGAAGGAGCCACCAACAAATTAAAAAGGAAGATAACTTCTCAAATCAACTTCTAATCAATTCTAGCAACTTAATCTTCTTCATAGAAGTGCTAGTCAACAAGTTGTGAGTTTCAATGCCTTTAGCAAGCAATTGCTAAACTAATTATGATAGGATATAATGAGGTTATGGTTGTGAATGTGGATCAATGCAAGTATGTTATCATATGCTATATGTTCATGATGCTAGTTATGCAAGTTTTATGCTATGTGTTCATGATGCTAGTTATGCAAATCACTATGATAAACATTGATCCATTATGACACCATGTTATGCAAGTTTGGTGTTTGATTATATGCAAGTTCATATATGACATGTTATGCAAGTTTGGTGTTTGATTATATGCAAGTTCATATATGACATGTTATGCAAGTTTGGTGTTTGATTATATGCAAGTTCATATATGACACCATGTTATGCAAGTTTGGTGTTTGATTATATGCAAGTTCATATATGACATGTTATGCAAGTTTGGTGTTTGATTATATGCAAGTTCATATATGACATGTTATGCAAGTTTGGTGTTTGATTATATGCAAGTTCATATATGACATGTTAGGCAAGTTTGGTGTTTGATTATATGCAAGTTCATATATGACATGTTATGCAAGTTTGGTGTTTGATTATATGCAAGTTCATATATGACATGTTATGCAAGTTTGGTGTTTGATTATATGCAAGTAACATGTGCAAGTTTACACCTTTGTATGATATGCATACATGTGCAAGTTTACCCCTTTGTATGTCATGCATACATATGCATGTTTACCCCTTTTTATGATATGAGTAACATATGCAAGTTCATCCCTTTTTAGACCTATGACATGTATGCAAGTTTATCCCTTTATGATAGGTCTATGACATGAACATCTATGCAAGTTACCCTCTTTATGACATATGTGATTCATGCAAGTTTGGGTTGGTTATTTATGCTAGTTGGGTTTGATGCTATGGTCATATATGCAAGTTGACACCTTTAAAACCCATGTTGATGCAAATGTTATGCAAAGTAGAACCCATTGTATTTGTGATGAATCTTCCCTTTCAAGTATGTCATGTTAGCGTGTTACATGGGGAACGATGGGGTTAATATTCATGTTAACAAAATTGTGGTGAAATTGGTATGATGTTGCATACCATGAGTGGATGGACATAATTGAGTCAATTATGTACATCATTAAATTGGAATTAATTAGGGAAAATTAATTCAAAATATGGGGTGATTAATTAGGTGTAATTAATCGACTAAGACACGAGGTTGGACCCTTTTGTAGCATAAGACTGCCCGGACCCGACCGGCAAATCCAGCGGCTACAAATGATTGGCCCAATGTGAGAGGTCTTAGGCATAAACTAAATACGTGACAAGTGTAAAGACACGAGGTTAGACTCGGTTATGGCGTAAGGCTGCCTGGACCCGACAGGCAAATCCAGCTGCCATAAAAGATAGTCTAATGTGAGAGGTCTTTGCAAAGGTTACGGTCTTAATCAATTAGGAAACACTTGACCATATAAGCATGTAGTGGGGCATGAGAGGTTAAGTGGGTGCCTTGGGTGGCATGTGGAAATCAAGTGCCTTGGGTGGCATGTGGAAATCTAGTGGGTTGCCTTGGGTGGCAATAGAAAATACGATTAGAATACTTAACCAAGTGGAAACATGTAATTAAACACGATTAAAGGGTTAAGTGGGATGCATTAGAAAAGGGACAAGCTTAGGTGGGTAGCTTGTGGGGGCCCATTTCAATAAGTAACCCAAAACGTATCTTTATGGGCTCGACCCAAGTCGAGGACGGGACACGCATACTGGGCTTGACTATAAGAGGCCAAAAACGGGTTAGCGGTGGCAACGCAAGTCCAACGGGCTTCATATGCGTGTGTGGGCCCGGGCTGGTAGGTAAGATGTTGTTGCATCGTGTAGGTATAAGCCGTGCACCATTGGTTGTATCGGGTTGCCACTTTGGGGAGTGATAAACCCCACTGTGGGGCCAGCACGGGTATCTACGTTAGGGAGCCGATCGCTTGGGGAGTAGTGGGTACACCTAGTGGAGATAGGGGCAGACGGCACCTATGTGGTCAGCTAGGGGTACACGAAACTACTAGTTATATTTTCTAAGTCCATGGGTGGGATCAACCTTTAAATAGGAATGACTGGTGTGGTGCAGTGTAGTAATTACCCTTGGGTGGGTAGATGCGTCTTTACCGATATCTTATTCTTCTTATGTCTAGTTGGCTGCTGAGTGTAGTCATTTATCCCCAGTCGTTACCGTGCCAAGTTTATATCATACCCTTATTACTTTAATGATTGTATTGTTAAAGTTATAGGGCTCACTCAGACTTATGTCTGACCCCATTGTTTTTATCTTTTTCCCAACCCTCAGGTTATCAGAGTGGGCCTAGCACTAGTGGGCTTTGATCAGATTGCTTTATCTATCTTTTGGAGCTTGGACCGTGATGTAAAGCTCAGCTTATCTTTTCTATTATGGCTATTAGTAATGTAGTGGGATTATGTACTTAAGTTTTTATCAGGATGTATATTTAGTACTTGACTCTTGTTTCATGGTTTTGTTATTGTAACCAAACATGTTTACCTTCTGCTGCAATGAAATGATGTTTTAGTTAACAAGTATTATTTATATCTGTCTTGTTGTAATTTTTCTGTTCTATATTCACTTAAAATACTCCACCGAAGTTAAGACATTCCCTTAGTGAGTGACCTTAGCGGGTGTGGGGTGTTACAATATCCAAGTACAATCTCCTTGATTTCACGGGTGCAAGGTTAACACCGCTCCAACCACCCTTGATTTCACGACTACGAGGTTTGCACCGCTCCCTTTCCTTGATTTCAGGGCTACAAGAAACACACCCTTTCCCAAACACTTACCAGTTGATTACAACAACCCTATAGCTCTTCAATAACACTTCAATTTAGATAGTATTGGATAGAGATTGAGAAAAGAAGAAGTTTTATATAATTAGAGTAGAAATTGGCAAAGTAGAAGTGTAGAAATCAATAAAATGATAAAGAATAATGGCGGGATGAAGAGGAGTGAAGATGGTGAAGAAGAATAATGAAAAAGATTCAAAATCAGCCCCTATTTAAATGATTTGAATGGTTGCAACGCTTCAGAAACGTTACAAATAGTGAAAAGACACTTCCTTTGAAAATTGAATTTCTGACAGATATATGTCGACATAGACTTCTATGTATGTCAACATATGTATGTATTTTTTATTTTTTTAAAGTTATTTTTCAAGTGTTTAATTATATATATTATTCTGGAAATTCTTGAATCAAAACTTAGTGATATAAATGAATATTCTAAAGTGTAAAATCATATGAAATCATAATAATATATTATATAAACATACTTATAAAGTTATAAGGTTTAAAACTATATAGCTATATAAACTTATGTAAAATCATGTAAATTTATATTAAAACTTGTATGTTTGAAATCATAAGATAAAATAGCTTGAAATCAGAATTTGAAATTGGAAAAAACAACATTTGAACCTGGAGTGTTATTCAGAGTCTTACATATAAACTAGACTCTATTACTATATTTTTCTTGAAGTCTTGAACTCTTGATATCTTGATAACTCATGAGTCTTGAATATTTACTGAATCCTGAAGCTCTTGAAACTCTAAAATAGTATAGTCTTCAGTATTTAAGTCATGTATACAAATCATGCATATATATATATATATGTGTGTGTGTGTATATATATATATATTCTAGATAGAGATGTTAGTATATATTTTATAATCAATTAGTAATGATAATTGAAACAAGGTTCTTGTCATCAAAACTCCATTCTCCAACAATCTCCCCCTTTTTGATGATGAGAACCTTAGTTTATAAAGTATTCATACCTTTTCATTCTGGTCCTTCTAATACTCCGCCTTCCTTCATGAATCCTACATTTCCTCCTAAAACTAAGCCTAACTAACTCTTATTTTATAATTTCTCCCCCTTTGTCATCAACAAAAAGAAATACTAAATATACTCCCCCAAAATCATATATCTATCGATATATTTTATGATTATAATATTTGATTCTATACTAAAGTAAATGACTCCCTCTAAATTCATGACTATAAAAAACAAAACAATTATTCCAAGTGTAAATATTTACAAATGTATCAATCCATATATATATATATATATATATATATATACAAGTTTTAAATCCAAGCAATCCAAAACCAAGCAATATTTTCACACAATGTTCAAATAAATTCAAATCAAACCAATCAAACAAATCATACCAAACAATTTCAAATCAAATATCTCTTGGAACTTCCACCCATCTGTCTCCTCCAAAGATTGTATCTTCCTTGATGACCTCCTAATCTTTAACTTCTTTTATGGGTGGTACCTTAGCGAGATTGTTGTCTTCGTCTCTGAAAAGAGAAGATATTAGCCAACGGATGGCATTAAAATGATTTGCATGCTATTCTACCATCTCTATCTGACTTAATTTGAGATGGCGTTGATTGTGAAGTATGATAGAAAGGATATTCTAGAAAGAATTCAATGTTTATTCAAGGTTTTCACTCAAATTATGTATTGGATTTTCCATAATTTGATGTTTTAAATAAAAATTGATTAGAGGAGAAGGAGAAATGATAGAATACATTTTTCTAGAAGAAATAGATATTTATAGGGTACGGAATTCATTGGAATTGAATAGACATTAGTTAGTTATTCAAAATTTAAATTTTTAACAAATTTGAAAACCTGGCATTTATATGTCGACATACATTATTATTATTATTATTGGAAATTTTCAATTTTTAGTTAATTTTTATTATATTATGTTAACTTATTTAATTCTTGTATGTTTTTATAGTAAATTAAAGATTGTATTGACATAAATAAATATGATTTATTAGTACTTAAAAGCAAATATATTCAACTAATCCAAGAAATTAAATATGAGATTCAAATGCAAATACAAGCAAATACGAAAGATAACTTAAATTAGATAAGCTTAGATTTCAGCGGATAATGAGGAGGAATATGATATTCCAAGTTTGCTTCCTATTTTGCCAATGAACTTAGACATTTTGGTAAGGATTTTATTGATCTTCTTTTGATTTGTAACGACCCAAACACATTTGAATTTATCACTTCCAACATTTACCAATTTACTTTTATCACCATTCTGATTTGCAAAACGTTTGCTTCTACCATTATTCACTTTAAAATGTGAATCTTATTTCTTTACAGAAATATGGACTCATTTTATTAAATTAAATCTTGATTTAAACAACAAATATCATTTCAGTTTAAGATCCCACTTAGTTATTTTATAAACCCATGCTTCATATTTCATTTCATAAACTCATTCTTATAAGTTAAACTAGGATAAGACCCGTGCTTCGCACACGGGCGGTTGGTGGTGGCTACCGATTTTAAGTTATAATTTAAATCTTGATTTCCTACTCGATAACAAATCCAAATATAAATTACCTCATCAAATCCTGAATTTCATTATATATAATTTATGTGAATAAATTATTTTTAATATATTTGACATAGTCGAATGCTAATTATAAATCCTTACGGATTTATTTAAATCCTATTTTCATTTCAAACATCTAAATCATTTCATCGTTTTCCTTTCAAACAATTTTCCCATTTCCCTTATTAAATTCATTTCTAAATTTATAATTCTAAATTATCTAATAATAATTATTTCATACCATTTATAAATATCGTTTATAAATCAAACTTACTTGTTTTATATAATTTAAACAAGTTATTTTATTTGAAGCCAATCAAAATTCAATTTTTCTATTTTAAAATAGATATTCACTTTTTAAACCCCCATATTCCTTTTTAGTATATTCGAATATATTTAGCGGTATTTAAATACCAATTATTTCAGGTCAGTGTTATTTAAACATCCCAAACCACGCAATAATCAACACTAGATTATTTTTCACATCATATAATGTAATATATGAAAAACAACAGTATAATTGTTGAGGAATCCAGTCGGATCCCTTCAACCTGTTTCCCTATATCCACAGACATTAGTTAAGATCAATAATATATATTTCATACTGATATAAAATATAATAATAACAACAGCGGTATTCAATTAATGATTTATGTATAACTGTATACATATTATTTTAACCAACTACTTAACAAATCATCCAAACATTCAACCAATTTTTATCAATATTAAATAACGTTTATAAAATTATAAAATTGGATAGATTTAGTGAGTTTACTCACTTTGTTCGTTAATCTTGAATTACGCTTAATGGTCCTTGATTATACCAGGCGGTTTAATTTATCCAAAATTAAAATGATCACCAAATCTCTTCAGATCAGTTCCAAGACGTCGCTTATGATCTCACGATCCCAACGGCACCTAGTTTGTCAAATTCAGATACCGTATGCGAGAGATATTAACATTTTAGATTGTGCATATTATTTAAATTAATAAAAGTAATTTATTATATATATATATATATATGTATATATATATATATACATATATATATATATACATATATATATATATAGGGCCTTACCTGCATTCTCGGCCCAATTTCTAAAAACTACCCACACCAGTTATTCCTTCTTCCTAAATAACGCTCCGTCATTCCCCCCGTATAACCATTTAAACCCTTCCGCCAGCACCCCCTTTTTTTCTTCTTAAAGCATTTGGGCCTCCAATTTATTTTGGGCTTTACTTTGATTTCAATCGGTCCATTTATTATTTAAACTCACGATCACCGTGCTTCCCGTCCATGAACAGTGGTCTCTTCCTCAATAATAAATCCGCCCTAGATTTTTAAAACTCACAGTGAACAGTTGCTTCATTTCCAAACAATACGGCAATTTCTTGCTTCCCCACGCAATAAACGAAAACACCTTGATATCATCATTCAACTTCAAACCACAACCATCGCACTTCTCCATTAAAATCTTCACAGTGTCAGTGGAGTTTCATTTCATTTTTTTCAGTTCGAAAAACGTTGCTTCGAGTGCTCCAAAGTTCCACTATTACGAGGAGGTGGTTAAAACGAGTTGGTGTAGTTTAGCTTCATATTTTTGTTAGGCTGTCTATATAATTTTTTGTGTATATAAAATTTCAACACCATGAAACTGTTACTGTATTTGCCGAAGAAAACAAAAACGAAGAGGAGCGTGGTTCGATTATTTATATGTGAGGAATGCTTAGTTCTTACGTTAATTAACATAGCTGCCATATAACAGCCACCACCTAGCTAACAAATGAGTCGGTTATGCCTCAACATAAATAAATGTTGTATCAAACACTACTGATGCCAACCAAGTTTAAGGGAGAGCTCATACTAGCACTATTGGACGAATATTTGATTATGTAATGACGCAGCCTAATTATATTATGCCATAGTCATTCAAAGTCTACCTTTAATTCATTCATAAGGAAGCTGGGCGTGACATACAACATAGGACAGTTAATTTAGACTTAGGAATGAGGTTTCCTCTTTTTTTTTCATGGTTATGCGTACCCCCGTTACACACAATTTCGTTTGCAGATGAGATGCTATGGATAAAAAATAAAAATACGAACTTTTCAAGTAATGTGCTATGATTCCAAAAATATAATAAAATAGACAAGTTAACTAATTCTGTGAAATCCCAAAATGCCGATTTAGGGTGTAAAATACTTCAAAATAAAAAACGCTTATTTTTCCAAAATAAAAATTACAGAAAAATTCTATGAATTAAATTAAAATTACGTCTCATAAATCCTATCCAAATTCGAAATCAATATTAAATTATATTAAATAAACCATTATGGCTTATAAACGATTCTGTAGCAACTATTTGAAATACTGAGTTAGCCATAACTAACAATCTATAAAGCGAAATCTCCATTTTTCTCTTCTATTAGAAAAATATAGCTCAACAGATTCCAATGTTTCATGTTTCGAAGAAATCTGACTTATAATGAATCCTGTACATTCAAATGAAGTTCAAATCATAATATTACGAACTGCTGCAATGTTATGGGCTTGATTATAATTTATATTATAATTAATACATTCAACTGTCATTTAAATAATATATTCGTTATTACAACTCGAATATAACTCAATTAAATATCTTATGTTATCCATTTTACACAATATTGCCAATCCAACTATTTCTGACCATTCCGAAAATAAATATTATGATTCCATTATTAATATTAATTAAATAATCTAAATTATTTGAATTCTAACCATTTGAATTACCAAACCATTATAATATAATAATTAAATAAATTAATTATTAAATCTTTAAAATTCCGGGATGTTACATGATTCTTGGCTAACTTTACTTGATTTTGGACAAGCATTTCTTTGAAAATGGTTCTTGTATTGGATGGATATTCTACACTTTCCAAAGAAGTTTGTTCTTCTTCGATATACATATGGTCTTGTTCTTGTTGCATTTGAGCTTGTTTATCTTCGAATGTCTCATAAGGCTTTAAGGTAAGTGGAATTTGCGTAAGATGTAAATTTGTGGAGTCAAACACCTTTCTTGATACAAATTTTTCTCCTTTGAGATCCACTCCAAAATATTTGGAAATTCGAGTAAGGTAAACTCCATAATATAAAGTGTTTTCTCTTATGGACATTTCTTTGGGTTTAAGTTCTTTTAGAATCATATCGGCCCAATTTGCAACGTCCCGTATTTTTACGGTATAATAATTAATTTATTTAATTATTTAATATATGGTTTGGTGATTTAAATGGGTATTTAATTAAATAATATTGAAATATTTATTTAATACTTTTAATAATAATATATTTATTTCCGAAATAGCGGAATTCGCAATATTGTGTGTATTAGATTATTTATTAAATTTAATTCAGTTTAGAATTGAATTATAAAAACGAATTTGAATGTATAATTATAATATAATTATAATAGAGCTCGAAATGGCGCGACAGTTCGTAATTTGGCGATTCGAACTTTAAACGAATATACAAAATCTGTTTTAAGTTGGATTTCGGTGAAACAAGAAACGTTCGGAGCTGGTGAATTATATTTTCCTAATGGAAGAGAAAAATGAAGATTTCATTTTATAGATTGTAAGTTATGTCCAAATCAAATTTTCAAATAGTCGCTATGGATTTATTTATAAGCCATAACAATATATTTAATTATAATTAAATATTGGCTTCGAAATTGGACAAATCCTTTTAAATGTGGTTATAGTTTAATTTTTAGATTTTTTTCTATAATTTTTATTTTGGAAAATACGCGCTTTTTATTTTGGAGTATTTTACACCCTATATCAACATTTCGGGGTTTCACAGAAAAGTTAACGGACCTATATTATTATATTTTTGGGATCTGGCACACTGATCAACAAGAAGGTATTTTTATTTTTGTCCATAGCTGTTCATACGTGAATGGAATCTTATACATTAGGGTATATAATGTTTTAAAACCAACCTATACATATCACGTTATTATTTATACTTATTTTTATGTTGCCTTAACCTCTAAGCAAAAAATTTGTGAACTTACCCAAGCTAGATTCGCACATGCCTCAGTTTACTTTTAAAAGACTTAGTTAGTAAGTTAGTACTTTATGTATGCTAACATTCCTTCTTTTCCACTGAAATGTCTGTCTGTACCCATTTTCTTATCAACCAAGTTTCTTCCATCCATCCATCTATCTATATATATGTGCACTAACGCTAAGATTACTTTCCCCTTTCCAATCCTTTTCTCTTTTATGTTTTACGCAAGGGAAACTAAAACTTTTAGCCCACAGCAAAACCTCCTACGCATTTTTCTCTTTTGCGCGAGTTTTAGGGTCTGAAATCTGTGGTTTTACAGCAGCGTTGGGAGGGTTCTCGCATGGTGCGTGATCAGCTGGAGCCATGCGTTAACTATAGGGAAGGAAGAGAAGCAGATTTGTCATTTTTATATGAAGTTTTGTGGAAAAATTAAATAATGGGAAATGGCACAATGGGCATGTTGCGTGATGGTATTTTGGAAGGAGCATATTTTTGGAAATAATAATATACAAGCTGGAGCGTGGCTTTTAAAGAGGGAAGGAAGGTTACACATATGGCAATGACGTATTGCACGGGTTCGAACTATATGTCGTGGACTTGAATGTGCTGGAACGGGGTGAGTTATGAATTAAGAAGTGGAGGGTAATGGAATGAGTAGTTTGGTTTTAACAGTTGTCGCATGTTATTGGTAGCAAAAGAAGGAGTTTGATGTCGGAAATCACAGGGTTGGCCAGCGTTACGGTCATCATAAGTTGGGTGCGGTGATTTCCTGATGATGACTAGAAACAGCGGTAGAAGCTTAAATGTGAGATGATTGAAAAAACGTGGAAATATGTGTACCATAATGGTGCAGAAATGGGTAAAACAAGAAGCAAGCGTGAGTTTGTAACGAACTGGAATTTTTGACTCCAAAAATCAACACAAAAGTACCATGTTGACTTTTCAAACATTGGAAATACCTGATCATTAATAGAAAGAAGTTAGAGGGCGAGAATAGATAAAATATAAAAATAGAATAGAAGAAGAAGAAAATCACCACATAACAGAATCAGAGTAATACAAATCTCACAGCGGAAAGAATAAAATATATTATATAACATAACTTTGCAATAAAACAGTATATATATACAATAACATTATCAGAGCACAACACTTACACACAGCAGAAATAACAATAGCTATATAATCCTGAAACCTCCTGCTTCAAGCTACTCCAAGTATATCTGTAAGTCCTGAACTACTTGAGTGCCCGTACAAATTTGGACACCCAAGAGTTTAGGGGAAACAAACAAAATAAACTCTGGGTCAGTCATGTGACTGGTGTGAGTAAACTCTAAACATTTGTTCAACTTTTCAAAACCCTTTTCAAAAGAAAAGATAATCATAAGACCGATCCACACATAAACACAGACGGTTTTTACCTTACGATAACCCAAAACACTTTCAAAATCAATACTTTTCTGATATCACTACAACAATATAAGGCTTTCATAGCATTTAAAAAACGCTATCATAGGCTAACATAGCGTTTCAGAGAACTCCATGTAACGACATGCTATCTTAGACCATCTACTTTGAATAGCAGGAAAAAAGGCTATGAAAAACGACTTTTATATAGCGTTTTGTGTGCTATCAAACAAAAACGCTATAAAATATACTAACTGGTACTAATTTCTTATAGCATTCGTGTGTATGTATTTATAGCGTTTTATTTTGTATTTTATAGCATTTGTTCTTATAGCGTTCTCATGTGTTTTGACAGCGTTTATTTTGTTAAATTAAAGCATTTCCTATGTCTCTTTCTATAGCGTTTATATTCAATAACGTTTCTAAAACGCTATTGCTAATATTATTAATTTATGGATTTTTCGTCATTTCAGCTTTTTACATGTATACACATTTAAACATTTCTTAACTAATATAAATATAACAAATTTTCACTGATAAATATATAAATTACGGCATAATATTCATTCATATCATTCAAACAACTTAGTATTTCATACACACCATTTTACAAACTTTTCCAAGTCCACATGCAATATGTCATCCAATTTTACATTAATTACAAGTTGCAAAACAAATAAACGATAGAATTAGTCTTGATTTGCTTCAGATATTTTCTGCTTAACATGAACAATAGTGGTCCTGTTGATATAAAAAACAATCAATGTTAGTAATTGTTATATCACATATAGATAAAGTACAAGAAGCCAAAAGAAAAAAAAAGAAAATTGCAACTAAAACAAAATTAAAAATGCACATATGTAAGGGATTACTGTTATTATGCATTCGAACATGCAGTAACTTTCTAAATAAAAATTAACCTATTAGTTTTAGCTTATTTCATACCGAGTACGTTTGCATACATCATAACAAATCAAAAGAGGGAAAAATTTACTTCTCTGATTTGATTGCATCCTAACATTATAAAAATGCATCGAACTCAAAAGTTCCGTTATTCAACCTAATCAAGGTTTATAGTTTTCCTGATAGTTTCACAAGACAATTCATCATTAAACTTACAATGTTCATGAATCCTAATAAAACTCTAATAGAAAGAATGGTTCGACATTACAGGTTCATACAAAAATTAGTTTTGCCTAAGATGTTCTTCTAATGTAATGGATAACTTATCTGTTAATTTTCACAATATTTTTTTAGTAAAACGACAATATATTTATGCACAAGTGCAAAACATATAATATCCTCGTCTGCAAGTTATAATTTATCAAACCGACTAGCATTTAAAACCGTGGAAAACAGATTCAAAGTAGTCCCGATTTCTGTCCAAACCAGATTCAAACCCGGTCCAAAACCCACCATATCAGTCTACACACACATTTACCTTGGACCTTCCAGATGTGGATTTAGGTTCAGCCTGATTATTATTACAGTCATGTATGGTTTCATCACTATCCACCATTGTTTGGATCTAAACATGATTGTTAATATGCTTGTGCATTTCAGTTTGCACTATTTTGTCTATTTGTGGGCTTCATTTGCTCAAATTTTTTCATGAATATGGTTTCATCATTATTTAATCTATTTTGTAAACTATATATTTGAGTACATTCAAAATGTAAAACCTGAATAACAAATACGGTGTTAGCTTTCAATATGTCAGTTGAGTATTTAGGCTTTTTCCATGATAACCAACCAGGTCAGATCAAATTTTTGGGTACTCAACAGTGCACGAAAATCTTGTGTGTATGGTTTTGACTGAGGACCGTATTACCAGATTAAACCCACAATTAATAATCACTAAAATAGAAATAAAAATCAGCAATCAAATTCGAACCTCGGTCTCCAAACAAGTACATGCAGACTCCAAACAAGCTTCTAAAGCAACAAATTGGAAAGGCAGTTCCTTCATTTTATCCGAATTGAGCCCATGGTATTTCTGTTCTCCTTCAATCCCACTCTCGGCATTAATTTCCTTCTAAAAAGTAAATACACATTAAAAAATAGTGAAATCTGCATTATAAAAAAAAAGTTGGACAAATTAGTAGAGGATAAATTGACAAAGTAATACCACATCATGATGATGAGAACTAAGGCAGCAATGATTCCCAACACTATCAGTTTTATCTTCATGTTCTGGAACCACATCTTCCTCCCCATTTGTGTTCCCGTTCTCCTGAAATCTTGTGCCTGCATATTACATTATTATTACTATACTATTATTATTAATGACTACTGTAGTATTTAGTATTCAAATTGAAAATGCACGGTAAACCTGAGATCGAAGATTCTCAGTTTTGTCAACAAGAAGCTCGGTTTGAAAATCACCCTTTCATGAAACGCAATTGGCAATTGTCTACCCGCAGATTCCACTGCGACTACACAGTATGTGAATCCATCTTCAACTAGGTAATTGAAAGTGTGGCCATCGCACTTGTAAGTGAATTTGTTATTCGTAGCTGGAAGTTTCTGTAAACATTGAGATGCGATGTTGGTGAAGTTCCCGGTGAACTAAGTTTACTCCGCAAGTAAAAAAGTCCCCCAAGCGACGAAGCTATAGATCAGTGTTTGTTGCGGCATGGTTATCAAGTCCAACATATTCAAAAAAAAAATTAATGGATCTTGATCTGTGATTTGATATGTTTGAAAGAGAAAGTGAGGAAATGTTTTTGTTCATTGTTCCCTCTTTTTATCTTTCAGTCAATATAGAAGGAATTTTGTTGAATGTATAGTGTCTTATAATATCTGCAATTAGGTCAAAGTTATACTACGATAAGATATTTTTGTGAGCCAAACTTTTGCCATCTTCCCAAACTTTTGTGTTCCAGCATAAAGTAAAACCTGTGAATGAGAACCTATTGTGTTTTCTCAGTAATGTAAAGCGCTTTATTAAAGGAGCAAAGAAGGGGTTATATTACACTCCTATTTGGTGCAAAGAACGGTTCCTGGAAGATTCTTACCACATAGGACAAAATGCCACTAGACGGAACAAGCTTGTCACAAGATCTTGAAATCGATTCTTTTTTGTGAAAAAAATCACATCTAAGCCCAACAGCAATCCTCATATATTGAATAAATAACATAAAAAACACTTGGTCCTAAAGTAAAAAAATTGTATCTTTGTTACAATATATTATACCTAATTAGTTCATCAAAAATATAAATTCATTGTTGTAAACAATTATGTGTGTTTCACTTCCATCAATATTTGACCATCAGCTATAAAACACACTTCTATTAGTATTTGACCATCAGCTATAAAACATAGATATTTCGTGTTTAACTCAAAAAATCATTGAGGTGTAGCATCAGGCGTTCATTTCAAGAGGTGCAGCTGCTCTCTTCCCAAACAAATAATTATTTGATAACTTACATATGTTAAAACATAAGCTGGTGAGATATTTGTCGAATATGAGATATTTGTTTGGCGGCCTGAAATCTGCAGTATGTGTAAGGTCTTTGGGCATTTGTTAGAAAAATGCCCTTACAGTAAACACACTGAAGCTCAAGGAGGAAATGGAAATGATAAAAGGAATGAAATGCAACAAAGTCAACAAAAAGTAGTGGAGAACAAACAGGTTGCAGGGGGATTTGCTGGGCAATCGAAGTGGCAGCCTAGAGATCTTCCAGCGAGAAGTAATGTCAAAGATGGTTTTACTCCATTAGGACAAAAATGGAAAAGGGTTGATAATAGAACAGGTAATGGTGCAGCTTTACATACCAAGGTTCGAAATTCCGGTTTTCGGTTCCGTTCCGGAGATTGAAAATGAAGGATGTTTCGGTTTCGTTTCGGTAATTCCGGAAATCCCGTTATAATTCTGTTTCCAGTTTTCTTTACTTTTTGCATGCATTTTTACATATTGGCATGTTAATCACTATTTAAAATTCTTATAATTGTAGTTGTAATACAACAAATGTTAATATAGCTAAGCCTAATTACTCAAACCTAGATGTTAACGTGTCTAAATAGAAAGCAGTACTTCATATTTTAGTTTAGTGTTTCTTCCGTAGCTAAAAGGGCCAATTAACCGGCCTATATGAACTATTATTCGGCCTTCATATTGATACAAGGAAAGTTTCAAAGAAGCCCTAAAATATTCTCATTATTAAACCCTAGAATCAGCGACTGTAAGTCTCTTCTTTCCAGCATGCGATTTCTTCTCGTCAAATTTGGATGCTGCTGTTGTCCATCAACCCTTCAGTTTTGCAATTATGAACAAGATTCCTCTTTTCCTTTCATTTTTTTGTCATTTTTGCTCAGCACCTATCAAAACGGAAAAATAGCCAGATTCTGGTCCGGCCACCACCGGAACCGGACCGAAACGGCCGGAATTTCGAGGTGCCGGCCGGAATCTCAAACCATGCTACATACTACCAACAGGTACTCTATTTTGAATGAATCGTCTGCCAAGGACAATTACGCTATCAACTCACACATTCTGGAAGAGGATGAAATAAACGAAGACATGGAAATTAACGTCATGAATTGTAATGATGATGCGGGAACGGATAATACTGTGGGAGATATCAGTAGCGAAACGGGAAATGGAAATGGCATTGAGCAAGAGCAAGGTGCCTCTGTAGAATTGCATGCAACTATGAAGTCCAATATTTGTAATACTGATACAAATAATGAAACAGTAAGGGTTCAGATTGAGGGGACAGTGAACAAGGATGCAATGCAAACTATTCAAGATGATGTAATTGCTTTTCAACAATCACTGAGCAAGGAAGAATCTGCTTTTCAAGTCCTCTTAGCGGGAAATGACATACAGCCGTCCAACGAGTATGGATTCAAGACAGGATTTTTGCATGGATATTCTCCGATAGGTAAGAATCTGAATGAAACTTTGGTGAATACAACTTAGACAGTACAAAATGAAGAAGTTATGTTGAATGTTCAGAAAACTGCTGCGGCTACTTATGTGCATGACAATCCAAGTGTTCTTGATAGTTTCCTCTATGATAATTTTGACTTATCGTCAGGCACTGGAAATGGGAAAACTCAGCAGTCGAAGACAAAAGAGAAAAAGCCGATAAATATAGACAAAACTGTTCTTGAAACTATCGAGAGCCTGGGTGTTGAGATTGACAGTGGTGATCTCGACCCATTCATTTGCGATGAAAAGCGAAAACTCATGGAATTAATGTCAAAAAATTACGCTGCCATACAAAAAAGAAACGCTGAGAATACTGCTAGAAAGAAGCAAGTTACCAATCCATATGCAAACATCCCGCCGCCACCAGGATATAAACCGAGCCTTCCGGACATTATTCCACCTAAGTCTTCAGCTTTGTCTACCGCTTGCGTGGGTACCAGTGCTGGGAAATCACCCCTGACCCGCAGCAAGACCAGATCTGGGGTTCATACCCATTTTGACAATGGATAAAAGCTGTTTTGCCCTTGCGTGCTTCTTTGGCACAATGAATTTAAAAATGTAATATGTAATGTCTCACTACTGTACCAATGGAGATATGTTTATCCCCTGCGCGGGATTATGCTTT
Source organism: Allium sativum (assembly GCA_030737875.1). Lineage (NCBI taxonomy): Eukaryota > Viridiplantae > Streptophyta > Magnoliopsida > Asparagales > Amaryllidaceae > Allium > Allium sativum. The sequence goes on along the minus strand of CM060919.1, from coordinate 564,936,021 downwards.
TTGTTGTTGATATATGCGTGGTATATCACCAGTTTGAAATGTAACCTTTTCTTTCTTTTTTTTAATAAAGTGTTACGAACCACTTAAAAAACCGGTTAGCCGTGCAAAAAAAAAAAAAAAAAAAAAAAGCTGGTGACATGTCACCATATAACTCTTCAAAATGTCACTCCAAAATTCAAATGTCGAATTAGCTCGACTGAGCGCGAGTAGAGAAATAATTTCCAAATTTCTTGATATTCCTACATTTCTTTAGTATTAGGCAAGACTAAAAACTACGGTTTCATTTTCAAACACAAAAATCATATGTAGTCAAAATCAACAACAAAAGCCATTAATTGTTGTATTTACACAAAACGCCAACTATACTTTGATCATAGACTTTAAATTGTGATATATAATTCATAATATTCATATCATGTAAAACTGTGTAATAGTTTTACTGAGGGGCTGGGTTTACAGACCTTGAAATCTGATCCCATTTATCAGAGATAAATATATCACATTTATCATATGATGCCATTTATCAGAGATTAATATTCATATCACAGTTTTCAGATGATAGTCTTTTTAGTAAAATACTTTTTTTTTTTAATTATTAAATATATGAGAATGACATACGTACTATTAATGATTTCAGATTATGTAAACCAAATCAAACGTATAAAACCCTATTGTGAACCTATTGTATTTTGTAAAGAAGTAACTATTAAATAGACTTTTATTAGAGTTTTGTTTCATTATTTTTGTGTGTACGTATCATCAATTCATTTCCTTTATTGTTCGTAAGCATGGACCATGTTTCTAATAATGCATACAAAACATGGCAGAAAATCATATTAAATGCTAATTTAGTAATTATCGAATGATTCCTTCTCTGTAAATATCGAATGATTCCTTCTCTGTAAATGCCATATATAATCCATAATATTCATATCATGTAAAACTGTGTAATAGCTTTACTGAGGGGCTGGGTTTACAGACTTCGAAATCTGATCCCGTTTATTAGAGATAAATCTATCACATTTATCATATGATGCCATTTATCAGAGAAATATTCATATCACAGTTTTCAGATGATAGTCTTTTTAGTAAAATACTTTTATTATTATTATTAAATATATGAGAATGACATACGTACTATTAATGATTTCAGATTATGTAAACCAAACCAAACATATAAAACCTATTGTGAACCTATTGTATTTTGTAAAGAAGTAACTATTAAATAGTCTTTTATTAGAGTTTTGTTCCATTATTTTTGTGTGTGTGCGTATCATTAATTCATTTCCTTCATTGTTCATAAGCATGGACCATGTTTCTGATAATGCATACAAAACATGGCAGAAAATCATATTAAATGCTAATTTAGTAATTATCGAATGATTCCTTCTCTGTAAATATATTTCAAATTTTATTTATTATACATAATCATGGTACTACACACGCACATAGATAAGAAAGACATAGATAAGTGATGAGGATACATACCAGATTGGATATCCGAGTTGAACATTGAATCTTATGATAATAATTGCTGTCATCTTCTTTGTTTTTGTCATCAACATTATCATGATCATAATCATATAAGTAATCAACATCTTGATCTTATCAAAAGCATGGTGGAGGAGCTGTCAGACATCTTTTATTTAGAAAAATTGACTGCATAGAAACAAAAAGAACTAAACAACACAAAAATGAAACAAAAAGAACCAACCCATGTTCCCTATGTTACAAACAAAAACAAAAAAGAAGAAGGTGGTACAAAGGTTGATATTGAGTCACATGATTTAAAAAAGAAAGAAATTTTACTTACTGGAAAATCAAACGCATGTAGAACAGACATCGATCAAATAAGTTTTACAATCTTGATTATCACAATACATTTTTTAACAAATTATCTTGGAAATAAAAATTATAACAAAAAAGTTTAATGATGGATTTTTAGTTAGAAGTTACGAGGTAAACACATTCTCTTGGTTCATATTTCGTAATTCAACTTAAAATCGTTAGAATGGTCAGGAAATGGTAACTTAAAATCATTAAAATGGTCATGATATTGTAACTTGTTTCAAATATATCCTAAGTCAAAAGATTATTGCTTTCACCAAATATGAATGTTCTGAAATGACTAAATGCCCAAATGAATTAAGTACAATTATCAATGAATCAATAAATTAATCAAGACGGTCATCTAGTACCATATCCACACCATTTTCAATTACTTCAATTAGTTAGTATATAATATATATTGTAAAATTAGTGGAATGTATTAATCTTTTTATAGAAGCAATATATACTACATGATTCTCTTTTGGTTCACCATATCCCATAAAAGTTATATCCTTAGTAAATTGTTTTGCATCATGCTTAAATACTATCAGCATTATATATATTTTAAGCTAACAACATAGATGATTATAAAATAAGATTTTATAGATACTCCAAATTTAGAGATTGCTCAACATAGAGAATGTGGATAGTTTCTGAAGATATACAAGTTGATACTAAAATTACATATAAATATTTGTGAACCAATTTTTCATGAAATGGAAAAGTATTGCTACATTTTTTTAGTTTCACTGGTTAATAATTTTTGTTCTTCAAGCTAAAATTATCAATGTCAACTCCTTATTACTCCAACGAACTCCTTATTTCTGGACATCTTTATTTTCCTAACCATTTTTCCCACACCGTGTCCTGCATTACAGATTTTTGCAGATTCAATATCTGATTGCAAACCATATAACCTATCCATGTTTTCCCCTTGCAGAATAATAGCACTAGCATCATCTTTTATCCAAAGGGCATGTAGATTAATCTTTACTGTAAATTTTTTTTTTTTATGTTTTTTTGTCGCCAACTTGTGATACATCAGCAATACATTTATACAATAAAAACACAAATAAAAAGTGAATCTAAATAGGATTATTTTCTTGTTGCTCATGGTAAAGTGTTGGCTGAACAAATTTTAATCTATTCAACAAACCTGAGAACCAGGCAATCCTGTTTAAACAAGAACTTGTTCAGCCAATGGTCCAATCAAATTTCCTGTTAATCAGAATATCTTAGTATACACTTAAAGATCCCCGTATGCTCTTTTAAGATGCCTTTGATTGTGTATAGTTATTACATACATATAACATTGTAAGCAACTTGTAATGTAGCAAGACTTCTCTTTTCTTGGCCGGCGATTTGCAACTTATAAAGGACAGTGACCCAACAACAACGCCACTTTTGTTTGTTCATTTATGTCAAAGTCAGGCACGAGCTAGAATCGCTCTTCACATGTTTTTCCTTATCCCAATTTTCAACTAAATAAAATATATAAATTTTATCGAGTAAAATTTAAAATACTAATAACTAAACAAAAACTGTTTATCATTTTGCAAAACCATAAATAAAATTTAAAGAAGCAGCCATAAACCAACAAATAAAGTTACAGTTAAATATAAATATTTCCATAAACATTAAATACTTAAATTTTACAAATTTAATTAAATAAAAATAACAGAGTTAAAAGTGCAGTGCTCTGAATTCTATTTTTATTCCGTAAATGGCAGCGTCGTGTTCGGGTTCAAGACTGCTAATAACTGGAAGAAGTAAAAGAAGATAGTGAAAGCCAAGATGATGATCTCAATGGAAAAAAGCATGGACTTCCTTCAGATTTTTCTCTTGCTAATATATGGTTTACTAGCCATGAGAAAAGTCGCGAGAACTCTCCAATCTCCTTGCCAAAAGCCAAAAAGGCTCGAAGGTTAAGTAATGTGAAATCAAGCGCAATGATAAATCATCCAACTTTGTCATCTTCTTTGACTGAAAGCAAGGGCATAATTGGCTTGCATGAAGGTCTGAAACAACTCCTAGAAGGCTGGGGGAGATGTTTGGCCAGTTAGCACTTGCATTGGGAAGATACAAAAGAAGAATGAAGTCCAAGACAGATAAAAAAGATTAAAAATAATGTCAGCTGCAGCAGACAATATTAAGCGGCAACTGCAGTATTTTCGGTCTCAGATGTTAGATGACATGGGAGAATTCACGACTGCTAGCAAGGGCAAGAGAAAGCACTTAGAATCATAACTTCAAAAGGAGCAAGAGAATCTCAAACTCCATGAAAAGCTCGGAGAAGAGGTCAATCAGCATCTACCAAACTGTAAAACCATGCTAGATGAGATTGAAGCTCACAACAAAGAATTAAAAGTTTATAGTGATCATCAGAAAGTATCAAATAGGAAGTTAATACAACATAGTTGAGGAAGCAATAGCGGCTCAGCCGAACAATGCTGAGGCGAGCATAGCTGCAGTTTAGATTGATGCACAGAAAAATATGAACATCATAAAATGCATGCTAAAAGCTTACGGTATTGGTACACCAGTAGAGAATAGATGTATTGTGTATGAGAAGGAAGACAAAAATCATGGTTTAATATTCGTTAATGGTGTTTACTAATTGAACAGGTTTTCTGATTGTTAAGGGTAGTAAATGTTAGCCGATAGCCTTAGGCAATGCATATACCTATGAAGTTGATTGTTGAATGTACACAGTTAAACAGACGAAGTTTGTTTTCTTTAGCGATTCTTTGTTTATTAAAGAAGACAAGATTGGGATCCTTAAAAAAATGAGAGTTAAAAATACAATGAAAATGTTAAAACATTTTATCATTTTCATAAAATTTAACAAAATCAGACATAAACCTACATATAAATTCTGAAAATAAGTAGGAAAAATATAAACGTACAGTACCAATATAAATAAAATCATAGACTTTGAATAATATAAAACTACCAACTGTTAACAATTTATCAAATAATATAAAATAACATGTTAAGTAGCTAACATAATTTCATTGCCCTTTAACAACCAATTCTTATGCAACTACACACAAATTATACATAATTAAGCACTAACATCAGGCAGAAGTTTCTTCATTTACCCTAAAAATTGTCAGATAACGACGGGCCGGAAGATGATATATTATTGACCTATTTATCTATAAACTAGAATTGGCATTGATAAGGATGTTATCAGGATACAATATTTTACAGAAATACTTACAAGTTATAACTTGTATGAATAATAACACACGTTTATGAAAATATTTGAAACTAAGCAAAACTAAATAATTCCAACAATGCGTTCCCACCCAGTTTTCATTAAAAAAGAACCAACTTTTCAGAAGAGCATTGTACAGCAACTAAGTTAACGGTACCTATTCGAATAAGGAGTATCGATGGATTTTCCATACAACATTTCATACTTTATAGCTGGATAGCTTAGGATTTCTAGATAAACATTAAAAGGACAGTGAACTAGCATTTTAAAAAGACAGTAAACCAACATATAAAAGAAGAGGATTATTTTAACAATCAATTGTTTCGGATTTGTTAACCATACCAGAAACTAATAAATTTATAAAAATTCAATTAGAAAACAGTTTATACTCCATGGACTGTTGAACATAAACTGACATAATTTAGGAATTAAGGCAAGTAGACAAATCAAAATTGTAATTACCGCAATTGAGAACAGTCGGCGAAAGTTGAATGACATCAGGTGAGGCGACGATGACGATTTTGATGGCTGAGACGAAACTGAGTTGAGCGCCCACGATAAAACGATAGAATTTGCGGTTCCTGTGGATAGCCATTTGCAGGAGATAATATTTTTTGGGCTCGACGTTAGCATAATACTGGGACCGACGACAGTTAGGGTTTCGGTGAGCGGCTGCGTGAATGTCGATAACATGAGCAATTGGATTGATCGACGCTAGAGAAGGATTGGGATCGATGTTGGCATAGGATTGAATCTGACAACGACTAGGGTTTGGCAAGTGGCTGCGTGAATGTTGATGACGCGAGCGGTTAAATTGGCTTCACAAAAGTGACGAGGTGAAAAAAGTGGAAGGGGGAAGAATCAAGAAAGCAAAAGTTTCTAATAGTGCGAATATGGTTTCCCGCACAAAATATTCGATTCCCTCCTTTTATTTGCTGAATAGCGTTGGAAAACACGGATCTGTCTGTACATAGCGTTCAATAAGTTAGCATGGATCGTGCTGGAACACGGCAAGGCAGAAACGCTGTACGTGAATGCTATTAGAGGTTGATTTTCTTGTAGTGTATTATAATAGTGCCTAATCACAAGTAATTAAAAATCTTGCAGAACGCTTGCATCTCACGCTCCACATATATAGTATACAAACAAAACCGCGGGCGCTTATTGGAGATTGGATTCCGACTATGACAAGGTATGGGACCACCTGCCGGTAGTGTATCTCTAGAGGCAAATACACTGGGTTCAACAAGAACGTCTTGCAACTCGGTCCACACATGACCGACCACTCATTTCGCTTGAGTGTCTCGAATGTATATCACCAACGGTTGGGAGCTACCTACCGTTTCCCCAAAAGGGACAACATCGAAAATAGATAAACGAATGAAATGGATTTTCTCTAGATAGGTGATATACACCCTAATGGGAGCGACCCACGTAGCCATGCTGCCTGCCTGATTTCTGTCATTTCCCGGTTGATGAGGCTTGAGGTCATACCGTATCTTTTGGAAAACCTGACAACCATTCACTTTGAATGCCACATCATCATACCCGCCAAATCACAAATTGGTTTCCCCAAAAATACCACGGGTATAAAGCTAAGAGAAACGAATTCCTCCGCCACCAAATGTAAGTACGTTTGAAGAGAACAACTTACGCGATCCGTTAGATATACTCTGTCAGACATTCGTCCATTTACTTTGTCCTGGGACTGGACAAACCGAAGGCACTATTCTGTAAACAGGATGGCTCTTGCATAACTCTGTCTTCAATTATTTTCATCATGTTTGATCGCAACGCTAACATCCATACATAGTGGTTTCCAGATAATGAATCTGATTCCGGTCTCTCCGTATTGACGACCGAAAAATGGTCAAAAACTTCGATAGTCGGTGATTTAACTATCAAAGAAAAATAGGTGTACAACCAACTTATTTCCAGATAGAAATTCGATCGATCAATCATCAATCAGCATTTATTTCTTTTAATTTAATTTATCATTAATTTATTCATTTCCCATTTCTATATTATTTGTAAATTCCTATTTTCTAAATTTAGAAAATATATTTTATAAATCATTTGAAAACATCTCCATATTTACTTCCATTTCTTGTTTTCTATGTTAGAAAACATTTCTGATTCTTATTGGAAAAACATTTCCAAAACTCCTTCATTTGATTTAAACAGATGTTTAAATAAAACATCATTAAGCCAATCCAAACCACTATACTCATTAACTAAATTCACTTAACCAACTTTCACTATCGAACCTTACCCATCCCTGAGTTAAAACGATGTCAATCAAGTTGGGGTATAATTACCTCTCAGACCTTAACTGAACAACATTTCTAACCTCGAAATAGACAAAGTTCACCTTTTAAAATCTTTTAACCAACTTCCTTACGTAACTCGGATTCTATTTACGAATCCACTACTTTTATACAAATCATTTGGTTATAACAATAGTGTTCAAATCCCTATTCTGAAATATTTAACTTCAAAATATAACTTTTATTCCTTAATTTAACTAAATAACTAAATAGACAATTTATACAGAAATCATTAAATCTTGATTAAAAACGAAAAGTGTACTTTCCCGAATTCGATATAATCGAATTCCAACGTATAACTCTCTTTCGAATTATCTCTATTCGATAACTCCTTTTCGAATAAACTATATTCGATAACTCTTTCTTCGAACAACTATATTCGATTAACTCTTTCGAATGATTTACATTCGATTAACTCTCTTCGAATGATTTACATTCGATTAATTTTCTTCGAATGATTTACATTCGATTAACTTTCTTCGAATGATTTACATTCGATTAATCTCCTTTAATTCTATTCGAATAAACTATTTTGAATAACTCCTTTGGATTTACTCATTTGGATTAACTCGGTTTGATTAACTCATCTTGACTAACTCAACTCGATTAACTCAACTTGATCAACTTACTTGATTAACCCAACTTATTTAACTCAACTCATTTAACTCCTATCGAATAACTAATATTTGAATAACTTATATTCGAGTAACTATGTCTGTTTTAACTTTATTTCAAATGGCTAATATTCAATTTAACTCCATTCACTTGACTCTAGATCGCAATGATCATAATGGTTACACCTGATTCCCCTTGGAAACATCCGACCGCCGTAGGCTATCTGCAGCCCTGCGAATTACGCTAGCAGTCGTACGAAATGGCAACTCATCGTGAATAACTATATTTGACTAACTCTATCTCAATTAACTATATTCGATCAACTCTAATTGAATAACTAATATGCAATTAAATCCTAATTTGACTAACTATGTTCAGTTTACTCTATCTGGTTAACTCTTACTGGTTAACTGTATCTAATTAACTCTAACTGGTTAACTCTAACTGGTTAACTCTAATCAATTACTCTAGTCCGATTAACTCTAATTCGATTAACTCCAACCGATTAACTCTTAATCGAATAACTCTTCGTCCATATTCAGTTTCAAATATCGATGTTGAAATTGATTCTTACTTCTCTATATAAGTCCTGACTTATATATTCTATTTATCCAATGATAAACATTTTGTTTAATTTATAAAACCTTATTTATAAATTTATCTTCTTACTTTATCTGTTAAAACAGATTTCTCTTAAATGTTCACTTTGAATTCAAATTCTGTTATACCCGTGTGCGAAGCACGGGTCTAAACCTTCCTAGTGTAAAATTCTATTTTTATACAATTCTATTCATTTTTCAAGTATTTCTCTTTTTATAGTCTGTTTATTTTCAAAATAAATATTTTCTTTATAATTCTGTTTATTTTCCTAAATAAATGTTTCTTTATGATTCTATCTATTTCATAGATAAATATTTCTATTTATAATCTATTTGTAAATGTTTTACACATATTTCCTTTTCAATTCTATAAATAATTGTTTTTCAAATACCTCCTTTTTTCTATATGTTTCACAAATATTTTCCTTTTCTATTTATTTTACAAATATTTTCCTTTTCTATTTGTTTTACAAATATTTTCCTTTTTATATAAAATCCTTTGATTTTAATATAAATATTTTATTTCAAATTATAGTTTGAAATTTCCTATTTCACACTCCAGTATTTCCTTTGGTATTTAAAAGTACCAAATAACAATGATCAAACACACATAATCAGCAATAGATTATAAATCACATCATATATCACAATATATGAAAAACAGTAAAATAAATGTTGAGGAACCTAGTTGGGTCCCTCCGACCTGTTTCCCTGCATCCACAGATGTTAATCAACATAAATAACACGAATATGTGATATTCTGATAAACGGAATCAATATTCGATTAACGATTAATAAATATCGTTATCGATATTTTCAATCAACTAACTAGCAGTTCAACCAAATAGCCAACACACAGAAAATCAACCAGTATTTATCAATTCTAAAAATACATATGAAAATATAAATTAATCAGAGTTAGTGAGATTTACTCACCTTGGACGGTTATCGTTAAATAACGATAATTAGTCATTGATTTGATTCAGGCGTTTAATTTCACCATAAATCCAAATGAGCTCCAATTCACTCTCGGTCAGTTCCATTGTGGAGTCCTCGTCCATACGATCCTAACGAATCTTGTTTCGCTAAGTTTCGACCACATATGAGAAAATTATGATATTTCTAAGTGAGTATACATTTAACTTTAATTTAAACTAAATTGATTAAAACCTTTGGGCTTTACCCTCATATGTCGGCCCACTACCACATCCCAGAATCCAGCCCGTTCGCACTACCTCTTCTTCCTTGATTCAATGCGAGCTCCGGGTAATTAAACACAGCGATTTCCTCATGTCCATCTCCAAACCGCACCTTCAATCCTTCACGAAATCGAAAACTAAAACCACCGCTAACTTTCTCATCTCGTCCCCTTCATTTATGTGTACAAATTTCCACACTCGAACCCAATATTGTCGAATGCAACTTCAGCCCTCTCAGAGAACTAGCGACATTAACTTCCACCGAGACACCCAAAATTATCACAATCGATTCACCTCACTACCACAAGTACAACTGCAACCTCGAGATCCTCAAATGATGCCCCAAATTGCAATAATATCGAACCCTAACCTCACTGTTCCAAAAGCCCGTTACCCAGAACAAGCATCGAACCAAGAAAGAACATCACCGAATTGAAGAGCTACTCAGTACGAACTCGAATAACCTAGTTTTGGGATTTTTAGTTTTTTCTAGGAATTTCTTTTGATTTTTAAGAGGATCGAAATTTCTTGCTGAAAGAAAAAACATTCGGCACCATCGTTTGACCACCGAACAAATGGAATTAGGCTTAGAAGTATACCAGGGTATTTATAGGGTAGAAATAATATTTTTATATTCGATTTTAATCCAACGCTGTTTATATTTGTCCTTTAAAATTTCTATGATCACACGTGATATCCAAAAATAACGAAACTGGACATGCAACTAAAGTTCGACATTACAGACCCAAAGTAACTGGTTTCGTCAAATTCCGACTCCGTTTGCTCACACAGCGTATTTTTAACCGTCAAAATACCGACCGTTTTTCACATTAAAAATCGATACAGCCACACACAGACCCCAAAAATCATGAAACCTGGAATCTAACAATAATTTTACATTACGGATCCAACAAAATTATTTTTGTCAAAAACGGAGGTCGTTTGCAAAACTGGCTATTTTTAAAGCTCTAAATAACCCATTTAAATATATAAATATATTTAAAAATAATTAAATTAAATATTTAAAAATAAATATTATCGTATATATTCATAATAGAATATCATACAGCTCCACTGGGATTTATAACTCGATATTTCAAAATTCCCAGTTATATCGATATTCGATTTATATTGAACAATCCTTTTATAATATAAATATATATTTATAAATTTCAATGGAATTCCATAACGACTTTTTTAAAATTTGATTTGGATATAAATCAAAATCTACATAATGAAATCCCGGTTTTTGTCTTCCATTAGAAAAATAATACTTCACCAGCTCCGAACGTTTCTTGTTCCACAGAAATCCGATTTAAAACGGACCCTGTATATTCAGTTGAAGTTCAAATCGCCAAATAGCGAACTGCCGCGTCATTTCAGGCTCGATTTTAATTGTAATATAATTATATGTTCAAACTTTATTTAAATAATATATGTGTTATTCAAATTCAATTCCAAACTGAATTATATATATATATATTTTTTAAATTGTTCAGTTCACACCATACCGTCAATTCACTATTTCCGACTATTTCAGAAATAAATATATTATTCTATTATTTATATTAATTTATTTACCACTATTTAATTTAAACCATTTAAATCTATAAATTACTATTTAAATAATTAAATAAATTAATTATTATATCACTGAAAATACTGGTCGTTACATTCTTTCCCCCTTAAAATAATTTCGTCCTCGAAATTGCTAAGATAGAAAACAACCCTATTGACTGGTTAGATCTTATTTGTTCACTTCTTAACTTTAGTTTCAACCAAACCAATTTATTCCAATTAAAATATTAATTAATTTCGATTAACGAAAAATTTCAAAAATTCTGAAAATTTTCTAAGACTCTATATTTCCGGAAAATTTCGCCAGCACCTCCTTTGTATCAGTCAATAGTTCAAACCCCAACTCGCCTCTCTAAGCCTTCTCCAATCCAAAAGAAAATCAAACAGCCAAGTGGCTTGCCAAATCAGCCCACAAATCACCAAATCCATAAAAATGAATGTGTACCTTTTTGTTGGGCATATCATTAAATCCTTTCATTCTGCTGCCAATTCAGCATATACCAAAGTCGTCCCAATCAATCTCCAATCATCTGTTCTTAAATCCAAACATCCTATTTTCAAACCAAATCTCATACTCAATCTCAAATTCCATTACCAATTTCAACTCCTACTTACCCGTCCAATATACTTAAACAAATTCATAACTCACAAATCCAACTTTATTCGATATCGTTCTATTTCAATTCAATTTCCCCTTATTGGTTTTTATTCAATTCCAGTTTGCATTCACAAATTTCTATTTGATTCCCATTTCTGGTTTTAATTCAATTTCAATTTTCTTTCACTAATTTTCTTTAAATTTATTTTAATTCAAACAGTCTCTTTCTAGGAGTTTTTAAACAGCTTAGCTCTTTCAAAAATCAAATATTCCTTTTTAGGATTCAAAACAACTTGTTTTCTCAAAACAATTCAACATAATTTCTTTGGTAGTAATCCATCACTTATAACTCGAAAATGAACACTAATGATGTGGCCAGCATTATCAGAGCTATTTCCCAACTATCGAAGTGAGTTCAATACTATATCACTTTTCAAAACCATTTCTTAATCATTACCGTTTTGAAATTATTTCAAAATATATTTATAATGTTTGGAAAACAATTTAAAATCTCCCAGGATTTTAAAATTCTCATCTACTTAATCCAAATCCACTTACAAACACTCTTTTAACTTTTAGGAATTTTAATTCCAATTCTAATTTTAAATTCAGATTTAATTCATCTGATTCCATATATTACACTTATATGAATTCTAATTGGTTATATTTAACCATTTCACTTTTTATAATCTCATCTGATTATAATAACAACCAACACATCCAACATACTATAATATTTCCAATATTAATCATTCGTTTATATCAAAGTATAGTTTGGATAAAATTATTTCATTTATCCTCTTTCAAAACATACCATGTCAGTTTATCGTATTCAAGCGTTTAGAAACTCTTATCGATATAGTGGATCAAACTGATCGATCAGAACTTATAAACAACTCAACCAATAAATCTCTAGAATTTAAAACAATTTTCTATAAAATCTACAAATATGTCCACTGTACATATACACTCAACTCAATCTAGGGCTGTAAAAACCCGTAACTTCCCCGTAAAGGAAAGAGCGAATAGTTCGAGAACAAGCCACAAAATAGAACGCAGGCGGAAGAAAATTTCATTGTATATTACAACAATGCATCAGATTATTAGAATATACAGGGTATAAATGAATATTACACAGAAATATCAGAGATTTAAATTACATTTAAATACATTACAGCGGAAAATAATACAATACACAACTAGAAGAGATATACGGATACAAAGCTTTCCGGATATCATTCCAGCTGTAAACCAGGATCCTGTGAATATAAATCTGCAAAACCAAAACTACTAGCTGCCCGTGTCAAAATAGGGGCACCCAGAGTTTAGGTTAAAACAATAACCTCCAGGTCAGTCATGTGATTGGTGTGAGAACTAAAACAGTTATTTATCTTTATTTTCAAAGTAAGGTAAATCAAGGGACCACGCCGTATAACACGGAACGGGTTTCCTCCCAAGAACTCCAGTGCATAAAACAACAGCGCAATGCTAAATAAAGAAAAATGAAGCTATTATAAGACCCAGTTCCCATCACACAATGCAATGCAAGCCGGAGGATAGGGTTTTTACCTTATAATAGCCAAGAATGCTTGATACGTTGAAAAACAAATCATTTGATACTATTATAAGTGCATAGTGTATAAAACAACTTCACATCATAAGTATCAATCATAGACGGCATAAGCGCCCCATCCCACTATGCCGCCAATAGGCTCTACAAATAAAATCGCAAATGTCACGTATTTGGAAATTGGATTTCCATCTATGAACCGAGGCAAAAGATAGTCCTCAACCGATTCGAGACAATCTAGCCTACCATGTCTCAGGATCAGAGCTCGAGTGACCCTTGGATCGTAAGGGCAGGTCCACCGATGTTGTAACAACCCGAAAATCTGGGCCAGTTTAAAATTTTAATTTTGGCAATTTTAGCGAATTTTGATTATTTAAAATGAATTATTTTAAATAATATCGACGGAAAAATTTATTTTGAATAGATTTGAACGTATATATTATATACGTCGCCGTTAGAATATAAATAATTATATATAATTATAAAAGGAATTGAAAATGGCGCGGTAGTTCGATAATTCGATTTCAAACTTCAATTGAATGTACCGGGTGCAAAACAATCCAGATTTTAGTGAAACCAAAAACATTAGGATCTAATTGGTAATATCTTTCCAACGAATCTGAAAAATCAAAATTTCATAGCGGGAATCAAAAGATATGTCCAGTTGAAAATTCTGAATAGCCGCTATGGAATTCAGGCCCTTAAAAATGGGAATTTTGCAAACGACCTCGGATTTCGACGAAACCACTTTTGTTGGGTCCGTGATGTTAAGTTATTGCTAGATTCCAAATTTCATAATTTTTCGATTCAATATGTGAGCGTGGCAAAGGAAAACGCGTTTGACCAGTTTCAGTTGATTTTAATCGACTCGAAAATGGCCATTTTTCTAACGGTCTCAGAATTCGACGAAATTAGTTTTGTTTGGACCGTATCGTCAATATGAAGCTAGAAAATATTTTTCTGGAATTTTTCTAGTTAGTATGTGACCCCGGTAATTTGAAATGTACGTTTAAAATTCAATATAGTGATTTAAATGTAAATTTAACGGAAACTGATTCAAACAGTCGAATCAGCCTACGATACATATCCCATTGTGTTCGGAATGGGGGTAAAACGCTAGGGACGACAGGCGGTGGGCCTCGTTTAGAGGTCGTATGTGAAAGTCAACTTTTTGCAAAATAAAATAATTAAATTAAATAAAAAATTAAATCTCTCCCTTTACCTTCTGCCCCCCCCCCCTCTTTTATTTCAAAATCGATTTTCACAGAGAGAAAAAAAAAACAAAGCATCGAACGAAGGAGGCGGAGCTTTGCTCCACCGACCGTCGCACGCCCCAAGGCAGGCAGCCACCGCCGCCTAGCCTAGAGCCACCTCCTCCCCTTCCCTTCCTCGACACCGACGCGAGACCCCCCAAGGTTGATATTGAGTCACATGATTTAAAAAAGAAAGAAATTTTACTTACTGGAAAATCAAACGCATGTAGAACAGACATCGATCAAATAAGTTTTACAATCTTGATTATCACAATACATTTTTTAACAAATTATCTTGGAAATAAAAATTATAACAAAAAAGTTTAATGATGGATTTTTAGTTAGAAGTTACGAGGTAAACACATTCTCTTGGTTCATATTTCGTAATTCAACTTAAAATCGTTAGAATGGTCAGGAAATGGTAACTTAAAATCATTAAAATGGTCATGATATTGTAACTTGTTTCAAATATATCCTAAGTCAAAAGATTATTGCTTTCACCAAATATGAATGTTCTGAAATGACTAAATGCCCAAATGAATTAAGTACAATTATCAATGAATCAATAAATTAATCAAGACGGTCATCTAGTACCATATCCACACCATTTTCAATTACTTCAATTAGTTAGTATATAATATATATTGTAAAATTAGTGGAATGTATTAATCTTTTTATAGAAGCAATATATACTACATGATTCTCTTTTGGTTCACCATATCCCATAAAAGTTATATCCTTAGTAAATTGTTTTGCATCATGCTTAAATACTATCAGCATTATATATATTTTAAGCTAACAACATAGATGATTATAAAATAAGATTTTATAGATACTCCAAATTTAGAGATTGCTCAACATAGAGAATGTGGATAGTTTCTGAAGATATACAAGTTGATACTAAAATTACATATAAATATTTGTGAACCAATTTTTCATGAAATGGAAAAGTATTGCTACATTTTTTTAGTTTCACTGGTTAATAATTTTTGTTCTTCAAGCTAAAATTATCAATGTCAACTCCTTATTACTCCAACGAACTCCTTATTTCTGGACATCTTTATTTTCCTAACCATTTTTCCCACACCGTGTCCTGCATTACAGATTTTTGCAGATTCAATATCTGATTGCAAACCATATAACCTATCCATGTTTTCCCCTTGCAGAATAATAGCACTAGCATCATCTTTTATCCAAAGGGCATGTAGATTAATCTTTACTGTAAATTTTTTTTTTTATGTTTTTTTGTCGCCAACTTGTGATACATCAGCAATACATTTATACAATAAAAACACAAATAAAAAGTGAATCTAAATAGGATTATTTTCTTGTTGCTCATGGTAAAGTGTTGGCTGAACAAATTTTAATCTATTCAACAAACCTGAGAACCAGGCAATCCTGTTTAAACAAGAACTTGTTCAGCCAATGGTCCAATCAAATTTCCTGTTAATCAGAATATCTTAGTATACACTTAAAGATCCCCGTATGCTCTTTTAAGATGCCTTTGATTGTGTATAGTTATTACATACATATAACATTGTAAGCAACTTGTAATGTAGCAAGACTTCTCTTTTCTTGGCCGGCGATTTGCAACTTATAAAGGACAGTGACCCAACAACAACGCCACTTTTGTTTGTTCATTTATGTCAAAGTCAGGCACGAGCTAGAATCGCTCTTCACATGTTTTTCCTTATCCCAATTTTCAACTAAATAAAATATATAAATTTTATCGAGTAAAATTTAAAATACTAATAACTAAACAAAAACTGTTTATCATTTTGCAAAACCATAAATAAAATTTAAAGAAGCAGCCATAAACCAACAAATAAAGTTACAGTTAAATATAAATATTTCCATAAACATTAAATACTTAAATTTTACAAATTTAATTAAATAAAAATAACAGAGTTAAAAGTGCAGTGCTCTGAATTCTATTTTTATTCCGTAAATGGCAGCGTCGTGTTCGGGTTCAAGACTGCTAATAACTGGAAGAAGTAAAAGAAGATAGTGAAAGCCAAGATGATGATCTCAATGGAAAAAAGCATGGACTTCCTTCAGATTTTTCTCTTGCTAATATATGGTTTACTAGCCATGAGAAAAGTCGCGAGAACTCTCCAATCTCCTTGCCAAAAGCCAAAAAGGCTCGAAGGTTAAGTAATGTGAAATCAAGCGCAATGATAAATCATCCAACTTTGTCATCTTCTTTGACTGAAAGCAAGGGCATAATTGGCTTGCATGAAGGTCTGAAACAACTCCTAGAAGGCTGGGGGAGATGTTTGGCCAGTTAGCACTTGCATTGGGAAGATACAAAAGAAGAATGAAGTCCAAGACAGATAAAAAAGATTAAAAATAATGTCAGCTGCAGCAGACAATATTAAGCGGCAACTGCAGTATTTTCGGTCTCAGATGTTAGATGACATGGGAGAATTCACGACTGCTAGCAAGGGCAAGAGAAAGCACTTAGAATCATAACTTCAAAAGGAGCAAGAGAATCTCAAACTCCATGAAAAGCTCGGAGAAGAGGTCAATCAGCATCTACCAAACTGTAAAACCATGCTAGATGAGATTGAAGCTCACAACAAAGAATTAAAAGTTTATAGTGATCATCAGAAAGTATCAAATAGGAAGTTAATACAACATAGTTGAGGAAGCAATAGCGGCTCAGCCGAACAATGCTGAGGCGAGCATAGCTGCAGTTTAGATTGATGCACAGAAAAATATGAACATCATAAAATGCATGCTAAAAGCTTACGGTATTGGTACACCAGTAGAGAATAGATGTATTGTGTATGAGAAGGAAGACAAAAATCATGGTTTAATATTCGTTAATGGTGTTTACTAATTGAACAGGTTTTCTGATTGTTAAGGGTAGTAAATGTTAGCCGATAGCCTTAGGCAATGCATATACCTATGAAGTTGATTGTTGAATGTACACAGTTAAACAGACGAAGTTTGTTTTCTTTAGCGATTCTTTGTTTATTAAAGAAGACAAGATTGGGATCCTTAAAAAAATGAGAGTTAAAAATACAATGAAAATGTTAAAACATTTTATCATTTTCATAAAATTTAACAAAATCAGACATAAACCTACATATAAATTCTGAAAATAAGTAGGAAAAATATAAACGTACAGTACCAATATAAATAAAATCATAGACTTTGAATAATATAAAACTACCAACTGTTAACAATTTATCAAATAATATAAAATAACATGTTAAGTAGCTAACATAATTTCATTGCCCTTTAACAACCAATTCTTATGCAACTACACACAAATTATACATAATTAAGCACTAACATCAGGCAGAAGTTTCTTCATTTACCCTAAAAATTGTCAGATAACGACGGGCCGGAAGATGATATATTATTGACCTATTTATCTATAAACTAGAATTGGCATTGATAAGGATGTTATCAGGATACAATATTTTACAGAAATACTTACAAGTTATAACTTGTATGAATAATAACACACGTTTATGAAAATATTTGAAACTAAGCAAAACTAAATAATTCCAACAATGCGTTCCCACCCAGTTTTCATTAAAAAAGAACCAACTTTTCAGAAGAGCATTGTACAGCAACTAAGTTAACGGTACCTATTCGAATAAGGAGTATCGATGGATTTTCCATACAACATTTCATACTTTATAGCTGGATAGCTTAGGATTTCTAGATAAACATTAAAAGGACAGTGAACTAGCATTTTAAAAAGACAGTAAACCAACATATAAAAGAAGAGGATTATTTTAACAATCAATTGTTTCGGATTTGTTAACCATACCAGAAACTAATAAATTTATAAAAATTCAATTAGAAAACAGTTTATACTCCATGGACTGTTGAACATAAACTGACATAATTTAGGAATTAAGGCAAGTAGACAAATCAAAATTGTAATTACCGCAATTGAGAACAGTCGGCGAAAGTTGAATGACATCAGGTGAGGCGACGATGACGATTTTGATGGCTGAGACGAAACTGAGTTGAGCGCCCACGATAAAACGATAGAATTTGCGGTTCCTGTGGATAGCCATTTGCAGGAGATAATATTTTTTGGGCTCGACGTTAGCATAATACTGGGACCGACGACAGTTAGGGTTTCGGTGAGCGGCTGCGTGAATGTCGATAACATGAGCAATTGGATTGATCGACGCTAGAGAAGGATTGGGATCGATGTTGGCATAGGATTGAATCTGACAACGACTAGGGTTTGGCAAGTGGCTGCGTGAATGTTGATGACGCGAGCGGTTAAATTGGCTTCACAAAAGTGACGAGGTGAAAAAAGTGGAAGGGGGAAGAATCAAGAAAGCAAAAGTTTCTAATAGTGCGAATATGGTTTCCCGCACAAAATATTCGATTCCCTCCTTTTATTTGCTGAATAGCGTTGGAAAACACGGATCTGTCTGTACATAGCGTTCAATAAGTTAGCATGGATCGTGCTGGAACACGGCAAGGCAGAAACGCTGTACGTGAATGCTATTAGAGGTTGATTTTCTTGTAGTGTATTATAATAGTGCCTAATCACAAGTAATTAAAAATCTTGCAGAACGCTTGCATCTCACGCTCCACATATATAGTATACAAACAAAACCGCGGGCGCTTATTGGAGATTGGATTCCGACTATGACAAGGTATGGGACCACCTGCCGGTAGTGTATCTCTAGAGGCAAATACACTGGGTTCAACAAGAACGTCTTGCAACTCGGTCCACACATGACCGACCACTCATTTCGCTTGAGTGTCTCGAATGTATATCACCAACGGTTGGGAGCTACCTACCGTTTCCCCAAAAGGGACAACATCGAAAATAGATAAACGAATGAAATGGATTTTCTCTAGATAGGTGATATACACCCTAATGGGAGCGACCCACGTAGCCATGCTGCCTGCCTGATTTCTGTCATTTCCCGGTTGATGAGGCTTGAGGTCATACCGTATCTTTTGGAAAACCTGACAACCATTCACTTTGAATGCCACATCATCATACCCGCCAAATCACAAATTGGTTTCCCCAAAAATACCACGGGTATAAAGCTAAGAGAAACGAATTCCTCCGCCACCAAATGTAAGTACGTTTGAAGAGAACAACTTACGCGATCCGTTAGATATACTCTGTCAGACATTCGTCCATTTACTTTGTCCTGGGACTGGACAAACCGAAGGCACTATTCTGTAAACAGGATGGCTCTTGCATAACTCTGTCTTCAATTATTTTCATCATGTTTGATCGCAACGCTAACATCCATACATAGTGGTTTCCAGATAATGAATCTGATTCCGGTCTCTCCGTATTGACGACCGAAAAATGGTCAAAAACTTCGATAGTCGGTGATTTAACTATCAAAGAAAAATAGGTGTACAACCAACTTATTTCCAGATAGAAATTCGATCGATCAATCATCAATCAGCATTTATTTCTTTTAATTTAATTTATCATTAATTTATTCATTTCCCATTTCTATATTATTTGTAAATTCCTATTTTCTAAATTTAGAAAATATATTTTATAAATCATTTGAAAACATCTCCATATTTACTTCCATTTCTTGTTTTCTATGTTAGAAAACATTTCTGATTCTTATTGGAAAAACATTTCCAAAACTCCTTCATTTGATTTAAACAGATGTTTAAATAAAACATCATTAAGCCAATCCAAACCACTATACTCATTAACTAAATTCACTTAACCAACTTTCACTATCGAACCTTACCCATCCCTGAGTTAAAACGATGTCAATCAAGTTGGGGTATAATTACCTCTCAGACCTTAACTGAACAACATTTCTAACCTCGAAATAGACAAAGTTCACCTTTTAAAATCTTTTAACCAACTTCCTTACGTAACTCGGATTCTATTTACGAATCCACTACTTTTATACAAATCATTTGGTTATAACAATAGTGTTCAAATCCCTATTCTGAAATATTTAACTTCAAAATATAACTTTTATTCCTTAATTTAACTAAATAACTAAATAGACAATTTATACAGAAATCATTAAATCTTGATTAAAAACGAAAAGTGTACTTTCCCGAATTCGATATAATCGAATTCCAACGTATAACTCTCTTTCGAATTATCTCTATTCGATAACTCCTTTTCGAATAAACTATATTCGATAACTCTTTCTTCGAACAACTATATTCGATTAACTCTTTCGAATGATTTACATTCGATTAACTCTCTTCGAATGATTTACATTCGATTAATTTTCTTCGAATGATTTACATTCGATTAACTTTCTTCGAATGATTTACATTCGATTAATCTCCTTTAATTCTATTCGAATAAACTATTTTGAATAACTCCTTTGGATTTACTCATTTGGATTAACTCGGTTTGATTAACTCATCTTGACTAACTCAACTCGATTAACTCAACTTGATCAACTTACTTGATTAACCCAACTTATTTAACTCAACTCATTTAACTCCTATCGAATAACTAATATTTGAATAACTTATATTCGAGTAACTATGTCTGTTTTAACTTTATTTCAAATGGCTAATATTCAATTTAACTCCATTCACTTGACTCTAGATCGCAATGATCATAATGGTTACACCTGATTCCCCTTGGAAACATCCGACCGCCGTAGGCTATCTGCAGCCCTGCGAATTACGCTAGCAGTCGTACGAAATGGCAACTCATCGTGAATAACTATATTTGACTAACTCTATCTCAATTAACTATATTCGATCAACTCTAATTGAATAACTAATATGCAATTAAATCCTAATTTGACTAACTATGTTCAGTTTACTCTATCTGGTTAACTCTTACTGGTTAACTGTATCTAATTAACTCTAACTGGTTAACTCTAACTGGTTAACTCTAATCAATTACTCTAGTCCGATTAACTCTAATTCGATTAACTCCAACCGATTAACTCTTAATCGAATAACTCTTCGTCCATATTCAGTTTCAAATATCGATGTTGAAATTGATTCTTACTTCTCTATATAAGTCCTGACTTATATATTCTATTTATCCAATGATAAACATTTTGTTTAATTTATAAAACCTTATTTATAAATTTATCTTCTTACTTTATCTGTTAAAACAGATTTCTCTTAAATGTTCACTTTGAATTCAAATTCTGTTATACCCGTGTGCGAAGCACGGGTCTAAACCTTCCTAGTGTAAAATTCTATTTTTATACAATTCTATTCATTTTTCAAGTATTTCTCTTTTTATAGTCTGTTTATTTTCAAAATAAATATTTTCTTTATAATTCTGTTTATTTTCCTAAATAAATGTTTCTTTATGATTCTATCTATTTCATAGATAAATATTTCTATTTATAATCTATTTGTAAATGTTTTACACATATTTCCTTTTCAATTCTATAAATAATTGTTTTTCAAATACCTCCTTTTTTCTATATGTTTCACAAATATTTTCCTTTTCTATTTATTTTACAAATATTTTCCTTTTCTATTTGTTTTACAAATATTTTCCTTTTTATATAAAATCCTTTGATTTTAATATAAATATTTTATTTCAAATTATAGTTTGAAATTTCCTATTTCACACTCCAGTATTTCCTTTGGTATTTAAAAGTACCAAATAACAATGATCAAACACACATAATCAGCAATAGATTATAAATCACATCATATATCACAATATATGAAAAACAGTAAAATAAATGTTGAGGAACCTAGTTGGGTCCCTCCGACCTGTTTCCCTGCATCCACAGATGTTAATCAACATAAATAACACGAATATGAGATATTCTGATAAACGGAATCAATATTCGATTAACGATTAATAAATATCGTTATCGATATTTTCAATCAACTAACTAGCAGTTCAACCAAATAGCCAACACACAGAAAATCAACCAGTATTTATCAATTCTAAAAATACATATGAAAATATAAATTAATCAGAGTTAGTGAGATTTACTCACCTTGGACGGTTATCGTTAAATAACGATAATTAGTCATTGATTTGATTCAGGCGTTTAATTTCACCATAAATCCAAATGAGCTCCAATTCACTCTCGGTCAGTTCCATTGTGGAGTCCTCGTCCATACGATCCTAACGAATCTTGTTTCGCTAAGTTTCGACCACATATGAGAAAATTATGATATTTCTAAGTGAGTATACATTTAACTTTAATTTAAACTAAATTGATTAAAACCTTTGGGCTTTACCCTCATATGTCGGCCCACTACCACATCCCAGAATCCAGCCCGTTCGCACTACCTCTTCTTCCTTGATTCAACGCGAGCTCCGGGTAATTAAACACAGCGATTTCCTCATGTCCATCTCCAAACCGCACCTTCAATCCTTCACGAAATCGAAAACTAAAACCACCGCTAACTTTCTCATCTCGTCCCCTTCATTTATGTGTACAAATTTCCACACTCGAACCCAATATTGTCGAATGCAACTTCAGCCCTCTCAGAGAACTAGCGACATTAACTTCCACCGAGACACCCAAAATTATCACAATCGATTCACCTCACTACCACAAGTACAACTGCAACCTCGAGATCCTCAAATGATGCCCCAAATTGCAATAATATCGAACCCTAACCTCACTGTTCCAAAAGCCCGTTACCCAGAACAAGCATCGAACCAAGAAAGAACATCACCGAATTGAAGAGCTACTCAGTACGAACTCGAATAACCTAGTTTTGGGATTTTTAGTTTTTTCTAGGAATTTCTTTTGATTTTTAAGAGGATCGAAATTTCTTGCTGAAAGAAAAAACATTCGGCACCATCGTTTGACCACCGAACAAATGGAATTAGGCTTAGAAGTATACCAGGGTATTTATAGGGTAGAAATAATATTTTTATATTCGATTTTAATCCAACGCTGTTTATATTTGTCCTTTAAAATTTCTATGATCACACGTGATATCCAAAAATAACGAAACTGGACATGCAACTAAAGTTCGACATTACAGACCCAAAGTAACTGGTTTCGTCAAATTCCGACTCCGTTTGCTCACACAGCGTATTTTTAACCGTCAAAATACCGACCGTTTTTCACATTAAAAATCGATACAGCCACACACAGACCCCAAAAATCATGAAACCTGGAATCTAACAATAATTTTACATTACGGATCCAACAAAATTATTTTTGTCAAAAACGGAGGTCGTTTGCAAAACTGGCTATTTTTAAAGCTCTAAATAACCCATTTAAATATATAAATATATTTAAAAATAATTAAATTAAATATTTAAAAATAAATATTATCGTATATATTCATAATAGAATATCATACAGCTCCACTGGGATTTATAACTCGATATTTCAAAATTCCCAGTTATATCGATATTCGATTTATATTGAACAATCCTTTTATAATATAAATATATATTTATAAATTTCAATGGAATTCCATAACGACTTTTTTAAAATTTGATTTGGATATAAATCAAAATCTACATAATGAAATCCCGGTTTTTGTCTTCCATTAGAAAAATAATACTTCACCAGCTCCGAACGTTTCTTGTTCCACAGAAATCCGATTTAAAACGGACCCTGTATATTCAGTTGAAGTTCAAATCGCCAAATAGCGAACTGCTGCGTCATTTCAGGCTCGATTTTAATTGTAATATAATTATATGTTCAAACTTTATTTAAATAATATATGTGTTATTCAAATTCAATTCCAAACTGAATTATATATATATATATTTTTTAAATTGTTCAGTTCACACCATACCGTCAATTCACTATTTCCGACTATTTCAGAAATAAATATATTATTCTATTATTTATATTAATTTATTTACCACTATTTAATTTAAACCATTTAAATCTATAAATTACTATTTAAATAATTAAATAAATTAATTATTATATCACTGAAAATACTGGTCGTTACATTCTTTCCCCCTTAAAATAATTTCGTCCTCGAAATTGCTAAGATAGAAAACAACCCTATTGACTGGTTAGATCTTATTTGTTCACTTCTTAACTTTAGTTTCAACCAAACCAATTTATTCCAATTAAAATATTAATTAATTTCGATTAACGAAAAATTTCAAAAATTCTGAAAATTTTCTAAGACTCTATATTTCCGGAAAATTTCGCCAGCACCTCCTTTGTATCAGTCAATAGTTCAAACCCCAACTCGCCTCTCTAAGCCTTCTCCAATCCAAAAGAAAATCAAACAGCCAAGTGGCTTGCCAAATCAGCCCACAAATCACCAAATCCATAAAAATGAATGTGTACCTTTTTGTTGGGCATATCATTAAATCCTTTCATTCTGCTGCCAATTCAGCATATACCAAAGTCGTCCCAATCAATCTCCAATCATCTGTTCTTAAATCCAAACATCCTATTTTCAAACCAAATCTCATACTCAATCTCAAATTCCATTACCAATTTCAACTCCTACTTACCCGTCCAATATACTTAAACAAATTCATAACTCACAAATCCAACTTTATTCGATATCGTTCTATTTCAATTCAATTTCCCCTTATTGGTTTTTATTCAATTCCAGTTTGCATTCACAAATTTCTATTTGATTCCCATTTCTGGTTTTAATTCAATTTCAATTTTCTTTCACTAATTTTCTTTAAATTTATTTTAATTCAAACAGTCTCTTTCTAGGAGTTTTTAAACAGCTTAGCTCTTTCAAAAATCAAATATTCCTTTTTAGGATTCAAAACAACTTGTTTTCTCAAAACAATTCAACATAATTTCTTTGGTAGTAATCCATCACTTATAACTCGAAAATGAACACTAATGATGTGGCCAGCATTATCAGAGCTATTTCCCAACTATCGAAGTGAGTTCAATACTATATCACTTTTCAAAACCATTTCTTAATCATTACCGTTTTGAAATTATTTCAAAATATATTTATAATGTTTGGAAAACAATTTAAAATCTCCCAGGATTTTAAAATTCTCATCTACTTAATCCAAATCCACTTACAAACACTCTTTTAACTTTTAGGAATTTTAATTCCAATTCTAATTTTAAATTCAGATTTAATTCATCTGATTCCATATATTACACTTATATGAATTCTAATTGGTTATATTTAACCATTTCACTTTTTATAATCTCATCTGATTATAATAACAACCAACACATCCAACATACTATAATATTTCCAATATTAATCATTCGTTTATATCAAAGTATAGTTTGGATAAAATTATTTCATTTATCCTCTTTCAAAACATACCATGTCAGTTTATCGTATTCAAGCGTTTAGAAACTCTTATCGATATAGTGGATCAAACTGATCGATCAGAACTTATAAACAACTCAACCAATAAATCTCTAGAATTTAAAACAATTTTCTATAAAATCTACAAATATGTCCACTGTACATATACACTCAACTCAATCTAGGGCTGTAAAAACCCGTAACTTCCCCGTAAAGGAAAGAGCGAATAGTTCGAGAACAAGCCACAAAATAGAACGCAGGCGGAAGAAAATTTCATTGTATATTACAACAATGCATCAGATTATTAGAATATACAGGGTATAAATGAATATTACACAGAAATATCAGAGATTTAAATTACATTTAAATACATTGCAGCGGAAAATAATACAATACACAACTAGAAGAGATATACGGATACAAAGCTTTCCGGATATCATTCCAGCTGTAAACCAGGATCCTGTGAATATAAATCTGCAAAACCAAAACTACTAGCTGCCCGTGTCAAAATAGGGGCACCCAGAGTTTAGGTTAAAACAATAACCTCCAGGTCAGTCATGTGATTGGTGTGAGAACTAAAACAGTTATTTATCTTTATTTTCAAAGTAAGGTAAATCAAGGGACCACGCCGTATAACACGGAACGGGTTTCCTCCCAAGAACTCCAGTGCATAAAACAACAGCGCAATGCTAAATAAAGAAAAATGAAGCTATTATAAGACCCAGTTCCCATCACACAATGCAATGCAAGCCGGAGGATAGGGTTTTTACCTTATAATAGCCAAGAATGCTTGATACGTTGAAAAACAAATCATTTGATACTATTATAAGTGCATAGTGTATAAAACAACTTCACATCATAAGTATCAATCATAGACGGCATAAGCGCCCCATCCCACTATGCCGCCAATAGGCTCTACAAATAAAATCGCAAATGTCACGTATTTGGAAATTGGATTTCCATCTATGAACCGAGGCAAAAGATAGTCCTCAACCGATTCGAGACAATCTAGCCTACCATGTCTCAGGATCAGAGCTCGAGTGACCCTTGGATCGTAAGGGCAGGTCCACCGATGTTGTAACAACCCGAAAATCTGGGCCAGTTTAAAATTTTAATTTTGGCAATTTTAGCGAATTTTGATTATTTAAAATGAATTATTTTAAATAATATCGACGGAAAAATTTATTTTGAATAGATTTGAACGTATATATTATATACGTCGCCGTTAGAATATAAATAATTATATATAATTATAAAAGGAATTGAAAATGGCGCGGTAGTTCGATAATTCGATTTCAAACTTCAATTGAATGTACCGGGTGCAAAACAATCCAGATTTTAGTGAAACCAAAAACATTAGGATCTAATTGGTAATATCTTTCCAACGAATCTGAAAAATCAAAATTTCATAGCGGGAATCAAAAGATATGTCCAGTTGAAAATTCTGAATAGCCGCTATGGAATTCAGGCCCTTAAAAATGGGAATTTTGCAAACGACCTCGGATTTCGACGAAACCACTTTTGTTGGGTCCGTGATGTTAAGTTATTGCTAGATTCCAAATTTCATAATTTTTCGATTCAATATGTGAGCGTGGCAAAGGAAAACGCGTTTGACCAGTTTCAGTTGATTTTAATCGACTCGAAAATGGCCATTTTTCTAACGGTCTCAGAATTCGACGAAATTAGTTTTGTTTGGACCGTATCGTCAATATGAAGCTAGAAAATATTTTTCTGGAATTTTTCTAGTTAGTATGTGACCCCGGTAATTTGAAATGTACGTTTAAAATTCAATATAGTGATTTAAATGTAAATTTAACGGAAACTGATTCAAACAGTCGAATCAGCCTACGATACATATCCCATTGTGTTCGGAATGGGGGTAAAACGCTAGGGACGACAGGCGGTGGGCCTCGTTTAGAGGTCGTATGTGAAAGTCAACTTTTTGCAAAATAAAATAATTAAATTAAATAAAAAATTAAATCTCTCCCTTTACCTTCTGCCCCCCCCCCCTCTTTTATTTCAAAATCGATTTTCACAGAGAGAAAAAAAAAACAAAGCATCGAACGAAGGAGGCGGAGCTTTGCTCCACCGACCGTCGCACGCCCCAAGGCAGGCAGCCACCGCCGCCTAGCCTAGAGCCACCTCCTCCCCTTCCCTTCCTCGACACCGACGCGAGACCCCCCCCCATCCACAGACGCAACCGAACCCCCCCAGCAGTGCCTCGACCTCCTCCTCCCCCTTTCTAACCAGATCGAGCCCCCCTGAAGCCGCGACCGCCCAAACACCTCCGCCTGCTCCTCCTCCTGCCGCCGAGCCTGGCCATCACCCCCCCATCGCTGGTATGTTTTTATTTTATTTTCTTATTTTGTTTTATTTTATTTTATTTTATTTTCATTAAAATACAGATAAAAGAAAAAAACAATGTAAGCTCCTATTTTTACTTATTTAATTATTATTATAGTAAAACTGATTTTTATTTTAAAATAAAAGGGTTAGGCCTTTAAAATAAATAATAAAAAAGAGAGTAGAAGTATAAAGATATAATTTTTATATCGTAGGAAGTATAAAGATATAATTTTTATATCGTAGGAAGTATAAAGATATAATTTTTATATAAGGAAGATAATCAAAATATGATTTTTATATTTTTAAAGTATTAAAAATATAATCTTTACTATATAGAGGATGTAAAAATATGATTTTTACTTCGAGGAAAATATAATTTTTATATTATAGAAAGGCAAATCTATATTTTTGAAAAGGCGAAATCTTTATTTTTGAAAAGGCGAAATCTTTATATGAAGAATGGCGTGATAGAAAAAAAATATAATCTTTACTATATGAACATCGATGTGAAAATAGAATTTTTATCTACATAGTAGCGGCGAGAAAATGGAATTTTTATCCATATAGCAAGGTAGTAAAATTCGATTTTTATATATTGAACATTGAAGTAAAAATGTGATTTTTATTTATTGAACATCGAAGTAAAAATGTGATTTTTATTTATTGAACATCGAAGTAAAAATGTGATTTTTATATATTGAACATCGAAGTAAAAATGTGATTTTTATATATTGAACATCGAAGTAAAAATTCGATTTTTATATATTGAATAACGAAGTAAAAATTCGATTTTTATATATGTAGTGGCTACGGGCGAAGAAAGTGATAAGAGGCGAGAACAGTGAAGATTTCCTGCCTTAGAAGTGCCGTGGAGTTAGGATAGCTAAAAGTGAGAACTTCTCACCTTTCAATGTCTTTTCTAGTTATATATATATATACTAGGATGCAGACGGTGTTTAGTAGCACCCGACACCCGTCATCCACAGACCATGGATGGCTTGTTTGTTTAATTGTTTGGTTGTGAAGTTGGTTAGATTATTTGGTTTGAATTGAATTGTGTGGTGAAATGAAATTGATTTGATTGATGTGTGAATGGCGTGGGCCTTCACTAGACCGGGGATAAGGCTAGGCCTCATCCCGTTTCTAGTATCGTGCCGTTATGCCGCCGAAATTTTCTAAAAATAAGTTAGAAAAATAAAGATAACATTTTATTTAATAAATGAACCGAATAGAATATTCATAGGTTGAATAAAATAGTTTGATCGTTAAAAATATAATTTTTAACGTGAATGTGAATAAATAAATATTCATTTACAAACCGGACGGTTTGTTTATGTACACTGATTTGACTGACATTGATTGGGACGATAAATTTTACACATCGCCCAACTGCACAAATAAAATAAATGTTTGTTGATTTGAAACCCCACACGGGTGTTGGGATGAAATTTGAAGTTCACTCATCCTGATTGATTAAATATGTCGATCGATTGATTGACAGGCTGTTATAAGCGTTAGATATCTATATTTGATGCTTATACAGTGTAGTGCACTTTGGTTGATGGTTGATTATTTTTCAATGCTATTATACATGTGTTGTATGAAAATCCATATAATTAACTTTATATGGTAATTGATTGGGCCTCATTCCAATTTAGAGAATAAAGAATATTATAAAATAAAGGTTCATGTGTTGACTGTACTCATCCGTTGAGATTAGTCATGTGTTGAACGAAATATTTTAATAATAAAATTTACATCTTTATCAATATAAAATAAAGGTTCATGTGTTGACTGTACTCATCCGTTGAGATTAGTTATGTGTTGAACGAAATAATTTAACAAAAATAGTCACACGTGGACAGTACTCATTCGTTGAGATTAGTCGTGTGTTGACAAAAATAAATATTCATTTGTTGAATAGAATAAAGGAATATATGAAGCCGTGTTGATTAGATTGACGCCCTTTTGACGGGAACGATATTTACATTGATTTTATTCATTTTAAAATGAATATTGAAAAGTAATTTTGAAATCAACGATTTCGAAATGAAATGAATTGAAAACGATTTCGAAATGAATTGAATATAAAACGATTTCGAAATGAAATGAATTGAAAACGATTTCGAAATGAATTGAATATAAAACGATTTCGAAATGAAATGAATTGAAAAAGATTTCGAAATGAATTGAATATAAAACGATTTCGAAATGAAATGAATTGAAAACGATTTCGAAATGAAATGAATTGAAAACGATTTCGAAATGAAATGAATTGAAAACGATTTCGAAATGAAATGAATTGAAAATGATTTCGAAATGAAATGAATTGAAAATGAATTCAAATTGAATTGAAATTTGAATTGAATAGAAATGAATTTTAAAACGAATTTATAAAGAAGAATTCAATTTTGATTTGAATTGAAATGGAAGTTGAAATTGCTTTTGAAACAAATTTAAAACTATTTATAAAATTCGTTTTAAATAGAAATCGACGAAATATATATTATATATATTATATATATAATATAATGGCCTGAATAGAACGCGCCGCGCCGCGGCAGTTCGTGAATTTCGACCATTTATTTCAAACGGACATTACGGGAGATCCGACCGTCGGATTCTCCTAAAACCGGAACCGTTGGGTTCGTATCAAAAAGAGCTTTCTAACGAATGTTAGAAATTTGAAATCTAACGGTTGGATTTGGAGATACGTCCAAATCAAATTCGAAAAAGGTCGCTGTAAGTGCAGTTCGATGGCCGTTGATGGAAATCGACTGTACGGGCCTTGATAAAATTATTAAAAATAGTGATAATTGGTGTAAAATCATAAGAAATGATTTGGAAAGAATTGGGATGAAATACTCCATATTTATAAAGATAAAAATAGATTTTTATCGAAATGAACTAGTTTTGAACTAGAATTAGAATTCTATTTATTTTTAAATAAATAAATTGAATTTGAAATGGTTTTGAAAATGACCAGAATTTCCAATGATCGCGTTGGAATGGATTTGAATCGAAATTGTCTTCGGAATATTTCGATATTGGAATTCGTGATTATACAGATGTTGTTATGGAAATTTGAAAGATATATTTATATCGTTATCTCCAATACGACATTTGTTAATCGTAGAATTTGATATTGAATATAAGCCGATATATTTTCTATTCGGAGCCTTGTATTGAATATCAAATGTGATTTGGGTTTGTCGTGAATGGTGTCTTCATTAACACTGTTCTTGAACCCAGTTGAGAAAAGATTAAATCTTTTTATTTAGATTTAATGAAGTGTACCAATTAAATGATATTTAATGGGAATTGAATTGGTATTGATTTTTGGGTTTATCGTGAACAGTGTTTTAAATAACACTTGTTCTTTAACCCGATAATTAATGGAATATGATTTTTGGGTTTATCGTGAACAGTGTTTTAAATAACACTTGTTCTTTAACCCGATAATTAATGGAATGTGATTTTGGGTTTATCGCGAACCGTGTTTTAAATGACACTGATTCTTTAACCCAGTCGAAGATTAAAACTAAGTGGAGTTTTAATGAATCTTTAATTAGATTGAAATGATCGAAAATGGAGTATCACCAGTTTTGCTCCAGGCGATAGTTAAATCTTTAATTAGATTTGAACGTGAAATGGTAATTGAATTTACCGATAACACTGTGGTGTTAGATATGAAGTATAACCAGTTTTACTTCATGGGATGAATAGGTTGGGATTGGGAAATTAAAACAAATGATTACTTCGGTAAGGTTCGCTAATCCCGACTAGTTTGAATTGATATTCAAAAATAGATTAAAGAATAAATTCAAGGAATTTATCTTGGATAAAATTAATGGGAACCTTTCCCTATGAATGTGAAATTTAGAAACTAATTGTCGGTTAGCTAAGCAGAATGGTTTTCTGGATATTGATCTGATGTTGGTTTCGGCCTTCGGGGTTAATATTTGGGGAATTATTCTCTTGATTAATTAACGGTTAGTGACTGATGAATTGGAATGAGGCGTATGTTGTGTTTGTGTAACACTTATTTAAAATATACGCGAGTTATTTGGAAAGACCGGGTTTATCCCATTCTGAATAACTGATACGACGATAAGTCGAAGATGAAGACGATGGTCGAAGACCGGAGGTCTTCACGTCGTTTGGGTGATTACTGATGATCTTGATTGGGCTGTACACCCAAGAAGATGGAAACAGTTGGTGATCGTCCAGACGTACTTGGAGATCGATGGATATGCGGGGTACTAGGTGCCTCCGGTTTCGTTCAGACCCAGAACGGACTTGTAAATGGACTGTGTGTCTGACATTGGATTTTAGTCCGTGTGATTGATCTCTATTAAATATATATCTGTTTGGCGGCGGAGAATTTATTCTCTTGCTTAACGCCCTTCTCTGAGACGTACGAGCTCAGGGGTTATATATTGATGGATATCAATCGCATGGAGTGAATTGCCTGTGTGGCATGCTAAGATGCAAATGATCAAGGCTTCTGTTGAAAAGCAAAGTCTTGTGGTTGATGATCGAAGCACGGCCTTTGTGGCGTAGCTTTGTGTAACGTTGATTCGCGAGTATCACACCCGGTATGAATCAAAAACGGGAGACGGACATCAGGGAGGACATGCGTTTCTTTCTAGTTAGGAGTGGCGTCAGTGCTTGAACTGGCTGACGAGTTTGACTCATGTGGATGTTGCTTATTATTACTTGCTGAAAAGCGAGGCGCTTCCTGATATCGGTTTCGGCCGATGCTTCTGGTCGGCTGACGGGCCAGGCTTACGCCCCAAAGGGCGGGGAGACGCAGTGTTCAGGCATAATAATCCACATCGGTGGACCGGCCCTGACGATCCAAGGCCCACCTGAGTCTGGATCCTGAGACATGGGCTAGATTGTCTCGAATCGGTTGAGGATCTTGCCCCTAGCCTCGGTTCATACCATAAATGATAACCCAACTTCCAATACGACATTGCGGTTTTGATTGTAAACCTATATGTGGCGACATAGTGGCATGGGACGCTCATGTCGCCTATGATTGATACTTATGATTGAAGTTGTTTTATACACTATGCACTTACAATAGTATCAAATGATTTGTTTTAAACGTATCAAGCATTCTTTGGCTGTTATAAGGGAAAACCCTATCCCCCGGCTTGCGTTGCATTGTGTGATAGGACCTGGGTCTTATAACAGCTTCATTTTTCTTTATTTAGCATTGCGTTGTTTGTTTTATGCACTGGTATTCTTGGGAGGAAACCCGTTCCGCGTTAGCGGCGTGGTCCCTTGACTTACCTAACTTTAAAAATAAAGATCAATAACTGTTTTAGTTCTCACACCAGTCCCATGACTGACCTGGAGTTTATTGTTTTAACCTAAACTCTGGGTGCCCTTATTTTGGCACGGGCAGCTAGTAGTTTTGGTTTTGCAGATTTATATTCACAGGATCCTGGTTTACAGCAAGAACGATATCCGGAAAGCTTTGTATCCGTATATCTTCTTCTAGTTGTGTATTGTATTATTTTCCGCTTCGATGTATTTAAATGTAATTTAAATCTCTGATATTTCTGTGTAATATTTATTCATTAATACTCTGTATATTCTTGTAATCTGATGCATTGTTGTAATATACAATGAAATGTTCTTTCGTCTGCGTTCTATTTTGTCGTGTTCTCAATGATAGGGCATTTCGAACGGTCTGGGTCGGTTTAGCGACTGGTTCAGACCGAGCGAAATTCCTTTTCGTCACAGATGTGGATTAAAATGCCTGAACACTACGTTTTCCCGCCCTTTGAGGTGCAAATGAGCCAACGAATGACTCCATCGGACCCGGATCGTCCGATCAAACCGAGGCGCCTTGCAACAGCAACAACCACACAGGTGAAAAGTATATAAATGTCAGGGCTGGTAGGTCACTGACACCACCCTAGCTAGAAAGAAACGCATGCCCTCCCTGATGTCCTCTCCCGTTTCTGGTTCACAACCGGGGTGCGATGCTCGCGAATTCACGTTACACAAAGCTGTGCCACACAGGCTGTGCTTTGATCATCACCACAAGACTTTGCTTTTCAACAGAAGCCTCGATCAATTGCCACTTAGGCATGCCACACAGGCAATTCACTCCATGCGTTTGATATCCATCAATATATAACCCCTGAGCTCGTACGTCTCAGAGAAGGGCGTTAAGCAAGAGAATAAATTCTTCGCCGCCAAACAGATATATATTTAATAGAGATCAATCACACGGATTAAAATCCAATGTCAGACACACAGTCCATTTACAAGTTTGTTCTAGGTCTGAACGAAACCGGAGGCACCTAGTACCCCGCATATCCATCGATCTCCATGTACGTTTGGACGATCACCAACTGGTTCCATCTTCTTGGGTGTACAGCCCAATCAAGATCACCAGTAATCACC
Organism: Allium sativum; assembly: GCA_030737875.1. Lineage (NCBI taxonomy): Eukaryota > Viridiplantae > Streptophyta > Magnoliopsida > Asparagales > Amaryllidaceae > Allium > Allium sativum. Next base: position 564,901,300 of record CM060919.1, on the reverse strand, counting down.
CAAACGACGTGAAGACCTCCGGTGTTCGACCATCGTCTTCATCTTCGACTTATCGTCGTATCGGTTATTCAGAATGGGATAAACCCCGTCTTTCCGAATAACTCGCGTATATTTTAAATAAGTGTTACACAAACACAACACACGCCTCATTCCAATTCATCAGTCACTAACCGTAAATTAATAAGAGAATAATTCCCCAAATATTAACCCCGAAGGGCGAAACCAACATCAGATCAATATCCAGAAAACCATTCTGCTTAGCTAACCGACAGTTAGTTTCTAAATTTCACATTCATAGGGAAAGGTTCCCATTAATTTTATCAAAAATAAATCCTTTAAATTTATTCTTTAATCTACTTTTGAATATCAATTCAAACTAGTCGGGATTAACGAACCTTACCGAAGTAATCATTTGTTTTAATTTCCCAATCCCAACCTATTCATCCCATGAAGTAAAACTGGTAGTACTTCATATCTAACACCACGGTGTTATCGGTAAATTCAATTACCATTTCACGTTCAAATCTAATTAAAGATTTAACTATCGCCTGGAGTAAAACTGGTGATACTCCATTCTCGATCATTTCAATCTAATTAAAGATTCATTAAAACTCCACTTAGTTTTAATCTGTGACTAGGTCAAAGAATCAGTGTCATTTTAAACACGGTTCACGATAAATCCAAAATCACATTCCATTAATTATCGGGTTAAAGAATGAGTGTTATTTAAAACACTGTCCACGATAAACCCAAAAATCAATATCAATTCAATTCCAATTAAATATTGTTTAATTGGTTCACTTCATTAAATCTAAATAAAAGATTTAATCTTTTTCTCAACTGGGTTCAAGAACAGTGTTAATGAAGACACCATTCACGACAAACCCAAATCACGTTTGATATTGAATACAAGGCTCTGAATAGAAAATATACTGGCTTATATTCAATATCAGATTCTACGACCAACAGATATCGTATTTGAAATAACGATATATATATATCTATATCTTTCAAATTTCCATCACAACATCTGTATAATCACGAAATCCAACATCGAAATATTCCGAAGACAATTTCGATTCAAATCCATTTCAATGCAATTATTGGAAGTTCTAGTTATTTTCAAAACCATTTCGAATTCAATTTATTTATTTTAAAAATAAATAAATTACTATTCTAGTTCAAAACTAGTTCATTTCGATAAAAATCTATTTTTATCTTTTCAAATATGGAGTTTTTCATCCCAATTCTTTCTAAATCATTTCTTATGATTTTACACAAATTATTACTATTTTTAATAATTTTATCAAGGCCCGTACAGTCGATTTCCATCAACGGCCATCGAACTGCACTTACAGCGACCTTTTTCAAATTTGATTTGGACATAATTCCAAATCCAACCGTTAGATTTCAAATTTCTAATATTCGTTAGAAAGCTCTTTTCGATACGAACCCAACGGTTCCGGTTTAAGGAGAATCCGACGGTCGGATCTCCCGTAATATCCGTTCAAAGTCAATGGTCGAAATTCGCGAACTGCCGCGGCGCGACGCGTTCTATTCAGGCCATTGTATTATATATATAATATATACTTCGTTGATTTCAATTCAAAATGTGCTTTATAAATCCTTTTAAATTCGTTTTCAAAACGGTTTCAACTTCATATTCAATTTCAAATTAAAATCGAATATTCCAATATAAATTCGTTTTAAATTCATTTCAAATTGATTCCAATTCAAATCAATTTTTAATTCAATTTCGATTCGTTTTGGATTAAATTTCGATTCGTATTCAATTCTATTAAATTTCAATTCGAATTCATTTCTATTCAAATTTCAAATCATTTCAGTGTATTTCGAATTTCAAATCAATTCAGTTTAATTCGAATTTCAATTCACTTTTAATATAATTCGAATTTCAATTCATTTTAATATAGTTCGAATTTCAAATTTATTCAATATTCATTGAAGAATGAATAAAATCGATATAAATATCGTTCACGTCAAAATGGCGTCAATCTAACCAACACGGCTTCATATGTTTCTATTTTCAAATATTCTATTTCAAATATTTCTATTTCAAATATTTTTATTTCAAATATTTCTATTTCAAATCTTTTTATTTCAAATATTTCTTTTTCAAATATTTTTATTTTAAATATTTCTTTTTCGAAACTGGAATGAGGCCCAATCGATTACCATATAATGTTAATTATATGGATTTTCAACTATACATGTATACAATAACAACGATGAATAATCAACCATCATCCAAAGTGCATTCTACTCTGTATAAGCATCAAATATAAATATTCAACGCTTATAACAGTCTGTCAATCAAGCGATCGACATAGAACTAAACAATCGGGATTAGTGTACGTCAAATATCATCCCAATACCCATGTGGGGTTTCAAGCAATCAAACACAGATTTTTTTTTTATTTGTGCAGTTGGGCGATGTGTAAAATTTATCGTCCCAATCAATGTCCTTCAAATAGGTGTACATAAACAAACCGTCCGGTTTGTAAATGAATATTTATTTATTCACATTCACGTTAAAAATTATATTTTTAATGATCAAACTATTTTATTCAACCTATGAATATTCTATTCGGTTCATTTATTAAATAAATTGTTATCTTTATTTTTCTAACTTATTTTTAGAAAATTTCGGCGGCATAACGGCATGATACTAGAAACGGGACAAGGCCTAGCCTTATCCCCGGTCTAGTGAAGGCCCACGCCATTCACACATCAATCAAATCAATTTCATTTCACCAAACAATTCAATTCAAACCAAATACTCTAGCCAACTACACAACCAAACAATTAAACAAACAAGCCATCCATGGTCTGTGGATGACGGGTGTCGGGTGCTACTAAACACCGTCTGCATCCTAGTATATATATATATATATGACTAGAAAATTAAATTGAAGAGTGAGAAATTCTCACAGATTAGCTAATCCAACGCCACGGCTCTTCTTAGGTAGAAATCTTCGTCGTTCTTGCCTCTTGTCACTTTCTTTGCCCGTATTCTCTACATATATAAAAATCACATTTTTACTTCGCTATTCAATATAAAAAAAATCGAATTTTTACTTCTCTATTCAATATATAAAAATCGATTTTTTACTTCGCTATTCAATATATAAAAATCAAATTTTTATATAATTAAAAATTACTTCTTTGCTGGATTAAAAATCAAATCTTCTTCTTATTAAAAATCCAATCCTTCTACTTTATAAAAACTCGATCTTGCTACTTCAAAAATCGTATTTTCACCATGTTATTTCATGATAAACGTCGTATTTTTCTTCGCTACTTTTTATATAAAGGAAAACCGAATTTTTACTATGTTAAAATTATAATCTTTATATGCGTTTTCAGATTTTAAAACAATAGAAATATATATATATATGGAAAACTAAATTAGCCAAAAATAAAATAAATAAATAAAAACTTACTGTTCGGATTATGGCTAAGGACGTCGGAAGCTGGAGGGTGGTGCGGAGGGTCGAAGAGGTCGCGGGGGGGTCGCAGGTGGTGGGGACGGCCGATGAAGTCGAGGGGGGGCTCGCGTTTTGGGGTAACGGAGGGGCTGCAGGGGGAGAGGGACGGCGAGAAGAGGGGGATGGCCTTGGTGGAGCTTCGGCGATGGGGAGGTCGCCATCGATGGTGGCGGCGGCAGCAGATGGGGGGGGGCGACGCGATTTCTTTTGTTTTTTTTTTTGTTTTGATTTCAAACGAACGGGGGGGGGGGGGGGCAGAAGAGTTTAAGGGGGAGAGAGAGAAAGGAAGTTTTTTTTATTAATTATTTTATTTATAAAAAGTTGACTTTTACATACGACCTCTAAACGAGGCTCACCGCCTGTCGTCCATAGCGTATTACCCCCATTCCGAACACAATGGGATATGTATCGTAAGCTGATTCGACTGTTTCGATCAGTTTTCGTCAAAATCAACATATAACTCTATATATTGAATTTGAACGCGCATTTCAATTTACCGGGGTCACACTCTAACTCTATAAATTGCAGAAAAATATTTTCTAGCTTCGTATTGACGATACGGTCCTAACAAAACTAGTTTCGACGAATTCTGAGACCGTTGGAAAAATGGCCATTTACCAGTCGATTAAATTCAACTGAAATGGTCAAACGCGTTTTCCTTTGCCACGCTCACATATTGATTCGAAAAATTATGAAATTTGAAACCTAGCAATCACATTACATCACAGACCCAACAAAAGTGGTTTCGTCGAAATCCGAGGTCGTTTGCAAAATCTCCATCTTTAAGGGCCTGAATTCCATAGCGACTATTCAGAATTTTCAACTGGACATATCTTTTGATCCCCGCTATGAAATTTCAATTTTTCGGATTCGTTGGAAAGATAGTCACAATTAGATCCCAATGGTTTTGGTTTCACTAAAATCCGGATTGTTTTGCACCCGGTACATTCAATTGAAGTTTGAAATCGAATTATCGAACTACCACGCCATTTTCAATTCCTTTTAAAATTATATAATTATTTATAATTATTTATATTCTAACGACGATTCGAATAACTATATACGATTGAATTTTATTCAAAAGAAATTTTCTCGTCGATATTATTTAAAATAATTCATTTTAAATAATAAAAATTCGCTAAAATTGCCAAATTAAAAATTTTAAACTAGCCCAGATTTTCGGGTTGTTACAATCTCCCCCACTTAAAACTTTTCGTCCCCGAAAAGGAACAAAGTCGAAAGTGGTTTGACTAATCAACTCTACGTTCGATCTGGCTTCCATTCTCTAACCTTTTAGTTTCTGAGAATTTTCAAATTCTTCAAAAATTTGGCTAATACCCTAAATTTTCGAAAAATTTCGCCATAACCTCCCCTGCACCGGGAGCCACGGGAAAATCCCGAAATTGCCATATAGGCCTTCTGATCTCAAAAAGAAAAAGAAAAAGCCAAGCGGCTAGCCAATCGGCTCATAAAATCATCATCACCCAAACAAACAGTAAATTATGATAAAAATGTACCTATTTGTCGGGCAAACAAATTTTATTCTCTGCTCTAGCCTCCTTGCTATGATCTGTTCAATGCAAGCACATGTATATGCAAGCACATGTATATGCAAGCAAATGAGACCAATTTTCAATATAATTCAATATGTGATTCAATTTGGCTAAATGACTAAAAATTAGCAAACAAGTAAACAAACAACACAAACATCAATCAATTAGTGAATTAGAGTTTCAAATTCATAATTTTGATACATATACAAAAATCATGTTTTTGATGCCAAATCACAACAATAGGCCCTATCTAATTTTTGGTTCTCACACCAGTCAATAGGAAATATATAGATATTACACGTTCGTCACTCGAATATAAATTCTGATGATGATATATCAATCATCAGAATCACCCCCGAGCGACTAGAGTGTAATTCTATATCTATCCAATATATTAAAACTTCAAATACACGTTTGCAAGGCGTATATGCAAAATTTTTATATACTGGACTGTCCTAATCAATACAAAATAAATATTCAAATACGTATACAACGATTTAATTTTTCAAAACAAAAATTGTTTTCACTTTAAAAATATTCTTCACACTCGTTCTAGGATACTACTGATCCTATCTCTAACGAGTCATTCTCGTTGGATATTACTAACCCAATATCTGATGAATTCTTTCGTATGGTTCTAATGTGCCTTGTTCTCTGCTTTGTAAACCAAAGCTCTGATACCAAATGTAAAAACCCGTAACTTCCCCGTAAAGGAAAGAGCGAATAGTTCGAGAACAAGCCAAAAAATAGAACGCAGGCGGAAGAACATTTCATTGTATATTACAACAATGCATCAGATTACAAGAATATACAGAGTATAAATGAATATTACACAGAAATATCAGAGATTTAAATTACATTTAAATACATTGCAGCGGAAAATAATACAATACACAACTAGAAGAGATATACGGATACAAAGCTTTCCGGATATCATTCCAGCTGTAAACCAGGATCTTGTGAATATAAATCTGCAAAACCAAAACTACTAGCTGCCCATGTCAAAATAGGGGCACCCGGAGTTTAGGTTAAAACAATAACCTCCAGGTCAGTCATGTGACTGGTGTGAGAACTAAAACAGTTATTTATATTTATTTTCAAAGTAAGGTAAATCAAGGTACCACGCCGTATAACACGGAACGGGTTTCCTCCCAAGAACACCAGTGCATAAAACAACAGCGCAATGCTAAATAAAGAAAAATGAAGCTATTATAAGACCCAGTTCCCATCACACAATGCAACGCAAGCCGGAGGATAGGGTTTTTACCTTATAATAGCCAAGAATGCTTGATACATTGAAAAATAAATCATTTGATACTATTATAAGTGCATAGTGTATAAAACAACTTCACATCATAAGTATCAATCATAGACGGCATAAGCGCCCCATCCCACTATGCCGCCAATAGGCTCTACAAATAAAACCGCAAATGTCACGTATTTGGAAATTGGATTTCCGTCTATGAACCGAGGCAAAAGATAGTCCTCAACCGATTCGAGACAATCTAGCCTACCATGTCTCAGGATCAGAGCTCGACTGACCCTTGGATCGTCAGGGCCGGTCCACCGATGTGGATTAAAATGCCTGAACACTACGTTTCCCCGCCGTTTGGGGCGCAAATGAGCCAACGAATGACTCCATCGGACCCGGATCGTCCGATCAAACCGAGGCGCCTCGCAACAGCAACAACCACACAGGTGAAAAGTATATAAATGTCAGGGATGGTAGGTCACTGACACCACCCTAGCTAGAAAGAAACGCATACCCTCCCTGATGTCCTCTCCCGTTTTTGGTTCACAACCGGGGTGCGAGGCTCGCGAATTCACGTTACACAAAGCTGTGCCACACAGGCTGTGCTTTGATCATCACCACAAGACTTTGCTTTTCAACAGAAGCCTCGATCAATTGCCACTTAGGCATGCCACACAGGAAATTCACTCCATGCGTTTGATATCCATCAATATATAACCCCTGAGCTCATACGTCTCAGAGAAGGGCATTAAGCAAGAGAATAAATTCTTCGCCGCCAAACAGATATATATTTAATAGAGATCAATCACACGGACTAAAATCCAATGTCAGACACACAGTCCATTTACAAGTTCATTCTAGGTCTGAACGAAACCGGAGGCACCTAGTACCTCGCATATCCATCGATCTCCATGTACGTCTGGACGATCACCAACTGTTTCCATCTTCTTGGGTGTACAGCCCAATCAAGATCATCAGTAATCACCCAAACGACGTGAAGACCTCCGGTCTTCGACCATCGTCTTCATCTTCGACTTATCGTCGTATCGGTTATTCAGAATGGGATAAACCCGGTCTTTCTGAATAACTCGCGTATATTTTAAATAAGTGTTACACAAACACAACACACGCCTCATTCCAATTCATCAGTCACTAACCGTAAATTAACAAGAGAATAATTCCCCAAATATTAACCCCGAAGGGCGAAACCAACATCAGATCAATATCCAGAAAACCATTCTGCTTAGCTAACCGACAGTTAGTTTCTAAATTTCACATTCATAGGGAAAGGTTCCCATTAATTTTATCAAAAATAAATCCTTTAAATTTGTTCTTTAATCTACTTTTGAATATCAATTCAAACTAGTCGGGATTAACGAACCTTACCGAAGTAATCATTTGTTTTAATTTCCCAATCCCAACCTATTCATCCCATGAAGTAAAACTGGTAGTACTTCATATCTAACACCACGGTGTTATCGGTAAATTCAATTACCATTTCACGTTCAAATCTAATTAAAGATTTAACTATCGCCTGGAGCAAAACTGGTGATACTCCATTCTCGATCATTTCAATCTAATTAAAGATTCATTAAAACTCCACTTAGTTTTAATCTGTGACTAGGTCAAAGAATCAGTGCCATTTTAAACATGGTTCACGATAAATCCAAAATCACATTCCATTAATTATCGGGTTAAAGAACGAGTGTTATTTAAAACACTGTCCACGATAAACCCAAAAATCAATATCAATTCAATTCCAATTAAATATTGTTTAATTGGTTCACTTCATTAAATCTAAATAAAAGATTTAATCTTCTTCTCAACTGGGTTCAAGAACAGTGTTAATGAAGACACCATTCATGACAAACCCAAATCACGTTTGATATTGAATACAAGGCTCTGAATAGAAAATATACTGGCTTATATTCAATATCAGATTCTACGACCAACAGATATCGTATTTGAAATAACGATATATATATCTATATCTTTCAAAATTCCATCACAACATCTGTGTAATCATGAAATCCAACATCGAAATATTCCGAAGACAATTTCGATTCAAATCCATTCCAATGCAATTATTGGAAGTTCTAGTTATTTTCAAAACCATTTTGAATTCAATTTATTTATTTTAAAAATAAATAAATTACTATTCTAGTTCAAAACTAGTTCATTTCGATAAAAATCTATTTTTATCTTTTCAAATATAGAGTTTTTCATCCCAATTCTTTCTAAATCATTTCTTATGATTTTACACAAATTATTACTATTTTTAATAATTTTATCAAGGCCCGTACAGTCGATTTCCATCAACGGCCATCGAATTGCACTTACAGCGACCTTTTTCAAATTTGATTTGGACATAATTCCAAATCCAACCGTTAGATTTCAAATTTCTAATATTCGTTAGAAAGCTCTTTTCGATACGAACCCAACGGTTCCGGTTTTAGGAGAATCCGACGGTCGGATCTCGCGTAATATCCGTTCGAAGTCAATGGTCGAAATTCGCGAACTACCGCGGCGCGTTCTATTCAGGCCATTATATTATGTATATAATATATATAATATATACTTCGTTGATTTCAATTCAAAATTTGCTTTATAAATCTTTTTAAATTCGTTTTCAAAACGGTTTCAACTTCATATTCAATTTCAAATCAAAATCGAATATTCCAATATAAATTCGTTTTAAATTCATTTCAAATTGATTCCAATTCAAATCGATTTTTAATTCAATTTCGATTCGTTTTCAATTAAATTTCGATTCGTATTCAACTCTATTAAATTTCAATTCGAATTCATTTCTATTCAAATTTCAAATCATTTCAGTGTATTTCGAATTTCAAATCAATTCAGTTTAATTCGAATTTCAATTCACTTTTAATATAATTCGAATTTCAATTCATTTCAATATAGTTCGAATTTCAAATCTATTCAATATTCATTGAAGAATGAATAAAATCGATATAAATATCGTTCACGTCAAAATGACGTCAATCTAACCAACATGGCTTCATATGTTTCTATTTTCAAATATTCTATTTCAAATATTTCTATTTCAAATATTTCTTTTTCAAATATTTTTATTTTAAATATTTCTTTTTTGAAACTGGAATGAGGCCCAATCAATTACCATATAATGTTAATTATATGGATTTTCTACAATACATGTATACAATAACAACGATGAATAATCAACCATCATCCAAAGTGCATTCTACACTGTATAAGCATCAAATATAAATATTCAACGCTTATAACAGTCTGTCAATCAATCGATCGACATACAACTAAACAATCGGGATTAGTGTACGTCAAATATCATCCCAATACCCGTGTGGGGTTTCAAGCAATTAAACACAGATTTTTTTTATTAGTGCAGTTGGGCGATGTGTAAAATTTATCGTCCCAATCAATGTCCTTCAAATAGGTGTACATAAACAAATCATCCGGTTTGTAAATGAATATTTATTTATTCACATTCACGTTAAAAATTATATTTTTAACGATCAAACTATTTTATTCAACCTATGAATATTCTATTCGGTTCATTTATTAAATAAATTGTTATCTTTATTTTTCTAACTTATTTTTAGAAAATTTCGGTGGCATGACGGCACGATACTAGAAACGGGACAAGGCCTAGCCTTATCCCCGGTCTAGTGAAGGCCCACGCCATTCACACATCAATCAAATCAATTTCATTTCACCAAACAATTCAATTCAAACCAAATAATCTAGCCAACTACACAACCAAACAATTAAACAAACAAGCCATCCATGGTCTGTGGATGACGGGTGTCGGGTGCTACTAAACACCGTCTGCATCCTAGTATATATATATATATGACTAGAAAATTAAATTGAAGAGTGAGAAATTCTCACAGATTAGCTAATCCAACGCCACGGCTCTTCTTAGGTAGAAATCTTCGTCGTTCTTGCCTCTTGTCACTTTCTTTGCCCGTATTCTCTACATATATAAAAATCACATTTTTACTTCACTATTCAATATAAAAAATCGAATTTTTACTTCGCTATTCAATATATAAAAATCGAATTTTTACTTCGCTATTCAATATATAAAAATCAAATTTTTATATAATTAAAAATTACTTCTTTGCTGGATTAAAAATCAAATCTTCTTCTTATTAAAAATCCAATCCTTCTACTTTATAAAAACTCGATCTTGCTACTTCAAAAAATCGTATTTTCACCATGTTATTTCATGATAAACGTCGTATTTTTCTTTGCTACTTTTTATATAAAGGAAAATCGAATTTTTACTATGTTAAAATTATAATCTTTATATGCGTTTTCAGATTTTAAAACAATAGAAATATATATATATGGAAAACTAAATTAGCCAAAAATAAAATAAATAAATAAAAACTTACTGTTCGGATTAGGGCTAAGGACATCGGAAGCTGGAGGGTGGTGCGGAGGGTGGAAGAGGGCGCGGGGGGGGGGGGGGGGGGGGGAGGGGGGTCGCAGGCGGTGGGGACGGCAGATGAAGTCGAGGGGGGGCTCGCGTTTTGGGGGTAACGGAGGGGCTGCAGGGGGAGAGGGACGGCGAGAAGAGGGGGATGGCCTTGGTGGAGCTCCGGCGATGGGGAGGTCGCCATCGATGGCGGCGGTGGCAGCAGATGGGGGGGTAGGGGGCGACGCGATTTCTTTTGGTTTTTTTTTTCTGTTTTGATTTCAAACGAATGGGGGGGGCGAAGAGTTTAAGGGGGAGAGAGAGAAAGGAAGTTTTTTTTATTAATTATTTTATTTATAAAAAGTTGACTTTTACATACGACCTCTAAACGAGGCCCACGGCCCGTCGTCCATAGCGTATTACCCCCATTCCGAACACAATGGGATATGTATCGTAAGCTGATTCGACTGTTTCGATCAGTTTTCGTCAAAATCAACATATAACTCTATATATTGAATTCGAACGCGCATTTCAATTTACCGGGGTCACACTCTAACTCTATAAATTGCAGAAAAATATTTTCTAGCTTCGTATTGACGATACGGTCCTAACAAAACTAGTTTCGATGAATTCTGAGACCGTTGGAAAAATGGCCATTTTCCAGTCGATTAAATTCAACTGAAATGGTCAAACACGTTTTCCTTTGCCACGCTCACATATTGATTCGAAAAATTATGAAATTTGAAACCTAGCAATAACTTTACATCACGGACCCAACAAAAGTGGTTTCGTCGAAATCCGAGGTCGTTTGCAAAATCTCCATTTTAAGGGCCTGAATTCCAGAGCGACTATTCAGAATTTTCAACTGGACATATCTTTTGATCCCTGCTATGAAATTTCAATTTTTCGGATTCGTTGGAAAGATAGTCACAATTAGATCCCAATGGTTTTGGTTTCACTAAAATCCAGATTGTTTTGCACCCGGTACATTCAATTGAAGTTTGAAATCGAATTATCGAACTACCACGCCATTTTCAATTCCTTTTATAATTATATAATTATTTTTAATTATTTATATTCTAACGACGATTCGAATAACTATATATGATTGAATTTTATTCAAAAGAAATTTTCTCATCGATATTATTTAAAATAATTCATTTTAAATAATAAAAATTCGCTAAAATTGCCAAAATAAAAATTTTAAACTGGCCCAAATTTTCGGGTTGTTACAAGGGCATTACAAACCCCATCTCTACCGAGTCACGCCACAGAGCCAAGGTAATCACTTAACCTTCAGCTCTGATACCACTGTAACGAACTGGAATTTTCGACTCCGAAAATCAACACAAAACTACCATGTTGACTACTCGAACGTCGGAAATACCTAATCATTAATTGAAAGAAGTTAGATGGTGAGAATAGATAAGACATAAAATTAGAATAGAAGAAGAAAATCACCACATAACAGAATCAGAGTAATACGAATCTTACAGCGGAACGAATAAAATATAACATATAACATAACTATGCAATAAAACAGTATATATATATACAATAACATTATCAGACCACAACACTTACATACAGCAGAAATAACAATATCTATATAATCCTAAAGCCTCCTGCTTCAAGCTCCTCCAAGTATATCTGTAAAGTCCTGAACTAGTTGATTGCCCGTACAAATTTGGGCACCCAAGAGTTTAGGGGAAACAAAACAAAATAAACTCTGGGTCAATCATGGGACTGGTGTGATGGATTGCCTAAGATGGGACTGGGTCAGTCATGGTCCCATGACTGACTCGGAGTTTATTTTGTTTTGTTTTCCCTAAACTCTTGGGTGCCCAAATTTGTACGGGCAGTCAAGTAGTCGGGATTTTACAGATATAATTGGAAAGCTGGAGGAGGAGGCTTCAGGATTATACAGTTATTGTTTATTTCCGCTATGTTGTATATGCTACTATGTTGTATATGCTATACTCCGGTAATGGTATTGTATACAATATTGGTTTTATTTCCAAATTATGTTATATAATATATTTATTCGTTCCACTGTGAGATTCGTGTTTACTCTGATATTGTATGTTCTTCTTATTCTTCTATTCTAATTTTCTATCTAATCTATCCTCACCCTCTAACTTCTTTCATTAACCATCCAGTATTTCCGATGCTTGGATAGTCGACATTGAGTTTATGTCCATAATTAGGATCGCGAAAACCCGGGTTATTATACAATTGATGTCATAAACACCAATAATAGCAAAAAGTGCTTTTTGGACTTTGATGGTAGGGTTGTTGAAGTTTCCGAAACGAGGAGTGATGGTATGTTAAAGAAGGAGGTTGACGATTCTTGTTTTTGGGCGAAAAAGCGATTTTTGAATTCCTAATGAGCGTCGCTTTCAAATATATGATGAAAGGTTTCCAAATCCATTTCATTGATTTCGAAATCCAAAAATTCTAAGCCTTTACTCTTATGATTCAAGATATTGCCCAAAATTTCGCAGTCTAAAACGATTTGAGTGCCTTTTACTCTACTCCAAATTTGATTTTCATCTCCTTCGTAAAAGCCACGATTTAGATTAGCATAGAACATTTTGACTAGATTATGATAACATTTTTGTTGTTATCGTGAATCTACTAGACTCAAAACTCCATTTTCTTCGAAGAGAGAACGAAGATTGTAAGATGGAAAATCTTCAAAGATGACGAAGGCGCCCGTATTGACTTTTCCATTTGCTAGGTAGTGGACATGGCCATAATTTGCTTCCCTATCATTGTAGAGATATCCTTTGATGGTTTTGGATAATCTCATTGTTTGGGGTGTGCTAGAGGAAGTCATTTAAGAGTTTTTGAAGAGTATAGATATGAAGAAATTTGTTTGAAATTTGAATGAGAGATAGAGAGAAAAAGATTGAATAGATATATAAATAGAGATTGAATGGGCACAACTTTTCTAAAATCAATGACACCTTTTCAGTCCTTTAGAGTTAGTGAAAAGTTAGAGGGAAGTTTGAAAGTTTAAACGTCTGAAATTAAAAATTTGAATTTCATTTACATGCCTTTATGTCGACATATGTATTTTTGTATGTCGACATACATGTTGGAATTCAAAGGACATGCTTTTGACCTTTGGTTTTATTATATTATCAATTTGTATTTCATGTTTTACTATTTCGTGAAATAATATTAACCCTATCGAACATCTAAAATTTATTATATTATTATTATTATTTTGAATTTCAAAATTCAAATTCAAAATTTGAAGTTCAAGTTTGAATTTTAATTTTAAATTTCAGATTCAAACAAAGCAAAACAAACAAAACACCCACTCATCCATATTAACCAAAATAGAAATAAAAATTAAGTAAGGTGTACCTAGTTTCTAGATCCATTTGTTCAATATTTTCTGAATTCTGAATCATTGTGAAACTCATACTGGAATTTCCAGTTTCTGGCTCTTCATTACTTGACGATGAATCTAAATCGGCTAAAGTTGTTGCATATGACCTCTTTCTTTTCTTTGACGAATTACTATTGTCTGTCTATTGATTTGTTTTATCTGGATATGGACATATTCTCTTTATATGGCCTGGTTTTTTGCATTATAACATCGATCATCATTTCTTCCCGAACTCCCTTGATTATTTCTCTGAAAATTATTTCTTCTTTTATATATCAAGAATTTTCTGAAATTCCTAGTCATTAAAGAAATTTCTTTATCGTCTTCGCTGCTTGAATCAGAACCATTCGTTGTTGCTTTAAATGCTATGGATTTCTTTTAGTTGGCTTATTTTCCTTTCTTTCTCTGTAACTGAACTTCAAAAGACATCAAATTCTCGATTAACTCCTTAATCTTCATTTCACTAACATTATTGGCTTCTTTAATTGCCAATGTTTTCTGATCCCATTCTGGAGTCAATGAACTCAATATTTTTCTGACCTGGTCTCCTTCTGAATAATTTTTTCCCAATGCTATTAATGAATGCACGATCTCTTGGAATCTGCAATACATATTGGAGATAGATTCATTCTCTTTCATTTTAAATAACTCAAATTGATTAATTAGCATTGATATCTTTGTCTGTTTAACTTTATTAGTTCCTTTATGAGTAACTTGTAACATTATCCATATTTCGTAAGCAGATATACAAACTGACACTCTATTAAATTCATTTCTATCTAATGAACGGAACAACATATTCATGGCTTTAGAATTGCTTTATGTTGAAACTTTTTATTCATTAGTCCAATGTGCAAAATTTGTAGTGAATTCAACGTATTCAATCTGCGTACTATTCCATGTGTCTAATCATACTGATTGTAAATATATTTTCATTCTACATGCCTGATATGAATAATTACTGCCATTTAATAGTGGTAGTCTAACAGTGGACTGACCTTCTACAAAAGAACTATTATTACCAGTGTTGGTTGCTATTTATTATTTTCAAAAATCAGATTATGAACTTTTTGAAAATCTATTCTCTGATACCAATTGTTAGGGAATGCAGAATTCAGATCTTAGGGCAAAACAAACACTAGAGGGGGGTGAATAGCATATTTGAAGAATTTATGAAAATCTTATATGATCTACTATATGAATCACACACAATAAAGATGATCATAGACACAAAATCAAACACAACAACAGAAACAAATAAATATAAAATGCAAAAAAGGAAAGAACACACCGGATTTTGTACTGGTTCAGATTACTCCTACGTCCAGTCCCATGCAACACTGGATTGCGCAGAGTTTTATTATTATCAATATCCAAGTACAATCCCCTTGATTTCACGGGTACAAGGTTAACACCGCTCCAACCACCCTTAATTTCATGGCTATAAGGTTTACACCGCTCTCTTTCCTTGATTTCAGGGCTACAAGGAACACACCCTTTCCCGAACACTTCCCAAATTATTACAACAGCCCTATAACTCTTCAATAGCACTTTAATTCAGAGAGTAGTGGATAAAGATAGAGAAAATAAGAAGTTTTATATAATTAGAGTAGAAATCGACAAAGTAGAAGTGTAGAAATCAATAAAATGATAAAGAATCATGGTGGGATGAAGAGGGTTGTAGATGGAGAAGAAGAGTAATGAAAAAAAATTCAAAATCAGCTATTTATAAGATTTAAATGGTTGCAACGTTTCAGAAAGGTTACAAATAGTGAAAAGACACTTTATTTGAAAATCGAATTTCTGACAGTTGTATGTCGATGTAGACTTCTATGTATGTCGACATTTGTATGTATTTTTTTATTTTTTAAAACTATTTTTCAAGTGTTTAATTATATATATTATTCTGGAAATTCTTGAATCAAAATTTAGTGATATAAATGAGTATTTTAAAGTGTAAAATCATATGAAATCATAATAATATATTATATAAACATATTTATAAAGTTATAAGGTTTAAAACTATAAAATTATAAAACTATATAAAACTATATAATAATATAAACTAATATATATATTAAAACTTTAAAACTTATATGTTTGAAATCATAAGTAAGATAACATAACTTGAAATCAAAATTTGAAATTTGAAAATTAGAATTTGAAAAACAGAATTTGAACTTGGAGTGCTATTCTGAGTCCTACATATAAATTAGACTATATTACTATATTTTTCTTGAACTCTCGATAACTTGATAACTCAAGAGTCTTGAATCTTTTCTGAATCCTGAAGCTCTTGAAACTCTAAAACTGTATAGTCTCCAGTATTTAAGTCATGTATACAAATTTTGCACATATATTACACACACACACACACACACACACACATATATATATATATATATATATTCTAGATAAAGATGTTAGTATATATTTTATAATCAATTAATAATGATAATTGGAATAAGGTTGTTGTCATCAAAACTCCATTCTCCAACAATGTACATAAAGATGATAGCTATTTACAAATTAACTTTATTATTGTTTATGTACATAGATGTATGCATGTAATCTATACATCTATGTAGTTAAACAAAAATTTTATATTATGCTTTTTATTAATATGTAGGTTTACATATACGTGACTAATATATAAATTATTAAAATACTTTAAATTCGTGATTTTGTAAGCAATTTAAATACATAGGATCTAAATATAAAATATTAGTAAACAGTCGATGAAGTGCACAATTATAGAAATGTCAAAATTTGGATATTTAAAGTTAAAAATATAATTCTACAATGTAGGTAAATTTATTGAGATAAATGAATAATAAATTATCTTTGTTTATGTACTCATGTATACTATTTATGATATCTAAATTATATATTCTTATATTTAAATGAAAATTTCACTTGACTATTTTTTTGAGAGAGACTATTTGGACACAAAATTAGTCATATTTGGTGCTACAAGGGATTTGAATCATTGGATCTTTTTATCCTTATATGGATAGATAGAATTTGGGGGGTGATCTAATGTGAAGATTACCTATGTCACCAATTATGCCAAAAATTTGTGTCTATATAGACTTTCCCTTATTTAAATATGAATACAATGTACATATTGAAACCATCACATTTAAGGATTTATTAGATAACTCAGTGAATAATTATTAACTAAATTTACTCAAATAATTTAAAACCAACTTTTACGTGATTAATTGAAAATATATGGATGTAAATATACAAAATTATGTTATTTTGAGGTTGCTTTTTGGGCAACCGTAGAAATTTCGAAAGGTACGCAATTTAGTTGAAATAAGAATTTTACAGTGCAATGCATTAATATATCGATATAGATGAATCATAAATTAAACTTTTGATTATTATATACGCATATAATTATTTGATGTAACTGATGTACTTGTATATCCAAATGAATTTTATACCCTTTATTTAACATGAATATTGTGCAAATATTGATTTTTTATTTATCTATTTGATACATCAACTACTAATACTAACTAACTCTAATTATAGTTTTAAGATTTGTGATTAACTCTAGTGTATGCAGTTAAATATAAAACATTAGAAGAGAATTGAGATAGCTCCATAAATGAGTAAAATTAAGATTTTTACTGTAAAAAACATATTTTTGTAATGCATGACAAAATTGTTCATATTTTTCTTACTTTTTTTCTATTATTTTCTATTTTATTCAAAAATTAATTTTTTATTTAGTCTCATGTTTCTATAAGCATTGTTTTTTCTTTGCACAAATCTTTTTTTTCCACAAATAACTGCAATTATTAACAGATTGGCTGGAAATAAAAGTGATAATGTTTTTAAGGCTTGTTTTTTGAGAAAAAATGTACGAGTATTTCAAAATTTTAAAAGTGTTCCTTATTGTTTATGTTATATTGTATGTCGCTTGACTTATGTGTTTTAGTTTTAATCAAAATACAATTTTATCATATTTCACTGATATGAGTATGACGTA
Source organism: Allium sativum (assembly GCA_030737875.1). NCBI lineage: Eukaryota > Viridiplantae > Streptophyta > Magnoliopsida > Asparagales > Amaryllidaceae > Allium > Allium sativum. The sequence continues at coordinate 564,883,160 of CM060919.1, read as the reverse complement.
TATTATTGAAATTTTCATATTGTCATTTAAACTATTGAATATCACTTAATTACATTATCTTATTATTTTAAACTTGAGATTGCATAATTAATTTAAACATATGAACTGAAACGTAAAATATATAAGAAAGTGAGGTGAATTTTATAAGTAATTGAGGTAATTGTTTAAATCTAGATTTTTTAATGCCATGCATGATAAATATATTTTACCATTTTAAATATAGATATTTTATGTTAAATGACAAGCAAATATAAGATTAAGCTCGTATTATGTGAATCATTTGAATATAATAGATTTTTATTTTAAGTGGTTTGAACTTTTGTCGTTTACTGAAAATCATGGGGCTCTAAATTGTAAATGGTTTGAATGAAGTGATATTTTCATTCTCTATACATGCGTTGAAACCGAATATTGTGGAAATTGTGTTTTGATGGAAAATAACAACGTGTATAAATATTAAGCAGAGATGATATAAAATATCGTTGTCCACTGCTATTAGAAATTACAACCTAATATGATCAATAAACAAAAGAATTAATATAAAAGTGGAAAATAGGCATAAGGACAAACTTTGAAAAAAATTTAGTTTGAAGGATGTCAAGTTTTATTTTTAGGCTGAAGAACAAACTTTGAAAAAAATTAGGCTGAAGGACAATGCTAAATATAATTAGCATTTTCTGCAGTGTAAAACTGAATAATGCTAGTTAAAACTAGCATTTTCGTGCAGTGTAAAAAATTGAATATAATGCTAATTACATTTAGCATTTTTCTTCAGCTTAATTTTGGTTCAAAGTTTGTCCTTCAGACTAAAAACAAAACCTAGTACCAGCCTAATTTTTGGCAAAGTTTGTGCTTCTCCCTAATTACCTCAATATAAAATATTTAGACTTTTAAGGAGAGAAGAGACAAGGCAGAAAATTAAGGAGAGAGCTATAAATTATACACACGCACATACACACACACAAAAAACAATCCTCTAAATTTCAACACATATCATTCTTTCAAATCAACTACAACTCATTGTTCAAAAATAATTTAGAATAATTTCACACAATGATAATTGCAGAACAGTAATATACATCAAATACAAACACAACACATTGCTTATTTTATACTGTATTCAAACATAAAGTCACAACATAATAGAATGCTTAGTAAACATAGTTCAGGACAATGTCAAGCAAGTTATTACAGAAAACACATACAAAATATATGACTTAAATACTGGTAAAACCCTCATGATAAAAGTATCTTTCATGCCTACATTAAGCTACAAAGAACATCCCAGGTGCAATAACATAAATATATCCTTAAAATATCTACATTATAGAATATCCGCATTGTAAAATCTCCTTAGAACATCACTTATATGATTCATCCCGTTTCAATATTTCTTATAGGTCCTTCCAAAAAAGAAAAAAAATCAACTTTTTACTTTTAGCATAACTTGATGCAGTTTTAATAAATTAATTATAACGAAACAATTAAAATAAATAAATAAATTCAATAAACAATACAAAATTTTAATTTTTGAAATCAAATACCTTTGTATAGCTTTGAAATCAAGTACATGTAAACAAATAAGATTATAAAACTGGAAAAATTATGCAAACTAAAAAGATAACATTTAATAAAGCGAAGATCATTATTGTTTACCAATTGAAGTAGAGGATTATTATTACCACACAATACCATGAAGCATTGACTAAAAACATCTAATAGAAGTTATAAAACAATGTTAGAATAGTGTTTATCAACATATTTTTATGGTGATCTAATATAATTGGAATTAAGAAGCTTACCATAATTACATCCATATCAACACAAAGCTCTTTGATATTATCTATATCTTTAATACCATGCTTCTTAATTAGTGTAACAACCCGGAAAATGCGAGCCAGTTTAAATTTTTATTTTGGTAATTTTGATGAATTTTGAATATTTAAAATGAATTATTTTAAATAATAATGACGAGAAATTTATTCTGAATAGAATTCGAACGTATATATTTATTTGAATCGTCGTTAAAATATAATAATTATTTATGATTATAAAAGGAATTGAAAATGGCGCGGTAGTTCGATAATTCGATTTTTAAATTCAAATGAGTGTACCGGGTGCAAAATAAACCGGATTTTAGTGAAACCAAAAATATTTGAATCTAATTGAGAATATCTTTCTAATGAATCCGAAAAATCAAAATTTCATAGCGAGAATCAAAAGATATGTCCAGTTGAAATTTCAGAATAGTCGCTATGGAATTTCGGCCCTAAAAAATAGCCATTTTGCAAACGACCTCGGATTTCGACGAAACCACCTTTGTTGGATCCGCGATGTCAAGTTCTTGCTAGGTTTCAAAATTTGTAATTTTTCGAATCAATATGTGAGCATGGCAAAGGAAAACGCGTTTGACCAGTTTCAGTTGATTTTAATCGACTGAAAAATGGCCATTTTTCAAACTGTCTCAGAATTCGACGAAACTAGTTTTGTTAGGACCGTATCGTCAATACGAAGCTATAAATAATTTTTATGGAATTTTTCGAGCTAGTATGTGACCCCGGTAATTTGAAATATACGTTTAAAATTCAGTATAATGATTTAAATGTAAATTCAATGGAAACTGATTGTAACAATCGAATTGGCCTTCGTAACATATCCCATTGTGCTCGGAATGGGGGTAATTAGCTAGGGACGACAGTCGTTGGGTCCTGATTGGAGTTTGATATAAAAGTCAACTTTAATGGAGATTTAAATTAAATAATTAATATATATATTATAAAACCTTCCTCCCCCTTTCCTCAAATCAGTTCAACAAAAAAAAACCGCTCCTCGATGTCGCCTCCCCCACCCGCACTTCACCGTCGTTCATCCTCCACCCACCTCCTCTGATGCAACGCCGCCTCCTCCCCTTCTTCTTCTCCACCTCGCGCTCCTTCCTCTCCTCCCCTTACCCGCTCGCGAACCCAAGCCCTAGCCGATGGAATCCAGACCCCACAGTCTGACCACCCACCGCCTGCGACGGCCTGCACCCCTCCGTCCGTCACCTGAAGCCTCCGACGTGGCCATTCTTCCCAAATTTCCACCGTGAGTCTTTATTTTCCTTTTTTATTTATGCGTATTATTAAAAATATGGGGTTTATATGAATAATTTCATAGTAAAAATAGGTTTTTTTAATAGAAATGGCTTTGAAAGCTAAGATCTTTGTACATGAAAGTTGTTGTTTATAAAAAGTTAAGATTTTTAATCTGTAAAAGATATGATTTTGATAAAAATAGAAAGCTATGATTTTTACTATACGAAAGTTTGAATTTTTATAAAGGAGAAAGTTTGAATTTTTATAAAGGAGAAAGTTTGAATTTTTATAGAGGAGAAAGATCGGATTTTTCATAGTGTGAAGACTATATTTTTAGTCGCATAAAAATTGGTTTTTTGCATATAAAGTTTTGATTTTTATCGATATAAAGACCACATTTTTTTAAATTAGAAAAGACCTCATTTTTAAAATAGTAAAGACCACATTTTTAAAATAGAAAATGATGTTTTATAATATAAAGAAGTGATTTTTGAAAATGTAAAGTCGGGATTTTTATACAGATAAAAATTCGATTTTTATATATTAGAAGTAGCGATGAAAATTCGATTTTTTATACATTAGAAGTAGCGATGAAAATTCGATTTTTATATATTAGAAGTGGCAATAAAAATATGATTTTTATATATGTAGTGAATACGAGCGACGAAAGTGACGAAAGGGAAACACGATGAAGATTTCCTACATATGAAGAGTCGTGGAGTTTGGTTTAGCTTGGGTGAGAACTTCTCACTTTAAATTTCTTTTTCTAGTTATAAATATATACTAGGATGCAGACGGTGCTTAGCAGCACCCGACACCCGTCGTCCACAGATCATGGACGACTTGTTTGATTGATTGATGTGTTGTGAAAATTGATTGTGTTGTGGAATGATTGGAAAATAAATATTCATGTGTTGAAATAAATTAATTATCGTTAAAAATATAATTTTTAACGTGAATGGGAATAAATAAATATTTATAAACAAATTGGCCGATTAGTTTATATACATTTATCTGACTGATATTGATTGGGACGATAAATTTTACACATCGCCCAACTGCACAAATAAAAATCAGTGTTTGTTGATTTAAAACCCCACATGGGTGTTGGGATGATATTTGGCATACAATAATCCCAGTTATTTAATTGTATGTCGATCGATTGGTCGACAGGCTGTGTAAGCGTTAATTATTTATATTTAATGCTTATGCAGTTGTGTGGTGCACTTTGGATGATGGTTGATTATTTATCATTGCTGTTTATATACATGTGTTGTATGGAAACCATTTAATTAACATTATATGGTGATTGATTGGGCCTCATTCCAATTGGGAAAATAATGAATATTATAAAGGAAAATTCATGTGTTGAATACAAAAATAGTCATGTGTTGAGATTAATCATGTGTTGAAAGAAATATAGATTCATGTGTTGAATTTTATAAAATATTCACTTGTTGAATAGAATAACGAATTTATTGAAACATATAAAGCCGTGTTGATTAGAGTTGCGCTATTTTGACGTGAACAATATTTATATCGATTATATTCATTTTTATAATGAATATAGAAAAGGAAGTGATTTCAAAATATAATGTTTTGAAAATATTATCATTTGTATATCAATGATGTGGAATATTCAATTTTGATTCAAAATTGAATATGAAATTGAAATTGTTTCGAAAACGAATTTAAAACAATTTATAAAATACGTTTTAAAAAGGAAAACGACGAAATATATATAATATATATATAATGGCCTGAATAGAACGCGCCGCGCTGCGGCAGTTCGTGAATTTCGACCATTGACTTCGAATGGACAATACGGGAGATCCGACCGTCGAATTCTCTAAAACCGGAACCGTTGGGTTCGTATCGAAAAGAGCTTTCCAATAATATTAGAAATTTGAAATCTAACGGTTGGATTTGGAATTATATCCAAATCAAATTTGGAAAAGGTCGTTGTAAGTGCAGTTCGATGGCCGTTGATGGAAATCAACTGTACGGGCCTTGATAAAATTATTAAAAATATCAATAATTTCTGTAAAATCATAAGAAGTGATTTGTGAAGAATTGGGATGAAAATTTCCAAATTTGAAAAGATAAAAATTGATTTTTATCGAAATGAGCTAGTTTTGAACTAGAATTAAAAATCAAATTATTTTTGAAATAAATTGATAAATTGAATTTGAAAGTGGTTTTAAAAATAATCAGAATTCCAATACGTGAAGTGGAAATAGATTTGAATCAAAATTATCTTCGGAATATTTCGATGTTGGATTTCGTGATTATACAGATATTATTATGGGAATTTGAAAGATATATTTTATATCGTTATTTCCAATAGGATATTTGTTGGTTTCAGAATTTGATATTGAATATAAGCCGGTATATTTTCTATTCAGAGCCTTGTATTTAATATCAAATGTGATTTGAGTTTGTCGTGGATGGTGTCTTCATTAACACCGTTCTTAAACCCAGTTGAGAAAAGATTAAATCTTTCTATTTAGATTTAACGAAGTGTACCAATTAAATAATATTTAATTGGAATTGAATTTGAATGTGATTTTGGGTTTATCGTGAATCGTGTTTTAGATGACATTGGTTCTTTAACCCAGTTAAAGACAGGATACTGATTTCTGAGAAGATTAAAACTAAGCAGAGTTTTAATGAATCTGTAATTAGATTGAAATGTGAATTGTTAATTTAAATTATCAAATTTGGAAAGTGATCGAGAATGGAGTATCACCAGTTTTACTCCAGGCGATAGTTAAATCTTTAATTAGATTTGAACGTGAAATGGAAATTGGATTTACCGATAACATTGTAGTGTAAGATATGAAGTATGACAAGTTTTACTTTATGTGATGAATAAGCGGGGATTGGGAAATAAAATAAATGATTACTTCGGTGTGGTTCGCAAATCCCGACTAATTTGAATTGATATTCAAAGGAGATTAAAGAATAAATTTAAAGAAGTTATCTTTGATAAAATTAATGGGAACCTTTCCCAAAGTGTATGAATATTTGAATAAAAGAATATTCTGAATTGGAATGAGGCGTATGTTGTGTTTGTGTAACACTTGTTTATTATATACGCGAGTTATTCGGAAAGACCGGGTTTATCCCATTCTGAATAACTGATTCGACGTGGTGTCGAAGATGAAGACGGTGGTTGAAGACCGAAGGTCTTCACGTCGTTTGGGTGATTACTGATGATCTTGATTGGGCTGTACACCCAAGAGGAGGGAATCTGTTAGTGGTCGTCTAGACGTACTTGGAGATCGATGGATATGCGAGGTACTAGGTGTCTCCGGTTTCGTTCAGACCCAGAATGGACTTTTAAATGGACTGTGTGTCTGACATTGGATTTTAGTCTGTGTGATTGATTTCTATTAAATATATATCTGTTTGGCGGTGGAGAATTTATTCTCTTGCTTAACGCCCTTCTCTGATACGTACGAGCTCAGGGGTAATATATGGATGGATATCGAACGCATGGAGTGAATTGCCTGTGTGGCAAGCCTAATGTAACGACCCGGAAAATCTGAACCAATTTAAATTTTTTAAATTGGCTAAAATAGTGGATTTTAAATATTTAAAATAAATATTTTAAATAATAAAGATGAAAACTGAGTTTGAATCGACAATTGAAAAGGAATATAATTAATTCTAATTATAAACAAGGCCTGAAATGGCGCAGTAGTTTCAAATTTTCATTTCAAACTTTGACTGACTGTACCGGGTGCAAAACAAAATGGATTTGAGTGAAACCAAAAATATTTAAATCTGTTAGGGAATACCTTTCTAACGATTCTGAAAAATCAAAGTTTCAAAGCGGGAAGCAAAAGTTATGGCCAAATGAATTTTTAGAAAGGTCGCTATGGAATTTATATAGCACGTGAAATTGGCCATTTTGCAAACGACCTCGGAATTCGACGAAACCACTTTTGCTGGATCCGGGATGTGAAGTTATTGCTAGGTTTCAAATTTCATAATTTTTGAAGCTAGTATGTGAGCGTGGCAAAGGAAAACGTGTTTTGGTCAATTACAGTTAAATTGGATCGACCAGAAATGAGCCTTTTTGCAAACGGTCTCAGAATTCGACGAAACTAGTTTTGTTGGGACCGTATCGTCAAAACATAGCCAGATTTATTTTTCCGGAATTTTTTGAATCAGTTTGTGGCCCTGGCAAATTGAAATGTACGTTCAAATCAAATATTAAATGTTATATATTTTAATTTGAAGGAAAACTGACTGAAACAGTCGAATGGGCCTACGAAACATATCCCATTGTGTTCGGAATGGGGGTAAAATGCTAGGGACGACAGTCGTTGGGTCTGGATTGGGGTTCGTGAGAGAAAGAGGGTATTTTCGAAATTTAAAAATATATAAATAAAAATAAAAAATATGGTTGGCCCTCACTTTTTCTCTCTCCCTGTTTTTCCCAGAAACCCTCGAAGTCGACGGCGGCCGTGTTCCCCCCTTTCCTTCCATTTTCTGGCGAATCCGTTCACCTTTAGCCCCCACTCCAATTAAGGATTTTGTAGTACTCCTCAAGGCCTTCAAATCCATACCACCCTCGACCTCCACCATGCGCTGTGCCTCGAGAATCGAGCCCAGGAAGATCCGAACTTCCCGCCGCCGATACCCCCTCCTCGCCAGTTCGAGTTCAACGAAACCCCCACCCCCTGGTGCGCCGTTCCCAGCTTGACGAGGTGGCGTAACCTGATCGGGACGAAGCGCAACGGATTGGAGATTAAATCTAAACCTAGTTTTGAAGAAATAAACGAGGTATACGGCTATATTAATTTTCAACAGTTTTAACACCTTTAAACCGTTGCAAACTTTGAAAAATCATATCTTTTTCGTTTCTTGACAAAATTCAATGAAACAGGAAACATCGTGACCGTGTGGACGTCTTCTACATTCTAGAAGAGACCGCATATTTTTCTGAGCCTTCTGCTATTATTGGTGGAGTGGAACCCAATGTGAGATTTCTAATTTGTAAGCGATATGGAAAACGACGATGTATAAATTATATAGTCGATGTATGAGTTATATAAGCGTTGTACACCTCTTGTATAAGCATTGTATAAGTTGTACGTTCGATGTATAAGTTATATATGCATTGTAAAAATTATTTATATGTTGAAATAGAAGTAAAATGCTATATATATATATATATATATATATATATATATATATATATATATATATATATATATACGCCCCTCGTCCACAAACCATGGACGATATTTATTGGTTGTGATTGGTGTGAAAATTGATTGATATCGAATGGTTGATTGGAATAGTTTGTGGTTGATATTGATTGATTGTGGTTGAAAAATACCCGTTTGTGGTTGACAAATATTTGGTTGAAACCACATAGGATTAGTTTGTGGGAATGAAAAAAATATACATGCCGCCTGCGTGCGAACTAGATGCGTGATTCCCCATTGTCAAAAGCTGCGAGGCTTTAAGGTAGAGCGAAGAGCCGTACTAGGGACGGTCCCGGTTTTAACTACCCTGCCGTTATGCTGCCGAAATTTTGAATAATATTCATGTGTTAGAATTATTTTCATTTATTGAAACTATATTTATTCGTTGAATAGAAAACCTTCATGTGTTGAATCGATATTCATTCGTTGGATAGAAATTCATGTGTTGAAAGGTCTTCGTGTTTTAAATATAAAAATCACATTTTTATCGATATATATAAACTATAGAAAACCTTCATGTGTTGAATCGATATTCATTCGTTGGATAGAAATTCATGTGTTGAATGGCCTTCGTGTTTTAAATATAAAAATCACATTTTTATCGATATATATAAACTATAGAAAACCTTCATGTGGTGAATCGATATTCATTCGTTGGATTGAAATTCATGTGTTGAGTGGTATTCGTGTTTTAAATATAAAAATCACCTTTTTATCGACATGTATAAACTATAGAAAACCTTCATGTGTTGAATCGAAATTCATTCGTTGAATTGAAATTCATGTGTTGAATGGTATTCATATTTTGAAAGAAATTGTTTTATAATAAAAATCCAATTTTTTATCATCGATATGAACTATATAAAATAATCTTGTTTTGAAATAAATTGTTTTATAATAAAAATCCTATTTTTATCACCTATATTAACTATATAAAATAGTCTAGTTATAAAATGAATTGTTTTACATTAAAAATCACATTTTTAGTATATACATGAATTGTTAAAAATAGTGAAGTGTTGAAATAGAAGATAGTTAGATAAAGATATCATTTTTATCAAATGTATGGAAATCATATAGTTTTGAAATCGAAGAATCGATATATATATATAAATAGAATTGAAATATATCGAATAACGACGCTGCAGTTCGTATTTTGAAACCGTGATTTCAAACGATTGCACCGGGAGATCCGACCATCGGATTTTCCTGAAATCGCAACCGTTGGGTTCGCTTCGGAAATATCTTTCCAACGGCACCAACTTTTTAAAAATCCAACGGTTGGATTGCCTGGAATGTTTAATTCAAATCTGAAGAAAAACAACGCCAGAATCGATTATATTTATATATATATATATAATTATATTTAATCGAATAAGGACGCTGCAGTTCGTATTTTGAAATCGAAACTTCAAACGATTATACCGGGAGATCCGACCGTCGGATTTTCCCGAAACTAGAACCATTGTATTTGTTTTGAAAAGATCTTTCTAATGATGTAAATTTTGTGAAGATCCAACGGTTAGATTTTCAGATATGTGTAAATCAAATCTGAAGAAAAACAGCGCCACGACCGCGTTATGGCCCGAAGCATCATTTTGAATAAATTGGCTATTTTAAAATAAATAAAAATAGCGATAAATCATTATAAAATATTATAAACGATATGGGTGTGAAATTTAGAAATTAACTTAAGGTTGGCTAAGCCGAATGGTTTCCTGGATGTTGATCTGATGTTGGTTTCGGCCTTCGGGGTTAATATTTGGGAAATCGTTCTCTTACTGATTGACGGTTAGTGACTAATGAATTGAAATGATGTGTATGTATGTTAGTGTTGCACTTGTTTATTATATACACGAGTTGCTCAGAAAGACCGGGTTTATCCCATTCTGAATAACTGAATCGACGATAAGAAATCGAAGATGAAGACGGTGGTCGAAGACCGGAGATCTTCACTTCGTTTGGATGGTAACCGAGGTCCTGATTGGGAGGCATCCCGAAATATGGATAATGAGTGGTTATCGTCCAGACGTACGTGGTGATCGATGGGTTTGTGTGGTATATAGTGCCTCCGGTTTCGTTCAGACCCAGAATGGACTTGCAAATGGACAGTGTGTATGACATTGGAATTTATTCTGTGTGATTGATAGCCATCAGTTGCACAGTGTGAATTGCCCGTGTGGCATGCTAAGATGCAGTGATCAGGGCTTCTGTTGAAAAGCAAAGTCTTGTGGTGATGATCAAAGCCCCGTCGGTGTGGCGTAGTTTGTGTATAATGTGAATTCGCGAGCCTCACACCCCGGTATGAACCAGAAACGGGAGAGGACCTCAGGGGGGACGTGCGTTTACTTTCTAGCTAGAAGTGGCGTCAGTGGTTTTACACGCCCTGACGAGTTTGACTTATGTGGTTGTTACTGTTGCGAGGCGCCTAGGTTAGATCGGACGATCCGGGTCCGATGGAGTCATTTGTTGGCTTATTTACGCCCCAAAGGGCGGAGGGACGCATTGTTCAGGCATTATAATCCACTTCATGTGGACCGGCCCTGACGATCCAAGGTACGGTTGCGGCTGTGCCTGAGACATGGGCTAGGTTGTCTCGAATTCGGTAAGGACTATCTTTTTCCTTGGTTCATGACGGAAATCCAACTTCCAAATACGTGACTGTGCGGTTTTGATTGTATACCCATATTTGGCGACGTAGTGGCATGGGACGCTCATGTCGTCTATGATTGATAGTTATGATTTGAAATTGTTTTTGAAACTTATAAACACTAGTAGTAATATCAAATGCTTTTGTTTTATTCATATCAAGCATATTTTGGCCATTATAAGGTAAAACTCTATCCTCCGGTTTGCATTGCATTGTGTGATGGGAACTGAGTCTTATAATGGCTTCATTTTTATAAAAAAGCATTGCGATGTTTCAAAGAATTATTTGTTTTAAAGCACTAGCGATCCGATGAAGTAAACCCGTTCCACGAAAGTGGCGTGGTCCTGTGATTAGCCATATTTTGAATATGTTGAGTAGATTTCTCATACCGGTCCCATGACTGACTCGTAGTTTGTTTCACTTTCAAACTCGGGTGCCCCTTTTTCTACACGGGCAGCGTTGTATTCAGGTTTAGCTGGCTTTCTCTAGATAGCTGGAGCTGAAGATGGATTCTATCATTTGTCTTTTTTATGCTGTTCAGCTCCTATTGTACATTATGTTTGTTTTTCCGCTGTAGACATTATGTATAGCTGAACTATATTTGTACTAAGTATGATCCTGTATACTGTGTAACTCTGATGATTACGTTTATCCAGCATATTCTATTGTGCATTATCTGATGTATTTATTTAATTCTATTCTGCTATTATCTGTTTCTGTGTTATATTCCAAGGATTACCCTTGCCGCCGTCTGTGCGGGGTTTGGGGTCGCCTCATTTGGTATCAGAGCTTCGGTTAAGCTTAGTTCTGGAATATAACATATTAACGAACTCGTCAGAAATAGAACCAGTGGTGTTCTAGGACGGGTAACTCTATACAGATAGGATCAGTAATATCCTAGTATAAGTAAAGCAGAATGAAATACACCCCAGTAGACACATTTACATTGAAGTATTTGTCTCTATGTTTTGAAATATCTTTTCTGTTGACCTAACAGTTTGTCTGCTAATTGCAGACGTACTAGAAAATGAGTGAAAGGAACAGAAGAAACAATCGTATGGCCCGACCAGCTAATGAGCCAGTTGTGCTCCCGCAGCCAGAATCAGATATAGAAGTTCTATTCAAGAGATTTCGAAATCTGGGTGGATCACCATTCTTAGGAAAAGAGTCCATTATGGAAACACAAGCTTGGATTCGTTCTGCAGAGAAAATCTTTGAGGGTTTAAAGCTGAGAGATGACCAGAAAAGATTACTGGCGTCTTGGGCACTCAAAGAAGAAGCTTTATTTTGGTGGGATTCAGTTATTAAAGATAATCCAGAAGGTGATATCACCTGGGATAGATTCAAAGTGATTTTCTTAGAAAGATTTACTCCTCCCGAAGCAACCGAGCGATTATGTGATGAATTTTCTTATCTGATACAAGGTGATATGACCATCCCAGAATATCATAAGAAATTCAACAAACTTTCTCACTTTTCTCCTCATTTGATTCAAGATCCAAAGAGGAAGAATCTGAGATTTATTCATGGCCTGCAAAGAAAATATCAGAATATTGTGTTGAGGAATGTGAAACTTCCTTTCTCTGAAATGATATACATGGCTTACCAGTACGAAGATCTCAACAAGAAAGGTATGTTGCCTTACGAAGAAGAGGTCAGCTCTAGTAAGAAAGTTGAGCCAGAAACTGATCGTCCTGAGGCCAGTACGATGTCTGAGGTCAGTAACAAGCCCAAACTCAATCGGAAAAGGGCTAGATCTGAAAAGAACCAGCAACGACTGCCATATGCAATAACTGCCATAAGTAAGGACATTTGCAAGGAAAGTGCAAATCTCTGAAGAAACAAAAGAATGATGGGTTTAAATCCGGCAAGAAGCTCCAGGAAAGTAAAAGATGCAATCAATGCCATCAGTTTGGTCATGTAAAACAAGAGTGTCGGCTGTTAAAAACAACCAAAGAAGCTCAGGTAAATGAAGTAGCAGAAGTGCCTGTATCTTCGTCTGCTCAGGAAAGGCCAGATGTTTTGGAAAGCATGCTTATTGTCAAAGATATTCCAGTTAGAGTATTGTTTGACACAGGCGCATCACGAAGCTTTGTTGCAAAGAATGCAGCAAAGAAGCTGGATTTGAATTTGAAGAAGCTCAAGGAACCAATGACTATCCAGAATCCGGTTGGGGGTTCCATTGATCTCGGTTGGGTTTGTGGAGTGCCGGTTTCTTTTTCTCGTTATCGGTTTCCTACTATCGCGGTCGTCATGAATTTTAAAGAGTTTGATCATATCTTGGGGCTAGACTAGTTGACCAAGTATGAAGCTGAGGTTAAATGCGCCGACAGAGTCATTAAAGCGAGGATTAAATCAGGTGATTATATAACCATTCCCTGTGAAGGTTAGAATTCTAATAGAAAAGACTTCTAGGCAACTTTGGATGTTTCTCCTGTTCAAATAGAAAATATCCCTAAAGTCACAGAGAATATTCCTGACCTCATCAAAGACATTCCTGTCATCAAGAACTATGCGGATGTGTTCGAGGAAGTTGTTCGCTTACCTCCGCAGAGAGAAATAGATTTCAAGATTGCTTTGATTCCGAATGCAAGGCCGGTAGTTCACGCTATTCGAAGAATGTCCTTGAAAGAGAAAGAACTTGACAATCAAACACGACAGCTCGTATGGAAGGGTCTGATCAGGCCTAGTTTCTCTGATTAGGGAGCAGCAGTGGTGTTTGTCCCAAAATCTGACGGTACTCTACGTCTATGTGTGGATTATCGTGATTTGAACAAGCAAATAAAGAACAAATATCCATTGTCGCGGATCGATGATTTATTGGATCGTCTGAATGGAGCACAAGTATTCTCAAGGATGGACCTAGCTACAGGCTTCCATCAACTTTGAATTGCCGAAGAGTGTGTTCCAATGACAACATTCAGAGGTCCCGACTTATTCTACGAGTGGTTAGTAATGCCGTTCAGCTTATGTAACGCTCCAGCTTACTTCGTCGATCTGATGAATAGAGTGTTTAGAGGGGTTTTGAATAAATTTGTTCTGGTTTTCATTGACGATATTCTAATCTTCTCTAAATCAAAGGCCGAACATGAAAAGCATTTGGAACAGGTTCTGGAAATCCTCAGAAGGAATGAATTAAAAGCCAAACTATCCAAATGTATATTCTGGCAAGATGAAGTAAAATTTCTGGGCCACGTCGTATCGAAAGAAGGAATTGCTGTGGATCCAAGTAAAATCATAGCTATTCAAAATTGGAAACAGCCCAGTACTCCTACAGAAGTCCGCAGTTTTCTCGAATTGGCTAGTTATTACCGGAAGTTCATTAAAAACTTTTCCAAGATATCTGGTCACTTAACGAAGCTTACAAAGAAGCACTCAAAATTCAAATGGACTCCAAAAAGTGAAGAGGCTTTTGAAGAGCTAAAGTTAAGATTAACGACAGCTCCAGTGTTAACCATCATCGATGGCAATCAGGATTTGAAAGTCTGGACTGATGCTTCTAGAGAAGGCTTTGGCGCCGTGTTAATGCAAAGGGGTCAAGTGATTGCTTATGCTAGCCGTCAGCTGAATCCGCACGAGAAAAACTACGTCACTCGTGATCATGAGTTATTGGCTATGGTATTCGCCTTGAAAATCTAGAGACACTATCTTCTGGGTGAGAGATTTGAACTTTTTATAGATCACCAGTCGCTAAAGTATCTATTCACCGAGAAGGACTTGAATCTGAGGCAGCAACGTTGGCTGGAGTTTCTTGCAGCATATGACTTTGAGATTATATACACTCCAGGGAAAGCCAATGTCGTGGCCGATGCGTTAAGCCGAAAGAATGAAATGATCGCTAGTTTTATCATTGCTACTTCTTTGATTGACAAGATATCGGCTCTCTAAAAAGGCGACCAATTTATTAAAGGAATGAGTCAGCGAATTCGTGAAGGCAATGCTTCAGATTTCCAGCTCGACAGCAAAGGGATTCTTAGGTTACAAGGACAAATTTGTGTTCCAGAAATTCCTGAACTCAGAACAGATGTGCTTGATGAATGCCACAAATCTAAGCTCAGTATCCATCCGGGTGTGAGCAAAATGTATAACGATATCAAGCGAACATTCTGGTGGAAGTCGTTAAAAAGAAACATCTCGATATATGTTAGCCGATGCCCTACTTGCCAGCTAGTCAAAAGCGACCAACAGAAGCTGGCTGGATTATTGCAACCGCTAGACGTTCCTGGCTGGAAGTGGGAACATATTTCCATGGACTTCATAGATGGTCTGCCCAGAACCAGAAAAGGGAATGACAGTATTTGGGTTATCGTAGATCGCTTCACGAAGACCGCCCATTTCATACCTGTCAGATCAAACTGAATTGCTCAGAGTCTGGCGTAGATATACTTCAAGGAAATAGTTAGACTACATGGAGTGCCGCTCAGTATAGTCAGTGATAGAGATACAATATTTACTAGTAAATTTTAGGAGGCATTTCAAGTAGAGCTGGGAACGAAGCTGAACTTGAGCACCGCTTATCATCCTCAGACAGACGGTCAGACTGAAAGGGTGAATCGTATTTTAGAAGATCTATTGCGGGCTTGTGTTCTAGATTTCAGTGGATCATGGGAAGACCATCTGCATCTGGCTGAATTCTCATATAATAACAGCTACCAGGCGAGCCTGACAATGTCACCATTCGAAGCGTTATATGGTAGACTGTGCCGATCTCCTGCTCGTTGGGTCGAACCCGGTAATAGACTTGTATTGGGGCCTGATATGATCCGAGAAGCTGCCGACAAAGTCGATTTCATTAAGAAACGATTACTCGCCGCTCAAAGCCGACAAAAGAGTTATGCCGATAGGTGAAGAAGAGATATATCATTTGCTGTTGGCGACTATGTATATTTGAAAGTATCGCCGATGAGAGGAGTTATCCGGTTCGGTAAAACTGGGAAGTTGGCGCCCAAATTCATTGGTCCGTTTCCTATTCTTGAACAGATCGGAACCCTCGCTTATAAGGTTAAATTGCCTGATTGGTTGCCTGGTGTTCATGATGTCTTTCACATATCTCAACTTCGAAAGCACGTTCATGATCCAGACTTGATCGTGGAAGAAGCAGCTCAACAGGATATTGAAATTACTCCAGAATTAGCTGTGAGAAGAGAGCCGCTCAAGATCATTGGCAAAGAAACCAAAGAGCTGAGGAACAAGAAAGTTCACATAGTCAAAGTGCAATGGAGTGGATATCCGCGAGATTGTACTTGGGAAACTGAGGAGAGCATTCAGAAAGCCTATCCTAGATGCCGAGTGGATATCTCTGATTGACTCCGGTGCAAGGTACATTTACCATACTTTGCATTACCAATTAATTCTCTACTCTGTTGTAATTTTCTTTCCATGGATGTGCACTTTTAATTCTATAGTCTGAATGATTTTAAAAGAATATAGAAATTGATTTGTATGATTTTGAAAAGTTAAAAACAATTTGATTGTTGTTTGTGTTGTGTGATAGTAGATTTGATTAATTAAAATTATAAAAACGATAGTTAATTTAATCAATAATAGAATGAATGGTAGAATTTATTTGATTATATCACACATTGAACTGATTTAAAAATAGATAGAAATATATATACTTGTGCATTATATATGTTTGAACAGGTAAATGGATTAGCTGTTGAGTAAAGATTTTATTTGCGTGCCCGACAAATAGGTAAACCTTAATGAGTTGGATGCGAAATATTATTATATCAACTCCTGTGAATGCCATTGGATGCGGAGTGCTGGTTACTCTGTGTGTAAAAATAAATGTCGCCATAGGATAGTAACAATTAATTTTGAACTACACTGCATGGCATACTTCTGGAAGATAGGCATACTTCATCATATACCACATAAGCATTTGGAGCTTGTGTGACGAGGTAGAAGATTTACCATACGAGCGAGAGGCTTGTATGGCGATGACTATATTTTAGAGGTTGAACTGATGATTGATATGGACTATTTAAATTGTAACGATAAAATTGCCAGATTAATAAAAACCCCACACGGGTCTGGAGTTGACAATAATCACATCTCTCTAGTTATTAGATACGACACATGGACTATTTATTTCCCACACGGGACGAGGTGACGAGGATTTATCCTCTGGAGCAATTAAAATACACACTCCCTCAGGCTTTGACAGGGTGACGAGAATTTATTCTCTGGAGTTATTATCTATACACGCTCCCCTGTAAACACCAGAATATATCACTATAAATATGTGTATGCTTATTAGGATTTATTGGGTACCTAATACGGCCCAATAAATTTCCAAACCTCTCCCCGTACAAAGGAGGTTATGGCGAAATTTTTCGAAAATTTCGGGTGTTAGCCAAATTTTTGAAGAATTTGAAAATTCTCAGAAACTGAAAAGTTGGAGAATGGAAGCCAGATTGAATGTAGAGTTGATTAATTAAACCACTTTCGACTTTGTCTATTTTCGGGGACGAAAAGTTTTAAGTGGGGGAGATTGTAACGACCCGAAAAATCTGAACCAATTTAAAACTTTTAAATTGGCTAAAATAGTGGATTTTAAATGTTTAAAATAAATATTTTAAATAATAAAATGAAAACTGAGTTTGAATCGACAATTGAAAAGGAATATAATTAATTCTAATTATAAACAAGGCCTGAAATGGCGCGGCAGTTTCAAATTTTCATTTCAAACTTTGACTGACTGTACCGGGTGCAAAACAAAACGGATTTGAGTGAAACCAAATATATTTAAATCTGTTAGGGAACACCTTTCTAACGAATCTGAAAAATCGAAGTTTCATAGCGGGAAGAAAAAGTTATGGCCAAATGAATTTTCAGAAAGGTCGCTATGGAATTTATATAGCCCGTGAAATTGGCCATTTTGCAAACGACCTAGGAATTCGACGAAACCACTTTTGTTGGATCCGGGATGTGATGTTATTGCTAGGTTTCAAATTTATAATTTTTGAAGCTAGTATGTGAGTGTGGCAAATGAAAACGTGTTTTGGTCAATTACAGTTAAACTGGATCGACCAGAAATGGGCCTTCTTGCAAACGGTCTCAAAATTCGACGAAACTAGTTCTGTTGGGACCGTATCGTCAAAACATAGCCAGATTTATTTTTTTGGAATTTTTCGAATCAGTTTGTGGTCCTGGCAAATTGAAATGTACGTTCAAATAAAATATTGAATGTTATATATTTTAATTTGAAGGAAAACTGACTGAAACAATCGAATAGGCCTACGAAACAAATCCCATTGTGTTCGGAATGGGGGTAAAACGCTAGGGACGACAGTCGTTGGGTCTGGATTGGGGTTCATGATAGAAAGAGGGCATTTTCGAAATTTAAAAATATATAAATAAAATAAAAAATATGATTGGCCCTCACTTTTTCTCTCTCCCCGTTTTTCCCAGAAACCCTCAAAGTCGACGGCGGCCGTGTTCCACCCTTCCCTTCCATTTTCTGGCGAATCCGTTCACCTTTAGGCCCCACTCCAGTTAAGGTTTTGGTAGTACTCCTCAAGGCCTTCAAATCCATACCACCCTCGACCTCCACCGTGCGCTGTGCCTCGAGAATCGAGCCCAGGAAGATCCGAACTTCCCGCCGCCGGTATCCCCTCCTCGCCAGTTCGAGTTCAACGAAATCCCCACCCCCTGGTGCGCCGTTCCAAGCTTGACGATGTGGCGTAACCTGATCGGGACGAAGCGCAGCGGATTGGAGATTAAATCTAAACCTAGTTTTGAAGAAATAAACGAGGTATACGGCTATATTAATTTTCAACAGTTTTAACACCTTTAAACCGTTGCAAACTTTGAAAAATCATATCTTTTTCGTTTCTTGACGAAATTCGATGAAACAGGAAACATTGTGACCGTGTGGACTTCTTCTACATTCTAGAAGAGACCGCATATTTTTCTGAGCCTTCTGCTATTTTTGGTGGAGTGGAACCCAATGTGAGATTTCTAATTTATAAACGATATGGAAAACGACGATGTATAAATTATATAGTCGATGTATGAGTTATATAAGCGTTGTACACCTCTTGTATAATCGTTGTATAAGTTGTACATTCGATGTATAAGTTATATATGCGTTGTAAAAATTATTTATGTGTTGAAATAGAAGTGAAATGCTATATATATATATGTATATATATATATATAAGCCCCTCGTCCACAAACCATGGACGATATTTATTGGTTGTGATTGGTGTGAAAATTGATTGATAGCGAATGGTTGATTGGAATTGTTTGTGGTTGATATAGATTGATTGTGGTTGAAAAATACCCGTTTGTGGTTGTCAAATATTTGGTTGAAACCACATAGGATTAGTTTGTGGAAATGAAAAAAATATACATGCCGCCTGCGTGCGAACTAGATGCATGATTCCCCATTATCAAAAGCTACGAGGCTTTAAGGTAGAGCGAGGAGCCGTACTAGGGACGGTCCCGGTTTTAACTACCCTGCCGTTATGCTGCCGAAATTTTGAATAATATTCATGTGTTAGAATTATTTTCATTTATTGAAACTATATTTATTCGTTGAATAGAAAACCTTCATGTGTTGAATCGATATTCATTCGTTGGATAGAAATTCATGTGTTGAATGGTCTTCGTGTTTTAAATATAAAAATCACATTTCTATCGATATATATAAAATATAGAAAACCTTCATGTGTTGAATCGATATTCATTCGTTGGATAGAAATTCATGTGTTGAATGGTCTTCGTGTTTTAAATATAAAAATCACATTTTTATCGATATATATAAACTATAGAAAACCTTCATGTGTTGAATCGATATTCATTCGTTGGATAGAAATTCATGTGTTGAGTGGTATTCGTGTTTTAAATATAAAAATCACCTTTTTATCGACATATATAAACTATAGAAAACCTTCATGTGTTGAATCGAAATTCATTCGTTGAATTGAAATTCATGTGTTGAATGGTATTCATATTTTGAAAGAAATTGTTTTATAATAAAAATCCAATTTTTTACCATCGATATAAACTATATAAAATAATCTTGTTTTGAAATAAATTGTTTTATAATAAAAATCCTATTTTTATCACCTATATTAACTATATAAAATAGTCTAGTTTTGAAATGAATTGTTTTACTTTAAAAATCACATTTTTAGTATACACATGAATTGTTAAAAATAGTGAAGTGTTGAAATAGAAGACAGTTAGATAAAGATATCATTTTTATCAAATGTATGGAAATCATATAGTTTTGAAATCGAAGAATCGATATATATATATAAATAGAATTGAAATATATCGAATAACGACGCTGCAGTTCGTATTTTGAAACCGTGATTTCAAACGATTATACCGGGAGATCCGATCATCGGATTTTCCTGAAATCGCAACCGTTGGGTTCGCTTTGGAAATATCTTTCCAACGGCACCAACTTTGTAAAAATCCAACAGTTGGATTGTCCGGAATGTTTAATTCAAATCTGAAGAAAAACAGTGCCGGAATCGATTATATATATATATATATAATTATATTTAATCGAATAACGACGCTGCAGTTCGTATTTTGAAATCGAAACTTCAAATGATTATACCGGGAGGTCCGACCGTCGGATTTTCCCGAAACTGGAACCGTTTGATTCGTTTTGAAAAGATCTTTATAATGATGTAAATTTTGTGAAGATCCAACGGTAAATTTTCAGATATGTGTAAATCAAATCTAAAGAAAAACAGCGCCACGGCCGCGTTATGGCCCGAAGCATCGTTTTGAATAAATTGGCTATTTTAAAATAAATAAAAATAGCGATAAATCATTATAAAATATTATAAATGATATGGATGTGAAATTTAGAAATTAACTGAAGGTTGGCTAAGCCGAATGGTTTCCTGGGTGTTGATCTGATGTTGGTTTCGGCCTTCGGGGTTAATATTTGGGAAATCGTTCTCTTACTGATTGACGATTAGCGACTAATGAATTGAAATGATGCGTATGTATGTTAGTGTTGCACTTGTTTATTATATACGCGAATTGCTCAGAAAGACCGGGTTTATCCCATTCTGAATAACTGAATCGACGATAAGAAATCGAAGATGAAGACGGTGGTCGAAGACCGGAGATCTTCACCTCGTTTGGATGGTAACCGAGGTCCTGATTGGGAGGCATCCCGAAATATGGATAATGAGTGGTGATCGTCCAGACGTACGTGGTGATCGATGGGTTTGCGAGGTATATAGTGCCTCCGGTTTCGTTCAGACCCAGAACGGACTTGCAAATGGACAGTGTGTCTGACATTGGAATTTATTCTGTGTGATTGATAGCCATCAGTTGCACGGTGGGAATTGCCAGTGTGGCATGCTAAGATGCAGTGATCAGGGCTTCTGTTGAAAAGCAAAGTCTTGTGGTGATGATCAAAGCCCCGCCGGTGTAGCGTAGCTTTGTGTATAACGTGAATTCGCGAGCCTCACAACCTGGTATGAACCAGAAACGGGAGAGGACCTCAGGGGGGACGTGCGTTTTCTTTCTAGTTAGAAGTGGCGTTAGTGGTTTTACACGCCCTGACGAGTTTGACTTATGTGGTTGTTACTGTTGCGAGGCGACTCGGTTAGATCGGACGATCCGGGTCCGATGGAGTCATTCGTTGGCTCATTTACGCCCCAAAGGGCGGAGGGACGCATTAATCAGGCATTATAATCCACTTCGTGTGGATCGGCCCTGACGATCCAAGTTACGGTTGCGGCTGTGCCTGAGACATGGGCTAGATTGTCTCGAATTCGGTAAGGACTATCTTTTGCCTTGGTTTATGACGGAAATCCAATTTCCAAATACGTTACTATGCGGTTTTGATTGTATACCCATATTTGGCGACATAGTGGCATAGGACGCTCATGTCGTCTATGATTGATAGTTATGATTTGAAATTGTTTTTGAAACTTATAAACACTAGTAGTAATATCAAATGCTTTTGTTTTATTCGTATCAAGCATATTTTGGCCATTATAAGGTAAAACTCTATCCTCCGGTTTGCGTTGCATTGGGTGATGGGAACTGAGTCTTATAATGGCTTCATTTTTATAAAAAGCATTGCGATATTTCAAAGAATTATTTGTTTTAAAGCACTGGCAATCCGATGGAGTAAACCCGTCCCATGAAAGTGGCGTGGTCCTGTGATTAGCCATATTTTGAATGTGTTGAGTAGATTTCTCATACCAGTCCCATGACTGACTTGTAGTTTGTTTCACTTTCAAACTTGGGTGCCCCTTTTTCTACATGGGCAACCTTGTATTCAGGTTTAGCTGGCTTTCTCTGGATAGCTGGAGCTGAAGATGGATTCTATCATTTATCTCTTTTTATGCTGTTCAGCTCCTATTGTACATTATGTTTGTTTTTCTGCTGTAGACATTATGTATAGCTGAACTGTATTTGTACTAAGTATGATCCTGTATACTGTGTAACTCTGATGATTACGTTTATCCAGTGTAATCTATTGTTCATTATGTGGTGTATTTATTTATTTATTTCTGTTCTGCTATTATCTGTTTCTGTGTTATATTCCAAGGATTACCCTTGCCGCCGTCTGTGCGGGGTTTGGGGTCGTCTCACCTAAGTGGCAATTGATCAAGGCTTCTGTTGAAAAGCAAAGTCTTGTGGTGGATGATCAAAGCACGGCCTGTGTGGCATAGCTTTGTGTAACGTTGATTCGCGAGCCTCACACCCTGGTGGTGAACCAAAAACGGGAGAGGACTTCAGGGAGGGCATGCGTTTCCTTCTAGCTAGAAGTGGCATCAGCGTTTTTACATGCCCTGACGAGTTTGACTTATGTGGTTGTTGCTGTTGCGAGGCACCTCGGATATATCGGTCGATCCGGGACCGATGGAGTCATTGGACTCATTGACACCCCATAGGGTGGGGAAACGTAGTGTTCTGGCATTTTAATCCTCGTCGATGGACCGGCCCTGACGATCCAAGGGCCTACCTGAGTATGGGTCCTGAGGGGCGGGCTAGAGCGTCTCGAATCGGTAGAGGACAATCTTTTGCCTCGGTTCACAGATGGAAATCCAACTTCCAATACGTGACATGTGCGGTTTTGATTGTAGAGCCTAGTATGGCGACATAGTGGGATGGGGCACTTATGCCGTCTATGATTGATACTTATGATTTGAAGTTGTTTTATACACTATGCACTTCTAATAGTATCGAATAATCTATTTTAAATGTATCAAGCATTCTTTGGCTATTATAAGGTAAAAACCCTATCCTCCGGCTTGCATTGCATTGTGTGATCGGACCTGGGTCTTATAATAGCTTCATTTTTCTTTAATTTGCATTGCGCTGCTTTTATGCACTGGTGTTCTTGGGAGGAAACCTGTTCCGTGTTATACGGCGTGGTCCCTGGATTTACCTAACTTTAAAAATAAAGATCGATAACTGTTTTAGTTCTCACACCAGTCACATGACTGACCTGGAGTTTATTGTTTTAACCTAAACTCTAGGTGCCCTTCTTTTGACACGGGCAGCTAGTAGTTTTGGTTTTGCAGATTTATATTCACAGGATCGTGGTCAACAGCTGGAACGATATCCGGAAAGCTTTGTATCCGTGCATCTTCTTCAGTTGTATTATTTTCCACTGCTATGTAATGTATTGTAATCTCTGATATTTTTCTGTTGTGTAATATTTATTTATACTTTGTATATTCTTGTAATATGATGGAATTGTTGTTATATACAATGAAATGTTCTTCCGTGTGCTTTCTGATGTGTGTTGTCCTCGAAGTATCCACTCTTTCCTTACCGGGGAAGTTACGGGTCCTTACATTTGGTATCAGAGCTTTGGTTTACAGAGCTCGAGAACAAGACACATTAGAACCAAACGAAAGAATTCATCAGATATTGGATTAGTAACATCCAATGAGAATGACTCGTTAGAGATAGGATCAGTAGTATCCTAGAACGAGTGTGAAGAGTATATTTTTCAAATGAAAACAAATTTTGTTTTGAAATTTAAATCATTTTATACATATTTGAATATTTTATTTGTATTGAATTTGAACAATCGAATATATAAAGGTTTTGCATATACGCGTCATGAACGTATATTCAAAGTTTTAATAAACTGGATAGATATTGAATCACATCCTAGACACCCGGGGATAATTCTGGTGATGTCCGGACATCATCAGTATTTATGTCCGTGTTGCGAAGGTGTGATATCTATATATTTCCATTAGACTGGTGTGAGAACCGAAACTATATAGATTTATTGTTGTGATTTGGCATCAAAAACATGATTTTCTGTATATGTATCAAAATTATGAAATTGAAATTCTAATCCACTAATTGATTGATGGTTGTGTTGTTTGTCTATTTGTTTGAAATTTTGAACCATTTAGCCTAACTGAATCAAATAGCGAATTGTATTAAAAATTGGTTGCATTTGCTTGCATATACATGTACTTACATTGAACAGGTCATAGCAAGGAGGCTAGAGCAGAAGAATAAAATTGTTTGCCCGATAAATAGGTACATGTTTACCATAACTTACTGTTTTGCTTGGGTGATGATGATTTTATGAGCCGATTGGCTTTTTCTTTTTCTTTTGGATTGAAGAAGGCCATGGGAGGCTATATGAAATATCTCGAAGTCCCCGGTGCAGGGGAGGTTATGGCGAATTTTTTTGAAAATTTAGGGTGTTAGCCAAATTTTTGAAAAATTTGAAAGGTTCTTAGAAATTGAAAAGTTGAAGAACTTAAGCCGTAATGAAAATAATGGAAGTTGAGTTGATTAGTTAAACAACTTTCGGCTTGTTCCTTTTCGGGGATGAAAAGTTTTATGTGGGGGAGAATGTAACAACCCAGAAAATGCAAGCCAGTTTTTTTTTTTTTTTTTGGCAATTTTGATGAATTTTGAATATTTAAAATGAATTATTTTAAATAATAACGACGAGAAATTTATTCTGAATAGAATTCGAACGTATATATTTATTTGAATCGTCGTTAGAATATAATAATTATTTATAATTATAAAAGGAACTGAAAATGGCGCGGTAGTTCGATAATTCGATTTCTAACTTCAAATGAGTGTATCGGGTGCAAAATAAACCGGATTTTAGTAAAACCAAAAATATTTGAATCTAATTGAGAATATCTTTCCAACGAATCCGAAAAATCAAAATTTCATAGCGAGAATCAAAAGATATGTCCAGTTGAAATTTCAGAATAGTCGCTATGGAATTTCGGCCCTTAAAAATAGCCATTTTACAAACGACCTCGGATTTCGATGAAACCACTTTTGTTGGATCCGCGATGTCAAGTTCTTGCTAGGTTTCAAAATTCGTAAATTTTCGAATCAATATGTGAGCGTGGCAAAGGAAAACGCGTTTGATCAGTTTCAGTTGATTTTAATCGACTGGAAAATGGCCATTTTTCAAACGGTCCCAGAATTCGACGAAACTAGTTTTGTTAGGACCGTATCGTCAATACGAAGCTAGAAATAATTTTTCTGGAATTTTTCGAGCTAGTATGTGACCCCGGTAATTTGAAATGTACGTTTAAAATTCAGTATAATGATTTAAATGTAAATTCAACGGAAACTGATCATACCGGTTGAATTGGCCTTCGTAACATATCCCATTGTGTTCGGAATGGGGGTAATTAGCTAGAGACGACAGTCGTTGGGTCACGATTGGAGTTTGATATAAAAGTCAACTTTAATGGAGATTTAAATTAAACAATTAATATATATATTATAAACCCTTCCTCCCCCTTTCCTCAAACCAGTTCAACAGAAATAATAAAAAAAACTGCTCCTCGATGTCGCCTCCCCCACCCGCACTTCACCGTCATTCATCCTCCACCCACCTCCTCCGATGCAACGCTGCCCCCTCCCCTTCTTCTTCTCCACCTCGCGCTCCTTCCTCTCCTCCCCTTACCCGCTCGCGAACCCAAGCCCTAGCCGACGGAATCCAGACCCCACAGTCTGACCACCCACCGCCTGCGACGGCCTGCGCCCCTCCCTCCGTCACCTGAAGCCTCCGACGTGGCCATTATTTCCAAATTTCCACCGTGAGTCTTTATTTTCCTTTTTTATTGATGCGTATTATTAAAAATATGGGGTTTATATGAATAATTTCATAGTAAAAATAGGGTTTTTATAGAAATGGCTTTGAAGGCTAAGATCTTTGTACATGAAAGTTGTTGTTTATAAAAAGTTAAGAATTTTAATCTATAAAAGATATGATTTTGATAAACATAGAAAGCTATGATTTTTACTATACGAAAGTTTGAATTTTTATAAAGGAGAAAGTTTGAATTTTTATAAAGGAGAAAGTTTGAATTTTTATAGAGGAGAAAGATCGGATTTTTCATAGTGTAAAGACTATATTTTTAGTCATATAAAAATTGGTTTTTTGCATATAAAGTTTTGATTTTTATGGATATAAAGACCACATTTTTTTAAATTAGAAAAGACCTCATTTTTAAAATAGTAAAGACCACATTTTTAAAATAGAAAATGATGTTTTATAATATAAAGAAGTGATTTTTGAAAATGTAAAGTCGGGATTTTTATACAGATAAAAATTCGGTTTTTATATATTAGAAGTAGCGATGAAAATTCAATTTTTTATATATTAGAAGTAGCGATGAAAATTTGATTTTTATATAAAACGTCAATGACAAAATTGCCCCTTTTCAGTTATATTTTTTTCTAATTTTCGGTCTACCTCGTAGTGGCTCAACGAGGTATTGTAGCAAACCAGGCAGGGCCACTACTAGGTTTCCAGCCATACCCCGTAGAGCCTCTACGGGGTATGGTTGGAAATCTAGTAGTAGCCCTGCGTGGATTCCTACAATACCCTGTAGAGCCACTACGAGGAAGAGTATTATTGGGATTTTTTAAATTAAACGGGGGGCTACTCAGCAAAATGATGGGTTTACTTGTTTTTGCAGAATTTTGGGGGGCTACTCAGCAATTAGTTGGGTTCAAATAGAATTTGCCTACAAAAATAGTCATGTGTTGAGATTAATCATGTGCTGAAAGAAATATAGATTCATGTGTTGAATTTTATAAAATATTCATTTGTTGAATATAATAACGAATTTATTGAAACATATAAAGCCTTGTTGATTAGAGTTGCGCTATTTTGACATGAACGATATTTATATCGATTACATTCATTTTTATAATGAATATAGAAAAGGAAGTGATTTCAAAATATAACGTTTTGAAAATATTATCATTTGTATATCGATGATGTGGAATATTCAATTTTGATTCAAAATTGAATATGAAGTTGAAATCGTTTCGAAAACGAATTTAAAACAATTTATAAAATACGTTTTAAAAAGGAAATCGACGAAATATATATAATATATATATATTGTATATATAATGGCCTGAATAGAATGCGCCGCGCTGCGGCAGTTCGTGAATTTCGACCATTGACTTCGAATGGACATTACGAGAGATCCGACCGTCGGATTCTCCTAAAAATGGAACCGTTGGGTTCGTATCGAAAAGAGCTTTCCAATGAATATTAGAAATTTAAAATCTAACGGTTGGATTTGGAATTATGTCCAAATCAAATTTGGAAAAGGTCGTTGTAAGTGCAATTCGATGGCTGTTGATGGAAATCGACTGTATGGGCTTTGATAAAATTATTAAAAATATCAATAATTTGTGTAAAATCATAAGAAGTGATTTGTGAAGAATTGGGATGAAAATTTCCAAATTTGAAAAGATAAAAATAGATTTTTATCGAAATGAGCTAGTTTTGAACTAGAATTAAAAATCAATTTAATTTTGAAATAAATTGAATTTGAAAGTGGTTATAAAAATAATCAGAATTCCAATACGTGAAGTGGAAATAGATTTGAATCGAAATTATCTTCGGAATATTTCGATGTTGGATTTCGTGATTATACAGATATTGTTATGGGAATTTGAAAGATATATTTATATCGTTATTTCCAATACGATATTTGTTGGTTTAAGAATTTGATATTGAATATAAGCCGGTATATTTTCTATTCAGAGCCTTGTATTTAATATCAAATGTGATTTGGGTTTGTCGTGGATGGTGTCTTCATTAACACCGTTCTTAAACCCAGTTGAGAAAAAGATTAAATCTTTCTATTTAGATTTAATGAAGTGTACCAATTAAATAATATTTAATTGGAATTGAATTTGAATGTGATTTTGGATTTATCGTGAATCGTGTTTTAGATGACATTGGTTCTTTAACCCAGTTAAAGACAGGATATTGATTTCTGAGAAGATTAAAACTAAGCAAAGTTTTAATGAATCTGTAATTAGATTGAAATGTGAATTGTTAATTTAAATTATCAAATTTGGAAAGTGATCGAGAATGGAGTATCTCCAGTTTTACTCCAGGCGATAGTTAAATCTTTAATTAGATTTGAACATGAAATGGTAATTGAATTTACCGATAACATCGTAGTGTTAGATATGAAGTATGACAAGTTTTACTTCATGGGATGAATAAGTGGGGATTGGGAAATAAAATAAATGATTACTTCGGTGTGGTTCGCAAATCCCGACTAATTTGAATTGATATTCAAAGGAGATTAAAGAATAAATTTAAAGAATTTATCTTTGATAAAATTAATGGGAACCTTTCCCAAAGTGTATGAATATTTGAATAAAAGAATATTCTGAATTGGAATGAGGCGTATGTTGTGTTTGTGTTACACTTGTTTATTATATACGCGAGTTATTCGGAAAGACCGGGTTTATCCCATTCTGAATAACTGATTCGACGTGGTGTCGAAGATGAAGATGGTGGTTGAAGACCGGAGATCTTCACGTCGTTTGGGTGATTACTGATGATCATGATTGGGTTGTACACCCAAGAGGAGGGAATCAGTTAGTGGTCGTCCAGACCTACTTGGAGATCGATGGATATGCGAGGTACTAGGTGCCTCCGGTTACGTTCAGACCCAGAACGGACTTTTAAATGGACCGTGTGTCTGACATTGGATTTTAGTCTATGTGATTGATTTCTATTAAATATATATCTGTTTGGCGGCGGAGAATTTATTCTCTTGCTTAACGCCCTTCTCTGAGACGTACGAGCTCAGGGGTTATATATGGATGGATATCGAACGCATGGAGTGAATTGCCTGTGTGGCAAGCCTAAGTGGCAATTGATCAAGGCTTCTGTTGAAAAGCAAAGTCTTGTGGTGGATGATCAAAGCACGGCCTGTGTGGCGTAGCTTTGTGTAACGTTGATTCACGAGCCTCACACCCCGGTGGTGAACCAAAAACGGGAGAGGACTTCAGGGAGGGCATGCGTTTCCTTCTAGCTAGAAGTGGCGTCAGTGGTTTTACACGCCCTGACAAGATTGACTTATGTGGTTGTTGCTATTGCGAGGCGCCTCGGATATGTCGGTCGATCCGGGATCGATGGAGTCATTGGACTCATTGACACCCCATAGAGTGGGGAAACGTAGTGTTCAGGCATTTTAATCCACGTCGGTGGACCGACCCTGACGATCCAAGGGCCCACCTGAGTCTGGATCCTGAGGGGCGGGCTAGAGCGTCTCGAATCGGTAGAGGACTATCTTTTGCCTCGGTTCACAGATGGAAATCCAACTTCCAATACGTGACATGTGCGATTTTGATTGTAGAGCCTGGTATGGCGACATAGTGGGATGGGGCGCTTATGCCGTCTATGATTGATACTTATGATTTGAAGTTGTTTTATACACTATGCACTTCTAATAGTATCAAATAATATGTTTTAAATGTAACAGGCATTCTTTGGCTATTATAAGGTAAAAACCCTATCCTCCAGCTTGCGTTGCATTATGTGATGGGACCAGGGTCTTATAATAGCTTCATTTTTCTTTAATTAGCATTGCGCTGTTGTTTTATGCACTGGTGTTCTTGGGAGGAAACCTGTTCCGTGTTATACGGCGTGGTCCCTTGATTTATCTAACTTTAAAAATAAAGATCGATAACTGTTTCAGTTCTCACACCAGTCACATGACTGACCTGGAGTTTATTGTTTTAACCTAAACTCTGGGTGCCTTTATTTTGACACGGGCAGCTAGTAGTTTTGGTTTTGCAGATTTATATTCACAGGATCCTGGTCTACAGCTGGAACGATATCCGGAAAGCTTTGTATCCGTGTGTCTTCTACAGTTGTATTTTGTATTATTTTCCGCTGCTATGTAATGTATTGTAATCTCTGATATTTTTCTGTTGTGTAATATTTATTTATACTCTGTATATTCTTGTAATCTGATGGAATTGTTGTTATATACAATGAAATGTTCTTCCGTGTGCTTTCTGATGTGTGCTGTCCTCGAAGTATCCGCTCTTTCCTTACCGGGGAAGTTACGGGTCCTTATAATTAGAGAGTGCATGTTCCTTGTCAAAGCCGGTACAACAACTAGATCGTCATAAATTTTAAAATTTACCATTCCTTAAACCAAAACTCCATCATCGTTAGGACCCATATGTTCTTTCTTCTTTTGGTACATATTAAAATCCATTACATCACCGTATTCTATAACCCCCTCCCCCGATACTCACCCTAATAAAGAGCATTAAAGAGCATTACCAGTAATACTGTCAATAAGAGTGGAGAATTAGGCTAGTTAGGAGCGACAATTTGTAACCTTGTATTAGACGAGTATTTAATGCATCAATTGGGTGTATAAACTTTTCTTTATTACCTTGGGTTAATCGACGTACTCATTTCATGCCCAATATAAAACTACAATGGTTAAAGATTGTATTTAAAACAAATTACAACACATCACAAGTAGCATGCCACATAACAAAATATAAATAAATATAACAGAATGTAACATATACATGTGTTACATGTTTGGAATGCGGATTATGGATCTTAAGGCTAACTTACACTAGAGGGGGGGTGAATAGTGTAATGGAATTTATGAACTTTTTTAAAATTTTCGAATATATCAGAATCAAATGCAAATCATAGATATGAAATAGTTACAAAGTCAATTACAAATGAAAATAATAACCAAAAGTAGTAATGGAAAGAACACACCGGGACTGTATACTATTCAGAGTTTAACTACATCCAGTTCCACACAACTCAGGGTTGTGAAAATTTCTTTTCAAATAAATGTCAATATTACAATTCTCGATTTCAGGGCCACGAGGTCCACCCTCAACTACTTCTAAGCACAGGGACCTCTTTTGATTTAACCAGGCTCTAATATCACCTAATTGATTTACGGGCTACAACACACCAAGTTGATTAAAACAGGATACAACCACACCTTTTTTATTTGAATGGGATACAAACACATCTTTTTAGCAGCAATTTGATAGAAAGACTCGATAGGACTTTGATCTTTCGATTTTGATTACAAATGCTCCTATAACTCTGACTAGCACTTAGATATTTAGAGAGAGTGACATAGAATTAAACTGGATATGATATGGTTTTATCCTCTTTGAATTTCCGTAGAGTTTGGTTAAGGATTCTTGAAAATTTAGAAACGAAATGGAGTGGAGAATATAATTAAAAGTAGTTAAAAGGTTGGGTATATATAGGGAATCAATGACCATGTCAGGAAAGGATTTAAACGAGTCGACACTTATTTTGAAATATGAATTTTTGAAAAATATGCTATCATGTCGACAAGGATCATCCCCCTATGTCGACATCTCCTATGAATTTTTGAAATTTAAAATCTTGAAAATAATGGAAATAATGTTTAAATAAATCAAGATAATTCTTGAGTTTAAACAAATTATTTTTCTATATCATAAAATAGCAAAATAGAGTAATAATATAATTTTAAAACATATATTTAAAATATACGAAACTTAATATTTAAAACTATTCTAATATAATATAAGTAAATAATAAGGTCTGTTTGCGTCACATCCTAGGAAAGTTTTAAAATGTAAACGGTCTCCCTCACATCATTCCAATTCAAAGCGGGTCCATTGAATCAAAGTTACGTGTTTTTGCCAAAAAAATGCGTTGTACACTAAAAAAAGTCTAAATTATGCAAATATTCCCAGAAGACCACGGAAGCAAAACAAAAAAACTTGCATACATGTGTGCAAGTATTCACAATAGTTGAACAAATGTATGCAAGTATTCACAAAGCAGTTTACATGGAAAATCTATAGGAATTCTTGTATACATGTGTGCAACTATTTTAATATATTTGCACACATGTATGCAAA
The DNA here is from genome assembly GCA_030737875.1 of Allium sativum. Classification (NCBI taxonomy): domain Eukaryota; kingdom Viridiplantae; phylum Streptophyta; class Magnoliopsida; order Asparagales; family Amaryllidaceae; genus Allium; species Allium sativum. The sequence continues at coordinate 564,851,031 of CM060919.1, read as the reverse complement.
TATTGCATGAAGGTTTCATGTTGAAAAATATGCCTGCGTATTGTTGCACACATGTGTGCAAGTATTCTGAAATACCCGCATGCGTGTACGCAATTAAATATGAATTTTTGCGCACTTGTATGCAAGTTTTTGTAGTACTTGCATGTCTATATGCAAGAAAACCAACACATATGCATGACTGAAATACTTGCATGGATGCATGCACGAAATTCAAAATACGTGCACACTAGTATGCAATTAACTGCAGTTTCGTTATTTTTCTGTAATTTTGGTTTTTAACTTGTTTTTTTGATCTGTTTTTTTTTTACGTTTTCGTGTTTTATTTTAATATGAATCTACGTGATTTTTTTTATTTTTTTTTTAAGAAATTTCGAAAAATAGGACCTAATTTATAATAAGTTTAGGACCGGATGTGAGCCTAATTTTGAAACTAAATAGGGACATGTGCCCAATATTCACTAAAATAATAACACGTGTTAAACATCCCAGAAAATGGTTTGAAAATAATACTTAACATATAAAACTATAAATAAGAATATAAGAAAAATAAATTAAATATAATTTGAGATTAAGACTAAAACTTTAAAATTTAATAATAAAAATAAATTACAAAGAGTAATATTTTAAATCAAGAAATATTTAGAAATCAAAAATAAGTTATTTAATTTAGTTTTGATTTTGTGGCTAAAAATGGAAAAGGAATTTTGAAAAATAATTTTGAAAAACACAATTGAAAGTTTGTTTGTTGCATCCCATTATTAAAATTTGAATAAAGATGTTAGTGCTATTATGAAGTTTTAACATAAATCTAGACTCTATTACTTATCTTAATATCTTAAATTTTTAATACTCATGAGTCTTCAATCTTGAATTATTCATCTTTGTAATCTTTGATCTCGAATCTTTATATTGCAAGTCTTCATTCTCAATACCTACATACATACATTCATACATACATACATACATACATACATATATATATATGTGTGTGTTATTATATATTTGTAACGACCCGCCTTTTTGTCCGGTTCTTGCCGGTAATTAAACCAACTTAAACCGTTCATAAAGACGAATTGTTATGGGTACTTACATACATTGAACAAAAACAACAGAACTTTTCATTTGAATAATTCAATATTACATCAGAGTTACATGAATATCAGAGTTACACATAAATATACACAGCGGAAGAAATAAACTCTCAGCGGAAGAACATTATCTGATACAGCGGAAGCTCCAACTCTAGCGTGAACTCTAACTCCGGAAGCGTTCTGAATTTTCTTCAACGATCCATAACTGCAAAACTAAACACTAGCTGCCCGTGTGGAAATTAGTGGGCACCCAGAGTTTAGGAAGGAACAATAAACTCCAGGTCAGTCGTGGGACTGGTGTGAGAACTCAAAACAGTTATCATTTAGGTTTCATTTTTAAAGTTGGGTAATTCAACGGACCACGCCGCTAATGCGGAACGGGTTTTACTCCATATGAATTCCCGTGCATAGAAATATGCAATGACTTTTGAAAAATGAAGCTATCATAAGCTCGTCCCATATCACACAATGCAAGCGCACACCAGATGGGTGAGTTTTGTCTTATGATAACCAAACATGATTTCATACGTGAAAATCCTCTTTGATATTATCATATAGTGTGGAAAACAAATTCGCAATTAAATGTATAAATCCTAGACGGCATGAGTGTCCCATACCACTATGTCGCCATATATAAATACAATCAAAATCGCAAGGCTCGTATTGGAGATTTGGATTTCCAACTTGATGATTCCTGGCACGAAAGATCAATCAGGGACTTGAGCGAAGTGTAACGCAACAAATCGCCAGGGCAGTATCTACGGTTTTCGACCAGACGCGGCCCCCCGAACATACCCCATCCCCAGTTCACAAGTGGTTTCCCACTGCTGCAGCACTCATCATCAAATTATATATATACAGACCAAACCGCCAGTTTCTCATCATCCGGGGTGTGAGGTTTGTCGATGTCACGTCATACACAAAGCTTTGCTTCGATAAGCCATGCTTTGATCATCACTAGCTCATTCAGTTACTTGGGTATGCCACATTGACAATTCACGACATATAACTGATTTAAATCAATGCATACCCTCCAAGTTCATATGACTTAGAGATAAGGATAATATATTGCCACAAATCTGATATACATTAACGTAAATCAGTGCTATGCGGTCAATTTTCAAATGTCAGACACACCATCCATACAAGTTCGTTCTGGGTCTGAACGGAACAACAACCCGAAAATATTCAAATATATTCAGGTCTCATGCCACTTACACCTCGTACTGGGTGTACGGGCCGATACGAGATATTAGCAGCAATCAATCTAAATAATCTGAATATTCTCGGTCTTCATCTTCGATTCCAAGCTTTGAATTTCTTCATAGCGTCGTAATATTACTTGGAATGGTTTTCGGACCTATATCCGATCCCGGGCTTTCCAAGTAATAAGCGTATTTAAAAGAATAGCTATGGACTATACAAGTTCCTCAATTCAAATCTCCTTTCCAAACATTTCCAATTTACTTTAAATTAAATGTTGGATTAAATTCCCCGGAAATCCATTATCCTTAACCCCTTTCAAATTCAACGTTTGTTTCCAAACTTCATTTTCAAACAACTTAATTAATCCGTCGACATTTGAATAATCAAATCTTTATTTGGATTTTTGATTTCCATTTAAATATCTATATTTCACGTATCAGTTCATATAGAATAAATCGACTTATACTCGATATTGATTCACGAACTCAGGCAATATAATCAGAATCATAATATGAATACGTTTAATATTCTGATCGTATTTGTCTGCCACTGTAAATCCACATCGACTATCTGACGACTGATTCAGATCAGAACTCATTCTTACTTCAATTCAAATCTTATTTCAATTTCCTATCCGATAGTTAAATTCATTCTTATTTCCAGATATCACATTTTTATTTGCAAAGTTCATATTTTCTATCGACGGGAAATCTCTTGTACTTTTTCTCAAAATAGCGCCACACTTCCGCTACGCACTCTGATTTGGCGTATCCAAGTTTCAAACTAGAATTGTTTCCAATATTAACATTTGAATGTATTTCGAATTCTTTCAAACACATCCTTTTCATAATGATTCATGTTTGAAATCTTTAAATTCAAACCCTTTCAAATAAATGGTACAAATAACGTTTAAAAGCGTTACGGAAAGCGTTATGAAATGGTTATTTAACTAAATAGATCCAAAAATCATCCCATATTCACAATTAAAAACTCAATTCACTTTTTAAATAATAAAAATATGATTTATCAAATTCTACTGGATCTTTACATAAATTTTTATAAGTCATTTTCATTCGATTTCTGTTACGGTCGACGAACTGCACATATAGCGACCTTTTCAACTTTTAAATCTGAACATAACTTGAAAACCATTCGATGGAATTTGAAATTTCTTCTTTTAAACAAACTCATTATTAACAGAAATCCGTCGTTTTCCGCTTCACGTCAATTCGATTCAATATGTTCAAGTTACAGTCATTCAAAATAAAAATCGATATTATCGAACTGTCGCGGCGTTCGATTTTCGTTATATAACGTTTAAATGAAAACCGTTCCATTCCTATTTCTGGAAACAAATTTCATTTTCATAAGTTCGAATCAAATTACATTTAAATCCCTTTTCCCGAAATCATACTTTTATATTTTAACTTACTTCTAAATTTAACAAATTTCGATTTTTAACCATCCCATTCGTCGGATCAGTTAGGAATAGCCAGGGAGAGCAGGAAGTCATATTTCCAAACCCAAGCCTAGACACTATTCTTTCTGTCATCCTGGAACGTTATGGTATATGTTGTTCTTATCATTGAAAAGGTATTATCAATGCTTGCTATCTATAAAATTTACATTTCCTATTTAAATTTATAAATCATGATTTCAATCCTTTTCCCAAAATAATACATTTTCCATGTTATCGAGCGTCATTCTAATATGACGAACTAATTGCTTGTATAAGACAACGGTTAAAAATCCATGTACCAAATTCTTTCTGATCCCATTCAATAACTCATTTACGTTTGAAATTATTTTCAAAACAAATCTTATGCGAACATTAGTTTCTCAATTAAATTTACAAATAGTTTAAACTCAACTTTAAACTAATTCATAGCCTTATAAAAAAAAAATCTTTTAAATTGAAGGAACGCGTGAACCGATAACCCGTATACTTACACAGCTACGGTGTATGAGCGAGCTCATGTAATCAGGACAAAACAACAGACACAACTTCATTCATCACCACACAACAAATAAAATAATAAATTAACCGTGCACAGAGCGTTACGGTCCATAACGCTTTGTGTTTACGGTGTATCAACTACATGCACATTCATCGAACAACCAGTGTAAATCATCCATAGCAAATCATGATCATTATCAAATTATAATTAACCCTAATTATAATTAACCGTTGCGACAAATTTAAATATAAATTTAAATTTAGAATTCTCACCTTCATGCTTTCCACTTTTGCCGTTATCGTTTCGTATTGACTGCGAACCACATCCGGTTGTTCACGTACAAATCTTCACAGACCCATATTTGCTTCTAATGCTTCGATAGACGATCGCTACAACTTTGCGGACGATGTACACACCGTATCCTCCGCAAATAATGCATGTATATGTAATATACACGACACAATGTCGTCTTAATCCAAACGGGACTCAAAACAACGGTTAAAGGACCGGACGGGTAGGAAAACTATGCGGAACTGGTGTCGGATAGGCTTATGAACGCGGTGTTGCGGACTGGAACTTGTGGTCGATAAAGGAAATGGGTTTGCTGACTGGTTTTGGAGTGCATGGACTGTTTTGCGTGAGGATTAAATAGGAAAGGGCATGCTATTTTCTTCAAGAAGGAGAGGGAAGGCGGTGATATGGAGTGTTGGTACAACGGGTGGTGGAAAGAGAAACAAGAGAGGTCGGGTTGTGGCTAAAGTGGAAGGGCGTACTGATTTTTCTAAAGGGAGGAAGGATGCGAGCGTTCTTGGCTTGAGGAGGAGGCCTAAGGAGGACTGGGTGGAGCGGATGGCTGTTGATAGGAGAGAGGAGTATGGTGCGAGAGTGGAAGGTTTGTGGTGCTTTTATATGTGAACTAAGGGTATATTAGTCTTTTAAAACAACGGACACATGTCCCCTTTTTCAAACTTCTTCTACATGCATTATAACACGTTCAAGTATACATGGCACTCCAAAACGTGAGGGAAATTTCATGCACCGGCACATGCGTGAGGACATATGGTTTATCTAACATCTCTTAGTTTGCATGCTTGCCAAATAAAGGTAAGATTATTTATTTATAAATCCTAATATATTTTATTTAATAAAAATTGAATTTCAAAGACAAACTTGTAATAACCACTTTAACACTTGTATGTAAATTCCGATTTTTGATTTTTAGAGTTATTTACCGCGAGTTGTACTGAAATAAGACCATCATCGTAAACAACAACACGCTCTGATTTGAAAACAGCAATAAAACCGGTCTGATTGATCAATTCTGTAAAGCGTCTAAAGGACCACATTTATACCCAAAATACGTTGAAAAATTATCTGCTTATTTTTCAAAATAAAAATTACAGAAAAATTCTAAAAATTATTTTAAAACAGCGCATGCAGAAATCGGATGAATATTTTTAACTGATATTTAATTATAATTTATTTTCAAGTCAAACAACTATTAAAAATTAAAAATCCATATAAAATCCATATCTAATTGTTTTTAAAATCTTTATATATTAAATATTTCTTAAAACAAATCTTTCAATTATAAAATTCATATTATAAAACATTTATATATATATAAATACAAAATTTTATTACCTATAAATATAAAAACCATTATAATAAAATTTACAAAAATCATTTTTATACAAAATCTTTAAAATAAGTCTTATACAAAATAAAATTATTTATTTAAACTAATAAAAAGGGAATTTCAAATATTAAATCCTATTAATTCCAGAAATATGTATTCAGAAAATCTCAAAATGTGCTATGGAAATTCATATTTAAATTTAGAAAATTCTGGTTCGTTACATTCTTCCCCCCTTAAGACTTTTCGTCCTCGAAAAGGAAGATAGTAAATTTTAAACCTCTATATAAACTATAAATCAATTTTTCTATATGGTTTGGAATAGGTTTTATAAATATTCAAAACAAACAGATTTAAATGGTGGGACACGCATATCATAGTCAGTCCAACATATCATGTCATACAGATCTTTCAAGTTAGCATACAAAACGTATCTAACTTTACCTGAGCACGTACTTGGGTAGTCCAAACTATATTCACCAAAGGTGTACCTAGATATCTGTTACTAGTCCCCAAAACCATACTAGCCAAAACAACTTAGTGCATCTAGGGTCTTAAGACAACATATATTCGAGGTCCAGACTCATCGCAACTAAACCTCTGTTGTATCTGACCCATCATCGGATGGATCGGTTAAACCAATTTCCTTGGGTTCCTCATTAGCTAACGGCTCTTCATCGTCTACCATAAAGCCATCATCATCTATTCCCATGATAAATTTATCGTGCTCATTACCCATAAATCCATCTTCATCAGCCTTGTCCAAGGGCTGGTCTATATCCTTCATCAAACTCATCATCTCCCATATCTGGAAGTGGGTCATCCTCGAATGTAGGTTATTCAAAATTACCCTCATCGGCTACAACATTATTATCGTATACTACGACATCATCACTATGTTGGGGTTTCTCCGTCAAATCCACCATTTCCAGCCTCTAGGAGTGGGTCGTCCTTAGCTATAACTACTGGTTATCCCATTTCATGCATCAACCTTTCTAACTGCTCAACGAATACAGGATCTATAGGCCAATTAATGTCTTCTGGTGCAGCCTGTGCTAGTGTGGCGTTTCCTAACAACTCTTGATTGCTCTGGTCTAGGATCTACTACCCAAAACTCTAATGCATCATTATAAATCTATGGGGGACATTAAATCCAAAGTAGGTTGCTGCCTTATCCCATATCATCAAGTTAATAATCACGGGTCCTAGCACATACTCATACATTCTTACAGGGTCGTCCTACTGCAGGGTTGGGCCTTATTCCTAACACATCAAGATGAAGATCAGAACTACTATCCATGTTACTGCTGGGCACTTGGTCTGGTCCTGAATCAGGTTGGAGTTTGATGGAATCTCAATTATCCTATGGTTACCCCAGTTACAGGAAATGATTGAAATCTCGATTACCGCTACCCTTAGGCTGGACTAAGCAAGATTTACTACCTTAAAATTAAAACTTTAAGGCTTACGAGTCACCCAAATCTACTCATCATTGACTTAACCAAATCGATTCGCTTTAAGTGCTTATACCCAAAATTTCTCCTTTAAGGTTCTTAAAATTTGCAAAGGGGTTTACCAAAATCAACAAATGGTCAAGGGTCCAAATCGGGTCATCTTAATTCCTACCAAACCAACAGAAATCATTTTTACACAAAGGGATTAGTGAAATTTACTTAAGTTTCAGTGTAATCCCATATTTTCTTAATTATTATTGTAAGAATTTTATACTTAAGTTATTCATTAAATTTCTAGATTCATACATATTCCCTACTCATCTTGGTTCATTTGTGAACTACATTTATATTCTTCATTTTAAGGAAATATAACCTATATTCATTCCTATTTCAAGTTACTATATCGGCTCTCACTTTAATTCATCAACAATTTCAAACACTTATGAAAATGGTTTCAAGTATTCTCGATGTTTAAATCAGAATCATATGGTCATCCCATTTTCGAAACTCGAGAATATTTACTAGCGATGTCCGGATCATCAACAGAATTATCCTCCAGCGACTAGAATGGGATTCTATATCTATCTAGTATACACTGAACTTCGTATATACGTTGATCAGACGTATATTCAAAATTCTTACATACTCGATAGTCCAATCATGACGTCGAATAAAACACTCGAAATCCTTATTTCAAATTATATTCCAAATAATCATTGTTTCAAAATAATTTACTTGTTCAAAAATACCTTATATAGGTTTCAAAGTATACGCTCTCTCGACATAATATTCCGAGATCTCATTCTAGGGTATTTCTAACCCTATCTCTAATGAGATAATATAACTCTGAGGAGTCCTATTCTTTTGTCCATATATGTACGTACCCAATAGCTTTGTATAACCAAAGCTCTGATACCAACTGTAACGACCCGCCTTTTTGTCCGGTTCTTGCCGGTAATTAAACCAACTTAAACCGTTCATAAAGACGAATTGTTATGGGTACTTACATACATTGAACAAAAACAACAGAACTTTTCATTTGAATAATTCAATATTACATCAGAGTTACATGAATATCAGAGTTACACATAAATATACACAGCGGAAGAAATAAACTCTCAGCGGAAGAACATTATCTGATACAGCGGAAGCTCCAACTCTAGCGTGAACTCTAACTCCGGAAGCGTTCTGAATTTTCTTCAACGATCCATAACTGCAAAACTAAACACTAGCTGCCCGTGTGGAAATTAGTGGGCACCCAGAGTTTAGGAAGGAACAATAAACTCCAGGTCAGTCGTGGGACTGGTGTGAGAACTCAAAACAGTTATCATTTAGGTTTCATTTTTAAAGTTGGGTAATTCAACGGACCACGCCGCTAATGCGGAACGGGTTTTACTCCATATGAATTCCCGTGCATAGAAATACGCAATGACTTTTGAAAAATGAAGCTATCATAAGCTCGTCCCATATCACACAATGCAAGCGCACACCAGATGGGTGAGTTTTGTCTTATGATAACCAAACATGATTTCATACGTGAAAATCCTCTTTGATATTATCATATAGTGTGGAAAACAAATTCGCAATTAAATGTATAAATCCTAGACGGCATGAGTGTCCCATACCACTATGTCGCCATATATAAATACAATCAAAATCGCAAGGCTCGTATTGGAGATTTGGATTTCCAACTTGATGATTCCTGGCACGAAAGATCAATCAGGGACTTGAGCGAAGTGTAACGCAACAAATCGCCAGGGCAGTATCTACGGTTTTCGACCAGACGCGGCCCCCCGAACATACCCCATCCCCAGTTCACAAGTGGTTTCCCACTGCTGCAGCACTCATCATCAAATTATATATATACAGACCAAACCGCCAGTTTCTCATCATCCGGGGTGTGAGGTTTGTCGATGTCACGTCATACACAAAGCTTTGCTTCGATAAGCCATGCTTTGATCATCACTAGCTCATTCAGTTACTTGGGTATGCCACATTGACAATTCACGACATATCACTGATTTAAATCAATGCATACCCTCCAAGTTCATATGACTTAGAGATAAGGATAATATATTGCCACAAATCTGATATACATTAACGTAAATCAGTGCTATGCGGTCAATTTTCAAATGTCAGACACACCATCCATACAAGTTCGTTCTGGGTCTGAACGGAACAACAACCCGAAAATATTCAAATATATTCAGGTCTCATGCCACTTACACCTCGTACTGGGTGTACGGGCCGATACGAGATATTAGCAGCAATCAATCTAAATAATCTGAATATTCTCGGTCTTCATCTTCGATTCCAAGCTTTGAATTTCTTCATAGCGTCGTAATATTACTTGAAATGGTTTTCGGACCTATATCCGATCCCGGGCTTTCCAAGTAATAAGCGTATTTAAAAGAATAGCTATGGACTATACAAGTTCCTCAATTCAAATCTCCTTTCCAAACATTTCCAATTTACTTTAAATTAAATGTTGGATTAAATTCCCCGGAAATCCATTATCCTTAACCCCTTTCAAATTCAACGTTTGTTTCCAAACTTCATTTTCAAACAACTTAATTAATCCGTCGACATTTGAATAATCAAATCTTTATTTGGATTTTTGATTTCCATTTAAATATCTATATTTCACGTATCAGTTCATATAGAATAAATCGACTTATACTCGATATTGATTCACGAACTCAGGCAATATAATCAGAATCATAATATGAATACGTTTAATATTCTGATCGTATTTGTCTGCCACTGTAAATCCACATCGACTATCTGACGACTGATTCAGATCAGAACTCATTCTTACTTCAATTCAAATCTTATTTCAATTTCCTATCCGATAGTTAAATTCATTCTTATTTCCAGATATCACATTTTTATTTGCAAAGTTCATATTTTCTATCGACGGGAAATCTCTTGTACTTTTTCTCAAAATAGCGCCACACTTCCGCTACGCACTCTGATTTGGCGTATCCAAGTTTCAAACTAGAATTGTTTCCAATATTAACATTTGAATGTATTTCGAATTCTTTCAAACACATCCTTTTCATAATGATTCATGTTTGAAATCTTTAAATTCAAACCCTTTCAAATAAATGGTACAAATAACGTTTAAAAGCGTTACGGAAAGCGTTATGAAATGGTTATTTAACTAAATAGATCCAAAAATCATCCCATATTCACAATTAAAAACTCAATTCACTTTTTAAATAATAAAAATATGATTTATCAAATTCTACTGGATCTTTACATAAATTTTTATAAGTCATTTTCATTCGATTTCTGTTACGGTCGACGAACTGCACATATAGCGACCTTTTCAACTTTTAAATCTGAACATAACTTGAAAACCATTCGATGGAATTTGAAATTTCTTCTTTTAAACAAACTCATTATTAACAGAAATCCGTCGTTTTCCGCTTCACGTCAATTCGATTCAATATGTTCAAGTTACAGTCATTCGAAATAAAAATCGATATTATCGAACTGTCGCGGCGTTCGATTTTCGTTATATAACGTTTAAATGAAAACCGTTCCATTCCTATTTCTGGAAACAAATTTCATTTTCATAAGTTCGAATCAAATTACATTTAAATCCCTTTTCCCGAAATCATACTTTTATATTTTAACTTACTTCTAAATTTAACAAATTTCGATTTTTAACCATCCCATTCGTCGGATCAGTTAGGAATAGCCAGGGAGAGCAGGAAGTCATATTTCCAAACCCAAGCCTAGACACTATTCTTTCTGTCATCCTGGAACGTTATGGTATATGTTGTTCTTATCATTGAAAAGGTATTATCAATGCTTGCTATCTATAAAATTTACATTTCCTATTTAAATTTATAAATCATGATTTCAATCCTTTTCCCAAAATAATACATTTTCCATGTTATCGAGCGTCATTCTAATATGACGAACTAATTGCTTGTATAAGACAACGGTTAAAAATCCATGTACCAAATTCTTTCTGATCCCATTCAATAACTCATTTACGTTTGAAATTATTTTCAAAACAAATCTTATGCGAACATTAGTTTCTCAATTAAATTTACAAATAGTTTAAACTCAACTTTAAACTAATTCATAACCTTATAAAAAAAAAATTCTTTTAAATTGAAGGAACGCGTGAACCGATAACCCGTATACTTACACAGCTACGGTGTATGAGCGAGCTCATGTAATCAGGACAAAACAACAGACACAACTTCATTCATCACCACACAACAAATAAAATAATAAATTAACCGTGCACAGAGCGTTACGGTCCATAACGCTTTGTGTTTACGGTGTATCAACTACATGCACATTCATCGAACAACCAGTGTAAATCATCCATAGCAAATCATGATCATTATCAAATTATAATTAACCCTAATTATAATTAACCGTTGCGACAAATTTAAATATAAATTTAAATTTAGAATTCTCACCTTCATGCTTTCCACTTTTGCCGTTATCGTTTCGTATTGACTGCGAACCACATCCGGTTGTTCACGTACAAATCTTCACAGACCCATATTTGCTTCTAATGCTTCGATAGACGATCGCTACAACTTTGCGGACGATGTACACACCGTATCCTCCGCAAATAATGCATGTATATGTAATATACACAACACAATGTCGTCTTAATCCAAACGGGACTCAAAACAACGGTTAAAGGACCGGACGGGTAGGAAAACTATGCGGAACTGGTGTCGGATAGGCTTATGAACGCGGTGTTGCGGACTGGAACTTGTGGTCGATAAAGGAAATGGGTTTGCTGACTGGTTTTGGAGTGCATGGACTGTTTTGCGTGAGGATTAAATAGGAAAGGGCATGCTATTTTCTTCAAGAAGGAGAGGGAAGGCGGTGATATGGAGTGTTGGTACAACGGGTGGTGGAAAGAGAAACAAGAGAGGTCGGGTTGTGGCTAAAGTGGAAGGGCGTACTGATTTTTCTAAAGGGAGGAAGGATGCGAGCGTTCTTGGCTTGAGGAGGAGGCCTAAGGAGGACTGGGTGGAGCGGATGGCTGTTGATAGGAGAGAGGAGTATGGTGCGAGAGTGGAAGGTTTGTGGTGCTTTTATATGTGAACTAAGGGTATATTAGTCTTTTAAAACAACGGACACATGTCCCCTTTTTCAAACTTCTTCTACATGCATTATAACACGTTCAAGTATACATGGCACTCCAAAACGTGAGGGAAATTTCATGCACCGGCACATGCGTGAGGACATATGGTTTATCTAACATCTCTTAGTTTGCATGCTTGCCAAATAAAGGTATGATTATTTATTTATAAATCCTAATATATTTTATTTAATAAAAATTGAATTTCAAAGACAAACTTGTAATAACCACTTTAACACTTGTATGTAAATTCCGATTTTTGATTTTTAGAGTTATTTACCGCGAGTTGTACTGAAATAAGACCATCATCGTAAACAACAACACGCTCTGATTTGAAAACAGCAATAAAACCGGTCTGATTGATCAATTCTGTAAAGCGTCTAAAGGACCACATTTATACCCAAAATATGTTGAAAAATTATCTGCTTATTTTTCAAAATAAAAATTACAGAAAAATTCTAAAAATTATTTTAAAACAGCGCATGCAGAAATCGGATGAATATTTTTAACTGATATTTAATTATAATTTATTTTCAAGTCAAACAACTATTAAAAATTAAAAATCCATATAAAATCCATATCTAATTGTTTTTAAAATCTTTATATATTAAATATTTCTTAAAACAAATCTTTCAATTATAAAATTCATATTATAAAACATTTATATATATATATAAATACAAAATTTTATTACCTATAAATATAAAAACCATTATAATAAAATTTACAAAAATCATTTTTATACAAAATCTTTAAAATAAGTCTTATACAAAATAAAATTATTTATTTAAACTAATAAAAAGGGAATTTCAAATATTAAATCCTATTAATTCCAGAAATATGTATTCAGAAAATCTCAAAATGTGCTATGGAAATTCATATTTAAATTTAGAAAATTCTGGTTCGTTACAATATTTATACTAATAATAGTTAAAAAAGATTGTCATCTAAACCATCATCTCAGGAACTAACATTACATACTCAGATTTTTTTACATAATCCATATACACATATATCATGTTCTAAAAGAATAGATATACAATGACATAAATGCGCAACTACTCAATTTAGGTAATAGATTCAAGGGATGTAGTCCAAGAATGTTACACCACACACTTTTCTGAGCCCAAATTTTGACAAAAATCGAAACTCAAACCCATCCAAGAATACAACATGTAAATTTGGTACCAACAAATAAATGAGTATGAGCATAATCAGAGTACAATAAAATAACTCACAGCAGAAACGAAATAAGGTAGACTAGTATCAACTCAGGTAACTACCTTATAAGAGTAAGTCACCACTCAATACCGAGCATGAGAGAGAATGAGAATCGAAAACCAAATTTAAACACCTGTGGAAACCTGACCTTCTTGAGATAACCTGGGAGTTGTAATGAGAAGGGGGTCAGAACAATAAGTTCTAGTGAGCAAAAAGAGTGTATCTCAGTGTACATTGCACAGATGTATCCCGTTTGGTTCAACCAGAGACATATGTCTATCAAGGCTAGTAACTCGAACCTAACCTTGTAAACACATACGCACAACACTAACTACCATACCCAAGGTAGCTGTCCCGACCGATAATGGTACTGAGATAGAATGTTTACGCATAATTATGAAGCCTTTAAACAATCATTCAACCAATTACAAAAAACTAAGAGGTGGGCTCTTAACTACTTACTTATCATACAGAGGTTAATTATTTCTATATATCCACTTAAGTCCACCCTATCAGTGATAGATAAGGATGGATCCTTTTGATCACTTAAGACCTCTAAGGCGGACCCATTGATAACTCAATACCTTTTTCGATGGTTTACCCTACAATTATATAGAGTACACTAGCTAGAAGGCCTACTAAATTAAGGTTTCTGTCACTCACACATATAAACCCATGCCTCGCATAAGTCAAGTGTAACAATCTGGAATTTCTGAACCAATTTAAAATTTTTATTTTAGCAATTTTAATGGGTTTTGAATATTTAAAGTGATTTTTTTTTAAATAATAACGACTAAAAATTTATTTAAATCGAAGTTAGAACGTATAAATTTATTTTAATTATAAAATGAGCTTGAAATGGCGCGGTAGTTTGAAAATTCAATTTTAAACTTTAATTGAATGTATAGGATTCGATATAAATTGGATTTTAGTAAAACCAGAAACATCTGAAGCTGTTTAACAATATCTTTCTAACAGATGTAAGAAACTAAGATTTCACTTTATAAATTGAAAGTAATGTCCAGTTTAAAATATAAAATAGTCGCTATAGAATTTATATATTTTTTAATATAATATAACCCTTAAAAAAAGGCATTACGCAAACGACCTCCGTTTTCGACGAAACCACTTTTGTTGGATCCAGAATGTCAAATTATTGCTAGGTTTCAAATTTCATAATTTCTGGAGTGAGCGTGGTAAATTTAAATGTGTTTTGATAGTTTCATTTTGAATTGGACCGACCAGAAAAAGACCAATTTTCAAACGGTCTCCAAATTCGATGAAATTAGTTTTTTTTAGGACCGTATCATCAAAACATAGCTAGATAAATTTCTCTGTAGTTTTTGGAGTCAGTATGTGGCCCCGGTAAATTAAAATGTACGTTTAAATTCAATATATTGATTTATATTTTAATTTTGATAAAAACTAATCAAAACAGTCAAATTGGCTTATAAAACATATACCATTGTGTTTGGAAAGAGGGTACTTAGCTAGAGGCAGCAGTCGTTGGGTTTGATTTGGAGTTAGTATCAATAAACTGATATTTTTGGAATTAAATAAATTAAAAATATAGATATATATACACGGGCAAACTTGGTCAAACCCTATCTTTTCATTTCCATGTTCAAACCTCCATCGCACCTCCAACTTCTTCGAACGGCTTATTTTCTCAGAATTTCCTTCCCCATTTTCTTCTAATTTACGCAATGATTTGTAAAAATTTCAAAAGAAAAATCGAAGAGTGTTTGAAGGGCTTTCAATCTATACTGGAATGATTGATTTTGGTGAAGTGTTTTGTTTGAATTTCCTGCTCACAGGCAGCATGTTCATGGCGATTGTGACGACCCCAAACCCCGTACTGACGGTGGCAAGGGTAATCCTTGGAATATAACACAGAAAATAGATAATAGCAGAACAAAAATAAATAAATACACCAGATAATGTACAAATAATACACTGAATAAACGTAATCATCAGAGTTACACAGTATACAGGATCATACTTAGTACAAATACAGTTCAGCTATACATAAATGTCTACAGCGGAAACAAACATAATATGTACAATAGGAGCTGAACAACATAAATAGAGATAAATGATAGAATCCATCTTCAGCACCAGCTATCCGGATAAAGCCAGCCAAACCTGAATACAAGGCTGCCCGTGTAGAAAAAGGGGCACCCGAGTTTGAAAGTGAAACAAACTATGAGTCAGTCATGGGACTGGTATGAGAAATCTACTCAACACATTTGAAATATGGCTAATCACAGGACCATGCCACTTTCATGGAACGGGTTTACGCCACTTTCAGTTCCCATCACACAATGCAACGCAAACCGGAGGATAGAGTTTTAGCTTATAATGGCCAAAATATGCTTGATACGAATAACACAAAAGCATTTGATATTATTACTAGTGTTTATATGTTTCAAAAACAATTTCAAATCATAAGTATCAATCATAGACGACATTAATGCTCTATACCACTATGTCGCCATATACAGGTATACAATCAAAACTGCACAGTCACATATTTGGAAATTGGATTTCCGTCATGAACCAAGGCAAAAGATAGTCCTTACCGAATTCGAGACTCTCTAGCCTGAGCCTCAGGCAAGCGCGCAGGCAAGCCTTGGAGCGACAGGGCCGGTCCACCGATGTGGATTATTATGCCTGAACAATACGTTTCCCCGCCCTATGGGGCGTAAACGAGCCAACGAGTGACTCCATCGGTCCCGGATCGACCGATATATCCGAGTCACCTCGCAACAGCAACAACCACATAAGTCAATCTCGTCAGGGCATGTAAAACCACTGACGCCACTTCTAGCTAGAAAGAAACGCATGTCCTCCCTGAGGTCCTCTCCCGTTTCTGGTTCATACCGGGGTGTGAGGTTCGCGAATTCACGTTAATCACAAAGCTACGCCACACAGGCGGGGCTTTGATCATCACCATAAGACTTTGCTTTTCAACAGAAGCCTTGATCACTGCATCTTAGCTTGCCACACAGGCAATTCACACCATGCAACTGATGGCTATCAATCACACAGAATAAATTCCAATGTTAGACACACAGTCCATTTACAAGTCCGTCCTGGGTCTGAACGAAACCGAAGGCACTATATACCTCGCAAACCCATCGACCTCCACGTACATCTGGACGATCACCACTCATTATCCATATTTTGGGATGCCTCCCAATCAGGACATCAGTTACCATTCAAACGAGGTGAAGATCACTGGTCTTCGACCACCGTCTTCATCTTCGATTTCTTATCGTCGATTCAGTTATTCAAAATGGGATAAACCCAGTCTTTCTAAGCAACTCACGTATATAATAAACACGTGCTACACAAACACTACATACGCATCATTTCAATTCATTAGTCACTAACCGTAAATCAGTAAGAGAACGATTTCCCAAATATTAACCCCGAGGGCCGAAACCAACATCAGATAAACACCCAGGAAACCATTTGACTTAGCCAACCTTCAGTTAGTTTCTAAATTTCACATCCATATCATTTATAATATTTTATAATGATTTATCACTATTTTTATTTATTTTAAAATAGCCAATTTATTCAAAACGACGCTTCGGGCCATAACGCGGCCGTGGCGCTGTTTTTCTTCAGATTTGATTTACGCATATCTGAAAATCTAACTGTTGGATCATCACAAAATTTACATCATTAGAAAGATCTTTTCAAACGAATCCAACGGTTCCAGTTTTGGGAAAATCCGACGGTCGGATCTCCTGGTACTATCGTTTGAAGTTTCGATTTCAAAATACGAACTGCAGCGTCGTTATTCGATTTAATATAATTATATATATATATATATAATCGATTCTGGCACTGTTTTTCTTTAGAATTGAATTAAACATTCCAGACAATCCAACCGTTGGATCTTTACAAAGTTGATGCCGTTGGAAAGATATTTTCAAAGCGAACCCAACGGTTGTGGTTTCGGGAAAATCCGATGGTCGGATCTGCCGCACTAATCGTTTGAAATCACGGTTTCAAAATACGAACTGCAGCTTCGTTATTCGATATATTTTAATTCTATTTATATATATATATATATATATATATATATATATAGATTCTTCGATTTCAAAACTACATGATTTTCATACATTTGATAAAAATGATATTTTTATCTAACTGTCTTCTATTTCAACACTTCACTATTTTTAACAATTCATGTTTATAGTAAAAATGTGATTTTTATTGTAAAATGATTTATTTCAAAACACGACTATTTTATATAGTTAATATAGGTGATAAAAATAGGATTTTTATTATAAAACAATTTATTTCAAAACCAGATTATTTTATATAGTTCATATTGATGATAAAAATATGATTTTTATTATAAAACAATTTCTTTCAAAATATGAATACCATTCAACACATGAATTTCAATTCAATGAATGAATTTCGATTCAACACATGAAGGTATTCTATAGTTTATATATATATATATAGATAAAAAGGTGGATTTTATATTTAAAACACGAATACCATTCAACACATGAATTTCTATTCAACGAATTAATTTCGATTCAACACATGCAGGTTTTCTATAGTTTATATATATAGATAAAAAGGTGATTTTTATATTTAAAACACGAATACCATTCAACACATGAATTTCTATTCAACGATTGAATTTCGATTCAACACATGAAGGTTTTCTATTAGTTTATATATATAGAGTAAAAATGTGATTTTTGTCGCTAAAACAGTTTATTCAAAACACGAATAAGTATAGTTTCAACAAATGAAAATAATTCTAACACATGAATATTATTCAAAATTTCGGCAGCATAACGGCAGGGTAGTTAAAACTGGGACCGTCCCTAGTACGACTCCTTGCTCTACCTTAAAGCCTTGCAGCTTTTGACAATGGGGAATCATGCATCTAGTACGCACGCAGGCGGCATGTATATTTTTTTCATTTCCACAAACTAATCCTATGTGGTTTCAACCAAATATTTCTCAACCACAAACGGGTATTTTTCAACCACAATCAATCAATTTCAACCACAAACAATTTCAATCAACCATTCGCTATCAATCAATTTTCACACCAATCACAACCAATAAATATCGTCCATGGTTTGTGGACGAGGGGCGTGTATATATATATTTATATAAGCATTTCACTTCTATTTCAACACATATATAATTTTTACAACGCATACATAACTTATACATCGAACGTACAACTTATACAACGCTTATACAAGAGGTGTACAACGCTTATATAACTCATACATCGACTATATAATTTATACATCGTCGTTTTCCATATCGTTTATAAATTAGAAATCTCACATTGGGTTCCACTCCACCAAAAATAGCAGAAGGCTCAGAAAAATATGCGGTCTCTTCTAGAACGTAGAAGACATCCACATGGGTCCACTGTCTCTTGTTTCACTGAATTTCGACAAGAAACGAAAAAGATATGATTTTTATAGTGAAATCATAAATCGCGACACTTTAAAGTGTTGAAATCAGTTTTTAAAATCAAGGCCGTTACCTTCACTAGTTTGGTCAAAACTAGGTTTGAAATTTTCAGCAAATCCGTGAAGCGATAGGGTAATCGGGCTTCACCACGAGGTAGAGCTCCAGGAGGCGCGCCAGGGGGGCCTACTCTGATGAACTCGACGGCGACCAGAGGGGATGGCGGCGCGAAGAACGATCGGACTTTGGAGGCTTCAAACGAACGAAATACTCAATGAAAAATCTCAAATTTGGTATGGATTAGAAGATCTTCTCTAGCTCTACAAAATCTTCAACTGGAGGTGGGGCTAATTCTTATTGGATCGATCGGAAAATGAGGAGGAAGGTTTTGAACGATATTCGTCGTCGACCCGGGGGGGGGGGGTTCAGAGAGAAACAGGGAGAGAGAAAATATCTTGGCCAATGAAATATTTTTATTTATTTTAAAATCTCTAAAATACCCTCTTCCACACACGAACACCAATTCAAACCCAACGACTATCGTCCCTAGCATTCTACCCCTATTCCGAACACAATGGGATATGTTTCGTAGGCCCATTCGACTGTTTCAGTCAGTTTTACTTCATATTAAAATATAAAACATTCAATATTTAATTTGAATGTACATTTCAATTAGCCAGGGCCACAAACTGATTCGAAAAATTCCAGAAAAATAAATCCAGCTATGTTTTGACGATACGGTCCCAACAAAACTTGTTTCGTCGAATTCTGAGATCGTTTGAAAAATGGCCCATTTCTGGTCGATCCAATTTAACTGTAATTGACCAAAACACGTTTTCCTTTGCCACACTCACATCCTAGCTTCAAAAATTATGAAATTTGAAACCTAGCAATAACTTCACATCCCGGATCCAACAAAAGTGGTTTCGTCGAATTCCGAGGTCGTTTGCAAAATAGCCAATTTCACGGGCCATATAAATTCCATAGCGACCTTTCTGAAAATTCATTTGGCCATAACTTTTGCTTTCTGCTATGAAACTTCAATTTTTCAGATTTGTTATAAAGGTATTCACTAACAGATTTAAATATTTTTGGTTTCACTCAAATCCGTTTTGTTTTGCACGCGGTACAACCAGTCAAAGTTTGAATTCAAATTTTGAAACTACCGCGCCATTTCAGTCCTTGTTTATAATTAGAATTAATTATATTCCGTTTCAATTGTCGATTCAAACTCAGTTTTCATCTTTATTATTTAAAATATTTATTTTAAATATTTAAAATCCACTATTTTAGCCAATTTAAAAAATTTAATTTGGTTCAGATTTTCCGGGTCGTTACAATCTCCCTCACTTAAAACTTTTCGTCCCCGAAAAGGAACAAAGTCAAAAGTGGTTTGATTAATCAACTCTACGTTCAATCTGGCTTCCATTCTCCAACTTTTCAGTTTTTGGGAATTTTCAAATTCTTCAAAAATTTGGCTAACACCCGGAATTTTCGAAAAATTTCGCCATAACCTCCTTTGTACGGGGAGAGGTTTGGAAATTTATTGGGCCGTATTAGGTACCCGATAAATCCTATAAAGCATACACATATTTATAGTGATATAATCTGGTGTTTACAGGGGAGCATGTATAGATAATAACTCCAGAGAATAAATTCTCGTCACCCTGTCAAAGCCTGAGGGAGTGTGTATTTTAATTGCTCCAAAGGATAAATCCTCGTCACCTCGTCCCGTGTGGGAAATAAATAGTCCATGTGCCGTATCTAATGACTAGAGAGACATGATTATTGTCAACTCCAGACCCGTGTGGAGTTTTTATTAATCTGGCAATTTTTACGTTACAATTTTACATGGTCATATCAGTCATCGGTTCAACCTGTAAAATATAGTCATCGCCATACAAGCCTCTCGCTCATATGGTAAATCTTCCACCTCGTCACACAAGCTCCAAATGCTTATGTGGTATATGATGAAGTATGCCTATCATCCAGAAGTATGCCATGTAATGTAGTTCAAAATTAATTGTTACTATCCTATGGCGATATTTATTATTACACACAGAACAACCAGCACTCCACATCCAATGGCATTCACAGGAGTTGACATAATAATATTTCGCATCCAACTCATTAAGGTTTACCTATTTGTCGGGAGCGCAAATAATTTCTTTACTCAACAGCTATCCATTTACCTGTTCAAACATATATAATACACATGTATATATTTCTATTTATTTCTAAATCAGTTCAATGTGTGAGTTAATCGAATAAATCCTACCATTCATTCTCTTATTAATTAAATTAACTATCGTTTCAATAATTTTAATTAATCAAATCTACTATCACACAACACAAACAACAATCAAATTGTTTTTAACTTTTCTAAAATATACTAATAGATTTATATACTCTTTTATTTTTCAAATATATATCTTTTATATATTCAAAAATCATATTTCTAAAACCAGCCTATATATATATATATAATCACAAATACGTTATTTACAAACATATAACTCTCGACTCGTTCTGAGGCACTTCTGACCCCATCTCTAACGAACTATTCTGATTATGCTATACTCATACTAGGATATTACTGATCCTATCTGTATTGAGTTACCCGTCCTAGAACACTACTGGTTCTATCTCTGACGAGTTCGTTAATATGTTATATTCCAGAACTAAGCTTAACCAAAGATCTGATACCACGTTGTGACGACCCTAAACCCCGTACTGACGGTGGCAAGGGTAATCCTTGGAATATAACATAGAAAATAGATAATAGCAGAACAGAAATAAATAAATACACTAGACAATGTACAAATAATACACTGAATAAACGTAATCATCAGAGTTACACAGTATACAGGATCATACTTAGTACAAATACAGTTCAGCTATACATAAATGTCTACAGCGGAAACAAACATAATATGTACAATAGGAGCTGAACAGCATAAAAAGAGATAAATGATAGAATCCATCTTCAGCTCCAACTATCCGGATAAAGCCAGCCAAACCTGAATACAAGGCTGCTCGTGTAGAAAAAGGGGCACCTGAGTTTGAAAGTGAAACAAACTACGAGTCAGTCATGGGACTGGTATGAGAAATCTACTCAACACATTTGAAATATGGCTAATCAAAGGCCACGCCACTTTCGTGGAACGGGTTTACTCCATTGGATTGCCAGTGCTTTAAAACAATTAAATCTTTTAAACTTCGTAATGCTTTTTGTAAAAACGAACCCATTATAAGACTCAGTTCCCATCACACAATGCAACGCAAACCGGAGGATAGAGTTTTACCTTATAATGGCCAAAATATGCTTGATACGAATAAAGCAAAAGCATTTTATATTATTACTAGTGTTTATATATTTCAAAAACAATTTCAAATCAAAAGTATCAATCATAGACGGCATTAATGCCCCATACCACTATGTCGCCATATATAGGTATACAATCAAAATCGCACAGTCACGTATTTGGAAATTGGATTTCCGTCATGAACCAAGGCAAAAGATAGTCCTTACGGAATTCGAGACTCTCTAGCCCGAGCCTCAGGCAAGCGTGCAGGCAAGCCTTGGAGCGACAGGGCCGGTCCACCGATGTGGATTATTATGCCTGAACAATACGTTTCCCCGCCCTTTGGGGCATAAACGAGCCAACGAATGACTCCATCGGTCCCGGATCGACCGATATATCTGAAGCGCCTCGCAACAGCAACAACCACATAAGTCAATCTCGTCAGGGCATGTAAAACCACTGACGCCACTTCTAGCTAGAAAGAAACGCATGTCCTCCCTGAGGTCCTCTCCCGTTTCTGGTTCATACCGGGGTGTGAGGTTCGCGAATTCACGTTAATAACAAAGCTACGCCATACAGACGGGGCTTTGATCATCACCACAACACTTTACTTTTCAACAGAAGCCTTGATCACTGCATCTTAGCATGCCACACAGGCAATTCACACCATGCAACCGATGGCTATCAATCACACAGAATAAATTCCAATGTCAGACACACAGTCCATTTACAAGTCCGTCCTGGGTCTGAACGAAACCGGAGGCACTATATACCTCGCAAACCCATCGATCTCCACGTATGTCTAGACGATCACCACTCATTATCCATATTTCGGGATGCCTCCCAATCAGGACATCAGTTACCATCCAAACGAGGTGAAGATCTCTGGCCTTCGACCACCATCTTCATCTTCGATTTCTTATCGTCGATTCAGTTATTCAGAATGGGATAAACCCGGTCTTTCTGAGCAACTCGCGTATATAATAAACATGTGCTACAAAAACACTACATACGCATCATTTCAATTCATTAGTCACTAACTGTAAATCAGCAAGAGAACGATTTCCCTAATATTAACCCCGAGGGCCGAAACCAACAACAGATCAACACCCAGGAAACCATTCGACTTAGCCAACCTTCAGTTAGTTTCTAAATTTCACATCCATATCGTTTATAATATTTTATAATGATTTATCGCTATTTTTATTTATTTTAAAATAGACAATCTATTCAAAACGACGCTTCGGGCCATAACGCGGTCGTGGTGCTGTTTTTCTTCAGATTTGATTTACACATATCTGAAAATCTAACCATTGGATCTTCACAAAATTTACATCATTAGAAAGATCTTTTCAAAACGAATCCAACGATTCCAGTTTTGGGAAAATCCGACGGTCGGATCTCCCGGTACTATCGTTTGAAGTTTCGATTTCAAAATACGAACTGCAGCGTCGTTATTCGATTTAGTATAATTATATATATATATATATATATATAATCGATTCTGGCGCTGTTTTTCTTGGATTCGTTCGGCTGAGAAAATCTTCGTTGTGTTGACCCCAAACCCCGTACTGACGGTGGCAAGGGTAATCTTTGGAATATAACACAGAAACAGATAATAGCAGAACAGAAATAAATAAATAAATACACTACATAATGAACAATAGATTACACTGGATAAACGTAATCATTAGAGTTACACAGTATACAGGATCATACTTATTACAAATACAGTTCAGCTATAAAATATGTCTACAGCGGAAAAACAAACATAATGTACAATAGGAGCTGAACAGCATAAAAAGAGATAAATGATAGAATCCATCTTCAGCTCCAGCTATCCAGAGAAAGCCAGCTAAAACCTGAATACAAGGCTGCCCGTGTAGAAAAAGGGCACCCGAGTTTGAAAGTGAAACAAACTACGAGTCAGTCATGGGACTGATATGAGAAATCCACTCAACACATTTAAAATATGGCTAATCACAGGACCACGCCACTTTCGTGGAACGGGTTTACTCCATTGGATTGCCAGTGCTTTAAAAACAAATCTTTCTTTTAAGCATCGCAATGCTTTTTATAAAAATGAAGCCATTATAAGACTCAGTTCCGATCACACAATGCAACGCAAACCGGAGGATAGAGTTTTACCTTATAATGGCCAAAATATTCTTGATACGAATAAAACAAAAGCATTTGATATTATTACTAGTGTTTATATGTTTCAAAAACAATTTCATATCATAACTATCAATCGTAGACGGCATGGGTATCATATATCATGTCGCCATATATATATACACAATCAAAACCGCACGGTGTCGTATTTGGAAATTGGATTTCCGTCATGAGCCAAGGCAAAAGATAGTCCTTACCGACTTCGCGACTCTCTAGCCCGAGCCACAGTATCAGAATGCATCAACCCTTTAGATCGTCAGGGCCGGTCCACTGATGTGGATTATTATGCCTGAACACTACATTTCCCCGCCCTTTGGGGCGTAAATGAGCCAACGAATGACTCCATCGGACCCGGATCGTCCGATCAAACCGAGGCGCCTCGCAACAGTAACAACCACATAAGTCAAACTCGTCAGGGCGTGTAAAACCACTGATGCCACTTCTAGCTAGAAAGAAACGCAGGCCCTCCCTGATGTTCTCTCCCGTTTCTGGTTCATACCGGGGTGTGAGGCTCGCGATTTTACGTTATACACAAAGCTACGCCACACGGGCGAGGCTTTGATCATCACCACAAGACTTTGCTTTTCAACAGAAGCCCTGATCACTGCATCTTAGTATGCCACATAAGCAATTCACACCGTGCAACTGATGGCTATCAATCACACAGAATAAATTCCAATGTTAGACACACTATCCATTTGCAAGTCCGTTCTGGGTCTGAACGAAATCGGAGGCACTAAATACCTCGCAAAGCCATCGATCACCACGTACGTCTGGACGATCACCACTCATTATCCATATTTCGGGATGCCTACCAATCAGGACCTCGGTTACCATCCAAACGAGGTGAAGATCTCCGGTCTTCGACCACCGTCTTCATCTTCGATTTCTTATCGTCGATTCAGTTATTCAGAATGGGATAAACCTGGTCTTTCTGAGCAACTCGCATATATAATAAACAAGTGCAACACTAACATACACACGCATCATTTCAATTCATTAGTCACTAACCGTCAATTAGTAAGAGAACGATTTCCCAAATATTAACCCTGAAGGCCGAAACCCACATCAGATCAAAATCCAGGAAACCATTTGACTTAGCTAACCTTCAGTTAATTTCTAAATCACATCCATATCGTTTGTAATATTTTATAACGATTTATCGCTATTTTTATTTATTTTAAAATAGCCAATTTATTCAAAACGACGCTTCGGGCCATAACGCGGCCGTGGCGCTATTTTTTTTCAGATTTGATTTACACATGTCTGAAAATCTAACCATTGGATCTTCACAAAATTTACATCATTAGAAAGATCTTTTGAATACGAATCAAACGGTTCCAGTTTCGGGAAATTCCGACGGTCGGATCTCCCGGTATAATCGTTTGAAGTTTCGATTTCAAAATACGAACTGCAGCGTCGTTATTCTATTATATATAATTATATTTATATATATATATAACCGATTATGGCGCTGTTTTTCTTCAGATTTGAATTAAACATTCCAGACAATCCAACCGTTGGATTTTTACAAAGTTGGTGCCGTTGGGAAGATATTTCCAAAGCGAACCCAACGGTTGCGGTTTCGGGAAAATCCGATGGTCGGATCTCCCGGTATAATTGTTTGAAATCACGGTTTCAAAATACGAACTGCAGCTTGTTATTCGATATATTTCGATTCTATTTATATATATATATATATATATGTATATATATATCGATTCTTCGATTTCAAAACTATATTCTTTTCATACATTTGATAAAAATGATATTTTTATCTAACTGTCTTCTATTTCAACGCTTCGCTATTTTTAACAATTCATTTGTATAATAAAAAAGGGGATTTTTTATTATAAAACAATTCATTTCAAAACACGATTATTTTATATAGTTAATATAGATAATAAAAATAGGATTTTTTTTATAAAACAATTTATTACAAAACAAGATTATTTTATATAGTTAATATAGATGATAAAAATAGGATTTTTATTATAAAACAATTTATTTCAAAATATGAATACCATTCAACACATGAATTTCAATTCAACGAATTAATTTCAATTCAACACATGAAGGTTTTCTATAGTTTATATATATAGACAAAAATGTGATTTTTATATTTGAAACACGAATACCGTTCAACACATGAATTTCAATTCAACGAATGAATATCGATTCAACACATGAAGGTTTTCTATAGTTTATATATATAAATAAAAATGTGATTTTTATATTTAAAACACGAATACCATTCAACACATGAATTTCAATTCAACGAATGAATATCGATTCAACACATGAAGGTTTTCTATAGTTTATATATATAGATAAAAATGTGATTTTTATATTTAAAACACGAATACCTTTCAACACATGAATTTCAATTCAACGAATGAATATCGATTCAACACATGAAGGTTTTCTATAGTTTATATATATAGATAAAAATGTAATTTTTCTATTTTAAACACGAATACCATTCAACATATGAATTTCAATTCAACGAATGAATATCGATTCAACACATAAAGGTTTTCTATAGTTTATATATATAGATAAAAATGTGATTTTTATATTTAAAACACGAATACCTTTCAACACATGAATTTCAATGCAACGAATGAATATCGATTCAACACATGAAGGTTTTCTATAGTTTATATATATAGATAAAAATATGATTTTTATATTTAAAACACGAATACCATTTAACATATGAATTTCAATTCGACGAATGAATATCGATTCAACACATGAAGGTTTTCTATACAACGAATAAATATAGTTTCAACAAATGAAAATAATTCAATCACATGAATATCATTCAAAATTTCGGCAGCATAACGGCAGGGTAGTTAAAACCGGGACCGTCCCTAGTACGGCTCCTCGCTCTACCTTAAAACCTCGCGGTTTTTGACAATGGGGAATCATGCATCTAGTTCGCACGCAGGCGGCATGTATATTTATTTCATTTCCACAAACTAATCCTATGTGGTTTCAGCCAAATATTTCTCAACCACAAACGGGTATTTTTCAACCACAATCAATCAATATCAACCACAAACAATTCCAATCAACCATTCGCTATCAATCAATTTTCACACCAATCACAACCAATAAATATCGTCCATGGTTTGTGGACGAGGGGCGTATATATATATTTATATATAGCATTTCACTTCTATTTCAACACATATATAATTTTTACAACCCCTATACAACTTCTACATCGAACGTACAACTTATACAATGCTTATACAAGAGGTGTACAACGCTTATATAACTCATACTCGACTATATAATTTATACATCATCGTTTTCCATATCGTTTATAAATTAGAAATCTCACGTTGGGTTCCACTCCACCAAAAATAGCAGAAGGCTCAGAAAAATATGCGGTCTCTTCTAAAATGTAGAAGACGTCCTCACGGTCCCGGTGCCTCCTGTTTCATCGAATTTTGTCAGCACACTAAAAAGATATGATTTTTCAAAGTTTTGTAACACTTAAAAGTGTTAAAATCATATAAAGGAATCACCTTCATCATTGGTTCAAACAAGGGTTTGAATTTTTCGCGAATCCGAGCGATGTGGTGATAATCGGAGGGTGTGACGTGGAAGAGGGAGGAGAGGGGAGTCGGCGCAGGGTGGTTTGGTGATGATCGGTGGCCGGATCTGGTCGTGGCGGCACTAGGAAGTGGCGAACTTGGCGGGCTCGATTCAGGCGATAGAGGCGACGAGGGGGGTGTTGGTTGGGTCAGATTTGAAGAGTAAGAGGAGGCGCGTCGAGGGGATGTGGTGGCGGTCGCTGGTGATGGCCGTGGCGACGCTAAAGTGGACGGGAAGGATTGAAGAATTTTCGCTGTCGATCAGGTCTTCAGAGGAAAAAGACGGGGAGAGAGAAAGTGAGGCTGACCAATCATAATTTTTTTTAATTTATATATTTTTAAATTCTCAAAAATACCCTCTTTAACACACGAACCCCAATCCAAACCCAACGACTGTTGTCCCTAGCGTCACCCCCATTCTGAACACAATGGGATATGTTTCGTTGGCCCATTTGACTGTTTCAGTCAGTTTTCCATCAAATTAAAATATAAAACATTCAATATTTGATTCGAATGTACATTTCAATTTGCCAGGGCCACAAACTAATTCGAAAAATTCCAGAAAAATAAATCTGGCTATGTTTTGACGATACGGTCCCAACAAAACTAGTTTCGTCGAATTCTGAGACCGTTTGCAAAAAGGCCCATTTCTGGTCGATCCCATTTAACTGTAATTGACCAAAACATGTTTTCCTTTGCCACGCTCACATACTAGCTTCAAAAATTATGAAATTTGAAACCTCGTAATAACTTCACATCCCGGATCCAACAAAAGTGGTTTCGTCGAATTCCGAGGTCGTATGCAAAATGGCCATTTTCACGGGCTATATAAATTCCATAGCGACCTTTCTGAAAATTCATTTGGCCATAACTTTTGCATCCCGCTATGAAACTTCGATTTTTCAGATTCGTTAGAATGGTATTCACTAACATACTTAAATATTTTTGGTTTCACTAAAATCCGTTTTGTTTTGCACCCGGTATAGTCAGACAAGGTTTAAATTCAAATTTTGAAACTACCGCGCCATTTCAGGCCTTGTTTATTATTAGAATTAATTATATTAGTTTTCAAACGTCAATTAAAACTCACTTTTCATTGCTATTATTTAAAATATTTATTTTAAATATTTAAAATCCATTATTTTAGCCAATTAAAATTTTTTAAATTGGTTCAGATTTTCTGGGTCGTTACAATCTCCCCCACTTAAAACTTTTCGTCCCCGAAAAGGAACAAGGTCGAAAGTGGTTTGATTAATCAACTCTATGTTCAATCCGGCTTCCATTCTCCAACTTTTCAGTTTCTGAGAATTTTCAAATTCTTCAAAAATTTGGCTAACACTCGGAATTTTCGAAATTTTTTGCCACAGCCTCCGTTGTACGGGGAGAGGTTTGGAAATTTATTGGGCCGTATTAGGTACCCAATAAATCCTAATAAGCATACACATATTCATAGTGATATATTCTGGTGTTTACAGGGGAGCGTGTATAGATAATAACTCCAGAGAATAAATTCTCGTCACCCTGTCAAAGCCTGAGGGAGTGTGTATTTTGAATGCTCCAGAGGATAAATCCTCATCACCTCGTCCCGTGTCGGAAATAAATAGTCCATGTGCCGTATCTAATAACTAGAGAGATGTGATTATTGTCAACTCCAGACCCGTTTGGGTTTTTTTATTAATCTGGCAATTTTATCGTTACAATTTAAATAGTCCATATCAGTCATCAGTTCAACCTGTAAAATATAGTCATCTCCATACAAGCCTCTCGCTCGTATGGTAAATCTTCCACCTCGTCACACAAGCTCCAAATGCTTATGTGGTATATGATGAAGTATGCCTATCTTCCAGAAGTATGCCATGTAATGTAGTTCAAAATTAATTGTTACTATCCTATGGCGACATTTATTTTTACACACAGAATAACCAGCACTCCGCATCCAATGGCATTCACAGGAGTTGATATAATAATATTTCGCATCCAACTCATTAAGGTTTACCTATTTGTCGGGCACGCAAATAAAATCTTTACTCAATAGCTAATCCATTTACCTGTTCAAACATATATAATGCACAAGTATATATTTCTATCTATTTTCTAATCAGTTTAATGTGTGATTTAAATGAGTAAATTCTACCATTATTCCCTTATTGATTAAATTAACTATCATTTTAATAATTTTAATTAATCAAATCTTCTATCACACAACACAAGCAACAATCAAATTGTTTTTAACTTTTCAAAAATATACTAATCAATTTCTATATTCTTTTAAAATCATTCAGACTATAGAATTAAAAGTGCACATCCATGGAAAGAAAATAACAACAGAGTAGAGAACTAATTGGTAATGCAAAGTATGGTAAATGTACCTTGCACCGAAGTCAATCAGAGATATCCACTCGGCATCTAGGATAGGCTTTCTGAATGCTCTCCTTAGTTTTCCAAGTACAATCTCGCGGATCCCCACTCCATTGCAATTTGACCAAGTGAACCTTTTTGTTCCTCAGCTCTTTGGTTTCCTTGCCGATAATCTTTAGCGGCTCTCTTCTCACAGCCAATTCTGGAGTAATTTCAATATCCTGTTGAGCTACTTCTTCCACGATCAAGTCTGGATCATGAACGTGCTTTCGAAGTTGAGATATGTGAAATACATCATGAACTCCAGGCAACCAATCAGGCAATTTAACTCTATAAGCGAGCGTTCCGATCTGTTCCAGAATAGGAAACGGACCAATGAATTTGGGCGCCAACTTCCCAGTTTTACCGAACCGGATAAATCCTCTCATCGGCGATACTTTCAAATTTACATAGTCGCCAACAGCAAATGATATATCTCTTCTTCTCTTGTTGGCATAGCTCTTCTGTCGGCTTTGAGCGGCGAGTAATCGCTTCTTAATAATGTCGACTTTGTCGGCAGCTTCTCAGATCATATCTGGCCCCAACACAAGTCTATTACCGGGTTCGACCCAACAAGCAGGGGATCGGCACGGTCTACCATACAATGCTTCGAATGGTGACATTGTCAGGCTCGCCTGGTAGCTGTTGTTATAAGAGAATTCAGCCAAATGCAGATGGTCTTCCCATGATCCACCGAAATCTAGAACACAAGCCCGCAATAGATCTTCTGAAATACGATTCACCCTCTCAGTCTGACCATCTGTCTGAGGATGATAAGCGGTGTTTAGATTCAGCTTTGTTCCCAGCTCTACTTGAAATGCATCCCAGAATTTACTAGTAAATATTGTGTCTCTATCACTGACTATATTGAGCGGCACTCCATGTAGTCTAACTATTTCCTTGAAATATATCTGCGCCAGACTCTGAGCAGTTCTGTTTGATCTGACAGGCATGAAATGGGCGGTCTTCGTGAAGCGATTTATGATCACCCAAATATTGTCATTTCCTTTTCTGGTTTTGGGCAAACCATTTATGAAGTCCATGGAAATATGTTCCCACTTCTAGCCTGGAACGTCTAGCGGTTGCAATAACCCAGCCAGCTTCTGTTGGTCGCTTTTGACTAGCTGGCAAGTAGGGCATCGGCTAACATATAGAGAAATGTCCCTCTTCATCGACTTCCACCAGAAAGTGCGTTTGATGTCATTATACATTTTGCTTACTCCCGGATGGATACTAAGTTTTGACTTGTGGCATTCATCCAGAACTTCCTTGCGGAGCTCAGCAATGTTAGGGACACAGATTCGACCTTTCAGCCTTAGAATCCCATCATTATCAACTTGAAAACTCGAGGGTTCGCCTTGTTGAATTATCTCTCTGATCTTCTGAATGAAGTGATCATCCTTCTGAAGAGCAGATATTTTATCTATCAATGAAGTTGTGATAATAAAACTGGAGATCATTTCATTCTTTCGGCTTAACGCATCGGCCATGACATTGGCTTTCCCTGGAGCGTATATAATTTCAAAATCGTATGCTGTAAGGAACTCTAGCCAACATTGTTGCCTCAGATTCAAGTCTTTCTGGGTGAACAGATACTTCAGCGACTGATGATCTGTAAATAGTTCGGATCTCTCACCTAGAAGATAATGCCTCCAGATTTTCAAAGTGAATACTATAGCCAATAACTCAAGATCATGAGTTACGTAGTTCTTTTCATGTGGCTTCAGCTGACGGCTAGCATACGCAATCAGTTGACCCATTTGCATTAACACTGCGCCAAGGCCTTCTCTAGAAGCATCAGTCCAGACTTTTAAATCCTGATTGCCATCGATGATGGTTAACACTGAAGCTGTCGTTAATCTTAACTTTAGCTCTTCAAAAGCCTCTTCACTTTCTGGAGTCCATTTGAATTTTGAGTGCTTCTTTGTAAGCTTCGTTAAGTGACCAGATATCTTCGAAAAGTTTTTAACGAACTTCCGGTAATAGCTAGCCAATCCGAGAAAACTGCGGACTTCTGTAGGAGTGCTAGGCTGCTTCCAGTTTTGAATAGCTGTGATTTTACTTGGATCCACAGCAATTCCTTCTTTCGATACGACGTGGCCTAAAATTTTTACTTCATCTTGCCAGAATATACATTTGGATAGTTTGGCTTTTAATACATTCCTTCTGAGGATTTCCAGAACCTGTTCCAAATGCTTTTCATGTACGGCCTTTGATTTAGAGAAGATTAGAATATCATCAATAAAAACCAGAACAAATTTATTCAAAACTCCTCTGAACACTCTATTCATCAAATCGACGAAGTAAGCTGGAGCGTTACATAAGCCGAACGACATTACTAACCACTCATAGAATAGGTCAGGACCTCTGAATGTTGTCATTGGAACACACTCTTCGGCAATTCGAAGCTGATGGAAGCCTGTAGCTAGGTCCATCCTTGAAAATACTTGCGCTCCATTCAGACGATCCAATAAATCATCGATTCACGGCAATGGATATTTGTTCTTTATCGTCTGCTTGTTCAAATCACGATAATCCACACATAGCCGTAGAGTACCGTCAGATTTTGGGACAAACACCACTGCTGCACCCCAATCAGAGAAACTAGGCCTGATTAGACCCTTCCATACTAGCTGTCGAGTTTGATTGTCTAATTCCTCTTTCTCTTTCAAGGACATTCTTCGAATAGCGTGAACTACCGGCCTTGCATTCGGAATCAAAGCAATCTTGAAATCTATTTCTCTCTGCGGAGGCAAGCGAACAACTTCTTCAAACAAATCCGCATAATTCTTGACGACAGGAATATATTTCACTAATTCGGGAATATTCTCTATGACTTCAGGGATATTTTCTATTTGGGCTGGAGAAACATCGAGAGCTGCCCAGAAGTCTTTTCTATTAGATTTCTGACCTTCACACGGTATGGTTATATAATTCCCTGATTTAATCTTAGCCCTAACAACTCTCTCGGCGCATCTAACCTCTGCTTCATATTTGGTTAGCTAATCCAATCCCAGAATAAGATCGAATTCATTAAAATTCATGACGATAGAGATAGTAGGGAATTTATAGCAGGAAAAAGAGACAGGCACCCCACAAACCCAACTGTGATCGATGGAACCCCCAACTGGATTTTGGACAGTCATTGGTTCTTCGAGCTTCTTCAATTTCAAATCCAGCTTCTTGACTGCACTCTTTGCAATAAAGCTTCGTGACGCGCTAGTATCAAATAGTACTTTAACTGGAATGTTATTGACATTGAGTGTGCCTTCTAAACCATCAGCCCTTCCTTGACTAGCTGAGGGCTCGGAAGTTTCCGCTATTTCATTCACTTGAACTACTTCAGGCTTCTTTAAGATCCAGCAATCCTTTGCAAGATGACCAGTCTGATGGCATTTACTGCAACCTCTTTTCTCTTGAAAATTCTTCTCTGATTTAGATCCACTCTTGATTCGTTTCTTTAGAGATCTGCAACTTACCGAGAGATGCCCTTGCCTATTGCAATTACTACATACAGCTGTCGTTACTGGCTCTTTTTCGAATCTGGCCCTTTTTCGATCGACTTTGGGCTCCTTACTGACTTCAGACATAGTACTGGCCTCAGGACGATCAGTTTCAGACTCAATTTTATTACTAGAGCTGACTTCCTCATCTTACTGTAACATACCTTTCTTGTCTAGATCTTCGTACTGGTAAGCCATGTATATCATTTCAGAGAAAGGAAGCTTCACATTCCTCATTACACTGTTCTGGTATTTTCTTTGAAGCCCGTTGATAAATCTAAAATTCTTCCTCTTCGGATTTTCAATTAGTTGAGGGGCAAAGTGAGAAAGTTCACTGAATTTCTTATGATATTCGGGAATGGTCATATCTCCCTGTATCAGATAAGAAAATTCATCACATAATCGCTCAATTGCTTTTGGAGGAGTAAATCTTTCCAAGAAAATCACTTTGAATCTATCCCAGGTGATATCACCTTCTGGATTATCCTTGATAACCGAATCCCACCAGAACAAAGCTTCATCTTTGAGTGCCTAGGAGGCCAGTAATCTTTTCTGGTCATCCCTCAGCTTTAATCCTTCAAAGATTTTCTCAGCCGAATGAATCCAGGCTTGTGCTTTCATAATTGATTCTTCACCCGAGAAGGGTTTTCCACCCATATTTCTATATTTCATAAATAGAGCTTCTATATCCGGGTCAGTATTACTTCTTCTGTTTCTGGCACTCATTTTCTAGTACTTCTGCAAATAGCAGATCAAGTGTCAGGTCACAGAAAAGATATTTTAAAACATAGAAACATATACTTGAATGTAAATGTATCTATCGATGTGTTATTTCATTTTGCTACTCATACTAGGATATTACTGATCCTATCTGTAATGAGTTACCCGTCCTAGAACACTACTGGTTCTAGTTCTGACGAGTTCGTTAATATGTTATATTCCAGAACTAAGCTTAACCAAAGCTCTGATACCACGTTGTGACGACCCCAAACCCCGTACTGACGGTGGCAAGGGTAATCTTTGGAATATAACACAGAAACAGATAATAGCAGAATAGAAATAAATAAATACACCAGATAATGAACAATAGATTACACTGGATAAACGTAATCATCAGAGTTACACAGTATACAGGATCATACTTAGTACAAATACAGTTCAGCTATACAAATATGTCTACAGCGGAAAAACAAACATAATGTACAATAGGAGTTGAACAACATAAAAAGAGATAAATGATAGAATCCATCTTCAGCTCCAGCTATCCAGAGAAAGCCAGCTAAAACCTGAATACAAGGCTGCCCGTGTAGAAAAAGGGCACCCGAGTTTGAAAGTGAAACAAACTACGAGTCAGTTATGGGACTAGTATGAGAAATCCACTCAACACATTTAAAATATGGCTAATCACAGGACCACGCCACTTTCATGGAACGGTTTTACTCCATTGGATTGCCAGTGCTTTAAAAACAAATCTTTCTTTTAAACATCGAAATGCTTTTTATAAAAAGAAGCCATTATAAGACTCAGTTCCCATCACACAATGCAATGCAAACCAGAGGATAGAGTTTTACCTTATAATGGCCAAAATATGCTTGATACGAATAAAACAAAACCATTTGATATTATTACTAGTGTTTATATGTTTCAAAAACAATTTCATATCATAACTATCAATCGTAGACGGCATGGGTACCATATATCATGACGCCATATATATATACAATCAAAACCGCACGGTGTAGTATTTGGAAATTGGATTTCCGACATGAACCAAGGCAAAAGATAGTCCTTACCGACTTCGCAACTCTCTAACCCGAGCCACAGGATCAGAACGCATCAACCCTTTAGATCGTCAGGGCCGGTCCACTGATGTGGATTATTATGCCTGAACACTACGTTTCCCCGCCCTTTGGGGCGTAAATGAGCCAACGAATGACTCCATCGGACACGGATCGTCCGATCAAACCGAGGCGCCTCGCAACAGTAACAACCACATAAGTCAAACTCGTCAGGGCGTGTAAAACCACTGACGCCACTTCTAGCTAGAAAGAAACGCAGGCCCTCCCTAATGTCCTCTCCCATTTCTGGTTCATACGGGGTGTGAGGCTCGCGATTTTACGTTATACACAAAGCTACGCCACACAGGCGGGGCTTTGATCATCACCACAAGACTTTGCTTTTCAACAGAAGCCCTAATCACTGCATCTTAGCATGCCACATAGGCAATTCACACCGTGCAACTGATGGCTATCAATCACACAGAATAAATTCCAATGTCAGACACACTGTCCATTTGCAAGTCCGTTCTGGGTCTGAACGAAACTGGAGGCACTAAATACCTCGCAAACCCATCGATCACCACGTACGTCTGGACGATCACCACTCATTATCCATATTTCGGGATGCCTTCCAATCAGGACCTCGGTTACCATCCAAACGAGGTGAAGATCTCCGGTCTTCGACCACCGTCTTCATCTTCGATTTCTTATCGTTGATTCAGTTATTCAGAATGGGATAAACCCGGTCTTTCTGAGCAACTCGCGTATATAATAAACAAGTGCAACACTAACATACACACGCATCATTTCAATTCATTAGTCACTAACCGTCAATTAGTAAGAGAACGATTTCCCGAATATTAACTCCGAAGGCCGAAACCGACATCAGATCAAAATCCAGGTAACCATTTGACTTAGCTAACCTTCAGTTAATTTCAAAATCACATCCATATCGTTTTTAATATTTTATAACGATTTATCTCTACTTTTATTTATTTTAAAATAGCCAATTTATTCAAAACGACGCTTTGGGCCATAACGCGGCCGTGGTGCTATTTTTCTTCAGATTTGATTTACACATATCTGAAAATCTAACCGTTGGATCTTCACAAAATTTACATCATTAGAAAGATCTTTTCAAAATGAATCCAACGGTTCCAGTTTCGAGAAATTCCGACGGTCGGATATCCCGGTATAATCGTTTGAAGTTTCGATTTCAAAATACGAACTGCAGCGTCGTTATTCGATTATATATAATTATATTTATATATATATATAAATATAATCGATTCTGGCGCTGTGTTTCTTCAGATTTGAATTAAACATTCTATACAATCCAACTGTTAGATTTTTACAAAGTTGGTGCCGTTGGGAAGATATTTCCAAAGCGAACCCAACGGCTGCGGTTTCGGGAAAATCCGATGGTCGGATCTCCCGGTATAATCGTTTGAAATCACGGTTTCAAAATACGAACTGCAGCTTCGTTATTCGATATATTTCGAGTCTATTATTATATATATATACATATATATATATATATATATATATATATATCGATTTTTCGATTTCAAAACTATATTCTTTTCATACATTTGATAAAAAATATATTTTTATCTAATTGTCTTCTATTTCAACGCTTCGCTATTTTTAACAATTCATTTGTGTAATAAAAAAGGGGATTTTTTATTGTAAAACAATTCATTTCAAAAAATGATTATTTTATATAGTTAATATAGATGATAAAAACAGGATTTTTATTATAAAACAATCTATTTCAAAACAAGATTATTTTATATATTTAATATAGATGATAAAAATAGGATTTTTATTATAAAACAATTTATCTCAAAATATGAATACCATTCAACACATGAATTTCAATTCAACGAAAGAATTTCGATTCAACACATGAAGGTTTTCTATAGTTTATATATAAAGACAAAAATGTGATTTTTATATTTGAAACACGAATACCATTCAACACATGAATTTCAATTCAACGAATGAATATCGATTCAACACATGAAGGTTTTCTATAGTTTATATATATAGATAAAAATGTGATTTTTATATTTAAAACACGAATACCATTCAACACATGAATTTCAATTCAACGAATGAATATCGGTTCAACACATGAAGGTTTTCTGTAGTTTATATATATATATAAAAATGTGATTTTTATATTTAAAACACGAATACCTTTCAACACATGAATTTCAATTCAATGAATGAATATCAATTCAACACATGAAGGTTTTCTATAGTTTATATATATGGATAAAAATGTGATTTTTATATTTAAAACACGAATACCATTCAACACATGAATTTCAATTCAATGAATGAATATCGATTCAACACATGAAGGTTTTCTATAGTTTATATATATAGATAAAAATGTGATTTTTATATTTAAAACACGAATACCTTTCAACACATGAATTTCAATTCAACGAATGAAAATCGATTCAACACATGAAGGTTTTCTATAGTTTATATATATAGATAAAAAATTGATTTTTATATTTAAAACACGAATAACATTCAACACATGAATTTCAATTCAACGAATGAATATCGATTCAACACATGAAGGTTTTCTATACAACGAATAAATATAGTTTCAACAAATGAAAATAATTCAAACACATGAATATTATTCAAAATTTCGGCAGCATAACGGCAGGGTAGTTAAAACCGGGACCGTCCTTAGTACGGCTCCTCGCTCTACCTTAAAACCTCGCGGTTTTTTACAATGGGGAATCATGCATCTAGTTCGCACGCAGGCGGCATGTATATTTATTTCATTTCCCCAAACTAATCCTATGTGGTTTCAACCAAATATTTCTCAACCACAAACGGGTATTTTTCAACCATAATCAATCAATATCAACCACAAACAATTCCAACCAACCATTCGTTATCAATCAATTTTCACACCAATCACAACCAATAAATATCATCCATGGTTTGTAGACGAGGGGCGTATATATATATATTTATATATAGCATTTCACTTCTATTTCAACACATATATAAGTTTTACAACGCCTATACAACTTATACATCGAACGTACAACTTATACAACGCTTATACAAGAGGTGTACAACGCTTATATAACTCATACATCGACTATATAATTTATACATCGTTGTTTTCCATATCGTTTATAAATTAGAAATCTCACGTTGGGTTCCACTCCACCAAAAATAGCAGAAGGCTCAGAAAAATATGCGGTCTCTTCTAAAACGTAGAAGACGTCCTCACGGTCCCGGTGCCTCCTGTTTCATCGAATTTCGTCAACACATTAAAAAGATATGATTTTTCTAAGTTTTGTAACACTTAAAAGTGTTAAACACATATAAAGGAATCACCTTCATCGTTGGTTCAAACAAGGGTTTGAATTTTTCGCGAAATCTGAGCGATGTGGTGACGATCGGAGGGTGTGACATGGAAGAGGGAGGAGAGGGGTGTCGGCGCAGGGTGGTTTGGTGATGATCGGTGGCCGGATCTGGTCGTGGCGGCGCTAGGAAGTGGCGAACTTGGCGGGCTCGATTCAGGCGATAGAGGCGACGAGGGGGTGGTGGTGGGGTCGGATTTGAAGAGGAAGAGGAGGCGCGTCGAGGGGATGTGGTGGCGGTCGCTGGTGATGGCCGTGGCGGCGCTAAAGTGGACGGGAAGGATTGAAGAACTTTCGCCGTCGATCAGGGCTTTAGAGGAAAAAGACGGGGAGAGAGAAAGTGAGGCTGACCAATCATATTTTTTTATTTATATATTTTTAAATTCTCAAAAATACCCTCTTTAACACACGAACCCCAATCCAAACCCAACGACTGTCGTCCCCAGCGTTTTAACCCCATTCTGAACACAATGGGATATGTTTCGTAGGCCCATTCGACTGTTTCAGTCAGTTTTCCTTCATATTAAAATATAAAAATTCAATATTTGATTCGAACGTACATTTCAATTTGCCAGGGCCACAAACTGATTCGAAAAATTCCAGAAAAATAAATCTGGCTATGTTTTGACGATACGGTCCCAACAAAACTAGTTTCATCGAATTCTGAGACCGTTTGCAAAAAGGCCCATTTCTGGTTGATCCCATTTAACTGTAATTGACCAAAACACGTTTTCCTTTGCCACGCTCACATACTAGCTTCAAAAATTATGAAATTTGAAACCTAGCAATAACTTCACATCCCTGATCCAACAAAAGTGGTTTCGTCGAATTCCGAGGTCGTATGCAAAATGGCCATTTTCATGGGCTATATAAATTCCATAGCGACCTTTCTGAAAATTCATTTGGCCATAACTTTTGCATCCCACTATGAAACTTCGATTTTTCAGATTCGTTAGAAAGGTTTTCACTAACAGATTTAAATATTTTTGGTTTCACTCAAATCCATTTTGTTTTGCACCCGGTATAGTCC
This sequence comes from Allium sativum, assembly GCA_030737875.1. Taxonomy (NCBI): domain Eukaryota; kingdom Viridiplantae; phylum Streptophyta; class Magnoliopsida; order Asparagales; family Amaryllidaceae; genus Allium; species Allium sativum. The sequence goes on along the minus strand of CM060919.1, from coordinate 564,810,668 downwards.
GACAAAGTTTGAATTCAATTTTTGAAACTACCTCGCCATTTCAGGCCTTGTTTATTATTAGAATTAATTATATTCGTTTTCAAACGTCGATTCAAACTCACTTTTCATTGCTATTACTTAAAATATTTATTTTAAATATTTAAAATCCATTATTTTAGCCAATTTAAAATTTATAAATTGGTTCAGATTTTCTGGGTCGTTACATTTGAATTAAACATTCCAGACAATCCAACAATTGGATCTTTACAAAGTTGGTGCCATTGGAAAGATATTTCCAAAGCGAGCCCAACGGTTGTGGTTTCGGGAAAATCCGATGGTCGGATCTCCCGCACTAATCGTTTGAAATCACGGTTTCAAAATACAAACTGCAGCTTTGTTATTCGATATATTTTAATTCTATATATATATATATATATCGATTCTTCGATTTCAAAACTACATGATTTTCATACATTTGATAAAAATGATATTTTTATCTAACTGTCTTCTATTTCAACACTTCACTATTTTTAACAATTCATGTATATAGTAAAAATGTGATTTTTATTGTAAAACGATTTATTTCAAAACACGACTATTTTATATAGTTAATATAGGTGATAAAAATAGGATTTTTATTATAAAACAATTTATTTCAAAACAAGATTATTTTATATAGTTCATATTGATGATAAAAATATGATTTTTATTATAAAACAATTTCTTTCAAAATATGAATACCATTCAACACATGAATTTCAATTCAACGAATGAATTTCGATTCAACACATGAAGGTTTTCTATAGTTTATATATATAGATAAAAAGGCGATTTTTATATTTAAAACACGAATACCATTCAACACATGAATTTCTATTCAACGAATGAATTTTGTTTCAACACATGAAGGTTTTCTATAGTTTTTATATATATATAGATAAAAAGGTGATTTTTATATTTAAAACACGAATACCATTCAACACATGAATTTCTATTCAACGAATGAATTTCGATTCAACACATGAAGGTTTTCTATAGTTTATATGGATAGAGTAAAAATGTAATTTTTGTCGTTAAAACAGTTTATTCAAAACACGAATAAATATAGTTTCAGCAAATGAAAATAATTCTAACACATGAATATTATTCAAAATTTCGGCAGCATAACGGCAGGGTAGTTAAAACCGGGACCGTCACTAGTACGGCTCCTCGCTCTACCTTAAAGCCTTGCAGGTTTTGACAATGGGGAATCATGCATCTAGTTCGCACGCAGGCGGCATGTATATTTTTTTCATTTCCACAAACTAATCCTATGTGGTTTCAACCAAATATTTCTCCACCACAAACGGGTATTTTTCAACCACAATCAATCAATTTCAACCACAAACAATTTCAATCAACCATTCGCTATCAATCAGTTTTCACACCAATCACAACCAATAAACATCGTCCATGGTTTGTGGACGAGGGGCGTATATATACATATATTTATATAAGCATTTCACTTCTATTTCAACACATATATAATTTTTACAACGCATATATAACTTATACATCGAACGTACAACTTATACAACGCTTATACAAGAGGTGTACAACGCTTATATAACTCATACATCGACTATATAATTTATACATCATCGTTTTCCATATCGTTTATAAATTAGAAATCTCACATTGGGTTCCACTCCACCAAAAGTAGAAGAAGGCTCAGAAAAATATGCAGTCTCTTCTAGAACGTAGAAGACATTCACACGGGTCCACTGTCTCTTGTTTCACTGAATTTCGACAAGAAACGAAAAAGATATGATTTTTATAGTGATATCATAAATCGCGACACTTTAATGTGTTGAAATCAGATTTTAAAATAAAGGCCGTTACACTAGTTTGTTCAAAACTAGGTTTGCAATTTTCAGCAAATCCGTGAAGCGATAGGGTAATCGGGCTTCACTACGAGGTAGAGCTCCAGGAGGCGCGCCAGGGGGGTCCCACCCTGATGTACTCGACGGCGACCAGAGGGGATGGCGGCGCGAAGAACGATCGGACTTTGGAGGCTTCAAACGAACGAAATACTCAATGAAAAATCTCAAATTTGGTATGGATTGGAAGATCTTCCCTAGCTCTACAAAATCCTCAACTGGAGGTGGGGCTAATTCTTCTTGGATCGATCGAAAAATGAGGGGGAAGGTTTTGAACGATATTCGTCGTCGACCTGGGGGGGTTTCGGAGAGAAACGGGGAAAGAGAAAATATCTTGTCCAATGAAATATATTTATTTATTTATATATTTTAAAATCTCTAAAATACCCTCTTCCATACACGAACACCAATTCAAACCTAACGACTGTCGTCCCTAGCGTTTTACCCCCATTCCGAACACAATGGGATATGTTTTGTAGGCCCATTCGACTGTTTCAGCCAGTTTTACTTCAAATTAAAATATAAAACATTCAATATTTAATTTGAACGTACATTTCAATTTTCCAGGGCCACAAACTGATTTGAAAAATTCCAAAAAAATAAATCCAGCTATGTTTTGATGATACAGTCCCAACAAAACTAGTTTCGTCGAATTCTGAGATCGTTTGAAAAATGGCCCATTTCTGGTCGATCCAATTTAACTGTAATTGACCAAAACACGTTTTCCTTTGCCACGCTCACATACTAGCTTCAAAAATTATGAAATTTGAAACCTAGCAATAACTTCACATCTCGGATCCAACAAAAGTGGTTTCGTCAAATTCCGAGGTCGTTTGCAAAATGGCCAATTTCACGGGCCATATAAATTCCATAGCGACCTTTCTGAAAATTCATTTGGCTATAACTTTTGCTCCGCTATGAAACTTCGATTTTTCAGATTCGTTAGAAAGGTATTCGCTAACAGATTTAAATATTTTTGGTTTCACTCAAATCCGTTTTGTTTTGCACCCGGTACAGTCAGTCAAAGTTTGAATTCAAAATTTGAAACTACCGCGCCATTTCAGGCCTTGTTTATAATTAGAATTAATTATATTCCTTTTCAGTTGTCAATTCAAACTCAGTTTTCATCTTTATTATTTAAAATATTTATTTTAAATATTTAAAATCCACTATTTTAGCCAATTTAAAAAAAATTAATTGGCTCAGATTTTCCGGGTCATTACAGCGATTTTGGGGACCCAGGCGGCATCAAATTCATTAGAACGCTGGCTGGAGGTTCGCATCATGAAGCCTGTCGAAGTGGCAGCTTCCGATTAGCACCAACTCATCTGAGGAGCATGCGCGCAAATGAACCCTAGTTGGAGCGAAGTTCGGCTTTACAGTGAATAACAAGGAAGAAAGGTAGTAATAATTTAATTAATTATTAACATCATTAACCTTCAAAAGCTAATATCTTTCACATACGGTATCGGAATCGCATGAAATATGATCCATTGGGATCGTGGGGACGAGAGCTTCACAACAAGGCTAACTATGTCAAATTTGGAGCTTGTTAGAATTTAGGGTAGATTTAAATCCAAACCATCCAATAAAGAATGACGGAGTGGAAACCGACAGTGCGAACTCTTTTTCACTCAAATTATTTTATAGTTATTAAATGATAGGTTGCAGATGGGGCTTATAGCCCCTAACACTATTTTTTTGTACAAACCATGGTCGATTGTTTGTTTGGATTGCGATTGGGATTGTCATTGATTGATATTGTTGGATATAAAATTATTTATATAAAATGTATACAAAAATTATCATGAAAATAAAATAAATATTCATTTACAAATCGGACGGTTTGTTTTATGTACACCTATTTAACTGACATTGATTGGGACGATAAATTTTACACATCACCTAACCGCACAAATAATAATTAGTATTTATTGGTTGAAACCCCACATAGGTATTGGGATAATATTTGACATACACTAATCCCAATTGTTTAGTTGTATGTCAATCGATGGTTTGACAGACTGTATAAACATTATTTACTTATTTTATTGCTTATACAGTTGTACAAATGCACTCTGGATGTTGTATGAAATTTTAATGATGGTTTATCGTTATTGTTGTATGCATGCGATGTATGAAATCCATATAACTGAAAGTATATGGTAATTGATTGAGTCAGATTCCAATTCAGAATTAACGAATATTTTTAAATAATATTCAGTGAATAATCAAAATGTGATTTCGATGTTCGATTTTGGATGGACACGAAAATATTGAAATGTGAAGTCGTGTTAAGTAGTTAAACGCCATTTTAACATGAACGGGGTTTTCTGTCGATTTTATTAATTTTATAATGAATATCGAAAAGTGATTTCAAAATCTAGTATTTTGAAAATATTAGTATTTTAATATTATAATGATATGGAATATTCAATGTTGATTTAAAATTGAAAATGAAGTTGAAATCGTTTTAAAACGAATTTATAAACGATTTATAAAATACGTTTTGAACCGAAATTGACGAAAAATGTTATATATTTATATATATTAATGGTTTGAATAGAACGCGCCGCATAGCGGCCGTTCACGAATTTCAACCATTTACTTTAAATTGATGTCACGGGAGATTCGACCATCGGATTCTCCTAAAACTAGAATCATTGGGTTCGTATCGAAAAGAGCTTTCCAATGAATACAAGAGATTTGAAATCTAACGGTTGGATTTAAGGATATGTCCAAATCAGTTTTGGAAAAGGTCGCTATAGATGCAGTTCGGTGGCCGTTATTGGAAATTGACTGTTCGGGCTTTAATAAAAATATGCAAAATTATGTAAAATCATAGTAGATGATTGGAAAAATTTTGGATAAAAAATTCCATACTTGGAATGATATAAATATATTTTTATCGAAATGAACTAGAATAATAATCTAATTATTTTTAGAAATAAATAATTTGGATTCGAAAAAGCTGTTTTAAATTAACCAAAATTTCCCAGTGAATAAATTGGAATGGATTTGAGTGGAAATAGTCTTCGGAATATTACGATATTGGATTATGTGATTATACAGATATTGTTGTGGAATTTGAAAGATATAAATATCGTTATTCCCAATACGATATCCGTTGGTTTCAGAATTTAATATTGAGTATAAGCCGATATAATTTCTATTCAGAGCCTTGTATTTAATATCAAATTGGGTTTTGGGTTTGTCGTGAATGGTGTCTTAAACAACACTGTTCTTAAACCCTGTTGAGAAAAGAATAATATTTTGATTAAGATTCAGAGAAATTTACCAATTAATATTTAATTGGAATTGGATTAAAATTGGATTTTTGGGTTTATCGTGTTGTTTAAATTAACACTAGTTCTTTAACCCAATTACAGTGAAGATATGATTTGGAATTTATGAATCTTTTTATTTATATTTAATGGAAATTTTCCAATTTAATATATTAAATTGGAATTGAATGGAATTCGATTTGCTAATAATCGAGATGAGCCTCTGTGAAGGGAGACCATTACTATATATGGAATTTAAAAGGCTTTGCCACTATTCCATTTATATTATTAGTCTGATACAGGAATTTATATCGATTATGCACTGTTATGATTTCCGCGAAGATTCCATAGTTAATGGAATACGATTTGGGTTTATCGTGAACTGTGTTTTAAAGGACATTGGTTTTTTAACCCAATTAATAGTAGGATTTATTTCCTAAATTTGAGTAATCATTAAATAATGATTTTTGGAGATTAAAACTAAGTGGAGTTTTAATGAATCTTCATTTAGATTGAAATGTTAATGTGGTAATTAAATTTTCCAAATTTCAAAAGTGTTCGAAAATGGAGTATCATCAGTTTTACTTCACGCGATAGTTAAATCTTTAATTAGATTTGAATGTGAAATGGTAATTGAATTTATCGATAACACAATGGTGTTAGATATGGAGTACTACCGGTTTTTCTCCATGGGATGAATAGGTTGGGATGGGATAATAAAATGAATGATTACTTCATTAAGGCTTAATACCGACTAGTTTGATAAACCTTTATTTAGTTTAAATTGTGAAAAGATATTATAAAATCTTTTGAAATGAATTCCAAAGAAATGGATTAAACAGTATGTTTAAAAGTGATAATCTTTGATAAGATTAATGAGAACCTTTCCAGAATAAAGAAATTCGAATAAGAATATTTTGGATTGTAATGAGGCGTATGATGTGTTGTTATAGCACTTGATTGTAAGATACACGAGTTATTCGGAAAGACCGGGTTTAACCCATTTTGAATAATTGATACGACGACTAACAATCGAAGAGATTGAAGACGGTGCAAGACCGACGATCTTTACATCGAATGGATGTGTTGCTACTGATGCCCACGACTGAAATAGCTACCTTAAAGGGGATATAGTGGTAGTCGTCCGGATGTATTTGTCGATTGTTCGGATATGCGAGGGCCTATCTCCTGTATTGGACATATGGGACGAGGAATAAGGTGCCTCTGGTTTTGTTCAGACCAAGAACGGACTTGGAAGTGGATGGTGTGTCTGACATTATATTCCATTATGTTATATTCGTTGATCTCTGCTAAATATATAACTGTTTGGTGGCGCAGAATTTATTCTCTTTCTTAACACCCTTCTCTGAGACGTACGAGCTTAGAGGTTATACCTTGGTAGAAATCAATGATATGGTATGGATTCACAGTATGACATGCTGAGTTGCAGTGATCCAAGCTTTTATTGAAAAGCAGAGCTTGGTGGATGATAATCAAAGCATAGCTTTAGTTAGCATAGCTTTGTATAGCATTAATTCGCGAGCCTCACACGTCGGTATGATGGTGAACTGATGGTTAGATCAGTATACTTCCGAGAGAAGGATGGATTTAGTCAACCAAGATAGGCTGGGTGTGTTCGCTCCACACCTAGTAGGGTAGGGCAGACCCCCCGAATCCCAGAAGGATAGAGTATACAACGTTTTCTCATGCACAGACGTAAGTCGTTGATATACTTAATATCTTGGATATAGTGTTGATGTGTATTACGACGTTTTCTCATGCACAGGACGTAAGTCATTGAGTATTACACTACGTGATCGATCTTTCGGATCAGTAGCCATAATGATGGGAATCCAAACTTCCAATACGACATTTTTTGTTTTAGTTGCAAACCTATATATGGCGACATAGTGAGATGGAGCGCTCATGTTGTCTATGATTGATACATTTATAGTTGAAGTTGATTTTTTTCATTTATAGTAATAATAAAAGATAAATTTCATGTACCAAGCATATTTGGCTATTATAAGGTAAAACTCTATCATCCGGCTTACGTTGCATTATGTGATCGGACCCGAGTCTTATAATAGCTTCAATTTTCTTTTATTTAGCATTGCTCTATTTGTTTTACACACTGGTATTCATGGGGAATAAAGCCGTTCCGTGTTATACGGCGTGGTCCCTGATTTACCTAACTTTAAAATAAAAGCTAGTAACTGTTTTTGTTCTCACACCGGTCACATGGCTGACCTGGAGTTTATTGTTTTAACCTAAACTCTGGGTGCCCTTATTTTCCATATGGGCAGCTAGTTTTGGTTTTCACAGATATTTCTTTTTCCAGGATCCTGGATTACAGCTGGAGTTATATTCGAAAAGCTTTGTATCCGTATATTTCTTTCAGTTGTGTCAGTTGCTATTTTCCGCTACGCATTATACTTATGTATTATTTTCCGCTGCTATGTAGATTATTAATCTCTAATATTGTATTTCCAATGTGTAATATTTATTCATACTCTGGAATATTCTTGTACTCTAATGAAAATTGTTGTAATAGCAATGAAATGTTCTGTTGTTCGTGTTCTGATTTGTCGTGTTCTCAAAGTAACATAGGCTTCAAACGGTCTTGGTCCGTTAAGCGATCGATTCGGACTGTGAAATCTGTATCATTACAATTGGTATCAAAGCTTTGGTTTACAAAGCTAGAGAACAAAGCACATTAGAACCAAACGAAAGAATTCATCAGAGATAGGATTAGTAATATCCTATAAGAGTAACTTATTAGAGATAGGATCAGTAGTATCCTAAAATGAGTTTGAAGTGTGTTGTTTATAAAAAACAAATTAGTTTTGAAATTTTATACCACAATATACGTATTTGAGTATTTTATTTTATATTGAATTTGGACTATCGAGTATATGAAGATTTTGAATATACGTGTATTCGAAGTCTCAAATATACTGGATAGCAATAGAATCACACTCTAGTCGCCCGGAGATAATTCTGATGATGATGAATTATCATCATCAGTGCTTAAGTTCGAGTTTCGAAAGTGGGGTATTTATATATCTCCAATTGACTGGTGTGAGAACCAAAAATTAGTTAGAATTTATTTTTATGATTTGACACACAAAATATGATTTTTGAGTATATTAAAGATATATATTTGAAAAGCTAATCAACTAATTGATTGTTGATTGTGTGGTGTGATTATTAGTTCAACTAATTAAAAATATTGGAATGATAAAAGCAATAAGAAAATAAAAGGTAAATTAAGCCAAATCGAGTCAAATATTGAACTGAATTGAAAATTGATTGGAATTGCATACATATACATATATATGTGTGAACAGGTCATATCATGGAAGCTAAGAAGAGGAATAAAATTATATGCCCGACTAATAGGTACATGTTTACTGTATTTCTTGGGTTTGATAATTTTATGAGTCGATTGGCTAGTTGCTTGGCTTTTTCTTTTTGATTGGTGAGTGCCCTGTAAGGCAAGTTGCGGTTTTACCGATCAGCCTATACAAAGGAAGTTATGGCGAATTTTTTTGAAAATTTAGGGTGTTAGCCAAATTTTTGAGAAAATTGAAAATTCTTAGAAACTGAAAAGGTGAAGAAAGAATGCCAGAATGAAATTTGAGTTGGTTAGTTAAATAACTTTCAGCTCCGTTCCTTTTCGAGGATGAAAAGATTTTAAGTGGGGGAGATTGTAACAACCCGGAATTTCTGAACCAATTTAAAATTTTTATTTTAGCAATTTTAATGGGTTTTGAATATTTAAAATGATCTACTTTAAATAATAACGACTAAAATTTATTTAAATCGAAGTTAGAACGTATAAATTTATTTTAATTATAAAACGAGCCTGAAATGGCGCGGTAGTTTGAAAATTCGATTTTAAATTTTAATTGAATGTATATGATTCGATATAAATCTAGTTTAAAATTCAAAATAGTCGCTATTGAATTTATATATATCTTATATAATATATAGCCCTTAAAATAGCCATTTTGCAAACGACCTCCGTTTTCGACGAAACAACTTTTGTTGGATCCGGAGTGTCAAATTATTGCTTGGTTTCAAATTTCATAATTTTTGGAATCAATATGTGAGTGTGGTAAACTTAAATGTGTTTTGACAGTTTTAGTTTGAGATGGATCGATCGGAAATAGGCCATTGTACGAACGGTCACCAAATTCGACAAAATTAGTTTTGTTAGGCCTATATCGTCAAAACAGAGCTAGATAAGTTTTTCTATAATTTTTGAAGTCAGTATGTGGCCCCGGTAAATTAAAATGCACGTTTAAATTCAATATATCGATTTATATTTTAATTTCGATAAAACTTAATCAAACTAGTCGAATTGGCTTACGAAACATGTCCCATTGTGTTCGAAATAAGGGTATTTAGCTAGAGGTGGCAGTCGTTGAGTTTGACTTGGAGTTAGTATCAAAAACTGGTATTTTTGGAATTAAATAAATTAAAAATAAAAATATATATACACGGTCAAACTTAGTCAAACCCTATCTTTTCATTTCCGTGGTAAAACCTCCATCGCGCCTCTAGCTTCTTCGAATGGCCATTTTTCTCAGAATTTCCCTCCCTATTTTCTTCTAATTTACTCAATGATTTTCAAAAAAATTCAAAAGCAAAATCAAAGAGTGTTGTTTCAAGGGCTTTCGATCTATACTAGAATGATTGATTTTAGTGAAGTGTTTTGTTTGAATTTCCTGCTCAAAGGCAGCCCGTTCGTGGCTATTTTGGGGATTCCACGCGGTGTCGAGTTCATCAGAACTCTTGCTGGAGGTTGGCGTCGCGAATCCCGTTGAAGTGGCCGCTTCCAATCAGCACCAAGTCATTTGAGGAGCGCACGCGCAGATGAACCCTAGTTGGAGCGAAGTTCGGCTTTACAGTGAATAACGAGGAAGAAAGGTATTAATAATTTAATCAATTACTTTGTTAATTAATTAATAACATCATTAACATTTAGACGCTAATATCTTTCACATACGGTATCGGAATCGCATAAAACAGGATCCTTTGGGATCGTGGGGACGAGAGCTTCACAACAAGGCTAACTGGGTCAAATTTGGAGCTTGTTAGAATTTAGGGCAGATTTAAATTCAAAACGTCCAATAAAGAATGACGGAGTGGAAACTGACAGTGAGAACTCTCTCCCACTCAAATAATTTTATAGATATTATATAATAGGTTGCAGATGGGGTTTAGTAGCTCCTGACACTATTTTTTTGTACAAACCATGGTTGATTGTTCGTTTGGATTGTGATTGGAATTATCATTGATTGATATTGTTGGATATAAAATTATTTATACAAAATGTATATAAAAATTATCATGAAAATAAAATAAAATAAATATTCATTTACAAATCGGACGGTTTGTTTATGTACACCTATTTAACTGACATTGATTGGGATGATTAATTTTACATATCGCCCAACTGCACAAATAATAATTAGTTTTTGGTGGTTGAAACCCCACACGGGTATTGGGATAATATTTGACATACACTAATCCCAGTTGTTTAGCTGTATGTCAATCGATGGGTTGACAGACTGTATAAGCGTTATTTATTTATTTTAATGCTTATACAGTTGTAAAAATGCACTCTGGATGTTGTATGAAATTTTAATGATGGTTTATCATTATTGTTGTATACATGCGATGTATGAAATCCATATAATTGAAATTATATGGTAATTGATTGGGTCTGATTCCAGTTCAGAATTAACGAATATTTTAAAATAATATTCAATGAATAATTAAAATGTGATTTTGATGTCCCATTTTGGATGGACACGAAAATATTGAAATGTGAAGCCGTGTTAACTAGTTAAACGATATTTTAACACGAACGGGATTTCTGTCAATTTTATTCATTTTATAATGAATACCAAAAAGTGATTTCAAAATCTGGTATTTTGAAAATATTATCATTTTAACATTATAATGATATGGAAACCGACTATAGGGGCTTTAATAAAATTATTAAAAATATGGACAAATTATGTAAAATCATAATAGATGATTTGGAAAGATTTTGGATAAAATTTCCATATTTGAAAATATATAAATATATTTTTATCGAAATGAACTAGAATAATAATCCAATTATTTTTAGAAATAAATAATTTGAATTTGAGAAAGGGGTTTTAAATTAACCAAAATTTTCCAATGAATAAATTGGAATGGATTTGAGTGGAAATAGTCTTCGGAATATTTCGATATTGGATTCCGTGATTATACGGATATTGTTGAGGAATTTGGAAGATATAGATATCGTTATTCCCAATACGATATCCGTTGGTTTCAGAATTTGATATTGAATATAAGCCGATATAATTTCTATTCAGAGCATTGTATTTAATATCAAATTGGGTTTTGGTTTTTCGTGAATGGTGTCTTAAATAACACTGTTCTTAAGCCCATTTGAGAGAAGAATAATCTTTTGATTAAGATTTAGAGAAGTTTACTAATTAATATTCAATTAGAATTGGATTGAAATTGGATTTTTGGGTTTATCATGAACGGTGTTTTAAATAACACTAGTTCTTTAACCCAATTACAATGAAGATATGATTTGGAATTTATAAATCGTTTTATTTAGATTTAATGGAAATTTTCCAAAGTAAAGTTTTCTAATTTAATATATTAAATTGGAATTGAATGGAATTCGATTTGTAATAATCGATATGAGCTTCCGTGAAGGCAGACTGTCACTATATATAGAATTTAAAAGGCTTTGTTGTTGTTCCATTTATATTATTAGTCTGATACGGGAATTTATATAGATTATACACTGTTATGATTTCTGTGAAGATTCCATAGTTAATGGAAGATGATTTGGGTTTATCATGATCTGTGTTTTAAGGAACATTGGTTTTTTAACCCAGTTAAAAGCAGGATTTATTTCCTAAATTTGAATAATTATTAAATAATGATTTTTGGAGATTAAAACTAAGTGGAGTTTTAATGAATCTTTAATTAGATTGAAATTTTAATGTGGTAATTAAATTTTCCAAATTTGGGAAGTGTTCGAAAATGGAGTATCACCAGTTTTACTCCAGGTGATAGTTAAATCTTTAATTAGATTTGAATGTGAAATGGTAATTGAATTTATTGATAACACAGTGGTGTTAAATATGGAGTACTACCAGTTTTGCTCCATGAGATGAATAGTTTGGGATGGGATAATAAAATGAATGATTATTTCGGTAAGATGTTAATCCCGACAAGTTTGATAAACCTTAATTTGGTTTAAATTGTGAAAAGATACTATAAAATCTTTTGAAATGATTTCCAAAGAAATGGATTAAAGAGTGTGTTTAAAAGAGATAAATCTTTGATAAGATTAATGAGAACCTTTCAAGAATAAAGAAATACGAATAAAAGAATGTTCTGGATTGGAATGAGGCGTATGATGTGTTGTTATAGCACTTGATTATAAGATACGCAAGTTATTCGGAAAGACCGGGTTTAACCCATTCTGAATAATTGATACGATGGCGACTAACAATCGAAGGGATTGAAAACGGAGAAAGACCGACGATCTTCACATCAAATGGATGGGTATCTACTGATGATTGGAGTAACTACCTTGAAGGGGCTACAATGGTAGCCATCTGGACGTATTTGTTGATTGTTCAGATATGTGAGGGCCTCTCTCCCTTATTGGATATATGGGACGAGGAATAAGGTGCCTCCGGTTTCGTTCAGACCCAGAATGGACATGCAAATGGATGGTATGTCTGACGTTGTATTCCTTTATGTTATATTCGTTGATCTCTGCTAAATATATATCTGTTTGGCGGCAGAGAATTTATTCTCTTGCTTAACACCCTTCTCTGAGACGTACGTGCTTAGAGGTTTTATATTGGTAGAAATCACTGATATGGTATGGATTGACAGTGTGATATGCTGAGCTGTAGTGATCTAAGATTTTGTTGAAAAGTAGAGCTTGGTGGATGATGATCAAAGCATAGCTTTAGTTAGCATAGCTTTATGTAGCGTTAATTCGCGAGCCTCACACATAGGTATGATGGTGAACTGATGGTTAGATCAGTATACTTTCGAGAGGAGGATGGAGTCGATCGACCGAGATAGGTTGGGTGTGGTCGCTCCACACCTGGTAGGGATAGGGCACACCCCCCGATTCCTAGAAGGATAGAGTATATGGCGTTTTCTCATGCATGGAATGTAAGTCATAGAGATACTTGATATCCTGGATATAGTGAGGATGTGTATTACGGGGTTTTCTCATGCACGGGACGTAAGCCATTGTGTATTACACTACGTGATCGATCTTTCAGATCAGAAGCCATCATAATGGGGATCCAAACTTCCAATATGACATTTTTTGGTTTTAGTTGTAAACCTATATATGGCGACATAGTGGGATGGCGCGCTCATGTCGTCTATGATTGATACATTTATATTTAAAGTTGATTTCTTCACTTATAGTAATAATAAAAGATTAATTTCGCGTACCAAGCATATTTGGCTATTATAAGGTAAAACTTTATCCTTCGCCTTGCGTTGCATTGTGTGATGGGACCTGAGTCTTATAATAGCTTCATTTTTCTTTTATTTAGCATTGTGCTGTTTGTTTTATGCACTAGTATTCATGGGGGATAAACCCGTTCCGTGTTATACAGCATGGTCCCGTGATTTACCTAACATTAAAATAAAAGCTCATAATTGTTTTATTTCTCACACCAGTCCCATGACTGGCCTGGGGTTTATTGTTTTAACCTGAACTCTGGGTGCCCTTATTTTCAACACGCGCAGCTAGTAGTTTTGGTTTTCGCAGATATTTCTTTTCCCTGGATCTTGGATTACAGTTGGAGCTATATTCAGATAGCCTTGTATCCGTATATTTCTTTCAGTTATGCCACTTGTTATTTTCCGATATGCATTGTGCTTATGTATTATTTTCCGCTGGTATGTAGATTATTAATCTCTGATAATGTATTTCCAACGTGTAATATTTATTCATACCATGGAATATTCTTTTACTTCGATGTTAATTGTTGTAATAGCAATGAAATGTCCTATTGTTCGTGTTCTGATTTGTCGTGTACTCAAAGCAATCCGGGCTTCGAACGGTCTTGCTCGGTTTAGCGATCGATTCAGACCGAGCGAAATCCGTATCGTTATAACAAGAGATAGTAAGCAGTCACTCAAGACCAACCGGATAGATAGACGTAGCACGTCATTTAAGACCTACCTATGATGGACCCCTCGTTAACATCTCGCTGACCTTATTAGGATAGTCCCCTAATCACTTAATACTTCCCCTTAGGATTGGTTGACCTATGGTACCTCCGTAGTGGTCATTTAAAACTTATTCCCTGGTAGACCCACATCCCCAGCAACTAATGACCTGAGAGAAGCGGACTAATCGTGGAGATTATCAAACACATACCCAGTTAGTCTTTAATGCTTTTATCTATGTGAGGTGGACTACACGATCTCTTAATACCTTTTTAAGGTGGATCTAATCAATTAAGACCTTAATTCACAAAGCAGGCAACGCTATTGAATTATTTTTGTTTTGGTTCCTTATTTCTAATTAGAGGAGGGCCCTACATCCATTTAAGATCTCACTCATGAAGCAAACCTTAAATTTGAAAATAATCTACATATGCAACCTAACCATTGTCACGGGTTCCTATGGTCAATGGTGTATCACATCAATTGGACATATATTCGATGACTACTGGAAAGTGCAGACTTCTGTCGAATAAGGCAATTGACCTCTCATTATAAACCTACTAAGTCCAATTCTAATTTCTAATTATATTAATTCTAGATTAACTAGGATTGAATAATGAAAACATATACCATTCTTGTCCTAGGATGTTTAATTAATTGTTTACTTATAAGATTTAGTATTTAAAACGACAACCACTACCCATTAATCCCCTTTTTATTTCCATTTATTGTTATTAGTTAGCATTATTGCCACAAATGACCATAACAATCACATTTTTCCTAAGGCGCTAATTAAACCAATGAATATCAGAATATCCATATTGTATCAGTCTCCTATTATTCTAGTCTAATTATTGTTACTCCTTAAATCTCTCTATTTTATTTTAACTTGATTCATTCTCATATATATACACATATTTATATGCACTACAAGAAAAATGGTTTTTAACAACTCCTAATTACAATGTTTAAGACCATATGATGTCTACTTATACCACAGAACTTACAGATCATATAATATAACTGGTTAAATCACAGTGTAATTTTTTCCTGCCTTCAATTTTCATTTGCCTCCTTTGGCCGCTCCTTCATTTATTTCGCTGAAAATAAAAAAAAAGGTGCCTTGAAAACAAATCGCTCCTTCCTTCCCAAATTTCTCCCCCTTCCCAAATTGCTCCAATCATCCCAAATTGCCTCCACTTTCTTTAGATTTTTCTATCGCTTCATCATTCGTCGAATCCACTAAGACGACGCCGTTCTTCTTCTTCAACCACCTCAAACCCATGCCACCCTAATCTCGTCTGATTATGCCTAGTAGCCGCAAGGGCGATGAGAAGACAACAAACTCTTGTAGTATGTTCTAATTAATGGAAATCTAAACTGATTGAAATTGTAATTTCTTTGTGTAATATTCGAATGAATCAAGTGTACATATGTTGGCAGTATTTATATTAGTATAGGTCAACGGTTACAAGATGGAAAATGTAAAGAGAAATTGATATTGGGCTTTAGCCTAGCCCATGTACAATAGGATAAGTGTTATACTGATTGCGATGAGACATGTATTTCATTATCTACCCTCAATTTCATCTAGGATTTTCACTTTTCATCTTGCGTCGCCACCATCCTCAAACCTCATTTCCTCTCTGAATCTCACGAAGTTATTCACTGAAACGGGGTTCGTGAGAACATCTGCTTTCTGGAATTGAGTGGGAATATGGTTAACATCTAGCCTTCCGGTTATTGTTTGCTCTTGTACGAAGTACAAATCGATCTCGATGTGCTTCGTGCGAGCATGTTGGACAGAGTTCGCCGATATTGGGACTGTGCTCAAGTTATCGCACCATATCACTGGTCTTTTGATGGGAAGGAACCCTAGCTCTCCGAGCAGCGAGTTTATCCACATAATTTCAGCTGTTGTACTGGCCACTGGTCGATACTCTGCTTCAGTGCTGGACCGTGAGATGGTTGATTGCTTCTTCAAACACCAAGAAACTGGATTGGATCCCATGAATACACAGCATCCAGATGGTTATCTACGGTCATCTGGATCTGACGCCCAATCTGAATCACTGTAAGCTTGAACATTTAATTCTTTGTTAGATTTTAGTACAATTCCATAGTCAATTGTTCCCTTTAAATATCGTAAAATGCGCTGACTGCAATCCAATATTCATTAAGGGGTGATTGCATAAATTGACACACTTTATTCACGCGATCGTAAATATCAGTTCTGGCTACAGTTAAGTACTACAATGCACCAACTATACCTATATATTCCTTGCTGTTATGAATTGCTTCAACCCTGTGTTTAGATAATTTTAGACTTCTAGTCATAGGAGTTGGCATGGGTTTAGCTTTTTCCATTCTAGCCCGAACAAGTAATTCAGAAATGTATTTTCTTTGTGACAGTAGAATTTCAGTTTTGGACTTCTAAATAACTTGTATTCCTAAAAAATAGCTTAAGTTACCCAAATCCTTGATGGAAAAGGCTTGGTTCAAGTATTGTATGATCTTGTTGATTTTAGTTTGATTACTCCCTATGATTAGAATATCATCAACATATACAAGAATGTAGGTGACATCAATCCCACTTTTTTTAATGTATAGGGAGCTGTCAGACTTGGCTGTGATGAACCCTAACTTTGAAAACGTGTCTTTGAGTTTGTCATACCAAACCCTTGATGCATGTTTTAACCCATAAATGGCCTTGCGTAACTTTCATACAAGATGTTTATTATGTGTGTTTCTGTACCCCTCTGGCTACTCCATGTAAACATCTACTTGTAGTTCTCCATTTAAGACAACATTATAAACATCCAGTTGTCTTATACCCCATTGGTTGTGAAGAGCAATGCCGATGATTATTCTTATAGTTGTGTGTTTGACCATAAGAGAGAAAGATTCCTTGAAATCAAAACCATACTCTTATGTATACCCCATTGCAACTATTCTGCGTTTATGCTTTTGTATACTTCCATCTACGGCTCTTTTTAGCTTGTATGTCCACTTGCACCCAATAATGTTTTTGTTACTAGGTGCTGTAACCAAACTTCATGTTTTATTTCTGATTAAAGCATCATATTCTTCATTCATAGCATTTCTCCACTTTTCACATTTGACTGCTTCATAAAAGTTTGATGGCTCTTTGTCACTAGTTGTTGTAGCATATACCTTAGGCTTGAAAATGCCATGTTTAGCTCTAGTCATCATATGGTGTTTGTTCTGATCATGTTGTTCATCATCACTGCTTGAGTTGGTTATTGTGTTGCCATTGCTGCTAGTAGGCAGCTCTCCCACATTCTCAGTATCATCCATGTTACTATTTGCATCATCTTCTCCATTTGATGAATCGGCTGGACTGTAATTAGACTTTGTACTGGGTATACTTTCATTATCTTTGTTTTTAGTTTGCTCTTGATGTTTGTAACTGCATGCTATGTCCTTTGTTAATTCAGGCGGTGCCATGATATTTCTTTCAGTATTAATGATTCTTTTAGTGGTTTTGATACTCTTTTCTACAAAGGGAAACACATGTTCATCAAACACAACATGTCTTGAAACATATAACCTGCCACTGTCATCTAAACATTTGTATCCTTTTTGTTTTTCTGCATAGCCCTGAAAGGTACATGGAGTTGACCTTAGACTTAATTTATGTTTATTATAAGGTCTAAGGCAAGGAAAGCATAGGAAACCAAATGTTTTTAACCTAGAATAATCTAGTTTAACATCATACATAACTTCATGTGGGCTTTTATATTTAAAAACTTTATTAGGAATTCTGTTAATTAAATATACTGATGTCACAAATGCCTCTAGCCAAAATTTCAAAGGTAGAGATGATTGTGACATTATTGTAAGCCATGTTTAAACAATATGCCTATGCTTTCTCACCACCAGCCCATTTTGTTCTGATGTATGTGGGCGGGTTATTCTATGTAATATTCCTTTATTATCAAAGAGTTTCTTTAGTGGTTTGAACTCTCCACCACCATCTGTTTGCATAGCTTTAATAATGCAGTTTGTTTGCCTTTCAGCAAGAGTAACAAACTGTATTGTTGTGATATATGCATCTGATTTATTTTTAGGAAGATATATCCAAGTATATCTAGTAAAAGCATCTACAAATGAGAGATAATACCTGTATCCATGATCTATTTTATCGGAGAGGGACCCCATAAATCTGCAGCAATGAGTTCAAGAGGACTGTTGTATATTGTATCAGACCTAATGAAGGGTAATCTATGACTTTTACCTATTTGGCAAGGCTTGCATATATAATTATCAGGTACACAACTGCAATCAATTTTATTTTCATTCAAGACATGTTTTACTGTTTTAACATTAGGATGTCCCAGTTTACAGTGTTGTCCATCAAAGGTTTTATACATGTTATTAGTAACTGTCATAGATTAATTATTATAGCAACAATTTGCATTATCAGTAGCATGTCTTGACTTCAAGTTCTTGAACTTGTATAGCCCCTTATCCAAACTACCCTGTAGTAATATATTTTTGTTCAGTAAGTCCCTAACAAGGCAGTAGTTTGGGTGAAACTCAAATTATACATTATTTTCATTTGCAAATTGTGATACACTGATTAAGTTTTTCTTAATCTTGGGGACTCTAAGCAAGTTGTTTAAGTAGAGTTCCCTTTTTCCTTTAATGTAACATCCCGTATTTTTATGGTATAATAATTAATTTATTTAATTATTTAAAAATAGTGATTTAGAGATTAAATGGTTGTTTAATTAAATTATATTGAATATTTAATTAATATTAATAATTAAATAATACAATTAATTTTCGAAATAATCGGAAATAACAGAATTCACGATATTGTGTGAATTGGACAATTTAAAATATATAATTCAATTTAGAATTGAATTATATTAACGAATTTATTTCTAAATGTCAGTTGAACGTATAAATTTTATTATAATTGTAATCGAGCTCGAAATGGCGCGGTAGTTCGTAATTTGGCGATTCAAACTTTAAACGAATATACAGAATCCGTTTTAAGTAGGATTTCTGTGAAACAAGAAACGTTCGGAGTTGGTGAAGTATATTTTTCTAATGGAAGAGAAAAATCGACATTTTGTCAGGTAGATTTTGATTTATGATCAAACCAAATTTTAAAATAGTCGCTATAGAATGTTTATAAGCCATAACGCTATATTTAATTACAGTTAAATATTGGCTTCGAAATTGGACAAATCCTTTTAGATGTAGTTATAATTTAATTTTTAGAATTTTACTGTAATTTTTATTTTGAAAAATAAACACTTTTTATTTTGGAGTATTTTACACCCTATATCAACATTTCGGAGTTTCACAAAATAAGTTAACGGATCTATATTATTATATTTTTGGGATTGTAGTGCCTTGCTCGACACGACTATAATTTTATTTCTGTCATTAGCGGCTCGGACGTAAACGAAATTTGTGTAACAGGGTTTACAAAACTTTATAAATTAAAATAAATGTTGTTCCCTGTCTTGTAACTATCGACACACTCTCATTTCACATTTGTTTCCCTCAATCCTCCCCGCATACACCCTACCGTATGAAAGCTTAAACATGAAGCAGTAGTTGAAAATAAACATCAGTGTTCATGCTAAGGAATCGTACCCCTGTTACACAGTACATAAGAAAGAAAAGAATGCCTACCTATGTATTAAATAACGCATCTACTATATGTGTTTTCACATCCAAACCTACCCTAAAAACTGGACATGCCTACGTAGAGAACATGGCTATTCTATACCACATGATTGCACTACACTGTACCCTACATTACTTAACGTCTAAGTAATCCGCTGCCTATTTAAACACCAAATATGTCTTCATTTTGCTCCCATTTTTCATTTTAAATAAACATGCTCTCCTCTCTACTTTATACTTGTATATATAAAAATATATAGAAGTGTTTTATTGGCAACTAAACAAAATGCCGTTACCTTAAAAAAAGAAAGCAGTGCCTTGCATGAAGGATGGACGTTGACAGATGGAAGGAGCGCTAGCTGTTGCGGTTTTGATATATAGGAAGGAGGAGATACCGTTTTGTGGCGTGGGATTGAGGACGTGGAAAAGATGAGGTGCCATGCAGTACTCGGTGATGGTGGTCCTAAGTAGAAGCTTGTTTGATGTTGTTTAGACGTGAAGCAGAGAGGAAGTAAGGGGGAGTTTCAAAGTAGGAGCAGGTTTTCGTGTTATAAGGTGGCTTTACAGTTGGAAATGGGTTTGTTTACTGGACACCCGTTTTGTATACGGGGATAGGAAGAAGATTTAAGGTTGGATCATGGAAAATTTTGAAGTTTCAATTCACGGTTTGAAGCTAGTATTTGGATTTCCAGAAGTATGTTTTGTATACCTTTGCTAAGTGATGCCTGTACGTGACGTTTAAGGAGGAGAAGGTGTTTTTTTTTCATGTACATTTACATACATACAGGGTGTGCTCTCGGATTTTGCAGGTTGATAGTTAGTAAAGTATAGGGAGCATACGTGAGCAATATGAAAATAGACAAGAAGAAGCAGTTCAACACTTAGCTTGTTCTAGGAGTGCGAGGGTAACAATTTTGCCTGGGTTTGCTGTGTAGGGGGAAGGCGACAAGTACAGAGGAGCGGATATATCTTGTGTGATGCAGGTTTAAGGAAGAAATTTTGTGCAATAAAGAAGGTCGTGGTATTCACAACTGTCAAGAAAGATGATGAGTTAGTTGATGATGTGGATTAAGAAGAGAGATTAAGAATCAGACGAAACGAGATCTGTTGGGATCGTATGGATGACGGCTACACAAAGGAGCTGACTCGTGAATTGGAGCTCATTACTATTTATAGCGGAAAAAATTGTCTGTCAGAATCAACAGACAGTTGTCGTTATTTAACGATGATCGTCCAAGGTGAGTAAATCTCACTAGCTCTGTACAGTTTATATTTTATAAATATAATCTAGTATTGATAAATGATGATTGATTATTGTGTGTTGATTGTTTGGTTGAATTGCTGATGTATTGGTTGAAATTATAGATAAAGATATATATATATATAAATCGTTAATAAAATATTGATTCTCTTTAGCAAAATATTTCATATTGAAATGAAATCGATGTTATTTATATTGCATAACATCTGTGAATGTCGGGAACAGGTTGAAGGGATCCAACTGGATTCCTCAATATTTATAATATTGTTTGTTTTTATATATTGTAATATATGATGTGATATAAAATCTGTGATTGATTATGATGACCCTGGTCATGTTATTTGGATTTTAAATACCATATGAAATACTGGAATGTAAAAAGGAAAATTTCAAAGATAATATTGAAAATGAAATATTTATACATAAAATAAATAGAATTAAAAAAGGATTTATATAAAATAAATAGGATTATATAAAAGGATTTATATAAAACAAATAGAATTATATAAAAGGATTTATATAGAATAAATAGAATCATATAAAGGAAATTTGCAATGAGATTTAAGTGTTAGAAATAAAAAGGAGATTTGTATGAAAAATTCTACAAATAAAAATATAATTTGGGTTTGAGATATTGTTTTTAAATATGAAATCAAACTTTTTTGATTGCAAAGAAGAAATATTATTCACATTTAATGTGAATAAAGGATTTAAGTAAATATTTTGCAAATAAAATATTATAAAGGAATTTGGGTTTGAATTAGGAATTTAAATGGAATTACTGAAATTAGAAACTGACTGGAAATTAGTTGAGTTGAATGGCTTTCTGGGTATCGATCTAATGTTGGTTTCGGCCTTCGGGGTTTATGCTTGGGAAATTGTTCCCTTACTAGTTTACAGTTTGAGACTGATAGAGGTGGGAAGATATTGATGCGTGAATCAGAAATGGAAATGTTTTCCAAAGTTAATAACGTATATTTTCTAATTTTAGAAAATAAGGAATTTATGAATATATGGAAACGATAAATGGGAAATTGGGAAATGAAATGATGATTGATCGGTAAGATTTCCATTTGGGAATATGACCGTTGTTTGTACACATGTTTTCCTTTAATAGTTAAATCACCAACTATCAAAGTTTTTGACCAATTTTGCTTTGTCAATACAGGGAGACTGGGATTTGATTATTGTCTGAAAACCACTTCGTATGGGCGTTAGCATTGCGAATCAATTATGATGAAGAAAATTGATGACAGAGTTTATGCAAGGGTTGTTCTGGCAAATCCTAGGTAAAAATTTCCTAAGAAGGGTTTATAGAATAGTGCCTTCGGCTTGTCCAGTCCCAAGACAACTTGCATGTAAGAATGTCTGACAGAGTATATTTAACAGATCACGTAAGTTGATCTCTTCAAACATATTTGCGTTTAGTGGCGGAGGAATTCGTTTCTCTTAGCTGTATACCCGTGGTATTTTTGGGTAAATCAATTTATGAATTAGCGGGTATGACGATGTGACATTCAAAGTAAATAATTGTGTGATTTGTACGTTCTGGTCTCTAAAATCGGGTAGGTCGCATGGCTAAGTGGTTAGCTGCCAAGTAGGGTGTATTGTCACCTGATCTAGAGTTTCATTTACTTCTTTAATATATTTCGATGTTGTCCCTTTTGGGAAACGGTTGCTGATCCCGACCGTTGTTTATAATACATTCAGTACACTCATGCGAAATGAGTGACCGGTCATGTTTAGCCTGGGTTACAAGATGTTCTTGTTGAACCCGGTGTATTCCACTCTAGAGATATATTGTTGGAAGGTGGCCCCATACCTTGCCAGTTTGAATTCATTAACCAATAAGCACTCATAGTTTTTGATTATATATTATGCATGTGGAATGTGAGATGAAAGCGTTGTGCTAGATGATTATTATATTGTGATTGATAGACACTATTATCACTATTATAATATCAAAAGAATTTTGATATAAGATTATCGTTTCTTTCAAAAGTATTTTTGAATGTTGAATCAAGTGTTTTGGATTCTCATAAGGGAAAAACCCGTTCCGTGTTATACGGCATGGTCTTATAAGATATCGTTTATTTTCTCTACTGTTTTAAATTGTTTACTCACACCAGTCACATGACTGACCCAGGGTTTATTTTCTTTTTGTTTTCCTTAAACTCTTGGGTGCCCAATTTTGTACAGACTGTCAAGTAGTCGGGATTTTACAAATACTTGGAAAGCTGGAGCAGGAGGCTTCAGGATTATATAGCTATTGTTATTTCCGCTATGTTGTAAGTGTTGTACTCTGATAATAGTATTGTATACTGATACTGTTTCATTCCAAAGTTATGTTATATAATATATTTTATTCGTTCCGCTGTGAGATTCGTGTTGCTCTGATGTTGTTGCAGTTGTGTTCTCCTTCATCAATTCTAATTTTCTATCTTATCTATTCTCACCCTCTAATTTCTTTCATTAAATATCTGGTATTTCCGATGCTTGGATAGTCGACACTGAGTTATGTCGATTACCAAGGTCGCAAATTTTCAGGTCGTTACATTTAATGTTGACACATCCAATGTGTGATATACTAACAGTTTCACCATTACCCATGGAAACAGAACGCATACCTGAATAGCTTTTGTTCCCCAGATTTAAGTTCTGCAAGTTATTTGTCACATGGTTTGTAGCTCCAGAATCTTGGTACCAGTCATCAAGATTTATATCCTCTGATTTACTTGAGTCTTTTGTGTTTCCACATTGTGTCTGCATTCTTGACCCTTCACCATTAGTTCTTTGTTGTGCCATTTGAGACACATTCACATTAGGTTTTCTCTAATTTCCCTAAGTTTGTTGATTTACATTGTACTCAGTGTTGAATCTGAATAGCATTTACTTGCAACATGTCCAAATTTTTCATAAATTTGACACTTTACTCTATTATTATTATTAAATCTACCGCCTCTGCCTCTGCCTCTTTGGCCAGCATTACCTCTGAAAAACTGATTTTCTTGTTTGTTATTTTGACCAGTATTGCGTTTCTACTGGCCTTTATTTCTTGCTGTGGAGGCATATTTGATAGAAAATTCAGATAGAGATAACTTTTTCTGCTCAAATCTACCTTCATGTGCAAGAAGGGTTGAATGTACATACTGTAGATCAGGTACGGTTTTCGTGATGCTATGAATGTTACAATAGATTCGTAATCTTCATCTAATCCTCCAGTGATGTAAAAACATGCTTACTTTCACTGATCATATGCCTAGTGGACTTTAACTTGTCGCATGGAGTTTTCACTTTAGTTAGATACTCATTCATGGGCATCTCATTCAGTGGTATTCCAAACGGCAAATGAAGTGCTACATCCTATTACTTGTGATAGCATATTGGCACTGATTGATGATATTAGCCGTGACACAAGAAGACTATCTTGTTTTTGAAATCTTATGTAATCTTCATTACTAACCAAATTTCCGTCCTTGTCATGTACCATTGCAGGAGGAATGTTACTGTGCCTTTGATGAAATCAAAAAGTCCATATCCTTTCAGTGTCGCTTCCACCTAAAATTTCCATAGCATATAATTATCCTCGTCTGAAGGGATGATAATTATTTGACTCTTGGGTTTTATCAAAGGGAAGCTTGGCGGTGGAGGAGGCATGGATGTGGAATTTATTCCAGAATTAGCTGAACTGGGTGCTTCGTCGCTTCCAGCCATTCTGAGTTCAAGAAATGCCGCAAGAAAGGCTTTTTTGAATGATCATGGGGTACTTGGACGAAAAACGAACTAAAATGAGATACTAGGATGGCAAAATTACCAGAAATCGTAGTTTCTGCAACCAGATCTCCGATCAGATGAAGACTACAATGTCATATGGTCAAAATTTGTAGCTAAGATAGGAGAAAATGATGAAGTTTCTTTGATTCTACCTCTTAGCGAGGCAATTCAGATCAGGTAACGCTGATGAGAACCATATATAGATCGGAGAGGGGTATATTCTCCAATGATGAAGATTAACTGAGGAGAATCAACCAAATATACACTCTCTTGATTAAGAATGATCGAATACAAACATGTAATCTTGAATTTATGCCGTTAGGCTTATTTCAGCTCCAATACCATAATCGAAATATAAACTTGTTGAAATTGTAATTACTTTTTGTAATATTCGAATGAATCAAATGTACATATGTTGGCATTGTTTATATTAGCATAGGCCAACGGTTACAAGCTGGAAAATGTAAAGAGAAATTGATATTGGGCTTTAGCCTAGCCCATGTACAATAGGATAAGTGTTATACTGATTGCGGTGAGACATGTATTTCATTACTACTTATCCTGATATTTCTCCTTTTGCGTTATTTATAATTTCTGTTTTGTTTAAGATGTTGTTGTTGAATGCGTTATTTATAGTGTAATAGCAAAATCATGAATAAAAGAATAATAATTATACAATTGCTTCATTAATTTTTGAATAAGGTACTAATAAACTAAAATGGTTACGCATTATCTGATTTATAGTCTTAATGAAGGATGTTGAGATACATTACTGAAGGTTAAACTATTTCATTCAGACCTCTATTCATTTGTTATAGTCTCAACATATTATAAGAATTATAAGTTATGAACATAAGAACACATACACAACTATTATAATGAAATATGTATTTTAATATTAGGAAAAAAAATTTTGCTGATCAAAGTGATTTTTAACGATTTTCATTATTTACTATATGACAAATTTATCGTATGCTAGAACAACTGTTATTAATGTAATTTATGTTATGACCATACTACGTAACTTTTATAAAGACTTAAGTTGTCAAATTATGATATGTGAATATATATGAAATTGTGGAAGCAGTGACATGAAGATAAGGAAATTTGATTAAAAATGGAAGAGGGATTTCTTTTAAAGGACAAAATTACCAAATTTTTTACCCAAAAGTATACAAAAGTTTTGAAATTGGTGAGAAGGACAAAACTTAGGCAAAAGTGGAATTCAGGGGGCCCACTCCCATTTTCACTTTTACCCTACTACTTGTCCTTCTCCCCAATTTTAAAACTTAAAATACTTTTGGCTAATTTTTTTGCTAACTTTGTCCTTCTCCCTATTTTCCACCAAATGGAATATGTCCAAACAATGAACGTTTAAATACATTTTAAAATACATGTGAGTGCACCAAGCCTTCTATATTATATGAACTGAATAATTTATGGCCTTTTGAAATAATATCATAACTAGAATTCTTGAGAATATTTATGTTTTTCAGAGAAAAATGTCGGCCTCTTATACTGCCAGTTTAGCTGAAATCAAGTTGGATACTACAAGTGACCCCTTTTATCTGCAGGAGATGATGTAACTCCCTTTTTTCTTTTGTGTCTAATTTCCAACACTGGTTATATTCTTAGTGATTTTTTTAGTGGTTTCAACCGATTAAACATTTTATAAGACACCATCTTGGTAGGGTATATGCCGATGGTCAATAGGATTATAGGATGTAATTTCAGTTTGGTGAGAAGTATCATTTATCTTATGGCATATTTATTAATTTGACGTTCATTCTACATCGCCAAGCAGTCACTAACCGCTCTTTTATTTCATTTTAGGATCAAAGTGCATGGAGTCGTCATAACTGGAATACAAACCCCCAAGTTATAGATAGCTATGTGACTATGCCTCCTTTTTTTGGCAAACTCAAAAGCTGAATAGTTAGCAAATCAGATTACATTTGCAGGATTATTAACAATGATAGTTTTGTTTTATTTTATGAATATGTTTTAGATGATATTTTAAGTTGTAAATGTTCATGATTATAGAACAAAATTTTCTGTATGCTTTAGCAATGTAAACATTTTCTAGTCTGCCTCATGTATGTGTACGAACCGATGATACATTCTTTTCCTTTTCCTATCTTTTCCTACCCTTCTCATTTTGATGGATTTTGTTATTTGAGTTGGTTTTCATGCATGCAAAATCATGTGTAGGTTTACCAAATGCACTTTAACATAGTTGGAAAAACTAAAGCTAAGTCTTTAGGTTACTGCCTGTTGCGTTTGTATTTAATATCCATGGTATGGGGAAATACGCTAGCAGTTAAATTAAGTTAATTCAATGCACATGGTAACTTAGTTTCATGGGTCTGACGCGGAGTTTTGATCGGTTCGGCGCTGACCTTGTAACGACCCGGGGATTTTAGACTCCGAAAATCAACACACAACTGCCATGTTGGCTATTCGAACATCGAAAATACCTGATCATTAATAGAAAGAAGTTAGAGGGTGAGAATAGATAAGATAGAAAATTAGAATAGAAGAAGAAGAACAACACAATCAGAGTAGACACGAATCTCACAGCGGAACAAATAAAATATAATATTTAACATAAGTTTGAAATAAAACAGTATATATATGCAACAACATTATCAGAGTACAACACGTACACACAGCAGAAATAACAATAGTTATAAAATCCTGAAGCCTCCTGCTTCAAGCTCCTCCAAGTATATCTGTAAAGACCTGAACTACTTGACTGCCCATACAAATTTGGGCACCCAAGAGTTTAGGGGAAACAAAAACAAAATAAACTCTGGGTCAGTCATGGGACTGGTGTGAGTAAACTCAAATCATCAGTTTAATCTTTTCAAAAGAAAAGAGAATCGTAAGACCGATCCACACATAAACACGGATGGTTTTTACCTTACGATAACCCAAACCATTTTTGGAAATCGATTATTTTCTGATATTATAATAATGTCTAATCACAAGTAATTAACAATCTAGCAGAACACTTGGATCTCACGTTCCACATATATAGTATATAAACAAAATCGCGGGCGCTTATTGGAGATTGGATTCCAACTATGACAAGGCATGGGACCACCTGCCGATAGTGTATCTCTAGAGGAGAATACACTGGGTTCAACAAGAACATCTTGCAACCCGGCCCTCACATGACCGACCCCTCATTTCGCTTGAGTATATCGAATGTATATCACCAACGGTTGGGAGCTACCCACTGTTTCCCGAAAAGGGACATCATCAAACACAGATAAAAGAATGAAATGGATTTTCTCTAGATAGGTGATATACACCCTAATGGGAGTGACCCACATAGCCATGCTGCCTGCCCAATTTCGGTCATTTACCGGTTGATGAGGCTTGAGGTCATTACATATCTTTTGAAACACCTGACCACAACTCGCTTTGAATGCCACATCGTCATACCCGCCGAATCACAAATTTGATTTTCCCAAAAATACCATGGGTATAAAGCTAAGAGAAACGAATTCATCCGCCACCAAACGTAAGTACGTTTGAAGAGATCAACTTACACGATCCATTAGATATACTCTGTCAGACATTCGTCCATTCATGTTTGTCCTGGGACTGGACAAACCGAAGGCACTATTCTGTAAACAGGATAGCCCTTGCATAACTCCGTCTTCAATATTTGATCGCAACGCTAACGCCCATACAGAGTGGTTTTCAGATAATGAACCTGATCCCGGTCTCTACGTATTGACGACGGAAAATGGTCAAAAACTTCGATAGTCGGTGATTTAACTATCAAAGAAAAACAGGTGTGCAACTAACGATCTTATTTCCAGATAGAAATTCGATCGATCAAATCATCAATCCACCTTTATCTCTTTATCTTAAATTATCTTCAATTTATCCATTTCCTGTAACACCCCGCATTTTTAAGTATAATTAAAAATGAAATAAAATATATGAAAATATGCTTATGATAGGTAAATAATGGTGATTCATAAGAAGAATTAATTAATACATGAAAGAGAAGAAAAATTAGTTTGATAACGGTGTGTGTAACGGAAAAGATAGTAAAATGAGGATAATTAATTTAAGAATCAGGAATTAGGTAAAATGGACATCACCAATGCGTTCCTCTCGAAATTTTACATTAAATAGAGTCCGAGTTTTCGAAAATCGGAGTCCGGATGAAGAAGTTATGGCCTGTAGAAGATTCAGAAGGTTTCGGTCAGCACAGAACTGGGCAGGTCGACCTGGGGGTCGACCTGGGAGTCGACCTCCCCCATGGGGGTCGACTATAGTGTCGACCCCCCCTACAGGTCGACCTGGTCGGCCTATTTCGGTCCAGAACATGTTTTTGAAGCCCAGGGACGATTTTTGATGGTCCGGATTGGTTTTAGGGTTAATCTGATGGCTGAAATGAATTGCTACACCTATAAAAACAACCTAAGACCTAGCCTTCTCTACACACAATTATATTCTGCTTCTTCTCTGCCTCTGTTCTAAATAAAAATAAAAATAAAAATGGCGCCGCTACTCTGCCGTAATCAAAACTAGAAGCTAATCAACATCAACCTAAGCAACTCAATTCAAATTAGAGATTAAAGCTTATGCAACGATTCTACAACAATTAAAATTCTTTCTTTAATCCAACCAAGGCAAGTACAGTTATTTTCCGATATAAAAGTTAATTCTGATTGTGACATGAATTGTAAATCTGAATCTGAGGTTATATCTGTTCCGTTCTATTTAGATCTATCTTATTTTGTATCTCTTTCCTCTTTCTGTTCTATAGCCAGGCTACCACGAGCCTGATCCAATCTCATAAGAGATTAACCTATGCTAAAATGTTTGGGACAGTAAAATGAATGATGCATAAATTGGGCATGACCAATAGGTGACTGATTTGAGGAAAGAACATGGACTGTAGCTAGAACATAAATTTGAGACATATGACTGGACATGTTATATTTATAACATAAATAGGTATTGAACATATGATTTGAGATAAAAGGAATATGGCTTAGGTATAAAGATTTACATGAGAGTAGGGTATCTATTAATGTAAATAAACACCCAAGTAAGGGATCTTTGGGATATATGACATGCATAGTAATAGATGGCTATATTTGGTATATAATCACATTGTGAATCATGACAATTATTTAGGCATGCAAACTTAGGCCAAATTTATAATCAGGCAAGATGGGTCAATGAAACCTTAAGGAATAATAAAATCTGCTATGTTTGCCTAATTTAGTTCTGCTATATTTGCCTAATCTGCTAGTCTGTTACATTGCTTAATCTGCTAGTTCTGCTCTACTGCCTAGTATGCTAGATTTGTTCATCTACCAAATCTGTCATTTGTTAAGTCTGTTGAAATTGCCAAATCTGCTAAACTAAATCTGTTGAGATGCCTAATCTGCTATCTGCTAAATCTGCTAGTTTGCTTAATCTGCTAAATCCGTTAAGTCGCCAAAATCTATTATCTACTATGTCTGTTAAGCTGATATTCAGTCTGTTATTGACATAATCTGGATTAGGTATGAATAATTGACATGTATATTAGGCGTGGGTATAAATGGTAAATCATTAATTAATTGGCCGCAAAGATAAACATGGCTAACTCGAGGTTAGAATGAGTTTGCGACGTAATTCTGCCCGGAACCGCCCGACATAATCCAGTGGTCGCAAACAATAGGTTCTAATGTGAGAAGTTAGTCATAACATGCTTGAAACCCGAGGTTAGACTCAGTTTTGCGACAGAAACCTGCCCGGAACCAACCGACCTAACCAGTAGCTGCAAACTGTCAGTCTAATGTGAGAGGTTTGGGCATTAATATTGAATTAATGAAAATCTGAGATAAATATGATGACTAAAACGTGTTGGGTAAGGTTAAACCAATTGGACCAATGAATCTGATAAACCCGTTTCGTGAATCCGTAGGCCCAATACAAAGTTAGATAATCTGTAACCGGTTAATCTGTAAGTCTGTTAATCTGTAACCAGTAAATCTGTAAGCCTGTTAATCCAAACATCTAATCCGTTAGTCTGAAAACCTTTTAACTTGATTGTCTGATCTGTGAACTAGTTGATATAAACTCTGTATGTCTGAACTTATAAACAAGTTAATCTGAAAAATCTGTTAGTCTGGGGACATAAGGTTAGGAGGGGAAGTACTTGTGTCATCTGTTGTTTGGGACCCATATTAGTCAGTAACCCTTTCTGGTATCAAAACTTTGACCCAACAGTAGGTAGGGTCCGGGCACGCTTACTGAACTAATTATAAGTGGTTCATTCTGATAATGGCGAGGGGTGTTGATGGTGCGTTCCAACCGGGTCATGTGCGTGCATGGATCCCGGTCTGCCTCTGAGGATGTAAGACGCCGTGACATCTGTAAATAGGTCTGTGCCAATTGGTTGTCACTTTAGGGAGTGATACACCCTATTGTGGGGCCGACGCAGGATATTTATGTATTAGGGAGCCGATCGCTTGGGGTAGGGTTTTAGGGTACACTTAGTTCTGTCTGTTTCTGTTGGTACCGTCTGTTTCTGTTGGGTGGCAACACCTGTCTGTTTCTGCGTGGTACCGTCTGTTCGGGTGGTAAAGGCCCAATTACTAGTGTACACCTAATTCTACATTCTGTTTCCGTAGGGATTAATCTGTTTCTGTTCTGTCTGCTTCTGATCGGGTGGTAAAGGCCCATTATTAGCGTTCTGTTTCTGTTAAATTATTCTGTACCCGTTTCTGTTTCAGTTTAGACATTAGGGTGACACCTAATTCTGTTATACTAGTATTAGCGCAGAGAAGTGTAAAGAAATAGCTTATGTCATTCTGTTCTTCTGTTATATCTGCTACACCTGTTACAGCTATCTCTCGTCCAGTTTTATGTTCATGTCATGTTATTATTATCTGTTCATAACTGAAAATCACTGGACTTGCCAGACTTTTTGTCTGACCCTTGTTGTTTCGCCTCCTTTCTTCCGTTCCCCCCTAGGTTTTGTAGAAGGGAATACTCTAGCTTGATCCAGATTTCTTCCGCTTGCAGTGCTTAAAGTATGGCTTGTCTTCTTTTGTGGGGATTATGATTTTAAACTATGCATTCTGAAGGCTTTTGTACAAGACTGATATTTTGTACTTGAATTCTGATATTGTGATTTGAAAGGATGTAACCAAGTTTATTTCGGTCTGTTGAAATAAAGTTATAAATTTTTCAAGTACTGTTTTATCTGTCTTGTAAGTTTCTATTCTGTTTACTAAAATGCTCCACCAAAGTTAAGGCATTCCCTTTGTGAGTGACCTTAACGAAGGTGGGGTGTTACACTTGGTATCAGAGCTGAAGGTTACCAGATTGGGTAAAGTTTTTTTTTTTTGAAAATTATTTTCAAAAAGGTTTTGAAAGGAAGTATTTTCAAAAAAATAAAGCTTATTTTGAAAAACATGATCCCCAAGAGCCATATGTCTTTCATTCAGTCCTTTTTGTATTGAATCTTTCCTTTTTCGTTTCAGCATGTCTGAAGCATCTGAGATACCAGCGGGTGTTCATATACCCGGTTGGTTTCATCAATATCTTGAAGCTAGGACCGCCGCCGCAGGTCCAGCAAATGATCCCCCTCCTCCTCCGCCCCCTCCTCGTGCAATTGCTTTCTCAAAGATCTGTAGAGATTTTAGGGCCATGGGTGGAAAGGATTTCAAGGGAACTGAATCATTCGTAGAGGCGAGGAACTGGCTCAAAGAAACTGAGGATCTATTCGTTATCTTCGAGGTGGACGATAGGCAGAAGGTACAGTTGGCGGTATGGCTACTCAAAGATGAAGCTTCCTACTGGTGGGAAGTCACTAACGCCGAGAGGCCAGTTGAGACATGGATGGATTTCAGAACAAGGTTTGAGACAAAATTTCTCTTGCAAGCTGAACGGAGTTTACAACTGGAAAAGTTCTTATCTCTTAAGCAAGGAAGTATGACGGTCAAGGAATACGTCAACCAGTTCAACCAACTAGCTAGGTTCGGATTGGATTTAGTCAACACTCAGCATAAAAAGGCTCTCCGCTTTGTTAAAGGATTGAACGAGCCACTGCACAGCCTAGCCATGACCCACGTACCCATGGGAGCGACTTACGAGAAATTGGTGGACATGGCACCACTGCACGAGGAAGACAAGGGCCCGAAAGAGACAAAGAAGGAAGAACCACAGCATAAGAAAGCAGGGCCTAAAAAGGAAACACAAAAGAAGGATGAGAAGTCTGAAGATAAGAAGGGGAAAAAGTGCTTTACTTGTGGGAGCTCGACTCATCTGAACAAGGATTGCAGAAAAAGGAAAGGCACTTGCTTCAACTGTGGAGAGATGGGACACTTCACTAGGGACTGCCCGAAGAGACGAGGGCAAGGAGGGCAGGCGAACACTCTTGAGGCTAGTGGCTAGGATAGAAATAGGAAAATTTCTATAGTAGGTTTAATTTCTTTATCTGATTATGGAGTTAAGACTTTTTCTGATTATGGTATTTTGATTTTGTAATCGATACTCTGCACTTTAATACTGGTATTATTTATGAATTCCGCTGTAGACTCAGACCCATAAGGGTTATGGCTCATCTGTTTGAGATTGGAGTTTGAGGGATATCTGTGTTAGGCGTCAAGTATGACGCATACATTCTGAGTTTTCGTGGGGTATGATTTTATCATGCTTAACTTCCTAAGAGCCATTAGGGAACCTGATCTGTACCAGTAGTCTGTAAATATCTGAATACTTCTGATAAGATTTCCAGTTTTGACATTGTCTAAAGAGGGTAATCCTCTGGGTGTCAATTTGATGTTGGTTTCGGTCTTCGGGGCCGATACTTAGGACCCATGCCTAATGGGAACCAAGTTTTTGTTTTATCTGTACTCGCTTCCATCATTCGACTGTATCCTATCGATCGATTCTTCGAACTTTCGGTAGAAACTCATGGGTGTAAACATGTGTTTGAGACATGTTATGTTTGATGGTTGCAAGTGGATGCAAGTGGTTGCTAGTGGTTGCCCGTGGAGGCATAAACACACACTAGGAACTAGATCGGCTCGAAAACACTCCCATACTGCATATGGATGTGTGAGCATTTTTAATTTTTGTGGATGCAAAATGATTGACTCAGCACATGGATGTTGCATATGACTGAATGGTTGTGCACTCATATAGAAATGATATGTATCGAGTAGGAAAATTGCATACATGTTGGACTCATGGCACTGGCATAATTCGCATTAAGGAGGTCAACTGAATCAGTGGACCGCCTGATCTTTGCATTAGACAAGGAACATATACACACACTTCTTGCATATGTTCATACAACATTAGAAATCTCTTAAGGACAATGAATGCCTGTGATTGGTGATTGAGTAGATGGATGATTGGATGGTAGGACACATTCTTCTTAACTTGAAGATTTCGGGGACGAAATCCTTTAAGGAGGGGAGAATGTAACACCCCACATTTTTAAGTATAATTAAAAATGAAATAAAATATATGAAAATATGCTTATGATAGGTAAATAATGGTGATGCATAAGAAGAATTAATTAATACATGAAAGAGAAGAAAAATTAGTTCGACAACGGTGTGTGTAACGGAAAAGATAGTAAAATGAGGATAATTAATTTAAGAATCAGGAATTAGGTAAAATGGACATCACCATTGCGTTCCTCTCGAAATTTTACTTGATATAGAGTCTGAGATTTCGAAAATCGGAGTCCGGATGAAGAAGTTATGGCCTGTAGAAGATTCAGAAGGTTTCGGTCAACACAGAACTGGGCAGGTCGACCTAGGGGTCGACCTGGGGCCAGGTCGACCAGGGGGTCGACCTGGGAGTCGACCTCCCCCATGGGGGTCGACTATAGTGTCGACCCCCCATACAGGTCGACCTGGTCGGCTTATTTCGGTCCAGAACAAGTTTTTGAAGCCCAAGGATGATTTTTGATGGTTCAGATTGGTTTTAGGGTTAATCTGATGGCTGAAATGAATTGCTAAACCTATAAAAACAACCTAAGACCTTGCCTTCTCTACACACAATTATATTCTGCTTCTTCTCTGCCTCTGTTCTAAATAAAAATAAAAATGGCGCCGCTACTCTGCCGGAATCAAAACTAGAAGCTAATCAACATCAACCTAAGCAACTCAATTCAAATTAGAGATTAAAGCTTCTGCAACGATTCTACAACAACTAAAGTTCTTTCTTTAATCCAACCAAGGCAAGTATAGTTATTTTCCGATATAAACGTTAATTCTGATTGTGACGTGAATTGTAAATCTAAATCTGAGGTTATATTTGTTCCGTTCTATTTAGATCTATCTTATTTTGTATCTCTTTCCTCTTTCTGTTCTATAGCCAGGCTACCACGAGCCAGAGCCAATCTCTTAAAAGATTAACCTACGCTAAAATGTTTGGGACAGTAAAATGAATGATGCATAAATTGGGCCTGACCAATAGGTGACTGATTTGAGGAAAGAACATGGACTGTAGCTAGAACATAAATTTGAGACATATGACTGGACATGTTATATTTATAACATAAATGGGTATTAAACATATGATGTAACGACCCAGAAAATCTGAACCAATTTAAAATTTTTTAAATTGGCTAAAAAAATGTGATTTTATTATCAAACAATTTATTTCAAAATATGAATACCATTCAACACATGAATTTCTAAACAACGAATGAATATCAATTCAACACATGAATGTTTTCTATAGTTTCTGTATATAGATAAAAATGTGATTTTTATTATCAAACAATTTATTTCAAAATATGAATACCATTCAACACATGAATTTCTAAACAACGAATGAATATCAATTCAACACATGAATGTTTTCTATAGTTTCTGTATATAGATAAAAATGTGATTTTATTATCAAACAATTTATTTCAAAATATGAATACCATTCAACACATGAATTTCTAAACAACGAATGAATATCAATTCAACACATGAATGTTTTCTATATAATGAATAAATATAGTTTAAGCATATGAAAATAATTCAAACACACGAATATTATTCAAAATTTCGGCAGCATAACGGCAGGGTAGTTAAACCGGCACCGTCCCTAGTACGACTCCTCGCTCTACCTTAAAACCTCGCGGTTTTTGACAATGGGGATCATGCATCTAGTTCGCACGCAGGCGACATGTATATATTTATTTCATTTCCACAAACTAATCCTATGTGGTTTCAACCAAATATTTCACAACCACAAACGGGTATTTTTCAACCGCAATCAACCAATATCAATCACAAACAATCCCAAACCATCATTCGCTATCAATCAATTTTTCACAACAATTTCAACCAATAAATATCGTCCATGGTTTGTGGACGAGGGGCATATATATATATAGATATATATTTATATATAGCAATTCACTTTCATTTCACACATATATAATATTTTTAAATCAGAAATCTCACCAATAGCTATCCAACTGCACGACACTTCACTTATAGAAATCTTCGCCTTTTGTCGCTTTCGCCCGTATTCTCTACACATGTAAAAATCGAATTTTTACTATGCTATTCAATATATAAAAATCTGATTTCTACTTCGACTTTCAATATATAAAAATATGATTTTTACTTCGACTTTCAATATATAAAAATATGATTTTTACTTCGACTTTCAATATATAAAAATATGATTTTTACTTCGACTTTCAATATATAAAAATATGATTTTTACTTCGACTTTCAATATATAAAAATATGATTTTTACTTCGACTTTCACTATATAAAAATATGATTTTTACTTCGACTTTCAATATATAAAAATATGATTTTTACTTCTTAAAGTTCAAATCTTTTTCCATTCTAAAGCTCAAACCTTTTTTTCTTTGAAGTTTAAACCTTTTCCAAAAATCAGTTTTAACCTTTCTTTAAAAACAGTTTTAACCTTTCTAAACAAAATCAGTTTTTAATACTTTATAAAAATCTCAGTTTTTACTCTTAAAAATTTCAGTTTTTACTCTTAAAAATTTCAGTTTTATACTTTTAAAAATACAGTTTTTACTCTTTTAAAAATTTCAGTTTTATACTTTTAAAAATTCAGTTTTTACTCTTTTAAAAATTTCAGTTTTAAAATCTTTAAAAAAATAGTTTTTACTCTTTTAAAAATTTCAGTTTTATACTTTTAAAAATTCAGTTTTTACTCTTTTAAAAATTTCAGTTTTAAAATCTTTAAAAAAACAGTTTTTACTCTTTTAAAAATTTCAGTTTTAAAATCTTTAAATCAGTTTATAATTTCTAAAAAAAAAATCAGTAGTTAGTTTTAGCAGAACAGAAAATAAAAATAAAAATGAAATTATCGTAAATGCTCACCGTAGATTTCGAAGTGGAGGGAAGAAGAGGGAGCGTCGGCGGCTTCGAGGGTGGCGTTCGCTGGTGGCTCGACGGTGTCGGCGGCAGGGTTCGAGGGTGGCGGTGCTCGGTGGCTCTACGGGGGGCGTCGCGAGGGTTCGAGGTCCTCGCTGGAAGGAGGAGGTCTGACGGAGGGTAAGGGCGGCGGCGATGGGTTCGTCGGCGTCGGGTCTTGAGGGGGGCGGCGGCTTCGATTCGATTTAGGTTTTCTTTTTTTTTCTCTTTTTTTTTATTTCGTTTCTGTATAATGAAACGGGGGGGCCAAGCAGAAGAAAAAGGGGGGGGGAATTAAAATAATATATTTTTTTTATTTAATTATTTAATTATTTAATTTTTCAAAAAGGTTGACTTTTACATACGACCTCGAAACGAGGCCCACCGCCTGTCGTCCATAGCGTTTAACCCCCATTCCGAATGCAATGGGATATGTATCGCAAGCTGATTTGATCGTTACAATCAGTTTCCTTTGAATTTACATTTAAATCACTATATTGAATTTTAAACGTACATTTCAAATTACCGGGGTCACATACTAACACTAAAAATTCCAGAAAAATATTTTCTAGCTTCGTATTGACGATACGGTCCTAATAAAACTAGTTTCGTCGAATTCTGAGACCGTTTGAAAAATGGCCAATTTCCAGTCGATTAAAATCAACTGAAACTGGTCAAACGCGTTTTCCTTTGCCACGCTCACATATTGATTCGAAAAATTATGAAATTTGAAACCTAACAATAACTTGACACTACGGATCTAACAAAAGTGGTTTCGTCG
The DNA here is from genome assembly GCA_030737875.1 of Allium sativum. NCBI lineage: Eukaryota > Viridiplantae > Streptophyta > Magnoliopsida > Asparagales > Amaryllidaceae > Allium > Allium sativum. Next base: position 564,772,382 of record CM060919.1, on the reverse strand, counting down.
AAATCCGAGGTCATTTGCAAAATGTCCATTTTTAAGGGCCTGAATTCCATAGCGACTATTCAGAATCTTCAACTGGACATATCTTTTGATTCCCGCTATCAAATTTCGATTGGTCCGATTCGTTGGAAAGATATTATCAATTAGATCCTAATGTTTTTGGTTTCGCTAATATCCGGATTGTTTTGCACCCGGTATGGTCTGACAAAGTTTGAATTCAATTTTTTGAAACTGCCACGCCAATTTAGGCCTTGTTTATAATTATAATTAATTATATTCGTTTTCAATTGTCGATTCAAACTCAGTTTTCATCGCCATTATTTAAAATACTTATTTTAAATATTTAAAATCCATTATTTTAGCCAATTTAAAATTTTTTAAATTGGTTCAGATTTTCTGGGTCGTTACAATCTCCCCCACTTAAAACTTTTCGTCCTCGAAAAGGAACAAAGTCGAAAGTGGTTTTATAAATCCATAATCATACAACACAACAACCAATCCAATTGTTTTTAACCTTCAAAAATATACTAATCAAATTCTATATTCCTTTAAAAATCATTCAGGGTATAGAATAAATAGTGCACATCCATGAAAAGGAAATAACAACAGAATAGAGAATTGAATGGTAGTGCAAAGTAGGGTAAATGTACCTTGCACCGGAGTCAATCAGAGATATCTACTCGGCATCTAGGATAAGCTTTCTGAATGCTCTCCTCAGTTTCCCAAGTACAATCTCGCGGATCTCCACTCCATTGCACTTTGACTAAGCGAACCTTCTTGTTTCTCAGCTCTTTGGTTTCTTTGCCTATTATCTTTAGCGGTTCTCTTCTCACAGCTAATTCTGGGGTAATTTCAATGTCCTGCTGAGCTGCTTCTTCCACGATCAAGTCTGGATCATGAACGTGCTTTCGAAGTTGAGATATATGAAATACATCATGAACCCCAGGCAACCAGTCAGGCAGTTTGACCCTGTAAGCGAGAGTTCCAATCCGTTCCAGAATAGGAAACGGACCAATGAATTTGGGCGCTAACTTTCCAGTTTTACCGAACCGGATAACTCCCCTCATCGGCGATACTTTCAAATATACATAGTCGCCAACTTCAAAGGATATATCTCTTCTTCTTCTATCGGCATAGCTCTTTTGTCGGCTTTGAGCGGCGAGTAATCGCTTTTTGATAAAATCGACTTTGTCGGCAGCTTCTCGAATCATATCAGGACCCAACACAAGTCTATTACCTAGCTCGACCCAACAAGCAGGAGATCGGCACGGTCTACCATACAATGCTTCGAATGGCGACATTGTCAGACTCGCCTGGTAGCTGTTGTTATAAGAGAACTCAGCCAAATGTAGATTGTCTTCCCATGATCCACCGAAATCTATAACACAAGCCCGCAATAGATCTTCTAGAATGCGATTCACCCTCTCAGTCTGACCGTCTGTCTGAGGATGATAAGCGGTGCTTAGGTTTAACTTCGTTCCCAGCTCGACTTGAAATGCTTCCCAGAATTTGCTAGTGAATATTGTATCCCTATCACTGACTATACTGAGTGGCACTCCATGTAGTCTAACTATTTCCCTGAAGTATATCTGCGCCAGACTCTGAGCGGTTCTATTTGATTTGACAGGTATAAAATGGGCGGTCTTCGTGAAGCGATCTACGATCACCCAAATACTGTCATTTCCTTTTCTGGTCCTGGGCAGACCATCAATGAAATCCATAGAAATATGCTCCCACTTCCAACCAGGAACTTCCAGTGGTTGTAACAATCCAGCCAATTTCTGTTGGTCGCTTTTGACTAGCTGGCAAGTAGGGCATCGACTCACATATATCGAGATGTCTCTTTTTAATGACTTCCACCAGAATGTGCGTTTGATATCGTTATACATTTTATTCACACCTGGGTGGATACTGAGCTTAGATTTGTGGCATTCATCAAGCACATCTCTTCTGAGTTCAGGAATTTCTGGAACGCAAATTCGTCCTTCTAACCTCAGAATCCCTTCGCTGTCTAACTGGAAATCCGAAGCATTGCCTTCACGAATTCGTTGACTTATTCCTTTGATAAATTGGTCATCTTCTTGGAGAGCCGATATCTTATCAATCAACGAAGTCGCAATGATGAAACTGGCGATCATTTCATTCTTTCGGCTTAACGCATCGGCCACGACATTGGCTTTCCCTGGAGTATATATAATTTCAAAGTCATATGCTGCAAGAAACTCTAGCCAACGCTGCTGCCTCAAATTCAGGTCTTTCTGAGTGAACAGATACTTTAACGACTGGTGATCTGTAAACAGTTCAAATCTCTCGCCCAGAAGATAGTGTCTCCAGATTTTCAAAGAGAATATGATAGCCAATAACTCAAGATCATGAGTTACGTAGTTTTTCTCGTGCGGCTTCAGTTGACGGCTAGCATAAGCAATTACTTGGCCTCTTTGCATTAACACTGCGCCAAGGCCTTCTCTAGAAGCATCAGTCCATACTTTTAAATCTTGGTTGCCATCGATGATGGTTAACACTGGAGCAGTCGTTAATCTCAACTTCAGCTCTTCGAAAGCCTCCTCACTCTCTTGAGTCCATTTAAACTTAGAATGCTTCTTTGTAAGCTTCGTTAAGTGGCCAGATATCTTCGAAAAGTCTTTAACGAACTTCCGGTAATAGCTAGCCAATCCAAGAAAACTGCGGACTTCAGTGGGAGTACTGGGCTGCTTCCAATTCTGAATAGCTGTGATTTTACTTGGATCCACAGCGATTCCTTCTTTCGATACGACATGGTCTAGAAATTTTACTTCATCTTGCCAGAATATACATTTGGAAAATTTGGCTTTCAATACATTTCTCCTGAGGATTTCTAACACTTGTTCCAAATGTTTTTCATGCTCGGCCTTTGATTTAGAGAAGATTAGAATATCATCAATAAAAACCAGAACAAATTTATTCAATACTCCCCTAAATACTCTGTTCATTAGATCGACGAAGTAAGCTGGAGCGTTACATAAGCCGAACGGCATTACTAACCACTCGTAGAATAAGTCGGGGCCTCTGAACGCTGTCATTGGAACACACTCTTCGGCAATTCGAAGTTGATGGAAACCTGTAGCTAGGTCCATTCTTGAAAATACTTGTGCTCCATTTAATCAATCCAACAAATCATCTATTCGCGGCAATGGATATTTGTTCTTTATTGTCTGTTTGTTCAAATCACGATAATCCACACATAGCCGTAGAGTACCATCAGATTTTGGGACAAACACCACTGCTGCACCCCAATCAGAGAAACTAGGCCTGATCAGACCTTTCCATACTAGCTGTCGTGTTTGGTTGTCTAATTCCTCCTTCTCTTTCAAGGACATTCTTCGAATAGCGTGAACTACCGGCCTTGCATTGGGAATTAAAGCAATTTTGAAATCTATTTCTCTCTGCGGAGGTAAGCGAACAACTTCCTCGAACACATCCGCATAGTTCTTGACGACAGGAATATCTTTAATGAGGTCAGGAATATTCTCTGTGACTTCAGGAACATTTTCAATTTGGGATGGAGAAACATTCAAAGCTGCCCAGAAGTCTTTTCTATTAGCATTCTGACCTTCACAGGGAATGGTTATATAATCGCCTGATTTAATCTTCGCCTTTACGACTCTGTCGGCGCATTTAACTTCAGCTTCATATTTGGTCAACCAATCTAACCCTAAGATAAGATCAAACTCTTTAAAATTCATGACGGCTGCGATGGCAGGAAATCGATAACGAGAAAAAGAGACCGGTACTCCACAAACCCAACTTAGATCAATGGAACCCCCAACCGAATTCTGGACAGTCATGGGTTCCTTGAGCTTTTTCAAATTCAAATCCAGTTTCTTAGCTGCATCTTTGGCAATGAAACTTCGTGACGCGCCAGTGTCAAATAGTACTTTAACTGGAATGTTTTTGACAGTAAGCGTGCCTTCCAAAACATCGGGCCTTTCCTCAGCAGACGAAGATGCAGGTACTTCTGCTATTTCATTCACTTGTACTGCTTCAGATTTCTGAGATAGCAGGCAGTTTTTTGCAATATGCCCAGCCTGATGGCACTTATGGCATCCTCTGCCCTCGGGAACCTTCTTACTGGGTTCAAATCCTCTCTTTCTTCGTTTGTTCGAAGATTTGCAACTTATCTCCAAATGTCCTTTTCTATTACAGCTTGAGCACGTGGCGGTCATTGTTGGTTCTCTCCCGGATTCAGCTTTTTTTCTCTTGGCACTGGGCTTCTTATTGATCTCCGACCTTGTACTGGCTTCAGGAATATCAGTTTCTAACTCTGTTTTGTCACTAGAACAGACTTCTTCTTCGTTGCATTGATATTCATTCGTTGTTTAGAAATTCATGTGTTGAATGGTATTCATATTTTGAAATAAATTGTTTGATAATAAAAATCACATTTTTATCTATATACAGAAACTATAGAAAACATTCATGTGTTGAATTGATATTCATTCGTTGTTTAGAAATTCATGTGTTGAATGGTATTCATATTTTGAAATAAATTGTTTGATAATAAAATCACATTTTTATCTATATACAGAAACTATAGAAAACATTCATGTGTTGAATTGATATTCATTCGTTGTTTAGAAATTCATGTGTTGAATGGTATTCATATTTTGAAATAAATTTTTTGATAATAAAAATCACATTTTTATCTATATACAGAAACTATAGAAAACATTCATGTGTTGAATTGATATTCATTCGTTGTTTAGAAATTCATGTGTTGAATGGTATTCATATTTTGAAATAAATTGTTTGATAATAAAAATCACATTTTTATCTATATATAGAAACTATAGAAAACATTCATGTGTTGAATTGATATTCATTCGTTGATTAGAAATTCATGTGTTGAATGGTATTCATATTTTGAAATAAATTATTCGATAATAAAAATCACATTTTTATCTATATATAGAAACTATAGAAAACATTCATGTGTTGAATTGATATTCATTCGTTGATTAGAAATTCATGTGTTGAATGGTATTCATATTTTGAAATAAATCGTTTGATAATAAAAATCACATTTTTATCTATATATAGAAGCTATAGAAAACATTCATGTGTTGAATTGATATTCATTCGTTGATTAGAAATTCATGTGTTGAATGGTATTCATATTTTGAAATAAATTGTTTTATGATAAAAATCCCATTTTTATCACCAACTTGAACTATATAGAAGAATAATGTTTTGAAATGAATTGTTTACAATAAAAATCACATTTTTATTGTATGCATAAATCGTTGAAATGTGAAGTGTTAAAAATAGTCACTTGTTCAAAATAAACATATATGAGTTGAAATATTCATTAATTAGCTAATGAAATGATTTGCACCTATGTATGTAACATTAGAATAAATGGTGTCTTTAAACCAAACAGAAATCAAATATGAAGTCGAATAGAAATTGATAAATGATAAGAACTGTATATATATGTACATGCAATATTCATTGAAAAGGTTATAGCAAAGGGGCTAGAGAAGAGGAATAAAATTTTGTGCCCGACAAATAGGTACACATTTACTGATTTGTTTGGGTGATGATTTTGAGCCTGTTGGCTAGCCGCTTGGCTTTTTCTTTTTCTTTTTGAGATTAGAAGGACCGGGAAAGCTATTTGCGATTTCCCGATGCTCCCGGTGCAGGGGAGGTTATGGCGAAATTTTTCCAAAATTTAAGGCATTAGAAAAATATTCGAAGTGAAAACGATATTGAAATTGCTGAATGAACTATATTTATATAAATATATAAATATAAATAAAATTAAAACGAAACGAAGCCGTGCAGTTCGTATTTTGAAACCGTGATTTCAAACAACTAGTACGGGAAATCCGACCATTGGATTTTCCCGAAATCTCAACCGTCGGGTTCGCCTTGGAATAATCTTTCCAACGGCACCAACCTTGTTAAAATCCAACGGTTGGATTGTCTGGAATGTTTAATTCAATTTTGAAGAAAAACAGCGCCAGAAGCGATTATATTTATATATATATAAATATAATTATATATTTAATCGAATAACGACGCTGCAGTTCGTATTTTGAAATTGAAATTTCAAACGATTGTACCGGGAGATCCGACCGTCGGATTTTCCCGAAACTGGAACCGTTGGGTTCGTTTTGAAAAGACCTTTCTAATGATGTAAATTTTGTGAAGATCCAACGGTTAGATTTTCAGATATGTGTAAATCAAATCTGAAGAAAAACAGCGCCACGGCCGCTTTATGGCCCGAAGCGTCGTTTTGAATAAAATGAGCTATTTTAAATAAATAAAAATAGCGGTAAATAGTTATAAAATATCATAAGCGATATGGAATGGAAATAAACTGAATTTGCTTGATTTATGTTGTATTTGATGGTTGAATGTGTTTGGTGTGAAAATTACATTAAAGAACAATATTGGTGTTGTCGAATAATTTAACCATTGAAATAAATCGATTTGAAATTCTAAATATACGTGAATTATTTGAAAAGGCCGAGTTAATTCTCATTTCGAATAATTGACCGACGATTGAAATTCGAAGATGAAGACGATGGTCGAAGACCGGAGATCTTCACCTCGTTTGGATGGTAACCGAGGTCCTGATTGGGAGGCATCCCGAAATATGGATAATGAGTGGGGATCGTTCAGACGTACGTGTAGATCGAAGGGTTTGCGAGGTATTTAGTGCCTCCGGTTTCGTTCAGACCCAGAACGGACTTGTAAATGGACTGTGTGTCCGACATTGGATTTTATTCTGTGTTGATTGATCTCTGTTAAATATACATCTGTTTGGCGGCGGAGAATTTATTCTTTTGCTTAACGCCCTTCTCTGAGACGTACGAGCTCAGAGGTTGTATATCGATGGACATCAATCGCATGGCGTGAATTGCCTGTGTGGCATGCTAAGATGCAGTGATCAGGGCTTCTGTTGAAAAGCAAAGTCTTGTGGTGATGATCAAAGCACCGCCTGTGTGGCGTAGCTTTGTGTATAACGTGAATTCGTGAGCCTCACATCCCGGTATGAACCTAAAACGGGAGAAGGACCTCAGGGAGGGCATGCGTTTCCTTCTAGCTAGGGTGGTGTCAGTGACCTACCAGCCCTGACATTTATATACTTTTCACCTATGTGGTTGTTGCTGTTGCGAGACGCCTCGCTTTGATCGGACGATCTGGGTCCGATGGAGTCATTCGTTGGCTCATTTACGCCCCAAAGGGCGGGGAGACGTATTGTTCAGGCATAATAATCCACATCGGTGGACCAGCCCTGTCGTTCCAAGGCTTGCCTGCGCGCTTGCCTGAGACATGGGCTAGATTGTCTCGAATTCGGTAAGGACTATCTTTTGCCTTGGTTCATGACGGAAATCCAATTTCCAAATACGACATCGTGCGGTTTTGATTGTATACCTATATATGGCGACATAGTGGTATGGGGCATTAATGCCGTCTATGATTGATAGTTATGATTTGAAATTGCTTTCAAAACATATAAACACTAGCAATAATATCAAATGCCTTTGTTTTATTCGTATCAAGCATATTTTGACCGTTATAAGGTAAAAACTCTATCCTACGGTTTGCGTTGCATTGTGTGATGGGAACTGAGTCTTATAACGGCCTCATTTTTATAAAAAGCATATCGATGTTTAAAAGAAAGATTTGTTTTAAAAACACTGGCAATCCAATGGAGTAAACCCGTTCCACGAAAGTGGCGTGGTCCTGTGATTAGCCAATTATATATGTGTTGAGTGGATTTCTCATACCAGTCCCATGACTGACTCGTAGTTTGTTTCACTTTCAAACTCGGGTGCCCCTTTTTCCACACGGGCAGCCTTGTATTCAGGTTTAGATGGTTCTTTCTGGATAGCTGGAGCTGAAGATGGATTCTATCATTTATTTCTTTTTATGCTGTTCAGCTCCTATTGTACATATTTTGTTTATTTCCGCTGTAGACATTTATGTATAGCTGAACTGAATTTGTACTAAGTAAGATCCTGTATACTGTGTAACTCTGATGATACTTTTATCCAGTATATTCTATTGTTCATATTCTGGTGTATTTATTTAATTCTGTTCTGCTATTATTTGTTTCTGTGTTATATTCCAAAGAAAGCCATGTTTCCGTGAGAACGGGAAATCGGGTCGTCACATATGATTTGACATAAAAAGAATATGGCTTAGGTATAAAGATTTACATGAGAGTAGGGTATCTACTAATGTAAATAAACACCTAAGTAAGGGATCTTTGGGATATATGACATGCATAGTAATAGATGGCTATATCTGGTATATAATCACATTGTGAATCATGACAATTATTTAGGCATGCAAACTTAGGCTAAATTTATAATTAGGCAAGATGGGTCAATGAAACCTTAAGGAATAATAAAATCTGCTATGTTTGCCTAATTTAGTTCTGCTATATTTGCCTACTCTGCTAGTCTGTTACATTGCTTAATCTGCTAGTTCTGCTCTACTGCCTAGTCTGCTAGATTTGTTCATCTACCAAATCTGTCATTTGTTAAGTCTGTTGAAATTGCCAAATCTGCTAAACTAAATCTGTTGAGATGCCTAATCTGCTATCTGCTAAATCTGCTAGTTTGCTTAATCTGCTAAATCCGTTAAGTCGCCAAAATCTATTATCTACTATGTCTGTTAAGTTGATATTCAGTCTGTTATTGACATAATCTGAATTAGCTATGAATAATTGACATGTATATTAGGCGTGGGTATAAATGGTAAATCATTAATTAATTGGCCGCAAAGATAAACATGGCTAACTCGAGGTTAGAATGAGTTTGCGGCGTAATTCTGCCCGGAACCGCCCGGCATAATCCAGTGGTCGCAAACAATAGGTTCTAATGTGAGAAGTTAGTCGTAACGTGCTTGAAACCCGAGGTTAGACTCAGCTTTGCGACAGAAACCTGCCCGGAACCAACCGGCCTAACCAGTAGCCGCAAAGTGTTAGTCTAATGTGAGAGGTTTGGGCATTAATATTTAATTAATGAAAATCTGAGATAAATATGATGTCTAAAACGTGTTGGGTAAGGTTAAACCAATTGGACCAATGAATCTGATAAACCCGTTTCGTGAATCCGTAGGCCCAATACAAAGTTAGATAATCTGTAACCCATTAATCTGTAAGTCTGTTAATCTATAACCAGTAAATCTGTAAGCCTGTTAATCCAAACATCTGATCCGTTAGTCTGAAAACCTGTTAACTTGATTGTCTGATCTGTGAACTAGTTGATCTAAACTTTGTATCTCTGAACTTATAAACAAGTTAATCTGAAAAATCTATTAGTCTGGGGACACAAGGTTAGGAGGGGAAGTACTTGTGTCATCTGTTGCTTGGGACCCATATTAGTCAGTAACCCTTTCTGGTATCAAAACTTTGACCCAACAGTAGGTAGGGTCCGGGCACGCTTACTGAACTAATTATAAGCGGTTCATTCTAATAATGGCAAGGGGTGTTGATGGTGCGTTCCAACCGGGTCATGTGCGTGCATGGATCCCGTTCTGCCTCTGAGGATGTAAGACGTCGTGACATCTGTAAATAGGTCTGTGCCAATTGGTTGTCACTTTAGGGAGTGATACACCCTACTGTGGGGCCGACACAGGATATTTATGTATTAGGGAGCCGATCGCTTGGGGTAGGGTTTTAGGGTACACTTAGTTCTGTTTGTTTCTGTTGGTACCGTCTGTTTCTGTTGAGTGGCAACACCTGTCTGTTTCTGAGTGGTACCGTCTGTTCGGGTGGTAAAGGCCCAATTACTAGTGTACACCTAATTCTACATTCTGTTTCCGTAGGGATTAATCTATTTCTACTTCTGTCTGTTTCTGATCAGGTAGTAAAGGCCCATTATTAGCGTTCTGTTTCTGTTAAATTATTCTGTACCCGTTTCTGGTTCAGTTTAGACATTAGGGTGACACCTAATTCTGTTATACTAGTATTAGCGCAGAGAAGTGTAAAGAAATAGCTTATGTCATTCTGTTCTTCTGTTATATTTGCTACACCTGTTACAACTATTTCTCATCCAGTTTTATGTTCATGTCATGTTATTATTATCTGTTCATAACTGAAAATCACTGGACTTGCTAGACTTTTTGTCTGACCCTTGTTGTTTCGCCTCCTTTCTTCCGTTTCCCCCGCCCCCCCAGGTTTTGTAGAAGGGAATACTCTAGCTTGATCCAGATTTCTTCCGCTTGCAGTGCTTAAAGTATGGCTTGTCTTCTTCTGTGGGGATTATGATTTTAAACTATGCATTCTGAAGGCTTTTGTACAAGACTGATATTTTGTACTTGAATTCTGATATTGTGATTTGAAAGGATGTAACCAAGTTTATTTCGGTTCTATTGAAATAAAGTTATAAATTTTTCAAGTACTGTTTTATCTGTCTTGTAATTTTCTGTTCTGTTTACTAAAATGCTCCACCAAAGTTAAGGCATTCCCCTTGTGAGTGACCTTAACGAAGGTGGGGTGTTACATTTCCCCATTTCTATACATTTGTAAATTCTCATTTTCTAAATTTAGAAAACACTTCTGGTTCTTATTTGGGAAAACATTCTCAAACTTCTTTACCGGACTTAAACTTATGTTTAAATAAAACATCGCTTTGCCCATTCAAGCCATCTCACTCACTGACTAAATTCACTTAACCAATCTTCACTATCGAACCTTAACTACTCCTTAGTTAAAAACGAAGTCAATCAATTTGGGGTATAATTACCTCTCAAACCTTAACTGAACAACATTTCTAACCTCGCAATAGACAAAGTTCATCTTATAACCCTTCAACAAACTTCCTTAGTAAACTCTTGGATTCTATTTACGAATCCACTCCTTTTACAAAAATCATTTGATTATAACGCTAGTGTTATAATTCCATGCTTTCGAAATATATTAACTTAAACATAACTTTTCTTTATTAATTTGGATAATTAACAAACAACTAATTTATAACTAAATAATTAAATCTTGGAAAGTATATAGTACTTCCCCAAATTCGATATAATCAAATTTCAACTTACAATTCTCTCTCGAGTAATCTCTATTCGATAACTCCTCTTGAATAACTATATTCGATTATCTCTCTTCGAATAAACTATATTCGATAACTCTTCCTCTTAGATAACTTATATTCGATTAACTCTCTTCTTTGAATAACTTATATTCGATAATCTTTCTCGAATAGCTTATATTCGATAATCTCTCTCGAATAACTTATATTCGATAATCTCTTCTGTATAGATTTTATTTAATTCTTTTACATTTTGAATATCGAAATGGATTTCATCGTTCCCTTTTAAAACATTCCAAATTTCCCTTTTTTATATTCACTATCGAATTCACAATCTCAATTATCCATTGATAATCATATTTTAGTTCGTTTAGACACTTTGTTTATAAGTCACAACACTTGTTTCATTATTAAACAAGTTCTTTATTTCTTAACTATCCGGAATTTCATTGCTGTTTGAATTCCTGTTTCAGAACCCAATTTCCTTTACACATGTTTAATTTGCAAAATCTTTGCTGATTTCATTATTCACATTCGAATGCGAATAAGGTTTCTTTTACATAATCTATTCAGTTCGATTCATATTTGAAAACAATATCTCAACTTCAATCTCTATTTATATTTCTATTTACAGAATTATTTGTATAAAATCTCCTTTTAACTTCTAACACTTAAAATCTCATTTTAAATTTCTCTTCATAAATGCTGAATTCAAATCCCATAAAAATATCTGTTTTGAAACCGATTTACACTTCCCTATATAAGTTCAGACTTATACATTTCATTTATCAAAAGATAATTATTCAGATTTAATTTATAAAATATTATTTAAAAATAATCTTCTTAATTCATTTGTTTAAACAGATTTCTATTTACGATCTACTATTTTATAATTTCCTTTATATCCCAAAAATATTTCCTTTTCAATGCCATTTATTTCACAAATATTCCCTTCCCAAAATATCCTACTTATTTCATAAAGTTCTCCTTTTACTTCTTGTTATTTCCATTTGATATTTTAACCAACTCGGTCTTCCAAACTTCCTTATGATTGTTGTTAACTTTGTACATAAGCCTTTTATTAAATTTCAAATATCTCCCTTTTATAAAATCCATTTGATCTTATAAAATTTCAAAATCCCATATTCACTTCATACTTGCCTTTTCATAAAATACTTTGATTTTATACGAATACTTTTACTTCAATAATCATTTTGAAATTTCCTTTTTATATACAATCCCTTGATTCTATATAAATATTTTTCCAAATTATAGTTCGAAATTTCCCTTTTTACATTCTAATATTTCTTTCGGTATTTAAAAGTACCAAATAACCATGATCAAACACACGCAATCAACAACAGATTATAAATCACATCATATATTACAATATGTGAAAAACAGTAAAATAAATGTTGAGGAACCCAGTTGGGCCCTTACGACCTATTTCCCTGCATCCACAGATGTTAATCAACATAAATAACATGAATATGAAACATTCTGATAAACAGAATCAATATTCAATTAATGATAAATAAATATCGTTATCGATATTTTCAACCAATTAACTAGCAGTTCAACCAAACAACCAATACACAGCAAACAACCATCATTTATAGATTCTTAAAATATGTTATAAAAGTATAAGTTGAGCGAAGTTAGTGAGATTTACTCACCTTGATCGGTTTATCGTTAAATAATGATAACCGTCGTTGATTTGATTCAAGCGCTAAATTTCACGATAAATCCAAACGAGCCCAAATTCACTCCTGGTCAGTTTCATGGTATAGCCATCGTCCATACGATCCTAACGGATCTTGTTTCGGCCAATTCTGATGTCGTAAGAGTGAATTATTCAGCTAACAAGTTAACGTATTATTTAAATCAATTTAACTTATAAAAATTATATAATCGGACATTTCAACTTATTATTTGCCCATTACCTATTTTAATCCAAGCAGTATGCATGCTATTTCCCACTCCAGTATATTTGGAACCGCTAGTACACGTCATATGCCTTCCCATTCTTTACGTTTTAGAATGGTAGTAAGGACTAAGGAGCTGATACATTCTGATGTGTCTCCAGACGTAAACCTTTTAGCAGCATCCTAACAAAAGACTGAACCATCGGCTAAAGCCAAACTTCTCATAAATTCACTCCACCTAAGTCTCCTTCACATAGTTAAAACCCTTCAGCTGGCACCAAATTTCACGCCAACTTTGTTCACAATATTAACATTGAGAATTTTGGGCCTTACCCTTCTAGCTCGGCCCGCTCCCACACCCAACGAAATGATAAATACCCGGTTTGTCCCTTCTTTCCATTATTACACAGCAACCATCATCGTATTTTTCCTCACCCCTTCCTCTCTCCTCATATTCCATTACTCTACACGATACAAACACCATCGCACTCCTTTTCTTCTTCAAGAATATGTACACAAGTGCAAAACAAATCTCATGAATCCAGTCAAAATCTATGAACCCTCCAACAAAACTTCCACGTCCAGCATACGCGAATCCAGATCCGCTTTTTAGAACGGCTCCTTCTTCCTCACATAAAAGAACTCCCCCTGAATCCGCTCAAACCGAACTACATGCTGGAAAACTCACCGCTTTCCCCTTCGCGAACTCAGCTCCACCTTTCTCCACTGACATATGCTAGCACACGTGAGAGGGGAGTGGCAAGGAAATGAAATGGAAGAGGAGCGAATGGAATGGTTGCTGTGTTGCCATTTTCACGTGTGGAACTTTCTTTTTTTCTCTCTTTACTTTAAAAAAAAAAGGTAAATACATTTTCAGAGAGCGAAAGGATTAAAAATGTGGCTTCCTTCGACCATGTATACATACATATATACATATATATATATGTTATACCTTGGGTGCCATGGAATGTACAGGGGTCATAGGCCAGTTAATAGGTAAGGGGTTTTGCAGTGTAGGCTGGTAGGAATGGGACAAATCATGCATGTTATTAGCTAGCTGATATAGATGGGGTCTGCGTTGATGGAAACAATTCAGTGTTTCGTAGGCATGTGGTAGATACAGCTAAGGGATTCGGAGATGTTTGGGTACGGTTAAGCAAACTTAATGTCAAAGGAAACAAGGTCTTCAGATTTGAAGTTAAACAGATTCTGTGGGTTTGCGTTAATTTTCCTTTGATGGGTATGGCTCTCGTTTTCATTGCTTGTCTGGATTGAGTTGTCTCTTGGTATGGTAGGTTAGAGTAGGGTAAAAGGGTGGAAATTTAGCTAAGGTAGGATATGGTGGATTGACATGCCGAGACATAGGTAGCTGAACATGTTTTCTGCAAGATGAAAGGTAGGGTACAAAGTTTGAGAGCAAAGTCATATAAACATATTGTTTAAATTTGTTCAAGTATATACAGTTGAGTACCTCGTTAAACACTACTACATATATACATACGGGCGGCCAATGACAAAAATAAAAATACCATTGTAATCAACAATGTGCCACGATCCCAAATATGATAATATCGGTAGGTTGGCTCATATTTTGAAACCCCCAAAATATTGATATAGGGTGCAAAATACTCCAAATAAAAAGTTGCGTATTTAATTAATTAAAAATTACAGTAAAATTCTAAAAATTTAATTATCACTACGTCTCAAAAGAACCTTGTCTAAATTCAAAACTGATATCTAGTTATATCAAATAGACCGTTACGGTCGATAAACGATCCTATAACGATTATTTGAAAATTTGTTTTGAATATAACTCACGACCTGCACGACGAAATCTCGATTTTTCTCTTCCACTAGAAAAATACACTTCACCAGCCCCGAATGTTTCTTGTTTCACAGAAATCTGATTTAAAACGGCTTCTGTATATTCGTTTAAAATTCAAATCGCCAAATTACGAACTGCCATGCCATTTCGAGCTCAATTATATTTAATATATAATTTATACGCTCAACTGTCGTTCGAATAATATATTTGTTATTATAATTCAACACTAACTGAATAATATCTTATAAATGATCTAATTCACACAATATTGAGAATTCAACTATTTTCGACCATTTCGAAAATAAATATATTATTCTATTATTTATATTAATTAAATATAAATGTTATTAAATTCAAGTTATCAATATCGCCAAATCGATATTTAATAATTAAATATATTAATTATTTTACCATAAAAATACGGGACATTACATTCTTCCCCCTTAAAATAATTTCGCCCTCGAAATTTCTAAGGTAGAAAACAGACCGTATTAACCGGGTTAAAAATTATTCGTTTACTTCTTAACTTCAGTACCGACCTATAGTTCAAACCCTAACTCGCCTCTCTAGGCCCTTTCCTTTCGAAAAGAAAATCAAAAAGCCAAGTGGCTTGCCGATTCGGCGCATAAAACCTCATATGGAAACTTAAACATGTACCTTTTTGTCGGGCATATCATTATATCCTTGCACTTGCTTCTACTCAATACATGCTGATCACATATCCATATATTCCAATCGATTTCCAATCAGTTTCAATCAATCAAATCTCAACACAATTTGTAACACCCCGCATTTTTAAGTATAATTAAAAATGAAATAAAATATATGAAAATATGCTTATGATAGGTAAATAATGGTGATGCATAAGAAGAATTAATTAATACATGAAAGAGAAGAAAAATTAGTTCGATAACGGTGTGTGTAACGGAAAAGATAGTAAAATGAGGATAACTAATTTAAGAATCAGGAATTAGGTAAAATGGACATCACCATTGCGTTCCTCTCAAAATTTTACATGAAATAGAGTCCGAGTTTTCGAAAATCGGAGTCCGGATGAAGAAGTTATGGCCTGTGGAAGATTCAGAAGGTTTCGGTCAGCACAGAACTGGGCAGGTCGACCTGGGGGTCGACATGGGGGCCAGGTTGACCAGGGGGTCGACCTCCCCCATGGGGGTCTACTATAGTGTCGACCTCCTCCCCTACAGGGCGACCTGGTCGGCCTGTTTTGGTCCAGAACACGTTTTTGAAGCCCAGGGACGATTTTTGATGGTCCGGATTGGTTTTAGGGTTAATCTGATGGCTGAAATGAATTTCTACACCTATAAAAACAACCTAAGACCTAGCCTTCTCTACACACAATTCTATTTTACTTCTTCTCTGCCTTTGTTCTAAATAAAAATAAAAATGGCGTCACTACTCTGCTGGAATCAAAACTAGAAGCTAATCAACATCAACCTAAGCAACTCAATTCAAATTAGAGATTAAAGCTTCTGCAACGATTCTACAACAACTAAAGTTCTTTCTTTAATCCAATCAAGGCAAGTACAGTTATTTTCCGATATAAACGTTAATTCTGATTGTGACATGAATTGTAAATCTGAATCTGAGGTTATATCGGTTCTGTTCTGTTTAGATCTATCTTATTTTGTATCTCTTTCCTCTTTCTGTTCTATAGCCAGGCTACCACGAGCCTGAGCCAATCTCATAAGAGATTAACGTACGCTAAATTGGTTGGGACAGTAAAATGAATGATGCATAAATTGGGCATGACCAATAGGTGACTGATTTGAGGAAAGAACATGGACTGTAGTTAGAACATAAATTTGAGACATATGGCCAGACATGTTGTATTTATAACATAAATGGGTATTGAACATATGATTTGTGATAAAAAAGAATATGGCTTAGGTATAAAGATTTACATGAGAGTAGGGTATCTATTAATGTAAATAAACACCTAAGTAAGGGATCTTTGGGATATATGACATGCATAGTAATAGATGGCTATATTTGGTATATAATCATATTGTGAACCATGACAATTATTTAGGCATGCAAACTTAGGCCAAATTTATAATTAGGCAAGATGGGTCAATGAAACCTTAAGGAATAATAAAGTCTGCTATTTAGTTCTGCTATATTTGCCTAATCTGCTAGTCTGTTACATTGCTTAATCTGCTAGTTCTGCTCTACTGCCTAGTCTGCTAGATTTATTCTTCTGCCAAATCTGTCATTTGTTAAGTCTGTTGAAAATGCCAAATCTGCTAAACTAAATCTGTTGAGATGCCTAATCTGTTACCTGCTAAATCTGCTAGTTTGCTTAATCTGCTGAATCCGTTAAGACGCCTAATCTGCGAAAATCTGTTATCTGCTATATCTGTTAAGCTGATATATTCAGTCTGTTATTGACATAATCTGAATTAGCTATGAATAATTGACATGTATATTAGGCGTGGGTATAAATGGTAAATCATTAATTAATTGGCGCAAAGATAAACATGGCTAACTCAAGGTAAGAATGAGTTTGCGGCGTAATTCTGCCAGGAACCGCCCGGCATATTCCAGTGGTCGCAAACAATAGGTTCTAATGTGAGAAGTTAGTCATAACGTGCTTGAAACCCGAGGTTAGACTCAGTTTGCGACAGAAACCTACCCGGAACCAACCGGCCTAACCAGTAGCCGCAAACTGTCAGTCTAAAGTGAGAGGTTTGGGCATTAATATTTAATTACTGAAAATCTGAGATAAGTATGATGTCTAAAACGTGTTGGGTAAGGTTAAACCAATTGGACCAATGAATCTGATAAACCCATTTCATGAATCCGTAGGCCCAATACAAAGTTAGATAATCTGTAACCAGTTAATCTGTAAGTCTGTTAATCTGTAACCAGTTAATCTGTAAGCCTGTTAATCCGAACATCTGATCCGTTAGTCTGAAAACCTGTTAACTTGATTGTCTGATCTGTGAACTAGTTAATCTAAACTTTGTATGTCTGAAACTTGTAGATAAGTTAAGCTGAAATCTGTTAGTCTGGGGACACAAGGTTAGGAGGGGAATTACTTGTGTCATCCGTTGTTTGGGACCCATATTAGTCAGTAACCCTTTCTGGTATCAAAACTTTGACCCAACAGTAAGTTGGGTCCGGGCACGCTTACTGAACTAATTATAAGCGGTTCATTCTGATAATGGCGAGGGGTGTTGATGGTGCGTTCCAACCGGGTCATGTGCGTGCATGGATCCCGGGCTGCCTCTGAGGAT
This sequence comes from Allium sativum, assembly GCA_030737875.1. Taxonomy (NCBI): domain Eukaryota; kingdom Viridiplantae; phylum Streptophyta; class Magnoliopsida; order Asparagales; family Amaryllidaceae; genus Allium; species Allium sativum. Next base: position 564,754,345 of record CM060919.1, on the reverse strand, counting down.
GTAAGACGCCGTGACATCTGTAACTAGGCCTGTGCCAATTGGTTGTCACTTTAGGGAGTGATACACCCTACTGTGGGGCCGACACAGGATATTTATGTATTAGGGAGCCGATCGCTTGGGGTAGGGTTTTAGGGTACACTTAGTTCTGTATGTTTCTGTTGGTACCGTCTGTTTCTGTTGGGTGGTAACACCTGTCTGTTTCTGCGTGGTACCGTCTGTTCGGGTGGTAAAAGCCCATTACTAGTGTACACCTAATTCTACATTCTGTTTCCATAGGGATTAATCTGTTTCTACTTCTGTCTGTTTCTGATTAGGTAGTAAAGGCCCATTATTAGCGTTCTGTTTCTGTTAAATTATTCTGTACCCGTTTCTGTTTCAGTTTAGACATTAGGGTGACACCTAATTCTGTTATACTAGTATTAGCACAGAGAAGTGTAAAGAAATAGCTTATGTCATTCTGTTCTTCTGTTATATCTGCTACACCTGTTACAGCTATCTCTCATCCAGTTTTATGTTCATGTCATGTTATTATTATCTGTTCATAACTGAAAATCACTGGACTTGCCAGACTTTTTGTCTGACCCTTGTTGTTTCGCCACCTTTCTTCCTTCCCCCCCCCCCCCCGGTTTTGTAGAAGGGAATACTCTAGCTTGATCCAGATTTCTTCCGCTTGCAGTGCTCAAAGTATGGCTTGTCTTCTTCTGTGGGGATTATGATTTGAAAATATGCATTCTGAAGGCTTTTGTACAAGACTGATATTTTGTACTTGAATTCTGATATTGTGATTTGAAAGGATGTAACCAAGTTTATTTCGGTTCTGTTGAAATAAAGTTATAAATTTTTCAAGTACTGTTTTATCTGTCTTGTAAGTTTCTATTCTGTTTACTAAAATGCTCCACCAAAGTTAAGGCATTCCCTTTGTGAGTGACCTTAACGGAGGTGGGGTGTTACACAATTATTTGCTTATCCAGAGCCAAATTCCATTTCAAACTCGAGTTCCCTTCTCGATTCCAAATTCCTAACTCACCAATCCAATACCATTTCAGATTCTTATCTCTTAATTCAAAATCTGATTTCACTTGATATATTTATATCTCAATTAAATTTCTAGTTAATTGGTTTCAATTCAATTCATATTTGCTTTCACAAATTCCGTTAAATTGTTTTTTAGTTCATACTATCTTCCTAGGGATTTTAAACAGTTTAGTTTTTCTAAAATAAGTAATTCCCTTTCGGGATTCAAAGCAACTTCCTGTTCCCAAAATAATTCGAAAACAAAATTTTTGGTAGTAATCCGTCACTTACAACTCGAAAATGAACACTGATGATGTGACCAACATCATCAGAGTTATTTCCCAGCTACTGAAGTGAGTTCAATACTGTACCACCTTTCCAAAATCATATTTAAACAAATTCTATTTTGAAATTATTTCAAAATACCATTCATAATGCTTGTAAACAATTTAAAATCTCCCAGGATTTTAAAATTCTCATATAGTTAATCCACATCCATTTATAAACACTTATTCAATTTTCCAAGGTTTTAATTTCAATTCTGATTTTATTTTCATATTTAATTAATCTGCTTCTATATTATACGAACTCAAATTGGTTATTAACATAACAATTTCAATTATAATCAACCAGCACATCCAATATACTATAATATTTCAAATAATAATCATTCTTTTATAGTAAAATATAATTTGGGTAAAATTATTTCATTTACCCTCTTTCAAAACATATTGTGTTGGTTTATCGTACTCATGTGTTTGGTAGCCCCTATCGATACAGTGGATCAAATTGATCAACCAGAATTCACAAACTACTCAATCAATAAATCTCCACAATATAAAATCATTTTTTATTCAATCAACAAATACATTCACTTGTATGTATACACTCAACTCAATCTAGGGTATTACTAACCCTATCTCTACTGAGTCACGCCACAAAGCCAAGGTAATCACTAAACCTTCAGCTCTGATACCACTGTAACGACCCGGGGATTTTTGACTTCGAAAATCAACACACAACTGCCATGTTGACTATTCGAACATCAAAAATACCTGATCACTAATAAAAACAAGTTAGAGGGTGAGAATAGATAAAATAGAAAACTAGAATAGAAGAAGAAGAACAACACAATCAGAGTAGACTCGAGTCTCATAGCGCAACGAATAAAATATAATATATAACATAACTTTGAAATAAAACAGTATATATATGCAACAACATTATCAGAGTACAACACTTACACACAGTGGAAATAACAATAGTTATAAAATCCTGAAGCCTTCTGCTTCAAGCTCCTCCAAGTATATCTGTAAAGACTTGAACTACTTGTCTGCCCGCACAAATTTGGGCACCCAAGAGTTTAGGGGAAACAAAAAAAAAAATAAACTCTGGGTCAGTCATGGGACTGGTGTGAGTGAACTCAAATCATCAGTTTAACTTTTCAAAATCCTTTTCAAAAGAAAAGATAATCGTAAGACCGATCCACACATAAATACGGATGGTTTTTACCTTACGATAACCCAAACCATTTTTGGAAATCGATACTTTTCTGATATTATAATAATGTCTAATCACAAGTAATTAAAAATTTAGCAGAACGCTTGCATCTCACGTTCCACATATATAGTACACAAACAAAATCGCGGGCACTTATTGGAGATTGGATACCAACTATGACAAGGTATGGGACCACCTGGCGAAAGTGTATCTCTAGAGGCGAATACACTAGGTTCAACAAGAACATCTTGCAACCCGGCCCTCACATGACCGACCACTCATTTTGCTTGAGTGTATCGAATGTATATCACCAATGGTTGGGAGCTACCCACCGTTTCCCGAAAAGGGACAACATCGAACATAGATAAAAGAATGAAATGGATTTTCTCTAGATAGGTGATATACACCCTAATGGGAGCGACCCACATAGCCATGCTGCCTGCCCGATTTCTATCATTTACCGGTTGATGAGGCTTGAGGTGATTACGCATCTTTTGAAACACCTGACCACAACTCACTTTGAATGCCACATCGTCATACCTGCTGAATCACAAATTTGATTTTCCCAAAAATACCATGGGTATAAAGCTAAGAGAAACGAATTCCTCCACCACCAAATGTAAGTACATTTGAAGAGATCAACTTACGCGATCAGATAGATATACTCTGTCAGACATTCGTCCATTCATGTTTGTCCTGGGACTGGACAAACCGAAGGCACTATTCAGTAAACAGGATAGCCCTTGCATAACTCCGTCTTCAATATTTGATCGCAACGCTAACGTCCATACAGAGTGGTTTTCAGATAATGAATCTGATCCCGATCTCTCTGTATTGACGACGGAAAATGGTCAAAAACTTCGATAATCGGTGATTTAACTATCGAAGAAAAATAGGTGTGCAACCAACGATCTTATTTCCAGATAGAAATTCGATCGATCAAATTATCAATCCACCTTTATCTTTTTATCTTAAATTATCTTCAATTTATCCATTTCCCTATTTCTATACATTTGTAAATTCTCATTTTCTAAATTTAGAAAACGTTTCTAGTTCTTATTTGGGAAAACATTCTCAAACTTCTTTATCGGATTTAAACTGATGTTTAAATAAAACATCGCTTTGCCCATTCAAGCCATTCCACTCACTAACTAAATTTACTTAACCAATCTTCACTATCGAACCTTAACTACTCCTTAGTTAAAAACGAAGTCAATCAAGTTGGGGTATAATTACCTCTCAGACCTTAACTGAACAACATTTCTAACCTCGCAATAGACAAAGTTCATCTTATAACCCTTCAACAAACTTCCTTACGCAAACTCTCGTATTCTATTTAAGAATCCACTCCTTTTACAAAAATCATTTGATTATAACACTAGTTTTATAATTCCATGCTTTCAAAATATATTAACTTAAACATAACTTTTCTTTATTAATTTGGATAATTAACAAACAACTAATTTATAACTAAATAATTAAATCTTGGAAAATATATAGTACTTCACCAAATTCGATATAATCGAATTTCAACTTACAATTCTCTCTCGAATAATCTCTATTCGATAACTCCTCTTGAATTACTATATTCGATTATCTCTCTTCGAATAAACTATATTCGATAACTCTTCCTCTCATATAACTTATATTCGATTAACACTCTTCTTCAAATAACTTATATTCGATAATCTCTCTCGAATAACTTATATTCGATAATCTCTCTCGAATAACTTATATTCCATAATCTCTTCTGTACGGATTTTATTTAATCCTTTTTACATTTTGAATATCGAAATGTATTTCATCGTCCCTTTTAAAACATTCCAAATTTCCCTTTTTTATATTCACTATTGAATTCGCAATCTCAATTATCCACTGATAATCATATTTTAGTTCATTTAGACACTTTGTTTATAAGTCACAACACTTGTTTCATTATTAAACAAGTTCTTTATTTCCTAACCATCCGGAATTTCATTGCTGTTTGAATTCCTGTTTCAAAACCCAATTTCCTTTACACATGTTTAATTTGCAAAATCTTTGCTTATTTCATTATTCACATTCGAATGCGATAAAGGTTTCTTTTACATAATCTATTCAGTTCGATTCATATTTGAAAACAATATCTGAACTTCAGTTTCTATTTATATTTCTATTTACAGAATTATTTGTATATGTCCTCCTTTTAACTTCTAACACTTAAAATCTCATTTCAAATTTACCTTCATAAATGCTGAATTCAAATCCCATAAAAATATCGGTGTTAAAACCGATTTACACTTCTCTATATAAGTTCAGACTTATACATTTCATTTATCAAAAGATAATTATTCGGGTTTAATTTATAAAATATTATTTAAAAATAATCTTCTTAATTCATCTGTTTAAATAGATTTCTATTTACGATCTACTATTTTATAATTTCCTATATATCCCAAATATTTCCTTTTCAGTGCCATTTGTTTCACAAATATACCCTTCCCAAAATATCCTATTTATTTCATAAAGTTCTCCTTTTACTTCTTGTTATTTCCATTTGGTATTTTAACTAACTCGGTCTTCCAAACTTCCTTATGATTGTTGTTAACTTGGTACATAAGTCTTTTATTAAATTTCAAATATCTCCCTTTTATAAAATCCATGTGATCTTATAAAATTTCAAAATCCATATTCACTTCATACTTGCCTTTTCATAAAATACTTTGATTTTACATGAATACTTTTACTTCAATATTCATTTTGAAATTTCCTTTTTATATACAATCCCTTGATTCTATATAAATATTTTTCCAAATTATAGTTCAAAATTTCCCTTTTTACATTCCAATATTTCTTTCGATATTTAAAAGTACTAAATAACCATGACCAAACACACGCAATCAACAACAGATTATAAATCACATCATATATTACAGTATATGAAAAACAGTAAAATAAATGTTTACGAACCCAGTTGGGCCCCTCCGACCTATTTCCCTGCATACGCAGATGTTAATCAACATAAATAACATGAGTATGAAATATTCTGATAAACAGAATCAATATTTGATTAATGATAAATAAATATCGTTATCGATATTTTCAACCAATTGACTAACAGTTCAACCAAACAGCTAATACATAGCAAACAACCATCATTTATAGATTCTAAAAATACGTTATAAAAGTATAAGTTGAGCAGAGTTAGTGAGATTTACTCACCTTGATCGGTTTATCGTTAAATAATGATAACCGTCGTTGATTTGATTCAGGCACTAAATTTCACCATAAATCCAAATGAGCCCAAATTCACTCCCGGTCAGTTTCATGGTGTAGCCATCGTCCATACGATCCTAACGGATCTTGTTTCGGCCAATTCTGATGTCGTAAGAGTGAATTATTTGGATAACAAGTTAACGTATTATTTAATTCAATTTAACTTATAAAAATTATATAATCGGACATTTCAACTTATTATTAGCCCATTACCTATTTTAATCCAAGCAATACGCTATTTCCCACTCCAGTATATTTGGAACCGCTAGTACACGTCATATGCCTTCCCATTCTTTACGTTTTAGAATGGTAGTAAGGACTAAGGAGCTGATACATTCTGATGTGTCTCCAGACGTAAACCTTTTAGCGGCATCCTGACAAAAGACTGAACCATTGGCTAACGCCAAACTTCTCATAAATTCGCTCCACCTAAGTCTCCTTCACATAGTTAGAACCCTTCAGCTAGCACCAAATTTCACGCCAACTTTGTTCACGTTATTAACATTGAGAACTTTGGGCCTTACCCTTCTAGCTCGGCCCGCTCCCATACCCAACGAAATGTTAAATACCCGGTTTGTCCCTTCTTTCCATTATTACACAGCAACCATCACCGTATTTTTCCTCACCCCCTTCCTCTCTCCTCACATTCCATTACTCTACACGATACAAACACCATCGCACTCCTCTTTTTCTTCAAGAATATGTACACAAGTGCAAAATAAATCTCACGAATCTAGTTAAAATCTCTGAACCCTCCAACAAAACCTCCACGTCAGCATACACGAATCCGGATCTGCTTCCTAGAACGGCTCCTTCTTCCTCACATAAACGAACTCCCCCTGAATCTGCTCAAACCGAACTACATACTGGAAAACTCACCGCTTTCCCCTTCGCGAACACAGTTCCACCTTTCTCCACTGACAGATGCCAACACACGAGAGAGGGGAGTGGCAAGAAAATGAAATGGAAGAGGAGCGAATGGAATGGTTGCTGTGTTGCCATTTTCACATGTGGAACTTTCTTTTTTTCTCTTTTTTTTTTAAAAAAAGTAAATACATTTTCAGAGAGCGAAAGGATTAAAAATGTGGCTTCCTTCGACCGTGTACATATATATATATATATATATATATATATGTTATACCTTGGGTGCCACGGAATGTACAGGGGTCATAGGCCAGTTAATAGGTACGGGATTTTGCAGTGTAGGCTGGTAGGAATGGGACAAATCATGCATGTTATTAGCTAGCTGATATAGATCGGGTCTGCGTTGATGGAAACAATTCAGTGTTTCGTAGGCATGTGGTAGATACAGCTAAGGGATTCGGATATGTTTGGGTACGGTTAAGCAAACTTAATGTCAAAGGAAACAAGGTCTTCAGATTTGAAGTTAAACAGATTCTGTGGGTTTACGTTAATTTTCCTTTGATGGGTATGGCTCTCATTTTCGTTGCTTGTCTGGATTGAGTTGTCACTTGGTATGGTAGGTTAGAGTAGGGTATAGGGGTGGAAATTTAGCTAAGGTAGGATATGGTGGATTGACATGCCGAGACATAGGTAGCTGAACATGTTTTCTGCAAGATGAAAAGGTAGGGTACAAAGTTTGAGAGCAAAGTCATATAAACATATTGTTTAAAAAATTTCATGTATATACAGTTGAGTACCTCATTAAACACTACTACACATATACATACGGGCGGCCAATGACAAAAATAAAAATACCATTGTAATCAACAATGTGCCACGATCCCAAAAATATAATAATATCGGTAGGTTGGCTCGTATTTTGAAACCCCCAAAATATTGATATAGGGTGCAAAATACTCCAAATAAAAAGTTGTGTATTTAATTAATTAAAAATTACAGTAAAATTCTAAAAATTTAATTATCCCTACGTCTCAAAAGAACCTTGTCTAAATTCGAAACCTATATCTAGTTATATCAAATAAACCGTTACTGTCGATAAACAATCCTATAGCGATTATTTGAAAAAAAATTGAATATAACTCACAACCTACACGACGAAATCTCGATTTTTCTCTTCCATCAGAAAAATACACTTCACCAGCCCCGATGTTTCTTGTTTCACAGAAATCTGATTTAAAACGGCTTCTGTATATTCGTTTAAAGTTCGAATCGCCAAATTACGAACTGCCGCGCCATTTCAAGCTCGATTTTATTTAATATATAATTTATACGCTCAACTGTCGTTCGAATAATATATTTGTTATTATAATTCAACTCTAACTGAATTATAACTTATAAATGATCTAATTCACACAATATTGGGAATTCAACTATTTTCGACCATTTCGTAAATAAATATATTATTCTATTATTTGTATTAATTAAATATAAATATTATAAATTCAAGTTATCGATATCGCCAAATCGATATTTAATAGTTAAATAAATTAATTATTTTACCGTAAAAATACGGGACATTACAGACCTGTTATTGTATTAATCATTGTTGAATACATTGGCTATTACAGTTTTCTATATCTTGCATTTCTTACCATTTTCTTATATGAAGGTTAACTACTTAGAGAAGACTGGACGTCCATAGCCTCTTTTCTTAATGATTCCAGCTCTACTGTTTAAACTTTCTACCACCAGTTTATTCATCTTTGTTGTCTACTCAATATCGATTCTTATTTCCTTTGACCTTTTCATTTAGTTCCATGTTATTACTTTCACACATTTATACCTGATGTCCCTGTTAAGTATTTGATGTCAAGCTTGTACATCTAACTACTTATTATATTAGAACCTGTACACCATAATTCTTCCCTTCCTACCTGCTATTAACCTAAATTTTATTTTAATATTATTATATTTAAGTTTTAACCAAGAATATCTATATAGTAATCTATGAAGATTTGTTCATGCAGCTGTTGCATAACTCAATTGACACTTTCAATGCCAATATTGTTCTGGTGGACGGGTAAACCAAGTGTTATGTGCTTATCCTAGCTCATTCATTGCTATAGATGTAGCTTTATGGTATAAGTAATTCACATAAGCCCCATTTTTCACCTCTTCATTACACTGGAAACTTGATTTTAATTTTTGTTTCCCATTAATTCCATAATTTACTTAGCCAGTTTGAAGTTATGCTAATTGTATCCATTATCCATGTAAATAATGGTATCTTAACTTATAGAATACTTGATAGCTTTTGGCTTGTTTTACACAGTAGAAATGTAACACCCCACGTCCATTAATGTCACTCACAAAGGGAATGCATTAACTTCCGTGGAGGTTTTAAGTGAATATAGAACAGTAAAATTACAACAAGACAGATATAAAATAGTACTTGGAAATTCAAAAACTTTATTTCATTGTAGCAGAAGTCAAAACATGTTTGATTACATCATACCACCATATTCAATGTCAAGTACAATATCTATCTTGATAAAACAAGTACATAATCCCATTACATGAATAGCCATTAAAAAGAAAGATAACAAGCTGGACTTTACTTCAGCAGTCCAAGCTTTCCAGAAGATAAGCGATCCAACTAGACTCCACTAGAACTTGGCCCAACCTGCGGACCTGAAGGGAGAAAAAGGATGGAAAAGAGGGGGGGTCAGACATAAAGTCTGGTGAATATGATAATTCTACAATACTATTACCAAAATAACTGGACTAAGGCATAAGCTGGAAAACAAGAAAATGTCTATGAAGAGCAGATTAAGGACATAGACAATCGCTAAAGGCAACGTTATAGGCGCTCCTAAATACTAAAGGATAAACACTATACTGCACCACACCAGTCACCCTAAAGATTCATCCCACTTAGCTTCACTTAGAAACTTTCCCAATGGCTTTACGTACCCCTAGCTGACTACATAGGTGTCGCCTGCCCCTATCTCCACTAGGTGTACCCTACTTCCCATTATTTGATCGGCTCCCTAACTCGTAGATACCCGTGCTGGCCCCATAGTGGGGTGTATCACTCCCCTAAAGTGGCAACCTGATACAACGGACATGCACGGCTTATACCTACACGATGCAACAACGTCTTACCTACCAGCCCGGGTCCACACACGCCTATGAAACCCGTTGGACTTGCGTTGCCACCGCTCCCTGTTTTGGCCTCTTGTAGTCAAACCCAGTATGCGTGTCCCGTCCTCGACTTGGGTCGAGCCCACAAAGATACGTTTTGGGATACTGGTTGAAATGGGCCCCCACTATTTACCACAAGCATTCCACCTAAGCTTGTCCCCATTAGTCCATCCCACTTAACCCACTTAGTCATGTTCATTTACATGTGTGTTTGGTTAAGTCTAATCGTATTTCAAATGCCTCTAAAGGCAACCACCAGATTCCTCATGCCACCCAAGGCACCTACTTAACCCCCATGTCCCACCTTACATGATTATCTGGTTAAGTATTTCTTAGTTCATTAAGGCCATAACCTCATAAAGACCTCTCACATTAGACTGGCATTTATGGCAGCTGGATTTGCCGGGCGGGTCCGGGCAGTCTTACACCATAAAAGAGTCTAACCTCGTGTCTTTACAACTATTATGCTTTAGTTTGGGCCTAGGACCTCTCACATTGGGCCGACATTTGTGACTACTGGATTTGCCGGGCGGGTCCGGGCAGGTTTACATCACAAACGGGTCCAACCTCGTGTCCTAAGCATTGATTATTAATAATAATCCACTTTCCCCCAATTTTAATAATTCCCTACTTGAATTATTAATTACTTCCAATTTTTAACAATGTCCATAATTGACTCAATTATGGACATTCATTCATGGTATGCAACATCTTACAAAATTGCACCCAATTTATTAATTCCTAATATTACCCCTACCCCACGTTTGAACGTTTATTCGCAAAATATATGTTAGACTCGAATAGCCTAACTCATAGCATAAAAGAGATTATCATAATAACAACATGTATATGTGACCAAATGAATCATAATAAGGGGTGAAACTTGCATATGTCCAACTTGCATAGATTATACATGTCATGGATCTAAAGGTGTCAACTTGTTCAAAATTCACCTAATATAATCTCAATCAATTTTCATAAACTTACATATGAACATGTGTGAATCAACATCATCTAATTTTTTAACAACATGGTTTTATATGGGTACACCTAACTCAATAGGCAAATTCCCATATTCAAGTTTTATTTAATTATAGTTTCAAGTTTATGGGTACACCTAACCTAATAGGCAAATTCCCATAAAAAAGATCCATTTAAATTAAAAAAAACATAACTTTAAGCATGTTCCAACAACATCATGATTTTACAACATAATATAGCATGATTTATAACATGGCATAGTATGATAGTATAACATAGCTTGACATGATTCTCAACATAGCACGACATAGCATAAGAGAATTTACAACATAGCATGACATAGCATATATAATTTACATCATACGACAGCATAATAACATAATAAGAGATCCACAATATATAGAATTTACAATTACAAATCACATCACTTTCTTGTGATCCATTCATAACTGAGTCAAATTAGTTTGTAATAGTCTTGTGAGAATCATCATACTCACCAACAAAAGAAAAGAATTAGAGAAAGAGAGATCTTTTGATTTGATTTGTGTAGATTTAGTTGTAGATGATTAGGCTTCCTCTTCTTAGTTTGTGACGGCTATGCTGAACTCCATGGCAGCAGCATGACGGTAGCTTCTCTAATTTTACAAGTGATTTAGGTCTAGGGTCTACCCACTTATTTATAATTTTAGAATTCATTTAGGCCATTAGATTTAACCTAGAAATAACCGCAGCCATTCAGACAAGATGGGGTTTATCTTGTTGACTCAGCAATGAGTCAGAAGTGACTCAGCAAACACTCAGCAATATATATATATATATATTCTACAATGTACACATTAGATACATCCCCCCTTTTACACACTTATTATTGTTTTTATATTCATATTAGATACATCCCCTCTCTTACATACTTATTAATATTTTTATATTCATAATAGATACATCCCCTCTCTTACATACTTATTAATATTTTTATATTCATATTAGATACATCCCCTCTCTTACATACTTATTAATATTTTAGCAACTTCAGTGTTAATAGAAAATTTGGGGTGTTACATTCTCCCCTCCTCTTAGGATTTCGTCCCCGAAATCTTCAAGTCTGGAAGAATGTATATCCTACCATCCAAACGTCCATCTACTCATCCATCATACACAGGCATCCATTGTCCTTACAGACTTCTAATGCTTTCATGTTTAAATGCACAGTGTGTGTATATGTCCGTATCTAATGCAAAATCAGGCAGTCCACTGATTCAGTTGACCTCCTTAATGCAACTATGATCGTGCCATGCATCCATTATGTATGCAAAAGATTCTTAATGCTACATAATACTTCTATATGCGTGCACAACCATCATCTGAATGCAGCATCCACATGATAATACAACCATCGTTCATCCATTTTACTAAATACATCCATATATATGCAATATGCAATATGTAGTGACTGAGCCGATCTAGTGCCTAAAGTGTGTGTATATATGCATCCACGAGCAACCACTAGCAAACACTTGCATCCATTTTGCATCCATCATACATAACATGTCTCAAACACATGTTTCAACCATAGGATTATCCTAACTAAAGATCAAAGATACTAATGAGAGGACATACTAAAGATAAGATAAGATAAGCTAAGCGATAAAGGAGAAATTAAAAGACATACCCTCAAAAAGAAAAGGGTACAACGAACGCATCTTCTCTTCTGTCTCCCAAGTTGCGTTGCTCTCATCATCTCCCCATTGCACTTTAACCAGTCTGACCTCTCGATTCCTCAACTTTTTGATCTCCGACCCAAGAATGCATGTAGGAGCTCGTCTAATTGTTGCATCACGCTCTATTTCCACCTCTTTAAGCAAGCTCGGCTCTACCACCTCCGCGGTCTTGTGCAAACACTTCCTCAAATGTGATACATGGAATACGTCGTGTACTCCACTAAGTTTCTCAGGCAACTCCACCCTATATGCCATCTTCCCAATCCTGTTTTTTACAGGAAACGGCCCTACAAACCTTGGTGCTAATTTCCCCACGGACCCAAAGCGAACAACATTCTGTAACGGAGATACTTTGATAAAAACCATGTCCCCAATGTCAAACTCAAGATCTGTCCTCCTCTTATCAGCATACGATTTCTGCCTATCTTGTGCTGCTTTCATCCTCCTTCGAATCAGCTCAATCTTCTCCGAGGTTTCCCTAACCATATCGGGCCCAAGTAGGATTTTATCGGTAGATTCCCACCAACATGTAGGCGAACGGCAAGGCCTTCCATAAAGAGCTTCGAAAGGTGCCATGCCAATACTAGACTGAAAGCTATTATTATATGCGAATTCTACTAACGGAAGGTGCTCTTCCCATGTACCCCCAAAGTCTAGGATACAAAGCCTTAAAAGATCCTCTAGAATGCGATTCACCCTCTCGGTCTGGCCGTCTGTCTGAGGATGATATGCGGTGCTCAAACATAGCTGAGTCCCTACCACCTCTTGTAAAATCTTCCAAAATTCACTAGTAAAGATGGGGTCACGGTCGCTTACTATACTAGAAGGAATACCGTGCAAACGAACTATCTCCTTAATGTATACAGAAGCCAACCACGGAGCAGTCCTCTTACTTTTCACGGGAATAAAATGGGCGCTTTTAGTAAGTCTATCTACTATAACCCAAATCCCCGTGTTACCCTTCCTTGATCTTGGTAATCCATCCACAAAATCCATTGAGATGCTTTCTCATTTCCATAGTGGAACTTCTAATGGGTGAAGCAACCCACCGGGTTTCTTTTGTTTTGCTTTAACTCGTTGGCACACCAAGCATCTAGCGACGTACTCGGCCACATCCTTTTTCATACCGTCCCAAAAGAAAACCCGCTTCATATCTTTGTACATCTTATCCCCGCCGGGATGAATGGTCATTTTTGAGCGATGAGCATCATCAAGAATGGCCTTCCTTAAGTCTTCGTCTTGTGGTACACAAAGTCTATTATCCCTTCGTAACCAACCCTTATCGTCTAGGGTATACCTACGAAGATAGCTTGACGACTCCCCCCCTTTGAGCTTTTCTACTATCTCAACCAACTGTGGGTCGTCTCGCTGTGCCTCACCAACCCGTCCTAGAAGTGTAGGTCTAACCTCCAAGGATGCTAACAGACCGGGTACTAAGTCAACGGAGGGTCTAAAGTCAAACATAGAGATGAATTCTAAGCTTTGTCGTTCGACAAACAACGGACTCAAGGACAACCTTTTCCTACTTAAGGCGTCTGCCACCACGTTACCCTTGCCCGGGGTATATGCTATTTCAAAATTGTAGGAGGCTAAGAATTCCATCCACCGTTGCTGCCTTAAATTCAAATCCTTCTGAGAGAATAAGTATTTTAATGATTTGTGGTCAGTGAACAGTTCGAATTTCTCACCAAGAAGATAGTGATGCCAAGACTTAAGCGCGAAAACAATTGCGGCTAGCTCTAAGTCATGCGTGGGGTAATTCTTTTCATGAACCCTCAACTGCCTTCCACCATAGGCTATTACTCTTCCCTCTTGCATGAGGACCGCGCCAAGTCCCGTCCCACAAGCATCAGTATAGATGGTAAACGGTTTATTCCCGTCTGGCAGCACTAAGACTGGGGCTGAAGTTAAGGCTCTCTTTAAACGTTGGAACGCATCATCGCAATCTTTGTCCCACGTAAAAACCAGGTTCTTCTTCGTTAACCGTGTTAATGGAGCTGATATTTTTGCGAAGTCTTTGATAAACTTCCTATAATAGCCAGCCAACCCCAAGAAACTTCTTACTTCGGTTGCATTTTTAGGGACCTTCCAATCTTGGATGGCCACCACCTTTGCGGGATCCACTGCTATCCCTTCTTTGGAAACCACGTGCCCTAAGAACCGTACTTCCTTCCTCCAGAAGTGACACTTAGAAAATTTTGCCTTAAGGTTATGCGCTCGAAGGGTTTCCAACACTTCCCTAAGATGTAGGGAGTGCTCTTCTTTATTCTTAGAAAAGACTAAGATGTCATCCACAAAGACTACCACGAATTTGTTAAGGTATTCCCTAAACACCCTACTCATCAAATCAACAAAATATGCAGGGGCGTTTGTCAAACCAAAGGGCATCACTAGCCATTCATAGAATCCGTCAGGAGTCCTAAAAGCAGTCTTATCTATACTATCCTCAGCCACTCTCAGTTGATGAAAGCCAGTGGCTAAGTCCAACTGCGAAAACACTGAGGCGCCAACTAACTGATCAAAGAGATCGTCAAACCTCGGCAGTGGGTGTCGGTTCTTTTTAGTAAGCTTGTTTAGTTCTCTATAGTCCATACAAAGTCTAAGAGACCCATCCGCCTTTGTGGCAAAAACTACTGGAGCACCCCACTCCGATATACTACGTCTTATGAACCCCTTCTCAACCAACTCCTTTACTTGCTTATTGAGTTCCCTCCTTTCACGAGGAGCCATGTGGCGCACTGGCAAAGATACGGGTTTAGCATTATCCACAAGATAAATTCGAAAGTCTATCTCCCGCCTTGGAGGTAAGCCCTTCACCTCCTCAAACACATCCGGATATTCCCGGACCACTTCTACCGATCGCAGGTTCTCTACAGACGCGTCAAGCGATTCAAGATAACTTAGCATAACGGAATTTATGGGATTACAAAAGATGTCGAGAGCATTACCAAGGCGAGTCACAAGCCTAACTACTCTCCTTTCACAATCAAGAATGGCCCTATTTCTAGACAACCAATCCATTCCTAAAATTAGCCCATAGCCCGTGAAGCCCAATACATAAGCATCACATCTAAATTCAACGCTAAGTATAGAGATTTTCAAATCCAAACATATCATGGTAAAATGAGCCGAACCCCCAATTGGATTTGAAACGACCAGGGGATCCTCTACTAAACTGGTGTTCAAGTGCAGTGATTCAACTAATGATGCAGAGATAAACGAATGAGATGCGCCAGAATCGAATAAGGTACGGACAGGATGATCAAACAGAAAAACTAAGCTTTCAACAGAAATTGTTCTACCTCTTTCTTGCAGCGGTGGGGCCGCAATAGCCTGAACTTGCCCCCTTGCCTGCCCTGGTGCCATAAGAGCCTGCACCTGTCCTCCCGAGGTAGACCCTGCCCTCTGCCCCTTCTTTGGACAGTCCTTCACTAAATGTCCCGCATCTCCACAATGAAAACAACCAGTCTTCTTTTTCTTTCTACAATCTTTGCTGAGATGGCCAGGCGTCCCACAATTGAAGCATTTCTTCTTCCCTTTGCCATTATTGTTTTTACCACCCTTCTTATTTTGCTGTTGGGGTTTCTTCTGATCCCCTTTCTTTTCAACTGCCTTATCCTCATGCATAAGTGCCATTTCTACTAGCTTTTCAAAGGTGGCTCCCAGAGGGATGTGGGTCATAGCCAACCCTTGCAACGGTTCATTCAAGCCTCTAACGAACCTCAAAGCTTTCTTCTCTAGCGTGTTCACCAACTCCAAGCCAAACCTTGCTAACTGATTAAATTTATTGACATATTCCTTTACTGATGAGCTCCCTTGCTTTAGTGCCAGGAATTTTTCCATATTTAAGTTCTCCTCTGCCCTTGAAAGAAACTTTGCCTCAAACCTTCGTCTGAAATCCGCCCATGAATCAACTGGACGTTCCCCGTTAGTGACCTCCCACCAAAACGAGGCATCTCTCTTCATTAACCAAGCAGCTAAACGGACTTTCCTCCCATCTTCCACTTCAAAGATATCCAACAATTCCTCAGTCTCCTTAAGCCAATCTCTGGCCTCCACAAACGTCTCAGTCCCTTGAAAAGTTTTTCCTCCCATAGCCTTGAATTCCTTGCACGTCTTTGCAAAAGTGTCAACACGAGGAGGAGGAGGAGGAGGAGGAATGGGTGCAACTAGGGGTGGAGGAGTATCCGCTGGGCCTGCAGTGGTGGCCCTAGCCTCCAAGTATCTCCTAAACCACCCTGAAATCGTCACACCTTCTGGGAGATTAAGATCTTCAGCCATGCTGAAACGAAAAAGGAAAGATTCAAAATGGAGGATTCGAAAGATAAAGATAAGGATGTGGCTATTTGGGATTATGTTTTTCATAAAAACTCTCTTTAAATAACATGTTTTTTTTTTTTGAAAGCACTTCTTCCAAAAATACTTTAGAAAAAAAAATATTTTTCTAAAAAAATTTTTATTTGTTCTGGTAACCTTATGCTCTGATACCACGTGTAACACCCCACGTCCATTAATGTCACTCACAAAGGGAATGCATTAACTTCCATGGAGGTTTTAAGTGAATATAGAACAGTAAAATTACAACAAGACAGATATAAAATAGTACTTGGAAATTCAAAAACTTTATTTCATTGTAGCAGAAGTCAAAACATGTTTGATTACATCATAACACCATATTCAATGTCAAGTACAATATCTATCTTGATAAAACAAGTACATAATCCCATTACATGAATAGCCATTAAAAAGAAAGATAACAAGCTGGACTTTACTTCAGCAGTCCAAGCTTTCCAGAAGATAAGCGATCCAACTAGACTCCACTAGAACTTGGCCCAACCTGCGGACCTGAAGGGAGAAAAAGGATGGAAAAGAGGGGGGGTCAGACATAAAGTCTGGTGAATATGATAATTCTACAATACTATTACCAAAATAACTGGACTAAGGCATAAGCTGGAAAACAAGAAAATGTCTATGAAGAGCAGATTAAGGACATAGACAATCGCTAAAGGCAACGTTATAGGCGCTCCTAAATACTAAAGGATAAACACTATACTGCACCACACCAGTCACCCTAAAGATTCATCCCACTTAGCTTCACTTAGAAACTTTCCCAATGGCTTTACGTACCCCTAGCTGACTACACAGGTGCTGCCTGCCCCTATCTCCACTAGGTGTACCCTACTTCCCATTATTCGATCGGCTCCCTAACTCGTAGATACCCGTGCTGGCCCCACAGTGGGGTGTATCACTCCCCTAAAGTGGCAACCTGATACAACGGACATGCACGGCTTATACCTACACGATGCAACAACGTCTTACCTACCAGCCCGGGTCCACACACGCCTATGAAACCCGTTGGACTTGCGTTGCCACCGCTCCCTGTTTTGGCCTCTTATAGTCAAACCCAGTATGCGTGTCCCGTCCTCGACTTGGGTCGAGCCCACAAAGATACGTTTTGGGATACTGGTTGAAATGGGCCCCCACTATTTACCACAAGCATTCCACCTAAGCTTGTCCCCATTAGTCCATCCCACTTAACCCACTTAGTCATGTTCATTTACATGTGTGTTTGGTTAAGTCTAATCGTATTTCAAATGCCTCTAAAGGCAACCACCAGATTCCTCATGCCACCCAAGGCACCTACTTAACCCCCATGTCCCACCTTACATGATTATCTGGTTAAGTATTTCTTAGTTCATTAAGGCCATAACCTCATAAAGACCTCTCACATTAGACTGGCATTTATGGCAGCTGGATTTGCCGGGCGGGTCCGGGCAGTCTTACACCATAAAAGAGTCTAACCTCGTGTCTTTACAACTGTTATGCTTTAGTTTGGGCCTAGGACCTCTCACATTGGGCCGACATTTGTGACTACTGGATTTGCCGGGCGGGTCCGGGCAGGTTTACATCACAAACGGGTCCAACCTCGTGTCCTAAGCATTGATTATTAATAATAATCCACTTTCCCCCAATTTTAATAATTCCCTACTTGAATTATTAATTACTTCCAATTTTTAACAATGTCCATAATTGACTCAATTATGGACATTCATTCATGGTATGCAACATCTTACAAAATTGCACCCAATTTATTAATTCCTAATATTACCCCTACCCCACGTTTGAACGTTTATTCGCAAAATATATGTTAGACTCGAATAGCCTAACTCATAGCATAAAAGAGATTATCATAATAACAACATGTATATGTGACCAAATGAATCATAATAAGGGGTGAAACTTGCATATGTCCAACTTGCATAGATTATACATGTCATGGATCTAAAGGTGTCAACTTGTTCAAAATTCACCTAATATAATCTCAATCAATTTTCATAAACTTACATATGAACATGTGTGAATCAACATCATCTAATTTTTTAACAACATGGTTTTATATGGGTACACCTAACTCAATAGGCAAATTCCCATATTCAAGTTTTATTTAATTATAGTTTCAAGTTTATGGGTACACCTAACCTAATAGGCAAATTACCATAAACAAGATCCATTTAAATTAAAAAAAACATAACTTTAAGCATGTTCCAACAACATCATGATTTTACAACATAATATAGCATGATTTATAACATGGCATAGTATGATAGTATAACATAGCTTGACATGATTCTCAACATAGCACGACATAGCATAAGAGAATTTACAACATAGCATGACATAGCATATATAATTTACATCATACGACAGCATAATAACATAATAAGAGATCCACAATATATAGAATTTACAATTACAAATCACATCACTTTCTTGTGATCCATTCATAACTGAGTCAAATTAGTTTGTAATAGTCTTGTGAGAATCATCATACTCACCAACAAAAGAAAAGAATTAGAGAAAGAGAGATCTTTTGATTTGATTTGTGTAGATTTAGTTGTAGATGATTAGGCTTCCTCTTCTTAGTTTGTGACGGCTATGCTGAACTCCATGGCAGCAGCATGACGGTAGCTTCTCTAATTTTACAAGTGATTTAGGTCTAGGGTCTACCCACTTATTTATAGATTTTAGAATTCATTTAGGCCATTAGATTTAACCTAGAAATAACCGCAGCCATTCAGACAAGATGGGGTTTATCTTGTTGACTCAGCAATGAGTCAGAAGTGACTCAGCAAACACTCAGCAATATATATATATATATATATATATATATATATTCTACAATGTACACATTAGATACATCCCCCCCTTTTACACACTTATTATTGTTTTTATATTCATATTAGATACATCCCCTCTCTTACATACTTATTAATATTTTTATATTCATAATAGATACATCCCCTCTCTTACATACTTATTAATATTTTTATATTCATATTAGACACATCCCCTCTCTTACATACTTATTAATATTTTAGCAACTTTAGTGTTAATAGAAAATTCGGGGTGTTACAAGAAACTTTACAGTGAAGTCGATGAAGTCAAGCATAGTCGATATGCTCAACACCAGTGGACGCAAAGGTGGTGCTATCACAACTGCTCTTTTTCTAAAATAGGTAATCTGGAATCTAACTGTTAGAATTCGATCCAGAGAGAAGAGAGAGATAAAAGGTAAACAATTAAAATACTACATTTTTATTGATTATTTGATTGCTATTACAAAAGAGATGCTTGATTAATTGCTATTACAAAAACAAGATACAGAAGAGATTGAGGCTAACAATAGAAGAGAAAGCCTTTATATATAGGCAAAACTACAATAACAAAAAGTATTGTACTACGACTGTACTAAACGGTAGTACAGAAAAGTACTGTACTACCCTTTTAGCATATTAAGTATGTTAACATCCCCCCTCAAACTCACGATGCGGAAAATCGTGAGTTTGCCAAATAGAAGCTGCTGAGTGAAGAGTAGCAAGATCGAGCAACCATTTCACTATTGTTAGAGAGTAATGCCAAGCACCAAATACTGAATACTCAACAACAATCTTTAATCAGCTCAACAATCTTCTACATCTGCCAACAAACACCAACACAACCAAATCCACTTTCAGAACTTCACAAAACATACCCTTCTATCACCATACACTGACCATCCATCATATTGCATTATTCATATCAAAAGATTTCAGATTTAACAAAACCAATAGGAGTGAGACAATGAGAAGTGAGATAAGGACAACAGATTTAGATTCAACAAAACAAGTAGGAGTGGGACAATGAGAAGTGAGATAAGAACCAATAGATTCATATTCAACAAAGCTGCTACTGAACCATAGAAAACTGTCATACAATCCTCTGCTTCATTCCCCATTCAACATACAAACCAAGTTTTCTCCACTTTCAAGA
The DNA here is from genome assembly GCA_030737875.1 of Allium sativum. Lineage (NCBI taxonomy): Eukaryota > Viridiplantae > Streptophyta > Magnoliopsida > Asparagales > Amaryllidaceae > Allium > Allium sativum. Next base: position 564,733,499 of record CM060919.1, on the reverse strand, counting down.
CAAACCATCCAACCTTCCAAAACAGTCTCCATCTCTAAATTCAGTCACCTAAAACACCTTCCTCTTTTCTTTTTGCCAAAACATCCACTAACCATCACCATCATGCAAACTTCCCCATCACCAGTCACAAATACAAACATCAAGTGGAGAAACTTACAGAAGAAACTACAAGTACTGCAGACACAGAAGAAATTGCAAGAAGAGGAGACAAAGGAGAAATTGCAAGCAGAAGAAGGGTTGATGAGATTACATGAAGAAGATACCAAGGAAATATTACAGGTGGAAGAAGCACTTATTGAATCCCTGGAGGAAGAGGCATCATTGAAGGAACTACAGGAGGAGGAAACCCAGAAGATTAACAAGAAACGGAAATCAACAAGAAAATCCAAGAAGAAGAAGAAGCATTGAAGAAATCTTACCATAGGAGGAGAAAAATTCAGGTGATGAGATTGTAAAATAACCTGGAGCTCTGATACCATGTTAGAATTCAGATCCAAAGAGAAGAGAAAGATGAAATGGTAAACAATTAAAAGACTACATTTTTATTGATTATTTGATTGCTGTTACAAAAGAGATGCTTGATTAATTGCTATTACAAAAACAAGATACATAAGAGATTGAGACTAACAATAGAAGAGAAAGCCTTTATATATAGGCAAAACTAGAATAACAAACTGTAATACGAATGTACTAAAGAGTAGTACGGAAAAGAACTATACTACGACTGTACTACCCTTTTAGCATATTAAGTATGTTAACACTAACCATCCAAATCAATTGGAGCATTTTGGTAGGTTTTTCTTTTTAATGCTCAGTGAAGCAAGTTTTTCTTTCAAATTATGAGATGTGCATTAAACATGCAACACATATTATAGGTACATCGGTTGGTTTTCAAACTGTTGATTTTGCTTAAATGCAATATTTGATCTGAATTGTCCAGATTGATCATGAGTTTTAGCAGGTTTTTGAACTACTGGATGTGTTGAAATATAAAATTTGATCTAGAACATAATAGATTTTTGATATATGAGTAAGCATTGGTTTTGGAATAGGAATGCTAATGGTATGAATATGATACATTTCCATTATGTAGTTTGTGGATGAAAAAGTTGAGTGGGTACACATAGACATGGCAGGACCAGTTTGGAACGAGAAGAAGAAGACTGCTACTAGGTTTGGAGTTTCTAATTTGGTTCAGTAGATCATGAACAACGCTGGTTAGCTTTTTGGTTTGTTGGTTCAGTGGGTCATGAACAACCTGAATTCTCATAAGTACATTATTTTAAAGAACAGTACATTATTTTTTCTCGCCCGTAATACAATTATATTTTTACATTTTCCCCTCTTTTAGTGGAGTCGGGTTTTGGAGGGATTCCAGATCAGTGATCGTTGGATGTGGAACGAAACTGATGGAATTCCGATGTGCCAGCGGAAATCTTGAATCTTGGCTATAGCACAGTATTTACTAACTCTTTGATTTGAAATTGGATCATAACGTAGATTTCCATTTCAGCTATCTATTTCATTGACAATATATGATGTAACAAGTATTTTATGCATGTACTTCTATAATTGAACAGAAGCAACTGGCCTTGAACCACAAACATGGAATATGTAGGTGATGATGTTAACGCTAACATTAGATAGTTGGAGGCTTGCATTTTTTCTTTCTTGGGATAAGCAAGTGATCTATAGTGACTTTAAGGCTTTTAATATACCTTTTGATTTAATATATTGAGAAATATAGAAAGAAGAAAAATAAATTTTAGTTTGTGTTCAGTATGTGGTTAATGATTATGTTGCATGTGTTGGTTGTAGAACTGTTACTGAAGCTATCTGATTTTGGAATGGAAAAAGAAATGGGCCAGCAAGAGAAGGATCTCATGTAAATACTCGAGTTACAAATTTGTAGGAAATTATAGGTATACCGCTCCGGTATATGGGAATTTATAAGGAAAGTTTTTAGCAGTATTGAAGTACTTAGCAAACTCAGCTAAGTACTTAGAAAAGTTTTCTTTATTCAGTGGTACTTAAAATCTGGATGTGAGAAATTTTACTTTATTCAGTTCTAAAGAACCCTCGGGTTTTTTATAACAAAGTTGTGGGAGAACTGGCAACACGCCATGGACTAAAGGACATCACGCTTAAAGGCAAGTATTGTAACAGGACTTTAGCAGCTCAAACTACCAATGGAACCGCAGCAATCCAAGCAACCAGGTTGTAATAATTTAGCTTAAGCATAGTGGGATTTCATTTCTATATTGGTATGCTAAATGCATTTTTGTATTATTTACTGTTTGTTACTTATTTTGAGCATTTAGTTCTGTATGCACTACATTATCCAGTTATCTGAGTGCAAACCTTCTTTTATCTGGGGATCTGAAGTACACAACTCATTCTATTATTAGAAATACTGTTTAATTTGTAGTTTATCATGCATATAAAAACTTAGACACTTAGAGGTTGTGGTAATGGAATACGGTGAAATGCTTGAACAAGGTTTGAGCAGGTCAGACGTCTAAAATAAATTTCAGACGTATGAGCCTAGAAATTGCCGATATCATTTTCAGACATTTGAAATAAATTTTAGACATCTAAAATGGTCTCAGGGTATCGAAATACATTTCAGACATCTGAAACTTATGTTCAGACATCTAAACCAGGTCAGACGTTTGAAAATAGGTTCATGCATTTGAAATTTGTTGTTGTAGCTACTGAATTTATAGCGATGTGGAACATAATTTGGTTTGTTCATGGAAATTTGCTATTGTAGCCAGTGATAATAAGTCACCATAGACATTTATAACTTTAAGCGAAAACCATTAAGACTGGAAGTTAGAAAATCCTTAAATACAGACGAACATATAATGTATTTGAAGTGTAAACTTAAAATGCATCAAAAAGTTTTTTAATTCTTTATTTTTTTAAATACCTTATTATTATATAAATTTATAATTTGTTTTCTTTCAGTTATATGCCTATAAAGGTGGATGCATCAAATGATAGGCACCGTTGGTGTTCTAGGGAGACATGATTGTTGATCTATTCAACTTGATGCTTTATTTCCAGTTTTTTCTGTAACTGAGGGGATTACATGATAATAATTGGATTGATGATAACAGGTTAGTCTATTATGAGTAATTTTAAGTTATATTTATCAATTCTGAATTTGGCACTAATAAGTAGGTGAATTACACTCTCATGTAATTACACTTAATCTTAAAACTGATATCCCTTCCTAGTTGTGCTCTTCATGATCTACGTGAATTACACTTTGATGTAACACGGTATCATATTAGTTGTATTAAACTAACTTTTGTCCAAGAAACTAAAATACGATTGAATCATTGGTAATATTTGGTCAATCTTTGGAAATAATGGAAAACATCGGAATTAACATCGTAGATCACTTAATTTGAATACTTTAGCTATTCTTCAACAGTATATGTACCTTGATCATGTGTCAAATTTAATGCACAAGTATAACAGCAACTTTTTAGCAATGGCATATACAATGATAGAAGGATTGCAAATGTACCTTATGTACAGATAGATTTCTGTGACATACTATTATGGAGAAAGCGGTAACTTTTAGTTGTTCATTTTGTTGGTATTAAGTGAAAACTTATGTTATGGATATTTTGTTTTATTTATAGATATCGTGACTTCGTTCGACGAAAATTGTGTAAATTTAGTTTATGGTGTTTTTTTTATGGAAATTATGTAAACTTGGTTAATTGATGATGCCTTTGTGTATGAATATTGTGTTATACAATTTATGTAAATGATTAATAGTTATTTGTTTGTACGATAGCTTTTGTATTTGATTCGAACATGTTATTGATATTAACTTGTTAATATATATTTACATGCTGGTGATATGTATGTGCATGAATTTTGATACTACGATATCTAAATGTTGTGATAGATGTACAAAAAAACATTGTGATATGTGGCAAAACGCTGTAGAATAAAGAACATGTAAACTTTCAGAAACGTTGTGATATGTAACACCCCACACCCGCTATAGTCACTCACTAAGGGAATGCCATAGCATCGGTGGAGTATTTTAGTGAATATAGAACAGAAAAATTACAACAAGACGGGTATAAATAGTACTTGAAATTTTAAAACATCATCTCATAACAGCGGAAATAAACATGTCTGGTTACATCATAAAAACCACGATAAAAGTCAAGTACAATATTCATCAAAATAAAGAAGTACATAATCCCACTCTCTCATACAATAGCCATAAGAAAAGAAAAGATAACTGGATAACTGGAGCTTTACATCTACCCAAGCTCCTCAAGACTGGAAACAGAAATCCAATCAAGCTCTACTACCGCTAGGATCCACCGTAGGACCTGAGGGTTGGGAAAAAGATAAAAACAACGGGGTCAGACATAAGTCTGAGTGAGTCCTATAACCCTAACAATACAACCATTAAAGTAATTAGGGTATGACATAAATAAGGTACGGTACCTCTGGGGATAATGACCACACTAAGTAGCCAACAAAACATAGGGTGTACTAAGATAACCGAGAAGACGCTTTTATCCTCCCAAGGATAATTATTAGATTACACCACCCCAGACTTATTCACCCAAGGGTAATTCCTACACTGCACCACACCAGTTCTACCCACCAAGAGTAATTCCTACTTAAAGGTTGATCCCACTAAGTGTACTTAGTAATTTTTACCCGGTAGTTTCTTGTACCCCTACGCAGGTGCCGTCTGCCCCTATTTTTACTAGGTGTACCCACTACCCCCAAGCGATCGGCTCCCTACCGTAGATACCCGTGCTGGTCCCACAAAAGGGGGTGTATCATTCCCCAAAGTGGCTACCATATAATATCACTGTGCACGGCTTTATATCTACACGATGCAACAACGACTTACCAACCAGCCCGGGTCCACACACGCATATGAAACCCGTTGATCCCGCGTTGCCACCGCTAACCCGTTTTGGCCTCTTACAGTCAAGCCCAATATGCGTGTCCCGTCACCCGACTAGAGTCGAGCCTACAAAGATACGTTTGGGATATTGGTTGAAATGGGCCCCCACAAGCTACTACTTAAGCTTGTCGTTTAATCTAGTGCATCCCACTTAACCCTTTAACCATGTCCCCTTACATGTTATAAATCTTGGTTAAGTCCTTTAATCATATTTCAATTGCCACTTAGGGCACCCACTAGATTCCCACATGCCACCCATGGCACTTACTTAACCCCTTAATCATGTTTAATTACATGTTCCACCTTGGTTAAGTATTCTAATCGTATTCTCACATGCCACCCATGGCACTTACTTAACCCTTTTATCATGTTTAATTACATGTTCCACCTTGGTTAAGTATTCTAATCGTATTTTTCTATTGCCACCCAAGGCAACCCACTAGTCTCATCATGCCACCCCAAGGCACCCACTTAACCCCTCATGCCCCACTACATGCTAATATGGTTAAGTGTTTCTTAATTCATTAATTAAGATCATGACCTCATAAAGACCTCCCACATTAGACCGTCTTTTATGACTGCTGGATATGCCGGTTGGTTCCGGGCAGACTTCTGTCATAAAAAGGGCCTAACCTCGTGTCTTTACTTTAATCATGTATTTAATTTATGACTAAGACCTCTCACATTGGGCCAATCATTTGTAGCTGCTGGATGGCCGGTCGGTTCCGGGCAGACTTCCGCTACAAAAGGGTCCAACCTCGTGTCTTAGTTGATTAATTAAACCTAATTAATCACCCCCATATTAATTATCCCTAATTAATATCAAATTTTCCATAACATGGGTAGACCTAACTCAATAGGTAAATTCCCATGGGGTAGACCTAACTCAATAGGTAAATTCCCACTTATGGTAATTTATTTTTATGGTATGCTTAATCATACCCAATCATACTTTTATTAACATATTTATTACCCCATCGTTCCCCACGTAAATCGTTCTCATTTCACGACATAATAAAGGGAAAGATCCATCACAAATATCATGGGTTTAGCATATAACTTTGTCATGGGTTAAGAGGATGTCAACTTGCATATATGAACATATATTAACCCAACTACATATAACCCAAACTTGCATATTATCATACCCATGATTTGCATAACATATGACATATGAGTTTGCATATTATCGTACACATATCTTGCATAACATGTTAAACTTGCATATAAGCATCCTCATAACTTGCATAATATGTTAAACATGCATTTAAGCATACACATAACTTGCATAAGCATTCACATACTTGCATGGGCATTCATATACTTGCATAAGCATTCACATACTTGCATATCACATTAAGCTCGCATTTAAGCATATACATAACTTGTATAACATCATGCTCATAACTTGCATAATCTCATAAACTTAACTTGCATAACACTATGCACACAACTTGCATACCCTCATACACATAACTTGCATATGCACATAACTTACATAACATGTTGAGCTTGCATGTAAGCATAACTTGCATAATATGTCGAACTTACATATATGACTTGCATCTTAAAGGAGGGTAAACATGCATAGCATATAAGAGTGCCATCTTGCATATGTATATACCATATTTAAAAGGGTAAACTTGCATATCATGATTTATGCATAATACCAAACACTTAGCATGCATAAAACCACTTACTTATCATGCATAGAATCAAATACTTATTATGCATAAAATCAAATACTTATTATGCATAAAACCAAATACTTATTATGCATAAAATCAAATACTTATTATGCATAAAATCAAATACTTATTATGCATAAAATCAAATACTTATTATGCATAAAATCAAATACTTATTATGCATAAAATCAAATACTTATTATGCATAAAACCAAATACTTATTATGCATAAAATCAAATACTTATTATGCATAAACCTACCACTTAACTTGCATAAACCCAAACACTTAACATGCATTAAACCCCATACTTAGTATGCATACAATCAAATACTTATCATGCATAACGTCAAATACTTTAGCATGAATAACATCAAATACTTAACATGCATAACACCAACTACTTAGCATGCACAAAATCACATGCATAACTTGCATATCATGTTACATATAACTTGCATATATTCTCACATATAGTTTGCATAACATGTCACATATGCATAAATGTTTAACATGGTGTTTTGCATCATAAAACATGGCCTTAACTTGCATTTAACATAAAACTTGCAAATCACATATCATACAAACTTGCATAAATACATTCATCCACAAACATAGCCATGTCTTATCACATCCTACCATAATCAATTTAACAATTGATTATTAAAGCCATAGAAACTCACCAAAACAAGATTAGCAAGTTAAATGAAGCAAATCCCAATGATTAAGTAGAAGAAGATGTAGATTAGCTTGCAAATCCTCTTAGGATTTTTAGTGGAGGCTCTCCAATTTTCTAAGTGGTGGCATAATGGCCTTAGATCTATTTTTTGGTAAGGATAAGGGGGGTATTAGGGTGTATATATAGATTAGTTAGATGTTTTAGGACCATAGGATATACCCTAGAACCAATCCTAGCCTTTAAAGCATGTCTTGGGGAAGAAGTCAAGTGTAGGAACCATTTAGGGCCCAAAAAAAACAGCCCAAAACTCATCCCGGGCCTCAAAACATGAGCAGTTTTTGTTTTTGATTTTTCGTGAAACTTTGACGGGCCATAACTTGGTCATACGGACTCCGATTTACGAAAACTCAGACTCTATTTCGCGTATTTTTCCGAGACAAACGCAATGGCACAGCCCATTTCCCCTGATTCAGAATATTAAATTTAATTCTGCTCTGATTTATGTTATAACAAGTTATTTAACATACGGGGTGTTACATTCTCCCCTACTTAAAGGATTTCGTCCCCGAAATCTCTAAGTCAAGAAGAACGTATCCTACCAACCAAAAAACCATCTACTCAACCATCAATCACTGACATCCATTGTCCTTAAAACAATTTCTAATGATGTATGAGCATATGCAAAAAGTGTGTGTATATGTTCCCTATCTAATGTATGAACATATGCAAACCATGATAGTGCCATGCATCCATTATGTATGCGAGGGAACCCTATCGACACATACAATATCTACATGAGTGCACAATCATTCACCAAAATGCATCATCCATATGATAACACAATCATTATACATCCATAAATATAGCTTCCTACACACAATTTTATGCAATATGCAATATGAAGTGATTGAGCCGATCTAGTGCCTAGAGTGTGTGTATATGCATCCACGAGCAACCACTAGCAAACACTTGCATCCACTTGCATCCATCATACATAACATGTCTCAAACACATGTTTCAACCATAGGTTTACCCTATCTAAAGGTCAAAAGTACTAACGAGAGGACATACTAAGGATAAGATAAGCACAAGATATGTGATGAAGGAGAAGCAAAAGGATATACCCTCCGAAAGAAAAAGGGTACCTCGAACGCATCTTCGCTTCCGTCTCCCAGGTAGCGTCACTCTCTTCATCTCCCCTTTGTACTTTGACTAGTTGAACCTCTCTGTTTCTCAGTTTCCAAATCTCTGACCCAAGGATGCAAGTAGGAGCTCGTCGAATCGTCGCATCACGCTCTGCTTCCACTTCTCTAAGCAAACTCGGCTCTACCACCTCTGCGGTCTCATGTAGGCACTTCCTCCCATAGAATACATCACTAAGTCTGTCGGGCAACTCCGCCCATGGAAGATGCTCCTCCCATGTACCTCCAAAATCCAAGATACATAGCCTCAAAAGGTCTTCTAAAATATGATTCACCCTCTCGGTCTGGCCGTCCGTCTGAGGATGATATGCGGTACTCAAACGCAACTGAGTCCCTACCGCCTTTTGCAAACTCTTCCAAAACTCTCTAGTGAAGATAGGATCTCGATCACTCACTATACTGGAGGGTACCCGATGCAATCGAACTATCTCTCGAAGATATACAAAAGCTAGCCATGGAGCAGTCCACTTACTCTTCACAGGTATGAAATGGGTGTTCTTAGTAAGTCTGTCTACCACCACCCAAATTCCTGTATTACTCTTTCTCGATCTGGGTAACCTGTCAATAAAATCCAACGAGGCGCTGTCCCACTTTCATTGCGGAACCTCCAATGGGTGAAGCAACCCACCCGGTTTCTTTCGCTCCATCTTCACTCGTTGGCACACCAAGCATCGAGCGACATGCTCGGCCACATCTTTCTTCATACCGGCCCAGAAGAAAGCCCTCTTCATGTCTTGGTACATCTTACCCCCACCGGGATGAATGGTCATCCTAAAACGGTGTGCGTCATCAAGAATAGCCTTCCTCAAACCCTCGTCCTGCGGTACACAAAGTCTACTGTCTCTACGCAAACACCCTCTATCTCTAAGGTGTACCTACTCAAATGGCTGGACGACTCCCCCCTTATGAGCTTCTCTACTAACTCAACCAACTGTGGGTCGCCCCTCTATGCTTCTCCAATCCGCCCCAAAAGAGTAGGTCTAACTTCCAAAGAAGTTAGCAAACCGGGTACAAAATCAACGGAAGGTCTAAAGTCAAACTTAGAAATAAACTCTAAGCTCCGTCGTTCAACGAACAATGAACTCAAGGACAACCTTTTTCTACTTAAGGTGTCCGTTACCATGTTACCCTTACTCATAGGATGCTAAGGATCCCATCCACTTTTAAGACTATGCGCTCGAAGAGTCTCCAACACTTCCCTAAGATGTAGGGCATGCTCTTCTCCACCAGAATATCATCCAAGATCATCATAACCGTCTCCCACGCAGACCACCCTAGTCGAATTCGGCATCCCCCAAATGCAAGCCCCAAAGGCCTAAACCAATATCAGACAAACACCCAAGGGATACCTCCTTCGAATTCAGACGACCTACGTGAGACGATACTAGTAAAAATGGCTAAATAATTAAGCCCTTGACCAATTCTGGATGTTCTCGCCAGTCTCGCTCCAAAACCGTCGTTTATCCTATACTGGCCCTGCTCAGCCTATTGAGCACATACGAAAACTTATTTCGCTCCTAGAAAAGACCCAGATGTCATCTACAAAGACCATCACGAACTTATTTAGGTACTCCCTGAACACCCTTCTCAACAAAGTATGCGGGGGCGTTCGTCAAACCCAATGGCATCACCAGCCACTCATAAAAGAAAACATCCGGAGTCCTAAAGGTAGTCTTTTCTATGCTATCCTCAGCCACTCTCAACTGATGAACTTCCGTGGCTGAGTCCACTACTAAAACACCGAGGCGCCAACCAACTGATCAAAGAGATCATCAATCCTTGGCAATGGGTGTCTATTCTTCTTTGTGAGTTTCTTTAGTTCTCTTTAGCCTACACAAAGTCTGAGGGACCCATCCGCCTTCATAACAAAAACTACTGGAGCGCCCCACTCCGATATACTTCGTCTTATGAACCCTTTCTCAAGCAAATCGCCTACTTACTTATGGAGTTCCCTCCTCTCACTAGGAGCCATGTGGCACACTGGCCAAGATACTGGTTTGGCCTTATCCACCAGATATATTCGGAAGTCAATCTCCCGCTTCGGAGGTAAGCCCTTCACCTCCTCAAACACATCCGGGTATTCCCAGACCGCTCTAACAGATCGCAGACTCTAGACCAATGTGTCAGGCGATTCTAGATACCTTAGCATAACAGATTCTATGGGATTACAAGAGATCTCGAGAGTGTTACTTAGGCGGCCCATAAGCCTAACAACTCTCCCTTCAAAATGAAGAACAAAACTCCTACTGGATAACCAGTTCATGCCCAAAATTAACCCATAGCCCGTGAAGCCCAACAAGCATCACATCTAAACTCAACGCTAAGTATAGAAACTTTCAAACCCAAACATATCATGGAGCCCCAACTGGGTTTGAAACAACTAAGGGATCATCTACCAAACTGGTGTCTAAGTGCAGTGACTCAACTATCAATGGTGAGATAAACGAACTCGATATATCAGGATCAAATAAAGTTTGAATTGGATAATAAAGAAATCCAAATTCCAACCTAGACGGTCTTATCCCCACCTGGTACCCTAGTCGTGAGGGAATACAACTACCCTCCAGAAGATTCCATACCTTGCCCTTGCTTCTTTGAACAATCCTAATAAGGTGTCCTATCCCTCTTAAAAGGATAACCACTTGCCTTCTTCTTCCCTATTCTCCACTCGTAACCTCCCACCAATGAGGTTTCATCTTTCATTAACCAAACAACTATTTGAGCCTTCCTCCCATCGTTTATCCAATAGATACCTACCAGTCCTCCTCCTTCTTGAACCAACTTCTAATCCGACTAACGTCTAAGTCCCTTGAAGTGGTTTTCCATCCTTATCTATCTTAGAAAGATCATCTATACGCGGAGGGGAAACTCAAAACGAGAGAAAGGAAGAGATTCAAAATGGAGAATTCGAAAGATATAGATATGGCTATTGGGGATTATGCTTTCCTTTCAAAAACTTTTCTCTTAAAAGACATGTTTTTGAAAATACTCCTTCCCAAAAATGTTTTAGAAAAATAGTTTTCTAAAAATTTTATCTGTTCCGGTAACCTCGCTCTGATACCACGTGTAACACCCCACACCCGCTATAGTCACTCACTAAGGGAATGCCATAGCATCGGTGGAGTATTTTAGTGAATATAGAACAGAAAAATTACAACAAGACAGGTATAAATAGTACTTGAAATTTTAAAACATCATCTCATAACAGCGGAAATAAACATGTCTGGTTACATCATAAAAACCACGATAAAAGTCAAGTACAATATTCATCAAAATAAAGAAGTACATAATCCCACTCTCTCATACAATAGCCATAAGAAAAGAAAAGATAACTGGATAACTGGAGCTTTACATCTACCCAAGCTCCTCAAGACTGGAAACAGAAATCCGATCAAGCTCTACTACCGCTAGGATCCACCGTAGGACCTGAGGGTTGGGAAAAAGATAAAAACAACGGGGTCAGACATAAGTCTGAGTGAGTCCTATAACCCTAACAATACAACCATTAAAGTAATTAGGGTATGACATAAATAAGGTACGGTACCTCTGGGGATAATGACCACACTAAGTAGCCAACAAAACATAGGGTGTACTAAGATAACCGAGAAGACGCTTTTATCCTCCCAAGGATAATTATTAGATTACACCACCCCAGACTTATTCACCCAAGGGTAATTCCTACACTGCACCACACCAGTTCTACCCACCAAGAGTAATTCCTACTTAAAGGTTGATCCCACTAAGTGTACTTAGTAATTTTTACCCGGTAGTTTCTTGTACCCCTACGCAGGTGCCGTCTGCCCCTATTTTTACTAGGTGTACCCACTACCCCCAAGCGATCGGCTCCCTACCGTAGATACCCGTGCTGGTCCCACAAAAGGGGGTGTATCATTCCCCAAAGTGGCTACCATATAATATCACTGTGCACGGCTTTATATCTACACGATGCAACAACGACTTACCAACCAGCCCGGGTCCACACACGCATATGAAACCCGTTGATCCCGCGTTGCCACCGCTAACCCGTTTTGGCCTCTTACAGTCAAGCCCAATATGCGTGTCCCGTCACCCGACTAGAGTCGAGCCTACAAAGATACGTTTGGGATATTGGTTGAAATGGGCCCCCACAAGCTACTACTTAAGCTTGTCGTTTAATCTAGTGCATCCCACTTAACCCTTTAACCATGTCCCCTTACATGTTATAAATCTTGGTTAAGTCCTTTAATCATATTTCAATTGCCACTTAGGGCACCCACTAGATTCCCACATGCCACCCATGGCACTTACTTAACCCCTTAATCATGTTTAATTACATGTTCCACCTTGGTTAAGTATTCTAATCGTATTCTCACATGCCACCCATGGCACTTACTTAACCCTTTTATCATGTTTAATTACATGTTCCACCTTGGTTAAGTATTCTAATCGTATTTTTCTATTGCCACCCAAGGCAACCCACTAGTCTCATCATGCCACCCCAAGGCACCCACTTAACCCCTCATGCCCCACTACATGCTAATATGGTTAAGTGTTTCTTAATTCATTAATTAAGATCATGACCTCATAAAGACCTCCCACATTAGACCGTCTTTTATGACTGCTGGATATGCCGGTTGGTTCCGGGCAGACTTCTGTCATAAAAAGGGCCTAACCTCGTGTCTTTACTTTAATCATGTATTTAATTTATGACTAAGACCTCTCACATTGGGCCAATCATTTGTAGCTGCTGGATGGCCGGTCGGTTCCGGGCAGACTTCCGCTACAAAAGGGTCCAACCTCGTGTCTTAGTTGATTAATTAAACCTAATTAATCACCCCCATATTAATTATCCCTAATTAATATCAAATTTTCCATAACATGGGTAGACCTAACTCAATAGGTAAATTCCCATGGGGTAGACCTAACTCAATAGGTAAATTCCCACTTATGGTAATTTATTTTTATGGTATGCTTAATCATACCCAATCATACTTTTATTAACATATTTATTACCCCATCGTTCCCCACGTAAATCGTTCTCATTTCACGACATAATAAAGGGAAAGATCCATCACAAATATCATGGGTTTAGCATATAACTTTGTCATGGGTTAAGAGGATGTCAACTTGCATATATGAACATATATTAACCCAACTACATATAACCCAAACTTGCATATTATCATACCCATGATTTGCATAACATATGACATATGAGTTTGCATATTATCATACACATATCTTGCATAACATGTTAAACTTGCATATAAGCATCCTCATAACTTGCATAATATGTTAAACATGCATTTAAGCATACACATAACTTGCATAAGCATTCACATACTTGCATGGGCATTCATATACTTGCATAAGCATTCACATACTTGCATATCACATTAAGCTCGCATTTAAGCATATACATAACTTGTATAACATCATGCTCATAACTTGCATAATCTCATAAACTTAACTTGCATAACACTATGCACACAACTTGCATACCCTCATACACATAACTTGCATATGCACATAACTTACATAACATGTTGAGCTTGCATGTAAGCATAACTTGCATAATATGTCGAACTTACATATATGACTTGCATCTTAAAGGAGGGTAAACATGCATAGCATATAAGAGTGCCATCTTGCATATGTATATACCATATTTAAAAGGGTAAACTTGCATATCATGATTTATGCATAATACCAAACACTTAGCATGCATAAAACCACTTACTTATCATGCATAGAATCAAATACTTATTATGCATAAAATCAAATACTTATTATGCATAAAACCAAATACTTATTATGCATAAAGTCAAATACTTATTATGCATAAAATCAAATACTTATTATGCATAAAATCAAATACTTATTATGCATAAAACCAAATACTTATTATGCATAAAATCAAATACTTATTATGCATAAAATCAAATACTTATTATGCATAAAACCAAATACTTATTATGCATAAAATCAAATACTTATTATGCATAAAATCAAATACTTATTATGCATAAACCTACCACTTAACTTGCATAAACCCAAACACTTAACATGCATAAAACCCCATACTTAGTATGCATACAATCAAATACTTATCATGCATAACGTCAAATACTTTAGCATGAATAACATCAAATACTTAACATGCATAACACCAACTACTTAGCATGCACAAAATCACATGCATAACTTGCATATCATGTTACATATAACTTGCATATATTCTCACATATAGTTTGCATAACATGTCACATATGCATAAATGTTTAACATGGTGTTTTGCATCATAAAACATGGCCTTAACTTGCATTTAACATAAAACTTGCATAAATACATTCATCCACAAACATAGCCATGTCTTATCACATCCTACCATAATCAATTTAACAATTGATTATTAAAGCCATAGAAACTCACCAAAACAAGATTAGCAAGTTAAATGAAGCAAATCCCAATGATTAAGTAGAAGAAGATGTAGATTAGCTTGTAAATCCTCTTAGGATTTTTAGTGGAGGCTCTCCAATTTTCTAAGTGGTGGCATAATGGCCTTAGATCTATTTTTTGGTAAGGATAAGGGGGGTATTAGGGTGTATATATAGATTAGTTAGATGTTTTAGGACCATAGGATATACCCTAGAACCAATCCTAGCCTTTAAAGCATGTCTTGGGGAAGAAGTCAAGTGTAGGAACCATTTAGGGCCCAAAAAAAACAGCCCAAAACTCATCCCGGGCCTCAAAACATGAGCAGTTTTTGTTTTTGATTTTTCGTGAAACTTTGACGGGCCATAACTTGGTCATACGGACTCCGATTTACGAAAACTCGGACTCTATTTCGCGTATTTTTCCGAGACGAACGCAATGGCACAGCCCGTTTCCCCTGATTCAGAATATTAAATTTAATTCTGCTCTGATTTATGTTATAACAAGTTATTTAACATACGGGGTGTTACATGATATGTGGCAAAACGCTGAAGAAAAGGGAAGATGACAACATTTCTGAATCAATATAAAACATTGTGCAAACATAAGAACAACACCATTTGAAATGCTGTAGTATGTCAATTTTCTACAGCGTTTTGGAATGTACTGTGATATTTCCAGGACCCATAACAACTTGTTGGTAGACAACGTTCATCAAAACACCGTAAAAGGTTTTCACGGTGTTTTTTCAATGTTGTGAAAGGGAAAATTTATTTTAGTGATATATATATGTTATAATAATTATTATTTTTACTCAATTGGAGTTACAATTCCTTTTCTTGGTCATCGTTTTTAAATTGTAACCATTTAGACATAACTACCTAATTCAATTTATTTTTCCTAAATCAATGACGGTTACAATAGGTATTATTTTTTTATGACCTTATTTATAGCAAATTAATCACATTTATTGCTACAACGGCCATAATATATATTTCCGTTTAATATGGACTATACTTCCATAAGTAATTCCATAAAATGGAAACCTTTCAGACACACATACACGATAAACAGTAATTATAATACATTTTGTGTTATTTACGTAGATTTGGATGGATAATGTATATATGTATATATTTATATTTTCGCGCATTTAACGTAGTTATTTTTTTTATTATTATTCAATTCAATGTTTGTGTTTAGGCTAACAACCAAAACAATCTTTTTTTGCGTTCAATTTTGTAATAAGATTCCAAATCTTACAAAAAGGTCATTAACTGTGATTACTGTAAACTATGCATAAAATATTTAAAAGAGGAAAACCTATATTTCAAACCATAAGAAATATGTATATTTTTGGAATGGTTGATGTAAACTATACACAAACATAGATAAAATAATATTTGTACATAAATTTACATAAATGTTTCCTTTTTGTTGTACGTATTTCTTATTGATTTCAAATAACGTATTTTTATTGAGAAAGAACAAAAAAGCATATTTACGATAAGCAAGTTAAAACCCAAACAAAACTGAACACAAACAGGCTTATATCTTTTTTACGAAACTTATATGAAACACGAATCAACACCAAAACTACAGACTTGGAATAAAACTACATGCTAACAATGATTTAAGGACTGATTTCCAGATCTATGGTGCTTACAATAAACAAATATTTTTAAACACAATTGTGGGCAATAATATGAATAATCTAACAAGCCTACAAAATAATAATATTCAAACCACAATTGTTATTTTAGAAAAAAAACTATAATAGATCTACTGAACATATAAGCATACATTTTTCAGTTTTTATACAAACAAAGTAATCAAATTATTATACATTATGTATATAAACTTCTCACTCACGTGAAAGCATCCAAATCTAAATCTGAATAGTATTTTAGGCCTATAATTCCTAAATTCTTACACATCTACAGTTATTGTGAAAAGGGAATACTTTCTGATTTGTAGATTTGCAAGAAAAAAAGAAAAGAGGTGGAAACCTGATAAACAAGAACCTAAACACCAGTCTGTACCTTTTTTCACTTGAATCTGGTTAATCTACTCAAATCTATATTACTTATGTTTGATTATATTTGTATATGAATATATTTTGTTTTAGAATTTGTTTGAGGAGAAAAGAAATGGAAAAGCTTCGTTGTTGCTCTCACAAAAATATGTGGAAAAGAATAGGGGCCTAATCCTTTATTTATAGGAATTGAAATGGCCTTGAACCGTTAGATTTAATTTAATAAACATCCGTCCATCCATATAATAATTTATATATTAAAAACTCTAACCACCACCTGCTTTGTCGACCGAAGTGGTCGACATAGCGGTCGACCGCTTTGGGTCGGTCTGGCAGGAGGGAGGGGGAAATAAATATATACCATATATATTTTATTCTGTTTTGATTATTTCCATTCGTTTTCGTATTTCTTCTGTAACCTCTTTATACGGACTCTGTTCACAAAACTCCAAACATGAATGTTGACTAGAATTCTAAGAC
Source organism: Allium sativum (assembly GCA_030737875.1). Classification (NCBI taxonomy): domain Eukaryota; kingdom Viridiplantae; phylum Streptophyta; class Magnoliopsida; order Asparagales; family Amaryllidaceae; genus Allium; species Allium sativum. The sequence goes on along the minus strand of CM060919.1, from coordinate 564,716,042 downwards.
GAACGCAACAGTGCAAGTTTTGTGGTCAAATTCCATTATTTGTAGAAATTCCTATTTTTGGAAATCTAACTAAATAACTAAATTATTTATTGTCAAAATTCTATTTTATTACTTTCTTCCCCCCTTAAAAGGAATTTCATTCCGAAATTCTGACACTTACCTGTTCTATCCTACACAACCAATTTGCGTACATCCATTTTGCAGCCAAATGCGCATGTGCACATTATACATAATGAGTCACAACCATAAAATCTGTGCCATAATAATACTAAATCAGATCCTCCTATATGTATGCATTAAATTTTGAAAACTCTTTTGAAAATATGATGCAAAACATTCTAAATATACTAGCAATTTTATATGAATGCAAATTTTGAGAAGCTTTTTTCATCCATAACCTTCACATAACTACGACTAGAAATTGAAGCAACCAATTTCACATCCAAATCCTACCATCTAAAATGTCGACACGTCTACTTAATTTATCCTAAGTCAGAAAAAGAATCAAAGCGAAGAATTTAGCATTCTCTTTGCTTATAAATATTCCAATTTCTGTTCCATAGTGGAATTTTTAGCTTGGTTTCCTAAATTACTCCAAAAATTCCAACTGTAGACTGCAAAGGAGGCTTAAAACAAGCTTCAAAACGTAAAACGAGTTAATTAACAACTCCCGCGCATTGTTGACAAGATATGGAAACAACGTTTCTATGGCTAAAACAATCTTTTACTTCTTATCGTTAACGATTTATCGCATCGTCGGCTCTACTGCACCGCTAAAACGTGCACACAAACCATCTAGAAATCTTCCTCACGCTGTTCATGTGACCAAAAATTGAAAATTTTCACAAAAATAAATTTTTGCTTTAAAACTTCTTTTATAAATTTTGAAAAATTCCTTTCAATACTATTTTAATTTCCATATGAGATTGATACAAAAACTAAAATTTTGGTAATGTGAGCTTTGCCTTATTTAAACCATATGTTTTAATGCAAAACAGATGTTTAAACATGCGCAAACTACCATAACTAAATCCACTTTTTGCGCAAACCGAAATAACAGAAAGTAAATCAGTAAAATATAAAATTATAAAGGATTTTTTCTCAAGCAATGCTTGCAAAAAAATTTGAAAATGTAATTTGCGACAACTTAAACAATTCAAGTCACATTTGGTGAAAGGGGAAGTCGGTCACGCGAAAATGCAGAAATAGAAACCACACACAAAAAAAAACTTAATAAGGAACACGTGATAGATATACTTATGACGAAAACGACACAAACCTATTCTTCACTATAATTTATTCAACAGAAAATTTTATTCTTTTCAACTCTAAGACAACTGTTAGTTAGATAAGAAAAATGAAATTTCAATTAGATATGCGCGAATGACACAAATATTTTAAACATAGAAATCTCGTTAAAAGTTGTGCGATTACAAACAACACTAACAATTACAACCCAACTACAACAACGAAGATAAAATGATAGAAAAACAAACGGATGATATAAGATACAAGATACAAGATACACCAGACATAGGCTAACACCGCCTAAGCACTACGAGATGGTAAGGCTCTGCGGCTGGAACTCGATCCATTACCACGCCCATGCCAGAAAAGTAGTATGAAAGAAAAGCGACAAATTTGTTCACCTGCCGACGCTGCTTCCTACGAACCTCCCGAAGTTCGGTCTAGATATTGCGGATGACGACAAGATCTGGTCTCTCCTAGCCAAGCTGTTGTGGCGGCTGAATGCCCATCTTGCGGAGAGTGGCGCGGCTGATAGTGAAAGGCTCCTTCTTCGCCGCAGCCTCTCTAGTAAGCCTCACCTGAAAGTGTCGGAAGACATGGATGAGAAGATGACTATAAGGAAAGTGGCTCCTCGTAGTGCTGATGCAAGGCTCATAAAGGTGAATTACAAGTACGTGCGCCCAGTTGATGGCTATACTGTCTAGAATGGCATATGTAACACCCCGTATTTCCTGTGGATATTAAAGTAATGAATTAAAGAATACTTAATTTTCAATTGAGAATTAAGGGAAACGGGTTAGGCCATTGCATTCGTCTCAGAATTCTGCTTGAGATGGAGTCCGAGTTTGCGTGAATCGGACTACGTATAAAGAAGTTATGGAGTTCAGAAGATTTCATGTTTAAACAGAAAATTATATAATTAAATAATTAATAAAACAAAAGTGTTCGAATTTCAAAAATCATGTAGATCAGCTGGGCAGGAAAAATCCCACCCATAGGGGCCGACTTCCCCCAAGGAGGGTCGACATAGGTGTCGACCCCCCAAGAGGGGTGTCGACCCCCCAAGAGGGGTTGACCCCCGCGTCCAGATCCAAACAGTGACGATTTCTGAGTTGTTGCTGAGTCACTAGGGCAGATGGGGCAATTTCTGGATAGCTCTATCTTGTCTGGATGGTTGTGATTGCTCCTAGGTTGATCTAACAGTTCACATAAGTCTAAACCTCTATAAAAGTAACCCTAATCCTCAATCCTAAATCACACAATTTCATTGAAAGGAGCCACCATGCTATCCATGATCAACCTAGCCTAGCCACCATTTCTTCTCAAAACTAGAAAGCAAGTTAGAAGCTACGAATCAAATCTAATTTAGAGAATCGATATTCTACGTCAAGGGATTGCTTTTCAGTTTCAGAAATCAGATCCCAGAATTCAAGACCGTTCTATAATTTGTAAGTTCATGTTACTTTCAGAAGTATAATTCAGTTGTGATTCTGACATTGTAATAAATCTGAATCCGAGATTATGCCTATTTCTATCTGTCTTTCTATATCCATTGGACCTATCTCATTTGATATTATTATGTCCATTCTTTGTCTTTACTTTCCTTCTTCCCTTCTTGTTTTTATAGCCAGGCTACTTCGAGCCTGAGCCAAATCTCATAAGAGATAAACGTACATTGGAAATAAAATTGGGCATAATATATGATTTGAACATGTCCAACTCTAAAATTGGGCATAATATATGATTTGGACATGACCAGCGCTAAAATTGGGAAAAGTATTAAATTATGTATAATTGGGCATAACTGATTTGTAACTGATTTGAGGACATAACATACGTTGTATTTAAAACATAAAGTGTATCTAACATATGACTTGAGATTTTAGGCATAAAGTATATTGGACATATGACTTGGGATTTGGGGCGTAAATTGAACTATAAACATGTAAGACATAGTACATGTTGTGGTTTAAGACCTGAAAATTGGGGTATATTATATGTAATAGTTTATGACTTGGAAGAAGGAGATTATGCATGAAAACCTAAACTAAGATAGGGATAACTGTTAAATGTGAACACGCCTAAATTGGGATTTTGGGTAAATTGGCATGCAATGTAATTAAAGGCTATAATTAGAATAGTTTATACTATGAATCATTATTGGGGTTTTTGGAGAATATTTTGTACGGTGCAATATGACTAAATCTTAGGGCATGTGTTGTATTGTGAATTATGACCATGATTTTGGGCATGTAAGTTTATAGGCTTAATGTGTTAAGTGAGGTATGTTAATGGAACTTTAAGTGAGGTTTAATTTGTTAAACTGACTAATATGCTAAAATCTGTTGAAAATGAATTTGTGGGGCATAACTTGAAATTAGCTTTGTTGAGGTATAACTTGAGAATTGGAACATGACTAGTTTTGTGAATTTGGGATAATTAGCATATAAAATCTAGACTTGGACATGTATGGAAAATATGCTAAAAGATAAACATGCCTAACCCGAGGTTAGATTGAGTTGCGGTGTAAAACTGCCCGGAACCGCCCGGCACATCCAGTAACCTCAACAACACCTATCTAATGTGAGAGGTTAGTGCATCATGCCCAAGAAAAACCCGAGGTTAGATTGAGTTGTGGTGTAAAACTGCCCGGAACCGCCCGGCACATCCAGTAACTGCAACAACATAGATCTAATGTGAGAGGTTGGTGCATTAGTAAATCAATTAATGCTAATGAACAAGACATGACAAGAATGGTAGGGTTAAGTTAACTAAGGCAACACTTAACCGTTATAACATGTTGATTAGACAAGAAGATGGGGTTAAGTAAATTTAAAACACTTAACCGTTATAACATGTTAATTAGACAAGAAGGTGGGGTTAAGTAAATTTAGAACACTTAATCGTTATAACATGTTAATTAGAAAGTGAGAAGGGTTAAGTTAATAGGAAACACTTAATCAATATGACATGATGAATGGGTAGGGTTAAGTTAAAATAAAGAGCAACACTTAACCAATATAACAGGATGTGAAAGGGTTAAGTTAACACAAGAAGGCAACACTTAACCAATGTAACATGACAAGTGGGTGGGTTAAGTTAACTTGAATTGATTGATGACACTTAACCAATACAGCATAATGAATGCGTGGGGTTAAGTTAATAAGAAACACTTAACCAATGTAACTTGATGAACGAATGGAGTTAAGTTAATGGGAAATACTTAACCAATATAACATGATGAATGAACGGGGTTAAGTTAATAGGAAACACTTAACTAATCCAACATGACGAGTGAGAAGGGTTAATAAGAAACACTTAACCAACATGACATGATGAGCGGGTGGGTTAAGTTGACATGGATGGACAACACTTAACCAATATGACATAATGTGTGGGATGGTTAAGTACATATTGGGTTGGTGGGTAATATTAGTAAATATAGGCCCGTAAACTTAACCAATAAGAAACCCTAGTAACGGAGACCCATTTCAGCAGTAACCCACATAGATGTATCAAGGTAACCTGAAACTAGGCAGGGTGGGGCACGATTACTGGGTTGATTATAAGCGGTCAAAGTAGCGGCAGGGGGTACGTCAGTGTAGGTTCCAACGGATTACAGGGGAAAAAGCAGGCACTGGGTACCAGTAGTTATACACTGTGCACCTTGATTCATGTCGGGTCGCTATCATAGGGATTGATACACCTTATAATGGGGCCAGCACAGTGTATCTACACGCAAGAGAGGGCCGATTGACACAGACACATAGAACATTACCGCAAGTAGGGAGCCGATCGATAGGGTAGTAAGGGTACATCTAACATTTTCATGGCAATTAGGCTGATTGAGGTAAGATCCTCATACTAGATGTACACCTAAAGGCTACCACAATTGCGGGGATTGGGATCACATTATCATAATATCATTTTACATAAATTATTAGTTGGGACACTAGTTAGGCGGTGCAGAGATATAAAAGTCAGAATAAGAAGGTAGTAGTGAAGCAGAGAAAGAGTAGAAGAGCATTTAGTTTATCTTGCCTTATCATTTCTATGCTAATCGTATGCTATCTTGTTATCCTTGTTATTATGGTATTGTCTTATATTCAGTTTATTCATGTCATGATGCTTTTGCCTATTTACATGCTGAAAGTCACTGGACTTACCAAACTTATGTCTGACCTAGTTTGTTTCGCCTCTTTTCTTCCGCCCCCCTCAAGTTCACAGGGAGGAAATGTTACCACTTAGGTCAGTTTTCTTTCCAAGCTCGAAGATAGTCGATGTATTGCTTTGGACTCTCTCTTCCACTGCTATGGATGGTTCATGCTTTTGTTGGGGAATATCATTGTTATTTTTATGCTTCTTTTATACTTGGAACTTTTTGAAATCAAGACAGAAGTTCTATGTATTACTTTTAAGTACGATTTAGATAATTGTTGTAAAAGCTTGACTGAACCACATTGTTTATAAAATGACTTTATTTTCCGCTGCTTTATTTGTCTGTCTTGTAATTTATCTGCATCTTTTACCTAAAACGCTCCACCGAAGTTAAGGCATTCCCTTTGTGAGTGACCCTAACGGAGGTGGGGTGTTTCACTTGGTATCAGAGCTGAAGGTTACCGGATCAGATAAAAGATTTGAAAAATTATATTCAAAACGGTTTTAAAAGAAGTACTTTCAAAAGAAAAGTTTTATTTTAAAGGCATATTCCCTAAAGCCGTATACACTGTCTTTTGATCCTCTGTTTGAATCCTTGTTTCCTTCTTTTTTGAGTCTCCGGGGCACCTGGCTTTCTGGGAGGTAGCCTCATCGCGGCATGGTTCCGTAGGCTTGGTGAGACTACGACATCTGTCAAAGGGCGAAGAAGTGCCCAACCTCCATCCATAGCCGCTATAGTTTCACCTGTGGCTAATTTTCTTTTAAGCTTTGTAGGGTTTTCTGTGCGATGGAGGTAGCTTTCAAGAGACTTGTCAACAAGTTACACAAGGATGGAAAAGATGAGAATAAGGGAGTTTGGCTAAGGAACATAACCAAAGGATGAGAAACTTATGGATATGGACTTGGTTCACGAAGGAGGAAAGAATAGAAAAATCTAAGACAAGAGGAAGTGTCGTTATTATAGGTCATATAATAAAGGACAAGGGCAAGAACAAAGGATAGGATTTTCAGGAGGACAAATGCATGGTCTCACCGCCAGCGTACCTGAGAGAGGTAGTAAAGCTTCAGTTGGAAAATTTTAGTTTTCTTTTTGATCATCCTGGTTGTACTCTTTTTTTTATTTTAGCACTTCACATTCGTTTATATCTGCTTCCATAGTTGAGTCTCTGCACCTTAGTACTTGTATAATAGAAGATTCCATTATTGTCTCAAATCTGGTTGGTGGTTCGGCTCATTTATCTTTGGTTTGTAAGGATTTAAAAATAGCTATGTTAAGTATTGAGTTTAAGTGTAATACTTATGTTTTTGGTTTCATGGGCTATGGGTTGATTCTAGGCATGGATTGGTTATCTAGTAATTGTGAAAAAAAGGGTAGTTAGACTTTAGAATTGCCTTGGGAATACCCTCGAGATTTCATGCAATCCTAAGGGATTAGTTTGTATTAGCTACCTAGAATCACTTGATGCATTTATCGACGATTTGCGATCCGTTGGAGTAGCTTATGAGTACGCAGATGTTTTTGATTAGGTTAGGGGTTTATCCCCTAAAATGCGATATAGACTTCCGCATATATCTAGTTGACAATGCAAAACCAGTTGCATTACCTGTACGACACATGAATCCAAGGAAAAGGAAGGGCTCAGTAAATAAGTAAAAGAGTTACTTGAAAAAGGGTTCATAAGGCTAAGTATTTCTGAATGGGGTACTCCAGTCGTTTTCGTTACAAAGGCGGATGGTTCACTTCGCTTGTGCATAGATGATATTTGGAATGAAGAAGAACACGCTTTGCATCTAAGGGAAGTCTCAGACACCCTCCAAGCGCATCAACTTAAGGAGAAGTTCTCCAAAAATATCATTTTTGGAGAGAAGAAGTAAGGTTCCTAGGACATGTGGCATCGAAAGAAGGGATAGCAGTAGATCCCATAAAAGTAGTTGCGATGCAAGACTGGAAGGTCCCAAGGAATGCAACAGAAGTAAGAAGCTTTCTTGGACTAGCGGGCTAATATAGGAAGTTCATTAAGGACTTTACGAAGGTATTAGCCCCACTTACAAGATTGACGGAAAAGAATCTAATCATCTTAGTATATACACTTGGTAACATGGTTAGCATCTGTTTATTTTCAAGAGATAGTTATGTGAATGTTAGCATGACACGGCATAAGTTGTAGTGCAAGGTATACTATAAGAAGAAAAGGTGGAACAAGAGGCGATAGTGAAATGAGTTCCAACGCACATTCTGGAAACATAAATTAAGAAGCTACGCAGTCGTGAAGTTAAGAAAGTCTGAGAAATATGGAATGAAGCTCAAGAAGATGCGACTTAGAAGACTGAAGACTAGATATGCGCATCATTCCCTTTTTGAGGGTATATCCTTGATCTCTCTTTTTTTGTAAAGTTTATTTGCTAGTCTTTATATTTTAAGTATATCCTCTCAAACTTATCATCGATCCTTAGGTAGAAGCCAATGGATGTAAACATGTGTTTGAGACATGTTATGTTTGGTGGATGCAAGTGGACTTAATTGTTTGCTAGTGGTTGCTCGTGGATGCATATACACATATTAGGCACTAGATCGGCTCAGTCACTTTCATATTGCATATGCATGAGTGAATTTTTATATGAATTGAAACTTGATGTGTTATCATATGGATGTTGTATTTGTATGAATGATCGAGCACTCATGTAGAAGTTATGAAGTACAATTAGGAATGATTGCATACATGATGGACTCATGGCACTGACATAATTCGCATTAAGGAGGTCAACTGAATCAGTAGACCGCCTGATTTTGCATCAGATAAAGACATATACACACACTATGCATATGTTCATGAAAAGCATTAGAAATCTTTTTAAGGATAATGAACGCATGTGATTGAATGGTTGAGTAAATGGATGTTGGATGTTAGGATACATTCTCCTTGACGTAGAGATTTCGGGGACGAAATCCTTTAAAGGAGGGGAGAATGTAACACCCCGTATTTCCTGTGGATATTAAAGTGATGAATTAAAGAATACTTAATTTTGAAAGTGAGAATTAAGGAAAATGGGTTATGCCATTGCGTTCGTATCGGAATTCTGCTTGAGATGGAGCCCGAGTTTGCGTGAATCGGACTCCGTATGAAGAAGTTATGGAGTTCAGAAGATTTCATGTTTAAACGGAAAATTATATAATTAAATAATTAATAAAACAAAAGTGTTCGAATTTCAAAAATCACGTAGATCAGCTGGTTGGGAAAAATCCCGCCCATAGGGGTCAACTCCCCCTAGAGGGGTCGACATAGGTGTCGACCCCCAAGAGGGGTGTCGACTGGGGTTTTGACCCCCCTATAGGGGTCGACCCCCTCGCCCAGATTCGAACAGTGACGATTTCTGAGTTGTTGCTGAGTCATTAGGGCAGAGGTGGCAATTTCTGGGTAGCTCTATCTTGTTTGGATGGTTGTGATTGCTCATAGGTTGATCTAACGGTTCACATAATTCTAAACCTCTATAAAAGCAACCCTAATCCTCAACCCTAAATCACACAATTTCATTCCAAGGAGCCACCATGCTGTCCATGATCGACCTAGCCCAGCCACCATTTCTTCTCAAAACTAGAAAGCAAGTTAGAAGCTACGAATCAAATCTAATTTAGAGAATCGATAGTCTATGTCAAGGGATTGCTTTTCAGTTTCAGAAATCAGATCCCAGAATTCAAGACCGTTCTGTAATTTGTAAGTTCATGTTACTTTCAGAAGTAAAATTCAATTGTGATTTTGACATTATAATAAATCTAAATCTGAGATTATGCCTATTTCTATCTGTCTTTCTATATCCATTGGATCTACCTCATTTGATATTATTATGTCCATTCTTTGTCTCTACTTTCCTTCTTCCCTTTTTGTTTGTATAGCCAGGCTACTGCGAGCCTGAACCAAATCTCATAAGAGATAAACGTACGTTGAATATAAAGTTGGGCATAATATATGATTTGAACATGACCAGCGCTAAAATTGGGCATAATATATGATTTGGACATGACCAGCGCTAAAATTGGAAAAAGTATTAAATTATTTATAATTGGGCATAACTGATTTGTAACTGATTTGAGGATATAACATACGTTGTATTTAAAACATAAAGTGTATCGAACATATGACTTGAGATTTGAGGCATAAAGTATATTGGACAAATGACTTGGGATTTGGGGCGTAAATTGAACTATAAACATGTAAGGCATAGTACATGTTGTGGTTTAAGACCTAAAAATTGGGGCATATTATATATAATAGTTTATGACTTGGAAGAAGGAGATTATGCATGAAAACGTATAGTAAGATAGGGATAACTGTTAAATGAACACCCCTAAATTGGGATTTTTGGGTAAATTGGCATGCAATGTAATTAAAGGCTATAATCTGGCATAGTTTATACTATGAATCATGATTGGGGGTTTTTGGAGAATATTTTGTACAGTGCAATATGACTAAACCTTAGGGCATGTGTTGTATTGTGGATTATGACCATGATTTTGGGCATGTAAGTTTATAGGCTTAATGTATTAGGCGAGATATGTTAATGGAACTTTAAGTGAGGTTTAATTTGTTATACTGACTAATATGCTGAAATCTATTGAAAATGAATTTGTGGGGCATAACTTGAAATTAGCTTTGTTGAGGTATAACTTGAGAATTGGAACATGACTAGTTTTGTAAATTTGGGATAATTAGAATATAAAATCTAGACTTGGACATATATGGAAATTATACTAAAAGATAAACATGCCTAACCCGAGGTTAGATTGAGTTGCGGTGTAAAACTGCCCGGAACCGCCCGGCACATCCAGTAACTGCAACAACACCTATCTAATGTGAGAGGTTCCCAAGAAAAACCCGAGGTTAAATTGAGTTGTGGTGTAAAACTACCCGGAACCGCCCGGCACATCTAGTAACCGCAACAACATAGATCTAATGTGAAATGTTGGTGCATTAATAAATCAATTAATGCTAATGAACAAGACATGACAAGAATAGTAGGGTTAAGTTAACTAAGGCAACACTTAACCATTATAACATGTTAGTTAGACAAGAAGATGGGGTTAAGTAAATTTAAAACACTTAACCGTTATAACATGTTAATTAGACAAGTAGGTAGGGTTAAGTAAATTTAGAACACTTAACCGTTATAACATGTTAATTAGAAAGTGAGAAGGGTTAAGTTAATAAGAAACACTTAACCAAAATGACATGATGAATGGGTAGGGTTAAGTTAAAATAAGAGAGCAATACTTAACCAATATAACAGGATGCGTGAATGGTTTAAGTTAACACAAGAAGGCAACACTTAACCAATGTAACACGACAAGTGGGTGGGTTAAGTTAACTTGAATTGATTGATGACACTTAACCAATACAGCATGATGAACGCATGGGGTTAAATTAATAAGAAACACTTAACCAATGTAACTTGATGAACGAATCGGGTTAAATTAATGGGAAATACTTAACCAATATAACATGATGAATGAACATGGTTAAGTTAATAGGAAACACTTAACCAATCCAACATGACGAGTGAGAAGGGTTAATAAGAAACGCTTAACCAACATGACATAATGAGCGGGTGGGTTAAGTTGACATGGATGGACAACACTTAACCAATATGACATAATGTGTGGGAGGGTTAAGAACATATCGGGTTGGTGGGTAATATTAGTAAATATAGGCCCACAGGCTTGACCATTAAGTAAACATGTTTGAATCAGTGGAAGGGTTAAGTACATATCGGGTTGGTGGGTAATATTAGTTAACATAGGCCCACAAACTTAACCAGTAAGAAACCCTAGTAACGGAGAACCATTTCAGCAACAACCGACATAGATGTATCAAGGTACCCTGAAACTAGGCAGGGTGGGGCACGATTACTAGGCTGATTATAAGCGGTCTAAATAGCGGTAGGGGGTACGTCAGTGTAGGTTCTGATGGATTACGGGCATGCACATACTCCGGAGTGGGAAAAAGCAGGCACTTGGTACCAGTAGTTATACACTGTGCACCTTGAATCGTGTCGGGTCGCTATCATAAGGATTGATACACCTTATGGTGGGGCCAGCACATGGTATCTACACGCAAGAGAGGGCCGATTGACACAGACACATAGAACATTAATGCAAGTAGGGAGTCGATCGATAGGGTAGTAAGGATACATCTAACATCTTCATGGCAATTAGGCTGATTGAGGTAAGATCCTCATACTAGATGTACACCTGAAGGCTACCACAATTGCGGGGATTGGGATCATGTTATCATATTATCATTTTACATAGATTACTAGTTGGGATACTAGTTAGGCGGTGCAGAGATATAAAAATCAGAATAACAAGGTAGTAGCGAAGCAGAGAAAGAGTAGAAGCGCATTCAGTTTATCTTGCCTTATCATATCTATGCTAATCATATGTTATCTTGTTATCCTTATTATCACGGTAATGTCTTATACTCGGTTTATTCATGTCATGATGCTTTTGCCTATTTACATGCTGAACGTCACTGGACTTACCAGACTTATGTCTGACCTAGTTTGTTTCGCCTCTTTTCTTCCGTTCCCCCCTAGGTTCACAGGGAGGAAATGTTACCAAATAGCTCAGTTTTCTTTCCAAGCTCGAAGATAGTCAATGTATTGCTTTGGACTCTCTCTTCCACTGCTGTGGCTGGTTCATGCTTTATTTGGGAATATCATTGTTATTTTTATGCTTCGTTTATACTTGAAAGTTTTTGAAATCAAGACAGAAGTTCTATGTATTACTTTTAAGTATGATTTAGATAATTGTTATAAAAGCTTGATTGAACCACATTGTTTATAAAATGACTTTATTTTCTGCTGCTTTATTTGTCTGTCTTGTAATTTATTTGCATCTTTTACATAAAACGCTCCACCGAAGTTAAGGCATTCCCTTTGTGAGTGACCTTAACGGAGTTGGGGTGTTTCAGCATATGTGGCGTGATGCACCGAAAGATAGATTTGCTCCTAACTTCCCTTCTTTGGTATATTATTGTGCTGAACGATGCACACAAATTAACGAGCAATAGGTCGTAGATTGGTGGTGGTCCAAACTTCAGGGGCTTCAAGGAAGATGAGCTCTAGATTCTGCGGTTCATCCATCTCAACAACATCCAGCTCAGCTCCAACTTCTAAGACACCTAAAATCTCGGCCGAACCATCGTCAGAGAACTCAATGTGGCTACCCATAACCTCGAACTAGATGATACAAGCTTCATCGTAGATAATAGCATCCATTTTAGCATCGAAGAAGCAGATGCAGCGTGGGTAATACTCGCGCTCGAAGGTATCAAAGCACAGGATTGGTACCTGGCCTGCGGCAATGAACAACTCCTCCAAATGAAAAGGGGCGAAATCAGTGAACTTCACAGATCGACCATGATGAAAATCATAATTGGTCGTAGCCAAATAGCGCTGAATCTTCTTCTCGCTGCGGTCTAGCCACGCAGCATCATAAGGTGTAAGTCCAGGGTGTTGAGTGACAACGTTTCGAGGAGGGGCCATGGAGGAAACAGTGAATCGAACAAAAGTAATTGCAGATCTAGAGTGTAACAGGGTTAAGATCTGTGCTAGGATGATTTTAATGGAAATTAGAGGTGAAATGGAATAGGGGGATGCTTTTGGAGCTTGGGAAGGAGGAATGTTTGGGTTTGCTGAAAAATGGAGGCGAAGAGGAAGAAGTCAGTTGAAACGATATATATAGTTTCAACACCATTTGGGTCGGGCTCCAAGTCGCGCTCGAGGTGCAGAGCGGTCGATTGCTTGCCGATAAATGGGCGCAACCTGAACCTTAGCCCAACAGCCTGTTTTAATTTATAAAAATTATAATAAAAATCCTTATAACACCATAGTGACTTCCGAACCCCATTCAAAATCCCATGCTGACTTCCACCACTTGTCGAGTCAAGAATTCAAATTTCCGACGGATTTTCCCTGCCTTCGAATAGTTGTGACCACCAAACGAATGAACGCATTTTTGAATAGAAAATCAGCTAGAAATCCGAAATAAAAATAAAAATTGATTTTCCCCTTACCTAGCTGACAAATAAATAAATGATTCGCAAATCAAATACCCCAAAATCAGGTTGAATGATTTTCCTTAGTCTTTTCGAAAGAAAATTTAAAACTTTTTCAAAATTGATTTATTTTTATAAACTAAAGGTTTCATATTATAAATCAATTATATTTTTATTTATACTCTAGTTTATTTTACTAATTGGGAAACCTTTTCGCATTCCAAAACGTTGGGATTTTAAAATGTCGAAAAGGTTAATTGTGATAAGTTCGATAAATCATCCAATATATATAAAAAGATGAACACTAAAAATCACAAGGAATGAGTGTTAATTATTTTTAAGTTTTGAGGCATATTCCTTGTCATTTCCAGTTCCCTTCTTTTTACCGATTGGATTATTTACTAAAATTTCACAAAACCCAAAAAATTCAGAAATGTGAATAGATTTAAATTTTAAAACCATATCTTTATAAAATCATTTTCCAAAACCATAGTTTTTCAACTTTCGAAATCCATTATATTTTCCAAAACAATTTTAAAATGGAAAATCCTTCAGATATAAGACCAAGGACTCAAATGAATATTCCCAACAAATGAATATCCAAAATTTCAACAAAGTATTAAATAGGTATAGCTCGTAATTATATTTCCAGATGGATTCCACATATTAACATGACTTTCCCATTTCAAGAAGGAAAGGTCATTGACTGGAACCACCAACGAAACCAGAAATCCTGACTATCTCAGTTGTCGCTAGATCATCCAGTCACCTAACTCAAATCTACAGGACTCACCATATGTCGTCATCATGCTCTCTTCAACGAAATCACCAATGTACTGTGGGGTAAGACATTATTGGCTTGAAAACACGAACTCAACATATTTCAAACTCTTAGTCACTTAAGGTCTATCTTAAGTAAACAGGCCCGCGGCTATTTCATCGTCGAAATAAGTTAAAGTCGAGTAAGAAAGATGAAGAAAATAGAAAGGAAAATTGAATACGTTCTCTTATGAATCCTAATTTGACTAATTCCACAAATCGTCTAACATAAGATTTGATACCAAATGTAACGGTGTTTGTCCTTCTGGTGGACACCACCAGTACCTCGGATGATAGTTTTACGGTTAGACTCTCGACTGCATCAATCCCAACCCTAACCCCAATCAGTACATGTAGGGGTAAGAGTCAATGCTTCACCATTGATCACAAGGTGAGAAAGCCCCATCACGTACATCACAAAACTAGATTTGATACCAAATGTAACCACACTTTTCAAAGCCCAAATTTCGACAAAAATCGAAACTTAAACCCATCCAATCATGGAGCGTGTAAATTTGGTACCTGCAAATAAATGAGCATGAGCATAATCGGAGTACGATAAAATAACTCATAGGGGAAATGAAACAAGATAGACTAGTATCAACTCGGGTAATTACCTTATAAGAGTAGGTCACCATGTCAATACCGAGCATGAGAAAGAACAAGAACCGAAAACCAAACTTAAACACCTATGAAAACCTGACCTTCTCGAGATAACTTAGGAGTTATAATGAGAAGGGGGTCAAAACAATAAGCTCTGGTGAGCAGAAAGAGTATAACATAGTCTGCAATACACAGACATATCATGTTTGATTCAACCAAAGACATATGTCTACCTAGGTTAGTAATTAAAACCTAACCTTGTAAACACCTACGCACGACACTAACTACCATACCCAATGTAGCACTCCCAACCGATAACGATAATGAGATAGAAAGTCTATGTATAATTATGAAGCCTTTAAACCATCATTCAACCAATTACCAAAAACTAAGAGGTGGGCTCTCAATTACTCACTTATCATACGGAGGTTAATTATTTCTATATAGCCACTTAAGACCTTGCTATTAGTGGTAGATAAGGGTGGATCCTTTTGATCACTTAAAACCCTAAGACGGACCCATCAGTTACTTAATAATTTTTTCAATATTTTACCTTACACTAACATAAATTAAAGGACACTAACTATCAGTCCTACAAATTTAAGGCTTTCGTCATTCATGCATATAAACCCATGCCCAGCATAAGACGATAGATAATAAGCAATCACTCAAGACCAATCGGATATGTACACATAGCTCGCCATTTAATACCTCCCTATGGTGGACCCCCCTCGTTACCACCTAGCTAACCTTATTAGGATAAACCCCTAATCACTTAATATTTCCCCCTTAGGATAGGTTGACCTATAATAACTTTGTAGTGGTCATTTAAAACCTATTCCAGGGTGGACCCTCAACCCCAACCATTTAAGACCCAAGGGAAGCAGACTAATCGTGGAGATTATCAAACTTGTATCCAGTTATCCTTTAATGCTTTTATTTATGAGAGGTGGGATACATGATCTCTTAGTACTTTTTTAAGGGTGGATCTAATCACTTAAGACCTTAATTCCCAAAGCAGGCCATGCTATTGAGTTATTTCCGTTTTGGTTTCTTCTTTCGGATGGGAGGATGGCCGTACAACCACTTAAGACCTCACTCATGAAGTAAACCTTAAATTTGGAAATAATCCACATACGCAAACTAACCATAGTCATGGTTTCTATGGTCAATGATGTCTCACATGAGTTGGACATATATTCGAATATTGGAAAGTGCAGACTTCCATCGAATAAGGCAATTGTCATTAACCTATTAAGTCCAATTCTAATTTCTAATTATATTATATCTAGATTAATTAGGAAAGAATAAGGAAAACCTGTACCCTTCCTATCCTAGGATGTTTAGTTAATTGTTTACTTATTGGAATTAGTATTTAAAACGACAACCACTACCCACTAGTCCCTTTTTTATTTCCATTTATTGCTATTAGTTAGGGTTATTACCACTTATGACCATAACGGTCATATAAGTTACCGAGATCTACCTTGAATTTGTTTCTAACGTCCTCACGTGACTAAGAGTAGAGTTGCTTGCTTCTTTGGCCTCTTCTTTGGATTTCAAACTCGATTCCGCCTAAGCTTTATAGGTCGCGCTCTCTTTTCTAAGATCCTCAAGCTCTTTCTTTATCTTCTCATTTTGATTATGAGAATCTTATAGTTTTTTCGAGAGAAGTCATCCTAAGAAAGGATTCGCCTAATGAATCTCAAAATAAATCTCGTGCCTATGTAGCCTTTCCAGTTATTCTAGCCATTGGCTAATTGGCCTCTTCCAATTGTCGTTTACACTCTGATGTCTCCACATCCATAACCTTTATCTTTCCCTAGTCTATGCTAGCTCAAAGCTTTAAACCCTCAATCTTGACTTCCCGCCTTGTGATCATATCTTATAATTTTTTAGCATACTTTATCGTTACTCTATACTGATCACAAACATCAAACACCCGATTCATAATTTCTTTGCCGATTACTCTCAAAATAGGGTGCATTGGAGGTATAAACAAGGTACGGTTGAATTATAGCTTCGGGAAGTTGAATTTGAGTACTTAGACTTGTCCTTGAGGGATTAGAATGGGCTTAGTAGAAACTTTGTGGCTTTTCTATTTATTTTTAGAGGTATAATGGCAATTTGGTAACTTCCGTCGGATGGCTATGGCCATAATCTAGCAGGATAAGTTTTCAAAGGAGGAGGAAGATTGTGCTTCTTGAATCCCCTCGCCGATCTGACACTCTCGACTGCTTTGTCGGAGGTGGCAACCTTGAACATAGAGGATAATCGTTCTTACGATGCATTATATCTCTTATGTATTAAGGAATAGCGATGTGTATCCTTATCAACAATACTACTGTGGAACTCCTTTCTCACATTAACTTTGCCTATGTCTTTTCCTTCACTGTTTTTTCTTTCTCTTCCCATTATACCTATATGAAGGAAAACCTTAGTTAGGAACAATCCATGATCACATAAACAAGTTTTGTATCATGCAATGCTTATGACTGTGTGTGATAATGTCCGCTAAACAGACTAGTCTGCAACTTGTAGGAAGGAGCTATCCATCGAGCACTCAATGGTATCAAAGCTACTTCCAAGCTCGAAAGGAAACTCTCTATATTGACCTCGCTGAAATCAAACAGGTGCAGTTCTATAGGGATGTCATCATTTTCTTTTCATAGTCCCTTAGTTTCCATTGATCCTTCTTTTCCTATGATGCAAGTAGGAGGCACGGGCTTTGAAGTTTTCCTTTCATGGTTTCTTCCATTGAAGAAGGAAGTGGATTTTGTGATGCTTCGCCTTCTTGATCGGTCTCCTCTTCGCCATTCACATTTCTACCTCTAATATCCCTTTGGGTTTCTTCTGATCCTTCCGCAATATAGGGCATTATTGGGAGCGGAACCATGGGAAAATCACCTACTCCTTCCCCTTCCTCTTCATGACCACTCATTTATCGCCATCATGATTGATTGAATGGTCTCTCAGTAAGCCCACCGTACAAAGAAAATGGTCAGAAATCAAGGTTTATATGTTCTGAAACTTCAGAGTAACTTCCTTTAGGGTCATCACCCTATCTATATATTATTGGCGTATGAGAATTTTCTACATTGTTCAAACTTCATGTTAGTTTAAATCTTACGTCTTGATTCACATAAAGTTACAAAAATAATAATTGGAAAACACACTTACGTCCTTCGATCAATGTCGTATGATTTGAGCGGACAACACATGAAGAACCAGTCATGCTTGAAGTTACTTAATTTGTTCCATGCCTCGAGGATAATGCAAAAATGGGAAATTCTTCCAAAATAAGTAAGTGACAGAGTGGTCCTCCGACGTTTGAAGTTGTATGTATATCTCATGTATTATTCAGTTAGCCCCTGACCCAAGTACTCTACATATAGCAAATTGTTCCAAGTAGGAAAGCATAACTATTCAAGTGAATTTATGGCAGGGTCAATCTCATAAAGTGCATCATCTCCTGGATGAATGGATACTATAGGGAAACACATCCCATCGTATGCATGTATATGTTGCATAAGTGTATCTTATGGGGGACTATGCGCTCTAGCATCTCTCTAAGTCACTCGCACGTTTTCTTGGGAAATGCCATGTTTTATATAAATTCTTGTTAGCATAGATCCGTCAATTCTTGACGCGACCGAATTTACTAGATCCTCCAAAATTGCCACTACTTGTAATGTATCTGAAACAATCACTTTGTTAACTTTCATGCCTTCGACCCCTTGCGGTCCTTGCTCCATTTATTACGGACTGTCCTTGACATGGATGAACCTTTGGGGTTGTTCTACCGGATGTTAGCTGACCAGTGATTAGAACTTGACGCGTTTGATGATTGAGTGCATTGAGAAGTATGTTCTCTTCTCTCAACTTCTTGAGTTTTGAGTCGATCAGATGTTCTTGGACCCATAATTCACTTTACTTACAAATAATTACAATTATCATGATTAGTTTTACCCCATACTTAGTGTAAACTAGAGCATATCATGCGGTTTCTTGCATGCTCATGCAATTTAGTCAAATTCTATGATAAGTGGTTATGAGATTCTGTTTACGATTAGAGCGATTATCATCGTTGACCATCTCATCATCTTTATCAAATCATGGAGTCTTATCGAGACTCGGGATTGGAAACTGACATTCAAGAACGACTATTTAGTCATATCTGCATGGTCCAACTTTATGCTCTATTATATGTGCATGTACGAATTATTCTTCTAATTTAAGTTCCAGGGCTTATGTTCATGCGTGAGGCGATCGAGTTATTAACACGACAACTAAAAATCGAGGAATCGTCTAGTTAGGAGCTATCAACAAATCGTAACACAAATGAATTGTCACTAACAAACATGTTGAACCGATCACCTTTAGTCTACCCTACCTGATCTCGTTGGTGCAAACCGATCTTGACAAATTCATGATACTCTCATCGCCAACTCCCATGTCGATCTGACTTGGCTGCAACTCCATCATCCAACCCGAGTTCTCTCTACTCTTCCCCTTTCTTCATCCTACTCTATGCTTTATCAATCTTCCCAATACTTACAACACAACACCCTCACTTCCTTCTTCTCTTTTCCCTTCTTTCCTCTTCAGCCTCTTCAAATGTGCCTCACTAATAGAGAAAACCCTCCATCACTGAGGGCCAAGTGAACTATCTTTGTTTGGATTAAACACAGCTGGAGTCGAAGCGCGAGGATGTTGAAGATGGTAGTCATTATGGTGGGCATAGATTGCAAGAGAGGTTTGAGGATTCGAGGTTGGGAAGTCGATCTGATGGTGATTGAAATAAGGAGAAAGGGAAGGAAGATCATATTTATATCAAGGGACCAGAACTCTCGCTTAACCATAAAAAGTCTTTAAGTGAGGGATCAATACTTATCCCTTTAAAGGGTTTAATATCATTTCCTCACATACTATTAACCGGCCTTTTGATCCGATTCCCAAAGTTTACCAAGCCCACTCAATCCGTCGCATGGCACTAAAGCCCAAAGCATTGCCAAAACACTCAGGATTTAAGCCCGGAAGGAGTCATGCGAGCGTAGGCCTAACAACACCTCATAACTGTCATTTTTCATCCTCGAAATATGGTCATCCTCATGGTTTCGTATCCCACATCTCAACACACCAGGATTTCAAATCCCTACCTCTTCGTATCCGAGACTTCGACCCCCCTCTCTTCGCATTACAGGACCTCGACTCCTTAGGATTTCACATCTCGAATCCTCACCTCACTACATTTTGACTCCCGCTACTTCCCTCCCTCACTTCGAGTACCTCTTCAATTAGCATCCTGAAGGCACACACCCATTTCGTATCCATTGGGATACAAAATTCGTATCCCTTGAGGTACGAAATGCGTATCCCTCGGGATACAAAATTTTGTATCTCAGGGATACATGCCTCACATCCCCCTAGGAGGGATAGAAATCTCACCTACTCCCACTTAATCTACTACCTATAAATATTCCCTTCCTCATTCTTCAAAATGGTTGGATTTTGCATGATTTTAGAGCTCTACAAGCACCTAAAACATCATTAATGGTTGCGTAAAAAACAAAGAAGAAGAAAACATATATTTTTCTCCTAAAACTTTACGTATGCAAAATATTACTCATGAAAACTTAACCAAAATTTGTACGATAATGCCTTTTACTTGTAACCCTCAATAATCCATAAAATCCACAAACGCCTTCAAAGTGGACGTAGGTTCCTTACAGACCAAACTACAACAAATCTATGTCTTTTTTTCTTGTTGGACTTTGTTTTCTATACGTAAAATGCTATTCTCGAGTAATCAAGAATCTTTGGGTGTGACGAAAATTTTAGCCATTAACGCTTTAGTGCTTTCACTGAAACCTAGATCGCTTCTTTCCACTCAATTTCCATCTCGACTTCGAAGCGCTACTCAGGTTTTCCTCGACCTACCATTCGAGTCTGCTTGCAATGGTTTAAAATGGAAAGACTCAAATAGTCGGAACCTCTATAGCGGTTGACACGGCTACTTCTCATCATCCCCTAACCACAGGAAACTCGGCTGACATGGAAATCATTCCTCCTTATGACCTCGATGCTCCGAAAACCCAAACTTAGCTTTTCGAGCTCAACAAAAAATTGGAAGACAAAACTCGAGAGCTCAACGAAACATTGAAGACAAACATTGAGCTGATGCAATGACTCTAGGACTGTCAATGCCACGTCGCTCGTCTTTAACTAAACTAGAACAACGCTTGTCCACTACTCAATTCCTCGGAAAGTTCATCTTCCGACACTCGCCTTCAGGGCTAAAGTCAAAGAAGGAGGACGACTGCTAATGCAAATGCCCTCGCTAATACTAACGTCAATGGAAACGGTAATGGAATTACCGTAACTTTCGGTGAGAGAATGTGTCAATGTGAACGTTACAAATTAGTTAATAACAATGAACCTGGTCTAGTAACCGACCCCATCCATGACAGAACCAAACTGTCGCCACTCTGATATTGGGGCCTATATGTCCAGCAGCCCAACAGGCCTAATTTCAACATGACCAAGTTCAATAGGCTCAGGTCCAGCCTCTTCAACTACCAGAATCAAGTGAACGAGGTTGATGATATGGATGAAGTTGTCCCAACGTCCATCACCGAAGATGTCCACAGCCCCAAACTCTTGAGTTGAACCATGACCGCTGGGTTCCAGCAGAGGTTTAGCATGTGTATCTCATCGACATGATTTGAAGGATGATGAGAGAGACGCGGGGAAACACCACCGACATTTGGGAACCAATATGAGGCATAACCTCTTTACTCGGGTCATCCACGAGGCAGAATGGCCTCAACGTTTCAATATTCCCCAGTTGACGGCTTACTCAGGGAAGACAGGTCCCTGTAACTTTCTAAACCATTATGAATGTCATATAGACTCTAGTTGAGCCACTGATGTCGTCAAGTGCAGGTGCTTCTCGGATTTCCTAAAAGACACAACTTTGCTTTGGTTTACTCGACTTCCAGCTTGGTCCATCTCCACCTTCGACCAACTCGCTTCTGAACTAGTAAAGTAGTTCTGAACGCACGTCGCAAGGCCAAAGTATACTCTTACTCTATCGAACCTCCACCAGGGCATGGGAGAGTCTCTCGAAAGCTACCTCAAACTCTTTTGCACAACCCTCGCTGAGGTTGATGATTCAAAACCTCACACAAAATTGGCTCAACTTGCTAAAGGCATCCTAGCCAGTTGTGAATTTGGGGCATGAATTGACAGAAAGAAGCCCAAGACCTTGGAAGCTTTCTATGAGAAGACCAATCCGTTTCTTTGCCAAGAGGAAGCACGGCGCAACAGAGCTGCTCAGGGGGGCCACCCCAATAACCCATACTCAGGCACTATCATAGACAGTGTCAAAGGAAAACAAGTTGGAGAATCTTCCAACAAGGGTAAATGGGTGATATTGTTCAAGCCCAAGCTTAACAATGGCAAACCCGACGGTCGTAGCAACAATAACTAGGCACTTGGAGATCCGAAGAAGTGCGACTGCTACCCCACTTATAGGAACTACACTCAAATCAAATGAGAGTTAGAGACAATTTATCTTGAGACTTGCAACACCATCCAATATAAGAAACCGAACACAGGAGAATCTGCCAACTATGAGAAGAACTATGGAAAATACTGCAGATTCCATGACATGTTTAAGCATAACACGAACGACTTTCGCCACCTCAAGGATGTTATATAGAAGCTCATATGAGAGAAATGCTTGGAGCAGAACGTTCAAAATCCTGCTCTTCCAGAATCAGTCGTAGGCCCTTCAACGCCGCTCTCCCCTAGCTAATGCTTCCCTACGACGGTCTAATCACAGACTACATGGAATCGTGATGAACACCATCTGCGGTGGGCCTCACCCTGCACGTGAGAGCTTTTGGTGTATGGAGGAGTACATATATTCTATCAACCATGCCAGCTACAAAGAATACTCCTCTTTGGAAAAATCTGTCACCGCCAAGCTTTAGAAGAAGATGTGGTATGACATTGTTTTCCGTGAGAGAGAGTCTACGGGAATTGAAATCCCAACCATAGACCCTCTCGTTATTTCCACACACATAGGGCCATCCGATACCAAAGAATCCTCATTGATTCTAGAAGCTATGTTAACATAATCTTCAAGTTGGCCTACGACCAGATGATACTTAAGGCCAAAGACTTCAAGCCCTGTTATACCACTTTTCATGGATTCAACGACTCTTCTAACGAACCGGTTGAAATGGTAGACCTAACGCTCGAGATTGGTGGTAGGGATCGAAGCAGAGTCCGGATCCTCACGTTTGTAGTCAATGATGTCGTCTCTCCTTACAATGTCTTTGTCGAACGCTTTTTCCTTGCAGAGCTTAGAGTCTACATGGCACCTTGGTCTCTTATTATGAAATTTCCAACCGAGAACGGGATTGGAACCGTCAAGGGTGATCAAGCCACAACTATAGCTTGTTACCTCGTCAAATGGAAGAACGGTATTGATAAGGAGAAAGGCAAGAGCATAGAGCCTCCCCTCTACACCAAAACCACCAGTGCATAACAACCACCGGAGTCTAGGTCCTGGCTCAAACGTCACTGTCATCTTTCTTACAATCTCGATCCAAGGGAAGACAAATAGCCTAATTTCGAGAGGGATACTCCATTGGAACCAATTATTGACATTCCAATCAACCCCGCCGATCCGACAGGGTCTTGAAGATTGGATTGAAACTCCACCTTGCAATAAAGAAGAGCTCGTAGACTTTTTAAGGGCGATCCTTGATGTATTTGCTTGGACTCACTCGGATATATGTGGCATCGACCCAGGAATTGCTTATCACATGCTCAGTATCAACCCAAAGCATTTTCTAGTTAAACAGAAGCGTCAGATCTTAGGAATTGAAAGATCGAAGACACTCAAAGAGGAGGTGGATAGGCTGATCAACAACGACTTTATCCACAATGCCCTCTACCCAAATGGGTTTCCAACTCGGTCTTGGCCAAGAAAGAAAATGGCAAGTGGAAAACATGTGTCGACTACTCTGACTTAAACAAAGCCTGCCCAAAGTACAACTTCCCACTTCCAAAGATCGATCAGCTAGTTGATTTAATTGTCGGCTACCAGTTTCTCTCCTTCATAGATGCGTACTTAGGCTACAATCATATTCTAATGTA
Source organism: Allium sativum (assembly GCA_030737875.1). Taxonomy (NCBI): domain Eukaryota; kingdom Viridiplantae; phylum Streptophyta; class Magnoliopsida; order Asparagales; family Amaryllidaceae; genus Allium; species Allium sativum. Next base: position 564,691,992 of record CM060919.1, on the reverse strand, counting down.
CCTTCCAGATCAGGAGCACATTTCATTCATAACCGACCTTGGGATTTACTACTACGTTGTCATGCCTTTCGGTCTCAAGAATGCTAGAGCCACTTATTAGCGATTGGTCAACCGCATGTTCAAGGACCAGATCGGGAGATCTGTGGAGGTTTACGTGGACGATATGCTCGTGAAAATGAGGGTATTGAGAAAGTACATCAACGACCTCGTAGAAATGTTTGATGTACTTTGTAAATATGGCATGATACTCAATCCCTTGAAATGATCTTTAGGCATAGCATCGGGAAAGTTTATAGGTTTCATCATCAATTCATAGGGTATCGAAGCCAATCCAGAAAAAAGTCCAAGTCATCCGAGATATTCAAGCCCTCTAGATCATTAAAGATGTTCAAGGGTTAAACGGGAAAGTGGTCACCCTAAGTCGATTCATATCAAAAGCTACCGACAAATGCATTTCCTTTTTTGACTTGCTTAGAAAAGGGAAGCGCAATTTCACATGGATACCGAAGTGCATCATTACATTTCAAAACCTCTTGAATTACTTAGAGCAACCACATATCTTGTCCAAATCCATGGATCATGAAGACTTATACATCTATTTGGTTGTTTTTAATATCCCGTTTACTACAATAGCAAGAGGTTGACAGAAGCAGAAAATTATCTAAAACTTGAAAAGCTTTCTTACTGCCTATTAATATCTTCTCCGAAGTTGTTTACATTCTCATTTAATCAAAGTTTACACTGACCAGTCGCTATGACAGGTCCTGCAACGACTTGAGGAGTCTGGGCAATTTTTTAAGTGGAATATTGAATTGAGCCAGGTAGAGATTACTTTCATCCCTCGTCGAGCTATCCTCGGACAAGCCCTTGTAGATTTCATAGCGGAGTTCACTATTCCCTAAGAGCCTCCTCCGAAAGAGAGTGAGCCTCCATACATTCAATGGAAACTATTCATGGATGGATCATCAAATATTCAGTGTTCTGGTGTCGGAGTCGTATTCATCACTCCAAAGGAACGCTTAATCTATTATGCTTTGAAGCTCGACTTTCTTACTACCAAAAATGATGCAGAATAAGAAGCCTTGATTGTTGGACTTAGAATTGCACTTGAACTCAACATCAAGCCTATCCAGATTTACTTCGATTCATAGCTCATCGTATGCTAAGTGTAGGGCGAATATCAAGCCAAGGGGGAACGACTTGCTCCCTACCTTGCTCAGGCCCGCGAGTTGCTTACACACTTTAATCACTACATCATTACGCACATCCCTCTAGAACAAAATGAGAAAGCTAATTCATTGGCCAAGCCAGCGAGCTCTAGTGATGCACAACTCTTGGGACTTGTCCCAGTCGAAGTACTCGACTCTCCAAGTATCAATCAGTTGCATACTGACTCGATATCAATGACAGAGATCGAGCCTGAACTCGAGTCTTGGATGGCACAGGTTAAAAATTACCCATGCCATCCAATCCTCCCTGATTGCTCTAAGGAAAGATGAGTACTCATCCACAAATCATCTCGCTACATCATTAAAGATGCAGTGCTCTATCGAAGAGGATTCTCGGTTCCATTACTCCGGTGTGTAGCCCACAACAACCCTGACTGTGTGTTGATGGATGTGCACAAAGGTAAGTGCGGTGGCCACACTAGGGGGTAAACTCTAGCAAGAAAGATTCTCAGATATGGTTACTTCTGGCCAACACTCGAATAAAAAGCAGCGGACTATGCCTGCAAGTGCGACAATTGCTAGAGGCTTTCCAAGGTTCCAAGATCCCCGCCTACTGAGCTAACATGGACGGTTAGTCCTTAGTCGTTTTCTATTTGGGGAATAGATATCATTGGAACTCTTACAATGGACAGAGGCGGTGCATGTTATGCTATCGTTTTGGTTGATTACTTCACCAAATGGGATGAAGTCGATCCCCTTACTACAATTACTACAAAAAAAAGTGATCAACTTCGTCGTTCGCAACATCATCTGTCATTTTGGAGCCTCCTTGACTATCCTTTCCGATAACGGGACCCAATTCCGATAATGTAGATGGTAGTATCTCATCCTTAAGCCAGTGGGAAAGTGGAGGCTGTTAAGAAAGTGTTTAAATCCATCGTTAAGAAGCATTTGAAAAAAAGGCCAAAGGCTTATGGGTAGATGAACTCCGTCTAGCCCGTTTGGCTTACCAGACTACTCATAAGTCAATGACTAGCTATGCTCCTTTCTCTCTCTCTAATGGTTCTGAAACCTTTGTACTTGTTGAGCTCAATCTCCAATCTCATCGATTCACTTACTATGATCCGAAGACCAACCAAGACCTCCTCTTGGAGTTGCTTGACTTACTCGAAGAGAAAAGAGACAAAGCTAAATTCAGATCCACCGCTCAGCGCCAAGAAGTCACCCGATACTTCAATTTCAGAGTGTGTTCAAAGCAATTCGACATCTGCGACCTTGTCCTAAAGCGTGTTTTTCCTACATTGATTGTTTTCAATCCTCACTGGGAAGGTCCGTAGTCATTCAACGAAGGCTTGGAGATGGAACCTCCAAGTTGACGACCATTAATGGCGCTGAACTCCCTTGAGCATGGAATAGTGAACCCCTCCGCTGCTACATCACTCATTCTAGTGTTTAAATTTATTGCTTTCCAACATTGTTTTGTTTCAGGGCATTAAGTAAACACAATTACTGTCAAAGTTATCGGTAAAGAATGTTTCAGATGTCCATGTACTAGATGTATTTACTTTCTAGGTAGTATATTTGAGCAACTATTACGACCGACTTGCATACATGAGCGCACAACTCTAGATTGGCACCTTGAAGCTTGGAACCGATCCCCTAACTCGATTCTCAAACCAATGACGAGACCGAGTGTAAATTACTCAAGTCGAGTCTCGAACCAATGACGAGACCGAGTACAAATAACTCAACATGAGTCTCGAAACAACGATGAGACCGAGTATAAATAACTCAGGATATTCATTAACTTGAGTATCCAACCCCATTTCCTAAGTCTTCGGGACCAACCAGGTGAATGTGACATCAACCGCTCACTCAGCTCCACCTGACCCGTAAGGTCTGAATTTGTGTACCAAATTGGAGAACCAACGACGCCCTCAAACTCTAACCCAAACGAAACGATGAGAGAGTCTAAAGGACGAGTCAATGACATCCATATCTCCTCATGACTCGGGATCAAGGAGATCCCTAGAGGGGAGATATCGAGCCTAAACTCCACAAGACTTGAAGCTCCCGACAGAAAGGAAGTCTCGAGAGTGAAGTCAGCAAAAACAATCTTCGCACAACTTGAGAACCACAAGAGCGAAGCCATAAACAACGTTGGTCTAAGTGTAACTTCGAGTGCATTTACGCAAGTACAAACGCTGGAAAGTGTAGACAAAAGTTTAAACACGTAACACAATACATGATATAAGCAAACCCAACTAAAAGCTTTCATTCACAACCAAAAGCAAGCTACAACTATTAATCTTTCTTTATAATGACATTGTGTACATGAAAACCGCACCATGCCTCCAAAAGCGAGGTCATACTCACGTATACTATCGGCCTACATAATAAAAAACTATATACTTGTCACCTGGACGACCTGTCCTTCTCCTTCATCTTCTTCTTTGCAGATTCAAAACTAAACGGGTCATCACCAGTACTGTTCCTCCTCCTTCCGGAGCTTCCTCCACCTCTTCCCCTCTTGCCCTTGGCCGGAGAAATAAACTCATGGAACATCATCGCGAGCTTCCCTTTGTCATCCTCACCACGCGTGATCTCGGTAATCTCCTCGGTAGGCAGGATCGCTTACAGATGTTTGGAGTGACATCGGTTGCAAGGGCTAGTATCTTCTGGGTGCCCCTTTCTTCCTGGCTCCATGGCCTTCTTCCCACTCCAAGCTTAAGTAATAAAGGAAGGGTCGACATGAATCCCATTGTTACTTCTTCTCTGTAGGCGCCTGCACAATAAAATGGAAGACAACTTAGTCTACTACGACTCAGTGCTCACACCTTTCCAAGCATTTGATATTATGAGACTTTACCTCCACACACTTGCGACGTAGACATGATAGGCATTGTACTCTCAGTTGTCAGTTGGAAGGAGCTTCCATGTCCCAACGCTGGAAAGTCGGGGTCATACTCGATGGTGATGGGGTTTGGGATCATTGGGCCACTAACAAAAGCAGATGGCATGACTTGTTGTTGCTGGTAACTTCCTCCCGCAAACTCGTGAGTGGCAATCACGCTTTTGGTAGCCATGGTTTTCCCCTTGGCAGCAGTAAGTTCCACCAGCCTCACTCTATCAGCATCTTTTATCAACAACCTCCTCCCTTTCTGCTGCACTAAGCGCTCCCAATCGATCAGATGCACATGCATGAATGAAAACTCATCTGTCGTTTCCACCTCTCGCATCTAGTCCTCAAACTCTAGCCGCTTTCCCAAGTCCGGGCCATTATCGGGGATAATTGTCAGCCCACGAGATTATGCGGAATCGAAGTGCTTTAACAGACATCCCCCAACTATATGGCTCTAGAGACACTTCGACCCTCTCCTCAACATCCTTACTGTCGTCCTTAAGCCTCTCTATCTCAGCTTGATGCTCAGCTTTAATACTATCCACTTGAGCGAACACATCTTCCCTCGAATAATCGGCGTCAGCCTTCTCCATCATGGCTTGAGCAAGCTCGGTGTCCCTCAACTCAGGCAACTTTATCAACTCATCGTTTTCCTTTATCAGGTACTGAGCCTGTTCATTCTCTTCCTTCATCCTTTTGTTCACCATGAAGGGGCCTCGTTATCCATGCGGAGCTGATGCAATTCCTCGTTCTCTTTTTCCAACTCGAGATTCCTTTCTTTGAAAGCCTAATTTTTGCATTTGAGAGTCGCATTCTCCATTGAAACCATTGACACTGTGTCTTTAAAAGTACCTCATTTTCTCTTCACGTCCTCCTCGACCTTCGTGTAATCCCACCTCAGTTTTTCTGTTTTGGCAATAGAGAGTTAGCGTATAAACATGTATATGCAAAAACAGATACAATTCGGAGACTTGTTTTACCCAGCTGGTCGTCTCAACTTTGAACACAATCCATCTCAGCCTTTATGTCTAGCTCCAGGTTCTGAATCTCCACATTTTTCTTAAATACTAGCTCCGAGAGGTCCACCGCATACCTACGCATTTCCCGGTACTGGAGGAAGACGCCGAACAATTTATCACATATGTATTTTTCCACATTCCGGGGGATCAGATGAATGTTGGTAGCCATATAAGATCATCAAAATAAAACTCAAGACATTGATCCCTCAATATCGCCTTCCTCTGATCGAGAGTGAGCTCTGAGATGTTTGACATGTTGGGAAACTGAGGTCCCTTCTTCGATACCCCTGTCTTTCTGGTTCTCCTAGTCATAGGCACCAACCCTCTATTTTTCGATGTGATTATTGGTGATAGTGGGGAATGTAAGGAGGGATCGTTGACAATTGTTACCTGGCGCTTGCTGCATCTAGCCTTGAATCCATAGCAGACGATCGAATGAGGGGTGGAGGGGATTCTAAGAATCGAGACCACTCTATGTGACGATGATCACCACAATTGTCATGAGAGTGAGGGGGCTCCGCAAACAACTCCATGACTCTTTTAAAGCTACTCATAAGCCCGCTTCTCTTGGGTCGATGGCTCCGAAATCCTTGGCCCCGATTTCTATTGTCACCTCGAGCCATTTCACCCACACGGAAAAAAATTCAAGGTTAGAGTCGAACGCTCCACACATACAAATGAATGTTGTGTCATGCAGTGTTTATGAGTGTGTGTGTATGTGTTTCCTAAGTGTTCTCTCTATAGACCATATCTAGGCACGCTTGAAGGAGTGACCTCCCCAACGGTAAGCGATAAGTTCCCTGTATTTTTGTCGTTATGCCAAGACAACGTAAGATCAAACAGAAGCTTGTCCAGGTCCTTAAATTGACCCTCCATGTCCAGCGATGCGGTGGTCTTAGAGGTTGGTACCGTAGAAGCTGGCCTGGGCGACGCTTCCTTCCTTATCTCATCTGTCACAGGAAAGAGGAGGGTAGACAACGGGCCCTCATCTCTAACAAATAACTCCTTATCGTCGGCGCTACTCTCACTAGTTTCCTCTTGAACCTTAGCGACCTTACATCGTTTGGGCACAACAAAGGGAAACTTCCTCTTATGGCCAGGAGGACTCTCTCTTACCTTAATTTCAGTTTTTCCTTCTTCTCCAGTTGTGGGCGGTTGGATCATTATTCGATTAGCAAGAAGTAATCCCATTCGGTGAAGGAGTCGTTCATCCAAAACATTCTCGGTGGAGCGAACCTTAGCCGGGATGGCACTCGGTGCTTTAAGATGCTGCTTGTATGTGGTGCCTTTGGGTACCGGAGGAATGTCTACTACATAAACATCAAGTTAGTATTGAGCTTACGACTTGATTAATTATAAGCCCAAAGCAAGAAATACACTTACTTCCGGCTAACCAGTGCATCACAAATCCTGGGGAACACTAGATGTCGAATCAATCATACTTAAAAACACTAAGCCTAGTCCATGTCCCTAGGATGAATCGAGTGTTAGTCTATGCCTTCGGGTATTAAAGAGAACACACGTAGGTAGTTATCCTCTTCATCTGAAAAAGACAGAGGATGTCCTCTTAGGTAGATCCATCCACAAATAGGGAGCAGGTACCAAAAAGGAAGGCATACACAATTGGATGGAACTGCGTCGGCGCTAAACGAAGGTAGCGCAGCATATCGCAGATAAAGTTGTAGGATGGGGCACGCATCCAAAAACACGCATGTGCCTGTTCCAGACAGTGTATCCTTCTAGGAGCGTGTGCTCCCTATCCCCTGCTTGAGGAGTGGAAACGTCCTCCTAGGGTACGCTAAATCTCATATGCATGCACCTTAACGTAGCTTTATCCATATGTGAAGGCACTGAATCCGACGGGTTGCCAGTTACAACAGAATCCACCATCGTGTTCGGCCCTCGGGAGTGTCTTCCCTCATGATATCTACGTCCTCATCGGGATTCACTTCTATCGCCCAGTCCCTTTTGATACCGCCGACTCGGTTGGATGCTCGAATGTTTGTTGTGGTTCTTTTGATTGCACACACTGGTCAGGTGCCTTTGGCGAATTTATGAGTTTGGAGGGGTGGACGCTTCTGAAGTCTCAAGCTTGTTATCCCCTGAATCAGTACTACTGTACGACCCAGCTTGGGACTGTGAGTGTTGAGAAGCTATGGCTTCCAAAGCCTCTAGGACGATCTTGTTTCTATTGCTAGCTATACTTTGAACATAGTTGTATTAGATATCGCATTAAATAACCTTTACCCCTCGTGTTGGTGTGAACTAGCATGAACATGCAGTGTCGTGCGATGCTGATACGATTATAACAAAAGAACTAGGGACACGACGACGATCTCTAGTCCTTAAAACCATAACCATCGTCGTCACCGACCGATATAGCCAAATTAGCATTGAGTCGCGGTTACGTCATGATTGAAATCGGAAAACAAATATAAACGTTAGTAGTTCAGTCATATGTTTATGGTTCAATTTTATGCTCTAATCCTATGTGCAAGTCTGAAGTGTTGGCTTTTGTTCGAGCATAAAGGCATTTTCAATCATTATGTCTAAACCAAAATCACATTCAATCATGTAGCATCACCAAAATATCGTAAATCGAGTGATGGGTCTCTTGGGATTCGAGTTTCCAATGAGCAACACAAGATGCGTTGAAAGCAGGGTTTGAATTTGCCTAATTCTTGGGGATGCGAAATTTCGCATCCCCAACTCTTGACAAATTCACATCCCTCCTTCCTAACGAAATTCGTATCCCACACTCCATCATACTTCGGTTCGTGTCTGCTTCACATCCCTCTATAAAGAGAGAAATCGCAACCCACATGATGGGGAAAATCGCATCCCTTGGATGTGAAAAATTACATCCCTCATGATGCAAAATTTCGTATCCCCCAGATGCAAAAACCGCATCCCTCATGATGCGAAATTTCGCATCCCCCGGATGTGAAAAATCACATCCCTCATGATGCGAAGTTTCGTATCCCGGAGATGCGAAGTACCCTTCCTTGAGTGATGCAAAAAGTCGCAACCCACGGTGGCAGTGCCAAAAAATGGACCGCTCCCTTCTCCTCTTCCATCATCCTTATTCGCATCTCCCCACTCCTTGGCCTCCCGGCCTCCCATTGTCCTTCCTCTTCCTCAAAACTCCACGGTCACCCCAGGCCATGACTTCGAGATGCCAATCTCAAGCGCCACGAAGTCACGAGCCCCCTGGCCTTGGAGTCAAGGCAGTTTCAGCTTAAAGTTGAATCGGGGAGGACGTAAAAACCCACCTAAATGTCAAGTTTGAGTTCGGCTGGTTTCGAGTTCCTGGGAGGCGAAAATAAGGTTTAGTAAAAAGAGGGGGAGGAGAATCACAGTTTTTATATGGGGCGAACGCGAGTCAGGCCCATCTAGGAATTCGCATCCCATCAGGGATGCATAATTTCGCATCCCCCCAGGGATGCAAAGTTTCGTATCCCACCGGGATGCGAAATTTCAAATTCCCTTTTGGGATGCGAGATTTTCTAAATAAAAATAAAGAAAAAAAGAAGGCAGAGAAGTGGAAACAAAATTTCCAATTTCGAGAAATTTTTGACTCACGATTCCGGTTGCGAGTGCACGTACGAATTTTTGAAATGATTAGTTGATACCAATTCAAATTGCTAACCAACCATACGTTCATAAAGTTTAAATGACTCATGAATGTATGCTAAGAAATCATGTTCACAATTCGATGTCTTTTTCAAATCCAACACGCGCAGTGGTAAACCAATGACATATTTACTATTCATGCTCCATTTCAAACTTTGATCGCATCACGCAAAATCACATGAAAACGTGTGAGCGTATACGCGACACTGCATCGACAACGACTCATTGATGTTTCGACATAAGCGAGAGTCGACGACTAACGTTTAATTTCACGAGTCGAAAAGAATTAAACTCCTAAAGAAGCTACTACAAAGTCGGAATTCTCGACGCACTCAATGAAACGATCACGACCAAGCATACAAAATAGCTCAGATACCTTTTCAGCTTCCAAAGACGAGGATTTCAACTCAAAGAACATCATGTCGAAACAGGACATACTTAGGGGCACAAGTGTTAACCATCCTTTTAGTTCGGTTTCCGAAAGTATACCAGGCCCACTCGACTCGGTCCATTGTGTGGCACCAAAGCACGAAGTGTCTCCAAAACACTCAGGATTCAAGCCGGGAAGGAGTCATACGAGCATAGGCCACACAACAACTCATAACTATCATTTCGCATCCACGAAATATGGACCTACTCTTGATTTCATATCCCACATCTCAACTCCCTATCTCTTCGTATCCGAGATTTTGACTCCCCCCGCTCTAACATCACAGAACCTTGACTCCCCAGGATTTCGCATCCTGAAGCCTTGCCTCACAACACTTCGACTCCCTTTACTTCGAGTCCCTCTCCAATTCTCATCCCTGAAGGCATTGCCCCATTTCGTCTCCATTACGATATGAAATTTGTATCCCTCGGGATACGAAATTTCGTACCTCAGGGATACACGTCTCGTATCTCTATAGGGATACAAGATTCCGTATACCAAAGAGATGCAAAAATTTATCCCCAAAGAAGGGCACATTAGAGGGATGAAATTTTTGTGATGCCGCTTCCTGGGGATGCGAAATCTGTTGTTGTTGTCCCTAAATCTCACCTAATCCACTACATATAAATATCTCCTTCCTTATTCTTCAAAAGGGTTGGGTTTTGCATGATTTGAGAGCTCTACAAGAACCTATACATCATAAATGGATTCCTAGAACTCAAGGAAGAAGAACAAATATTTTTCTCCTAAAACTCTAAATATGCAAATATGGCTCTTGAAAACTTAGCCAAAATTTGTCTGATGATGCCTTGTACTTGTAACCCACAATAATCAATAAAATCCACAAATACCTCCAAAGTGGACGTCGGTTCCTTACAGACCAAACCACTATAAATGTCTTTGTTATTTTCTTACTGCACTTTCATTTTCCATATGTGAAACACTATTCTCGAGTAATCAAGAATCTTAGGGTGTGACAACAATTTTAGCCGTCAACATGTACACACATGCCTATATAAACTTATGCACTTGCACTTATGCATATAAAAACTTAAAATGCTTATGATTTTTCATACAAACCTATAGCAAGTGTGAACATAACTAGTAGTACATACATGTGCACATATGGCTCCAAACCAGTGTGCTTGTATTTGTGCTTACAACTATAGCTTGAGCGTGTACATATGTGTACTAATGTAAATAATAATTTCAACTGTACATATGTGTACAACATCCGGGTGAATTTAGTTATGGACGCTGATATGTTGTATATACTAACACATATTTCTTTATGCATGTATGGTTTCATATTCCATTTATAGGAAACTCCAAGCGTATCCCATGAAATCACATATATGCATATATGTTTTTAGATAGTTTTAGGAGCCGACGACTAACAACTGATTTCTTAATTCGACAGAAATTAGGCATTCACTGTGAATCCCCGTCCAAATGGCCAAACACTAACAACCAAGTTAGGCCATCAAGGCTGGAATCATCTACTTTCATCAAAGTTCGATCAAACGTTTCAACTATTCAAAACAACATACTCTTTGGCATAGACAATTCGATGAAAGAATAACGACCATTTTCAAAGAGCAAGATTAAGTTTGTTCCAACAGCCAATACTTGTTATGATTCAAAGTACATTATATTCACACAAGACATACTTTGGGAACAAGTATTACCAGGTCTTTGCGCTTAACCATTTCCAATTATTCGGATTGACATAGCCTAACGATTATCAAGGCTAACATCCCAGAAACATATTCCAAAGACCTAGGCATCATGTTCGGATAACATCATGAGACAACGATTGAACGAGTTTAGCGGAACAGTGCCTAAGAGCTCACTAGTTGAGGTATCAACATAGCCTAAAGTAAGGGATTGCTACCTACCCGATATAAACCAGTAGAATATTTCGTCTTCAACCAATAACATATTGTATCTCTCTAACCACATGTCAGAATAACATGAAGCTTTTGTGGAAGGTTAGAGAAAGTATGGGGCTCATACAATGGATCACACCTTAATCCCTTGAAATCGAGGGATCAATACCAACACATATAAAGGGACAGGTACTAATCCTTTACTTGAGGGACCTATATGCTAGGCTCATCTCGCACTCCATCTACAACGTCTCTCCTACTTTTCCAAGGTATTTTCGAATACCTACATCTACAAATATCAGCTGCATTGGAGAGAATTGGATATTTTGGCCATTTGTTTACTTTGATCTGTATGCTTTGCATTCATAACGATATGAAACCTTGTAATTCCCAAAACAAAAATGAAGTATACAAAACTTTATAAGTGGATGTAGGCACAACAACGTCAAACCACTTTAAATTCTTTTGTTCTTACTTTCTACATTTCTTCTATTATTATCGTCATCCACTAATTTTATCAGTTTAGTTAATTCATGAACTCTTTGAGTTTTATGCCAACTTTTGGTCCTAACACTTGCATTATGCTCTGTCTAAAGATACAAAGTCCGAGTGCAAGAATTAATTCACTTTTTTGAAGAGCAGTCAGATGGACTTACTTATCATTGAGTCCCATCATGAAGAGCAAGCGGATTAGGCTTAATAAGGATCTCTTTATATCATGACCAAAGATCGGACCAGAGTGGAGGGAATAGGTTACTTTGTCAAAGAGCAAGTGGATGGGCTTACTCGTCATTGAATCCCCTCATTGGAGAGGAAACGTATTAGTAAGGGTTTAGAGATATTGTGGATTTGATTATCGATCTAAAGAAACGATGGATTTTATTATCGATCTAGAGAGATGATGGATCTCTGGACCCTACATTTGATTAACAATATAAAGAGATCACGGGTTTATTTACTAGCTCTTAATGGCTAAAGAATTAACTAACGATTTAGAGGGATTGAGGATTTACCTTCCAATCCTGGAAGTCCATAGATTTAGTTATCATTCAGTTAAGTTTGTGGACCTAATTACCATCATGGATTAGCCATAGACTCCCTAACGATCCAGAGAGATCAGACTTTCTAGTGACGACCCCAAGGTATCAAATTTTTTGAATATATGATTGCTAACTCCTAGTCCAACATAGGACATTTCGTAATAACCTAATCGACTAATGACTAGGAAATTTAACTAGTAGTAAGTCATAAACTTTGATATCTTCTATTAAGCAAAGCAAACCTTCAATTCACAAGGCATACTTTGTGAGCAGACACTAACTCGCCTTTTGATCTAGCTGTATTTATATGGACTTGACCAATTAAAATTTAAAGTAATCAAGGTAGAAGACCCAAAGAGATTACTACGAAGCCTAAAAACGCAAGTACAACCAAAACCACAAGTGAAAACAAAACATCCCAAAAAAGTAATGAGCCAAAAATCACTAAAATAATGGAATGATACTGATTCAACTCTGTAAATCGGTTTTGATCCGTGGATTTTCACCGAATTAGTCTCAAACTTTCTGTACTCCAAAGACATATTGTAACATCCCATTCATGTCCCGTATGATCGTTCGCATGCATCACTTATCGATCTCCCTAGGAATTTCAAATTAGCAACTTCATTCTTCCATGATTCCATCATTTTTTTAAAGGAACAGACAAAACAAGGCAACATCTAGAGCGAACAAGACACAACACAAACATGACAACAACCAGTCACCAAGCAAGAGCACCATACTAAGACCAAGAAGCAATTGAAAACATAGAGCATAGAAAGAACCAGTGTCGTTGCAAGAGCGTTCAATACCCACAACCCAACTAAACAAGCAGCACACCAAAGACAAGGAAGCACAACAAACTCCATAACCATAGTATATACCACAATTTGTAGAGAAATAGATGACAGCTTAGTGTGCATTGATAACCACCGAACTACAATTCTTACCAACATAGACAGCCCATTGGTTGTTAAAGCCGAGGCCTCAAACAAAGCCTACCGAGCTAGGCAAAGAATGCTAAGCTCAGTGAATGAAACTCAGATTAACAGACAAGGAAGGGAGAGTGCGAGACAAGTCACGGTGGATGGCATTACTGCACAACCAAAACGCATTGCGATCTACACAAAACCATCTAGGACAAAAGCAAGATAGGACCACCAATTGAAAATCAGCCATAGCAGACCAAATCAAACAGAAGAAGAGGACCACATATCCAAAATTACCTGAAGTGACCACCACGCAATGTTAGAATGTGGAGACTGAAGCAAGAGATGAATAGAAGGCTTTGCGGAGTGGAACAAGAAAGCATTGAATATGGATCAACCAACACATATGACAAGCATAAACCAACGCCCAGAGAAAACAACCCCAATCGAAACCACCAGCAGACGAAGTCAAACATCCACTAAATATTTATCAACATAAAACCATTCAAGCGTAAACACGACAGAAAGAGAACCTAACTGAAGCGGTTGAATCCCACCCCCAAGTCCAACACAGGAGCACCAGCAGTTCCACCAAGGAACGCGATATGAGATCTGGATTGGAAACAAGAATGGAGTTGCCAGATCCATCTAGGAAAACCGCGCATAGGATTAGTTGCTTCGACAAAACATAAACTAGAAGGAACGGAGAAGGGGAAAGGTATGAAACTGGACTGCAGCAACATAAAAACTAGATCTAAGAAATGAAGTCACCGGGTACAACAGCCAAAAGAGAACGGGAATCAGGTCTAAGAGACGCACAAAACTAGGGAGTAGAAAGTATCATCTGTAAGAGAAGGGGAAAGGCTAGGGAAAATGAAAAGGAAGGGAAGTGGGGAATGGACTCAAACTGACTTGATAAAATAACGGAGATTACAAGATGAAAATGATATCCAATAACGAAAAGGGGATCTAGGGTTTAGGAGATGAAAAAACCAGAAGGACCCGGGAAGAGAAAGGAAATCCGAAGGAAAAGGAAACAACATTGATGTGGAATAGGGAAGAGCGATGGAAGATGAAAGTCGACGCGGGAGATTGACAAAGCGGGGACGTTAGAAAGGTCAGAGGGGAAAATGGGGCGGAAGAAATGGTTGCCATTTTTAACAGTCTACATTTTTAAATTTAGAGGTACATCACGTAGACTTATAGGAAGGCTAACATAAATACATACAAGTTTGGAACTATAAAGCTTACTACAAGATGCACCTATTCAAGGCAATTGGAAGGATCCACAAGTTGATATTACATACTAGACGGTCCAAAAAATTTAACCAATTTAAAACTGAATTTTTTTAGTATAAAATTTGGATTTTTGAATATAAAATGGATTTAATTGAACTTTAATATGAATTGCGCCAATTATAAAATGAATTTATAAAATAGTTTTGATGTAATTATTTTTAAATAACAAGATAGATGTTTAATTTTGTTAAAATATAATGGTATAATTTATTAGTGTCTTTACAATAAGTTTTCCCAATACATTGTAACACCCCGTATGTTGAATAACTTGCTATAATATAAAACGGAGCAGAATTAAATTTTAAAATCTGAATCTGGGGAAACGGGCTATGCCATTGCGTTCGTCTCGGAAAAATACGCGAAATAGAGTCCGAGTTTTCGAAAATCGGAGTTCGTATGACCCAGTTAAGGCTCAAAGAAGTTTTCAGAAAATTCAAATTTCAAAAACAGATTTCAAATGCAGAAATGGAGCTGGGCGGGGAAATTCCCGTCAGCCACCCCAAGTCGACTGGGGAGTCGACTTGGGAGTCGACACAGCAAGACCCAAGTCGACTGCCCTGTCGACTTGGGAGTCGACACGGGTGGCCGGGCAGTTTTGCCTGGTGCACCATTTGAGTGAGTTGGTCAGGTTTTGGGCTATGTTTGGTGGCTGGTGACGAGATCTGATGGCTCTAAACTAATCTAGGGTTAATCTAAGGGCCTAAATTACATCCTAAATCTATAAATACACCCTAAGACTACCCTAATCCATACTAAAAATAGATACAACGTCATCATGCCGTCAAAATGCAACTTAGAAGGAGCCTCCACAAATTAAAGAGGAAGATAGCTTCTCAAATCAACTTCTAATCAACTCTAGCAACTAAATCTTCCTCATAGGAGTGCTAATCAACAAGTTGTGAGTTTCTATGCCTTTAGCAAGCAATTGCTAAACTAATTATGATAGGATATAATGAGGTTATGGTTATGTATGTGGATCAATGCAAGTTATGTTATCATATGCTATGTGTTCATGATGCTAGTTACGCAAGTTTTATGCTATATGTTCATGATGCTAGTTATGCAAGTTTTATGCTATATGTTCATGATGCTAGTTATGCAAATCACTATGATAAACATTGATCCATTATGACACCATGTTATGCAAGTTCATATATGACATGTTATGCAAGTTTGGTGTTTGATGTTATGCAAGTTCAGATATGACATGTTATGCAAGTTTGGTGTTTGATTATATGCAAGTTCATATATGACATGTTATGCAAGTTTGGTGTTTGATTATATGCAAGTTCATATATGACATGTTATGCAAGTTTGGTGTTTGATTATATGCAAGTAACATGTGCAAGTTTACACCTTTGTATGATATGCATACATATGAAAGTTTACCCCTTTGTATGTCATGCATATATATGCATGTTTACCCCTTTTTATGATATGAGTAACATATGCAAGTTACCCTCTTTATGACATATGTGATTCATGCAAGTTTGGGTTGATTATTTATGCTAGTTGGGTTTGATGCTATGGTCATATATGCAAGTTGACACCTTTAAAACCCATGTTGATGCTAATGTTATGCTAAGTTGAACCCATTGTTTTTGTGATGAATCTTCCCTTTTAAGTATGTCATGTTAGCGTATTACGTGGGGAACGATGGGGTTAATATTCATGTTAACAAAATTGTGGTGAAATGGGTATGATGTTGCATACCATAAGTGGATGGACATAATTGAGTCAATTATGTACATCATTAAATTGGAATTAATTAGGGAAAATTAATTCAAAATATGGGGGTGATTAATTAGGTGTAATTAATCGACTAAGACACGAGGTTGGACCCTTTTGTAGCATAAGACTGCCCGGACCCGACCGGCAAATCCAGCGGCTACAAATGATTGGCCCAATGTGAGAGGTATTAGGCATAAACTAAATACGTGACAAGTGTAAAGACACGAGGTTAGACTCTGTTATGGCGTAAGGCTGCCCGGACCCGACCGGCAAATTCAGCTGCCATAAAAGACAGTATAATGTGAGAGGTCTTTACAAAGGTTACGTTCTTAATCAATTAAGAAACACTTAACCAGATAAGCATGTAGTGGGGCATGAGGGGTTAAGTGGGTGCCTTGGGTGGCATGTGGAAATCAAGTAAGTGCCTTGGGTGGCATGTGGAAATCTAGTGGGTTGCCTTGGGTGGCAATAGAAAACACGATTAGAATACTTAACCAAGTGGAAACATGTAATTAAACATGATTAAAGGGTTAAGTGGGATGCACTAGAAAAGGGACAAGCTTAGGTGGGTAGCTTGTGGGGGCCCATTTCAACCAGTAACCCAAAACGTATCTTTGTGGGCTCGACCTAAGTCGAGGACGGGACACGCATACTGGGCTTGACTATAAGAGGCCAAAACGGGTTAGCGGTGGCAACGCAAGTCCAACGGGTTTCATATGCGTTTGTGGGCCCAGGCTGGTAGGTAAGACGTTGTTGCATCGTGTAGGTATAAGCCGTGCACCGTTGGTTGTATCGGGTTGCCACTTTGGGGAGTGATACACCCCACTGTGGGGCCAGCACGGGTATCTACGTTAGGGAGCCGATCGCTTGGGGAGTAGTGGGTACACCTAGTGGAGATAGGGGCAGACGGCACCTATGTGGTCAGCTCGGAGTACACGAAACTACTAGTTAAATTTTCTAAGTCCTTGGGTGGGATCAACCTTTAAGTTAGGAATGACTGGTGTGGTGCGGTGTGGTGCAGTGTAGTAATTACCCTTGGGTAGGTAGATGCGTCTTTACCGATATCTTAGTTCATCCTATGTCTAGTTGGCTGCTTAGTGTAGTCATTTATCCCCAGTCATTACCGTACCAAGTTTATATCATACCCTAATTACTTTAATGATTGTATTGTTAAAGTTATAGGACTCGCTCAGACTTATGTCTGACCCCGTTATTTTTATCTTTTTCCCAACCCTCAGTCAGAGTGGGCCTAGCACTAGTGGGCTTTGATCAGATTGCTTTATCTATCTTTTGGAGCTTGGACCGTTGATGTAAAGCTCAGCTCATCTTTTCTTTTATGGCTATTAGTTATGTAGTGGGATTATGTACTTATGTTTTTATCAAGATGGATATTTAGTACTTGACTCTTGTTTTAGTTGGTTTTGGTATTGTAACCAAACATGTTTATCCTCTGCTGCAATGAAATGATGTTTTAGATTTTCAAGTATTATTTATGTCTGTCTTGTTGTAATTTTTCTATTCTATATTCACTTAAAATACTTCACCGAAGTTAAGGCATTCCCTTAGTGAGTGACCTTAGCGGGTGTGGGGTGTTACACGTGGTATCAGAGCTGAAGGTTACCGGAACAGATAAAACTTTTAGAAAAACTATTTTTCTAAAAACATTTTCGAAGGAGTATTTTCAAAAACATGTCTTTAAGAGAAAAGTTTTTGAAAGAAAAGCATAATCCCCAATAGCCATATCTTTATCTTTCGAATTCTCCGTTTTGAATCTTTCTTTTTTCGTTTCAGCATGGCTGAAGATCTTTACTATCCGGAGGGTGTAGCGATACCAGTATGGTATAGGAGATTGATGGAGGCTAGGGCCACCGCTGCGGGTCCAGCAAATGTTCCTCCACCACCAGTTGCACCAGATCTTCCTCCCCCTCCTCCTCCTCGCACAGATACTTTTGCTAAGACTTGCAAGGAATTTAAGGCTATGGGAGGGAAACCTTTTCAAGGATCAGAAACTTTTGTGGAAGCTAGGGATTGGCTTAAGGAGGTGGAAGAGTTGATAGATATCTTTGAGATGGAAGAAGGAAAGAAAGTCAAGTTAGCTGCTTGGTTAATGAAGGGAGAGGCCTCGTTCTGGTGGGAGGTCACTAATGGAGAGTGCCCTGTTGACTCCTGGGCGGATTTCAGACAAAGGTTTGTGGCAAAGTTTCTTTCAAGGGCGGAAGAAAATCTGTATATGGAAAGGTTCTTGACTCTAAGGCAAGGAAACTTATCAGTGAAGGAATATGTCAACAAGTTTAATCAGTTGGCAAGGTTTGGCATAGACATGGTGAATACACCGGAGAAGAAGGCTTTGAGGTTCGTTAAAGGCTTGAATGAACCGATGCATGGATTGGCTATGACTCACATCCCTATGGGGGCCACCTTTGAGAATCTAGTAGATATGGCACTTATGCATGAGGAAGAGAAGGGTCCCAATGCTAATAAGGCACCCAAGAAGAAAGGAGATCGGAAGAGACCTCAACAGCAACAGCAAAACAAGGGTGGGAAAGGCAACGCTGGCAAGGAAAAGAAGAAGTGCTTCAATTGTGGGACACCAGGCCACCTAAGCAAAGATTGTTGGAAGAAGAAGAAGACTAGCTGCTTCCACTATGGCGAAGCAGGGCATCTAGTGAAAGAATGCCCTAAGAAGGGGCAGAGGACGGGATCTACCTCAGGAGGACAGGTGCAAGCTCTTATGGCACCAGGTCAGGCAAGGGGGCAAGTTCAGGCTCTCGCGGTTCCACCGATTCAGGAAAGAGGTAGAACTATTTCCATTGAAAGTCTGGTTTTTCTGTTTGATCATCATGTCCGTACTTTATTTGACTCTGGCGCATCGCATTCGTTTATCTCATCATCATTAGTTGAGTCACTGCACTAAGACACCAGTCTAGTAGATGATCCCTTGGTTGCTTCAAACCCAATTGGGGCTCCACTTATTTGTCCATGATATGTTTGGGTTTGAATATTTCTATACTTAGCGTTGAGTTTAGATGTGATGCTTTTGTTTTAGGCTTCACGGGCTATGGGTTAATTTTGGGCATGGACTGGTTATCCAGTAATGGTGCTGTTCTTGATTGTGAAAGGAGAGTGGTTAGGCTCATGACCCGCTTGGGGAACACTCTCGAGATCTCTTGTAATCCCATGAATTCTGTTATGCTAAGTTATCTTGAATCGCTTGACGCTTCGGTCGAGAGTTTGCGATCTGTTAGAGTGGTCCGGGAATACTCGGATGTGTTTGAGGAGGTGAAGGGCTTACCTCCGAAGCGGGAGATAGACTTCCGAATATATCTGGTAGACAATGCTAAACCAGTATCTTTGCCAGTGCGCCACATGGCTCCTCGTGAGAGGAGGGAACTCCATAAGCAAGTAGGGGAGTTGCTTGAGAAGGGGTTCATAAGACGAAGTATATCGGAGTGGGGTGCTCCAGTGGTTTTTGCCACGAAGGCGGATGGGTCCCTCAGACTTTGTGTAGACTATAGAGAACTCAACATGCTTACAAAGAAGAATAGACACCCATTGCCGAGGATTGATGATCTCTTTGATCAGTTGGTTGGCGCCTCAGTGTTTTCGCAGTTGGACTTAGCCACGGGGTTTCATCAGTTGAGAGTGGCTGAGGATAGTATAGACAAGACTGCCTTTAGGACTCCGGATGGTTTCTATGAGTGGCTTGTGATGCCATTTGGTTTGACGAACGCCCCCGCATACTTTGTTTATCTGATGAGTAGGGTGTTCAGGGAGTACCTTAATAAGTTCGTGGTGGTCTTTGTGGATGACATCTTAGTCTTTTCTAAAAGTGAAGAAGAGCATGCCTTACATCTTAGGGAAGGGTTTGAGACTCTTCGAGCGCATAGCCTTAAGGCTAAATTCTCTAAATGTCACTTTTGGAGGAAGGAAGTGCGGTTCTTAGGGCACGTGGTCTCTAAGGAAGGGATAGCTGTGGATCCCGCTAAGGTAGTATCCATCCAAGATTGGAAGGTTCCGAAGAATGCTACCGAGGTGAGGAGTTCTTGGGGTTGGCTGGCTACTATAGGAAGTTTATCAAGGACTTCGCGAAGATATCAGCCCCATTAACTCGCTTGACAAAGAAGAATCTAGTCTTCACATGGGACGTAGATTGTGATGATGCGTTCCAACTGTTAAAGAGAGATTTAACCACAGCTCCAGTCTTAGTGTTGCCAGACGGGAGTAAGCCATTTGTTGTTTATACCGATGCTTGTGGGACAGGACTAGGCGCAGTCTTAATGCAAGAGGGAAGGGTAATAGCCTATGGGGGAAGGCAGTTGAGAGTGCATGAGAAAATTACCCTACACAAGATCTAGAGTTGGCCGCTGTTGTTTTTGCGCTTAAGACTTGGCGCCATTTTCTTCTTGGCGAGAGGTTCGAATTGTTCACTGACCACAAATCATTGAAGTACTTGTTTTTTCAGAAGGATTTGAACTTAAGACAGCAAAGGTGGATGGAGTTCTTAGCATCCTATGATTTCGAGATAGCGTATACCCCTGGCAAGGGTAACGTGGTGGCAGACGCCTTGAGCAGAAAAAGGTTGTCCTTGAGTCCACTGTTCGTGGAACGATGAAGCTTGGAATTTTTCTCGATGTTTGATTTCAGACCTTCCGTTGACTTTGTACCCGGTTTGCTAGCATCCTTAGAGGTCAGACCTACTCTTTTGGGATGGATTGGCGAGGCACAGCGGGACGACCCACAGTTGGTTGAGTTGGTAGAGAGGCTCATAAGGGGGAGTCGTCCAGCCATTTGAGTAGGTACACCCTAGACAATAGGGGGTGCTTGCGTAGAGACGGTAGACTTTGTGTACCGCAAGACGAGGGTTTGAGGAAGGCTATTCTTGATGATGCGCATCGTTCAAAGATGACCATTCATCCCGGTGGGGACAAGATGGACCAAGACATGAAGCGAGTTTTCTTTTGGGCCGGTATGAAGAAAGATGTGGCCGAGTATGTCGCTAGATGTTTGGTGTGCTAACAAGTGAAAGCGGAGCAAAAGAAACCCGGTGTGTTGCTTCACCCATTGGAAGTTCCGCAATGGAAGTGAGATAGCGTCTCGATGGATTTTATCGATGGGTTACCGAGATCGAGGAAGGGTAATACGGGAATTTGGGTTGTGGTAGACAGACTTACTAAGAGCGCCCATTTCATACCCGTGAAGAGTAAGAGGACTGCTCCATGGCTAGCTTCAGTTTACCTTCGAGAGATAGTTCGGTTACATGGAGTACCTTCGAGCATAGTGAGCGATCGAGATCCTATCTTCACTAGCGAGTTTTGGAAGAGTTTGCAAGAGGCAGTAGGGACTCAGTTGTGTTTGAGCACCGCATATCATCCTCAGACGGACGGCCAGACCGAGAGGGTGAATCGTGTTCTAGAAGACCTTTTGAGGCTATGTATCTTAGATTTTGGAGGTACATGGAAGAGCATCTTCCATTGGTGGAGTTCGCGTATAATAACAGCTTTCAGTCTAGTATTGGCATGGCTCCTTTCGAAGCTCTTTATGGAAGGCCTTGTCGATCACCTACATGTTGGTGGGAGTCTACGGATAAGATCTTGCTTGGGCCTGATATGGTTATAGAGACTTCGGAAAAGATTGATTTGATTCGAAGAAGGATGAA
Organism: Allium sativum; assembly: GCA_030737875.1. Lineage (NCBI taxonomy): Eukaryota > Viridiplantae > Streptophyta > Magnoliopsida > Asparagales > Amaryllidaceae > Allium > Allium sativum. The sequence goes on along the minus strand of CM060919.1, from coordinate 564,670,295 downwards.
AGCAGCGCAAGATAGACAGAAATCTTACGCGGATAAGAGGAGGACGGATCTTGAGTTTGGTGTTGGGGACATGGTCTTTGTCAAAGTATCTCCATTACGGAATGTTGTTCGCTTTGGGTCCGTTGGGAAGTTAGCACCAAGGTTTGTAGGACCGTTTCCTATTAAGGAAAGGATTGGACAGATGGCATATAGAGTGGATTTGCCCGAGAGACTTAGTGGTGTACATGACGTATTCCATGTGTCACATTTGAGGAAGTGCCTACATGAGACCGCAGAGGTGGTAGAGCCGAGCTTGCTTAGAGAAGTGGAGGTAGAGCGTGATGCGACGATTCGACGAGCTCCTACTCGCATCCTTGGGTCAGAGATTAGGAAGTTGAGAAACAGAGAGGTTCAACTAGTCAAAGTGCAATGGGGAGATGATGAGAGCAACACTACTTGGGAGACAGAAGTGAAGATGCGTTCACTGTACCCATTCCTTTTTTAGGGTATGTCTTTTAATTTCTCCTTTATCGTTTGCCTAGTTCTTATCTTATTTTTAGTATGTCCTCTCATTAGTACCTTTGACCTTTAGATAGGGTAAACCTATGGTTGAAACATGTGTTTGAGACATGTTATGATTGATGGATGCATGTGGATGCAAGTGTTTGCTAGTGGTTGCTCTTGGATGCATATACACACACTTTAGACACTAGATCGGCTCAGTCACTTCATATTGCATATTGCATATAATTGTGTGTAGGTAGCTATTTTAATGGATCTATAATGGTTGTGTTATCATATGGATGATGCATTTTGGTGTATGGTTGTGCACACATGTAGAGATAGTATGTGTCGATAGGGTTCTTTCGCATACATATTGGATGCATGGCACTATCATGGTTTGCATTAAGGAGGTCAACTGAATCAGTAGACCGCCTGATTTTGCATTAGACAGGGAACATATACACACACTTTTTGCATATGTACATACAGCATTAGAAACTTTAAGGACAATGGATGCCAGTGTTTGATGGTTTAGTAGAAGGTTGTTTGGATGGTAGGATACGTTCTTCTGGACTTAGAGATTTCGGGGACGAAATCCTTTAAGTAGGGGAGAATGTAACACCCCGTATGTTGAATAACTTGCTATAATATAAAACGGAGCAGAATTAAATTTTAAAATCTGAATCAAGGGAAACGGGCAATTCCATTGCGTTCGTCTCGGAAAAATACGCGAAATAGAGTCCGAGTTTTCGAAAATCGGAGTCCGTATGACCCAGTTAAGGCCCAAAGAAGTTTTCAGAAAATTCAAATTTCAAAAACAGTTTTCAAATGCAGAAATGGAGCTGGGCGGCAAAATTCCCGCCAGCCACCCCAAGTCGACTGGGGAGTCGACTTGGGAGTCGACACAGCAAGACCCAAGTCGACTGCCCTGTCGACTTGGGAGTCGACACGGGTGGCCGGGCAGTTTTGCCTGGTGCACCATTTGAGTGAGTTGGTCAGGTTTTGGGCTATGTTTGGTGGCTGGTGACGAGATCTGATGGCTCTAAACTAATCTAGGGTTAATCTAAGGGCCTAAATTACATCCTAAATCTATAAATACACCCTAAGACTACCCTAATCCATACTAAAAATAGATACAACGTCATCATGCCGTCAAAATGCAACTTAGAAGGAGCCTCCACAAATTAAAGAGGAAGATAGCTTCTCAAATCAACTTCTAATCAACTCTAGCAACTAAATCTTCCTCATAGGAGTGCTAATCAACAAGTTGTGAGTTTCTATGCCTTTAGCAAGCAATTGCTAAACTAATTATGATAGGATATAATGAGATTATGGTTATGTATGTGGATCAATGCAAGTTATGTTATCATATGCTATGTGTTCATGATGCTAGTTATGCAAGTTTTATGCTATATGTTCATGATGCTAGTTATGCAAGTTTTATGCTATATGTTCATGATGCTAGTTATGCAAATCACTATGATAAACATTGATCCATTATGACACCATGTTATGCAAGTTCATATATGACATGTTATGCAAGTTTGGTGTTTGATGTTATGCAAGTTCATATATGACATGTTATGCAAGTTTGGTGTTTGATTATATGCAAGTTCATATATGACATGTTATGCAAGTTTGGTGTTTGATTATATGCAAGTTCATATATGACATGTTATGCAAGTTTGGTGTTTGATTATATGCAAGTAACATGTGCAAGTTTACACCTTTGTATGATATGCATACATATGCAAGTTTACCCCTTTGTATGTCATGCATATATATGCATGTTTACCCCTTTTTATGATATGAGTAACATATGCAAGTTACCCTCTTTATGACATATGTGATTCATGCAAGTTTGGGTTGATTATTTATGCTAGTTGGGTTTGATGCTATGGTCATATATGCAAGTTGACACCTTTAAAACCCATGTTGATGCTAATGTTATGCTAAGTTGAACCCATTGTATTTGTGATGAATCTTCCCTTTTAAGTATGTCATGATAGCGTATTACATGGGGAACGATGGGGTTAATATTCATGTTAACAAAATTGTGGTGAAATGGGTATGATGTTGCATACCATAAGCGGATGGACACAATTGAGTCAATTATGTACATCATTAAATTGGAATTAATTAGGGAAAATTAATTCAAAATATGGGGGTGATTAATTAGGTGTAATTGATCGACTAAGACACGAGGTTGGACCCTTTTGTAGCATAAGACTGTCCGGACCCGACCGGCAAATCCAGCGGCTACAAATGATTGGCCCAATGTGAGAGGTCTTAGGCATAAACTAAATACGTGACAAGTGTAAAGACACGAGGTTAGACTCTGTTATGGCGTAAGGCTGCCCGGACCCGACCGGCAAATCCAGCTTCCATAAAAGACAGTCTAATGTGAGAGGTCTTTACAAAGGTTACGTTCTTAGTCAATTAAGAAACACTTAACCAGATAAGCATGTAGTGGGGCATGAGGGGTTAAGTGGGTGCCTTGGGTGGCATGTGGAAATCAAGTAAGTGCCTTGGGTGGCATGTGGAAATCTAGTGGGTTGCCTTGGGTGGCAATAGAAAATACGATTAGAATACTTAACCAAGTGGAAACATGTAATTAAACATGATTAAAGGGTTAAGTGGGATGCACTAGAAAAGGGGCAAGCTTAGGTGGGTAGCTTGTGGGGGCCCATTTCAACCAGTAACCCAAAACGTATCTTTGTGGGCTCGACCCAAGTCGAGGACGGGACACGCATACTGGGCTTGACTATAAGAGGCCAAAACGGGTTAGCGGTGGCAACGCAAGTCCAACGGGTTTCATATGCGTGTGTGGGCCCGGGCTGGTAGGTAAGACGTTGCATCGTGTAGGTATAAGCCGTGCACCGTTGGTTGTATCGGGTTGCCACTTTGGGGAGTGATACACCCCACTGTGGGGCCAGCACGGGTATCTACGTTAGGGAGCCAATCGCTTGGGGAGTAGTGGGTACACCTAGTATAGATAGGGGCAGACGGCACCTATGTGGTCAGCTAGGGGTACACGAAACTACTAGTTAAATTTTCTAAGTCCCTGGGTGGGATCAACCTTTAAGTTAGGAATGACTGGTGTGGTGCAGTGTAGTAATTACCCTTGGGTGGGTAGATGCGTCTTTACCGATATCTTAGTTCATCCTATGTCTAGTTGGCCGCTTAGTGTAGTCATTTATCCCCAGTCATTACGGTACCAAGTTTATATCATACCCTAATTACTTTAATGATTGTATTGTTAAAGTTATAGGACTCGCTCAGACTTATGTCTGACCCCGTTGTTTTTATCTTTTTCCTAACCCTCAGGTTTTCAGAGTGGGCCTAGCACTAGTGGGATTTGATCAGATTGCTTTATCTATCTTTTGGAGCTTGGACCGTTGATGTAAAGCTCAGCTCATCTTTTCTATTATGGCTATTAGTTATGTAGTGGGATTATGTACTTATGTTTTTATCAAGATGGATATTTAGTACTTGACTCTTGTTTTAGTTGGTTTTGGTATTGTAACCAAACATGTTTATCCTCTGCTGCAATGAAATGATGTTTTAGATTTTCAAGTATTATTTATATCTGTCTTGTTGTAATTTTTCTGTTCTATATTCACTTAAAATACTCCACCGAAGTTAAGGCATTCCCTTAGTGAGTGACCTTAGCGGGTGTGGGGTGTTACATACATATTTATAAAACTATTTATAAGTATATTCTTTTCCACTTAAATAATATAGTTAAGAATATATAAATAAAGTAAAATAATTATTTTTGAATGTTAAACAACATCATTAGTTTTGCTAACATAAGTGGTCAGATATTTTAACAATTAAACATAGCCTAGTATTTGAGTTTTGCAACATATATAAGACGTTTCAATATTTACGACACCTTAAAAGCGTTGTTAGAGTGTTGCTTCATGAAACCATCTACATGTGCACATGGCTTTATAAAGGAAGACATTGTTTTCTCATAGCTTCTTGATGAAGATTAGGATGGCTTCCTAAGGAAGATTTGGAAAATTTACCAATACCCCTTCTCATGAGCCTATATAAGGACCTCGGCCTCTTCTCTTTTTTCTCGCATTCCATTCTCCTTCCTTTCTCTATCTTCTCCTTGCTTCTCATGACCAAGGTGCCATCCCTTCCCTTGGTCTAGTTCGGCCATGACCAACACTACCTCCATTTTCCCCTATTCCTCCCTAGCCAACACCACCATTTTCTTCTTCCTCTTCCCTCCTTAGCTCAAACTACCCCCCCCCCCCCTCCATGGCCAACTACCACCCCATCTCCTCCTCCACCAACACACAGCCCCACTTCCACCATCCATGTCTGGACAAACACCCCCCGTCACCACCTCGATGCACCACCAGTCCATTCTTCTTGGCCTCCACCTCAGCCCACAACTAGCAACTTCCCGAGGCCATAACTTCCTCTAAACTGATTCAGATCATGTAATTCTTTTTTCAAATTATGTAATTTTTCAGTGTATACAACTTCATGTTGAGCATTTTTCCTAATACTGAGACGAGCTATTCCAAAAATCCGTATCTTTGAAGGCCATATTTTATGGTTGTCTTCTGTTGAATCCGAGAATACCTCAACTATTTCGGTCATAACTCACTAAAAAATGATCAAAATTGGGAAATTATTTTTTTAAACTTAAGAGAAAAGAATTTCCTATAACTTTGTAGTTAGGAACTTTTCTAAATTTAGAGAGTAGCTAGTCAAGAAACTCAAGGGAATTTGGCTTACTTTTGGAGTTAGAATAGTTAGAGCATGGTACGATTAAGGTCTTATGATAAAGTTTGGCGGAGTGGATACGTCGGTGAGAACTCTTCACACTTGTTTATTTATATATTTAATTATGAATTTTAAATATATGTTTGTGTGATATTGGATAAATGGATGCATAGTTAATGACACTTATACACTGATAACTGTTAATTACTATGACGCTTGCACATAGTTAATGACATTTGTTAATGACATTGTGATGATTGTGGGGGATATTTATGTGATTGTAAGTATTGTTTGTATATTGTTGCACACCTATCATACTTAATTATGGAATTATAAAGGTGAGTGGTTAGGTCTCCTTCTCAACTGAAAACACAAATGGTCTTATATATTGCGAATATGGGATAAAGATAAAGTTTTTAATTTGATATCCACAATGACTTGGAAATGAAATTGAAGTATGTACGAACAACTTTGGTAAAGGTGGAAACGATATTGGAAAAGTTTTTGACTAGAATTGGCTATTTCAATTTGTGAAATCAATTTTGAATTTGAACTAAATTTGAAGTCTAAAATTTGAAATATTGTTTTCAAATGAGTTTATATATGTTTATAAAGTTTATGGTCATATTGGAAGTCAATCGGATAAATTAAAATTTCAAGTCCTAATATGGTCTGAAGAGAGTGTGTCGCGCTACGGTAGTTCGCGAATTTCGACCACAAATTTTAAACAACTATAACTAATGAGTTTAAAAATGGATTGACGTAAAAGAAAAGTTTTTTCATTCCGACAAACATAGTTTTCAAATAGAAAAAAAAGGATTCTGATGTATATATTTAAAGTTATGCTCAAATCTATTTTGAATAAAGGTCGATGTAAGTGCAGTTCGTAGACCATAATGGTAAATGGTTGTTTTAAATTTATTAAAAATTTGAATTTCTATGCAAAGTCATAATGAATTTTTTTAAAAATGATTTGAGTTAGAAAATGATAATTTTGGATGATATACAGGATATTTTTAATCAAACTAGCCAATATAAACTATTTTGTGATGCTTTTATAATGCTTTTGAAACACTTTTGCAATGTTTTTCTAAAAATAGTATATTTTGAAGTTTTAAACTTACGAATCATTATCCGAAACTTAAATGATCATTTTTTAATGATTAATTAAATATTTTTAGAAGTCTATAGTACCTAATACATATTGGTTTTAAGTAAGATTTAATTTACCTTGAGATAAAAATGTTTTCGATCCAATTATTAATGAAATTGGAAATGGATGAATGTGATCTTTGAATGTCATTATTAAGTCTATAAGTAGACTTGTACTCTTTGAGGAATTTGAAAGGTAGAGTTACAATTATTCCTCTTATAGTATCAGTCAAGTATGGAAATGGATACTGAACATAAGTTGATGTAATTTCTATCCAATTCATATATAATGATTTCATTTTAATTTGATAGAAATAATCTTCGGATATTTGGTACGGGATTCTGTAGTTAATACAATTACTATTTGGGGAATTTGAAAGATATTTGTATCATTCTTCTTCTTATAGTATTCGTTGATTATGAGAACTGGTATCGAATATAAGTTAATAATTTCTATTTAAATCTTATATTCAATATCAGTTGGTTCTGGATTGTTGTGAATGATGTCATAAATAACATCATTCTTTAACCCGCAAAAGACTAAGTCATGATTTGGAATTTAAAGAGGATTAAAATTTTATAAAGGCTATTTGAAATGACACTTATTGATTTTGATTTGGAGATGGATTTTTAGAGAAAAGTAAAGGAATGAAGAGTTAATGAATCTGGGTGAAAAGTTAATGAACGATTGTTAAGATTTTTGAAGATAAATTTTCTTCGATTTAAAAATGATATGTTTTAAAGAGAAAATTATGAAATGAATTTTTGGAATGGATTTTTGGGTAAGATGTGTTTTGACTTAACGGTTTAAAAGAAATGGGCTTTTGGATGAATAATTTTTCTAAATGAGGACTTTGCTAAAAGGATAAGAAATTGAAAAGATTCGATTTACTGAAATCTAAAGTGAAAGGAGACTTAACTGTCTTGTATAAGTCCATATGTTTTTCAAATAACGGTCGTTATTCGAAAAGACCGGGATCGTATTTTTGTCCGAAAATCATTTCGAATAATGATACGACAAAATGGAGCAGGTGAAGATATTGAAGACGGCGGCTGAAGATCGGGAATCTTCACATCGTAGGACTATTTGTTGATGTCTCAAATAGGAGGCCGCCTATTATGAGGATATATTGTGGCAGCGCTCCGACCGTACTTGGAGATTTTCTAGATTTGCAAGGACCTCTCTCCTTTATTGGATGAAGAATAAGGTGCCTTCGGTTTTGTTCAAGCACAGAACGAACTTGTATAGACGTGTGGCTAACATTGTATTTTGTAATGTGTGATTGATTCTTACTGATAGTATTTCTGATTAATGGCGGAGAATTTATTCTCTTAGCTTAACACTCTTTTTTGAGACATATGAGCTCAAAGGTTATATGGTTGGTAATTATAAATTATATGTTATGAAATGACAGTGTGGCATACTAAGTGATAAGCTATTGATAATCAAAACATGGCTTAGCGAAGCGTAACTTTATGTAACGTGAGTTCGGCAAATCTCACACCCCGGTAAATAACCAAAATAGGAAGAATGCGGTGAGGATATAGGTTGTCATCTCCTTTTAGATAATAAGTGTACCATTATATGGAGCCTAGATATTACTTATGTGGCAACTTCAACTTATATGGATGTTGATGTTGCGGAGCTCGGTTAAAGGTTGGTAACGACCAGGAGATGGCATACTTATGCGCGATATAATCAATCCAGTTAAGGGTGAGGCCAACCGCGCATTAGCAGAGACCCGGTTTGGTTCCCAGGGCATCCCTCTAGAGGTGTTCCCATCTGTAAGGAAGTTCCTAAGCTTGGTCGTTTGTTGGAAATCCAATTCTCCGCTACGAGCCTTGTACAACTTCAATTGTATACTATTATGTCAACATAATGAGATATGGCATTATGTTGGCTAGGATTGATACATATACTTGCGAAATGATTTTTAACACTATGCACTAAAAGTAATATCAGAGGATTTTCTGCATATCATGAATTTTATTTTATCATAAGGAGAAACCTCCCTCATGTGTTCATTTGCATCGTGTGTGTGCCGCGAGGCCTTTTGGTAACTTCATTTTCTAAAAATCATTGCAATTTCTTACACCAGTATTCATAAGGGGGATACCTGTTCCATGTTATATAGCGTGGTCTTAAGATTTACCTCACTTTAAAATAAACCTAAAGACAACTGTTTTAGTTTGCACACCAGTCCTTACTGACCTGGAGTTTATTGTTCTTTCATCTAAACTCTAGGTACCCATAATTTTCTACACTAGCAACCTGGTAGTTTATTCTATAGAATGGCATTAGCATTAGTTAAGCTAGAGCTATATCATGGATCATTATTCTTCCGCTGATAGTTTACATATACTTCTTTCCGTTGTGTTTCTGTTGTACTCTGATAATCATTGTAACTCTGATGTAAAATTATTGTAATGATAATGAAAAGTTCTGTTATTTCTGTTTCAAGGTGTAAGGAACTCCAACAATATGTGTTCATCAACAGTTTGAGTCTATTTAATTACCGGTAAGAACCGGACATAAAGGAGGGTAATTATAGAAGTGGTATTAGAGCTTTGGTTTATATAAAGCGTGGGGTACGACTCGTTTGAACAGAAATAAAGGACTCATCAAAGATAGGATTGTAATATCCTATAATGAGTAACTCATTAGAGATAAGGTTAGTAACACCCTAGAATGAGTTTTTGAGAGTACTATATATAAGAGAGAGAGAGGGAGAGCGTATTTTCATATAAAAATGGTTTGGTTTTTTAAAAGTAATACGTTTTGGATATAAATGTAATTGAATTAGGACCAAAATTGTTAAAGTATGTGTGATATCCCCCAAACAATCTAATTAAGATAGTTGGAATTTAAATATGAACATCCTTGATCGAATTATGAAGTCCTAAGTATTCATATAGATTTGTAATTAGAATTAATAAACCAAGAATGAAAATCTAAAATAATTTGAATAACGCGACAGGATAGTTAAAACTTGGTTTATTTGCAAGGTATTTAGGAAAAGGGTTAAGGGAAAATCATGTTTTGAACTTAAGAAATTTGGGAAGAACTTAAATTAAGCCATTTAAGTTAGACTAAAGAATTAGAACCATTAGCAATTTTGGACTGATGATAAGTTCAGCAATAGACAGAAGTAGTTTGAATACTTGATGAATTCAATTTCACAGTTTGGCTATAAGGTATTTGATGATATAAGATTGTTGACGCCAAAAGTTGGTCACTAGTGACAATCAACCCCTAACAGTGTGATCTACACACGAATAAAGATAAAATGCAAAATAAAACAACGGGGAACACACACAGAATTTTTATAGTGGTTCGGCAAAGATAATGCCTACATCCACTTTATATATTATTTCTCTCTTCTTTGATTACAAATACAATGCTTTTTCTGTTTGGAGGAGGAAAAAGAAATGACTATTTTCCTTTCTTCCTTTTAAGAGATTAAGATTCCGAAGAAGAGTAGAGATGAGAAGTTTTTGAGAAAGCCTTCTGGCCAAGAAGAGTTGTCTTTTTCTTTAAGCTTGGAGGTATTTATAGGTGGAAAATGCTGTTTGGGCTGTTGCGAAATGATCCGGCCATTTCGAGAAAGTCCAGACACGTGGAATTCATTCATTGGCTCGAATTTCGGCTGGAAGACTGATTCCACTGCTCATGAATAGTATCCTCAAAAGTTGCGGCCGACGTGGCATCCATGGAGAGGCATATCAAAAGTAGAGCTTTGTCCGCATATGGTTGACTGCCTTTATCTCCTTGGAAGTCAGGATATTAAGTGGACTGGCTCTGTAGAAATCTTCGACGCTGGCCCGAGATAATCGGTCGACGAGTTCTTTCTGGAAGCGAGAAACTCGGTTGTCTTGGTGAGCGATTTTTCTTGGTAATGTGCAGTTAATCTAACTGAGTTGGATTTCGACCGACATACCATTGCATGGTGTAGTGCCCCTGATGGGTCTCCTGGAGCGCGATTTGCATTTGGTTGTGCGTTTGGGCTTTGGTTTAGGCCCGATGAGATTAGTGCCAAAAAGAGGGCTAACACTTTGCCCCTCAGAATATATCTTCATCGACAGAGGGAGGTGTATTCTGAAATCTGAACCGAAGCACAAACGCTCGAGCTGCTATGGTCGCGCCGGACCATATCAAGGCCAGAAAACCGACGGTCCGATGTTGTATTAAGACCAGAAATCCGACGACCATGCCAGGTCGTATTAAGGCCAGAAAACTAACAACTATCGGAGACCGTATTAAGGCTGAAATGATGATCGCCACTGGTACAAAAGTTGGTTCCTGCAAATACAAAATAAACCATGGGTCGAGCTTTTTATTCCACTTGGCTTTAGAGGGTGGCGAGTATAAACCATACTCGGCTTGGTGGCGAGCATAAACCATGCTCGGCTTAGTGGCCAGCATAAACCATGCTCGGCTTAGTGGCGAGCATAAACCATGCTCGGCTTAGTGCAAGTGTTTCTTATGCTCGACTCATGCTGGGTTAGTTAGTTTAACGAGCTATGCACGCTCGTGGTGTAAAGAAAGAGAGTGTAATCCACACTCGTGAAAAAGCGACCTTTCTCACTTGAAAGGGTTGGTGTTTGAAGTAGTGTAGACTAACCACATAGAACAAGGGGGGCGAGCATTAACTATGCTCGACTTAATGGCGAACACTAATCTGGTTCGGCTTAGAAATTTTACAACAGTCGATCTACTTTGGAAAAAGTAAAGTTCATAACTGCTATGCAACTATTACAAAGAAAGTCTACGGGGACAGCGATTGATTACATATCATCAAGGCGTCCCTGTTATTGAAAGAAATACATCGAGAGAAAAGATAAAAAATCTAATTAATGATAATGCCGCGAGTGCTAGTTTCAGGGTCCTTTCCATTTCTAGGAGCTTGCGGACTAGCCTGAGGAGCTCGGAGGTCGTGGTGGCGTGGCCGAGGTGTGATTTTTGATATACTCAGCAAGTTCCCCTTTTTTGACTTGTACTTCAATGAGATCGCGTAGATGTCGACAATCATTTGTATTTTGTCCAGCTACATTGTGGAATATACAATGCTTGCCAGAGTCAAGTTCCATCTGGGTCGGCTCTCGTTGAGGTGGCCTTGGATTGGGGAAGGACTCGCGCATATCGAGATAGATATCGAGCAAAGAGGAATTGAGCTCGGTATACCAATTATATTTGTTTTCATTTCGAGGTCGGACATTACGTTTATCCTTTTTTGTGGCCGTTCCTCTTCCTTTATTCGGACCATTGCTGTTGAGTGGACCTTGTTGTTTGGCTACCACGACTTCAAGGCTCTCCATCTCAAGGCTGGCATCCTCTTGTCGGAGGAATCTTTCGGCCTCGAAATAGAAATCATCTATATCTTTGGGAGGATCCCTAGTTAAGGAGTTAGAGAATTCTGATCTCTTCTGGACTCCCACGATGGCTGCCATCAACACCATCGATGGCTCGGGTCGATCGACAGATGCTACGGCTGCGTTGAACCTTTCGAGGAAGGATCTTAGCGTCTCTCCGGATCGCTGTTTAATGGTAGATAGAAACATGACACTTTTCGGTCGAGAGATATGCACTCGAAACTGCTCGATGAAGCTGGTGACCAGAGTATTCCAACTACTGATCGACTCCGTTGTTAGCTGCCAAAACCACATACCGGCTATATCTGTGAGAAAGAGTGGAAAGCACTTAGCCATGAAGCTGGCCGATGCACCAAGTACTTCCATATGTCGCATGTATCGCATAAGATGAATGGTCGGGTCAGTACGACCGTTGTATGGTTCGATGGCAGGGAACCTGAAGTCCGGAGGGTTTCGAGAATTTCTGATTTCTCTAGTGAAGGGGCTGCGATTGACATTGTCTATGTCTTTCTGCGAAGAATTACCCAGAGTGAATCGTCGGATGATGCTTGCAAGCTGACTCCCATCTCCAAGGAGTTGTTTCCATGAATTTAACTCTATATCCTAAGGGGGTTCTGTACGAGGATCCGACAAAAGCTTGCTCGGAAGGGTGGTCGTTGGCTAGGATCGACCTCCGAGAGTTGAGTGAAGGTGTGAGGGAAGGTGAGATCTGGCGGGTTGTTCTGGATAGAATGGCCCCTCTGGAACCTGATGAGTTATGGATCGAGCCATATTTGTAGCTAAAGATCTAGGCTGATCCAGCATAGCATGTGATGTTCGGAGGCCGGGGTTGCGTCCGTTCGAAGCGAGGTTAGTAGGGTTTATGGTAGCGTTTTCTTCCTCTACGGTGAGGACCGGCACGGTAGGGTGGCTTCCCTCATTCGAAGGGAAGGCTATTCCAACTCTTCGTTGAAGAGGAAGAGTGGTTAGACTGGTCTGCGGTAAGATCTCGGGTGTAATGGGAATGGCGTTGATTCTGATGGACCCGAAGGTAGCTCGACTGATTCGGTAGGTCGAGATGTTCCAAAGAGTGGAGGCATATTTGTCAGACGACCTAGATCTTGGTCGCCAGCTTCCTGAGGTTCTGTTGTTGCAACCGCGCTGGTCGCTGGAAGCAATATTCTCGGCGGGGATCGATCGGTTGTTGGAGCCAAACCAGGATGAAATAAAGGTGTAGCCTGATCAGTGGCCTGATTTCGTGCAAACCGAAGATCGATTATTGCCCCAGCTTCGGTCGATGGAGGAATTGATGTTGAAGCGTTTAACCCTGTTTCCAGTCGACCGAGAAGGTGATCCAGCAACTGTTGTTGTCGTTCGAGGACTTTACCCTGAGATGTCATATGGTCTCTGAGTTCGACCATGATTTTATCCATGTCGTCCCGGGTAAGGAATCGGGACATGTTGTCATGAGAGGAAACTTCGTGGCTTACTTCTGCAGCATCGGCATCAGCTGCATCGGCGTTTGTGGGATGAGAGGATGTTGCATCTTTCTTTCGTTTGTTCGCCATGACCCGAGATAAGCAGGAGCTCTATGGCGGTGTTGGTGCACTGCCCCTACCTGGCGCGCCAAAGTGTTGACGTCAAAAGTTGGTCACTAGTGACAATCAACCCCTAGTCGTGTGATCTACACACGAATAAAGATAAAATGCAAAATAAAACAATGGGGAACACACACAGAATTTTTATAGTGGTTCGGCAAAGATAATGCCTACGTCCACTTTATATATTATTTCTCTCTTCTTTGACTACAAATACAATGCTTTTTCTGTTTGGAGGAGGAAAAAGAAATGACTGTTTTCCTTTCTTCCTTTTAAGAGATTAAGATTCCGGAGAAGAGTAGAGATGAGAAGCTTTTGAGAAAGCCTTCTGGCCTAGAAGAGTTGTCTCTTTCTTTAAGCTTGGAGGAATTTATAGGTGGAAAATGTTGTTTGGGCTGTTGCGAAATGATCCATCCATTTCGAGAAAGTCCAGACACGTGGAATTCATTCATTGGCTCGAATTGCGGCTGGAAGACTGATTCCACTGCTCATGAATAGTATCCTCGAAAGTTGCGGCCGACGTGGCATCCATGGAGAGGTATATCAAAAGCAGAGCTTTGTCCGCATATGATTGACCGCCTTTATCTCCTTGGAAGTCGGGAAATTAAGTGGACTGGCTCTGTAGAAATCTTCCACGCTGGCCCGAGATAATCGGTCGACGAGTTCTTTCTGGAAGCGAGAAACTCGGTCGTCCTGGTGAGCGATTTTTCTTGGTAATGTGCAGTTAATCTGAATGAGTTGGATTTTAACCGACATACCATTGCATGGTGTAGTGCCCCTGATGGGTCTCCTGGAGCGCGATTTGCATTTGGTTGTGCGTTTGGGCTTTGGTTTAGGCCCGATGAGATTAGTGCCAAAAAGAGGGCTAACAAAGACTAAGTGAGATCTTGAAATTTTCGTAAACTATCTCACTCCAAAATCTCCGCCTGGCCTAGACCGAAAGAGAACGCAGATTGTGCGAGAACTCGACGCATCGGATTATATATATAATTGCAAATACGTTACTTATAAATGTGCCACTCTAAACTCATTCTAAGATACTACTGACCTATCTCTAATGAGTATCTTAAATCGAATGTTACTAATTCTATCTCTGAATTCTTTCATTCGGTTCTAGTGTGTCTTGTTCTTGAGCTTTGTACTATAAAAGATAAACCGTGTGACGAGAAGGAATTTCGCTCGGTCCGAACCAGTCGCTAAACCGACCCAGACCGTTCGAAACGCCCTATCGTTTGAGAACACGCCACAACAGAATGCATACGGAAGAACATTTCATTGTATATTACAACAATGCATCAGATTACAAGAATATATAGAGTATAAATGAATATTACACAGAAATATCAGAGATTTAAATTACATTTAAATACAACGCAGCGGAAAATAATACAATACACAACTAGAATGAGATATACGGATACAAAGCTTTCCGGATATCGTTCCAGCTGTAAACCAGGATCCTGTGAATATAAATCTGCAAAAACCAAAACTACTAGCTGCCCGTGTCAAAATAAGGGCACCCAGAGTTTAGGTTAAAACAATAAACTCCAGGTCAGTCATGGGACTGGTGTGAGAACTAAAACAGTTATTAATCTTTATTTTAAATCATTAGGTAAATCAAGGGACCACGCCGTATAACCCGGAACGGGTTTCCTCCCAAGAATATCAGTGCATAAAACAAACAGCGCAATGCTAAATAAAGAAAAATGAAGCTGTTATAAGACCCAGGTCCCATCACACAATGCAACGCAGCCGAGGATAGGGTTTTCCCTTATAACAGCCAAAGAATGCTTGATACGGTTAAAACAAATCGTTTGATACTATTATAAGTGCATAGTGTATAAAACAACTTCAAATCATAAGTATCAATCATAGGCGGCATGAGCGTCCCATGCCACTATGTCGCCATAAATAGGTTTACAAATAAAACCGCAAATGGCACGTATTTGGAAATTGGATTTCCGTCTATGAACCGAGGCAAAAGATAGTCCTCAACCGATTCGAGACGCTCTAGGCCGTGTCTCAGGAACAGAACGCATCGTCCCTTGGAGCGACAGGGCCGGTCCACCGATGTGGATTAAAATGCCTGAACACTGCGTTTCCCCGCCCTTTGGGGCGTAGGTGAGCCAACTAAATGACTCCATCGGACCCGGATCGTCCGATCAAACCGAGGCGCCTCGCAACAGCAACAACCACATAAGTCAAACTCGTCAGGGCGTGTAAAACCACTGACGCCACTTTTAGCTAGAAGGAAACGCATGCCCTCCCTGAGGTCCGTCTCCCGTTTTGGTTCATACCGGGTGTGATACTCGCGAAGTAAAACGTTACACAAAGCTACGCCACAAAGGCCGTGCTTTGATCATCACCACAAGACTTTGCTTTTCAACAGAAGCCTCGATCAATTGCCACTTAGGCGTGCCACACAGGCAATTCACTCCATGCGTTTGGTATCCATCAATATATAACCCCTGAGCTTGTACGTCTCAGAGAAGGGCGTTAAGCAAGAGAATAAATTCTCCGCCGCCAAACAGATATATATTTAATAGAGATCAATCACACGGACTAAAATCCAATGTCAGACACACAGTCCATTTACAAGTCCGTTCTGGGTCTGAACGAAACCGGAGGCACCTAGTACCCCGCATATCCATCGATCTCCAAGTACGTCTGGACGATCACCAACTGTTTCCATCTTCTTAGGTGTACAGCCCAATCAAGATCATCAGTAATTACCCAAACGACGTGAAGACTTCCGGCCTTCGACCACCGTCTTCGTCTTCGACACCACGTCGAATCAGTTATTCAGAATGGGATAAACCCGGTCTTTCTGAATAACTCGCGTATATATTATAAAAGTGTTACACAAACACAACATACGCCTCATTCCAATTCAGAATATTCTTTTATCCAAATATTCCTATACTTTGGGAAAAGTTCCCATTAATTTTATCCAAGATAAATTCTTTAAATTTATTCTTTAATCTCCTTTGAATATCAATTCAAACTAGTCGGGATTAGCGAACCACACCGAAGTAATCATTTATTTTATTTCCCAATCCCAACCTATTCATCCCATGAAGTAAAACTGGTTATACTTCATATCTAACACCACGGTGTTATCGGTAAATTCAATTACCATTACACGTTCAAATCTAATTAAAGATTTAACTATCGCCTGGAGCAAAACTGGTGATACTCCATTCTCAATCTTTTCAATCTAATTAAAGATTCATTAAAACTCCACTTAGTTTTAATCTGTGACTGGGTTAAAGAATCAGTGTCCTTTAAAACACGGTTCACGATAAACCCAAAATCACATTCCATTAATTATCGGGTTAAAGAACGAGTGTTTTTTAAAACACCATTCACAATAAACCCAAGAACCAATATCAATTCAATTCCAATTAAATATTGTTTAATTGGTACACTTCATTAAGTCTAAATAAAAAGATTTAATCTTTTCTCAACTGGATTCAAGAACAGTGTTAGTGAAGACACCATTCACGACAAACCCAAATCACATTTGATATTAAACACAAGGCTCTGAATAGAAAACATACCGGCTTATATTCAATATCAAATTCTAGGACTAACAAATATCGTATTGGAAATAACGATATATATATATCTTTCAAATTCCCATAACAATATCTGTATCATCACGAAATCCAACATCGAAATATTCCGAAGACAATTTCGATTCAAATCCACTCCAATGCAATCATTGGATATTCTGGTTATTTTTAAAACACTTTTTAAATTCAATTTATTTACTTAAAAATAAATAGAATTATAATTCTAGTTCAAAACTAGTTCACTTCGATAAAAATCTATTTTTATCTTTTCAAATATGGAGTCTTTCATCCCAAATCTTCACAAATCATTTCTTTTGATTTTACACAAATTATTACTATTTTTAATAATTTTATCAAGGCCCGTACAGTCGATTTCCATCAACGGCCATCGAACTGCACTTACAGGGACCTTTTTCAAATTTGATTTGGACGTAACTCCAAATCCAACCGTTAGATTTCTAATTTCTAATATTCGTTAGAAAGCTCTTTTCGATACGAACCCAACGGTTCCGGTTTTAGGAGAATCCGACGGTTGGATCTCCCGTTTTGTCCATTTGAAATAAATGGTCGAAATTCACGAACTGCCGCGGCGCGGCGCGTTCTATTCAGGCCATTATATTATATATAAAAAATATATAATATATATATATTTCGTCGATTTCTATTTAAAACGAATTATATAAATAGTTTTAAATTCTTTTCAAAAGCAATTTCAACTTTCTTTTCAATTCAAATCAAAATTGAATTCTTCTTTATAAATTCGTTTTGAAAATTCATCTCTATTCAATTCAAATTTCAGTTCAATTTGAATTCATTTCAATTCGCTTTCAATTCAATTTGAATTCGTTTTCAATTCAATTCATTTCGAAATCGTTTTCAATTCAATTCATTTTGAAATCGTTTTCAATTCAATTCATTTCGAAATCGTTTTAATCGATATAAATATCGTTCACGTCAAAATGGCGTCAATCTAATCAACACAGCTTCATAAATTTCTATTTTCAAATATTCTATTTCAAATATTTCTATTCAAATATTCTATTCAAATATTTTATTTCGAAACTGGAATGAGGCCCAATCAATTACCATATAAAGTTAATTATATGGATTCCATACAACACATGTATATAATAGCATTGAAAAATAATCAACCATCAACCAAAGTGCACTACACTGTATAAGCATCAAATATAAATATCTAACGCTTATAACAGCCTGTCAATCGATCGATCGACATATTTAATCAATCAGGATGAGTGAACTTCATATTTCATCCCAACACCCGTGTGGGGTTTCAAATCAACAAACACAGATTTTATTTGTGCAGTTGGGCGATGTGTAAAATTTATCGACCCAATCAATGTCCTTCAAATAGGTGTACATAAACAAACCGTCCGGTTTGTAAATGAATATTTATTTATTTACATTCACGTTAAAAATTATATTTTTAACGACAAAACATTTTATTTCAACATATGAATTTCTATTTAATTCATTTATTCTATAAAATGATACTGTTATTTTTCTAACTTATTTTTAGAAAATTTCGGCGGCATAACGGCACGATACTAGAAACGGGACGAGGCCTAGCCTTATCCCCGGTCTAGTGAAGGCCCACGCCATTCACACATCAATCAAATCCATTCATCTCACCAAACAATTCAATTTCAATCAAATAATCTAACTAACTATTCAACCAAACAATTTAACAAACAAGCCATCCATGGTCTGTGGATGACGGGTGTCGGGTGCTACTAAACACCGTCTGCATCCTAGTATATATATACAACTAGAAAAATAAATTGAAAGGTGAGGAATTCTCACCAATAGCTATCTAACCATCTTGACTCTTCTTTGATATAAATCTTCTTCGTTCTCGCCTTTTGGTCACCTTCGTTGCCCGCTTTCACTACCTATGTAAAAATCGAATTTTTACTTCGCTATTCAATATATAAAAATCGAATTTTTACTTCGAAGTTCAATATATAAAAATCGAATTTTTATTTCGAAGTTCAATATATAAAAATCACATTTTTTTCTATGCTATTCAATATATAAAAATCACATTTTTTTCTATGCTATTCAATATATAAAAATCACATTTTTTACTTCGTTAAAAATGAAATCTTTACTTTTTTGTTCATACATAGGAAAATCAATCTCTTTATAAAGGAAAAATTCAGTTTTTGTTAACAATAAAAATTCCGTTCTTATTAACCCTAAAAATCAGTTTTTATTAACTCAAAAAAAATCAGTTTTTAAACCACGAAAACAAAAATCTTACAGTATTTAAAACGAGGAAGGGGGGAGTGCTTACAGGTGCGGATCGAGGAGGGTGGTCTGCGTGGCCAGGTGGAAGGCGGCAACGGGTAGCAGCGGCATCCAGCGTTCGAATCTGGGGCTCGCGACTGGCTTGGGGGTTAGGGCTCGAGGGGGATGGCGCCGACATGGAGGAGGATCGGAGGGACAGAGGAGAACGAGAAGAGGAGGAACGGGAAGAAGGGGGAAGGCGCCTGATCGGAGGTGGAGGAGATGGGCGGCGGGATCGAGGGCGAGAGCACTTCGATTTTTTTTATTTTTTTTTATTTCTGAATTTCATTTTGAACGGGGGGGCCAGAACGTATAGGGGAGGAGAGGGTTTTAGTTTTTAATTATTTTATTTCACCGCAAAAAGCAACTTTTATTTTCGACCTCTAAACGAGACCCACCGCCTGTCGTCCATAGCGTTTTACCCCCATTCCGAACACAATGGGATATGTATCGCAGGTTGATTTGATCGTTTCGATTAGTTTCCGTTGAATTTACATTTAAATCACTATATTGAATTTTAAACGTACATTTCAAATTACCGGGGTCGCATACGAACTCTATAAATTGCAGAAAAATATTTTCTAGCTTCGTATTGATGATACGGTCCTAACAAAACTAGTTTCGTCGAATTCTGAGACCGTTAGAAAAATGGCCATTTTCCAGTCGATTAAAATCAACTGAAACTGGTCAAACGTGTTTTCCTTTGCCACGCTCACACATTGATTCGAAAAATTATGAAATTTGGAATCTATCAATAACTTGACACTGCGGACCCAACAAAAGTGGTTTCGTCGAAATCCGAGGTCATCTGCAAAATGTCCATTTTTAAGGGCCTGAATTCCATAACGACTATTCAGAATTTTCAACTGGACATATCTTTTGATTCCCGCTATGAAATCTTGATTTTTCGGATTCGTTGGAAAGATATTATCAATTAGATCCTATCATTTTTGGTTTCACTAAAATCCGGATTGTTTTGCACCCGGTACATTCAATTGAAGTTTGAAATCGAATTATCGAACTACCGCGCCATTTTCAATTCTATTATAATTATATATAATTATTTATATTCTAACGACGACGCGTATAATATATACGTTCGAATTATATTCAAAATAAATTTTCTCATCGATATTATTTAAAATAATCTATTTTAAATGTTCAAAATTCGCTATAATTGCCAAAATAAAAATTTTAAACTGGCCCAGATTTTCGGGTTATTACAAACCGGTTATTAGAAGTAAGCCATTAAATTTAAGTAAGGAGTAACCTGGACTTTTCAAACAAAATTTATTTCTAATTAGAAAGGGTTTGAAATATTGAATGGTTAGAACAAAACGTTGCATAACCCTAGGAATAACTGAAAAGATTAAGAACTAAATTTAAAGAATATTTGTAGGGCCATTGGAAATAACGATTATGAGGAGTCATTTGAATGTAAACCTCCTTAAATATTTGACTAAGAATCGGAATTTTTCCAACTTTCGGCAACCTATAATTAGTGGAAACCTGTTAGGAAAGAAAATGGAGCATTAATAGTTACAAATATTTATAAACTAAGTTTCACAGTTTGAATGAAAAGTATTTGAAAAACCGGAATAATTAGGAATAGGAAATTCCCTAAACTAAAATATTTAGATAAGCTGAGTTATAAGATAATCAAACTTTTCCATGTAAAGCTTAATAGTAATTTGGGAGTAAGTTTTATAAAAACTTTTGAATCCAGAATAATTAGCAAGTCAAGGTAAAAACTGGGGAAAAATGATTTCTAATCCTAAATTTTATAGGGTGGTAAGTCAATGAGTGTTAGACAGTATTTGGCCCAATAGATGTTGAGTCTAATATGTAGGTTGATTAGATAGTTGAAGGTCATTGTTTTGGGGATATTGTATATTATAGTATTATATCGACCTTTCGATTATGAGGACGGAATTTTGGCATAGAGAATTTTAAATCTTAAGTTTGAAAATTCATAAGTTAATGAAGGAGAAAAATGTTATATAACCCTGTTTCCTTTTCGAGGACGAAAAGATTTTAAGGGGGTAAATGTGACGATCCAGAACTTTTAAATAATTTAAAACTGAATTTTTTAGAATAAAATTAGGATTTTTGAACATAAAATGGATTTAATTGAATTTCAATATGAACTGGGTCAATTACAGGATGAATTTATAAATTCGTTTAAATAATAAAATAGATGTTTAATTTTGTCAAGATATATTGGTATAATTTTAGTAAAAATTTATTAGGTTTTGTTACAACAAATTTTCCTGATACGTATTTATAAAACTATTTTTAAGTATATTCTTTTCCAGTTAAATAAAGTGAAAATTAGGCTACATCCCTATTTTCAAACTTAATTAAAGCCACGCCCCCCTAACTTTACATGCATTTCCGGTCCCTAAAATGAAGGTGCTGCCCAAAAATTTTGGTCTCCTCCGCCTCTTGCTGCTCCCCCTTCGCCTTTTCTCATTTCTGACCAGAAAAAAAATGCGCCAGCCACTAAAAAAAATTCCTAAAATCTGGAAATAATTCCAGGAGTCCACGCAAACTGAAAAAAAAAAGTTCCATACTTCTGTGCAACTATTGCCTATAGTAGCATATATATATGCATATATTCATATAGTGTATTTATGTTGAAAATCTGGACCAATATATGCATATATGTATGCAACTATTATCAAATAACTGCATACATTTATGCATACAAAGTTGAACTGAGATTCACGTGTAACGAAAAGTTGCATACATGAATGCAACTATTCTGTATATATGCATGCTTATGTGCAACATTTTTAAAAGGGAAAAAGGCTTGCGAATATACGCATGAATGCATGCATTTATTCTGTACAAGAGTATAAATGTGTGCAACAATGTCTGAAAATGGTGAATGATTGAAAGAACATGTCAAATTTGTATATATGCATAAAAGGATGCATGTAATGCAGTTTAGCTGCATACATGTATACATTTATACTGCAGTTTGCGCGCAACACTGAAATATTAGCATGAATGTGTGCAACTATTTACAAATAGGTGCATCTTTTGATGCAAAAACCTGTTGTTTCGCTGATTTTGTGTTTTTTTGGATTTTGAGGTGGTTTTTGATTGTTTTTCCACCTGATTTTTTTGGCATGAACGTGTTATATTTAATAATGAATTTACGTGATTTTTTTATATATTTTTTTATGTTTTTGAAAAATAGGGACCTAATTTATAATAAGTTTAGGACCGGATGTGAGCCTAATTTTGAAACTTAATAGGGACCTGTGACAAACGGACCCTTAAATAAATATAGTTAAATATAAATAAAGTAAAATAATTATTTTTGAATGTTAAATAACATCATTAGTTATGGTAACATAAGCCATCAAATATTTAAATGATTAAACATAGCCTAGTATTTGAGTTTTGCAACATATGTATGGCATTTCAATATTTGCAACACCCTAGAAGCGTTGCTAAAGTGTTGCTATGTGAAACCATCTACATGTGCGCATTGGAATGTCCCGTATTTTTGGTAGTCAAATATTTAATTTAATTTATTATTTTAAATATTGATTCAAAATTTTAAATGGATTTAAAATCTTTATTTCTTTTATATAACGAAGTTTGAACGTTAAATTTATATATAATTTAAAATGAGTTCAAAATGGTGTGGTAGTTCGTAATATTAAGTTTTGAACTTTAACTGAATGTACAGGATCCGATTTAAGTCGGAATTCTGTGAAACAAGAAACACTGGAATCTTGTTGATTATAATTTTCATATGAAACAGAAAAATCCAGATTTCATGTTATAGATTGTTAGAAATGTCAAATTCAAATTTTAAAATAGTTGCTATTAAATTATAACGTTTATTTAATATATTTAAAGGGGTTTTAATATAATTCGGATACCGTTTAACTCAAAATTGATGATATCGAGTTGTATAATTTATATTTGAAGCTATATGATATTTCCAGTGGGTATTTTGTTATTATAATGATTTATTATTATTTAAGTAGACTATTTTGGATTTATATAATATTTTATTAATACTATATTGGCCTTTGAAATAGCCATTTTTCAAACAGTCTCCACTTTCGATGAAATTAGTTTCATTGGAACCATAACATTAAATTATTGCATGGTATAAAATTGCGTAGCAGACCGAAATCGTACGTGACAACGGTAGTCGTAAACGCCCAGTCATTTTCTATAGCATGTAATTAAATTAACTTAATTTAATAGAGGGATATGTGAGTGTATCTCAAGCAAACGATCGAATTAAGTTGCAAAACTAGTTCCATTGAATTCGTATCGATGTTTAGAGCCACGATAGGTATATAGTTTGTTATTTTTGGAGACTGGGTAATTTGGTGTCCAAAATAGCGTTGTAGTGCGTATACAAATAGCGTACCGGGAAACAGTCTCAGAATACGACGAAACTGGTGTCACTGGATTCATATTAATTAATTATTATAAGATTTCAATTTTTGTGTCAATCAGACTTACCGTTTGATCATGGCAACGATAGACGCGTTAATCAGTTATATCACTTTGGTCAATTTAGACAGGGGTAACTTTTAACGAATAAACGACTAGCCAAACGAACTCCGGTTTTAACAAACAAATTTCATTGGATCCGTAAGGAAGAGGTCTAGTATAATTTCAAAGTTTCAAGTTGATTGGATTTATTTTGTGATCATAGAAAATTTAAATGCTTGATTTTTAGCTTGTGATTTATAAAGGACTTTTCACAAACAACCTCGGATTTCGATGAAACCTGTCCCATCGGGTTCGGAATATTCTTTTATGCTAGGATTACCTTATTTTTTTCAAAAACGCAGATCGTACATGGCTGTTTCAACGTGTTACTTCATCGCCAAGTTTAAGGAGTAATATTATATTAATATTTATATGTTCGATAAATACATTGGTTTTGCGTCAAAAACTAGTTCCTCGTTCTCGTGTTCAAAGTTGTTGCCGCCTCCATCAATTTATTTAACGGCAGACCTCTCACCCTCTAATTCCTCTCTAATCTTCAAATAAGATGAGCGACTCACAACATTTTTCACTGCTATTATCACCAGCTCGACGACCTCTTCAAATTGGTCGACTATGATCAGATATTGTGGACTAGACTGGTCGGAAACTGGTCAGAAAAGAGGTGCGGTTTTAGGGTAAAATCTGGCGATTAATGCCAGTGAATGGATCGTGGCTTATGGCGATCGATGGGTGTAGTGAGGCGCTCTCGTCGGCGGCTCCTGATGATCGTGCAGTGGCGTGAGCCACAGCGGCCGCAGCGAAGTCTTGAGTTGAACAGGAAAACAACACCGAAAAGTTTCTGTTAAACCGCGGGACCTACGTGGCAGAGGGAAGGCGGGGACTAATCGGAGGTAGTTGGGGATTCAACGGCAGTCACGGCAGGTGGCGAAGACGAGGTAGAGTGGAGTTTGGAACGTGAAGATGGTGTAGGAAGATGGACATCGTGGTTTGGAAGAAGGAACTAAAATCAGCCGTATCTTTCATACTGTGTAATTAAATGGTATAATTAGTTTGATTAACTAAGTAATTAATCTAACTAACCTATGATTTTTAATAATAAGTTATAGCTGAATCGGTATTGATCAGTGTAGATAGACACTAGAACAGTGAAGTAAATGTCAGACTAGAAAACAAAGATGAAGGAAGAAAGGAGTCAGCCCGATCTTTTGAATGTAATGACTAAATTTACTATTTAATTAAGTTATAATTAAAGTGGTTAAGTAAATTTAATTGTTAATTAAATCGTTTAACTTTAAATATTAATACCACAACCACATGTTATCAGAATTGGACAAACAAGATGCCGTTGGACCCGCACTGACGAGCACAACATCATGGAACGGAAACGGAAAGAATTGGAATCAACCAGAATTTTTAATTAAATAAAACGACTGTTTAATTTAATTAAAATGAGCCATTAACAATGGAATCAAATCAAGGTGAGTTAAACTCACTCAGTTATCCCACTAATATTTTATATAAGTCAGGTTTTTATAATTGTGTGTTATGGTTGCTGATGTTTGTTAAATATATCTTCATATATTGATTAAACTGATGAAATTAAACTTTGTTTCTGTTAAACTGTGGGGCCTACATGACAGAGGGAAGGCGGGGACTAATCGGAGGTGGTTGGGGATTCAACGGCAGTCACTGCAGGTGGCGGAGACGAGGTCCGGTGGAGTTTGGAACGTGAAGATGGTGTAGGAAGATGGACATCATGGTTAGGAAGAAGGAACTAAAATTAGCCGTATCTTTCATACTGTATAATTAAATGGTATAATTAGTTTAATTAACTAAGTAATTAATCTAACTAGCCTATGATTTTTAATAATAAGTTATAGCTGAATCGGTATTGATCAGTGTAGATAGACACTAGAACAGTGAAGTAAATGATAGACAAAAAACAAAGATGAAGGAAGAAAGGAGTCAGCCCGGTCTTTTGAATGTAATGACTAAATTTACTATTTAATTAAGTTATAATTAAAGTGGTTAAGTAAATTTAATTGTTAATTAAATCGTTTAACTTTAAATATTAATACCACAACCACATGTTATCAGAATTGGACAAACAAGATGCCGTTGGACTCGCATTGACGAGCACAACATCATGGAATGGAACTGGAAAGATTTGGAATCAACCAGAATTTTTAATTAAATAAAATGACTGTTTAATTTAATTAAAATGATCCGTTAACAATGGAATCAAATCAAGGTGAGTTAAACTCACTCAGTTATCCCACTAATATTTTATATAAGTCAGGTTTTTATAATTGTGTGTTATGGTTGTTGATGTTTGTTAAATATATCTTCATATATTGATTAAACTGATGAAATTAAACGTTGTTTAGAAAAACCAAATCATTATCTTAATGATTGGACCCAATGAAGGTAACTTACCTTGTTGGTCATGTTTATAATATAAACGCGTTTAATTTCATGAACTGTTTAGATTGTTTGAATTGTTTGTTAATGATTAAATAAATTGGTTGATGTTAAATAGTCGTTATTTACCGTTATAGAAATAATCAGTTAAATGATTTTATGTGAGATAACATATGCAGGGAAGAACATGTTGGAGGGATCCAACTGGATTCCTCAAATATGATTAGATGTTATTTATTATCGTTATATAAACTGTTCTGATTGAAGGATTGAATTGATTGTTGAACGTTGACCTGAAATTCAACATTTGTTTGTTTAAACCAATAGGTAGTATTGGTTGAGTAATTGGCAGCATATGGCCTGAAAATACATCGTTTTATAAATATCGATTTACCGTCAGGTAAATCGATATAAATGAAGTTATAAAATTTATTTTATAACTGAAGATAGATTTTTAAATCTATTTTTTTTGAATAAAGATTGCTAAAATGGAAATAAATATTTATTAATTATTATTTAAGTTTATAGTTAATCATTAAATTATTTAATAAGGCAAATTCTGATGTTAATCAGATTTATAAGCAAGAGAACAAAAAATTTACCCAACAGTTAAGAGTTGAATAATATTTTTTTAAAGAAAACAATTAAAAGGAATTATTTAAATTAATTATATTATTAATTGATTTAAAGGAGTAATTGGAATAAGTTAATGAAATAACCGTGTTTTAAGTGAGAGTGATTATTCGTCAGTTTTTTTTGAATTAAGCTAAGAAAAAGTTTAACGTATATTTCATTTAATTTTATAAGATTTTTAAAAAGGGAATTTATTATTTATTCTAGTTAATAAAGAAATTAACTACTTCTACAATAGTTAATGATTGAAATAAATTATTATTTTTAATAATAATTTAGGAGATCACTTTTTAATTAAAATTCATTTAGAAAGTAATCGAAGTTGAAATGGAAATGAATTGAATTGTGAATAGAGTAATGAATGGGTTTTATATTTTAAACCCGAATTTTGATAACAAAATTATAAAAGCAATTTTGAGCGAATATGACAGCTTAGATTAATTATTTACTTAATATTTGAATTAAGTAAAAGGGATCTAAAAATAAACGGGTTTATATTGAACCCCAGTTTTAAATACGAAATCTATAAAAGGAAATGAGGTGTTAAAACGTTAATTCTAAATTAACATTATTTAATAATCAAATAAAGTAAAATGGGGATTTGAAACAAGATTTTCAAAGCAGAAACTGGGTGAAATGGATTAGAAAAAGGAATGGTTAAAAGTGAATTTGGTAAAGGAGTGAGTGATAGGATTTTGTAACAAAAATCTGTGTTATAAAATGAATCGTTAAAGAAGTAGAAGTTAAAGGTGATATTTTTAGTAAGCAATTACTTAATCAGTGAATTAAGGAAAAAAGATTATATTTGAGAAGAGATTTCCAAAAGTAAAAGGTTTGATAAAACCGTATTTTAAATAAAATAGAAAATGGGATTTGTTTTGATAATTGAAATATCGTATTTTGAAATTACAACTCATATCTATCTTAAGATAAGAACATTGTTGATCTAGGTCTGAGAGGTAATTAAAATACCCCAAGTAGAAGGACTTCAGGATTATCATAGGATGATATTTTTTGTAAAGGGTAAAAAGGATAATAATAGTTTATTATTTCCATTAGAGAAATAATGATGCAACCATATTGGTGAAGATTTGAAGAGTATATAATGAGGATTCCGAAGTAAAGAAAATTTAAAATATTTGAAGGGTATAATGAGATTCCAAAGTAAAGGAAAATAAATGGGAATGTGTGAAACTATAACGATATGTTCAAGTTAAAATGGAAATGTAAAGTGGAGATTTGAAATAGATTTATTCCATAAGAATAAGCATTGGTTTTTGTTTTCAAGTAAGGAATACAAAAGAGAGTTCGTAACTTTGTTTTATGAGTAATAAGTTAAATTAATTTCCCAATTAAAGATAATGAATATAGTTGTAAGATATTTTTCTAAGTATTAGAAGGAAATGGTCTTGAGAATCATAAGTATGTTAAAATAAGAAGAAATGCAGGATTTAAACCACCACATATATATTGATTGTTTTAACCATCAATCACCATTTATGTATCAAAAAATTTCCGTGTGCAAAGCACGTGCCATGGTTTTTAATCAATCATACGTTAATTATTTTTAATTAACAAGGCCAAGAGATGTTGAATACTGAACTAGTAAACTCATTTTATTTTCATGATTGAAAAACTGATTATTTATTTGATAGTTAAATAACCGACTATCAAATTTGGCCAAATATGTTGTTGATACGGAAAGGCCGGGATCGAATTTATATTCGAAAACCATTCTGACCAACAAATACATGAAGATATCAGAAGATGATCTAGATGGAGCATTAAAGACTGTAGATCTTCATAAATGGAAGAACTACTAATAATATTTGGCTTAGCGGCCAAAGATATACTGTGATTCTGTCGTGGTTGGAATCTACGGATTGCAAGGATTTCTCGCTACTAATCCATGGGGTGACTCCTATATTGGATGTAGTAGGAGAGTACCTTTGGTTCATCCTGCTCCTAGATGACTTGTATAGAAAAATGTCTGATAGAGTACTTCCTAAAAACCACATATATTGATTTTTAAAATATACCAAGTTAGTGGCAAAGAGGGGCACTTCTTTTATACCCAGAGTATATTTATGGATGTCAATTAGTGATTTGATGGATCTGACGATGTGGCATTCAAAGTGAATGGTTGCCAGATGTTCTAAAAAAGAATAAATTTATAAATAAATAAATTAGTTAATTAATTTTGACCTCTAGCCTCATCAACCGGGAAATGGCACAAAATCGGGTTGGTCGCATGGCTATGTGGGTCGCACCCATCAAAAAGGGTATGTCATTACCTGATCTGGTGAAATCAAATCCCTTCGGTTGTCCCTTTTTTATTTATATATGTATGCTATCGGTTCGGTTGGTTAGCCCCCAATCATGGTAATGATATATTCGGTACTCTCAAGAGAAAGTGAGGGGCAGTAATGTTTAGCCTGGTTTGCAAGATGTTCTTGTTGAACCCCCAATGTATTCATCTCCAGAGGTACATTGTCGGGAAGGTGGTCCCATACCTTCCCAGGAAATCCATTCTCCAATAAGTTCCCGCAGTTTTGATTGTATTCTATGTATGTGGAGCGTGAGAAGCAAGTGTTCTGCTGGATTGATATTTATTTGTATTTAGGCACTATTATAATATCCGAAAAGATTTTGATTTCAAAAATGTTTTGCGTCATCGTAAGGTAATAACCGTCCGTATTTATGTGTGGGTTTGGTCATACGATTATCCTTTTCTTTCAAAAAGATTTTACTTCAAAATCAACTTGTGTGATACCTATAAACTTAGTGTGTTTTCCTCACTTTGGTTCACCAAGCTGAGCCGGTGTTTGTAATGCTTGGTTAGACCGAGGTGTACAGGTTATTGGATGCTGCGAAGTCCAGGGACAAGCTAGATGTGTTCCGACGCATGATATTATACCATATATGATTTTTATTCCACTATGTGTTGTATATGAGGACAGGTTATTATAACTGTTCAGATGTGTGATGTACTCTGATGATTGTAAGTTTTATTTCAAGCTCCCGGTAAAAGTTTATTTCTATATTATATTTTTCCGCTGCAATGCGAGACTCTGTGTTAGGTTAGTTCTTCTTCTTCTATTCTAATGTTTCTTTCTTATCTTATCCTCTAATTAATTTCTAATAGATATCTGCTTTTCTTTATAATTTGAATTGACATGGGTTGGTAAATGTCGGCTTAAACTGTTGTAACACACCACCTCCGTTAAGGTCACTCACAAAGGGAATGCCTTAACTTTGATGGAGTGTTTTATTAGACAGAACAGAATATTACAAGAAAAATAAGTAGTACTTGAAAAATTATAACTTTATTACAGCAGAAGCAGAAATAAGTTTGGTTACATCTTTTTAAATCATAATACCAAAACTCAAGTACACAATTATCAGTCTTATACAAAATCCATCAGAATCTAAAGTTTCAAAGTCATAATCCCCAAAATAAACTACCATGAAAAGATAGAGTCAAAGCCAAACAATACTTCAAGCACTTCTAGCATGTAACACCCCGTTATTCTGTAACATTAAGTTTCACAAATTAAAGTTTAATTAAATTTTAGAAGAAGAATTAAGGGAAATGGGTTACGCCATTGCGTTCGTCTCGAAATTCTGCTTGAGATAGAGTCTGAGTTTGCGTAAATTGGACTCCGTATGAAAAAAATGAACATTTAATATGCGGAGTCAATGCTGACTCATTTCTGACTCATTGTCGAGTCAATAGGATAATTCTATCTTGACTGAACGGTTGTGGTCATTTCTAGGGTTAATCAAATGGCCTAAATTAATCCTAAAATTCTATATATACAACCTAGCTCTTAACCTAATTCACACAATTAAACTTGGAGCCGTCACGCTGCTGTAAGATAGCTTGGAATGATCGCCGCCTAAAGCTTAAAGACAAACAAAGCTAGAACAAATCTAATTCAAAACTAAGAATCAAAACAACGTCTACCCAAAGGAACGCATCTCAATTTCAGAACCTCAGATCTCAGAAAAACAAGACCGTCTTGCGTTGTAAGTATAGTGGCTCTTTAGATGGGAATGCGATTAAGACATGATTTGATGTAAATTCTAATATGGAATTATATCAGTGTTGATGATGTTGTTTTATATTTTTTATTTGTGATAATTTGAATGTTGTGGTGATTGAATCTTTTATGTATTGTGAATCAAACAATCAACACCTTATGCGAATTGTATGTATACAGTTAGATCTAAATATATGCTTATGCAAGTTATAGGTTGCAAGTTAGATTTACAAAAATATTTATATGATTCATGTAGGCTCTATGTATATATGTTTTATACCAATTGTGCCTACATGACTAGAATAGATCTATATTCACATGTTCTTATGCAAGTGAGAACTTATAATCGGATCCATGTCAAGATCCGTTTAGGAATGGTATGAAAGTTTATTGTTAGATCTATGTTTATACATATGTGTTGCAAGTTCACACCCTTAAGTGGTTGTCAAAGTTATACATATAGTTTTGTCTTACGCCAGTTTTATGTTTGAGGTTATGCCTAGACCTATGCATTAACATGTTATACCATGTTGTAGTGGATTCATATGATACCTATTAGGTTATACTATGTTATACCTTTATGTTAGGCTAAAACTATATGATTCATGTGACACCTATTTAACTAGGCCCAATATTTATATGCAAGTTTGCGGCATGTTATGCAATGTTATCATATTCATATCGATTATTTTGCAAGTTCACACCTATGATGTTCATATTGACTATGTCGAGAATGCCAAGTTTACACCTATGACATGTTTATGTTAATGAATTATTTTTATGCCAATTTTGTGTACGCTAAATTAGGCTAAGTTTTTAGCCTAATATTATATGTCAAAATCATGCGGATGGAAAATTAGGCTAAGATTGTTAGCCTAATATTTAGACGGGGTAACGTTGGGTAAAATTGGTAATTATAGGAAACTTGACATAAATTGGTTAAAAATCACATAAGTGATTTATGGCATAAAATGGTATTAATTATATACCTAAACTAATGAAATTGATTGGAAACAAATTTGGCAGTAACTTGAATTTGAATAATTTACATAATTAAAATGTAAATTAGAAAATACGAATATGCTTAATCCGAGGTTGGATTGAGTTGTGATGTAAACCTGCCCGGACCCTTCCGGCTGTCCAGTAATCACAACAATACCTATCCAATGTGAAAGGTTAAGGAATTGGGCTCAATAAAGACCCGAGGTTAGACTGAGTTGTGGCGTAAGACTGCCCGGAACCGACCGACATATAGGCAGCCACAATAATACATGTCTAATGTGAGTGGTTGGTGCTTTAATAAGACAATTAAAGCTAAGTTAGGATTGGTAGGGTTAAGTTAATCTGAACACTTAACCAACTTAACATGTTAACAAGACAAGACTTGTAGGGGCTATGTAACTAAGAAAACACTTATCCAATTTAACATGTTAACTAGACTAGAAAATAAGGTTAAGTAAAGTTAATACACTTAACCAATTTAACATATTAACTAGACTAGAGGGTGAGGTTAAGTAAATTCAGGACACTTAACCGTTATAACCTGGTAATTAGATAAGTGGGTGAGGTTAAGTAAATTTAGAATACTTAACCATTATAATACGTTAGCTAGATAAGTGGGCAAGGTTAAGTAAATACACTTAGCCAATTTAATATGTTAGCTGGACTAGAGGGTGGGGTTAAGTAGACTTAGAACACTTAACCATCATAGTGTGATAAATTGAACAGGGTTAAATTGAAACATGAAGGGACAATACTTAACCATTAAAACATGTAATTAAACAGATGTTAGGGTTAAGTTAACTAAGGGAACACTTAACCGTTATAACATGTTAGTTAAAACAGATGGGCAAGGTTAGGTTATAAGGGACACTTAACCAATACAAGGTGAATGGGTAGGGTTAAGTAATAAGAAATACTTAACCAATATAACTTGGTTTGTGAAAAGGTTAAGTCAACGTGAATTACTGATAACACTTAACCAGTTTAACATGACAAATGAATGGGTTAAGTTAACTTGTATCGACTAATGACACTTAACCAATCCAACTTGACGAGAAAGAGTAAGTAGTAAACCTTAGTTGAAAGGGGCTAAGTAGTAATCCTTAGTTAAGAAAACGACGATTCAGGAAACTAAATGGTAAACCTTAGTTAGGAAAACTAAGTAGTAATCCTTAGTATAACAGGAGGAGGAGCGAACGTCCATCTGATCTTAAAGACGGCTCCAACGAATTGGGTTACGAAGCCCGAGGCTTCGAGGGGACGTTAGGGTACTCTTGGTATCCCTCTGTGAGAATGCAGATGATCCGCCTGGGCTCACAGAGGTTAAGATCTGCATTAGAAGAACCAAGGGTATGCCTTGGTTGCAATATAAGGCAACCTAAAGACTAGGATGGACCAGCGTGATTCGGCGGGACAAATGGCCCTGTGATAGCGACCCGTCGTCTACCTACCATCTTGAGTCATTCGAGATACGCATGCGGAAAGGCAGAGAACTCCCAACAGACCATATACTTGCTATCTAGTTATGGGTGAGGCTGGCCAATTGGAAAGTGGGGCATAGGTGGCAGGAGTATGGTTCTCGTGCTTGATTTTCTTGGATTGCCTTTCAATGGTTAAGGGAGGGGTCAGGTGGGACCATAGCCATTGGAAAAACAGACCTTAGCATCTGCATCGGCAGATATCTGAAAGCACCCGACCGAGTTCCGTGTTTCTAGAGTAGCCCTGCCACGGGACTCAGGTCACACATTTCGGGACATGTGCATCTAGACATCGATAAATGATTCACGACACATACGTGGGGAAAGTCTAGG
This sequence comes from Allium sativum, assembly GCA_030737875.1. Classification (NCBI taxonomy): domain Eukaryota; kingdom Viridiplantae; phylum Streptophyta; class Magnoliopsida; order Asparagales; family Amaryllidaceae; genus Allium; species Allium sativum. Next base: position 564,636,678 of record CM060919.1, on the reverse strand, counting down.
AACATATACCACTCTAGGTAGTGTGTCCTAGACTAGGGGCATTGTTCGACAGGTAGCATAATCCCTAGTTGGACCTAGGTGGCATAAATCCTGAATCCGAGAAGTATTAGATAAGTCGCATAAACCCTAGTTGAATCTAGGAAGCGCTCGATAAGAGAACCCTATATTAGATCTAGGTAATAAATAATAGATGTACACCTAAAGGCAACCGCAATTACAGGGATTGGGATCACGTTATCATCTTTATACAGATTACTAGTTGGGATACTAGTTAGGTGGTGCAGAGATATAGAATGGGGTGTGATAGTATATTCGGTTTAAATTATCTTGCTTTGGTTTATATTAGTCTGTTATTCTGGTACTGTCCCATTTTTCCAGTTTACTCCTGTCATGAACTTTATCTTGTTCACATCCTAAAAGCCACTAGACTTACTCAGGCTTTATGTCTGACTCTATTTTTCTTTCGTCTTCTTTTCTTCCGTTCCCCCCCCCCCCCCAAGGTAGTCAAGGAGGGAATAGCTCTGCTTAGTATGGACTGTTACTCTTTCCAAGCTTAAAGACTCTTGGATATATTGCTTCAGACTCTCTTTTCTGCTGCTATGGCTGACTTATGCTACATTGGGGAATATAAATGTTATTTTATGCTTCTTTATTTTGTAAGACAGATGAGACTCTGGTATTGGAAAGCAATTGTTGTACAAACTATTTTATCAATAAAGTAAAGTTTTATTTTCCGCTGTTTAAATTTTGTCTGTCTTGTAATTTATCTGCATCTTTTACCTTAAATGCTCCACAGAACTTAGTGCATTCCCTTTGTGAGTGCCACTAACGGATGTGGGGTGTTACACGTGGTATCAGAGCTGAAGGTTACCGGATCAGATAAAAGATTTGAAAAATTATTTTCAAAACGGTTTTAAAAAAAAGAAGCATTTTCAAAAGAAAAGATTTGGTTTAAAGGCATATTCCCCAAAGCCATACGCACTATATTCTGATTCTCTGTTTGAATTCTTGTCCCCTTCTTTCTTGAGTCTTCGGGTCTCCTGGCTTTCTGGGAGGTAACCTCATCGCAGCATGGTTCCGTAAGCTTGATAAGACTACGATACCTATCGAAGGGCGAAGCAGTGCCCGACTTCCATCTATAGTCGCGGTAGTTTCACCTGCGACTAATTTTCTTCCAAGCTTTGTAGGGTTCTTTGTGCGATAGAGGTAGCTTTAGAGAGAACTGTAAACATGTTACACAAGGATGGTAATGGTGGGAGACGAATAATTGTGGCAGGTGCCCTAGGTCGGAAGAAAGACAGACCTTAAGAGAGGTAAAAAGTACATAGCAACCTTTAGCTTTAGACCCTCAGATTTGTAACATGATGGATAAGCTAAGTAGAGGAGAGATCTCTAATCATCTTAGTATATACAGTAGTATCAAGGTTAACATCTGTTTATCTTGGAAATGGAGGTGAAGAAGCTTCACAATCATGAAGTTAAATTAGATAAGGTACCGTATAGTGAAGCTCAAGAAGGTGCGACATATAAGACTGGAGACTAGACACGAGCATCATACCCTTTTTCTTAAGGGTATATCCCTGATCTCTTTTTCTAGGAATTTTATGCATACTTTCTAGCTTTTAAGGTATATCCTCTAGGACGTATCATCGATCCTTAGGTAGAAGCCAATGGATGTAAACATGTATTTGAAACATGTATCTGAAACATGTTATGATTGATGGTTGCAAGTGGTTGCTCGTGAATGCATATACACACCATAGGCGCTAGAACAACTCAGTCACTTTCATATTGTATTCGCATATATGTATTTGTTTACAGATTGAACTCAATGTGTTATCATATGGACGTTGCATTTGAGTGAATAGTTGTGCACTCATATAGAAATGATATGTATCATTAGGATTGCATACATGATTGGACGCATGGCACTGACATAATTTGCATTAAGGAGGTCGACTGAATCAGCAGACCGCCTGATTTTGCATTAGATAAAGACATATACACACAATATGCATATAAATATGAAAGCATTTAGAAATCTTTTTAAGGACAATGAATGTCTGTGATTGAATGGTTGACTAGATGGGTGATTGGATGGTAGGACACATTCTTCCTAACTTGAAGATTTCGGGGACGAAATCCTTTTAAGAAGGGGAGAATGTAACACCCCGTAATTCTGTAACATTAAGTTTCACAAATTAAAGTATAATTAAATTTTAGAAAAAAAATTAAGAGAAACGGGTTACGCCATTGCGTTCATCTCGAAATTGTGCTTGAGATAGAGTCCAAGTTTGCGTAAATTGGACTCCGTATGAAAAAAATGAACATTTAATATGCTGAGTCAATGCTGAGTCATTTCTGACTCATTGCTGAGTCAATAGGATAATTCTATCTTGACTGAACGGTTGTGGTCATTTCTAGGGTTAATCAAATGGCCTAAATTAATCCTAAAATTCTATATATACAACCTAGCTCTTAACTTAATTCACACAATTAAACTTGGAGCCGTCACACTACTGTAAGATAGCTTGGAATGGCCGCCGCCTAAAGCTTAAAGACAAACAAAGCTAGAACAAATCTAATTCAAAACTAAGAATCAAAACAACGTCTACCCAAAGGAACGCATCTCAATTTCAGAACCTCAGATCTCAACAAAACAAGACTGTCTTGCGTTGTAAGTATAGTGGCTCTTTAGATGAGAATGCGATTAAGACATGATTTGATGTAAATTGTAATATGGAATTATATCAGTGTTGATGATGTTGTTTTATATTTGTTATTTGTGATAATTTGAATGTTGTGGTGATTGAATCTTTTATGTATTGTGAATCAAACAATCAACACCTTATGCGAATTGTATGTATACAGTTAGATCTAAATATATGCTTATGCAAGTTATAGGTTGCAAGTTAGATTTACACAAATATTTATATGATTCATGTAGGCTCTATGTATATATGTTTTAAACCAATTGTGCCTACATGACTAGAATAGATCTATATTCACATGTTCTTATGCAAGTGAGAACTTATAATCGAATCCATGTCAAGATCCGTTTAGGATTGATATGAAAGTTTATTGTTAATATTTATACATATGTGTTGCAAGTTCACACCCTTAAGTGGTTGTAAAAATTATACATATAGTTTTGTCTTACGCCAGTTTTATGTTTGAGGTTATGCCTAGACCTATGCATCAACATGTTATACCATGTTGTAGTGGATTCATATGATACCTATTAGGTTATACTATGTTATACCTTTATGTTAGGCTAAAACTATATGATTCATGTGACACCTATTTAACTAGGCCCAATATTTATATGCAAGTTTGTGGCATGTTATGATATTCATATCGATTATTCTGCAAGTTCACACCTATGATGTTCATATTGACTATGTCGAGAATGCCAAGTTTACATCTATGACATGTTTAAGTTAATGAATTATTTTTATGCCAATTTTGTGTACGCTAAATTAGGCTAAGTTTTTAGCCTAATATTATATATCAAAATCATGCGGACGGAAAATTAGGCTAAGATTGTTAGCCTAATATTTAGACGGGGTAACGTTGGGTAAAATTGGTAATTATAGAAAACTTGACATAAACTGGTTAAAAATCACATAAGTGATTTATGGCATAAAATGGTATTAATTATATACCTAAACTAATGAGATTGATTGGAAACAAATTTGGCAGTAACTTGAATTTGAATAATTTACATAATTAAAATGTAAATTAGAAAATACGAATATGCTTAACCTGAGGTTGGATTGAGTTGTGATGTAAACCTGCCCGGACCCGCCCGGCTGTCCAGTAATCACAACAATACCTATCCAATGTGAGAGGTTAAGTCATTGGGCCCAATAAAGACCCGAGGTTAGACTGAGTTGTGGCGTAAGACTGCCCGGAACCGACCGGAATACAGGCAGCCCCAACAATACCTGTCTAATGTGAGTGGTTGGTGCTTTAATAAGGCAATTAAAGCTAAGTTAGGATTGGTAGGGTTAAGTTAATCTGAACACTTAACCAACTTAACATGTTAACAAGACAAGACTTGTAGGGGCTAAGTAACTAAGAAAACACTTAGCCAATTTAACATGTTAACTAGACTAGAAGGTGAGGTTAAGTAAAGTTAATACACTTATCCAATTTAACATATTAACTAGACTAGAGGGTGAGGTTAAGTAAATTCAGGACACTTAACCGTTATATCCTGATAATTAGATAAGTGGGTGAGGTTAAGTAAATTTAGAATACTTAACCATTATAACACGTTAGCTAGATAAGTGGGCAAGGTTAAGTAAATACACTTAGACAATTTAGTATGTTAACTGGACTAGAGGGTGGGGTTAAGTAAACTTAGAACACTTAACCATCATAGTGTGATAAATTAAACAGGGTTAAGTTGAAACATGAAGGTACAATACTTAACCATTTGAACATGTTAATTAAAAAGATGTTAGGATTAAGTTAACTAAGGGAACACTTAAGCGTTATAACATGTTAGTTAAAACAGATGGGCAAGGTTAGGTTAAAAGGGACACTTAACCAATACAGGGTGAATGGGTAGGGTTAAGTAATAAGAAATTATTAACCAATATAACTTGGTTTGTGATAAGGTTAAGTCAACGTGAATTACTGATATAACCAGTTTAACATGACAAATGAATGGGTTAAGTTAACTTGTATCAACTAATGACACTTAACCAATCCAACTTGACGAGAAAGAGAACTAAGTAGTAAACCTTAGTTGAAAGGGGCTAAGTAGTAAACCTTAGTTAAGAAAACGATGATTCAGGAAACTAGGTGGTAAACCTTAGTTAGGAAAACTAAGTAGTAATCCTTATAACACGAGGAGGAGCGAACGTCCATTTGATCTTAAAGAAGGCTCCAACGAATTGGGTTACGAAGCCCGAGGCTTCGAGGGGACGTGAGGGTACTCTTCGTATCCCTCTGTGAGAATGCAGATGATCCGCCTGGACTTACAGAGGTTAAGGTCTACGTTAGAAGAACCAAGGGTATGCCTTGGTTGCAGTATAAGGCAACCTAAAGACTAGGATGGACCAGCGTGATTCGGCGGGACAAATGGCCCTGTGATAGCGACCCGTCGTCTACCTACCATCTTGAGTCAGTCGAGATATGCATGCGGAAAGGCAGAGAACTCCCAACAGACCATATACTTGCAATCTAGTTATGGGTGAGGCTAGCCAATAGGAAAGTGGGGCATAGGTGGCAGGAGTATAGTTCTCGTACTTGATTTTCTTGGGTTGCCTTTCATTAGTTGAGGGAGGGGTCAGGTGGGACCATAGCCACTGGAAAAACAGACCTTAGCATCTACATCGGCAGATATCTGAAAGCTCCCAACCGAGTTCCGTGTTTCTAGAATAGCCCTGCCATGGGACTCGGGTCGCACATTTCAGGACATGTGCATCTAGACAGCGAAAAACGATTCGCAACACATACGTGGGAAAAGTCTAGGAACATACACCACTCTAGGTAGTGTGTCCTAGACTATGGGCATCGTTCGATAGGTAGCATAATCCCTAGGTGGTATAAATCCTGAATCTGAGAAGTATTAGATAAGTCGCATAAACCCTAGTTGAATCGAGGAAGCGCTCGATAAGAGAACCCTAGATTAGATCTAGGTAATAAATAATAGATGTACACCTAAAGGCAACCGCAATTACAGGGATTGGGATCACGTTATCATCTTTATACAGATTACTAGTTGGGATACTAGTTAGGTGGTGCAGAGATATAGAATGGGGTGTGATAGTATATTCGGTTTAAATTATCTTGCTTTGGTTTATATTAGTCTGTTATTCTGGTACTGTCCCATTTTTCCAGTTTACTCCTGTCATGAACTTTATCTTGTTCACATGCTAAAAGCCACTAGACTTACTCTGGCTTTATGTCTGACTCTGTTTTTCTTCCGTCTTCTTTTCTTCTGTTCCCCCTAACCCCCAGGTAGTCAGGGAGGGAATAGCTCTGCTTAGTATGGACTGTTACTCTTTCCAAGCTTAAAGACTCTTGGATATATCGCTTCAGACTCTCTTTTCTGCTGCTATGGCTGGCTTATGCTACATTGGGGAATATAAATGTTATTTTATGCTTCTTTATTTTGTAAGACAGATGATACTCTGGTATTGGAAAGCAATTGTTGTACAAACTATTTTATCAATAAAGTAAAGTTTTATTTTCCGTTGTTTTAATTTTGTCTGTGTTGTAATTTATCTACATCTTTTACCTTAAATGCTCCACAGAACTTAGTGCATTCCCTTTGTGAGTGACACTAACGGACGTGGGGTGTTACATAGCACTTCAACCAGAGAGAAATCTAAATCAAGCTCCTACGTTCCCAATCTGAGTACCTTGGGGGGGAACGGAAGAAAAGAGGCGAAACAAACTAGGTCAGACATACATCTGGTGAGTCCAGTGACTTCCAGCATATAAACAGATAATATTTTCATGACATGTAAATAAAGCTGCATGAGAGATTACGTCAACAGGAATAACAGATATACTTTAAGTTAACAGAAGAAACAGAATGATGTAAACCAAGTTATGTTCCTTACTTACATCTTGCTTCTCTGCACTAGTATTAGTATAACAGGGTTAGGTGTTACTCTAATGTCTAAACTGAAACAGAATCGAAACAGAATAATCTATACAGAAACAGAATGCTAGTAATAGGCCTTCACCACCCCAACAGGCAGAAGGTACAGAAGCAGAATACTAATAATGGGCCTTTACCACCCCAACAGACAGAAGGTACGGAAACAGAATACTAATAATGGGTCTTTACCACCCAACTAATGGGCCTTTACCACCCCAACAGGCAGAAGGTGCGACAACCCGGATTCCGACGGACCGATTTTTTTTCAAAAGTCCAATCCACCGAAACCTGAGTTGGTTGCTCTGGTATCCTGCAGAAAAAGACAGAGAAAAGAGATATGTCAGAGTTCGGAAAACACCTCACAACGGAAGGAGTAAAATATAATATATTTAAAAGATAGCTTTACCTTAATCACAATAATGCTAAATCAGCATTCCAAAGCTATAAGTCTCAGTCTAACCTGCGAATGTTATGAGAAGGGGGTCAGAACATAAGTTCTGTGTGAATGAATTTAAACTACATTTCTTGAATAATCCTACATATACCATTCAATTACACTTTCTTATTTATTAGGTAATATGCGTTATTAGCACTCAAAGCTTACACATACGTCGCACCCATCTACCCCCTAGTAGATTGACCTAATATAGTGTATATGTAGCTACCCCAAACTAATGTACACCCCGTGATACTCCACTCACACGGTCTCCTCCATATCGCCACAGTAGTATGCGCAGTCCCTCATCCTACGCCATAGTAACGTACAACACTACGTCCGCATAGAACAACTATCGAAGTGCTATGTAAGCGTACTGACTGCTATCCTCGAACTATTCGACCGAGTTTGGCTCCATCACCGAATAATGCCCTCTAGTCTACGATACACCACCCAGAGCAAACATGGTTGTACCTAGACTTTCCCACGTACGTATCATCAATCATACTCGATGTTTCAACTACACATGATCTCTACTTGTGCACCCAAGTTCTGTGCAGGGCTACCCCAGAAAACATGGAACTCGGTCGGGAGCTTTTCTATATCTGTACGGGCCCGCCTCTATGAGTGTCCAATGTACAGATATCCCTCAGGTCTGGTTTTTCTATGGTGGCTATGGCCCCACCTCAGCCCCTCCCTCAATAGTAAAGACCACACGAGCTATGCGACCACCCCTAACAAGCAAACAATCTAAACATCCATGTGTGGTCTCCCCTCACCCGTCCCTTGATAGCAAAGGTTAACGATCTCTAGGGGTTAGCTCTTGTCTTTTCGCATTCCTTAGGCTGCTAGTGACAGGCTTTCGACGATCTTGCTATCGTTTGGTCTTGACCCTCCACCTCTGCCTGAGGCAATCACTGAACTACCCTTAATGCCACCGCGTACAGCATTATGACTGCCCCCTACTTGTGCAGTCATGGTCCACCCACCTGGTAGTTCCGCGCAGACCCAACCTCTGTAATCCTAGCCCGAAGCTAAACCACTAAGAGGACTACCAAGAGCACCTTTAACGTCTCATGAAGCCACGTGCTTCCCCTTCCCGTCCGTTGGAGCCGCCAAAATAGCGAACGTGCGCTCTCCTCGTGCCTTATGACACCATCATGATCTACCTCGTTGGGTTATTCATCCTACAACGTACGGACTACTTTAAGCGCCTTAGTTTTATATGTCATTAGACCCTAAGTCTAACCATTTATTTCACCCACCTCGTCAACTTTCTCATTTAACTTGGTTATTCACATTAGCTTCCTTTTTTTCGTATTCACCAAGTTACCCTTGCTTATTAATTCAATTTATACTTGACCCACTTAAGTCCATTAATAAGCACACAACATGTTATTTTCCAATCTCATAAATTATTCCCTTTTTTGGTTACAATAGCATGTTATACTTAATTCGTAGTTAAGTATGCCTTATCCCACATACATACTGATTAGGAGAGTAACCCTCTAAACACTAGCCCCGAAGACCGAAATCAACATCAGATTGGCACCCAGAGAATTACTCAACCCAACCAACATATATGATTCTAATTTACTTCTTTTCCACTCATATAACTTATATCATTTTTAATTTCACATTTCTCCTTTCCAAACCACTTAATTTAAGTATATCTTTACATATAAATTGTCTCGTCTTCCTTATCGTTTCCTATAACTTATCTTGTCCCATAAGTTAGAATTTTCACCTACTATCCTTTCTTGCCTTATTCAAGTTTATTCATAATAGGTTATTTATCATTCCCCATTTCTTGTCATTAATTTTAGATTTGACTTAACCCTTCCATTTACTTAACCCGTTACTCAAACTTTACCTAATTCAATCAATTTATGATACCGTCACGGGTCCCATTTGGTTAAGCATATCTAAATTTTGTTTCATATGTCACCCGTGTCCCACTTAACCCCCTTTATTATAGTTTCCATATCTTACACATGTCTTACTACGGTTAAGTCTACCTTAGTCATGTTTTACATCACATGTCTTACAACGGTTAAGTCCACATTAGTCATGCTTTACATGTCATTTATATCACCCACTTGACCCTCTAACCATACCCATGTCACCCACATGTCTTATTATGGTTAGTATTTCTTAATTTATTTATAATGCCGTAACAATGTATGACATCTCACATTAGACGTCCGTTCGTGGCTGCTGGATTTGTCGGGCGGTTTCGGGCAGACTTATACCATAACGCGCCTAACCTCATGTCATAGACCATTACGCCTCTAGTTCTTGCCGTTGACCTGTCACATTAGACGTCTGCTTGTGGTTGCTGGATTTGTCGGGCGGTTCTGGGTAGTCTTACACCACAAACGCGCCTAACCTCGTGTCATAGGCGTTCATTAATAATCGTCTTTCACCCAAACCCCGAATTCATGTCATATGTTCCAAATTCACTTTAATTACATTTCATTTTTATGTCTATTTCCAATTTGTCATTCACTACACCAATTACATAATAGTTAGCCAAATTTCACATTACCCAAATTATCCAGTTATATCCAAATTCACCAATTCCATGTTATTCATACCCAAACATGCCAATTTCCAATATCCAATTATACCCAATTTCATATAGCCAATATTTTCCCAATATATATATCCCAACATTCCCACGTTCATACATATAATCTAATTCACCCTCTAGGCTTACTTTTCAAGTCACAAATAAATTTCACCAATCCATGTTATCCAACATCATATTCATTATAGGGAATGGTAAACGATAGAAGCAACATTATACAAAAAATATAGTTCAAATCCACTCACGTTGACTGGTTTAGAGAAATAAGCGATTTGTTGTTGATGTAGAACGCTGATTTAATCTTCTTATATGATTGTTGGTGAAGAGCATGAATTGTTGATGAAGAACTTTGCTACTTGATTTGATTAAACTCCAAAGTTGATGAAGAACTTGCAAATTAATTTAGGGTTTTGAGGCGGCGGCCATGTTTGGTTGAAGTTTGGTGGCATGGAGGCGTCAAAAGGAATTGTTTATGAATTAAGTTAGGTCTAGGCACTATTTTATAGGTGTAGAGAGCGTTTTAGGGCCCTAGGATTGACCTAGAAGCCATCCAGTCCGTACAGCACATAAAACAATGTCACAGGAACAAAAACTGTCCAGATCTGGGGTAGTTCGATCCCCAGATTGACCTCCTGGGGGGTAGATCGACCCCCTGGTCGACCTGCCCTATTCTGGGCGGGAAATTTCCCGCCCAGCTGCCTGGGTCGAATTTCGAACTGTTTTGAATCTTCCGAAGGCCATAACTCTTTCATACGGAGTCCGATTTTCGAAAACTTGGACTCTATTTCATGTAGAATTCCGAGACGAACGCAATTGTGATGTCCATTTTACTTAATTCCTAATATTTAAATTAAGTATCCTTATTTTATTATCTTCTCCATTACGTACACTGCCATTGAATTATTCTTTCCTTCTTTTTCATGTTAAGTAATTTTCATTGTACATCACCATTATTAACCTATGTATGCATATATATACATTTTTAATTATATTAAAAATGCAGGGTGTTACATTCTCCCACCCTTAAAGAACTTCGTCCCCGAAATTCGATAAGAGCAAAATAGATAATCCCTCGCAACACCCATCCATCAAGTGTGCATCCAATTGTTGCAAACATTGTGCACATGTGCAAAGTGAGATACATCATAGTAAAGTATGTATGCCTAATTTGGATCCACCTATATGTATGCAAATCTTAAAAACTCTTTCAAAACATGATGCTCACATCCTAAATATACTTGCAGTTCTATATGAATGCAATATTTTTGAAAAATCTAAATGTTTTTCATCCACAATTTCCTACACTCTTACAGAGTAAGAGCATAGTTCATCTGATTTTCTCATCCAAAATCCTACCAACCATCATTAAATTCGAAATTTAGAAAAATCTAATTTTCCAATTTCGATTTCTTATGTTACGAAAAGGTGTAAAATGAAAAAATTCACATCCTCCGTTTTTCTTTTCTAATCGTACTTGGATTTTTATATGACTATTCTATGAAGATTTCCTATTTTCCTATCCAAGTACAATCACATAAGAAAATTTCTTCTCTTTTTCCACTTATCTTGGAAAAATTTAATATTTATTCATCTTTTTCTTAAGATTTCCATTTTCTTTTCCCGTCTCGTTTTGTTGCTTGATTGATTCTGTTGTTTTCTTTTTAGTTAGGCTAGTTTCTTTCTTAGCTTATTTGACTTAATCAAATTACTTAAGTTTATTATTTTCAAATAAGCCTTTCCGTTTTCAACTCAAACAGCATCCTACACAGCTACTACTATGGGCCAAGAATCTTAGGACTTATGTCACAAGTCCACTCAACAGGATCTATACACTTGCTTTCCCTTCGCTACCTAGTAGTCACCTCAAGTCCATGCTGTGTATTACTAGCCTATACTTCTCTTTCAAGCAACAATCCTTTTTCTTTTTCTCAAGAAATAAACCTAGGTTTCTCAATGCTTATACATTCTACGAGAAATTTTCCATTAGTTTAATATTATCTAATCCCTAACTGTAAATTGGCAAGAAAATAACTCTCTAAGTATCAACCCCGAAGACCGAAATCAACATCAAATTGATACTTAGGGAATTTCTCATCTTAATCAATTCCCAGTTGGTTCTAATAGCTTTAACTTTATCTCGTTCTTTCTAGGCCTTAATCCTTAACTACTCCATTTTTAAAACATGTTTTGGCCTTCTTTCTTTTTATTACATTCTTCTTTCAAAACAAACTAAAGTGGTAAAACTTTTATTCTTTTCTCAAAAACTCGCTTTTGCCAAACCATAAAAACATGTTACAAAGTAAAATTGCAAAAAAAAAAAAATTCAAATCACAAACTGGAGTAGACAAGGATGACTAATGAGTTACATTGTTCCCATTTACAATGTTAACTTTGGTTGCTAAGGCGCAAATATCTACTCTATTCTTGCACTCTACCGCTTATTTTGTTTACCCAACAAAATTTCTTTTTAAAACAATAATCAAATTTTATTATTAACTGAATAGAGATTTCAAAACATCTTTTCATGTATGAAAACTAGCGAGCTATTTATGCTCCATAATATGCACCTTTTCATGAGAGAATTCCTTTAAAACAAGAAATCATTATTTTACCCAATATACCTCACTTTACTTTAAAACCCATCATGCACTAAAAACATCAAAATGTTTTTAAGATCAAAACTTGGAAAAATACCACAAAGTCTCTTACAGATTCAAGTTCTTAAAATTTTATCATTGGGTTAGACTCAAAGCGGGTCTTCAACTCGACTAAGCTTTCCTAGGCCCTTATGCAAATTCAATTCTCTCGACTATATATATTCCTAATCCATTTTCCACATCTTAACCTTTTCCAACCTATAAGGTTTCACTTTCGAACCCACTACTCTGAAATAACATTCCAGTTTTAATTCTTGGGATACTTTCTTTCTCAAATAGCAATTCATATTGTACACTTTCCAACCAAACTACCTAATGGTCTCAAAAATTTCTATGTTTATTACTTTAGTGTACAAACTAAATATCCCAACTCTTTCCCTACCTAGTGGGCTACATTATGAATTTAGGTTTATATATATAATATATTTATATTTTAGAAAATACAAATACGTTCACTCAATATCTCCTTAAGATCACTAAACCGAAGCTCTGATACTAGATGTGACAACCCGGATTCCGACGGACCGATTTTTTTTTTCAAAAATCCAATCCACCGAAACCCGAGTTGATTGCTCTGGTATCCTGCAGAAAAAGACAGAGAAAAGAGATATGTCATAGTTCGGAAAACACCTCACAACGGAAGGAGTAAAATATAATATATTTAAAACATAGCTTTACCTTAATCACAATATTGCTAAATCAGTATTCCCAAAGCTATAAGTCTCTGTCTAACCTACGAATGTAATGAGGAGGGGGTCAGAACATAAGTTATGTGTGAATGAATTTAAACTACACTTCTTGAATAATCCTACATATACCGTTCAATTACACTTTCTTATTTATTAGGTTATATGTGTTATTAGCACTCAAATCTTACACACACATCGCACCCATCTACCCCCTAGTAGATTAATCGAATATAGTGTAAATGTAGCTACCCCCAAACTAAGGTACACCCCTTGATACCCCACTCGCACGATCTCCTCCGTATCGCCACAGTAATATGCGCAGTCACTCATCATATGCCTTTGTAACGAACAACACTACATCCGCATAGAACCACTATCGTTGTGCTACGTAAGCTTACTGACTGCTATCCCCGAACTATTCGATCGAGTTTGGTTCCATCACCAAATAATGCCCTCTAGTCTATGATACACCACCCAGAGCAGACATGGTTGTACCTAGACTTTCCCACGTACGTATCATCAATCGTACTCGATGTTTCTACTGCACATGATCTCTACTTGTGCACCCAAGTTCTGTGGCAGGGCTATACCAGAAAACACGAAAATCGGTTGGGAGCTTTTCTATATCTGTACGGGTCCGCCTCTAAGAGTGTCCAGTGTACAGATATCCCTCGGGTCAGGTTTTTCTATGGTGGCTATGGCCCCACCTCAACCCTTCCCTCAACTAGTAAAGACCACACGAGCTAAGCGACCACCCCTAACAAGCAAACAATCTAAACATCCATGTGGGGTCTCCCCGCACCCGTCCCTTGATAGCAAAGGTTAACGATCTCTAGGGGTTAGCTCTTGTCTTTTCGCACTCCTTAGTCTTATGGTGACAAGCGTCCGACGATCTTGCTATCGTTTGGTTTGGACCCTCCACCTCTACCTGAGGCAATCGCCGAACCACCCTTAATGCCATCGCGTACAGCATTCTAACTGCCCCCTACTTGTGCAGTCAAGGCCCACCCACCTGGTAGTTCCGCGCAGACCCAACCTTTGTAATCCTGGCCCGAAGCTAAACCACTACAGAGGACTACCAAGAGCACCTTTAACGTCTCAGGAAGCCGCGTGCTTCCCCTTACCGTCCGTTGGAGCCGCAAAAATGGCGAACGTGCGCTCTCCTCATGCCTTATGACGCCATCATGATCTACCTCGCTGGGTTATTCATCCTACAACGTACGGACTGCTTCAAGCGCTTTTGTTTTATACATCATTAGACCCTAAGCTAACCATTTATTTCATGCTTGTGCCACCTCATCAACTTTCTCATTTAACTTGGTTGTTCACATTAGCTTCCTTTTTTTCCGTATTCACCAAGTTACCCTTGCTTATTAATTCAATTTATACTTAACCCACTTAAGTCCATTAATAAGCCCACAACATGTTATTTTCCAATCTCATAAATTATTCCCTTTTTGGGTTACAACAACATGTTATACTTAATTCATAGTTAAGTATGCCTTATCCCACATACATATTGATTAGGAGAATAACCCTCTAAACACCAGCCCCAAAGACCGAAATCAACATCAGACTGGCACCCAAAGAATTACTCTTTCCACTCATATAACTTATATCATTTTTGATTTCACATTTCTCCTTTCCAATCCACTTATTTTAAGTATATCTTTACATACAAGTTATCTCGTCTTCCTTATCGTTTCCTATAACTTATCTTGTCCCGTAAGTTATAATTTTCACCTATTATCCTTTCTTGCCTTATTCAAGTTTATTCATAATAGGTTATTTTTCATTCACCATTTCTTGTCATTAATTTTAGATTTGACTTAACCCTTCCATTTACTTAACCCGTTACTTAAACTTTACCCGATTCAATTAATTTATGATACCGTCATGGGTCCCATTTGGTTAAGCATATCTAAATTTTGTTTCATATGTCACCCGTTTCCCACTTAACCCTATTTATTATAGTTTCCATATCTTACACATGTATTACTACGGTTAAGTCTACCTTAGTCATGTTTTACATCACATGTCTTACAACGGTTAAGTCCACATTAGTCATGCTTTACATGTCATTTATATCACCCACTTAACCCTCTAACCATACCCATGTCACCCACATGTCTTATTATGATTAGTATTTCTTAATTTATTTATAAGGCCGTAACGATGTATGACCTCTCACATTAGACGTCCGTTCATGGCTGCAGGATTTACCGGGCGGTTCGAGGCAGTCTTATACCACAACGCGCCTAACCTCGTGTCATAAACCGTTATGCCTCTAGTTCTTGCCATTGACCTCTCACATTAGACATCTGCTTGTGGTTGCTGGATTTGTCGGGCGGTTCCGGGCAGTCTTACACCACAAACGCACCTAACCTCGTGTCATAGGCGTTCATTAACAATCGTCTTTCACCCAAACCCCAAATTCATGTCATATGTTCCAAATTCACTTTAATTACGTTTCATTTTTATGCCTATTTCCAATTTGTCATTAACTACACTAATTACATAATAGTTAGCCAAATTTCACATTACCTAAATTATCCAATTATAGCCAAATTCACCAATTCCATGTTATTCATACCCAAACATGCCAATTTCCAATATCCAATTATACCCGATTTCATATAATCAATATTTTCCTAATATATATCCCGACATTCCCACGTTCATACATATAATCTAATTCACCCTCTAGGCTTACTTTTCAAGTCACAAATAAATTTCACCAATCCATGTTATCAAATTACATGTTGTTAATATTGAGTTATGTCAATTCCATATCCAATAGTCCCAGTTAAATGTAACGACCCAGGGATTTTCGGCCTCGTAAATCGACATAAATACCTTTACTATAACTCATGCTGACCTTCCAAACACTGAAAACACTGGACGTTTTTAGAAAGTAATTAGAGGGTGAGGTAAGAATGATAGAAATATTAGAATAGAAGAAGAAGAAACAACACAACACAGAGTCTCACATCGCAGCGGAACAAAATATAATACAGAAATAAATCTTTACTGAGAGCTTAAAAATACTTACAATATCAGAGTACATCACACAATGGGACAGTTATAATAACTTGTTCCCATATACAACACACAGCGGAATAGTAGCTATATAATATCATATGGCTGAACTCTTCCAGCTCGTCTCTTCATAGCATTTGATAACCTGAACCTATACCCCGGGCTAACCCAAGCATTTACAAAAACACCGGGTCAGTCTGGTGAACCAGAGTGAGAAAAACTCGCATAATATTAAGGTATCTTAAACCTTGGTCTTTATTTTAAAATCTTTCAAAGAAGAGGATAAACATAAGACCAAATCCACATATAAACATGGACGGTTTTTACCTTACGATAACCCAAATCAGTTTTGAAATCAATAGCTTGTCTGATATTATAATAATGTCTAAATACAAGTAAATAAAATCTAGTAGAACGCTTGCATCTCACGCTCTACATATATAGTATATAATCAAATGCGGGCGCTTATTGGAGATTGGATTCCGACTATGACAAGGTATGGGACCACCTGCCGACCGTGTATCTCTAGAGGCGAATACACTGGGCTCAACAAGAACGTCTTGCAACCCGGCCCACACATGACTGACCACTCATTTCGCTTGAGTGTATCGAATGTATATCACCAACGGTTGGGAGCTATCCATCGTCTTCCCGAAAAGGGAAAGCATCGAAATAGATTCAAGAACAAAAGGAATTTCTCTAGATAGGTGATTATACACCCTAATGGGAGCGATCCACATAGCCATGCTGCCTGCCCGATTTTTTTTTCTTCTGGCATTTACTGATTGTGAGGCTTGAGACAAGAAATTTCATCTTGAACATCATATCCTTATTCACTTTGAATGTCACATCGTCAGATCCGCCAGATACCACTAATTGACGTCAAAAAAAATACTCTTAGTTGATAAGCTACGGGAATGGCCTTTCTCCGCCACCAACTATGGTACGTTTGGAGAAATCAACGTACGTAATTCTTTTGAAAATACTTTGTCAGACATCCGTCCATACAAGTCATCCAGGAACAGGATGAACCAAAGGAACTCTCCTACTGCATCCAATATAGGAATCACCCCATGGATCAGTAGCGAGAAGTCCTTGCAACCCGTAGATTCCAACCACGACAGAACCATATTTTATCTCTGGCCACTAAACCAGAGATTTTTAGTAGTCCTTTCGCTTATGAAAATCCACGGTCTTCAATACTTCATCTCGATCATCTCTAATATCTTCCTGTATTTGTTGGTCGGAATGGTTTTCGAATATAAATTCGATCCCGGTCTTTCCGTGCCAACAATCATATTGGACAGATTTGATAGTCCTTGATTTAACTATCAAAATAAACAGTGTTTCAATCATGGCAATCATTGAGTTCACTGGTTCAGTATTCAGCACCACTTGGCCTTTTAATTAAAAAAAATGTAAATTCAAACTCTTAAATCTTTCAATACTAAAAATATAGTTTCCTCGCTTCTTTATTTGTCATGAGATTCTTCTTTAAAACCAATTCATTACTATAGGATAATCCTATATCATAATTAGTTTTCTATTTTCGCTTTCAAACCATTAGCCATGTTATTATATAATATTTGGAAATCATTTCAACTTATTACTGATATCATACTTTACAAAACATCTTCGTGCATAACGATAACAAATGCTTATTAATATAGGGTAAATCTATTTCAGTACTCAACTTTACATTTCCTTTTAACCTTGCAGATATCATTATAATTTGACGCAATCTCCTTTATTCCCCTTTTCCTTGAAATCATCATTTTATATATGTTTTCACCAAAAATATTTCGTTATCATTTCACTATTGAAATAATAAAGTTTATTAACCACATTTACCATTACAACTCATATCATTCTAAGATAATCCCGAACTCACTCAAGTTGGGGTATATTAGTTACCTCTCAGACCTTGATCAACAACGTTCATACCTAAAGATAAATATAAGTTGTAATCCAAAACCAATATTTCATTCTAATTCCAATACAAATACCATTGAACTATTTTATTCAAAATAAGGTTTCATAAAACCTTCTTATATATTTGAAATTCCCTTTCTCGGATATAACTGTTATTCCTTAATGTAATAATTAAGCAACTTCTTATAAAAAATGCCACTTTTAACACCTTCCTCTTGTCAAGCAACTTCACTTTATAATTTGGTTTAGTTTACAAATCTAACGATTTGCTTCCCCTATCAAATTCACTTTTACCAATCTCGTTTCAAATCTATTCAACCATATCCCGCTTTGGAAATCTCATTTCAACTCCCCATTTCTACTTAATTCCATTACTGAGTAACGTTAATATAAAATCAATGATTTACCACTTCACCCTTTTTATATAACTCTGGTTTATCATCAAACTCTTTATCTTACTTTTCTTTTACTTAATTCGAATAATTAAGTAACATTTATTTTACACTATCACATTTGCTTAACCATTCCTTTCATAACTTTGTTATAAAACTCAAGTGTTAAACAAAACCTGTTCCCACTCTCCTTTCGTCATTCAATTGAATTCCATTTCAACTTCGATTACTTTTTAAGTGATTTCCCATTAAAAAGTAATTTTCTAAATTATTATCAATTACGATAATATTTTATTCAACCATTAACTACATTAGTAGTTAATTTCTTCACTTCTTTAAAATCTTATTATCATCTAAACAATATTCATTAAACTATTTCTATTCAAACATACTAAATTAGTAATAAATCTTAATTTTAAAACGGTTGATTTATCCAACTCAAACCACGGTTATCTCGTTAACCGATTCTAATTCTTTTTTCCCTTTAAATTAATTAATAATTAATTTAAATAATCCCATTTAGATATTTCTCAACAAAACCATTATTCACTTTTTAACCGTAAGGTTAATTTCCTTAATCTCACATTCACAAATCTGATTAACATCAGAATTTGCCTTTATAAAATCAATATACAGTTCATTATAAAGATAATTATTTATTTCCTTCTTATATATTTCAGATTCTATCTTTAGTATAAAATAATTTTATAACTTCAGTCGTATCGATTTACCTGACGATAAATCAATATAAACAAAACAATTTATTTTCAGGCCATTCACTGTCGTTTACTCAACCAATATAGCCCATTAGTTAAAACACCACACCGGTTGACATTCAAATCAATGATCAATACTCAAATAAATCACCCAAACATGACAGTTCATATGATAATATGAAAATAGATAATATATTTGAGGAATCCGGTTGGATCCCTCCAACCTGTCCTTCCATGTATTCAAATGGTTATCTTCAAATCGATCGTTCAATTCAAACAGATCAAACAATTCAAACCATTGAACACGTTTATTTTATAAACGTGACCAATAAGGTAAGTTACCTTTATTCGAACCAATCGTTAAAATAACGATTTGGTATTTCACTGAAATTAAACGACGATTTAATTTCATCAGTTAAATCAGCAAATAAATATATCATTAGCAAACAGTCAACCATTGGCAAGAAGAGCACACCAAATAAAAACCCAATTTATAAATGGGAAGAACTGAGTAAGTTTAACTCACCGTATTTCTGTTGTCGCTAAAGCGGTTCGGTTTCCGTTCCAATTAAATTAAACCACTGTTTAATTTAACAATAAACTTCAACAGTCCCCGGCTTTGTCCAGAATAGTTTCAGGATGTAGTATTCTCAACCACAGTTCCGATGTGATCCGTTTCATTTAATTCTGTCGACATATACCAGAGATATATAACTATAAGCATCCACCATTAAATTAAATTATATAATTATAATGAATTTAATTACTTTTTCTTCTTTTATTATTAACAGTTGATATGGCCGACACTGTTCTTCAACAAACCCGATTATCTTCTTTAGAACCAAATCGCGTATCCACCATCATTGTTCAACACCTATAACAATAAGTGATGATTAATTTTCTTTAATTTATTAATTTTCTAATTAGCAATACTGTAACACCACGTATGTTGAATAACTTGCTATAATATAAAACAGGGCAGAATTAAATTTTAAAATCTGAATCAGGGGAAACGGGATATGCCATTGCGTTCGTCTCGGAAAAATACGCGAAATAGAGTCCGAGTTTTCGAAAATCGGAGTCCGTATGACCCAGTTAAGTCCCAAAGAAGTTTTCAGAAAATTTAAAACAGATTTAAAATATTCAGATTCACATTTCAGAAGAGGCGGGAAAATTCCCGCCAGGCAGAGGGTGTCGACCCCCTCCCTAGGGGTCGACCCAAGGGTCGACCCCCCCTGTCGGTCTGTGTGACCTGGGTGCACCATTTTGGCTTTTGGGCTGTGCTTAGTGGCTAGTGACGAAATATGACGGCTCTAATCTGATTTAGGGCTAATCTAATGGCCTAAAACACCTAACTAATCTATAAATACACCCTAAGACTACCCTAATTCATACTAAAAATAGATACAACATCGTTATGCCGTCAAAATGCAACTTGAAGGAGCCTCCATCAAATTAAAGAGGAAGATAGCTTCTCAAATCAATTTCTAATCAACTCTAGCAACTTAATCTTCTTCTTAGGAGTGCTAATCAACAAGTTGTGAGTTTCTATAGCCTTAATGACCAATTGTTGAAATGATTATGATAGGATATAATGAGGTTATGGCTATGAATGTGGATCAATGCAAGTTATGTTATCATATGCTATGTGTTCATGATGTTATGCAAGTTATGCAAGTTGTATGCTATGTGTTATGCAAGTTATGCAAGTCATATGCTAGGAGATCATGATGTTATGCAAGTTATGCAAGTCATATGCTATGTGTTATGCAAGTTATGCAAGTCATATGCTATGTGTTCATGATGTTATGCAAGTTATGCAAGTCATATGCTATGTGATCATGATGTTATGCAAGTTATGCAAGTCATATGCTATGAGTTCATGATGCTAGTTATGCAAATCATTATGATAAACATTGATCCATTATGACACCATGATTATGCAAGTTTGGTGTATGATTATATGCAAGTTCATATATGATATGTTATGCAAGTTTGGTGTTTGATTATATGCAAGTTCATATATGACATGTTATGCAAGTTTGGTGTTTGATTATATGCAAGTAACATGTGCAAGTTTACACCTTAGTATGATATGCATACATATGCAAGTTAACCCCTTTATGTCTTACATACATATGCAAGTTTACCCCTTTGAATGACATAAGTAGCTTATGCAAGTTACCCTCTTTATGACATATGTGATTCATGCAAGCTTGGGTTGATTATTTATACTAGTTGGGTTTGATGCTATATGCATGTTGACACCTTTAAAACCCATATAGATGCTAATGTTATGCAAGTTGAACCCATTGTATGTTTGGTGAATCTTCCCTTTTAAGTATGTCATGTTAGCGAATTACGTGGGGAACGATGGGGTTAATATTCATGTTAATGAAATGGTGTGAAGTTGGTATGATTATGCATACCATAAAGTGGATGGACATAATTGAGTCAATTATGTACATCGTTAAATTTGTAATTAATTAGGGATAATTAATACAAATTATGGGGGTGATTAATTAGGTGTAATTAATCGACTAAGACACGAGCTTGGACTCTTTTGTAGCATAAGACTGCCCGGAACCGACCGGCAAATCCAGCGGCCACAAATGATTGGCCCAATGTGAGAGGTCTTAGGCACAAACTTAATACGTGACAAGTGTAAAGGCACGAGGTTAGACTCGGTTATGGCGTAAGGCTGCCCGGACCCGACCGGCAAATCCAGCTGCCATAAAAGATAGTCTAATGTGAGAGGTCTTTACAACGGTTACGTTCTTAATCAATTAAGAAACACTTAACCAGATAAGCATGTAGTGGGGCATGAGGGTTAAGTGGGTGCCTTGGGTGGCATGTGGAAATCAAGTAAGTGCCTTGGGTGGCATGTGGAAATCAAGTGGGTTGCCTTGGGTGGCAATAGAAAATACGATTAGAATACTTAACCAAGTGGAAACATGTAATTAAACATGATTAAAAGGTTAAGTGGGATGCACTAGATAAAGGGACAAGCTTAGGTGGGTAGCTTGTGGGGGCCCATTTCAACCAGTAACCCATATGTATCTTATTGGGCTTGACTATAAGAGGCCAAAACGGGTTAGCGGTGGCAACGCAAGTCCAACGGGTTTCATATGCGTGTGTGGACCCGGGCTGGTAGGTAAGACGTTGTTGCATCGTGTAGGTATAAGCCGTGCACCATTGGTTGTGTCGGGTTGCCACCTTGGGGAGTGATACACCCCACTGTGGGGCCAGCACGGGTATCTACGGTAGGGAGCCGATCGCTTGGGGAGTAGTGGGTACACCTAGTGGAGATAGGGGCAGACGGCACCTATGTAGTCAGCTAGGAGTACACGAAACTACTGGGTAAATTTTCTAAGTCCTTGGGTGGGATCAACCTTTAAGTAGGAATGACTGGTGTGGTGCAGTTAGTAATTACCCTTGGGTGGGTAGATGCGTCTTTACCGTTATCTTAGTTCATCCTATGTCTAGTGGCTACTTAGTGTAGTCATTTATCACCAGTCATCACCGTACCAAGTTTATATCATACCCTAATTAATTTAATGGTTGTGTTGTTAAAGTTATAGGGCTCACTCATACTTATGTCTGACCCCGTTGTTTTTATCTTTTTTCCCCTCATGTCCTCAGGTTGGGCCTAGTACTAGTGGACTTTGATCTGATCGCTTATCTATCTTTTGGAGCTTGGACCGTGATGTAAAGCCCAGCTTATCTTTTCTATTATGGCTATTAGTTACTTAATGGGATTATGTACTTATGTTTTTATCAGGATGGATATTTGGTACTTGACTCTTTTATGGTGTTGTAACTAAACATGTTTACCTTCTGCTGCAATGAAATGATGTTTTAGATTTTCAAGTATTTATATCTATCTTGTTGTAATCTTTCTGTTCTATATTCACTTAAAATGCTCCACCGAAGTTAAGGCATTCCCTTAGTGAGTGACCTTAGCGGGGGTGGGGTGTTACACGTGGTATCAGAGCGAAGGTTACCGGAACAGATAAAATTTTTAGAAAACTATTTTTTCTAAAAACATTTTTGGAAGAAGTATTTTCAAAAACATGTCTTTTAAGAGAGAAGTTTTTGAAAGAAAAGCATAATCCCCAATAGCCATATCTTTATCTTTCGAATTCTCCGTTTTGAATCTTTCCTTTTTCGTTTCAGCATGGCTGAAGATCTTAACTTTCCGGAGGGTGTAGCGATACCAGTATGGTATAGGAGATTGATGGAGGCTAGGGCCGCCACTGCGGGTCCAGCAAATGTCCCTCCACCAACAGTAGCACCCGATCTTCCTCCTCCTCCTCCTCCTCGCACGGATACTTTTGCTAAGACTTGCAAGGAATTTAAGGCTATGGGAGGGAAACCTTTTCAAGGATCAGAAACTTTCGTGGAAGCTAGAGATTGGCTTAAGCAGGTGGAAGAGTTGATAGATATCTTTGAGATGGAAGAAGGAAAGAAAGTCAAGTTAGCTGCTTGGTTAATGAAGGGAGAGGCCTCGTTCTGGTGGGAGGTCACTAATGGAGAGCGCCCTGTTGACTCTTGTGCGGATTTCAGGCAAAGGTTTGTGGCAAAGTTCTCTCAAGGGCGGAGGAAAACTTTTATATGGAAAGGTTCTTGACTTTAAAGCAAGGAAACCTATCGGTGAAGGAATATGTCAACAAGTTTAATCAATTGGCAAGGTTTGGCATAGACATGGTGAATACACCGGAGAAGAAGGCTTTGAGGTTCGTTAAGGGCTTGAATGAACCGATGCATGGATTGGCTATGACTCACATCCCTATGGGGGCCACCTTTGAGAAGCTAGTAGACATGGCACTCATGCATGAGGAAGAGAAGGGTCCCAATGCTAATAAGGCACCCGAGAAGAAGGGGGATCAGAAGAGACCTCAACAGCAACAACAAAACAAGGGTGGGAAAGGCAACGGTGGCAAGGGAAAGAAGAAGTGCTTCAATTGCGGGACACCAGGCCACCTAAGCAAAGATTGTCGGAAGAAGAAGAAGACTGGCGGCTTCCACTGTGGCGAAGCAGGGCATCTAGTGAAGGACTGCCCTAAGAAGGGGCAAAGGACGGGATCTACCTCAGGGGGACAGGTGCAAGCTCTTATGGCACCAGGTCAGGCAAGGGGGCAAGTTCAGGCTCTCGCGGTTCCACCGATTCAGGAAAGAGGTAGAACTATTTCCGTTGAAAGTCTGGTTTTTCTGTTTGATCATCATGTCCATACTTTGTTTGACTCTGGCGCATCGCATTCATTTATCTCATCATCATTAGTTGAGTCACTGCACTTAGACACCAGTCTAGTAGATGATCCCTTGGTTGTTTCAAACCCAATTGGGGGCTCCATTTATTTGTCCATGATATGTTTGGGTTTGAAGATTTCTATACTTAGCGTTGAGTTTAGATGTGATGCTTTTGTTTTGGGCTTCACGGGATATGGGTTGATTTTGGGCATGGATTGGTTATCCAGTAATGGTGCCGTTCTTGATTGTGAAAGGAGAGTTGTTAGGCTCATGACCCGCTTGGGTAACACTCTCGAGATCTCTTGTAATCCCATGGATTCTGTTATGCTAAGTTACCTTGAATCGCTTGACGCTTCGGTCGAGAGTTTGCGATCTGTTAGAGTGGTCCGGGAGTACTCGGATGTGTTTGAGGAGGTGAAGGGCTTACCTCCGAAGCGGGAGATAGACTTCCGAATATATCTGGTGGACAATGCTAAACCAGTATCTTTACCAGTGCGCCACATGGCTCCTCGTGAGAGGAGGGAACTCCATAAGCAAGTAGGGGAGTTGCTTGAGAAGGGGTTCATAAGACGAAGTATATCGGAGTGGGGTGCTCCAGTAGTTTTTGCCACGAAGGCGGATGGGTCCCTCGGACTTTGTGTAGACTATAGAGAACTCAACAAGCTCACAAAGAAGAATAGACACCCATTGCCGAGGATTGATGATCTCTTTGATCAGTTGGTTGGCGCATCAGTGTTTTCGCAGTTGGACTTGGCCATGGGGTTTCATCAGTTGAGAGTGGCTGAGGATAGCATAGACAAGGCTACCTTTAGGACTCCGGATGGTTTCTATGAGTGGCTTGTGATGCCATTTGGTTTGACGAACGCCCCTGCATACTTTGTTGATTTGATGAGCAGGGTGTTCAGGGAGTTCCTTAATAAGTTCGTGGTGGTCTTTGTGAATGACATCTTAGTATTTTCTAAGAGTGAAGAAGAGCATGCCCTACATCTTAAGGAAGTGTTGGAGACTCTTCGAGCGCATAGCCTTAAGGCTAAATTCTCTAAATGTCACTTTTGGAGGAAGTGCGGTTCTTGGGGCACGTGGTCTCCAAGGAAGGGATAGCTGTGGATCCCGCGAAGGTAGTATCCATCCAAGATTGGAAGGTTCCGAAGAATGCTACCGAGGTGAGGAGTTTCTTGGGGTTGGCTGGCTACTATAGGAAATTTATCAAGGACTTCGCGAAGATATCAGCCCCATTAACTCGCTTGACAAAGAAGAATCTAGTCTTTGCATGGGACGTAGATTGTGATGATGCGTTCCAACGGTTAAAGAGAGCTTTAACCACAGCTCTAGTCTTAGTGTTGCCAGATGGGAGTAAGCCATTTGTTGTCTATACTGATGCTTGTGGGACAGGACTGGGCGCGGTCTTAATGCAAGAGGGAAGGGTAATAGCCTACGGTGGAAGGCAGTTGAGAGCGCAAGAGAAAAATTACCCTACCCATGATTTAGAGTTGGCCGCTATTGTTTTTGCGCTTAAGATTTGGCGCCATTATCTTCTTGGAGAGAGGTTCGAATTGTTTATTGACCACAAATCATTGAAGTACTTGTTTTCTCAGAAGGATTTGAACTTGAGACAGCAAAGGTGGATGGAGTTCTTAGCATCCTATGATTTCGAGATAGCGTATACCCCTGGCAAGGGTAACGTGGTGGCGGACGCCTTGAGCAGAAAAAGGTTGTCCTTGAGTCCATTGTTCGTGGAACGACGAAGCTTGGAATTTATCTCGATGTTTGATTTCAGACCTTCCGTTGACTATATACCCGGTTTGTTAGCATCCTTAGAGGTCAGACCTACTCTTTTGGGACGGATTGGCGAGGCACAGCGGGACGACCCACAGTTGGTTGAGTTGGTAGAGAGGCTCATAAGGGGGGAGTCGTCCAGCCATTTGAGTAGGTACACCCTAGACGATAGGGGGTGCTTGCGTAGAGACGGTAGACTTTGTGTACCGCAAGACGAGGGTTTGAGGAAGGCTATTCTTGATGATGCACATCGTTCAAAGATGACCATTCATCCCGGTGGGACAAGATGTACCAAGACATGAAGCGAGTTTTCTTTTGGGTCGGTATGAAGAAAGATGTGGCCGAGTATGTCGCTAGATGCTTGGTGTGTCAACAAGTGAAAGCGGAGCAAAAGAAACCCGGTGGGTTGCTTCACCCATTGGAAGTTCCGCAATGGAAGTGGGATAGCGTCTCGATGGATTTTATTGATGGGTTACCTAGATCGAGGAAGGGTAATACGGGAATTTGGGTTGTGGTAGACAGACTTACTAAGAGCGCCCATTTCATACCCGTGAAGAGCAAGAGGACTGCTCCATGGCTAGCTTCAGTTTACCTTCGAGAGATAGTTCGGTTACATGGTGTACCATCTAGCATAGTGAGCGATCGAGATCCTATCTTCACTAGCGAGTTTTGGAAGAGTTTGCAAGAAGCAGTGGGGACTCAGTTGTGTCTGAGCACCGCATATCATCCTCAGACGGATGGCTAGACCGAGAGGGTGAATCGTGTTCTAGAAGACCTTTTGAGGCTTTGTATCTTAGATTTTAGAGGTACTTGGGAAGAGCATCTTCCATTGGTGGAGTTCGCGTATAATAACAGCTTTCAGTCTAGTATTGGTATGGCTCCTTTCGAAGCTCTTTATGGAAGGCCTTGTCGATCACCTACATGTTGGTGGGAATCTACGGATAAGATCTTGCTTGGGCCTGATATGGTTAGAGAGACTTCGGAAAAGATTGATTTGATTCGAAGAAGGATGAAAGCGGCGCAAGACAGGCAGAAATCTTACGCGGATAAGAGGAGGACGGATCTTGAGTTTGATGTTGGGGACATGGTCTTTGTCAAAGTATCTCCGTTACGGAATGTTGTTCGCTTTGGGTCTGTAGGGAAGTTAGCCCTAAGATTTGTAGGACCGTTTCCTATTAAGGAAAGGATTGGACGGATGGCATATAGAGTGGATTTACCTGAGAGACTTAGTGGGGTACATGACGTATTCCATGTGTCACATTTGAGGAAGTGCCTACATGAGACCGCAGAGGTGGTAGAGCCGAGCTTGCTTAGAGAAGTGGAGGTAGAGCGTGATGCGACTATTCGACGAGCTCCTACCCGCATCCTTGGGTCAGAGATTAGGAAGTTGAGAAACAGAGAGGTTCGACTAGTCAAAGTGCAATGGGGAGAGGATGAGAGCAATGCTACTTGGGAGACAGAAGCGAAGATGCGTTCATTGTACCCATTCCTTTTTGAGGGTATGTCTTTTAACTTCTCCTTTATCGTTTGTCTAGTATTTATCTTATCTTTAGTATGTCCTCTCATTGGTACCTTTGACCTTTAGATAGGGTAAACCTATGGTTGAAACATGTGTTTGAGACATGTTATGATTGATGGATGCGTGTGGATGCAAGTGTTTGCTAGTGGTTGCTCGTGGATGCATATACACACACTTTAGACACTAGATCGGCTCAATCACTTCATATTGCATATTGCATATAATTGTGTGTAGGTAGCTATATTAATGGATGTATAATGGTTGTGTTATCATATGGATGATGCATTTTGGTGAATGATTGTGCACTCATTAGAAATAGTATGTGTCGATAGGGTTCTTTCGCATACATATTGGATGCATGGCACTATCATGGTTTGCATTAAGGAGGTCAACTGAATCAGTAGACCGCCTGATTTTGCATTAGACAGGGAACATATACACACACTCTTTGCATATGTTCATACAGCATTAGAAACTTTAAGGACAATGGATGCCATTGTTTGATGGTTTGAGTAGATGGTTGTTTGGTTGGTAGGATACGTTCTTCTTGACTTAGAGATTTCGGGGACGAAATCCTTTAAGTAGGAGAGAAAGTAACACCCCGTATGTTGAATAACTTGCTATAATATAAAACAGGGCAGAATTAAATTTTAAAATCTGAATCAGGGGAAACGGGCTATGCCATTGCGTTCGTCTCGGAAAAATACGCGAAATAGAGTCCGAGTTTTCGAAAATCGGAGTCCGTATGACCCAGTTAAGGCCCGAAGAAGTTTTTAGAAAATTTAAAACAGATTTAAAATATTCAGATTCACATTTCAGAAGAGGCGGGACAATTCCCGCCAGGCAGAGGGTGTCGACCCTAGGGTCGACATGGGTGTCGACCCCCTCCCTAGGGGTCAACCCAGGGGTCGACCCCCCCTGTCGGTCTATGTGACCTGGGTGCACCATTTTGGCTTTTGGGCTGTGCTTGGTGGCTAGTGACGAAATCTGACGGCTCTAATCTGATTTAGGGTTAATCTAATGGCCTAAAACACCTAACTAATCTATAAATACACCCTAAGACTACCCTAATTCATACTAAAAATAGATACAACATCGTTATGCCGTCAAAATGCAACTTGAAGGAGCCTCCATCAAATTAAAGAGGAAGATAGCTTCTCAAATCAATTTCTAATCAACTCTAGCAACTTAATCTTCTTCTTAGGAGTGCTAATCAACAAGTTGTGAGTTTCTATAGCCTTAATGACCAATTGTTGAAATGATTATGATAGGATATAATGAGGTTATGGCTATGAATGTGGATCAATGCAAGTTATGTTATCATATGCTATGTGTTCATGATGTTATGCAAGTAATGCAAGTTGTATGCTATGTGTTATGCAAGTTATGCAAGTCATATGCTAGGTGATCATGATGTTATGCAAGTTATGCAAGTCATATGCTATGTGTTATGCAGGTTATGCAAGTCATATGCTATGTGTTCATGATGTTATGCAAGTTATGCAAGTCATATGCTATGAGTTCATGATGCTAGTTATGCAAATCACTATGATAAACATTGATCCATTATGACACCATGATTATGCAAGTTTGGTGTATGATTATATGCAAGTTCATATATGATATGTTATGCAAGTTTGGTGTTTGATTGTATGAAAGTTCATATATGACATGTTATGCAAGTTTGGTGTTTGATTATATGCAAGTAACATGTGCAAGTTTACACCTTAGTATGATATGCATACATATGCAAGTTAACCCCTTTATGTCTTACATACATATGCAAGTTTGCCCCTTTGAATGACATAAGTAGCTTATGCAAGTTACCCTCTTTATGACATATGTGATTCATGCAAGTTTGGGTTGATTATTTATGCTAGTTGGGTTTGATGCTATATGCGTGTTGACACCTTTAAAACCCATGTAGATGCTAATGTTATGCAAGTTGAACCCATTGTATGTTTGATGAATCTACCCTTTTAAGTATGTCATGTTAGCGAATTACGTGGGGAACGATGGGGTTAATATTCATGTTAATGAAATGGTGTGAAGTTGGTATGATTATTCATACCATAAAGTGGATGGACATAATTGAGTCAATTATGTACATCGTTAAATTTGGAATTAATTAGGGATAATTAATACAAATTATGGGGGTGATTAATTAGGTGTAATTAATCGACTAAGACACGAGGTTGGACCCTTTTGTAGCATAAGACTGCCCGGAACCGACCGGCAAATCCTGCGGCTACAAATGATTGGCCCAATGTGAGAGGTCTTAGGCACAAACTTAATACGTGACAAGTGTAAAGACACGAGGTTAGACTCGGTTATGGCGTAAGGCTGCCCGGACCCGACCGGCAAATCCAGCTGCCATAAAAGATAGTCTAATGTGAGAGGTCTCTACAACGGTTACGTTCTTAATCAATTAAGAAACACTTAACCAGATAAGCATGTAGTGGGGCATGAGGGGTTAAGTGGGTGCCTTGGGTGGCATGTGGAAATCAAGTAAGTGCCTTGGGTGGCATGTGGAAATCTAGTGGGTTGCCTTGGGTGGCAATAGAAAATACGAATACTTAACCAAGTGGAAACATGTAATTAAACATGATTAAAAGGTTAAGTGGGATGCACTAGATAAAGGGACAAGCATAGGTGGGTAGCTTGTGGGGGCCCATTTCAACCAGTAACCCATATGTATCTTATTGGGCTCGACCCATGTCGAGGACGGGACACGCGTACTGGGCTTGACTATAAGAGGCCAAAACGGGTAAGCGGTGGCAACGCAAGTCCAACGGGTTTCATATGCGTGTGTGGACCCGGGCTGGTAGGTAAGACGTTGTTGCATCGTGTAGGTATAAGCCGTGCACCATTGGTTGTATCGGGTTGCCACCTTGGGGAGTGATACACCCCACTGTGGGGCCAGCACGGGTATCTACGATAGGGAGCCGATCGCTTGGGGAGTAGTGGGTACACCTAGTGGAGATAGGGGCAGACGGCACCTATGTAGTCAGCTAGGAGTACACGAAACTACTGGGTAAATTTTCTAAGTCCTTGGGTGGGATCAACCTTTAAGTAGGAATGACTGGTGTGGTGCAGTTAGTAATTACCCTTGGGTGGGTAGATGCGTCTTTACCGTTATCTTAGTTCATCCTATGTCTAGTGGCTACTTAGTGTAGTCATTTATCCCCAGTCATCACCGTACCAAGTTTATATCATACCCTAATTACTTTAATGGTTGTGTTGTTAAAGTTATAGGGCTCACTCAGACTTATGTCTGACCCCGTTGTTTTTATCTTTTTCCCCCTCAGGTCCTCAGGTTGGGCCTAGTACTAGTGGACTTTGATCTGATCGCTTATCTATCTTTTGGAGCTTGGACCGTGATGTAAAGCCCAGCTTATCTTTTCTATTATGGCTATTAGTTACTTAGTGGGATTATGTACTTATGTTTTTATCAGGATGGATATTTGGTACTTGACTCTTTTATGGTGTTGTAACTAAACATGTTTACCTTCTGCTGCAATGAAATGATGTTTTAGATTTTCAAGTATTTATATCTGTCTTGTTGTAATTTTTCTGTTCTATATTCACTTAAAATGCTCCACCGAAGTTAAGGCATTCCCTTAGTGAGTGACCTTAGCGGGGGTGGGGTGTTACAAATACTAATTACTTTGTTATGCAAGGAGACCAATACTCCTCTGTACTGTCACGTTCCATACCTCAACGATACATATCCAACTTCTGTTCCTTCTTACTGTTCTTCATTCCTGGTTACTGAACCCACATTGCAAGCTGTAATCACGTTATATATGATTTAATTAATAACTACTATATTTCTTAATTACTTTAATTAAGAATTATTTGATCACTTACTTACCAAAAATTAAGGTATACGGTTTCTATAGGATTGGATCCAAAAGTAGCCGCTCCCCTCTAGTACCTCGTTTTGACTTCATGTAACTGCAATACACGGTTCTTCCCTACCGCTTCATTCTGGACTTCAACTTCTCTCTGTGCCTTTACTAATACCACATGAGAGCATCACCCATTATTCCAAGTACCCCGC
Source organism: Allium sativum (assembly GCA_030737875.1). Classification (NCBI taxonomy): domain Eukaryota; kingdom Viridiplantae; phylum Streptophyta; class Magnoliopsida; order Asparagales; family Amaryllidaceae; genus Allium; species Allium sativum. Next base: position 564,604,997 of record CM060919.1, on the reverse strand, counting down.
ACCTCACTGACCCCCTATCCACGTATTCTAGAACCCCACTTCTTCGGTCTAAATAAAACGTTCAGGCTTCGGAAATGCTTTTCATCTTCGTGTAATCTTGCATCATTCTCGTCCCTCCCAGATCCATGCGCCCATACAACAGACCAACCCAGATCATTAGACCACATCCCTTTGCTCACGTCCTTTTCCTTTGTCTTCATCCACAGTTCGTTCGATCGGAAACTCGACACCCTAAAGCAGCCATTCGACTCAACTTTTTGCCGCGACACACCCATCTTGTTGCACCTCCGGTTGAACTAAGGAGCTCGAAGAGCTCTTCCTCCTAGTAGGTGTATGTGATTTTAATGGATGATCGGATTTTATGTTTTGGAGATGAGGAAATAGGGAAATTCTCGCTCGTCGGTTTTTAGTGGAGGCGGAGGCATTTTCTTGTTGACTACAGAAAGAAATGTGGATGAGGGCTTTACTTAAGGATTGGTATTTATATAGGAAGAACGGAAGATAGAAACAACGTCTTCCCAAGGGTGTTTTCATAGTCTGTGAATTAGAGAAGTAAGGGTAGGTGAGTGATTGATGGGAAAAAACAAACAGACTGTTTTTCTTTGCTGGAAAGGATGTGGCGAGACGGCGAAAGCTCATGTCTGTTGAGAGAAAAGAGTAGACTTAGGCTTCAGTGTATCAGACTGCGTTGATCCCTCTTTTCCATCTCAGTGTTGATTGATTTAGACGGCATAGAATAGCGAAGGATAGGTCATAGAAAGATAAGGCACTATCATGTTTTTGGGTAGGCATGTGCTGTGTATATTCTTAGCTGCGCCTGTAATCTTTAGAATAGGTTTTCATTGAGATTTCATGTGTGATGGTGAAGTGAAATAAAGGCTACATGGAGTAGAAACCGATGTAGACACCTTAGGCATGTGCCATGCTGTGTAGTTGTGCAGGGTGCCTTCTTTGATTTTATACTATAACTTGGATGTGGCAATACCCTAGTGAAGGAATACGGTTTGCAAATATTTGGAGGAAGTTATAATATTATAATGTACCATACTTCGTCGTGAGAAATCACGTTAAAAACCAATACAACCGATTTCTGTTTTCTGACAGAAAGGCTATTCTTAGTGTAAAAAGGTATTCCGGACCCAGTGGGACAAGTTTCGTCGAAATCCGAGATCGTATGAAAAAATTTCCTTTATAAAACCAGAAACAAAAACGCGTTTAATTTTTCAACGATCACCAGATAAATCAAATCAACTTGAAACCTTGCAATCCTATAATAATTCTTCAATACAAACCCAACGACACTAGTTTCGTCGCATTCTGAGACTGTTTCCCCGGTAGGCTATTTTTATGCGCATCGCAATGCCAATTTGAACACCAAATTTGTCAGTCTTCAAAAATAATAAACTATATAACTATTCTGACACTAATCGATGATACGAACTCAGCGGAATTGGTTTCGCGGCTTAATTCGATCGTCTGTTCAAGTTATGCCCAATTATCCCTTTATTAAATTAATTACGCGCTATAGAAATTGAACGAGCGCTTATGGCTGCCGTGGTCACATACGACATTGGTTTGCCACGCAACTCAACACCGTACAATAATTTAACAATACGGTTCTAGTGAAATTGATTTCGTCGAAATCAATGTCCGTTTGCAAAACGGCTATTTTAACGGCCTATAATTAAATAACGATTTCCATAGCGATTATTTTAAAGTTTTATTTGGCCATATCTAGCAAATTATAACACGAAATATGAAATTTTTCTCTTTCATATGAAAATTATCATCAACACGGTTCCAACGTTTCTCGTTTCACAGAAATCCGACTTACATCAGCTCCTGTACATTCAATTAAAGTTCAAAATTCAATATTACGAACTGTAGTGCCGTTCCGAGCTCAATTTATATTATAAATAAAATTAACGTTCAAACTTCGTTTTAAATAATGAATTAAATATTAAAATCCATTAATACTCCAAATATAATATTTAAAATAATAAATTAAATTAAATATTTGACTGCCAAAAATACGGGTCGTTACACTCTTCCCCCCTTAAAAAATAATTTTGTCCTCGAAATTGCTAAGGTAAGAAAGAACGTTACAAACCCATTATCTTTATAAAAATAAATTCAAATCTCGATTTTTATTTCCAAAAAAAAATCTAATTGGTTTTAAAACCAATTTATTCCAAATAAAAGAATTTTCCAAAAATCTTCAAAAAATTTCTATCACCTTAAATTTTGGAAAAATTTTGGCAGAATCTCCCCTGTATGGAGGACATCTGCAATATCGCAGGTTCAAGAAATATATACATCGACCAACAAGGTCGGAAAGTTTCAAAAACCCAACTCAAAACCCAAATAAAAACTAAAATTTCATATTCTGCATAGGCATACCTTTTTGTGAGCGTTATTATGCGGTAAGCAATATTTTATATTCGAGCTTGCTTAGTTATTGTGCAGCTCTATTCAAACTCGATTCAATTAGCTCCAGAATTTTTCTTGGATGGATTTTAAAGCTGAATTGGCACTTCTGCACCTGTTCTCAACTCAAATAAATTTCATTAGTCCCCAAAACAACATCAATTAGTTTAAATATTCATATCATACGATCCAACTAGTTCTACACACAATCTAATCCACACGAGATTATAATTATTTATAATCACTTCATTTATTTCTTTAATTATCCATTCAGGTTTATTAATCTGGATTGATTTATCCAACTTATTTATTTCATATTGGGTTTCAACCAAGTTTATCATTTTCAGATTTATGTTCAAGCTATCAACATCACAATCCAACATATCATTCAAACCAACAAATCTAAATGATTGCCTATATTATAATAATTTGAGAAAATCATTACTTTTATTATAAAATAAATTAGGCAAAAATAATTTTAATATCAAATTACAAATACGCGCTCTCATATATATAACAAACTCAATCTACGGTATTACTAACCCCATCTCTATCGAGTTACGCCACAGGGCCAAGGTTATCACTAAACCAATAGCTCTGATACCACTGTAACGACCCAGGGATTTTCGGCCTCGTAAATTGACATAAATGGCCTTTCCTGTAACTCATGCCGACCTTCTAAACACTGAAAACACTGGACGTTTTTAGAAAGAAATTAGAGGGTGGGGTAAGAAAGAAAGAAATATTAGAATAGAAGAAGAAGAAACAACACAACACAGAGTCTCACATCGCAACGGAACAAAATATAATACAGAAATAAATCTTTACTGAGAGCTTAAAAATACTTACAATATCAGAGTACATCACACAATGGGACAGCTATAATAACCTGTTCCTATATACGACACATAGCGGAATAGTAGCTATATAATATCATACAGCTGAACTCTTCCAGCTCGTCTCTTCACAGCATTTGATAACCTGAACCTGTACCCCGGGCTAACCCGAGCATTTACAAAAACACCGGGTCAGTCTGGTGAACCAGAGTGAGAAAAACTCGCATAGTATTAAGGTATCATACAACTTGGTTTTTAATTTAAAATCTTTCAAAGAAAAGGATAATCGTAAGACCAAATCCACACATAAACATGGACGGTTTTTACCTTACGACAACCCAAATCAGTTTTGAAATCGATAGCTTGTCTGATATTATAATAATGTCTAAATACAAGTAAATAAAATCTAGTAGAACGCTTGCATCTCACGCTCTACATATATAGTATATAATCAAACGCGAGAACTTATTGGAGATTGGATTCCGATTATGACAAGGTATGGGACCACCTGCCGACCGTGTATCTCTAGAGGCGAATACATTAGGTTCAATAAGAACGTCTTGCAACCCGGCCCACACATGACCTACCACTCATTTCGCTTGAGTGTATCGATTGTATATCACCAACGGTTGGGAGCTACCCACCGTCTTCCCGAAAAGGGACAGCATCGAAATAGATTTAAGAACAGAAGGAATTTCTCTAGATAGGTGATTATACACCCTAATGGGAGCGACCCACATAGCCATGCTGCCTGCCCGATTTTTTTTTGTCATTTACCGGGTGTGAGGCTTGAGGCCAGAAATTTCTTCTTGAACATCATGTCCTTATTCACCTTGAATGTCACATCGTCAGATCCGCCAGATAACACTAATTGACGTCCACAAAAAATACTCTTAGTTGATAAGCTAAGAGAAAGGCCTTTCTCCGCCACCAACTATGGTACGTTTGGAGAAATCAACGTACGTAATTCTTTTGGAAATACTCTGTCAGACATCCGTCCATACAAGTCATCCAGGAACAGGATGAATCGAAGGTACTCTCCTACTGCATCCAATATAGGAATCATCCCATGGATCAGTAGTGAGAAGTCCTTGCAACCCGTAGATTCCAACCACGACAGAACCACAGTTTATCTCTGGCCGCTAAACCATAGATTTTTAGTAGTCCTTTCGCTTATGAAAATCCACGGTCTTCAATACTTCCTCTCGATCATCTCTAATATCTTCACATATTTGTTGGTCGGAATGGTTTTCGAATATAAATTTGATCCCGGTCTTTCCGTGCCAACAATCGTATTGGACAGATTTGATAGTCAGTGATTTAACTATCAAAATAAACAGTGTTTCAATCATGGCAATCCAGTGAGTTCACTGTTTCAGTATTCAGCACCACTTGGCCTTTTAATTAAAAAAAATGTAAATTCAAAATCTTAAATCTTTCAATACTAAAAATATAGTTTCCTCGCTTCTTTATTTGTCATGAGATTCTTCTTTAAAACCAATTCATTACTTAGGATAATCCTATATCATAATTAGTTTTCTATTTTTGCTTTCAAACCATTAGCCATGTTATTATATAATATTTGGAAATCATTTCAACTTATTACTTATATCATACTTTACAAAACATCTTTGTGCATAATGATAACAAATGCTTATTAATATAGGTTAAATCTATTTCAATACTCAACCTAACATTTCCTTTTTACCTTGCGGATATCATTATAATTTGACGCATTCTCCTTTATTCCCCTTTTCCTTGAAATCATCATTTATATATGTTTTCACCAAAAATATTTCGTTATCATTTCACTAATGAAATAATAAAGTTTATTAACCACATTTACCATTACAACTCATATCATTCTAAGACAATCCTAAAGTTGTTCAAGTTGGGGTATTTTAGTTACCTCTCAGACCTTGATCAACAACGTTCATACCTAAAAATAAATATAAGTTGTAATCCCAAACCAATATTTCATCCTAATTCCAATACAAATACCATTGAACTATTTTATTCAAAATACGGTTTCATATAACCTTCTTATATATTTGAAATTCCCTTTCTCGGATATAACTGTTATTCCTTAATGTAATAATTAAGCAACTTCTTATAAAAATGCCACTTTTAACACCTTCCTCTTTTCAAGAAACTTCACTTTATAATTCGGATTAGTTTACAAATCTTACGATTTGCTTCTCCTATCAAATTCAGTTTTACCAATCTCGTTCCAAATCTATTCAACCATATCCCGCTTTGAAAATCTCATTTCAACTCCCCATTTCTACTTAATTCCATTATTGAGTAACGTTATTATAAAATTAACGATTTACCACTTCACCCTTTTTATATTACTCTGGTTTATCATCAAACTCTTTATCTTACTTTCCTTTTACTTAATTCGAATAATTAAGTAACATACAATATCACATTTGCTTAACCATTCCTTTCATAACTTTGTTATAAAACTCAAGTGTTAAACAAAACCTGTTCCCACTCACCTTTCGCCATTCAATTGAATTCCATTTCAACTTCGATTACTTTTTAAGTGATTTCCCATTAAAAAGTAATTTTCTAAATTATTATCAATTACGATAATATTTTAGTCAACCATTAACTGCATTAGTAGTTAATTTCTTTATTAATTTAAAATAAACAGTAAATCCCTTCTTTAAAATCTTATTATAATCTAAACAATATTCATTAAACTATTTCTATTCAAACATACTAAATTAGTAATAAATCTTAATTTTAAAACGGTTGATTTATCCAACTCAAACCACGGTTATCTCGCTAACCGATTCTAATTCGTTTTTCCCTTTAAATTAATTAATAATTAATTTAAATAATCCCATTTAGACATTTCTCAACAAAACCATTATTCACTTTTTAACCGTAAGGTTAATTTCCTTAATCTCACATTCACAAATCTGATTAACATCAGAATTTGCCTTTATAAAATCAATATACAATTTATTATAAAGATAATTATTTATATCCTTCTTATATATTTCAAATTCTATCTTTAGTATAAAATTATTTTATAACTTCAATCGTATCGATTTACCTGACGATAAATCAATATAAACAAAACAATTTATTTTCAGGCCATTCACTGCCGTTTACTCAACCAATATAACCCATTAGTTAAAACACCACACAGGTTGACATTCAAATCAATGATCAATACTCAAATAAATCACCCAAACATAACAGTTCATATGATAATATGAAAATAGATAATATATTTGAGGAATCCGGTTGGATCCCTCTAACCTGTCCTTCCCTGTATTCAAATGGTTATCTTCAAATCGATCGTTCAATTCAAACAGATCAAACAATTCGAACAGATCAAACAATTCAAACCATTGAACACGTTTATTTTATAAACATGACCAACAAGGTAAGTTACCTTGTTTGGAACCAATCGTTAAAATAACAATTTGGAATTTCACTGAAATTAAACGACAGTTTAATTTCATCAGTTAAATCAGCAAATGAATATATCATTAGCAAACAGTCAACCATTGGCAAGAAGAGCACACCAAATAAAAACCCAATTTATAAATGGGAAGAACTGAGTGAGTTTAACTCACCTTATTTCTATTGTCGCTAAAGTGGTTCGGTTTCCGTTCCAATTAAATTAAACCATTGTTTAATTTAATAATAGACTGCAACAGTCCCCGGCTTTGTCCAGAATAGTTTCAAGATGTAGTATTCTCAACCACGGTTCCGATGTGATCAGTTTCATTTAATTCTTTCGACATATACCAGAGATATATAACTATAAGCATCCACCATTAAATTAAATTATATAATTATAATGAATTTAATTACTTTTTCTTCTTTTATTATTAACGGTTGATATGGCCGACACTGTTCTTCTACAAACCCGATTATCTTCTTTAGCACCAAATCACGTATCCACCATCATCGTTCAACGCCTATAACAATAAGTGATGATTAATTTTCCTTAATTTATTAATTTTCTAATTAGCAATACTAATTGCTTTGTTATGCAAGGAGACCAATACTCCTCTGTACTGCCACGTTCCATACCTCAACGATACATATCCAACTTCTGTTCCTTCTTACTGTTCTTCATTCCTGGTTACTGAACCCACATTGCAAGATGCAATCACGTTATATATGATTTAATAAATAACTATTATATTCCTTAATTACTTTAATTAAGAATTATTTGATCACTTACTTACTAAAAATTAAGGTATACGGTTTCTATAGGATTGGATCCAAAAGTAGCCGCTCCCCTCCAATACCTCGTTTTGACTTCCTGTAACCGCAATACACGGTTCTTCCCTGCCGCTTCATTCTGGACTACAACTTCTCTCCGTGCCTCTACTAATACCACATGAGAGCATCACCCGTTGTTCCAAAAAACCCCGCACCTCACTGACCCCCTATCCACGTATTGCAGAACCCCACTTCTTTGGTCCAAATAAAACGTTCAGGCTTCGGAAATGCTTTCCATCTTCGTGTAACCTCGCATCATTCTCATCCCTCCCAAATTCATGCGCCCATATAACAGACCAACCCAGATCATTAGACCACATCCCTTTGCTCACGTCCTTTTCCTTTGTCTTCATCCATAGTTCGTTCGATTGGAAACCTGACACCCTAAAGCAGCCATTCGTCTCAACTTTTTGCTGCGACACACCCATCTTGTTGCACCGCCGGTTGAACTAAGGAGCTCGAAGAGCTCTTCCTCCTAGTAGGTGTATGTGGTTTTAATGGACGATTGGATTTTATGTTTTGGAGATGAGGAAATAAGGAAATTCTCGTTCGTCGGTTTTTAGTGGAGGCGGAGGCATTTTCTTGTTGACTATAGAAAGAAATGTGGATGAGGGCTTTACTTAAGGATTGGTATTTATATAGGAAGAACGGAAGATAGAAACAACGTCTTTCCAAGGGTGTTTTCATAGTCTGTGAATTAGAGAAGTAAGGGTAGGTGAGTGGTTGATGGGAAAAAACAAACAGACTGTTTTTCTTTGCTGGAAAGGATGTGGTGAGATGGCGAAAGCTCCTGTCTGTTGAGAGAAAAGAGTAGGCTTAGGCTTCAGTGTATCAGACTGCGTTGATCCCTGTTTTCCATCTCAGTGTTGATTGATTTAGACGGCATAGAATAGTGAAGGGTAGGTCATAGAAAGATAGGGCACTGTCATGTTTTTGGGTAGGCATGTGCTGTGTATATTCTTAGCTACGCCAGTAATCTTTAGAGTAGGTTTTCATTGAGATTTCATGTGTGATTGTGAAGTGAAATAAAGGCTACGTGGATTGGAAACCGATGTAGACACCTTAGGCATGTGCCTTGCTATGTAGTTATGCAGGGTGCCTTCTTTGATTTTATACTATAACTTGGATGCGGCAATGCCCTAGTGAAGGAATACGGTTTGCAAATATTTGGATGAAGTTGTAATATTATAATGTACCACACTTCATCATGAGAAATCACATTAAAAACCACTACAACCGATTTCTATTTTCTGACAAAAAGGCTATTCTTAGTGTAAAAATGTATTCCGGACCCAATGGGACAAGTTTCGTCGAAATCCGAGATCGTATGACAAAATTTCCTTTATAAAACCAGAAATAAACACGCGTTTAATTTTTCCACGATCACCAGATAAATCAAATCAACTTGAAACCTTGCAATCCTATAATAATTCTTCAATACGAACCCAACGGCACTAGTTTCGTCGCATTCTGAGACTGTTTCCCCGGTAGGCTATTTTTGCGCCCACCGCAATGCCAATTTGAACACCAAATTTGCCGGTCTTCAAAAATAACAAACTATATACCTATTCTGACTCTAATCGACGATACGAACTCAACGGAATTGGTTTCGCAGGTTAATTCGATCGTCTGTTCACGTTATGCCCAATTATCCTTTTATTAAATTAGTTACGCGCTATAGAAATTGAACGAGCGTTTATGGTTGCCGTGGTCACATACGACATCGGTTTGCCACGTAACTCAACACAGTACAATAATTTAATGATACGGTTCTAATGAAACTGATTTCGTTGAAATCTGAGTCTGTTTGCAAAACGGCTATTTTAACGGCCTATAATTAAATAACGATTTCCATAGCGATTATTTTAAAATTTTATTTGGCCATATCTAGCAAATTATAACACGAAATCTGAAATTTTCTCTTTCATTTGAAAATTCTTAACACGGTTCCAACGTTTCTCGTTTCACAGAAATACGACTTATATCAGCTCATGTACATTCAATTAAAGTTCAAAACTCAATATTACGAACTGCAGCGCCGTTCCGAGCTCGATTTATATTATAAATAAAATTAACGTTCAAACTTCGTTTTAAATAATGAATTAAATATTAAAATCCATTAATACTCCAAATATAATATTTAAAATAAAAAATTAAATTAAATATTTGACTGCCAAAAATACGGGTCGTTACATTAAATTTACACAATTATATGTTAACATCATAAATCAAAATTCGTAGTTGCGCACTATTCAGCATAGATTCATGTTTCCAAAGCATACCTAAAGATTCATTATTGAAATACACTCCAAAATCCCCAATTCGACTTTATTTCAATGAATAATCCCAATGTACAATTCGCCAATTGTCCCAATATTTGTAATAATAATTGTTATGCCACAATCCCCAAATTGCAGGTTATATTCCAATATCCCCATATTCCAATCGTGCGTATTGTATAATAAGTTCTCGTCTAGGTTCGAGATAACCTAGATCCAAAAATAAAAAGGGGAAAGGATAAAAAGGAGAGAATTCAAACGTAGGTATAAATAAAATAACAGATCTGGTTAAATTAACATCATATTCATTATGGGGAATGGTAAACGATAGAAGCAACATTATACAACAAATGTAGTTCAAATCCACTCACATTGACTAGTTTAGAGAAATAAGCAATTTGTTGTTGATGTAGAACGCTGATTTAATCTTCTTATATGATTGTTGGTGAAGAGAATGAATTGTTGATGAAGAACTTTGCTACTTGATTTGATTAAACTCCAAAGTTGATGAAGAACTTGCAAATTAATTTAGGGTTTTGAGGCAGCGGCCATGTTTGGTTGAAGTTTGGGGGCATGGAGGCGTCAAAAGGAAATGTTTATGAATTAGGTTAGGTCTAGGTACTATTTTATAGGTGTAGAGAGCATTTTAGGGCCCTAGGATTGACCAAGAAGCCATCTGGTCCGTACAACACGTCAAAACATGCCACAGGAACAAAAACTGCCCAAATCTGGGGTAGGTCGACCCCCAGGTCGACCCCTTGGTCGACCTGAACCCTAGGTCGACCTGCCCTGTTCTGGGCGGGAAATTTCCCGCCCAGCTGCCTGGGTCGAATTTCGAACTGTTTTGAATTTTCCGAAGGCCATAACTCTTTCATACGGAGTCCGATTTTCGAAAACTTGGACTTTATTTCATGTAGAATTCCGAGACCAACGCAATGGTGATGTCTATTTTACTTAATTCCTAATATTTAAATTAAGTATTCTTATTTTTTTATCTTCTCCGTTACGTACACGGCCATTGAATTAATCTTTCCTTCTTTTTCATGTTAAGTAATTTTCATTGTACATCATCATTATTAACCTATCTATGCATATATGTACATTTTAAATTATATTAAAAATGCGGGGTGTTACAGATGGTATGGAAAAAGAATCGGAAACGGAATCAGAGACGGAAACAGAATAATCCCTACGGAAACAGAATGTTAGAATTAGGTGTACACTAGTAATGGGCCCTTACCACCCCAACAGACGGTACCACACAGAAACAGACAGGTGTTACCACACAACAGAAACAGACGGTACCAACAGAAATAGACAGAACTAAGTGTACCCTAAGTCCTACCCCAAGCGATCGGCTCCCTAATTCATAAATACCCTGTGTCGGCCCCACGGTAGGGTGTATCACTCCCTAAAGTGGCAACCTATTGGCACAGACCTATTTACAGATGTCACGGTGTCTTACATCCTCATAGCAGACCGGATCCATGCACGCACATGACCCGGTTGGAACGCACCATCAACACCCCTCACCATTATCAGAATGAACCACACATAATTAGTTCAGTAAGCATGCCCGGACCCCTACATAGCGTGGGGTCAAAGTTTTTGATACCAGAAAGGGTTACTGACTAATATGGGTCCCAAACAACAGACGACACAAGTATTTCCCCTCCTAACCTTGTGTCCCCAGACTAACAGATTTCAGATAAACTTGTTTACAAGTTTCAGACATATGGAGTTCAGATTTACTAGTTCACAGATCAGACAATCAAGTTAATAAGTTTTCAGACTAATGGATCAGATGTACAGTTTTAACAGACTTACAGATTCTCTAACTTTGTATTGGGCCTACAGATTCATGAAATGGGTTTGTTAAATTCATCAGTCCAGTTGGTTTAACCCTATCCACCCAACACGTTTTAGACGTCATATTTATCTCAGACTTGCATTAATTAAATATTAATGCACAGACCTCTCACATTAGGTCGGTAGCTTGTGGCCGCTGGATATGCCGGGCGGTTCCGGGCAGATTTCTACCACAAGCCAGACCTAACCTGGTGTCTAAGCATATTTTAGTTATGCCTACAACCTTTCACAGAATGACAGTTTGCGGTCGCTGGTTAAGCCGGTTGGTTCCGGGCAGGCTTCTACCGCAAACGGTGTCTAACCTCGTGTCATAGCCACTTTATTCCATTACAGAAAATATCAGACAAGTTATGTCCATTTAGCAGATTTAACTTCCTTACAAGTTACGGCAGATTATCCAAAGTTCTATTAACATGTTTTGCTCAATTTTAGATCGAGCCTCCAAATTACAATTATTCAGCTTTCAACAGATTAAGCAATTCAACAGATTTAGCAGATAACAGATCTAGCAGATTAGGCAATTTAGCAGATTAGCAGAACAGGCAATTCAACAGATTTAGCCGATTAAACAATTCAGCAGATTAGCAGACTTAACATTTCTTAAAAATTCTATTTACATATCTTGCCTAATCATAAATTAAGCCTAAACTTACATGCTCAATCTTAATTCATAATACTATATATGCCTATGAATTTTCGTTCAAACTTTGCACAGTACAAAACACTCTCTGAAAGCCCCAAATCATAATATGAATTATGCCAAATTATAGCCTTTAATGCCAATATCCAAAAATCCATATTTAGATGCATTTACATTAATAGTTGTCCTATTTTAATATAGGTCTTTACGCCTAAGCTTCATATTCCTTTTTCAAGTCATGAATCGTTATATAAAATATACCCAAAAATCTAGATCTTTAAATTATATCCTCTCAAAATCATATCTTAATTTTTTTATGCATTATGTCCCCAAGTTTCAAGTCATATGTTATCATTCAATGATTCCTTTTCTTCCAAATCACAGAGTATGCACAGATCTAGATCTAATTTACAACATATGTCCTTTTCTCAAATCGCTCACAGATCAGTCATGTCCAATTATGCATTATTCATTATTTACTCCAAAATTTAGCATTCATGTGTTAATCTCTTATGAGATTTGGTGCAAGCTAGTAGTAGCTTGGCTATAGAACAGAAAAAAAAGAGAATAGTCACAGAAAAACAGATCTGACAGAAAAGAATATGCATAACCTCAGATTCAGATATATAGCCATGTCAAGATCATAATTAAAGTTCATATCTAAAAATAACCGTACTCACAAAAAGGAAATGATTCCTGTATTCTGGAATCTGTATTCTGACACTGAATAGCTCTCCTTTGGCATAGACTATCGATTAGATTAGAAAATAGTTGTTCTCTTTTAATTCTATTCAGATTGGAAGAAGATGCACTAGTTCTAGCTTAGATTTCAGCAGAGTAGAGACGCCATTATTTTATTTTAATTAGAATAGAGGCAGAGTATAGACATAATGAAATTGTGTGGAGAGAAAGTAGGTTTGGGGGGTGTTTTTATAGGAGAATGGGGTGATTTAGAGCCTTCAGATCAGCCCAGAAGTCATCAGAACCACCTAACACGAAGACAGTTCATCCAGCCACTCAGAAGAAGACACGTCATCACAGAACACTCCAGAATTCTGTGCGGGATCGGTAGGGCACACTTGGCAGGTGCGCCAGTGTATTTTTGTACTGGCGCACTTCACAAGTGCGCCAGTATATTCAGGCTTGTTTAAGGTTTTTCTGCCTAACTTCATTCATCCATATCTTCTTCATACGGTATCCGTTTTATGCAAACTCGGACTCTATCTCAAGCAGAATTTCGAGACAAATGCAATGGTGTAACCCGTTTCCCTTAATTCTTCTCCTAAAATTAAGTATACTTTAATTTGTTACTTATACGTTCACATAAAATACGGGGTGTTACATTCTCCCCTCCCTAAAGGATTTCGTCCCCGAAATCTGCAAGTTAAGAAGAATGTGTCCTACCATCCAATCATCCATCTACTCAACCATAATCCACAAGCATCCATTGTCCTTAGAAGGTTTTCTAATGCCACATAAGCATATGCAGAGTGTGTGTATATGTTTCTTATCTAATGCAAAATCATGCGGTCTACTGATCCAGTTAACCTCCTTAATGCGAATTATGTTAATGCCATGAGTCCAATTATGTATGCAAGAAATCCTATTCGATACACATCATTTCTATATGAGTGCATAACCATTCATCCAAATAGAACATCCATGTGATGAGTCAATCATTTTGCATCCACAAAAATTGAAAAATGCACACACATCCGTATGCAGTATGAAAGTGTTATTGAGCCGATCTAGTGCCTAACGTGCGTATATGCTTCGACGAGCAACCACTTGCATCCACTTGAAATCATCAAATGTAAAGGCCCGCAGATCCATACTATCTGAGTTGACTAATAACACTACACGTCCAACCCAAATTGCACAGAAATACGAATCATTATTAGAAAGAAGTTAGAGGATGAGAAATAGAAAGAAAGAAATATTAGAATAGGAGAAAACAAAGAAGACAAACCTCAGAGCGGAACGGATAAAATATATTATATAACATAACTTTTGAAATACAAATCAGTAACTTTATATACATACCATCATCAGAGCACAACAGTTATTCCTGGAACAGTTATAAATACTTGTTTCCAGATACAACACGATACACAACGGAAATATGATATTCTATAGCTAACTGGTGAAGCCTCCTGCTTCCAGCTCTCCCAAGTGAATCTGTAAAATCCCGACTACTTGACTGCCTGTACAAATTCGGGCACCCAAGAGTTTAGGGAAAACAAACAAAATAAACTCTGGGTCAGCCACGGGACTGGTGTGAGTAAACTCCAACCATTTGTTTCACTTTCAAAATCCTTTCGAAAAGAAATGATAATCGTAAGACCGATCCACACATAAACACGGATGGTTTTTACCTTACGATAACCCAAAACACTTTGATACGAAAATCCAGTGATATTATAATAGTGTCTAAATCAATATAAATAACAATCTAGCGGAAACGCTTGCATCTCACGCTCCACATACATAGTATAAAATCAAAAACCGCAGGGCGCTTATTGGAGATTGGATTCCAACTATGACAAGGTATGGGACCACCCTCCGATGATGTATCTCTAGAGGCGAATACACCTAGGTTCAACAAGAACGTCTTGCAACCTGGCCCACACATGACCGACCACTCTTCGCTTGAGTGTATCGAATGTATATCACCAACGGTTAGGATCAGCAACTGTCTCCCGATTGGGACAGCATCGAATAGAATAAGGAATTAAATGAATCTCTAGATAGGTGATTATACATCCTAATGGGAGCGACCCACATAGCCATGCTGCCTGCCCGATTTTTGTCATTTCCCGGTTATTAAGGCCTGAGGCTACGATTACTTTCGATTCATTGATAGCACAATCACTTGGAATGCCACATTGTCAGATCCGTTAATCACTAATTGATTTGTACAAATATTCTGGATATTATGCTAAGGGAATAAATCCGTTGCCACCATACATATTTGTACAGATGAACATATTCGATCATTGGAAATACTTTGTCAGACATTCGTCTATATACGTTCGTTCTGGGATTAAACGAAACCGAAGGCACAATTTCTATTAATAGAAAAGTCCTTACAATTCACTCCATCTTCGATTATCTTCATATAATCTGATTCGCAACGTTACTGCCAATACAGAGTGGTTCACGGATAATAATCTAATCGGTCTCTCCATATTGACAACAATATTGGCAAATACTTCGATAGTCGGTTTTAACTATCGAAGAAAAACAAACATCCATTCAAAACAATCAAACAATCACTGGGCCCCTTTATTACTATTCATTAATTAAACCACCCTTCCATTTCCTTATCAATATTTGTTAAACAAATATTTTCAATTATAATCTCGGTCTCTTACATTCTTTGGAAAACATTTCTATATCTCTCCTTCTTTTATTTTCTACACTTAGAAAATATATTCCATTTGAAATTGAAACACTTTCAATCACTTATCTCTTTCCCGACTACTTTAATTATACTCAGGAAATATTTACTTTTATATTTCCAAAATTTCCACCACTTGGGTTAAAACGAATGTTGTGTAAAACATCATTGCAACAACCCAAAATATTTTATTCAACTAACTATTATTCAACATTTCTCTTCGAGACTGGATCTTGCTATTTATCAATTAAAAATGAAATCAATCAAGTTGGGGTATAACTACCTCTCAGACCTTGACTGAAACATCATTAACTTCAAAACAGACAAAACCACTTACCTCTAATAATCGACATTATAAAAACCAATTATTCATTTTTAAACGTATATATGTTTCTCTTTCTATTACCAGCCTATCAATTTCCTTTTTGTTTATAACATTCTATTTTTTTAATTCATTTATTTATTGAATTCTATATATATCGATACATTGATTTCTAACTATCAAATTTTTCTTAAAAATATTCTAACTCCTTAAATTTCCGGAAAAATTCCCCATAACCTCCTTTGTACCGGGAGCATCGGGATATTTCAAATAGCCTCCCATGGCCCTCACCAATCCAAAAGAAAAAAGAAAAAGCCAAGCTGCTTGCCGATACAGCGCATAAAATCTCATATATGAATTTAAACGTGTACCTTTTTGTCGGGCACATAAATTAAAATCTTCATAACTTCATCCCACATCTGCTTCCCGACATCGCTCTGACCCCCCATGCCATTGCGACTTCATCCAGTTCCACCAACTCCCGATCCCCACCAAATCTTAGCTTAAATTGCGACTTACCCTTCGCTGTATTCGAATTTCGAATGAATCGGATTCCCCCTTATCCCATCGAGATTCGCGATTTCCTTCCTCTGCTGGTTCGAGCTTCGGACTCCCAGGACTTGCGTGCACTCCTAGTCGACGTCGAGTTCCAGCTTCTTCCGTGATTTCGAATTTTAGAGGAGTCGGCCATTATTTGTTTTTGATTGAAGCTTGAATCGATTTACAGGAAATGAATGAGAGGGTATAGTCGCGGTTTATAGGAGAAAGGAGAACAGAATGTACGCTGTAAATAAATGTTTTGGTCGGTAACTTACATGGCAAATCTATTTAAGGAATTTAAACAGATTCTGATTTGATTAAAGAGATTTTTACTCTTTATAAATAGATATCGATTTGATTTTCGATTCGATTTCGATCTTATCCATTATAAATATTTCGGGGTTCACAGTTAAAAATCGTGGACCGCTATTTTAGCGTACTGACCGTCGTTCCAATGTTATAGCGTTATACTGAACTCAACAGAATATTTTCTGAATTTTATTTCGAATGTGTATATATAAAATAACCATATTAAATCGATATAATATACTTTAAATTCAAAAAAAAATTCTCTGATAATAAAATATTTTTATTATCATCTATATTCAAATACAATTAATACTGTTCATCTGAATTGTTCTGATTTAATTCTAACTTCGAATTGAATTATTTTAAATTCTCGTATTACGATGGTAATCAAAATAAATCGTATTTCGATTATTTAATCGATAACCCAATAAAATACCATTTATATTATAAATTCAATATTTAAAACCATACTAAATATTTAAAATAAATCGACCAAAAATCCGGGTCGTTATATTCTTCCCCCCTTAAAATAATTTCGTCCTCGAAATTGCTAAGGTAGGAAAAATGGTACAAATCCATTGCTTTACAAAATCTCACTTATGTTGAAACTCAACTACTCATATTTCAACAATTTTAATTCCACCAAAACTTTTGGTCTGCCTTCATTTAATTCGAATGATCTACGATCAATCCATTTATATCCAATATATATTCCATTCAAATTGACTTTGATCGATTTATTCACTTCGATTTATTTAATTTTCTTAAGTTAAATTTTAATTCTGGAATTCAAATACCCGGGTTTTCATTTCAAAACAATATTGAAATCCCATAAATACATACATATATATTTGTCACTGTCTCAAATTCAAACATTTTAATTTCATACCACTTGTTTTTCTTTCAAACAAATTACATCAAAAACTTTTCAAAGGTATTCATTCGTCACTTAGAACTCGAAAATGATACTGATGAAGCTGCAGTCATCATCAGAATTATTTTCCAGCCACTGAAGTGAGTTCAGTGCTTTATCATTTTAAAAATCAATTCAAAATGATTTTCATTCAAAAATCCCTTTCAAAGCAAAGCTATATTACTTTAATATACTTCGAAAATATTTTCTAGTTTCCCAGGATTTAAATTTCAAATTCTGGTTTGAATTCAATTTCAATTCATCTCATTTGTATATTTTATTCATATACAAATTCTATTTGGTTCTATATAACCATTTCAAATTTTATAATCCTATCTGATTATAATAACAACCAATACATCCATGTATTACAATAATTTTAGAAAATTATTCTTTATACATTAAAATAGAATTTTGGGTAAAATTATTTCATTTACCCACTCTAAAACATTATCGTGTTCAATCTTCTGTTTAAGTATTTACAAACTCTTATCGACATCATGGCGTCCCACAATTCGATCAGAATTCATAAACATCTCAACAGACTTGCCAACACAACATAAAACAGTTTTTATATCAATTAACAAATATGCTCTCTCGTATATATACACTTAACTCATTCTAGGGTACTACTGACCTTATCTCTAATGAGCATATGCCACACAAGCCTAGGTATTCGCTCAACCTAAGCTCTGATACCAACTGTAAAGACCCACAAATCCGTACTATCTGAGTTGATTAATAACACTACATGTCCAACCCAAATTGCACAGAAAAACGAATCATTATTAGAAAGAAGTTAGAGGATGAGAAATAGAAAGAAAGAAATATTAGAATAGGAGAAAACAAAGAAGATAAACCTCACAGCAGAACGGATAAAATATATTATATAACATAACGTTTGAAATACAAATCAGTAACTTTATATACATGCCATCATCAGAGCACAACAGTTATTCCTGGAACAGTTATAAATACTTGTTTCCAGATACAACACGATACACAACAGAAATATGATATTCTATAGTTAACTGGTGAAGCCTCCTGCTTCCAGCTCTCCCAAGTGAATCTGTAAAATCCCGACTACTTGACTGTCCGTACAAATTTGGGCACCCAAGAGTTTAGGGAGAAAAAAAATAAACTCTAGGTCAGTCATGGGACTGGTGTGCGTAAACTCCAACCATTTGTTTAACTTTCAAAATCCTTTCGAAAAGAAATGATAATCGTAAGACCGATCCACACATAAACACGGATGGTTTTTACCTTACAATAACCCAAAACACTTTGCTATGAAATCCAGTGATATTATAATAGTGTCTAAATCAATATAAATAACAATCTAGCGGAAACGCTTGCATCTCACGCTCCACATACATAGTATAAAATCAAAAACCACAGGGCGCTTATTGGAGATTGGTTTCCAACTATGACAAGGTATGGGACTACCCTTCGATGATGTATCTCTAGAGGCGAATACACCTGGGTTCAACAAGAACGTCTTGCAACCCGGCCCTCACATGACCGGCCACTCATTTCGCTTGAGTGTATCGAATGTATATCACCAACGGTTGGGATCAGCAACTATCTCCCGATTGGGACAGCATTGAATAGAATAAGGAATTAAATGAATCTCTAGATAGGTGATTATACATCCTAATGGGAGCGACCCACATAGCCATGCTGCCTGGCCGATTTTTGTCATTTCCCGGTTGTTGAAGCCTGAGGCTACGATTACTTTCGATTCATTGATAGCACAATCACTTTGAATGCCACATTGTCAGATCCGTTAATCACTAATTGATTTGCACAAATATTCTGGATATTATGCTAAGGGAATAAATCCGTTGCCACCATACATATTTGTACAGATCAACATATTCGATCATTGGAAATACTTTGTCAGACATTCGTCCATATACGTTCGTTCTGGGATTGAACGAAACCGAAGGCACAATTTCTATTAATAGAAAAGTCCTTGCAATTCACTCTGTCTTCGATTATCTTCATATAATCTGATTCGCAACGTTACTGCCAATACAGAGTGGTTCACGGATAATAATCCAACCGGTCTCTCTATATTGACAATGATATTGGCAAATACTTCGATAGTCGGTTTTAACTATCGAAGAAAAACAAACATCCATTCAAAACAATCAAACAATCACTGGGCCCCTTGATTACTATTCATTAATTAAATCAGCTTTCCATTTCGTTATAAATATTTGTTAAACAAATATTTTCAATTATCATCTCGGTCTCTTACATTCTTTGGAAAACATTTCTATATCTCGCCTTCTTTTATTTTCTACACTTAGAAAATATATTCCATTTGAAATTGAAACAATTTCAATCACTTATCTCTTTCCCGACTACTTTAATTATACTCAGGAAATATTTACTTTTATATTTCCAAAATTTCCACCACTTGGGTTAAAACGAATGTTGTGTAAAACATCGTTACAACAACCTAAAATATTTTATTCAACTAACTATTATTCAACATTTCTCTTCGAGACTGGATCTTGCTATTCATCAATTAAAAATGAAATCAATCAAGTTGAGGTATAACTACCTCTCAGACCTTGACTGAAAACATCATTAACTTCAAAACAGACAAAACCACTTATCTCGAATTATCGACATTATAAAAACCAATTATTCATTTTTAAACGTATATATCTTTCTCTTTCTATTACCAGCCTATCAATTTCCTTTTTGTTTATAAAATTCTATTTTTTTAATTCATTTACTTATCGAATTCTATATATATTGATACATTGATTTCTAACTATCAAATTTTTCTTAAAAATATTCTAACTCCTTAAATTTCCGGAAAAATTCGCCATAACCTCCTTTGTACCGGGAGCATCGGGATATTCCAAATAGCCTCCCATGGCCCTCACCAATCCAAAAGAAAAAAGAAAAAGCCAAGCGGCTTGCCGATATGGTGCATAAAATCTCATATATGAATTTAAACGTGTACCTTTTTGTCAGGCACATAAATTAAAATTTTCATATACTTCATCCCATATCTGCTTCCCGACATCGCTCTGACCCCCTATGCCATCGCGACTTCATCCAGTTCAGCACCAATTCCCGATGCCCACCAAATCTTAGCTTAAATCGCGACTTCCCCTTTGCTGTATTCGAATTTCGAATGAATCGGATTCCCCCTTATCCCATCGAGATTCGCGATTTCCTTCCTCTGCTGGTTCGAGCTTCGGACTCCCAGGACTTGCGTGCACTCCTAGTCGACGTCGAGTTCCAGCTTCTTTCGTGATTTCGAATTTTAGAGGAGTCGGCCATTATTTGTTTTTGATTGAAGCTTTAATCGATTTACAGGAAATGAATGAGAGGGTATGGTCGCGATTTATAGGAGAAAGGAGAACAAAAAGTGCGCTGTAAATAAATGTTTTGGTCGGTAACGTACATGGCAAATCTATTTAAGGAATTTAAACAGATTCTGATTTGATTAAAGAGATTTTTACTCTTTTTAAATAGACACCGATTTGATTTTCGATTCGATTTCGATCTTATCCATTATAAATATTTCGGGGTTCACAGTTAAAAATCGTGAACCGCTATTTTAGCGTACCGACCGCCGTTCCAATGTTATAGCGTTATACTGAACTCAACAGAATATTTTCTGAATTTTATTTCAAATGTGTATATATAAAATAATCATATTAAATCGATATAATATACTTTAAATTCAAAAACAAATAAATTCTCTGATAATAAAATATTTTTGTTATCATCTATATTCAAATACAATTAATACTGGTCATCTGAGTTGTTCTGATTTAATTCTAACTTCGAATTGAATTATTTTAAATTCTCGTATTACGATGGTAATCAAAATAAATCGTATTTCGATTATTTAATCGATAACCCAATAAAATACCATTTATATTATAAATTCAATATTTAAAACCATACTAAATATTTAAAATAAATCGACCAAAAATCCAGGTCGTTACATCAAACATAACATGTCTCAAAAACATGTTTACACCCATTAATTTCTACCTAAAGGTCGAAGACTCGATCTATAAGATACAGCCGAGTGATAGAAGCAAGTACAATTAAATTAAAAATTTTGTTCCCATTAGACATCAATTAAGAAAATAAATCCCTAAGTATCAACCCCGAAGACCGAAATCAACATCAAATTGACACTAAGAGAATTACTCCCATTAAACAATGTCAAAACTGGAAATCTACTTCACGCTTAGATAAAAACTCCTATCCTTTTCAGAAATATTCAGATACTTACAGACTACTGGTGCAGATCAGATTATCAAATGATTCTTAGGAAACTAAGCATGATAAAAACCCTACCATATCCCGCAAAAACCAGAATGTATGCGTCATAGTCAACTTAACGCTTAACACAGATACCTTCAAACCCCAACCTATCACAAACAGATGAGTCGTAACCCTTATGGGGTTTGAGACTACAGCGGGATGAGAAACAAGACTAGTATTAAAGTGTGACTCAACTACAGAATTAAAATGCCAGAATGATCAGATAAGGAAATTAAACTTTCTACGAAAAAATTTCCACCTCTATCCTATCCACCAACTACGAGAGCATTTGCCTACCTTCCAGAAGATTCTTCCCCTTGCCCTTGCCTTCTGGGGCAATCCTTGATCAGATGTCCTATCTCACCGCACTGAAAACAACCAGTCTTCTTACATGTTAACAAGTCTTTCTCTAAAGTTGCCCCTATCGCGTGAAAACCCCTACGAAGCTCGAAAGTGGATTAGCCATAGGTGAAATTACTGCGGCTACAAATGGAAGTTAGGCACTTCTTTGCCTTTTGACAGGCACCATAGTCTCATCATGCCTACAAAATCATGTCGCGATGAGGTTACCTCCCAGAAAGCCAAGAGCCCCGGAGATTCAGAAAAGAAGGAAATAAGAATTAAACAGAAAATCAAAAGATAGATATATGGCTTTGGGGACTATGTTTTTGAAAATAACTTTCCTTTTGAAAATACTTCCCTTTTAAAACCTTTTCGAAAATAGTTTTCAAAAACTTTTTATCAAATCTGGTAACCTTCAACTCTGATACCAAGTGTAACACCACACCTCCGTTAAGGTCACTCACAAAGGGAATGCCTTAATTTTGATGGAGCGTTTTAGTAGACAGAACAGAATATTACAAGACAGATAAGTAGTACTTGAAAAATTATAATTTTATTACAGCAGAAGCAGAAATAAGTTTGGTTACACCTTTCTAAATCATAATACCGAAACTCAAGTACACAATTATCAGTCTTATACAAAATCCTTCAGAATGTAAAGTTTCAAAGCCATAATCCCCAACATAAACTGCCATGAAAAGATAGAGTCAAAGCCAAGCAATACTTCAAGCACTTCAAGCAGAGAGAAATCTAAATCAAGCTCCTATGTTCCCAACCTGAGTACCTGGGGGAGAAACGGAAGAAAAGAGGCGAAACAAACTAGGTCAGGCATACGCCTGGTGAGTCCAGTGACTTCCAGCATATAAACAAATAATATTATCATGACATGTAAATAAAGCTGGATGAGAGATTACATCAACAGGAATAACAGATATACTTTAAGCAAACAGAAGAAACAGAATGATGTAAACCAAGTTATGTTCCTCACTTACATCTTACTTCTCTGCACTAATACTAGTATAACAGGGTTAGGTGTTACCCTAATGTCTAAACTGAAACATAATTGAAACAGAATAATCTATACAGAAACAGAATGCTAGTAATGGGCCCTCACCACCCAACAGAAGGTACAGAAGTAGAATACTAATAATGGGCCTTTACCACCCCAACAGACAGAAGGTACGGAAACAGAATACTAATAATGGGCCTTTACCACCCAACTAATGGGCCTTTACCACTCCCAACAGATAGAAGGTATGGAAACAGAATCAGAAACGGAATCAGAGAGGGAAACAGAATAATCCCTACGGAAACAGAATGTTAGAATTAGGTGTACACTAGTAATGGGCATTTACCACCCCAACAGACGGTACCACGCAGAAACAGATAGGTGTTACCACCCAACAGAAACATATGGTACCAACAGAAACATAAGGTACCAACAGAAACAGACAGAACTAAGTGTACCCTAAGTCCTACCCCAAGCGATCGGCTCCCTAATACATAAATACCTTGTGTCGGCCCCAAAGTAGAGTGTATAACTCCCTAAAGTGGCAACCTATTGGCACAGACCTATTTACAGATGTCACGGTGTCTTACATCCTCAGAGCAGACCGGATCCATGCATGCACATGACCCGGTTGGAACGCACCATCAACACCCCTCGCCATTATCAGAATGAACCGCTCATAATTAGTTCAGTAAGCATGCCCGGACCCCTACATAGCGTGGGGTCAAAGTTTTTGATACTAGAAAGGGTTACTAACTAATATGGGTCCCAAACAACAGACGACACAAGTATTTCCCCTCCTAACCTTGTGTCCCCAGACTAACAGATTTCAGATTAACTTGATTACAAGTTTCAGACATACGGAGTTCAGATTTACTAGTTCACAGATCAAACAATCAAGTTAACAAGTTTTCGGACTAATGGATCAGATGTACAGTTTTAATAGACTTACAGATTGTCTAACTTTGTATTGGGCCTACAGATTCACGAAACGGGTTTGTTAAATTCATCAATCCAGTTGGTTTAACCCTATCCACCCAACACGTTTTAGACGTCATATTTATCTCAGATTTTCATTAATTAAATACTAATGCACAGACCTATCACATTAGGTCGGTAGCTTGTGGCCGCTGGATATGCCGGGCGGTTCTGGGAAGACTTCTGCCACAAGCCAGACCTAACCTGGTGTCTAAGCATATTTTAGTTATGCCTACAACCTCTCACATTAGACTGACAGTTTGCGGTCGCTGGTTAAGCCGGTTGGTTCCGGGCAGGCTTCTACCGCAAACGGAGTCTAACCTCGTGTCATAGCCACTTTATTCCATTACAGAAAATATCAGACTAATTATGTCCATTTAGCAGATTTAACTTCTTTACAAGTTACGACAAATTATCTGAAACACCCCACCTCCGTTAGGGTCACTCTCAAAGGGAATGCCCTAATTTTGGTGGTGGTTTATAAGTATAAGTCACAGATACACAAGACAGATATAAATACACATATTTTTGAACAGCGGAAAACAACAACAATTTTTATTTCATCAAAATACATGTTACACAAACCATGCCATGATTGTCTTACAATACTTCCAAAAACATTACATTTCCATAACTGTCTTGATTTCATAACTTAAAGAAGCATAAAAACATAAGTAAACTGCATAAGTCCCCATAAGTGCTATCCAAAGCCATAGTCCAAAACGAAAGAGATCTAAGCAATACATTCTCTCTCTTCAAGCTGGATGTGAAACTGGTCAAGCTGCGGTATTCCCTCCCTGTGGACCTGGGGGGAAACGAAAGAAAAGTAGAGTCAGACATAAAGCCTGAGTAAGTCTAGGACTATTCAGTCTGTGAATAAGGAAATGAGCATGATAAGTACAAAATGGAAATGGGGAAGCACCATAAACTAAGTTAAGTTGTCTAGAGTCGAATATACTATCGTACCCCATATTAATCTCTGCACCCCTATAAACTAGTTCCCAACAGGCACCCCATAATTAGGGTAAAGTGATCCATTTCTAATGATCGGCTCCTACTCGCATAGTTACATGTGTCTTACGGCCCCCGATGTTGTAGCTACCTATGCTGGTCCCACCATGGGGTGTATCAAGTCCCATGGTGGCGGCCCGACACAATTCTAGAATGCACAAGTATACTACTGGTGCCCAGTGCCTAATTTTTCAGCGCCGGAGTGTGTGCACGCCCGCACCCCGTTAGAACCTACACTGCTGCACCACCGCCGTCGATTTGACCTCTTACAGTCAGCCCAGTAATCGTGCCCCACCCTGCCTAGTTCAGGGTATCCTGATACACCTTGTAGGGTTACTGCTGAAAAGGGTCCCCCGCTACTAGGTTTTCTATTTCTAGCCAACATGCTAAGTTGGTTAAGTTTTCTGTATAAACCTAACCCCCAATCAGTCTGTATAGTTTAGCATGTTTAATTTGATTAAGTATTAATTCAATTTACTTAATCCTATCAATCCTGACTCAGCCTTAATTGTCTTATTAAAGCCTCAACCACTCACATTAGACAGGTATTGTTGTGACTGCCTGTTGCCGGTTGGGTCCGGGCAGTCTTACGTCACAACTCAGTCTAACCTCGGGTCTTTATTGGGCTCAATGTTTAACCACCCACATTGGATAGGTATTGTTGTGACTACTGGACAGCCGGGCGGGTCCGGGCAGGTTTATGTCACAACGCAATCCAACCTCGGGTTAAACACATCGTATTTTCTAAGTTCACATATTTTGTCTCTTTTCTTTTTATATGTAAATATTTACAGCCCATTATTCAAATTCATCTTTATTGGGTAAAATTAATTTATACCACTTAAATGTTCTCAAGGTCGTTGGCGTGCGTCAGACATGCCAACACATATGTTTTATATTTTTAACCCAACGTCATTACCCCCGTTTTATACGTTCGCTATAATATAACATATGTTGGGCTTAACATTTAAGCCCAACTTAGCCATATGAAAAAGGGGAGGCTTAGAACATGGTGTTTATATATCCTAAGTAACATCAAAAGGGGTGTGTGAACGCATGAACTTGCAACATAACGATCTAACTAACATAAATTAGGCACTTGTGAACTTGCAATGTAATAGCATATAATCTTGACATGAAACATACCTAAACATGAATCATGGTTTTAATCTAGTCATGTAAACTTGCATTTAAAATGTGAATCTAACTTAATTATGTGTCACATATATTATCATATGATTTTTGATAACAACATAGGCCTAAAACATATTTTCAATTAGGCATAACACCAAACGTAATCTAGTCATGTTCATAGAGTCAACACAAGTTCACAAAGATGCTTACTTTTGTCACTAATACCAAAGTATGGTTTTCACTTGAATCATAATGCCTATTTCAACATAAATTCATATGAATCATAATACCCAAATGGATCCAAAAATGATCATAAAAATATACATAGAAGGATCTAAAATCGTGTTGGTATAATAGTGAATCCTTTACTTGCATGAGTCTCAACTTTGTTGTAATAAACTACCACAAACATATAGTTGTTAACTTTCAACATGAATCATATACTTGCAAATATCCAATAGGTCTAACATCATTATACCACAACATCCCAAATCTATTCATAATTAGAATCATAGCAACATACAATTATGAATTATCATCACCACAAATTAAGTACAATTCCATTTCTCATTTTACACAGATCAAAACTCAATTATTCATTCACATCAGAATAGCACTCTACTTACAACATATGACGAATCTTCAATTCAGGATTCTGAATTCTGAATTTGGAGATGCTATCCTTTGTTGTAGGCGTTGTTTTGATTTAATTGTCATTGCTTTAAGCTTTGGAATCAACTCCTGACTTGACGGCTATTCCTAGTCTTTCTTCAGCAGCATGACAGCTCCATACTCATTTTTATTTGTGTGAATTAGGTGGAGTCTTAGGTTCTTTTTATAGAGTTTGTGAATTGATTAGAGCCGTCGAT
This sequence comes from Allium sativum, assembly GCA_030737875.1. Lineage (NCBI taxonomy): Eukaryota > Viridiplantae > Streptophyta > Magnoliopsida > Asparagales > Amaryllidaceae > Allium > Allium sativum. The sequence goes on along the minus strand of CM060919.1, from coordinate 564,577,557 downwards.
GGAGCTTAGATTAATATTAGCCGTTCGTTTTAAAGAGAAACCAATCAGGAGCTGACACATAAGCCCTAGTGACAAGACAAAGCTCAGAAATTCGGCCAAGCACAGACCAGGCCAGCCAGGAGGGGCTGGGTTCGACCTGGCTCAAGGGCCAAGTCGACTACCCAGTCGACCCCCAGGTCGACTACCCAGTCGACCTGGGTCTTGGGCGGGAAAATTCCCGCCTAGCCCAATCTGGGTCCGATTTTTGAATTTTGAACTCGTTTCTGAACTGTTTCTGTCTGTTTGAATTTTAAACTGAATTCTGAAACTTTCGGAGGTCATATCTCCCTCATACGGAGTCCATTTTACGCAAACTCGGACTCTATCTCAAGCAGAATTCTGAGACGAACGCAATGGCATATCCCGTTTCACTTAATTCTTTGATTTGAAATTAATTATACTTTAATTTGTTACTGTAATTTGTTAATCTTACAGTTAACGGAAAATTCGGGGTGTTACATTATCCAAAGTTCTATTAACATGTTTTGCTCAATTTTAGATCAAGCCTCCAAATTACAATTATTCAGCTTTCAACAGATTAAGCAATTCAACAGATTTAGCATATAACATATCTAGCAGATTAGGCAATTTAGTAGATTAGCAGAACAGGCAATTCAACAGATTTAGCCGATTAAGCAATTCAGAGATTAGTAGACTTAACATTTCTTAAAAATTCTATTTACATATCTTGCTTAATCATAAATTAAGCCTAAACTTACGTGCTCAAATCGTGGTCATAATTCATAATACAATATATGCCTCCAAATTTTCGTTTAAACTTTGCACAGTACTGAACACTCTCTAAAAGCCCCAAATCATGATAAGAATTATGCCAAATTATAGCCTTTAATGCCAATATCCAAAAATCCATATTTAGGTGCATTTACATTAGTAGTTATCCTATTTTAATATAGGTCTTTACGCCTAAGCTTCATATTCCTTTTTCAAGTCATGAATCGTTATATAAAATATACCCAAAAATCTAGATCTTTAAATTATATCCTCTCAAAATTAGATCTTAACTTTTACATGCATTATGTCCCCAAGTTTCAAGTCATATGTTATCATTCAATGATTCCTCTTCTTCCAAATCATAGAGTATGCACAGATCTAGATCTAATTTACGACATATGTCCTTTTCTCAAATCAGTCACAGATCAGTCATGTCCAATTATGCATTATTCATTATTTACTCCAAAATTTAGCGTTTGTGCGTTAATCTGTTATGAGATTTGGCGCAGGCTCGTAGTAGCCTGGCTATAGAACAGAAAAAAGAAAGAGAATAGTCACAAAAAAACAGATCTGATAGATAAGAATATGCATAACCTCAGATTCAGATTTATAGCCATGCCAAGATCATAATTAAAGTTCATATCTAAAAATAACTGTACTCACAAAAAGAGAATGATTCTTGTATTATGGAATCTATATTCTGACACTGAATAGCTCTCCTTTGGCGTAGACTATCGATTAGATTAGAAAATAGTTGTTCTCTTTTAATTCTATTCAGATTGGAAGAAGATGCACTAGTTCTAGCTTAGATTTCAACAGAGTAGCGACGCCATTATTTTATTTTAATTAGAATAGAGGCAGAGTATAGGCAGAATGAAATTTTGTGGAGAGAAAGTAAGGTTTTGGGGGTGTTTTTATAGGAGAATAGGGTGATTTAGAGCCTTCAGATCAGTCCAGAAGTCATCAGAACCACCCAGCTCGAAGATAGGTCATCCAGCCACTCAGAAGAAGACACTCATCACAGAACACTCCAGAATTTTGTGCTGGATCGGTATAGGCGCACTTGGCAGGTGCGCCAGTGTATTTTTGTACCGGCGCACTTCACAAGTGCGCCAGTGTATTCTGGCTTATTTCCGGTTTTTCTGCCTAACTTCGTTCGTCAATATCTTCTTCATACGGTATCCGTTTTACGCAAACTCGGACTCTATCTCAAGCAGAATTTCGAGACGGACGTAATGGCACAACCCGTTTCCCTTAATTCTTCTCCTAAAATTAAGTATAATTTAATTTGTGACTTATACATTAACAGAAAATACGAGGTGTTACAACTGTACTAAAAAGTGGGTCGTTACACTTGGTATCAGTGCAATGGTTTAGTAATAACCTTGGCTCTTAGGCATAACTCGATAGAGATGGGATTAGTAATATCCTAAATTGAGTTGAGTGTTTATATATGAGAGAATATTTGTAAATTTTATATACAAATGTTTTGTATTGTGTCATTTGATCGGTTCGATTTACAACTGGCAATGGACACGATATTATTTCGTAAATAGGGTAAATGAAATAATTTTACCCAAAATAAATTTTTGTATAGAAAAGAAATAATTTTATTAAATTAGCATGTTTAGTTGATTTGATTAGAATTCAAATTGGATTTAAAAATTTGAATGATCTAATATAACCCGAAGAGATTTCACATATGGAATTTGTGAATGAGAATTTTAATTTAGAATTGAATAGAAAATTTGAAAATTGAATTAATAATAATTAAATGGGAATCAATCTGGTATTAATTGATTGATATTTAAATATGAAAACCAGGTTAAAATAATCAAGTAAAGATTGATGTTGAATATAAATTCAATGGAATGATTTGATTGAGTTGATTGTGCATTGTTTGTTGATTGTTTGTTATATTGGTTGGGTATAAACTCATTAATAATTTAACAAGGGTTGAATGAAGCAACAACCAAATTCCAGTATAATAATGTTAATGAATTGAATACGATTTGAAATTAATAACCTTGTGTTTGTGTATGAATGATGGTATATATTGATTTTGGAAATTGGTATAGTTATATTATTTGATTAATGAAATATTACTTTAAATTTCATGTATTATTACTCATATGTCGAATTGAGTTGAGTACAGGTGCCTGATGGCCATAAGGATTATTTTTGGTTGCGAATATTGCACGTAAGTTGAGCAAGTATGCTCAATAGCGCTTGTAAAAGGTATGCCTATGCGAAAATATAAAATTTGGGTTTTTGTTTTCCGACCGTGTGGGGTCGATGTATATATATTATTTGCTCCTGCGATATCGCAGATGTCACTCCGTACAGGGGAGACTCTATCGAATTTTTCCGGGAACTTAAAGTGTTAGAAAATTTTCGATATTTTTGAAATTTTTTATTAATAATATTGAATTGGTTTTTGATTTATAATAAATTGGATTTCAAATTATAATGGGTTTATGACATTTTTCCTACCTTAGTAATTTCGGGGACGAAATTCTTTTAAGGGGGAAGATTGTAATGTCCCATACATTATAGTCAAATATTTAATTTAATTTATTATTTTAAATATTGATTTAGAATTATAAATGGATTTAAAATCTATATTTCGTATATATAACGAAGTTAGAATGTTAAATTTATATACAATTTAAAACGAGTTCGAAATGGTGTGGTAGTTCGTAATATTAAGTTCTGAACTTTAACTAAATGTACAGGATCCGATTTAAGTCGGAATTCCGTGAAACAAGAAATGCTGGATTCTTGTTGATTATAATTTTCATATAAAAGAGAAAAATCTTGGTTTCGTGTTATAGATTGTTAGTAATGTCCAATTCAAATTTTAAAATAGTCGTTATGGAAATTGTTATTAAATTATAATGTTTATTTAATATATTTAAAAGTGTTTTGATATAATTCGAATACCGTTTAACTTGAAATTGATGATATTGAGTTGTATAATTTATATTTGAAGCTATATGATAATGCCAGTGGGTATTTTATGATTATAATGATTTATTATTATTTAATTAGATTATTTAGGATATATATAATATTTTATTAATATTATATTGGCCTTTAAAATAGCCATTTTTCAAACAGTCTCTGTTTTCGATGAAATTAGTTTCATTGGAACTGTAACGTTAAATTATTGTACAGTATAAAATTGCATGGCAAACCGCAGTCGTATGTGACAACGACAGCTGTAAATGCCCAATCATTTTCTACAGCGCGTAATTTAATTAATTTAATTTAATAGAGGGATATGTGAGTATAACTCAAGCAAATGATCGAACTAAGCTACGAATCTAGTTCCATTGAATTCGTATCGATGTTTAGAGCCATAATAGGTATATAGTATTTTATTTTTGGAGACCGTGTAATTTGGTGTCCAAAATAGCATTGTGGTGCGTATAAAAATAGCATACCAGGGAACAGACTCGGAATGCGACGAATGTCCATTGATCGTGGCAACGATAAACGCCTTAATCAGTTATATTATTTTGGGCAATTTAGACAGGGGTAACTTTTAACAAATAAACGACTTGCCAAACGAACTCCGATTTTAATGAAACAAATTTCATTGGATCCATAAGGAAGAGATCAAGTATAATTTCAAATTTTCAAGTTGATTGGATTTATTTTATAATCATAGAAAATTTAAATGCTTGATGTTTATCTTGTGATTTATAAAGGAATTTTCACAAACGACCTCGGATATCGATGAAACATGTCCCATCGGGTCCGGAATACTTTTTTATGCTAGAACTACCTTATTTTGTCAAAAACTGAGATCGTACATGGCTGTTTCAACGCGTTACTCCATCATCAAGTTTAAGGAATAATATTATATTAGTATTATATGTCTTATAAATACATTGGTTTTGCGTCAAAACCTAGTTCCTCATTCCCGTGGTCAAAGTTGTTGTCGCCTTCATCAATTTATTTAATGGCAGACCTCTCTCCCCCTACTTCCTCTCTAATATTCGAATCAGATGAGAGATTCACGAAATTTTCTACTTTATTATCACCAACTCGACGACCTCTTCAAATTGATCAGCTATGATCGGATATTGTGGACCAGACTGGTCGGAAACTGGTCAGAAAAGAGGTGCGGTTTTAGGTTAAATATGGCGATTAATGCCAGCAAATGGTTCGTGGCTTATGGCGATCGATGGGTGCAGTGAGGCGCTCTCGTCGGCGGCTCCTGATGATCGTGCGGTGGCATGAGGCATAGCGGCGGCAGCAGCCGAGTCTTGAGTTGAACAGGAAAACAACACTGACGTGTTTCTGTTAAACTGCAGGGCCTACGTGGCGGGGGGAAGGCGGGGACCAATCGTAGGTGGTAGGGGATTTAACGGCAGTCGCTACAGGTGGCAGAGATGAGGTCCGGTGGAGTTTGGAACGTGAAGATGGTGTAGGAAGATGGACATCGTGGTTTGGAAGAAGGAAATAAAATTAGTCGTATCTTTTATAATGTGTAATTAAATGGTATAATTAGTTTAATTAACTAAGTAACTAATTTAACTAACCTATGATTTTTAATAATAAGTTATATAGCTGAATCAGCATTGATCAGTGCAGATAGAAACTAGAACAGTGGAGTAAATGTCGGACAGAAAACAAAGATGAAGGAAAAAAGGAGCCAGCCCGATCTTTTGAACGTAATGATTAAATTTACTATTTAAATAAGTTATAATTAAAGTGGTTAAGTAAATTAAATTATTAACTAAATAGTTTAACTTTAAATATTAATACCACGGCCACATGTTATCAGAATTGGACAAACAAGATGCCGTTGGACTTGCATTGATGAGCACAACATCATGGAACAGAACTGGACAGAATTGGAATCAACCGGAATTTTTAATTAAATTAAACAACTGTTTAATTTAATTAAAACGAGTTGTTAACAATGGAATCAAATCAAGGCAAGTTAAACTCACTCAGTTATCCCACTTATATTTTATATAAGTCGGGTTTTTATAATTGTGTGTTATGGTTTCTACTGATTGACTATTTGTTAAATATATCTTCATATATTGATTAAACTGGAGAAATTAAACGTTGTTTAATTTTTGTGAAAAACCAAATCATTTTTTTAACGATTGGACCCAATGAAGGTAACTTACCTTGTTGGTCACGTTTATAATACAAACGTGTTTAATTTCATTAACTGTTTGAATTGTTTATTAATGATTAAATAAATTAGTTGATGTTAAATAGTCGTTATTTGTCGTCATAGAAATAACCAGTTAAATGATTTTATGTGAGATAACATATGCAGGGAAGAACATGTTCGAGGGATCCAACTGGATTCCTCAAATATGATTAGATGTTATTTATTATCGTTATATGAACTGTTCTGACTGAAGGATTGAATTGATTGTTGATCGTTGACCTGGAATGTTTAAACCAACGGCAGTATTGGTTGAGTGATTGGCAGCATATGGCCTGAAAATACATCGTTTTATAAATATTGATTTACCGTTACGAGAATCGATATAAATGAAGTTATAAAATTTATTTTATAACTAAAGATAGATTTTTAAATCTATTGTTTTGAGTAAAGATTGTTAAAAAGGAAATAAATATTTATTAATTATTATTTAAGTTTATAATTAATTATTAAATTATTTAATAAGGCAAATTCTGATGTTAATCAAATTTATAAGCATGAGAACAAAAAATTTACCTAACGGTTAAGAGTTGAATAATATTTTTTTTAAGAAAACAATTAAATGGAATTATTTAAATTAATTATATTATTAATTAATTTAAAGGAGTAATTGGAATCAGTTAATGAAATAACTGTGTTATAAGTGAGAGTGATTACTAATCAGTTTGTTTTGAATTAAGCTAAGGAAAAGTTTAACGTATATTTGATTTAATTTTATAAGATTTTTAAAAAGGGAATTTATTATTTATTCTAGTTAATAAAGAAATTAACTACTTCTACAGTAGTTAATGACTGAAATAAATTATTATTTTTAATAATAATTTAGGAGATCACTTTTTAATTAAAATTCATTTAGAAAGTAATCGAAGTTGAAATGGAAATGAATTGAATTGTGAATAGAGTTATGAATGGGTTTTATATTTTAAACCCGAATTTTGATAACAAAATTGTAAAAGCAATTTTGAGCAAATATGACAGCTTAAATTAATTATTTACTTAATATTTGAATTAAGTTAATGGGAATTGAAAATAAACGGGTTTATATTAAACCCCAGTTGTAAATATGAAATCTATAAAAGGAAATGAGGTGTTAAAATGTTAATTCTAAATTAACACTGTTTAATAATCAAATTAAGTAAAATGGGGATTTGAAATAAGATTTTCAAAGCGGAAATTGGGTGAAATGGATTGGAAAAAGGAATGGTTAAAAATGAATTTAGTAAAGGAGTGAGTGATAGGATTTTGTAACAAAAATTCGTGTTATAAAATGAATCGTTAAAGAAGTAGAAGTTAAAGGTGATATTTTTAGTAAGCAATTAATTAATCAGTAAATTAAGGAAAAATGATTATATTTGAGAAGAGATTTCCAAAAGTAAGAAGGTTTGATAAAACCCCATTTTAAATAAAATAGAAAATGGGATTTGTTTTGATAATTGATATATCGGATTTTGAAATTATGACACATATTTATCTTAAGATAAGAACGTTGTTAATCTAGGTCTGAGAGGTAATTAAAATACCCCAACTAGAAGGACTTCAGGATTATCAGAGGATGATATTTTTTGTAAAGGGTAAAAAGGTTAAGAATACTTTATTATTTCCATTAGAGAAATAATAATGCAACCATATTGGTGAAGATTTGAAGAGTATATAATGAGGATTCTGAAGTAAAGAAAATTTAAAAGATTTGAAGAGTATAATGAGATTCCAAAGTAAAGGAAAATAAATGGGAATGCGTGAAACTATAACGATATGTTCGAGTTATAAAGGAAATGTAAAGTGGAGATTTGAAATAGATTTATTCAATAAGAATAAGCATTGCTTTTTGTTTTCAAGTAAGGAACACAAAAGAGAGTTCGTAACGTTGTTTTACGAGTAATTAGTTAAATTAATTTCCCAACTAAAGGTAATGAATATAGTAATAAGATATTTTTCTAAGTATTAAAATGAAATGGTCTTGAGAATCATTAGTGTGTTAAAATAAGAAGAAATATAGGATTTTAACCACCACATATATATTGATTGTTTTAACCATTAATCACCATTTTTGTATCAAAATTTTTCCATGTGCGAAGCACGTACCTTCGTTTTTAATTAACCATATAATTAACAAGGCCAAGTGATGTTGAATACTGAACTAGTAAACTCATTTTATTTTCATGATTGAAAAACTGATTGTTTATTTGATAATTAAATAACCGACTATCAAATCTGGCCAAGTACGTTGTTGATACGGAAAGGTCGGGATCAAATTTATATTCGAAAACCATTCCGTCCAACAAATACGTGAAAATATCACAAGATGATCGAGATGGAGCATTGAAGAGTGTAGATCTTCATAAACGGAAGAACTACTAATAATCTTTGGCTTAGCGGCCAGAGATATACTATGATTCTATTGTGGTTGGGATCTACAGATTGCAAGGATTTCTCGCTACTGATCCATGGGGTAATTTCTATATTGGATGCGGTAAGAGAGTACCTTCAGTTCATCATGTTCCTAGGTGACTTGTATGGACGAATGTCTGACAGAGTATTTCCTGAAAACCACGTACATTGATTTTTACAAATATACCGAGTTGGAGGCAAAGAGGGGCACTTCTTTTATATCCAGTGTATATTTGTGGACGTTAATTAGTAATTTGACGTATCTGACGATGTGGCATTCAAAATGAATGGTTGCCAGATGTTCTAAAAGAAAAGAATTAATTAATTAATTAATTTTGAACTCAAGCCTCATCAACCAGTAAATGACACAAAATCGGGTTGGTCGCATGGCTAAGTGGGTCGCACCCATCAAAAAGGTTATGTCATTACTTAATCTGGTGAAATAAAATTCTTTTAGTTGTCCCTTTTTATTTATATATGTATGTTATCGGTTCGGTTGGCTGGCCCCCAATCGTGGTAATGATATATTGGTACTCTCAAGAGAAAGTGAGGGGCCGGTCATGATTAGCCTAGGTTGCAAGATGTTCTTGTTGAACCCCAATGTATTCATCTCCAGAGGTACATTGTCGGGAAGGTGGCCCTATACCTTGCTAGGAAATCCATTCTCCAATAAGTGTCTGCGGTTTTGATTGTATACTATGTATGTGGAGCATGAGATGCAAGCGTTCTGCTAGATTGATATTTATTTGTATTTAGACACTATTATAATATCAGGAAAGATATTGATTTCAAAAATGTTTTGGATCATCGTAAGGTAAAAGCCGTCCGTATTTATGTGTGGATTTGGTCTTATGATTATCCTTTTCTTTCAAAAGGATTTGAACTTTAAAATCAACTGGTATGATACCTATAAACTTAGTGTGTTTTTCTCACTCTGGTTCACCAGACTGACCCAGTGTTTGTAATGCTCGGGTTAGACGAGGTGTACAGGTCTAGGTTATCAGTTGCTGCAAAGTCCAGGGACGAGCTGGATGTGTCCAGACGTATGATATTATACCATATATGATTTTTATTCCTCTGTCTGTTGTATATGAGGACAGATTATTATAACAATCCATATGTGTGATGTACTCTGATGATTGTAAGTTTTATTTCAAGCTCTCAATAAAAGTTTATTTCTATATTATATTTTTCCACTGCGATGTGAGACTCTGTGTTGGGTTGGTTCTTCTTCGTCTATTCTAATATTATTTCTTTCTTATCTTACCCTCTAATTTATTTTTAATAGCTATCTGCTTTTCTATATAATTTGAATTGACATGGATTGGTAAATGTTGGCTTAAACTGTACTAAAAAGTGGGTCGTTACACACATGGTTTTACAAAGGAGGAAATTGTTTTCTCATGGCCTCTTGAGGAAGATTGGGATGGCTTCCTAAGGAAGATTTGAAAATTTTACCAATACCCCTTCTCATGAGCCTATATAAGGACCTTCTCTTCTCCTTTTTCTTTCATTTAATTCTCCTTTCTTTCTCCAACTTCTCCTTACTTCTCATGGCCACGGTGTCATCCCTTCCCTTGGCCTAATTTGGCCACGACCAACACCACCTCCATTTTTTCCCTCTTCCTCCCAAGCCAACACCACCAATTTCTTCCTCCCCTTCCCTCCTTAACTCAGCCTACCCCCTCCCACCCATGGCCAACCACCTCCCCATCTCCTCCACCGGCCCACAACCCCACTTACTCCACCCAAGTCTAGCCAAACACCCCACATCACCACCTCCATGCATCACCACTCCATTCTTCTCGGCTTCCACCTTAGCCCATAACTAGCAACTTCCTGAGGCCATAACTTCCTCTAAAATGATCCAAATCATGCAATACTTTTTTTCAAATTGTGTACTTTCTCAGTGGATAAAACTTTCGTGTTGAGCACTTTTCCTAATTCTGAGACTAACTATTCCAGAAATCCATATCTATGAAGATCATATTTTCTGGCTGTTTTTTGTCGAATCCGAGAACACCTCCACTATTTTGGTCATATCTCACTAAAAAATGATAAGAATTGGGATTTTTTTTATATAAACTAAAGAGAGAAAAAATTCCTACAACTTTGTAGTTAGGCACTTTTCCAAATTCAGAGAGTAGCTAGTCTGAAAACTCAAAGGAAGTTATCCTACTTTTGGAGTCAGAAAAGTTAGAGCATGGTACGCGGTTACAATGTTCGTCGGTACGATTAAGGTCCTACAATAAAGTTTGATAGAGTGGATACGCCGGCGAAAACTCTTCACACTTGTTTATTTATACATTTAATTATGGATATTAAATATATGTGTGTGATGTTGGATGAATGGATGCATAGTTCATGACACTTACACACTGATAAGTGTTAATTACCGTGATGCTGTCATGTCGTTAATGACATATGTTAATGATATTGTGATGGAGTTTTATATGAGTGTAAGTATTGTTTGTACATTGTTGCACAACTGTCACACTCAATTATGGAATTATATAGGTGATTGGTTAGGTTGCCTTCTCAGTTGAAAACATAAATGGTTTTATAAATTTAGAATTTGGAATAAAGAAAAGTTTTGAATTTGATATCCGAAACAGTTTGAAAATGAAATTGAAGTATGTACGAACAACTTTTATAAAGGTGTAAACGATTTTGGAAAAGTTTTTGACTAGAATTGGCTATTTAAATAAATATGAAATCAATTTTGATTATAAATTGAATTTGAAGATTAAAATTTGAAATATTGTTTTCAAACGAGTTTATATATGTTTATAATCATATTGGAAGTCAATTGGATAAGTTTTTATTTTAAGTCGTAATATGGTCTGAAAAGAACGTGTAATGATGCCGTAGTTCGCGAATTTCGACCATAAAATTTAAACGATAATAACTAATGAGATTTAAATGGATTGATGTGAAACAAAAAAATTGTTGCTTTCAAATAACAATAGTTTTAAATTAGAAAAAAAATTGGATTCCGATGTATATATTTCAAGTTGTGCTCAAATTTATTTTGAATAAAGGTGGATGTAAACGCAGTCCGTAGACCATAACGGTAAATGGTTGTTCTAAATTTATTAAAAATATGATAAAAAATTGTAAAATCATAATAAAATATTTAAAATTGATTTGAATTGGAAAATGATAATTTTGGATGATATAAAGGTAATTTTAACCAAACTAGCTAATATAAATTGTTTTGTGATGCTTTTGAATTGTTTTTTAGAAAACAGTACATTTTGAAGTTTTAAACTTACGAATCATTATCCTAAAATTAAATGATCATTCTGTAATGATTAATGAAATATTTTTAGAAGTCCATAGTAACTAAAACAATACTGGTTTTTAGTAAGATTTAATTTATCTCGAGATAAAAGTGTTTTCCAATTATTAGTGAAGTTGGAAATAGCTGAAGTTGATCTTCGAATGTCGTTATTAAATCCATAAGTGGACTTGTGTTATTCGAGGAATTTGAAAGGTAGAGTTACCGTTATTTTGCTAACAGTATCGGCCAAGTATGGAAATTAATATCGAACATAAGTTGATGCAAGTTCTGTCCAACTCATATGTAATGATTTCAGTTTAATATGTTGGAATAAAGATTTTCTAAAATTAATAAGGTGGGTATGGATAGAAATAATCTTCGGATATTTGGTATGGGGATTCCATAGTTAAGACGTATACTATCTGAGGAATTTGAAAGATATTTATATTTTTATTCCTCTTATAGTATTCGCTGGTTATGAGAATTAGTATCGAATATAAGTTGATAATTTCTGTTTGAATCTTGTATTCCATATCAATTGGTTTTGGGTTGTTGTGAATGGTGTCTTAAATAACATCATTCTTTAACCCGCTAAAGACGAAGTCATGATTTGGAAATTAAAGAGAATTAAAATTTTGTACAGGCTATTTGAAATGATACTTAATGATCTTGATTTGGAGATGGGTTTAAGAGGAAAAGTAACGGAATGAAGAGTTAATGAATTCGGGTGAAAAGTTAACAAATGATTGTTGAGATTTTTGAAGCTAAATTATCTTTGATTAAAAAGATATGTTTTAAATAGATAGTTATGAAATGAATTTTTGGAACATGGATTTTTGGGTAAGATGGGTTTTGACTTAAATGTTTAAAGGAAATGGGATCTTGAATTAATAACTTTTCCAAATGCGGATTTTGCTAAAAGGAAAAGAAATTGAAATGGTTCGATTTACTGAAATCTAAAGTGAAAGGAGACTTAAGTGTCCTACATAAGTCCATATGGTTTGCAAATAATGCTCGTTATTTGAAAAGACCGGGATCAGATTTCTATCCGAAAACCATTTCGAATAATAATAAGACGAAATGGAGCAGATGAAGATATTGAAGACAGGGGCTGAAGACAGGGAATCTTCACATCATAGGATTGTTTGTTGATGTCTCAAATAGGAGGTCACATATTATGAGGTTATATTGTGATGGCGGTCCAAGTGTACTTGGAGATTTTCCGGATTTGCAAGAACCTCTCTCCTTTATAGGATGAAGAATAAGGTATCTTCAGTTTCATTCAGATCCAGAACGGACTTGTATGGACGTGTGTCAGACATTGTATTTTGTAATGTGTAATTATTCTTACAAAACATATTTTTGATTAATGGCAGAGAATTTATTCTCTTAGTTTAACACCCTTCTTTGAGACATACGAGCTCAAAGATTATATGGTTAGTAATTGTCAATTATATGTTATGAAATGACAGTGTGACATACTAATTAAGTGATGAGCTATTAATGATCAAAGCATGGCTTAGTGAAGCATAGCTTTGTGTAATGTGACTTCGGCAAGCCTCACACCCCGGTAAATGGCCAAAACAGGAAGAATGCAGTGAGGATATAGGTTATCATCTCCTTTTAGATAAAAAGTGTACCATGGTATGGAGCCTAGATATTACTTATGTGGCAACTTCAACTAATGTGGATGTTGATGTTGCAGGCGCCCGGTTAAAGATTGGTAACAACCGAGAGATGGCATGCTTAGGCGCGATCTAATCGATCTAGTTAAGGGAGAGATAGACCTCGCGTTAGCAGAGAGCCGGTTTGGTTCTCGGGATGTCCCTCTAGAGGTGTTCCCATCAGTAAGTTCCTTAGCCTGGTCATTTGTTGAAAATCCAATTCTCCACTCCGACCCCTGTTGGATTTCAGTTTATGCTATTTGTAAACATGATGGGATGGGGCATTATGTTGGCAAGGATTGATACATTTACTTGACATTTGATTTTTCGCAATATGCAATAATAATAATATCAGAGGATTTTCTATGTATCTAGCATTTTTTGTTATCAGAAGGAGAAATCTCATCCATGTGTGTGTTTGCATTGTGTGTGTGCCGCGATACCTTATGGTAGTATAATTTTCAAAAAAGCAATGCGAATTTCATGCACCGGTATTCATAAGGGGAAACCCGTTCCATATTATACGGCGTGGTTTTATGATTTACCTCATTTCAAAATAAACCTAAAACATTTTTAGTTCTCACACCAGTCCTTACTGACCTGGAGTTTATTGTTCCTTCACCTAAACTCTGGATGGCCATAATTTTCCATACGGACAACCCGGTATTTTATTCTGCATATTGGCATTGCCTTTGGCATTAGATAGAACTGGATTCAGGATTGGAGCTGAAGTTGTATTTAAGATCATTATTCACCCACTAAGAGTTTAAATATACTTCTTTCCACTATGTTTCTATTGTACTATGATAATCATTGTAACTCTAATGTAAAATTATTGTTATGATAATGAAAAGTGCTTTTATTTCTGTTCTGATGTGTAAGTATCTCTAACGTTATGTCTTTATGAGAAGTTTGTGTCGATTTAATTGCTGGTAAGAACCGAGCACAAAGGCAGATCATTACACATACTGGTACTAATCAATCATATGAATCATGTTTTCACCAAAAAATGGCTCAAGCACCAATGTACATGAACTGTACTTACCAAATGTGGTTAGAAAATAAATGGAGCCGCAATCAACAAGAGCTAAAAGCAAAAATGTGAGGAAAGTAAAATAGAGACAAGGTTTTAGAATGTTTCGGCCCTAAACTAGGCCTACATCCACTATGAAGTAGTTTGCATTATCATGGTGTGATTACAAAGCATAAAATCTCTCTTTATACATGCATCCCTTCTCCTTTACAACATATAATCCCTCTCGCATATGAATCGCACTTAAATTCATGGAGTTCAATGGAGAGATGATATGATCCGTGAAGGAGGAGAATAAACCGGCGGTGGAGAAGAAGAGAGTCCTTGGTTGAGGAGGATGATATATAATCTTCAATCTCTTAGCCTCTTAGGTGATCTTAATGGATGCCATGGCCAAATGGGTGAACCATTCTTCCAATGGAGATGATGATGTTGGTTGAAATGCTAAGGAATGGTAGAGGAAAGAATTCGACAGCACTTCGTAGTGGCTAGCCGTCCCCTCCCTCCCCCTCTTTGGTGGAAACCATGGCCTATTTATAGATGAGCTCCCAAAGAAATGAGTTGAAATCCACATATGCAGGCTGCGGGTCGCTCTTCCCATTAATTACTAAAATGCCACCACTTACCTGTAGCCAACTGTTGATAGCCTTATTCAGTAGTCTTGTGCGAGCGACTTTATAGGAGCGAACGATTGCATAGATCTGAGCAGATTGAACGGGCGGTCAGGTGATGAGTACATGGGAGACTAGTTAGAACTTTTGGATTGGTGTATGGGTGACCGACTGAGCGTCATGTTAAGCCTTTTAACGTTTGACTGATAGATGGTATCTGGTTGACGTAGCTATATATGATTGTAGGTGGACGGGCGACTAGCACCGTAATCTGTAGGCGAGCGAGTAGTGCTTGTAAGTGCGAACCTTCAGGAGCTGGTATCTGGCCGACCTGTAGATAGCATCTGATTGAAGTACTAGCGATTGGTCGAGGAGCGAGCGACTGGAGTTGCAATCCATGAGCGGTCATAGGATGTATGTGCAACCTCTGGTATCTTTGGGTTCCTTACTCAGAATCAACCAGGATAGTATGAACAAACAAATGCAGAGTGGAATGTGTGATTGAGGCCAATCCTTCTTCTTATCTTGTATGATCGACCTCTTCCATATAAGAATAAGTGACTTCCTTTAATATAGACGACCTTTTCAAGATATATGAGCCTTACCGTCCTTGCATCGTGCGGTACTTGAGCTTGCTTTGTGTGCACAACCTCGTTGTATGGTCATGCTATGCGGTATGACTGATTCTAGCTATGTTGAGCGGACGACCTTACTAACAAGCAGAGCGAGCTATCTTTATGTGCGAGCAGTTTTTCCAAGGACATATGAGTCATTCTGCACCCGTATCCCCTAGTGTTTGGGCGATTGCCCCCTTGTGTGTCTAGGAAAAAGAAGAACAGGCGATCTCTTATTGTACTTGAGTTGTACCGTCCTCCGGTCTTGGTTTGTATGTACGACCCCATTTCTGGTATGACTGATCGATCCCTCTCATCATGCTCGACCCTTAACCGGTGTGCGAACAAACTTGTTATGATGCTCATCCAACTCAAGTGTTTGTCTTGAGCCTTTAACTCAGACTTAATCATCTAATGTGTGTACAAATTTTTAAGGGATAACATGTGCCCCTAGAAGTTTGTAATTTTGTAAAAATTACATGCTTCGAAATAATTAAATGCGGCATCATTCGATGGATTAAGTCAAACTTTCCACGTGGCAGTCGTGTTTTCACATGGCTTACATATATGCATGTTCGAATGGGCTCACGGTCGCTCATGTGCAGACATAACTGGCTGAATTTAAGGTCATTAATTTACATAGTATGGCCGAGCAGGCGGGTTGACACGCCACTTTGGCCTGCTGGGCCTTTTAGTCTTCCTCTTACTTCATATACCGACTTCTTACTTTCCCGTTTCCTATTTCTCTTCTTTTTCTTCAGAGAAGCTTTTAATGGTGGTATTGTTCTAGACAATCTTACACGTTGTTCCGATTACTTTCAAACTTTCAATTATATTAGTCCTTCAAAATTTCGACTTACAATCGTGTGTGGTATCTTTACCAAAGCTCTGCAGCTTCAAGATTGATTGAGGCCACCTACTCACTTAAATTTGAGACTATCCGCTTGTTTCCAAGTAAATTCATCCTCTTAACTTTGCTTTGGTTTAACCTGACATATGAATTTGATAACCCTGGGTACAGCTTGAAGGACCTAAATATTAACCAAGATTTTTCCATGTGGATTTTCTGAGGATTTTGTGGTTTTAGCTGGGTCATTGCAGGGCTATACATGTAAACATTTTGTCTGTTGAACACGTATAACCTTTTGAATTTCTGATTTTTCAGTAACATGCCTGTAAGTTGGTTATCGAAATGCTTTTAGTGTCCTTTTGTTGCATACTTGTATAATCATGTTGTTGCTGGTACAATTTTGTTGATTTTTACTCGAACTGGCAACAGTTTTTGCATTTGTACCATGAAATTGAGAGATTTGTACATGTCGTTCGTTGTCTGCATTTGTTTGGACCCTATACTTGGACTGGCAATTTTCCTTTCTCCTTAATGTTCATACTCGTGTTTGATCTTTATGGTCGCTTAACTTTAATCTGGCAAGGGTCGTTCTCGCCCAACTTCTATATGAGATTGGTCACGAATGAGCCCATTTTGACTAAATGTGAGTGACCGCCTTAACTCGAGTTTGAGTAGATGACACGAACTGATTATGCACGACCAGGTCAGGATCGATGTGAGTTTAGATCTGGAATCTAGTTACTCACGTGTGAGCGGGTCAGAACCCCTTGCAAACGATTGGTCAAAAGTTGTGCGAATGGTTAGATATTTGGGTTGTTTATGCCTTAAACTTGGTCGGATTGCTTTTATCTGACCCATAAGGGTAGGTCATGCATGGCCTCATTTTTGTTTGCACTCGTTCAACTTCTGCCCTTTTGGTAGTACTAATTATTTAATGACATAATATTTATTTATGTAGAAATGCTAACTCGTCATCAATCACACCAGAATTCTAAGAACCAAACTATGTCTGGCCAAGCTGGAAGTTCTGACCAAACTACTGAAACCACATCAGATCTTGCCCCTGGGGTAAATGCTACTCAAAACTTCCCAAAGCCCCGTGCACTTTCCAATATACCCTGTAAGAGGCATGCGACAGAGCTTTCTTTTAGCTTGTTTCAACAATTGTGCAACCAGTTTGGAATTTCGAAAAAGGAAGAAGCCAAGTTGCCAAGACTGATTTTGTGGATGTTCCTCCAACTGGATATGTTGCTGTTAATCGCGGTATGATAATGAGTGAGGTGATTCCTCCTTTTAACCCCTATCTAGAAATGATTCTCCGAAAATTAGCTATTGCCCCATGTCAATTGCACCCAAAATGGTTATGCCTTTTTAGTAAGCCTTTATATCATTTTCATGAGAGAGAAACAACGTGCTTCTTCATTTAAAGATATATGCTCCTTATATTATTTTAAGAGAAGGAATCAATTCCCTTCAATTATTTTTGTTGAAAGTCGGGGATCCAAGCTAATTATTGGCCTAGTGGAAAGTGTTCGAGGATTTCTGAATCAGTATTTCTTTATCTGATGCCCTGATAGTTTCTGTGGCTTGTGGATGGAACGCGGTGAGTATATTTACTTCTCAGAGCCCTTTTTACTCCTCTTTTATCTATTACTTATGTCTTTAGTTACATTACAGTGCTTCCTGATCAGAGTATCGCTCTTAATCAAGATCTCTATAATTCTTTACTGGCTGTTAGGGAAGGTGAGAGGAATAGGAAATTTTTTATTACGGAAGAGTTCCTACATCGATATAACTTGCTTCCTCCTTTGCATACTTTCACGGTGGATTCTGCTGATAAGAAAGGTGCTGCTAGCAAGTCTCCGGCAAAAAGGGCCACAAAAGAGTAGCATTCCAGCCCCGCAAAGAGTAGTAAAGCAGCTCCTAAACCCGAATCAGTTTCTACTAAAAAAGGTAGTATCCAAGCGTCATAAGGATAAAAATCTCGTGATTTTGTCAGATCAGACTGGGAAGGAGGGTATTTCTTCAGGTTCTACAGGGGAAACTGACCAGTATGGTGCAAACGAGACTTCTTCGAAAACTGTTTCGGATCTGGTGAAGGAGAATGAACAGTTTGATGAAGCTGGAGTGACTTCTAAGGGAGATTTGGATGCTGATGGAATTGATGATGAAATTTTTCCCGTTCGGGATAATCAAGAAGAGGGTGGTTTAGAAACTTTAAAGGATCTGGGTGTCCTCGATTTAGCTAAAGACCTTATTCAAGGTGATACTGTCGTTCAAATATTTAAACCCCATATCTTAAATACAGGAATTCTCAAAGCTCCTATTTCTAGGCCAGGAAAATATCTCACCAAGCTAGGGATTGCCTTAGCACCTCCATGTATACTTAGCACATTTTCGTTTTCGTGCCATATATTCCCAGTACTTTAGCTCTTTTCGCCTTGTTCTAGTATTTCATGATACATGTACTAAAGTTTTTCCTTTCTTTTTTCCAGATTCAGGAATGAAAACATCTTTATCGGACAACTTTTCCCAATAGGATGGTCTTGTTAGTCCACAAAATCTTCTACAGTCCTGTCTTTCTCGCTGCTCGAAGCGCCCACAATCATCTTTAGATCCCCTATCCGAGCATAGGCCTGAACCTTCGTTGGCTAATCAGCAGAAGAAGAGGAAGCATGATCATTTAAAGATATCTGAAAAAGGGGTTACAGACAAGGAATAACACCCGGAGAATGCTAAGAAGAAAAGAGATAGTGATAAGCAAGGTGGGGATGAGCCCTGGGAATCTCATAAATCGGCCGAGCTCTTAAACTTCGATTCTCTTGTTTCTCCAGAACAACCCTTTGCAGCTTCTCAATCTATTGTCCTCACTTCTAGCTGGATCGAAGCGATCCTTGATAGGCCTCCTTACGAAATTGTTCCTGGAAATTCAAAGCTGAAGGATCGATTTGAAGGTTGGGATTTAAGAGGAATGGACTTTGACTTAGATTTGCACCCAGACGATAATCAGAATGCCATCGAAGAATTGAGCACTATAAAAAGCTTTATGACTACCCAACTTGACACTGCTAAGAGTCAACTTGAAGTACAATTAGACAAGGCTACGGATACTGCCAAAAGCCGATTCG
Source organism: Allium sativum (assembly GCA_030737875.1). Lineage (NCBI taxonomy): Eukaryota > Viridiplantae > Streptophyta > Magnoliopsida > Asparagales > Amaryllidaceae > Allium > Allium sativum. The sequence goes on along the minus strand of CM060919.1, from coordinate 564,558,018 downwards.
AGTTGTGGAACAAATTTGGATTTGAATTTCAGAGGTTGAACACCTGACACCTTGAGCATATTGAGCTCCTTGAAAATGACAAAGCCGGATTGATCCATGTGATTAAATCTCAAGAATCTGAAATTGCATCTTTAAAGGGTGGAGATAGTAGGATAAGCAGCTTAGAAGCTGAAAATGAAAAGCTTAAGGGAGAGATTGAGGCTGCCAAAAAGCAAGTTCGCGAGGCTCAGTCTGGCCAAGATCTTCTGAATCTCAACTAGCTTTGGAATAGCAGACTTTAGCTTCTTACCAACGGGAGAAGACAGTTCTTGAAGAGAAGATTATTTCTCAAAGCAAAGCTCTAAAAACTCTGAAAGAGGATAAAACAAAGCTAACCAGCGATCTTGAGCAAGTCAAGGTCAAAACTGACGAAACTCTATTCCAATTTTACGTTTCTAGTGTTATAAATCATGGAAGCCTGAGCTTTTTGAATAAGGATTTTCCTCGAACATTGGCTCTCGTATGGGAACAAGTACTTAAATATTCCAAAGGTGAATAAGATAGTGTTCTCCAAGATACCCTCCTAGAAGCGGAAGATCGTGATGTTTTAGCTGAGGGTACAAAAATACTAACAAATGAACGAGCTCGATTCCTTGGGAAAAAGGCTTTGGATGCTGTCGCTATTCACATTCCCTGTCCTACTAATGCTGAGGCCTCAAACTCTCAGACTTCTCCTGTGGGCCTTCTCGCTATTTATGCCAATAAAAATGCTACTGAAGCTCATTCTATCGATGAACATATTGTTCAGGAAGATACAACCAAGCAGTGTACTGGAGATGGTAAAGAAAAATGATGGTTCCTAGACTAGTTGTATATGCGAGTGTCGGTTCTCGCTTACTGTTTTACGCTTAAGTTACCAAGTTTGTGGCTCTATGACTGATTTGCGACTCTGTGATGAATTTGTGCTTTGCTTTGTTTGCATAGGACAGTGTTTCTTGTTTGTTGTACTACAACCTTTTATTCAGTTTTGTTACCTTTTCACTAGTACGCTATACATTGCACTTTTATCACAGTTCATTTGTATCATAATACACTTTGTTAATCGTATGATTGTAACGTACTTATGGTATGTAAAATTAGCATTGTTGTTTTGCTTTAACGTTATGGTTATTCTCCCATCCAAAGTTCATTGTAATCTTAGCATCTTATTTTTATTGCTTCCCTTCGAGGGGTTTTATGCTTATCACGCATTCACTCGTATCTTGGTAACTCAAGCCCCTCGGAGTTTGGACTCGAACGCATGCTTCCCGAAGAGGGTTATATATCTTATAATGTATTTAATTGTGTTTCTCACTGACCTGGTGACCCAATCCCTTCGGAGATTTGGTTAAACACATACACGTATATAAACATATTATTGTTTTTTATTAGAATGTATTCAACCCCATATCTCATTAACTCGGTGACCCAAGTCCTTCGGAGATTGGTTTTGAGTACGTGCCCACAGGAGAGGACTTGGGTTTTACGTTTCGATCCAATTTTGGTCTTTTCTGTTTTGGTTATTTCAGAATCAAAAAAGGCCTTATTAGATACCCCATTTCGGCTAGGATTTCTATTACCTCCTTTCGGCTAGGATTTTTGTTAGTCCCTTTCGGCCAGGATTTCTGTTACCCCCTTTCGGCTAGGATTTCTGTTTGCGTTGGTCCTTCCAGCATGTTGCCGGTCCTTCCGGCACTAGGACTGGTATTTCCAGCCTAGGTTTGTCGGTCCTTCCGACTTGATGCTTCATCCCGGGGAGGCGGACACTAGTTCCTCTTATCGAGTTTCATCTTGATTTAAAGGACTCGTGTCCTACACCTAAGAAGGCCTCTTTTGTGGGGCTGGCAATCTTTCAACCGTGGGACAAATTGGGTTGCTTCCACCTTTGCATCATTCTCAAAGTTTGGTTCCAATCCTTTTGATGGATGCTTGCCAAGGATTTGGTGTTTTTGTGATGAAAGGTACACCTTTCCGACTTGATGTCCGTTTACTGCCCTTTTCACCATTTGCCCCCAGAATAGCTTATTCTTTTGAAGTAGTGTGCTTAGTCATCTTGCTTAGTTTGCATGATGCTTTTGGCGCTTAACGCTTGAATTGCTTCAACCGGGATATGCTTAGGAAGCTTTCAGGTAGGGTTGAGTGGTAAATGAGCGGTTGCCTCTATTTTGCCTACGTTTAAGAAATCGATTTTGGCATGAGCTAGCAAATGTATGATTTATGTAAGCAAAGAATTTTTGGTTTATAAGGCTTTTGTTTGGTATAACGTAAGTAAATCATCGTCGATTGTTTACAAGAACATAGCAAGAAGTAAAGCAAAGTAAAGTAAAGTAAAGGCGATGGGGATCGCTTATTCTGAGCTCCGAATGTTGAATTGTCATCAGCGGTTTTCAGTCGATGATTGGTCATAGGTCAATGGGAGCTTGAGCTTTCTCATATGATCCAAGCTGACTGACAGCATTACTCAGCCCTTGGATAGCTGGAGCGTTTTGTGTATTCTTGACATATTGTTGTAGTTGGTTCTTTCGGATGAGCTCCTCAATTAGGCTTCTCAGGTGTCGGCATTCATTGGTGTTGTGTCCTGGCTAATTATGAAACCGGCAGAATTTTCTGGAGTTGGCTTGCTGCTCTGTAAACCTTTATGGCTTTACCCGAGGAAAAATGCCTGAGTCCTTTGTAGTAGAATAAATCCTCTCTGGGGTTTCATTTAGGGGAGTCAACTCTGTCTGCATGAAGAACCGTACCTTCTTATATGCCCTGTTATCCTTCCCTTCATTTCCCCTTTTCTTCCCTGAGTCATTCTTTTGCTCAGTTTGGACTTCGATGCCTTTTCTTTCTTTGGTAGCACTAATTTCTACAGCCTCCCGGACATTAGATGGATCATCTTCCATGCTCATATACTCTTCGGCCTTCTTGTATAACCTCTTTAGAGTTTTAGGTTTCTTCATTTTGAGCTATTTCCCAAATTCTGATTTTTTATCGATAGCACCATTCAGAGCTGCCAACAAGTACCACGGTTCTGGTTCTATCACTTCAGTAACTGCAGCATGGAATTGGGTAAGGAAAGCTTTGATCGTTTCTCCAGGCATTTGTTCCATCTCGCTTAGTGACATTACGTCTCTTACTTTGGTGGTTTGTAGACGGAACTGGTCTTGGAACTTCCTTGCCAGATCAGTGAATTGATCAACACATTTAGGCGATAATCTAGTGAACCCACACCTTCCAAGCACACGGGGAAGTATAAGCATTTTATTTCGTCAGTAGCCCTAGCTTCGTTCATGTGTTGATCATATTTGAATAAGAAGATGTTTGGATCTCCAGTTCCACTATAAGGAGCTATTGTTGGAGATGTGATTTTTTTAGGGAATTTCGCTTGGCGGATCCTTTCTGTGAACGGGTTCTTACTAGGAGAAAACTCCCACTCTTTTTCATCGTCCTGACGGGCCAAATTCTCTTTCATTAATCGTTGGATCATATCCGAAATACGCTTCTCATCACCATCCCGTTCCGCGGGGTGAGCGTCAATTCTTTTACCGGTATGACCACGGTTCAAGCTCCGTTGACCCGTACCTTCTATGGGAGGTGCCCCCTTGGTTGGATTTGTGGTGCTCCGAGTCGTGCGTTTCCCTTCGTGGCGTGGCACTTTAACCTTAGAGTCCTCCACGTCAGCCTCTCCTTCGTCTACCCCCGAAAAGTGGGATCGACTAGGGTCTGAGGCAAAAAAGTCCTCTTTTTCGTCAATATTGACCACGATTTTCGGAGGTGGAGGAATGGCTTGAGTTTTGAGCAAAGCATCCACTTTTTCCATCACCATTTTACTCATGACAATCATTTTTTCGTTCAAGTCAGTTACAACCACATTCAATTCTTCTCGAGTCAGGGATGGCCTTGAGGATTCCCCTAGTTCAAAATGGTTGGTGAGTGGAGAAATCTCGTTGCCAACAAAGTCGTTGTTTTCTTCGCCGGCTTTGCTAGCGGTCTTCTTAGATTTAGTCATGATTTCGGACAAAGCCTTAAATTTTGATGAAAATTCGTCGGTGTGTCTCAGTCGCGGGATTGCGAAATCTATGGTATAGGTTTAGTACTTTAAGGGTAGGCTTTTGAAATCGGAAAGAAGTATGAAGGGAGGAAATGCGAATACGGCCCCACGAGGGGCGCCAAAATGTCTTCACCAAAAAAGGCTCAAACACCAATGGTACATGAACCGTACTTCACCAATGTGGTTAGAAAATAAATGGAGCCGCAATCAACAAGAGCTAAAAGCAAAAATGTAAGGAAAGTAAAATAGAGACAAGATTTTAGAGTGGTTCGGCCCTAAACTAGGCCTACGTCCACTATGAAGGTAGTTTGCATTATCATGATGGTGATTACAAAGCATAAAATCTCTCTTTATACATGCATCCCTTCTCTTTTACAACGTATACTCCCTCTCACATACGAGTCACACTTAAATTCATGGAGTTCAATGGAAAGATGATATGATCCATGAAGGAGGAGAATAAATCGACGGTGGAGAAGAAGAGAGTCCTTGGTTAAGGAGGATGATAGATAATCTTCAATCTCTTAGCCTCTTAGGTGATCTTAATGGATGCCATGGTCAAACAGTGAACCATTCTTCCAATGGAGATGATGATCTTGGTTGAAATGCTAAGGAATGGTGGAGGAAAGAATTCGACAGCACTTCGTGGTAGCTAGCCGTCCCCTCCCCCCCCCCCTCTTTGGTGGAAGTCATGACCTATTTATAGATGAGCCCCCGAAGAAATGAGCTGAAATCCACATATGCAGACTGCGGGTCGCTCGTCCCATTAATTACTAAAATGCCACCGCTTAGCTGTAGCCAACTGTTGATAGCCTTATTCAGCTGTCTTGTGTGAGCGACTTTATAGGAGCGAGCGATTGCATAGATCTGAGCATATTGAACGGGCAGTCAGGTGATGAGTACATGGGCGACTAGTTAGAACTTCTGGATTGGTGTATGGGTGACCGATTGAGCGCCATGTTATGCCTTTTAACATTTGACTGATATATGGTATCTGGCTGACATAGCTTTATCTGATTGTAGATGGACAGGCGACCAGCACCGTGATCTATAGGGGAGTGAGTAGGGCTTGTAAGTGTGAACCTTCAGGAGCTGATATCTGGCCGACCGGTATATAGCAACTGATTGAAGTACTAGCGACTGGTCGAAGAGCGAGCAATTGGAGTTGCAATCCATGAGCGATCATAGGATGCGTGTGCGACCTCTGGTATCTTTGGGTTCCTTACTCAGAATCAACCAGGATAGTATGAACGAACAACTGCAGAGTGGAATGTGTGATTGAGGCCAATCCTTCTTCTTATTTTGTACGATCGACCTTTTCCATATAAGAATAAGTGACTTCCTTTAATATAGACGACCTTTTCAAGATATACGAGCCTTACCGTCCTTGCATCGTGGGGTACTTGAGCTTGCTTTGTGTGCACGACCTCTTCGTATGGTCCTGCTATGCGGTATGACTGATTCTAACTATGTTGAACGGACGATCTTACTAACAAGCAGAGCGAACTATCTGTATGTGCGAGCGGTTTTTCCAAGGACATATGAGTCATTCTGCACCCGTGTCCCCTAGTGTTTGGGCGATTTCCCCCTTGTGTGTCTAGGAAGAAGAAGAAGAACGGGCGATCTCTTATTGTACTTAAGTTGTACCGTCCTCCTGTCTTGGTTTGTATGTACGACCCCTTTTCTGGTATGACTGACCGATCTCTCTCATCATGCTTGGCCCTTAGCCTGTGTGCGAACAAACTTGTTATGATTCTCTTCCAACTCGAATGTTTGTCTTGCGCCTTTAACTCAGAACTAATCACCTAATGTGTGTACAAATTTTTAAGGGATAACAAATCAATATCGATCCATAACGACTAATGAGATGTCCACCATTTTTCTGGAGAGAATCAGTCTAATTGTGGTGTACGAGGTGAAGATAAGGGGCCGAGTTTGCGGGCTTCGTACAACGATAAATAGAGATGTAATGGATTAGATTTAAGGATTTTTTTTTGGCTTACCTTCTTTCTAACAATTTCTTATAATCCCACAAATTTATATTAAACTATAAGGATTGTCTTGTAAAAATAATAGTATATAATAAAATGAAATTTGAAGTGCACGTAGGTCAGGGTATGTCGAACCATTGTAAATATTTTGCATTATTTTTCTTGCTTGTTTTTCAATTTATTTTCTTCAGTTTTATTCTATTCAAATTTCTATTGCGTATTTGTGTCATTTTTGATTCAAACACTATTTTACATTAAGGCATGAAAAACCTAAAGAGGTTGCTGGATTGGTGGAGTTTCATGCTCTCTCTGTTGCTTCAAGTCATGTTACCGAACATGTAATATTTTTATTATCACCGATAGATTTTTACAAAAAGTAAAAATACATGTATTTTAAGGAATAAGCTAAGTTTGAACAATAATAAACCTTTTGCTAAATATCTGTTAAAAAATGGTAGGTGAACACTGTCAACTGGATAAGATACAAGGTTAAAGTGGCAGAAGAACGGTAGGTGATCACTACTAAATAGAGTGGAGTGTAATTTTTATGTACTTACGTATAAATTGTAAGCTTATATACATTTTATAGTTGTATATTTAAAGTTGTATGTGTATTGAAGTGGTAATATATTGAATTTTTTGAAATTTGACAAGAAGTACACGCATGGTTTCGGTTTCTATTAGGCAAGAGAGTAACTAGAGAGCCCATATATATATATATATATATATATATATATATATATATATATATATATATATATATATATATATATAGAGAGAGAGAGAAGTGGGGATCTGAAATTGAAAGGCAATAAGGAAGACAAGCTAAAATTAAAAGAGACAAGCAAATCATATGATCAAAAATTTTTTGTTCACTTTCTCTGACCTATCTTTCAGGACGAATTTCTGATTTGCAAAATGTTGGTTTCGATTGAAAAATGAAACAGAATATATGTGTGCGTTGCAACAATGTACATTTTCCCCGTATACTACATATATATTTTAAGAATGGGCAAAAGCAGTTGTAAAAGACTTTGTCAGAGTGGTACGTCACAACGATCCAAAGATAATTGTAAAATATTTTGACTATATTACAACTTCGTATGTTAAGACTGTCGGTTGACAGTACTTACAATAAATAACAAGCATATTACAACTACAATGCCAATTACAAAATGAGTGTTTGCTTATAGTGTCGGTTCCAACTAGGAAACAAAACTTAGGGTCGCATGAAGATGGGACAATAAGAGACAAGGGGGACAATGAAACCTGTGATTATAGACCTACGAGGCATCAAGCTTTTCGGATGAAGTAAGAGGATCACATAATTGAGATCCTACAATATGCTCTTCGTGTGTAGGCTCAAATATTTTAACATTAAGTCGTTTTGAGTACTGTAACATTTAGCTTAATATTACAGTAAATAAATATCATTTAGTATAATAAAATGCACATAACAAAAACAATGATACTAAAAAGAAGAAAAACTGAATGGATAATTTTTAAATGGAATTTTCTTCATATCTGCGTTCATATTTGTTTTATTGGATTTTATATCTTATATTATTTGAATTCGAGGAAATGGATTTCAGATCTTTTGGGTTTCTATTGACATGCTTATTGGAGGGGAAGGCCTGAACCAAAATTTGGATCATGTGAATAAAAATCCATTCATCTAAAATTTCATACATTGGGAACTCAATGGGTTTCAAGCAACCTATACTGAAGCCTATGATGGAAGGGCTGATCATACAGTCAATGCAGCTGATGAGACATCCAAAAGCTTAACTGAAATTTTGCGACGTAGTACAGGATATGAAGATGAAATGGAAATCTCTTGATTAGGATGAAAGGAGTCAGGTTTTCATTACCATTTCACTTTGCTTTTGCTTTAAATAAAATACAAAGACTTACGCACTTGATCTACGTACACGTGAATGCAATCTCGATTGATCCCATAGGCATGCATCGAGTTTAAACCCGGGGTAATCCTTGGTTGAACTATTAGTTTAGGTTTCTATTTGATGCAACAAAGTTATACAAACAATCTGATGCTTGATATAATTTTAGATTATTGGACTCATGGTCATAACATATGACACGAATTGATTCTAACATTAATACCAGATTAATCGGATTAAATTCGTTGATATCTCACGTATAAATCAATATTTTACAATTCTATTAATCAGAAAGATGAAACGATGAACCTACCACCTCATTGGGGAGTGAGCTGATGGACATGCATAGAATAGAAAATCCCCTCACCGAAGAGTGAAATGGACTCTCCTTGAATATTAAGTCCCCTCAACAGAAAGACGGAAAGTGAGCAGATAGACTCAATGTAGAGTTATGGTCTCTTTCTCTTACCTAGGAAGATTAAAACTTGACTTCAAAGTATAAGCACCTTTAGAATTGAAACCAAATGATTATGGCTATGGTTATTACATAAATTATAGGTACTAGTCCCTTGATCCATTCGGGCTTACTCACAATTGAAAGCTGAGAATAACTAGACGGTTTACAAGCTATGATGCTTTAGCATGAACAATACTCTAACATGACATTAATATTTGATATATGATAACTCACTGGTAATTCTTTGATCTGGATGCATTGTCTTGTGATGGGATGATGGGAGACGATACTAGTCGATTTGCAAGTCATGCCCGGCTGGTAGTAAAAGCATAACTATATGCACTGATACATGATTTATACTACATGACAATAAGGTATATGATTTATGTAGGATACAGATATCCTGAAGGAACACGGTACCATGATGATTTAACATTTACGCAAGGATCAAGTCCTTGATCTCAATGGTCTGAAACTTACTTCGATTTTAAGTGAAACCAATGGAATAGGACAATTCATCACTACCAACTTCATGATAAGGGGAAAAAAATTTTAAGGACAAAAGCCCACTAAAATTTATCCATAAGGACAGCAGCCTAATATTTTATCCTAAAGGACAATACACTGGAAAAAAAAATCGGCCGCTTCTTTCTTCCTCACGTGCGCTCTATTTTCTCCCTTCGCAATCGATTCTCGTCCGCTCCATCTTCTTCCCCTGTCGCTCTTATCTCAAATCGTAAATCATAAATCCCGAAAAACAAAAGAACATCAGATTCGAAATTGAAATCGAACCCGAACATTCGAATTCATAAATCGCTCGAAACAGAAACCGTAGAAAACCAAAAAGGCCTTCGAACAACAAAAATCCATTTGAAATCGCAAACAAATTGAATAAAAATATTTTTCAGACGATGGAAAACACAAATGAAGAAGTCGATATTGTTGAAACATTTTTTTCGTGATTGGAAATATTTTTTTTTTCGTTAATACTACAGCAGTTCGTAGGTATCATTTTTGTATTTTTGTAGTTATCATTTTTCCTGTTTTTAACTTTAAAACATAGCAGCAGTTTTTAGTTATCATTTTTCTATTTTTTTAGTTATCATTTTTCCTGTTTTAACTTTGAAAACATAGCAGCAGTTTTTAGTTATCATTTTTCTATTTTTCTGGTTATCATTTTTAGTGTAACTTCTGTGTTATGTTTATATGCATCTTTTTTTTACCTACAATATTAAAAAACTGATATCCATGAACTGTTTTTAGTTATCATTTTTCCTGTTTTAACTTTGAAAACATAGCAGCAGTTTTTAGTTATTATTTTTCTATTTTTCTGGTTATCATTTTTAGTGTAACTTCTGTGTTATGTTTATATGCATCTTTTTTTTACCTACAATATTAAAAAACTGATATCCATGAACTATGAATATCAGAAAAACTTTAGCTTAGCCCTACCAACTTATAAAACTGATAACAGAATAAAAAAACACATGAAAAAACAATTAACATAGTTAAAATAGTAAAACTGATACGTAAGAAAATAGGAAACTTATACCTAAAACCTGATTCAATGTTTTGAAGTAAAAGTAATGGAAAAAATGTTTACTTCAAAGTTTGATTGAATAAAATGAAATTAGTTCGACTTAATTACAAAGTTAATGCAACAGTACAACTGCAAAATTAACACAACAACAAAATCACATGAAAAAAACACATAACACAGTTAAAACATGAAAACTGATAATTAAAAAAATAGAAAACTGATACCTACAAACTGCATCAATGTTGTAAAGAAAAACTAATGAAAAAAATGTTTACATCACAGTTTGATTGTATAAAATTAAATAAATTCGACTGAGTTAAAAAGTTGATGCAACAATATAACTTCAAAATTAACACAGTAATAAAATCACATGAAAACAACACATAACATAGCTAAAACAGTAAAAATGATACCTAAAATATTAGAAAAATGATACCTAAATACTGATGCAATGCTTTGAAGATAAAAAAATGAAAAAAAAATTATATCACAATTTGATTGATTAAATTGAAATAAGTTTGACTTAGTTTCAAAGCTGATACAACAATATAACTTCAAAATTAACACAACAACCAAAATCTCATGAAAAAAACATATAACACAGTTAAAACATGAAAAATGATAACTAGAAAAATAGAAAAATGATACCTAAAAACTGCTGCTATGTATTACAGTTAAAATAGGAAAAATGATAACTAAAATAATAGAAAAATGATAACTAAAAACTGCTGCTATGTTTTAAAGTTAAAAACAGGAAAAATGATAACTACAAAAATACAAAAATGATACCTACGAACTGCTGTACTGGTAAAATGAAAAAAAAACATTTCCAATCTAAAAAAATTGATTCAACAATTTCGACTTCTTCAATTGGGGTTTCCATCGTTTGAAAAATATTTTTATTCAATTCACTTGTGATTTCCACTGGATTTTGTTGATCGACATTTTTTTTTTAATTTTTTAGGGTTTCGAATGATTTTCTTCTCGATTTTGATTTCATGATGTTTTCCTTATATTTCGAATTTCGATTTTATTATTTTCTGAAATTCGTAATATCGCGTTTTCTGATTTTGCGATTTCGTGATTTAAGATGAAAAAGAGAACGACGTGAGAGAAGGAGAAGTTGGAAGTAGCGGCCAACGTGAGAGAGGGAGAAGATAAAAGTAGCGGCCAGAATTATTTTTGAATGTATTGTCCTTCTGAGTAAAATTTTAGTGGGCTGTCCTTATGGATAAAAAGGCCTTCAGTTTTGTCCTTGTAAATATTTTCCTGTAAACAATTTGCTTATCTCGATACTAGTCCTCGACCAAATCATATTGTGTACCCACAAAAACATGCTTTAAATGTGAAGTGTTATCGACATATTTTCCACTCAAAATTAGGTCAAGCCAGTAGCTAGATGCCTACAACTAAGAATGACAAATGACGATCAAAACCACATCCAAATCTGAGTTGCTATAACCTAAGTATCAAAGTTCATGATAAATTTTGTTTTTCCAATTGACCTAACCTTTTATAAGGCCTTCTTTAATATTCAAAAGACAAAAAAGAATCCGTCGAGATGTTCAATATGATGATACATATGAACAGGTGAAATCACATTCGAATTTGACTTAATACAAAGAAACATGTTCAATAACAGTAATAATCGAAAGTAAATAGCCACCAGCGGAAGAAATGCAAGTACAATAATCAAAATTTAATTTTAGATATCAAAGCATAAATCATGATAAATTATGTCCTCGTTACCAGTGAAGTCACACACCAAAATAAATAATTATAGATAAAAAGAAGATAAAATCAAAAACATAATAATATAGCTTCTAACCTGTCTATATGTCAAGCTAATGTTACACAAGGAATATTTGCTTTTCTAGTCCGTAACATGAAATTGATTCAAAACCCAAAACTCTCAAAGCCAGACAAATAAAAAATAAAACCTCTAAGCCTCAAAAGTGGATAGAATGTTTTTCTTGATGGTGAACTCATCTGCTTTTGCAGGGCTGATTGACTGGAGGAAAAGGAAATAGAAAGCAACATTACATTCTTAATCATTGGTTTAGCATAGTTTTTTGGAAAATAAAAAATAAAAAAGGCTTACCTTTTGTAGCATGCGTTCTAAACGTTCAATTTCTTTTTTAGCGTAGCCTGAACCTTTCTCTATGGTGCTTTTTGCAGCCTTCAGGTAAACTTTTCCATACCTGCATGAGAGAAAATCGTTTATCTAGGGGAAGAGAGTTTGTTTCCGGAAATAACAACTACTACTACTACTACTTCATTGTTACACTACAATGTACATGAAGAATTGAGCATTAACAAAACAAGTTCATTTTCCAAAGTAACACAAAGTGGTGAAAAGCAATGTTTTAAAAAACGCGCCTTGAGGCGCGCCTCGAGGCGAGGCGGACAGTAAAACGCCTAGAGGCGTGGTTTGAAAGGCGTTTTCCTCGTAAGGCTTAAGCCTCACGCTGTTGAAGCGTGAAAATCACCAAAAGCGTACGCCTCAGAGCCTCAAGCAGCTGAGGCGTACGTGTATAGATGTTAAAAAAAAAAAAACCTTACCTCGATTGAAATTACATTAAATCGAATCGATTCCAGTTAAGGAATCGAATCGATTCCAGTTAAGGAATCTAACTCGATTCCTTTACTGGAATCGAACTCGATTCCTGTGAAGGAATCGAACTCGATTCCTGTGAAGGAATCGAACTCGATTCCTCACTGGAATCGAGTTCGATTCCTCACTGGAATCGAAAGAGAAAAGTCTTTTTTTATTTTGTCTTTTTTTTTTTTAATACAGAGTGCTGTTTATATTATTTTTTTCATTTTTGGGATGTCCAGGCTATGTTTAAAAATGAGCAAACGCCTCATCTTTCCCCGAAAGGCTTACGCCTCAACGCGTCGAGGCTTACGCCTCGCCTCACGGACCCGAAAACGCCTCGCATACGCCTTTTGCGTTTTAAAACATTGGTGAAAAGTCACAACTCGCTGCATAGTACAAACACTGGTCAATCATATTACTATGTCGGGTATTCAGCCATTTATGGAGGAGTTTTTGGTCTGTGTTTTAACAATCATGTTGACTAGAATGATTTCTCTTGATAATAAGATTTAGTTTGATTGGTTATATTGATCACTATACCAAAACACATTGAGTGAATATGCTTAATACTTTTCGTATGTCTCACGTAAATTAAGTTTACTCAATTTTATATCAAAATAAGAGTATACAATCAGAAAGACTAACATAACTTTTTTTTTTAAAAAAAAAAAAGAAGAAGAAGAAGAAGACTATTAGCGTTTTGGTTCACATTTTCTAATTGTTATTTACGGTTACAAATTTATTTTGAAATTACGTAATTAATTTTGTGAATAGAAACAGTTATTTATGTATATGTACAATACACATAATGAGCGGAGTAAAGACAATTTATTGAAAAATTGAAATCTCAGATATCACTTGTAATTATCATAAAAAGAGATGTTATGAAGGCTAAAAATGTTAATTTTGCCATCTTGAGAAAGACATAACCCCATATACTTGAATCACGTGAGATGAGCACATTTTGCATCCAAATATTGAAACAATATTCAAAAGCGGATGGTTATAAATAAACGTTTTAATAGCGATATTGATCGAACATTTAGAATATGCTAAAAGCTTCGAAATTATCTATTTTTTATGGGTATGATATTCATAATGTGGAATTGTGGATGATTGAAAACACTTAGGGTTGTGGGTGGGGTACGGCGGAACCATAAACACACAAAAGTAGATATTACCTGGCTGAAGAGCCTGTTAGTTTTCCAGCCTCCTCTTCAATTTTAGCAAAGAGTGTTTTTTTCTCATCATCAGCAGCAGTTGCAAATTCTTTAACTAGGGTATCTAAACTTGCTACAATACCAGCCTAAATAAAGAAGATAACCAAAGAACTTAGTTATAGAGCGCAACCATATGTGCATCAATGGCTATAATGTATACGATACTAACTTGGGAAGTAAGTTGTCCTTTTGAATCACGGCTGGTTCCGCATTTCTCATTGATGAAGGTAACAAAATCGTCAACCTCACGACCACCATCATAATCCTCACCAGCTTTATTACCCTTGGGGAAAAACTTAAGAGTGGGATACCCACTAACCCCATACCTGGAAACATAACCAAGAGCACATGCAAATCAACTGCTTTAGCATAACCCATAAGAATGATTTGCATGCATAAAAGAACTTACTTTTCAGCCAAATCCTTGTAGTTATCAGCGTCCAGATTAGCAATTACAACATCCTCTTCAGATTTAAAAACATTGGCGACTTTCTCATAGATCTTAACATAACAACAAATGAAGCAATGGTTAATTAAACACGTCAAAAGGTTAAATTGACATTCAATTACATAGAACATTTTTGTCTGACAATGCCAATAGGTCATGTACAAACTATATATTTGGCACCTCTTGACAAAATGAAACAGCTGTTATACAGTTCCTTGGTGTAAAAGAAGTTTACAGATAACAACTAAAATAAGTTCAACAAGTACAAAACTATTTACATTTCCATCAAAGACAATAGATACTTACAGGAGCAAGGCTTTTGCAATGTCCACACCTATGGGAATAGAAGGGGAAAAAAGAAAGCACATTAGATGCATTCTTAAACCAAAAGCGCAAGATAAATTTATGTGAGAAACAAACCAAGGCTTTAAATTTTGACTAACCAAGGGGCATAGAATTCCACAAGAACATCTTTTGTTTCATCTAATACAATTTGGTCAAATGTCTCTGATGTCAACACTACTACACTAGATGGAACAGTCGCCAGCTTCACATTGATTCCTGCATTCACAAAAGGAAAGAAAAAAACAAATCACTTAATCATGCTTATGTAAAAAACCCAGGTACCATGAAACAATAAATTATTATTATATCATTTAAGGTAACTCAATTAATTATCACAAAAAATATATGTAAACGCAAAGTTTAAGTCAGTTGCCACCATTAAATCACTAACAAAATAAAAGCTATCAGCATCACAATCAGGTTGTTGAGAATATGCTGGTGGTGAGTGTTGTGTGGGGCCTTCATTGCAGTATTAATAAAACAGTAATATATCCGCATATTTTTAGTAATATTACCTTCTTCCGAGTTCACAAACTCCGCGAGAGCTTCTGCACTGCGTGCACCTTCATACCTGTTGAATTGAAAATGATACAATAGAAGCTGATGATATGATCATATCTGTAAAAACAAAATTTAATCTACAAAACCTTCTAGGCAAGTAAATATTAACAGTGTCTATATTTATATAGACGCATTTTATTTGAACTTGCAACCACATTGATTCAAATACAAAAACATGATATCGTTCATTTGCAACATCAGATTGAATTTCAGTTTGTTTGAACAAAATGCACATGTTACCTATTTTGGTAAAAAAAAATGTTGTGCAAATATCTGCATTTAAAGTAGACAGTGGAAATATTTGCACATAATTGCACTTCGAATAAAAACATTGCAAAATTTGCACTTGCTGCGCTTTGAAATTGGTAGTGTTTTGATTATTCGGTGCAAATATTTCCAACTATGCATATTTTGAAATAATGCATTATATTAATTATTCAATGCAAATATTTGCAATCTGAAAATAAACAATTCAAATATTTGCATTTATGTGCACTTTTAAACGAACATTGCAAATATTCGCAGCTACCTACACTTTGAAATAGATTGCGCAAACTTTATTTATTTACTGAAAAGTTTTGTGGTTTCTAATAGCAAATCAACAATACAAATTTTGTGTGTGTGTGTGTGATATATAGTGTAAATGTTTTACATTTTCCCCCGACTCGTCATAGCATATCATATTTTACATACAAAATATATGGACTTTAATACAAGGAGGAAAAATATTTTCATATCAGTGTAAATATAACAAAAAAACATGACCAACAATGACATATGTTATATGTCTAGTTTTACGTATAATATAAATCTTGTTAAAAAAAAAAAAAAAAAAAAAAAAAACATAATGTGATGATTCACCTGTGAACTAAAATTTCAGTTTGATTATTCTATGAAGAACTTATGATTAGAAGGTAAATTATTGTAAAATTAAAAAAATAGAGATTTCGTTTTATCATGTATCTAGGTAAGATTTTTAAACTATTTTGAAATTTAATAGGAATGTGTAACAATGGTACCCAAAAATAAAATGCTTTCTTCTAATGAACTGCAAAAGAAATACTTTTTAAGAAATATATACTTACAAATAAAAAGTACTTTAATGATAATGAAAAGAAACAAATGCAGTTGCATAGATTGATGAAACTTACTTCTTTGGTTCCAAAGAACCTTTGGGAAACCACTGGATTGTTGGGTATCCTTTGACACCATATTTGCTGCACACACTCTTGTGCTCATCACAGTCCACCTTGGTTAATTACACAAGAATTAAGATTACATCAGTTTCAAGTAGGTTTCTCATAAAACAACCTAACAAGCCGATACTATAGTACCAGAAGCTTGATTAGTTAAGTAGTTGAATCAATGTTTGGCACTACAAGTTAAATCCATTAATGGTTCTACGACACCATGTTTCAAGTTTGACAATCCAGTATCTCATAATATGTATAAAAAATAAATAAATAAATAAATAAAAAACATGACATCATATTTTAATTCCATTTGATACACAACATATCTTACCTTTCCAATCAAGACAGATTTTGCCTTCTTGAAACTTGCACCTAGTCTCTCATATTCAGGGGCAAGTTTTTTACAATGCCCACACCTGCAGACGAAGTAACCAAATAAGCAATCATATGTAAACCTTACACACAATTAAAATACTTCATCATAATAATCATAATAATAAAATAATGACCCTCCAAATATGCTATAACAAAGGAACCTAATTAACATCATAACAAAAGAACACATTCAGAACCCTCAGCGATGATTATGTAAAGTGAACCATCTAATTCACCTTTGCATCAAAATGAATAAAACATGTTTGTGCTTTGAAATATTAAAATCATTCCTATAAAACAAAATCATTAATACCTCATCAATGATCCCTAATTATTACAAACATAGCTACGCCCCAGTGCAAACATAGCTACGCACCAGTACAAAAAAAGGAAAGCAAGATACCTATATATCATAAGAATGATCATGGATGAGCCCTAATCATCCCGCATGCGCACACACGTGTGCGCATGCACACACACACAACAACAACATGCATAGCTAAGACCTATACGCATATCATAAGAATGATCATCGATAAGCCCCAGCCATCCCACATGCACACACATACCTTTAGCTAAAAAAATCAGACCTTAAAGTTACAAATTAAAACCACATGCAAACACCAAACAACTATCAGCTTGTAGTGTTTCTTCGTAGACATATTAGTAATTCTCGTAAGAAAATTATACAAAAATAGAGTTAACATATAAGAAGAAAATCAACTTTAGGATTTAACTATGGAGAACGTTACAAATGAAAAAGGGTTACAGAAGCACTTTACAATGCCATCATGAAAATATGTCATTAGTGTAAGTATATCAATGTAAACACTAAATTATTCTACCATATAAGCAATAATAAGATTTCACGGTAGTTTCCTTTTTTCAAAAAAAAAAAAAAAATCGGTTTCACAGTATTTTCATTTTTATTATTTGACCGAATTTCAAACTTATTTTTCCGCAATAGAAATGACATTAAATAGAAAATAAAGTATTATTTTGGCTTCACCGATTTAAATAAACTAAATGGATTTATGTTCTGATCATTATATATCCATCTAAATCATCTACCATTAAGCATATAGCAATAGCATGTATACCACTTGGATCAAAAAAATAAAAAAAATTGTTGCTGTATGTCACTAGGACCAGAAAAAATATATATTAATTGTATGAACTACCGCGGAAGCATACTGCTGGATACTTTTATTCACTTTTATCTGCATTAATCTTTTATATCAAACAATTGTTGTCGTAAGCCGAAAAACCTTGTTTTCTCAAAAGTACAGTAATATTCTTAGAGAAACAAACATCAAAACGGATAAAACTAAAATAAATTCAGTTTGTCATTATTAATCAAATATAAGCAACTAGTTTATAAACATAAGTACACCACAAACTACAAACAAAGAAAATAATCAAGATGATAAAGATGAAAATAATATACAGTGGAGACTCTTTCGCAAAAGCACTAAAAAAATATACAAAAACAATTAATCTTCCATCTCACTCACCAGAATAGAATACTACAATTTAACAAACGCATATGAAAGTTATTTAACTTAGCATGTTTAAACTTAAGAGGAACAAGCATCAATTGATCCATCACCATAATATAAAAAACTTGATAAAACAGCAATATACTGTTGATTTTGCATGTTGCAATCCATGATCCTAGTTTTGTCCATCAGTGCTGGTATCGAGCTGCTTTTATTGGTACATGCAGGTACTTAGAAAAGGTGCAGTTACCGTGTTATTATGTTCACTTAGTTGTTCTTAGTTCAAGTTATATGGAGATGAATGATGCACCATTCTGATAACTAATGAAGAATGCAAGTTCTATAATATAATTAATATCATAAAATGGGAGAGAACTACTGCTTCATCTTCAACAAATTATCACAGCATGGAGTCTAGTTCCTTTGAGATGAGACTTACAAAAGCTAAAATTTTACAATGAGAAACTTATATAATAGGATAAACAGTAGTATACTCATCAATCCTAATTAGACAAACAAGAAGGAAACTAATGCATGGATCCAGGATGGCTCTCCTGTTAGTAAGAATTTAATAGGTTCAGCATTTCTTTAATCGGCCCAACTTGGATAAGGAGTACATGCTACCATAGCCACGATGTGAATATAACTCAAGTTGGAAAGCATTGGCTCCTAATTCAAAATTAACAAACGATCTCCAACGCCATAAATAAACTTACAATCATTCTACACTTCCATCTAAACACCTTTCTCATTTTCAAAAGAACTCCACGACATCATATATATTATATGGTGTATATTGGTAATGTTCAAATCAAAATCGGAGTTTATTTTTTTTTTGTTCGATGGAACATCCCAAAAGGAAATATAATCATAATCTAATGACGCCACGATAAAAAATAAAAATAAAAACCACCCAAAAATTAATAACATAAGATCCATAATCGCCAATCGAAAATTTTATCAGATAGCAAATTCACCATGGAGCGTAAAACTCGACGAGAGCGCCGCGATCTTGACCGACCTCCTTCTCGAAGTTCTCTTCCGTTAGTACAATGACGTCATCACCGTCTGCAAGCGAAGTTCCGAAGAGGAGTGCTACACTTAGCGTTTGTGCAACAAACAGCAAAAAGAAGATCTTAGATCTATCCATTTTCTTCCAATTTTCTAACTCGTTAAATTACAAGGATAAAAAACCTGCAATTTTTTAGCTCGTTATGTTATAGGGATAAAAAACCGAGAGAGATTTTAATATAGCCTGTGCCGTGGACCGTGACTTTGATGTTTGATCTGCTTACTGTGGTTAGGCTGGATGTTGATTCCAGGCCGCGAACAAATGAGTCACCAATTGCATAACTAGCCACGTGTGAACATGTTATTGGCTTTCACAAACATACTCAGCGTTTCATTGGTTACGCTTTAAGCATCCACGTGTAAACTAAAACTAAAGTAAAATAAACTCTCTTTTTTTTTTTCATTTTATGCTAGGCGTAAATGCATAAGGTAATTTTTATTCTTATCTACTATACTAGTGTGTAACCCGTGCGTTGCACACGTTATTTTATGAAATGTAGCATTTGCACTATTAATGATAAAAATAAAAATTTATTATGCATCGTTTGATGATTTAAGTAAAATAATTGATTTATAATTTTTTTTTTTTTAAATTTATGATGTACAATTTTATGTTATATATCTTACACGGAAAAGAAAATATCATTATTATTTTTACTTATTTAATCAAGTGATTTTTCCAAAATATGTCAAATTTTTAGTTGTTATCAGTTTACGTATTTGACTCAAATGTGGATATTAAGAAAAAAACAGAGAAGGGATTAGTAGAAAATTGGATAATATGATATTATTATTTACGTAAATAATTTTATGTATTTAGTAAGTTTTTATATTGGATTGAAAAATTAATTTTGTCTTCTTGGTCAATATGAAAGCGGCATTCATATTGAAATTATCGTTTTTGAATAATTTATCAAATAAATTAATACAGATAACTTAATTATTTTGAATATGTAACATTTTATAATTTC
This sequence comes from Allium sativum, assembly GCA_030737875.1. Taxonomy (NCBI): domain Eukaryota; kingdom Viridiplantae; phylum Streptophyta; class Magnoliopsida; order Asparagales; family Amaryllidaceae; genus Allium; species Allium sativum. The sequence continues at coordinate 564,537,793 of CM060919.1, read as the reverse complement.
TAGTTAAATAAAATATATTTTTTCCTAAATATACAAATAATTTTTTTTCATAATTGTTCATTTCTTTTGTAGCATAGAACCCACCCATTTCGACCAAGCGATTAAAAAACAAAATTGATGATTTGACCATTTGTAAAATAAAAATATTATTATAAGGTAATATCCAAATAGAATAAATCAATCAAGAAAAGAATACGTTTTTCAATGCAATTGAAAGCCTAAATATTGAACAACCATGAGTGATAAAAATATTTTAAGTTCTGGCAAAAATATGTAATATATCATGTTTGTACTGGGACTGTTAAATTGTATATTTTCTGAGATGAGATGACAATTTGAAAAGAATTAATATTAATTACTATAATGATTTTATATCATTCAAGTTACATCACCGTGGAGACCAAATATGGGGACTGTTAAAGGGACTCCATATTTGGTTAAGTGGAGGACAATTTTAAGATGACTCTGCCTTAATTTATTTATTTTGTTAAGGGGGGGGGGGTTCTGGTTTATTTTTAAAAAGAAAGAAGAAGAGACCTAACTACCCCTAGCTCATCACTTATGTTAAACCCTAATTTACTAAATTTAGCGTAAGTAACAAACATGTGAATTACTAAACATCTCAATTACACAAATTCGATACAACATATTAGACCAAAATTCTCATTTCTACATTTATTTAAATTAACCATACCAATTCCAATATGAAATTACAATTAATTACCTGGTCTTATGCATTCTGATCATCCACGAAACTTTCTTGTGTTTGCATTACATTAACTGCATCATTTTTTATTTTTTATGTGCAACAATAAATTGTAAGCATTAAGTAAGGTTTATATCAATGAGGATTATAGGGGGTAAATAGTGGAATTTTAATTTATATGTTTAAGGGGAGACTAATTTATTTTGTCCTACCCATAACAATTATACAATAAATAAAAATTGGTCCTCCCCTTAACCAAATGTGGAGTCCATTTAACAATCCCTCCAAATATTATCATAAACTTCATAATTAAAGCAAAATAATTCTAGTGCTACAATATATGGTTTTGTCCTACTTGCTATATATTGAAAGTTGATATAAGGGAAGCGGAAGTCCACTATAATACCAGTACAACAAAAAACATGCGCATTGTGACAAAAAATTAATATAAATCACATATAAGCTCTCGGCCAAACTTGGAAAAAAAAAAACAATCTATTCACCTCATAAGTGATGCAATTCACAAAAAATGTTTCGGAAAAAAACCAATAACATACCATGCGGTCCAAAAACTAATCCGAAAAATTGAACTACCAAAGTGACTGATACTGTTTTTCTTTTTACATCTTTTAAAATAGAAAATTCTTTATTTCAAGCAAACAAAATCAAGTTGTCCCATTGAAGTCTTGGAGAAATTCTAGAGTTCTTAATCTGCCATTTCCTTTTGTATGTCTTCCAAACTTAAAGAAATATAAGTCAAGCATTTGAAGGTGAGAGAAAAAATAATCATAACTTCGAATTAAATAACAAAAATTGGATCATTGTAGTAATAAGCATATAATTTTGTTACACCCTACCTACCTTACGCAGATAAAAAAATCTAACAGGACATGCAGTTGTAGTCCACCTGTATACATAAAAATGTTTCACATAATTAAAACTAAAATAAAATATGAATTAGAGTCAACAATCTGGTTAAGTAAATGTTACATGAAAATTTGATGTTGTAGAAAATTCAATCTTGGAAAATAAAACTTACTTGAACAATCACCGTGAATTTATCCAGTCAACAATATCATTGAGAGAACAGAGTTAATTCCTTTCTTGAATCTTTTCACATATCTGAATTCTGCAAAAATAAAAAACGGATATCCAATAGGTTTAAAAAAACGATCCTGCAGTTTTATTTGATATCCATTGATTGTATGAAAATGTTCAGAGAAATGAATATTAACCTTTAGTGTTTGTCTAAATTATACATATTCAGATGCTTTATTGAATTTATAAATAGGCATGTTTATGCTAAATCTGTAAACTTATATATCTATTGTCTCACGACTTACTACATATATCCAGTTATGTTGTCTAGCCATTTACTACATATATCCAGTTGATGTGATCATTTCCTGTAAAATTTTCATAAATTGTTGAAAATTTAGTAGAGATCTGGAGAAAAAATAAGCACTAGGGCAAAATTCTATTTATTTTAGATATTCCATCTTGTAGCTTTGCAATCATGCACATGTGTTTGTAGGCTCAAATTTTATATTATATACTATGCTATGTAGGCTTTTTTTTTTTTTTTTTTTTTTGAACTCAGGTTACTTACTGTAACATAAAAATATTTTACATAGCAGAAGACTACAACAACAAGTGTCCATACTAAGCAAACGAACACAAAGAAAATTACATACATTCACATCACAGACGAAGATCAAAACAAAAAATGAAAAGCGAATCTCAGGTCAAAGTTCCCATTTAACTGCTGCTGCACATTCCAAGGACCTCCTTCCTAGATTATTCAAGCATGCCAAACACCAGTAGATTCTCAATCTGCTCTTCCTCATTCCCAATCAGATGATAGATGCTAAAGAAAATGGGCATCAAAGCTGATTTGAGACTTGTCTTCTGCCTATTTTCCAAACCGTTAAGCACATGGCTCAGTTTCGGAAACTTAGCATATGCAGCAGCAGCATTATTGCCATTCTACAGGTAGAGCATGTGCCAAAATCTTGCATTTAGTAGCAATATGGTCTATAATGTTCTGATCTCAAACCTAGAAGGTGTCATATATAGATGTTTCGAATTGAATCTAAGTATGGGTACTGGGTTTAAAAAAATAATGGACGGAAGACGGGAGCAAAGAAATAGGCACTATGCTATGTAGTTTGTTAGAATAAGCATGTTATCGTTTTAGCGCAACTAAGAGCATTATGAGTTTATTGTGTGTGTGTGTGTGTGTGTGTGTGTGTGTGTATTATATGTAAGGATTGAGTATTATGTTTTTTGGTGGATGAAAAAAGAACATATCAAAATAGTAGAAATGCTGAAAGGATCTGATCATCTTATGAAGTGCAATTTATCTTCTGATAGCACATGTCTCAGCGAAAAAGTTGAGATATTAAGCTACCGATATAGAAGATACAAAAACGAATGAAACGAATGATGGAAGTGGAATTTATACCATTCACCTTTTCTTTTTGCTCTCTTATTCTATGGGATTCACGAATGGTGAGCAAAATACAATATTATCTATGGCATAGTTTATTCAAAATGACTTGCTTATAATTTTTCTGTTTTTTTATACAGCAATATTTTCATGGTTCAGAATTTTCAAAGAAATCAGAAACAAAAAAGTTGGAAAAAAATACATAACGCACCATAAAATAATAATAAAATAATGTAAGATTCAATAATGAAGGAAAGTGGAGATATTCCAAAATAAACAAAACCGAAAAACTCAAAAATATATGTTTTTTTAATTTCCAAATATTTTCTTTTACCCATATTCTTTTTCGTAAATATTTTCGAGGTTATCGAGTTTTCATAAAAACTAATCTCCAGTGTATTTTTCCATATTAATTTACTTTTCTAGCAATTTATGATTTTTCAAATTTTCTGCTTTTTTCCTTCTGTTTTTCATATTTTTTTTCAACTTATATATAACCAAAAAAATCTTAGTCGAAGGCAACTAATGAAAAAGGTATCAGTTATTGATGGCTTATGGTAAAATGTATAGATTCGTCAATTGGTTGGACCAACTTGTAAGTAATGCACTTACGATAATAGGAGGAGGATGAAACAATTAATAGGCATTGCTCAAAAGATTAGGCTGCTATTACATATACAGCTGGAAACATTTAGAAAGAGAATGTGTATTTAATTAGGGTAGCATATGCAATAAACTTGAGTAAGAAAATGGCATTAATGTAACTTTTATATATTGATCCAAAAAAACTCTAGATTAAAAATGGAAGTTATTAAAAACTTGCCATATCTGGCAGATAAGCAAAAGAATGCGATGTAATTGAACATTAGATTTAAATTTATCATTCATAATTATTACAAAGTTGTATAAGTTAGTTTTCTTGGTTCACATCCGCTATTGTTGTGTTGGTATGCTCAAAATATTCCAAAATTACATGCGCGGCAAAATATATATTTGTTCACTTAAAAGGCTTTGATAACAATATATCATTAAGCATGTTCCTCATAGGTGATCATGATGCTACTAAAAGAAATGTGTGACGATCTTGTTCAAATTTTAAAATAGACTCAACAATTAGAACTGATTTTATTTTTTTCTCTTTCATGAAACTTGTAAATGTAAATAAACACATTTTTTGTGATTTTGATTTCAGATCTACCTAAAACAGTGCTCAGCAATGACCCTTGATTTACAAAACACAGCTTGCATAAAACGTGGACAATCTAAACAGGAAAAACAAACAACAATGGAATAAGTGGTCTCATAAGCAGTAAATAATTTCGTGGAATTGAAATCAAGAACAAAAAAAATAAATGAATCCATAATCTAAAATACACCGACGAAATGAATAGGTAATAGGGGTTTTTGCAAGAAGTGCAAAATTAGATGATTGCCATGCTTATTTTAACAGTGCATTCACAGTAATATGAACTGAAAAGACGTCAATGTCCCAATTGTAACAATATATATATATATATATATATATATATATATATATATATATAACATAACAAAAGGGAGAATCCAGCCATTCTCCAATGGCTCACAAAAACGGTTTATAATATAACAATATATATATATTTTCATTGCAATGTAGTTGGTAAAAAACATATATTAAATGTAACATGTTCATAAATTAAGTATGATTTGTTATAATATTTTTTATTACTGAAAAAAGAAAACGACTACCAGCTATAAAAAGTTGAACACCTTGGTAATTGTTGTATAATAAGTAATGTCAATCCCTTGTTGATCGCTTGTATTTGTAGAATAGAATATACCCGTTAACCTTTATTGTTACCATGCTCAGATCTGACCACGAGGTTTAATGCTTAGTTTAAAGTTTTCCTTGTACCGTTAGCCTTTGATGACTTGGGGAAAAAAGGACAATAGAGAATTTTTTATCAGATTATTCGACTGAGAGCTGAAAAGTCTAAAAATTATGGAAAAATACCTCGATCGTAGATTCATTGAGGATGTTCGAAATTGAGTTAGGTCCAAGAGTCGCGAAATTATTATGCGTCCAAATCGCAAAATCAAAAGTATAAATCTGAGAAAACAATACATAAAATTTTAATATCTGCTGTGATTTAAGAGCTTGAACAATCGGAAACAAAAATATAGAAATACATTGAGCATTAATACATGCATAAATTCTTCTGATTGAGTGTGGATTTAAGGGAGCTGCACAATTATCGACCAAACACCGCACAGTAGTCGGATTGCAGGAAATCAAAAAGGCTTCGGGAGAGCAAGGACGGAGCGTGGAGAGGATATATTAAAAGAGCGGTATTATGGATTTCAGATCTAAGTGATGTGAAGAGTACCTGCTGGTTCAATATGGGATGTATCCTCTCTCTCAATATAGATGTTGGTCATGGCGGTAGTATAGAACAGCTACTCTCATACTTGTTAAATTGCAAAATTGGGAGAAAAGGGTGTAGAATTCGAATAGCACATGAGAAGTAGACCATTAGATATATTGAAAATTGAATGTTAAAGAAAAGAAAAAAACTAAAGCATAACAATAGTAAGATCGGGTAGAAAATGACACTAGTGGGAAAATGGAAGAAACAATTTTTCATATCACTAATGCATAATGTTTTACAGCATGGCAATTGATATACAGCCACAGACTATCTAAATATATGATAAGTGAGCTTGCAAATTGTTCATTGTTCTTTGTCCGTATTTCTATGGTAATCATCCTAGCCTTTCACTAAAATAAAAAAATAAAAACCAAAAAGTCCTGTAGATATGTATTAAAACATAATTTACAATTGATGCTTTACTATTCAGAAGTGAGATAAAGCAAATGCAGGATTTTAAAATTTCAGTCTACTCCAGATCATTCCCTTAATGTACCTCTAACCATACACAGGAATAAAACTCTTGTACAATCAAACTGACAATACCACAATATAAAGTAAACTATACCTTTCAGGCACGACGAAGAAGGTATTCCAGTAGAGGTAGCCTTCACATCATCTGTTATAATGAACGCCCATGATGTGGAATCGGAAATCGATTTTGGATCTAAAGCCGTAAGAAATTCCTCCGCTTGTTTTAGCTGTGTGTCAAAATCTTCACCTGTAAACATAGGAACAGATAATACTGAAATCTGTCTAATGGATCCGAACCCAATTTATTAGAAGGAAGCAAGAATTAAACTGGAGAATGAGAAAGCATTGGAGTGAGGAAGTGTTTATTGAAAAATGAAGATGCTGGAAACAAATATGTTTTAAACGACTGAAAGGTAACCAAAATTGAGGCGACGGGATCCGTAGAGCATATGCCAAATTATGGAACTAATAGCTAGGATTAGCCATAACACAGAGAAAGGGGGAAAGGGGGAATTTTACAGAGTGGACTTTCGTGAATGAGAGAAGAAGATATCGTATTCATGATTGAGTTTTAGACGTGAGGTTTAAGCTTCAAACTCAGTAATTAAAATATAGATATAGATAGATTATGTGATATTTTATTTCAATGCAAATATCTTGAGAGTTTTAAACTAACAGAGAGAACTGAGAGAATCAAGGAGAGAGCTTAAAACAGAGAGAATTAAGGAGGGAGCTTGAAAAGCTTCTGCTTTACTATTATTTAATAGATTAGTTAATCCACCCAATTTAATAGGATCTTTGACTTTTACTAAAATTTAAATTTTAATCAGTACATCCACCAAAAAAAAAAAAAAAACCCGTACGTATTACCCTCTTCTCAATCTTCTGCGTTTTCTTCTTCCATGCGTTCTCTTCTTCCTTGCTTTTTACGTCGTCTTCTCGGTTCTGAAATCCTAGCATCTAAATCCAAGCTTAAGCGATAAACGGAGTAATTCAACATAATAATAAGTAGTTTGTTTATTATTAATATTTTTTAAGTTGATTAATTGTATACAAAATTTTGTAATTTTTTTTTAATTTCACCATTATCAAATATAATTGTAGTTAGTTATTTTATGAATCTTAAAAAATTGATAGAAATATGTTTGAGAAAAGAAGTCGTTTACATCTTGATGAGGGAGACGGTAGTTACAATACTAAGGAAATTGCAGGAAATCAAAGGTTTTATTCAAAACTGATATGAGAATTGTGAAATAACGCAGAATTGTGAAACAAGAAGCACAAAATTGATTGTTAGATATATAATAGGGTGAAATCAGTAAGAGTGAAATCTTTAAGTTAATCCACTCGTGGATTAACTTACAAAATAGTTGAGGATTAACTTATTAAAGTAAAATGGTGGATTAACTTATTAAAACCGTGGATTAGAATAAAAATTAGCAATGCATAAACTGTTCGTTTAGCAATTTTGACTAACTCATTCCAGCAGTCAAAAAAACAAAACTAATTTATCCAAACGTTACAAATATCAAATAAAAAAAGGAAATTAGAAGGAAAAAACTATAAACTAATTTTTAAATTTAGGACGCAACCTTTTATATGTTGGCAGAAGGACAGAAACGCGATTCTCACAATTTTTCAATATTATTTTTTTCGTCCTCATGCAAGTATGCCACCAACCGTCACGTGAAGCTGGCATCGTCCAAGCCGCCTCGCCTCCATAGAAGTCGACAATGTCAAGTCGTCATTGTCCAAGCTTCTCTTTTGCCAATGTTCAGATCCAAATAACTTTTCCATTATCGCTAATGCTAATTCGCCATCATCGAAGTCATCGTTGATGCTATATTCAGATCCAAACAGTATTTCTCCATTATCGACATGCACTATAAGGCTATTTTTCAAATTCAACAAAGCGTAACTTGGAACATAGCAGACTATTTAAAATGCTAAAGATAGATTAGTACAACCTTTACACTTTCAAAATTGTAGTATCACTGTCTGTATATGTAAAATGATAGTTGAATATAATATAGGTATATATTAATTGAACAAGGATGAAAAAATATGCAAAATGATACTTGAATTCCGCATAGGAATATTTAAAGTAAACTAGCATAAAATATGATGTATATAATGATAACTATATATAGCATATGTTTTTTAATGTAACATTTTAATAACAAAGTCCACTGACATACTTGAATTTTGCGTAAGTATATTTAAAGTGAATTAGTATAAATAGAGTATTCAAAATTATATAAATATATCTAAAAAGAGCTATCATGAAGAGAGTATGCAAAATGATACCTAAATATATCATTTGTTTTTGTAATGTAATATTAAATTACAAAGTCCATTAGCATATTTAAGGTATACAAAATGATAGGTTAAATTAGTGTTTGAGTTATGAAATCCACTATCATGCTTAAAATATGAAAAATGATAGTTTAATGTAACATTTTAGTTATAAAATCCAATATTACAACATGCATAATGATACTTAATGTACTATTTTAATTACAAAGTACAATAACATATTTAAGGTATCTGAATTGATGGTTTAGCATAGCATTAGAGTTACAAAATTCACTATCAAGTTTGAAATATGAATAATGATAGTTTAATATAGCATTTTAGTTATGAAGCACACTATCATACTTGAGTTGTGTTTTCCATACTTGGTCATAGAGATATATTGTTTAACCAACAATATCACTGAATCAAAAATATAATCGGATGTCAAATCTGATTGGGTACGTAGGAATTCAAAATCCAACATGATGTCAAACTCTATCATATACAAGTAGATGTAAAAGCAAACTCAATACTACCTAGTAGTTTGATGTAAAGGACAACCTAATTGCATATCTATAAACGTAAAAGACAACCGGATTTCAAACCTAATTGAGATATAGTGTTTAACCGAGAAAACCACAAAATGTAAAAGGCATCCCAATGTCAAACCTAATCGGATGCATATGAATGTAAAAGGAAACCTGATTCCAAATGTAATCGAGTACATATGTAAATCCATCTCTACTCAAGATATATCACTAAACTGAATCATGGAATGCAAAAGGCATTCGAATGCAAAACCTAATCGGGTACCTGTGGATGTAAAAGACAACCAAATTTCAATCTTAATTGGGTACTTATAGAAAACGGTCTTTATCCCAGATACATTGTTTAACCGAGCAAACAATGGAATGCAAAATACATCCGGATACCAAATCTAATCAGGTACAATTGGATGTAAAAGATGACTGAATTTCAAACCTAACTGGATACCTATGAATGTAAAAGATCAGATTCCAAACCTAATCCAGTATGTATGAAAACCTATTTTTACCCAAGATATATTGTTTAGCTGAGCAAACCATGGAATGCAAAAGACATTCAAATTCCAAACCTAATCGGGTATCTATGAATGTAAAAGATGACAGGATTCCAAACATAATCGGGTACCTATGGAAACTGATCTATATCCAAGATATATTGTTTAACCAAGCAAATCATAAAATGCTAAAGACATCTAGGTTCCAAACCTAATATGGTACGTATGGAAACCAATCTGTATCCAATATATATTGTTTAACTTGGCTAACCACAGAATGCAAAAGACATCTGGATTTCAAAACTATTCGAGGACTTATGAATGTAAAGACGGTCGGATTCCAGACCTAACCGGGTATCAATGGATATAAAAGACGACCGGATTTCAAACCTAATGGGGAACATATGGAAATCAATCAATACTAAAGATATGATGTTTAACCGAGCAAACCATGAAATGTAAAAGACAACTGAATTTCATACATAATCGAGTACTAATGGATGTAAAAGACAACCGAATTTCAAATCTAATCGGGTACATATGAATGTAAAAGACAACCATACTTCAGACTTAATCCTGTACATATGGAAATCGATCTGTATCTAAAGTATATTATTTAACCGATCAAATCATGGAATGCAAAAGACATCTGGATTTCAAATCTAATTTGGAACCTATGGATGTAAAAGATGATCGGATTTCATACTTAATCAGGTACCTACGAAAACTAATTTATACCTAAGATATTATTTTTTTAACCGGACAAACCATGGGATGCAAAAGATATTCGAATTTCAAACCTAATTGGGTACCTACGGAAGTAAAAGACGACCAAATACCAAACTTAACCGGGTACCTGTTGGAATCGACCTTTAAGTTTACCCATGATATATCGTTTAACCAAACACACCCTAAAACGTAAAAGACATTCGGATTCCAGATCTAATTGGACACCTATAAATTCCAATGGCACGTTATGATAGGTCAAATTATTATTGTACATAGCATTTTAACTTTGAAATCCACTAACATGATTAAAAAATGTAAAATAATCATTTAATCTAGCATTTTTGTACAAGATCTATTATAGTGTTTGTGATATATGAAAACATAACTTCGTATGACATAATAATTATGAAATCCACTACAATATTTATAACACTAAAAATGATAGATTAATGTATCATTTTTTCTATACTCTACTAGCATGTTTATGATATTTGTAATGATAGTCTCTTCTGGTATATTAGCTATGAAGTACATTAATCTTATTTAAACCATGCAAAGTGATACATTACTATGTATATTCTATTACTTTCAATTATACTGAAATGCAATTGGAAACTAGCATCAGTGTCGGCCTTGAGTGAACCATGGCCTTAGGCCAAATTTCTTTGCAGAGGCCTAAAAAAAAAAGTTGGAACCATTGTTGATCAAAGAAGAAGAGGCACAATCACCTAACAACTAGCATGCTAGGAATTGAACTAGCATCACGCAGGAGAAAATCTGCAAATGTTACCGCTCAACCACTTCATCTTCTCATGCTTGCTTTGATATTCATCATTATTAGAAAGTTAGAATGTTTGAGGCCCCTTGCCGCCTTCTACCTCCCCCTCCTCGGTTCGAGACCCAGGGCGACCGCCTAGGCGGCCTATGCCTTGGGCCGGGGCCTGACTAGCATAATACAAAAACTGAATGTTCAATGTTTGTATCCTGAAAAACATAAACAACATATATTTTTGGGTACTTAGATTTCCAAAAATATTTAGTATACATATAAATTTCAGAATATTTATGAATGATACAAATAGTTAACTATTAAAATGAAAGGTTGTATACATCTAGCATTACACTTTAACAAATTCAACAACATCTCAAAACTTACAAAAAATGCAGTCAACATAAAATACAACAACAAACTGTATTGTACATATAATAATCTAAATTTCATAGCATACACGGATATGCTAGTTTCATATATCATTATTTTCGGCAGAAACAAAAACCGATCAAAAAACCCACAACAACAACATTTCTTATTATCAGAATCACAAAGCACAACGAAAACGGAAAAGTTGATCGACTTGACAGAAGATGCGAGATTTGAGACAAATCAAATTTGAATTAAAATCGATATTCATCTGACAAAATACGTATGATTTAAGATTGAATTGACGTTGCAGAATACGATTTGAAATTGAAGATGCACGATTTGAGATTTGAGATCGATTTGTTTAACTTTTTTCTGGTCGACACGGTTTTAGAATAAGACTGAAGAAGAAAACGCATGATTTAATTTTTTATAAACATTTTCCTTTACCCAAAACCAAATTATATGCGCCTTTCTTGTGTAAAAATAATAAATGCGTCTTTCAGACTAAAAAACATCATATGTTTTACCTTCACGTAATTTTCTTAATAAAATAATACAAATTATTTTATCTTCCTAGTTAAGTCCCATCTTCTTTTTCTTTCTTTTTCGCGTTATCATGTTTCTTCTCTACATTCTCATTTCAAGTTGTCCCTATATTTCGGTTTCTTTTTCACATATTCAACCATATTGTTACACGGTTACCGTTAATATATTTATTAAAATTTAATTTGGAAGGACAAGCTTTTGAACCAATCGTATACTACTAAAAATACCCTTATATAAAATCTTTTAGAAATTAAGATCCTCAAGGTTTGTTGGCTTGTAACTCTTTCACCTGGAGACAAACCTATTACATAGAAATAGTAACATTATATTACATACAAATTGTAACTTGCTAAATACAAATGGTGAAATATTAAAATCCAACTTGTAACATACACAAAATAAAATTTGTAATCTTAAAATACGAATTGTGAAATATTATGTCGTTATCTACATTAAAATGCAATAAACAAACGTGCGTTACATATATCAGACGTAGCAAAAGAGATGGTATTATTTTGACCCACATTACGTTTAACCGAACTCGAAAAAATAGGCTTGCATATCTTTATTTTTAAATAATGCTTAAAAATTGGATCTACTACTTAAATAATCTTTACAAATTCAAACTGTATTTTTCTAGATATACTTAAATATAAGATATAACAAATAAACTTTATTTACAATATCATTCTTTATTAATTAATATCACTAATAATAATTTAGACTAATAATAAAAAATTAGATATGGCAACTTATATATGAAAACTCAAACAAACTGCACATGATTTCAACGTAAAATCATAACTTAAAATTCATGCAAATCATTTTATTTGAATGTAATAAACATATATAGTTTTAAAAAATATGATTCACACGCAAAGCATATGTCATGATCATTCACGAAGCATGTGATGTAACCTCGTATCAAAAAAAAAAAAAAAAGCATGTAGACCGACCTAAGAGTTCTCAACCACCCGTAACACAGAAGTAAGCCTCTAGAAAACACCTCAATACCCTTTTTTTACGATACCCGTTGGTGTTCATGTATCTCCACCACTAATTCTTTTTCAATGCTCTTTTGTTGTCTACATTGATATCTTTTTCCATCATTATTTAATTCTCTGTGTCCTTTATTATTAATTGATATTTTATTTATGTTCACATATGCTTGCCACCTTAATCCGGCGCCATATTTTGAGGTAATTATAAATCACTTTGTTTCCAAAACAATCAATAAAATCTTGTTTGTTAGTTGATTCCCTTTTTTAACCTTTCTTGCGATATAATTCATGAAGTACATATATTCATCAACTCGAATATACTTGCATCTTACTTAATTAATAAACTTGACATATGTTGTAACATGAATTGTTACTGAGTAGCCACGTAATTATATCTTAATATTTCAACAATACAATCGTTTTCCCTTACTTGACATTTCAAAATTAATATCATAAATTTGCTGGTCGACCTAGCTTTGATCCTTTCGTTTTTCCTACATCTTTGTTTTATGCAATCCATCTATCTAATACAATATATATCAGATATTTTGTCGTGTTATATGTGTGCTATTTTAATATCAAAGTCATTTTAATTAGTACGAAAATCGTTTGGGTCAAAATCCAATGTCAATTTATATTCATGTTTATATCATGAAACTAAAAACTGTACATAATCAATATCATCGACATTTTCTATTTATATTTGTGTCACATTACATATATTTTGACGTATTATATTTTTACCATATTTTTAGTGGGAAATTGTATATAATTATTATCATTAATTTATATTCACATTTATATCATATTTATTACCCTATCTTTAGTGACTAATTTAATTTTTACCATAATTACAAGCTTGCAGGTTAAGAGTGGCCTGAATAATTTAGGGATTAGTGCTTTGTTATGGCGCTATAGGTCTTAGTTAATCCATTTATATGCTTAAGTATTTGCTCATAGTTACTATAAATGTGACAACCCACCCAAACGACCCTGGAGAATTGACACTAATACATACACGGTATTCACATGCAGAAACCCAAGTGTCAAGAAGGTAGATGTTTGGGGCAATAACACATTAGAATAAAAACAGAATGATATCTTCATTACTTCATTAATAATTTACATCATATAGACATAATACATCAAAGATACTAGAGTAATACAAAAGACACAGCGGAAACTAAATAAGACAACAGAGAATGAATCCAAAAGGCTCATTCTTCGACTCCCAACTTCTTCCAAAAGGTGTTCCAAAACACAGCTCCAAGCAAATTCCAAGTACTAAACTACCTGTCTAGTAGGTTGCCCGTGTGGAAAAATAAAGGCATCCAAAGTTTAGGAGAAAAACAATAAACTATAAGTTAGTCATGGGACCGGTGCGAGAAACTTACAATAGTTGTTCTGAAAACAAAAGAACGGTATCTCATTAGACCATGCCGCAAATGCGGAACAAGTTTTTCCCTTATGATAACCAAAATACTTACTTTATCAAAACCATTGATATTATTCTTCATGACATTCTTTCAAAAACTCTTTTCAAATAAACTTAGCTGAATTATCTGGAATTGTTACATTGATTAAATTCTGGTGGCTATTGTACCTTTAATTTGAAAACTATAGGTTCATGTTGGAATATTGGATACCGATAATGACTAAGGAAAAGGATCTTCCTTATCTAAAGGGAACACCTTTAGAGGGGTGCCCCTGAGAAACAACCGATGAATCTCCACCAATACAAGGTCGGACCATCTTCATATGCTAACCCGCTAGATGCCAATACCGATTTAGAAGAGACTTAAACAATATTCGTATATTTCCACAATTTATGGTATAACATGTGCAAAGTGACATATCAATAATAACAGCAGCCAATAACAAGCATATAACCATCCATGGCAACATCAATAATGTCAATTATTGTCGCTACAGTATAAGCGTTACGGTAATTAACGCTTAATGTTTATACAGAACTAAAATAACAATTATTCAACCAATTCACACACATATTAATTAAATAACCATATAATTAACTAAATATGTGTAAAGTGCAGAGTTTCTCACAGAGGGTTCCATTCCATTAATCTTTTACTACAGAGCCTAGAATGCAGACACTGACAACACAAATGGACTGCGTAACCGCGCACCATACTTGTGACGACCCCAAATCCCGTACTGACGGTGGCAAGGGTAATCTTTGGAATATAGCACATAAACAGATAACAGCAGAACAGAAATAAATAAATACACCAGATAATGTACAAATAATACACTGGATAAACATAATCATCAGAGTTACACAGTATACAGGATCATACTTAGTACAAATACAGTTCAGCTATACATAAATGTCTACAGCGGAAAACAAACATAATATGAATAATAGGAGCCGAACAGCATAAAAAGAGATAAATGATAGAATCCATCTTCAGCTCCAGCTATCCAGAAAGAGCCTGCTAAAACCTGAATACAAGGCTGCTCGTGTAGAAAAAGGGGCACCCGAGTTTGCAAGTGAAACAAACTACGAGTCAGTCATGGGACTGGTGTGAGAAATCTACTTAACACATTATAATTTGGCTAATCACAGGACCACGCCACTTTCGCGGAACGGGTTTACTCCATTGGATTGCCAGTGCTTTAAAACAAGTAGTTCTTTTAAACATCGCAATGCTTTTTATAAAAATGAAGCCATTATAAGACTCATTTCCCATCACACAATGCAACGCAAACCGGAGGATAGAGTTTTTACCTTATAATGGCCAAAATATGCTTGATACGAATAAAACAAAAGCATTTGATATTACTAGTGTTTATATGTTTCAAAAACAATTTCAAATCATAAGTATCAATCATAGACGACATGAGCGTCCCATGCCACTGTGTCGCCAAACATAGGTTTACAATCAAAAACGCACGGTGTCGTATTTGGAAATTGGATTTCCGTCATGAACCAAGGCAAAAGATAGTCCTTACCGAATTCAAGACGCTCTAGCCCGTGTCTCAGGCACAGCCGCAACCGTACCTTGGATCGTCAGGGCCGGTCCACACGGAGTGGATTATAATGCCTGAACAATGCGTTTCCCCGCCTTATGGGGCGTCAATGAGACAACAAATGACTCCATCGGTCCCGGATCGACCAATTTATCCGAGGCGCCTCGCAACAGCAACAACCACACAGGTGAAAATAATATGAATGTCAGCCAGTTTAAGCATTGACACCACCTCTAGCTAGAAAGAAACGCACGTTCCCTCTGAGGTCCTCTCCTGTTTCTAGTTCATACCGGGGTGTGAGGCTCGCGAATTCACGTTATACACAAAGCTATGCCACACAGGCAGTGCTTTGATCATCAACTACAAGACTTTGCTTTTCAACAGAAGCCTTGATCACTGCATCTTAGCATGCCACACAGGCAATTCACACCATGCAACTGATGGCTACCAATCACACAGAATAAATTCCAACGTCAGACACACAGCCCATTTACAAGTCCGTTCTGGGTCTGAACGAAACCGGAGGCACTATATACCTCGTATACCCATCGATCTCCACGTACGTCTGGACGATCACCACTCATTATCCATATTTCCGGATGCCTCCCAATCAGGACATCAGTTACCATCCAAACGAGGTGAAGATCTCTGGTCTTCAACCACCGTCTTCCTCTTCGACTTCTTACCGTCGATTCAGTTATTCAGAATGGGATAAACCCAGTCTTTCTGAGCAACTCGCGTATATAATAAAAAGTGCTACACAAACATGACATACGCCTCATTTCAATTCATCAGTCACTAACCGTAAATCAGTAAGAGAACGATTTCACAAATATTAACCCCGAAGGCCGAAACCAACATCAGATCAAAACCCAGGAATCCATTCGATTTAGCTGACCTTCAGTTAGTTTTCTAAATTTCACATTCCATATCGTTTATAATATTTTATAACGATTTATCGCTATTTTTATTTATTTAAAAATAGCCATTTCATTCAAACGACACTTCGGGCAATAACGCGGCCGTGGCGCTGTTTTTCTTCAGATTTGATTTACACATATCTGAAAATCTAACCGTTGGATCTTCACAAATTTTATATCATTAGAAAGATCTTTTCAAAACGAATCCAACGGTTTCAGTTCTGGGAAAATTCGACGGTCGGATCCCCCGGTACACTCGTTTGAAGTTTCGATTTCAAAATACGAACTGCAGCGTCGTTATTCGATTAATTTAATTATATATATATATATATATATATATATATATATAAATATAATTGATTCTGGCGCTGTTTTTTTCAGATTTGAATTAAACATTCCAGACAATCCAACCGTCGGATCTTCACAAAGTTGGTGTCATTGGAAAGATATTTCCAAAGCGAACCCAACGGTTTCGGTTTCGGGAAAATCCGATGGTCGGATCTCCCGCACTAATCGTTTGAAATCACGGTTTCAAAACACGAACTGCAGCTTCATTATTCGATATATTTCAATTATATATATATATAATCGATTCTTTGATTTCAAAACTATATTATTTTCATACATTTGATAAAAATGTTATTTTTATTCACCCGACATTTATTTTAACACTTCACTATTTTTAACAATTCGTGTATATAATAAAAATGTGATTTTTATTGCAATACAATTTATTTCAAAACACGACTATTTTATATAGTTCATATAGGTGATAAAAATAGGATTTTTATTATAAAACACTTTACTTCAAAACACGACTATTTTATATAGTTCATATAGATGATAAAAATAGGATTTTTATTATAAAACAATTTATTTCAAAACACGAATACCATTCAACATATGAATTTCTATTCAACGTATTCAACACATGAATGTTTTCTATAGTTCGTATATATAAAATAAAAATGTGATTTTTATTGTTAAAACAATTTATTTAAAACACGAATACCATTCAACACATGAATTTCTATTCAACGAATGAATTTCTATTCAACACATGAATATAGTTTCAACACATGAAAATAATTCTAACACATGAATATTATTCAAAATTTCGGCAGCATAACGGCAGGGTAGTTAAAACCGGGGTCGTCCCAAGTACGGCTCCTCGCTCTACCTTAAAGCCTCGCAGCTTTTGACAATGGGGATTTCATGCATCTAGTTCGCACGCAGGCGGCATGTATATTTTTTTTTTATTTCCACAAACTAATCCTATGTGGTTTCAACCAAATAATTCTCAACCACAAACGGGTATTTTTCAACCACAATCAATCAATTCCAACCACAAACAATTCTAATCAACCATTTTCTATCAACCAATTTTCACACCAATCACAACCAATAAATATCGTCCATGGTTTGTGGACGAGGGGTGTGTATATATATATATAAGTAAATTTCACTTTTATTCAACCCATATATCATTTTTACAACGCATATATAACTTATACATCGAACGTACAACTTATACAACGCTTATACATGAGGTGTACAACGCTTATATTACTCATACATTGACTATATAATTTATACATCGTCGTTTTCCATATCGTTTATAGTTTAGAAATCTCATATTGGGTTCCACTCCACCAAAAATAGCATAAGGCTCAGAAAAATATGCGGTCTCTTCTAGAATGTAGAAGGTGTCGACACGAGTCCATTGTCTCTTGTTTCACTGAATTTCGTCAACAAACGAAAAAGATACGATTTTTACAGTGAAATTAAAAACCGTAGCGCTTTAAACTACTATTAAATAGTTTCAGCCGTTACCTATCCGATTTGTTCAAAAATAGGTCTCCAGTTTTCGCGAAAACCGTGTTTCATTGCGTCGATCAGAGGGCACCACCGTGGAGAGCTTGGAGAGGCGCTGCTGCTGCTGGTGGAGGTGGCGAACTCGACGGCGGGGCTGAGGCAGGGCGGCGGTTGGAAGCTCGAGACTTTCGAGCTCGATTTCTCCTAGTATCCTCGACGAAAAAATACAAACTATATATGATTTTGAAGATCTTGACGAGCTCTACAAAATCCCCAACAGGATGGAGGTCTAATTGTGTGCGGATTGAGAGGAATCGAAGAGAGAAGGAAAGAAGGGTTTTCCGTCGTCGATCTGGAGGGTTTTTGGGGAGAGAGAAAGTGAAGTGGCCAATGAGATATTTTTATTTATTTATATATTTTTAAATTTCCAAAATACCCCTTGCCACATACGAACTCCAATCCAAACCCAACGACTGTCGTCCCTAGCTAAATACCCCCATTCCGAACACAATGGGATATGTTTCGTAGGCCCATTCGATTGTTTCAGTCAGTTTTCCGTCAAATATAAAGCATTCAATATTTGATTTGAACGTACATTTCAATTTGCCGAGGCCACATACAGATTCTAAAAATTCCCAAAAAATAAATCTAGCTATGTTTTGACGATACGGTCTCAACAAAACTAGTTTCGTCGAATTCTGAGACCGTCTGAAAAATGGCCAATTTCACGGGCTATATAAACTCTATAGCGACCTTTCTGAAAATCCATTTAGCCATAACTTTTGCTTCCCGCTATGAAACTTCAATTTTTCAGATTCGTTAGAAAGGTATTCACTAATAGATTTAAATATTTTTGGTATCACCAAAATCTGATTTATTTTACACCCGGTACAGTCAGTCAAAGTTTGAATTCAAATTTTGAAACTACCGCGCCATTTCAGGCCTTGTTTATAATTAGAATTAATTATATTTATTTTCAAATGCCGATTCAAACACACTTTTCATCATTATTATTTAAAATATTTATTTTAAATATTTTAAATTCACTATTTTAGCCAATTTAAAATTTTCAGATTGGTTCAGATTTTCCGGGTTGTTACAATCTCCCCCACTTAAAACTTTTCGTCCCCGAAAAAGAACAAAGTCGAAAGTGGTTTGATTAATCAACTCTACTTCCAATCTGGCTTCCATTCTCCAACTTTTCAGTTTCTAAGAATTTTCAAATTCTTCAAAATAATTGGCTAACACCCGGAATTTTCGAAAAATTTCACCATAACCTCCTTTGTACGGGGAGGGGTTTGGAAATTTATTGGGTCGTATTAGGTACCCAATAAATCCTATAAATCATACACATATTTATAGTGATATATTCTGGTGTTTACAGCGGAGCGTGTATAGATAATAACTCCAGAGAATAAATTCTCGTCACCCTATCTAAGCCTGAGGAATTGTGTATTTTTAATTACTCCAGAGAATAAATTCTCGTCACCTCGTCCCGTGTGGGAAATAAATAATCCATGTGCCGTATCTAATAACTAGAGAGACGTGATTATTGTCAACTCCAGATCCGTGTGGGGTTTTTATTATTCTGGCAATTTACCGTTACATTTTATATGGTCCATATCAGTCATCAGTTCAACCTGTAATATATAGTCATCGCAAGCCTCTCGGTCGTATGGTAAATCTTCAACCTCGTCACACAAGCTCCAAATGCTTATGTGGTATATGATGAAGTATGCCATGTAGTGTAGTTCAAAATTAATTGTTACTATCCTGTGGCGACATTTATTATTTCACACAGAATAACCAGCACTCCGCATCCAATGGCATTCACAGGAGTTGATATAATAATATAATTGCGCATCCAACTCATTAAGGTTTACCTATTTGTCGGGCATGCAAGTAAATTCTTTACTCAACAGCTATTCCATTTACCTGTTGAAACATATATAATGCACATGTATATATTCCTATCTATTTTTAACTCAGTTCAATGTGTGATTTAATTAACTATCATTCTCATATTGATTAAGTTAACTATCGTTCTAATAGTTTAATTAATCAAATCATATCACATAATATAAACAACAAGAAATTTGTTTTTAACTTTTCAAAATCATACTAATTAATTCATATACTCTTTTAAAATCATTCAGACTATAGAATTAAAAGTTTACATCCATGAAAAGAAAATAACAACAAAGTAGATAACAAAATGGTAATGCAAAGTATGGTAAATGTACCTTGCACCGGAGTCAATCAGAGATATCCACTCGACACTCAGGATAGGCTTTCTGAATGCTCTCCTCCGTTTCCCAAGTACAATCTCGCGTATCTCCACTCCATTGCACTTTGACTAAGTGAACCTTCTTGTTCCTCAGCTCTTTGGTTTCTTTGCTGATAATCTTTAGCGGCTCTCTTCTCACAGTTAATTCTGGAGTAATTTCAATATCCTGTTGAGTTGCTTCTTCCACGATCAAGTCTGG
The DNA here is from genome assembly GCA_030737875.1 of Allium sativum. Classification (NCBI taxonomy): domain Eukaryota; kingdom Viridiplantae; phylum Streptophyta; class Magnoliopsida; order Asparagales; family Amaryllidaceae; genus Allium; species Allium sativum. Next base: position 564,516,790 of record CM060919.1, on the reverse strand, counting down.
ATCATGAACGTGCTTTCTAAGCTGAGATACGTGAAATACATCATGCACTCCAGACAACCAATCAGGCAATTGAACCTTATATGCGAAAGTTCCAACCCGTTCAAGAATAGGAAACGGACCAATGAATTTGGGCGCCAACTGCCCAGTTTTACCGAACCGGATAACTCCTCTCATTAGCGATACTTTCAAATATACATAGTCGCCAACAGCAAATGATATATCCCTTTTTCTTTTATCGGCATAGCTCTTCTGTCGGCTTTGAGCGGCGAGTAATCATTTCTTAACGAAATCGACTTTGTCGGCAGCTTCACGGATCATATCCGGTTCCAATACAAGTCTATTACCAGGTTCGACCCAACAAGCAGGAGATCGGCACGGTCTACCATACAATGCTTCGAATGGTGACATTGTCAGGCTTGCTTGGTAGTTGTTGATGTATGAGAACTCAGCCAAATGTAAATGGTCTTCCCATGATCCGCCAAAATCTTGAACACAAGCCTGCAATAAATCTTCTAGTATACGATTCACCCTCTCAGTTTGACCATCTGTCTGAGGATGATAGGTGGTGCTTGGATTCAGCTTTGTTCCCAGTTCTACTTGAAATGCCTCCCAGAATTTGCTAGTGAATATTGGATCTCTATCACTAACTATACTGATTGGCACTCCGTGTACTCTAACAATTTCCTTTAAATATATCTGCGTCAGACTCTGAGCAGTTCGGTTCAATCTGACAGGTATGAAATGGGCGGCCTTCGTTGTAACAACCTGAAAATCTGGGCCAGTTTAAAATTTTTATTTTGGCAATTTAGCGAATTTTGAACATTTAAAATAGATTATTTTAAACAATATCGACGAGAAATTTATTTTGAACAGAACTCGAACGTATATATTATATAGTTCGTCGTTAGAATATAAATAATTATTTATAATTATAAAAAGAATTGAAAATGGCGCGGTAGTTCGATAATTCGATTTCAAACTTCAATTGAATGTACCGGGTGCAAAATAAACCGGATTTTAGTGAAACCAAAAATAATGGAATCTAATTGTGACTATCTTTCCAACGAGTCCGAAAGATCGAAATTTCATAGCGGGGATTAAAAGAAATGCCCAGTTAAAAATTCTGAATAGTCGCTATGGAATTCAGGCCCTTAAAAATAGCCATTTTGTAAACGACCTCGGATTTCGGCGAAACCACTTTTGTTGGAACCATGATGTCAAATTATTGCTAGATTCCAAATTTTGTAATTTTTCGAATCAATATGTGAGCATGGCAAAGGAAAACGCATTTGACCATTTTCAGTTGATTTTAATCGACTGGAAATTGGCCATTTTTCAAACGGTCTCAGAATTCGACGAAATAGTTTTGTTAGGACCGTATCGTCAATACGAAGCCAGAAAATATTATTTGGGAATTTTTCGAGTTAGTATGTGGCCCCGGTAAATTGAAAGGTACGTTTAAAATAGAATATAATAGATTTAAATTTTGATTTAAATGGAAACTGGTCGTAACAAGCGAATTGGGTTACGAAACATGTCCCATTGTGTTCGGAATGGGGGTAATTAGCTAGGGGCGACAGTCGTTGGGTCTCGTTTGGGGTTCGTGATATTAAACAAGTAATTTACGAATGAAATATTAAATTATTATTATTATATATATATATATAACCCTAGATAATTGCGCAACACTAGTTTCAGAAATCTGAGCCGCCGTTATTTCTTCAAACCGACGGGCGATTTCATCTCGAATTCAATCCCCTCAAACTTCCAATCCAGGATAGGATTTTCGAAACTTCAAAAAGGAAATCGAAGAACTCTTCGAGCAGGTGCTTCTCAACGGTCGTGATGTGTTCTAGGGTCTCAAAGTGGTGGAATTTCTATCTCGAAGTGCGAAACTTTGGAGCCATTTTCAGGCGCGTGGGGCCAATCGGAAATGCCAGGAAGACCGGCGGTGGTGGAGTCGAGGATGGCGGTTCTTGTAGAGGGCTTGGATCGAGGTCTGGGCGCCTCGAATGGCGTGCGCAGGGGGAGATGGGGCGGAGCATTTTGGGGTTCGGGCATTCAACAGTTAATGAAGAAGCATTGTAATTTTTTTTTACTATGTTATTAGTTTAATTTGATAATTAAGAAATGCTTATATAAATAACATTGTATATAAATGTGAATTTGTTTTAATAATATAAAGAAAAAGAAAGAAGAAACATTGATAAAAAAAATTATGATTTTTGAAAAATATATATCATAGCAAAATACATATCATAGAAAAGTTGTTTAAATAAAATTAGCAAACGCAGATTTTATAAGAAGAAATGAATGATTTTGAAAATAGAAACTAGAATTGTTTTTGAAATAAAATATACATGGTTTTAGTAAATAAATATATACATTGTTTGAAAAATAAAAATATATCATTGTTTTGAATAGAAAATATAAAATAGAATTTGAAAATAAAATAGAACTTAGATTTGAAAATATAATCTTTATTAAGAGGAGAGCAATATAAAAATATGATTTTTATATATTGAATAGCGAAGTAAAAATTCGATTTTTATATATTGAATAGCGAAGTAAAAATTCGATTTTTATATATTGAATAGCGAAGTAAAAATTCAATTTTTATATATTGAATAGCGAAGTAAAAAGATGATTTTTATATATTGAATAGCGAAGTAAAAATTCGATTTTTATATATTGAATAGTGAAGTAAAAATTCGATTTTTATATATTGAATAGCATAGTAAAAATTCGATTTTTATATATTGAATAGCGAAATAAAAATTCGATTTTAATATATTGAATAGCGAAGTAAAATTGTGGTTTTTACATATGTATAGAATACGGGCAAAGAAAGTGACAAGAGGCGAGAACGACGAAGATTTCTGCAAAGAAGAGTCGAGGCATTGGATTAGCTAATCTGTGAGAACTTCTCACCTTTTAATTTTGTTTTCTAGTTAATAATATATACTAGGATGCAGACGGTGTTTAGTAGCACCCGACACCCGTCGTCCACAGACCGTGGACGGCTTGTATGCTTGTTTGTTTGATTTTGATGTGTAGTTGATTGTGTGATGTGATGTGAAACGAAATAAAATATTTTATAGTGGAAAATATTTTATAGTTAAAAATAGAATTTTTAACGTGTATGTGAAATGAAATAAAAATAAACAAATCGGACGATTTGTTTATACACACACATTTGACTGATATTGATTGGGACGATAAATTTTACACATCGCCCAACTGCACAAATAAAATCTGTGTTTGATTGTTTGAAACCCCACACGGGTATTGGGATGATATTTGACGTACACTAATCCCGATTGTTTAGTTGTATGTAGATCGATTGATTGACAGACTGTTATAAGCGTTAAATGTTTATATTCGATGCTTATACAGTATAGAGTGCACTTTGTGTGATGGTTGATTATTCATCGTTGTTATTGTATATATGTGTTGTAGAAAATCCATATAATTAACATTATATGGTAATTGATTGGGCTTCATTCAATATTTGAAATAGAAATATTTGAAATAGAAATATTTGAATAGAAATATTTGAAAAGAATTATTTGAAAAAGAAATATTTGAAATAGAATATTTGAAAACAGAAATATATGAAGCTGTGTTGATTAGATTGACGCCATTTTGACGTGAACGATATTTATATCGATTTTATTCATTTTATAATGAATATCGAAAGTGATTTCAAAATCTGATATTTTGAAAAGAATTGAAATTCAAAACGAATTCGAATAGAATTGAATAGAAAACGAATTCGAATTGAATAGAAAACGAATTTGAATTGAATAGAAAACGAATTCGAATTGAATTGAATAGAAAACGAATTCGAATAGAATTGAATAGAAAACGAATTCGAATTGAATTGAATAGAAAACGAATTTGAATTGAATAGAAAACGAATTCAAATTGAATTGAATAGAAAACGAATTCGAATTGAATAGAAAACGAATTCGAATTGAATTGAATAGAAAACGAATTCGAATTTAATTGAATAGAAAACGAATTCGAATTGAACTGAATAGAAAACAAATTTAATTGAATAGAAAACGAATTTGAATTGAATTGAATAGAAAACGAATTTGAATTGAATAGAAAACGAATTCGAATTGAATTGAATAGAAAACGAATTCGAATTGAATTGAATTGAAAACGAATTCGAATTGAATAGAAAACGAATTCGAATTGAATTGAATAGAAAACGAATTTGAATTGAATCGAATAGAAAACAAATCTGAATTGAATTCAATTCAATTGAAAACAAATTGAAATAGAATTGAAATCAATTTGAATTGAAATCAAATAGAAGTGAATGTAGAAAGAATTTATAAGGGAAAATTCAATTTTGATTTGAAATTGAAATAAAGGTTGAAATTGTTTTTGAAACAAATTTGAAATGATATATAAAATTCGTTTTAAAAAGGAAATCGACGAAATATATATAATATATATATATTATATATATAATGGCCTGAATAGAACGCGCCGCGCCGCGGCAGTTCGTGAATTTCGACCATTGACTTCGAACGGACATTGCGGGAGATCCGACCGTCGGATTCTCCTAAAACCGGAACCATTGGGTTCGTATCGAAAAGAGCTTTCTAACGAATATTAGAAATTTGAAATCTAACGGTTGGATTTGAAATTATGTTCAAATCAAATTTGAAAAAGGTCGCTGTAAGTGCAGTTCGATGGCCATTGATGGAAATCGACTGTACCAGCCTTGATAAAATTATTAAAAATAGTAATAATTTGTGTAAAATCATAAGAAATGATTTAGAAAGAATTGGGATGAAAAACTCCATATTTGAAAAGATAAAAATAGATTTTTATCGAACTGAACTAGTTTTGAACTAGAACTATAATTCTATTTATTTTTAAATAAATAAATTGAATTTGAAAATGGTTTTGAAAATAACCAGAATTTCCAATAATTATATTGGAATGGATTTGAATCGAAATTGTCTTCGGAATATTTCGATGTTGGATTTCGCGATGATACAGATACTGTTATGGGAATTTGTTGGTCGTAGAATTTGATATTGAATATAAGCCGGTATATTTTCTATTCAGAGCCTTGTATTTAATATCAAATGTGATTTGGGTTTGTCGTGAATGGTGTCTTCGTTAACACTGTTCTTAAGCCCAGTTGAGGAAAAGATTAAATCTTTTATTTAGATTTAATGAAGTGCACCAATTAAATTATATTTAATTGGAATTGAATAGGTATTGATTTTTGGGTTTATAGTGAATCGTGTTTTAAATGACACTGATTCTTTAACCCAGTTAAAGATTAAAACTAAGTGGGGTTTTACTGAATCTTTAATTAGATTGAAAAGATCGAGAATGGAGTATCACCAGTTTTGCTCCAAAGCGATAGTTAAATCTTTAATTAGATTTGAACGTGAAATGGTAATTGAATTTACCGATAACACCGTGGTATAAGATATGGAGTATTACCAGTTTTGCTTCATGGGATGAATAGGTTGGGATTGGGAAATAAAATAAATAATTACTTCGGTGTGGTTCGCTAATCCCGACTAGTTTGAAAAACCATAATTTGGTTTGAAATGATATCCAAAGGAAGATTAAAGAATAAATTCAAGGAATTTATTTTTGATAAAATTAATGGGAACCTTTCCCTACGAATGTGAAAGTTAGAAACTAACTGTCGGTTAGCAAAGCAGAATGGTTTTCTGGATATTGATCTGATGTTGGTTTCGGCCTTCGGGGTTAATATTTTGGGAATTATTCTCTTGATTAATTTACGGTTAGTGACTGATGAATTGGAATGAGGCGTATGTTGTGTTTGTGTAACACTTGTTTAAAATATACGTGAGTTGTTCGGAAAGGCCGGGTTTATACCCATTCTGAATAACCGATTCGACGATAAGTCGAAGATGATGACGGTGGTCGAAGACCGAAAGTCTTCACATCGTTTGGGTGATTACTGATGATCTTGATTGGGCTGTACACCCAAGATGAGGGAATCAGTTGGTGGTCGTCCAGACGTACTTGGAGATCAGCGGATATGCGAGGAAAGTGCCTCCGGTTTCGTTCAGACCTAGAACGGACTTGTAAATGGATGGTGTGTCTGACATTGTATTCCTTTATATTGTATTCGTTGATCTCTGCTAAATATATATCTGTTTGGCGGTGGGGAATTTATTCTCTTGCTTAACGCCCTTCTCTGAGACATACGAGCTCAGAGGTTATATATTGGTAGAAATCAGTGGTACGATATGGATTGATAGTGTGGCATGCTGAGATGCAGTGATCCAGACTTTTGTTGAAAAGCAAAGTTTGGTGGATGATGATCAAAGCGCAACTTTAATATAGCATGTCTTTGTGTATAGCGTTGATTCGCGAGCCTCACACCCCGGTATGGTGGTAAACTGATGGTTTGATCAATATGCTTTTTAGTGGATGGGCACCTTAGTGGTGTCGTGGATTCGGTCGACCGAGATGAGCTTAGTGCTCAGGGATATTTAGAGTAAGCGGTGTTTTCTCTCGCTGGGACGTAAGCCGCGGTGATACTCTGGTCCCAAATGTGCGGATGTGCAGACGGTGTTTTCTCTTGTTGGGACGTAAGCCGTGGGGAATTGCATTACGCGATCGATCTTTCAAATCAGGAGCCACCATGATGGAAATCCAATTTCCAATACGTGTATTCCAGCTTTATTTGTAGAGCCTAGTATGGCGACATAGTGGGATGGGGCACTTATGTCGTCTATGATTGATACTTATGATTTGAAGATATTTTATACAATATGCACTTATAATAGTATCAAATGATTTGTTTTAAACGTATCAAGCATTCTTGGCTATTATAAGGTAAAAACCCTATCCTCCGGCTGCGTTGCATTGTGTGATGGGACCTGGGTCTTATAATAGCTTCATTTTTCTTTATTTAGCAATGCGCTGTTGTTTTATGCACTGGTGTTCTTGGGAGGAAACCCGTTCCCTGTTATATGGCGTGGTCCTGGATTTACCTTACTTTGAAAATAAAGATTAATAACTGTTTTAGTTCTCACACCAGTCATATGACTGACCTGGAGTTTATTGTTTTAACCTAAACTCTGGGTGCCCCTATTTTCGACACGGGCAGCTAGTAGTTTTGGTTTTGCAGATTTATATTCACAGGATCCTGGTTTACAGCTGGAACGATATCCGGAAAGCTTTGTATCCGTATATCTCCTTCAGTTGTGTATTGTATTATTTTCCACTGCGATGTATTTAAATGTAATTTAAATCTCTGATATTTCTGTGTAATATTCATTTATACTCTGTATATTCTTGTATTCTGGTGCATTGTTGTAATATACAATGAAATGTTCTTTCGTCTACGTTTTGTTGTGGCTTGTTCTCGAACTATCCGCGCTTTCCTCACCGGGGAAGTTACGAGTTTTCACAGTTGGTATCAGAGCTTTGGTTTACAAAGCTCAGAGAACAAGGCACATTAGAACCATACGAAAGAATTCATCAGATATTGGATTAGTAATATCCAATGAGAATGACTCGTTAGAGATGTGATCAGTAGTATCCTAGAACGAGTGTGAAGAGTATATTTTTGAAAATGAAAACAAATCTTGTTTTGAAATATAAATCAATTATTCGTATTTGGTTATTTATTTACATTGATGTGGACAATCCAGTATATGTAGATTTCGCGTATACGTCTGATCCGCGTGTATTCGAAGTTTTGATATATTGGGTAGATATAGAATCACATTCTACTCGCCCGGAGAGAATTCTGATGATTGATGCATCATCATCAGAATTTATGTTCGAGTGACGAAAGTGAGATTTCTATATATTTCCTATTGACTGGTGTAAGAACAAAAACTAGATAGGGCTTATTGTTGTGATTTGGCATCAAAAATCTGATTTTTGACTATATATCAAAGTTATGCATTTGAAAAGCTAAACAACTAATTGATTGCTGGTTGTGTTGTTGATTATTGACGGATTAATTGAAATTTGTACCATGTAGCCAATTTGAACCAAAAAGTGAATTGTATTGAAAATTAGTCGCATTTGCATGCATATACATGTACTTACATTGAACAGGTCATAGCAAAGAGGCTAGAGCAGGAGAATAAAATTTGTTTGCCCGACAAATAGGTACATATTTACTATAATTTACTGTTTTGTTTGGGTGATGATGATTTTATGAGCCTATTGGCTAGCCGCTTGGCTTTTTCTTTTTCTTTTTGAGATCAGAAGGCCTGTATGGCAATTTCGGGATTTTCCTGTGGCTCCCGGTGCAGGGGAGGTTATGGCGAAATTTTTCGAAAATTCCGGGTGTTAGCCAAATTTATGAAAAATTTGAAAATTCTCAGAAACTGAAAAGTTGGAGAATGGAAGTAAGATCGAACGTAGAGTTGGTTAATCAAACCACTTTTGACTTTGTTCCTTTTCGGGGACGAAAATTTTTAAGTGGGGGAGATTGTAACAACCCGAAAATCTGGGCCAGTTTAAAATTTTTATTTTGGCAATTTTAGCGAATTTTGAACATTTAAAATAGATTATTTTAAACAATATCGACGAGAAATTTATTTTGAACAGAATTCGAACGTATATATTATATAGTTCGTCGTTAGAATATAAATAATTATTTATAATTATAAAAAGAATTGAAAATGGCGCAGTAGTTCGATAATTCGATTTCAAACTTCAATTGAATGTACCGGGTGCAAAATAAACCAGATTTTAGTGAAACCAAAAATAATGGAATCTAATTGTGACTATCTTTCCAACGAATCCGAAAGATCGAAATTTCATAGCGGGGATTAAAAGATATGCCCAGTTGAAAATTCTGAATAGTCGCTATGGAATTCAGGCCCTTGAAAATAGCCATTTTGCAAACGACCTCGGATTTCGACGAAACCACTTTTGTTGGAACCGTGATGTCAAATTATTGCTAGATTCCAAATTTTGTAATTTTTCGAATCAATATGTGAGCATGGCAAAGGAAAACGCGTTTGACCATTTTCAGTTGATTTTAATCGACTGGAAATTGGCCATTTTTCAAACGGTCTCAGAATTCGACGAAACTAGTTTTGTTAGGACCGTATCGTCAATACGAAGCCAGAAAATATTATTTGGGAATTTTTCGAGTTAGTATGTGGCCCCGGTAAATTGAAAGGTACGTTTAAAATAGAATATAATAGATTTAAATTTTGATTTAAATGGAAACTGGTCGTAACAAGCGAATTGGGTTACGAAACATGTCCCATTGTGTTCGGAATGGGGGTAATTAGCTAGGGGCGACAGTCGTTGGGTCTCGTTTGGGTTTCGTGATATTAAACAAGTAATTTACGAATGAAATATTAAAATATTATTATATATATATATAAAACCCTAGATAATTGCGCAACACTAGTTTCAGAAATCTGAGCCGCCGTTATTTCTTCAAACCGACGGGCGATTTCATCTCGAATTCAATCCCCTCAAACTTCCAATCCAGGATAGGATTTTCGAAACTTCAAAAAGGAAATCGAAGAACTCTTCGAGCAGGTGCTTCTCAACGGTCGTGATGTGTTCTAGGGTCTCGAAGTGGTGGAATTTCTGTCTCGAAGTGCGAAACTTTGGAGCCCTTTTCAGGCGCGTGGGGCCAATCGGAAATGCCATGAAGACCGGCGGTGGTGGAGTCGAGGATGGCGGTTCTTGTAGAGGGCTTGGATCGAGGTCTGGGCGCCTCGAATGGCGTGCGCAGGGGGGGATAGGGGCGGAGCATTTTGGGGTTCGGGCGTTCAACAGTTAATGAAGAAGCAGTGTAATTTTTTTTACTATGTTATTAGTTTAATTTGATAATTAAGAAATGCTTATATAAATAACATTGTATATAAATGTGAATTTGTTTTAATAATATAAAGAAAAAGAAAGAAGAAACATTGATAAAAAAAATTATGATTTTTGAAAAATATATATCATAGCAAAATATATATCATAGCAAAGTTGTTTAAATAAAATTAGCAAACGCAGATTTTATAAGAAGAAATGAATGATTTTGAAAATAGAAACTAGAATTGTTTTTGAAATATAATATACATGGTTTTAGTAAATAAATATATACATTGTTTGAAAAATGAAAATATATCATTGTTTTGAATAGAAAATATAAAATAGAATTTGAAAATAAAATAGAACTTAGATTTGAAAATATAATCTTTATTAGGAGGAGAGCAATATAAAAATATGATTTTTATATATTGAATAGCGAAGTAAAAATTCGATTTTTATATATTGAATAGCGAAGTAAAAATTCGATTTTTATATATTGAATAGCGAAGTAAAAATTCGATTTTTATATATTGATTAGCGAAGTAAAAATTCGATTTTTATATATTGAATAGCGAAGTAAAAAGTTGATTTTTATATATTGAATAGCGAAGTAAAAATTCGATTTTTATATATTGAATAGTGAAGTAAAAATTCGATTTTTATATATTGAATAGCATAGTAAAAATTCGATTTTTATATATTGAATAGCGAAATAAAAATTCGATTTTTATATATTGAATAGCGAAGTAAAAATGTGATTTTTACGTATGTAGAGAATACGGGCAAAGAAAGTGACAAGAGGCGAGAACGGCGAAGATTTCTGCAAAGAAGAGTCGAGGCATTGGATTAGCTAATCTGTGAGAACTTCTCACCTTTTAATTTTGTTTTCTAGTTAATAATATATACTAGGATGCAGACGGTGTTTAGTAGCACCCGACACCCGTCGTCCACAGATCATGGACGGCTTGTATGCTTGTTTGTTTGATTTTGATGTGTAGTTGATTGTGTGATGTGATGTGAAACGAAATAAAATATTTTATAGTGGAAAATATTTTATAGTTAAAAATAGAATTTTTAACGTGTATGTGAAATGAAATAAAATAAACAAATCGGACGATTTGTTTATACACACACATTTGACTGATATTGATTGGGACGATAAATTTTACACATCGCCCAACTGCACAAATAAAATCTGTGTTTGATTGTTTGAAACCCCACACGGGTATTGGGATGATATTTGACGTACACTAATCCCAATTGTTTAGTTGTATGTCGATGGATTGACTGACAGACTGTTATAAGCGTTAAATGTTTATATTCGATGCTTATACAGTATAGAGTGCACTTTGTATGATGGTTGATTATTCATCGTTGTTATTGTATACATGTGTTGTAGAAAATCCATATAATTAACATTATATGGTAATTGATTGGGCTTCATTCAATATTTGAAATAGAAATGTTTGAATAGAAATATTTGAAAAGAAATATTTGAAAAAGAAATATTTGAAATAGAATATTTGAAAACAGAAATATATGAAGCTGTGTTGATTAGATTGACGCCATTTTGACGTGAACGATATTTATATCGATTTTATTCATTTTATAATGAATATCGAAAGTGATTTCAAAATCTGATATTTTGAAAAGAATTGAAATTCAAAACGAATTCGAATAGAATTGAATAGAAAACGAACTCGAATTGAATAGAAAACGAATTTGAATTGAATAGAAAACGAATTCGAATTGAATTGAATAGAAAACGAATTCGAATAGAATTGAATAGAAAACGAATTCGAATTGAATTGAATAGAAAATGAATTTGAATTGAATAGAAAACGAATTCGAATTGAATTGAATAGAAAACGAATTCGAATTGAATAGAAAACGAATTCGAATTGAATTGAATAGAAAACGAATTCGAATTTAATTGAATAGAAAACGAATTCGAATTGAATTGAATAGAAAACGAATTTAATTGAATAAAAAACGAATTTGAATTTAATTGAATAGAAAACGAATTTGAATTGAATAGAAAACGAATTCGAATTGAATTGAATAGAAAACGAATTCGAATTGAATTGAATAGAAAACGAATTCGAATTGAATAGAAAACGAATTCGAATTGAATTGAATAGAAAACGAATTTGAATTGAATCGAATAGAAAACAAATCTGAATTGAATTCAATTGAAAACGAATTGAAATAGAATTGAAATCAATTTGAATTGAAATCAAATAGAAGTGAATGTAGAAAGAATTTATAAGGGAAAATTCAATTTTGATTTGAAATTGAAATAAAGGTTGAAATTGTTTTTGAAACAAATTTGAAATGATTTATAAAATTCGTTTTAAAAAGGAAATCGACGAAATATATATATAATATATATATATATATATATATATTATATAATGGCCTGAATAGAACGCGCCGCGCCGCGGCAGTTCGTGAATTTCGACCATTGACTTCGAACGGACATTGCGGGAGATCCGACCGTCGGATTCTCCTAAAACCGGAACCGCTGGGTTCGTATCGAAAAGATCTTTCTAACGAATATTATAAATTTGAAATCTAACGGTTGGATTTGAAATTATGTTCAAATCAAATTTGAAAAAGGTCGCTGTAAGTGCAGTTCGATGGCCATTGATGGAAATTGACTGTACGGGCATTGATAAAATTATTAAAAATAGTAATAATTTATGTAAAATCATAAGAAATGATTTAGAAAGAATTGGGATGAAAAACTCCATATTTGAAAAGATAAAAATAGATTTTTATCGAAATGAACTAGTTTTGAACTAGAACTATAATTCTATTTATTTTTAAATAAATAAATTGAATTTGAAAATGGTTTTGAAAATAACCAAAATTTCCAATAATTATATTGAAATGGATTTGAATCGAAATTGTCTTCGGAATATTTCGATGTTGGATTTCGCGATGATACAGATACTGTTATGGGAATTTGTTGGTCGTAGAATTTGATATTGAATATAAGCCAGTATATTTTCTATTCAGAGCCTTGTATTTAATATCAAATGTGATTTGGGTTTGTCGTGAATGGTGTCTTCGTTAACACTGTTCTTAAGCCCAGTTGAGGAAAAGATTAAATCTTTTATTTAGATTTAATGAAGTGCACCAATTAAATAATATTTAATTGGAATTGAATAGGTATTGATTTTTGGGTTTATAGTGAATCGTGTTTTAAATGACACTGATTCTTTAACCCAGTTAAAGATTAAAACTAAGTGGGGTTTTAATGAATCTTTAATTAGATTGAAAAGATCGAGAATGGAGTATCACCAGTTTTGCTCCAAAGCGATAGTTAAATCTTTAATTAGATTTGAACGTGAAATGGTAATTGAATTTACCGATAACACCGTGGTATTAGATATGGAGTATTACCAGTTTTGCTTTATGGGATGAATAGGTTGGGATTGGGAAATAAAATAAATAATTACTTCGGTGTGGTTCGCTAATCCCGACTAGTTTGAAAAACCATAATTTGGTTTGAAATGATATCCAAAGGAAGATTAAAGAATAAATTCAAGGAATTTATTTTTGATAAAATTAATGGGAACCTTTCCCTATGAATGTGAAAGTTAGAAACTAACTGTCGGTTAGCTAAGCAGAATGGTTTTCTGGATATTGATCTGATGTTGGTTTCGGCCTTCGGGGTTAGTATTTGGGGAATTATTCTCTTGATTAATTTACGGTTAGTGACTGATGAATTGGAATGAGGCGTATGTTGTGTTTGTGTAACACTTGTTTAAAATATACGTGAGTTGTTCAGAAAGGCCGGGTTTATACCCATTCTGAATAACCGATTCGACGATAAGTCGAAGATGATGACGGTGGTCGAAGACCGAAAGTCTTCACATCGTTTGGGTGATTACTGATGATCTTGATTGGGCTGTACACCCAAGATGAGGGAATCAGTTGGTGGTCGTCCAGACGTACTTGGAGATCGACGGATATGCGAGGAAAGTCCCTCCGGTTTCGTTCAGACCTAGAACGGACTTGTAAATGGATGGTGTGTCTAACATTGTATTCCTTTATATTGTATTCATTGATCTCTGCTAAATATATATCTGTTTGGCGGCGGGGAATTTATTCTCTTGCTTAACGCCCTTCTCTGAGACATACGAGCTCAGAGGTTATACATTGGCAGAAATCAGTGGTACGATATGGATTGATAGTGTGGCATGCTGAGATGCAGTGATCCAGACTTTTGTTGAAAAGCAAAGTTTGGTGGATGATGATCAAAGCGCAGCTTTAATATAGCATGGCTTTGTGTATAGCGTTGATTCGCGAGCCTCACACCCCGGTATGGTGGTAAACTGATGGTTTGATCAGTATGCTTTTTAGTGGATGGGCACCTTAGTGGTGTCGTGGATTCGGTCGACCGAGATGAGCTTAGTGCTCAGGGATATATAGAGTAAGCGGTGTTTTCTCTCGCTGGGACGTAAGCCGCGGTGATACTCTGGTCCCAAATGTGCGGATGTGCAGACGGTGTTTTCTCTTGTTGGGACGTAAGCCGTGGGGAATTGCATTACGCGATCGATCTTTCGAATCAGGAGCCACCATGATGGAAATCCAATTTCCAATACGTGTATTCCGGCTTTATTTGTAGAGCCTAGTATGGCGACATAGTGGGATGGGGCACTTATGCCGTCTATGATTGATACTTATGATTTGAAGATATTTTATACAATATGCACTTATAATAGTATCAAATGATTTGTTTTAAACGTATCAAGCATTCTTGGCTATTATAAGGTAAAAACCCTATCCTCCGGCTGCGTTGCATTGTGTGATGGGACCTGGGTCTTATAATAGCTTCATTTTTCTTTATTTAGCATTGCGCTGTTGTTTTATGCACTGGTGTTCTTGGGAGGAAACCCGTTCCGTGTTATATGGCGTGGTCCCTTGATTTACCTTACTTTGAAAATAAAGATTAATAACTGTTTTAGTTCTCACACCAGTCACATGACTGACCTGGAGTTTATTGTTTAAACCTAAACTCTGGGTGCCCCTATTTTCGACACGGGCAGCTAGTAGTTTTGGTTTTGCAGATTTATATTCACAGGATCCTGGTTTACAGCTGGAACGATATCCGGAAAGCTTTGTATCCGTATATCTCCTTCAGTTGTGTATTGTATTATTTTCCGCTGCGATGTATTTAAATGTAATTTAAATCTCTGATATTTCTGTGTAATATTCATTTATACTATGTATATTCTTGTATTCTGGTGCATTGTTGTAATATACAATGAAATGTTCTTTCGTCTACGTTTTGTTGTGGCTTGTTCTCGAACTATCCGCGCTTTCCTCACCGGGGAAGTTACGGGTTTTCACATTCGTGAAGCGATCTACGATCACCCAAATACTGTCATTTCCTTTCCTGGTTCTGGGAAAACCATCTATGAAGTCCATGGAAATATGTTCCCACTTCCAACCTGGAACGTCCAGCGGTTGCAACAATCCAGCCAGCTTCTGTTGGTCGCTTTTGACTAGCTAGCAAGTAGGGCACCTTCTAACATATATAGAGATGTCTCTTTTAAATGATTTCCACCAGAATGTTCGCTTGATATCGTTATACATTTTACTCACACCCGGATGGATGCTGAGCTTAGATTTGCGGCATTCATCAAGCATATCTCTTCCGAGTTCAGGAATTTATGGAACACAAATTAGCCCTTTAACCTCAGAATCCCTTCGCTATCGAGCTGGAAATCTGAAGCATTGCCTTCACGAATCCGCTCGCTCATTCCTTTAATAAATTTATCGTCTTTTTAGAGAGAAGATATCTTGTCAATTTAAGAAGTCGCAATAATTAAACTGGCGATCATTTCATTCTTTCTACTTAACGCATCGGCCACGACATTGGCTTTTCCTGGAGTGTATAGAATCTTAAAATCGTATGCTGCAAGAAATTCTAGCCAACGTTGCTGCCTCAGATTCAAGTCTTTCTGGGTGAACAGATACTTCACGATTGGTGATCTGTAAACAGTTCGAATTTCTCACCCAGAAGATAGTGTCTTCATATTTTCAAAGCAAATACGATAGCCAACAACTCAAGATCATGAGTAACGTAATTCTATTCATGCGGCTTCAGCTGGCGGCTAGCATAAGCAACAACTTGACCTCTTTGCATTAATACTGCACCAAGGCCTTCTCTAGACGCATCTGTCCAGACTTTCAAGTCCGGATTGCCATCGATTATCATTAACACTGGAGCCATTGTTAATCTTAACTTTAGCTCCTCAAAAGCCTCTTCACATTCTGGAGTCCACTTGAATTTTGAGTGCTTCTTTGTAAGCTTCGTTAAGTGACTAGATATCTTCGAAAAATCTTTAACGAACTTCCGGTAATAACTAGCCAATCTAAGAAAACTTCGGACTTCTAAGGGAGTACTTGGCTGTTTCCAATTTTGAATAGCGGTGATTTTACTTGGATCCACGGCAATTCCTTCTTTCGATACAACGTGGCCAAGAAATTTCACTTCATCTTGACAGAATATATATTTGGACAGTTTGGCTTTCAATACATTCCTTCTCAGAATTTCTAGAACTTGTTCCAAATGCTTTTCATGCTCGGCCTTTGACTTAGAGAAGATTAGAATATCATCAATAAAGACCAAAACAAACTTATTCAAGACCCCTCTGAACACTCGATTCATCAAATCGACGAAGTATGCTGGAGCGTTACATAAGCCGAACGACATTACTAACCACTCATAGAATAAGTCTGGACCTCTGAATGCTGTCATAGGAACACACTCTTCGGCAATACGAAGCTGATGGAAGCCTGTAGCTAGATCCATCCTTGAAAATACTTGTGCTCCATTCAGACGATCCAATAAATCATCGATTCACAGCAATGGATATTTATTCTTTATTGTCTGCTTATTCAAGTCACGATAATCCACACATAGTCGCAGAGTCCGTCAGACTTTGGGACAAACACCACTGCTGCTCCCCAATCAGAGAAACTAGGCCTGATCAGACCCTTCCATACAAGCTGTCGAGTTTGATTGTCTAGTTCTTCTTTCTCCTTTAGAGTCATTCTCCGAATGGCGTGCACTACTGGCCTTGCATTCGGAATTAAAGCGATTTTGAAATCAATTTCTCTCTACGGAGGTAAGATGACCACTTCTTCGAACACATCTGCAGAATTCTTTACAACAGGAATATCTTTGATGAGGTCCGGAATATTCTTTGTGACTACAGGGATATTTTCTATTTGAGCAGGAGAAACATCCAAAGCTGCCCAGAAGTCTTTTCTATTAGAGTTCTGACCTTCACAGGGAATGGTTATATAATCACCTGATTTTATCTTCGCCTTAACGACTCTATCGGCGCATTTAACCTCAACTTCATATTTGGTCAACCAGTCTAACCCCAAGATAAGATCAAATTGTGTAAAATTCATGATGACCGCGATGGTAGGGAACCGATAACGAGAAAAATAAACCGGGACCCCACAAACCCAACTGAGATCGAGGGAACCCCCAACCGGATTATGGACCGTCATTGGTTCTTTGAGCTTCCTCAAATTCAAATCCAGTTTCTTAACCGCGTTCTTGGCAACAAGCTTCGCGACGCACCAGTGTCGAACAGTACTTTAACTGGAATGTCTTCGACAGTAAGCGTGCCTTGTAAAACATCTGGCCTTTCCTGACTAGTTGAGGGCCCAGAAGTTTCTGCCACTTCATTTACCTGAGCTTCTTTGGTCGTTTTTAACAGCCGACAATCCTGCTTTACATGACCAAATCGATGGCATTGATTTCACCTTTTCTTCCCTTGAAAATTCTTCTTGGATTTAGATTCGCTTTTTATTCGTTTCTTTAAGGGTCCGCAGTTTATCGACAAATGCCCTTTCTGATGGCAGTTATTGCATACGGCGATCGTTACTGGTTCTTTCTCAGATTTAACCCTTTTCCTCTTGGCTTTGGGCATCTCACTGACCTCAGACATCGTACTGGCCTCAGGATTATCAGTCTCAGGCTCCCCTTTGTTACTAGAACTGACCTCCTCTTCGTAACGCAACATACCTTTCTTGTCGAGGTCCTCATACTGGTAAGCCATATATATCATTTTAGAAAAAGGAAGCTTCACATTCCTCATTACACTATTCTGATATTTTCTTTGCAGGCCCTGAATAAACCTCAAATTCTTCCTCTTTGGATCTTGAATCAGATGAGGGGCAAAATGAGAAAGTTCATTGAATCTCTTATGATATTCTGGAATGGTCATATCTCCTTATATCAGATAAGAGAATTCATCACATAACCGCTCAATTGCTTCAGAAGGAGTAAATCTTTCTAGGAAAATTACTTTAAACCTATCCCAGGTGATATCACCTTCTAGATTATCTTTAATAATAGAATCCCACCAGAACAAAGCTTCGTCTTTGAGTGCCCAAGATGCCAGTAATCTTTTCTGGTCATCTCTCAGCTTTAAACCGTCAAAGATTTTCTCAGCAGAACGAATCCAAGCTTTTTCATAATAGATTCTTCACCCGAGAACGGTATTCCACCCATTTTTCGATACTTAATTAATAGGGCCTCAATATTTGGTTCTGCATTCCTTCTGTTTCTGACACTCATTTTCTAGTACTTCTGCAAATAGCAGATCAAGTGTCAGGTCAACAGAAAAGATATTTCAAAGCATAGAGACTTATACTTGAATGTAAATGTGTCTACTGGGGTGTATTTCATTCTGCTTTACTCATTCAAGGATATTACTGATCCTATCTGTAATGAGTTACTCGTCCTAGAACACTACTGGTTCTATTTCTGACGAGTTCGTTAATATGTTATATTCCAGCACTAAGCTTAACCAAAGCTGGCACTGCCGAACAAACCCTCAACAGGGACATGTAGGGGTAGGAGTCTCCCGTTCGCCACCAAACCGCGAAGCGAGAACCCCCGATCATGCGTACCCAGCCTACTCAGGACCATCAACAAGGACTGGTATGAGAAATCTACTTAACACATTATAATTTGGCTAATCACAGGACCACGCCACTTTCGCGGAACGGGTTTACTCCATTGGATTGCCAGTTCTTTAAAACAAGTAATTCTTTTAAACATCGCAATGCTTTTTATAAAAATGAAGCCATTATAAGACTTAGTTCCCATCACACAATGCAACGCAAACCGGAGGATAGAGTTTTTACCTTATAATGGCCAAAATATGCTTGATATAAATAAAACAAAAGCATTTGATATTACTAGTGTTTATATGTTTTCAAAAACAATTTCAAATCATAAGTATCAATCATAGACGACATGAGCGTCCCATGCCACTATGTTGCCAAATATAGGTTTACAATCAAAACCGCACGGCGTCGTATTTGGAAATTGGATTTTCGTCATGAACCAAGGCAAAAGATAGTCCTTACCGAATTCGAGATGCTCTAGCCCGTGTCTCAGGCACAGCCGCAACCGTACCTTGGATCGTCAGGGCCGGTCCACACGGAGTGGATTATAATGCCTGAACAATGCGTTTCCCCGCCTTATGGGGCGTCAATGAGCCAACGAATGACTCCATCGGTCCCGGATCGACCAATTTATCTGAGGCGCCTCGCAACAGCAACAACCACACAGGTGAAAATCATATGAATGTCAGCCAGTTTAAGCACTGACACCACCTCTAGCTAGAAAGAAACACACGTCCCCCCTGAGGTCCTCTCCTGTTTCTGGTTCATACCGGGGTGTGAGGCTCGCGAATTCACGTTATACACAAAGCTATGCCACACAGGCAGTGCTTTGATCATCAACTACAAGACTTTGCTTTTCAACAGAAGCCTTGATCACTGCATCTTAGCATGTCACACAGGCAATTCACACCATGCAACTGATGGCTACCAATCACACAGAATAAATTCCAACATCAGACACACAGTCCATTTACAAGTCCATTCTACGTCTGAACGAAACCGGAGGCACTATATACCTCGCATACCCATCGATCTCCACGTACGTCTGGACGATCACCACTCATTATCCATATTTCGGGATACCTCCCAATCAGGACATCAGTTACCATCCAAACGAGGTGAAGATCTCCGATCTTCAACCACCGTCTTCCTCTTCGACTTCTTATCGTCGATTCGGTTATTCAGAATGGGATAAACCCAGTCTTTCTGAGCAACTCGCGCATATAATAAAAAGTGCTACACAAACACGACATACGCCTCATTTCAATTCATCAGTCACTAACCGTAAATCAGTAAGAGAACGATTTCCCAAATATTAACCCCGAAGGCCGAAACCAACATCAGATCAAAACCCAGGAATCCATTCGACTTAGCTGACCTTCAGTTAGTTTTCTAAATTTCACATTCCATATCGTTTATAATATTTTATAATGATTTATCGCTATTTTTATTTATTTAAAAATAGCCATTTCATTCAAACGACGCTTCGGGCCATAACGCGGTCGTTGCGCTGTTTTTCTTCAGATTTGATTTACACATATCTGAAAATCTAACCGTTGGAACTTCACAAATTTTATATCATTAGAAAGATCTTTTCAAAACGAATCCAACGGTTTCATTTTCGGGAAAATCCGACAGTCGGATCTCCCAATACACTCGTTTGAAGTTTCGATTTCAAAATTCGAACTGCAGGGTCGTTATTCGATTTAATTTAATTTATATATATATATATATATATATATATAAAAAATCAATTTTGGCGTTGTTTTTCTTCAGATTTGAATTAAAATTTCCAGACAATCTAACTGTTGGATCTTCACAAAGCTGGTGTCGTTGGAAAGATATTTCCAAAGCGAACCCAACGGTTTCGGTTTCATGAAAATCCGATGGTCGGATCTCCCGCACTAATCGTTTGAAATCACGGTTTCAAAACACGAACTGCAGTTTCGTTATTCGATATATTTCAATTCTATTTATATATATATATATATATAAATATAATCGATTCTTTGATTTCAAAACTATATTCTTTTCATACATTTGATAAAAATGATATTTTTATCCACCCGACATTTATTTCAACACTTCACTATTTTTAACAATTCATTTATATAATAAAAATGTGATTTTTATTGCAATACAATTTATTTCAAAACACGACTATTTTATATAGTTCATATAGGTGATAAAAGTAGGATTTTTATCATAAAACACTTTATTTCAAAACACGGCTATTTTATATAGTTCATATAGTTGATAAAAATAGGATTTTTATTATAAAACAATTTATTTCAAAACAAGAATACCATTCAACACATGAATTTCTATTCAACGAATGAATTTCTATTCAACACATGAATGTTTTCTGTAGTTCGTATATACAAAATAAAAATGTGATTTTAATTGTTAAAACAATTTATTTAAAACACGAATACCATTCAACACATGAATTTCTATTCAACGAATGAATTTCTATTCATTCAACACATGAAAATAATTCTAACACATGAATATTATTCAAAATTTCGGCAGCATAACGGCAGGGTAGTTAAAACCGAGGCCCTCCCTAGTACGGCTCCTCGCTCTACCTTAAAGCCTCGCAGCTTTTGACAATGGGGATTTCATGCTTCTAATTCACACGTAGGCGGCATGTATATTTTTTTTTCATTTCCACAAACTAATCCTATGTGGTTTCAACCAAATAATTCTCAACCACAAACGGGTATTTTTCAACCACAATCAATCAATTCTAACCACAAACAATTCTAATCAACCATTCGCTATCAACCAATTTTCACACTAATCACAACCAATAAATATCGTCCATGGTTTGTGGACGAGGGGCGTATATATATATTTATATAAGTAAATTTCACTTTTATTCCACACATATATAATTTTTACAACGCATATATAACTTATACATCGAACGTACAACTTATACAACGCTTATACATGAGGTGTACAACGCTTATATAACTCATACATCGACTATATAATTTATACATCGTCGTTTTCCATATCGTTTATAGTTTAGAAATCTCACACTGGGTTCCACTCCACCAAAAATAGCAGAAGGCTCAGAAAAATTGCGGTCTCTTCTAGAATGTAGAAGGCGTCCACACGAGTCCACTGTCTCTTGTTTCACTGAATTTCGTCAACAAACGAAAAAGATATAATTTTTACAGTGAAATCAAAAACCGTTGCGCTTTAAACTGCTATTAAATAGTTTAAAATAGTTTCAGCCGTTACCTATCCGATTTGTTCAAAACTAGGTCTCCAGTTTTCGCGAAAACCGTGTAGCGTTGCGTCGATCAGAGGGCACCACCGTGGAGAGCTTGGAGAGGCGCTGCTGCTGGTGGTGGAGGTGGCAAACTCGACGGCGGGGCTGAGGCAGGGCGGCAGTTGGAAGCTCGAGACTTTCGAGCTTGATTTCTCCCCGTATCCTCGACGAAAAAATACAAACAATATATGGATTTGAAGATCTTGACGAGCTCTACAAAATCCCCAATAGGATGGAGGTCTAATTGTGAGCGGATTGAGAGGAATCGAAGAGAGAAGGAAAGAAGGGTTTTCCGTCGTCGATCTGGAGGGTTTTCGAGGAGAGAGAAAGTGAAGTGGCCAATGAGATATTTTTATTTATTTATATATTTTTAAATTTCCAAAATACCCCTTGCCACATACGAACTCCAATCCAAACCCAACGACTGTCGTCCCTAGCTAAATACCCCCATTCCGAACACAACGGGATATGTTTGTAAGCCCATTCGACTGTTTCAGTCAGTTTTCCTTCAAATTAAAATATAAGACATTTAATATTTGATTTGAACGTACATTTCAATTTGCCGGGGCCATATACTAATTCTAAAAATTCCCGAAAAATAAATCTAGCTATGTTTTGACGAAACGGTCTCAACAAAATTAGTTTCGTCGAATTCTGAGACCGTTTGAAAAATGGTCATTTTCACGGGCTATATAAACTCTACAGCGACCTTTCTGAAAATTCATTTAGCCATAACTTTTGCTTCCCACTATGAAACTTCGATTTTCCAGATTCTTTAGAAAGGTATTCACTAACAGATTTAAATATTTTTGGTTTCACTAAAATCTGATTTATTTTGCACCCGGTACAGTCAGTCAAAGTTTGAATTCAAATTTTGAAACTACCGCGCCATTTCAGGCCTTGTTTATAATTAGAATTGATTATATTTATTTTCAAACACCGATTTAAACACACTTTTCGTCATTGTTATTTAAAATATTTATTTTAAATATTTAAATTCACTATTTTAGCCAATTTAAAATTTTCAAATTGGTTCAGATTTTCCGGGTTGTTACAATACCCTAGATTTTCTTCCACTAAAATTATTATTATATATTTAGACAAATACAAGAGGAGAGGGCGAGGGAGGTGGTAGTGCTAGGAGGAGTGTGGTGGAGGTCGTGGGCTAGGGTGGAGGTGTTGCACGTGGGTGGTGGTTTGGTGGCATGGGGATGTGGGCCAATAAGGTGGAGTTGAGGCTGAAGTGTAGGAGAGAGGGTGGAGGAGGTTGGGGCCGACAGGGGAGGGGAGGAGGTCGGAAATGGTAAGGAGGAGGGAGGAATGGCCTTAGGAAGAATAGAGGAAGGGAAGAGGTAAATATGATGGCTTAGAAAGCCATGGCCAAAGGAGAAGGAAAAGGTAGAGAAAAAGAATGGTGATGGAATGAAGAAACGGTGAAGTAAGGGGTTCTTTATATAGGTGTACTAAAGGGTATAATGACAATTATGGAAGGGGACACATGTCTCATAAGGAGGTTCTTTTCCATGCACAGTGACACATGCATATGTCACTTTTTGATAGCATTTGTATTAGAAATGCTATAGTAGGTTTATGTAACATCTGCGAAGCGTTATGAAAAGTTTAGTTAACACGTATTTGAACAACTGCTTTTAAAAAAAGCTGATTCATTTCTGTCGGTATTTACAGTTATATTTCATAGTTTTAAATGACTATTTTATTATTATTTAAACCAATTTCAATTTAAAAATTGTATTTAAATTACCCAAAATCATGTATAATTTATTTGAAATTTGAATTTTCAAATTGCTTAAAGATCTGGGTTGTTAAATTCTCTCCCCCCCATAAAGGAAATTTCGTCCGCAAAATTTGAACAAAAACTTATGATAGAACAAAAATCCCAATTCAAGCCATTTATAATCTTAATAATCCATCAACCAATACTACTGATAATTCTTAACTTGAACAAATAAGTCATATCAATCCTTTCAGCAGTTCCTACTTTCCTTTAAGCCATTCTTTAGTCAAAATTTAGTTAATCCAGATTCAATCAACTTCCCCAAATTATCTGCAAATTCTTTTACCATAGGAATAAATCCTGGCTTTGACTTTAACTAGCCGCCCAACATATTTGGATAAATTTCAATCCTTGTAATTTTTTTTTTAAAACTATGTAAAATATCAGATTCAAATTCTAACTTATCTAGCATAAAAAAGGATGTTACCTTCTAACACTCTCTTTGTAACAACCCGATTTTAATAACATGTTAAAATCATAAATCAAGGCAGAATTAAATTTTAAATTCAGAATCAAGGGAAACGGGTTACGCCACTGCGTTCATCTCGAAATTTTACATGAAATAGAGTCCGAGTTTTCGAAAATCGGAGTCCGGATGAAGAAGTTATGGCCCGTAGAAGATTCAGCAGATTTTAGGCAGCACAGGGCCAGGCAGGTCGACCTGGGGGTCGACCTGGGGACCAGGTCGACCATGTGGTCGACCTTAGGGTCTACCTACCCCCAGGTAGACCATGTGGCCGACCTCCCCCCTCTTACAGGTCGACCTGGTCGGCCTGTTTTGACCCAGAACTCATTTTTGAAGCCTGAGACGTGTTTTGATGGTTCAAATTTATTCTAGGGTTAATCTAAGGGCCTAAACTAGTTGTTACCTATAAAAACACCCTTAGACCTAACCTAATTCATATCAAATCATTCTTACACCATTATGCTGCTAAAATACCTCTTGAACCATGGTCGCCGTCTCCAAATCAAAGTACAAACATTCAAACTCAAATCAATTCAAAGAACAAGGCTTCTACAATGATTCAAGACAATAAATCAACAACGCCGCGACATTTTTACAACAAAATCAGTTCTTAATTCATTAGCCATGCTCTGTAAGTTCTAGTTGTTTTTAGATTTAAACATTTAATTATAATATGGTCATGGAATAAAGTGGAATTGGATTTAAGTATGTTTATTGATTCGGATCTATTTCTGTTGCTTCTTGAATCTTGAGTTTTGGGACTTTTCTATGTTCATTCTCATGTCAAGCTTATGATCTATTCATCCTGTTGTAAATCAGTTTTTCTTGATTCATATTGATATTATTATCAAGATCTATCTTTTATGCCAGAGATGATGTTTTTTATGCCAGTTTTCCCTCTATGCTGATTGTTATACAAAATCTACCTTCCCCTATTTATTTTCTTTCAAAGAACCTAGGTCAATTTCGGACCTAGGCCTAAACCGCGATTTGCATACGATTGAATATGGGGAAATATGGGAATGTTGTCTATATTGGATATACATGTTTGGTAAAATTGGTGGCATAACATGGAATTGGAAATTTGGGATATTGTCAATATAATTGAAATTGCAAGCTTGGCCATTGACATAATTAAATTGGCATGAAGTGGGCATAATGAATTAGCATGTAAATCAAATCACGAGTATGGGCCTATGTAAATTAAATCAAAAGATTGGGTTTATGATTGGGCATAAGTAGAATTGGGACTTTGAACCTAAAAGCAATTGTAAACTTGATAATTGGCATAAATATGTATTATGAACTTGGGTAGTTGGCGTGTGTTGTAATAAAAAGATTATAGTTTGGGATAACTACATCAAATTTGGGTTTATTTGGACATGAAACTTGATACATGTAATCTTGGCTAGAACTTGATATGGGTAAAATGGCATAAACCTGGCATACATGTAATAGGCAAGAATTGGGCGTATGTTAACTGACTAGAATTGGGTATATATATATATATATATATATGTATATATTGGCATGAAATTTTGGAACTTGGGCATATGTTTATTAATATGTAAAGTTGGGAATTTGAAACATGAAAATGACCGTGTATTGGATAATTGACTTGAACACGAACATGAACATTTCTATATGTTAAACACATGAACTGATATTGGGGTTTTGGGGGAAATATGACCATTAATGAACCTTTGACATGAGGTTAGACTCGGTTTGTGGTGTAAATCTGCCCGGAACTGCCCGGCAAATCCAGTAGCCACAAAGTGTCAGTCTAATGTGGGAGGTCAAAGGTCGAATTGTAGGCGTAACGATTTATAACACGAGGTTAGACTCAGTTTGTGGTGTAAATCTGCCTGGAACCGCCCGGCAAATCCAGTGGCCACAAAGTGCACGGTCTAATGTGAGAGGTCATGATTCGTTCGTCATAATGAATGAATTAAGGAATACTAACCATAATAAGACGTGGGTATGGTTAGAGGGTTAGGTGGGATGACATGGAAATTTGACATGTAAATATGGACCTAACCGGTATGAGTTAAGAACATGTAAAACTTATAAATGTGGGCTTAACCAACATTACTGTTAATCAGACCAATGGGTGGGTTAAGTAATATGACTAGACTAATGACACTTAACTGATATGACATGAATAGGCAAGTTAAGCCATGAATTACTTGAAATACTTAACCAATTTGACACGATGATTTGATAGGGTTAAGTCATGAACCGATTGAATATACTTAACTAGTTTGACACGATGATTTGATAGGGTTAAGTCATGAACCGCTTGAATATACTTAACCAATTTGACATGATGATTTGATAGGGTTAAGTCATGAACCGCTTGAATATACTCAACCAATTTGACACGATGATTTGATAGGGTTAAGTCATGAACCGCTTGAATATACTTAACCAACTTGACACATGATTCGTAGGGCTAAGTCATGAACTTGAACGACAACACTTAGCCAATTTGACATGACACGTAGGCGGGTTGAGTCACGAACTTGAATGACAACACTTAACCAACTTGACATGCTAGACTGATGGGGTTAAGTCTCAAATTTAAATGACAACACTTAACCTACTGGACGGAAACCCTAGTTACGCGGTCCTTTTCAGCAGTAACCCACTAGATGTACCACGGTACCCTGGAAATAGGCAGGGTGAGGCACGATTACTGGGCTGATTGTAAGCGACCAAAACGACGACTGAGTTGGTGCGCCATTGTAGGTTCAGGCGGACTATGGTCGTGCACGTAGTCTGGAGTTGAAAAAGCAGGCATTAGGCACCGGTAAGTTTACATTGTGCGTGCTTGATTCGTGTCGGTGGTTGGCACCATAGAGCTTGATACACCCTATGGTGGACCTAGCACATGTAACTACATTCGTGATAGGGCCGATGACACAGACACATGAACGAGCAAGGACTTGTAGGGAGCCGGTCGATTAATAGATCGTTTCGTGGGACCAAGTAATGGGTCATTTCATGACATTGGGCAAGGGATCATTTTATAGTCAACACGTCACACGGGTTGGGATCACCTTATTATATAACACGGGCTACTAGTTGGGGCACTAGTAGGGGGTAAGGATCCTTGTTACACAGGACACTAGTTGGAACACTAGTAGGAATATGAAACATTCCATGTAAGACACTTGTGAGATGCTAGTACGGGTGGTGCAGGGAAAATGGATATCATCGAGATATTTTAATGATGAAACTTAGAAACCTTGCGATGTTATACTTGATAGAAACCTTGCGATGTGATACTTGGTAGGAACCTTATGGTGCTACTCATGATAGGAATTATGGGATGTTATTCTTAGTTATTGTGCCTGTAGCTTATCTTGTCATCATGCTTATGTTTACTATCAGTTTATTCATGCCATGTTATCTTTACCTGTTTTTATGTTGAAAGCCATTAGGACTTACTTATTCTTTATGACTGACCCAGTTTGTTTCGCCTCTTTTCCTTTCGTTCCCCCCAGGTTCGAAGGGTGGGAATATAGCTTAGTTCAGATCTTACCAAGCTCTAAGGCTCTTTCACGTACTACTTGGATTTCTCTTGGTTATGGCTTACTTTGCTTTATTGGGGAATACTACAATTTATATTCATGCTTCTTTGTTTTTGGGCAAGACAGATATTTAGCTATGTAATTGGGTATTTGAAAGTGATGGGATTTTATTGTAAACAATTATATTTAATAAATGATTTGAAGACCTTCCGCTGTTTTATATATGTCTGTCTTGTAATATTTTTGTTCCAGTACTCACTATGCTCAATTGAAGTTAAGGCATTCCCTTTGTGAGTGACCTTAACGGTTGTGGGGTGTTACATTTGGTATCAGAGCAAGGTTACCAGACTGGGCAAAAGTTTTTAAAACCTTTTGAAATTATTTTCAAAACCATTTACAAAGAAGCATTTTTCAAGAAAAGTTTTATTTTTAAAGTCTATTCCCCAAAGGCCATTAGCATTATCCTTTGTTTCCTTGTTCGAATCCCTTTTCCTTTCTTTCCTCCATCTGTAGTCACATTAGTTCCATCTGCGACTAATCTTATTTCAAGCTTTTTAGGGTTGCCGTGCGATGGAGGTAGTTCTTGAGAGACCTGTTAACACGTTATATAAGAGGGGATAAGAGTGGTTAAGGCAAATGAGGCTCAGAATAAGAAGGTAGAAATGTTTCTGTAGTAAAGTGAAGTTTATATTTCTATCATGTTCATACCCTTTTTGATTATGGTACATTACATCCTTTTTATTTCTTCTTCGATGGTTGAGTCTCTGCACCTTAGTACTAGCGTAGTAGAGGATCCCCTTTTTGTCTCAAATCCTGTGGGGAAATCGGCTCATTTATTCATGACTTGTTTGGATTTGAGAATGTCTATGCTAAGCGTTGAGTTTAGAAGTAATGCTTATGTTTTTGGGCAATGGGTTGATTCTAGGGATGGAGTGGTTTTCCAAAAATGATACCATTCTCGAGTATGAAAAGAGGGTAGTTAGACTCTTGACTTGCCCCGGTAATGTCCTCGAAGTCTAGTGTAACCCTTAGGGTTCTGTCATGCTTAGTTACCTAGAATCTCTTGATATATTTATTGATCCGCTCGAGTAGTATTCGCCACCAAGGCGGATGGTTCATCTCGCTTATGCATGAGTTATAGAAAATCACCTTAGTAAGTACTCTTGGCAACATGGTTGGCATTTGTTTATTTTCAAGAGATAATTCATTTATGTGGAATACCTTTTAGTAAGTGAACGAGATCCGAGATTCACTAGTGAATTTTGGAAAGCTTGCATGAAACCAAGAGTATGCTGTTATGTTTAAGCCGAGTATACTAGAAAAAGAATAAGTGAAAGTGGAACGAGAGGCGACAGTGAAATGAGTTCCAACTCATATGTTGGAAATAGGAATTAAGAAGCTACGAAATTGTGAAGCTAAAGACGGTCCAAGCACAATGGAGTTAAGCTCAAGGAAATGCGACTTAGAAGATTGAAGACTAGACACGCACATCATACCCCTTTTTAAGAGTATATCCTTGATCCCTCTTTTCCTGCAGAGCTTATTTGCATGCCATCTTTTAAGTATAACCTCTCGGTCCTATTCTCCATCCTATTTCTATTGCAAACCCCATAGGGAGTATGACTCAGTTGTTAGTAATACATGTTGGGGCTTGAGGGTGTCCGTTGGGTTGACTGAACTTTTTGGGTTTTATAGGATATGGGTTGGTCTTAGGAAGGGATTTCTTGTGACCAAAAAGGAGTCCATCATGCTTAGTTTCCTAGACACATATATATTGGTTGGTCAGTTCTTTGGGTATCAGTCTGATATTGATTTCGGTCTTCGGGGCTGGTTCTTAGGGAGTTCTTATCCTAATCAGTATATATGTGACATAGATTTCCAGTTTTGACATTGCCTAATGGGCACAAAGTTTTTACTTGCTTCTATCATTCGACTATATCTTTAGGTAGGAACAATTGGGTGCAAACATGTGTTTGAGACATGTTATGGTTGATGGTTGCAAGTGGTTGCTAGTTGTTGCTCGTGGATGCATGAACACACATTAGGCACTAGATCGGCTCAGTCACATTTTCATATTGCATATGCATGAGTGTTTATACTTGTTTATGGATGGAATTGAATGTGTTATCATGTGGATGTTGCATATGGATGGATGTTTGTGCACACATATAGTGTTTATATGACTAGGACTATTTGCATACATGTTGGATTCATGGCACTAAACATATTTTGCATTTAAAAAGATCAATCAGGCCTGATCATTTGCATTAGACAAGGAACATATACACACACTTCTTGCATATGTTCATACAGCATTATAAATCTTTTAAGGACAATGGTTGCTTGTGAATGATGGTTGAGTAGATGGTTGATTGGATGATAGGATGCATTCTTCTTAACTTGAAGATTTCGGGGACGAAATCCATTAAGGAGGGGGAAGAATGTAACAACCCGAATTTTAATAACATGTTAAAATCATAAATCAAGGCAGAATTAAATTTTAAAGTTGGAATCAAGGGAAACGGTTTAGTCCATTGCGTTCGTCTTGAAATTTTACATGAAATAGAGTTCGAGTTTTCGAAAATCGGAGTCCGGATGAAGAAGTTATGGCCTGTAGAAGATTCATCAGATTTTAGGCAGCACAGGACCAGGCAGGTCGACCTGGGGACCAGGTCGACCATGTGGTCGACCCTATGGTCGAACTACCGCCCAGGTCGACCATGTGGTCGACCTCCCCCCTTACAGGTCGACCTGGTCGGCCTGTTTTGACCCAGAACTCATTTTTGAAGCCTGAGACGTGTTTTGATGGTCCGGATTGATTCTAGGGTTAATCTAAGGACCTAAACTAGTTGCTATACCTATAAAAACACCCTTAGACCTAACCTAATTCATATCAAATCATTCTTACACCATTATGCTGCTAAAATACCTCTTGAACCATGACCGCCGTCTCTAAATCAAAGTACAAACATTCAAACTCAAATCAATTCAAAGAACAAGGCTTCTACAACGATTCAAGACAATAAATCAACAACGCCGCAACATTTTTACAACAAAATCAGTTCTTAATTCATTAGCCATGCTCTGTAAGTTCTAGTTGTTTTTAGATTTAAACATTTAATTATAATATGGTCATGGAATAAAGTGGAATTGGATTTAAGTATGTTTATTGATTCGGATCTATTTCTGTTGCTTCTTGAATCTTGAGTTTTGGGACTTTTCTATGTTCGTTCTCATGTCAAGCTTATGATCTATTCAGCCTGTTGTAAATCAGTTTTTCTTGATTCATATTGATATTATTATCAAGATCTATCTTTTATGCCAGAGATGATGTTTTTTATGCCAGTTTTCCCTCTATGCTGATTGTTATACAAATTCTACCTTCCCCTATTTATTTTCTTTCGATGAACCTAGGTCAATTTCGGACCTAGGCCTAAACCGCGATTTGCGTACGATCGAATATGGGGAAATATGGGAATGATGTCTATATTGGATATACATATTTGGTAAAATTGGTGGCATAACATGGAATTGGAAATTTGGGATATTGTCAATATAATTGTTGCAAGCTTGGCCATTGACATAATTAAATTGGCATGAAGTGGGCATAATGAATTAGCATGTAAATCAAATCACGAGTACGGGCCTATGAAAATTAAATCAAAAGATCGGGTTTATGATTGGGTATAAGTAGAATTGGGACTTTGAACCTAAAAGCAATTGTAAACTTGATAATTGGCATAAATATGTATTATGAACTTGGGTAGTTGGCGTGTGTTGTAATAAAAAGATTATAGTTTGGGATGACTACATCATGAATCATGATTTGGGTTTATTTGGACATGAAACTAGATACATGTAATCTTGGCTAGAACTTGATATGGGTAAAATGGCATAAACCTGACATACATGTAATAGGCAAGAATATATATATAAATTGGCATGAAATTTTGGAACTTGGACATATGTTTATTAATATGTAAAGTTGGGAATTTGAAACATGAAAATGACTGTGTATTGGATAATTGACTTGAACACGAACATGAACATTTCTATATGTTAAACACATGAACCGATATTGGGGTTTTGGGGGAAATACGACCATTAATGAACCTTTGACACGAGGTTAGACTCGGTTTGTGGTGTAAATCTGCCCGTAACCGCCCGACAAATCCAGTAGCCACAAAGTGTCAGTCTAATGTGGGAGGTCAAAGGTCGAATTGTAGGCGTAACGATTTATGACATGAGGTTAGACTCAGTTTGTGGTGTAAATCTGCCCGGAACCGCCCGACAAATCCAGTGGCCACAAAGTGCACGGTCTAATGTGAGAGGTCATGATTCGTTCGTCATAATGAATGAATTAAGGAATACTAACCATAATAAGACGTGGGTATGGTTAGAGGGTTAGGTGGGATGACATGGAAATTTGACATGTAAATGTGGACCTAACCGGTATGAGTTAAGAACATGTAAAACTTATAAATGTGGGCTTAACCAACATTACTGTTAATCAGACCAATGGGTGGGTTAAGTAATATGACTAGACTAATGACACTTAACCGATATGACATTAATGGGCAGGTTAAGCCATGAATTACTTGAAATACTTAACCAATTTGACACGATGATTTGATAGGGTTAAGTCATGAACCGCTTGAATATTCTTAACCAATTTGACACGATGATTTGATAGGGTTAAGTCATGAACCGTTTGAATATACTTAACCAATTTGACACGATGATTTTATAGGGTTAAGTCATGAACCGCTTGAATATACTTAACCAACTTGACACATGATTCGTAGGGCTAAGTCATGAACTTGAACGACAACACTTAGCCAATTTGACATGACACGTAGGCGGGTTAAGTCACGAACTTGAATGACAACACTTAACCAACTTGGCATGCTAGACTGATGGGGTTAAGTCTCGAATTTAAATGACAACACTTAACCTACTGGACGGAAACACTAGTTACGCGGTCCTTTTCAGCAGTAACCCACTAGATGTATCACGGTACCCTGGAACTAGGAAGGGTGGGGCACGATTACTGGGCTGATTGTAAGCGACCAGAACGACGGCTAAGTTGGTGCGCCATTGTAGGTTCAGGCGGACTATGGTCGTGCACGTAGTCCAGAGCTGAAAAAGCAGGCATTGGGCACCGGTAGGTTTACACTGTGCGTGCTTGATTCGTGTTGGTGGTTGGCACCCTAGGGCTTGATACACCCTATGGTGGACCTAGCACAGGTAACTACATTCATGATAGGGCCATATGACACAGACACATGAACGAGCTAGGACTTGTAGGGAGCCGATCGATTAATATATCGTTTCGTGGGACCAAGTAATGGGTCATTTCATGACATTGGGTAAGGGATCATTTTATAGTCAACACATCACACGGGTTGGGATCACCTTATTATATAACACGGGCTACTAGTTGGGACACTAGTAGGGGGTAAGGATCCTTGTTACACAGGACACTAGTTGGAACACTAGTAGGAATACGAAACATTCCATGTAAGACACTTGTGAGATGCTAGTATGGGTGGTGCAGGGCAAATGGATATCATCGAGATATTTTAATGATGAAACTTAGAAATCTTGCGATGTTATACTTGATAGAAACCATGCGATGTGATACTTGGTAGGAACCTTGTGATGCTACTCTTGATAGGAATTATGGGATGTTATTCTTAGTTATCGTGCCTGTAGCTTATCTTGTCATCATGCTTATGTTTACTATCAGTTTATTCATGCCATGTTATCTTTACCTGTTTTTATGCTGAAAGCCACTAGGACTTACTCAGTCTTTATGACTGACCCAGTTTGTTTTGCCTCTTTTCCTTTCGTCCCACCCCCCAGGTTTGCAGGGTGGGAATACAGCTTAGTTCAGATCTTACCAAGCTCCAAGTCTCTTTCACGTACTGCTTGGATTTCTCTTGGCTATGGCTTGCTTTGCTTTATTGGGGATGTAACACCCCACATCCGTTAGTGTCACTCATAAAGGGAATGCACTAAGTTCTGTGGAGAATTTAGGGTAAAAGATGCAGATAAATTACAAGGCAGACAGAAATTAAACAGCGGAAAATAAAACTTTGCTTTATTGATAAAATAGTTTGTACAATGGTTTCTTTACAATATCAGAGTACCATCTGTCTTACAAAATAAAGAAGCATAAAAACAACATTTATATCCCCCGATTTTAGCAATAGCCAGCCATAGCATCTGAAAAGAGAATCCAAGCAAACTTCGACAAATCTTCAAGTTGGGAAAGAGTGGCAGTCCAACTTAACCTGAGCTAAACTATTCCCTCCTTTACTACCTGGGGGGGGGGGACGGAAGAAAAGAAGACGAAAGAAAAGTAGAGTCATACATAAAGCCTGAGTAAGTTCAGTAACTTCTAGCATGTGAACATGGAAAAACAGAACGACATGAATTAACAGAATACAAGATTTCACCATGACAATAGGGTCAACAAGATTAGACAAGGTAGTCACAAGATATGCTAAGATAAACTGGATACGCTCTAATACTTTCGCCGCTTCGCTATTTCCTTGTTATACTGGTTTCTATATCTCTGCACCGCCTATCTAGTGTCCCAACTAGTAACGATAACGTGATCCCAATCCCTGTATTTTCCATTGCCTTCCGGCATACATTCATTATTTATTACCTGGATCAAATCTAGAGTTTTCTATCAAATGCTTTCTAGATTTAACTAGAGTTTTACGCTATCTGCTGAACGCTTATCGAGTTCAGGGTTTATGCCACCTAGTCCAACTAGGGATTACGCTACCTGTCGAACGATGCCCCCAAGTCTAGGACACACCACCAAGAGTGGTATATGTTCCTATACTTCCCCACGCATGTATCGCGAATCGGTATCGCTTGTCTAGATGCACATGTCCTGTAATGTGCGGTCCGAGTCCTGTGACAGGGCAAATCAAGGAATACAGAACTCGGCCGGGAGCTTTCAGATATCTGCCGATGCAGATGCTAAGGTCTGTTTTTATTCCAGTGGCTATGGTCCCACTTGACCCCTCCCTCAACTAATGAAAGGCACACCTTGTAAAATGAGAACAATACGTCGTCCCCTGGTGCCCCACTGTCCTATGGCCATCCGCAACCATAACTAGATAGCAAGTATATGGTCTTTTGGAGTTCTCCGCCTTTCCGCTTCACGTATCTCGATTGACTCAAGATGGATGGTAGTCGACGAGTTGCTATCACAGGGCTACCGTCTTCTCGCCGAATCACGCTGGTCCATCCTCGTCTTTAGGTTGCCATGTATGACAACCAAGGCATACTCCTGGTTCTTCTACGCAGACCTTAACCTCTGTGAGCCCAGGAGAATCATCTGCAGCCTCACAGAGGGATACCAAGAGTACCCTCACGTCCCCTCGAAGCCTCGGGCTTCGTAACCCAATTCGTTGGAGCCTTCTTTTTACTCAGACGGACATTCGCTCCTTCCCATGTTATACTAAGAATTACTACTTAGTTTTACTAACTAAGATTTACCACTTATTTTCCAGAATCGTTGTTTTCTTAACTAAGGTTTACTACTTAGTTCCCTTTCCTGTCAATTTGGATTGGTTAAGTGTCATTAGTCAATTCAAACCGACTTAACCCTCTTAATTTATCCTGTCAAACTGGTTAAGTGTTATCGATAATTCATGTTGACTTAACCCCACCACAAACCAAGTTATTGGTTAAGTATTTCTTATTACTTAACCTTACCTATTCACCCTGTATTGGTTCAGTGTTCCTTTTTAACTTAACCTTGCCCGTCTGTTTTAACTAACTTGTTATTAACGGTTAAGTATTATCCCTTCATGTTTTAGACTTAACCCTATTCCTTTATCAAAATCTGATGGTTAAGTGTTCAAGTTTACTTAACCCTACGGTCTAGCCCAGCTAACATATCAAATTGGCTAAGTGTATTAAATCTTACTTAACCCCAACCTCTAGTCTAGTTAACATGTTAATTTGGCTAAGTGTATTAACTTTACTTAACCCCGCTTTCTAGACTAGTTAACATGTAAATTTGGCTAAGTGTTTTCTTAGTTACTTAACCTCTACAAATCTTGTCTTGTTACCGTGAGTTTGGTTAAGTGTCCCTGTGGACTTAGCCCTCCGTTCTAGCTTAACTGTGCTTAAGTTGGTTAAGTGTTCTTATGGACTTAACCCTCCCATTCTAGCTTAACTGTATGAACCTAACCCCACCTACCAGTCTTATTATCATGTTGAGTTGGTTAAGTGTTTTAGTTAACTTAACCCTATCATTCTTGTTCTAGATTTAACTAAATAAATTAAAGCCACGACCACTCACATTAGACAGATATTGTTGCGATTACTGGATGTGCCGGTTGGTTCCGGGCAGGTTTACATCGCAACTCAGTCTAACCTCGGGTTAGGCCTATTCGTGTTTTCTAGTTCAAAGGGTTTTGATTAATTTTCAAATCAGGTTTTGAAAGTAACCATCCCGTCCGTCGGATCAGTTAGGGATAGCCAGGGAGAGCAGAAAACTTGTATTTTCCAAACTCAAGCCTAGACACTATCCTCTCTGTCACCCTAGGACTTTCTGATGTATGTGTTATTAAAAGGGATGTCATCAAAATACCTTTCTTTTGTTTATAAATTGTTAACAATTTATTTTAAAAGCCTATTTCCCCTTTTTAAACAAATTTTGCCTATATCATATTCATTTGTCACTAATAGACTTATATTCTAGGCCCAAATCTTGATTTGCCTAACCTACAGTTCATAGCAATTTAGACCTAACATCCTCATTTACAGTTCATGCTAAAACTAGATTTTATATTCTAGTTTATAGTTTATGCCAAACTAGATTTAATATTCTAGTTCGCCGTTTATGCCCAAAACTAGATTATATCTCTAGTTTACAATCTACGTATAAACTAGATTTATTATTCTAGGTTTCAGTTTACAAGCCAATACTAAATCTAAATTTCATAACCTATAATTCATGTCAAAATTACCCAATTTGCATGTCTTAACACATGTTTTAAATCATATAAATCAAAATCATGTTCGTTTTCCAAACTATGCCAATTTCCAAACTTACAACTATGTTCATGTTCATTTTCATGTTTTTCCCAAATCGCATTCCCACCGTTCGTATGATCGTGATTCAACCTAGATTATAAATAAATCTAGATTCGTAAATGAAAAAGGGAATGAACATGAAAGGATAGACATAACGACTGACATAAGATGATAGTTTCAAATTCACTTGTTTCAGGTCTAACAAATTAAATCGATTAAAACGTCACATGCATATAGATCTGATAATACTATGAACATAAAAAGGGTTGAATAAATATCCTAGGTTCATGAACATGGGTAGACCTAACTTAATAGGTAAATTCCCAAGATCAAGATCCAAGGATGACCAAGAATAAACTGAATAGAAAGTCAGGCCTAGATCCAAAATAATGTCAGTTTGTTAAACAACATGGTTTTGTAACTACAATGTCATGGGCATAAATAATAATCTTATATCCATAGTCATAGGCAATAATCCTCACAGTTCAATGAATCACAGTCATAGGCAACGTTCATAGTCATAGGAAATGTTCATAGTCATAGGAAATGTTCATAGTCATAAGCAATGTTTTATGTCCCAAAATCAAAGGCTTATGTTAATAGTTCCAAGGCATATGGTTCCAAAGTCCATAGTTTCACAGTCACAGTCTTATTGGTCATTGAATCACAACAGTTCTTAATTAGGTCCAAAGGTACAAGCACTGATTCAAGTAGAAAGATTAGGCATAGTCTTTTATCCCTTTAATTTCATGTCACAAATAAAAACAAAACGTTCAAATCTAGAAATAACTGACTTACAGAGATTAGATTAGAATAGAAAGATGGCGTTGCTATGATTCGTGCGACGTTAGCCTTTGATCCTTATCTTGAAGCTTTAATCTTGATTCGAATCTCCAATTAGAAGAAGAACTATAATTTTTTTTCTTTTTAGTGGAGAATTAGATTTATTTTAATGGTGGAGGCTAGAGTAGAGAGAAGCAGCATGAAGATGCCTTAGAGAATTTGTGTGGAGGAACCCTTAGGTCTAGGCATTCTTTTATAGGTGTAGAGAGTGTTTTAGGGCCCTTAGATCATCATAGAAGCCATCAGAATCGCACAGGTCGAATACACATCATCCAACCACTCAAAAGGAGACACGTCAGCATAGAACACTCCATAATTCGATGCTGGATTAGTATGGGCGCACTTGGCAGGTGCGCCAGTGCATTTTTGTACGGGCGCACTTCACAAGTGCGCCAGTGCATTCTGGTCTGTTTCCGGTTTCTCTACCTAACTTCGTTCGTCCATATCTCCTTCATACGGAGTCCGATTTATGCAAACTCGGACTCTATCTCAAGCAGAATTTCGAGACGAACGCAATGGCGCAACCCGTTTCCCTTAGTTCTTCTTTTAAAAATTAATTATACCCTGATTTGTGAATCTTAGTGTTACAGGATTACGGGGTGTTACAATCTCCCCCACTTAAAAGGATTTCGTCCCCGAAATCTTCAAGTTAGGAAGAATGTGTCCTACCATCCAATCACCCATCTACTCAACCATTCAATCACAGGCATCCATTGTCCTTAAAAGTTTTCTAATTCTTTCATGTTCATATGCATAGTGTGTGTATATGTCTTTATCTAATGCAAAATCAGGTGGTCTACTGATTCAGTTGACCTCCTTAATGCAAATCATGTCAGTGCCATGCATCCAATCATGTATGCAAGCATCCCTAGTTATGTAAATACTACATGTGTGCATAGCCATTCATCCATATGCAACATCCATATGATAACATATCAGGCTCAACTTACAAACAAATACATTTCTGTAAATGCAATATGAAAGCTTCTGAACTGATCTAGTGCCTAATATGTATGCATATGCATTCACGAGCAACCATTAGCAACCACTTGCAACCACCAACCATAGCATGTTTCAAACACATGTTTACATCCATTGGCTTCTACCTAAAGATCTAAGATACGACCTAGGTGATATACTTCGGAAAGAGAGAAACAATTATGCGTAAAGCTCCTACACAAAGAAATCAAGGATGCACCCTTAAGAAAAAGGGTATGACGCTAGTATCTAGCCTTCTTGAGCTTTACTCCACTGTATCTTAACTAATTTAACTTCATGATTGTGAAGTTTCTGACCTCCAATTCAAAATAAACGATGTCAATCACGTTACCAAGTATATGTACTAAGATGATTATAGGTCTCCCTCTTATCCGCCATGCCATAACTATAGGGGTCGAAAGGTTACTACGTGCTTTTTAGAGTACCTGCCACAACTATTCATCCTTCACGCAAACCATCCTAGTCGAACTTGATATTCCTCAAGTACAAGCCCCAAAGGCCTGAACCAATATCAGACAAGCACCCATGGAATACCTCCTTCGAATTTAGATGATCTACGTGAGATGATATAAGCAAACTTGATAGCTATTCTCAAATCCACTACTAACCAAACACTACAACAAACAAGACTTTTTACAGCGTTTAAAAAATGCCATGAAAAGTATCAACAGCGTTTTTATGTATGCTGTGTATCGACATGCAGTTAAAAATCAGAACCATACTATAACAGTAAGTGAACGCCGTGATAAGTATTATTAATAGCGTTCCATTTGTGCTAATAATACATTTCATGGCGTTTTGGCTAATTTGTAGAATTTTTTCTTAGCGTTTTCTGGATGCCATAAAAATATTTCTCAGCATTTTTTACTTGCTATGAAAAGAAGTTATAGCATTTATTTTTTGCCTTGATATGTGTTTACAGCGTTTATGAATTGTTATATGTGTTTTTACATCAATTTTTAAACACTGTTTATGGCGTTTTAAAACCGCTGTGAAAATTTTCAATAGCATTTTAAAAACGCCATAAAAAGTCCAAATTCAATCTCACAATGCTTATAGCAGTTTAAAATCTACATATTATATCGACACCACATTTCATAACCAACAAATAAAATTCTATAATCAAAATATACAACATTTTTACATCGATAATACACAATAGTTCCATAATAGCTCATAAAATAGTAGTGTTACATCAAACATACACATACACAAGCAGTAGCGACCAAAATACAGGAGTACATACTTTCTTACAAACCAAAATGTAGTCTTAGCAGCAAGGATAACTCCGATCCATAACTGATTGCAACAATGTTTTCCATCAATGTTGTCTATCTACCTATAAGCAAAAATCAAAGAATTTCAAAATTTTAGTATATTCAGAAGCAAAGTTAATCGCCAAAAACAATAAGTAGCTCCCAAAACACATGAGAACGTGTCATTTACTCATTTATAAATACTCTCCCTAAACACATGCAATATAAATAATACACGCAAGAACTTAAATACAAACACTGTAACAAATGTAGTATATGCATTAGTGTGACGCTGCACACAGATACACCACTTTTACAGTCACAACAACCTTATCTCCGTAAATTACCAAGTTCAATCCAAATACAAATCTGAAATGCTGGTAGTAGAATAGCAATCTGCAAGGCATTTATTACTTGCATCATTATTATAGTGCCTCTCTTATTCCTGTGCCTAATGCTATACTATTTGCATTCAACAGTGAGTACTTGCACCATCACATA
The DNA here is from genome assembly GCA_030737875.1 of Allium sativum. Lineage (NCBI taxonomy): Eukaryota > Viridiplantae > Streptophyta > Magnoliopsida > Asparagales > Amaryllidaceae > Allium > Allium sativum. The sequence goes on along the minus strand of CM060919.1, from coordinate 564,476,292 downwards.
TAATTAGCAATCTGCAAGGCATTTGTTATGCAATCTTGGCCACTTAACCACATAGTATGCAAGATATTTTATCATTCATAGTCCGGTACACGTAATTAGCAATGAATGCCAAAAATCTAACCAATTCAGACATTAATAGGTTAACAGCCTTAAACAATTTCACCCTACAAATTGTATCTTTATTTTGCTAATTTGAAAGGAGATGCTGCTATATATGTTCAGATTGTAGTGAAATCAGTTTCGTTATTTCACATGGATAATTCTGGCGAACCAACCTATATCTATATGCCAATACAGAACACAAAGTATTTCTTTAAAAGTGAAAATGAAAATAGTAATATATATTATGTTTTTCATGCTTCGATCATATATCATATATTATATATGAAAAATGTTATATATATACATAAGTGAAAAATAACATGTTATATATTATACATAACATAATATAGATTGTCTATAAGAATCATGTTTTATGTTTGTTAACTTTTCGGTGACATTTTTATTTTTTTTAATGGCTAATTATATTATCACAGTAGTAAAAAATGAAATAATACAACATCAGTAGAGCTGGGCTCCAAACAGGTGAAAAAACACACTAAAACACATGTACCCCAAGATACAAAACCAGGCAGTTCGCATGCCCAAACAGTTAATCATAAATTAGAAACTAAAACTTCGCGGCAACACGTGAGAGGCAACCTAGTGATTACTTTTATATTTGTGATCTAGAACCATTTTGCCATTTTACTAGCTATGTGTAACAACCCGAAAATCTGGGCCAGTTTAAAATTTTTATTTTGACAATTTTAGCGAATTTTGATTATTTAAAATAGATTATTTTAAATAATATCGACGAGAAATTTATTTTGAATAGAATTCGATCGTATATATTTATACGCGTCGTCGTGAGAATATAAATAATTATATATAATTATAAATAGAATTGAAAATGGCGCGGTAGTTCGATAATTCGATTTCAAACTTCAATTGAATGTACCGGGTGCAAAACAATCCGGATTTTAGTGAAACCAAAAATCATAGAATCTATTTGATAATATCTTTCCAACGAATCCGAAAAATCAAAATTTCATAGCGGGATTCAAAAGATATGTCTAGTTGAAAATTCTGAATAGTCGCTATGGAATTCAGGCCTTTAAAAATGGACATTTTGCAAACGACCTCGGATTTCGACGAAACCAGTTTTGTTGGGTCCGGGATGTGAAGTTATTGCTAGGTTTCAAATTTCGTAATTTTTCGAATCAATATGTGAGAGTGGCAAAGGAAAACGCGTTTGACCAGTTTCAGTTGATTTTAATCGACTGGAAAATGGCCATTTTTCCAACGGTCTCAGAATTCGACGAAACTAGTTTTGTTAGGACCGTATCGTCAATACGAAGCTAGAAAATATTTTTCGAGAATTTTTAGAGTTAGTATGTGACCCCGGTAATTTGAAATGTACGTTTAAAATTCAATATAATGATTTAAATGTAAATTTAACGGAATCTGATAGAAACGGCCAAATCAGCTTACGATACATATCCCATTGGTTTCGGAATGGGGGTAAAACGCTATGGACGACAGGCGGTGGGCCTCGTTTAGAGGTCGTATGTAAAAGTCAACTTTTTAGAAAATAAAATAATTAAATAATAAAAATAAAATAAAATAAAAAACCCTTTCTCCCTCTTAATCTCGTTCTGGCCCCCCCCCGATGAGTTCATTCTTCAGAAAATAAAAAAAAAAAAAAAAGAGAAAGGGGATCGGACCCGCCCGCCGCCTCCTCCCTGTGCCACCACCGGCCATCGCTCCACCCCCCTCCTCGATCCTCAGCACCTCCGCCCCTCCCCCTTGCGATTTCCGCAACCATAGCCCCCCCAAGCCCAGGATCGACGGAAGCGACGCGACACCCTTCCCCCCCCCGCCACAACGCGCCGCGCCCACCTGTGACCCCCTCGCCTCGCCTTCGAACCTCCTTCCTCTCAGCCACCGCAACCGCACAAACCCCCCCCTAAGCCTGCTGCCGACAGAGAAAACCCCCCCTTTTTTCTCCTTTGAACGCAGTGCCTCCCTCTTCGTCGGTGAGTTTTTTCCCCAGTTAACTTAGTTTTAAATATATATATATATTTTCATTGTTTTAAAATCAGTTTTTATTTTCTAAGTTCTGTTTTTATATATAATATAAATAAAAGTTTATATCTTTATAGAAAGAAACGATTTTTATAATGAAGTTAGTAAAGTAAAGTTTGAATTTTTATAGAAGTTAAAGATTTGATTTTTTATAAAAATGCGAAGTTATTGAAAATATAATTTTTATGAAATAAAAATATGATTTTTATATATTGAACTTCGAAATAAAAATATGATTTTTATATATTGAACTTCGAAATAAAAATATGATTTTAATATATTGGACTTCGAAATAAAAATATGATTTTTATATATTGGACTTCGAAATAAAAATATGATTTTTATATATTGGACTTCGAAATAAAAATATGATTTTTATATATTGAACTTCGAAATAAAAATATGATTTTTATATATTGAACTTCGAAATAAAAATATGATTTTTATATATTGAACTTCGAAATAAAAATATGATTTTTATATATTGGACTTCGAAATAAAAATATGATTTTTATATATTGAATAGCGAAGTAAAAATTCGATTTTTACATATGTAGTGGCTACGGGCAACGAAGATGACAAAAAGGCGAGAACGTTGAAGATTTCCTGCATTGGAAGTGCCGTGAAGTTGGATAGCTATCTGTGAGAATTTCTCACCTTTCAATTTCTTTTTCTAGTTATATATATATACTAGGATGCAGACGGTGTTTAGTAGCACCCGACACCCGTCGTCCACAGACCATGGACGGCTTGTATGCTTGTTTGTTTGATGTTGATGTGTAGTTGATTGTGTGATGTGATATGAAATGAAATAAAATATTTTATAGTTAAAAATATAATTTTCAACGTGTATATAAAATGAAATAAAAATAAACGAATCAGACGATTTGTTTATATACACATTTGACTGATATTGATTGGGACGATAAATTTTACACATCGCCCAACTGCACAAATAAAAATCTGTGTTTGATTACTTGAAACCCCACACGGGTGTTGGGATGAAATTTGAAGTTCACTCATCCTGATTGATTAAATATGTCGATCGATTGATTGACAGGCTGTTATAAGCGTAAGATATCTATATTTGATGCTTATACATTGTAGTGCACTTTGGTTGATGGTTGATTATTTTCAATACTATTATATACGTGTGATGTATGAAAAATCCATATAATTAACTTTATATGGTGATTGATTGGGCCTCATTCCAATTTAGAAAATAAAGAATAATATAAAATAAAGGTTCATGTGTTGACAGTACTCACCCGTTGAGATTAGTCATGTGTTGAACGAAATATTTTAATAATAAAATTTGCATCTTTATCAATATAAAATAAAGGTTCATGTGTTGACAGTACTCACCCGTTGAGATTAGTCATGTGTTGAACGAAATATTTTAATAATAAAATTTGCATCTTTATCAATATAAAATAAAGGTTCATGTGTTGACAGTACTCACCCGTTGAGATTAGTCATGTGTTGAACGAAATATTTTAATAATAAAATTTGCATCTTTATCAATATAAAATAAAGGTTCATGTGTTGACAGTACTCATCCGTTGAGATTGGTCATGTGTTGAATGAATTATATTTGAAATAGAATATTTGAAAATAGGAATATATGAAGCCGTATTGATTAGATTGACGCCATTTTGACGTGAACGATATTTATATCGATTTTATTCATTTTATAATGAATATCGAAAGTGATTTCAAAATCTGATTTTTCGAAAAGCAATGAATTCGAATTGAAATTTAATAGAAATGAATTCAATTTGAAATTGAATAGAAATGAATTCAATTTGAAATTGAATAGAAATGAATTCGAATTGAAATTGAAATTGAATTGAATCGAAAACGAACAGAAATTGAAATAGAAATCAATTTGAATGAAATCAATTTGAAATGAATTTAAAATGAATTTAAATTGGAATATTCAATTTTGATTTGAAATTGAATATGAAGTTGAAACCGTTTTGAAAATGAATTTAAAACGATTTATAAAGCACGTTTTGAATAAGAAAATCGACGAAGTATATATTATATATATTATATATATAATATAATGGCCTGAATAGAACGCGCCGCGCCGCGGCAGTTCGCGAATTTCGACCATTGACTTCGAACGGATATTACGGGAGATCCGACCGTCGGATTCTCCTAAAACAGGAACCGTTGGGTTCGTATCGAAAAGAGCTTTCTAACGAATATTAGAAATTAGAAATCTAACGGTTGGATTTGGAATTACGTCCAAATCAAATTTGAAAAAGGTCGCTGTAAGTGCAGTTCGATGGCCGTTGGTGGAAATCGACTGTACGGGCCTTGATAATATTATTAAAAATAGTAATAATTTGTGTAAAATCATAAGAAATGATTTGTGAAGAATTGGGATGAAAAACTCCATATTTGAAAAGATAAAAATAGATTTTTATCGAAATGAACTAGTTTTGTACTAGAATTATAATTCTATTTATTTTTAAATAAATAAACTGGATTTGAAATGGTTTTGAAAATAACCAGAATTTCCAATAATTATATTGGAATGGATTTGAATCGAAATTGTCTTTGGATTATTTCGATGTTGGATTTCGGGATGATACAGATATTGTTATGAGAATTTGAAAGATATATATATATTTATATCGTTATTTCAAATACGATATTTGTTAGTCGTAGAATTTGATATTGAATATAAGACGGTATAGTTTCTATTCAGAGCCTTGTATTTAATATCAAATGTAATTTGGGTTTGTCGTGAATGGTGTCTTCATTAACACCGTTCTTAAGCCCAGTGGAGAAAATGATTAAATCTTTTACTTAGATTTAATGAAGTGTACCAGTTAAATAATATTTAATTGGAATTGAATTCGAATTGATTCTTGGGTTTATCGTGAATGGTGTTTTAAATAACACTCGTTCTTTAACCCGATAATTAATAGAATGCGATTTTGGGTTGTCGTGACCGGTATCTTCAATAATACTGTTCTTAGACCCAAAGGAGTTAAGAAAATCAGAAACTAATTGAAGGTTAGTTAAGATGAATGGTTTCTTGGGTATTGATCTGATGTTGGTTTCGGCCTTCGGGGTTAACACTTAGGGAATTGCTCACTTGCTAATTTACGGTTGGGGTCTGATTGAAATGTAATGTGATTTTGGGTTCATCGTGAACCGTGTTTTAAATGACACTGATTCTTTAACCCAGTCACAGATTAAAACTAAGTGGAGTTTTAATGAATCTTTAATTAGATTGAAACAATCGAGAATGGAGTATCACCAGTTTTGCTCCAGGCGATAGTTAAATCTTTAATTAGATTTGAAAGTGAAATGGTAATTGAATTTACCGATAACACCGTGGTGTTAGATATGAAGTATTACCGGTTTTACTTCATGGGATGAATAGGTTGGGATTGGGAAATTAAAACAAATGATTACTTCGATAAGGTTCGTTAATCCCGACTAGTTGAATCGAAATTCAAAAGATGATTAAAGGATAAATTCAAGGAATTTATCTTGGATAAAATTAATGGGAACCTTTCCCTATGAATGTGAAATTTAGAAACTAACTGTCGGTTAGCCAAGTAGAATGGTTTTCTGGATATTGATCTGATGTTGGTTTCGGCCTTCGGGGTTAATATTTGGGAAATTATTCTCTTGATTAATTTACGGTTAGTGACTGATGAATTGGAATGAGGCGTATGTTGTGTTTGTGTAACACTTATTTAAAATATACGCGAGTTATTCGGAAAGACCGGGTTTATCCCATTCTGAATAACTGATACGACGATAAGTCGAAGATGAAGACGGTGGTTGAAGACCGGAAGTCTTCACGTCGTTTGGGTGATTACTGATGATCTTGATTGGGCTGTACACCCAAGAAGATGGAAACAGTTGGTGACCGTCCAGACGTACTTGGAGATCGATGGATATGCGGGGTACTAGGTGCCTCCGGTTTCGTTCAAACCCAGAACGGACTTGTAAATGGACTGTGTGTCTGACATTGGATTTTAGTCCGTGTGATTGATCTCTATTAAATATATATCTGTTTGGCGGCGGAGAATTTATTCTCTTGCTTAACGCCCTTCCCTGAGACGTACGAGCTCAGGGGTTATATATTGATGGATATCAAACGCATGGAGTGAATTGCCTGTGTGGCATGCCTAAGTGGCAATTGATCGAGGCTTCTGTTGAAAAGCAAAGTCTTGTGGTGATGATCAAAGCACAGCCTGTGTGGCACAACTTTGTGTAACGTGAATTCGCGAGCCTCGCACCCCGGTTGTGAACCAGAAACGGGAGAGGACATCAGGGAGGGCATGCGTTTCCTTCTAGCTAGGGTGGTGTCAGTGACCTACCAGCCCTGACATTTATATACTTTTCACCTGTGTGGTTGTTGCTGTTGCGAGGCGCCTCGGTTTGATCGGACGATCCGGGTCCGATGGAGTCATTTTTTGGCTCATTGACGCCCCAAAGGGCGGGGAGACGTATTGTTCAGGCATAATAATCCACATCGGTGGACCGACCCTGACGATCCAAGGGGCAGTTGCGGCTGTTCCTGAGACACGGGCTAGAGCGTCTCGAATCGGTAGAGGACGATCCCTGGCCTCGGTTCATAGATGGAAATCCAACTTCCAAATACGTGATTTTGCGGTTTTAATTGTAGAACTAGTATGGCGACATGATATATGGTACCCATGCCGCCTATGATTGATACTTATGATTTGAAGTTGTTTTATACACTATGCACTTATAATAGTTTCAAATGATTTGTTTTAAAACGTATCAAGCATTCTTTGGCTGTTATAAGGTAAAAACCCTATCCTCCGGCTTGCGTTGCATTGTGTGATGGGAACTGGGTCTTATAATAGCTTCATTTTTCTTTATTTAGCATTGCGCTGTTGTTTTATGCACTGGTATTCTTGGGAGGAAACCCGTTCCGTGTTATACGGCGTGGTCCCTTGATTTACCAAACTTTAAAAGTAAAGTTTTAAATAACTGTTTTAGTTCTCACACCAGTCCCATGACTGACCTGGAGTTTATTGTTTTAACCTAAACTCTGGGTGCCCTTATTTTGACACGGGCAGCTAGTAGTTTCGGTTTTGCAGATTTATATTCACAGGATCCTGGTTTGCAGCTAGAACGATATCCGGAAAGCTTTGTATCCGTATATCTCTTCTAGTTGTGTATTGTATTATTTTCCGCTGCGATGTATTTAAATGTAATTTAAATCTCTGATATTTCTGTGTAATATATATTCATTTATACTCCGTATATTCTTGTAATCTGATGCATTGTTGTAATATACAGTGAAATGTTCTTCTGTATGTGTTCTACTTTGTCCAGTTCTCAAAACAATTCGTTCTTTCTCTTCTCTTCGGAGACCGGGGAAGTTCGGGTCGTTTCATTTGGTATCAGAGCTTTGGTTTACAAAGCAGAGAACAAGGCACATTAGAACCATACAAAAGAATTCATCAGATATTGGATTAGTAATAACCAATTAGAATGACTCGTTAGAGATGGGATCAGTAGTATCCTAGAACGAGTGTGAAGAGTATATTTTTGAAAATGAAAACAATTTTGTTTTGAAAATTTAAATCAACTATTCGTATTTGATTATTTATTTAATATTGATTTTGGACAGTCCAGTATATAAAGAATTTGCATATACGCCTTGCAAATGTATATTCAAAGTTTTAATATACTGGATAAATATAGAATTACACTCTAGTCGCCCGGGGGTGATTCTGATGATTGATATATCATCATCAGAATTTATATTCGAGTGACGAACGTGTAACATCTATATATTTCCTATTGACTGGTGTGAGAACCAAAAATTAGATAGGGCTTATTGTTGTGATTTGGCATCAAAAATGAGATTTTTGACTATATATCAAAGTTATGAATTTCAAACTCTAATTCACTAATTGATTGATGTTTGTGTTGTTTGTTTATTTGTTTGCTAATTTTTAGCCATTTAGCCTAATTGAACCGAATATTGAATTATATTGAAAATTGGTTGCGTTTGCTTGCATATACGTGTACTTACATTGAACAGGTCATAGCAAGGAGGCTAGAGCAGAGAATAAAATTTGTTTGCCCGACAAATAGGTACATGTTTACTACATAAATTACTGTTTTGTTTGGGTGATGATGATTTTATGAGCCTATTGGCTAGCCGCTTGGCTTTTTCTTTTTCTTTTTGAGATCTGAAGGACCGGGGAAGCTATTTGAAATTCCCCGATGCTCCCGGTGCAGGGGAGGTTATGGTGAAATTTTTCGAAAATTTAGGGTGTTAGCCAAAATTTTGAAATTTTTGAAAATTCTCAGAAACTGAAAAGTTGGAGAATGCAAGCCAGATCGAATGTAGAGCTGATTAATCAAACCACTTTCGACTTTGTTCCTTTTCGAGGACGAAAAGTTTAAAGTGGGGGAGATTGTAACAACCCGAAAATCTGGGCCAGTTTAAAATTTTTATTTTGACAATTTTAGCGAATTTTGATTATTTAAAATAGATTATTTTAAATAATATCGACGAGAAATTTATTTTGAATAGAATTCGATCGTATATATTTATACGCGTCGTCGTGAGAATATAAATAATTATATATAATTATAAATAGAATTGAAAATGGCGCGGTAGTTCGATAATTCGATTTCAAACTTCAATTGAATGTACCGGGTGCAAAACAATCCGGATTTTAGTGAAACCAAAAATCATAGAATCTATTTGATAATATCTTTCCAACGAATCCGAAAAATCAAAATTTCATAGCGGGAATCAAAAGATATGTCCAGTTGAAAATTCTGAATAGTCGCTATGGAATTCAGGCCTTTAAAAATGGACATTTTGCAAACGACCTCGGATTTCGACGAAACCAGTTTTGTTGGGTCCGGGATGTGAAGTTATTGCTAGGTTTCAAATTTCGTAATTTTTCGAATCAATATGTGAGAGTGGCAAAGGAAAACGCGTTTGACCAGTTTCAGTTGATTTTAATCGACTGGAAAATGGCCATTTTTCCAACGGTCTCAGAATTCGACGAAACTAGTTTTGTTAGGACCGTATCGTCAATACGAAGCTAGAAAATATTTTTCGAGAATTTTTAGAGTTATTATGTGACCACGGTAATTTGAAATGTACGTTTAAAATTCAATATAATGATTTAAATGTAAATTTAACGGAAACTGATAGAAACGGCCGAATCAGCTTACGATACATATCCCATTGGTTTCGGAATGGGGGTAAAACGCTATGGACGACAGGCGGTGGGCCTCGTTTAGAGGTCGTATGTAAAAGTCAACTTTTTAGAAAATAAAATAATTAAATAATAAAAATAAAATAAAATAAAAAACCCTTTCTCCCCCTTAATCTCGTTCTGCCCCCCCCGATGAGTTCATTCTTCATAAAATAAATAAAAAATATAAAAAAAAAGAGAAAGGGGATCGGACCCGCCCGCCGCCTCCTCCCTGTGCCACCACCGGCCATCGCTCCACCCCCCTCCTCGATCCTCAGCACCTCCGCCCCTCCCCCTTGCGATTTCCGCAACCATAGCCCCCCCAAGCCCAGGATCGACGGAAGCGACGCGACACCCTTTCCCCCCCCCCCCTCCGCCACAACGCGCCGCGCCCATCTGTGACCCCCTCGCCTCGCCTTCGAACCTCCTCCCTCTCAGCCACCGCAACCGCACAAACCCCCCCCTAAGCCTGCTGCCGACAGAGAAACCCCCCCTTTTTTCTCCTTTGAACGCAGCGCCTCCCTCTTCGTCGGTGAGTTTTTTTCCCCAGTTAACTTAGTTTTAAATATATATATATTTTTTTCATTGTTTTAAAATCAGTTTTTATTTTCTAAATTCTGTTTTTATATATAATATAAATAAAAGTTTATATCTTTATAGAAAGAAACGATTTTTATAATGAAGTTAGTAAAGTAAAGTTTGAATTTTTATAGAAGTTAAAGATTTGATTTTTTATAAAAATGCGAAGTTATTGAAAATATAATTTTTATGAAATAAAAATATGATTTTTTTATATTGAACTTCGAAATAAAAATATGATTTTTATATATTGAACTTCGAAATAAAAATATGATTTTTATATATTGAACTTCGAAATAAAAATATGATTTTAATATATTGAACTTCAAAATAAAAATATGATTTTTATATATTGAACTTCGAAATAAAAATATGATTTTTATATATTGGACTTCGAAATAAAAATATGATTTTTATATATTGAACTTCGAAATAAAAATATGATTTTTATATATTGAACTTCGAAATAAAAATATGATTTTTATATATTGAACTTCGAAATAAAAATATGATTTTTATATATTGGACTTCGAAATAAAAATATGATTTTTATATATTGAATAGCGAAGTAAAAATTCGATTTTTACATATGTAGTGGCTACGGGCAACGAAGATGACAAAAAGGCGAGAACGTTGAAGATTTCCTGCATTGGAAGTGCCGTGAAGTTGGATAGCTATCTGTGAGAATTTCTCACCTTTCAATTTCTTTTTCTAGTTATATATATATACTAGGATGCAGACGGTGTTTAGTAGCACCCGACACCCGTCGTCCACAGACCATGGACGACTTGTATGCTTGTTTGTTTGATGTTGATGTGTAGTTGATTGTGTGATGTGATATGAAATGAAATAAAATATTTTATAGTTAAAAATATAATTTTTAACGTGTATATAAAATGAAATAAAAATAAACGAATCAGACGATTTGTTTATATACACATTTGACTGATATTGATTGGGACGATAAATTTTACACATCGCCCAACTGCACAAATAAAAATCTGTGTTTGATTGCTTGAAACCCCACACGGGTGTTGGGATGAAATTTGAAGTTCACTCATCCTGATTGATTAAATATGTCGATCGATTGATTGACAGGCTGTTATAAGCGTTAGATATCTATATTTGATGCTTATACAGTGTAGTGCACTTTGGTTGATGGTTGATTATTTTCAATACTATTATATACGTGTGATGTATGAAAAATCCATATAATTAACTTTATATGGTGATTGATTGGGCCTCATTCCAATTTAGAAAATAAAGAATAATATAAAATAAAGGTTCATGTGTTGACAGTACTCACCCGTTGAGATTAGTCATGTGTTGAACGAAATATTTTAATAATAAAATTTGCATCTTTATCAATATAAAATAAAGGTTCATGTGTTGACAGTACTCACCCGTTGAGATTAGTCATGTGTTGAACGAAATATTTTAATAATAAAATTTGCATCTTTATCAATATAAAATAAAGGTTCATGTGTTGACAGTACTCACCCGTTGAGATTAGTCATGTGTTGAACGAAATATTTTAATAATAAAATTTGCATCTTTATCAATATAAAATAAAGGTTCATGTGTTGACAGTACTCATCCGTTGAGATTGGTCATGTGTTGAATGAATTATATTTGAAATAGAATATTTGAAAATAGGAATATATGAAGCCGTATTGATTAGATTGACGCCATTTTGACGTGAACGATATTTATATCAATTTTATTCATTTTATAATGAATATCGAAAGTGATTTCAAAATCTGATTTTTCGAAAAGCAATGAATTCGAATTGAAATTTAATAGAAATGAATTCAATTTGAAATTGAATAGAAATGAATTCAATTTGAAATTGAATAGAAATGAATTCGAATTGAAATTGAAATTGAATTGAATCGAAAACGAACAGAAATTGAAATAGAAATCAATTTGAATGAAATCAATTTGAAATGAATTTAAAATGAATTTAAATTGGAATATTCAATTTTGATTTGAAATTGAATATGAAGTTGAAACCGTTTTGAAAATGAATTTAAAACGATTTATAAAGCACGTTTTGAATAAGAAAATCGACGAAGTATATATTATATATATAATATAATGGCCTGAATAGAACGCGCTGCGCCGCGGCTGTTCGCGAATTTCGACCATTGACTTCGAACGGATATTACGGGAGATCCGACCGTCGGATTCTCCTAAAACAGGAACCGTTGGGTTCGTATCGAAAAGAGCTTTCTAACGAATATTAGAAATTAGAAATCTAACGGTTGGATTTGGAATTACGTCCAAATCAAATTTGAAAAAGGTCGCTATAAGTGCAGTTCGATGGCCGTTGGTGGAAATCGACTGTACGGGCCTTGATAATATTATTAAAAATAGTAATAATTTGTGTAAAATCATAAGAAATGATTTGTGAAGAATTGGGATGAAAAACTCCATATTTGAAAAGATAAAAATAGATTTTTATCGAAATGAACTAGTTTTGTACTAGAATTATAATTCTATTTATTTTTAAATAAATAAACTGGATTTGAAATGGTTTTGAAAATAACCAGAATTTCCAATAATTATATTGGAATGGATTTGAATCGAAATTGTCTTTGGATTATTTCGATGTTGGATTTCGGGATGATACAGATATTGTTATGAGAATTTGAAAGATATATATATTTATATCGTTATTTCAAATACGATATTTGTTAGTCGTAGAATTTGATATTGAATATAAGCCGGTATATTTTCTATTCAGAGCCTTGTATTTAATATCAAATGTAATTTGGGTTTTTCGTGAATGGTGTCTTCATTAACACCGTTCTTAAGCCCAGTGGAGAAAATGATTAAATCTTTTACTTAGATTTAATGAAGTGTACCAGTTAAATAATATTTAATTAGAATTGAATTCGAATTGATTCTTGGGTTTATCGTGAATGGTGTTTTAAATAACACTCGTTCTTTAACCCGATAATTAATAGAATGCGATTTTGGGTTGTCGTGACCGGTATCTTCAATAATACTGTTCTTAGACCCAAAGGAGTTAAGAAAATCAGAAACTAATTGAAGGTTAGTTAAGATGAATGGTTTCTTGGGTATTGATCTGATGTTGGTTTCGACCTTCGGGGTTAACACTTAGGGAATTGCTCACTTGCTAATTTACGGTTGGGGTCTGATTGAAATGTAATGTGATTTTGGGTTCATCGTGAACCGTGTTTTAAATGACACTGATTCTTTAACCCAGTCACAGATTAAAACTAAGTGGAGTTTTAATGAATCTTTAATTAGATTGAAATAATGGAGAATGGAGTATCACCAGTTTTGCTCCAGGCGATAGTTAAATCTTTAATTAGATTTGAAAGTGAAATGGTAATTGAATTTACCGATAACACCGTGGTGTTAGATATGAAGTATTACCGGTTTTACTTCATAGGATAAATAGGTTGGGATTGGGAAATTAAAACAAATGATTACTTCGATAAGGTTCGTTAATCCCGACTAGTTGAATCGAAATTCAAAAGATGATTAAAGGATAAATTCAAGGAATTTATCTTGGATAAAATTAATGGGAACCTTTCCCTATGAATGTGAAATTTAGAAACTAACTGTCGGTTAGCCAAGTAGAATGGTTTTCTGGATATTGATCTGATGTTGGTTTCGGCCTTCGGGGTTAATATTTGGGAAATTATTCTCTTGATTAATTTACGGTTAGTGACTGATGAATTGGAATGAGGCGTATGTTGTGTTTGTGTAACACTTATTTAAAATATACGCGAGTTATTCGGAAAGACCGGGTTTATCCCATTCTGAATAACTGATACGACGATAAGTCGAAGATGAAGACGGTGGTTGAAGACCGGAAGTCTTCACGTCGTTTGGGTGATTACTGATGATCTTGATTGGGCTGTACACCCAAGAAGATGGAAACAGTTGGTGACCGTCCAGACGTACTTGGAGATCGATGGATATGCGGGGTACTAGGTGCCTCCGGTTTCGTTCAAACCCAGAACGGACTTGTAAATGGACTGTGTGTCTAACATTGGATTTTAGTCCGTGTGATTGATCTCTATTAAATATATATCTGTTTGGCGACGGAGAATTTATTCTCTTGCTTAACGCCCTTCCCTGAGACGTACGAGCTCAGGGGTTATATATTGATGGATATCAAACGCATGGAGTGAATTGCCTGTGTGGCATGCCTAAGTGGCAATTGATCGAGGCTTCTGTTGAAAAGCAAAGTCTTGTGGTGATGATCAAAGCACAGCCTGTGTGGCACAGCTTTGTGTAACGTGAATTCGCGAGCCTCGCACCCCGGTTGTGAACCAGAAACGGGAGAGGACATCAGGGAGGGCATGCGTTTCCTTCTAGCTAGGGTGGTGTCAGTGACCTACCAGCCCTGACATTTATATACTTTTCACCTGTGTGGTTGTTGCTGTTGCGAGGCGCCTCGGTTTGATCGGACGATCCGGGTCCGATGGAGTCATTTTTTGGCTCATTGACGCCCCAAAGGGCGGGGAGACGTATTGTTCAGGCATAATAATCCACATCGGTGGACCGACCCTGACGATCCAAGGGGCAGTTGTGGCTGTTCCTGAGACACGGGCTAGAGCGTCTCGAATCGGTAGAGGACGATCCCTGGCCTCGGTTCATAGATGGAAATCCAACTTCCAAATACGTGATTTTGCGGTTTTAATTGTAGAACTAGTATGGCGACATGATATATGGTACCCATGCCGCTTATGATTGATACTTATGATTTGAAGTTGTTTTATACACTATGCACTTATAATAGTATCAAATGATTTGTTTTAAAACGTATCAAGCATTCTTTGGCTGTTATAAGGTAAAAACCCTATCCTCCGGCTTGCGTTGCATTGTGTGATGGGAACTGGGTCTTATAATAGCTTCATTTTTCTTTATTTAGCATTGCGCTGTTGTTTTATGCACTGGTATTCTTGGGAGGAAACCCGTTCCGTGTTATACGGCGTGGTCCCTTGATTTACCAAACTTTAAAAGTAAAGTTTTAAATAACTGTTTTAGTTCTCACACCAGTCCCATGACTGACCTGGAGTTTATTGTTTTAACCTAAACTCTGGGTGCCCTTATTTTGACACAGGCAGCTAGTAGTTTCGGTTTTGCAGATTTATATTCACAGGATCCTGGTTTGCAGCTGGAACGATATCCGGAAAGCTTTGTATCCGTATATCTCTTCGAGTTGTGTATTGTATTATTTTCCGCTGCGATGTATTTAAATGTAATTTAAATCTCTGATATTTCTGTGTAATATATATTCATTTATACTCCGTATATTCTTGTAATCTGATGCATTGTTGTAATATACAGTGAAATGTTCTTCTGTATGTGTTCTACTTTGTCCAGTTCTCAAAACAATTCGTTCTTTCTCTTCTCTTCGGAGACCGGGGAAGTTCGGGTCGTTTCACTATGGGAATCTAGGTTTCAACACTACTAAATTATCTTTGTTTCACTATTAGAAGTTTTTGTTCTTATATTATCTTTGTTTTAGTACTGCTATATTACCTTTATGTCAATGTTATAGGTTTTACGTTGATATTATCTTTGTTCCAATGTTTCAGCTCTGCTATAACATCAAAGAGTTTTACATTGAAATTTCGAAAAGCAATAATTCTATTTTTCCTTATTACAGAAATGGTGCAAACAAAATTCTATAGCCTCCATTTCAACTTTCAGAGCATTACGTCAACACGATTGTAAGCATGACAGCAGCGACATCTGCTTAGTGATCTGCGACGGCACCAAGTTTCACGCATCTGGCACTATACAATCCTTCATTTCCTATGATTTGGAACCATTTTGCCATCTTAGCGAATCTTATTGAGATATTATCTCTCTTTTTTGTGCTGCCATATTACTTTTGTTTCACTATTAATTTTTTTAAGCTGACATTATATTTGTTTCAGTGCAGCTATATTATCTTTGTTTCAATGTTAAAAGTTTTATTTTGATATTATGTTTGTTTCAATGTTTCAGTCCTACTATAATATCAAAGAGTTTTATGTAGATTTTTTTTGAAAAGCAGTAATTCTATTTTTTATTATTAAAATGGCATGAACAAAATTTCATAGCCTCCATTTCAACTTTCACAGCATCATAAACAAGTTCACCTTTGTCATTCAATAAAGCTTACAGGTTTTTACACTTCGTCATCGATATACTTGCATGAAAATGATCTCATGTTTTCTTCCTGTAGCTGCATTATTTTGCACATTTTCTGCAATTTTATTTTACATTTACATAGGCTATTTTTAAATCTTGTTTGCAGTTACTATCAGCCTTCGGCAATTTGTCATATGTTACAAGGTCAGATGGGTGATCATTTACTTCCCTACCGCATCTAGGTAGTTCTTTACATTTTTGGTGTATTTGTTTAACTTTTATAGAACCTATTTATCTTCAATAAAAATTAGTAATTTTGATAATTTAGGTTAATTCTTATTATTAAATGTACAATAGTTTGCCACAAGAAACAATTTACTGCCTTCAACATTAAATGGAGGTTACTTGCTATTTGTACAGTTCAAACCAAGGGTCATGCATAGGTGACATGCCAAGCTAAAGTAAAACATTAATGGATATCCTTTCGTATACTCAATGGGAAACCAGTTTCATGTTTATGATTCCACGGTGTTTAAGAGAATAAAGTAATTATTTATAAATAATCTGAAAGCAAATCCTACCCATGTCCAGAAAAGAGCATTTAGATTACACTATTTTGTATTTATACCGCATGATAGCCCAGATATGCAATGCATCCAAAAACACATTGAATTGTATGATTCATTTCCTGTTCAACTTGACAGTATTGGGGGTTCATGTGTTATATGTTATATCCATCCAAATATGTATTACAAATATCCATAATAAGTATACTAACTTACCTGAAAATATGGGAATGTATTCTTCACATCTGAAACACCATTCAAGATCTCTAACTATTGGACATGATTCAGAGTGTTAAAGAACTTCAATCTTGCTCCTTGTTTCTGCAGTTTTTCCTCTTTCTTCTCCTTTGCAGTTCTTTCCAGTTCTCTCAAACTCCTGCATTGTGCTTCCCTATCAAATTAAAATTAAAAGCTAAGATTCATATATTGTCACCACAATAAAGCTATGGGTAAACTTGTTACCTTTCAATGTAAAAACAATAAAACCAAAAAAAAAACCTTCAGATATATGATCATGTATCGACATAATGGTGTCTACACTATTCATGCATCTTGAAAGAGTCAAAAAGCTAAAAAAAACAGTTGAAAATTTGCATACCGGGGAAATGCAGCAATGAACAAAATTGTGATATATCAAAGCAGCAATAGCTAAACTATACCACTGTAAACAATCATTACTTACCCTAAAACATGCAATTAACTATGTATTTTCAGCCACAAAAGGAGACAACATAGAGATAAACATGCATTTAACTAATTAGCTACCATAAGCAATCTTTGGTGAGCTCTACCATATCTATTTTCAGTTATGCCTATATCTTCAACCCAAGTTGATATAGATTCAATTTTTTTTGCTATTCATTTATGAGGGCAAATATGAACTTATATCTAGAGTAGCAAATAAAGATGCAGGTTGTTCTTTGTCAATATCTGCTTATCATAGCAACCTTCCCAATTGCACTTTTGCCCTCAGAGTCTTCTTCCCAACCTGTGATGAATTGAATGACAAATCAATATATATAGTTATATGCATCATAGTTGTTTTTAACTAAATGAAGAAAAATACAAATTAAATAGATGCTATAACATTTTCTCAAATCCTACATGCTAGTATATAATACGTCAGTCTGAATCATGCAATTTGCCTACCTATTTATTAAACAATGGCACATTTAAACCACATTAGTAAAAATTGACATATCCATACTATCTACTTGACATAAAATAGTAGTGCAGCTTTCATCTGGCAATAGATCAAGTAGAAGCAAAAAATGAGATAGTGAAAGAGTAACATCCCCAAAATCCTCAAATAGTATTAGCAATAAAAGCAAGGCGATACTCCTCTAGGTTCATCGCCTGATGCAAGCTCTTTTAGAACAGGTTATGGCGGCCACGCAATCATCTCCCTCTTCCTCATCCACCTCCTTCGCCTTCGACGCCAATTTCCCTCCTTTACCTTCCCGTCCTTCTCCACCAATTCCCCCCGATCCACCTCCTGCTACTGCTACTTCCACCTTTTCAGACAAACCCTCTGATATCAGATCCAATTTTTCGGTTCCAAATCCTTCTCCAATTGATAATCGATCTAATTTCTATTCGTCGTTACCCTCTTCGTCTAATTCAGATCCACGAAATTCCTTCAGATCCACGACCTCTAATGTTTTTCCTCCTCCTCAAGCGGGGGTTTCCAATGTCAATTTGGCGAACCCTATTCCTTCTCAAGCTGGTGGTTCCAATTTGTCGAACCTATTCCTTCTCAAGCTGGTGGTTCCAATTTGTCTAATGCCTCTTATCCAACTTTCACGAAATTGGACTATGCCTCCCTCTTTAATTCACTACCTCGGAATGCCGGTGCTTTCCAACCCCAACACTTCGACATCCCTAGAGATGGAATTCCTAAGAAGATTCCAGAGGAAGTCAGGGCGGAAGGCATGAATTATTGGAGCAACGTCTTGGTTGGTTTCTTTCTGGATGGTACTTCTTCGTACTCTTCAGTGGTAAACTTCCTAAACCGGTTTTGGAAATTAGAAGGAGAAGTTAGTATTAAATCAGATGGAATGCATTTCTATTTCAAGTTTTCTAATGAATCTGATAGAGAAAAAAATTTAAAATCTGATCCTATTTTTATTAGAGGTCGTATGTTTATTATAACTAGATGGGATCCATCCATAGGAAATAATCAAGCGCAGATTAAGAAAGTCTCTATTTGGGTCCATTTTTATAGAATTCCAACCATTCTCTGGACATTGTTGGGTATTAACTGGCTCGCTTGTCATGTGGGTAGATTAATTTGTTTTGATAGTAGCACGGAAAAGATGCAGCGATTTAGATACGCAAAAGCATTAATTAAGATCTCTTCTGAGTTTGAGTTACCAGACAAAATTGTGGTAGACGGTTTAGGGAAGGAATGCCCATCAGTTAGGTTATCCTACGACTGGAGACCCAACATTTGTACCACTTGTAAGGTTTTTGGACATTCAACTAGTAAATGTGAGTTTAATGCAAATGCAATTGCGGATGATGACCATGTAGAGGACAATAATTTACATGGCAGACCTCATGTTTTAAATGGTCAGTTTAATAGGAAAGTCCCAACAAATGCTAATACAAGCAATTGGACATCAGTTAATAATAAAGCTAAAAAGTACTGGAGAAGAAAAGGTGCTGCTATTGATAAATCTAATGTTAATGTTGACGCTGAAATGCCTAATGTTAATGCAAATCCTTTTGATGCTTTGGCTAATGAGAATGTTGAAAATGTTAATACTGAGGCGATTGATGATCATGTTAACTCTAACTCAAATGTGCAAGGAAATAATCAAGAAGCTGATTATAATTTCAATGGAAATGTTGTTGCTTCCACTAGTAATGATTCACAAGTAAACACTATTAAGGAGGCTGCTAATCATGACAACGTGCAGATTAATCAAACTGAAGATGTTATAGAGGTTGGCAATCTCTTTGATGATAATTCCGTTGATATTGACAAATCCGCAAGTGGAAATTCTGGTATGGTTAATTTTGCTGCATCAAGTGGATCCATGTGTGCTTCTGTTGTCAATTCCGCCGCTGCTAAATCCTCTTCGATTGCAACCAAATCATGTACATCAGCTAATGTAACTGCTACACCATCAAAAACCTCCCCTTATGGAAACCTGAAGCCACCCTCAAGCCTTCAACTACCCCCTCCAGCTGTCACAGGTGCAGGTTTGACTTTCCTAATCGTTAACGCTGCTCTGCTATCCTCGGCGGTGCCCACAAGCTCTATTCCTCCTTCTAAATCCAAAAGCAATAAGCTGACTGGAAAATTTTGGCAAGACGACGATTTAGATGAAGGCATTGATTATGGTCCAGACGATGTAATTCCTCAAAGTAATAAAATGAAAGCTTCCAGAAGGCATACACGGAAAAACCCATTGTACGACCCATCTCTTACTTGATGTGATGCTGTTGCTACATATTTTCATTTGCTGATGTTAGATGGGACTTTTTGCTGTTAAGTGATATTTCTCTTGTGGTAGAAGGTTGACACTTTGGGCTTCATGCTACTGGTATGTTGCTTGCATGTATAAACTGTTATGCAAAGGGCTTCTCCAGTTACTACTAATAATATGTAAGCGTTGTATGGTGAGGATCAGCTAGGAGGCATTATAATTGAGAGAATGGTGATTGTTGTTAGTGCAACTTGTAAATTTTTTGTTAGTAATAAAAGCTTAACACTGCCTTTCAAAAAAAAAAAAAAAGCAAGGCGATAGATCAAGAAACATACAGTGCATACCCGATTTAGATTAAAAATGGAAAATGTGAATTAAGAGAAGCGATACTTCTTGATGAGGTTGATAGTGTGGGAAAGATCTTCATCGGTTTCTCCTGAACAATTATGACTGCAATTAAGCATCACTTTGTTAAGATTTTTATCTTATTTTTAAATATTGGAAATTAATTTACAATTAAATTGTATATATTGATAAAATAACCTGGAAAGCCACGTAGTACAATGTAAATTGCAATAACTATCCCAGATAGAAGTTCATCAAGAGTATCCACCATAGCTCTGAATTCAATCACTGTATATTCAGGATTCATTGCCTTGCATAAAGGAAAAAATTGAAACCAGAAAGTGTAAGACGTTAATGAGGAAAAGTATATGATACAAAGGATAAAAACAAAACATATAGAAACCAAAAGCAACTTCATATGCAATAGCACAAAAGTCAAAGATTGCTGCTCTGTTAATTTTTGATTTGCACAACTCAACACATATTAGTACATGCACAAGACACAAATGCAAAAGACTGTAAATATAGTCCAAAAGATATGAAAACCGCTCTTTACTTCATACCTGCAATCTTTATATTAATAGGTGCTGAGCTGTTCGTACCTGCGATATATATAAAAATAGCAAGGAAACAGCTCGCAGGTTTTGATTTGCATCACTTTAAAGGACTCATCAATGAGAATAATACATCTCTCCTAATATTCAACAATATAAATGCAAACATTAGAAAGGCTTTTGAAAGCTGAGAAGGCTTTTGAACCTTTTTACCGAATGGGAGATTTTTTATGCTAGAGTAGTATCATTTGCAAGAACAAAATGACTATTTATATATCATAATACAATGTAGCTTTTAGTATCAACCACCAAATCTTTTAATCCACCAATCTAACGTGGGGACAAAATAATTTTTACAGAAAATCTTTGCGGATTTTGGCCTTTTTAGTGAATGATTGGAGGCTTTCAAGTGTATAATTACTGTAAATGATTGGAAGTTGCATCTTTTTTCGCTGACTATAACACCAATCACTATTTACCCAACTAAAGTTTTGTTAGTCCATTTACTAGAAGAAGAAAATAAAATGCTGGTTTTCTGTTTTTTTTACTTTAATACAAATTGAAAACATCTTCAAAAATAACCACTCTAAGTTAGTGGTTTTCAAGCAATATTTAAGTGGTGCTTTGTTTACCCGAACATGTGAGGCTCTTTTCACAAATAGAGTTTTGTACAAGAATCTTGGCCCACAAACATCTAGCTCTATCAAGTAATATTTATTGCTTGGGGCTTCCTTTTATTTGACCATAGGCGCACTATTTCCTTGCTCAAAATCATAAGTTATTAGCAATTAAATGACACTAAGATCTTTATAATCACATTATATCACAGACAATTAAACTGAATTTATTTAATAACCAGAATACTTACTAGCAGTGGCGGAAATGGAGATTCCAGGCCCCAAAAACAAGCCTTTGTCACTTAAACTTTTAAGCACCACAAACTTAACCGATGCCATCCAAACTCTAGTTTAATACCTGAAACTTATGACATTTATAACAATGTTTGTAGCAATCACACTAAACAAGGACAAGCAAAATATCTACATCCAACTCAACCAAGTAAAGTATTAAATCTCAAAATCTAGTGTCTCATGTACTGGAGTAACAACCCAATGCAAAACAACCAGATAATGAGCCACTAGTATCTAAATTAAGCTGAAATTACTAAAACAAGCATCGTCTCGGTTCAGAAGATTTAGAAGATCAATGGTGGGTTTCAGCAAAAAACAACAATATAAATATTTTAGCCCCTAGTACTATAATTAGTGAAAAAATTGGAATCTAATTTAAACTCATTAAAAATTACAACAGCATTGAACCAAAATATCCATTACCTGTGCAATATGTGAGATATTTTTTGTTCTACAAGAATTTCATACTATATTTTGCAAGAAGAAGCTAGATTACACAAATAATCATACTGTTATTTTGCTAAGGATACCATATGAACTTTTGATAAGCATCTGGTATGCACACACTACTGTAGTTGAATCATCGATAAAAAAAATGATTTTACTGTTAACAAAGTAAATGCACTATATGAGGCTTAAAAGTTATTCATAGTAAAACTGTTTGAATGACATTTATACCAAAACATAATAAAACAACCTATCTCTTAACACATGGAGCACTGACTATAAAACAAAGTGATAATAAAACAAATGGATAATAGTTTGTTTTATTATCCATTTGTTAATAGTAAAAGGAGGTTTTGTTTTAAAAATCTAGTTAGAATAAATACAATTTACACACGGAACACTAGCTTTATTCACATAATCATGCAATTTAGCGAAGGTTGCTTTATTAATTATCCGAGCAAGTGAAAAAACATGTTGATGTCTTTATAACCGGGTCCTATCACTCAGACATATCAACGTGAAAGCTTTATCTACTAAAGAGTATAATTCTGATAATAACATAATCATAAGCTTAAACTTAAGAGATGATTCTACAAGTATCAAATCCAAAACAAGTTATAGTGAATAACTCCATATCACCAAGTGGACATTCCAGACATACCCACAGCTAGCTATGCTTTTACAAATGTCAGAGAATTTCTAGTACTGAAATACTAGGTCAATTTTTAGCTTCCTTTTTTAAATGTTTATACATATTTACATGTGATACCAGTACATATAATCGTCTATTTGTGTAAGACAAATTTACTACCAAATATGTATTCAAGCCACAAAAAACTTCACATTAATATTTCAGTAATAATAAAGTAAAATGTCTGTCCAATTTAACCATGTTTACATAACACATAATATAGAGATCACCTATTTTGAGTTAAGACTAACTGAAGGTTCACCAATAGTTTAAACCTTTAGATTATGTAATTTGATCTGCAGAGTCATTGTTAGACTTGATGCTGCCTATACCATGTGCTGTGATCACCATGGCATAAAATTTCAATCGTGTTGTTTAGAAATGCTTGATTAAAATGGATATTAAGGCGAACTATCCTCTAAATAAAGCTAGTGTCCAGTAAAAATTGTTTTACTATTAACAAACGGATGGCATAATTCATAAAACAAAACATCGGTGAGTAGAGAAGACAAACCTTTCTATGCAATGAAGGCAAGGCAAGTTATCTCTTATCGCTTCAAATTTTTAATACCTTTTCTCCGAGATATAATTTGAATATCTTGTGGGTCTGCAAATTGTAATAGAACACCAAATGGTAGCATCGATTTTTCCTTCGGTGAGAAATAAAAATATGTCTGGCAAAAACATTCATGCAATTGAAACTTTATCTTACAACTAGTTTTGACAACCAGCATTATTCATAAAACACATCTTACAAAACCAAAAATAAAAAGAAAAATATTTTTCAATAAAGTTACTTTTTGAAATTGTATAAGTGTATCAAACTGATGGAGGTAGAATCACATCCTTGATGCAACAATAGTTGCAGCGATTGGATACTTCGCATTGAGAAATGACAACTCCTGCATCTAACTGTCTTTTATTGTATTTAGGAGATGACACAGTTGATTAGCTGCGTCTCCTTTCCTCAGTGCAACAATTGGTGCAGCTAGCAATGCACAACCGATTGCAAGTAGTAGATGTAGCAACATACGCAGGCGGTGGATGCAGGAGTGGATGTAGCTAATTGCTACATTTTGCGGATGAAACTATTATTGCATCCAAATGCTGCTCATTGTTGAATTTATCAACAATCATATACAACTATCAATGCCACTAACATTGCTGCATCTAGTTTGTGAGCAACAAGTGGAGGAATTGTTATATCTAGTAGATATTTAAATAATTTCCAGATATATGATTCAAATACAAATAAATATGGCTGTAATAATCCCCAAGTATAAAATATGATTGCTTAACCAGAACACAAATTTTAGAATTTTAAAATCAAATCTGTTTGAAATGATTAAAATATCAGTTCATATGTGTGTACAATAATGGTGGATTATAAATATGATGTATTAAAAATGATCATTTTTGAAAAATAAATCAAAATTTCACTTTTTACATGCTTATAACAGAATGTGGACATATAATCTCACCAAAACTGAATTAAGGAAAATATTCAATTCGAACCAGACTGCTTCAGAAGAGGCATAATTGTTATGCGTAATAAGGTCGATACGCTCATTAGGTACATAGCATTTATCCACCCAAGACTAAAAACAATAATACATCAAGAACAAACATTTTGTATCTAATGAAAAGCAAAATATATCATGCAAATTAAACATGTACAAAACAAATCCTTGATAACATGCTAGCATATAAATCTGGACAAATAATGTCATCATGACAAAGGATAAAACATAAAAGAATCATGTTCAAATTGAATATACTTACACTGATCTACAGATATTCCATGGCCAACCGAAGAAGTGCAAAGGAAGCAGAATTGATGTATTGGACGACTGCGATGGAGATTAACCAAAAAAGTATAACCGACTACGATCGAGTTTCTGTAACTAACCGAAGATGGAGACGACGACGACAGAGATTGGGATGAGTACAACTGCGATGACGAGCCCGTGGTGACAACTGCGATTGAACACGCGATGGCAACTTCTGTAATGGGACGACTGCAAGCGGAGGGAAATAAGATGGATTTCTGTAATGGATTTGGATTGCCAAATTGATTTGGGGAAAGTTTTTTCTCGATGAAGATAATTTGGGAATTGTTTCTTAGCGGCAGGATTTGATGAAATGGAGGGAAACTAAATGATTTAGCGCCCTAATTTCTTACAGCGTGTAAGATGCTGTGTCCTATTATTTTACGTTAAAAGCTAAAAATCATTACAGCAGATCATTATAAAACGCCGTAAGCTCGTGCTAAGAAAATAACCTTTTCTTGTAGTGAAAAATAAACTGGTCGGACCACCAATTGGATTTGAGACTATAGTGGGATCCTTTTACTATACAAGTGCTATGGTGCAGAGACTCAGCTATGGAAGTGGGTATGAACAATTGCGAAGCGCTAAAACCGAAAGAGTACGAACAGAAAACTAAACTCTTCCAACAGAACTTTACTTCCTTTCTCCTAGTTGTGCTTGGTGGTGAAAGTATGTACTTGCCCTTCTGAAAATCTTGCTCCTCGTTCTTGCCCTTGTCCTTAATTCTATGCCCTATCATATCCTAGTAAAGATACTTCCTCTTGTCTTAGGTTTTATAACTTCTTCTTCCTTCGTGAGCTAAATCTACATCCATGAATTCCTCATCCTAGGGTTATGCTCCTTAACCAAACTCCTCATCCCTTTCCGTGTATAACCATGTTGACAAATATCTCGAAAGCTGCCTTCATCGTCCAGAAAACCCTATAAGTTTTGAAAGAAAACTGCCCGTAGGTGAAACAACTACGGCTATGGATGGAAGCTGGGCACTACTTCGCCCATCGATGAGGTTATCTCCCAGAAAGCTAGGAGCCCCAGAGACTCAAGAAAGAAGGAGACAGGAATTCAAACCGAGGAAGAGAAGATAGTGCGTATGGCTTTTGGGGAATATGCCTTTAAAATAAAACTTTTCTTTTGAAAATGCTTCTTTTAAAACCGTTTGAAAATAATTTTTCAAATCTTTTATCTGATCCGGTAACCTTTAGCTCTGATACCACGTGTAACACCCCACATCCGTTAGTGTCACTCACAAAGGGAATGCATTAAGTTCTGTGGAGCATTTAGGGTAAAAGATGCAGATAAATTACAAGACAGACAGAAATTAAACAGCGGAAAATAAAACTTTGCTTTATTGATAAAATAGTTTGTACAATGGTTTCTTTACAATATCAGAGTACCATCTGTCTTACAAAATAAAGAAGCATAAAAACAACATTTATATCCCCCGATTTTAGCAAGAGCCAGCCATAGCATCTGAAAAGAGAATCCAAGCAAACTTCGACAAATCTTCAAGCTGGGAAAGAGTGGCAGTCCAACTTAACCTGAGCTACTATTCCCTCCTTTACTACCTGGGGGGGGGGGAACGGAAGAAAAGAAGACGAAAGAAAAGTAGAGTCAGACATAAAGTCTGAGTAAGTTCAGTAACTTCTAGCATGTGAACATGGAAAAACAGAACGACATGAATTAACTGAATACAAGATTACACCATGACGATAGGGTCAACAAGATTAGACAAGGTAGTCACAAGATATGCTAAGATAAACTGGATACGCTCTAATACTTTCGCCGCTTCGCTATTTCCTTGTTATATTGGTTTCTATATCTCTGCACCACCTATCTAGTGTCCCAACTAGTAACGATAACGTGATCCCAATCCCTGTATTTTCCATTGCCTTCCAGCATACATTCATTATTTATTACCTGGATCAAATCTCGGGTTTTCTATCAAGTGCTTTCTAGATTTAACTAGAGTTTTACGCTATCTGCTGAACGCTTCTCGAGTTCAGGGTTTATGCCACCTAGTCCAACTAGGGATTACACTACCTGTCGAACGATGCCCCCAAGTCTAGGACACACCACCTAGAGTGGTATATGTTCCTATACTTCCCCACGCATGTATCGAGAATCGTTATCGCTTGTCTAGATGCACATGTCCTGTAATGTGCGGTCCGAGTCCTGTGACAGGGCAAATCAAGGAATACAGAACTCGGTCGGGAGCTTTCAGATATCTGCCGATGCAGATGCTAAGGTCTGTTTTTATTCCAGTGGCTATGGTCCCACTTGACCCCTCCCTCAACTAATGAAAGGCACACCTTGTAAAATGAGAACTATACGCCGGCCCCTGGTGCCCCACTATCCTATGGCCATCCGCAACCATAACTAGATAGCAAGTATATGGTCTTTTGGAGTTCTCCGCCTTTCCGCTTCACGTATCTCGATTGACTCAAGATGGATGGTAGACGACGAGTTGCTATCACAGGGCTACCGTCTTCTCGCCGAATCACGCTGGTCCATCCTGGTCTTTAGGTTGCCATGTATGACAACCAAGGCATACTCCTGGTTCTTCTACGCAGACCTTAACCTCTGTGAGCCCAGGAGAATCATCTGCAGCCTCACAGAGGGATACCAAGAGTACCCTCACGTCCCCTTGAAGCCTCGGGCTTCGTAACCCAATTCGTTGGAGCCTTATTTTTACTCAGACGGACATTCTCTCCTTCCCGTGTTATACTAAGAATTACTACTTAGTTTTACTAACTAAGATTTACCACTTAGTTTCCAGAATCGTTGTTTTCTTAACTAAGGTTTACTACTTAGTTCCCTTTCCTGTCAATTTGGATTGGTTAAGTGTCATTAGTCAATTCAAGCCGACTTAACCATCTTCATTTATCCTGTCAAACTGGTTAAGTGTTATCAGTAATTCATGTTGACTTTACCCCACCACAACCAAGTTATTGGTTAAGTATTTCTTATTACTTAAACTTACCCATTCACCCTGTATTGGTTCAGTGTTCCTTTTTAACTTAATCTTGCCCGTCTGTTTTAACTAACCTGTTATTAACGGTTAAGTATTATCCCTTCATGTTTTAGACTTAACCCTATTCCTTTATCAAAATCTGATGGTTAAGTGTTCAAGTTTACTTAACCCTACGGTCTAGCCCAGCTAACATATCAAATTGGCTAAGTGTATTAAATCTTACTTAACCCCAACCTCTAGTCTAGTTAACATGTTAATTTGTCTAAGTGTATTAACTTTACTTAACCCCGCTTTCTAGACTAGTTAAAATGTAAATTTGGCTAAGTGTTTTCTTAGTTACTTAACCTCTACAAATATTGTCTTGTTACCATGAGTTTGGTTAAGTGTCCCTGTGGACTTAGCCCTCCGTTCTAGCTTAACTGTGCTTAAGTTGGTTAAGTGTTCCTATGGACTTAACCCTCCCATTCTAGCTTAACTGTATGAACCTAACCCCACCTACTAGTCTTGTTATCATGTTGAGTTGGTTAAGTGTTTTAGTTAACTTAACCCTAGCATCTTGTTCTAGCTTTAACTAAATAAATTAAAGCCACGACCACTCACATTAGATAGATATTGTTGAGATTACTGGATGTGCCGGTTGGTTCCGGGCAGGTTTACATTGCAACTCAGTCTAACCTCGGGTTAGGCCTATTCGTGTTTTCTAGTTCAAAGGGTTTTGATTAATTTTCAAATCAGGTTTTGAAAGTAACCATCCCGTCCATCGGATCAGTTAGGGATAGCCAGGGAGAGCAGGAAACTTGTATTTTCCAAACTCAAGCCTAGACACTATCCTCTCTGTCACCCTAGAACTTTCTGGTGTATTTGTTATTAAAAGGGATGTCATCAAAATACCTTTCTTTTGTTTATAAATTGTTAACAATTTATTTTAAAAGCCCATTTCCCCTTTTTAAACAAATTTGGCCTATATCATATTCATTTGTCACTAATAGACTTATATTCTAGGCCCAAATCTTGATTTGCCTAACCTACAGTTCATAGCAATTTAGATCTAACATCCTCATTTACAGTTCATGCTAAAACTAGATTTTATATTCTAGTTTATAGTTTATGCCAAACTAGATTTAATATTCTAGTTCGCCGTTTATGCCCAAAACTAGATTTATTTGTCTAGTTTACAATCTATGTGCAAACTAGATTTATTATTCTAATTTTCAGTTTACAAGCCAATACTAGATCTAAATTTCATAACCTATAATTCATGTCAAAATTACCCAATTTGCATGTCTTAACACATGTTCTAAATCATATAAATCAAAATCATGTTCGTTTTCCAAACTATGCCAATTTCCAAACTTACAACTATGTTCATGTTCATTTTCATGTTTTTCCCAAATCGTATTCCCACCGTTCGTATGATCGTGATTCAACCTAGATTATAAATAAATCTAGATTCGTAAATGAAAAAGGGAACGAACATGAAAGGATAGACATAACGACTGACATAAGATGATAGTTTCAAATTCACTTGTTTCAGATCTAACAAATTAAATCGATTAAAACGTCACATGCATATATATCTGATAATACTATGAACATAAAAAGGGTTGAATAAATATCCTAGGTTCATGAACATGGGTAGACCTAACTTAATAGGTAAATTCCCAAGATCAAGATCCAAGGATGACCAAGAATAAACTGAATAGAAAGTCAGGCCTAGATCCAAAATAATGCCAGTTTGTTAAACAACATGGTTTTGTAACTACAATGTCATGGGCATAAATAATAATCTTATATCCATAGTCATAGGCAATAATCCTCACAGTTCAATGAATCACAGTCATAGGCGATGTTCATAGTCATAGGCAACGTTCATAGTCATAGGAAATGTTCATAGTCATAGGAAATGTTTTATGTCCCAAAATCAAAGGCTTTTGTTAATAATTCCAAGGCATAGTTTCACGGTCACAGTCTTATTGGTCATTGAATCACAACAGTTCTTAATTAGGTCCAAAGGTACAAGCACTGATTCAAGTAGAAAGATTAGGCATAGTCTTTTATCCCTTTAATTTCATGTCACGAATAAAAACAAAACGTTCAAATCTAGAAATAACTGACTTACAGAGATTAGATTAGAACAGAAAGATGGCGTTGCTATGATTCGTGCGACGTTAGCCTTTGATCCTTATCTTGAAGCTTTAATCTTGATTCAAATCTCCAATTAGAAGAAGAACTATAACTTTTTTTCTTTTTAGTGGAGAATTAGATTTATTTTAATGGTGGAGGCTAGAGTAGAGGAAGCAACATGAAGATGCCTTAGAGAATTTGTGTGGAGGAACCCTTAGGTCTACGCATTCTTTTATAGGTGTAGAGAGTGTTTTAGGGCCCTTAGATCATCATAGAAGCCACCAGAATCGCACAGGTCGAATACACATCATCCAACCACTCAAAAGGAGACACGTCAGCACAGAACCCTCCAGAATTCGGTGCTGGATTAGTATGGGCGCACTTGGCAGGTGTGCCAGTGCATTTTTGTATGGGCGCACTTCACAAATGCGCCAGTGCATTCTGGTCTGTTTCCGGTTTCTCTGCCTAACTTCGTTCGTCCATATCTCCTTCATACGTAGTCCGATTTATGCAAACTCGGACTCTATCTCAAGAAGAATTTCGAGACTAACGCAATGGCGCAACCCGTTTCCCTTAATTCTTCTTTTAAAAATTTATTTATACCCTGATTTGTGAATCTTAGTGTTACAGGATTACGGGGTGTTACAGAGGAATACTACAATTTATTTTTATGCTTCTTTGTTTTTGGCCAAGACAGATATTTTAGCTATGTAATTGGGTATTTGAAAGTGATGGGATTTTATTGTAAGCAATTATATTTAATAAATGATTTGAAGACCTTCCGCTGTTTTATATATGTCTGTCTTGTAATATTTCTGTTCCAATACTCATAATGCTCCATTGAAGTTAAGGCATTCCCTTTGTGAGTGACCTTAATGGATGTGGGATGTTACACTCTTTCCTTTCTCGTCCTTTAAAGTTGAGTGTTCATCCGTAATTGCATAAACTTTGGCCACATCTGCTTTGTTTATTAGAGGGCAATTTCTTTACAAGTGTCTAGGCTTATGACAGTTGTGACATTCTCGAGCTCCTTGGCCACGACGTTGCTTCCTCGGTTTCTTTGGCTTCCGACACTTGTTCATATAATGACCTTTCTCTAGAAAATTATAACAGGTCACCTCCTTTAGTTGTTCTTCATTTGACTTGTTCTATTCTTTCTTTCCCACGAACTTCTTCATTTCTAGTTATTGCTATCCTTTCTCTTCTGTTGCATCCTGCTTTTCCAAAGTTACATGATCGTATCCCATGTCTACTAAATCCACAAAAGATGCCTTTACATGCACAGTCATCTGCCGGTATTTCTTCTCCATTCCTTTAATGAATCTCTCATTCTTTTTCGACGGCGAGTTAATCAGCTCTGGCTCGAAATGAAATAATTTGTTGAACTTGTTCACATACTATTCAAAATACACGCCTTTCTGCTTCAAATCCATAAACTCCTGATATAACCGGGATATTCCTGCGGATGGCATATATTGTTCTTCAAAAGCTTCTTTGAAGTGCTCCTAAGATAATTAATCTTCTGGTTTCTCTTGGGTGATTGTTTTCCACCAGACAAAAGCTTCATTTTGGAGTAGCCAAGACGCTAACAACCTCTTTTGCTTATCCTCTATATTCCATGCTTGGAAAATCCTTTCGCACGTACCGAGCCAAGCCTGAGCTTAAATAACAAATTTAGAACCTTTAAGCTGCTTACCACCTAGATTTGTGTGCTTTTAATACAAATCCTCTAAATTAGGTTGAGTGGAAACTTGGATAGTTGCTTCTCCAGTTTTTGTTGCATTAAGGTTATGACCATTTGTGGTGGTACTATCCCTTCCCCTACCTCCTCTTCTACCAATTATCTTCTACTATCATCCCATAGTAAGAAAATGGTTTAGGCATTAGGACGGATATCTTAGGAAAATGCTAACAGTTAAATAGATAAGGAGGGATTTATTTTAATTTTAACTTCTTAGGTTTATTAATGTTTCCTTAAGGAATTACTAACCTTAATTCCTAAGGAGTTATACCCTGTGATCTTTGTATAAACCAAAGCTCTGATGCCAATTGTGACGTCCCACCCTCTTGACCCTCGAGAATCAACACTAATACATCCACGGTATTCATGTGCCGAAACCCAAGTGCCGAGAAGACAGATTGATTGAGGTAATAACACCTTAGAACATAAACAAAATGATATTTTCGTTACTTCATTAATAGTTTACATTATATAGACATAATGCCTAAGAGATTTTAGAGTAATACAAGGGACACCGTGGAAACTAAATAAGAAAGCAGAGAGCAAATCCGAAAGGCTCCTTCTTCGACTCCCAGTTTCTTCCAAAAGGTGCTCCAAAACAGATCCCAAAACACAACTCCAAGCTAATTCAAAGTAATAAACTACCTGTCCACTAGGCTTTCCATGTGGAAAAATAAGGGCACCTAGAGTTTAGGAGGAAAAAAATAAATTATGACTTGATCATAAGACTGGTGTGAGAAACTTAAAACAATTGTTTTGACAACAAAAGAAAGTTATCTCATAAGACCATGCCACAAATGCGAACAGGTTTTTTCCTTATGATAACCAAAATACTTACTTTATCAAAACCAATTATATTATCCTTAATGACATTCTTTCAGTAAATCTTTTCAAATAAACTTAGTGGAATTATTCAGAATTGTTACATTGATTAAATTCAGGTAGAGATTGTGCCTCTAATTTGAAAACCATAGGTTCATATTGGAATATTGGATGCCAACAATGACCAAGGCTATAATGGCCCAGATTTTTTATCCGTTTAGTCTGAACATTCAATTTGGTTTTAAATGTTGGTTTGGAAATATAAAAGGAAGCAATATTACATTTTGAATTTCAATTGAATATATAAAATCCATTTTAAGTCAGAATTTTTTGAAACAAGAATCATTTGAATCTATGTGATTGTAATTTTCTAATAAAAGAGAAAAATCAAGATTTCAACTTGTATATTTTGGGTTATATCCAAATCAAATTTTTAAATAGTCGCTATGGAATCGTTT
Organism: Allium sativum; assembly: GCA_030737875.1. NCBI lineage: Eukaryota > Viridiplantae > Streptophyta > Magnoliopsida > Asparagales > Amaryllidaceae > Allium > Allium sativum. The sequence goes on along the minus strand of CM060919.1, from coordinate 564,443,338 downwards.
ATAAACCATAACAATTTATTTAATAAAATAAATGGGGTTTTTAATAAATTGGATATCGTTATAACCTAGAATTTAACCAAATGATTTATGAATAGTTATATACGATATTATAATATAATGGAAGTTAATAGAGTTTTAAAATATTTAGTTTAATATTGATTTGACGAAAATGAGAATTTTATATTATTTTAATCAAGTTAAAAATACCCAATTTTGAAACTGTCATGGATTTCAATGAAATTAGTTTCATTGGATCCATAATATTAAATTATTATATGAAAATAAATGGGTCCGTTAGGCACAGGTCAAATAAATGGGTCTGTTTGGCACAGGTCCCTGTTAAGGTTTTAAGTTAGGCTCAGGTCCGGTCCAACTTTTCATGTAAATTAAGTCCTTATTTTTTGAAAATTCATTAAAAAAATATAAAAAAATCGTGAAAATTTAGTATTAAATAAAAAAATGTACACGCCAAAAAAATCAGGTGTCAAAATAATCGAAAACCATGTCAAAACTCAAAAATACGAATGACATGCGAAACACCAGGTTTTTGCATCAAAACATGCACCTATTCGTAAATAGTTGCATACATTTATGATTATATTTCAGTGTTGCGCCAACCTGCAGTATAAATGCATATATGTATGAAGTTAAACAGCAATATATGCATCTTTTTATGCATATATTCAAATTTGGTCTGTTTTTTCAAGCATTCACGGTTTTCAGGCATTATTGCATTCATTCATGTACTTATACAAAATACATGCATACATTCATGCACATATTCCGAAGTCGTCGACCCTTTTAAATTTGTTGCACGCACGCATGCATATATATAGAATAGTTGCATTCATGTATGCAACTATTCGTAACACCTGAAGTTCAGTTCAACTATGTATACATACATGTATGCAACTATTACAAATATATGCATGCATTTATGCATATATTGGTCCAGATTTTCGACAGAAAACACTATATGAATATATGCATGTATGTATGCTACTATTGGTAATAGTTGCACATAAGTATGCAACTTTTTTTTTTTCGTGGACTCCTGCGGATGTTTCCTGAATTTAGATTTTTTTTTCTAATGCAGCCTTTTTTTGGTCAAAAAAGGCAAAGGCGGAAGTGGGAATAAGAATAGGCGGAAGTGGCAAAAAGTTTGGGCGGCAACTTAAAAAGAGGGGGCGTGTTTACATATAAACTTTGGGAGTGATGTTGCATCCATTTTAAACTTAAATAGGGACCCTAACCTAATTTCTTTTGTGGCAATCCGATATCATATGTGACTTTGGTAGTCATAACCGCACAGTTATTTTGCGTAGTGTTTAATTAAATTATTTAATTTGATTTAAAGGAATTTGTTGGTAACTTAAGCTAACGATCGAATTAAGATACGAAACCTATTCCGTTGAACTCATATTGACGTTTAGAGGATATGTATGGTTTATTATTTTTGGAGACCATGTAATTTGGTGTCCAAAATAACATCGTTTTACATATAAAATATCATTCCATGAGAACAGCTCCGTAATGCGATGAAACTTGTGTCGTTCGATCCACACTAGTAAATTATTATAGGATTTCGATTTTCTATCAATCGGACTTACCGTTTGGTCATGCCAGTGGTAAATGCTTAGATTTTTATTTAATTGTTTTATCACTTTAATATGAAACTTAAGAATAACCAATTTTCAAACGATCTCGAATTTCAACGAAACTAATTTATTAAATCTGTAATGATTAGTTATTGCTAGGTTTTAAGTTTTAAGTCGATTGGATTTATTTTGTGATCATGCACAATTTAAACGTGTATCGATTCACATTGTCAAATTATAAAGGAAGTTTTACAAATGATCTCAAAATTTGATGAAACTGGTTCCATTGTGTTCGGAATATTCAAATATGCTAGGATGTCAATTTTTATTGCAATCGGAGGTCGTATGAAGTAGTTTTTGCATTAAATTTAGGGTGTAAGTTTTGTTAATTGTAACACCCCAAAATTTAATAAACAATGATTATATAAAGAAGATTAACCAAATGAATATTAATAAATCAAATATTTATAACTGGATAAAATGGACTTTACCGTTGTGTTCGTTACGAAAGTATGAATCAAATAAACTTTTAGTTTGCTTAATCAGACTAAGTATTAACAAGTTGTGACCAAAAGAAGTTTGAACTAAAATTAAATAATTTAAATAAATAAACTCAGAAAAAGCAACGGTCACTGGGCGACCTGACCCTACATGGGTCAACCCATGTGTTGAACCATGGGTCGACACTAGTGTCGATCTTCGTCGTAGGTGGGTCAACCCACCTTCAGCCAGGCTAAGAGCCTGAACCCCGATGATTTTACTTGTTTTGTTCCTCTGCTGACTCAACAGTGATGTATATTCTACGGTTTGATTTTAAACCCTAAGATCCTGTGGTTTATATTATCCTTGCACACCTATATATAGACTATCAACCCTCACTGTTTTCCTAGACAGACATTTCTTCATCTTCTTCATCAACAAAGCTATGTTTTGAAATAAAATAAGAAAAGGGTTAGGGTGCTGTCAAAATATAAATTGAAAGGATAATTCTTCTTCTACAACTATTTCAAAGGCTTTTTTCGGATCTAATACCAATCACCTTAAGTTCCACGTTATTTTTAGATTTGCAATTTAAAAGGGATTTTGAGTGTAAATATATTGGATCCGAAAAGTATCGATGTTTATAAGTTTATATGTTATAGTTCTTTTAATTACCATCAATCGCCTATTTATTTTCTAGTTATTATTTTTTTGTATGTACTTTTTCCTTCCTTATCCCCTTTTCTGTCACTGTTTTATATACAGCCTTATTATGCATATTTTATCTATTGTTCATATCTAAGTTTGATTATATTTCTCCTTTTTCTTTTATTTTGGGCTGAGTCTAGGCCAACGAGAGCCTATGCCATTTTTGTTTAAATTGCATAAAAAATGAAATAAATTGGAATAGTATGTAATGTCAATAAAAAGGAGATTTAAGCATATTGGAATATGAGAACCATTGATTATACAATTGGGATAATTATAAAGGAAGAGTATGTAAACATGTTAATCTGAATAGGTTGGATTTAATTTTATATTAAGTAGAACATGCTATGGAAAGATATGTGAATTGTATGTAAATTAAGTAAAACATGTTGCTGTAATCTGTAAACATCTGAGTAGGTGCCTGTCTGATTTGGTGGAGGATTGTTACATTTAATAAGAAATGTCATTTCCAACCGTGAAATATAACATATGGTTATATTAAGATAATTAATGAGCATAAACCTACTAAGTTAAACCTGTTTGATTAATAAGCTAAGAGGTTCATATCTGCTATTAAAATATTCTTGGGGAACCTTAAAATCCTACTTTGGGGACAAGCCTAAGGGTGGCTTGTATCAATCTGCTGTTTGTTTGGAACCCATATCAATCAGTACCCTCCTGTTATCAAACGAGTCTCGCACTACGTAGAGGTTAAGGCACCTTTTACTGATGGATGATTGTAAAAGGTTCAAATTATGGAGGTGAGTACGGGAACGTTCTGATGGATTCATGAGCGTGCATGGGTCTGATGGGGGAAGATAAGACACTGTAACATCTACGGATAGGGCTATGTCTTTTAAAGTTGATGGTTCGGGACTGATATCCCCGGCTGACATGACTGGCACGGGTTATTCACATCTATTAGGGAGTCGATCACTAGGTAGTTATTAAGGTAAAACCAAATCCTAATAATTTTGATATTCTAATAGTTTGTGCAGAAATTTAGTACTATGATATGAATGGGAAGCTTATCCGATCTTACCTTATCTCTTTTATTTCGTACTTTTATGCTTAACTGTATTTTCATGTCCAATATTATTGATCTATCTTGATTGTTCTTTATCTCACGCTTATGCTAGAAATCACTGGAACTCGCTAGACTTTGTGTCTGACCTATTTTGTTTTTCCTTCTATCTCTTCCTTTCCCCTTAGGTTCTCAGGGTGGTGGATTGCAGCAGTGGCCATGATTCTTTGATTCAACTTGGACTTGGACTATTTCTTACTCAGTGTATTGTTTCAATTTTTGTTCTAAGATTATTGTTATGACTCATGAGGGATATGTTTTTTATGGTTTTGTACTTGTACTCTGATGGATTATGTTTCCACGAGACAAATGTTTTATGACTATGACTTTATGGTATTCGAAACTGTAATGTTGTACTTGGTTTAATAATAAAAGTTTGAAAAGTTTTCCGCTGCATTTTATATTCTGTCTTGTGAATATTAGCCTCTGTATTATTACTTTATACCTATTGCACTTCACGGAACTTAATGCATCCTCATATGTATGACATTAAGGGATGTGGGGTGACACATTAATAATATAATATTATTATATTTCTTATATAAATACATGCTACACCCGTAACCCTAAATCTCGTTGTCAACAGCATCTTCCGCCTCCACAAACGTTTTGAACGGCCTGAAAGCACCCGATCTTCTTCCTTCGATTTCTCTACATCCACGCATCTATACTGAAAACTCCCAACAATAAAAATGATCAGCTCTTTGAAATCTTTAAAATGATCGGCTATGATTGGATTTGGTTCAGTGTGGATGCCGAATCGATGCCTCGAAGTTATGGCGTTCGAGAGCGAACCGACGGCGAAGGATTGAGTTGAGCTTCCCATGGCTTTTGCAACAAAAGGAACCGAATCGCTTTTGCGACAAACGGAATCAAGGTAAGTATAACTCACTCAGTTTGTCCCACTTATATTTTTATATAAGTCGGTTTAATATTTGTGTGCTATGGTTGTTTATTGTTGGATGATTACTGAATATATATTTTTATGTATTGCCTGGACTGATTAAATTAAACATTCATTAAATTTAATTGAAATCAATCGTTATTTTTAATGATTTTAACCAATTGAGCTAACTTATTGGTCGCATTTATAATAATATAAACGTACAAAATGAATAGTTGGGTGCTTGGATTGCTTTTATTGGTTGACTGTTGAAATCATTAGTTGAACCGTTTATTTCCGTCTATCGAGATAAACAATGATAAATATATTATCATATTGAATGGATGATTTTATTTGAGGTAACCTATTTGGATGCAAGGAAAAACAGGTTGAAGGGATCCAATTGGATTCCTCACCTATAATTATTAAATTCCATATATTATGATATATGTTGGAATATTGAATTGTGGTGCAGGAAAAGATAGGTTAGAGGGATCCAACATGATTCCTCACTTATATTGATAATGTTTATCATATATGTTGAATATGTTTGATTGGATGATATAAACCCTTATTTCACAGTTTGGTATTTTTGCAGTAGTTTGGCCCTTTAATACCAACGATAATATAAGAAATTATTGAGTTGATTTTAAATCGAATCTGAAATGTTTTTAGTTATATACTTATTGGAGACATTGATTGTTGTCAGGCGAATTAACGAAGTTTAAGTTATATTTTTTTTATAACTGAATCGAAGTTTTCAATTATATTTATATAATTTATTTAAAACAGAAGTTTATAAAAATATATCTATATTTATAATCGTGTTTTACAAAGAAATTAGTAAACGATTTATATAACGGGTTCTTTTGTCTTTAATAAATTTCTATGAGTAGAAAGTCGGAATTTAACCTACGGGTTAATAATTTTTAATAATTGTTTTTATGAACAATTAAGCGATTTATTAAATAATTAAGTTGTTAATTATTTAAGAAAGAAGATTAATAGAAATAAGGTATCGAGTTAACTGGTATTTGCAAGTTGACTAAGTCAACTATTAAAATTTGAATTGGATATTAGATTAATTTATTTACAATTAATCTAATAGAAATAATGTTTACAAACAATTGTTTAGATTTACGAGTGTTCTTTAAAGTCAATTAATCTTTAATTAACTATGTTCAAAGATGATTATCAAATTATTTATTATTATCAAAGTTAATTATTATTTAATAACATTTTTTAAAAAATGATTTAGTATTCTATGTTTAGTTAATGATGAAGTAAACTACTTTTACTTCAGTTCAATGATGAAGTTAATTATTATATTCAATAATAATTAAAGTGATTTACCTTTTAAATGAATTCATTTAAGAAGTAATCAAGAGTAATGAGATTCGTAGTTGAGTTGGGCAAAGGTATTTTATAATAAAATCCACGTTTTATAAATTAGGTTTATAGAAAAAAGGGTTTAAATTAAATGGAATGGTCTCAAATGAAAATTTACTTTATAATTAGATTAAGTAAAGTCGATTGTAACCGAAATGAGGTTTTTTGTGAAGACCCGCAACTTCCCCGTAAAGGAAAGCGTCGGATAGTTCGAGAACAAGCCACAACAGAACGCGTACAGAAGAACGTTTCATTGTATATTACAACAATGCATCAGATTACAAGAATATACAGAGTATAATGAATATTACACAGAAATATCAGAGATTTAAATTACATTTAAATACATCGCAGCGGAAAAATAATACAATACACAACTAGAAGGGATATACGGATACAAAGCTTTCCGGATATCGTTCCAGCTGTAAACCAGGATCCTGTGAATATAAATCTGCAGAACCAAAACTACTAGCTGCCCGTGTCAAAAATAGGGGCACCCAGAGTTTAGGTTAAAACAATAAACTCCAGGTCAGTCATGTGACTGGTGTGAGAACAAAAACAGTTATTAATCTTTATTTTCAAAGGTAAGTCAAGGGACCACGCCGTATAACACGGAACGGGTTTCCTCCCAAGAATACCAGTGCATAAAACAACAGCGCAATGCTAAATGAAGAAAAATGAAGCTGTTATAAGACCCAGGTCCCATCACACAATGCAACGCAGTCGAGGATAGGGTTTTCCCTTATAACAGCCAAAGAATGCTTGATACGTTTAAAACAAATCATTTGATACTAATATAAGTGCATAGTGTATAAAACACTTCAAATCATAAGTATCAATCATAGGCGGCATGAATGCCCCATACCACTATGTCGCCATATATAGGTTATACAATCGAAATCGCAAAGTCACGTATTTGGAAATTGGATTTCCGTCTATGAACCGAGGCAAAAGATAGTCCTCAACCGATTCGTGACTCTCTAGCCCGAGCCACAGGACCCAGACTCAGGTGAGCCCTTGGAGCGACAGGGCCGGTCCACCGATGTGGATTAAAATGCCTGAACACTACGTTTCCCCACCCTATGGGGTGTAAATGAGCCAACTAAATGACTCCATCGGTTCGAGAACGACCGATCAATCCGAGGCGCCTCGCAACAGCAACAACAACATAAGTCAAACTCGTCAGGGCGTGTAAAACCACTGACGCCACTTCTAGCTAGAAAGAAACGCAAGTCCTCCCTGAGGTCCGTCTCCCGTTTTTGGTTCATACCTGGTGTGAAACACGCGAGGTAAACGTTACACAAAGCTACGCCACAAAGGCCGTGCTTTGATCATCACCACAAGACTTTGCTTTTCAACAGAAGCCTTGATCATTTGCATCTTAGCATGCCACACAGGCAAACCACTCTATGCAACCGATATCAGTCACACAGAATGAAATCCAATGTCAGACACACAGTCCATTTACAAGTCCGTTCTGGGTCTGAACGAAACCGGAGGCACCTAGTACCCCGCATATCCATCGATCTCCAAGTACGTCTGGACGATCACCAACTGTTTCCATCTTCTTGGGTGTACAGCCCAATCAAGATCATCAGTTATCACCCAAACGACGTGAAGACCTCCGGTCTTCGACCATCGTCTTCATCTTCGACTTATCGTCGTATCAGTTATTCAGAATGGGATAAACCCGGTCTTTCCGAATAACTCGCGTATATATTATAAAAGTGTTACACAAACACAACATACGCCTCATTCCAATTCATTAGTCACTAACCGTAAATTAATCAAGAGAATAATTCCCCAAATATTAACCCCGAAGGCCGAAACCAACATCAGATCAATATCCAGAAAACCATTCTACTTAGCTAACCGACAGTTAGTTTCTAAATTTCACATTCAAATCTAATTAAAGATTTAACTATCGCCTGGAGCAAAACTGGTGATACTCCATTCTCGATCTTTTCAATCTAATTAAAGATTCATTAAAACTCCACTTAGTTTTAATCTGTGACTGGGTTAAAGAATCAGTGTCATTTAAAACACGGTTCACGATAAACCCAAAGTCACATCCCATTAATTATCGGGTTAAAGAACAAGTGTTATTTAAAACACTGTTCACGATAAACCCAAAAATCAATATCCATTCAATTCCAATTAAATATTATTTAATTGGTACACTTCATTAAATCTAAATAAAAAGATTTAATCTTTTCTCAACTGGGTTCAAGAACAGTGTTAGTGAAGACACCATTCACGACAAACCCAAATCACATTCATTAATTATCGGGTTAAAGAACAAGTGTTATTTAAAACACTGTTCACGATAAACCCAAAAATCAATATCAATTCAATTCCAATTAAATATCATTTAATTGGTACACTTCATTAAATCTAAATAAAAAGATTTAATCATTTCTCAACTGGGTTCAAGAACAGTGTTAGTGAAGACACCATTCACGACAAACCCAAATCCCATTTGATATTCAATATAAGGCTCTGAATAGAAAATATATCGGCTTATATTCAATATCAAATTCTACGATTAACAAATGTCGTATTGGAAATAACGATATAAATATATATCTTTCAAATTTCCGTAACAACATCCGTATAATCACAAATTCCAACATCGAAATATTCCGAAGACAATTTCGATTCAAATCCACTCCAATGCAATCATTGGAAATTTTGGTTATGTTCAAAACCCTTTTCAAATTTAATTTATTTATTTAAAAATAAATAGAATTATAATTCTAGTTCAAAACTAGTTCATTTCGATAAAAATCTATTTTTATCTTTTCAAATATGGAGTTTTTCATCCCAATTCTTCACAAATCATTTCTTATGATTTTACACAAATTATTGCTATTTTTAATAATTTTATCAAGGCCCGTACAGTCGATTTCCATCAATGGCCATCGAACTGCACTTACAGCGACCTTTTTCAAATTTGATTTGGACATAATTCCAAATCCAACCGTTAGATTTCAAATTTCTAATATTCGTTAGAAAGCTCATTTCGATACGAACCCAACGGTTCCGGTTTTAGGAGAATCCGACGGTCGGATCTCCCGTAATGTCCGTTTGAAATAAATGGTCGAAATTCACGAACTGCCGCGGCGCGGCGCGTTCTATTCAGGCCATTATATTATATATATAATATATATAATATATATTTCGTCGATTTCTATTTAAAACGAATTATATAAATAGTTTTAAATTCGTTTCAAAAACAATTTCAACTTCCATTTCAATTCAAATCAAAATTGAATTCTTCTTTATAAATTCGTTTCAAAATTCATTTCTATTCAATTCAAATTTCAATTAAATATTGAATTCATTTCAATTCGCTTTCAATTCAATTTGAATTCGTTTTCAATTCAATTCATTTCGAAATCGTTTTCAATTCAATTCATTTCGAAATCGATTCCAATTCATTTTGAATTCGTTTTCAATTCAATTCATTTCGAAATCGTTTTCAATTCAATTCATTTCGAAATCGTTTTCAATTCATTTTGAATTCGTTTTCAATTCAATTCATTTCGAAATCGTTTTCAATTCAATTCATTTCGAAATCGTTTTCAATTCATTTTGAATTCGTTTTCAATTCAATTCATTTCGAAATCGTTTTCAAAATCGATATAAATATCGTTCACGTCAAAATGGCGTCAATCTAATCAACACGGCTTCATATATTCCTTTATTTTCAAATATTCTATTTCAAATATTTCTTTTTCAAATATTTCTTTTTCAAAACTGGAATGAGACCCAATCAATTACCATATAAAATTAATTATATGGATTTTCATACAACACATGTATATAATAGCATTGAAAATAATCAACCATCAACCAAAGTGCACTACACTGTATAAGCATCAAATATAGATATTCAACGCTTATAACAGCCTGTCAATCAATCGATCGACATATTTAATCAATCAGGATGAGTGAACTTCAAATTTCATCCTAACACCCGTGTGGGGTTTCAAACAATCAAACACATATTTTATTTGTGCAGTTAGGCGATGTGTAAAATTTATCGACCCAATCAACGTCATTCAAATAGGTGTACATAAACAAACCGTCTGGTTTGTAAATGAATATTTATTTATTCACATTCACGTTAAAAATTATATTTTTAACGATAACACATTTTATTTCAACCTATGAATTTCTATTCAATTCATTTACACAATAAAATGATATTTTTATTTTCTAACACATTTTAGAAAATTTCGGCGGCATAACGGCACGATACTAGAAACGGGACAAGGCCTAGCCTTATCCCCGGTCTAGTGAAGGCCCACGCCATTCACTTATCAATCAAATCAATTTGTTATGCAAACCACAAAATTTGGAGTAAGGGTCTAACCTAGCCTTACTCCTTCGCCTTATAACGGCGCACGTCTAATCCTAACCAATTTATCGATTCGATTTTTTTTTCACCACAAATCACATTCAAACCAATATCGCAATCAATCACCAAACAGTCAAACAAACAAGTCCATGGTCTGTGGACGGGTGTCGGGTGCTACTAAGCACCGTCTGCATCCTAGTATATATATATAACTAGAAAATAAATTTGAAAGGTGAGAAATTCTCACATATAGCTATCCAGCTCCACGGCACTTCATCGATAGAAATCTTCGTCGCTATCGCATCTTCGTCATCTTCGTTGCCCGGATCCTCTACATATGTAAAAATCGAATTTTTATTTCAAAGTTCAATATATAAAAATCGAATTTTTATTTCAAAGTTCAATATATAAAAATCGAATTTTTATTTCAAAGTTCAATATATAAAAATCGAATTTTTATTTCAAAGTTCAATATATAAAAATCATATTTTTCTTATGCTATTCAATATATAAAAATCATATTTTTCTTATGCTATTCAATATAATAGCATATATAAAAATCATATTTTTCTTATGCTATTCAATATATAAAAATCTTATTTTTCTTATGCTATTCAATATATAAAAATCATATTTTTCTTATGCTATTCAATATATAAAAATCTTATTTTTCTTATGCTATTCAATATATAAAAATCATATTTTTCTTATGCTATTCAATATTATATAAAAATCATATTTTTCTTATGCTATTCAATATATAAAAATCATATTTTTCTTATGCTATTCAATATATAAAAATCATATTTTTCTTATGCTATTCAATATTATATAAAAATCATATTTTTCTTATGCTATTCAATATATAAAAATCATATTTTTCTTATGCTATTCAATATATAAAAAAAAAAAAAAAATGATTTTTTCTTATAAAAGTTCAAATCTTTTCCTTTTTAAAGTTTAAATCTTTTCACTTTTAAAATCTAAATCCTTATATAATTTTCAGTTTTTAAAACCTATAATAAAAACATTTTTTCTTTATATAATTTTCAGTTTTTAAAACAATGTCAATTCTTGTTTTTGAACAATGTAATTTCTGTTTTTAAACAATTTATTATATACTAATTAACACATTAATTAAGTTTAAAAATAAAATTAATTACCTTCTTAAATGTCAAAGAAGCGTTGTTTCCTCTACAATTCCACGGTCTGGAAAACCATTGCTCGATCCACGAACCTCGTCGACGTCGCCACTGTACGCCTCCTGATGATGATCGGACCCCACCGCATGAAGCCCCTTCGCGATGCCTTCCTATGCCAGCCGTGGTGGTGGACTTGGCGGCCATCTCGTGACGGAAAACGAGCTCGACGGCGGCAGTTTTACGCCCTGAATCCGTGCTCCTCCGTTTCCCAACTCCGATCAAACCAGTGTAGGATTAAAGAGGGGAGAAAGTTGTTGAATTTTTGCTTTGGTTTCATCTTGAAATTTGAACTATCGGAGGAGTAATCGGCGATTTAGTTTCAGAGCTCCACAGCCCTTCATCGATAAAGAACGGCGGCCTGATTAATAAATTAGGGTTTTCAATTTCTTTTGAGATATTTATACTATTTTTAAATTATTATTTTATTCGAAAAGGGTGTTTTCACATACAAACTCCAAACGAACTCCAACGAATGTCACCCCTAGCACATTACCCTCATTCCGAGCACAATGGGATATGTATCGCAGGCCAATTCGACCGTTACGATCTGTTTCTGTTGAATTTAAAATATAAATCTTTATATATTCAATTTAAACGCACATTTCAATTTACCGGGGTCACATACTAACTCTATAAATTGCAGAAAAATATTTTCTAGCTTCGTATTGACGATACGGTCCTAACAAAACTAGTTTCGTCAAATTCTGAGATCGTTGGAAAAATGGCCATTTTCCAGTCGATTAAAATCAACTGAAATGGTCCAAACACGTTTTCCTATGCCACGCTCACATATTGATTCGAAAAATTATAAAATTTGGAACCTAGCAATAACTTCACATCCCGGACCCAACAAAACTGGTTTCGTCGAAATCCGAGGTCGTTTGCAAAATATCCATTTTTAAGGGCCTGAATTCCATAGCGACTATTCAGAATTTTCAACTGGACATATCTTTTGATTCACGATAAGAAATTTCGATTATTCGAATTCGTTGGAAAGATATCATCAATTAGATCCTATCATTTTTGGTTTCACTAAAATCCGGATTGTTTTGCACCCGGTACATTCAATTGAAGTTTGAAATCGAATTATCGAACTACCGCGCCATTTTCAATTCCTTTTAAAATTATATATAATTATTTATATTCTAACGACGACGCGTATAATATATACGTCGAATTCTATTCAGAATAAATTTCTCGTCGATATTATTTAAAATAATTCATTTTAAATAATCAAAATTCGCTAAAATTGCCAAAATAAAAATTTTAAACTGGCCCAGATTTTCGGGTTGTTACAATCTCCCCCACTTAAAACTTTTCGTCCCCGAAAAGGAACAAAGTCGAAAGTGGTTTGATTAATCAACTCTACGATCGATCAGGCTTCCATTCTCCAACTTTTCAGTTTCTGAGAATTTCTAAAATTTCAAAAATTTGGCTAACACCCTAAATTTTTGAAAAATTTCGCCATAACCTCCCCTGCAATGGGAGCATCGGGGAATTTCAAATAGCTTCCCCGGTCCTTCAGATCTCAAAAAGAAAAAGAAAAAGCCAAGCGGCTAGCCAATAGGCTCACAAAATCATCATCACCCAAACAAAACAGGAAATTATGTAGTAAACATGTACCTATTTGTCGGGCAAACAAATTTTATTCTCTGCTCTAACCTCCTTGCTATGACCTGTTCAAAGATATATATGTATATGCAAGCAAATGCAACCAATTTTCAATATCGTTCAATATTTGGTTCAATTATACATAATGGCTAAAAATTAGCAAACAAATAAACAAACAACACAAACATCAATCAATTAGTGAATTTAACGTTTCAAATTCATAATTTTGATACATAGTCAAAAATCAGGTTTTTTGATGCCAATTCACAACAATAAATCTATCTATATTAGTTTTGGTTCTCACACCAGTCAAATGGAAATATATAGATATCACACCTTCGTCACTCGAATATAAACACTGATGATGAGGCCTCATCATCTGAATCATCTCCGGGCGACTAGAGTGTGATTCTATATCTATTCAGTATATTAAAATTTCGAATACACGCGGATCAGACGTATACGCAAAATCTATATATACTGGATTGTCCACATCAATATAAATAGATAATCAAATACGAAAAATTGAATTAAATTTTCAAAACAAAAATTGTTTTCATTTTTAAAATTTTACTCTTCACACTCGTTCTAGGATACCACTGACCCCATCTCTAACGAGTCATTCCATTGGATATTGCTAATCCAATATCTGATGAATTCTTTCGTATGTTTCTAATGTGCCTTGTTCTCTAGCTTTGTAAACCAAAGCTCTGATACCAACTGTGAAGACCCGCAACTTCCCCGTAAAGGAAAGCGTCGGATAGTTCAAGAACAAGCCACAACAGAACGCGTACAGAAGAACGTTTCATTGTATATTACAACAATGCATCAGATTACAAGAATATACAGAGTATAATGAATATTACACAGAAATATCAGAGATTTAAATTACATTTAAATACATCGCAGCGGAAAAATAATACAATACACAACTAGAAGGGATATACGGATACAAAGCTTTCCGGATATCGTTCCAGCTGTAAACCAGGATCCTGTGAATATAAATCTGCAGAACCAAAACTACTAGCTGCCCGTGTCAAAAATAGGGGCACCCAGAGTTTAGGTTAAAACAATAAACTCCAGGTCAGTCATGTGACTGGTGTGAGAACAAAAACAGTTATTAATCTTTATTTTCAAAGGTAAGTCAAGGGACCACGCCGTATAACACGGAACGGGTTTCCTCCCAAGAATACCAGTGCATAAAACAACAGCGCAATGCTAAATGAAGAAAAATGAAGCTGTTATAAGACCCAGGTCCCATCACACAATGCAACGCAGTCGAGGATAGGGTTTTCCCTTATAACAGCCAAAGAATGCTTGATACGTTTAAAACAAATCATTTGATACTAATATAAGTGCATAGTGTATAAAACACTTCAAATCATAAGTATCAATCATAGGCGGCATGAATGCCCCATACCACTATGTCGCCATATATAGGTTATACAATCGAAATCGCAAAGTCACGTATTTGGAAATTGGATTTCCGTCTATGAACCGAGGCAAAAGATAGTCCTCAACCGATTCGTGACTCTCTAGCCCGAGCCACAGGACCCAGACTCAGGTGAGCCCTTGGAGCGACAGGGCCGGTCCACCGATGTGGATTAAAATGCCTGAACACTACGTTTCCCCACCCTATGGGGTGTAAATGAGCCAACTAAATGACTCCATCGGTTCGAGAACGACCGATCAATCCGAGGCGCCTCGCAACAGCAACAACAACATAAGTCAAACTCGTCAGGGCGTGTAAAACCACTGACGCCACTTCTAGCTAGAAAGAAACGCAAGTCCTCCCTGAGGTCCGTCTCCCGTTTTTGGTTCATACCTGGTGTGAAACACGCGAGGTAAACGTTACACAAAGCTACGCCACAAAGGCCGTGCTTTGATCATCACCACAAGACTTTGCTTTTCAACAGAAGCCTTGATCATTTGCATCTTAGCATGCCACACAGGCAAACCACTCTATGCAACCGATATCAGTCACACAGAATGAAATCCAATGTCAGACACACAGTCCATTTACAAGTCCGTTCTGGGTCTGAACGAAACCGGAGGCACCTAGTACCCCGCATATCCATCGATCTCCAAGTACGTCTGGACGATCACCAACTGTTTCCATCTTCTTGGGTGTACAGCCCAATCAAGATCATCAGTTATCACCCAAACGACGTGAAGACCTCCGGTCTTCGACCATCGTCTTCATCTTCGACTTATCGTCGTATCAGTTATTCAGAATGGGATAAACCCGGTCTTTCCGAATAACTCGCGTATATATTATAAAAGTGTTACACAAACACAACATACGCCTCATTCCAATTCATTAGTCACTAACCGTAAATTAATCAAGAGAATAATTCCCCAAATATTAACCCCGAAGGCCGAAACCAACATCAGATCAATATCCAGAAAACCATTCTACTTAGCTAACCGACAGTTAGTTTCTAAATTTCACATTCAAATCTAATTAAAGATTTAACTATCGCCTGGAGCAAAACTGGTGATACTCCATTCTCGATCTTTTCAATCTAATTAAAGATTCATTAAAACTCCACTTAGTTTTAATCTGTGACTGGGTTAAAGAATCAGTGTCATTTAAAACACGGTTCACGATAAACCCAAAGTCACATCCCATTAATTATCGGGTTAAAGAACAAGTGTTATTTAAAACACTGTTCACGATAAACCCAAAAATCAATATCCATTCAATTCCAATTAAATATTATTTAATTGGTACACTTCATTAAATCTAAATAAAAAGATTTAATCTTTTCTCAACTGGGTTCAAGAACAGTGTTAGTGAAGACACCATTCACGACAAACCCAAATCACATTCATTAATTATCGGGTTAAAGAACAAGTGTTATTTAAAACACTGTTCACGATAAACCCAAAAATCAATATCAATTCAATTCCAATTAAATATCATTTAATTGGTACACTTCATTAAATCTAAATAAAAAGATTTAATCATTTCTCAACTGGGTTCAAGAACAGTGTTAGTGAAGACACCATTCACGACAAACCCAAATCCCATTTGATATTCAATATAAGGCTCTGAATAGAAAATATATCGGCTTATATTCAATATCAAATTCTACGATTAACAAATGTCGTATTGGAAATAACGATATAAATATATATCTTTCAAATTTCCGTAACAACATCCGTATAATCACAAATTCCAACATCGAAATATTCCGAAGACAATTTCGATTCAAATCCACTCCAATGCAATCATTGGAAATTTTGGTTATGTTCAAAACCCTTTTCAAATTTAATTTATTTATTTAAAAATAAATAGAATTATAATTCTAGTTCAAAACTAGTTCATTTCGATAAAAATCTATTTTTATCTTTTCAAATATGGAGTTTTTCATCCCAATTCTTCACAAATCATTTCTTATGATTTTACACAAATTATTGCTATTTTTAATAATTTTATCAAGGCCCGTACAGTCGATTTCCATCAATGGCCATCGAACTGCACTTACAGCGACCTTTTTCAAATTTGATTTGGACATAATTCCAAATCCAACCGTTAGATTTCAAATTTCTAATATTCGTTAGAAAGCTCATTTCGATACGAACCCAACGGTTCCGGTTTTAGGAGAATCCGACGGTCGGATCTCCCGTAATGTCCGTTTGAAATAAATGGTCGAAATTCACGAACTGCCGCGGCGCGGCGCGTTCTATTCAGGCCATTATATTATATATATAATATATATAATATATATTTCGTCGATTTCTATTTAAAACGAATTATATAAATAGTTTTAAATTCGTTTCAAAAACAATTTCAACTTCCATTTCAATTCAAATCAAAATTGAATTCTTCTTTATAAATTCGTTTCAAAATTCATTTCTATTCAATTCAAATTTCAATTAA
Source organism: Allium sativum (assembly GCA_030737875.1). Classification (NCBI taxonomy): domain Eukaryota; kingdom Viridiplantae; phylum Streptophyta; class Magnoliopsida; order Asparagales; family Amaryllidaceae; genus Allium; species Allium sativum. The sequence goes on along the minus strand of CM060919.1, from coordinate 564,426,134 downwards.
ATATTGAATTCATTTCAATTCGCTTTCAATTCAATTTGAATTCGTTTTCAATTCAATTCATTTCGAAATCGTTTTCAATTCAATTCATTTCGAAATCGATTCCAATTCATTTTGAATTCGTTTTCAATTCAATTCATTTCGAAATCGTTTTCAATTCAATTCATTTCGAAATCGTTTTCAATTCATTTTGAATTCGTTTTCAATTCAATTCATTTCGAAATCGTTTTCAATTCAATTCATTTCGAAATCGTTTTCAATTCATTTTGAATTCGTTTTCAATTCAATTCATTTCGAAATCGTTTTCAAAATCGATATAAATATCGTTCACGTCAAAATGGCGTCAATCTAATCAACACGGCTTCATATATTCCTTTATTTTCAAATATTCTATTTCAAATATTTCTTTTTCAAATATTTCTTTTTCAAAACTGGAATGAGACCCAATCAATTACCATATGAAATTAATTATATGGATTTTCATACAACACATGTATATAATAGCATTGAAAATAATCAACCATCAACCAAAGTGCACTACACTGTATAAGCATCAAATATAGATATTCAACGCTTATAACAGCCTGTCAATCAATCGATCGACATATTTAATCAATCAGGATGAGTGAACTTCAAATTTCATCCTAACACCCGTGTGGGGTTTCAAACAATCAAACACATATTTTATTTGTGCAGTTAGGCGATGTGTAAAATTTATCGACCCAATCAACGTCATTCAAATAGGTGTACATAAACAAACCGTCTGGTTTGTAAATGAATATTTATTTATTCACATTCACGTTAAAAATTATATTTTTAACGATAACACATTTTATTTCAACCTATGAATTTCTATTCAATTCATTTACACAATAAAATGATATTTTTATTTTCTAACACATTTTAGAAAATTTCGGCGGCATAACGGCACGATACTAGAAACGGGACAAGGCCTAGCCTTATCCCCGGTCTAGTGAAGGCCCACGCCATTCACTTATCAATCAAATCAATTTGTTATGCAAACCACAAAATTTGGAGTAAGGGTCTAACCTAGCCTTACTCCTTCGCCTTATAACGGCGCACGTCTAATCCTAACCAATTTATCGATTCGATTTTTTTTCACCACAAATCACATTCAAACCAATATCGCAATCAATCACCAAACAGTCAAACAAACAAGTCCATGGTCTGTGGACGGGTGTCGGGTGCTACTAAGCACCGTCTGCATCCTAGTATATATATATAACTAGAAAATAAATTTGAAAGGTGAGAAATTCTCACATATAGCTATCCAGCTCCACGGCACTTCATCGATAGAAATCTTCGTCGCTATCGCATCTTCGTCATCTTCATTGCCCGGATCCTCTACATATGTAAAAATCGAATTTTTATTTCAAAGTTCAATATATAAAAATCGAATTTTTATTTCAAAGTTCAATATATAAAAATCGAATTTTTATTTCAAAGTTCAATATATAAAAATCGAATTTTTATTTCAAAGTTCAATATATAAAAATCATATTTTTCTTATGCTATTCAATATATAAAAATCATATTTTTCTTATGCTATTCAATATATAAAAATCATATTTTTCTTATGCTATTCAATATATAAAAATCTTATTTTTCTTATGCTATTCAATATATAAAAATCATATTTTTCTTATGCTATTCAATATATAAAAATCTTATTTTTCTTATGCTATTCAATATATAAAAATCATATTTTTCTTATGCTATTCAATATTATATAAAAATCATATTTTTCTTATGCTATTCAATATATAAAAATCATATTTTTCTTATGCTATTCAATATATAAAAATCATATTTTTCTTATGCTATTCAATATTATATAAAAATCATATTTTTCTTATGCTATTCAATATATAAAAATCATATTTTTCTTATGCTATTCAATATATAAAAAAAAAAAAAATGATTTTTTCTTCTAAAAGTTCAAATCTTTTCCTTTTTAAAGTTTAAATCTTTTCACTTTTAAAATCTAAATCCTTATATAATTTTCAGTTTTTAAAACCTATAATAAAAACATTTTTTCTTTATATAATTTTCAGTTTTTAAAACAATGTCAATTCTTGTTTTTGAACAATGTAATTTCTGTTTTTAAACAATTTATTATATACTAATTAACACATTAATTAAGTTTAAAAATAAAATTAATTACCTTCTTAAATGTCAAAGAAGCGTTGTTTCCTCTACAATTCCACGGTCTGGAAAACCATTGCTCGATCCACGAACCTCGTCGACGTCGCCACTGTACGCCTCCTGATGATGATCGGACCCCACCGCATGAAGCCCCTTCGCGATGCCTTCCTATGCCAGCCGTGGTGGTGGACTTGGCGGCCATCTCGTGACGGAAAACGAGCTCGACGGCGGCAGTTTTACGCCCTGAATCCGTGCTCCTCCGTTTCCCAACTCCGATCAAACCAGTGTAGGATTAAAGAGGGGAGAAAGTTGTTGAATTTTTGCTTTGGTTTCATCTTGAAATTTGAACTATCGGAGGAGTAATCGGCGATTTAGTTTCAGAGCTCCACAGCCCTTCATCGATAAAGAACGGCGGCCTGATTAATAAATTAGGGTTTTCAATTTCTTTTGAGATATTTATACTATTTTTAAATTATTATTTTATTCGAAAAGGGTGTTTTCACATACAAACTCCAAACGAACTCCAACGAATGTCACCCCTAGCACATTACCCTCATTCCGAGCACAATGGGATATGTATCGCAGGCCAATTCGACCGTTACGATCTGTTTCTGTTGAATTTAAAATATAAATCTTTATATATTCAATTTAAACGCACATTTCAATTTACCGGGGTCACATACTAACTCTATAAATTGCAGAAAAATATTTTCTAGCTTCGTATTGACGATACGGTCCTAACAAAACTAGTTTCGTCAAATTCTGAGATCGTTGGAAAAATGGCCATTTTCCAGTCGATTAAAATCAACTGAAATGGTCCAAACACGTTTTCCTATGCCACGCTCACATATTGATTCGAAAAATTATAAAATTTGGAACCTAGCAATAACTTCACATCCCGGACCCAACAAAACTGGTTTCGTCGAAATCCGAGGTCGTTTGCAAAATATCCATTTTTAAGGGCCTGAATTCCATAGCGACTATTCAGAATTTTCAACTGGACATATCTTTTGATTCACGCTAAGAAATTTCGATTATTCGAATTCGTTGGAAAGATATCATCAATTAGATCCTATCATTTTTGGTTTCACTAAAATCCGGATTGTTTTGCACCCGGTACATTCAATTGAAGTTTGAAATCGAATTATCGAACTACCGCGCCATTTTCAATTCCTTTTAAAATTATATATAATTATTTATATTCTAACGACGACGCGTATAATATATACGTCGAATTCTATTCAAAATAAATTTCTCGTCGATATTATTTAAAATAATTCATTTTAAATAATCAAAATTCGCTAAAATTGCCAAAATAAAAATTTTAAACTGGCCCAGATTTTCGGGTTGTTACATTTTTGTAATATAAAGGGAGGAAGGTAAATGGACTTTTGAAATTAAAATAGGTTCAGCTATAATAAGTTACTTTGTGTAAATATTTGATAAATGAAATTATAAAATCCAAGTTATAAAAGGATCATAAATAAGAATGGTATAACAAATTCAAGTTTATAAACGAAAGTTTATATAAGAGATTTGTTAGCTGTAACACCCCGTATTTTCTGTAATCATAAGATTGACAAATCAAGGTAGAATTAAATTTTAAATTAAGAATCAAGGGAAACGGGTTGTGTCATTGCGTTCGTCTCGAAATTCTGCTTGAAAACGAGTCCGAGTTTTCGAAAAACGGAGTCCGTATGACCAAGTTATGACCCTCCGAAGTTTCAGGAATTTTTATAATAAAAAAAAACTCAAAAATCGAATTCGAAATTCGAATTCAGACCCCAGGGCAGACTGGGCGGGAAATTTCCCTCCCAGGACCAGGTCGACACTATGGTCGACCTTATGGTCGACCTGGCACCAAAACCTGGTTTTCAACCTGAGTTCATTCGGATGTTTCTGGTCTCGTTTTCAGTCTAGATTCATTCTCCTAAACCTATATAAACAGCCCCCTAGCCTCATTTTCTCTACACAATTTCATTCTGTCTATACTCTACCTTTGTTCTAATTAAAAATAAAAATGGCGTCGCTACTCTGCTAGAATAAAAACTTGGACTGATGCATCTTCTTCTAACCTGAATAGAATTAAAAGCTAAATCAAATCTCAAATCAAAGTTTAGAGCTACAACAATAATTAAAGAGGAGTAATTCAGCATTTCTACATCAACAACAGTTTATTATCCTTTCTTAAAACCACGAAAGGCAAGTACAATTATTTTCCGGTATAAACTTTAATTATAATTGTGACATGATTGTAAATCTGAATTTGAGGTTGTGTACGTTCTGTTCTGATATATTTTATTCTGTATCTCTTTCTTCTTTTTGTTCTATAGCCAGGCTACCACGATCTTGCGCCACATCTCATAAGAGATTAACGCTCAAACGCTAAACTTTGGGACAAATAATGAATGATAGCATAATTGGACATGGCTAATCTGTGACTGATGTTGTAAACTAGATTTAGATCTATGTATATTCTGTGAATTGGAAGAAGAGGAACCATTGTATGTTAACATGTGACTTGAGACTTTGGACATAACGCATATTTTGAATTAAGATCTGTTATAATTTAAAGTTCTAGATTGTTGGGTATATTTTTATATAACGATTCATCACTTGAGATAAAAAGAGAATACGACTTAGGTGTGAAGATCTATATTAAGATTTGATAACTGTTAAATGTGAATAACACCTAAGTGGGAGATTTCTAAATATATGAGATGCATTGAAATCTGTGGCTATATTTGGTATAATTTATATGTGAATCTTTTGTACTAGGCAAGTTTAACTAAAATTGGGACATGTGTTATATAGTAAATTATGACCATAATCTGTGCCATGTAAATTCAATGCAAACGTGGGGTATATGATCATATTGTGAATCATGACAATTAGTTAGGCATGAAAACTTAGGCCAAATTTATAATTAGGCAAGATATGCCAATGAAACTTTAAGGAATGATTAAATCTGTTATATTGCCTAATCTGCTAGTTCTGTTATATTGCCTAAACTGCTAATTAGATTGAATTGCCTAATCTGCTAATTGTAATGACCCGCATTGGCAGAGGTATTATAATTTATTTATTTAATTATTGAAATGGTGGTTTAGAGAATTTAATGGTTGTGGAATTTAATAATGGTGAATATTTAATTAAAATAATAAGTTAAATAGTATATTTATTTCTGAAATAATTAGAATTGGCTGAAATGGCGATATGGTGTGAACTGGATCATCTGTGATATTTAATTCAGTTTAGAATTGAATTAGAATAACGAATATATTTAAATAACGACAGTTGAACGTATAATTATATTATAATTAAAATCGAGCTTGAAATGGCGCTGTAGTTCGTAATTTGGCGATTCGAACTTCAACTGAATGTACAGGATTCGTTTTAAGTCGGATTTCTGTGAAACAAGAAACGTATGGAGCTGGTGGAGTATATCTTTCTAGTGGAAGAGAAAAATCGGGATTTCGTCATGTAGATTTTGATTTACGTCCAAATCAAATTTTAGAAAAGTCGCTGTGGAATTCCTTTATAATTTATAAAGGAATTATTTATATTTTAAAAAGGAATTTCATTTTAAATCGAATATCGATTTAATCGGGATTTGAAATATCAAGTTATAAATCCAAGTAGAGCTGTATGGTATTCCACTGTGGATATATACGATGATATTTGTTTTTAAATATTAAATTTAATTATATTTAAATATATTTGTATATTTAAATGGGTTATTCAGAGCTGTAAAAATAGCCACTTTTGCAAACGAAGTCGGAATTCGACGAAACTAATTTTGTTGGCTCCGTAATGTCGAACTGTAGTTGCATGTCCAGTTTCGTGATTTTTAGGTACCGTATGTGATCGTACGGATTTTTAGAAGGCGAAATGAATTAACAATGGAGAATATACCAGGAATATTCCTTCTACAAAATATCCCACCCCTCTATATATAACCCTTTAACTAAAATTCTAAACCTAATTTCATTGCGTTGGTCAACAAATGCGCCGTCGGTATATACCTCCAGTAAAAGTTTCCAACAAAAGAAAAATCAAAAGAAATAGGAAATAAATCCTATAAATCCTCATACATAAGTATTTCGATTCAACAGAGGATCCTCTTCGATCTGGAGTCCCGTTTTAGTGGTGCGATCAACTTTGGTACTCGTCGGTTTTCAGCAGTAACGACTAGGGTTGGTGAACTCGAGGAGATGGTGCATCGATTTGGATGTTGGAGGGTGTTTTCGGGTTCAGGGAACAAAACCGCGCCTCTTGGAATAAAAGGGTGGGTTTTAGTGACCAAAAGCGACGCGGTCACTGAAGTGCTGAAGAACATCGCGCTGGCCTTGTGGTGTTCGAACGAAGTGAAAGGGGTATGGATGGAGGGGGGTTGGAAGAGATGAAGTTGGGATATTTTTGTGGGATTTTCTGTGAACAATTAAGGTGGATTGGGGGCTTGAAAACGTCGGCCATGTTTTGGGTTCCTGAGGCTCGATGTTATGTGGAGGAGATAAAGACATTGGGGCGCTGGGAAATGAGGAAGCGGGTTTGGGCCAGTTAAGAGTGGGTGAGGCTCGAGTTTTATTTTTAATTTCAAGTTTGGTTTATTTAAATATGTATTTAACTGTAAAATCCATATCTCGATCATACGATGTCAGAATCTCACGAAACAAGATCTGTTGGGATCGTATGGACAGGAGCAACACAATGAGACTGACGGGGAGTGGATTGGGGCTCGTTTGAATTTACGGTGAAATAAATTATTTGATTCAAATCAAACAAACAGTTTATCGTTCTTTAACGATGAACTGCCAATGTGAGTAAATCTCACAACGCTAAACAGTTTATAATTTCATGTTGTATTTTTAGAACTGTTAAATATTGGCTGACTGACTGTGTGTTGACTGCTTGATTGAACTGCTAGTCAGTTAGCTGAATTTTTATATTGATTCTGTTTAACAGAATATATCATATGGAACTGAAAGTGATGTTGATTTTATTATATAACATCTGTGGATGCAGGGAAATAGGTTGGAGGAATCCGACTGGATTCCTCAACAGTTATTTTATTGTTTTTCATATATTTTGATATATGATGCGATATGTAATCTGTTGTCGATTATATGTGTTTGAACGATATTGGTCATCGTGATTTGATGTGTTAAATACCATAGCATACCGAAATGGTGAAAAGGAAATTTTCAAAATGAATATTGAAAATAGATTATTTATAAAATCAAGGGATTTTATAAAAGAGATAATATTTATAACAATCAAAGGAGATTTTTTAAAAAGGAAATATTTAGAAAATAAATAGAGTTATAAAAAGGAAATTTGTTTATAACCGAATAGGATGTTATAAAAAGGAAAACGTTATAAAAAGGAAAACGTTACTAAAAGGGAAATCATTTGTAAAGTGAAGAACCGTTACTAAAAGTAAATCTTTATAAATGAATAGTTTATTCGAAAAGGAGTTAATCGAATTTAGTTATTCGAGTAGAGTTAAATCGAATATGGTATTCAAAGGGGGTCAATCGAATAAGGTATTCGAAAGTTAGTAAATCGAATATGTTATTCGAAAAGGGGTTAGTCGAGTCGAGTTAGCTGAATAGAGTTAATCGAATAGTGCCTTCGGCTCATCCTGTTCCTGGATGACTTGTATGGACGGATGTCTGACAGAGTATTTCCAGACGATCACGTATATTGATTTCTCCAACCATACCAAGAGTGGAAGCGGAGAAGGAAACTTCTTTTAGCTAACACATAATGTATGGTTGAGGACGTCAATCGGTGATTCGATGGATTTGACGATGTGGCATTCAAAGTGAATCTGGTGTGATGATAAAGCGTAGCTTCTAGCCTCATCAACCAGAAAATGACAAAAATCGGGCAAGCAGCATGGCTAAGTCGGTCGCACCGAAGTAGGGTGTATAATCACCTGATCTAGAGTTTCATTTACTTCTAAAAATCTATTATTGATGCTGTCCCATTTGGGAAACGGTTGCTGATCCCAACCGTTGGTGATATACATTCGATACACTCAAGCGAAATGAGTGGTCGGTTATGTGTCGCCGGGTTGCAAGATGTTCTTGTTGAACCCAGTGTATTCCTTTCTAGAGGTACACTAACGAAAGGTGGTTCCATACCTTGTCATAGTTGGAAATCCATTACCCAATACGTGCTTGCGGTTTTGCTTGTATACTATATATGTAGAACGTAAGATGAAAGTGTTTCTGCTAGATGATTATTATATTGTGGTTGATAGACATTATTATAATATCAAAAGGTTTTTGATATAAAGATACTTTGGATTCTCATAAGGGAAAAACCCGTTCCGTTATACGGCATGGTCTTATGAGATATCGTTTACTTGTTCGAACTGTTTTAAACTGTTTTACTCATACCAGTCCCATGACTGACCCGGAGTTTATTTGTTTGTTTCCCTAAACTCTTGGGTGCCTAAATTTGTACAGGCAGTCAAGTAGTCGGGATTTACAGATATGCTGGAAGAGCTTGGAGAAGGAGGCTTCAGGATCATATAGTTATAGTTATTTCCGATGTGTTGTAAGTGTTGTACTTTGATAATGATATGTATATTCAAGTACAGATTTGTATTTCAAAGTTATGTTATGAAATATATTTATTCGTTCCGCTGTGAGATTCGTGTTACTCTGATATTGTGTTCTTCTTCTTCTTCTTCTTCTATTCTACGTTTCTATCTTTTCTTTCCTCACCCTCTAATTTCTTTCACTAATGACAGGTATATCGGATAACCAAGGTCGTCAAAATCCCGGGTCATTACAATTAGTATCAGAGCTTAATTTAAGTGAATTACCTTGGCTCTGTGGCGTGACTCGGTAGAGATAGGGTTAGTAATACCCTAGATTGAGTTTGAGTGTATATATACGAGTGAGCATATTTGTTATTGATATAAAAATTGTTTTATACTGTGGTGATTTATTGGTTGAGTTGGTTATGATTTCCGGCCGATCAGTTTGATCCACTGTATCGGTAGGAGTTTATAAACACTCGAATACGATGGGTCGTCACGATATATTTTGAAAAGAGGGTAAATTAAAATAAGTTTACCCAAGGTATATCTAGATATATAGAAGATATATATATATATATATATCAAAATTATGATAGAGTGGATATGTGATAACCCCAAACCTCTACTGGGTGAAAGTAATGAATAATCATTTGGAATACAACATAAATATAACAATACATATCACTGATACAACATAGTAGAGGAAAAACCATAGAATAATAACATTATAGCAGCGGAATTATAATGTCATCAACCACAGAAATCCAACAGTCACAGAATTCCAAATTATTACATCAAGTTTTGCAGAAATTGAAATAAGTTCCAACTCCAAATTAAGCTACAAGAAATGAAACAAGTCTAATATCTAGAAATAAAAAAAGAGAAAAATGCAATAGAGAGAAATGATAGATATCTTCAAAGCTCCAAGCCATCACCTCTCCACAAAAGCAAATCCAAGCAAAGATAATGAGCAACTCCAAGACAAGACTCCAAGCAAAGAATGAACCTGTTTACTTGGCTGCCCATGTGTAAAGAGGGCACCCGAGTTTGCAAAAAGGTGAAACAAACTACGGGTCAATTGTGGGATTGGTATGAGAATTCTTAACTAGTTTACTAATAATAATATGACAAATCCAAAGACCACGGCGCTAATGCGGAACGGATTTACTCAATGGATTGTCGTGCATAATTTAAAGTGTCAAAACAAGCAGATAAATAGATCGTACAACATCGCAATGCTTTTTAGAAAAATGGAATCACCATAAGACTCAAGTCCCATCACACAATGCAATGCACACCAGAGGATAGAGTTTTCCCTTATGGTGATTAAACATGTTAAATACGGCAAATACGAGTTTAATATTATTATTAGTGTATAATTAAACATTTCAAAATAAATGTATCAATCCTAGGAAACATAGTACCCCATCCTACTATATCTCCATACTAGTAATACAATCAAAACCGTAGGGTCGTATTTGGAATTTGGATTTCCATCTGAGTCAAGGCTAGGGAGGAGCTCCTTACCGATTTGAGACACTCTAGCCAGTGTCCCAGGATTGGTACTCTGTCCAACCCTTGGATCCTGTAGGGTCGGTCCACACTTACTTTTGTGGATTAGTTATGCCTGAACACATGTTTCCCGGTCCTATGGGACCTATCATCCGAGGCGCCTCATTCCATCATCCACATAAGTAAAATGTCTGGGCTCCATACCATGACACCACTTCTAGCTAGAAAGAAACATGCTGCTCTCCCTGCGTTCCCTTCTCCCGTTTTAGACTCCGCCGGTGTGTGAGGCTCGTGAAGTCACGTCATACACAAAGCTATGCCTAAATAGGCTATGCTTTGATCATCCCACAAGGCCTGCTTTTTGACAAAGCCTTGATCACATGCATCTTGGCATGCCACATCGTTAATCCATACCATATCATTGATTTCTGCCAACATATAACCTCTGAGCTCGTACGTCTCAGAGAAGAGTGTAAAACACCAAACAGATATATGTTTAGCAAGGATCAATAGATACAGTATAAAGGAGTACCACGTCAGACATGCAATCCATTTATATGCTTATGCTATGGGTCTGAGCGAAAGCCAAATCCGTTCAATCAACATGTTCATTCGGACGACGATCATGACTTCGAATTGGGAGCAAATCAATTCAAAGCCTCAATCGCTGTCTTCCTGAGGGGAAGATTGACGGTCTTCATTAGTCGCCTTCTTCTTCAATTCTCATCGTCGTTTTGATTATTTGGAATGAGATTAACTCGGCCTTTCCAAATAATCTTCGTATATATATGTATATATATTGAAAAAACTCTTCCTTATCGTTATTTTATTTAATTAAAAATAATTAAATCTTTAATCAACGACGATTCAGGGCAATGGTGATTCTGGCGCTGTTTTCAAACAATTTTGATTTTCACATATCTAAAAATCTAACCATTGGATTTTGACGTTTTATATATTGTTGGAAAGATTTTTCCAAGACGGTCCTAGCGGTTTCAGTTTCAAGAAAATCCGACGGTCGAATCTTCTTGTACAGTCATTTAAAGATATAATTTTAAAACGCGAACTACCGCTCTCGATTCGTTTAATTTTAATTATATTTATATATAAATATATAAACATAAACCGTTTAATTCTTTATTCTTATGAATATTGCCATTCTTTATCTTTTCATCCCTTTATTTACAGGAAAATGTAAAATCATACTTGAATGATGAATTCTTCCTTTTTAATTCCTTTAATTTCTTTAATTTACGGTAAAATGTAAATTATATTTCATCGACCAATTCCTTCTTTTAATTCCATTCTTACATGTAAAATGTAATTTATAATCCATCATTCTTAATTACATATAAAATATAAATTTTATGTACAGTGTAAATCCTATTTCTTATTTACATTATAAAAAGGCAATTTATTTCATGCGAACTCATTTCATTCATAAATTACATATAAAAATGTAATTTATTTCATGCGGTCTTATTTCATTCCTAAATTACATATAAAAAAATGTAATATATTTTATGCGATTTAAGTTCATTCATAAAATGCATATAAAAATGTATTTTCTTTCATGCGGTGTTAATTCATTCATAAAATACATATGAAAAAAAATGTATTTTATTTCATGCGACATTTCTTCCTTTAAATTACATTATAAAATAATGTAACTTATCCTACGGTCAATTTTCTTTTTATTAACATCATAAATAATGTCAATTTATCCTACGATGTCATTCTTTTATATTAACATTATAAATAATATTAATTTATCCTACGGTATCATTCTTGTATATTAACATTATAAATAATATTAATTTCCTACCGTGTAAATCCCCTTTTTATCTACATTATAAAATAATGCAAAATTATCCTATGTTGGAATTACTATATAATTTACATTTAAAATAATATAAGATGTACACATGGTGAAATTCATACATATTTACATTAGGAAAAATGTAAATTTTCATTCTCTAATTACAATGTGAGATCCATTCTTTCTTTACAATGTAAAAATTGACTTTTTAATTACAATGTAAAGTCCATTCTTTTTATTTCATAAAAAATAATATAAATCTTCCTATGGTTAAATTTCACTTAAATATTAACATTAAAAATGTTAATGACAACCCATAGTGTTATATTAACATTAAAAATGTTAATAGCATCCTACGGTTAAATTTACTATTTAATTTACAGTGAAAATAATGTAAATTTATGCATGCGGTGAAAATACTTTATTTACATAATAACATGTAAAATTTCATGTCATCACAAATTCTAATTTTAACTTACATAATAAAATGTACATCTTCATGACATTGCAAATTCTAATTTTAAATTTACAAAAACAAAATGTAATTTTAATGTCATCGCAAAGTCTAACTTTAAATTTACAAAATAAAATGTAAACTTTACAACATCGCCAAATTCTAACTTTAATTTACATAATAAAATGTAAATTTTATATCAACGCCAAATTCTAATGTTAATCTACATAATAAAATGTAAATTTTATATCAACGCAAAATTCTATCTTTAATTTACATAATAAAATGTAAATTTTATATCAACGCAAAATTCTAGCTTTAACGTACATAATAAAATGTAAATTTTATATCAACGCCAAATTCTAACTTTAATTTACATAATAAAATGTAAATTTTATAACAACGCCAAATTCTAACTTTAATTTACATAATAGAATGTAAATTTTATATCAACGCCAAATTGAAACTTTAATTTAAATAAAAAAATGTAAATTTTATATCAACGCAAAATTTTAGCTTTAATTTACATAATAAAAATGTAAATTTTATATCAACGCCAAATTCAAACTTTAATTTACATAAAAAAATGTAAATTTTATATCAACGCAAAATTCTAGCTTTAATTTACATAATAAAAATGTAATTTTTATATCAACGCAAAATTCTAGCTTTAATGTACATAATAAAATGTAAATTTTATATCAACGCCAAATTCTAACTTTAATTTACATAATAAAATGTAAATTTTATATCAACGCCAAATTCTAACTATAATTTACATAATAAAATGTAAATTTTATATCAACGCCAAATTCTAATGTTAATCTACATAATAAAATGTAAATTTTGTTTCAACGCCAAATTCTAATGTTAATCTACATAATAAAATATAAATTTTGTTTCAACGCCAAATTCTAATGTTAATCTACATAATAAAATGTAAATTTTTTTCAACATCAAATTCTAATGTTAATCTACATAATAAAATGTAAATTTTTTTTCAACGCCAAATTCTAATGTGAATCTACATAATAAAATGTAAATTTTTGCGTCAACGCCAAGTTTTAACTTTAATTTACAAAATAAATTGTAAATCTCATATCAACGACAAATTCTAATTTTTAATTTACCAAATAAATTGTAAATTTCATATCAACAACAAATTCTAATTTTTAATTTACAAAATAAATTGTAAATTTCATCTCAACAACAAATTCTAATTTTTAATTTACCAAATAAATTGTAAATTTCATATCAACAACAAATTCTAATTTTTAATTTACAAAATAAATTGTAAATTTCATCTCAACAACAAATTCTAATTTTTAATTTACAAAATAAATTGTAAATTTCATCTCAACAACAAATTCTAATTTTTAATTTACAAAATAAATTGTAAATTTCATATCAACAACAAATTCTGATTTAAAAAATAAATTGTAAATTTCGTGTCATCAAATCAACAACATTCAAATAATCCAAGAGTTCTAGATCTAGCAATTCAAATCAAAATAATATACAGGGTGATGTATATTTTGGCATATGACAAATCGGCGAGGCATAATTCAATGATATTAACAAGTAATCTATTTTAATTAGCCAATAATTTCAGATCTAGCGTTTAGATTCGCGGATCTAACATCATACAGTCATAAACAACTTAGATCCGTATTTCAATATCGCTACATAGTAGATCAGTCAATATTCTTTAATAACAAAGAATTAATAATTAAATAAATTAAATTTAATTAAAAATAAATTCTCACCGCTGTTGGTTCTGAGATGAATCAAGTTTGGTCAGATTTGGTGTTCGAATTCAAGACGGTTGCGGATCTGAAACATTTTACATGCAAATTCATATGAAAAATAAAAAAACAGCTTTTAACAACTGTCACAGCCACGTTTATAAGCGTTACAAAATCTGAAGCTTTTACCTTTAGGAAAGTGTTCAAATCTTTGTTTTCAATTTGCCGGAGCTACGGTCGATGAAATGACGAACCGTTTGTTGGAGGTGGAAGAGCTTGGAGAGACCTATGATCGGCCAGAAGGTGGGGGCACTCGGCGGCGGCGGTGGGGCCCAGGGGAGGCGCGACCGTGGCTGGTTTGCGGGGCTATGGCGGCTTCGTCGAGGCACGGTTCGTGGTGATTCTTATCGGAGAAGAAAGAGCTCGGGAAGAGCTTCGAAACGGGTACTCACACGCTAAATTTCGTTGAAAAATGAAGGAGAAATCGAAGTTTGAAGATTTTGGCCATGATGGGTTTTGGTGGCTGCATATGTCGGCTGAAGACAACGAAGAGGAGAGATGAACAGTGATTTCGGGTTTTATAATATTATATTAGGTTTTCCTAATCATTATTTAATAATTTAATTAGCCTGTTTTGGTCCGAACTCCGATTCATGCCTACTTACTGTTGTTCTTAAGGTTTTGACACCTTCTGAACGCAATGCGCTATGTCCCGAGGTCTAATTCCGAGGCCTATTATGAGTTTTGGAATAATTACATTATTCTATTAATATTTTAATGTGTACCGTACATGAAAATTCACCGAGGTCACAAATTAACTTCAAAAATTCTCGAAAAATGTATTTAGCTATGTTTTGATGCTGTGGACCTATGAAAATTTATTTCGTTCAATTCTGAGCCCATATGGATTTTTAATGAATTTTTAAAGTCAAAAATTTGCCCGTTTACACTGAAAAATCAATTATAATTATATTTTAATTCTAAAAATTACCAAAAAATCATTTTTAGCTTTGTTTTGATGACATGAATCCAACAAAATTTATTTCGTTGAATTCTGAGACTTTTTGAAAAATGGCTATTTTTCAGTCAATTAATTTTGACCGAAATTGACAAAACACGGTTTCTTTCGCCACGCTCACATACTAGCTCGGAAAATTCTAAAAATTTAAACCTAGCAATAATTTGACATTCCGGTTCCAACAAAAGTGGTTTCGTCAAAAACGGACACTGTTTGAAAAATCACTATTTTCCATGGCTATATATTTTATATTAAAAATACATTTTTAAACAAATAATTTTCGAAACTCCAAATATATAAGTGTTTATACTTTTTAAATGCATAAACGTCATTCCGGACTCAATGGAAGTGGTTTCGAGTTCAATTTCCTTCGTATGTGAAAAGTAGCTTTTTGGACCATATATATATATATATATTATATAAATTCTTACAGCGACCTTTCAAATTTTTAATTTTGACATAACTTATAAATTATAATCTAAAATTAAATTTCTTAAATTCATTATATAGATATTGACAATACGAACCTAACATTTATTGTTTTATCCAATTTCGTTTTAGAACCAATTTTATATAATTTTTCAAAGTTCAAAACTAAAATTTGAAACTACCGCACCCTTTCGGGCTTGGAATGGAATTTATAAAACTTTTAAAGTCTTACTTCAAATAAAATAAATTTTTAATCGTTATTATTTAAAATAAATTATTTTAAATAGCCAAAGCTCATTAAAATTATTTAAAATAAAATTTTAAATTTCCCCCAAAAATCAGGGTTGTTACAATCTCCCCCACTTAAGAACTTTTCTTCCTCGAAAAGGAAAAAGAAAAAGAAGAAAGAGGATAGGAGAAAGAGAAAGCCAAGCAACGACTCATAAAATCAAAACTCATAAGGAAATAAAAGCAACATGGGAGATGTAACTTATTCTAAGCGTACCTATAGAAACATCAGACTTCACTCCTCCTTCAGTAGAAACTAGCACTGAAGAAGTTGGTCCTTTCGCTCCTTTGTAAACATGTGCCACTTGAGCATCGCCACTTTCTTTAGTCTTCTTCGAATGTATGATCAAGGGAAGAGTCAAAACAACTGTAATGGTGATTCTAAGAGATAGAAAAAATCGAAGGTTGAATGAAAAGAAGACGAAAGTGACTAGCTAGTATGTATCACATGAAATGTTCGCCATAGAATATTGTGATTCTATGTAAACGAATTTGTTATAAATATGTCATATTCCAAAGCTAAGTTTAACCAAAGCTCTGATACCAACTGTGATAACCCCAAACCTCCACTGGGCGAAAGTAAGGAATAATCATTTGGAATACAACATAAATATAACAATACATATCACTGATACAACATAGCAGAGGAAAAACCATTGAATAATAACATTATAGCAGCGGAATTATAATGTCATCAACCACAGAAATCCAACAGTCACAGAATTCCAAATTATTACATCAAGTTTTGCAGAAATTGAAATAAGTTCCAACTCCAAATGAGCTACAAGAAATGAAACAAGTCTAATGTCTGGAAATAAAAAAAGAGAAAAATGCAATAGAGAGAAATGATAGATATCTTCAAAGCTCCAAGCCATCACCTCTCCACAAAAGCAAATCCAAGCAAAGATAATGAGCAACTCCAAGACAAGACTCCAAGCAAAGAATGAACCTGTTTACTTGGCTGCCCGTGTGTAAAGAGGGCACCCGAGTTTGCAAAAAGGTGAAACAAACTACGGGTCAGTCGTGGGACTGGTATGAGAATTCTTAACTAGTTTACTAATAATAATATGACAAATCCAAAGACCACGCCGCTAATGCGGAACGGATTTACTCAATGGATTGTCATGCATAATTTAAAGTGTCAGAACAAGCAGATAAATAGATCGTACAACATCGCAATGATTTTTAGAAAAATGGAATCACCATAAGACTCAAGTCCCATCAGACAATGCAACGCACACCAGAGGATAGAGTTTTCCCTTATGGTGATTAAACATGTTAAATACGGCAAATACGAGTTTAATATTATTATTAGTGTATAATTAAACATTTCAAAATAAATGTATCAATCCTAGGAAACATAGTACCCCATCCTACTATATCTCCATACTAGTAATACAATCAAAACCATAGGGTCGTATTTGAAATTCCATCTGAGTCAAGGCTAGGGAGGAGCTCCTTACCGATTTGAGACACTCTAGCCAGTGTCCCAGGATTGGTACTCTGTCCAACCCTTGGATCCTGCAGGGTCGGTCCACACTTACTTTTGTGGATTAGTTATGCCTGAACACATGTTTCCCGGTCCTATGGGACCTATCATCCGAGGCGCCTCATTCCATCATCCATATAAGTAAAATGTCTGGGCTCCATACCATGACACCACTTCTAGCTAGAAAGAAACATGCTGCTCTCCCTGCGTTCCCTTCTCCCGTTTTAGACTCCGCCGGTGTGTGAGGCTCGTGAAGTCACGTCATACACAAAGCTATGCCTAAACAGGCTATGCTTTGATCATCCCACAAGGCCTGCTTTTCGACAAAGCCTTGATCACATACATCTTGGCATGCCACATCGTTAATCCATACCATATCATTGATTTCTGCCAACATATAACCTCTGAGCTCGTACGTCTCAGAGAAGAGTGTAAAACACCAAACAGATATATGTTTAGCAAGGATCAATAGATACAGTATAAAGGAGTACCACGTCAGACATGCAATCCATTTATACGCTTATGCTCTGGGTCTGAGCGAAAACCAAATCCATTCAATCAACTTGTTCGTTCGGACGACGATCATGACTTCGAATTGGGACTAAATCAATTCAAAGCCTCAACCGCTGTCTTCCTGAGGGGAAGATTGACGGTCTTCATTAGTCGCCTTCTTCTTCAATTCTTATCGTCGTTTTGATTATTTGGAATGAGATTTACTCGGCCTTTCCAAATAATCTTCGTATATATATGTGTATATATATATTGAAAAACTCTTCCTTATCGTTATTTTATTTAATTAAAAATAATTAAATCTTTAATCAACGACGATTCAGGTCAATGGTGATTCTGGCGCTGTTTTCAACCAATTTTGATTTTTCACATATCTAAAATTCTAACCGTTGGATTTTGACGTATTATATATTGTTGGAAAGATTTTTCCAAGAGGTCCTAGCGGTTTCAGTTTCAAGAAAATCCGACGGTCGGATCTTCTTGTATAGTCATTTAAAGATATAATTTTAAAACATGAACTACCGCGCTCGATTCATTTAATTTTAATTATATTTATATATTAATATATAAACATAAACTGTTTAATTCTTTATTCTTATGAATATTGCCATTCTTTATCTTTTCATCCTTTATTTACAGGAAAATGTAAAATCATACTTGAATGATGAATTCTTCCTTTTTAATTTCTTTAATTTACGGTAAAATGTAAATTATATTTCATCGACCAATTCCTTCTTTTAATTCCATTCTTACATGTAAAATGTAATTTATAATCCATCATTCTTAATTACATATAAAATATAAATTTTATGTACAGTGTAAATCCTATTTCTTATTTACATTATAAAAATGCAATTTATTTCATGCGGACTCATTTCATTCATAAATTACATATAAAAATGTAATTTATTTCATGCGGTCTTATTTCATTCCTAAATTACATATAAAAAAATGTAATATATTTTATGCGATTTAAGTTCATTCATAAAATGCATATAAAAATGTATTTTCTTTCATGCGGTGTTAATTCATTCATAAAATACATATAAAAATGTATTTTATTTCATGCGGTGTTAATTCATTCATAAAATACATATGAAAAAAAATGTATTTTATTTCATGCGGTCTAAATTCATTCATAAAATACATATGAAAAAAATGTATTTTATTTTATGCGACATTTCTTCCTTTAAATTACATTATAAAATAATGTAACTTATCCTACGGTCAATTTTCTTTTTATTAACATCATAAATAATGTCAATTTATCCTACGATGTCATTCTTTTATATTAACATTATAAATAATATTAATTTATCCTACGGTATCATTCTTGTATATTAACATTATAAATAATTTTAATTTCCTACCGTGTAAATCCCCTTTTTATCTACATTATAAAATAATGCAAAATTATCCTACGTTGGAATTACTATATAATTTACATTTAAAATAATATAAGATGTACACATGGTGAAATTCATACATATTTACATTAGGAAAAATGTAAATTTCCATTCTCTAATTACAATGTGAGATCCATTCTTTCTTTACAATGTAAAAATTGACTTTTTAATTACAATGTAAAGTCCATTCTTTTTATTTCATAAAAAATAATATAAATCTTCCTATGGTTAAATTTCTCTTAAATATTAACATTAAAAATGTTAATGACAACCCATAGTGTTATGTTAACATTAAAAATGTTAATAGCATCCTACGGTTAAATTTACTATTTAATTTACAGTGAAAATAATGTAAATTTATGCATGCGGTGAAAATACTTTATTCACATAATAACATGTAAAATTTCATGTCATCACAAATTCTAATTTTAACTTACATAATAAAATGTACATCTTCATGACATTGTAAATTCTAATTTTAAATTTACAAAAACAAAATGTAATTTTAATGTCATCGCAAAGTCTAGCTTTAAATTTACAAAATAAAATGTAAACTTTAAAACATCGCCAAATTCTAACTTTAATTTACATAATAAAATGTAAATTTTATATCAACGCCAAATTCTAATGTTAATCTACATAATAAAATGTAAATTTTATATCAACGCAAAATTCTAGCTTTAATTTACATAATAAAATGTAAATTTTATATCAACGCAAAATTCTAGCTTTAACGTACATAATAAAATGTAAATTTTATATCAACGCCAAATTCTAACTTTAATTTACATAATAAAATGTAAATTTTACATCAACGCCAAATTCTAACTTTAATTTACATAATAAAATGTAAATTTTATATCAACGCCAAATTCAAACTTTAATTTACACAAAAAAATGTAAATTTTATATCAACGCAAAATTCTAGCTTTAATTTACATAATAAAAATGTAAATTTTATATCAACGCCAAATTCAAACATTAATTTACATAAAAAAAATGTAAATTTTATATCAACGCAAAATTCTAGCTTTAATTTACATAATAAAAATGTAAATTTTATATCAACGCAAAATTCTAGCTTTAACGTACATAATAAAATGTAAATTTTATATCAACGCCAAATTCTAACTTTAATTTATATAATAAAATGTAAATTTTATATCAATGCCAAATTCTAATGTTAATGTACATAATAAAATGTAAATTTTGTTTCAACGCCAAATTCTAATGTTAATCTACATAATAAAATGTAAATTTTGTTTCAACGCCAAATTCTAATGTTAATCTACATAATAAAATGTAAATTTTTTTCAACACCAAATTCTAATGTTAATCTACATAATAAAATGTAAATTTTTTTCAACGCCAAATTCTAAAGTTAATCTACATAATAAAATGTAAATTTTTGCGTCAACGCCAAGTTTTAACTTTAATTTACAAAATAAATTGTAAATCTCATATCAACGACAAATTCTAATTTTTAATTTACCAAATAAATTGTAAATTTCATATCAACAACAAATTCTAATTTTTAATTTACAAAATAAATTGTAAATTTCATCTCAACAACAAATTCTAATTTTTAATTTACAAAATAAATTGTAAATTTCATCTCAACAACAAATTCTAATTTTTAATTTACAAAATAAATTGTAAATTTCATATCAACAACAAATTCTAATTTACAAAATAAATTGTAAATTTCATGTCATCAAATTAACAACATTCAAATAATCCAAGAGTTCTAGATCTAGCAATTCAAATCAAAATAATATACAGGGTGATGTATATTTTGGCATATGACAAATCGGCGAGGCATAATTCAATGATATTAACAAGTAATCTTTTTTAATTAGCCAATAATTTCAGATCTAGCGTTTAGATTTGGGGATCTAACATCATACAGTCATAAACAACTTAGATCCGTATTTCAATATCGCTACATAGCAGATCAGTCAATATTCTTTAATAACAAAGAATTAATAATTAAATAAATTTAATTTAATTAAAAATAAATTCTCACCTCTGTTGGTTCTGAGATGAATCAAGTTTGGTCAGATTTGGTGTTCGAATTCAAGACGGTTGCGGATCTGAAACATTTTACATGCAAATTCATATAAAAAATAAAAAAACAGCTTTTAACAACTGTCACAGCCACGTTTATAAGCGTTACAAAATCTGAAGCTTTTACCATTAGGAAAGTGTTCAAATCTTTGTTTTCAATTTGCCGGAGCTACGGTCGATGAAATGACGAACCGTTTGTTGGAGGTGGAAGAGCTTGGAGAGACCTATGATCGGCCAGAAGGTGGGGGCACTCTGAAACACCCCACCTCCGTTAGGGTCACTCTCAAAGGGAATGCCCTAATTTTGGTGGAGGTTTATAAGTACAAGTCACAGATATACAAGACAGATATAAGAACACATATTTTTGAACAGCGGAAAACAACAACTTTTATTTCATTAAAATACGTGTTACACCAACCATACCATAATTGTCTTACAATACTTCCAAAAGCATAACATCTTCATAACTGTCTTGATTACATTATTTAAAGAAGCATAAAGATAACATAAATAAACTGCAAAAGTCCCATAGTTGTTGTCCAAAGCCATAGTCCAAAACGAAAAGATCCAAGCAATACATTCTTTCTCTTCAAGCTGGATATGAAGGCTGGTCAAGCTGCGGTATTCCCTCCCTGAGGACCTGGGGGGGAAACGGAAGAAAAGAAGACGAAAGAAAAGTAGAGTCAGACATAAAGCCTAAGTAAGTCTAGGACTATTCAGTCTATGAATAAAGAACTGGGTATGATAAGTATAAACTAGAAATGGGGAAAGCATCATAAACTTAGTTAAGTTGTCTAGGGTCGAATGTACTATCGTACCCCATATCAATCTCTGAACCCATATAAACTAGTTCCCAACTGGTACCCCATAATCAGGGTGAAGTGATCCATTTTATGATGATCGGCTCCTACTCGCATAGTTACATGTGTCTTACGGCCCCCGATGTTGTAGTTACCTATGCTGGTCCCACCATGGGGTGTATCAAGTCCCATGGCGGCGGCCCGACACAACCTTAGAATGCACAGGTATGCTACCGGTGCCCAGTGCCTTATTTTTCTACGCCGGAGTGAGTGCACGCCCACACCCCGTTAGAACCTACACTGCTACACCACCGTCGTCGATTTGACCTCTTACAGTCAGCCCAGTAATCGTGCCCCACCCTGCCTAGTTTCAGGGTATCATGATACGCCTTGTAGGGTCACTGCTGACAAGGGTCCCCCGCTACTAGGTTTTTCTATTCCTAGCCAGCATGCTAAGTTGGTTAAGTGTTTTATAAACCTAACCCCCAATCAGTCTGTTTAGTTTAGCATGTTCCATTTTGATTAAGTCTTTAATTCACTTAATCCTATCAATCCTGACTCAGCCTTAATTGTCTTATTAAAGCCTTGACCTCTCACATTAGACAGGTATTGTTGTGGCTGCATGTTGCCGGTTGGGTCCGGGCAGTCTTACACCACAACTCAGTCTAACCTCGGGTCCTTATTGGGCTCCATGTTTAACCACCCACATTGGATAGGTATTGTTGTGACTACTGGACAGCCGGGTGGTTCCGGGCAGGTTTACATCACAACTCAATCCAACCTCGGGTTAAACACATCGTATTTTCTACATTTACATATTTTGTCTCTTTACTTTATTTTCTTATATGTAAATATTTGCGGCCCATTATTCAAAATCAATTTAAGCTAATGGTGTAAAGGTTTACACCAATCATGGGCCCAACCCATTCTTGAATTTGGGCCCATCTACTTTTATATTTTCATTTATTAATTAATTTGGCCCAACGCTATTTCCCCCGTTTAATACGTTCGTTTATTATAATATATGTTGGGCTTAGCCTTTTAAGCCCAACTTAGCCACGTGAAAAAGGGGAGGCTTAAAACGTGATTATATACACAAAAAAGGGGAATGTGAACGCATGAACTTGCAACATAACGTTGGAACTACAAAATAGAAACTGGTGTACTTGCATTGTAGTAACATATACTTTGGTCATAAAGCATAAGTGACATGAATCAAACCATGTAAACTTGTAGTTAAGTTAAGAATCTAACTAAATTAGATATCATTATTGACACATAGTCTTAACTACAACATAAACCTATATTTTTACCTAGGCATAATGTCAAACATAAGCAAATCATGTTTATAAAATTACTATATGTTTACAAAGGTGCTTACTTTTGTTACTAATACAAAAGTATAGTTCAACTAGAATTATTCCAACTTAATCATGATTTTTAATCTATTCACATAATCATGGCACAAATATACCCAAACATGAAATCATGGTTTTTGATCTATTCATGTAATCATGGCATAATTATTCCTAAACATGAAATCATGGTTTTCATTCTATTCAGAGAATTATAAACATATCTAAACTTACATCATGGTTTTTATTTTATCTATGTAAACTTGCAAGAGGAATGTAATTCTAATGTAATTCTAATGTAACTTATGATAACAACATGAGCCTAAAAACATGTTTTTCAATTGGGCATAATAACGAACATAGTTTTTTCATGTTCATAAAATTAATACAAATTTACAAAGATGCGTGCTTTTGTCACTATCACAAAAATATGATTTTTATACTTGAACTATGATGCCAATTCCAACATAACTTCATATGAATCATAATACTTAGGTGAATCAAATTACACTAAAGATGACCATGGAATTTTACATCATGTTGTCATAACCATAGATCATGGACTTGCATGAATTCCAATTAAAATGTCATAACATAGAGTTGTTAACATGAATCATATACTTGCATGAATCTCAAATAAATTATTACAACATATAGTTGTTAACATGAATCATATACTTGCATGAATCTTAAATAAATTATTACAACATATAGTTGTTACTTTCAACATGAATCATATGCTTGCAATTATCAAATGGGTGTTGTAAATAACTACCACAAACATGTAGTTTTTCAATATGAATCATATGCTTGAATTAAATTTCCACAACATGTGGTTGTCAACATAAATCATATACTTGTATGAATCCAATCGTACACCATAGTATTGCCAAATCGTTAGAATCAAAATAACATACAAATATAGATTATTATCGCCACAATTCCATTTCGCAAATCACGTTCTTGCGAATATCCAATCGTATACCACAATATTCCCAAATCGTTTAGCATCAAAGCAACATACAAATATAAATTATTACTGCCACAATTCCATTTCTTTCTTTACACAAATCAACACAATTATTTAATTCATATCGGAATAGCACTCTACTTACAGCGTATGACGAATCTTCAATTCAGAAATCTGAATTCTGAATTTGGAGATGCTATCCTTTGTTGTAGGCGTTGTTTTGATTGATTAACGTTGCTTTAAGCTTTGAATTGATTTGTTGTTCGTCTCTTTTCAAGTGGAGGCTCTCTTTAGTTTCCCTCCGACAGCATGGCGGCTCAAGATCTTATTTTGTGCGTATTTTTTTAGTTGAGATTTGAGTTGTATATATAGAATTTTAGGATTAATTTAGGCCGTTTGATTAATCCTAGAAATGACCACAACCGTTCAGTCAGGATAGAGTTATCCTATTGACTCAGCCATGAGTCAGAAATGACTCAGCATTGACTCAGCGATGAGTCAGAAATGACTCAGCGCATTAAATGTTCACCAATTCAAACGTAAATACGTATTTAATAGATACATTTTCCCCTTTACCGTATTAATTACCCATATATAAATATTTATTTATATATGAATAAATATTTTCTTACCTTTAATTTGTCATAATTCCAAATTGGAGAAGGCCCAAAAAAAAAACCATCCTTGACAACCAAAAATGCGCAACATACGCTACATGATGCGTACACGTCATATATATATATATGCGTATATGTATATATATATATTCATTTTTTTTCTCTATCTTCCCAATTACCCATTTTCACACTAAACCACTTTTTGAACTGCGTTCACACTAGGCTATTTTAAGCCATTCCCCTAAAACAAAAATAGGGCGCTGGCGGGGATCGAACTCTGTACCTCTTGTATAAAAGTCATGTGTTCCAACCAAATGAGCTACTAAGTCTTTTGCTTACAAACCCTAGAACAATGCTAAACATTATTCGTTTCCCATTCTTTTTTTTTCATGTTTTGCTGCGATATTTAAATTAAAGATATCTTCTTCACACGTTATCCGTTTTGCGTAAACTCGGACTCTATCTCAAGCAGAATTTCGAGGCGGACGCAATGGCGTAACCCGTTTCCCTTAATTCTTATGTTTTTAATTAAGTATACCATAGTTTATTAAATTACTGTCAACCGAAAACTCGGGGTGTTACATTCTCCCCCACTTAAAAGGATTTCGTCCCCGGAATCTTCAAGTTAGGAAGAATGTGTCCTACCATCCAATCACCCATCTACACAACCATTCAATCACAGGCATTCATTGTCCTTAAAAGACTTCTAATGCTTCATGATCATATGCGAAGTGTGTGTGTGTGTACTTGTACTTATCTAATGCAAAATCAGGCGGTTTACTGATTCAGTTGACCTCCTTAATGCGAATTATGTGAGTGCCATGAATCCATTATGTATGCAAATTTTCCTATTCATGATTCTACATGAGTGCACAATCATTCATACAAATGCAACATCCATATGACAACACATTAAAGTTCAACCATATACGAATGCAAACATATATGCATATGCAATATGAAGTGACTGAGCCGATCTAAAACCTAGATTGTGTGTGTATATGCAACCACGAGCAACCACTAGCAATCACTTGCAACCACTTGCAACCATCATCCATAACATGTTTCAACTACATGTTTTCATCCAAAGAGTTTCTACCTAAAAGATAGGGTCGAGGAGATATACCTAAATAGATAGATAAAAGTGCAACTTAAGGAAAAAGGAAAGATCAAAGATGTACCCTCGAAAAGAAAAGGGTAGGCTGCGCGTATTTTAGCTTCAGTTTCCCAAGTTGCATCTCCTTCGGCGTCGCTCCACTGAACTTTGACGAGCTTGACTTCGCGGTTGCGTAGCTTCTTCACTTCCGTTCCTAATATGCGGGTTGGAACTTTCCTCACGGTTGCTTCGCGCTCCACTTCAGCTTCTTCTAGGATATTTGGCTCTACCACTTCAGCAGACTCATGTAGACATTTTCGGAGATGTGAAACATGAAAAACGTTGCGAACTCCGGCCAATTTTTCGGGTAGCTCTAATCTATAGGCCATTTTCCCAATTGTTCGTATCTAAAGGTATAGTCGAATGATAGAAGCAAGTAAAAACTTTGTGCCCATTAGGCAATGTCAAAACTGGAAATCTATGCCACACATATATTGATTAGGAGAAGAACTCTTTAGGCATCAGCCCCGAAGACCGAAATCAACATCAGACTGACACCCAAAGAATTACTCAACCCAACCACCATATATGATTCTAGGAAACTAAGCATGATGGACTCCTTTTAGGTCACAAGGGAGTCCCTTCCTAAGACCAATCTGTATCCTATAAAACCCAAAAACTTTAGTCAAACCAACGAACACCCTCGAGCCCCAACATGTGTTACTAACAGGTGTGTCATACTCCCTATGGGGTTTGCAACAGAAATTGGATTGAGAATGGGACCGAGAGGATATACACAAAAGATAGCATGCAAGCAAGCTCTACAGGAAGAGAGGGGTCAAGGATATACTCTTAAGAAGAGATATGATGCACGAATCTAGTCTTCAATCTTCTAAGTCGCATTTCTTGAGCTTAACTCCATTATGCTTTGTCTGTCTTTAACTTCACAATTTCTTAGCTTCTTAATTCCTGTTTCCAAAATATGAGTTGGAACCTACTTCACTGTTGCCTCTCATTCCTCTTTCACTTACTCTACATCTAGTATACTCGGCTCAAGCATAACGGCGTACTCATGGTTTCATGCAAGCTCTCCAAAATTCACTAGTGAATTTTAGATCTCGTCCACTTACTATTAGGTATTCCACGTAGGAGAACTATCTCTTGGAAATAAATGCCAGTCATGTTGCCAAATGTACTTACTAGGGTGATTCTCCACAACTCATGCATAAGCGAAATGAACCTTCTGCCTTAGTGACGAACACTACTAGAGCGCCCCATTCTGAAATGCTCCTTCTAATGAACCGCTTCTCTAGAAGCTCTTTAATCTGTTTACTGAGCCCTTACCTTTCCCGTGGAGCCATGTGTCTAACGGGCAATGCAACAGGCTTTTCATTATCTACGAGATATATGCGGAAGTCTATCTCCCGCTTCGGAGGCAAGCCCTTCACCTCTTCGAAGACATCCGGATATTCCCGGACCACTCTAACTGATTGCAAATTTTCAACAGAGGCATCTAGCGATTCAAGATAACTAAGCATAACCGCATACGAGGGATTATAAGAAATTTCCAAAGTGTTACCGAGCTGGGTTAGGAGCCTAACAACGCCTTTTTTTTTCAAAATCAAGGATGGCCCCATTACTGGATAGCCAATCCATGCCCAAAATCAAACCATATCCCGAAAAGCCCAAAACAAAGGCACCACATTTAAATTCTACGCTTAGAATAGAATTTTTCTATCCCACACAGATCATAGACAAATGAGCTGGGCCCCCAATTGGGTTTGAAACAATTAAGGGGTCCTCTACCGTACTAGTTTTTAGGTGCAGAGATTTTAACTAAAGCAGACGAGATAAAGGAGTGTGACGCGCCGGAATCAATTAAAGTGCGAACGGGGTGATCATACTACACTTTCTACAGAAGTATTTATACCTCGTTTCTTTGGGCAGTCCTTAGCCATGTGGCCTGTCTCACCGCAAGAAAAGCACCCACCATTCATCTTGGCCTTCTTTTTCCGGCAATCTTTCACTAAGTGCCCCACTTTGCCACAGAATTTACACTTCCTCTTCTCTCGGGACTTGTTGTCTTTCCAGCCCTTCTCAAAGTCTGTCTTCTCAGGGCAGTCTATGCTGATGTGTCCAGTCTCCCCACAATGAAAACATTCTCCTTGCTTTCTTTTCCTTTTTCTACAATCCTTGGCTATGTGCCCCTCCGTACCACAAAAATTGCATTTCCTTTTTTCTCGTTTCTTATTATTACTGTTACGATCCTTTCTTGTTTGACTATTATTCGTCTTCCTACTCTGGGACTCTTCCGCTTGCTGGTTCACGTGGAGGAGGAGGAGTGAAAGCGTCAGCAGCTGGGGAGTAAGGTCTCCAGACATGCTGAAACAGAAAGGATAGATTCAAAACGAAGGATAGAAGATAGTACCTATGGCTTTGGGGGGGGGGACTTTGCCTTTTTAAAATAAAATAATATTTTATCTTTTTTTTAAAAAAAAAATGCTTCTTTAAATTTCCTTTTTGAAAATAAATTTTCAAAACTTTTTATCTTATCTGGTAAACCTATGCTCTGATACCAAGTGAAACACCCCACCTCCGTTAGGGTCACTCTCAAAGGGAATGCCCTAATTTTGGTGGAGGTTTATAAGTATAAGTCACAGATATACAAGACAGATATAAGAACACATATTTTTGAACAGCGGAAAACAACAACTTTTATTTCATTAAAATACGTGTTACACCAACCATACCATAATTGTCTTACAATACTTCCAAAAGCATAACATCTTCATAACTGTCTTGATTACATTATTTAAAGAAGCATAAAGATAACATAAATAAACTGCAAAAGTCCCATAGTTGTTGTCCAAAGCCATAGTCCAAAACGAAAAGATCCAAGCAATACATTCTTTCTCTTCAAGCTGGATATGAAGGCTGGTCAAGCTGCGGTATTCCCTCCCTGAGGACCTGGGGGGGAAACGGAAGAAAAGAAGACGAAAGAAAAGTAGAGTCAGACATAAAGCCTGAGTAAGTCTAGGACTATTCAGTCTATGAATAAAGAACTGGGTATGATAAGTATAAACTAGAAATGGGGAAAGCTTCATAAACTTAGTTAAGTTGTCTAGGGTCGAATGTACTATCGTACCCCATATCAATCTCTGAACCCATATAAACTAGTTCCCAACTGGCACCCCATAATCAGGGTGAAGTGATCCATTTTATGATGATCGGCTCCTACTCGCATAGTTACATGTGTCTTACGGCCCCCGATGTTGTAGTTACCTATGCTGGTCCCACCATGGGGTGTATCAAGTCCCATGGCGGCGGCCCGACACAACCTTAGAATGCACAGGTATGCTACCGGTGCCCAGTGCCTTATTTTTCTACGCCGGAGTGAGTGCACGCCCACACCCCGTTAGAACCTACACTGCTACACCACCGCCGTCGATTTGACCTCTTACAGTCAGCCCAGTAATCGTGCCCCACCCTGCCTAGTTTCAGGGTATCATGATACGCCTTGTAGGGCTACTGCTGACAAGGGTCCCCCGCTACTAGGTTTTTCTATTCCTAGCCAGCATGCTAAGTTGGTTAAGTGTTTTATAAACCTAACCCCTAATCAGTCTGTTTAGTTTAGCATGTTCCATTTTGATTAAGTCTTTAATTCACTTAATCCTATCAATCCTGACTCAGCCTTAATTGTCTTATTAAAGCCTTGACCTCTCACATTAGACAGGTATTGTTGTGGCTGCATGTTGCCGGTTGGGTCCGGGCAGTCTTACACCACAACTCAGTCTAACCTCGGGTCCTTATTGGGCTCCATGTTTAACCACCCACATTGGATAGGTATTGTTGTGACTACTGGACAGCCGGGTGGTTCCGGGCAGGTTTACATCACAACTCAATCCAACCTCGGGTTAAACACATCGTATTTTCTACATTTACATATTTTGTCTCTTTTCTTTATTTTCTTATATGTAAATATTTGCGGCCCATTATTCAAAATCAATTTAAGCTAATGGTGTAAAGGTTTACACCAATCATGGGCCCAACCCATTCTTGAATTTGGGCCCATCTACTTTTATATTTTCATTTATTAATTAATTTGGCCCAACGCTATTTCCCCCGTTTAATACGTTCGTTTATTATAATATATGTTGGGCTTAGCCTTTTAAGCCCAACTTAGCCACGTGAAAAAGGGGAGGCTTAAAACGTGATTATATACACAAAAAAGGGGAATGTGAACGCATGAACTTGCAACATAACGTTGGAACTACAAAATAGAAACTGGTGTACTTGCATTGTAGTAACATATACTTTGGTCATAAAGCATAAGTGACATGAATCAAACCATGTAAACTTGTAGTTAAGTTAAGAATCTAACTAAATTAGATATCATTATTGACACATAGTCTTAACTACAACATAAACCTATATTTTTACCTAGGCATAATGTCAAACATAAGCAAATCATGTTTATAAAATTACTATATGTTTACAAAGGTGCTTACTTTTGTTACTAATACAAAAGTATAGTTCAACTAGAATTATTCCAACTTAATCATGATTTTTAATCTATTCACATAATCATGGCACAAATATACCCAAACATGAAATCATGGTTTTTGATCTATTCATGTAATCATGGCATAATTATTCCTAAACATGAAATCATGGTTTTCATTCTATTCAGAGAATTATAAACATATCTAAACTTACATCATGGTTTTTATTTTATCTATGTAAACTTGTAAGAGGAATGTAATTCTAATGTAATTCTAATGTAACTTATGATAACAACATGAGCCTAAAAACATGTTTTTCAATTGGGCATAATAACGAACATAGTTTTTTCATGTTCATAAAATTAATACAAATTTACAAAGATGCGTGCTTTTGTCACTATCACAAAAATATGATTTTTATACTTGAACTATGATGCCAATTCCAACATAACTTCATATGAATCATAATACTTAGGTGAATCAAATTACACTAAAGATGACCATGGAATTTTACATCATGTTGTCATAACCATAGATCATGGACTTGCATGAATTCCAATTAAAATGTCATAACATATAGTTGTTAACATGAATCATATACTTGCATGAATCTCAAATAAATTATTACAACATATAGTTGTTAACATGAATCATATACTTGCATGAATCTTAAATAAATTATTACAACATATAGTTGTTACTTTCAACATGAATCATATGCTTGCAATTATCAAATGGGTGTTGTAAATAACTACCACAAACATGTAGTTTTTCAATATGAATCATATGCTTGAATTAAATTTCCACAACATGTGGTTGTCAACATAAATCATATACTTGTATGAATCCAATCGTACACCATAGTATTGCCAAATCGTTAGAATCAAAATAACATACAAATATAGATTATTATCGCCACAATTCCATTTCGCAAATCACGTTCTTGCGAATATCCAATCGTATACCACAATATTCCCAAATCGTTTAACATCAAAGTAACATACAAATATAAATTATTATTGCCACAATTCCATTTCTTTCTTTACACAAATCAACACAATTATTTAATTCATATCGGAATAGCACTCTACTTACAGCGTATGACGAATCTTCAATTCAGAAATCTGAATTCTGAATTTGGAGATGCTATCCTTTGTTGTAGGCGTTGTTTTGATTGATTAACGTTGCTTTAAGCTTTGAATTGATTTGTTGTTCGTCTCTTTTCAAGTGGAGGCTCTCTTTAGTTTCCCTCCGACAGCATGGCGGCTCACGATCTTATTTTGTGCGTATTTTTTTAGTTGAGATTTGAGTTGTATATATAGAATTTTAGGATTAATTTAGGCCGTTTGATTAATCCTAGAAATGACCACAACCGTTCAGTCAGGATAGAGTTATCCTATTGACTCAGCCATGAGTCAGAAATGACTTAGCATTGACTCAGCGATGAGTCAGAAATGACTCAGCGTATTAAATGTTCACCAATTCAAACGTAAATACGTATTTAATAGATACATTTTCCCCTTTACCGTATTAATTACCCATATATAAATATTTATTTATATATGAATAAATATTTTCTTACCTTTAATTTGTCATAATTCCAAATTGGAGAAGGCCCAAAAAAAAAAACCATCCTTGACAACCAAAAATGCGCAACATACGCTACATGATGCGTACACGTCATATATATATATGCGTATATGTATATATATATATTCATTTTTTTTCTCTATCTTCCCAATTACCCATTTTCACACTAAACCACTTTTTGAACTGCGTTCACACTAGGCTATTTTAAGCCATTCCCCTAAAACAAAAATAGGGCGCTGGCGGGGATCGAACTCTGTACCTCTTGTATGCAAGTCATGTGTTCCAACCAAATGAGCTACTAAGTCTTTTGCTTACAAACCCTAGAACAATGCTAAACATTATTCGTTTCCCATTCTTTTTTTTTTCATGTTTTGCTGCGATATTTAAATTAAAGATATCTTCTTCACACGTTATCCGTTTTGCGTAAACTCGGACTCTATCTCAAGCAGAATTTCGAGGCGGACGCAATGGCGTAACCCGTTTCCCTTAATTCTTATGTTTTTAATTAAGTATACCATAGTTTATTAAATTACTGTCAACCGAAAACTCGGGGTGTTACACACTCGGCGGCGGCGGTGGGGCCCAGGGGAGGCGCGACCGTGGCTGGTTTGCGGAGTTATGGCGGCTTCGTCGAGGCACGGTTCAAGGTGATTCTTGTCGGAGAAGAAAGAGCTCGGGAAGAGCTTCGAAACGGGTACTCACACGCTAAATTTCGTTGAAAAATGAAGGAGAAATCGAAGTTTGAAGATTTCGGCCATGATGGGTTTTGGTGGCTGCATATGTCGGCTGAAGACAACGAAGAGGAGGAGAGATGAACAGTGATTTCGGGTTTTATAATATTATATTAGGTTTTCCTAATCATTATTTAATAATTTAATTAGCCCGTTTTGGTCCGAACTCCGATTCAGGCCTGCTTACTGTCGTTCTTAAGGTTTAGACACCTTCTGAACTTTGGGCTATGTCCCGGGGTCTAATTCCGAGGCCTGTTATGAGTTTTGGAATAATTAAATTATTTTATTAATATTTTAATGTGTACCGTACATGAAAATTCACCGAGATCACAAACTAACTACAAAAATTCTCGAAAAATATATTTAGCTATGTTTTGATGCTATGGACCTATGAAAATTAATTTCGTTCAATTCTGAGCCCATATGGATTTTTAATGAATTTCTAAAGTCAAAAATTTGCCCGTTTACACTGAAAAATCAATTATAATTATATTTTAATTCTAAAAATTACCAAAAAATCATTTTTAGCTTTTTTTGATGATACGAATCCAACAAAATTTATTTCGTTGAATTCTGAGACTTTTTGAAAAATGACTATTTTTCAGTCAATTAATTTTGACCGAAATTGACAAAACACAGTTTCTTTCGCCATGCTCACATACTAGCTCGGAAAATTCTAAAAATTTAAACCTAGCAATAATTTGACATTCCGGTTCCAACAAAAGTGGTTTCGTCGAAAACGGACACTGTTTGAAAAATCACTATTTTCCATGGCTATATATTTTATATTAAAAATACATTTTTAAACAAATAATTTTCGAAACTCCAAATATATAAGTGTTTATACTTTTTAAATGCAGAAACGTCATTCCGGACTCAATGGAAGTGGTTTTGAGTTCAATTTCCTTCGTATGTGAAAAGTAGCTTTTTGGACCATATATATATTATATAAATTCTTACAGCGACCTTTCAAATTTTTTATTTTGACATAACTTATAAATTATAATCTAAAATTAAATTTCTTAAATTCATTATATAGATATTGACAATACGAACCTAACATTTCTTGTTTTATCCAATTTCGTTTTAGAACCAATTTTATATAATTTTTCAAAGTTCAAAACTAAAATTTGAAACTACCGCACCCTTTCGGGCTTGGAATGGAATTTATAAAACTTTTAAAGTCTTACTTCAAATAAAATAAATTTTTCATCGTTATTATTTAAAATAAATTATTTTAAATAGCCAAAGCTCATTAAAATTATTTAAAATAAAATTTTAAATTTCCCCCAAAAATCAGGGTTGTTACAGGATATATTGGTTGTTATTATAATCAAGTAAGATTTTAAATTAAATGGTTATGTAAATAACCAATCAGAATTCATATAAGTGAAATACGTGAAATCAGATGAGTTAAATCTAAAATTTAAACCAGAAATTGAGTTAATATTCTGGAAAATTGGATAAGTGTTTGTAAATGGATTTGGATTAAAAATAAGGAAAATTTAAGATCCTGGGAGATTTTAAATTGTTTTACAAGCAGTGTGAATTATATTTTGAAATGAATTTCAAAGTGGAAATGTTTAGAAATAGTTTTATAATATTGAACTCACTTCGATCGCGGGAAAATAGATTCTGATGATGACAGCTGCTTCATCAGTATTCATTTTCGAGTCGTAAGTGACGAATTACTACCAGAGATACTGTTTTGAATTTGTTTTGGGAAAGACAAGTTGTGTTGAATTTCAAAATGGGATTTATAATAAAGAACGAATAAAGAAAGTTTGAAATAGAAATTGAATATAGAAATTCAAAGGGAGTTTGAATATATGAAATTCAATGGAATTGAAATAGAAATTGAATATAGAAATCCAAAGGGAGTTTGAATATGGAAATTCAAATGGAATTCAAATATAGAATTTGAATATTGAAAATATATAGAATTTGAATATAAAATTCAAATATAGGATTTTAATATATAAAATTTGAATATAGAATTCAAATGGAATTTAAACTATAGAATTTGAATATATAAAATTTGAATAGAAATTGAGTAGAATTAACAAAGTCGAAGAGGAATTAGTTAATTGAGTTTTGAATTTGAAGTTGAACTTTGAAAGGTGAATTGGATTTGTAAATGGATATTCGAAATCGAATATAGAACTTAAATTTGAAATTTGGATTCAAATTAGTTAATAAACAAGTTAAAATATATTTGAACATGTCATGTTCAAATATAAAAGTGAAATAGACTAAAGAGTTAATTAACAAATTGAGTTAAAACGATCAGATATAGCTATAATAGTCTAGGCAGGTATAAATATACATGAGATAGGTATAGATAAGGTATGAAGGTATATAAATAGAATGCTCGACGAAAAGGTATGTTTTTAATTCATATATGAGATTTTATGCGCTGTATCGGCTAGCCGCTTGGCTTTTTCTTTTTCTTTTGGATTAGTGAGGGCCATGGGAGGCTATTTGAAATATCCCGATGCTCCTGGTACAAAGGAGGTTATGGCGAATTTTTCCGAGAATTTAAGGAGTTAGAATATTTTTAAGATAATTTGATAATTAGAAATCAACGTATCGATATATATATATAAGTCGATAAGGAAACGAACTTAGAAATAGAACAGTAAAACCAAAAAGGAAGACTAAGAATAAAATCTAGTAAGAATAGAAAGAGGAAGCGTATATGTATTTAAAAGTGAATAAGTAGTTTTATGGTATTGATTATTCGAGTAAGTAGTCATATCTGTTTTGACGTTATAAATGTTATTCAGTAAGGGTCTGAGAGGTAGTTATACCCCAACTTGATTGATTTCATTATTAACAAATAAATAGTAAAATTTCAGGCTCGAAGATCAATGTTGAATAAGAGTTAGTTGAATATAGTATTTGGGTTGTCGTAACGATGTTTTACACAACATCTGTTTTAACCCAAATAAGTGTAAGCTTGGAAATATAATAAAGAATATTTCCTAAGTACAAAAATAAACGAGATCGGAAAAGAGATAAGTAATTGGAATATTTTCCAATTATAAATAGCATATATTTTCTAAAGTTTAGAAAATAAAGGAAGGCGATATTCGGAAATGTTTCCCAAATAACATAAAAGGCCAATATGGTTATTGAAAATATTTGGTTAACAAATATTGATAAAGAAATAGAGAAGTGATTTAAGTAATGGAATATTAATTAAGGGCTCAGTGACATGTTCAAAAGGAAAATTTGATTTTTGAAAAGAGTAAACTGTTTAAAAAATCCCAGGGAAAGACTATTTGAATTAAAAACAAATTTAACAGAAATTTTGTGGAAGCAAATTTGAAATAAAGTAAAACCAGTAAAGTGGTAACGGAGATTGAATTAGAATGATATCAAGACAAACTGGATTGTGAGATTCAAATTTGAAGTGTAATATAATAATCAAGTTAAGAGTTGGGAATCGAGAAGAAACTCGAGTTGAAATGATATTTGGCTCGGATATAAGCGAATGGTTGTGTTGTGGATAAAAGAAAATTGGAATTTGATTGGGATGACCCTTGTTTCTACTGAATTGATAACAGGTGGAAAGGATATAATGATATGCCGACAAAAGGTACAAGTTTATACTTCTATTAGATATAAGATTTATGAGCTGAATTTGGCAAGCCGCTTGGCTGTTTGATTTTCTTTTGGGTTGGAGATGGCCCAGAGAGGCGAGTGGTGGTTTGACGTATTGACCAGTACAAAGGAGGTGCTGGCGAAATTTTCCGAAAAGTTAAGGCGTTAGAAAATTTTCAGGATTTTTGAAAATTTTCGATAATAAGAATTAATTAATAATTTAATTGAAATTAAATTGGTTCAGTTAAAACTGAAGTTAAGAAGTGAACAAATATGTTCTAACCAGTCGGTAGGGTCGTTCTCTACCTTAGCAATTTCGAGGACGAAATTATTTTAAGTGGGGAAGATTGTAATGACCCGCATTGGCAGAGGTATTATAATTAATTTATTTAATTATTGAAATGGTGGTTTAGAGAATTTAATGGTCGTGGAATTTAATAATGGTGAATATTTAATTAAAATAATAAGTTAAATAGTATATTTAATTCTGAAATAATCAGAATTGGCTGAAATGGCGATATGGTGTGAACTGGATCATCTGTGATATTTAATTCAGTTTAGAATTGAATTAGAATAACGAATATATTTAAATAACGACAGTTGAACGCATAATTATATTATAATTAAAATCGAGCTTGAAATGGTGCTGTAGTTCGTAATTTGGCGATTCGAACTTCAACTGAATGTATAGGATTCGTTTTAAGTCGGATTTCTGTGAAACAAGAAACGTGTGGAGCTGGTGGAGTATATCTTTCTAGTGGAAGAGAAAAATCAGGATTTCATCGTGTAGATTTTGATTTACGTCCAAATCAAATTTTAGAAAAGTCGATGTGGAATTCCTTTATAATTTATAAAGGAATTATTTATATTTTAAAAAGGAATTTCATTTTAAATCGAATATCGATTTAATCGGGATTTGAAATATCAAGTTATAAATCCCAGTAGAGCTGTATGGTATTCCACTGTGGATATATACGATAATATTTATTTTTAAATATTAAATTTAATTATATTTAAATATATTTATATATTTAAATGGGTTATTCAGAGTTGTAAAAATAGCCACTTTTGCAAACGAAGTCGGAATTCGACGAAACTAATTTTGTTGGATCTGTAATGTCGAACTGTAGTTGCATGTCCAGTTTCGTGATTTTTAGGTACCGTATGTGATCGCACAGATTTTTAGAAGGCGAAATGAATTAACATGGAGAATATACTGGGAATATTCCTTCTACAAAATATCCCACCCCTCTATAAATAACCCTTTAACTAAAATTCTAAACCTAATTTCATTGCGTTGGTCAACAAATGTGCCGTCGGTTTATACCTCCAGTAAAAGTTTCCAACAAAAGAAAAATCAAAAGAAATAGGAAATAAATCTTATAAATCCTCATACATATGTATTTCGATTCAACAGAGGATCCTCTTCGATCTGGAGTCCCGTTTTAGTGGTGCGATCAACTTTGGTACTCGTCGGTTTTTCAGCAGTAACGACTAGGGTTGGTGAACTCGAGGAGATGGTGCATCGATTTGGATGTTGGAGGGTGTTTTCGGGTTCAGGGAACAAAACCGCGCCTCATGGAATAAAAGAGTGGGTTTCGGTGACCAAAAGCGACGCGGTCACTGAAGTGCTGAAGAACATCGCGCTGGCCTTTTGGTGTTCGAACGAAGTGAAAAGGGTATGGATGGAGGGTGGGGGGTTGGAAGAGATGAAGTTGGGATATTTTTGTGGGATTTTCTGTGAACAATTGAGGTGGATTGGGGGCTTGAAAACGTCGGCCATGTTTTGGGTTCCTGAGGCTCGATGTTATGTGGAGGAGATAAAGATAGGGGCGGCGATGGGAAATGAGGAAGCGGGTTTGGGCCGGTTAAGAGTGGGTGAGGCCCGAGTTTTATTTTTAATTTCAAGTTTGGTTTATTTAAATATGTGTTTAACTGTAAAATCCATATCTCGATCATACGATGTCAGAATCTCACGAAATAGGATCCGTTGGGATCGTATGGACGGGAGCAACACAATGAGACTGACGGGGAGTGGATTGGAGCTCATTTGAATTTACGGCGAAATAAATTATTTGATTCAAATCAAACAAACAGTTTATCGTTCTTTAACGATGAACTGCCAATGTGAGTAAATCTCACTGACGTTGAACAGTTTATAATTTCATGTTGTATTTTTAGAACTATTAAATATTGGCTGATTGACTGTGTGTTGACTGCTTGATTGAACTGCTAGTCAGTTAGTTGAATTTATATATTGATTCTGTTTAACAGAATATATCATATGGAACTGAAAGTGATGTTGATTTTATTATATAACATCTGTGGATGCAGGGAAACAGGCTGGAGGAATCCGACTGGATTCCTCAACAGTTATTTTATTGTTTTTCGTATATTTTGATATATGATGCGATATGTAATCTGTTGTCGATTATATGTGTTTGAACGATATTGGTCATCGTGATTTGATGTGTTAAATACCATAGCATACCGAAATGGTGAAAAGGGAATTTTCAAAATGAATATTGAAAATAGATTATTTATAAAATCAAGGGATTTTATAAAAGAGATAATATTTATAACAATCAAAGGAGATTTTATAAAAAGGAAATATTTAGAAAATAAATAGAGTTATAAAAAGGAAATTTGTTTATAACCGAATAGGATGTTATAAAAAGGAAAACGTTATAAAAAGGAAAACGTTACTAAAAGGGAAATCATTTGTAAAGTGAAGAACCGTTACTAAAAGTAAATCTTTATAAATGAATAGTTTATTCGAAAAGGAGTTAATCGAATATGGTATTCGAAGGGGGTCAATCGAATAAGGTATTCGAAAGTTAGTAAATCGAATATGTTATTCGAAAAGGGGGGTTAGTCGAGTCTAGTTTGCTGAATAGAGTTAATTGAATAAGAGTAAACCAGTTAGAATTAATCGAATAGAGTTAAATTGAGTTAATCGAATATCAGTTATTCGAAGAAGAGTTAAATAGTGTTAATCCAAAGGAGTTAATCGAAAATAGTTTATTCGAATAGAGTAAAAGGAGTTAATCGAATATAGTTTATTCAAATATAATAAAGGAGTTAATCGAATATAGTTTACTCGAATAGAGTAAAAGGAGTTAATCGAATATATAATTTATTCAAATAGAATTAAAAGAGTTATTGAATATAGTTTATTCGATAGGAGTTAAGTGAATAGAGTTAGAGTTAAATCAAAAGAGTTAAGTGAATAGAGTTATTGAATATACCTTATCGAAGGAAAGAATTATCGAATAGAAAAGATTTGAAAGAGAGTTACGTAAGGAAGTTTGTTAAAGAATTAGAAGGGTGAACTTTGACTATTTCAAGGTTAGAAACGTTGTTCAGTTAAGGTCTGAGAGGTAGTATTACCCCAACTTGATTGACTTCATTTTTAACTAAGGAATGGTTAAGGTTCGATAGTAAAGGATGGTTAAGTGAATTTAGTAATTAAAGGAAATGGTTTGAGTTGGCATCGCGATGGTTTGTTTAAACATCTGTCTAAGTCCAATGAAGAAGCTTTGGAAATGTTTTCCAAATAAGAAACCAGAAATGTTTTCTAATAAAGAAAACAAGAAATGGAAATGTTTTCCATTGTTAATAACGTATATTTTCCAAATTTAGAAAATAAGAAATATTGAATATAAAGAAACAGGAGATAAGTAAATTAATGAAATAAAGAGATAAATGTTGAATGATGTTTGATCGATATAAATTTCCATTTGGAAATAATATCGTTGTTTGCACACCTGTTTTTCTTCGATAGTTAAATCACAGACTATCGAAGTTTTGACCATTTTAACGTTGCTAATATGGAGAGACCAGTTAGATTATTATCCAAAGAACCACTCTATATTGGCATAAGCGTTGCGAATCATATATGCCAAAGGAAATTGAAGACGAAGTTATGCAAGGGCTATCCTGTTTCGGTTCATCCTGTTCCTGGATGACTTGTATGGACGGATGTCTGACAGAGTATTTCCAGACGATCACGTATATTGATTTCTCCAACTGTACCAAGAGTGGAAGCAGAGAAGGAAACTTCTTTTAGCTAACACATAATGTATGGTTGAGGACGTCAATCGGTGATTTGATGGATTTGACGATGTGGCATTCAAATTGAATATGGTGTGATGATAAAGCGTAGCTTCTAGCCTCATTAACCGGTAAATGACAGAAATCGGGCAGGCAGCATGGCTAAGTCGGTCGCACCGAAGTAGGGTGTATAATCACCTGATCTAGAGTTTCATTTACTTCTAAAAATCTATTGTTGATGCTGTCCCATTCGGGAAACGGTTGCTGATCCCAACCGTTGGTGATATACATTCGATACACTCAAGTGAAATGAGTGGTCGGTCATGTGTGGCCGGGTTGTAAGATGTTCTTGTTGAACCCAGTGTATTCCTTTCTAGAGGTACACTAGCGAAAGGTGGTTCCATACCTTGTCATAGTTGGAAATCCATTACCCAATACGTGCTTGCGGTTTTGCTTGTATACTATATATGTAGAACGTGAGATGAAAGCGTTTCTGCTAGATGATTATTATATTGTGGTTGATAGACATTATTATAATATCGAAAGGTATTTGATATAAAGATACTTTGGATTCTCATAAGGGAAAAACCCGTTCCGTTATACGACGTGGTCTTATGAGATATCGTTTACTTGTTCGAACTATTTTAAACTGTTTTACTCATACCAGTCCCATGACTGACCCAGAGTTTATTTGTTTGTTTCCCTAAACTCTTGGGTGCCTAAATTTGTACGGGCAGTCAAGTAGTCAGGATTTACAGATATACTGGAAGAGCTTGGAGCAGGAGGCTTCAGGATCATATAGCTATAGTTATTTCCGATGTGTTGTAAGTGTTGTACTTTGATAATGATATGTATATTCAAGTACAGATTTGTATTTCAAAGTTATGTTATGAAATATATTTATTCTTTCCGCTATGAGATTCGTGTTACTCTGATATTGTGTTCTTCTTCTTCTTCTTCTTCTTCTTCTATTCTAAGTTTCTATCTTATCTTTCCTCACCCTCTAATTTCTTTCACTAATGAACGATATTTACGACCCTTGGATGTTCGATATGTGTCGTATATCGGATAACCAAGGTCGTCAAAAACCCAGTTCATTACACTAATTATGTTAAATTGCCTTATCTGCTAAATCTGCTAAATCGCCTAATCTGCAAGATCTGTTATCTGTTTAATCTGTTAAATGGCGTAATCTGTTGGAATTGAAATGCTGAAATTTGAAGTATGTAAATCTGTAGGCTCGATTTAAAATTGAGCAAAACTTGTTAATAGAACCTCGAATAATCTGCTGTAACTTGTACAGAAGTTAATTTGTTAAATTAGCATGATTAGTCTGATATTAGCATAGTCTGTGAATGAATGCATTGGCTAAACATGAAACATGGCTAACTCGAGGTTAGAATGAGTTTGCGGCGTATCCTGCCCGGAACCGCCCGGCACATCCAGTGGCCGCAAACAATAGGTTCTAATGTGAGAAGTTAGTCATAACGTGCTTGAAACCCGAGGTTATACTCAGTTTGCGGCAGAAACCTGCCCGGAACCAACCGACCTAACCGGTGGCTGCAAACTGTCAGTCTAATGTGAGAGGTCTGCGCATTAATTTTTAATACAAATCTAAGATAAATATGATGTCTAAAACGTGTTGGGTGGATAAGGTTAAACCAATTGGGCTAATGAATTTAATAAACCCGTTTCGTGAATCTATAGGCCCAATTACAAAGTTAGACAAATCTGTAAATCTGTTAAATCCGTATATCTGATACGTTAGTCTGAAAACTTGTCTGATCTGTGAACTAGTTGATCTGAACTTTGTATGTCTGAACTTGTAAACAAGTTAATCTGAAATCTGTTAGTCTGGGGACACA
The DNA here is from genome assembly GCA_030737875.1 of Allium sativum. NCBI lineage: Eukaryota > Viridiplantae > Streptophyta > Magnoliopsida > Asparagales > Amaryllidaceae > Allium > Allium sativum. The sequence continues at coordinate 564,383,493 of CM060919.1, read as the reverse complement.
AGGTTAGGAGGGAAATTACTTGTGTCATCTGTTGTTTGGGACCCATATTAGTCAGTAACCCTTTCTGGTATCAAAACTTTGACCCAACAGTAGGTAGGGTTCGGGCACGCTTACTGAACTAATTATAAGCGGTTCATTCTGATAATGGCGAGGGGTTTGATGGTGCGTTCCAACCGGGTCATGTGCGTGCATGGATCCCGGTCTGCCTCTGAGGATGTAAGACGCTGTGACATCTGTAAATAGGTATGTTTCATACAAAGGTTGCCACTTTAGGGAATGATACACCCTTCTATGGGGCTGGCACATGGTATTTATGTATTAGGGAGCCGATCGCGTGGGGTAGGACTTAGGGTACACTTAGCTCTGTCTGTTTCTATGGGGTACCTCTGTTTCTGTTGGGTGGTAACACCCGTCTGTTTCTGCATGGTACCGTCTGTTGGGGTGGTAAAGGCCCATTTACTAGTGTACACCTAATTCTACATTCTGTTTCCATAGGGATTAATCTGTTTTTGTTTCTGTACCTTCTATTTGGGTGGTAAAGGCCCATTATTAGCATTCTGTTTCTGTACCTTCTGTTGGGGCGGTAAAGGGCCCATTACTAGCATTCTCTTCTGTGGAAATTATTCTGTTCCCATTTCTGTTTAGTTTAGACATAAGGATAACCCTAACCCTGTTATACTAGTATTTGTGCAGAGAAATGAAAAGTAATATTGTTCTGTTTCTTCTTTTTAACCTAAGTACATCTGTTGATCCTGTTACTGTTATCTCTTATCCGACGTATTTTCATGTCATAATTATTATTATCTATTCATATGCTGAAAGTCACTGGACTTGCCAGACTTTATGTCTGACCTTGCTTGTTTTCGCCCCTTTTTCTTCCGTTTCCCCCCAGGTTTTCCAAGGAGGGAGTACTTTAGCTTGATCCAGATTTCTTCTACTTGAAGTGCATAGAGTATGGCTTAACTTCTTATGGCATCTTCTGTGGGGATTATGATTTTAAAGTTTTGTACTCTGATGACTTTCTGAACAAGACTGATATTTATGTACTTGAGTTTTTGGCAAAGATGTAACCATACTGATTTCTGTTTTCCGCTATAATAAAATTATAATTTCTCAAGTATTGTTTATCTATCTTGAAATTTTCTGTTATGCCTACTAAAATGCTCCACCAAAGTTAAGGCATTCCCTTTGTGAGTGTCCTTAACGGAGGTGGGGTGTTACACTAGGTATCAGAGCTGAAGGTTACCAGATTGCGTAAAGTTTTTGAAAACTATTTTCAAAAAGGTTTTAAAAAGAAGTTTTTTTCAAAAATAAAGTTTATTTTGAAAAACATAATCCCCAAAAAGCCATATATCTATCTTTTCCATTCTCCGTTTTAAATCTTTTTCTTTCATTCCAGCATGTTTGGGAATCTTAACTTTCCAGAGGGCGTGCCAATACCTGGCTAGTTCAGGAGGTACTTAGAGGCTAGGGCCAACGATGCAGGCCAGCAGGTATTCCTCCTCCAGCTACAGCGATTCCTCCTCCTCCGCCCCCTCCTCGTGCAATTGCTATTTTAAAGATCTGTAAAGATTTTAGGGCCATGGGTGGAAAGGATTTCAAGGGAACTGAATTGTTTGTAGAAGCGAGGAACTGGCTCAAAGAAACTGAGGATCTGTTCGTTATCTTCGAGGTGGACGATAGGCAGAAGGTACAATTGGCGGTATGGTTGCTCAAGGACGAAGCTTCCTATTGGTGGGAAGTCACTAACGTCGAGAGGCCGGTTGAAACATGGATGGATTTCAGAACAAGGTTTGAGACGAAATTCCTCTCGCAAGCTAAACGAAGTCTACAACTGGAAAAGTTCTTATCTCTTAAGCAAGGAAGTATGACGGTCAAGGAATACGTCAACCAGTTCAACCAACCGGCTAGGTTCGGACTAGATTTAGTCAACACCCAGCATAAAAGGCTCTCCGCTTTGTTAAAGGATTGAATGAGCCACTGCACAGCCTAGCCATGACCCACGTACCCATAGGAGCGACTTACGAGAGATTGGTGGACATGGCACTGCTACATGAGGAAGACAAGGGCAAGAAAGAGGCAAAGAATGAAGAACCACAGAACAAGAAGCATGGCATAAAAAGGAAACACAAAAGAAGGATGAGAAATCTAATGATAAGAAGGAGAAAAAGTGCTTTACTTGTGGAAGCTCGACTCATCTGAACAAGGATTGCAGAAAAAGGAAGGGCACTTGCTTCAACTGCGGTGAGATGGGACACTTCACTAGGGATTGCCCGAAGAAACGAGGGCAAGGGAAGAGGGCAGGACCAACTTCTGGAGGGCAGGCAAACACTCTCGAGGCTAGTGGATAGGATAGAAATAAGGAAACTTTCTGTAGGAGTTTTAATTTCTTTATCTGATTTTTGAGTTAAAACTCTTTTCTGATTTTGGCATTTCGATTCTGTAATCGATACTCTGCACTTGAATACTTGTATTGTTTCTGATTCCACTGTAAACTCAGACCCATAAGGGTTATGACTCATCTAAGTGTGGTAAGTTGGGTATATGTGTTGAGCGTTAAGTTGACTATGACGCGTATATTCTGGGTTTTCATCATACTTAGTTTCCTAAGAATCATTCAGTAATCTGATCTGTACCAGTAATCTATAAATATCTGAATATTTTTGATAAGATTAAGATTTCCAGTTTTGACATTGTCTAAAGAGGGTAATCCTCTGGGTGTCAATCTGATGTTGATTTCGGTCTTCGGGGTTGATACTTAGGGGAAATTATTCTTGCAACCAATGTCTAATGGGAACCAAGTTTTTTGTTTTATCTGTACTCGCTCCCATCATTCGACTGTATCCTATCAATCGAATCTTCGAACTTTAGGTAGAAACTAATGGGTGTAAACATGTGTTTGAGACATGTTATGTTTGATGGTTGCAAGTGGATGCAAGTGGTTGCTAGTGGTTTCTCGTGGATGCATATACACACACTAGGCACTAGATCGGCTCGAAAACACTCTCATACTGCATATTGATGTGTGAGCATTTTCAATTTTTGTGGATGTAAAATGATTGACTCATCACATGGATGTTGCATATGAATGAATGGTTGTCACTCATATAAGAATGATATGTATCAAATAGGAAAATTGCATACATGTTGGACTCATGACACTGACATAGTTCGCATTAAGGAAGTCAACTGAATCAGTGGACCGCCTGATATTTGCATTAGATAAGGAACATATACACACACTTTTGCATATGTTCATACAACGTTAGGAGTTTTCTGAGGACAATGGATGCTTGTGGATGACGGTTGAGTAGATGGATGACTGGATGGTAGGACACATTCTTCTTAACTTGAAGATTTCGGGGACGAAATCCTTTAAGGAGGGGAGAATGTAACACCCCGTATTTTCTGTAATCAAAAGATTAACAAATCAAGGCAGAATTAAATTTTAAAATAAGAATCAAGGGAAACAGGTTGCGCCATTGCATTTGTCTCGAAATTCTGCTTGAAAACGAGTCCGAGTTTTCGAAAAACGGAGTCCGTATGACCAAGTTATGACCCTCCGAAGTTTCAGGAATTTTCAGAATCAAAAACAGCTCGAAATTCGAATTATAGATTCGAATTCAGACCCAAGGGCAGACTAGGCGGGAAATTTCCCTCCCAGGACCAGGTCGACCTGGGGGTCGACACTATGGACGACCTCCTAGGGACCAGGTCGACACTATGGTCGACCCTATGGTCGACCTGGTGCCAAAACCTGGTTTTCAGCCTGAGTTCATTCGAATGTTTCTGGTCTCGTTTTCAGTCTAGATTTGTCCTCCTAAACCTATATAAACAGCCCCCTAGCCTCATTTTCTCTACACAATTTCATTCTGTCTACTGCCTCTGTTCTAATTAAAAATAAAAATGGCGTCGCTACTCTGCTGGAATTAAAACTTGGACTGATGCATCTTCTTCCAACCTGAATAGAATTAAAAGCTAAATCAAATCTCAAATCAAAGTTTAAAGCTACAACTACAATTATAGAGGAGTAATTCAGCATTTTTGCATCAATAATAGTTTATTATCCTTTCTTAAAACCACGAAAGGCAAGTACAGTTATTTTCTGATCTAAACTTTAATTATAATTGTGACATGATTGTAAATCTGAATTTGAGGTTGTGTACGTTCTGTTCTAATATATTTTATTTTGTATCTCTTTCTTCTTTCTGTTCTATAGCCAGGCTACCACGAGCCTGCGCCACATCTCATAAGCGATTAACGCACAAACGCTAAACTTTGGGACAAATAATGAATGATGGCATAATTGGACATGGCTAATCTGTGACTGATGTTGTAAACTAGATTTAGATCTATGCATATTCTGTGAATTGGAAGAAGAGGAACCATTGTTTGTTAACATGCGACTTGAGACTTTGGACATAACGCATATTTTGAATTAAGATATGTTATAATTTAAAGTTCTAGATTGTTGGGTATATTTTTATATAACAATTCATGACTTGAGATAAAAAGAGAATATGACTTAGGTGTGAAGATCTATATTAAGATTTGATAACTGTTAAATGTGAATAACATCTAAGTGGGAGATTTCTGAATATATGACATGCATTGAAATCGATGGCTATATTTGTTATAATTTATATGTGAATCTTTTGTACTAGGCAAGTTTAACTAAAATTGGGACATGTGTTATATGGTAAATTATGACCATAATCTGTGCCATGTAAATTCAATGCAAACGTGGGGTATATGATCATATTGTGAATCATGATAATTATTTAGGCATGCAAACTTAGGCCAAATTTATAATTAGGCAAGATATGTCAATGAAACTTTAAGGAATGATTAAATCTGTTATATTGGCTAATCTGCTAGTTCTGTTATATTGCCTAAACTGCTAATTAGATTGAATTGCCTAATCTGCTAATTATGTTAAATTGCCTTATCTGCTAAATCTGCAAAATCGCCTAATCTGCAAGATCTGTTATCTGTTTAATCTGTTGAATGGCGTAATCTGTTGGAACTGAAATGCTGAAATTTGAAGTATGTAAATCTGTAGGCTCGATTTAAAATTGAGCAAAACTTGTTAATAGAGCCTCGAATAATCTGCTGTAACTTGTACATAAGTTAATTTGTTAAATTAGCATGATTAGTCTGATATTAACATAGTCTGTGAATGAATGCTTGGCTAAACATGAAACATGGCCACCTCGAGGTTAGAATGAGTTTGCGGCGTAATCCTGCCCGGAACCACCCGGCACATCCAGTGGCCGCAAACAATAGGTTCTAATATGAGAAGTTAGTCATAACGTGCTTGAAACCCGAGGTTAGACTCAGTTTGCGGCAGAAACCTGCCCGGAACCAACCGGCCTAACCAGTGGCCGCAAACTGTCAGTCTAATGTGTGAGGTCTGCGCATTAATTTTTAATACAAATCTAAGATAAATATGATTTCTAAAACGTGTTGGGTGGATAGGGTTAAACCAATTGGACTAATGAATTTAACAAACTCGTTTCGTGAATCTGTAGGCCCAATTACAAAGTTAGACAAATCTGTAAATCTGTTAAATCCGTATATCTGATCCGTTAGTCTGAAAACTTGTCTGATCTGTGAACTAGTTGATCTGAACTCTATATGTCTGAACTTGTAAACAAGTTAATCTGAAATCTGTTAGTCTGGGGACACAAGGTTAGGAGGGAAATTACTTGTGTCATCTGTTGTTTGGGACCCATATTAGTCAGTAACCCTTTCTGGTATCAGAACTTTGACCCAACAGTAGGTAGGGTCCGGGCACGCTTACTGAACTAATTATAAGTGGTTCATTCTGATAATGGCGAGGGGTGTTGATGGTGCGTTCCAACCGGGTCATGTGCGTGCATGAATCCCGGTCTACCTCTGAGGATGTAAGACGCCGTGACATCTGTAAATAGGTCTGTGTCATACAAAGGTTGCCACTTTAGGGAATGATACACCCTTCTATGGGGCTGGCACATGGTATTTATGTATTAGGGAGCCGATCGCGTTGGGTAGGACTTAGGGTACACTTAGCTCTGTCTGTTTCTGTGGGGTACCTCTATTTCTGTTGGGTGGTAACACCCGTCTGTTTCTGCGTGGTACCGTATGTTGGGTTGGTAAAGGACCATTTACTAGTGTACACCTGATTCTACATTCTGTTTCCATAGGGATTAACCTGTTTCTGTTTCTGTACCTTCTGTTCGGGTGGTAAAGGCCCATTATTAGCATTATGTTTCTGTACCTTCTGTTGGGGCGGTAAAGGGCCCATTACTAGCATTCTCTTCTGTGGAAATTATTTTGTTCCCATTTCTGTTTAATTTAGACATTAGGATTACCCTAATCCTGTTATACTAGTATTAGTGCAGAGAAATGAAAAGTAATATTATTCTGTTTCTTCTGTTTAACCTAAGTACATCTGCTGCTCCTGTTACTGTTATCTCTTATCCGACGTATTTTCATGTCATAATTATTATTATCTGTTCATATGCTGAAAGTCACTGGACTTGCCAGACTTTATGTCTGACCTTGCTTGTTTTCGCCCCTTTTTCTTCCGTTTCCCCCAGGTTTTCCATGGAGGGAGTACTTTAGCTTGATCCGGATTTCTTCTGCTTGAAGTGCGTAGAGTATGGCTTAACTTCTTATGGCATCTTCTGTGGGGATTATGATTTTGAAGTTTTGTACTCTGATGACTTTCTGAACAAGACTAATATTTATGTACTTGAGTTTATGGTAAAGATGTAACCATACTGATTTCCGTTTTCCGCTGCAATAAAGTTATAATTTCTCAAGTATTGTTTATCTGTCTTGAAATATTCTGTTCTGTCTACTAAAATGCTCCACGAAAGTTAAGGCATTCCCTTTGTGAGTGTCCTTAACGGAGGTGGGGTGTTACATTAGCTAATGCAAAGATTTTAAATAAGATTTAGTTGATTAAGTAAAATGAATGTAATTGAAATGAGAATTTCAAAAGAAGGCGATTAATGAATTGGTATAAAGAATTTTGGTGAATGGATTATTGTATGAATCCGAATTCAAAATGAAATAAAGAGATTTAAAATCCAAAAGGGCTTGTGTTTGGTAAGTTTTACTTAATAATAAATTAAGTAAATGTGATTATAACGGGAAGGAGGTTCCCAAGTGCAAGTGATGGTTTATAAAACCATATTTAAATGAAATGGAAATGAGATTTGTTTTGATAATAGAATTAATATCGATTTTAGAGTTATAAACTCATAACTATCTTAAGATAAGAACGTTGTCGATCAATGTCTGAGAGGTAAATAGAACACCCCAACTTGAACGACTTCGCTATTATCAAAGGATGGTATTAGTTTGTAATGGTAGAAGATGATGAAAATAGTTTATTATTTTCACAAGGGGAATATTGCAACATATTTGCAAGATTTTGGAATAAAATTAGAAAAAAAAGTAAACAACGTATGATTTAGCATTGTTTGACCTTAGCATAAAGTGTAACTATACATATACCATTCGGTTTTTTATATATCACTATTATCTACATAATGAAAATAGTATGGTTTTCTTTTCCCAAAAATAAAGTTATGAATGGGAAGGGCATATATAAGTTGAATCGTATTTAAAAGGGGTTATAAAATTGGAGTTTCTATAATGAAATAGATTGATAAATAAGAGTTAAATGTTGGTCGATTTTGGATAAAGAATAAGTTAAGGGAAGAATTTATTGAATATAAATAAATGTTCTAAGAAAAAGGTACTGATATTGGAGATGAAATTCATAACCTTGTCTACAAAAATTAAGAGAACTGATTTGGTTAATAACCATATATTTATAAAAAGGAACTTCATTCCTAGTTTAAACAATGAATAATGGTTTTAGCAAATGTTTTGCAAAGGATGGTTAATGGGAAGTTAATTACAGTTAATGGAAAGTTATAAATGGAGATGCTTATGTAAATTAAGATATATAGAAAGAGTTATAAATGGGATTTATCAAATAGAAATGAATATGTTGAGAAAGGGGTTAATTATATTGAAATTGGAATCCATAACCTTGTTTTACGAATATTAAGTTGAACTGATTTGGCTAATGAACATATATTTTAATAGAAAGGGACTTTGTTCAATTTTTAGGAAATGAATAGTGGTTATAGCAAATGTTTTGCAAACGATATGATTAAGTGAAATATTTAATATGATTACGAGATTTAAATGGATATATCGGATTGGAGATGATATTTGAGATTTTTTTTAAGTATATAAGATGAAAGGATTCTGAGGATACTATATTAAAATACAAAGTGAAATACTGTTTTCTAAATATTGGAATATTTAATTGACCATTCGTAAACTAGTTTTAATAAAAGGGGCCATATGATGCTATGTACCGAACCATTGAATCCATTTTTATTTGTATGGTTGAATGGTTGTTTATTTTGACAGTTAAACAACCGACTATCAAACCTATCCTATATCGCTTGTTGGTACAGAAAGACGGGAATCGAATTTACATTCGAAAACCATTTCGAACAACAAATACACAAACATTGAAAATATCAAAAGATGGTCGAGATGGAGCATTTGAAGACCCGTAGAATTTCGTTAAATGGAAGGATTACCTATAATGTATGGGTAACTCCCAAAAAGAGATAAATTGTGATTCTATCGTGGTTGAAATATATGAATTTGCAAGGACTTCTCGCTACTAATCCTTAGGGTGATTCCTACATAGGATGTGGTAGGAAGGTGCCTTCGGTTCATCCAATTTCTGGATGACTTGTATGGACGAATGTCAGACAGAGTATTTTATAAAGGTCACATACATTGATTTTTATAAATATACCGAGTTTGGTGGCGGAGAAGACACCTTCTCTTAGCTTAACAACCAGAGTGTATTTGTGGGCATTATTTAGTGATTTGATGGATCTGACAATGTAGCACTCAAAGTTTGATGTGCTATTCTATAAAGGTAATCGTGACCTCAAACCTCGTCAACTGGGAAAATTACAGAAATCGGGCAGGCAACAAGGCTATGTGGGTCATTCCTATTAGGGTGTATAATCACCATCTAGAGAAATTTCATTTCTTTCATTTCTGTATCTCCATGGAGTACGGTGGTTTGCGAAACGTAGGGTGACAATATATTCGACACACTCAAGTTGAATGAGTGGTCGGTTATGTGTGGCCGGGTTGCAAGATGTTCTTGATGAACCCTAGTGTATTTCTCTTTGGAGGTATATTATAGGAAGGTGGTCTCATACCTTGTCATAGTTGGAAATCCATTCTCCAATAAGTGTCATGCGGTCTTTGATTATATACTAAATATATTGAGCGTGAGATGCAAGCGTTCTGCTAGTTGGTTATTTATTTGTAGTTTGATGACATTATTATAATACAACTGGATTTTTGATATAAAAAATGTTTTAGGTTATCGTAAGGTAAAAACCATATGTGTTTATGCATGGGCTGGTCTTACGATTATCCTTTTCTTTCTAAAAGGATTCTTAACTTTAAATCAGTTGGATGATACCCATAAACTTAGTGAGTTTTGTCACGCTGGTTCACCAGAATGATCCATGGCGTTTGCAATGCTCGGATTAGACTGAGTTTTACAAGTTCAGGTTAGGAAGCTGCGAACTTCATAAGACATGATGGAGGGGTCGAGACGTATTAGTATTTATTCAGCTATGTATTGTGTATGAGGACAGAGTTTTATAACTGTCCGGATGACACGACCCAAAACCCCCGCCCGGCCTAGACCGAACGAGAATACAAATTGTTTGAGAACGCAACGCATCAGAACACAAAACAAGAGAACTTTTCATTGCTATTACAACAATATTACATCAGTGTACGAACAAATACACAGCGGAAATACAAATATCAGAGAATAAATAGTTACATAGCAGCGGAAATATAATACATAAATTCAGTGTGCATCCGAAAAACATCAACAAACTCAACTGAAGGAAATACACGGATACAAAGCTTCCATAGTATAGCAACAACCACAAACCAGGATCTTGTGAATAGAAAATCTGCAAAAAAACAAAACTACTGGTTGTATGTGTGGAGAATATGAGCACCCATAGTTTAGGTGAAAACAATAAACTTCGGATCAGTCATGGGACTGGTGTGAGAACTAAAAAATAGTTATTAAAACACTTTATTTTAAAAGTTCGGAAAATCATGGGACCACGCCGTATGACACGGAATGGGTTTACTCCACATGAATATTAGTTTAAAATAAAATAAAATAACGTAATGCTTTTTGAAAAGTGAAGCTATTATAAGACAAATCCCATCACACAATGCAACTCAAGCCGGAGGATATAGTTTTACCTTATAATAGCCAAACATGCTTGATATGCTTTAAAATAAGTATTTTCGATATTATTATAAGTGCATAGTGTATAAAACAACTTCGAATATAAATGTATTAATATAGACGACATAATACCCCATCCTACTATATCGCTATAGTATACAACTAAAACCGTAAAACCATGTATTGAAATTTGGATTTCCATCATGAGCCAAGGCAAGGGATCTTTCCTTCCAAATTCGAGACACTCTAGCACATGCCTCAGGACTCAGACTTTGGTGATCCCTGGGATCTGGTAGGGCTGGTCCGCTTTTACGTTTGCAGATTGGCAATTCTTGAAAAATACGTTGCTCGGTCCCATTGGACCTAAAATCTGGTCAACATGTCGACCATCATGTCCTTGTGCGGCCATATCCGAGGTGCCTCGCTATCCATCATCCACATAAGTAAAAATGCCTGGGATCCATACCATGGAACCACTTCTAGTTAGAAAGAAACGCATGTCCTCCCTGCGGTCCCTCATCCTATTGTTGACATCCTGAGGTGTGAGGCTTGCGAATTAACGCTATACACAAAGCTAATCTGTGTTAAAGCGGTGCTTTGATCATCATCCACAAAGCTCTACTTTACGACAAAAGCTTTGATCATTGCATCACAACATGCCACATTGACAATCCATATAATACCATTGATTTCTACCAATATATAATCTCTAAGCTCATACCTCTCAGAGATGGGTGTTAAGCTCAGAGAATAAATTCTTCGCCACCAAACAAATATATATTTAGTAGAGATAAACGAATATAGAATACAATGTCAGGCATATAATCCATTTACAAGTTTGTTCAGAGTCTGAACGAAATCGAAGGCACCTTATTCCCCGTCCCATATGTCCAATACAGGAGAGAGGCCCTCGCATTTCCGAACACTCGACAAGTACGTCTGGACAACTACCATTATAACGCCTTCAAGGCAGCAACTCAAATCCAGGGCATCGGTGTAATCCATTCGATGTGAAGATTGTCGGTCTTGCACCGTCTTCATTATCTTCGACTTTTAATCATAGTAACAGTTATTCAGAATGGGTTAATCCCTGTCGTTTTGAATAGCTTGCACATCATATGATCAAGTGATATGTATAAACACATCATACGTCTCATTCCAATCCATAATATTCTTTTATTTAAATATTCATTATACCGGGAATTACTCCCATTAATCTTATCAAAGGTAATCTCGTTTAGACTTACTGTTTAATTCATTCCTTGGATATCATTTCAAAAGAATTTATAATATCTTTTCACAACTTAAACCTGATTAAGGTTTATAAAACTAGTCGGGAATATCGAGCCTTACCGAAGTAGTCATTCATTTTATTATCCCAATCCCAACCTATTTATCCCATAGAGCAAAATTGGTAGTACTCCATATCTAACACCCATCGTGTTATCGGTAAATTTAATTACCATTTATTGTTCCAAATCAAATTAAAATTTTAACTATCTCATGGAGTAAAACTAGTTGAGCTCCATCTCGAATACTTCTCATGTTTGGTAAATTTAATTACCATTTAACTTTCAATCTAATTAAAGATTCATTAAAACTCCAACTTATTTTTAATCTCAAAAATCATTACTTAATAATTATTCAACTTTCGAAAATTAATTATATCTTTAACTGGGTTAAAGAACAAATGTCATTTAAAATACCGCTCTCAATAAACCAAAAATCAACTTCCATTAATACGGAATCTTCACGAAAATCTGAACAGTTTATAATCTAAATTTCCATATTAGACTAATACTATAAGTGAAATAGTGGCAAAACCATTTAAATACCACAAATAGTAAAGGCCTTCCTTTACAGAAACTTATTTTGATTATAATTGAATTGAATTCCATTCAATTCCAATTTAATTAAATAAATTGGAAACCATCACTAAATCTTAATTATCACTAAATCTTAATTAAAAGATTTATTCTATTCAAATATGGGATCAAGAACAGTATTATTGAAGATGCCATTCACGACAAATCCGAAATCCAATTTCATATTAAATACAAGCTTTTGAATAGAAATCATATCGACTTATATTCAATACCAAATTCTGAAACCTACAAATATCGTATTAGAATAATGATATCTATATATTCTAAATTCCTCAACAATATCCATATAATCATGGAATACAATATTGAAACATCCAAAGTTAATTTCTATCAAAATCATTTCCAATTTATATGTTGGAAAACTCTAGTTATATTAAAACCACTTTTCAAATCCATTTCATTATATTAAAACATTGGGATTCCCTTCTAGTCGTAAAACAACACTTTCAGATAAAAATATATAACATTTATCTTTCAAACCTCGGAATATTTAATCCAAACTCTTCCTAAATCAATTATTTAGATTTAATTTATTCATATTTTTAATGGTTTTATTAAGGCCCTTACAGTCGGTTTCCAATATTGGCCACCGAACTGCGTCCATAGCAATCTTTTCCAAATTTGATTTTGAAATATTTAAAATTCCAACTATTAGGATTTAAATCTCTTACATTTTCTTGAAAGAAATTTTCGATATGAACCCAACGGTTCCGGTTTCAGGAGAATCCGACGGTCGGATCTCCCGTTACATCCATTCGAAGTTATGGGTTGAACTTCGTGAACTGTCGATGTGCAACACGTCCTATTCAAACCCGAATTCAATTTATAAATTTAAAAATAAATCAACATACTTCCAAACCAATTTTATAAATTATATAATATATATATATATATATATATTCATTTTTGAAAACTCGTTTCAATCGTTTATCTTTAAAATCTTATCGACGCGTCCATCAAAAAGAGGACATCGAAATCAAATTCGAGTTTTCACTGGATATTAGATTATTAAAAGATTTATATTTATTCCGGATTAGAATGAAGTTCAACCAAACATCATATAATTTCACTGGCATGAATTTTGTACATCCAACAATAGTTGTAAACCACTATCGACATCCAAATAACATCCAGTGTGCACCTATATTCAAGTAAGCTTCAATCAAATAATTGGATTTTATTCAATCTATCAATTAATCGGTCAACATACAAACTACATACAAGGGAGATGTGGAAGTCAAATATCATCCTGAGACTCGTGTGGGGTTTTCAACCAACAAACAATCAATTTAAGTCAACTGTTAATTCATGAATTTAATCATAACTAGTTCAATTCAAATTATTTTTCAATCTAACCAATTTCACATAAACAAGCGATGATAAATTCATCATTTGAACTATAAATGGATATTTTATCCAATTTCAACTACCACAAATATTTTAGCATCATTTTAGCATGTTAAATAACTCAAAATCATAACTACAATCAATTAGCAATTCAACCATATGGTTTTCAGACAATTTGTGATGTGAGCTAGCATATACCGTATAACAAATTTATGATAATTAATCAGATGAAAATCTATATTGGAAACCAATATACACTCAGTTACGATTATAATAACTGTAAAAAAATCAGTTTGAGTGAGAAGCTCTCACATTGGTCGTTTATCGCTGAATAACGTCAAACAATCGATTGACCGAATCACATGTTTTCTTCCACCAAAAATTGAGACAAGATCCAAATCTCTCCAAATCAGTTTCATTGCAAAGCTCTCATCGATACGGTTCCAACGCGTCTTGAATCGCTAAATTTCGAGTTCGTATGAAAAAGTTATGCATTTTACAAGATTCATGTACGTATATATGTCATTAACATTAAATAATGATTAATTATCTACTTAAACACTCACTCATCCAGCTTCCTCTCCAATTACATGTTCGAAACCTGCTCCTAACACCTCCATTGCCGCAACTTAGCTTCACTTAATCTCCTTCTCTAATCATTGAAAAATCAAACGAACACCGCCATTGTTTCTCTCTTTTCGAGCTCCTTCTCCAGCCAACATCATTAATTTCAAGATCCTCCTCCTCCATGCGTGCACATTCTCTCCACTAGACATGTTATAGCCCCTTGACAAAAAACTCACGAAATCGCTCCAAAACTAGCATATAAGCTTCATTTCACTTGCTAAACTCAAGCAATAACCAAATCTTGCATCGTTGCTTCTATTTCACGAATTTCTCGAACCCTAGCACATAAACGCGTGTTGTATAATTTTGAGGGGAATTTTTTTTCCAAACCCCTCCAAACTCATATGCAAATGAAGCGAATCGCTCAGGGATTACAAATATGTAAGTTTTGGGATTTATGGAATTTCGTATGAATTGTTTCTTATTTTGAAAGCTTGAAATAAGGGTTAGGGAAATGGAAAAGGGGGTTGCCTTGTATTTGGTGAATGGTTTAGGGTTAAAAAAGTTAAGGGCTATTTATAGTGGAGGCAAATTATTATTTTATTACTGTTATATTTAATTATACTTAAACGTTGCTCATTTTCATCATTTAAAAATCGATGTGATCACCTACGGATCCCGTTTTCAAAGAAAATTGACATGTAGCTACTCTTCAACATTACTGACCCAAAGAAACTTGTTTTGTCGAATTCCGAGTCCGTATGCACAAACAGCGAATTTGTAAAGTCAAAACCTTGACTGTTTTTCATATTACAATCATGCACGGTCACTTACTGACTTCAAAAATCACGAAATCTGGAATTATACCATTATTCGACACTATGGATTCAATAAAAAAGTTTCGTCGAATTCAAAGGTCGTCTCAATACCGTTTCTTTGTAAAACTGCTCAAATTATTACATTGAACGATTTTATCGCGCCAAGCCACATACTAATTTCATTTGGCGTGAAATTTGAAATCTAGCAATAATTCAATATTTCAGATCCAACAAAATTAGTTTTGTCGAAAAAGAGGTCATTTGCAAAATGTTCATTTTTATGGGCTATGTAATATTAAAACATTAATTAATTCCACAGCGACTATTTGAATTTTGAATTGGATATAACTTACATTTTATAGTATAAAATCTAAATTTCTCACTTTCATTAGAAAGATATTATTAGATAGATCCTACCATTTGTTATTTTACCGAAATCCGATTTATATTGAATTTTGTACATGCATTTAAAATGTATTATTACGAACTACCACAACATTACGAGTTCGTTTTAATTAAATTTTAAATTCTTACATTCAAACTTCATTTTAAAATAAATTTTAAGTCGTAAATTCTCAAAATAAATCATTTACAACGTTAAAATCTATTAAAATCAATTAAAAATAAATTTTAAATTGGTTCCAAAATTCCTGGTTGTTAAACCAGATGTATTGGTTGTTTGATGTACTCTGATGAATGTAAGTATTTTATACAAGTTCTTTACAAAGATTTATTTTTATATTATATTTATTCCGCTGTAGTGTGAGGCTATGTGTTTTTGATCTTCTTCTTCTCTTATTCTAAATTTCTTTCTTTCTTTTTCTCACCCTTTAATTTCTTTCCGTTAACTACCTGGTGTTTTCGATACTTGGGTTTTGATAAGTAATACGAGATTATGTATTATTGTCGAAATTCGAGCATCAAATTTCTCGTTGGTCCATTACAGTGGTATCAGAGTATAAGGTTTAGTGATAACGTTGGCTCTATGGTGTAACTTAATAGAGATGAGGTGGGTAATACCCTAGATTGAGTTTGTGCGTATATATGAGAGCACGTATTTATAATTGAATATAAAATTATTTTCATATTATTTTGTAAAAAGGGTAAATGAAATAATTTTGCTGAAATTATATTTCTATATAAACTAATTTTTCTCAAAATATGGTAGTATTGGTTTGTTTGTTTGCTTTGAGTGTGATCCAAATTGGATTTGGGATAATTTAACCAAAAGGTGATTTCGTTATGAAATAAGAAAATGAGAATTTTAATATGGAAATGTGACTTAACTTGGTTAAGTTGAGTTTATTTAAGAATTGATATAGAGTTGGAATAAAATATAATAGACTTGGAATTTGAAAATCGAATTAATAATAACCAAATGAAAGTCAATTAGATATTAACCGATTGACGCTGAACCAAAGTAAAGCAAACACGTAAATAGTAATGTTGAATATAAAATTGAATAATTGGATTAAGTTGGTTGTGTATTTGATGTTAATTGTGTGTTAGATGGATTGAATAAGATTCATCAACGGTATAATAAAGAATTAAATGAATTAAAAGTTAAAGAAATGAATTCTAGTATAACGAATTTGAATGGAATTGCTTATGAAATGAAAATAAATGATTTAGCCCTGTTTTGCGTATACCTTCTAAAATGTAAAATGCTACATGCATAGTTACACTTGTTGATTCGTGAAATGTTATGTAGGAATTTCATGTATTTATTACTTATATGGTAAATTAAGTTAAGTAAAGATTCCAGAAATATATGAAGATTGATTCTGGTTACATTAATTGCATATAAGTTGAGCAAGTATACTTAGTAATGCTTGTATAAGGCACGCTTATGCAAAAATATAAATTTCGGTTTATAGTTTGGGTTTTTTCCTTTTTCCAATCGAGTGGGTCGATGTACGTATATTTGTTGTTCCTGCAATATTGCAGAAGTCCGTTCATACAAGGGAGACTATGGCAAAAAAACTTCAAAATTTAAAGTGATAGGATACTTTTGAGATTTTTATTAACAATAGTGAATTGATTTTTCTATTAAAACCAATGGGGTTAGTTGAAAACTAAAAGTTATGAAATAGAATGTAAGATTTCAATTGAATAGATTTCTAAAAAAATTATGGGTTTTTAACATTTTTCCTAGCTTAGATTTCAATTCAATTGAATAGATTTCTAAAGAATTTTTATTTATTAATTAAACAAAGTTTGAACGTATAATTTACATTTTAATTAAAAATGAGCTCATAACATCGTGGTAGTTAGTAATATTACATTTTGAATTTCAATTGAATATACATAATCCATTTTAAGTCGGAATACTTTGAAATAAAATTCATCCGAATCTATGTGATTGTAATTTTCTAATGAAAGAGAAAAATCAAGATTTCATCCTGTATATTTTGGGTTATGTCCAAATCAAATTTTCAATTAGTCCCTATGGAATCGTTTATAAACCGTAACGATTTATTTAATAAATTAAAGGTTTTTTTTAATAAACTGAATATCGTTATAACCTGAAATTTAATCAAAATGATTTCTAAATAGTTATATATTTATTGGAATATAATGGAATTTAGTAGATTTTTAAAATATTTAGTTTAATATTAATTTGGAGAAAATGAGAATTTTATATTATTTTAATTAAGTTAAAAATAACCAATTTTGAAACAGTCATGGATTTCAATGAAATTTGTTTCATTGGATCTGTAATATAATTATTGTGTTAAAATTAATTTCGTGGCAACCCGATATCATATGTGACTTCGGTAGCCATAAATGCACAGTTATTTTGCATAGCATTTAATTAAATAAATTTAATTTGATTTAAAGGAATTTGTAGACAACTTGAGCTAACAATCGAATTAAGATGCGAGATCTATTTCGTTGAATTCATATTTACGTTTAGAGACAGGATATGTATGGTTCGGTATTTTTGGTGACCAGATAATTTGGTGTCTAAAATAGCATCGTTTAACGTATAAGATATCATTTCTGGAGAACATGCTCGAAATGCGACGAAACTTGTGTCGTTGGATCCATATTAGTAAGTTATTATATGATTTCGATATTCGTATCGATCGAACTTACCGTTTGGTCGCGCAAATGGTAAATGCTTAGATTTTTATTTGAGTGTTTTGTCAATTTAGTATGAAACTTAAAAATAATAAATTTTCAGATGATCTCAGATTTCAACGAAACAAATTTTATTGAATCCGTAATGATTAATTATTGGTAGATTTCAAGTCAAATCAGTTGGATTTATTTCATGATCGTGCGTAATTTAAACGTGTATCAATTCACCTTTTGAAATTATAGAGGAAGTTTTACAAACAATCTCGATATTCGATGAAACCTGTTCCATCTTAGCCGGAATATTCAAATATGCTAGGATTTAAATTTTCATTGCAGTTGGAGGTCGTATGAGGTAGTTTTTGCATGAAACTTAGGGCGTAAGTTTCATTAATAAAATAATATTATTATATTTCATATATAAATACGTGCCACACCCGTAACCCTAAATCACGTGGTAAACAGCGTCTTCCGCCTCCATAAACGTTTTGAACGGCCTGAAAACACCCGATCTTCTTTCTCTGATTTCTCTCCATTTACGCATCTATACTGAAAACTCTCAACAACAAAAACGTTCATCTCTTTGAGATCTTCAAAATGATTGGCTATGATCAGATTTGGTTGATCGTGGAGGCCGAATCAAAGCTTGAAGTTGCGACGTTGGAGAGCGAACTAGCGAAGGATTGAGTCGAGCTGGCTGTTGCTTAGGGCACTGGAAGAGGAGACTGGGGTGCGCCGGTAAGTGGTCTTAGATGGGGCCCTAATGGCCGAGTTAGGTGCAGCGATGGTGAAGTGCGATCGAGTGTGAGTTCTGTCAGGATGCGTATCGCGATTTCAAACGCGAAGAGAAAGATTTTGTTCGGCCTAGTTCCGATTAATGAAAATTGGATCAAACACGTTGCATTGGGACCGTATCGAAGAATACTATTTTTTGGAACTAATTTGGATGAGGCTGGAAGTTGCTGGGATTTTTAGTTAAATTAAACGCCTTTTTAATTTAACCGAAACTGAATCGCTTTTGTGAGAAACGGAATCAAGGTGAGTATAACTCACTCAGTTTGTCCCTCTTATATTTTATGTAAGTCGGGTTTAATATTTTATGTAAGTCGGTTTAATATTTGTGCGCTATGGTTGTTTATTACTGGATGATTATTGAATATATACTTATATATATTTACTGGACTAATTAGATTAAATATTTATTTAATTTAATTGAAATCAATCATTATTTTCAACGTTGTATTGAGGTAACTTACCTTGTTAATCACATTTATAATAATATAAACGTATAAAATGAATAGTTGGATGCTTGGATTGCTGTTATTGGTTGTGTAACAACCCGAAAAATTAGAACCAATTTAAAAATTTTATTTTAAAGATTTTGGTTAGAAAATGTGCCAGAAATTAAAATTTTCTTTTTTTATTAATATTAAAGCCAGTGAAAATAGTCAATTTTCAAACGACCTCTATTTTCGACGAAACTACTTTTGTTGGAACCGGAATGTCAAATTATTGCTAGGTTTCAATTTTTAGAATTTTCTGAATTAATATGTGAGCGTGGCGAAAGAAAACGTGTTTGGTTCAATTCAGTCAAATTTACTCGACTGAAAAATAGCCATTTATCAAACGGTCTCAGAATTCGATGAAATTAATTTTGTTAGAACCGTATCATCATAACAAAGCCAAATATTTTTTTTTTGGATTTTTCTGAGTCCGTATGTGGCCTCGGTGTATTTATTTATACGAACGAATTAATTTAATAAGGATTTAATTATTAAATTAAATAATTCAGGCCACAAACAGCCGTTTGGGCTAACGGGACCTGGCCCTTTAGATCTGGAATAGGGGCTATTGGGTGGGGTCACCTCCGTTGGACTGGAATCGGAACTGTTAAGAAGCTATGGATTTTTTCATAAAAATACATTTAAAAAAATATAAATAATAGGAAATAGAACCCTAGATAACACTATTCATCTTCTATAGCCGCCGGCCATCATTTCCATGGCTGAAAACGCTCTCACCTTCTCCCACTAAAATCTCCTCATCCACCAACTTTCAGACCACAATCCTTATACCACTTCGAAGCTCTTCCTCTCCTCTTTCAATCCATGTAATGACCCGGATTTTGAGCGACTTTGGTTATCGACATAAGCTCGATGTCGATAACCAAAACACCGAAAAATCCTGGTAATTAGTGAAAGGAGGGTGAGGAAAGATAAGATAGAAAATTAGAACAGAAGAAGAAGAAGAACACAACCTCAGAGTAACACGAATCTCACAGCGGAACGAATAACATATAATAGATAACATATCCTTAAAATAAATCATTATATGTATACAATACATTATCAGAGTACAATACTTACAACACAGCGGAAATAAACTATAGCTATATGATCCTGAAGCCTCCTGCTCCAGCTCTTCCAGTGTATCTGTAAAATCCCGACTACTTGACTGCCCGTACAAATTTAGGCACCCAAGAGTTTAGGGAAAACAACAAAATAAACTCCGGGTCAGTCATGGGACTGGTATGAGTAAAACAGTTAAAAACAGTTGAACAGGTAAACGATATCTCATAAGACCACGCCGCATAACGGAACGGGTTTTTCCCTTATGAGAATCCAAATATCTTTATATCAAAAACCCTTTTGATATTATAATAATGTCTATCAACCACAACTATAATAATCATCTAGTAGAAACGCTTTCATCTCACGTTCTACATATATAGTATACAATCAAAACCGCAAGCACGTATTGGGTAATGGATTTCCAACTATGACAAGGTATGGAACCACCTTTCGCTAGTGTACCTCTAGAGAGGAATACACTGGGTTCAACAAGAACATCTTGCAACCCGGCCACACATGACCGACCACTCATTTCGCTTGAGCGTATCGAATGTATATCACCAACAGTTGGGATCAGCAACCATTTTCCGAATGGGACAGCATCAACAATAGATTTTTAGAAGTAAATGAAACTCTAGATCAGGTGATTATACACCCTACTTCGGTGCGACCGACTTAGCCATGCTGCCTGCCCGATTTCTGTCATTTACCGGATGATGAGGCATGAAGCTACG
Organism: Allium sativum; assembly: GCA_030737875.1. NCBI lineage: Eukaryota > Viridiplantae > Streptophyta > Magnoliopsida > Asparagales > Amaryllidaceae > Allium > Allium sativum. The sequence continues at coordinate 564,362,385 of CM060919.1, read as the reverse complement.
CTTTATCATCACACCAGATTCACTTTGAATGCCACATCATCAAATCCATCAAATCACCGATTGACGTCCTCAACAATACATTATGTGTTAGCTAAAAGAAGTTTCCTTCTTCGCTTCCACTCTTGGTACAGTTGGAGAAATCAATATACGTGATCGTCTGGACATACTCTGTCAGACATCCGTCCATACAAGTCATCCAGGAACAGGATGAACCGAAGGCACTATTCTGTAAACAGGATAGCCCTTGCATAACTCCGTCTTCAAATTTCCTTTGGCATATATGATTTGCAACGCTTATGCCAATACAGAGTGGTTCTTTGGATAATAATCCAACCGGTCTCTCCATATTAACAACGTTAAAATGGTCAAAACTTCGATAGTCTGTGATTTAACTATCGAATAAAACAAGTGTGCAAACAACGATATTATTTCCAAATGGAAATTATATCGATCAAACATCACTCAACATTGATCTCTTTAGTTCATTAATTTACTTATCTCCTGTTTCCCTATATTCAATATTTCCTATTTTCTAAATTTAGAAAATATATGTTATTAACAATGGAAAACATTTCCATTTCTCGTTTTCTTTATTTGAAAACATTTCTGGTTTCTTATTTGGAAAACATTTCCAAAGCTTCTTCATTGGACTTAGACAGATGTTTAAACAAACATCGCTATGCCAACTCAAACCGTTTCCTTTACTGCCGAACTTTAACTATTCCTTAGTTAAAAACGAAGCCAATCAAGTTGGGGTAGAACTACCTCTCAGACCTTAACTGAACAACATTTCTAACTTTGAAATAGGCAAAGTTCACTTATTCCTTTTACTAACTTCCTTACTTAACCCTCTTCGAATAGCTATATTCGATTGACTCTTTTCACTTAACTCTATTCGATTAACCCTATTCAATTAACTCTATTGGACTAACACTATTGGATTAACTCTATTTGACTAACGCTATTGATTTACTCATTTCGCTTAACTCCTTTCGAATAAACTATATTCGATAATTCCTTTTACTTTCTATTCGAATAACTATATTCGATTAACTCATTTGCTTTAACTCTAATCGATTAAACTAACATCGATTAGCTCCTTTTACTTTAACACTAATCGATTAAACTAACATCGATTAACTCCTTTTACTTGAACACTAATCGATTAAACTAACATCGATTAACTCCTTTTACTTTAACACTAATCGATTAAACTAACATCGATTAGCTCCTTTTACTTTTACACTAATCGATTAAACTAACATCGATTAGCTCCTTTTACTTTAACACTAATCGATTAAACTAACATCGATTAGCTCCTTTTACTTTAACTCTAATCGATTAAACTAACATCGATTAGCTCCTTTTACTTTAACACTAATCGATTAAACTAACATCGATTAGCTCCTTTTACTTTAACACTAATCGATTAAACTAACATCGATTACCTCCTTTTACTTTAACTCTAATCGATTAAACTAACATCGATTAGCTCCTTTTACTTTAACACTAATCGATTAAACTAACATCGATTAGCTCCTTTTGATAAACTACGTTTTCCGTTACAAATATTTCCTTTTTATAACGTTTTCTTACCGTTACAAATATTTCCTATTTATAACGTCTATTTACTGTTACAAATATTTCCTATTTATAACTTCTATTTATTTTCTAAATAAATATTCCTTTACTACCTCTATTTATTTTCTAAATAAATATCCCATTTATAAAACCGTGTTCGTTTTATACATATTTCCATTTATAAAATCCTGTGATTTTATAAAATTCCTTTATTTCAATATACATTGAAATACTTCTTTTTTTACATCCCAGGGTTTCTTATGATATTTAAAATATCGAATAACAATGATCAATATCATTCCAACACCCATAATCCATAACAGATTATATAACACATCATATATCACAATATATGAAAAACAGTAAAATAAATGTTGAGGAATCCGGTCGGATTCCTCCAACCTGTTTCCCTGCATCACAGATGTTAAACAATATAATATAACATCACTTTCAGTTCCATATGATATATTCTGTTAAACAGAATCAATATAGAAATTTAACTAACTGACTAGCAGTTCAATCAAACAGTCAACACACAGTCAATCAGCCAATACCTAACAGTTCTAAAAATACAACATGAAATTATAAACTGTTCAGAGTTAGTGAGATTTACTCACATTGGACTGTTATCGTTAAAAACGATTAACTGTCTTTGATTCAGATTGGACAATTTATTTCACCATAAATTGTAACGAGCTCGGATTCACTCCCGGTCAGACTCATTGTGTTGCTCTCGTCCATACGATCCCAACGCAACTTACGGTTTGTGATTCTGACATCGTATGGTCAAGATACATCATTAACAAGTTAATACATATTTTAGATTTAAAATAAAACTTAATTAAACCATTAGTTGGGCTTTTACCCTTTTAATCGGCCCATACCCGTTTCTACTTGGCCCAAACCCGAACCATTCTTCTTCTCCAACGCAAAAAGCTCCAGAACCACTCCCGTTTGTTTCAAACCATTTCCACATCTTCCTCCACCATTCTCTCCTTATCCATCACTTTAGAAATCGAACTAAAATCACTAGAATTCTTCCCTTCATCTCCTCTTTCACATCATACCTCTTTCGTGCAACACGCCCTCTCCAATCAAAACCCGTCGACAACCACTCTCGCTCAAACCCGTACAGGCATTGACCCCAAAAAGCACCGAACACCCCAAATTTTGGCTCACGAGCGCCATCTACCTTCCTGAACCAACATACGATGCTCAGAAATCCGATTACTACCTCAAATTTACCAAAATCATTAACCCTAGTTTCCGGTGAGCACACTGACTTCAACTAAAAGGAATTCGAGTGCCCCAAAACCCATATCAAGATGAAGAGGACACTATCCTGAACCCGAGTATATACCAAGAATGGATTATTGATTTTGTATTGATTTTTAATGGATTTATGAAGGTTAGAATTTTCACATTGGAACCCGAAGTTGTGGCGGCTCAGAGAACTATTTTATAGGGGACGGGATTATATTTGTGTTGCGCTAAAACGATGACCATGTCGCTTTTGTTTGACCTTTCATTGAGTTTAGATATTTTCTTTTTATTGTTTTATATTCATTTCAGTCTTCTAAAAATTCGTGCGATCATATACGATCTCCTAAAATCACGAAAATTGACATGCCACTAGAGTTCGACATTACGGTCCCAACGAAACTGGTTTCATCGAATTCCGACTTCGTATGCTCACACAGCGTATTTTCAACCATCAAAATACTGACTGTTTCTCACTCTAAAAATCCATACGGTGACACAGTGACTCTAAAAATCACGAAACTTAACATCTAGCAAATATTTGACATTGCGAATCCAACAAAATTGGTTTTGTCGAATTCCGACTTCGTATGCTCACACAGTGTATTTTTAAAGCTCTGGATGACCAATTTAAATATATAAATATATATAAATATAATTAAATTTAATATTTAAAAATATATATTATCGTCTATATTCACAGTGGGATATCGTATAGCTTCAGAATATTCCTATATGAATTTCTAACTCGATATTCACTTCTGGGTCAACCCGATATTCGATTTATATTGAAATTCCTTTTTAAAATATAAATAATTCCTTTATAAATTATAAAGGAATTCCACAGTGACTTTTTCTGAAATTTGATTTGGACATAATTCAAAATCTACACGACGAAATCCCGATTTTTCTCTTCCACTAGAAAGATATACTCCACCAGCTCCACACGTTTCTTGTTTCACAGAAATCCGGCTTAAAACGAATCCTGTACATTCAATTGAAGTTCGAATCGCCAAATCACGAACTGCAGCGCCATTTCAAGCTCGATTTTAATTATATTATAAACTATATGTTCAACTGTCGACGATTGAATATATTCGTTATTCAAATTCAATTCCAAGCTGAATTAAATATCACATATGATCCGGTTCACACCATATCGTCCTTTCGGCCAATTCTGTTTATTTCAGAATTAAATATATTAATTAATTTATTATTTTAATTAAATATTCATCATTATTTAATTCCATAACCATTAAATTCACTAACCTACCATTTATATAATTAAATAAATTAATCATAATACCCCTGCCAATGCGGGTCATTACAATCTTCCCCACTTAAAATAATTTCGTCCTCGAAATTGCTAAAAGGTAGAGGACGACCCTATCGACTGGTTAGAACATATTTGTTCACTTCTTAACTTCAGTTTCAACTGAACCAATTCAATTTCAATTAAATTATTAATTAATTCTTATCAACGAAAATTTTCAAAAATCCTGAAAATTTTCTAACGCCTTAACTCTTCGAAAAATTTCGCCGGCACCTCCTTTGTACTGGTCAATACGTCAAACCACCACTTGCCTTTCTGGGCCGTCTCCATCCCAAAAGAAAATCAAACAGCCAAGCGGCTTGCCAATTCGGCTCATCAAAATCTCATACCCAATATACAAAATAAACTGGTACCTTTTTGTCGGGCATATCGTTATATCCCTCACATCTGCTATCAATTCAGCATATACTAATGTCATGCCAATCAACTCCAAATCAGTTTTATCCCCAATACAACCATTCTCTTATATCCAAGCCAAATATCATTTCAACTCGAGTTCAATTCTTGATTTTCAATTCCTTAACTCCTCAATCCAATACCATTTCGGATTCTAATTTCACAAATCCAATCTTATTCGATTTCAATTTAACTTCAGTTACACTTAACTGATTTTACTTTAATTCAAATTTTCTTTCACAAATTTCTATTAAATTTGTTTTTAATTCAAACAGTCTTTACTAGGGAGTTTTTAACAGTTTACTCTTTTCAAAAATCAAAATTTCCTTTTGAACATCTCACTGAGCCCTTAATTAATATTCCATTAATTAAATCACTTCTCCATTTCTTTATCAATATTTGTTAACCAAATATTTTCAATAACCATATTGGCCTTTTATGTTATTCAGAAAACATTTCCGAATATCGCCTTCCTTTATTTTCTAAACTTTTAGAAAAAAATATATGCTATTTATAATTGGAAAATATTCCAATTACTTATCTCTTTTCCGATCTCGTTTATTTCTATACTTAGGAAATATTCTTTATTATATTTCCAAGCTTGCACTTATTTGGGTTAAAACAGATGTTGTGTAAAACATCGTTACGACAACCCAAATGCTATATTCAACTAACTCTTATTCAACATTGATCTTTGAGCCTGAAATCTTACTATTTATTTGTTAATAATGAAATCAATCAAGTTGGGGTATAACTACCTCTCAGACCTTGACTGAATAACATTTATAACATCAAAACAGATATGACTACTTACTCGAATAATCAATACCATACAACTAATTCTTCACTTTTAAACACATATACACTTTCTCTTTCTATTCTTACAAGATTTTATTCTAGACTCCCTTTTTGATTATACCATTCTATTTCTAAGTTCGTTTCCTTATCGACTTCTATATATATATATATCGATACGTTGATTTCTAACTATCAAATTATCTTAAAAATATTCTAACTCCTTAAATTCCCGGAAAAATTTGCCATAACTTCCTTTGTACTAGGACCATCAGGATATTTCAAATAGCCTCCCATGGCCCTCACCAACCAAAAAGAAAAAGAAAAAGCCAAGCGGCTAGCCGATACGGCGCATAAAATCTCATATATGAATTAAATACATACCTTTTCGATGAGCATTCTATTTATATACCTTCATATCTATCCATACCTATCTCAAGTATATTTATACATTTCTAATTCATTTCAACTTAATCCAATCATTTTAACTTAGTTCGTTAAGTGATTTTCAAATTACTGGTTTGCCCATTTCACCTTTTTATTTGAATATACATGTTCAAATATAGGTTTAACTTGTTTATCAACTAATTGAATTTCATTTCAATTTTATTTGAATTTCCTATATTCAAATTCCATTTCGATTCTCTTATTCAAATTCTATATTTGAATTTCATTTCAAATCTCTTATTCAAATTTTATATTTTAATTTTGTTTCAATTTCCTTATTCAAATTCTAGATTTGAATTTCATTTCAAATCTATTTTCAAACTCCATTTGAATTTCATATATTCAAATCTATTTGAATTCTCTTTATTTCATTTCAATTCCCTTTGAATCTTCTATACTCAAATTTCAAATTCAATTCTATTTGAATCTTCTTTATTCAAATTCCATTTCACCTTCGATATTCAAATCCTATATTTGAATCCCTTTATTTTTCTATATTCAAATTCTACATTTGAATTCCATTTGAATTTCTATATTCAAACTCTATTTCAATTTCATTGAATTTCATATATTCAAACTCCCTTTGAATTTCTATATTCAAACTCTATATCAATTTCATTGAATTTTTTTATTTACATTCTATGTTTGAACTTCCCTTATCCTAATTTCTTTAAATAAGTCTCGGCAATTCCCTTTGAAATCGATATTTCTACCTTTGAAAAATAGATTCCCCTTTCAATTTCACACTTGTATTTTTATTTCTGAATTATCCAATGATAATTCTTTTCACTTCATTTATAAACTTCGTTTATAAAGGAACTTCTCGTTTTATTTCTTTTAAAACGAGTTAATATTTCAAATCTATTTCAAAATTCAAATTCTATATATTCAAATTCTATTTTGAAATTCAACACAACTTGTCTTTCTCAAAACAAATTCAAAACAGTATCTTTGGTAGTAATTCGTCACTTACAACTCGAAAATGAATACTGATGATGCAGCTGTCATCATCAGAATCTATTTTCCAGCGATCGAAGTGAGTTCAATACTATAAAACCATTTCTAAACATTTCCACTTTGAAATTCATTTCAAAATATAATTCACACTGCTTGTAAAACAATTTAAAATCTCCCAGGATCTTAAATTTTCCTTACTTTTAATCCAAATCCATTTACAAACACTTATCCAATTTTCCAGAGTTTTAACTCAATTTCTGGTTTAAATTTCAGATTTAACTCATCTGATTTCACGTATTTCACTTATATGAATTCTGATTGATTATTTACATAACCATTTAATCTATAATCTTGCTCGATTATAATAACAACCAATATTTCCAATATATATCAAAATATACGTTGGGTAAACTATTTTCATTTACCCTCTTTTCAAAACATACCATGACGGTTCATCGTATTCTTAGTGTTTACAAAATCCCTACCGATACAGTGGATCAAACTGATCGACCAGAACTCATAAACAACTCAATCAATAAATCTCCACAATATAAATTATTTTTATATCAATAACAAATACGTTCACTCATATATATACACTCAATCTCAGTCTAGGGTATTACTAACCCTATCTCTACCGAGTCACGCCACAAAGCCAAGTAATTCTTAACTTAAGCTCTGATACCAACTGTAATGACCCGGATTTTGAGCGACTTTGGTTATCGACATAAGCTCGATGTCGATAACCAAAACACCGAAAAATCCTGGTAATTAGTGAAAGAAATTAGAGGGTGAGGAAAGATAAGATAGAAAATTAGAATAGAAGAAGAAGAAGAACACAACCTCAGAGTAACACGAATCTCACAGCGGAACGAATAACATATAATAGATAACATATCCTTAAAATAAATCATTATATGTATACAATACATTATCAGAGTACAATACTTACAACACAGCGGAAATAAACTATAGCTATATGATCCTGAAGCCTCCTGCTCCATCTCTTCCAGTGTATCTGTAAAATCCCGACTACTTGACTGCCCGTACAAATTTAGGCACCCACGAGTTTAGGGAAAACAACAAAATAAACTCCAGGTCAGTCATGGGACTGGTATGAGTAAAACAGTTAAAAACAGTTGAACAGGTAAACGATATCTCATAAGACCACGCCGCATAACGGAACGGGTTTTTCCCTTATGAGAATCCAAATATCTTTATATCAAAAACCCTTTTGATATTATAATATTGTCTATCAACCACAACTATAATAATCATCTAGTAGAAACGCTTTCATCTCACGTTCTACATATATAGTATACAATCAAAACCGCAAGCACGTATTGGGTAATGGATTTCCAACTATGACAAGGTATGGAACCACCTTTCGCTAGTGTACCTCTAGAGAGGAATACACTGGGTTCAACAAGAACATCTTGCAACCCGGCCACACATGACCGACCACTCATTTCGCTTGAGCGTATCGAATGTATATCACCAACAGTTGGGATCAGCAACCATTTTCCGAATGGGACAGCATCAACAATAGATTTTTAGAAGTAAATGAAACTCTAGATCAGGTGATTATACACCCTACTTCGGTGCGACCGACTTAGCCATGCTGCCTGCCCGATTTCTGTCATTTACCGGATGATGAGGCTTGAAGCTACACTTTATCATCACACCAGATTCACTTTGAATGCCACATCATCAAATCCATCAAATCACCGATTGACGTCCTCAACAATACATTATGTGTTAGCTAAAAGAAGTTTCCTTCTTCGCTTCCACTCTTGGTACAGTTGGAGAAATCAATATACGTGATCGTCTGGACATACTCTGTCAGACATCCGTCCATACAAGTCATCCAGGAACAGGATGAACCGAAGGCACTATTCTGTAAACAGGATAGCCCTTGCATAACTCCGTCTTCAAATTTCCTTTGGCATATATGATTTGCAACGCTTATGCCAATACAGAGTGGTTCATTGGATAATAATCCAACTGGTCTCTCCATATTAACAACGTTAAAATGGTCAAAACTTCGATAGTCTGTGATTTAACTATCGAATAAAACAAGTGTGCAAACAACGATATTATTTCCAAATGGAAATTATATCGATCAAACATCACTCAACATTGATCTCTTTAGTTCATTCATTTACTTATCTCCTGTTTCCCTATATTCAATATTTCCTATTTTCTAAATTTAGAAAATATACGTTATTAACAATGGAAAACATTTCCATTTCTCGTTTATTTGAAAACATTTCTGGTTTCTTATTTGGAAAACATTTCCAAAGCTTCTTCATTGGACTTAGACAGATGTTAAAACAAACATCGCTATGCCAACTCAAACCGTTTCCTTTACTGCCGAACTTTAACTATTCCTTAGTTAAAAACGAAGCCAATCAAGTTGGGGTAGAACTACCTCTCAGACCTTAACTGAACAACATTTCTAACTTTGAAATAGGCAAAGTTCACTTATTCCTTTTACTAACTTCCTTACTTAACCCTCTTCGAATAGCTATATTCGATTGACTCTTTTCACTTAACTCTATTCGATTAACCCTATTCAATTAACTCTATTGGACTAACACTATTGGATTAACTCTATTTGACTAACGCTATTGATTTACTCATTTCGCTTAACTCCTTTCGAATAAACTATATTCGATAATTCCTTTTACTTTCTATTCGAATAACTATATTCGATTAACTCATTTGCTTTAACACTAATCGATTAAACTAACATCGATTAGCTCCTTTTACTTTAACACTAATCGATTAAACTAACATCGATTAACTCCTTTTACTTGAACACTAATCGATTAAACTAACATCGATTAACTCCTTTTACTTTAACACTAATCGATTAAACTAACATCGATTAGCTCCTTTTACTTTTACACTAATCGATTAAACTAACATCGATTAGCACCTTTTACTTTAACACTAAACGATTAAACTAACATCGATTAGCTCCTTTTACTTTACTCCTTTTACTTTAACTCTAATCGATTAAACTAACATCGATTAGCTCCTTTTACTTTAACACTAATCGATTAAACTAACATCGATTAGCTCCTTTTACTTTAACACTAATCGATTAAACTAACATCGATTACCTCCTTTTACTTTAACTCTAATCGATTAAACTAACATCGATTAGCTCCTTTTACTTTAACACTAATCGATTAAACTAACATCGATTAGCTCCTTTTGATAAACTACGTTTTCCGTTACAACTATTTCCTTTTTATAACGTTTTCTTACCGTTACAAATATTTCCTATTTATAACGTCTATTTACTGTTACAAATATTTCCTATTTATAACTTCTATTTATTTTCTAAATAAATATTCCTTTACTACCTCTATTTATTTTCTAAATAAATATCCCTTTTATAAAACCGTGTTCGTTTTATACATATTTCCTTTTATAAAATCCTGTGATTTTATAAAATTTCTTTATTTCAATATACATTGAAATACTTCTTTTTTTACATCCCAGGGTTTCTTATGATATTTAAAATATCGAATAACAATGATCAATATCATTCCAACACCCATAATCCATAACAGATTATATAACACATCATATATCACAATATATGAAAAACAGTAAAATAAATGTTGAGGAATCCGGTCGGATTCCTCCAACCTGTTTCCCTGCATCACAGATGTTAAACAATATAATATAACATCACTTTCAGTTCCATATGATATATTCTGTTAAATTGAATCAATATAGAAATTTAACTAACTGACTAGCGGTTCAATCAAACAGTCAACACACAGTCAATCAGCCAATATCTAACAGTTCTAAAAATACAACATGAAATTATAAACTGTTCAGAGTTAGTGAGATTTACTCACATTGGACTGTTATCGTTAAAAACGATTAACTGTCTTTGATTCAGATTGGACAATTTATTTCACCATAAATTGCAACGAGCTCGGATTCACTCCCGGTCAGACTCATTGTGTTGCTCTCGTCCATACGATCCCAATGCAACTTACGGTTTGTGATTCTGACATCGTATGGTCAAGATACATCATTAACAAGTTAATACATATTTTAGATTTAAAATAAAACTTAATTAAACCATTAGTTGGGCTTTTACCCTTTTAATCGGCCCATACCCGTTTCTACTTGGCCCAAACCCGAACCATTCTTCTTCTCCAACGCAAAAAGCTCCAGAACCACTCCCGTTTGTTTCAAACCATTTCTACATCTTCCTCCACCATTCTCTCCTTATCCATCACTTTAGAAATCAAACCAAAATCACTAGAATTCTTCCCTCCATCTCCTCTTTCACCTCATACCTCTTTCGTGCAACACGCCATCCCCAATCAAAACCCGTCGACAACCACTCTCGCTTAAACCTGTACAGGCATTGACCCCAAAAAGCACCGAACACCCCAAATTTTGGCTTACGAGCGCCATCTACCTTCCTGAACCAACATACGATGCTCAGAAATCCGATTACTACCTCAAATTTACCAAAATCATTAACCCTAGTTTCCGGTGAGCACACTGACTTCAACGAAAAGGAATTCGAGTGCCCCAAAACCCATATCAAGATGAAGAGGACACTATCCTGAACTAGAGTATATACCAAGAATGAATTATTGATTTTGTATTGATTTTTAATGGATTTATGAAGGTTAGAATTTTCACATTGGAACCTGAAGTTGTGGCGGCTCAGAGAACTATTTTATAGGGGACGGGATTATATTTGTGTGGAACTAAAACGATGACCATGTGGCTTTTGTTTTGACCTTTCATTGAGTTTTGATATTTTCTTTTTATTGTTTTATATTCATTTCAGTCTTCTAAAAATTCGTGCGATCATATACGATCTCCTAAAATCACGAAAATTGACATGCCACTAGAGTTCGACTTTACGGTCCCAACGAAACTAGTTTCGTCGAATTCCGACTTCGTATGCTCATACAGCGTATTTTTAACCATCAAAATACTGACTGTTTCTCACTCTAAAAATCCGTACGGTGACACAGTGACTCTAAAAATCGCGAAACTTAACATCTAGCAAATATTTGACATTGCGAATCCAACAAAATTGGTTTCGTCGAATTCCGACTTCGTATGCTCACACAGTGTATTTTTAAAGCTCTAGATGACCAATTTAAATATATAAATATATTTAAATATAATTAAATTTAATATTTAAAAATAAATATTATCGTCTATATTCACAGTGGGATATCGTATAGCTTCAGAATATTCCTATATGAATTTCTAACTCGATATTCACTTCTGGGTCAACCCGATATTCGATTTATATTGAAATTCCTTTTTAAAATATAAATAATTCCTTTATAAATTATAAAGGAATTCCATAGCGACTTTTTCTGAAATTTGATTTGGACATAATTCAAAATCTACACGATGAAATCCCGATTTTTCTCTTCCACTAGAAAGATATACTCCACCAGCTCCACACGTTTCTTGTTTCATAGAAATCCGGCTTAAAACGAATCCTGTACATTCAGTTGAAGTTCGAATCGCCAAATCGCGAACTGCAGCACCATTTCAAGCTCGATTTTAATTTTATTATAAACTATACGTTCAACTGTCGACGATTGAATATATTCGTTATTCAAATTCAATTCCAAGCTGAATTAAATATCACATATGATCCGGTTCACACCATATCGTCCTTTCGGCCAATTCTGTTTATTTCAGAATTAAATATATTATTTAATTTATTATTTTAATTAAATATTCATCATTATTTAATTCCACGACCATTAAATTCACTAACCTACCATTTATACAATTAAATAAATTAATCATAATACCCCTGCCAATGCGGGTCATTACAATCCATACGGAAAACCTAACCTGTAATCACCTGTAGTCCGAGAACCGACGCCGTGAACCCGCAGGATTTCAACCGCCGCTGCTACCAATAGCCGCAACCAAGTGGGCCCCCATTTCCGGCGAATTGGCGTCGTCCCTCCCCCTTCGACGATCCACTGTCTGATCTTCCTTCCATGCATCCAGCGAAGTGAAAAATTCAGACCTAAGTTCGAACTAATTGTTGAAATCGGCGGCCTTAGTTTTCTGAACGTGAATTGTAGAAGAAAGGTATAATTTCATCCATTTTTAATTATTAATTAATATAAATTATTATCTAACAAATTAAATCATAATTATTGACACGAACTCGGAATCTGACGATTTTAGGACCGTCGGGATCGTAATTCAGAGAGCTATTTTTCTAGATGAATTAGAATCAATTCTGAGCAAGTCGAATCTTGGTCTAATTCAAAGCGGATCAATACTTCTGTGAGATTTCTTACTTTTAAATAATTAAATAATTTAATTATTTTTTTCTCGATTGTTTGAATCATTGTATGTACGTAAATAATACAGATCTGCGATATGGTAAATTAGAATTATTCATTGTTTTGTGATATTTTGATGTGTAGATCTACATGGCTGTTAATTTGTAATCGTTGTTAGATTTCAGAAATGAAATTATATTTTGTTTCAAATCTAGTGATGATAAACAAAATTATATTTTTATTCACATATTAGACGTGAATAAAGACATGAGTTTTAAAAAAAAAGTGGATTTTTTTTCACCTTACAGTTATGTATGAAAACATGGAAAAAAATAATAAAAAGAACATTTCTTTTTATTTACAATTTACTTGTAATTAGAAATATGATTATAGGAATTTGATTATAAAAGAACACCTTTATTTACATTTTCTTCTGTAAATAAAAAGAACATATTATGTGAACACCTTTATTTACATTTTCTTATGTAAATAAAAAGAACAAATTATGTGAACAACTTTATTTACATTTTCTTATGTAAATAAAAGAATAAATTATGTGAACACCTTTATTTAAAAAGAACAAATTATGTGAACACCTTTATTTACATTTTCTTACGTAAATAAAAAGAACAATTTTAGCATTATTCCCCTTTGAGAATAAAAGGGGCATTTTTAGTGTAATATTCTTTTTAGATAAAAAAGAACAATTTTAGCGTTATTCTCCTTTGAGAATAAAAGGGACATTTTTAGTGTAATATTCTTTTTAGATAAAAAAGAACAATTTTTGCGTATTCTCTTTTGAGGATAAAAAGGATATTTTATTTACATTTAGTGTAAATAAAACATGATATAAAGAAAAGGAACATTTTATTTACATTTAGTGTAAATAAAAATAAAACATAGAAAAAGAAATTACATATTTTGTTTGCATTTTTAGATGCAAACAAAACATATAAAAAAAATCACATTTTTTTTTTGAAAACAAAATGTGCGATCTTCTGAAAAGAAGAGAGCACACATATATACTAAAATAACAATAATACAGAGTCCAAGAACAACACAAATAGGGGAAACCAACAAACGAATACTCCAACAATAACAACAACTCTATGAAAGTAAAGGATTGTAGATAGATGAGCTCCGGATAAACCACCGCTCATCTACTCCAATATTGAGTTCCGGCAAAGCCACCACTAGATAAAGGAGTATATCTACTCCAATACTATAAACCATACCCCCTAAACACTATAATGAAGAAGTAAAAACCAAAAAGAAAAAAAAACTCTAAAAAAACGATAACAAAAAGAACTCCACCTGCGAAGCCAAGCACCAATCCAATCTTCAATCCAAATGATTCTCCAACTTTATCCCGTCACCTGAAAACCTAGGAATTACTTAACGACCACTATTAGTAACCATCACATATATGCATGAATATATTTGTATTCTTATATATATATATATATATACCAAATAAAATATATATCCATACATATATGTAATATGAGAAAAATAAGATACTTAAAAAGAGACGAACTATCATAAAAAAACTTGAGATTTTTAAACACAAACACGAAGGCTATTGCCTCTAAAATAGCTAATAAATCTCATAAATAAACCCACATTTAAACTAGCCTTTTGCAAAAAATTACCTAATCTCGCTTCCCTAAAATACTTGTTACAAGAAGTAGACATCCAATCTAGACAGAAATAAACTATCTTAATGATTAATTTATCAGGGGACACTAAGTTAGAATGAAAAAATCTTTGGTTTCTTTCCAGCCAAATAAACCAACTGATGATAGTAACTAAAGAATCCAATACATACCTATGCTTTGATTTATAAACAAATCTATGCTGATTCCAATATTTGTCACAATTACTGAATGTATTCAAACTAACCATATCAAAAATCCTTAAAACCATGTTTAAAATATAACTAGTATAATAACAAGAAAAAAATAAATGATCCACATCTTCCTCCATATTACTATAGAAACAACATTTAACATCTAACAAAATATTCTTCTTCTTTAAATGCTCCACTGTATTAAGCTTCTTATGAACAACCAGCCACATAAGAAACTTAGCTTTAGGAGGAGAATTTGATTTCCATATATACTTAAATGGGAGTAAAGAAATACCAGAAAAAATAATAAGTTTATACATTGAATTAACAGAATAAACCGAACTCTTATCCAATCCCCAACTAATTGTATCTCTATACTCATCCAAGTGATATAAGGTTAATTTAGTTTTTAATAAGGCTAATTGTCTTAACAATCCCCCCTCTAAAATATTTAAGAATGAAAACTCCCACGGGGATCTAAGTTCCTTCTATAAACATCAGCAATTAAGGCATTCTTAAAATCACAAATATTAAATAGTTCAGTAAATTCAATTTTGAGTGGTACACTAGAAATCCAAGCATCATGCCAAAAGAAGGTAGCATTGCCAGAATGTACTGTCACCTTACACCCTAATTTGAAAAAATAATAACAATACAATACTGACTTCCAAAAATAAGATAATCTATTGAACCAACTGAATACCGACCCAACAAAAAACTCACCCCCAGAATAATAATATTTAGAAACTGTATTTTTCCAAGTAGCAACTATATCAGGACATCTAAATTTCCATAACCATTTAACTAATAATGAAGAATTAAAATTAAAAAGATTAATAATCCCTAAACCCCCGTCTTCCTTAGGCTTGCAACACACTTCCCAATTAACTAGACATTTATAATTACTACAGTCAGAATTACCATTCCAAAGAAAATTTCTTTGAATTATATCAATTTTCTCAATAACCCATTGAGGAAATCTATGAACAGTCATCCAATAAGTGGGGATGGCTGATAGAACCGAATTAACTAAAACTAATCTACCTGCTCTAGAGAGAAATCTATTATTCCAACTTGATAATCTATTATTGATCTTATCTATGATAACTAACCAATCATACTTCTTCAATTTCGAAGGTCTAATCTTAAAACCTAAATAGTCAAAAGGAAATTTCATGATTGAACAGTTTAATGTGTTAGCCACTGAAGACTCAGTATTACCACTATCGTTGAGTACCATGATAGCACTCTTGTCAAAATTGATACGAAGACCGGACAACATCTCAAAGCAATATAGTATAAATTTAAGGGCAACAACATGCTTAGGTAGGTAAGAAGAAAATAATAATGTATCATCTGCAAATTGGAGTATAGAAAGTTCATTATGAAACTCCCCATTGCCAACCTTACCTAAAACCCCTAAACTCCCAGCCCTCTTGATGATTCTAGAGAGAACATCCACCGCTAGATTAAACAAAAAAGGTGAAAGAGGGTCACCTTGTCTTAGTCCACTCTTAGACTGAATCTTCTTACCAATTACTCCATTAACAACAATACTGGAATAACCAGACCTAAGCAACAGCATGATCCAATTGGTCCACCTAACACTAGACCACCTAGCGAGACATAGTTCACAGATAAAATCCCAATCAACAGAATCAAATGCCTTCTCGAAATCTAACTTCAGAATGGCACATGAAAAATTATTTTGAACGCAAACATTAATGTATTCCTGTACTGCAGCTACTCCATCTACTATATTTCTACCCTTGATAAATGTTGTTTGTGAAATATCTATTAGGTCATTCATCTTAGAACTAAGTCTGTTAGCAAGGATTTTTGAGATAATCTTTACCGATACATTAATTAAAGAAATAGGCCTGAAATCCTTAAGTGAGTTCGCTCCTACTTTTTTATGTATAAGAATAACATTAGCAAAATTAAAGCTACCTAACCGTAGATCCCCACTATAAAAGTCATTAAAAATATTAATAATGTCCACCTTTAAAACCTCCCAAAATTGTTTATAAAAAGAACAGAAAAACCATCAGGTCCTGGAGCTTTATCACTAGGCATATCACAGATTGCCTTCCAAATCTCTCTTTCAGTGAAAGGTCTATCTAGGTCAGCTAATTCAATCCTAGAGTCCGACGGATAAATATCCTTCCATCTAACATTAATTCTTCTATTAATCCTGGTTCCTAAAATATGTTTATAATAACTAGTAAAGGCTTCATTTAAATCCTTCTGAACAGACACCTCTACTTCATTAATAAAAATAGAATGGATTAAATTATCGCGCCTTCTCTTATTAGCTATACTATGGAAAAATTTCGTGTTATTATCACCTTCCTTGATCCATTGAACTCGAGATCTTTGTCTCCACATGATCTCTTCTTTTTCTAATATCGATTTAAGATCATTTCTAAGGTTGCTAAGTCTGTCCCTCTCATTCATATTAAGAATTCTGATTTCACTAACTTTATCTAAGTCTAACATTTCACATAAAATCTTATCTTTTCTAATCCTAACATTACCAAAAATGAACTTGTTCCAACGTTTAAGAAAAAATCTTAACTTTCCAAGCTTGGCTACAAAAATCTTTGTTGAATTATTTTTATACAAAATATTAAAGTAAAATAAAGAATTCCATTTAACAGTAACCAAATTACTGAAACTACTATCCAATAACCACATCTTTTCAAATTTAAAATTGCTACTTATAAATAAATTCGAGTCACACGAAAGAATAATAAGGTAGTGATCAGATAATAAAAATGGCAAGCCCTTTACTCTACATATGGAAAATCTATCCTCCAACTCAGAATTAATAAAAAAATCTATCTAAAAGAGCAAATGAAGGACTATCTCTAACAATAGACCAGGTGAACAATCTGTTATTGATTGGAATCTCTATCAGATTATTATCTAAAATGAAATCATTAAATTTCTCCATATCGAGAAATCCCCTTCCCTGGGAGATCTCTCCCCAAAAAATCTAGTAACATTGAAATCACCCCCAACTACCCATTGATTGAAAATGTTGTTTCTAAAGTCCGTACATTCTGACCACAATCTTCTCCTCTCAATTTTTGTGTGTGGGCCACACACATTCGAAATACCCAAAAGCGAGTTATCTACCGTCGAAGCTAATATAATACGCAAGGAATGAAACATAGATAGCTCTTGAACAAGTCTAAATTGGTTATCTTTCCATCCAATCATTAGACCGCCCACACTACCTATGGCCGGAATATAAGACCAGTTTCTAAATAGAGACCCCCCTATTCTACCAAAAAAACTATAATCAGGGTTATCAATTTTAGTTTCCTAAAGCATTAAAATATCAAGTTGAAAATCTTTAAAAAAGGACCTAACTTTAGCACATTTTTTAGACTCATTCAAACCTCTAATATTCCAACTAACAATCCTCTTCTACCTAAAGAGGAAACTCTCTCTAATTTCCTGCACCTAATAGTATTAGCATCTAACTCAATATCAGAAAGGACAAAAGCTGTGTCACTAGCAAGCTGAAATAACTGACTGGTCGAAAGACTACCTAATGCAAATGGAGAATAGTCACTACCATAAACAGTAACCATACCTGAGCCCAAACTTGAATTACTACTACTATCAATCGAGCTCGAGGACCTACCATGAGATGATGCAGATCTATGCCTGAACCTTGCACTTCGTCTAACCAATCCAGAACTGCGCTCTACTCTCCTCCTCCCCCTGCTAGATGAAGATGAAGTAGAAATATCACCAACTTGAGTTGACCCTCCACTGATTTCAGTCAAACCAACCAAACTCGATGTACTGGACCGAACTTCGGCCCCTCCCCCCGTATAAGGCAAAGTACCACCCAATTGTAGTTCGTAGAAATTGAGGCACCAAACTAAAGAGATAACTCTAACCAGAGACTCATGCAAACATAACATACACCCTGACGTATCCAACCTCACCGTCCAACCATTCGAACTGCTACAATCAAATAAACCCATACTGTTCCTCCTGTTTCCTCCAACACACACATTAAACATATTACACCGATCTGCCTTCCTTAACTGACAACTCAAACTTTCATCCAAATCAAGCATGTCACATGTAGTGTGATCAAAACTACTTGCCAGGTTCCCCACCTCATCCAACCATACACAATCTATATCATTTCGATCCACGCTCACCCCATTCCCTGTCATCAACTTAACCCTCTTTGCTATTTTGACTTTTCCAACTCTATACCCCTTATTAAACTTCAAAACCGAATGCATCAACTCCATCCCCTTATCCACAGCAAACCCATCATCCACAAAATCCGACAGTACTCCAAAACTGTTCGATAAGACCACTTCCTCAGCCATACCCCGGTCATTCTTCTTCTCAATATCAAAAGGCTGCATGCAGCTCGAAGAGCCCACATTATAACCTTCCATGTCTATCGCATCAACCCCCGTCATCACCTCCTTACCTTTTCTATTACTCACATCTTTGTCAGTGTTAGAACAATCATCACTTCCAATACCATAACAGTACAAAACACAAGGATCTAAACTCATTGAATCTGGCTTTGACCCCGACAAGTCACTCCCATCATTACCCACCATCTCGACTTCAAATAATTTAGACACAACAAACTTCGATTTCTTCATATTTCTCAAGGTTGCCACATTATCACTTTTGCACAACATCTGAAATTCAGGAACACAGTGCTCACAATTGACTGCAGTATTTATCATGTCAAAATGAGACAAAATTCCATCCATCAACATTAAGGCTCTTGCCTTATTCCTCACAGTCGAGCCTGTGTATATTCCCCTTAATAACAAAAGATTCAAACTGAACTGATGCGTGTGCTCCTTTCGATTCAAAGACCTCGGCAATGGTGGAAAAACAAAGCCCACCGATGAGTTTTTACACCACAATAAACCTTCAACAAGCCCTTCTAAGTGCCAACCCAACCTCAACAACAAGTATGCCTCGCCATTATCATGATAATAAAAATCACTACCGAATATATCAATCAGCTCAGTTAGTTTCAGGCATAGTCTCGAATAGTTAAAGTGCAAGAGATCAAAAACTGATTTTCCATTATATGAGTCTGGACAACTAGCAGATTGATGCCCAATTCCTCTACACTTGAAACAACGAAGACCATTTCTACATTCCTTCGCGTAATGATCAGAGTCACCACATTTCAAGCAACATTTATTTCTAACAGTTTTTGTCTGAGAAAGTCTATCTCTGGTACCAGTTATCCAATTATTAAATGGTTTTGAATGCTTAGTTATATCGGCATAGGTTTTTGGAGAAACAAATTGATTAAACTGAGAATAACTTGGAATCGCCGAACAGAAATTAGAATCAGCCAAGGTGTTTACCTCTTGTAATCTCGATATTATTCTCTGTCTAAATGTGAGATTCAGCCTACCTGATTTAAGATTAGCCTGATCCCTGATCCAAGCAGAAGCCGTATCTCTGTAAATACTCGTAATACCATGAAGAATATTCCTAGATTTACCCCCAAAAATCAACACATCTCCTGATTCCAATAGTACTTTCTTAATCGTACCATTTTCCTTCTCATCCTTGTATATAAACTCAGCTGAATCGCCGATGGAGAATGACACTACAGGGTGTCCAGCCATGAGACTATCTTGGTCTTCATCTTTGTCTTGATGAAGACCCAATTTCCCATCGTTATTATAGAAATTAACTATGCATACATCTGGTTTCATGATTGGAATATCTGCGGCACTCCCTCCTTTCACAATGATTACATTTTGTGCTGTTTTAATAGAGCCCCCAACCAGTAATTTGAAATCCTCTGGAATCACAAGAGGAATCTCTCCATCACATGATCGTCTGTCTTCATACATTCTTGTCACTGTGTAACTTTCCACCTCCGCCAGTGCCACTCTTGCAAGGACACTGACTTTGGAGGGGCGTTTAAACAAGGTAAACATGCATACAGATATCACAAGACAGAACATATAAGTAAAAACAGAGTAAGTATAGCAGCGGATAAAAACTAGCATATCAAAACCATAAGTCAAGTTACAACACAGTACTTAATTATTTTCCATAAACAAAGTCTAGAAACATAAAACTGGTAATTGAAAAGGAAAACATGAAGTAGCTATCCCCAAGTAGAAAACCATAGCAAGCTCAAGTCCGAAGCATACATGAGCTATCCAAGAAAAGCAGCTAAGATCCAAGCTAAGTGCCGGTATTCCCGCCCTGTAAACCTAGGGGGGGGGAAACAAAAGAAAAGAGGCGAAAGAAAATGGGTCAGTCAAAAGACTGGTAAGTCCTACCTACTATTGTACAACAACTAATAAAGTTAACTGTATATGTAAACAAGGATGAGTCATAGGATGGTAACTGGCATGGCAAAAAGTCAACAAGATAGATCAAGTGTGGCACCGCATATACAAGGTTGAGGTTTGCACCAAGTGTACTAGTTCTACAAGTCATGTCAAGTGTAAACAAGAAGTGGTCCCCAGGCCCAAGTCTGGCCCAACATCATGAATGACCTAAATCAAGGTCCAACTAGCACGGTCTAGTCGATCGGCTCCCTATAAGCCTAACTCGTCAAGTGTCGGTGTCTTACGGCCCAACTACGAAGTGTAGCTAAACTGTGCTAGGTCCACCCTAGGGTGTATCAAGTCCTAGGGTGTCAACCACTGACACAAACCAAGCACGCACAGTTTAAACCTACTGGTGCCCGTGCTTGCTTTTTCAACTCCGGACCATGTGCACGACCATGGCCCGCCTGAACCTACACCGGCGCACCTACACAGCCGTCGTTTTGGTCGCTTACATGTCATCCCAGTAATCGTGCCCCACCCTAGCCTAGTCCCTAGGGTATCATGATACAACCAAGAGGGTTACTGGTTCAAAGGACCACGTAACTAGGGTTTCCTTGATGGGTTAAATGTGGTTAACCCAACTCATCCAAGTACCAAGTTGGTTAAGTGTATCCAAGGTCCATGACTTAACCCTACCAACCCATCGTGTTTAATTGGTTAAGTATTCAAGCGGCCCATGACTTGACCCTACCATGTGGCATTAATTAATTTAATGCACCCAACCTCTCACATTAGACCTTGTTGTGGTTACTAGTTAAGCCGGGCGGGTCCGGGTAGGTTTACACCACAACTTAGTCTAACCTCGGGTTTCACGTGCAACATGACCAACTACTCACATTGGGTCTTATTGCTTGTAGCCACTAGTTAAGCCGGGCGGTTCCGGGTAGGTTTATGCTACAAGCTCAACCCAACCTCGAGTTGGCCATTCTCATGTTTTCTAAGTGTCATGTCCATCATGTTTCCAAAACACATTACAAGTTTTCAAGCAATTGGGTAGACCTAACTTAATAGGTAAATTCCCAATGGGTAGACCTAACTTAATAGGTAAATTCCCAAGCTTATGTTTATATGTCTTTTAAGTTTACCCAACCCCAAACGCAATCCCATCGCTTACATATCGCAATATCGCATAAAGGATAGAAAGAGGGAACTTGGCATAATCATGACATAAAGGTGTTGGAGCCACAAGTTAAACATGGTGGCATATGAGACAAGGATGTGATCATAAACTTGCATATCTTGTTATCAACTTGCAAAATATTCATAAGCATGCATAACATCATTTTAACTTGCATAGTGCTCATATGCATGCATAACATGGTTTCAACTTGCATAAGGTTCATATGCATGCATAACATCAAACTTGGCAAATAGATGGAACATGGCCATAGATAGCATGAGATAAGGGCTAGTAACATGCATATAACATTATATGCATGTTAATACAAGGTTTATGAGAGTTTCAAGGTTGCATCATGCAACATTTCCAACCAAAGATCATATCTTTCTATGCATAAAGCCAAGGTAATGCCTTTACTAATATGCATAGAGTAAGCTTATGCATAAAATCATAAGATCAAAGCACATATCATGATTAACCCCAAACTCAACTTGCAACATAACATATTAACTTTATAGTTAAAATACAAGAGTAGATATAGGCTTACTATGCTATGAAGACTAATCAATATCAAATTAGATTGAGACAAAGCCACTTAGTACTCTACAATCCCAAAATAAGCTCCTATGAAAACCCTTGTGAAAAATCTTGGCTTTAAAGAGGAAAGGTTGAAACTTTGCCTTTGGACGAGGCTTAGAAACTCTCATGCAAGCTTAAATCACTCAAATAAACATGGAAACTCTCATATGCATGAAGGAAGGGATTATGACAAGAGGGTGGAGGCCATGAGTGAGCATTTGGACATAGTTTAGTTATAGGATTGATTTATGAGTGTTTAGGATAGGGTTAGGGTCCTTTTTATAGATGTTTAGGATAGTTTAGACCCTAGGATTAACCCTAATTCAGATCTGAGCCATCCAAAACCGTCACTAGCCCTAAGCCATGTCCAAGGATCAAACCAGATGCACCCAGGCAGGTTGGGCCGATCACCCGTGTCGACAGGGGTGTCGACAGGGCAGTCGACACCGCCCTGGGTGTGTCGACTCCCAAGTCGACACGCCTGTCGACTTGGGTTGGTGGCGGGAAACTTTCCCGCCTACCCTGCCTGGCCCAATTATTTCAATTTGAATCTGTTTTTAAACCTTGAATTTTCTGAAAAATTTGACGGGCCATATCTGGGCCATACGGACTCCGTTTTTCGAAAACTCGGACTCTATTTCGCGTATTTTTCCGAGACGAACGCAATGGCATAGCCCGTTTCCCCTGATTCAAATTTCATTATTTAGTTCTGCCTTGTTTTGTGTTATATTATGTTATTAAAATACGGGTTATTACATTCTCCCCTCCTTAAAGGATTTCGTCCCCGAAATCTCTAAGTTAGGAAGAACGTGCCCTACCATCCATCATCCATCTACTCACCACATCATCCACGAGTAACCATTGTCCTTAACAATTTCTAAATGCTGTATGATCATATGCAAAGGTGTGTGTATATGTACTTATCTAATGCGAAAATCAGGCGGTTACTGATTCAGTACACCTCCTTAATGCAAAGTATGCTAGTGAAATGCGTCCATATGTATGCAAATTCCTAACCTAATTTTATAATTTTTACATGAGTGCACATAACATTCATCCATATGCAACATCCATGAGATAGCACAACAAGTTTCAGCCACGAATAAGTATAAGCACTCATGCATATGCAATATGAAAGTGTGTGAGCCGATCTTAGTGCCTAATGTGTATCATGCATCCACGAGTATCCACTTGCAAACACTTGCAACCACTTGCAACCATCAAGCATAACATGTTTCAAATACATGTTTCATCCAAGGGGTTTCTACCTAAGGTTCTCATGACAAGGTTACAAGATAAACAGGATAAACATGGATAGCAAAAGAAAGATATGCTAAAGAGGAAAAGAGATCGAGAATGTACCCTCAAAAAGAAATGGATAAAGCCCAAGCATCTTCTCCTCTGTCTCCCAAGTTGCATCCTCTTCGGCTTCACTCCACTGAACCTTCACCAATTTGACTTCTCGATTCCTTAGCTTTCTGATCTCCGTTCCCAAGATACGAATCGGAGCTCTCCTCAAGGTTGCCTCTTTCTCTACCTCCACGTCTTCAAGAATGCTGGGTTCAACCACCTCAGCGGACTCATGTAGGCACTTTCGGAGATGTGAGACATGAAAGACATTATGCACTCCGGACAGCTTCTCGGGCAATTGCACTTTATAAGCCATCTTCCCAATTCTCTCTATGATAGGGAAGGGTCCTACGAATCTGGGTGCCAGCTTCCCAACTGCTCCGAAGCGAACCACATTACGCAAAGGAGAAACCTTCACGAAAACCATGTCTCCAACTTCGAACTCCAAATCTGTCCTTCGCTTATCAGCATAGGATTTCTGTCTATCTTGGGCCGCTTTCATCCGTCTCCTCACCAATTCAATTTTCTCAGATGTATCCCGTATCATATCGGGCCCAAGTACAAGCTTATCTGTTGTCTCCCACCAACAAGATGGTGACCTACACAGCCTCCCATATAGAGCTTCAAATGGTGCCATCCCTATGCTAGCTTGATAGCTATTGTTGTAAGCAAACTCCACAAGAGGAAGGTGGTCTTCCCAAGTACCACCAAAATCAAGAACACAAAGCCTCAGAAGGTCTTCTAGCACTCTATTCACCCTTTCGGTTTGGCCATCTGTCTGGGGGTGATAGGCTGTACTTAGATTCAACTGTGTACCCATCGCTTCCTGCAAGCTATTCCAGAATTGGCTAGTGAAGATTGGGTCACGATCGCTGACTATGCTAGAAGGAACCCCATGCAATCTCACTATTTCTCGAAGATAAACAGACGCCAGCCATGATGCAGTCCTTTTGCTTTTTACTGGGATAAAGTGAGCACTCTTCGTAAGTCGATCAACTATGACCCATATGCTCGTATTACCCTTTCTTGATCTAGGCAATCCATCCACAAAGTCCATAGAGATGCTTTCCCACTTCCATTGCGGGACCTCTAATGGATGTAATAGCCCACCTGGTTTCTTCGACTCAGCTTTCACTTGTTGGCACACCATGCATTTTGAAACATACTCTGCCACATCCTTCTTAATTCCAGGCCAAAAGAAAATGCGCTTCATGTCCCTATACATCTTATCTCCACCAGGATGTATAGTCATCTTTGAGTGATGTGCTTCTTCGAGAACTTTATGCACCAAATCTCCCACTTGTGGAACACAGAGTCTTCCATCACGCCTTAGCCAACCCTTGCCATCAACAGTATATCTAGCAAGGTGACTAGACGTCTCACCACGAATCAACCTATCCATGATTTCAACTATCTGTGGGTCTTCTTTCTGCGAAGCCCCTACTTGATCAAGAAGTATGGGTCTAAGCTCAAGAGATGCTAACGACCCTGTCATCGACTCAACTGCTGTCGTGAAATCAAAGGTTGCTAGGAACTCTAGGCTCTTCATCTCAACAAACAAGGGACTCAAAGTCAACCTTTTTCTGCTTAGTGCATCAGCCACAACATTACCCTTGCCAGGGGTATAAGCTATCTCGAAGTCATATGATGCCAAGAATTCCATCCACCTTTGCTGCCTAAGATTCAGATCTTTCTGCGAGAAGAGATACTTGAGTGATTTGTGATCAGTGTACAACTCAAACCTTTCGCCTAAAAGATAGTGGCGCCAAGACTTGAGTGCAAAGACAATCGCCGCTAACTCCAAGTCATGAGTGGGGTAGTTCTTCTCATGAACTTTAAGTTGCCTACCCCCATAACATATCACTCTTCCCACCTGCATTAGAACAGCGCCTAACCCCGTGCCACATGCATTGGTATACACGGTAAACATCTTACCGCCATCGGGTAATGCCAAAACTGGAGCTGTGGTAAGGGCCCTTTTGAGCCTTTGAAAAGCGAGCTCACACTCTAAGTCCCATGCAAAGACTAAGTTCTTCTTCGTCAATCTAGTGAGAGGGGCTGAAATCTTAGCGAAGTCTCTAATGAACTTCCTATAATAGCCTGCCAGACCGAGAAAGCTTCGCACTTCGGTTGCATTCTTAGGAGTCTTCCAGTCTTGAACTGCAACCACTTTCCCGGGATCCACAGCTATACCCTGCTTAGAAACTATATGCCCAAGAAACCGGACTTCCTTTCTCCAAAAGTGGCATTTGGAGAACTTGGCTTTCAACTGATGGGCTCTAAGCGTATCCATCACTTCCCTGAGATGTCTAGCATGCTCTTCCTCGTCTTTTGAGAAGATCAGAATATCATCCACGAAGACCATGACAAACTTGTTCAAGAACTCCCTGAACACCCTACTCATCAAATCCACGAAATATGCGGGTGCATTAGTCAAGCCGAACGGCATGACAAGCCATTCGAAGAATCCATCTGGAGTCCTGAACGCGGTCTTCTCTATACTGTCTTCAGCTACCCTGAGCTGATGGAATCCAGTAGCAAGATCAAGCTGAGAGAAAACAGAAGCACCGACAAGCTGGTCGAAGAGGTCATCTATCCTTGGTAACGGGTGTCTGTTCTTCTTAGTCAGCTTATTCAACTCTCGATAATCAACACAAAGTCGGAGAGAACCATCTGCCTTGGTAGCAAATACCACAGGCGCTCCCCATTCAGATATACTTCGTCTAATGAAGTTCTCCTCAAGCAACTCCTTCACTTGCTTACTTAGCTCCCGCCTTTCACGCGGAGCCATGTGCCGAACGGGCAAAGAAACCGGCTTTGCATTATCCACCAGATAAATGCGGAAATCAATCTCTCGCTTAGGGGGCAACCCCCTAACTTCATCAAAAACATCTGGATACTCTCGGACCACCCTCACAGACTGAAGATCATCGATGGACGAGTCAAGAGATTCAAGATAACATAGCATGACGGGATCTAGCGGGTTGCAAGAAATCTCTAGGGTATTACCAAGGCGAGTCATGAGTCTCACCACCCTATGCTCACAATCGAGAATGGATCCATAGCTGGACAACCAATCCATGCCCAAGATCAACCCGTATCCCGTGAACCCGAGAACATAAGCATCACACGAGAATTCTACGGTCAAGATAGAAATCCTCAAATCCATACAGATCATAGATAAATGGGCTGAACCCCCAATCGGATTTGAAACACAAACGGGATCCTCAACTAAGCTAGTACTTAGGTGCAAACTTTCAACAATGTCAGAAGAAATAAAGCTATGCAATGCGCCAGAATCAAATAAGGTGCGAATAGGATAATCAGAAATATAAACAAGACTTTCTACAGAAATGCTACCTCGATCTTGAACTGGAGCGGCGTTGAGAGCATGCACTTGCCCTCTAGATGAACCTGCACGCTGAGTCTGTCCATGCCCCTGCTTCTTAGGGCAATCTTTGCTAAAATGTCCCGTCTCTCCACAATGAAAGCATCCACCCAATTTCATTTTCTTCTTCCTACAGTCCTTGGCTACGTGCCCAACAATCCCGCAGAAGTGGCACTTTCTTGGGTCCTTTGCCTTATTCTTGTTGCCCTTGTTGTTCTTGTTGTTCTGATTACTCTGATTCCCTCCCCACTTGGAGTCTGTCTTCTTAGGCTGAGTCTCATTGGGCTTGACTTCTTTCTTCCCATTCTTATCCTCTCCCTGCAGCAATGCCATGTCTACTAGGCTCTCGAAAGTGGCCCCCATGGGTATGTGTGACATGGCTAGACCTTGTAATGGCTCATTTAACCCTCGTGCAAAACGTAGAGCCTTCTTCTCGGGAGTATTGACCATGTCCAAACCGAATCGGGCAAGCTGGTTGAACTTATTCACATACTCTCTCACTGTCATGTCTCCTTGCTTCAAGGCTATGAACTTCTCTAGTTGCAAATTTGCCTCTGCAGATGATAGAAACTTAAGCCCAAACCTTGCCCTAAAGTCGGCCCAGGTTTCCACGGGCCTAGTAGCACTGGTGACCTCCCACCAATAAGAAGCTTCCTCCTTTAGTAGCCAAACCGCCAACAGAACCTTTCTACGGTCCTCTATATCAAAGATGGCAAAGAGATCTTCGGTCTCCTTCAACCAGTTTCTTGCTTCCACAAAAGTCTCCGTCCCAATAAATTTTTTGCCACCCATGGCCTTGAAGTCCTTGCAAACCTTGGCGAAATCGGCTTGTGGTTGCTGAGGAGGAGGAGGAGGAGGAGGTGGAACCTCAGTGATAGTGGGAGTGGTTGCTGAACCTGCATTGTTGGCCCTAGCTTCCAAGTATCTCCGGAACCATCCGGGAATGGTGACTCCCTCAGGAATATTGAGATCGGCCATGCTGAAAAAGGAAAAGATAGATTTAGAACGAGGAAACGAAGGATAGTGCTTATGGCTCTTGGGGGATAGCCTTTCAAAATAAACTAGACTTTTCTTTGGAAAATACTTAATTGGTTTTGAAAATAGCTTTTAAAAGTAACTTTAAAACCCTTTTTGCTCCAATCTCGCAAACCTTATGCTCTGATACCAAATGTAACACCCCACCTCCGCCAGTGCCACTCTTGCAAGGACACTGACTTTGGAGGGGCGTTTAAACAAGGTAAACATGCATACAGATATCACAAGACAGAACATATAAGTAAAAACAGAGTAAGTATAGCAGCGGATAAAAACTAGCATATCAAAACCATAAGTCAAGTTACAACACAGTACTTAATTATTTTCCATAAACAAAGTCTAGAAACATAAAACTGGTAACTGAAAAGGAAAACATGAAGTAGCTATCCCCAAGTAGAAAACCATAGCAAGCTCAAGTCCGAAGCATACATGAGCTATCCAAGAAAAGCAGCTAAGATCCAAGCTAAGTGCCGGTATTCCCGCCCTGTAAACCTGGGGGGGGGGGAATGAAAGAAAAGAGGCGAAAGAAAATGGGTCAGTCAAAAGACTGGTAAGTCCTACCTACTATTGTACAACAACTAATAAAGTTAACTATATATGTAAACAAGGATGAGTCATA
The DNA here is from genome assembly GCA_030737875.1 of Allium sativum. Classification (NCBI taxonomy): domain Eukaryota; kingdom Viridiplantae; phylum Streptophyta; class Magnoliopsida; order Asparagales; family Amaryllidaceae; genus Allium; species Allium sativum. Next base: position 564,332,988 of record CM060919.1, on the reverse strand, counting down.
GGATGGTAACTGGCATGGCAAAAAGTCAACAAGATAGATCAAGTGTGGCACCGCATATACAAGGTTGAGGTTTGCACCAAGTGTACTAGTTCTACAAGTCATGTCAAGTGTAAACAAGAAGTGGTCCCCAGGCCCAAGTCTGGCCCAACATCATGAATGACCTAAATCAAGGTCCAACTAGCACGGTCTAGTCGATCGGCTCCCTATAAGCCTAACTCGTCAAGTGTCGGTGTCTTACGGCCCAACTACGAAGTGTAGCTAAACTGTGCTAGGTCCACCCTAGGGTGTATCAAGTCCTAGGGTGTCAACCACTGACACAAACCAAGCACGCACAGTTTAAACCTACTGGTGCCCGTGCCTGCTTTTTCAACTCCGGACCATGTGCACGACCATGGCCCGCCTGAACCTACACCGGCGCACCTACACAACCGTCGTTTTGGTCGCGTACATGTCATCCCAGTAATCGTGCCCCACCCTAGCCTAGTCCCTAGGGTATCATGATACAACCAAGAGGGTTACTGGTTCAAAGGACCACGTAACTAGGGTTTCCTTGATGGGTTAAATGTGGTTAACCCAACTCATCCAAGTACCAAGTTGGTTAAGTGTATTCAAGGTCCATGACTTAACCCTACCAACCCATCGTGTTTAATTGGTTAAGTATTCAAGCGGCCCATGACTTGACCCTACCATGTGGCATTAATTAATTTAATGCACCCAACCTCTCACATTAGACCTTGTTGTGGTTACTAGTTAAGTCGGGCGGGTCCGGGTAGGTTTACACCACAACTTAGTCTAACCTCGGGTTTCACGTGCAACATGACCAACTACTCACATTGGGTCCTATTGCTTGTAGCCACTAGTTAAGCCGGGCGGTTCCGGGTAGGTTTATGCTACAAGCTCAACCCAACCTCGAGTTGGACATTCTCATGTTTTCTAAGTGTCATGTCCATCATGTTTCCAAAACACATTACAAGTTTTCAAGCAATTGGGTAGACCTAACTTAATAGGTAAATTCCCAATGGGTAGACCTAACTTAATAGGTAAATTCCCAAGCTTATGTTTTTATGTCTTTTAAGTTTACCCAACCCCAAACGCAATCCCATCGCTTACATATCGCAATATCGCATAAAGGATAGAAAGAGGGAACTTGGCATAATCATGACATAAAGGTGTTGGAGCCACAAGTTAAACATGGTGGCATATGAGACAAGGATGTGATCATAAACTTGCATATCTTGTTATCAACTTGCAAAATATTCATAAGCATGCATAACATCATTTTAACTTGCATAGTGCTCATATGCATGCATAACATGGTTTCAACTTGCATAAGGTTCATATGCATGCATAACATCAAACTTGGCAAATAGATGGAACATGGCCATAGATAGCATGAGATAAGGGCTAGTAACATGCATATAACATTATATGCATGTTAATACAAGGTTTATGAGAGTTTCAAGGTTGCATCATGCAACATTTCCAACCAAAGATCATATCTTTCTATGCATAAAGCCAAGGTAATGCCTTTACTAATATGCATAGAGTAAGCTTATGCATAAAATCATAAGATCAAAGCACATATCATGATTAACCCCAAACTCAACTTGCAACATAACATATTAACTTTATAGTTAAAATACAAGAGTAGAAATAGGCTTACTATGCTATGAAGACTAATCAATATCAAAATAGATTGAGACAAAGCCACTTAGTACTCTACAATCCCAAAATAAGCTCCTATGAAAACCCTTGTGAAAAATCTTGGCTTTAAAGAGGAAAGGTTGAAACTTTGCCTTTGGATGAGGCTTAGAAACTCTCATGCAAGCTTAAATCACTCAAATAAACATGGAAACTCTCATATGCATGAAGGAAGGGATTATGACAAGAGGGTGGAGGCCATGAGTGAGCATTTGGACATAGTTTAGTTATAGGATTGATTTATGAGTGTTTAGGATAGGGTTAGGGTCCTTTTTATAGATGTTTAGGATAGTTTAGACCCTAGGATTAACCCTAATTCAGATCTGAGCCATCCAAAACCGTCACTAGCCCTAAGCCATGTCCAAGGATCAAACCAGATGCACATAGGCAGGTTGGGCCGACCACCCGTGTCGACAGGGGTGTCGACAGGGCAGTCGACACCGCCCTGGGTGTGTCGACTCCCAAGTCGACACGCCTGTCGACTTGGGTTGGTGGCGGGAAACTTTCCCGCCTACCCTGCCTGGCCCAATTATTTCAATTTGAATCTGTTTTTAAACCTTGAATTTTCTGAAAACTTTGACGGGCCATATCTGGGCCATACGGACTCCGTTTTTCGAAAACTCGGACTCTATTTCGCGTATTTTTCCGAGACGAACGCAATGGCATAGCCCGTTTCCCCTGATTCAAATTTCATTATTTAGTTCTGCCTTGTTTTTTGTTATATTATGTTATTAAAATACGGGTTATTACACACTGGGTTCCAGTTTTTGCCAAGACACATCATAAAAAGATTAAGTTTTGCACCATTATCGAACTCAGGTCTATAAAAACCTCCTTTGCCATTTCCAAGAACTTGACATTTCCCAACGATGTTAATCTGATCTTCGGTACTTAAGTAATTCTCTAGCAAAATCATACCCGTGCCCAAGATTAAGTGGTGAATCTCTACAGCCCCCTCCTTACGAGCTGCTATTTCCGCACAATTGAAACCTTTATGCCCTTCTTTACCACAATTGAAACACTTTAATCTATTATTGCATTTTTTCACCAGATGATTTAGATCTCTGCATCTATAGCAACAAACACGTTTCTTTGATCTTGAAGGATTCAGATCTGACTGAAATGAAATCGCCTTATCATACAAACGAGAATTGATAAAAAAAGAATGATAAATCAATGAATTGAATCTGTTAAACGATGAAGAAGAGAGAAAGTCGGCCGCCATTATTCTAAATAACCAATCTGAATTCATATAAGTGTAATATAAGAAATCACATATTTTGTTTGCATTTTTAAATGCACACAAAACATAGAAAAAGAATTATATATTTTGTTTGCATTTTTAGATGCAAACAAAACATAGAAAGGAATTACACCTTTTTAATTACAAATTAGTTGCAAATGAAAAATATGAATTTAAAAAGGTATATCTTATTCGCATTTTAGATGCGATAAAAAGAGTGAAATTAAAAGTGATATTTTTATCGTCAGTTTAGATGCGATAAAAATAATGGATTTTAATATTTGAAATCGCCGAACGATTTATATTTGTATATATATAAATATAAATTAAAATTAAAATGAATCGCGCGCGGCAGTTTGCGTTTCGGCAATCGTGACTTTAAACGATTATACCGAAAGATCCGACCATCGGATTTTTACAAAACTGGAACAGTTAGGACCGCTTTGGGAAGATCTTTCCAACGATATAAATTCCATTAAAATCCAATGGTTAGATTTCAAGATATGTGTAAATCAAATTTTGGTAAAAACAACGCCAGGGTCGCCCATTGACCCAAAGCGTCGTTCTATTATATTGGGCTATTTTTAAATAAATAAAAATAGCAATAAATCATTATAAATAAATATTGATGATATTTAAAAGATAATTATGCGAAGATTATTTGAAAAGACCAAGTTTAACTCATTTCAAATAATTACACGACGATTAAATCGAAAATATAGAAGACGGTGATTGAAGACCGGCGATCTTCGTATCGAATGGACGATGATTACTAATGCCCTAGACTGACTTGCTCCCAGGAAGGGGCTAAATTTGTAGTTGTCCGGACGTACGTATTGATCGTCCGGATAAGCGAAAACCTCTCAGGTGTCTCCGGTTTCGTTCAGACCCAGAGCGGACTTGTAAATGGATGCGTGTCCGACGTTGGAATTCATTTCATGTAACTAAATCGATTTTTATTAACGTATATCTATTTGGTGTTGGAGAATTTATAATCTGCTTAACATCCTAGTATATATTAATAGTTATCGATAGCACGGCGTGAATTGTCAATGTGGCACTCCAAAATGCAGATGATCAAGGCTTTTGTTGAAAAGCAGGGCCTTGTGTTTAATGATCAAAGCATAGCCTGTATAGATGTAGCTTTGTGTATAGCGTTACTTCACGAGCCTCACACCCCGGTAGACTCTAAAACGGGACAAGGGAATGCAGGGAGTGCACACGTTTCTTTCTAGCTAGAGTGATGTCAGCGACCTACCAGCCCTGACATTTTTACTTATGTGGATGATGGATTATGAGGTACCTCGGTTTTATAGGTTGTTAGTGGCCATATGGAGGTCCAAAGAGACCGGGAAACGTGTGTTCAGGAATTGCCAATCCACTAACTTTAGGTGTGGACCGGCCCTGCAGATATCCAAGGGTTACCCATAGGTGTGGTCCTAAGGCATTTGCTAGAGTGTCTCGAATCGGTAAGGAGACCGCCCCTAGCCTTGACTCTAGATGGAAACCAAATCTCCAATACGACATTACGGTCTTGATTGTAAACTTATATATGGCGACATAATATATGGTAGCTATACCGTCTAGGATTGTTACATTTACTTTGAAGTATTTTAAACTGTTTAGACACTAATAATAATATTAATTTTTTTTTTGTATTAAGCATATTTGATTATAAGGTAGAACTCTATCCTCTGGTTTACGTTGCATTGTGTGATGGGACTTGAGTCTTATAATGATTTCATTTTTCAAAAGTCATTACGTTATTTTGTATCAAATTTATTTAATCATGCACTGGCAATCCAATGGAGTAAACTCGTTCCACGTTGGCGGCGTGGTCCTATGATTCGCCATATTATTAGATAATGCAGAAAGATTTCTCATTCCAGTCCCATGACTGACTCGAAGTTTGTTTCACTTTGCAAACTCGGGTGCCCTCTTTTTTACACGGGCAGCCTAGTAACAGGTTTAGATCATATTGAGACGTGTGCTGGATTGAAGACTGCAGAAGGAAGAGACGAAGACCTCTCTTTTATCTTTTATTCTGTTTTGAAACTTTATTCCGTTCTTGGTATTTGATGTACGTTAGGGAGTTGAGACTTATTTCCTTTTCATTCAGACTTTCTGTTTTGCTAAGTGGATCCTATTACTGCGTACTCTGATGTTCAGTTGCTATGATGTTTATGACATTTATCTTTCCGCTGCAATGTTTATGTGTTATGATATTACCTGAGATCTGTTATTGTTGTAAATATGTTGTATTCCAGATTATTATCCTTACTTTCGCACCACGGAAGTTTGGGGTCATCACAGTTGGTATCAGAGCTTAAGGTTTACCTTAGCTTCGGAGTATAAAATATTTAGAACAATTCATCTAGATAAAATCTACATTATTCTAAGGTGAGTTGCTTATTAGAGATTGGACTAGTAATGTCCTAGAATGAGCACAGAAGAATAGCACATATTAATCAGTCATTACATCAACCTCTTCCTATTTGTTCCTATCTTGTCTTTCCTTTAAAAAATTATCATTTTGTTGGTCTGATTCTTTCCTTGATGGTACCGACTGATTTAAAATGGACACTAGAGCAAGAACAGCTCGAGGTGGAGCTAGAGGGCCAGCCATAGATGAGACCCCCATTACTCAGGAAAAGCCTACTTCTGAGATCGTAACATCACCACCTCCACCCCCACAGCCCTTCAACTTGGAAAGGATGTCAAAGAAATTCAGAAATTTAGGGGGTGTACCCTTCACTGGACGAGAGACTGCGGCTGAAGCACAGTCGTGGCTAAAGAATTGTGAAAAGATATTGGAAGGCTTAGAATTAGAGGATCAGCACAAGTGTTTTCTGGCAGTATGGCAATTGAAAGGTGAAGCTGAACATTGGTGGGACACGGTCAAGATTTTCAATGATGTGGCCAACATGTCTTGGGCAAATTTAAAGAACTCTTCAATGACAAGTATGTTCCTCCACAAGCAAGAGAGCGCATTCGCGAGCAGTTTGTCAACTTACAGCAAGGGAGTATGTCTGTTTCTGATTATGTGAGAAAGTTTGATGAACTCTCATGTTATGCTCCTGGATTGATCCAAGATATAGTCGAGAAGAATAAAAGATTCATCAAGGGCCTTTCAAAGAAATACTTGGACAGAGTCACCACTCATATCAAGCTCCCATTCAATGAAGTAATAGAGATGGCTTGGAGCTACGAAGAGAATGACAAGGCTGCACAACAAGATAGAGTGGAAAATCAGAACAACATCAAGAAGGAACAAACCGACAAGAAGCCTGAGGCAGGTAACTCTTCAGCAGCTAAGCCGCAAGGAAAGAAAAGGGACAGGACCAAGGTGACATGCTATAATTGCGACAAGGTGGGACACTATGAATCCGAGTGCAGAGCTCCAAAGAGGCCTAAGAGGAATGAATCTGGACCTAGCTAGAATCGTAACCAGAGTTCTCAGAACTGTGGCCAGAACCCCCGAAACACTCAAGATTGTTATAACTGCCATAACCCGGGGAAATTTGCCAGAAATTGTCCTCTATTGAAGAAAACTAAAGTGGCACATGTTTACGAGGGAGCGGCTGCACTGGCTTCTACCAAGGGTGCAGGTAAACTTGATGTCTTAGGAGGTACACTTAATATTAATAACATTCCTATTATTGTCTTATTTGACATTGGTGCAACACGAAGTTTTATCTCTAATGATGCAATTAAAAAGTTAAAACTGAAACCAAGAAAACTTAAAGAATTTATTAGAGCCCATAGCCTGATAGGAGGTTCTCTTATTCTTGATCAGTATTGTTGAGTGTCTGTTTCTTACTCCTATTTCCAGTTCCCTTTTGACTTTATCGTTATGAGTTTTTCTGGATACGACATCATACTTGGAATAGATTGGCTAACAAAGTATGAAGCTGAGTTAGTATGCACCGAAAGAATAGTCAAAATTAGAACTAAATTGGGAAAGACTATTTCTATACCATGCCACGGCTCAGCCACTGACAGAAAAGAATTCTGGTCTTCTCTAGAAGTCACCCCTACTTCTATTGAGGACATCCCTATCATCAAAGATTATGATGATGTATTCAAGGAAGTTGATAACTTAACTCCGCGTAGAGAAATCAACTTCAGAATTGACTTAGCTCCGAATGCAAGACCTGTCGTGCATCCTATTCGGAGGATGTCGCCAAAAGAAAAAGAGGAGCCGAGCAATCAAATTAAGCAACTTTTGTGGAAAGGGCTAATCAGGCCTAGCTTCTCAGAATGGGGCACAGCAGTGGTATTTGTTCCAAAGTTAGATGGTACCCTCAGGCTATGTGTGGACTACCGCGACCTCAATAAGCAAATGCTGAAAACCAAATATCCACTGCCACGAATTGATGATCTATTAGACCGCTTGCATGGAGCACGAGTATTCTCTAGGATGGACCTAGCTACAGGCTTCCATCAACTTCGCATTGCAGATGAGTGTGTGCCTTTAACTGCTTTCAGAGGACCGGACATATTTTATGAATGGCTAGTAATGCCCTTCGGTCTATGTAATGCTCCAGCATACTTTGTTGATCTGATGAATAGAGTATTCCGAGATGTTTTAAATAAATTCGTGCTAGTATTCATTGATGACATCCTCATCTTGTCTAAATCCACTGCTGAGCACGAACAACAAATGAGAGAAGTCTTGGAGATTTTGCGAAGAAATGTGTTGAAAGCCAAATTCTCCAAATGCATATTCTGGCAAGAAGAGGTGAAATTTCTCGGCAATGTGGTATCAAAGGAAGGCATTTCAGTAGATCCGGGGAAGATCTCAACCATCCAAGACTGGAAGCAGCCTCGAACTCCCACAGAAGTCAGAAGTTTCTTAGGACTGGCTGGCTATTATCGAAAATTCATTAAGGATTTTTCGAGGATAGCTTGTCCATTGACAAAGCTGAGCAAGAAGCATACAAAATTCGTTTGGACACCCGAATGTGAGGCAGCTTTCCAAGATCTGAAAAAAAGGTTGACCACTGCTCCTTTGCTGACCAATATTGATGGCAATGAGGATTTAAAAGTCTGGACAGACGCTTCTAAAGAAGGTCATTCTCTTTATCTAAATAAACATGTCATAGATAACATTTTCTTTTAATGTCAAATCTCATTTTAACATGTTATTCTTTTATTTGTGTAAGGTATTGGTGCGGTGCTAATGCAAAGGGACAAAGTAGTCTCATATGCAAGCCGCCAGCTGAAACCGCATGAGAAGAATTATGCCACTCATGATCTTTAGCTACTAGCTATCGTGTTAGCTCTCAAGATATGGAGGCACTATCTCTTGGGTGAGAAGTTCGAACTACATACAAATCACAAATCCTTGAAGCATCTATTTACCCAAAGAGATTTAAATATGAGGCAGCAACGCTGGGTTGAATTTCTTGCGGCCTATGATCTGGATATCTTATATACTCCAGGGAAAGCCAATGTTGTAGCCGATGCACTCAGTAGAAAGAATGCGGACAGCGTCAATCTCATCCTCGCCAATCTCATTATCACTCCTACTCTGATTGATAAAATTTCTGCTCTGCAGAAGGATGATGAGTTTATCCAGAGAATTAGCCAAAGAATTCAGGATGGAAAAACCACGAGTTTTCAAATTGATGACAAAGGAGTTCTTAGGCTATTAGGCCAAATTTGTGTCCCAAACATTTCTGAGCTTAGAAGGGAGATTATAGATGAATGTCATAAATCTAAGCTTAACATTCATCCTGGGGTGAGTAAGATGTATCATGACCTCAAGCGCACATTTTGGCGGAGGTCCATGAAGAGAAATATTTCTATTTACGTTGCTAGATGTCCCACTTGTCAGCAAGTTAAAAGTGATCAACAGAAGCTGGCAGGTTTGTTGCAACCGCTAGGAGTTCCAGGTTGGAAGTGGGAGGAAATTTCTATGGACTTTATTGATGGCTTGCCCGGAAGCAGAAAAGGGAATGATAGCATATGGGTGATTGTAGACCGCTTAAAAAAATCTGCCCATTTCATCCCTGTTAGGTCCAATAGAACAGCTCGAAGTCTGGAGCAGCTTTATGTCAAAGAGATTGTCAGACTACATGGAGTTCCCAAAAGCATTGTTAGTGATCGAGATCCTATATTTACTAGCAAATTCTGGGAATCTTTCCAAGAGGAGCTAGGACCAAATTGAATCTGAGCACTGCATATCACCCTCAGACAGATGGCCAGACTGAGAGGGTGAACCACATATTGGAAGACTTGTTGCGAGCGTGCATTCCTGACTTTGGCGGTTCATGGGAGGATCACCTGCACTTGGTTGAGTTCTCTTATAATAACAGCTACCAAGAAGGCTTGAAGATGTCACTGTTTGAATTATTATATGGCAGACCATGCAGATCTCCGACATGTTGGGTGGAGCCAGGCAATCGATTAGTCTTGGGCCCCGACATGGTTCGTGAAGCATCGGATAAGGTTGATTTGATTAAGAAGCGCCTATTGACTACTCAGAGCCGACAGAAGAGCTATGCAGACCAATGAAGAAGAGATTTAGAATTCTCTATTGGCGACTATGTTTACTTGAGGGTTTCTCCATTGAGAGGCATAGTTCGTTTAGGGAAGACTGGAAAGTTGGCACCGAGATTCATTGGTCCACTTCCTATTCTCGAAAAGATTGGGACTATCGCTTATAGAGTGCACCTGCCTGACTGGTTGCCTGGGGTAAATGATGTATTTCATGTGTCTCAACTCCGCAAACATGTTCATGACCCAGACTTAGTTGTGGAGAAAGCAGCACAACAAGAATTGGAGATTACGCCGAGATTAGCAGTATGGAGGGAGCCGGTGAAAATGGTTGGCAAAGAAACATGAGTGCTGAGGAACAAGAGGACCCACCTAGTCAAGGTGCAGTGGAGCGGGGATCCTAGAGACTGTACCTGGGAGACAGAGGATAGCATCACAAAGGCTTACCCCAAGTGCAGAGTGGACATCTCCGAGTAACTCTTATGTTAAGGTACATTTACAATAATTTACATTTTCGGTTTTGTTTCCTACTTTTATTTCCTTTTCGGGGACGAAAAGCTTTTAAGTGGGGGAGATTGCAACAACCCGGAAAATCAGAACCAATTTAAAATTTTTATTTTAAAGATTTTGGTTAGAAAATATGCCAAAAATTAAAATTTTCTTTTTTTTTAATAATATTAAAGCCAGTGAAAATAGTCAATTTTCAAACGCCTCTGTTTTCGATGAAAACACTTTTGTTGGAACCGGAATGTCAAATTATTGCTAGTTTCAATTTTTAGAATTTTTTGAATTAATATGTGAGTGTGGCAAAAGAAAATGTGTTTGGTTCAATTCAGTCAAATTTAATCGACTGAAAAATAGCGATTTTTCAAACGGTCTCAGAACTCGACGAAATTAATTTTGTTAGAACCGTATCATCATAACAAAGCCAAATATTTTTTTTGATTTTTCTGAGTCCGTATGTGGCCTCGGTAAATTTATTTATACAAACGAATTAATTTAATAAAGGATTTAATTATTAAATTAAATAACTCAGGCCGTAGACAGCCGTTTGGGCTAATGGGACCTGGCCCGTTGGATCTGAAATAGGGGCTATTGGGTAGGGTCACCTCCGGTTGGACTGGAATCGGAATTGTTAAGAAGCTATGGATTTTTCGTAAAAATACATTTAAAACAATATAAATAATAGGAAATTAAACCCTAGAAAACACTATTCATCTTCTATAGCCGTCGACCATCGTTTCCATGGCTGAAAACGCTCTCACCTTCTCTTACTAAAATCTCCTCATCCACCAACTTTCAGACCACAATCCTCATACCACTTCGAAGCTCTTCCTTTCCTCTTTCAATCCACATGGATAACCTATCCTGTAATCACCTGTAGACCGAGAACCGACGTCGTGAACCCACGGGTTTTCAATCTCCGCTTCCACCAATAGCCGCCACCGAGTGGGCCCCCATTTCCGGCGAACCAGCGCCGTCCCTCCCCCTTTGACGAGCTGTCGTCTGATCTTCCTTCTGTGCATCGAGCGAAGTGAAAAATTCAGACCTAAGTTCGAACTAATTGTTGAAGTCGGCGGCCTTAGTTTTCCGAACGTGAATTGTAAAAGAAAGGTATAATTTCATCCATTTTTAATTATTAATTAATATAAATTATTATCTAACAAATTAAATCATAACTTATTGAAACGAACTCGGAATATGACGATTTTAGGATCGTCGGGATCGTAATTAAGAGAGCTATTTTTCTAGACGAATTAGAATCAATTCTGAGCAAGTCGAATCTTGGTCAAATTCAAAGCAGATCAATACTTCTGTGAGATTTCTTACTTTTAAATAATTAAATTATTTAATTATTATTTTCTCGATTATTTGAATCATTGTATGTACGTAAATAATATAGATCTGCGATATGGTAAATTAGAATTATTCATTGTTTGTGTGATATTCTAATGTGTAGTTCTACATGGTTGTTAATTTGTAATCGTCGTTAGAATTCAGAAGTGAAATTATATTTTGTTTCAAATCTAGTGATGATAAACAAAATTATATTTTTATTCACATACTAGACGTGAATAAAGACATGAGTTTAAAAAAAAAAGTGGATTTTTTTCACCTTATAGCTGTGTATGAAAACATGGAAAAAAAGAATAAAAAGAACATTTCTTTTTATTTACAATTCAGTTGTAATTAGAAATATGATTATAGGAATTTGATTATAAAAGAACACCTTTATTTACATTTTCTTCTGTAGATAAAAAGAATGAATTATGTGAACACCTTTATTTACATTTTCTTATGTAAATAAAAAGAACAAATTATGTGAACACCTTTATTTACATTTTCTTATGTAAATAAAAAGAACAAATTATGTGAACTCTTTTATTTACATTTTCTTATGTAAATAAAAAGAACAAATTATGTGAACACCTTTATTTACATTTTCTTATGTAAATAAAAAGAACAAATTATGTGAACACCTTTATTTGCTTTTTCTTATGTAAATAAAAAGAACAAATTATGTGAACACCTTTGTTTAAATTTTCTTATGTAAATAAAAAGAACAAATTATGTGAACACCTTTATTTACATTTTCTAATGTAAATAAAAAGAACAAATTATGTGAACACCTTTATTTACATTTTTCATATGTAAATAAAAAGAACAAATTATGTGAACACCTTTATTTACATTTTCTTGTGTAAATAAAAAGAACAAATTATGTGAACACCCTTATTTACATTTTCTTATGTAAATAAAAAGAGTAAATTATGTGAACAACTTTATTTAGATTTTCTTATGTAAATAAAAAGAACAAATTATGTGAACACCTTTATTTACATTTTCTTATGTAAATAAAAAGAACAATTTTAGCGTTATTCTCCTTTGAGAATAAAAGGGACATTTTTAGTGTCATATTCTTTTTATATAAAAAAGAACAATTTTAGCGTTATTCTCCTTTGAGAATAAAAGGGACATTTTTAGTGTAATATTCTTTTTAGATAAAAAAGAACAATTTTTGCATTATTCTCTTTTGAGATTAAAAAGGATATTTTATTTACATTTAGTGTAAATAAAACATGATATAAAGAAAAAGGACCTTTTATTTACATTTAGTGTAAATAAAACATAGAAAAAGAAATTACATATTTTGTTTGCATTTTTAGATGCAAACAAAACATAGAAAAAAGAAATCACATATTTTGTTTGCATTTTTAGATGCACACAAAACATAGAAAAAGAATTACATATTTTGTTTGCATTTTTAGATGCAAACAAAACATAGAAAGGAATTACACCTTTTTAATTACAAATTAGTTGCAAATGAAAAATATGAATTTAAAAAGGTATATTTTATTCACATTTTAGATGCGATAAAAAGAGTGAAATTAAAAGTGATATTTTATCATCAATTTAGATGCGATAAAAATAATGGATTTTAATATTTGAAATCACCGAATGATTCATTTATATATATATATATAATTAAAATTAAAATGAATCGCGCGCGGCAGTTCGCGTTTTGGCAATCGTGACTTTAAACGATTATACCAAAAGATCCGACCGTCGGATTTTCCCAAAACTGGAAACGTTAGGACCGCTTTGGGAAGATCTTTCCAACGATATAAATTCCGTCAAAATCCAATGGTTAGATTTCAAGATATGTGTAAATCAAATTTTGGTAAAAACAGCGCCAGGGCCGCCCATTGACCCGAAGCGTTGTTTTATTATATTGGGCTATTTTTAAATAAATAAAAATAGAAATAAATCGTTATAAATAAATATTAACGATATGAAATAATTTAAAAGATAATTATGCGAAGATTATTTGATAAGACCGGGTTTAACTCATTTCAAATAATTACACGACGATTAAATCGAAAATATAGAAGACGGTGATTGAAGACCGGCGATCTTCACATCGAATGGACGACGATTACTGATGCCCTGGACTGACTTGCTCCCAGGAAGGGGCTAAAGTGGTTGTTGTCCGGACGTACGTGTTGATTGTCCGAATAGCGAGAACCTCTCAGGTGTCTCCGGTTTCGTTCAGACCCAGAACGGACTTGTAAATGGATGCGTGTCTGACGTTGGAATTCATTTCATGTAATTAAATTGATTTTTATTAATGTATATCTGTTTGGTGGTAGAGAATTTATTCTCTGCTTAACACCCTGGTATATATTAATAGTTATCGACAGCATGGCATGAATTGTCAATGTGGCACGCCAAGATGCAGATGATCAAGGCTTTTGTTGAAAAGCAAGGCCTTGTAGTTGATGATCGAAGCATAGCCTGTATAGGTGTAGCATTGTGTATAGCGTTACTTAACGAGCCTCACACCCCAGTAGAGTCTAAAACGGGACAAGGGAACACAGGGAGTGCACACGTTTCTTTCTAGCTAGAGTGATGTCAGCGACCTACCAGCCCTGACATTTTTACTTATGTGGATGATGGATTATGAGGTACCTCGGTTTTATAGGTTGTTAGTGGCCATATGGAGGTCCGAAGAGACCGGGAAACGTGCGTTCAAGAATTGCCAATCCACTAACGTAAGTTGTGGACCGGCCCTGCAGATATCCAAGGGTTACCCATAGGTGTGATCCTGAGGCATTTGCTACGGTGTCTCGAATCGGTAAGGAGACCGCCCCTAGCCTTGACTCTAGATGGAAAACAAATCTCCAATACAACATTACGGTCTTGATTGTAAACTTATATATGGCGACATAGTATATGGTAGCTATGCCATCTAGGATTGATACATTTACTTTGAAGTATTTTAAACTGCTTAGACACTAATAATAATATTAATTTTTTTTTGTATTAAGCATATTTGATTATTATAAGGTAAAACTCTATCCTCTGGTTTGCGTTCCATTGTGTGATGGGACTTGAGTCTTATAATGATTTCATTTTTCAAAAGTCATTACGTTATTTTGTATCAAATTTATTTAATCATGCACTGGCAATCCAATGGAGTAAACCCGTTCCGCGTTAGCGGCATGGTCCTGCGATTCGCCATATTATTAGATAATGTAGAAAGATTTCTCATACCAGTCCCATGACTGACTCAAAGTTTGTTTCACTTTGCAAACTCGGGTGCCCTCTTTTTACATGGGCAACCAAGTAACAGGTTTAGGTAATATTGAGACGTGCGCTGGATTGAAGACTGCTGAAGGAAGAGACGAAGACCTCTCTTTTTTCTTTTATTCTATTTTGAGACTTTATTCCGTTCTTGGTATTTGATGAGTTGTGGAATTGAGACTTATTTCCTTTTCCTTCAGACTTTCTGTTTTGCTAAGTGGATCCTGTAACTGCGTACTCTGATGTTCAGTTGCTATGATGTTAATGACATTTATCTTTCCACTGCAATGTTTATGTGTTATGATATTATCTGAGATTTGTTATTGTTGTAAATATGTTGTATTCCAAATGATTATCCTTACTTTCGCACCACGGAAGTTTGGGGTCATCATAGGTTGAATATTGAAATTATTAGTTGAACAGTTTATTTTCATCTATCAAGATTAACAACGATAAATATATTGTTGTATTAAATGTATGACTTTATTTGAGGTATCCTATTTAGATGTAGGGAAAAATAGGTTAGAGGGATCGAACTGTATTCCTCATCAATAGTTATTAAATTTCATATATTACGATCTATGTTGGAATATTAAATTGTGGTGTAGGAAAAGACACGCTGGAGCGATCCAACATGATTTCTCACTTATATTGATTATGTTTATCATATATGTTCAATATAATTGACTGGATGTGAAATTGGATGAAATCAACCCTTATTTCACTGTTTGGTATTTTAGTAGTAGTTTGGCCTTTTAATACCAACGATAAAATAAGAAATTATTGTGTTGATTTTAAATCGAATCCAAAATGTTTTCAGTTATGTACCTTATTTGGGACGTTTATTGCCGTTAGGAGAATTAACGAAGTTTATGTTATAAAATTTTATTTTTATAACCGAATAAAAGTTTTCAAGTTTATTTTATATAGGTTATTTAGAATAGAAGTTCATAAAAAAAATTGTGTTATACAAAGAAATTTGTTAATGATTTATATAATGAGTTCTTTTGTCTTTAATAAGTTTCTATGAGCAGAAAGCTAGAATTTTACCTATGGGTTAATAATTTGGAATAATTATTTTTATGGAACAATTAAGCAATGTATTAAAATAATTAAGTTGTTAATTAATTTAAGAAGGAAGATTAATAGAAATCGGTTATCGAGTTAACTGATGTTTGCAAGTTGACTAAGTCAATTGTTTAAATTGGAGTTGGATATTAGATTAATTTTTTTACAATTAATTTAATATAAATAATATTTACAAACATTCATTAAAATTTACGAGGGTTCTTAAAAGTTAATTAATCTTTAATTAATTATGTTCAAAGATGATTATCGAATTATTTATTGTTACGACCCGAACTTCCCCGGTAAGGAAAGCACGGATTGAATTGAGAACAAGCCAGATCTGAATGCAGACAGAAGAGCATTTCATTGCTTATTACAACAATTCATCAGGATACAATAATATGCAGAGTATTAACAAATAATATACATTATAAAATATAAGAGATTACAATACATTACATAGCAGCGGAAAATAATACAATACACAACTAGAAGTAATACAAGGATACAGAGCTTTCCGAGTATCGTTCCAGCTGTAAATCATGATCCTATGAATATAAATCTGCAAAACCAAAACTACTAGCAGCCCATGTCAAAATAAGGGCACGCAGAGTTTAGGTTAAAACAATAAACTCCAGGTCAGTCATGTGACTGGTGTGAGAACTAAAACAGTTACTAATCTTTATCTCAAAGTTAGGTAAATCAAGGGAACACGTCGTATAACACGGAACGAGTTTCCTCCCAAGAATGCCAGTGCATAAAACAAACAGCGCAATGCTAAATAAAGAAAAATGAAGCTATTATAAGACCCAGGTCCCATCATACAATGCAACGCAAACCGGAGGATAGGGTTTTACCTTATAATAGCCAAAGAATGCTTGATACGTTTAAAAACAGATAATTTTGATATTACTATAAGTGTATAGTGTATAAAACAATTTCAATCATAAGTATCAATCATAGACGGCATGGATACCATATATCATGTCGCCAATACTAGGCTCTACAATCAAAACTGCAAAGTCACGTATTTGGAAATTGGATTTCCTTCTATGAACCGAGGCAAGGGATCGTCCTCAACTGAATTCGAGACAATCTAGCCCATGTCTCAGGAACAACCGCAACTGTCCCATGGAGCGACAGGGCCGGTCCACTCGATGTGGATTATAGTGCCTGAAAAATGCGTTTCCCCGCCCTTTGGGGCGTAAATGAGCCAACGAATGACTCCATCGGCTTCACATAGTCACCGATATATCCGAGGCGCCTCGCAACAGCAACAACCACATAAGTCAAACTCGTCAGGGCGTGTAAAACCACTGGCGCCACTTCTAGCTAGAAAGAAACTCATGTCCTCCTTGAGGTCCTTCTCCCGTTTTTGATTCACAATCGGAGCGTGAGGCTCGCGAATCAACGCTACACAAAGCTATGCCACATAGGCCGTGCTTTGATCATCAACCACAAGACTTTGCTTTTCAACAGAAGCTCTGATCAATTGCCACTTAGGCATGCCACACAGGCAATTCACTCCATGCGTTTGATATCCATCAATATATAACCCCTGAACTCGTACGTCTCAAGAAGGGCGTTAAGCAAGAGAATAAATTCTCCGCCGCCAAACAGATATATATTTAATAGAAATCAATCACACAGAATAAAATCCAATGTTAGACACACAGTCCATTTACAAGTTCGTTCTGGGTCTGAACGAAACCGGAGGCACCTAGTACGCCGCATATCCATTGATCTCCAAGTACGTCTGGACGATCACTAACTGATTCCCTCCTCTTGGGTGTACGGCCCAATCAAGATCAGCCGTAATTATCCAAACGACGTGAAGACCTCCGGTCTTCGACCACCGTCTTCATCTTCGGCTAATTGCCGTATCAGTTATTCAGAATGGGATAAACCCGGTCTTTTCGAATAACTCGCGTACATAATAAAACAAGTGTTACACAAACACAACATACGCCTCATTCCAGTTCATTAGTCACTAACCGTAAATTAGTAAGAGAACAATTCCCCAAATATTAACCACGAAGGCCGAAACCAACATCAGATCAATACACAGGAAACCATTCATCTTAACTAATCTTCAGTTAGTTGTTAAATTTCACATTCTTAGGGAAAGGTTCCCATTAATTTTATCAAAGATAAATTCCTTAAATTTATTCTTTAATCTTCTTTTGAAAATCAATTCAAACCAAATTATGGTTTATCCAAACTAGCCGGGATTAACGAACCTTACCGAAGTAATCATTTGTTTTAATTTCCCAATCCCAACCAATTCATCCCATGAAGTAAAACTGGTAATACTTCATATCTAACACCACGGTGTTAACCATTTCTCGTTCAAATCTAATTAAAGATTTAATTATCGCCTGGAGCAAAACTGGTGATACTCCATTCTCGATTTTTTCGATCTAAATAAAGATTCATTAAAACTCCACTTAGTTTTAATCTTTAACCGGGTTAAAGAACCGATGTCATTTAAAACACGGTTCACGATAAACCCCAAAATCACATCACATTTCAATCAGTCCCTACCGAAAATTAGTAAGAGGAAAGTTCCCTAAATATTAACCCCGAAGGCCGAAACCAACATCAGATCAATATCCAAGAAACCATCCAACTTAACTGATCCCCAGTTAGTTCTTAATTTTCTTAACTCCATTTAGGTTTAAGAACAGTATTATTAAAGATACCGTTCACGACAACCCAAAATCCCATTTGATATTAAACACAAGGCTCTGAATAAAAAATATATCGGCTTATATTCAATATCAAATTCTGAAACCAACAAATATCATATTGGAAATAACGATATAAATATATCTTTCAAATTTCCATAACAACATCTGTATAGTCACGAAATCCAACATCGAACTATTCCGAAGATGATTTCGATTCAAATCCATTCCAATTCAATTATTGGAAATCCTGGTTATTTCCGAAACCATTTCAAATCCAATTTATTTATTTTAAAAATAAATAAATTATTATTCTAGTTCAAAACCAGTTCATTTCGATAAAAATCTACTTTATCCTTTCAAATATGGAGTTTTTCATCCCAATTCTTCCCAAATCATTTCTTATGATTTTGCACAAATTATTGCAATTCTTAATAATTTTATCAAGGCCCGTACAGTCGATTTCCGTCAACGGCCATCGAACTGCACTTACAATGACCTTTTCCAAATTTGATTTGGACATATCGAACCGTTAGATTTCAAATCTCTAATATTCATTAGAAAGCCCTTTTCAATACGAACCCAACGGTTCCGGTTTTAGGAGAATCCGACAGTCGGATCTCCCGCAATGTCCATTCGAAGTCAATGGTCGAAATTCGCGAACTACCGCAACGCGGTGCGTTCTTTTCAGGCCATTATATATATATATATATTATATATATTTCGTCGATTTCCTTTTAAAACATATTTTATAAATCGTTTTAAATTCGTTTTCAAAACGATTTTAACTTCATATTCAATTTCTAATCAAAATTGAATATTCCACATCATCGATATACAAATGATAATATTTTCAAAACGTTGTATTTTGAAATCAATTCCTTTTCTTTATTCATTATAAAAATGAATAAAATTGATATAAATATCGTTCACATCAAAATGGCGTCAATCTAATCAACACGGCTTTTTATATTTCAATAACTTCGTTATTCTATTCAACAAATGAATATTTTCTCTATTCAACACATGAATTTTCTTTACTATTCAACAAATGATTTTTCTTTACTATTCAACAAATGAATTTTCTTTACAATTCAACAAATGAATTTTCTTTCTATTCAACAAATGAATTTTCTTTACAATTCAACAAATGAATTTTCTTTGCAATTCAACAAATGAATTTTCTTTACAATTCAACAAATGAAACAAATGAATTTTCTTTACAATTCAACAAATGAATTTTCTTTATTATTCAACAAATGAATTTTCTTTCTATTTTCCAAATTGGAATGAGGCCCAATCAATTACCATATAACGTTAATTATATGGATTCCCTACAACACATGTATATAATAGCAACGATAAATCATCAACCATCATCCAGAGTGCATTTTACACTATGTACGCATCAAATATAAATATTCAACGCTTATAACAGCCTGTCAATCAATCAATCGACATACAACTAATTTTTGGGATTAGTGTATGTCCAATTTCATCCCATCACCCGTATGGGGTTTCAAACAATCAAACACAGATTTTATTTGTGCAGTTGGGCGATGTGTAAAATTTATCGTCCCAATCAATATCAGTCAGATCAGTATATATAAATAAATCATCCGATTTGTTTATAAATATTTATTTTATATACACGTTAAAAATTATATTTTTAACTATAAAATATTTTCCACTATAAAATATTTCATTTCATTTCACATCACACAATCAAATTTCACTACACAGCAATCAAACAAACAAGTCATCCATGGTGTGTGGACGATGGGTGTCGGGTGTTCCTAAGCACCGTCTGCATCCTAGTATATATTTCAAACTAGAAATAAATTTAAAAGTGAGGAGTTCTCACCGACTATCTAAACCAAACGCCACGACTCTTCATATGTAGAAATCTTCGTCGTGCTCGCCTTTTGTCAATTTCACTGTCCGTAGCCACTACATAGATGAAAATCACATTTTTATATTGTTGCTATGTACATAAAAATCACATTTTTATATCGCTACTATATAGATAAAAATTCTATTTTTATACCGCTACTTTATAGATAAAAATTCTATTTTTATAGCGGTGTTGATATAATAAAGATTATAATTTTATATCGCCACTCATATAAAAATCACATCTTTGCTCTTTCTACATAATAAAGATAGAATTTTTAATACTTCTATAATACAAAAATCATATTTTTAATCTTCTACTAATATAAAAAACATATTTTTAATCTTCTACTATAATAAAAATCATATTTTTAATCTTGTACTATAATAAAAATTATATTTTTAATTTTCTACTATAATATATAAAAAAAAATCGATTCTTTTTCAAATTAAAAATCTATTCTTTATATATATATATAAATCAGGTTACTTAAAGATAAAAAACAAAAAAAACTTAAATTAAATAAAATAAATAAGAAAAAAATAAGATAAAAACTTACTGTGCTAAGAAAGGGAGGGGTGGTTGGCATTCGGCGCTCAGAAGGGGGGGAAGAGGCTCGCCGGAGTCGTGGTCGGTGGAGGTGGCCGAGGGTTTGGGGTGGATACGGTCTAGGGCTTACGGGGGGAGGGGGTGTTTGGGTGTTGAACGGTGGAGGGGGAGGCGCGTGGAGAAGAAGAGGAGGAGGGGGGTCTCGATCGCCAGTTGCACCTGGTTGAGCACCGCCGGGGGGGGGGGGGGGGGACGAGACGTCGGCAGAGGGAGGGGCTCGATCGTGGATGTCGGGTTTTTTCTTTTTTTTCGTTTTGACTGAGTGAAGTAAGAGAGAGAGAGAGGAGAGTATATATATATATATATATTATTTAATTATTTCCAAAAGCAAATTTTTATTTCGATCTCGAAACGAGACCCACCGCCTATCGTCCATAGCTAATTACCCCTATTCCGAACACAACGGGATATGTATCGTAGGCTGATTCGACCGTTTCGATCAGTTTTCGTAAAAATCAAAATATAACTCTATATATTGAATTCGAACGCACATTTCAATTTACCGGGCCTCATACGGACTTTAAAAATTCCCAAAAAATATTTTCTAGCTTCGTATTGACGATACAGTCCTAACAAAACTGATTTCATCAAATTCTGAGACCGTTTGAAAAATGACCATTTTCCAGTCGATTAAAATCAACTGAAACTGGTCAAACGCGTTTTCCTTTGCCATGCTCACATATTGATTCGAAAAATTACGAAATTTGGAATCTAGCAATAAATAGACATCACGGATCCAACAAAAGTAGTTTCGTCGAAAACCGAGGTCGTATGCAAAATTTCTATTTTTAAGGGCCAGAATTCCATAGCGACTATTATGAATTTTCAACTGGGCATAACTTTTTATTCCCGCTATGAAATTTCAATTTTTCTGGTTCGTTACAAAGATATTCACAAATAGATTCAAATATTCTTTGTTTCACTAAAATCCGGTTTATTTTACATCCGGTACATTCATTTGAAATTTGAAATCGAATTATCGAACTACTGCGCCATTTTCAATTCCTTTTATATATATAAATAAATATTTATATTCAAACGACGATCTATATAAATATATACTTTCGAATTCTATTCAAAATGAATTTCTCGTCGTTATTATTTAAAATAATTCATTTTAAATATTCA
The DNA here is from genome assembly GCA_030737875.1 of Allium sativum. Taxonomy (NCBI): domain Eukaryota; kingdom Viridiplantae; phylum Streptophyta; class Magnoliopsida; order Asparagales; family Amaryllidaceae; genus Allium; species Allium sativum. The sequence continues at coordinate 564,311,072 of CM060919.1, read as the reverse complement.
AAATTCACTAAAATTGCCAAAATAAAAATTTTAAATTGGCTCGGATTTCCAGGTTATTACAATCTCCCTCACTTAAAACTTTTCGTCCCCTAAAAGGAACGAAGCCGAAAGTTATTTAATAAATCAACTCAACTTTCATTATTTTCATTACGGCTTAAGTTCTTCAACTTTTCAGTTTCTAAGAACTTTTCAAAATTTTCAAAAATTTGGCTAACACCTTAAATTTTCGAAAAATTTCGCCATAACCTCCCCTGCACCGGGGACTTCGGGATATTTCATATAGCCTCCGATGGCCTTCTTCAATCGAAAAGAAATAGAAAAAGCTAAGCCGCTAGTCAATCGGCTCATAAAATCATCATCACCCAAACAAAACCGTAAATTATGGTAAACATGTACCTATTTGTCGGGCAAACAATTTTATTCCTCTTCTCTAGCCTCTGTGCTATGACCTGTTCAATGTAAGTACATGTATATGCATGCAAATGCGACTAATTTTCAATACAACTCAATATTCGGTACAATTGGCTAAAGGTTCAACATTTAATTAATCAAACAATAATCAAACAACACAATCAGCAATCAATTAGTTGATTACAATTTCAAATTCATAACTTTGATATATAGTCAAAAATCACATTTTTGATGCCAAATCACAACAACAAGCCCTATCTAATTTTGGTTCTCACACCAGTCTAATGGAAATATATAGATATCACACTTTCGAAACTCGAATACAGACACTGATGATGAGGCCTCATCATCAGAATCATCTCCGGGCGACTAGAGCGTGATCCTATATCTACCCAATATATTAAAACTTCGAATATACTTTTGCAAGGCGTATATGCAAAATCTTTATATATCAGATTGTCCAAATTCAATACAAATAAATATTCAAATACGTATAAAATGATTTAAATTTCAAAACAAAATTTGTTTTCATTTTAAAAATATACTCTCCACACTCGTTCTAAGATACTACTGATCCTATCTCTAACGAGTCATTCCCATTGGATATTACTAATCCAATTTCTGATGAATTCTTTCGTATGGTTCTAATGTGTCTTGTTCTCCGAGCTCTGTAAACAAAAGCTCTGATACCACGTTGTTATGACCCGAACTTCCCCGGTAAGGAAAGCACGGATTGAATTGAGAACAAGCCACATCTGAACGCAGACAGAAGAACATTTCATTGCTTATTACAAAAATTCATCAGGATACAAGAATATACAGAGTATTAACAAATAATATACATTATAAAATATCAGAGATTACAATACATTACATAGCAGCGGAAAATAATACAATACACAACTAGAAGTAATACACTGATACAGAGCTTTCCGAGTATCGTTCCAGCTGTAAATCAGGATCCTGTGAATATAAATCTGCAAAACCAAAACTACTAGCTTCCCGTGTCAAAATAAGGGCACCTAGAGTTTAGGTTAAAACAATAAACTCCAAGTCAGTCATATGACTGGTGTGAGAACTAAAACAGTTATTAATCTTTATCTCAAAGTTAGGTAAATCAAGGGACCACGCCGTTTAACACAGAATGGGTTTCCCCCTAAGAATACCAATGAATAAAACAAACAACGCAATGCTAAATCACCGTCTTCATCTTCGGCTAATCACCGTATCAGTTATTCAGAATGGGATAAACCCGGTCTTTCCGAATAACTCGCGTACATAATAAAACAAATGTTACACAAACACAACATACGCCTCATTCCAGTTCATCAGTCACTAACCGTAAATTAGTAAGAGAACAATTCCCCAAATATTAACCACGAAGGCCGAAACCAACATCAGATCAATACACAGGAAACCATTCATCTTAACTAATCTTCAGTTAGTTGTTAAATTTCACATTCTTAGGGAGAGGTTCCCATTAATTTTATCAAAGATAAGTTCCACAAATTTATTCTTTAATCTTCTTTTGAATATCAATTCAAACCAAATTATGGTTTATCCAAACTAGCCGGGATTAACAAACCTTACCAAAGTAATCATTTGTTTTAATTTCATCCCATGAAGTAAAACTGGTAATACTTCATATCTAACACCACGGTGTTATCGGTAAATTCAATTACCATTTCTCGTTCAAATCTAACTAAAGATTTAACTATCGCCTGGAGCAAAACTGGTGATACTCCATTCCCGATCTTTTCAATCTATTTAAAGATTCATTAAAACTCCACTTAGTTTTAATCTTTAACTGGGTTAAAGAACCGATGTCATTTAAAACAAGGTTCACGATAAACCCCAAAATCACATCACATTTCAATCAGTCCCTAACCGTAAATTAGTAAGAGGACAGTTCCCTAAATATTAACCCCGAAGGCCGAAACCAACATCAGATCAATATCCAAGAAACCATCCAACTTAACGGATCCCCAGTTAGTTCTTAATTTTCTTAACTCCATTTGGGTTTAAGAACAGTATTATTAAAGATATCGTTCACGACAACCCAAAATCTCATTTGATATTAAACACAAGGCTCTGAATAGAAAATATATCGGCTTATATTCAATATCAAATTCTGAAACCAACAAATATCGTATTGGAAATAACGATATAAATATATCTTTCAAATTTCCATAACAACATCTGTATAATCACGAAACCCAACATCGAACTATTCCGAAGATGATTTCGATTCAAATCCATTCCAGTTCAATTATTGGAAATCCTGGTTATTTTCAAAACCATTTCAAATCCAATTTATTTATTTTCAAAATAAATAAATTATTATTCTAGTTCAAAACTAGTTCATTTCGATAAAAATCTACTTTTATCTTTTCAAATATGGAGTTTTTCATCCCAATTCTTCCCAAATCATTTCATATGATTTTACACAAATTATTGCTATTTTTAATAATTTTATTAAGGCCCGTACAGTTGATTTCCATCAACGGCCATCGAACTGCACGTACAGCGACTTTTCCAAATTTGATTTGGACATAATTCCAAATCCAACCGTTAGATTTCAAATCTCTAATATTCATTAGAAAGCCCTTTTCGATACGAACCCAACGGTTCTGGTTTTAGGAGAATCCAAAGGACGGGTCTCCCGCAATGTCCATTCGAAGTCAATGGTCGAAATTCGCGAACTGCCGCAGCGCGGCTCGTTCTATTCAGGCCATTATATATATATATATATATATATATTATATATATATATATATATATATATATATATATTTCACCGATTTCCTTTTAAAACGTATTTTATAAATCGTTTTAAATTCGTTTTCAAAAGGATTTCAACTCAATATTCAATTTCTAATCAAAATTGAATATTCCACATCATCGATATATAAATGATAATATTTTCAAAACGTTGTATTTTGAAATCAATTCCTTTTCTATATTCATTATAAAAATGAATAAAATCAATATAAATATGTTCACATCAAAATGACGTCAATCTAATCAACACGACTTTTTATATTTCAATAACTTCATTATTGTATTCAACAAATGAATATTTTCTCTATTAACACATGAATTTTCTTTACTATTCAACAAATGAATTTTCTTTACTATTCAACAAATGAATTTTCTTTACAATTCAACAAATGAATTTTCTTTCTATTCAACAAATGAATTTTCTTTACAATTCAACAAATGAATTTTCTTTGCAATTCAACAAATGAATTTTCTTTACAATTCAACAAATGAATTTTCTTTATAATTCAACAAATGAATTTTCTTTACAAATCAACAAATGAATTTTCTTTACTATTCAACAAATGAATTTTCTTTCTATTTTCCAAATTGGAATGAGGCCCAATCAATTACCATATAACGTTAATTATATGGATTCTCTACAACACATGTATATAATAGCAACAATAAATCATCAATCATCATCCAGAGTGCATTCTACACTGTGTAAGCATCAAATGTAATTATTCAACGCCTATAACAGCCTATCAATCAACCGATCGACATACAACTAATTTTTGGGATTAGTGTATGTCCAATTTCATCCCAACACCCGTGTGGGGTTTCAAACAATCAAACACAGATTTTATTTGTGTAGTAGGGCGATGCGTAAAATTTATCGTCCCAATCAATATCAGTCAGAATTGTGTATATAAACAAATCGTCCGATTTGTTTATAAATATTTATTTTATATACACGTTAAAAATTATATATATCTTTACTATTCAACAAATGAATTTTCTTTACAATTCAACAAATGAATTTTCTTTCTATTCAACAAATGAATTTTCTTTACAATTCAACAAATGAATTTTCTTTCTATTCAACAAATGAATTTTCTTTACAATTCAACAAATGAATTTTCTTTGCAATTCAACAAATGAATTTTCTTTACAATTCAACAAATGAATTTTCTTTATAATTCAACAAATGAATTTTCTTTACAAATCAACAAATGAATTTTCTTTACTATTCAACAAATGAATTTTCTTTCTATTTTCCAAATTGGAATGAGGCCCAATCAATTACCATATAACGTTAATTATATGGATTCTCTACAACACATGTATATAATAGCAACAATAAATCATCAACCATCATCCAGAGTGCATTCTACACTGTGTAAGCATCAAATGTAATTATTCAACGCCTATAACAGCCTATCAATCAACCGATCGACATACAACTAATTTTTGGGATTAGTGTATGTCCAATTTCATCCCAACACCCGTGTGGGGTTTCAAACAATCAAACACAGATTTTATTTGTGCAGTAGGGCGATGCGTAAAATTTATCGTCCCAATCAATATCAGTCAGATTGGTGTATATAAACAAATCGTCCGATTTGTTTATAAATATTTATTTTATATACACGTTAAAAATTATATTTTTAACTATAAAATATTTTCCACTATAAAATATTTCATTTCATTTCACATCACACAATCAAATTTCACTACACAGCAATCAAACAAACAAGCCATCCGTGGTCTATGGACGACGGGTGTCGGGTGCTGCTAAGCACCGTTTGCATCCTAGTATATATTTCAAACTAGAAATAAATTTAAAAGTGAGGAGTTCTCATCGAATAGCTAAACCAAACGCCATGACTCTTCATATGAAGAAATCTTCATCGTGCTCGCCTTTTGTCAATTTCACTGTCCGTAGCCACCACATAGATGAAAATCACATTTTTATATTGTTGCTATGTATATAAAAATCACATTTTTATACCGCTACTATATAGATAAAAATTATATTTTTATACTGCTACTATATAGATAAAAATTCTATTTTTATAAAGGTGTTCATATAATAAAGATTATATGTTTATATCGCCACTCATATAAAAATCACATCTTTGCTCCTTCTACATAATAAAGATCGAATTTTTAATACTTCTATAATACAGAAATCATATTTTTAATCTTCTACTAATATAAAAATCATATTTTTTAATATTCTACTATAATAAAAATCATATTTTTACTACTATAATAAAAATTATATTTTTAATCTTCTACTATAATATAAAAAAAATCGATTCTTTTTCAAATTAAAAATCTATTCTTTATATATATATATACCAGGTTACTTAAAGATAACAAACAAAAAAACTTAAATTAAATAAAATAAATAAGAAAAAAATAAGATAAAAACTTACTGTGCTAAGAAGGGGAGGGGTGGTTGGCATTCGGCGCTCAGAAGGGGAGGGGGAAGAGGCTCGCCGGAGTCGTGGTCGGTGGAGGTGGCCGAGGGTTTGGGGTTGATGCGGTATAGGGCTTACGGGGTAGGGGCGTTTGGGTGTTGTACGGCGGAGGGGGAGGCGCGTGGAGAAGAAGAGGGGGGAAGACTCGATCGCCAGCTGTGCCTGGTTGAGTGCGGCGGGGGGAGGGGGGCGACGAGGTGTCGGCAGAGGGAGGGGCTCGATCGTGGATGTCGGGGTTTTTCTTTTTTTTCGTTTTGACTGAGTGAAGTAAGAGAGAGAGGAGAGTATATAAATATATATATTATTTAATTATTCCAAAAAGCAACTTTTTATTTCGATCTCGAAACGAGACCAACCGCCTGTCGTCTACAGCTAATTACCCTCATTCCGAACACAATGGGATATGTATCATAGGCTGATTCGACGGTTTCGATCAGTTTTCGTCAAAATCAAAATATAACTCTATATATTGAATTTGAACGCACATTTCAATTTACCGGGGCCACATACGGACTTTAAAAATTCCCGAAAAATATCTTCTAGCTTTGTATTGATGACACGGTCAAAATAAAACTGATTTTGTCAAATTCTGAAACCGTTTGAAAAATGGCCATTTTCCAGTCGATTAAAATCAACTGAAATTGGTCAAATGCATTTTCCTTTGCCACGCTCACATATTGATTCAAAAAATTACTAGTTTTGGAATCTAGCAATAACTAGACATCACGGATCCAACAAAAGTGGTTTCATTGAAACCGAGGTCATATGCAAAATTTCCATTTTTAAGGGCCAGAATTCCATAGTGACTATTCTGAATTTTCAATTGGGCATAACTTTTTATTCCCGCTATGAAATTTCAATTTTTCGAGTTTGTTGGAAAGATATTCACAAATAGATTCAAATATTTTTGGTTTCACTAAAATCTGGTTTATTTTGCACCTGGTACATTCATTTGAAATTTGAAATCGAATTATCGAACTACCGCGCCATTTTCAATTCCTTTTATATTTACAAATAAATATTTATATTCAAACGACGATCTATATAAATATATACGTTTAAATTCTATTCAAAATGAATTTCTCGTCGTTATTATTTAAAATAATTCATTTTAAATATTCAAAATTCACTAAAATTGCCAAAATAAAATTTTAAATTGGCTTGGATTTCTGGGTTATTACAAGTTAATAATTATTTAAAACATTAAAAAAACTATTTATTATTTTATGTTTAGTTAAGGATGAAGTAAACTAATTTTACTTTAGTTCAATGATGAAGTTAATTATTATTTTTAATAATAATTAAAGTGATTTACTTTTTAAATGAATTCATTTAAGAAGTAATGAAGAGTAATGAGATTCTTAATTGTGAGACGACCCGAATCTGTCCGCCTTCTGAACCGACTATAAACCACACAAGTCTAGTCCAAAAGTAAGCTTCATCGGAAGGTCCTACGATAAATAAAATTTCCAACCTTCGATAGTCGATACTTAACACTTCCATGGTGTTCATGTACCGCAAAATCAAATGTCGCAAACTCGATTTATCGGGTTTTTATTAGAGCAAACGCAGTAGAATAGAAACAAAATATAATATTCAATATATATCATTATAGCAGAAACTTTTATAGCGGAAAACATTTACATTGTCAAAGTTAAACATACCCCAAATAGACATAAACTGTGACGACCCGAACTTCCCCTGTCTCCGAAGAGAAGAGAAAGAACGCATTGTCCGAGAACACGACGAATCAGAACACAAACAGAAGAATATTTCATTGCTTAATACAACAATTTCCATTAGAGTACAAGAATGTATAGACTATAAATGTAACGTCCCGGATTTTCAACCGTTGAATTCTGAAAATTTAAATTTGTTATTCGAATTATATATAGGAATTTATTAGAAATTATTTAATAAAACGATATTTAAACATATAATTTATAATATAATTTAAAATAAGCTCGTAAAGTTGCGGAAATTCGTAATTTAACGTTTTGAACTTCAATTAGATATTCAGGATTCAAAATAAGTCGGATTTCTTTGAAACAAGAAACGTTCAGTTTTGTTTAACTATATTTTTCTAACGGAAGAGAAAATTCGAGATTTCGTCTTATATATTGAGAGTTATGTCCAAATCAAATTTTCAGGAAGTCGTTGTGGAATCGTGTATAAGCCATAACGGTTTATTTAATATAATTAAATATTGGATTCAAATTTGGACAAGATCTTTGAGACGTAGTTATAATTTAATTTTTAGAATTTTACTGTAATTTTTAATTAATTAAATACACAACTTTTTATTTGGAGTATTTTACACCCTATATCAGCATTTTGGGGTTTCGTAATATAAGTTAAACTACCGATATTATTATATTTTTGGGATCGTGGTACCTTACTGGACACGACCGTACTATTATTTCTGTTCGTAGCAGTTCGGATATAAACGAAAACCTTATGTACCCAACATAACAATCAACCTATACCTGAGTATACATGATTATTCTTCATTAAAGGAAAAGAGGATACATCGTTATGCCTTAGTATCAAGATTGTGAACAATATTTTTATAACAAAATCACTTCAAATGAAATTATATAACAACCGCATGTTGAAAGACATCAATGAATCAATATGTATTCTGGGATGGTGCAAAACGTTTGTGGGAACGTGATAGGGGTTCCACTGGTATATAAATGCAGGTTGATAAGGTCTAAGAGGTATACAAACTAAGGACTAGATACCTTAGTTAAAATTCCCATACAAATTATTGTATTTGGGGTTTTAATACATGTTTAACATATATATTTAAAACCCTTTATAACCCTTTAAAAACCTTATCAGCCTTAAAGGTCTGAGAGGTTTACAAACCGTAAAGAGCACAATTCCCTTATCAAATTATTAAATATACAATAGCAAACGGCCATTAGGTTGATTCAGAACAGCCCTTACAAAACAAAAGCATTAATACACGGGTTGATGATGGAAATGCAGCGAGCTCTTTACGATTTGCAAACCGTGCCTGCGAAGTAACTTCTTGTCTGTGAGTCCCAAGTAAATAATACCGTACCAACCATGTGTACGTGGAGACCAAGGAGCCTGCCAAACACATAAACGGGCTGAGCACGACCCCTACTTTCTTCCCTTATAAAAGCCTGCTTGCTCTTCTTTTTCCCAGAAAAAGAAAAAATGAAAAAAAAAACTGAACTCCAACGCAAGAACAAATCGAGTTCATCGCATCACTGGTTCTTCTCCCCTTCCGCTCGCACTCTCTTCTCTCGGAACTTCTCTCGCCACATCCCTCCGTCCTCTCCCTCCATGTTCGACACTCACGGAAAAAGAATGCTTCCCTGGAAGATCATACAGTGGACTTTAGTGAGACTGTGAGTGTGAAAATGGTTCGGTCTTAACTTGGAAAGGCAATGTGCGTTTCAGTTCCAACGAGGAATAGAGTGAGTTACTATGTTGATAGGTTATATTACTGGAGTTGGTATTATTGAAGGGAAATGGGTAGCTGTGGAAAATACAAAGGGGAGCTGTCGTGTGTTTATAAGTTGTAACGACCCAGATTTTTCGTCGATTAATTTTAAATATTTAGTATGATTTTAAATGTTGAATATATAATATAAATGAATTTTTATTGAATTTATCGATTTAAAACTCGATATACGAATTAATATTGAATATATTGAATAATCGAATTTTTATTTAAAACTAAATATAAATGATTCAGTCGATTAATATATATTCTGCATTGAATTAGAACAATAATGATAATTTATTTCGATTAATTTAATTGGCTGAATTTGATTTATATTTTAATCCAATTTTGTTTCAAATCATTTATTTAAATTGTTATTTCCTCTATAAAGTCAAATTGAAATTCAGCAACTGTTTCGTTGTACACAGAATAGTGAATAACATTTGGAACATCAGTCGTTACGATTAAATTACGGTTCAAAATTTAGAGTAAAGGACCATGAGATATTTTGGTAGAATATATTAATTAAAAATCAAATCAAAATAAAATATAATAATGGAAAAAATGAGGCCGACCCATCTCTCGTACCTCAAGCCACCCTAGGAATTAAATACGCGCAACCTATCTTCCTCGAGCTCAAAAATATGTCTCCCATCTCTAATATCTTAGAAACAGGATTTTAATGTCCTGTACGTCTGTCCCCTGGTTCGCATCTATATATTGAGACTCACCTTCACTCTACCATCCCACGAAAATCAGTTCAGCTCTTCTTCATTTGTTTTCCTTATTTCCCAGTAAATTGAAAATCCTCCCACTAAAATAGAAAAAAAAGAATGGCTTCTTCCTTAAAATTGCAGAAATCAAATGCTTGGATTTCCTAGCCCCATATTCATTCGGTTATCAATTTTATGGTGGGACGCTTATTGAATCATTCGAACTCGAACGATGTGAGATGGGGATGATTTTGGTTGGCGATTAGAGGGGGTCGCGATGGGTTTGTCAGGCTCGCGATTGAAGTGTGCGATTGGGGTCACCGCGATTTCAAAAAGGGGCGACTTTGTTTTGATGGCATCGAAGGTAGATCTGAGGGCATTGGTGAACTCGTGAAGGGGAAAGGTAGCTTGCGACAGGATTTCTGGGCACCGTGACATCAGGAGCAGTACGAGCTATAGAGGGGGTCGCGACAGGCGTACTCCGGTCAGAGCAAGGAGGTTCTAGGGTAGTTGGTTGAAGGTGTCGAGAACCAGGGAGAACGAATGTTGAATGGGTTATTATGTTGGTCTGGAATACATTCTGATGATTGGGAGGAGGTTATGTTGAGTGGGACTGGCACATCAATCGGAGTCTATTGGGCGATGTAGTTGCAGCAGCAGCAGGTAGCGGACGTGGGTGGTAGAAAGAGAATGGAGTTTGCCAGTGAGTTATTCGACGAAAAGCCAAAGTAAGATATGCAGTATTTTGGAGCTGTTCGGTCAGGAATTGATCAAGTGATTCGCAAGGCGATGAGGTGCTAAGTAGGTTTATTCCAAAAGATCCATAGTCAAGATAAGATGGAGTCCGGCTGGGTATTCAGTGCGAACGGAAATACGAGGTGAGTAAATCTCACTCACCTTTAGAATTATTTTTATTTCATTAAAAATAATTGTTGTTGCTTGTTTGGATTTTTCTGCTTGTTTATATATATTAGTTATTTAGGCTATATATATATATTGGGTTGATTGATTGGTTGGATTCCCGCAGTCTCATTAGCGGATGCCCGCAGTTTCATAGCGGATGATTACCCTATACGCCCCACGCTATGATTAGTGGATGACCTTCTATACTGCGATATTCTGCCACGAAGCAGAATGGGTATTATTTATGTGCTAACATCTGTGGATGCAGGAAAACAGGTTGGAGGAATCCAACTGGATTCCTCAAAAATATATTATCTGTTTGTTTGTTGTTTGTTTGATTCCATATATATTCATATATGATGTGTTAAAAATCAAATGATTGAAAATTGGGTGATTTGATTGTTTTAAATATCACTGGGCCAATTGAAAGGATATTTGAGATTTAAAAAGGAAAAATTCTATTTTTAAATAGAATTTGAATTTAAATGGAAATAAAAATAATAAACTTGTTTTTGAAAAATAAAACAAGTAGTTTCTTTATAAACGAAGTTTATAAATGGTTCTTTATAACGAAGTTATAAATGAAGTGAAAAGAATTATCATTTGATAATTCAGAAATAGAAATACAAGTGTGAGATTTGAATGTGAAATGAAATTTTTAAATATATAACTCAAATGAATTTTTGAGTATAACATTTGAATAGTAGTATTAGAAAAGGAATTTAAATGTTTGAATTTTAAAAGGGGATTGAATATTAGAAATTCAAATAGAAGTTCAAATAGAATTTGAATAGACGGAATTAGAATGAAAAATAGAATTTGAATTCAAGGAATTAAAATAAAATTTGAATTCAAAGGAATTCGAATAAAGAAATTCAAATAGAGATTTGAATGTAGAATTTCAAAATAGAATTTGAAATATAGAATTTCAAAGAAGAATTGAATAGAATTTGAAATATAGTATTTCAAAGAAGGATTCAAATGTGAAATTTGAATAGAGATTTGAATGGAATTTAAATATGAAATTTGAATTGAGATTTGAAATAGAAATTCAAGTGTTGAATTTGAACATGTAATTGAATATAGAAATTCAAGTAGAAATTTGAATATGAAATTTCAAAATAGAATTTGAAATAAACTTTGAAAATAGGATTTTCAAAGTAGAATTGGAAATAGAATCTCAAATAGGATTTCAAAATGGGGAATCCAAATGATTTTGAAATGGAATTTGAATTCAAGGGAATTCAAATGGATTTGAGTGAAGAAATTCAAATGCGATTTAAATAATGGGTTTTAAATAAAGAGGATTCAAATATAAGAATTTAAATAAAACTCAAATGGAGTTTAAATATAGGATTCAAATAGAATCCAAAAAGAATTTGAATAAGAGGAATTCAAAGAGGATTAAAAGGTGGTATCTGAAATTCAAATAGTATTAGAATGGAGTTTTGGATATTTGAATTTAAAAATAGAAATTCAAAATGGAGTTTGATTATTTAAATTCAAGTATGAATTTCAAATATAACAATTCAAAAGGGAGTTGATTATTGAAATTAATCTGGTATTTGAATTCAAGGAGATTAAAATCTGGTATTTGAATTCAAGGAGATTAAAATGTGGTATTTGAAATCAAGGAAATAAAAGATGGAATGTGAATTCAAGAGAATTAAATTTGAATGGCGTCAAAAAAAAAAAATGAGTTTGAATATTAGAATTCAAATGGGGCTGGAAATGAATTTGAATATTAAAATTCAAATGGAAATGGAAAATGAAATTTGAATATAAGAGATTCAAATTGAATTCAAATAGAATTTAATCTATGGGATTTGAATATGAAATTCAAATGGGTTTTTGACTATGGAATTTTGAATATAGAATTCAAATAAAAGGTGAGATTGGAATTTGAATCAAGGGAATTCAAATAGAGTCAAAATGGAGTTGTATTCATTTTAAACGAAGTTTAACGTTTATATTTATAAATATAATTAAAACGAACTCGCCGCAGCGCTGCAGTTCGTAAATTGGCGACTCGAACTTCAATCGAGTATATAGAACCCAATTGAAGTCGGATTTCTTTGAAACAAGAAACGTCAGGACCGATTCGATAATAGTTTTCTAATGAAGGAGAAAAATCTGAATTTCGTCGTATAGATTTTGAGTTATGTCAAAATCAAAATTTCAAAAATGCAGCGCCAGAAACCATTATAAACCATAATGGATTTTATATATAAATATAAGGATTTTTAAGCAAATAAAAATCCAAAGTCCCATTTTAAAAGCCTAATCTTGAGTTAGAACATAAAGGCGAGCTCAAGTGAAGTAAGTACAGAGATTTTTGAAACAATAACCCTATTTTGATTATTTAGGATTAACTAAGTCAAGTAGAAATTAGTTAACCGAGTTTGAACTAAAGTCGAACCTTGAAAAGTAAATTTGGCGTTCGTAAATGTATATATTCGAAATCGAACATAGCGCTTAAATTGAAATTTGAATTCAATTATTTGATAAGTAGGTTGAAATATATTTGAAATATGTTATATTCCAATATACAAGCGAAATAGACCAACGAGTAAATTAACGAGTTAATTAACGAGTTGGGTCAAAACGAGTGTGTGAAGTTGAAATAAATTTGACAGGTATAGACATACAGGAGACAGGTATGGGACAAGGATAATGCAGGTATATAAATAATGTGCTCGACAAAAGGTACATGTTTAAATTCATATATGAGATTTTATGCGCCGTATCGGCAAGCCACTTGGCTTTTCCTTTTTCTTTTGATTGAGGAAGATACCGGGGAACTATTTGAAATTTCCCGATGCTCCCGATACAGGGGAGGTTATGGCGAATTTTTTTCCGGGAATTTAAGGAGTTAGAATATTTTCAAGAAATTTGACAATTAGAAATATATATATCGATATATATATAGAATTCGATAAGGAAACGAAATCAAATATAGCGGAAAGGGCCGATACGATTATTGAAATATTTGGTTAACAAATATTGATAGGGAAATAGAGAAGTGGTTTAATTAATGAATATTAATTAAAGAGCCCAGTGATTTGGTTGATACGTTGATTGAACACTTGTTTTTATTCGATAGTTAAATCACAGACTATCGAAGTTTTGACCATCGTTGTCAATATGGAGAGACCGGTTGGATTATTATCCGAAGAACCACTCCGTATCGGCATAAGCATTGCGAACCAAGTATGCTGAATATATTGAAGACGGAGTAAAGTGCAAGGGCTTTTCTATTTATAGAAATAGTGCCTTCGGTTTCGTTCAGTCCCAGAACGAACGTAAATGGACGAATGTCTGACAGAGTATTTCCAATGATCAAATGGGTTGGTCTGTAGGAATATATATGGTTGCAACGGATTTATTCCCTTAGCATAATATCCAGAATATTTGTGCAAACTCAACTAGTGATTAACGGATCTGACGATGTGGCATTCAAAGTGAATTGTGTTATCAAGGAATGGTAAGTATGCGTAGCCTCAGGCCTCAACAACCGGGAAAGGACAAAAATCGGGCAGGCAGCATGGCTATGTGGGTCGCACCCATTAGGGTGTATAATCACCTATCTAGAGAAATTCCTTTTGTTTCTTAATCTATCGATTCTGCCCAATCGGGAAACGGTGGTTTGAGTCCAACCGTTGGTGATATACATTCGATACACTCAAGCGAAATGAGTGGTCGGTCATGTGTGGGCCGGGTTGCAAGATGTTCTTGTTGAACCCAGGTGTATTCGCCTCTAGAGATACACAGGCGGAAGGTGGTTCCATACCTTGTCATGTTGGAAATCCAATCTCTAATAAGCGCCATGCGGTTTTTGATTTTATACTATATATGTAGAGCGTGAGATGCAAGCGTTCTGCTATTTGGTTATTTACTTGATGTAGACATTATTATAATATCACTGGATTTCGTATCAAAGTGTTTTGGGTTATAGTAAGGTAAAAACCGTCCGTGTTTATGTGTGGGCTGGTCTTACTATTATCTTTTCTTTTGAAAAGATTTTTAAAGTTAAACCAGTGGTTGGAGTTTACTCACACCAGTCCCATGACTGACCCAGAGTTTATTTTGTTTTGTTTTCCCTAAACTCTTGGGTGCCCAAATTTGTACGGGCAGTCAAGTAGTTAGGATTTTTCAGATTCCCTTGAAGGAGCTGGAAGCAGGAGGCTTCACCGGTTAGCTATAGGCTATCATATATTCCGCTGTGGACTTTGTTTGTATCTGGAAACAGGTGTTTATAACTGTTCCAGAAATGATTGTTGTGCTCTGATGATGGTATGTATATAAAGTTACTGATTTGTATTTCAAAGTTATGTTATATAATATACCTTATTCGTTCCGCTGTGAGTTTTGTGATCTTCGTTTTCTTCTATTCTAATATTTCTATCTTTCTAATTCTCACCCTCTAACTTCTTTCTAATAATGGTTCGTATTTCTGTGTTATTTGGGTTGGACGTGTAGTGTTATTAGTCAACTCAGATAGCACGGATTTGCGGGCCTTTACAGTTGGTATCAGAGCTTAGGTTGAGCGAATACCTAGGCTTTGTGGAGTTGTGCTCATTAGAGATAGGGTCAGTAGTGCCCTAAAATGAGTTGAGTGTATATACGAGAGCGCGTATTTGTAAATTGATATATAAAAAAAAATTATATTGTGTTGGCTAGTCTGTTGAGTGGTTTATGAATTCTGATCGAATAGTGGGACGCCACGAAGTCGATAGGAATTTCTAAACGCTTGAACAGAAGATTGAACATGATATTGTTTTCAAGTGGGTAGATGAAATAATTTTACCCAAAATTATATTTTGATATAGAAAGAATGATTTTTGAAATTATTATACTATATGGATGTGTTGATTGATATCATTATAATCAGACAAGATTATAAAAATTGGAATGGTTATTTATAACCAAATAAAATTTGTATAGGAATTAAATATACAAATGAGATGAATTAGAATTTAATTCAAACCAGAATTGAGAATTCAAAATCCTGGGAAGTTGAAAAATATTTTTCAAAGTATATTAAAGTAATATAGCTTTGTTTTAGAAGAAGTTGAAAGAAAAATCATTTTGAATTGATAAAGCACTGAACTCACTTCAGTAGCTGGGAAATTATTCTGATGATGATTGCAACATCATCAGTGTTCATTTCCGAGTTTCTAAGTGATGAATTGCTACCTTAGAAAAAGTTTTTGATGGAAATTTGTTTGAAAGAAAACAAGCGGTTTGAAAATTCAAATGTTTTGAATTTGAAATGAAAATAAATATATGTGTATATTTATGGGATTTCAAAAGAATTTGAAATAAAAACCCTGGGATTTGAATTCTGGAATTTAAATTTAACTTAAGCAAGTTAAATGGGTCGAAGTGAATGAATTGATTAGAATCAATTTGAATAGGTTTATTGGAATATAGATTGGATATAAATGGATTAATCGTAGATCATTTGAATTAAATGGGTGAAGACCCAAAGTTTTGGTTGGAGCTAAATTGTTGAAATATGAAGAGGTGAGTTTCAACATAAGTGAATTTTTGAAAAGTAATAGATTTGTACCATTTTTCCTACCTTAGCAATTTCGAGGACGAAATTATTTTAAGGGGGGAAGAATGTAACGACCCAGATTTTTCGTCGATTAATTTTAAATATTTAGTATGATTTTAAATGTTGAATATATAATATAAATGAATTTTTATTGAATTTATCGATTTAAAACTCGATATACGAATTAATATTGAATATATTGAATAATCGAATTTTTATTTAAAACTAAATATAAATGATTCAGTCGATTAATATATATTCTGCATTGAATTAGAACAATAATGATAATTTATTTCGATTAATTTAATTGGCTGAATTTGATTTATATTTTAATCAAATTTTGTTTCAAATCATTTATTTAAATTGTTATTTCCTCTATAAAGTCAAATTGAAATTCAGCAACTGTTTCGTTGTACACAGAATAGTGAATAACATTTGGAACATCAGTCGTTACGATTAAATTACGGTTCAAAATTTAGAGTAAAGGACCATGAGATATTTTGGTAGAATATATTAATTAAAAATCAAATCAAAATAAAATATAATAATGGAAAAAATGAGGCCGACCCATCTCTCGTACCTCAAGCCACCCTAGGAATTAAATACGCGCAACCTATCTTCCTCGAGCTCAAAAATATGTCTCCCATCTCTAATATCTTAGAAACAGGATTTTAATGTCCTGTACGTCTGTCCCCTGGTTCGCATCTATATATTGAGACTCACCTTCACTCTACCATCCCACGAAAATCAGTTCAGCTCTTCTTCATTTGTTTTCCTTCTTTCCCAGTAAATTGAAAATCCTCCCACTAAAATAGAAAAAAAAGAATGGCTTCTTCCTTAAAATTGCAGAAATCAAATGCTTGGATTTCCTAGCCCCAAATTCATTCGGTTATCAATTTTATGGTGGGACGCTTATTGAATCATTCGAACTCGAACGATGTGAGATGGGGATGATTTTGGTTGGCGATTAGAGGGGGTCGCGATGGGTTTGTCAGGCTCGCGATTGAATTGTGCGATTGGGGTCACCGCGATTTCAAAAAGGGGCGACTTTGTTTTGATGGCATCGAAGGTAGATCTGAGGGCAATGGTGAACTCGTGAAGGGGAAAGGTAGCTTGCGACAGGATTTCTGGGCACCGTGACATCAGGAGCAGTACGAGCTATAGAGGGGGTCGCGACAGGCGTACTCCGGTCAGAGCAAGGAGGTTCTAGGGTAGTTGGTTGAAGGTGTCGAGAACCAGGGAGAACGAATGTTGAATGGGTTATTATGTTGGTCTGGAATACATTCTGATGATTGGGAGGAGGTTATGTTGAGTGGGACTGGCACATCAATCGGAGTCTATTGGGCGATGTAGTTGCAGCAGCAGCAGGTAGCGGACGTGGGTGGTAGAAAGAGAATGGAGTTTGCCAGTGAGTTATTCGACGAAAAGCCAAAGTAAGATATGCAGTATTTTGGAGCTGTTCGGTCAGGAATTGATCAAGTGATTCGCAAGGCGATGAGGTGCTAAGTAGGTTTATTCCAAAAGATCCATAGTCAAGATAAGATGGAGTCCGGCTGGGTATTCAGTGCGAACGGAAATACGAGGTGAGTAAATCTCACTCACCTTTAGAATTATTTTTATTTCATTAAAAATAATTGTTGTTGCTTGTTTGGATTTTTCTGCTTGTTTATATATATTAGTTATTTAGGCTATATATATATTGGGTTGATTGATTGGTTGGATTCCCGCAGTCTCATTAGCGGATGCCCGCAGTTTCATAGCGGATGATTACCCTATACGCCCCACGCTATGATTAGTGGATGACCTTCTATACTGCGATATTCTGCCACGAAGCAGAATGGGTATTATTTATGTGCTAACATCTGTGGATGCAGGAAAACAGGTTGGAGGAATCCAACTGGATTCCTCAAAAATATATTATCTGTTTGTTTGTTGTTTGTTTGATTCCATATATATATTCATATATGATGTGTTAAAAATCAAATGATTGAAAATTGGGTGATTTGATTGTTTTAAATATCACTGGGCCAATTGAAAAGATATTTGAGATTTAAAAAGGAAAAATTCTATTTTTAAATAGAATTTGAATTTAAATGGAAATAAAAATAATAAACTTGTTTTTGAAAAATAAAACAAGTAGTTTCTTTATAAACGAAGTTTATAAATGGTTCTTTATAACGAAGTTATAAATGAAGTGAAAAGAATTATCATTTGATAATTCAGAAATAGAAATACAAGTGTGAGATTAGAATGTGAAATGAAATTTTTAAATATATAACTCAAATGAATTTTTGAGTATAACATTTGAATAGTAGTATTAGAAAAGGAATTTAAATGTTTGAATTTTAAAAGGGGATTGAATATTAGAAATTCAAATAGAAGTTCAAATAGAATTTGAATAGACGGAATTAGAATGAAAAATAGGATTTGAATTCAAGGAATTAAAATAAAATTTGAATTCAAAGGAATTCGAATAAAGAAATTCAAATAGAGATTTGAATGTAGAATTTCAAAATAGAATTTGAAATATAGAATTTCAAAGAAGAATTGAATAGAATTTGAAATATAGTATTTCAAAGAAGGATTCAAATGTGAAATTTGAATAGAGATTTGAATGGAATTTAAATATGAAATTTGAATTGAGATTTGAAATAGAAATTCAAGTGTTGAATTTGAACATGGAATTGAATATAGAAATTCAAGTAGAAATTTGAATATGAAATTTCAAAATAGAATTTGAAATAAACTTTGAAAATAGGATTTTCAAAGTAGAATTGGAAATAGAATCTCAAATAGGATTTCAAAATGGGGAATCCAAATGATTTTGAAATGGAATTTGAATTCAAGGGAATTCAAATGGATTTGAGTGAAGAAATTCAAATGCGATTTAAATAATGGGTTTTAAATAAAGAGGATTCAAATATAAGAATTTAAATAAAACTCAAATGGAGTTTAAATATAGGATTCAAATAGAATCCAAAAAGAATTTGAATAAGAGGAATTCAAAGAGGATTAAAAGGTGGTATTTGAAATTCAAATAGTATTAGAATGGAGTTTTGGATATTTGAATTTAAAAATAGAAATTCAAAATGGAGTTTGATTATTTAAATTCAAGTATGAATTTCAAATATAACAATTCAAAAGGGAGTTGATTATTGAAATTAATCTGGTATTTGAATTCAAGGAGATTAAAATCTGGTATTTGAATTCAAGGAGATTAAAATGTGGTATTTGAAATCAAGGAAATAAAAGATGGAATGTGAATTCAAGAGAATTAAATTTGAATGGCGTCAAAAAAAAAAATGAGTTTGAATATTAGAATTCAAATGGGGCTGGAAATGAATTTGAATATTAAAATTCAAATGGAAATGGAAAATGAAATTTGAATATAAGAGATTCAAATTGAATTCAAATAGAATTTAATCTATGGGATTTGAATATGAAATTCAAATGGGTTTTTGACTATGGAATTTTGAATATAGAATTCAAATAAAAGGTGAGATTGGAATTTGAATCATGGGAATTCAAATAGAGTCAAAATGGAGTTGAATTCATTTTAAACGAAGTTTAACGTTTATATTTATAAATATAATTAAAACGAACTCGCCGCAGCGCTGCAGTTCGTAAATTGGCGATTCGAACTTCAATCGAGTATATAGAACCCAATTGAAGTCGGATTTCTTTGAAACAAGAAACGTCAGGACCGATTCGATAATAGTTTTCTAATGAAGGAGAAAAATCTGAATTTCGTCGTATAGATTTTGAGTTATGTCAAAATCAAAATTTCAAAAATGCAGCGCCAGAAACCATTATAAACCATAATGGATTTTATATATAAATATAAGGATTTTTAAGCAAATAAAAATCCAAAGTCCCATTTTAAAAGCCTAATCTTGAGTTAGAACATAAAGGCGAGCTTAAGTGAAGTAAGTACAGAGATTTTTGAAACAATAACCCTATTTTGATTATTTAGGATTAACTAAGTCAAGTAGAAATTAGTTAACCGAGTTTGAACTAAAGTCGAACCTTGAAAAGTAAATTTGGCGTTCGTAAATGTATATATTCGAAATCCAACATAGCGCTTAAATTGAAATTTGAATTCAATTATTTGATAAGTAGGTTGAAATATATTTGAAATATGTTATATTCCAATATACAAGCGAAATAGACCAACGAGTAAATTAACGAGTTAATTAACGAGTTGGGTCAAAACGAGTGTGTGAAGTTGAAATAAATTTGACAGGTATAGACATACAGGAGACAGGTATGGGACAAGGATAATGCAGGTATATAAATAATGTGCTCGACAAAAGGTACATGTTTAAATTCATATATGAGATTTTATGCGCCGTATCGGCAAGCCACTTGGCTTTTCCTTTTTCTTTTGATTGAGGAAGATACCGGGGAACTATTTGAAATTTCCCGATGCTCCCGATACAGGGGAGGTTATGGCGAATTTTTTTCCGGGAATTTAAGGAGTTAGAATATTTTCAAGAAATTTGACAATTAGAAATATATATATCGATATATATATAGAATTCGATAAGGAAACGAAATCAAATATAGCGGAAAGGGCCGATATGATTATTGAAATATTTGGTTAACAAATATTGATAGGGAAATAGAGAAGTGGTTTAATTAATGAATATTAATTAAAGAGCCCAGTGATTTGGTTGATATGTTGATTGAACACTTGTTTTTATTCGATAGTTAAATCACAGACTATCGAAGTTTTGACCATCGTTGTCAATATGGAGAGACCGGTTGGATTATTATCCGAAGAACCACTCCGTATCGGCATAAGCGTTGCGAACCAAGTATGCTGAATATATTGAAGACGGAGTAAAGTGCAAGGGCTTTTCTATTTATAGAAATAGTGCCTTCGGTTTCGTTCAGTCCCAGAACGAACGTAAATGGACGAATGTCTGACAGAGTATTTCCAATGATCAAATGGGTTGGTCTGTAGGAATATATATGGTTGCAACGGATTTATTCCCTTAGCATAATATCCAGAATATTTGTGCAAACTCAACTAGTGATTAACGGATCTGACGATGTGGCATTCAAAGTGAATTGTGTTATCAAGGAATGGTAAGTATGCGTAGCCTCAGGCCTCAACAACCGGGAAAGGACAAAAATCGGGCAGGCAGCATGGCTATGTGGGTCGCACCCATTAGGGTGTATAATCACCTATCTAGAGAAATTCCTTTTGTTTCTTAATCTATCGATTCTGCCCAATCGGGAAACGGTGGTTTGAGTCCAACCGTTGGTGATATACATTCGATACACTCAAGCGAAATGAGTGGTCGGTCATGTGTGGGCCGGGTTGCAAGATGTTCTTGTTGAACCCAGGTGTATTCGCCTCTAGAGATACACAGGCGGAAGGTGGTTCCATACCTTGTCATGTTGGAAATCCAATCTCCAATAAGCGCCATGCGGTTTTTGATTTTATACTATATATGTAGAGCGTGAGATGCAAGCGTTCTGCTATTTGGTTATTTACTTGATGTAGACATTATTATAATATCACTGGATTTCGTATCAAAGTGTTTTGGGTTATAGTAAGGTAAAAACCGTCCGTGTTTATGTGTGGGCTGGTCTTACTATTATCTTTTCTTTTGAAAAGATTTTTAAAGTTAAACCAGTGGTTGGAGTTTACTCACACCAGTCCCATGACTGACCCAGAGTTTATTTTGTTTTGTTTTCCCTAAACTCTTGGGTGCCCAAATTTGTACGGGCAGTCAAGTAGTTAGGATTTTTCAGATTCCCTTGAAGGAGCTGGAAGCAGGAGGCTTCACCGGTTAGCTATAGGCTATCATATATTCCGCTGTGGACTTTGTTTGTATCTGGAAACAGGTGTTTATAACTGTTCCAGAAATGATTGTTGTGCTCTGATGATGGTATGTATATAAAGTTACTGATTTGTATTTCAAAGTTATGTTATATAATATACCTTATTCGTTCCGCTGTGAGTTTTGTGATCTTCGTTTTCTTCTATTCTAATATTTCTATCTTTCTAATTCTCACCCTCTAACTTCTTTCTAATAATGGTTCGTATTTCTGTGTTATTTGGGTTGGACGTGTAGTGTTATTAGTCAACTCAGATAGCACGGATTTGCGGGCCTTTACATAAGTGGATGAAGGAAGTTGTTTTTCCCGCTTTGAGATGCCTGAGTCCATTTACAGTAGGTCGCGAATTGAGTTAATCTGGGAAGAGGATTAAGTGGGAGATTAAGAAGGGTTAGCTTAATTTAGTAATGAAGTTGGAAGTTGTGTTAATGGGTCGGTATGGAAGTGGAATACAAGAAACGAGATTTGACAGGTCAGCGTAATTTATTTTCACTAACCATGGTAAGTAAGGAATGATGGTCTAGAAATGGCGTTAGGAATTTATAGTGGAAGCAGCAATTTTAAATTCTTTTGGGAAGAAAGGTCTATAACCACGGATAATCATGGAATGTCATAATTAATATGAATCAGACGAAAACGGTTATGATGGAATCGTAATGACGAGACTTACGTTGTGGAGCTAATGTGGCCGAGAATGAAGTTACTGGCACTTCGTCGAAAAATTTAACATCCGTTTGAGTTTAAGTCGAAGCGAAAGCAGAACCGTCAACTACGAACAAGGTGAGTAAACTCACTAACTCTGCTTCATTTATATTTTTATTGTGCAATGGTTGCTTGGTTGAATAGTTGATAAAATTGGTTGATATGATTACATCGTTGATTGATTATTAGCTCTGATATTTCATATTGATGTGAAATAATATCATTGTTGTTGATTAACATCTATGGATGTAGGGAAACAGGTTGGAGGAATCTAACTGGATTCCTCAACATTTATTTTACTGTTTTTATTTGATTGTGATATATGATGTGTTATATAATCCATGATTGGATATGTTGTGTTTGATTTACCCTGGCCCTAGAAACTTGGTATTTTAGATACCGTGAAACATTTTCGAATATGGAAAAAAACTGGGATTTAAAAATGGAAATTATTCCCAAAACTAGAAATTTAATTTAAATAAGAGTTGAGATTAGAAAAACCAGTTCAAATGGATAAATCAATAATTTGTTAATAAATGGTAATATAAATTGATTGAATTATTTATCATTGGATACACAGAAATATAAATTCAAATTTGAATTTATATAGAGAAGTGTAAATCAGTTTGGAAGTCAATATTTGGGATGAGATTTATACTTAGCAATTATGGAGGAAATTTTAAACAAGAATTTTAAATAAAAAGAAAATAAGACTTATATGAAAAATTATGAATAGTTATAAATATATATATAATTGGGTTTAAGATATTTTTATATGTATGAATCAAACTGTATATAAAAGAAATATATCCATGATTAAAGCGAATGGTTTAAAGCAAATATTTTGCAAACAAAATATCTATAAAGGAAATTTGGATTTGAAATATGAATCCAAACTGGAACTCAAAAGAGAAAGGGAATGGATAATCATTTTAAAATAAAACGATGAGTTTTATTCCAACATTTGGAATATAAATTGTGATAAGGTCTTGTAAACTAAAATGGGTATAAAGGAATCAGGTAAGGATTTGGAAAGGATAAATTCAAAAGTGAATTTGGAATTGGAATTAACCTGAAATGGTAGACAAATTCCGAAGTTCGAAATATAAATCGAATATAGATTATTCGAGAGAAAGTATTTATTGGAATTCGATTATATCGAATTTAGGGAAGTAGTATATTTTACTTTCCGTTTTGAATCCTATTTAATTATTTAATTATTTACCTTTTCATTTATTTATTAAGTACAAGTTATATTTTTATAAACCAAATATTTGGAAACAGCGAATATAACGTTGTTGCTATAATTAATGTTTGGTAAATCTAAACAACGATTATAACGTTGTTGCTATAATAAATGTTTGGTAAATCTAAACATCGATTATAACGCTATTGCTATAATAAATGTTTGGTAATTCTTATAACGCTGTTGCTATAATAAATGCTTGGTAAATCTAAACAGCGATTTTTAGCGCTGTCGTTATAATAAATGTTTTATAAATCTAAACAGCGATTTTAATGCTGTCGTTATAATAAATGACTTATAAATCAAATATTTGGAAACAGCGATTAGAACGCTACCATTATAATCAATGTTTCTCCGTAAAGGAAGTGGATTCTTAGATTGAATCCGAAAGTCGCGTAAGCAATATTTTGTTTGAAGCTTTGACTATTTCAGAGTTAAGAATGTTGTTCAATTAAGGTCTGAGAGGTAATTATACCCCAACTTGATTGACTTCATGATTGATGGAGAAATGATTAAGGTTCGATAGTGAAGATTGGTTAGCAATATGGTTAGTTAATAAATGATTTATAGTTTGAGTTATAATAACGATGTTATATAACATCGCATTAATTTTAAATGACTTTTGAAATGTTTTTCACAAATAAAAATGTGAGATATTTTCTAAGCATAGAAAAATGAAATGAATTGTTGAATAAAGAATTATGAAATGGAATATGAAAATGTTTTCGATATTAATGAAGTATATTTTCAAAATATAGAAAATAAGGATTCGCGAATATTTAGAAATGTTTTATAACTAAAATAAGAGATATTTCTCGAATAAAGGAAGTATGATATTGGAAATGCTTTCCAATAATCGAGAAAGACAATTGAATTTTGAAAGAATCTGAAAAAGGGAAAATGGGAAGTTAGAATCGATAATATAATAAGGAATCAATATAAAGGGGCCAGTATTGTGTGATGCTTGATCGGTAGAATTTCCAATTGGAAATAGGACCGTTGATTATATGGATGTTCTTTGATAGTTAAATCACCAACTATCAAAGTTTTGATTTATTTTATACCTCCGTTGTCAATACGGAGAGACCGGGATCGGATTCAATATCTGAAAACCACTCCGTATTGGCTTAAGCGTTACAAATCAACTTATGTTGAAGAGATTATGAAGACGAAGTAAAAATGCAAGGGTTGTTCTGTTAATCCTAGGTAGAAATTGCCTAAGATGGATTAATAGAATGGTGTCTTCGGTTTGTCCAGACCTAGGACAACTTGTAAGGACGAGTGCCTGACAGAGTATTTCCAAAGGGATTACGTACGTTGATTCCTTCAAACATACGAAGTTGGTGGCGAAGAAGGGAATCTTCTTTAGCCTAACAAGTCTAAGTATTTTTTGTGGGAACCAATTAGTGATTTCCGATGGATCTGACGATGTGACATTCAAAGTGAATGGTGGCCAGATGCTCTGGAAGATAATTCAAACCTCAAGCCTCATAACCGGAAATTGACAAAAATCGGGCAGACATCATGGCTATGTGGGTCGCTCCCATTAGGATGTATAATCACCTATCTAGAGAAATTCAAATTGCTTCCTTAATTATCGATGCTGTCCCTTTCGGGAAACGGTTGCTGATCCCAACAGTTGGTGATATACATTCGATACACTCAAGCGAAATGAGTGGTCGGTCATGTGTGGGCCAGGTTACAAGAAGTTCTTGTTGAACCCAGTGTATTCCCCTCTAGAGATACACTATCGGAAGATGGTTCCATACCTTCTCATGTTGGAAATCCAACCTCCAATAAGCGCCCTGCAGTTTTTGATTTAATATTATATATGGAGCATGAGATGCAAGCGTTCTGCTAGATTCTATTTATTTGTTGTAGACACTATTATAATATCACCAAATTTTGATATCAAAATGTTTTGAGTTATCGTAAGGGAAAAACCATCTGTATTTATGTGTGGATTGGTCTTACGATTATCTTTTCTTTCGAAAGGGTTTTTAAAAGTTAAACAAATGGTTGGAGTTTACTCACACCAGTCCTATGACTGACCCAGAGTTTATTTTGTTTATTTTCCCTAAACTTTTGGGTGCCCATATTTGTATAGGCAGTCAAGTAGTCGGGATTTTACAAATTCACGTGGAGGAGCTTGAAGCAGGAGGCTTCACCTGTTAGCTATAGACTATCATATTTTCCATTGTGTACTATGTTGTATCTGGAAACAGGTGTTTATAACTGCTCCAGGAATAACTGTTGTGCTCTGATGATGGTATGTATATATGGTTACTGATTTGTATTTCAAAAGTTATGTTAAATAATATATTTTATTCGTTCCGCTATGAGATTTGTGTTCTTTATTTTCTTTTATTCTAATTTCTCTTTCTTTCTATTTCTCATCCTCTAATTTCTTTCTAATAATGATTCGAATTTCTGTGCAATTTGGGTTGGATGTGTGGTGTTATTAGTCGACTCAAAGGGTACAGAAATTTGGGCCATTACATTTGGTATCAGAGCTGAAGGTTGAGTAGTAACCTTGGCTCTGTGGCATAACTCAATAGAGATGGGGTTAGTAATACCCTAGATTAAGTTTGAGTATAGATATATGAGAGAGCGTACTTGTATATTTGATATAAAATGGTTTTATATTGCGTTGATTGGTTTGTTGAGTGGTTTACGAATTCTAGTCGATACAGGATGTACGACTGTATCGATAGGTGTTTCTAAACTCTCGAACAAAGCAATTCGATACAATATTGTTTTTAAAAACATGGTAAATAAAATAATTTGCCCAAAGATTATTTTGATATAAAAGGAATAATTTCTAAATTATTATAGTATATGAATATGTTGATTGTTATTACAATTGAGTGAAATTATATAATATTGAAATGGTTATATATATATATATAACCTAATCTAATTTGTATATGAATAATGCGAATAAGATGAACTAAGATTAAATTCAAATCAGAATTTGAATTTAAATCCCGGATGTTTAGAAAATATTTTCTGAAATATTATATAGTATTGTACCATTACTTTAAAGTATTTTTGAATAAGAATGGTTTAAATGGATTTTTTCTAAAGGGATTAAGCACTGAAATCACTTCAGTGGCGAGAAAATAATTCTGATAATGGATCGCGACATTATCGGTATTCATTTTCAAGTTTCTGAGTGACGGATTGCTATCGTAGTAATTTAGGAATGAAAAATTTGTTTGGAAAGAACAAGATGTTTTGTAAATTCAAATGTTTGGAGTTGAGTTGATTATAAATATGTGTATAAATATATATGATTTCAAACTAATTTAAACCTGAAAATTTGAGTTCTGAAATTTAAATTTAACTTGTATAAGTTGAATAGATTGAAATGGTAAAAATGTATCAAATGAATAGAAATTTAGCTTAAGTTAAATTAAATTGGATTGGATTAGAAATAATTCCGAATGAAATTAAATAAAGAGCAATGTTGAGATTTGAATTATTAATATGATTTCGACTTATGAATAAGCAAGTGAAATATATATTGTGTGTTGTAAATTGAAATTGAATTGTGACAAATTTGGATTTAAGTATAATAAGTGATATGAATAGAAATCAGATTTGAATTGATAAAATGGAAGTGAACTAATCAGAAGTTGATTAGAGAGTTAAAAAACTGGAAGTTGGATTGATTTGAAACCAACTGGAAATGGATATATGTATGCTAAGCAGATATTGAATGGGAGCAAATGCATGAGATAGAATTATGCCCAACAAAAAGGTACATGTTTACAATATTACTTGGGTTTGATGGTTTATGAGCATATAGGGCTAGCCGTTTGGCTTTTTGATTTTCTTTTGGATTGGAGAAGGTCTAGAAAGGCGAGTTGTGGTT
This sequence comes from Allium sativum, assembly GCA_030737875.1. NCBI lineage: Eukaryota > Viridiplantae > Streptophyta > Magnoliopsida > Asparagales > Amaryllidaceae > Allium > Allium sativum. The sequence goes on along the minus strand of CM060919.1, from coordinate 564,283,080 downwards.
GTACCGATTGAGCCGTGCAAAGGAGATGCTGGCGAATTTTTTGAAAATTTAAAGAGTTAGAAAATTTTCAAGAAATTTTTGATAATAAAAAAATCGGTTTGTTGATTGTAATTAAAAAAGAAAACCAGAATTGGTAAATAAAATTTCAAGTGGAATAATGAAATTGATAAATGGATTTAAAATCAATTGGAATGAGTGTGGATATGCAGAAGAGCATATGAATTGAAAACGAGAAAGTGATGATGAATTGTCCAAAAATGGTGGACAGATCATTTGGAAAGAATTATGAATGGTCAAGTATTGGTATGAGAATTCGAAGGTTGGGTAAGAACTAGGTTATAAGATATAGAATATAAAATTTAAACTAAGCAGGTTATGAGGTGTTAGAGTTATAGCATTTTTACTGCTTAACAATTTCGAGGACGAAATTATTTTAAGGGGGAAGGAATGTAACGACTCGGATTTTCAGCCGTTGAATTCTAAATATTTAAATTTGTTATTCAAATTATATATAGGAATTTATAAGAAATTATTTAATAAAATGATATTTAAACGTATAATTTAAAATATAAATTAAAATGAGCTCTAAAGTCGTGGCAGTTCGTAATTTAACGTTTTGAACTTCAAATAGATATTCAGGATTCAAAATAAGTCGGATTTCTTTGAAACAAGAAAAGTTCAGTTCTGTTTAACTATATTTTTCTAACGGAAGAGAAAATTCGAGATTTCATCTTATATATTGAGAGTTATGTCCAAATCAAATTTTCAGAAAGTCGATGTGGAGTCGTGTATAAGCCATAACAGTTTATTTAATATAATTAAATATTGAATTCGAATTTGGACAAGATCTTTGAGACGTAGTTATAATTTGATTTTTAGAATTTTACTGTAATTTTTAATTAATTAAATATGCAACTTTTTATCTGGAGTATTTTACACCCTATATCAGCATTTTGGGGTTTCACAATATAAGTTAAACTACTGATATTATTATATTTTTGGGAACGTGGTACCTCACTGCACACGAACGTACTCTTATTTCTGTCCGTAGCAGTTCGGACGTAAAAGAAAACCTTATGTACCCAACATAACAATCAACCTATACCTGAGTATACATGAATATTTTTCATTAAAGGAAAAGTGGATACATCGTTATGCCTTAGTATGAAGACTGTGAACAATATTTTTATAACAAAATCACTTCAAATGAAATTATATAACAACCGCATGTTGAAAGACATCAATGAATCAATATGTATTCTGGGATGGGGCAAAAAATTTGTGGGAATGTGACAGGGCTTCCACAGGTATATAAATGCAGGATGATAAGGTCTGAGAGGTATACAAACTAAGGACTAGATACCTTAGTTAAAATTCCCATACAAATTATTGTATTTGGGGTTTTAATACATGTTTAATATATATATTTAAAACCCTTTAAAAACCTTATCAACCTTAAAGGTCTAAGAGGTATACAAACCGTAAATAGCACAATTCCCTTATCAAATTATTAAATATACGATAGTAAACGACCATTAGGTTGAATCAGAACAACCCTTACAAAACAAAAGCATTAATACACGGGTGGATGATGGAAATGCAGCGTGCTCTTTACGGTTTGCAAACCGTGCCTGCGAAGTAACTGCTTGTCCGTGAGTCCCAAGTAAATAATACCGTGCCAACCATGTGAACGTAGAGACCAAGGAGCCTGCCAAACACGTAAATGTGTTGAGCACGACCCCTACTTTCTTCCCTTATAAAAGCCTGCTTGCTCTTCTTTTTCCCAGAAAAAGAAAAAAAATGAAAAAAAATGAACTCCAATGCAAGAACAAATCGAGTTCATCGCATCGCTGGTTCTTCTCCCCTTCCGCTCGCACTCTCTTCCTTGGCACATCCCTCCGTCCTCTACTTCCATGTTCGACACTCACGGAAAAAGAATGCTTCCCTGGAAGATCATACGGTGGACTTTGGCGAGACTGTGAGTGTGAAAATGGTTCGGTCTTGACTTGGAAAGGCAGTGCGTGTTTCAGTTTCAACGAGGAAAAGAGCGAGTTACTACGTTGATAGGTTACATTACAAGAGTTGGTATTATTGAAGGGAAAAGGGTAGTTGCAGCAAATACAAAGGGGAGCTGACGTGTGTTTATAAGTGAATGAAAGAAGTTGTTGTTCCCGCTTTGAGATGCCTGAGTCCATTTACAGTAGGCCGCGAATTGAGTTAATCTGGAAAGAGGATTAAGTGGGAGATTAAAAAGGGTTAGCTTAATTTAATAATGAAGTTGGAAGGTGTGTTAAAGGGTCGGTCTGGAAGTGGAATACAGGAAACGAGATTTGGTAGGTCGGCGTAATTTATTTTCACTAACCATGGTACGTAAGGGATGTTGGTCTAGAAATAGCGCCAGGAATTTATAGTGGAAGCAGCAGTTTTAAATTCTTTTGGGAAGAAAGGTTTATAACCACGGCTAATCATGGAATGTCATAACTAATATGAATCAGACGAAAACGGTTATGATGGAATCGTAATGACGAGACTTACGTCGTGGAGCTAATGTGGCCGAGAATGAAGTTACTGGCACTTCGTCGAAAAATTTAACATCCGTTCGAATTTAAGTCGAAGAGAAAGCAGAACCGTCAACTGCGAACAAGATGAGTAAACTCACTAACTCTGCTTCGTTTATATTTTTATTGTGCAATGGTTGCTTGGTTGAATAGTTGATAAAATTGGTTGATATCATTACATCATTGATTGATTATTAGTTCTGATATTTCATATTGATGTGAAATAATATTATTGATGCTGATTAACATCTGTAGATGCAGGGAAACAGGTTGGAGGAATCTAACTAGATTCCTCAACATTTATTTTACTGTTTTTATATGATTGTGATATATGATGTGTTATATAGTCCATGATTGGATATGTTGTGTTTGATTTACCCTGGCCCAAGAAACTTGGTATTTTTGATACCATGAAACATTTTCGAATATGGAAAAAAAAACTGGGATTTAAAAATGGAAATTATTCCCGAAACTAAAAATTTAATTTCGAATAAGAGTTGAAATTAGAAAAACCAGTTCAAATGGATAAATCAATAATTTGTTAATAAATGGTAACATAAATTGATTGAATTATTTATCATTGGGTACACTGAAATATAAATTCAAATTTGAATTTATATAGAGAAGTGGAAATCAGTTTGGAAGTCAATATTTGGGATGAGATTTATACTTAGCAATTATGGAGGAAATTTAAATCAAGAATTAGAAATAAAAAGAAAATAAGACTTATATGAAAAAAATTATGAATATAAGTTAAAAATATATATATATAATTGGGTTTAAGATATTTTTATATGTATGAATCAAACTATATATAAAAGAAATATATCCATGATTAAAGCAAATGGTTTAAAGCAAATATTTTGCAAACAAAATATCCATAAAGGAAATTTGGATTTGAAATATGAATCCAAATTGGAACTCAAAACAGAAAGGGAAATGGATAATCATTTTAAAATAAAACGACGAGTTTTATTCCAACATTTGGAATATAAATTGTGATAAGGTTTTGTAAACTAAATTGGGTATAAAGGAATCAGGTAAGGATATGGAAAGGATAAATTCAAAAGTGAATTTGGAATTGGAATCAACCTGAAATGGTAGACAAATTCCGAAGTTCGAAATATAAATCAAATATAGATTATTCGAGAGAAAGTATTTATTGGAATTCGATTATATCGAATTTAGGGAAGTAGTATATTTTACTTTCCGTTTTGAATCCAATTTAATTATTTAATTATTCATTTATTTATTAAGTACAAGTTATATTTTTATAAACCAAATATTTGGAAACAGCGATTATAACGCTGTTGCTATAATAAATGTTTGGTAAATCTAAACAGCGATTATAACGTTGTTGCTATAATAAATGTTTGGTAAATCTAAACATCGATTATAACGCTGTTGCTATAGTAAATGTTTGGTTAATCTTATAACGTTGTTGCTATAATAAACGCTTGGTAAATCTAAACAGCGATTTTTAGCGCTGTCGTTATAATAAATGTTTTGTAAATCTAAACAGCAATTTTTACGTTGTTATAATAAATGACTTATAAATCAAATATTTGGAAACAGCGATTATAATGCTACCATTATAATCAATGTTTTTCCGTAAAGGAAGTGTATTCTTAGATTGAATCTGAAAGTCGCGTAAGCGATATTTTGTTTGAAGCTTTGAGCTTTGACTATTTCAAAGTTAAGAATGTTGTTCAATTAAGGTCTGAGAGGTAATTATACCCCAACTTGATTGACTTCATAATTGAGGGAGAAATGATTAAGGTTCGATAGTGAAGATTGGTTAGCAATATGGTTAGTTAATAAATGATTTATAGTTTGAGTTATAATAACGATGTTTAATAACATCGCATTAATTTTAAAGGACTTTTGAAATGTTTTTCCCAAATAAAAATGTGAGATATTTTCTACGCATAGAAACATGAAATGAATTGTTGAATAAAGAATTATGAAATGGAATATGAAAATGTTTTCGATATTAATGAAGCATATTTTCAGAATATAGAAAATAAGGATTCGCGAATATTTAGAAATGTTTTATAACTGAAATAAGAGATATTTCTCGAATAAAGGAAGTATGATATTGGAAATGCTTTCCAATAATCGAGAAAGACAATTGAATTTTGAAAGAATCTGAAAAGGGAAAATGGGAAATTAGAATCGATAATATAATAAGGATTCAATATAAAGGGGCCAGTATTGTGTGATGCTTGATCGGTAGAATTTCCAATTGGAAATAGAACCGTTGATTGTATGGATGTTCTTTGATAGTCAAATCACCGACTATCAAAGTTTTGATTTATTTTATACCTTCGTTGTCAATACGGAGAGACCGAGATCAGATTTAATATCTGAAAACCACTCCGTATTGGCATAAGCGTTACGAATCAACTTATGTTGAAGAGATTATGGAGACGGAGTAAAGTGCAAGGGTTGTTCTGTTAATCCTAGGTAGAAATTGCCTAAGATGGTTTAATAGAACGGTGCCTTCATTTTGTCCAGACCCAGGACAACTTGTAAGGACGAGTGTCTAACAGAGTATTTCCAAAGTGATTACGTACGTTGATTCCTTCAAACGTACGAAGTTGGTGGCGAAGAAGGGAAACTTCTTTAGCCTAACAAATCCGAATATTTTTGTGGGAATCAATTAGTGATTTCCAATGGATCTGACGATGTGACATTCAAAGTGAATGGTAGCCAGATGCTCTGGAAGATAATTCAAACCTCAAGCCTCACAACCGGAAATTGACAAAAATCGGGCAGGCATCATGGCTATGTGGGTCGCTCCCATTAGGATGTATAATCACCTATCTAGAGAAATTCCAATTGCTTCTTAAATCTATCGATGTTGTCCCTTTCGGGAAACGGTTGCTGATCCCAACCGTTGGTGATATGCGTTCGATACACTCAAGCGAAATGAGTGGTCGGTCATGTGTGGGCCAGGTTGTAGGAAGTTCTTATTGAACCCAGTGTATTCCCCTCTAGAGATACACTGTCGGAAGGTGGTTCCATACCTTGTCATGTTGGAAATCCAATCTCCAATAAGCGCCCTGTGGTTTTTGATTTAATATTATATATGGATCGTGAGATGCAAGCGTTCTGCTAGATTCTATCTATTTGTTGTAGACACTATTATAATATCACTAGATTTTGATATCAAAATGTTTTGGGTTATCGTAAGGTAAAAACCATCTGTATTTATGTGTGGATTGGTCTTACGATTATCTTTTCTTTCGAAAGGATTTTTAAAAGTTAAACAAATGGTTGGAGTTTACTCACACCAGTCCCATGACTGACCCAGAGTTTATTTTGTTTGTTTTCCCTAAACTCTTGGGTGCCCATATTTGTATGGGCAGTCAAGTAGTTGGGATTTTTCAGATTCACGTGGAGGTGCTTGAAGCAGGAGGCTTCACCTGTTAGCTATAGACTATCATATTTTCCGCTATGTACTATGTTGCATCTGGAAACAGATGTTTATAACTGCTCCAGGAAAAACTGTTGTGCTCTGATGATGGTATGTATATACAGTTACTGATTTGTATTTCAAAAGTTATGTTAAATAATATATTTTATTCGTTCCTCTATGAGATTTGTGTTCTTCGTTTTCTTCTGTTCTAATTTCTCTTTCTTTCTATTTCTCATCCTCTAGCTTCTTTCTAATAATGATTCGTATTTCTGTGCAATTTGGGTTTGATGTGTGGTGTTATCAGTCGACTTAAAGGGTCCGGAAATTAGGGCCATTACAATGAACAAATAATATACATTTGATAAATATCAGAGATTTACAAATTACAATGCAGCGGAAAATAATACAACACAACTGAAAGACATACACAGATGCAGAGCTTTCCGAACATCATTCCAACTGTAAACTAGGATCCTATGAATATAAATCTACAAAACCAAAACTACAAGCTGCCCGTGTGGAAAATAGGGCAACTAGAGTTTAGGTTAAAACAATAAACTCCAGGTCAGTCATGTGACTGGTGTGAGAACTAAAACAGTTATTAATTTGATTTAAAGTTAGGTACATCAAGGGACCACGCCGTATAACACGGAACGGGTTTACCCCCAAGAATACCGGTGCATAAAACAAACAACACAATGCTAAATAAAGAACAATGAAGCTATTATAAGATTTAGGACCCATCACATAACGCAACGCAAGCCAGAGGATAGAATTTTACCTTATAATAACCAAATAATACTTGATACGTGAAATTTCATCTTTTAATATTACTATAAGTGAAGAAATCAACTTCAAATATAAATGTATCTATCATAGACGGCATAGTGCCCCATCCCACTATGTCGCCATACTAGGCTCTACAATTAAAACTGAAATGTCACGTATTGGAAGTTGGATTTCTGTCTGTGAACCAAGGCAAGGGATCGTCCTTAACGCTTCAAGACAATCCAGCTGTAACAACCCGTAAAATGCGGGCCAGTTTAAAATTTTTATTTTGGCAATTTTAGCGAATTTTGATTATTTAAAATAGATTATTTTAAATAATATCGACGAGAAAATTTATTTTGAATATAATTCGACGTATATAATATATACGTCGTCGTTAGAATATAAATATTTATATATAATTATGAATAGAATTGAAAATGGCGCGGTAGTTCGATAATTCGATTTCAAACTTCAATTGAATGTACCGGGTACAAAACAATCCGGATTTTAGTGAAACCAAAAACAATAGGATCTAATTGTGAATATCTTTCTAACGAATCCGAAGAATCAAAATTTCGTAGCGGGAATCAAAAGGTATGTCCAGTTGAAAATTCTGAATAGTCGCTATGGAATTCAGGCCCTTAAAAATGGACATTTTGCAAATGACCTCGGATTTCGACGAAACCACTTTTGTTGGGTCCGTGATGTCAAATTATTGCTAGGTTTCAAATTTCATAATTTTTCGAATCAATATGTGAGCGTGGCATAGGAAAACGTGTTTTGACCATTTCAGTTGATTTTAATCGACTGGAAATTGGCCATTTTTCCAACGGTCTCAGAATTCGACGAAACCAGTTTTGTTGGGACTGTATCGTCAATACGAAGCTAGAAAATATTTTTCTGAAATTTTTCTAGTTAATATGTGACCCCGGTAATTTGAAATGTACGTTTAAAATTCAATATAGTGATTTAAATGTAAATTTAACGAAAATTGATTGTAACAGCCGAATCAGCTTGCGATACATACCCCGTTGTGTTCGGAATGGGGGTTAAACGCTATGGACGACAGGCGGTGGACCTCGTTTCGAGGTCATATGTAAAAGTCAACTATTTGCAAATAAAATAATTAAATAATTAAAAATAGAAAAAGAAAAAAAAAAACCTTTCCTTAACTACCCAGGCCCCCCCCCCCCCCGTTGAAATCAAATCAGAAAATCGAGAAATAAAAAAAAAAGTAGACGAAGGGGGGGAGGAGCGCCGTCGCTCCTCCCATCGGGGCGCCGCCGCGCCATCAGGCGCCGCCGCCTGGGCGCTGACCCCCCCCCCCCTCGCCTCTCCCTCGATCCTCCTCTTCCCCTTCCTCCGCGACCCCCCTCTTCCTCAACACCCCCTCCCCTTAAACCCCGCCGCCACCTCGCAGGAAGCCACCGCACCACCGCCTACCCCCCCCCCCCAGTGATGTCCGCCGACCTCTCCCCCCCTAGCCACCTCCGGCGAACTCAAAGAAACCCCCCCCCCCCCCCCGGAAAAACTGTCTGTAAGTTTTTTTTTCCTTCTTTTTTTTTCTTTTTATTTATTTTACTTTTATTTTATATAAACTGAATTTTATTTGCTTATTAAACTGTTTTTATTTTTAAGATTTAAAACTGATTTTAAAAGTAATTTAAAACTGATTTTATTTTAAGATTTAAAATAGAAAAGGTTTGAATTTTAAATTTAAAAAGGTGAAATCTTTAAATTTAAAAAGGTGAAATCTTTAAACTTTAAAAAGTGAAGATAAGATTTTTATTTGGTAAAAGGTATGATCTTTATATTTTTAAAGTGATAAAAATATGATTTTTATATTTTTAAAGTATTAAAAATATAGTCTTTACTATATAGAAATATTAGAAATATGATTTTTATATTTTTAAAGTATTAAAAATATAATCTTTATAGGATAGAGAAGTTAAAAATATCACATTTGTATAGGTGGCAAAATAAAAATCTGATTTTTATTTTATATACGTTGAAATAAAGTAGGTGTTTTTATAAAGGCGAAATATTTGAAAAGGCGAGATCTTTATATAGGAAATAGCGAAGTAAAGATATGATTTTTATATATATTGAACATCATAGTAAAAATTCGATTTTTAAATATATGAAGTGATTATAAAAATATGACTTTTTAAATTGAAAGTGAATAAATAAAAAGGTGATTTTTATTTTAAAGACATCGAAATATAAAAATGTGTGATTTCTATATGTAGTGGCTACGGGCAACAAAGGAGAAGAAAAGGCGAGAACGACGAAGATCTCTACAATAGGAGTGTCGTGGTATTGGATAGCTTTCGGTGAGAACTTCTCACTCAAATTCTATTTTTCTAGTTATATATATATATACTAGGATGCAGACGGTGCTTATTAGAAGCACCCGACACCCGTCCACATACCATGGACTTGTTTGTTTGGTTGTGTAGTTGGTTAGATTATTTGATTTGGATTTGATTGATTGGTTGAATTGGAAATTGATTAAAATTGATATGTGAATGGCGTGGGCCTTCACTAGACCGGGGATAAGGCTAGGCCTTGTCCCGTTTCTAGTATCGTGCCGTTATGCCGCCGAAATTTCCCAAAATATGTTAGAAAAATAAAAATATCATTTTATTGAATAAATGAACTGAATAGAAATTCAAGTGTTGAAATAAATATTTTTGACGTTAAAAATATAATTTTTAACGTGAAAGTGAATAAATAAATATTTATAAACAAATCGGCCGATTTGTTTATGTACACTGATTTGACTGACATTGATTGGGTCGATAAATTTTACACATCGCCCAACTGCACAAATAAAATCTGTGTTTGATTGTTTGAAACCCCACACGGGTGTTGGGATGAAATTTGAAGTTCACTCATCCTGATTGATTAAATATGTTGATCGATAGATTGACAGGCTGTTATAAGCGTTAGATATCTATATTTGATGCTTATACAGCGTAGTGCACTTTGGTTGATGGTTGATTGTTTATGGATGCTATTAAATACATGTGTTGTATGGAATCCATATAATTAACGTTATATGGTGATTGATTGGGCCTCATTCCAATCGGGAAAATAATGAATATTATAAAAGAAAATTCATGTGTTGAATATAAAAATAGTCATGTGTTGACGATGTTCATGTGTTGAAAATATTCGTGTGTTGAGTAAAATATTTTAAATAATAAAAATTACATCTTTATCATATTTAAGATTAGAATCTACTTTACGGTGGAGTCTAATTAAAATCAAACGATAGATACCATAGTTTTATAAAATATTTTACATAACAAAAATAGTGATGTGTTGACAGTACTCATATGTTGAGATTAGTCGTGTGTTGAAAGAAATATTGATTCATGTGTTGAATGAGATAAATATTCATTTGTTGGATAGAATAAAGAAGTTTTGAAAAATATAAAGCCGTGTTGATTAGAAATGCGTTATTTTGACGCGAACGATATTTATATCGATTTTATTCGTTGTATAATGAATATTGAAAAGTGATTTCAAAATTAAATATTTTGGAATGAAATTCAAATTGAATTAGATTAAAATACGAATTGAATAGGAAGTGAATTTGAATTCGAATAAAATAGAAATGAATTCAAATTGAATTAAATTGAAATTGAAATTTAAAACGAACTGAAATTGAATTGAAATCAATTTGAAACGAATTCGAATTGAATCAAATAGAAGGTAAATTCGAATTGAATTGAATTGAAATGAATTTGAATTTGAATTTGAATTGGATTAAAACGAGTTTGAATTTGAATTGAATTGAAATGAACTCGAATTGAATTGAAATCAAATCGATTTGAAATTGAATGTAGTGTTGAAATGGTTTTGAAAACGAATGTAGAACTATTTATAAAATTCGTTTTAAAAGGAAATCGACGAAATATATATAATATATATATTATATATATAATGGTCTGAATAGAACGCGCCGCGCCGCGGCAGTTCGTGAATTTCGACCATTGACTTCGAATTGACGTTGCGGGAGATCCGACCGTCGGATTCTCCTAAAACCGGAACCGTTGGGTTCGTATCGAAAAGAGCTTTCCAATGAATATGAGAAATTTGAAATCTAACGGTTGGATTTGGAATTATGTCCAAATCAAATTCGAAAAAGGTCGCTGTAAGTGCAGTTCGATGGCCGTTGTTGGAAATCGACTGTACGGGCCTTGATAAAATTATTAAAAATATCTATAATTTGTGTAAAATTATAATATGTGAATTGGAAAGATTTGGGCTGGAAAATTCCACATTTGAAAAGATAAAAATAGATTTTTATCGAAATGAACTAGTTTTGAACTAGAATTGAAATCAATTTATTTTTAAAAATAAATAAATTGAATTTGAAAGTGATTTTGAAAATAATCGATAATTTCCAATACGTGGATTGGACTGGAGCTGAATCGAAATTATCTTCGGGATATTTCGATGTTGGATTTCGTGACTATACAAATATTGTTATGGGGATTTGAAAGATATTTTATATCGTTTTTTCCAATACGATATTTGTTGGTTTCAGAATTTGATATTGAATATAAGCCGATATATTTTCTATTCAGAGCCTTGTATTTAATATCAAATGTGATTTGGTTTGTCGTGAATCGTGTTTTTGATGACATTGGTTCTTTAACCCAGTTAAAGTCAGAATATTGATTTTTGAGAAGATTAAAACTAAGTGGAGTTTTAAGAAATCGTTAATTAGATTAAATTGTGAATTGATAATTTAAATTATCAAATCTGAAAGGTGATCGAGAATGGAGTACCACCAGTTTTGCTCCAAAGCGATAGTTAAATCTTTAATTAGATTTGAACGTGAAATGGTAATTAATTTTACCGATAACACCGTGGTGTTAGATATGGAGTATCACCAGTTTTCTCCATGGGATATATAGGTTGGGATGGGGAAATAAAACAAATAATTACTTCAGTGTGGTTCGCTAATCCCGACTAGTTTGAAATGATATCCCAAGGAAGATTATAGAATGAATTTAGAAGAATTTATCTTGGATAAAATTAATGGGAACATTTCCATAAGAATGTGATTTTGTGAATAAAAGGATATTCTGAATTGGAATGAGGCGTTTGTTGTGTTTGTGTAACATTCGTTTATTATATACGTGGGTTATTCAGAAAGGCCGGGTTTATACCCATTCTAAATAACCGATTCGACGTGATGTCGAAGATGAAGACGGTGGTTGAAGACCGGAAGTCTTCACATCGTTTGGGTGATTACTGATGATCTTGATTGGGCTGTACACCCAGGATGAGGGAATCAGTTGGTGATCGTCCAGACGTACCTGGAGATGGATGGATATGCGAGGAAAGTGCCTCCGGTTTCGTTCAGACCCAGAACGGACTTGTAAATGGACTGTGTGTCCGACATTGGATTTTAGTCCGTGTGATTGATCTCTATTAAATATATATCTGTTTGGCGGCGGAGAATTTATTCTCTTGCTTAACGCCCTTCTCTGAGACGTACGAGCTCAGGGGTTATATATTGATGGATATCAAACGCATGGAGTGAATTGCCTGTGTGGCATGCGTAAGTGGCAATTGATCAGGGCTTCTGTTGAAAAGCAAAGTCTTGTGGTTGATGATCAAAGCACGGCCTGTGTGGCGTAGCTTTGTGTATAACGTGAATTCGCGAGCCTCACACCTCGGTATGAGTCAAAAACGGGATAGTGACTGCAGGGAGAGCACGACGTTTCTTTCTAGCTAGGGTGGTGTCAGTGACCTACCAGCCCTGACATTTATATACTTTTCACCTGTGTGGTTGTTGGAATGCGAGGCGCCTCGGATATAGGTCTGTAAGGACCGGGAAACGTGTGTTCAGGAATTACCAATCCTCAAAAGTAATAGAGGACCGGCCCTGAAGATCCAAGGATCATAGTGGGGTCCTGGGACATTTGCTAGAGTGTCTCGAATCGGAGAGGAGCTTGCCCCTTGCCTCGACTCATGACGGAAATCCAATTTCCAATACGTGTATTGCGGTTTTAATTGTAGAACTAGTATGGCGACATGATATATGGTACCCATGCCGTCTATGATTGATATTTATGATTGAAAATGTTTTGACACTATACACTTATTATAGTATCAAATGATTTGTTTTAAACGTACCAAGCATGTTTGGCTATTATAAGGGAAAACCCTATCCTCCGGCTTGCGTTGCATTGTGTGATGGGACCTGGGTCTTATAATAGCTTCATTTTTCGAAAGAGCATTGCGCTGTTTTGTTATATGCACTAGTATTCTTGGGAGGAAACCCGTTCCGTGTTATACGGCGTGGTCCCTTGAATTACTATCTTTAAGTAAAGTTGTTTGAATAACTGTTTTAGTTCTCACACCAGTCACATGACTGACCTGGAGTTTATTGTTTTAACCTAAACTCTGGGTGCCCCTATTTTCCGCACGGGCAGCTAGTAGTTTTGGTTTTGCAGATTTATATTCACAGGAACCTGGTTTACAGCTGGAACGATGCTCGGAAAGCTCTGTATCCGTGTATCACTTCTAGTTGTGTTTTATATTATTTTTCCGCTGCTATGTAACTTATTGTAATCTCTGATATTTGTCGAATGTAATTTGTTCATTTATACTCTGTATATTCTTGTATCTGATGGAATTGTTGTAATAACAATGAAATGTTCTTCCGTCTGCGTCCTTTTGTGTGTTGTTCTCAAAGTAATTCGTTCTTTCTCATCTCTTCGGAGACCGGGGAAGTTCGGGTCGCTTCTTTTGGTATCAGAGCTTTGGTTTACAGAGCTCGAGAACAAGACACATTAGAACCATACGAAAGAATTCATCAGATATTGGATTAGTAATATCCAATTAGAATTACTCGTTAGAGATAGGATCAGTAGTATCCTAGAACGAGTGTGAAGAGTATATTTTTCAAATGAAAACAATTTTGTTTTGAAATTTAAACCATTTTAAAACGTATTTGATTATTGATATATTTTGAATATGGACAATCGAGTATATATAGATTTCGCATATACGCGTCATGAACGTATAGTCGAAGTTTTAATATACTGGATAGATATGGAATCACATTCTAGACACCCGGAGATGGTTCTGATGATTGATATATCATCATCAGTATTTATATTCGTGTTTCGAAGGTGTGATATCTATATATTTCCATTAGACTGGTGTGAGAACCAAAACTTATATAGCTAGAATACATTGTTGTGAATTGGCATCAAAAATGTGATTTTCCGTATATGTATCAAAAAATTATGAATTTGAAACTCTAATCCACTAATTGATTGATGTTTGTTTATTTGTTTGATAATTTTGAAACACTTATGCCTAATTAAACCAAATATTGAATTGTATTGATAATTGGTCGCATTTGCTTGCATATACATATACTTACATTGAACAGGTCATAGCAAGGAGGCTAGAGCCAGAGAATAAAATTTGTTTGCCCGACAAATAGGTACATGTTTACTACATAATTTCCTGTTTTGTTTGGGTGATGATGATTTTGTGAGCCTATTGGCTAGCCGCTTGGCTTTTTCTTTTTCTTTTTGAGATCTGAAGGACCGGGGAAGCTATTTGAAATTCCCCGATGCTCCCGGTGCAGGGGAGGTTATGGCGAAATTTTTCGAAAATTTAGGGTGTTAGCCAAATTTTTGAAATTTTGAAAATTCTCAGAAACTAAAGAGTTGGAGAATGGAAGCCAGATCGAATGTAGAGCTTAATAATCAAACCACTTTCGACTTTTGTTCCTTTTCGGGGACGAAAAGTTTTAAGTGGGGGAGATTGTAACAACCCGTAAAATGCGGGCCAGTTTAAAATTTTTATTTTGGCAATTTTAGCGAATTTTGATTATTTAAAATAGATTATTTTAAATAATATCGACGAGAAAATTTATTTTGAATATAATTCGACGTATATAATATATACGTCGTCGTTAGAATATAAATATTTATATATAATTATGAATAGAATTGAAAATGGCGCGGTAGTTCGATAATTCGATTTCAAACTTCAATTGAATGTACCGGGTACAAAACAATCCGGATTTTAGTGAAACCAAAAACAATAGGATCTAATTGTGAATATCTTTCTAACGAATCCGAAGAATCAAAATTTCGTAGCGGGAATCAAAAGGTATGTCCAGTTGAAAATTCTGAATAGTCGCTATGGAATTCAGGCCCTTAAAAATGGACATTTTGCAAATGACCTCGGATTTCGACGAAACCACTTTTGTTGGGTCCGTGATGTCAAATTATTGCTAGGTTTCAAATTTCATAATTTTTCGAATCAATATGTGAGCGTGGCATAGGAAAACGTGTTTTGACCATTTCAGTTGATTTTAATCGACTGGAAATTGGCCATTTTTCCAACGGTCTCAGAATTCGACGAAACCAGTTTTGTTTGGGACTGTATCGTCAATACGAAGCTAGAAAATATTTTTCTGAAATTTTTCTAGTTAATATGTGACCCCGGTAATTTGAAATGTACGTTTAAAATTCAATATAGTGATTTAAATGTAAATTTAACGAAAACTGATTGTAACAGCCGAATCAGCTTGCGATACATACCCCGTTGTGTTCGGAATGGGGGTTAAACGCTATGGACGACAGGCGGTGGACCTCGTTTCGAGGTCATATGTAAAAGTCAACTATTTGCAAATAAAATAATTAAATAATTAAAAATAGAAAAAAAAACCCCTTTCCTTAACTACCCAGCCCCCCCCCCCCCCCCGTTGAAATCAAATCAGAAAATCGAGAAATAAAAAAAAAAAAAGTAGACGAAGGGGGGGAGGAGCGCCGTCGCTCCTCCCATCGGGGCGCCGCCGCGCCATCAGGCGCCGCCACCTGGGCGCTGACCCCCCCTCGCCTCTCCCTCGATCCTCCTCTTCCCCTTCCTCCGCGACCCCCCTCTTCCTCAACACCCCCTCCCCTTAAACCCCGCCGCCACCTCGTAGGAAGCCACCGCACCACCGCCTACCCCCCCCCAGTGATGTCCGCCGACCTCTCCCCCCCT
This sequence comes from Allium sativum, assembly GCA_030737875.1. Lineage (NCBI taxonomy): Eukaryota > Viridiplantae > Streptophyta > Magnoliopsida > Asparagales > Amaryllidaceae > Allium > Allium sativum. The sequence goes on along the minus strand of CM060919.1, from coordinate 564,267,294 downwards.
AGCCACCTCCGGCGAACTCAAAGAACCCCCCCCCCCCCCGGAAAAACTGTCTGTAAGTTTTTTTTTCCTTCTTTTTTTTTTCTTTTTATTTATTTTACTTTTATTTTATATAAACTGAATTTTATTTGCTTATTAAACTGTTTTTATTTTTAAGATTTAAAACTGATTTTAAAAGTAATTTAAAACTGATTTTATTTTAAGATTTAAAATAGAAAAGGTTTGAATTTTAAATTTAAAAAGGTGAAATCTTTAAATTTAAAAAGGTGAAATCTTTAAACTTTAAAAAGTGAAGATAGGATTTTTATTTGGTAAAAGGTATGATCTTTATATTTTTAAAGTGATAAAAATATGATTTTTATATTTTTAAAGTATTAAAAATATAGTCTTTACTATATAGAAATATTAGAAATATGATTTTTATATTTTTAAAGTATTAAAAATATAATCTTTATAGGATAGAGAAGTTAAAAATATCACCTTTGTATAGGTGGCAAAATAAAAATCTGATTTTTATTTTATATACGTTGAAATAAAGTAGGTGTTTTTATAAAGGCGAAATATTTGAAAAGGCGAGATCTTTATATAGGAAATAGCGAAGTAAAGATATGATTTTTATATATATTGAACATCATAGTAAAAATTCGATTTTTAAATATATGAAGTGATTATAAAAATATGACTTTTTAAATTGAAAGTGAATAAATAAAAAGGTGATTTTTATTTTAAAGACATCGAAATATAAAAATGTGTGATTTCTATATGTAGTGGCTACGGGCAACAAAGGAGAAGAAAAGGCGAGAACGACGAAGATCTCTACAATAGGAGTGTCGTGGTAATGGATAGCTTTCGGTGAGAACTTCTCACTCAAATTCTATTTTTTTAGTTATATATATATATATATATATACTAGGATGCAGACGGTGCTTATTAGAAGCACCCGACACCCGTCCACATACCATGGACTTGTTTGTTTGGTTGTGTAGTTGGTTAGATTATTTGATTTGGATTTGATTGATTGGTTGAATTGGAAATTGATTAAAATTGATATGTGAATGGCGTGGGCCTTCACTAGACCGGGGATAAGGCTAGGCCTTGTCCCGTTTCTAGTATCGTGCCGTTATGCCGCCGAAATTTCCCAAAATATGTTAGAAAAATAAAAATATCATTTTATTGAATAAATGAACTGAATAGAAATTCAAGTGTTGAAATAAATATTTTTGACGTTAAAAATATAATTTTTAACGTGAAAGTGAATAAATAAATATTTATAAACAAATCGGCCGATTTGTTTATGTACACTGATTTGACTGACATTGATTGGGTCGATAAATTTTACACATCGCCCAACTGCACAAATAAAATCTGTGTTTGATTGTTTGAAACCCCACACGGGTGTTGGGATGAAATTTGAAGTTCACTCATCCTGATTGATTAAATATGTTGATCGATAGATTGACAGGCTGTTATAAGCGTTAGATATCTATATTTGATGCTTATACAGCGTAGTGCACTTTGGTTGATGGTTGATTGTTTATGGATGCTATTAAATACATGTGTTGTATGGAATCCATATAATTAACGTTATATGGTGATTGATTGGGCCTCATTCCAATCGGGAAAATAATGAATATTATAAAAGAAAATTCATGTGTTGAATATAAAAATAGTCATGTGTTGACGATGTTCATGTGTTGAAAATATTCGTGTGTTGAGTAAAATATTTTAAATAATAAAAATTACATCTTTATCATATTTAAGATTAGAATCTACTTTACGGTGGAGTCTAATTAAAATCAAACGATAGATACCATAGTTTTATAAAATATTTTACATAACAAAAATAGTGATGTGTTGACAGTACTCATGTGTTGAGATTAGTCGTGTGTTGAAAGAAATATTGATTCATGTGTTGAATGAGATAAATATTCATTTGTTGGATAGAATAAAGAAGTTTTGAAAAATATAAAGTCGTGTTGATTAGAAATGCGTTATTTTGACGCGAACGATATTTATATCGATTTTATTCGTTGTATAATGAATATTGAAAAGTGATTTCAAAATTAAATATTTTGGAATGAAATTCAAATTGAATTAGATTAAAATACGAATTGAATAGGAAGTGAATTTGAATTCGAATAAAATAGAAATGAATTCAAATTGAATTAAATTGAAATTGAAATTTAAAACGAACTGAAATTGAATTGAAATCAATTTGAAACGAATTCGAATTGAATCAAATAGAAGGTAAATTCGAATTGAATTGAATTGAAACGAATTTGAATTTGAATTTGAATTGGATTAAAACGAGTTTGAATTTGAATTGAATTGAAATGAACTCGAATTGAATTGAAATCAAATCGATTTGAAATTGAATGTAGTGTTGAAATGGTTTTGAAAACGAATGTAGAACTATTTATAAAATTCGTTTTAAAAGGAAATCGACGAAATATATATAATATATATATTATATATATAATGGTCTGAATAGAACGCGCCGCGCCGCGGCAGTTCGTGAATTTCGACCATTGACTTCGAATTGACGTTGCGGGAGATCCGACCGTCGGATTCTCCTAAAACCGGAACAGTTGGGTTCGTATCGAAAAGAGCTTTCCAATGAATATGAGAAATTTGAAATCTAACGGTTGGATTTGGAATTATGTCCAAATCAAATTCGAAAAAGGTCGCTGTAAGTGCAGTTCGATGGCCGTTGTTGGAAATCGACTGTACGGGCCTTGATAAAATTATTAAAAATATCTATAATTTGTGTAAAATTATAATATGTGAATTGGAAAGATTTGGGCTGGAAAATTCCACATTTGAAAAGATAAAAATAGATTTTTATCGAAATGAACTAGTTTTGAACTAGAATTGAAATCAATTTATTTTTAAAAATAAATAAATTGAATTTGAAAGTGATTTTGAAAATAATCGATAATTTCCAATACGTGGATTGGACTGGAGCTGAATCGAAATTATCTTCGGGATATTTCGATGTTGGATTTCGTGACTATACAAATATTGTTATGGGGATTTGAAATATATTTTATATCGTTTTTTCCAATACGATATTTGTTGGTTTCAGAATTTGATATTGAATATAAGCCGATATATTTTCTATTCAGAGCCTTGTATTTAATATCAAATGTGATTTGGTTTGTCGTGAATCGTGTTTTTGATGACATTGGTTCTTTAACCCAGTTAAAGTCAGAATATTGATTTTTGAGAAGATTAAAACTAAGTGGAGTTTTAAGAAATCGTTAATTAGATTAAATTGTGAATTGATAATTTAAATTATCAAATCTGAAAGGTGATCGAGAATGGAGTACCACCAGTTTTGCTCCAAAGCGATAGTTAAATCTTTAATTAGATTTGAACGTGAAATGGTAATTAATTTTACCGATAACACCGTGGTGTTAGATATGGAGTATCACCAGTTTTCTCCATGGGATATATAGGTTGGGATGGGGAAATAAAACAAATAATTACTTCAGTGTGGTTCGCTAATCCCGACTAGTTTGAAATGATATCCCAAGGAAGATTATAGAATAAATTTAGAAGAATTTATCTTGGATAAAATTAATGGGAACATTTCCATAAGAATGTGATTTTGTGAATAAAAGGATATTCTGAATTGGAATGAGGCGTTTGTTGTGTTTGTGTAACATTCGTTTATTATATACGTGGGTTATTCAGAAAGGCCGGGTTTATACCCATTCTGAATAACCGATTCGACGTGATGTCGAAGATGAAGACGGTGGTTGAAGACCGGAAGTCTTCACATCATTTGGGTGATTACTGATGATCTTGATTGGGCTGTACACCCAGGATGAGGGAATCAGTTGGTGATCGTCCAGACGTACCTGGAGATGGATGGATATGCGAGGAAAGTGCCTCCGGTTTCGTTCAGACCCAGAACGGACTTGTAAATGGACTGTGTGTCCGACATTGGATTTTAGTCCGTGTGATTGATCTCTATTAAATATATATCTGTTTGGCGGCGGAGAATTTATTCTCTTGCTTAACGCCCTTCTCTGAGACGTACGAGCTCAGGGGTTATATATTGATGGATATCAAACGCATGGAGTGAATTGCCTGTGTGGCATGCGTAAGTGGCAATTGATCAGGGCTTCTGTTGAAAAGCAAAGTCTTGTGGTTGATGATCAAAGCACGGCCTGTGTGGCGTAGCTTTGTGTATAACGTGAATTCGCGAGCCTCACACCTCGGTATGAGTCAAAAACGGGATAGTGACTGCAGGGAGAGCACGACGTTTCTTTCTAGCTAGGGTGGTGTCAGTGACCTACCAGCCCTGACATTTATATACTTTTCACCTGTGTGGTTGTTGGAATGCGAGGCGCCTCGGATATAGGTCTGTAAGGACCGGGAAACGTGTGTTCAGGAATTGCCAATCCTCAAAAGTAAGAGAGGACCGGCCCTGAAGATCCAAGGATCATAGTGGGGTCCTGGGACATTTGCTAGAGTGTCTCGAATCGGAGAGGAGCTTGCCCCTTGCCTCGACTCATGACGGAAATCCAATTTCCAATACGTGTATTGCGGTTTTAATTGTAGAACTAGTATGGCGACATGATATATGGTATCCATGCCGTCTATGATTGATATTTATGATTGAAAATGTTTTGACACTATACACTTATTATAGTATCAAATGATTTGTTTTAAACGTACCAAGCATGTTTGGCTATTATAAGGGAAAACCCTATCCTCCGGCTTGCGTTGCATTGTGTGATGGGACCTGGGTCTTATAATAGCTTCATTTTTCGAAAGAGCATTGCGCTGTTTTGTTATATGCACTAGTATTCTTGGGAGGAAACCCGTTCCGTGTTATACGGCGTGGTCCCTTGAATTACTATCTTTAAGTAAAGTTGTTTGAATAACTGTTTTAGTTCTCACACCAGTCACATGACTGACCTGGAGTTTATTGTTTTAACCTAAACTCTGGGTGCCCCTATTTTCCGCACGGGCAGCTAGTAGTTTTGGTTTTGCAGATTTATATTCACAGGAACCTGGTTTACAGCTGGAACGATGCTCGGAAAGCTCTGTATCCGTGTATCACTTCTAGTTGTGTTTTATATTATTTTTCCGCTGCTATGTAACTTATTGTAATCTCTGATATTTGTCGAATGTAATTTGTTCATTTATACTCTGTATATTCTTGTATCTGATGGAATTGTTGTAATAACAATGAAATGTTCTTCCGTCTGCGTCCTTTTGTGTGTTGTTCTCAAAGTAATTCGTTCTTTCTCATCTCTTCGGAGACCGGGGAAGTTCGGGTCGCTTCACCAGCCTACCATGTCTCAGGCAAGCGCGCAGGCAAACCTTGGATCATCAGCGCCGGTCCACATTTTAAGCGGATTAAAAATCCCTGAACAATGCGTTTCCATGACCTATGGGGCGTAATGGTCAGTATGTCAACCATATCATCCATCGGCCCCGTAGTGACCGATATAACCGAGGCGCCTCGCTATCCATCATCCACATAAGTAAAATGTTTGGGCTCCATATCATGACACCCATCCTAGTTAGAAAGAAATGTGCATCCTTCCTGAGGTCCTCTCCCGTTCCTGGTTCACACCGGGGTGTGAGGCTCGCGAATTAATGCTATACACAAAGCTATGCTATATTAAAGCCGTGCTTTGATCATCAATCACAAGACTCTGCTTTTCAATAGAAACCTTGATCATTTTCATCTCAGCATGCCACATAGGCAATTTACGCCATGCGACTGATCTCTATCGATATATAACCTTTGAGCTCGTACGTCTCAGAGAAGGGTGTTAAGCAAGAGAATAAATTCTCCGCCACCAAATAGATATATATTTAATAGAGATCAATCAATACAGAATAAAATCCAATGTCAGACACACATCCATTTACAAGTTCGTTCTGGGTCTGAACGAAACCAGAGGCACCTTATTCCTCGTCCCATATGTCCAATACAGAAGAGAGGTCTTCGTATATCCGGTCGATCTTCAAGTACGTCTGGACGATCACCACTTATTACCTCGTCTTGGGTGTACAACCCAATCAATATATCAGTAATCATCCAAACAATGTAAAGACCTCCGGTCTTCAACTACCGTCTTCATCATCGACTTATTGTCGAATCAGTTATTCAGAATGGGTATAAATCCGGCCTTTCCGAATAACTCGCGTATATAATAAACAGGTGCTATTAAAACACAACATAAGTCTCATTTCAATTCTGATTATTCTTTTATTTAAATATTTATATCATTTGGGAAAGGTTCCCATTAATTTTATCAAAGATAAATTCTTTAAATTTATTCTTTAATCTTACATTGGATATCAATTCAAACCAAATTAAGGTTTATCCAAACTAGTCGGGATTAGCGAACCTTACCGAAGTAATCATTTATTATATTTCCCAATCCCAACCTATTCATTCCATGGAGTAAAACTGGTAATACACTATATCTAACACCCTGGTGTTATCAGTAAAATTATTTACCATTTCATGTTCAAATCTAAATAAAGATTTAAATATCGCTTGGTACCAAATTGGTGATACTCCATTCTAGACCATTCCATGAATTCGATAAATTTAATTATCCCATTCACATTCCAATATAATTAAAGATTCATTAAAACTCTAATTCAGTTTTAATCCCAACAATCATTACTTAATGATTATTCAAAGTTAAGAAATTAATCTTATTTTAACTGGGTTAAAGAACTAATGTCATTTAAAACACAATTCACAATAAACCCAAAATCCCATTCCATTGATTATGAAATCTTCATGGAAAACAGATAATTATATATAATTGATATAAACTTCTGAATCTAACTAATTATATAAATGGAATAATGGCAAAGCCTTTTAAATTCCATATATATTAGCAGTCTTCCTCCAAAGAAATTCACTTTGATTATTACCAAATCGAATTCCATTCCATTCCAATTTATTTTATTAAATTGGAAAACTTTACTTTGGAAAATTTCCTTTAAAACTTAATTAAAAGATATATAAATTCCAAATCATATTTCACTGTAAATCGGGTTAAAGAACGAATATCGTTAAAAACACAGTTCACGATAAACCCAACTCACATTCCATTTTATTCCAATTACCAAATGTAACTGGAAACTCTAATAATATTAATTAAAAGATTTATTCTTTTCAAACGAGATTTATGAATAGTGTTAATGAAGACACCATCCATGACAAACCCAAAATCCAATTCTTTTATTCAATGCCAATTAAATATTAATTAATTGGAAAATTTCACTAAATCTTAATTAAAAGATTTGTTCTTTTCTCAACTGGGTTTAAGAATAGTATTATTTAAGACACCATTCACGACAAACCCCTAATCCAATTTGATAATAAATACAAGGCTCTGAATAGAAAATATATCGACATATATTCAATATCAAATTCTATAACCAACAAATATCGTATTGGAAATAACCATATATATATCTTCCAAATTCCTCTACAATATCTGTATTATCACGAAATCTAATATCGAAATATTCCGAAGATAATTTTGATTCAAATCCATTCCAATTCATATATTGGAAATTCTGGTTATTTTTAAAACCATTTCAAATCCAATTTATTTATTTAAAAATATTGAATTATAATTCTAGTTCATAATTAGTTCATTTTGATAAAAATATATTTTTATCTTTATAAACGTGGAATTTTTCATCCAAATTCTTTCCAAATCATTTATTATGATTTTACACAAATTATTAGTATTTTTAATAATTTTATCAAGGCCCGTACAGTCAATTTCCATAAACGGTCATCGAACTGCACTTACAACGACATTTTCCAAATTTGATTTGGACATAATTACAAATCCGACCATTAGATTTCAAATCGTTTTTATTCGTTGGAAATCTCTTTTTGATATGAACCCAATGGTTCCGATTTTAGGAGAATCCGACGGTCGGATCTCCCGTAATGTCCATTCGAAGCCTATGGTCGAAATTCGCGAACTACCGCGGCGCGACACATTCTATTTAGGCCATTAAATATATATAATATATATATATATTCTATATATATCATTGATTTCCATTTAAAATGTATTTTATAAATTCATTTTTAAAACGATTCTAACTTCATTTTCAATTTTAAATAAAATGGAATTTTCCTTATCATTATAATATATAAATGATAATATTTTCAAAATATCAGATTTTGAAATCATTTACTTTTTGATATTCATTATAAAAATGAATAAAATCGATATAAATATCGTTCACGTCCAAATGACGTTAATCTAATCAACACGACTCCATATATTTCAATATTTTCGTTCCATCCCAAATCGGACATCAAAATCATATTTTGATCCGTACTAAATATTATTTTAAAACATTAGTTATGTTAAAATATTCATTAATCGTTATTTTAAAATATTCATTAATTTAAAGTATTCATTCTTTCCAAATTGGAATCAGACTCAGTCAATTACCATATAATTTTATTTATATGGATTTTATACACACATGTACACAATAATAATCAAACACAGTCAACCATCATCCAGAGTGCATTACACAACTGCATAAGCGTTAAATAAAAATAATTAACGCTTACAACAGTCTATCAACCCGTCGATTGACATACAACTAAATACTGGGATTAGTGTATGTCCAATATCATCCCTATACTCGTGTGGGGTTTTCAAACAATAAACACTGATTATTATTTGTGCAGTTGGGCGATGTGTAAAATATATCATCCCAATCAATATTAGTTAAATGTGTGTACATAAACAAATCGTCCGATTTGTAAACGAATATTTATTTTCATTCATGTACTCATTAGAAATTATATTTTTAACGATAAAATATTTATTTCAACACATGAATATTTTACGCAGCTTATTTAATCAATGAAAATGATATTTTTATTATTTAGATATTTTATCCATCCCATGAATATTTTATACAGTTTATACATACAATAAAAATGATATTTTTATTATTTAGATATTTTATTTTCCATTTCACAATACAATCACAATCAATTTCCAGCACACAATACAATCAAACAAGTCGTCCATGGTCTGTGGACGATGGTGTCAGGAGCTACTAAGCCCCATCTACAACCTAGTATATATTTAAATAGAAAATAAATTTGAGTGAGAAGTTCTCACCTTTGGTTTCCACTTCGTCTATCTTTATGGGACGGTTTGGATTCCGTTTTGATTTCAGTCCGTTCCATCGCCATCTGTTTCATGTAGTTGATATTAGAAATCACATTTTTAATACAGTGTTATTTATTTAAAAATCACATTTTTATTTTGCTATTATATAAATAAAAATCACATTTTTATATCGCCATTCTATATATAAAAATCATATTTTTATATAGCTACATATATAAAAATCATATTTTATATTTTTAAAACCATGCTATTATTATTTTAAAAATCATATTTTTAACTCAATGATATTTTTAAAACAATGTATATAACTTAAATCATATTTTTTTATATTCTAAATTATATATATGATAAAGACAATGCTAGTTTATATTTCAAAAACATCGCTATTTATGTTTTCAAAAATAATGCTCCTTTTTATATACCTTAATATAAATTAAAAATCATAATTTTAACAATGCTATATATATTTTAAAAATCACATTTTTATCATATCGTTATATATATAACATTTTTATACTGCGACTATGTATATAAAAATCTCATTTTTATACTGCTATCCTTATAATAAAAATCATATTTTTTATTATGCTAATATATATGTTAAAAATCATATATTTTTCTATAACAATGCTTTTTCATTTAAAACACAATGTTATTTCTATTTTCAAAAACAATGAAAAACAATGTTATTTTATATTTTCAAAAATAATGCTCTTTTTATATTTTATTACATTTGTATATTTTTATATTTTATAACAATGTATATTTATTTTTAAAACACAATGCTTTATCATTTTAATATTTAAAACAATGCAACTTAAATTTTAAAATCAGTGCGATTTACATTTTTAAAAACAATGTGATTTACATTTTTTTAATAACAATGTGATTTATAATTTCTAATCAATTCCTTAATTAATATTAGTTAAAAATAATTACCTTATTTATTCTGTTAAACTTCCCCAACCAGCGAAACCCATCTCGACGTGAAGTTCACCACCGTGCGCCCTCATCAGTTGATCGGTGCTCAATCCGCGGTTGCCCCTCGAAGTCCTTCGCGTTGCCGTCCCATCCATGGTCACCTCGTTGAACTCGAGATACGCTAGGGCCCAGAAAAATGCCATGAACATTGGCAGTCTAAGCAAGAAACACGGCCGCCACCGTTGTCTGAAGACCATCACCACTGTTCAGGTGGTAAAGCTCGCGAAGGTGTTGGTGTTTGCCGTTGGAACGACCTTAGATTGATGCGTGGATGTGAAGAAAATCAACGGAGAAGAATGGAGCGATTTTGATCGCTCGTGAGAATATGGCGGCGATGCCTGTATTGTTTGAGAATTAGGGTTCCCTTTGACCAATTTTGACTTATATATATTTTTTATTTTATTTAATTCCAAAAATGCCAATTTAGCACCACAAACTCTAAATCAAACCCAACGTCTATTGCCCCTAACTAAATACCCCCATTCCGGACACAATGGGATATGTCCCGAAAGCCAATTCGACTGTTTCGATCAGTTTTTGTCAAAATTAAAATATAAATCAATTTATTTTGAATTTAAACGTATATTTTAATTTACCGGGGCCACATACTAACTCCAAAAAATTCAGAAAAATTAATCTCGCTTTGTTTTGACGATACGGTCCTAACAAAACTAATTTCGTCAAATTTGGAGATAGTTTGAAAAATGGCCATTTTCTGGTCGATCCAAATTCAAACTGAATTGACCAAACACGTTTAAATTTACTGTGCTCACATATTAAATCCAAAAATTATGAAATTTGAAACCTAGTAATAATTTGACATTCCAGATCCAACAAAAGTGGTTTCGTTGAAAACGGAGGTCGTTTGCAAAATCGCTATTTTTAAGGGCTATTTATTATTTAAAATTCCATAGCGACTATTCTGAATTTTCAACTGGACATAACTTTTTATTCGCATTATGAAATCTGGATTTTTCAAATTCGTTGGAAAGATATTTTCAAACAGATTCAAATATTTCTGGTTTTGCTAAAATCCAGTTTATTTTGAATCCTATACATTCATTTGAAATTTGAAATCGATTTCAAACTACCATGTCATTTCCAATCCCTTTTATAATTAAAATAAATATTTATATTCTAAATTCGATTTAAATAAATTTATACGTTCTAATTCTATTCAAAATAAATTTCTAGTCGTTATTATTTAAAATAAATCATTTTAAATATTCAAAATTTATAAAAATTGCCAAAATAAAATTTTTAAATTGGTTCCGATTTTCCAGGTTGTTACAATCTCCCCCACTTAAAATCTTTTCATCCACGAAAAGGAACAGAGCTGAAAGTTGATTAACTAACCAACTCAACTTTTAGTTTGGCTTTCATTCTTCAACTTTTCAGTTTCTAAGAATTTTCCAATTCTTCAAAAATTCGGATAACACCCTAAATTTTCGAAAAATTTCGCCATAACCTGCATTGTACGGGGAGACATTTAAAACTGCAACTAGCCATGCAGGGCCCTCATCATCCAAAAATAAAAATAAAAAGCCAAGCGAATATCCAATCGGTTCATAAAATCATCTAAACCAAAAAAACATAGTAGACATGTACCTATTTGTCGGACATACAATTTTATTCCTCTACTTAGCTCCCCTGCTATGACCTGTTCAATGTATACACATGTAAATATATGCAATTGCAATCAAATTTCCAATCCAGTTCCATATTTGATTCAGTTTGGCTTAATGGTTCAAAATTTTAATTAATCAAACCAATAACCAAACAACACAATCAGCAATCAGTTAGTTGATTATCGTTTAAACCCTTAACTTTTATATATATATAAATCCATTTTTGATGCCAAGTCACAATAATAGACCCTATCTAGTTTTGGTTCCCACACCAGTCAATTGGAAATATATATATATCCCACTTTCGAAACTCGAAAATAAATACTGACGATGGTGCACCATCACCAGAATTATCCCCAAGTGATTAGAGTGTGACTCTATATCCACCAGTATATTTGAGACTTCGAATACATGTTTGCAAGACGTATATTCAAATTCTTCATATACTTGATTGCCCAAATTCAATCTAAAATAAATATTCAAATACGAATAATAAGATTTAAATTTTCAAACAAAATTTGTTTTTCATTTTTTAATTTTAAAAACAACACTCTTCGGACTCATTCTAGGATACTACTGATCCTATCTCTAACGAGACATTCTTATTGGATATTACTAGTCCAATCTCTGATGAATTCTTTCGTTTGGTTCTAATGTGCCTTGTTCTCGAGCTCTGTAAACCAAAGCTCTGATACCAAACTATGACGACCCGAACTTCCCTTGTCTCCGAAGAGAAGAGAAAGAACGGATTGTCTGAGAACACGACAAATCAGAACACAAACAGAAGAATATTTCATTGCTTATTACAATAATTTCCATTAGAGTACAAGAATATACAAAGTATGAACAAATAATATACATTTGATAAATATCAGAGATTTACAAGTTACAATGCAGCGGAAAATAATACAAAACACAAATGAAAGAGATACACGGATACAAAGCTTTCTGAACATCATTCCAGCTGTAAACCAGGGTCCTATGAATATAAATCTACAAACCAAAACTACTAGTTGCCCGTGTGGAAAATAGGGGCACCTTGAGTTTAGGTTAAACCAATAACTCCAGGTCAGTCATGTGACTAGTGTGAGAGCTAAAACAGTTATTAATTTGATGTTAAAGTCAAGTATATCAAGGGACCACGCCATATAACACGAAACGGGTTTACCCCCAAGAATACCAGTGCACAAACAAACAACGCAATGCTAAATAAAGACTCGATGAAGCTATTATAAGACTTAGGTCCCATCACACAATACAACGCAAGCCGGAGGATAGAGTTTTACCTTATAATAGCCAAATAATGCTTGATACGTGAAATTTCATCTTTTATAATTACTATAAGTGAAGAAATCAATTTCAGATATAAATGTATCGATCATAGATGACATAGTGCCCCATCCCACTATGTCGCCAGACTAGGCTCTACAATTAAAACCGTAATGTCACGTATTGGAAGTTGGATTTCCGTCTGTGAACCAAGGCAAGGGATCGTCCTTACCGCTTCGAGATAATCTAGCCTACCATGTCTCAGGCAAGCGCGCAGACAAGCCTTGGATTGTTAGGGCCAGTCCACATTTTAAGTGGATTAAAAATCTCTGAACAATGTGTTTCACTACCCTATGGGGCGTAATGGTCAGTATGTTGACCATATCATCCATTGGCCCCGTAGTGACCAATATAATCGAGGCGCCTCGCTATCCATCATCCACATAAGTAAAATGTCTGGGCTCCATACCATGACATCACTCCTAGCTTGAAAGAAACACACGTCGTCCCTGAGGTCCTCTCCCGTTTCTGGTTCATACCGGGGTGTGAGGCTCGCGAATTAACGCTATACACAAAGCTATGCTATATTAAAGCCATGCTTTGATCATCAACCACAAGACTCTTCTTTTCAACAGAAGCCTTGATCATTTGTATCTCATCATGCCACACAGGCAGTTCAAGCCATGCGACTGATGTCTGTCGATATATAACCTCTGAGTTCATAAGTCTCAGAGAAGGGTGTTAAGCAAGAGAATAAATTCTCCACCACCAAACAGATATATATTTAATAGAGATCAATCAACACAGAATAAAATCCAATGTCATACGCACATCCATTTACAAGTTCATTCTGGGTCTGAACGAAACCGGAGGTACCTTATTCCTCGTCCCATATGTCCAATACAAGAAAGAGGACCTCGCATATCCGGTCGATCTCCAAGTACGTCTGGACGATAACCAGTTATTACCTCGTCTTTGGTGTACAACCCAGTCAAGGCATCAGTAATCATCCAAACAATGTGAAGACCTCCAGTCTTCAACCACCGTCTTCATCATCGACTTATCGTCGAATCAGTTTTTCAGAATGGGTATAAACCCGGCTTTTCTGAATAACTCGCATATATAATAAACAAGTGCTATAAAAACACAACATGCACCTCATTCCAATTCTGAATATTCTTTTATTTAAATATTCATATCATTTGGGAAAGGCTCCCATTAGTTTTATCAAAGATAAATTCTTTAAATTTATTCTTTAATCTTCCATTGGATATCAATTCAAACCAAATTAAGGTTTATCCAAACTAGTCGGGATTAGCAAATCTTACCGAAGTAATCATTTATTATATTTCCCAATCCCAACCTATTCATCCCATGGAGTAAAACTGGTAATACTCCATATCTAACACCCCGGTGTTATCAGTAAAATTATTTACCATTTCACATTCAAATCTAATTAAAGATTTAACTATCGCTTGGAGCAAAATTGGCGATACTCCATTCTCGACCATTAAATGAATTCGATAAATTTAATTATTCCATTAACATTCCAATCTAATTAAAGATTCATTAAAACTCTAATTCAGTTTTAATCCCAACAATCATTACTTAATGATTATTCAAAGTTAAGAAATTAATCTTATCTTTAACTGGGTTAAAGAACTAATGTCATTTAAAACACAGTTCACAATAAACCTAAAATCTCATTCCATTTATTATGGAATATTCACGGAAAACAGATCATTATATATAATCGATATAAACTTCCGTATCCGACTAATAATATAAATGGAATAACGGCAAAGCCTTTTAAATTCCATATATATTAGCAGTCTTCCTCCACAGAAATTCACTTTGATTATTACTAAATCGAATTCCATTCCAATTTGTTTTATTAAATTGGAAAACTTTACTTTGGAAAATTTCTATTGATTCTTAATTAAAAGATTTATAAATTCCAAATCACATTTCGCTGTAAATCGGGATAAAGAATGAATGTCGTTAAAAACACAGTTCACGATAAACCCGATTCACATTACATTTTATTCCAATTACCAAATGTAACTAGAAACTCTAATAATCTTAATTAAAAGAGTTATTCTTTTCAAACGGGGTTTAAGAACAGTGTTAATGAAGACACCATCAATAACATACCCAAAATCAAATTCTTTTATTCAATTCCAATTAAATATTAATTAATTGGAAAGTTTCACTAAATCTTAATTAAAAGATTTATTCTTTTCTCAACTGGGTTTAAGAACAGTGTTATTTAAGACACCATTCACGACAAACCCCAAATCTAGTTTGATATTAAATACAAGGCTCTAAATAGAAAATATATCGGCTTATATTCAATATCAAATTCTGCAATCAACAAATGTCATATTGGAAATAATGATATATATATATATATCTTCCAAATTCCTCCACAATATCCGTATAATCACGAAATCCAATATCGAAATATTCCGAAAATAATTTTGATTCAAATCCATTTCAATTCATATATTGGAAATTCTGGCAATTTTTAAAACCATTTCAAATCCAATTTATTTATTTAAAAATATTGGATTATAATTCTAGTTCATAACTAATTCATTTTGATAAAAATATATTTTTATCTTTACAGACGTGGAATTTTTCATCCAAATTCTTTCCAAATCATTTATTACGATTTAACACAAATTATTAGTATTTTTAATAATTTTATTAAGGCCCATACAGTCGATTTCCATAAACAATCATCGAACTGCACTTACAACGACCTTTTCCAAATTTGATTTGGAAATAATTCCAAATCCAACCGTTAGATTTCAAATCTTTTTTATTCATTGGAAAGCCCTTTTCGATGCGA
This sequence comes from Allium sativum, assembly GCA_030737875.1. NCBI lineage: Eukaryota > Viridiplantae > Streptophyta > Magnoliopsida > Asparagales > Amaryllidaceae > Allium > Allium sativum. The sequence goes on along the minus strand of CM060919.1, from coordinate 564,251,395 downwards.
ACCCAACGGTTCCGGTTTTAGGAGAATCCGACAGTCGGATCTCCCGTAATGTTCATTCGAAGCCAATGGTTGAAATTCGCGAACTATCGTGGTGCGGCGCGTTCTATTTAGGCCATTAAATATATATAATATATATTATATATATATCGTTGATTTCCGTTTAAAACGTATTTTATAAATTCATTTTTAAACGATTCTAACTTCATTTTCACTTTTAAATAAAATGGAATTTTCCTTATCATTATAATATATAAATGATAGTATTTTCAAAATATCTGATTTTGAAATCATTTACTTTTCGATATTCATTATAAAAATGAATAAAATCGATATAAATATCGTTCACGTCCAAATGGCGTTAATCTAATCAACACGGCTTCGTATATTTCAATATTTTTGTGTCCATCCCAAATCAGACATCAAAATCATATTTTGATCCATTACTGAATATTATTTTAAAATATTAACTATTTTAAAATATTCATTATTCATTATTTTAAAATATTCATTAATTTAAAATATTCGTTCTTTCCGAATTGGAATCAGACACAGCCAATTACCATATAATTTTATTTATATCAATTTCATACATACATGTACACAACAATAATAAAAAACAGTCAACCATCATCCAGAGTGCATTACACAACTGCATAAGCGTTTAATATAAACAATTAACGCTTACAACAGTCTGTCAACCCATCGATTGACATACAACTAAATATTGGGATTAGTGTATGTCCAGTATCATCCCAATACCCGTGTGGGGTTTTCAAACAATAAACACTGATTATTATTTGTGCAGTTAGGCGATGTGTAAAATATATCGTCCCAATCAATATTAGTTAAATGTGTGTACATAAACAAATCGTCTGATTTGTAAATGAATACTTATTTTCATTCATATACTCGTTAAAAATTATATTTTTAACGATAAAATATTTATTTTAACACATGAATATTTATGCAGTTCATTTAATCAATAAAAATGATATTTTTTATTCAAATATTTTATTCATCCCATGAATATTTTATATAGTTTATATATATAATAAAAATGATATTTTTTTTATTCAGATAATTTATTTTCCATTTCACAATACAATCACAATCAATTTCCACCACACAATACAATCAAACAAGTCGTCCATGGTCTGTGGACGACGGTGCCAAGAGCTACTAATCCCTGTCTGCAACCTAGTATATATTTAACTAGAAAATAAATTTGAGTGAGAAGTACTCACCTTTGGTTTCCACTTCGTCTATATTTATGGGACGGTTTGGATTCTGTTTTGATTTCAGTCCGTTCCATCACCATCTGTTTCACGCAATTGATATTAGAATCACATTTTTAATACAGTGCTATTTATTTAAAAATCACATTTTTATTCTGTTATGGAAAAAATAAAAATCACATTTTTATATCGCCATTCTATATATAAAAAATCATATTTTTATATAGCTACATATATAAAAATCATATTTTTAAATTTTTAAAACCATGCTATTTTTATTTTAAAAATCATATTTTTAACTCAACGATATTTTTAGAACAATGTAAATAACTTAAAAATCCAATTTTTTATTCTAAATTATATATATGATAAAGACAATGCTAATTTCTATTTCAAAAACATCGCTATTTATGTTTCCAAAAATAATGCTCTTTTTATTTTCAAAAATATTGCTCCTTTTTATTTTCAAAAATAATGCTCCTTTTTACATACCTTATTATAAATTAAAAATCTTATTTTTAACAACGCTATATATATTTTAAAAATCACATTTTTATCATATAGTTATATATATATCACATTTTTATCATATCGTTATATATATAAAAATCACATTTTTATACTGCTACTACATATATAAAAATCTCATTTTTATATTGTTATCCTTATAATAAAAATCATATTTTTATTATGCTAGTATATATATATATTAAAAATCATATATTTTTCTATAACAATTCTTTTTCATTAAAATCACAATGTTATTTTTATTTTCAAAAACAATGAAAAACAATGTTCTTTTTAAATTTTTCAAAAATAATGCTCTTTTTATTTTTTATTGCATTTTTATGTTTTTTATATTTTATAATGTATATTTACTTTTAAAACACAATGCTTTATCATTTTAAAATTTAAAACAATGCAACTTATATTTTAAAATCAATGCGATTTACATTTTTAAAAACAATGTGATTTACATTTTTTTTTAAAACAATGTGATTTATAATTTCTAATTAATTCCTTTATTAAAATTAGTTAAAATAATTACCTTATTCATTCTGTTAAACTTCCCCAACCAGCGAAACCCATTTCGACATGAAAATCACTACCGTGCGCCCTCATCAGTTGATCGGAGCTCAAACCGCGGTTGCCCCTTCGAAGCCCTTCGAGTTGTCGTCCCATCCATGGTCGCCCGTTGAACTCGAGATACCCTAGGGCCTAAAAAAATGCCACAAACGTTGGCAGTCTGAGCAAGAAACACGGCTACCACCGTTGTCTGAAGACCATCACCACCGTTCAGGTGGTAGAGCTCGCGAAGGTGTTGGTGTTTGCCGTTGGAGCGACCTTCGATTGATGCGTGGATGTGAAGAAAATCAAAGGAGAAGAATGAAGCGATTCTGATCGCTCGTGAGAATATGGCGGCGGCGCCTATATTGTTTGAGAATTAGGGTTCCCTTTGACCAATTTTTGATTTATATATAATTTTTATTTTATTTAATTCCAAAAATGCTAGTTTAGCCCCATGAACTCCAAATCAAACCCAACGCCTGTCGCCCTCAGCTAAATACCCCCTTTCTAGACACAATGGGATATGTCCCATTAGCTAATTCGACTGTTTCAATCAGTTTTATCAAAATTAAAATATAAATCAATTTATTTTGAATTTAAACGTATATTTTAATTTACCGGGGCCACATACTGACTCCAAAAATTCCAGAATAAAAATCTAGCTATGTTTTGACGATACGGTCCTAACAAAACTAATTTCATCAAATTTGGAGACAGTTTGAAAAATGGCCATTTTCTGGTCGATCCAAGTTCAAACTGAATTGACCAAACATGTTTAAATTTACTGCGCTCACATTTTAAATCCAAAAATTAAGAAATTTGAAACCTAGATATAATTTGACATTCCAGATCCAACAAAAGTGGTTTTTTTGAAGACGGAGGTCGTTTGCAAAATCGCTATTTTTAAGGGCTATTTATTGTATAAAATTCCATAGCGGCTATTCTGAATTTTCAACTGGATATAATGTTTTATTCCTGTTATGAAATCTGGATTTTTCACATTCATTGGAAATATATTTTCAAACAGATTCAAATATTTTTGGTTTTACTACAATCCAGTTTATTTTGAATCTTGTACATTCATTTGAAATTTGAAATTTGAAATTTGAAATCGAATTTTGAAACTACCGCGCCATTTCCAATTCCTTTTATAATTAAAATAAATATTTATATTCTAACTTGGATTTAAATAAATTTATACATTCTAATTCTATTCAAAATAAATTTCTAGTCGTTATTATTTAAAATAAATTATTTTAAATATTCAAAATTCATTAAAATTACCAAAATAAAATTTTTAAATTGGTTTCGATTTTCCGGGTTGTTACATAACCACTATCCTCAAATCATCCATCCATATCCAAGTATATTTAATAGAATACGCCCTGTCATCTGACGAAGAACTCCAGCTTTTCTGACCTAACCGGAAACTCCTCATACACCTGTTTAAACCTTAAACACACTTGAGCCTGACCCGAGCGATAAACACTCGGGTTAGGCTTGGATTAACTAGCTTGAGAACTAGGTAACAAACCATAACCCATCTTATACAATCATTAAAAGTTTCAAAATACATGTTTTTTGTAAAATGAAGCTATTATAAAATTCATGTCCCATCACATAATGCAACGCATACCGGAGGATAGAGTCTTACCTTCTAATAACCAAACATGCTTGATATTCTTAAAACAAATACTTTTGATATTATTAATAATGTCTAAGTGTGGAAATCATTTTGAAAGTAAATGTACAAATCTTTGCTCGCATAATGCCCCATCCCAGTATGTTGGCTATTAGGTTACAATTGAAAACACAAGCTCGCATTGGAAGTTGGATTCCAACAATAACCAAGGCAAAGGATCTTCCTTAAACGTTCGGAACACCTCTAGCGGGATGTCACAAGAATCAATTCATGATCCTTCTATAACGGCCCAGGCGACCCAAGCGAAATTTGACGCCCGTATTTTGACAATAATGCATAAAACCTGTATTACTTGCCAAAAACCATGTTACGACCTGAATTCACTAGCCACCAAGGAGACCAGAAAACACAGATTGTAATGAGAACATGACAAATCAGAACACAAACAAAAGAATATTTCATTACTGTTACAAAAATTTACGTCAAAGTACAATAATATTACAGAGTATGAATAAGTAATATACATCAGAAAAATATCATAGATTTAAATTACAAAGCAGCGGAAAAATAATAGATAACACAACTTAAAGAAATACATGGATACAATTCTTTTCGAATATAGCTCCAGCTATAAACTAGGATCCTGTAAAATAGAAATATGTAAAAACCCAACTACTAGCTGCTCGTGTGGAAAATAGGGGCACCCAGAGTTTGGGTTAAAACAATAAACTCCAGGTCAGTCATAGGGCTGGCGTGAGAACTAAAACAGTTATTTAAAATTTTACTTTAAGAATAAAGTAAATCGAGGGACCACGCCGTATAACACGGAACGAGTTTTCTCCCAGGAATACCAGTGCATAAAACAGTTTATAAACCGCGTAATGCTTTTTGAAAAATGAAGCTATTATAAGACTCAGGTCCCATCACACAATGCAACACAAGCCGAATGATAGAGTTTTCCCTTATAATAGCCAAACATGCTTGGTACATTTAAAACAAAAATCACTTTGATATTGCTATAAGTATATAGTGTCAAAATCACTTCAAATATAAATGTATCAATCATAGACAGCATGGTATCCCATGCTACTATGTCTCCATACTAGTTCTAAAATTAAAACCGAAATGTCACATATTGGAAATTGGATTTCCGTCATGAGTCGAGGCAAGGGATGTACTCCTCGCCGGCTTCGAGACACTCTGACAGATGCCTCGGGATCCCCGTAGTGAACCCTTGGATCTTGCAGGGCCATTCCACACTTACGTTAGTGGATTAGCAATTCCTGAACACATGTTTCTTGGTCCTACCGGACCTATCCATTAGCACCGTAATGACCGATATATCTGAGGCGCCTCGCTATCCATCATCCACATAGGTAAAAATAAATAAATGTCTAGGCTCCATACCATGACACCACCCATAGCTAGAAAGAAACGTCATGCACCCCCGGCTGTCCCTTATCTCGATTTTGACTCATACCGAGGTGTGAGGCTCGTGAAATAACGTTATACACAAAGCTATGCTATTTAAAGTCGTGCTTTGATCATCAACCACAAGGCTCGGCTTTTCAACAAAAGCCTTGATCATTTGCATCTCAGCATGCCAACACTGACAATTCACGCCATGCATCACATCCCAATCAAGACATCAGTAATCATCCAAACGATGTGAAGAACTCCGGTCTTCAACCACCATCTTCATCATCGACTTATCGTCGAATCAATTATTCAGAATGGGTATAAACCGGGCCTTTCCGAATAATTCACGTATCTCATAACCAAGTGCTATAAAAACACGACATACGCCTCATTCCAATTCTGAATATTCTTTTATTAAAATATTCATATCCTTTGGGAAAGGTTCCCATTAGTTTTATCAAAGATAAATTCTTTAAATCTATTCTTTAATCTTCCTTTGGATATCATTTTAAAAGATTTTATTATCTTTTCAATTTGAAACCAAATTAAGGTTTATCCGATTAGTCGGGATTAACGAGCCATACCGAAGTAATCATTTCTTTTATAATCACAATCTCAATCCCAACCTATTCATCCCACGGAGCAAAACTGGTGATAATCCATATCTAACACCATTGTGTTATCGGTAAAGTTAATTACCATTTCTCGTTTAAATCTAATTAAAGATTTGACTATCGCTTGGAGCAAAACTGGTGATACTCCATTCTCGATCTGTAACAACCCGGAAAATCAGAGCCAATTAAAAAGTTTATTTTCAGGAAATTTTGTTAAAAAATGTGTCAGAATTTAGAAATTTCATTTTTAAATTAAATTATTGGATTTAAAAAGGTTTTTAAATAAAACTATGATGTTATTAATGAGATTTGTTAATATATGCTTATAGGTTGATTTAAAATAATATGTAGATTCTAAATGAAATAAATTATGACAACATACATGTGTATATCATTATCCATCCGCTTTAATACTTTCCTTGTCTATTCAAAGTGTAACGTTCGTTAATTAATTTATTTTGATGTGAATAGCTGCATTCGTTTTTAGTGCCCTCCTAATTACTTCCTTAATACTGCACTATTCCACTGCCTCAAAATAAATGCATTCATTTTTAATTATCCTTTCCCAAATATTTCATGATATTTCCTTCTTCCCCTCTTCTCTCCTGTTCCATTTCTTTCTCACGTAACTTCTCCTCAATTAAAGATGTTTCCAATAAAAAAAATTTAGGAAATAAATTACACAAATAATTTTTCTATCCATTCACATTTCTTGCAAGTTTACTTTTCTTTCCTATTCCTTCTCTAATTTCCTCAAATTTAGTGCTTCTTTCTATCCACTCTATTTCTTCGTTAATTAGCATTCATTTGTTTCCTATTTAATGCATACGTTACCTATTTCTATTTAAATATAATAAAAATATGCTAAAACAAACAAATGGAGAGAAGGTTTCTTTATTAGAATTACACCTTTCTCTCTTCCCTTTCATTACTTAACGTTACAATTCTTAAATAAATAAATAAATAACGCATTAAGAAAAAACGCATGAAGAGTTAATTCACTCCTCTACCCGTTCTAATTCCTTTCTATTTCTTCTATTTGTTCTTACGTCACTCCTCTTACCATCCATTCATCTTTCACATATTATTCCTTCCTTTTTTCTCCATTAAGTACACATTTATTTCTTTCCTTTATTATATTAATTTCTTTACCTTAATCCTATTAATTTCTTTTCATGCGTTATATTTTCACGAATCTTATTTTACTTATGTACTCTTATTCCTTAAATTTACATTCCCTTATTCTCCTTTCCCGTTTTTCTTCCCTGTTATTTTTTCTTTTCTCTAAAAACAAACCATCTCCATTTATATATATTTCCCTTCTCTTTAATGTAATGTTATCCATATTTAGAAAAAACAAGATTGAAAAAAAAAAAAAACTTTTGACTTTATATGTGCATATTTTTAACCATTTTCTCTACTTTATTCTTATTAGTCCAACTGAATATGCTGCATAAATTACGATACTTATTGTTATGTATTTTGAAATTTAAAAAGTCATACGACTTTCTTATAGTCAGCATCAGACAATAAATCATGCATTCATTTCTTTTTGTCATCATTTTTCCCTATGTAATTTTTTTTTTGAATTTAGAATAATAAATAAATGTTGATAAGAGTGACACATTGTGCTTAGTCAGTAAATTTATTTACTTCGTAACCTACCTAATATGAAGGGACACATTAGAAAAATAAATAAGCTATCTTTCTCAATTCCCTTCCTCATTCTTTTGTTTCTTCTTTGCAATTGTCTCTATTAATCAAACCGACTTTGTCGGTTTTTCTTAATTCTACTGCATAAACAAAAACTTGTGTCCGTCTGAAGCCTTGCCTTGCCATATTTGAGCTCCCTGATTAAAAAGGTATGTTTCATGTGTACATATTAAGAAAAGGTATGTTTCATGTGTACATATTAAGAAAATTAAATGCACTTTATACAATTTGATTCATTAATGCTCATTTAAAAAGCCTGCAACAATCAGTTTTTGCCGTCTTTTTTAACATATATATCTTTAATAATAGTTGGAATAGATTTGGTTTCACACTTTTTTGGTGTAAATATAAGTGCCAAAAATGCTCTTTATCTCGATCTATTTCCTAATTTTCTTGCAATAAATTAAGAAAATTTTCCATTTATTCAGTTTACTTGAATTAAAGATTTGAAATACATGGTTGGTTTTGTTATGCATTTTTTTATTAATCAAATCATATTAATACCTTATAAAACGTATATGGACAATTAGTAAATTGTATTTAGTATTTGACGCATTAGCATTTTCAAATTAAAATGGAAAGCATTTAATTTCCTTCATCCTCCCATTCCACGTTCTCAACAAAAATAAAGAAAATTCAGCCAAATTAATCAAAATCTTTTAAACATGCTAATAAAGGAAGGTTGGTCAAATCCGCACAAAAATAAGCAGGTATTTATTTTTTGACTTTTTTCTAAGATACTCCAATCTCCACAAAAATAGCACATTAGAATATCCTATCATCCTTTAAATACCAATTGTAATCCCCACTTCTCTCTTCATTCTCGCTAATCTTTATTGTTCACTACTCTTGGCTACTGCTGCTGTAATAACCCGGAAAATTCTGAGCTAATTTAAAATTTTTATTTTGGCAATTTTAATGAATTTTGAATATTTAGAATGAATTATTTTAAATAATGACGACAAGAAATTTATTTTTAATAGAATCGAACATATATATTTATATAGATCATCGTTAGAATATAAATAATTATAAAAGGAATTGAAAATGACGCGGTAGTTTGAAAATTCGATTTCGAAGTTCAAATGAACGTACAGGATACAAAATAAACCGGATTTTAGCGAAACCAAAAATATTTGAATCTATTTGAGAATATCTTTCCAATGAATTCGAAAAATTGAAATTTCATATCAGGGATAAAAAGTTACGCCTAGTTGAAGATTCAGAATAGTCGCTATGGAATTCTGGCCCTTAAAAATGGAAATTTTGCAAACAACCTCGGTTTTCGACAAAACCACTTTTGTTGGATCCGGGATGTCAAATTATTGCTAGATTTAAAAATTCATAATTTTCTGAATTAATATGTGAGCGTGGCGAAGCTAAACGTGTTTTAACAGTTTTAGTGAATTTTGATCAACCAGAAAATGGCCATTTTTCAAACGGTCTCAGAATTCGACGAAATTAGTTTTGTTGGGACCGTATCATCAATACGAAGCAATAAAATATTTTTGGGAATTTTTTGAAATGTGCGTTCAAATTCAATATATAGAGTTATATTTTGATTTTGGCATAAAATGATCGAAACGGCCAAATTGGCTTGCGATGCATATCCCATTGTGTTCAGAATGGCTGTAATTAGCTATGGACGACAGTCGGTGGGTTCGGTTTCGAGGTCGAAATAAAAAGTACCTTTTTGAAATAAATAAATAATTAAATAACATATATTATAACATCTCTCTCTCCCTATTATCACTCAGCCCCCCCTGTTTCATTGATTCGAGAAAAAAATAAAAAAATGGAAAAGGAGCGACGAGGGGGGACCGTCGTCGCCACTCCATCGCGGCCCCCCTCCAGGTGGCGCGTCGCCTCCACCTTCTTCTTCTCCCTCCTCCTTCTCCCTCCGTTCTTCTCTCCCCTTCCTCCTTCCAAATCTAAGTCCCCCAATACCTCCACCATGAAACCCTAGCCGCCAGCCCGCCGTGGCCACCACCTCGCCTGCCACCTCCCCAACGTCAGCGCCACCCCCAGCAGCACCCTCTCCGAACGTGAAGCGTCCTCCTCAAAGTAATTACAGTAAGTTTTTATATATAAATATGTATTGTTTTAAAAATCCGAAATTTATATATGTGTGTAGGCAATAAAAATCTGAAATTTACATGTTTGTTAATGGTGTAAAAATTCAATTTTTGCACATTTGTTTATATTATAAAATATGGTTTTATTTATATATAATAGCAAAGGAAGATTATATTTTTAATCATAGAAAAGATAGGATTTTTATTACTCTAAAGGTTAGATTTTTATTGATCTAAAGATTGGATTTATATTTATGTAAAGACGAGATTTTTAGCGATGTAAAGGTTGGATTTTTAATCGAATAAAGAAGTGATTTTTACCATATAGAGATTTGGTTTTTACATAAGGAAAAGAATTGATTTTGAAATGAAAGATGAGATTTTTATTGTATAAGAAGATTAAAGATGTGATTTTTATATCATAGGAAGAATAAAAATATGATTTTTATGTAGTAGAAGTAATAAAATATGATTTTTATAATATATAAATAATAAAAATTCGATTTTTATATATTAAGTGGCGATGTAAAAGTTGAATTTTTATTATAAAGTTAGTGAAATAAAAATATGATTTTTATTGTTTGAAAGGCGATGTAAAAATGTAATTTTTATTATATACATAACCAACAATATAAAAATGTGATTTTTATATATGTAGTGGCTACGGATAGTGAAATTGACAAAAGGCGAGCACGACGAAAATTTCTACATATGAAGAGTCGTTGTGTATTGGTTTAGGTAGTCGGTGAGAACTTCTCACTTTAAATTTCATTTTCTAGTTAAAATTATATACTAGGATGCAGACGGTGCTTAGCAGCACCCGACACCCGTCGTCCACAGACCATGGACGACTTGTATGCTTGTTTGATGTGTTGTGAAGTTTGTTTGTGATGTTGATGTGAAATGAATAGAATAAATAGTCATGTGTTGACAATGCTCATGTGTTGAGAATTTTCATGTGTTGAAACTTATCGTGTGTTGAGTAAAATATTTTAACAATGAAATTTACATCTCTATCAAAATTTTATAAAAGATATTAAATAACGAAAATAGTCATATATTGACGATGCTCATGTGTTGAGAATATTCATGTGTTGTAAGAAAAATATATATTCATGTGTTGAAAGAAAAAAAAATATTCATGTGTTGGAAGAAATAGAGATTCATGTGTTGAATAGAATAAATATTCATTTGTTGAATAGATAACGAAGTTATTGAAATATATAAAGCCGTGTTGATTAGAGATGCGCCATTTCGACGCGAACGATATTTATATCGATTATATTCGTTTTTATAATAAATATAGAAAATGAAGTTATTTCAAAATATAACGTTTTGAAAATATTATCATTTGTATATCGATGATGTGGAATATTCAATTTTGATTCGAAATTGAATATGGAGTTGAAATCATTTCGAAAAGGAATTTAAAACTATTTATAAAATACATTTTAAAAGGAAATCGACGAAATATATAAAATATATATATATATATATATATATATAATGGCCTGAATAGAACGCGCCGCGCCACGGCAGTTCGCGAATTTCGACCATTGACTTCGAATTGACGTTGCGGGAGATCCGACCGTCGGATTCTCCTGAAACTGGAACCGTCGGGTTCGTATCGAAAAGTGCTTTCCAATGAATATTAGAAATTTGAAATCTAACGGTTGGATATGGAATTATGTCCAAATCAAATTTGGAAAAGGTCGTTGTAACTGCAGTTCGGTGGTCGTTATTGAAAATCGACTGTACGGGCCTTGATAAAATTATTAAAAATAGTAATAATTTGTGTAAAATCATAATAAATGAATTGGAAAGAACTAGGATGAAAAATTCAACATTTGAAAGGATAAAAATATATTTTTATCGAAATGAACTAGTTTTGTACTAGAATTATAATCCAATATTTTTGAACAAATAAATTGGATTTGAAATGGTTTTGAAAATAATCAGAATTTCCAATACGTGAATTGGAATGGATTTGAATCGAAATTATTTTCGGAATATTTCGATGTTGGACTCCGTGATTATATGGACATGGTTGTGGAAATTTGAAAGATATATTTTATATCGTTATTTCCAATACGATATTTGTTGGTTTCAGAATTTGATATTGAATATAAGCCGGTATATTTTCTATTCAGAGCCTTGTATTTAATATCAAATGGGATTTTGGGTTCGTCGTGAATGGTGTCTTGAATAACACTGTTCTTGAACCCAGTTTAGAAAAGAATAAATCTTTTAATTAAGATTTAGTGAAATTGTCCAGTTAATTAGTATTTAATTGGAATTGAATTTGAATTGGTTTTTGGGTTTATCGTGAGCGGTGTTTTGAATAACACCTGTTATTTAACCCGATTAACAATGGAAAGTGATTTTGGGTTTATCGTGAACCGTGTTTTAGATGACATTGGTTCTTTAACCCAGTTAAAGACAAGATGTTGATTTTTGAGAAGATTAAAACTAAGTGGAGTTTTAATGAATCTGTAATCAGATTGAAATGTGAATTGATAATTCAAATTATCAAATTTGGAAAGTGATCGAGAGTGGAGTATCACCAGTTTTGCTCCAAAGCGATAGTTAAATCTTTAATTAGATTTGAACATGAAATGGTAATTAATATTTACCGATAACACCGTGGTGTTAGATATGGAGTATTACCAGTTTTGCTCCATGAGATGAATAGGTTGGGATTGGGAAATAAAATAAATAATTACTTCGGTGTGATTCGCTAGTCCCGACTAGTTTGGAAAACCATAATATGGTTTGAAATGATATCCAAAGGAAGATTAAAGAATAAATTTAGAAGAATTTATCTTTGATAAAATTAATGGGAACCTTTCCCTAAGAATGTGAAAATTTGAATAAAAGAATATTCTGAATTGGAATGAGGCGTATGCTGTGTTTATGTAACACGTGTTGATTATATGCACGGGTTATTCGGAAAGGCCGGGTTTATACCCATTCTAAATAACCGATTCGACGATATGTCAAAGATGAAGACGGTGGTTGAAGACCGGAAGTCTTCACATCGTTTGGATGATTACGGATGATCTTGATTGGGCTGTACACCCAAGAGGAGGGAAACAGTTGGTGATCGTCCAGACGTACTTGGAGATCGGTTGATATGCGAGGAAAGTGCCTCCGGTTTCGTTCAGACCCAGAACGAACTTGTAAATGGACTGTGTGTCTGACATTGGATTTTATTCTGTGTTGATTGATCTCTATTAAATATACATCTGTTTGGCGGTGGAGAATCTATTCACTTGCTTAACGCCCTTCTCTGAGACGCACGAGCTCAGAGGTTGTATATCGATGGACATCAGTCGCATGGAGTGAATTGCCTATGAGGCATGCCTAAGTGGCAAATGATCAAGGCTTCTGTTGAAAAGCAAAGTCTTGTGGTTGATGATCAAAGCACGGCCCACAACACCAAATGGGCCATGTTGCAACACTTTTCCATCTTTAATTCGCAATAGTTATAACTGTGATTACATACCAACGGTTATATTGGTTAGAAACAATTACAACGGTTGTAACCGTTATTACATACGGTCAGACAAAATCAAGGCGGACAAAATTGTAATTTCTCTTTTCTTTTTTCTAAAACCGCTTATAACACTTTCGTCCTCATTTCTTTATTCCTCCCCCAATTCAAACACTTAACCACCGCTACCGCCTCGCTTAATAATTGCTTCCGCCTTTTTTGTCACTGCCCTCAGCTCTGCCTCCACCTAGATTCGCCTCCGTATCGCTTTTTCACCGCATCTGCACCGCTTTTCCACTGCTTCCGCATCACTTTTGTTGCCATCTGTGCCTTGCTTTCGCACCACTTCCGTATCGTCCAATCACCGCTTTGCTCTATCAACCTCCGTCTCGTTTGATTAAAGTCCAATTTTTTTATTGCTGCTTGAATTTCAATTTAGATCCAGGTACACTTTTCTTTTTTTGGTTCACGTAATGGTACTACTGAAATTACTGACATGGGAATCTCCTTCCTGTAAAAATTTCTCCCTACGCTTCCCTTTTCCTAGCTTGCTTTTTCGGATGCACTTGCCTTCTACTTCGTGGTATTCGAAATTGATTTTTACTTGCTTTTTTACCTGTTTGTATATGTTCGTCCGACCTGGGGTAACGTTCTTCCATATGTTTTTTTGGGTAATTTGTTGTTTCTATAATCTAAGACCCAATTGTTTCAGTAGAATTGGAGCGTGATGATTGTATTATGACGCACAGTGTTGGATATTGTCAGGATTAGGCACTGGTGACTGGTTTTTGATTGACTCAGTCTGGCTCCATTTGCAGCTGGCGATTTTTATTTTTTACTATTTTGGTTGAACTAAATTTTGAAGTTACGATGATACAAAATTCAACTATCATGCCCAACCGGTAGATCTCCCGTTTGGCTATGTTATTCAATTTCTACTATTGTTTTGGTTGCATCTGCTGTCTGAGTTGTAAACCTAAATTTTATGCTGACAACTACTGAATGATTATATCTTAATCTTTCATTTTAAATGGCGAACTGTTCAATGCACAACAATCACCACATGGTCTCTGGTTCTTAGTAAAAAAAATATTAGTTGCTATGATACTTATTTAGTGGCAAACATTAAAATATTCAGCCCTACTATAGTGATTGATTTGTTTCGATAAGCTTCTGGTTACCTCAATTTGGGCTGTCTGAATGGGTATTCTTATTAATTTTCATTTATGTTGTCAAACGGTGTAATTTATTTTATCTCTAGCTTGTTTTTATGCTGAAATGCAGCAGGAATATGAATAGATGCTCCTTTTATGCAAGGCTTTTACCTTACTAAGGTTTAAAATGAATGATGAAGCCCTCTCTTGCTCGCTTATTCGTTCTTTCTTCATTTCATGGCTTTATTATTAACTAAATAGTACAATGGCAGTTGTAGCAAATAAATGAGCGCTCCTGGTCGGTTCTCCTATTTGGTACACGATCATTTAGGTATGGTATTCTTTGTGTATGAAGCAACCTAAGCTTGGAAGGCCGACTCTGTTTTGGCTGATTAGTTGAGTTAAAATGATCCCTACTTACTTACCTAAATCATTTAGTAGGCAGTAAACATTTTGATTATTGCACATGCCCTCAAACCATTGTCTCAATCCTGTAAAATGCTTCAAAGTTGGTTAAAAGTAGAAGTAACATTGTTTATGTCTTTTGCTTGGATGATTGCGATGTGCTTTCATTTGCATGTGCGTAGTTGATGCATTCTTCCTTTTCTTGCTTGATATGCGCAACGTTTTTTTCATTCCTGTTAATATTATGCTGACTTCAAAGGTTTCCATAGCTGTCATTTGAGGACTACGTGCTTAACATGTGCACATGTTGCAGATTTCACTTGTCCGATTTCGAGCTTGGAGA
This sequence comes from Allium sativum, assembly GCA_030737875.1. NCBI lineage: Eukaryota > Viridiplantae > Streptophyta > Magnoliopsida > Asparagales > Amaryllidaceae > Allium > Allium sativum. Next base: position 564,236,234 of record CM060919.1, on the reverse strand, counting down.
AGCCTTTGACTCTTGGAAATTAACCATGCTCAATATTCAATTTAAATTCTTGCAGACCAAGGGAAGATGAAAAGGAAATGAGGAGCTTGTTGAATGAAGGAAGACAATGCAGTTCTTTGAATAGTCCCTTGTTAGTTGCTTTTGTTTTATCAGTCACAAACTTCACCTTTATATAGTGGATAGGCATGCAGCCCAATTATGTTTACTCATGTTAATCATCAATTAATAATGGATCTTAATATAAAAATGCCCAAAAAAAATCAAATAAATACTTTTTGAAAATATAACATACTTTTAATGATAGCTTCTTTGAAATTTCCTAATAGATATTATACTAAACTTTATTATTCAAGTATAAACAGATAATAACTGATATGAATCATAATAAATCATAAGGTTGTCAAGTTGCATCCATTTAAATAGCAAACCAAAGTAAATAACAGGTTATGTTTGTTTAGAGCGTTGTTTTACTTTACGGTGATCACTTAAAGTTGCCTCTTAATTTTGTTTAATCTAATATATGGATTTTCTTTTGTAGGAAAAAAAGATCTTTCACTGTCACATTAACATGTATTGTATGATAGTGATAATTTTTTTTTGCGGTGTTACTGTATTTCCTTTTCTATCTCTATCAGTGTACTACTAGCTTATATCTTGTGTTAATTTTCCTCTCCATAGTGAAGTGCATATACAGACATGATCAACATGGGAAATGTGCTATCCAAGTCATTTATTTTCGAGATCCTTGAGTCTTGATAGGGGTAAGAGTGTCTCCGGTATTTCTGATTCATGGCAAAGTCATCGTTACTGTACATCTGGATACAACAAAAAGATAATTGACCTAGAAACTAAGGTGCTTCTTTAGAGACTTGTCGGTTATCATAAAATTGATTTTACTTGGAAAAAGTTGAATTATTTTATAAACTAAACTTTTAGGCTTCTTATTCATAAGTTGTGATTGTCTACTAACACTGAAGATGGTAAATTTGGTTATTTTCAACTACACACACGCACACACACTCTCTCTATTTCAGCTATACATTCTTATCATATTACATCTGTTATAATTTCTAATCTTTAATTAAACCAGATATTTTGGCGAATAAGCATGAAGTTGGAATGGTAGGTTCAAGGCATGTATGGTTTTTAATATTTAGATGCACCTGAATATTATTGAACATAAGTTTGTTCAGTTTGATTATTAATCATTTCGTAAATATTGTTCTATACTTGGAAGTACAAAATTTGTTTGACATTGTTCCTAATCAGCGAAGTGAAGAATTGAAATGTTGGTCAAGTTAATGCTTCAAATTCATCAAATTATAGCAAGTGTTAGCAGCTCAACAATAAGCTGCTGAATTAGGCAGCAATACCAAGTTCTAGTGACATAAGTTCTTCTTCCGTAAGTTTGGGTCTACAATAGTTTCATCCTAACCATCCTTAAAATTGCATTGCACTAGCAGGTTTTTAAGGATTGCCAAATTTTGTGAAGATAGTTGAAGTTGGGCCAAGAGGTGGATTACAAAATGAGAAGAGCACTATACCTACAAGTGTAAAGATATAACTAATACAAGAGCTGGCCTCCACTGGATTACCCATTATTGAGGCTACTAGTTGGTCTCTCCAAAATTGGTGCCATAGGTAATATCAGCTCGCGCACACACACACACACAACGTCTTATTTTGATATACACGGTCATAAACAGACTGCAAGTAGGTCCATGATTTTGAATATAAAGCTCACATCATTTCCATATTGTTTTAAGAAATTGCTGGAAGGCTAAGCCCCTGTTTGATTTTGGCAGACTATTCACTATTTTGAATATAAAGCTTACATCCTTTTCATCTTTTTGATTCAAGCTGCTTATGGTTCACCGTCAATTTAAGGTAAATTCTGTCGAGTTAATGATATTTGATTTTAACGTGTGTATTGCTTTTATCTTATCTTATATGCTTGACATGATACATATCCATACGGTTTAATATTGGTTACAAGCCCGTTAATAATAGTATTTATTTATGGAAATATAAAATGATAACAGATGGTAATATTTACGCCAGATTTAAAATAAACTGGTTTTTACATGGAACTAAGAACTAATTAGCCTTTGTTGTATTATTTCTAAAACATGTGTACGAAAAGTGGAAGGAATATTATGACGTTTTCTAAGTATTTTCTTTGGTTGAGTTAGGATTTTCACACTCAAAATCTTGTAATATGCCTATGTGCTGGACAATGAAACATGGACATTGATGCCTTACATTGTTATATATTTTTTTTTAAAGAACTTGAAGTGTAATAAGAGTGAAATCAAATTGCAGGGCTTAGAGTAGAACTAAAATGTACCATACTGGTACTCATTGTAAAGTTTGTAAATAAAGAATTTTCTATTCAATATTATCATCAAAGAATAACTTTACGTATAATGATATTTCCTTCATCAACTTAAATCATCATGTAAGAGAAAGATTTGAGACTAATATCAAATAAAATTAAGTATTTGTTATGGAAGTTGCTTTTTATATACGTTTTTATGGTCAGTTTGCACAAAACATATTAAACTTTTTTCTATTTACTTATAACCCAGAACTGGTATCTACTTGTGACAAACAAGGCCTATCCACACAGGAAAATTAATACCCAGAACTGGTATCTCTATTCATATGCTAAATTACAAATTGAACTATTTATGTTAATGTATGAAGTGCACATATCTTTATATTATATTTGCTGTTGAACATTATTTAATATATTGACCCATTAACAAAATATAAGATGTATTTTTTTTACATAAGAAGCAAAATAAAGAAACTACTTATTTAAGTTTTTTTCTTTTGGATATGCTATGACCATGTTTAACATCATAATGATTCCTTGCAGTACAATAATTTTCAATTTGTATAGGAAAAGATGGTATATTTAACCCAAAATTAGGCCCAAAGAGAGGTAGAGGTCGACCTAAAATGACATGGGAAGAGATAATAAAGAGAGATCTAAGAAATTGGAGTATATCTGAAGAGCTTGTGGTAGATAGAAGTGCATGGAAGTTGGCAATCCATGTACCAGAACCTTAGGATTTTTTTTTTTAATATATATATATATGTTAATTATTATTATTTTTAGATCTGTAAAAATATTATTTTTAGGACTTTATTTCACTTTTATTGAACCTTTTTACTTTAATCTGTTTGGTTATTTTAAACTCTTTTTATATATTATTATTAGTTATTTTACCTTAATTTTGGGTTCCATATCTAGCCAACCCCAACTTGTTTGGGATATATGGCTTTGTTGTTGTTGTTGTTGCCCATAGTTTCCCCATTCATTTATCCCATATTGAGAATTCCCCTCTTTCAGATTTGTTTCTTTTTTTCATTTTAAACTCATATTATTTTTTAACAACATTAATATTATATTTTTCTTTTTCATTTTAAACTCATGCATCTGATCAGCATCCTGACCTGCTTACATATCCTGTCAAAATCTGTCGATTTCCACTCTCTGCTGGTCTCCTCTTTAAAAATCCACTATTAACAGCAGCTTTTAGCTGATGGAATTTCAGCTGAAACCAAGGCAAAAAGGCAACTAAAGTGCACAAAAAAAGCGCAAGACACAAACCTTGAGTTTTTTCACCTTAGCTACCTTGACTTGAGATACTTGTGTATTAGAACACAAGTGGCTGGCTGTGATCGTTCACTAGATTGGTAAATCAGTTTTTTTTTTTTTTAGTAATTGTAATATTTTATGGATAATTTCATGAACACCATAGAATATATCCTTTTTCTCACTGAAATCTCGTATATGACTATACGTTTGCAATCTATAGTATTGAAATTATCTCCACTATAATCTCATTTTTTAATAAACATCTTCAGTGAGGAGTCATTTACTTCTTTTGTCAATGTAGGTTGAAGAACTGAGTTATAAAAAAGAGCAATGCTTTTTCCAAGACCGTATAATACTTTAGATGTATGATCCCTGCTCGCAGAATTGCTCATATTGCTGAAAATAAAATGGTTTAGTGAGTTATAAGTTTATCCAGATTCTCATTTTTCCAACCATACTGATAGTTCTCTCTTTTACCTTATTGGTTTCCTATTGATGTCCAAGTTGTATGTTTTTTGGGAATGTCAATAGTATTGAAACTTGATAATGCCTTTTGATTTATGTCTTCTATCCTCGTGAATAGTTTATGTTATGAAATTTTTAGTGAAGAATAACTAATAGAATAAGCTTCATGGTGTACAACACAGGTGCATCATTTTGACATGGATATCCTAGGCAAGACTACCTTCCAGGAGTCAAAAAATCTTTACTGTTGGACAAATTCCGACCATCGTTGACGCAGGTTTGGCTTTTTCACTTTATTCTTGTTCTGCACCAAAATGTTCTTGTTTAAACTCATTTGACTATGACAAAAACTCATAGAATTTAGTAAGTAATGAAGGAGTCACTGGTTTGGAAGATTATGAAAGGGATGTTATTGTCGAAGTCTTCATAAATGACAAAAAAAGTGGTTATTGTTATGCTTTTAGCTCCAAATGGTCACTATACATTGTCCAATTTACTTGGTGGTTTTGTCTTTTGTCTTAATGTCGCATTCAATTTTTGTAAAATTCTGGATATTTTATTGTAGCGAAACTTGAAGTTGTCACAATGATGAACTTTGTAGAATATGATACGAAATATTTGATATGTTTGATGTTCTCTTTTCAATTCGGTTAAATGTTAATTTAAAATTCGTTTTCATGTTTGTTATTGCTGTAAATGTGAATGTTTAGCTGAATGAAACATAATACGTGACAATATTAAAAGATGTTGAATGAAAAATAATATGTGATGATACTATAATGTGTTTCTCAACGATTATAGTTGGTGGGAAGTTTTGTGCTTCCAACGGTTACAACCGTTAGGAAATTCTATAGTTACAACGGTTATAACCGTTGGAATTGAGTAGTTTTCTAACGGTTATAACCGTTGGAACTAAATAATTTCCTAACGGTTTTAATCGTTGAACTACAAAATTTCCTAATGGTTATAACCGTTGGAAAGTGCGTTACAAAATTTACCACGTACCTTCTACTAACGGTTATAACCGTTGGAAAACTAATTTGTAACGGTTATAACCATTATAAAATGGCAATTCTGGTGTTGTGGCCTGTGTGACGCAGCTTTGTGTATAGCGTGAATTCGCGAGCCTCACACCTCGGTATGAGTCAAAAACCGGATACGGACCGTTGGGAGAACGCGACGTTTCTTTCTAGCTATGGGTGATGTCAGTGACCTACCAGCCCCGACATTTATATACTTTTTACCTGTGTGGATGTTGGAATGTGAGGCGCCTTGGATATAGGTCTATTGGGACCGGGAAAAGTGTGTTCAGGAATAACTAATCCTCAAAAGTAAGAGAGGACCGGCCCAACCAATTCCAAGGATCGTTGTGTGTGGTCCTGAGACATTTGCTAGAGTGTCTCGAACGGAGAGGAGCTTGCCTCTTGCCTCGACTCATGATGGAATCCAATTTCTAATACGTGATGTTTCAGTTTTATTTGTAGAGCCTAGTACGGCGACATAGTGATATGGGTCACTTATGCCGTCTATGATTTATACATTATGATTGAAGTTATTTTCTTCACTTATAGTAATAATAAAATATGAAATTTCACATATCAAGCATTCTTTGGCTATTATAAGGTAAAAACTCTATCCTCCGGCTTGCGTTGCATTGTGTGATGGGACCTGGGTCTTATAATAGCTTCATTTTTCTTTATTTAGCATTGCGCTGTTTGTTTTATGCACTGGTATTCTTGGGAGAAAATCCGTTCCATGTTATACGGCGTGGTCCCTTGATTTACCTAACTTTAAAAATAAGCATTAATAACTGTTTTAGTTCTCACACCAGTCACATGACTGACCTGGAGTTTATTGTTCTAACCTAAACTCTAGGTGCCCCTATTTTCCACACGGGCAGCTAGTAGTTTTGGTTTTGCAGATTTATATTCACAGGATCCTAGTTTACAGCAGGAACGATACTCGGAAAGCTCTGTATCCGTGTACCTCCTTTCAGTTGTGGTTTGCATTATTTTCTGCTGCTTTGTAATTTATTACAATCTTTGATATGTTGTAAATGTGTAATATTTATTCATACTCTGTATATTCTTGTATTCTGATGGAATTGTTGTAATAAGCAATGAAATGTTCTTCTGTTTGTGTTCCGATGTGTGTTGTTCTCAAAGCAATCTGCTCTTTCCTTACCGGGGAAGTTCGGGTCGCTACAGAGTGGTATCAGAGCTTTGGTTTACAGAGCTCGAGAACAAGACACATTAGAACCGTACAAAAGAATTCATCAGAGATTGGACTAGTAATATCCAATAAGAATAACTCGTTAGAGATGGGATCAGTAGTGTCCTAGAACGAGTGTAAAGAGTGAAATTTTTGAAAAATAAAAACGAAAACAAATTTTATTTTGAAATTTAAGTCGTTTTATATGTATTTGAATATTTTATTTGTATTGAATTTGGACAATAGAGTATACAAAGATTTTGCATATACGCGTCATGAACGTATATTCGAAGTTTTAATATACTGGATAGATATAGAATCACACTCTAGTTGCCCGGAGATGATTCTGATAATGCTGCAGCGTTATTAGTATTTATTTTCGTGTATCGAAGGTGTGATATCTATATATTTCCATTAGACTGGTGTGAGAACCAAAACTAGATAGTTTTATTGTTGTGATTTAGCATCAAAAACATGATTTTCTGTATATGTATCAAAATTATGAGCTTGAAACGTTAATTCACTAATTGATTGATGGTTTTGTTGTTTGTTTATTTGTTTGAAATTTTGAATCATTTAGGCCAAATTGAACCGAATATTGAACTGTATTGAAAATTGTTTGAAATTGCATGCATATACATGTACTTACATTGAACAGGTCATAGCAAGGAGGCTAGAGCAGAAGAATAAAATTGTTTGCCCATACACGTTTACTAATTTATTGGGTTTGGATGATTTTATGAGCCGATTGGCTAGCCGCTTGGCTGTTTCTTTTTCTTTTTGGACTGATGAGGGCCATGGGAGGCTATTTGAAATATCCCAAAGTCCTCGGTCCAGGGGAGGTTATGGCAAAAAAATTCGAAAATTTAGGGTGTTAGCCAAATTTTTGAAATTTTTTGAAAAGTTCTTAAAAACTGAAAAGTTGAAGAACTTAAGCCATAATGAAAATAATGAAAGTTGAGTTGGTTTGTAAAACAACTTCCAGCTTCGTTCCTTTTCGGGGACGGAAAGTTTTAAGTGGGGGAGATTGTAATAACCCGGAAAATTCTGAGCCAATTTAAATTTTTTATTTTGGCAATTTTAATGTATTTTGAATATTTAGAATGAATTATTTTAAATAATGACAATGAGAAATTTATTTTTTTTAATAGAATCGAACGTATATATTTATATAGATCATCATTAGAATATAAATAATTATTTATAATTATAAAAGGAATTGAAAATGGTGCGGTAGTTTGAAAATTCGATTTCGAAGTTCAAATGAATGTACAGGATTCAAAATAAACCGGATTTTAGCGAAACCAAAAATATTTGAATCTATTTGAGAATATCTTTCCAACAAATCCGAAAAATTGAAATTTCATAGTGGGGATAAAAAATTACGCCCAGTTGAAGATTCAGAATAGTTGCTATGGAATTCTGGCCCTTAAAAATGGAAATTTTGCAAACGACCTCGGTTTTCGACGAAACCACTTTTGTTGGATCCGGGATGTCAAATTATTGCTAGATTTCAAAATTCATAATTTTTTGAATCAATATGTGAGCGTGGCGAAGCTAAACGTGTTTTAACAGTTTCAGTGAATTTTGATCGACCAGAAAATGGTCACTTTCAAACAATCTCAATATTCGACGTAATTAGTTTTGTTAAGACCGTATCGTCAATACGAAGCTAGAAAATATTTTTGGGAATTTTTCTAGTTAGTATGTGGCCCCGGTAAATTGAAATGTGCGTTCAAATTCAATATATAGAGTTATATTTTGATTTTAGCGGAAAATGATCGAAACGGTCGAATTGGCTTGCGATACATATCCCATTGTGTTCGGAATGGGGGTAATTAGCTATGGATGACAGTCGGTGGGTTTGGTTTCGAGGTCGAAATAAAAAGTACCTTTTTGAAATAAATAAATAAATAAATAATATATATTATAACACCTCTCTCTCCCCCTATTATCACTCAGGCCCCCCCGTTTCATTGATTCGAGAAAAAAATAAAAAAAGGGAAAAGTAGCGACGAGGGGGGAACCGCCGTCGCCACTCCATCGCTGCCCCCCTCCAGGTGGCACGCCGCCTCCACCTTCTTCTTCTCCCTCCTCCTTCTTCCTCCGTTCTTCACTCCCCTTCCTCCTCCCAAATCTAAGTCCCCCAATACCTCCACCGTGAAACCCTAGCCGCCAACCCGCCGTGGCCCCCACCTCGCCTGCCACCTCCCCAACGTCAGCGCCACCCCCAGCAGCACCCTCTCCGAACGTGAAGCGCCCTCCTCAAAGTAATTACAGTAAGTTTTTATATATAAATATGTATTGTTTTAAAAATCCGAAATTTATATATGTGTGTAGGCAATAAAAATTTGAAATTTACATGTTAGTTAATGGTGTAAAAATTCAATTTTTGCACATTTGTTTATATTATAAAATATGGTTTTATTTATATATAATAGCGAAGGAAGATTATATTTTTAATCATAGAAAAGATAGGATATTTATTACTCTAAAGGTTAGATTTTTATTGATCTAAAGATTGGATTTATATTTATGTAAAGACGAGATTTTTAGCGATGTAAAGGTTGGATTTTTAATCGAATAAAGAAGTGATTTTTACCATATAGAGATTTGGTTTTACATAGGAAAAGATTTGATTTTGAAATGAAAGATGATATTTTTGTTGTATAAGAAGTTTAAAGATGTGATTTTTATATCATAGGAAGAATAAAAATATGATTTTTATATAGTAGAAGTAATAAAAATATGATTTTTATAATATATAGATAATAAAAAATCGATTTTTATATATTAAATGGCGATGTAAAATTTGAATTTTTATTATAAAGTTAGTGAAATAAAAATATGTTTTTTATTGTTTGAAAGGCGATGTAAAAATGTAATTTTTATTATATACATAGCAACAATACAAAAATGTGATTTTTATATATGTAGTGGCTACGGATAGTGAAATTGACAAAAGGCGAGCACGACGAAGATTTCTACATATGAAGAGTCGCGATGTATTGGTTTAGGTAGTCGGTGAGAACTTCTCACTTTAAATTTCATTTTCTAGTTAAAATTATATACTAGGATGCAGATGGTACTTAGCAGCACCCGACACTCGTCGTCCACAGACCATGGACGACTTGTATGCTTGTTTGATGTGTTGTGAAGTTTGTTTGTGATATTGATGTGAAATGAATAGAATAAATAGTCATGTGTTGACGATGCTCATGTGTTGAGAATATTCATGTATTGAAACTTATCGTGTGTTGAGTAAAATATTTTAACAATGAAATTTACATCTTTATCAAAATTTTATAAAAGATATTAAATAACGAAAATAGTCATGTGTTGACGATGCTCATGTGTTGAGAATATTCATGTGTTGAAAGAAAAATATGTATTCATGTGTTGAAAGAAAAATATATATTCATATGTTGGAAGAAATAGAGATTCATGTGTTGAATAGAATAAATATTCATTTGTTGAATAGAATAACGAAGTTATTGAAATATATAAAGTCGTGTTGATTAGAGATGCGCCACTTCGACGCGAACGATATTTATATTGATTATATTCATTTTTATAATGAATATAGAAAAAGAAGTGATTTCAAAATATAACGTTTTGAAAATATTATCATTTGTATATCGATGATGTGGAATATTAAATTTTGATTCGAAATTGAATATGAAGTTGAAATCGTTTCGAAAACGAATTTAAAACGATTTATAAAATACGTTTTAAAAGGAAATCGACGAAATATATATAATATATATAATATATATATTATATATATTATATATATAATGGCCTGAATAGAACGCGCCGCGCCGCGGCAGTTCGTGAATTTCGACCATTGACTTCGAATTGACGTTGCGGGAGATCCGACCGTCGGATTCTCTTGAAACCAGAACCGTCGGGTTCGTATCGAAAACTGATTTCCAATGAATATTAGAAATTTGAAATCTAACGGTTGGATTTGGGATTATGTCCAAATCAAATTTGGAAAAGGTCGTTGTAAGTGCAGTTCGGTGGCCGTTATTGAAAACCGACTGTACGGGACTTGATAAAATTATTAAAAATAGTAATAATTTGTGTAAAATCATAATAAATGAATTGGAAAGAACTAGGATGAAAAATTCCACATTTGAAAGGATAAAAATATATTTTTATTGAAATGAACTAGTTTTGTACTAGAATTATAATCCAATATTTTCGAACAAATAAATTGGATTTGAAATGGTTTTGAAAATAATCAGAATTTCCAATACGTGAATTGGAATGGATTTGAATCGAAATTATTTTCGGAATATTTCGATGCTGGACTCCGTGATTATACGGATATGGTTGTGGAAATTTGAAAGATATATTTTATATCGTTATTTCCACTACGATATTTGTTGGTTTCAAAATTTGATATTGAATATAAGCCGGTATATTTTCTATTCAGAACCTTGTATTTAATATCAAATGGGATTTTGGGTTCATTGTGAGTGGTATCTTGAATAACACTGTTCTTGAACCCAGTTTAGAAAAGAATAAATCTTTTAACTAAGATTTAGTGAAATTGTCCAGTTAATTAGTATTTAATTGGAATTGAATTTAAATTGGTTTTTGGGTTTATCGTGAGCGGTCTTTTGAATAACACATGTTCTTTAACCCGATTAACAATGGAAAGTGATTTTGGGTTTATCGTGAACCGTGTTTTAGATGACATTGGTTCTTTAACCCAGTTAAAGACAGGATATTGATTTTTGAGAAGATTAAAACTAAGTGGAGTTTTAATGAATCTGTAATCAGATTGAAATGTGAATTGATAATTTAAATTATCAAATTTGGAAAGTGATCGAGAATGGAGTATCACCAGTTTTGCTCCAAAGCGATAGTTAAATCTTTAATTAGATTTGAACGTGAAATGGTAATTAATATTTACCGATAGCACTGTGGTGTTGGATATGGAGTATTACCAGTTTTGCTCCATGGGATGAATAGGTTGGGACTAGGAAATAAAATAAATAATTAGTTTGGTGTGATTTGCTAATCCCGACTAGTTTGGAAAACCATAACATGGTTTGAAATGATATCCAAAGGAAGATTAAAGAATAAATTTAGAAGAATTTATCTTTGATAAAATTAATGGGAACTTTTCCCTAAGAATGTGAAACTTTGAATAAAAGAATATTCTGAATTGGAATGAGGCGTATGTTGTGTTTATGTAACACGTGTTGATTATATGTGCGGGTTATCCGGAAAGGCCTGGTTTATACCCATTCTGAATAACCGATTCGACGATATGTCGAAGATGAAGACGGTGGTTGAAGACCGGAAGTCTTCACATCGTTTGGATGATTACTGATGATCTTGATCGGGCTGTACACCCAAGAGGAGGGAAACAGTTGTTGATCGTCCAGACGTACTTGGAGATCGATGGATATGCGAGGAAAGTGCCTCCGGTTTCGTTCAGACCCAGAATGAACTTGTAAATGGACTGTGTGTCTGACATTGGATTTTATTCTGTGTTGATTGATCTCTATTAAATATACATCTATTTGGCGGCGGAGAATCTATTCTCTTGCTTAACGCCCTTCTCTGAGACGCACGAGCTCCGAGGTTGTATATCGATGGACATCAGTCGCATGGAGTGAATTGCCTGTGTGGCATGCCTAAGTGGCAAATGATCAAGGCTTCTGTTGAAAAGCAAAGTCTTGTGGTTGATGATCAAAACATGTCCTGTATGGCGCAGCTTTGTGTATAGCGTGAATTCGCGAGCCTCACACCTCAGTATGAGTCAAAAACGAGATACGGACCGTTGGGAGAACACGACGTTTCTTTCTAGCTATGGGTGATGTCAGTGACCTAACAGCCCTGACATTTATATACTTTTTACCTGTGTGGATGTTGGAATGCGAGGCGCCTCGGATATAGGTCTGTTGGGACCGGGAAACGTGTGTTCAGGAATAACTAATCCTCAAAAGTAAGAGAGGACCGGCCCAATTGATTCCAAGGATCGTTGTGTGTGGTCCTGAGACATTTGCTAGAGTGTCTCGAACGGAGAAGAGCTTGCCCCTTGCCTCGACTCATGATGGAATCCAATTTCCAATACGTGATGTTTCGGTTTTATTTGTAGAGCCTAGTACGGCGACATAGTGGTATGGGTCACTTATTCCATCTATGATTTATACATTATGATTGAAGTTGTTTTCTTCACTTATAGTAATAATAAAATATGAAATTTCATGTATCAAGCATTCTTTGGCTATTATAAGGTAAAAACCCTATCCTCCGGCTTGCGTTGCATTGTGTGATGGGACCTGGGTCTTATAATAGCTTCATTTTTCTTTATTTAGCATTGCACAGTATTTTTTATGCACTGGTATTCTTGGGAGGAAACCCGTTCCGTGTTATACGGCGTGGTCCCTTGATTTACCTAACTTTAAAAATAAAGATTAGTAACTGTTTTAGTTCTCACACCAGTCACATGACTGACCTGGAGTTTATTGTTTTAACCTAAACTCTGGGTGCCCATATTTTCCACACGGGCAGCTAGTAATTTTGGTTTTGCAGACTTATATTCACAGGATCCTGGTTTACAGCTGGAACGATACTCGGAAAGCTCTGTATCCGTGTATCTCCTTTCATTTGTGTTTTGTATTATTTTCCGCTGCTTTGTAATTTATTGCAATCTCTGATATGTTGTAAATGTGTAATATTTATTCGTACTCTGTATATTCTTGTATTCTGATGGAATTGTTGTAATAAGCAATGAAATGTTCTTCTGTTTGTGTTCCGTTGTGTGTTGTTCTCAAAGCAATCCGCTCTTTCCTTACCGGGGAAGTTCGGGTCGCTACAGCTGTTATGGTTTCATGCTTTAGGTTAGATTTTGTAGGTCATAAAAACTTCCTTCTTGGTATGTTATTATACATAAACATATGTATTGTCTTATATACAGACATTTTTCTTATTAAAATTAGTACTGCTGCGCCTACCACCATTACTCAGGTACTTACTACTTCATACCTTGATGATCTACTTTATATTGTCAAGATGTTTGCCTACGCCATGTTTTTTGAAGCTGGAGCTGTAGTAAATTCTTCTACTAGCTCACAGAAATATACGATTTTTTCATATCTTTTTCATTTAATTGGAATTAGTTCCAATATATTAATATCTTTAAGGATTAAGAAATACTCTTCTGGATTGGTTGTCATTGAGGATCAAAAGCCACATTTGTCCAAGAGAAGCAATTGAGATTGTGAACATTTGACACTATAATTATCTGTTGTTCTTGCAGTTTCATGATGATGAAAGTAAAGATTATTCACAAACTCTGAGCATAGATTGAACTTGCATTGATCTTAGATTTTTTTCTTTTTAAAACTTTATTTTTTTTATGTGTCGGCCCTTGAATAATGAGTTAATAACAATCCACACGTGGAGCACGTGTCACGATCACGCGCGAAGCGCCTGCTGTGACGCTCGTAAATTAAAATTTGATTTCTTTATTATACGTTGTATTGGTTTTGGAAACATGAAATTGATCATGAGGTAAATGTTTGATTTATGGAAATTAGGCAATAGTTCAAGTATTGGTACTAAAAAGATATGTTTCATGTGTACATATTAAGAAAATTAAATTCACTTTATACAATTAACTGATATTAATGGTATCTTTAAAAATCCGACTAATTTGATTCATTAATGCTCATTGAAAAACCTGGAACAATAACTATATAATTCAGTTTTTGCCGTCTTTTTTTACCATATATATAAATTAATATTTGATTTCTTTATTATATGGTGTATTGGTTTTGGAAACATTAAATTAGTCATGAGGTAAATGTTTGATTTATGGAAATTAGGCAATTAGTTCAAGTGTTGATTTGTCATAAAGCATAATTCTAATATTAATGGCATCTTCAAAAAAAAGTTTCGAAAACATTTTATTCTATTTGAATTTTAGAGTTCAAATCTAATCGACTTAACTAAACATATTGTAATTCGTATGTAATTTCAAACAATTAAAAAATGTGTTTTATATATATTGTAATTCATATGTAGTTTCAAACAATTAAAAAAACTATAACAAAATAATTTTTTTTGTTAGTTATATAGTATTATAAAGTCAGTTTTCCCACCGTTATGCGGTTATACTAGTATTCTCTAATTCTAGACCTTAGCATACTCCTCTACCTTTATTCTCTGTAAACAAGAATGAGCAGCCACTATTTTATTCTTTTCTTTCCTTCAAAAAAAAAGGATTCCAACCAAATCATTCCATGAAAAATTCTAAAAGAAGTTTGATTTTGATTAATGCCCTCTTCGATTCTATGCGGTTGTCCAAGGGTGCGATCTCATCTTACGGACGACATGGAATTGTCACGGGCCAATTCTTAGAATTCAAATTTTGGGGCAAAATTGGATCTGAACCGTCAAATAAAGGTTGATAGAGTGGAAACCATCGATGAGAAAGTATCAACTTATAAAGGGGTTTTATTTGCTAATTTTATATGATGCCTATAAGTTGTTTGATGATATGTCTCTTGGAAAATTAATGGTTTATATGTGGTTATATTGATGGTATATGTTTGCTAATGATTCTTAAATAGATTCATGAAGTAAAAATGACATTTTTATGGAATTAGGAAGTGAAACACCTTATGTTAGTTCACAAAATTACACCTTTATAGAATATTAGTTATATAGATTCCTTAGTTGATTTGTGGTGATACGTTTGAATTATTTGCAAGTGATTTGAAGTGGTAAAGAAAACTAATTCCTTAAAGATTCGATCTTTAAGTAGAATTTGGGCAGTCACTTAAGTATGTGAGAAATCATTTAACTGAAAAGGGCTAGATTAATATTAACTGTTTATAGTTAATTGTCTATGTTTGATAATAGTTATTGATTGATTACACAAATTTAATATGATGTTAAATGTCGAATAGTGCAATAAAAATATCGTTTTATCTGATAAAAGTGAGAAACCGAAAGGGCTAGTTTAATGTTAATCGTAGTTAGTGAATTTATATGATTATATTATGATTTGGGGTTAATTATATAAGTTCATTTTGATGGTAAATAATGTGTAGTAAGTTAAAAATATCATTTTTACTTGATATATGCGTCTGTGACATTTAAACATAAAGTGTAAGTTGTGAGATCTCTAATCTAAAAATTAAAATTAATTGTTATTGCATTGTAAAATTTATTTATATACGCTATAAAAATTCATATTGGTGTTGTATGAGATTTAAATTGGTTGAATTTGGTTGTGATGATCTATTGGATTGAATCAGATAAAAAATGTCATGATTGTTTGTACAATAAAAATATTCTTTTTATTGTACATATAAATCATGAAAATTGTTAAAGTTGTTATACAACAAAAATATTCTTTTTATTCATATAAATCATGAAAATTGTTAAAGTTGTTATACAATAAAAATATTCTTTTTATTGTACATATAAATCATAAAAATTGTTAAAGCTTGTTATACAATAAAAATATTCTTTTTATTGTTAATAATAGGATTGTTTATATAAATAAAATATCTTTTTATTGTATATATATGAAACATAGAAATTTTGTATAAATAAAATTCCTTTTTATTTGTACATATGAAACATAGAAATTGTGTATACAATAATATATCTTTTTATTGTATATATATGAAACATAGAAATTGCGTATAAATAAAATTCCTTTTTATTTGTACATATGAAACATAGAAATTGTGTATAAAATAAAATATCTTTTTGTTGTATATATATGAAACATAGAAATTGCATATAAATAAAATTCCTTTTTATTTATACATATGAAACATAGAAATTGTGTATGCAATAAAATATCTTTTTATTTGTACATATGAAACATAGAAATTGCGTATAAATAAATTCAAATTCCTTTTTATTTGTACATATGAAACATAGAAATTTTGTATACAATAAAATATCTTTTTATTGTATATATATGAAACATAGAAATTGCGTATAAATAAAATTCCTTTTTATTTGTATATATGAAACATAGAAATTGTGTATACAATAAAATATCTTTTTATTGTATATATATGAAACATAGAAATTGTGTATAAATAAAATTCATTTTTATTTGTACATATGAAACATAGAAATTGTGTACACAATAAAATATCTTTTTATTGTATATATATGAAACATAGAAATTGTGTATAAATAAAATTCCTTTTTATTTGTACATATAAAACATAGAAATTGTGTATACAATAAAATTATCTTTTTATTTGTATATATGGATTATATGAAATTGTCATAACGGAAATAATTGTTTATACAATAAAAAATTACTTTTTATTGTATATATATATATATATATATATATGAATCATAAATTTATTGTGTTTAGGGAAAATTGTTGAAACATTAAAAATGATAATTTTTAATGTATATTTAGATTCATTATTAAAAAGAATCATGTTTAGGGAAAATTGTTGAAACATTAAAAATGATAATTTTTAATGTATATTTAGATTCATTATTACAAAGAATCATGTTTAGGGAAGATTGTTGAAACATTAAAAATGATTCATTAATATAAATGACATGTTCATTAGAAATTATTTAGAGATTAAAAAAGGACATTTTTAATGTATATTTAGTTTCATTAAAAATGATTCATTAATATAAATGACATGTTCATTAGAAATTATTTAGAGATTAAAAAGGACATTTTTAATCTATATTTAGTTTCATTAAAAATGATTCATTAATATAAATGACATGTTCATTATAAATTATTTAGAGATTTAAAAAGGACATTTATAATGTATATTTAGTTTCATTAAAAATGATTCATTATATAAATGACATGTTCATTAGAAATTATTTAGAGATTAAAAAATGACATTTTTAATGTATATTTAGTTTCATTAAAAATGATTCATTACTATAAATGACATGTTCATTAGAAATTATTTAGAGATTAAAAAAAGAAATTTTTAATGTATATTTAAATTCATTTAAATGATTCATTAATATAAATGACATGTTCATTAGAAATTATTTAGAGATTAAAAAAGGACATTTTTAATGTATATTTAGTTTCATTAAAAATGATTCATTAATATAAATGACATGTTCATTAGAAATTATTTAAAGATTAAAACTTTTTAATGTATATTTAGTTTCATTCAAAAAGGACATTTTACATGTTTATTTAGACAAAAAGGATTATATGTTAAGATAGTACTTGTAATAAAAAAATGTTACATTTTACATGTTAGCAAAATAGGAAAATGTTTAAATGTTAATATAAGTCACGTCTTCGTTGGAGGTGGGGTGCTGAGGTGTGGCTGGTCGGAGTGGGGCCCGGCGCAGGTGTCAGGTGGTGCCGTTGGTGGGCTGGAGGGGGTATGGTGGCGGTTATTTGGCTTGAAGGGGCGGTTTAGGGTTTTGGCCGTTGGATGGAGATTGGCGAGGGAGGGTCCCGGCGGCAAGGGGAGGCCAGGGCGGTCGTGGGGGAGGCGGCGCTGGCCGCGACGGGCGGTGGAGGAGGAGCGCGCGATTTTCTCTTCTTTCCCCCTTTTTTTATTTACATTCATCGATCTGAACGGGGGGGTTGACCGTGTGAAGGAGGATATATGGAGGGATTTATATTTAATTAATGTATTTTAATTTTCTCCTAAAAGCACCCTTTTAATTCGAACTCAAAATTGAACCCACCGACTGTCGTCCATAGCTAATTACCCCCATTCCGAACACAATGGGATATGTATCATAAGATGATTCAATCATTTCGATCAGTTTCCATCAAAATCAAAATATAAATCTATATATTGACTTTGAACGCGCATTTCAATTTAACGGGGCCACATACGGACTCTAAAAATTCCCGAAAAATATTTTCTAGCTTCGTATTGACGATACGGTCCTAACAAAACTAATTTCATCAAATTCTGAGACCGTTTGAAAAATGCCCATTTTCCAGTCGATTAAATTCAACTGAAACTGGTCAAACGCGTTTTCTCTTGCCACGCTCACATATTGATTCAGAGAATTATGAATTTTGGAATCTAGCAATAACTTGACACTCCGGTTCCAACAAAAGTGGTTTCGTCGAAAACAGAGGTCGTTTGAAAATTTTCCATTTTTAAGGGCCAAAATTCCATACCAACTATTCTGAAATTTCATCTGGGCATAACTTTTTATCCCCCTATGAAATTTCAATTTTTCGGATTCGTCGGAAAGATATTCTCAAATAGATTCTAATATTTTTAGTTTCGTCAAAATCCGATTTATTTTGAATCCTGTGCATTCATTTGAACTTTGAAATCGAAATTTCAAACTACCGCGCCATTTTCAATTCCTTTTCTAATTAAAAATAAATATTTGTATTCTAACGACGATCTATATTAATATATACGTTCGAATTCTATTCAAAATAAATTTCTCGTTGTTATTATTCAAAATAATTCATTTTAAATATTCAAAATTCATTGAAATTGCCAAAATAAAAAATTTAAATTGGCTCAGATTTCCGGGTTATTACACTAGACTAATCTAAAGGCTAGAATTAATCCTAGACATCTATATATACTTAGCTAAACCTAAACCCTAACCTCATAACTCAAAAACTATGGTGCCGTTATGCTGTTCGTCTACAAGCTAGCCTAGCCTCCCTCATCTTCTCTAAACTAGAAAATTAAATCCAAACTAGAAATCGATTAGAAGAACTTCAAATCAAAAGTCTACATTAAAGGATTAGCTTAACAAATTCAGAAATCGGATCACAGAATACAAGATCCTTCCTTTTTCTGTAAGTTCAGTTATTATTCCGATTTAAACACCTAATAGAAATCATGACTGCAATAATCGGATTTAGAACTATGTATAATTCTAATTCATGCTTATCCTTTTGTCAAATCTGAATCGCCTATGCCTATGAGACTATTGTGATTGATGTAATGACACCTATCATGCCTATGGGACTGTTGTGACTGACATAATGAAACCTATCATACCTATGAGACTGTTGCGATTGACATATTGGAACCTATCATGCCTATGAGACTGTTGTGATTGATATGATGGAACTTATCATGTTGTACATCCTATGCCTATGAGACTATTGTGATTGATATAATGAGATATATCATGTTGTACATCAAAAATTAGTGATTCTCTTAAGTCCAATCCTAAGTTCATTTGGAACTTAGATTGAATCTCGTCGTACGTGCGATTATAACGCGGGAAAATTGGGTATAATTTAATTGAGTATATTTTGGCATAGCATGTGAATGTGGCATAAAACTTGTACTGACTACACTTGGGAAACATTGACATAAAACTTGGACACATATGACAAATATGTAAAATGGCTAAAGATGAACATGCCTAACCCAAGGTTAGACTGGGTTGCAGTGTAAGACTGCCCAGAACCGCCCAACACATCCAGCGACCGCAACAACATAGATCTAATGTGAGTGGTTAGCGCATTAAGCCCAAAAACACGGGGTTAGATTGAGTTGCGGTATAAGACTGCTCGGAACCGCCTGGCACATCCAGCGACCGCAACAACATAGATCTAATGTGAGAGGTTGGTGCTTTAATGAATGAATTAAAGCTAAGGAACAGACAGGCTAAGAATGGTAGGGTTAAGTTAGTTAAGCCCACACTTAACCAATACAACAGTTGGTTAAACAAATGGGTGGGGTTTGGTAAATGTGAGAACACTTAACCGTTATAACATGTTGATTAGGAAACCCTAGTAACGGGGATCCATTTCAGCAATAACCCACATAGATGTATCATGGTACCCTGAACTAGGCAGGGTGGGGCACGATTACTGGATTGATTATAAGCGGTCAAAATAGCGGTCAGTGGTGCATCAGTGTAGGTTCCGGCGGAGTTTGGGCGTGCATGTACTCCGGAGTGGATAAAGCAGGCACTTGGCATCAGCACTGTGCATCTAGAATTTGTGTCGGGTTGCCACCATAGGAATTGATACACCCTACAGCGGGACCAGCACAGGTATCTACAATCAAGCTTGGCCGAATGACACAAGCAATAAATGCATGCGAGTAGAAGCCGATCGGAAAAAGGGATCACTTTGTTACGAACACATGATGGTAGTTGAAACATCCGTTAGTAGGTGCAGAGAAATGGAAATGAGTGCGAAAGTATATTCAGTTTATCTTGCCTTATCTTATGTTATCTTATTGCTATGGTATTGTCCTATATTCAGTTTATTCATGTCACGATCCTTTTAACTGTTTACATGCTGAATAATCACTGGACTTACCAAGCTTATGTCTGACCCGTTTTCTTTCGCCTTCCTTTCTTCCGTTCCCTCCCCCCTCCCCCCCAGGTCCGCAGGGAGGGAATACTTCAGCTTAGTGCAGATTTTTTCTAGCTTGAAGAGAGTAGATATATTGCTTGGATTCTCTCATCTTGGGCTATGGCTGTGGTTACACTTTATTGGGGATTTATGCTGCTTTACTACTTTTTTATGCTTCTTTGTGTACTCGGAGTTTTAAATCAAGAGAGATGTTTTATTGTAATAATTTAGAAATTGGGTTTTGAGACAATGCTTGTAATTTTTTGACTGAACCACGTTATTTATGGAATGATTTCAGTTTTCCGCTGTTTATATGTCTGTCTTGTAAATTATCTATGCCTTTTACCCAAAATGCTTTACCAAAGTTAATTCATTCCCTTAGTGAGTGACCTTAACGGAGGTGGGGTGTTTCGTCTTGGTTTCAACACTTACATTTAAGGTAAATATTTTTGGTCGCCCTTTACATCTACAACATGTGTACTTTATTGGGCATTCTAGATTTTAACAGTGTCTTTGGTTTTCACTACAAAAAATTATGGCGCTGTGATGAAATTGATTTATATGTTCATTGCATGTCAAACATGATCAATAGATTGGTTATAGTGTGGCGATTTATGCAAAATTGTATTTAGTAAAATAGAAATCTATGACCAAGTGAGTTAATTTACATTAAGAATTCAATATAGTTACTGATATGAAGATGACCTTTATTGGTTTTTAAATCTAGGGTTATTTCTTCCAATCATATCCCCAAAATTATTTCAACTGGGAAGTTTTTGTGTAAATTTTTTCTATATTGGATCCTAAGGAGAGTCAAAAGTATAGTATTTTGGATATTACTTGGATTGTTGTAGAATCAAAATCATTATCTTAGGCTTCTTTTACAACTGTTAATTAGGTTCATGTGTACCAAATTTAGGAATTTGAGAAACAAATTAGGGGATAATGTCTGGGATGACATTTACGAATCATATTCGAGAAAATAATATGGTATCAGTAAATATGTCGGCTCATGGCTAGTTCAAACTGAATTGTGGTTGTTGATGATACATGTATTAGTGAGTTGTGTTGTCGCAAGATATTTCTTTCTAATTATTTTTAATATGGTGGACAGTGTGCAATACGGAAAAACCTATATTCTTCACCAATCCTTACATTCTTGCAATGACGTTTTCTATGTTAATTCCAAAAACAACTATGGAAATACTTCCCTTTTTTCCGTAATCAATCAATCTATGTTATTCTTATCTTTCAAACTATCCTTTTATATCCATGATTAACCCTTTTTAATATTTATCAAGCAACAAGTTTCTTTCTGAACTCGACCTTTCCCAACTACTAAGCTAAACGGGTTTTCCCATTAATCAGATTTTCAACCTATAAATAAAAGCTTAGATAGAATGCCTTATAACTCAGTTAAAAAGATAAAGAATTAAAAAGAGTTAAAGGAAGGTTGTAACTGACTATAGGAGATATTTTATTTTCAAAAATAACTTTTGATTTCCAAAATGTGTTTTCGTCAGAAAATATTTTCTTTTAAAACAAAACTTTAGTGATCTTGGTAACCTTAGGCTCTGATACCAAATGTAACACCCATAATTCCTTAGTGTCACCCGTATGAGGATATCATTGAGAAATTATAGAGCATTGTAGGTATAAAGACATAAAACATTGCAGAGACTAAAATTTCTCAAGACATAAAAAAATAAATTTACAGCGGAAGAAGTAACTTTCGTTTAAAATGCAAAACCATTTTGTTCGAATTAACCAAATAGTTACAAAGTGACATATCTAAAAATCTCAATTAAAAACAATATCATAGTAAAATAATATTATCCCCTAAAATAGTCGAAAGGATACAACCTAACCTTGGAAGGGGAATAAATAGTAATCCATCTTTTGTAGAAATCCATCACGACAAAGTCAAAAAAAGAAAACTGAACTATGTACTTTCTCCCTATATGCCTAGGCAAAGAAAAGAGAAAAGAATAAAGGAAAAGGGTCAACCATAAAGCCTGGTGAGCTGCCACGATTACTAGCCCGACTACTAAGTTAAGTAAAACAGATAAATAGTGGTTCTAGTGTCATAAAAGGGTAAGTGTATGTACATATCTAAAGGTGAATAGTAACTGATACGAATTGACTATGGTTATTCAAGAGATAATGATGATGATCATACTAAAAATGATTGACTGTTTTGCACTTCTACAACTAAAGACAGAAATTGGTAATTGGGAAGCAATTCCCTAATGCTACCCATCGATCGATTTTCCAGATGTGAATGATCTATGCAAGTTATGACATTCAGGGTTATCAATTCCCGAATCCATCAACTAAAAAGACACAGCGTTGATCACAGGCGTTACAGCGTCTTATCTTCCACTTTCGGGTCCATGCAAACTCATGACTCTACCTAAACGCTCCCATACTCGCCTCTCATTTGGAAGTCTTACTACCCAGTTCAGTATAAGTGTGCCTTGACCCTTACCTAGTGTAACACCCTGTAATTCTGTAACATTAAGTTTCACAAATTAAAGTATAATTAAATTTTAAAAGAAGAAATAAGGGAAACGGGTAACGCCATTGTGTTCGTCTCGAAATTCTGCTTGAGAAAGAGTCTGAGTTTGCGTAAATTGGACTCCGTATGAAAAAGATATCCTTAAATTAAATATTGCAGCAAAACATGAAAAAAGAGGAATGAGAAAAGAATAATGTTTAGCATTGTTCTAACTTTTATAAGCAAAAGACTTAGTAGCTTATTTGGTTGGAACACATGACTTGTATACAAGAGGTACAGAGTTCGATCCCTGCCAGCGCCCTATTTTTGTTTTAGGGGAATGGCTTAAAATAGCCTAGTATGAACGCAGTTCAAAAAGTGGTTTAGTGTGAAAATGGGTAATTGGGAAGATAGATAAAAAGAAAAAAAATGAATATAATATATATATATATATACGCATATGTATATGACATGTACGCATCATGTAGCGTACGTTGCGCATTTTTGGTTGTCAAGGATTATTTTTTTAAATGGCCTTCCCCAATTGGATTTATGACAAATTAAAAGTAAGAAAAGATTTATTCATATATATATATATATATATATATGGGTAATTAATGTAAATGGTAAAGGGAAAATGTATCTAATAAATACGTATTTACGTTTGAATTGATTGACAATAAATAATAAAAAGAAAAGATGAACATTAGAATATCACTTTTGTTATGTTAACATTAGAATAACATTTCGTTAAGAAATGTATATTTAGATTAAAAAGTTTATTCGGATTAAATTGACATTTCAGTTAAGAAATGTTCATTTAGCTAATGTTTTGTTTTAAATAAAAAAATGTCCTTTTGGTTATGATATGTTAGGAAAGAAGCAATGTGTCATTTATGAAAAAAATGAATATTTAATATGCTGAGTCAATGCTGAGTCATTTCTGACTCATTGCTGAGTCAATAGGATAATTCTATCTTGACTGAATGGTTGTGGTCATTTCTAGGGTTAATCAAACGGTCTAAACTAATCCTAAAATTCTATATATACAACCTGGCTCTTAAGCTAATTCACACAATTAAACTTGGAGCCGTCACGCTGCTGTAAGATAGCTTGGAATGGTCACCGCCTAAAGCTTAAAGACAAACAAAGCTAGAACAAATCTAATTCAAAACTAAGAATCAAAACAACGTTTATCTACCCAAAGGAAAGCATCCCAATTTCAAAACTCAGAATCCATAACTCAAGTTCATCGATCGTTGTAAGTATAGTGACTCTTTAGATGAGAATATGATTAAGACATGATTTGATGTAAATTGTAATATGGAATTATATCAGTATTGTAAAATATAGACGATGTTGTTTTGGTTTTGTTTATCATGATAATTTGAATGTTTGTGGTGATTGGATCCATTATCTATTATGCGAATTGTATGTATATTGTTAGATTGATATATGTGCTTATGCAAGTTATAGGTTGCAAGTTAGATTTACACATATATGTATATGATTCATGTAGGTTCTACGTATATATGTTTATGTTAAACCAATTGTACCTACATGATTAGAATAGATCAATATTCACAAATTCTTATGCAAGTGAAAACTTATAATTGGATCCATGTTAAAAGATCCGTTTATGATTCATATGATTTATAAAAGTTTATTGTTAGATCTATGTTATACATATGTATTGCAAATTCATACATGTTCCTATATGTTAACTTAATTATGTTGTAGATTTATGAACCTATGCAAGTTGTTAGGTTGAGATTCATGAACCTATGCAAGTCGTTAATTAAGTTGTTAATTTATGAACCTGTGCAAGTTGTTAATTCATGAACCTATGCAAGTTGCTAATTATGTACATGTTTATGTTGATTATGTTAAAGTTGCAAGTTCACACCTATGTACATGTTAAAGTTGCAAGTTCACACCTATATGTTTATGTTCATGTTGATTTTGACAAAAATTGCAAGTTCATAGTTAATGTTGATTTCATGCCAATTTTGTGAATGTTAAATTAGGCTAAGTTATTAGCCTAATACTTTATGTGAAATCATGCGAACGGTAAATTAGGCTAAGTTGTTAGCCTAATATTTAGACGGGGGTAATGTTGGGTAAAAACTTAATTATAGGGAACTTGACATAAATTGGCCAATAATCACATAGGTGATTTATGGTATGAAACGGTATAAATTATTAATTTAAAACATGTTAATACATAGGTGGGCCCAAAACCATGAAATTGGTTAAGGCCATGAATGGTGTAAATTTATACACCGTTAGTTTTGAAATAAAATGTGTGACATGAACAATTTACATAATTAAAATGTAAATTTAGACAATACGAATATGCTTAACCCGAGGTTGGATTGAGTTGTGATGTAAACCTGCTCGGACCCGCCCGGTTGTCCAGTAATCACAACAATACCTATCCAATGTGAGAGGTTAAGGCATTGAGCCCAATAAAAACCCGAGGTTAGACTGAGTTGTGGCGTAAGACTGCCCGGAACCGACCGGCATACAGGCAGCCACAACAATACATGTCTAATGTGAGTGGTTGGTGCTTTAATAAGACAATTAAAGCTAAGCTAGGATTGGTAGGGTTAAGTAAATTTAATACACTTAGCCAAATTAACATGTTGACTAGATTAAAAGGTGGGGTTAAGTAAAGTTAATACACTTAACCAATTTAACATGTTAACTAGACTAGAGGTTGGGGTTAAGTAAAATTAATACACTTAGCCAAATTAGTATGTTAGCTGGACTAGAGCGTAGGGTTAAGTAAACTTAGAACACTTAACCATCATAGTGTGATAAATGAGTAGGGTTAAGTTAAAGCATGAAGGGACAATACTTAACCATTAGAACATGTTCATTAAACGAATGTTAGGGTTAAGTTAATTAAGGGAACACTTAACCGTTATAACATGTTAGTTAAAACAGATGGGCAAGGTTAGGTTAAAAGGGACACTTAACCAATACAAGATGAATGGGTAGGGTTAAGTAATAAGAAATACTTAACCAATATAACTTGGTTTGTGATAGGGTTAAGTCAACATGGACTACTGATAACACTTAGCCAGTTTAATATGACAAAGGAATGGGTTAAGCTAACTTGAATTGACTAATGACACTTAACCAATCCAACTTGACGAGAAAGAGGGCTAAGTAGTAAACCTTAGTTAAGAAAAAATCGAGAACGGGAGCTAAGTTGAAATCCCCAGTTAAAGAAACTAAGTGATAAACCTTAGTTAACAAGATTTATGGGAAAAGAAACTAAGTGGTAAACCTTAGTTGAGAACAACTAAGAAATAATTCTTAGTCAAGAAAACTGAGCCGGTCCATAATAGATGAATAACCCAATATGGTAGATCATCGCTTAACAAGTACATGAGGAGGAGCAACGTTTATCTGATTTCGAAAAAGGCTCCAGCGGACTAGGTTTAGAAGCACATAGCTTCGGGGGACGTGAGGGTACTCTTGGTATCTCTCTGTGAGGTTGCAGATGATCCGCCTGGGCTCACAGAGGTTAAGGTCTGCGGTAAAAGAACCAAGGGTATGCCTTGGTTGCAGTATGAGCAACCTAAAGGCTAGGGTGGATCAACTTGGGTCGGCGATACTTAGTTTAGCCCTGTGATAGCACATCGTCGACTACCTACCGTCTTCAGTCAATCGTAGTACGCATGCGGAAAGGCAGAGAACTCCCAACAGACCATATACTTGCTATCTAGTTAAGGGTGAGGCTGACCAATAGGAAAGTGGGGCATAGGTGGCAGGAGTATAGTTCTCGTGCTTGATTTTCTTGGATTGCCTTTCATTAGTTGAGGGAAGGGTCACGTGGGACCATAGCCACTGGAAAAACAGACCTTAGCATCTGCATCGGTAGATATCTGAAAGCTCCCGACCGAGTTCCGTGTTTCTAGAATAGCCCTGCCACGGGACTCGGGTCGCACATTTCAGGACATGTGCATCAAGACAGCGATAAATGATTCGCGACACATACGTGGGGAAAGTCTAGGAACATATACCACTCTAGGTAGTGTGTCCTAGACTAGGGGCATCGTTCGACAGGTAGCATAATCCCTAGTTGGACCTAGGTGGCATAAATCCTGAATCCGAGAAGTATTAGATAAGTCGCATAAACCTTAGTTGAATCTAGGAAGCGCTCGATAAGAAAACCCTAGATTAGATCTAGGTAATAAATAATAGATGTACACCTAAAGGCAACCACAATTACAGGGATTGGGATCACGTTATCATCTTTATACAGATTACTAGTTGGGATACTAGTTAGGTGGTGCAGAGATATAGAATGGCGTGTGATAGTATATTCGGTTTAAACTATCTTGCTTCGGTTTATATTAGTCTGTTATTCTGGTACTGTCCCATTTTTCCAGTTTACTCCTGTCATGAACTTTATCTTGTTCACATGCTAAAAGCCACTAGACTTACTCAGGCTTTATGTCTGACTCTGTTTTTCTTTCGTCTTCTTTTCTTCCATCCCCCCTCCCCCCCAAGGAAGTCAGGGAGGGAATAGCTCTGCTTAGTATGGACTGTTACTCTTTCCAACCTTAAAGACTCTTGGATATATCGCTTCAGACTCTCTTTTCTGCTGCTATGGCTGGCTTATGTTACATTGGGGAATATAAATGTTATTTTATGCTTCTTTATTTTGTAAGACAGGTGATACTCTGGTATTGGAAAGCAATTGTTGTACAAACTATTTTATCAATAAAGTAAAGTTTTATTTTCCGCTGTTTTAATTTTGTCTGTCTTGTAATTTATCTGCATCTTTTACCTTAAATGCTCCACAGAACTTAGTGCATTCCCTTTGTGAGTGACACTAATGGATGTGGGGTGTTACACCTAGTGCGAGGTCCTGCTAATAACCAAGGAATGCTGACTGATACGGATCCCACACAAAATGCACAAGCCTCCGCGAGAATTGGTCCCCATGCTGACTAGGTTTTCTATGAGCACCTTATATCTCAAATGAATGGGCCCCTACCGCTTATTAATCCAACGTATTAACTTTAACTGTTTTAAGTCCATTGATAAGCCCAGTGCCATGTTATTTTTTATATTGTAATCAACGAATGTAATCTACAACCCCTTTTTTCTTGCTTATTAATCCGGTGTTTAACTTAACCCTTTTACGTTCATTAATAAGCCTAGTGTCATAACATGTTCTTTCTTAGATTATAATTAAAGAAAGTAATCTACAACCCCCTTTATCCTGCTTATTAATCCAGTGTTTAACTTAATGTTTTTAAGTTCATTAATAAGCCTGGTGTCATAACATGTTCTTTCTTAGACTGTAATTAATGAAAGTAATCTACAACCTTTTTACCCTCAGATTGTAATTAATGAAAGTAATCTACAACCCTTTTTACTTGCTTACTAATCCAGTGTTTAAACTTAACCTTTTTAAGTTCATTAATAAACCCATAACGTGTTATTCCCTGGATTGTAATTAACGAAAGTAATTTACAACCTTTTACCATCGGATTACAATTAACGAAAGTAATCTGCAACCCCTTTTATCCTTGCTTATTAATCCAGTGTTTAAACTTAACCTTTTTAAATTCATCAATATGCCTATAACATGGTATTCCCTAGATTATAATTTACAAAAGTAATCTACAATCCCTTTTTTCCATTACCATTCAATGTCCAATTGCATGTTTACAAGTTACAATAACATGTTCTTACTTAATGTATAATTAAGTATCACTTACCCCAATTCACATGTTTTCATTTTACATGTTATTAATTCCAATTAACATGTTTTCCTATACAGATTACTTAATATCAAATTAAGTACAATTCATTCTGATTAACACGTTTTCCAATTACAGATTACTTAATTTCATATTAAGTACAATTAACACTTTTTCCAAATTAACGTGCTTTCCAAATTAATGTCAAATGAACTTGTTTTCCATTTCAATGAACAAAATTGACAGATTAACATGTTTTTTCAATTGAACATGATTTGCCAATTTAATATCAAACTAACATGTTTAAAAATTAATGTCAAATAACATGTTTTCCAGTACCGATGCCAAATTAACATGTTTATGAATTGATGTCAAATAAAATGTTTTCTAAATGAACATAAATGTCTAATTAACATGTTTTACCAAATTAACATCAAATGAACATAAATGTCTAATTAACATGTTTTACTAAATTAACATCAAATGAACATAAATGTCTAAATCTAATTAACATGTTTTCCCCAAATTAACAGTAAATAAACATAAATGTCTAAATTTACCAAATTAACATTTAAATGAACATAAATGTCTAATCAACATGTTTTCCCCGAATTAAGATTAAATGAACATAAATGTCTAATTTTACAAAATAAATATTTAAATAAACATAAATGTCTAACCAACATGTTTCTGCTATAAATGTCAAATGAAAATATTTATAAATTAATGTCAAATACATGTTTTCCAAATCAATGTTATATTAACATATTTACAACCGATGCCAAATAATATGTTTACCAAATCAATGCCATGTTCATAAATCAATGTCAAACAACATGTTTACCTATGACATGTCTACTTAATATATAATTAAGTTCAATCTATTCATGTTTACGTATTCTTCCTTTATAGTAAATCCAATTTACAGTCCAAGATTCACAAATTCCAGTATTCCCCTTTATTAACGTTAACTCATATTATTCCACTTCTACGCAGCTCAAACGGTAAAGACATAATAGACTGTAAATAAATAATGACAAAAGGGGGATAAAGAAGAAGAATATCCATACAAACAAATAATAAGTGCAAAAGGAGTAGTAATTGACAGTAATGAACAATAACATGTAAAAGATTAAACTAATCAACATTGGTACGGTCAAAAATCCTTTTTATTTAGAATGATAATCACTGCAACAAGTATTGTGTTTATTTTAACATTAACTTAGAAGAAATATGAAAATCACTGTAATGCTCACATAAATTTGTTATAGATACAGAAAAGGCCTTTAAAACTAAAGTAGAAGAAGAAATATTGTAACACCCCACACCCGCTATGGTCACTCTCTAAGGGAATGCCATGGCATCGGTGGAGTATTTTAGTGAATATAGAACAGAAAAATTACACCAAGACAGATATAAATAGTACTTGAAATTTTTAAAACATCATCTCATAACAGCGGAAGTAAAACATGTCTGGTTACATCACAAAACCATACTAAGAGTTAAGTACAAAATATCCATCCTGATAAATAAAGTACATAATCCCAATATGCGTAAACTGATAGCCATAAAAGAAAAGGATAAGCTGAGCTTTACTCCTATGGTCCAAGCTCCAAAAGAGAATAAAGCAGTCTGATCAAAGCCCACTCGTACTGGGCCTACTCCGATAACCTGAGGGTTGGGAAAAAGATAAAAACAACGGGGTCAGACATAAGTCTGAGTGAGTCCTATAACTTTAACAATACAATCATTAAAGTAACCAGAGGAGACATAAGCTTGATATACGGTAACGTCTGGGGATGAATGGCTACACTAAGTAGCTAGGTATACTTAGGATAAACTAAGATAATCGTAAAGACGCATTTATCCACCCAAGGATTAGTTTACACCACCCCAGACTTATCCACCCAAGGGTAATTCCTACACTGCACCACACCAGTTCTACCCACCAAGAGTAATTCCTACTTAAAGGTTGATCCCACTAAGTGTACTTAGTAATTTTTATCCGCTAGTTTCTTGTACCCCTACACAGGTGCCGTCTGCCCCTATCTTTACTAGGTGTACCCACTACTCCCAAGCGATCGGCTCCCTACTGTAGATACCCGTGCTGGTCCCACAATTGGGGTGTATCATTCCCCAACGTGGCTACCAGATAATATCAACAGTGCACGGCTTTATATCTACACGATGCAACAACGACTTACCAACCAGCCCGGGTCCACACACGCATATGAAACCCGTTGGTGCCGCGTTGCCACCGCTAACCCGGTTTGGCCTCTTATAGTCAAGCCCAATATGCGTGTCCCGTCACTCGACTTGAGTCGAGCCCACAAAGATACGTTTGGGATATTGGTTGAAATGGGCCCCCACAAGCTACCACCTAAGCTTGCAATTTTATCTAGTGCATCCCACTTAACCCCTCTTTATAATCATGCCCACTTACATGTTAAGTTTTGGTTAAGTCATCTAATCATATTTCAATTGCCCATTAAGGCCCCACTAGATTTCTACATGCCACCCATGGCACTTACTTAACCCTTTAATCATGTCTACTTACATGTCCTACTTTGGTTAAGTATTCTAATCGTATTTTCACATGCCACCCATGGCACTTACTTAACCCTTTAATCATATTTAGTTACATGTTCCACTTTGGTTAAGTATTCTAATCGTATTTTTCTATTGCCACCCAAGGCAACCCACTAGATTCCACATGCCACCCAAGGCACCCACTTAACCCCTCATGTCCCACTACATGCTAATATGGTTAAGTGTTTCTTAATTAATTAAGACTGTGATCTTCCATAAAGACCTCCCACATTAGACTGACTGTTATGACCGCCTGGTTAAGCCGGTAGAGACCGGGCAGTCTTACGTCATAACAGAGCCTAACCTCGTGTCTTTACTTTAATCACGTATTTAATTTATGGCTAAGACCTCTCACATTGGGTTGACATTTGTAGCAACTGGTTAAGCCGGTCGGGTCCGGGCAGTTTTACACTACAAATGAGTCCAACCTCGTGTCTTAGTCGATTAATTACACCTAATTAATCACCCCCATATTAATTATCCCTAATTAATATCAAGTTTTCCATAACATGGGTAGACCTAACTCAATAGGTAAATTCCCATGGGGTAGACCTAACTCAATAGGTAAATTCCCACTTATGGTAATTTATTTTTATGGTATGCTTAATCATACCCAATCATTCATTTATTAACTTATTTACCAACCCCATCGTTCCCCACGTAAATCGTTCTCATTTCATGACATAAATAAGGGGAAGATCATCACAAATATCATGGGTTTAGCATACAACTTTGTCATGGGTTAAGAGGATGTCAACTTGCATATATGAGCATATATTAACCCAACTACATATAACCCAAACTTGCATATTATCATAAACATGATTTGCATAACATGTTGCATATGAGCTTGCATATTATCATACACATATTTTGCATAACATGTTGAACTTGCACATAAGCATTCCCATGACTTGCATAACATGTTAAACATGTATTTAGGCATACACATAACTTGCATAAGTATTCACATACTTGCATAAACATTCACATACTTGCATAAGCATACATAACTTGCATAAACATGCATAACTTGCATATCATGTCATTTAAGCATATACATATCTTGCATAAGCATTCATATACTCGCATAAGCATGCATAACTTGCATATCACATAAATCTTGCATTTAAACATATACATGACTTGCATAAGCATCCATACACTTGCATATCATGTTAAACTTGCATTTAAGCATACACATAACTTACATGCATAACATCATACACATAACTTGCATATGAACTTGCATAACAACATACACATAAGCTTGCATAACATGTTGAGCTTGCATATAAGCACACACATAACTTGCATATCATGTTGAACTTGCATGTATAACTTGCATCTTAAAGGAGGGTAAACATGCACATATATATATTCATACATTATGCATATATACATAGGTAAACTTGCATGTCATGATTTATGCATAATACCAAACACTTAACATGCATAAAACCACATACTTAGCATACATAAAATCAATTACACATTATGCATAAACCCACCACTTAACTTGCATAAGCCCACATATTAACTTACATAAACTCACATATCCAAGATGCATAAATTTACATATTCAACATGCATAAATTTACATATTCAACATGCATAAACTTACACATTCAACTTGCATAAACTTAAGATTAATATTAAACATAGATTAGCATATTCACATCATGTCATATGACTTGAAAACCCATTAATCCACATGCAAAACCATAAATCTCATCATATCTCATCTACTTAATTTAGCAATTGATCATCAAAGTGATAGAAACTCACCAAAACCAAGATTAGCAAACTTATGAAGTGGAATTAGTGAAGAAGATATTGATTAGAGGTTGATTAGCTTGCAACTCTCTCTTCATTGATTTATGAAGGCCATGACCAAATTCCATTTTGCCATAGTTTAGTTACAAGACCTAATTATGAATGAATTAGGGTAGGGTTAGGGTCTTATTTATAGGATTAGGTAGTGTTTTAGGCCCTTAGATTAACCCTAGGTTAGATTAGGACCGTTAGATCTAGGAAATCTCTAGAACCCAGCCCAAGACTCAACCCAAAAACCAGATCTGGTGCACCCAAGCCCCTGGCTCGACACGCCGTGTCGACAGGCATGTCGACAGGCATGTCGACACTCCTGTCGACAGGCCTGTCGACAGCCCTGTCGACATGGGTAGGGCGGGAATTTTCCCGCCTGGCCCCGCTGCTTCAATTATAAAATCGGAATTTGAATTCTTAAATCTGTTTTTATCTTTGAATTTTCTGCAAACTTCATCGAGCCATAACTGGGCCATACGGACTCCGATTTTCGAAAACTCGGACTCTATTTCGCGTATTTTTCCGAGACGAACGCAATGACGCAGCCCGTTTCCCCTATTTCCCACATTAGAGACTATTTATTCTGTAATTAGTGAATTTTAGCATTAACCGAAATTCGGGGTGTTACATTCTCCCCTCCTTAAAGGATTTCGTCCCCGAAATCTCTAAGCTAAGGAGAATGCATATCCTACCATCCAAACAACCATCTACTCAATCCATCAAACACGGGCATCCATTGTCCTTAAAACAATTTCTAATGATGTATGAGCATATGCAAAAAGTGTGTGTATATGTTCCCTATCTAATGTATGAACATATGCAAACCATGATAGTGCCATGCATCCATTATGTATGCGAGAGAACCCTATCGACACATACAATATCTACATGAGTGCACAATCATTCACCGAAATGCATCATCCATGTGATAACACAACCATTATACATCCATTAATATAGCTACCTACACACAATTTTATGCAATATGCAATATGAAGTGATTGAGCCGATCTAGTGTCTAGAGTGTGTGTATATGCATCCACGAGCAACCACTAGCAAACACTTGCATCCACATGCATCCATCAATCATAACATGTCTCAAACACATGTTTCAACCATAGGTTTACCCTATCTAAAGGTCAAAGGTACTAACGAGAGGACATACTAAGGATAAGATAAGCACAAGATATGTGATGAAGGTGAAGCAAAAGGACATACCCTCCGAAAGAAAAAGGGTACCTCGAACGCATCTTCGCTTCCGTCTCCCAGGTAGCATCGCTCTCTTCATCTCCCTTTTTGTACTTTGACTAGTTGAACCTCTCTTGTTTTCTCAGCTTCCAAATCTCTGACCCAAGGATGCAAGTAGGAGCTCGTCGAATCGTCGCATCACACCCTACTTCCACTTCTCTAAGCAAACTCGGCTCTACCACCTCTGCGGTCTCGTGTAGGCACTTCCTCCTATGGAATACATCATGTACACTACTAAGTCTGTCGGGTAACTCCACCAATGGAAGATGCTCCTCCCGTGTACCTCCAAAATCCAAGATACATAGCCTCAAAAGGTCTTCTAAAATATGATTCACCCTCTCGGTCTGGCCGTCTATCTGAGGATGATATGCGGTACTCTATTACAACTGAGTCCCTAACGCCTCTTGGAAACTCTTCCAAAATTCTCTAGACTCTCTAGTGAAGATAGGATCTCGATCGCTCACCATACTGGAGGGTACACCATGCAATCTAATAATCCTTCGAATATAAACTGAAGCTCGACATGGAATAGTGCTCTTGCTCTTCCCGGGTATGAAACGGGCACACTTCGTAAGTTTGTCAACCATAAGCCCAATCCCCCGTATTACCCTTCCTTGATTTCGGTAATCCATCGAGACACTATCCCACTTCCTATTACGGAACTCCCAACGGGTGAAGCAACCCTCCGGGTTTCTTTTACTTCGCTTCCACTTGTTAGCACACCAAGCATCGAGCGACATACTCGGCCACATCCTTCTTCATACCGGTCCAGAAAAACCCTCTTCATGCCTTGGTACATCTTGTCCCCACCGGGATGAATGGTCATCCTAGAACGGTGTGCATCATCCAGAATAACCTTCCTCAAACCCTCGTCTTTCGGTATACAAAGTCTACCGTCTCTACGCAAGCACCCCCTATCGTCTAGGGTGTACCTACTCAAATGGCTGGACGACTCCCTCCTTATGAGCTTCCCCACCAACTCAACCAACTGTGGGTCGTCCCTCTGTGCTTCTCCAATCCGCCCCAAAAGAGTAGGTCTAACCTCCAAAGAAGCTAGTAATCCGGGTACAAAGTCAACGGAAGGTCTAAAGTCAAACATAGAAATAAACTCTAAGCTCCGCCGTTCAACGAACAATGAACTCAAGGACAACCTTTTTCTACTTAAGGCGTCCGCTACCATGTTACCTTTGCCATGGGTATACGCTATCTCATAGGATGCTAATAATCCTATCCAAAATCATCACGACTGTCCATCTCTCACGCAGACCACCCTAGTCGAACTCGACATCCCCCAAATGCAAGCCCCAAAGGCCTAAACCAATATCAGACAAACACCCAAGGGATATCTCCTTCGAGTTCAGGCGACCTACGTGAGATGATACTAGTAAAAATGGCTAACCAATTAAGCCTTTAACCAACTTTGGATGTCCTTGCCAGTCTCGCTCTAAAACCACCGTTTTCCCATAACTGGCTTTGCTCACCCTATTGAGCACATACGAAAACTTATTTTGCTCCTAGAAAAGACCAAGATGTCATCCACAAAGACCATCACGAACTTATTTAGGTACTCCCTGAACACCCATCTCATCCAATCAACAAAGTATGCGGGGGCGTTCGTCAAACCAAATGGCATCGCTAGCCACTCATAAAATCTATCTGGAGTCCTAAAGGCAGTCTTCTCTATACTATCCTCAGCCACTCTCAAGTGACGAAACCCCATGGCTAAGTCTAACCTCACAAATACTGAGGCGCCCACTAACTGATCAAAGAGATCATAAATCCTCGGCAATGGGTGTCGATTCTTCTTTGTGAGTTTATTCAGTTCTCTTTAGCCTACACAAAGTCTGAGGGACCCATCCGCCTTCGCAGCAAAAACTGCTGGAGCACCCCACTCCGATATACTTCGTCTTATGAACCCCTTCTTAAGCAAACCACCTTCTTGCTTATCGAGTTCCCTCCTCTCACGAGGAGCCGTGTGGCACACTGGCCAAGATACTGGGTTGGGATTATCTACCAGATATTTTCGGAAGTCAATCTCCCGCTCCGGAGGTAAGCCCTTCACCTCCTCACACACATTCGAGTATTCCCGGACTGCTCTAACAGATCGCAAACTCTAGACCGTCGTGTCAAGCGATTCTAGATAACTTAGCATAACAGATTCTATGGGATTACAAGAGATCTCGAGAGTGTTACCCAAGCGGGTCATAAGCCTACAACTCTCCCTTCAAAATTAAGAACGGCACCCCTACTGGATAACCAGTCCATGCCCAAAACTAACCCATAGCCCGTGAAGCTCAACAAGCATCACTTCTAAACTCAACGCTAAGTATAGAAACTTTCAAACCCAAACACATCATGGAGCCCCAATTGGGTTTGAAACAACTAAGGGATCCTCTACCAAACTGGTGTCTCAGTGCAGTGACTCTACTAACAATGATGAGATAAATGAATTCAATGCGTCAAAATCAAATAAAGTACGGACAGGATGATCGATCAGAAAAACTAGACTTTCAATAGAAATAGTTCTACCTCTTTCCCAAATCGATGGAACCGCGAGAGCCTGTACTTGCCCCCTAGCCTGACCTGGTGCCATAAGAGCTTGCACCTGTCCTCCTGAGGTAGACCCCGTTCTTTGCTCCTTCTTTGGACAGTCTTTCATCAGATGCCCTGCTTCGCCACAGTGGAAGCAGCCAGTCTTAGTCTTCTTGCGACAATCTTTATTTAGGTGGCCTAGTGTCCCACAATTGAAGCACCTCTTCTTTCCCTTGCCACCGTTGCCTTTCCCACCCTTGTTTTGCTGTTGCTGTTGAGGTCTCTCCTGATCTCCTTTCTTCTCGGGTGCTTTATTAGCATTGGGACCCTTCTCTTCCTCATGCATATTTTCTTCCGCTTTTGAGAGGAACTTTGCCTCAAACCTATGCCTGAAATCTACCCAAGAGTCAATCGGGCGTTCTCCATTAGTGACCTCCCACCAGAACGAGGCCTCTCCTTCCATTAACCAAGCGGCTAACCTGACTTTCTTTCCCTCTTCTACTTCCAAGATTTCCATCAATTCTTCCGTCTCATTAAGCCAATCCCTAACTCCCACAAAAGGTTTTCCTCCCATAGCCTTAAACTTCCTACAAGTCATAGCAAAAGTATCCGCGCGAGGAGGAACGAGTGCAACGGGTGAAGGAGGAACATTAGCTGGACCTGCAGCGGCGGCCCTAGCCTCTAACAACCTTCTATACCATACTGGTACCGCTACATTGTCCGGAAGATAAAGATCTTCAGCCATGCTGAGACGAAAAAAAAGGGAAAGATTCAAAACGGAGAATTCGAAAGATAAAGATATGGCTATCGGGGATTATGCTTTTCTTTCAAAAACTTTTCTCTTGAAAGACATGTTTTTGAAAATACTCCTTTCAAACATATTCTTAGAAAATAGTTTTTCTAAAAATTTTATCTGTTCTGGTAACCTTAAGCTCTGATACCACGTGTAACACCCCACACCCGCTATGGTCACTCTCTAAGGGAATGCCATGGCATCGGTGGAGTATTTTAGTGAATATAGAACAGAAAAATTACACCAAGACAGATATAAATAGTACTTGAAATTTTTAAAACATCATCTCATAACAGCGGAAGTAAAACATGTCTGGTTACATCACAAAACCATACTAAGAGTTAAGTACAAAATATCCATCCTGATAAATAAAGTACATAATCCCAATATGCGTAAACTGATAGCCATAAAAGAAAAGGATAAGCTGAGCTTTACTCCTATGGTCCAAGCTCCAAAAGAGAATAAAGCAGTCTGATCAAAGCCCACTCGTACTGGGCCTACTCCGATAACCTGAGGGTTGGGAAAAAGATAAAAACAACGGGGTCAGACATAAGTCTGAGTGAGTCCTATAACTTTAACAATACAATCATTAAAGTAACCAGAGGAGACATAAGCTTGATATACGGTAACGTCTGGGGATGAATGGCTACACTAAGTAGCTAGGTATACTTAGGATAAACTAAGATAATCGTAAAGACGCATTTATCCACCCAAGGATTAGTTTACACCACCCCAGACTTATCCACCCAAGGGTAATTCCTACACTGCACCACACCAGTTCTACCCACCAAGAGTAATTCCTACTTAAAGGTTGATCCCACTAAGTGTACTTAGTAATTTTTATCCGCTAGTTTCTAGTACCCCTACACAGGTGCCGTCTGCCCCTATCTTTACTAGGTGTACCCACTACTCCCAAGCGATCGGCTCCCTACTGTAGATACCCGTGCTGGTCCCACAATTGGGGTGTATCATTCCCCAACGTGGCTACCAGATAATATCAACAGTGCACGGCTTTATATCTACACGATGCAACAACGACTTACCAACCAGCCCGGGTCCACACACGCATATGAAACCCGTTGGTCCCGCGTTGCCACCGCTAACCCGGTTTGGCCTCTTATAGTCAAGCCCAATATGCGTGTCCCGTCACTCGACTTGAGTCGAGCCCACAAAGATACGTTTGGGATATTGGTTGAAATGGGCCCCCACAAGCTACCACCTAAGCTTGCAATTTTATCTAGTGCATCCCACTTAACCCCTCTTTATAATCATGCCCACTTACATGTTAAGTTTTGGTTAAGTCATCTAATCATATTTCAATTGCCCATTAAGGCCCCAATAGATTTCTACATGCCACCCATGGCACTTACTTAACCCTTTAATCATGTCTACTTACATGTCCTACTTTGGTTAAGTATTCTAATCGTATTTTCACATGCCACCCATGGCACTTACTTAACCCTTTAATCATGTTTAGTTACATGTTCCACTTTGGTTAAGTATTCTAATCGTATTTTTCTATTGCCACCCAAGGCAACCCACTAGATTCCACATGCCACCCAAGGCACCCACTTAACCCCTCATGTCCCACTACATGCTAATATGGTTAAGTGTTTCTTAATTAATTAAGACCGTGATCTTCCATAAAGACCTCCCACATTAGACTGACTGTTATGACCGCCTGGTTAAGCCGGTAGAGACCGGGCAGTCTTACGTCATAACAGAGCCTAACCTCGTGTCTTTACTTTAATCACGTATTTAATTTATGGCTAAGACCTCTCACATTGGGCTGACATTTGTAGCAACTGGTTAAGCCGGTCGGGTCCGGGCAGTTTTACACTACAAATGAGTCCAACCTCGTGTCTTAGTCGATTAATTACACCTAATTAATCACCCCCATATTAATTATCCCTAATTAATATCAAGTTTTCCATAACATGGGTAGACCTAACTCAATAGGTAAATTCCCATGGGGTAGACCTAACTCAATAGGTAAATTCCCACTTATGGTAATTTATTTTTATGGTATGCTTAATCATACCCAATCATTCATTTATTAACTTATTTACCAACCCCATCGTTCCCCACGTAAATCGTTCTCATTTCATGACATAAATAAGGGGAAGATCATCACAAATATCATGGGTTTAGCATACAACTTTGTCATGGGTTAAGAGGATGTCAACTTGCATATATGAGCATATATTAACCCAACTACATATAACCCAAACTTGCATATTATCATAAACATGATTTGCATAACATGTTGCATATGAGCTTGCATATTATCATACACATATTTTGCATAACATGTTGAACTTGCACATAAGCATTCCCATGACTTGCATAACATGTTAAACATGTATTTAGGCATACACATAACTTGCATAAGTATTCACATACTTGCATAAACATTCACATACTTGCATAAGCATACATAACTTGCATAAACATGCATAACTTGCATATCATGTCATTTAAGCATATACATATCTTGCATAAGCATTCATATACTCGCATAAGCATGCATAACTTGCATATCACATAAATCTTGCATTTAAACATATACATGACTTGCATAAGCATCCATACACTTGCATATCATGTTAAACTTGCATTTAAGCATACACATAACTTACATGCATAACATCATACACATAACTTGCATATGAACTTGCATAACAACATACACATAAGCTTGCATAACATGTTGAGCTTGCATATAAGCACACACATAACTTGCATATCATGTTGAACTTGCATGTATAACTTGCATCTTAAAGGAGGGTAAACATGCACATATATATATTCATACATTATGCATATATACATAGGTAAACTTGCATGTCATGATTTATGCATAATACCAAACACTTAACATGCATAAAACCACATACTTAGCATACATAAAATCAATTACACATTATGCATAAACCCACCACTTAACTTGCATAAGCCCACATATTAACTTACATAAACTCACATATCCAAGATGCATAAATTTACATATTCAACATGCATAAACTTACACATTCAACTTGCATAAACTTAAGATTAATATTAAACATAGATTAGCATATTCACATCATGTCATATGACTTGAAAACCCATTAATCCACATGCAAAACCATAAATCTCATCATATCTCATCTACTTAATTTAGCAATTGATCATCAAAGTGATAGAAACTCACCAAAACCAAGATTAGCAAACTTATGAAGTGGAATTAGTGAAGAAGATATTGATTAGAGGTTGATTAGCTTGCAACTCTCTCTTCATTGATTTATGAAGGCCATGACCAAATTCCATTTTGCCATAGTTTAGTTACAAGACCTAATTATGAATGAATTAGGGTAGGGTTAGGGTCTTATTTATAGGATTAGGTAGTGTTTTAGGCCCTTAGATTAACCCTAGGTTAGATTAGGACCGTTAGATCTAGGAAATCTCTAGAACCCAGCCCAAGACTCAACCCAAAAACCAGATCTGGTGCACCCAAGCCCCTGGCTCGACACGCCGTGTCGACAGGCATGTCGACAGGCATGTCGACACTCCTGTCGACAGGCCTGTCGACAGCCCTGTCGACATGGGTAGGGCGGGAATTTTCCCGCCTGGCCCCGCTGCTTCAATTATAAAATCGGAATTTGAATTCTTATATCTGTTTTTATCTTTGAATTTTCTGCAAACTTCATCGAGCCATAACTGGGCCATACGGACTCCGATTTTCGAAAACTCGGACTCTATTTCGCGTATTTTTCCGAGACGAACGCAATGACGCAGCCCGTTTCCCCTATTTCCCACATTAGAGACTATTTATTCTGTAATTAGTGAATTTTAGCATTAACCGAAATTCGGGGTGTTACAAATATCCTTTCAATATATATTTTGACAGCACCCTAACTCTTTTCCTGATTTTATTTTAGAACGTGATAGAGAGGAGGAAAAAGATGAAGAAATATTTTATGTAGGAAAATAGAGGGTTGCTTGTCTGTTTATAGTAGAGCTAGGTGTCCAGGTTTATTGGATTTATTGTCTAGGTTCATTGCATTTCACACATCAGCAATACATTGGTAGAATTATCCAGAAACGTCCGAAGGTGGGTCAACCCACCTTTGACCTGGGTCAACCCATGTATCGACCCCTGGGTCAACCAATGTATCGACCCAGTTAAGGGCTGGGTCACCCAATTACCATTGCTTTATTTTCTATTTATTAATTTTTTAATTAAACTTCGTTTGATCATAACATTTTCATACTTAGTCCGATTTACACAAACCAAAAGTCGATCTGAATCATAATTTTGCAATGGACGCAACGGTGAAATCGATTTTACTCAATTCTCAATATTTTTCTTATTAATATTTATTTTATTGGTTTATTCCTCAACCAATTAATCCATTGACTAATAATTGTTTGTTAAAAAATTGTGTTGTTACGTTCTCCTCTCCTTAAAAGATTTCGTCCAAGAAATCTCCGAGGCTAGAAGAATGTTAGGAATGCTAACACCCATATACCCAACCATCATCCACTGGTATCCATTGTCCTTAGAATTTCTAATTCTTTGTATAAACATATGCAAAGGTGTTGTGTATATGTAATTCATGTATGTGCCACGCATCCAATAAAAAGAGACGATCTACTGATTCAGTTAACCTCCTTAATGCAATTTATGTATGTGCCACGCATCCAATAGGTATGTGAAAGAATCCTAGTGATACATATAAAATTTTAAATGTGTGCAACAATGATTCACCAAAATGCAACACCCAGGCGATTATTCAACCATTTTTTCATCCACAGTGAAAATAAATTAAAATGCGCACACATCCATATGCAATATGTAAGTGTTCTAGTTCAGCTGATCCCTAGTCTAGTGCCTAGTGTGTGTGTATGCATCCACTGCATCCACTAGCAAACACTTGCATCCACTTTTAACCATCAAACATAACATGTCTCAAACACATGTTTCATTCATATCCTATCATGTATAAGCTCAAATCCTAAGATCTACACTTCCCTAGGATATACTAGAAGGAAGTCCCTATTCATAGGAGGAAGCTACTGATAGGATATCAAAGAGAAAATACTTGTCCAAAGAATACGGGTAAGAAACTTGAATCCCTTGGTGTAGTTCTTTCATCTCACTCATCTTAGTTACTTCGGGGAGAAACTCTCAAGTGAGCTAATCTGAAAGCTTACCTTAATCTTACAAGTAAAGTTACTTTTCCTCTCTACCCATCTTATTCCTTGGTTCATTCCACTTATATTGTCCAACCCCATAAGGACTTATTTACAGCCCCACTTTTTATATATATATATAATGTGTATGTGTATGTATGTATGTAATTTTCCAAAAATTTATTTGAAATTTTTTAATAAGGAATTTTTTTTTTTGAAATATCTAGCTGCTTTTATGAAATTCCCAAAAGAGAAATTTCATATCAAAATTCATTAGTCTTTCAAATTTCCTGTTCCTTGAAACTTTATACGTATGGGGTTGCAACTCAAAGTGGTTTAACAAGTTTCCATAAAACACCTACTTGTTACACACTTACCTTGGAACACGATCAACCATTTGAAATCTCTATATTCTCTTTATTCACTAACCAAACTTGTTACTTGCCTTAATTCCGTGGTCATATAAAGATTTAATAGGAACTCCTAAAATCCACCTTTCTTGTATAAAAG
The DNA here is from genome assembly GCA_030737875.1 of Allium sativum. Taxonomy (NCBI): domain Eukaryota; kingdom Viridiplantae; phylum Streptophyta; class Magnoliopsida; order Asparagales; family Amaryllidaceae; genus Allium; species Allium sativum. The sequence continues at coordinate 564,192,746 of CM060919.1, read as the reverse complement.
ACAAAATCCTGATAGGCATCAATTCTCAATAAGATGTCTTAACAAACGGTGAATTCATATCCAATTCTTTGGGTTAAATCCCTTGGCTTTACAAAATATTCCCATTAATGTTCCATGAACCTTTAAACTTTCAAAAAGCCAAAAAGGAACGATAACTATTTCAAAATTCCTTTTATTTGCTTTTTCCAAAAATCTTTTTTGTACAACTGAAGTCCAATTACTTCCAACATAAGAGTCACACATTCTTTTAAAAGATAGGGTTTAGGAGGTAAAATATTCCAATCCAACTATGAAACTCAATTTTCACTAGCAACCCCAAAACCATGTGCTTTACCCGAAATGCTACGAGTTTAGTGTCAATACCAATATAGATTCAAAAATCAATCTCTCTCTTCTAGAGATAATCCTTCAATCAGTTATTTTATTTGGAATATATAGCAAAAAAGAGAGCTGAATCGATACTGCCTAGAGATGCACTAAGGAAATAGGAATATCAATATGACTGGCCCTTCGGGTCGCAAGGAGTCTCAAAAATTTGCCTATCGCATGGCTTACCCAACCATCTCCTTCTTGTAGTCAAAATAGCTCACAATTGGCTAACTGATCCATCCTTTAAATTTTCCTACTTCAAAACCATAGAATATAAGCACCTCAACCAATTCTACTACTAGTGCGAAAATCAGGGAAAACCAATTATATGGTTGATCTATCTAATCGCCAGCCCATACCCAGAAATGCCCCTAAACATCTCCTAAATCAAGATTTTATTTTCAACCCGACTTCTCACAGATAACCAAGCCGATCTCTACGGAGTTCAGAAACTACTACTTGGCCTAAGTGCAAACGGGCACTGCTGCTATCACCGCATCCTAGGGGTTTTACTATATCTGTAAAGGACCGCTCCATTAATCTTACAATATAGATGCTCAACTCTTCTTACCATGGCTATGGCTACATGCACCCAACACATCAAAGGAAGAGGGGAAAAATATTCCTAAACCAAATAGGAAAACTAGAAGGAACTAAAGATAGATAACATTCTTTCTTTTCACAAATCCTTGCCTCTCCCTTGACCATTTTTTATCAACACCTTTCCTTGTAATACTTTCAAAATTAGTATACTCATGTTTTTCTTTTACTTGTAATCCTTAAATTCACCTTTTTGGAAGTTTCCTAAGTAATTGGTTATCGAAAATGTTATAAAGATATATTTCCATAGTGTATGACAATCTATTCCATAGAAATCTGTAATCGCAAGATATTTCTTTTTAATTATTTTTAGTTTGGCGGATAGTGCGGAATATAGTAAAACCCCTATTTCGCACCAATCCTTTCATTCTTCCAATGACCTTTTCTATGTTAATTCCAAACTCAACTATGGAAATACATCCCTTTTTTTCTTAACCAATCAATCTAAGTTATTCTTATCTTCCAAAATATCTTTTTATATCCATGGTTAACCCTTTTTAATATTTATCAAGCACCAAGTTCCTTTCCAACCTCGACCTTACCCAATTACTAAACTAAACGGGTTCACCCATTAATTAGATTTTCAGCCTATAAAGGAGCTTAGATAGAATGCCTTATAACTCAACTAAAAAGATAAAGAATTAGAAAGAGTTAAAGAAAGATTGTAACTGACTATAGGGGATGTTTTATTTTCAAAAGTAACTGTTGATTTCCAAAAATGTGTTTTCTTTTGAAAATACTTTCTTTTAAAACAAAACTTTAGTGATCATGGAAACCTTAGGTTCTGATACCCAATGTAACACACCACGTTCCTTAATTCACCCATACTGTAACAACCCGGAAAATCTGGGCCAGTTTAAAATTTTTATTTTGCCGATTTTAGCGAATTTTGATTATTTAAAATGAATTATTTTAAATAAAAACGACGAGAAATTTATTTTGAATATAATTAGAACGTATATATTATATACGTCGTCGTTAGAATATAAATATTTATATATAATTATAAATAGAATTGAAAATGGCGCGGTAGTTCGATAATTCGATTTCAAACTTCAATTGAATGTACCGGGTGCAAAACAATCCGGATTTTAGTGAAACCAAAAACATTAGGATCCCTTTGTGAATATCTTTCCAACGAATCCGACAAATCAAATTTTCATAGCGGGAATCAAAAGATATGTCCAGTTGAAAATTCTGAATAGTCGCTATGGAATTCAGGCCCTTAAAAATGGAAATTTTGCAAACGACCTCGGATTTCGACGAAACCAGTTTTGTTGGGTCCGTGATGTCGAGTTATTGCTAGGTTTCAAATTTCAAAATTTTTCGAATCAATATGTGAGCGTGCAAAAGGAAACGCGTTTGACCAGTTTCAGTTGATTTTAATCGACTGGAAAATGGCCATTTTTCCAACGGTCTCAGAATTCGACGAAACTAGTTTTGTTAGGACCGTATCGTTAATACGAAGCTAGAAAATATTTTTCGGGAATTTTTCGAGTTAGTATGTGGCCCTGGTAATTTGAAATGTATGTTCGAATTGAATATATAAAGATTTATGTTTTAAATCCAACGAAAACTGTTCGTAACAGCCGAATTGACTTGCAAAACATATCCCATTGTGTTCGGAATGAGGGTAATTAGCTAGGGGCGACAGTCGTTGGGTTGGATTTCGAGATCGAATAAAAAAGACAACCTTTATAGAAATAATAAATATTTAAATAATGTATATATATATAATTGTCTTCATTTAAAACCCTAACTACTTCGTGGTCAAACCATTCGGTCAAAATAAAAAAAAAAGCGCCTCCCTTTACTCAAAGAAAAATCCCTGACGCCTTCACTCCAGGCCGCCGCCCACGCCGCCGCTCCCTTCGCCAGTCCCCCCCCCCCTCGACGTCAATCACAGCCGCGATCCCCCCTCCCAGCCGTTCGAACGCCTCTCCCCCTGTAAAACCGCATGAACCCGCTCAAGACCGCCGCCTAGACCACCTGTGGGCCCTCCATCGCCTGGCCGCGCCTCTTCCTGGCCGGCAGCACCCCGGCGCCGCCTTCCCCCATCTCCAGTTCGATCTGAAACTTCCCTCTTCTGATTAATTGTAAGTTTTCCGATTTTACTTTATTTTATTTTATAAAATTCCGATTTTTTTTTTTTTTTAGAAATATAAAGTTAGGATTTTAATTTAGGTAAAGCTTAGATATTTTTAAAAGTGAAAAGACGATATTTTTAAAAGTGAAAAGAAGATATTTTTAAAAGTGAAAAGAAGATATTTTTAAAAGTGAAAAGACGATATTTTTGAAATAGAAAAGATTAGATTTTAAAAATAGTAAAAGGCGGGATTTTTATATATTGAATAGCATAGTAGAAATTCGATTTTTATATATTGAACTTCGAAATAGAAATTCGATTTTTATATATTGAATAGCATAGTAGAAATTCGATTTTTATATATTGAACTTCGAAATAGAAATTCGATTTTTATATATTGAATAGCATAGTAGAAATTCGATTTTTATATATTGAACTTCGAAATAGAAATTCGATTTTTATATATTGAATAGCATAGTAGAAATTCGATTTTTATATATTGAACTTCGAAATAGAAATTCGATTTTTATATATTGAATAGCATAGTAGAAATTCGATTTTTATATATTGAACTTCGAAATAGAAATTCGATTTTTATATATTAAATAGCATAGTAGAAATTCGATTTTTATATATTGAACATCGAAGTAAAAATTCGATTTTTATATATTGAATAGCGTAGTAAAAATTCGATTTTTACATATGTAGTGAAAGCAGCAACGAAGATGACAAAAATGCGATAGCAACGAGGATTTCTATCAATGAAGTGCCGTGAAGTTGGATAGCTATCTGTGAGAACTTCTCACCTTTCAATTTCTTTTTCTAGATATATATATATATATATACTAGGATGCAGACGGTGCTTAGTAGCACCCGACACCCGTCATCCACAGACCATGGATGACTTGGTTGTTAAATTGTTTGGTTGTGTAGTTGGTTAGTCTAATTGGTTTGAATTGAATTGTTTGGTGAAATTGAATGGATTTGATTGATGTGTGAATGGCGTGGGCCTTCACTAGACCGGGGATAAGGCTAGGCCTCATCCCGTTTCTAGTATCGTGTCATTATGCCGCCGAAATTTTCTAAAATATGTTAGAAAAATAAAAATATCATTTTATTTAAAGAATGAACTGAATAGAAATTCATATGTTAAAATAAAATGTTTTATCGTTAAAAATATAATTTTTAACGTGAATGTGAATAAATAAATATTCATTTACAAGCCAGACGGTTTGTTTATGTACACCTATTTGAATGACATTGATTGGGACGATAAATTTCACACATCGCCCAACTGCACAAATAAAATATGTGTTTGATTATTTGAAACCCCACACGGGTGTTAGGATGAAATTTGAAGTTCGCTCATCCTGATTGATTAAATATGTCGATCGATTGATTGACAGGCTGTTATAAGCGTTAGATATTTATATTTGATGCTTATACAGTGTAGTGCACTTTGGTTGATGGTTGATTATTTTTCAAAGCTATTATATACATGTGATGTATGAAAATCCATATAATTAATTTTATATGGTGATTGATTGGGCCTCATTCCAATTTGGAAAATAAAGAATATTATAAAATAAAGGTTCATGTGTTGACAGTACTCATCCATTGAGATTGGTCATGTGTTGAACGAAATATTTTGATAATAACAACTATTTTGAAAAAGAAATATTTGAAATAGAATATTTGAAATAGAATATTTGAAAATAGAAATTTATGAAGCCGTGTTGATTAGATTGACGCCATTTTGACGTGAACGATATTTATATCGATTTTATTCATTTTGAAATGAATTGAATTGAAAACGATTTCGAAATGAATTGAATTGAAAACGATTTCGAAATGAATTGAATTGAAAACGATTTCGAAATGAATTGAATTGAAAACGATTTCGAAATGAATTGAATTGAAAACGATTTCGAAATGAATTGAATTGAAAACGATTTCGAAATGAATTGAATTGAAAACGATTTCGAAATGAATTGAATTGAAAACGATTTCGAAATGAATTGAATTGAAAACGATTTCGAAATGAATTGAATTGAAATCAATTTGAAATGAATTTAAAATGAATTTAAATTGGAATATTCAATTTTGATTTGAAATTGAATATGAAGTTGAAACCGTTTTGAAAATGAATTGAAAACGATTTATAATTCGTTTTAAATAGAAATCGACGAAATATATATTATATATATTATATATATAATATAATGGCCTGAATAGAACGCGCCGCGCCGCGGCAGTTCGTGAATTTCGACCATTTATTTCAAACGGACATTTCGGGAGATCCGACCGTCGGATTCTCCTAAAACCGGAACCGTTGGGTTCGTATCGAAAAGAGCTTTCTAACGAATATTAGAAATTTGAAATCTAACGGTAGGATTTGGAATTATGTCCAAATCAAATTTGGAAAAGGTCGCTGTAAGTGCAGTTCGATGGCCGTTGATGGAAATCGAATGTACGGGCCTTGATAAAATTATTAAAAATAGTAATAATTTGTGTAAAATCATAAGAAATGATTTGTGAAGATTTGTGATGAAAAACTCCATATTTGAAAAGATAAAAATAGATTTTTATCGAAATGAACTAGTTTTGAACTAGAATTATAATTCCATTTATTTTTAAATAAATAAATTGGATTTGAAAAGGGTTTTAAAAATAACCAGAATTTCCAATGATTGCATTGGAGTGGATTTGAATCGAAATTGTCATTGGAATATTTCGATGTTGGAATTCGTGATTATACGGATGTTGTTATGGAAATTTGAAAGATATAGATATATATATCGTTATTTCCAATACGACATTTGTTAGTCGTAGAATTTGATATTGAATATAAGCCGATATATTTTCTATTCAGAGCCTTGTATTGAATATCAAATATGATTTGGGTTTGTCGTGAATGGTGTCTTCACTAACACTGTTCTTGAACCCAGTTGAGAAAAGATTAAATCTTTTTATTTAGATTTAATGAAGTGTGCCAATTAAATAATATTTAATTGGAATTGAATTGATATTGATTTTTGGGTTTATCGTGAACAGTGTTTTAAATAACACTCGTTCTTTAACCCGATGATTAATGAATGTGATTTTGGGTTTATCGTGAACCGTGTTTTAAATGACACTGATTCTTTAACCCAGTTAGCGATTAAAACTAAGTGGAGTTTCAATGAATCTTTAATTAGATTGAAATAATCGAGAATGGAGTATCACCAGTTTTGCTCCGGGCGATAGTTAAATCTTTAATTAGATTTGAACGTGAAATGGTAATTGAATTTACCGATAACACTGTGGTGTTAGATATGAAGTATTACCAGTTTTACTTCATGGGATTAATAGGTTGGGATTGGGAAATTAAAATAAATGATTACTTCGGTAAGGTTCGCTAATCCCGACTAGTTTGAATTGATATTCAAAGGAGATTAAAGAATAAATTTAAAGAATTTATCTTGGATAAAATTAATGGGAACTTTTCCCAAAGTATAGGAATATTTGGATAGAAGAATATTCTGAATTGGAATGAGGCGTATATTGTGTTTGTGTAACACTTTTATAATATATACGCGAGTTATTCAGAAAGACCGGGTTTATCCCATTCTGAATAACTGATTCGACGTGGTGTCGAAGATGAAGACGGCGGTCGAAGACCGGAAGTCTTCACGTCGTTTGGGTGATTACTGATGATCTTGATTGGGCTGTACACCCAAGAAGATGGAAACAGTTGGTGATCGTCCAGACGTACTTGGAGATCGATGGATATGCGGGGTACTAGGTGCCTCCGGTTTCGTTCAGACCCAGAACGGACTTGTAAATGGACTGTGTGTCTGACATTGGATTTTAGTCCGTGTGATTGATCTCTATTAAATATATATATGTTTGGCGGCGGAGAATTTATTCTCTTGCTTAACGCCCTTCTCTGAGACGTACGAGCTCAGGGGTTAAATATTGATGGATATCAAACACATGGAGTGAATTGCCTGTGTGGCATGCCTAAGTGGCAATTGATCGAGGCTTCTGTTGAAAAGCAAAGTCTTGTGGTGATGATCAAAGCACAGCCTGTGTGGCACAGCTTTGTGTAACGTGAATTCGCGAGCCTCACACCCCGGTTGTGAACCAAAAACGGGAGAGGACGTCAGGGAGGGCATGCGTTTCTTTCTAGCTAGGGTGGTGTCAGTGACCTACCAGCCCTGACATTTATATACTTTTCACCTGTGTGGTTGTTGCTGTTGCGAGGCGCCTCGGTTTGATTGGACGATCCGGGTCCGATGGAGTCATTCGTTGGCTCATTTGCGCCCCAAAGGGCGGGGAGACGTAGTGTTCAGGCATTTTAATCCACATCGGTGGACCGGCCCTGAGGATCCAAGGGACACTCGAGCTCTGTTCCTGAGACATGGTAGGCTAGATTGTCTCAAATCGGTAGAGGACTATCTTTTGCCTCGGTTCACAGACGGAAATCCAATTTCCAAATACGTAACTTTGCGATTTTGATTGTATAACCTATATATGGCGACATAGTGGTATGGGGCATTCATGCCGCCTATGATTGATACTTATGATTTGAAGTTGTTTTATACACTATGCACTTATAATAGTATCAAACGATTTGTTTTAACCGTATCAAGCATTCTTTGGCTGTTATAAGGGAAAACCCTATCCTCGGCTGCGTTGCATTGTGTGATGGGACCTGGGTCTTATAACAGCTTCATTTTTCTTTATTTAGCATTGCGCTGTTTGTTTTATGCACTGGTATTCTTGGGAGGAAACCCGTTCCGTGTTATACGGCGTGGTCCCTTGATTTACCCAACTTTAAAAATAAAGATTAATAACTGTTTTAGTTCTCACACCAGTCACATGACTGACCTGGAGTTTATTGTTTTAACCTAAACTCTGGGTGCCCTTATTTTGACACGGGCAGCTAGTAGTTTTGGTTTTTGTAGATTTATATTCACAGGATCCTGGTTTACAGCTGGAACGATATCCGGAAAGCTTTGTATCCGTATATCTCCTTCTAGTTGTGTATTGTATTATTTTCCGCTGCGATGTATTTAAATGTAATTTAAATCTCTGATATTTCTGTGTAATATTCGTTTATACTCTGTATATTCTTGTAATCTGATGCATTGCTGTAATATACAATGAAATGTTCTTCTGTATGCATTCTGATTTGTCGTGTTCTCAAACGATAGGGCGTTTCGAACGGTCTGGGTCGGTTTAGCAACTGGTTCGGACCGAGCGGAATTCCTTGCCGTCACACATACGAGCATTCGTTAAGAAAATATGGAGCATTGTAGGTATAAAGACATCAAACATCGTAGAGACTAAGCTTTTCTCAAGACATAAAAATATAAATTTACAGCAGAAGAAGAAATTTTCGTTGAAATGAAAACAAACTTTGTTCCAATTAACCAAATAGTTACAAAGTGACATCTAAAAATCTCAGTCGAAAACAACATTAGAGTAAAATAATATTATCCCCTAAAATAGTCAAAAAGGTACAAACTAACCTTGGAAGGAGAACATAAAGTAATCCATCTTTTGTAGAAATCCATCACGACAAAGTCAACAAAGAAATCTGAACTATGTACTTTCTCCATATATGCTTGGGGGAAAGAAAAGAGAAAGGAAGAAAGGAAAAGTGCCGGACATAAAGCCAGGTGAGTTGCCATGATTACCAGCCTAACTACTAAGTTAAGTAAAACAAATAAATAGTGGGTCTAGTTTCATAAAAGGGTAAGTGACTATACATATCTAAAGGTGAACAGTAACTGATGTGAAATGACATAAAGGATTGACTATTCTTATCCAAGAGAAAATGATGAGGTCATACTAAAACATAGTGACTATTTTGCAGTTCTAAAACTATAGACAAAAACAAGTAATTAGGAAGGAATTGTCTAATGCTACCCATCGATCGGCTTTCCAGATGTGAATAATATGTGCCAACTATAGCATTCAGGGTTATTACTTCCCGAACCCATCAACTAAAAGGGAAAACCTTAATCACATGCGTTACAACGTCTTATCTCCATTTTCAAGCCCATGCATACACATGACTCCGCCGGAACGCGCTCATACCTACCTCTCGTTTGGACCTCTTGTAACCCAATTCAGTATAAGCGTTCCTTGACCCCTACCTAATGTGAGGCCCCGTTGATAACCAAGGAATACTGAATGACACAGATCCCACACAAAATGCATAAGCCTCCCCAAGACTTAGTCCCCAAGCTGACTAGGTTTTCTACGAGCCCCTTATATCTTAAAGGAATGTGTAATAACCCGGAAATCCGAGCTAATTAAAAATTTTATTTTGGCTATTTTATTGAATTTTGATTATTTAAAATGATTTATTTTAAATAATAATGACGATAAATTTATTTTGAATAGAATTCGAACGTATATATTATATAGATCGTCGTTAGAATATAAATATTTATTTTAAATTATAAAAGGAATTGAAAATGGCGCGGTAATTCGATAATTCGATTTCAAACTTCAAATGAATGTACATGATTCAAAATAAACCGGATTTTAGTGAAACCAAAAATATAAGAATCTAATGGAGAATATCTTTCCAACGAATCCGGGAAATCGAAATTTCATAGCGGGAATCAAAAGATGCGTCCAGTTGAAAATTCAAAATAGTCGCTATGGAATTCTGGCGCTTGAAAAATGGAAATTTTGCAAACGACCTCGGATTTCGACAAAACCATTTTTGTTGCATCCGTGATGTCAAGTTATTGCTAGGTTCTAAATTTCATAATTTTTCGATTCAATATGTGAAAACGCGTTTGACCAGTTTCAGTTGATTTTAATCGACTGGAAAATGGCCATTTTTCAAACGGTCTCAGAATTCGACGAAACTAGTTTTGTTAGGACCGTATCGTCAATACGAAGCTAGAAAATATTTTTCGGGAATTTTTCTAGTTAGTATGTGGCCCCGGTAATTTGAAATGTACGTTTAAAATTCAATATATAGAGTTATATTTTGACTTTGACGAAAACTGATCGAAACGATCGAATCAGCCTACGATGCATATCCCATTGTGTTCGGAATGGGGGTAATTAGCTACGGACGACAGTCGGTGGGTTTGATTTCGAGTTTGAAAATAAAAGTTGCTTTTCGGAGATAATTAAATATTATAAAATAAATTAATAAAACCTTTACCTACCCTCCCTCCCTCTCTCATAAGTCAACAAAGTCAAAAAGAAAAAGAAAAAGGGGGAAATCAAAGCCGCCCTCTCCAGGCGATTGTCGCCACTGCTTCGGAGCCACCAACCGTCGATGGAGCTCCGCCTCACCTCCGACCCTTCCCCCACTCTCCCTCTAGCCCTCTCTTCTCTTCCCTAGTGCCCCTCGTCTTCCACGAGACCTAACCCCCCCTCGGTCGACGCTCTAGCATCAAGCCACCCATACGACCCCACAGACCCCCTCCCCCCCCCCTGTGCCTCCCTGGCCTCCTCCTTCTCCGTCCACCTCTCCCTCCTTTCCTCTAAACCGTCGACGCCCTGAAAGCCCCTCCCCAGCGAAACCCTAGCCGCCTCCGGCCATGACAAGCCATCGCCAACCACCTGCACCTCTTCTTCAACCTCCAACGTTCGAAAATCAGTGAGTTTTCTTTTTAATTTACTTACATTTAGTTATTTTCAGTTTATATGACTTTAAAAATATAAAAATATAATTTTTAATAAATGTAAAGTTGTATTTATGAAGGCGAATAAAGTTTGAATCTTTGTATTAGCAAAGATTAGATTTTTAGAACATGACAAGGTTAGATTTTTTTTAATAAAAAGCTTATATTTTTAATAGTGAAAAGATTATATTTTTGAAGTAGGAAAGACATGATTTTTATATTATAAAAATAATAAAAATATGATTTTTACCATATGTGAAATATAAAAATATAATTTTTATAAGGTAGAAATATTAAAACTACGATTTTTATATTATATAACTAGTAAAAAAATTCGATCTTTATATAAGAGGTAGAAATATAAAAATATAATCTTTTTATATAGAATAGTATTGTAAAAATATAATTTTTATATAGAAAGAAGCGTTGTAAATGTATATGAAGTAGAAATAAAATTATGATTTTTATCTAATTGAATGAAGCAATAAAAATATAATTTTTTATTTGAACAGCGTGAAAAGAACTGCATTGGAATTTCGAACAGATCCAAACGGTTCAACAGCAAAGCACGACGGAGTGGAACCCTCGGTGAGAACTTCTCACTTTTAATTTAATTTTCTAGTTAAAATATATATTAGGATGCAGACGGTGTTTAGTAGCACCCGACACCCGTCGTCCACATACCATGGACGGCTTGTATGCTTGTTTGTTTGATTTTGATGTGTAGTTGATTGTGTGATGTGAGGTGAAATGAAATAAAATATTTATATAGTTAAAAATATTTTATAGTTAAAAATAGAATTTTTAACGTGTATATGAAAGGAAATAAAAATAAACAAATCGGACAATTTGTTTATATACACACATTTGACTGATATTGATTGGGACGATAAATTTTACACATCTCCCAACTGCACAAATAAAATCCGTGTTTGATTGTTTGAAACCCCACATAGGTATTGGGATGATATTTGACGTACACTAATCTCGATTGTTTAGTTGTATGTCGATTGATTGATTGACAGACTGTTATAAGCGTTGAATATTTATATTTGATGCTTATACAGTGTAGAATGCACTTTGGATGATGGTGATTATTCATCGTTGTTATTGTATACATGTGTTGTAGAAAAACCATATAATTAACATTATATGGTAATTGATTGGGCTTCATTCCATATTTGAAAAAGAAATATTTGAAATAGAAATATTTGAAAGTAGAAATATTTGAAAGCCGTGTTGGTTAGATTGATGCCATTTTGTCGTGAATGATATTTATATCGATTTTATTCATTTTATAACGAATATTGAAAGTGATTTCAAAATCTGATATTTTGAAATGAATTGAAATTCGAATTAAATTGAATAGAAATGAATTCGAATTGAAATTGAACAGAAATGAATTCGAATTGAAATTGAATAGAAAGGAATTCGAATTGAAATTGAATTGAATTGAATTGAATAGAAAACGAACTGAAATTGAATTAGAAATCAATTTGAATTGAAATCAATTTGAAATGAATTTAAAAGGAATTTATAAGGCAAAATTCAATTTTGATTTAAAATTGAATAGAAGTTGAAATCATTTTGAAAACGAATTTAAAACGATTTATATAATACGTTTTAAAGGGAAATCGACGAAGTATATGTTATATATATTATATAATGGCCTGAATAGGACGTGCCGCGCTGCGGTAGTTCGTGAATTTCGACCATTGACTTCGAATGGATATTATGGGAGATCCGACCGTCGGATTCTCCTAAAACCGGAACCGTTGGGTTCGTATCGAAAAGAGCTTTCTAACGAATATTAGAAATTAGAAATCTAACGGTTGGATTTGGAATTATGTCCAAATCAAATTTGGAAAAGGTCGCTATAAGTGCAGTTCGATGGCCGTTGATGGAAATCGACTGTACGGGCCTTGATAAAATTATTAAAAATATCAATAATTTTATGTAAAATCATAAGAAATGATTTGGGAAGAATTGGGATGAAAAAACTCCATATTTGAAAAGATAAAAATAGATTTTTATCGTAATGAACTAGTTTTGAACTAGAATTATAATTCTATTTATTTTTAAATAAATAAATTGAATTTGAAAAGGGTTTTAAAAGTAACCAGAATTTCCAATAATTGAATTGGAATGGATTTGAATCGAAATTATCTCTGGAATATTTCGATGTTGGATTTCGTGATGATACAGGTATTGTGATGGGAATTTGAAAGATATATTTATATCGTTATTTCCAATACGATATTTGTTGGTCGTAGAATTTGATATTGAATATAAGCCGATATATTTTCTATTCAGAGCCTTGTATTTAATATCAAATGTGATTTGGGTTTGTCGTGAATGGTGTCTTCATTAACACTGTTCTTGAACCCAGATGAGAAAAAGATTAAATCTTTTTATTTAGATTTAATGAAGTGTTCCAATTAAATAATATTTAATTGGAATTGAATGGGTATTAATTTTTGGGTTTATCATGAACAGTGTTTTATATAACACTTGTTCTTTGACCCGATAATTGATGAAATGTGATTTTGGGTTATTGTGAACGGTATCTTCAATAATACTGTTCTTAGACCCAAAGAAGTTAAGAAAATCAGAAACTAACTGGAGATTAGTTAAGTTGAATGGTTTCTGGGGTATTGATCTGATGTTGGTTTCGGCCTTCGGGGTTAATACTTAGGGAATTGCTCACTTGCTAATTTACGGTTAGGGACTGATTGAAATGGATTGTGATTTTGGGTTTATCGTGAACCGTGTTTTAAATGACATTGATTCTTTAACCCAGTCAAAGATTAAAACTAAGTGGAGTTTTAACGAATCTTTAATTAGATTGAAAAGATCGAGAATGGAGTATCACCAGTTTTACTCCAGACGGTAGTTAAATCTTTAATTAGATTTGAACGTGAAATGGTAATTGAATTTACCGATAACACCATGGTGTTAGATATGAAATAAGACCAGTTTTACTTCATGGGATGAATAGGTTGGGATTGGGAAATTAAAACAAACGATTACTTCGGTAAGGTTCGTTAATCCCGACTAGTTTGAAGTGATATTCAAAGGAAGATTAAAGAATAAATTTAAAAGAATTTATCTTTGATAAAATTATGGGAACCTTTCCCTAAGAATGTGAAATTTAGAAACTAGCTGTAGGTTGGCTAAGTAGAATGGTTTCCTGGGTATTGATCTGATGTTGGTTTCGGCCTTCGGGGTTTATATTAGGGGAATTATTCTCTTGATTAATTTACGGTTAGTGACTGATGAATTGGAATGAGGCGTATGTTGTGTTTTTATAACACTTGTTTATTATGTACGCGAGTTATTCGGAAAGACCAGTTTTATCCCATTCTGAGTAACTGTTACGACGATAAGTCGAAGATGAAGACGGTGGTTGAAGACCAGAGGTGTTCACGTCGTTTAGATAATTATTGATGATCTTGATTGGGATGTACACCCAAGAGGAGCGAATCGGTTGGTGATCGTCCAGACGTACTTGGAGATCGATGGATATGCGGGGTACTAGGTGCCTCCGGTTTCGTTCAGACCCAGAACGGACTTGTAAATGGACTGTGTGTCTGACATCAGATTTCATTCTGTGTGACTGATATCGGTTGCATAGAGTGGTTTGCCTGTGTGGCATGCTAAGATGCAAATGATCAAGGCTTCTGTTGAAAAGCAGAGTCTTGTGGTTGATGATCAAAGCACTGCCTGTGTGGCATAGCTTTGTGTAACGTTGATTCGCGAGCCTCACACCCCGATGGTGAACCAAAAACGGGAGAGGACCTCAGGGAGGACATGCGTTTCTTTCTAGCTAGAAGTGGCGTCAGTGGTTTTACACGCCCTGACGAGTTTGACTTATGTGGTTGTTGCTGTTGCGAGGCGCCTTGGTTTGATCGGACGATCCGGGTCCGATGGAGCCATTCGTTGGCTCATTTACGCCCCAAAGGGCGGGGAAACGCAGTGTTCAGGCATTTTAATCCACATCGGTGGACCGGCCCTGACGATCCAAGGGTCGATGCACTCTGACCCTGAGGCTCGGGCTAGAGAGTCTCGAAGTCGGTGAGGACTATCTTTTGCCTCGGTTCACAGATGGAAATCCAACTTCCAATACGTGACTTTGCGGTTTTATTTGTAAAGCCTAGTATGGCGACATGATATATGGTACCCATGCCGTCTATGATTGATACTTATGATTTGAAGTTGTTTTATACACTGTGCACTTATAATAGTATCAAATGATTTGTTTTAAACGTACTAAGCATGTTTGGCTATTATAAGGGAAAACCCTATCCCCCGGCTTGCGTTGCATTGTGTGATAGGACCTGGGTCTTATAATAGCTTCATTTTTCTTTATTTAGCATTGCGCTGTTTGTTTTATGCACTGGTATTCTTGGGAGGAAACCCGTTCCGTGTTATACGGCGTGGTCCCTTGATTTACCTAACTTTAAAAAATAAAGATTAATAACTGTTTTAGTTCTCACACTAGTCACATGACTGACCTGGAGTTTATTGTTTTAACCTAAACTCTGGGTCCCCTTATTTTGACACGGGCAGCTAGTAGTTTTGGTTTTGCAGATTTATATTCACAGGATCCTGGTTTACAGCTGGAACGATACTCGGAAAGCTTTGTATCCGTGTATTACTTCTAGTTGCGTATTGTATTATTTTCCGCTGCTATGTAATGTATTGTAATCTCTGATATTTATCGAATGTAATATTCATTTATACTCTGTATATTCTTGTATTCTGATGGAATTGTTGTAATTAACAATGAAATGTTCTTCCATCTGCGTTCTAATTTGTCGTGTTCTCAAAACAATCAGGCGTTTCGAAAGGTCTGGGTCGGTTTAGCGACTGATTCAGATCGAGCGAAATTCCTTGTTGTCACATTTGGTATCAGAGCTTTGGTTTACAAAGCTCAGAGAACAAGGCACATTAGAACCATACGAAAGAATTCATCAGATATTGGATTAGTAATATCCAATGGAATGACTCGTTAGAGATGGGATCAGTAGTATCCTAGAACGAGTGTGAAGAGTATATTTTTGAAAATGAAAACAAATTTTGTTTTGAAAATTTAAATCATTTATTTGTACTTGATTATTTATTTTATATTGAATTGGAACAATCCAATATATAAAAAAATTGTGTATATGTCTTGCAAACGTGTATTCAAAGTTTTAATGTACTGGATAGTTATAAAATCACACTCTAGTGCCCGGGGATAGTTCTGGTAACGGGGCACCATCGCCAGTATTTATTTTCGAGTTTTGAAAGTGAGATTTCTATATATTTCCAATTTACTGGTGTGAGAACCGAAACTAGATAGGGCCTATTGTTGTGATTTGACATCAAAAATCTGATTTTTTGACTATATATCAAAGTTATGAATTTGAAAAGCTAATCAACTAATTGATTGATGGTTGTGTTGTTGATTATTGGTTGATTAATTAAAATTTGTACCCTATAGCCAAATTGATCAAAAAGTGAATTGTATTGAAAATTGGTCGCATTTCATGCATATACATGTACTTACACTGAACAGGTCATAGCAAGGAGGCTAGAGCAGAAGAATAAAATTGTTTGCTCGACAAATAGGTACATGTTTACCATAATTTACTGTTTTGTTTGGGTGATGATGATTTTAGGAGCCGATTGGCTAGCCGCTTGGCTTTTTCCTTTTCTTTTTTGAGATCAGAGGGCCTGTATGGCAATTTCGGGATTTTCCCGGTGCTCCCGGTGCAGGGGAGGTCATGGCGAAATTTTTCGAAAATTTAGGGTGTTAGCCAAATTTTGGAGAAATTTGAAAAGTTCTTAGAAACTGAAAAGTTGAAGAACTTAAGCCGTAATGAAAATAACGAAAGTTGATTTGTTAAACAACTTTCGGCTTCGTTCCTATTCGGGGACGAAAAGTTTTAAGTGGGGGAGATTGTAATAACCCGGAAATCCGATCCAATTTAAAATTTTTATTTTGGCAATTTTATTGAATTTTGATTATTTAAATTGATTTATTTTAAATAATAACGACGAGAAATTTATTTTGAATAGAATTCGAACATATATATTATATAGATCGTCGTTAGAATATAAATATTTATTTTAAATTATAAAAGGAATTGAAAATGGCGCGGTAGTTCGATAATTCGATTTCAAACTTCAAATGAATGTACATGATTCAAAATAAACCGGATTTTAGTGAAACCAAAAATATTAGAATCTAATGGAGAATATCTTTCCGACGAATCCGGGAAATCGAAATTTCATAGCGGGAATCAAAAGACGCGCCCAGTTGAAAATTCAAAATAGTCGCTATGGAATTCTTGCCCTTGAAAAATGAAAATTTTGCAAACGACCTCGGATTTCGACGAAACCACTTTTGTTGGATCTGTGATGTCAAGTTATTGCTAGGTTCCAAATTTCATAATTTTTCGATTCAATATGTGAGCGTGGCAATGGAAAACGCGTTTGACCAGTTTTAGTTGATTTTAATCGACTGGAAAATGGCCATTTTTCAAATGGTCTCAGAATTCGACAAAACTAGTTTTGTTAGGACCGTATCGTCAATACGAAGCTAGAAAATAATTTTTGGGAATTTTTCTAGTTAGTATGTGGCCCCGGTAATTTGAAATGTACGTTTAAAATTCAATATATAGAGTTATATTTTGATTTTGACGAAAACTGATCGAAACGATCGAATCAGCCTACGATGCGTATCCCATTGTGTTCGGAATGGGGGTAATTAGCTATGGATGACAGTCGGTGGGTTTGATTTCGAGTTTGAAAATAAAAGTTGCTTTTTGGAGATAATTAAATATTATAAAATAAATTAATAAAACCTTTACCTACCCTTTTGTAACAACCCGGAATTTTGGGGCCAATTTAAAATTTTTATTTTAAGAAATTTTAAAGGAAATTTAATATTTGAGATAATTTATTTTAAATAATAATGGCTAAAAATTTATTTTAATCAAAAATGAAACAAATAAATTTAATTTAATTAGTAATGTAGTTAGAAATAACAAGGCAGTTTGAAATTTTGATTTTTAACTTTAATTAAACATATATATAAAATTCTTTTTAAAGCAGATCGGGGATGACCCATAAAAATGTAACTCTGTTTAACTCGGTTTTCGACGAAACCACTTTTGTTGGAACCGGAATGCCAATATTTTGCTAAGTTTAATTTTCTGGAATTTTTCGACTTAATATGTGAGCGTGGAAAAATAAACCGTGTTCTGTTATTTTCAGTTGGAATTTAATCGACTGAAAAATAGTCATTTTTCAAATAGTCTCAGAATTCGACGAAATTAGTCTTGTTAGAACCGTACCGTCAAAACATAACTAGAAATAATTTTTCTGGATTTTTCGGAGTCCATATGTGGCCCCGGTGAATTTTTAAAGACGGTTAAATTTAAAAATAAAAGAATTATATTAAAATTGAAAAAAACGGAGGTCGAGATGAACCCTTGGGCTGACGGGAACTGGTCCATTGGGTCCGGAACGTGGGCTATTTGCTAGGACACTTTTTATTGGGCTGAAATCAGCGCGGTTTGAAAGCATTGGATTTATTCGTAAAATGGCGATTAAACATTATAAAAGAGAAAAATAAAACCCTAATTTCAAAAAGCTACTGTTCATTGTCGTCATCAGGCCGCCGCCACCCTATTTCGTGTTCAAATCTTTCATCTCCGATTCCTCCCTCCTCTCTTCAAATTAAAACGCAAACCATAGCTCGTTTTGAAGAGCTTTCTTCCCTCTTCCCAACCATACCAGTATCCGCCCACCACGTCGCCTGTAGAGCCCGCACCAGTCACCCAAACCCACCGCGAAAAACCCCGTCGTGCTCCACCTGGGCCCCACCGAGCTGCCCCTCCGCCCAGGCGCACGTGCGCCTCTCCTGGCCGCACAACCTCCGACGAACGACACCCCATATCGTGCCTCCTAGCCCCTGCAATCCGCGGTCAATGTTTGGAACCCAATTTGAAGAACCACGGCCAAATATTGAGAGGTAGAAGATGAGGGAATATTCCCTTTTGATTCCCTAATCTTTGAATTTTAATTTGATCGTAACTCGTTCGTTTTAACTCAGAATTTGACGAATTTGGGAGCGTTGGAATCGTGACAGAAAATAGAACGCGTTGAGACTGACTGGGGTTGATTCTGGGCTGTTTGGAATTTTGACAAAAATCGCAAAACTGTGAGAATCTCTGATTTTTACAATTTAAATATTTTATTAAATTATTCATTCAGTTAAATATATGTCTGTATGTTATTAAATCTATGTTGTGATGTGGTAAAAATTTTGGTGCTTAATCTGTTTGTATTGTACTGTAATGTATGATTGATTGTGATTTGTAATGCTGTGATGACATGATATAGCTCATCTGTTTAGATTTGTACTCCTTGATGTATTCCCAATAAAATTCTCATCGTTATCATTTTTTTTTACATAAAATAAAAACATTAAATCTGTATTTTGTTTATTCTTGTTACAAATCAAAAAGCAATTTCTACCATAATTTTGTTTACAAAGGAAACACAAATTTTTACTCTTCTTTTTGTAAACAAAATAAAATGACAATTTTTATTTTTATGTGGGTAAACAAAATAAAGTACCAAATTATTTTATATTTTATGTTTAATTTGTAAACATAGTAAAAAGAATTATCTTATGGTTATTTTGTAAACATAATAAAAATTATTACTTTTATATAATAAAAGACAAAATTTAACATAATTTTGTTAGTAAAATAAAAGAGACAAAGTTTTAACATAAATTTGATTTACATAAAATAAAAATAACAATTTAAAAGACATGAATAATTTACCCTTTTTGATTAACCTTTTATGTGTTAATTTATAAGACATATTAAACATAACTCTTTATTTGTTATTTGAAAAGGTTATATATTATTTGTCAATAAAGGGATTTATTTTTGTTAAACATTATTTGAAAATAAAAGACAAAGTTTACCTTTATTTTGTTTACGAAATAAACCGCCAATTTATGGTTTTAAAATGAAAAGTAGATAAAAGTACATTTTATATTATAAAAAAAAAATGTAAATTAAGTCAAGGTACATTTTATGTCATTAAAATGCAACATAAGTTAAAAATACACTTTATGTTATTAAGTTGTAAATAGAGTTAAAATATACATTTTCTTATGTAAAAGAAAATAGAGTTAAAATATACATTTTCTTATGTAAAAGAAAATAAAGTTAAATTATACATTTTCTTATGTAAAAGAAAATAAAATGTTAATATGAAAAAAAAGGGACATTTTGTCTATTTAATGTTAATATGAATAAAAAGGACATTTTGTCTATTTAATGTTAAAAAGGACATCTTGTTTAGAAATGTTAAATACGATAAGAATAACATTTTGTGTTAAACTTGATTTATGAATAAAATTAACATATTTGTCAATTAGGCCATGTTAAACAAAATTTACATTTTGTTTAATATAAAGAATGAAAGCAAAATAAACATTTTATTTAAAAGAAAAATTAGTAAAGATAAAATATATTTTGTTAAGATAAAAGATAAAATATACATTTGGTTAAATAAGAAAGGTTAGAAAAGAATTAACATAAGATATTCTTTTTAGGTTAAAAAGGAATATTAGAAAAGAATTAAAGAAATACAATTACTTACATTTACTATGTAAATAAGGTTTGCAAAGGAAAATGAAACTGTTTATTTACATATAGGGTAAATAAATATGAATAAGAAATTAGAAACATTTATTTACATTTAGGTAAATAAATAAGAAAAAGATAAGAATATATTTATTTACATTTTAAGGAATTGGATTTTCAGTAAAAAGAATAAAGATATAGAAACTCACATCTTTATGCAGATAGGTTAACACGCTAAATCATTATTTTGTTTGTAATGAAAGATTAACACAAAATTATCAATTTGGTTGCATGGAATGATTTACACAAAGTTAGTCGTTTGTTGTACTGAAATCGAAACACAAAATATATTCATGTAAGTAGAATGGAAGTCAAGAAACAAAAGATATTCATTTTTGTTGTAATTGGAATGATACACAAAATATACATTGTGTGTATAGGATATGTATAGAAATTGAAAAATAAAAGGTAATATTGTTGTGAGAGATGATATATATCAATCTTGGATATAAATAGGAAGATTTGTTGCTTGCAAGATTTAGTAAAATGAAATGAATGAAGGAATTATATATAATTATATATAAAGATTAAAATCAAACGATATGAAATGATTTCCAACTTATATATACGCGAGAATTATTTGGAAAGTCCGAGTCTATCTCATTCCAAATAATTTAAACGACGTCCAAATTTTCAAGATTTGAAGACGACGATAGAAGACCGACGATCTTCACATCAAATGGACGACGATTGCTGATGCCCGTGATTGAAGTAGCTACCTTGAAGGGGCTACAATGATGGTCGTCCGGACGTAGTGTTGATTTGTACGGATTTGACTTTCGCTCGGACCCGGAGCATAAGTTATAAATGGATTGTGTGTCCGATATCGTACTCTGTTAATATCATGTTATTGATTTTCTGTTAATACATAAATGATTGGTGGTGGAGAATTTATTCTCTACTTAACACCCGTTTATATATTGATAGATGATCAATGGTACGGTATGGATTGACGATGTGGCATGCCAAGATAAAGATGATCAAGGCTTTGTTGAAAAGCAGGCCTTGTGGATGAAGACTATATCGTTACTTCGCGAGCCTCACACCCCGGTATGATGGTGAACTGATGGTTTGATCAGTATGCTTTAGATATTTGTATGGATTCGGTCGACCGGGATGAGCTGGGAAGTGGGTATATACCCTTGATTCCCAGAGGGATAGAGTAAGCGGTGTTTTCTCTCGCTGGGACGTAAGCCGCTGTGTTACTTGATTTCCCAAAAGTGCAGACGTGCATATTGCACTATGCGATAGATCTTTCGAATCAGGAGCCATCATGATGGAAATCCAACTTCCAATACGACACCATCGGTTTTGATTGTATAACTAGTATGGCGACATAGTAGGATGGGGTACTATGCCGTCTAGGATTGATACATTATGATTGAAATGTTTTTGGTAAAACATATACACACTAATATCAAATCCGTTCTATCGTATTAAGCATCTTTTGACCATTATAAGGTAAAACCCTATCCTCTGGTGTGCGTTGCATTGTGTGATGGGACTTGGGTCTTATAATGGTTTCATTTTTTTCTAAAAAGCATTGCGTTGTTTAACGTTTTACTTTGCACTGGCAATCCAATGGAGTAAACCCGTTCCGCGTTAGCGGCGTGGTCCTGTGATTCGCCATATTATAAATTAGTTAAGTTAGATTTCTCATACCAGTCCCACGACTGACCTGTAGTTTGTTTCACTTGCAAACTCGGGTGCCCACTTTTCCACACGGGCAGTCGAGTAGCTTGTTTTGCAGATTTTCATCTTAAGCAGGATTCTGGATGGAAGCCTAAAGCTGTGTCCAGAGTTGATAGTCTTCCGCTGTATATTGTAATTTATTGTAATTTAATCTTCCGCTGTTTCATTTTCAAATGTACTCTGATATATATTCTGTACTCTGATGTTATATTACTCATGATGTAATAAAAGTCTTTTGTTATCTGTTCTGATGTATTGTATTCCCAGAGTTAGCGTATTCGGGTTTTGAACGGTCTTGGTCGATTTTGCGATCGATTAAGTCCAGGCAAAATCCGTGTCGTTACAGTTTAGAAGATCTATCGCAATAAAGGTAAACTTTGTCTTTTATTTTCAAATAATGTTTAACAAAAATAAATCCCTTTATTGACAAATAATATATAACCTTTTCAAATAACAAATAAAGAGTTATGTTTAATATGTCTTATAAATTAACACATAAAAGGTTAATCAAAAAGGGTAAATTATTCATGTCTTTTAAATTGTTATTTTTATTTTATGTAAATCAAATTTATGTTAAAACTTTGTCTCTTTTATTTTACTAACAAAATTATGTTAAATTTTGTCTTTTATTATATAAAAGTAATAATTTTTATTATGTTTACAAAATAACCATAAGATAATTCTTTTTACTATGTTTACAAATTAAACATAAAATATAAAATAATTTGGTACTTTATTTTGTTTACCCACATAAAAATAAAAATTGTCATTTTATTTTGTTTACAAAAAGAAGAGTAAAAATTTGTGTTTCCTTTGTAAACAAAATTATGGTAGAAATTGCTTTTTGATTTGTAACAAGAATAAACAAAATACAGATTTAATGTTTTTATTTTATGTAAAAAAAAAATGATAACGATGAGAATTTTATTGGGAATACATCAAGGAGTACAAATCTAAACAGATGAGCTATATCATGTCATCACAGCATTACAAATCACAATCAATCATACATTACAGTACAATACAAACAGATTAAGCACCAAAATTTTTACCACATCACAGCATAGATTTAATAACATACAGACATATATTTAACTGAATGAATAATTTAATAAAATATTTAAATTGTAAAAATCAGAGATTCTCTAAACTGTTTATTTACATATAGGGTAAATAAATATGAATAAGAAATTAGAAACATTTATTTACATTTAGGTAAATAAATAAGAAAAAGATAAGAATATATTTATTTACATTTTAAGGAATTGGATTTTCAGTAAAAAGAATAAAGATATAGAAACTCACATCTTTATGCAGATAGGTTAACACGCTAAATCATTATTTTGTTTGTAATGAAAGATTAACACAAAATTATCAATTTGGTTGCATGGAATGATTTACACAAAGTTAGTCGTTTGTTGTACTGAAATCGAAACACAAAATATATTCATGTAAGTAGAATGGAAGTCAAGAAACAAAAGATATTCATTTTTGTTGTAATTGGAATGATACACAAAATATACATTGTGTGTATAGGATATGTATAGAAATTGAAAAATAAAAGGTAATATTGTTGTGAGAGATGATATATATCAATCTTGGATATAAATAGGAAGATTTGTTGCTTGCAAGATTTAGTAAAATGAAATGAATGAAGGAATTATATATAATTATATATAAAGATTAAAATCAAACGATATGAAATGATTTCCAACTTATATATACGCGAGAATTATTTGGAAAGTCCGAGTCTATCTCATTCCAAATAATTTAAACGACGTCCAAATTTTCAAGATTTGAAGACGACGATAGAAGACCGACGATCTTCACATCAAATGGACGACGATTGCTGATGCCCGTGATTGAAGTAGCTACCTTGAAGGGGCTACAATGATGGTCGTCCGGACGTAGTGTTGATTTGTACGGATTTGACTTTCGCTCGGACCCGGAGCATAAGTTATAAATGGATTGTGTGTCCGATATCGTACTCTGTTAATATCATGTTATTGATTTTCTGTTAATACATAAATGATTGGTGGTGGAGAATTTATTCTCTACTTAACACCCGTTTATATATTGATAGATGATCAATGGTACGGTATGGATTGACGATGTGGCATGCCAAGATAAAGATGATCAAGGCTTTGTTGAAAAGCAGGCCTTGTGGATGAAGACTATATCGTTACTTCGCGAGCCTCACACCCCGGTATGATGGTGAACTGATGGTTTGATCAGTATGCTTTAGATATTTGTATGGATTCGGTCGACCGGGATGAGCTGGGAAGTGGGTATATACCCTTGATTCCCAGAGGGATAGAGTAAGCGGTGTTTTCTCTCGCTGGGACGTAAGCCGCTGTGTTACTTGATTTCCCAAAAGTGCAGACGTGCATATTGCACTATGCGATAGATCTTTCGAATCAGGAGCCATCATGATGGAAATCCAACTTCCAATACGACACCATCGGTTTTGATTGTATAACTAGTATGGCGACATAGTAGGATGGGGTACTATGCCGTCTAGGATTGATACATTATGATTGAAATGTTTTTGGTAAAACATATACACACTAATATCAAATCCGTTCTATCGTATTAAGCATCTTTTGACCATTATAAGGTAAAACCCTATCCTCTGGTGTGCGTTGCATTGTGTGATGGGACTTGGGTCTTATAATGGTTTCATTTTTTTCTAAAAAGCATTGCGTTGTTTAACGTTTTACTTTGCACTGGCAATCCAATGGAGTAAACCCGTTCCGCGTTAGCGGCGTGGTCCTGTGATTCGCCATATTATAAATTAGTTAAGTTAGATTTCTCATACCAGTCCCACGACTGACCTGTAGTTTGTTTCACTTGCAAACTCGGGTGCCCTCTTTTCCACACGGGCAGTCGAGTAGCTTGTTTTGCAGATTTTCATCTTAAGCAGGATTCTGGATGGAAGCCTAAAGCTGTGTCCAGAGTTGATAGTCTTCCGCTGTATATTGTAATTTATTGTAATTTAATCTTCCGCTGTTTCATTTTCAAATGTACTCTGATATATATTCTGTACTCTGATGTTATATTATTCATGATGTAATAAAAGTCTTTTGTTATCTGTTCTGATGTATTGTATTCCCAGAGTTAGCGTATTCGGGTTTTGAACGGTCTTGGTCGATTTTGCGATCGATTAAGTCCGGGTAAAATCCGTGTCGTTACACTCCCTCCCTCTCTCATAAGTCAACAAAGTCAAAAAGAAAAAGAAAAAGAGGGAAATCGAAGCAGCCCTCTCCAGGCGATCGTCGCCGCCGCTCTGGAGCCACCAACCGTCGACGGAGCTCTGCCTCACCTCCGACCCTTCCCCCACTCTCCCTCTAGCCCTCTCTTCTCTTCCCTAGTGCCCCTCGTCTTCCACGAGACCTAACACCCCCCCCCCCGGTCGATGCTCTGGCGTCGTGCCACCCATACGACCCCGCAGACCCCCCCCCCCCCCCCCGCGCACCTCCCTGGCCTCCTCCTTCTCCGTCCCCCTCTCCCTCCTTTCCTCTAAACCGTCGACGCCCTGGAAGCCCCTCCCCAGCGAAACCCTAGCCGCCTCAGGCCATGACAAGCCATCGCCAACCACCTGCACCTCTTCTTCAACCTCCAACGTTCGAAAATCAGTGAGTTTTCTTTTTAATTTACTTACATTTAGTTATTTTCAGTTTATATGACTTTAAAAATATAAAAATATAATTTTTAATAAATGTAAAGCTGTATTTATGAAGGTGAATAAAGTTTGAATCGTTTTGTTAGCAAAGATTAGATTTTTTAGAACATGACAAGGTTAGATTTTTTTAAAAATAAAAAGCTTATATTTTTAATAGCGAAAAGATTATATTTTTGAAGTAGGAAAGATATGATTTATATATTATAGAAATAATAAAAATATGATTTTTATCATATGTGAAATATAAAAATATATTTTTTATAAGGTAGAAATATTAAAAATACGATTTTTATATTATATAACTAGTAAAAAAAATCGATCTTTATATACGAGGTAGAAATATAAAAATATAATCTTTTTATATAGAATAGTATTGTAAAAATATAATTTTTATATAGAAAGAAGCGTTGTAAATGTATATGAAGTAGAAATAAAATTATGATTTTTATCTACTTGAATGAAGCAATAAAAATATAATTTTTTATTTGAACAGCATGAAAAGAACTGCATTGGAATTTCGAACAGATCCAGACGGTTCAGCAGTTCAACAGCAAAGCACGGCGGAGTGGAACCCTTGGTGAGAACTTCTCACTTTTAATTTAATTTTCTAGTTAAAATATATACAAGGATGCAGACGGTGTTTAGTGGCACCCGACACCCGTCGTCCACAGACCATTGACGGCTTGTATGCTTGTTTGTTTGATTTTGATGTGTAGTTGATTGTGTGATGTGAGGTGAAATGAAATAAAATATTTATATAGTTAAAAATATTTTATAGTTAAAAATAGAATTTTTAACGTTCATATGAAAGGAAATAAAAATAAACAAATCGGACGATTTGTTTATATACACACATTTGACTGATATTGATTGGGACAATAAATTTACACATCGCCCAACTGTACAAATAAAATCTGTGTTTGATTGTTTGAAACCCCACACGGGTATTGGGATGATATTTGACGTACACTAATCCCGATTGTTTAGTTGTATGTCGATCGATTGATAGACAGACTGTTGTAAGCGTTGAATATTTATATTTAATGCTTATACAGTGTAGAATGCACTTTGGATGATGGTTGATTATTCATCGTTGTTATTGTATACAAGTGTTGTAGAAAAACCATATAATTAACATTATATGGTAATTGATTTGACCTCATTCCGTATTTGAAAAGAAATATTTGAAATAGAAATATTTGAAATTGAAATATTTGAAAGTAGAAATATTTGAAAGCCGTGTTGGTTAGATTGACGCCATTTTGGCGTGAACGATATTTATATCGATTTTATTCATTTTATAACGAATATCGAAAGTGATTTCAAAATCTGATATTTTGAAAAGAATTGAAATTCGAATTAAATTGAATAGAAATGAATTCGAATTGAAATTGAATAGAAATGAATTCGAATTGAAATTGAATAGAAAGGAATTCGAATTGAAATTGAATTGAATTGAATAGAAAACGAACTGAAATTGAATTAGAAATCAATTTGAAATGAATTTAAAAGGAATTTATAAGGCAAAATTCAATTTTGATTTAAAATTGAATAGAAGTTGAAATCGTTTTGAAAACGAATTTAAAACGATTTATATAATATGTTTTAAAGGGAAATCGAAGAAGTATATATTATATATATTATATATATTATATAATGGCCTGAATAGAACGCGCCGCGGTGCGGTAGTTCGTGAATTTCGACCAATGACTTCGAATGGATGTTACGGGAGATCCGACCGTCGGATTCTCCCAAAACCGGAACCGTTGGGTTCGTATCGAAAAGAGCTTTCTAACGATTATTAGAAATTAGAAATCTAACGGTTGGATTAGGAATTATGTCCAAATCAAATTTGGAAAAGGTCGCTATAAGTGCAGTTCGATGGCCGTTGATGGAAATCGACTGTCCGGGCCTTGATAAAATTATTAAAAATATCAATAATTTGTGTAAAATCATAAGAAATGATTTGGGAAGAATTGGGATGAAAAAACTCCATATTTGAAAAGATAAAAATAGATTTTTATCGTAATGAACTAGGTTTGAACTAGAATTATAATTTTATTTATTTTTAAATAAATAAATAGAATTTGAAAAGGATTTAAAAGTAACCAAAATTTCCAAAAATTGAATTGGAATGGATTTGAATCGAAATTATCTCTGGAATATTTCGATGTTGGATTTCGTGATGATACAGGTATTGTGATGGGAATTTGAAAGATATATTTATATCGTTATTTCCAATACGATATTTGTTGGTCGTAGAATTTGATATTGAATATAAGCCGATATATTTTCTATTCAGAGCCTTGTATTTAATATCAAATGTGATTTGGGTTTGTCGTGAATGTTGTCTTCATTGACACTGTTCTTGAACCCAGTTGAGAAAAAGATTAAATCTTTTTATTTAGATTTAATGGAGTGTTCCAATTAAATAATATTTAATTGGAATTGAATGGGTATTGATTTTTGGGTTTATCGTGAACAGTGTTTTATATAACACTTGTTCTTTGACCCGATAATCAATGAAATGTGATTTTGGGTTGTCGTGAACGGTATCTTCAATAATACTGTTCTTAGACCCAAAGGAGTTAAGAAAATCAGAAACTAACTGGAGATTAGTTAAGTTGAATGGTTTCTGGGGTATTGATCTGATGTTGGTTTCGGCCTTCGGGGTTAATACTTAGGGAATTGCTCACTTGCTAATTTAAGGTTAGGGACTGATTGAAATGGAATGTGATTTTGGGTTTATCGTGAACCGTGTTTTAAATGACATTGATTCTTTAACCCAGTCAAAGATTAAAACTAAGTGGAGTTTTAGTGAATCTTTAATTAGATTGAAAAGATCGAGAATGGAGTATCACCAGTTTTACTCCAGACGGTAGTTAAATCTTTAATTAGATTTGAACGTGAAATGGTAATTGAATTTACCGATAACAACGTGGTGTTTGATATGAAATAAGACCAGTTTTACTTCATGGGATGAATAGGTTGGGATTGGGAAATTAAAACAAATAATTACTTCGGTAAGGTTCGTTAATCCCGACTAGTTTGAAGTGATATTCAAAAGAAGATTAAAGAATAAATTTAAAAGAATTTATCTTTGATAAAATTTATGGGAACCTTTCCCTAAGAATGTGAAATTTAGAAACTAGCTATAGGTTGGCTAAGTAGAATGGTTTCCTGGGTATTGATCTGATGTTGCTTTCGGCCTTAGGGGTTAATATTAGGGGAATTATTCTCTTGATTAATTTACGGTTAGTGACTGATGAATTGGAATGAGGCGTATGTTGTGTTTTTATAACATTGTTTATTATATACGCGAGTTATTCGGAAAGACCAGGTTTATCCCATTCTAAGTAACTGTTACGACGATAAGTCGAAGATGAAGACGGTGGTTGAAGACCGGAGGTGTTCACGTCGTTTGGATAATTACTGATGATCTTGAGTGGGATGTACACCCAAGAGGAGGGAATCAGTTGGTGATCGTCCAGACGTACTTGGAGATCGATGGATATGCGGGGTACTAGGTGCCTTCGGTTTCGTTCAGACCCAGAACGGACTTGTAAATGGACTATGTGTCTGACATCGGATTTCATTCTGTGTGACTGATATCGGTTTGCCTGTGTGGCATGCTAAGATGCAAATGATCAAGGCTTCTGTTGAAAAGCAGAGCCTTGTGGTTGATGATCAAAGCACAGCCTGTGTGGCATAGCTTTGTGTAACGTTGATTCGCGAGCCTCACACCCCGGTGGTGAACCAAAAACGGGAGAGGACCTCAGGGAGGACATGCATTTCTTTCTAGCTAGAAGTGGCATAAGTGGTTTTACACGCCCTGACGAGTTTGACTTATGTGGTTGTTGCTGTTCCGAGGCGCCTCGGTTTGATCGGACGATCCGGGTCCGATGGAGCCATTCGTTGGCTCATTTACGCCCCAAAGGGCGGGGAAACGCAGTGTTCAGGCATTTTAATCCACATCGGTGGACCGGCCCTGACGATCCCAGGGTCGATGCGCTCTGACCTTGAGGCTCGGGCTAGAGAGTCTCGAAGTCGGTGAGGACTATCTTTTGCCTCGGTTCACAGATGGAAATCCAACTTCCAATACGTGACTTTGCGGTTTTATTTGCAAGGTCTAGTATGGCGACATGATATATGGTACCCATGCCGTCTATGATTGATACTTATGATTTGAAGTTGTTTTATACACTGTGCACTTATAATAGTATCAAATGATTTGTTTTAAACGTACTAAGCTTGTTTGGCTATTATAAGGGAAAACCCTATCCCCCAGCTTGCGTTGCATTGTGTGATAGGACCTAGGTCTTATAGTATCTTCATTTTTCTTTATTTAGCATTGCGCTGTTTGTTTTATGCACTGGTATTCTTATGCACTGGTATTCTTGGGAGGAAACCCGTTCCGTGTTATACGGCGTGGTCCCTTGATTTACCTAACTTTAAAAATAAATATTAATAATTGTTTTAGTTCTCACTCCAGTCACATGACTGACCTGGAGTTTATTGTTTTAACCTAAACTCTGGGTGCCCTTATTTTGACATGGGCAGCTAGTAGTTTTGGTTTTGCAGATTTATATTCACAGGATCCTGGTTTACAGCTGGAACGATACTCGGAAAGCTTTGTATCCGTGTATTACTTCTAGTTGTGTATTGTAGTTTTTTTCCGCTGCTATGTAATGTATTGTAATCTCTGATATTTATCGAATGTAATATTCATTTATACTCTGTATATTCTTGTATTCTGATGGAATTGTTGTCATTAACAATGAAATGTTCTTCCGTCTGCGTTCTAATTTGTCGTGTTCTCAAAACAATCAGGCGTTTCGAACGGTCTGGGTCGGTTTAGCGACTGATTCGGATCGAGCGAAATTCCTTGTTGTCACAAAATGGACCCCTTCTGCTTGTTAATCTAGTGTCTTAACTTAACCCGTTTTAAGTCCATTAATAAGCCCAGTGTCATGTTGTTTCTTAGAATGTAATTAAAGAAAGTAATTTACAACCCCTTTTATCATGCTTATTGATCTAGTGTTTTAACTTAACCCTTTTATGTTCATTAGTAAGCCTATTGTCATAACATGTTTTTTCTTATGTTGTAGTTAACGAAAGTAATCCACAGATAGTTAACGAAAGTAATCCACAACCCCTTTATCCTCCTTATTAATCCAGTGTTTAACTTAACCCTTTTAAGTTCATTAATAAGCCCATAACATGTTATTACCTAGATTGTAATAAACGAAAGTAATCTACAACCTTTTACCCTCGGATTGTAATTAACGAAAGTAATCTACAACCCCTTTTATCCTTACTTATTAATCCATTATTTTAACTTAACATTTTTAAGTTCATTAATAAGCCCATAACAAGTTATTTCCTAGATTGTAATTAACGAAAGTAATATACCCTTTTTCCCATTACAATGTCATTCAATGTCCAATTACATGTATACAATTACAATAACATGTTCTTACTTAATATATAATAAGTATATCTTACTACAATTCACATGTTTTCATCTTGCATGTTATTAATTCTAATTAACATGTTTTTCTACATAGATTACTTAATGTCAAATTAAATATAATTCATTCTGATTAACATGTTTTCCAAATAATGTCATATTAAATACAATTAACACGTTTTCCGAATTAACGTCAAATTAATGTGCTTTTCAAATTAACTTCAAATGAACGTGTTTTCCAGTTTAATGAACATAAATGATAGATTAACATGTTTTATTAATTGAACATATTTTCCAATTTAATATCAAACTAACATGTTTACTAATTAATGTCAAATAACATGTTTTTCAATATCAATGCCAAATTAACATGTTTACAAATTGATGTCAAATAACATGTTTTCCAAATAAACATAAATGTCTAATTAACATGTTTTACCAAGATAACATAAATGTCTAATTAACATGTTATACCAAAATAACATAAATGTCTAATTAACATGTTTTACGAAATTAACATCAAATGAACATAAATGTCTAATTAACATGTTTTTCCTAAATTAACATTAAATGAACATAAATGTCTAAATTTACCAAATTAACATTTAAATTAACATAAATGTCTGATCAACATGTTTTCTCCAAATTAGCATTAAATGAACATATATGTCTAATTAACATGTTTTTCCCAAATTAACATTAAAGGCACATATATGTCTAATTTTACCAAATAAACATTTAAATGAACATAAATGTCTAATCAAAATGTTTCACCAATAGATGTCAAATGAAAATATTTACAAATTAATGTCAAATACATGTTTTCCAAATCAGTGCCATATTAACATATTTACAATCAATGCCAAATAATATGTTTACTAAATCAATGCCATGTTCACAAATCAATGTTAAATAACATGTTTACCTATGACATGTCTACTTAATATATAATTAATTTCACCAATTCATGTTTACGTGTTCTTCCTTTATAATAAATCTAATTTACAGTCTAAGATTCACAAATTCCAGTATGCCCAATTCCCCTTTTTACGTTAATTCATATTATGCCAATTCTAGGCAACTCAAACGGTAAAGCCACAATAAGACTGTAAATAAATAATGACAAAAAGGGGATAAGGAAGAAGAATGTCCATTTAAACAAATAATAAGTGAAAAAGGAGTAGGTAATTGACAGTAATGAACAATAACATGTAAATGATTAAACTTATAAGCACTGATACCATCAAAAACCTTTTTTATCTAGAATGGTAATCACTACAACAACTATTGTATCTACTTCAACATTAACTTTGAAGAAATCGGAAAATCACAGTAATACTCACATAAATTTGTTGTAGATATAGAAAAGGCCTTTGAAACTGAAGTAGATGAGAAATATCCTTTTAATATATAGTTTGACCGCACCCTAACTCTTTTTCTAAATTTATTTCAGAACATGGTAGAGAGGAGGAAGAAGACGAAGAAATATTTGTGTGAGAAAATAATGAGGATTGCTAGTCTATTTATAATAGAGCTAGGTATCCAAGATCATTGGATTTATTGTCCACGTTCATTGTATTTTACACATCAGCAATACATCAGCGGAATTATCCAGAAACATTCGAAGGTGGGTCAACCCACCTTAGACCTCGGTCTATCCATGTGTCGATCTCTTGGTCGACCATTTCCCATTGCTTTATTTCTATTTAATATATTTTTTATTTAAACTTTGTTTGATCATAACTTTTTCATACTTAGTCCTATTTACATAAACCAAAAGTCTATCTGAATCATTCCATGACGGACGCAACGGTGAAATTGATTTTGATCCATTATCAATATTTTTTTAATTAATATTTATTTTATCAATTTATTCCTTATAATTAATCCATTAATTAATTAATGTTTGTTAAAAAATTGGGATGTTACATCACTATTATCCAAGAAAAGATACTAGTGTGTAATGGTAACGATGCTGGAAGTAGTTAATATTTCCATAAGAAAATATTGCAATCTTATTTTACAAAGTTTAGAAATTTTAAAAAATTGTTGTTATAGTAAACAGTGTATCATTTGAAATTGTTTAGCCCAGATATGAAGTGTAACTATACTTATACCATTTAGTTAAGTATACAATGCTATTTTCTAAGTAATAAAAATAATATGATTTTGGGAATACACTTATTCTAAGAAAGTAGTATATGACTAAGGATTTCAAAGAAATGAAATAAGAGGTTAAATTGGGTTGAAATAGAAATAAGGGATAAGCTTGAGGATATTGTTATCCAAAATAACAGAAATAAGAGATAAATATATGATTATTGTTTTTTGAAGTAATAAAATATACTTATTTAGTTGAAGTATATGGAATCGATTTTCAAGGATCGATGAAATGATTATTATTAAGAGAGTATGAGTTGTTGATATAGTTATAGGTATTGTTTGATTTGATAGTTAAAGAACCGGCTATCAAATAAACCCTCTTTTGATTATTGACGTGTTAGTTTGAAGAGACCGGGATGAGAATTGGACCCAAAATCACTTCGAACCGACTTTGCGTTTGAAAACTAACTTGAAGGACTGCTTATGCGATTTAAAGATGGAAAATTAAAGACTGTGGATCTTCACGAGTAGAAGAACTACTTGTTGAATTTTTGTGGTTGCTCCCAAAGATATTTTGGTGGTGATTCTATCGTGATTGAAATCTTCATATTGTAAGGACTACCCGCTACTGATCCATGAGGTGATTCCTATATATGATGTGGTAGGAGAGTGCCTTCCTGGATGACTCGTATGAAAGAATGTCTAAGAGGGTATTTCCAAACGATCATGTACATTGATTTCCTCGAATGTACCTCCGTTTGTTGGTAGGGAATGCAACTTCTTTTAGCTTAACACCTAGAGTACTTTTGTGGAGGCCAATTAGAGATTTGGCGGATCTGACAATGTGCATTCAAAGTGAATGATGATGTGATGTTCTAGTAGGTAATCATAACCTCAAGCTTCATCAACCGGGAAATGACCGAAATCAGGTAGGCAGTAGGGCTATGTGGGTCATACCCATTAGGGTATATCATAACCTGATCTAGAGATGTGACGATCGCCCACAACCCTTGCACTAAACAAGAGGAATGATGCGCTGAAAGGAATGCCAGGCAGATGTGGACGATCATCAAGGGAAGTAAACCCCAAAGGGAACCCGTCGTAACTCACAGCGCAAGGATAAAATATAATAAAACATATACAACAAGTATTAATAGTGAAGCAGAAAACACCAAACTTTCTTAACAACTAGAAAGTAATATCCATATACTTGGATTACAACAATAGTGTTTACACAAATTTGTCTCACTACGGCACTCAGAGAATAGCAAACAGCAGAAATCCAAATACTATATAGTAGAAGAGATAGAACGCCAACGTCCTGCTCGCGTCTGAACTGCAACATCGTCCTCACTAAGCTATCACCTGTCACCTTCCACCTAGTCTGCCCTTCTAACAATCGCATGAACAGCCCAACGTAATAAGAGGGAAACATAAAATCTTGAGTCAGACAACAGTCATGGTGAGAGATGAAACAACTATCAAACACCATCAATAAAGTATACGAGAATAGGCAGAATAACCATCAATCTACCAATCACATTACCAGAGAAGAACTCCTAGCCCAACTTCCCACATTAGAAAATGATAGCCTTTATAACAAACATTTCAACCATACATCCAAAGAAACCAGAATGGCAATTCATTCCTATCAATCGGAAGAACCAAACAATAACATTCACAACATCCAGATTATACATCTCATGTGAACTATCCTAATCGAATTCAACATCCCTCAAACCCAAGCCGCAAAGGCCTAAACCAATATCAGATAAGCACCCAAGAAACATCTCCTTCGATGTTGGACAATCTATATGAGATGATACAAACAAAACAAACAACGTACAATGACTGACTCTGGCTATCACCGCCAATCTTTCTTTGAAACAATCGTTAATCGTATGATTGGCCATGTAACTATGCCACCCGTCAAGGGCTAATGGTAACCCTAGTTCTAACCAGATTACTGCACGTCCAATGTACATTTGTCTCCCAGAGACAACTAGGCCCATCCAATGGGTCTAGGGTATTCGACTAGTCCAACTAGCCTTTTAGGTTCCCCTATTATACCCTTGCTTTGAGCCCGTTAGAACTTACGACAACGATAATCCCTTCATAACTCTAGTCGGCATCGTCGACGACTATCCACAAACTCAGACCCAGTCTCAGGTATCCATCATCCACAAACTCAAGTCCAACTTGAGTCGTCTTCCTATTCGTTACATCTCCATGAACAACAAACACATCACATCTCTTCGATCATTCCTACTTGAACTCTCTTTCGAAGTCACAATCATTACTGAACCCAAAAACATCAATATAAGGTTCAACACAATTCATAATATTACATCTATTTGCTATGAAATAAACTGCAACATTCATGCAATTAACCACAGCGTTTACAAATGCTTTTAAAAATCCCTCACACATGAGCCCTGACCAACTCAATTCCCTTTGGGTACACAACCGATCCGAACACACTTCTGGTCAAGCGCACACTCTTCTGGTCAAGCACCCCATGGTCGAGCACACCCTGGTCGAGCACACACACTCTGGTCAAGCAAAACACTTCTGATCAAGCGCACACACCTTTGGTCAAGCGGACATACTTCTGGGCAAGCGGACACACTTCTCATCAGGCGGACACACTTCCGGTCAAGCGGAAACACTTTTCGTCAAGCGTACACACTTCTAGTCAAGCAGACACACTTCTGGTCAAGCAGACACACTTATGATCAAGCGTACACACTTCTGGTCAAGCGTACACACTTCTGTCAAGCGCACACACTTCTGGTCAAGCGCCCCCTGGTCGAGCATACCCTGGTCGAGCGCACACACTCTGGTCAAGCGCACACCTCTGGTCAAGCGCACACACTTCTCGTCAGGAGGACACACTTCTGGTCAAGCGTACACACTTCTGGCCAAGCGTACCACTTCTGATCAAGCAGACACACTTATGGTCAAGCGAACGCACTTATGGTCAAGCGTACACACTTCTGGTCAAGCGCATACACCTCCGGTCAAGCACCCCCTAGTCGAGCATACCCTGGTCGAGCACACACACTTTGGTCAAGCGCACACACTTCTGGTCAAGCAGACACACTTCCGGTCAAGCGGATAGCTGTCAGACAGCTGGGACAATGGCATTTAATTATGACAGGCAAAATCCGAACCTTCTCCAAACTTGACCAAAACTTCGTCAACTGATTATAATGACAAAATCAACTCATCTAATCCATCCAATACGATTATAATCATGTCATGAAATTGCTATTGTCAAATAACTATCATGTAAAATTCAACAAAATCATTCTAAATGATCATACGAACTAAAATATGGATCTAACTTGCATATACATATGGAATGACATAGAAATTACCGGTTTTAAGTTGCTAAATTAGATCCTTTGGCGATTCTTATGAAAATAAACTTACCATGATGTAGATCTAAGGAAAAGGATTTGAAAATGATGAAATTAAGATCATATAGTTCATATACTTGATTGAGTCCGTGTGAGAGATGCATATCACCCACCAATTTCCCAAAACAATTTAAAAACACTTAGATCTAGATGCGGACAGCGAAGGATTTGATCTAAGATCTTCAATTTGATGAACTCTCTTTTGGAATGGCGAAGATCTAGCTTCAAACGATATAGATCTTCGATTCTCTAAGCTTTAATGGTGGAAAGATGAAGAGAATGGAGAAATGGAAGAACTCTTGCTCTTCCAAATGAGAGAATGGAGAAAGTAAAAAAAACCACCATGCCTCCTACCCCCTATTTATAGCCATCACCAGCCCACTAATGGGCCTCCCCAAATCAGCCCATTATGGCTTCCCAAACCTGAACAACCAACTGAAAAACCTTAAAACAACGATTCTTCCCAAACCATTGAGCCAAATCTGTATCGAAAGCAACCACAACATGGAATTCTTACCACTATACTACAACCAGTGGAATAATTCGTCAACTTTGAGTGATGACATCCCCTCGGGACCTCATCCCTCAATCCATCGCATTCTTAGGCATATTCAAGTCCTGGATTGCTACCATGTTAACGGGATTAACCGCTATTCCGTTTACAGAACAATATGGCCTAAGAACCTCACCTCGCTCTTCCGGAAGTCTTCGAAAACTTAGCTCTCAGTTGATGCTTCCGTACGTCTTCCAAAACAATTTCTAGAGATCCATCAGTCTTGGTTGCAAACACAACTGGTCCCTCTCATTTGGATACACTTCTCTGAATGAGTCCTTTTCCCAAAAGGTCACGAACTTGCACCTCTAACTCTCGTTGTTCCTTAGACGCCAACTGCCTAAGAGGAATAATGATTGGTCTAGCACCCTTGACCAAATCGATCCTAAACTCGATCTCATGATGCGGCGGCAACCTTTTGACCTCGTCAAGGACATCCTCCAACTCATTAGCGATCAGCACAGATGACAAATCTTCCTGTGGAATCCCAAGCAAATATAGATAGCTCATGAAGACCCTGTCTTCAGGCTTACATCTAATCAACACTTTTCGCCCCTTCCATATTCCTGACCCTCACATCTATCTTCCCGCAATTCACTCTAGTCGCATACTTCTTGATCCAATCCATGCTCAAGATGATCCCAAACCGAGCGAAGTTTAATACAAAGCAATCACACACAAAAGAGCAACCATGACTCGGCAACACTAGACCACGACATAACATGCATAAACTGGATGAACCCCCAACTGGATTAGTCACGATCAATGGTCTATCACAAATCTCGAGTTCCAAACCCAAGTGGCACACTAACTCATTACAAATAAATGAATACGATGCTCCAATGTCGAGCAACACACGAACTGAAACATCTCTAATCGGGAGGATCACCTTGAATAACGACACCCTTCCCTTTCTCCTCTTCTGGAGTCTCAAGTGTAACCAAATTCCATCACTCCATGGCCCTGCCTTATAGCTGGCTTGACGCAATCTTTCTCTTAGTTGCATCATCTAAACTCAAGTCTCCAAAAATGCGAACACAAGAATCCACCCACCTCTGAACCTCATCAGACGGTTCTGTTCCTTTGAATGACTTTCTTCCTAGAGATGTATAATCTATGCACAGTTTCACAGAATCCACCACCCTAGGCAATTGAACACCTATATCTACCGTGGTTGCCACTGGAGCAGGTAACCTTTGCATGAATGCTTCCATCATGGCCTCAAACATGGTTGGGTAATCTAGTGCACCGCCATTACCCCGACCCTCCAGGCACAGCCCCCTCCCTAGTAGTATGTCTTGAAGCACGTAAACTCATTCTAAATCTGCAAATTAGAATGATTAGCCACTTGCAAGAAAAAACTGCTAAAGAAGTACAAACACTACTCATATAGTATAAATCCAACTGAAATCTACAAATACGTCTCTCATACGTATTATGTCTTCGAACTTTGGCTAAAATCATTAACCAGAGCTCTGATACCAAATGTGGTGACCACACACAACCCTGCCCTAAACAAGAGGAATGATGTGCTAAAAGGTGTGCCAGGCAGCTGTGGACGTTCATCAAGGAAAGTAAACCCCAAACGGGACCCGTCATAACTCATAGTGCAAGATAAAATATAATAGAACATATATAATAGGTATTAATAGTGAAACAGAAAACACCAAACTTTCTTAACAACTAAAAGTAATATCCATTAGATTATCATTGTTTTAATACATTGGATGTGATGTGCATTGAAATGAATATTGTATATACTAAAATGTTGAATAGTGAAGTGCAATACAGTGGTGTGGATATACGTGTAGTGCTGAATAGAGTACATTCTGAAGTACTGTATATAGCGATGTACATGAATAGTGATGTGCCTTGATTAGTGAAGAGCATGAATATAGTGAAGTGCAGTATAGTGGTGTGGATATAGTGAAGTGAAATGATTAGTGAAGAACACAAAGAGTAGAGATTGCCACTGATATTTGGAAATGAAGATTATCTCTTACAAAGCTGCAGCTGGTTTTCATTGTTTGTAAGTGATTAAACAATATTTTCATGCTCATCAGTAGTTCTTGTAAGTGATATTTTTAGTATTGCCGTGTGGATGGCTGCTAGGTAATAGCTAGTTGTTTCTTTTGTAATTTCTATTGTAGTAATAAAAATGTGCTTAACTTTCAAAATAAAAAGTAATATCCATACACTTGGATTACAACAATGGTGTTTATACAAATTTGCCTCACTACAGCACTCAGAGATTAGCAAACAACAGAAATCCAAATACTACATAGTAGGAAAGATAGTACACCAGCCTCTTGCTCGCCTTTGAATTGCAACATCGTCCTCACTAAGCTATCACCTGCCACCTAGTCTTCCCATCTAATAATCAGATGAACAGCCCAAGGTAATAAGAGGGAAACATAAAACCTTGAGTCAGACAATAGTTTTAGTGAGTGATAAAACAACTAACAAACATCATCAATAAAGTACATGAGAATAGGCAGATTAACCATCAATCTACCAATCACATTACCAGAGAAAAACTCTAAGCCCAACTTCCTACATTAGACAGTGATAGCCTTTATAACAAACATTTCAAGCATACATCCATTGAAACCAGAATGACCATTCATACCTATCAATCGGAAGCAACCAAACAATAACACTCACAACATCCAAATTATACATCTCACGTGAATTATCCTAATCGAATTCAACATCCCTCAAACCCAAGCCCCAAAGGCCTAAACTAATATAAGATAAGCACCCAGTAAACATCTCCTTCGACGTTGGACAATCTATATGAGATGATATAAACAAAACAAACAACATACATGACTGACTCTGTCTATCACCGCCAATCCTGCTTTGAAACCGTCGTTAATCGTATGACTGGCCATGTCACCATGTCATCCGTTAAGGGATAATGGTAACCCTAGTTCTAACCAGACTATTGCACGTCCAGTGTACATTTGCCTCCCAGAGACAACTAGGCCATCCAATGGCTCCAGGGTATTCGACTAGTCCAACTAGCCTTTTAGGTGCCCCTATTAAACCCTTGCTTTGAGCCTGTTAGAACTTACGACAACGACAATTCCTTTATAACTCTAGTCGGCATCGCCGACGACTATCCACAAACTTAGAACCAGTCTCGAGTATCCATTATCCACAAACTCAAGTCCAACTTGAGTCGTCTTCCTATTCGTTACATCTCCACGATCAACGGACACATCACATCAATTGAGCATTCTTACTATAACTCTCTTCGAAGTCACAATCATTACTAAACCAAACGACATCAATATAAGGTTCAACAAAATTCATAGAGTTACATCTATTTGCCATGAAATAAATTATAGCATTCATGCAATCAACCATAGCGTTTACAAATCCTGCTAAAAAAACCCTCACACATGAGCCTTGACCAACTCAATTCCCTTTGGGTACAAAACCGATCCGACACACTTTTGGTCAAGCGCACAAACTTTTGGTCTAGCGCCCCCTGGTCGAGCACACTCTAGTCGAGCGCACACACTTCTGGTCAAGCGCACACACTTATAGTCAAGCGAACACACTTCTGGCTAAGCGGACACACTTCTAGTCAAGTCGACACACTTCTAGTCAAGCAGACACACTTTTGGCCAAACGCACCCACTTCCAGTCAAGCATCCCAGGTCGAGCATACCCTGATCGAGCATACCTTGGTCGAGCACACACACTCTGGTAAAACGCACACACACTCTGGTCAAACGCACATGCTTCTGGTCAAGTAAGCACACTTTTGGTCAAGCAGACATACTTCTGGTCAAGTGGACACACTTTTGATCAAGTAGACACACTTCTGGTCAAACAAACACACTTCTGGTCAAGCAGACACACTTATGGGCAAGCGGACAGCTGTCTAACAGCTGACACAATGACATTTTCGTAATTATGACAGGCCTGATCCGAACCTTC
Source organism: Allium sativum (assembly GCA_030737875.1). Taxonomy (NCBI): domain Eukaryota; kingdom Viridiplantae; phylum Streptophyta; class Magnoliopsida; order Asparagales; family Amaryllidaceae; genus Allium; species Allium sativum. The sequence continues at coordinate 564,151,459 of CM060919.1, read as the reverse complement.
TCCAAACTTGACCAAAACTTCGTCAGTCAATCCCAATGACAAAATCAACTCATCCAGTCCGTCCAATACGATTATACTCATGTCATGAAATTGCTAACATCAAATAACTATCATGTAAAATTCACCAAAAATCATGTTAAATGATCATATAAACTAAAATCGTGGATCTAACTTGCATATACATATGGAATGACATAGAAATTACCGGTTTTAAGTTACTAAATTAGATCCTATGGTGATTCATATGAAAATAAACTTACCACGATGTAGAACTAAGGAAAACGGCTTAAAAATGATGAAATTAAGATCATAGAACTCATATACTTGATTGAATCCATGTGAGAGCATATCACTCACTAATTTCTAAAAACAATCCAAAAACACTTAAATCTAGATCCGGACAACGAAGGATTTGATCCAAACTCTTTAATTTGATGAACTCTCTTTTAGAATAGCATAGAGCTAGCTTCAAATGATGTAGATCTTCGATTCTCTAAGCTTTAATGGTGGAAAGGTGAAGAGAATGGAGAAAGAAAGAACTCTAGCTCTTCCAAATGAGAGAATGGAGAAAGTAAACTATTCTCCATGCCTCATACCCCTACTTATAGCCACCACCAGCCCACTAATGGGCCTCCCCAAATCAGCCCTTTATGGCTTCCCAAACCTGAAGAGCCAACTAAAAACCTTAAAACAACGATTCCTCCCAAGCCGCTGAGCCAAATCTTTAATGTGATTACTCTATGGAAAGGAAACATCATTTTCTTTTCAATGACATAGGTCTCAACATCTGATTCGATCCGAGTAAAAAGTCATGTCATGTGTAAGACTAATAGGCGAAAAATGGTCAGAAAACAAAATTGGTAAAAATTATGAACATGTCTCACATTCCCATAAACAACATATTAAAATATGAAAATGATCCAACCCTCAGGGAATAAAATAAAAATATTTTACGATCCTTCGATATGTAAAATGTGGGTCGTTACAAAGAAATTGACCGTCCCTTTTTGTATGCTCCAGAAAGTATGGTTAGATGACCAACAACCGTGGTGATGATATATTTGGCACACTCAAGTTGAATGAGTGGACGGTTCTGTGTGGTCGGGTTGCAAGATGTTCTTAATAAACCGCGGTGTTCCATCCCTAGTGAACAATCATCGGAAGGTGGTTCCATACCTAGTCATGTTCGAAACCTAAACTCCAATACGAGCCATACGTTTTTGGTTGTAAACCAATTATGCCAAAAAGTAAGATGCTTGATTTTCGGCTATATTCCTATTTTATTTGCGGATTGATAAACATTATTATAATATCAGTGGATATTGATACAAAAAGTGATTTGGTTATCGTGATATAAAACATGTGCTATGTTTATGTGTAGTCGTGCCTTATGAAAGTTCCATTCTTTTAAAGGAGTTTCTAAAGTAAAACAAGTTGATTGTTGTGAGTTTTATCACTGAAAGTATTCCAGACTGATTCGGGTGATTTTGTTTTCCTTAAAATGTGCTCGGATCAGACCGGGTATATTTTCCAGGTTAGGTCTTACTTGGAGCTTAAAGAGAGGAGCGAAGTCGAGACGTATTTGTGTATTTTCCGATATTAATTTATTTCCGCTGTGTGTGTTATATTTATCAGCAATGAGCTGATCTAGTTGTCTGATTGTATAATCACATATATATACAGTTTTCACTTTGTGTAAAGAGTTTTGATATATTATATTTCATTCGTTCCGCTATGAGATTCTATTCTACTCTGATTTGGTAGCATTCATGTATCTTCTTTTTCTTCTTCTATTCTAATATTTCTTTCTTTCTACGTCTCACCCTCTAACTTTTTTCTTTTAACTATCTGAGTTTTCGGTACTTGAGTTTTGGCAAGTGAATACAGGATAATGTGTTATTATCGAAATTCAAGATTTGAATTTCGCCGGGTCGTTATAAACAACATGCCCTTATTATAAAATATTAATTATTAATTATAAAAAAACATTTGTTAATTATTTAATGAATTTTTTTAATATTGTTTATTAATTATTAGTATTATACTATTGATTAATGAATGTTAATTGTTAATGATAATTATTTCATATTTCAAATTTAATATTATTATTTCATAGCATTACAATTTATCATTACTTATTAATAACTATATTTAATTATAATTATTAATTTATTATTACAATGGGCAAATGAATAAGGCATTAACTAGCATCTATTGCAATTGAAAAAAAGAGTTGTACTAGACATCTATTATAATTAACAAAAAAGAAAAGTTGTTAAAAATAGGTTGGCAATAAAGAATGGTTGTAATAGGGCATATATTACAACTCCTAAAATAAAAGAGTTGTTAATAATATGTTTATTACAACTGTGAAGGAATGACACTTGTAAAACAACCTTTGTTACAACTAGCATTTTGTCACAGTTGTAAAATTAGAGCTGTAATATGGTGTTTTTGTTGTAGTGAACCGAACATATTCACAAGATTGTCCATTTCCGCAATTCGTAGTAGACACAGGGGAATTTTTTTTGTGCAAATCCAAATCTATTTAGGTATATAGCAATCTAAATCTACACTATCAAAATATAGAGAACGATAAATTTATAGAAGTTCCACCAAGAGAACTACTAGCAGAAGGATGATGGACTGTGTAGAACTAGTTTTTGGATTTTACCCTCAAAGTATTGTATTCCAAACTTTCTCCTAAACCAATATATATAAGAATCCAATTAGAGTCTTATATATGTACAATTTTCAATTCCAAATACTAATAAGAAAGTTAGATTAGAAAAATAGATAAATAAGTTAAGGAAAATGAAGAAATCTAACCTATCCTATTTTCTAGAAATTAGAACAATTGCGGAGAAGTAGAATGGAGGCATAGAAGAGAATAGAATGCAGGGTTTTAGGGAGAGACCAATGCCTAATTTAAACTTGTAAGAGTGTGTATGGTTTGACGTGCTAGTTTTATAAAATCTAGACAACCCGTTCTAGCAAAATATATAAAAACGCCTTAACAAACAAGCCTCTCTTCCCCACCCTCGACCAAAAAGGCGATCGACTCCCGGTCGACCTCCCTCAAGGGGAGAAATTGACCCACCTTAGGGTTGAGCGCTGGGAGATTTTATCTCCATGTCAGTTTTTATTAATTACATAATTATTTTGATTGATTCGTTCCATTTATTTTGATTCTTGTCCCCTTCTTGCATATATATATATATATATATATATATATATTTACATACAATTTTGAAATCCAAAGGAATATTCCATTATGCCAAAGGTATATTATTTTATTCTAGATTTTGTTGTACATAACAATTATATGATTTTTTGTTTGATGATAACAAACAAACACACACACACACACACACACATATATATATATATATATATATATTATAAACGTGTTCGCAATTGTACTATTCTACTACATCACAGACAGAATTAAATATTTATATTTAAATAGAATACTACTGCACAAGAATTTAAATATTCAAATAGTAATTTATTTAAATATATAATTTCATTTCAACATTTAAATAGTACAGATTTCTAACTCCACTATTTGTACATCTCATTGTAATACAATACATTCAATTTTATTTATATACATAGCTCCTTGCTACAGTTCACTCTGTTACAAATTTATTCAGTTTTACAGTCACTCACTTATATACATTCCGTCACACACTTGTCTTTAGTGTGCTTCACAGTCAGTCCAGTCACCTGCATACCTGTCACAGAAACACACACTGTAAACTGGAACAAAACAATATCAAATTCTAGCAGATATGATTTTGTTTTAAAATTTATTTGCCTTAGAATTTTGGTGTGTTTCTCATCATATTTCATGACTTGATATGATATGCATATTCATCCATCTATGTTTAGACAACTTGTGATATTCACAGTGATTCACTGTAAATACCACAAGATAGACAGTGTCTCTAGTGCTCTCACACACACACAACACACACACACACACACACACACACACACATATATATATATATATATATATTCTGCACATATACAATACATGTATACACATACATGCGTATGTATATACATATATATTTTGTGCAGGGGCAATATGGTCAAATATCAGTCAGTACATAGTTCAAGCCAAACAGGTCAAAAGAAATGGCAAGTGGCAGAAACAACAACATATACACACACGTGTTGTGTATGTATGCACGAAATGTTCGGCTCTAAAATATGAACAGTGCACACATCAATATCAAGACAGCTCACTACGATGTATAACAAGTCCAAACTAGACCAAGGTGAAGACCAAATAAAACAAGTGCAAGAATGGTGTGATACAAGCAAAGGTCATAGTAACGTGGACAGTATGGTCAAGTGTAACAGCAAGAGTCATGTACAAATGTTTTGCATACATGCTCAGCATGGCCGAGGCAACTCAACAAGGATGAAAACCCAAATACAAATGACAAACTCAAGAACTAAAGTCCACAAATTCAACATGCGAGATTCTAATTCAAGTCGACAAGAACAACAAATGGAGTATATGGTGCAACAAGGAGCATGGCTCAGCAATACAAACTGGTCAAAACTTAAATGGACAGAAAAATTCGAAATGATACAAAGCAGATGAACAAGCCATGCAAGCATACAAGAACTGAGTTCAATCTCAAGTGAATCAGCACAATTTGGACCCAACCCAAACAAAAAATTTCCACAAGAAAAAAATTGAAACTGGCCTTAAACATGGTGGAACAAGACAAGAAAAGGGGGCAGCTTCAAATAATTCATTGTAGTTGCATGTAAGGTGTGACACAATTGCATATGCATAAACATAAATGAGAAATGGAAGGTTCAATGACAAGTGCAAGCAACATGCACTTGATTTATGCAAGCCAGTAGAATGAATGACACAAGTAATATGCGAATCAGTGTACATGAAAAGTCAGGAAAGACCAAGACAATATTGTTAAGACAAACACGCACACACACAGACACTCACTCACACACACACACACACAAATATATATATATATGCATCAAAATGGATAAAGAATGAATGAATCATATAGGCAGTTGCAAATAAACACAGCATGGTACACAAGACAAGAAATACTATAAAAGAGCAAAGTCACAGGTCACAAGAAAAGCAAGTACAAGCTCGAGCAAATACACAAGATTCAGTGAACAAACAGTTTTCTAATATGTGTACACATATGCAATCTGTGTACAGGTAACAGTGGCAAGTATATAAGGCAGTATACTAGTTCAGATCAGTGGTCAATACATTTGCACAAGAAAAAGGGTGCCAGGTTTAATGTTGTGTACACAAAATAATTAAGTTTTTCAAGACATGAAGCAGCTGACACATGAAGCCTTAATCTCAAATAATTGCTCACATTAAAAGGAATCAATTCTAGCATAATTAGTTGTTGCTAGAATTGTGTGCAAAATGTTTCCAGAAAATATCAAATTCGCAAGGGCAAGGAAATATTTCAAAAAACAATATTTTAGGCAAGAAAAATTCTAATTGTTTCCAGTATTCAAGGGATTTAATTTTTGGCAAGATTAGATTTCACGTGGTAGAAATCATTCCAGAAATGGCAAGACAATGACATGATTTCCAGAAAATCATAAGAATGATTAACAGCCTCAAAATCATTCCAGAATTCAATCACAAAGTCACGACATCAAATCAAGCAAGGATAAATTCGATTATTTCCAGAAATCAATCAAGTATACATGGAAATAAGTCAAGCAGTCAACACACAAATCAAACCAAGCCATTTATGATATTAAAGAAAGATAAGGATTTCATAACCCTACATAAACCACATCATCATAGGCAAATCAAGCATTGAAAACAAAGACACAAATTCGAGAGAAAACAGAAAAATCAAATCAGAGTACTCACAATTGTTTTCGATCTCAAAGCCTAGGCTAAATCGATCGACCAAGAAGCATTAAACATTAAAGCTATCATAGAATCAATTTCATCAATTTTAGGCGTCACAATTTGGTTCACAATAAAAGCCCTAATCTTATTTTGGTCGGCCATTAAAAAGAAACAAAGAGAGTTGTTTTAAGTGATAAAGCAAACAAAGGGTAGCTGTCAATTTTATTTAGAAGGGAGGGATTTTATTTTGTTTTATTTTTAATTGTTTTTATTTTGTTTTGTAAATCGATCAATCGGTTTTTCTAGTTTTCTGTAGAAACTAGGGTTTACTAGTTATAGGATTCATAGTTAGGGTTTACGAGTTACGGGTTTGTTATTCGGGGAAAATATGATCTTAGATGTAAAGATCGGTCCAAGGTTTTGAGCGTAGGACTAGAGCAGGAGCAGGGTTTTGTAAGCATGATCTTTTTAATACATTGTAGAAATCCTGGGAATGCAGCAGTAGGCAGGGTTTGCTGAAGCTGGGTAAAATTTATATCATTTTATTTCTACATTTATTTTCCTATTGAAATCTGTGCTGTGATAAATTTATTATCTCGTAAAAATCCAGTAAACCCTATTCATCCCCTCTAGGGTTAATCTAGACCGAACAAGTGGTATTAGGGCAAACATTTTTTTATTAACTCTAGAGTCATGGTGTTCCCTAGTTGTCAATCCAATGAGAGTCAGCCATGTCATATTCTAACTATTTTTAATGGTATAGATTTTTTAAATTGGAAATCGGTAATGGAATCTTATTTAAAATCTGTTAATATTAAGTATTGGGATATTGTTATTAATGGATATGATATAGTTGATAGGAATGATATTGGGTTTAATTCTCGTGCTACACATATTTTATATTCTTATATTGATGATGTCCAATATAACCATATCTCCCACTATTTGACTGCATAGAAAATCTAGAATACTCTCAATACGAAGTATGGACGAAATAACGACAACTGCTCAAAACCCCAGAAGGTCAGCTCAGGTTCAGAAATATGTCTGAAAGGAGAAATAGATGATGATAGCAATGGAGATTCAATAGGAGATTTTTCATGTGAAGATTTAGTGTTTGTGTGTACTGATTTAACTAAAACTAGTGATAATCTCTAACGGAAAACCAGATTTCTTAAAGCTAAAAATCTTGAGTTGACCAACAAAATTAATGATTTGAAATCAAAATTTGATTACTCTAAAAGTTCTTCAAACTCTAATTGCAAAAGTTGTTTGAATTTGGGAAACAATCTTGTTCATCTCAAAAAATATTCAAAATCTTGAAAATAAAAATTTGATCTTAAAAGGGAACAAGATTAAGCTTGAATGTACAAACAATTTTTTGCAAAAGGAATATGAAAATTTAAGACGACTGAAAATTCCGAATATGAAATTGCTGAGAAAAAAAATTTGCAGAAAACTGAATCAATCTTGAATAAGCTTGAAAAAGAGATTGAAAAATTCAAGGAATTTGAAAAACATCAATTTGAGAAACAAAATCATTTTGAATTTGAAATTCTTGTGTCCAAGACCAAAATATTGCTTGGAAACGTAAACTTGGTTTTGAAACAAAATGAAGCCGAAAGGAAAGAGATCAATATTAATCGTTGTTCAAGATTGTTGAAAGAGAATTGTGATCTTAAATCTAAAATTGAGCGACTTGAATCAACTTTAAATAAATTTTTTAATGGGGGAAAATCATTGGATATGTTGTTGTAAAACCAATCTTCTGCTGGAAATAAATGCGGTCTTGGTTTTGGGAAGATTAATGTTTTTGAAAATTAAAATTCTAATGATTTTGAAAAACCTTCAAACTGCTTTAGAAAATATCATTTTGGGAAGTTGAACTCTAATCATTTCAAAGGATTTTTAATCACAAACGAGATGATAACTTGTTTTTTTACAAACAAATTAAACATTTTTGGACCCCAAAAGGAAATAAAATGAACTTGGCTAAATTCAAACCGATTTAGGTTCCTAGGGGCACAATGGTTAATTCTGATGGGTTATTATACAAACAAGTTTGGATAACAAAATGTGTGAACGAAACAGTGAGTGGTTTTATAAATTTTGTTAGACCACTTGATCCTCTAAATACTTAGGTACCGAAGGAGGTTGAGGAACCACTTTGCAAAAGAGAAACTGCATTCAAGTTACTCCATATCTTTGAAACATTAAGAGTTCCTTAGCTAAGATTGTCGAGTTGGAGATCCATAACATCTACTGGAAATCAGGTATGATCTCTAAACTCATTTTTGTTTATATTCTTTGTTTATATTCTTTTTTTATTCCTCCTCCTATTTTTCATTTTATCCTTCTTTTTATTCTTCATTCATTTTGTTCTGGTTTGCATTGACATTACCATTTTTCCCCCTTATATTATGAGCATATTTAACTCCTAATTGCAAAAATCTTGTTTTTCTTGAAATCCGCTTCATTTGCACAAAACTCTCATGTTTTATTGATTTCCAGATCTTGAATTTAAAATTGTAAATATTTTTCAATTATGACGACCACCCCATCATCAGATCACCAACGACCTGATTTCTCAGCATTCCCAAAACTCTAACAACCCGTGCCTCCTGAAGTCGAATGACCTACGATCTGCCACCACCAACGACCAGGTCTTTTATGCACATCATGACCCGCCTTTGCCAAGCCACCTACATGACTTGACCTGCTCCGAACGACCTGACTTCTACGCCTTCCATTTGAAGACGAACGACCCAAACAAGCACCAATGACCTGACCTACTTTCTGGACGATCTAACCCATTTCTTGAGTAATAAACCACGATCTAACACTACCACGTAAGCACCGACCTAAGAAAAACGATTCGACTTCATATCTGACCAAAATAGCTCCAATCTTGACCAAATCATCACCAAACAATAACATCAATTCAAACAACTCATCCAAACCATTCAATTCAACAATCAACACATTATGAAATCAACAACAACATCAAAAGGACAACCAATAATCATGTAAATTCGCAAATCATGATAAATCAATGAATAAACTAAAATAATGGATCTAACTTGCATAAACATATGAATTTACATAAGAAATTACCGGTTTTAAGTTGCTACATTAGATCCTATGGTGATTTAAATGAAAATATATTTACCATGTGTAGCTCTAGGTGAAAACAACTTAAAATGAAGAAAATAAGATCAAACAACCCATAAATTGATTGAATCCATGTGAGAGATGCCTATCACTCACTAATTCTTCGAATTAACTCGAAATCACTAAATTCTCAATACGAACAGCGAAAAATGAACTTCAAACCTCTTGATTTGATGCAATCTCTCTTCACTTGATGTAGACCTAGCTTAGATTGATGTTAATATTCAATTCCCTTAGTATATTTGATTGAGCAAAGAGGATCACGAGCTCAACCAAATGAGAGAATAAAGAGACTAAACTATTCTCCATGCCTATAACCCCCTATTTATAGCTTCCCACCAACCCAATAACGGGCCTCCTCAAATCAGCCAATCAATGGCTCACAAAACCTGAACAAAAATTGTGAAACACTAAAACAATGATTCCTCCCAAACCACTAAACCAAATCTTTAATGTGATCACTCTACGGAATTGGCAACGCCATTTCCTTTCCAATGAAATTGATCTTAGCACCTGATTCGATCCCAATCAAAAGTTATTCCCTATACAAGACTGATAGGGGTAAAATGGATATAAATAAAATTGGTAAAATTATGGGCATATCTCACATCCTCATAACCAACATATCAAAATATGAGAATGATCCACCCCTCAGGGAGTAAAATAAAAAAAATTACAATCCTCCGGTATGTACAATGTGGGCTGTTACAGCAATTGTTTTGAAGTTTGTTTTTAGTGAATTCCTAATAGTGTTGAAGCATTCTTATGATATCTTGAACACTACTAATTTGAACTATAATTTTTTTGAAGATCTGAAAAATTAATGAAATTTCACACACCTTTGTTGTTTTGAGTTTCTTCTATTTCATTTTGGAAAGACTTGAAAAAATACACTCATTATATTACACTACTTTTTTCAGTTGTGATAATTTCATTAGTTTTAGGATTGGCTTGACTATTCTAATTTAAAAATCATTTGATACAGATCATTGTGTTGCATCTTGAAATTCATTTTTTTCATCATGATCATTTGGCTTGATAATTGATTTTGTTTTAAATCATTTGAAGTTGTTGATATCTTGAATCTCACACACTTCTTGGATTTGAAATTGATAATCTTGTGTGATCGATTCATTGAATCTTGAAATTTACACGTCTCTTCAAGTGATTCAGATAAAGTGTCTTCTTAATCTTGGATCATGATATGTCTTCTTGGACTTGTTATAAATTTTCTAAAAACTATCTTCCTAAACTTGTTTTGAAATTGAAAGTTTGCTGCTCTGATAAAAGGAATTGTCCTGTAAATGTTTTCTGATGACCGCTTGATTTGGTATCAAATGTCTTCTGCTGCCCGAGTTAAGTGTTGTAAATTCAGTGCTTTGTTCTCTTTGACCACTATGAATACTTAGGAGCTTGAAGTGGTATCAGTTCTAGAAATGTTGGAAAATTTTCTTAGTAAAATGTTTGATTTGTTTTAAACTGATTCTCATCTTTTGTATAAATCTTTTTGAATCCCTATTCTAGTTGACTATTTCAATTTTAAAATCATTTATCGCTTATTTATTCAGAAATTGAAATCAATAACCAAATTGAACTATAATTAGAATTCAGCAAAATTATTATCAGGTTTTTGAAGATGTGATGAGTTGTGACTATAGCATACTTCACAACAAGAGGAAACTTTATTTTATTTCTCATGATGTTTAAAAAGTTTTTATAATATCTTTGAATTGGTGCTTATTTCATGACCATCTTCTTTTTTATCATCATTTTGTTATCCATTATGATTTTTTATTAATGTGAAGAATTTATTTGTAACAACCCGTAAAATGCGAGCCAGTTTGAAATTTTTATTTTGGCAATTCTAGCGAATTTAGTATATTTAAAATAGATTATTTTAAATAATATCGACGGGGAATTTATTTTGAATAGAATTCGAACGTATATATTATACGCGTCGTCGTTAGAATATAAATATTTATATATAATTATAAATAGAATTGAAAATGGCGCGGTAGTTCGATAATTCGATTTCAAACTTCAATTGAATGTACCGGGTGCAAAACAATCCGGATTTTAGTGAAACCAAAAATGATAGGATCTAATTGATAATATCTTTCTATCGAATCCGAAAAATCAAATTTTCATAGCGGGGATCAGAAGATATGTCCAGTTGAAAATTCTGAATAGTCGCTATGGAATTCAGGCCCTTAAAAATGGACATTTTGCAAATGACCTCGGATTTCGACGAAACCAGTTTTGTTGGGTCCGCAGTGTGAAGTTATTGCTAGGTTTCAAATTTCATAATTTTTTGAATCAATATGTGAGCGTGGCAAAGGAAAACGCGTTTGACCAGTTTCAGTTGATTTTAATCGACTGGAAATTGGCCATTTTTCCAACGGTCTCAGAATTCGACGAAGCTAGTTTTATTAGGACCGTATCGTCAATACGAAGCTAGGAAATATTTTTCTGCAATTTATAGAGTTAGTATGTGACCCCGGTAATTTGAAATGTACATTTAAAATTCAATATAGTGATTTAAATGTAAATTTAACGGAAACTGATTCAAACAGTCGAATCAGCCTACGATGCACATCCCATTGTGTTCGGAATGGGGGTCAAATGCTATAGACGACAGGCGGTGGACCTCGTTTCGAGGTCGTATGGAAAAGTACCTTTTTTGAAATTAAAATAATAAAAAAAAATAAAACCCTTTCCCCCTTTATCTTTCTGCCCCCCCCCCCCCCCCCGTTCGATTTCATTTCTCAGAAAAAAAAGAAAAAAAAACCACCGATGACCGCTCCTCCACCTCCCCCCTGACCGACGTCGCACCCCCTCCTAGAGCCCCGTTCTCCTCCTCCTTCATCGTCTCCCTCATCCTCCCTTCTCCGCTTCAGAAACCGCGCCCCCAAATGCCCATCCCGAAATAGAACGACGCCCCCCCCTAGCTCAGGCACGAGCTCCACCGCCGGCCATCCAAGCTCCGCGCGACCACCAGTAGCCCCCCCTCTGTAAGTCTTTTTTTTTATTTAATTTATTTATTTTATTTTTATTTTATATAAACAGAAAAGAAAACTGAATTTTTAAAAAAGGGTAAAACTGAATTTTATCTACTTTAAAAACTGATTTTTATTTACCTTAAAAACTGGTTTTTTTATTTATGTTGTAAAGTTATAAAAATGTAATCTTTTATATTTGAAAAGATAAAAATATGATTTTTATATTTTTAAGGTATTAAAAATATGATTTTTATATTTTTAAAGTATTGAAAATATAGTCTTTACTATATAGATGATGTCAAAATATGATTTTTGTTTATGAAGAAAGTTAAAAATATAATTTTTATAGTGATGAAATGAAAATAAAATCTATATTTTCATAAAGGCGAAATCTTTATTTATAAAAAGGCGAAATCTTTATATGGAAAATAGCGTGATAAAAATATGATTTTTATCTATATAACATAGAAGTAAAAATATGATTTTTATCTATATAACATAGAAGTAAAAATATGATTTTTAAATATTGAATAGCAAAGTAAAAATATGATTTTTAAATATTGAATAGCAAAGTAAAAATATGATTTTTAAATATTGAATAGCAAAGTAAAAATATGATTTTTAAATATTGAATAGCAAAGTAAAAATATGATTTTTATATATTGAACTTCGAAATAAAAATATGATTTTTATATATTGAATAGCGAAGTAAAAATTCGATTTTTACATAGGTAGTGAAGCGGACAACGAAGGTAACAAAAAGAGCGAGAATGGCGGAGACTTCTGCAAAAGAAGAGTCGAGATGGTTGGATAGCTATCTGTGAGAACTTCTCACCTTTCAATTTAATTTTCTAGTTATATTTATATACTAGGATGCAGACGGTGCTTAGTAGCACCCGACACCCATCATCCACAGACCATGGATGACTTGTTTGTTAAATTGTTTGGTTGTGTAGTTGGTTAGATTATCTGATTGGAATTTGAATTGTTTGGTGAAATGAAATTAATTTGATTGATGTGTGAATGGCGTGGGCCTTCACTAGACCGGGGATAAGGCTAGGCCTTGTCCCGTTTCTAGTATCGTGCCGTTATGCCGCCGAAATTTTCTAAAATATGTTAGAAAATAAAAATATCATTTTATTGTGTAAATGAATAATAGAAATTCATGTGTTGGAATAAAATGTTTAATCGTTAAAAATATAATTTTAACGTGAATATGAATAAATGAATATTTATAAACAAATCGGTCGATTTGTTTATATACACTAATTTGAATGATTGATTGGGTCGATAAATTTTACACATCGCCCAACTGCACAAATAAAATCTGTGTTTGATTGCTTGAAACCCCACACGGGTGTTGGGATGAAATTTGAAGTTCACTCATCCTGATTGATTAAATATGTCAATCGATTGATTGACAGGTTGTTATAAGCGTTGAATATCTATATTTGATGCTTATACAGTGTAGTGCACTTTGGTTGATGGTTGATTATTTTTCAATGCTATTATACATGTGTTGTATGAAAATCCATATAATTAACTTTATATGGTAATTGATTGGGCCTCATTCCAATTTGAAAAATAAAGAATATTATAAAATAAAGGTTCATGTGTTGACAGTACTCATCCATTGAGATTGGTCATGTGTTGAACGAAGTATTTTGATAATAACAACTATTTTGAAAAAGAAATATTTGAAATAGAATATTTGAAAATAGAAATTTATGAAGCCGTGTTGATTAGATTGACGCCATTATGACGTGAACGATATTTATATCGATTTTAAACGATTTCGAAATGAATTGAATTGAAAACGATTTCGAAATGAATTGAATTGAAAACGATTTCGAAATGAATTGAATTGAAAACGATTTCGAAATGAATTGAATTGAAAATGATTTCGAAATGAATTGAATTGAAAACGATTTCGAAATGAATTGAATTGAAAACGATTTCGAAATGAATTGAATTGAAAACGATTTCGAAATGAATTGAATTGAAAACGATTTCCAAATGAATTGAATTGAAAACGATTTCGAAATGAATTGAATTGAAAACGATTTCGAAATGAATTGAATTGAAAACGATTTCGAAATGAATTGAATTGAAAACGATTTCGAAATGAATTGAATTGAAAACGATTTCGAAATGAATTGAATTGAAAACGATTTCGAAATGAATTGAATTGAAAACGATTTCGAAATGAATTGAATTGAAAACGATTTCAAATTGAATTGAAAGCGAATTGAAATGAATTCATATTGGATTGAAATTTGAATTGAATAGAAATGAATTTTAAAACGAATTTATAAAGAAGAATTCAATTTTGATTTGAATTGAAATGGAAGTTGTAATTGCTTTTGAAACGAATTTAAAACTATTTATATAATTCGTTTTAAATAGAAATCGACGAAATATATATTATATATATAATATAATGGCCTGAATAGAACGCGCCGCGCCGCGGCAGTTCGTGAATTTCGACCATTTATTTCAAACGGACATTACGGGAGATCCGACCGTCGGATTCTCCTAAAACCGGAACCATTGGGTTCGTATCGAAAAGTGCTTTCTAACGAATATTAGAAATTAGAAATCTAACGGTTGGATTTGGAATTATGTCCAAATCAAATTGGAAAAAGGTCGCTGTAAGTGCAGTTCGATGACCGTTGATGGAAATCGACTGTACGGGCCTTGATAAAATTATTAAAAATAGTAATAATTTGTGTAAAATCATAAGAAATGATTTAGAAAGGATTGAGATGAAAACCTCCATATTTGAAAGGAAAAAAATAGATTTTTATCGAAATGAACTAGTTTTGAACTAGAATTATAATTCTATTTATTTTTAAATAAATAAATTGAATTTGAAATGGTTTTGAAAATAACAAGAATTTCCAATGATTGCATTGGAATGGATTTGAATCGAAATTGTCTTCGGAATATTTCGATGTTGGATTTCGGGATTATACAGATGTTGTTATGGAAATTTGAAAGATATAGATATATATATCGTTATTTCCAATACGATATCTGTTGGTCGTAGAATTTGATATTGAATATAAGCTGATATATTTTCTATTCAGAGCCTTGTATTTAATGTCAAATGTGATTTGGGTTTGTCGTGAATGGTGTCTTGACTAACACTGTTCTTGAACCCAGTTGAGAAAAGATTAAATCTTTTTATTTAGATTTAATGAAGTGTACCAATTAAATGATATTTAATTGGAATTGAATTGATATTGATTTTTGGGTTTATCGTGAACAGTGTTTTAAATAACACTCGTTATTTAACCAGATAATTAACGTGATGTGATTTTGGGTTTATCGTGAACCGTGTTTTAAATGACACTGATTCTTTAACCCAGTTAGCGATTAAAACTAAGTGGAGTTTTAATGAATCTTTAATTAGATTGAAATAATCGAGAATGGAGTATCACCAGTTTTACTCCAAGCGATAGTTAAATCTTTAATTAGATTTAAACGTGAGATGGTAATTGAATTTACCGGTAACACTGTGGTGTTAGATATGAAGTATTACCAGTTGTACTTCATGGGATGAATAAGTTGGGATTGGGAAATAAAATAAATGATTACTTCGGTGTGGTTCGCTAATCCCGACTAGTTTGAATTGATATTCAAAGGAGATTAAAGAATAAATTTAAAGAATTTATCTTGGATAAAATTAATGGGAACTTTTCCCAAAGTATAGGAATATTTGGATAAAAGAATATTCTGAATTGGAATGAGGCGTATGTTGTGTTTGTGTAACACTTTTATAATATATACGCGAGTTATTCAGAAAGACCGGGTTTATCCCATTCTGAATAACTGATTCGACGTGGTGTCGAAGATGAAGACGGTGGTCGAAGACCGGAAGTCTTCACGTCGTTTGGGTAATTACTGATGATCTTGATTGGGCTGTACACCCAAGAAGATGGAAACAGTTGGTGATCGTCCAGACGTACTTGGAGATCGATGGATATGCGGGGTACTAGGTGCCTCCGGTTTCGTTCAGACCCAGAACGGACTTGTAAATGGACTGTGTGTCTGACATTGGATTTTAGTCTGTGTGGTTGATTTCTATTAAATATATATCTGTTTGGCGGCGGAGAATTTATTCTCTTGCTTAACGCCCTTCTCTGAGATGTACGAGCTCAGGGGTTATATATTGATGGATATCAAACGCATGGAGTGAATTGCCTGTGTGGCATGCCTAAGTGGCAATTGATCGAGGCTTTTGTTGAAAAGCAAAGTCTTGTGGTTGATGATCAAAGCACGGCCTTTGTGGCATAGCTTTGTGTAACGTTGATTCGCGAGCTTCACACCCGGTATGAACCAAAAACGGGAGAGGACGTCAGGGAGGGCATGCGTTTCTTTCTAGCTAGAAGTGGCGTCAGTGGTTTTACACGCCCTGACGAGTTTGACTTATGTGGTTGTTGCTGTTGCGAGGCGCCTCGGTTAGATCGGACGATCCGGGTCCGATGGAGCCATTCGTTGGCTCATTTACGCCCCAAAGGGCGGGGAAACGTATTGTTCAGGCACTATAATCCACATCGGTGGACCGGCCCTGAGGATCCATGGGGCAGTTGCGGCTGTTCCTGAGGCTCGGGCTAGAGAGTCTCGAATCGGTTGAGGACTATCTTTTGCCTCGGTTCATAGATGGAAATCCAACTTCCAAATACGTGACATTCGCGGTTTTATTTGTAGAACTAGTATGGCGACATGATATATGGTACCCATGCCGTCTATGATTGATACTTATGATTTGAAGTTGTTTTATACACTATGCACTTATAATAGTATGAAATGATTTGTTTTAAACGTATCAAGCATTCTTTGGCTGTTACCCTATCCCCCGGCTTGCGTTGCATTGTGTGATAGGACCTGGGTCTTATAACAGCTTCATTTTTCTTTATTTAGCATTGCGCTGTTTGTTTTATGCACTGGTATTCTTGGGAGGAAACCCGTTCCGTGTTATACGGCGTGGTCCCTTGATTTACCTAACTTTAAAAATAAAGATTAACTGTTTTAGTTCTCACACCAGTCACATGACTGACCTGGAGTTTATTGTTTTAACCTAAACTCTGGGTGCCCCTATTTTGACACGGGCAGCTAGTAGTTTTGGTTTTGCAGATTTATATTCACAGGATCCTGGTTTACAGCTGGAACGATATCCGGAAAGCTTTGTATCCGTATATCTCTTCTAGTTGTGTATTGTATTATTTTCCGCTGCGATGTATTTAAATGTAATTTAAATCTCTGATATTTCTGTGTAATATTCATTTATACTCTGTATATTCTTGTAATCTGATGCATTGTTGTAATATACAATGAAATGTTCTTCTGTATGCGTTCTGTTTTGTCCTGTTCTCAAACGATAGGGCGTTTCGAACGGTCTGGGTCGGTTCAGCGACTGGTTCGGACCGAGCGAAATTCCTTCTCGTCACACGTGGTATCAGAGCTTTGGTTTACAAAGCAGAGAACAAGGCACATTAGAACCATACAAAAGAATTCATCAGATATTGGATTAGTAATATCCAATGAGAGTGACTCGTTAGAGATGGGATCAGTAGTATCCTAGAACGAGTGTGAAGAGTATATTTTTGAAAGTGAAAACAATTTTGTTTTGAAAATTTAAATCAATTATTCGTATTTGATTATTTATTTTACATTGATTAGGACAATCCAAAATATAAAGATTTTGCGTATGCGCCTAGCTAGCGTGTATTCGAAGTTTTGATATATTGGATAGATATAGAATTACACTCTAATCGCCCGGAGATGATTTTGATGATGGAGCTCCATCATTAGAATTTATATTCGAGAGACGAACGTGTAATATCTATATACTTCCTATTGACTGGTGTGAGAACCAAAATTAGATAGGGCCTATTGTTGTGATTTGGCATCAAAAATCTGATTTTTGACTATGTATCAAAATTATGAATTTGAAAACTCTAATCCACTAATTGATTGATGTTTGTGTTGTTTGTTTATTTGTTTGCTAATTTTTAGCCATTTAGCCTAATTGAATCACATATTGAATTGTATTGAAATTTGGTCGCATTTGCTTGCATATACTTGCACTTACATTGAACAGGTCATAGCAAGGAGGCTAGAGCAGAAAATAAAATTTGTTTGCCCGACAAATAGGTACATGTTTACTACATAATTTCCTGTTTTGTTTGGGTGATGATGATTTTGTGAGCCTATTGGCTAGCCGCTTGCCTTTTTCTTTTTCTTTTTGAGATTAGAAGGACCGGGGAAGCTATTTGAAATTCCCCGATGCTCCTGGTGCAGGGGAGGTTATGGCGAAATTTTTCAAAAATTTAGGGAGTTAGCCAAATTTTTGAAATTTTGAAAATTCTCAGAAACTGAAAAGTTGGAGAATGGAAGCCAGATCGAGCGTAGAGTTGATTAATCAAACCACTTTCGACTTTGTTCCTTTTCGGGGACGAAAAGTTTTAAGTGGAGGAGATTGTAACAACAAGTAAAATGCGAGCCAGATTGAAATTTTTATTTTGGCAATTCTAGCGAATTTAGTATATTTAAAATAGATTATTTTAAATAATATCGACGGGGAATTTATTTTGAATAGAATTCGAACGTATATATTATACGCGTCGTCGTTAGAATATAAATATTTATATATAATTATAAATAGAATTGAAAATGGCGCGGTAGTTCGATAATTCGATTTCAAACTTCAATTGAATGTACCGGGTGCAAAACAATCCGGATTTTAGTGAAACCAAAAATGATAGGATCTAATTGATAATATCTTTCTATCGAATCCGAAAAATCAAATTTTCATAGCGGGGATCAGAAGATATGTCCAGTTGAAAATTCTGAATAGTCGCTATGGAATTCAGGCCCTTAAAAATGGACATTTTGCAAATGACCTCGGATTTCGACGAAACCAGTTTTGTTGGGTCCGCAGTGTGAAGTTATTGCTAGGTTTCAAATTTCATAATTTTTTGAATCAATATGTGAGCGTGGCAAAGGAAAACGCGTTTGACCAGTTTCAGTTGATTTTAATCGACTGGAAATTGGCCATTTTTCCAACGGTCTCAGAATTCGACGAAGCTAGTTTTATTAGGACCGTATCGTCAATACGAAGCTAGAAAATATTTTTCTGCAATTTATAGAGTTAGTATGTGACCCCGGTAATTTGAAATGTACGTTTAAAATTCAATATAGTGATTTAAATGTAAATTTAACGGAAACTGATTCAAACAGTCGAATCAGCCTACGATGCATATCCCATTGTGTTCGGAATGGGGGTCAAATGCTATAGACGACAGGCGGTGGACCTCGTTTCGAGGTCGTATGGAAAAGTACCTTTTTTGAAATTAAAATAATAATAAAAAAAACCCTTTCCCCCTTTATCTTTCTGGCCCCCCCCTTTCGATTTCATTTCTCAGAAAAAAAAAGAAAAAAAAAACCACCGATGACCGCTCCTCCACCTCCCCCCTGACCGACGTCGCATGTAACAACCTGTATTTTCAACAATCTGTTATAATATAAATCGAGGCAGAATTTAATTCTAAAATCTGAATCAAGGGAAACGGGCTATGCCATTGCGTTCGTCTCGGAAAAATACGCGAAATAGAGTCCGAGTTTTCGAAAATCGGAGTCCGTATGACCCGATTAAGGCCCTATGAAGTTTGCAGAAAATTTCAAGTTCAAAACAGATTTGAATTTCAAGTTCGAAATTCAAAAATTAGGGCTTGGGTTAGGCGGGAAAATTCCCGCCAGCAAACCAAGTCGACAGCCCTGTCGACTGGGCAGTCGACAGGGTCAGACCCAAGTCGACAGCCCTGTCGACTTGGGTGTCGACACACGAGAAGTCTGGGCCATTTTGGCCAGACGGACCTGGTGCACCATTTTGAGTGCTGGCTATGTTTTAGGGCCAGATTCGGTTTTAAGGGCTGAGATTGCAACTAGGGTTTAATCCTATGGTCTATATCACTAGCCTAATCTATAAATAAGACCCTAATCTACCCTAAATCATTCATTATTCATTCTAGCAACTAAACTATGTCAAAATCAAACCTCTCATGGCCTCCACTCTCTTCATAAATTCCTAAATCAATTCCTAAGCGATTTTCCATGCATACAAGTGTCTTTAGACTTGTATGATCATCATTAGCTTGCAATAAAGTCTTGTTTCTCTTTTGGCATCTTAAAGGAAGAGTTTTGATCAAGTTTGCTTGCATTTTGGGGTTTTAATTAGTTGCATAAGGGGTTTCTTACATTTGCTATACTCATTTGAGTCCGCATAAGCATTGTAAGCCCTATTCCTTTCATACTTGAACTTTTAAAGTTAAATGTATGATATGCACGTTTATATGCAAGTTTTGTTGTGCAAGTTTGGTTTGCAAGTTATCATATGTTATGCAAGTTTTGTTGTGCAAGTTTGGTTTGCAAGTTATCATATGATATGCAAGTTGCCATAAGTTATGCAAGTTTGTTTATGCAAGTTTATTATGCAAGTTGTCATATGTCATGCAAGTTTGTTTATGCAAGTATGATATGCAAGTTGTCATATGTTATGCAAGTTTGTTGTGCAAGTTTGGTATACAAGTTGTCATATGATATGCAAGTATGTTATGCAAGTTTGGGATGGTCATGTGGTTCATGTTATCATGTTATGCATGCTTTTTGGGCCTAAAAATGTGATATGCAAGTGTATGAACGCATGAACCTTTCATATGCCACCATGTTGAACTTGTGGCTTCAACACTCTTATGTCATAATTATGCCAAGTCCCCTCTTTCTATCCTTTATGCGCTATTGCGATATGTAAGCGATGGGATTGCGTTTGGGGTTGGGTAAACTTAAAAGACATAAAAACATGAGCTTGGGAATTTACCTATTAAGTTAGGTCTACCCATTGGGAATTTACCTATTAAGTTAGGTCTACCCAATTGCTTGAAAATTTGTAATATGTTTTGGAAACATGGTGGACATGACACTTAGAAAGGATAAGTGTGGCCAACTCGAGGTTGGGTTGAGTTTGTAGCATAAACCTACCCGGAATCGACCGGCTTAACTAGTTGCTACAAACAAGAGGACCCAATGTGAGAAGTTGGTCATGTTGTACCTTGGACCCGAGGTTAGACCAAGTTGTGGTGTAAAGCTACCCGGACCCGCCCGGCTTAACTAGTAACCACAACAAAGTCTAATGTGAGAGGTTAAGGCGCATTAATTAATTAATGCCTCATGGTTAGGGTTAAGTCATGGACCATTTAATACTTAACCAATCTGAACTCGGTAAATTAATGGGGTTAAGTTAACCTACACTTAACCAATCTGAACTCGGTAATTTAACGGGGTTAAGTTGGACTATACTTAACCAAACCAACTCAGTAATTTGGTAAGGCTGAGAACCAATTTGATACCTGGTCTGGATAAACTAACTTGATTGATAAATTAAACGAACCTGTTTGGCGGATCTGTAGGACCCACACCGAGTTAGGCAAGTTGTAAATCTGTTGTCTGATCCGTTAGTCTGTAAACTGATCGTCTGAACTTTGTATGTCTGAACTCTGTTAATAAGTTAATCTGAATTTGATAGTCTGGGGACACAAGGGGGAATACTTGTGTCATCTGTTGTTTGGGACCCATATTAGTCAGTAACCCTTTCTGGTATCAAAACTTTGACCCAACCGTAGGTGGGGTCCGGGCACGCTTACTGAACTAATTATAAGTGGTTCATTCTGATAATGGCGATGGGTGTTGATGGTGCGTTCCAACCGGGTCATGTGCGTGCATGGATCCCGGTCTGCCTCTGAGGATGTAAGACACCGTGACATCTGTAAATATGCCTGTGCCAATTGGTCGCCACTTTAGGGAGTGATACACTCTATCGTGGGGCCGACATAGGGTATTTATGTATTAGGGAGCCGATCGCTTGGGTAGGGTTTAGGGTACACTTAACTCTGTCTGACTCTGTAGGTACCGTCTGTTTTGTTGGGTGGTAACACCCGTCTGTTTCTGCGTGGTACCGTCTGTTAGGGTGGTAAAGGCCCACTACTAGTGTACACCTAATTGTAGTATTCCGTTTCTGTACTCTGTTCTGTTAGGGTGGTAAAGGCCCATTATTGTTAGCATTCCGTTTCTGTAATCTATCTGTTAGGGTGGTTAAGGCCCATTATGGTTAGCATTCTGTTTCTATACTCTGTTCTGTTAGGGTGGTAAAGGCCCATTATTGTTAGCATTCCGTTTCTGTAATCTATCTGTTAGGGTGGTTAAGGCCCATTATGGTTAGCATTCTGTTTCTATACTCTGTTCTGTTAGGGTGATAAAGGCCCATTATTGTCAACATTCTGTTTCTGTACTTTACCTGTTAGGGTGGTAAAAGCCCATTTTTCCCAAACTCTACTTCTGTATGGACCATTCTGTTCCGTTCTGTTTTGGGTAACACCTAATACGGTTATACTAAGTATTGGTACCAAGAATTTGGATCTTGATTTGAGTCAAACACCTGATACTGGGCCAAGTTTAGGCCAAGGGATAAATTCTTGATTATACATGACATGTTAGAATGCTGGTACACCTGTGGTGAAAAACCTTAAACCTGATTATGCGATGACACCTTTATTTACCTTGCTAGTTAATCATCATGTTAGCATGTTGTTATCCTTATGTTCATCCCTGCTGCTCATGCCAGTTAACTTTATCAGTTTACATTGATTGTAGTAGGGCTTACTCAGTCTTTTTGACTGACCTGTTTTCTTTCGCCTCTTTTCTTCCGTTCCCCCCCCCCCAGGTTCTCAGGGAGGGAATATTGGAGCTTAGCTTGGATTTCTGATCACCTGCTTGTGGGATTTAGCTCATGTACGGTCTTGACATGAAGCTAGCTATGGTTATCACTTATTTTGGGGATAGTACTTTTGTATTTCAGTTTTTCAGTGATGTTGTTTTTATCTAGACTTGTGTATTTGGAAAGTTGACATTATGTTGTACCAAACTTGTTTTGAAATAGTTTAAATTCTTCCGTTGTTTTACATATCTTATTTACTCTGTTTACATATATACATATGTTCTTGTTCTGCCTTGATATATCATTATGCATGTTTACCTGATTCAAACGCCCCTCCAAAGTCAGTGCTCTTGCAAGAGTGGTACTGGCGGAGGTGGGGTGTTACATTTGGTATCAGCGCATATGGTTTACGAGAAGGAACAAAAAGGTTTTTAAAACTTTTGGAAAACTATTTTCAAAACCAAGTATAAAGTATTTTCCAAAGAAAAGTCTAGTTTATTTTAAAGGCTATTCCCCAAAAGCCATTAGCACCATCCTTAGATATCTATTCTTAGTTTCCTCGTTCTGAATCTATTTTTTTTTCCTTCGCTTCAGTATGGCCGATAACTTTGTTATCCCAGAGGGAGTGCAAGTTCCCGTTTGGTATAGGAGACTTATGGAGGCTAGGGCGACCGAAGCCGGCCCCGCAAATGTCACTCCTCCTCCGGTGGTTAATGTTCCTCCTCCTCCTGTCGCTGAGGTTCCTCCTCCTCCCCCTCAGCATCCTCCAGTAGAGTTCACGAAGGTTTGTAAAGACTTCAAGGTGATGGGAGGCAAGAATTTCCTAGGCACGGAATCTTTTGTTGAAGCTAGGAATTGGCTGAAAGACACTGAGGACTTGTTTGCTATCTTTGGGATTGATGACGAGAGGAAGGTCTTATTGACAGTATGGCTTTTGAAGGACGAAGCAGCCTATTGGTGGGAGGTCACCAATGGGACGAGGCCCGTCGAGACTTGGGCCGATTTGAGGGCTAGATTTGTGGCCAAGTTTCTATCTTCTGCTGAGGCGAATTTACAGATGGAGAAGTTCATTGCATTAAAGCAAGGTGATATGTCTGTCAAGGAGTATGTGAACAAGTTTAATCAGTTGGCCCGTTTTGGTTTGGATATGGTGAACACTCCTGAGAAGAATGCTCTCCGATTTGCTAGAGGGTTGAATGAGCCGCTACAGGGTTTGGCGATGTCACATATTCCGCATGGGGCTACTTTTGAGAGTTTGGTCGATATGGCTCTACTTCAGGGAGATGGAAAGAACGAGGTTAAGTCGAGTGATACTCAAGCAAAGAAGACTGATTTTCAGGGTAAAGGCAATCAAGGTGGTCAAGGCAGTCAGGGGAATCAGAGCAAGAAAAAGAAGGACGAGAAGTCTGAAGATAAGAAGGAAAAGAAGTGCTTTACTTGTGGAAGCTCAACTCATCTAAACAAGGATTGCAGAAAGAGGAAGAGCACTTGCTTTAACTGCGGAGAGATGGGACACTTCACTAGGGACTGCCCGAAGAAGAAAGGGACTACATCGGAAGGAACGATGAATACTCGCATGGCGAGCGAATAGATTTGGGCTAGAATAATTTGTCTGTAGGATGTTTAATTCTCTTTGTCTGATTTTCAGTATGAAACTCTTTTTCTGGTATTTTGATTCTGTAATGGAAACTCAGTACTTTAATGCTAGTCTTGCTTCTGATCTGGTAAGTCTCAAACTCCCTGAGAGTTATAACTCATCTGTTTGTGATAAATTGGGATTTGGGAGTATCTGTGACTATGACGAATACATTCTGGGTTTCTACCATGCTTAGTTTCCTAAGAATCATTTGGGAAAAATCTGATCTGTAATAGTATTCTGTAAGTATATGTGCCAAGTTTTGTTTTATCTGTACTCGCTCCCATCACTCGATTGTACCTTGTAGAGATAGGAATCCTATGGATGTAAACATGTGTTTGAGACATGTTATGTTTGATGGTTGCAAGTGGATGCAAGTGGTTGCTAGTGGTTGCTCGTGGATGCATAATCACACACTAGGCACTAGATCGGCTTGAAATACACTCTCATATTGCATATGGACGTGTGTACATTTTCGATTCTTATGGTTGCAAGATGGTTAATTCGGCACGTGGATGTTGCATATGGATGTATGTTATGTGCACACATATAGATATTATACATTATGTTAGGAATTGCATACATATGGATTCATTTCACTAACATAATTTGCATTGATGATATTTGCATTAGATAAGTACATATACACACACCTTTGCATATGTTCATACAACATTCAGAATCTTGTAAGGACAATGATTGCTCGTGCATGATGTTTTGAGTAGATGGATGATTGGATGGTAGGATACGTTCTTCCTAACTTGAAGATTTCGGGGACGAAATCCTTTAAGGAGGGGAGAATGTAACAACCCATATTTTCAACAATCTGTTATAATATAAATCGAGGCAGAATTTAATTCTAAAATCTGAATCAAGGGAAACGGGCTATGCCATTGCGTTCGTCTCGGAAAAATACGCGAAATAGAGTCCGAGTTTTCGAAAATCGGAGTCCGTATGACCCGATTAAGGCCCTATGAAGTTTGCAGAAAATTTCAAGTTCAAAACAGATTTGAATTTCAAGTTCGAAATTCAAAAATTAGGGCCTGGGGTTAGGCGGGAAAATTCCCGCCAGCAAACCAAGTCGACAGCCCTGTCGACTGGGCAGTCGACAGGGTCAGACCCAAGTCGACAGCCCTTTCGACTTGGGTGTCGACACACGAGAAGTCTGGGCCATTTTGGCCAGACGGACCTGGTGCACCATTTTGAGTGCTGGCTATGTTTTAGGGCCAGATTCGGTTTTAAGGGCTGAGATTGCAACTAGGGTTTAATCCTATGGTCTATATCACTAGCCTAATCTATAAATAAGACCCTAATCTACCCTAAATCATTCATTATTCATTCTAGCAACTAAACTATGTCAAAATCAAACCTCTCATGGCCTCCACTCTCTTCATAAATTCCTAAATCAATTCCTAAGCGATTTTCCATGCATACAAGTGTCTTTAGACTTTTATGATCATCATTAGCTTGCATTAAAGTCTTGTTTCTCTATTGGCATCTTAAAGGAAGAGTTTTGATCAAGTTTGCTTGCATTTTGGGGTTTTAATTAGTTGCATAAGGGGTTTCTTACATTTGCTATACTCATTTGAGTCCGCATAAGCATTGTAAGCCCTATTCCTTTCATACTTGAACTTTTAAAGTTAAATGTATGATATGCACGTTTATATGCAAGTTTTGTTGTGCAAGTTTGGTTTGCAAGTTATCATATGTTATGCAAGTTTTGTTGTGCAAGTTTGGTTTGCAAGTTATCATATGATATGCAAGTTGCCATAAGTTATGCAAGTTTGTTTATGCAAGTTTATTATGCAAGTTGTCATATGTCATGCAAGTTTGTTTATGCAAGTATGATATGCAAGTTGTCATATGTTATGCAAGTTTGTTGTGCAAGTTTGGTATACAAGTTGTCATATGATATGCAAGTATGTTATGCAAGTTTGGGATGGTCATGTGGTTCATGTTATCATGTTATGCATGCTTTTTGGGCCTAAAAATGTGATATGCAAGTGTATGAACGCATGAACCTTTCATATGCCACCATGTTGAACTTGTGGCTTCAACACTCTTATGTCATAATTATGCCAAGTCCCCTCTTTCTATCCTTTATGCGCTATTGCGATATGTAAGCGATGGGATTGCGTTTGGGGTTGGGTAAACTTAAAAGACATAAAAACATGAGCTTGGGAATTTACCTATTAAGTTAGGTCTACCCATTGGGAATTTACCTATTAAGTTAGGTCTACCCAATTGCTTGAAAATTTGTAATATGTTTTGGAAATATGGTGGACATGACACTTAGAAAGGATAAGTGTGGCCAACTCGAGGTTGGGTTGAGTTTGTAGCATAAACCTACCCGGAACCGACCGGCTTAACTAGTTGCTACAAACAAGAGGACCCAATGTGAGAAGTTGGTCATGTTGTACCTTGGACCCGAGGTTAGACCAAGTTGTGGTGTAAAGCTACCCGGACCCGCCCGGCTTAACTAGTAACCACAACAAAGTCTAATGTGAGAGGTTAAGGCGCATTAATTAATTAATGCCTCATGGTTAGGGTTAAGTCATGGACCATTTAATACTTAACCAATCTGAACTCGGTAAATTAATGGGGTTAAGTTAACCTACACTTAACCAATCTGAACTCGGTAATTTAACGGGGTTAAGTTGGACTATACTTAACCAAACCAACTCAGTAATTTGGTAAGGCTGAGAACCAATTTGATACCTGGTCTGGATAAACTAACTTGATTGATAAATTAAACGAACCTGTTTGGCGGATCTGTAGGACCCACACCGAGTTAGGCAAGTTGTAAATCTGTTGTCTGATCCGTTAGTCTGTAAACTGATCGTCTGAACTTTGTATGTCTGAACTCTGTTAATAAGTTAATCTGAATCTGATAGTCTGGGGACACAAGGGGGAATACTTGTGTCATCTGTTGTTTGGGATCCATATTAGTCAGTAACCCTTTCTGGTATCAAAACTTTGACCCAACCGTAGGTGGGGTCCGGGCACGCTTACTGAACTAATTATAAGTGGTTCATTCTGATAATGGCGATGGGTGTTGATGGTGCGTTCCAACCGGGTCATGTGCATGCATGGATCCCGGTCTGCCTCTGAGGATGTAAGACACCGTGACATCTGTAAATATGCCTGTGCCAATTGGTCACCACTTTAGGGAGTGATACACTCTATCGTGGGGCCGACATAGGGTATTTATGTATTAGGGAGCCGATCGCTTGGGTAGGGTTTAGGGTACACTTAACTCTGTCTGACTCTGTAGGTACCGTCTGTTTTGTTGGGTGGTAACACCCGTCTGTTTCTGCGTGGTACCGTCTGTTAGGGTGGTAAAGGCCCACTACTAGTGTACACCTAATTGTAGTATTCCGTTTCTGTACTCTGTTCTGTTAGGGTGGTAAAGGCCCATTATTGTTAGCATTCCGTTTCTGTAATCTATCTGTTAGGGTGGTTAAGGCCCATTATGGTTAGCATTCTGTTTCTATACTCTGTTCTGTTAGGGTGGTAAAGGCCCATTATTGTTAGCATTCCGTTTCTGTAATCTATCTGTTAGGGTGGTTAAGGCCCATTATGGTTAGCATTCTGTTTCTATACTCTGTTCTGTTAGGGTGATAAAGGCCCATTATTGTCAACATTCTGTTTCTGTACTTTACCTGTTAGGGTGGTAAAAGCCCATTTTTCCCAAACTCTACTTCTATATGGACCATTCTGTTCCGTTCTGTTTTGGGTAACACCTAATACGGTTATACTAAGTATTGGTACCAAGAAATTGGATCTTGATTTGAGTCAAACACCTGATACTGGGCCAAGTTTAGGCCAAGGGATAAATTCTTGATTATACATGACATGTTAGAATGCTGGTACACCTGTGGTGAAAAACCTTAAACCTGATTATGCGATGACACCTTTATTTACCTTGCTAGTTAATCATCATGTTAGCATGTTGTTATCCTTATGTTCATCCCTGCTGCTCATGCCAGTTAACTTTATCAGTTTACATTGATTGTAGTAGGGCTTACTCAGTCTTTTTGACTGACCTGTTTTCTTTCGCCTCTTTTCTTCCGTTTCCCCCCCCAGGTTCTCAGGGAGGGAATATTGGAGCTTAGCTTGGATTTCTGATCACCTGCTTGTGGGATTTAGCTCATGTACGGTCTTGACATGAAGCTAGCTATGGTTATCACTTATTTTGGGGATAGTACTTTTGTATTTCAGTTTTTCAGTGATGTTGTATTTATCTAGACTTGTGTATTTGGAAAGTTGACATTATGTTGTACCAAACTTGTTTTGAAATAGTTTAAATTCTTCCGCTGTTTTACATATCTTATTTACTCTGTTTACATATATACATATGTTCTTGTTCTGCCTTGATATATCATTATGCATGTTTACCTGATTCAAACGCCCCTCCAAAGTCAGTGCTCTTGCAAGAGTGGTACTGGCGGAGGTGGGGTGTTACATCGCACCCCCTCCTAGAGCCCCGTTCTCCTCCTCCTTCATCGTCTCCCTCATCCTCCCTTCTCCGCTTCAGAAACCGCGCCCCCAAATGCCCATCCCGAAATAGAACGACGCCCCCCCCCTTAGCTCAGGCACGAGCTCCACCGCCGGCCATCTAAGCTCCGCGCGACCACCAGTAGCCCCCCCTCTGTAAGTCTTTTTTTTTATTTAATTTATTTATTTTATTTTTATTTTATATAAACAGAAAAGAAAACTGAATTTTTAAAAAAGGGTAAAACTGAATTTTATCTACTTTAAAAACTGATTTTTATTTACCTTAAAAACTGGTTTTTTTATTTATGTTGTAAAGTTATAAAAATGTAATCTTTTATATTTGAAAAGATAAAAATATGATTTTTATATTTTTAAGGTATTAAAAATATGATTTTTTATATTTTTAAAGTATTAAAAATATAGTCTTTACTATATAGATGATGTCAAAATATGATTTTTGTTTATGAAGAGAGTTAAAAATATAATTTTTATAGTGATGAAATGAAAATAAAATCTATATTTTCATAAAGGCGAAATCTTTATTTATAAAAAGGCGAAATCTTTATATGGAAAATAGCGTGATAAAAATATGATTTTTATCTATATAACATAGAAGTAAAAATATGATTTTTATCTATATAACATAGAAGTAAAAATATGATTTTTAAATATTGAATAGCAAAGTAAAAATATGATTTTTAAATATTGAATAGCAAAGTAAAAATATGATTTTTAAATATTGAATAGCAAAGTAAAAATATGATTTTTAAATATTGAATAGCAAAGTAAAAATATGATTTTTATATATTGAACTTCGAAATAAAAATATGATTTTTATATATTGAATAGCGAAGTAAAAATTCGATTTTTACATAGGTAGTGAAGCGGACAACGAAGGTAACAAAAAGAGCGAGAATGGCGGAGACTTCTGCAAAAGAAGAGTCGAGATGGTTGGATAGCTATCTGTTTCAATTTAATTTTCTAGTTATATTTATATACTAGGATGCAGACGGTGCTTAGTAGCACCCGACACCCGTCATCCACAGAACATGGATGGCTTGTTTGTTAAATTGTTTGGTTGTGTAGTTGGTTAGATTATCTGATTGGAATTTGAATTGTTTGGTGAATTGAAATTGATTTGATTGATGTGTGAATGGCGTGGGCCTTCACTAGACCGGGGATAAGGCTAGGCCTTGTCCCGTTTCTAGTATCGTGCCGTTATGCCGCCGAAATTTTCTAAAATATGTTAAAATAAAAATATCATTTTATTGTGTAAATGAATAATAGAAATTCATGTGTTGGAATAAAATGTTTAATCGTTAAAAATATAATTTTAACGTGAATATGAATAAATGAATATTTATAAACAAATCGGTCGATTTGTTTATATACACTAATTTGAATGATTGATTGGGTCGATAAATTTTACACATCGCCCAACTGCACAAATAAAATCTGTGTTTGATTGCTTGAAACCCCACACAGGTGTTGGGATGAAATTTGAAGTTCACTCATCCTAATTGATTAAATATGTCAATCGATTGATTGACAGGTTGTTATAAGCGTTGAATATCTATATTTGATGCTTATACAGTGTAGTGCACTTTGGTTGATGGTTGATTATTTTTCAATGCTATTATACATGTGTTGTATGAAAATCCATATAATTAACTTTATATGGTAATTGATTGGGCCTCATTCCAATTTGAAAAATAAAGAATATTATAAAATAAAGGTTCATGTGTTGACAGTACTCATCCATTGAGATTGGTCATGTGTTGAACGAAGTATTTTGATAATAACAACTATTTTGAAAAAGAAATATTTGAAATAGAATATTTGAAAATAGAAATTTATGAAGCCGTGTTGATTAGATTGACGCCATTATGACGTGAACGATATTTATATCGATTTTAAACGATTTCGAAATGAATTGAATTGAAAACGATTTCGAAATGAATTGAAAACGATTTCGAAATGAATTGAATTGAAAATGATTTCGAAATGAATTGAATTGAAAACGATTTCGAAATGAATTGAATTGAAAACGATTTCGAAATGAATTGAATTGAAAACGATTTCGAAATGAATTGAATTGAAAACGATTTCGAAATGAATTGAATTGAAAACGATTTCCAAATGAATTGAATTGAAAACGATTTCGAAATGAATTGAATTGAAAACGATTTCGAAATGAATTGAATTGAAAACAATTTCGAAATGAATTGAATTGAAAACGATTTCGAAATGAATTGAATTGAAAACGATTTCGAAATGAATTGAATTGAAAACGATTTCGAAATGAATTGAATTGAAAACGATTTCAAATTGAATTGAAAGCGAATTGAAATGAATTCAAATTGGATTGAAATTTGAATTGAATAGAAATGAATTTTAAAACGAATTTATAAAGAAGAATTCAATTTTGATTTGAATTGAAATGGAAGTTGTAATTGCTTTTGAAACGAATTTAAAACTATTTATATAATTCGTTTTAAATAGAAATCGACGAAATATATATTATATATATAATATAATGGCCTGAATAGAACGCGCCGCGCCGCGGCAGTTCGTGAATTTCGACCAATTATTTCAAACGGACATTACGGAAGATCCGACCGTCGGATTCTCCTAAAACCGAAACCGTTGGGTTCGTATCGAAAAGTGCTTTCTAACGAATATTAGAAATTAGAAATCTAACGGTTGGATTTGGAATTATGTCCAAATCAAATTGGAAAAAGGTCGCTGTAAGTGCAGTTCGATGACCGTTGATGGAAATCGACTGTACGGGCCTTGATAAAATTATTAAAAATAGTAATAATTTGTGTAAAATCATAAGAAATGATTTAGAAAGGATTGGGATGAAAAACTCCATATTTGAAAGGAAAAAAATAGATTTTTATCGAAATGAACTAGTTTTGAACTAGAATTATAATTCTATTTATTTTTAAATAAATAAATTGAATTTGAAATGGTTTTGAAAATAACCAGAATTTCCAAAGATTGCATTGGAATGGATTTGAATCGAAATTGTCTTCGGAATATTTCGATGTTGGATTTCGTGATTATACAGATGTTGTTATGGAAATTTGAATAACACTCGTTATTTAACCAGATAATTAACGTGATGTGATTTTGGGTTTATCGTGAACCGTGTTTTAAATGACACTGATTCTTTAACCCAGTTAGCGATTAAAACTAAGTGGAGTTTTAATGAATCTTTAATTAGATTGAAATAATCGAGAATGGAGTATCACCAGTTTTACTCCAAGCGATAGTTAAATCTTTAATTAGATTTAAACGTGAGATGGTAATTGAATTTACCGGTAACACTGTGGTGTTAGATATGAAGTATTACCAGTTGTACTTCATGGGATGAATAGGTTGGGATTGGGAAATAAAATAAATGATTACTTCGGTGTGGTTCGCTAATCCCGACTAGTTTGAATTGATATTCAAAGGAGATTAAAGAATAAATTTAAAGAATTTATCTTGGATAAAATTAATGGGAACTTTTCCCAAAGTATAGGAATATTTGAATAAAAGAATATTCTGAATTGGAATGAGGCGTATGTTGTGTTTGTGTAACACTTTTATAATATACGTGGGTTATTCAGAAAGACCGGGTTTATCCCATTCTGAATAACTGATTCGACGTGGTGTCGAAGATGAAGACGGTGGTCGAAGACCGGAAGTCTTCACGTCGTTTGGGTAATTACTGATGATCTTGATTGGGCTGTACACCCAAGAAGATGGAAACAGTTGGTGATCGTCCAGACGTACTTGGAGATCGATGGATATGCGGGGTACTAGGTGCCTCCGGTTTCGTTCAGACCCAGAACGGACTTGTAAATGGACTGTGTGTCTGACATTGGATTTTAGTCTGTGTGGTTGATTTCTATTAAATATATATCTGTTTGGCGGCGGAGAATTTATTCTCTTGCTTAACGCCCTTCTCTGAGACGTACGAGCTCAGGGGTTATATATTGATGGATATCAAACGCATGGAGTGAATTGCCTGTGTGGCATGCCTAAGTGGCAATTGATCGAGGCTTTTGTTGAAAAGCAAAGTCTTGTGGTTGATGATCAAAGCACGGCCTTTGTGGCATACCTTTGTGTAACGTTGATTCGCGAGCTTCACACCCGGTATGAACCAAAAACGGGAGAGGACGTCAGGGAGGGCATGCGTTTCTTTCTAGCTAGAAGTGGCGTCAGTGGTTTTACACGCCCTGACGAGTTTGACTTATGTGGTTGTTGCTGTTGCGAGGCGCCTCGGTTAGATCGGACGATCCGGGTCCGATGGAGCCATTCGTTGGCTCATTTACGCCCCAAAGGGCGGGGAAACGTATTGTTCAGGCACTATAATCCACATCGGTGGACCGACCCTGAGGATCCATGGGGCAGTTGCGGCTGTTCCTGAGGCTCGGGCTAGAGAGTCTCGAATCGGTTGAGGACTATCTTTTGCCTCGGTTCATAGATGGAAATCCAACTTCCAAATACGTGACATTTGCGGTTTTATTTGTAGAACTAGTATGGCGACATGATATATGGTACCCATGCCGTCTACGATTGATACTTATGATTTGAAGTTGTTTTATACACTATGCACTTATAATAGTATGAAATGATTTGTTTCAAACGTATCAAGCATTCTTTGGCTGTTATAAGGGAAAACCCTATCCCCCGGCTTGCGTTGCATTGTGTGATAGGACCTGGGTCTTATAACAGCTTCATTTTTCTTTATTTAGCATTGCGCTGTTTGTTTTATGCACTGGTATTCTTGGGAGGAAACCCGTTCCGTGTTATACGGCGTGGTCCCTTGATTTACCTAACTTTAAAAATAAAGATTAACTGTTTTAGTTCTCATACCAGTCACATGACTGACCTGGAGTTTATTGTTTTAACCTAAAATCTGGGTGCCCCTATTTTGACACGGGCAGCTAGTAGTTTTGGTTTTGCAGATTTATATTCACAGGATCCTGGTTTACAGCTGGAACGATATCCGGAAAGCTTTGTATCCGTATATCTCTTCTAGTTGTGTATTGTATTATTTTCCGCTGTGATGTATTTAAATGTAATTTAAATCTCTGATATTTCTGTGTAATATTCATTTATACTCTGTATATTCTTGTAATCTGATGCATTGTTGTAATATACAATGAAATGTTCTTCTGTATGCGTTCTGTTTTGTCCTGTTCTCAAACGATAGGGCGTTTCGAACGGTCTGGGTCGGTTCAGCGACTGGTTCGGACCGAGCGAAATTCCTTCTCGTCACATTATTTTTAAAAAAGTCATCTTAAATATATAGTTTCAAAATTTGTGATGGAAATGTGATTATATTATTTTTCAGTAAAAGAGATAATTGAAAATTTTCAAAAATCTCGATAAAGTTGAGCATATTTCATAATATGATTAATTTAGAAATTTATTTCATAACCATCTCTTTATTTACTACATTTTTATCATCCATTTTGATTTTATATACTGAGGAGATTTTGTATAGTAAGTGTTTCTCTAACCTCATTCAGAAATCCAAGATCTAGTCATGCATGGTTATGAGATTACTTATAATTTAAGTTGCGACTGATCCCATTAAAAACCCAAGATCTGGTTATGCGTGGTTAAGTGTGCTCTTAACAGAAAAAAGGAAAGAAAAGGAATAAAAGAGAAACAACAAATAAAAATTTATATGAAATCTTCCTTGGTGTGTAAAAACCAGCCTATCAATCCATTTTCAAATTTGTGAAATGTGTTAATAATTTATGATACATTATGATTTGTTGATTGATAGTTATTAGGATTACAAATTATTTGATTTTGTCACTTAATTTGAATTTATAATCGTATTCCAAATCCATCACTGTTTTGTGCTCAATTTTTTAAAATTTGTTTGAAAATATTTTAAATTCATATGTTTTAAAACTCTCTTCATTTTTATAAAATTCATCGTAAATTCACCATTCTATAATGTGAAATTTTCCACTAGTTTGAAGTATGTTATGATTTTTGTTTGATAGAATGAGATTTATGATGAACATTCTCTCTCTCTTGAGCCGATTTTATATTTCTAGTATATATTTCATCAGTATTTTGATTTCTATATCCTTTTGATGATAACAAAAGGGGAGAGAAAGGGCTAAGATTTTGATTGATGAGTGAATATTTCATATGTAAATATTTTAATATTGAAATTTTAATTCATTTATTCTTTACTCATGCACATATTTAGGGGGAGTTCTGTTGCGGGGGATCATACATAGAGGGGGAGTTCTACACTTCACTGTCAAACACATTTATTGTATTTAAAATCTTATTATATGCTTGTCATCATCAAAAGGGGGGAAATTATTGTACATAACAATTAAATGATATTTTTTGATAATTACAAACACACACACACACACACACACACATATATATATATATATATATATTATGCATGTGTTTGCAATTGTACTATTCTACTACATCACAGAGAGAATTAAATATTTATATTTAAATAGAATACTACTGCACAAGAATTTAAATATTCAAACGGTATTTTATTTAAGTATAATATTTCATTTCAACATTTAAATAGTACATATTTCTAACTCCACTATTTGTACATCTCATTGTAATACAATACATTCAATTTCATTTATATACATAGATCCTCGCTACAGTTCACTCTTTTCACTCTGTTACATATTTACTCAGTTGTACAGTCACTCTCTCATGTACATTCTGTCACACACTTGTCTTCAGTGTGCTTCACAGTCAGTCCAGTCACCTGCTTACTCGTCACAGAAACACACACAGTAAACTGGAACAAAACAATATTAATTTTATCAGATATAATTTTATTTCAAAATTTATTTTCCTTAGAATTTTGGTGTGTTTCTCATCATATTTCATGACTTGATCTAATATGCATATTCATCCATCTATGTCTAGACAGCTTGTGATATTCACAGTGATTCACTATAAATACCACATGGTAGACAATGTCTGTAGTTCTCAAATACACACACACACACACACACACACACACACACACACACACACACACACACACACACACACACACACATATATATATATATACATACATATATTCTGCACAT
Source organism: Allium sativum (assembly GCA_030737875.1). Classification (NCBI taxonomy): domain Eukaryota; kingdom Viridiplantae; phylum Streptophyta; class Magnoliopsida; order Asparagales; family Amaryllidaceae; genus Allium; species Allium sativum. The sequence goes on along the minus strand of CM060919.1, from coordinate 564,115,392 downwards.
ACACAATACATGTATACACATATATGTGTATGTATGTACACATATATTTTGTGCAGAGACAATATGGTCAAATATCAGTGGGTACACAGTTCAAGCCAAACAGGTCGAAAGAAATGACAAGTAGCAGAAACAACAACATCCACACACACATGTTATGTGTATGTATACATGAAGTGTTCATCTCTAATATATGAACAATGCACACATCAATATCAAGACAGCGCACTACAATGTACAGCAAGCCAAACTAGACTAAGGTGGAGACCAAATGATACAAGTGCAAGAATGGTGTGATACAAGCAAAGGTCATAGTAATGTGGACAATATGGTTAAGTGGAAAAGCCAAAGTGTAACAGCATTAGTCATGTACAAATGTATTGTATACATGCTCAACATGGCCGAGGTAACTTAACAAGAAATGGCAACCCAAATACAAATGACAAACTCAAGAACTGATGTCCACAAATTCAACATGTCAGTTTCTAATTCAAGTCGACAGGAATAACAAATGAAGCATATGGTGCAACAGGGAGCATGGCTCAGCAATACAAACTGGTCAAAACTTAAATGGACAGAGCAATTCGAAATGATACAAACTAGATGAACAAGCCATGCAAGCATACAAGAACTGACTTCAAGCTCAAGTGAATCAACACAATTCATACTCAATCCAAACACAAAATTTCCACAAGAACATAATTGAAACTGGCCTCAAACATGGTGGAACAAGACAAGACAAGGGGGCAGCTTCAAACAATTCGTTGTAGTTGCATGCAAGGTGTGACACAACTGCACATGCATGAACACAAATGAGCAACGACAGGTTCAATGACAAGTGCAGGCAACATGCACTTGATTCATGCAAGCCAGTAGCATGAATGACACAAGTAGTATGTGAATCAATGTACATGATAAGTCAGGAAAGACCAAGACAATATTGTCAACACACACACACACACACAAAAACAAACAAGCAAACAAACACACACACACACACACACACACACACACACACATATATATATATGCATCAAAATGGCCAAAACATGCATGAATCATATATGCAATTGCAAATAAACACAGCATGGTACATATGACAAGAAATATGATACAAGAGCAAACTCACAGGTCAAAAGAAAAGCAAGGACTAGCTCCAGCAAGTACACAAGATTCAGCGAACAAACAATTTTCTGATATGTGTATAGATTTTCAATCTGTGTACAGGCATCAGTGGCAAGTACACGAGGCAGTACACTATTTCAAATCAGTGGTCAATACATTTGCATAAGAAAAAGGGTGTCGGGTTCAATGTTGTGTACACAAAACTAGTTAAGTTTTTCAAGACCATGAAGAAGCTGACACATGAAGCCTTGATCTCAAATAAATGCTCACAGTAAAAGGAATCAATTCTAGCATAATTGGTTGTTATTAAAATCGTGTGAAAAATGTTTCCAGAAAATATCAAATTCGCAAGGGAAAGGAAATATTTCTAGAAAACAATATTTTGGGCAAGAACAATTCTAATTGTTTCCAGGATTCAAGAGATTTAATTTTTGGCAAGATTAAATTCCACGTGTTAGAAATCATTTCAGAAATGGCAAGATAATTAAACGATTTCCAGAAAATCATAAGAATGATTAACGGCCTCAAAATCTTTCCAGAATTCAATCACACAGTCACGACATCAAATTAGGCAAGGATCAATTCGATTATTTCCAGAAATCAATCAAGTATACATGGAAATAAGACAAGCAATCGACGGACAAATCAAACCAAGAGATTCATGAAATCAGAGAATAAGGGTTTCATAACCCTATATAAACCACATCATTACAGCCCAGGCAAATCAAGCGTTGAAAACAGAGAAACAAAATGGAGGGAAAGTAGAAAAATCAAATCAGAGTACTCAATTTTTTTAATTGCATAGCCTTAGCCAAATCGAAAGCATCGAGCATCAAAGCTATCACATAATCAATTTCATCAGTTTTAGGTGTAGCGATTTGGTTCAGAATAAAAGCCCTAATCTTATTTCGGCCGACCATTAAAAATTAATAAAGAGAGATTTTTTAAGTGATAAAGCAAACAAAGGGTGGTCGACAATTTTGTTTAGAAGGGAGGTTTTTGTTTTTATTTTATTTTGAATTCTTCATATTTTGTTTTACAAATCGATCAATAAGTTTTTCTAGCTTATATAGAAACTAGGGTTTATTGGCTATATGATTTATAGTTAGGGTTTACGAGTTACGGGTTTGTAATTCGGGGAAAATATGATCTTGGGTATAAAGTTCAGTCTAAGGTTTTGAGCCTAGGATTAAAGCAGGAGAAGGATTTGCGAGTTTACATGGTTTTGTAAGCGGGATCTGTTTTAATACCTAGTAGAAATCTTAGGTATGCAGCAGTAGGCAGGGTTTGCAGAAGCTGGGTAAAATCCATATCAATTTATTTCTGTATTTATTTTCTCTATTGCAATCTTTTTTGTGATAAATTTAATATCTAGTAAAAATCCATTAAACCCTATTCAACCCTCTCTAGGGTTAATCTAGATCCAACAAATTTATATTCTTACAATTTGAAATTCAAATGTTGCGTGTATACAATTTTCGTATAACTTGTTTTATTAATCCCTTTTTTTTATCGACTCCGTTTTCAATAAATAAAATATGAAAACAGACCAGAATCGCTCCACAAATACAATGGTAATATTTTCGTGGCTAGATTCTTAATTATCCAAAATTCATATTTTCAGCCTGTTAATATTTTGTTATTGATTATTCTTAATTTAATTATCTATGTCTATATAGGGTTTATTTGATAAGGTGTTACATTTTCCTTCATCCCTTTATAAGAGATTTCGTCCCGAAATATTTCCGAAGGGGAAAAAACACAACTCGCTCTAATAACCATGTTATATACCAAGTTATTTATTAAACATCCATAAACAGCCATTATTCGATGTGATTATGTACTGCAGACTTGTTAAAGTGAGCTCAATCATAGCGTAAAAGTGTAATATGTGATGTTGTATGTATGCAAAATAACCTAATATGCATATAATTTTTATATGTGTCCTAGGTGCAGTTGCATTGCAAACAAATCCTATCATCCAATCTAGCAATTACAATGCAACATTGGAATCCTAAAATCTCCGAGAAAGACTGCAAAAATTAAAATTTTCATTCCTTCCATCGAATTTTCTTTCTGACGTACTCGAACCAATCTAACTAAATGTTGTAGAACCTTGAGATTCAATGATCCATAATATTTATGGTGGCATGAGACATCAAGGATTCCATCTTTGTCCCTATTTTTTATTAGGTCCTACCAAAATTTACCATAATGTGAAGGTATCTTATCAAAATTGAAAGTATAAAAGCGCATTGGGCTCCTATCATAAACAACCTCTTCGATTTCCTAATATTTGGAAAGCCCAAAAATATCATGCCGACTCTCAAAACTTCACAGGATGTCTAATCAAATTAGACTTTTTTCAAAGTCTAATCACAAAATTGGTTCAAGTGGAAATTTGTCAATGGTTTTCCCATCAACTCTTTGATAATTCAGGTAGCCTCCTTGAAATACTACAAGAGCAACCCCAAGCACAAAAAAAATAACTTATCTAATCCTATAAAGATAAATATTATTCTTACTATATAAAACTAATGAGAAGTTTTATGATTCAGCAAATTTCCTAAACTTAAATTTCAAAATTAAAGTAATTTGCATTCTAGTCCATACTAACAGGGTATTGTTATTGACACTCCAAATATTGTTAAGGGGAGACCAATTTTTTATTTTTAAAAAAATTGTTAAGGGGAATACCAATGAGGAAAGTAGCGCCTTAACAAATAAATGTAATTTTACTTTATTACCCATTTAGGCTTAATTTCACTTTTATGTTCATTAATCTTTTTTTAATGGTTAATCAACACCATCAGCTGTGGAGAAATCAAACCCTAACCAAAAAAACATGAAGGAAATAGAAAATATGTTATTGACATAAGAGAGTGAGCGTTATTGTGGGGTTTATCACAAATCATCAATAATTAGATCGTTTGTCCCTAGAGTATTGTATGTTTATTATACATATATACACAATGTTTAATTTTTTTATTATTGTTTCAATATAATTACAAATTGCAAAAAAATACATACTAAAATTACATAAACACATTAAATTTAATTAGATATATTTTTACTATTGAATTATAATTTCCAACCATGATTATATATATATATATATATATATTCCATAGAGTATCGAGTATAATCTTTGGGCGTGTATGATTTTAATAGCGAATTCATTTTCATTGTTTATGCCGATTATGGAAACAGTTTCTGGGTACAACGATTTGCATCTACGCGGTTGCTAGATGTAAATGAAAGTTTTCTTATTCTACATCTGCTACTCAAATCATTCTTACAAAAATTCCAACAAATCGGTGATAAAATTTGAGTTGCTGGCTACGTTTTAATCCCTAAACCGCATGTTAAACTGGGAGTCATGACAATTTTCTTTATATCCTATCCCAAAGATATTATAGCAACGTTTGTTCCCTTGTTAGACTAATTCAACCAAAGCCGAATTTTCATCGTTCTCACCATTTTTTCTACGATTTTGCCCTGACATAAGTTTGCAGCTGAAACGATTTAGGATTTTTGTGATTTAGGAGATAGATGATTTTATGGTGAGTAATTTTTAGAAGGGTAAAAGCGTAAGAAGTACAAAAAATTAGTCACCTACATTGACCCCTCTTAACAATTTAAAAAAGTGGACTGTCCTTAAAATTTGGCTCCCCCTTAACAGAAAATGGAGTGTCAATAACAATGTCCTACTAATAACCAGAACAAATCTTTCTATGTTTGCAAGCTCCTTTGCTATAATTTTTATAAATTTGCCCAAACAACAATATAGAAAGTACCGACTATTAGCATTACAAGGAATAAGTATTCTTTTATTTGGAATAGACATTATAAACAACGCGCGAACACATAAATTTACACTTCTCTTCCTTAATATTTTGTGCATACTCCTTATAATTCTAAAGATAGTCATTTTATGAAAAATGACAAAAACTCTAATTTACATAAATTAAACAAATTTACTAAACAAATCAATACATAGATAGATTCAAACTAAAATGGCTTCCTTACACAAATCCAACATTTATGCTTATTCCTTAAACCCATTATAAAATTCTCATCCTATATGATGAAGCTAAATTTCTTCTTCACTCAAGATTCCAACACCTTGAGTTCAAGATATTCCCTCATCATGGGATGCAAATTCGATTCCCTTATTACCTTCCAAATTCAAGAGGTAATTAACCACTAGTTAGGTGTCTCCATAAAATTCTCTTACTCACAATAAAATAATCAAGTGGTTTTAAATCTCAAAACGCAAGCATAAATACAGATACATTACTTTGACCACTTTATATCATCTTCCAGCCATGATGGGAGACTTGCAGCGATTAAAATCTCAAAACCTAAGAAAAGAAAATACTTTTGAAAGTTATCACTTACAATTAGTGATAAAAATGATATTGATGTCTTAATCCTTTATTTCAAACTTAGCATACAATTTGAATATTTTTTATTCTCAACAATTTTTCCATTTTCTCTTTTCTCAAATGTGTGGCCATCCATAATCTTAATTAATATTCATAATAGTCGAATTTTGGACCATTTAACAAATCTTTACCCGATTTCTTTAACCTCCTTGAAAATATATTAGTTTCTCCAAATAAAATATTCTTTTAAGTCCTTTCAAGTTTGGAAATACATCCATTTCCTTGTATTAAACTCTCTTCAAATCAGTCCTTATAAATTCCAATTTTGTTATTAATTATAAAATTATTTCTCACTAAATTCGCAATTAATATCCATGAATCCTAAATTCAAAAATCATAAATTACGTAAGTTATGCTATAACTATATATATTACTAATTGCTAGAGAATAAACATACTAATTTTCTAAACTAAACTTTCTAGGGCAACCTAGTTTATAATTAACCCTTGATTTTGGAAACCCACTTTATGGAAACTTTCAGATATAGATATTTGAGACTGATACAAAAATTTCTAGATTCGATTGTACAACTTATTCTTATCTAATCTTAGAATATAAGTCTAACTTATCTGATTTGCTATCCTTATTTAATCTAAGTTTATTCTATCTACAAAAATATAATCTAGATAGTAACATAAAATAAATACATTTATATGTTATTATCACTGCTATATATATTTATCATTATAATACATATACATATATTCAAAACTCACTAAAATTTACTTAATTAAATAGTTCACATTTTAATGTCTCCTTAAAACATGAAGAAGTATTAAAATTTCATTTTCTTTTAAACCTTAACTCTTTTACAATGAGTGTAATGTTTCAAAACTTCAGCGGGCGATTGGAAATGTCGACAAGCCATTCTCCCGACATTACTCTTTCTTCCTTCCTTCTCTGCGAAAACATTTCCGTTCTTTCTATCTCCTCGTATAACAGTGCTTGCTTTCGTTATGCCTGATCGCCTGCTGAAGTACTCCTCTAAAACCCCTTCTTCAATTCATGGTTTCGATTTAACCTACTTCCTTCTTTCCCTATTTTCATCTTGAGAGTGCTGAGCCCCCTGGTTTGCGTCGTGTAATTTTGGGATCTGAAGTTTCTAGGTTACTTTTAAGTCTGTATTTTCTGGTTTGGGTGGAGATTTTGGGGTTGGTTAGTCATCCGTTTTCTCGTTTTTTCACCACCACTTTGTCAACAATACGTGTGAAGCTCCACCCTATTTTTGTTGATTTGGTGATGGTGGCTTACCTATTCTGGCCTCCCTTCTCCATCATGTAACTTTGGATGTACAAGTGTTTGCTGGTGATGGGCACATTTCCTTTGTGGCACCTTTTATGCTTTGTTGCTTTGATATTTTCTGGTCATACTAGTGTGTTTCACTGTCTCGTTGGTTATCGGTTCTAGATCATCTCCATGAACAGGCCTCGCTCCATAGGTGAAGCTTTGCCCTCGACGGAACGGGCACTTTTCTGGCTTACCTATTCATTTGTTCTTACAAATGTTTCATTGATGGAAAATAAATACCTCTCTTCAAAATTTCAATGTTTTGGAAACATTTATTAATTGTTCGTAATTTTTAAATTAAGTATGAAATAATTTTTCTTCTTATTAACACTCGTCCCTACTAACATTTTGAATGTCGGTTTTAAATACCATTCTGAAACCACAAATGTTTTAAGGTTTAACAAAATAAATGCTTATTTTATTTTGAAAGCAAAACCTTAATAGTTAAGTGTCCAAAATTAAATGAGGTGACAGTTAAGTCCTTAGACACATTCGTTGCTATATTCATAAATGATGCTGCAACTTTTAAAAATAACATTTAAAATATTATTCAAAGTCTGTACTCTTTTTAACAATTGAGTTTAATAACTTCTTCCTGCAATTATATTTTAAAACTTCTATTTCCATGCACGCATACTCATATCAAATTTTCCAATAATCAATGTTTGAATTTTGAAAAGCTTTAATTATTCGTGTATGCTTTTATAAAAAAACATAACAATTTATCATACTTTATTTGTATAATAAGAGTGCTTCACAAAATTCATTTAATTGTCATAAACTAGTCATAAACAACTAAATTAATTTATTAGAGAAGTCAAATGTCATTTGCTCTACTCCTATTATTAATTTCTCAAATATTCTCCACATATATCTAAGTATTGAAATAATCTACTTAGAATACAAATAATACTTGAGAAATGCTAAGCTCGCTCTCCCTTAGGGAGAGTGTGCTTAGCATTTCTCTAATTCTAAATATTTAATTTCTAAGCATTAAGCGTCACTCATGACTTGGAATTAAGTATTATGAGAAATGCTAAGCACACCTTCCCTAGGGAGAGTGAGCTTGTACTAGCCACTTGATTGGTGGAAATGGGTTGGCATTTATTATATCATACATAGCTAATGATTGGTGCCAACTCATTTCCACCAATCAGGCGTTAATTCATTTAATTTTAGTAGTAAATTTCTCTATCCTTTCTCTTTTAGATGAGTGTACGTTTTCTGTCTATCCTATCAGACGTTAATTCATTTAATTCTAAAAAGCTTCTATTTCCTTTCGGTCGACCCCTTAAGGGGAGCGGTCGACCCCCTTAGGACTAAGCGGTGGGAGATTTTATCTCCATGTAAGCTCTTATTAATTACTTAATTAATTTGATTGATTCTTTATATTTCTTTTTATTCATGCCCCTTTCTTGCATATATATATATATATTTACGTACAATTTTGAAATTAAAAGAAATATTCCATTATGTCAAAGGTATATTATTTTATTCTAGATTTATATTCTTATAGTTTGAATTTCAAATGTTGCGTGTATTCAATTTTTCTACAACTTATTTTATTCATAACTTTTTCATACAGACTCCATTTTGATAAACAAAACATGAAAACGAACTAGAATCTTGCCACGAATACAATAATAATATTTTTGTGGCCAAATTCTTCATTATCCAAAATTCGTGTTTTCGGTCCATTAATATTTTATTCTTAATTTAATTATCAATGCCTATTTAGGGTTTATTTTATGGGGTATTCTCTCCAATTTCAGATATTTTATTTTTAAAATTCTAATATCTATCGTTTTACAATTATTTACTAATCTATCACACTATTTTACATTCAAATAACCACTTTTAAAAGATCGTATAATTATTTATAAATATTTCTCGTTTTCCTCCGAATACTTTACATTAAGACCCACTTAATTAAATTAAATAATTGACCCAAACTTTAAAATAATTGATAAAATTAGTCAATATACGTTTCAATTTTTTTAATATGCATGCTACAGACACATCAACAAATTAGTTAAAAAACCATTTAGATACAAAAATATATAAATCACATACTGTAATATATATATATATATATTTATATATTAATGATAATAATAAATTTATTTTATAATAATTCATTCACAAGTTTATCATATATTATGATGTGAAATTTCGTTAACTTCAACATAAATTTTTTTGTTCGGTTACTTAGAAACCCTTCTCGTTTCTCTCTTAATATTTTACACTCAAGTCCATATATCTAATTAATTGTGTAAATCTTAAATTTAAACTATTTAAATATTTAATTAATTATAATACACCAGTCTATCAAATAAATCTTAAAAATACGATAATTTCAATGTATGCAATATTTCTATACGATTAAAAATAACAATAAAATAACTTCTCTAGCCAACTGAAGTAACATAAATGTACATTTTTTTTTCAATTCATTTATCCCAAAAAAGTTGTTATTCATTGCATAACATAATTTTATTTTAGTAACTTCTAAAAGAAAGATTCCATTTTTATAACATTACAATGTGAACGCACATACTAGTTGATAAAGAATATATTTTATTCATGAAATAGCTTGGATTGGTATTATTCTGGATACAACAAAATCATTTGATTCGACCTAATAAATACCTTGTGTCAGAATTGTGAAATTCTATAGCTTGAATCTTTAGAATTCTCTTATTTATCACCCGTGTCTACTAGTTAGGCATACGCTTCCTTTCAAAAATAAAAAAATATTAGATTTGTTGCTAAAATATCGGTATTAAACCCGAAACTCCATTTCGTCTTTCAGTATGTTACAAACCATTTCCAAATATGATTCATCTTGATGCTACATAACGTTATTTTGCAATATCATAGTTGTAAGTATGACCCTTACAATTACATGAAATACACGGTTAATTACAAAGATAAAACTGTTTAAAAACCAAAACTAAGTAATAAACAAAAGCTCTTCTCAAGTATAAATGCGTACAAAGCTTTTCTTAGCATTTTTTTTAGGGTGCTACTATTCACACCCCGATTTACACTTTCGGTCACCTTCCTGAATTTAATATAAATGATTATTTTTTATATTCTTCTGGCCACCATATATCATTCCTTCACTCAATTGTTCACCACCGTACTTCTCTTAAGAAAAACACACACTTCTCTTAAGAAAAACACGTACTTCTCTACAATTTCAAATCTTAAACCCTAACAAAAGCAGATATTCTTTTGTGTCTAATAGAGATGGAAGATGAAAATAAAAAAGATGTTAGAATTGCTTGATTTTTATTTTTTTCTGTTATGTTATAGAATATGTTATTGGGCTTTTTTTTAATGGTTAGGGTTTTCCATTGCGTTTAAGGATATTTTTTCCACTCCGTTGGAAATTTAAAGTTTGGAGGACATTAAATTTGACGACGTTGTAATAGAGAATGACAATGTAAGTTCTAACTTGTAGTGTTTTTATCCGTTAATTTACGTATCTTATTTTACAAATTGATACATTAACTTTTTTGTCGTTTGATAGATGAAGTATTTGAATGATGATAAACTGAACGATAAACATGATAGTTGTGATAATATAATGCAAGTTGTTCAATCTAATGACTCAAAAGACATAAATGTTGATTTGACGAATTATTTCACAACCGACGAAGCAAATACTTGTTTATAAAAATTAAAATTGCTAATGTGGTTATGAAAATGAATTATGTTAATTTTTTTGAACTATTTGATTTTATGTATTTGATTTGCAGAGTACATTGATGCAAGGGAGGATGGAAACGTTCGCGTAGAGGAAGGAGTTAGTGACATCTGCATTTTTTGGTTATTAATTTAGATGGTGGCCAGCAGAGAAAGTTTAAAATATTTAGGGGACTTTTAGTTTTTGTGGCCAAAAATGTAAATAGGGGTATGAATAGTAGCACCTTTTTTTTTTTTTACTTTCTAACTCTTTAATCAAATTGGACTTGCTCTCTAATGGAATTAGTTGTGTTCATTATAAAATATTTAAATTATCTAACATTCATCCCTTCTTTTATATATCTTTACCCAAAATAAATAAAAGTTGACTAAACTTATAAAAACTATAAAACAAGAATGTTAAAGTTGTTTATACACTCATACATGTAATAAATATATCTCACATAACATTAATTCTTTACATATACATAACTAATAAATTTATCTCTTTTTTTTTTTTTTTTAATTAAGACATTAACAACTAGACATATACGTAATTAACAATAACTGAATATCATTTTAGTTTGTAATTGATATACCACAATAAAATTTTCAAAAGTTGTATATAACACACAATTTCAAACAATAACCAAAATACAATTATTACTGTTAATAAGTTTGTCGTGTGCAGCGCATGCATTACACGCTGGTAAATACTAAAAACAAAATGCCAAATACTTGTTGCGATTTTAGCAAACATTTTTTTTTTTTTTTTTTTTGAAAATTAGAGTTTTAAATTCCAACTGAATAATTTTTTATACATAAGATAGGTTTATACACACAAGCTCTGAAATCCAGCTAAGTGTTCAAACTAGTTCGGAACAACATATGAACTCACGGGGCGAAGTTTTTAACTTCGCGGAAGGTCCATTTTGCCCTTTGCAGGTGAAACCTTTCCAGCCCGACCACTCATGTATTATAAGAACCTTCGTTATCACATGATGATTGAGATCGCATTCATTTTTATATTTAAACGCTATGGTAGGTAAACTCCCTTGTGTAGCCTCGGCTCTTATTTATTTATTATTATCACCTTTGAATTAATCTAAGTTTCCTTGTTATGCATTTACTCTTTCTAAGCTTGTCAATTCGATAAGACACTTCGCGATACAACTTAAACATCGCCGACTCTCTCCAGCATTCAGGTACGACAATTTTCCCAATTCAGCTTTGATGATGTAAGCAACCCTGTTACTGCGGAACAACTAACGCAAAACCCCTCTTTTAGCGGCCGCCGCTGCTTCTCCGTTGTAGCAAACGGAAGTTCAAGAGTCTGGTCACCGCCTGGTGAGGGTAACAGTAATTACTGTGAAGGCAAAGATATGAAGTACGTTTTGGTCACTGGCGGTGTCGTTAGTGGACTTGGAAAAGGAGTCACCGCTAGCAGTGTTGGTGTCGTTTTGAAGGCTTGCGGGCTTAGAGTCACCTCCATAAAGATAGGTCGTTTACCATTTCTAAATGTTTTAATATTAAAATCAAGTTCTATGCTTTTTGTTATATTTGGTCTGCAATTGATATTTGTTTATTGTATTTAAATGCAGATCCGTACTTGAACACAGATGCTGGGACAATGTCCCCTTTTGAACATGGAGAGGTTTTTGTCCTTGATGATGGTGGCGAGGTTTCCCCCCTAGGTCCTTTAAAATGTTAAAAATTTCTGTGCGCAGCATAATTATTTCTTTCCAATATCCAGTTACAAAAGATTTCATTATAAAAAATGAACTTCCAAATACCTCGCCTGTTTCTTCTTCTTCTTCCATATTCATATATGTTAAGAATTAGTTTTGTCGGACTGGGCATGGATAAAGATGACAAGACTCGATGTGAATTCATGATATGTATTTCTGAAAATTTGTTAGCATGACAAGCTTGTTGTAATGCTAACGACTTTTGAAATGCATCAGCTACAGTGATATTTAAGTTGAATACCATGACATTTTACAACTTTTTTTTTTTTTTTTTTTTTTTTTTTGGGGCAATATTTCAGCAGTTAATAAGCATTTGAGCAGCGGTTTATCTGCTTGAACAATGCTTTACTCTAGTCAATAATTGCATATGTGCATGCATAGTAATTTTAGTTCCCAATTTCGATTACAATATTTAGAATTGAGGCTTTGGATACTGGCAAATTTCCCAATTAATCAGGGTACAGGGGTTCTAGTCATTTCCCAGATAATTCGTATAAACTTCTTCTTCTTCTTCTTTTTTTTTTTTTTTTAAAAAAAAAAAAAAATTGTTGTGGACCAAATTATGGCATTTTCTTGCTGATTAGATAAAGTCAGTTATGCTTTTATGCATTAGAATATGATCATAGCAATAATAAGTGTTGGTGTATATTAAATCACATCAATTAAATCGTTATTCATCGAATACAAAGTTATTGCAATTGCTTTGAACAAGAATATATAGTAATTAATATTCAAAATGCAATTGCACTATATTTTTTCAGGGTTAACGTACAAGCCTCACTTCCCCTCTTGCATATGCATAGCATATCGTAAAATCGTGTATTTGGTTCATATCACATGTACCATTATAAAGTTGGTTGATGAATAAAGCATGTTATTGACATGTTTGTGGACATGATGGTGGTATTCGTATTCCAATTTTCTTTGTATTCATATGTAGCATCCCAAAATAAATTAGAAATTGCGCTGAACATACCCCTGCAATGTATGTGAAACTAACTTGTGAGCTTTTATTTATTAAAAAAAAAAAAAAAAAAACCTCGACTTTGTTTCAGTGGAGGTTTGTATATATGTCAATTTCAAAATTTGAAGTATGCCCAATGTGGGACTATTTTTACATAGGGTCCAATGTGGATATTAGATGGCTAATATTCCAAATTCTTTTGCAGTATCCTTTATGAAATTTGCGCTGTCTTAGTTACTAAATGAATGTATAATTGCTTAAATATCTCTTTTTTGATTAAATCAGCTGATATCAGCTTGCATATTTAGGTTGATTTGGATCTTGGAAATTATGAACGCTTCTTGGATGTGAAACTAACTAAAGACAACAATATCACTACTGGAAAAATCTATCAGGTAAAAGTTCAATTGTAGTGAAAACTAGAACTAATTTTAACAGCCAATGTTGTCATTTGTCGACTTTTAAACAAGTTTATGTTTTACCAGTCAGTGCTTGACAAGGAAAGGAGGGGTGATTATCTTGGAAAGACCGTTCAGGTTATTATTGGCTGTACTTATTTTGATAGAATTTATATACTGGCATCCGATTGCACAAGTAACCTCTTTCTCTTTTTTAAATAAGCACTTATGCCTTCATCAGTCTGTAGTGCTATTTATATTCATTTCAACTTTTAGCATCAGCTTTCTCCAATCTTCTTTACGAGTCATCCAAAATTTACTTATTTGAATAAGTATATGTAATATGCTGATTTAACCTTTTTTTTGGGTATACATTTGGTGGTTATAAGTTAAATCGATAGATACAGGTCTATCATCTAAGTGCAAATCCTATCATACACAAGGGCTTTACCAGCAATGAACCTTATATTTAACTACTGCCTTGAATATTGGATATGTTGCTTTAGGTTGTTCCACACATAACCGATGCTATAAAGAACTGGATTGAGTCGGTCTCAGTTGTTGCAGTTGATGGAAATAGTGGCCCAGCTGATGTATGTGTAATAGAATTGGGTGGAACCGTAGGTACGATCTAGAATGCTGTTTTGTTATAATATTCAGTATTAATATAAGTTTAGTTGAGCATGTGAAAATTTTCGTCAGTGTCCGTTTACAGGTGATATCGAATCTATGCCATTTATTGAAGCTTTACGTCAGTTATCATTTTCTCTTGGTTAGTTTTAAATTCTTATTTACCATACTGTCATATTTAGTTGCATGTGTTATGATAGCACTTCATTGTTTTCCTACTGATTATGAACATATGATCTAATTGGTAACTTAACAATGGAGCACAATTCACTGTATTAGTTTCCCTGTTGTGCTCAGTTGTCAATAATTATCGTCCTCTGCATTATTCAGAATCGTTTTACATGGGTGGAGTTTACATTTCCTGATAACGAAAGATCATACGAGGGATTTCCCTCATGTATTACATGGGTTTTCACATATTGGATAATGCATATACAAAGTTTTCATGAATTATTACCATATTAGATGATGCATATACAAAAACCAAATTCTATTTTTCAGGAAAGGAAAACTTCTGCCTAATTCATGTTAGCCTTGTGCCAGTGATCGGGGTAGTTGGTGAGCAGGTAAATATTCCTAGAACTTACTTGAACTGATTCTTTTTGTTGTAAGAAATCATTGTATAAATATATACATCTTGCGTTTCTGCATCCAAATATCCCTTTTTGTCATTTATAATTATTATACAGAAAACTAAGCCAACTCAACATAGCGTGAGAGAACTAAGGGCACTAGGTTTGACTCCTGATTTACTAGCATGTCGCTCAACTCAGGTAAATAATTAAATGGTTATAATTTTCCATTTCTGTATTTCACACCTGAAGGTTATCTGTTTTGCATAAATTGGATGTGCATTTACAGATGTATTTGTAGCATGTATGAAGTTTGAAGTTTACTGACATATAAATGTTGCATAATTATTTTTTCCCTCTGGACTAAGAATTTTTGTACAGAAATAAATGTAGAACAGGTGTTTATTCCTATATGAACATCAGTTGTTTTTGACTTGACCCTGTATATGAACGCATATAGCAGCAAACTTTTTGGGTGTTTTTTTTTTTTTTTTTGGTTATTTTAGTTTGTTTTACGGAGTAAAACCTTTTCCTTTTGGTCTTTTTATGATTTTAACAAATATGGTTGGACCGTGTGTCCTTTTATAACTCCTGGTCCACTGAACATCCAATCATCGCTGATTTGTTTGGCAACATTTTGGAAATGAAAATCGTATAATCCAGGTTTTGATTTTTTGACCTTGTGGATTTTCTTAAGTGTAAGTAGGAAGAAGGATGAAAAAGTTTGTCTATCAATATTCATATTTTTGTTGTGAAAAATACTACAAGAGATTTTTATTTGGATATTAGTTTGTATCTTCTCAAGTCGAAGTTTCTTCTAATTATTTTACTCAAGTTTCTTTTACATTTCGTTAAAATGAAACTGGATATCTTTTTGAATGATTTTCCCTTTTGATTTAGCCTTTATTGGACAGTACGAGGGAGAAGCTCTCAAAATTTTGTCATGTTCCGGTAACTATATCATTTGTGCTTACATGTACAATTCGTGAAGGTGTCTTATTATCTCATTATTCCATTTTATCTGTTTGTTAGATAACTAATATACTGAATATCCATGACGTTCCAAATCTTTGGCACGTTCCACTATTACTTCAGGTGAGTTCCTCTATCCTGTCAAAAGGTTAACATTTTCCTGGGGAATTATAATGAATTTTCCATGTCAACATTTTTGAGTAACCAATTAGCTCATGCTTTGGTGATGCTCTAATCACGTTCTTTATTCAGACTCAAAATGCTCATGAGGTTATACTTAAGCAACTGAACTGTATCAGGTAAAGTTTAATTACCTTTTTGTCCTGTTTATGCTACGTTTATTTTCATCTCTATTGTAAAAATCCTTTAGCCGTTAACTTAGCCTGACCGTCTAACTATATTCCTAATCCGCCCAGTTGAAACTTAATGCATTACCTAAACATGAAAACGGATTCATAGGAGCCACTTGTGCACCAATTTAGACTTTGGATCCTCTTTTAATCATTGAAATGTTAGATTCAAATAGTTTCTTCTCCACGATTGCTTCCAAAAATATTCGAACTTACAAAATCAAATTTTGCGTTGGTAAGTAGTAAACAAAAATACTAATATTTTATCCAAATTGTGCACCAATTTAGACTTTGGTTCCTCTTTTAATCATTGAAATGTTAGATTCAAATAGTTTCTTCTCCACGATTGCTTCCAAAAATATTCGAACTTACAAAATCAAATTTTGCTTTGGTAAGTAGTAAACAAAAATACTAATATTTTATCCAAATTGTTCAGTTCATCAAAAACACAAAGTTTTGATTAATCCTCGTCTAAGCGATCAATCCCTACTCCATGCTTTCCTTCTAGTGGCTGCCTTGCGATTTTTGCAACCTTGATTCTCATATATATTAGTACATATGATATCAAGAATTATTATCTATTCAAAAACATTTCAGCATTGCATCTCCTCCCGATTTAGAGTCATGGATAAAGATGGCAGAATCATATGATAACCTTACAGACTCTGTCAGTAAACTCAAGAGCCTCTTGATCTTTGTGAACTATTGGTTATCAATATTAAATAAGTCATGGAACAAACCTTTTATTCTTTTGCAGGTGAAGATTGCTATGGTCGGGAAGTATACTGGTTTTCCTGATGCTTATTTATCTGTAGTAAAGGTGAGGCAGCACTTTGTAATTAATTAATCTGCTCTTATCTATTGACAACTATAGTAGGATAGGTTTGTTTCATGCGGATGGAAATTTGATGGTTTAATTATTTATTCTTTAAAATCATGTTAGGTTTGGTAATTTTTAACTTTACTTCCATTTTCCCCTCTGTTTTGGTGTACACATCTAGAAACTGTGTTGGTTATGACTTATGACGAAAAGCTCCACACCCCCTCCCAACTCTCTTCTCTTAATATGTTACACCTACACACAATCTCGTTTTCTATTGTGTTTATACTTCATAGTACTGCTTTTTGCTAACTTCTAAGTTTTTTTTTTTTTTTTTTTTTTTTTTTTTTTTTTTAACTTATGTAAGCCACTTTAGAAAACTAGTTAACGTTTAAACTACTCATTATTTACAAAAGAAGAAGAAAAAAAGCTTTCACTCTGAGTGGTAAAACGTGCTATTTTGCAATTGGTTATTTCAAACAGCGACTATACCTTTTTCCGAAAAATAATTCTACATTTGTTCAGGTGCTACTCGAAGCAGCATCAATACATTTTTTCTTCTTCTTTGCAGATACTGTAGTGCTACTGTTCAAAATAATTTCAGTATGGAATATCACTTTTTGCCATATAGACAGAATGTAACAAGTGTTTGTAAATAATTTTAAAATCTATTCTAATATGAATTATGTTTATGAGAGTGGTCTTAATCGGCAAAAAGACCACTTCCTAATGCTGCTGTGACAAGGTATATTGAAAATTCCATCACATCATTCTGCATTTCACCTTTTTAGGCTCTTCTACATGCTTGTGTTGCTTGCTCTTTGAAACCGTCAGTTGAATGGATAGCTGCATCAGATCTGGAAGATGAAAGTGCACATGGGGTAACAACTTCATTAGTCCTTTTTTTAATTGCTTTGATAAATTTTTTTGTCAGAAGTTTAACCTATATTTTTCAAGCAGACCCCGGAAGCTCATGCAAAGGCATGGGAAACTTTAAAGGTAATAGTTACAGCTACTTATTTATGTTTATTGCACAAGACTCCTATTTGAATGTCTATGATTCGATTTTATATTAATTTCTGAATTTTTTTTGTTGAGTAACAACACATTGAGAGATGATATATATATGTAGAGGACGGTTCCGCTACACCTCTTATATTGCACGTGAACTCTCCCTCTTGATCTCCACCACCCATTTTCCCCACTCATTCTCTCTCTTCCCAGTAAGAAATAATATTGAAATGGGAAGAGAGAGAATGAGTGGGTAAATGAGTGGTGGAGATTAAGGGGGAGAGTCCACGTGCAATATAAGAGGTGTAGCGGAACACTTATATATATATATATATATATATATATATATATATATATTGTGTGGTTGTGGGTATTCTGGATGTCAGTTTACCAAGTTATGACATGGGAAGTTATAGATGCACTTCAGGATAATCAAATGTGGTTTGTGCAATTGACACTCATTACAACATTAGCATGTATTGCTTCTCTTATTGAAGATGTGTTAAATGTTTTGCCAAAATGTGTAGAGCTGCTCATGCGTTTTGGTACCTGGAGGTTTTGGTGATCGTGGTGTCCAAGGAATGATATTGGCTGCAAAATTTGCTAGAGAAAATAAGATTCCATATTTGGGGATATGCCTGGGAATGCAGATCTGTGTAATAGAATATTCTAGATCTGTATGTACATTTTGTAGATTAAATGGCACCTCCAATAGTTTATTTTAACACTCCTAAGAATAATTGCCTTTCTCATGTGATTAGATTATGGGTTTGGAAAAAGCAAACAGTGAAGAATTCGATGCTCAAACTTCACACCCTGTAGTAATTTTCATGCCTGAGGTATGTGATAGCATAACTATTTAAGATGAAAAACCAAGCAACCTTATAGGTATAAATAACACTTTACTTCATCAGGGGTCAAGAACGCACATGGGAAATACTATGCGATTGGGTTCTCGAATCACACATTTCAGGAATCCTAATTGTCTCACATCTAAGCTGTAAGCGTATTTTGTCCATAATTTACTTGTGGCATTAGATCAAGTGCATTGATGATTAATGCATATACTGGCTATAATTTGTTTTATATGATGTATTTTCTCTTCCATGGGTCTTCAAAAAGAAAATTAATGTATTTTAATTGATAGGTACAAGAGGCCTGATTGTGTGGATGAGCGGCATCGCCACCGATACGAGGTTTGTGATAACACTGATAATTCATATCTCTGAATCAGAGTAAGCGATTTATATGTGCACTGTGACAAATATCTAAATGAATCAGACTCTACATATCCATCTGATCTATGCTTCAACATTCACCTTTATTGTGTGTGTGTGTGTGTTTTTTTTTTTTTTTTGAAACTTGATATATAGTTTACGAAAAAGCGGTGTTCTTTATTACGCCATCATTATTATGATGATCCTAATTCCCATAAATTAACCGTAAAGATGGACACAAATAGTTAATCTTCTCTATCGTGCTAATCGAATACAGATTTTCGTACTGCTATCCAGAGCCATGTCTTCTATAATTTCTAACCTTTACACATCTCCCTTTCTAGCCGGCAAGTCATTTTTCTTTTGGTTTTCATCCCTTTCACCTTGATTTTCATACTGATGGTTTTATCCCCTCCTAATTATGTATGGGTGCATTCTTGGCAAGAGTTTGGATGTTACGGTGAACGATGGTTCATTGATTTTACGTTCTTCGACACATTAAACTTGTATATTTGATTTTGGATGTTAGTTTATGTTATGGTGTTAGTATTAACATCACAACCTACCAAAGCTTAGTTTTGAGCTTTTCTTTCTTTGTGCACCCTCTGCAATGATTGTCGAGTTTATTTCTTGCTTGTATTGGCATGAAGCCTGTCCAATATTCTACATGAATTTTTATGCCGTAAGCGTAAATTCAAGTTTTTTGTGTGAACCATCCAATTTTTTATTGAAAATGATATGAAAAATGATAATATGTTGACAGTTATATAAATTTTGTGAATATCTTGAAAAACCGTTGCTTGATCCTATTATTAGTCACCATCACTATCGACGGTGTTAGTACTAGCATTACAACCTACTCCAGTTTTGTTGTTGAGCTTTTCTTTCTTCGTGTACTCTTTGCAGTAAGTTACCAGGGTTTATTCCTTGCTTTATTGGTACAAGAGTTGTCCAGTTCCGCATGATTTTTTACAACTATATGAGCGTAAATTCCAGTTTTTTCTATGGACCATCAACTTCCTCCTTAGCGATGCTCACAAATACTGTGGACGATGAAGCAATACAAGAAATTGGAGGTTTTGTGCTTGAGAGGATGATACCGCTTTCTACGATTTTTTTGGAAAACTGTAAGTGATTGTTCCGTTTGGAAAAATTGGAAAAGAGGAGTGAATATGTAGGAAATAAATAAGATTAGAGCTGTACGTTAAAAGGGAAAAATATGTTCTTTTTCATTCATTATAGGTTGATCTTTTAAGGTGTTAGGACAGAAGTTTTGCCTTCTGCACTAATTGATATTAAATGTTATAATGTAATTGAATTTGATTTTGGAATCAAACTTGAACTTTTAATTTTTTTGGATTGTTATTTTAAAATGTCGTTTTAATTTAAAATAATTTTTACTTCAATTTTATATTATTGTCATGAACATATATGCTCAATGAAAAATAAACTAGGTATGTAATTATTAAATCAATATTTAACATATATAAAAGGCATAAGTATGGCAACATAGGTAAAATATACGTGCACAACTATTTATGAGTGTATTATATATGGAAGCGGCTATTAAGATACAAAATTAGACACAATTGGTGACATAAGATCTGCACCATTGGATCTCTTTATCATTATATTAGAGGTGGAAATAAGAGTGCAATCCAACGATGGAATTCATTTTCAATACGTGTGTGTGTGTGTATATATAGCAACGCTTAGTGACACTGCAAACAGTGCAGTACCCCTTTGGCCTCCTGATTTCCACCATCCATTTCTCCCTCTCGTTTTCCACTTACTCTCCTCTCCCACTAATTTAATTTAATATAAATGGGGAGTGGAAACTAGGGGTCAAATGGGTGCTCAACAGTTTGGGGTGACATTGAATGCTGCTTATATGGGATGACTATTTGAATACATAAATTAAAGAACACAATCCTAACCATTGGATCAATTTGTTCTTGTATGAGGAGTCTACATCAGATGACAATCAAAAGGTGAAAATTTAGTGTGTCGCCAATTGTGTTTATATTGTGTCCGAATCAATGTTTTAAAACGCAAAAGGCGTACGCGAGGCGTTTTCGGGTCCGTGAGGCGAGGCGTAAGTCTCGACGCGTTGAGGCGTAAGCCTTTTGGGAAAAAAAAGCGCAACACATATCCCGCTTGCTCATTTTTTAACGAGTCTGACATTAACACATAATTAAAATAGCTCAAGAACAGTGCACAAGCTTAAAAAAATAAAGACAGACCAAAAAAAAAGACAGAACTTAAAAAACACAGCACATCAGGTTTTAAAAGAAGCAGACAAAAAAAACCTCTTTCAAATTCGATAACAGGAATCGATTTCGATTCCTGTTAAGGAATCGAGTTCGATTCCATACCAGGAATCGATTTCGATTCTTCTTCCAATTTAATATTCCAGTAGGTTTATATATATATATATATATATATATATATATATATATATATATATATATATAAACGCACGCCTCAGATAGTTGAGGCTCTGAGGCGTGCGTTTTTGTAGATTTCCACACCTCAAGCAGCAGAGGCGTAAGCCTCAGGGGGAAAACGTTTTTTGAAGCACGCCTGAAGGCGTTTTGGGCACCGCCTCGCCTCGAGGCGCGCTTCACTCGCGTTTTTTAATACACTGGTCTGAATGGATTTTTCCCATATTTATATATACACATAAGGAGTGTTTCCTAGCACCCCAAACAATGAAGCACCCCAAATACCACTTGATTTCACTTCAACCACTCACTCTTTTACTCACTCATTCGACTTTGGTTTAGGTGCAAAAAGGGTGCTCTCAAATAGGAGTCATATAACCCTCCTATATATGTATGTATGTACATACGTATAGAGGTATATGAATTCCACATTCCAAACGAAGACAAAAGGATCATTGATTCGGATTGTTTGTGTCATCATTTGTATTTGATTGTGCGTTCAAATAGCTGGTTCATATGTACAATGGAAAGTCTATTTAGACATAATTGGTGACCCAATGAATCTGCACTATTGGATTTCCACCCCTTATACAAGGACAAATTAATCCAATGATTGAGATTGTGTGTCTCAATTTGTGTTAAAATTTTGTGTCCAAAATAGTTGCTTAAATATATGTATGTGTGCGTATACATACATACAGAGCCGGTCCAAAGAATCAGTTACCCAAGCCAGATTAGATTTTTGTTGCTCATACATATATAACATGTTATTTATATAAAAAACACTATAAGCACAAAAGCATATAAAGAAAAATCATTAACATTTCAAACAAAATTTACAACGTCAAGTAGGGCATAATGATAGATTTAAACTACGCCTTTCGGCCTGATCTTAGGCCCTGACTCACCCTCCGTGGACGAACCTTGCGGAGGAACCCTTAGGTTTTCGAAAAATAAAGCCAAAATATTGTTGTTGTTATTATTATTTAACACAAAATAATGGTAGATTGCCAGTGAAGAATTCAAAGGAAAATGTTTTTTTTTTTTGCATTTTTCATACAGAATTCTTCAAAATATTGTTCGAAAGTTCCTTCAAAAATAGTCTTTCAATTTAGATCATTCAGTCCACCGAGCCATGAGATAGGGCAGGGCAGCCCATTCAGAAGTAGGGCAACAAATAAACTTCGGATTGATGTGAAATATATCTCAAGCTTCAGTATTCCGTTTTATAAATTAGGGATTTTCATAGTCAGTCCAAAGAATCGGTTGCCCAAGCCAAATTAGCTTTTTGTTGCCCACACATATATAACATGTCATATATATAAAAAAAACACTACAAGTACACAAACACATAAAGAAAAATCATTAACATTTCAAACAAAATTTACAACATGGCATAATGGTAGATTTAAAAAAAAAACAAAGCTATTTCAAACAAAACAAAGTGAACTTCAGTATGTGAAATTTAAAATCACCATCAACAATAACTAAGCTATCGTTTCCAAACATGCTGTGACCAGATAGAGCTGGAACCCAAAATCAAATGTCAAAATCAATTTAAAAATAATAATAGCAATTAAAGATTTAAGGTGAAAATATAAATAAAGAAGTAAAATAATTAAACAAATAATAATAAATCATGATAATAGCAATAATAGTAGTATTAATAGTAATAATGGTAGTAGTAATAGGGGTCGAAGATCAAACGCTTTGTCTTAGGCTCCATATAATCTAAAACTTATAACATTACACCTAAACCAATACTAAGCTAATGACTTTGGTACGTGGACGGCTAATTCGCACGTGCTTCTGTTCGACACCAGTTCCACGGATATATTTCAATCCCTCAAGTCCCTTTTTATCACTTCCTCCCATATCATCATTGATCGACCTTTACCTCTCTTTGAGCATTCGATGCGGTCTATAAATTTAACGTGTACAGGTGTTTCGGGAGGCCTCCGTTGGGAATGTGAAATTTGGAACCTAAAGATAAAAAATGTCTAAGCTATCTAATTTAACATTCTTCTGTTTTATTAATGAAAAATAATCATAAAAATTTATTAATATTTAAAAGCTCATCTAGAGTTTATAATTCAAAATCAAAGTTATAGCCTTTTAATTTGTTCTTTTTCTCTCAATTTAGGTCACTTTTGAAAATTAATAACAAATTTAAATAAGTTTTAACATATTACATATATAAAATTACTTTTACATATTGACCCTGATTTAATATTCTCTTGTGGTGTATTTGTTGGGTATTCCAGCCCACATTTGGCATATTTTTTATGCATGCCATGCTTAATTTGTGAGTGGGCTTTTTTGGTTTTGTCCTTTTCTATTGAGGCTGAATTGTTGTGCAAGAATGTCTTTGGTGCAACATCACTTTTCTTTCTTTCCAGCTAGGCACTTTGGAAATGGCTCACACATTTTGCATGCACATTAAAAGAATAGATGGGTTAATATAACCAGATCTGGTCACATAGGGCAGCAGCAGTTTTTGGTCATTTATCATCTTATTCAAGGTGTTTTGGTCTTCAAAATTGAGCCTCATTCTTGCTCAATTCACCGTTGGCCTGAAGTACACACATAGGGTGTTTTTTCTTACACCTTTTTTCATCTCTTATTGTTTTGGATTCCGATGATTAGTAGCGAATCTTTTGTAAATATTTCGGGGCTGTTTTCCCCTTTGGTTTATCAATAAGAGAAGTGGGTAGACTCCTTAAGAGGTCTCGTGGTTTCTACTCTTTACATCGAAGAGGTTTTCCACGCATAAAATCTTGTGTCTTGCTATTTTACTTTCATCTTATCATTTTAGTTTGAATGGTGTGTTGGTTGATTGTCTTGTGTTTGATATTGTGGTGTAGCTTGTAGTAGCCCCTAATCGATCCTATCAGTATTTTCAAGGTTTGAGGTTTCGCTTGGAACCAAGAAAATTCCGGGCGGCCCGTTTCGGTTTCGATTGTCATCAGGACAAAACCCTAGGCTGAAACCATTTCAATCGAGATATTGGATTGACAAAGTAATAATTGATTTTTTTATAATGTAAAATCAAACAAATCAGACTATAGAAAGAAGATTCAAAAAGAAAGCAAAAAGTCATTAAATCGAAATAGTACACATAAAGATTACAGAACATACCCCAACAACCTTAGCCTAACGGCTCGACTTGTCAATTTCATTCCGAGTTGCTAATTTCATCTCTACTTTTTCCATCATTTTAAATCTTGATCTTAAATCTTATGTTTTGTTTGGCTAAGAATTGAAAGTAGGGTTTAGTAGAAACATTAGAAGTGGGTCATGGGCTGCAATATTACAAAACATACCCCCAACGACCTTAGCCTAGCGCTTGACTTGTCAATTTCATTACGATTTGCTAATCTCATCTCTACTTTTTCCGTCATCTTAAATCTTATGTTTTGTTTGGCTAAGGATTGATTTTAGGGTTTAGCAGAAACGTTAGAAGTAGGTGATGGGCTGCAATGCTACTGGCCTGCTTATTATTATCGTTTTTTTATTATTTAACTTATAATATTTATGCAGATTAGATAAAAATAAGAGATTTTGAGCTACTTTGGTTGTGAGCTATACTGGATTGGGGCCCCTTTGTTGAGTTCAAGCATTAGCAATTATATTTGAATGTCTAATTCAAATTTATTTTAATAACGCCATTGATTTATGTATATTATATAATTAAAACCGAAAAGAAAATCAATAGCGAAACTTCCAATATTGGCAAAATTAACTGAAATGACCAAAACCTAATAAGTCCGAAACCAAAATTGAAATATTAAATTTTGGTGTATTTTTTAAATACATCGTGATCTTATTATTTTAATTTTTTTCTGTTCATTTTTAAAAGGGGTAAAGAGAAAAGAATCTTCCTTAGTATTTTTCTTCTGAAAAAGTTCGAGAATGTGTTAAATAAAATCTTCATGGCACATTTTGGAAAGGAGCCACAAGGGCTTTGCTGAGTGCGCCAACATGACAAAAGCAAATATGTATCCATAAAGTATTTTACAACTGCCATAAACTTGTTATTAGTTTTGAAAAGTGGGCTAAATTAATTTAAAATATTTTTTTTTAATTGGAATAAAAAAGTGTTATCCTAATATTAGTTATTACTTTTGTTTAAATTTGAAAATTTCGATTTTAATACTTGCCTCACAGGTTCGGTATGAACGGTATTTTGGAAATTTACATTTAGAAAAAGAAAAAAAAGCATCATGTGAACTTCAGTAAGAAGATAAAATGTATTTGTTTGTATATAAAGATTATAATGTCTAAACTATTTAGGCTACATTTTTCTATGTTTTTAAACTAAAATTATTGTAAAAATCGCCAATATTTGAAAGCTGTTTTAAAATTTATAATTTGAAACCAAAGTTATTGTTTTTAATTTGTTTTTTCCCTTTCAATTTAGGCTGTTATCTAAATTAATATCAAGTTTTAAATTATATTACAGAAAGACTTTGTATTTATGGCGTTGATGTTGATTTAGCATTCTTTCATGGTGTATTTTGGAAATGAGTCGTTAATTACTTTTATTTTCCTAGTTTTCTCATGACCATTCTCACAGGAGCAAGGACACATATATACATTTTTGCTAATTTTCTTCTGCAGCATTTTGAAAGGGATTCGCAAGGGCATTGCTGATTGCGCCAACGTGACAAAAAACAAGTCTAAACCTGTTATTAGATCTGAAAAATTGGCTTCGTTGATAAAATAATTCATTTCCATTTGATATATTTAGAACAACTGTTGTAACGAGTGCGGTATCAGAAAGAAAATTTAATGACGAGCGGAAATTACGGACTTAATAGATTGAAAGAATGATTAAATACCCAATGTTGGTTTGGCTGATAATTTCAAAACGTCCAAATTTGTTGCTTAAAACAAAATTCACAAATGACTTGTTTTATAACCTTTCATGAATTGGATCGTTCATAAATGATCAAAACCAACATTATAAAAAAAGAGTCTTCTAAGCAAATCGTGCGCACCATTGACACACACATACACACTCACTCTAATTAACTAATCCAAGACCCACTATGGTACGGTTATCAATACCAGTCACGTTTCTACATTTAATGCTACATTCATCCTTTTCAACCCATGCACTAATTGTATGCTCCACACCTCTAATCTCCTTATCCTTCATGTTATTAGTCCAAATTAATGAAACTATTGTTAGAGATCGCGGAATGCGGATCTTAAGGCAAAACAAACACTAGAGGGGGAGGGGGGGGGGGGGGGAGGGAAAGGGGAATAGTGTTGTTTATAAGGAATTTATGTAAATCTTAAACTTAATTGATCTACTATATGAATCACACACAACATAGATGGTCACAAACACAGAATCAAACACAAACAGATAAATATAAAATGCAGAAAAAAGAACACCGGATTTTATACTGGTTCGGATCAAGGTTGTCAAACTCGAGTTCTCACCAAGGAGCGCTCGGGTATACAAAGATCGTAAATCGTGGGATCGTAACACGAAGCGTAAGTTCCCACAAAATGAAAATTAAAAATAAAATTTCAAGTTTCAACAAAATAGCCATAGCATAATATTTTCATTAATCATTAGTTCATAACAAAACATAACATAAACCTTAAAATTTCAGTGTTCTAATTTCTGTCGATTAGCTGAAATTGCTGAATTAACATTGCAGTGTTCTAATTTCTGTCGATTATGTTTCACGAGGTATCTCGTCGCTTGAAATCTCGTCGCTTAGGGTTCTCGAGGACCAAATTTCTATCGATTATGTATCACGAGGTATCTCGTCGCTTAGGGTTCTCGAGGACCAAAGTGCCTTCAATTGCATCAATTAGGGTTCTCGAGGTGTCTCGTGCCTGGAATCGAGAGTCGAGATTCGTGCAATTTGGGAAATCTCGAAGCAGGTATGACGCGGAAAAAAGCACGATGTTTATACGATTTCACGATTTTCATCGTCGCTTTGAACGATTCCACCCAATTCCGAGTTTTCTTCCGTTGATTCTCGTGGAGATGGAAGTAAAGCGTGGTCTCGCACGTTTTTACGAGAAAGCACGCGCTTTTGACAACAATGGTTCAGATTACTCTTACGTCCAGTCCAACACTAGATACGCTAGATTGCGCAAAGTTTTATTATTATCAATATCCAAGTACAACACCCTTGATTTCACGGCTACAAGGTTAACACCGATTAGATCACCCTTGATTTCACGGTAACAAGGTTAACACCGCTCCAAGCACTCTTGATTTCACGGCTACAAGGTTAACACAACTCTCTTTCCTTGATTTCAGGGCTACAAAAAACACACTTTCTCAAACACTTCCCAAATTATTACAATAGCCCTATGACTCTTCAATAACACTTCAATTCAGAGAGTAATAGATATAAATTGAGAAAAGATGAAGTTTGATGTAATTTGAGTTGGAATCGACAAAGTATAAGTGTAGTAATCAAGAAAATATGAAATATTAATGGTGGTATGAAGAGGGGTGAAGTTGGAGAAGAACTATGGAAAAATTTGAAATCAGCCCCTATTTATAACATTTGAATGGTTGCAACGTTTCAAAAACGTTACAAATAGTGAAAAGACACTTCATTTGAAAATTGAAAAAGTGACAGTTGTATGTCAACATAGACATTTATGTATGTCGACATATGCCTTATATTTTGAATTCTTAAAGCTATTTTTCAAGTGTTTAAACATATATACTATTATGGAAATTCTTGAATCAAAACTTAGTAATATAAATAAATATTCTAAAGTATAAAATCATACGAAATCATAATAATATAATATATACACATATTCATAAGGTTACAAGGTTTAAAACTATATAAACTTATATATATATATTAAAATTTTATAAACATATATGTTTGAAATCATAAGATAATAGTTTGAAGTCATTTAGAAAGATAATTTGAACTCAGGATTTGAATTTTGAAAATAGAATTTGAAATTTGAAAATTGAAAATCAGAATTTGAACCTGGAGTGCTATTCCGAGTCTTACATATAAACTAGACTTTATTGCTATATTTTTCTTGAACTCTTGAACTGCTGATAACTCATGAGTCTTGAATCTCTTGGAACTCTAGAACTGTACAACCTTCATTATTTAAGTCTTGTATACAAACCCTGTACAACCTTCATTATTTAAGTCTTGTATACAAACCCTGCATATATATGTATATATATTGTAGATAGAGATTTAGTATATATTTTATAATCAGTTATAATTGAAACATGGTTGTTGTGATCAAAACATCATCAACATTCCATTCTCCAACAATCTCCCCCTTTTTGATGATGACAACATTAGTTTATAAAATATTCATACCTGATATTACTTATTGATCCGCTTTCTTGATTACTCCCCCTTTCATTATGAATTCCTTCCGACTTTCCCTTAAACTATGTCTATCTTAATTATATTTCATAATTTCTCCCCCTTTGTCATTATCAAAAAGTATATCTATCTAAACTC
Organism: Allium sativum; assembly: GCA_030737875.1. Taxonomy (NCBI): domain Eukaryota; kingdom Viridiplantae; phylum Streptophyta; class Magnoliopsida; order Asparagales; family Amaryllidaceae; genus Allium; species Allium sativum. The sequence continues at coordinate 564,086,235 of CM060919.1, read as the reverse complement.
AAAATAATCCTAGTGACTAATTCTATCTATAACTCTCCCTAAATCTATAAATTTCTATAGCTCCCCCTAATTCTATGACTGAACAAGCAATTCAGATAATATTCAGACTAATAATCAAGTCAAACTAATGCAATCTTTCTATATAAACAAGAATCCAATCAATCTAAACAATTTAAATCTTAGTTATATTCAAATTCAAGTTTTAAGTTAGTCAAACCTTATTATTCTTAATTATGTTACTTATTATGTATAGATTATTCCAATTAAATCAACAATACAGACCAAATCAACCAAATAAAAATAATATATGTCAATTCAAAAACACTTCTTGAACCTTCAACTAATCCTAGAAACTTATAAAATTCTCTTAATCTAATACAAGACTAAACCTAGCCTAAACTCTAATTTCCTTAAAGCTATAATAAGATTTTAATCTGGACTAAGAAATAATTCTGATAAGATATCCTTAAAACTATGATATAAGTTAAGTAATGACAAATCAATATTTAAGCAATTTAATCCAAACAATCAACCAATTTAAGTTTTGTTGTCATAAAACATCAATTCAAACATAAAGCCAAACATTTTTTTTTATTTATCCTAAAAACCTATAAAACTCCTATCAACCACAAATGCATAAGTATACTTATCAACCACTAGTGAAATTCAATCATGTCAAACAAGTCAATCAATTTATTCATGTCAAACAAGTTAGACAAGTCAATTAAAATAACTCAAACAAGTCAATCAAGTTATTCATGTCAAACAATTCAAACAAGTCAATCAATTCAATCAAGCAAAACAAGTTAAAATAAATATGTTATGTATTTGGTTAATTATCCTAAATATTTCTAATTAGACAAAAACTCTTCATACAATATACTTTTATGTGTGGAGTTAAAAGTTAACATGTAATGCAGTGTGTGCAGTTTGTTGGTTATAAAGTAGTATGAACTATATGTTGTATGTAAAACAATATGAGATGATATACTGAATGATATTCAACTTGTGATGTGAATGATTTTATTTTGACATGTATTGTAATAAATGAGGTATGATATGAAATTATGATAGTATGCAAATGATTTGATGATGATATTTATTTCTGTAAAAGATATTTAAAGTAATGTCTAACTATTATGCATAAACATGTATACTATAAATTATTTGAATCAAACAAAGGTAATATACATTAATTTCTAGATTTAGGTTAAAGATACTAATGAACTGGATTAAGAGTTTAATGGTAATTAAAAATATATTCATGACATGTAGTAAAATATTTAGAATTATTCTATGAAAAATATGGAGTTAAATAATCTTAATAGAGTAGTACAACAACAACAATAAAGCCATGTATCCCAAACAAGTTGGGGTTGACTAGATATGGAACCCAAAATTAAAATTAATAATAATGGTAATAATACATATACAGAAAGGGTTTAAAATAACCAAACAGATAAAAAGTCGTCTGATAAAGTTTTTTTTAATAGTAATAATAATAAAGTAAAGAGGTTCAGTGAAAGCGAAATAAAGTCTAAAATAGTAATAAAAAAGTAAAAAGGTTCAGTGAAAGTGAAATAAAGTCTAAAATAGTAATAAAAAAAAGGAAAAAGGTTCAATAAAGTGAGATAAAGTCTAAAAAAAACTTAAGGTTCTGGTATATGGATTGCCAAATTCCATGCACTCCTAACCATAACTAGCTCTTCAGATATACTCCAATTACTTAAATGTCTCTTTATTATCTCCTCCCATGTCATTTTAGGTCGACCTCTACCTCTCTTTGGTCCTTCGGCACGATCTATAATTCCAACGCGCATAGGTGCATCGTATGGTCTACGTTGGATATGTCCAAACCATCTCAAGTGGTGTTGGACTGACTTCTCTTCAATAAATGCAACTCCAAGTTTTTCTCGAATATCCTCATTTCTAATCCGATCTCGTCTGGTATGTCTACAGCTCCAGCGCAGCATCCGCATCTCTGCCACACTAATCTTCTGGACGTGTTGCCTCTTAGTAGGCCAACATTCTGCACCATATAACATTGCATGCCTGATTGCTGTCCTATAAAGCTTTCCTTTAAGCTTCCTAGGGATCTTCTTATCACAGAGAATGCCAGATGCTAGACGTTATTTCACCAATCCTGCTTGAATTCTAAAACTAACATTTTTATCATTCTCTCCATCAAACTGTAACATAGATGCTAAGTATCGAAACGATTCCTTGGGTACTACTTTACCGGCCAGGGCGACCTCTCCGTCATCTGAACTGACACCACTAAACTCACACTTCAAATACTCTGTTTTAGTTCTGCTAAGCCTGAAACCCTTTAATTTCAAGGTCTCCCTCTACAACTCCAGTTGTCGATTAACCCATATTCTACTTTAATCAATCAGCACCACATCATCTGCAAAGAGCATACACCGAGAAATCTCCCTTTGTATATCTTTTTTTGATTTCATCGATCACTAATGCAAAAAATAGGGGTTCAAAGCTGAACCTTGATGTAACCCTATGTTAATTGGAAAGTCTCTGGTCTCACCATCGCATGTCTTGACACTAGTCACAATCCCCTCGTACATATCCTTGATAAGGGTAATATAATTTGATGTCACCCTCTTCCTTTCTAGCGCCCACCACATAACTCTCCTTGACACTCTGTTATAAGCTTTCTCGAAGTCAATAAAAACCATGTGGAGATCTTTCTTCTGCTCCCTATATCTCTCCATAAGTTGCATAACCAAAAAAATCGCTTCAGTGGTTGACCTTCCAGGCATGAAATCAAATTGATTCTTGGAGACACTTGTCAACCTCTTCAAACGCTGCTCACAAACTCTCTTCCAAAGCTTCGTTGTATGACTCATAAGCTTAATTTCTCTATGGTTTGTGCAACTTCGAATGTCTCCTTTATTCTTGAAAATCAGAACTAAAATGCTTCTCCTCCACTCATCCGACATTTTGTTTGATTTGAAAATATTATTAAACAACTTAATTAGCCATGTTATCGTTGCATCTCCAAAGCATCTCTACACCTTAATAGAAATGTCATCAGGCTCTACCGACTTGTCTGATTTCATCCGTTTCAACGCACCCTTTACCTTAGCTTCTTGAAATCTCCGCATAAAATGTCTATTGGTGCTGTCAGTAAAGTCTTCCAACTCGATTGAAGAGCTATCACTTTCTTTGTTGAAAAGCTTATCAGAGTATTCTATCCACCTATTCTTTATTTCATTGTCCTTCACCAAAAGTCTATCATTCTCGTCCTTAATGCACTTAACCTGATAGAAGTCCCTTGTCCTTCTCTTGCGTAGCCTAGCTATTCTGTAAACGTATTTTTCACCCTCATTTGTACTTAGCGCTCGTCCCTTGCTTCACTCACTGCTCTCTTTGCAGTCTTCTTTGTCATTTTGTACATGTGCATGTTCTCTTCGCTTCTATGATGGTACATGCATTTGTAGCATTCCTTCTCTTTGATAGCCTTTTGCACCTCGTCATTCCACCACCACGAATCCTTGAGTTCTCGCTTGCTTCCTCTTGTTATCCCAAATACCTCAGCAGCGACTCTCCGAATGCAAGTTGTTATCACATTCCACATGACATTTGCTTCTCCTTCTACGTTCTAAGCCCCTTCTCCCATCACTCTATCTTTAAACACATGTGAAGCATCTTCTTTGAGTTTCCACCATTTCGTCCTGCTAATCTTTACTCTCTTATCCTTCACCATTCGAAAACGAAACACGCATACCAAGAGCCGGTGTTGTGAGACGACACATTCTCTATATATGACCTTGCAATCAACACAATCTCGTTTACTGACTCTTCTAATTAGAACAATGTCAATCTGGCTAGCCTGTACTACTGAAGGTGATCAGATGTGATTGCCTCTTTCTAAAGAAGGTATTAGCAATCATGAGATAAAAAAAGAGAGCAAAATTCAATATATCTTCACTCTCTTGGTTCCTACTGCCAAGCCAAAATCACTATGCACTCGCTCAAAACCTCCGCTAAATGAGCCAACATGGCCATTGAAGTCTCCTCCTATAAAAAGTTTCTTGCTACTATGCACATTTCTAACCATGACATTCAAGTCTTCCCAGAATTTCCTCTTGGCTTCTTCACCTGAACCTACCTGTGGGACATATGCACTAATGACATTCAAAACCGTCTCGCCAACTACTAGCTTAACTAGGATGATCCTATCCTCTCGTCTTCTGACGTCGACCACTTTGTTCTGAATGTTCTTGTCAATCAATATGCCTACCCCGTTCTTGTTATGTACTTCTCCCATGTACCACAATTTAAAGCCAGTGTTCTCCACCTCCTTCGCCTTCTGACCCACCCATTTACTCTCTTGAACGCACAAGATGTTAACCCGTCTCCTAATCATAGTATCCATTATTTCTCTTAATTTTCCTGTTAAGGACCCTACATTCCAACTACCTAACCGAACCCTACTATCATCGACTAGCTTCCTTGCCCCTCGCATCCGTCGAGAAAAATGCGAGGACCCTTGCTCACTTATCACTACACCGGGGCGTCGGTGTAGCGCGCTACTAAGAGAATGACAGCCCAACCCTTGCATATTTAACACCATATCCAAGTCTCGATATAGCGCGTCGCTAAAAGGGTTACGTCCCAACGAAATATCATAAGGTTCCATATCCATAAGAGAGGCTAAGTTTTTACGTTGGCTCCCCAAGCCTATCACAACCCTCCTCCTTTACCCTGGTTTGGGGCAGACTGCATAGAAAACTACACAGGTGGAGTTAATAATTTTAATAGAGTGCTTCTTTAAAAATAATATAGTAAATATTGAAGATCATATTAAATGGAATATAAAATTGTTATCATGTGAAGTAAAACATATATTCATAATTGTATGTATAAAAGCTAATTTTAAAAGGACTTAAAATTTAATTTATTATGAGATATACATCAATCTTTTGATATAAATTAAATTTAGATTTAAACTTTAGAAATCAAAACATATTAATTTGCTAAAAAAACTGTTTATATGTTAAAACTTTACAAGAAAACTATAGTTATAACAATATTATTGATGAAATCTGGTAATATAAAGTAAACTATAAAACTATAACCTCTTATATTTAAACTATATATTTAAGACATAAAAATCATATACATAAAAAATAGTAAGTTAAATATACAAGTTTATAAATTTTAATGAAATAAGGAATCAAAATTAGTATTAAGTTACAAATGTATTTGTGATAATGTAACTCAAAATTGTTATGAAATTATATGACAAACATATAAGTTAAACTATGTATGTTTAAACTTCATATAATATATATATATATATATATATATATATATATATATATATTTTATAACAATATCAAAAAAAAATCAAGCATATTAACCTGTCTATGTACTCAATATAATTTTATTGATTTATATAATTTCAATATATATTTTTGAAACAAAATATATGAAATATATGTAGATAAACAAAATTGATAATTATAGTTTGACCAGAAGTTTTCATATTGAAAAGATAACATCTTTTAATTTTTCAAATCCAAATCAAACAGTAATGAAATTTAGATTTAGAATAAAAAAGATTTTAATTATATTGGTATATTGATAAATATACTATGGTGTGTCGACATATGAACCAAATTATCTAAAATTATAAAAGAGATAAACTTTTATATCCATCCATGTGCATAGATGTATATTCTTAAATATAATGATAATTATGAAATTATTGTAAAGCGTACCTCTTTTTGCAATCCTCTATTTTGTTGTTCGTTCATTGTTGTGAATCATATATTTGCATCTTTCAGAATTTGACGATGATATCGATGATTTAATAGTTTAATCAACTTGGCGCCAAAATTTTGAATTTGAATTTTGAATGAATGGACACTTCAACTACTATAAGCCCAAAATTCATATTCCTTCATAAACTCTTCTTTTCTTGATTGATGAACGACCATCTTGGTGTCTTCGGCAAATAGTCATCAGACATAACTCTTCCTTGCAAAACAACACACTTTTTCAAAGAATTAAATGACTTTTCAAAATAACTAATTGTAATTTTAAATGACAACATCATGATGATTTTGTGACATATATTCATATAAAAAATAGTGTTAAAAATATTTTAAACTTTTCAAAAGACGAATTATGATAACTTTACTTTTCAACATAATAAAATGCAAACTTATCTAATACTGATGCAATGCATGAATTTAAACTAGTGTTAGAAACCATTTCAAAACTTGCCATTTAATATTTTCATAATTCAGATGATGAACTTTTGAAAACCTATGCTCTGATATCAATTGTTAGAGATTGCAGAATGCGGAACTTAAGGCGAAACAAACATTAGAGGATGGAGGGTGGATAGTGTTTATAAGGAATTTATGTAAATCTTATAATTAATTGATCTACAATATGAATCACACACAACAGAGATGATCACAAACACAGAAATAGATAAATATTAAATGTAGAAAAAGGAACACACCAGATTTTATACCGGTTCAGGTTACTTCTACGTCCAGTCATAACGCTGAATTGCGCAGAGTTTTATTATTATTAATATCCAAGTACAACACTCTTGATTTCACGGCTGCAAGGTTAACATCGATTCCACCACCCTTGATTTCACGGTTACAAGGTTAACACCGCTCCAAACACCATTGATTTCATGATTATAAGGTTAACACCGCTCTCTTTCCTTGATTTTAAGGCTCCAAGAAACACACCCTTTCCCAAACGCTTCCAAATGATTACAACAACCCTATAACTCTTCAATAACACTTCAATTCAGAGAGTAGTAGATAGAGATTGAGAAAAGATGAAATTTGATATAATTTGAGTAAGAATCGGCAAAGTATAAGTGTAGTAACCAAGAAAATATGAAATATTAATGGTGGTATGAAAAGGGATGAAGATAAAGAAGAACTATGATTTTTTTTAGAAATTAGCCCCTATTTATAACATTTGAATGGTTGTAACGTTTCATAAACGTTACAAATAGCAAAAAGACACTTCCTCTGAAAATTGAAAAAGTGACAGCTGTATGTCAACATAGACATTTAATTATGTTGACATATGCCTTATATTTTGATTTTTTAAAGCTATTTTTCAAGTGTTTAAACATATATACTATTCTGGAAATTCTTGAATTAAAACATAGTAATAAAATAAATATTATAAAGTATAAAATCATAATAATATAACATATAAACATATTTATAAAGTTGTAAGGTTTAAAACTATTGGACAATATTATTATGTAAACATATATATATACACACACATATATATATGTATGTATATTAAAATTTTATAAATATATATGTTTGAAATCGTAAGTAAGATAATAGTTTGAAATCATTTAGAAATATAATTTAAAATCAGGATTTGATTTTGAAAACAGAATTTGAAAATTGAAAATTTGAAAATCAGAATTTGAACCCGAAGTGCTATTCAGAGTCTTACATATAAACTAGGCTCTATTACTATATTTTTCTTGAATTCCTGATAACTTGATAGCTTATGAGTCTTGAATCTATTCTGAATCATGAATCTCTCGGAACTCTAAAACTGTACAGCCTTCAATATTTAAGTCCTATATACAAACCATATATATATATATATATATATATATATATATATGTATGTATGCATGTATTTTTGATAGAGATGTTAATATATATTTTATAATCAATGATAATTGAGATAAGGTTGTTGTCTTCAAAACATCATCAACGTTCCATTCTCCAGCAACTCTTATGGGAGCTGACAAATCCTGCTTAGTGCACTAATTCTATGCTCTCCATCTCTAAGCTCCTTATCCTTCTTTCTATCAGTTGAGTAAATGAAAACTCTTATATAAACTGATGAACCAAGCCTACTGTCTGGACGGGGCGGCTGCCCAGCCCAAAATAGATCGGATAAGAAAACTTCCGTTCCTGCTCTCATATGCAAACCTGCTCTTGTGCTAGGTTTTTAAGCTTTTATAAACGATGTATATCTCCCTTATTTCCGTGTCTTGAGGATCGGAGGATGCAAAGATGCTATTCCAATCTTGACATTCTTATTCAAATTCCACAATTTGGTTGACTAGTGTAGATATAGACCTCATATAAAATATATATATTTGAATGTGTACGTCATTCATTCACAAGTGTTCATATGAAAGGCAGTGTTAGTCTGAATTTTTTTAGCTGTAATTCTGTATGGGAATCTGTATTCAGTTATTCATATTACTTTTGCTTTTTAAATCTGTAAATCTCAGGTTAATCCTGATTATATCGGACAGCTTGAAAGTGCTGGCCTGAAATTTGTAGGTAGTGATGAAAGCGGAAAACGAATGGAGGTATAAACATTCTTATACAAACTTTTTCTGTAGTATGTACGGCACGTTAAAAAGAAAAAGAAAAACCCTTTCCATTATTTCTTGATCAGGTGTTGGAGCTACCAAATCACCCATACTACATAGGTGTGCAATTCCACCCAGAATTCAAATCAAGGCCTGGAAAGCCTTCTGCTTTGTTTCTAGGTACCCAGCTTTTTAATCATATAGCACAAATAATTCACCTTTGGTGAAGCTTTCTACCAAATATGAAAAACACCCTTGCATAAAAAGGTGGAACCCAGTGCATGAGGCTCCCGCGCAATAGCGGGCTCTAGGGACACCCTTGCATAAACTATTTATAAAAATTAATTCCATCTTATAAGAAATGAAATTGTCAAGGTTCTATTTTTACTCAATTTTTTATGCCATTCTCATTCATTTTCATTTAACACTTACTTGAATCACATTAGCAGAAAACTAATATGTTTAAGCCTATTATTTTTCGACAAGAATAACTTTATTCTATTTCTGTGATAATAATGTTTCTTCTTATATGAACTTGCAAAGTACTGCTACACACAATTTCAAGTATCATGAGAAGTGTAATCAAGGTTCTTTGGCAAGTGCATTGCTGCTTTCTTCATGGATATACAGTACAGTATACAATATGGAATACATTTATTTATGGGCTTGTGTTACACTAGTAATGGACACTGACATATTATCAAACCTTAAGTCACCTCACCAGCTTAAATGTGTTTTTTGCACTTAAGTGGTGCTGCATTAAGCCGTTTCTTTATGCATTACTGGTCTATGCATGGAAGTTATACTTAACAATTGTATTGTAGGCCTAATTCTAGCGGCCACTGGGCAATTACAGAGATATTTGAGCAGCCTCCCTGAGTAAATTCACCAAAGCAACAACAATGTCAGTAAGCCCAATTTTGGTAACTTAAATTTTATCTACAAATCCAAATTTCTAGTCTTTGTCTTTTATTCTTAAGACTTCTTTCCTATTACCAGACAAACAAAATACGCTTTGATAGCCAAATTCCTTTGTACTTGCATGCCTATATTCTGCATATCAGCTTTCATTTTCAGATAATAATTAATAGCCAACCTTATTTGATCTTGCTACATAAAACTGTGCTTGTTGGTCTTACTGATCTGCTTAGGGAAAAACCTTACTTAACATGCTTGTTACTATGTAACTATTATCTTCTGTTTTTGTTGTCTTCATCGTCGTCTTTGTCAATGATCCTCACATATGAGTAAGATATTTGATAGCTTTATCCATTTCCATCTGCTAAGAAAATCCCATCTTCTTAAAAAAATGTCAATTACCGATAATTATATACATAATTAGTTACTAAACATTATTTTATCAACCTTTATTAAATTCACTAATTGACATGCAAAAATGGTACTATTAAATTCACGCTCTCTTAAAGGCTATTGTAGCTGAAAACTCACAGCATAAATGTTGCCCCACACTTAAACATTTAGCATAGCATAACTAACAATTATTATGGTCAAATCAAAGCTAGATGGACAGTGTAAAAATGCAGACAGAAGTAAGATTAGGATATTTTTGTTATTAATATACATTTGGTGTGTTGATGCGTAAATGGTACAAAGGGATTTTGTTTCCAAAAAAAAAAAAAAAAAAAAAAAAACATAGATCAATTTTGTTTCTTTATTTTACCAATCATTAGTCTTTAATTTGATACTTTCTTCCCTTCACACGGAAGTAGTAAATTTTGTTTCCCACTTGAACGGTTACTTTTTCTGGATACACTCATTTGAATCTTTCTTTAGTTCTAAAATTTTTCTTCTGTTAACAATCTTCTTCCATTTGCCTTCATAGCTTATATATATTTTGGTTTTTATATCAGGATGACGACTTGATCAAGTGATGTCCTAATTATATTGTACATCATTTGTTATGTAAAGAAGCTGTCTAGTTCAATATCCAGTAACTGCAATATAGGAGGTGAAAGTTTCATCAAGTTTCACCTTTTAAACTAAACTCGCTGGTGAATGACAGAAGATCGCTTTCTAGACGTTTGTGCAGATTTAATTCCTCCTGAAGCTTGGCTATTTTACGTTTGAATGTTTCATGTGTTAGCAATCGAAACAAAGGAGTTTAAAAATTTGATATCCTGGTAAAGCAAAAGATTTGAGTGGAATAGTTATTCTGTAAATTTGTTTTTTTCTAAAGGTAAATTTTATGTATATCAAGATGATTTGTTAGTTAATCACATTTAAGTTCATCCACTATCTTTTCTGTATGTTAATCCCAAGTGGATTAACTAACAAGTATATTATAAATATCATTTCTTGGGCTGGATTGTTTGCCATTTTTATTTTGACCTTGTTCGAAAATGGGGAAAACATAAGAAAAGAAATATTTTGTTAAGGAGTGCTTGTTGATCATATTTTTATATTACTCTCCATCGTTTTGATCGGTTTAAGTGTTAGTTTTGGGTTAGTCATGGATTAGCTGGAATATTAGTTCCATAACCTAAGGCTTTCAGCATGGGACTTAACGACATTTTAATTTGGAAGGGGGTGATGAGGAGAATTTTCCTTGCCTCCTTTTCTGCATTGTTATGTAAATGTTATTTATACATGTTCGTTAACATGCTTATAGTTTTATATTTTTTGTCGTATAACCATTTCTAATTAGTTCATGACTGGTTGACGACATTCTCTCAACTCTTCAACACTGGGTTTAAGTGTCAGGCTTTTAAAAGATTGCGGGTTCCATAAATTTTTATTTTGGGCCCTCTCCAACTCTTTACGCATAAGATATCACACTGATCACAGTACTTGACAATTAAATTTAATATGCGACCTACGTTGTTCAACAGGATGGAAGTCTTTCTATCAAATCCCCGGTCCGGACGAATGAAAATCCCTCACTTGAAGGATTTTGCGCCTTGCCTTCTGAAATTCGGGTTAAATTCAGGAGGGCAAAGTGTAACCTTCCCTCCCCTCCCCTCCAATGGAGGATTTTCATTGGTCTAGACCAGTGGAACAAGGGCTTCTTGGGTCCAGTTGATCCCAATCCCAAATAGACATAAACAATTGTGAAATCAAATGCACTTACCTGAACTGGGTCCTACAAGATTATGGGAAGTTTAGGGTTGACATTTGTGGTGTGGTCTATGTTGAATATTTTTCAGGGAAGCGAGAGGGAATATAAGAAAGAAACTTTATATTATTAAAAACATATCTTTGTTATGTTTGTTTCTTACTTGATACAACAAATGAGAGAGCACACCTTCATTTACAACATAGTAAAGATTCTAGATTCTTCTTTCTTTAGTTTTTTCTTTTCTTTTTTCATCCTCTAATTTTTAGTTTTTTCTTAATAAATCATTATTTAGAATTCTCTATTACATATTTGATAATTCTAAAAAAATTTACTATTTATTTTGGCTTTTACTAAATACAAGAATTGAATTTATTACATACTTAATGTTTTCTTACAAAATCAAGTTTATTTTCGATATCCTCCGGTAAACTTGGTTTTATTACATCTATATCTAGACAGGGGTTCATCAAGAATACGCAAGAAAAACATTTTGAATTATTGATTCATCGTCAAAGATGGCTTAGAACCAATAGTTCATTATCTAATTGATCTTTCTGTTTCAGTACTCCATCTAAGAGTTATCAATATTTATCAAATCTCTTCTTATCTAATGGAACACTACTGGATCAAATGACAAAGATGTTGTAGAGAAAAGGATGGCTTTTCCTGGATGAGATAGAATATTTGATTCATGTAACAGGGGAAAGATTCACATTTAACCGTAAAGATGTGCGGTAATAAAAAGGGGATTAAGCGGAACAGAATTGGCAGGTTGGTTGAGCTGTGGAAAGATTTGTTTATTCATATTTTGAACTTTAGCTCCATGGAACAATACGCTATTGCTGAAGAAAATTTGAAATCTTAACGATGTACAACTAGAGTCTGTCTTCCGAACAAATTATGATTACTCCGGCAATGCTCCTGAGCTATGTAAATATCTCACCCAGATCCACCATTTAGTGTACAACCTATTGCGAGGTTTATATATATATATATATATATATATATATATATATATATATATATATATATATATATATATATATATATATATAATGAGTTCTTTTATTAATAACTAATAAATATATATATTATATGCAGTACTCGGTAGTACAATATGCATCCAAATATAAACACACCATCCTTGCAAACAAATAGCCTAAAATATAACTAGAAACAAATTCATTAACACTATACTGTGTAAGAACTAAGAAGCTTAAACCACGTCTCCCAGGTCGGTCACAATAACAGTCCGTACGGTTTCCATAATCAGCGGTCCACAAATATCATGCACATGTCTCTCGCGCCAGCCTTATCTTCCTTTCTGGAAACGTACATTGCCTTTAATTTCAGTCATTTTATCAAATCAGGCCTACGTATTTACTAAATACAATGTGTTTACTTAATACTCCTTGTAGCAGTCGCATGTTCTTCTAGCGTAGGGAGACGGCCTGGGTAAGGCCACCAAAGCGGTCGCCTAGGACCTCTATTATCAAGGTTTGCCTAGGACCTTGAATAATTTTTTATGTTTTAGGGTCAGCTCTGTTCTAGCGGGTTTTACAGTAGCTATAGTTTGCTTAAATAATTTATGTTTCAAAGTAACTAGTGTGTAACTGTTTCGTTGCACACAAAATATTATTAAAAATATTATTTACTAGTATTACTGCATAGCGGCGGAAAAATCGACCGCTAAGTGTTAAACACAGAAAAAATATATTTGTTAAAATATATTTTAATTAGATTTAATGATTAAAATTATAACATAGTTTAAAAGAAAATGCAAGTGATTGAAAATGTGTGAATCCAACTAAAATATGAATTACTCATAAGCACATACATACATTTAAATTATATATCAAGAAGGATCAATATACTCTTATTGTTCAATATTTTTGTACCCTTGAATTAGATTTAAAAAATAAATGAAACAAATATAAACATTTGTGTGTACATTAATATGGATATTAAGGATTTACATATATGTTCAACATTCGAGTGCAGAATTTATTGAAACTAAATTCATCTTTCAAAACTGTTGGGAATCTTTTGTCCAAAGACACCTTTAAAAACTCAGCTGAATGTATATAAAACTGGTCAAGAGCTTACTACATCATGTTAAATTAATGCAGGTATACACAGGGAACTTATACATTCCATGGCTTTGTTAAGTTTAAGACTGGTACAAACTCAAAATTGTATTTAAATTTAGACATGTATATGAATATGAAAATATACCTATATCTGCAAATCTAGATTCTAAAACTTAAATTCTCAAAACAATACATTATAGAAAATCTGTTTTTATAGAACTTTGCATTTACGCTTTTAAATCCATGAATGCACAAACTGTTTCACACATCCAATTTAATATGTTTAAAATTGTACAAATACTTAGTTTTCTATAACCATTTCATATATGTGTAATGCACACAAAAATTAATTTTGAAATTGAACACATAATCATCCATGATAAAATAAGAGGATTGTTAAAGGGATTACATTTTTTGTTAAGGAATGGATAAATTTAAGGAGACTCCATCTAATTTTTATTTGTTAAGAGGGGTTTGGAATTTTAAAAATAAAATAAAATGAAATATAGACTAAAGTACCCTCGGCCTCGTCATCCTTTAAACCCTATCAATTAAAATTCATTTTCAGTTCAATCCAAACACGCGAGACGTAAAAAAAAAAAAATGCCGATAAATCACTTTTTGAAATTTTAGATTTTGTTGAAAAAGATGAATACAGTTTGTAGAAAGCAAATGAATTTCATTTATTTGTGCGAATGATGAATACAGTTCTTCATTGAAATTTTGGATTTTGTTCGAGTGAATATAGTATGTTACGATTTAGATCTTACGGTTTTAAAAGAGAAATAACCTTGTTATGAGATGATTTTTCAAAAGTAATTACATTAAAACAGCGTACATGCAATGTTACGTTTACTTGTATGCCATTACTTTTATTCATTTGTGGCTAATGTGTTTTGTATGTGTTTATTTGTTATTATGTTTCATGCGTACTATGACGGTGAAAACTAAAGTAAACAATGCTTGAATACGTTATTTCATGTGTGCAGAACGTTTATGTTTCATGTATTATTATTTTTCTATGTGCAGAATTAAATTAAAGTTAATGTTTTGAGGTTGCATTAATGAAAAATATAGGGTTCGTATTGGAAATTCCAGTAATATGTTTAAGGGGAGGATAATTTATTTTAACCTTCCCTTAACAATTTTAAAATAAGCTGAAAATGATACTCCCATTAATTAAAAATGGAGTCCCTTTAACAATCCTCTAAAATAACTCGACAACATTTATGTTTGTACGTTCAAAACCCAGTTGGGTACTGACCTACTTCAATATATATAAATTATATACAAAAGAAGCCAACCAATGGTTTTGCATACAAACTACATTTGAAAGCAGGTGTAGGCACATACCAAAAAAGAAGTCAACCAATGGTTTTGCTTACAAAAGAAGTCAACCAATGGTTTTGCTTACATCGAGCCAATAATTATATCACAAAAATCCAACTATCTCCATCATAAACTTTCCAAAAGATATCAGAACTTGAGTATGTATGGAATTTTCAGTTGTAATCTCATTTATTGGAATATGTGGATTTTTAAATAAAAGCCATGAGGCCAAGCCTTCCAATAGTCGCAATCCTCTTGCATAATGCAATCGAATAGACCTTGATTCATCAACAGAATTGAATGATCACTTACAACCAAATGAATTCTATGATATTTCAACAAATTTTCTGGCGACAATTATAATATGAAATTAGGAGAACAGAGTGTCGATTCAATGGGTTTGGGAATTGATCTGTTAGGGTAGGTTTGATGCGTTGATTTAGGGTTGGATCACTTTGCTTTTTCTTTTTATTTTAGAAGAGTCAATCAGGAAATGGATTTTAAATGGGATTGCAAAGAGATTTCGTTTTGCACCCGAAATAGGATGAAGAAAGGTAATCCGCGCGGAGACAGTGAGACATGTTTTTTTTGTCTTCAAATTGATTTTGGTCAGTGACAGTAAGCAAACCTCCCAAACAGTCGGTTTGGTTATTCTAATGTTAAAATGAGAACTTTATTACACAATATATGATAAACTTTAATGTTAAATACATAAACTATTAATTAAAATAATTATTATTGTTTGTGTAATTTATGTTCTATAGGTTACATAAATAGTATATATGTTTATGTATTTGAAATTATTTTAATCATTTTTGTTAATATAGATATGCATATTGAAATTGATGTGTGTTAGTAATTTATTCGAAAAATTAACAAATATATTATTTAATAGAATTTGTTTAAATAAGTTCACTGTAAAGTTACAAAGTTAGTTTAAATGTATAGCATAGCAGAAAGAATTGAAAAGAAACTTACAAAAAAAAAAAAAAAAAAAAAAACTTTGTTGTGGAGTTATTGATGTTCAAGAAGAATTTTATGATATAATATATGGTATATTCTTAATATAAATGAATCATAACTGATTTACAAATTAACTTTATCATTCATGTTGGTATACTAGTTCATGTTATATGATTTATACATCTTTATAATTGCATCGAAAACTACTTTTTTTTTAATATGAACATACATAGCAAGATTGGTGTATATTTTTATTTTATATTGGAAAAATGGACTAATTATGAAGTTTGTTCCTTCCAAAAATGGGGACTAGGTCATTAGCTTTCTTTCTCCGCCGCCCCTTCTTTTTCTTCTTTCTTCTTCTTCCTTTCCATATCCCATTTGTTGTCCTCCCTCCCACTCGACCTAACATTTCTCGTTTTTGTTGGTTCGGCTTCACCTCCTCCGCTTTAGTTCCCCTTCTAAATTGCTAATTTGTTTCAGATCTACTGACCCCCCATCTTTCACAATTTCCCCTACTTTGTTCCCTTTCTTCCGCTTCCCTTAATTCACTTGGTTCCCTTTCAGATCTACCTCCCTGTTTTGTGCGACTGCCTTCGAACAACCGCCACTTCACCTACCTTTAGTCCGATTCTATTCAATCGAAATGGACGTTGTGGCACTATCGAAAGGAAGGCTAACACCATGACTGGTGTTCAGCTGTGGATCGTGATACGACATGTTGGTCTCTGCCGTGGCTTCATGTTTGGTTTGTTTTAGTCTCTGGGTGTTTTTGGTTCTTGGTGTGTGTTGGGTGTTTCTGTTAGCTTTGTGTCTCCGGTGTGTGGGGTGATGTGTGGGTTTTGTCTTGAGTTATTCTAGTTGTTGGCTGTGGGTTCCTTTTTTTACTTTGTTCAAGAGCTTTGGTGATGTGGTGGTCTTGGTTTTGGTTGAAGCTTTCATTGAGTTGGAGTATGTGATACAACAAATTATTGTATTTGGTTTTATTTTAACTATAAGGCAGTTTTCATGACAAGAAGTGATTTTTTTTCCATGTAGTTATAATAAAAAAGTGTTACTGATCACTATAAAAACCGGCCGGCCTTGCCAAAAAACGACTGATTAAATACTCTTTAAGATTATTTAAATAATTAAAATTTAAGATTTCATGAATAGTTTAGAGATATGGATTAAAATATAAAATATCACAAAAGAATTGAGGGGGTTCAACAAATAATTATAGAAATGTTAAAAAAAGATATTTAAAGCAGTGTTTTTTTTTTTTAATTTATGATAAACTTATTGAGATAAGTGTATAATATATTAAATTTTTTATTATTGTTTACATATATTATTTAAACTTTGTGACATATTTAACTTTATTTTTAGAAGAAAAACTAATTTGGCCATTTTGTTGATACGAAAATGGAGTACAATTTAAAACATCACACTTAGCGTTAATTAGATGAATTAACAACAGTTTATTGATTGAATTAATTTGCTAAATTCAAAATCACTTAATTAATTTAAACATACTGATATAAACGTACAATATTACATGATATCATGCAGTGTTTTGCAAATAAATAAATTCTAAAATGTAGGTGTTTGACATTAATATTACAATGCAATACGTGGTAAATATATTGACTGAAAAGAGTTCAACTTTGAACTTGTGATTGTTATTCATATGTATAACTTATGTTATTTCATTGATGTGTTTATATATTTGATTTTTTTTATTTCATTAATTTGAATATGGTTAATCTTGACATGATTTATTAGGCGAATCAATAAATTATAGTTTGCTAAAGTTATTTAAGTAGTTTTGATATTATGTAATTAATTATAAATTATGTTACTAAATGTAGAATGTTAGAAAAGAACTAAGTGAGATTTAAATGATTATAGAAAATTTGAAGTGTAGGTATTTCGTATTTGGAGTCAAAAAGCTAATTTTGTCATTTTTAGTATTTAAAAGAAATATTTGTTAATTAAATTTATTCGAATTACTTAAATTTTGGGTTTTGTAGTTAATTTAAATATATGGACTTAAATATAAAATGTTAGGAGTTGACGGTTAATAAATAATTGTGTAAACTTTGAAATGTCCATACTAAAATGTAAAATGGCAGAAGTAAAACGATGTGAGAGAAATAGTAAACAAGTGTAAAGAGATAAATCAAATTAAAAATAAAATATGTGGAGACAATTATGGGGATGAGAGAAAACTCCTTAAATTAAGGAAAGAGCTTTAAAAAGATTTTTCTTTATTATTTTTAATAGATGGAAACCAACGATATTTTAATAGGTAAATTAACACCTCAGACAACAAATAAATCCTCATATACCCACGGTGATAGATTATTATGAGCTATACTTGACATTCAGGTATCCACTTTAAAAGAAACTTCTCTAAAGCTACCTACAAGCAGAAATGGTCGAGTTATTGATGTGAGATGGATAAAAAAAAGATGGATTCCAACTATAATCCTAAAAGATTTGTGTGTATATTTTAAAGAAACGTGAAATCAAAGGAGATGATAAAGTAGCTGAAAGATATGAGAATAAAGGTATCTTTTTGGAAAATTTTGTCTAGATAAGATACGCTTTACTTTCTAGATGGAACGCGTGTTGATATGGTCTTCAATCCATATGTAGTACCTTCATGAACGAATATAGGACAAAATTTTGGGTGTTCGCTCGGGTTAGCAATGGATATACTAAAGAGCCATTACATAATAACACCATCTGATTGGAGATATGAGAGAGCAAGAGACCTCGAGAAAACTAGTGCTTTGTCAAATAACATACGTATATTAGATCTTTTTTTTTGAAAATCGTAATAAAGCATTATAAATCAACGTAAAATACTTCCAAACTTCAAATTTTAATTTGATTTACATCGAAAACAAACAAATCGAAGAATATCGTGTTTCAGCAAAATTTGCAGAAATAAATGCAGTTTTTCAAAAAACTGTAAATATTAATGCAATTATAACCAATAGTTACATAATTCACGCATTTTTCATAAACATTTCAAAAAATCAATTCTAATGGTTGCACTTGTACGATTTTAGTTCCTTCATCTTATAATTTATAACTTCCATATTTTAATAAATTACTTTAGGCCAAAAAGCAGAAGTTGTTATTATGCGACTATCAAGTATAAACACAGTCATCAATACTATTTAAAAAATTCTAATTATAAAGTTATATTATATTTGTTGAAGCAATATGATTTGATGTATGTTTAATTGCTTATAAATTATGTAGGAGAAGTCCAACTTTTTATCCTTTACAATGAAAATACTAAGAACTGATATATTGTGTACATATTTCTTCGTCATCGCTATATCATTTTGATATCTAGAGCTCAATCAATGAATAAAATTGTACTTAACTGAAAAATCCAACACTAAAGTCCATGACTCAAACCAATGATAATTATCGACTAACCAAGTTTCTCTGTCCAAAGGCTTTAACTTAACAATGACTGCTAATTACTATGATACAACCTTCTAACCAATCGCAGCGAATCTTTCCATGAATAGTGTTTCATTTCAAATGGTTCAACTTATATCCAACTATGGCATTAACATGATTAAAGTATAGTTTAAACACTTAAAATTCACATTACCCTCAGGTTAAAAGATTAATACACATTATTACATGAGAACTTCTATTTGAATTTTCACCTATAGAAGACTCTCAGAAGTTTTGCATGTACATATCCCATTTGTACCCCTAACAGTCATGGATAACCATCGTTCATTATATATATATAGCATTATGAACACTAGTTTCAATGGATATATCAACTTCTCATTTTTGATGCATCTTTACCAAGAGCATTTACGGACAAGTATTTACATTATTCAATTCATACATATGGTTATATCTGCAATCAATGAAATATATTTACTTGGGATTCTACTTGTATGTAGTTAGCACATTTAAAAATTATTTACATACCAATATAATAATATATACGGTAGAAAATGAAATCAAAGCTTATTTTATTTAAAATTAAATTTGCTAACTTAATTATATAATATAATTGCAAAATTATCATTATAGAACATCGTTAACTTTATCAATCTCTTATTTAAAGTTCGGACCAATTATATTGGTGTTTTATAGCTATACATTCAATCGCTTTCTTGGACAAAATAGAGAAAGGGACATAGTAGTGAGCTGGGCAGTTGAAGCGCTTAGTGGTTTTATAGTGATGGAGGTGCAAAAAGGTGTAGTGGGAATATCGCGGGATATAGCAGAGACACAAAAAGGTTCATTAGATGTAAAACTAAATATTTGAAATCTATTAATTATCATTCCCACATTATATGTACAGAAGAATCTAACACTAATTAATCTTATATGATAAAATAAAGGAACATTATCTTTACGCACACTAGATTTGGTAATTATAATATATTTCTACAATATATTTGATACTTATGCTTTAAAATTAGCTATTTATACTAACTTTATTGATTATTATTTTTAAAATAGAACTAGTCATATCGAGTTTTGTATATTGATATTGTTAAAGCGGGTGTTATAAAGCCTTGATTTAGCAGATGCAGCTGGAAATAGCGAGGCTAAAAGCAAACCTATTTTTCATCGGTGCTAAATTGAAATAGCGTAGCGGTTGAAGAGTACTACGAGCTATAACTTGGGTTTTGTGGGGCTTTAACTGCATAGGTAGTGAGTTAATCCGTAATCATCGACTTTTCGATTATATTTCTCTATTATCTTTTAATTTTTTTTATCACTGGTTAAATGCAAAGAATATATCTGAACCTCTTATCAAGCTATCGGCTCCTATTGCAATCCACGGTTTATCATTTCTATCACAATAGATTATTGGATTTACAATGGCGGTGACCAGTCCTTGGCTTGCTTATAAATTCGTGTACATATAATTGTTGAAGCTGAGCCAGTCCACAATAGAAGTTATGAATGAATTTCAATTTTTTTTATTGGATCTATATTGGGCCTAATTTTTTTTTTTTTTTGAATTTTTTCAGGAGGGGAGCCGAACGAAGCCGTAAAACCCCCTAGTGCACCTAGTCCGGATACCACATAAGTGGCTAATCGTGGCGTATGCACATGGTAAACCCTTTTAGCATGTCATTCCGGGTTTCGAACTCGTATCGCTGTTACCCCCAACACAACTCCTTAACCGCTGGGCTAATGCTGCGGCCATATTGGGCCTAAATTATTTAGAGTATTTCTAAATTTTATTTAAATAAAATTTATTCAAATAAAATTTCTTATTTTATTTAAACTTATAAATACATATAGTTTTAGTTAGTTTATATTTTAACACACGCACACACTCATACACACACAGATACACATATGTATATTATACACACATAGAGAGATACACATATGTGTGTGTATATCATATACATATGTGTATCTGTGTGCATGTATACCAGGTAAGAAAATGCAAGGTACAATATGTCTACGTATAGATATCGAAACGAACAAGTTAGCTCATCTGGTATGTGGTCCAAACATATGTATGTATTCAAACTCGCTACTTATATAAACATCATGTATAAAACACCATACTTCTATACTCATATTATTCAAGAATATTACTGAATAACACTATCGAGTAACATAGAGTATGCATCAATATGGGTGCGAGGCAAGCGAATATTCCCTTGGACCAACACAGAATATGTCACTAAATATAAAAATTCCTCACTAGGGGTGTAAACGGGTCGGACCGGACGGAGGTGTGTCCAAGCTCTATCCTATAAGAATTCGGACGGACATGGACCGGACATCATATAGCCTCGGACCGAGCCGGACAACGGACTGTCCTGTCTGATATAGCCTTGTATAATATAAAAACATTGAACATTTTAGATCAGACCGAACACTAGTGTGTCCAAGCTCTGTCCTATAAGAGAATCGGACGGACACAGACCGGACACCTTATAGCTTCGGGCCGAGCCGGACAACAGACTGTCCTGTCCTATATTCAGCCCTATTCTTCACCAAGTCGTAAACAGTCTCCGTACAAAGAAACAACGCACATGGTCCCAAGGATAAAATATTGTATAATATAGATAATAAAAAAAGAATAGAAAGTCATTGATGTAGAAACAAAATATAATATATATCTGAATATGATAAAAATTAGTCAATTTCCCACTAGTTTCAAATATATTTACATACGTAATGGATCAAATACATATAATCTTGTAATCCATACACATTAAGATCATATGATGGTATACAATACATCCAATAGTATTATCTCCAACTAGCTCAAAAACCAGTCTACTCATATCATCTTTGAATCTAAAATGTCTTGGAGCAACCCAAGTATTATATAAATAAAAAATGGATCAGACTATGTGTGATCCCATGACGAGAATATAAATGATATCTTTGTCGGAATTGAGTCAGCCCACAACATAAGAAATGGGTGAATTTCAAAATTTTCGTCATTTTGGATCTTTTATTGCCTTATGAAGTCTAAATCCATTTAAAAATTTTATTACTTCCTTTTAAAAAACCAGTATTTTATTTAATACATATTTTGTTTTATTAATTTAGTTCTAAAACAACCTGGTATAGGATATAAAAAAGTTTTGAATATATTAAAAGCATATTCATCCCTTAATTTTGGGACATATTAGTTAAACATAAGGCAAGTGTGATTAAGTAATAATAAATTATATATGAATAAATAAGAATAAGTTTAAAAGGAAATCATGCAAGGGATAAAAAGGAAAGAAATAAAGGATGATAAACTGGTTGATTCATCTTCTCCCATTTGACAAACTTGATTTATGCAATATTCACTTAATAATCAATGAATCATTATGACATAAAAATAGGAATGACCAACAACAATTCATATTCATATACTATTGCCTCATTTTAAATTGTATAATATTAACAAAACATTTAAATTATACAATTTGAAATATAAATAATAACATGCACATTTTCATATAGATGTAATTATTGGTATATGGATATTGACTCAAATCGTCTTAATTAATTCAAAATAAACCATGTTACATTTAAATTTTCTGATGTATTTATGAACTATGTAAAACAAAATGAGTTAACAAGTAAAATAAGATTATTTATTTATACTTATCATTTTGCAACCACCCGAGTGTAATGCACATGCCCTTAGGAAAGCTGAACAAATACATGCAACTATCCAGCTCGTCTATTTAATATATTAGTAATACTGCATATAACATTCCTAACTTGGGAAAAGCTTAACAATTAAGGAGTATGCAAGTAATCTACTAATATATAAATGATAGATGACAACTTTATATTAAAGATTCATAATCTCTAAAATATTATATCTAGTGATATCAACTTATGCAAAGCTTAAAATCTTTTTTGTGAAAAGGTACTTCAATGATTTATGGTCGGTGAACAACATGAACCTCTCTCCTAAAAGATAATGTCTCAATATCTTCAATGCAAACATAATTGTCGTCATTCCAAATCAAAGGCGGGGTACCTTTCTCATGAGGTTTTAAATGTCAACTAGCGGAGGCGACAACTTTACCCTTCTACATCAGTACTACACCTAACCGAGTACCACAAGCATGTGTGTATAATGATATCTCTTCATTCCTACTTGCAATAACCAATATGGGTGCACATATCAAATTATTTTATACTTACAGATACATGCTCATGTCTCGCATCTCGAACAAAACTTGATCTTCTTGGTTAATTGAGTCAACAGTGCCACTAACTTAGAGAATTGAATGAATCTATGGTTATATCCTGCCAATCCGAAGAAATTCCTCATGTCTGTTGCATTCTAGGGTGTAGTCCAATCCTATACTACAACGGCCTTCGAAGTATCTACGGTGATACCCTGCTTGAGCACAACATGGCCCAAGAACCTCACTTCTCTTTTTAAAAAGTGACACTTAGAAAACTTAGCCTTCAATCGATGTTCTCTCAACACCTTTAAAACAATCCTAAAGTGTGTCTTGTGTTCCTCTTGCGTCCGTGAATAAAAAATAATATCATTAATGAATAGAAGCAGAAACTTATTAAGTTGATCCCTGAAGATTCGGTTTATAAGACACCTAAAGTAGGTTGGTGCATTGGTCAACCCAAACGACATGACCATCCACTTATAAAATCCAAATGTTGCCCAAAACGATGTAATTAGCACACTCTTCTTAGCCACTTGAAACTGATGAAATCCATTAGTGAGATTCAATTGAGAAAATATCTTCGCGCCATGTAGCTAATCGAAAAAGTCTTCTTTACATGGAGGTAGGCAATTGTTCTTCCTTGTTACCATGCTCAGCTCATGTTAATCCACATACAGCCTAAGGGAATCATCTACTTCTATGGCGAATTAAACTAGTGATCCCCACTCATATATACTCTTATGAATGAATCCTTATCTCAAAAGGTCATTTACTTGCACCTCAATCTCCCTATATTCCCTAGGTATCATCCGTCTAAAAGGCATAACTATGGGTCTGGAATCCTTCATTAAGTCTATATGTAACCCAATTTTCAATGTAGAGAAAGCTCGATCACTTCATCGAATATGTCCGATAATCCCTAGCAATAGGTACACTCGACAACACATCATGTAGAACATCAGTGAACTACAGAAAACTAATTGTCATCTATCTCCAGGTTGATAGCTCAACACCACTCTTCTCCCATCATCCTCTCCTATAGTCACCGAGAACCTCTCACAGTCCGCCACTATTCCATATCTCTGAAGCCAAACAATTCACAGAATAATCCAAAACCCGACAAAGCCTAAAACAAAGCAATCACAAACAAAGATGCATTTGTGACTCGATAAGACCAACCTATGACCAATCATACAATTTCTAGTGCAACGACCAATAAGGTTTGTTACAATTAATGGTCGATCAACTATTTTGGGTTCCAATCCTAACTTATCTACCAGGTCACTAGATATGAAAGAATTAGAAGCCCCAATATCAAATAAAACTTGAATATGAACATCATAAATTGAAATCATACCTTAAGTAATGATGTCTTTTCCTTTCTCCGCTACTGTTGGGGAATTTGAAGAAGATGGAACAACATTAATAACATATTCTTCCACCAATTGTTTCTCCCTCTAAGGTTTTGGGCAATCTTTTAGAGGGGTCCTTCCTTGTCATAATTAAAGCACATCTTCCCCCAGAACTACAATCCCTAATATACTGGCCCATCTTCCCACAACCATAATAAGTAATCTCAGCCTTGGCTTTCTTCTTCTATCTATTTTTAGCTTGGAAAGGTTTCCTCTTGTTACTCTACTTTTTATTTCCTCCTTCATTCGCTTGAGGCTTCTTCTCCTCCTTAGGAACAGTCTTAGCATCAACTTTTGGTTTAGGGTAAAGGATTTTTTGTCTCGGAGTCTTTCCAACTATCCACTTGAAGGTCTGATCGATGTGAATAATGAGCATCCCCCCTAGTGATCATCCAAGCTAGTTGTAACGACCCGGCTTTTTGATCGGTTTTCGCTGGTAATTAAACCAACTTAAACCGTTCGTAAAGACGGATAGTTATAGGTACTTACATATTTGAACAAAAGTAATTGAACTTTTCATTTCATTACCATAATATAACATCAGAGTTACAAGGAATACATCAGAGTACATTAATTACACAACGGAAGAGATACTAACTCAGCAGAAGAATGTGAATGCTCCAAAACATAATAGCTCCATCTAAAACCAGAATCTTGCTCCAACCAACTCCAAGGCTAACTTTGCAAACCAAACTACTAGCTGCCTGTGTCAAAATTAAGGGCACCCATAGTTTAGGCGAGCGAACAATAAACCCCAGGTCAGTCATGGGACTGGTGTGAGAACTCAAAAACAGTTGTTATTTAGGATTCATTTTAAAGTTGGGAAATTCAATGGACCACGCCGCTAATGCAGAACGGGATTACTCCATATGAATTCTTGTGCATAGAAATTCGCTATGACTTTTGAAAAATGAAACTACCATAAGGTCTCATGGCAACACACAATGCAAACCCACACATGGGCGAGGTTTCTCCTTATGATAGTCAAAAATGTTTGATACGTGAAAATCCTCTTTCAATATTATAATATAGTGTGAAAAACCTTTCGAAAATAAATGTATCAATCTTAGCCAGTATAGGTATCATATACTATACTGACCTATGGTATACAAGTAAAATCGTACGGGCTCGTAGCGGAGATTGGTTTCCAACAATGACCAGGCAAAGGAACTTCCTTCCGAACCGAATTTTGAACACCTCTAGAGGTATGTTCGAGGATCAACATGGATGCTCCTCATGCCAACACAAGGCCGGGTTACCCCTTAATTAGGTAACTTAGAGTACGCCTGAGTATATCATCTCTCGGTCATTACCGACCTTTCCGAGCACTCGCAACATCCACAAAGTAGAAGTTATCCACATAGGTTAATACCTGGGCTCCATACCATAATACACCTTTTATCTAGAAGGAGACAACACCCCATAACCCTGTTGCATTTCTTCCTATTTTGGTCATTTACCGGGAGGTGAGGCTTGCCGAGGTCACGATATACACAAAGTTATGCTTAAATAAGCCATGCTTTGATCATCCATAGCTCATCGCATAACTTAAGTATGCCACATTGTCCATTCACTATGTATCACTTATTTCTATCGATATATAACCTCTAAGCTCATACGTCTTAGAGAAAGGTGTTAAGCAAGAGAATAAATTCTCCGCCACCAAGCAGATATATATTTAACAGAGATCAGTGTTACGCAGTCAATTACAATGTCAGACACACAATCCATACATGTCTATTATGGGTCTGAACGAAACACCAATCCGAAAATCTCCAAATATATTCAGTCCTCATGCCACTTATAACCTCGTATCGGGTGGCTTACCCAACCGAGACATCAGAAATCAATCTAAACAATTCAAAGAATCCCGGTCTTCATTCTTTGTTTTCCAAGTCCTGAATTGCTCCATAACGTTGTATTATTACTTGGAATGGTTTTCGAACATATATTCAATCCCGGTCTTTCCAAGTAATAAGCGTACTTTTAAAACAATAGTTAAGGGTTACACAGGTTTTTCAATCCAAATCTCCTCCCAAATTATTGTAAATTCGTTTATAATTCAATGTTGGATTTACTCTAAATTCCACAAATCCATTTCCATCTTAACTCTTCTTGGAAATCAAATATACATCTTAGATCCTTATATTTCAAAAGCATAATTCTTCGTTCCCTTTATGTTATTCCTTTACTTTGAATTAAGGTTGGATTTATTCAATTCCCATAAACCCGTTATCAATCTTAGCCCTTTCCTTGAAATTCAATATTCATTTCCAACGTTATATTTCAAAAAGCAAAATTCGTTTATTCATCGTTATCCCATTCCACAAGTTTTCAAACTACCAAACCTTTGTTTAGATTTGGATAATAATTGAAATTTTCAAATATAAGTTTAAATAGAATTTAATTGACTTATATTTGATATTAATTCACAAACTCGGGCAAACACAATCATAGTCTGGATAAGAGTATTTTTTTAATGTTTCTGATAGTATTCGTCCGCTCTTGGAATCCCATATCGAATATCTAAAGATAAACTCTTCCCGACTCACTTCTTTTTAAATTCCAACTTTCAAAATCAATAATTAATTCCATATACGAATTTTTAATCACTTTAAAACTTTCCAAATTATTATACAAATCCTTTTACCATTTTAATAATAGTTCACAACTTATAAGCTTCAAAACCATATTACCTTTGAAACTGTTATAATAACATTTAGAAACGTTACTAAAAATGCTGCCGTAAAATAGTTGTTTAAAACAAATAGATTCCAAATCATTCAAAATTCTAATTTTCCGTTTTAAAATAATAAATAAGATTCATCATAATTTTTCTCCTTTTTTAAAATAATTTTAAAAACCTCTTTTAATCGATTTCCAGTACGGTCGTCGAACTGCACGTATAGCGATCTTTTCCAAATTTGTTTTAAACATAACTTGGAAATCATATATTGAAATTTGAAAATTCCTTTTTTATTCAAAATATGCTATCATTTTAAACCCAACGTTTCTTATTTCAAGTCAAACCGATTTCAAACTATCAAGTTATAGCAATTCGAATTTTGAAATCGATATTTACGAACTGTTGCTCCGCAGCGCATTCTATTCACGCCATATAATGATTTAAATATAAATGGTTCAAATCCTTTTCAAATTGAATTTATATTTCCAATTCATTTGGAAAACAGTTTCAAATTATATTTCAAATTAGATTTCAAATTAACCATCGTTTGTCGGATCAGTTAGGGATAGCCAGGGAGAGAAGGAAACTATATTTTCCAAACCCAAGCCTAGACACTTTCCTCTCTGTCAACCTAGAACGTTCTGGTGTATACATATATTATTATAAAGAGACATCGTCAATCTATAAATATATAAATATAAATATATATATATATATATATATATATATATTAAAAACCATACTCCAATTTCCAAATCTCATTTCGAATTAAACTGAACTTTTAAAAATAATATTTTAATATTTGAAAATCAATCTTCATTTATATGGAGAGGAAATAAAATCGATCACCTAAATAACCCCACAACTACAGTGTGTGTGAATTCATGCAATCATATATCAACCATATAAATCAAATGAACATGAATTGTAATCACAATGAACAAACATTTTAGTTGTGCACAAGCGTTACAGTAAATAACGCTTATCAGTGTTCAGTGTGCTATCTACACATCCATTCAAACAATAACATCCATATCTAATCAAATAATATTTATCACAGCTAATTATAATTATTCAACCACTGTCATTTAAATAAATTTAGGAGTTCTCACCATAATAGCTCCAAAATCTTCATTACCAGGACGAATAAGCCAACGAACACCGCTACCGCTACTCGTACTGCTTTCAATCCACTCCTATCAGCAGCTGGTAATTTTTCTGCTAATTTTTATATTGAAATTAAATTAATAACGATATTCATTATATATATTCATATATATAAGGACATTTATTTTATTTTTTTATAATTTTACATTTAACAAAAATTACCAAAATTATATTATGATATGTTCTATTTAATTATACGATTCTAACGCCCCAATGGCGAGTAAATCAGATTTAAATTGAATGAATTATGGTTGTTTATATTTTAACTAATCTTACTTAAATAAAACAAATAAAACATACCCTAAACAAAGAAGGCTCGGCCCAAAAGCACTACACCCGATCTACACCCGCAACCCCCTTCTTCTTTTTCCCTCCTTGAGTCTTCTTTTCCTCTTTCCTGGAACCAATGAACCTAAGAGTGAGCATTATTCGGTTAAACCAAATAAACCAACCAAACCAACTTATTTTGGTCGGTTCATCTCGGTTTTGAAATTAAATTGGTTTGTAATCGGTCCGGAAAAATATTAAGTTTGGTTATCAGTTTAACCAAATTAACCGAACTTTTACTATATTTTCAAAATTACCAATATTATAATAAATATTTTAGGTTAGTTTAGTTATTCGTGTAGATTTTAATTATAACCTATGTGTCAAAATTAATATTATAAAGCATAAAAATCATAAATTATAATACTCTAATTATATACAAATAGTGAATATTCCAAACGCGAATTGTAAAAAAAATAGTTTGCTTTAATCGGATAACCAATTGAACAAACAAAACTTAATTTGGTAGGTTTGGTTTTCATTTTTATTGGTTTTAATTTGGTCTGAAAAAATTCATCATCGGATAAACCAAACCAAAACAAACCCTCACCACTAAATGAACCCATGCGCGGTGTGCATATGCACACACCGAAACCTCCATCGATTCTCAATCCGAGACCACTCGCGAGTTTCTTTCCCTCTCCTCATTCGATTGCATCACCCTACCATCCCTCCGGCTCCCTGAATCAAAATTCGACGTCGACGGGACCTGGAGCGAACCCAAAAAAAGTGTACCCAATAATGTCGCTCATCCCATCCAAGCTCCGAATTACACCAAATTTCATCTCATCGAAGCCCACACTTCCCTCATCGTCACGCCACGCTCCGTTTTGCCAATTGCTGCTTCCTCCATCGACGAACTCCAACCCTAGTTTTGAACAATTCCGATCATCGACACGGAATCGAACCAATTTTATGCGAAAAATACTACATACTCTGCTGATCTTAATGGCGTAGACGACATCGATCCATTCTTCTCGGATTGATAGGTTTCATTTTTCAAACATCTCTACATATATTTTCCATTCTTTGTAAAACTGAGATATCTCCTTCGATACTCAATGAAATCTAGATCCGTCAATTTCTAAAAATCAGAAACGATGATCCAGACAACTTTCGCGTAGATTATTTCAACTAAAACTAAATAAATTTAGAGAGATATGGATTTTTATTTGAATGGAAATGTTTATTTTCCATTTACTAAAATCTAAAGAAGAGGATATATTCAGATCGTTACTGTGTCTTGATAGTGAGGGATACATGCTCTTATATAGGCATCAAGAAGGGTAATTTAGTCATTGAATCAAGGGACACTTGGATTATTTCCTGGAGCCTTTATCATGCGTTTAAACACCTAAGGGGACAATTCATCCTGATCCTTATCTTAAGGGATTTTAAAATTAGTTTATCTTAGCTACACTTTTGCAATACTTATAGATGTAGCCAAACTTTGCCATACTTATTAGTGTAGTAATTATAGGTCTTAACTATATAAATATCAAAATTATATATCAAAATTAAATATTATTTCAATTCAAAAATAAAATCATTAAAAAGTCTTTAAACATAACTTATTAATATTTCAGAAATATTTATCTATGTTATTTATCATATAATTTACCAAGATATATATTAACAAATGGTTAAAAATAAATACTAACAAACGATTAAAAATAATACTTATAAAATTCCATAAACATCATTATAAATAAAAATCATTCTTGTATACTATTATATGTATGTAAATCATAGAAATAACTTTTTATTTTCCAAATCATATTCTTACCTTAAAATCAGAAAATATCATTACTCATTAAAATTAAAATTTTCACAAAACCTTACAAATCAAATATGACTTTTAAAATAAGTTTTCTTATACAAAAATCATATTTATAAAATAAACAAGATACTTATTTAATATTAAAATCTATAATCAAACCTCATTAAAATCAATTTACATACAGAAAATCTAAATTATATACTAAAAATTCAAATTAACTTTAGTTAAAAATTCCGGAATATTACACCAGTAATGAACTTTTCATTCTTCTTCCCTGTGGTATCAATAAAAGACATCTCATACTGTGACATAGCGTCAAATTCAGTAACATATTTGGATACAGTCCTACCTTCGTGCATAATCTCATCAAATATTTGAAATAACTCTGACTTCTGGACATCTGGAATGAACTTCTCATTGAAACAAGCATTGACTTGATCACAAGTAATCTAATCCTCAGGGGTGACACGCTTAATAACATCCCACTAATTCATAGCCCTTCCTTGAAGTTAATATGTGGCCAACCTCCTCTTTGTAGCATCATTAAGCTCAATATTTCTAAAAATATGCTTTCAATTATCCAGCCAATCCTAATCTCCATCGTGACTCCATTCTCAAGAACGGCTTACCACCTTGGCTGGTATAATTCTTATTAAGCATAACAAAGTCGGTTATGAATGCCTACATTAGTGCACCTCCCTTAGCATCATTTAGAAAGGCTTCTATAGCATTTCCTATCATATCCCTCCAAAAGGCAGTGAACATGGCCTAAATATCAAGGTTATTTCCATTATTAGCTCCCGAGCTAGCTCCTTCCTTGACTCTAGAAGTGAATTTCCTAGCGGTGTTCCATGTTTGGAAATTCATCGTTCAATCTGAAAAGACTATCAATTTACTTCTAAGGAATTCTACTTAATGATGCACAAGTGTAGTGCGATCTAGTTGTCATCCTTATAAGAGGCAAAACTATAGGTATGGCATCCTTCAACAAGTCGATACGGAACCCTATCTCTCAATGTTGTGGAAGCTTGGTCACTTCCTGGAATTTGTTCGGATACTCCCTAGCAATACGTACACTTGACAATTCATCATGTAGAACATTAACGAAATACGGAAAACTAATCATTATCTCATCGCCCAACACCACTCTCCGCCTATAATCTGCTCCCATAGTGACCAAAATCCTCTCACAATCCACCACTACTCCATACCTTAGAAGCTAAAAAATTCGTAGAATAATACAAAACCTGACAAAGCCTAAAACAAAACAATCACAAACAAAAGTGCATCTATGACTCGATAAGATAAACCCATGACAAATCATGCAAAGTCTAGTGCAACAACCAATAGGTTGTTACAATTAACGGTTGGTCATATATTTTGGGTTCCAATCCTTCTACCAGGTCACTAGATATGAAAGAATCAGAATCCCTGATACCAAATAAAACTTGAATAGGAACATCATAAATTGAAATCATACCTTAAGTAATGATGCCATTTCCTTTCACTGCTACTATTGAGGTGTTTGAAGAAGATAAAACAACATTATTCTTCCACTAACTATTTCTCCATCTAGGGTTCTGGACAATCTTTTAGAGGTGTCCTTCCTTGTCACAATTAAAGCACTTTTTCCCCTTAGACCTACAATCCCTAATATAATGGCCCATCTTCCCATAACCATAGCAAGTAATCTTAGTTTGGCTCTCTTCTTCTGTCCATTTTTAGCTTGTAAAGGCCTCCTCTTATTACTTTACTTTTTATTGACTTCTCCATGCGCTTAAGGCTTCTTCTCCTCCTTAGGAGTAATATCAGCATCAACTTTTGGATTAGGGTAAAGGCTCTCTTGTCTCAGAGCCTTTCCAACTATTCACTTAAAGGTCTCATCAGTGTGAATAGTGAGTATCTCCCCCAGTGAGCATCCAAGCCAATAATGACCTTTTCATTCTTCTTTTCCGCGGTGTCAATAAAAGACATCTCATACCATAATAAAGCATCTAATTTAGCAACATACTCAGATACAGTCCAACCTTCATGCATAATATCAGCAAACCTCTGAAACAACTCGGAATTCCGAGTAGCCGGAATGATCTTGTCACTGAAACGAGTTTTGAACTAATTCCAATTAATCTAATCCTCAAGAGTAACAGCCTTAATAGCATCTCACCAATTCATAGTCCATACTTGAAGTTGAAGTGAGGCCAACCTCCTCTTTAATGCATCATTACGCTGTAGATCTCCAAAAATATGTTCGCAAGTATCGAGCCAATCCTATATTCCATCGACGACTCTGTTCTCAAGAATGACTTACCACCTAGACTGGTATAATCCTTATTAAGCATAACAAAGTCGGTTTTGTACGCCTGCACTAATGCACCTCACTTAGCGGCATTTCGAGAGGCTTCTCCAACATTTCTTATCATATCCTTCCTTGAGGCAGTGAACATGGCCTGAATATTAGGGTTATTTCCATTATTAGCTCCCAAGTTACCTTCTTCCTCGACTCCAGAAGTGGAATTCCTAACGGTGTTCCATGTTTGGAATTCATCATTCAATCTGAAATGAAGACAATCAATTTACTTCTAAGGAATTCTACTTAATGGTGCACAAGTGTAGTGCGGCCTTATTTACAAGTATATATGTACTACGATATATAGTTTTGAAAACCAAAATATTACAAATACGCGCTCTCATATATGTATATCCCTTTCCTTAGGTATGCCCACTTTGGTTAAACTATGCAACGTCACTCTCGTACCACATGTGATGGACATGTTACGCCTTTGACAACAAAATAGTGCGCTACAGTTATGCTTGGTCGATGCAAAATGACCATTAAGGTTAAAGAAAAGAAAACAACCTAGAAACATGTACAATATCTCATGATACATGGAACAAAATGTAATATTAACATATAAAAATACAAAATAAAGGTGAAAATAATATATGATACTGAACCATGAGCATCAAAGTAATTGATCCATAATATAACATAAACAAAATAGAGTCACCCAAGTGGAAATAACTCAACTAAAACTCGAATAAAGTGCTAATGAGCCCACGGTAGTGAATAGTGAAAGTAAATGAGTAAATAATAATAATACATGAAGTTGCCTCATGCTTTCCTCAAAATTAGCTGACCATGCTCACTCCTAACCTGCATCTAGCGTGCTCGTTTAAGAGCAACCAGAGTAATAAAAAAAATAGTGCATAAAACTTTAGGCCAGACAAAGTCTAGTGTGATCATTAATAATCTCAAGTTCTAAACAAAGTGATTTAATAGGTATGAAGATTCACACCTGACATGTCCATACGTCCAAAGAGTTAACACATGTAATAATGTACTACTCTAAGTTCTCTTGTCACTAGATGTAAATGGATGTGTGCATGATAAGGTAACAAAAACAGTCATGCATAAACATCCATTGTGACGAAAGATGTGCCAGGAAGCCATGTACGATCATCTGGGTGGAATAACACACGCAGAACCTGTTGTATAACTCGCAGCGCAGGGATAAAATATAATAGAACTTATACAACAAGCAATAATAGTAAAGCAGAATTGAGTAGAATCTTAAACTTTTCATATCATCATGAATTATCCATACATCACTGGAAAACATCATAAGAGTTTGTACAAAATGACTGACCACAGGTCACTTAGAGAATATATCAAATAACGGAAAACAACAAATAATAGGTAGTAGGAAATAATACGCCAACCTCCTGCTCGTCATCGCTCTGCAACATGGTCCTCATCAAGATCTACTACCTATCACCTGCTACTCAGTCTGCCCATCCATCACATGAATGAAAACCCCATGGTAATAAGAGGAAACATAAAACCTTGAGTCAGACAGCAGCCTTAATGAGCAATAAAACAACTATCAAACATCATCAATAAAGTATATGAGAAAAGGTAGATTAATCAACTAATCTACCAACACATCAGAGAAGAACCCAACCCATCTCCTCCATGTCCGATAGTGATAGCCTTTACAACAACCAAAGAGAAAAGAGAAAACATAGCAGATATAGTAACCAGTTATCTAGCGTAGATCATCCTAATTGAGATCCACATCCCCCAAGTACAAGCCTCAAAGGCCTAAACTAACATCATACAAGCATCCAAGAGATGTCTCCTTCGATGTCGAACAATCTACACAAGACGATACATGCAAAGTAACAAACATCCATGACTCTAGCTATCACCGCCAATCCTGCTTCGAAACCATCGTTAATGGTATGACCGACTCAAGATCATGTTGTCTGTCAAGGGCTAATGGTAACCCCAGTTCTAGTCAGACTACTGCATATCCCAAGTATATTTGCCTCCCCGAGACAACTAGGCCCATCCCATGTTCCTAGGGTACTCGAATAGTCTCATTAGTCTTTTAGGCGCCCCTATTATACCCTTACTTTGAGCCCGCTAGAACATATGAAAATGATAATCACTCAGCCTTCATAACTCTAGTCGTCATCACCGACAACTATCCCCAAGATCAGACCCCGTCTCGAGCAACCATTATCCACGAGCTCACAACCTTGAGTGTCGTCATATTTGTTGCATTACGAAGATCAACGAACACTTCACAACACCTTGATCGTTCCTCCTTGAATTCACGTCGAAACCATGACCATCGTCGACCCAAAAACATACTTTATTTGGTCGATATTCCGCTTCACAGTGTTTTCAGCCTTTCACAGCGTTTCATTCATCCTTTTACAGCGTTTCAGAAATGCTATTATATCTCCTGGACCATTTCAGACCCATAGGCTCAATCTCAGATTCATAGCATCTCTCTCTGCTTTCCACAGCGTTTCAAATTCGTTGTCAATGCTATCGGTCCATCAATATGCCTTCCGATCCATAGCATTTTCGATCCAGCATCCAAAGAGTTTCAGAAACGCTGTCAATACTTCTGATCCATTAACTTGCCTTCCGGTCCACCACCTTTCTAGTCCATAGCATTCCAGTCCATAGCTTTTACAGCGTTTGTAAAATGCTGTCTGGTCCAAAAACCATCTGATCCATAGCATTTCCGGTCCATACCTTCTAAAGCGTTTATAACGCTGTTAAAACCGGAAAACG
The DNA here is from genome assembly GCA_030737875.1 of Allium sativum. Lineage (NCBI taxonomy): Eukaryota > Viridiplantae > Streptophyta > Magnoliopsida > Asparagales > Amaryllidaceae > Allium > Allium sativum. The sequence goes on along the minus strand of CM060919.1, from coordinate 564,050,305 downwards.
CCCGTTCCATGCCAAAACTCGTCTGATCCATGCCAGAACTTGCATGATCCATGCCAGATCTTTGCCCGATCTAGACCAACTACAATTCGATCCAAAACTCGTGCAAAACATTTAATTTCACCAACCAATCAAACCAAACCATCAACAAGCATTAGCACAACGATTATTCATTATTCAAACATAAGAAATTCAACAAATTCATGATAAACAATAAACGAATTTAACAAATGGATCTTAACTTGTAATAACACATGAATTAACATAGAAATTTACCGATTTAAGTTGCTATATATACATAGCATGATGTAGATCTAGATGAAAACAACTTGAAATGATGAAAATATGATCAAACAACCCATAAATCCAATTGAATCCGCGTGAGAGATTTTTATCACTCACTAATTAGTCTTCAAAATAGTTTGGAAACAACTAATCTCTAATCCGGACAGTGGAGAATTATCTTCAACTCTCTCAATTTGATGTGATCTACTCTCTGTCGATGTAGGTCTAGCCTTCCTTGATGTAGATCAAAGATTTTAATGGAGGAGAGATGTATTTGATTGAGCAACGAGGATCACGAGCTCAACCAAATGAGAAATGAAGAAACTAAACCATTCTCCATGCCTCTAACCCCTTATTCATAGCCCTAGCCACAAGCCTTAGCGGAGCCTACAAATCAGCCCACTAATTACCAATTAGCCTGGTCAAAAATTGGGTAGCACTAAAATAACAATCTCTCCCAAACAGGCGAACCAAATCTTTAAGCGACTCTACAGAATTAGAAACATCATTTCCTTTCCAATGGAATCGATCTCAGCACCTGATTCGATTCGATTCGAGTCAAAGGTTGTCCCCTGTACAAAACAAATAGGGGCAAAATGGTCATAAGTAAAATAGGTAAAAATTATGGATATGTCTCACATCCCCATAACCAACATATCAAAATATGAGAATGATCAAACCCTCAGGGAATAAAATAAAAATATTTTACGATCCTCCGATACATAAAAATGCGGTCAGTTACATCCATCCTCACATTTGCTCACTCAGTGTGTCGGGTATATAGTAGCCAGTACTCCGACCAACCTATCCATTGAGGAACTAGTAGGTTCTACATCGACGAACTCTAATAGACTATCGCCAAGTCCTACATCGACTGACTATAGCTGGTAACCCTACCCAGTCCAAACATCGAAAGACTATAGGGTTCGAGCAGATCGAGTTCTACATCGATGAACTCTAGTGTATATAAGTGCCACTCTCTCAAAGGTGTACCGAAGTCACAAATACCAACAAACCTTTTGCACACATTCTATGTAGAAAAATCTTTCTCTAGATTGTCTATAAGACTCCCATCTAAAGTCACCACTATTGGGGGGACATTGCCGATGGTCATCGTTCATTGTAAGATACCATCCCATGTCTCTTGCCCTCCTTCGAAAGCCATACCTATACAACTCAGTGTCGCTCATTTTGCATCTCATAATTTAGCTAGTCATTATTGGAGTCATTCTTTAAGAGGTAAAATCTTCATCGAAATAAGTTGTTAAATGAACTGTTGCGCCACAAGTACAAGCCAAGCTTCACCACCACTGACCTTTGGAAGACCAAACCATTCCTCCTTTAGGGTCGCTCGATTAAAAACCAAATTTGGTTTATAACGGTACCGATTTGATTGTTAAGACTGGTAGCGATCAGATCCGTTTCGGTGTGCTTGGTGATCTGACGTCTCCCCATCGCTCTGCCGACCCGATCCAATCACCTACTACATCGATCCGAAGCAAACACCTCACAATGATCTGAGTCCCAGTCTTCATACCATACCGACCTGAAAACCCGAATCTCTGCATCGATCCGAAACCAAACCACATCTTATAGATTTGGAGCCATTCACTTTTATGTCGACCCGATTCCACCTTGCCATGCCGATATGGGGCAAAGTACCCATGCAAGTACGAACTTGTCACCATTATAACCCCGTCATACTAACTCCAATTGACATGAAGTTTAAAATGTTTCCTCCACTCACTGTCCTATATCTCCCATAAAAGTTTTAGGAAATTCTGTACAATTTCAATTATATGTCGATCCGAACATAATTTCCCTTTACTCCTCCGTATAACTCAAAGCGGCTTGAAATTTACGTGCAACATCTGGAGGCCTCCTTATCACCTCCGAAAATTTCACATAAATCTTAGCATTTTTGAATTATGGACTTTCTCGAAAAAGCCCAAATTAAGTCATAAATCTAAGTCACTAATCGATGGAATTTTCACATATCAAGCCAAGAGGAAAACATGCATTCAATCATGTATAAAGGAATAAAATATAACATCAATCATTTTTTCACCAAGTCATAGTGTTTTGATCTAAATTAAAAACAAAGGACTTACGTACAAAAGTGCATACACGTGGTGTTTAGATCTAAGAATAAACTTAGGAAAATGGTGCACATATCCAACTAATCAATTTAAATAAGTTTGGAATGCTTAGATCTAAAATAGGGGTCTAGGATATATTTTCAAAAATATATAATCGTATATTTTTAAGGAATAAAAAAGATTCCTAACATGTACAATCCAATTTCTAAAAGAGATCCATGTTTACAGAAATCCGCAAATAAGAAATTATTATGCACTTTTGTCAACGATTACAAAACCTTTTCAGACCTGAGAGGGAATAACCAAATCAAATGAATTTCTTCCTCCCTAAAGTTGTAAATATTCTTCCCTAGGTGTACATTTATATTTTCTTCTTATTATTTTATTTAGAAATTGAGATTTTGCATGTTTCAGGTGTAAATCTGAAGAAATATTTTTAATGTAGGTAGAGGAAGGCTTTAGGTAGAAGAGTAAGGAATAAAATGAGACTATAATAACCTGTCTAAGTCCTTTTCTTTTCTACTCCAAAAATTAGGGAGGGACCCATTATTAATGACACTTAATGGCTGATTTGGGCTGTCTTGAAATTCAAATATCATTTAAAAGGCTATATCTCTCAGATGGTGTATCTGCTCCATCTTCCTCGAGAGGTCCGACGAAGAGAAAAGCCGACCAACTCGTTACGAAGGTTTGGGATTATATGGGCGCAGGCTACGTGCACAAACTTATATGGACGAGATTGGAGCTAGTTGGAATTTAAGGTTAAATTAAACCCACATTTAATTTAATTCAAAAGTGATTGTTATTGAAACAATTAAAAATCACTATGAGAACTCCTTTTAACTTGACTAGTTATTGTAATCATCAACTGATCATATATTTATTGCTTGTGGTTGCTATGGTTGCTTTGTGGATGATGGATGTTATTACAGTTTTATATGCACTGCTTATGCACGTATAAGCGTCAACAGTTATAACGCTTTGATTAATGGATGATAACTATTGTTGTTGTTATTATAATTATTTACACGAATTGACACCATGAATATGGAATTATTTTGGAATTAATTGGGTCTCATTCCATTGGAATTTGTAATGAATATTACATTCATTTAAATGAAATACGGCGTAAAAATGGAAACGAGATTTTTATATCCAAAATAGTTTGGAAATGAAATTGAAATGATTTCAAACAACTATTGAAAAGGTTGAAATGTATTTGAAAGAGTTTTGAATTAGAGATGGCTTGCTCTAATTAAAAATAGATTTTGAATAGTAAATTCAAAAGTGAATTCGAGTTAGATATATAAACAATGTTTTTAACTCGAAATGATTGTTCCAATGATCTTATTTATTTTTATAATGAATTTCGGGAAAGTTTGGATTTCAAAAGATTCAATTTTGAAAAATATTATTATTTTAATATTATAATTATAGAATATTCAATTTTGATTTATAATTGAACTTGAAGTTAGATTCATTTTTAAATGAGTTTATAAATGGCTTATAAAATACGTTTGGATTCAATAGATCGAGTTTTATTTTTAATAATAATATGGTTCGAATTGGATGTGTCGCAATTTCGTGAATTTCGACTATGAACTTCAAACGAGCATAACTAATGCAATTTAAATCGGGTTTGCCTGAAACAAAAAACATTTGTTTTCTATTGATAGTAACTTTCAAATGAAAGAAGAAAAATTGAATTCAACTTATAGACTTCAAGTTATGTTTAAATTAATTTTTGAAAAGGTCGTTGTAAACGTAGTTCGATGACCTTAATCGGAAATCGAATGAAATGGCCATATAAAAATTATTAAAAATATGGAAAAATAATAATAAATCTTTGTTAGGGAATTCAGAATGGTTCGTTAAGGAAAAACTAACAATAGAGGGGGGTAAATAGTATTTTCAAGGAATTTAAGAAAATCTAAAATTTATATGATCTACTGTATGAATCACACACCACAGAAATGATCACAGACACAGATTCAAACACAAACGCAGAAATAAACAGAAGTAGAATGCAAAAAAAGAAAGAACACACCAGATTTTATACTTGTTCGGATTACTCCTACATCCACTCCCACACAATGCTGGATAGCACAAAGTTTTATTACTATATCAATATCCAAGTACAACACCCTTTATTTCATGGCCACAAGGTTACCACCGACTCCAAACTCTCTTGATCAAGTATATTTCCCTTGATTTCCCCGGTTACAAGGTTACCATCGTTTCCTTCCATGATTTCAAGGCGATAAGGAACACATCTTTTACCAAACACTTCCCAGATGATTACAACAGCCCTATAACTGTTTAATATCACTTTGATTCAGAGAGTAATGAGTAGAGAGTGAGAAGAGAAGAAGTTATATATAATTAGACTTGAAATCGGTAAAGTACAAGTGTAGAAATCATAAAAATATGAAATATTAATGGTGTAATGAAAGGAGATGAAGATGGAGAAGAAGAACGATGAAAAATATCACAATCAGCCCCTATTTATAAGATTTGAAAGGTTGCAGCACTTCTGGAACATTACAAATAGTGAAATGACACTTCCTTTCAAAGTAAAAAACGTGACAGTTATATGTCGACATAGCTATCTATGTATGTCGACATATGCTAGTTCAAATTTGAAATTTGAGTATTTTTCAAGTGTTTTGATATATATATAATTCTGGAAATTCTTAAATTAAAACATAGTGTTATAAATAAGTATTATTAAGTAAGAAATCATATGAAATCATAAATATATACTGTATAATCATATTTATAAAATTTTAAAGTTTAAAACTATATAATATATAAGTATAAAGCATATAACTATATATAAACATATATAAACTTATAATCTTTTTAAATTTGAGTTTAAAAGTAAGATAGAAAAATTAAATAAGACTAGAGTTTGAATTTTGAAAATAGAATTTGAAATTTGAAAATTCGAATTTGAAAAAAAGAATTTGAATTTGAATTTGAATCTAGAGTGCTATTCAGAGTTTTACATAAACTAGACTCTATTACTATATTTATCTTGAAATCTTGATTACTCATGAGTCTTGAATCTTCTCTGAATCTCGAATCTCTAAAAGCTCTTAAACTATACAGTCTTTAGTATTAATTCCTATATACAAGTCCTGCATATATATATATATATATATATATATATGTGTGTGTGTGTGTGTGTGTGTATGTGTGTGTGTGTTCTAGATAGAGATGTTAGTATATATTTTGTAATCAATTAGTATTGAAATAAAGTTGTTGTCATCAGAACTCCATTCCCCAACAATCTCCCCCTTTTTGATGATGACAACTTTAGTTTATAAAATATCATACTTATACATAACTGTTGATGATGGTCCTTCTAATACTCCCCCTGTCTATATGACTCATATATATTCTACTTAAACTAAGTCTATATTTTATATTTTCTCCCCCTTTGGCATTATCAAAAAGAAATTCTGAAAAATACTCCCCCTAAATTCTATATCTTTTTAAACTATATTATACTAAGACATATAAGTGTATACCTTGTGATTATAATACTTAATGTATACGACTCCTAAATTATTGCCTATATAACAAAGTAATAGAATACTTATGATAGACAAAACAAGCATTATACTAAACATTGTTTTTACAAGCGATAAATTACACGAATTAAATACATCGAATAAACGCAAAAGAAATGAAAAACAAAACCTAAATTCTAATTGTTTTTGACGATGGGAGACTTATGGGTTGGACAATTTGGGTAATGGAGACAAAAATTCCCATTTAGTTCAATCACATTTCCATTTTGATCGAATAAGACTTCACCCACGCAAACTACTTGATCATCTTCATCCGTGAGTGCTTGTGTATCTCCTCTTGTTCCTCTTCTTCCATCATTTCTTCCTCCTCTTTTTTTGGTTCCTCTTCTTCTATTTCTTGATTATCATCCTCGATGATGATTAGGTTGGCTTAGTTGTCCATTACGAATTTATTAAGGCTCTTTAACATCTTTCCTTGTCGATTTTGCTCTTGACTCATACGAATTTGGAGCACTTTAATTGTAGCAAGCATTTGAAGAGTATTTTCCATTTTCTCTTCAAGTTTGGTGACATGTGATAGAGTAGAACGTTGGAAAGGACCTTCAAATGGTCAAGCGGATGATTCAAGATTAATTTGGATGTTAAAATTGGTAGAGGCCATTATTTATTTTGACTTAGAGTTTTTATAAAAGTGAATAAGAGAATGAAGAAGAAAATTCAAAGTGGAGAGTTTAAATGGTTATTGTAGAAGTATGTACATCGACATACTTGTGTTTTTTTTATAATTTTTAATGTTATTTATATATATATTAATATATTTAGTTATTCTAATTCACTTAATGAACAAATACCTAATTATCTTCTAAATTTACTAAATGTTGCTTCGTTTAATGGTTTTGTTAATATATCTGCTATTTGTTTACCTGTTTCTATAAATTCGAGTGAAAATTTCTCTTTACTTACGTTATCTCTTAGAAAATGACGTCGTATATCGATATGTTTAGTTCTTGAATGATGAGTTGGATTTTTAGACATAATTATAGCACTCGTATTATCGCAATATATTGGTGATTTATTTATATATAATCCAAAATCATTTAATGTTTGTTGCATATATATTACTTGTGAATAAGCTAAAGTAGCAGAGATATATTCTACTTCAATTGTTGACAAAGATACGGTATTTTGCTTTTTACTAAACCATGAGACAAGTGAATGTCCTAAGAAATGACATGTTCCACTAGTAATTTTACGATCAGACTTACCCGCATAATCAGCGTCACAATAAGGAACTAAGTCGAATGAATCATCCTTAGGATAAAATAATCCAAAGTCTAACGTATGCTTTACATACCTTAGAATTGGTTTTACCACTTTTAACTGTGTTTCCTTATGTTGCAATTGATATCTTGCACAGAGACATACACTATGCATTATATCTGGTCTACTAGAGGTTATATATAATAGCAATCCTGTCATTCCTCTATATAATTTCTGATCAACATCTTTAGACGTATCGTCTTTACATAATGCTATATTAGTCGCCATTGGTGTTGGTCTCTCATTATTTGTTGTTAAATTATATTTATTAATTAGATCTCTTACGTATTTGTCTTGATTAATAAATATTCCATTCTTTAATTGACGAATTTGTAAGCCAAAAAAGAACGTTAGTTCTCCCATATGACTCATTTAAAATTCTTGGGTCATAATATCTGAAAATTCTTTATTCATCTTATCATTTGTCGATCCGAAAATTATATCGTCAACATATATTTGTACTAGTTGTACGTCCTTATTATTCTTTTTAATAAACAAAATATTATATAATTTTCCTTTTTCAAAGTTGGATTGTAATGAGTAATTTCTTAATCTACCATACCAAGCCCTAAGAGCCTGTTTTAATCCAAATAACTGTTTCTTTAACTTATATACATGATTAGGTAATTTTTCGTCTTCAAAAAGAGGTGGTTGTTCTACATATACGTCTTCTTTAACAAATTCGTTTATAAAAGCACTTTTGACATCCATTTGATATAATTTGAAATTATTATGGTTTGCAAAGGCCAATAATATCCTAATTGCCTCTAATCTAGCTATGGGGAAAAAGTTTCATCGTAATTTATTCTTTCTTCTTGAGTATAACCTTGTGCTACTAGTTATGCCTTATTTCTTACGATCTCACCATGTTTATTCATTTTATTTTTAAAAACCCATTTAGTTCCTATTGTAGTCTTATCCTCTGGTCTAGGAACAAGTTCCCATACAGCATTCCTAGTAAACTGATTCAGTTATTCTTACATGGAAAGGATCCATGAATCATCGGAAGATGCTTCCTTTGGATTCTTAGTTCAATAGTTGAAATAAATGCAGAATTACTCATGTTATTTAATTGATTACGAGCCCTAACGATGGATTCAATATCTCCTAAATTATTTTCTACAGGACGGTCTCTTAGTAATCTAATTCATTTATTTCATTGACTATCTTTGTGATTTGTTTCATTGATTTCATTTTCACATTCATCTTTATTGTTTTGAGTTATACTTTTATAATTTTCGTCAAAGGATACATTTAAGCTTTCTTCTATAGTATTGGTTCTTGAACCAAAAACTCTATATGCCTTAGTTCTCTCTGAATATCCAATAAATATTCCTTTATCAGATTTTGAGTCAAATTTGTCTAAATGTTCTTCTGTATTAAGTATAATACATTTACTTCTAAATATTTTAAAATATGATACTTTTGGTTTCTTATTATACAAAAGTTTATATGGTGTTTTATTAGTTAAGGGTCTAATTGAGATTCTATTTAAAATATAACAAGCTGTTACAACTGCCTCGGCCCAAAAATTTCTTGGTAGTTTACTATCAGATAACATAGTTCTCGCACACTCTTGTATTGTCCTATTCTTACGTTCAACTACTCCGTTTTGTTGGTGGGTTCTAGGGACAGAAATATTATGGGTTATTCCCTTTTTATTACAAAATTTTTCAAAATTTTCGTTTTTGAATTCTTTGCCATGGTCACTACGTATTGTTTTGATTTTAAGTGATAATAAGTTTTGAATTCTTTTAGCAAAATTTTTAAGTTAATCAAAAGCATCACTTTTATTTTTAAGAAACAAAGTCTAGGTAAATCTAGAAAAATCGTCGACTATTACGTAAACATATCTATTATGATTTATTGATTGGGTTTGAGATGGATCAAATAAATCCATGTGAATTAACTTTAATGGTTTCGAGGTGGTAATTTATTTTTTTGATCTGAATGAACTTCTTTCTAATTTTCTAAACTGACAAGCGTCGAATAAATTATTAACTTTAAACTTCATTTTGGGTAATCCCCTAATTGAATCTCATTTCGAAATCCTACAGATGTGTTTGAAATTTATGTGATCAAATATCTTATGCCAAATCCAAGGGCCAATTGTATTAATCATAAGACATAGATTATCGTTGGAGATTTTCATACTCAATATATAGATATTTTTCTTTCGATCTCCTTCGAATATTAAATTTGATTTCCTATCTTCTATAAAACATTTATCTTTCTCATAGTTTATTTTATAACCCTTATCACAAAGTTGACTTATACTTAGTAGATTATGTTTTAGATTCCTAACTAATAAAACATCAGAAATAGTAGGAGTTTCAAAATTATCGACTTTGCCGATCCCAATAATTTATCATTTAGAGTTATCTCCGAAGTTCACCATTCCACCATCTTCATAGACTAGATTATTTAGTATTTATGGATTTCCCGTCATATGTCTCGAATAACCACTATCCAGTATCCATTTATCCTTTTTGGTTTCCACCATTTGTTTGCCAGAATTTGAATTCTCAACAGCCATGTAACAAACCATTTCGGAATTTGAATTTTCAATAGCCACTTCACGCATCTTTTCAACTTTTGAATTTTCAAAAGCCATATAACACATATTTTCTTGTATTAGACAACATTTCAGTAGATCACTTGAATTTTTAAGACGATTATATGCATATTCTTTCAACATTGATACAATGCATGAATTGACACTAGTGTTAATGATCTTTTCAAAATTTGCCATTTAAAATTTTCAAAAAAACCAGATTATGAACTTTTTGAAAAACATTTCTCCAATACCAATTGTTATGGGTCCTCAACAACCAGTGGCCTAACCGGCCACCATGGCATAACAATGGTACCTCAGAACTGATTTCACGGTTAGCGTGGTGACTCAACCAATCCACACATGGGGACATGTAGGAGTAAGAGCCACTTTCCCGCCACCAAACAGCCGAGCGAGAACCCCCTATTTTGTTCTCTAACCCCCATATCAATATCCAAGTACAACACCCTAGATTTCACGACCACATGGTTACCACCGACTCCAAACTCCCTTGATCAAGTATATTTCCCTTGATTTCAATGGCTACAAGGTTACCACCATTTCCTTCCTTGATTTCAAGGCTATAAGGAACATACATTTTCCCAAACACTACCCAAATGATTACAACAACCCTATAACTCTTCAATAACACTTCGATTTAGAGAGTAATGAGTAGAGAGTGAGAAGAGAAGAAGTTTTATATAATTAGACTTGAAATCGATATAGTATAAGTGTAGAAATCATAAAAATATGAAATATTAATGGTGTAATGAAAGGAGATGAAGATGGAGAAGAAGAATGATGAAAAACATCGAAATCAACCCTTATTTATAAGATTTGAAAGGTTGCAACGCTTCTGGATTATTACAAATAGTGAAATAACACTTCCTTTCAAAATAAAAAATGTGACAGTTATATGTCGACATAGCTATCTATGTATGTTGACATATGCTAGTTCAAATTTGAAATTTGAGTATTTTTCAAGTGTTTTGATATATATATATATATATATATATATATATATATATAATTCTAGAAATTCTTGAATTAAAACATAGTGTTATAAATAAGTATTATAAAGTAAGAAATTGCATGAAATTATAAATATAAACTATATAATCATATTTATAAAATTATAAAGTTTAAAACTATATAATGTATAAGTATAAAGTATATAACTATATTTTTTTTTTTTTGAAAATTGGTTCACTTTATTATAATAAAAGCAGTACAATAGACAGGTTAGCATACTAACCGATACATAAAAAGACTAACAAAAACACAATTAAAAAACAACATGAAAATATAAGGAACTCTAAAACTAATTTAAGATAAACTCGGCCCATGATTAAGCCATCTCGCTTGACTCGCTACACTTGAGCAAACAGCTCTAATCCAATGCATTCAGCATCCAAACTCTTGATTCCTTCACCTAACCAATATCAAGCCATACTCCAAGCCCAAATCAGCAAAATATAACAATCAGCATATATAGTAATTCTGCAAAATACTTTCATGGCTCAATTTCAAACATTAAATCTGGTTGACGACTCACAGACGCCTGTGAATCGGTCTTAATGCTAGAAATCCTTATGGTAATGCAGCTAGAAATGAAACACTGCTGTGTTATATATACCGGACATTGGAGACAAGAGACAAGAGACGCCAATATAATGTAATAACTTGAACATGCCAGATCTAGGCTTCTGGTATAGATTACTTCTCTCTGCTCATATAATTTCCCAAAAACCATCTATACGACCAAATCAATAACCAAACACAAGTTTCAGACTCATAATGGGTTCATATGATGTTGAAAACCATGTAGAATATTGATAAAAACTTGAACACATAGAAGGATTTTTGGGACTGAAGGATAACTGGAGCATATTCAGTAGGTTCCGATCTACAAATCTGGTAATTGTTGTACAGATCTAGTGATAAGGTCTAGTATTTGCCATCCTCAAATGTTGAGGAGAAAACAAGGTCTAATGAATTGTGGAAGTAAATTGAAGGAAAAATGAAGGAAACATGAGCTTCAGTAAAAACTGATTTACCTGAATATTATGAAACTAAAAACACAAGAAATGTTGAATCCATGAACCCCAAAAACAGTCCAGAATCCATCAACATAAGATCTAAAGCAATAGAGTCTTACCCAAACAAACACTGACCACAAAACTAGCTCAAATGAAGGAGAATTGGTTGGATAACTCGGAACTGAAACACAGTTGCGCCGGCAATGCCAAAACCCGAATTAACAATGTCTTAATAGTCCAGAACTCAAGCTAATCGGATCTGTTAGGATTGAGTAGATACGAAGGCGGCTCAGCACTGACATTAATGGATCTGAAATCGACTGTAGATCTGCGATATAGACTTAGATACATCTCGGTTTAGGCAGATCTGGGTTCAGATCTAGTTTCACAATTAGTAGATCTAAATCCATCATTGAGAATACAGATAGAAATCGGACGAGAAACAAAAATACAGATAGAAATCGGACGAGAAACAAAAGTAAAACTGATGTTTTATGAACGAAAGGTATCGTTGAAGGTTGGTGTAGTAAAACTCTGGTAAGAATTTAGATTAGGAAGAAAAGGACAATAGAAATGAGGCACTCACGCATGGCGAAAACTGGAGATATTTTTCTCCAGTCGCCATTAACGAGGCCCTCTCTTTATGGTTTATCAACGAAAACTATTTTTTGTATATAACTATATATAAACTTATAATCTTTTTAAATATGAGTTTAAAAAGTAAGATAGAAAAATTAAATAAGACTAGCGTTTGAATTGTGAAAATAGAATTTGAAATTCGAAATTCTGAATTTGAATTTGAACCTGGAGTGATATTCAGAGTCTTACATAAACTATACTCTATTACTATATTTATCTTGAACTCTTGAAATCTTGATTACTTATGAGTCTTGAATCTTCTCTGAATTCTGAATCTCTAAAAGCTCTTAAACTATACAGCCTTCAGTATTACTTCCTGTATACAAATCTTGCATCTGTATGCATATATATTCTAGATAGAGATATTAGTATATATTTTATAATCAATTAATATTAAAATAAGGTTGTTGTCATCAAAACTCCATTCTCCAACAATCATAATAATGATTATAAAATGATTTGGAAAAGAATTATGAAGTTTCGAACTATATTTCGATTTTTGTGCTTTTAGCCTAACTTGCTGAATACGGTAAAACGACGTTTCGGGAATCTGAGTTAAATGAACTAAAAGATTTCCACATATTAGTTTATTGGAATTGAAAGACGAGTTTTGAGCAAAATTTTAATTAAGATTAATTGGAATATGGTTTTGGGTAGAAATGATCTTTGGATATTTGGAATTGATTGTCGTTGTGTAGACGTTTACTATTTGAGGAATTTGGAAGATGTTTATATCGCTATTCCACTTATAGTATTCGTTAATTACTAGAATTGGAATTGGATAAGTGGATGTAAATTGTTTAAATCTTATATTTAATATCAATTGGTTTAGGGTTTGTCGTGAATGGTGTCTTCAATAACATCGTTGTTTGACCTAGTTTAATGTGAAGTTACGTTTGGAATTCTAGAAAGTTATAATCTTCATTAAGATTAATTAAATCTTTACTTTAAGATTTATTGAGTTTTCCAAAGTTAAGTTTTCCAATTAATGAATTGAATGGGAATTGATTTAGTGATAAACAAGATGGGTCTCCGTGAATGAAGAACTTTATTATTTAAGGAATTTTAAAGGCTTTGTCGTTATTCTGCTTATAGCATTAGTTCGATACGAGAATTCATATCAATTGTGAGCTGAATTGATTTCCGTGAAGATTTCACTTAAAATGAAAGTATGATTTTGGGTTTACCGTGAACGATGTTTTAAATAACGTTTGTTCTTTAACCCATCTAAAGGAAATATGATTTTCCAAGATTAGTTGAAATGAAATATTTATTTGATTTGAATATAAAGATTTATTGAAAGAGTTCCACCTATCAAGCGATAATGGGAACAATTCAAAATATCACTTAAAAGAATATAAGCATGTTTTTGTGTAAAGATAAGATTAAGAAATCATAAGTACGATTTTGAGCAAGAGATAGGATTAAGAAAAGATAAAGTAATGAACCCTAATCAATGATCAGTGAATAGGATGGGTCTGGGATAAATGTGTTTTCATGTAAAGACAAATGAATTCTTCAATCAGATTTGAAATGAAAGAGGGTAATCAAACTTACCAAAATACAAGGAGTATTCGATATGGAGTAAGACTAGTTTTTCTCCATGTGATGAATAGGATGGGAATGGGATAATTATTTGAGCTCGCGAGATTTAATAATCTTGATAAAGCGTAGAAAACTTGATTTGAGTTAAGTTTGTGGAAAGAGATTTTATAATCTTTTGAAATGATTTCCAAGGAAAAGATTTAAACAAGAGTTTAAAGAACATAAATCTTTGATAAGATTTATGTGAGTAATTCCCAATATAAAGAATGATTTTAGTAAAAGAATATTCTAAAGTGGAATGAGACTCACGATATTTATATATATATATATCAATCTGGTTTATAGATGCACTAGTTTTTCGTAAAGACCGGGTTCCAAATCATTCTGAATAACTATATGACGAGTATTGAAGATACTAAAGATGGTGGTTGAAGATCGACGATCTTCACATCGTTTGGATTTATTGTTGATGTCTCGATTGGGGTGTACACCCTAGACTAGGTTATAAGTGGCAGTTGTCCAGACGTACTTGTTAACTGTCCAGATTTGCAAGGGCCTCTCTCCTTTATTAGATGAGGAATAAGGTGCCTTCGGTTTCGTTCACAACCCAGAACGAACTTGTAAATTGAAGTGCGTCTACATTGTATTTTACCGCATAACGAATTGGTTTCTATTGATGATATATCAGATGGTGGCGGAGGATTTATCCTTTTAGCTTAACTCCCTCCTCTAAGACTTATGTACTCAGAGGGTTATATTAATAGACGCCGATTACATGTTGTGGATTGACAATGTGGCAGACTAAGCGTTGACCTGCTGATGATCAAAGTATAGCTAATATAGCGTAGCTTTGTGTAGAAGATGACTTGAAAGCCTCACAACTCGGTATGATGGTAAACTGATCGTTAGATCATCATAACTTTCAAGTTGAGAATGAAAAACTTTCGTGTTGTGAATGGATTCGATCGGCCAAGATGATTTAGGCAGTGGTAGTGCCATGCCTAATGTAGATAGAGTATAGCAGTGTTCTGAGTCAAGAGTAAAGTCACTGGGTGTGATACTTAATTCCCAAAGCAAAGTGTGGATGTGTATTACAGTGCACTTAAATCTGATGCATGGACTAAATCGTTGAGACACACATACACGATAGATCTTTCGAATTAGAAACCATCATGATGGAGATCCACTTTCCAATAAGGGCCTTTACAGTTTTGGTTGTAATCTATGTATGTAGACGTAATATATGAGTACCTACGTCTTCTAAGATTTATACATTTACTTTCGAAAGCGATTCCCACATTATGCACTACTAATAATAAAATAGACTTTCGCGTACCAAGCATATTTGGTTAACATAAGGCAAAACTTGCTCCTCTAGTTTGTGTTGCATTGTGTGATAGTATGCGAGTCTTATGAGCTTCATTTTCAAAAAACATTGCGAGTTGTTTTATGACTGGTAATCATAAGGGGAAACCCGTTCCATGTTATACGACATGGTCTTATGATTTACCCAACTTTAAAATAAAGTAAATAACTGTTTTAGTTCTCACACCAGTCCCATGATTGATCCAGAGTGTATTATTCTTCCACCTAAACTCTGGGTGCACATATTTTCCACATGGGCAACCCAGTAGTTTTGGTTTGCAGATATTTAATCGAATAGGTGCGGGATTGAAGCTAGAGTTGTATCCAGAGCATTTTGTTTCTTCCGCTAAGAGTTTTTTGTTTTCCGTTGTGCATGTATTTATTATTATACTCTGATATAAGTTGTACTCTAATGTAGAAGTTATTACAATGATAATGAAAAAGTTGTTTTGTTCAGTTCTTTTGCGTTGTATACCCTTAGTTAAAGTTCCGAGGATTTTTTCCATTTGGATCGAACTTGTGTGGTTTATAGTCGATTCGAAAGGTAGGAATTTTCGGGCCTTTACAATAGGGATGGAGGTTTCAATAGGCGTAGGCTATCTAGATTCTTTTATTATGCCCATCATTGTTATTTTTTTGAGTAGCACATTTTGTCGAGTTATTATGTACAGACTCTTTGGTTTCAGGGACAGATCAGGTAACCTTTCTATTATTACATTTTATAGTAGAGCTATTAATAGATCTTATCGCTCACACTAGACTGTTGTTTGACCCAAGCTTTTACGTTTCCTCTTGTTGTCTCTGGTGTTCTTCGACATTATCATTAGTTGTACATTGACATTATCGAAGAGTGGACTAGATTCCAATTAGTTGATAAGGAAGCAAAGAGAACACGAGCTTGTAGGAACTTTGGTGTATGCTATACTTGCATATATTTGCTTACCGCTATTATTAGGGTTGTTAAGGTAACGGTAATTTTACCATTACCAGTCCATCGGTTACCATTTTTAAGTAAATTTGGTATACCAGTTTAATCAGTATGGTAACGGTAAATTTACCATTTCTTACGGTAAGACTTCAGTAACATTCATCAATACCAGCAGTAACAATAATTTTACCAATTATTTTATAACATATATAAATTCATGTAGCGTGCTTTATTACGTGTTTTTAGGGCCAAGCGAACTTTTAAATTTAGTTTAGTAATTAAATGAAATAACGTTTGTACACTTTACTTCTTTTCCTTTATATCTTTTATTAAGTAACACTGTAAATTGTATAATAATGTAGCGTTATGGTTAGAATCCATGTTAAGTAATTATCATTTTTTGGATAAACGGTAATTTACCATTACCAGTATAACGGTTACCAGATTAACGGTATACCAGTCTCTGGCATACCAGTCTATGGGTAACGGTAATCAATTTTGGCTTACCAGTAAAAACGGTATGGTAACGGTATTTGTGAAATGGTAACGGTAACCATTACCATAACAGATGAGATACTTTGAGTTTTGTAGTGAGGATGGATTATATTCAAACATTTTGATTCCATGTACATAACTTAGTGATATGACGATGTTTCTTCTATTTGTATGCTTCGTTATAACTTAGTACTATATTGTCTATGATTCTAATTATATTTTATCCACGCCATGTTAGATATACAACAAGTAATGCTTCAGTTTGTACCCTTTGATAGCCGACCTATATTAACTTGACATATTTTAGCGCACTATTTTCTTCTTTCCATGAAAGTGGTGTGGGGCGCTCGTCACTCGAAGCGCCTTGAAACGAAGGAGAGTTGGTCTTTTATTTTAAAACTGAAAGTTCACATAGGTCAAAGCATAGGAATCAAACCATTTACCCTTTAGTCACCCTCCACCTTAAGGAAAACCATTCTGTATCAGTTGAGCTTATATCCTATGCTTTCCCCTAAGCCGAAGCGAAGCACATGAAGCGCCACGAAGTCATAGCTCGCCTGTGGAACCGCTATAAGGGAAAATTTGTTTTCTTACTAAATACAGTTCTTTTTACCAACTCTACATATATATCAAAATCTTATTGGTGCATTTCTAAATCATCTAAATTGTCTTTTTACGGCAAGGCCGGCCAGTTTTTAGAATGTTCCGTAACACTTATTATTACAGCAAATAATAATTTGAAGAAATTACAAGAGATTAGCATATTGTCAATCTACTACATTTGATTTTTTTAATGGATTGACAAATGAAAATACCGTACTCCACACAGGGAGGCAGTAACATATGACAAGACATACCATTACATAAGGCAAAGGCTAAACCTAAGCCTATACAAAATTACATTGTTGCAGCATATACAGTATGACAAACATGTACCTACAGTCAAAACAAATCACTTCCTAGCTAGCTACACATAACCTAGCAGGTAAGAATAGAAAAGTGTACCCAACGATACATCACATCGTGAAAGGACCATACAATAGCATAATTAGCTCGAATCTGCCTAACAAACAGAGCAACAAACCACCAAGTACACATGTTCAACATGACATTGAGAAGCATTTGACATAGCAGTCCTTCACCGCCGTCGATCACAACCGACATAGAAATGAAACACCACAAAAGTAACTAAGTAACTATTTGAAACTCACCATTTATAGCAAATACCTAAGAAAGCATCATGATTAAACACATATTAGCCATGAAATACTCACTTGTAGCAAATACTAAGGCAAAGGAAAGAGTAGGAAAAACAATTAAGTATTGCGAACTCAAACCAAAGGACCATTATAGCATAGCCATCACAAAGGCCACATATATAAAAAAACTAATTATGAGGAAAGGATTGATTAATAACCTTAATTAATTACTTTTCCTTAAACTTTTTAAGGGAAAACAATTTATAATAGTTCATTTTTAATCGGGAAAATTCCTAAAAAGTCACAGAAATTCAAGAATATCATTCTCTTCATTCTATAGAATTTCAACTCAAATATCTTGGTTTAATTATTTTAATTAATTGAATCCCAAAATTAAGCAATTATTTTCCTTAGGAAATTTATAAAATATCCATAGTTGCATAGAAAATTATAAAATTTAAATCCATCTCTAAAAGTACAGTAAGCCTGACATACTAAAATTTCAAAGCATTTGGACTCATAAATCATAGGTTCCTATCCAAAATCTTAAGCTTTTACCCAAAATCGTACTCATTTAATCTGAAACAAAAATTAAATTAATTATTATTCTGCCCAGCAATAACAAGTCATCCAAAAAAATAGTTTGGGTATCATCCGTAGCTGATTCAAAAGAAAGTATGATTCAATGTATGAACGTATTTTTCATCTTAAAATGGATGATTAAGTTAAGATTAAAAGTAGCTTGGCTATCCTAAGCTTTTCCTCCTAAGTTTTCCCTTAGCTATCTCCTACTCTTTGATGGTAATAGTCGTCCTTCTTTTAAGTTCTTGAATTGCTTATGTAAAAATTAAACATTGAATGGGAGGGTAAAGAGTAAAGATATAAAAGACTATCTAATGTTTACCTTTCCCATTGGTCATCTTTTATGGTTATCTTTAAAAAATTGATTGGTTAAAGCCTAACCATATTACTTATTAATTCTTATCTTATTATCCTACTACATTATTTTTTCTAGCTTATGCAACTAAATTTCCTAAATAATATTATACTAAAAATTAGGGGTGTTACATGATCATTCACTCTCTTCATTTCAACGATGTCTTAGATTACATCTATTCATATACATTTGATTTCACTTCTAAACATCAAATCATTTTAAAAAAAGTCTTATTATAATATCATATCAGACTCTTTATAAAAGTGCATTTGGTTATTGTAAGATTTCAAATTTCTTCCTTGCCTTTCATTATTTGTCAGCCCTTTTTTGTAGGCATTTAGCGCTCCAATGTTTACATAAATATATTATATAAATAACACGGATTTATTCTTCTATCATTAGTGTTATCATATATTACCATGTGTAATATATAATAACATATATATCCAATGACAGATCTTCAAATCTTCTACCATTAATATATAGTATTTATGTAATATATTAATAACATAAATACCATATATTAATTATTGTAATACAAATCTTCTACCATTAATATATGGTATTTATGTAATATATTATTAACATAAATACCATGTATTAATTATTCTAACACTCCCCCGCGGTCAAAACAGGCCGTTGTCGGATGTTTAGGCCGTCTCGAAATTCGTTAAATAGCACACGAGGAAGAGCTTTTGTAAAAATATCATAAATTTGATAACGGGATGGGACATGGAGGACTCGAACTTCGCCTTTAGCTACTTTTTCACGGACAAAGTGAATATCCATTTCAATGTGTTTTGTGCATTGATGCTGAACTGGATTACCAGATAAGTAGATCGCACTTACATTGTCACAATAAACCAAGGTGGCTTTCTGAATGGGAACATGAAACTCTAATAACAAATTTCTGATCCAACATGAGTCGGAGACAACATTACCAATCCTCTATACTCAGCTTCTGCATTAGAATGAGACAATGTAGGTTGACGTTTAGAGGACCAAGAAATAAGATTATCTCCAAGAAATACACAATAACCTGAGGTGGAGCTTCTAATATCCGGGCATCCACCCCAATCAGCATCTGTATAGGCGATAAGTTTGTCAATAGAAGACTTGTGCAGATGCAAACCATAAGATAGTGTACCCTGAATATAGCGCAAGACACGCTTGTGAGCAGTCATGTGCTCAACTCTCGGATCATGCATATGAAGGCACACCTATTGTACATCATAAGAAATACCAGGCCTTGTAAAGGTAAGATACTGAAGAGCACCCGCAAGACGACGATACTTAGTAGGATCCTCATACGGGGAATCCTTAGTAGCACTAAGTTTAGCTTTAGTGTCAACAGGAGTAGGGCAAGGACTGCAGTTAGACATTCCAGCTCTGTCAATGATATCTGCAGCATACTTTTTCTGAGATAGAAACAAGCCATTTGTAAGATGAGTAACAGTAATACCAAAAAAAAACTTAACTGACCAAGATACTTCATAGAAAATTCTGAACTCAAGAGAGTAATAAAAGAATTGCGCAAATGATTTGAAGAAGCAGTAAGAATTATGTCGTCAACATACAACAGTATATATGCCATATCTGAACCTTATCTATAAATGAACAAAGAGTGACCAGATTTACTATGAGTAAATCCAATGGATGTAGCAAAGTCTGCAAATCCCTGATGCCAAGCCCGAGGAGCTTTTTTTAAACCATATAGAGATTTTTTTTTAGCAAACACACATGATTTGGATGTCTCTTGTCTCGAAACCCAATTGGCTGATGCATGTAGGCAGTCTCATTAAGATGACCATATAAGAAGGCATTCTTGACATCCAATTGGTGAATATGTCAAGATCTTGAAAGAGCGATACTAAGAACTGCTCGTATGGTTACTGGTTTAACCACTGGGCTAAACGTTTCTTCACAATCAATACCTTGTTGCTGGTTTAACCACTGGGCTAAACGTTTCTTCACAATCAATACCTTGTTGCTGAGTTTTACCATCACCTACAAGACGGGCTTTATGCCGCTCAAAAGAACCATCAGATTTGTACTTTTTACGAAAAATCCACATAGACCGGATTACATTCACATTAGGTGGCCTAGGAACTAACTCCCATGTCTTATTATCAATTAAAGCATTGAATTCATCCAACATTGCACTATTCCAGTTATGGTCATGAAGAGAACTAACAGGGTCCTTGGGTATAGGAGATATGTTTGTGGTGGATGTATGTAAACTGGTAGTGTATTAGGAATTGGTTTTAAAATGTCATCCATCGCTCGGGTTGTCATACGAGGTAATATGTGGTTGTTAGGTCGAGGAGAACTTTATGGGCTTTGGGCTTGGTTCGTTTAAGCAGTCGTAATGGAGGTGTTTGGGGAAAGAGATGCCGTTGACCTGGAATTTTGAGATTGGGCAGCGGATTGAGCAGGGTGAGTTGTTTGTGTTTGTGGACTAAAATGAAGTGGAGTATGCTGTAGGCTTAGCTGATTTTGTCGACCAACCTGAGTGTTGACAGCACGTGGAGAGAATTGTGAGGGAACTGAGCCCGTAGGAGCTAGTGTCGCAACAAAAGAGGATGTAAGTGGCCGGTTGAGGCCATGACCCAATAAGAAGAGGCTGATGTAGTGGGCTAGAATAAGGCGTGGACTCAGTTATGTTAGGATGCTTTAAAGTGGAATGCAAATAATTCGATTAAGAATTAGAACTATTGGTAGTTAAAAAATCATACATTATATTTGTGGTTTTGTGAGTTTGTGCGAAAGGGAATTCGGTCTCAATGAATTTCACATGAGGACAAATAATGATTTTGCCATTTGCATATCGTAACACTTTAGGCCTCTATGGTTGGGAGCGGGACCAAGATAAGCACATGGAGTGGATCGAGCTTCCAATTTGTGGATAGAAGTGGTCGGAAACAAAGGAAAACATAGGCAGCCAAATACACGCAATTTCGAGTATTTGGGATCGCATTGGTATAGAATTTGGGTGGGGGGATTGAAATTCTAAGACTTTAGTTGGAAGTATGTTAAGAAGATATGTGGCCATTTCTAAAGCATGATACCAAAAAGAAGGTGGCATTGATGCAATAGCGAGCAAAGTACGAATGATGTTGTTTATTGATTTAATGTGTCGTTCGGCTTTGCCATTTTGAGGAGAGGTGTGGGGACAATAACATCCCATTATGATCAAAGAATTGTTTAAAGGTGCCAGTGATGTATTCTGTACTATTATCACATTGGAATGTTTTAATATTACGTTCAAATTGAGTTTTGATTAGCGCATGAAAAGATTTGAATAAGTGTTTAACTTGTGACTTTTTGGCAATGGGGAATGTCCACAAAAATTTGCTATAATCATCAAGAAAAAGAACATAATAATAGTGGCCACAAGAACTAACAACCGACGATGTCCAAAGATCGCTATGAATAATATCAAAAGGTAGCAAAGTGTACGACAGAGAATCGTAAAATGGTAATTTAGAATGTTTTCCAAGAGGACAAGAAGAACAATAAGTTTTACAAGCCTTATTACAATTATTGAAGTTTTTATGATTTAATGATTTAAGAACAACAGCGCCAGGATGTCCTAAGCGGTTATGCCAAAGATCTGGAGAGAGAGCAGTAAAGACTGACTGATTGATAAAGGGAGTGGCTTGATTATTGGAGAAGAGAGGATAAAGATCCCCAGTGCTGTCACATCTCATTAGCCTGGTCCCCGTCTGTAAATCATTAATAGAAAATCCAAACGGATCAAATTCAACAGAAACCATGTTATCAGTGGTGAACTTGCGAACAAATATCAGATTTTTAATAAGTTTGGGAGCATGTAAAACATTGTTTAGGATAAATGGAGGGTGCGGTAAGGGTAAATTAGTGCTACCATGACCAACGTTTGGAATTAGATGACCATTGCCAACAACAATGTTATGATAATTATTGCTAGAACTGAAATAAGAAGAAAGTATACTTTGATCAGCTGTCATGTGAGATGTGGCACCGGTATCCATATAAAAATTTCCATCGGGTTGCGAGAATGATAGAGCATGCATGGCCGCTTCAATATCGGTTGGTGTGTATCCAACGGGTGGAGCCATAGTGTTGTACGCCTGTGGATGAGACCCAAGGACTCCTTTCCTAGTAGCACTTTGGGCTTGATTTACTTGCTTCGGTTGTCATGGTGATGAAGGATATGGACAAGGAGGTGGACTGGCATACCAAGAGTTCCAAGATCCAAATGGATTTTTCCATTGCTGCCAACTTGGTGGAGGGCGTGGGAACCATTGATGATGATTAGGTTGCCAACCTGGCATGTGACTGGATGCACCGGTTTGCTTTCCCCTCCCCTACTATTGGTTTTAGCATTAATGTTATTTCTTCTTCTGTAATTTTGGGAACTTTGGGTGAGGTTGATGTTTGAATTCTCTAGTTTTAAAGGGGTTTTAGCCAGTAGCGCAGCACCACCACTGGTGGTCCCACCATTCACTTTTGCTAATCGATTTTTAATTGTTCGTTCAGCCAGCTTGAGGCGGGTTCGGCAATTCTCAAAGGGGGGGGGGGGTAAGGGATCTTGGTTTTGAATGTAATCTACGGTGCCAGCATATGCTTCTGGCAAGGCCCCTGTGAGACGCAATACAAGCCTGCTATTAGTCACCAGGGCACCAACATCCGCCAAACTATCAACCAATGATTTAAGGTGAGTGCAAAATTTGTCAATTGAATTAAATTCTTCAAAATTAATTGTTGCAAGTTCTTCTTCAAGATGAGTTGCCCTTGAAGCTTTGTTGTCTTGGAACATGGCTTCAAGTCGTTTCCATGCATCCTCAGCTGTATCGTCGCGGAGAAGAATGGCATGAAGGAGGTCGGAGGAGATTGTACTGTATATCCATTGAAGGACAACAACATCAAGTCGTTTCCACAGGGCTGCGTCTGCGGATTTGACCACCTCGTAGGCAGCCTGGGCGTCTTTTTTGGTTGGTAGTACGATGTGATGGTAGAGGCCATGAACTCGAACAAGAATGGTAAATAATGCTGCCCAAGAACGATACATGCCATGTTCATTATCTAATGTAATCAGTATGAGGGATTTGGCATTAGTAATGGTTAGAGAAGAGTGGTATTTGGAGGATTCAGCCATTGGTGGTGATTTAAAGAAAATGAAGAAGAAGATGAAATTGAGGAGGATGGAAGGCATAAGATTAGATATTCGAAACCTGCTCTGATACCATGTAAGCTTTCAAATTTCTTCCTTGCCTTTCATTATTTGTCAGCCCCTTATAGTAGGCATTTAGGGCTCCAATGTTTACATAAAAATATTACATAAATAACACACATTTATTCTTCTGTCATTAGTGTTATTATATATTACCATGTGTAATATATAATAACATATATAACCAATGATTGATCTTCAAATCTTCTACCATTAATATATGGTATTTATGTCATATATTAATAACACAAATACCATTTATTAATTATTGTAATACAAATCTTCTACCATTAATATATGGTATCTATGTAATATATTATTAACATAAATACCATATATTAATTATTCTAACAGCTATCCTCAATTTTCTAGGATATAAAATAAATTATATTTTACATAAACTAGTTAAACCGACATTCTAGTTATCAAATTGATAAATCTATCTTGCAGTCATTGTCTAGTATTAAATTTAACACAATAAACCATAATATAATCAATTTTATCGAACATCTAATCTCACACTGTAGTTTACTTGCTTACTTCTATTAAATAATTTCATTAAAGACTCAAACATTATGAATTGTGAAGTTCACTATAGAAATATCATACGGATCAAGTATCCATATTCTTGCGTTACTTTTGTTTGGAAACCCATTTAAAACAATGCATAATTTCAAAAAAAAAAAAAAAAAAAGTGACTAGGTTAGAACATATTCAATAGTCGTACAATTAGGCAATTGCATGAGTTAACATGCAAAAATTTATTGGTATGTATATTTTATATTTGTATTTGTTAATTGTAATTCAGTTCATTTTAATATATTACTTGATAAACACGATTATAAGTTAACAAATCTGTTAATGTAAATTATTATGACTTTGTATAACAAATATTCTTACAGTGTTAGAAAGTTAAATATTATCATTTCCATTTCCTAATATGGCTCCCATTAGATTACTTTAGTGGGTATTAGGACTCACTTTTCTTGGTGTCCTAACCCGTGGTCTCGTCGTGGTCTCATTTCAACCATGATGAACAACAACAAATCAAAAGAGAATATTTGCTCTTACCCACCATGTTGCTACAATCAAGGTATAATGAACATGTCTTGATGAATATCAACAAATGTGTGCATGTATCTTATCCCATTTACTCAATATACTAGTACTGCTACACGTAACATCTCTAACTTGACAAATACCAGCAATTGAAGAGTATTCTAGCAATCCATTAATATATAAAAGGTGGAGAGAAACTTTATATTCAATATTCGTAGTCTTTAATATACTACATTGGGTGATATTGGTTTATGCAATTATATATTTTTTATGAAATACGCTTGTGATTCAAATGTTAAGTACATCTGAAATAACCATACGTGTACAATATGTATGCATTTATCCAATAAATTAACGTAGAATCCCTAGCGTTCTGCTTCTAATTTATACATCCATATTATATAACTTTCAATAATTATCTCACTTCTATATTTTGACAAACTTATACAATAATTTTGTGTATTATCAAACCAAAAAAATCCGATTCAATTAATTTTAGTTAATTAACTTTTAATTAATTTTATGTTATTCTAGACTTCTAGCATAACATTTACATTGAATATATCTAAATTATAACCTTTATAGTATAACACACTTATCTTATATGCGTGTCTTTTTATTTAACTAATTAACATTTAATTTATTTGTTTAACTAATTAAAATTTTTTTATGCCTTATCAAATTTATTTATTTTATCTATTTAACCATAAAAATTAAATAATTTTAAATGAATTGTATCAATTTTGGAAATTTATTTTGTATACATATACTTGTATACTTACAATATCTTAAGCACTTCGAATTAAATAGCACACATCAATATATATATATATATATATATATATATATATATATATATATATATATTAATAAAGTTTGAATCTTGGAACTAGTATTTAAATATTTGTAAACTTTTGGAAAATATCATTATCTTTTAAAACTTAAGTTGAATAATAACCGTTTCTAATAACCATGTTTTATCATAAATTCATAATCTTAATTTAATTTTCAATTGAAAATTTTGCCCAATGTCTAATTCAAATTGGGTGCTTTCTATACGGGAAAATATTTAGGCTCGCTTCACCTTTCAAGCTAGACCTGACCTGAACTAGGTAGTACATGGTAATTGTAAACCAGTTTTAACCCTAGACTTTACCCCTCCAGACATCGTAATAAATCCACAAATTTAAGGGTGCTACTATTCACACCCTAGTTTCCACTACTGGCCACCAAAACTAAAAGCACCCAAATATTTCTATTTTCCTCTACTAGCCACCGTCTATATTAATAACAAAAAAAATGGAGAGGTCACCATCTCCCTCATCTAAATGAAACTTCCTTCCTCGCATACTTTTCATTTATCTTTATCTACGTACACGCCCTTCAATTCAGCAGGGCAGTTGCATTTTCTGTTGGCGCTAGATTTGTATTTTTTTACATTGTTTTCCATCTGTTTTGACTTTGGTTGATGAGTACGATAAAATCTAACCCTTTTCATACCCCAATTGCAACCTTGGTTTTCTTCCAAGTCCTAATTTACCCGACTTTAGAATTACAATAACGGTATTCAACTTTTTCCCCGTTGTTTTACACAATTGAATCAATGTACTCTGCAAATCAAATACCTAAAGTCAAATAGTTCAAGAAAAAAAATTAACATATTTTATTTTCATAACCACATTAGCAATTTTAAGTTTTATAAATGAGTACTTACTTCGTCGGTTGTGAAATGATTCATCAAATCAACATTTATTTATTTAGGGTCATTTGATCGAACATTTTGCATCGTATTATCATAATCATCGTGTTTATCATCTAAAACAAAAAAGGCGTTCTCTAATTCATCATCATTCAAATACTCCATATATCAAACGACCAAAAAAAAAATTATGTATAAATTTGTAAAACAAGATACGTAAGTTACACATATAAAAACCCAATAAGTCAAAACTTACATTATCATTTTCTATTACAACATCGTCAAATTTAATATCCTTCAAGCTTGAAATTTCCAACGGAGCGGAAAACATATCCTAAAATGCAACAGAAAACCCATGTTCTATAAAATAATAGAAAACAATAAAAATCAAACAAATCTAACATCTTTTTTACCTTCGTCTTTCATCTCTATTAGGCACAAAAGAATGTCTGCTTTTATTAGGGTTTAAGGTTTGAAATTGTAGGGAAGTACGTGTTTTTTAGGAGAAGTACAGTGGTGAATAACTGAATGAAGGAATAATATATGGTGGCTGAAAGCATATAAGAAATAATAATTTATATTAAATTTAGAAAGGTGACCGGTAGTGTAAACTGGGGTGCGAATAGTAGCACCCAAGTTAAATTAGTTCAACCGAACAAGACTAATTTAGATTGCATAGGTGATATGTTTGTGATACTATTGTTACAACTGGATAAGCATGCAACGAAGGAAATTGATGAAATTCAATTATCATTATTATTATATCATTTTAGACCTTTATTGGATTTATGTAGTGTAAATTTATTTAGATTTTGTCTAATAAAGCTTGAAATAAATCTTATTTTGCTTGACTTTGTTTAAAAAGGTTTTAAATATTTATATTTAATCAATATGAGGTGCGTGTATATACAATGGAGCATATCAAATATACTCATGTGTAGTAACATGTTAAAATAAATTTACTCGTGTGTAGATATATGTTAAAATAAATTTTGAGCAGGGAATGTTTCGTTTTCCTATCTTAATTTACACAGTTAATTAAAGAAATATTTTGTCTATCTTTAATCCCTCCCTTTAATTATATTGACTACCTTATAAAATAATGTTCATTATCACATTTATGATAGGTATAGGTTGTGAGTATATCCAAATTACTCAATTCTAAAATTTTCAAATGCAACATGACAAATGGTATACATAGTTACTACATACATATATAGATATTTAGGTTTGCATCTGTAACGTATAAGTTGCTCATTTATATGTGCAGCGGTTGTCGCAAATAATTGCTTATATTGCTCTCTGTGTGTGTACACACACACATACATATATATAGAGAGTGAAGCGTTCCGGGAATCCTGCTATGTAGCGCCCCTATCGGTTCGTGAGCTACGGTAATCCAAATCCAACAAGAATTTGTAGATGTTCAATCCACATATATATT
This sequence comes from Allium sativum, assembly GCA_030737875.1. Classification (NCBI taxonomy): domain Eukaryota; kingdom Viridiplantae; phylum Streptophyta; class Magnoliopsida; order Asparagales; family Amaryllidaceae; genus Allium; species Allium sativum. The sequence goes on along the minus strand of CM060919.1, from coordinate 564,021,950 downwards.
ATCATTTATCCAAAGTTTGAGCTCGTTTCGACATCTGTAACATTTTCAAAATCTTAATTCAATTATTCACCATTCAGACATTTATTCGAATCGTTAAATTCAAATATGGAATATATTATTCTATGAATGCCGAAACGAGCTCAAATTTTGAATAGATGATAATATATATATATATATATATATATATATATATATATATATATATATGATAATATATATATATATATATATATATATATATAAACTAAACATCTACAAATTCATGTTGAATTTGGATTATCGTAGCTCACAAACCGATAGGGATGGTACAAAACAGAGAGAGAGAGTGAGCGCGCGTGTGTGTAAAATCACATGCTAAGTGAAATGAATAATTTAATATTTGAATAGAATCGAGACAAAAAGTTTTAAATGAATGGGTAGTAGTGCATTTAAGTGGCATTTAAAAAAATAGTAAAAGGCATTGAAATGACATTTAAGAAAATGTATAAATGGAGACGTTTTTATAATATCTAAAAATTACACGAATACGTATTTATTTGTGTGCATGTGTGTATATATAGTAAATAATAACTTTTGGATCGTATTTTGATTTTTTTTTTTTCTTTACGAGTTTAAGCAGTCCTTCCGTTTTTTGGAGTTCATCAGTACAACTATGAAGTATAGAAGCGAATCAATAACCTACATAGAGCCACTAGAATAGATTTACTATAGAAGCGAAAATGGATGACGCCTAAGCGTGCCACACTGGATTAAGACAACAGGATGGTGCCCAACTCCGCAGGGAGCTCTGCTATCGGCGCTCCACGTCGAGCCTCACTAGTGACGCTAAGCGCTTTCAAAACTTATTGCCAATGTACCATTCGATCAAACTTGAGGGTGGTTTGATGAATTCTACACTGCATCCGAAGACATCATAGTAGAAGATGTTGTCATGTTGAACGAAGACCCATGAGAGGATCAATCTAACCCATACAAAACCATAGTAAAAAAAACTTCTAATACATTGGCACCACAGTTCAGTTTTCGCAGTATAACAAGAAAAGCACAAATAATGCATTGCAATGGAAAACCAGATCATCTAACCCATACAAAACCATCCAAAAAAAATACATAATTCTTTATTCTTCACACTCATCAAGCACACAACAACAACGACAACGGTTGTCACATAAAAACCATACAACACAAATCTTCACACTCATCAACCAAACAACCTATTCCATATCCTCATCGATCATCTTAAGAGAATCCGACCTCATCTGTGTGTAAAACATCTTAATGAACTCCTCGGCCTTGACATCAATCTCCCCATCGCCCTTTTCATCTTCCTCATCCTCGGCACCGAGCGCCTGCAAATCCTCAGCGGACGCATACCGGCTCATCCCGACCGACGAGCACGGAGAAGGCGGAGGCAAATGAACATCATAATACGAATCAACCTCCAAACCAGCCGGCGGTGGTGGTGGAGGAGGCGGGGTTCTCCCGTAGTCCAATCTATGATGCAAGGGCCTCAGAGCGTTCACGGTGTTCATGATCGTGTCGGTTGTCACATTGGATTTCTTCTTGGATGAGAAGCGCAACGCTTGCATAGCCGCACGGAAAAGGCTCACCCGCTTCTTCTTCGGAACGGGAGGACGTGTGGTGGTGCCATTTTCTCCTTTCTCCATGTACAGGAGAAAGTGAGAGATATGGCTTTTTTGTACGGTTTTGATCCTAGCTTTTCTTCTTTCTATAACAAATGTTATAGCTTTCCACAAGAGGCTTTGGTGGAGGAGATGGTTATATATAAACGAGGTCAATGGAGGGAAAGGCTTGATTTTAGGATGGAGCCTATGTATAGCTACTGGTTGTTTCCTTTGTGTTTTAAAATAATGGACTCTACAACATTACACTAGGAATACTATTAAGCTTTTGACCATAAATCATTAATGCTTTCCGTAGGCATTTATAATTTTCCATTATTGCCACTCATTAGAAAATGAAAACAAAAAACATTATTGGAAAGGATAGCAGTGCATGCGACAGATGATAGATTTTTTTTTTCTTTTAAAATTTAGCACATTGATGATAACCCTCTAACAATAGTCTTGCATTTTACATTTTATATGTATACACAATGGAAGATTCTAGCACAACATATAGAAGTAAATACTGATGAAATACCATTACATCACTAGATGATAAACCGGACGATCACAACGATAATAAAAGGATTAACTAGGATTAATTTTTATGTATAGATCAAACCAGAGGAAAGATTCATCAGAACGATAGCAGCTTGTTCTTCTTCGCCCAAGTTACACTTTTTCTTTAAACCTATCGCTTTCATGTTTATCTCCTTAACTTTTACGTCCCTCTTCTTCTTCCTGTACTTGATCCCGCAGGCATTGCAGAGCGACTGAAATAGTGAAGTAATCAAAAATTAATACTAAAACGAATTGTTAGCTTTAATAGTCATGAAATTAATCGAACAATAACATAAACTTTACCTTCGGTCCGTGTGGGCCAACTCTCCAAAGAGGGGTTTTCGTAGTCTTGCAATCGGTGCAGGCTTTTAGTTGATTTGACTTCGAACTTGAATCTGGAGATGAAATTGAATCTAGGGCTTCGTGATTTCCCGGATCTGAAGATCCAAAGTCCTGCAAGTTGCCGATCAAGTTAGATTCTCTGTTCACATGGATTACTAAAATTTAAAGAATCGTAAGAAGTATCAGCACCTTTTTGATTGAGAGATCCATGAGTGCAGAAGAGCTTTCGGGTTAAAGATTATCTGAGATTGATCAATATTTTCTCTGCAGATATTTTAAATATGGTGAGGGAGAGAGAGAGAGTGAGCTGAAAAGAAGAGAGAGACAAATAAATAACGATGTTACAGAAATTGAGGGTCAAATAAATATATAAATAAATGGAGGAATATGGAGGGAAAATAGAATACTGGAGGGAAATGCATCAAAATTACAAAAACAGATTCATTATAGCGAAGTATGGATTAAAACAAGTAAAAATTAGGGTATATTGTAAAGTCGGTTCTTATCAAAGTTTTATTGTAAATTCGGTTCGTATTTTCAAGAAACAAAGAAAATTATTACTGATATTTCAGCAACTTTCGATGATAAAGTCTCATTGTAAATTTGGTCTATGTTCTCCGGAAATAATGGAACTTTTACAAGTAACTGTTGATGTGTCAGCAACTTTTATACGTTGTACAGAAAAATGAAAAATTATTGCTGAAATGTCAACAACTTTTGCAAATAATTGCTGATATATCAGCAAGTTTTATACCTGTATGGAAAAGTTGTTGAAATGTAACCAACTTTTATGAAATATTGCTGATATGTCTGCAGCAATCAAAGATAAAAAAAAGTGACCTAATTTACATTGAAATTTAGTGAAGGATTTTTCGTGTATTTTAAACCATAATAAGGATCTGTGCCATAAGTACCCTAAAACAAATTCAAGTTCAGTTTTCAAGAGAAAATGAAAAAAAAAAAAAAGTGAATTCATATTTAAATAAGAAAACATGTTGAATGGTGATGATTATCGATCCAAACAACATCAACTCCAAGGTAGCCACGGTAACGTTTGCGGGAAAAATTCACCTCGTTTCGTAAATGGGCGCATCCATACACGAGACGAGATAAATTCCTTCGTAAGACAAAATGATAGTAATTATTATTTTTTTACTCCACCATCAACCCGAAAAATGATCCTCTTCTCCATTTTCTTCTCAATTTTTCCTATCTATACATCACTACTTTTTCGCGTAAATTTCTCCGTTGTTACATGCTTATTTTTTGTTATCTATAACATATATTTTCTATGAATTTTTTTTCACATTCAAAATTTTACCGTTTCAAAATGACAAATTGTCAAGGCACTTTTGGTTCCTAAAACACACTCGACTTCTAGTAAAAATAACCATATCCACTTATGTCAAATACGATGCGAACATGAAGGTTGTGCACAAAGTCATTACTGAAAATTTTAATCAGGCGGTGGTGGAAATTAACATGCAGGAACAAACGATTCTGGAATTGGTAGATGGTACTGAAGTTCGATGCAAATACGAAAGTCTCAAAAGAGAGTGGGTCGAATGAGAAAGTTTGAATAACAAAACTGGTGTTTGTTAGGATCCTATTAAGAAGATTGTTTAAGGTAGCGACGAGTGGTGGACTAAACATACACAGATTTTTTTTCATAAATACAATTTTCAATTTTATGAAATTATTTCGTACTTTTTTTTTACTCGTAAGAATTTAAACCAAATATTCTGAAATATATAAAAGCATTACATGATAATTTTGATCTACAACAATAATTGTTCTAAGGGACTCGTGCAACTGCCCAAACATTTTATATGACTACTCAAACTCAGGAACAATTAACACCAATTGTTACGTCTAGGGCTGCACACAACCCATATCCAACCCGACCTAACCCACCAACCCGACCCAACCCACATAAACCCAACCCATCCTAGTTCGGGTCGGATATGGGTTACAATTTGTAACCCATACTATATGTGGGTCGGGTTTGACATTTTGTTCAACCCAACCTCATTTTAACCCAACCCAAACGTATTTAAAAAAAACTAATTTAATATCCACCCAATTAAAATTAGAATAGTATAATCCTACAATAATGTTTATGTATTCTATAATAAATGTACAAAAAAAAATCATGTCAATCCAAACTAGATAGAATTTGATACACTTGCTCAACTATGTAGTAAATTAATTTCATTTGATGTGTTTTACAATGAAATTTTATTTATATGTCTTGTAATGAATCGGTTATTTTAAATGCATTATGCTAGCTAAAATCTGATATACCCTCATATTCTCATTTTTTATTGTATTCAAGTGACCCAACCTTACTTAACCCGACCCAACCCATACTTCAATCCAACCTATATCCAACCTCATATAGGGTCGGGTACGGGTTGAGCTACCTTAAACCCATACCTATGCGGGTCGGATAAAGTATTTGTTCTAACCCGACCCAACCCATACTTTGTGCAACCCTAGTTACGCCTCCCTCTTCTAACAGCCCATGGAATTTTGGGGGATTCCAAAATCTCTTGATGACATCGAAGATCAAAGACAATACATTACAAATTTGAATTATCTAGCCAATCCTCCGTTGTATCAAAATCCACCATAATAAACTCTAGTGCATCAAAATCCAGTGCAACAAACTCGACACGTTTGTTCTTCTTTGGTTGTACGTAGCAAATCTAGAGGACGTCGCTATAGGACAGTTGACTTTGTAGACGCCATACACTAGAGACAAATGAAGAAATCTCATGCGAACTCAGATAGTCCTAACACAAACAGCGTACGTTTAATAGAAAATTCATTAAGCGTCTAACAGGAGTAGCAGATTTTACTTTTGTTGAAGCGTAACACATTCAGCGCTATTCAATTCAATACACAATGAAGATGTTAAGAATTGATTTTTGTGCCTTGAACGTATGTCACTAGGCTACGAATCTTTTCTAATCTAAGGTGCTGGTAGGAACAATTATGATTGTCACAAAACTGTATTTCTGTATTAATTAACCACATTTAATCGAATGTACTTATTAACTATTTTAATTAATATGCATGTATTTCATCCGTACCGTTGTTTCATTTCAATTGGATGCATATTACACAACACAAATAATTAATTAAGCATAAAACAATGATATCAAATTCACAAATTAAAATGCCTCACTTAACTTCTCCGTTGAAATTCCCCACTAGATGTCGCAAACACATTCCTTGTTTAGCTTCCAACTTCGTTTAAATGCCAAGCTTAAATTCCCCGTTACCGTTTGCATCAATGCAGCGTAATCCCTTTAATAGATGACGGTATTTGGGTTATTTTGGGTTTTCAACATTAACCACTAAACATAATAATAGTTAACAAATGACAGAAATGAAAGAATGACAAAGAGAGCGACGGTGGGATGTGTTATCTCTTGTTCTTCCGTACAAGGATATAGCAACACAAATCATGGATCAAGCCTCATTTCTAAGCAGCATACAAGTGATATGACAATGAAGCTTGCAAGATTCAGAGCTCAAAACAAGCAACTAAGTACACTGGCTATACAAGTGCACAAGCAAGTATCAAAAGCAACTGGACACAAAACTAGAGCATCCGTTCTTAACAGCACTAGTGGATGCAAGTTTAAGTGGAGCATCTGATTAGTGAACATGATCTGTAACGACCGGGTAACGAATGCGATCCCAGAATTTCGACAATAATACATAAATTCGTATTACTTGCCAAAACTCAAGTATTAAAAACACCAGATAGTTATTAGAAAGAAACTGGAGGGTGAGAACAGAAAGATATATTAGAATAAAAGAAGAAGAAGAACCAACACTACACACAGTCTCACATCGCAGTGGAACAAAATATAATATAGAAATAAATTTTTATTGAGAGCTTTAAATGAAAACTTACAATCATCATAGTACAACACATCTGGACAGTTATAACAAATTGTCCTTATATACAATCACACAGTGGAATAAGTACTAGATATCATACGTATGAATACCTTCAGCTTGTCTTCGGACTTCACAGCATTCGATAACCTGAACCTATAAAACCCGGTCTAACCCGAGCATTACAAACGTCGGATCAGTCTGGTGGACCGGAGTGAGAAACCCACTAAGTTTATAAGCAACATCCATCTTGATTTTAAAGTTAACAAATCCTTTCTAAAAGAAAATGGTAATCGTAATACCGATCCACACATAAACACAAATGGTTTTTACCTTTCGATAATCCAAAACATTTTGAAAATCATATCTCTTTTGATATTATAATAATGTACAATCTAGCAGAACGCTTGCATCTCACGCTCTACATATATAGTATACAATCAAAACCGCGGGCCCTTATTGGAGAATGAATTTCCTGGTAAGGTATGGGAACACCTTCCGGCAGTGTATCTCTAGAGAGGAATACACCGGGTTCAACAAGAACATCTTGCAACCCAGGCTAAACATGATCGGCCTCTCACTTCGCTTGAGAGTACCGAATGTATTGCCATGTTACGGCTTTTTGTCGCGACCACTGTAGTTCCCGAGAGATAAGAAATGAAAAGAACTAACAAATATGAATATTCTCTAGATGGTGACAATACACCCTAATTGGGAGCGACCCACTTAGCCATGTGTAACACCCCGTATTTTCTATGAACATTAAAGTAGAAAATTAAAGAATACTTAATTTTAAAAGTGGAAATTAGGGGAAATGGTTTTCACCATTGCGTTCTTCTCAAAATTCTGCTTGAGATAGAGTCCGAGTTTGCGTGAATCGGACTCTGTATGAAGAAGTTATGGAGTTAATAAGATTTCAAGTTTAAACGGAATTGAATATAAATAATAATTAAATTAAAAAGCAGTTCAAATTCAAAAATTCCAAGACGAGCGGCTGGGTGGGAAAATTCCCGCCCATAGGGGTCGACTCCCCCCAGGGGTGTCGACATAGGTGTCGACCCCCCAAGGGGGGTGTCGACCCCCCCGTAGGGGTCGACCCTCTCGCCTAGATCTAGACTGTTTTGTCTAGTGACGTTTTCTGAGTCACTAGGGCTTATGTGGCGACTTCTAGTTGGCTCTGTTTGGTCTGGATGGCTCTGATTACTCCTAGGTTGATCTAACGACTCTCATTAATCTAAACTTCTATATAAACAACCCCAACCCTCAACCCTAAAACCACATAAAATTGCTCTCTGAAGCCGTCATGTTGTCCATGTCCAAACTAGCGTAGCCTCCATTTTCTCTAAACTACAAGTCAAGTTAGGAAGTCCCAAATCAAATCAAAACTAGAGAATCAGTAGTCTACATCAAAGGAAAGCTTTTCAGTTTCAGAAATCAGATCCCAAAAAACAAGATTTGTTCTTTTGTTTGTAAGTTCAGTTATTCTTTAGATTTGAACAAATAAAAGTCATGACTTGTAATGATGCGGAACTGGAACTGTTCCTAGTTGTAAGATAATCGTATTCTGATTCATGTAGCAATTCTGAAATTACCTATGCCTACGTGACTATTGTGATTGGTATAACCTATCATGTTGTATATTAATTTGGTGATGAAACTATCATGTTGTATATTAATTTGGTGATGAACCTATCATGTTGTATATTAAATTGGTGATGGACCTATCATGTTGTATGCTAAATTGGTGATGAACCTATAATGTTCAATAATAATTTGGCAATAAACCTATCATGTTGCATATAAATTTGGTGATTTCTTATGTTATGTTATATGCAAGATCATAAGCTAAGTCATGTTTATATATGCTTATATGCCTAGATCTACATGCTTATATGTTTAGATATATGTTAAATTGATCCAACTCAAATGCTAGTTCACATTTACATGCTTAATTAAATTTGTGTAGTACTATGCCAAATTTATATTACACATGCTTAGTTGATCTAAACTGTTTTATACCGTTGGAATGTTACATGTCCCTTTTCTTTTTCCCTCTTTGTTTATGAGTTAGGCTAATTTGCGAGCCTAACGTTCTATGTAATTTATGCGAACGAATAACGGGGGATACGTTGGAAAAATATTAAATTATATGTTATTGGCATAGGTTGGCTCATAATCATGTAAATGATTAATGGCATGAAATGGTATAATTTGTATGCCTAAGAATTATGAACAAAATTTAGAAGGGTAAATGGGACATGACTTGAGTTGACAACATTGGTGGATAATTTACATATAAACATAAATAGTAAATATGTAAATTAATTAAAAGATGATTGTGCCTAACCCGAGGTTAGATTGAGTTACGGTGTAAGACTGCCCGGAATCGCCCGGCACATCCAACAACCGTAACAATATAGAACTAATGTGAGAGGTTAGCGCATTAAGCCCGAAAAACCTGAGGTTAGATTGAGTTGCGGTGTAAGACTGCCCGGAACCTCCCGGCACATCCAGCGACCGCAACAATACATATCTAATGTGAGTGGTTGGTGCTTTAATGAATGAATTAAAGCTAAGATAGGCTAAGAATGGTAGGGTTAACTTAATTAAGGAAACACTTAACCAATACAACATGTTAACTAAACTGATGGGTGGGGTTAGCTTAATTTGAGAACACTTAACCATTTTAACATGTTGATTAGTAAACCCTAGTAGCGGGGACCCATTTCAGCAGTAACCCACAAAAATGTATCATGGTACCCTAAACTAGGCAGGGTGGGGCACGATTACTGGGCTGATTATAAGCTGTCAAAATAACGGCGGGTGGTGCAGCAGTGTAGGTTCCGACGGAGTATGGGTGTGCACGTACTCCGGCATCGACAAATCAGGCATTGAGCATCAGTAGCATACACTGTGCATCTTGAATTTGTGTCGGGTTGCCACCACAGGAATTGATACACCCCATAGTGGGACCAGCACATGTATCTACAATCAAGGGGGCCGAATGACACAAGTCATAAATGCATGCGAGTAGAAGCCGATCGATAAAAGGGATCATTTTGTCATGAACACACGGTGCTAGTTGAAACACTTGTTAGTAGATGCAGAGAAATAGAAATGAGTGCGATAGTATATCCAGTTTATCTTGTCTTATTTATTGTTATCTTATTTCTAGGGTATTGTCCTAGGTTCAGTTTATTCATGTCATGATCCTTTTACCTGTTTACATGCTAAATAATCACTGGACTTACCAGACTTATGTCTGACCCTTCCGTCTCCCCAGGTTCGCAGGGAGGGAATACTTCAGCTTAGTGCAAACATTTTTCAAGCTTGAAGAGAGTAGATGTATTGCTTAGATTCTCTCTTCTTGGGCTATGGCTGTGGTTACACTTTTATTGGGGATTTATGCTGCTTTTCTTTTGTTTTATGCTTCTCTATGTGCTTGGAGAAATAAATCAAGACAGTTGTTTTGTTGTAATAATTTAGAAGTTGGGTTTTGAGACAATGCTTGTAATGTTTTGACTGATCCACGCTATTTAATAAATAATTTATGTTTTCCGTTGTTTATATTTCTGTCTTCTAAATTACTTGTACCTTTTACCTATAATACTCCACCAAAGTTAATGCATTTCCTTTGTGAGTGACCTTAACGGAGATGGGGTGTTTACACTTGGTATCAGAGCAATGGTTTACCAGATCGGATAAAAGTTTTTGAAAACTATTTTTCAAAATGAAGTTTAAAGAAGCATTTCAAGAAAAGTGTTGTTTTATTATAAAGGCATAATCCTCAAAGTCATATGCACTATCTTTCTATCCTTTGTTTTGAACCTTTTCTTTTCGTTTCAACATGTCTGGGGATCTTAATTTTCCTGAGGGCGTGTCGGTACCTGGTTGGTTCAGAAGGTACCTGGAGGCTAGGGCTAATGACGCAGGCCCAACAGACGTTCCTCCTCACCCAGTTGCAGTTGTTCCTCCTCCTCCTCCTCCTTGTGCAAATGCTTTCTCGAAGATATGTAGAGACTTTCGAGCCATGGGTGGAAAGAACTTTAATGGGACAGAGTCATTGGTGGAAGCAAGAAACTGGCTCAAGGAAATAGAAGATTTGTTCATTATCTTCGAAGTGGATGATAGGCAGAAGATACAATTGGTTGTGTGGTTACTTAAGGACGAAGCCTCTTATTGGTGGGATGTTACTAATGCTGAAAGACCAGTTGAAACCTGGGAGGATTTCAGAATGAGGTTTGAAATGAAGTTCCTCTCGCAAGCTGAACGAAGCCTACAGATGGAAAAGTTCTTAGCTCTCAAACAAGGAAGCTTATCGGTCAAGGAATACGTCAACCAATTCAACCAGCTGGCTAGATTCGGATTGGAGTTAGTGAACACTCCACATAAGAAGGCTCTCCGTTTCGTTAAAGGGTTGAACGAGCCACTGCACAACCTAGCTATGACCCATATACCTATGGGTGCGACTTATGAGAGACTAGTGGAAATGGCACTGTTACAGGAGGAAGATAAGGATGGCAAGAAAGAGACAAAGGTGGAAGTACCTCAAGACAAGAAAGTGGAGGGATCATAGAACAAGAAGACGGATTCCAAGAAAGGCGGGAATAATAACAAACCCTGTGACAAGAGGAAGTGTAATTTTTGTGCATACCTGGACATCTGATTAAGGACTACAGAAATAAGAAGAGGAAGATGGGTGGTTGTTTTCAGTGCGGCGAGACAGGACACGTGGCTAAGGACTGTCCAAGAAAGCAAGGACAAGGGCAGAGGACTGGATCTACTTCTGGAGGGCAGGTTCACGTGCTCATAGCACCTCTGCAAGAACGAGGTAGAAACATTTCTGTTGAGAGTTTAGTTTATCTTTTTGATTATCCTATTCGTACCCTCTTTGATTCTGGCGCATCACACTCTTTTATATCTACTGCTTTAGTTGAATCTCTGCACCTAAACACCAGTATAGTAGAGGGTCCCTTAGTTGTTTCAAATCCAATTGGGGGTTCGGCTTATTTATCTATGATTTGTTTGGATTTGGAAATTTCTATACTAAGCGTTGGGTTTAGATGTAATGCCTATGTTTTGGGCTTCACGGGCTATGGGTTGATTCTAGGCATGGATTGACTATCCAGCAATGGTGCCGTCCTCGACTGTGAAAAGAGAGTGGTTAGACTTATGACTCGCCTCGGTAACACTCTCGAAATCTCTTGCAATCCCATGAACTCTGTTATGCTTAGTTACCTAGAATCTCTTGATGCGTCTGTTGAGAACCTGCAATCTGTTAGAGTAGTCTGTGAATTCTCGGATATCTTTGAAGAGGTGAAGGGTTTACCTCCGAAGCGAGAGATAGACTTCCGCATATACCTTGTTGATAGTGTAAAACACGTTGCTCTACCCATTAGACACATGGCTCCAAGGGAAAGGAAAGAGCTCAGCAAGAAAGTTAACGAGTTGCTTGAAAAGAGGTTTATAGGGCGGAGTATTTCTGAATGGGGTGCTCTAGTGGTGTTTGCAACCAAAGCGGATGGTTCACTTCGCCTATGAGTTGATTATAGGGAGCTAAACAAGCTGACCAAGAAGAATAGGCACCCACTTCCAAGAATAGACGACTTGTTCGATCAACTTGTAGGTGCATCGGTTTTCTCCCAACTAGATCTGGCTACCGGGTTTCATCAGCTAAGAGTGGCTGAGGACAGCATTGATAAGACCGCATTCAGGACCCCGGATGGTTTCTTCGAATGGCTTGTCATGCCTTTCGGCTTGACAAACACACCTGCTTATTTCGTTGACTTGATAAGTTGGGTGTTCAGGGAGTTCCTTAATAAATTTGTGGTGGTCTTCGTGGACGACATTTTGATCTTCTCGAAAAGTGAGGAAGATCATACTTTGCATTAAGGGAAGTCATGGATACTCTTCGTGCACATCAGCTGAAAGCAAAATTCTCCAAATGCCATTTTTGGAGAGAAGAACAAAGGTTTTTTGGACATGTGGTGTCCAAAGAAGGGATAGCTGTAGGTCCCGCGAAAGTAGTTGCGGTGCAAGATTGGAAGGTCTCCCGGAACGCAACCGAAGTATGAAGTTTTCTCGGACTAGCGGGCTTTTACCGAAAGTTCATTAAAGACTTTGCAAAGATTTCAGCCCCATTTACTAGATTGACGAAGAAGAACCTAACTTTTGCTTGGGATTTGGATTGCGATGTTGCTTTCAACGACTGAAAAGGGCTCTGACAACAGCCCCAGTTCTGACATTGCCTGATGGGAGTAAGATGTCTACAGTATACACAGACGCATGCAAAACAGGATTGGGCGTTGTCTTTATGCAAGAGGGCAAAATAGTTTGTTATGGAGGAAGGCAGTTGAAGGTACATGAGAAGAACTACCCAACTCATGATTTGGAGCTAGCTGCCATTGTTTTCGCTCTTAAGTCATGGCGTCATTACCTACTAGGAGAAAAGTTTGAATTGTTTACTGACCATAAATCGTTAAAGTACCTTTTCTCATAGAAGGATCTTAACATAGAAGGATCTTAACTTAAGACAACAAAGGTGGATGGAATTTCTAGCCTCATACGATTTTGAGATTGGTTATACCCCTGGCAAGGGCAATGTGGTGGCAGACGCCTTGAGTAGGAAAAAGATGACCTTAAGTCTTCTCTTTGTAGGAAGGCAAAGCTTGGAGTACATAGCAAACTTTAACTTTAGACCCTCCTTCGAATTTGTACCTAGTTTGTTAGCAACACTAGAGGTGCGGCCTACGCTTTTGGACTCAATAGGAACCGCGCAATGTGAAGAACCTTAGCTAGTTGATGTGATGGATAAGCTAATGAGAGCTGAGACTTCTAGTCACCTCAATAGATACTCCATCGATGACAAGGGTTGGTTGAGATGGGATGGAAGACTATGCGTCCCACAAGCAAGAGATTTGGTGAAAACCGTTCTCGAAGAAGCATTCCATTCTAAATTGACCATAACCCAGGTGGGGACAAGATGTATAAAGACATAAAAAGGGTTTTCTTTTGGAACGGCATGAAGAAGGATGTAGCTGAGTTTGTCTCTAAATGCTTGATATGCCAGCAAGTCAAAGCGGAGCAGAAGAAGCCTGGTGGTCTTCTTCATCCTCTAGAAGTCCCACAGTGGAAATAGGATCGCATTTCGATGAACTTTATTGATGGGTTACCTAGGTCAAGAAGGGGCAATACCAATATTTAGGTAATAGTGGACAACCTCACTAAAAGCGCTCACTTTATACCTGTTAAGAGTAGGAGGATTGCCTCATCATTAGCATCCATTTATCATAAAGAGGTGGTTCGACTGCATGGAATACCCTCTAGCATAGTAAGTGATCAAGATCCTATCTTTATGAGTGAGTTTTGGAAGAGTTTGCAGGAAGTAATAGGCACACAACTATGCTTAAGCATGACCTATCACCCTCAAACCGATGGTCAGACGGAAAGGATGAACAGAGTATTAGAAGACCACTTGAGATTGTGCATTCTTGATTTTGGAGGGACATGGGAGGATCATCTTCCTTTGGTGGAATTCGCATACAACAATAGCTACCAAGCCACCATAGGCATGGCACCCTCCAAGGCTTTATATGGAAGACCATGTCGATCACCAACCTGTTGGTGGGGGCCTACAGACAAGCTCGTACTTGGGCTGGACATGATTAGAGAAACTTCAGAGAAGGTGGACTTGATACGAAGACGAATGAAGACTGCACATGATAGACAGAAGTCCTACGCTGATAAAAGAAGGACCGGCCTTGAGTTTGAGGTTGGAGACAGGGTTTTCCTTAAAGTATCTCCTTTGAGGAATGTCGTTTGCTTTGGGTCAACAGGAAAATTGTCACCAAGATTTGTAGGGTCATTTCCTATTATTGAAAGGATTGGGAAGATGGCTTATAAAGTAGAGCTGCCCGAAAAATTGGCTAGAGTTCATAATGTTTTTCATGTCTCTCACCTACGAAAGTGCTTACATGAGTCGGCATAAGTTGTGGAGCCAAGCACACCAGAGGAAATAGAAGTGGAGCGAGAAGCGACGGTGAGGAGAGTTCCAACTCGTATTTTAGGGACAGAAGTCAAAAAGCTATACAACCGTGAAGTCAAGTTTGTTAAAGTTCAATGGAGTGACGCCGAGGAAGACGCGACTTGGAAGACTGAAGACAAGATGCGCGCGACCTACCCTTTTTTTTTTTAGGGTACATCCTTGATCTCCTTTCCATAAGTTTATGCATCCTTATATCTATCTTTTAAGTATATCTCCTCGGTCCTATTCTTGATCCTTAGGTAGAAACCAATTGATGTAAACATGTATTTGAAACATGTTATGATTGATGGTTGCAAGTGGTTGCTAGTGGTTGCTCGTGGATGCATATACACACACATTAGATACTAGATTGGCTTAGTCACTTTCATATTGCATATGCATATATGTATTTGTATATGGATTGAAACTTGATGTGTTATCATATGGACGTTGCATTTGTATGAATGATTGTGCACTTATGTAGAAAGAATGATTAGGAATAATTGCATACATAATAGATTCGTGGCACTATCATGATTTGCATTAAGGAGGTCAATTGAATCAGTAGACCGCCTGATTTTGCATTAGATAAGGACATGTACACACACTATGCATATGTTCATGAAAGCATTAGATACCTTTTAAGGACAATGGATGCTGTGATTGAATGGTTGAGTAGATGGATGTTGGACGGTAGGACATACATTCTTCTTGACTTGAAGATTTCGGGGACGAAATCCTTTAAGGAGGGGAGAATGTAACACCCCGTATTTTCTGTGAACATTAAAGTAACAAATTAAAGAATACTTAATTTTAAAAGTGGAAATTAGGGGAAATGGGTTTCGCCATTGTGTTCGTCTCGAAATTCTGCTTGAGATAGAGTCCGAATTTGCATGAATCGGCCTCCGTATGATGAAGTTATGGAGTTCAGAAGATTTCAAGTTTAAACGAAATTGAATATAAATAATAATTAAATTAAAAAGTAGTTCAAATTCAAAAATTCCGAGACAAGCGACTGGGCGGGAAAATTCCTACCCATAGGGGTTGACTCCCCCTGGGTGGGTCGTTATAGGTGTCGACACCCCAAGAGGGGTGTCGACTGGGGTGTCGACCCCCCTGTGTCGACCCCCTCGCCCAGATCTGAACTGTTTTGTCCAGTGACGTTTTCTGAGTCACTTGGGCTTATGTGGTGACTTCTGGTTGGCTCTGTTTGGTCTGGATGGCTCTGATTACTCCTAGGTTGATCTAACGGCTCTCATTAATCTAAACTTCTATATAAACAACCCGAACCCTCAACCCTAAACCCACATAAAATTGCTCTCTGAAGCCGTCATGCTGTCCATGGCCAAACTAGCATAGCCTCCATTTTTCTCTAAACTACAAGTCAAGTTAGGAAGTCCCAAATCAAATCAAAACTAGAGAATCAGTAATCTACATCAAAGGATAGCTTTTCAGTTTCAGAAATCAGATCCCAGAAAACAAGATTTGTTCTTTTGTTTGTAAGTTCAGTTATTCTTTAGATTTGAACAAATAAAAGTCATGACTTGTGATGATGCGGAACTAGAACTGTGCCTAGTTGTAAGATAATCGTATTCTGATTCATGTAGCAATTCTGAAATTAACTATGCCTACATGACTATTGTGATAGATACAACCTATTATGTTGTATATTAATTTGGTGATGAAACTATCATGTTGTATATTAATTTGGTAATAAACCAATCATGTTGTATATTAATTTGGTGATGAACCTATCATGTTGTATATTAAATTGGTGATGGACCTATCATGTTGTATGCTAAATTGGTGATGAACCTATCATGTTGAATAATAATTTGGCAATGAACCTATCATGTTGTATATAAATTTGGTGATTCCTTATGTTATATTATATGCAAGATCATAAGCTAAGTCATGTCCATATATGCTTGTATGTCTAGATCTACGTGCTTAGATGTTTAGATCTATGTTAAATTGATCCAACTCAAATGCAAGTTCACATTTACATGCTTAATTAAATTTGTGTAGTACTATGCCAAATTTATATTACACATGCTTAGTTGATCTAAACTGTTTTATGCCGTTGGAATGTTACATGTCCCTTTTATTTTTCCCTCTTTGTTTATGAGTTAGGCTAATTTGCGAGTCTAACATCATATGTAATTTATGCGAAAGAATAACGGGGGATACGTTGGGAAAAATATTAAATTATATGCTATTGGCATAGGTTGGCTCATAATCATGTAAATGATTAATGGCATGAAATGGTATAATTTTAATGCCTAAGAATTATGGAAAAAATTTAGAAGAGTAAATGGGATATGACTTGAGTTGACAACATTGGTGGATAATTTACATATAAACATAAATAGTAAATATGTAAATTAATTAAAAGATGATTGTGCCTAACCCAAGGTTAGATTGAGTTACGGTGTAAGACTGCTCGGAACCGCTTGGCACATCCAGCAACTGTAACAATATAGATCTAATGTGAGAGGTTAGCGCATTAAGCCCGAAAAACCTGAGGTTAGATTGAGTTGCGGTGTAAGACTGCCCGGAACCTCCCGGCACATCCAGCGACCGCAACAATACATATCTAATGTGAGTGGTTGATGTTTTAATGAATGAACTAAAGCTAAGACAGGCTAAGAATGGTAGGGTTAAGTTAATTAAGGAAACACTTAACCAATACAACATGTTAACTAAACTGATGGGTGGGGTTAGGTTAATTTGAGAACACTTAACCATTTTAACATATTGATTAGGAAACCCTAGCAGCTGGGACCCATTTCAACAGTAACCCACATAGATGTATCATGATACCCTGAACTAGGCAGGGTGGGGCACGAATACTGGGCTGATTATATGCCGTCAAAATAACGATGGGTGGTGCAGCAGTGTAGGTTCCGATGGAGTATGGGCGTGCACGTACTCCGCCATGGACAAATCCGGCACTGGGCATCAGTAGCATACACTGTGCATCTTGAATTTGTGTCGGGTTGACACCATAGGAATTGATACACCCCATGGTGGGACCAGCATAGGTATCTACAGTCGAGGGGGACCGAATGACACAAATCATAAATGCATGTGAGTAGAAGTCGATCGGTAAAAGGGATCATTTTGTCATGAACACACGGTGCTAGTTGAAACACTTGTTAGTAGGTGCAGAGAAATAGAAATGGGTGCGATAGTATATCCAATTTATCTTGCCTTATTTATTGTTATCTTATTTCTAGGGTATTATCCTAGGTTTAGTTTATTCATGTCATTATCCTTTTACCTGTTTACATGCTAAATAATCACTGGACTTACCAGGCTTATGTCTGACACGTTTTCTTTCGCCTTCTTTCCTTCCGTTTCTCCCCCCTCAGGTCCGCAGGGAGGGAATACTTCAGCTTAGTGCAGACCTTTTTCAAGCTTGAAGAGAGTAGATATATTGCTTGGATTCTCTCTTCTTGGGCTATGGCTGTGGTTACACTTTTATTAGGGATTTACGCTGCTTTACTTTTATTTTATGCTTCTTTATGTGCTTGGAGAAATAAATCAAGACAAATGTTTTGTTGTAATAATTTAGAAGTTGGGTTTTGAGACAATGCTTATAATGTTTTACTGAGCTGCGCTATTTAATAAATAATTTCAGTTTTCCGCTGTTTATATGTCTGTCTTGTAAACTACTCGTACCTTTTACCTATAATACTCCACCAAAGTTAATGCATTCCCTTTGTGAGTGACCTTAACGGAGGTAGGGTGTTTACACCATGCGACCTACCCGATTTTATATAATTTCCCAGTTGTGAGGCTTGAGATTTAACACTACCTTTAGAACATCATATCATTATTCACTTTGAATGCCACATTGTCAAATCCTACAAATCACTAATTGACGTCCACAAATATACTTTGGGTGTAAAAGAAGTGCTCTTCTTTACCACCAACTCGGTATATTTATAAAAATCAATGTACGTGGTTTTAGGAAATACTCTGTCAAACATTCGTCCATATAATTCATCTAGGAACATGATGAACCAAAGGTACCCTCCTACCACATCCTAGGTACCACCTTATGGATCAATAGCGAGTAGTCCTTGCAACCATAGATTTCAACCACGACAAGATTACAGTGTATTTCCAGCCGCTAAATTAGAGATTTTAACTAGTCCTTCTGTTTTATTAAGATCCATGGTCTTCAACTGCTCCGTCTTGATTAGCATCTAGTATCTTCTATACTTACATATTTGCTAGTTTGGAATGGTTTTCAAATATAAATTCGATCCCAGTCTTTCCGTACCAACAATCGTATAGGCCAAATTTGATAGTCGGTTATTTAACTATCAAATAACCAACCATTCTATCATAAAAATAAAAATGGATTTACTAGTTCAGTATTCAACATCACTTGGATTCTTTGATTAAAAATATTATTATTAATAATTAACGATTGGTTGATTTAAAAACTTAAAAAAATTCGATATTTCAACAAAGCATTTCACTTCTTACTGAACATAAGATCATCCTCAAACTATTAAATTTTATACTTAGGAAAATATACTATGCTCGTATCAAATTCCTATTCCAATATATTTTTCAAAACATTTACCACATTATTACTCGTTGTCTATAATCGGGAAATTACTTCAATTTATGACTCGTAAAATAGCATTACAAAATCTCTTTTATTTCATTGATTATAAACAATAACCAACTCTTATTCTTATAGAAAACCTATTTCAAAACACTATTTCTCATTCCCTTTTTACCTCGAAAATACCGTTATATTTTCACACAATCTCCTTTTGTTTCCTTATTTTAGAAACATTATCTCATATTCTCAAACCCTTATTATTTCCTTTACTTTGGAAATATCAATATACATATATATTCCCAATTCTTTTTTATTTCCTTTATTTTGGAAATCTTATCATACATTCTCAAATATTTCAACTAACGTTACATTAGTATTTCTCTTATGGAAATAATAAATAAGTTCTAACATTCTTACCATTACCAACAAATATCATTCTTGGATAATCTTGAAGTCGTTCAAGTTGGGGTATTTTAATTACCTCTCAGACCTTGATCAATAGAGTTCTTATCTTAAGATAAATACGAGTTGTAATTCAAAAACCGATATTAATTTTAATATCAAAACACATCTCATTTAACTATTTTGTTAAAAATATAGCTTTATAACCCTTCTTATTTTTTTGGATGTCTTCTTTTTAAATATAACTAATATTACTTAATTCATCGATTAATAATTGATTACTAAACATCACCTTTATAACTTTCAACTTATTTAAATAATTTGTTTCCTAAACCGGATTTTTGTCACAAATCCTATCACCAGCTCCTTTTACCAGACCCACTTACAAATCCCAATTACCAATCCATTTTCCTCTTTGAAAATCTAATTTCAATTCCATTTATTTACTTAATTCTATTTATTTACTTGATTCCATTAATAAGTATCGCAATTTCAAAATCAACATTTTAACCTCACATCCCCTTTCTAAACCTTGTTTATAAATTCAGGTTTAATATAAACCCCTTTTTTCTTGATTTCTTCTTACTTACTTCAACTGTTAAATAAAACATTTATTTAAGCTATCATATCAGTTCAAATATCGTTTATACTTTATTATAAAAATTAGGGTCTCACCATAAAATCCGATCATCAATCCTTCCCAAATTCAACTAGATTCATTTCAACTCGATTACTTACTTAAATGAATTTTTTTTAAGAAGTAATCAATTAAATTATCATTAATTAAAAAAATAATTTACTTAAACATTAACTACCGTAAAAGTAGTTAACTATACTATTATCTGAAATAAATAAATAAATTTCATATTAAACTCTTACTAAAATCTAAAACAAATATTCATTAAGTTATTTCAATATATCAATTGACAATAAACCAATTTAACTTAATAATCAAGTCTTAGTTGAAGCAGTCGGCTTAGTCAACTCAAAACACAGTTATTTCGTTAACTAATTTCAATTAGTTATTTCACTAAATTAATTAATAATATAATTAATTTAATAATTCCATTTAATTGCTCCTAGGAACCAATTAATCCAATTCTTAACCCTGAGGTTAATTTCTTCTCATTTACTTACAAATCTTACTAACATAAGAATTTTCCTTATAAAAACCCTTTAATAATTGCTTATAACTAAAATAATAAATAATAAATATTTATTTCCTTGAAATTACTTTTATTCAAATTTATAGATTTAAAATTCTATCTCCAGTTATAAAATAAAAATTATAACTTTATTTCTGTCGATTCACCTGACGGTAAATCCCTATTTATAAAATGATTGATTTATATGCCATGCGATGCCAATTACCCAACCAATACTGCCCATTGGTTAATATCATGACAAATGTTGAATTATGATTCAACAATAAATAAATAAATCAATTATCTAGTCAGGTTGGTTATATAGTTCATATAATTGCAATATGAAAATAAACAATAAATTTGACGAATTCAGTTGGATCTCTCCAACCTGTTTTTCCCTGCATCCAAATACGTTACGTCAAATAATATTATTCAATTAATATAACAGATGTAATATACAACAATAAATAAATAACAGTAATTCAAGCATCCATATTTTAATTTAATTTGTTTATATTACTATAAACGTAACCAACAAGGTAAGTTACCTCGCTTGGAAAATAATCATTAGAATAACAATTAGATTTTATTTAAATTAAACTAACGTTTTAAATCAACCAATTCATCCAATATATATATATATATATATAAAATCATTCAACACACAACAAGCAATTATCAACCATAGCATACAAATTAAATCCCGACTTATATAAAATATAAGTGGGTAAAAACTGAGTGAGTTATACTCACTTTGATCTGATTATTTCTGAAATGGTTGGTTACAGTAAAATTAAACAGTTTTTAGTTTAACTGTAAATTCTTCCTGTCTCTTACTCTGTCCATATTAGCTCCATATTGTTGTGTTCCTCATCACAATCCCACTACAATTTATTTCGTCTAATTCAGATATCCTGACACAAAGTTATATATGTTACAAGTAAATCCAGTTTAAATTAATTCCTTAATTCATATTTTATTTTACTAATCACTTCAGTTCAAACCATATTATACGGGTAAATGCATTAACCCAGGCCGACTATTTTATTTTCTTCCTACTGCCTTTGTTATCCTTATTTATATTATAAAACTAAACTGATAAACCTACACGTGTTTTACTAATACAAGGATTATATAAATGTGGCCACGAGGTTAACTGTTTACCTTCTCTTTCCCCAAATACACTGCTCCTCTTCGAAAAACTTACCCTTTAGCATGAACGTGTGAACGAAAATCCCTGAACATACAACAACCCTTTTGCTTTTTGGAAATAAAATGTGGCCGACTTTACCTACCATTGCTTTACCACATTATATAACTGCCTTCACGTTGTACTACTTTGTTTCCATTTAGCCGACTTCATTTGGAAAATAAAGATGCGATATGAATTTGTTCCCATCTGCCACTGCTAATTAATTACCACCACGTCTTCACACTGCTTCGTTTGCCTTCTACCCACCCCCATTCTCTTCGCAGCCCACCCGAGCCTCGTCCATGTATTCTGCTGCATGGCTTGATTTGTTCTTTTCTTTCTTTTTTCAACTTACTACTTCCTTCAGAAATAACATCACCATGCACGACCTTCAAAAAACCACATACTAATCCACCATCCATCAGCCTGAGGTCGATCTGACCATACTACCGCGTGCACCTCACTCAGTTTGACCCTCGCCCCTAGCTCCTCCATGTCCAGTCACGTCAACTGCTAGTATGTAACAACCCAGAAATTCAGAACTAATTTAAAATTTTTATTTTAGCAATTTTAATGGATTTTGAGTATTTAAAATGATTTATTTTAAATAATAACGACTAGAAATTTATTTTGAATAGAATTAGAACGTATAAATTTATTTTAATTATAAAAGGAGCCTGAAATGACGCGGTAGTTTGAAAATTCGATTTTAAATTTTAATTGAATGTACAAGATTCAAAATAAATCGGATTTCAGTAAAACCAAAAATATTTGAATCTGTTTAATTATATCTTTTTAAAGAATATGAAAAATTCAGATTTCATAACGGAAATAAAAAGTTATGTCCAGTTTAAAATTTAGAATGGTCGCTATGGAATTTATATATATTTTAATATAATATATAGCCCTTAAAAATAGCCATTTTGCAAACGACCTCCGTTTTCGACAAAACCACGTTGGTTGGATCTGGAATGTCAAATTATTAGTAGATTCCAAGTTTCATAATTTTTGGAATTAATATGTGAGGGTGGTAAATTTAAATGCGTTTGGTCATTTTAGTTTGAATTTAATCGACTGAAAATTGACCATTTTTCAAACAGTCTCCAAATTCGACGAAATTAGTTTTGTTAGGACCATTTCATCAAAACATAGCTAGATTTATTTTTTGGTAATTTTTGGAGTCAGTATGTGGCCTCTGTAAATTAAAATGTACGTTGAAATCAATATAAAACGTTATACTAATTTATACTTTAATTTTGATGAAAACTGATCGAAACGGTCGAATTGGCTTACGTGACATATCCCATTGTGTCCAGAATGGGGGTAACTAGTTAGAGGCGACAGTCGTTGGGCTCGATTCGGAGTTCGAATTTAAAACTAATGTTTTGGAAATAAAATAATTAAATATATATATATATATTATATAAACCTACCCTCTCCTCTCTCTCTCCTCAACAGTCAACGCGGATCGAAATTAAAAAAAGGAAAAAAAAAGAAAACCGCAGTTCGAATCTGTCGCCTCCCCCCAGGCCGCGCCACCGGCTGCCATGCCTCCCCTCTGATCCCCCTCCTCCTCTCCATCGCCTCCTCCTCTGTTCCTCCCTCCTTCTTCTACCTAAACCGCCCCAAAACCCATCGCAGCAGGCCCGGATCACCAAAAGGCCACCGCTGACCCATAACCTCCTACCGCAGCACCCTGGCCCGCCCCCGCGCCACCGCGAGCTCCTCCCTCCACCCCCTCTGAAAAGGAAAAAACAGTAAGCTTATTAATTTATTTTCTATGTGATTAGTTTTAAAATTTTAAAAATTAGTTTTTTTTTATTGTAGCATTGTTAAAAATCAGTTTTTTATATATATGAAGAGCATAATAAAAATTTGATTTTTATAATGTAAGTAGCATTATAAAAATATGATTTTTATGCATATGGTTATAAATTAAAAATATGATTTTTATGCATATGGTTTAGATTAAAAATATGATTTTTATGCACATGGTTATGAATTAAAAATATGTTATTTAACATATGGTTTAGATTAAAAATATGATTTTTGTGCATATGGTTTAGATTAAAAATATGATTTTTATGCATATGGTTTAGATTAAAAATATGATTTTTATAGAAATAATTTTGGATTAAAAATATGATTTTAATTATATAAGTAGCATTATAAAAATATGACTTTTATTATATAAGTAGCATTATAAAAATATGATATATATATATATATATAATAACGTTATAAAAATGTGATATATATATATAATAGCTTTATAAAAATATGATTTTTAATATATGTATAGCGTTATAAAAATATGATTTTTAATACATATACCGCGTGAAACAGATTGCGATGGAACTGACTGGAAACAAATCCAAATCCAAACTGTTAAATTACAGAATGACAGAGTGGAAACCTAAGGTGAGAACTCCTTCTCACTCTATTTATTTTACAATTAAAAATATTCTAGGATGCAGACGGGGCTTAGAAGCCCCCGACTCTATTTACTGTACAAACCATGTTGTTTGATTTGAATTATATGGAGTTCAACACTCGAATTCGCACAGTCACATAAATTGAGAGCGATGTATGGATATTACCGACATGTGGGTTTCATACTTTGCGAATAACCATTTATGGCGCCGTAAATGGCATTGGGGCAGTTGAGTTATTTTTTATTTGGAAGTTCTGCGTGATTTGATTATGGTTGTGAAAATTGATTTATTTATTTGGATTGAAATTGGTTTGTGTATGGCACAAGCCAGTATTAGGTGAGGGATAAGGCTAGACCTTATTCCGGTCCTAATATCATGCCGGTATGCTGCCGAATTTTCTAAAAAGTGTTAAAAAAAATTAGTTAGTTGAAAATATTATTTTTAGCTTATAACTGCGATAAATAAAATAATATTTGGATAGTTAAAAATAAATTTACACATCCATTTACAAGTCGGACGAATTATTTATCCTCGCCTATTTTTGTGATATCGATTGGGTCGATAAATTTTACACATCGCCCAACTGCACAAATAAAATTCAGTGTTTGTTTTTTGAAACTCCACACGGGTATTGAGATGATAATTGACGCACACTAATCCCAATTGTTTGGTTGTATGTCGATCGATTGGTTGACAGACTGTTGTAAGCGTTAATTATTTATACGAGTGTAATGGCACGCGCTCCGCACGTGATGATGGCATGCGCTTCACGCGTGATCGTGGCACGCGCTCCGCGCGTGGATTGTCATTGGCCCATTATTCAAGGGTCAACATATAAATAAATGAAGTTTTGAATAGAAAAAAAATCAGCCGCACAGATCCTATTTTATAAGGTAGTTTTTAATTTAAATAAAGGGTCATTAATAATAAATTTAAAAGTAGAAATTATATTGTTTTATAAAAGAACAAACTTATCAGCTATGATGTAATCAATGGAGTAAGTACATGTTAAGATGATACCCAAATGGCTAATATTACTGCTCTCCACGCTTTAAATTAGAGAGAGAAAACATCAAATTGTGTGGTGAAATAATAATGTATATAAAGAAAATATTTATGCAATAAAATTATAGGATAGGTATGTATAAAAGCAAATATGAAAGGATCATGATTTATGCATATAATAAAGGTTTTAAGTAAATTTTTTTGGAATGTAAAATTTTAATTGCATAATAAAAACCTGAATGGATAAATTAAGTGACATTAAATGCCTAATTTGAATTTGTTGAAAAGGTTTATTAGATCATAATTTAAGTGACATTAAATGCTTAATTTATTGGGATATTAGGTTAAATAAATTTTTTGTATATTTAAAAGCTCATACGTAAGGGCATTTTAACCGTCGTAAGATATTTATGCCAACTGCACAATATAGAAAAAACAACTATCATTGATATAGTGCCAAATTTGCTTTCTAACCATATAAGAAATTGCGATATATCCACGTCAATACTAATTTCTATATAAGGAAAATAATTTGAATTAATAGATCTATATGCCAAATATAAATGATCTTAGCTCTAATTTTAAACATAAAATATGTTTATACGTATAATAGTATCGTACATACATATAATAAAGGTTTTAAGTAAAATTTTTTGGAATGTAAAATTTTAATTGTATAATAAAAACCTGAGTGGATAAATTAAGTGACATTAAATACCTAATTTGAATTTGTTGAAAAGGTTTATTAGATCATAATTTAAGTGACAATAAATGCCTAATTTATTGGGAATATTAGGTTAATTAATAATTTTGTATATTTAAAAGCTCATACGTAAGGGCATTTTGGGAAGTTCACGGTCGGACCAAAACTTTGTGCTCCAACAGAATTATTAATAAAGAAATTTTGTATATTTAAAAGCTCATACGTAAAGGTCCGTAAATCCATACCAATTTGAGCTGACTAATCACAACCCAAATGACACGAAATTACGTATCTTTAATAGAAAGAAGTTAGAGAATGAGAAAGATAATAATAGAATAGAAGAGTAAGAAGAACATCAGAATCTCATAGCGGAACGAATAAAATATAATATACCAAATCTTTTGATACAAAAAGAACTGTATATATACATACCAATCATCAGATACAACATATATCAGACATAGCGGAATTAAACTCTAAATAACTAACGATGAAGCCTCCTGCTTCCAGCCCATGAAACTCCAGTGAAACCTGACCTGTAAATATATTCGGTCTGGCCCGAGCACATTTGATTTAAAACAAAATTCACCCGGATCAGTCTGGAATACTTTCAGTGGTAAATTCACAATATACAACTTGTTTACTTTTGAAATCCTTTTGAAATAAAAGGATAGTAGTAAGACCAGTCCACACATAAACATGGACGGGTTTTTACCTTACTATAACCCAAAACATTTTGATATATCAAAATCCAGTGATATTATAATAATGTCTATCAATCACAAATAAATAACCAAGTAGCAGAACGCTTGCATCTCATGCTCTACATATTTATTATATAATCAAAAGCCGCATGGCGCTTATTGGAGAATGGATTCCAACAGACAAGGTATGAGATCACCTTCCGATCAGTGTACTGTAGAGGGTATACACTGGGGTTCAACAAGAACGTCTTGCAACCCGGCCTCACATGACCGACCACTCATTTAGCTTGAGTGTATCGAATATATTGCCACCACAGTTGCCGGCCGTCCAACCGTCATCCGAAGATACAAAATCGAAAAGAAGAATAAATATGAGTTTTCTCGAGATCGACGACAATACACCCTGCTTGGGTATGACCCAACTAGCCATGCTGCCCTGCCCGATTTTTGTCTCTTTCCGGCTGATGAGGCTAAAGGCTACGTCTATCTTTCAGAACATCTGGTCACCATTCACTTTGAATGCCACATCTTCAGATCCGTCAAATCACTAATTGACGTCCACAAAGATACCTAGTTGGGAGCTAACCAACTATGACATGTTTGAAGAAATCAATGTACGTGATCCTTTAGAAATACTTTGTCAGACATTTGTCCATACAAGTCATCTAGGAACAGGATGAACCGAAGGCACCCTCCTGCCGCATTCTATATAGGAATCACCCCAAGGATCAATAGCGAGTAGTCCTTGCAATCCGTAGATTCCAACCACGACAAAAGCACAGTGTATCTCTTTTATAGGAGCGACCCAAAGATTATAAGTAGTTCTTCCGTTTCATGAAGATCTACGGTCTTCAATGCTCATCTTCAATTATTGCAGTTCGTTTCGTACACAACATTGGATCGAAGTGTGTGACGAGCAGGAGTTTCGCTCGGTCCGAACCAGTCGCTAAACCGACCCAGACCGTTCGAAACGCCCTATCGTTTTGAGAACAAGACAAAATAGAACATATACAGAAGAACATTTCACTGTATATTACAACAATGCATCAGATTACAAGAATATACAGAGTATAAATGAAAAAAATATTACACAGAAATATCAGAGATTTAAATTACATTTAAGTACATAGCAGCGGAAAAATAATACAATACACAACTAGAAGAAGATATACGGATACAAAGCTTTCCGGATATCGTTCCAGCTGTAAACCAGGATCCTGTGAATATAAATCTGCAAAACCAAAACTACTAGCTGCCCGTGTCAAAATAAGGGCACCCAGAGTTTAGGTTAAAACAATAAACTCCAGGTCAGTCATGTGACTGGTGTGAGAACTAAAACAGTTATTAATCTTTATTTTAAATCATTAGGTAAATCAAGGGACCACGCCGTATAACACGGAACGGGTTTCCTCCCAAGAATACCGGTGCATGAAACAAACAGCGCAATGCTAAATAAAGAAAAATGAAGCTGTTATAAGACCCAGGTCCCATCACACAATGCAACGCAGCCGAGGATAGGGTTTTCCCTTATAACAGCCAAAGAATGCTTGATACGGTTAAAACAAATCATTTGATACTATAATAAGTGTATAGTGTCAAAAACAATTTCAATCATAAATATAAATCATAGACGGCATGAGTGCCCCATCCCACTATGTCGCCATACTAGGCTCTACAAATAAAGCCGAAATACACGTATTGGAAATTGGATTTCCATCATGGTGGCTCCTGATTCGAAAGATCTATCGCGTAGTACAAATCACCGCGGCTTACGTCTCAGCGAGAGAAAACACCGCTATGCACATCCGCACTTTTTGGGACTCAAGTATCACCGCGGCTTACGTCCCAGCAAGAGAAAACACCGCTTACTCTATCCCTCCGAGCACAAAGCTCAATATCGGTCGACCGAATCCACTACACTAAAAATGTATACTGATCAAACCATCAGTTTACCACCATCCCGGGCTGTGAGGCTCGCGGATTCACGTTATACACAAAGCTACGCCACACAGGCCGTGCTTTGATCATCAACCACAAGACTTTGCTTTTCAACAGAAGCCTTGATCAATTGCCACTTACGCATGCCACACTGGCAATTCACTCCATGCGACTGATGTCCATCGATATACAACCTCTGAGCTCGTACGTCTCAGAGAAGGGCGTTAAGCAAGAGAATAAATTCTCCGCCGCCAAACAGATGTATATTTAATAGAGATCAATCAACACAGAATAAAATCCAATGTCAGACACACAATCCATTTACAAGTTCGTTCTGGGTCTGAACGAAACCGGAGGCACTTTCCTCGCATATCCATCCATCTCCAGGTACGTCTGGACGATCACCAACTGATTCCCTCATCCTGGGTGTACAGCCCAATCAAGATCATCAGTAATCACCCAAACGATGTGAAGACTTCCGGTCTTCAACCACCGTCTTCATCTTCGACATCTCGTCGAATCGGTTATTCAGAATGGGTATAAACCCGGCCTTTCTGAATAACCCACGTATATAATAAACGAATGTTACACAAACACAACAAACGGCTCATTCCAATTCAGAATATTATCTTATCCACAAAATCACATTCTTAGGGAAAGGTCCCCATTAATTTTATCCAAGATAAATTCTTCTAAATTTATTCTTTAATCCTCCTATGGATATCATTTCAAACTAGTCGGGATTAACGAACCACACCGAAGTAATTATTTATTTTATTTCCCAATCCCAACCTATATATCCCATGGAGAAAACTGGTAATACTCCACATCTAACACCACGGTGTTATCGGTAAAATTAATTACCATTTCACGTTCAAATCTAATTAAAGATTTAACTATCGCTTTGGAGCAAAACTGGTGGTACTCCATTCTCGATCACTTTTCAGATTTGATAATTTAAATTATCAATTCACTTTTTAATCTAATTAAAGATTCATTAAAACTTCACTTAGTTTTAATCTTCTCAAAAATCAATATCTTGCCTTTAACTGGGTTAAAGCACCAATGTCATCTAAAACACGATCCACGGTAAACCCAAATCACATTTGATATTAAATACAAGGCTTTGAATAGAAAATATATCGGCTTATATTCAATATCAAATTCTGAAACCAACATATATCGTA
Source organism: Allium sativum (assembly GCA_030737875.1). Classification (NCBI taxonomy): domain Eukaryota; kingdom Viridiplantae; phylum Streptophyta; class Magnoliopsida; order Asparagales; family Amaryllidaceae; genus Allium; species Allium sativum. The sequence goes on along the minus strand of CM060919.1, from coordinate 563,992,191 downwards.
TTGGAAATAACGATATAGAATATATCTTTCAAATTCCCATAACAATATCTGTATAGTCACGAAATCCAACATCGAAATATCCCGAAGATAATTTCGATTCAACTCCAGTCCAATCCACGTATTGGAAATTATCGATTATTTTCAAAATCACTTTCAAATTCAATTTATTTATTTCAAAAATAAATTGATTTTAATTCTAGTTCAAAACTAGTTCATTTCGATAAAAATCTATTTTTACCTTCTAATGCGGAATTTTCCAGCCCAATTCTTTCCAATTCACATATTATAATTTTACACAAATTATCAATATTTTTAATAATTTTATCAAGGCCCGTACAGTCGATTTCCATCAACGGCTATCGAACTGCACTTACAGCGACCTTTTTCGAATTTGATTTGGACATAATTCCAAATCCAACCGTTAGATTTCAAATTTCTAATATTCATTGGAAAGCTCTTTTCGATACGAACCCAACGGTTCCGGTTTTAGGAGAATCCGACGGTCGGATCTCCCGCAATGTCCGTTTGAAATAAATGGTCGAAATTCACGAACTGCCGCGGCGCGGCGCATTCTATTCAGGCCATTATATATATAATATATATATATTATATATATTTCGTCGATTTCCTTTTAAAACGAATTTTATAAATAGTTCTACATTCGTTTCAAAACAATTTCAACTTCCATTTCAATTCAAATCAAAATTGAATTCTTCTTTATAAATTCGTTTTAAAATTCATTTCTATTCAATTCAATTTGAATTCATTTCGAATTCGCTTTCAATTCAATTCATTTCGAAATCGTTTTCAATTCAATTCATTTCGAAATCGTTTTCAATTCAATTCATTTCGAAATCGTTTTCAATTCAATTCATTTTGAAATCGTTTTCAATTCAATTCATTTCGAAATCGTTTTCAATTCAATTCATTTCGAAATCGTTTTCAATTCAATTCATTTCGAAATCGTTTTCAATTCAATTCATTTCGAAATCGTTTTCAATTCAATTCATTTCGAAATCGTTTTCAATTCAATTCATTTCGAAATCGTTTTCAATTCAATTCATTTCGAAATGAATAAAATCAATATAAATATCGTTTACGTCAAAATGGCGTCAATCTAATCAACACGGCTTTATATTTTCAAAACTTCTTTATTCTATCCAACAAATGAATATTTATCCCATTCAACACATGAATCTATATTTATTTCAACACACGACTAATCTCAACACATGAGTACTGTCAACACATCACTATTGTTATATTCAACACATGAATTTTCTTTTATAATATTCATTACTTTTCCGATTGGAATGAGGCCCAATCAATCACCATATAATGTTAATTATATGGATTCCATACAACACATGTATATAATAGCATTGAAAAATAATCAACCATCAACCAAAGTGCACTACACTGTATAAGCATCAAATATAAATAGTCGACGCTTACACAGTCTGTCGACCAATCGATCGACAATAATTAAATAATTGGGATTCGTGTACGCCAAATATCATCCCAACACCCGTGTGGGATTTCAAATCAACAAACACATATTTTTGTTTGTGCAGTTGGGCGATGTGTAAAATTTATCAACCCAATCAATATCAGTCAAATCAGTGTAAATAAACAAATCGGCCGATTTGTTTATAAATATTTATTTACTCACTTTCACGTTAAAATTTATATTTTTAACGACAAAAATATTTTATTTCCACACTTGAATTTCTATTCAGTTCATTTACACAATAAAAATGATATTTTTATTTTTCTAACATATTTTAGAAAATTTCGGCGGCATAACGGCACGATACTAGAAACGGGACGAGGCCTAGCCTTATCCCCGGTCTAGTGAAGGCCCACGCCATTCACACATCAATCAATCCATTCATTTCACCAAACAATTCAATTTCAAATCACATTATCTAACTAATCTATGCAACCAAACAAACAAGTCCATGGTATGTGGACGGGTGTCGGGTGCTACTAAGCACCGTCTGCATCCTAGTATATATATATAACTAGAAAAAGAAGTTGAAGAGTGAGAAGTTCTCACCGAAAGCTATCCAACTTCACGACACTTCCTTAGAGAAATCTTCGCCTATTTCGCCTTCTTGTCGCTTTCGCCCGTATTCTCTACATATGTAAAAATCGAATTTTTACGATGATATTCAATATATAAAAATATGATTTTTACCCCAACTTTCAATATATAAAAATATGATTTTTACCTCAACTTTCAATATATAAAAATATGATTTTTACCTCAACTTTCAATATATAAAAATATGATTTTTACTTCGACTTTCAATATATAAAAATATGATTTTTACTTCGACTTTCAATATATAAAAATATGATTTTTACTTCGACTTTCAATATATAAAAATATGATTTTTACTTCGACTTTCAATATATAAAAATATGATTTTTACTTCGACTTTCAATATATAAAAATATGATTTTTACTTCGACTTTCAATATATAAAAATATGATTTTTACTTCGACTTTCAATTAAAAATCAGTTTTCAATTCCTTTTCAAAATCAGTTTTTCTTTTAAAAAAAATCATTTTTATCCTAAAAAGAAAATCAGTTTTAAACTAATTAAAATTCAGTTTTAACTTTATATAAAAATCAGTTTAAAATTCTTTAGAAAAATCTGTTTTAAAACCCTTTTTTTTCTAAAATAAACAGTTTTTAAATCCTTAAAAATAAAATAATAAAACAACAAAAAACTTACGGGGGGGGGGGGGGGGGGGTTTCTGTAGTTCGTCGGAGGGGAGGCTTCGAGGTGGCGGCTCGGGTCTGTCGCGATGATGGGCTTGAGGCGATGCGGTCGACTGGAGGTAGGGGTTTCGACGAGGGTTTAAATGGGGTAGGCGCGGTCTTCAAATTACAGAGGGGAGAGAGGAGCGAGACGCGAGGCGAGAAAGGGGGGGGGTCTGCCGGAGATCGAGGACGGCGGGGGTCCTCCAGGGTGGCGGCGTCGATCGCGTGAGGGGGGGGGGAAGGCTCCGTCAGTCTTCTCCTTTTTTTTTTTTTTTTTTTTTTGTTATCGGATTGGTTTTGAAGAAGGGGGGCCTGGGTAGTTAAGGAGAGGGTATATTTTTTTTTTTTTTTATTTAATTATTTTATTTTTCCAAACCCTAAATGTTGACTTTTAATTCGAACACCTATCGAGGCCCAACGACTGTCGCCCCTAGCTAATTACCCCCATTCCGAACACAATGGGATATGTATCGTAGGCCGATTCGATCGTTACAATCAGTTTCCGTTAAATTTACATTTAAATCACTATATTGAATTTTAAACGTACATTTCAAATTACCGGGGTCACATACTAACTAGAAAAATTCCAGAAAAATATTTTCTAGCTTCGTATTGACGATACGGTCCTAACAAAATTAGTTTCGTCGAATTCTGAGACCGTTGGAAAAATGGCCATTTTCCAGTCGATTAAAATCAACTGAAACTGGTCAAACGCGTTTTCCTCCGCCACGCTCACATATTGATTCGAAAAATTATGAAATTTGGAATCTAGCAATAATTTAACATCACGGACCCAAAAAAACTGGTTTCGTCGAAATCCGAGGTCGTTTGCAAAATGTCCATTTTAAGGGCCTGAATTCCATAGCGACTATTCAGAATTTTCAACTGGACATATCTTATCATTTATAAAGTGAAATCTCAGTTTGTTAACTTCGTTGGAAAGATATCGTCGATTAGATCCTAATGTTTTTGGTTTCACTAAAATCCGGATTGTTTTGCACCCGGTACGTCCAATTGAAGTTTGAAATCGAATTATCGAACTACCGCGCCATTTTCAATTCTATTTATAATTATATATAATTATTTATATTCTAACGACGACGCGTATAATATATACGTTCGATTATATTCAAAATAAATTTCTCGTTGATATTATTTAAAATAATTCATTTTAAATAATCAAAATTCGCTAAAATTGTCAAAATAAAAATTTTAAACTGGCCCAGATTCTCGGGTTATTACAAAGTGGTTTTGGGTCTAATTCCCAACCCGGTCTCTTCGTAACAACACATCAAAAGGTCTAATAGAATATTTCATTGATAGTTGGTGTTTTAACTATCAATGTCAATAGTATTGTTAAGTACATTAGCAGCTCCGACCCTTTGATAAAATCATTTCTTTAAACCATTATATCGATTTAATATCATATCTCGGAAATATTACTTTACATTCTCCAAATCCCATTTTTACTTTACTTTGGAAAATATCGATATATTATTAGCTTGATGGTATAACTCCAATTATTTATTCTTGTATGGCCATAACAATATCATGCGACATCTTAATTATAGTACAACCCAGTTGGTTTTTGTTTAACTCAGGCTTCAAACATTATTCTTAATTCAGGTCAATATATAATTCAAATTCAAATATTTACTTTCGCTTCCCAATTAACATAACCATTTCCATTTCTTCGGAAAACATTCATTATTAACTTACTACTTAGAATAAATGTATCTCGATCATATTATTTCATTTTACTTCACACTCAGGCCAAAACAAATGTTAGATTATACATTTGTTTATTTCTAAACCAATCGTTTAATTATAATTTAAAGTCTTGCAAATGTTGCAATATATTACACTAAACTCAAATCCTTTACCACTACAAACTAATATCATCTCTCGATAATAGTAAAGCCGCTCAAGTTGGGGTATTTTAATTACCACTCAGACCTTGATCGACAATGTTCTTATCTTAAGATAATAAAGTTTGCAATTCAAAACTTCACTATATCATTCCCATTTCCATTTACTATTCAATTTGCATATGGTTTTATAAACCACTTACTTTCATTCGTAAACTCAATTTATATTCTAATTTCTCTTACTTAATTTGTTAATTAAGTAAATTCTCCCTATATAAATCTTATTTACTTTTTAAATATCCTTTATATCATTATCCTAAATATTCTTACACAACTCTATTTATAACCTGGATTATATAAAATAATCCACTTACTAATATGTTACTCGAAACCATTTAACTAAATTTGGATTACATTTCTAAATCCATTACCCGAATCTTTATACTAATCCATTGATCAATTCCTTATTTCATTTACATTCATTTTACTCAATTAGGTGAAATCTTGTTATATTTTCATATCATTAACAAACCCTTTTATAACTCCTGTTTATAAACTTGGATTTTTTATATAATTCATTTGTTGAACCTTTACACAAATCTATCCTTTATAACTTATCATAACTTAACTAGTTTTAAATCCCAAAGCTATCTACCATCCTCGTTTTGTTTATACTTGTCTTAATCTAATTATTAAGTTAACATCCATTTAAAAAGCATTCCGTTTTATTCCAACCTTTTGATCAACCTAGTTTACAACTCGGAATTTTTTTATATTTCTTTTTACCCGATCCTACACTTGTTTTACTTCTTAAATGAAACCATTTAGAAATTAAATTACTTTAATAGCTTTATCGTCAAATCTGAAGTAAAAGTAGTTTTACTTCAATATACGCTAATAATTCATTATTAGAATGATTATACAATGATAATACTTTATTAGAATAAATAATTAAATAAATAACTTTAAACCATAGTTAATTAAGGATGAATTAACTACTTAGAACATTCGTTAAATCTTAACGACTAGTCATTAGATTAAACTAATCTAATATTCAATATTCATTAACGATTGACTTTGTTGGCTTATAAACATTGGTTAACTGACTCATCCACCTTTTTGAGTTATTTGTCATCTTATTTAACTTAATACACTTGTTAAATTATTTAATTAAACAATTATCCTAATTTCTTAACCCGTAGGTTAATTTATACTTTCCTATTGACATTAGAATCCATTATATATATAACGCTTAATAATTCCTGTAAACCATTAATATATTTATAATCTTTTTATTTAAATCACCTTTTATAAATTCAAAACTTTGATTCAGTTATAAAAGTATATTTTATAACTTAGAACTTCATCAAATCGTCTAACGACAAACGACCTCTTAAAACGATGGATATCATGCCATCTGCTGCCAATAACTTGATCAATAATGTTTATTGATTAAAAACACAACAATCGTTGAATATACGTTCAACGATCAACATCCATTCAACCATAAATATCCAAACAGGTTATAATATCATTTGGGGTAAATAATTCATGTGTGGGCAATAATGAACAATCAATAATATATAATTTATTTGAGGAATCCGGTCAGATCCCTCCAACCTGTTCGTCCTTGCATATCAGATCATAATATAATTTATAACAGCATGTGAAACAATTTTTGAACTAAATTATCTAATACGACATAGAAAAAATGTTGACGATCATTAATCAAACAATACGCAATCATGGCATCTAAACATCCAAATTATACTATTTACGATGAATGATAATTATATATGAATTTAGCACATCAGAGTAAATACAGAAAATTGTGAGAATTAACTCACCTTGATTCGACGGTTTCAGCTTTTATTTCGTTAAATCGTAAACGACCGTTGAAAACTCGATTGTCCCCGATCTCTTCCTGCTCAGCACAACATCGTAATATTCATTGATACTATCCGTAAAATCACGGGATCGTTATCAATTTTCCACGTTAAATGCACTACAGCCCTCTACTTTCAGTCACCGTCCACACCATGTTGCTCTCCTCAAATTCTCCACTGGCCCCGACATCATCAAGCCATCACAAACGTAACGCCATCGACCCTATCATGTACATGCACTCGACAACGTCGACTTCTCCATGCCACTCCCCCATGGCTAATCAGTAAACCACCTTCCATTTTTCGTTCATCGAAGGACCGGATTGATGCCACCAAAATGAAACAGCTCCTTTTCATACTTACACAGCTTGTACTCCCACCGTGTTCCTGATTGAGAGGCCATATTTCCTAGTTCTTTTCATATATCATGGGCCCAAGCCTACTTCTTAATCTACTTCCACCGTTTTCTTCAATGAATGGTCTTCAATGACTACTGCACCCTTCATTACTTTATATTCCACCGCATACAAGAACCTTGCGTCCACTACAAATCTAATAGCATCTCTTTCCACGTCCCTACGTTCATCTCCCCTACTTCATGCATCAACTAACCCCCACCGTCCACTTGTTTCTTCCCTTTGTGTGACAACCTGGAAAATCTGAACCAATTTAAAAATTTTATTTTTGCTATTTATTGAATTTTAAATAGTTGAAGTAATTTATTTTAAATAATAACGATTGAAGATTTATTTAAATCGAAGTTTCAACGAATATATTTATTTTCATTTCTAAAAGGAGTTAGAAATAGCGCGGTAGTTCAAAATTTTGAATTCAAACTTTGACTGACTGTACCGGATGCAAAATAAGTCGGAATTTTATGGAACCAAAAATATTTAAATCTGTTTAAAAATATCTTTCCAACGAATCTGAAAATTTGAAATTTCATAACGGGAATTAAAAGTTGTGGTCAGTTGAATTTTCAGAATAGTCGTTATGGAATTTAATAGAATATATGGCCCGTATAAATAGCCATTTTTCAAATGACCTCCGTTTTTGATGAAACTATTTTTGTTGGAACCGGAATGTCAAATTATTGCAGGATTCTAATTTTCATAATTTTGGGATCAATATGTGAGCATGGCAAAAGAAAATGTGTTCTGACAATTTCAGTTAATTTCGATCGACCAGAAAATGACCATTATTCAAACGGTTTTCAAATTCGACGAAATCTGTTTTGTTGAGACCGTATCATCAAAACAAAGCCAGATATAATTTTTCTGGGATTTTTAGGATCAGTCTGTGGCCCCGGTAAATTAAAATGTCCGATCTAATTAAATAGTTAAATGTTTTATTATTTAATTTGACGAATAACTAACTGAAACAGTCGAATGAGCCTACGAGACCTATCCCATTTTGTTCGGAATGGGGGTATTTGGCTAGGGGCGTCACTCGTTGGGTTTGATTTGGAGTTAAAAGCGATATAGAAATTAAATTGAGTTTAAAAGAATTAAATAAAATTGAAATATATATATATATATACCGTATAAAATACGGTATACGTATAACCCTATTCCTCTTCTACTACAGCCTCCATACATCGTTTTCAATGGCCGAAAAAGCATGATCCATCCCCTTCCAATAACTCTCTAACCGCTCACCAAAACCAATCCATCCTTCAGAGGATTTTGTAGAATATCCTTCGAGCTCCACATCCATACTCACTTCATTACCCATCGTCGCACGTACTCCTAGAATCATACCCGAGAAGCGGAGCCGTTCATTTGTAGACCGTCGCCACCAGGAGCGATCGAACGCCACCGCGAGTGGGCCCCAGGCACGCCGCACGAGGCAGTACGCCATCGACCATCCCGATCCCCCACCCGTGCCTCGATCCGCGTGAAAACCTGAGACCTCTTTGTGAACAAAAACGAGAAAACCGTCGGCCTCAATTCGACTAAGAAGAAGGGTATTATTTTATTATTCAATCAATTAATTAATTATTAAAATATAACCAAATCTTTGAATAGCCATATCTTGTTCTTATTTAATCAGATTTCGACGAAACTGAATTCGTTGGAATCGCAACGACGAGATTTACATTTCAGAACCGACCACAGAATTTTTAGAGCCTTCTACAATTTTAGTCGTCGTCAAATCAAGGTGAGATAACTGAATTCAGAAATAAAATAAATAAAAATTATATTAGGGAATTTAGAAACTCTCGACATCCGTCGTCTACAGACCATGGATGACTTGATTGATTTATTTGTGATTGGTTGAAATTTAGTGTTTGTTTATGGTTGAAAAAGAAAAAGAAACAGAAATTGAAAATAATTGATATAGTGAAAAATTCGTCTGCGTACGAAATAGATTATTGAAATCCCCCTTGTCAAAAGCTTCAAGGCTTTAAGGTAACGCGAGGAGCTGTACATCGGGATGGTGCCGGTTTAATTACCCTGCCGTTATGCTGCCGAAATTTTCTGAAATATTTGTGTGTTGTGAAATATTCATAGTGAAATTGGATTGAACATCAAAAATTCACTATTTTTATTGAAATTAGAAATATGGAAAATATTCATTATCTGAAATGAAAATAAGTTAAACAATAAAAAAATTCACATTTTTATTGTATATGAAAATTGTACATGTTTTTAACATAAATATGATCACATTAAAAATCTCATTTTTAATGTAAATTAGCAAAGTAGAAAAATGCATATATTTTGAACATGAAAATATGATCACATTAAAAATATCATTTTTAATGTAAATACAGGACGTTTGAAAGTGTTCATACGTTGAAATAAAAAGTTATTCTTTTATTTGCATTCTTTGATGCAAATATATTTTGAAATAAAAAATTATTCTTTTATTTTCATTCTTTGAAGCAAATATACATTGCAATAAAAAGTTATACTTTTATTTGCACTATTGATACAGATAAAATATTGAAATAGAAAGATCATATTTTTATTTGCATATTTAGATGCAAATAAACATTGTAGTTAAACGATCATATTTTTATTTGCATATTTAGATGCAAATAAACTTTTTAGTTAAAAGATCATATTTTTATTTGTATATTTAGATGCAAATAAACATTGTAGTTAAAAGATTATATTTTTATTGCATATTAGGATGCAAATAAACATTGTAGTTGAAAGATCATATTTTTATTTGCATATTTAGATGCAAATAAACATTGTAGTTAAAAGATTATATTTTTATTTGCATATTTAGATGCAAATAAACATTGTAGTTAAAAGATTATATTTTTATTAGCATAGTTAGATGCAAATAAACATTGTAGTTAAAATATCATTTTTTTTTTGCATGTTTAGATGAAAAGAAACATCGTAGTAAAAGATTACATTTTCAAAATGTAATATAAAAGAAAGTAAAAGATTACATTTTCAAAATGTAATATAAAAGAAAGAAAGGACTACACTTCCAAAATGAAATAGAAGATTAGAAAAGATCACATTTTACACAATGAAAGAAAAGATTACATTGAAATAAAAAGATTTATTTCAATGTAAATACATATTGAAATAGAAAGTTTACTTTTTCAATGTAATAACACATTGAAATAGGAAGTTATATTTTAATATAAACAAAGTTTGGAATAGAAGATTAAATTTTCAATGTAACCATATGTTTAAATGAAAATTTACATTTTTAATGTAATCAAAGAATGAAATCAAAGAGTACATTTTTATGTCAAATAAAAAGAATACATTTTTATGTTAGGTAAAAAGGATTACATTTTCTTTACAATAAAAAGGGATTTACATTTGATTTGCAAGTGAAAAAGATTGCATTTTAATTGTAATGTAAGAAGGTTACATTTTTATGTAATGTCAAACGATTGCATTTTTATACAATGCAAAGAAATTTCATTTTCCAGTGTAGTATAAGAAATGAATAAAGAAATTACATTTTTCAATGTAATAAAAGAATAATAGAAAGATAAGGAAAATTTCATTTTGTTTATAATATATGATTTCATATATAAAAGAAATCAACGTTAAAATGGTAATAGTTTGAAAACATTGAAAGAATTATATTTATATATATAAACATAAATTAAAATTTAAATGAATCGCGTGGTAGTTCGCGTATCGGCAATCGTAACTTCAAACGATTATACTGTAAGATCCAACCGTCGGATTTTCTCAAAACTGGAACCGATGGGTTTGTTTTGGAAGGATCTTTCCAACGATATAAAATTTGCGAAGATCCAGTGGTTAGATTTGGAGAAATGTGTAAATCAAATTTTGATGAAAATAGCGCCGAGGCCTTGTAATAACCCGAAGCGTCGTTTAATTATAAATGGCTATTTTTTAATAAATAAAAATAGCGATAAATCGTTATAAAATATTATAAGCGATATGGAATGAAAAGAAATGATTTTGAACTATATATATTTGAGAATTATTTGAAAAGACCGAGTTAAATCTCATTTCAAATAATTATACGATGATTGGAAGTTGAAGATTTGAAGACGGTGGTTGAAGACCGACGATCTTCACATCGAATGGATGTGTGGCTACTGATGTCCATGATTGGAGTAGATACCTTGAAGGGGCTACAGTGGTAACCGTCCGGACGTATTGTTGATTGTTCGGACATGCAAGGTATAAGGTGCCTCCGGTTTCGTTCAGACCTAGAACAGACTTGTAAATGGATTGTATGTCTGACGTTGTATTCCTTTATACTGTATTCGTTGATCTCGGCTAAATATATATATATATATATATATATGTGTTTGGTGTTTAATACCCTTCTCTAAGACGTACGAGCTTAGAGGTTATATATTGGTAGAAATCAATGGTATGGTATGGATTGACAATGTGGCATGCCAAGATGCATTTGATCAAGGCTTATTGTTGAAAAGCAGAGCCTTGTGGTTGATGATCAAAGCACAGCTTTAAATAGCATAGCTTTGTGTATAGCGTTACTTCGCGAGCCTTACACCTCGGTATGAACCAGAAACGGGAGTAAGGACTGCAGAGAGAACATACGTTTCTTTCTAGCTAGAAGTGGTGTATGTGCTTTAACAAGGCCAGGCATTTTTACTTATGTGGATGATGGAATGAGGCGCCTCGGTTATTTGAGTCACTAGTGGCTCTATTTACGCCCCATAGGGCGGGAAAACGTATTGTTCAGGCATAGTTAATCCACTAACATATTTGTGGACCGGCAACTGAAGATCCAAGGGTCACTCGAGCTCTAATCCTGAGATATGGTAGGCTAGATTGCCTCGAATTCGGTAAGGACTATCTTTTGCCTTGGTTCATGATGGAAATCCAACTTCCAATACGACCCATGTGGTTTTGATTGTATTACTAGTACGACGACATAGTATATGGTAGCTATGCCGTCTATGATTGATATTATGATTGAAATGTTTTTAAAACATATATACACTATTAATAATATTAAATTCGTTTTATCGTATCAAGAATTTTTGACTATTATAAGGTAAAACTCTATCCTATGGTTTGCGTTGCATTGTGTGATGGGACTTGAGTCTTATAATGGTTTCATTTTTCTAAAAAGCATTGCGTTGTTTAACGATTTACTTTACTTATGCACTGGCAATCCAATGGAGTAAACTCGTTCCGCGTTAGCGGCATGGTCCAGTGATTAGCCTTATTATCAGATAGGTTAAATAAGATTTCTCATACCAGTCCCATGACTGACTCGTAGTTTGTTTCACTTTGCAAATTCGGGTGCCCTCTTTTCCACACGGACAGCCTTGTATACAGGTTTAGCAGATTCATCCTGGATAGCTATGAAGCTGAAGATGGACATTATTATTCCTATTTTGCTGTTCAGACTTCTCTTAGTATATTATGTTTTTATCATGATGTAGACATTTTATATTAAGCTGGAACTGTATTATTTGCTAAGTATGATCCGATTATGTTGTGTAACTCTGATAATGTGTTATTTCCAGTATAATTTGGTGAACATTCTTTTCTGTAATTCTCTATTTCTATTCTGTTGTTATTGTTATGTGTTATATTCCAATGATTATCCTTACTTCCGCATACACGGGGTTTGGGGTCATCACATTTGGTATCAGAGCTTTGGTTAAACTTAGATTGGAATATAACATATTAACAAACTCATCAGAGGTAGAATCAGCAGAATCCCTAAACGAATAACTCATCATAGATAGGACTAGTAATGTCCTAGAATGAGTAAAATTACTGTAACACCCCGTGAATTCTATAACGTTAAGCTTCACAAATTAAGGTATAATTAATTCTAAATGAAATAATTAAGGGAAATGGGTTACGCCATTGCGTTCGTCTCAGAATTATGCTTGAGATAGAGTCCGAGTTTGCGTAAATCGGACTCCGTACGAAGGAGTTATGACCTTCGGAAGTTTCAGAATAAAATTTAAAATCAAACAGCTCAGTTTCAAATTCGAAATTCGAAAAACAGGTTCAAAATGGGCTGGGCGGGAAAATTCCCGCCCAGGGACCAGGTCGACCATAGGGTCGACCATGGTGTCGACCATAGGGTCGACCATGGTGTCGACCTGGCCCCCCAGGTCGATCATAGTGTCGACCTGGGTGTCGGTCTGCCAGTCGACCTGGCTGGCTAGGTCTGGCCCTGGCTCGAATTTCTGTGGCTCGGTGTGTCACTAGGGCTGACATGTCACCTCTTGATTGGCTCTTTGAACTTTGTATGGTCTAGATTCCTCCTGTCTTCATCTGACGGCTCAAAACAATTTAAAAATCTATAAATACACCCTAAGTCTCAACTGAAAATTCACACAAAAAAATAAGATGGGAGTCGTCATGCTGCCGGGAGGAATTGAGCATAGCCGTCAAGAGAGAAAATCCTAGAGACGAATCAAATTAAGAAGAAGATAAAAGTTTAATCAAATTAATGAACGCAACGTTAGTCTACCCAAAGGAGCGCATCTCAATTTCAGAATTCAGAATTCAAGATTCTGCATTCGTTGTAAGTATAGTGACCTTTCAGAATATGAATAAAAACTGTGATGTGATTCGATGTAAATGAAAATAGAATTGTGTTATTGTATGAATTCTGTGTATTGTAATCATTCTGTCATGACTTGTGTATTGATATTTGTGGCATAAATTGATTGATGCAAGCCTATTGGACATTTGTATATGAAAGTAATAGCAATAGCAAGTTGTGGCAAAAACTAGAAATTAATCCCTTTATGTATATGTCGATGGCATGGACTATGTATATTCCCTTAATCTAAGTTAGAATTTATGTAAACATGTTCTAGATTTGAAACCTTTTATGCCTACATGACCCAAAACCTACGATATCATTCTTATGTTTATGTGCAAGTATAATTGGATCTATGTTAGTATCGTTTGGGTTTCATAAACTATGCAAGTTCATGTTGAAATAGGTTATATGATTAGATGTTAAAATTGTACATTTTGGTGAATATACAACATTGTAGTTTTGTGGTTGACATTATGCCAAGTTAAACATGTTTAAACACAAGTTTGTATTAGCCTAAACTATGCCATTTCATATGTCACCTACTTAGTTATACTTTGATTTGAATGCAAGTTCACATGACCCATATTTTATGTTAGTTGAATCGCTAAATTGCAAGTTCATGCACCACACACCTTTATGTATTACATGTTCTTGATTTCCCCTTTTCTCACGTTTATAAAGTTGGGCTGAATTGTGACAAGCCCAACACATGTTATAATGTTGCGAACAAACGGGGTAATAACGTTGGGTGTAAAACATAAAATATATATGTTGGCATGGTTGGCACATGCCAACGACAATGACATTTAAGCGGTGTGAATTGATATACCTAAGAATAAAAGATATGACATTTACATATAATTGAGAAGTGATAAAATATGTAAATTTAGAAAACACGATATGCTTAACCCGAGGTTGGATTGAGTTGATGTAAACCTGCCCGGACCCGCCCGGCTGTCCAGTAGTCACAACAATACCTATCCAATGTGGGTGGTTAAGCATTGAGCCCAATAAGGACCCGAGGTTAGACTGAGCTACGGTGTAAACCTGCCCGGAACCGACCGGCACATCCAGTAACCGTAGCAATACCTGTCTAATGTGAGTTGTCAGGTGCTCTAAGAGGCTAAGGACAGATGGTAGGGTTAAGTCAACTATAACACTTAACCAAGTTCAACATGTTAACAAGAATTGATGGGTGGGGTTAGGTAAATACAGACACTTAACCACTTAACATGTTTGACTAGAAAATCCTGGTAACGAGGGACCCGTTTCAGCAGTAACCCAAGTTACGCATCATGGTACCCTGAAACTAAGCAGGGTGGGGCACGATTACTGGGCTGATTGTAAGCGGTCAAAGTGACGGCGGTTGGTGCAACAGTGTAGGTTCTAACGGGGTGCGGGCGTGCACACACTCCGGAGCAGACAAACAGGGCACTGGGGGCACCAGTAGTATAACCTATGCCTTCTAGAATTTGTGTTGGGGCCGCCACCATGGGTCTTGATACACCCCATGGTGGGACCAGCATATGTATCTACAATTCTTGGGGGCCATATGACACATGTTTACGCGAGTAGGAGCCGATCTTTAAATAAAAATGGGGACCACTTCACCCTCAGCATGGGGTGCCAGTTAGAATAAACTCAAGTAGGTGTAGAGATATATAGTGTGGGTGAGATAGTACATTCGATTCTAAACATCACCTCCTTAGCTGGTGGCACTTTCCTGTTTTCAGTTTATATTTATCATGCCCTTTTCTTGTTCACATACTGAAGAGTTACTAGATTTACTCAGGCTTTATGTCTGACTCTATTTTCTTTTCATATTCTTTTCTTTCGTCCCCCCCCAGGTCCACAGGGAGGAAACAACTCAGCTCAGTCAGACTCTTTACAAGCTCCAAGACCGTAGATGTATGATTTGGATCTCTTTTGCTCGGATTATGGCTTTGGATATCACTATGGGGATTTTTGTCACTTTATTTATGTTTTATGCTTCTTTAATAATCAAGACAGTAATGAGGTTGTAATGTTGGAAGTATTTTGAGATAATTATGGAAATGTTTTGTTTGAACACGTATTGCTGAAATAAAAGTCTGTTTGGTTTCCGCTGTTTTAAAATATGTGTATTTATATCTGTCTTGAGTTTATCAGTGGCTTTTACTTATAAACCTCCACCAAAGTTAAGGCATTCCCTTTGTGAGTGACCTTAACGGAGGTGGGGTGTTTCAATTACACTCCCATAGATTCATTTACACTTAAATATATGTCTCTATGTTTTACAATATCTATTCTGTTGGCCTGACTCTTTGTCTGCTATTTGCAGAAATAGTAGAAATGAGTGGCAGAAACAGAAGAAGTAAATCTTTGGTTCATTAATCTAATGGGCCAGTTGTGCCCCCGTAACCAGAACCAGATCTAGAAGCTCTGGTAAAGAGGTACTAGAATCTGGGTGGAGAAACATTCTCTGACAAGGAGTCCATTATTGAATCACAAGCATGGATGCATTCCGCTAAGAGAAATTTCGAAGGCTTAAAGTTGAAAGATGATCAGAAAAGACTAATAGCATCTTGGGTGCTTAAAGGCGAAGCTTTATTCTGGTGGGATACTGTTACAAAGGAGAATCCAGAAGGTAATATTACCTGGGATAAATTCAAAGAAATTTTCATCGAAAAGTTTATTCCTCCAGGAGAAATTGATCGGTTATACGATGAGTTCTACAATCTAAAACAAGATGATATGACTATTTGGGAGTATCAGAAGAAATTCGAAGAACTTTCCCGCTTTACCCCAGAACTAATCGAAGATCCTTTGAGGAAGAATCGGAGATTTATTAAAGGACTTCAAAGAAAGTACCTAAATAGAGTGACTGCTCATATTCATCTCCCTTTTTCTGGAATGATAGCTATGGCTTGTCGCTATAAGGATAATGATAAGCAAACTGGTTCGGAGAAGAAGAAAGCATCTCTAGTAGCAAAACGAAGTTTGAAACTGATAGCCCTGAGGCTTGTACGCAGCCGGAGGTCAGCAAGAAGCCTAAAGTTAGTCAGAAAAAGCTAAAGACAGTCGTATGTCTCAAGTGTAATAAGCAAGGGCATTCGATAAGAAATTGCAAATCTTCGAAGAAATGAAAGAATGATGAATCTCAATCCAATAGGAAGTTTCAAGAGAATAGAGAATGCAATCTTTGCCATTAGATAGGGCATCTTTCAAAAAAATTGCCAACTATCAAAGAAGTCCAAAGTGGCTCAAATCAATAAGGCGACAGAAGCTCCAACACCCTTAGCAAGCCAAGAAAGGCCAGATGTTTTGAAAGGCACTCTTAATATTAAAAATATCCCTGTCACAGTATTATTTGATACCGGTGCATCACGAAGTTTCATTTCGAGTAATACAGTCAAGAAGCTCGATTTAAAAACGAGGTATCTTAAAGAATCGATTAATGTCCATAGTCTGGTCGGTGGTTCCCTTGTTCTTGGTGTATATTGCCGAGTGCTGATCTCATTTTCTTGTTACCAATACCCTATTAATTTGATCATCATGGATTTTTCTGAGTTCGATGTTATCCTTGGGCTGGATTGGTTAACATGACATGAACCTGAGGATAAATGTGCTGAAAGGTTTGTTAAAGTTAAAACGAAGCTAGGAGATATTGTTATACCTTGTGTAGGCTCAGATTCAGACAGAAATTTTTTTTGGGCTACTCTAGAAGTCACCCCCACTGCTCTTGAAAATATTCCTATCGTAAAAAATTATGCGGATGTGTTCAAAGAAGTTGATGGCTTACCTCCGCGGAGAGAAATTGACTTCAGGATTGACCTAGCTCCAAATGCAAGACCAGTTGTACATCCTATTCGGAGAACGGCGCCAAAAGAAAAAGAAGAACTGAGCAATCAAACCAAACAACTTTTGGGAAAAGGTCTGATCAGACCCAGTTTCTCTGAATGGGGTGCAGCAGTAGTGTTTGTTCCCAAGTCAAACGGTACTCTCCGATTGTGTGTGGGTTGCCGAGCTTTAAATAAGCGGACGCTCAAGAATAAGTATCCATTTCCCCGTATAGATGATTTGTTGGATCGTTTAAATGGAGCTAAAGTGTTTTCAAAGATGGACCTAACTACAGGTTTCCATCAATTGCGTATTGCTGAAGAGTGTGTTCCTTTGACGGCTTTCAGAGGTCTAGACACATTTTATGAATGGTTAGTAATGCCGTTCGGCTTATGCAACGCTCCAGCCTATTTTGTCGATTTGATGAATCGAGTATTCCGCGATGTTTTGAACAAATTTGTGCTGGTCTTTATTGATGACATCTTAATCTTTTCCAAGTCAACTGTTGAGCATGAGAAACATTTAGAACAGGTTTTGGAAATTCTGAGAAAGAACATATTAAAAGCCAAATTTTCAAAATGTGTATTCTGGCAAGAAGAAGTGAAGTTCCTCGGTCATGTAGTATCGAAGGAAGGAATTTCAATAGATCCTAGCAAAATCACAGCCATTAAAGATTGGAAGCAGCCTACCACTCCTACTGGAGTCAGAAGCTTTCTGGGATTGGCTGGCTATTATCGGAAATTCGTTAAAGATTTTTCAAGGACAACTTGTCCATTGACGAAGCTTACAAAGAAGCATACAAAGTTTATCCGGGTACCCGAATGTGAGGCAGCTTTCCAAGAGCTGAAACAGAAGTTGATAACTGCTCTTGTGTTGACCATCATAGATGGCAATCAGGATCTGAAAGTTTGGACTGATGCTTCTAAAGATGGTATTGGTGCAGTGTTAATGCAACTAGCCGTCAGTTAAAATCGCATGAGAAGAATTACGCCACTCATGACCTTGTCCTAATGGCCATCGTATTTGCTCTAAAGATATGGAGGCACTATCTTTTGGGTGAAAAGTTCGAGCTATATACAGATCATAAATCTTTAAAGTATCTGTTCACCCAAAGAGATTTGAACTTGAGGCAGCAACGTTGGATTGAATTCCTTGCACCCTATGATATAGACATCTTATATACTCCAGGAAAAGCCAATGTTGTGGCAGATGCATTTAGCAGAAAGAATGCGGGTGTCGCCAATCTTATCCTTGCCAATCTCATCATTACACCCACATTGATCGGCAAAATCTCTGCTCTTCAGAAGGATGATGGATTTATACAGAGGATTAGCAAAAGAGTTAGGGAAGGCGAACCCAAGAGTTTCCAGATTGATGAGAAAGGGGTTCTGAGGCTAAAAGGCCGAATTTATGTCCCGAATATTCCTGAGCTCCGAAGAGAAGTAATGGATGAATGTCATAAATCCAAGCTTTGTATTCATCCAGGGGTGAGCAAGATGTATCATGATCTCAAACGAACATTCTGGTGGAAGTCTATGAAAAAAGACATTTCCATTTATGTCAGCAGGTGTTCTACTTGTCAGCAAGTCAAGAGTGATCAGCAAAAACCTACCAGCTTGTTACAACCACTACCAGTTCCAAGTTGGAAATGGGATCAAATTTCCATGGATTTTATTGATGGCTTGCCCCGAACCAGAAAAGGTAATGACAGTATATGGGTGATTGTTGATCGTCTCACAAAAACCGCCCATTTTATTCCTGTTAAATTGACTAGAACAGCTCAAAGTTTGGCGAAGATTTATTTCAAAGAAATTGTCCGACTACATGGAGTCCCCAGTAGCATTGTAAGTGATCGTGACCCTATATACGTTAGTAAATTCTGGGAAGCTTTCCAAGGAGAGCTAGGGACAACATTAAATCTGAGCATCGCTTATCATCCTCAAACAGATGGCCAGACTGAGAGGGTGAATCATATACTGGAAGACTTGTTGTGGGCTTGTATTCTTGACTTTGGCGGATCATGGGAGGACCACTTGCATTTGGTCGAGTTCTCCTATAATAACAATTACCAAGCAAGCTTGGAAATGTCTCCATTTGAAGCATTGTATGGCAGGCCTTGCAGATCTCCAGCATGTTGGGTGGAACCAGGCAATAGACTAGAATTGGGTCCTGACATGATTAGAGAAGCTTCGGACAAAGTTGATTTTATTAAAAAGCGATTTTTAGCAGCTCAGAGCCGACAGAAAAGCTATGCAGATGCAAGAAGAAGGGATCTAGAATTTGCTGTTGGCGATTATGTATACTTGAGAGTTTCCCCCATTAAGAGAAGTTGTCCGCTCTGGGAAGACTGGGAATTTGGCTCCTAGATTCATTGGTCCATTCCCCATTCTAGAAAGAATTGGAACTCTCGCTTACAGAGTTTAGTTGCCTGATTGGTTGTCGGGGTACATGATGTATTCCATGTATCTCAACTCTGGAAGCATGTACATGATCCAGACTTGATTGTGGAGGAAGCTGCACAACAAGATTTGGAAGTTGCCCCTAACTTAGCAGTAAGAAGGGAGCCTGTAAAGATCATTGGCAAAGAAACTCGAGTTCTAAAGAACAAAAGAATTCATCTAGTAAAAGTGTAGTGGAGCGGAGATCCCAGAGACTGTACATGGTAGATAGAGGATAGCATCAAACATGCTTATCCCCATTGTAGAGTGGATATCTCTGACTAGCTCTAGTGCAAGGTACGTTTACCATATTTGCATTTTCCGTTTTGTTTCCTACTATACTATAGTTTCCTTTTTGGGGACGAAAAGTTCTTAAGTGGGGGAGATTGTAACAACCCAGAAAATCTGAAATAATTTAAATTTTTTATTTTGGCTATTTTATTGAATTTTAAATAGTTGAAGTAATTTATTTTAAATAATAGCGATTGAAGATTTATTTAAATCGAAGTTTGAACGAATATATTTATTTTCATTTCTAAAAGGAGTTAGAAATAGCGCGGTAGTTCGAAAATTTGAATTCAAACTTTGATTGACTGTACCGGATGCAAAATAAGTCGGAATTTAGTGAAACCAAAAATATTTAAATTTGTTTAAGAATATCTTTCCAACGAATCCAAAAATTTGAAATTTCATAGCGGGAATCAAAAGTTATGGCCAATTGAATTTTCAGAATAGTCGCTATGGAATTTAATAGAATATATGGCCCGTATAAATAGCCATTTTTCAAATGACCTCCGTTTTCACTTTTGTTGGAACTGGAATGTCAAATTATTACTGGATTCCAATTTTCATAATTTTTGGGATCAATATGTGAGAGTGGCAAAAGAAAATGTGTTCTGACAATTTCAGTTAATTTCGATCGACCAGAAAATGGCCATTTTTCAAACGGTTTTCAAATTCGACGAAATCAGTTTTGTTGAGACCGTATCGTCAAAACAAAGCCACTGGGATTTTTAGAATCAGTCCGTGGCCCCGGTAAATTAAAATGTCTGACCTAATTATATAGTTAAATGTTTTATTATTTAATTTGACGAATAACTGACTGAAACAGTCGAATGGGCCTACGATACCTATCCCATTGTGCTCGGAATGAGGGTATTTGGCTGGGGCGTCACTCGTTGGGTTTGATTTGGAGTTAATAACGATATAGAAATTAAATTGAATTTAAAAGAATTAAATAAAATTAAAATACATACATACATACATACACACACGCACACACACACACACACACACACACACACACACATATATATATATATATACACCGCATAAAATACAGTATACATATAACCCTATTCCTCTTCTACTACAGCCGACATACATCGTTTTCAATGGCCAGAAAAGCACGATCCAACCCCTTCCAATAACTCTTTAACCGCTCACCAAAACCAATCCATCCTTCAGAGGATTTTGTAGAATTTCCTTCGAGCTCCAAATCCATACTCACTTCATCACCCATCGTCGCACGTACTCCGAGAATCACACCCGAGAAGCGGCGCCGTTCATTTGCAGACCGCCGCCACCAGGAGCGATCGAACGCCGCCGCGAGTGGGCCCCAGGCGCACCGCACGAGGCACTACGCCGTGAACCATCCCGTTCCCCCTCCCGTGCCTCGATCCGCGTGAAACCTGAGACCTAATTGTGAACAAAAACAAGAAAACCGTCGGCCTAAATTCGACTAAGAAGAAGGGTATTATTTTATTATTTAATCAATTAATTATTAAAATATAACCAAATCTTTGAATAACCATATCATGTTCATATTTAATCAGATTTCGACGGAACTGAATCTATTGGATTCGCAACGACGAGATTTACATTTCAGAACTGACCGCAGAATTTTTAGAGCTTTCTACAATTTTAGGCATCGTCAAATCAAGGTGAGATATCTGAATCTGAATTCAGAAATAAAATAAATAAAAATTATATTAGGATGCAAACAGAGTTTAGAAACTCCCCACACCCGTCGTCCACATACCATGGATGACTTGATTGATTGATTTGTGATTGGTTGAAATTTGGTGTTTGTTTGTGGTTGAAAAAGAAAAAGAAAAAGAAAAAGAAATTGAAATTAATTAATATTGTGAAAAATTCGTCTGCGTACGAAATAGATTATTGAAATCCCCCTTGTCAAAAGCTGCGAGCCTTTAAGGTAGCGCGAGGAGCCGTACATCGGGACGATACCGGTTTAATTACCCTGCCATTATGCTGCCGAAATTTTCTGAAATATTTGTGTGTTGTGAAATATTCATAGTGAAATTGGTTTGAATATCAAAAATTCACTATTTTTATTGAAATTAGAAATATGGAAAATATTCATTATCTGAAATGAAAATAAGTTAAACAATAAAAAAATACACATTTTTATTGTATATGAAAATTGTACATGTTTTTAAGATAAATATGATCACATTAAAAATTTCATTTTTAATAAATTAGCAAAGTAGAAAAATGTATATATTTTGAACATGAAAATATGATCACATTAAAAATCTCATTTTTAATGTAAATACAGGATGTGTGAAAGTTTTCATACGTTGAAATAAAAAGTTATTCTTTTATTTGCATTCTTTGATGCAAATATATTTTGAAATAAAAAGTTATTCTTTTATTTGCATTCTTTGATGCAAATATACATTGCAATAAAAAGTTATACTTTTATTTGCACTATTGATACAAATAAAATGTTGAAATTGAAAGATCATATTTTTATTTGCATATTTAGATGCAAATAAACATTGTAGTTAAAAAATTATATTTTTATTTGCATATTTAGATGCAAATAAACATTGTAGTTAAAAGATCATATTTTTATTTGTATATTTAGATGCAAATAAACATTGTAGTTAAAAGATTATATTTTTATTTGCATATTTAGATGCAAATAAACATTGTAGTTGAAAGATCATATTTTTATTTGCATATTTAGATGCAAATAAACATTTTAGTTAAAAGATTATATTTTTATTTGCATATTTAGATGCAAAGAAACATCGTAGTAAAAGATTACATTTTCAAAATGTAATATAAAAGAAAGTAAAAGATTACATTTTCAAAATGCGACGATCTCAAAATCCGTACGACGGTATTAAGAATAATCATGGGAATATAACACATTAACCATCATTAGCAGAGTACAGATAATAGCATAAACAACAAATAGAATAATTTTACATAAATATGACAGCGGAATCATTACATGTAACAACATCAGAGTAGCACAGTGTAGGATATAACTTAGTGCATAAAAAGGGAATGATCAGTCAACATCGCCATAGCGGGATATATACTTACAGTGAGACATAATAAAGATATCAGTCTACATCGCCTGAGGCGGTACATATACATAAGATAATAAATGCTGGTGGTATATCAGTCTATATCGCCATAGGCAGAATCATATACGTAAGATAAGAATGGCGGAAAGTCAATAGCCAAAATACAAGTAAATCCAATCCTCGCCATCAAGCCAAAAACGCACTCCGTGCTGCAGTGATAAGCCAAAATAACCTGTCATCTGTCAACTAGGTTGCCCATGTGAAAATAAAGGCACCCGAGTTTGCAAAGTGAAACAAACAACGAGTCAGTCGTGGGACTGGTATGAGAAATCTACTTAACTGGTTTAACAACAGTAATAAGGCAAATCATAGGACCACGCCACTTTCGCGGAACGGGTTTACTCCAGTGATTGCCAGTGCATTTAAAACAAAGTAAATTATTTAAACAACGCAATGCTTTTAAAAAGAATGAAGCCGTTATAAGACTCAAGTCCCATCACACAATGCAACGCAAACCAGAGGATAGAGTTTTACTTATAATGGCCAAAATATGCTTAATACGTGCAAAGCGAAATCACTTGGTATTATTACTAGTGCATATATGTTTCAAAAGCAAATTCAATCATAAATATCAATCATAGACGGCATAGCTACCATCTACTATGTCGCCATACTAGTTCTACAATCAAATCCGTTATTTCGTATTGGAAATTGGGATTCCATCATGAGTCGAGTCAAGGGGCAAGCTCCTCTCCGCTTCGAGACACTCTAGCAAATGCCTCAGGACTACACACTCTGGGTAACCCTTGGAATCGGCTGGGCCGGTCCTCCCTTATGTTTGAGGATTAGTTATTTCTGAACACACGTTTCCCGGTCCTTACAGACCTATAATCGAGGCGCCTCGCATTCCAACAACCACAAAGATGAAAGTAATATAAATGTCAGCCAGTTTAAGCACTGACACCACCATAACTAGAAAGAAACGTTGTGTTCTCCCAGCGGTCCTTATCCCGTTTTTGACTCATACCGAGGTGTGAGGCTCGCGAATCCACGCTATACACAAAGCCAGGCCACGTAGGTCGTACTTTGATCCTCGACCACAAGACTTTTCTTTGCAACAGAAGCCTTGATCACTGCATCTTGGCATGCCACACAGGAAATCCACTCCATACGACTGATTTCTATCGATATACAACCTCTGAGCTCGTATGTCTCAGAGAAGGGCGTTAAGGAAGAGAATAAATTATCTGCCACCAAACAGATATATATTTAACAGAGATCAATCAGCACAGAACAAAATCCAATGTCAGACACACAGCCCATTTACAAGTCCATTCTGGGTCTGAACTAAACCGGAGGCACCATATTCCTCGCATATCCATACAATCAATACATACGTCCAGACGGCTACTACTTCCGTCCCTTCAAGGTAGCTACTCCAATTAGGAACCTCAGCAGCGCCCATCCATCCGATACGAAGATCGTCGGTCTTGAACCGTCTTCGTATTTTCGACTTCGAATCGTTCGATCAATTATTTGAAATGAGGGTTAGCTCGGCCTTTTCAAATAATTCACGTATATTTAGAGTTCAAATCAATTCTTCCCATGGTTAAATTATTCGACATTCACATTTCAGTTCTTTAGTATAATTTTCATGTCAAACACATTCAGCCATCAAATATCAAGCAAACCAAGTAAAATTGGTTTATTTCCATTCCATGCCGCTTATGATATTTTATAACGATTTTTCGCCATTTTTATTTATTTAAAAATGACTATATTTAATTAAACGACGTTTCAGGTCGTGCCGTGGCACTGTTTTCCCCCAAATTTGTTTTACACATATCGGGAAATCTAACCGTTGGATTTCTACAAAGTTTATATCCCTGGGAAGATATTCCCAAAGCGAACCCAACGGTTCCAGTTTCGTGAAAATCCGACGGTCGGATCTTTCGGTATAGTCGTTTGAAGTTACGATTTCAAAACGCGAACTGCACGGCCTCGATTCGTTTTAATTTAATTTTTATATATATATATATAAATATAATTCATTCGACGATTCGAATATCGTTTTCACTTCAAATATTTCACTAACGCCTTTATATTTCGAAAAATTTCGCCATAACCTCCTTTGTACAGGAAGGGGTTTGGAAATTTATTGGGCCGTATTAGGTACCCAATAAATCCTAATAAGCATACACATATTTATAGTGATATATTCCGGTGTCCACAGGGGAGTGTGTATAGATCATAACTCCAGAGAATAAATTCTCATCACCCTATAAATGGGCTTTGTGCCTTAATGACCAGAGAGACGTGCTTATTGTCATCTCCAGACCCGTGTGGGGTTTTTATTAATCTGGCAATTTACCGTTACAATTTATATAGTCCAGATCAGTCATCAGTTCAACCTGTAATATATAGTCATCGCCATACAAGTCTCTCACTCATATGGTAAATCTTCAACCTCGTCACACAAGCTCCAAATGCTTATGTGTTATATGATGAAGTATGCCTATCGTCAAGAAGTATGCCATATAGCATAGTTCAAAATTAGTTGTTACTATCCTATGGCGATGTTTATTATTACACACAGAATAACCAGCACTCCGCATCCAATGACATTCACAGGAGTTGATATAAAAATAAAATTGCGCAGCCAACTCATTAAGGCTTACCTATTTGTCGGGCACGCAAGTAAATTCTTTACTCAACAGCTAATCCATTTTCTCTATTCAACACATGTATATATATATATATATATATATATATATATGTAGGACAAAGCTAATAATAATATTCCTAGCGAACAAATATTTATTTCAACACACTGTTATTTTTAACACTTATACATAGGATAAAATGATATTTTTAACAAACAAAAATATATTTCAACTCTTGTCTATTTTATTTAGATCCCAAACATAATAAAAATAATATTTATAACCCCCGAACATTTATTTCAACCCGTGTGTATTTTTAGCAAGGCGTATACATGATAAAAGTAATATTTTTATCATCAGAAATATTTATTCAACACATGAATTTCTATTCAACGAATGAATTTCTATTCAACACATGAATGTTTTCTATAGTTCGTATATATAATAAAAATGTGATTTTTATTGTTAAAGCAATTTATTTAAAACACGAATACCATTCAACACATGAATTTCTATTCAACGAATGAATTTCTATTCAACACATGAATGTTTTCTATAGTTCGTATATATAATAAAAATGTGATTTTTATTGTTAAAGCAATTTATTTAAAACACGAATACCATTCAACACATGAATTTCTATTCAACGAATGAATTTCTATTCAACACATGAAGGTTTTCTATAGTTCGTATATATAATAAAAATGTGATTTTTATTGTTAAAGCAATTTATTTAAAACACGAATACCATTCAACACATGAACTTCTATTCAACGAATGAATTTCTATTCAACACATGAATGCGGTTTCAACATATGAAAATA
The DNA here is from genome assembly GCA_030737875.1 of Allium sativum. Classification (NCBI taxonomy): domain Eukaryota; kingdom Viridiplantae; phylum Streptophyta; class Magnoliopsida; order Asparagales; family Amaryllidaceae; genus Allium; species Allium sativum. The sequence goes on along the minus strand of CM060919.1, from coordinate 563,965,573 downwards.
ATTTCAACAAATGAAAATAATTCTAACACATGAATATTTCAGAAAATTTCGACAGCATAACGGCAGGGTAGTTAAAACCGGCACCGTCCCGATGTACGGCTCCTCGCTCTACCTTAAAACCTCGCGGTTTTTGACAATGGGGATTTCATGCATCTAGTTCGCACGTAGGTGGCATGTTTTATTTTCATTTTCACAATCCTATTCTTATTTGTTTCAACCACAAGAGGATATTTTTCAACCACAAAGGTATTTTTCAACCACAATCCAATAATATCAACCACAAACAATTATTTTCAACCATTCGTCATACCACATATTTTCACGCCAATCACAAGCAATAAATATCGTCCATGGTTTGTGGACGAGGGGAGTATATATATATATTTTTTATTTCTATTCGAACACACATATCTTTTATACAATGCATGTATAATTCATACTTCGCTCATATAGCTTACACAACGCATGTACATGTGGTATACGACGCGTGTATAATTTATATTTAGCTTATATAATTTATACATCACATTTCCATTCACATTTCAGTTTAGAAATTTCACATTGGTTTTCGAGATGCTAAAAATCGTGGCTAGCTCAGAAAAATCCGCAGTCTCTTCTAGAAAGTAGAGAGCCTCCTTGCGGTCACGATGTCTCCTGTTTCATTGAATTTCGTTAACACACGATAAAGATACGATTTTTCAAAGTTTGCAACGGTTTTAAAGTGTTAAAACTGTTTTAAATTAACAAAGCCGCACCTTTCAGGTTGGGGTTCAAAACTAGGTTTAGCAATTTCTCTCAATCCGTGGCTCGAGGTAAGGATCGGACAGCACCACTGTGAAGTGCTCGGAGGGGCGCACCTTCGCCAGGAGTGGGGCCCGGTGCGGTGGCAGATCCGATCGTCGGCGGCGGTTGAAAGGTGGAAACTTCGGAGGAGCAGTTCTTCACGACGGAGCAACGATAGGGTGAGTTCTTGGTATGGATTTGAAGAGGGGAAGGAGAACTACAAAAAGTTCAACTGGAGGTGGGGCTGATTCGGGCTGTGGCGATCGGAAATCGCCTGGGAAGCGGGGAGGTTCTTTCCGTCGTCGAGATCGGGTTTACGGGGGGTTTTCTGATATATTTTTTTTAATTATGAAGGAGAAATTTGATTGGCCTATGGTTTTATTAAATTTAAAATAGTGTTTCTCCACACGGAGACCAATTCAAACCCAACGACTATCACCCTTAGCTAAATACTCCCATCCCGGACACAATGGGATATGTTTCGTAGGTCAATTCGACTGTTACAATCAGTTATTCTTCAAATTAAAATATAAAGCATTCAAATTCTGTTTTGAACGTACATTTCAATTTGCCAGGGCCACAAACTGATTCAAAAAATTCCAGAAAAATAAATCTAGCTATGTTTTGACGCTACGGTCCTAACAAAACTAGTTTCGTCGAATTCTGAGATCGTTTGAAAAATGGCCATTTTCTGGTCGATCCAATTTAATAGAAATTGACCAATCACATTTTCTTTTGCCACGCTCACATACTAGCTTCAAAAATTATGAAATTTGAAACCTAGTAATAATTTAACATCCCGGATCTGACAAAAGTGGTTTCGTCGAATTCTGAGGTCGTTTGCAAAATGTCTATTTTCAAGGGCTATATATTCTCTATAGCGACCTTTCTGAAAAATCATTTGGCCATAACTTTTGATTCCCGCCATGAAACTTCGATTTTTCACATTCGATAGAAAGATATTCATTAACAGATTTAAATATTTTTGGTTTCACTAAAATCCGTTATATTTTACACCCCGTACAGTCAGTCAAAGTTTGAATTCAAAATTTTAAACTGCCACATTATTTCTAATTCATTATTTTATTGAAATATTCCATTTCAATTGTTTAAATTTCCTCAAAATATCCAATTTAAAAATTTTAAACTGGCTCGTATTTTCCGGGTTGTTACACAAAATGTAATATAAAAGAAAGAAAAGACTACACTTCCAAAATGAAATAGGAGATAAGAAAAGATCACATTTTACATAATGTAAGAAATGATTACATTGAAATAAAAAGATTTATTTCAATGTAAATACATATTGATATAGAAAGTTTACGTTTTCAACGTAATAACACATTGAAATAGGAAGTTATATTTTAATATAAACAAAGTTTGGAATAGAAGATTACATTTTCAATGTAACCATATGTTGAAATAAAAAATTACATTTTTAATGTAATCAAAGAATGAAATCAAAGAGTACATTTTTATGTCAAATAAAAAGTATACATTTTTATGTTAGGTAAAAACGATTACATTTTCTTTACATTAAAAAGGGATTTACATTTGCTTTGAAAGTGAAAAAGATTGCATTTTAATTGTAATTAAGAAGGTTACATTTTTATTTAATGTCAAAAGATTGCATTTTTATGAAATGCAAAGAAATTTCATTTTCCAGTGTAGTATAAGAAATGAATAAAGAAATTACATTTTTCAATGTAATAAAAGAATAAAAGAAAGATAAGAAAATTTTCATTTTGTTTATAATATATGATTTCATATATAAAAGAAATCAATGTTAAAATGGTAACAGTTTGAAAACGTTGAAAGAATTATATTTATATATATATATATAAATAGAATTAAAATTTAAACGAATCGCGCGTGGTAGTTCGCGTATCGACAATCGTAACTTCAAACGATTATACTGTAAGATCCAACCATCGGATTTTCTCAAAACTGGAACCGATGGGTTTGTTTTGGAAGGATCTTTTCAACGATATAAAATTTGCGAAGATCCACATCAAATTTTGATGAAAATAGCGCCAGGGCCTTGTAATGACCCGAAGCGTCGTTTAATTATTAATGGCTATTTTTAAATAAATAAAAATAGCGATAAATCGTTATAAAATATAATACGCGATATGGAATGAAAAGAAATGATTTTGAACTATATATATTCAAGAATTATTTGAAAAGATCGAGTTAAATCTAATTTCAAATAATTATATGATGATTGGCAGTCGAAGATTTGAAGACGGTGGTTGAAGACCGATGATCTTCACATCGAATGGATGTGTGGTTACTGATGTCCATGATTGGAGTAGCTACCTTGAAGGGGCTACAGTGGTAACCGTCCGGACGTATTGTTGATTGTTCGGATATGCGAGGTATAAGGTGCCTCCGGTTTCGTTCAGACCCAGAACGGACTTGTAAATGGATTGTATATCTGATGTTGTATTCCTTTATACTGCATTCGTTGATCTCGGCTAAATATATATCTGTTTGGTGTTTAACACCCTTCTCTAACACGTACGAGCTTAGAGGTTATATATTGGCAGAAATCAATGGTATGGTATGGATTGACAATGTGGCATGCCAGGATGCATTTGATCAAGGCTTATTGTTGAAAAGCAGAGCCTTGTGGTTGATGATCAAAACACAACTTTAAATAGCATAGCTTTGTGTATAGCATTACTCCGCGAGCCTCACACCCCGGTATGAACCAGAAACAGGAGTAAGGACTGCAGGGAGAACATACGTTTCTTTCTAGCTAGAAGTGGTGTCTGTGCTTTAACAAGGCCAGACATTTTTACTTATATGGATGATGGAATGAGGCGCCTTGGTTATTTGAGTCCCTAGTGGCTCTATTTACGCCCCATAGGGCGGGGAAACGTATTGTTCAAGCATAGTTAATCCACTAACATATTTGTGGACTGGCCCTGAAGATCCAAGGGTCACTCGAGCTCTGATCCTGAGACATGGTAGGATAGATTGTCTCGAATTCGGTAAGGACTATCTTTTTCCTTGGTTCATAATGGAAATCCAACTTCCAATAAGACCCATGCGATTTTGATCATATTACTAGGACGGCGACATAGTATATTGTGGTTATGCCATCTATGATTGATATTATGATTGAAATGTTTTTAAAACATATATACACTAATAATAATATTAAATTCGTTTTATCGTATCAAGCATTTTTGACCATTATAAGGTAAAACTCTATCCTCTGGTTTGCGTTGCATTGTGTGATGGGACTTGAGTCTTATAATGGTTTAATTTTTCTAAAAACATTGCGTTGTTTAACGATTTACTTTACTTATGCACTGACAATCCAATGGAGTAAACCCGTTCCGCGTTAGCGGCGTGGTCCTGTGATTACCTTTATTATCAGATAGGTTAAATAAGATTTCTCATACCAGTCCCATGACTGACTCGTAGTTTGTTTCACTTTGCAAACTCGGGTGCCCTCTTTTCCACACGGGCAACCTTGTATAGAGGTTTAGAAGATTCATCCTGGATAGCTATGAAACTGCAGATGGACATTATCATTCCTATTTTGCTGTTCAGACTTCTCTTAGTATATTATGTTTTTATCACGCTGCAGACATTTTATATTAAGCTAGAACTGTAATATTAGCTAAGTATGATCCGATTATGCTGTGTAACTCTGATGATCTATTATTTCCAATGTTATTTGATGAACATTCTCCGCTGTAATTCTCTATTTCTGTTCTGTTGTTATTGTTATGTGTTATATTCCAATGATTATCCTTTATTCCGTATACACGGGGTTTGGGGTCATCACACTTTGTTTTCAGTATCCAAAACTTCCACCAAATATCTCCACAGTACCGCACACAACTTTTCACTACTTCCACTTCACATACCTTTTTCTTTACTCCAAACCATGTTATGACTACTCTTCTTGCATTCACCCTATACGCCCCTTTCCTCATCACCAAAACAACAATACTGTCGCCACTGCCAAACCCACTTATCACAGACTGCCCTCCACCTTATGCATGCCTTTCATCATTCCATTACCATGCAAAACTCCCCACTTCCACGTTTAGAAACTTCAGTACCCCCATGCACCTTTATTCCATGCAAACAATTTCTATGCCACATCCATCACCACCCTAGATCCTCCAGTGGTCTCGCATGCCCATGTTACACCATGCCAGTGCCAAGCAACCCTTCACTTTACAAACATCATCCCCACCTCACAAGTCTTCCACCATCAGTAGCATCCCGGAATCAAACCGCCTGAACTCCGACTTCACGTTGTCGCCGTACCCAACATCCAAACAACGTTGCTTCACTACACACTCCATCTACCACCCATTCTCATCACCGTTCCCACTCACCAACACAAGAACATGCAACCCAGTTTCCGAATAATACTTCAAGAATTTCCCTGGGTTTGAATGAAAGGAAAGCACTGTGCAGAAGGAAAACGCTTCATTTATATAAGGTGCAGAAGGCATATATTATATATATTTTTATCCCTTTCCATTACTGTTTTCGAGATAGAAACGAGGCAAACCGTGGATGATTTCTATATTCGAACAAGGTGGAAACGAATATGGATGAGTATTTATATAGCAGATTTGAGAAGATGCAATTGCTTTTCTCTTTCTTGAGGACAATTTCTGAGTGATGATGGAAAGCGATTTTATATAGGAAAATTTTGAAGATAAGGGCCACATCGTTTCATTAGGAAATGACTCAATGTACACTAGGGTATGGGGACATCAACGTTGAGGTATGGAGTTTCATATTTTTCTGTGTAAGTTATGGGAATGTGTACGTTGCGGTATGGTTCATTAATTAGATGCAACCGTAGAGTGAAATGAGAGAATGTAGCATAGGCTTAACGCAGCATATATAGGTTAGATTTTTCCCTAGAAAAGCGCCCCTTACCCATAGCAAAATGGGTTTGCATAGACTTGACTTAAGGTTTTGTTTTATTTTAGATATTTATTTAGGGTTCCCGTTGTGTACCATTTCGTCTTTTTACAGACTGCTAACGATAAAAATAAAAATACTGTTCTATCGACCAACACCCCACGATCCCAAAAACATAATAATATCGGTAGATCAACTTATATTATGGAACCCCAAAATACTGATATAGGGTGCAAAATACCCCAAATAAAAAGTAGCTTATTTTGCGAAATAAAAATTACAGTAAAATTCTAAAAATTAAATTATCCCTACGCCTCAAAGGTCTTGTCTAAATTCGAAGCTGATATTTAATTGTATTAAATTATCGTTACTCCATTTTAAATAAATAAATTCGATATAAAATCTGTTTATATCACCAAATCATTATTTAAAACGGATTTTAATATTCGTAATTAACGCTCGAAAATCTGGATTATATAACCTGTATTATAGTAAATCTCTCGATAATAGTAAATCTTCTTATACAACTCTATTTATAACCTGGATTACATAAAATAATCCACTTACTAATATGTTACTCGAAACCATTTAAATAAATTTGGATTCCATTTCTAAATCCATTACCCGAATCTTTATACTAATCCATTGATCAATTCCTTATTCAATTTACATTCATTTTACTTAATTAGGTGAAATCTTGTTATATTTTCATATCGTTTTCAAATCCTTTTATAACTCCTGTTTATAAACTTGGATTTTTTTATATAATTCATTTGTTGAACCTTTACACAAATCTATCCTTTATAACTTATCATAACTTAACTAGTTCTAAATCCCAAAGCTATCTACCATCCTCGTTTTGTTTATACTTGTCTTAATCTAATTACTAAGTTAACGTCCATTTAAAAAGCATTCCGTTTTATTCCAACCTTTTGATCAACCTAGTTTACAACTCGGAATTTTTTTTATATTTCTTTTTACCCGATCCTACACTTGTTTTACTTCTTAAATGAAACCATTTAGAAATTAAATTACTTTAATAGCTTTATCGTCAAATCTGAAGTAAAAGTAGTTTTACTTCAATATACGCTAATAATTCATTATTAGAATGATTATACAATGATAATACTTTATTAGAATAAATAATTAAATAAATAACTTTAAACCATAGTTAATTAAGGATGAATTAACTACTTAGAACATTCGTTAAATCTTAACGACTAGTCATTAGATTAAACTAATCTAATATTCAATATTCATTAACGATTGACTTTGTTGGCTTATAAACATTGGTTAACTGACTCATCCACCTTTTTGAGTTATTTGTCATCTTATTTAACTTAATACACTTGTTAAATTATTTAATTAAACAATTATCCTAATTTCTTAACCCGTAGGTTAATTTATACTTTCCTATTGACATTAGAATCCATTATATATATAACGCTTAATAATTCCTGTAAACCATGAATATATTTATAATCTTTTTATTTAAATCACCTTTTATAAATTCAAAACTTTGATTCAGTTATAAAAGTATATTTTATAACTTAGAACTTCGTCAAATAGCCTAACGACAAACGACCTCTTAAAACGATGGATATCATGCCATCTGCTGCCAATAACTTGATCAATAATGTTTATTGATTAAAAACACAACAATCGTTGAATATACGTTCAACGATCAACATCCATTCAACCATAAATGTCTAAACAGGTTATAATATCATTTGGGGTAGATAATTCATGTGTGGGCAATAATGAACAATCAATAATATATAATTTATTTGAGGAATCCGGTCGGATCCCTCCAACCTGTTCGTCCCTGCATATCATATCATAATATAATTTATAACAGCATGTGAAACAATTTTTGAACTAAATTATCTAATACGACATAAAAAAATGTCGACGATCATTAATCAAACAATACGCAATCATGGCATCCAAACATCCAAATTATACTGCTTACGGTGAATGATAGTTATATATGAATTTAGCACATCAGACTAAATACAGAAAAGTGTGAGAATTAACTCACCTTGATTCGACGGTTTCAGCTTTTATTTTGTTAAATCGTAAACGACCGTTGAAAACTCGATTGTCCCCAATCTCTTCCTGCTTAGCACAGCAGCGTAATCTTCGTCGATACTACCCGAAAAGTCACGGGATCATTATCAATTTTCCACGTTAAGTGCACTACAACCCTCTACTTTCAGTCACCGTCCACACCATGTTGCTCTCCTCAAATTCTCCACTGGCCCCGACATCATCAAGCCATCACAAACGTAACGCCATCGACCCCATCATGTACATGCACTCGACAACGTTGACTTCTCTATGCCACTCCCCCATAGCCAATCAGTAAACCACCTTCCATTTTTCGTTCACCTAAGGGCCGGATTGATGCCACCAAAATGAAACAGCTCCTTTTCATACTTATACAGCCTGTACTCCCACCGTGTTCCTGATTGAGAGGCCATATTTCCTTGTTCTTTTCACATATCACGGGCCCAAGCCCACTTCTTAATCTACTTCCACCGTTTTCTTCTATGAATGGTCTTCAATGACTACCGCACCCTTCATTACTTTATATTCCACCGCATACAAGATCCTTGCGTCCACTACAAATCTAGCAGCATCTCTTTCCACGTCCCTACGTTCATCTCCCCTACTTCATGCATCAACTAACCCCCACCGTCCACTTGTTTCTTCCCTTTGTTTTCAGTATCCAAAACTTCCACCAAATATCTCCACAGTACCGCACACATCTTTTCACTACTTCCACTTCACATACCTTTTTCTTTTGTTTTTCTTTGCTCCAAACCATGTTATGACTACTCTTCTTGCATTCACCCTATACGCCCCTTTCCTCATCACCAAAACAACAGTAATGTCGCCATTGCCAAACCCACTTATCACAGACCGCCCTCCACCTTATGCATGCCTTTCACCATTCCATTACCATGCAAAACTCCCCACTTCCACGTTTAGAAACTTCAGCACCCCATGTACCTTTATTCCATGCAAACAATTTTTACGCCACATCCATTACCACCCTAGATCCTCCAGTGGTCTCGCATGCCCATGTTACACCATGCCATTGCCAAGCAACCTTTCACTTTACAAACATCATCCCCACCTCACAAGTCTTCCACCATCGGTAGCACCCAGAATCAAACCGCCTGAACTCCGACTTCACGTTGTCGCCGTACCCAACATCCGAACAACAACGTTGCTTCACTACACACTCCATCTGCCACCCGTTCTCATCACCGTTCCCACTCACAAACACAAGATCGTACAGCCCAGTTTTCGAATAATACTTCAAGAACTTCCCTGGTTTTGAATGAAAGAAAAGCGCTGTGCAGAAGGAGAACGCTTCGTTTATATAAGGTGCAGAAGGCATATATTATATATATTTTTATCCCTTTCCATTACTATTTTCGAGATGGAAACGAGGAAAACCGTGGATGATTTCTGTATTCGAACAAGGTGGAAACGAATATGGATGAGTATTTATATAGCAGATTTGAGAAGATGCAATTGCTTTTCTTTTTCTTGAGGACAATTTTCTGAGTGATGATGGAAAGCGATTTTATATGGGAAAATTTTGAAGATAAGGGCCACATCGTTTCATTAGGAAATGACTCAATGTACATTAGGGTATGGGGACATCCATGTTGAGGTATGGAGTTTCATATTTTTCTATGTAAGTTATGGGAATGTGTACGTTGAGGTATGGTTCATTAATTAGATGCAATTGTAGAGTGAAATGAGAGAATGTAGCTTAGGCTTAACGCAACATATATAGGTTAGATTTTTCCCTAGACAAGCGCCCCTTATCCATAGCGAAATGGGTTTGCATAGACTTGACTTAAGGTTTTGTTTTATTTTAGATATTTATTTAGGGTTCCCGTTATGTACCATTTCGTCTATTTACAGACTGCTAACGACAAAAATAAAAATACCGTTCTATCGACCAACGCCCCACGATCCCAAAAATATAATAATATCGGTAGATTAACTTATATTGTGGAACCACAAAATACTGATATAGTGTGCAAAATAGTCCAAATAAAAAGTAGGTTATTTTGCAAAATAAAAATTACAGTAAAATTTTAAAAATTAAATTAACCCTACGCCTCAAAGGTCTTGTCCAAATTCGAAGCCGATATTTAATTATATTAAATTATCGTTACTCCATTTTAAATGAATAAATTCGATATAAAATCTATTTATTTCACCAAATCATTATTTAAAACGGATTTTAATATTCGTAACTAACGCTCGAAAATCTGTGATGTTGCATCATACGTAAGGGCATTTTGGGAAGTTCACGGTCAGACCAAAACTACGTGCTCCAAGAGAATTATTAATAAAGATTTAATGCTTATGCAGTTGTGTAATGCACTCTGGATGATAGATGATTATTTATCATAGTAATTATATACATGTGTTGTGTGAAATTCATATAAATAACATTATATGGTAACCGATTGGGTCTCATTCCAATTTGGGAAAAATAACGAATATTTTACAATAATATTCAGAAAAGGATTAAAAATATTCATGTATTGAATAAAATATTCATGTGTTGAATAAAATATTCATGTGTTGAATAAAAATATTTAAACAATAAAAATATCATTTTTATTAAGTGTATAAACCATCAAAAATATTCATGTGTTGAAGAAAATATTTGAACAATATTTTAAAATAATAATCCGTAAAGGATTAAAATGTGAATTTGATGTCCGATTTTGAATGGACACGAAAATATTGAAATGTATGAAGCCGTGTTAATTAGTTATGCGCCATTTTAACATGAACGATATTTATATCGTTTTTATTCATTTTTATAATGAACATCGAAAAGGAAATTATTTCAAAATCGGATATTTTGAAAATATTACCATTTAAATATTATAATGATAAGGAGTATTCAATTTTCATTTGAAATTGAAATGAAGTGGGAATCGTTTTTAAAACGAATTTAAAAAATACGTTTTGAACGAAATATTATATATATATATATATCATATACATTAATGGCCTGAATAGAATGTGCCGCGCCACTACCTTTCGCGAATTTCGACCATTGACTTCGAATTGACATTACGGGAGATTCGACCGTCGAATTCTCCTAAAACTGGAACCGTTGGGTTCGTATTGAAAAGTCTTTCCAACAAATATAAGAGATTTGAAATATAACAGTTGGATTTGGAATTGTGTCCAAATAAAATTTGGAAAAGGTCGCTATGGATGCAGTTCGGTGGCCGTTATTGGAAACTGACTATAAGGGCCCTAATAAAATTATTAAAAATATTAATAATTTGTTTAAAATCATAATAAATGATTTAAAAAGAATTGGGATGAAAAATTCCATGTTTGTAAAGATAAAAATATATTTTTATCAAAACGAACTAGTTATTAACTAGAATAATAATCTAATACTTTTAAAGAAATAAATTGGATTTGAAATGGTTTTAAAAATAACCAGAACTTTCCAATTAAATTGGAATGGATTGGAAAGGAAATAATATTCGAAATATTTCGATATTTGATTCCGTGGTTATACAGATATGGTTATGGGAATTTGGAAGATACAGATATCATTATTCCCAATACGATATCGCTAGTTTCAGAATTTAATATTGAATATAAGCCGATATAATTTCTATTCAGAGCCTTGTATTTAATATTAAATTGGATTTTGGGTTTGTTGTGAATGGTGTCTTCATAAACACTGTTCTTAAACCCAGTTAAGAGAAGAATAAATCTTTTAACTATGATTTAGAAAAGTTTATCAATTAATTAACATTTAATTGGAGCTGAAATGAAGGTTGATTTTAGGTTTATCATGAACTATGTTTTAAAAAGACATTCGTTCTTTAACTCAAATTAATAGTGAAATGTGATTTGGAATTTATAAATCTTTTATTAAGTTTTAATGGAATTTTCCAAAGTAAAGTTTTCCAATTTAAAATATTAAATTGGGATGGAATGGAATTCGATTTGGTAATAATCGAAGTGAGCTTCTGTGGAGGAAGACTGTTAATATATATGGAATTTAAAAGGCTCTGTCGTTATTCCATTTATATTATTAGTCGGGTACGGAAATTGATATCGAATATATATTGATCTGTTTTCTATGAAAATTCCATAATTAATGGAATGTGATTTTGGGTTTATCGTGAACTGTGTTTTAAATGACATTAGTCCTTCAACCCAATTAAAGACAGGATCACATGTCTAACATTGCATTTCGATCTGTATTTGTTGATCACTGCTAAATATGTATCTGTTTCATGCTAGAGAATTTATTCTCTTGCTTAACACCCTTCTCTGAGATGTACGAGCTCAGAGGTTATGTATCGGCAAAGATCAATGGTACGGTCTAGATTGTAAATGTGGCATGTTTGATTTCCCAAAGTTAAATAATCATTTATATTGATTTTTGGGAAGATTAAAAAGTGGAGTTTTAATGAACCTTTAATTAGATTGGAATGTGAATGTGATAATTTAAATTATCAAATTTGGGAGATGATCGAGAATGGAGTACCACCAGTTTTACTCCAGGCGATAGTTAAATTTTAAATTAGATTTGAATAAATTTTTAATTAGATTAGAACGTGAAATGGTAATTTAACACCGTGGTGTTAGATATGGAGTATTACCAGTATTGCTCCATGGGATGAATATGTTGGGATTGGGATTAATAAATAAATGATTACTTCGGTAAGGCTCGATAATCCCGACTAGTTGATAAACCTCAATTTGGTTTAAAATTGAGATCTAAAGTAAGATTAAAGTATAAATTTAAAAGAATTTATATTTGATAAAATTAATGGAAACCTTTCTCGAAAGATAAGAATATTTGAATAAAATAATATTCTGAATTGAAATGAGGCATATGTTGTGTTTTTGTAGCACTTGTTTATAAGATACGTGGATTATTCGGAAAGGCCAGATTTATACCCATTCTGAATAATTGATTCGACGATAAGTCGACGATGAAGACGGGGTTGAAGACCGAAGGTCTTCACATCGTTTGGATGATTACTGATGTCTTGATTTAGCTGTACACCCAAGACAAGGTAATAAATGGTGATCGTCCAGACATACTTGGAGATCGACCGTATATCGAGGACCTCTCTCCTGTATTGGACATATGGGATGAGGAATAAGGTGCCTCCGGTTTCGTTCAGACCCAAAATGAACTAGTAAATGGATGTGTGTCTGACATTGGATTTTATTCTGCGTTGATTGATCTCTATTAAATATATATCTGTTTGGTGGCGGAGAATTTATTTTCTTGCTTAACACCCTTCTCTAAGACGTACGAGCTTAGAGGTTATATATCGATAGACATCAATCGCACGGCGTGAATTGCCTGTGCGGCATGCTGAGATGCAAATGATCAAGGCTTCTATTGAAAAGCAGAGTCTTGTGGTTGATTATCAAAGCACGACTTTAAATAGCATAGCTTTGTGTATAGTGTTAATTCGCGAGCCTCACACCTTGGTATGAGTCAAAAATGGGATAAAGGACCAGAGGAGTGCATGACGTTTCCCTCTAGCTATGGGTGGTGTCATGGTATGGAGCCCAGACATTTATTATATTTTTACCTATGTGGATAATGGATAGTGAGGCACCTTGGATATATCGGTTACTACGGAGCCGATGGATAGGTCCTATAGGACCGGGAAACGTGTGTTCAGGTATAATTAATCCACTATGTGTGGATCAGCCCTGGAGGTTCCAAGGGTTCGCCAGTGTCTGAACCCTAAGGCATTTGCTAAAGTGTCTCGAAGCCGGCGATGAGTACATCCCTTGCCTCGACTCATGATGGAAATCCATTTTCCAATATGTGACATTTCGTTTTTAATTGCAGAACTAGTATGGCGACATAGTAGCAAAGGATACTATGTCATCTGTGATATTTGAAGTAATTTTGACACTATACACTTATAGTAATATCAAAATGATTTGTTTTAAATGTACCAAGCATGTTTGGCTATTATAAGGGAAAACTCTATCCTCCGGCTTGCATTGCATTGTGTGATGGGACCTGAGTCTTATAATAGCTTCATTTTTCCAAAGAGCATTGCGCTGTTTGTTTTATGCACTGGTGTTCTTGGGAGGGAACCCGATCCGTGTTATACGGAGTGGTCCCTTGATTTACTCTATTTTAAAATTAAGTTAATAACTGTTTTAATTCTCACACTAGTCCCATGACTGACCTGGAGTTTATTGTTTTAACCTAAACTCTGGGTGCCCCTATTTTCCATACGGGCATGCCAGTAGTTTTGGTTTTGCAGATATTATATTCACAGGATCCTGGGTTTACAGTTGGAACTATATTCGAAAAGCTTTATATCTGTGTACTTCTTTCAGTTGTGTTATGTATTATTTTTCTGCTGCTTTGTAATTTAATCTCTAATATTTTACAATGTGTAATAATTATTCATACTCAGTTATATTCTTGTACTCTGATGTAATTGTTGTAACAGCAATGAAACGTTATGTCATTTGTGTTCTAATTTGTCGTGTTCTCAACTCAATCCGGGCTTTCCTTCACGGGGAAGTTTGGGTCAATTCACCGTGGTATCAGAGCTTTGGTTTACAGAGCTCGAGAACAAGGCGCATTAGAACCAGATGAAAGAATTCTTCAGAGATTGGATTTGTAATATCCAATAAGAATGACTCGTAAGAGATGGGATCAGTAATATCCTAGATTGAGTTTCAAAGAGTGTTATTTTTAAAATAAAAATGAAAACAAACTTTGTTTTGAATATTAAATCTTATTATTCATATTTGAATATTTATTTTAAATTGAATTTGGACAATCGAGTATATGAAGATTTTGAATATACGTGTAATTAACATGTATTCGGAGCCTCCAATATACTGGATAGATATAGAATCACACTCTAGCCGCCCGGGGATAATTCTGATGATGATGATGCATCATCATCAGTATTTATGTTCGATTTTCGAAAGCGTGATATCAATATATTTCCAATTGACTGGTGTGAGAACCAAAATTTAGATAGGGGTATCGTTGTGAATTGGCATCAAAAACATGTTTTTGAATATATATGTCAAAGTTATGAATTTGAAAATTTAATCAACAAATTGAATACTGGTTGTGATGTGTGATTGTTAGTTCAACTAAATAAGAACATTGGAATGCTAAAACCAATAAGAAAATGAATGGTAAATTTAACCAAATTGAATTAATATTGAACTGAATTGAAAATTGATAGAAATTGCATACATGTACACACATATATATATATATATATATATATATGTGTGTGTGTGTGTGTGTGTGTGTGAACAGGTCATAACATGGAAGCTAAAAGAGGAATAAAATTGTATGCCCGACAAATAGGTACATCTTTACTAATTTATTGGGTTTTGATGATTTTATGAGCCGATTGGCTAGCCGCTTGGCCTCTTCCTTTTCTTTTGGATTGATGAGGGCCCTGTGAGGTAAGTTGCGGTTTTAAAGGTCTCCCTGTACAAAGGAGGTTATGGCGAATTTTTTTGAAAATTTAGAGTGTTAGCCAAATTTTTGAGAAATTAGAAAATTCTTAAAAACTGAAAAGTTGAAGAATGAAAGCCATAATGAAAGATGAGTAAGTTACTTAAACAACTTTCTGCTCCGTTCCTTTTCGAGGATGAAAAGATTTTAAGTGGGGGAGATTGTAACAATCCGGAAAATTAGAACCAATTCAAAAATTTTATTTTGGCAATTTTAATGGATTTTGAGTATTTAAAATGATTTATTTTAAATAATAATGACTAGAAATTTATTTTGAATAGAATTAGAATGTATATATTTATTTTAATTATAAAACGAGCCTAAAATGGCGCGGCAGTTTGAAAATTCAATTTTAAATTTCAATTGAATTTACAAGATTCAAAATAAATCGGATTTCAATAAAATCAAAAATATTTGAATCTGTTTAATTATATTTTTCTAAAGAATGCGAAAAATCCAGATTTCATAATGGAAATAAAAAGTTATGTCCAATTTAAAATTTAGAATGGTCGCTATGGAATTTATATATATTTTAATATAATATATAGCCCTTAAAATAGCCATTTTGCAAACGACCTCCGTTTTGACGAACCACTTTTGTTGGATCTGGAATGTCAAATCATTGCTAGATTCCAATTTTCATAATTTTTGGAATTAATATGTGAGCATGGTAAATTTAAATGCGTTTGGTCATTTCTATTTGAATTTAATCGACTGGAATTGACCATTTTTCAAACGGTCTCCAAATTCGATGAAATTAGTTTTTTAGGACTGTATCTTCAAAACATAGCTAGATTTATTTTTCGGTAATTTTTGGAGCCAGTATGTGGCCCCGGTAAACTAAAATGTACACTGAAATCAATATAGAACGTTATATTAATTTATAATTTAATTTGATGAAAACTGATCGAAACGGTCAAATTGGCTTACGGTACATATCCCATTATGTCCGGAATGGGGGTAATTAGTTGGGGGCGACAGTCATTGGGCTCGATTCAGAGTTTGAATTTAAAACTAACTTTTTGGAAATAAAATAATTAAATATATATATTATACAAACCTACCCTTTCCTCTCCCTCCTCCACAGTCAACGCAGATCGAAAAAAGGGAAAAATAAAAGAAAACCGCCATTCGATCCCGTCGCCTCCCCCCAGGACGTGCCACCGTGTAACGGCCCCGGGTTCCGCCCGACCCGATCGATCGTTAGATCGACCAAGACCGTTCAAAACCAGAGTACATTAACTTTGGGAATACGACAACATCAGAACAATAACATCAGACTTTTATTACATCATGGTAACATAACATCAGAGTACAGAATATCAGAGTACATCGAATAAAATTACAGCAGAAGATAAATTACAATATTTTAATACATTGCAGCGAAAACAATAAAATAGATACAGCGGAAGTTAACTATGCTCTGGACACAGCTTTAAGCTTCAATCCACCATCCTGCACAAAAGATAAATATCAGCAAAAAGCTACTCGACTGCTCGTGTGGAAAAGAGGGCACCCGAGTTTGCAAAGAGAAACAAACTACGAGTCAGTCGTGGGACTGGTATGAGAAATCTAACTTAACTAATCAAATAATAATAGGGCAAATCCAAGGACCACGCCGCTAACGCGGAACGGGTTTACTCCAATGGATTGCCATGCATAATTAAAGTAAATCGTTAAACAACGGAATGCTTTTTAGAAAAATGAAACCATTATAAGACTCAAGTCCCATCACACAATGCAACGCAAAACGAAGGATAGAGTTTTACCTTATAATGGTTAAAAATGCTTGATACGTTAAAAACGGGTTTGATATTATTACTAGTGTATATAAGTTTCAAAAACAGTTCAATCGTAATGTATCAATCATAGACGACATAGTACCCCAACCTACTATGTCGCCATACTAGTTCTACAATCAAAACCGCATGGTGTCGTATTGGAAATTGGGTTTCCATCATGAGTCAAGGCTAGGGAGGAGCACCTTACCGATTCAAGACACTCTAGCTAATGTCTCAGGATCCCCCGCAGTGAACCCTTGGAAAGCTGCAGGGCCGGTCCATACATACAGCTTCGTGGATTAGTTATTCCTGAACACACGTTTCCTGATCCTATAGGACCTATCATCCGAGGCGCCTCATTCCATCATTCACATAAGTAAAGTATCAACCAGTTTAAGCACTGACACTACTTCTAACTAGAGAAACGTGCTGCTCTCCCTGCGTTCCCTTCTCCCATTTTAGACTCCACCGGGTTGTGAGGCTCGTGAAGCTACGTAATACACAAAGCTATGCTTATTTAAGCTGTGCTTTGATCGTCACCGCAAGGTTCCGCTTTTCAACAAGAAACCTTGATCATTGCATCTTAGTATGCCACACTGTCACTCCATATCACACTACCAACCTTTGCCGAAATTTATGAAAGGGTGTTAAACAAGAGAATAAATTCTCCGCCACCAAACATTCATACATTCGACAGCAAATCAATAAATACAATATAAAGGAGTACAATGTCGGACACACATTCCATTTATAAGCTTATGCTATGGGTCTGAGCGAAAGCCAAATCCGTACGAATCAACACTACGTCCCGATAACTACCATCTTAGCCCTGTCTCGGGAGCAAATCAATCAAGGGCCTCAACGCAAGTTACCCATTCGATATGAAGATGGTCGGTCTTCAATCACCGTCTTCAATTCTTCGAACGTCGTATCATTATTTGGAATGAGAGTAAACTCGGACTTTCCAAATAACTCTCGCATATATAAATTTGAAAACCATTTCATATCGTTATTTTTATAATGTGTAATGAAATGTATTTTATTACACTATATCTTGCTAACAACAAATATTCTTATTTATCCAATATTGATACTTATCATCACGCACAACAATGTTTTCATTTTCAATTTCCATACATATCCTATACACAAAATGTATATTTTGCTTTCAATTTTCGATTTTACAAAAATTGTATGTTTTGTTTATCATTCCAATTACAACAAAAATAGGTATTTTTGGTGTTTCATTTCCATTACAACAAAAATGAATATTTTTGTACGTCATTTATAATTTAACAAAAATAAGTATTTTTGTGTCATTTCAGTTTCTAACAAAATGCAATATATTTTGGTGTCAACTTCAATTCTACAAAAATAATAACTTTATTAATCTTTTAATGAAATCTAATTCATTTAAAACTAAATTTCCATCGTTATAATTTTCACTGAAAATCTATTTACATAAAAATGTAAGTTTCACTTACATTAAAACTAATTACATGACAATTAAATTTTCTTCTCTAATTCTTTTTACATGGAAATGTGATTTGATGCTTAAATCTTGATTACATGAAAATGTAATTTTTCACTTAAATCTTAATTCTTATTCATATTAAAAATGTAAACTTCTTTCTACTTTAACTTGATTACATTAGATGTAATTTTTCTCCTTTATCTTAATTTACATGATAAATGTAAATTTTCCACTTTCAATCTAATTCAGATGCAGATTAAATTAATTACACAAAAATGAAATTTTATGTTCTCTTACTTAATTACATAAAAAAAATGAAATTTTCTTCTAATCCTCATTTACATTAAGAAAATGTAAAACTTTTCTAATCCTTATCTTATTACATTAAAAATGTAACTTTATTTTATAATAAACTTGGAGGTGAAAATATTCATTTCAATATTAACACATAACCGTGTGAAAATAACGTCAATTTCTAATTTAACTCATGACGGTGTAAATAATGTTCATTTTCTATTTAACCATTTATATTTTAATATGGGCCAGACCTCTCACATTAGGCCTGCAACTTGTGGATGCTGGATAGGCCGGTCGGTTCCGGGCAGACTTATCCCACAAGTTGGGCTTAACCACATGTCTTGGCCCAATTTGTATTTGCGCACTTGGACCTCTCACATTAGGCCCAACATTTGTGGCTGTTAGATATGCCGGTCAGTTCCGGGCAGACTTCCACCACAAATGCGACCTAACCTCGTGTCCGAGTACAATTTTAATTAATCATTATAATTGTTCTACTAAAAATATTATTTTAAGCTGTTTCTAATTTCAAAATATCTTAATTTTGGAATATTCTATATTTCCAAAATAACTTGATTTCAAATACTATAACTTACCCTTTCAAATCTTAATAAGACTTGAGGACTTTCTCAATTGTTATATTAATAATAATAAACCTTTCAAAATGTCTAATTCTGATTCTAATCTTCTTATCTTAACATATTGACAGTAAAGATAGAATCTTTTTAATTGAATCCTTTTTATTGTAACTTTTAGACAACAAAGACATAATCTTTTTAAATCAACTTCAGTTAATTCCATTAATTGAATTATAAAATATTCTTTTAATTCAAGATTGATAACAATAATATTCATCTTTCCATAATGTTTGGTTTTGAAAACAAATCTTCTTAATTACTTTAAAAATGTAATTTATATTACAAGGCAAATCTTGCTCTTTAATTTGCAATGTAAATTTTATTGACTATGTAAATTCTTATTCTTTCATTACATATAAAATGTAATTCCTATTGTCTTCCTCTTTTCTACTGTTTTATATTACAATAAAATTGTATTTTTTTATTGTTTATTCTTTTCTAATCATGTTTTCTATATATATTCATGACAAATAAATGAACGTTTCATTGGGTAACAATAGTCTATACTTATTAATGACACATAAATGCATGTTCCATTTGTAAACAATTTTCTATTAAAACATTCCATAATGAAATGGTATTTTTATTCTATGTATCATTTTATAACAAAAACTTTACTTTTATTCTATTTCAACATTTTATGACAAAAATGTACTTTTATTCTATTGACAAACAAAAAGAATATTTTGTTTGCATAACTAATTCATTGTTTCTAATAGCAAAATAAAAGAATATTTTATTTGCCTAACATTTCTATATTTTTAATGACTAATAAAAGAGGGGATTTATTTGTGTACATGTTCTGATGACAAATAAAAGTGGAATTTATTTGTGTACATTATCTAATTCAACTTGACAAATAAAAGATGATGACTTATTTGTTTACAAATTTCTAATCCGATCTTAACAAATAAGATGAAAATTTCATTTGCTTACAATTTCTATTTACATAAATGATAATTTTATATGTCAATTCTAAATTTGACAAAAGCAACAAATTTATATGTTAATACTAAATTTAACAAAAGCGACAAATTTATGTGAAATTTCTAAATTTGGCAAAAGGAACAAATTAATATGTAAATCCTAACTTTGGAAAAAGGGACAAATTAATATGTGATTTTTATGTTAAATTGCTAATTGAATATTTTAATGAATTCCCTTTGTGACGATCCCAAAAATCCGTGTGACGGTATTAAGGATAATCATTGGAATATAACACATCAATCATCATAGCAGAGAGCAGATAATAGCAGAAACAATAAATAGAATAATTTTACATGGATATGACAGCGGAATCACAACATGTAATTATCTGCTCTCTGCTATGATGATTGATGTGTTATATTCCAATGATTATCCTTAATACCGTCACACGGATTTTTGGGATCGTTACACGCTTTCATCATAAATATGTGATTTTTATGTTATCAATACAATTTCATTCTAACTTGAATATATTTATTTCAAAAATATGATCATTTTTCTATATTATAACTTTACATTAAAAATGAGACTTTTAATGTTAACATATTTTTATTTCAAAACTATGATCATTTTGCTCGTTTCATGACTTGCATTAAAAATATATTTTTTTCTACATAAAAAGAATGTATTCTTTTCTTTATTCACTTTGATTACATTATAAAGAACGTAACTCTTTTAACTTCTTTTATTACATTATAAAAATGTAATATTTCCTTCTTTTGATTACATCAAATAAAAATGTATTTTTTCCTCCTTTTGATTACATTAAAGAAAAATGTAATTTTTCTTTTTATTTACATTAAACCAAATGTAACCTTTCTTTTTGTTTACATTAAACAAAATGTAACTTTTCTATAACA
The DNA here is from genome assembly GCA_030737875.1 of Allium sativum. Lineage (NCBI taxonomy): Eukaryota > Viridiplantae > Streptophyta > Magnoliopsida > Asparagales > Amaryllidaceae > Allium > Allium sativum. The sequence continues at coordinate 563,944,295 of CM060919.1, read as the reverse complement.
ATGTTTTATTTTAATGTTTCATATACATTAGAATGTAAATTTCCAATATAAATACATTTAATATAAGCATGTTTTATTTTAATGTTTCATATACATTAAAATGTGAACTCCTAATGTCAAGACCATTTCTACCCCTAAATGTTTATTTTTAATGTTGCATAAACATAAAAAATATATATCTATGATGATCAAAATAACCATTTTAATGCTTAACTCAATTATAATTAACGATAACGTTAAGTTTTGAATTCAACTAATCTAATCAATAAAATGATCAAGGCAACAGATCCACAAAACATACCAATCACAAACCCAATCACGAATGAAAATCAACACAATATTACAACGTATGCGTAGTACACAATTAAGATTAATGAACTTTAATTATCAAATAAAAAGAATATATTTTCTCACCTTGGTTTTTATTTTGGCGATTCAGATTTAGTTTTTCTGAAAATTCTAACTGACTCCGAATCGCTTCTAATCAGTTCTGAAATGGAGATCTCGCCGCCACGATTCAAACGCTTTCAGTTTCGCTGAATTCCGATTACATATGAAAAAGTTATAGCAAATTTGAACATTTGAATTCATTAATTATATAATTCAATAATTAATTATATTATAATCATCCTCAACCTTTAATCCATCTTCTTCCTTTGACGGTTAAACCGAACCCAACATCTTCTTCAACATCACCACGTCGCTCCTTCTTTTGGAAAGCCGCCGCGCCACTCTGATTTTTGTTCTAATTTGAAGTAATTTGTGAGTGATAAATGAAATGGTTTCAGATGAGGTTGGCCATTGAAAAAGATAGGTGGCGGCTTGGAATAAGAATTAGGAATAGGTTTAGAGAAGTTTATGATGTTATATAGTGGTGAGGATTTTTTTTTAACCCATTGTGTATTTTAATTATGCTTAACTATATTCTTTTAACCTTCTTAGGCATCTGTAACGTATGTTAATTTTTTCCTATTAGTAAAATTCCTTTTAATGCATTTTACACATAGGCATACGCATAAATATTTACTATCACTTTCTTGTTATAAAATAAATTTTGGACAACACAGGCATGAAATATTCTGTAATAATTGTCATTAATTTTAATACATATATATACATATTAAAAAAAATAAATTAAACCTCGAATAAAATGACACATATATAACAAAATGGAGATTTAAAGGGATGTAGATTTAAGAAATGAGAGTGCAAAATAAGATACCTGTAAATAGAATGTAGGGAATGAAATAAATGATTGCATAAGAAATGTGAACATGCAGATGCATGAATGTAGGAAAAAAAAAATGTGAACATGCAGATGCATGAATGTGGAAAAAAAGAGAAAATAAATGTGAGCATGCAAAGAAATTTTGTGCATGATTTAAATAAAATTTTAGTCGTTATTTTTTTTAAAAATAAATTATTTTAAATATCAAAAACTCATTTAAACAAGTTAAAATAAATTTTTAAATTTACACCAAAATTCAGGGTTGTTACAATCTCCCCCACTTAAAATCTTTTCGTCCTCGAAAAGGAACGAAGCTAAAAGTTGTTTAATTAACCTATCTCAACTTTTATTATTATTTCATTTTAATAATTTTATTAGTTGATTAACTTTTCAAATATATATATACTTTTATATAATTAAAAATCATATTTTCCAAGATCGGATTATATATATAATCACAAATACGTTAATTATAAACTTGTTATTCTCAACTCATTCTAGGGCATTACTAACCCCATCTCTAATGAGTTTTCTCATTCTAGGATACTGCTGATCCTATCTCTAATAAGTATTCTTATTGTATATTACTAATCCAATCTTTGATGAATCTTTTGTTCAGTTCTAATGAGTTGTATCCCAAAGATTTGAGCTAACCAAAGCTCTGATACCAACTGTAACGGCCCCGGGTTCCGCCTGACCCGATCGATCGTTAGAACGACCAAGACCATTCAAAACCCGAGTACGTTAACTTTGGGAATATGACAACATCAGAACAATAACAGCAGACTTTTATTACATCATGGTAACGTAACATCAGAGTACAAAATATCAGAGTACATCGAATAAAATTACAGCGGAAGATAAATTACAATATTTTAATACATTGCAGCGGAAACAATAAAATAGATACAGCGGAAGGTAACTATGCTCTGGACACAGCTTTAAGATTCAATCCAGCATCCTGCTCAAATGATAAATATCTGCAAAAAGCTACTCGACTGCCCGTGTGGAAAAGAGGGCACCCGAGTTTGCAAAGAGAAACAAACTACGAGTCAGTCGTGGGACTGGTATGAGAAATCTAACTTAACTAATCTAATAATAATATGGCAAATCCAAGGACCACGCCGTTAACGTGGAACGGGTTTAATCCAATGGATTGTCGTGCATAATTAAAGTAAATCGTTAAACAACGCAATGCTTTTTAGAAAAATGAAACCATTATAAGACTCAAGTCCCATCACACAATGCAACGCAAACCGGAGGATAGAGTTTTACCTTATAATGGTTAAAAATGCTTGATACGTTAAAAACGGGTTTGATATTATTTCTAGTGTATACAAGTTTCAAAAACAGTTCAATCATAATGTATCAATCATAGACAGCATAGTACGCCATCCTACTATGTCGCCATACTAGTTCTACAATCAAAAACCGCATGGCGTCGTATTGGAAATTGGGTTTCCATCATGAGTCAAGGCTAGGGAGGAGCTCCTTACCGATTCGAGACACTCTAGCTAATATCTCAGGATCCCCCGTAGTGAACCTGAGACGACCCCAAACCTCGTACTAACGGTGGCAAGGGTAATCCGTGGAATATAACACAGAAACAGATAATAGCAGAACAGAATTAAATAAATACACCAGATATCTAGAAAGAACCAGCAACACCTCAATACAAAGCTGCCTATGCAGAAAAAGGGGCACCCGAGTTTGAAAGTGAAACAAACTACGAGTCAGTCATGGGACTGGTATGAGAAATCTACTCAACGCATTTCAAATATGGCTAATCACAGGACCATGCCACTTTCGTGGAACGGGTTTACTCCATTGGATTGCCAGTGCTTTAAAAACAAATCTTTCTTTTAAACATCGCAATGCTTTTTATAAAAATGAAGCCATTATAAGACTCAGTTCCCATCACACAATGCAACACAAACCGGAGGATAGAGTTTTACCTTATCATGGCCAAAATATGGTTGATACGAATAAAACAAAAGCAATTGATATTATTACTAGTGTTTACATGTTTCAAAACAACTTCGAATCATAACTATCAATCATAGACGGCATGGGTACCATATATCATGTCGCCATATATATATACAATCAAAACCGCACAGTCACGTATTTGGAAATTGGATTTCCATCATGAACCAAGGCAAAAGATAGTCCTTACCGAAATCGAGACAATCTAGCCCATGTCTCAGGATCAGAGCTCGAGTGACCCTTGGAGCGACAGGGCCGGTCCACCGATGTGGATTAAAATTCCTGAACACTACGTTTCCCCGCCCTATGGGGCGTAAATGAGCCAACGAATGACTCCATCAGACCCGGATCGTCCGATCTAACCGAGGCGCCTCGCAACAGCAACAACCACATAAGTAAAATGTCAGGCCGTGTAAAAACACTGACACAACTACTAGCTAGAAGGAAATGCATGCCCTCCCTGAGGTCCTTATCCCGTTTCTGGTTCATACCAGGGAGTGAGGCTCGCGAATTCACGTTATACACAAAGCTACGCCACACAGGCGGTGCTTTGATCATCACCACAAGACTTTGCTTTTCAACAGAAGCCCTGATCATTTGCCACTTAGGCATGCCACACTAGCAATTCATGCCATGCGACCGATGTCCATCGATATACAACCTCTGAGCTCGTGCGTTTCAAAGAAGGGCGTTAAGCAAAAGAATAAATTCTCCGCCGCCAAACAGATGTATATTTAACAGAGATCAATCAACACAGAATAAAATCCAATGTCAGACACACAGTCCATTTACAAGTCCGTTCTGGGTCTGAACGAAACCGGAGGCACTATATACCTCGCAAACCCATCGATCGCCACGTACGTCTGGACGATCACCACTCATTATCCATATTTCGGGATGCCTCCCAATCAGGACCTCGGTTACCATCCAAACGAGGTGAAGATCTCCGGTCTTCGACCACCGTCTTCATCTTCGATTTCTTATCGTCGATTCAGTTATTCAGAATGGGATCAACCTGGTCTTTCTGAGCAACTCGCGTATATAATAAACAAGTGCAACACTAACATATACACACATCATTTCAATTCATTAGTCACTAACCGTCAATCAGTAAGAGAATGATTTCTCAAATATTAACCCCGAAGGCCGAAACCAACATCAGATCAACACCCAGGAAACCATTCGACTTAGCCAACCTTCAGTTAATTTCTAAATCACATCCATATCGTTTATAATATTTTATAACGATTTATCGCTATTTTTATTTATTTTAAAATAGCCAATTTATTCAAAACGACGCTTCGGGCCATAACGCGGCCGTGGCGCTGTTTTTCTTCAGATTTGATTTACACATATCTGAAAATCTAACCATTGGATCTTCACAAAATTTACATCATTAGAAAGATCTTTTCAAAACGAATCCAACGGTTCTAGTTTCAGGAAAATCCGACGGTCGGATCTCCCAGTACAATCGTTTGAAGTTTCGATTCCAAAATACGAACTGCAGCGTCGTTATTCGATTATATATAATTATATTTATATATATATATATATATATATATATATATATAAATATAATCGATTCTGGCACTGTTTTTCTCCAGATTTGAATAAAACATTCCAGACAATCCAACCGTTGGATTTTTACAAAGTTGGTGCCGTTGGAAAGATTTTTCCAAAGCGAACCCAACGGTTGTGATTTCAGGAAAATCTGATGGTCGGATCTCCCGTACTAATCATTTGAAATCACGATTTCAAAATACGAACTGCAGCGTCATTATTCGATATATTTCAATTCTATTTATATATATATATATATCGATTCTTCGATTTCAAATCTATATTCTTTTCATACATTTGATAAAAATGATATTTTTATCTAACTGTCTTCTATTTCAACACTTCACTATATTTAACAATTCATGTATATAATAAAAATGTGATTTTTATTGTAAAACAATTCATTTCAAAACACTATTATTATATATAGTTCATATAGGTAATAAAAATGTGATTTTTATTATAAAACAATTTCTTTCAAAACAAGATTATTTTATATAGATAAAAATGTGATTTTTATATTTATAACACGAATACCATTCAACACATGAATTTCTATCCAACGAATGAATATCGAATCAACACATGAAGGCTTTCTATTCAACGAATAAATATAATTTCAACAAATGAAAATAATTCAAACACATGAATATTATTCAAAATTTCGGCAACATACCGGCAGGGTAGTTAAAACCGGGACCGTCCCTAGTATGGGTCCTCGTTCTACCTTAAAACCTCGCGGTTTTTGACAATGGGGAATCATGCATCTAGTTCGCACGCAGGCGGCATGTATATATTTATTTCATTTCCACAAACTAATCCTATGTGGTTTCAACCAAATATTTCTCAACCACAAATGGGTATTTTTCAACCACAATCAACCAATATCAACCACAAACAATCACAATCAACCATTCGCTATCAATCAATTTTCACACCAATCACAACCAATAAATATCGTCCATGGTTTGTGGACGAGGGGCGTACATATATATATATATTTATATATAGCAATTCACTTCTATTTCAACACATATATAATTTTTTACAATGCATATATAACTTATACATCGAACGTACAACTTATACAACGCTTATACATGAGGTGTACAACATTTATATAACCCATACATCGACTATATAATTTATACATCATCGTTTTCCATATCGTTTATAAATTAGAAATCTCACATTGGGTTCCACTCCACCAAAAATAGCAGAAGGCTCAGAAAAATATGCGGTCTCTTCTAGAATGTAGAAGACGTCCACACGAGTCCACTGTCTCTTGTTTCACTGAATTTCGACAAGAAACGAAAAAGATATGATTTTTACTAGTTTGCAACGGTTTAAAAGTGTTAAAACTAATTTAAAATATACACAGCCGTACCTTTCAGAAATCGTTCAAGACTGGGTTTTGAATTTACGATCAAACGGAGTAACGGTTTCACGATCGGGTTGCGCGAGGTCGAAGGGCTACGTGAGGCACACGTGCGCCGAGGAGGGGAGCCAGTTCGGTCTACCCAGGTGGCGGTGGCGGCTCTTCAAAGGCGCCAACTTTGGGGCTTCGATTCTCCTTCAATCCTCAACGAAAATTCAAGCAACCGGTATGGATTTGAAGAGTGGAGAGAGCCCTTCAAAAAGTTCAACTGGAGCTCGAGCTAATTCGGCGTGGATTGATCGGAATATGAGGGGGAAGGTTTAAGGCAGTTTCCGCCTTCAACGTCGGGGAGAGAGAAAGAATTTCTTTTTTTTTTATAAAAATTATGATTGGCCGGTGGGTTTTAAAGGGGTTTTCTGACACGACCACCAATCTAAACCCAACGACTGTCGTACCTAGCGTTTTACCCCCATTTCGAACACAATGGGATATGTTTCGTAGGCCCATTCGACTGTTTCAGTCAGTTTTCCTTCAAATTAAAATATAAAACATTCAATATTTGATTTGAACGTGCATTTCAATTTGCCAGGGCCACAAACTGATTCGAAAAATTCCAGAAAAATAAATATGGCTATGTTTTGACGATACGGTCCCAACAAAACTAGTTTCGACGAATTCTGAGACAGTTTGCAAAAAGGCCCATTTCTGGTCGATCCAATTTAACTGTAATTGACCAAAACACGTTTTCCTTTGTCACGCTCACATACTAGCTTCAAAAATTATGAAATTTGAAACCTAGCAATAACTTCACATCCCGGATCCAACAAAAGTGGTTTCGTCGAATTCCGAGGTCGTATGCAAAATGGCCAATTTCACGGGCTATATAAATTCCATAGCGACCTTTCTGAAAATTCATTTGGCCATAACTTTTGCTTTCCACTATGAAACTTCGATTTTTCAGATTCGTTAGAAAGGTATTCACTAACAGATTTAAATATTTTTGGTTTCACTCAAATCCGTTTTGTTTTGCACCCGGTACAGTCCGACAAAGTTTGAATTCAATTTTTGAAACTGCAGCGCCATTTCTGGCCTTGTTTATAATTATAATTAATTATTTTCGTTTTCAAACGTCGATTCAAACTCACTTTTCATTGCTATTATTTAAAATATTTATTTTAAATATTTAAAATCCACTATTTTAGCTAATTTAATTTTTTTTAAATTGGTTCAGATTTTCTGGGTCGTTACAATCTCCCCCACTTAAAACTTTTCGTCCTCGAAAAGGAACACAGTCGAAACTGGTTTGATTAATCAACTCTACGTTCGATCTGGCTTCCATTCTCCAACTTTTCAGTTTCTGAGAATTTTCAAATTCTTCAAAAATTTGGCTAACACCCGGAATTTTCGAAAAATTTCGCCACAACCTCCTTTGTACGGGGAGAGGTTTGGAAATTTATTGGGTCGTATTAGGTACCCAATAAATCCTAATAAGCATACACATATTTATAGTGATATATTCTGGTGTTTACAGGGGAGCGTGTATTGATAATAACTCCAGAGAATAAATTCTCGTCACCCTGTCAAAGCCTGAGGGAGTGTGTATTTTAAATGCTCCAGAGGATAAATCCTCGTAACCTCATCCCGTGTGGGAAATAAATAGTCCATGTGCCGTATCTAATAACTAGAGAGACGTGATTATTGTCAACTCTAGACCCGTGTGGGGTTTTTATTAATCTAGCAATTTTATCGTTACAATTTAAATTGTGACGGCCCGCCCCGCACCAACCGACATTTACTCCAAAAGTGCGCTGTACACATGTCCAGTTAGCGCGGAACGGGTTGTTAGAAGGAAAAGGAAGAAGAAGATGAACTAACAGAGAACCTGTAGAATGTCTCACAGCGCATCGGATAAAATATAATAATAACATACTTGACATAAAACAGGAGAGACAGTGCATAAGCTGAAAACCAGAACTAAACATCATAGCAGCGGAAATCCAAAATACAGCTTATTACAACTTTCAAACTGTCTCAAAGCAAAAGTAAGATAAAGGAGGTACACTACTAATGCCCAAGTAGCGACCACCAACGACACAGGGAGAATGTGTATATATACATATCATATGTGGAAGCCTCCTGCCCGCCTCCGAATCAGCTACTCGCGCATCACCGGCTAACCTGTCTCTAGTCTGCTCGTGTGAGCACCCAGAGTAATAAGAGGAGACATAAAACTCTGGGTCAGACATAAAGCCTGGTATGAGCGATAAGCATCTAAAGTGAACAATAACAGGTAGACTAAAACATACCTGAACCTGGACCTGCAACCAAAGAGTTAGCACTACATACTGTACAACACTCTAAGGTACCATATCAAACGGTGTAAAGATACGGAGGTGGGGGAAGTGTGTATGTCATAATGATGGCAAACAATCAAACATAGCATCCATCCTCACATCTCTCACTCAGTGCGTAAAGCATACGATATTCACCACTTCGATCACCCAACATACCTTGCTACGATCACTCTGCCCCATGAAGTCATAAATGGCTTCACTGCACTGATAACGTAGCCACTAATTCCTCGCTATGTCCACTTGGCCCATGGAGTTATTCACCCCATCTGCGCTAGCTCATAGCCTTACCAATCCTTACTATGCCCACTTGCCCCATAGAGTTATTCACCTCATCTGCGCTAGCTCATAGTCTTACTACGCATCACCTTGCCCCTCAGGTCATAATGACCCTACTGCACTGATAACGTAGTCTTGCTACCATCACCTTGCCCCTCAGGTCATAATGACCCTACTGCATTGATAAGTAGCCATCATCCATTTTTAGTGGTGAATCGAAGTTATGAACGTCGACAACTCCTTAGCACACGTCCCGCAGCAAAATCCAACCATGAAGTGAACTCATCGGTTCCCTACTGGATCCTGAGCTCTAACTTCCCATATCGGACTACCTTTGCATCTTGGGTTATTGGTCAATACTGGGTCGGGTCGGGTTCCTCCTCAAGCCATCGGTTCGGGTCGGGTGTCCTCCATCTGTTCGGGTCGGGTCTTCTTCTGGTGCGGTTCGGGTCGGGTGTTTCTCCTCGGTTCGGGTCGGGTGCCATTTCCCTCCAGTTCGTGCTTCCGATCCGTCTCCATGCTTCCTTCACATGCTCCTATCCGATCCATCTTCATGCTTCCGCTCCGATCCGCCTTCATGCTTCCGCTCCGATCCGTCCTCCTTAATCCGATCTGATCCCAGTTCAGTTAGCGTGGCCTTCCTTTTTGCCAATTTTCCCAAGTGTCAGGGTCCGATCCGATTGAATCCTTTGCCCAGTTCAACATATCCGATCCGATCCGAACCCTGCACTGTTTTCTGAAACTGTTCCAGCAAATGTTTACGCCATTCGACGACGTTTTCGACCATTCTAACTATTGAAATCAATCACAAAGCATATCATACAGTCATAGCAAGAAGCATAATCAACCACAAACATCGAAACATCAATATGATAGGTTAAAATGGATCAAACATCCCCAAAACCCCATATTTTCCCCTTAAGCATGTTTAGGTGAAACTAATGATAGGATTAGCAAAACTTAACCAAATCAACCCAAATTCATATCAGAGGTCTAAAACATTATTTAAGAATTTATAAACATTTTTCCAGAATTTTATCATACTTACATTCGCTAATTAACACTAATTACCCTTAACTAGCCATAATTAGTGTAAAACTATGCAAATCACTCACCTTAGCCACAAATAAACTAAGATCTGAAATAAATCTCTGATTTGATGTGAATCCCAATGCTAAACAGCAGCTTCGACGTTGCTTTGGTGTAGATCTTCCTTGATTAGAGGTTGCTAAGCTAAATCCTTGACCAAAAGAAGATTTGGAGGTGATTTAGAGATTGGAGGCCATTTTTAGGGTTCCTTGGTGATAAGTGGAGGCTAGAAAACTGAAATGGAATGACCCTCTATCTCATTTCAGTCTTCCCATAACCCTAATCCCGAAATGGGTTATGGGCCTGTCCACTAATCACCTGATTTGGCCCGGTTAAGCAGTTTTTCACCCTCCAAACCTTATTTCAGCCATATCACCCAAACGGTAAGTCCGTTTGGCTATTATGACCACTCTACGGAAAGGTAAACCATCAAACGAATCTAATGGAAGTGGTTTCAGGTCAAAATTCCTTTCCAATCAAAAGTTATGGCCAAAACAAGATCAATTAGGGGCAAAATGGTCATTTAAAAATCGACAAAAATCATAAGCATGGGAAATGACTCTAATGGATGTTTCCCAAAGTTACATGACCATACGACTTCATACGGAAAAGAAATAAATATTCTACGATCCCCCGATGCGTAGAATGCGGGTCATTACACTCTCCCCCCTTAAGAAATTTCGCACCCGAAATTCCCTAATCAAAACACACAAAGGGTCCCGCATGCCTATCAACCATAAAACAACAATCAAACATGCAAAACAAGTCTACCCTAGCATGCGGAAAACTAAATTACGAAGTAAGTCTTACCAGGCAAAGAGTTCTGGATATGCCTTCCTAACGCTCTCCTCTGTCTCCCAAGTACAATCATTCTCGTCCTCGCCCCACTGAACCTTGACTAGGTTCACCGCCTTCCTTCGAAGTTGCTTCGTATCGTGTCCCACAATACGAATCGGCTTGCGGTTCCCAACCGCCTCGGGTTCTACTTCGAAGTCCTCTAACTGATCAGGTGAAATAGTCATATCTGAGTCGTGAACGAACTTCCTTAGTTGGTAAACATGAAATACATTGTGAACTCCCGCCATTTTCTCTGGTAAGCCAACTCTATACGCCAAATTCCCGACTAGTTCAAGGACAGGGAATGGGCCAACAAATCTTGGTGCTAACTTGCCTCTCCTGCCAAATCGAATCACGCTCTTTAACGGAGAGATCTTGACGAACACCAAGTCACCAACGGAGAATTTCAAGTCTCTTCTCCTTTTATCAGCATAACTCTTCTGCCTATCTTGGGCAGCTTTCATTCGTTGCTGAATGATCTTAATCTTATCCGAAGTTTCTCTCACCACATCTGGTCCAAGCACAAACTTCGCGCCAGTCTCTATCCAACATGATGGTGAGTTGCACGGCCTTCCGTATAAAGCTTCATATGGAGCCATACCGATACTGGATTGGTAGCTATTATTATATGCAAACTCTACTAGATGCAAATGGTCATCCCATGATCCACCAAAATCCAATATACAAGCTCTCAAGAGATCTTCTAATATACGATTCACCCTCTCCGTCTGACCGTCGGTCTGAGGATGATATGCGGTACTGAGATGTAGTCCTGACCCTAGAGCCTCTTGTAAGCTCTTCCAAAACCCACTAGTGAACAACGGGTCTCGGTCACTCACAATGCTTTTGGGTACTCCATGAAATCTCACTACCCACTTCATATACAATTCTGCCAACTTGGCTGCCGTTCTGGTCGATTTGACTGGTATAAATCTTGCACTCTTAGTCAATCGATCCACAATTACCCAAATGCTATCATATCCCGATCTAGTCCTTGGTAAACCATCGATGAAATCCATCGAGACTTGCTCCCATTTCCATTCGGGAATCTCTAATGGTTGCAACAACCCACTAGGCTTCCTTTGCTCGGCTTTAACTAGCTGGCAATTCATGCATTTGGATATAAACTTCCCAACGTCTCTTTTCATCCCTTCCCAGTAGTAGGTCTGTCTCATATCTCGATACATCTTATTACCACCGGGATGTATAGTTAGTTTTGAGTGATGACATTCTCTAAGCACTTCATCTCTCAAACCATTCACGTTGGGCACAACTAGTCTTCCATTCTTTCAAAGCCATCCATCTTGATCAAGCCCATACACACTCATCTCCTCATCGATGCCCATATCTAACTTGGAGATGATTTCCAATAGGTTAGGATCGTCCCTCTGGCTGGAACCAATCCGCTCTATCAAAGTGGGTCTGATCGTCAAACTAGCTAGCATAACTGGATCCAATTCGCACTTTGGTCTGAAATCAAACACCGCGATATACTCCAGTTGCTTCCATTCAAGAAACATTGCCCCTAAGCTGGCATGTCTCCTACTCAAGGCATCGGCTACCGCATTACCTTTCCCAGGTGTGTATGCGATATCAAAATCATACGAAGCCAAGAACTCTAACCATCTCTGCTGACGGAGATTCAGATCCTTCTGAGAGAAGAGATATTTTAACGATTTATGATCGATAAACAACTCAAATCTTTCTCCCAGGAGATAGTGTCTCCACATCTTCAGCGCAAACACGATCGCTGCTAATTCCAAATCATGGGTAGGATACTTCTTCTCATGTGGCTTTAGCTGTTGACTAGCATAAGCTACAACCCTACTTCCTTGCATCAACACAGCACCCAGTCCGGTACCACAAGCATCCGTGTATACCGTCATCTCTTCCTTCCCTTTAGGAATGACTAACACTGGCGCACGTGTCAACTTCTCCTTTAGACTCTTGAAGGCATCCTCACATACTCCGTCCCAGACGAAGGACTGATTCTTCTTAGTCAATTGAGTCAACGGTGCTGCTATCTTGGAGAAGTCCTGGATAAACTTACGATAATATCCAGCTAATCCCAAGAAACTTCTTACATCTGTTGCATTCTTGGGCGTAGGCCAATCCTGTACCGTAGCCACCTTCGCAGGGTCCACGGCAATACCACTCTCGGAAACAACATGACCCAAGAATCTCACTTCCCTTCTCCAAAAATGACACTTAGAGAATTTCGCTTTCAATTGGTGTTTCCTCAACACCTCCATCACTATCCTCAAGTGTCCCTTGTGTTCTTCCTCTGTCCTTGAGTAAACAAGGATGTCATCCACGAACACAAGAACAAACTTATTCAACTGATCCCTGAATACTCGATTCATAAGATCCACAAAATAGGCTGGGGCATTGGTCAACCCAAATGGCATGACCAACCACTCATAAAATCCAGACGGCGTCCTAAATGCCGTTTTTGGAACACTCTCATTGCTACTTGGAGATGATGAAATCCTGTCGCGAGGTCCAATTGGGAGAACACTCTTGCTCCTTCTAGTTGATCAAACAAATCATCTATCCGTGGTAGAGGATACTTATTCTTCCTCGTCACCTTATTCAACTCGCGATAGTCCACACACAAACGAAGGGAACCATCTTCCTCAGTGGCAAACACAACTGGTGCTCCCCACTCGGAGACACTCCTTTTAATAAGTCCCTTCTTCAAAAGATTGCTGACTTGCACCCCGAGCTCTCGTTGCTCCCTTGGTGCCATACGACGAAGTGGCATCACTATAGGTCTGGCATCTTTCACTAAATCAATACGGAACTCAATCTTTCGGTGTGGTGGAAGCCCGGTCACCTCCTCGAAGAAGTCCAGATACTGGCCAACCACGGGCACATCTGACAACTCATCCTGCGGAATGTCGAGGGAATTTACAAAACTAGCCATAACCCCATCACTAGGTAGACTACCAAACACTACCCTCCGCCCATCATCCGCCCTCACTGTCACCAAAAAGCCCTCACAGTCTACCACCACCCCGTATCTTTGGAGCCAATCGACTCCCAATATAATGCCATACCCAGTAAAGCCCAAAACAAAGCAATCACATACAAACATACATCCATGACTCGATAAGACCAAATTCCTGCAAATCATACTAAGGCTAGTCGAACCACCAATCGGGTTCGTCACAATCAATGGTCTATCGACTATCTCGGGTTCCAGTCCCAACCTATCTACCAGGTCACTAGATATGAAGGAACGGAAAGCCCCAGTATCAAACAAAACTCGAACTGGTACATCATAAATAGAAAGCATACCTTGAATAACAACATTCTTTCCTTTCTCCGCCGCAGTTGGGGCATTCAACGAAGAAGGAACAACATCAATAGCATATGCTTTCACAATCTGCTTCTCCTTAAGAGGTTGCGGACACTTATCCTTATGGTGTCCCACTTGACCACAGTTGTAGCACTTCCTTTCCGCTGGCTTGGCCCGGCATTCTTTAGCATAATGGCCCTTCTTACCACAGCTGAAGCACTCAACATCCTTCTTGCTCTTTTTCTGGCCACCTTTAGATTGGTCTTGCTTCCTCTTATTCTGAGAATTATTCTTGCCTCCACCGCCTGCTTGCGGCTTTGGCCCTTCTGCAGATGCAGCCTCAGTCTTTGACTTAGGGTAAAGACTCTCTGATCTCAAAGCTTTCCCCACAATCAATTCAAAAGTCTCATCGATGTGGTTGATAAGCCTTTCCCCCAAGTATCCACCCAAACCAGTAATGAACTTCTCGTTCTTCTTCTCAGGAGTATCGATAAGAGATAGTCCATACTTCGACAAAGTGTCGAACTCACTAATATAATCAGAAACTGCCCTTCCGTTCTGCTTGAGTTCCAAGAACCTCTTAAACAACACTGACTTCTGGGCAGCTGGAATAAACTTCTCGCTAAAGCGAGCCTTGAACTGATCCCAAGTAACCTGATCTTCTGGAGTAGCTGTTCTAATGGCATTCCACCAATTCATCGCTCGCCCTTGCAACTGACGAGACGCTAGCCTTCTCTTCATCGCATCCTCAAGACCTAAGTCATCAAAGATACGGTCACAGCTATCCATCCAATCTTGAACATCTGTGGCCGAATCCGTTCCGTGGAACGACTTTCCACCAAGATTAGTGTAATCCTTGCACAACTTGGCGAAATCAACCCTAGGCGCCTGCACTACTAGGCCAACACCAACTCCGGGATTGGGAACTGCCCCTTGCACTTCTCTAAGCATGTCTCTCATGAGGTTAGTAAACATCGCCCTCATGTCAGCGGCATTCCCCTGGTTGTTCCCTCTACCAGCACCCCTCGTATCTCGGCTCATCGTCAATCTAAAAAAGGGAAACGATTAACGACCCCATAGTGGTGCTAGTGCAGTGCGACTTCATTCTTATACTACTAATAGTATATATATACATAGCTTTTGAAAACCAAAGTAATCACAAATACGCGCTCTCATATACGTACTATCTCTCCCTGGTGTCTTTCCCTAGGTCAACTACGCAACCTAGAGCTCTGATACCAAGTGTGACGGCCCGCCCTGCACCAACCGACATTTACTCCAAAAGTGCGCTGTACACATGTCCAGTTAGCGCGGAACGGGTCGTCAGAAGGAAAAGGAAGAAGAAGATGAACTAACAGAGAACCTGTAGAATGTCTCACAGCGCATCGGATAAAATATAATAATAACATACTTGACATAAAACAGGAGAGACAGTGCATAAGCTGAAAACCAGAACTAAACATCATAGAAGCGGAAATCCAAAATACAGCTTATTACAACTTTGAAACTGTCTCAAAGCAAAAGTAAGATAAAGGGGGTACACTACTAATGCCCAAGTAGCGACCACCAACGACACAGGGAGAATGTGTATATATACATATCATATGTGGAAGCCTCCTGCCCGCCTCCGAATCAGCTACTCGCGCATCACCAGCTAACCTGTCTCTAGTCTGCTCGTGTGAGCACCCAGAGTAATAAGAGGAGACATAAAACTCTGGGTCAGACATAAAGCCTGGTATGAGCGATAAGCATCTAAAGTGAACAATAACAGGTAGACTAAAACATACCTGAACCTGGACCTGCAACCAAAGAGTTAGCACTACATACTGTACAACACTCTAAGGTACCATATCAAACGGTGTAAAGATACGGAGGTGGGGGAGGTGTGTATGTCATAATGATGGCAAACAATCAAACATAGCATCCATCCTCACATCTCTCACTCAGTGCGTAAAGCATACGATATTCACCACTTCGATCACCCAACATACCTTGCTACGATCACTCTGCCCCATGAAGTAATAAATGGCTTCACTGCACTGATAACGTAGCCATTAATTCCTCGCTATGTCCACTTGCCCCATGGAGTTATTCACCCCATCTGCGCTGGCTCATAGCCTTACCAATCCTTACTATGTCCACTTGCCCCCATAGAGTTATTCACCCCATCTGCACTAGCTCATAGTCTTACTACGCATCACCTTGCCCCTCAGGTCATAATGACCCTACTGCACTGATAACGTAGTCTTGCTACCATCACCTTGCCCCTCAGGTCATAATGAACCTACTGCACTGATAAGTAGCCATCATCCATTTTTAGTGGTGAATCGAAGTTATGAACGTCGACAACTCCTTAGCACACGTCCCGCAGCAAAGTCCAACCATGAAGTGAACTCATCGGTTCCCTACTGGATCCTGAGCTCTAACTTCCCATATCGGACTACCTTTGCATCTCGGGTTATTAGTCAATACTGGGTCGGGTCGGGTTCCTCCTCAAGCCATCGGTTCGGGTCGGGTGTCCTCCATCTGTTCGGGTCGGGTCTTCTTCTGGTGCGGTTCGGGTCGGGTGTTTCTCCTTGGTTCGGGTCGGGTGTTTCTCCTTGGTTCGGGTCGGGTGCCATTTCCCTCCATTTCGTGCTTCCGCTCCGATCCATCTCCATGCTTCCTTCACATGCTCCTATCCGATCCATCTTCATGCTTCCGCTCCGATCCGCCTTCATGCTTCCGCTCCGATCCGTCCTCCTTAATCCGATCCGATCCCAGTTCAGTTAGCGTGGCCTTCCTTTTTGCCAATTTTCCCAAGTGTTAGGTTCCGATCCGATCGAATCCTTTGCCCAGTTCAACATATCCGATCCGAGCCCCCTATCCGATCCGATCCGAACCCTGCACTGTTTTCTGAAACTGTTCCAGCAAGTGTTTACGCCATTCGACGACGTTTTCGACCATTCTAACTATTGAAATAAATCACAAAGCATATCATACAGTCATAGCAAGATATATAATCAACCACAAACATCGAAACATCAATATGATAGGTTAAAATGGATCAAACATCCCCAAAACCCCATATTTTCCCCTTAAGCATGTTTAGGTGAAACTAATGATAGGATTAGCAAAACTTAACCAAATTATCCCAAATTCATATCAGAGGTCTAAAACATCATTTAAGAATTTATAAACATTTTTCCAGAATTTTATCATACTTACATTCGCTAATTAACACTAATTACCCTTAACTAGCCATAATTAGTGTAAAACTGTGCAAATCACTCATCTTAGCCACAAATAAACTAAGATCTAAAATAAATCTCTGATTTGATGTGAATTCCAATGCTAAACAGCAGTTTCAACGTTGCTTTGGTGTAGATCTTCCTTGATTAGAGGTTGCTAAGCTAAATCCTTGACTAAAAGATGATTTGGAGGTGATTTAGAGGTTGGAGGCCATTTTTAGGGTTCCTTGGTGATAAGTGGAGGCTAGAAAACTGAAATGGAATGATCCTCTATCTCATTTCAGCCTTCCCATAACCCTAATCCCGAAATGGGTTATGGGCCTATCCACTAATCACCCGATTTGGCCCGGTTAAGCAGTTTTTCACCCTCCAAACCTTCTTTCAGCCATATCTCCCAAACGGTAAGTCCGTTTGGCTATTATGACCACTCTACGGAAAGGTAAACCATCAAACGAATCTAATGGAAGTGGTTTCAGGTCAAAATTCCTTTCCAATCAAAAGTTATGGCCAAAACAAGATCAATTAGGGGCAAAATGGTCATTTAAAAATCGACAAAAATCATAAGCATGGGAAATGACTCTAATGGATGTTTCCCAAAGTTACATGACCATACGACTTCATACGGGAAAGAAATAAATATTCTACGATCCTCCGATGCGTAGAATGCGGGTCATTACATAAATAGTCCATATCAGTCATTAGTTCAACCTGTAAAATATAGTTATCGCCATACAAGCCTCTCGCTCGTATGGTAAATCTTCCACCTCGTCACACAAGCTCCAAATGCTTATGTGGTATATGATGAAGTATGCCTATCTTCCAGAAGTATGCCATGTAATGTAGTTCAAAATTAATTGTTACTATCCTATGGCGACGTTTATTATTTCACACAGAACAACCAGCACTCCGCATCCAATGACATTCACAGGAGTTGATATAATAATATTTCGCATCCAACTCATTAAGGTTTACCTATTTATCGGGCACGCAAATAAAATCTTTACTCAACAGCTATCCATTTACCTGTTCAAACATATATAATGCACATGTATATATTTCTATCTATTTTCTAATCAGTTCAATGTGTTATATAAATGGATAAATTCTACCATTATTCTGTTGTTGATTGAATTAACTATCGTTCTAATAATTCTAATTAATCAAATCTACTATCACACAACACAAACAACAATCAAATTGTTTTTAAATTTTCAAAAATATACTATTAATTTCTATACTCTTTTAAAAATCATTCAGACTACAGAATTAAAAGTACACATCCATGGAAAGAAAATAACACCAGAGTAGAGAACTAATTGGTAATGCAAAGTATGGTAAATGTACCTTGCACCGGAGTCAATCAGAGATATCAACTCGACACTTAGGATAGGCTTTCTGAATGCTCTCCTAAGTTTCCCAAGTACAATCTCGCGGATCTCCACTCCATTGCACTTTGACTAAGTGAACTTTCTTGTTCCTCAGCTCTTTGGTTTCTTTGCCGATGATCTTTAGCGGCTCTCTTCTGACAGCTAATTCAGGGGTAATTTCAA
This sequence comes from Allium sativum, assembly GCA_030737875.1. Lineage (NCBI taxonomy): Eukaryota > Viridiplantae > Streptophyta > Magnoliopsida > Asparagales > Amaryllidaceae > Allium > Allium sativum. The sequence goes on along the minus strand of CM060919.1, from coordinate 563,925,506 downwards.
TATCCTGTTGAGCTGCTTCTTCCACGATCAAGTCTGGATCATGAACGTGCTTTCGAAGTTGAGATATGTGAAATACATCATGAACTCCAGGCAACCAATCAGGTAATTTAACCCTATAAGCGAGAGTTCCGATCCGTTCCAGAATAGGAAACAACCAATGAATTTGGGCGCCAACTTTCCAGTTTTACCCAACCGGATTACCCCTCTCATCGGCGATACTTTCAAATATACATAGTCGCCAATGGCAAACGATATATCTCATCTTCTTCTATCGGCATAGCTCTTTTGTCGGCTTTGAGCGGCTAGTAATCGCTTCTTAATAAAGTTGACTTTGTCGGCAGCTTCTCGAAACATATCTGGCCCCAATACAAGTCTATTACCGGGATCGACCCAACAAGCAGGAGATCGGCACGGTCTACCATACAACGCTTCGAATGGTGACATTGTCAGGCTCGCCTGGCAGCTGTTGTTATATGAGAATTCAGCCAAATGTAGACGGTCTTCCCATGATCCACCGAAATCTAGAACACAAGCCCGCAATAGATCTTCTAAAATACGATTCACCCTCTCAGTCTGACCATCTGTCTGAGGATAATAAGCGGTGCTCAAGTTTAGCTTTGTTCCCAGCTCGACTTGAAATGCCTCCCAGAATTTTCTAGTGAATATTGTGTCTCTATCACTGACTATACTGAGCGGCACTCCATGTAGTCTAACTATTTCCTTGAAGTAAATATGCGCCAGACTCTGAGCAGTTCTGTTTGACCTGACAGGTATGAAATGGGCGGTCTTCGTGAAGCGATCTACGATCACCCAAATAATGTCATTCCCTTTTCTGGTTCTGGGCAGACCATCAATGAAGTCCATGGAAATATGTTCCCACTTCTAACCAGGAACTTCTAGCGGTTGTAACAATCCAGCCAGTTTCTGCTGGTCACTTTTGACTAGCTGGCAAGTAGGGCATCGGCTAACATATAAAGAGATGTCCCTCTTCATCGACCTCTACCAGAAAGTGCGTTTGATGTCATTATACATTTTGCTTACTCCCAGATGGATACTAAGTTTTGACTTGTGGCATTCATCCAGTACTTCCTTTCGGAGCTCAGGAACGTTAGGGACACAAATTCGACCTTTCAGCCTTAGGATCCCCTCATTATCAACTTGGAAACTTAAGGGTTCGCCCTTTTGAATTATCTCCTTGATCTTCTTAATGAAGTGATCATCCTTCTGAAGAGCAGATATTTTATCTATCAATGACGTCGTGATAATAAAACTGGCGATCATTTCATTCTTTCGGCTTAATGCATCGGCCACGACATTCGCTTTCCCTGGAGTGTATATAATTTCAAAATCATACGCTGCAAGGAACTCTAACCAACGTTGTTGCCTCAGATTCAAGTCCTTCTGGGTGAACAGATACTTCAATGACTGGTGATCTGTAAACAGTTCAAATCTCTCACCCAGAAGATAGTGTCTCCAAATTTTTAAAGAGAATACGATAGCCAATAACTCAAGATCATGAGTTACGTAGTTCTTTTCATGTGGCTTCAGCTGACGGCTAGCATAAGCAATCACTTGTCCCCTTTGCATTAACACTGCGCCAAGGCCTTCTCTAGAAGCATCAGTCCAGACTTTTAAATCCTGATTGCCATCGATGATGGTTAACACTGGAGCTGTCGTTAATCTTAACTTTAGCTCTTCAAAAGCCTCTTCACTTTCTGGAGTTCATTTGAATTTAGAGTGCTTCTTTGTAAGATTCGTTAAGTGACCAGATATCTTCGAAAAGTTTTTAACAAACTTCTGGTAATAACTAGCCAATCCGAGAAAACTGCGGACTTCAGTAGGGGTACTGGGCTGCTTCCAGTTCTGAATAGCAGTGATTTTACTTGGATCCACAGCAATTCCTTCTTTAGATACGACGTGGCCCAGAAATTTCACTTCATCTTGCCAGAATATACATTTGGATAGTTTGGCTTTCAATACATTCCTTCTCAGAATTTCTAGAACCTGTTCCAAATGCTTTTCGTGTTCGGCCTTTGATTTAGAGAAGATTAGAATATCGTCAGTAAAAACCAGAACAAATTTATTCAAAACCCCTCTGAACACTCTATTCATCAGATCGACGAAGTAAGCTGGAGCGTTACACAAGCCGAACGACATTACTAACCACTTATAGAATAAGTCGGGACCTCTGAAGGCTGTCATTGGAACACACTCTTCGGCAATTCGAAGTTGATGGAAGCCCGTAGCTAGGTCCATTCTTGAGAATACTTGTGCTCCAATCAGACGATCCAATAAATCATCGATCCACGGCAATGGATATTTGTTCTTTATCGTCTGCTTGTTCAAATCACGATGATCCACTCATAGCCGTAGAGTACCGTCAGATTTTGGGACAAACACCACTGCTGCTCCCCAATCAGAGAAACTAGGCCTGATCAGACCCTTCCATACTAGCTGTCGTGTTTGATTGTCTAATTCCTCTTTCTCTTTCAAGGACATTCTTCGAATAGCGTGAACTACCGGCCTTGCATTCGGAATCAAAGCAATCTTGAAATCTATTCTCTTTGCGGAGGCAAGCGAACAACTTCTTCGAACACATCCGCATAGTTCTTGACGACATAAATGTCTTTGATGAGGTCAGGAATATTCTCTGCGACTTCAGGGATATTTTCTATTTGGGCTGGAGAAACATCCAGAGCTGCCCAGAAGTCCCTTCTATTTGAAGTCGGGCCTTTACATGGTATGGTTATATAATTCCCCGATTGTTCCTTTGCCTTAACAACTCTCTCGGCACATCTAACCTCTACCTCATATCTGGTTAGCCAATCCAATCCCAGAATAAGATCGAATTCATTAAAATTCATGACGATAGAGATAGTAGGGAATTTATAGCAGGAAAAAGAGACAGGCACCCCACAAACCCAACTGAGATCGATGGAACCCCCAACTGGATTTCGGACAGTCATTGGTTCTTTGAGCTTCCTCAATCTCAAATCCAACTTCTTGACTGCACTCTTTGCAATAAAGCTTCGCGATGCGCCTGTATCAAACAGTACTTTAACTGGAATGTTCTTGACATTGAGCGTGCCTTCTAAAACATCAGACCTTTCCTAAGCAGACGAAGATGCGGGTACTTCTACCACTTCATTTACATGTACTGCTTCAGGTTTTCTGAATAGCGGGCATGCCTTTGAAAGATGACCGGCCTCATGGCATTGACCGCACTTTCTATTTTCTTGAAACTTCTTACCGGATTTAGATCCACTCTTTATTTTCCTCTCCGAGGGTTTACAATTTCCCTGAAAATGCCCTTGCTTATGGCAGTTATTGCATATGGCAGTCGTTGCTGGTTCTTTTCCAGATTTAGCCCATTTTCTCTTGGCACTGGGCTTCTTACCGACCTCAGACGTTGTACTGGCCTCAGGACGATCAGTTTCAGGCTCAATCTTATCATTAGAGCTGACTTCCTCTTCGTACTGTAACATACCTTTCTTGTCTAGATCTTCGTACTGGTAAGCCATGTATATCATTTCTGAAAAGGAAAGCTTCGCGCTCCTCATTACACTGTTCTGATATTTTCTTTGCAGGCCATGAATAAATCTAAGATTCTTCCTCTTTGGGTCTTTAATCAGATGAGGGGCAAAGTGAGAAAGTTCGTTGAATTTCTTATGATATTCTGGGATGGTCATATCACCTTGTATCAGATAGGAAAATTCGTCGCATAATCGCTCAGTCGCTTCGGGAGGAGTAAATTTTTCCAGGAAAATCACTTTAAATCTATCCCAGGTGATATCACCTTCTGGATTATTCTCAATAACTGATTCCCACCAGAACAAAGCTTCATCTTTGAGTGCCCAGGATGCTAGTAATCTTTTCTGGTCATCCCTCAGCTTTAAACCATCAAAGATTTTCTCAGTAGAGCGAATCCAAACCTATGTCTTCATAATAGATTCCTCACCAGAGAACGGTATTCCACCCATATTTCGATATTTGATTAATAGGGCCTCAATATCCGGTTCCGCATTCCTTCTGTTTCTGACACTCATTTTCTAGTACTTCTGCAAATAGCAGATCAAGTGTCAGGTCACAGAAAAGATATTTCAAAATATAGAGACAAATACTTCAAATGTAAATGTGTCTATCGAGGTGTAATTTTATCCTGCCTTACTCATACTAGGATATTACTGATCCTATCTGTATAGAGTCACCCGTCCTAGAACGCTACTGGTTCTATTTCTGACGAGTTCGTTAATATGTTATATTCCAGAACTAAGCTTAACCAAAGCTCTGATACCAAATTGAGCCGACCCCAAACCCCATACTGACGGTGGCAAAGGTAATCCGTGGAATATAACACAGAAACAGATAATAGCATAACAGAATTAAATAAATACACCAGATAATGAACAATAGAATAAACTGGATAAATGTAATCATCAGAGTTACACAGTATACAGGATAACACTTAGCACAAATACAATTCAGCTATACATAAATGTCTACAGCGGAAACAAACATAATATGTACAACAGGAGCTGAACAGCATAAAAAGAGATAAATAATAGAATCCATCTTTAGCTCCAGCTATCCAGAAAGAACTAGCTACACCTGAATACAAGGCTGCCCGTATAGGAAAAGGGGCACTCGAGTTTGAAAGTGAAACAAACTACGAGTCAGTCATGGGACTGGTATGAGAAATCTACTCAACAAATTTCAAATATGGCTAATTACAGGACCACGCCACTTTCGTGGAACGGGTTTACTCCATTGGATTGCCAGTGCTTTAAAAACAAATCTTTCTTTTAAACATCGCAATGCTTTTTATAAAAATGAAGCCATTATAAGACTCAGTTCCCATCACACAATGCAACGCAAACCGGAGGATAGAGTTTTACCTTATCATGGCCAAAATATGGTTGATATGAATAAAACAAAAGCAATTGATATTATTACTAGTGTTTACATGTTTCAAAACAACTTCGAATCATAACTATCAATCATAGACGGCATGGGTACCATATATCATGTCGCCATATATATATACAATCAAAACCGCATAGTCACGTATTTGGAAATTGGATTTCCATCATGAACCAAGGCAAAAGATAGTCCTTACCGAATTCGAGACAATCTAGCCCATATCTCAGGATCAGAGCTCGAGTGACCCTTGGAGCGACAGGGCCGGTCCACCGATGTGGATTAAAATTCATGAACACTACGTTTCCCCGCCCTATGGGGCGTAAATGAGCCAAGGAATGACTCCATCGGACCCGGATCGTCCGATCTAACCGAGGCGCCTCGCAACAGCAACAACCACATAAGTAAAATGTCAGGCCGTGTAAAAACACTGGCACAACTCCTAGCTAGAAGGAAACGCATGCCCTCCTTGAGGTCCTTATCCCGTTTCTAGTTCATACCGGGGAGTGAGGCTCGCGAATTCACGTTATACACAAAGCTATGCCACACAGGCGGTGCTTTGATCATCGCCACAAGACTTTGTTTTCAACAGAAGCCCTGATCATTAGCCACTTAGGCATGCCATGCGACTGATGTCCATTGATATACAACCTCTGAGCTCGTGCGTTTCAGAGAAGGGCGTTAAGCAAAAGAATAAATTCTCCGCCGCCAAACAGATGTATATTTAACAGAGATCAATCAACACAGAATAAAATCCAATGTCAGACACACAGTCCATTTACAAGCCCATTTTGGGTCTGAACGAAACCAGAGGCACTATATACCTCGCAAACCCATCGATCACCACGTACGTCTGGACGATCACCACTCATTATCCATATTTCGGGATGCCTCCCAATCAGGACCTCGGTTACCATCCAAACGAGGTGAAGATCTCCGGTCTTCGACCACCGTCTTCATCTTCGATTTCTTATCGCCGATTCAGTTATTCAGGATGGGATCAACCCGGTCTTTCTGAGCAACTCGCGTATAAAATAAACAAGTGCAACACTAACATATACACGCATCATTTCAATTCATTAGTCACTAACCGTCAATCAGTAAGAGAACGATTTCTCAAATATTAACCCCGAAGGCCGAAACCAACATCAGATTAACACCCAGGAAACCATTCGACTTAGCCAACCTTCAGTTAATTTCTAAATCACATCCATTTCGTTTATAATATTTTATAACGATTTATCACTATTTTTATTTATTTTAAAATAGCAATTTATTCAAAACGACGCTTCGGGCCATAACGCGGCTGTGGCGTTGTTTTTCTTCAGATTTGATTTACACATATCTGAAAATCTAACTGTTGGATCTTCACAAAATTTACATCACTAGAAAGATCTTTTCAAAACGAATCCAACGGTTCCAGTTTCGGGAAAATCCGACGGTCGGATCTCCCGGTACAATCGTTTGAAGTTTCGATTCCAAAATACGAACTGCAGCGTCGTTATTCGATTATATATAATTATATATATATATATATATATATATAATCGATTCTGGCGTTGTTTTTCTCCAGATTTGAATTAAACATTCCAGACAATCCAACCGTTGGATTTTTACAAAGTTGGTGCCGTTGGAAAGATTTTTCCAAAGCGAACCCAACGGTTGCGATTTCAGGAAAATCCGATGGTCGGATCTCCCGTACTAATCGTTTCAAATCACGATTTCAAAATACGAACTGCAGCGTCATTATTCGATATATTTCAATTCTATTTATATATATATATATCGATTCTTCGATTTCAAATCTATATTCTTTTCATACATTTGATAAAAATGATATTTTTATCTAACTGTCTTCTATTTCAACACTTCACTATATTTAACAATTCATGTATATAATAAAAATGTGATTTTTATTGTAAAACAATTCATTTCAAAAAACTATTATTATATATAGTTCATATAGGTAATAAAAATGTGATTTTTATTATAAAACAATTTCTTTCAAAACAAGATTATTTTTCATAGATAAAAATGTGATTTTTATATTTATAACACGAATACCATTCAACACATGAATTTCTATCCAACGAATGAATATTGACTCAACACATGAAGGCTTTCTATTCAACGAATAAATATAATTTCAACAAATGAAAATAATTCAAACACATGAATATTATTCAAAATTTCGGCAACATACCGGCAGGGTAGTTAAAACCGAGACCGTCCCTAGTACGGCTCCTCGCTCTACCTTAACACCTCGCGGTTTTTGACAATAGGGAATCATGCATCTAGTTCGCACGCAGGTGGCATGTATATATTTATTTCATTTCCACAAACTAATCCAATGTTGTTTCAACCAAATTTCTCAAACACAAATGGGTATTTTTCAACCACAATCAACCAATATCAACCACAAACAATCACAATCAACCATTCGCTATCAATCAATTTTCACACCAATCACAACCAATAAATATCGTCCATGGTTTGTGGAAGAGGGACATATATATATATATATATATAGCAATTCACTTCTATTTCAACACATATATAATTTTTTATAACGCATATAAAACTTATACATCGAACGTACAACTTATACAACGCTTATACATGAGGTGTACAATGTTTATATAACCCATACATCGACCATATAATTTATACATCGTCGTTTTCCATATCGTTTATAAATTAGAAATCTCACATTGGGTTCCACTCCACCAAAAATAGCAGAAGGCTCAGAAAAATATGCGGTCTCTTCTAGAATGTAGAAGACGTCCACACGAGTCCACTGTCTCTTGTTTCACTGAATTTCGACAATAAACGAAAAAGATATGATTTTTACTAGTTTGCAACGGTTTAAAAGTGTTAAAACTGATTTAAAATATACACAGCCGTACCTTTCAGAAATCGTTCAAAACTAGGTTTTGAATTTGCGATCAAACGGAGTAACGGTTTCACGATCGGGTTGCGCGAGGTCGAAGGGCTACGTGAGGCGCACGTGCGCCGAGGAGGGGAGCCAGTTCAGTCAACCCAGGTGACGGCGGCAGCTCTTCAAAGGCGCCAACTTTGGGGCTTCGATTCTCCTTCAATCCTCAACGAAAATTCAAGCAACCGGTATGGATTTGAAGAGTGGAGAGAGCCCTTCAAAAAGTTCAACTAGAGCTCGAGCTAATTCAGCGTGGATTGATCGGAAAATGAGGGGGAAGGTTTAAGGCAGTTTCCGCCTTCGACGTCGGGGAGAGAGAAAGAATTTCTTTTTTTTTATAAAAATTATGATTGGCCGGTGGGTTTTAAAGGGGTTTTCTGACAGGATCACCAATCTAAACCCAACGACTGTCGTCCCTAGCGTTTTACCCCCATTCCAAACACAATGGGATATGTTCAGTAGGCCCATTCGACTGTTTCAGTCAGTTTTCCTTCAAATTAAAATATAAAACATTCAATATTTGATTTGAACGTGCATTTCAATTTGCTAGGGCCACAAACTGATTCGAAAAATTCCAGAAAAATAAATCTGGCTATGTTTTGACGATACGGTCCCAACAAAACTAGTTTCGTCGAATTATGAGACCATTTGCAAAAAGGCCCATTTCTGGTCGATCCAATTTAACTCTAATTGACCAAAACACGTTTTCCTTTGCCACGCTCATATACTAGCTTCAAAAATTATGAAATTTGAAACCTAGCAATAAATTCACATCCCGGATCCAACAAAAGTGGTTTCGTCGAATTCTGAGGTCGTATGCAAAATGGCCAATTTCACGGGCTATATAAATTCCATAGCGACCTTTCTGAAAATTCATTTGGCCATAACTTTTGCTTTCCGCTATGAAACTTATATTTTTCAGATTCGTTAGAAAGGTATTCACTAACAGATTTAAATATTTTTGGTTTCACTCAAATCCGTTTTGTTTTGCACCCGGTACCGTCCGACAAAGTTTGAATTCAATTTTTGAAACTGCAGCGCCATTTCTGGCCTTGTTTATAATTATAATTAATTATATTCGTTTTCAAACGTCGATTCAAACTCACTTTTCATTGCTATTATTTAAATTATTTATTTTAAATATTTAAAACCCATATTTTAGCCAATTTAAATTTTTTTAAATTGGTTCAGATTTTCTGGGTCGTTACAGAACCCTTGGAAAGCTGCAGGGCCGGTCCACACATACAGCTTCGTGGATTAGTTATTCCTGAACACACGTTTCCTGATCCTATAGGACCAATCATCCGTGGCGCCTCATTCCATCATCCACATAAGTAAAATATCAGCCAATTTAAGCACTGACACTACTTCTAACTAGAAAGAAAGTGTTGCTCTCCTTGCGTTCCCTTCTCCCGTTTTAGACTCCACCGGGTTGTGAGGCTCGTGAAGCTACGTAATACACAAAGCTGTGCTTATTCAAGCTGTGCATTGATCGTCACCGCAAGGTTCCGCTTTTCAACAAGAAACCTTGATAATTGCATCTTAGTATGCCACACTGTCACTCCATATCACACTACCAATCCTTTGCCGAAATATATGAAAGGGTGTTAAGCAAGAGAATAAATTCTCCGCCACCAAACATTCATACATTCGACAACAAATCAATAAATACAGTATAAAGGAGTACAATGTCGGACACACATTCCATTTATAAGCTTATGCTCTGGGTCTGAGCGAAAGCCAAATCCGTACGAATCAACACTACGTCCCGATAACTACCATCTTAGCCCTGTCGTGGGAGCAAATCAATCAAGGGCCTCAACGCTAGTTATCCATTCGATGTGAAGATCGTCGGTCTTCAATCGCCGTCTTCAATTCTTCGAACATCGTATCATTATTTGGAATGAGAGTAAACTCGGACTTTCCAAATAACTCTCGCATATATAAATTTGAAAACCATTTCATATCGTTATTTTTATAATGTGTAATGAAATGTATTTTATTACACTATATCTTGCTAACAACAAATATTCTTATTTATCCAATATTGATACATATCATCACGCACAACAATGTTTTCATTTTCAATTACCATACATATCTTATACACAAAATGTATATTTTGCTTTCAATTTTCGATTTTACAAAAATTGTATATTTCGTGTATCATTCCAATTACAACAAAAATAGGTATTTTTGGTGTTTCATTTCCGTTACAACAAAAATGAAAATTTTCTACATCATTTATAATTTAACAAAAATAAGTATTTTTGTGTCATTTCAATTTCTAACAAAATGCAATATATTTTGGTGTCAACTTCAATTCTACAAAAATAATAACTTTGTTAATCTTTTAATGAAATCTAATTCATTTAAAACTAAATTTCCATCGTTATAATTTTCACTGAAAATCTATTTACATAAAAATGTAACTTTCACTTACATTAAAACTAATTACATGACAAGGAAATTTTCTTCTCTAATTCTTTTTACATGGAAATGTGATTTTATCCTTAAATCTTGATTACATGAAAATGTAATTTTTCACTTAAATCTTAATTCTTATTCATATTAAAAATTTAAACTTCTTTCTACTTTGACTTGATTACTGTAACAACCCGAAAATCTGGTCCAGTTTAAAATTTTTATTTTGGCAATTTTAGCGAATTTTGATTATTTAAAATGAATTATTTTAAATAATAACGACGAGAAAATTTATTTTGAATAGAATTCAAACGAATATATTTATATAGATCGTCGTTAGAATATAAATAATTATTTATATTTATAAAAGGAATTGAAAATGGCGCGGTAGTTCGATAATTCGATTTCAAACTTCAAATGAATGTACCGGGTGCAAAAAAATCCGGATTTTAGTGAAACCAAAAACATTAGGATCTATTTGAGAATATCTTTCCAACGAATCCGAATAATCAAATTTTCATAGCGGGAATCAAAAGATATGTCCAGTTGAAAATTCTGAATAGTCGCTATGGAATTCAGGCCCTTAAAAATGGGAATCTTGCAAACGACCTCGGATTTCGACGAAACCACTTTTGTTGGATCCGAAGTGTCTAATTATTGCTAGATTCCAAATTTCATAATTTTTCGATTCAATATGTGAGCGTGGCAAAGGAAAACGCGTTTGACCAGTTTCAGTTGATTTTAATCGACTGGAAATTGGCCATTTTTCAAACGGTCTCAGAATTCGACGAAACTAGTTTTGTTAGGACCGTATCGTCAATACGAAGCTAGAAATTATTTTTCTGGAATTTTTCGAGTTAGTATGTGACCCCGGTAATTTGAAATGTGCATTCAAAATCAATATATAGAGTTATATGTTGATTTTGATAAAAACTGATCGAAACAGCTTGCGATACATATCCCATTGTGTTCGGAATGGGGGTAATACGCTAAGGACGACAGTCGGTGGGTTCGATTTTGAGTTCGAAATAAAAGTCAACTCTTTAGAGAAAATAAAATAAAATAAAAAATATATAAATTAACATATAAGCCCCTCCACCTTTTCTTTCCTCCCGTTACTTTCATTCAGTGAAATAAAAAAAAACCTCCCATCGCAGAAAAACCCGCCGCCACCCTCCCTGACATCGTCGCCGACCTCCCCCTGACACGCGCCCCCACCTCCCCCCCTCGCGCCAGTCTCCTCCTCTTCTCCCCCACCAATCGAAGTTCGAGCCTCCCCAATTTCACCTCATCGAACCCCACTACAACCCAGTCCGACCCTCTACCAGCGCCGCACTCCTCCAGCTCCGACTCCCTCCGCGAGCTACCTGCCTCCGACGCAGCGCCGACCGCCAGTCAGCCTCCACCCCCATGCCCCATTCGCTGAAAAAGAATGCAGTAAGTTTTTCCACCCTTTTTACTTTGTTTATTAAAACTGATTTATACATTGTTTAAAACTGAAAAGATTAGATTTTTAATTTAAGAAAGGCTTAGATTTCGAAATATAAAAAGGTTTGATTTTTATATGATAAAGTTTATATTTTTAACTATAGAAAAACATGATTTTTAAGTGGTTAAAAACATGATTGTAAGTGTTTAAAGATATAAATAGAATTTGTTTTAAAAATAAATATAATTTGTTTTTTTTTTAATTTTCTTTAAATAACATAGAATTTTAAAAACAGAAAATATGGTTGTTTTAAAAATATATAAACGGAAGTTGTTTTGAATATAAACATAGCAATGTTTTGAAAATAAAATTAGAATTGATTTTAGAAATAGTAATGTTTTTAAAGTATAAACAGAAAATAAAAATGGAATCTTTATTTATATGAATAGCAAATAAAAATCATGTGATTTTTTTTCATTTATATGTACAGCGTGAAAAAGAGCAAATCCGAACAGCTCAGAAATTCAGAAATTTATAGAAAAGTTTGATTGTTAATATCATAGGAAAGTAGTGATTGTGAAGCATTAAAAAGATATAATTTTTATGATAAAAATAAAATTGCGATTTACATGTGATGTAAAATGAGACTTTTCGCTGTAGGAAAATTGGGTTTTTCATAGTAGAAAAGATTGGATTTTTAAAATAGAAAAGATTAGATTTTTGAAATTGAAAAGGCGAAATCTTTTTATTTGAAAGGGCGAAATCTTCATATTTGAAAGGGCGAAATCTTTATGTATAGAAGAACGTGATAAAAATAAATTTTTTATCTATATAGTAGCATTAGAAAAATATAATTTTTATCTATATAGCAGCGAAGTAAAAATTCAATTTTTATATATTGAATAGCAAAGAAAAAAATTCGATTTTTATATATTGAATAGCATAGTAAAAAAATTCGATTTTTACATATGTAGTGGCTACGGGCAACGAAGAGGACGAAAAGGCGAGAACGACGAAGATCTCTACAATAGGAATGTCGTGAAGTTGGGATAGCTTTCGGTGAGAATTTCTCACTCTTCAATCTCTTTTTCTAGTTATATATATACTAGGATGCAGACGGTGCTTAGCAGCACCCGACACCCGTCATCCACAGACCATGGATGGCTTGTTTGTTTAATTGTTTGGTCGTGTAGTTGGTTAGATTATTTGGTTTGAATTGAATTGTTTGGTGAAATGAGATTGATTTGATTGATGTGTGAATGGCATGGGCCTTCACTAGACCGGGGATAAGGCTAGGCCTTGTCCCGTTTCTAGTATCGTGTCGTTATGCCACCGAAATTTCCTAAAAATAAGTTAGAAAAATAAAGATAACTTTTTATTTAAGAAATGAACCGAATAGAATATTCATAGGTTGAATAAAATAGTTTGATCGTTAAAAATATAATTTTTAACGTGAATGTGAATAAATAAATATTCATTTATAAACCGGACGGTTTGTTTATGTACACCTATTTGAAGGACATTGATTGGGACGATAAATTTTACACATCGCCCAACTGCACAAATAAAATCTGTGTTTGATTGTTTGAAACCCCACACGGGTATTGGGATGATATTTGAAGTACACTAATCCCGATTGTTTAGTTGTATGTCGATCGATTGATTGACAGACAGCTATAAGCGTTGAATATTTATATTCGATGCTTATACAGTGTAGAATGCACTTTGGATGATGGTTTATTATTCATCGTTGTTATTGTATACATGTGTTGTAGAAAATCCATATAATTAACATTATATGGTAATTGATTGGGCCTCATTCCAGTTTCGAAAAAGAAATATTTGAAATAAAATATTTAAATAGAAAAAATAGAAATATTTGAATAGAAATATTTCAAATAGAAATATTTGAAATAAAATATTTGAATAGAAATATTTGAAGTAGAATATTTAAAAATCGAAATATATGAAGCCGCGTTGATAGATTGACGCCATTTTGACGTGAACGATATTTATATCGATTTTATTCAAATTGAAGTGAATATTAAAGTGAATTGAAATTCGAATTTAATAGAATTCGAATAGAATTGAAATCGTTTTTAAAATGAATTCGAATAGAATTGAAATAGAATTGAAATCGTTTTGAAATGAATTCGAATAGAATTGAAATCGTTTTAAAATGAATTCGAATAGAAATTGAATAGAAATGAATTTGAATTGAAATCGAATTAATTTGAAATTCAAATTGAATTGAAAACGAATGGAAATTGAATTAAAAATCGTTTTGAAAAGAAAATCGACGAAGTATATATTATATATTATATATATATAATATAATGGCCTGAATAGAACGCGCCGCGCTGCACCGTGGCAGTTCGCGAATTTCGACCATTGACTTCGAATGAATATTGCGGGAGATCCGACGGTCGGATTCTCCTAAAACCGGAACCGTTGGGTTCGTATCGAAAAGATCTTTCTAACGAATAATAGAAATTTGAAATCTAACAGTTGGATTTGGAATTATGTCCAAATTAAATTTGAAAAAGGTCGCTGTAAGTGCAGTTCGATGGCCATTGGTGGAAGTCGACTGTACGGGCCTTGGTAAAATTATTAAAAATAGTAATAATTTGTGTAAAATCATAAGAAATGATTTAGAAAGAATTGGGTTGAAAAACTCCATATTTGAAAAGATAAAAATAGATTTTTATCGAAATAAACTAGTTTTGAACTAGAATTATAATTCTATTTATTTTTAAATAAATAAATTGAATTTGAAATGGTTTTGAAAATAACCAGAATTTCCAATGATTGCATTGGAATGGATTTGAATCGAAATTGTCTTCGGAAGATTTCGATGTTGGATTTTGTGATTATACAAATGTTGTTATGGAAATTTGAAAGATATAGATATATATATCGTTATTTCCAATACGATCTTTGTTGGTCGCAGAATTTGATATTGAATATAAGCCGGGATATTTTCTATTCAGAGCCTTGTATTTAATATCAAATGAGATTTGGGTTTGTCGTGAATGGTGTCTTGACTAACACTGTTCTTGAACCCAGTTGAGGAAAGATTAAATCTTTTTATTTAGATTTAATGAAGTGTACCAATTAAATAATATTTAATTGAAATTGAATTGATATTGATTTTTGGGTTTATCATGGACAGTGTTTTAAATAACACTCGTTCTTTAACCCGATAATTAATGGAATGTGATTTTGGGTTTATCGTGAACCGTGTTTTAAATGACACTTATTCTTTAACCCAGTTAACGATTAAAACTAAGTGGAGTTTTAATGAATCTTTAATTAGATTGAAATGATCGAGAATGGAGTATCACCAGTTTTGCTCCAGGCGATAGTTAAATCTTTAATTAGATTTAAACGTGAAATGGTAATTGAATTTACCGATAACACCGTGGTGTTAGATATGAAGTATAACCAGTTTTACTTCATGGGATGAATAGGTCGGGGTTGGGAAATTAAAACAAATGATTACTTCGGTAAGGTTCGTTAATCCCGACTAGTTGAATCAAAATTCAAAAGAAGATTAAAGAATAAATTCAAGGAATTTATCTTGGATAAAATTAATGGGAACCTTTCCCTATGAATGTGAAATTTTGAAACTAACTGTCGGTTAGCCAAGCAGAATGGTTTTCTGGATATTGATCTGATGTTGGTTTCGGCCTTCGGGGTTAATATTTGAGGAATTATTCTCTTGATTAATTTACGGTTAGTGACTGATGAATTGGAATGAGGCGTATGTGGTGTTTGTGTAACACTTATTTAAAATATACGCGAGTTATTCGGAAAGACCGGGTTTATCCCATTCTGAATAACTGATACGACGAAAAGTCGAAGATGAAGACGATGGTCGAAGACCGGAGGTCTTCATGTTGTTTGGGTGATTACTGATGATCTTGATTGGGTTGTACACCCAAGAAGATGGAAACAGTTGGTGATCGTCCAGACGTACTTGGAGATCGATGGATATGCGGGGTACTAGGTGCCTCCGGTTTCGTTCAGACCCAGAACGAACTTGTAAATGGACTGTGTGTCTGACATTGGATTTTAACCTGTGTGATTGATTTCTATTAAATATATATCTGTTTGGCGGCGGAGAATTTATTCTCTTGCTTAACGCCCCTCTCTGAGACGTACGAGCTCAGGGGTTATATATTGATGGATATCAATCGCATGGAGTGAATTGCCTGTGTGGCATGCTAAGATGCAAATGATCAAGGCTTCTGTTGAAAAGCAAAGTCTTGTGGTTAATGATCGAAGCACGGCCTTTGTGGCGTAGCTTTGTGTAACGTTTACTTCGCGAGTTTCGCACCCCGGTTGTGAACCAAAAACGGGAGAGGACCTCAGGGAGGGCATGCGTTTCTTTCTAGCTAGGGTGGTGTCAGTGACCTACCAGCCCTGACATTTATATACTTTTCACCTGTGTAGTTGTTGCTGTTGCGAGGCGCCTCGGTTAGATCGGACGATCCAGGTCCGATGGAGCCATTCGTTGGCTCATTTACGCCCCAAAGGGCGGAGAGACGTAGTGTTCAGGCATAAAATCCACATCGGTGGACCGGCCCTGTCGTTCCAAGGCTTGTCTGCGTGCTTGCCTGAGACTCGGGCTAGACAGTCTCGAATCGGTAGAGGACGATCACTGGCCTCGGTTCATAGATGGAAATCCAATTTCCAAATACGTGACTTTGCGATCTTTGATTGTATAACCTATATATGGCGACATAGTGGTATGGGGCATTCATGCCGCCTATGATTGATACTTATGATTTGAAGTTGTTTTATACACTATGCACTTATAATAGTATCAAATGATTTGTTTTAAAACGTATCAAGCATTCTTTGGCTGTTATAAGGGAAAACCCTATCCCCCGGCTTGCGTTGCATTGTGTGATAGGACCTGGGTCTTATAACAGCTTCATTTTCCTTTATTTAGCATTGCGCTATTTGTTTTATTCACTGGTATTCTTGGGAGGAAACCCGTTCCGCATTAGCGGCGTGGTCCCTTGATTTACCTAACTTTAAAAATAAAGATTAACAACTGTTTTAGTTCTCACACTAGTCACATGACTGACCTGGAGTTTATTGTTTTAACCTAAACTCTGGGTGCCCTTATTTCGACACGGGCAGCTAGTAGTTTTGGTTTTGCAGATTTATATTCACAGGATCCTGGTTTACAGCTGGAACGATATCCGGAAAGCTTTGTATCCGTATATCTCTTATAGTTGTGTATTGTATTATTTTCCGCTGCTATGTATTTAAATGTAATTTAAATCTCTGATATTTCTGTGTAATATTTATTTGTTTATACTCTGTATATTCTTGTAATCTGATGCATTGTTGTAATAACAGTGAAATGTTCTTTTGTCTGCGTTCTGATTTGTCTTGTCCTCACAGTAATCCGTTCTTTCTCATCTCTTCGGAGACCGGGGAAGTTTCGGGTCGCTTCATTTGGTATCAGAGCTTTGGTTTGCAAAGCTCAGAGAATAAGACACATTAGAACCATACGAAAGAATTCATCAAAAACTGGATTAGTAACATCCAACGGGAATGACTCGTTAGAGATGGGATCAGTAGTATCCTAGAACGAGTGTGAAGAGTATATTTTTAAGATGAAAACCAATTTTGTTTTGAAAATTTAAATCAATTATTCGTATTTGATTATTTATTTGTATTGATTTGGACAGTCCAGTATATAAAGATTTTGCATATACGCCTTGCAAACGTGTATTTGAAGTTTTAATATACTGGATAGATATAGAATTACACTCGAATCGCCCGGAGATGATTTTGATGATGGAGCTCCATCATTAAAATTCATGTTCGAGTGACGAAAGTGGGATTTCTATATATTTCCAATTGACTGGTGTGAGAACCGAAATTAGATAGGATTTATTGTTGTGATTTGGCATCAAAAATCTGATTTTTGACTATGTATCAAAGTTATGAATTTCTAAAGCTAATTCACTAATTGATTGATGTTTGTGTTGTTTGTTTAATTGTTTGATAATTTTGAACCATTATGCCTAACTGAATCAAATATTGAATCATATTGAAAATTAGTCGCATTTGCTTGCATATACTTGTACTTACATTGAACAGGTCATAGCAAGGAGGCTAGAGCAGAGAATAAAATTTGTTTGCCCGACAAATAGGTACATGTTTACTATAATTTACTGCTTTGTTTGGGTGATGATGATTTTATGAGCCTATTGGCTAGCCGCTTGGCTTTTTCTTTTTCTTTTTGAGATCTGAAGGCCAATATGGCAATTTCGGGATTTTCCCGTGGCTCCCAGTGCAGGGGAGGTTATGGCGAAATTTTTCGAAAATTTAGGGTGTTAGCCAAATTTTTGAAGAATTTGAAAATTCTCAGAAACTGAAAAGTTGGAGAATGGAAGCCAGATCGAACGTGGTGTTGATTAATCAAACCACTTTCGACTTTGTTCCTTTTCGGGGACGAAAAGTTTTAAGTGGGGGAGATTGTAACAACCCGAAAATCTGGTCCAGTTTAAAATTTTTATTTTGGCAATTTTAGCGAATTTTGATTATTTAAAATGAATTATTTTAAATAATAACGACGAGAAAATTTATTTTGAATAGAATTCAAACGAATATATTTATATAGATCGTCGTTAGAATATAAATAATTATTTATATTTATAAAAGGAATTGAAAATGGCGCGGTAGTTCGATAATTCGATTTCAAACTTCAAATGAATGTACCGGGTGCAAAACAATCCGGATTTTAGTGAAACCAAAAACATTAGGATCTATTTGAGAATATCTTTCCAACGAATCCGAAAAATCAAATTTTCATAGCGGGAATCAAAAGATATGTCCAGTTGAAAATTCTGAATAGTCGCTATGGAATTCAGGCCCTTAAAAATGGGAATCTTGCAAACGACCTCGGATTTCGACGAAACCACTTTTGTTGGATCCGCAGTGTCAAATTATTGCTAGATTCCAAATTTCATAATTTTTCGATTCAATATGTGAGCGTGGCAAAGGAAAACGCGTTTGACCAGTTTCAGTTGATTTTAATCGACTGGAAATTGGCCATTTTTCAAACGGTCTCAGAATTCGACGAAACTAGTTTTGTTAGGACCGTATCGTCAATACGAAGCTAGAAATTATTTTTCTGGAATTTTTCGAGTTAGTATGTGACCCCGGTAATTTGAAATGTGCGTTCAAAATCAATATATAGAGTTATATGTTGATTTTGATGAAAACTGATCGAAACGATCGAATCAGCTTGCGATACATATCCCATTGTGTTCGGAATGGGGGTAATACGCTAAGGACGACAGTCGGTGGGTTCGATTTTGAGTTCGAAATAAAAGTCAACTCTTTAGAGAAAATAAAATAAAATAAAATATATATAAATTAACATATAAGCCCCTCCACCTTTTCTTTCCTCCCGTTACTTTCATTCAGTGAAAAAAAAAAAACCTCCCATCGCAGAAAAACCCGCCGCCACCCTCCCTGACATCGTCGCCGACCTCCCCCTGACACGCGCCCCCACCTCCCCCCCTCGCGCCAGTCTCCTCCTCTTCTCCCCCACCAATCGAAGTTCGAGCCTCCCCAATTTCACCTCATCGAACCCCACTACAACCCAGTCCGACCCTCTACCAGCGCCGCACTCCTCCAGCTCCGACGCCCTCCGCAAGCCACCTGCCTCCGACGCAGCGCCGACCGCTAGTCAGCCTCCACCCCCATGCCCCATTCGCTGAAAAAGAATGCAGTAAGTTTTTCCACCCTTTTTACTTTGTTTATTAAAACTGATTTATACATTGTTTAAAACTGAAAAGATTAGATTTTTAATTTAAGAAAGGCTTAGATTTCGAAATATAAAAAGGTTTGATTTTTATATGATAAAGTTTATATTTTTAACTATAGAAAAACATGATTTTTAAGTGGTTAAAAACACGATTTTTTTTTAAGTGGTTAAAAACATGATTGTAAGTGTTTAAAGATATAAATAGAATTTGTTTTAAAAATAAATATAATTTTATTTTTATTTTTTTTAAATAACATAGAATTTTAAAAACAGAAAATATGGTTGTTTTAAAAATATATAAACGGAAGTTGTTTTGAATATAAACATAGCAATGTTTTGAAAATAAAATTAGAATTGATTTTAGAAATAGTAATGTTTTTAAAGTATAAACAGAAAATAAAAATGGAATCTTTATTTATAGGAATAGCAAATAAAAATCATGTGATTTTTTTCATTTATATGTATAGCGTGAAAAAGAGCAAATCCGAACAGCTCAGAAATTCAGAAATTTATAGAAAAGTTTGATTGTTAATATCATAGGAAAGTAGTGATTGTGAAGCATTAAAAAGATATAATTTTTATGATAAAAATAAAATTGCGATTTACATGTGATGTAAAATGAGACTTTTCGCTGTAGGAAAATTGGGGTTTTCATAGTAGAAAAGATTGGATTTTTAAAATAGAAAAGATTAGATTTTTGAAATTGAAAAGGCGAAATCTTTTTATTTGAAAGGGCGAAATCTTCATATTTGAAAGGGCGAAATCTTCATATTTGAAAGGGCGAAATCTTTATGTATAGAAGAACGTGATAAAAATATAATTTTTATCTATATAGTAGCATTAGAAAAATATAATTTTTATCTATATAGCAGCGAAGTAAAAATTCAATTTTTATATATTGAATAGCAAAGAAAAAAATTCGATTTTTATATATTGAATAGCATAGTAAAAAAATTCGATTTTTACATATGTAGTGGCTACGGGCAACGAAGAGGACGAAAAGGCGAGAACGACGAAGATCTCTACAATAGGAATGTCGTGAAGTTGGGATAGCTTTCGGTGAGAATTTCTCACTCTTCAATCTCTTTTTCTAGTTATATATATACTAGGATGCAGACGGTGCTTAGCAGCACCCGACACCCGTCATCCACAGACCATGGATGACTTGTTTGTTTAATTGTTTGGTTGTGTAGTTGGTTAGATTATTTGGTTTGAATTGAATTGTTTGGTGAAATGAGATTGATTTGATTGATGTGTGAATGGCGTGGGCCTTCACTAGACCGGGGATAAGGCTAGGCCTTGTCCCGTTTCTACTATCGTGTCGTTATGCCGCCGAAATTTCCTAAAAATAAGTTAGAAAAATAAAGATAACTTTTTATTTAAGAAATGAACCGAATAGAATATTCATAGGTTGAATAAAATAGTTTGATCGTTAAAAATATAATTTTTAACGTGAATGTGAATAAATAAATATTCATTTACAAACCGGACGGTTTGTTTATGTACACCTATTTGAAGGACATTGATTGGGACGATAAATTTTACACATCGCCCAACTGCACAAATAAAATCTGTGTTTGATTGTTTGAAACCCCACACGGGTATTGGGATGATATTTGAAGTACACTAATCCCGATTGTTTAGTTATATGTCGATCGATTGATTGACAGACTGCTATAAGCGTTGAATATTTATATTCGATGCTTATACAGTGTAGAATGCACTTTGGATGATGGTTGATTATTCATCGTTGTTATTGTATACATGTGTTGTAGAAAATCCATATAATTAATATTATATGGTAATTGATTGGGCCTCATTCCAGTTTCGAAAAAGAAATATTTGAAATAAAATATTTAAATAGAAAAAATAGAAATATTTGAATAGAAATATTTAAAATAGAAATATTTGAAATAAAATATTTGAATAGAAATATTTGAAGTAGAATATTTGAAAATCGAAATATATGAAGCCGCGTTGATAGATTGACGCCATTTTGACGTGAACGATATTTATATCGATTTTATTCAAATTGAAGTGAATATTAAAGTGAATTG
Source organism: Allium sativum (assembly GCA_030737875.1). Taxonomy (NCBI): domain Eukaryota; kingdom Viridiplantae; phylum Streptophyta; class Magnoliopsida; order Asparagales; family Amaryllidaceae; genus Allium; species Allium sativum. The sequence continues at coordinate 563,903,946 of CM060919.1, read as the reverse complement.
AAATTCGAATTTAATAGAATTCGAATAGAATTGAAATCGTTTTTAAAATGAATTCGAATAGAATTGAAATCGTTTTGAAATGAATTCGAATAGAATGGAAATCGTTTTAAAATGAATTCGAATAGAAATTGAATAGAAATGAATTTGAATTGAAATCGAATTAATTTGAAATTCAAATTGAATTGGAAACAAATGGAAATTGAATTAAAAATCATTTTGAAAAGAAAATCGACGAAGTATATATTATATATATTATATATATAATATAATGGCCTGAATAGAACGCGCCGCGCCGCGGCAGTTCGCGAATTTCGACCATTGACTTCGAATGAATATTGCGGGAGATCCGACCGTCGGATTCTCCTAAAACCGGAACCGTTGGGTTCGTATCGAAAAGAGCTTTCTAACGAATAATAGAAATTTGAAATCTAACAGTTGGATTTGGAATTATGTCCAAATCCAATTTGAAAAAGGTCGCTGTAAGTGCAGTTCGATGGCCATTGGTGGAAGTCGACTGTACGGGCCTTGGTAAAATTATTAAAAATAGTAATAATTTGTGTAAAATCATAAGAAATGATTTAGAAAGAATTGGGTTGAAAAACTCCATATTTGAAAAGATAAAAATAGATTTTTATCGAAATAAACTAGTTTTGAACTAGAATTATAATTCTATTTATTTTTAAATAAATAAATTGAATTTGAAATGGTTTTGAAAATAACCAGAATTTCCAATGATTGCATTGGAATGGATTTGAATCGAAATTGTCTTCGGAAGATTTCGATGTTGGATTTCGTGATTATACAAATGTTGTTATGGAAATTTGAAAGATATAGATATATATATCGTTATTTCCAATACGATCTTTGTTGGTCGCAGAATTTGATATTGAATATAAGCCGGGATATTTTCTATTCAGAGCCTTGTATTTAATATCAAATGAGATTTGGGTTTGTCGTGAATGGTGTCTTGACTAACACTGTTCTTGAACCCAGTTGAGGAAAGATTAAATCTTTTTATTTAGATTTAATGAAGTGTACCAATTAAATAATATTTAATTGAAATTGAATTGATATTGATTTTTGGGTTTATCGTGGACAGTGTTTTAAATAACACTCGTTCTTTAACCCGATAATTAATGGAATGTGATTTTGGGTTTATCGTGAACCGTGTTTTAAATGACACTAATTCTTTAACCCAGTTAACGATTAAAACTAAGTGGAGTTTTAATGAATCTTTAATTAGATTGAAATGATCGAGAATGGAGTATCACCAGTTTTGCTCCAGGCGATAGTTAAATCTTTAATTAGATTTAAACGTGAAATGGTAATTGAATTTACCGATAACACCGTGGTGTTAGATATGAAGTATAACCAGTTTTACTTCATGGGATGAATAGGTCGGGGTTGGGAAATTAAAATAAATGATTACTTCGGTAAGGTTCGTTAATCCCGACTAGTTGAATCAAAATTCAAAAGAAGATTAAAGAATAAATTCAAGTAATTTATCTTGGATAAAATTAATGGGAACCTTTCCCTATGAATGTGAAATTTTGAAACTAACTGTCGGTTAGCTAAGCAGAATGGTTTTCTAGATATTGATCTGATGTTGGTTTCGGCCTTCAGGGTTAATATTTGGGGAATTATTCTCTTGATTAATTTACGGTTAGTGACTGATGAATTGGAATGAGGCGTATGTGGTGTTTGTGTAACACTTATTTAAAATATACGCGAGTTATTCGGAAAGACCGGGTTTATCCCATTCTGAATAACTGATACGACGAAAAGTCGAAGATGAAGACGATGGTCGAAGACCGGAGGTCTTCATGTCGTTTGGGTGATTACTGATGATCTTGATTGGGTTGTACACCCAAGAAGATGGAAACAGTTGGTGATCGTCCAGACGTACTTGGAGATCGATGGATATGCGGGGTACTAGGTGCCTCCGGTTTCGTTCAGACCCAGAACGGACTTGTAAATGGACTGTGTGTCTGACATCGGATTTTAACCTGTGTGATTGATTTCTATTAAATATATATCTGTTTGGCGGCGGAGAATTTATTCTCTTGCTTAACGCCCCTCTCTGAGACGTACGAGCTCAGGGGTTATATATTGATGGATATCAATCGCATGGAGTGAATTGCCTGTGTGGCATGCTAAGATGCAAATGATCAAGGCTTCTGTTGAAAAGCAAAGTCTTGTGGTTGATGATCGAAGCACGGCCTTTGTGGCGTAGCTTTGTGTAACGTTTACTTCGCGAGTTTCGCACCCCGGTTGTGAACCAAAAACGGGAGAGGACCTCAGGGAGGGCATGCGTTTCTTTCTAGCTAGGGTGGTGTCAGTGACCTACCAGCCCTGACATTTATATACTTTTCACCTGTGTGGTTGTTGCTGTTGCGAGGCGCCTCGGTTAGATCGGACGATCCGGGTCCGATGGAGCCATTCGTTGGCTCATTTACGCCCCAAAGGGCGGAGAGACGTAGTGTTCAGGCATAATAATCCACATCGGTGGACTGGCCTTGTCGCTCCAAGGCTTGTCTGCGCGCTTGCCTGAGACTCGGGCTAGACAGTCTCGAATCGGTAGAGGACGATCCCTGGCCACGGTTCATAGATGGAAATCCAATTTCCGAATACGTGACTTTGCGATCTTTGATTGTATAACCTATATATGGCGACATAGTGGTATGGGGCATTCATGCCGCCTATGATTGATACTTATGATTTGAAGTTGTTTTATACACTATGCACTTATAATAGTATCAAATGATTTGTTTTAAAACGTATCAAGCATTCTTTGGCTGTTATAAGGGAAAACCCTATCCCCCGGCTTGCGTTGCATTGTGTGATAGGACCTGGGTCTTATAACAGCTTCATTTTCCTTTATTTAGCATTGCGCTGTTTGTTTTATTCACTGGTATTCTTGGGAGGAAACCCGTTCCGCGTTAGCGGCGTGGTCCCTTGATTTACCTAACTTTAAAAATAAAGATTAACAACTGTTTTAGTTCTCACACCAGTCACATGACTGACCTGGAGTTTATTGTTTTAACCTAAACTCTGGGTGCCCTTATTTCGACACGGGCAGCTAGTAGTTTTGGTTTTGCAGATTTATATTCACAGGATCCTGGTTTACAGCTGGAACGATATCCGGAAAGCTTTGTATCCGTATATCTCTTATAATTTTGTATTGTATTATTTTCCGCTGCTATGTATTTAAATGTAATTTAAATCTCTGATATTTCTGTGTAATATTTATTTGTTTATACTCTGTATATTCTTGTAATCTGATGCATTGTTGTAATAACAGTGAAATGTTCTTTTGTCTGCGTTCTGATTTGTCTTGTCCTCACAGTAATCCGTTCTTTCTCATCTCTTCGGAGACCGGGGAAGTTTCGGGTCGCTTCAATTACATAAGATGTAATTTTCCTCCTTTATCTTAATTTACATGATAAATGTAAATTTTCCACTTTCAATCTAATTCATATGCAGATTGACTTAATTAAACAAAAATGAAATTTTATGTTCTCTTACTTAATTACATTAAAAAAATGAATTTTTCTTCTAATCCTCATTTACATTAAGAAAATGTAAAATTTTTCTAATCCTTATCTTATTACATTAAAAATGTAACTTTCTTTTATAATAAACTTGGAGGTGAAAATATTCATTTCAATATTAACACATAACGGTGTGAAAATAACGTCTATTTTTAATTTAACTCGTGACAGTGTAAATAATGTCCATTTTCTATTTAACCATTTATATTTTAATATGGGCCAGACCTCTCACATTAGGCCTGCAACTTGTGGATGCTGGATAGGCCGGTCGGTTCCGGGTAGACTTATCCCACAAGTTGGGCTTAACCTCGTGTCTTGGCCCAATTTGTATTTGCGCACTTGGACCTCTCACATTAGGCCCAACATTTGTGGCTGCTGGATATGCCGGTCGGTTACGGGCAGACTTCCACCACAAATGCGACCTAACCTCGTGTCCGAGTACAATTTTAATTAATCATTATAATTGTTCTACTAAAAATATTATTTTAAACCGTTTCTCATTTCAAAATATCTTAATTTTGGAATATTCTATATTTCCAAAATAACTTGATTTCAAATACTATAACTTACCCTTTCAAATCTTAATAAATCTTGAGGACTTTCTCAATTGTTATATTATTAATAATAAACCTTTCAAAATGTCTAATTCTGAATCTAATCTTCTTATCTTAACATATTGACAGTAAAGATAGAATCTTTTTAATTGAATCCTTTTTATTGTAACTTTTAGACAACAAAGATATAATCTTTTTAAATCATCTTCAATTAATTCCATTAATTGAATTATAAATTATTCTTTTAATTCAAGATTGATAACAATAATATTCATCTTTCCACAATGTTTGGTTTTGTAAACAAATCTTCTTAATTACTTTAAAAATGTAATTTATATTACAAGTCAAATCTTGCTCTTTAATTTGCAATGTAAATTTATTGACTATGTAAATTCTTATTCTTTCATTACATATAAAATGTAATTCCTATTGTCTTCCTCTTTTCTAATGTTTTATACTACTATAAAAATGTATTTTTTATTGTTTATTCTTTTCTAATCATGTTTTCTATATATATTCATGACAAATAAATGAACGTTTCATTGGTTAACAATTATCTATATTTATTAATGACACATAAATGCATGTTCCATTTGTAAACAATTTTCTATTAAAACATTCCATAATGAAATGGTATTTTTATTTTATGTATCATTTTATAACAAAAACTTTACTTTTATTCTATTTCAACATTTTATGACAAAAATGTACTTTTATTCTATTGACAAACAAGAAGAATATTTTGTTTGCATAACTAATTCAATGTTTCTAACAGTAAAATAAAAGAATAATTTATTTGCCTAACATTTCTATATTTTTAATGACTAATAAAAGAGGTAATTTATTTGAGTACATGTTCTGATGACAAACAAAAGTGGAGTTTATTTGTGTGCATTATGTAATTCAACTTGACAAATAAATGTTGATGACTTATTTGTTTACAAATTTCTAATCTGATCTTAACAAATAAGATGAAAATTTCATTTGCTTACAATTTCTATTTACATAAATAATAATTTTATATGTTAATTCTAAATTTGACAAATGCAACAAATTTATATGTTAATACTAAACTTAACAAAAGCAACAAATTTATGTGAAATTTCTAAATTTGGCAAAAGGAACAAATTAATATGTAAATCCTAAATTTGGCAAAAGGGACAAATTAATATGTGATTTTTATGTTAACATACTTACTTGAATATTTTAATGAATTCCCTTTCAACATAAATATGTGATTTCTATGTTATCAATACAATTTCATTCTAACTTGAATATATTTATTTCAAAAATATGATCATTTTTCTATATTATAACTTTACATTAAAAATGAGACTTTTAATGTTAACATACTTTTATTTCAAAACTATGATCATTTTCCTCGTTTCATTAGTTGCATTAAAAATATATTCTTTTCTACATAAGAAGAATGTATTCTTTTCTTTGTTCACTTCTATTACATTATAAAGAATGTAACTCTTTTAACTTCTTTTATTACATTATAAAAATGTAATATTTCCTTCTTTTGATTACATCAAATAAAAATGTAATTTTTCCTCCTTTTGATTACATTAAAGAAAAATGTAATTTTTCTTTTTATTTACATTAAACCAAATGTAACCTTTCTTTATGTTTACATTAAACAAAATGTAACTTTTCTATAACAATGTTTTATTTTAATGTTTCATATACATTAGAATGTAAATTTCCAATATAAATACATTTAATATAACCATGTTTTATTTTAATGTTTCATATACATTAAAATGTGAACTCGTAATGTCAAGACCATTTTTACCCCTAAATGTTTATTTTTAATGTTGCATAAACATTAAAAATATAAATCTATGATGATCAAAATAACCATTTTAATGCTTAACTCAATTATAATTAACGATAACGTTAAGTTTTGAATTCAACTAATCTAATCAATAAAATGATCAAGACAACAGATCCACAAAACATACCAATCACATACCCAATCACGAATGAAAATCAACACAATATTACAACGTATGCGTAGTACACAATTATGATTAACGAACTTTAATTATCAAATAAAAAGAAAAGATTTTCTCACCTTGGTTTTTATTTTGGCGATTCAGATTTAGTTTTGCTGAAAATTCTAACTGACTCCAAATCCTTCTAATTAGTTCTGAAATGGAGATCTCGTCACCACGATTCAAAGCTTTCAGTTTCGCTGAATTCCGATTACATATGAAAAAGTTATAGCAAATTTGAACATTTGAATTCATTAATTATATAATTCAATAATTAATTATATTATAATCATCCTTAACCTTTAATCCATCTTCATCCTTTGACGGTTAAACCGAACCCAATATCGTCTTCAACATCACCACGTCGCTCCTTTATTTGGAAAGCCGCCATGCCACTCTGATTTATGTTCTAATTTGAAGTAATTTGTGAGTGATAAATGATATGGTTTCAGATGAGGATGGCTATTGAAAAAGTTAAGTGGCGGCTTGGAATAAGAATTAGGAATAGGTTTAGAGAAGTTTATGATGTTATATAGTGGTGAGGAATTTTTTGTTTTGTTTTAACCCCTTATGTATTTTAATTATGCTTAACTATATTCTTTTATCCCCCTTAGGTATCTGTAACGTATGTTAATTTTTTCCTATTAGTAAAATTCCTTTTAATGCATTTTACACATAGGCATATGCATAAATATTTACTATCACATTCTTGTTATAAAATAAATTTTGGACAACACAGGCATGAAATATTCTGTAATATTTGTCATTAATTTTAATATATATATATATATTAAAAAAAAATTAAATTAAACCTCGAATAAAAATGACACATATATAACAAAATGGTGATTTAAAGGGATGTAGATTCAAGAAATGAGAGTACAAAATAAGATACCTGTAAATAAAATGTAGGGAAGGAAATAAATGATTGCATAAGAAATGTGAACATGTAGATGCATGAATGTAGGAAAAAAAAGAGAAAATAAATGTGAACATGCAAATGCATGAATGTAGAAAAAAAGAGAAAATAAATGTGAACATGCAAAGAAATTTTGTGCATGATTTAAATAAAATTTTAGTCGTTATTTTTTTAAATAAATTATTTTAAATATCAAAAGCTCATTAAAACAACTTAAAATAAATTTTTAAATTTACCCCAAAATTCAGGGTTGTTACAATCTCCCACACTTAAAATCTTTTCGTCCTCGAAAAGGAACGAAGCTAAAAGTTGTTTAATTAACCTATCTCAACTTTTATTATTATTTCATTTTAATAATTTTATTAGTTGATTAACTTTTCAAATATATATATATATACTTTTATATATTTAAAAATCATATTTTCTGAGATCAGATTATATATATAATCACAAATACGTTAATTATAAACTTGTTACTCTCAACTCATTCGAGGGCATTACTAACCCCATCTCTAATGAGTTTTCTCATTCTAGGATACTGCTGATCCTATCTCTAATGAGTATTCTTATTGGATATTACTAATCCAATCTCTGATGAGTCTTTTGTTCAGTTCTAATGAGTTGTATCCCAAAGATTTGAGCTAACCAAAGCTCCGATACCAACTGTAACGGCCCCGGGTTCCGCCCGACCCGATCGATCGTTAGATCAACCAAGACCGTTCAAAACCCGAGTACGTTAACTTTGGGAATACGACAACATCAGAACAATAACAGCAGACTTTTATTACATCATGGTAACGTAACATCTGTGTGACGATCCCAAAATCCGAGGGGCGGTATTAAGGATAATCATTGGAATATAACACATTAATCATCATAGCAGAGTACAGATAATAGCAGAAACAATAAATAGAATAATTTACATGAATATGACAGCGGAACCACAACATGTAACAATCATCAGAAGAGTACAGCGTAGGATATAACTTAGTAAAAAAAGGGAAGTGATCAGTCATCATCGCCAGAGGCGGAATACATACATGCAGTGAGACGTAATAAGGGTATCAGTCTACATCGCCGAAGGCGGTACACATACATACAATAAGAAGTACTGAAAGTAAAGCAGTCTGCATCGCCAGTGGCGGAATCATAATATAAGTACAATAATGGCGGAAAATGTCAAAGTCGTCTCTGTGGAGTCAGCCTCGCCATGAGCCAAAATGCACTCTATGTAACAGTGCAGAGCCAAAAACAACCTGTCACCTGGGAACTAGGCTGCCCGTGTGAAAATAAGGGCACCCACGTTTGCAAAGTGAAACAAACAACGAGTCAGTCATGGGGACTGGTATGAGGAATCTATTTAACAGTTTAAACAACAGTAATAAGCAAATCATAGGACCACGCCACTTTCGCGGAACGGGTTTACTCCAGTGATTGCTAGTGCATTTAAAACAAAGTAAATTCTTTTAAAACAACGAAATGCTTTTAAAAAGAATGAAGCCATTATAAGACTCAGGTCCCATCATACAATGCAACGTAAGCCGGAGGATAGAGTTTTACCTTATAATGGCCGAATATGCTTGATACGTGTAAAGCAAAATCATTTGATATTATTACTAGTGCATATATGTTTCAAAAACGAATAGCATCTTGAATATCAATCATAGACGGCATAGCTACCATATACTATGTCGCCATACTAGTTCTACAATCGAAGCCGTTATTTCGTATTGGAAATTGGATTTCCGTCATGAGTCGAGGCAAGGGGCAAGCTCCTCTCCGCTTCGAGACATTCTAGCAAATGCCTCAGGACTACACACTCTGGGTAACCCTGGATCCACCAAGGCCGGTCCTCTCTTACGTTTGAGGATTAATTATTCCTGAACACACGTTTCCTGGTCCTTACAGACCTATAATCGAGGCGCCTCGCATTCCAACAACCACATAGGTGAAAAATAGATATAAATGTCAGGGCTGGTAAGTCACTGACACCACCATAGCTAGAAAGAAACGTCATGCACTCCTTGGGTCCTTATCCCGTTTTTGACTCATACCGAGGTGTGAGGCTCGCGAATCCACGCTATACACAAAGCCAGGCCACGTAGACCGTGCTTTGATCATCATCCACAAGACTTTGCTTTGCAACAGAAGCCTTGATCATAGCATCTTGGCATGCCACATAGGCAATCCACTCCATACGATTGATTTCTATCGATATATAACCTCTGAGCTCGTACGTCTCAGAGAAGGGCGTTAAGCAAAAGAATAAATTCTCTGCCGCCAAACAGATATATATTTAACAGAGATCAATCAGTATAGAACATAATCCAATGTCAGACACACAGTCCATTTACAAGTCCGTTCTGGGTCTGAACGAAACCGGAGGCGTCAAATTCCTCGTATATCCGTACAATCAACACATACGTTCGGACGGCTACTACTTCCGTTCCTTCACGGTAGCTACTCCAGTCAGGAACCTCAGCAGCGCCCATCCAACCGATACGAAGATCGTCGGTCTTGAATCGTCTTTGCATTTCCTAATTCGAATCGTTCGATCAATTATTTGAAATGAGGGTTAGCTCGGCCTTTTCAAATAATCCACGTAATTAGAATTCAAATCAATTCTTTCTATGGTTATATTATTCGACATCCATCTTTCAGTTCTTTAGTTTTATTTTCGTGTCAAACACATACAACCATCAAATATCAAACAATTCTAGCCCAATTGGTTTAATTGCAATCTATGTTGCTTATAATATTTTATAATGATTTTTCGCCATTTTTATTTATTTAAAAACGGCCATATTTAATTAAACGACGTTTCAGGTCGTGCCATGGCACTGGCGCTGTTTTTCCCCTAATTTGTTTTACACATATTGGAAAATCTAACCGTTGGATTTCTACAAAGTCTATATCAGTGGGAAGATACTCCCAAAGCGAACCCAACGGTTCCAGTTTCGTGAAAATCCGACGGTCGGATCTTCCACACTAGTCGTTTGAAGTTACGGTTTCAAAATTCGAACTACAGCGTCGTTATTCGATTTAATTTAATTATATTTATATTTATATATAAATATAAACGACTTTGGCGCTGTTTTTCTTTAGATTTGAATTAAACATTCCGGACAATCCAACCGTTGGATTTTTACAAGGTTGGTGCCGTTGGGAAGATATTTCCAAGGCGAACCCAGCGGTTGCGGTTTCGGGAAAATCCGATGGTCGGATTTCTCGTACTAATCGTTTTAAATTACGATTCCGGAACACGAACTGCACGGCTTCGATTCCCTTTAATTATATTTATATTTATATATATAAATATAGTTCGTTCTATAATTTCAAATATAGTTCATTCTATATTTTCAACTTCGTTTTCACTTCAAATATTTCACTAATGCCTTAATATTTCGAAAAATTTCGCCATAACCTCCTTTGTACGGGGAGGGGTTTGGAAATTTATTGGGCCGTGTTAGGTACCCAATAAATCCTAAAAAGCATCCACATATTTATAATGATATATTCTGGTGTTTACTGGGGAGCATGTATAGATAATCACTCCAGAGAATAAATTCTCGTCACCCCGTTTCCGTGTGGAAATAAATAGTCCATGTGCCGTATCTAATAACTAGAGAGACGTGATTATTGTCAACTCCAGACCCGTGTGGGGTTTTTATTAATCTGGCAATTTATCATTATATTTTATATAATCCATATCAGTCATCAGTTCAACCTGTAGTATATAGTCATCGCCATACAAGCCTCTCGCTCGTATGGTAAATCTTCCACCTCGTCACACAAGCTCCAATTGCTTATGTGGAATATGATGAAGTATGCCTATCGTCAAGAAGTATTCCATGTAGTGTAGTTCAAAACTAATTGTTACTATCCTATGGCGATATTTATTATTTCACACAGAATAACCAGCACTCCGCATCCAATGGCATTCACAGGAGTTGATATAAAAATAAAATTGCGCAGCCAACTCATCAAGGCTTTACCTATTTGTCGGGCACGCAAATAATTTCTTTACTCTACAGCTAATCCATTTTTCCTGTTCAACACATGTATATATATGCAGAACAAAGCTAATAATAATATTTCTAGCAAACTATTATTTATTTCAACACGTGTGTATTTTTATCAAAGCGTATACATGATAAAAGAAATATTTTTATCATCAAAAATATTTATCCAACACGTGAATGTTTTTAACACTTCATATTCACAATAAAAATGTAGTTTTTATTGTCTATTCATTTTATTTTAAAATTGGATAACATTCAACACATGAATTTCAACTCGACGGACGAATTTCAATTCAACACATGAATATTCGTTATAGTTTGTATATATATAAAAATGTGATTTTATCGCTAAGCTATTTGTTTAAATTCAAAATAATATTCAACACATGAATTTCAACTCGACGAATGAATTGCAACTCAACACATGAATATTCGCTATAGTTTGTATATATATAAATGTGATTTTTATCGCTAAGCTATTTGTTTAAATTCAAAATAATATTCAACACATGAATTTCAACTCAACGAATGAATTGCAACTCAACACATGAATATTCGCTATAGTTTGTATATATATAAAAATGTGATTTTTATCGCTAAGCTATTTGTTTAAATTCAAAATAATATTCAACACATGAATTTCAACTCAACGAATGAATTGCAACTCAACACATGAATATTCGCTATAGTTTGTATATATATAAAAATGTGATTTTTATCGCTAAGCTATTTGTTTAAATTCAAAATAATATTCAACACATGAATTTCAACTCAACGAATGAATTGCAACTCAACACATGAATATTCGCTATAGTTTGTATATATGTAATTTATTGCCACGAATGAAAATTATTCTAACACATGTATATTTCAGAAAATTTCGGCAGCATAACGGCAGGGTAGTTAAAACCGGGACCGTCCCTAGTACGGCTCCTCGCTCTACCTTAAAACCTCGCGGTTTTTGACAATGGGGATCATGCATCTAGTTCGCACGCAGGCGGCATGTTTTATTTTCAATTCCACAATCCTATTCTAATTTGTTTCAACCACAAGAGGGTATTTTTCAACCACAATATCAACCACAAACAATTATTTCCAACCATTCGTCATACCATATAATATCACGTCAATCACAAGCAATAAATATCGTCCATGGTCTGTGGACGAGGGGAGTATATATATATATTATATCTATAATTCACTTGCATTTCTTCACAATTCAAAGCATATATGTTTCATTCAACGCTTGTATAATTTATACATCGCTAATATAACTTATACAACACATGTACATGAGGTATACAATGCGTATATAATTTACACTTCGCTTATATAATTTATACAACGCGATTCCATTCACACAATTCAGTTTAGATTCCTCACATTGGTTATTGCAGTGCTAAAAATCGTAGGAAGATCAGAAAAATCCGCGGCTTCTTCTAGATGGTAGAGAGCCTCCTTGCGGTCACGGTGTCTCCTGTTTCATCGAATTTCGTTAACGAACGAAAAAGATATTATTTTTCAAAGTTTTGCAATGCTTAAAAGTGTTATTTTCATTTCAGAATTTCGAAGCAGAAAGGTTTTTATACCTTCAAAACTAGGTTTTGATTTTAAAATCAAACCGTACCTTGTTGCTCCGATCAGGCCCTGCGACGTTGAAGGGCTACGAATCAGCTCTCGATTGATGGTGGTGGTGGCAGGCTCGGCGGCTCCAGCAGGTCACAGCGGCGCTCCAAAGGGGCTGACTTCCTCCTGGAAATTCGACGCGATTTGGCAATGGTCTTCGACGAGGCTAGTTTTGATTTGAAGAGGGGAGAGAGGCGGTCAGAATCTTCAACTAGAGGTGGCGGCGAAACTGGCTGTGGCGGCGGCGAAATCGAGGGGAAGGTTCGACGAATTTCCGTCGTTCAAAAATAGGGTTGATCGGGTTTTCTGAGGAGAGAGAGAAAATAGAGATATTTTCTGTTATATAATATTTTTAAATTACTTTATTACCCCTCCTAGCCAACGTACACCAATTTCAACCCAACGACTGTCGCCCCTAGCTAAATGTCCCCATTCCAGACACAATGGGATATGTTTCGTTGGCCAATTCGACTGTTACAGTCAGTTATTTTTCAAATTAAAGTATAAAACATTTTATATTAAATTTGAACGTACATTTCAATTTGCCAGGGCCACAAACTGAATCGAAAAATTCCAGAAAAATAAATCTAGCTTTGTTTTGACGATACGGTCCCAACAAAACCAGTTTCGTCGAATTCTGAGCTCATATGCAAAATGTCCATTTTTAGGTCGACCCATTTTAACAGAAATTGACCATTCACATTTTCTTTTGCCCCGCTCACATACTAGCTTCAAAAATTATGAAAATTGAAACCTAGCAATAATTTGACATCCCGGACCCAACAAAAGTGGTTTCGTCGAATTCCGAGGTCGTATGCAAAATATCTATTTTCAAGGGCTATATATGTTATATAGCGACCTTTCTGAAAATTCATTCGGCCATAACTTTTGATTCTAGTTATGAAACTTTGATTTTTCAGATTCGTTAGAAAGGTATTCATAAACAGATTTAAATATTTTCAGTTTCGCTAAAATCCGTTATATTTTCCACCCGGTACAGTCAGACAAAGTTTATATTCAAAATTTCAAGCTGCCTTACTACACCCAATTCTTTATTTTATTAAAATATGCTATTTCAATTATTCAAATTCTTTGGTAATAACCAATTTTAAAAATTTTAAATTGGTTCACATTTTCCGGGTTATTACAATCTGAGTACAAAATATCAAAGTACATCGAATAAAATTACAACGGAAGATAAATTACAATATTTTAATAGATTGCAGCGGAAACAATAAAATGGATACAGCGGAAGGTAATTATGCTCTGGACACAGCTTTAAGCTTCAATCCAGCATCCTGCTCAAAAGATAAATATCTGCAAAAAGCTACTCGACTGCCCGTGTGGAAAAGAGGGCACCTGAGTTTGCAAAGAGAAACAAACTACGAGTCAGTCGTGGGACTGGTATGAGAAATCTAACTTAACTAATCTAATAATAATAGGGCAAATCCAAGGAGCACGCCGCTAACACGGAACGGGTTTACTCCAATGGGTTGCCGTGCATAATTAAAGTAAATCGTTAAACAACACAATGCTTTTTAGAAAAATGAAACCATTATAAGACTCAAGTCCCATCACACAATGCAACGCAAACCGGAGGATAAAGTTTTACCTTAAATGGTTAAAAATGCTTGATATGTTAAAAACGGGTTTGATATTTTTACTAGTGTATATAAGTTTCAAAAACAGTTCAATCAAAATGTATCAATCATAGACGACATAGTACCCCCATCCTACTATGTCGCCATACTAGTTCTATAATCAAAACCGCATGGTGTTGTATTGGAAGTTGGGTTTCCATCATGAGTCAAGGCTAAGGAGGAGCTCTTACCGATTCGAGACACTCTAGATAATGTCTCAGGATCCCCCGCAGTGAACCCTAAGAAAGCTACAGGGCCGGTCCACACATACAGCTTCGTGGATTAGTTATTCCTGAACACACGTTTCCTGATCCTATAGGACCTATCATCCGAGGCGCCTCATTCCATCATCCACATAAGTAAAATATCAGTCAGTTTAAGCACTGACACTACTTCTAACTAGAAAGAAACGTGCTGCTCTCCCTGCGTTCCTTTCTCCCGTTTTAGACTCCACCGGGTTGTGAGGCTCGTGAAGCTACGTAATACACAAAGCTATGCTCATTCAAGCTGTGCATTGATCGTCACCGCAAGGTTCCGCTTTTCAACAAGAAACCTTGATCATTGCATCTTAGTATGCCACACTGTCACTCCATATCACACTACCAATCCTTTGCCGAAATATATGAAAGGGTGTTAAGCAAGAGAATAAATTCTCCGCCACCAAACATTCATACATTCGATAGCAAATCAATAAATACAATATAAAGGAGTACAATGTCGGACAGACATTCCATTTATAAGCTTATGCTCTGGGTCTGAGCGAAAGCCAAATCCGTATGAATCAACACTACGTCCCGCTAACTACAATCTTAGCCCTGTCTTGGGAGCAAATCAATCAAGGGCCTCAACGCTAGTTACCCATTCGATGTGAAGATCGTCGGTCTTCAATCGCCATCTTCAATTCTTCGAACGTCGTATCATTGTTTGGAATGAGAGTAAACTTGGACTTTCCAAGTAACTCTCGCATATATAAATTTGAAAACCATTTCATATCGTTATTTTTATAATGTGTAATGAAATGTATTTTATTACACTATATCTTGCTAACAACAAATATTCTTATTTATCCAATATTGATACATATCATCAAGTACAACAATGTTTTCATTTTCAATTACCATACATATCCTATACACAAAATGTATATTTTGCTTTCAATTTTCGATTTTACAAAAATTGTATATTTCGTGTGTCATTCCAATTACAACAAAAATAGGTATTTTTGGTGTTTCATTTCCATTACAATAAAAACGAATATTTTTGTACGTCATTTATAATTTAACAAAAATAAGTATTTTTGTGTCATTTCAATTTCAAACAAAATGCAATATATTTTGGTGTCAACTTCAATTCTACAAAAATAATAACTTTGTTAATCTTTTAATGAAATCTAATTCATTTAAAACTAAATTTCCATCGTTATAATTTTCACTGAAAATCTATTTACATAAAAATGTAAGTTTCACTTACATTAAAACTAATTACATGACAAGGAAATTTTCTTCTCTGATTCTTTTTACATGGAAATGTGATTTTATCCTTAAATCTTGACTACATGAAAATGTAATTTTTCACTTAAATCTTAATTCTTATTCATATTAAAAATGTAAACTTCTTTCTACTTTAACTTGATTACATAAGAGGTAATTTTTCTCCTTTATCTTAATTTACATGATAAATGTAAATTTTCCACTTTCAATCTAATTCATATGCAGATTGACTTAATTACACAAAAATGAAATTTTATGTTCTCTTACTTAATTACATTAAAAAAATGATTTTTTCTTCTAATCCTCATTTACATTAAGAAAATGTAAAACTTTTCTAATCCTTATCTTATTACATTAAAAATGTAACTATCTTTTATAATAAACTTGGAGGTGAAAATATTCATTTCAATATTAACACATAACGGTGTGAAAATAACGTCAATTTCTAATTTAACTCATGACGGTGTAAATAATGTCCATTTTCTATTTAACCATTTATATTTTAATATGGGTCAGACCTCTCATATTTGGCTTGCAACTTGTGGATGCTGGATAGGCCGGTCGGTTCCGGGCAGACTTATCCCACAAGTTGGGCTTAACCTCGTGTCTTGGCCCAATTTGTATTTGCGCACTTGGACCTCTCACATTAGGCCCAACATTTGTGGCTGCTGGATATGCCGGTCGGTTCCGGGCAGACTTCCACCACAAATGCGACCTAACCTCGTGTCCAAGTACAATTTTAATTAATCATTATAATTGTTCTACTAAAAATATTATTTTAAACTGTTTCTCATTTCAAAATATCTTAATTTTGGAATATTCTATATTTCCAAAATAAATTGATTTCAAATACTATAACTTACCCTTTCAAATCTTAATAAAACTTGAGGACTTCCTCAATTGTTATATTAATAATAAACCTTTCAAAATGTCTAATTCTGAATCTAATCTTCTTATCTTAACATATTGACAGTAAAGATAGAATCTTTTTAATTGAATCCTTTTTATTGTAACTTTTAGACAACAAAGACATAATCTTTTTAAATCAACGTCAATTAATTCCATTAATTGAATTATAAAATATTCTTTTAATTCAAGATTGATAACAATAATATTCATCTTTCCATAATGTTTGGTTTTAAAAACAAATCTTCTTAATTACTTTAAAAATGTAATTTATATTACAAGTCAAATCTTGCTCTTTAATTTGCAATGTAAATTTTATTGACTATGTAAATTCTTATTCTTTCATTACATATAAAATGTAATTCCTAATGTCTTCCTCTTTTCTACTGTTTTATATTACAATAAAAATGTATTTTTTTATTGTTTATTCTCTTCTAATCATGTTTTCTATATATATTCATGACAAATAAATGAACGTTTCATTGGTTAACAATTGTCTATATTTATTAATGACACATAAATGCATGTTCCATTTGTAAACAATTTTCTATTAAAACATTCCATAATGAAATGGTATTTTTATTCTATGTATCATTTTATAACAAAAACTTTACTTTTATTCTATTTCAACATTTTATGACAAAAATGTGCTTTTATTCTATTGACAAACAAAAAGATTATTTTGTTTGCATAACTAATTCAATGTTTCTAACAATAAAATAAAAGAATATTTTATTTGCCTAACATTTCTATATTTTTAATGACTAATAAAAGAGGGGATTTATTTGTGTACATGTTCTGATGACAAATAAAAGAGGAATTTATCTGTGTACATTATCTAATTCAACTTGACAAATAAAAGATGATGACTTATTTGTTTACAAATTTCTAATCTGATCTTAACAAATAAGATGAAAATTTCATTTGCTTACAATTTCTATTTACAGAAATGATAATTTTATATGTTAATTCTAAATTTGACAAAAGCAACAAATTTATATGTTAATACTAAATTTAACAAAAGCGACAAATTTATGTGAAATTTCTAAATTTGGCAAAAGGAACAAATTAATATGTAAACCCTAAATTTGGAAAACGGGACAAATTAATATGTGATTTTTATGTTAACATTCTGACTTGAATATTTTAGTGAATTCCCTTTCAACCTAAATATGTGATTTTTATGTTATCAATACAATTTCATTCTAACTTGAATATATTTATTTCAAAAATATGATCATTTTTCTATATTATAACTTTACATTAAAAATGAGATTTTTAATGCTAACATATTTTTATTTCAAAACTATGATCATTTTCCTCGTTTCATGACTTGCATTAAAAATATATTCTTTCTACATAAAAAGAATGTATTCTTTTCTTTGTTCACTTTTATTACATTATAAAGAATGTAACTCTTTTAACTTCTTTTATTACATTATAAAAATGTAATATTTCCTTCTTTTGATTACATCAAATAAAAATGTAATTTTCCCCCCTTTTGATTACATTAAAGAAAAATGTAATTTTTCTTTTTATTTACATTAAACCAAATGTAACCTTTCTTTTTGTTTACATTAAACAAAATGTAACTTTTCTATAACAATGTTTTATTTTAATGTTTCATATACATTAGAATGTAAATTTCCAATATAAATACATTTAATATAACCGTGTTTTATTTTAATTTCATATACATTAAAATGTGAACTCCTAATGTCAAGACCATTTTTACCCCTAAATGTTTATTTTTAATGTTGCATAAACATTAAAAATATAAATATATGATGATCAAAATAACCATTTTAATGCTTAACTCAATTATAATTAACGATAACGTTAAGTTTTGAATTCAACTAATGTAATCAATAAAATTATCAAGACAACAGACCCACAAAACATACCAATCACAAACCCAATCACGAATGAAAATCAACACAATATTACAACGTATGCGTAGTACACAATTATGATTAATGAACTTTAATTATCAAATAAAAAGAATAGATTTTCTCACCTTGGTTTTTACTTTGGCGATTCAGATTTAGTTTTGCTGAAAATTTTAACTGACTCCAAATCGCTTCTAATCAGTTCTGAAATGGAGATCTCGTCGTCATGATTCAAACGCTTTCAGTTTCGCTGAATTCCGATTACATATGAAAAAGTTATAGCAAATTTGAACATTTGAATTCATTAATTATATAATTCAATAATTAATTATATTATATCATCCTTAACCTTTAATCCATCTTCTTCCTTTGACGGTTAAACCGAACCCAACATCGTCTTCAACATCACCACGTCGCTCCTTCTTTTGGAAAGCCGCCGCGCCACTCTGATTTATGTTCTAATTTGAAGTAATTTGTGAGTGATATGGTTTCAGATGAGGATGACCATTGAAAAAGATAGGTGGAGGCTAGGAATAAGAATTAGGAATAGGTTTAGAGAAGTTTATGATGTTATATAGTGGTGAGGAATTTTTTGTTTTGTTTTTACCCCTTGTGTATTTTAATTATGCTTAACTATATTCTTTTAACCCCCTTAGGTATCTGTAATGTATGTTAATTTTTTCCTATTAGTAAAATTCCTTTTAATGCATTTTACACATAGGCATATGCATAAATATTTACTATCACTTTCTTGTTATAAAATAAATTTTGGACAACACAGGCATGAAATATTCTGTAATATTTGTCATTAATTCTAATATATATATATATATATATTAAAAAAAATTAAACCTCGAATAAAAATGACACATATATAACAAAATGGAGATTTAAAGGGATGTAGATTTAAGAAATGAGAGTACAAAATAAGATACCTGTAAATAGAATGTAGGGAAGGAAATAAATGATTGCATAAGAAATGTGAGCATGCGGATGCATGAATGTAGGGAAAAAAGAGAAAATAAATGTGAACATGCAGATGCATGAATGTAGAAAAAAAGAGAAAATAAATGTGAACATGCAAAGAAATTTTGTGCATGATTTAAATAAAATTTTAGTCGTTATTTTTTTTAAATAAATTATTTTAAATATCAAAAACTCATTAAAACGACTTAAAATAAATTTTTAAATTTACCCCAAAATTCAGGGTTGTAACACACCGGCCGCCGCGCCTCCCCTCTGGTCCCCCTCCTCCTCCCCATCGCCTCCTCCTCCGTTCCTCCCTCCTTCTACCTACACCGCCCCAAAACCCATCGCAGCAGGCCCCGACCATCAGATGGCCAACGCCGACCCACCACCGCCTACCGCATCACCCTGGCCTGCCCCAACGCCATCGCGAGCTCCTCCCTCCACCACCTCTGGAAAGAAAAAAATAGTAAGCTTATTTATTTATTTTCTATGTAATTAGTTTTAAAAATTTAAAAATCAGTTTTTTTATTATAGCATTGTTAAAAATCAGCTTTATATATATATGAATAACATAATAAAATTTTGATTTTTATTATATAAGTAGCATTATAAAAATATGATTTTTATGCATATGGTTATGAATTAAAAATATGATTATTTTGCATATGGTTTACATTAAAAATATGATTTTAGTACATATGGTTATGAATTAAAAATATGATTTTTATGCATATGGTTTAGATTAAAAATATGATTTTTATGCATATGGTTTAAATTAAAAATATGATTTTTATAGAAATAGTTTTAGATTAAAAATATGATTTTTATTATATAAGTTGCATTTTAAAAATATGATTTATATATATATAATAGCATTATAAAAATGTGATTTATATATATATATATAATAGCATTATAAAAATATGATTTTTAATATATGTATAGCGTTATAAAAATATGATTTTTAATATATATACTGCGTGAAACAGATTGCGATGGAACTGACTGGAAACAAATCCAAATCCAAATTGTTAAAATAAAGAATGACTGAGTGGAAACCTAAGGTGAGAACTCCTTCACACTCTGTTTATTTTACTATTGAAGATATTCTAGGATGTAGACGGGGCTTAGAAGCCCCCGACACTATTTATTGTACAAACCATGTTGTTTGATTTGAATTATATGGAGTTCAACACTCGAATTCGCACAATCACATAAATTGAAAGCGATGTATGGATATTACCGACACACGGATTTCATACTCCATGAATAACCACTTATGGCGCCATAAATGGCATTGGGGTAGTTGAGTATTTTTTTATTTGGATGTTCTGCGTGATTTGATTATGGTTCTGAAAATTGATTTATTTGGTTGGATTGAAATTGGTTTGTGTATGGCACGAGAGAGTATTAGGCAAGGGATAAGGCTAGACCTTATTCCGGTTCTAGTATCATGCCGTTATGTTGCCGAAATTTTCTAAAAAGTGTTAGAAAAATTTAGTTAGTTGAAAATATTATTTTTTCCTTATAACTGCGATAAATAAAATAATATTTGGATAGTTAAAAATGAGTTTACACATCCATTTACAAGTCGGACGACTTGTTTATGCTCGCCTATTTTTGTGATATCGATTGGGTCGATAAATTTTACATATTACCCAACTACACAAATAAAATTCAGTGTTTGTTGGTTGAAACCCCACACAGGTATTAGGATGGTAATTAACGTACACTAATCCCAATTGTTTAGTTATATGTCAATCGATTGGTTGACAGACACTTGTAAGCGTTAATTATTTATATTTATTGCTTATACAGTTGTGTAATGCACTCTGGATGATTGTTTATCATAGTATTTATATACATGTGTTGTATGGAATCCATATAAATAACATTATATGGTAACTGATTGGCTCTCATTCCAGTTTAATAAAAAACGAATATTTTACAACAATATTCCGAATGGGATTAAATAAAATTCATGTGTTGAATAAAATATTATTGTGTTGAATAAAAATAGTTAAATAATAAAAATATCATTTTTGTTGAGTGTATAAACCACTAAAAGAGATTTCCAACGAATATAAGAGATTTGAAATCTAACGGTTGGATTTGGAATTATGTCCAAATCAATTTTGGAAAAGGTCGCTATGGATGCAGTTCGGTGGCCGTTATTGGAAACCGACTATAAGTGCCTTCATAAAATTATTAAAAATATTAATAATTTGTGTAAAATCATAACAAATGATTTGGAAAGAATTGGGATGAAAAATTCCACGTTTATAAAGATAAAAATATATTTTTTTCAAAATGAACTAGTTATTAACTAGAATAATAATCCAATACTTTTAAAGAAATAAATTGGATTTGAAATGCTTTTAAAAATAACCAGAATTTTCCACTAAATAAATTGGAATGGAAATAATCTTCGGAATATTTCGATATTGGATTCAGTGGTTATATGGATATGGTTATGGGAATTTGGAAGATACAGATATCGTTATTCCCAATACGATATCTGTTATTTTCAGAATTTAATATTGAATATAAGCTGATATAATTTCTATTCAGAGCCTTGTATTCAATATTAAATTTGATTTTGGGTTTGTCATGAATGGTGTCTTTATAAAGACTATTCTTAAACCCAGTTGAGAGAAGACTAAATCATTTAATTAAGATTTAGAAAAGTTTACCAATTAATTAACATTTAATTGGAGTTGAATTGAAGGTTGATTTTGGGTTTATCGTGAACAGTGGTTTAAAAAAACATTCGTTCTTTAACTCAAATTAACAGTGAAATGTGATTTGGAATTTATAGATCTTTTATTAAGATTTAATGGAATTTTCCAAAGTAAAGTTTTCCAATTTAAAATATTAAATTGAAATGGAAATGGAATTCGATTTGGTAATAATCGAAGTGAGCTTCTGTGGAGGAAGACTGTTAATATATATGGAATTTAAAAGGCTTTGTCGTTATTCCATTTATACTATTAGTTGGAAACGGAAATTGATATCGATTATATATTAATCTGTTTTCTGTGAAAATTCCATAATTAATGGAATGTGATTTGTGGTTTATCGTGAACTGTGTTTTAAATGACATTAGTTCTTCAACCCAGTTGAAGAAAGGATTACATTCCTAACATTGTATTTCGAACAGTGTTTGTTGATCTCTGCTATATATGTATCTGTTTCGTGGCAAAGAATTTATTCTCTTACTTAACACCCTTCTCTGAGATGTACAAGCTCAAAGGTTATATATCGGCAAAGATCAAAGGTACGGTCTAGATTGTAAATGTGGCATGTTTGATTTCCCAAATTTATATCATCATTAATATTGATTTTTGGGAAGATTAAAACTAAGTGGAGTATTGATGAAAATTTAATTAGATTGGAATGTGAATGTGATAATTTAAATTATCAAATTTGGGAAATGATTGAGAATGGAGTACCACCGGTTTTACTCCAGGAGATAGTTAAATCTTTGATTAGATTTGAATGTGAAATGGTAATTAAATTTACAGATAACACCGTGGTGTTAGATATGGAGTATTATCAGTTTTGCTCCATGGGATGAATTGGTTAGGATTGGGATAAATAAATAAATGATTACTTCGGTAAGGCTCGATAATCCCGACTAGTTGATAAACTTCAATTTGGTTTAGAATTGAGATCAAAAGTAAGATTAAAGTATAAATTTAAAAGAATTTATATTTGATAAAATTACTGGGAACCTTTCCCGAAAGATAAGAATATTTGAATAAAATAATATTCAGAATTGGAATGAGGCATATGTTGTGTTTTTTAGCACTTGTTTATAAGATACATGGATTATTTGGAAAGGCCGGTTTTATACCAATTCTGAATAATTGATTCGACGATAAGTCGATGATGAAGACGGTGGTTGAAGATAAGAGGTCTTCACATCGTTTGGATGATTACTGATATCTTGATTGGGCTGTACACCCAAGACAAGGTAATAAGTGGTGATCGTCGGGATGTACTTGGAGATCGACCGGATATGTGAGGGCCTCTCTCCTGTATTGGACATATGGGATGAGGAATAAGGTGCCTTCGGTTTTGTTCAGACCCAGAACGAACTAGTAAATGGATGTGTGTCTGACATTGGATTTTATTCTCTGTTGATTGATCTCTATTAAATATAAATCTGTTTGGTGGCATAGAATTTATTCTCTTGCTTAACACCCTTCTCTATGACGTATGAACTTAGAGGTTATATGTCGATAGAGATCGATCGCATGGCGTGAATTGCCTGTGTGGTATGCTGAGATGCAAATGACTAAGGCTTCTGTTGAAAAGCAGAGTCTTGTGGTTGATGATCAAAGCACGACTTTAAACAGTATAGCTTTGTGTATAGCGTTAATTCGCGAGCCTCACACCTCGTATGAGTGAAAACGGGATAAGCGACCCAAGGAGTGCATGACGTTTCCTTCTAGCTATGGGTGGTGCCATGGTATGGAGCCCAGACATTTATCATATTTTTACCGATGTGGATGAGGGATAGCGAGGCGCCTTAGATATATCGGTTACTACGTCGCTGATGGATAGGTCCTATAGGACCAGGAAATGTGTGTTCAGGTATAATTAATCCGCTATGTGTGGACCGGTCTTGGAGGATCCAAGGGTTTGCCAGAGTTTCCCCCGAATTTGGGATCAAACACCAAAGGTGTTAATAGTTACACTTTACCGATTCGGTATGAACATGGAACCGCGTAATCACAAAATAGACAAATAAAAGCAAGTAAGAGCACAAAGGAATTTTTATAGTGATTCGATTCAATATGAATATACATCCACTTTAAACCGATTCTCATTATGATACTCAATCTTACAACATATGAAGTTCCCCTCATTACAATCATTTCTCTCTTCTAACTCTCTTTATGATTTACTTTCATTAGAATTTGGCGAAGGAAAGTGGAGAGGCCTTTAGCTTTGTGATGAATATTCGATCACTTAGGTGCTTTCATCCCTCTCCATGATCTTCATAGTGAATTAGCATTCAATTTCGTCTTCGGGATGGATTAGAGAAGATTGGAGATCCTTTGAATGATATTTGAGAGATTTTCTATGTTTGAATGAGACTGAAGTTGCTTAGATTCGATTGTAGAGAGCTCTCCTTCTCATTGATTTGGATTTGATCTTCGTAAAGTTAGAAGAGTGTTTTTGAATCCATAAAAGCTATTAGAGAAGGTGTAGATGAGCTTTGAATTTGGCGGAGTCTCCCCCTTGGAATCAATTTTTGGTCCCCCTCTCAAGTGAATTATGAGGGATATTTATAGGCGATTTTAGACCAAGTGGCAATTTTGTAATTATGCTGGAAAAATGCCATGACTAAATTTCAACATGACTCAATTCGACATGACTGGTCTGAACGCCACGAGTCATCTCGCCATGACTTCATTTCGTTACAGTAAAATGCGGTATTACTCAGCACCTTAGCATACGACATGAGTGCCTTACGCCTTGGAGTAGACGACATGGTTTATTGAACAAAAGGAACCAATTAAATTAATACTTTTTAGCCCTCTTCGATACAAATGTCTATACCCGCTATTTATACATAGAAAGAAAAATGCTTTGGACCAATATTACGTGGCCATCACATATCGGTTATCTTATAAACTTTCTCATGATAAAGGGGATGTGGACCATCCCCTCCTGTTGCGACATGACAGGAACTTGTGGTATGAAGCTTCTTGCGACATGCTTTGTACTGGGGAGATTTGGCATATATGATGCGTCATGAATTATTACGCGGAATGTCGTACGAGAATGAGCTGGCATGGCATGGGGTTGTATACGGCATGACTTCATGACTTAGTGCAAACGACATGGTGATGGCCCCTCATATTAAGCCATGATTAACATCTTGGGAATTTACGGATTGAATGTATGTCATGCCATGTGTGGTCCACGACATGAATTAAATTATTCCTGGTGGCTCTTACGACATGGTGAAAGCATCGACGTGGCAACGTCTTGTTCGCCCTTACGTCATAAGCTGCTTACGGCTTGTATGTATTTCTTCTATGAGGCTTGCGATATGAATGCAGTAGGTATAGATGGACCAACGTCATGTTTCGCAGTATGATATTCCCTCTTGTGATGACAGCTAACCCATCCTACTTAATAGCTTGTATCACATTCACATACCCCATGTCGTCTACAACCAGCATGTCATCATATTGTATGGTGAACTCACGTTATAGTCTTTCTCAGCATGCGACATGGCTCCATAAATGACATGATTTAGAGGAAGGAACTATATGAACACTCGCCATCCACTGTGACGATCCCAAAATCCGAGGGGCGGTATTAAGGATAATCATTGGGAAATAACTCATTAATCATCATAGCAGAGAACATATAATAACAAAAACAATAAATAGAATAAATTTACATGGATATGACAGCGGAATCACAACATGTAATAACATTAGAATAGCATAGCGTGGGATATAACTTAGTAAATAAAAAGGAAAGTGATCAGTCATCATCGCCAGAGGCGGAATGCATACATGCAGTGAGACATAATAAGGGTATCAGTCTACATCGCCGAAGGCGGTACATATACATATAATAAGAAATACGGAAAGTAAATCAGTCTGCATCGCCCGTGGCGGAATCATAATATAAGTACAGTAATGGCGGAAAAAGTCAAAGTCGTCTCTGTGAAGTCAGCCTCGCCATGAGCCAAAAATGCACTCTATGCAGCAATGCAGAGCCAAAAACAACCTGTCACCTGTGAACTAGGTTGCCCGTGTGAAAATAAGGGCACCCGCGTTTGCAAAGTGAAACAAACAACGAGTCAGTCATGGGGACTGGTATGAGGAATCTATTTAACAGTTAAACAACAGTAATAAGCAAATCATAGGACCACGCCACTTTCGCGGAACGGGTTTACTCCAGTGATTGCTAGTGCATTTAAAACAAAGTAAATTCTTTTAAAACAACGCAATGCTTTTTGAAAGAATGAAGCCATTATAAGACTCAAGTCCCATCACACAATGCAACGCAAGCCGGAGGATAGAGTTTTACCTTATAATAGCCAAATATGCTTGATACGTATAAAGCAAAATCATTTGATATTATTACTAGTGCATATATGTTTCAAAAATGAATAGCATCATAAATATCAATCATAGGCGGCATAGCTACCATCTACTATGTCGCCATACTAGTTCTACAATCAAGTCCGTTATTTCGTATTGGAAATTGGATTTCCGTCATGAGTCGAGGCAAGGGGCAAGCTCCTCTCCGCTTCGAGACACTCTAGCAAATGCCTCAGGACTACACACTCTGGGTAACCCTGGATCCTCCAAGGCCGGTCCTCTCTTACGTTTGAGGATTGGCAATTCCTGAATACACGTTTCCCGGTCCTTACAGACCTATATCGAGGCGCCTCGCATTCCAACAACCACAAAGGTGAAAAGTAAATATAAATGTCAGGGCTGGTAAGTCACTGACACCACCATAGCTAGAAAGAAACGTCATGCTCTCCTTGGGTCCTTATCCCGTTTTTGACTCATACCGAGGTGTGAGGCTCGCGAATCTACGAAATACACAAAGCCAGGTCACGCAGACCGTGCTTTGATCATCATCCACAAGACTTTGCTTTGCAACAGAAGCCTTGATCACAGCATCTTGGCATGCCACATAGGCAGTCCACTCCATACAATTGATTTCCATCGATATATAACCTCTGAGCTCGTACGTCTCAAAGAAGGGCGTTAAGCAAAAGAATAAATTCTCCGCCGCCAAACAGATATATATTTAACGGAGATCAACCAGTATAGAACAAAATCCAATGTCAGACACGCAGTCCATTTACAAGTCCGTTCTGGGCCTGAACGAAACCGGAGGCGTCAAATTCCTCGTATATCCGTCCAATCAACACATACGTTCAGACGACTACTACTTCCGTCTCTTTCCGGTAGCTACTCCGGTCAGGAACCTCAGTAGCGCCCATCCAACCGATACGAAGATCGTCGGTCTTGAATCGTCTTTGCATTTCCAATTCGAACCGCTCGATAAATTATTTGAATTGAGGGTTAGCTCGGCCTTTTCAAATAATTCACGTCATTAGAATTTAAATCGATTATTTTTATGGTTATATTATTCGACATCCATCTTTCAGTTCTTTAGTGTTATTTTCGTGTCAAACACATACAACCATCAAATATCAAACAATTCAAGCCCAACTGGTTTATTTTCAATCAATGTTACTTATAATATTTTATAACGATTTTTCGCCATTTTTATTTATTTAAAAATGGCCATATTTAATTAAACGACGTTTCAGGTCGTGTCGTGGCACTGGCGCTGTTTTTCCCTTAATTTGTTTTACACATATCTGAAAATCTAACCATTGGATTTCTACAAAGTCTATATCAGTGGGAAGATATTCCCAAAGCGAACCCAACGGTTCCAGTTTCGTGAGAATCCGACGGTCGGATCTTCCGCACTAGTCGTTTGAAGTTACGGTTTCAAAATTCGAACTGCAGCGTCGTTATTCGATTTAATTTAATTATATTTATATTTATATATAAATATAAACGATTCTGGCGCTGTTTTTCTTCAGATTTGAATTAAACATTCCGGACAATCCAACCGTTGGATTTTTACAAGGTTGGTGCCGTTGGAAAGATATTTCCAAGGCGAACCCAGCGGTTGCGGTTTCGGGAAAATCCGATGGTCGGATTTCTCGCACTAATCGTTTCAAATTACGATTCCGAAACACGAACTGCACGGCCTCTATTCCTTTTAATTATATTTATATTTATATATATAAATATAGTTCATCCTATTATTTCAACTATAGTTCATTCTATATTTTCAACTTCGTTTTCACTTCAAATATTTCACTAACGCCTTAATATTTCGAAAAATTTCGCCATAACCTCCTTTGTACGGGGAGGGGTTTGGAAATTTATTGGGCCGTGTTAGGTACCCAATAAATCCTAAAAAGCATTCACATATTTATAGTGATATATTCTGGTGTTTACGGGGGAGTATGTACTGATAATCACTCCAGAGAATAAATTCCAGTCACCCCGTTTCCGTGTGGAAATAAATAGTCCATGTGCCGTATCTAATAACTAGAGCGACGTGATTATGGTCAACTCCAGACTCGTGTGGGGTTTTTATTAATCTGGCAATTTATCGTTATATTTTATATTGTCCATATCAGTCATCAGTTCAACCTGTAGTACATAGTCATCGCCATACAAGCCTCTTGCTTATATGGTAAATCTTCCACCTCGTCACACAAGCTCCAATTGCTTATGTGGAATATGATGAAGTATGCCTATCGTCATGAAGTATGCCATGTAGTGTAGTTCAAAATTAATTGTTACTATCCTATGGCGATGTTTATTATTTCACACAGAATAACCAGCACTCCGCATCCAATGGCATTCACAGGAGTTGATATATAAATAAAATTGCGCAGCCAACTCATCAAGGTTTACCTATTTGTCGGGCATGCAAATAATGTCTTTACTCTACAGCTAATCCATTTTTTTCCTGTTCAACACATGTATATATATGCAGAACAAAGCTAATAATAATATTTCTAGCAAACTATTATTTATTTCAATACATGTGTATTTTTATCAAAGCGTATACATGATAAAAGAAATATTTTTATCATCAAAAATATTTATTCGACACGTGTGTATTTTATCACTCCATATTCAAAATAAAAATATTGTTTTCATTGTCGATTCATTTTATTTTAAAATACGATAACATTTAACACATGAATTTCAAATCGACAAACGAATTGCAACTCAACACATGAATATTCTATATAGTTTGTATATATAAAAAAAATGTGATTTTTTATCGCTAAAGCCATTTGTTTAAATTCAAATAATATTCAACACATGAATTTCAACTCAACGAATGAATTGCAACTCAACACATGAATATTCTATATAGTTTGTATATATATAAAAATGTGATTTTTTATCGCTAAAGCAATTTGTTTAAATTCAAATAATATTCAACACATGAATTTCAACTCAACGAATGAATTGCAACTCAACACATGAATATTCTATATAGCATATGTAATTTATTTCAACGAATGAAAATTTTTCTAACACATAAATATTTCAAAAAAATTCGGCAGCATAACGGCAGGGTAGTTAAAACCGGAACCGTCCCTAGTACGGCTCCTCGCTCTACCTTAAAACCTCGTGGTTTTTTACAATGGGGATCATGCATCTAGTTCGCACGCAGGCGGCATGTTTTATTTTCAATTCCACAATCCTATTCTATTTTGTTTCAATCACAAGAGGGTATTTTTCAACCACAAAGGTATTTTTCAACCACAATATCAACCACAAACAATTATTTCCAACCATTCGTTATACCATATAATATCACGTCAATCACAAGCAATAAATATCGTCCATGGTCTGTGGACGAGGGGATTATATATATATATATATATATATATATAATATAATAATTCACTTGCACTTCATCACAATTTAAAGCATATATGTTTCATTCCACGCGTGTATAATTTATACATCGCTAATATAACTTATACAACACATGTACATGAGGTATACAATGCGTATATAATTTACACTTCGCTTATATAATTTATACAACGCGATTTCATTCACACAAATAGTTTAGATTCCTCACATTGGTTATTGCAGTGCTAAAAATCGTAGGAAGGTCAGAAAAATCCGCGGCTTCTTCTAGAATGTAGAGAGCCTCCTTGCGGTCACGGTGTCTCCTGTTTCATCGAATTTCGATAACATAGCAAAAAGATACGATTTTTACAAGTTTGCAACACTTTATAGTGTAAAAATCAGTTGAAAATGGGTTTAGCCGTATACCTCCTTCGAGCGCTCGAAACTAGGGTTAAATTTTTCGGCTAAACCGCGAAGCGATAGGACGAACGACCAGTGCTGCGTCGAAGAGGAAGGGAAGAGCTTCCCGGCGCTACCCATGATGATCGGCTCAGTGGTCCCTAGCACCCACGGCGGCAGCGCGAAGTTCGAGCCTTCTCGGCTCTGTATCTCCCTAAATACACAACGATAAATCTTGAAGTTGGTATGGATTTGAAGATCTCTGAACGCTCTTCAAAATGGATCTTAGTTTGCTTGATTTCGTTGTGTGGTTGTGGAGAAATTGAAGAGAGAAGTTCAGATCCCTTTTCCGCGTTGCGTCTGGAGGTTACGATGAGGGAGATGAATTCTGATTGGTCGGCTCCCTTTAATTTTTAATTTATTTAATTCCAAAAATACCCCCTTCCACACACGAACTCGAAATCAAACCCAACGACTGTCGCCCCTAGCTAAATACCCATATTACGGACACAATGGGATATGTTTTGCTGGCCAATTCGACTGTTACAGTCAGTTATTTTTCAAATTAAAATATAAAACATTTGATATTTAATTTAAACGTACATTTCAATTTGCCAGGGACACAAACTGAATCGAAAAATTCCAGAAAAATAAATCTAGCTTTGTTTTGACGATACGGTCCTAACAAAACCAGTTTCGTCGAATTCTGAGCTCATTTGAAAACGGCCATTTTTAGGTCGACCCATTTTAACAGAATTTGACCAATCACATTTTCTTTTGCCCCGCACACATACTAGCTTCAAAAATTATGAAATTTGAAACTTAGCAATAATTTGACGTCCCGGACCCAACAAAAGTGGTTTCGTCGAATTCCGAGGTCGTATGCAAAATATCAATTTTCAAGGGCTATATATACTATATAGCGACCTTTCTGAAAATTCATTTGGCCATAACTTTTGATTTCCGTTATGAAATTTCGATTTTTCAGATTCGTTAGAAAGATATTCATAAATAGATTTAAATATTTTCAGTTTCGCTAAAATCCGTTATATTTTCCACCCGGTACAGTCAGACAAAGTTTGTATTCAAAATTTCAAACTGCAATACTATACCCAATTCTATATTTTATTGAAATATGCTATTTCAACTATTCAAATTCTTTGGTAATAACCTAATTTAAAAATTTTAAACTGGTTCACATTTTCCGGGTTATTACATCCATACATGCATGTGCTACGTGCTTTAATTCCGGTCTGATGCCACGTCATTTTATCCACTCAAAGCCCCCACCGACATCAATATATAACACACACGACTTGATGGATTTTGGGGTGCTGCGACCTGATTCTAAGTTATGTGAACGTTATAATGGTTGCGGCCTGGATCAATACATGCGACTTGAGTGACAGCTTATGACTTGGATTCACGTTTTGATTGGAGCGACATGATTTAAATAATGGATCAAAATATATATGCGGTCCTTGTTCCCATGCATATAAAGGCGCCTGGACTTTCATTGCGTTATGTATAAGCAACGTCTTGCCTAAGTAATAGTTTTCTCATCTTTAATTTATGAAGTGCCTAACGACATGCTGCTAATACAATTGAACCAACGACATGCTCTAAACCTTCCTCACGTTCCAACAAGGATGACGTGGCTTGCTTTATGCTGTTGCTATAACTACACCTCTCATTTGTGACTTGCAGACCTGCATCCCTAATGGATACGGTGGGAACGACTTGTGTTTCTATGCAATGTGTTCGACAGCTCAAGATTGCCATGTAGCATCACCTGAGCATGTTAACGACATGACTATAATCTTGCCATGCTTTTAGAACCTGATGACATGCTCTCTTTATATATTGCGATATGAACTGAACGACTTGTTTCTAACACAAGCCGCCATATTTAACTAGCGATACGGATTCAAGCTGCACAAAACAACTTGGCGACTAGACAGGACGGTACGACTTTAAGTCACTAGCATGACTTAATTAATGTTGTTATCACCCCTTGACTTTACCCACACCATTGACTTGGACAATGCCATGTTTAATCCCTGTCGTGTTCGATTAGAATAATATCATATGTGAAACTGTCCGGTTTATTATGTATTATGTTCACAACATATTTCCCCTGAACCGCGTTTTAACGGGGTTAACATTTGCCCCTCGAAGCTCGTATTTTTTCCTTGTGAGAAATGCGGGCTTCAAAATAAACATTGTTTTTGATATATTCTATATTGGGATCCAGTTATAGCTTTTTGTCTGTTATGGCCAACCATACTTTGAATTTGTAATCCTCTTGCCACATGTGATTCATTTTCTTCTTCTTCTTGGAGAAGCTCCAAATATTCATGCCCCCTGCTTAGGAAGTCGTTATTAGTCTTCTCCACGACAAGAATTTCTATCGCTGAATGTTTATCTACTTTGTTAGTCAGTTTTGGCATCAGAGACATCAGTGGGTGCCCCCGATGATCACATAAACTTGACTATCTAGAAGCCCGCTAATATGGTCTGATAATTTCCAAATTTGTCTGCTCAAACTATTACAATCGGTCGTGCTTGAGCTCGTCATTCAGTCATGCTTGGCCAACATGTTAGTTTAAGCATGCTCGACCCGTATTCGGTTCAAGTATGTTAGAACATATATCGGTTTGAGCAAACACATTTTTGAAGATTTTCCTGTGTTAGAGCCTTTGTTCATCGCCGAATTTTCTCCATCACTAAACTTTGTTTGGAGTTCATTATGCCGGAAAGTATTAACTTGCAATAATAGGGTAAATTTGCACTTTCGTTGCT
The DNA here is from genome assembly GCA_030737875.1 of Allium sativum. Taxonomy (NCBI): domain Eukaryota; kingdom Viridiplantae; phylum Streptophyta; class Magnoliopsida; order Asparagales; family Amaryllidaceae; genus Allium; species Allium sativum. The sequence continues at coordinate 563,870,722 of CM060919.1, read as the reverse complement.
TGAACACTGCATGATAGTTTAAATCTAGAGCTGTAATCTATATTTAAAAGATATATGCTTCCTATTTGAAGTAGTATAGTCTTTTGTTAACTCGTAGAGGTCAAATAGGATGTTCTTAATCTATAGATCATGATTTTGATGTGCATCCCCAAGCCTTGTCGAACTATTAATCCGCAATATATGCTCTGGAATTTGCAGTGTCCTTTGATATTGAGTTGCTTTAAATCTGGCAATCATGTGTTTGTTGTGTTAAGATTCAGTCATAGCTTTTTATATGTTCTGACCTTCCTCATGTTAACACACCACTCGAGCTTTAGCTTAATTGACACTTCGAGGCTTTGGGTTGATGCCGCAATCTTAAGCTTTAGATCGTTATCAAATTTGGGGCTCTTAGGTCGTTAATTTATTCCAGGTCGTCATTGCGGCCTATGCTTTAGGTTGCTAGTGGCCTAAAGTCTTCACTCGTCAACATAACCTTTTGAATCACGGGACGACTCAAACTCCTCAATTATGGGGCAACTCAATCCTTTGAGTGATGTGAACAATTTGCTCGGCCTACAATATGGGGCCTTAAGATGACTGAACGACCTATGGGCTTGAAATGTTGCAACGCCCTTAACATTTAAATAGTTGAGTGACTTATTCTTTGAACAGCCCAAGCTTTTAAGCCTTTAAACGACTTAAGACTTTTAGATTATTGAAAAATTCGGGCTTTAAGCTGTGGGGCAACCTAATTGTCGACTTATTTGATATTCAAAGCCTATTTTGAAGTATGTTATATTCGAACACTCTAGAACTAGAACAATCCACATCTATGTCTTGAGGGTTGAATACCTTGTGCCCTGTTTCCTCTCTGTACTCTGTTGAAAAATGAAGTTCCATGCGCAAAGTGGATACCGGACGGAAGTTTTTTGGTCATCGTTCTGGAAAGTAGATCGCTTTTGCTTAGACTGAAATTTTAACTTGGGTTTCCGAGGCTAAAACAGGTGTAGTTTTTGGATTTTTAGTGAACCGATTTTTGGTTATCCATTGTCCTTTTTTCAATTTGTGATTGTTCGCCTCACATCTGTTTGCCCCAGTGCAAGGACATTGCTCAACCTTACTTATAACTCATGTTGACAATGTTGATGGATACTAGCTTCAATTCCTAGAGAAGTGATATCACTCTATGGGATTATGTCATATTAGCATATTTGCCTTTTAAGCATTATTTAATTTCGAGTTTGAAGCAGAGTATCATCGGGTTCTTTGAGTTACATACATTCGAAGATTTTGTGTTGAAAGACTCTTAATCTGTCCATAGCGAATAAATTCTTTTCCACAAGAGATTTCTTCTGATCTATTTTGACTGATACTCCAACCTTCTCTTCTTAATGAGGCTCGCAACTGGTTGTTGTTACCTAGCTGAATTTCCAAGGTTGAGTTTTACCAACACAATGGACTTCGTCGACGTATCGAGTCATATTGATTTTGTCAGATTTTCCTTGATTCAGATTGTTACACTAGAAGCTTCTAATTTATAGGCAAGATCATTTTGCTCCTATCAGCTTATTTAGAGCTTCTGAGCATGCCGATACGTCTAGGAGCCTGACTTTAATAACTACTTATATGCTTAAATCTTTTGAGGACGCTAATGAATAAAATAGGGTCAAGATACTTCTTATCACAGAGAGATTCCTTTCTGAATCTGGGCTACTTTTATGCACTCAATCTTTTCCTTTTAAAGGAATTTTCTTTTGCGTCCTGCTCTATGCTCAAAGCATTAGATTCCTCGGTCTCTAACGGGGAAGTTGTATCGGATAATTCCATCGGGAAGTTCCTATTTGAGAAAATGTTCGGATCCTTCTATACCCCTGGCTGTGATTCTCCTTTTATAAGAGGAAGAAGGTCGACCAAACTGAATGTGCTCGATGAGCTCAAATAGCTGCTGATAATAGTTTATCATTTTTACAAAGTAGCTTCTTCATCACTTTGGCTGAGGCTTGGAAGCTAATTGTTGACGATCTTAAAGGTTATGTTAAGGACGCGAGTCAATCAACCGCTGCTCCCCTAGTTAATTCCGAAAACTTTTGACAGTTCCATTGGTTCTTTCAGATGCAGGAAAAGGAGCTAAAGCTTTACTGATTGCTCTTCTATGCCTCATGCAGCCTTTTGCTTATATATATATATACATATATATTTAATGTGGTAGTGCTGCCACCATACCAAAGTTCGTTACAGACTTAAGGTTAGGAGAGACTGACTATACTTGGAAGTAATGTGCTTTTGCCTTTGTCTTTGGGGCTTCCTGGCTTACTCATGATCCAAGGATTCCTGGCAATTCAAGTCCTTCGGAGATTAGATTTGAATATATGCTCTCAGGGAGGTCTTGGTTTTCGTGCCTCCAAAGAGGTCTTTGTAAATCCGTCATTCGTTGTGATTGAATAATTCAGTTACTTGTAGAATATGCCAGATGCCTTCGAGAAGGTCTTTGGGTCCGTCACTAACCGAATTTGGAGGACCCGGCTTATGATCGGACACCCCCAAAGAGGTTTTTGATCCGTTGTTCGTTGAGTCTGAATAATTCAGACGCTTGTCGGACGCCTTCGAGAAGGTCTTTGGGTCCGTCACTAACCGAATTTGGAGGACCCGGCTTATGATCGGACACCCCCGAAGAGGTTTTTGAATTCGCCACTAACTGGATTTGGAAGACCCAGCATATGGTCGGACACCCCCGAAGAGGTTTTTGATCCGTTGTTCGTTGAGTCTGAATAATTCAGACGCTTGTCGAACTTGTCGGACGCCTTCGAGAAGGTCTTTGGGTCCATCACTAACCGAATTTGGAGGACCCGGCTTATGATCGGACACCCCCGAAGTGGTTTTTGAATCCGCCACTAACTGGATTTGGAAGACCCCGCATATGGTCGGACACCCCCGAAGAGGTTTTTGATCCGTTGTTCGTTGAGTCTGAATAATTCAGACACTTGTCGAACTTGTCGGACGCCTTCGAGAAGGTCTTTGGGTCCATCACTAACCGAATTTGGAGGACCCGGCTTATGATCGGACACCCCCGAAGCCGTTTTTGAATCCGCCACTAACTGGATTTGGAAGACCCGACATATGGTCGGACACCCCCGAAGAGGTTTTTGATCCGTTGTTCGTTGAGTCCGAATAATTCAGACGCTTGTCGAACTTGTCGAACGGCTTCGAGAAGGTCTTTAGGTTTTTAGTGTTGCGTTGTTTCACAGGGCGGACGCTAGTCCATTTATCGGATTTTCCATCGCGATTTGTTAGAACTAGGGCCCTGAACCTTACAATAAAAAAGGTGCCCCTATGGTGAAACTTACAATTTTGTTTGTAGTCAGAGTGTCACATCATTTGATATCACAATTCCTCGCGCCCCCTGTCTATGGCTTTGTACTTCACACCTTCATATTTACTACAGACGGTGTTTGGGTATTAAGCAACGGATGCTTGAGCTATCCTTGTCCGGATGTGCCATAGCGGCCACCAGGTTTTATTTGGCTATGTATGTGCTTCCGCTCTTTTAGAGGTGGGTAAGTAATGTCAAATCGGCTAAGCTTAATAGTATACTTTAATAATCTTCCCGAAGCATATGGGCGAAAGAGAACTTGCTTTAGCGGCTGACCGGTAAGAACTTTGATAAAGTGGGCTTGGGAGCATGGCCTTAGCTTCCCTGAGCCGACGAGCGGACAATATGCTAACTTTTTCCTACTTAGGATAGTTTAGCTTTGCTTTGGTAAGCTTTTTGTTAATGTAATATGCTGGCCATGGAACCATTTCTCGTAAAGATGCCCTTTCAATGATGCTTACGACCCTCTAGTTCGATTACCATGACACTTTCTCATTGTTTGACCCTTCGCTATGAATGATGTTTTGAGTTTTGAGCAATGGGTGAATGAGTTGCCCCAATCGGGATGCGCTTCAATAATCACCAGGCTCAGCTAGGTTCTCCCATTGACGAGATAGGGGCTGATTTGAACCATGATGGTCCTGGTTTTATGATGATGTCCATGATTTGACCAAGCTCCTCCAATCTTGATACGATATGTTGTGCCCTAGGAATCGGGTAGTTTTAGATTCTCCGGGGTTCGAATGGGATATTTCCCCCCACCTTCACAGCTGGATGTCGCTTTTTGGCAAGTTTCTCCATGTGGTGCCGCATGTTGTTGCAGCGTTCCACGAGGCAGACACTGGTTTTTAATTTGATGCTCGTTTTAACGAACGATCTTGGTTATAAAAATAGTGGCTTGGACCCCGCCTCTCATGAAGCACTCCCTTTGATGGATAATCCAATAGACGACGTTTGAATTATCATGGTTTGTATGCATGTCGATAATCGCATGATTTTACTAGTTCATGGTGGGGCAAGGTTATTTAAGTAATATACCTGCAACATTTATTCGATCATTAGAGATTTTTTGTTTTAATTAAAATTTCACAAATATAAGATCGAAATAAGAGTGAATTAGTAACAAAGTTAATATCCTGTTACAATCCCTCCTTTTTACCATAGGAGGTTTACAATTATAAGGGAATATATAAGTTTTCCCATGGGATACGAAGAGTGCATTATGCATAGAAATGTCGCAATTGGTCACCGTGGTAGACTTTTAGGATCTAAACTCCACCAACAGTTTTTAAAGTGTAGGTCTTTAAAGTTTCTTTTATCTTTGTGAGAATTGCTGAATCCGCAGGGCTATTCTCCAGAGTATCCGAGCGACCTTTAACTCTCTTCCCGGTTCGCTTGGCTAAGCATGATCTGTTTGCCATGGTAGCGAGCTTTAGTGTTGCTACACTCCTTGGTCGAGTCTTGCTTCCTTGACCCGGTCGGTTGGCGAGAGCACTTTAGCATCCTTTGCTTTGGTAGCCTATAGGTAGAATCGCCCTTTGAACTTTTTGGTTGGATCAGAGAACCGGTATATGGACTTATGCGGCGGCTTTGTGTACCATAGTGACACTGCGCCCTTTAAGTAGAGAGGAAGGTATGTGCATCCCACCTCATGCATTGCCTTAGCTGTATTCATTCACCACTCATAATTGAATAGGAAGTAGTTAGGATCCACAAGGCCGTTATAATGAGGTAGGGCAGGAGTAGTGAACTTCTTTGGACATTTTGTTTGAAGGACCTTTTTGGTGAATGGAAATTCTTTTAGGAGAGAAGTCCTATTTCTTTATATTGCCACCACGTGCTTGATTTTCCTTCATGTTCTGTTCATTCATGTTCATGATATACTCTTTAGTGTTGTGCATTCCTGCAGGGCCAATTTTCAATTTCTTTAACGGAACATTGCCTTGACAATACGTCGTGGTTCAGAAATCGAGGAATTGCCCCTTGTGTAGCAACATTTCGAGTATTTCGATCAGAATGATTTATAGCGTGCGGATTGGTGCCTTTGACGTTGGCTCCCTCTTTGTCGTTTGTCCAACTTCCGACACCATCCATATCATTGTGCTGATTTTGATCAGGAGCTATTGAATCCATATTCTCTTCAAGGTGGACATGAATCTTTTGGAGGAAGAGCGGGATTGGCTTGGGCATTTAGAGAAACATTCATTTTGTTTATGAGAGCCTGATTACCGTCCGTTAGAGCTTTCATTTTAAGTTTCCATTTGAAATGAGATAGATTTGGATGTCATTGAGCTGCTTAGTGCATGAAGATGGCGACATGTCATCCTCGCAATTGAAGGCTGCTAGCGATAATGATGCAAGACGGAGAGAATGATTAGTCAAGGCGGACCCCATTCATCTTCGAACCAAACTTGAACCATGATGTCATGTTCTGAGGACCCGGTTCTAGGTTATACTAGACGATATAAATGATATTGGATTGAATTGTAGAACAATGTGTTCTTCATTCTCATGTCAGGTGATGGTGATTTGGCTTTGCAGTTCCATCTTTGGGATGTTGCTTTTCGAAAGCATAATGATGCATAAGTTGTAGATGGAATCCAAGCTAAAAGTATGCAAGCCGATCTATACCGATGTTGAGGTAAGCCTATGTCGATCTTGTCCAGGTGTAACTTGGTGCATTCCTGTTCAATTGACTTCAATCTTTTGACATTAGTTCGATGTTTATTTTGTGAGATAATGCACAGTCTTTAGATGGCCAATTCGAAGGTGTGAACGACATGATGCACTCACGACCTGGCTAGCCTAACGACTTGAGAATATTCCACGTCTTGACATGGCATGCGCCATCACTTAGCAGACATGCTTTATACCAGAGCATCCTTAACACGTAATGGATATCCCAGCTCGTTAACTCGTGGCCCTATGCATGTGTCTTCTCTTTTCCATAACAATCTGGCTTGCCGTAATTGTTCCATCCTTTATTCTCATGTATTGTTCATTAATACACATAGCAATGTGCCACCACACATTTGATACACAACATGGATATTCTATATGTGATCTGCTACATGATTCCACCATGCCATGATTCATGTCGTATGGCCCATTTATACCCTCATACTGGTGATATGAATTTGTCCCTTTGTTTGCTTCCATGTTGTGTGACAGCCTCCTCAACATGTTGGGATGACATAGCCTTCCATATAATTGCTCATGGTAATATCTACGTTTTAAGGCTCGTATCATGTTGTACGATTGACATGGAAGTTTGCGGGATGATTCCACATTTTGCTGATGACATGGTCGCATGCCAATGCTTACGATCGTTTTGTATTACACCATACACACTGCGATATGACTTCAGAAGAATGCTTCATGATGCGGAACGACATTAACGTCTTGACTAAGCAACGACGCGGTTCCTCATGTGTTGATATCATGGTGCACTAAACGACCTGGATGACCTATGCCATAAATAAGAGTGACAGGATATTATAGTGCAATGAACGCATCATTACCATATCGTGCGATGGTTGGAATCATGTTGTACCATGGGCTTGCACCATGTCGAGTCAGTGACCTTTATCTCAAGTCGTGTGAACATCTTTAAGTTGTGAACGACATGAATCATCCATAGACGACTTTATACTTCAGCGTCATTTAGCTCAGTGAACCCATCACACTTCCTGAGAGTTTGCAGCTGCTTTATGGAAATGAATGGATCAACAGTTTTAGATTTCTGATAACACCGCTAACTTTAGCTCATAGTCTCATGCTTTCAAAACGCGTAGTGTCAACATTGGTAATGAACACATTCTTTAATTATACTCTATGTGACAACAACTTCAACTTATGTAATGTAACTTCACGGTCTTCTCAGATTTTTCCATGATCTCGGACAAGGCCCTGAATTCGGAAGATAACTCGTCGTTTTGCCTAGATCTTGGATTTGCGGAATCTATGGTATAAGTAGGCTTAGAACTTCAATACGAAGGTAGGAGATGTGAACGCGGCCTTACGGTGGGCGCCAAATGTTTCCCCCGAATTTGGGATCAAACACCAAAGGTGTTAATAGTTACACTTCAACGATTCAGTATGAACATGGAACCGCGTAATCACAAAATAGACAAATAAAAGCAAGTACGAGCACAAAGGAATTTTTATAGTGGTTCGATTCAATATGAATCTACGTCCACTTTAAACCAATTCTCATTATGATACTCAATCTTGCAATATATGAAATTCCCCTCATTACAATCATTTCTCTCTTCTAACTCTCTTTATGATTTACTTTCATTAGAATTTGGCGAAGGAAAGTGGAGAGGCCTTTAGCTTTGTGATGAATATTCGATCACTTAGGTGCTTTCATCCCTCTCCATGATCTTCATAGCGAATTAGCATTCAATTTCGTCTTTGGGATGGATTAGAGAAGATTGGAGATCCTTTGAATGATATTTGAGAGATTTTCTATGTTTGAATGAGATTGAAGTTTCTTAGATTCGATTGTAGAGAGCTCTTCTTCTCGTTGATTTGGATTTGATCTTCGTGAAGTTAGAAGAGTGTTGTTGAATCCATAGAAGCCATTAGAGAAGGTGTAGATGAGCTTTGAATTTGGCGGAGTCTTCCCCTTGGAATCAATTTTTGGTCCCCCTCTCAAGTGAATTATGAGGGGTATTTATAGGTGATTTTAGCTTGAGTGGCAATTCTGTAATTATGCTGGAAAAACGCCATGATTTAATTTGGACATGACTCAATTCGACATGACTGGTCTGAACGCCACAAGTCATCTTGCCATGACTTCATTTCGTTACAGTAAAATGCGGTATTACTCAGCACCTTAGCATACGACATGAGTGCCTTACGCCTTGGAGTAGACGACATGGTTTATTGAACAAAAGGAACCAATTAAATTAATACTTTTTAGCCCTCTTCGATACAGATGTTTATACCCGCTATTTATACATAGAAAGCAAAATGCTTTGGACCAATATTACGTGGCCATCACATATCGGTTATCTTATAAACTTTCTCATGATAAAGGGGGATGTGGACCATCCCCTCCTACTGCGACATGACAGGAACTTGTGTTATGAAGCTTCATGCAACATGCTTTGTACTGGGGAGATTTGTCATATATGGTGCGTCATGAATTATTACGCGGAATGCCGTACAAGAATGAGCTGGCATGGCATGGAGTTGTATACGACATGACTTCACGACTTAGTGCAAACGACATGGTGATGGCCCCTTATATTAAGCCATGATTAATATCTTGGGAATTTATGGATTGAATGTATGTCACGCCATGTGTGGTCCACGGCATGAATTAAATTATTCCTGGTGGCTCTTACGACATAGTGAAAGCATCGACGTGGCAACGTCTTGTTCGCCTTTATGTCATAAGCTGCTCATGGCTTTTATGTATTTCTTCTATGAGGCTTGCGATATGAATGCAGTAGGTATAGATGGACCAACGTCATGTTTTGTAGTATGATATTCCCTCTTGTGATGACAGCTAACCCATCCTACTTTACAGCTTGTATCACATTCACATACCCCATGTCGTCTACAACCAGCATGTCATCATATTGTATGGTGAACTCACGTTATAGTCTTTCTCGGCATGCAACATGGCTCCATAAACGACATGATTTAGAGGAAGGAACTATATGAACACTCGCCATCCATACATGCATGTGCTACGTGCTTTAATTCCGGTCTGATGCCTTGTCATTTTATCCACTCAAAGCTCCCGCTGACATCAATATATAACACACACGACTTGATGGATTTCGGGGTGCAGCGACCTGATTCTAAGTTATGTGAACGTTATAATGGTTGCAGCCTGGATCAATACATGCGACTTGAGTGACAGCGTATGACTTGGATTCACGTTTTGATTGGAGCGACATGATTTAAATAATGGATCAAAATATATATGCGGTCCTTGTTCCCATGCATATAAAGACGCCTGGACTTTTATTGCCTTATGTATAAGCAGCGTCTTGCCTAAGTAATAGTTTTCTCATCTTTAATTTATGAAGTGCCTAACGACATGTTGCTAATACAATTGAACCAACGACATGCTCTAAACCTTCCTCACGTTCCAACAAGGATGACGTGGCTTGGTTTATGCTGTTGCTATAACTGCACCTCTCATTTGTGACTTACAGACCTGTATCCCTAATGGATACGGTGTGAACGACTTGTGTTTCTATGCAATGTGTTCGACGGTTCAAGATTTCCATGTGGAATCACCTGAGCATGTTAACGACATAACTATAATCTTGCCATGCTTTTAGAACATGATGACATGCTCTCTTTATATATTGCGATATGAACTGAACGACTTGTTTCTAACACAAGCCGCCATATTTAACTGGCGATACAGATTCAAGCCGCACAAAACAACTTGGCGACTAGACAGGACGGTACGACTTTAAGTCACTAGCATGACTTGATTAATGTCGTTATCACCCCCTTGACTTTACCCGCGCCAACGACTTGGACAATGCCATGTTTAATTCCTGTCGTGTTCAATTAGAATAATATCATAAGTGAAACTGTCCGGTTTATTGTGTATTATATTCACAGCATATTTTCCCTGAACCGCATTTTAACGGTATTAACAGCCAGCGTCCGAACCCTGAGGCATTTGCTAGAGTGTCTCGAAGCCGGCGAGGAGTACATCCCTTGCCTCGGTTCATGATGGAAATCCAATTTCCAATATGTGACATTTCGGTTTTAATTGCAGAACTAGTATGGCGACATAGTAACATGGGATACTATGTCGTCTATGATTGATACATTTATATTTGAAGTGATATTGACACTATATACTTATAGTAATATCAAAATGATTTGTTTTAAACGTACCAAGCATGTTTGGCTATTATAAGGGAAAACTCTATCCTTCGGCTTGAGTTGCATTATGTGATGGGACCTGAGTCTTATAATAGCTTCATTTTTCCAAAGAGCATTGTGTTGTTTGTTTTATGCACTGGTATTCTTGGGAGGAAACCCATTTCGTGTTATACGATGTGGTCCCTTGATTTACTCTACTTTAAAATCAAGTTAATAACTGTTTTGGTTCTCACACCAATCCCATGACTGACCTGGAGTTTATTGTTTTAACCTAAACTCTGGGTGCCTCTATTTTCCACACCGGCAGCCAGTAGTTTTGGTTTTGCAGATATTATATTCATAGGTTCTTAGGTTTACAGCTGGAACTATATTCGGAAAGCTTTGTATCCGTGTATTTCTTTCAGTTGTGTTATGTATTATTTTTCCGCTGCATTGTAATTTAATCTCTGATATTTTACAATGTGTAATATTTGTTCATACACAGTTATATTCTTCTACTCTGATGTAATTGTTGTAATAGCCATGAAATGTTCTGTCGTTTGTGTTCTGATTTATCGTGTTCTCAACTCAATCCGGGCTTTCCTTTTTGGGGAAGTTTGGGTCGTTTCACAGTAACACCCCTATAACCGACGACAACTTCCAGTCCAACTCCGACCACTCCAGAACCCCAAATCCAGTCACGACCGTACACCAGAGAAGTCTCATTGAGCTGAACAACTTTTCAGTTGAACGTTGAGTGAATTAACGAATGGATTCTATAATTTGGTGCAAGAATTTATGGTGATTACTGGCCATTGAATATTTATTGGCGGCTGGTCTCGAAATTGACCACATAGATATTAGTTTTAGGGTTTGACTTAAACCATAGGGTATTTATAGGGTAACCATTTGTTTAAATATTAATATATGAAACTCTGGCGTGAAGTAACGCATTAAAACCCATATATACGATCTTTGATCAAGTTGAAGCTCGCAATCCAAATATAGAAAAAATATTCCGGACACAATGGGATAAATTCCATTAAATTCCGATATCGTCTGGAAAAACTATTTTATAAATTACAGGTAAAAAAGGCATTTAAATTGCTCACGACTACAAAATAATTCAAAATTACTTGAAACTTGAAACGCTACTAAAATTAAACATTACAAATTCAATAAAGTTAGTTTCATTGAAAACGAAGATGGTTTGCATATCAATTATTCTATTTTATGCGTAAAACAATGCTATTTTGGACACTAAAATTCCTGATCTCTAAAAATAACAAAAAATATATCTATCCCGACTCTAAACATTAATATGAATACAATGGTATTCGTTTCGCGCGATCATTACCTCAAGTTATCAACAAATTCCTTTTAAATCGAATTATATATATATAATTAATCGTTATAAAAAATAAATGATTCCATAACGACTATTTGAAAATTTTAATTGGACGTAACTCACACTCTATAACATGAAATCTCCATATTTCTCTTCCATTAGAAAATTATTATCAAATAGATTCGGAAAAGCGTGTGTAACAACTCAAATATACAAGTATTCAAAAAATAAGTGCACAAGCCACAAAATGTCAAATATGGTATTCATATGTATGTGCAACATGAATATATTTGGCAAGAGGAACATTTCAAGTTCCTAGAATTTGAATTCAAATATTTTTATTTTCAACAAATTCAAAACCTCTACAGAATTAAGGAATTCATCACAAGTTTTCACAGCAAGTCAAAAAGGGAAAATCAGATAAATAAGGGTTTTCGATACCCTATAAATAGACACCTATTCTCATTGGCAAATGCATCGAAACCGAATATAATTCAACAAAGTAATTCGGAGAAATCAACTCAGAGATTACTCATAAGTTTTGATCACAATTTATCAGAGCCAAATCGACGACGAGAGGAGCAACATAAATTCAAGCATCACAGAATCATTCAAATGAAGATTGACGTCGTGATTTGGAGAAGCCCTAATTTTGTTTCAGTTCGGTCATCATTAAAGTAAAGAAGAGAAAGCCGTTCATTTTGCCAACTGATAAAAGAAAGAAAGTTGGCCGCAAGTTTTTTTAAGGGTTAAAACAAATTAGGGCTTAGTTGTTTTAAGTGGCCAATTTGAACATAGCATACGGATCAAAGTTTTGTGTCATTGGATTTAAGTTAGAAATTTAGAATAAATGGTTAGAATTATACTAGAGCAGATGGTTCAGATTGCCAATTTTATTAATTTTTTAATTTGAATATATCTATAGCTATTGCAACCCATGTTTATGGCTAAGGTAACACCAAAAATACAACCTTGCAGCAGGACAAAAATTTCGTAGCTGCTACAATATTTTAGCTGGCAACACCTTGCCAATCATTTGTAGAAGGCCATCTATAGCATAGCGGCAATAATACGTTGATTCGACATGAGGAAATAGCCAATAAGAGATATGCTTAATCGTGATATGGAACGTGCGATTTTCGGAATAGGCTAATTGAACTCGAAATGGATAAGAGGGAAATGAAAATCAAAGTGGGGTAGTGAAAAGCATGAATGTAAATTAAGAAAAGAACGCGGCCTCCAAAATTATTTTGGAGACCGCCTTTAATTTTTTGGTAGGGTTAGCTAACACAACATTTTGTATTTATTCAAGTTGGTTCCTGCAAGGCTTAAACAAAATTGACTCATAAACGTTGTTTTTCATTATCGTTGAAGTTACTTTTCTTATAGTAATTCATTTAGGACGTATTAAGAATGATTTTTTTGCCAATGAATCAGTTTATGGGTCTAAATATATTACATAAGTTAAAATTTATGATGCTTGCTTTTGAAAGGTGCCTAAATTCAATTATAAATTGTATCCAAAACATACCACTCTACCATATGTTTTTAAGGCAATAAACATTCAAATTTAAAAATTGTATAAAAAAATTAGATACTTAAAGTACCTTTTCATGAAGATAAATTTCAATAAAATCTGTTCATGGAGCTAAAAGTTATGGTCAGTATCTGGCAAGGTATTTCTGATGTTTGTCCCATTCATTTAAGCTAGAAAACATGCTTGGCTTTGTGTTATTCAACCTTTTGACTTGTCTACATTCAGGTTGACTTGATAAGTTAGACTCAATGATTATCGAGGTAATAATCCCAAAGAGACGATTTTAGGGTCCTGTGACTAAGTACAGAAAAGACCATAAGACGACAGCCAAACGAACTCAAAAGTGAAGCATACTGAAATTCACTAAGTGTAGGTTGGGAGCCTACCCTACATACATTACACCAAAACATCAAATTTGGCACACCAGAATACAGATATTTGATACGGTTTTAAGCCGTATCAAATTTGATAGTGCTCATAGTCGTACAAACTTTCTTTTGCGATCTGCACCTTCCCAAACACGTGAAATCTAACCGTAGATCAACCATGCTTGCATATTATTTTTTCGCTCTCCAAGCTATTTTTTCATTTCCCATAATCCGTAACAAATTCATTTCCCTTATTTTCATTTTCATTTTCCCTTTCATCCATTTTAATTTCAGTTCGCCTACTCCAGAAATTGCATATTCCTTCATCCTCCATTTCTGAAATCGCGAAATATCACAGTGAACTTTTATTTTGTTAACCCTAGTATTTACTTGAGTTTGAAATCGCGAAGTATCATGGTGAAATTGGTGAAATCGCCACTCTAGTATTTGTTTATATGGGTTTAACAGAATTAACGCAGTTTCCTTTTACGATCTTGAGCCATCTGTATTTCATTTCTTTTAGGACTAAGATGTCACTTTGTTCAATTTTGAAGCTATTGATGTACAAAATTGTATCATTATCGTTGCTTATGCTTATGATAGTTGTTGTCTTCAATTTCTCAGTGATTAATATATGTGGCTGCTGCCTTGGTCGAAACTTTTGCAGTTGATAACTGATATGGTTTTATTTTTCTAATTTTATTTCTCAGTGTGATTAACAAAATATTATACTACACGAGAGATACAAAGATGATGGAAATGACGTCAACCTATTATTTGAATTCATTGTTTTTAGTCAGAACAGCACATTAAGACCTAATAAACTAAATATATCAAAGAAACATATTATTTTTTGAAAATTGGTGCACTTTATTAACAACTAGAAAATTACATAATAAGGTTAGCATACTAACCTAAATACAATCTGAAAAGCATAAAATAAATACATGCGTTCTAATTAAATCCTAAAAGAGAGGTTTGAACTCATGATGAGGTTGCTAACTCCATAGCAAATGTGGTCCCTCTTCACTTCTAATCCTCTATTATTATCCTTCGAATCTTTTCTTCGAGTGCCAGAGATTGAAACAGTTTGCCACCATTCCGTTACTCTTAACCAACGTGTAGCACTGTGCTAACTTCGAACAACAACTATGATTTTCCAACTGATGATGGGAAGTGTAAGAGAACCCTAACTACCTCATTCAAACCGGTACAAAGCATCAAGGGTACGCATGCCTATTTGCAGCAGTATTAGAAATGAGATAGATAGTACCTTGAGTTCAAAAATGAGCATCGTCTTCCCAAATTGGCACAATATCATCCGTTTTAAAACATGGATACTACTGTTCAAAATGTCGATATAAGTCCAATGATAAAAAAGAACTACTTCGTTGTTTTTTCTCCCACAGACGCTTGCAAGTTGGCTTTGTGCAGTAAGGACTTCTTGGTGAATTCAAAATATATCTGCAAAGGTTCAAAATGTTACTCCGATTGACCACTTAATGTGCTGGCTGACACATGGATCTTGAAAGGAAAAGAAACTAACCATCCCTCGTGTAAATGGGTTTTCCGTCGTACACAAAACCTAGAAGTTATGGTCATATTCTGCACAACTTCCATTAACCTTGTATGAAATTACATTTCATGAATGAGCAACATTTCAGTAGGACGCATACAACATCCAATTGAAATAATTAATGTATTCTCAATAAATAAAAAATTGTTATTCCAAGCCCATTAAAAATTGTGGCTCGTTTTACACCTTGCGTGTGAAATAGTTTTCTAACTAATGAAATGCACGAACTCGTGCTTCCAAGTATATGGTTTGTTTTACAATTTGAATTGTAAAAACGGTTTTCAAACTTATTTTTCTGGTAACCGCTTGTATTCAACCGAGAAGAAACCCCAATTAATTGAAAAATACAAATCCAAGACCCTCAAAAACGATAGAAAAACCATTCCAAAATGTGTGTAGTTGTGATTCACTGCAGATTGCAAAACTAAAGACCGAAGTAATATTGTTACCTTGCACGAATCAGATCCAAGTCGAAATAGGACCGAGTTAAGGAAGATCGGTTTAGAGGGACTCAAGAGACGTTGATTTCGGATTCTGCGATGAATTCGATTTCATCAGATCTCACTTGTCCGTAGTGGCTTGATCTTCAGTAATTTGACTTAAAGAGGTGTCTGGAAAGCAGTCTCTTGGATTCAGTCTTCGTTTTGCGGTCAAAGATGACTATTTGAGTTGGTATTTTCAGATCTGGAGCCCTCGGTTTTGCATAGTGGATATTTATGGAAAGTGGTGTATAAGAAGAAACGAACGATGTGTAATTTGGTAGTAGATCCGATTGTACAAGGCATATTTTCATAGAAGATGGAAATCGCCATTTCCTCTCCCCATAGGAGAGGGAACTGTTTGCTCTTATAGCATGTAATTTAAATATCTTTAAAACTGCCAAAATTCATTTTAGCTTAGCACGTGCTTTTTGGTATGGTTTTGAAGGACTCATCTTATTACAATATGCATTTTTTATGTCAAATTGTCTCCGAAGTGTTGATTCATGCAATGTAGACCATGTAGAGTATTATTTTCTGGTATGTTATAATTTTGAACTTTTAATGTGTAACTAAGGATTTTCTATACTCTACAACTCGAAATTTTAGAAGAGTAGGAAAACCAACGAACAAGGTTCCGTGCCATTATTTTTGAGACAATGTGATATGGTAATAATAATACCTAGGGAGCTAATGGATTAGGAGCATCTATTGGATACCATAAAGTTGTTTAGCAGCACTATGTTACCTTTATTTATGTTATATGCTTTATTTTGTTTTGGCGCTATCTTTGTAATTCTGTGTAGGTTTGGCACCTAAATGCATGCCACATCCTAAAAGTTTGTTAGAGGAATCTCCTATATAATTGTACTCCTGCTAGTAGAAATGGATATACCAAAATTTACCTGAGTATCTCTTTTTCTTCAATGCTCTCATTCTTCTCTAACTTATCTTCTTCATTGCTGTGTCTCACTACTTCATATCCACATCATTTGGTGCTTTCACCAAGGTTCTCTCCTCCCTCGTTACCCAGATCTGCTCCTTTATCTCAAATCTCTTCACTACCTATCTCAGATCTTCTCCACTGTCTTCCTCAAGATCCAAACTGTAACAACCCGGAGAATCAGAACCAATTTGAAATTTATTTTTAGAAATTTTAAATAGAAAATGCATCAAAAAAAATTAAAAAAAAGATTATCAAAAATTAATATTATATTTCGAATTTTGTCCATCTTAAATGATATTAAAATAAACCATGCAATTTAATTTAATCTTAAACAAGGATTTTATTTGTGTAGTAACATATCATCAAAACTAATTTATCAAATTATAAGTATAAATGGCGCAATAAACGTTAAATTAATTTCAAATGTATGTTAAAGCTTTAATGATGATTGATTTTTATAGACCTATAAGTCTAAATTTATTACCATATTATTCATAGTACAATAAATGTAATAAAGACGTTCCATATAATTCAAACTTTGAATTGAAAGGAGTAATATAGGAAGAGTTTATCGTTGGCAATTTCAAATTGGAGTTTAATATATATAATAATTCATTTCATTTGAAAGTTAGAATTCAATATTGGTATAAATGGAATGTCTGTCCTATATCATACGTTGGGTAGCTAAACGATTATCCTTATGCAATATACAACCATATGACGTGTTTTAAATAACTTTTATTATTGGTAAGTTTAATTTTCACAAGAATAAACACAATTATTTACATTAATTAATTAAATGTTATATGGTATATTGGAATTTGCATTCCAATATAAGTTAAAAGAAACGTGGTTAGAGCAATAATAGAAACTTTATAAATGACATTTATTAGTGGTTCACAATATTTTTTTGAATGGAGTCTAAGCATGGCATGTGGGTAAATTAATTGATTTACAATATCCAAGGAGCATAATTAAACTTTCCCTTTTCATATGTCACAATGTAAAATAAATTGTGTTCACATTAGAAATTATATTTTTAATGTAGAAGATGAATCATTAAAAAGTTGCACAACTTAAACAATTAGATAAAATAAAGCAAGCATTTAATTTGTTTGTAAATACAAAGAGGCATATGGGGAAAATAACGTGTGCATTTATTCTCTACTCTCTCTCCTCTTCTATTTATCATTCAAGTTCATTTTTAGATACGAAACTATTCCTTTTATCCCCCTCTTTTGTCCTCTCTTCTCTCTTCTCTTTATATATTTACAACCTTCAAACCTCATATAGAAATAAATAAAAATATAATTAAATAAAGGAATAAAAATTATAATCTCCTCCACTATATAATATCATTTTTTACTTCCTTAACTCTAATCCCATTTCTTTTCAGCCGCCGCCCTGAACTAAATCAATGTCCGCCGCCCATTTCTAATGGAAGGTCGGCGATCTCCAATTTTGATTCCACATTTTCTCTCAATCCACAAATGATTTCATGAATTATATAAAAACAAAAATAAAAGAGCACATCAAGATCCATATATTCAACGGCCATGATCATCTCTGGTGGCTCCGTTCGACTGTGGCGGGTTTACAAAGGCTGCTTTTTTCTAGTGAACGATGAATAAGGAATGAGTTAAGTAAGATAATTAGTTTATCAATTATTGTAAATTAATTTTTAAAGTAATAAAATGTTGTGAAATCTATAACTTGTTCATACAGAATCGAAACTGAATGATTTTCGATACATTGGAATCACGACGAAGAGATCTACAAGATGGAATTGATTAGAGCTGAAACAGAGCGCTTTGAAAATTCAGACAAAGCGATGTGAGATTTCTATTTCAAATAAAATCAATTATTTATTTCGTTGTGAAATTTGTGTTCATTCTATATAAAATTCATGCTAATGTTTTATATATTTATTTCAGTGTTTATTGTGTTGTGATGAAAGACTGAATTGAATTGTGTATATCTATGTTTGCCAAAATGTGTTCATACAATAAAACACATATTTTATTGTATAAAAAAAATTACTCTTTTATGTTAACATGAATTGTTAGAAATAGTTTAACATAAAAATTACTCTTCTATGTTAACATGAATTGTTAGAAATAGTTTAACATAAAAATTACTCTTTTATGTTAACATGAATTGTTAGAAATAGTTTAACATAAAAATTACTCTTTTATGTTAACATGAATTGTTAGAAATAGTTTAACATAAAAATTACTCTTTTATGTTAACATGAATTGTTAGAAATAATTCAACATAAAAATACTCTTTTATGTCAACATGAGATGTTAGAAATGATTAAACATAAAAATATTCTTTTATTTGTCATATTGAAAAATAGAATTGTTGTGAAATAAAAACTCCTCTTCTATTTGTCACTAGAAAACATTGGACAGGTTATGATATTAAAACTCTCTTTTTATTTTCCGCTAGAATAGAAATTACATTTTTGTTAAGAAATGGTTAATATGATTAAAAGGACATTTTTGTTAAGAAATGGTTAATATGATTAAAAGGACATTTTTGTTAAGAAATGGTTAATATGATTAAAAGGACATTTTTTGTTAGGAAATGTTTAATATGATTAAAAGAACATTTTTATTAGGAAATGTTTTTTAGGATTAAAAATATCACTTTTGTTAGGAATGTGAAGTTAGAATAAAATAACACTTTTGTGTGAAAACATGATTATTGAAATAAAAATAGAGATTTTGTCAAAAATGATTATAGAAATAAAAATAACATTTTTTTTCAAAACTTGTAAATTGAAATAAAAATTATCATTTGTGTTAAAACATGTTATTGAAACAAATTTAACATTTGTGTCAAAAGATTAGAATAAAAAGTATCAGATAAAAATGAACATTTTTTCTTATATTAAAAAGAACTAGACAAAAATAGACATTTTTGTACACTAAAAAAAATTAGATTAAAATATACATTTTTTGCCATTAAAAAGAATTAGATAAAAATATACATTTTTGGTCATTGAAAAGGATTACACCAAAATATATATTTTTGGTCATTGAAAAGGATTACACAAAAGATATAAAAATTAATATTTTTATTGTCGATTAGTTACAATAAAAAGATTAGAAATAAAAGTTCAGATTTTTATGTAGTATTGTTCTCATTAAAAAGAATAGAATTAAAAACATACATGTTTATGTAATACAATTCTCATTAAAAAGAATAGGACTAAAAGATTGTATTTTTATATGATATGTTTTCAATTAAAAGAAATGAAATAAAAGATTACATTTTTATTATCACTTTGTTTCAATAGAAGGATTAAAACAAAAAGATTATATTTTTTTGTCACTTTGTTACAATAAAAAGATTATATTTTTACCGCCAATTTGTTTTCAATAAAAGATTAGAACATAAAGTTCACATTTTGTTGTCATTTGTTGTGCAATAAAGTATTTGGCGATAAAACTTCATTTTTATTGTAAGTCGTTTTCATTAGAAAAATTGACGATGAAAATTATATTTTCATTGTATGTTGGTTGTAGTAAGAAGGATTATATATTAAAATAGAATATCCATATGTTAAAAATATGATGTTAGCGATGGCTTGAAATATATGTTTGTAATGTTGAAATGTTTGACGTATTAAAGATAATGTTAGTATATTCAAATTGAATATTACACTTCCATTTACAAGTTATCCGACTTGTTTATGAGATTGGGACGATAATTTTCACACATCGCCCAAGTGCACAAATAATTTATTATTTGTTTGTTGGATGAAACCCCACACGGGTATTGGGATGATACTTGACATACACTAATCCTAATATTTAGTTGTAGAATCCACTCTGGTTGTTATTTGGATGTGTAATAATTATTTATCATGATTGTTGATTACATGCAACATATGGAAACCATATAACTGAAACTATATGGTTATTGATTGAGTCACACTCCAATAAACAATATTTTAGGAAAAAGAATATTTTAGAAAAAGAATATTTTAGAAAAGAACATTTTAGAAAAAGAATACTTTGGTGAAGTTTTCCATTTAACTCATATTTAATTGGAATTAAATAAATTGGACTTTGGTTTGTCGTGAATGGTGTCTTTTATAACACTGTTCTTGAACCCCTTATGAAAAGAATAAATCTTTTAATTAAGATTTTAGATTTTTTCAATTATAGTAATTGAAATAAAATGAAAGTGTGAATTGGTTTTGTTGTGAACTGTGTTTTAAGCGACATCTGTACTTTAACCCAATTGACAGTGAAAATGTAACTTGGAAATTATAAATCTTTTTATTTAGATTTAATGTGAATTTTTCCAAAGTAAAGTTTTCCCAATTTAATATATTAAATTGGAATTGAATGGAAGTCGATTTAATAATAATCGAGATAAGATTTTGTAAAAGAAAACCGTTACTACATATGGAATTTAAAAGGCTTTGCCGTTATTCCATTTATATTATTGTTCTGATACAGAAATTCATATAGATTATACATTGATTTGATTTCTGTGAAAATTCCATATTTTCTGGAAGACGATTTTGCATTTACCATGAACTATGTTTTAAATGACATTAGTTCTTTAACCCAGTTAAAGATAAGATTAATTTCTTAAATTTAAATAATCATTAAATAATGAATTTTGATATCTAAAACCAACTTGGAGTATTTTAATAAATCTTTATAAGAAAGATTTAAGAATAAATGTAAAGAATTTACCTTTGCTAAGATAATGTGAATATTTTATTAGAAGAATATTCTGAATTGGAATGAGGCATTGGATGTGTTTTTGTAGCACTTGATTTTTAATTATTAAAATACGCATGTTATTCGGAAAGACCGGGTTTAACCCATTCCTGAATAATTACTACAACGATTAAGGGTCGAAGATGAAGACGGTGGTTGAAGACTGGCGATCTTCACATCGAATGGACGACTACTGATGCCCCAAACTGGGTCTCTCCTAGGAAAGGGTTAATAGTGATATTTTGTCCGGGCGTACTTGTTGATTGCCCGGATATGCGGGAACCTAGTGGCTCCGGTTTCGTTCAGACCCAGAACGGACTTGTAAATGGATGTGTGTCTGACATTGAATTTCATTCCATGTAAATTAAATTGATTTCTATTTAATATATATCCGTTTGGTGGCGGAGAATTTATTATCTTGCTTAACACCCTCAGAGGGTATATATCGATAGTTATTGATCGCATGGCGTGAATTGTCAATATGGCACGCCAAGATGCAAATAATCAAGGCTTTTGTTGAAAAGCAGGCCTTGTGGTTGATGATCGAAGCATAGCCTGTTTAGGCGTA
Organism: Allium sativum; assembly: GCA_030737875.1. NCBI lineage: Eukaryota > Viridiplantae > Streptophyta > Magnoliopsida > Asparagales > Amaryllidaceae > Allium > Allium sativum. Next base: position 563,848,957 of record CM060919.1, on the reverse strand, counting down.
GCTTTGTGTATAACGTGACTTGGCGAGCCTTCCTCCCCGGTATGAGTCAAAGACGGGATCATGACCGTAGGGAGTGCACACATTTCTTTTTAGTTAGAAATGGTGTCAGCGACTTACCAGCCCTGACATTTTTACTTATGTGGATGATGGATTATGAGATACCTCGGGTTTTATAGGTTGCTAGTGGTCATATTAGAAGTTCAAAAGAAACAGGAAGCGTGTGTTCAGGCGTAATTAATCGACAAACGTATGCGTGGATCGACCCTACCACATCCACGGGTTCACTGCGGGGAATCCTGAGTCATTTTCTAGAGTGTCTCGAATCGGAGAGGACGATCCCTAGCCTCGACTCATGATGGAAACCCAATTTCCAATACGACACCATGCTGTTTTGATTGTCGAACTAGTATGGCGACATAGTAGGATGAGGTACTATGCCGTCTATGATTGATACATTATGATTGAAATTGTTTTTGAAACATATGTACATTAATAATAATATCAAAATCCGTTTTTATCGTATCAGCCATTTTTGACCATTATAAGGTAAAATTCTATCCTCCGGTTTGCATTGCATTTTGTGATGGGACTTGTGTCTTATAATGGTTTCATTTTTCTAAAAATCATTGCGTCGTTTAACGATTTACTTTATTTCATGCACTGGCACTCCAATGGAGTAAACCCGTTCCGCGTTAGCAATGTGATCCTATGATTAGCCTTATTATTAGATAAGTTAAGTAAGATTTCTCATACCAATCCCATGACTGACTTGTAGTTTGTTTCACTGGAAAAATCGGGTGCCCATATTTTCCACATGGGCAGTCGAGTAGCTTTTTGCAGATATATTTACAGGATTCTGGTTCGCAGCTGAACCGATATTCGGAAGGCTCTTGTAACATCCCCCATTTTTATTGGTTCTTATTTGAATATTTAAATCAGTTTAAATATTGAATTCGTAATATAAGAGGATATATATCAACTAAAACGAAGTTGAACGTATAAAAATATATATTAAATATAATCGAGCCCGTAATATCGCGGCAGTTCGTAATTTAATGTTCTGACCTTCAACTGAGTGCACATGACCCGTTATTAGTCGGATTTCTTCGAAAAAAGAAGCGTTGGAATCTGTTAAACTGTATTTTTCTAAAAGAAGTGAAAAACCAAAATTTCGTGTTACAGATTGTGAGTTATGTCCAAATTTAATTTCTAAATAGTCGCTATAGAATCATTTATCGACCGTAACAGTTTATTTGATATAACTAGATACCGGTTGCAAATCTGGACAAGATTCTTTTGAGATGTAGTGATAATTTAATTTTTAGAATTTTACTTTAATTTTTAATTAATTAAATACACAACTTTTTATTTGGAGTATTTTGCACCCTATATCAATATTTTGGGGTTTCACAATATGAGTTAACCTACCGATATTATTATATTTTCGAGACCGTGACGCATTGCTTGATACGATGGTAATGCTATTTCTGTCCAAAAGATTTAAGAGCTCAAACTCCTCAATGCCGTTATGTGACGCCTACCGTATATAATGGTACTCTAATTTTGACGTTAGATCTCATTCAAAGAACAAAATGGCTTACCATTTTCTCCTCAATTTTCAACATCTAACATATATGAAAAACAAAGTCTACGTCCCTATACCTACACGCACATTAAAATCAAATCAAAATTGATAATATTTTTTTTTGAAGCTTGGCCATGACGTAAAAACGCTGTACCTATACCCCAATCTATAATGTAGACTAACAAAGTACTCACGTCCCCCTTTCAGTGCAACTATTGGAACAGTAAGCCTATAGGTTAGATTAGGCTTACATTTCCTATCCTTAGCAAGTAGGGAAATAAATAAATAAATAGCTATGATAATATTCTTGTATATAAGAAATTGGGTACGGGACCTCTTTTCAACACCTAAAAACCATGAAGTAGCAGCTACACTTCATTAAATGATGACCATACCTTTTTATCCCAACGTAAAAATCACGCAATGGATTGTCAGCTACCCTATCCCTAATACTTAAGGACCAAGGAATTAAGAAGTATATAAAATATGAACCATACTTCATTCGTTTCTGCTTTAGGTTAAAGAAGAGAAAATATATTCTACAGTTCTAAAATGGAACCTAAGACATGACTACACTAATCTATACTTTTCTAACCTATGCCCCTACTGCTTCAAATTCCTTGGCCATCAAGGTATTGTACAGCTTTAAATACACACTGGCTTGTTATTCTTCAAAACCATAACATCCGAGATCTTCATTCTATTTTTCTTCCTTCTTCTTTCTTTACAACAAAACCGTCCCTTATAAAAAAACAAAACGAAAGTAGAACTGAAATTTCATTAATTAATTAAAGGTTGGAATTTCAATCAAATTGTTCGACTTAAAGTCCGTTCAAATTCCTGAATAGCAGGCTTCACGCTCGTACCCATTGTTTTGGATTCAAGTATATTTCCGGTCGCCTCTTTCTCATCCAACGAAGAACTAGGATTCTGATAGTTTAGCATTGAACGAGGGGATGGCATGGGGTTTGAGGGATCAAGGAGGAACTTTGGAATGCTCTGGTCGAAGATGTGTTCCGCAGTTTTTTTTTAGAACATTTATGCGAAGCTTGTTTTGATTTTTGTTGAGATGGAGAACGTTGGGTTTATTTTGAGTAGAATGGAGTTTTGTCTGCTATTGTGTGAAAGCGGGTTACAGAAGAAGTTAGGTTTTGAGGTGACTGGTATTTGAAGGTATTAGCGTTGGGAAGACAGAGGCCACGTTGGTTTGTCAAAGTGGATATTCACTGTGATGATGGGAGAGGGAGGCCGTTGAGGCAAATGAGGGGAGCAGGTTAAAACCTTGGTGATGGGTTAGGTGGAGATGTCCGAAGTGGAGAATAATGCATGAGGATAGGGTGAAAAGGGTGTACGGTATTCGCATGTACAGGTTGCGGTTCCTTTTCTATTCGGTGAAGAAGGAACCAAAAAGACGGGTCTGGATTTTGAATAACCGGATGGGCCTTCTTATTGGACTGCATCAAAAAAGAAAATAAAATGTAGAAGGGACGTCAGGATGGAGTAAATGAAAGAAATGGTCCGATAGTGTAAGTCATGAAGAAAGTAACTACAGTATGCAGTGAATAAGGATGGTAATGGGCCGTAATAAGGGTGAAGCCCATTTAAAAAAAATTAAAAAAAAGCAATTGGAAAGTGGGTGCTAGGATGGATCGTTATCTGCTGATGGTTAAATCGAGATTATCAAGGGGTTGGAATCTTTCATTTTCACACCAACATATTGCAGAAATCTGACCAAGGAACATGGAGCGTAGTTTGATTGCGAGTGAGCCGGATTAATAAAGAGACATGAATTTTGAACTGCCCATCTTGTTGGGATCGTGTGGACGCGAGCGATGTTATGAAGCCAGTTTGGAAACATCTGGAGTTGGTTGGATTTATGGCAGAATTGAACGCCTGTTTAATCGACTGACGCAAATCATTATTTAACGGTTAACGCGCAAAGGTGAGTAAATTCACTAACTGTATTCTATTTTAAAGTATTATAATTATATTTTAAATAATTATAAATGGACGATTGAATGTTGCATGCAATGGTTGCTTAGATGATTTACTAAATTGCTTGGTTGAAATAATAAATACCGTTATAAATTGTCGATCGAATACCGATGTTATTTGCCATTATATTTCATACCGATATGAAATTGGTGTTATTTATGTCAACTAACGTCTGTGGATGTAGGAAACAGGTTGGAGGAATCCAATTGGATTCCTCAACAATTATATTGTTATTTTATTTCATGTATTGCATTGACTGATATGACCGATAATATATGATTGATTATTGTGTGCTTGAAATGTTTGAATAACATGGGCCCTGAAATAACTAGTATTTAAATACCGTAAATTATATTTGATTGGGATGAAAATGAATTTGGGTTTTGGGAAAGGGAAAAATTATTTTTTAAAATGAAATTTGATATTCGATCGGAATGGTATATGATAACTTGTTTAATTATATTAAAACAAGTGGTAGATTTATAATCAATAATTAGTGATAAAGTGAAATAATTATTATCAAATAACTTGGGAAAAATAAGAATACATTTAGAAATGGGGAGTGGAGAATCGTTCAAAGAAAAGGATGGAATTTATTTCGATGTTCGAAATATAATAGGATTGAAATGAATCCATAAGAGTTGTAATCAAAATTTCGACTATGTCGAATGGTTTAAAAATAGTTATTTTTAGAAATTATATATTATATAGTAATGTTTGGTTTGAAGTAAATAAATCATAATAAAATATGTAATCGAGATTCAGAATAACTTTATATTTATTTAATAAGAAGCTACTTGCAACTAGAGTTATAAAGTAAAATTGTAATATGAATTGCTGAAATAACTCGATGAATGGAGTTGTAACTGGGAATGGTAATTACAAATGAACTCAAGATTTATGTAACAAGTCCAATTCCTATAAAGAAATATTATTCCGATTTTAAAGATGAATAAGGTATTAGAAGCAAAAGGTTTGCAGATATCAATAGTTGTACTGGAAGCGAGTAACATTTTCGAGCATTAATAATATACATCTTTTGGAAAATGGGAAATAAGATTTTAAAATATTTGAAATTGTTTCCAAGGAGAGTGAAGAGTTAATATTTAATATAAATAGCCATAAACAAAGGAGGTTTCAAAGTAAGTATATGGCGTTATAGAAACTATATTGTAAAATGAAACAAGAAATACGGTTTGATTGAGATTAGAAATAATAAGGGGTTAGAGTTATGGGCTTATATCTATTCTAAGATAAGAACATTGTCGATCAAAGTTTGAGAGGTAAATAAAATACCCCAACTTGAACGGCTTTACAATTAACGAGGAATGGTATCAGTTTGTAATGGAAAGAGATGTCGAGATTAGTTATAAAGGAGAATATTACAGCGTATGACAAGTTTTTGAACTATAACGATAAATTAGCTTTGTTGACCAAGTTTAAGCGTGATTTCTATACATAGCACTTGTAACACCCCACCTCCGCCAGGGTCACTCTTGCAAGTACACTGGCTTTGGAGGGGTGTTGGACAAGGTAAACATGCATAAAGATATCACAAGACAGAACATATAAGTAAAACAGAGTAAGTAAAGCAGCGGATAAAACTACTATTTCAAAACCATAGTCAACTTACATCAAAAGTACTTAGTCATTATTTTCCCACTACTACAAGTCTAGAAACATAAACTGAAAACTGGAAATAACATAAAGTAAACTATCCCCAAAGTAGACTTGGTAAAGCCATAACGAGCTCAAGTCCAAACCGTACATGAGCTATCCAGAAAGCAAGCTAAAGATCCAAGCTAGGTGCTAGTGTTCCCACCCTGAGAACCTAGGGGGGGGGGAACGGAAGAAAAGAGGCGAAAGAAAAAGGGTCAGTCATAAAGACTGGTAAGTCCTACCTACTATTAGTATAAAAACTAATAAAGTTAACTGGACATGTAAAACAGAGATGAAACATAGGATGATAACTGGCATGGTGAAAAGTTAACAAGATAGATCAAGTGTGGCATCGCATATACAAGGTTAAGTTGCACCAGGTGTACTAGTATTATAATCCATGTCAAGTATAAACAAGAAATGATCCCTTGGCCCAAAGTTGGCCCAACATCATGAGATGACCTAAATCAAGGTCCAACTACTCGGTCTAGTCGATCGGCTCCCTATAAGCCTAACTCGTCGTGTACCAGTGTCATACGGCCTAATCATGGAATGTAGTTAACTGTGCAAGGTCCACCCTAGGGTGTATCCAGTCCTAGGGTGTAAACCACAGACACAAAACAAGCACGCACAGTCTAAACCTACCGGTGCCCATGTTCAACTCCGGACTTAATGTGCACGACCATGGTCCGCCTGAACAACCGATGCACCATTCAGCCGTCTCTTTTGGTCTCTTACAATCAGTCCAGTAATCGTGCCCCACCCTAGCCTAGTCCAGGGTATCCAGATACTCCCAAGTGGGTTACTGCTGAAAAGGACCACGTAACTAGGATATCAAGCGGGTTAAGTGTGGTTAACCCTATCCTAACCATGTATTGAGTTGGTCAAGTGTATCCAAGCAGTTCATGACTTAAGCCTATCAATACATCGTGTTTAATTGGTTAAGTATTCAAGTAGTCCATGACTTAACCCTACCAACCCATCGTGTTTAATTGGTTAAGTATTCAAGTGGTCCATGACTTAACCCTACCATGTGGCATTAATTAACTTAATGCACCCCAACCTCTCACATTAGACTTTGTTGTGGTTACTAGTTAAGCCGGGCGGGTCCGGGTAGCTTTACACCACAACCTAGTCTAACCTCGGGTTTTAAGTGCGATGTGACCAACTACTCACATTGGGTCCTATTGTTTGTAGCCACTAGTTAAGCCGGTCGGTTCCGGGTAGATTTATGCTACAAACTCAACCCAACCTCGAGTTGGCCACTTTCATGTTTTCTACATGTCATGTCCACGTTCATGTTTCAAACACAATCACATGTCATATTTTCAAGTCATGTTTCATGTCATTTAATTTTACCCACAACGTAACCCCATCGCATGTAAGTTCGCATCAACGCACATAGATCAAAAAGGGGAACATAATGATATGACAAGTTGGGCATAAAGTGGCAAAGTCTATCACAAGTTCAACATGGTGATATATGAGGCAAAAGGGGTTCAACATACTAGCATATGGCATTATTAGCCTCAAAACATGCATGACATCCACTTAGCAAATAGGTGATAACATGATCATAGTTGACATAGGGTGAAAACATGTGATTAGCACATAGTTCAAGATCATATGCGAGTTAACTTCTAGGTTATAAGATGGTTCTATGTTGCATTTATGCATAACTACCAAGTTCTATGTTGCATTATGCATAACCAACAATTAAAGCTCATAGCTTCCTACCCAAAAATCAAGGTAAATGATACTAGGTTCATGATAGTGCCACCATCATAGATCAAAAGAGTCATACATGGATCTATGCATACAAATATAGCCCAAAAGTCACATTTCAACTTGCTACATGATCATATTAACTTCATAGTTTAAATCTAAGAGTAGAATAGAGCTTACAAAGCTTGGCTATGAAGACTAGAACAAAATAAACAAGATTGAGACGAAGCCACACTAGAAATCCCCAAATGAATGCAAGCTCCAAGTTGTCTTGAGAAACAAGAAGCTCCTTTGATTTGTATGAAGAAAGATCCTTGTTTTGACGAAGAAAGGTGGCTCTTTTACTAGCTTAGAACACTCAAACTTTCATGAAGAGGATGGAGGCCATGATATGAAGATGGAGGCCATGATCAAGGAGCATTTTGGCATAAACTAGTTGTAGGATTGATTTGTGTGGGTTTAGGCTAGGTCTTAGGGTCTTTTTATAGAAGTTTAGGTTAGTTTAGGCCATAGGATTAACCCTAATTCAGATCTAAGCCATCAAATCACGTCACAAGCCATCAAAACAAGATCCAGGAGCCAAAACAGGCACATCAGGCCAAACTGGCCGACCACCCAAGTCGACAGGGGTGTCGAATGGGCAGTCGACACCACCTGGGGTGTGTCGACTCCCAAGTCGACTCCCCAGTCGACTTGGGGGTTGGGCGGGAAATTTTCCCACCCAGTCTGTTTGGCTCCAGATTTGGAATTTGAACTGAATTTTGAACTTGGAATTTTCTGAAAACTTCTATGGGCCATAACTGGGTCATACGGACTCCGATTTTCGAAAACTCGAACTCTATTTCGCGTATTTTTCCGAGACGAACGCAATGGCACAGCCCGTTTCCCTTGATTCAGATTTTAACATTTAATTCTGCCTTGATTTATGTTATAACATGTTATTCAAAATTTGGGTTGTTACATTCTCCCCACCTAAAAGGATTTCGTCCCCGAAATCTTCAAATTAGGGAGAACGTATCCTACCATCCATCATCCATCTACTCAAAACATCATCCACGAGCAGTCGTTGTCCTTAAAAGATTCTAAATGTTGTATGATCATATGCGAAAGGTGTGTGTATATGTACTTATCTAATGCGAAAATCAGGCGGTTACTGATTCAGTAAACCTCCTTAATGCAAAGTATGTTAGTGAAATGAGTCCATATGTATGCAAATTCCTAACATAATTCATAATCTCTACATGAGTGCACATAACATTCATCCATATGCAACATCCATGTGATAGCATAACAAGTTTCATCCATGAATAAGTATAAGCACTCATGCATATGCAATATGAAAGTGTGTGAGCCGATCTTAGTGCCTAATGTGTGTCATGCATCCACGAGTATCCACTTGCAAACACTTGCAACCACTTGCAAACATCAAGCATAACGTGTTTCATCCAAAGGGTTTCTACCTAAGGTTCTCATGACAAGATTAACGAGATAACAAGATAAACATGGATAGTAAAAGAAAAATATGCTGACTAGGAAAAGAGATTGAGAATGTACCCTCAAAAAGAAATGGATAAAGCCCACGCATCTTCTCCTCGGTTTCCCAAGTTGCATCTTCATCGGCTTCACGCCACTGAACCTTTACTAACTTGACTTCTCGATTCCTCAGTTTCTTGATCTCCGTTCCCAAGATACGAATCGGAGCTCGCCTCAGAGTTGCCTCTTTCTCTACCTCCATGTCTTCAAGAATGCTAGGCTCAACTACCTCGGCTGACTCATGTAGGCACTTTCGGAGATGCGAGACATGAAAAACATTGTGCACTCCGGCCAGCTTCTCGGGCAATTCCACCTTATAAGCCATCTTCCCAATCCTCTCTATGATAGGGAAGGGTCCTACGAACCTTGGTGCCAGCTTCCCAACTGCTCCAAAACGAACCACATTTCGTAAAGGAGAAACCTTCACAAAGACCATATCTCCAATTTCAAACTCTAAGTTTGTCCTTCGCTTGTCTGCATAGGATTTCTGTCTGTCTTGGGCCGTTTTCATCCGCCTTCGAATCAACTCAACCTTCTCGGATGTGTCCCTTATCATGTCGGGCCCAAGTATAAGCTTATCCGTCGTCTCCCACCAACATGTTGGTGACTTGCACGGCCTCCCATACAAAGCTTCGAATGGTGCCATCCCTATGCTTGCTTGGTAGCTGTTATTATAAGCAAACTCTACGAGAGGAAGGTGGTCTTCCCAAGTGCCACCAAAGTCAAGAATGCATAGCCTCAACAGATCTTCTAGTACCCTATTCACCCTTTTGGTCTGGCCATCCGTCTGTGGGTGATAGGCTGTACTTAGATTCAATCGCGTACCCATCGCTTCTTGCAAACTATTCCAGAACTGGCTAGTGAAGATTGGGTCACGATCGCTAACAATGCTAGAAGGAACTCCATGCAATCGCACTATCTCTCGAACATAAACAGATGCTAGCCATGATGCGGTCCTCTTGCTCTTCACCGGAATAAAGTGAGCACTCTTCGTAAATCTATCAACTATGACCCATATGCTCGTATTTCCCTTCCTTGACCTCGGCAATCCATCCACAAAATCCATAGATATACTTTCCCACTTCCATAGCGGGACCTCCAATGGATTCAGTAGCCCACCGGGCTTCTTCGACTCGGCCTTCACTTGTTGGCAAACAATGCATCTAGAAACAAACTCTGCCACATCCTTTTTCATCCCATCCCAAAAGAAAATGCGCTTCATATCCCGGTACATCTTATCCCCTCCGGGATGTATGGTCATCCTCGAGTGATGCGCCTCCTCAAGAACTTTATTTACTAAGTATCCCACTCGTGGGACACATAGTCTTCCATCATGCCTTAGCCATCCCTTGTCATCAATAGCATATCTAGCGAGGTGACTTGACGTCTCACCCCGAATCAACTTGTCCATGATCTCGACTATCTGCGGGTCTTCCCTCAGTGAAGCCCTAACTTGATCAAGAAGTGTAGGTCTAAGCTCAAGGGATGCTAACAAACCAGTCATCGACCCAATAGCAGGTGCAAAATCAAAGGTTTCCAAGAACTCTAGGCTCTTCATCTCAACAAACAAGGGACTCAAAGTCAACCTTCTTCTGCTTAGCGCATCCGCCACAACATTACCCTTGCCAGGGGTATAAGCTATCTCGAAGTCATATGATGCCAAGAATTCCATCCACTTTTGCTGCCCTAGATTCAAATCTTTCTGTGAGAAGAGGTACTTGAGCGACTTGTGATCAGTATATAACTCAAACCTTTCGCTTAGAAGATAGTGGCGCCAGGATTTGAGTGCAAAGACGATCCCCGCCAACTCCAAATCATGAGTGGGATAGTTCTTCTCATGAACTTTGAGTTGCCTACCCCCAAAGCATATCACTCTCCCTTCTTGCATCAGGATAGCGCCTAATCCCGTGCCACATGCATCGGTATACATGGTAAACAACTTCCCTCCATCGGGTAATGCTAGAACTGGAGCTGTGTTGAGGGCTTTCTTGAGCCTTTGAAAAGCAAGTTCACACTCTAAGTCCCATGCAAAGACTAAGTTCTTCTTCGTTAACTTAGTAAGAGGGGCTGAAATCCTAGCGAAGTCCTTAATGAACTTCCTATAAAATCCTGCCAGACCGAGAAAGCTTCACACTTCCGTTGCATTCTTGGGAGTTTTCCAGTCTTGTACCGCCACCACTTTAGCGGGATCCACAGCTAAGCCCTGCTTAGAAACTATATGCCCAAGGAACTGAACTTCCCTTCTCCAGAAATGGCATTTAGAGAACTTGGCTTTCAACTGATGAGCTCTAAGCGTATCCATAACCTCCTTGAGGTGTGTAGCATGCTCTTCCTCGTCCTTAGAGAAGACCAGAATATCATCCACGAAGACAACCACAAACTTGTTAAGGAACTCCCTGAACACCCTACTCATCAAATCAACAAAGTATGCGGGTGCATTAGTCAAACCGAACGACATGACTAGCCATTCAAAGAATCCATCTGGAGTCCTAAACGCAGTCTTATCAATACTATCCTCAGCCACTCTAAGCTGATGGAATACGGTGGCTAGATCGAGCTGAGAGAAAACAGAAGCACCAACAAGTTGGTCAAAGAGATCATCAATCCTCGGTAACGGGTGTCTATTCTTCTTTGTCAGCTTGTTCAACTCACGATAATCAACACATAGACAAAGCGAACCATCCGCCTTAGTAGCGAATACCACCGGAGCACCCCATTCTGAAATGCTTCGCCTAATGAAATTTTTCTCAAGCTACTCCTTGATTTGCTTGCTAAGCTCTCTTCTTTCTCGCGGGGCCATGTGCCTCACAGGCAATGAAACTGGCTTGGCATTATCAACCAGATAAATACGGAAGTCTATCTCGCGTTTAGGGGGTAACCCCTTCACCTCATCAAAAACATCAGGATATTCTCGGACCACCCTCACAAATTGAAGATTGTCAATAGACGAGTCGAGGGATTCAAGATAAAATAACATGACGGGATCCAGAGGGTTACAAGAAATCTCTAGGGTATTGCCAAGGCGAGTCATAAGCCTCACTACCCTATGCTCACAATCGAGAATGGCTCCATAACTGGACAACCAATCCATGCCCAAAATCAACCCGTATCCCATGAACCCGAGAATATAAGCATTACATGTGAATTCTACGGTCAAGATAGAAATCCTCAAATCCATACAAATCATAGATAAATGGGCGGAACCCCCAATTGGATTTAAAACACTAACGGGATCCTCAACAAGACTAGTACTTAGGTGCAAACTTTCAACAATGTCAGAAGAGATAAAGGTATGCGATGCGCCAGAATCAAATAAAGTTCGAACAGGAAAACCAGAAATATAAACAAGACTTTCTAAAGAAATACTACCTCGGTCCGGAACTGGAGCAGTGTTGAGAGCATGCATCTGCCCTCCAAAAGGTCCTGCTCACCAAGCCTGTCCTTGCCCCTGCCCTTGCTTCTTTGGGCAATCCTTACTGAAGTGTCCAGTCTCTCCGCAATGACAGCATTCTCCCAACTTCCTCTTCTTCTTCCTACAATCTTTGGCTATGTGTCCAACGATCCCACAGAAGTTGCACTTTCTTGTGTCCCTTGCCTTGTTGTTGTTGTCCTTGTTACCCTTGTTGTTCTTGTTGTTCTGACTGGTCTGGTTGCTCTGATTTCCTCCCCACTTGGAGTCCGCCTTCTTGGTTTGAGTCTCATTAGGCTTGACTTCTTTCTTGCCATTCTTATCATCTCCCTGAAGCAATGCCATGTCTACTAGGCTTTCAAAAGAGGCCCCCATGGGTAAATGAGACATGGCTAAACCTTGTAATGGCTCATTCAACCCTCGTGCAAAGCATAGAGCCTTCTTCTGGGGTGTGTTAACCATGTCCAAACCGAATCTAGCAAGCTGGTTAAACTTATTCACATACTCCCTCACTGTCATGTCCCCTTGCTTCAAAGATATAAACTTCTCCATTTGTAGATTCTACTCAGCAGATGATAGAAACTTAAGCCCAAACCTCATCCTAAAGTTGGCCCAAGTCTCTATAGGCCTAGTAGCGTTGGTGACCTCCCTCCAATAAGCAGCTTCCTCTTTCAATAGCCATACTGCCAACAGGACTTTTCTACGGTCTTCCACATCAAAGATGGCAAAGAGGTCTTCAGTTTCTTTTAACCAATTTCTTGCCTTAACAAAAGTCTCCGTCCCAATAAACCCATCGCCTTAAAGTCTTTGCAAATCTTTGCGAAATCCGCTTGTGGATGCTGAGGAGGAGGAGGAGGAACCTCAGGTACGGTGGGAGTGTTTGCTAGGCCCGCATCGTTGGCCCTAGCTTCCAAGTACCTTCGGAACCATCCGGGTATGGGTAATCCCTCAGGAAGGTTAAGATCGGCCATGCTGGAAAAGGAAAAGATAGATTTAGAACGAGGAAACAAAGGATAGTGCTAAAGGCTTTTGGGGAATAGCCTTTTAAAATAAACTAGACTTTTCTTGGAAAATACTTAATTGGTTTTGAAAATAGTTTTTCAAAAGGTAAGTTTTAAAAACCTTTTGCTCAAATCTTGTAAACCTTATGCTCTGATAACAAATGTAACACCCCACCTCCGCCAGGGTCACTCTTGCAAGTACATTGGCTTTGGAGGGGTGTTGGACAAGGTAAACATGCATAAAGATATCACAAGACAGAACATATAAGTAAAACAGAGTAAGTAAAGCAGCGGATAAAACTACTATTTCAAAACCATAGTCAACTTACATCAAAAGTACTTAGTCATTATTTTCCCACTACTACAAGTCTAGAAACATAAACTGAAAACTGGAAATAACATAAAGTAAACTATCCCCAAAGTAGACGTGGTAAAGCAATAGGGAGCTCAAGTCCAAACCGTACATGAGCTATCCAGAAAGCAAGCTAAAGATCCAAGCTAGGTGCTAGTGTTCCCACCCTGAGAACCAAGGGGGGGGGGGGGGGAAACGGAAGAAAAGAGGCGAAAGAAAAAGGGTCAGTCATAAAGACTGGTAAGTCCTACCTACTATTAGTATAAAAACTAATAAAGTTAACTGGACATGTAAAACAGAGATGAAACATAGGATGATAACTGGCATGGTGAAAAGTTAACAAGATAGATCAAGTGTGGCATCGCATATACAAGGTTAAGTTGCACCAGGTGTACTAGTATTCTAATCCATGTCAAGTATAAACAAGAAATGATCCCTTGGCCCAAAGTTGGCCCAACATCATGAGATGACCTAAATCAAGGTCCAACTACTCGGTCTAGTCGATCGACTCCTTATAAGCCTAACTCGTCGTGTATCGATGTCGTACGGCCTAATCATGGAATGTAGTTAACTGTGCAAGGTCCACCCTAGGGTGTATCCAGTCCTAGGGTGTAAACCACAGACACAAAACAAGCACGCACAGTCTAAACCTACCGGTGCCCATGTTCAACTCCGGACTTAATGTGTACGACCATGGTCCGCCTGAACAACCGGTGCACCATTCAGCCGTCTCTTTTGGTCTCTTATAATCAATCCAGTAATCGTGCCCCACCCTAGCCTAGTACAGGGTATCCAGATACTCCCAAGTGGGTTACTGCTGAAAAGGACCACGTAAATAGGATTTCAAGCGGGTTAAGTGTGGTTAACCCTATCCAAACCATGTATTGAGTAGGTCAAGTGTATCCAAGCAGTTCATGACTTAACCCTATCAATACATCGTGTTTAATTGGTTAAGTATTCAAGTAGTCCATGACTTAACCCTACCAACCCATCGTGTTTAATTGGTTAAGTATTCAAGTGGTCCATGACTTAACCCTACCATGTGGCATTAATTAACTTAATGCACCCCAACCTCTCACATTAGACTTTGTTGTGGTTACTAGTTAAGCCGGGCGGGTCCGGGTAGCTTTACACCACAACCTAGTCTAACCTCGGGTTTTAAGTGCGATGTGACCAACTACTCACATTGGGTCCTATTGTTTGTAGCCACTAGTTAAGCCGGTCGGTTCCGGGTAGATTTATGCTACAAACTCAACCCAACCTCGAGTTGGCCACTTTCATGTTTTCTACATGTCATGTCCACGTTCATGTTTCAAACACAATCACATGTCATATTTTCAAGTCATGTTTCATGTCATTTAATTTTACCCACAATGTAACCCCATCGCATGTAAGTTCGCATCAACGCACATAGATCAAAAAGGGGAACATAATGATATGACAAGTTGGGCATAAAGTGGCAAAGTCTATCACAAGTTCAACATGGTGATATATGAGGCAAAAGGGGTTCAACATACTAGCATATGGCATTATTAGCCACAAAACATGCATGACATCCACTTAGCAAATAGGTGATAACATGATCATAGTTGACATAGGGTGAAAACATGTGATTAGCACATAGTTCAAGATCATATGCGAGTTAACATCAAGGTTATAAGATGGTTCTATGTTGCATTTATGCATAACTACCAAGTTCTATGTTGCATTATGCATAACCAACAATTAAAGCTCATAGCTTTCTACCCAAAAATCAAGGTAAATGGTACTAGGTTCATGATAGTGCCACCATCATAGATCAAAAGAGTCATACATGGATCTATGCATACAAATATAGCCCAAAAGTCACATTTCAACTTGCTACATGATCATATTAACTTCATAGTTTAAATCTAAGAGTAGAATAGGGCTTACAAAGCTTGGCTATGAAGACTAGAACAAAATAAACAAGATTGAGACGAAGCCACACTAGAAATCCCCAAATGAATACAAGCTCCTAGTTGTCTTGAGAAACAAGAAGCTCCTTTGATTTGTATGAAGAAAGATCCTTGTTTTGATGAAGAAAGGTGGCTCTTTTACTAGCTTAGAACACTCAAACTTTCATGAAGAGGATGGAGGCCATGATATGAAGATGGAGGCCATGATCAAGGAGCATTTTGGCATAACCTAGTTGTAGGATTGATTTGTGTGGGTTTAGGCTAGGTCTTAGGGTCTTTTTATAGAAGTTTAGGTTAGTTTAGGCCATAGGATTAACCCTAATTCAGATCTGAGCCATCAAATCACGTCACAATCCAACAAAACAAGACCCAGGAGCCAAAACAGGCACACCAGGCCAAACTGGCCGACCACCCAAGTCGACAGGGGTGTCGACTGGGCAGTCGACACCACCTAGGGTGTGTCGACTCCCAAGTCGACTTGGGGGCTGGGCGGGAAATTTTCCCGCCCAGTCTGTTTGGCTCCAGATTTGAAATTTGAACTGAATTTTGAACTTGGAATTTTCTGAAAACTTCTATGGGCCATAACTGGGTCATACGGACTCCGATTTTCGAAAAATCGGACTCTATTTCGCGTATTTTTCCAAGACGAACGCAATGGCACAGCCCATTTCTCTTGATTCAGATTTTAACATTTAATTCTGCCTTGATTTACGTTATAACATGTTTTTCAAAATACGGGTTATTACAGCACTACTCCCTAGGGAATGAAAACAATTTGGTTTGAAATTCGCTTATTCTAAAGTAATAAGTTATGATGTTTGTCCATAGAAATATAAGAATGACTTTAGAAAGAGAAAACGGAGAATCGTTTCAGAAAATGATGACATCATTTTGATGTTCGGAATATGATTAGAACTAAATAACAGCATTAGGAATTGGAACTATAATTCAACGATGTCGAATGTATTAAAGTAAATCATTTTTAGGAATTATAAATCTGATAGGATAATTAATATTTAATTTAAACCAATAAATTATAATAGGATAGGTAATCGATATTTAGTTATAAACTTGATATTGAGTTAACAAGAAGTTGATTTAGAAAAAGAGTTTTAAAGTGGAATGGGAATATAGAATTATGAAAGAGATTCGGTAAATAAGGTAAGGGTATTTATTGCTTAAATGGAAATGTATTTGATAAAAGTGTTCAGATTTCTATAAATGGATTATATTCACATTTTAAAGTGAACAGTGTTTAAAAAGAAAATGTTGCAAATTAAATAGTTATAATGAAAACTGGTAATGTTTTCCAAGAAGTGTAAGGCTTAAATGGGTTGAGGGAAATATCTGGGAGGATATGAAAAACTATAAAATTAATGTAAACAAAAAGGGCCAATGATTGTGTGATGTTTAGTTGTACATTTGAATGAATGTTGGTTTTACTTCGATAGTTAAATAACCGACTGTCGAAGTGTTTTGACCATCGTTGTCAATACGGAGAGACCGGTTGGATATATTATCCAAAAACCACTTAGTATAGGCATAGGCGTTGCGAATTAAATTATGCTGAAGACAATTGAAGACGGTGTGAAATGCAAGGTTCGTTCTGTTCTAGAATTGTGCTTTTTGTTTATCCAGTCCCAGGACAACTTGTATGGACGAGTGTCTGACAGAGTATACCTAACAAATCGTGTACGATTGATCTCTTAAAGGTATTACGTCTGGTGGCGGAGGAATACGTTCCTCTTAGCTTTTTATACCTGTGATATTTTTGGAAATCAATTAGTGAATTGATGGGTTTGACGATGTGGCATTCAAAGTGAATGGTGATCAGATGTTCTGAAGATAGACGTTGCCTCAAGCCTCACAACTGGGAAATGACAGAAATCGGGCGGGCAGCATGGCTAGTTGGGTCATACCCAAGCAGGGTGTATTGTCACCGATCTAGAGAAAATTTATATTTGTTCTTCTTTCGTTTCTGTATCTTCGGGTTACTATTGGTGGACAACAACCGTAGGGGACAATATATTTGATACACTCAAGCTAAATTAGTGGTCGGTCATGTGTGGGCCGGGTTGCAAGATGTTCTTGTTGAATCCCAGTGTATCCCCTCTAGAGTACACTGATCAAGAGGTGGTCCCATACTTTGTCGTAGTTGGAATCCAATCTCCAATAAGCGCCCTGCAGTTTTTGATTTTATACTATGTATGTGGAGCGTGAGATGCAAGCGTTCTGTTATTTGATTATTTATTTGATTAGACATTATTATAATATCACTGTATTTTGATATCAAAAATGGGTTGATTATAGTAAGGTAAAAACTGTCCATGTTTATGTGTGGACTGGACTTACTATTATCCTTTTGTTTCAAAAGGATTTTCAAAGTTAAATGATATGGTTGGAATTTACTCACACCAGTCCCATGAATGACCTAGAGTTTATTTTGTTTGTGTTTTTCCTAAACTCTTGGGTGCCCAAATTTTTACGGACAGTCAAGTGTTTCAGGCTTTTACAGATACACTTTGAGGAGCTCAAACCAGGAGGTTCCACTGTTGGTTATTCAAAGAATATTTCCGCTGTGATGTATATGATGTATTGTACTCTGATATATGGTATGTATATACAATACAATTTTGTAATTCAAGGTTATGTTATATAATACATTTTATTCATTCCGCTGTGAGTTCATGTTTACTCTGATTATGTTTAGTTGAGTTCTTCTTCTTCTATTCTATTAGTTCTTTCTTATCTTTCTCATCCTCTTATTTCTTTCTATTAATGATCAGTATTTTTTGAGTTGAATGTGTAGGATATTAGTCAGTTCAAATTGGTACGGATTTACGGGCCATTAAAGTTGGTATCAGAACTGAAGGTTAAGTGATTACCTTGACTCTGTGGCGTAACTCAATAGAGATGGAGTTAGTAATACTCTAGATTGAGTATGAGTGTATATATATGAGCGCGTATTTGTAAATTAGTATATAAAATGTTTTATATTGTGTTGACTGGTCAGTCGAGTGGTTTATGAATTCCGGTCGAAACCGTAATGCAAAATGTGTCGATAGGTGTTTCAAAACCCTTGAGCAGAGTAAATGAAATAATCTTACCCAAAATATATTTTGATATAAAAGAAGTATATATCTTGAGATTATTATAGTATATTAGATGTATTGATCGTTATTATGATCAAATAAGATTTATAATTAAGTTGGTTATATAAACAAACAATTGAAATATTATATAAGTATAATATGCAAAATCAGATGAACTAAATTTGAATTTAAAACCAGAATTGAAATAAAACTCTAAAAACTTGGAAAAGAGTTGGAAATAATGTGTGGATTAAATATATGAGAATTTTAAAATCCTGGGAGATTTGAAATTGTTTTCCAAGTGTTGAAAAGTATATGTTGAAGTAAAATTCAAAATGGAAGTGTTTTAAAATGAATTTTGAAAGTAATATAGTATTGGAGTCACTTCGATGGCTGGAAAATAAATTCCGATGATGATACGGACATCATCGGTGTTCATTTTCGAGTTGCTAAGTGACAGATTACTACCAAAGATTTTGTTTTTGAATTATTTGAGGAAACAAGTTATTAAAAATTTAAATGTTTTGAATTGCCGTCATTATATGTAAATATATATGATTTCGAACTGATTTGAAATAAAACCCAGGAATTTGTATTATGAGATTTAAGTTATGAAGTTAAAAAGATTGAAAAGGTAAAATTGAATAAATAAAATTGAAATTTAACTTAAACTAGGGTAAATAAAATCAGATTGGATTAGAGATAATCTGGGATGGAAATTGATTGTTGAGTAAGAATTTGGAGTTAAGTTCGGAATCGGAATTTGAAATGAAATTCAGCTTAGTAAAAGCGAGAGATTGGTTTGAGAATGGATTGATGGGAGATCAACCAAGGATGCTTGGATATATGCTAAAGTGATAGCAAGTGGCAGAGATAGAGTTAAATGCCCAACAATAGAGTATAAGTTACATTGTATTCGGGTATGAGATTTATGAGCTATTTTTGGAAAGCCACTTGACTGTTTATTTTCTTCTGGATTGGAGAAGGCCCAGAGAAGCGAATTGTTGTAGTACCGAATGAGCTGTGCAGAGGAGATGCTGGCGAAATTTCTCGGATATTTAAAGTGTTAGAATATTTTTGGAATTCTTGAAAAATATTCGTTAATAAGGAATTAATATTCTAATTAAAATAAACTGATTCAGTTGAAACTGGAATCAAGAAGTAAAACGAAAGACCTTTAATCTAGTTATGATAGGATCCATCTCATTTTTTTCTACCATAGTAATTTTGGGGACGAAAATCTTTTAAGGGGGAAGGAATGTAACATCCCGCATTTTTAACGGTTCATATTTGAATATTTAAATCAATTTAAATATTGAATTCATAATATAAGTGGATTTATATATCAATTAAAACGAAGTTGAATGTATAAAAATATATATTAAATATAATCGAGCCCGTAATATCGCGGCAGTTCGTAATTTAACGTTCTGAACTTCAACTGAGTGTACAGGACCTGTTATTAGTCGGATTTCTTCGAAACAAGAAACGTTGGAATCTGTTAAACTGTATTTTTCTAACAAAAGTGAAAAACCAAAATTTCGTGTTACAGATTGTGAGTTATGTCCAAATTTAATTTCTAAATTGTCGCTATAGAATCATTTATCGACCGTAACAGTTTATTTGATATAACTAGATACCGGTTGCAAATTTGGACAATATTCTTTTGAGACGTAGTGATAATTTAATTTTTAGAATTTTACTATAATTTTTAATTAATTAAATACGTAAATTTTTATTCATAGTATTTTGCACCCTATATCAATATTTTGGGGTTTCACAATATGAGTTAACCTACCGATATTATTATATTTTCGAGACCGTGACGCATTGCTTGACACGATGGTAATGTTATTTCTGTCCAAAAGATTAAAGAGCTCAAAATCCTTAGTGCCGTTATGTGGCGCCTACCATATATAATGGTAATCTAATTTTGACGTTAGATCTCATTCAAAGAACAAAATGGCTTACCATTTTCTCCTCATTTTTCAACATCTAACGTATATGAAAAACACAGTCTACATCCCTATACCTACACGCACATTAAAATCAAATCAAATATGATAATATATTTTTTGAAGCTTGGCCATGAAGTAAAAACGCTGTACCTATACCCCAATCTATAATGTAGACTAACAAACTACTCACGTCCCCCTTTCAGTCCAACTATTGGAACAGTAAGTCTATAGGTTAGATTAGGCTTATGTTTCCTATCCTTAGCAAGTAGGGAAATAAATAAATAGCTGTGATAATATTCTTGTATATAAGAAAATGGGTACGAGACCTCTTTTCAACACCTAAAAACCATGAAGTAGCAGCTACACTTCATTAAATGATGACCATACCTTTTTATCCTAACATAAAAATCACGCAATGGATTGTCAACTACCCTATCCCTAATACTTAAGGACCAAGGAATTAAGAACTATATAAAATATGAACCATACTTCATTCGTTTCTGCTTCAGGTTAAAGAAGAGAAAATATATGCTACAGTTCTAAAATGGAAACTAAGAACATGCCTACACTGATCTATACTTCCCTAACCTATGCCCCTACTGCTTCAAATTCCTTGGCCATCAAGGTATTATACAGCTTTAAATACACGCTGGCTTGTTATTCTTCAAAACCATAACAACCGAGATATTCATTCTATTTTTCTTCCTTTTTCTTTCTTTAAAACAAAACTGTCCCTTATAAACAAAAAACCAAACGAAAGTAGAACCGAAATTTCATTAATTAATTAAAGGTTGGAATTTCAATCAAATTGTTCAACTTAAAGTCCGTTCAAATTCCTGAATAGCAGGCTTCACGCTCGTACTCATTGTTCTGGATTCAAGTATATTTCTGAACGCCTCTTTCTCATCCAACATAGAACTAGGATTCCGATGGTCAAGCATTGAACGAGGGGATGGCATGGGGTTTGAGGGATTAAGGAGCAACGTTGAAATGCTCTGGTCGAAGATGTGTTCTGTAGGGTTTTTTAGACCATTTATGCAAAGCTTGTTTTGATTTTTGTTGAGATGGAGAACGTTGGGTTTATTTTGAGTAGAATGGAGTTTTGTCTACTGTTGTGTGAAAGCGGGTTAAAGAAGAAGGAAGGTTTTGAGGTGACTGGTATTTGAAGGTACTAGCGTTGGAAAGACAGAGGCCACGTTGGTTTGTTCAAAGTGGATACTCACTCTGATGACGGGAGAGGGAGGCTGTTGAGGCAAATGAGGTGAGCAGTTTAAAAACTTGGTGAGGGGAAGGTGGAGATGTCCGGAGTGGAGAATAATGCATGAGGACAGGGTGAAAAGGGTGTACGGGATTCGCATGTACATGTTGCAGTTCCTTTTATATTCGGTGAAGAAGGAACCAAAAAGATGGGTCTGGGTTTTGAATATCCGGATGGGCCTTCTTATTGGGCTGCGTCTAAAAATAAAATAAAATGTTGGAGGGATGTCAGGATGGAGTAAATGAAAGAAATGGTCTGGCAGTGCAAGTCATGAAGAAAGTAACTACAGTATGTAGTGAACAAGGATGGTGATGGGTCGTGATAAGGGTGAAGCCCATTTTAAAAAAAAAAAAGCAATTGGAAAGTGGGTGCTAGGATGGATCGTTATCTGCTGATGGTTATATCGAGATTATCATGGGGTTGGAATCTTTCATTTTCACACCAACATATTGCAGAAATCTGACCAAGGAACATGGAGCGTAGTTTGATTGCGTGTGAGCCGGATTAATTAAGAGACATGAATTTCGAACTGTCCATATTGTTGGGATCGTGTGGGCGCGAGCGATGTTATGAAGCTAGTTTGGAAACATCTGGAGCTGGCTGGATTTATGGCAGAATTGAACGCCGGTTTAATCGACTGACGCAAATCGTTATTTAACGGTTAACGCACAAAGGTGAGTAAATTCACTAACTATGTTCTGTTTTAAAATATTATAATTATATTTTAAATAATTATAAATGGATGATTGAATGTTGCGTGCAATGGTTGCTTAGATGATTTACTAAATTACTTGGTTGAAATAATAAATACCGTTATAAATTGTCGATTGAATACCGATGTTGTTTGCCATTATATTTCATACCAATATGAAATTGGTGTTATTTATGTCAACTAACGTCTGTGGATGCAGGAAAAAGGTTGGAGGAATCCAACTGGATTCCTCAACAATTATATTGTTATTTTATTTCATGTATTCCATTGGCTGATATGACCGATAATATGTGATTGATTATTGTGTGCTTGAAATGTTTGAATAACATGGGCCCTGAAATAACTAGTATTTAAATACCATAAATTATTTTTGATTGGGATTAAAAATGAATTTGGGTTTTGGGAAAGGGAAAATCTATTTTTTAAAATGAAATTTAAAATTCGATTGGAATGGTATATGATAATTTTTTAATTATATTAAAACAAGTAGTTGATTTATAATCAATAATTAGAGATAAAGTGAAATAATTATTATTAAATAATTTGGAAAAAATAAGAATAAATTTAGAAATGGGGAGTGGAGAATCGTTCAAAGAAAAGGATGGAATTTATTTCGATGTTCGAAATATAATAGGATTGAAATGAATCCATAAGAGTTGTAATCAAAATTTCGACTATGTCGAATGGTTCAGAAATAGTTATTTTTAGAAATTATATATTATATAGTAATGTTTGGTCTGAAGTAAACAAATCATAATCAAATATGTAATTGAGATTCAGAATAACTTTATATTTATTTAATAAGAATCTACTTGCAATTAGAGTTATAAAGTAAAATTGTAATATGAATTGCTGAAATAACTCGATGAGTGGAGTTGTAATCAGGAATGGTAATTACAAATGAACTCAAGATTTATGTAACAAGTCCAATTCATATAAAGAAATATTATTCCTGTTTTAAAGATGAATAAGGTTTTAGATGCAAAAGGTTTGCAGATATCAATAGTTGTATTGGAAACGGGGAACATTTTCGAGCATTAATAATATACATCTTTTGGAAAATGGGAAATTATATTTTAAAATATTTGAAATTGTTTTCCAAGGAGAGTGAAGAGTTAATATTTAATATAAATAGCCATAAACAATGGAGGTTTCAAAGTAAGTATATGGCATTATAGAAACTATATTGTAAAATGAAACAAGAAATACAGTTCGATTGAGATTAGAAATAATAAGGGGTTAGAGTTACGGGCTTATATCTATTCTAAGATAAGAACGTTGTCGATCATAGTTTGAGAGGTAAATAAAATACCCCAACTTGAAAGGCTTCACTATTATCGGGGAATGTTATCAGTTTGTAACGGAAAGAGATGTCGAGATTAGTTATAAAGGAGAATATTACAACATATGACAAGTTTTTGAACTATAACGATAAATTAGCGTTGTTGACCAAGCTTAAGCGTGATTTCTATACATAGCACTACTCCCTAGGGAATGAAAACAATTTGGTTTGAAATCCACTTATTCTAAAGTAATAAGTTACGATGTTTGTCCAAAGAAATATAAGAATGAGTTTATAAAGGGAAATTGGAGAATCGTTTCTGAAAACGATGACATAATTTTGATGTTTGGAATATGATTAGAACTAAATAACAGTATTAGGAATTGGAACTATAATTCGACGATGTCGAATGTATTAAAGTAAATCATTTTTAGGAATTATAAATCTGATAGGATAATTAATATTTAGATTAAATCAATAAATTATAATAGGATAGGTAATCAATATTTAGTTATAAACTTGATATTGAGTTAACAAGATGTTGATTTATAAAAAGAGTTTTTAAAGTGGAATGGGAATATAGAATTATGAAAGAGATTCGGTAAACAAGGTAAGGGCATTTATTACTTAAATGGAAATGTTTTTGATAAAAGTATTCAGATTTCTATAAATGGATTATATTCACATTTTAAAGTGAATAGTGTTTAAAAAGAAAATGTTGCAAATTAAATAGTTATAATAAAAACTGGAAATGTTTTCCAAGAAGTGTAAGGCTTAAACGGGTTGAGGGAAATATCTGGGAGGATATGAAAAACTAGAAAATTAATGTAAACAAAAAGGGCCAGTGATTGTGTGATGTTTCGTTGTACATTTGAATGAATGTTGGTTTTACTTCGATAGTTAAATAACCGACCATCGAAGTGTTTTTACCATCGTTCTCAATACGGAGAAACTGGTTGGATATATTATCCGAAAACCACTTCGTATAGGCATAGGCGTTGAGAATTAAATTATGCTGAAGACAATTGAAGACGGAGTGAAATGCAAGGGTCGTTCTATTCCAGAATTGTGCTTTCTGTTTGTCCAGTCCCATGACAACTTGTATGGACGGGTGTCTGACAGAGTATACCTAACAAATCTTGTACGATTGATCTCTTAAAGGTATTACATCTGGTGGCGAAGGAATTCGTTCCTCTTAGCTTTTATACCGGTGATATTTTGGACATCGATTAGTGAATTAACGGGTTTGACGATGTGGAATTCAAAGTGAATGGTGATCAGTTGTTCTGAAGATAGACGTATCCTCTATCCTCACAACCGGGAAATGACAGAAATCGGGCCGGCAACATGACTAGTTGGGTCATACCCAAGCAGGGTGTATTGTCACCGATCTAGAGGAAATTCATATTTGTTCTTCTTTCATTTCTGTGTCTTCGGATTACGGTTGGTGGCCAAGAACCGTGGGGGACAATATATTCGATACACTCAAGATAAATTAGTGGTCGGTCATGTGTGGGCCGGGTTGCATGATTTTCTTGTTGAATCCCAGTGTATCCCTTCTAGAGTATACTGATCGGGAGGTGGTCCCATACCTTGTCATAGTTGGAATCCAATCTCCAATAAGCGCCCTACGGTTTTTGATTTTATACTATGTATGTGGAGCATGAGATGCAAGCGTTCTGCTATTTGATTATTTATTCGATTAGACATTATTATAATATCACTGGATTTTGATATCAAAAATGGGTTGATTATAGTAAGGTAAAAACCATCCATATTTATGTGTGGACTGGTCTTACTATTATCCTTTTGTTTCAAAAGGATTTTCAAAGTTAAACGATATGGTTGGAATTTACTCACACCAGTCCCATGACTGACCCATAGTTTATTTTTTGTGTGTTTTTACTAAACTCTTGGGTGCCCAAATTTGTACGGAAGTCAAGTGTTTCAGGCTTTTACAGATACACTTAGAGGAGCTCAAAGCAGGAGGTTCCACTGTTAGTTATTCAAAGAATATTTTCGCTGTGATGTATATGATGTATTGTACTCTGATATATGGTATGTATATATGATACAGTTTTGTAATTCAAAGTTATGTTATATAATACATTTTATTCATTCCGCTATGAGTTCGTGTTTACTCTGATTTTGTTCAGTTGAGTTCTTCTTCTTCTTCTTCTATTCTATTAGTTTTATCTTATCTTTCTCATCCTTTTATTTCTTTCTATTAATGATCAGTATTTTCGTGCACTTTGAGTTGAATGTGTAGGATATTAGTCAGCTCAAATTGGTATGGATTTACGGGCCATTACAGCTCTATATCCGTGTATTCCTTTCGGTTGTATATTTGTATTATTTTTCAGTTGCAATTTAAATGTAATTTAAATCTCTGGTATTATTGTATTTCTATTGTGCAATAAGTATTCATACTCTGTTATATTCTTGTACTCTGATGTAATTGTGGTAATCAGCAATAAAATGTTCTTCAGTTTGTGTTCTGATGTGTGTTGTTCTCAAAGCAATCCATGCTTTCCTTTATGGGGAAGTTTGGGTCGTTTCACAAACATCATCGCAACCATGAACACCATGAACACCATTCTAGCCAACCAGACCACCATGCTGAAAAACCTATCTGTCGATGCCATCAAAATTAAAAAACCCTTCAAAACCACAGTTAATCCATGGCGGAGCTCAGCCGTAAACTTGACGTCCAAATCGCATTACCTCCGCCGCTTCCTCTATCATCGAGCCCTCTGATTTTGCTAGCTTCCACAGCCACGGCTGCTACATCAGCTGCTAGCTCACCTAAGTCCTCAGCACCTCCTCCTGCCACATCTACAACTGTTTAACTGAACTTTACAATGGCTTCTCTTCCATTGCTTAAACCCCATACACCTCCGCCTTTCCCTAATATTAACGCTGCTCTTATTCACCAGCCATCATTCTCAACCATGGCTCCTTCTTCAGCCATCAAGCCAAACAACTCCACTCATCA
Organism: Allium sativum; assembly: GCA_030737875.1. Classification (NCBI taxonomy): domain Eukaryota; kingdom Viridiplantae; phylum Streptophyta; class Magnoliopsida; order Asparagales; family Amaryllidaceae; genus Allium; species Allium sativum. Next base: position 563,822,464 of record CM060919.1, on the reverse strand, counting down.
AATACTCGAGTACTTCTCTGACTCCCACATCGACTTCCTTTTTGGCATCAATACAAGCAGTCCCATGTTATATCAGATCTGTCTGAAGGTGTACTTTGTTGGAATCGTGCCCTTTGCAGTTTTATATGAGAGGCAAGCAGCAGATCTGACAGTGCCAAAAATACAGAAATGGACCGAAGCACATAACCTGTTTGTTGAAATGTACACAGCAAACTATAAAAGATTTTTCATTTTTTTTGTATTTGATCTAGGTGGCAAATTTAAACTTGGATGCTCATTTGCAGTACGGACCATATAAGTTGATGCTAAACTTACGCATAATTCGACCTCCATCACTTGTTCCGGCTGCCACCAACTTCCGACTGTGAGGACAAGGTCGATTTCAAGGCCGCGGTAATGATACGGTAATAATAATACCTAGGGAGCTAATGGATTAGAAGCATTTATTGGATACCATAAAGTTGTTTAGTAGCACTATGTTACCTTTTTTTTTTCTGTTATGTGCTTTATTTTGTTTTGGTGCTATCTTTGTAATTCTGTGTAAGTTTGTTGCCTAAACGCATGCCACATCCTGAAAGTTTGTTAGAGGAATCTCCTATATAATTGTACTCTTGCTAGTAGAAATGGATATAGAAAATTTTACCTGAGTATCTCTTTTTCTTCAATGCTCTCATTCTTTTCTAACTAATCTTCTTCCCTGCTGTGTCTCACTACTTCATATCCACATCAATTAGTGCTTTCACCAAGCTTCTCTCCTCCCTCGTTGCCCAGATCTGCTCCTTTATCTCAAATCTCTTCACTGCCTATCTCAGATCTGCTCCTTCATCTTCCTCAAGATCCAAACATCACCTCAACCATGAACACCATTCTAGCCAATCAAACCACCATGCTGAAAAACCTATGTACCGACACCATCGAAATTAAAAAAAACCCTTCAAAGCCTCAGTAAATCCATGGCGGAGCTCGGCCGTAAACTTGACGTCCAAATCGCATTACCTCCGCTGCTTCCTCTATCATCGAGCCCTCCGATTCTGCTGATTTCCACAACCATGGCTGCTACATCAGCTGCTAGCTCACCTAAGTTCTCAGCACCTCCTCCTGCCACATCTACAACTATTGAACTAAACTTTACAATGGCTTCTCTTCCATTGCTTAAACCCCATACACCTCCGCCTTTCCCTAATTTTAACGCTGCTCTTATTCACCAGCCATCACTCTCAACCATGGCTCCTTCTTCAACCATCAAGCCAAACAACTCCACTCATCAAATACTCGAGTACTTATCCGACTCCTACATCGACTTCCTTTTTGGCATCAATACAAGCAGTCCCATGTTATATCAGATCTGTCCGAAGGTGTACTTTGTTGGAATCGTGCCCTTTGTAGTTTTATGTTAGAGGCAAGCAACAGATCTGACATTGCTAAAAATACGGAAATGGACTGAAGCACAAAATCTGTTTGTTGAAATGTACACAACAAACTATGAAAGAATTATTTTGTATTTGATCCGGGTGGCAAATTTAAACTTATATGCTCATTTGCAGTACGGACCATACAAGTTGATGCTAAACTTACTCATAATTCGACTTCCATCACTTGTTCTAGCTGCCAGCAACTTTCGAACATGAGGACAAGGTCGATTTCAAGGCAATGGTAATGATACGGTAATAATAATACATATGGAGCTAATGGATTAGGAGCATCTATTGGATACCATAAAGTTGTTTAGCAACACTATGTTACCTTTATTTCTGTTATATGCTTTATTTTGTTTTGGTGCTATCTTTGTAATTCTATGTAAGTTTGGAGCCTAAATGCATGCCACATCCTCAAAATTTGTTAGACGAATATCCTATATAATTGTACTCCTGTAGTAGATATGGATATAGAAAAATTTACTTGAGTAGCTTTGTTTCTTCAATGCTTTCCTTCTTCTCTAACTAATCTTCTTCCCTACTGTGTCTCACTACTTCATATCCACATCAATTGGGGATGCTCCTAATCCATTAGCTCCCTAGGTATTATAATTACCGTTTCACAATGCCATGAACTTAAAACATGTGAAATGTAGTAAAACTTATGTTCAGCTTACAGTGATACCATGTCTGTCTCTATTCCTAGAAATTACTAAATACCTTCAACTTTATTTTCATCTTCCTGGTAACTTTTGTGTGTTTATTTTCTACGGAAATTGGGAAAGCTGTGAACTGGCATAACCATGTTTTATAGTATACTACATTTGTTGAAATTTATCTCTAATATCAAATAAAACCAGTCCTATAAATAGCTGTGGATGTAAAGAGCTTTAAAATATTATATTGTGAACTTATTTTTCATAGTCATTTCCAACTCTAAACCAGTTTAAAAACAATTACATAAGCAGAGTATTTATGTCTTCTTAAGGAACTAGATTGGAATTAAACTTCTACAGTAGGTTGTAATGTTGTACTCTAAGAGAAAATTAGCTTGCCAAACATTCAATCCGTTTGGTATAAAAAAATTATGTATGTTTCTTCATTTGTGTAAGATTAATGTTTAATATGTGGTGACGTGCTGTCAGCATTATCCTTCAGCGGAAACATGCCTTGGTGCATTTCAAGCTCCGCTTGATCCAAGTACAACATTAGGGGGGTTTTCCGGGAGTAACTACTCAGAGGTAATTACCTATTCATATGGTAGATTAACTTTCTTTTATTGAATAAACATCGTCATCTATCCCGTGCTTCTGCATTTGTAATCACCTATCCTGTGAACAATGTATTAGATAGAACATGCAGTGAAAATGGAAAAGCCATAGCTTGGGAAAAGGCATTTGTTCGTCTAGTGATGGTTAAAATTTCAAGTTTTATGTGTTATATATATATATATATATATATATATATATATATATTGGTTGCTCAGTCCACATAATTTGTATTCATTGAAGTTTCATATATTGATGTTTACATGTTCATCTTGCCTATTGTCTCCATATTTGTGAACATAAATTGCAGGAATAGCTTATTCCTATAATGACATCACATAATTCGTCATTTTCTTTCCCATCGAAAAGCTCAATCCAAGAAGAACTTAAAAGGGAAAGCACTTTTGATGTGATAACCATACTAGTAAGCAGTCTCTCAAGATCGATAACATTGAAACTGAGAAACAATATTAGATCTTTAACCTTCAATCTACTTACTTTATTCTCTTATTTTATTTTTTTGGACTTGACACAAGTGAGTAATCTTGCGATGTTTGCTTATATATTCTTTACGCCGGGAGACACACCTCTTTCTTCATCCATATTTGTTTCGTGAAAGGTATATCTTTTTTAGCACAACTTAATTTTGTTGACATTGCAGTTTTTGTTTAACTGCGTGATCCTCCATCAAATCTTCATGCTGCATCTAGAATTAATAAAATCTATCCTTAGCACCATTAAGGAACATAAAGTTAGGTATTAAGAAGAATCTCTCACCTGGTTTATCTCCAAAATAATCGATTATGTTTTAAATGATAAATAATATCTTATCAATGTGTATATTTTGAGTCCTTGGCTCAAATTGAGTTGCATATACAAAAGAAATGCTCTAAACATGAACCCAAAAACTGGCACAAAAGCCCGTTTGTTCTTTCGAAATTACCTTTGTCCGGTGATCTTCACAACCTTGGTCTTCTAAATTCATTTTACTATGCATCACTATTAACCATTTACTACTATCATATCTGCCTGAATTCTCTCGATTAGTCGTAGACTTGAGTTTTACTTTATCCATGTATTATAAACAAAAAAGCACATGAACAATAATTTACCTACTTATGTCTTGTGTACCATGTATACAGTTTCCCCCAATGTAGCGATGCATATATATATATATATATATATATACATACACACACACACCAAAACAAAGGACAGTTTGCGCATACATATATTACGAATTTATGTTTTCAGATTTTTATTTTTATTTTGACAAAGTTTTGCAACTTGTTCATTACTTTTTGTTTTAAAACTATGAATATTGGTGTCATTTGTTTGGGTGGTCTAGTCGGTTAGATATAAAATGCTATTTTCAATCACCTAACGATATTAACAAAAAATCCTATGTTAATTGGTTTTCTAATTTCAGCATCTTTTGTTTATAAGTTAGCGTTCGATATGAAATTATTATTTTTGATAGTAATAATTGTTTGGTGATAGCAAATCATATTCGCTTTGGTCATTCACCGTTTATCATTTAACTTCAAGCAAAAAGTATTCCGCACATAAAATCGTTGTAGTGTCCATTTACTTCTAATTATTTATCGCTGCTATGTTCACTGTTTGATTATGCGTCAGAACCACTACTAAATCCCTTGCAATTTCAGGGAATTTTGCGATAATTTGGTAGCCTTTCTATAAACTATATGTATAACTTGTAAAAGAACTAAAACAAAAGGTTGCACTTCTCCTGTCATTTGTTTGTAAGCACATTATACTTATATGTTGCAAGAAATTTTAAGGCTTATTCAATTGTGTTTTTGCATGATATTGTAAGGTTGCACTTCTCGTAATAAGGCATGGTGCAAATGTTGATGTGGAAGACAAAGAAGGGTACACCGTGCTAGGTCGAGCCTTTGATGAGTTAAGGCCCGTGTTGGTCGATATTGCCAAAGCTATGCTCGAAGGCTAGTCATATTGTTGTGCCGAACCCATGTACTTTATTTATATTACTTGGCATGTAATTCTTGTCCTGTATTTTGAGATTTAGCATGTTAGAAATTTGAAGTTCTATTTATATCTTATTGCATGTTTGAAGAGCGGCGTCGTCGTTATTGTAGCTGTAGTTGCTTATGTTGTGAATCTAAAGGTAGTTGCTTATGTAGGACCAATGTATTTTTATATTATTTTCTAAAATTAGATATGGCTAATGGCCATATCTAATTTTCAAATAGATAAGGCCATGAGCTTTATCTAATTTTCAATTAGATAAGGTTTATAGCCGTATCCATTTGAAAATTAGATACAGCCATGAGTCGTACCTAATTGATGATTAGATACGGCTCATGGTCGTATCTAATTGAAAATTAGATACGGCACAGGGCACCGCCTAATTGGCAAACACGCAAAAATTTGATACGGCCCATAACGTTGTTTAATTGCATTTGGTATGACCCAAAGCACTACCTAATTGACACTTCTGGTGCAGTGATAATAGATAAATAACGATCCATAGGGGTACGTGCGACCATGTCTCCACTCCTATGACTCACTTATCTCGATATTAGTGCTTAATTCAAGGTTATTCCTGAGTTTCTATGCATCGTATTAACAATCCTCATATGTAGTCTAAAGAAGAAGTTCAACCTTTTGTAGATCCATTTCTTGGACCAAAAAAGATATAGATAACAACACAAAACAAACTCAAAAAATGAAACCAAGAAAGAGAAGAAATAACACAAAAAGTCTCTTAACGCGTACCGAGGTTGCGAAGAACATATATTTTTGATGTTAAAACTCAACAATAGTACTTCCTTGATATTTATGTGCTGAAAATTCAAGTATCGGAAAGCCAAATTGTTATGGGAAAGGGAAAGGAGGAAGAATAAAACCAGAACAAAATAAAATTTTACCCAAATTGAATAATATGTATTAATTCAAATATCTTTATAGTAGAATTTTTGAATATGTATATCGAAGTTTATCCTAGTTCAACCTGAGCGGTTATAAATACGCATCTTATAGAATGTTGAAAAGTAACAAACATATGTTAATTCAATGAGCACGCGGTTTTCAGAGAACCCTTGTTAATGGTGACATGAAACCATTACCCTTTTTCTTCATCTTTTGCACTTCAAATCTTCCTCTCCTTTCGATCGCACTGCTTCCATCAGCTTCGAATCTTATCTCCTCTATCATACTTTCGTCATCGTGAGTGTTTCTCCAAAACCTTATTTTACACTTTATCGATTGTCTCCTCCAACACCCTTCGTTTTTATTTCGTCCTCACTTCCTCCTAAGATCTACCCTTCTGCAACAACCTCCATCTATCGGTGTGGTGTCCACGCCTAATCCCACAATTTCGAAGTCCTGCTTTGTATGGGTATTTTTGAATCTTGCTGAATGTCTGTGTCCCATAATGTGCAAATTCGAGTTTCCAGGCGATTTCGCTCCTTCATTGACCAAAGTTTTTCTGACCTTGTCAGGAGGATGCTATGCTCTAGTAAATTTCGGAAATTTCTGTGTGGGTTTGTGCTTTGTTTTTGTGGCTTCCTATAGAATGGTTCGACTTGTTGATTGGTTGCTGTATAATCACTTTGCGGAGTCACTTGTATTTTGGTATTTGATTATCACATCGTATGGTTCGCGACTCCATCTAGATTCAGGTCAGTTACTGATTTCCTAATTTGCCGTGTACGCTCGAAAAGGTGAAGCAGCGCCCTGTCTTTAGCTAGGTAAGAATCTCTGAAACTTTTGGTAGCTAGCTTGTTGAAAAGTGTGTGTTGGTAAATGCAGTGTAATATTGACATACTGGGATCAAGCTGTTCGTCTTGGAGTCGTTATTTTGTTGTTTGTGGGTTGTGTATTCTCGAGGGTTGTTGGTGAATTGTGTATATATGGGCCAAGGAGTTGGCATGCGTTCCGCTTTTTTCAATGATAGTGGTGATAGACTTCTCATTTTGCACTTTTGCTCTAACATTGCTGACATGGGAAGCTTTGCCCCAATATTGCGTGTTTTATTGCCGGTGTTCACATTCCTTGCCATCTGCATTATCTTTTGTTATGTCAGCGTCAGGAGGTTAAGTTTTCTGTTCAGTTATAAGGTACTGTGCTTCAAAGCCGGTCCTGAAGTTTACAATGCTCAGTGCGATTTGCAAAATGATGCCCTATGTTATGAAAAAACGCACAATTGTACTAAATAAAATTCTTATTTGTAAGGAATCATGAATAATTTTTGTAAATTCCTATGAAATAATTTTGGCGGCTGATACATATAGAACTTAGGATATTGATAACATGTTTATTTGTAGAAGAATTGTAATTATAATGAGTACACTTAAAGGATCGTTATTTTTATAACAATACAATTTTATCTTTTTTATATGACGATAAGTTCAAAATGTATCATTTATAATATTTAGTTCTTGCATTTTTGGAAGCAAAATCATCAATGGTATCTTAATCTTCAACCATTTTAAGATGTTTTTCTCAATGCATATAATTCGTAATCCATTAATTATGCCTTGGCTCATTTTTTGAGTAGGACGAATGTGTAGTATGCCTTGACTCATTATTGTTAACGATAATGATTCTAATAGTTCAATTCCGAAAAGCATCGTTTTATAGATAGGATGAATTAACAAAATTTTATATATAATAATCACATTAAGAAACATAGGCAAAATTTCATAATTTCCAAAATTATGATGTTAGTTCATAGGTTGACTGCATCATATGATTCGATAGGCAATCTATATCGTAGTATTTATAGCTATAAAAGTAAATCTTTTACATATAATATCAGAAGTTCTATTTTCAAACGAAAATCAAGCTTATCATATAATTTATTAGATACTTAGTCCATCAAGTTATTACTAAAATTACTAATAAAAATTGTACCATTCAACATAAGGCAAATTTTATTTGAACCCAGAAATTTGCTGAGTTTACCCAGCAAATCCAAAAAAACACGGTAAACCCAGCGTTTTGCTGAGTTTACCCATGGATTATTTAAAAAAAAAGACGATTTTGTCTTCCCTCGTAGGGGATCTACGAGATTCTTCACCTTACCTCGTAGAGCCCCTACGAGGTGCCTTTAGGTCACCTCGTAGGGTCCCTACGAGGTAAGCTGAAGAATCTCGTAGTACCCCTACGAGGTGCCCTAAAGGCACCTTGTAGGGGCTCTGCGAGGTAAGCTGAAAATGATTAAAAAATATTGTAAAACAAGGGCGTTTTGATCATGCAATTTTCTGGGTTAACTTAGCACATTCTTGGGTTTAAATAGAATTTGCCTCAACATAATTGGCACTTAGAAGTAATACTACCATTTTATTCCTAAACCCATTTTCTTCTAAAAAATACTTGGCTCTATTTTGTTGATTTTCATAAAATAGAAAAGAAAAATAAAAATAAAAATTAGAAACAACAGTTTCATACTTGAAAACAATTGTCGTTAACTGAAACAATTTAGGAACTAGAATTTACTTGAAACCATTTTTTCCTTTCTTTTGTTGCTTTCGTAGGAACATTACAACTACCTTTTATTTTTTTCAAACTGAAAATATGACTCATGTTGAAACAAATCAATATTTGTAGTAAGAAAAAAAAATGTTTTTAATAGCAATTTTGTTCAACAAATTTATAGATAAAAATTGATATTTTGTTAAACACATTCAGCATTTAGAAATTCTAACATATGTAACCAAATTCAAATTTTCCTCTACTATCTTAAATGAAAAAAAAATAGTTTTTCTTTTTCTTTTATTAGTTGAAATAAAATAACAACTGTGATTCATTGAATACTACAAAATATATACACACGCTAAATAGATTAAAAGCAATGTTACATAACAAATTAACAATTGTTGTATACCTACAAACAATGTAATTGGAAGACGCATTCTCATCCTAAACTTACTACTAACCAAAAACTAAACAAAAGATGGTAATTATAAATTGGGTATACCTAAAACCAAATCAGATCTGAGAGTTTGAAGATTTGAAATTGTTATTCTTGCGTGCGTATGCTGTATGCAGTATTCCCTTGCATGTCTTCAGTCTTCGTATGCCCTTCTTCTCCTCCTGTTGCGCAGTACGCCCTTCTTCTCAGATGCGACCTTTTTTTCGCGAGATGGATTATGCCCTGGAAGCCGATGATTCCGAGTGCGTATGCGCTGTTTGCACTGGGCTGGGGCCTGTTGTGCTGTGCTTCATGGTTTGTTCAAGTTCTCGCGCTTGCCATCCATTTTCGTTTAGCTGTTTTAGCATTGGGTCATATTTCATGGGATATGCAATGGATATTTGCTTTATCAAAATGCCATATCACCTCGATCCATGCCCTTGCTGTAAGATGGGTCAGCTTTTTTTGGGCCAGTCTCGAGCCTTGTGCTTTGAGCTTCCTCTATCAAACCTTGCTTCTTACATTTTTGGTATGGTGCTCATGTAACTTCGTGTTGGAGAAGGGATGTCTATTTCCTTACTTTATGCTGCAGCTATATGTTACTGTGCATTTCTTTTGTACTTGTTTATGCCCATATTATGCTTTGTATTTTATCTTGTTCGGGTGTATGCTATGCAATTCACTACCTAATGTAGTATGTAATGTAACATGACATCTCCTCCCTGCATGGATTGATATTTTTTTATTGTAGACTAGTTAAATTAGAGTAGCTCCAGTGCTATAAGCCTGTTAGGTAGAGTGAATGGAACTGTATAAAATCCGTAAGTGGTGGACGGTCCACCTTAAAAACCGATGTAGCTGATTATTAACTATAATCATGTGTACCATGTTATATTTTTTATTATTAGTTATAATAAAAAAATGTTTGTGGTCGCCTTAAAAACCGGGCGGTTTTGCCAAAAAAAACATAGCAAAAGAGTAAACTACCCCAATAAGTTCCAGCTCTTCTCTAAAAATCCAAGCATCTTCAGTTAATCCTAAAAATATTTGGATTTGGCATAAGTATTAGAACCCACGTATCAGGCTTGGAAAATTTACATGAAATACAAATTATATGTGTGTATATATATATGTATATATGTATATATATATATAGTATCATACGTAAACTTTGTCATTAATTAAAAAACTTTGGGAAGAGAGGTATCTTATATGACCACGCCGTACCCAAAAAAGGGGTGGGTTTTCATTGTGATACATTAATATTTTTTTGTCCAAACATTCAATATTATTCTTAATGTATATTCTTTTGAAAATCCTTTTCAAGTAAATATATTATAATAGACGAAATTGTTATATTGATTATATTTTGATGCAAGATGTATGTAATCAAATACGTAAAAGGCAACTATTGGAAACCAGATTTCAACAATGACAAGGAAATGGAATACCTCTTGGAAGAATGTTTCTAGGAGTAAATACTGAGCCGCAACTGTGACGACCCCAAAGCCCCGTACGACGGCGTTAAGGGTAATCTTTGGAATATAACACATAAACAGATAATAGCAGAACAGAAATAAATAAATACACCAGATAATGAACAAATAATACACTGGATAAACGTAATCATCAGAGTTACACAGTATAACGGATCATACTTAGTACAAATACAGTTCAGCTATACATAAATGTCTACAGCGGAAAACAAACATAATATGTACAATAGGAGCTGAACAGCATAAAAAGAGATAAATGATAGAATCCATCTTCAGCTCCAGCTATCCAGAAAAAGCCTGCTAAAACCTGAACACAAGGCTGCCCGTGTAGAAAAAGGGGCACCCGAGTTTGCAAGTGAAACAAACTACGAGTCAGTCATGGGACTGATATGAGAAATCTACTTAACACATTTTATAATATGGCTAATCACAGGACCACGCTACTTTCACGGAACGGGTTTACTCCATTGGATTGCCAGTGTTTTAAAACAAGTAAATCTTTTAAACATCGTAATGCTTTTTATAAAAATGAAGCCATTATAAGACTCAGTTTCCATCACACAATGCAACGCAAACCGGAGGATAGAGTTTTACCTTATAATGGCCAAAATATGCTTGGTACGAATAAAACAAAAGCATTTGATATTATTACTAATGTTTATAGGTTTCGAAAACAATTTCAACCATAACCATCAATCATAGATGGCATGGGTACCATATATTCGCTATATATATATATATTTATATATATTTATATATATACAATCAAAACCGCACGGTGTCGTATTTGGTAATTGGATTTCCATCATGAAACAAGGCAAAAATGGTCCTTACCGAATTCGAGACTGTCTAGCCCGAGCCTCAGGATCAGAGCTCGAGTGGCCCTTGGATCGTCAGGGCCGGTCCACCGATGTGGATTAAAATTCCTGAACACTGCGTTTCCCCACCCTTTGGGGCGTAAGTGAGCCAACGAATGACTCTATCGGTCTCGGATCGACCGATATAACCAAGGCGCCTCGCAACAGCAATAACCACATAGGTGAAAATAATATAAATGTCAGTTAGTTCAAGCACTGACACCACCTCTAACTAGAAAGAAACGCATGTCCTCCCTGAGGTCCTCTCCCGTTTCTAGTTCATACCGGGGTGTGAGGCTCGCGAATTCACGTTATACACAAAGCTACGCCACACAGGCGGTGCTTTGATCATCAACCACAAGACTTTGCTTTTCAACAGAAGCCCTGATCACTGCATCTTAGCATGCCACACATGCAATTCACCCCATGCAACTGATGGCTATCAATCACACAGAATGAATTCCAATGTCAGACACACAGTACATTTACAAGTCCGTTCTGGGTCTGAACGAAACCGGAGGCACTATATACCTCGCATACCCATCGATCTCCACGTACGTCTGGAAGATCACCACTCATTATCCATATTTCGGGATGCCTCCCAATCAGGACATCAGTTACCACCCAAACGAGGTGAAGATCCCGGTTTCAACCACCGTTTTCATCTTCGACTTCTTATCGTCGATTCAGTTATTCAGAATGGGATAAACCCGGTCTTTCTGAGCAACTCGCGTATGTAATTAAAAAGTGCTACACAAACACAACACGCGCTTCATTCCAATTCATCAACCACTAACCGTAAATCAGCAAGAGAACGATTTCCCAAATACTAACCCCGAAGGCCGAAGCCAACATCAGATTAAAACCCAGGAAACCATTCGACTTAGCTAACCTTCAGTTAGTTTCTAAATTTACATTCCATATCATTTATAATATTTTATAATGATTTATCGCTATTTTTATTTATTTAAAAATAACCAATTTATTCAAACGACGCTTCAGGCCATAACGCGGTCGTGGCACTGTTTTTATTCATATTTGATTTACACATATCTGAAAATCTAACCGTTGGATCCTCATCAAATTTATATCATTAGAAAGATCTTTTCAAAACGAATCCAACGGTTCCAGTTTTGGGAAAATCCGACGGTCGGATCTCCCGGTATACTCGTTTGAAGTTTCGATTTCAAAATACGAACTGCAGCGTCGTTATTCGATTTAATTTAATTATATTTATATATATATATATATAATCGATTCTGGCGCTGTTTTTCTTCAGATTTGAATTAAACATTCCAGACAATCCAACCATTGGATCTTTACAAAGTTGGTGTCGTTGGAATGATATTTCCAAAGCGAACGCAACGGTTTTGGTTTCGGGAAAATCCGATTGTCGGATCTCCCGCACAAATCGTTTGAAATCACGGTTTCAAAACACGAAATGCAGCTTCGTTATTCGATATATTTTAATTATATATATAAATATAATCGATTCTTCGATTTCAAAACTATATGTTTTCCATACATTTGATAAAAATAATATTTTTATCCAACAGACATTTATTTCGACACTTCACTATTTTTAACAATTCATGTATATAGTAAAAATGTGATTTTATTGTAAATCGATTTATTTCAAAACACGACTATTTTATATAGTTCATATAGATGATAAAAATATGATTTTTATTATAAAACAATTTATTTTAAAACACGAATACCATTCAACACATGAATTTCTATTCAACGTATGAATTTCTATTCAACACATGAATGTTTTCTATAGTTTGTATATATATAGTAAAAATGTGATTTTTATTGCAAAACAATTAATTTCAAAACACGACTATTTTATATAGTTCATATAGATGATAAAAATATGATTTTTATTATAAAACAATTTATTTCAAACACGAATACCATTTAACACATGAATTTCTATTCAACGAATGAATTTCTATTCAACACATGAAGGTTTTCTATAGTTTGTATATATATAGTAAAAATGTTATTTTTATTGCAAAACAATTTATTTCAAAACACGACTATTTTATATAGTTCATATAGATGATAAAAATATGATTTTTATTATAAAACAATTTATTTCAAACACTAATACCATTCAACACATGAATTTCTATTCAACGAAAGAATTTCTATTCAACACATGAAGTTTTCTATTCAACACACGAATATAGTTTCAACACATGAAAATTTCGGCAGCATAACGGCAGGGCAGTTAAAACCGGGGCCGTCCCCAGTACGGCTCCTCACTCTACCTTAAAGCCTCGAAGCTTTTGACAATGGGGATTTCATGCATCTAGTTCGCACGCAGGCGGCATGTATATTTTTTTCATTTCCACAAACTAATCCTATGTGGTTTCAACCTAATAATTCTCAACCACAAACGGGTATTTTTCAACCTCAATCAATCAATTTCAACCACAAACAATTCTAATCAACCATTCGCTATCAACCAATTTTCACACCAATCACAACCAATAAATATCGTCCATGGTTTGTGGACGAGGGGCGTATATATATATAAGTATATTTCACTTCTATTCAACACATATATATATATTTTACAACGCATATATAACTTATACATCGAACATACAACGTATACAACGCTTATACATGAGGTGTACAACGCTTATATAACTCATACATCGACTATATAATTTATACATCATCGTTTTCCATATTGTTTATAATTTAGAAATCTCACATTGGGTTCCACTCCACCAAAAATAGCAGAAGGCTCAGAAAAATATGTGGTCTCTTCTAGAATGTAGAAGACGTCCACATGAGTCCACCATCTCTTGTTTCACTGAATTTCGTCAACAAACGAAAAAGATATGATTTTTACAGTGAAATCAAAAACCGTAGCGCTTTAAAGTGCTATTAAATAGTTTATATAATTTTCAGCTGTACCTTTCTGATGGGGTTCGAAACTAGGGTTCCATTTTTCGCGAAATCCAAGGCATAAGGAAGAAATCTAGTTGCACCACGTCGAAGAGCGTGGAACGGCGCACCAGCGGGTCCCCCTCCGGTCGAGATCGACGGCGTCAGGGCGTCACGGCGGCGGCTAGAAGTTGCTGACTTCCCGGGTTCAGATCTCCTCCAACTCGACCCGATAAATCACAAAATGGGTATGGATTGGTAGCCGAGGGAAATCTCTACAAAAAACCTAACTGGAGTGGATGAATTTATTGAATAGATCCTGAATTAAAGAGGAGAGAAGGGAGGAAGGATTTCCGCCGTGCGCTGGGGTATCGGGGAAGAAGAACGGTCGCGTTGACCAATGAGGTTTATTTATTTATTTATATATTTTTAAAATCTCCAAAATACTCTCTTTCACACACGAACCCCAATTCAAACCCAACGACTGTCGCCCCTAGCTAAATACCCCCATTCCGAACACAATAGGATATGTTTTATAGGCCCATTCGACTGTTTCATTCATTTTCCTCAAATTAAAATATAAAACATTCAATATTCGATTTGAACGTACATTTCAATTTGCCAGGGCCGCAAACTGATTCGAAAAATTCCAGAAAAATAAATCTAGCTATGTTTTGACGATATGGTCCCAACAAAACTAGTTTCGTCGAATTCTTAGACCGTTTGAAAAAATGGCCCATTTCTGGTCGATCCAATTTTATTATAATTGACCAAAACACGTTTTCCTTTGCCACGCTCACATATTAACTTCAAAAATTATGAAATTTGAAACCTAGCAATAACTTGACATCCTGGATCCAACAAAATTGGTTTCGTCGAATTCTGAGGTTGTTTGCAAAATGGTCATTTTCTGGTCGATTCAATTTAATAGAAATCGACCAAACACATTTTCCTTTGCCACGCTCACATACTAGGTTCAAAAATTATGAAATTTGAAACCTAGCAATAATTTGACATCCTGAATCCAACAAAAGTGGTTTCGTCGAATTATGAGGTCATTTGCAAAATGGCCATTTTCTGGTCGATCCAATTTAATAAAGGGTGCATTTTTTACAAGTCCCTATTAAGTTTCAAAATATAAAAAAAACCCGGTGATAAAAATAATATAGAATACATCCCTATTTTTGAATTTTCGCTAAAAAAGTTCCAGATCTACCCTTACACACCTAAAAAACTATCAAACAACTATTTGACCTCATTTACTCAGTCTATCGCTCCTATTATCTCGCTCAAACCTAATGCTACAATTTTGGAAAACCGTCAATCACTCCAACAGCGATTTTTTTATTACTTTTTTTGATTTTTACGAAAAACTAGACAATTATATACATATATTACGTAAAATTGCATACATTTATGAAACTAAGTGGAATAATTGCATCCATAAATTAATATTATGCTGAAAATAAATTATTAATTTTGCGCAACAATGAAATAATTGCATACATTTATGCAAAAAAGTGAAATAATTGCATACATATACAGAACTGTACTGCATAATTGCTGAAACAAAAGGAATGACAAAAAAGTAAATACAAATAATTATAACAAGATGCATATATATATATGCAAATAACAGAAATATGTGCATACTTACATGAAAATTTTCATAACATTTACATGTACTACATCAAAAAATAAGTACAGACCACATTTACATGTATTACACTAAAATTTTTATAACATTTAGTAGTCTTTGTAGAAACAACTGCAGATTTCAATCATTTGGAAAAGGATGGAGGACCAAGCTTCAACAACACCACTAGACCAACATCCGCCAGAACACTGTTATCAACAAAAGAAAATCAACATTAATAAGCTTATTGTGCGGTACAAAAACTGCTTTAGAATAATATAAATACATGCGTAGAGTTCAACAAAAAAACAATAATTTCTGAATATTTATATGCAAGTATTCCAGATATATGCACAGAAATATGAATATACTTGTAAAATAGTATGTTTTTCTGTTTGTTTGATAAAAAATTGCATACATATATGCATATATTAGGAATAAATGCATATATGTCCGCAACTTTTTATCAGAAGTTCAGCAAAAATCCACGAAGGTTAGGAGAACAGTTGAGTCAACATTCCAAGAAGCACAACTGAGTTCAGAAATAAAACTCATGCTCATTCCAACGCAATTGACCAGTTCACATATTGATCGTTCAACCCATTGATGGGCAAAAGTATACCTCATCAAAGTCATATACACTCGGCAATTACAATATAAATACATGCGTAGAATTCAGCAAGAAAACAATAATTTCTGAATATTTATATGCAAGTATTCCAGATATATGCATAGAAATATGAATATATTTGTAAAAAAATATGTTTTTCTGATTGTTCGATAAAAAATTGCATACATATATGCATATATTAGGAATAAATGCATATTTGTCCGCAACTTTTTATCAGAAGTTCAGCAAAAATCAAAGATATTTTCCTTCATTTTACAGATCGCGATTTTGAATGTTTTCCTGTTTGTATTTTCCTACATATAACATCTTTTCTAGCAAATACACTTTGTTCGTATAATAGAAATCTAGGTATCAAAGAGTTTTAGACCATAAGTATATCAGTTTTGAATGCTCATGAATATTTCAATACAAAATTCTTCTGTGTATCAAAAATGGCATGCATACATGCTGAGTACACTTGCCATATCCACTCCAGCAATTTCAGGTCGTAAAAGCTTTTTAAAACAACTCTGCTATACAAAAACAAATCTTTTCCTGGCTACACTGATAGATGCCGCAACCATATACTGTTTATATGGCAGGGCGCTATCTTCAGCCCCAAATGTAAATGAAAATTGAGTTGAATCTAATACACCAATTATGCCAAAGCAATCACTTATTCTTATAAACTACAGTAAAAATTGGATGGTTTTTGTTACATAAAAATGGTAGGAAAAGTATTTGTAAAATTAAAAAAATACCTCTATTGGGTTTACAGATCGGCTCTTGATATGGACGCCACTTTGTTGATATGATTTCGAATCGAACCTCTTACAAAACGAAAGCTTGGAATTCTCACTCTTTGAACTACGATTTGGGGATCGTGATTTGGGGCTGGTCCTGGTGCTGGATCTGGAGCGACGAGCGGATCCTGCTGCTGGAACTGGAGCGACGAGCGGATCCTGGTGCTGGAGCTGGAGCGACGAGCGGATCCTGGTGCTGGAGCTGGAGCTGGAGCGAAGAGCGGATCCTGGTGCTTTAGCGACGAGCGGCGGTTTAAGTTTTGGATCCAGCCGCCATGGATTAGAAAATTAGGTTTCAGCAAAAAAGTAAAAACCTAATACGTAACATATAGTGAAAAACACACCGTTAAAACAGAACGAGGGCATTTCCGGAAAAATAAAAGCTGTGTTTTGAAAATAGGGATGAGATTTATATATTTCAAAAGAGGAGGATGTGAGCCTAATTAAGTTTGCTTTTAGGGACCTGAGCCTTATTTTCACTTTAATAAAAATCGACCAAACACATTTTCCTTTGCCACGGTCACATACTAGCTTCAATAATTATGAAATTTGAAACCTAGCAATAGTTTAACATACCGGATCCAACAAAAGTGGTTTCATCGAATTCCGAGGTCTTTGCAAAATGGCCATTTTCACGGGCTATATAAACTCTATAGCGACCTTTTTGAAAATTCATTTGGCCATAACTTTTGCTTCCCGCTACGAAACTTCGATTTTTCAGATTCATTAGAAAAATATTCACTAACAAATTTAAATATTTTTTGTTTCACTCAAATCCGTTTTGTTTTGAACCCCGTACAGTCAGTCAAAGTTTGAAATGAAAATTTGAAACTGCCGCGCCATTTCAGGCCTTGTTTATAATTCAAAGTAATTATATTTATTTTCAACTTCGATTCAAACTTGCTTTTCATCGTTATTATTTAAAATATTTATGTTAAATACCTAAAATCCCCTATTTTAGCTAATTTAAAATTTTCAAACTGGTTCAGATTTTCCGGGTTGTTACAATCTCCCCCACTTAAAACTTTTCGTCCCCGAAAAGGAACAAAGTCGAAAGTGGATTAATTAATCAAATCTACTTTCAATCTGGCTTCCATTCTCCAAATTTTCAGTTTCTGAGAATTTTCAAATTCTTCAAAAATTTGGCCAACACCCGGAATTTTTGAAAATTTTCGCCATAACCTCCTTTGTACGGGGAGGGGTTTGGAAATTTATTGGGTCGTATTAGGTACCCAATAAATCCTATAAAGCATACACATATTTATAGTGATATATTCTGGTGTTTACAGGGGAGCGTGTGTAGATAATAACTCCAGAGAATAAATTCTCATCACCCTGTCAAAGCCTGAGGGAGTGTGTATTTTTAATTGCTCCAGAGAATAAATTCTTGTCACCTCGTCCCGTGTGGGAAATAAATAATCCATGTTCCATATCTAATAACTAGAGAGACGTGATTATTTTCAACTCCAGACCCGTGTGGTTTTTTTTATTAATCTGGCAATTTATCGTTACATTTTATATGGTCCATATCAGTCATCAGTTCAATCTGTAATATATAGTCATCGCCAGACAAGCCTCTCGCTCGTATGGTAAATCTTCAACCTCGTCACACAAGCTCCAAATACTTATATGGTATATAATGAAGTATGCCTATCTTCATGAAGTATGCCATGTAGCGTAGTTCAAAATTAATTGTTACTATCCTATAGCGACGTTTATTATTGCACACAGAATAACCAGCACTCTGCATCCAATGGCACTCACAGGAGTTGATATAATAATATTTCGCATCCAACTCATTAAGGTTTACCTATTTGTCGGGCACGCAAATAATTTCTTTACTCAACAGCTAATCCATTTACCAGCTGAAACATATATAATGCACATGTATATATTTCTATCTATTTTTAAATCAGTTCAATGGGTGATTTAATCGAATAAATTCTACCATTCATTTTCTTATTGATTAAATTAACTATCGTTCTAATAATTTAATTAATCCAACCCACTATCACACAACACAAACAACAAACAATTTGTTCTTAACTTTCCAAAATCATACAAATTAATTCATACTCTATTTTTAAAATAATCAGACTATAGAATTAAAAGTGCACATCCATGAAAAGAAAATAACAACAAAGTAGAGAACAAAATGGTAATGCAAAGTATGGTAAATGTACCTTGCACCGGAGTCAATCAGAGATATCCACTCGACACTTAGGATAGGCTTTCTGAATGCTCTCCTCAGTTTCCCTGGTACAATCTCGCGGATCTCCACTCCGTTGCACTTTGACTAAGTGAGCCTTCTTGTTCCTCAGTTCTTTGGTTTCTTTGCCAATGATCTTTAGCGGCTCCCTTCTCACAGCCAATTCTGGAGTAATTTCAATATCTTGTTGCGCTGCTTCTTCCACGATCAAGTCTGGATCATGAACGTGCTTTCGAAGTTGAGATATGTGAAATACATCATGCACTCCAGGCAACCAATCGGGCAATCGAACCCTATAAGCGAGAGTTCCAATCCGTTCAAGAATAGGAAACGGACCAATGAATTAGGGTGCCAACTTCCCAGTTTTACCGAACCGGATAATTCCTCTCATCGGCGATACTTTCAAATATACATAGTCGCCAACAGCAAATGATATATCTCTTCTTATCTTATCAGCATAGCTCTTCTGTCGGCTTTGAGCGGCGAGTAATCGTTTTTTAACGAAATCGACTTTGTCGGCAGCCTCGTGGATCATATCTGGTCCCAATACAAGTCTATTACCGGGTTCGACCCAACAAGCAGGAGATCGGCACGGTCTACCATACAATGCTTCGAATGGCGACATCGTCGGGTACGCTTGGTAGCTGTTGTTGTACGAGAACTCCACCAAATGTAAATGGTCTTCCCATGATCCACCGAAATCTAGAACACAAGCCCGCAATAAATCTTCTAGTATACGATTCACCCTCTCAGTCTGGCCATCTTTCTGAGGATGGTAAGCGGTGCATAAGTTCAGCTTCGTTCCCAATTCTACTTGAAATGCCTCCCAGAATTTGCTAGTAAATATTGGATCTCTATCACTAACTATACTGATCGGCACTCCATGTAGTCTAACAATTTCCTTGAAATATATCTGCGCCAGACTCTGAGCAGTTCTGTTTGATCTGACAGGTATAAAATGGGCGGTCTTCGTGAAGCGATCTACGATCACCCAAATACTGTCATTTCCTTTCCTGGTTCTAGGCAAACCATCTATGAAGTCCATGGAAATATGTTCCCACTTCCAACCTGGAACGTCCAGTGGTTGCAACAATCCAGCCAGTTTCTGTTGGTCGCTTTTGACTAGTTGGCAAGTAAGGCATCGGCTAACATATAAAGAAATGTCGATCTTCATAGACCTCGACCAGAAAGTACGTTTGATGTCATTATACATTTTGCTTACTCCCGGATGGATACTAAGTTTTGACTTGTGGCATTCATCTAGTACTTCCTTTCGGAGCTCAGAAATGTTAGGAACACAGATTCGACCTTTTAGCCTTAGAATCCCATCATTATCAACCTGGAAACTCGAGGGTTCTCCTTTCTGAATTATCTCCCTGATCTTCTGAATGAAGTGATCATCCTTCTGAAGAGCAGATATTTTATCTATCAATGAAGTCGTAATAATAAAACTGACGATCATTACATTCTTTCGACTTAGTGCATCGGCCACGACATTGGCTTTCCCTGGAGTGTATAGAATCTCAAAATCGTATGCTGCAAGGAACTCTAGCCAACATTGCTGTCTCAGATTCAAGTCTTTCTGGGTGAATAGATACTTTAACGACTGATGGTCTGTAAACAGTTCGAATTTCTCACCCAGAAGATAGCGTCTCCAGATTTTCAAAGCAAATACTATAGCCAACAACTCAAGATCATGAGTAACATAGTTCTTTTCATGTGGCTTCAGTTGACGGCTAGCATAAGCAACAACCTGACCTCTTTGCATTAACATTGCACCAAGGCCTTCTCTAGAGGCATCTGTCCAGAATTTTAAATCCTGATTGCCGTCGATAATCGTTAACACTGGAGCCGTTGTTAATCTTAACTTTAGCTCCTTTAAAGCCTCCTCACATTCTGGAGTCCACTTGAATTTTGGGTGCTTCTTTGTAAGCTTTGTTAAGTGACTAGATATCTTCGAAAAATCCTTAACGAACTTCCGGTAATAACTAGCCAATCCAAGAAAACTTCGGACTTCTGTGGGAGTACTGGGCTGTTTCCAATTTTGAATAGCTGTGATTTTACTTGGATCCACAGCAATTCCTTCTTTCGATACGACATGGCCAAGAAATTTCACTTCATCTTGCCAGAATATACATTTGGACATTTTGGCTTTTAAAACGTTCCTTCTCAGAATTTCTAGAACTTGCTCTAAATGTTTTTCATGTTCGGCCTTTGATTTAGAGAAGATTAGAATATCATCAATAAAAACCAGAACAAACTTATACAGGACTCCTCTGAACACTGTATTCATCAAATCGACGAAATAAGCTGGAGCGTTACATAAGCCCAAAGACATTACTAACCACACATAGAATAAGTCTGGACCTCTGAATGCTGTCATAGGAACACACTCTTCGGCAATACGAAGCTGATTGAAACCTGTAGCTAGGTCCATCCTTGAAAATACTTATGCTCCATTCAGACGATCCAATAAATCATCGATTCGCGGCAATGGATATTTATTCTTTATTGTCTGCTTTATTCAAATCACGATAATCCACACATAGTTGCAGAGTACCGTCAGACTTTGGGATAAACACCACTGCTGCTCCCCAATCAGAGAAACTAGGCCTGATCAAACCCTTCCATACTAGCTGTCGAGTTTGATTGTCTAGTTCTTCTTTCTCCTTTAGAGTCATTCTCCGAATAGCGTGCACTACTGGCCTTGCGTTCGGAATTACAGCGATCTTGAAATTAATTTCTCTCTGCGGAGGTAAGCTGACAACTTATTCGAACACATCTGCATAATTCTTTACGATAGGAATATCTTTGATGAGGTCCGGAATATTCTCTGTGACTACAGGGATATTTTCTATTTGAGCAGGAGAAACATCCAAAGCTGCCCAGAAGTCTCTTCTATTTGAATTCTGGCCTTCATAGGGAATGGTTATATAATCGCCTAATTTAATCTTCGCCTTAACGACCATGTCGGCGCATTTAACCTCAGCTTCATATTTGGTCAACCAGTCTAACCCCAAGACAAGATCAAATTCTATAAAATTCATGACGACTGCGATGGTAGGGAACTGATAACGAGAAAAGGAAACCGACACCCCACAAACCCAACTGAGATTAAGGGAACCCCCAACCGGATTATGGACAGTCATTGGTTCTTTGAGCTTCTTCAAATTCAAATCCAATTTCTTAACCGCATTCTTTGCAACAAAGCTGCGCTACACGCCTGTATCAAACAATACTTTAACTGGAATATCTTTGACAGTTAGCTTGCCTTCTAAAACATCTGGCCTTTCCTGAGCAGACGAAGATGCAGGCACTTCTGCCACTTCATTTACATGTACAGCTTCAGGTTTTCTGAATAGCGGGCAGGCCTTTAAAAGATGACCAGTCTGATGACATCCACCACGTTTTCTATTCTCTATAACCTTGTTCTTTGATTTAGATCCATTCTTCTTCTGCATTTTCAAAGACTTGCATTTCCTGGAAGATGACCCTTTTGATTGCAATTTAGGCATATGGCGGTCATTACTGGTTCTTTCTCAGATTTGGCCCTTTTTCGATTGACCTTGGGCTTCTTACTCACCTCAGACATCGTACTGGCCTCAGGACGATCAGTTTCAGACTCACCTTTATTACTAGAACTGACTTCCTCTTCGTAACGCAACATTCCTTTCTTGTCGAGATCCTCATACTGGTAAGCCATGTATATCATTTCTGAAAAAGGAAGCTTCACATTCCTCATTACACTATTCTGATATTTTCTTTGCAGGCCATGAATAGACCTCAGATTCTTTCTCTTTGGGTCTTTAATCAGATGCGGGGCAAAATGAGAAAGTTCATTGAATTTCTTATGATATTCCGGAATGGTCATATCTCCTTGTATCAGATAAGAGAATTCATCACATAACCACTCAATTGCTTCAGGAGGAGTAAATCTTTCTAGGAAAATCACTTTATATCTATCCCAGGTGATATCACCTTCTGGATTATCCTTAATAATCGAATCCCACCAGAACAAAGCTTCTTCTTTGAGTGCCCAAGATGCCAGTAATCTTTTCTGATCATCTCTCAGCTTTAAACCTTCAAAGATTTTCTCAGCAGAACGAATCCAAGCTTGTGTTTCCATAATGGATTCTTTGCCTAAGAATGGTGATCCACCCAGATTTCGAAATCTCTTGAATAGAACTTCTATATCTGATTCTGGCTGTGGGAGCACAACTGGCTCATTAGCTTGACGAGTCATAAGATTATTTCTTCTATTCGTGTCACTCATTTTCTAGTGCGTCTACAATTAGCAGACAAAGTGTCAGGTCAACAGAAAAGATATTTCAAAATATAGAGACAAATACTTGAGTGTAAATGTGTCTACTGGGGTGTATTTCATTCTGCTATACTCATACTAGGATATTACTAATCCTATCTGTAATGAGTTACTCGTCCTAGAACACTATTGGTTCTATTTTCTGACGAGTTCGTTAATATGTAATATTCTAGCACTAAGCTTAACCAAAGCTCTGATACCACGCTGTGACGACCCCAAAACCCCGTACGACGGCGTTAAGGGTAATCTTTGGAATATAACACATAAACAGATAATAGCATAAAAGAAATAAATAAATACACCGGATAATGAACAAATAATACACTGGATAAACGTAATCATCAGAGTTACACAGTATGACGGATCATACTTAGTACAAATACAGTTCAGCTATACATAAATGTCTACAGCGGAAAACAAACTTAATATGTACAATAGGAGCTGAACAGCATAAAAATAGATAAATGTTAGAATCCATCTTCAGCTCCAGCTATCCAGAAAGAGCCTGCTAAAACCTGAACATAAGGCTGCCTGTGTAGAAAAAGGGGCACCCGAGTTTGCAAGTGAAACAAACTATGAGTCAGTCATGGGACTGCTATGAGAAATCTACTTAACACATTTTATAATATGACTAATCACAGGACCACGCCACTTTCGCGGAACGGGTTTACTCCAATGGATTGCCAGTGTTTTAAAACAAGTAAATCTTTTAAACATCGTAATGCTATTTATAAAAATGAAGCCATTATAAGACTCAGTTCCCATCACACAATGCTACGCAAACCGGAGGATAGAGTTTTACCTTATAATGGCCAAAATATGCTTGATACGAATAAAACAAAAGCATTTGATATTATTACTAGTGTTTATAGGTTTCGAAAACAATTTCAATCATAACTATCAATCATAAACGGCATGGGTACATAAATCATGTCGCCATATATATATACAAACAAAACCACACGGTGTCGTATTTGGAAATTGGATTTCCGTCATGAACCAAGGCAAAAGATAGTCCTTATCGAATTCGAGACTATCTAGCCCGAGCCTCAGGATCAGAGCTCGAGTGACTCTTGTACGGTCAGGGCCGGTCCACCGATGTGGATTAAAATTCCTGAACACTGCGTTTCCCCACCCTTTGGGGCGTAAGTGAGCCAACGAATGACTCTATCAGTCCCGGATTGACCGATATAACCGAGGCGCCTAGCAACAGCAATAACCACATAGGTGAAAATAATATAAATGTCAGCCAGTTCAAGCACCGACACCACCTCTAACTAGAAAGAAACGCATGTCCTCCCTGAGGTCCTCTCCCGTTTCTGGTTCATACCGGGGTGTGAGGCTCGCGAATTCACGTTATACACAAAGCTACGCCACACACGCGGTGCTTTGATCATCAACCACAAGACTTTGCTTTTCAACAGAAGCCCTGATCACTGCATCTTAGCATGCCACACAGGCAATTCACATCATGCAACTGATGGATATCAATCACACAGAATGAATTCCAATGTCAGACACACAGTCCATTTACAAGTCCGTTCTGGGTCTGAACGAAACCGGAGGCACTATATACCTTGCATACCCATCGATCTCCACGTACATCTGGACGATCACCACTCATTATCCATATTTCGGGATGCCTCCCAATCAGGACATCAGTTACCATCCAAACGAGGTGAAGATCTCTAGTCTTCAACCACCGTTTTCATCTTCGACTTCTTATCGTCGATTCAGTTATTCAGAATGGGATAAACCCGGTCTTTCTGAGCAACTCGAGTATGTAATTAAAAAGTGCTACACAAAAACAACACACGCTTCATCCCAATTCATAAGTCACTAACCGTAAATCAGCAAGAGAACGATTTCCCAAATATTAACCCTGAAGGCCGAAACCAACATCAGATTAAAACCCAGGAAACCATTCGACTTAGCTAACCTTCAGTTAGTTTCTAAATTTACATTCCATATCATTTATAGTATTTTATAACGATTTATCGCTATTTTTATTTATTTAAAAATAGCCAATTTATTCAAACGACGCTTCAGGCCATAACGCGGCCGTGGCACTGTTTTTCTTCATATTTGATTTACACATATCTGAAAATATAACCGTTGGATCCTCACAAAATTTATATCATTAGATAGATCTTTTCAGTATGAATCCAACGGTTCCAGTTTTGGGAAAATCCGACGGTCGGATCTCTCGGTATACTCGTTTGAAGTTTCGATTTCAAAATACGAACTACAACGTCGTTATTCGATTTAATTTAATTATATTTATATATATATATAATCGATTCTGGTGCTGTTTTTCTTCAGATTTGAATTAAACATTCCAGACAATCCAACCGTTGGATCTTTACAAAGTTGGTGTCGTTGGAAAGATATTTCCAAAGCGAACCCAACGGTTTCGGTTTCGGGAAAATCCGATGGTTGGATCTCCCGAACTAATCGTTTGAAATCAGGGTTTCAAAACACGAAATGCAGCTTCGTTATTCGATATATTTTAATTATATATATATATATAATCGATTCTTCGATTTCAAAACTATATGTTTTCCATACATCTGATAAAAATGATACTTTTATCCAACAGACATTTATTTCGACACTTCACTATTTTAACAATTCATGTATATAGTAAAAATGTGATTTTATTGTAAATCGATTTATTTCAAAACACGACTATTTTATATAGTTCATATAGATGATAAAAATATGATTTTTATTATAAAACAATTTATTTTAAAACATGAATACCATTCAACACATGAATTTCTATTCAACGTATGAATTTCTATTCAACACATGAATGTTTTCTATAGTTTGTATATATATAGTAAAAATGTGATTTTTATTGCAAAACAATTAATTTCAAAACACGACTATTTTATATAGTTCATATAGATGATAAAAATATGATTTTTATTATAAAACAATTTATTTCAAACACGAATACCATTTAACACATGAATTTCTATTCAACGAATGAATTTCTATTCAACACATGAAGGTTTTCTATAGTTTGTATATATATAGTAAAAATGTTATTTTTATTGCAAAACAATTTATTTCAAAACACGACTATTTTATATAGTTCATATAGATGATAAAAATATGATTTTTATTATAAAACAATTTATTTCAAACACTAATACCATTCAACACATGAATTTCTATTCAACGAAAGAATTTCTATTCAACACATGAAGTTTTCTATTCAACACACGAATATAGTTTCAACACATGAAAATTTCGGCAGCATAACGGCAGGGCAGTTAAAACCGGGGCCGTCCCCAGTACGGCTCCTCACTCTACCTTAAAGCCTCGAAGCTTTTGACAATGGGGATTTCATGCATCTAGTTCGCACGCAGGCGGCATGTATATTTTTTTCATTTCCACAAACTAATCCTATGTGGTTTCAACCTAATAATTCTCAACCACAAACGGGTATTTTTCAACCTCAATCAATCAATTTCAACCACAAACAATTCTAATCAAACATTCGCTATCAACCAATTTTCACACCAATCACAACCAATAAATATCGTCCATGGTTTGTGGACGAGGGGCGTATATATATATAAGTATATTTCACTTCTATTCAACACATATATATTTTTTACAACGCATATATAACTTATACATCGAACATACAACGTATACAACGCTTATACATGAGGTGTACAACGCTTATATAACTCATACATCGACTATATAATTTATACATCATCGTTTTCCATATTGTTTATAATTTAGAAATCTCACATTGGGTTCCACTCCACCAAAAATAGCAGAAGGCTCAGAAAAATATGTGGTCTCTTCTAGAATGTAGAAGACGTCCACATGAGTCCACCGTCTCTTGTTTCACTGAATTTCGTCAACAAACGAAAAAGATATGATTTTTACAGTGAAATCAAAAACCGTAGCGCTTTAAAGTGCTATTAAATAGTTTATATAATTTTCAGCCGTACCTTTCTGATGGGGTTCGAAACTAGGTTTCCATTTTTCGCGAAATCCAAGGCACGTGGACGAAATCCAGTTGCACCACGTCGAAGAGCGTGGAACGGCGCACCAGCGGGTCCCCCTCCGGTCGAGATCGATGGCGTCAGGGCGGCGGCTAGAAGTTGCTGACTTCCCGGGTTCAGATCTCCTCCAACTCGACACGATAAATCACAAAATGGGTATGGATTGGTAGCTGAGGGAAATCTCTACAAAAAACCCAACTGAAGTGGATGAATTTATTGAATGGATTTTGAATTAAAGAGGAGAGAAGGGAGGAAGGATTTCCGCTGTGCGCTGGGGTATCGGGGAAAAAGAACGGTCGCGTTGACCAATGAGTTTTATTTATTTATATATATATTTTTAAAATCTCCAAAATACCCTCTTTCACACACAAACCCCAATTCAAACCCAACGACTATCGCCCCTAGCTAAATACCCCCATTTCGAACACAATGGGATATGTTTCATAGGCCCATTCGACTGTTTCAGTCAGTTTTTCCTCAAATTAAAATATAAAACATTCAATATTCGATTTGAACGTACATTTCAATTTGCCAGGGCCACAAACTGATTCGAAAAATTCCAGAAAAATAAATCTAGCTATGTTTTGATGATACGGTTTAACAAAACTAGTTTCGTCGAATTTTGAGACCGTTTGAAAAAATGGCCCATTTCTGGTCGATCCAATTTAACTATAATTGACCAAAACACATTTTCCTTTGCCACACTCACATATTAACTTCAAAAATTATGAAATTTGAAATATAGCAATAATTTGACATCCCAGATCCAACAAAAGTGGTTTCGTCGAATTCTGAGGTCATTTGCAAAATGGCCATTTTCTGGTCGATCCAATTTAATAGAAATCGACCAAACACATTTTTCTTTGCCACGCTCACATACTAGCTTCAAAAATTATGAAATTTGAAACCTAGTAATAATTTGACATCTCGGATCCAACAAAAGTGGTTTCATAAAATTCTGAGGTCGTTTGCAAAATGGCCATTTTCTGGTCGATCCAATTTAATAGAAATCGACCAAACACATTTTCCTTTGCCACGCTCACGTACTAGCTTCAAAAATTATGAAATTTGAAAGCTAGCAATAGTTTAACATCCCAGATCCAACAAATGTGGTTTCTTTGAATTCCGTGGTCGTTTGCAAAATGGCCATTTTCACGGGCTATATAAACTCTATAGCGACCTTTCTGAAAATTCATTTGGCCATAACTTTTGCTTCCCGTTATGAAACTTCGATTTTTCAGATTCACTAGAAAGATATTCACTAACAGATTTAAATATTTTTGGTTTCACTCGAATCCGTTTTGTTTTGAACCCGGTATAGTCAGTCAAAGTTTGAAATGAAAATTTGAAACTGCCGCACCATTTCAGGCCTTGTTTATAATTCAAAGTAATTATATTTATTTTCAACTTCGATTCAAACTTGCCTTTCATCATTATTATTTAAAATATTTATTTTAAATACCTAAAATCCACTATTTTAGCTAATTTAAAATTTTCAAATTGGTTCAAATTTTCCGGGTTGTTACAACAATCGCAATTACCCTCTACTAATACTGAATTCCACATCACCCCGGTGATTCCTGAATTATCCATGCCCATAACATACACAACAAAACCCAATATATAGAGGGTAAATCCATAAAGGTGATGACAGTGTCCAAATGGATGCAACCCATATTCCCCTATTGTGTCTCTCCCACGTTTTTTCATTCTAATGTGCGAGGTTTAACGTAATTTTTTACCTCTCATTTGAATACCAAGTTCTACATATAATGCCATATTATAAATTCTTAGAAAAACTAATTAGTTCCCAAAAATATAACCCTCGAGTTCATACACCTTAAAAAAGGGTATTAAGCATATGAGTGGTTATCTTCCACACCACCACCAAACAGATGTACGTTTGTAAAAACCAATGTGTGAGATCTCGAAAATAACATGTCAAGCATTGATCCATATGAGTTGTGCAGGAAAGGGAAGAACAATGGACTATTAGCTAGTCGATCTTGCGAAGATGAATATCCCAAAAAAAAGGGATCACTATTACTTTTATCTATTTCGGGAGCTATGTAGATATTATCAACAAGAATTTCCGTTTAGGAGGTCTCTACCTTCAATCTTTGTCTTTAAGTTGCCTTCACTTCCAAATTCATAAGCTTTGGTTCGAAATGGTCAGATTATCTAGATATGATGTTGTTTATTTGTATCAATACAGATAAAAGATATATACATGTGTATATATAAGACTTTAACAACGTCTTCTACTTAATCCTTTTACCTTGATCAATATTTTATCATAGAGAACTTTTTAATCCTAATTTATTAGGAATATGTTTATGTATACTAGAGTTAGTACAATTCAATTCTTAATTAAAATTTCTTACTTCAAGTCATATCTTTGTTGGGTTGAAAATAATGTTATTTCAGATAGCCTTAACTTAAAATGAAATTTGTTGGGGTAAATGATTCATAGATATTTAACTAATTTCACCCATTATCATCTTCTGCATTTTAATCTATTATATTTGTCAAATAATAATGAAATTATCTTTAAAATTCACATGGATAGTATAAGTTTTGTCCTTAGAATTTAATACCAAGTTTAAGTTTTACTAAATCTGTTTTAAAACTCGATTACCTTTGGAGACTGCAAATCTCTTTTATTTATTTGAGGGAATATATCCGAAGCAAAACAATATGACTATTTCCTCTGACAGACCAGTATAAATAGCTAAAGCAAAACCCAAATAATGATTGTTCATGCTTGGGGTCTAGAGAATCTCTTTGTCACCCATAAGGTTTTATAAGTTAATTGATTGGTTCTAAACTTTTAAAATATTTTAGAACATCTAAGCTTTTCTTTCGAACGTTCCATTCTATTGTCGGGTTTTCCATGTCACTCACAAATGTAACAAATGCACTATTCATTTTCGCATGTCCTATCTTTACTAACGAAATTCGTATTTGCGATAACTTCTCATTCACTTACTCTAAGTCTTGAATACTATTTAAAACAACTTCCTTTGATCATTCATCTTGAGTACTTTAAAAACTTGTGTTGTTTATTGAAAACTTTTTCTTAATCATTTTACAACCTTTCATAAAAGATTCGAGAAAAATTCCAAAGTTTGAAACTATTTATTTGTAAGTTCTTAGTCCATTGCTAAAATCTTAGTGAACAGTAACTTTTAAGCATTATAAATTAAAACGCTTATTTTATTTCATATGTAGCCATTTTTATTACTTAAATCCCTTTTAAATTATATTAACATATTTATGGGATTTATTTCATAATTTTCGAGTATTAAAAATATCAAGTTCTAAGGTGTTGAAAACCATATTTTTCGAACTACCGAAACAAAATGGTTTTGAAAACATGTTTTGGTCATAACTCAGGATTTACTGAACAAAATCTTTAATTTTCACATTTATATGGACATTATAGTTATAAAGTATATTTCATTCTATACATCCATTCAAATTTCCAGATCGCGAAATTGCAAACTTCCAAAATGTGATTACTTGTTTTTGACTTATTTTCTCTACTTCTCCAAACTTTAGTGAGACTATTTCTAATGCTTATAAGCTATTTATAAAAAATTATAAACCAATTTCAATGAGGTTAACAATATTATATACAATGTTATAACTTACGAAGGAAAGTGATTTTTTTGTGTACATCTGATGTGTATTATCTATGAATCATCTGTATATCAAGCTAGCATGCAATCAACTAATCATCAACCAAAAATAAATCATTTTTCATTAAAACTGGGCTAATCTAATAAGTATACTTATATATCGAAAATCATAGATTACTTTAATGATATAGAAGTATTGTTAACACTTTTATTTTAATTGAATTTTGGATCTTCTTATGTCGACTATAGCTCCGCTATTCTGAACTAGAGCTCTTTGATCTTGCTTCCGTCTTCCTTGTTATGCTCTGTTATGTAACGATGGTCGGAACAAAGCCCCCTTCCTTGCATGCATATGAGCTGGCACACAACTCCCATATAACAAAAGAAATCTCTGATGTTACGTGCCTACCAGCTCATATTTGTACATAATTCCTTCAATATATTCCATGATGTAGGACTATTATATCCAAACCATCATTCCTTCTTAACAACATGCGAGGCAATCCTAACAGTCTTCCCCTTGACTCGCATCCTATGAGTATCTTTCGAGAGCACTACCTTGCATGTATGGCCCAGTCCGAACCTTCAGCTCTGATACCACTGTTGTGTAGCGACGGTCGGAACAAAGCCCCCTTCCTTGCACAAATACGAGCTAGCACACAACTCCCATATAACAAAAGGAATCCCTGATGTTACGTGCCTACCAACTCATAATTTTACACAATTCCATCAATATATTTCGTGATGTGGGACTGTTATATCCAAACCATCATTCGTCTTTAACAATATGCAAGGCAATCCTTACATGCTTCGCCACCCTAGAGAGTTGTAGCCAAGATAATCTTTGCTGAAGCACATGGTGGCCATGGGTGTTGATCGGTAGAAGAGAGATTTCCTAGCTTTTTTTTCAAATCAAAGTTGTATAATTTTCTATATCTTTTGACTATTTATGCAGAATACCGACAAGACTTTGGAATTTTTCTAATAGATGAAAAAGCCACTAATCAAAAGGAAGAAGATGATGAAGAGAATAAGGCTTCTAGAGAAGAAAGGTGTAAAGAGAAGTGAATGAAATGGATGTGTATTTATAGGAAAATATGCGATTAAAATATACTAATGTAAAATAAACAAAATGATTTTCACTGCTTAGTTAACATTCGCATATTTTATAACAAAATTAATATACAAAATTCCTATTATTTAAAACAAATAAAAGGTGTCTCATTTCATATTTAATATTGTTATCAAATTATTTTAACTTATTTTTAGTTGATAGGATTTATTATCAATAATTGACGATATCATAAGTTATGTCATCAGGACATTTTCTCACCTAAAATAAAATAAACATTTTATTTTATATTTCTTCTTCAGTGGACATATTAGTGTATGAATCCATCTTTATATCACCTAATATTGAAAATCCCAATTTTACCAAAAATCGATTTTCTTTGCTTTTTTGACAAAAAATCAAATTTCTTATTTTGAAAATAAACTTCAGAAATAAGTTCATCATTATTATATATCACATAAATTTTGAATATTTATGCTTAATGATAAATTACTTGAATATTTTAAATAGATCAAAATCCACTTTCAAAGTAATAAAATGTTGCTCATTATATATTAGGGATTGGTGCAGACCCGCGTAATTGTGAGTTTGAAGCTTCAAATTTTTGGGCGAATTAGTCAACGCGAAGAGACGCGAAGAGACTCTATAAGGGAATTTCAGTCAGAAATTTTCTCGTCCATACCTATGAATAGTGGAAGCATAATTTATTCAGGGGATCTTTATGCTACTATATTATACTTAGGGATCCATACTAATCTGATGCTCTTGTAATTAGATATTGCAATATAAATAAATTCTTTCAAGTGTACGAGTGTCGAACAACTATAAATTCACAAAAGTTACTAATTCTTCTTTGCATACATTTTATTCTCTACTTTTCTTTTCATGGGAATCTCTACTAATTTTATGCAAAAAAAATCAATGCTTCAACTGAGAATTGAATTCCTGGACTATTTGGATCCATTATCTACTTATGGATTGTTTAGGTTCATGAGATAAATCTAGTTTTTCTTCCCATCCAATATCCATTCTACTTAAATTTGAAAATGTCTGGAGCAGGCTATCATCCATGGTCCCCAAAAGAAGAGTTACTACATCCCGCGCTACTGAAGATCAAGAGAATGCAAGTTTTTAACAATTTGATCAAAATGTGGAACCTACTGTTACAGAGGCCTTTAATCCTGTAGGTTCCGTCACCGAATTTGATTTTGAATGCTTGATGAAAGATTTATTGGATAGCCACCAATATCTGAACCAACAGACGCCGATTAACACAAACATGATGAACCATCTGTTGAACATTCCGCATTTTATGTATTGGAGGATCGTAAAATATTAGTATTTTATTCTCTGAGGATTGGATCATTCCCATATTTTAATATGTTGTTTATGGGATGTGAGACATGTCCATAATTTTTACCAATTTTGTTTGTAACCATTTTGCCCCTGTCAGTCTTGTACAAAGCATAACTTTTGACTAGTGTAGAATCAGGTGTTGAGACCTATGCAATTGAAAAGGAAACTATATTTCCCTTTTTGTAGAGTGGTCACAATAAAGTTTTGGTTTAGCGGTTTGGGAGGAATCGTTGTTTTAAGGCTTTATAGTTGGCTGTCTAAGTTTGGTAAGCCTTAATGGACTGATTTGGGGAGGCCCATTAGTGGGCTGGTGGAGGCTATAAATACGGGGTAGGAAGCATGGAAAATAGTTTACTTTCTCCAATATCTCATTTGGAAGAGCAAGAGTTCCTCCATTTCTCTATTCTCTTCACCTTTCCACCATTAAAGCTTGGAGAATCGAAGATCTACACCGTTTGAAGCTAGATCTACCCCATTCCAAGAGAGAGTTCATCGGATCAGAGAGTTTAGATCAAATTCGTCGCTATTCGAATCTAGATCTAGGTGTTTTTCGATTGTTTTGGAGAATTAGTGAGTGATATGCATCTCTCATGCGGATTCAATAAAATATATGAGTTGTATGCGCATAATTTCATCGTTTTCAAGTCATTTTCCTTAGATCGTAAGTTTATTTTCATGAGAATCGCCATAAGATCTAATTTAACGACAAAAAACCGGTAATTTCTACGCTATTTCATACGTTTATGCAAGTTAGATCCATAATTTAGTTTACATATTCATTTATCATGATTTTGGTGAAGTTTGCATAGTTTTGATGAAATCGTCATATTCATTATGTAAGTGATTTCATAACATGCTTATGGTTGTATTGGATGAATTGAATGAGTTGATTTGTCGATAATGTCGACTGGTGAAGTTTTGGTTGAAATTGGTGTTGAATTGGACCAGTACAGGCCATGGGTCAAGCGTGTAGTACAAGTGTAGTACAAGTGTAGTACAGTGTTCTACAACCTGGAGTCCTGGTCGGTCGAGCAGTAGACAGAGGATCGGTCGAGCAGGATGCGGTTGAGCATGAGTTTGGGTCGTACAAGGAGGGGGGAGCCTGGTGTTGGGTCGAGCAACATACGGGTCGAGCAGTGGTTCAGGTCGAGAAAGCATGGGTTCGGGTCATTTAAGGTAAAGGCGATCGGGTCGGTCGTAGATTAGGTCAATCGAGCACCCATGGGACTGGGTCGGCCAGTGTGCAAAGAAGTCGGGTCGGCCAGGGTATAGGGGTCGGTCCGAACATGGGAAAGTCGGTTGTGCAGGTGGGTCGAGCAGAAGGGTCTCGAACAGCATGGTCGGCCGAGCAAGTGAAGGGTTTTGACATCGTTTATAAACATGGTAGTTGGTGGCATAAATGCTGCAGTTTGCTCCGCCGTGAATGTGTGAATGCTATGGATTGTTTCAGACCTTATGTTGATGTTTACTTTGGCTCGAGAGTGGTGGTGAGTTCGAAGTGAATTCAAGGGGGAATGTCGAAGTGATGTGATGTGTGCATTACTAGTTGTAATGCAACGGGTGTGATAACAACTCAAAGGCGTTTTGAGTTGGGTGATAATGATAGGATGGTCGCCGTCGATGACGACTATAGTTACCGAAGGCTGAGGAATTATCGTTATCATAGGTTCTAGCGGGCTCAAAGCAGGTGTTGCACGATTTTGTCATATTGTCGAGTAACTTGGGTGTCGTGTATGGCCTAGATACGTTTCATCGTATGGCGTGTGGGATTTTTGCTAGAACCGGGGTTTACCATTAGCCCTTGACAATTGGTGGCAAATTGTTCAACCTGTCATACGATTAATGATGGTTTCGAAGCAGGGTTGGCGGTGATAGCCAGAGTCTATCATGCATGTTAGATGTTTTGTTTGTACCTCTCACGTAGATTATCTAACATCGAAGGAGATGTTCCTTAGGGCTTGTCTGATAACGGTTTGGGCCTCTGGGGTTCGTGCTTGAGGGATGTTGAGTTCGATTACAATGGTTTACGTGGGATATATATAATCTAGATGTTATGAGTGCTATTGTTGGTTGCTTCTGATTGCCACAAATAAATAGTTGTTTTGAATTCCATGGATGGATGGTTGAAATGTTTGATGTAAAGGCTATCATTTCCAATGTGGGGAAGACGGGAGTTGAGTTCTTCTCTGTTATTGTGGATAGATTAGTTCGTTTATTTACCCATTCTCATATACTTTATTGATGATGTTAGATAGCTATTTTATAGCTCACTAAGATTGTTTTCTGACTCAAGGTTTTATGTTTCCTCTTATAAACTTGGGCTGTTCATCCGATTGTTGGTTGGGTTGACTAGGTGGCAGGTGATAGCCTAGTGAGGACGATGTTGTTGTTCATAGGCGAGCAAGAGGCTGGTATAATATCTTTCTTGCTATATAGTATTTGGATTCCTGCTGTTTTTATTCTTCTCTAAGTGCTGTAGTGAGCTAAATTATACAAACATTATTGTTGTAATCCAAGTGTATGGATGTTACTTTCTAATTGTTAAGAAAGTTTGGTGTTTTTCTGCTTCACTATTAATACCTGTTATATATGTTCTATTATATTTTATCCTTGAGCTGTGAGTTATACGATAGGTTTCGCTTATGTTATCTTAACTTGATCATCGTCCATAGCTGTCTGGTACGTCTTTTAGCGCATTATTCCTCTTGTTAAGTGCAAGGGTTATGTGCGGTCATCACATTTGGTATCAGAGCTCTGGTTATCAATTTCAGCCGTAGTTCAAAGACGTAATCACGTATGAGAGACATATTTGCAGATTTCAGTTGGATGTATACTATATGATACTATATAGTATAGTAGCTTTTGTACTTCTTTAGCAGCTTTTCTTGCAAGTGGCTAATAATTCTAATTTGCAGATTTAGAATGAGTCAACGTGCTTCAAGGCATACTGCTATGGAGGGGGTTGTGCTTGGAGGGGGTAATAGAGGTATCCCAAATTACCCAGCCATGTTTGAGGCTATGATGGAAACATTCATGCGAAGGGTACTCGCTCCAGTGGCAGCCACGGTAGATGTATGTGTTCAGTTGCCTAGGGTTGTGGATTTTACAAAGCTATGCAAAGATTATACATCTCTAGGAGGAAAGCCATTCAAAGGAACTGAACAGTCTTTAGAAGTTCAGAGGTGGTTGGATTCTTATGTTCGTATTTTTGAAGATTTGGGAATGGATAATGTAACTAGGAGAAAGCCTGCATCAAGGCTGTTGCAGGGCAGGGCCATGGAGTGGTGGAATTTAGTTACACTTGAGACTCCAAAAGAGGAAGTTGTTGTTGTTGCAACCAAGAAAGGTACAAAACCACAACAGGGTGGTAAGAAAAAGAAAAGGAACTGACAACAACAGAAGGGAAAAGATAACCAAGAGAAGCAGAAAGGTGAAGTGACTTGCTATAAATGCTGGCAGAAGTTCCATTATTCCATGGATTGTAAGATTCCTAAGGCTGAGAAGAAGTGCTTCAAGTGTGAAAGCATGGGCATGAGAAGAAGGATTGTCCAGATTTAGCTAAGGGCAAGTAGGTTGTGAAGGAATATGTTTTGGAAGCCATACCATTTTCTTCGAGAGCTCCTACTGCAGTGGAGAAAGGAAAGGGTGTCACTGTGTAAGGTACTCTTTCAATTAATGGTGTTTCAGTTTGTGTTTTGTTTGATACTGGAGCATCGCATTCTTTCATTTGTAATGAGCTTGTGTGCCGCTTGGGTTTGGAACCCGAGATTTGTGATAGACCTTTGATCGTGACTAATCCAGTTGGGGGTTCGTCCAGTTTGTGCATGTTGTGCCATGGTCTAGTGTTGTCGAGTCATGGCTGCTCTTTTGTGTGTGATTGCTTTATGTTGAGCTTCGTTGGGTTTGGGATCATTTTGGGCCTGGATTGGCTCAAGAGGTGTGCGACAAGAGTGAATTGCAAGAATCTAGAGGTGAAAGTCGGGGATGTGGAAGGGCGAAAGGTGTTGATTAGATGTAAGCCCAAAGATGGTGTCTTCGTGAGCTACTTATATTCGCTTGTGATTCCACAGGAAGACTTGTCATATGTGCTGATCGCTAATGAGTTTGGGGACGTCTTTGATGAGGTCAAAGGGTTGCCGCCGCATCGTGAGATCGAGTTTAGAATTGATTTGGTTGAGGGTGCTAGACCAATCGTTATGCCTCTTAGGCGGATGGCGCTTAAGGAACAATGAGAGTTAGAGGTGCATGTTCGTGACCTTTTGGGAAAAGGATTCATTCGGAGAAGTGTTTCCAAGTAGGGTGCACTAGTAGTGTTTGCAACAAAAGCTGATGGCTCATTGAGATTGTGTGTGGACTATCGTGAGTTGAACAAGGTGACTAAGAAGAACAAGTATCCGTTTCCAAGGATAGATGACTTGTTCGATCAGCTTCATGAAGCCAAAGAGTTTTCTCAGATGGATTTGGCAACGGGATTCCACTGGTTGAGAGTGGCAAAGGATAGTGTGTCGAAGACTGCTTTTTGGACACCATCCGATTTCTTTGAATGGTTGGCGATGCCATTCGGGTTGATTAATGCACCAACGTATTTTGTGGATCTTATGAGTAGAGTTTTCAGACACCAGTTGAACAAGTTCGTGCTTGTGTTCGTGGATGATATTCTGGTTTATTTTCGAAATGAGGAGGAGCATAAGACACACTTGAGAGTTGTGTTGGAAATCTTGCGAAAGCATCAGCTGAGAGCTAAGTTTTCAAAGTGTCATTTCTGGAAGAGCGAAGTTAGATTCTTGGGTCATGTTGTTTTTGGTAATTGGATAGCGGTTGACTTCACTAAAGTGGAAGCAATCCAGGACTGGGATGAACTTAAGAATGCGACGGATGTGAGAAGTTTTCTTGGGTTGGTTGGTTATTACCGACAGTTTATCAAGGATTTCTCGAAGATAGCTGCACCATTGACAGGATTCACGAAGAAGAACCAAGTGTTCACATGGGATGCTAAGTGTGAACAAGCATTCGGGATCCTGAAGGAGAGGTTGACAAGTGCTTCTGTGTTCATCATTCCATGTGGGAATGAAGAGATGGTGGTATACACTGATGCATGTGGTACTGGACTTAGAGCAGTGCTAATGCAGAAGGATAAGGTTCTAGCCTACACAAGTGGACAACTGAAGCCGCATGAGAGAAATTACCCAACTCATGATGTGGAGTTGGTGGTGGTTGTGTTTTCTCTGCAGATGTGAAGGCATTACCTATTGGGAGTTCGATAAGAGTTGTTCATGGATCACCAGTCGCTGAAGTATCTTTTCTCCTAAAAGGATTTGAATCTTTAACAGTAAAGATAGTTGGAGTTTCTAGCATCATATGATTTTGTTATAGCCTATACGCCTGGTAAAGGTAACGCGGTTGCGGATGCGTTGAGTCGAAGACACAAAAGTTTGGGAGCGATGTTTTCGGAATGGAAGAGCCTTGAGGTTTTGGTAGAATTTGATTTTAGACCAAGGTATGAGTCGAAATCTGAAATGTTGGCAATCTTATCGATAAGACCTACTCTTATCGAAAGGATTGGCGAGAGCCAAAAGCGAGACATAAAGGTTGTCGAGTTTATACAGAAGCTAGAACCAGATAGTAATGAGTTCGTGGACGATAGAGAGGGTTGGCTTCTAAAGTAAGAACGATTGGTTGTTCCTGATATCGACAGATTGAGAGATGAGGTTCTGAGAAAATGTCATCACTTGAAGTTGACGATTCATCCCAGTGGTAATAAGATGTATCAAGACATGCAGCGAGTCTACTAATGGGAGGGGATGAAGCGAGATACTGGAAAGTTCATTTCTAAGTGTTTGCACTGTCAATTAGTAAAGATTGAACAAAAGAAGCCAAGTGGTTTACTTCAGCCATTGGTAGTTCCTACGTGGAAGCAGATATCGATGTATTACCTAGAACAAGGGCAGAAAACGAGGGAATTTGGGTCATCGTGGATTGCTTGACCAAAAGTGCAAGGTTCATTCTTATCAAATCGACTAGGATGGCATCGAAGTTGGCTGATATTTATATAAAATAGATAGCTCAATTTCATGGTATCCCAAAGAGCATAGTGAGTGACTGAGATCAATTGTTCACAAGTGGATTTTTGAAGAGTTTGCAGGAAGCTTTAGGAACAGAGTAGAGTTTGAGTACAGCTTATCATCCCTAAACTAATGGTCAAACCGAAAGGGTTAACCTAGTTTTGGAAGGTCTCCTAAGAGCTTGTGTGTTGGATTTTGGGGGATCGTGGGAAGACCATCTACATTTAGTTGAGTTTGCATATAATAATAACTACCAGTCTAGCATCGGGATGGCACCATACGAGGAATTGTATGGGAGGTCGTGTAGTTCTCCAGCCTGTTGGTTAGAAACTGGAGATAAGTTGATACTTAGGCCAGAAATGATAAGGGAAAACTTGGACTGTATCGAGTTTGTTCGGAAATGAATGAAGGCAGTCCAAGATCATCTTAAGAGTTATGTTGATAAGCATCGAAAGGATTGAGAGTTCGACGTGGGTGATATGGTCTTTGTAAAGATCTCGTCGTTAAAGCATGTGGTCCAGTTCAGAAACAAAGGAAAGTTAACTCCAAGATTCATTGGGCTATTTCTGATAGTCGAGCGAATTGGAAAGCTCGCATATAGATTGGAGTTACTCGAGAAGATGTCGAATGTGCATAGTGCGTTCCATGTGTCATTTCTATGGATGTTCATGCACGATTTGAATGTAGTGATATCTCAAGAGCAGTATGAACTATGAAGACCTTGAAGTTGAGACCGTAGTTGCGAAACCTCGTAAGCTGCTTCATGTTGTGGGGAATGACATAAAACAACTTAGGAGGAAGATGGTTAAGCTAGTCAAGGTACAATGGAGTGAGGATGGCGACGATTGTATGCGGGAGACGGAGGAGAGCATGAAGGCGACCCATCTGGAACTCTTCGTCGGTACGACCCATTGATATCGTGTCACCTTCATTGTAGCTTGTACTGTTGTGCTTATGTTGGAATACCGCGTGCTAGGATAAAGCAATGGATGCATGGTTAGAATTGGCTGCTCATGGATGGTAGGCATGCGGAATTGCTGTGGTTGGTAATATTTTTTGGGATTTCGGGGGCGAAATTCCTAAAGGGAGGAGAATGTAACAGCCCGCATTTTACGTATCGGAGGATCGTAAAATATTAATATTTTATTCCCTGAGGGTTGGATCATTCTCATATTTTAATATGTTGTTTATGGGGATGTGAGACATGTCCATAATTTTTACCAATTTTGTTTGTGACCATTTTTCCCTTGTCATTCTTGTACAAGGCATAACTTATGACTGGTATTGAATCAGGTGTCGATACATGTGCCATTGGAAAGGAAATGATGTTTCCCTTTCTGTAGAGTGGTCATATAAAAGTTTTGGTTTAGCAGTTTTGAAGGAATTGTTGTTTTAAGGTTTTACAGTTGGTTGCTCAGGTTTGGTAATCATTAATAGGCTGATTTGGGGAGGCCCATTAGTGGGCTGGTGGAGGCTATGAATCAGGGGTAGGAGGCATGGAGAATAGTTTACTTTATCCATTCTCTCATTTGGAAGAGCAAGAGTTCCTCCATTTCTCCATTCTCTTCACCTTTCCGCCATTAAAGCTTATAGAGTCGAAGATCTAAACCGTTTGAAGCTAGATCTACCCCATTCCAAGGGAGAGTAATTCAGATCGAGAGTTTGGATCAAATTCTTCGCTGTTCGGATCTAGATCTAAGTTTTTTTGGATTGTTTTGGAGAATTGGCAAGTTATATGCATCTCTCACATGGATTCAACCAAGTGTATGAGTTGAATGCGCATAATTTCACCATTTTCAAATCGAAATCCTTTGATCTACGTCGTTGTAAGTTTATTTTCATGAGAATCGCCATAAGATCTAGTTTAGCAACCTAAAACCAGTAATTTCTATGCTATTTCATATGTTTATGCAAGTTAGATCCATAATTTAGTTCACATATTCATTTATCATAATTTTGGTGAAGTTTGCATAATTTAGATGAAATTGTCATATTCATGTTGTTTGTGATTTCATAACATGCTTATGGTTGTACTGGATGAATTGGATGAGTTTATTTCGTCAATAGTGTCGATTGGCCAAGTTTTGGTTGAAATTGGTGTTGAATTGGACCAGTACAGGCCATGGGTCAAGCATGTAGTACAAGCGTAGTACAGTGTAGTACAACCTGGGGTCCTGGTCGGTCGAGAGGTGGACATGGGATCGGTCGAGCATGAGTTTGGGTCGTGCAAGCAGGGAGCGAGCCTGGTGTTGGGTGAGCAACATACGGGTCGAGCAGTGGTTTAGGTCGAGCAAGCATGGGTTCGGGTCGGTCAAGAAAAAGGTGATCGGATTGGTCGTAGGTTAGGTCAGTCGAGCACCCATGGGACCGGATCGGTCAGTATGTAAAGAAGTCGGGTCGGCCAGGCAGTAGAGTCGGGTCGAACATGGGAAAGTCAGTCGTGTAGGTGGGTCGAGCAGAAGGGGCTCGAGCAGCATGGTTGGCCAAGCAAGTGAAGGGTTTTGATATCGTTTATAAACACGGTGGTTGGTGACATAAATGCTGCATTTTGCTCCGCAGTAAATGTGTGAATGCTATGGATTGTTTCAGACCTTATGTTGATGTTTTCTTTGGTTCGATAGTGGCAATTACTTCACAGTGAACTCAAGGGGAAATATCGAAGTGATGTGATGTGTACGTTGCTAGTTGTAATGTAACAGGTTTGATAACAACTCAAAGGTGTTCAGAGTTGGGTGATAATGGTAAGATGGTTGCCGTTGATGACGACTAGAGATACCGAAGACCAAAGAATTATAGTTATCGTAGGTTCTAGTGATCTCAAAGAAGGGGTTACACGATTTCATCGTATGGTCGAGTACCTTGGGCGTTGTGTATGGCCTAAACACATTTCGTCGTATGGGGTGTGGGATTTTTGCTAGAACCGGGGTTTACCATTGGCCCTTGACAATTTATGGAAAATTGTTCAGCCAGTCATACGATCAACGATGGTTTCGAAGTAGGATTGGCGGTGATAGCCAGAGTCTGTCATGTATGCTGGATGTTTTGTATGTTTCGTCTCACATAGATTATCCAACGTCGAAGGAGATGTTCCTTGGGTGTTGGTCTGATATTGGTTTGGGCCTCTGGGGCTTGTGCTTGAGGGATGTTGAATTCGATTAGGATGGTTTACATGTGATATATATAATCTGGATGTTATGAGTGACATTGTTGGTTGCTTCTAATTGCCATGAATAAATGGTTGTTTTGGTATCCAAGGATGGATGGTTGAAATGTTTGATGTAAAGGTTATCACTGTCCGATATGGGGAAGACGGGAGTTGAGTTCTTCTCTGGTGTTGTGGGTAGGTTAGTTCGGTTATTTACCCATTCTCATATAATTTATTGATGATGTTAGATAGTTGTTTTATCGCTCACTAAGACTGTTGTATGACTCAAGGTTTTATGTTTCCTCTTATTACCTTGGGCTGTTCTTCCGATTGTTGGATGGGCAGACTAGGTAGCCGGTGGCAAGTGATAGCTTAGTGAGGACGATGTTGCTATTC
This sequence comes from Allium sativum, assembly GCA_030737875.1. Taxonomy (NCBI): domain Eukaryota; kingdom Viridiplantae; phylum Streptophyta; class Magnoliopsida; order Asparagales; family Amaryllidaceae; genus Allium; species Allium sativum. The sequence continues at coordinate 563,779,340 of CM060919.1, read as the reverse complement.
GGAGGCGAGTAGGAGGCTAGCGTACTATCTTTCTTACTATGTAGTATTTGGATTTCTGCTGTTTGTTATTCTTCTCTGAGTGTTGTAGTGAGGCTAAATTGTACGAACACTATTGTTGTAATCCAAGTGTATGGATATTACTTTTTATTTGTTAAGAAAGTTTGGTGTTTTCCTGCTTCACTATTAATACCTGTTAAATATGTTTTATCCTTGCGCTATGAGTTGTACGACAGGCTCCGCTTGTGTTATCTTACATTGATGATCGTCCATAACTGCCTGGCAAGTCTTTCAGCGCATTATTCCACTTGTTAAGTGCAGAGGTTATGAGCGGTCGTCACAAGTTGAATGCCTAACATGAAACTAAGAGAGAACCAATTCCTCTATATTATGAATTTTAAAGCCCTTTATCATCTGGAAACTACCTTAGGAGTAGGAGAAAAATGATGAACATGTACGAAAAATGACTATCTAAGAAGGAACTCTGGACCGATATAGACAAGGTATATGGACTAATACGATACCAAACCCACTCACATAGGGATTGGAGGCTTAGATATGGTATACTTCTCTTACACCCCATGATCAATTTGGGCACTATGAGTCATGCAGGGGCTGCAAAATTTCCAACAAGGAATGAGCATAGTACTGCTGATGTACACTCCTTCTAGTGGAAGGAGAACCATGGCAATGTGGTGCAACTCGTAGGCATGAACCGTGCCATGCATACAGGGTAGATTACAAATATTTCAAAATAATGAATTTCCAACAACTGGACTTGACAACCATGGCGAGACAACTTGTTAGAGAAAGTCAGAGCCAATGTATGACGACTAAGGCACTTCCCTAAGCCATAATCCTTTCACTAATGCTGTTCTACATGAGGAATATCCATGGTGATTCAACAATCTAACTATGCCAATGTAAGTATGGAAAACTGACCTTAGGCAACATGTCATGAATTACTAGTGGCAATAGGCTCCTCTTAAGCAACAGATGTATTCAAGTGTAGATGAGTTCCAAATTGTTTAGAATGAATAACGATTATATGGTTTACTCGACCACAAGCAAGGTCCATCTCCTCATTTAGCCATTGGAGAGAAAATTTATTAAGTATTTCTTAATGTACATTAATCACTGCAAAGGTGTCACATATCTATCTGATTTATTCCAAGGAGATGAGAAATTGCTGGAATTTTTACTTTAAAGATTCAATGCCATAGTGATTGAGGTGAGTTAGCCTCGGGAGAACATAATTTTGATGGTGTTGATAATAGGGGTTGACCCCAATATAGATTTTGGTAAATGGTACAGACATGAAGCCTTCCTTCATCGTAGACCGCTTTTACAATAAGGTTAACCTGTACTTGCTTAAGGAGAATGTGGGAATGACTATACGATGGGTGATGTAGGATAGTAAGCCAAAAGAATTTAGAGCGATATGGCAATAAAAAAAGCTAGAATGGGTTACATGAACATTGATGTTAATATCTAAAACAATAACAACAAACAATCCTAAAATGAGAAGTTGGATTATAGGAGATGTTCAAGGAACCTAAAATATGATAGTTATACATCTCCAAATAACTCAATCAGAAAAACTATTTAGCAACTCACAACTTGGAGTGATATAAGAAGTCACCCTTGGGAGAGTCTACTAAGAGCAAAAGAAGATTGGAAAGTTGGGTAGCTTTTAAGAGATCCATGGTCTTTTTTAACAAGAAAAGGATGTATATATATAAGGAGAATCCATCCATTCTCCAACGGCACAAAAACAGATCTGTAGAAACGGCTACAGGATCTATGCACACACGAAAATAAACAATACAGTACTACAAACAAGGCAGACAAAATACAATCACATATGAAAACACTGAAGAAGCTGACGACCAACAAAGTCAACATCCAAGCTAAGAGGAATGCCGATTGCCATAACCAGAAAGCCGCCCAATCTCCGCAACCCAAAAGATAAGGGAAAGGAAGTTGGAAAGGATAATCTACTACGTCGAGTCAGATGATGAGTGCATTCAGATCGTCTGAAAGCTCCTAATCTAAACCAGTTACTCCAGGCACCAGCAGACCCAAAGACTAGCGATCCTATAAAAAACTGTGAACCGGGTCTTATAGTACTAGCAAACAAAATCAAAACTTAAAGGGGGAGGGATGGAGAGGTGTAAGGATTTAATAGTTGGACGGATCCTGCTAACCTTAATGTAGAAGATTCAATCAATTCTCGCCCCTGGGGTAGTTAGTACCGATGTAATATTGAAGGTACTAGCCAATCTTCTCGAGCGGGAACCAATAGAACTCTAAACGATCTGCCACGAAATGCAAGGAACACATCATTCCTTACCTGTTAAGTGATGGAAGATAGGTCCATAGGCAATTCCTCAAAAATTGCCTTATTCCGCAAGCACCAAATATGCCAGCAGATAAGACAAGGAATTGACCTAAAAAGGATACAGCAAACAGATTTACCTGAGATTCCAGCTCACTAGTATCTCAGTAAATCAGCCAGAGAAGACACATTACCCTGAAGACCAACCAAGTTCCTGAAGTAATTCCAAACAGCTTTGGCAGAAAAGCCAAAGAAAAACAAGTGAGCTATGGATTCCGTATCACATAATGCACATCACCTACAACAAAACACAAGAGGGATTCCAATCCTCTGGAGGTTCACGTCTATCGATAGACCACCAAGTAGGGTTCATCACATAAACAGAGAAACCTTCAGGGGAAACAGACATCCCAGATAAAGGAAAAGAGAGGGAGATGTGGAGCTGGCTTTCCCGCAGAACTCCAAGCCTTCCTGATCGAAAATGGACTGTTGTCCCATCCGACTCCACCACCATGTGAATCCGAAAAGTCCTTCACGGATTACATCCGTTTCTACGTCTCACTAGCGCAGGATAGAACACCAGATAAATTCGCAGCCATGAGTCTGCAGTTCTTGGCGTGAAGGAACGTCACCCATAAGGAGTCGTTCACATTTAACCAAGCCCACAACTTGCAAGCAAAGGCAGTACAAGTATACTTTGGATTTCTGAGGCCTAAAACCCTTCACTTTTAGGACAGAATATGATGCCCCAGGATTTCGAATGGTGGCGATTAGCATTGTCCTTTTTACTGCAGAAAAGGACGAAGCCAAGAACCGATAAGAACAGAAGAAAGACGAGGTAGGAGTCATAGCAGCAAAGATGTGCGATCGTATAAAGTCTAGCACATACTTTATGAGAATCAGTCATCCTGCTTGAGAGAAGCGCCACATTCCACCGGATGATCATTCTCCTGGCTCTATCTATCAGGGGATCGAAAATGACGTTGAACTTATGACCTCTATAAAGCACAATATCGAGGTACGGTAAAGGAAGGGTAGCAGCGTTAAAACCGGTGAAGGTTTCAATCTAAGTGGATCTAACCGTAGACAAGTCTCTTGCCGGCATGAAGCTACTTTTAGCAGAATTAACGTGTTGGCCCAAGCACCTCTCGTACTACTGAATGAGACTGAGTAAACGACGGATTGAGCGACGACTACCATTTGTGAAAATGATAATGTCATCGGCGAATGATAAGGAAGAGATGAGAGGGCAGACCGAATGGATGGCAAAACGATGAATCTGATTTGCTATCGTAAGTGAGTGTATGTCACGCACAAAAGCCTTAGCAACAATAACAAAAAGAGCAGGGGAAAGATGATCTCCTTGACGACCACATTAAAACCCCTGACCTTCTGATCAATCGGAGATACTAGCTCCTGAGCTAAAAGGATGTTATCCGTAATCAAATGTTCTTTTATGAACCCAGCTTAAGAAGAGGAAATAATACGCTGCAGAAACGAAGCCAGCCTAGTGATTAGCACCTTAGAAATATTGTTGATAGAAAATTTACACAAACTGATAGGCCAAAATCTGTACACGGCGGAGGATTTTTGCACCTAGGGATAAGGATCAAGTTGCTGGAAGTCCATCCTTGAAGCAGATCTCCACCGAAGAAGAAAAAATGAATAGCTAGGCAGAAGTCCGATAGGATGATCAACAGACACTCTGAAAAAAGACCCCATTGAAGCCATCAGACCCATTTCCTTACTAAGAGAAAAGACACATGCTCATATCTCTTCTGAAGGAAAAGGTACGACAAGTTCAGCACTCTCCGAAGGAAGAACTAAACTGGGAATCAAGGTTAACATTGTCGTTTTAGAAACGACAAGAAGGGAGACCAAAGAAGATTTGGAAGTTGGAAAGGATGGTCTCTTTGACTTCCTCCAGAGTGGAAGCCACAAAGAGATCAGGGTGTTCATTCTGAAGAATTGTAAGAAGTCTGTTCTCCTTACGAATGGAAGAATGGATGAACTTGGAGTTCGAATCACCATCGACAACAAGAGATCCATGGTCACCACATGAACAAAGGTAATTACCTTTGTGATGTGATCGAGAGCTGATTTGGAAAAAAAGATTACAATAATTTGTGCAAGACCCGTAGGATGCTCAGTAAAGTGCAACTGATCCTTACTGAGGAAAGGTTCCGCCTAGAGCCCAAGATCCTAGATAGCTAGAAAGGCGGCCTAAAATATCATTAGTCACAAACTAGACCTTTGACGGTCAGCTTCCAAGTGAGAAAGGATGAAGCAACGTGGAATAGCGAAAACTTATGATGCTATTTAATTGAAGAATGAAACTTATGTTTATTTGCTTAGAGATATCAAATAAGATTAACTCTACTATTTATTTCTTTTAGCAAAATTGATTTTATACTGTGCATGTTTGTCTTCGCATGTTTTTTTAGTCATAAACATGACTAAATGTGTTGAAATCATAAGCAGAATGCAGTCCTGCTGATTAGGTGAGTTAGATGCTGATCAGAATCCTATGGACTATGTTTGGAACTGTGGAGTTTAATTAAGGAAAACGTGATTTGATTGTTCGTTAACCATCTCTTGCCCTGGACTTTGGGCAGGAATACGATTTAAAGTAGGTGAAATCCAATCATCCACTCTTTAACTGGTTTTACGAGTTTGTCTAAACATGTGTATCTTTCCGAAGCCTTAACAAGATTAATCCTAAATTAAAAAAAAAGGACTTGATCAAACCTTTTGATCTTTTAACTCTTACCTTTTGTTCGATGTTATGAGTATAAAACAGAAGTAATCATGATTTGACCATTCCTCGATCGACTCTAGCTTTAGATATGATAGATGGAGGTGTGAATTTGTTCACACCTTTTAAGGTAAATGACCATAACACTCGGCTTCTATTGGTGGAAATCAGGGGGGTCCATATGATTTGACCATTCATTTACCAACTCTTTCCTTGAATGCATCAGGCCGAGTTGAATTTATAATAGATGTGACTTGACCATCTGTTCATCAACCCAACTCTTTCCATTTTTCAAACGGGAGGAGCATAAATATTTAAGGACATAAATCAACTGCTCACCAGTTAACTTTTCCTCTTTGCATGGGGATAGAACTGTAATCCAAGACAAATGTTATTCGATCATTCATGAACTGAATTATGCCTTAGATCCTTCAGGGGAGTATAAACAAAATTGATGTGACTCAATCATCCACTAGCTAACTCTCATCTTTGATCTAACTGGCGAAGTATAAAACCTAGAATATATGTGATTCAACTATTCATCTCCTAACTCTTACCTATAAACATGGAGAAGGAATATAAAAACTAGACAAAGCTATCATACTATCCATTATTGAACTTGGAGCTGATGTGATCCAAGCGCCCATCTCCTAACTTTTGTCCATAAACTGGGGACAGAAGTACAAACATAAGCGGATGTGATCTAGCTGTCCATCGATAACTCAAAGCACACCTAATTTAACTGTCTGTCTCCTTATTCCTATCCTTGATTCCATAAAGAAAGTATAAACATAAAGGACGCGACTCGACTTTCATTCTTCAACTTCTCCCATGATTTGATGAGATAGTAGAAAATCAAAGTGGATGTGATCCGACCATCCACTCACTAACTTACATCTTAGACCTAGCAAGCGAAGAACAATCCAGAATGCATGTTATTTAACCATCCATTCACTCACTCCATTTCACAATTCACCAGGGAAGGGGGATAAATTTAAAGTGGATGTAACTTTACTATCCACTAGCCAAACATTTCCCCTTACTTGGGGATTATAGCACGAATCAAAGAGTTCGATTGTTAGCTGATTAACTCTAACTTCCAGATCTTGGATTATATCATAAAATTAGTAGAATATGACCTATCCATTTTTTTGCTAACTCCTTCCTTTGATCCATCAGGAGGATTATAAACTAAGGAGGGGTATGACCGAAATATTCGTCTGTGAGCTTTCCCTTTGATTCAATGGGAGGAGCATAAAATCGAAGCAGTCAAAACTTAATAGTCCAATTCACCAACTTTTTTCCATGACATGGTGGCAACAAAGTATGCTAATATGAACGCGGTGTAACCATCCATAAGCCAACTTCAAGGACATGAGTATAAACCTATAATGAATGTTATTTAACCAGTCATTTGCCAACTCTATTTCTTTACTTGACAAGACGAGCATAAACCTAACATAATGGAAACAAACCCTTTGTCATTCAACTCTGCCAACCCGAAATAGAGGGAGGGAATATAATTAATTTAAAGTTGAGTAAGATAGCCCAATCAAGTAGCTTACGTCAAAGGTTTAGCTTAATGCCAACTCCTTGCCCATAGAGGCATAAACAAAGAAAACCTAATGAAACAAAAGGAGCTATATTCTGATAAATTCAACTCAGAACCAATGAATCTACATTTTGATAAGTTCGGACAAGGACCGATGGAAATATGTTCCAAAAAGTCTTTGAATCAATGTAAACCTTAGTTTCATCTTTTGAGAGCGGGCATGGCCTAGGCAATGAATGGAAGACACGGACAGTTAAATAATAAGAAGGTAGGTTCAAGCAAATAAAAACTCCAATGCACATGCAATTCGACAAAACTTAACGCTGCGATAAAAAAGGTGCATTAAGATGGATCTATAGGATCAACGACCAAAATTATAGGCAACCAAGTATGATTCAAACTTAAGTGATGAGTTATGGATCGCAAGTATGTTGAATGTAAGGTGCATCTAGGGACGTAACCAGGAATTTAACTTGGGGTGGGAAGATTGTAGGAGTGATCAAACAAGTTGTATGACATAAGCCAAATTTGTCCAGACACAAAATTAATTAGTGAACGAAGTATAACAAAATCATCATGAAATAGTTGCCTGTTTTGTGCAAAAGTTATCAAACTCAAAGCTTGAAGCTACACCCAAATAATGAAGGAACCTGCTAATATATTATTCTTATACCACAAAATAAAGAGAAGATCTTTTGTGTCGTGTCCCTCCATGACCCAATAGAACTACAATCATACAAACATTAATCAAGCAGTTAAAATAATTAATAGTGATAACCTAAAAAATGGATAGCTTGCATGCAATAAAAATGGATAGCTATTAATTAAACAATCTTCAGTTGCCCATTAGTAGACATTTTCATTTGACGTTGTCTACTATTTGAGTGATTACTGTGGAAAAAGAAGTGACTTTCTTTTATTCAAAAAGCCTAGTCTTTTGTCATTTGTGCCATAAGCAGTAGAGAACACAAGCCTACAAAGAAGGAATGTTCATATTTGCCCTGGGCAGCTGCCCACCCCAAATTGTGGCTAGTTACGTCCACCGTGCATCACTCGAGTTCTTATAAAATCCGAATAAAGGCTTAGAAAAAATGGATACTTTTATTATTCATCACCAAACTTAGCTCAAAATATGATTCAACATGAATAAAGATTTAATTAACAATGATGAATCTAGATGCTCAAACCATTTGGAAACCATAGCTACCAAACATAGTAGATAGCCATGGTTAAACTTGTAACCGATACTGTAGTGCGAATGTGAAATCTTGTATGGTATTATGTGGCATTATACTGTTCAAAATTACCGCTAGCTATGATGATACATGTTGTGATTTGTGACATAAAATCACATATGTTGATAGAGACGAGGCGTGGATGTGCTTGACGGTAGAGGAGATGGTACAGCAACAGAAAGAAGGTTAGAAGGAGCAGTTTGTCGTTTGAGCGGATTTATTGTTGGATTTTGACCCGGTCTTCCTGTGACTTATCTGCAAGTATTGAGGGGATATATTCCTAATATATCTCTAAGAGGAAAATTGGATATTTTTCCTAGGTCTTCTATTGTCCTATGAAAGCAGCACACTGGGTTGGATTAATGTATGACCGAATAGAGTGGAGGCTGCGTGCCTCTAGGGCTTGGTGCCCTAGAGAGGATTGGTGCCTCCAATTAATCCAAGGGTTAGTCGTCGTTCTTCATTGTTCTCCTTCTCCAAGTGTTAGTCATCTAGATATTCTTTCCCTTTCTCAATAAGGTTATTGATTCTTGTAGTTTGTTTATTGTTGGTTGCTGAACCAGTGAGTGTAAACAAAATTCGTTTTGAGAATCAATAAAGAGGGTGGTTGGGTGGAATATTTTGTGTTTGCGCGTGTGATTTCATATCTGTGTTTGTTTCCATAGAAATCAACTTTAAGTAATTGGGTGAATAAGATCTTGGATGCTTCCGCAAAGGCGCAGTTTTCACAATAGTTGGTATCGGAGCTAGATCATCGCAAAGCTTAGAGTGATTTTGGATTGGAAAAATTGATTTTTGTTCGGAAAAAATTGATTTTTTATTGAAAAAAAATCAATTTTTTTTTTACATCGGATATGATGGCGAGGATGGTGATGACTAATTTTGATTGGGGATTTGAAAGCCTCAATTGTTTGGTTGATGGAGATGAAGAGGAGCCCTCAGATGTGGATGGTGGAAGATGGAAGAAGACGAAAATGTTGGCAATTGGTTTGATTTGCCTATACCTTGGTGATTCGGTTCATGTTTTCGACAGGGGTCTTCACGTTGATGATGCTCGAGGGAACAGGAGTGATCGAGGAAGGAGCTCAGGTTAAGTGGTAGACGGATGTCGATGTGGAAGGCTAGTGACGGTTGAAGAATCTAGTCCACAGCAAGGTGGAGAGGTTAATTTGGTCACTGCTGATGTGTTCGACAGGGGTCTTCACGTTGATGATACTCGAGGGATCCGGAGTGACCGAGGAAGGAGCTCAGATCAAGTGATAGATGGGTGTCGTTGTGAAATTACAAGCAATTTTAGACCGTTGGTTGATGCACGGTGCAGCTTGGGTGGTAGATGCATCTTTTGCAGGCGGTGAGTTTTGTTTGTAATTGAGGTGTGGTCGTAGTTCTTTCAAATCGACTGGGCGTATCTCATTGCCTGGAAATCGAGGTTGGTTTATTTGAGACAAGGTGTCGTTGAAAGAGCTAGATGACTTGTTTGGTGATTGTTGGAGTGTTGATATGATTTCAGATTAAGGTGGAGCATTATGATGGTGATTTCACATGTCTATGGAAGTTAGTTGACTTGTTGTTGATGTGATTTCATATCAAGGTGGAGTGTTGTGATTTGTGACATAAAATCACATATGTTGATAGAGATGAGGCGTGGATGTGCTTGATAGTAGAGGAGATGGTGCAACAACAGAAAGAAGGTTAGAAGGAGCAGTTTGTCGTTTGAGCGGATTTATTGCTGGATTTTGACCCGGTCTTTCTGTGACTTATCTGCAAGTATTGAGGGGATATATTCCTAATATATCTCTAAGAGGAAAATTGGATATTTTTCCTAGGTCTTCTATTCTCTTATAAAAGCAGCACATTAGGTTGGATTAATGTATGACCGAATAGAGTGGAGGCTGCGTGCCTCTAGGGCTTGGTGCCCTAGAGAGGATTGGTGCCTCCAATTAATCCAAGGGTTAGCCGTCGTTCTTCATTGTTCTCCTTCTCCAACAAAGAGTGTTAGTCATCTAGATATTCTTTCCCTTTCTCAATAAGGTTATTGATTCTTGTAGTTTGTTTATTGTTGGTTGCTGAACCTGTGAGTGTAAACAAAATTCGTTTTGAGAATCAATAAAGAGGGTGGTTGGATGGAATATTTTGTGTTTACGCGTGTGATTTCATATCTGTGCTTGTTTCCATAGAAATCATCTTTAAGTAATTGGGTGAATAAGATCCTGGACGCTTCCGCAAAGGCACAGTTCACCATAACAATACATGGCAGTTTGATCAGAGTGTTGATCATCACTGACCATTCCAACTGATTTCCACATCGATGGTTATGCATAGTATTATGCCCAAATTCAGTACCAACAGTTAACATGTAAGAGGACGTCACTCTTGGTCAATACATATGTGCACATCCAAGTATATGTCTCTATGTATCCACATGCAAAATAATATAAAAATTAGATATGAAATTTATTGTCTGTGATTGGCATCGATCCCAAACCTTGGGAACTTCCCTTATTCCTTTTCATCTCTCCATCACCTATAACCCATAATCGATCGTATATCTAACCATTAATTAAAGCTTTGAACCCGAGTTTGATCCCGTTATCCCCTCCCTCACTATCCTTCGCATACCTGTGTATGCAGAAATGTAATCTATTTCAAGCAAGTTGCAGTTCAATACACAAATGGATCAGTGTTCAACATCAAGCGGTTTGACCTTAGGCTCGAGCGGTGCTTGGTGAGGATGGGATTAGTGAAACAAGTGAGTAAAGAGAAGATAAGTACTCTACTTATGTACCCCTTCATGTGCTTAGATTTCCTAAAGTAAATGGATTAGTACCGAACCATTCCTGAAGGGATCGGTGTTGAATCCTTCCATATAAACAAAATAGAGAAAAAGGATGGCCTTGTGATTATAATTTCTATAAAACTTGGTAACGATTAATAGGCTTATTAAGTTGTTTGAAAGCTAGTGGCAACAATGTGTACGAGAATATGCAAGCATGTTTGCACATTTAGCATTCAATTCTTGAAATGATGGAAGTTGGATTCGTACTTAGGACTTTCAGAAAAGAAACCAATATTGATAACCGAGGCCTATAGACTCGTCCAATTAACTCAATCGTGTTGAGTGTAGATAACTATAGAGAGAATGAGCTTTGGTACTTATACTATCAAAGATCGACTAAGTGTCCTAGAAAATTGTTAAGAAGCCAACTATTGATAAAAGTAACTGGACGAAAGGGCAACGACCATTTAATGCACCAAGTTGAGTCATTTTCCGATGATCCTAAGTTATCACGGTTCAAAACACATTGTATTTGAAACAAGATGTATTTTAAGGGGAAGTGTTATTCGACGTTTTGACCTATGCAGGTTGATTGGACAGGTTAGACTCAAGAACTGCCGAGGCAACAAGTTTAGACAGATGATCCTATAAGACAATAACCAATTATATACAAGATCATAAGACGATTTGAACGAAATCAAAAGAACTCTACATTAGGATTTTCCAAGTGTGAGATGTGATTCTACCTTACATAGGGATCATTTTTGATTTGTAGGAGTCTGTGTGACTATTCTCCTACTCTTACGAATACTTCTTTAGGTAAATAAATCCTAGCTCAAGCGTTGTTCTAGATTTTCTAAGCATCATATTAATAATCTCAATTTACGTTCCAAATCAGGAATTCAATCTTCAATCTTCAATAGATCCATCATGTAGACTAGAAAACATCTAGCCAACTATGCTAAATTAACAAACGTGGAAACTCGAAGTCAATAAATAAATAAACTAGCACAAGAAGTCGTTCAATCCCAACTAATCTATATAATGATTGGTAATGACCTCCCTCTTCCTGGGATCAGTATAGATCCGTCTACCTAGTGAGTTTGAATCCTCAACACTTTGGGTGATTGGCCAATGCGGCAAGACTGTGGAGGATAAATATCCGCAAGATATTTGGTCATTCACCCCTATAAATTCAAGAATTTTATTTCATCATAGGGATAGCTACGCCGTTGTTTCATTCTAAATCTAATGTACTCAGAGATCCATACCAATGTGATATCTTTTAACTAGAAATAATAGTGAAATATTAGTAAATTTTTTAAGTGGACATAGCCTATAATCGTTAAACCACTATAAATCTACATGCTACTGATTTTGTTATGTTTTCATTTTATTTCCTCATATATTATTCTTTGCTCTTCTTTTCTTGGCTATTTGTACCAGTTTTGGTGCAAACACTTTGCAACTTGATTACAATTGTGAAAACATTCTATTTTGGAAAGTGTAGAAAATATCTTTACAATAACGTAAATTTCAACAAATCCTATAAAGCAGTGAAAAGTTATATTCAATACACTGTAGAGTATTTTCGATGTTCACCCTATTTATTCAGCCAGAAAACATGCTTGAATTTGCAACTTAGTTTTAGTTGTGTAAATGTTTGAATTTGGAAAAGGCCTGAAAAATAAAGTTGTATATATCTAAAACATATTTTCAACAAGATAAAATGCAATAAATTATGTTCTGAGATTAAAAGTTATAGTCAATATACAACAGAGTGTTCTTGGATGGTCGTTGTTTTTATTTTGGCTTAAGAACATGACCGACGTTGCTTTAAAATTTAATAAAGACATAAAAACAAAAGTTGAAGATCTTTGATTTTATTTTTTGACATAAAAAATAAAAAAAAGGCCTAGATATGAAAATATTATGGAAAAATTATAGAGGAGTGTTCAAACAACTTTGAGCTACTACTATCCATGCTAAACAATTTCGTTACCACATCATGAAATAATAAAATATCATATATTAAAAATACCTTTTATCACCTTATAAATTGTATATTTGGCCTATACTTTAGAATTTTAGCTTTCCCAAAGGTTTTACTTGTCCTCTTGCTCTTTTTATGGAATTTTGAAAACAAAAATAAAGTTACCGTCATATTTGCAGCCTTTCTTCAAGGTTTCTTATTCTTTTTAATTTGGACATTGATCTAAATTTTTCCTTGTAAACTTTACCATATATAAAAATTGATATTGCGAGCTTACACCTGATTAGAGGATACATCAGCACCTCATTTAGTTGTCATATTTAATGTCACACACACTTCAAAGTGATATACAAGATCACACCTAATAGGCATATGTATCACTACCTCCTTTAAATGCCATATGCAATTCCATGCCAGGTTTTAAGTTGGTATTTTATTAGATCATAATAATCCTTTGGTCCTTGAATACTGTGGTAACTTAGCATTTCAATCTTTAAACTATTATATTATCATTTCATTTTGAATTAACAAACACATAATATAACAATCCTAGTTTTTAGATTACTTGTAATAGTGATTATTGATTATACTGAGAATTGCTATTCATTAATTAAGAAATAAATACTATTGGAAAAGATAATTTGAAACAATTATCTAAGTTAGGTTTTAAATTTAAGTTTTGAAGTCTAATGGTAGAAATTTAGAGAAAATGGTTGTTCAGTCATTAAAATGATTAAATAAGGATTTTTGGTAAAATATATTCAGTATGTAGTAAATGTGAAGACAATAAATTCAAATAATGTGCTTGGGTTATTAAGAAAGGAAAATACGTGATTAGAAGTTAGATTTATTTTAAATAAAGAATTTGGAATGAAATGGACTTTAGATCCAACATTTGGAAGTAAATGAAATTCAAAAATGGAAAATGAAAAGTTAGAAAAATTTATCGTATGTGAACCTTGATGAAAACAAGTGTTTGTAAGACTTGTATGCAATTTATTGCAACAAATTAATTTTTAAGTGAAGTTATCTCCCAAATATAAATTAGTTGTAGATAAAATGTAAAATCTGTAAATATTGGTTGAAAAATATAATTTTATACGTTAAAAATATTCCTAGAGTGTTTGTAAATTTATCATGTTAAAACTAAGCAATTTGAATAATTTTAGAATTAAAAAATTTAAGTTTTTAATAAAGGAAGTGAAAACTGAATGGTTTTGGAAGATTTAAATTTTTGTTGGAAGCTTTTTAAAATAATGTTAAAAGGGAATAAGAATATTTAAAACACGTAAATTGAATTTTATTACGATTTTATGGTGTTAGATTTGCAAAGCGTAAGTTGAAATAACATGAAATAATGAAAACATGTCCTAAACATTGTTAAATAGGTTACTTAAAGTAGTATAACCACAGATTATTTACATAAAGACTAATTAAGGCTTAATTAAGCCCATTACCATAAAGATCCAGGAAGGAGAAATCTGGAAATGATATATTACATATTCTTCTTCTAGAAAAACACTTCCCCATTCTTTCTTAATCTGCAACAAAAGAAAATTTACAAATTCTCCTGCCAAATTTAAATCAAGGTTGTTAAATATAGTAAACTAAAATAAGGCTGCTAATTCAAATTATCTACATGTAATCATCTCCAAATCCACAAATTTATTTCATTTTGTTCTCAAGATTGTAAAATTTTGTTATTGTGTGATGAATGTTCTTCTAAATGTTAATGCAACTTGTTTCACCAGTTTTTGTCTTTGTCTCAAGCCAAAAGCTTCAAAATTTGTACCAATCCTTGCTTAAAACATATGTAATTCACAAAATAAGGCGATTATCCCTCACACTTTCTAGTTTAGCAGTGAAATCATTAATCTAATCTTATTTTGTTGAATTTTCTGAAAACTGTAAACGACGGTTTCAAATTTTTGTCCTTGTTTGAAAACAGCTTTGAGTCCATCTTTGGGTTGATGTAACTTCTTTGTTTCTTATCGAAATCATGCCAATTTTTTTTAATGTAATAGCGATGTTAGTCTTCATGTCGTCAATTTTTAGGTCATTCCGACCATTAGCTACTTGAAAATGTCACCGAAATTTGTATCGGAGCGAAAATGCTCACTTGGCAAAATTTTGATGCCCGGGTTGACTTGGAGGAGACAAGAGGTCAACCTAGCTTGGTAACTTTTCCCCTACATTTTATTTCATATTTTCTAGTAAATTTTCCCTTATATATATTTCATAATGTGAGTTTGCATATATATTGATGTACATGTTTGTTGAATCCAGCTAGGTTTTCCATGTTGCTTTGATTATTTTTAAGTATTTTTTGATGTAAATTTTGAAAGGCTTGATCATATATGAACCAACCAATATTATACTAAATATGTACATCGTATTCGTAAACTTCCATGGTGATTCTAAATGTTGATTTCGTGAATAATTTTCGTGTATTTGTTAACCTGTGCACATTTAAGAAATGTTTTGATAAAGAATTTAATTATCAATATTTCTCTATCGCTTTGGGACAAAATGTTTCTTTAGACTTGTTTTGAAATTAAAATTGTCTTAAGGTAATATAATGTAACAACCTGTCCTTTTAACTGCTTCAAGTCGATAATTAAACCAACTTAAACCATTTGAAACAACAGATTATTATTACTTACGAAGCTGAAATATAAATCATCACAGGATCATAGACACAAAACTCATGATATCTCAAGGGGAAGTAAAATTTATACAATATTAAAAAAAAAAATTAAATTCACACATGATACTAGAGTACATAAATAAATACTGATACAGTGGAAAACTGAATACAAACTCTTATTCATATATGAATATACTGACAAAAGTGGGGATAAATGCATAATAATATACGGATGATTAGATCTCCAACAATTCTCAAGCCCTAATAGGAAAACATCCAAGGTGTAATACTCGGTCTAATTCAAGCATTTTGCAAGGAATAAAACAAGCAGAATGCTAGAGTCAGGACTAATATTCTCATATAAGTGAATCAACACGGTGAAATGTTCAAATGGAATGCATCAGTAACTTAAAGGATGTTTGGGATTCTCATCCCTTAAGGATCCATGAAACTAATACATAAAGTATAACATGCTATTATAATAGTGCCTATTCTGTACCATATCACCCTTACGCCGTTTTTAAGCCTTATAGTCTATATAGTACCGCAAATTCACCGTATTGGTGTTATCAGAGGGCACTCCATAGAAAACAATGCCAAATCAAAATCATAGGGGCTTGCTCAGGATAATATGACAAGGCACACGAGGAATACCCACAATAGGATTTCACCAGATTGCGGTCCTCGGGTCGATGGTAACGCATAACGTAGCTACCGCCTACCTCGAACAACACTCTCATAATCAAACGGTGCACCCAAATCAATAGTAATAGAGACAGTATTGAAGAAGCATGTCCCAACGGAGGTGCGACCTCACTTAACCCGGGGATGGCTTTTGTTTTAGTCATTTTAATTATGACATGAAGGGCAAGGCCAATCCATCATCGTTCTCTTTTTTCAAATCCAGTAATCGCCTCTAAACCATCCCACTTCATTCTGTATTCCCCATCACGTGCACAGTTGTTAAAGTGGTGTCGATTTTTGCCAGAGAGTATGACATCTACCGACTCCGATCTATTTAAAGACCAAACATTTACATTTTTTACACCGTGCTTATTAGATTTGAAATCATATTTCGAGTATCGCAAACCGATTTTTTCCAATTATTACCTTAAAATGGATTTCTCAATAATTCATTATTGGTTCAGTTAAGATTTCAAATCCAATATTCACAATTATCCCTTGTCAAACCATTCGAGTTTGGATTTCAATTTTCCACCAATATCATTATCACCCAAAATCTTGTTTTTAATCCTCCCAGATTCATTAGCTCGAATTGGACATGGATTTATTTAAATTTATAAAATACTTAGAACAATAAACTTGGAAAAATAGTGTAATATATTAAATTTTAAAATAGAATACATATATGCTTATGTAAATAGTCGAAAATAGTATAAAATCTTTTTCTTTGGCAAATCTGTCCAGTTTTTAAGGTAACCACAAACACCTTTTTATTATAACCAATAATAAAACATACAGTATAGTATAGGTGATTGTAGTATCAATCACCTACTTAGGTCTTTAAGGCGGTTCATCCACCGATATTCAGTTTTTATGGTGGACCGTCCACCACTACCCTTACAAGGTTACAAAACAGGAGTTAGCTATAAACTAGACTACTATAATATAGCATTCTCCACATAGGGAGATTACAACAAAATAATATACATACTATACAACTACAACCTATAAATTATAATGCCAAAATAATATAGAAAAATATCCCACTACCTAAACTAATACATATTGTCGAAAGAAGAAAGGTAGTAGTAGGAAGAAATAGTGTGTCAGGCACATCATGCATGAACCAAAGGACTTTCATACATCAAATGTGATATGAGATGACAAGGCAGAAGTAACCCATCACTATAGCAAGTTGGCATAACATCTAGGCAACCCAAAAATATCGGGCTAATCACCAGATGCCTAGAAGATGACATCGCTCAAAACAGCACAGAACAATTACCCTAAAAACATACCACGAGCCTCGCTAGCCAAGGTTAGAACAAGATACTCAGACCATGTTAACGTATCGACCCAAAATGACATGATACAATATCATATAGAATACCATAGGTGAGCAAGGCGCTGAAGTAAGGGAAACACACCCACATAACACCTACAAAACCCTTGGTGAAGCCATCACTAGTTGACAGGCAAAGGCAGCAATGTACCCATGTTGGTATGCACTACCAAACTCACCAAGGTACCCCACAACCAAAAGATAAGAAGATCCAAAAGTAACCGTAAGATAATTAAACCAATCTGTCCTTTCAACTACTTCAAGTCGATAATTAAACCAACTTAAACCATTTGAAACAATAGATTGTTATTGCTTACGAAGATGAAATATAAATCATCACAGGATAATAGATACAAAACTCAGAATATCTCATAGGGGAAGTAAAATTAATACAATATTATTAAATTCACACATGATATTCGAGTACATGAATAAATACTGATATAGTGGAAAATTGAATACAAAATCTTATTCATACATGAATATACTAACAAAAGTGGGGATAACTGCATAATAATAGATGGATGATTAGCTCTCCAACAATTCTCAAGCCCTATTAGGTAAATCTCTGTGATGACCCTCAATTCCGCCCGGCCTAAACCGAACAGAAAAGCGGATTGTTTTGAGAACAATACGCATCAGAACACAAATAAAAGAACATTTCATTGCTATTTCAACAATTACATCCGAGTACAAGAATATTCCAGAGTATGAATAAATATTACATTAAAAAATATATCAGGGAATTAAAATACATAGCAGCGGAAATTTAAAAATGTATAAATACAATGACTAACACAACTGAATGAAATACTCGAATACAAAGCTTTCTGAATATAGCTTCAGCTATAATCCAGGATCCTATGAATATAATATCTGCGAAAACCAAAACTACTAGCTGCCCGTGTGGAAAATATGGGCACCCAGAGTTTAGGTTAAAACAATAAACTCCAGGTCAGTCATGGGACTGGTATGAGAACTAAAACAGTTTTTAACTTTAGATTTTAAAGTTAAGTAATTCAAGGGACCACGCTGCTAACGCGGAACAGGTTTCCTCCCAAGAATACCAGTGCATAAAAACAACGCAATGCTTTTTAGAAAAATGAAACCATTATAAGACTCAAGTCCCATCACACAATGCAACGCAAATCGGAGGATAGAGTTTTACCTTATAATGGTCAAAAGATGCTTGATACGATAAAATGGATTTGATATTATTATTAGTGTATATATGTTTTCGAAAAAAATATTCAATCATAATGTATCAATCATAGACGACATGGGTACCATATATCATGTCGCCATACTAGTTCTACAATCAAAACCACATGGTGTCGTATTGGAAATTGGGTTTCCATCATGAGTCAAGGATAGGAACGATCTCCTTACCGATTCGAGACACTCTAGCAAATGCCTTAGGATCCCCCGTAGTGAACCCTTGGATAGCTGTAGGGCCGGTCCACACTTTATCGCTTAGTGGATTGGCAATTCCTAAACACATGTTTCTCGGTTTCTTTGAACCTCTAATATGGCCACTAACAACCTATAAAACCGAGGTACCTCATAATCCATCATCCACATAAGTAAAAATGTCAGGGCTGGTAGGTCACTGACACCACTCTAGCTAGAAAGAAACGTGTGTACTCCCTGCGTTCCCTTGCTCTGTTTTAGACTCTTACCGGGGTGTGAGGTTCGCGAAGTCACGTTATACACAAGGCTACGCCTAAACAGACTATGCTTTGATCATCAGCCATAAGGCTCTGCTTTTCAACAAAAGCCTTGATCCATGCATCTTAGCATGCCACATTGTCAATCCAAACCATACCATTGATTTCTACCAATATATAACCTCTAAGCTCGTACGTCTCAGAGAAGGGTGTTAAACACCAAACAAATATATATTTAGCAGAGATCAACGAATACAACATAATGGAATACAACGTCAGACATACCATCCATTTACAAGTCCGTTCTGGGTCTGAACGAAACCGAATGCACCTTATTCCTCGCATATCCGAACAATCAACACGTACGTTCGGACGGATACCACTGTAGCCCCTTCAAGCTAGCTACTCCAATCAAGGGCATCAATAGCATCACATCCATTCGATGTGAAGATCGTTGGTCTTGCCACCGTCTTCAATTTCTTCGACTGTTAGTTGTCGTATTCCTTATTCAGAATGGGTTAAACCCGGTCTTTCCGAATAACTCGCATGATTTAAAATCAAGTGCTATATAAACATATCAACGCCTCATTCCAATTCAGAATATTCTTTAACTAAAATATTCACATTATTAGGGAAAGGATTTTATCAAAAATAAATCTTTTAAATTTATTCTTTAATCTTCCCTTTTGATCTTTATTTCAAAAGATTTTATTTAAACCTTTATCCATATTCAACCAAATTATGGTCTATCCAAACTAGTCGGGATTTACGTCTTACCGAGGTAGTTATTTATTAATTAATCCCAATCCCAACCTATTCATCTCCATTCGTTTCGGTAAATTTAATTACCATTTTCTGTTTAAATCTAATTAAAGATTTAACTATCGCATGGAGTTAAACTGGCGGAACTCCATTTCCGCCACTTCTTAAATTCAATAATTTTAATCACTTTATTCCCCTCTAATCTAATTAAAGATTTATTAAAAATTTCATTTAGTTTTAATCTTCTAAAATCATTATTAAATGATTAATCAACTTCAGGGAATTAATCTTATCTTTAATCCTGGTTAAAGAACAAATGTTACTTAAAACATAATTCACGATAAACATTTTGCAAGGAATTGAGAGTCGTCACAATCTCCAAGGTGTAATACTCAGTCTAACTCAAGCATTTTGCAAGGAATAAAACAAGCAAAATGCTTGAGTCGGAACTAATATCTCATATAAGTGAATCAACACAGTGAAATGTTCAAATGGAATGCATCAGTAAGTTAAAGGATGTTTGGGATTCCCATCCCTTAAGGAACCATGAAACTAATGCATAAAGTATAACATGCTATTATAATAGTGCCAATTCAGTACCATGCCACCCTTATGTCCTTTTTAAGCCTTATAGTCTATACAGTACCGCAAATTCACCGTACTGGTGTTATCAGAGGGCACTCCAAAGAAAATAACGCCAAATCAAAATCGTAGGGGCTCGCTCAGGATAATATGACAAGGCACACGAGGAATACCCATAGTAGGATTTTACCAGATTGCGGTCCTCGGGTCGATGGTAATGCATAGCGTAGCTAGTGCCCATCTCGAACAACACTCCCATAATCAAATGATGCACCCAAATCAGCAGTAATGGAGATGGTACTAAAGAAGCGTGTCCGGTCGGAGGTGCGACCTCACTTAACATGGGGATGGATTTTGTTTTAGTCATTTTAATTACAACCCGAAGGACAAGGCCAATCCATCATCATTCTCTTTCTTAAAATACAGTAATCGCCTCTAAACCATCCTACTTCATTCTGTTTTCTGCACCATGTGCACTGTTGTTAAAGTGGTGTCGGTTTTTGCCAGGGAGTATGACATTTACCAACTCCGATCTATTTAAAGACCAAACATTTACATTTTTCACACCGTGGTTATTAGATCTGAAATCATACTTCGAGTATCGCAAATTGATTTATTCCAATTATAACTTTAAACTGGATTACTCAATAATTCATCATTGGTTCAGTTAAGATTTCAAATCCAGTATTCACAATTATCCCTTGTCAAACCATTCGAGTTTGGATTTCAATTTTCCACCATTATCATTATCACCTAAAATCTTTATTTGAATCCTTCCGGATTCATTAGCTCGAATTGGACATGTATTTATTTAAATTTATAAAATACTTAGAACACTAAACTTGGAAAAATAGTGATAATATATTAAATTTTAAAATAGAATACATATATGATTATGTAAATAGTGGAAAATATTATAAAATCTTTTTTTTTGGGCAAAGCCGCCTAGTTTTTAAGGTAACCGCAAACACCTTTTTATTATAACCAATAATAAAACATACAATATAGTACAGGTGATTGTAGTTGACAATCACCTACTTCGGTCTTTAAGGCGGTCCGCCACCAGTATTCAGTTTTTAAGGTGGACCGTCCACCATGAGAGTGAGTTTGTTCACCTCATTTTAATTGAGGTGAACATAACATCACTAACGGTGTTAGTGATGTGCGGTCGGGATTAAATCAGAGGAATTCAAGGGCCGATCCCAACCCCACACCACTAACATCGTTAGTGATGTTATGTTCACCTCATTAAAAGTGAGGTGAACAAACTAGTATTGGTCCACCACTACCCTTACAAGGTTAGTAAATAGGAGCTATCTATAAGCTGACTACTATAATGTAACAATCTCCACATAGGGAGATTACAACAAAATAATATACAGACTATACAAACTACAACCTATACAATTATAATGCCAAAATAACATAGAAAAATATCCCACTACCTAAACTAGTACATATTGCCGAAAGAAGAAAGGTAGTAGCAGGCAGAAATAGTGTGTCAGGCGCATCACGCAGGAACCAAAGGACTTTCGTACATCAAATATGATATGAGAAGACAAGGCAGAAGCAAACCATCACCATAGCAAGTTGGCATAACATCTAGGCAACCCAAAAATACTGAGCTAACTACCAGAAGTCTAGCAGATGACATCGCTCAAAAAAGCACAGAACAACTACCCCAAAAACATACCACGACCCTCGCTAGCCAAGGTAAGAGCAAGATACTCAGACCATGTTAACGTATCGACCCAAAATGACATGATACAATATCATATAGAATACCATAGGTAAGCAAGGCGCCGAAGTAAGGGAAACTGATACAGGAGCTGTAATGGATGGAATTTTCGACCCATAAAATCAACATAAAAACACACTGTTGACTATTCAAGCATCGAAAACACCAGGACATTAATAGAAGAATTTAGAGGGTGAGAAAGAAAAGATAGAACTAATAGAATAGAAGAAGAAGAAGATCACAACTGAACAGAATCAGAGTAACACGAAACTCGCAGCGGAACAAAATAAGATGTATTATATAACATAACTTTGAATACAAAACTGTATTGTATATACATACCATTATCAGAGTACAATACATCATATCACAACGGAAATAACTCTACATAACTAATGGTGAAGCTTCCTGCTTTTTGAGCTCCTCCAAGTGAATCTGCAAAGCCTGAAACACTTGACTGCCCGTACAAATTTGGGCACCCAAGAGTTTAGGGAAAACAACAAAATAAACTCTGGGGCAGTCATGGGACTGGTGTGAGTAAATTTTAACCATATGGTTTTACTTTGAAGAAAATCCTTTTGAAACAAAAGCATAATAGTAAGACCAGGCCACACATAAACATGGACGGCTTTTACCTTACTATAACCCAAATTACTTTGATATCAAAAACAGTGATATTATGATAATGTCTAAACAAATAATTATCCAAGTAGAAGAACGCTTGCATCTCACGTTCCACATATATATAGTATAAAATCATAAACCACAGGGCACTTATTGGAGATTGGATTTCAACGGACAAGGTATGGGAGCACCTTCTGAATAGTGTACTCTAGAGGGGATACACTCAGGGTTCAACAAGAACGTCTTGCAACCCGGCCACACATGACCGCTCACTCATTTAGCTTGAGTGTCGCGAATATATTGCCACCACGGTTGTAGGCCATCCAACCGTCATCCGAAGATACAGAATCGAAAAGAAGTATAAATATGAATTTTCTCTAGATCGGTGACAATACACCCTGCTTGGGGATGACCCAACTAGCCATGCTGCCTAGCCCAACTTCTGTCCCTTCCTGGTTGTGAGGCTAGAGTCTACGCCTATATTCAGAACATCTGATCACCATTCACTTTGAATGCCACATCGTCAAATCCGTAATCACATATTGATTACACAAATGCACACTGGGTGTAGAATAAAGAGAAGTTATATTCTCCCCACCAACTTGGTATATTCGTAAAATCAACGGCGTGACCGTTGGAAATACTCTGTCAGACACTCGTCCATACAAGTTGTCCTGGGACTGGACAAACAAAACACACCATTCTATAACTGGTCGATCCTTGCATTTAACTCCGTCTTCAATTATCTTCAGCATATCTCATTTGCAACGATTATGCCTATAAGGAGTGGTTTCCGGATAATATATCCAACCGGTCTCTCCGTATTGACAACGATGGTCAAAATACTTCGATAGTCGGTTATTTAACCATCGAAGTAAAAACAAACATCCATTCTAATGTATAACTAAACACCACACAACCACGGGCACGTTTATTTGACATTCGTTTTATTTTTCGAATTCCCATATCTTACCAGATATTTCTTGTAACACCCCACCTCCACTAGGGTCACTCGCAAAGGAATACACTAGCTTTGGAGGGGCATTATTGGTAAACATGCATAATGATATAGCAAGGCAGGACATGACATATATATATATATGTAAATAAACAGAGTGAGTAAATAAAACAGCGGAAGATTTATAAACTATTTCAAAACACAAGTCTGGTACATCAAAATGTCAATTTCCCAAAATTACAAGTCTAGATAGATACATCATCTGATAAACTGAAAATACATAAGTACTATCCCCAAATAAGAGTGATAAACCATAGCGGCTCAAGTCCAAAGCATACTTGAGCTATCCAAGGAGGCAGCTAAAATCCAAGCTAGGCTCCAGTATTCCCTCCCTGAGAACCTGGGGGGGGGGGGAAACGGAAGAGAAGAGGCGAAACAAAACGGGTCAGTCAAAAAGACTGAGTAAGCCCTGCTACGATCAGTCTATAAACTAATAAAGTTAACAGCATGATGGAAACTGAGATGATCATAGATAACAACATACTGGCATGATAAATCAACTACAAGATAGATAGAGGTGTCATCGCATAAAACAAGGTTAAGTTCTGCACCACGGTGTACTAGCAAACCAACAAAACAGATCTTGATCCCTTAGCCCAAACTTTGGTCCAATAACATGAAGTGACCTTAGTATAAGGTCCAGCCCAACGGTCTAGTCGATCGGCTCCCTATAAACCTAACACGTCAAGTGTTGGTGTCCATACGGCCCACATGGATGTAGTCTGACTGTGCTGGGTGCACCTTTGGGTGTATCAAGCCCTCGGGTGCCAACCCCGGACACTTAAGCAATAATGCACAGCCCAGACCTACTGGTACCCGTGCCTCGAGTTTGTCCAACATCGGACTACGTGCACGTCCGTAGCCCGCCGGACCCGCACCGCTGTACCACTCAGCCGTCGCTTTTTGGTCGCTTACATCCGTCCAGTAATCGTGCCCCGCCCTAGCCTAGCTTCTAGGGTTGTGAATGATACCAAACTGGGATTACTGTTGGAACAGACCACGTCGCCAGGGTTTTCTAAGAGGGTTAAGTGTGGTTTAACCCCTCACTAATCATGGATCAAATTAGTTAAGTGTAATCAACGGTCCACCACTTAACCCCATCTAATCCCTTGCATCCCCAAATTGATTAAGTTGGTTAAGTGTAACTTAACCCCATTTTCATCCCTTGAATCCCCAAATTGGTTAAGTATTAGTGGACCCTGACTTAACCCTAATCATGAGGCATTAATTAATTTAATGCACCTTAACCTCTCACATTAGACCTTGTTGTGGTTACTAGTTAGGCCGGGCGGGTCCGGGTAGGTTTACACCACAACTCAGGCTAACCTCGGGTTTTGGCACCACATGACCAACTTCTCACATTGGGTCCTATTGTTTGTAGCCACTAGTTAAGCCGGTCGGTTCCGGGTAGGATTACGCTACAAACTCAACCCAACCTCGAGTTGGCCACACTTATGTTTTCTAAGTGTCATGTCCACTTTATTTCAAAACATAATTACAAGTCAAACAATTACTTGGGTAGACCTAACTTAATAGGTAAATTCCCAAGGGGTAGACCTAACTTAATAGGTAAATTCCCAATCTTATATTTTCATGTATTTTATGTTTTTACCCAAAACCCTCCCAACGTCATTCTATCGCTTACATATTCGTAATAACGCATAAAGGATAGGAAGAGGGAACTTGGCACAACATACATGATAGACTTGCATATCACAACAAACACACATAACATGTTAGATTTGCACAACTTAGGATCGTGAACTTGCATATTACCATAAACGTGCATGACATGTTAAACTTGCATAACTTAGCATAGTGAACTTGCATATTGCCATAAACATGCATAACTTGTCAAACATGCACAACTTGTCATTTTATACTCGCATAAGCATGCACAACTTGTCAAACATGCACAACTTGTCATTTTAAACTTGCATAAACATGCACAACTTATTAAACATGCATAACATGGCATAATGAACATGCATAACCCATTTAACTTGCAAATCATGGCTTAGCAAACATGCATAAACATGCATAACTCAATTAACTTGTAAATCATGACTTAGCAAACATGCATAAACATGCATAACTTGTTAAACTTGCAAATCAAAGCTTAGTAAACTTGCATAAACATGCATACTCAATAAACATACAAATCATAGCTTAGCAAACTCGCATAAACATGCATACTCAAATAAACTTGCAAATCATAGCTTAGCAAACTCGCATAAACATGCATCACTTATCAAACATGCATAAATCCCAATTTTCATCACAAATTAACTTTAGAGTTTCTAAAATGAAGGTAAGAGGGCTTACAATGCTTATGCGGACTCAAATAACTATAGCAAATGTAAAGAACCCCTTATGCAACTAATTGAAGCCCCCAAATGCAAGCAAACTTGATCAAGACTCCTCCTTTATGATGGCAATAGAAAAACAAGCCTTTAATGCAAGCTAAGGAGGATCATACAAGCCTAAATATGCTTGTATGCATGGAAAATCACTTAGGAAATGATTTAGGATTTGTATGAAGAGATTGGAGGCTAGGGTTTTTAGGTGGAGGCCATGAGAGTTTTCAATTTGACATAGTTTTGTTGCTAGAGTGAATAATGAGTGATTTAGGGTAGATTAGGGTCTTATTTATAGATTAGGGTAGTGTTTTTAGGCCATAGGATTAACCCTAGATTCAATTAGGTCCATCAGATCCCGGAACTCTCTAGAAACAAGCCCCCCAATCAAGTCAAGATCAAAATGGTGCGCCAGGCCAGTTAGCCTGGCCACACCCTGTCGACAGGGCTGTCGACAGGGTAGTCGACATGCCCAGACCCCTGTCGACAGGCCTGTCGACATGGGGTCCTTGGCGGGAATTTTTCCCGCCTTGGCCCAGCTGGCCCAAAACCTTGTTTTTAATTTAAATTTAAATCTGTTTTAATTATGGAAATTTCTGAAAACTTCCATGGGCCTTAACTGGGTCATTCGGATTCCGATTTCCGAAAACTCGGACTCTATTTCGCGTATTTTTCCGAGACGAACGCAATGGCATAGCCCGTTTCCCTTGATTCCCATTTTAGAATTAAATTCTGCCTCAATTTATGTCATTACAGGTTATTGAAAATACGGGTTGTTACATTCTCCCCTCCTTAAAGGATTTCGTCCCCGAAATCTTCAAGTTAGGAAGAACGTATCCTACCATCCAATCATCCATCTACTCAAAGCATCATCCACGAGCAATCATTGTCCTTACAAGATTCTAAATGCTGGATGAACATATGCAAAAGTGTGTGTATATGTACTTACCTAATGCGAAAATCAGGCGGTTACTGATACAGTAAACCTCCTTAATGCATATGTATGTAAATCAGGCGGTTACTGATACAGTAAACCTCCTTAATGCATATGTATGTCAGTGAAATGAATCCATATGTATGCAAATTCCTAACATAATGTATAATATCTACATGCGTGCTCAATCATACATCCATATGCAACATCCATGTGATAGCATACGAATTTCATCCAAGAATAAGCATAAACACTCATGCACATGCAATATGAGGAGTGTGTGAGCCGATCTAGTGCCTAATCGTGTATAATGCATCCACGAGTAACCACTTGCAACCACTTGCAACCATCAAGCATAACATGTTTCAAACACATGTTTCAACCAAAGGGTTTCTACCTAAGGTCCTCATGACAAGATAGACACGATAAACTAGATAACTAGATAAACTCCTTTTTGGATTACAAGAAATCCATTCAAACTCTGACATTCAGAACTAACCGATGAGTCTTAACCCCCTTATGGAGTTTACAACAGAAATAGGATCGAGAATGGGACCGAGAGGATATATATACAAAAGATAACTTACAAGCAAGTTCCACAGGAAAACAAGGATCAAGGATACACTCTTTAAAAAGAGATATGATGCGCGTATCTAGTCTTCACTCTTCTTAGTCACGTTTCCTTGAGCTTTAACTCCACTGTGCTTTGACCGTCCTTTACTTCATGATTTCTTGGCTTCCTAACCCCTATTTCCCAAATTCGAGTTGGAACTTATTTCATTATTGCCTCTCGTCTTCCTTTTCCACTTATTCTTGTATACTTGGCTTAAACATAATTGTAACCTCATGATTCGTGCAAGCTCTCCAAAATTCACCAGTGAATCCTGGATCTCGTCTACTTACCATAAAGTATTCCCCGCAGCAGAACTTTTCTTGAAAATACCAATCCACGTTGCCAATTGCCCTTATAAACGTGATTTTCTATAACTCATGCTTAATCGAAATGAACCATCCGCCTATGAATGATAGATCATACCTATATTCGATTTGCCTACCCATGGCTTCCTATAGGCTATTTCGAAACTGGCCAACTTTTTGAGGATAAACCGTTGCTAACCATGATGCAGTCCTCTCGCTCTTTATCGGACTGAAATGAGCACTTTTCGTGAGTCTACCTATTATGACCCTCATACCCGTGTTCCCTTTCTTTGATCTAGGTAGTCCATCCACATAATCTATCGGGATGTTTTCACACTTCCCTTGCGGAACCTCTAATGGAGGTAATGGCCCACTGGGCTTCTATGACTTGGCCTTAACCTGGTGGCACAACATGCATTCCGAGACTAACTTGGCCACCTCCTCGAGTGATGCACACCTTCAAGAACCTTCTTTTCCAAGTCTTTCACTCGAGGAACACATAATTTCTCATCGTGCCTTAGTCATCCCTTGTCATCTATAATATATCTAACGAGGTGACTTAACATCTCGCCTCGAGTCAACTGGTCCATGTTCTTGACTAACTGCGGGTCTTCTTCCTGTGAAACCCCCTTCTTGATCCAGAAGAGTAAGTCTAAGCTCAGGGATTGCTAACTAACTAGCCAAACGGAGGAAGCTTCTTACTTCAATTGCCCTCCTCAGAGTTTTCCGGTTTTAAACCGCAACCACTTTAACGGAATCCACCGCTAAGCCTTACTTAGGAACTATGTGCCCAAGAAATCCAACTTCTTTCCTCCAAAGTGACATTTGGAGAACTTGACCTTCAACTGGTGGCTCTAAGTGTATCCATCACCTCCTTGAGGTGTCTAGCATGCTCTTGCTCGTTCTTTTGAGGAGATCAAAATATCGCCTACGACGACCCCGACAAACTTGTTCAAGGACTCCCTACACACCCTACCCAACAAGTTCACGTAATATGCGGGTGCATTAGTCAAACCAAATAGCATGACTAGCCATTCTAAAAATCCATCTAGAGTCCTAAACGCAGTCTTTTCAATTCCATCCTCAGCCATCCTAAGCTGATGGAATCCGGTAGCTAGATCAAAAGAAAACGATGCTCCTACAAGCTGATCGAATAGATCATCGATCCTTGGTAACGGTTATCTAAACACATAAGCGAAATAAACTGTCCACATCAGTAACGAATACTACTGGAGCACCCTACTCGAAAATGCTTCGTCTCAGGAAGTTCTTCTCAA
This sequence comes from Allium sativum, assembly GCA_030737875.1. Classification (NCBI taxonomy): domain Eukaryota; kingdom Viridiplantae; phylum Streptophyta; class Magnoliopsida; order Asparagales; family Amaryllidaceae; genus Allium; species Allium sativum. Next base: position 563,750,144 of record CM060919.1, on the reverse strand, counting down.
GCAACTCCTTGACTTACTTTCTTAACTCGCACCTCGTGAGGTCATGTGCCTATCCGGCCACGAAACTGGCTTGGTATTACCAACCAGATAATACGGAAATCTATCCCCAGATATCAGGATATTCTCGGACCACCCTCACCGATTGCAAACTATCGATAGACGAGTTGAGGGATTCAAGATAACATAACATGACGGGACCCATAGGGTTACTAAAAATTTCTAGGGTATTACCGAGGCGAGTCATGAGCCCCACACCCTATATACAAAAACCAGGAATGGCTTCAAAACAGGACAACCATTCCATGCCCGAAACCAACCCATATCCCCTGAAACCTAGAATATAAACATCCCATGAGAATTCTATACTCAAGATAGAAATTTTCAAATCCACTCAGATCATAGACAAACGGGCAGAACCCCCAATTGGATTTGAAACACATACGGGATCATCAACTACACTAGTACTTAGGTGCAAAAACTTCCAACTAGATCAGATGAAATAAACTATGCGATGTGCCAGGGTCAAACAAAGTTCGAACAGGGAAAATTAGAAAATGTAAACAAGATTTTCAATAGAAACACTACCTCTATCATGAGCTAAAAGAACGGGGTTGAGGGGATGAACTCGCCCTCCAGATAGTCCTGCATACTGAGTCTGACCTTGCCCTTGTTTCCTCGGGCAATCCCTGCGGAGATGTCCAAACTCACCACAATCAAAACATTCGCCCCGCTTTCTCTTCTTCCTACATTCCCTGGCTATATGTCCAACTATGCCACAGAAGTTGCACTTCCCATTCGTTCTTGGCTTGTCCTTGCGGTTGTTGTTATCCTTGCCTCGTTTTCCGGGATTTACCCTCTGGCCTTGAGGCTCATTCGCTTTGGCCTCTTTCTTGTCATTGTTATCTTCTTCTTGAAGTAGGGCCAAATTCACCAAATTCTCGAAAGTCGCCCCCAAGGGTATATGAGATATGGCCAAACCACGTAATGGCTCGTTTAATCCTAGGGCAAAGTGTAGGGCCTTCTCCTGAGCTGTAGTTACCAAGTCTAAATCGACCCGAGCTAGTTGATTAAACTTATCTATGTATTCCCTAATAGACATGCCCCCTTGCTTTAGTGATAAGAACCTCAGTCCAAACCTTCCTCGAAAGTCATCCCAAGTCTCGATTGGCCTAGTAGCGGTGGTGACTACCCACCAACGTGCAGCTTCTTCCTTTAGCAACCATACTGCCAATAAAACCTTCCTGCGGTCACCTATATCAAAGGTGGCTAAAAGATCTTCGGTCTCTTTCAACCAATTCCTTGCCTCTACTAAAGTCTCGGTTCCAAAGAAATTCTTGCAACCCATCATCTCAAAGTTCTTACAAGTTTCCGCAAAATCCGCTTGTGGAGGCTGAGGTAGAAGAGGAACATCAGCTACGGAAGGAGGAGGAGGAACAACGGCCTCGACTGGGGAGACAGTATGAGGGACATCCGGGACCGGTGCCGTGACTTCCAAGTACCGATGAAACCAATCGGGTAAGACGAGATTATCAGACATGCTGGAAACGAAAAGAAAAGAGTTCAAACGAGGGATCAAATGATAGTGCTAATGGCTTTTTGGGGAATAGCCTTTTAAAGTAACTAGACTTTTCTTTGGAAAATACTTAATACTTGGTTTTGAAAATAGTTTTTCAAAAGTTTTAAAAACCTTTTTATCCCTTCTCGTAAACCATATGCTCTGATACCAAATGTAACACCCCACCTCCACTAGGGTCACTCGCAAAGGAATGCACTAGCTTTGGAGGGGCATTATTGGTAAACATGCATAATGATATAGCAAGGCAGGACATGACATATATATATATATATGTAAATAAACAGAGTGAGTAAATAAAACAGCGGAAGATTTATAAACTATTTCAAAACACAAGTCTGGTACATCAAAATGTCAATTTCCCAAAATTACAAGTCTAGATAGATACATCATCTGATAAACTGAAAATACATAAGTACTATCCCCAAATAAGAGTGATAAACCATAGCGGCTCAAGTCCAAAGCATACTTGAGCTATCCAAGGAGGCAGCTAAAATCCAAGCTAGGCTCCAGTATTCCCTCCCTGAGAACCTGGGGGGGGGAAACGGAAGAGAAGAGGCGAAACAAAACGGGTCAGTCAAAAAGACTGAGTAAGCCCTGCTACGATCAGTCTATAAACTAATAAAGTTAACAGCATGATGGAAACTGAGATGATCATAGATAACAACATACTGGCATGATAAATCAACTACAAGATAGATAGAGGTGTCATCGCATAAAACAAGGTTAAGTTCTGCACCACGGTGTACTAGCAAACCAACAAAACAGATCTTGATCCCTTAGCCCAAACTTTGGTCCAATAACATGAAGTGACCTTAGTATAAGGTCCAGCCCAACGGTCTAGTCGATCGGCTCCCTATAAACCTAACACGTCAAGTGTTGGTGTCCATACGGCCCACATGGATGTAGTCTGACTGTGCTGGGTGCACCTTTGGGTGTATCAAGCCCTCGGGTGCCAACCCCGGACACTTAAGCAATAATGCACAGCCCAGACCTACTGGTACCCGTGCCTCGAGTTTGTCCAACATCGGACTACGTGCACGTCCGTAGCCCGCCGGACCCGCACCGCTGTACCACTCAGCCGTCGCTTTTTGGTCGCTTACATCCGTCCAGTAATCGTGCCCCGCCCTAGCCTAGCTTCTAGGGTTGTGAATGATACCAAACTGGGATTACTGTTGGAACAGACCACGTCGCCAGGGTTTTCTAAGAGGGTTAAGTGTGGTTTAACCCCTCACTAATCATGGATCAAATTAGTTAAGTGTAATCAACGGTCCACCACTTAACCCCATCTAATCCCTTGCATCCCCAAATTGATTAAGTTGGTTAAGTGTAACTTAACCCCATTTTCATCCCTTGAATCCCCAAATTGGTTAAGTATTAGTGGACCCTGACTTAACCCTAATCATGAGGCATTAATTAATTTAATGCACCTTAACCTCTCACATTAGACCTTGTTGTGGTTACTAGTTAGGCCGGGCGGGTCCGGGTAGGTTTACACCACAACTCAGGCTAACCTCGGGTTTTGGCACCACATGACCAACTTCTCACATTGGGTCCTATTGTTTGTAGCCACTAGTTAAGCCGGTCGGTTCCGGGTAGGATTACGCTACAAACTCAACCCAACCTCGAGTTGGCCACACTTATGTTTTCTAAGTGTCATGTCCACTTTATTTCAAAACATAATTACAAGTCAAACAATTACTTGGGTAGACCTAACTTAATAGGTAAATTCCCAAGGGGTAGACCTAACTTAATAGGTAAATTCCCAATCTTATATTTTCATGTATTTTATGTTTTTACCCAAAACCCTCCCAACGTCATTCTATCGCTTACATATTCGTAATAACGCATAAAGGATAGGAAGAGGGAACTTGGCACAACATACATGATAGACTTGCATATCACAACAAACACACATAACATGTTAGATTTGCACAACTTAGGATCGTGAACTTGCATATTACCATAAACGTGCATGACATGTTAAACTTGCATAACTTAGCATAGTGAACTTGCATATTGCCATAAACATGCATAACTTGTCAAACATGCACAACTTGTCATTTTATACTCGCATAAGCATGCACAACTTGTCAAACATGCACAACTTGTCATTTTAAACTTGCATAAACATGCACAACTTATTAAACATGCATAACATGGCATAATGAACATGCATAACCCATTTAACTTGCAAATCATGGCTTAGCAAACATGCATAAACATGCATAACTCAATTAACTTGTAAATCATGACTTAGCAAACATGCATAAACATGCATAACTTGTTAAACTTGCAAATCAAAGCTTAGTAAACTTGCATAAACATGCATACTCAATAAACATACAAATCATAGCTTAGCAAACTCGCATAAACATGCATACTCAAATAAACTTGCAAATCATAGCTTAGCAAACTCGCATAAACATGCATCACTTATCAAACATGCATAAATCCCAATTTTCATCACAAATTAACTTTAGAGTTTCTAAAATGAAGGTAAGAGGGCTTACAATGCTTATGCGGACTCAAATAACTATAGCAAATGTAAAGAACCCCTTATGCAACTAATTGAAGCCCCCAAATGCAAGCAAACTTGATCAAGACTCCTCCTTTATGATGGCAATAGAAAAACAAGCCTTTAATGCAAGCTAAGGAGGATCATACAAGCCTAAATATGCTTGTATGCATGGAAAATCACTTAGGAAATGATTTAGGATTTGTATGAAGAGATTGGAGGCTAGGGTTTTTAGGTGGAGGCCATGAGAGTTTTCAATTTGACATAGTTTTGTTGCTAGAGTGAATAATGAGTGATTTAGGGTAGATTAGGGTCTTATTTATAGATTAGGGTAGTGTTTTTAGGCCATAGGATTAACCCTAGATTCAATTAGGTCCATCAGATCCCGGAACTCTCTAGAAACAAGCCCCCCAATCAAGTCAAGATCAAAATGGTGCGCCAGGCCAGTTAGCCTGGCCACACCCTGTCGACAGGGCTGTCGACAGGGTAGTCGACATGCCCAGACCCCTGTCGACAGGCCTGTCGACATGGGGTCCTTGGCGGGAATTTTTCCCGCCTTGGCCCAGCTGGCCCAAAACCTTGTTTTTAATTTAAATTTAAATCTGTTTTAATTATGGAAATTTCTGAAAACTTCCATGGGCCTTAACTGGGTCATTCGGATTCCGATTTCCGAAAACTCGGACTCTATTTCGCGTATTTTTCCGAGACGAACGCAATGGCATAGCCCGTTTCCCTTGATTCCCATTTTAGAATTAAATTCTGCCTCGATTTATGTCATTACAGGTTATTGAAAATACGGGTTGTTACATTTCTCAAATCCCGTTTTAGCCTTTTCATACTTCTTGGAAAACATTTCCAGTTATTATAAACTCTTATTCTTTCATGTTCCAGAAACATACGTTATTAACGTTCGAAACATTTTCATTCTTTTCACATTCCTTGGTTTCTACACTTGGATCGTATACCCTATCTTCATTGGAAAATACTTCCAATTTCATTTTAAATATTTTAATCGGCCAACCGTTTACTTTTAAAACATAATTCACTTTAAAATGTGAATACCATTCCTGTTATAGAAATCTGAATACCTTTATCAATTAACTCTTTATTCAAGTAATACTTATCTCGTTTACCGAAACCTCTTTCATACTTTATATTCCCAATCCACTTTATAAACTCTGTTTTCTAAGACAACTTCTTATCAAATCGATATCAAGTTTATAACTAAATACTGACTCCTATCCTATCAACATTTATTTGTTTAAACTAAATGTTAATTATTCTATCAGATTATAATCCCTAAAAATAGTTTACTTTTAATACATTCGACATCGTCGAATTCTAGTTACAAATCCTAACGGTTTAATTCTAATCACATTTCGAACATCGAAATGCTGGCATCAGTTTCTAATACGATTCCCCAATTCTTTTTCTAAACTCTTTCTTATATTTCTTTGAACAAACGTTGTTACTTATTACTCTAGAATAAGTGGATTTCAAACCAAACTGTTACATTTCCTAGGAAGTGCTGTTATATATAAAAGTCATGCTTAAGTCAAATCAACAGCAGTTAATTTGTCGCTATAGTTCTAAACTTGTTATACGCTGTAATATTCTCCTTATAACTAATTACAGTCACACTTACCTTATCAACAGCGTTATTTTATTGCTATAGTTCAACTTGTCATACGCTGTAATATTCTTTGTTATAACTAATCTTGACATAACAGTCACACTTATCTTATCAACAGCGTTATTTTATCGCTATAATTATAAGACTTGCATACGCTGCCATATTCCTTTTATACTAATCTTGACATCTATTTCCGTCACAAAAATCTTGACATCTCTTTCCGTTACAAAAATCTTAACATCTCTTTCCGTTACAAAAATCTTGACATCTCTTTCCGTTACAAACTGATATCGTTCCTCGGTAATAGCGAAGCCGTTCAAGTTGGGGTATTTTATTTACCTCTCAGACCTTGATCGACAACGTTCTTACCTTAGAACCGATACAAGTCTGTATTCAAATTCCTTATTACTTAATATATTTATTAAATCGTATTTCTTTGTTGTATTTTGGAATATGGTTTTACAACACCATATTCTTACTTTGGAATCTCTGTGGTTTATGCATATTTAATTTAAACATTAACTCTTTACTTTCTCCATTCCCCAGTTCTTATCCATAACTTCTTAAATGGTAATTAACTCTCATTAATTTCGATAAACTTATTTCTAACCTGTTTTCATTAGATTAATTAAAGACCAATTAATCTAATAATCATGTTCCCAAATAACAGTTGATTAAATCAACTTATTTCCATCAGTAAATTCATTAACTAATTTTAATTACTTCTTAACATTAGATTAATCTAATTAATCTAATGATATCTCTAAATTATTTATCTTAAATATAATTATCCAAATATTTAATCGTCGGATAGTTTTTACTTTATAAACTTGTTTAAATGTCAACAATCGCTTTAATTTGCTTTATAAAAACAAACTCTAAAATACTGGTTTATAATAGAACTTCTATTATAATTTAAAACTTCACTTTAACTATAAAAATATAATTTCTATAATTAACTTCATTGATTTGCCTGACGGTAAATCAGTTTCTTAACAAAACGATGGTTTTACGGTCGACTGTTAACATTTTCTAAATCGATATCGTTTATTTATTTAATCTAAACAAATGTTGAATTTTCGTTCAACATCAATATTCACACCGGGTTTTAAATATAATTCGGGTTCAACCAGTGCATACAAAACAAACAGTACATATAAATATCGAGGAATCCGGTCGGATTCCTCCAACCGGTTTCCGCATCCACAGATGTCAGTCAACACAATTTTCACTAACTCTATACTAGGGGATATTCTAATCGATGAAATCAGTGTCCAACCGATGATGTGTACATATGCAACGATATAAAATATTTAACCAATTTAATTGAAATCTACCTAATCGACCATAATACAGCATTCAAACAACATTTAAAATATAATTAAAATATTTTAAATAGATCAGAGTGAGTGATTTTACTCACCTTGGTGCGTTAACCGTTAAATAACGATTTGCGTTCCGTTGATCCCATCGATCGTTGTTGCCCCTAGACCAAACCGACGCTGCTCCTCCTTCCTCTTTCGTTGCCTTGTTTTCGTTCGATACTTCCTCTTTCGTTGCCTTGTTTTCGTTCGATACTGCGAAAACTTGTCGCTTCCTCCCTCGACATCATTCCAGTTCAACACGCGGTGCTTCAACTCCTTTTCACATGCATTAAACTTGAATTTCTTTGAAATCCCCTTTTGTACAATACTGAAATCCTTTTTCCATTTTCCAGAAACAAAACCCCGTCACTAGCAACAACGACTCACGCACAGAGAGAAAGGTGCGAACAATTTTTCTTCGCTAAACTCCACACTATCACCATTTCATCAACCGAGTGCATCATCATTTTGCTACCGTCAATACATCGGCCACCATGTTTTTAAGCTATTCACTTCCACCATCTCCAGATTTGCTGCGCCCCTATGAAATCAGTACTTCTCCTTCCATCGAATAAAAACACCAGCTACTCCTTATTAAACTACATGTGCACCCACCAGTAAAACCACTTTCTCCTTTTCTAACGCAACTATATTTCATTCCCATACTATATAATACATTCACATCTTAAAATACACACAGGCAAACCGCCGTTCATCACCTTTTTCCCCCTGTACAAACGTTTCCATCATGCAACGTTTACATTTTTGTCTTCCAGACCGTCACGCCTACAGTACAAAGCTTCATCTTCCCAAATAAACCTTGCCACCTGTACACTCACTACACCCTGCACTTGCCACCATGTTAAAGCACCAAATGCACCACTAATCTATGCGCATATTCCCACTTCATGCTGTCAGTTTCCCCTTCCAACGTGAGTGCTTTGCTCCCATACTTCCACTCATTTTAACTCCTTCGCTCCTCACATTTTCAGAACCAAAACTTTCCCCAAACTATTGTCGTGCTTCGACACATAACTGCACACGCCTTTTGCCCCCCGACTACCCGCAGCTACTAGCAGTACCATCGCATTTCTTGGCTGTTGCGTGGTACCCGCAACGTTCTGCAATACTCCAACTACATGTACCCTTCACACAACTTCTAACTCCATCCTTCACGTTGATTCCCCAACAGCCGCAACTTGTCCACTTTCTTCTCCTACGCTCAACCATTCCCAGTCCCTTACTTCACCTCCAGGACCCTCCTTTCATTCGCATTTTACACTCCTTCACTATTATTTTTAGCAGTAAACCCACATATATATAGAAAGCGAAACACAGAATAATGAAACTCACGTTACTCCATCTATATTTCCGAGACCAAATTCTTCCTCACCAACTTTTCTTTTCTGAGACCCACTGAATTAAAACGTTGAGCTCGCGTTTATGTATATACAGAGGAAAGGAGGAGGATAAGAGCGACGTTGTGTCAACATACCCTGCCTAGTCTCCATAGCTGCGTGATCTCAATCTTAGGTTTGCGTGATTCTAGTGATTAGAAATAACAGGGTGTAGGCACGAAGTAAAAAGGTAAGTCTGCGTTTTTAGGGTAAGGTTGCATGATTTTGTAGATGGCGTGAAACACAAAAATGGTCTGTGTCATGGTCATCAGTATGGGTGATGGGATCGTTATATATATTTAGTATATATATATATATATTTCTTACTTGTTAAGGCATGAGTGGGATCGTTATATTATGAACAGTTGGTTTGGATTTTCTTTAGCAGTGAAGACTGCAGATGAGTGAGGAGATAAAATATCCTCTACTATTGATTTGTGTACCCTTTAGCATGGAGAAGACAATTAAGTATGTATGTATGTTGTTTAATACACAATAAAGACTTCAGGCACGGAAAATTGGGTGTACAGAGGATACGAGGCTGGCACAAATTTTAACTGTGAGGTATGTGCGATTTTATTATTGAAAGTATTTGATTAGATCATGGTAGGCTTAGGTTACGTGAAACATAGATTAGCTGGTGTAGAGACTGTACATTTCTTAGCAGTTAAGCTTCTAGGGTAGGTCTGGCGCCATGCTTATTTTAATTTGAGCATTAAATTCAGTGTTTTATTTCGAGAGTATGGCCTGTTACGTACAAATTCATTCGCGTATGTGTTGCTCTGGACAGAAGTAGGGATATGGTCGTGCTCAATGAGGTGTCACGGTCCCAAAAATATAATAATACCGGTAGATTGACTTATATTTTGAAATCCCGAAATACCGATACAGGGTGCACAATTCTCCAAATAAAAAGTTGCATATTTAATTAATTAAAAATTACAGTAAAATTCTAAAAATTATATTATCGCTGCGCCTCAAAAGAACCTTGTCCCGATTTGCACCCGATATCAAGTTATATTCAAATAACCGTTACGGTCGATATACGATTTCATAGCGACTTTCTGAATATTTGATTTGGACATATCTTGCAATATATTCGACGAAATCTTGGTTTTTCACTTCTGTTAGAAAGATACAGTTCAACAGATTCCAACATTTCTCGTTTCGAAGAAATCCGATTCAAAACGAGTCCGGTACACTCAGTTGAAGTTCAGAACGTTAAATTACGAACTGCAGCGTCGTTATGGGCTCGATTATAATTAATATATATCTTTATACGTTCAACTTCGTTTTAATTAATATATAAATCCACTTATATTACAAATTCAATATTTAAACTGATTTAAATATTCAAATACAAACCGACAAAAATGCGAGACGTTACAGGAGCACTTTAATAATGAATTTAGTTGAAGCTTTTGGCGGGGAAGTTTGTTAGAAATACTTTTGCCTTTTTATTTTGCTTTTACAAAGTGTAGAAGGATACTGTTATTACTTATTAGTGGGTGTTTATCATTGCACGTGGGCTGGCTTGAGGTCCAAGCTATACTAATATAAATAGGATAGGAATTGTAATGCTGAAGATAAGAAATGAATTAAAACTTCTTACCTTTCTCCCATCTGCGTCTCTGCTTCTTCTCTCCTCTTTTTTCTGGTCTCTTTTGTCCTCTGTTTTTCTCTTTAACTTCGTTATATTTGTATACTTTTGTGTTGCTAGAAATCCTCCCTTATCGCTGGTATCATAGGAACCGCTGCAATACTCTGAGATCTATCAGAGCCTTTAACCATTGTTGAATCAGATCTGGCACCTCCTATTACCAGACAAGCGTCAAGGATGGAAGCACAATTAGTCACCCTGGAAAAGAAAGTTGAAGAGCAGAATTCAGTAACTAATCAGAAGTTTGATGAGCTTCTAAAAATTATGCAACTCCTCAAGGAAAGCATGCCTGCTATTTCAGAAGTCAGATCACCCAGATCTGATGAACGAAACAATCAATCTAAACTGGGGTATATTCCTAACTGGAATTCCCTAAATTTGATGGCAGCAATCATAGACTACGGATCAAAAAGTGCTGTAAGTATTTCACCCCCTGTAAAATCCCTGGTGATCAGAAAGTTGATTTAGCTTCATTAAACATGATTCAAAAGGCTGAAAACTGGGTGTCTAGCTATTTGTCCACTAGAACTGTTGTTGATTGAAATGATTTTGTGATCGATGTAAATGGAAGATTTAAGGATGAATCGGGAGTTAATGTGGTAGAATAATTTAATAAGTTGCATCAAACTGATAGTACTGAGGCTTATGTTGATGAATTTCAAAATTTAAGATTTATCATGATGCAAAACAGTTATGTACTGCCTAAAAGGTATTTGTTGGAAAGCTTTATAGGAGGCCTTAAACCTGTAATTAGGCCATTTGTGTGAGCCTTAAAACCTCAAACCATTACTGCAGCCATTGAATTTGCCAGGTTGCAAGAAGAATCCATTCCAGTAAACTCATAAAAGCTACCAAAATTTAACCCTTCCACCACAAAAAACTATAACTCAAATTTCACACCCTTAAACACCAAACCACCCTTGCTGCCTACTCCACACATGAAGACCTTAGCCCTCCCTACACCCACACAGAAGCCCAATAAACCGACAAAATATGTCCCAGCAGACGTTAGAGCTGAGAAGATAGCCAAAGGCTTGTGCTATTACTATGATGCACCTTATGACAGGAACCACAAGTGTCAATTTAGGGAACCTCAGCTGTTCACAGTTGAAATTCCTGGTTTGGATGAGGTGGATGTTGCAATTGTTGAGATGATGGAAGAGGAAGAAAACACAATATTAGACCCATGCATGTCCTTGAGTGCCTTATCTGACAGCCCAAATTATCATACAATGATAGTCAAAGCTGCAACTAATGGAAATTCACTACATATTCTTATAAATTCAGAGAGTACACACAACTTCTTAGACATTCATTTAGCCAAGAAGTTGGGTTGTGAGTTTGAGGCTATCACTACACAATCTATCACAGTTGCAGATGGCAACCACTTATTGTGCCAATCAATATGCAGAGGTTTTACTTGGGTTATTGATGGTCAAGAGTTCACAACCGATGTTTTGCTTATTCCCTTGGGAAGTTGTGACATGATTTTAGGGGTGCAATGGTTGATCACTTTAGGAGCCATTTACTGAGATTTTGAGCATTTGATGATGAAATTTTCCTTCAATGGAGTTGATATCAAGTTGCAAGGGGTTGCTGCCACAGACCATGATGTAATTCCTTCTTGCTTGATACACCTTGCTAATGGCAGCAATGAGCGTGAGGAGTTGGAACCATTAAAACAACAATTTGCAGCAATTTTTGAAGAACTTAAAACTTGTGCATGTATCTCTCCATTGCAGAATGGTGTAGCTACATTCATTTCCACACTTCTACTATGCAAACACCTTATCAGAAAAGAGAGAAAATGCTTAAGGTGTTGAAGGAGAACCTAGCAAAAGCTCAGCATTGGATGAATATACAATTTGATAAGAGAAGGTCAAAGAGGGAACTTGTTGTAAATGATTGGGCCACAAATGGAATGGCAACTTTGATGAACGTGACACTTTAGAAGATTACATTGGCAGAAACGGGCCAACTTATTGATGCCCAATATATAAAAGTTGGCACTATTCTTGCAGTAAAGGCTGGAGAAGTCATTCCGATTGATGAAACAATTGTTGAAGGCAAGAGTGAAGTCAATGAACAAAGCTTAACTGGAGAATCTTTTCCTATCGCCGAACAAGTTGAATCACCAGTTTGGGATGAGAACCTCAATATTGATGGTTATATCACTGTCAAATCAACTGCTTTAGTTGAAAACGCAGCTGCAGCTAAAATGGCAATGTTGTTACGTGCAGAAAACCCAAAATCAATGCAGGTTGTTCGTTACATAAAACACATGAGGCTGCTTGGATGAAGCAAACCAAAATTTGAGACACAATACCCTGGTTTCCTTTCTTGCTGACTTGAGGTCAAGTCTCTTTAAAGGGGAAGGGTATGATACAGTAGCACTTTAATAATGAATTTAGTTGAAGCTTTTGGCGGGGAAGTTTGTTAGAAATACTTTTGCCATTTTATTTTGCTTTTACAAAGTATAGGAGGATACTGTTATTACTTATTAGTGGGTGTGCATCATTGCACGTGAGCTGGCTTGAGGTCCAAGCTATAATAATATAAATAGGATAGGAATTGTAATGTTGAAGATAAGAAATGAATTAAAACTTCTTACCTTTCTCCCATCTGCGTCTCTGCTTCTTCTCTCCTCTTTTTCTGGTCTCTTTTATCCTCTGTTTTTCTCTTTTAACTTCGTTATATTTGTATACTTTTGTGTTGCTAGAAATCCTCCCTTATCAGAAACACACCCACATAACACCTACAAAACCCTGTGGCGAAGCCATCACTGGTTGACAGGCGAAGGCAGCAATGTACCCACCTTGGTCTGCACTACCAAACTCACCGAGGTACCCCCACAACCAAAATATAAGAAGATCCAAAAGTAACCGTAAGAACTTTCAACACTCAAAATAGGAGACGCAAACCCAAAAGTGAAAAGTCACAGAAAATCAACGTTAGCTCACAAGCATGCCAGCCCACGATAATACCTCGATCAGCCGATAAACAGTCTCATTGTGGGGTTCAGAAGACGCTCGGCGGCACGATGACGGGAACATTATACTGCGCAAGATCCATACCTAAGCGATCATCAGATCTGCCGAGTGGGTAATATACAATTAGGTTTGGAACTGAATAGTCGATCCACGGTTGCGAGGCACTAAAGGGGATAAAACCAAAGCAGAGCAAAAGCTGGAAAAGATTGGGGTGAAATGAATCGCATAGAGGTTGAGAAGTTGAGCAAGAGGAATATAAAAGATGGGGATCGTTAAAGGGACTCCACATTTGACTAAGGGGTGCACCAATTTTTATTTATTGTATAATTGTTATGGGGAGGACAAAATAAATCAGTCTTCCCTTAAACATATAAATTAAAATTTCGATATTAACCCCCTATAATCCTCATTAAAATAAACCATGAAACTTAAACCTTAATTAATGTTAACAATTTAATGGTGCAAATAAAAATAAAAAATAGATATATTTAATGTAATGGAGACACAAGAAAGTTTCAAAGGTGATAAGAAGGCATCGTATTAGGTAATTAATTGTAATTTGATATTATAGTTGGTATGGTTAAGTTAAAATAAATGCAAAAACAAAAATTTTAATCTAATATGTTGTGTCTAATTTGAGTAATTGAGTTGTTTAGTAATTCCCAAGTTTGTTATTTGCGTTGAATTTAGTAAGTTAGAGTTTAACATAAGTGACAAGCCTTGGGTAGTTTGGTCTCATTTTCTTTTCTTGTTTAAATAAATCAGACCCCCCTTAACAAAAAAAATTAGGCTGGAATCCCCTTAAAATTATCCTCCCCTTAACCAAACGTGGAGTTTCTTTAACACTCCCCTAAAAGAAAGATAAAAATATCAAATTCCATTCGCCATTTCCAGGCTTTAGAATGCCCCTTTTGAAATAGTATAAATCTTCAATTGCCAATAATGGTCTTAGGTCTTACATTGAATTTATAAATTGTGCTTAGGAAAGTTAAAATTTAAAATATAGTGTGTGTGTGTGTGTGTGTATATATATATATACACACACGTCTGCTTATATAAATAGTTATAAAATAGTTATAAAGTTTATATAGTCAAAAATGGTTTAAGTTTATTTTTTAAAAGAAAAATAGTTTGTAAAACCAAGCAATGTGGAAAGTTTTCCTTTATGAAAATATAGTTTGATTCAAATAGCATGATCCACTCCGATCCCAAATTCGTATTTCAAGTATTCAATTAATTTTCCTTATTTATGGACGGAATTCAAATTCATCTCAAAATGTTAAGTATTTCCAAATTAGATTTAACTTCGATTACGAATTTACTTAATATATTGAATTTCAAAATAACTTATATTGTTAACAATCAAGTCGTTACTTAAATCACCATATATAAATTTCAAATTGCTATACTTTCCTCAAATCTCATGTTGAACTTCTTCAAGTAAGCATATTCTTTTCCATTCACTTGGATATAACCAAAAAAATTAAACTTAATATTCACTTCTTCCTTTAAAATTTAAATTCATAGAGTTTATTAAATTAGACCAGAGTAAGATTTTTGTTAAACGTTTAAAGAAAATCCATTTATAAGAAATCTTATATTGAGTCGTACATCTTTTAATTTCCATTTTAAAATTTATATAAACCAAATTCCATAGATCTTATTTTACTCAAACCTTAGCTTTAAATATGGATATTACAAATAGATTTCAACTACTTTTTGTAAAACAAAATCTTACTAGATGTTACCAAATTTAAGTTATTCAAGGAAAAATCCTTTCAAACATTTCTTCATCTAATATTTAAATTACATTTAGTTCCTTTAAAATTAAAGTTATATGATCTATTAAATTAAAACTTTAAATAAATGGAAATGTGGTAAAACTTTTAAACCAAATCTTTTACCTAAAATATTTTATTGAATCAAACATTTTAATCTAATTTTCATAAGGAAGACTCTGTTATATTATAAAAATTAAAAATAATAAAAATATTGTTTGAAACAAACATTAATTCAAAATACTTGAATTTAAGCACCACATTTTATTAAAATAAGTTTAAGATTTAGTTTGAGAAAAATTCTTTCAACCTTTTTTTCTTCAATTAAAATTTCATTTTAGCGTCTATTTATCAAAACAGATACATAGTTGATATCTTTAGAAAATAGATTTTTTTATTGACCATAGCATCCGTATATAATTTTCTATCTTATGATCAAGTGATATAGATATGTATCATTTCAATCCGTTTTAAAGGAAAATTCCAATATTGGGTATGTATCATTTCAACCCGCATCCCAAATCGATTAAAATTTATTTCTCAAGTCCATACGATTAATTAGGGTGTGTATCATTTAAAACCATGGTGGTTTTTCTAAATCTATAGGGAACTTGCAAGGTGAGAACACTACAATCATAGCATATCACACATCACATCCATTTCGTGTCATATGAGGGGATAACGTGTGTGTAACATGTGCACAAATCACATAACAAGATATTTTAAATTTCTAGAGCAACCTAACATTTCAAGTTTTTAATTCACTTAATTATAAGTTAGTCGTGAGTGAAGGAAACTCACCTTTCGTGGTAAGGAGATGGATACAAAATTGACATTGAAATTTGAGAATGGAGCTCGATAGTCAAACCACGAACATACGTCCAACAAATTTATATACATAAGTGTATATATGTACATAAATGTAATATCAGAAATGGTCGAACATCATTCCAACTCGACCGTTGCCGAATGTAACCAGCGAACTCAACGATGTTTTCAACTATAGTTAACCAAAATGGCCATCAAAATCGATGTTTAAAAAGGGACAACGACATGCATACGGATATTTCTAAGTAGACAAGTTGAACTCAACAGCCTGGAAGTAACAGACTAGCAAACAAACAATGAACCTGAATCCCGGACTCGACCTAACACCTCGAAGACCTCAGTTTTCCCTGCTCCACCAAAACAACCTTTCAATCATGTATTTGAACACCTTGATTGCTCAAGGATGGGGTTGAGTGTTTCGGTTAAATCGAAAAAGGTAGGCTTCGGATCTAGGAGGCTACCGGTTTTGTGGCTTCGAAACCATAGGGTTTCTTGTCTAGGTAAATTAGGCTTGCGGGGTCGAGAAGCAGTGGAGGCTGTTTCGGCTTGGACTTGTTGAGGCAGCGAGGTGCCTTGCAGGCAATCTGGAGGTGGCAATCACGGTGCAGTCTGCAGAACTTCTAGTCGCGTGCTTGGATCTGGTAGCACGACTTTCCTAGGTGGTGGCGACGGGCTGTAGTTTGTGGTGGCTTTGTTGGATAGGAAGAGAGAGACCCGGGCCTGGAGTCATCAACGACAATGGTGGAATGATGAGATTGATTGTGACTTTAGGGAGTAGCCGATGCTTTGATTTCTTATTTACATCCTCGGCTGTTTTTGCTTTGACTTCGTTAAGAAAAGAAAAGAGCAACGTGGAAAAAATGAGGCTTTGATTTAGGAAGAGGAAAACGAAACACAGTAGGAAAGGGAGAAAAGGGAAAGCGCACGCATTAATTGTTTCAGGAAGAAACTGATAGATGTTCAACAGCCGATAAACAACTGATAAGAGAAAGAAATGTGGTATATGAGTCCTGAATTAGGCCACAAGTGTCGTTTGAGACATTTAAAAATCTACGAGTGCTGAGACACAATTTACATTAAATTAAATCTCCCTTTTTCACATTCTTCTTCGTTTTCTATTTATATAAATATATGCCGAATCAAATGTTCACACAAACGAAGAACACTCAATGATACAGACGGAGATACCACCAACAATCATCGTTCGTTTTACACGTTTTTACCAGAAATTAAATCTTAAATGTTTGAATTTCACGAAACAAAAAATAGCATTATTCTTAGAGTTCCATCTAGTATTTTTAGATCGAATTCGCCTAAATTTTGACGTCATTCAATTCTTGATGATTTACAAAATGTTTTCTAATTAATGCGAATCAGAACGAATTTGCATTATTAAATTTTTAAATTTATCCCTCCGTTATGTCTATCTAGACTTATCCCAAATATTAATTTTTGTAATTTAATTCAACTTTAAGGATTTTAACGTAAAATATAATACGTCAGTTATCGCAACCGTATATCGATCAAGTAAATTAATTTAAACGTAGCGATGAGCAGAGATGATTGGCCACAAAATTAATTAGATTAATTCCATGCTATGTATTTAAATTTTTAATAATTAACGCTTTTATAACTTATCGATTTTGTGTTTATTTCAATGAATAAATATTAGATGTAACTTATCACTTTACATTATATTTTTCCAAACAACATACAAGTTCAAGTGTATATTAGAAATTCAGATTTACGCTTACAACATAAATTAAGATTTCAAGTTTCTAATTCAAACTAAGGTCAAAACATTCACTTTAGACACTATATCTTTAAATAAAATCTTATTTTAACACATTGAAATTATCGGTTCATTACATTCTGCCCCACTTAGCGCTTTTCT
The DNA here is from genome assembly GCA_030737875.1 of Allium sativum. NCBI lineage: Eukaryota > Viridiplantae > Streptophyta > Magnoliopsida > Asparagales > Amaryllidaceae > Allium > Allium sativum. The sequence continues at coordinate 563,732,509 of CM060919.1, read as the reverse complement.
TTCTCGAAAAGTAAATGTCGTACAGAAAAGTAATTTTTTTCTAACACCTGGAATTTAAGGAACACTTAGGTAGCGTCCCCTTTGTACAGCTTGATCGGAAAAATTTAAAAATACAATATATACCATATACATCTCATCCACATGATGAGGCATCCATGTTTAGGAGAAAAAACATATAAAAAATTCAAATGCGATAAGTAATCCGAGATACGTACCTTGTCTAGCGTTTTATGGCAAATTTGGTTATTGTTTTAGCATTTTACGCAAAAGCAAGCCCCACAAGCAAAAGTAAGCAATTTCAGCCTAATAAACACTCAAAACATAACGAGAATCACACACACACACACACAAATATATATATATATATATATATATATATATATATATATATAAAGACAAACTTACATGGCACTAAGCGGTATGTAACAATAGTAGGATGGTATGTCAACAAAATGTAAATGGTTCCAAATAACTTTCAAAATCCAATATTAACGTTTCAACATAAGTTTCAACATAAGTTTCATACATTTCATTCGACGTTCAAGCCATAGTAAGTTTGGTAAATTTATTCTTATCTTAAACATGTACACTCATCATACTGCCATGTTATTTGATTGCTTTCGATTTATATTTCACTTATGTCAATTTCTTTATTCTCTTCGTTCATTCTTATTTGTTGCGTTCGATAACGACAACATTTACTTCACAAATTCTATATTGCATATGTGACGATCCCAAAATCCATGTGACGGTATTAGGGATAATCATTGGAATATAACACATCAATCATCATAGCAGAGTACAGATAATAGCAAAACAATAAATAGAATAATTTTACATAGATATGACAGCGGAATCATAATATGTAACAACATCAGAATAGCACAACGTAGGATATAACTTATTAAATAAAAGGGAAATGATCAGTCACCATCGCCATAGGCGGAATATATACATACAGTGAGACATAATAAGTGTATCAGTCTACATCGCCGAAGGCGGTACATATACATATGATAATAAGTACTGGAAGTAAAGTAGTCTGCATCGCCCATGGCGGAATCATAATATATATACAATAATGGCGGAAAATGTCAAAGTCATCTCGGTGAAGTCAGCCTCACCATGAGCCAAAAGTGCACTCCATACTACAGTGCTGAGCCAAAACAACCGGTCACCTGTGAACTAGGCTGCCCGAGTGAAAATAAGGGCACTCGCGTTTGCAAAGTGAAACAAACAACGAGTCAGTCATGGGGACTGGTGTGAGAAATCTACTTAACAGTTTAAACAACAGTAATAAGCAAATCATAGGACCACGCCACTTTCGCGGAACGGGTTTACTCCAGTGATTGCTGGTGCATTTAAAACAAAGTAAATTCTTTAAAACAACGCAATGCTTTTAAAAAGAATGTAGCCATTATAAGACTCAAGTCCCATCATACAATGCAACGCAAGCCAGAGGATAGAGTTTTACCTTATAATGGCTAAATATGCTTAATACATGTAAAGCAAAATCATTTGATATTATAACTAGTGCATTTATGTTTCAAAAATGAATAGCATCATAAATATCAATCATAGGCGGCATAGCTACCATCTACTATGTCGCCATACTAGTTCTATAATCGAATCCGTTATTTCGTATTGGAAATTGGATTCCCGTCATGAGTCGAGGCAAGGGGCAAGCTCATCTCCGCTTCGAGACACTCTAGTAAATGCCTCAGGACTACACACTCTGGGTAACTGTAACACCCCACCTCCGCTAGGGTCACTCACAAAGGGAATGCACTAGGTTTGGTGAAGCATTATCGAGGTAAACATGCACAGAAATATTACAAGACAGAACATATATATATAAAACAGCGGAAGTAAAACAAATTTTATTACCTTATAAAATAAGGTCTAAAGCCTTTTACATCAGAATACATCAAAACCTGTCTTGCAATAATAAAGAAGCATAAAACCATTTCATAAATTATTCCCCAAGTAAACCTGTAAAGTAGCCATAGCCAAGAAAAGTCCAAGCCATGCGTGATGACCTTCAAACAGAAGAAGTCCAAACTAACAATAGCATTTCCTCCCTGTAACCTGGGGGGGAACGGAAGACAAGAGGCGAAACAAAACGGGGTCAGTCATAAAGACTGGTAAGCCCCATCTACTATCAGTATATAAACTAGTAAAGTTAACTGGCATGAGGAACTGAGATGAACATAAGTATGATGACAAGATAGATAAGCTAAACCAAAATAACAGGATGCACTACTGTACCAAGATACACGAGTGTGTCATGATAAACTACGGTGTCAAGATAAATCAAGGTATCACATTGTCAGGTTTCTATCAAGTATACTATCCCAAGGTAGCTATCCTGTATAACATCCCACGGTATCTATCATGTATATTTCCCCTAGTTCTAACATGTATATTTGCTCTGCACCTTTCGTACTAATATCCCAACCCGCGTCATGTGTTAACTATGAATGTCCCTTGCCCAATGTCATGTAATGGTCCATGTCAACCTAATATATAGCATATGTAGGTTTTCCTAACTCGTATGTTTCTTTCCATGTATAAGTTCAGTCCTTTGCCGTAGGCCATACGGGCTTTCCCATGTAAACGTTTTATACTTGAGGTTATTTTGGACTGCTACCCTTGATCTAGTTATGTTTCCTTACCATGAACTATCGCGCGTTCACTTAGGATTTATGCCACCTAGGACCACTAGGGATTATGCTACCTAATGAACGTTTCCGCATCTCGGTTTGGGTTCAGCCACCTAGGGCCACTAGGGATTATGCCACCCGTCAACCGCGCCCTTTATCCCACGTATGTATCGTGAATCGTTTTCCATGTCTAGATGCACATGTTCCTCAATGTGCCATCCGAGTTCCGTGCCAGGGCAAAACAAGAAATACGGAACTCGGTCGGGAGCTTTAAGTCGTCTGCTGATGCAGATATCAAGGTCTGTTTTTGTACCCGTGGCTATGGTCCCACGTGACCCCTCCCTCAACTACTGAAAGGCAATCCAAGAAAAATCATGTATGAGAACTACACTAAGGCTCATCGATGCCCACTTCTAGATAGCCAACCTCACCCATAACTTGATAGCTAGTATATGGTCTTTTGGGAGTTCCCTGCCTTTCCGTATGTACACGATTGACTAAAGATGGTAGGTAGTCGGCGACATGCTATCCCGGGGCAAAATCAAGTATCGTCGACTCCACGCTAATCCATCCCAGTCTTTAGGTCGCTCGCATAGCAACCAAGGCATACTCTTGGCTCTTCTACCGCAGACCTTAACCCCTGTGAGGCCGGGTTTCATGGACCACTCGCCACCTCACAGAGGGATACCAAGAGTACCCTCACGTTCCCCGAAGCTTTCACTTCGTCACCCAGTTCGCTGGAGCTTTTATCCTAGTCAGATAACTTGCTCCTCCTCGTATACTAAGCGATGACCTACCGTACCAGGTTACTCATCTCTTTATGAACTAGTCCCATGTCCTTAGCTAAGAATTATTACTTAGTTACCCTTAACTAAGGTTTACCACTTAGCCCCTCTTTCCGCTATCCTTGTTAACTACGATTTCCAACCTAGTCCTCTGAGCTAGGGTTTTGTCAAATGGGTTAAGTGTTGTTATCCAAGTTCGTGACTTGACCCGCCTACAAATCATGTCAAGATTGGCTAAGTACTCAAGTTCAAGGCTTAGCCCTACAAGTTGGTTAAGTGTACCAAGAAGCTCATGACTTAACCCTATCAAGTCAAATTGGTTAAGTATTTATTTGCCTTAACCCTATCAGATTTTCATGTTAGATTGATTAAGCATGGATTATCTTAATCCCATCAGATTATCGAGTCGGATTGGTTTAAGTATGGGTTAGCTTAACCCCATCCACTAATCGTATTACAATGGTTAAGCCTAATCTTAAAAGGTCTTGTGACTTAACCCTTATCAGGTCCACCTATTAGATTGGTTAAGTATATGTTACTTAACCTCATCAAATCATCACGTATAATTGGTTAGGTATAAGTTACTTAACCCCATTAAATTATCATGTTAAATTGGTTAAGTATTGCTTACTTAACCCCATTGAATAACCAAGTTTAGATTGGTTAAGTGTTTAACTTAACCCCATCGAATTCCCGTGTTTAGATTAGTTCAGTATAGATTACTTAACCCCATCTAATTACCGTGTTTAGATTAGTTAAGTCTTAGTTACTTAACCCCATATAATTACCGTGTTTAGATTAGTTAAGTCTTAGTTACTTAACCCCATCTAATTACCGTGTTTAGATTAGTTAAGTGTAAATTACTTAACCCCATCCCCTAACTGTCTTGTATGGTTAAGTGTCATTAAGAAATCAAGCCCGGTCCCACTTAACCTACCTATTTGTGTCATATCGGTTAAGTGTCATTAGTCAAATTTACTTAACTTTATCATGTGGCATTAATTTAATTAATGCGCTCTCAACCTCTCACATTAGACTTTGTTGTGGTTACTAGTTAAGCCGGGCGGGTCCGGGTAGATTTACACCACAACCTAGTCCAACCTCGGGTCTTAAGCGCGACATGACCAACTTCTCACATTGGATCCTATTGTTTGTAGCCACTAGTTAAGCCGGGCGGGTCCGTGTAGATTTATGCTACAAACTCAACCCAACCTCGAGTTGGCCATTTTCATGTTTGGTCTAGTGTCTTGTTACACTTAGAACCCATACGTGTCAAGTTTCCAAGTCCCATGCTCATAGCCAAAGTTACATGTTGTCACGTTTATACCAACTTACCCAAATCATGTTTCATGTCATTAAAGTTTCCCCATAACCTAACCCCAACGCTTTTAAACTCGCATATACATTCACAACAACGCATAATGGATTTAAAGAAGGAACTTGGCAAAGGCATGACAAAAAGGGTATAAGGCCACAAGTTAAACATGGTGGAAATGAGGCATAAATGTGCTCACAAACTTGCATGTTACATTGTCAAGCCTCAAAAACATGCATAACATTCAAACTTGGCAAATAGGTGATACATGGTCATAGATGACATGAAATGATGACAAATAACTCGCATATAACATCACATAAGGGTTATGACTTCATATGCAAGTTAACCTAAAGGTTATGAGGGTTCTCATGTTGCATAATGCAACATTTCAACATAAAGGTAATAGCTTTTAACCCACAAGATCAAGGTAATGACTTTATAGACTTGCATAACATGATAGCATGTATCATACTTAATGATCAAGCCCAAACTTGCAACATTCATTTAACTTTATAGTTAATATCTAAGAGTAGGAGGGTGCTTACAATGCTATGAAGGCACAAATCAACATATAAAATAAAGATTGAGACGAAGCCATTCGTGCTATCACCCAAAAACCCCAAAAGAACAAGCTCCAAATGAAACCCTTGAGCAAATATCAATAAAAATCCTTGCTTTGAAGAAGAAAGGTTTCAACTTTGGCTTTGAATGAAGCTTATGAGCTCTCATGCAAGATCCTTGCTTTTTGGTCAAGAAAAGGTTGCAACTTTGGCTAGAATGCAACTTATGAACTCTCATACAAACATGAAATCACTCAAATGATCATAGAATCTCTCATGAATGAAGAAAAGAGGCTCCTTTACTTTGAAACTAGCTTAGAACACTTAAGCTATCATGAAAAAGAAGATGGAGGCCATGGGTTGAAGTGGAGGCCATGATGAGGAATCATTTTGGCATAGTTTAGCTATAGGATTGAATAATGAGCATTTAGGTTTAGGTTAGGGGTCTTTTTATAGAAGACTAGGATAGTTTTAGCCATAGGATAAACCTTAGTTTAGATCCTAGCCATCAAAGCATGGCTTGGGGAAGAAGTCAAGTGTAGGAACCATCTAGGGCCTTTAGATTAAAGCTGAACCATGAGAACCATTCAAATGCAAAATCTGCATTTGAGCGAATCGGCCCACGGGTTGACAGCCAAACACCCTGGATTAACCCCTAGTCGACCCAGCAAGCTCGGGTCGACCTCAAAAATCGGCCGGTTCGGTTATTCCCCTCTCCCAGTTCGCTATTTTGAACATTTTTGCATATTTATTTAATTTTCAATTATATATATATCAATATATATATATTTCTCTGCGCAACCCATTTCACTTAATTAAGTATACTTTAATTTGTGAATTTTTATGTTCAAATTACGGGGTGTTACATTCTCCCCTCCTTAAAGGATTTCGTCCCCGAAATCTCTAAGTCAAGAAGAACGTATCCTACCAACCAAACAACCATCTACTAAACCATCAAACACTGGCATCCATTGTCCTTAAAATTTCTAATAATGTATGAACATATGCAAAAAGTGTGTGTATATGCTCCCTGTCTAATGCAAAATTAGGCGGTCCACTTATTTAGTTGACCTCCTTAATGCAAACCATGATAGTGCCATGCATCCAATATGTATGCGAAAGATCCCTATCGACACATACTATCTCTACATGTGTGCACAACCATACACCAAAATGCATCATCCATGTGATAATACAACCATTATACATCCATTAATATAGCTACCTACACACAATTTTATGCAATATGCAATATGAAGTGATTGAGCCGATCTAGTGCCTAGAGTGTGTGTATATGCATCCACGAGCAACCACTAGCAACCACTTGCAACCATATCAATCATAACATGTTTCAAATACATGTTTACATCCATAGAGTTCTATCTAAGGTTCCCAAGATAAGATCGAGGAGATAAACAAGACAAACTCCTTACGGGGTTTGTAACAGAAACAGGACCGAGAGGATATCCAACAAGCGATAGCGTGCAAGTAAGCTCTACAGGTGAACCAAGGATCAAAGATACACTCTTAAAAAGAGACATGATGCGCGCGTCTGAGCCGCATTTCCACGAACTTAATTCCATTGTGCCTTGACCGCCTTTGACTTCATGGTTTCGTAGCTCCTTGATTCCTATTTCCAAGGTATGAGTCGGAACTCTTTTCACTGTCGCCTCTCGTTCCACTTTCATTTATTCTTTCCCTAGTATACTTGGCTCAACCATATCTACGTACTCATGCAAGCTCTCCAAAATTCACTAGTGAATTCTGGATCTCGTTTACCAATGCCAATTTATGTTACCACGTGCACTTACTAGGGTGATTCCTATAACCCATGCTTAAGCGGAATGAACCATCCGTCTTATTGGCGGACGTTACTCGATTGGATCAGAGATTTCCGATAAATGAATCAAGAGATTCTAGGTAACTAACCATGACAGAACCTAAAAGGTTACACGAGACTTCGAAGGTATTACCAAAGCAAGCCAAGAGTCTGACTACCCTCTTTTCAAAACCGAGAATGGTATCCCTTACTGGATAACCACTTTACCCCTAGAATCCATCCATAGCTCAACAATAGTATTATTGCTTCTAATCTCAACACTTGGCATAGACGTTCTCAAATCCAACAAGTCATGAATAAATGGACCGACTCTCCAACCAGATTTTGGGACAAAAACTGGGATCCTCTACCATGCTAGTACTAAGGTGCAGAGACTCAACTATCCAAGCAGAATTAAATGATACGATGATCAAGACAAAGTCTGGACGGGATGATAGAAAAGAACGACTAAACCTTTACCAGAAACGGTACCATTTCTTTTAGGTACCCTAGAAATGGGAGCGTACAATTGCCCTCTCCGATGATCTTGTCCTTGTCCTCCTTGATGGACTAAGCCATAGCAACAGTTGCTTATCCTTAAGCTCGCATCCTTTATCCTTGTTCTTATTATCCCTTCTTATAACCTCGGTAACCGGTCTCTCGAGAACTTCCTCCATCGCACGCGAAAACACTTACGTAGCTAGACAAGGATTAGTCGCAGTTAAAACTACTGTGACTCCAGATGGAGGAAAGAAAGGGAAAAGAGATTCGATCAAGGGAACAAAGGATAGTGCTAATGGCTTTTGGGGAATAGCCTTTAAAAACTTTTCTTGAAAAATGCTTCTTTGTAAACGGTTTCTCAAATAGTTTTCAGAAGGTTTTAAAAACTTTTGCCCAGTCTGGTAACCTTCTGCTCTGATACCAAATGTAACACCCCACCTCCGCTAGGGTCACTCACAAAGGGAATGAACTAGGTTTGGTGAAGCATTATCGAGGTAAACATGCACAAAAATATTACAAGACAGAACATATATATATATATAACAGCGGAAGTAAAACAAATTTTATTACCTTATAAAATAAGGTCTAAAGCCTTTTACATCAGAATACATCAAAACCTGTCTTGCAATAATAAAGAAGCATAAAACCATTTCATAAATTATTCCCCAAGTAAACCCGTAAAGTAGCCATAGCCAAGAAAAGTCCAAGCCATGCGTGATGACCTTCAAACAGAAGAAGTCCAAACTAACAATAGCATTTCCTCCCTGTAACCTGGGAGGGGAAACGGAAGACAAGAGGCGAAACAAAACGGGGTCAGTCATAAAGACTGGTAAGCCCTATCTACTATCAGTATATAAACTAGTAAAGTTAACTGGCATGAGGAACTGAGATGAACATAAGTATGATGACAAGATAGATAAGCTAAACCAAAATAACAGGATGCACTACTGTACCAAGATACACGAGTGTGTCATGATAAACTACGGTGTCAAGATAAATCAAGGTATCACATTGTCAGGTTTCTATCAAGTATACTATCCCAAGGTAGCTATCCTGTATAACATCCCACGGTATCTATCATGTATATTTCCCCTAGTTCTAACATGTATATTTGCTCTGCACCTTTCGTACTAATATCCCAACCCGCGTCATGTGTTAACTATGAATGTCCCTTGCCCAATGTCATGTAATGGTCCATGTCAACCTAATATATAGCATATGTAGGTTTTCCTAACTCGTATGTTTCTTTCCATGTATAAGTTCATTCCTTTGCCGTAGGCCATACGGGCTTTCCCATGTAAACGTTTTATCCTTGAGGTTATTTTGGACTGCTACCCTTGATCTAGTTATGTTTCCTTACCATGAACTATCGCGCGTTCACTTAGGATTTATGCCACCTAGGACCACTAGGGATTATGCTACCTAATGAACATTTCCGTATCTCGGTTTGGGTTCAGCCACCTAGGGCCACTAGGGATTATGCCAATCGTCAACTGCGCCCTTTATCCCACGTATGTATCGTGAATCGTTTTCCATGTCTAGATGCACATGTTCCTCAATGTGCCATCCGAGTTCCGTGCCAGGGCAAAACAAGAAATACGGAACTCGGTCGGGAGCTTTAAGTCGTCTGCTGATGCAGATATCAAGGTCCGTTTTTGTACCCGTGGCTATGGTCCCACGTGACCCCTCCCTCAACTACTGAAAGGCAATCCAAGAAAAATCATGTATGAGAACTACACTAAGGCCCATCGATGCCCACTTCCAGATAGCCAACCTCACCCATAACTTGATAGCTAGTATATGGTCTTTTGGGAGTTCCCTGCCTTTCCGTACGTACACGATTGACTAAAGATGGTAGGTAGTCGGCGACATGCTATCCCGGGGCAAAATCAAGTATCGTCGACTCCACGCTAATCCATCCCAGTCTTTAGGTCGCTCGCATAGCAACCAAGGCATACTCTTGGCTCTTCTACCGCAGACCTTAACCCCTGTGAGGCCGGGTTTCATGGACCACTCGCCACCTCACAGAGGGATACCAAGAGTACCCTCACGTTCCCCGAAGCTTTCACTTCGTTACCTAGTTCGCTGGAGCTTTTATCCTAGTCAGATAACTTGCTCCTCCTCGTATACTAAGCGATGACCTACCGTACCAGGTTACTCATCTCTTTATGAACTAGTCCCATGTCCTTAGCTAAGAATTATTACTTAGTTACCCTTAACTAAGGTTTACCACTTAGCCCCTCTTTCCGCTATCCTTGTTAACTACGATTTCCAACCTAGTCCTCTGAGCTAGGGTTTTGTCAAATGGGTTAAGTGTTGTTATCCAAGTTCGTGACTTGACCCGCCTACAAATCATGTCAAGATTGGATAAGTACTCAAGTTCAAGGCTTAGCCCTACAAGTTGGTTAAGTGTACCAAGAAGCTCATGACTTAACCCTATCAAGTCAAATTGGTTAAGTATTTATTTGCCTTAACCCTATCAGATTTTCATGTTAGATTGATTAAGCATGGATTATCTTAATCCCATCAGATTATCGAGTCGGATTGGTTAAGTATGGGTTAGCTTAACCCCATCCACTAATCGTATTACAATGGTTAAGCCTAATCTTAAAAGGTCTTGTGACTTAACCCTTATCAGGTCCACCTATTAGATTGGTTAAGTATAGGTTACTTAACCTCATCAAATCATCACGTATAATTGGTTAGGTATAAGTTACTTAATCCCATTAAATTATCATGTTAAATTGCTTAAGTATTGGTTACTTAACCCCATTGAATAACCAAGTTTAGATTGGTTAAGTGTTTAACTTAACCCCATCGAATTCCCGTGTTTAGATTAGTTAAGTATAGATTACTTAACCCCATCTAATTACCGTGTTTAGATTAGTTAAGTCTTAGTTACTTAACCCCATCTAATTACCGTGTTTAGATTAGTTAAGTCTTAGTTACTTAACCCCATCTAATTACCGTGTTTAGATTAGTTAAGCGTAAATTACTTAACCCCATCCCCTAACTGTCTTGTATGGTTAAGTGTCATTAAGAAATCAAGCCCGGTCCCACTTAACCTACCCATTTGTGTCATATCGGTTAAGTGTCATTAGTCAAATTTACTTGACCTTATCATGTGGCATTAATTTAATTAATGCACTCTCAACCTCTCACATTAGACTTTGTTGTGGTTACTAGTTAAGCCGGGCGGGTCCGGGTAGATTTACACCACAACCTAGTCTAACCTCGGGTCTTAAGCGCGACATGACCAACTTCTCACATTGGATCCTATTGTTTGTAGCCACTAGTTAAGCCGGGCGGGTCCGAGTAGATTTATGCTACAAACTCAACCCAACCTCGAGTTGGCCATTTTCATGTTTGGTCTAGTGTCTTGTTACACTTACAACCCATACGTGTCAAGTTTCCAAGTCCCATGCTCATAGCCAAAGTTACATGTTGTCACGTTTATACCAACTTACCCAAATCATGTTTCATGTCATTAAAGTTTCCCCATAACCTAACCCCAACGCTTTTAAACTCGCATATACATTCACAACAACGCATAATGGATTTAAAGAAGGAACTTGGCAAAGGCATGACAAAAAGGGTATAAGGCCACAAGTTAAACATGGTGGAAATGAGGCATAAATGTGCTCAGAAACTTGCATGTTACATTGTCAAGCCTCAAAAACATGCATAACATTCAAACTTGGCAAATAGGTGATACATGGTCATAGATGACATGAAATGATGACAAGTAACTCGCATATAACATCACATAAGGGTTATGACTTCATATGCAAGTTAACCTAAAGGTTATGAGGGTTCTCATGTTGCATAATGCAACATTTCAACATAAAGGTTAAAGCTTTTAACCCACAAGATCAAGTTAATGACTTTATAGACTTGCATAACATGATAGCATGTATCATACTTAATGATCAAACCCAAACTTGCAACATTCATTTAACTTTATAGTTAATATCTAAGAGTAGGAGGGGGCTTACAATGCTATGAAGGCACAAATCAACATATAAAATAAAGATTGAGACGAAGCCATTCATGCTATCACCCAAAAACCCCAAAAGAACAAGCTCCAAATGAAACCCTTGAGCAAATATCAATAAAAATCCTTGCTTTGAAGAAGAAAGGTTTCAACTTTGGCTTTGAATGAAGCTTATGAGCTCTCATGCAAGATCCTTGCTTTTTGGTCAAGAAAAGGTTGCAACTTTGGCTAGAATGCAACTTATGAACTCTCATACAAACTTGAAATCACTCAAATGATCATAGAATCTCTCATGAATGAAGAAAAGAGGCTCCTTTACTTTGAAACTAGCTTAGAACACTTAAGCTATCATGAAAAAGAAGATAGAGGCCATGGGTTGAAGTGGAGGCCATGATGAGGAATCATTTTGGCATAGTTTAGCTATAGGATTGAATAATGAGCATTTAGGTTTAGGTTAGGGGTCTTTTTTATAGAAGACTAGGATAGTTTTAGCCATAGGATAAACCTTAGTTTAGATCCTAGCCATCAAAGCATGGCTTGGGGAAGAAGTCAAGTGTAGGAACCATCTAGGGCCTTTAGATTAAAGCTGAACCATGAGAACCATTCAAATGCAAAATCTGCATTTGAGCGAATCGGCCCACGGGTTGATAGCCAAACACCCTGGATTAACCCCTAGTCGACCCAGCGAGCTCGGGTCAACCTCAAAAATCGGCCGGTTCGGTTATTCCCCTCTCCCAGTTCGCTGTTTTGAACATTTTTGCATATTTATTTATTTAATTTTCAATTATATATATATATATATCAATATATATATTTCTCTGCGCAACCCATTTCACTTAATTAAGTATACTTTAATTTGTGAATTTTTATGTTCAAATTATGGGGTGTTACAGTAACCCTTGGATCTTCAGGGCCGGTCCTCTCTTACGTTTGAGGATTGGCAATTCCTAAACACACGTTTCCCGGTCCTTACAGACCTAATATCGAGACGCCTCGCATTCCAACAACCACATAGGTGAAAAGTAGATATAAAAGTTAGGGCTGGTAGGTCACTGACACCACCATAGCTAGAAAGAAACGTCGTGCTCTCCCTGCAGTCCTTATCCCGTTTTTAACTCATACCGAGGTGTGAGGCTCGCGAATCCACGCTATACACAAAGCCAGGCCACGTAGGCCGTGCTTTGATCATCAGACACAAGACTTTGCTTTGCAACAGAAGCCTTGATCACAGCATCTTGGCATGCCACATAGGCAATCCACTCCATACGACTGATTTCTATCGATATATAACCTCTGAGCTCGTACGTCTCAGAGAAGGGCGTTAAGCAAAAGAATAAATTCTCCGCCGCCAAACAGATATATATTTAACAGAGATCAATCAGTATAGAACAAAATCCAATGTCAGACACACACAGTCCATTTACAAGTCCGTTCTGGGTCTGAACGAAACCGGAGGCACCAAATTCCTCGTATATCTGTACAATCAACACATACGTTCAGACGGCTACTACTTCCGTTCCTTCACGGTAGCTACTCCAATCAGGAACCTCAGCAGCGCCCATCCAACCGATACGAAGATCATCGATCTTGAATCATCTTTGTATTTTCCAATTCGAATCGTTCGATCAATTATTTGAAATGAGGGTTAGCTCGGCCTTTTCAAATAATTCACGTATAATTAGAATTCAAATCAATTCTTTCCATGGTTATATTATTCGACATTCATATTTCAGTTCTTTAGTATAATTTTCGTGTCAAACACATACAACCATCAAATATCAAGCAGATCAAGACAAATTGGTTTATTTCCAATCCATGTTGCTTATAATATTTTATAACGATTTTTCGCCATTGTTATTTATTTAAAAATGGCCATATTTAATTAAACGACGTTTCAGGTCGTGCCATGGCACTGGCGCTGTTTTTCCCCTAATTTGTTTTACACATATCGGAAAATCTAACCGTTGGATTTCTACAAAGTCTATACCACTGGGAAGATATTCCCAAAGCGAACCCAACGGTTCCAGTTTCGTGAAAATCCGACGGTCGGATCTTCCACACTAGTTGTTTGAAGTTACGGTTTCAAAATTCGAACTGCAGCGTCGTTATTCGATTTAATTTAATTATATTTATATTTATATACAAATATAAACGATTCTGGCGCTGTTTTTTTTCAGATTTGAATTAAACATTCCAGACAATCCAACCGTTGGTTTTTTACAAAGTTGGTGCCGTTGGAAAGATATTTCCAAGGCGAACCCAGCGGTTGCGGTTTCGGGAAAATCCGATGGTCGGATTTCTCGTACTAATCAATTCAAATTACGATTTCAAAACACGAACTGCACGGCTTCGATTCCTTTCCATTCTATTTATATTTATATATATATATAAATATAGTTCGTTCTTTAATTTCAACATCGTTTTCACTTCTTTAATTTTAACATCGTTTTCACTTCAAATATTTCACTAACGCCTTTATATTTCGAAAAATTTCGCTATAGCCTCCTTTGTACGGGAAGGGGTTTGGAAATTTATTGGTCCGTATTAGGTACCCAACAAATCCTATAAAATATCCACATATTTATAGTGATATATTCTGGTGTTTACAGGGGAGCGTGTATAGATAATAACTCCAGAGAATAAATTCTCGTCACCCTGTCAAGCCTGAGGGAGCGTGTATTTTTAATTACTCCAGAGGATAAATCCTCGTCACCTCGTCCCGTGTGGGAATAAATAGTCCATATGCCGTATCTAATTACTAGAGAGACGTGATTATAGTCAACTCTAGACCCGTGTGGGGTTTTTATTAATCTGGCAATTTATCGTTATATTTTATATAGTCCATATCAGTCATCAGTTCAACCTGTAGTATATAATCATCGCCATACAAGCCTCTCGCTCGTATGGTAAATCTTCAACCTCGTCACACAAGCTCCAAATGTTTATGTGGAATATGATGAAGTATGCCTATCGTCAAGGAGTATGCCATGTAGTGTAGTTCAAAATTAATTGTTACTATCCTATGGCGATGTTTATTATTTCACACAGAATAACTAGCACTCCGCATCCAATGGCATTCACAGGAGTTGATATAAAAATAAAATTGCGCAGCCAACTCATCAAGGCTTACCTATTTGTCGGGCACGCAAATAATTTCTTTACTCTACAGCTAATCCATTTTTCCTGTTCGACACATGTATATATATGCAGAACAAAGCTAATAATAATATTTCTAGCAAACTAATATTTATTTCTACATGTGTGTATTTTTACCAAAGCGTATACATGATAAAAGTAATATTTTTATCATCAAAAATATTTATTCAACACGTGGATGTTTTTAACACTTCATATTCACAAAAAAAATGTAATTTTTATTATCTATTCAATTTATTTTAAAATACGAATAACATTCAACACATGAATCTCAATTCAACGAACGAATTTCAATTCAACACATGAATATTCTCTATAGTTTGTATATATATAAAAATGTGATTTTTATCGTTAAAACTATTTATTTAAAATTCGAATAACATTCAACACATGAATTTCGATTCAACGAATGAATTTCAATTCAACACATGAATATTCTCTATAGTTTGTATATATATAAAAATGTGATTTTTATCGTTAAATCTATTTGTTTAAAATTCGAATAACATTCAACACATGAATTTCAACTCAACGAATGAATTTCAATTCAACACATGAATATTCTCTATAGTTTGTATATATAAAAAAAATGTGATTTTTATCGTTAAATCTATTTGTTTAAAATTCGAATAACATTCAACACATGAATTTCAACTCAACGAATGAATTTCAATTCAACACATGAATATTCTCTATAGTTTGTATATATATAAAAATGTGATTTTTATCGTTAAATCTATTTGTTTAAAATTCGAATAACATTCAACACATGAATTTCAACTCAACGAATGAATTTCAATTCAACACATGAATATTGGTTTCAACATATGTAATTAATTTCAACAAATGAAAATTATTCTAACACATGAATATTTCAGAAAATTTCGGCAGCATAACGGCAGGGTAGTTAAAACCGGGACCGTCCCTAGTACGGCTCCTCGCTCTACCTTAAAACCTCGCGGTTTTTGACAATGGAGAATCATACATCTAGTTCGCACGCAGGCGGCATGTTTTTTTTTTCATTTCCACAATTCTACTCTAATTTGTTTCAACCACAAGAGGGTATTTTTCAACCACAAAGGTATTTTTCAACCACAATATCAACCACAAACAATTATTTCCAACCATTCGTCATACTATATAATTTCACGCCAATCACAAGCAATAAATATCGTCCGTGGTCTGTGGACGAGAGGAGTCTATATATATATATATATATATTATTTCTATAACTCACTTGCATTTCATCACAGTTCAAAGCATATATGTTTCATACAACGCTTGTATAATTTATACATCGCTAATATAACTTATACAACACATGTACATGAGGTATACAATGCGTATATAATTTACACCTCGCTTATATAATTTATACAACATGATTTCCATTCACACAATTTAATTTGGATTCCTCACATTGGTTTTTGAAGTGCTAAAAATCGTATGAAGATCAGAAAAATCCGCGGCTTCTGCTAGATGGTAGAGAGCCTCCCTGCGGTCCCGATGTTTCCTGTTTCATCGAATTTCGTTAACACACTAAAAAGATATGATTTTTCAAAGTTTTGCAACACTTAAAAGTGTTATTTTAATTTTAGAAATTTCAGAGCAGATAATTCTTCAAACCTTCGAAACTAGGTTTTAAATTCACGATCTATCCGTGCAGTTTCGTCACGATCGGATGCTGCAATGTCGAAGAGCTTCGAACAGGCTTTCCAGCGCCTGTGGTGGCAGCGAACTCGATGGCCTCTCTGATGCTCGGTGGCACTCCAAAGGTGGAGACTTCCTCGCTGGAATTCGACGCAAATACTGGATGGTTTCAGACGAGGCTTGGGTTGATTGAAAGAGGGGAGAAAGGCGATCGGAAAAGCCAACTGGAGGGGGTGGCGAAAACGCCTATGGCGGCGGCGATCGGGCTTGGAAATTTCGAGCTAGTTCCGTCGTTCGTTCCTGAGGGTTTGACTAACTTTTCAGAAGAGAGAGAAAATGAAGGATATTTCCTATTATATTTAAATTTTAAATTCCTAAAATATCCCTTTGAACAAACGTACACCAATTTCAACCCAACGACTGTCGCCCCTAGCTAAATACTCCCCATTCCGGACACAATGGGATATGTTTCGTTGGCCAATTCGACTGTTACTGTCAGTTATTTTTCAAATTAAAGTATAAAACATTTAATATTCAATTTGAACGTACATTTCAATTTGTCAGGGCCACAAACTGAATCGAAAAATTCCAGAAAAATAAATATAGCTTTGTTTTGACGATACGGTCCCAACAAAACCAGTTTCGTCGAATTCTGAGATCGTATGCAAAATGGCCATTTTCAGGTCGACCCATTCTAATAGAAATTGACCAATCACATTTTCTTTTGCCCCGCTCACATACTAGCTTCAAAAATTATGAAATTTGAAACCTAGCAATAGTTTGACATCCTGGATCCAACAAAAGTAGTTTCGTCGAATTCCGATGTCGTATGCAAAATATTTATTTTTAAGGGCTATATATTCTATATAGCGACCTTTCTGAAAATTCATTTGGCCATAACTTTTGATTCCTTCTATGAAATTTCGATTTTTCAGATTCGTTAGAAAGGTATTCATAAACAAATTTAAATATTTTTGGTTTCACTCAAATCTGTTATATTTTCCACCCGGTATAGTCAGACAAAGTTTGTATTCAAATTTTCAAACAGCCTCACTATCTCCAATTCATTACTTTATTGAAATATGCTATTTCAATTGTTTAAATTCTTTGACAATAACCAATTATAAAAATTTTAAATTGGTTCACATTTTCCAGGTTATTATAATCTCCCCCAATTAAAACTTTTCGTCCTCGAAAAGGAAATAACAGCAAAGTAGGAAACAAAATGTAAATGCAAAGTATTGTAAAGGTACCATGCACCGGAGTTAGTCAGAGATGTCCACTCTGCATTTGGGGTAGGCTTGTTTAATGCTTTCCTCAGTCTCCCAAGTACAGTCTCTAGGATCACTACTCCACTGCACTTTAACTAAATGAATCTTTTTGCTCCTAAGCTCTCTAGTTTCTTTGCCAACGATCTTTAATGGCTCTCTTCTGACTGCTAATTCTGGAGTTATCTCCAAGTCCTGTTGTGCTGCTTCTTCTACAACAAGATCCGGATCATGCACATGTTTTCTGAGTTGAGACACGTGGAACACATCATGCACTCCAGGCAACCAATCAGGTAATGAAACCCTATATGCAAGAGTTCCAATCCGTTCAAGTATAGGAAAGGGACTAATAAATCTCGGTGCCAACTTCCCAGTTTTGCCAAATCTGATTACTCCCCTCATCGGAGAAACTCTTAAATAAACATAGTCGCCAACGACAAATGATAAATCTCTTCTTCTCGCATCAGCATAACATTTCTGTCGGCTTTGTGCGGTTTTCAATCGCTTCTTGATGAAATCGACTTTATCAGATGCTGCTCGAATCATATCGGGCCCTAACACAAGTCTGTTGCCAGGTTCTACCCAACATGCGGGAGATCTACACGGTCTACCGTATAATGCTTCAAATGGCGACATTCCCAAACTTGCTTGATAGCTATTGTTATAAGAGAATTCTGCTAAATGTAAGTGATCTTCCCATGACCGCGCCAAAAGCCAAGCTGGAAACAAGCGCAAAGCTTCAGGAGATTAGCCAGAGTCCAGCATTTCAGCGGCCGCTACTCAGCAATCTGGAAAGATACCAAAAGGAAGCTGCTACAACTGCGGAAAGACAGGACATTTTTCTAATGTGTGCAAAGCCCCAAAGAAGCTAAAGGCAAAATCCAGACCGTAGCTCAGCCGAATGCTACAACTGCCATAAGAAAGGGCACTATAGCAGAAATTGTCCTTTAAAGCAGAATGCACAGGTGGCTCATGTTTATGACTGGGAGACCCCGCCAGCTATCACCGATGGATCAGGTAAACCCGACGTCTTGGGAGGTACCCTTACCATTAAAAATATTCCAGTTTTTGTACTTTTTGATACTGGTGCATCACGTAGCTTCATTTCTAGTAACACTGTTAGTAAGTTAAGGTTAAAAGTAAGGAGTCTAAAGGAACCAATTAAAGTTCAAAACCCGATAGGAGGCTCTATCGCTCTCAGTTCGTATTGTAGAGTGCATGTCTCTTATTCTTGCTACAAGTTCTCTTTTGATTTGATCATCATGCACTTTCCCGAATTTGATGTTATACTCGGGCTAGACTGGTTGACAAAATATATGGCCGAAGTTAGATGTGCCAAAAGAATCGTTAAAGTTGAAACAAAAGTTGGGCATATCATTATACCATGTTTCGGTTCAGATCCAAATAGAGAAGAATTCTGGTCTGCTTTAGAAGTTACTCCCACTTCATTAGAAAAGATACCGGTCGTTAAAAACTATGCGGATGTGTTTGAAGAAGTCGAAAACTTACCTCCGTAAAGAGAAATTGAATTCAGAATAGATCTAATCCCGAATGCCCGACCAGTAGTACATCCAATTAGAAGAATGGCCCCGAAAGAAAAAGAAGAGTTAGGCAGCCAAACTCGAGAATTGCTTTGGAAAGGTCTGATCAGACCGAGCTTTTCAGCTTGGGGAGCAGCAGTAGTGTTTGTCCCAAAATCAGACTGTACTCTACGACTTTGCGTTGATTACCGAGATCTCAATAAGCAGACACTGAAGAACAAATATCCCTTGCCACGTATAGATAATCGGTTTTTGACAATGGAGAATCATGCATCTAGTTCGCTCACAGGCGGCATGTTTTATTTTCATTTCCACAATTCTACTCTAATTTGTTTCAACCACAAGAGGGTATTTTTCAACCACAAAGATATTTTTCAACCACAAACAATTATTTCCAACCATTCGTCATACTATATAATTTCACGCCGATCACAAGCAATAAATATCATCCATGGTCTGTGGACGAGGGGAGTATGTATATATATATATATATATAATTTCTATAACTCACTTGCATTTCATCACAGTTCAAAGCATATATGCACTAGTAATAATATCAAATGATTTTGCTTTACACGTATTAAGCATATTTGGCCATTATAAGGTAAAACTCTATCCTCCGGCTTGCGTTGCATTGTATGATGGGACTTGAGTCTTATAATGGCTACATTCTTTTTAAAAGCATTGCGTTGTTTTAAAGAATTTACTTTGTTTTAAATACACCAGCAATCACTGGAGTAAACCGTTCCACGAAATTGGCGTGGTCCTATGATTTGCTTATTACTGTTGTTTAAATTGTTAAGTAGATTTCTCACACCAGTCCCCATGACTGACTCGTTGTTTGTTTCACTTTGCAAACGTGGGTGCCCTTATTTTCACACGGGCAGCCTAGTTCACAGGACACCGGTTGTTTTGGCTCAGCACTGTAGTATGGAGTTGTGACGATCCCAAAATCCGAGGGGCGGTATTAAGGATAATCATTGGGATATAACTCATTAATCATCATAGTAGAGTACAGATAATAGCAAAACAATAAATGGAATAATTTCACATGAGTATGACAGCGGAATCACAACATGTAACAACATCAGAATAGCATAGCGTAGGATATAACTTAGTAAATAAAAAGGGAAGTGATCAGTCATCATCGCCAGAGGCGGAATACATACATGCAGTGAGACATAATATGGGTATCAGTCTACATCGCCGAAGGCGGTACATATACATACAATAAGAAGTACAGAAAGTAAATCAGTCTGCATCGCCCGTGGCGGAATCATAATATAAGCACAGTAATGGCGGAAAATGTCAAAGTCATCTCTGTGAAGTCAGCCTTGCCATGAGCCAAAAATGCACTCTAAGCAACAGTGCAGAGCCAAAAACAACCTGTCACCTGTAAACTAGGCTGCCCGTGTGAAAATAAGGGCACCCGCATTTGCAAAGTGAAACAAACAACGAGTCAGTCGTGGGGACTGGTATGAGGAATCTATTTAATAGTTTAAACAACAGTGATAAGCAAATCATAGGACCACGCCACTTTCGCGGAACGGGTTTACTCCAGTGATTGCTAGTGCATTTAAAACAAAGTAAATTCTTTTAAAACAACGCAATGCTTTTAAAAAGAATGAAGCCATTATAAGACTCAAGTCCCATCACACAATGCAACGCAAGCCGGAGGATAGAGTTTTACCTTATAATGGCCAAATATGCTTGATACGTATAAAGCAAAAATCAATTGATATTATTACTAGTGCATATATGTTTCAAAAGCGAATAGCATCATAAATATCAATCATAGGCGGCATAGCTACCATCTACTATGTCGCCATACTAGTTCTACAATCGAGTCCGTTATTTCGTATTGGAAATTGGATTTCCGTCATGAGTCGAGGCAAGGGGCAAGCTCCTCTCCGCTTCGAGACACTCTAGCAAATGCCTCAGGACTACGCACTCTGGGTAACCCCTGGATGCTTCAGGGCCGGTCCTCTCTTACGTTTGAGGATTAGTTATTCCTGAACACACGTTTCCCGGTCCTTACAGACCTATAATCGAGGCGCCTCGCATTCCAACAACCACAAAGGTGAAAAGTAGATATATATGTCAGGGCTGGTAAGTCACTGACACCACCATAGCTAGAAAGAAACATTGTGCTCTCCCTGCAGTCTAAATCCCGTTTTTAACTCATACCGGGGTGTGAGGCTCGCGAATCTACGAAATAAACAAAGCCAGGTCACGCAGACCGTGCTTTGATCATCATCCACAAGACTTTGCTTTGCAACAGAAGCCTTGATCACAGCATCTTGGCATGCCACATAGGCAGTCCACTCCATACGATTGATTTCCATCGATATATAACCTCTGAGCTCGTACGTCTCAGAGAAGGGCGTTAAGAAAAAGAATAAATTCTCCACAGCCAAACAGATATATATTTAACAGAGATCGATCCGTATAGAACAAAATCCAATGTCAGACACACAGTCCATTTACAAGTCCGTTCTAGGTCCGAACGAAACCGGAGGCGTCAATTCCTCGTATATCCGTACAATCAACACATACGTTCAGACGGCTACTACTTCCGTCCCTTTCCGGTAGCTACTCCGGTCAGGAACCTCAGTAGCGCCCATCCAACCGATACGAAGATCGTCGGTCTTGAATCGTCTTTGCATTTTCCAATTCGAATCGCTCGATAAATTATTTGAAATGAGGGTTAGCTCGGCCTTTTCAAATAATTCACGTCATTAGAATTTAAATCGATTCTTTCTATGGTTATATTATTCGACATACATCCTTCAGTTCTTTAGTGTTATTTTCGTGTCAAACACATACAACCATCAAATATCAAACAATTCAAGCCCAATTGGTTTATTTGCAATCTATGTTGCTTATAATATTTTATAACGATTTTTCGCCATTTTTATTTATTTTAAAATGGCCATTTTTAATTAAACGACGTTTCAGGTCGTGCCGTGGCACTGTTTTTCCCCTAATTTGTTTTACACATATCGGAAAATCTAACCGTTGGATTTCTACAAAGTCTATATCAGTGGGAAGATATTCCCAAAGCGAACCCAACGGTTCCAGTTTCGTCAAAATCCGACAGTCGGATCTCCCACACTAGTCGTTTGAAGTTACGGTTTCAAAATTCGAACTGCAGCCTCGTTATTCGATTTAATTTAATTATATTTATATTTATATATAAATATAAACGATTCCGGCGCTGTTTTTCTTTAAATTTGAATTAAACATTCCGGACAATCCAACCGTTGGATTTTTACAAGGTTGGTGCCGTTTGGAAGATATTTCCAAGGCGAACCCAGCGGTTGCGGTTTCGGGAAAATCCGATGGTCGGATTTCTCGTACTAATCGTTTCAAATTACGATTCCGAAACACGAACTGCACGGCTTCGATTCCTTTTAATTACATTTATATTTATATATAAAAATATAGTTCATTCTATAATTTCAACTATAGTTCATTCCATGTTTTCAGCTTCGTTTTCACTTCAAATATTTCACTAACGCCTTAATATTTCGAAAAATTTCTCCATAACCTCCTTTGTACGGGGAGGGGTTTCGAAATTTATTGGGCCGTGTTAGGTACCCAATAAATCCTAAAAAGCATTCACATATTTATAGTGATATATTCTGGTGTTTACGGGGGAGCATGTATAGATAATCACTCCAGAGAATAAATTCTCGTCACCCCGTTTCCGTGTGGAAATAAATAGTCCATGTGCCGTATCTAATAACTAGAGCGACGTGATTATTGTCAACTCCGTACCCGTGTGGGGTTTTTATTGATCTGGCAATTTATCGTTATATTTTATATAGTCCATATCAGTCATCAGTTCAACCTGTAGTATAAAATCCTCGCCATACAAGCCTCTCGCTTGTATGGTAAAACTTCCACCTCGTCACACAAGCTCCAATTGCTTATGTGGAATATGATGAAGTATGCCTATCGTCAAGAAGTATGCCATGTAGTGTAGTTCAAAATTAATTGTTACTATCCTATGGCGAAGTTTATTATTTCACACAGAATAACCAGCACTCCGCATCCAATGGCATTCACAGGAGTTGATATATAAATAAAATTGCGCAGCCAACTCATCAAGGTTTACCTATTTGTCGGGCACGCAAATAATTTCTTTACTCTACAGCTAATCCATTTTTCCTGTTCAACACATGTATATATATGCAGAACAAAGCTAATAATAATATTTCTAGCAAACTATTATTTATTTCAACACGTGTGTATTTTTATCAAAGCATATACATGATAAAAGAAATATTTTTATCGTCAAAAATATTTATTCAACACGTGAATGTTTTTAACACTTCATATTCACAATAAAGATGTAGTTTTTATTGTCTATTCATTTTATTTTAACATACGATAACATTCAACACATGAATTTCAACTCGACGAACGAATTTCAATTCAACACATGAATATTCTCTATAGTTTGTATATATATAAAAATGTGATTTTTATCGCTAAAGCTATTTGTTTAAATTCAAATAATATTCAACACATGAATTTCAACTCAACGAATGAATTGCAACTCAACACATGAATATTCGCTATGGTTTGTATATATATAAAAATGTGATTTTTATCGCTAAAGCTATTTGTTTAAATTCAAATACTATTCAACACATGAATTTCAACTCAACGAATGAATTGCAACTCAATACATGAATATTCGCTATGGTTTGTATATATATAAAAATGTGATTTTTATCGCTAAAGCTATTTGTTTAAATTCAAATACAATTCAACAAATGAATTTCAACTCAACGAATGAATTGCAACTCAACACATGAATATTCGCTATGGTTTGTATATATATAAAAATGTGATTTTTATCGCTAAAGCTATTTGTTTAAATTCAAATAATATTCAACACATGAATTTCAACTCAACAAATGAATATTCTCTATAGTTGTAATTTATTTCAACGAATGAAAATTATTCTAATACATGTATATTTCAGAAAATTTCGGCAGCATAACGGCAGGGTAGTTAAAACCGGGACCGTCCCTAGTACGTCTCCTCGCTCTACCTTAAAACCTCGCGGTTTTTGACAATGGGGATCATGAATCTAGTTCGCATGCAGGCGGCATGTTTTATTTTCAATTCCACAATCCTATTCTAATTTGTTTCAACCACAAGAGGGTATTTTTCAACCACAAGAGGGTATTTTTCAACCATCATATCAACCACAAACAATTATTTCCAACCATTCGTCATACCATATAATATCACGTCAATCACAAGCAATAAATATCGTCCATGGTCTGTGGACGAGGGGAGTATATATATATATAATATTATAATTCACTTGCATTTCATCACAATTCGAAGCATATATGTTTCATTCAACGCTTGTATAATTTATACATCGCTAATATAACTTATACAACACATGTACATGAGGTATACAATGCGTATATAATTTACACTTCGCTTATATAATTTATACAACGCGATTTCATTCACACAATTAGTTTAGATTCCTCACATTGGTTATTGCAGTGCTAAAAATCGTAGGAAGATCAGAAAAATCCGCGGCTTCTTCTAGAATGTAGAGAGCCTCCTTGCGGTCACGGTGTCTCCTGTTTCATCGAATTTTGTTAACACACTAAAAAGATACGATTTTTCAAAGTTTTGCAACACTTAAAAGCGTTTTTTTCATTTCAGAAATTTAAATCAGAAGGGTTTGCAAAGCTTCAAAACTAGGTTTTGATTTTAAATCAAAACCGTACCTTGTTGCTCCGATCAGACTACACGGCGTCGAAGGGCTACGAACCACCTTCCGATCGACGGTGGTGGCGATGAACTCGGCGGCTCCAGCGAGTCGCAGCGGCGCTCCAAAGGGGCTGACTTCCCTCTCGAAATTCGACGCGTACGGTCGATGCTTTGAGGCGAGGCTTGGTCGGATGTAAAGAGGAGGCGGAGGCGATCAGAATCTTCAACTGGAGGAGGCGGCGAAACTGGCTGTGGCGGCGGCAAAAACGATGGGAAGCTTCGAGCTTCGTGCGTCGTTGAAATCGCCTGGCGGCTAGGGTTTTTTTCGATTATTTTTTTTAAAAGAAAAATTCCTATTGGTCGAAGCTATATAGGAAATTTTAAATAGTGTTTTCACAAACGGACTCCAAATCAAACCCAACGACTGTCGCCCCTAGCTAAATACCCCCATTCCGGACTCAATGGGATATGTTTCGTTGGCCATTTCGACTGTTACAGTCAGTTATTTTTCAAATTAAAATATAAAACATTCAATATTAAATTTGAACATACATTTCAATTTGCCAGGGCCACAAACTGAATCGAAAAATTCCAGAAAAATAAATCTAGCTTTGTTTTGACGATACGGTCCTAACAAAACCAGTTTCGTCAAATTTTGAGCTCGTTTGAAAAACGGCCATTTTTAGGTCGACCCATTTTAACAGAAATTGACCAATCACATTTTCTTTTGCCCCGCTCACATACTAGCTTCAAAAATTATGAAATTTGAAACTTAGCAATAATTTGACATCCCGGACCCAACAAATGTGGTTTCGTCGAATTCCGAGGTCGTATGCAAAATATCAATTTTCAAGGGCTATATATGCTATATAGCGACCTTTCTGAAAATTCATTTGGCCATAACTTTTGATTCCCGCTATGAAACTTCGATTTTTCAGATTCGTTAGAAAGGTATTCATAAACAGATTTAAATATTTTCAGTTTCGCTAAAATCCGTTATATTTTCCACCCGGTACAGTCAGACAAAGTTTGTATTCAAAATTTCAAACTGCAATACTATACCCAATTCTATATTTTATTGAAATATGCTATTTCAACTATTCATATTCTTTGGTAATAACCAAATTTAAAAATTTTAAATTGGTTCACATTCTCCGGGTTATTACAATCTCCCCCACTTAAAACTTTTCGTCCTCTAAAAGGAAATAACAGCTAAGTAGGAAATAAAATGTAAATGCAAAGTATTGTAAAGGTACCTTGCACCGGAGTTAGTTAGAGATGTCCACTCTGCATTTGGGGTAGGCTTGTTTAATGCCTTCCTCAGTCTCCCAAGTACAGTCTGTAGGATCACTACTCCACTGCACTTTGACTAAATGAATCTTTTTGCTCCTTAGCTCTCTAGTTTCTTTGCCAACTATCTTTAATGGCTCTCTTCTGAGTGCTAATTCTGGAGTTATGTCAATATCCTGTTGCGCTGCTTCTTCCACAACAAGATCTGGATCATGAACATGTTTTCTGAGTTGAGACACGTGGAACACATCATGTACACCAGGCAACCAATCAGGTAATGAAACCCTATATGCAAGAGTTCCAATCCGTTCAAGTATAGGAAAGGGACCAATAAATCTCGGTGCCAACTTCCCCGTCTTGCCAAATCTGATTACTCGCCGCATTGGAGAAACTCTTAAATAAACATAATCGCCAACGGCAAATGACAAATCTCCCCTTCTCGCATCAGCATAACTTTTCTGTCGGCTCTGTGCGGTTTTCAATCGCTTCTTAATGAAATCGACTTTATCCGATGCTTCTCGAATCATATCGGGCCCTAACACAAGTCTGTTGCCAGGTTCTACCCAACATGCGGGAGATCTGCACGGTCTACCGTATAATGCTTCAAATGGGGACATTCCCAGACTTGCTTGATAGCTATTGTTATAAGAGAATTCGGCTAAATGTAAGTGATCTTCCCATGAGCCTCCAAAATCAATAACGCAAACCCGCAGCAAATCTTCTAGAATTCTATTCACCCGCTCAGTTTGGCCGTCTGTCTGAGGGTGATAAGCGGTGCTTAGATTCAATTTGGATCCCAATTCCGTCTGGAATGCTTCCCAGAATTTGCTAGTAAACAGGGGATCTCTATCACTGACTATATTGAGCGGCACCCCATGTAGTTTAACTATTTCTTTGAAGTAAATCTGTGCTAGACTTTGAGCCGTTCTGTTGGATCGGACAGGTATGAAATGGGCAGTCTTCGTGAAGCGATCTACGATTACCCATATACTGTCGTTTCCTTTCTTAGTTCGAGGCAAGCCATCAATGAAGTCCATCGAAATTTGCTCCCACTTCCATCCTGGAATTTCTAAGGGTTGTAATAGTCCAACCAATTTCTGATGATCGCTCTTAACTAGCTGACAAGTGGGGCATCTGCTAACATATAATGAAATATCTCTTTTCAAAGCCCTCCACCAGAATGTGCGTTTGATATCGTTATACATTTTACTCACACCGGGATGGATGCTTAATTTGGACTTGTGGCACTCATCCAGTATTTCTCTTCTGAGCTCAGGAAGATTCGGGATGCAAATTCTGCCCTTTAATCTTAGAACTCCTTTGTCATCGAGTCGGAAACTTGTGGATTCACCTCCTTTGACCCTCTGACTGACTCTTTGAATAAATTCATCGTCTTTCTGAAGGGTCGAGATCCTGTCAATTAAAGAAGACGAAATGATAAAACTGGCAATGATTTCATTCTTTCTGCTGAGCGCATCTGCTACAACATTGGCTTTCCCTGGAGTGTATAGAATTTCAAAATCGTATGCTGCAAGGAATTCTAACCAACGCTGTTGTCTCAAATTTAGATCTTTCTGAGTGAATAGATATTTCAAGGATTGATGATCCGTGAATAGTTCGAACTTCTCGCCCAGCAAATAATGCCTCCAGATTCTTAAAGCAAACTCGATAGCTAATAACTCAAGATCATGAGTAGCATAGTTTCTTTCATGCGGCTTCAGCTGACGGCTGACATAAGCGACCACTTGGCCTTTTTGCATTAATACTGCGCCTAGCCCTCTAATAGAAGCGTCTGTCCATACTGTCAAGTCTTGGTTGCCTTCTATAATTGTCAATACTGGAGCGGTTGTCAATTTCAGTTTCAGTTCCTGGAAAGCTTCTTCACATTCGGGAGTCCATTTGAATTTCTCATGCTTCTTTGTAAGCTTTGTCAAAACACCCGATATCTTTGAAAAATCCTGAACGAATTTCCGATAGTAACTAGCCAATCCAAGGAAACTTCGAACTTCCGTGGGGGTATTAGGTTGTTTCCAGTTCTGAATCGCTGTAATTTTGCTTGGATCTACAGCAATCCCTTCTTTTGATACGACATGGCCTAGGAATTTAACTTCATCCTGCCAGAAGACACATTTAGAAAATTTAGCTTTTAAGACATTTCTCCTAAGAATTTTCAACACTTGTTCTAAATGTTTTGCATGTTCATCTTCCGACTTGGAGTAGATTAAAATGTCATCGATGAAGACCAGAACAAATTTATTCAATACACCACGGAACACTCTATTCATAAGATCGACGAAGTATGCCGGAGCGTTACACAAGCCGAACGTCATTACTAACCATTCGTAGAATAAATCGAGACCCCTGAAGGCTGTCAAAGGAACACAGTCTTCGGCTATACATAATTGGTGGAAACCCGTAGCTAGGTCCATTCTGGAGAATACTGTTGCTCCATTTAATTGATCTAACAGATCGTCTATTCGGGGCAAGGGATATTTGTTCTTCAGTGTCCGTTTATTGAGATCTCGGTAATCAACACAAAGTCTTAGAGTACCGTCTGATTTCGGGACAAATACTACTGCTGCTCCCTAAGCTGAAAAGCTCGGTCTGATCAGACCTTTCCAAAGTAATTCTCGGGTTTGACTACCTAACTCCTCTTTTTCTTTCGGGGCCATTCTTCTAATTGGATGTACTACTGGTCGGGCGTTAGGAATTAGATCTATTCTAAATTCAATTTCTCTTTGCGGTGGTAAGTTTTCTACTTCTTCAAACACATCTGCATAGTTTTTAACGACCGGTATCTTTTCTAATGAAGGGAGAATAACTTCTAAAGAAGACCAAAATCCTGTTCTATTAATTTCTGAGCCATGGCATGGTATATATATAGGTCCAAGCTTCGTTTCGACTTTAACGATTCTCTCGGCACATCTAACTTCGGCCTTATATTGTGTCAACCAGTCCAGCCCCAGTATAATATCAAATTCGGAAAGGTCCATGACAATTACTTTAAAAGAGAACTTGTAGCAAGAATAAGAGATAGGCACTCTACAGTATGAACTGAGACTAACAGAACCTCCTATCGGGTTTTGAACTTTAATTGGTTCTTTAAGTTTTCCTTGTTTCAATTTTAACTTGTGAACAATGTTACCAGAAATGAAGCTACGTGATGCACCAGTATCAAAAAGTACAGAAACAGGAATATTTTTAATGGTAAGGGTACCTCCCAAGACGTCGGGTATACCTGATCCATCGGTGGTAGCTGGCGGGGTCTTCCCGTCATACACATGAGCCACTTGTGCATTCTGCTTCAGAGGACAATTCCTGCTATAGTGCCCCTTCTTATGGCAGTTGTAGCATTCGGCTGAGTCATTTGCCTTTGGTTTCCTCGGGGCTTTGCATACATTAGAAAAATGTCCTGGCTTCCCGCAGTTGTAGCAATTTCCTTTGGGGATCTTTCCAGGTTTCTGAGTAGCGGCCGCTGTAATGCTAGACTCGGGCTGATCTGCTGAAGCCTTGCGTTTATTTCCAGCTTGGCTTTTGGCGCGGTCTTGGCTGGCGTGCCTTTCATCCATATCTTCATAATTGCAAGCCATTTCTACCAATTCTGTGAAGGAGAGTTTGATGTTGCTCATGGCTCTGTCATGGTACTTGCGCTTTAGCCCAAATATGAATCTCTTGTTCTTCGCTTTGTTAGTCATAATAAGCTCTGGAGCATAGCGCGACAACTGGGTGAATTTATTGAGGTAATCCTGGATATAGAGATCTCCTTGCTGGAGATTAGCATACTGCTCTCGCATCCTCTCTAAAGCCTGTTCAGGTACAAATTTCTCATTGAACATGGTTTTGAATTGCTCCCAGGTTCTGACAGTACCTGCTGCATCCTCTGAGGTGATGGCATCCCACCACAGCTCTGCTTCCTCCTGTAGGAGCCAAATACCTAGTCGTGCTTTGTTGTTGGTTCCCATACCCATGCCTTCAAAGATTTTCTCACAGGTCTTCAACCAAGCTATAGCCTCGGTCACTGTACCAGTGGCAGAAAAGGGTTTCCCCCCAAGGTTCCTATACCTCTTCGCTACTCTGTCTAGCTCGAAGTCCTCGGGTGCTGGTGGGTGAACAATCGGGCCTCCCTCAACTACGGGGATATTCCCCCGTCCTCCTGCTACTCCTACTCGGCCTCCACGGCCTCCTCTAGCTGTTGCTGCTCGTGTAGCCATCAGAAAGAGTACTGTATAAGCAAGAAAAGAGTCAAGCTCACAGACTTGATAATTTTCATAAATGATAAAGCAGGGGAATACAAGGAAAGGAAATGATGTACTAATCAAATTTGTTTTGCTAATCTGCTTAGCTCATTCTAGGACATTGCTAATCCTATCTCTAATGAGCTACTCACCTACTGATTCTATTCCGATGAGGTGTTTAATGTGTTAGATCCCGGAACTAAGGTTAACCAAAGCTCTGATACCAACTGTGACGATCCCAAAATCCGAGGGGCGGTATTAAGGATAATCATTGGGATATAACTCATTAATCATCATAGCAGAGTACAGATAATAGCAAAAACAATAAATGGAATAATTTCACATGAGTATGACAGCGGAATCACAACATGTAACAACATCAGAATAGCATAGCGTAGGATATAACTTAGTAAATAAAAAGGGAAGTGATCAGTCATCATCGCCAGAGGCAGAATACATACATGCAGTGAGACATAATAAGGGTATCAGTCTACATCGCCGAAGGCGGTACATATACATACAATAAGAAGTACGGAAAGTAAATCAGTCTGCATCGCCCGTGGTGGAATCATAATATAAGCACAGTAATGGCGGAAAATGTCAAATTCATCTCTGCGAAGTCAGCCTCGCCATGAGCCAAAAATGCACTCTAAGCAACAGTGCAGAGCCAAAAACAACCTGTCACCTGTGAACTAGGCTGCCCGTGTGAAAATAAGGGCACCCGCGTTTGCAAAGTGAAACAAACAACGAGTCAGTCATGGGGACTTGTATGAGGAATCTATTTAATAGTTTAAACAACAGTGATAAGCAAATCATAGGACCACGCCACTTTCGCGGAACGGGTTTACTCCAGTGATTGCTAGTGCATTTAAAACAAAGTAAATTCTTTTAAAACAACGAAATGCTTTTAAAAAGAATGAAGCCATTATAAGACTCAAGTCCCATCACATAATGCAACGCAAGCCGGAGGATAGAGTTTTACCTTATAATGGCCAAATATGCTTGATACGTATAAAGCAAAAATCAATTGATATTATTACTAGTGCATATATGTTTCAAAAGCGAATAGCATCATAAATATCAATCATAGGCGGCATAGCTACCATCTACTATGTCGCCATACTAGTTCTACAATCGAGTCCGTTATTTCGTATTGGAAATTGGATTTCCGTCATGAGTCGAGGCAAGGGGCAAGCTCCTCTCCGCTTCGAGACACTCTAGCAAATGCCTCAGGACTACGCACTCTGGGTAACCCCTGGATGCTTCAGGGCCGGTCCTCTCTTACGTTTGAGGATTAGTTATTCCTGAACACACGTTTCCCGGTCCTTACAGACCTATAATCGAGGCGCCTCGCATTCCAACAACCACAAAGGTGAAAAGTAGATATATATGTCAGGGCTGGTAAGTCACTGACACCACCATAGCTAGAAAGAAACGTCGTGCTCTCCCTGCAGTCCGTATCCCGTTTTTAACTCATACCGGGGTGTGAGGCTCGCGAATCTACGAAATACACAAAGCCAGGTCACGCAGACCGTGCTTTGATCATCATCCACAAGACTTTTCTTTGCAACAGAAGCCTTGATCACAGCATCTTGGCATGCCACATAGGCAGTCCACTCCATACGATTGTTTTCCATCGATATATAACCTCTGAGCTTGTACGTCTCAGAGAAGGGCGTTAAGCAAAAGAATAAATTCTCCGCCGCCAAACAGATATATATTTAACAGAGATCGATCCGTATAGAACAAAATCCAATGTCAGACAAACAGTCCATTTACAAGTCCGTTCTGGGTCTGAACGAAACCGGAGGCGTCAATTCCTCGTATATCCTTACAATCAACACATACGTTCAGACGGCTACTACTTCCGTCCCTTTCCGGTAGCTACTCCGGTCAGGAACCTCAGTAGCGCCCATCCAACCGATACGAAGATCGTCGGTCTTGAATCGTCTTTGCATTTTCCAATTCGAATCGCTCGATAAATTATTTGAAATGAGGGTTAGCTCGGCCTTTTCAAATAATTCACGTCATTAGAATTTAAATCGATTCTTTCTATGGTTATATTATTCGACATACATCCTTCAGTTCTTTAGTGTTATTTTCGTGTCAAACACATACAACCATCAAATATCAAACAATTCAAGCCCAATTGGTTTATTTGCAATCTATGTTGCTTATAATATTTTATAACGATTTTTCGCTATTTTTATTTATTTAAAAATGGCCATTTTTAATTAAACGACGTTTCAGGTCGTGCCGTGGCACTGGCGCTGTTTTTCCCCTAATTTGTTTTACACATATCGGAAAATCTAACCGTTGGATTTCTACAAAGTCTATATCGGTGGGAAGATATTCCCAAAGCGAACCCAACGGTTCCAGTTTCGTGAAAATCCGACGGTCGGATCTCCCACACTAGTCGTTTGAAGTTACGGTTTCAAAATTCGAACTGCAGCCTCGTTATTCGATTTAATTTAATTATATTTATATTTATATATAAATATAAACGATTCCGGCGCTGTTTTTCTTCAGATTTGAATTAAACATTCCGGACAATCCAACCGTTGGATTTTTACAAGGTTGGTGCCGTTGGGAAGATATTTCCAAGGCGAACCCAGCGGTTGCGGTTTCGGGAAAATCCGATGGTCGGATATCTCGTACTAATCGTTTCAAATTACGATTTCGAAACACGAACTGCACGGCTTCGATTCCTTTTAATTATATTTATATTTATATATATAAATATAGTTCATTCTATAATTTCAACTATAGTTCATTCCATGTTTTCATCTTCGTTTTCACTTCAAATATTTCACTAACGCCTTAATATTTCGAAAAATTTCGCCATAACCTCCTTTGTACGGGGAGGGGTTTCGAAATTTATTGGGCCGTGTTAGGTACCCAATAAATCCTAAAAAGCATTCACATATTTATAGTGATATATTCTGGTGTTTACGGGGGAGCATGTATAGATAATCACTCCAGAGAATAAATTCTTGTCACCCCGCTTCCGTGTGGAAATAAATAGTCCATGTGCCGTATCTAATAACTAGAGCGACGTGATTATTGTCAACTCCGTACCCGTGTGGGGTTTTTATTGATCTGGCAATTTATCGTTATATTTTATATAGTCCATATCAGTCATCAGTTCAACCTGTAGTATAAAATCCTCGCCATACAAGCCTCTCGCTTGTATGGTAAAACTTCCACCTCGTCACACAAGCTCCAATTGCTTATGTGGAATATGATGAAGTATGCCTATCGTCAAGAAGTATGCCATGTAGTGTAGTTCAAAATTAATTGTTACTATCCTATGGCGATGTTTATTATTTCACACAGAATAACCAGCACTCCGCATCCAATGGCATTCACAGGAGTTGATATATAAATAAAATTGCGCAGCCAACTCATCAAGGTTTACCTATTTGTCGGGCACGTAAATAATTTCTTTACTCTACAGCTAATCCATTTTTCCTGTTCAACACATGTATATATATGCAGAACAAAGCTAATAATAATATTTCTAGCAAACTATTATTTATTTCAACACGTGTGTATTTTTATCAAAGCATATACATGATAAAAGAAATATTTTTATCGTCAAAAATATTTATTCAACACGTGAATGTTTTTAACACTTCATATTCACAATAAAGATGTAGTTTTTATTGTCTATTCATTTTATTTTAACATACGATAACATTCAACACATGAATTTCAACTCGACGAACGAATTTCAATTCAACACATGAATATTCTCTATAGTTTGTATATATATAAAAATGTGATTTTTATCGCTAAAGCTATTTGTTTAAATTCAAATAATATTCAACACATGAATTTCAACTCAACGAATGAATTGCAACTCAACACATGAATATTCGCTATGGTTTGTATATATATAAAAATGTGATTTTTATCGCTAAAGCTATTTGTTTAAATTCAAATACTATTCAACACATGAATTTCAACTCAACGAATGAATTGCAACTCAACACATGAATATTCGCTATGGTTTGTATATATATAAAAATGTGATTTTTATCGCTAAATCTATTTGTTTAAATTCAAATACCATTCAACACATGAATTTCAACTCAACGAATGAATTGCAACTCAACACATGAATATTCGCTATGGTTTGTATATATATAAAAATGTGATTTTTATCGCTAAAGCTATTTGTTTAAATTCAAATAATATTCAACACATGAATTTCAACTCAACAAATGAATATTCTCTATAGTTGTAATTTATTTCAACGAATGAAAATTATTCTAAAACATGTATATTTCAGAAAATTTCGGCAGCATAACGGCAGGGTAGTTAAAACCGGGACCGTCCCTAGTACGGCTCCTCGCTCTACCTTAAAACCTCGCGGTTTTTGACAATGGGGATCATGCATCTAGTTCGCACGCAGGCGGCATGTTTTATTTTCAATTCCACAATCCTATTCTAATTTGTTTCAACCACAAGAGGGTATTTTTCAACCACAAAGGTATTTTTCAACCATCATATCAACCACAAACAATTATTTCCAACCATTCGTCATACCATATAATATCACGTCAATCACAAGCAATAAATATCGTCCATGGTCTGTGGACGAGGGGAGTATATATATATATATATAATATTATAATTCACTTGCATTTCATCACAATTCGAAGCATATATGTTTCATTCAACGCTTGTATAATTTATACATCGCTAATATAACTTATACAACACATGTACATGAGGTATACAATGCGTATATAATTTACACTTCGCTTATATAATTTATACAACGTGATTTCATTCACACAATTAGTTTAGATTCCTCACATTGGTTATTGCAGTGCTAAAAATCGTAGGAAGATCAGAAAAATCCGCGGCTTCTTCTAGAATGTAGAGAGCCTCCTTGCGGTCACGGTGTCTCCTATTTCATCGAATTTCGTTAACACACTAAAAAGATATGATTTTTCAAAGTTTTGCAACACTTAAAAGTGTTATTTTCATTTCAGAAATTTAAATCAGAAGGGTTTGCAAAGCTTCAAAACTAGGTTTTGATTTTAAATCAAAACCGTACCTTGTTGCTCCGATCAGACTACACGGCGTCGAAGGGCTACGAACCACCTTCCGATCGACGGTGGTGGCGATGAACTCGGCGGCTCCAGCGAGTCGCAGCGGCGCTCCAAAGGGGCTGACTTCCCTCTCGAAATTCGACGCGTACGGTCGATGCTTTGAGGCGAGGCTTGGTCGGATGTAAAGAGGAGGCGGAGGCGATCAGAATCTTCAACTGGAGGAGGCGGCGAAACTGGCTGTGGCGGCGGCAAAAACGATGGGAAGCTTCGAGCTTCGTGCGTCGTTGAAATTGCCTGGCGGCTAGGGGTTTTTTCGATTTTTTTTTTAAAGAAAAATTCCTGTTGGTCGAAGCTATATAGGAAATTTTAAATAGTGTTTTCACAAACGGACTCGAAATCAAACCCAACGACTGTCGCCCCTAGCTAACTACCCCCATTCCGGACTCAATGGGATATGTTTCGTTGGCCATTTCGACTGTTACAGTCCGTTATTTTTCAAATTAAAATATAAAACATTCAATATTAAATTTGAACGTACATTTCAATTTGCCAGGGCCACAAACTGAATCGAAAAATTCCAGAAAAATAAATCTAGCTTTGTTTTGACGATACGCTCCTAACAAAACCAGTTTCGTCGAATTCTGAGCTCGTTTGAAAAACGGCCATTTTTAGGTCGACCCATTTTAACAGAAATTGACCAATCACATTTTCTTTTGCCCCGCTCACATACTAGCTTCAAAAATTATGAAATTTGAAACTTAGCAATAATTTGACATCCTGGACCCAACAAAAGTGGTTTCGTCGAATTCCGAGGTCGTATGCAAAATATCAATTTTCAAGGGCTATATATGCTATATAGCGACCTTTCTGAAAATTCATTTGGCCATAACTTTTGATTCCCGCTATGAAACTTCGATTTTTCAGATTCGTTAGAAAGGTATTCATAAACAGATTTAAATATTTTCAGTTTCGCTAAAATCTGTTATATTTTCCACCCGGTACAGTCAGACAAAGTTTGTATTCAAAATTTCAAACTGCAATACTATACCCAATTCTATATTTTATTGAAATATGCTATTTCAACTATTCATATTCTTTGGTAATAACCAAATTTAAAAATTTTAAATTGGTTCACATTCTCCGGGTTATTACAGGAGTGCACTTTTGGCTCATGGCGAGGCTGACTTCACCGAGATGACTTTGACATTTTCCGCCATTATTGTATATATATTATGATTCCGCCACGGGCGATGCAGACTGCTTTACTTCCAGTACTTATTATCATATGTATATGTACCGCCTTCGGCGATGTAGACTGATACACTGATTATGTCTCACTGTATGTATATATTCCGCCTATGGCGATGGAAACATAGTAGATAAATAGAATAATTTATTTCAAAGCTTGCCCCTTGCCTCGACTCATGACGAGAATCCAATTTCCAATACGAAATAACAGATTCGATTGTAGAACTAGTATGGCAACATAGTAGATGGTAGCTATGCCGCCTATGATTGATATTTCTGTTATATTTTCCACTCGGTACAGTCAGACAAAGTTTGTATTCAAATTTTCAAACTGCCTCACTATCTCCAATTCATTACTTTATTGAAATATGTTATTTCAATTGTTTAAATTCTTTGACAATAACCAATTATAAAAATTTTAAATTGGTTCACATTTTCTGGGTTATTACAATCTCCCCCACTTAAAACTTTTCGTCCTCAAAAAGGAAATAACAGCAAAGTAGGAAAAAAATGTAAATGCAAAGTATTGTAAAGGTACCTTGCACCGGAGTTAGTCAGAGATGTCCACTCTGCATTTGGGGTAGCCTTGCTTAATGCTTTCCTCAGTCTCCCAAGTACAGTCTCTAGGATCACTACTCCACTGCACTTTAATTAAATGAATCTTTTTGCTCCTAAGCTCTCTAGTTTCTTTGCCAACGATCTTTAATGGCTCTCTTCTGACTGCTAATTCTGGAGTTATCTCCAAGTCCTGTTGTGCTGCTTCTTCTACAACAAGATCCGGATCATGCACATGTTTTCTGAGTTGAGACACGTGGAACACATCATGCACTCCAGGCAACCAATCAGGTAATGAAACCCTATATGCAAGAGTTCCAATCCGTTCAATTATAGGAAAGGGACCAATAAATCTCGGTGCCAACTTCCCAGTTTTGCCGAATCTGATTACTCCCCTCATCAAAGAAACTCTTAAATAAACATAGTCGCCAACGGCAAATGATACATCTCTTCTTCTCGCATCAGCATAACTTTTCTGTCGGCTTTGTGCAGTTTTCAATCGCTTCTTGAAGAAATCGACTTTATCAGATGCTTCTCGAATCATATCGGGCCCTAACACAAGTCTGTTGCCAGGTTCTACCCAACATGCGGGAGATCTGCATGGTCTACCGTATAATGCTTCAAATGGCGACATTCCCAAACTTGCTTGATAGCTATTGTTATAAGAGAATTTGGCTAAATGTAAGTGATCTTCCCATGACCCGCCAAAATCAATAATGCAAGCCCGCAGTAAATCTTCTAGAATTCTATTCACCCGCTCAGTTTGGCCGTCTGTCTGAGGGTGATAAGCGGTGCTTAGATTCAATTTGGTTCCCAATTCTGTATGGAATGCTTCCCAGAATTTTCTAGTAAATAAGGGATCTATGTCACTGACTATATTGAGCGGCACTCCATGCAGTTTAACTATTTCTTTGAAGTAAATCTGTGCTAAACTTTGAGTCGTTCTGTTGGATCGGACAGGTATGAAATGGGCAGTCTTCGTGAAGCGATCTACGATCACCCATATACTGTCGTTTCCTTTCTTAGTTCGAGGCAAACCATCAATGAAGTCCATCGAAATCTGCTCCCACTTCCATCTTGGGATATCTAATGGTTGTAATAGTCCAGCCAATTTCTGTTGATCGCTCTTAACTTGTTGACAGGTGGGACACCGACTAACATATATTGAAATGTCCCTCTTTAAAGCCCTCCACCAGAATGTGCGCTTGATATCGTTATACATTTTGCTCACACCGGGATGGATGCTTAGTTTGGACTTGTGACATTCATCAAGTATTTCTTTTCGAAGCCCTGGAAGATTTGGGATGCAAATTCTGCCCTTTAATCTAAGAACTCCATTGTCATCGAGTCGGAAACTTGTGGATTCACCTCCCTTGACTCTCTGACTGATTCTCTGAATAAATTCATCGTCTTTCTGAAGGTCCGAAATCTTGTCAATCAATGAAGATGTGATGATAAAGCTGGCGATGATTTCATTCTT
This sequence comes from Allium sativum, assembly GCA_030737875.1. Classification (NCBI taxonomy): domain Eukaryota; kingdom Viridiplantae; phylum Streptophyta; class Magnoliopsida; order Asparagales; family Amaryllidaceae; genus Allium; species Allium sativum. The sequence goes on along the minus strand of CM060919.1, from coordinate 563,693,632 downwards.
TCTATTGAGTGCATCTGCTACAACATTGGCTTTCCCTAGAGTGTATAGAATCTCAAAATCGTATACTGCAAGGAATTCTAACCAACGTTGTTGTCTCAAGTTTAGATCCTTCTGCGTGAATAGATACTTCAATGATTGATGATCGGTAAATAGTTCGAACTTCTCGCCCAATAAATAATGCCTCCAGATTCTCAAAGCAAACACAATAGCTAACAACTCAAGATCATGAGTTGCATAGTTTCTTTCATGCGGCTTCAGCTGACGGCTGGCATAAGCGACCACTTGGCCCTTTTGCATTAATACTGCGCCAAGCCCTCTAATAGAAGCATTTGTCCATACAGTCAAGTCTTGGTTGCCTTCTATAATTGTCAATACTGGAGCAGTTGTCAATTTCAATTTCAGCTTCTGGAAAGCTTCTTCACATTCGGGAGTCCATTTGAATTTCTCATGCTTCTTCGTAAGCCTTGTTAATACATCAGATATCTTTGAAAAATCCTGAACGAATTTCCGATAGTAACTAGCCAATCCAAGGAAACTTCGAACTTCTTTAATTTCAACATCGTTTTCACTTCAAATATTTCACTAACGCCTTTATATTTCAAAAAAATTCGCCATAACCTCCTTTGTACGGGAAGGAGTTTGGAAATTTATTGGGCCGTATTAGGTACCCAATAAATCCTATAAAGCATCCACATATTTATAGTGATATATTCTGGTGTTTACAGGGGAGCGTGTATAGATAATAACTCCAGAGAATAAATTCTCGTCACCCTATCAAGCCTGAGGGAGCGTGTATTTTTAATTACTCCAGAGGATAAATCCTCGTCACCTCGTCCCGTGTGGGAATAAATAGTCCATGTGCCGTATCTAATGACTAAAGAGACGTGATTATTGTCAACTCCAAACCCGTGTGGGGTTTTTATTAATCTGGCAATTTATCGTTAAATCTATTTGTTTAAAATTCGAATAACATTCAACACATGAATTTCAACTCAACGAATGAATTTCAATTCAACACATGAATATTCTCTACAGTTTGTATATATATAAAAATGTGATTTTTATCGTTAAATCTATTTGTTTAAAATTCGAATAACATTCAACACATGAATTTCAACTCAACGAATGAATTTCAATTCAACACATGAATATTGGTTTCAACATATGTAATTAATTTCAACAAATGAAAATTATTCTAACACATGAATATTTCAGAAAATTTCGGCAGCATAACGGCAGGGTTGTTAAAACCGGGATCGTCCCTAGTACGGCTTCTCGCTCTACCTTAAAACCTCGTGGTTTTTGACAATGGAGAATCATGCATCTAGTTCGCACGCAGGCGGCATGTTTTATTTTCATTTCCACAATTCTACTCTAATTTGTTTCAACCACAAGAGGGTATCGAAATAACACTTTTAAGTGTTGCAAAACTTTGAAAAATCAAATCTTTTTAGTGTGTTAACGAAATTTGAATTGAATTGAATATAAAACGAATTCGACTTGAATTGAATATAAAACGAATTCGAATTGAATTGAATATAAAACGAATTCGAATTAAATTGAATATAAAATGAATTCGAATTGGAATTGAATAGAATCGAATTTGAATTGAAATCAATTTGAAATGAATTTAAAACGAATTTATATTGGGAAAAATTCAATTTTGATTTGAATCTGAAATGAAGTTGAAATCGTTTTGAAAACGAATTTAAAAGATTTATAAAATCCGTTTTAAATAGAAATCGACGAAGTATATATTATATATAATATATATATATATAATATAATGGCCTGAATGGAACGCGCCACGCCGCGGCAGTTCGCGAATTTCGACCATTAACTTCGAACGAATATTGCGGGAGATCCGACCGTCGGATTCTCCTGAAATCGGAACCGTTGGGTTCGTATCGAAAAGAGCTTTCCAATGAATATTAGAAATTTGAAATCTAACGGTTGGATTTGGAGATGCGTCCAAATCAAATTTAGAAAAGGTCGCTGTAAGTGCAGTTCGACGATCGTTATTGGAAATCGACTGTACGGGCCTTGATAAAATTATTAAAAATATCTATAATTTGTGTAAAATCAAAACATATGAATTGGAAAGAACTGGGATGAAAAATTCTCTATTTGAACGAGGTCTGTGGACGAGGGGAGTATATATATAAATATATTTTATTTCTATAATTCACTTGCATTTCATCACAGTTCAAAGCATATATGTTTCATACAACGCTTGTATAATTTATGCATCGCTAATATAACTTATACAACACATGTACATGAGGTATACAATGCGTATATAATTTACACTTCGCTTATATAATTTATACAACGCGATTTCCATTCACACAATTTAATTTAGATTCCTCACATTGGTTTTTGAAGTGCTAAAAATCGTATGAAGATCAGAAAAATCCGCGGCTTCTGCTAGATGGTAGAGAGCCTCCCTGCGGTCCCGATGTTTCCTGTTTCATCGAATTTCGTTAACACACTAAAAAGATATGATTTTTCAAAGTTTTGCAACACTTAAAGTGTTATTTTCATTTCAGAAATTTCAGAGCAGATAATTTTTCAAACCTTCGAAACTAGGTTTTAAATTCACGATCAATCCGTGCAGTTTCGTCACGATCGGATGCTGCAACGTTGAAGAGCTTCGAACAGGCTTTCCAGCGCCTGTGGTGGCAGCGAACTCGATGGCCTCTCTGATGCTCGGCGGCGCTCCAAAGGTGGAGACTTCCTCGCTGGAATTCGACGCAAATACTGGATGGTTTCAGATGAGGCTTGGGTTGATTGAAAGAGGGGAGAAAGGCGATCGGAAAAGACAACTGGAGGGCGTGGCGAAAACGACTGTGGCGGCGGCGATCAGGCTTGGAAATTTCGAGCTGGTTCCGTCGTTCGTTCATGAGGGTTTGACTAACTTTTCAGAAGAGAGAGAAAATGAAGGATATTTCCTATTATATTTAAATTTTAAATTCCCAAAATATCCCTTTGAACAAACGTACACCAATTTCAACCCAACGACTGTCGCCCCTAGCTAAATACCCCCCATTCCGGACACAATGGGATATGTTTCGTTGGCCAATTCGACTGTTACAGACAGTTATTTTTCAAATTAAAGTATAAAACATTTAATATTCAATTTGAACGTACATTTCAATTTGCCAGGGCCACAAACTGAATCGAAAAATTCCAGAAAAATAAATCTAGCTTTGTTTTGACGATACGGTCCCAACAAAACCAGTTTCGTCGAAGTCTGAGATCGTATGCAAAATGGCCATTTTCAGGTCGATCCATTCTAATGGAAATTGACCAATCACATTTTCTTTTGCCCCGCTCACATACTAGCTTCAAAAATTATGAAATTTGAAACCTAGCAATAGTTTGACATCCTGGATCCAACAAAAGTGGTTTCGTCGAATTCCGAGGTCGTATGCAAAAAATCTATTTTTAAGGGCTATATATTCTATATAGCAACCTTTTTGAAAATTCATTTGGCCATAACTTTTGATTCCTGCTACGAAACTTCGATTTTTTAGATTCGTTAGAAAGGTATTCATAAAAAGATTTAAATATTTTTGGTTTCACTAAAATCTGTTATATTTTCCACCCGGTACAGTCAGACAAAGTTTGTATTCAAATTTTCAAACTGCCTCACTGTCTCCAATTCATTACTTTATTGAAATATGCTATTTCAATTGTTTAAATTCTTTGACGATAACCAATTATAAAATTTTTAAATTGGTTCACATTTTCCGGGTTATTACAGCATATTCCATTTTTCTCTTTCTCCATATTTAGTTTTGTCGTTCAAGCTTCTCGCTTTCTAAATATATATAAACTCACTCGCATTTGCTCCACTTAAAAACAATTTATTCATTCCAATTTACTTCATTACATTGTTGCTTCTCGATATTGTATCAAAATTACTTTCAACCCACTCGTTTAAAACTCATGTTAAGTTTACCTTTGTTTAATTGATAAATTCTTTTAACATATTTATAAGTATCATTCATCGTCATCAATCTCCGTTTAAGTAAAGTTCATTCAAGCTCATAATTGATTCATTTTATTTTTAGTCACACATTATTCTTCCATTAATTTTTTCTCGAGTAAGATTTTAATTTAAGAATTCATTTCTCTATAAATGAACGTTTATTGCAGTTTCACAAAAATTTACATTCAATTCATTTATAAATTTTCGAGCGAGGAAAATTAGTCCTTTCCCCACATGGAACTTTGTTATAATTTAGTTTCAATCAAGAGTTTAAATACATACTAACCAAAATCCGAAATATGGGGTGATATTCTCAAACAAATGGAATAGGCTTTCCATTTAAGTTAGCATTTCAAAAATTCTTCTCACTATTTACCAGAAGGGACAATCTTGTTAAATTTCAACAATTAATTTTATTTTGTTAAGTTTCAACACCCTTACCAAAATTCCTTAAGACATAGGTTGGTTTTATTTCACTTACTAAATTCCAATAGTTATAAAATCACACACTACCACTAGTCCAGGTTTTAAATTCATATAAGGAAAAATTTATAATTATATATAGGTATCCAACTAGCATTTTACTTTATTGGTTCAAAACTAACTTTTCTAATTTCTGATACAATACCCAAAACCTATTTCTTTCTCATTCTTTCTTGGATATTTACAAAATTAAGTTTCAAGTATTACCTTGACGTCTTAACTGGAATTATATATTGATATCACTTTCGAAACCTGAAAATAGATACTAATGATGCCGTGGTCATCACCAAAATCATTTCCCAGCGACTAGAGTGTGATTCTATATCTATCTAGTACATACAAGACTTTGTATATACGTTAGTTTGGCGTATATTCAAAAACTACACGTACCTAATAGTCCAATTTTGACGTCAAATAGAATACTTGAACTCTTCTCTTTTAAGATAAAGGTATATACAAATTTTCTGTATGCAAACTTTCTAAATATATGCCAAAATAGTATATTTCAAACCATATCTTTAAAATTTACAATGGAAAATCATATAAACTATTATTCTCATAACATATATATTATATAAGATTTCCTTTTGCATTTTTATGTTTCAAATACATATTGTTTCCAAAGCCTTAAATTTAGTGCTTGCTTTTTTTACACTTATGAAGTTCCCTCATGTATATTTTACACTAGTCACTACTATAAATTCCACGCTTTCAAAAAGTAATTTTTGTTACAAGAATACACTTATAAGTATCAAGTTACTATTTTAATCAATTCATGTTTGTACACCTTTAACTCATATTACACTTATTTATGGAGTTTTATTATCCTTCTTTTATAATGAATTTAACTAATTCTATTATTTTTCAACATTTCAATTTTACAAGTTCTACTTGTATACAATTTACTTAAACAATATAACTTATGAGTTCACAAATACTTTTAATCAATGAAATTTTCCTCAATATAGGGTTATAAATTCACATAAACTTAATACTATTGGATCTTCAATTTATTTAGTTTGTTTAATACAAACAAGTGTTTAATACTTAGTTATTTATTCATGTTTACTTTATATTGTCAAACATTAATTTAATTCGATTCAAGTTCTGTTGGATTATAGGCTAGGAGCTAACCGAATGAATGAACTCAATCAATAGGATTTTACCAAGGATAAATACATTAAATAAGATTTAGAAATAGAAAACAACAAATCCTAAATTCCTAAGGCGGGACAAAGCAGGATCGAGACTCAAATTCGGAAAATCTTAATTTAAGAGGAATTTTAACTAAAGGGATGAGTTCAAAGGAATGAAATCTAAAACAAGGATATATTTTTAAAACAACGTTACAATTTCAAACATTTTATATATATATAATACTTTTAAAGATACCTTAAAAATCATTTAAAGATTTTTTTCCTTTTTAAAATACTCTCTCTCAGGAATGATTCTAAGATGATTTCACTCATTCTAAGGTATTAATACACAATCTCTAATGAGTGTTTCTAACCCATAAGCTGAGCTTTGTATAAGTCAAAGCTCTGATGACAAATGTAACGACCCATCCTTTCAACTGCTTCAAGTCGACAATTAAACCAACTTAAACCATTTGAAACAATAGATTGTTCTTGCTTATGAAATTGAAATATAATCATTACAGAATCATAGATGAAAAACTCAGAATATATCACTTTGGAAGTAAAATTTATGCAATATTACAAAATCTTTAAATTAATACATGTTACCAGAGTACACAAATAAATACAGATACAGCAGAAGACTGAATACAAAATCTTACTAATACATGAATATACTGACAGAAGTGGGGATAACTACATAATAATAGATGGATGACTAGATCTCCAACAATTCTAAGCTCTAATAGGTAAATCTTCAAGCTGTAATACTCGATCTGACTCGAGAATTTTGCAAGGAATAAAACAAACAAAATACTCGAGCCATGACTAACATTCTCATATAAGTGAATCAATCAAGTGAAATGTTCCAATGGAATGCATCAGTAACTTAAAGGATATTTGTGGTTTCCATTCCTTAAGGATCCGTGAAATTAATATATATAGTATAACACATTATAATATTAGTGTCAATTCAGTAAAGTAAATAGATCAAGATAGTGTACGTAGGATTACTATATTACCCTAACTCTGTTTATTAGTCTTGTAATCTATATAGTACCATAAATTCACCGTGCTCGTGTTATCCAGGGCACTCCATAGAAAACAACGCCAAATCAAAATCATATGGGATCGATTAGGATAATATGAGAAGGCACACGAGGAATACCCATGGTAATATTCTACTGGATTGCGGCCCCCGAGCCGGTGGTAACGCATAACCATTGCTACTGCCCACCTCGAACTACACCCCTATAATCATAAAAACCCGAATTTCGATCGATCGACTTTTTTTTCAAAATTCTAATATATCGAAACCCGTGTTGGTTTGTCTGGTATCCTACAGAAAAGATAGAGAAAATAAACATATCAGAGCTCAGAAAACATCTCATAGCGGAATGGAATAAAATATAATATAATCAAATATAGCCTTACTCAGATAATAATACTGCCTAACCAGTATCCAAAGCTATCATATCTCTTCTACAAATCTAACCTGCAAGTATGTTATGAGGAGGGGATCAGAACAAAAAAATCTGGTGTTTGGATTTAAACTACACATTCTGGATAACCCTACATATACCATTTAGTTACATTTTCTTATTTATTAGGTTACTTGTGTTAATAGCACTCAAGGCTTACACACACGTCGTACCCATCTACTCCCTAGTAGATTAACCTATACAATATACGTATAACTACCCCTAATATTAAGGTACACCCTATGGCACTCCACTCGCAAAGTGTCCATTGTAACGCCACATAAATATACGCAGTCCCTCATCCTACGCCGGATTGACGCACGAAGCTCTCTATAACAGCGTTATGTTCCACATTGAACTGCCATCGCCACGCTACATAAGCATATGGACTGCCACCTTCAAACCATTCGATCGAATCAGATTCCATCAAAAAGTAATGCCCTAGCGTCTACGATACACCACCCGGAGCAGATAAGCATGTATTTAGACATTCTTACGTACATATCATTAATCGTACTCGATGCCTCAACCTCGATGATACACCATCCGGAAACGGTATGCATGTATCCGCGCTTATTATCTACCGTGCACCGAGTTCGATAACATGGCTATATAAGTTACACTGAACTCGGTTAGGAGAATTTTCAGATATCTGTATACACAAATGCTATGGTCTACCTTTTCACGGTGGCTATGGTCCCACCCGACCCCTCCCTCAACTATTGAAAGGGCAACAGATATGAGAGCTAGTGACGTGCCCTTAACAAACAATCTACATCCAAATTGGTGTGTCCCGCAAGCAAAGCCTTGATAGTAAAACGTCAATGGTCTTTTGGTTTAACTCTCCGCCTTTCCGCATCACATGTCGACTATCGATGACCGGTACCTAATACTATCAATCAGATGATTAGACCTGTCTAAGGCAAACAGATGAGATGGTTATAACCCACCTAGTCACAAGGCACCAGATTCGTCAGATCACCTATGCCACCCTACAGCCTTCTGACTACCACTATCATGGCAATCAATGTATACTCACCTGGTAGTAGCGCGCAGACCCAACCTCTGCAAGCACAGTTTAAACGCTGCCACCGCACAGAGGACAACCATGAGTACCCTCCATGTCCCAGGAAGCCGCGTGCTTCCCATTTCAGTCCTTTGGATCTAGTAGAATATCAGCAGAGCAACAGGAAGAACAAGCAGAATAATCAGCTGGATGTGCGCACCCCTCGTGTCTCATAACACCACGATGATCTACGCCATTGGGTTCTTCACTTTCAAACTTACAGACTGGTCCAAGCGCCACAGGTTAACTTGTTATTAGGCCCAATGTCTAAACTTTTAATTACGCGCTTGCTCTACCTCATTAGACTTCTAGTTAACTTGGGTTTTTCATTTCATATTAACTTCTTATTCAGGTTTCCAAGTTCTTCTTGCTTATGAATTTCAGTTATATAATTTACCCCATTTAAGTTCATTGATAAGCCTTTGACATGTTATCCTTATTAGCAGATTTCAGATTCTCAAGTTTTCAGATAACATGTTCTTCTTATCAACATGATTCGGATTCTTAGGTTTATAGATTACTTAATATATGATTAAGTACAACTTATTGCATTTCGTAAGTTTTCCCTTCTTTTCTCTACTTATTACAAACAGAAGGTTTCAACTTTCCAGATTTACAAATTACATAATTTATAATTAAGTACAATTCATCTCATTACATAAGTTATCTCATTTTCTCTATCGTTTATTATAACCTATGTTATAATTTCCACTTGTCCCTAGGACAAGCCCACCTATTATCTTTCCTTTTCTCCTTCAGGTTTGACCATAATAGGTTATTATATATCATTCCCTGTTCATTCCGATTATCTTACTGTTGTAGGATTCATTCATTTCCATTAGTCAGAATTAATGGGATTTAATTCTTTCCAATTATATATATATGTTAATGCACCAGACCACTCACATTAAGTTGACCACTTGTCGATGTTGGATTTGCCGAGTAGATTCAGGCAGGATTTTACATTTCAGCAGATTTCAACAGGTTAATCATTTCAGCAGATTGAACATTTTAACAAGTTTATGTTTCAACAGATTACAGCATGTTATACATTTCAGCAGATTAAACATTTCAGCAGGTTTACATTTCAGCAGATTAATCATTTTGGCAGATTAGTTACACATATTAATGGGGAGTGCCAAACGATAGATATACAGTTATCAAAAGGTATAACTTAAATCCACTCACCTCATGGCTTTCCAGTTCATGAATCTGGTTCAGACCTAGCATTCCATGGCTCTCCTAACTGAATTTAGGATTTAAATAACCATGGATTCATAATTCTCAGACTAAAAGAAAAGGGAAAAAAGAAGAGAAATCTAAGTTAACCAGATCCAAGAATTTACCTCACTTCGATCAGAATTATGAACACCCATTTGTAAATATACATTTTTTTCCTCTGGATCTTGAATCATAATTTCTTAAGACTAATTATTCTATTTTCTGATGATATTTGAGGCAGAAGAATGGCAGAGTCTAGACAACCTCTCATAAAATATGAGATTTAGGCTGGGCTCTGCTAGCCTATTTATAGGTGTTCAAGAAAGTGGATATGATCTTGTACACGTAGTGCTGAGTCAGCAACGAATGTGGTTTGAAAAACAATCCAAATTCGCCGAATGAACCTACTCAGATCAGGGGTGGGTCGACCACCTGCTCCATTGGTCGACCCTAGGGTCGACCCATATGGGTCCAGGTGCGCATTGTCTTCCGTTCGAATTTCTGTAATATTTTGAATATTATATTTACATATTAACCCCTTATATGTATACAAAACTTCTAATGCCCATTTTACATGTATATATACGTGTAACTTTTATTTCAGTTTAGAAATCAAACGATATTATGCCGTCGTTTAATTCTTACCTATTTTCATAGATTGCAGGTATATTTTGAATTTCTCTTATGTGTGTGTGTATGTATATATATATATATATATATATATTTGCACACACATATGCATTTGTACTTCCTTATATATATAATTTTCCTTATATATGCATTTATACCTATTTTCCTCTTAGAACATGTATTGTTTTTGTTGTTCCTCTAAAATAATAATATGGTGCCTGCGAGAATCGAACTTGCGCCACTCTCTTGGAAGTCACGTGCTCTTTACCAATTGGTATGTAGGTTTTTGTTAATAAGACTAAAAACAATGGTGTTCATTTTTCTTTTCATATACCTTTTCATGTTTGATGTAATATTTCATTTAAAGGTATTTCTTTCATCTTAATTCTGTTTTCTGCAAACCCTAAGTCTAAATTGACCAAAAAATCGCCATGGACACAATGATGCTAATCCCGTGACCAAGTTATGGAAGCTCCTCAAATTTTATTTAATTAAAAATGCAGGGTGTTACATTCTCCTACCCTTAGGAAATTTCATCCTCGAAATTTGAAAAGGGTAAAATCAAGTAATTCCTCGCATAAATCACAACCATCATGTGTGCATCCAAATTTGCAACCATTTGTGTACTAATGCAAAGTGTAATTCAACATAATAATAAATAAGTAAAATAAATGCCTAAGTGGTACTTCTTATATGAATGCAATTATTTCTTAAAAATCTCTTTGAAAACATGATGCATACATCCTAAATATACTAGCAGTTTCTATATGAATGCAATATTTGAAAAAAAAAATCATCCAAATTTTCCGATATTCTTACTGAGCAAGGGCGTAGTTCATCAAATTTTTGCATCCAAAAGCCTACCAAGCAACTTTATTTCTACGCTAAATTACCACTATTCCAAGATAATTCTCGCTATCTGCTTCATAGCCTCAAATCTTTTCCCGCCTTCCCTAGGTACTAATCCTTACATGCTCCATGATTTTAAAAATGTGGTTTGCCTTCCTCATTTTACTTTTCTTCCAAAAGTTAAAAGTGTTAAAACTTTATTTTCCTCATAAAAACTTATTTTTGCCAAACCATAAAGCATGTCATCTCAAAGAAAAAATGAAAATCAATTTTTTTTCTTTTCAAATCACAAAAATTGGAGTTGATAAAGACATATATTAATCAATAAGGTTTACAACTATTCTTACTTACAATGTCAGTTCAATTACTTAAACCTAGGTGCAAACATCTACTCTATGCTTATTTCTATAACTTACTATGTCTACCCAACAAAATTTTATGTTAAAACAATTATCAAAAATGATTGTCAAAAAAATAGAGATTTCAAAACCTTCTTTACCGAAAATTCCAGTTTTCATTAAAATGCAACATTTTTAATGTTTTTTGCTTTTTAATCCTTTCATTCAATATAACAAAAGAACTAGCGAGCTATACATGCTCTATAATGTGCACCTTTTACTGAGAGAATTTTATTTAGACAAAATTTTCACAAAAAAACACTATTTCCAAAATATACCCCATTTTACTTCAAAACTCAATATGTACTTTTTCAAATATGTTCTTTACATATTTTAAAACTATAACTTTTAAGATCAAAACTTGAAAACGCCATAAACCATCTTCTAGAATCTTTTACAATTTCGTGTTCTTAAAAGTTAACAATGAGGTTAGACTCAAAGTGGGTTTCCAACTTACCTAGGCTTTCCTAGACACTCTTACAAAGCCAATTCTCTCAACTATATATATTCCTAATCCATTTTTCTCTTTTTAACATTTTCCAATTTATAAGCCTTTACTGCTAAACCCACTAACCTGAAATACTAACATATGAGATTCACCTTTCTTCCATACAAAGTATATTCTACACTTACCACCCAAATTACCTAAGGGTCTCGGATTTCCATGTCCATTCCTTGAGTGTTTCAAAACAGATATCCCAACTTTTACCATATTATTCTTTATATAGCGGGTTCCTCTATGGACCTAGGGGTATATATATATAATACTTATATTTTAAAAATAATACAAATACGTTAACTTACTATCTATATAGGAGCCCTAAACCTATGATCTGATACTAAATGTTACAACCCGAATCCCAACCAACCAATTTTTTTTCTTCAAAATTCTAATCTAGCGAAACCCGTGTTGGTTTGTCTGGTATCTTGCAGAAAAGACAACGATAATAAACATATTAGAGCTAAGAAAACATCTCACAATGAAATGAAATAAAATATAATCAAATATATCCTTACCCGAATAATAATACTGAATAACTAGTATCCAATGCTATCATATCTCTGCCCCAAATCTAACCTGCGAGTATGTTATGAGGAGGGGGTCAGAACACTAGTTTTGATGTCTGGATTTAAACTACACATTCTGGATTACCCTACATATACCATTAAACTACATTTTCTTATTTATTAGGTTACTTGTGTTAATAGCACTCAAGGCTTACACGCACGTCGTACCCATCTACGCCCAGTAGATTAACCTAATACAATATACATATAGCTACCCCATGGTACCCTACTCTCACGGTCTCCGCCGTAACGCCACAAAAATATAAGTAGTCCCTCATCCTACGTTATAGATCTCTGTATAACAACCAACGTTCCTCATAGAACCGCCATTGCCATGCTACGTAAGTATACGGACTACCATCTTCGAACTATTCGATCGAATCAGATTCCATCACAGAGTAATGCCCTAGAGTCTACGATACACCTCCCAGAGAAAACATGCATGTATCTAGACTTTCTCATGTATGTATTGTTAATTGTACTCAAGGCCTCAACCTCGACGATACACTATCCAGAAATGGTATGCATGTATCCACGCGTATTATTTACTGTGCACCGAGTTCCGTAATAGGGCTATATCAGATACACGGAACTCGGTCGGGAGCCTTTTCAAATATCTATATACACAGATGCCATGGTCTATATTTTCACGGTGACTATGGTCCCACCCGACCCCTCCCTCAACTAGTGAAAGGCCAACAAATATGAGAGCTAGTGACGTTCCCCTAACAAACAATCTACATCCAAATTGTCGTGTCCCGCAACCAAAGCCTCGATAGTAAAAGGTCAATGGTCTTTTAATTTAGCTCTCCGCCTTTCCGCATCACGATGACTGTCGATGATCCATACCCAACGATTACTATCAGTCAGATGGTTAGACCCACCTAAGGAAAATAGATAGGATGGTCGTAACCCGCATAGTCATAGGGCACCAGATTCGTCGAATCACCTATGCCACCCTACAGCCTTCTGACTGCCCACTTTCGTGGCAATTAAGGTATACTCACTGGGTAGTAACGGGCATACCCAACCTCTGCAACCACAACCTAAACACTGCCACCGCACAGAGGACTACCAGGAGTACCCTCCACTTCCCAGGAAGATGTGTTCTTCCCCTTTCCAGTCCTTTGGATCTAGCAGAACAACAGGCAGAACATGCAGAACAATCAGATGGACATGTGCTCCCTCGTGTCTCATAACACTAGGATGATCTACCCCATTGGGTTCTTTACTTTCAGATGTACGGACTGGTCCAAGTGCCTCAGGTTAACGTGTTATTGGCCCTATGTCCAAACGTTTAATTACGCGCTTGCTCTACCTCATTAGACTTCTAGTTAACTTGGTTATTTCAGCTCATATTAGTTTCATATTCAGGTAACCAAGTTCTTCTTGCTTATTAATTTCACTTATATAACTTACCCCATTTAGGTCCAATAATAAGCCATTAACATGATATCCGTATTAGCAGATTTCATATTCTTAGGTTTTCAGTTAGCATGTTCTTCTTATCAGCATGATTCAGATTCTCAGGTTTACAGATCAGTTAAAGTATAATTAAGTACGACTTATTGCATTTCATAAGTTTTCCCTTCTTTTCTCTACTTACTACAAACACCAGGTTTCAGGTTTCCAGATTTACATATTACTTAATTTATAAATAAGTACAACCTATCTCATTACATAAGTTATCTCATTTTCTCTATCGTTTATTATATCCTAATTTATAATTTACACTTGTCCCTAGGACAAGCCTTTCTATTATCTTTCCTTTTCCCCTTCAGGTTTATTCATAATAGATTATTATCATTCCCTGTTCATTGCAATTCTTTTACTTTTGTAGGATTCATGCATTTCCATTCATTACAATTAATGCCATTTAATTCTTTCCAGCTATATACATATATGTTAATGCATCAGACCCCTCACATTAAGTTGACCACTTGTGGATGTTGGATTTGTCGGGCGGTTACGGGCAGGCTTCTACCACAAGTTGAACTTAACCTCGTGTCTCCGTGCGATTATTTACAATTTCTTAATTACGGTAGATTTTTCATACAAACCAAGCATGTCTGTTCTTTCTCATTATTCCCAAATTTTATTATAATTCTATTTACAACCTTTTAAGCATAATAATTCTATTAAGAAAATACTCATGATCATTGTAAATTTCATAATTACAGTGTTCACAGAAATTCCCAGTTCAGACAGGTGATTAATGGAAATAGGCTATATACAGTAGAAATGTTCTCAGTTCAGGTTTCAAGATTATAGTACTGCAGAAGTTTCATCATTTACACGAAAGATAAAATTCAGTTTAATTTACAACAATACTAATTTCAACCGATTTCAACAGGTTAATCATTTCAGTAGATTAAACATCTCAGCAGGTTTATATTTCAGCGGATTAATCATTTCAGTAGATTACAACAGGTTAAACATTTTAGTAGATTACTCATTTCAGCGGATTATTTATACATATTAATGAGGAATGCAAAATAATAGATATACCGTTATCAAAAGGTATAAATTAAATCCACTCACATCATAGCTTTCCAATTTATGAATCTGGTCCAGACCTAGCATTCCACGGCTCTCCTAATTGAATGTAGAATCTAAATAACCATGGATTCACAATTCTCAGACTAAAAGAAAAGGGGGAAAAGAATAGAAATCTATATTAACTAGATCCAAGAATTTACCTCACTTCGATCAGAATTTTGAACACCCATTTGTAAGTATACATTCTTTTCCTCCAGATCATGAATCAAAATTTCCTAAGACTAATCATACTATTTTCTGAAGAGATTTGAGGAGGAGGAAGAATGGCAGGGTCTAGCCAGCCTCTCAGAAAATATGAGAATAAGGCTAGGCTTTTATAGCCTATGTATAGGTGTTCAAAAAATTGGATATGATCTTGTACGCTCAGCGTTGAGTCAGCAACGAGCATGGTTTGAAAAACAGTCCAGATTCGCCAAATGGTCCTGCCCAGATCAGGGGTAAGTCAACCCACCTACCCCTGGGTCGACCCATAGGTTGACCTAGGCACAACATGGGTCGATCAATATGGGTCTAGGTTCGCATTGTCTTTAGGTTGAATTTCTGGAATATTTTGGATATTATATTCACATATAAACCCCTTATATGTATACACAAAACTTCTAATGCCCATTTTACATGTGTGTGCATATATATATATATATATATATATATATATATATATATATATATATATATATATATATATATGCGTAACTTTGATTTCATTTTCAAAATTCAAATGGTGTTATGCCATAGTTTAATACTTACCTATTTTCATTGATTGCAGGTTTATTTTGAATTTCTCTTCTGTATATATATATATATATATATATATATATATATATATATATATATATATGCATATATTTACATATGCATGCATACATATATTTTCGTACTTCCTTTTATGTATAATTTTCCTTATATATGCATTTATACCTATTTTCCTCTTAGAACGTGTATTATTTTAACAGTTCCTCTAAAATAAAAATATGGTGCCCACAGGAATTGAACTTGCGCCACTCTCTTGGAAGTCACATGCTCTTACCAACTGGACTACATGGGCTTTTGTTAACAAGACTAAAAACAATGGTGGTTATTGTACTTTGGTTATACCTTCTTTTGATGTTTGTTGTAATATTTCATTTAAAGGTATCTCTTTCATCCTAAATCTACATCTGCAATCCATAGGTCTAAATTAACCAGAAAATCGCCACGGACGCAATGCCACTAATCCCTTGACCAAATTCTGGAAGCTCTTCAAATTTTATTTTATATAATAAAAAATGCGGGATATCACATTCTCACGCCCTTATGAAATTTCGTCCATGAAATTTGGCAAGGGTAAAATCAAGTAATTCCTCGCATAAATCACAACCATCACGTGTACATCCAATTTTGCAACCATTTGTGTACTAGTGCAAAGTGTAATTCAACATAATAATACATAAATGAAATGAATGCTTAAGCGGTACCTTCTATATGAATGCAAATTTTTCTTGAAAATCTCTTTAAAAACATGATGCACACATCCTAAATATACTGGCAATTACTATATGAATGCAATATTTGAAAATCAAAATACTTTTTCATCCAAATTTTCCCACACTCTTATTGAGCAAGAGCGTAGTTCATCAAATTTTTGCATCCAAAACCCTGCCAAGAAACTTCATTTCTCGAATTTCAGAAAAAAACTAATTTTCTAAATTCGATTTCTTATGTTACAAAAAGGTAGAAAACGGAAAGCTTCTCATCCTCCGTTTTTCTTTTAGTTACCTTTTCTATCTGTACTTGGATTTTATGTAACGATTATATAAAGATTCACTATTTTTCTATCCAAGCACAGCCCACATAGGAAAACTTTCTTTGTTATTGATTTTCTTTTTCAACTTATCTTGTAAAAATTTATTCTTATTAACCTTTTCTTATAATTTTCCATTTTTCTTTAACCGTTATGTTTGTTGCTTTACTGAATTTGTTGTTTCCTTTTTAGTTATGCCCTTACACTTTTCTTACCTTATTTAACTTAATCTTCTAATCTAAGTTTAGTTTCAAGTAAGCCTTCTAGTGCTTTAACTGAAACAGAAAAATAAACGCTCTACATAGCTACTACTAAAGGCCAAGAATCTCAAGACTATGTCCCCCTCAGATAGAAAAGTTTAAACCACAGGATCAATGACAGGTTTAGGTGTTACCCTAACTACCCAACATGAACAAATTAACAGAACGATCCCAACATAAATGTAATAATGGGTTTTACCCCAATAGGAAAATTAGCAACAGGATCTAAACACTTGCTTGCCCTTCGCTATATAGTAGTCACCACTAGTCCTTGTTGTGTACTAACAGTCATTTCCCGACAACAACCTAGGCTTCTCAATGCTTACGCAATATACAGGAACTTACCACTATTCCAAGATAATTCTCGCTATCATCTTCACATCTTCAAAACTTTTCCCGCCTTCCTTAGGTACTAATCCTTACCTACTCCACGATTTTAATAACATGGTTTGGATTCCTCGTTTTACTTTCCTTGCAAGAGTTAAAAGCGTTAAAACTTTATTTTCCTCATAAAAACCTATTTTTGCCAATCCATAAAACATGTCATCTCAAAAAAAAATCAATTTGTTTTTCAAATCACAAAAATTGGAGTAGACAAGGACGACTATTACTCAATCAGGTTTACAACTATTCTTACTTACAATGTCAGTTCAATCATTTACAACTAGGTGCAAACATTTACTCTATTCTTAATTTCTATAACTTATTTTGTCTACCCAACAAAATTATATGTTAAAACAATTATCAAAATGATTGTCAAAAGAATAGAGATTTCAAACCTTTCTTTACTGAAAATTCCAATTTTCAACAAAATGCAACATTTTCTACGTTTTACTTTTTAATCCTTTCATTCAATGTAACAAAAAAACTAGCAAGCTATACATGCTCTATAACGTGCATCTTTTACTGAAAGAATTTTATTTTAGACAAAATGTTCACAAGAAATCACTGTTTTTGAAATATACCCCATTTTACTTCAAAACTTAATATGTACTTTTTCAAATATGTTATTTACATATTTTGAAACTGTAGCTTTTAAGATAAAAAATTGAAAACACCATAAACCATCTTCCAAGAGCTTTTAAAGTTTCAAGTTCTTAAAAGTTAACAACAGGATTAGACTCAAAGTTGGTTTCCAACTTACCTAGGCTTTCCTAGACAAACTCACAAAGCCAATTCTCTCAACTATATATATTCCTAATCGATTTTTCTCTTTTTAACCTTTTCCAATATAAAGGCATTACTGCCAAATCCACTAACCTGAAATACTAACGTATGGGATTGACCTTTCTTCCATACAAAGTATATTGTACACTTCCCACCTAAGTTACCTAAGGGTCTCAGATTTCCATATTCATTCCTATAGCATATAAAACAGATATCACAACTTTTACCATATTATGCTTTCTCTATATAGTGGGTTCCTCTATGGACCTAGGTATGTATATAATATATTTATATTTTAAAAAAAACAAATATGTTCACTTGCTATCTATACAGGAACCCTAAACCTAGGATCTGATCCCAAATGTACAACCTAAATTCCGACTGACTGATTTTTTTTATTCTAATCTATCGAAACCCGTGATGGTTTGTCTGGTATCCTGCAGAAAAGACAGAGATAATAAACATATCAGATCTCAGAAAACATCTAACAGCGGAATCGAATAAAATATAATATAATCAAATATAGCCTTACCCAGGTAATAAGACTGCCTAACTAGTATCCAAAGCTATCACATCTCTACCACAAATCTAACCTGCGAGTATATTATGAGGAGGAAGTTAGAACACAAGTTTTGGTGACTAGATTTAAACTACACATTCTGGATAATCCAACATATACCGTTCAGTTACATTTTCTTATTTATTAGGTTACTTGTGTTAATAGCACTCAACGCTTACACACATCGTAACATCTACTCCCCAGTAGAATAATCTAATACAATGTACATATAGCTACTCCAATATTAAGGTAAACCCCATGGTACCCCACTCGCACGGTCTCCATCGTAACGCCACATAAATATACGCAGTCCCTCATCCTATGCCGCAACGACGTACATATCTCTATATAACAATGCAACATTCCACATAAAATTTTCATCGCTATGCTACGAAAGTGTACGGACTACCACCTTCAAACCATTCGATCGAATCAGATTCCATCACAAAGTAATGCCCTCGAGTTTATGATACACCACCCGGAGTAGAGAAGCATGTATCTAAACTTTCTCACATACGTATGGTTAATCGTATTCGATGCCTCAACCTCGATGATACACCGTCCGAAAACGGTATGCATGTATCCACGCTTATTATCTATTGTGCACCAAGTTCCGTAACAGGGCTATATAAGATACACTGAACCCGGTCGAGAGCCTTTTCAGATATCTGTATATACAGATGCTATGGTCTACATTTTCATGGTGGCTATGGTCCCACCCGACCCCTCCTTCAACTAGTGGAAGGCCAACAGATATGAGAGCTAGTGATGTCCCCTAATAAATAATCTACATCCAAATTGGTGTGTCCCGTAACCAAAGCCTTAATAGTAAAACGTCAATGGTCTTTTAGTTTAGCTCTCTGCCTTTCCGCATCACGCAGACTGTCGATGACCGGTACCCAACGATTACTATCAATCAGATGGTTAGACCTGTCTAAGGCAAACAGATGAGATGGTCGTAACCCGCCTTGTCATAAGGCACCATTCGACGGATTACCTATGTCACCCTACAACCTTCTGACTACCACTATCGTGGCAATCAAGGTATACTCACCTGGTAGTAATGCGCAGACCCAACCTCTGCGAGCATAGCCTAAACGCTGCCACCGCACCGAGGACTACCAGGAGTACCCTCCACATCCCAGGAAGTCGCATGCTTCCCATTCCAATTCTTCGGAGCCAACAGAATATCAGTAGAGCAACATGCAGAATAGGTAGAATAATCAGACGGACGTGCGCTCCCCTCGTGTCTCATAACACCAGATGATTTACTCTATTGGGTTCTTCACTTTCAGACGTACGGACTGGTCCAAGCGTCTTAGGTTAACGTATTATTAGGCCCTATGTCCAAACGTTTAATTACGCGCTTGCTCCGGCTCATTAGGCTTCTAGTTAACTTGGTTATTTTAGCTCATATTAACTTCTTATTAAGGTTACCAAGTTCTTCTTGCTTATTAATTTCAGTTATATAACTTACCCCATTTAAGTTCATTAATAAGCCTTTAACATGTTATCCTTATTAGCAGATTTCAGATTCTCAGGTTTTCAGATTACATGTTCTTCTTATCAGCAGGATTCAGATTCTGAGGTTTACAGATTACTTAATGTATGATTATGTACAACTTAATTTATTTCATAAGTTTTCCCTTCTTTTCACTACTTATTACAAACAGTAGGTTTCAGGTTTCCAGATTTACAGATTACTTAATTATAATTAAGTACAACTTATCTCATTACATAAGTTAACTCATTTTCTTTATTGTTCATTATAACCTAAGTTGTAATTTCCACTTTTCCCTATGACAAGCCTACCTATTATCTTTCCTTTTCCCCTTCAGGTTTATTCATAATAGGTTATTATCATTCGCCGTTCATTCCAATTCTTTTATTGTTGTAGGATTCATTCATTTCCATTAATTAAAATTAATGTCATATAATTCTTTCCAGTTATATACATATATGTTAATGCACTAGACCCCTCACATTAAGTTTACCACTTGTCGATGCTGGATTTGCCGGGTGGTTCCGGGCAGGCTTCTACCACAAGTTGAACTTTACCTCGTGTCTGCGTGTAGTTATTTATATTTTCTTAATTATGGTAGATTTTTCTTACAAATCAAGCATGTTCGTTCCTTCTCATTATTCCTAAATTTTACTATAATTCTATTTACAACCTTTTTGGCATAAAAATTCAATTAAGAAAATACTCATGTTCATTGTAAATTTCATAATTACAGCATTCACAAAAATTCCCAATTCAGACAGGTGATTAATGGAAATAGGCTTTATACAGCTGAAATATTCTCAGTTCAGGTTTCAGATTGCAGTACTGTAGAAGTTTCATCATTTATACAAAAGATACAATTTAGTTTAATTTACAACAGTACTAATTTCAACAAATTTCAGTAGGTTAATCATTTCAATAGATTAAACATTTCAACAAGTTTACATTTCAGCAGAATATGACAATTTAAACAATTCAGCGGATTAAACATTTTAGCAGTTTTACATTTTAGCAGATTAATCATTTCAGCAGATTACAAAAGCTTGAACATTTCAGCAGATTAATCATTTCAGCAGATTAGTTATATATATTAACGAGGAATGCCAAACGATCGATATACCATTATCAAAAGGTATAACTTAAATCCACTCACCTCATAGCTTTCCATTTCATGAATCTGATCCAGACCTAGCATCCAATGGCTCTCCTAACTGAATCTTGAATCTAAATAAACATGGATTCACAATTCTCAAACTAAAAGAAAAAGGGAAAAAGAAGAGAAATCTAAATTAACCAGATCCAAGAATTTACCTCACTTCAATCAGAATTCTGGACATTCATTTGTAAATATTATTCTTTTCCTCCAGATCTTGAATCAGAATTTTCTAAAACTAATTATTCTATTTTTTGAAGAGATTTGAGGAGAAAGAAGAATAGTAGAGTGTAACAACCCGTAAAATCTGGGCCAGTTTAAAATTTTTATTTTGGCGATTTAGCGAATTTTAATTATTTAAAATAGATTATTTTAAATAATATCGACGAGAAAATTTATTTTGAATATAATTCGAGCGTATATATTATATGCGTCGTCGTTAGAATATAAATAATTATATATAATTATAAAAAGAATTGAAAATGGCGCGGTAGTTCGATAATTCGATTTCAAACTTCAATTGAATGTACCGGGTGCAAAACAATCCGGATTTTAGTGAAACCAAAAATGATGGAATCTAATTGATAATATCTTTCCAACGAATCCGAATAATCAAATTTTCATAGCAGGGATCAAAAGATATGTCCAGTTGAAAATTCTGAATAGTCGCTATGGAATTCAGGCCCTTAAAAATGGACATTTTGCAAACGACCTCGGATTTCGACGAAACCACTTTTGTTGGGTCCGGGATGTAAAGTTATTGCTAGATTCCAAATTTCATAATTTTTCGAATCAATATGTGAGCGCGGCAAAAGAAAACGCGTTTGACCAGTTTCTGTTGAATTTAATCGACTGGAAATTGGCCATTTTTCATACGGTCTCATAATTCGACGAAATTAGTTTTGTTAGGACCGTATCGTCAATACGAAACTAGAAAATATTTTTCTGGAATTTTTCTAGTTAGTATGTGACCCCGGTAATTTGAAATGTACGTTTAAAATTCAATATAAGGATTTAAAGGTAAATTCAACGGAAACTGATTGTAACGATCAAACCAGCTGGCGATACATATCCCATTGTGTTCGGAATGGGGGTAAAACGCTATGGACGACAGGCGGTGGGCCTCGTTTCGAGGTCGTATGTAAAAGTCAACCCTTGTGCAAAATTAAATAATTAAATAATAAAAAAAAAAATAAAAAAAAAAACATACTTTCCCCCTTTTTCTTCTTCCTTGCCCCCCCCCGATCATTTACCAGAAAGAAAAAAAAAGAAAAACCTAAAAACTAATCGCGCCGCCCCCCTGACCTCGAAGCCGCCGACGAGCCTATCGCCGCCCCCCTCTCCGTTCAGTTTCCTCCTCCCACCGAACCACATCTCGAAGGCGCCGACGAAGCAGCCCCCAGTCGAAGCCTGGAACCCTCGCGACACCTCCCTGAACCTCCGAACGCCACCTGAGCCGCCGACGACGTCTCCCTCCCCTTCGCATACCTCGGTAAGCAATTTAAGTTATTTTATTTCTATTTTTATTTTTGATTTATAAAGCAACAGCAACAACCACATAAGTCAAACTCGTCAGGGCGTGTAAAACCACTGACGCCACTTTTTAGCTAGGAGGAAACGCAGGCCCTCCCTGAGGTCCGTCTCCCGTTTTTGGTTCATACCGGGTGTGAAACTCGCAAAGTAAACGTTACACAAAGCTACGCCACAAAGGCCGTGCTTTGATCATCACCACAAGACTTTGCTTTTCAACAGAAGCCTCGATCAATTGCCACTTAGGCATGCCACACAGGCAATTCACTCCATGCGTTTGATATCCATCAATATATAACCCCTGAGCTCGTATGTCTCAGAGAAGGGCGTTAAGCAAGAGAATAAATTCTCCGCCGCCAAACAGATATATATTTAATAGAAATCAACCGCACAGACTAAAATCCAATGTCAGACACACAGTCCATTTACAAGTCCGTTCTGGGTCTGAACGAAACCGGAGGCACCTAGTACCCCGCATATCCATCGATCTCCAAGTACGTCTGGACGATCACTAACTGTTTCCATCTTCCTGGGTGTACAGCTGGAATGATATCCGGAAAGCTTTGTATCCGTATATCTCTTTCTAGTTGTGTATTGTATTATTTTTCCGCTGCTATGTATTTAAATGTAATTTAAATCTCTGATAATTCTGTGTAATATTCATTTGTACTCTGTATATTCTTGTAATCTGATGCATTGTTGTAATATACAATGAAATGTCCTTTTATATGCGTTCTGTTTTGTCCTGTTCTCAAACGATAGGGCGTTTCGAACGGCCTGGATCGGTTTAACGACTGGTTCGGACCGAGCGAAATTCCTTGCCTTCACATAGAGTCTAGACAGCCTCTCAGAAAATATGAGATTTAAGCTAATCTCTGCTAGCCTATTTGTAGTTGTTCAAGAAAGTGGATATGATCTTGTACACACAACACTGAGTCAACAACGAATGTGGTTTGGAAAAAAGTCTAGATTCGTTGAATGAACCTGCCCAGATCAAGGGTGGGTCGACCCACCTTCCTCCTGGGTCGACCTTAGGGTCAACTCAGCCCCTTGGGTTGACCCAGTCATGGCAAGGGTCAACCCATATGGGTCCAGGTGCGATTTGTCTTAAGTTTGAATTTCTGGAATAATCTGAATATTATATTTACATATAAACCCCTTATATATATACAAAACTTCTGATGCCTATTTTGTATGTATATATATACGTGTAACTTTTATTTCATTTTCAAAATTCAAACGGTGTTATGCCGTCGTTTAATTCTTACCTATTTTCATTGATTGCAAGTTTATTTTGAATTTCTCTTCTGTATATATATATATATATATATATATATATATATATGTGTGTGTGTGTGTGTGTGTGTGTGTGTGTATGTATGTATGTATGTATATATGCACAAATATATGCATATTTTTACATATGCATGTATACATATATTTTTGTACTTTCTTTTATGTATAATTTTCCTTATATGTGCATTTATACTTATTTCCCTCTTAGACATGTATTGTTTTAGTCGTTCCTCTAAAATTAAAATATGGCGCCCACGGTAATCGAACTTGCCCCACTCTCTTGAAAGTCACATGCTCTTATCAACTGGACTACATAGGCTTTTGTTAACAAGACTTAAAAAATAATGGTCATTGTTCTGTTCTTATACCTTCTTTTCATGTTTGTTGTAATATTTCATCTAAAGGTATCTCTTTCATCTTAAATCTGTTTTCTTTAATCCATAGGTCTAAATTGACCTGAAAATCGCCACGGACACAATGACACTAATCCCGTGACCAAATTCTGGAAGCTCTTCAAAATTTATTTTATTTAATTAAAAATGCGGGGTGTTACAATAATCAAATGGTGCACCCAAATCAATCACATAGTAATAGAGATAGTATCAAAGAAGCGTGTCCGATCGGAGGTGCGACCTCACTTAACCCAGGTATGTCTCATGTTTTTGTCATTTTAGTTATGATCTGAACGTTCTCTTTCTCCAAATCCAGTAATCACCTCCAAACCATCCTACTTCATTTTGGATTCTCCACTACGTGCACTGTTGTTAAAGTAGTGCCAATATTGGCAGAGAGTATGACATCTACCGAATCTAGTCTCTTTAAAAACCAGACATTTACATTTATCACACTGTGGTCACCAGATTTGAAATCAAATTTCGAGTATCGCAAATCGATTTATTCCAATTAGTACCTTAAAATTGATTACTTAAATAATTCATCATTGTGTCAGTTAAGATTTCAAATCCAATATTCACAATTATCCCTTGTCAAACAATTCGAGTTTGGATTTCGATTTTCCATAGAATATCATTATCAACCCCCCCCCCCAATCTTTATTTTAATCCTTTCAGATTCATTAACTCGGATCGGACATAGATTTATTTAAATTTATAAAATTCTTAGAATAGTAAACTTGGAAAAATAGTGTAATATGTTAAATTAGAAAATAAAATAAATATATACTTATATAAATAGTTTAAAATAATATAAAAATTTTGATTGCCGATAATGGTGTTAGGTCTTACATTGAATTTATAAAATGCGCTTAGGAAAATTTAAATTTAAATTATAGTGTATATATGTATATATTTGCTTATATAAATAGTTGTAAAATAGTTATAAAATAGTTATAATGTTTATATAGTCAAAAATGGTTTAATTTTATTTGTTGAAAGAAAAATAATTCATAAAATCAAGCAATGTGGAAAAATTTCTTTAATGGAAATATAGTTTGATTCAAATAGCATGATCTAATCGGATCCCAAATCTGTATTTCAAATATTCAATCAATTTCCCCCATTTATGATTTGAATTCAATTCATCTAAAAACAAAAAATATTTCCAAATCATTATTTCTAAGTTAGATTTAACTTCGGTTTTGAGTTTTCTCAATATATTGAATTTCAAAATAACTTCGATGGTTAGTTATCAAGTCGTTACTTAAATCACTATTTATAAATTCCAACTTGTTATACTTTCCTCATATCTCATGTTGAACTACTTTAAGCATATTCTTTTCCATTCACTTGGATATAACCAAGAAATTTCAACTTAATATTCACTTTCTTCCTTTAAAATTAAATTCACATATTTTATTAAATCAGACCAAAGTAAAATTTTCGTTAAACCTTTAAAGAAAATCCATTTATAAGAAACCTTATATTGAATCGAACACCTTAAAATTCCATTATAATATCTATATAAATTAAATTCCATGGATCTTGTTTAACTCAAACTTTAGCTTTAAATATTGATATTACAAATAGATTTCAAACACTTTTTATAAAACAAAATCTTACATAACTTTACAAAATTTAAGTTATTCAAGGAAAAATCCTAACATATCGTTATATAATATTTAAATTACACTTCGTTCTCTTCAAATTAAATTTATAAGATTTATTAAATTAAACTTTTATATAAATGGAAATGTGGTAAAAAAATTAAACTGAATCTTTTAACTAAAATATTTTATTGCATCAAATTTTTTTAACTAACATAAATAATGAATCCTTTTTTTGGTAGGGCATAAATAAGGAAGCCTTTGTTATATTATAAAAACTAAATATAATAAATGTCATATTTGAAACAAACATTAATTCAAAATACTTAAATTTAAACACTACATTTTATTAAAACAAGTGTAATATTTAGTTCGAGAAAAATTATTTCAACTTTTTTTTTTTAATTTAAAATTTCATTTCAACATCTATTTATTAAAGTAGATACATGCTTGATATTTTTAGAAAATAGAACTTTTTTTTTGTTTACCACGACATCCGTATATAATTTTCTATCCTATGATCAAGTGATACAGATATGTATCATTTCAGTCTGTTTTAAAGGTAAATTTGAATCTCGGGTATATATCATTTCAACTTGCATCCCATATTGATTCGAATTTATTTCTCAAGTCCGTACAATTCATTCGGATGTGTATCATTTTAACCCATGGTGGCTTTTCTAAATCTATGGGGAAATTGCAAGGTGAGAACAATACAATCATAGCATATCACATATCGCATCCATATCGTGTCATATAAGGGGATAATGTGTGTGCAACATGTGCACAAATCACATCATAAGATATTTTAAATTTCTAGAGCAACCTAATATTTCAAGTATTTAATTTACTTAATCATAATTCATTCATGAGTGAAGGAAACTCATCTTTCGTAGCAAGGAGATGGATACAAAATTAACACCAAAATTTGAGAATGAAGTTCGATAGCAAAAATGAACATACATCCAGTAAATTTATATAAATATGTACATAAGTGTATATATGTACATAAGTGTAATATCAAAAATGTTCGAACATCATTCCAACTAGACCTTTGCCGAACATAATCCGGAACTCAACGATGTTCTCAACTATAGTTGACCAAAATGGCCATCAAAATAGATGCATAAAAAGGGACGATGACATTCACTATCCTGGAAGTAACAGACCAGCAAACAAACAATGAACCTGATTCCCGGACTCGACTTAACCTCTTGCAGACCCCAAGTTTCCCTGCTCCACCCAAATAGCCTCTTAGGCATATATTCGAACACCTTGAGTACTCAAGGATGTGGTTGAGGATTTCGACTAAATTGAAGAAAGGTAGGCTTCGGATTTGGGAGGCTACAGGTTTTGTGGCTTCGAAGCCACAGGGTTTCGTGTCTATGTAAATCAAGGCGCTCCGGGTCGAAAGGCAGTGGAGGTTGTCTTGACTTGGAGTTGTTGAGGCATCCGGGTGCCATGCAGGCAATTTGGATCCAACACTCACGGTGCTATCGACCGAATTTCAATCGCGTGCTCGGATCTGGTAGCACGACTTTCGTGGGTGCTGGCGACACGCTACAATTGTGCGGTGGCTTTGCTAGAGAGGGAGAGAGAGGCCCGAGCCTCAAATGGCCAACGACGGTGGTGGAATAACGGGATCGATCACGATTTTACGGAGTACCTGATGCTTTGATTTCTTTTTCCCATCCTCTGTTGTTTATTCTTTGACTTCGTTCAGAATAGAAAATTGAAAGGTGGGGAAAAGGAGGCTTTGATTTAGGAAGAGGCAAATGAAACATGGTAAGAAGGAAGGGGAGAAAAGGGAAAGCACATGCGTTAATTGTTTCAGAAAGATACCAACAGATATTCAACATGCCGATAAAGAACTGACTAGAGAAAGATACTTGGTACTGGAGTCCTGAATTAGGCCACAAGTGTCGTTTGAGACATTTAAAAATCCACAAGTATTAAGACGTAATCTAAATTAAATTAAATCTACCTTTTTCACATTCTTATTCCCTTTCTAGTTATATAAATATATGCCGAATCAAATGTTCACATAAACAAAGAACACTCAATGATACGAACAGAGATACAACCAAAAATCATCGATCATTTTGCGCGTTTTTACCGAAATTAAAGATTTGGGATATCAAACATTCGAATTTCGCATTAAAAAAAAGCATTATTCTTAGAATTCATCTAGTATTTTTAGTTCGAATACGCCTGAATTCTGATGTCATTGAATTCTTGATGATCTTTAAAATGTTTTCTAAGTTAATGTGAATTAGCTCGTGTTATTAAATTGCGAAAATTTCCCCCTATTATGTCTATCTAGTATGAATAGTCGTATGACTTAGTGTAGGATCTTTATATATGGAATATTGCGGAATTGACTACGATATTCTAATTTCTCTAATACAATAGTTATGCAAGAAAATATTAACTAATATAAAATATCACATATAAGTAAATTCAGTAAGTAAAGTGACATCAAGAATTTTATACTGGTTTGGACTTCCCGTCCTATGTCCAGTCCCAGACTCCTTCTGTAATTCTACTATCAATGCCCTCTCTTCACCCAGAGGAACAGGTTCACAACAATCCGAGCCCCAACAAGGATTTCCCGCTTGAGCACCGACACAAGACTTTAACAAACAATAAGAGTTTGACTTCTGCTTTTGTTCTTGAACTACACTAAATAGTAAATGATTGAGTACACCCTTTCTATAATCTTATTCTCAAGTATATAACGTGTATGTGAAGATTGAAGGAAGTATATTGCTTATTGAATCAAGAGATTTGAAATAAACTCAAAGATTCAATAAGTAATTTGAATATTTGAGGGCTTTTAAAATGCAAGAGTACTTTAGAAATATGGATCAAGAAATAAAATTGAATCAGTAAAAATTGGTGATTTGATAAACAAGTTTTTAATGTATTTATAGTAGTTGAAGAGTAGTCAATATTCATGAAGAGTTTTATTGAAAAGAAGCAACCATTTCCTTTAGAAATCAAGAGAAAACTTTTCATGAAAAAAAGTGACCCTTCAGAAATATGGATGTTATTGTCGAGTTAGTCGACTGATATAAAAATAACCAGTCAACTGGTAGAAAATGTAAATCGTATATATATATTTAAAAAATGACTAAAAGTAGTCGTTATTGGAATTTTTGTTCCTGACCAGTCGATTGGTAGGAAATGAACCAGTCGACTGGTAGGAAATGACCAGTCGACTGGTTCAGGGCAAAAAGCACATTAAAGGCTTTTTAAAGCCATTTACATATATATATATATATATGTACGTATGTATGTATATATGTTTGTGTGTGTGTATTCGTGTTTTGTGTACTTGTGTTATATAAAATGAGGATAGATTTTAATATTCATTTAACACACTAAACACACACACACATACATACAGACATATATATATATATATATATATATATATATATATATATATAGGGAGAGAGAGAGAGGAGGGTTCTGTTACACCTCTTATATTGCACTTGAAGTCTCCCCCTTAATCTCCACCACCCATTTCCCCACCCATTCTCTCTCTTTCCATTTCAATATTATTTATTAGTGGGAAGAGAGAGAATAAGTGGGAAAATGAGTGGTGGAGATTAAGGGGAGAGTTCACGTGCAATATATGAGGTGTGGTGGAACCCTCCTCATATATATATATATATATATATATATATATATATATATATATATAGACACACACACACACACATACATACATATATATACACATGCTAACTCTTCAATTCGACCTTCATTTCCTTTTTGTCGTAAATCAAAAGCTCATGAATCAACACAGTCGTATCTCAAATATTAATTTTCGTAATTTAATTCAACTTTAAAAAATTTAACATCATATATAATACGTCGGTTATCGCTACCATATATCAATCATGTAAATTAATTTAAACGGAGCGATGAGCTGAGAAGTTTCATCATAAAATTAATTAGA
This sequence comes from Allium sativum, assembly GCA_030737875.1. Taxonomy (NCBI): domain Eukaryota; kingdom Viridiplantae; phylum Streptophyta; class Magnoliopsida; order Asparagales; family Amaryllidaceae; genus Allium; species Allium sativum. The sequence continues at coordinate 563,663,529 of CM060919.1, read as the reverse complement.
TTACTTCCATGCTATGTATTTAAATTTTCAATAATTAACGTTTCTATAAGTTATCAATTTCGTGTTTATTTCAATGAATAATTGTTAAATGTAACTTATCACTTTACATTATATATATATTTTTTGGTAAAACCGACCAGTTTTTAAGGATACCGCAAACACATTTTATCATAACTAATAATAAAATACAATATAGTACAGAAGATTGTTAGTTGACAATAAGCTGCACACGGTTTTTAAGGTGGAACGTCCACCACATACATGATTTATACTGGGTCGTCCACTAAACTACTATAGATTAAAGTACAGGAGCGAGCTATCCTAGTAGACTACTATAATTACATCAAGCTCATCGCGCAGGGAGGCAAATCGAATTACATAGGTGGAACAACATACATGATAAAAGATAGATTATGACTTACTGACCTAAAACAAGGTTCCATTGAGCCGCACATAGACAGTGACCCAACATATCATAGGGAACAACAATAGGAGGATGGCGTGCCATAATTGTACAACAGACATCAACCCACTATAGCAGATAACATAGAAAGTAAGTGTACGTGAGGTACATCACCAAGTAGACACAAAATCATCATCGCATCTGATTGAGACTCCACCATAGAATAGCCTCACCGGTAAAAATACAAGAGGATATATGAAGAGAACCACCACCACCACCAGACCAACAAATTCAAGAGCAAAGCTTCACATGTTACGTTGCTAACGACGGTGGTGAGCAGACGAAAAATAGTAGCCTAACCTACTTCAGAAACTCCACGTAAAACCATAAAAGAAGACGCATACCAAAAGAATCAAAAGCTCACAGTCAACAATGCAGTTATCACAGAGAGCCAACACCGAATAATATCCACCTCTCGTTTGCTGACAACAGTCCCTTTTGAGAGGTGGTAAACTTTCGTAGCGATCTAAGAGGATTCATTAGATCTAAGACTTTGAGCGAGTGGTTCATCAAATTTGATCTTAGGGAAAAGGAAAATGTGGGTCTGATTGGATCTACGAAACAGGGAAAAGGTTTAGTGTGTGGAGTTCTTCAACGTGAAGGCAGGCATAAAGAAAAGCAAGCGCTTGTAGACGAGACAAAATAGAGCAGAAAAGAGACGAAAATTAGAAGAAAAGGGGAGATTTTTGAATCAAAGAAAGAGGTAAATGAAATGAAAAAAAAAAAAAAAAAAAAAAAAAAAAAAAAAAAAGGCGTATGGGAAGAACCGCTTGTTGCCATTTCCACCTAAAGCTGATGTTTCATTAGATCTTTTACATTATATTTTTCAACACAACATACAAGTTCAAGTGTATATTGGAAATTCAAATTTATGCTTACAACATAAATTACGTTTTCAAGTTTCAAATTCGAACTAAAATTAAAATGTTCACTTAAGACATTAAATCTTTAAATAAAATTGTATTTTAATATGTCGAAATTATCGCTTCGTTACATATAATATGCAATATTTTCAATAAATAGAGATTTTCAAAAAAATATCTAAATCATTTCAAAACTCTTTTATAAATTTGTTTTCTCAAATCTAGTATTTTCAATATATAAATTCACGCATTTTCTCAAATCTAGTACTTTGTTGCATTTTAAAATTTAGTTATCACTTTTAAGTTGAATAAACCCTTATGAGTTAAATTGTTAACTGGAGGATTTGCTTTTGTTGTTCTTGGGTATTCTGATGATGATTTATATGTGATTAGCTCAAAGCTTAGCACATATCATTAGAAGTTAAATTTCACATGTAGTTATCTTAGTTGTATATGTGACCTTATTTGGTGATGAAGATAATTTACCTCATTATTCTTATGTTGTAATATATGTAAAACTTACTATTCTTATTTCAAGAAGAGTTATCCCATATGAAACCATATGCCCTTTTATCATCTACTCACTATTTAAACTAGCTTGACTCGTGTGTTTAATTGCTCGGACTAAACCGAGTAATTTTCAGGTCAGCTTCTGTGCAGATGCCTGCTCCTCCAATTTCTTTTTATGGATCTTTATTAACTTTTTGGATGCCTTAGCTATCGTATTTTGAGTAATTGTTTAGCGATGATCCAGACCTATGTATTATATTCATTTTGACTCGTATTTATATTGTTGTTTCAGTAACCAGTAAATTATAACATTATGTACTGTATTATGGATGTTATTTCCATGTATAACTATGCTTTCTATTATATGACTTATATTTATTTATTATAATTGTATTTTGTTGTAGATTTTTTTTGAGCATAACGGTTGTGTAGAGCAGATCTACACACCTGATTCATATGTTATATAGATAAAAGGACAATATAACTCAGTCAACAAGCATGACTGATGGCACAAACAATAGTGAATATGCATGCAAGAATGCATGCACAGGAGTTCGTTGTGCGTAGCGCAAATAGTTACATACAAAGTTAATTTACATGTAGCCAAAATACACAACCAAAAGATAAACATACGAGCCAAAGTACGTAGTTTCAAAACGCAGCTAGTAGAACATAACCAAAAAACAGGCAAGAGAGTACACAATGCATGAGTGTCAACTGAGCAGGTGGTGGTTACCATGGACGTGGGTAGTGTCCTCTTTGCTGGTGACCCATCGCCCCAGAGCTGCCAACTAATTCATCCCAGGCGGTGGTAGTATCCATGATGGTAGGCATGTATGGTGCTGGCCAGGTACTCGAAGTGATGCATTGAGCCTTGCGTTGCGGCTGACTGTGGATGTTAATAAAGCATGAGCAATCATCGTAGACAAACCATTCAAAGGTGGAGGTTGTGACGGCGGTGTATTGATGGCTAGGGAGAGGTCAGGTTAAATAAGCGAGGTGGGTGTAGCGCTAAGGGAAAGGGTTCAGACAAGTCGAGGTCGTTGAAGAGGTCCCATATCGGCTCAGGCGATGGCCATGGGTCCCAATCAAGTGGACCTATCACTTCAAAGGAGTTTTCGGAGAGTGGAGTGGGGTCGGTTGGAAGCGGTGCGGCAGGATTCGGTAAGGTAGCTTCAATCTGCATGGCGTCAAAACAGCTATCAGGGTCAGGTAAGGGTAAACTGAAGGGTTACATCATGAAGTCGTGGTTGTTCTACCATTGATTACCAAGGAGCAGGTCTTCTCGGTTAAAGGTTGGGTGGAAATGGTCCCAATCCTCGACGGTGATGACGTAATGGGCGTGAGACGGCATAGATAGCGGGAAGGGATACAACCTTCAGGATTCGTACTCTGGCGAAAACGAAACGGAGGTCCTTTTGAGCACATCCGCAGTTGTCCTCCCTAAGGAAGAGTCTGACTGGGTAAATGGCAGTGGTCAGGCAATCGTGGAGGTGACGGAGTTGGAGGCGGAAACCTCTTATTCTGACCCACATGGTAGGCCATAATTATCTTACGACGGGCCCAGGTATCCAAGCTTCGAGAGCAAGCGAGCTACCCGGCTTGTGTATGAAACGACGATTAACAGCGGTGTGGAAAAGATCGGCTAAGGGGAACTGAATCAGGTATCCATGGTCGGCGATGATGAAGTTGTTCCAGTCGTAGTGATGGAAGAAATATGAAAAGCGTGGCCCGAACGGAGTTTATATTACAGTATCGAATAACGATAGAGGCACGAACAAGGTTGGTGGCGTTGGCGGGGAGAGCCATGGCAGCTGAAGTGAAAGAAGAAATAGGGTTAACTTCAATAATGGGAGAGTTAGGTGAAATGGGAGCCAATTTGAAAGGTATAGACGATTTGATGGAGAGAGAGGTAGATGGTTTGATTTCTGGCATGTGTATGGGGAGAGAAGCTGATGCGACGACCGAATGATCTTCTCCAGAGGAATTCACAGATGTTGATGTAGATTAATTTTATAAATACCGTAGTATTATATTAGATAAAGATTAAGTATGTCGGTCTACTTGAAATAAGGAAAAAATGAGCATCTTATCGATGTACTTGACACTTATTTAATATAAGACTTGCGAATGGTCGCTCCTACCCATCCATTTTCCTCGCATTTGTAGACGACATCACTCGTTAATGATCTTTATTAGTGTGGCTCTCAGAGTGGGGCATTACAGCTTGGTATCAGATCAAGGTTCATAACAAAAGGCTATTAAAACAGAATAGTATATAAGCAATACAATACATCAGTGTACAGTATACGTGTTAACATAAAACCCAAGTGTCCTTATCATTGATCGTAGTCGTGCCTAATCGTGTCTGTAAACTTTATCATTGTCCTTTGAGGGTAAATAGAAGCCGGAATATCTCTAGGAATGCAATTATAAATTCCGTACTATTTCATAAGTTGAATTCAATTAATAATATCTTACTTTGTTAATTATATTGATCTTATCCTCTTCTTTCAGTTTATGGTAAAGAAATGAAATGTTGGCAACTCTAGTGCTAGGCAGTTTGGTGACCTACACCCAGAGAGAGTTCACATGTTTATTGAATAGTTCATGGATTTGATTCGTATCATTCAGTATCCAGTTTCTATTCGATTATCTCCTTTACATAAGAAGAAAGTGGCACTTCAACTCAAATTTTTTGATGGAGAACCAGTTGACTCGAATCTTTGTAAGAGGAAGTCGAGAAAGGGGAAGCACATATTGATGAGTTGGTAGTCCAGAAGAATTCAAATAAAAAGAGGATTCCATTTTGCAAGTCGAAGTCATTTCTACACACAAAAAAGGAGAAAACAAGTTGGTTTAAGTTCCCATTCTAGAACGACAACATCGTACTCATGAGTCATGTTATAAATGCCGTTCTCATGATCACTTTATTCGAGATTGTCCTAAACCTCTCATTTGCCGCAACTGCAAATAAGAGGTACACTAGTCTTTGAAGGGTCCTGAATCTTTAAAGTTTGCTAAACCAGGTAATCTTAACGAGATGAATACTTCTGATGAACCTTTGCAGCCTAAAGGTACCCCTATCTATTTTTCTTTCATCTTATGAATTCTTCGTAAAAGTTCTTTTTAATATGGATGCATCGTACTCATCTATGATGAAAGATCTTGTTAATGGTGCCTTCTTAAAATTGTTTGCTGGATGATTTCTTTGATAATAAAGAGACCTAATAGGGAATTTATAACACTAAAAGAGTGTTTAGTAAAGATATTGGGTATTTTTCTTGTTGCTTTCGTTTCGTATGAATCAATATGTAATTCCCTATCTTGATTTCGAGCTAATTTTTTTAAAGGTGGGGCGGTTTGTACAATAAGAAGTCCAAATTCTAAAAATCGTGTATCATGAGTATCACTATTGAATTAGATTGATATATCTTGTACTAAGGAACATCGAGTAGGGTTTCGAAGCTCCTTTATTTTATATTGAGTGGGATTATAATTTATCTCAAATTCCTGTAATTGTGAATTTCTTCTTGTGTTTTGTGTTTGGGTCTATTGCGGGATTATCATTCAAGCAGGCAATTGGGTTGAGAAGTGATCTTATTCCTTGAATTTGGTTGTTAATCATCTTCCCTCAAAGATGCCTATTAGAGAAATTTTAAAATTCAAGAAATCATTGTAGATTTAAGGCTGATGTGATATTTGTGATCTATTTCCATATTAGTTTCTCATGTGCTATCATCTCGTCTGGTGAGTGGTCTTTGCTCGAAAATCATATTGCCAATGATTAGGAACTAGGCTCAAATCTTGATCACCGTGTTCGGTATTGTGAGTCTAACTTTGATAATGATAAAGTAATAACCAAAAGGATAAATTGGAACTTTTTGCGAGGATAAATGTGAATAATTTAAGTGATCATGGTGCGTAATGGAAACTAACAGAATGTTTCGGGTATACGGCTAATTTGATGATCTATGCATAAAAGATAATGATTAGGTTGTGTTTATCCTAAATAAAGATAAGTGTATCGAGATAAATAAAATAAAGACAACAAAGTCCAAAATTTAAGTTTAATTAAATGTGTTGAATTAATCGTGGAGTATTTTAAGAATTCTGGCCGGTATGTCTGTTAAACATTATTGATAGGAATCTCTTAAATACTCACTACAACAAAAACACCAGATTATAACTTTAGTTTTACAATGGTGGTAAAAGCACCGGTGTAATAAATATTTTTTTGCAACTGTCAATTCCCTAAAGTTGTAATAAACTATTTTTAACAACTTTCCATTTTGTTAGTTGTAATAGATGCCTATGACAAACTTCAAGTATATAATATATATATTTAATAACTAATTATATTAATATTTAATAATAAAATTAGGAATCAATAATATTTATTAATTATTATTAAATAATAAATATTTAATAAGTAGTAATTTATTTTCAATAGTTAATGTATGTTAACTGCTTACTAATCAATAATCAGTAACAAACATTATAAGCTTTTAATTAATAATAGTTATAACAATAATAACTAATAAATAGTATTAATTATTTTCATTAAATAATTAATAATCAATAAATAAGTTTAAATAATTATTATCTAACATTTGTAATTAGTATAATAAGTAATATATAATAATAATTAGTATTAAATAATTAATAATTAATTTTTAACAATAAATAATTAAGAACTAATCATTAATATTAAAAATTAAGAAGTAATAATCAAGAAGCAATATATAATATTTAGTAATTAAATTTTTATGATCAGCAATTAAAAACGTTTTTATTAGAAAATTATAAAAACTTATTTTTAACAGATCATTTTTCCATTTGTTAATTCTAAATTGTTATATTTGATTTTGTAAATTTAGATAAAAATTTAATTACAACCAATAAAAAAAATTTGAACCTGCCTTGTAAAATAAAAGCGGTTGCCCTCTAGACGCAAAAGACGAAATTTTTGCGAAAGACCAAATGTTGGCAGAAGTCTGGATCTCACTTATTACGTATACCTTATGTGGACCGACCTCTCCGCTTCCCTAATTCAAAGTCAATCTCCAATCTCTTCGATGTGAGCTAGGGCTTTCTTCACGTCGCCTCTCTTTTTCTCATTTCTTTTCTCCATCTTTGCTCTTCACACTTCAATCTCCTCATCAGTATACTTGCTAGTCTCTCTCTTATCAAATGTAGTCCCCCCAACATTTCGAGATCCATGGCAAATGAAGTACTTTTGATTGAAATGTGGGTGAGCCCATTTGCCCAAAGAGCTAAAATCGCTTTGGAAGAGAAAGGAATCAAATACGAAACAAAACAAGAGGATTTGCAAGAAAAAAGCGAGCTGCTTCTTAAATCGAATCCAATCCATAAAAAGGTCCCTATTTTGATTCACAATGGAGAGCTGGATTGTGAACCTACTCTGATCGTTGAGTATATTGAAACTAAATGGGGACGCCAGACAAGATGCGAAGAAGACATTCATAGACATAGTCAAAGTATTGGAAGGACAGATTAGGGACAAGAAGTACTTCAGTGGAGAGGAATTCAACTACGTGGACATACTGCTTGCACCATTCAACAACTGGCCATACACCTACAACCAACACGCCAACTTCATCTCTGAAGAGGAGGTCGACAAGTACGTGGCTTATAAAAAGAGGTGCTTGGAGAGGCCAAGAGTTGCTAAGGTGCTTCCTGATCCCAAGGAGAGCTACGTGTACATTTTGAACTTGAAGAAGAAGCTGAGACTCGAGTAGATTGTTGAGGTAGATTGTTGTGGTGTTTGATGAGTTTGTGACTTTCTTAGTGTGGGTTTAACTATTCTCTTTTGCGTTTTGCATCATTGATGCTATGTGTCTGTAGCATTTATCGCGCTTAAATAAACATGTTCCGGTATTATTGAAAAAAAACAATCTCCTCATCATTAACCCTATCATTTCCTGTTAGTGTTTTTAGGTCGTTTATAGCAGATTTGGCGGTTTTTTGGCCGATCTTTCTTGCAGGTAGTTGTCTTATGTTTCTGGTATTTCTGGGGTTTGGATGACAATGGTCTACATCTAATTTCAATTTAGGTTCGTATGTTGAGTTGCACATTTATGATCTTACCGCGACTTATGTTTTTTTGGGGTCTTGCGTTGCAGGTTAACTATGCTTCGATTGCAGTGCTTCTCCTCTACACCCATAACCCCAGGTGATAGCTTAGCTACTTGTCTAGTGAATGTTTTATTGCTTTCACTACTGTTTTATTACTATGCTTCCCCTGTGTCTCTTTGCCATTCATGCTTTCTATGGATTGCCTGTCTTCAAGCACAAACTATGCTTTGGGGCTGATTGTGTCATGTGAGTTATGGATGGTTCTTTGGTTAATATTGTTTTCTCCGACCCAGTATGACTCTTTGGCGATTGCTTATGTAACGGAGGAGTGTCACATTGGTCAGTGGGTTGGTCAGCAGTATCTGTCTTGCTCGTATGTATATTATTTGATTTGCATGCAGGTAAATGGTTATTCTTTAGGGGTTGCAGAGCCTTCAATCTAACTTAAAGGTAAAATGATCAATTCTTTGCCCAACATGAATATTTTTATTAGATTTAAATCTAACAGACAAATATGAAACAAAGTTTATTGATGAAAATGATGTAGGTTTTTGAGCCTTCATAACAGTAGGAGGCTGGCTGGGTTAATTAGCAGTTGCATGAGGCTGGCACTTAGTTTGAAGGAACAATACCCCGAAGCACGAGTAAGAGTAGCAGGTAGCGAAGCATGTACATTGCTCAATTAGGAAGAGTAATAACAACAGGAGAAGCCAGTTAGGAAGTTGTAATTTTATACATTTTTATGTGGTATATGGTTTATGATTTGTATTATTAATATAAAATTGTGATTTTTATAAATGAATGGATCATGATGCCTTTATGTTTACATGCATTTGTTGTGTTATTATCTATTTATTGTTGCATATATAATATATATATATATACATATAATTTGTGGATATATTACAATTGTAAAATAATAGTTGTAATAATAAAATATATCACAACAGTTATAGACAGTTTTAAAAAGTATAACAACAGTGCCATAAAAATTGTAATAAGGTTTTTTACAATAGTGAAAAAAAGTTGTAAAATATACATTTCACAACGTTGTCGCAATGGTGCAAAAAGGTTGTAAAAGATTTTAGTCTATTACAACTTCTTAATAGATGACGGTGTCCCTATCGTTGTAAAAAGTCTTTCACAACTTTTTTCCACCGTTGTAATATAGTCAATTTGTTGTAGTGACTGTCATGAGACATTCGAACATCTTCTTTTAGAGGCACTGAGAAAATTAGTTAAAGAATACTATAAGCGTTAAGATAATGTTGAGCCACCTAATAAGTTGTAAAAGGCGACTAAGAAAGGCAAGGCAATATCGATCTTAAGTCCAATTTGCAGCTAAGCTATAAAATGAAGCATTACAGGTTCATAGCTTAATATTATTTTGGTATAAGTTAATGATTATGAGTATTAAATTATGTTGATATATATGCATACTTATATATATTTATATACATATATATTTATTTATTTATACATATAGATAAGAAGTTATGATTTATAAAGATTAAATTAACTTAACCATATGTAATATTTTATAAATACACGCGCATATTTTGATAACGTGTGCAGCTGTTGATTTGTGATAATGATCGGAAAGAAAATGGTAAGACCGTTTTGATTATAATCAAAATCACAGCCACATGATTATATCTAATTTGCTGCAACCAATGATGAGGCAACACTATTAAATTATTTTGAGAATTTGAGAGCTGAAGCATGTTTTATATTATATATGCCAAGAAATAGATTGCAATGTAGAAGGTTATTTGGAAATGGAAGGAACCATAGATGAATTAACAAGAGGAATTCATATATTCAAAAAATAAAGAAATAAAAGAGTTAAGGATTGGCAAGTAATTATCTTGAACTATAAAAAAACGGATTTAAATAAGAAAAGAGAAAAACTAAATTTAACACCTATTTATCAAATAAAGGAAATGAAGATTCATAAATCTTATAACAGGTATATGACAAAGAAGTATTGAAAGATCCATTTTGTTAAAGTAATAAATTTCATGAATTTTTTCCAAATGCAATGGATTGTAGAATAAAGGTATGTTGTAAATAAATATTGAAATGTCAACCGTTGATTAAAATTAGTATTTGACTATTAAAATGTTTTGAAATAATTCAATAAGTTGTTTTAGACTTGATAATTTGTAATTATAGAATAGAAGTTCTAAATAATTACAAAACACAGTGACTTGGCCAATGGTACATACAAATTTCTTGCGATTGGGTGTATTAGACCATCTGGCTTAAATCCACTTGTTTTATTCATGTTAAAATTCAATAAGATAGCCTCTAATCAAGCTGGGTTGTATAATGAGGAAATCGTGAGACTTCATGATATTCCTAATTCGATAGTTTGAACGTGATTCGATCATCGCGAGTTGTTCTGGCAAAATTCTTAGAAGGAATTGGGAACGCAAAGTCAGATCTTTGTGCTACCTAATGCCCATATTTTGATGGATAGACTGAGTGGGTGAAACATATCTTGTAGAACCCACTTTGAACTTGCATTTTTTTGATGTTGGTAGTAGTGGGGAAAAAACCGTCTTTCCTTGTTAAATTCATATGCATTTATCAACAGCTATTAATCTAGTATCAGCATGGTTCTTTTTGAAATCCTACATGGAAAACCTTGTCGATCACCTTTATGTTGACATGCAGTCTAGGGAAGAGTTGACGTTGGTCCCGAAAACTATTTGAAAAACTTTTGAGAAGATTACCCTTATTTGTGCAAGAATTAAAGAGGCACATAATCGTCAGAAATCCTATGCGAACAGATGTAGGAAGCCATTTCATTGGGAAAAGAGGATTTCAATTATTTATTAACTTGTTTTGGAAAAAGAGAATTTCAATATTTTGAATTATCTTTCAAGAAATTTCTTTTAAAAAGTAGAGGATATTCGGTTTCAAAAGTAGTAGTAGTAATAATAATGGTATATCTATATAAAGTGCAAAACTTTTTTTTTAAATAAAAATTAGTCTTTAAAAAAGATTTTTTGAATTTTTTTCTCTAAAAGGCTAAGTAAAATTTATGGTCTAATTTCGGCTATTTTGAAAAGTTGTGTCATCGCAGCCATCTTTGGAGGATGGTTCGGAACTAAGTGGTATCCATGACACCGCCATGGTGAGGGCAAGAACTTGTCAGATCACATCGGATCTTAAAAGATGGCATCGAACAATTAATATCTTAATCCAACCTCAATCGGGTCTAGGTTCAACCTATGTCCAAAGCTCGTTTAAAAGTTGATCCTCTAGCGTTACCTAGAGTGGCTAGTCAACGAGTTTTGGAACAACCAGAACTGAACATAATTATTAAAATTGCATACGAATTCGCCTAACTTCTTTCTTTTTTCCTTCCTCATCTAAAAGGATCCTATCTTTATTTCCTCGTTTTTCTTAGCAGCCACTCTCTGTTAATTACTCTCACGCGATGCCAATCTTTTATCTTCCATTAAGAGTAGCAATGGCCTAGCCTAAATCTCTGCTTGAGTTTTGTGCATTAGATCTCGCCTTATGACTACTCTAAGATCAGTCTAGACCTAATTTCTTCTCTTGTCAACTTCTTAGCCTATGACACCTACTTGCACTGTCTGTTCTTTCCCGTTCCATTTAGGTCTCATCCCTAGAGAGGACATTTTGTTAGATTGGAATGAGCAGAAGATTCTCCCACTCTAGGACTAAAAGAATTAGCCATAGCAGTAAGATTTGCACTGATCCTTTGCTTCGAGATTTTGAACGGGATTGTTGCCCTTGCTGCATTCTCCTTTACAACATCATATTGAGGTAGATTTTTGATGCAGGAAACCATTGATTCGACAGTGAAGAATGAGTTGTCTTATGATCGTCTTGCTGAGAAGGATCTCATTGACATTTTGAAGGTACCTATGGCATAAGATACTTGAATGATTTTTGTTTTCCAACTTGGGGATTGGAGCAAATCTCTTTTCCCTATATTTTGGTTTTTGGACCTATGTCGGAATTTCCCATGTATATGTGCAACTTATTTAGCACATTATTCCAAAGTTAGCAAGTTACGAGTGGATTTGTCTTATGGTGGAAAACTCAATCTTTCCTGTGATTGGTAACATTACCATCAATTTTGATTGCATCATTTTTGATTCAATTGGTTGAGCTAAGTGTTACTTAACGGACTTACTTTCTATGTTTCCAACTGCACACTAGATTCTTTAGGCGATGAAGGTTGAACCTCCATGGAGAACAGTTTAGAAGTTGATTTTTTTTGCCATCGATAAATCCCCCTCAAAGTGACAGTGATGTGGAAACCTCTGACAACACCAGCATCGTTGGCAACACATGATAGTGCATTTAGCTGCCATGATACTTATAGCAAGAGGTTGTGAAAATGGTTTGAGCTCTAGTTATAGAACATTGTGTCTTATTTTTAATAAGCGTTGTTTTGAAGTTTCGGTGTTGTCGTCTTTGTTCTTTCAACATTTGTTCTTTCCCTTTTTGGATAACCGTTTGGGTTTGTGTTGTGAATATTAGTTATTAACTGTCCTAGTAAAATCATATGACGATATTATTGGTTTATTGTCTTTTGGAATTATTGTGTAAGTCATTCGCACTTAATATGATATGACTTGAAAGTGAAATCTCATTATTTAAATATAACTAACAATAATAGTAGAGCTGGAAAAAATATATTTATTGGGTAGCATATTTTGGTGAAGAACAAGTTCAGGGTTTTTTTTGTCACGGGTAATCATTTTCACTTGTTCCTTAAAAGCTTAACTTTGAATTTTTGATTTGAAATTATCTAAAGTATCCAATTTTTGGGTAGAATTAGTTGAATTCACTTTGCATGTTTTACGCATAACTGACTTCTATATACGTCAAGTTATGACATAAAACGTTAAATTTTCCAATATATATATATATATATATATATATATTAAGAACCTCTTCCTAATTGGCCTAAAAAAGAAAATAAAATGGTTTTTATTTTTAAAATTTAAGTTAAGCTTTTATTTTTGAAGGAAATGCAAATCTGCATGTTTTAAGCTGATTTGTCCAAAATGGACGTGCAATTTTAGGAACAAAAAAATTATTTTTCAGAAAGTCCCAATTTTTATGGCCACATATGAACCTTAAGGAAGGTAAATTGAGTTTTAGCAGTGCATTAAGACTGGCGATATGTTGAAAACACTTACAATAATAACAGAAAGACTGTTTTAGCTTTGGAAACGTTGTTACGATACCTCGTCAACAATGCACATGAGTTATTGTTGGATTCATTTATGATCTAGAGCTTAAATATAAGCCTCCTTATGCAATTTACCCGTGAAAATGTTGGAGAAATATGGGGATAAAAGGTAAATTTTATAATATAACGGGAACTGAAAATTTTCTAGGTGGTAAGAATGTTAAATTCTTCACTATAATCTATTTTCCCAATGAAGGAGAAATTATTCGAAAGCAATTTAGATGCGTTTTCGTGTTGAATATTAGGATTTGAATACAAGAAAGTTGGTTTCTTCATACTTCTGTTCCTAGTCATGTGAAGGCCTTGATTAAAAAACGTTTCTCAAAGATTGTATACATATAGAACTCTCAGTACATTTTAGGTTACTTGCATCATGTTTTAGGAAATATTTTCAGAATAAAATGCATTCATATAGGATTCGATTAGGAATCATTATTATATAATGGATTTTATTATAGGGACAGTTTGGCTAAAGTCCCTATTAAATTTCAAATTAGCCAAAACATCATTTACAAAAAAGTTATGTAAATTAGATCCTTAAATTTAAGTTAACTACTAATTGTATAAATTTATGCAATTAATCAGTAAATGGTTGCAGATATTTATGTAATTATATTAAAAAATTACAGAATTTCCGTCATTTCTCCAAAAAGTTACGGAATTACCTGCAATGGTTAACAGAAAAATTATGGAGAAATATGCAATTTTTTGATATAATTACATAAGGGGAATTATACAATAAGGGCCTCCTTTAGTTAAATAATTAGTTTCTATGAAAAGGTTCAAAACAATTATTTTCCAGGACAAATTTCCACGGCCGCGTCCATTTGTACCATCTTCTTCTTTTTGATGATCGTCTCTTTTTTTGACGATACTCCACAAAAAAAATTAGGCTGATTTTTTTTTTTTTTTTTTTTTTTTGAAGATCGTCTCTATTTCTCAATACAGCCGATCTTCAAAAACAAGACCTAAGCCGATACGTAAATCCCCAAATCCCTAAATCCCTAAAACCTAAGTCGATTCATAACTACCTAAGTCGATCTTCTGAAAAAAATTGATCTTCTCAAGCAAGTCGATATTCTCAAACAAGCTAGAACCCTAAAGTCACTAAGACTCGACAGGTATGAATCTACGTTTCCATCTTTTAAAGTTTGTATATATGTTTTGTTCGATTACAGATTGTTTTTTCATCTGCTGCTTTACTTTGTGGTTCTCATTTAATGATTGCTGATTGAAGTTGTCGTTCATCAACTGTTTGTATTCACTGAGTACTGAAATTAAACATGTAAAAAATATATTTGTAGTGCATTAAACATGTAAAAAAGCTATTAACGTTACCTTATTAGACAGTTTATTAGTTTAAAAAGATAATTGCACAATCATTTCAATGTTGTACGTATATCCATTTCAATAGTTTAAAAAGATAAATGTATTTATCTTTCAAGGTAAATAAAGCAGCATTAACTAGTTAATATATATATATATGTATATGTATATAATATTGACTAGGTATCACGAACCAAGTGAATACATATGTGCGTACAAACCTGGAAATGTTTATATATATACATATAAGTATTGGTTTTGTTTTTATAACCAATAGAAGGGTAATGTGTTTTTTCAAGGTTGTATATATATATATAGGCCTTATAGGATTTTATGTTAAAAAGCATAAAATTAAATGGTTTTCTGAGAAAAAGATAAAACCATTTATCTTTTTTCTGTTAAAAGTATAAGTTATATGATTTCTTGAGAAAAAGATAAAACTGTTTATCTTTTTGTTAAAAATGATGCTATGAAGTGTTTAATTGCCATGAAATTTATGAAATGAATAGTTTGATAGTAATGAGGTTGGTTAGATGGCTTGCTTACAAATGTAAAAGGTGTCACGACCTTAAAAATATTATCAGTAAAAGATAAAATGATTTTTCTTTCTTTATAAAGAAGTAGAACCATATTACAGATTACAAACTCATGCTCAGTTATCTGAATAACATCATCAGCCATTAGAAATCCATAACCAAATTCAACATTAAAGTTTCAACATCACCTATTACAAAATCATCAGTAAATTCAGGAAAATTAAAAATATTATCAATAGAAGATAAAATGATTTATCTTTCTTCAAAAAGCAGTAGAATCATTTTACAGATTACAAACTCATGCTCAGTTATTTGAATAACATCATCAGCCATTAGAAATTCATTATCATATTCATTATTAAAGTTTCAACATCAGCCACTACAAAATCATCAGTAAGAACAATAGAACACCTGTTAATAAAGTATCATCGTCAGTTATGTCACTGAATTACGTCCATGCACAGGAACATGACATCTCACTACATCAAACTACACAAAAACCAAAAAAAAAAAATTAGATCTAATAGAAAAACGAATCATGAGATACGCGACAAGGACGTATCATCAGGCGAATGTTTAGATCTAATATACACGACAAAATAAATCGCTTAACAGTACAGGAATGAAAATCGATTCTTCAAATAGGAATAATTGAATCATGAGATACAAATAAAATCAACTAATTCCGATGAATGTTTACTGGATTCGTTTGAGGCACGAGATGTTTTTGAAAATCCTATGTTTAATTGTTTAATGAAGATAGATTTTACAATTTGAGAAAGGAACGAGTTTGTGAAATAAAGAGCGCACTAATTTTTGTCCTTAAAACTAATTACAACGAAGCCGTGTCCCGGAAAAAAATTGGACTACAGTGGTAAGCCCTTAACACAAATTTCAGATTTTTCTAGAATTAAATCTAATGGTTCAGATTCTATTCTATGCCTATAAATAAAGGCCTATACCTCTACCTTTTATTATATTTTTTGTAGGCAGCCATAAAGTTATGTCATTTTCATTTCTCCAGTATTTTTCAAATTTTCTTCAATAAATTATATTTCAATCTTATTTATAAGAATTAAAAAGAATAAGTCCAGATCTATATAAAAAATGGGTTTTGCAGATAAGGATTTGGAATAAAACCTAAAAGCTGCAATTCAAATTCGAGATTTGAGAAAGTTTGCAAGTTGAGTGTGAATTTCATATATATTGTTTATAATATCAAATCTTTCCATTATGTGGTTTATACTTATATGCCTAAATTTAATAATTGGAATTTAAGGTTTTCCATTAAAAATCTAAATCTTACCTATACATCCATTTGTAAGTTTTGATATTGTTTACACATAGATAACAATCCCTAAAAATATTAAAATTATTGTTGTAGTTGTGTTCCAAATCTGTAAAACTAAATGAAAGAGTAGGATTTGTGTAAGTTGCCTTTTTCATTTGAATCTATTTGTGCTCTGGTTGGTTTAAGGATATTTGTTTAATTTTTATAAGTTATCCTACTTGTCTTTTTCTGCAAAAAGACTATGTTTGAAATTACAAGGAATATGATTTAAGGAAAAGATGTGTAAATTTACGTGTTTTGCACGTAGTTTATGCTATTTATTCCAAAAGGAAAAATTACTAATATCCTGTAATTTCAAATATGACAATATTCTTTTTTTTAATGATTGGGAAATTTTATGGAAATTATAGCAAAAGAACTTTCAACGAGATTGGAATTTTAGCAAATCAGAACGTAGAAAAATTATTTTAGTCAAAAAAAATTAATAGAAATAAAATTCTATAAACAAAATAGGAGAAAAAAGTCATTCTCCGGTGGTGTACAAAAATAGTTTTACTGTGCAAAGATGACCACTTAAATTGTAGATAAACAGACAAAAACAAAAACAGCACATCCCACACATACCTCTAGGAAAACAGAAGGCTAAGTAATCCGAGCTACAAAAGCTCAAAGGAAACCCAATAGCAAAAGGAAAAGCAACTCCCAAAAAGCAAGCCTGGGTTCCACGTGAAAGAAGAGAAGACCAAGCTGGATAAGAAGAAAACTTCAGGTAAACAACACCTAAAGCATGACCTGCAACTCTAAAACTCTAGAACTCAGCAAATCTCCAAATCCTCCAAAGAACCAAACCGCGAGCATGACCTTCACCAAATCCAATCCTCATCGGATCTAACTCGATAGCTGAACCCTTCAGCCCTCCAAGAACCTTCTTAGAGCAATCCCATTACAGAGGAAACAACCTAAAAAAGGTGTTAGTTGGGGGGGGGGATACAGGGCAACCACGCACTCACACACAAACAATCAACCCACACCCTCTCAAGGGCATAAACATGTAGTATCTGAGAAGGCACAAGCTAGGGAAATAGAGGTCGGGCCTAGGTTTTGTGTGAACGGTCTACCTCGGTAGGCGAAGAAAACATCATCTATAACACGGCGAATGATGACCGCAGACTGCATCGGCATATCATCGTAAAATCTTTGTTTCGAGAACACCACAGATGCCAAAAGACTGGACATGATAAAAGACAGAGAATGGAAGACTGAAAATCCTTACCGGATCTCCCAGCCCACCGTAGAAGAGAAAAATCTTGGAGCGAATGAAAGCTTAAAGTAATGCTAACCAAATTCCTGAAGTAGGACCACACGGCAAGAGCACAATTACCGAGAAAAAACAACTGGGAGAGAAATTCCACATCCCCAATCTCAAAACACCTGCAGAGAGAAGCCATCTAAACACTAATTCTTATAATGTTCTTATCTAGTGGGATATTGTCATTGAGAATACGCCACATAAGAATGGAAACCTTAGGAGGAAGACGGTTGTCCCAAATGAAAGAGGAAACCAAAATTCTAGGCACCAAAATTTGCACAGAATTCCAGGCTGTGCGAATGAGGAATGGCTGTCCATTTCAACCGATTCGCCCACCATGGAAATCTTAAAAACCCTTCACTGATTACATCATTTTCCACATCTCACTAGCGTAAGAAGGGGAACTATTAAAGTCTGACTGCAAGAGCCTATGGTGCTTTGCATGGTGGGACAACGCCTAAAGGGAGTCGTTTGCACGAAACCAGACCTATAGTTTGCAAGAATACGCCTTACAAACATCTCTGAGGTCCTAAAGCCCCGACCCACCCTCACGTTTGGGGCGGAAAATGTTCGCCTACGAGACCCAATGATGGAGACTAGCGTTGGTCATATTTCCCAAAAAAAAAAGACGAGGCTATCGAGCTACAAGAATGGAAGAAAGATTATGTGGGTGTCATGGATGCGAAGGCATGAGACCCAATAGATCCAGGACAGACTTGAGGAGAACAACCTCTCCTCTTGAGAAAGGAGGGTAGAGTTCCAGCTCAAAATATTCCTTTGGCTTTATTTATTAGGGGGTCAAAAATGGCAATCAACTCCATAATATGATAGAGAACAATGCCTAAATATGGCAAGGGCAGAGAAGCAACACGAAACCCCGAGAAATTCCCAATCTATGCTATCCTCGAGGGTGGCGTAGCTCTAGAAGAAACAAAACAGGTCTTTGACGAATTGACAAGTTGGCTAGAGCATCTTTCGTAGAGGTAAACAAAATACAGCAGTCTACAGAAAGAGCATCTATTACCATTCAAAAAGATATTGACATCATCCTCAAACGAGAGAGAAGAGATCACTGGACAACCATCGGGAATGCCAAAACAATGAATTTCTCCAGCAATCGTTAGGGAGTGAATACCCCTCATGAATGCCTACGCAGTGATAACGAAAAGCATCGGGGATAAGGGATCTCCCTGACGAAGACCCTGACACGAATTGAAAAAACCCAGAGCAGAACCATTGATTAGAATAGAATACCAACTATTAGAAATAAGCTTCCAGACATAGTCAATGAGAGGCTTTGGAAATCCAAAAGCTCGGAGAATCCGAATAATGAAAAACTAAGACATGCGATCGTAAGCCTTCACCATATCTAATTTTGTTACTACATTGGAACCCCGAACCTTTCAATCGATCTGATAGATCAGTTCCTAGGAAAGGAGAACATTATCCGTAATTAGGTGACCTTTAACAAACCCAGCCTGGGATGAAGAAATGATCCAATCCAGAATCAGAGCAAGTCTGGAGGACAATATCTTAGAAAGGACCTTGTTAGAAAAATTGCAAAGACTAATTGGACGAATGTAAGAACAAGAAGAAGGTTTTTCATATTTGGTAATGAGAACAAGATTGGTGGACGTCCACCCTCTAGGTAGCTGTCCACTAGAGAAGAAGTATTGGATAGTGACACAGAACTCCGCATGAATGGTCGGCCAACACTCTGGTACAAAACACCGTCAAATCCGTCGGGAACACTCGCACTATCCTTACTAAGAGAGAACACACAAGATCTAATATCATCCGTAGAAGGAAGTGCACAAAGCAACGGAGCATCACCAGGCAACACCAAACGAGGAATAAAGGCTAGAAGATCCGAGTTGCATTGGGCGATCGAAGGAACTTGCAGAAAGGAAAACAAATGGGAAACAATACTCTTTGATTTCCCATGGGGAAGAAGCCACCATCTGGTCCTGTTGGAAAATCTGGCGAATATATAATATTCAGTTTTTCTTGCGAATAGCCGAATGAATGAATTTCGAGTTGGAGTCATCATCAATTACCCATTTGATTCTAGCCTTCTGATGAAGGAAATCATTTTTCAACACATAACTCCAAAGAGAAGTCAAGTTGGGCTCGGACCAAACTCGTCTTATTAGGAATCAAAGGGTCTTTATCAAAATACGCTTCTGCTAAGATGAAAGATTCTTTTATAGCACGAACTTTGTCAAAGATATTCTTAAAGACAAGCAAATTCCATTCACGTAAGCTGAACTTAAGGGGTTTGAGTTTGGTAGAGAACACACTATTCGGGTTGCCTGACGAAGGAAGCGTCCAAGATTCGATGGCAGTGGAGAAGAAAGAATGATGAGTTCTCCACATAGATTGAAACATAAAAGGCAACGGACACGACGAAGAAAGGGGCGAGCCAAAAAAAATCATATGGGCATGGTCCGAAAAGGTACGATGAAGGGGGTAAAAGGAAAAAGAGAGACCAAACCAGCCCTCCGACCAAAAAACCCGATCAAGGTGAGATAGAATACGGATGGATCCTTCCTGGTTATTACACTAGGCAAACACCGAACCACCAAAAGAGACCTCCGGTAATCCCGACTGGATAGAACGAGTTAAAATCTGCAACCGCAACATGGTTGAGCAAAGTCTCACCCCTCTTTTTCGCTTGGCAAGAGACAACATTAATTGGAGTATCTGCCAATAACCGACGCCTCAAAACCTAGGTTCCAAAGCGAAATAATGTTGTTCCAAAGGGATAAACGCTTGATGTGATCACAACGAGCATAAATCGCTGAGAAAAGAAAAGGGGATGGAAACTCCGAAGATGAGCACTCAACAGATAAGAGTTAAGCAGAATCAAAACGAACAAAAACTGAGACATTGCGAGCCTAGAGAATCCAAATCTTGTTAGATACGTCAAATATACTACCTCCAAAACCGAGGGAAAGGACAGTCGAAGACAGAGCATCAAGACCCATAAAAGCTTTCTGGAATGCCAGAAGAAAGATGTTGTGTTAATAATGTGGGCTAAAACATATATTAGATAGAATTAGAAAAAATAGTATATATACGACTATTGCGCTAAAATATATTAATACTTTATCCGCTTAAATCTTACGTAATTAGCGCGAGTTATAACTATTATTTTTAAATTTGATGTTCTCCATTAATTATAGGTATTAATAAATGTAACCTTAAATGAATAGAGAATTGACAATTGTGATATTAGAGTTCATGGGAATTAAGTGTAAGAAATAAATCATAAAATTCAAAAAGGTTAAAGTTAGGATAAACAAGAATTAAATGTTGCAACTCAAATTTTTAGGCAACTAATGTTCTAATAAATGTGAAGGTAATTAATGAGTTATAATTAATAGGAATTGATGGAAAATAATGGGTTTGACAAAAATAGCATTTATTGCAATATTTATTGCTTTCGAAAAAATGATGATTATGGTTATTAATGGCACATGACAGTTATATTATCAAATTTAAATGGTGATTTTGGGTAAGTACCATAATATGAAGTCTAGTAAATTGTCATAGCACTATAAGTCATATCATAGGAATACCAATCTTGTCTTATAATTAGTTTAAAATATAGGAATGACATAATAACTAAAATATCGGTAATTGGACTTAGTAGATTGATGATGTAAGGTGAGTTAAGTCATTCGATAGAAATCTGCACTTTCCAATAGTTGGATGTATGTACAACTGATGTGTGATACCATTAATCATAGGAACCGTGACAACTTTAGGAATAATGTGAGTAACATTCCTAATGGTTCACTTCAAGCATTGAGGTATTAATCGATCGTAGGATCCGCCTTCCTTCCAAAAGAAGAAACCTAAGAGTCATTGAGTGCCAAGGAGCCTGCTTTAGGATTAAGATATTAAGTAGTTGGATCCGCCTTTTAGGGATATTAAGTCATTTGACGTGCCCCTTTCGTCATGATTTATCCTAAAGAATGTGGATGGTAGTCATAGGGTCTGCCTTAAATAAGAATTAAGTGATTGCAAGAATCTCCAATTTCTAATTGAAGCGATAAACAACTAACTGGGTGGGAATTAAGGAATCTTTTGAAGGTTCCCTTTGGCATCACTATCTCGTAAGTACTAAGTGATTTCTTACTATCTATCGTATTATGCGTTATTTTCTTTATAGGATTGAGATATATGAATGACGGAAGCCTTAATTAGTAATTGGAGGATTTAGTAGCTAGTGTCCTCTAATCAAATAATAGCACGTTAGTGAACCAAGTGTCAAGTTATTAAGTATCCTCGGATCCACCTTATATATGTTATACTTTAACTAACATCATAAGTGGCTATAAAACCTATCTCATTTTGAGTATTGGATAAGGTATTAAATGTTTAAAGGGTCCGCCTCTGGAATGACCCGTATTTTTGGTCAATTAATTTTGAACATTTAATATTATTTTAAATGTTCAGTTGATAATATAAATGAATTTTTATATGGAGTTTAATGATTTATTAATCATTTATGATTTAATTTCTAATATACTAAATTATCGTAATACGTAAATCATAAATAATTGAATTCGAAGTTAAAAATGAATCGAAAACGATTTAGACGATCAGTATAAATTTTATTTGAATATAAACAATAATAATAATTTATAATCAAAGAATTGTTTATTTTGAATTTAAAATTATGTTATATTGATTTATTATGGTTATTTTATATATACATTCAAATTAAACTTCAGAATCTATTCCATTGAGTTCAAAATAACCTATGACACTGGAACGTCGGTTGTTACGTTAAAATAGGGCTTCGTGATTTCAAGTTATGAACCCCAAGATAATTTTAATGGATAAGCTCCAAATCAAATCGATATCTATTTAAATAAAATAAAAATCTCTTTACATATAATTTAATTTCTCGATATCTATTTAAATAAAATAAAAATCTCTTTACATATAATTTAATTTAATCAAATAAAATCAAAAGTTGTTCGTGTTTCAGGAGACAATCCATTAAATATACATACGTTTTGTCCTCATTCTCATATATATAAATGCAACTAACACCTTCCATTCTCTCCTTTATTTTCCAATCTTCGTTCATTCCTTTCCACGAAAGAAATAAATTGAAATCAGCTTGCCTCTTTTCCATATATTTGGATCATTCCCATGAAATAAAAGCACATGAATTGAATCCTATCCTAAGAAGCTTCTACTTCATTCGATTCCAGAATACGTGAGTGCGAGGAGAATTTGTTGATCTCAACTTCGAGAAACCAGGAGGTACGACTTTCGATTTTCTGGAGTTTGAGGAGGTTGTTCGATCGAACGTGGCAGCAGAATTTTCATACAGAGGAGCTTCGTTTGTGAAAACCTAGGGAGTTTTCAAAGAGGAACGTGTCATTGTAATTTTTTGGGATGCAATTTGAGGTCGCGACGTCTATTCGTGTCAAGTTGTAGGTAATGGCATCGAAGGTAGATCTGAGGACAGTGACGAACTCGTGGAGGGAAGAGACATCTAGCGATAGTATTTTTCTAGATTTTCAAGGATTTAAGTTCGCTCGACATTACTGGAAGGTAGCGCAGAGCTGGAGGTTCATGGTTGGGGAAGTTCGACAGTAAGAGTTTGGAAAGGGAGTTCGAATTTGTAGATTTGGAGGGTGGTCAGATTGTATGATAGAGGATGGATCTTATCACTGTGCTCGAGCATGGAGTTAAGGGCGCGAGGTGGTAGTAATGATGTGGGTGATCGTGAGTTGCTGATAAAGCATGGATGAGTTCAGGTGGTTGTTCAGAGCTGATGCGTGGAGATGATGATCGAAGGTAAGATTGGGTATGGTTTTGAGTTAGACAACAAGTTAGCTTATTGTTTTTAGGGATGATTGAGTGTGGATGAAGGAGCAAGATGGTGGCATCTTTGAGAAGTTGGTGATTGGAATTAGAATTGGTTTAGGGATGATGCCAGGCTGATATCGATTGTAGTGAGGTATACGTTTATGGAATTAATGTTTTATAAGCTATTTTTTTATATAAATTAGTAGCTTAATTTAATTAATAAGTGTTTTATTGATAAATAAAAATCAAATGATAATAGGTGATAGATTCATTTGAGACGATTCAAGTAGGTGCGTAACCAAGACGATGCGGAAATTTAAATGGATACTCGAAAAATAAAATCAGGTGAGTAAACTCACTCTCTGGATTCGTTTATAATTTTATTATAAAAGAATTTTTATATGTTGTTTGATGACTATTAGATGCATTGAATAATTGTTGATGAATTATGGCTATTATATATATTAGTTTTATTTAGGCTTGGTGGTAGTGGTTGTTATATATATATATATATATATATATATATATATATATTAGACATTTCCCGCAGTACCACTAGAGGATGCCCACAGTAACATTAGCAAATGATTTCCTTATGCGCCCCATAATATATAGTGGATGACCTTGTATACCGTGATATCCTGTCTTGAAGCAGGATGGGTATTATTTATGTTGGTTAGCATTTATGGATGCGGGAAAATAGGTTGGAGGGGTCCAACTAGATTCCTCAAAATTTACTATTGTTTGGTCTCATATATATATATATATATATATATATATTATCATATATGACATGTTAGAAAACTTGTGATTGATAGTTGGGTATTTTGGATGTTTGAATATCACTGGCTCTAAATATTAATATATATAAATATCGTGAAAAGGAATTTTGAGAATTAAAAGGAAAAATCTATTTTTCTAAAATAAGATTTGAATTTCGGATGGGCTAGGAAATATTAACTTGTTTTGAATTATAAAAACTATTAGTGAATTTATAAACGGTGTTTATAAATGAAACGGGATAATTTTCATTGGATAATGTGGGGAATGTAAATTCAAATGTGAATTTAAAAAGAGGAATTGAAACTAGTTTCAAAAAGAAATGATGAAATTATTTCGATGTTCAGAATGTAAATAGAATTTAAATAAATCCGTATGAATTTATGATTGGAATTGGACAATGTCGAATTTATAAAAATAAAATATTTCCAGAAAGGATATTGGAATTGCATTAGATAGAATATAAAATAAAATATGAAAAACAAATTATGTGTTATATATATAAGTTATAATAATAAAATATCCCAAAATAAGATTTGGGTTTTTAATAGATTTCGAAATAGGACTTGTTTTAATGTATAAAATAAGGAAGTAAATTAATAAATGATGTTTATAAATAAAGTGGGATAATTATCATGGGATAATTTGGAAGTATAAATTGAAGCATGAATTTAAAAGGAATTGGATATCGTTTCGAAAAGGGAACGACGGATTTTAACCGGAATTTAGAATTGTAAATAAATTATTCCCAGAGGATTTGGAATTTAAAATAGAAAATTGAATTATAAATAAATATATAACTGACTTACGAAATAATTAACGATTTAGGATAACTGGAATTATTAAGTTGGATTTGGAAAATTGACTTAATATATATTAAAATATATAAAAATGAAATTGAAATTTATTAATAAACGAAGTTTAAACGTTTATATTTAAATATAATTAAAACGAGCTCGCCGCAACACGGTATTTCATAATTTGACGTTTCGAACTTCAATTGGGTATATAGAACTCAATTTAAGTCGAAATTCTTTGAAACAAGAATCATCGGGACCGACTGGAAAATAACTTTCTAATGGAAGAGAAAATCTGGATTTTGCCTTATAAATTTTGAGTTATGTTAAAATCAAATTTTCAAAAAAACAATGGTATAATTGTTAAAAATTATAACGATTAAATGAATAGAATCGAAGGATTTTTAGTTAATCTGTAATGACCCGCATTCTACGCATCGGAGGATCGTAGAATATTTATTTCTTTTTCTTACTAGGTCGTATAGTCATGTAACTTTGGGGAATAACTATTGGGTTTGTAACACCCCACATCATTTAGTTTCACTCACAAAGGGAATGCACTAAGTTCTGTGGAGCATTTAGGGTAAAAGATGCAGATAAATTACAAGACAGACAAAATTAAAACAGCGGAAAATAAAACTTTACTTTATTGATAAAATAGTTTGTACAACAATTGTTTTCCAATATCAGAGTATCATCTGTCTTACAAAATAAAGAAGCATAAAATAACATTTATATTCCCCAATGTAGCATAAGCCAGCCATAGCAGCAGAAAAAGAGAGTCCAAAGCACTTTGTCAAAGAATCTTCGAGCTTGGGAAGAGTGACGGTCCAATCTAACCTGAGCTATACTATTCCCTCCTTAACTACCTGGGGGGGAAACGGAAGAAAAGAAGACGAAAGAAAACTGGGTCAGACATAAAGTCTGGTAAGTTCAGTTACTTCTAGCATGTGAACAAGGAAAAACAAAACGACATGAATTAACTGAATACAAGACAATACCATGATGATAGGGCCAACAAGATAGGATAAGATTAACACAAGATATGCTAAGACAAGATAAACGGGATATGCTTTAATACTTACTCCGCTTCGCTATTAACCTGTTATTATGGTTTCTATGTCTCTGCACCACCTATCTAGTGTCCCAACTAGTAATCTGTCTAAAATGATAATGCGATCCCAATCCCAGTAATTGTGGTTGCCTTTAGGCGTACATTTATTATTTATTACCTAGATCTAATCTAGGGTTCTATATCAAAGTGCTTCCTAGATTCCACTCGGGTTTACGCGGCTTATCTAATGCTTCACAGATTCAGGGTTTATGCCACCTAGGTCCAACTAGGGATTACGCTACCTGTCGAACGATGCCCCTAGTCTAGGACACACTACCTAGAGCGGTATTTTTTTTTTTTTTAGACTTTCCCCATGTATGTGTCGCGAATCGTTTATCGCTGTTTAGATGCACATGTCCTGAAATGTGCGACCCGAGTCCTGTGGCAGGGCTGCTCTAGAAACACGGAACTCGGTCGGGAGCTTTCAGATATCTGCCGATGCAGATGCTAAGGTCTGTTTTTCCAGTGGATATGGTCCCACTAGACCCCTCCCTCAACTAATGAAAGGCACACCTTGAAAAATGAGAACTATACGCAGGCCCTCTATGCCCCACTAACCTATGGTCATCCTCACCCATAACTAGATAGCAAGTATACGGTCTTTTGGAGTTCTCCGCCTTTCCGCTTTATGTATCTCGACTGAGTCAAGATGGTAGGTAGACGACGAGTCGCTATCACAGGGCTACTGGTCTCGCCGAATCACGCTGGTCCATCCTAGTCTTTAGGTTGCCATATATTGCAACCAAGGCATACCCTTGGTTCTTCTCACGCAGACCTTAACCTCTGTGAGCCCAGGCGGATCATCTGCATTCTCACAGAGGGATACCAAAAGTACCCTTACGTCCCCTCGAAGCCTCGGGCTTCGTAACCCAATTCGTTGGAGCCTTCTTTAAGATCAGATGGACGTTCGCTCCTCTTCGTGTTATACTAAGGATTACTACTTAGTTTTTCTAACTAAGGTTTACCACTTCGTGTATTGAATCGTCGTTTTCTTAACTAAGGTTTACTACTTAGTCCTCTTTCTCGTCAAGTTGGATTGGTTAAGTGTCATTAGTCAATTCAAGTTAACTTAACCCATTCCTTTGTTATATTAAACTGGTTAAGTGTTATCAGTAATTCACGTTGACTTAACCCTACCAGCATCAAGTTATATTGGTTAAGTATTTACTAAACCGTACCCATTCATCTTGTATTGGTTAAGTGTTCCTTTTTAACTTAACCTTGCCTATCTTTTTTAACTAACATGTTATAACGGTTAAGTGTTCCCTTAGTTAACTTAACTTTAACATTGATTTGATTAATATGTTCTAATGGTTAAGTATTGTCCCTTCATGTTTTTAACTTAACCCTATTCATTTATCACACTCTGATGGTTAAGTGTTCAAGCTTACTTAACCCTACGGTCTAGTCCAGCTAACATATTAAATTGGCTAAGTGTATTAAATTTACTTAACCCCAACCTCTAGTCTAGTTAGCATGTTAAATTGGCTAAGTGTATTGAATTTACTTAACCCCCACTTTCTAGTCTGGTTAACATATTAAATTGGCTAAGTGTTTTTCTTAGTAACTTAACCCCTACAAATCTTGTCTTGTTACCATGTTAAGTTGGTTAAGTGTTCTAGTTAACTTAACCCTATTTTTCTAACTTAACTGTGTTAAGTTGGTTAAGTGTTCCTATGGACTTAACCCTCCCATTCTAGCTTAACTGTGTTAAGTTGGTTAAGTGTTCTTATGGACTTAACCCTCCCATTCTAGCTTAACTTTAATTGTCTTATTAAAGCACCAGCCACTCACATTAGACAGGAATTGTTGTGGCTATCGGTATGCCGGTTGGTTCCGGGCAGTCTTACGCCACAACTCAGTCTAACCTCAGGCCTTTATCGGGCTCAATGCCTTAACCTCTCACATTGGATAGGTATTGTTGTGATCACTGGACAACCGGGCGGGTCCGGGCAGGTTTACATCACTACTCAATCCAACATCGGGTTAAGCATGTTCGTATTGTCTAAATTTACTTTTCTCATTTAGGATAAATTCTATAAGTAAATTTTCCATAATTTACTTATTCCATTATTACTCTTTCAATGTACATTGTCAACATTTATTATTATGGCCCATTTTCCCTATATATCATATTTATAGTTTTTGGTATGTAAAGTATACCAAATTAAGTGTCACTAACCATGATTATTCTAAACATGACAATTACTCACAATTATGACTAAATTCAAAATTTGTGCTAATATACTTATTATGCCAAATTAACTTTAATTGACCCAATTCTGATTTAACATCCTAATTTACAGTTTATGGCAAGACTAGAATTATTATTCTAGTTTACCGTTTACGCCTAAAACTTAGCTTACTTGCCAATACTAAATTTAATATGTCAAATTACATATTCCATAATTCATGTCAAATTTTCAAATTTGCGTTCTAATAAACATGCCATAATACATGTTCTAAATTATGTCAATCATAATTATGTTCATGTTCCACATTATGCCAATTTCCAAGTTTACAACCATGTTTAAGTCAATTTATGATTTGCCCAAATCGTATTCCCATCGTTCGTGTAATCGTGATTTCATCCTAGATTATAGATAAATCTAGATTCGTGGATAAAAAGGGAATGAACCAAAATGCCATGAAAAGATAGACATAATGACTGACAGAAGATGATAATTCACTAATCATAGATCTAACAAATTACACTGAATAAATTGATTAAAGCATCGAAGGCCTATAGATCTGATAATATTATGACATAAAAAGGGTTGTACAAATAACATAGGTTCAAGTATATGGGTAGATCTAACTTAATAGATAAATTCCCATAATCAAGATCCAAGGATAATTAAGAATAAACTGAATAGATAATCAAGTTTAGATCCAATCTCATAGTCATAATCCTAGGCAATAATATCATGTTCATGAATCATAGGTAATTATCCACTATTGTCCTTGTCATAGTCATAGGCATTGGTTTATGCTCCTAGTCAAAGGCTTATGTTCATAGTCAAAGGCTTATGGTTTCAAAGGCCACAGTTCCATAGTCATAATCTTAAGCATTGACAATTTAGTCACAATGTGTTCTAGGCCATAATCAAGAATCAGATCCAAAGTCATAAACAAGCACAGATTCAATGAAATGATAAGGCATATTTCTTATATTCTTTTAATTTCATGTCACAAATAGAAAAGGCGTTCAAATCTAAAAAGTAACTGACTTACATTGATTGGATCTAGAAAAGAATAGAAAGATAGCGTTGCTTGAAGCCGTTGAATCTTTACTTGAATCCTAACTTGTTTTGAATCTTCTCTTGAAAGGCTTGAGCAGGATATCCTCGTCTTGATTTATATTTTATTTTAATTTATTTATTTAGATTTAGAGGAAGAAGAAGAAGCCATGTCCATCAAGAATTTGTGCAGCATAAGGTTAGAGAAGAATGGTGCAAAGAGGAGACTAGGGGGTTGTTTATATAGGATTGCAAGTTAATTTGAGCCGTCGATGAAGCCAAGGTTAATCAAAGCCATCCGTTCTAAAGAGAAGCCAATTATGTTCACAATTACTTTCTTAATGTACATTATTAACATTTATTATTAAATTTGTATGCACATTAGATACATCCCCCCTTTACACATTTATTATTAAAATTGTATGCACATTAGATATATCTCCCCTTTACACATTTATTATTAAATTAGTAACTTTAGTGTTAACAGAAATACGGGGTGTTACAGGGTTCATTTCCCATGTTCACGATTTTTAAATGACCGTTTTGGCCCTAACAGATCTTGTTTCGGCCATAACTTTTGATTGGTAAGGAGTTTTGACCTGAAACCACTTCCATTAGATTCGGATGATGGTTTACCTTTCCGTAGATGGTCATATTAGTCAAACGGATTCCCGTTTGGGAGATATGGCTGAAACAAGGTTTAGAAGGTGAAAAACAGCTTAACCGGGTCTAATTAGGGTGATTAACAGCTAGGCCCATAACCCATTTCGGGATTAGGGTTATGGGGAGCTGAAATCAGTTAGGAAACAATCTATTTTCATTTTCTCAGCCGCCTAAAACATTTCTCTAACCCTAGCCATGGCCTCCACCTTCTAATTTCATCCTAAATCACTCTCTAATCAAGGATTAAGCTATTCTACGTCAAATCTAGGAGAAATAGCACCAAATCTGAGTTGGAACTGCTCTATTGCATAGAGATTCGACCCAAATCAGAGATAGTTTCAGATCTAAGTTTTATTTGTGGCTAAGGTGAGTGATTTGCATTGTTTTTCACTAATTACGGCAATTATGAGTGATTAGTGTTAATTAGCAAAATAATAACTCAGAAAATATGGAAAATTTTGTAAAATTCTAAAATATTATTTTAGGGCTCTGATAGAAATTTGGGCTAATTTGGATAAGTTTTGCTAATTATATGCTTAAACATGATTAAGGGGGATTAAGGAGAAAATATGGGTTTTGGGTATGTTTGATCCCTTTTAACATATCATATTGTTGTTTTGGTGTTTATGGTTGATGTTATATGTTGCTATGACAGTTTGGTGTGATTTATGATTGATTAGCAAAGTTAGAATGGTCGAAAAAGTCATCGTATGGCGTAAAAGAGTCACTGGAAAAGTTGCAGGAATTGAACCTGAACCGGATCGGATAGGTAGGAGGAAGCACGAACCGAACCGTTCGTGAGGTACCCCTTCCTCACAAGTAGCTGGTGGAGCAACAAAGCTTGGAGGCATGAATCGATCCGTTTGCATCTGAAGCTCTCTGACCCGAACCGCTCACCCGAACCGTGGAACACCATGCAACTCTGACCCGACCCGGAGTAGGAACCCCTCACGAACCACTTGCTCTCCACGAACCGACCTAATGCTCCGAGAAGGCACCACGAGCAGAACACCCGAACCGACCAAACGGTGAGGACCACGAATTGGAGCATGTACCACGAGCCGAACCACTACTGGAGGATCGAACCGAACCGTGGAGCTTGGACCATGGACGTGAACCACGAATCGAACTGGGAGTACGATCTGAAGTGAAGAGAAGTGAGGAAATAACGAACCGATCCGGAGGGGATCAAAACCCGAGATGCAAAGGTAGTCCAAATGGGAAGTTGTGACTCAGGATCCAGATGAGAACCAACGAGTTAACTTTATGAGCTGGACTTTGCTGCGGGATGTGTGCTAAGGAGTTGTCAACGTCCATAGCTTTGATTCACCACCGAGAGTTGAATGTTAGGCTACGAATCAGTGCAGTGGGGTAGTTATTACTCCATGGAGAAGAGTGGTCTTAGCATGGCTATGAGCCAGTGCAGTGAAGTCGTCATGGCTTCATGGGGTAAAGTGGACACAGCAAGGACTAGTGGCTATAGATCAGTGCAGTGGAGTCGGCATGGCTCCATGGGGCAGAGTGATCATAGCACGGATTTGAGTGATCAAAGCGGTGGATATCGTATGCTTTACGCACTGAGTGAGAGATGTGCGGATGGTTGCTATGCTTGATTGTTTGACATCACTATGACATGCACACCCCCACCCCCATATCTTTACACCATATGTTAGTGTCACCTTAGAGTATTGTACATCTTGTTGTGCTAACTATTTGGTTGCAAGTCCAAGTTCAGGTATGGTTTAGTATACCTGTTATTATTCTGTTTTGCTGCTTATCGCTCATTCCATACTTTTGTCTGACCCAGAGTTTTTTGTCTCTTCTTATTACTCTGGGTGCTCTTAAACGGACAGACTAGAGACAGGTCAGGTGATTATGCACGAGTAGCTGTACCGGAGACGAGCAGGAGGCTTCTACGTATGATATATATATATATATATATATATGTGTGTGTGTGTGTATATATATATAATCTCCCTGTGTCGCTGCTGGTCACTATTGGGCATTAGTAGTGTACCTTTCTTATTTGCTTTGGAGACAGTTTTTAAAAGTTGTAATAATGATGATGTGGAACATAAGCTGTATTTTGGATTTTCCGCTGCTATGATGGTTTAGTTTTCAGCTTATGCACTGTCTCACCTGCTTTATGTCAAAATTACGTTATTATTATATTTTTTTCCATGCGCTGTGAGATATACTACAGGTTCCTTGCTAGTTCAAATTCCTTTCATTTCCGTTCTTTGGCGACCGTCCCGTACTATTCGGGCATTGGCACAACGCACTTTCAATGCAAATGTCGGCTGGTGCGGGGCGGGCCATCACATAATCAAATTTAGATTTTCATTAGTAAAAATCCAGACATGAGTTATAAAATAAGTATGAACTCAAGCGGGGTTCATGGGTTGATTTTGAAAACGAAACTCGTTTTTAATTATTAAATGAAATTAACTAATTAAGAATAGTTAAAGGAGTTCTAGGATCAAACCTAACTTTGGTTAGGAAAATTGGATTTGTTTATTAAAATTTGAAGTTGAATATGAAACTCGAGCTAGAAACGAAATTCAATTTATGTCTAAGCGAATGAACAATATAATTGAACATGATATGTTCAAATAAAAAGTGCAATAGGAAAAAGAGCAAATTAGAGAATGAATTAGCAAATTGAGTTAAAAAAATTTAGATTTAGGAATAAATTGGAATTGGATGAGTATGTGTTAAATAGGTATGGAATGAAGTTAATGGAAGATATAAATTGAAAGCCCAACAAAAGAGATACGTATTTAATTTAACATGAGATTTTATGAGCCTATTTAGCAAGCCGCTTGGCTTTTTGATTTTCTTTTTAAATGGAAAGGGCATAGAGAGGCAATTTGTAGTTGTACTGAGCGACCTTTACAAAGGAGACGCTGGTAAAATTTTCTGGAAATCTAAGGAGATAGATTTTTTAAGAAATTTCGAAATCCAAAAATATACTTATCTATTATATATATATAAACCAAATCGGTTACTAAAATTTAAAAGCATTGTAATAAAAGTTTTCATATATAGTAAGTGATGTTCGAAAAGGAAATAATATAAGATTTTAAATATAATTAGTTAAATATAATGTTTGGGTTATCGTGACGATGTTTTACACAACATCCGTCCCAAATAAGTGTAAGCTTGGAAATATCATAATGAATATTTCCTAAGTATAGAAATAAATGAGTTCAGGAAAGTGATAAGTAATTGAATGTTTTCCAATTATAAATAAAAGTCATTTTCTAAGTATAAAGAATAAAAGAAGAATGTTTTCCAAGTAGCGTAAGAGGCCGAGATGATTATTGAAAATATTGAGTTAACAAATACCGATAAGGAAATGGAGAAATGGTTTAATTAATGGAATATTAACTAAGGAGCCCAGTGATTGTTTGATGCTTTCGATGAATGTTTATTTTTCTTCGATAGTTAATAACCGACTATCGAAGTATTGGTTAACATCGTTATCAATATGGGGAGACCGGTTGGGTTATTATTCGAGAACCACTCTATATTGGCAGTGGCATTGCGAACCAGATTATATGAAGATAATCGAAGGTAGAGTAAAGTGCAAGGGCTTTTTCCGTTAATCTTATATAGAAATTGCCTAAGAAGGATTAACGGTAATTATTCCTTCGATTTCGTTCAGTCCCAGAACGAACTTGTATGGATGAATGTCTGACAGAGTATTTCCAGTGATCGCATATGTTAGTCTTTACATATATTTATATATGGTGGCGGAGAATTTATTCTCTTAGCATAATATCCAGAATATATTTGTGCAAATCAATTACAGATCTGACAATATGGCATTCAAAGTGATTGTGCTATCAATGAAAGGTTAGTAATCATAGCCTCAGGCCTCAACAACCGAGAAATGAAAAAAATTCATTTCCTTCTTTAATCTATCGATGTTGTCTCTTTCGAGAAAACGGTAGCTGATTCTAACCGATGGTGATATACACTCGATACGCTCAAGTGAAATGAGTGGTCGATCATGTGTGGCCGGGTTGCAAGATGTTCTTGTTGAACCCAATGTATCCCCCTCTAGAAATACACTATTGGAAGGTAGCTCCATAGCTTGCCATAGTTGGAAATCCGTTACCCAATGAGCGCCCGTGGTTTTGATTTTGTATTATGTATGTGGAGCGTGAGATGCAAGCATTCCACTAGATTTCTATTTATTTGTTTTAGACACTATTATAATATTAGAACAGTTTTGATTTTAAAGAAATGTTTTGGGTTATCGTAAGGTAAAACCCATCCGTGTTTATGTGTGGATCGGTCTTATGATTATCCTTTCTTTTAAAAGGATTTTTGAAAGTTAAACTAAGTGGTTGGGGTTTACTCACAGCAGCCCCACTACTGACCCATGGTTTATTTTGTTTTGTTTTACCCTAAACTCTTGGGTGCCCAAATTTGTACGGGCAGTATAGTTGTTCAGATGTTTACATATATACTTAGAGGAGCTTGGAGCAGGAGGCTTCATTGTTAGTTATCTAGCATTATTTTCAGCTGTGATATATGTGTAATGTACTCTGATAATGATATGTATATATAGTTAAAATTTTGTATTCTAAAAGCTGTTATATATATATATATATAATATTTCACTATGAAGTGCGATTCTGTTTTGTTGTTTCTATTATTCTTCCATCTTTTTTCTTCTTTATTTCTAATGATTCATATTTCTGTGTAATTTGGGTTGGACGTGTGGTGCATTTAGTCAACTCAAAGGGTATGGAAATTCGGGCCATTACAGCCTCTTGGTTATCGGGTTTTGAGGTTGTAGAGGCTTTATATACAAAAGGTACTATCTCAAGTTTTAGCGACTTTATTTGGGAAGCATGTTACCCTTGGTATGGTAGTTAGGTCAATATGCATAATAATGCAAGGTTAAAATAGAATCGCCAACCTTATTAGATATATAATTTGGGTGAAACCTAACGGGATATATTTTTGTAAAACATCAGGACTTCTTGTTCAAACCCCGCCTCATTACAACCCTTGGAATATAACTAAGGAAAGAAGTTCTTTGGAAGTGAACGTGTTTTCTTTTCTTCCTTGTTCAATCATGCTCAATACTGATGTGGCGATTTGCTTTTAAGGTTTTAACTATAGTCAATACTCATTACCTATCTTGTTTTCGTTATTAGTTCGTTATATAATACTCTGATTTTGCTCATGCTTGTTATTGTAGGTACCAGGTCAACACAATATGTGCTTAGATGGGTTTGGGTTTCGAATTTTGCCAAAATTCGAGCTTCGAAAAAATGCGGTTTATTATACCCTAGGAATAATGTGAATAAATACTAAAATTTTATTAAATTTATTCAAAATAAGTTTAAAATTTATTTAATAATTATGCTTTAATTAAAACTTAATAAATATTAATTTGACTATTGATTATGTATCAATTAAACCGTACATACTTAAACAATAATAAATTAATATTTAAACCTTAATAAATTCATATTTAACAAAAAAATAAACCTTACTTAAATAATAATTGTTTAGATAACTAATTTTGTTTAATTAATAATTAATTACATTTATTTAATAAATAATTAAGAATTTGTCTTAATACTTATATTATGTTTAAAATGCTTTTAAAAACTATATTTAAATGGAAATGCTTTTTGGTTTACAAAATGGTGTCCATTTTATGAACTGCATCTATAGCTACTACCGGTATGAATACAATAACTTTAAGCTAGTTTATATGCTAGTACTATATGCTTGAACTCTTATATTTAACTTTATAAGCGCAATATGTCATGGGAACCAGATTCATGCAAAGATGTAAATGCTACCGAGTTGCTAATTATTAAGGTCCCTTATGTTGATGGAGTAACCAAATCAGATAAACAAGGATGGGATATTTTCAAGGGTCCGACGACGGGAATGACAATGATGGTGAAGATGATGATAAGAATGACAAGTGTGATGGAAATGATGGACATCGTAGCGATGTCAACAGTGGTAACCCTGTGGTTAAAGGAGGAGACAAGATATGCAAAGGCCCTTTTCGAACTCAGGATGAAGAAGAAACCAGGAGTGATTATATTAAGACTTTAAATTCTTCGCCACAAGAGACCTTCCACAAAAGATAAAGGCAAAGAGAAGCAGAAACCTCCTAAATCATTAGATCCAACCCCTCAAGTTTGTCACCTTTTACCTATACATTCAGTCTAGTTTTATATTCCCCAAATGAGTAAAATTATACTACAATTGATTCCGAATATTATCTTGAGTCTTGCTTGAAAAGAAAGATGAAAAGATCAGAAAGTTACAGAGAGAAATTAACAAGTGCACAAAAGCATACAATATATATCGTATAATTATCATTGACTAGATCGTGAAGCATGAGGAAATACAAAGACCAATATGTTTCCTCATTGTTAAAGAAATAACTTTTCATAGAGATCAATTTCTGAAAGAAAATTCAAGATGACACGTTTCTGGGTGTTAATAGAAGAAAGAGAAGTTCTCGTGGAAACCGTATTTGAAGAATATTGTAGGAGCACAATGGTGTATTTTTGGTTTTGGGGACCTAAGAATATTGTGGAAGCACAAATCCTGCTTCAGCTGGTATTAATCTTGATGTAATTGATGAAACAAAAACATCCATGGATAAGCTTAATTATGATGCTGAAAAGAGTAAAGTTAAGTGTCTTCGCTATCTCGATAATCTAGAGGCTCAAAAGTGATTTTATTTTTATGGTATCCAAAAAGATTATTTCAAACATGTCCAAAGGCATAATTAAAGACTTATGAAGAAAGATAAGGCAAAAAATAAGGAAATCAAAGAGCTTCTTAATAGGGATATTCCTGCAATCTCACAATCCTAGCTCAAAGACATAGTGACTAACTATGAGGTCGCCTTGCTACATCAAAAAATTAATGATCTTGAGGTAGAGTTATTGAGGAAACAAGCTATCATCCTATCTTTTGAATTAGTTGCAAGCAGAGGTGATTCGCCGACTCTAACTCCCTCACCAGGAAGCGTTTCGTTTTATGTAATTCAGAATACTATGAAAGGCTCAAATTGGGCAATGATTCACAATTAGTGCGATGGGTTAAGTTTGAAATAACATGATGCTTGATCAAGAAATGGGATGGCATTTTTACGGAACACATCATATCTTAGTACTCTGATATGAAGATCATTGCCAATATAAGCTTTCCTTATTTCAAAAAATAGAGAGACTAAGAGAAAGGTTAAATATTTAAGAGTGGCAGTTAGAACTTTCAAAACAACAGTGGACATCCAAATTTCTTCTACTGATAACGAATACCTAATGAGGTAGAAAGAGAAGAAATCAAAATAGATTCTTGCAGTGGCTATTCTTCAAATTCAAGCATTGAGAACTTGAAGTCTGCTCAAGAACATATCTCTTAATATATTGCAAAAAATGCTCATCTGTAAAATTATATGTAAAATCATACTGAATGTGTGAAATATAATGTTGTTACCTCCTTTTGATTGATGAACCTAAAATTTTCACTTGGTCAGGTTGGTTGATGAACTTGAAATAGGTTAGTTGATGGACCATAAATCTTTTCCTAGTTAGGTTAATTGAAGAACAAGAAATATTTACTTGGTTTTCTCCTACCGTTTAGGAGGTGCTTCACTAAGGCGTACAGTAGGCACTAATGGCTTAACACCTTGAAATAGGTTGAGGGCTTCCTTTTTCTAGGAGATGCTCGAGTGAGGCCATGATAGACATCATTGAGGCTTAATGCCTGGGATGTGCCTAGGTGTTGCTTCTTTTTAAGTGGTTTGGATGTACCGAGACCTTTATGTTTCAGATGTGCTGAGAACTTTTTCTTTTAAGATATCCCTAGAAATTATAAGGATTTAAATGTCGAATGTGCCGAGAACCTTTTCTTTTAATATTTTCCCTGGATGTACGTAGGAATTTTAAGATGTAGATATTTCGAGAAATTTTACTTTTAAGATTTGCTCCGGAAATACTGAAGACTTTTAGGATTTCCTCAAGTGCACGGAGGACTTTCAATGTTGCCTCAAATATGCTAAGGACTTTCAAAGTTACATCATTCCTGACTATTAAATATAAGTTTCCAATTTCTTCAATACATGATTTATTTGATGAATAATATGGCTCAAAATACTTTACTAAATTAGGCCTCAAATCTGGTTACCGTTAGATAAGAATGCATTAGGAAGATACACATAAAACTGCCTTTAGAACCCGTGACGGGCATTATGAATTTGTTGTAATGCCTTTTAGCCTAGTTGATGCTCCATCAACTTTACAGTCCTTAATAAATGATATCTTTAGACCCTACCTAAGGAAGTCTATATTGGTATTTTTTGATGACATCCTAGTATACAACCAGAATATGTCTGAGCATATACAATACCTTAGTTTGACTTTTCAAGTGTTAAAATCCAGTCAGTTAGTCATTAAGCTATCCAAGTGTAGCTTTCCTAAAGAATCACCATAGTATTTGGGGGCATATAATCTCAATGCAAGGTATATCACCGGACCCAAACAAAGTACAAGCTGTGACAGAATGACTACTTCCCAAAAATTTGAAAGCACTTAGGAGGTTCCTTGGGTTTATAGGGAATACAAAAAGTTTATTATAAGCTATGGATTGATTGCTAAGCCCCTAACTAATATGCTCTAGAAGAATTCATTTTGTTGGATTGTGGAACGAAGACAAGCTTCTGAGACATTGAAGCAATGCTTGGTTAACCCACCCATATTAGTAATGCTAGATTTTTCGAAGATATTTGTACTTGAGTGTGATGCAAGTGGGCAAGGCATTGGGGTTGCACTTCTACAAGATGGTAAACCTCTTGCATATCTCAATAAGGCTCTACAGGGGAGAAATCTATCATTATTTACATATGAAAAGGAGCTAATGACAATAATTATTGCCACTAGAAAGTGGTCTAAATATTTAATAGGGAGAAAATTTATTACTAAAACTGATCATCAAAGTCTCAAATATCTATTGTCTCAATAAATTCGTACAAATATGCAGAACAAATGACTAGCAAAACTTCATGGACGACTATAAGGTAGAGTATAAAAGTGGCAAAGAAAATATTGTGGCAGATGCTTTATTAGGAAAAATGAGGACATGAAAGAAGTACAATCACATGTAATCTCCACTGTACAAACTCCTTGGCTACAGGATCTAAAGAAAACCCTAATGACCTTAGAATGGTATCAACAATTATTATAGAAGATTAAAGACAAGGGTGTCGAGAGCAAAAAATATGAAATTGTAGACAATCAGGTTTTTTTACAAAAGGAAAATTTTGATTGACCCTCAATTGACTACCTTAATGCTAGTAATTATTGAAGATCATCACTCCACTCCTTTAGGGGGACACATCGGCATCAAAGGGACCCTAAAAAAATTAAGGCAATTTTTTTATTTGAAGCACATAAAAAATTAAGGCAATTTTTTTATTTGTAGCTACCTTAAGCACCACTATATAAGATGCAGTATTTCATATAAACAGCTATGAGAAAATTAATACAAAACTTACTTTTACTTCTTTGTTAAATTCTGATGTGCGCTTCTTCTTCTTCTTCTTCCTTTCCTCTAAACCATTTCTACCTCTAACTCTTCTCTGATCATCTACTTCTCGACCATCACCTTTTGAATTTCTTGTTTCTACTCTATCCCTAATCCCTTGTCTCCAAACTCAACCTAACTCCTTCTCCTTCTTTCCTATACCTCTACTATGCCTCTTTTCTTCTACTCAACACTTTCAAGAAGACAATTGCCATGGAAAACACTAATGGCCGTGACATTGAGCATATATAACGGACTAAAAGGAGCAGAAGCCCTACATTCGAAAAAATTAAAATCTCTTTGCATCTGCATCTGAAAAGCAAATAAATATCGATATCCGAAAAAGGATGCGGATACAAAAACACCTACATTCAAAAATTATCCATTTAGATTTTTAAAAGTATAGCTTAAACTATGTATGTTTTAGTGTATTAAAATATATTTTATAAAGTTTGAAGTTCAAATCACACACACTAAATAAATAATGAATACTCAAAGCTATTTCATTATCATCATATTTGTTAATCTTCAACACTAAAATAATTAATGGAATTTAAAAAAAAATAAACTAAAAATTTCATTTATGTTTTCTAATCTATTGATCTTAAGCAGATAAGATAATTATCAAATATCTGCGAATGCGGAAATTCGATATCCAGAAATGATTCAGGATGCAAATATGACATCATCCTCATTCGAAAACATTCGTTGACGATCATCGCCTTTTTTAGGGATGCATTCTGCAGTTTTGATTCCTACTTGGTTGGGCTAGTAATTCATTTTATGCCACTTAATAACAGGCCCGAACCAAAAGCAAGACAAGCAAGGCTTTTGCCTAGGCCCTAGGCAACATCGCCTCAGATGGCCAAATGGGCAATAAAATATTGTAAATGGTCAAAATATTGATATATAAAATACGCAGCCAATAAATTGTAGGGGAGGGTTGCAACTAGGGGTGAGCAAAAAACCGAAATAAAACCGAAACCAAACTGAAAAAAACCGAAACCCAAAAAAGCCGAAAATAAAAAAACCGAACCATACTAATATTTCGGTTTCGCTTTTAGGTCCAAACCGAACCCAAAAAACCGAACCATACTAATATTTCGGTTTTAGGTCCAAACCGAACCGAAAAAACCCGAACCGAG
Source organism: Allium sativum (assembly GCA_030737875.1). Classification (NCBI taxonomy): domain Eukaryota; kingdom Viridiplantae; phylum Streptophyta; class Magnoliopsida; order Asparagales; family Amaryllidaceae; genus Allium; species Allium sativum. The sequence goes on along the minus strand of CM060919.1, from coordinate 563,622,738 downwards.
CCGAATTATAAAATGTTGCACATTGTCTCTAGCTGCATGTTGTTTTGTATTATATAGTATATACACACTAGCCACTGCTTCACTCATTTAATTTAGCTGAATACAGGATTAGGGGTAGACTAATATAAAATGTCCATTTCTTGTTTTTGTAGATTTTTGGATATTTTGAATTTAAGATGAAAGTTGAGGTGCCAGTAGACTATTTTCTAGAATTCCAAGTTGCTGCTGGTCTGCTGTAGTGTGGTTCACTTGAGTGCTCCTGCTCATTTCCTTTTTTTGTTTCTTGTCTTCGGCTTAGAGCTAGCTAGCTTAGTTTTATACTACTTTGGATGACTAATAGTCTATTGGTTTGTACTTTGTACCATGTGTCTCAATACACTCAGTTGAAACAATTTATTTTAATTTCTTTTATGGTTGTTTAAATTTATAATATTTTTTATTTAAATCGGTTTTAAAACCGAAACCGAACCGATAAAAACCGAAATCGAGGTTTTGAAACCAAAAACGAATCCGATGCTTCGGTTACGGTTTTGGTTATCGATTTTTAAAACCGTGGTCTTTCGGTTTCGGTTTCGATTTTACCTCAAAACCGAACCAAACCGAGGTTTGCTCACCTCTGATTGCAACAAAGTGGTTAAAAAGCTTTAAGAGGCTCTCTGTTAACCTAAGTTCAATCCTTGAAACCTCAACTATTTCACCTTTTTTCTTCTTCTTTTTGAACAACTCCCTTATTTACTTCATTTTTACTCTAGATTTTGCTCAAGGACCACCACCGCGCCTTCAGACCGACATCTCTTGATAATATAGACAATTTGATTTAAGGGCATATTTCATCTTTTTTTTCTTTTTCATAACCCTCTTTTTTTGCTTTAGTATGCCTTTTTTTTAACTTCATTTTTCTCGACATTCTGCTCTATGGCAATTAACACTTTAGGATCGATACTGCTTAGTAAAGTAAAAAAATTGCTCTAAGAATAGAAGTTAAAGCCTCGCTTGAATCGATTTATATAAATCGCCTTTTGATTTTTCTTTTATATAGTCGAAATTAATTAATTTTCGGGTTAAAAGTCGAAAAACGTCGATCCAAACAAGGCCTAATTCTTGGATGTTAATTAATTATTATTTAAGCATAGGGGTGTAAATGGGTCGGACCGGACCGGACGGAGGTGTGTCCAAGCTCTGTTCTATAAAAATTCGGATGGACACAGACCGAACATCATATAGCCTCAGACCGAGCCGGACAACAGACTGTCCGATATAACCTTGGATAATAGAAAAACATCGAACATTTTAGATCGGACCGAACACTAGGGTGTCCAAGCTCTGTCCTATAAGAGAATTGGACGGACACGGACCGGACACCTTATAGCTTTAGACCGGGCTAGACAACGGACTGTCATGTCCGATATACAGCTATATTTAAGCATTACATAGGTCTTGTGTTTTGACCGACTTATATAAGTTTTTTTTCTTTTTTTTTTAAAAGTAAATTTAGGAAATCTCAAACCAAAATTAATACTGAACGAAATGGAATTAAAATTTGGAAAACTTCTACTCCCTTCGGTTCATAATGTAAGTAGTTTTAAAGGTTTGCACAAGAATTAAGAAAAAATTCAGATGACACTTTAACCCTTACTTATTAGCTTTGTCTTGCACCTTATTTTCTCTTTTCATGTATTGTCAGATACTTTTCCTATTCCCATCAACTACTTTTTACTTTTTCAAGCAAAAAATACTCATAAAGTGACTTTTAGGTTTATGTCATTTGTTATGGATCAGGGATAAAATTGGAGTAACAAGCTTAAACATCTTATATTTTGAAAAAAAACAAACTTCTTAAAACTTCTTGCATTACGAACCGGAGGGAGTAATAATAACCGGAACCGGAATTGAAAATTGAAAATTGAAAATTGGAATTTGTCGGTGTAGTGTGTTACCTTTATTCAAATTTATTACAAATGTTTTTTTCTAATTCCTTTTTTTTTTTTTTTTTTTTTTTCTGCTAGGCATCCGGTAGATGCGGTGATCCTAAAATGGTACTCAGAAAAGCTTGATTCAGCCCCTCTCAATATTGTACTCAGTAAGAACACCTACCGTTGCTGAAAATGGCATATCAATTTAAGAATGGTAAATGCATAATAAATGCCTTGCCTCAGCCAAATTACAACGTCTGTTGATGATGACTAAACTGAATCAATCTCCTGTTATGTCATTTTTCTGCTCTCAACTGCTGGGTGTTGGGTTCCAAAATTCAACGCCATTGTGTATTCATCCGATTTTCATTTTTAAATGTGCCAAACCTATAGATGCACAAACGTGTTGTATATCACAGGTACAGGAAACCAGGAACAACAATATAAATTTATTATGTCAATATAATAATACGTCAACAAATAGACATAGATAGCTAAATTAAGTAAAGTATAATAGTTCATAAATAAACCCTACAACAGAAGCTTTCATAACAATAAACTTCAAGAAATCACACGTCAATGGTTGCAATCTTAGGCACATCAACCGGAAAATCATCGATAACATCCATCCAGGGAAGCTTCTCCACAGGCTCAACATCTCTAACAGCTTTCCAAACGACACTGTTGCACTTAAACCCAGACCCAAACGCAATCTGCCAAATCCTATCACCTTTCTTGATCCTCCGCTTCGCTTCCATGTACCCCAATTCATACCACAACGAGCTACTCGAAGTGTTTCCGAACCTGTACAACGTCATTCTAGAAGGTTCCATGTGCCACTCGTCCACTCCCAAGCTTTTCTCAAGTTCATCTAGTATAGCACGGCCTCCAGCATGTATACAGAAATGCTCAAAAGCAAGCTTGAAGTCAGGAAGGTATGGTTTTGCCTTGGAGTTGAATATCTTTCTTGATACAAGCGAGAATAAGAACCGGAGTTGTTCGGATATGGGAAGGACCTTAGGGCCCAAAGTAGTGATGTTGGCTTTTAGAGCTTCACCTGCGACTACCATGAGGTCTTTGGAAAGAGAAACACCTACTTTGCCTTCTGCATCTTCTTCCTGGGTGACACAGTTGTAAGATGCATCATTTGCTCCTTTGTGAGTGCGGATCAAGTTTGTGAGCACGTATTTTGCACGTGCACGTGATGACCTACGGTTGGAGAGCAGGACAGCGGCTCCACCGACACGGAAGAGGCAGTTGGTCACCAGCATTGATCGCTGGTTTCCGTAGTATCCGTTTAAGGTTATGTTCTCCGTGCTTACTATCAATGCGTATGAGTTGGGATGCACCTAGACATGCACAGTATGAAATGTATTAGTTTAAAACAAATATTGAATTTGAGAGATGAATTTTTGATCATGTCTCTTTCTAATATTTGTAATGTAGGATGGATATTTATTGTTTTTTGTTTTTTAAAGAGACAAGTATGCATCATCACTATTCTTCATTTAAGAACACAGTAGCATCCCCTAAAAGGTGTCGATTCTTTGCAAGATTTTGCATAGTAACCACAATGATTGTTGGTTGTTGTTAGCTTTTAGTATTAAACCTTTTTGTTGTCTTCTTGTTGCATCTTCTTATCGTTAGGTGTATGAGATGACACACTCCAGGTTTCTTATGTATCAATCTCAAACTTTTCATGGAGTTTAAGACTAATTATAGCTGAGATGAAACCACTGCCCCAAATAAGATATTGATGTCCCCTCTTTCCACTTCAAGACAAAATTCGAGGGAAAAAAACAACAATTTCAAACTTTGAATTTTGTTCAAAACTTATTACAAAATAGACAAGTTTTCAAATTTCAACGCAAGCACAAATTTACAGTTTGTGCTTACACAGTTTGAAAATGCACAAGGATAAAATGGTGATTAAGTGGAAACGATGTTCATTTCTGTATTATGTTTTCAACACTATCTAAGTTTGAGGTAGGATTTCTATTCTCAATTAGTTTAATACTAAACTTTGTCTTCTACTTTACTACACTGATTAATCTAATTAATTTTGAGGATCCGACAACGGGTCTCGTTTTACATTGATCTGTGATAATGAAATAACCAAATAATATAATTTAAGAAGACCTAGAAATTTCTGTTCAATATTAGATATTTGATTTATTTAATGGGTTATAAACTTCTAAAATACCTAAAATGATTTTTAGAAGTATGAATGAAAAACAAAAGTTGGTTATCAAGTACAAAAAAGATATGTTGGAATAAGAATTATAATATTGTCTGAAACGGTAACATCAAGAATGTTTTCCGTAATTAAGAGACCAACTTGTTAAACCCTACAAGCAGTAGAATATCTACAGCCACGAATACTAAACAAAAGGAACCTGTATGGAAATTTTACCTTAAGTAGTTGCTTAGCAAGATCTACAGAAATGAGCCCAGCACTACATCCCATCCCACTTAAATTATGGCAGATTATATCTTCTCTGAGTTTGTATCTATGCAAGATCATATCTGAAAGTGATGGTGTAGGACTAAAAAGGCTACAATTCACTATCAATATATCAATGTCCTTAGCCTCAATCCCCGTTTTCGACAAAAGTTGTGTAATGGCCCCAAACATCACCACCTCTCCTTCCTTCCTCGCCTCCGAAACCCTTAGATCGTGGGGTATTTTAGTGACTGCCTCAGGGAAGTAGGTCGCTTGCCCTACGCCTGACCTCTCCAAAATCTTCTTTTGAAAAAGAACATTTTCATCAGAAAACGCTCCTATCTCAATACTACGCTTCACGAATGCCTCTCGTGTGAACTTAAAAGCATCACCATGCTTGTAGCATGAGAAATCTACCAAGTACACTGGGCTACGCTTGTTCAAAGCGTATACGGCAGCAACAGAAACAGCAATGAAGCTACCAAACGCTATGTTATTCCAAGAGTACATGAAAATGTCATCTCTTTGTATGAGTACAAACACTACGAGAGAAATTATGATGCAAGAAATAATGTGGTAGTAGCTATGCTTTCCATAGCTAGGCATGGCTTTATCAGTTAAGTCTTAAGTTATCGGTATCTACAACGTTGGTAAGGAATGAGAATGGGAAGTGGGAGAAGAACAAGGAGGGGTTATTGGGGGGAAGAAAGAATGTCTGTGTGTGAGAAATTGAGAGTGCAGGAGGGTGATTTAAAAGGATTTGAATGTGTGTGGCATTAAAAAAGGCTGTGCAATTGGGAGGTAGGGCTCATAAATGTTGTGTTAAATGCTAGCATGTGAACGACTGTTTCTACATAATCTACTGTTCAAAACGAGTGATAACATGAGGCTTTCGGATGTGGAACTTAACGAAGTCTCTATCAAATCATCCCGCATTATGATTTATGAATGCATTCCATCAATAAAACAAAGAAATTATAGTCCAAACATGAATAAACACTCTTTCCTTCCCACAAACAGAAGAAAAATTGAGTTTGGCCAGTGCATATTTATTGAGCATTAACACGTTGAAATTAGACATCACGAAGTTCGACTAGTTGTTGGCCTGTTCACACATAAAACAGAAAAGAGTATGGAAATGGGCACAAGGTTCGAGAATGAAAGAAAAACTTAGCTGCACCAAGACATTCAATTTCCATTGATGGGCAACTATTCCAGTTGTAATGATGAATTTGACTCCTTTTCCCTCAGAGAAGATAATGTGGATTGTTTCATCAAAGCCAAGGCAAGGACGGCAGAACATTTATTTTTTTGAACTAACTTTTTCATTTGCCCAATCAAAATCTTAAAGATGTAGCTGTACATAGTTGAAATGCACAAGGGCTACTAGTACTACTAGAAATATTAATGGAGTTTTTTTTTCTTTTTGTCTACTTGTTTCAACATTTTTATTTTTTGGTAGGTTCAAGAACTCGTTCTTGAGGGGGGGGGGGGGGGGGGTAAGAAATAAAAATTCACTGTTATTGATCATGGTTTACCATCAAATTATACCATGTGATCAATTTACAGAATATAATGAAAATGCATAAAAATCTGTATAGTGACAGATGTAGAGTTGAAGCAGGATTTTAACTGCTCAAGTGAAGCAATAAAAACTTGTCTGGTTACAGCTAGCGGTATATTCTACATTGGAGGAATTGAAAGAAATTCTTTTGCTTGGACAGTCGAAAATGCTAGCAAAAAAAAAAAAAGGGAATTCCATTAAAATTACAGGCCTAAGCTTACAATATATAACTAACACACACACACACACACATATATATATATATATATATATATATATATATATATATATATATATTGCAGTGTTAGGGGCTACCACACCACTGTTACATTATTTTTCTCTGTCTCTTATTCGTTCCTCTTTCATTCCATTCTGCAACTCTGGTTCTTCAATCGATCGATCAACGATAAATTGTTCGACGCCGCGGCAATGTGGAGAAAGAAGAAAGCTGCAGATACATCATTGTCTCAATCTCAATCAACTCAATTAAGTAAGTTTAGGACTTCAAACGGTAAAAATTTGAGTTTTCCAGTGGGAAAGATGATTGTTGTTGATTAGGGTTTTCAGATTAGGGCTTACGATGTGAGTAGTTTGGCAAATACTAGCTGAGTGAGGGATTAAAATGAAGAGGTAACGACGAAGAGGTAATGCGGTATTAAAAAGCATACAAAATTTATTGAGTTTTTTTTTTTAATTGCGTTATTAGGAAGGAAATATTGGGGTGTTCTTAGTACCACACACACACAGGCACTATATATATATATATATATATATATATATATATATATATATAAGGCAGAATAAACAACACCCAGGTGCTGAAAGCGAATCTTTCGTAACCGGCTAAGGCTTGACCTGAAACACCCCACCTCCGTTAGGGTCACTCACAAAGGGAATGCCCTAATTTCGGTGGAGGTTTATAAGTATAAGGCACAGATATACAAGACATATATAAATACACATATTTTTAAACAGCGGAAACAACAGCAACTTTTATTTCACCAAAATACGTGTTACACAAACCACACCATAATTGTCTTACAATACTTCCAAAAACATTACATTTCCATAACTGTCTTGATTAACAAAGAAGCATAAAACATAAAGTAAAACAACAAAATCCCCATAATGATATCCAAAGCCATGATCCAAGCCAAAGAGATCCAAACCGTACATCTACTGTCTTCAAGCTTGCAAAAGAGTCTGGCTAGGCTGAGTTGTTTCCTCCCTGTGGACCTGGGGGGGGGAGGGGGGAACGAAAGAAAAGAAGACGAAAGAAAAACGGAGTCAGACATAAAGCCTGAGTAAATCTAGTGACTTTTCAGTATGTGAATAAGAAAAGGATATGATATACATAAACTGAAAACAGGATAGTATCATAACTAAGGGAGTGTAGTCTAATCGAACCCACAACATATCTCTGCATTTACTAGTATTACTCTAACCGGCACCCCATGCTGAGGGTGAAGTGATCCTTTTTGTTTTCTAAAGATCGGCTCCTACTCGTACGTGTCTTACGGCTACCCCAAGAAGTGTAGATACCTATGCTGGTCCCACCATGGGGTGTATCAAAACCCATGGTGGCGGCCCCGACACAATTACTAGAAGGCATAGGATATACTACTGGTGCCCCCAGTGCCCTGCTTGTCTGCTCCGGAGTGCGTGCACGACCGCACACCGTTAGACCTACACTGTGCACCTAACATTGCCGTTATTTGACCGCTTACAATCAGCCCAGTAATCGTGCCCCACCCTGCCTAGTTTCAGGGTACCGTTGATACCTAAATTGAGTTACTGCTGAAACGGGTCCCTACGTTACCAGGGTTTTCTAGTCAAACATGTTAAGTGGTTAAGTGTATGTATATACCTAACCCCACCCATCAATATTTGTTAACATGTTGAATCTTTGGTTAAGTGTTTTCAGTTGACTTAACCTTACAACCTGTCCTTAGCCTTTTAGAGCACCGACCACTCACATTAGACAGATATCACTACGGTTACTGGATGTGCCGGTTGGTTCCGGGCAGGTTTACACCGTAGTTCAGTCTAACCTCGGGTCTTTATTAGGCTCAATGTTTAACCACCCACATTGGATAGGTATTGTTGTGACTACTGGACAACCGGGCGGGTCTGGGCAGATTTACGTCACAACTCAATCCAACCTCGGGTTAAACATGTCGTATTTTCTAAATTTACATTTCACTATTCAATTTTATATGTAAATATCATGTTCTTCATTTTTGAGTATAACAATTTATACCGCTATAATATCACAGTTGTTGGCATGCGCCAAGCATGCCAACATATTTATTTATATCATGTTTTACACCCAACGCTATTACCTCCGTTTGTACGTACTAATGTTGGGCTCGACACAACTCAGCCCAACTTGATAAGCGTGAGAAAAGGGGAAATCAAGAACATGTAATATTTCTATGTCACATAAAAGGCGATTCAAGTAACATACACATTTGATCATATGAACTTGCATTCAAATAGGCATATGACTAAGTAGGTGACACGTGAAATAGCCTAACTTTGGATTTGCCTAGATGTGAGTTTAAACGTATATAACTAGGCATAATGTCAAACACCAAACTAGCATGTTACATGTTCCTAAAATGTCTACTTTTTATCATAACCCAAAGGTGTAAACTAACTTTAAAACAAGCAGTCCATTTTAACATGATACTAGCATAATTTGTGTAACCCAAATATACTTAATATTAATCCAATTATACTTGTGATGAATCTAAGATGTATACATAGGTTTTGAGTCATGTAGGCATAAAAGATCCCAGATCTATAACATGTTTACATAAGTATATAGTCCATGATATCAACATAAACATAAAGGGGATATTAACATAAACATGAGAGGGATCTAATCATAGACTTTGCCACAAAACTTGCGATTACCATCACTTTCATATACAAACGTATAATAAACTTGCATCGATCCATTTATGCCCCAAATCAATTCACCAAAAATAATCACGATAGAAACATTACAATACACAAGATCTACATCATTACAATGATACAATTCTATTCCCAATTACATCGTATCACATCATAATTTTATTCAAATTCTGAAAGACCACTATACTTACAATGTGTGACGAATTCTTGTTTTCTGATTTCTGTTTTCTGAATTTGGAGATGCTCTCCTTTGGGTAGCAATTTGTTGATTGATTTGATTAGACTTTAACTTGCTTCTTAGTTTGATTCTTGGCGGCTACGATCAACTCCTTCCAGACAGCATGACGACTTCTCTCTTATTTTATTATGTGAATTAGTTGAGCCTTAGTGTGTATTTATAGAGTTTTCAAGTAAATTTGAGTCGTCAGATGCAAACAGGGAGGGAAATCAGACCGTACAACACACCAGAGTCGAACCAGGGTCAGACCCACCTGGTCAGGCCGACCAGGCAAGTCGACCTGCTGGTCGACACCCAAGTCGACTGCGTAGTCGACCTGGGGGGGGGGGGCCCAGGTCGACTGCCCAGTCGACACTAGTGTCGACCTGGTCACTGGGCGGGAATTTTCCCGCCCAACCCAGTTTGAACTCGAATTTGAATTTTAAACTTGTTCTGAGCTGTTTTTTAATTTCAAATTTGTTCTGAAACTTCCAGAGATCATAACTTCTTCATACGGAGTCCGTTTCACGCAAACCCGGACTCTATCTCAACCAGAATTCTAAGACGAACGCAATGGCGTAAGCCATTTCTCTTAATTCTTTCATTAGAATTAATTATACTTTAATTTATTAATTTCACTGTTATTGAATATACGGGGTGTTACATTCTCCCCCACTTAAAAGGATTTCGTCCCCGAAATCTTCAAGTTTAGGAAGAATGTATATCCTATCATCCAATCGTCCATCTACTCAACCAACAAACACAGGTGTCCATTGTCCTTAAAGACTTCTAATCCTTTATGATCATATGCATTGTGTGTGTATATTTCCTTATCTAATGCAGAAATCAGGCGGTCTACTGATTCAGTTGACCTCCTAAATGTGAATCATGTAGGTGTCATGAATCCATCATGCATGCAAATTTTTCCTACTCATAATTCTACATGAGTGCACAACAATTCATACAAATGCGACAACCATATGATAACCTATAAAATTTCAACCACATATGGACGAGAATACATATATGCATATGCAATATGAAGTGACTGAGCCGATCTAAAACCTAGAATGTGTGTGTATATGCATCCACGAGCAACCACTAGCAATCACTTGCAACCACTTGCAGCCATCATCCATAACATGGTTTCAAATACATGTTTGCATCCATTTGCTTTCTACCTAAAGAGTTAGGAAAAAGGACTGAGGAGATATACCTAAAAGATAGATAAAGCATAACTTAAGGAAAAGGAGGGATCAAAGATGTACCCTCAAAAAGAAAAGGGTAGGCAGCACGTATTCTGTTCTCAGTTTCCCAAGTCGCGTCTTCCTCGGCGTCGCTCCACTGAACTTTGACGAGCTTGACTTCGCGGTTGCGTAGCTTTTTCACTTCAGTTCCTAAGATGCGTGTTGGAACTCTTCTCACAGTTGCTTCACGTTCCACTTCGGCTTCTTCTAGAATGCTAGGCTCTACTATTTCAGCAGACTCGTGTAAACACTTCCGGAGGTGAGAAACATGAAAAACGTTGTGAACTCCGACCAGCTTTTCGGGTAGCTCTAATCTATAGGCCATCTTCCCAACCTTCTCGATGATAGGAAATGGTCCTACAAATCTCGGTGATAGCTTTCCAGTGGATCCAAAATGAACAACGTTCCTTAGAGGAGATACCTTAAGAAAAACTCTGTCCCCAACCTCAAACTCAAGGTCGGTCCTTCTCTTGTCGGCGTAGGATTTCTGTCTATCTTGGGCCGTCTTCATCCTTCTTCGAATCAAGTCCACCTTTTCTGAAGTTTCTCTGATCATGTCTGGACCAAGAATAACCTTATCTGTAGACTCCCACCAACAAGTTGGTGACTTGCACGGTCTTCCATACAATGCTTCGAAGGGTGCCATGCCTATGGTAGCTTGGAAGCTATTGTTGTAAGCAAACTCCACTAAGGGAAGGTGATCCTCCCATGTCCCTCCAAAGTCTAGAACGCAAAGTCTCAAAAGATCCTCTAAAACTCTATTCACCCTTTCCATCTGTACATCGGTCTGGGGGTGATAGGCCGTGCTCAAACATAACCGTGTGCCTACAGCTTCTTGCAAACTTCGCCAAAACTCGCTTGTGAAGATAGGGTCTCGGTCACTAACAATGCTGGAGGGTATCCCATGGAGTCGAACTATCTCCTTGATGTAAAGAGACGCTAGGGAGGAGGCGGTCCTTCTACTCTTGATAGGTAAAAAGTGGGCACTCTTTGTAAGCCTATCCACTATTACCCAAATGCTAGTATTGCCCCTTCTCGACCTAGGCAACCCATCAACGAAGTCCATTGAAATGCTATCCCACTTCCACTGTGGGACCTCTAGGGGATGAAGCAGTCCTCCAGGCTTTTTCTGTTCTGCTTTAACTTGTTGGCACACCATACACTTAGAAACGAAATCTGCTACGTCCTTCTTCATGCCGTTCCAAAAGAAAACTCTTTTCATGTCCTTGTACATTTTGTCTCCGCCTGGATGTATTGTCATCTTGGAACGATGTGCTTCCTCGAGAACCTTCTTTATCAACTCCTTTGCTTGTGGAACGCATAGTCTTCCGTCGCGTCTCAGCCAGCCTTTATCATCAATAGAGTATCTACTGAGGTCACCCTTAATTAGTTTATCAACCACTTCGACTAGCTGAGGGTCCTCGCGTTGTGTCGTCCCTATTGTGTCCAAAAGAGTAGGGCGCACCTCAAGAGATGCTAACAAACCCGGTACGAAATCAGAGGAGGGCCTAAAGTTAAAACTGGCAATATACTCCAGGCTTTGCCTTTCTACAAAGAGTGGGCTTAGGGTCAATTTCTTTCTATTCAAGGCGTCTGCCACCACATTGCCCTTGCCCGGAGTATAGGAAATCTCGAAGTCATACGAGGCAAGAAACTCCATCCATCTCTGTTGCCTCAGGTTAAGATCTTTCTGCGAGAAAAGATATTTCAACGATTTATGGTCAGTGTAAAGTTCGAACTTCTCACCTAGGAGATAATGTCTCCAAGACTTGAGTGCAAAGACGATGGCGGCTAACTCAAGATCGTGGGTCGGGTAGTTCGTTTCATGAGCTTTCAATTGCTTTCCACCATAAGCTATTACTCTCCCTTCTTGCATCAAGACAGCGCCTAGTCCTGTCCCACATGCATCTGTATAAACTGTGAACATCTTGCTTCCGTCTGGCAAAGTCAGGACTGGGGCTGTTGTAAGAGCCCTTTTTAGGCGTTGGAAAGCCAACTCGCAATCCAAGTCCCAATTGAATACTAGATTCTTCTTTGTCAGCCTAGTGAGTGGAGCTGAGATTTTCGCAAAATCCCTTATGAATTTTCGATAGAAACCTGCCAGTCCTAGAAAACTTCAGACCACAGTTGTATTCTTTGGTGCCTTCCAGTCTTGCACCGCAACTACCTTCGCGGGGTCTACGGCCAGCCCTTCTTTAGATACTACATGCCCAAGAAACCTTCTTCTCTCCAAAAGTGGCATTTTGAAAATTTTGCCTTTAGCTGATGTGCTCGGAGAGTATCCATGATTTCCTTCAGATGTTGAGCATGCTCTTCCTCACTCTTTGAAAAGATCAAGATGTCGTCCACAAAGACAACCACAAACTTGTTGAGGAATTCTCTGAACACTCTGCTCATTAGGTCCACGAAATAAGCGGGTGCATTTGTCAGGCCGAAAGGCATGACAAGCCACTCAAAGAAACCGTCTGGGGTTCTGAACGCCGTTTTATCAATACTATCTTCAGCCACTCTTAGCTAATGAAACCCAGTTGCTAGATCAAGTTGGGAGAAAACTGACGCGCCTACAAGCTGATCAAACAAATCGTCGATTCGGGGAAGAGGGTGCCTATTTTTCTTGGTCAACTTGTTTAACTCCCTATAGTCAACACATAGGCGAAGAGAACCGTCTGCTTTGGTTGCGAACACCACTGGAGCACCCCATTCTGAAATGCTCCTTCGAATGAACCCCTTTTCAAGAAGTTCTTTAACCTGCTTACTGAGCTCCTTTCTCTCTTTTGGAGCCATATGTCTGACAGGTAAAGCTACGGGCTTTGCGTTATCCACAAGATAGATTCGAAAGTCTATTTCCTGCTTCGGAGGTAAGCCTTTCACCTCCTCGAAGACATCCGGATAATCCCGGATTACTCTAACCGACTGCAAATTCTCGTCAGAAGCATCAAGCGACTCTAGATAACTAAGCATAACAGCATTCAAAGGATTACAGGAAATTTCTAGAGCGTTACCAAGCTGAGTCAAGAGTCTAACTACTCTTTTCTCACAATCAAGAATGGCACCGTTACTGGATAACCAGTCCATGCCTAAGATCAAACCATATCCCGAGAAGCCTAGAACAAAGGCATTACAACTAAACTCAACACTGAGAATAGAGATTTTCAAACCCAAACAAACCATTGACAAGTAAGCGGAGCCCCCAATTGGATTTGAAACTACTAAGGGATCCTCAACCATACTAGTGTCTAGATGCAGAGATTCTACTAAAGCAGATGAAATAAAGGAGTGTGATGCACCAGAGTCAAAAAGTGTGCGAACTGGATGATCATAAAGATAGACTACACTTTCCACAGAAATATTACTACCTCGCTCCTGTGAAGGGGTTGTCAGAGCATGAACTTGTCCCCATGAAGTAGATCCAGCTTTCTGTCCATGTCCTTTCTTCTTTGGGCAGTCCTTAGCTTGGTGCCCAGTCTCCCCGCAATGGAAGCAACCACCCACCTTTTCCTTCTTCTTCCGGCAGTCTTTCTCTATATGCCCAACTATGCCACAGAAATGGCACTTCCTCTTCTCACGGGACTTCTTGTTCTTTCCTCCTTTCTTAAAGTCTGTCTTCTTAGCCTGTAAACCTTCTTTCTTTTCCTCAGCCTTTGTCTCCTTCTTGCCATGGTCTTCCTCATGTAGCAACGCCATGTCCACCAAGCTTTCATAAGTCGCTCCCGTGGACACATGGATCATGGCAAGGCTGTGTATAGGCTCATTCAGACCTTTGACGAAGCGAAGCGCCTTCTTGTGTTGGGTATTTACTAAGTCCAACCCAAATCTGGCCAGCTGATTGAACTGATTAACGTACTCCCTGAATGTCATGCTTCCCTGTTTAAGATTCAAGAACTTCTCTTGTTGCAGGCTCCTTTCAGCTTGGGAGAGGAATTTCAGTTCGAACCTTGTCCTAAAATCATCCCAAGTTTCCACTGCCCTCTGAGCATTAGTGATCTCCCACCAATAGGAAGCTTCATCTTTGAGCAACCACGCTGCTAGCTGTATCTTTTACCTATCATCAACTCCGAAGATGTCAAACAGGTCCACAGTCTCCTTTAGCCAATTTCTTGCTCCTACAAAAGGCTAAGTTCCATGGAAGTCCTTTCCACCCATAGATTTGAAGTCTCTACATGTTTTGGCAAAAGCATTTCCAAGAGGAGGGGCAGGAGGAGGAGGAGGAACCGCTGCCACTGGAGGAGGAATGTTTGCTGGGCCCGCGTCATTGGCCCTTGCTTCTAAGTACCTCCTAAACCAGCCGGGTATCGTTACTCCTTCAGGGAGGTTAAGGTCTCCAAACATGCTGAAACAGAAAGAAAAGATTCAAAACGAAGGATAGAGGGAGATAGTGCACATGGCTTCGGGGGATTATGCCTTTTAAAATATAACACTTTCTAAAAAAAATGCTTCTTTAAATTTTCTTATGAAAACAATTTCAAAAACTTTTATCTTATCTGGTAAACCTATGCTCTGATACCAAGTGAAACACCCCACCTCCGTTAGGGTCACTCACAAAGGGATTGCCCTAATTTTGGTGGAGGTTTATAAGTATAAGTCACAGATATACAAGACAGATATAAATACACATATTTTTAAACAGCGGAAACAACAGCAACTTTTATTTCACCAAAATACATGTTACACAAACCACACCATAATTGTCTTACAATACTTCCAAAAACATTACATTTCCATAACTGTCTTGATTAAAAAAGAAGCATAAAACATAAAGTAAAACAACAAAATCCCCATAAAGATATCCAAAGCCATGATCCAAGCCAAAGAGATCCAAACCGTACATCTACTGTCTTCAAGCTTGCAAAAGAGTCTGGCTAGGCTGAGTTGTTTCCTCCTTGTGGACCTGGGGGGGGGACGAAAGAAAAGAAGACGAAAGAAAAACGGAGTCAGACATAAAGCTTGAGTAAATCTAGTGACTTTTCAGTATGTGAATAAGAAAAGGATATGATAGACATAAACTGAAAACATGATAGTATCATAACTAAGGGAGTGTAGTCTAGAGTCGAATATACTATCGAACCCACACCATATCTCTGCATTTACTAGTATTACTCTAACTGGCACCCCATGCTGAGGGTGAAGTGATCCTTTTTGTTTTCTAAAGATCGGCTCCTACTCGTACGTGTGTCTTACAGCTACCCCAAGAAGTGTAGATACATATGTTGGTCCCACCATGGGGTGTATCAAGACCCATGGTGGCGGCCCCGACACAATTACTAGAAGGCATAGGATATACTACTGGTGCCCCCAGTGCCCTGCTTGTCTGCTCCGGAGTGCATGCACGACCGCACACCGTTAGACCTACACTGTGCACCTAACATTGCCGTTATTTGACCGCTTACAATCAGCCCAGTAATCGTGGCCCACCCTGCCTAGTTTCAGGGTACCGTTGATACCTAAATTGGGTTACTGCTGAAACGGGTCCCTACGTTACCAGGGTTTTCTAGTCAAACATGTTAAGTGGTTAAGTGTATGTATATAACTAACCCCACCCATCAATATTTGTTAACATGTTGAATCTTTGGTTAAGTGTTTTTAGTTGACTTAACCCTACAACCTGTCCTTAGCCTTTTAGAGCACCGACCACTCACATTAGACAGATATCACTACGGTTACTGGATGTGCCGGTTGGTTCCGGGCAGGTTTACACCGTAGTTCAGTCTAACCTCGGGTCTTTATTGGGCTCAATGTTTAACCACCCACATTGGATAGGTATTGTTGTGACTACTGGACGGCCGGGCGGGTCCGGGCAGATTTACGTCACAACTCAATCCAACCTCGGGTTAAACATGTCGTATTTTCTAAATTTACATTTCACCATTCAATTTTATATGTAAATATCATGTTCTTCATTTTTGAGTATAACAATTTATACCGCTATAATATCACAGTTGTTGGCATGCGCCAAGCATGCCAACATATTTATTTATATCATGTTTTACACCCAACGCTATTACCCCCGTTTCTACGTACTAATGTTGGGCTCGACACAACTCAGCCCAACTTGATAAGCGCGAGAAAAGGGGAAATCAAGAACATGTAATATTTCTATGTCACATAAAAGGCGATTCAACTAACATACACATTTGATCATATGAAATTGCATTCAAATAGGCATATGACTAAGTAGGTGACATGTGAAATAGCCTAACTTTGGATTTGCCTAGATGTGAGTTTAAACATATATAACTAGGCATAATGTCAAACACCAAACTAACATGTTACGTGTTCCTAAAATGTCTACTTTTTATCATAACCCAAAGGTGTAAACTAACTTTAAAACAAGCAGTCCATTTTAACATGATACTAGCATAATTTGTGTAACCCAAATATACTTAATATTAATCCAATTATACTTGTGATGAATCTAAGATGTATACATAGTTTTGAGTCATGTAGGCTTAAAAGATCCCAGATCTATAACATGTTTACATAAGTATATAGTCCATGATATCAACATAAACATAAAGGGGATATTAACATAAACATGAGAGGGATCTAATCATAGACTTTGCCACAAAACTTGCGATTACCATCACTTTCATATACAAACGTATAATAAACTTGCATCAATCCATTTATGCCACAAATCAATTCACCAAAAATAATCACGATAGAAACATTACAATACACAAGATATACATCATTACAATGATACAATTATATTCCCAATTACATCGTATCACATCATAATTTTATTCAAATTCTGAAAGACCACTATACTTACAACGTGTAACGAATTCTTGTTTTCTGATTTCTGTTTTCTGAATTTGGAGATGCTCTCCTTTGGGTAGCAATTTGTTGATTGATTTGATTAGACTTTAACTTGCTTCTTAGTTTGATTCTTAGCGGCTACGATCAACTCCTTCCAGACAGCATGACGACTTCTCTCTTATTTTCTTATGTGAATTAGTTGAGCCTTAGTGTGTATTTATAGAGTTTTCAAGTAAATTTGAGTCGTCAGATGCAAACAGGGAGGGAACCGTACAGCACACCAGAGTCGAACCAGGGTCAGACCCACCTGATCAGGCCGACCAGGCAAGTCGACCTGCAGGTCGACACCCAAGTCGACTGCGTAGTCGACCTGGGGGGGGCAGGTCGACTGCCCAGTCGACACTAGTGTCGACCTGGTCACTGGGCGGGAATTTTCCCGCCCAGCCCAGTTTGAACTCGAATTTGAATTTTAAACTTGTTCTGAGCTGTTTTTGAATTTCAAATTTGTTCTGAAACTTCCGGAGATCATAACTCCTTCATACGGAGTCCGTTTCACGCAAACTCGGACTCTATCTCAATCAGAATTCCGAGACGAACGCAATGGCGTAAGCCATTTCCCTTAATTCTTTCATTAGAATTAATTATACTTTAATTTATGAATTTCACTGTTATAGAATATACGGTGTGTTACATGACCCAAGCTTACGCCCGGGAGAACGCGACAATTAGAGAAAGGGCAATGTTACAACGAACGAGGATAGGTCTTGAAAGAGGACTGACTCTCCTTATCGAGAGAGCGAGTCCACTGGATGAACTACTAAAAATAATATGAAATGGGTTCAATGTCCAACCCTTGGAAGAAGAGGAATTAATATACTGGGCGAAATATAGCTGCTACACCAAAACTGGGCGTAAAGAACCAACCCAACCAGATTGAACCAATGGATAAATCAGGAATACAGAAAAAAAAGCAATTGGACCAGAGAATGCGATCGACTTCTCACAATAGGGATCCTGGGATGACTTTGAAAAAATAGAAAGGTGCGTTAGCGTATACTGGGATACCAAGTCCAGTATACTTAGAACCATAGGTGAATTTCTTGTTGAAACATCTCATGTTCTACTTCTGGTACCAAACGATAATCAATATTTCGCTTGGTCAGATTAAGAAATTCTAGCAAAGCGAATTCTTTGGCTACTCTCTTTAAGTTTATCTGCGTGTAATAACTTCACAAGAGCACTTGCCACATAGCAAGATCCGAATGCCGACAATAGGAAACTGGTACATTAGAAAATGGAACCCAAAATGGAATTTTCTCGTGCTTTCCCTTGGAAAGAACTAATATATATATATATATATTGTATTCATATATCCCTCCTCTTGCAAGTGAAATTCCAGACACGAGCATCTTCAGGTGGCAAACTTGGCCTGTTAACATGGTACAATGAATTTGGATGAAATCCTGCAATGGTCAATCGACTATTTAGTAGGCATGGGATTGCGCGTATTAGATTATCAGATATGTGATCTTTCAACAAGAAGAAGAAACAAATATGTCTGCTACAAATTATCAAGACTATTTATTGATATCCTTGAAGATTGTGATCTTTCAACAACAAGAAGAAACAGATATGTCTGCTACAAACCAGTTGACAAACAACAGGAAATTCCTGAAGATATATGTACAAAACAGATTCGTTACAACTGCACAACTAACCGAAGAACAACAAATGGTGCTAGACAACATATGAAATTTATCCACAGCAGCACAAGATAACAAACAAAAGCTCAGCATTCTATATACACTTGTTGAGATCTTCACAAAAACAGAGATAACAAAGAAATTCATGCACTATTGATAATTCAATTTAAAATGGTAGAAATGAATCTTAGAATATTAAGTAAAGCAGACACTTTTCTGACATTCTTTCAGTATTTTTAACCTAAATTAGGGTTGTTATTTTAAAAACTTTCAAAATTCTTTTACGTAATAAATTCTCTCCTTGTCACTCTAAGGTCCGCTTCCCCTAAAGGGCTAATGTCTTCATGACTAATGCCTAAAAGTGGGTACTTAGTTCCTTCAAACAAGCTTACATCTTTTGAATTTTATTACATGAAGAACAATTCTGGCTTATAAAATAAAACATTTAAGCAAGTAAATTTTATGAATGAAGATCATACCTAGGCCGCTTTACTTTTCTTCTTTGATTCACGCATTTATGTGTTTAGTTCATGCTTTCAGAGGTTGCCATTAAAAGAGACATTTTCAGAGCTTGAATAAAGAAAATTGATGAGAAACTATTATTCCATACTAATCGATTATTATTCCATATTAATTGAAATATTTTATACATGACATTCAAACAAAGTGAAACGTTATCGGCTGGATATATTAAAGATAACTTCCAAAGAATTGGAAATAATGCAATAATCTTAATATGTAATACTATTACTGCAAATGCATGATAGATTAGACCTTATCGAACGACAAATTACAAAATTAAGTTTGCAAACAAAAGAAAAGGTAACGATATTAACCAACTTACGGAAAAATTATCAAACTTAAATTTAGGACCACCAGAAGAAGGTCCAACTAAAAATAAAGTAACTAAATTAAGTTTTCTTACTTTCAAAAGATTAGACAATACACTATGAATATAAGAACATTTATAGGAAAATCTAGAACTATCACAAATAGTGATAGATCTACAGAAAGTAATACTCTATCCTCAAATACATCGATAGACAATATGCTAAGAAGATCTGTTAGCTCACAATCCCAATTAGAGGAGATCATAATTGTAGATCGTGATTTAGAAGTATTTTCAAATAATTAGTTAAATACTTTAAATCCTAGAGAATTATACAGAACATGAGTACTTACCATAAATACTAGATCATACAAACACCATAGAGAAGAAATATTATCAATTATTGATGGAAGTCAACAAACAATAAATTTAATGTCAACAGAAGCAATCAAACAATTAAAAATACAAAAATATAAATTAATCCATTTAGGATTAATAATTATTGAAATAAGAGGATTAGTAAGACAAAAAATAGGAGCTAAATTATTAATAGTCCTAATAGATGATAGACATAAAGAATTGGAAAAACGAATTTTCAAAACAATAGAAGTAGACATGAACCACAATATAGGAAATTTTATATATTCCAAACTTTACAATGACATTAGTCGATTTCTATAGACATATAAAAGTAGTTATACAAACAAAAGAATTTGAAAATTTTAATGGAAAAAATATATTCTAGATATAACATTTTGGAAAATGTATGACAAAATACACCCCTAAAATTAAAATAAAACTTGATGAAGTAATAAAAATACTAACTTCAACAGGAATAACATTTTTAAGACCAATGGAAATAGATTCTTCAATCCTAGCTGGACATGAATGGACAATACAAAATCTAAATGAGAACACACTCACCTTAAAACCAAATGATGTAGTATAATATACAAATCCCAATGGATTTATACCTTTAAGATTTAAAGATTATGGACCATCTAACCAACAAGACATAGATACTGATAGCGAATCCAATCACGAACTACAAAGGAATTTGTAAATGGACAAAATAATATATCAAAAAGAACTTGGAATAAAATTAGAACCTTATGAGATGTTCGAATTAGAACATCAACTCAGGCAAAATGACCAAATATACAATAATACCTTTGTATACATTGATGATGAAAACAATATAAGAGTTGAAACTACACCTACATTAGAAACCTTCTTAAAAGATTCTAATGAAATAATAAACCAAAATAATGAAAATAAATAACAATCAACTTCTTGATGAATTAATTACTGAATATATAGAACACAGGGATTTAATGGAGGCTCAAGGAGAAGTACCAGTACTATAACTTATCCTCAAAGAGCACCAGAAGAAATGACTTATAGACTAGGACATCCTCCCAAAACAAATGTAATTCCCTACACAAATGAAAATAAAATTTTAAGAACAACCGGAAAAAGATTACCAACATAAATAACCTTTTTTGAACAAATTCTATAATACTTAACGTTACTGAATGTTACCCACAACTATTAGATACCTACCTAGAACAATGGACTGCTGCAATAGCAAGAGATTATTCCACTAAATACACAAATATAAACTAGGGAGAAGAAATGGTAAGAATTGTAGAAAATTATTTTGGTGATGTTGCTAAAGGAATGTGGGAAGCATATAAATCAAATTTTCCAGATGAAGTAGCCTCCTTGGTAGCCCAAGGCGGAAATATTTATAACTTCGCATATTTAATACATATAATAATAACAGACATAGAAGTAAACACGGGATTGACTTTAAGACAACAAGAAGCTATGAGAGATTTAGAACAAATACAGTTACTAGATTGGAAACATATAATAAAGTTCTTAAACGTATTTTTATATTATGCAACAACCTCTGGAAACTATTATTCTAAACAAATAGGAGACAGACTATTTTTCAAACTACCAGAAGATTTAGGTGAAGAAATATATATGTCTTGGAATGAAATGTATCCTCGTGTTCCTAAAACATATGATAACATAGGAATAAGAATAACCCATATTATTTCTAAACTAAAGAAAAAATGTACATACATCCAAATACAAAGAGAACTAAAACAAAAGAATTATGGATTCTGCTCACAAATATATACACCCCAACAGTATGGCTCTAAAAATTCTATTATTTGGAAACCTAAACCAAAGAAACAATATACACAAAAATACTACTTAAGAAAATCATGGCTAAGAAACCATATCTAAATAAAACTAAACATGTTAGAAGAAAAACATATATAAATACGATTACATGTTTAGCATGTA
The DNA here is from genome assembly GCA_030737875.1 of Allium sativum. Taxonomy (NCBI): domain Eukaryota; kingdom Viridiplantae; phylum Streptophyta; class Magnoliopsida; order Asparagales; family Amaryllidaceae; genus Allium; species Allium sativum. The sequence goes on along the minus strand of CM060919.1, from coordinate 563,600,819 downwards.
ATGAGAAAGAACACCTTTCTTCTAATTGTCCCAAGAGGCATAATTTATTTATCAAAGAATCCAATTTAGTCGATTCGGTAAAATAAGACTTAGTAGAGATAACTTCAGATGTTTCAGAAACATCTACAATGTATTCTATAATATCTTTAGAAGGATTAGAAGATCAAGAAATACCTTCTAATTGAGATTATTCTTTAATAGAAGAATTAATAAAAAAATCAAACAAATCAATTAGACTATTTTGATCAATTATTAAACTTAGTAAATAAAGATGAATGCGAACATACTTTAAATATAAAATGGGAACAAATACTACAGAATGCTATTTTTTTCCTTAGTACCCTGCATTTGACAAAAGATTTAAATGCAATATGCACCATAGAAATATGTTATGTCTGTGCAGAAAAACAATTTAGCTTAGTATACCAAATGAAAAGAAAATACAATTCACAGACAAAACTCATATCAATGAAGACAGAATAAAAATTCTAAAAGAAAGATCAATAATTTCGAACTAGAATTAGATGAAGTCAAAACAAACTTACAAAAAATAAAACAAATAAGAAAAGGAAAAAATTACTACAAATAATTCATTGTCCATTATTGAAAATAATCTAAATAAATTGGATATATATAACACTGAAAGCCTAAAGGAACTAGTTGACAATAACCTAAATAATCTAGATAAACCAGTTAATATACCTTTAATATGTAATACTGGAAATCCAAGGGATCCAAGAGTTCTAACCTTGTTAAATATAAAAGGAATAGAAATAAAATTATTAGCATTTATAGACACAAGAGCTACAAGCTCTACAATATGTTCAAGATTAATACCACATTATTTAGTTTCTAAAGCAGAATGACCAAAACAAAGTCTACAGTTTGATGGGAAAACAACAATTGTAACAGATATTGTAAAAAACGTACAAGTAAGATTTAATACGACTTGTAATGATTAGTCTTTATATTACCCCTTAAAACAACTATGGGTAACAGAATTAAACTTAGGAAATATAAGTTTAATACTTGGATTAGAATTTTTATTAAATGGCAACGAAAAATTCTCTTTCAATAAAGATTATCTACAAATATCCAAAAAAACTACATTACCACCAATTTTATCAGAATATACGCTTAAGAAGAGTGATGAAAAACATTGTACTTGTGACACATCAGGACAATGCAAAAAACAAAAAATACTACAAGTACTACAAGAAGAAGAAGATCTTGCAAAAATAGACAAAAATGATCATGAAGATAATTTTGAATTAAACGAATATTGCAGATTTGAAAATATAGAAATTACTTTATATGGATATAAAAATACAAAACTTACTTTATAATTAATAAATCAAAACAAAATAAGTAAATTTTTACTAAGTACTGGTGACATAAACCAAATTGTTAGAAAACTTGAATAACTAGAAATTATTGGAGAAAAACCATTAAAATATTAGGAAAAAGATTCTATCTATTGTAAATTAGATATAATTAATCCAGATATTCCAATCAACACTAGATCACCCAAATATGATAATTGGATGATTGAAGAATTTAAAATGCACTTAGATATTTTAAACAAATTAGGAATTATAAGAAAAATAGACTCTAGACATAGGACATCAACCTTTATAGTCCAAAAAGTATCTGAACGAAAAAGAGGACAAAGTAGAATGGTTATGGATTATACATGACTGAATGACAATACAAATGAATATGGGTATTGTATCCCAAATAAAGATGTACTAATTAATAAAATACAAAATAATTATTGGTATTTCAAGTTTGATCTAAAATCCGGATTCTAGCAAATAAAAATGCATCTAGAAACAATACCTTGGATAACATTTACTTTCTCAGAAGGTCATTATGAATGACTAGCTATGCCATTTGGATTATAAAATGCCCTACAAATATTTCAAAGATAAATGGATAACATATTTAAACATTGCAGTAAATTCACATGGGTATAGTGGTCGGTCCACTATAAAAACCAGTCGGTTTTGCCAAAAAATAAAATCACATGGGTATATATACTAGTTTTCTCTAAAACAAAAAAGGAACACATTTCGCACTTATATACGGTATTTAAGCTTTTTGAAGATCACGGACTAATAATTTCAAAAAAGAAAATTTGAATTATTTAAAAATACTATTGATTTCCTAGGTGTAAAAATAAGAAAAGGATAAATAGAACTATAACCACATATCTACAAAAATATTAGAATTTTTAGATAAAATAGAAAACTTAAAACAATTACAACCAATTTTAGGATTAATAAATTATGCTAGACCATTTATACAAAATTTATCCAAATACATTGGACAATTATATAATAAAGCAAGCCCTAAAGGCAAAAGAGATTTCAATAATGAAGATGGAAAAAAAATCCAAAAAATAAAAGAATCAACAAAAAATCTAAAACCATTAACTTTACCATTATCTACTGACTATCTAATTATAGAAACTGATGGTTCTTCCATAGGATATAGAGGAATATTATTAAGCAAAAAACACAAATCTAACCCAAAATTTACTAAAAATATTTGTAGGTATGCTTCAGGAACATATAAAGAGAAAAGTTATATAACCTCTTTAGACTATGAAATCCTAGCAATAATATATATATATATATATATATATATATATAGACATACATTAGAATCATTTAGACTTTTCATAATATCACAAAAAGAAATAACAATAAGAACAGACTGCGAATCTATAGTAAGATACGAAAATAATAAAAAAGAAAAAGTATAATAAATAAAAAATGGTTAAATTTAAAATGCAGTTTTAAATTGTAGAAGTAAAATCATATAAGAACATATTAAAGGTAATTTAAATATATTGCCAGATAAATTATCAAGACTAATTGTTGATATCCTTGAAGTTTGTGATCTTTCAACATAGAAGAAGAAATAAACATGTCTGCTACAAACCAGTTGACAAACAACAGGAAATTCCTGAAGACATATGTACAAAACAGATTTGTTACAACTGCACAACTAACTGAAGAACAACAAATGGTGCTAGACAACATATGAAATTTATCCACAATAGCCCAAGATAACAGACAAAAGCTCAGCATTTTATATGTATAACTTGTATTTTCTGGGTGTAGAAAATACAAAGTTCGTTGATAAATCTACGCCTAGAAAATACAACTTATATGTTGAATCTCTCTATTGAAGGTTTCAGGAAATGAAATTAATGCATTCTTTGTTTTTATTGGGGCAGTTTGTGGAACATGGCCAAGCTAGATCATCTTTCCTTTTTGAGCTTCTTTTTTTGTTATTGCTGCAAAAGATGTATTGGGTTTTAGGCTTATATTTGTAGAAGTTATAGATTCTTCCTTTATTTTTTCTCCTGACGCTATGATCTGTAGTTGCTTGACGCTGCATGAAACTATATAATCTTTCCCAAGTTGCTTTTCTATAGCAACTTTTGTTGTCTTATATGTGTAATAGCCTCTGTAGTATGACATTCCATACCTGGGAATTTGTTCTAATTCTTTTAGTTTTTGGTATCATTTCTTCCTAAGAGATATGTATACTAGCACTTGGCCCATTGAATAGACAGTAGTGCTTAAATTTTTTTGTTATATCTGTATTTGTGAAGATCTCAACAACAATATATAGAATGTTGAGGTTTTGTTTGTTATCTTGTGCTGTTGTGGATAAATTCCATATTTTGTCTAGCACCATTTGTTGTTCTTCAATTAGTTGTGCAGTTGTGACAAATCTGTTTTGTACATATGTCTTTAGGAATTTCCTGTTGTTTTTCAACTGGTTTTGGAATAACCCGAAATTCTGAACCAGTTTAAAATTTTTGTTTTGGCAATTTTAATGAATTTTGAATATTTAAAATGAATTATTTTAAATAATAGCGATGAAAAATTTAATTTGTATATAATTCGAACGTATATATTTATATAGATCGTCGTTAGAATATAAATATTTATTTTAAATTATAAATGGAATTGAAAATGGCGCGTTAGTTCGATAATTCGATTTCAAACTTCAAATGAATGTACAGGATTCAAAATAAACCGGATTTTAACGAAGCCAAAAATAATAGAATCTATTTGAGAATATCTTTCCAACGAATCCGAAAAATCAAAATTTCATAGCGGGAATCAAAAGTTATGTCCAAATGAATTTTCAGAATAGTCGCATGGCATTTCTGGCGCTTAAAAATAGTCGTTTTGCAAACGACCTCGGATTTCGACGAAACCACTTTTGTTGGATCCGTGATGTCAAGTTATTGATACATTCCAATTTTCATAATTTTTCGAATCAATACGTGAGCGTGGCAAAGGAAAACGCGTTTGACCAGTTTTAGTTGATTTTAATCGACTGGAAAATGGCCATTTTTCAAACGGTCTTAGAATTCGGCGAAACTAGTTTTGTTAGGACCGTATCGTCAATACGAAGCTAGAAAATATTTTTCTGTAATTTTTCGAGTTAGTATGTGACCCCAGTAAATTGAAATACGCGTTCAAATTCAAAATATAGAGTTATATTTTGATTTTGACGGAAACTGATCGAAATGATCGAATCAGCTTACGATACATATCCCATTGTGTTCGGAATGGAGGTAATTAGCTATGGACGACAGGCGGTGGGCCTCGTTTCGAGGTCGAAATAAAAAGTCAACTTATTTTTGAAATAAAATAATATAAAAATTTAAACTTCCTCTCTCTCTCCTCTCCCCCCTCTCTCTATGCTATCAGACCCCCCTCCGTTCACTTTAAAAATTAAAATAAAATAAAAAAGTAGAGAGAAGGGGGGATCGCGATCCGCCGCCCCCCTTCAAATCACCGTCGCCGCCCAAGGCGGGGCCACCGCGCCGCCTCCCCCATCCTCTTCCTCCTCCTCTCGCACACCTCGCCTTCCCCTTTCTTCCTCCTTCCCTTTCCCCTACCGATCCGCTCCCCCACCTCGATCCCCTCTTCTCCTTCCACCGTCCCCCTACCTCCTCGTCAACCCCCTGCGCCACCTCAGAGCCCAAACCCGACCAATGTAAGCCCCTCTCTCTCCATTAAAAACCCAAAAACCCTTTTTTCTTCATCGCTCCCCATCGCTTGAAGCAACAGAGCCGCTGCCACTGCCTATGGCCGCCGCAAGTCACCAACGTTGCGCCAACGACCAGAGAACCCCCCTTCTTCGACAGGCGACGAACTAAGGTAATTTGTTAATTTAATTACTTAGTTTTAATTTGTTAACTATAGTTAATAATGTAGATTTTATTTTCATTTTTAACCATAGAAAAACTGAATTTTTATTTACATAAGAATAGGTTTTATTCATATGAGAATTAGGGTTTTTAATAATAAAAAGATTGAATTTTGTTTAAAGATAAGATTTTGTTTATTAAAAAGATTTGATTTTAACACATTAAAGATTCGATCTTTATTAAAGAAAGAAATGATTTTTATTAAAGAAAGAGGTGGTTTTTATGAAGGTAGTAACATTATAAAAATATAATTTTTACATAAGTAGGAAGTTAAAAATATGATTTTTATATTAGTAAAAGATTAAAAATATGATTTTTATATTATAGAAGTATTAAAGATATGATTTTTATATTATAAAAATATGATTTTTATCATATGTGAGATATAAAAATATAATTTTTATATATGTAGTGAATCAAAAATATGATTTTTACTTGTGTAGAGTATTAAAAATATGATCTTTATATAATGGAAGATATAAAAATACTATTTTTATATAAGTAGTGTATTGAAAATAGGATTTCTATATAATAGAGAATATAAAAATATTATTTTTATATATGTAGCGAAATAAAAATCTTATTTTTTTATTATATATATGTTGAAATAAAAATGTGATTTTTATAGCGATGATATAAAAATCCGATCTTTATATAAGAAGAAGAAATATAAAAATATAATTTTTATATAGAAATAAGCGTTGTAAAAATATATGAAGTAGAAATAGAAATATGATTTTTATTTATTGAATGAAGCAATAAAAATATAATTTTTATTATGAACAGCGAGAAAAGGACTGCAATGGGCATTTCAAACTGATCCAGACGATTCAGCAAGTCAACAGCAAAGCACGGCGGAGTGGAACCCTTTTTGAGAACTTCCCACCTTTTATTTTAATCTTCTAGTTAAAAATATATATACTAGGATGTAGACGGTGTTTAGTAGCACCCGACACCCGTCGTCCACAGACCATGGATGACTTGTATGTTTGATTGTTTGTTGTGGTGAAAATTGATTGTGAGATGTGAAATGAAATAAATAAAATATTTTATATGGTTAAAAATATTTTATAGTTAAAAATAGAATTTTTAACATGTATATAGAATGAAATGCATATTCATAAACAAATCGAACGATTTGTTTATATACACACATTTGACTGATATTGATTGGAACGATAAATTTTATACATCGCCCAACTACACAAATAAAATCTGTGTTTGATTGATTGAAACCCCACACGGGTATTGGGATGATATTTGGCGTACACTAATCCCAATTATTTTGTTGTATGTCGATCGATTGGTCGACAGACTGTGTAAGCGTTAATTATTTATATTTAATGCTTATACAGTTGTGATGTGTACTTTTGATGATGGTTGATTATTTATCGTTGCTATTATATACATGTGTTGTATGGAATCCATATAATTAACATTGTATGGTAATTGATTGGGCCTCATTCCAATTGGGAAAATAAAGAATGATATAAAATAAGATTCAAGTGTTGATAGTACTCATTTGTTGAGATTAGTCATGTGTTGAACGAAATATATTAATAATAAAATTTACATCTTTATTATATATAAAATTAGAAACAAACTTTAAAATAGATAAGATGAGTGGTCTCCTGGGTATTGATCTGATGTTAGTTTCGGCCTTCGGGGTTAATGCTTAGGGAATCGTTCTCTTACTAATTTACGGTTGGAGCCTGATTAAAAATTTAACGATGGAAATCATAATTTTATAAAATATATTACATAACAAAAATAGTCACGTGTTGACAGTACTCATTTGTTAAGATTAGTCAAGTGTTGAAAGAAATGTAGATTCATGTGTTGAATAGAATAAATATTCATTTGTTGAATAGAATAACGAAGTGATTGAAATATATAAAGCCGTGTTGATTAGTGGTGCGCCATTTTGACGCGAACGATATTTATATCGATTTTATTCGTTTTATAATGAATATTGAAAAGTGATTTCATAATCGAATATTTTGAATTGAACAGGATTGAAATTGAATTGAAATCAATTTGAAATGAATTCGAATTGAAATTGAATTAAAATGAATTCGAATTGAAATTGAATTAAAATGAATTCGAATTGAAATTGAATTAAAATGAATTCAAATTGAAATGAATTCGAATTGAATGGAAAGGAATGTAAAACGAATTAATAATGGAAAATTCACCTTTGATTTGAAATTGAATATGAAGTTGAAACTGTTTTGAAAACGAATTTAAAACGATTTATAAAATTCGTTTTGAATAGAAATCGACGAAATATATATTATATATATAATATAATGGCCTGAATAGAACGCGCCGCGCTGCGGCAGTTCGCGAATTTCGACCATTGACTTCGTGCGGACATTGCGGGAGATCCGACCGTCGGATTCTCCTAAAACCGGAACCGTTGGGTTCGTATCGAAAAGAGCTTTCCAATGAATATTTGAAATTTGAAATCTAATGGTTGGATTTGGAGATACGTCCAAATCAATTTCAGAAAAGGTCGCTGTAAGAGCAGTTCGATTGCCATTGGTGGAAATCGACTGTACGGGCCTTGATAAAATTATTAAAAATATCTATAATTTGTGTAAAATTATAATATATGATTTGGAAAGAACTGGGATGAAAAATTCCCTATTTGAAAGGATAAAAATGTATTTTTATCGAAATGAACTAGTTTTGAACTAGAATTAAAATCCAATATTTTTAAATAAATAAATTGGATTTGAAGTGGTTTTAAAAATAATCAGAATTTGATATTGAATATAAGCCGATATATTTTCTATTCAGAGCCTTGTATTTAATATCAAATGGAATTTTGGGTTTATCGTGGACCGTGTTTTAAATGACATCGATACTTTAACCCAATTAAAGATTAAAACTAAGTGGAGTTTTAATGAATCTTTAATTATATTAAAATGATCGAGAATGGAGTATCACCAGTTTTGCTCCAAAACGATAGTTAAATCTTTAATTAGATTTGAACGTGAAATGGTAATTAATTTTACCGATAACACCGTGGTGTTAGTTATGGGGTAATAACAGTTTTGCTCCATAGGATAAACAGGTTGGGATTGGGAAATAAAATAAATAATTACTTCGGTGTGGTTCGCTAATCCCGACTAGTTTGAAATGACGTCCCAGGGAAGATTAAAGAATAAATTTTAAAGAATTTATCTTTGATAAAATTAATGGGAACCTTTCCCTAGGAATATTCTGAATTGGAATGAGGCGTACGTTGTGTTTGTGTAACATTTGTTTATTATATACGTGGGTTATTTGGAAAGACCGAGTTTTACCCATTCTGAATAACCGATTCGACGGTATGTCGAAGATGAAGACGATGGTTGAAGACCGAAAGTCTTCACATCGTTTGGGTGATTACTGACGATCTTGATTGGGCTATACACCCAAGATGAGGGAATCAGTTGGTGATCGTCCAGACGTACTTGGAGATCGATGGATATGCAAGGAAAGTGCCTCCGGTTTCGTTCAGACCCAGAACGAACTTGTAAATGGACTGTGTGTCTGACATTGGATTTTATTCTGTGTTGATTAATCTCTATTAAATATACATCTGTTTGGTGGCGGAGAATTTATTTTCTTGCTTAACGCCCTTCTCTGAGACGTACGAGCTCAGAGGTTGTATATCGATGGACATCAGTCGCATGGAGTGAATTGCCGGTGTGGCATGCCTAAGTGGCAAATGATTAAAGCTTTTGTTGAAAAGCAAAGTCTTGTTGTTGGTGATCAAAGCACGGCCTGTGTGGCGTAGCTTTGTGTATAACGTGAATTCGCGAGCCTCACACGTCGGTATGAGTCAAAAAGGGGATACGAACTGCAGGGAGAGCACGACGTTTCTTTCTAGCTATAGGTAGTGTCAGTGCTTAAACTGGCTGACATTTATATACTTTTCACCTGTGTGGTTGTTGGATGAGGCGCCTCGATATTAGGTCTGTTAGGACCGGGAAACGTGTGTTCAGGAATACTAATCCTCGAAAGTAAGTGAGGACCGGCCTTGAAGATCCAAGGATCATGGTGGGGCCCTGAGACATTTTCTAGAGTGTCTCGAATCAGAGAGGAGCTTGCCCCTTGCCTCGACTCATGACGGAAATCCAATTTCCAATACGTGTATTTCGGTTTTATTTGTAGAGCGTAGTATGGCGACATGATAGATGGTACCCATGCCGCCTAGGATTGATATTTATGATTGAAAATTGTTTTGACACTATACACTTATAATAGTATCAAATGATTTGTTTTAAACGTATCAAGCATGTTTGGCTATTATAAGGGAAAACCCTATCCTCCGGCTTGCGTTGCATTGTGTGATGGGACCTAGGTCTTATAATAGCTCCATTTTTCGAAAAAGCATAGCGTTGTTTATTGATATACACTAGTATTCTTGGGACGAAACTCATTCTGTGTTATACGACGTGGTCCCTTGAACTACCCTCTTTTAAAGGAAAGTTTAAATAACTATTTTAGTTCTCACACCAGTCACATGACTGACCTGGAGTTTATTGTTTTAACCTAAACTTCGGGTGCCCTAATTTTCGACACGGGCAGCTAGTAGTTTTGGTTTTGCAGATTTATATTCACAGGATCCTGATTAACAGCTGGAATGATGTTCGGAAAGCTCTGTATCCGTGTATTGCTTTCAGTTGTGTTTTGTATTGTTTTTCCGCTGCTACGTAATTTATTGTAACTCTGATATTTATCGAATGTATTTTATTCATTTATACTCTGTATATTCTTGTACCTGATGGAATTGTTGTAATAACAATGAAATGTTCTTCTGTTTGCGTCCTATTTTGTTGTGTTCTCAAGGTAATCCGGGCTTTCCTTACCGGGGAAGTTACGGGCTATCACAGTTGGTATCAGAGCTTTGGTTTACAAAGCTCGAGAATAAGACACATTAGAACCATAAGAAAGAATTCATCAGAAATTGGATTAGTAATATCCAATGAGAATGACTCGTTAGAGATAGGATCAGTAGTATCCTAGAACGAGTGTGAAGAGTATATTTTTCAAATAAAAATGAAACAAATTTTGTTTTGAAAATTTAACTCAATTATACGTATTTGTATTTGAATATTTTATTTGTATTGAATTTGGACAATCCAATATACAAAGATTTTGCATATACGCGTCATGAACGTATATTCGAAGTTTTAATATATTGGATAGATATAGAATCACACTCTAGTTGCCCGGGGACAATTTTGATGATGATTGCAACATCATCAGTATTTGTGTTCGAGTTTCAAAGGTGTGATATCTATATATTTCCATTAGACTGGTGTGAGAACCAAAATATAGTTAGAATACTTTGTTGTGAATTGGTACCAAAAACATGATTTTCTGTATATATATGAAAATTATGAATTTGAAACATTAATTCACTAATTGATTGATGGTTGTGTTGTATGATTATTCCTTTAAACCATTATATGAATGAACGGTGAATTTAGGCCAAATTGAACCAAATATTGAACTGTATTTAAAAATTGCATGCATGTACATATATATGTGTGAACAGGTCATAGCAAGGAGGCTAGAGCAGAGGAATAAAATTGTTTGCCCGATAAATAGGTACATGTTTACCATAATTTACTATTTTTTTTGGGTGATGATGATTTTATGAGCCGATTGGCTAGCCGCTTGGCTTTTTATTTTTCCTTTTGATTGAAGAAGGCCATGGGAGGCTATATGAAATATCCCGAAGTCCCCGGTGCAGGGGAGGTTATGGCGAAATTTTTCGAAAATTTAGGGTGTTAGCCAAGTTTTTGAAAATTTGAAAAGTTCTTAGAAATTGAAAAGTTAAAGAACTTAAGCCGTAATGAAAACTATGAAAGTTGAGTTGGTTTTTAAAACAACTTTCGGGTTCGTTCCTTTTCGGGGACGAAAAGTTTTAAGTGGGGGAGATTGTAATAACCCGAAATTCTGAACCAGTTTAAATTTTTTGTTTTGGCAATTTTAATGAATTTTGAATATTTAAAATGAATTATTTTAAATAATAACGATGAAAAATTTATTTTGAATATAATTCGAATGTATATATTTATATAGATCGTCGTTAGAATATAAATATTTATTTTAAATTATAAAAGGAATTGAAAATGGCGCGGTAGTTCGATAATTCGATTTCAAACTTCAAATGAATGTACAGGATTCAAAATAAACCGGATTTTAACGAAACCAAAAATAATAGAATCTATTTGACAATATGTTTTCAACGAATCCGAAAAATCAAAATTTCATAGTGGGAATCAAAAGTTATGTCCAAATGAATTTTCAGAATAGTCGCTACGGAATTTCTGGCCCTTAAAAATAGCCGTTTTGAAAACGACTTCGGATTTCGACGAAACCACTTTTGTGTGATCTGTGATGTCAAGTTATTGCTAGATTCCAATTTTCACAATTTTTCGAATCAATACGTGAGCGTGGCAAAGGAAAACGCGTTTGACCAGTTTCAGTTGATTTTAATCGACTGGAAAATGGCCATTTTTCAAACGGTCTCAGAATTCGGCGAAACTAGTTTTGTTAGGACCGTATCGTCAATACGAAGCTAAAAAATAATTTTTCTGTAATTTTTCGAGTTAGTATGTGACCCCAGTAAATTGAAATACGTGTTCAAATTCAAAATATAGAGTTATATTTTGATTTTGACGGAAACTGATCGAAATGATCGAATTAGCTTACGATACATATCCCATTGTGTTCGGAATGGGGGTAATTAGCTATGGACGATTGGCGGTGGGCCTCATTTCGAGGTCGAAATAAAAAGTCAACTTTTTTTTGAAATAAAATAATATAAAAATTAAAACTTCCTCTCTCTCTCTCCTCTCCCCCCTCTCTCTATGCTATCAGACCCCCTCCGTTCACTTTAAAAATTAAAATAAAAAAAAGAGAAGGGGTGGATCGCGATCCGCCGCCCCCTTCAAATCGCCGTCGCCGCCCAAGGCGGGGCCACCGCGCTGCCTCCCTCATCCTCTTCCTCCTCCTCTCGCATACCTCGCCTTCCCCTTTCTTCCTCCTTCCCCTTCCCCTACCGATCCGCTCCCCCACCTCGATCCCCTCTTCTCCTTCCACCGTCCCCCTACCACCTCGTCAACCCCCTGCGCCACCTCAGAGCCCAAACCCGACCAATGTAAGCCCCTCTCTCTCCATTAAAAACCCAAAACCCCTTTTTTCTTCATCGCTCCCCGTCGCTTGAAGCAACAGAGCCGCTGCCACTGCCTATGGCCGCCGCAAGCCACCAACGCTGCGCGAACGACCAGAGAACCCCCCATCTTCGACAGGCGACGAACTAAGGTAATTTGTTAATTTAATTACTTAGTTTTAATTTGTTAACTATAGTTAATAATGTAGATTTTATTTTCAATTTTAAACATAGGGTTTTTAACCATAGAAAAACTGAATTTTTATTTACATAAGAATAGGTTTTATTCATATGAGAATTAGGGTTTTTAATAATAAAAAGATTGAATTTTGTTTAAAGATAAGATTTTGTTTATTAAAAAGATTTGATTTTTAACACATTAAAGATTCGATCTTTATTAAAGAAAGAAATGATTTTTATTAAAGAAAGAGGTGTTTTTTATGAAGGTAGCAACATTATAAAAATATAATTTTTACATAAGTAGGAAGTTAAAAATATGATTTTTATATTAGTAAAAGATTAAAAATATGATTTTTATATTAGTAAAAGATTAAAAATATGATTTTTATATTATAGAAGTATTAAAGATATGATTTTTATATTATAAAAATAATAAAAATATGATTTTTATCATACGTGAGATATAAAAATATAATTTTTATGTATGTAGTGAATCAAAAATATGATTTTTTACTTGTGTAGTGTATTAAAAATATGATCTTTATATAATGGAAGATATAAAAATACTATTTTTATATAAGTAGTGTATTGAAAATAGGATTTCTATATAATAGAGAATATTAAAATATTATTTTTATATATGTAGCGAAATAAAAATCTGATTTTTTTATTATATATATATGTTGAAATAAAAATGTGATTTTTATAGCGATGATATAAAAATCCGATCTTTATATAAGAAGAAGAAATATAAAAATATAATTTATATATAGAAATAAGTATTGTAAATATATATGAAGTAGAAATAAAAATATGATTTTTATTTATTGAATGAAGCACTAAAAATATAATTTTTACTATGAACAGCGAGAAAAGGACTGCAATGGGCATTTCAAACCGATCTAGACGATTCAGTAGTTCAACAGCAAAGCACGGCGGAGTGGAACCCTCTGTGAGAACTTCTCACCTTTTATTTTAATCTTCTAGTTAAAAATATATATACTAGGATGTAGACGGTGTTTAGTAGCACCTGACACCCGTCGTCCACACACCATGGATGGCTTGTATGTTCAATTGTTTGTTGTGGTGAAAATTGATTGTGAGATGTGAAATGAAATAAATAAAATATTTTATATGGTTAAAAATATTTTATAGTTAAAAATAGAATTTTTAACGTGTATATAGAATGAAATGAATATTTATAAACAAATCGAACGATTTGTTTATATACACACATTTGATTGATATTGATTGGGACGATAAATTTTACACATCGCCCAACTACACAAATAAAATCTGTATTTGATTGATTGAAACCCCACACAGGTATTGGGATGATATTTGGCGTACACTAATCCCAATTATTTTGTTGTATGTCAATCGATTGGTCGACAGACTGTGTAAGCGTTAATTATTTATATTTAATGCTTATACAGTTGTGATGTGTACTTTTGATGATGGTTGATTATTTATCGTTGCTATTATATACGTGTGTTGTATGGAATCCATATAATTAACATTGTATGGTAATTGATTGGGCCTCATTCCAATTGGGAAAATAAAGAATGATATAAAATAAGATTCATGTGTTGACAGTACTCATTTGTTGAGATTAGTCATGTGTTGAACGAAATATTTTAATAATAAAATTTACATCTTTATTATATATAAAATTAGAAACTAACTGGAAAATAGATAAGATGAGTGGTCTCCTGGGTATTGATCTGATGTTGGTTTCGGCCTTCGGGGTTAATGCATAGGGAATCGTTCTCTTACTAATTTACGGTTAGAGCCTGATTAAAAATTTAACGGTAGAAATCATAATTTTAGAAAATATATTACATAACAAAAATAGTCACATGTTGACAGTACTCATTTGTTGAGATTAGTCAAGTGCTGAAAGAAATGTAGATTCATGTGTTGAATAGAATAAATATTCATTTGTTGAATAGAATAACGAAGTGATTGAAATATATAAAGCCGTGTTGATTAGTGGTGCACCATTTTGACGCGAACGATATTTATATCGATTTTATTCGTTTTATAATGAATATTGAAAAGTGATTTTATAATAGAATATTTTGAATTGAACAGGATTGAAATTGAATTGAAATCAATTTGAAATGAATTCGAATTGAAATTGAATTAAAATGAATTCGAATTGAAATTGAATTAAAATGAATTCGAATTAAAATGAATTCGAATTGAAATTTAATTAAAATGAATTCGAATTGAATTTGAATTAAAATGAATTCAAATTGAAATGAATTCGAATTGAATGAAAAGGAATGTAAAACGAATTTATAATGGAAAATTCACCTTTGATTTGAAATTGAATATGAAGTTGAAACTGTTTTGAAAACGAATTTAAAACGATTTATAAAATTCGTTTTGAATAGAAATCGATGAAATATATATTATATATATAATATAATGGCCTGAATAGAACGCGCCACGCTGCGGCACTTCACGAATTTCGACCATTGACTTCGTGCGGACATTGCGGGAGATCCGACCGTCGGATTCTCCTAAAACCGGAACCGTTGGGTTCGTATCGAAAAGAGCTTTCCAATGAATGTTTGAAATTTGAAATCTAACGGTTGGATTTGGAGATACGTCCAAATCAATTTCAGAAAAGGTCGCTGTAAGTGCAGTTCGATGGCCATTGGTGGAAATCGACTGTACGGGCCTTGATAAAATTATTAAAAATATCTATAATTTGTGTAAAATTATAATATATGATTTGGAAAGAACTGGGATGAAAAATTCCCTATTTGAAAGGATAAAAATGTATTTTTATCGAAATGAACTAGTTTTGAACTAGAATTAAAATCCAATATTTTTAAATAAATAAATTGGATTTGAAGTGGTTTTAAAAATAATCAGAATTTGATATTGAATATTAGCCGATATATTTTCTATTCAGAGCCTTGTATTTAATATCAAATGGAATTTTGGGTTTATCGTGGACCGTGTTTTAAATGACATCGGTTCTTTAACCCAATTAAAGATTAAAACTAAGTGGAGTTTTGATGAATCTTTAATTATATTAAAATGATCGAGAATGGAGTATCACCAGTTTTGCTCCAAAACGATAGTTAAATCTTTAATTAGATTTGAACGTGAAATGGTAATTAATTTTACCGATAACACTGTGGTGTTAGTTATGGGGTAATAACAGTTTTGCTCCATGGGATAAATAGGTTGGGATTGGGAAATAAAATAAATAATTACTTCGGTGTGGTTCGCTAATCCCGACTAGTTTGAAATGACATCCCAGGGAAGATTAAAGAATAAATTTTAAAGAATTTATCTTTGACAAAATTAATGGGAACCTTTCCCTAGGAATATTCTGAATTGGAATGAGGCGTACGTTGTGTTTGTGTAACATTTGTTTATTATATACGTGGGTTATTTGGAAAGACCGGGTTTTACCCATTCTGAATAACCGATTCGACGATATTTCGAAGATGAAGACGATGGTTGAAGACCGGAAGTCTTCACATCGTTTGGGTGATTACTGACGATCTTGATTGGGCTGTACACCCAAGATGAGGCAATCAGTTGGTGATCGTCCAGACGTACTTGGAGATCGATGGATATGCGAGGAAAGTGCCTCCGGTTTCGTTCAGACCCAGAACAAACTTGTAAATGGACTATGTGTCTGACATTGGATTTTATTCTGTGTTGATTGATCTCTATTAAATATACATCTGTTTGGCGGCGGAGAATTTATTCTCTTGCTTAACGCCCATCTCTGAGACGTATGAGCTCAGAGGTTGTATATCGATGGACATCAGTCGCATGGAGTGAATTACCGGTGTGGCACGCCTAAGTGGCAAATGATCAAGGCTTTTATTGAAAAGCAAAGTCTTGTGGTTGGTGATCAAAGCACGGCCTGTGTGGCGTAGCTTTGTGTATAACGTGAATTCGCGAGCCTCACACCTCGGTATCAGTCAAAAACGGGATACGGACTGCAGGGAGAGCACGACGTTTCTTTCTAGCTATAGGTGGTGTCAGTGCTTAAACTGGCTGACATTTATATACTTTTCACCTGTGTGGTTGTTGGATGAGGCGCCTCGATATTAGGTCTGTTAGGACCGGGAAATGTGTGTTCAGGAATACTAATCCTCGAAAGTAAGTGAGGACCGGCCCTGAAGATCCAAGGATCATAGTGGGGTCCTAAGACATTTGCTAGATTGTCTCAAATCGAAGAGGAGCTTGCCCCTTGCCTCGACTCATGAAGGAAATCCAATTTCCAATACGTGTATTTCAGTTTTATTTGTAGAGCCTAGTATGGCGACATGATAGATGGTACCCATGCCGCCTAGGATTGATATTTATGATTGAAAATTGTTTTGACACTATACACTTATAATAGTATCAAATGATATGTTTTAAACGTATCAAGCATGTTTGGCTATTATAAGGGAAAACCCTATCCTCCGGCTTGCGTTGCATTGTGTGATGGGACCTGGGTCTTATAATAGCTCCATTTTTCGAAAAAGCATTGCGCTGTTTATTGATATACAGTGGTATTCTTGGGAGGAAACCCGTTCCGTGTTATACGGCGTGGTTCCTTGAATTATCCTCTTTTAAAGAAAAGTTTAAATAACTGTTTTAGTTCTCATACCAGTCACATGACTGACCTGGAGTTTATTGTTTTAACCTAAACTCCGGGTGCCCTTATTTTCGACACGGGCAGCTAGTAGTTTTGGTTTTGCAGATTTATATTCACAGGATCCTGATTAACAGCTGGAATGATGCTCGAAAAGCTCTGTATCCGTGTATTGCTTTCAGTTGTGTTTTGTATTGTTTTTCCGCTGCTACGTAATTTATTGTAACTTTGATATTTATCGAATGTATTTTATTCATTTATACTCTGTATATTCTTGTATCTGATGGAATTGTTGTAATAACATTGAAATGTTCTTCTGTTTGCGTTCTATTTTGTCGTGTTCTCAAGGTAATCCGGGCTTTCCTTACCGGGGAAGTTACGGGCTATCACAGGTTTGTAGCAGACATATATGTTTCTTCTTCTTGTTGAAAGATCACAATCTTCAAGGATATCAATAAAAAGTCTTGATAATTTATCTGACAATATATTTAAATTACCTTTAATATGTTCCTATATGATTTTAGCGCCACAATCTAGAACTGCATTTTTAAATTTTAACCATCTAATATTTATTATACTTTTTTCTTTTTTATTATTTGCAGATTTTACTATAGATTCGGAGTCTGTTGTTATTGTTATTTCCTTTAGTTATATTATGGAAAATCTAAATGATTCCAAAAAATATATATGTATACACACACATATATATGTATATATATATATACAACACTATTATTTAGATACAAGACACAAATTAAGAGACAAAACATAACTGTTTGGTCATTTTGTCCTTATATGAAATAGTGAAGTTCATGGATGATCTAATGATTTAAATTTATTATATCACTAATTGTGTTAAAAATTTATGTTCATGTAGGCTTTACTTTAAATTTAAATTTAAATAGTTGATTTAAATTGCGTCACCAAGAGTGAGGTGCACCCCAAATAATGCATCATCCCTTTAGCCTCCATAATTTGCACCACATGATACCCTTTAAATACAAATGAGTGATTATTAATGGGGTGCAAAACGTTTGCCTTATTGCCCCCCTCCCTCTATGTGACACCCCGCATTTTTAACTAAAATAAAATTTGAAGAGCTTCCAAAATTTGGTTACGGGATTAGTGTCATTGCGTCCATGGCGATTTTCTGGCCAATTTAGACCTATGGATTGCAGAAAATAGACTTAAAATGAAAGAGATACGTTTAAATGAAATATTTCAACAAAAGGAGGTATAAGAAAAGAACAATGACTACCATTATTTTTAGCCTTATTAACAAAAGCCTATGTAGTCCAGTTGATAAGAGCATGTGGCTTCCAAGAGAGAGGTGCAAGTTCGATTCCCGCGGACACCATATTTTTATTTTAGAGAAACGACTAAAATAATACATGTTCTAAAGAGAAAAAATATATAAATGCACATATAAGAATAATTATACATATAAGGAAGTACAAAAATATTTGTATACATGTATATGTAAATATATGCATATATATGTGCAAATATATATATTTGTTTAAATATAAATACAAAGGAGAAATTAAAAATAAACCTGCAATCAAAGAAAATTGTTAAGAATTAAATAACGTAATAACATCGTCTGAATTTTGAAAACAAAATAAAAGTTGTGCGCATATATATACGCCTAAAAAGGGCATTTGAAGTTTTGTATACATATAAGGAGATTATATGTAAATATAATATTTAAATAAATCAAGAAAGTATAACATGATACTAATCAAACGTTTAAATTAAAAATGTTAAAGAAGTAAACATTGCGCCCGAAACCACTCGCGGGACCAAGTTGGGTTGACCCAGTTTGCCCGGGGCGACCTAGGGTCGACCCACCAGCATGGGGGTCGACCTAGGGGTCGACCCACCAGCGTGGGGGTCGACCTACCCCATATCTAGGCAGATTCATTCATTGAATTTGGACTGTTTTTCAAACCATATTCATTGCTGACTCAGCGTTGCGTGTACAAGATCATATCCACTTTCTAGAACACTTATAAATAGGCTAACAGGGTCTAGCCTAAATCTCATATTTTCTGGGAGTCTGCCTAAGCTCTGCCATTCTTCTTCCTCCTTAAATTTGTTCAGAAAAATAGAATATTGGTCTAAGAAAATTTTGATTCAAGGTCTGGAGGAAAAGAATGTATATTTGCAAATGGTTGTTCATAACTCTAGTCGAAGTGTGGTAAATTCTTGGATCTGGTCAATTTAGATTTCTCTTCTTTCTTCCCTTTTTCTTTTGGTTTGAGAATTGTATATCCATGGTTATTTAGATTCTAGATTCAGTTAAGAGAGCCATGGAATGCTAGGTCTGGACCATATCATGAATTGTAAAGCTATTAGTTGAGTGGATTTAATTTATGCCTTTTTGATAATGGTATATTTATCGTTTGGCATTCCCCGTTAATATGTATAAATCCGCTGAAATGTAGACCTACCGAAATATATAAACCTACTGAAATGTATAAAGTTGTTAAAATATGTGGAAAGCATTACTGTTTTATATAGACATGTTCCAATAACTTGTTAATTGGATATTGTAAGTTAAGTTACAGTAAAATTGGGAATAATTATAATGTTGTATAACACCCGTTTTCCACTGATCATCTGTTTGAGTTAGAATTTATTGTAGATGTTGTAACTATGAAATTTGCAATGAACATGAATAATTGTTTAAGAATATTATTATGCTAAATGATTGTAAATAAAAATTACAGTAAAATTTGGAAGAATGAATATGCCTAAATTTACAGTAAATAGAAAATTGTAACCGCAGCTAGACACAAGGTTAAATTCAACTTGTGGTAGAAGTCTGCCCGGAACCGCCCGGCAAATCAATCATATAACGGTGCTAAGACACGAGGCTAAGCCCGATTTGTGGTAGAAGTCTGCCCGGAACCACTCGGCAAATCCAGCATCCACAAGTGGTCAGCTTAATGTGAGAGGTCTGGTGCATAAACATATATATGAGGATAGAAATAAATGGCATTGTCTGTAATTAATGGAAATGAATGAAAATTACAACAGTAAAAGAATTGGAATGAACGAGGAATGATAATAACCTATTATGATTAATTATGTAAATGCTATATAATAGGTAGGCTTGTCCTAAGGACAAGTGGAAATTATAACATAAGTTATAATAAATGAAAAGGAAACTTATTAATAAACCTTAGTTAGGGAAATTAAGTTAATAAGTAAACAACAACAAGTTGTAATAACAACGTAAGATGGAATTATGATTAAATAAGAAAGAATGTGGTGAACATATGGAATGAAATAAGTTATATTTAATCATACATAATAAGTGACATGTTAAACTGAAAACATGTGGATTAAGATAAAATATACTTAATTATATATTAAGTTGAACATGTTATTGTAACTATCAAATCGGACAATGAGTTACATGGTAATAATATAAAGAGATTGTAGTTTACAGACCCTTGGATTACAATCCAAAAAATAACATGTTATGGGCTTATTAATAAACTTAAATGGATTAAGTTATATAACTGGAACTAATAAGCAAGAGGGGTCCACTTCTTAGAGATATAAAGGGCTTGTAGTGAACTTGGTAACTTGAATAAGAAATTAATATAATTGGAAATCAGATGAGGTAGAGCAAGCGCGTAATTAAACATTTAGACATAGGGTCTAATAACATGTTAGGGTGATGCGCTTGGGCCAGTCTGCACGTCTGAAGGTGAAGAACCCAATGGGGTAGATCATCGAGGTGTCTAGAGACACGGGAGGAGCATGTCCACTTGATTACTCCGCTCGACTTATGGCTTTATTTCTTGGTGGTACTGGAAGGAAGAACGCAGCTTCCGAGGGACGTGGAGGGTACTCCTGGTAGTCCTCTGTGTGGTGACAGCGCTTAGGCTGTGCGTGCAGGGGTTGGGTCTGTGCGTTACTACCCGGTGAGTATACCTTGACTACAAAAGTAGCTTTACAGTCAGAAGCTTGTGGTGGTATGACACTAGGGTGATTCGGCGATCGCCTTGGCAGGAAGCTGGGTCAGGACCAACACAGGATAGTAGATTGTCGGGTACCCATTGTCAGCAATCAGTGGGATGCGAAAAGACTAGAGCTAAAACCAAGACGCCATCAACCTTTCACTATTGAGGCATAGTGGTTGAGGGACATGCCAACTTGATGTTTAGATTGTTTGTTAAGGGCATGTCACTTAGCTCTTGTAGTCTTTACTAGTTGAGGGAGGGGTCGGGAGGGACCATAGCCACTGAAAATGCAGACCATAACATCTGTTTATACAGATATCTGAAAAAGCTCTCAACCGAGTTTCGTGTTTTTGATACAGCCCTGTTACCGAACTCGGTGCACAGTAGATAATACGTGCGGATACATGCATGCCGTTTCCGGATGGTGTATCGTAGAGGTAAAGCATCGAGTACGATTGACGATACGTATGTGAGAAAGTCTAGATACATTCATGTCTGCTCTGGGTGATGTATCATAGAGTCTAGGGCATTACTCTATGATGGAATCTAATTTGATTGAAGGTGGCAGTCCGTACACTTACGTAGCATGGCGATGGCGGTCCTATGCGGAACATAACATTGTTATACAGAGATCCATACATCGTTCCGGCTTAGGATGAGGGACTGCGTATATTTTTGTGGCATTACGGCGGAGACCATGCAAGTGGAGTACCGTGGGTGTGTATCTTAATAGTGGGGGTAGCTATATGTATACTGTATTGGGTTATTCCACTGGAAAGTAGATGGGTGCGACATGTGTGTGTAAACCTTGAGTGCTGTTAACCCAAGTAACCTAATAAATAAGGAAATGTAATTGAACGGTATATGTAGGGTAATCCAAAATATGTAGTTTAAATCTAGTCACCCGAACTTGTGTTCTGACCCCCTCCTCATAACATACTCATAGGTTTGATTTGTGGCAGAGATATTGTAACAACCCGAAAATCTGGGCCAGTTTAAAATTTTTATTTTGGCTATTTTACCGAATTTTGAACATTTAAAATGAAGTATTTTAAATAATATCGACGAGAAATTTATTTTGAATGGAATTAGAACGTATATATTACATACGTCGTCATTAGAATATAAATATTTTATTTATAATTATAAAAGGAATTGAAAATGGCGTGGTAGTTCGATAATTTGATTTCAAACTTCAATTGAATGTACCGGGTGCAAAACAATCCGGATTTCAACGAAACCAAAAATAATAGGATCTAATTGTGAATATCTTTCCAACGAATCCGAAAAATCAAAATTTCATAGCGGGAATCAAAAGATATGTCCAGTTGAAAATTCTGAATAGTCGCTATGGAATTCAGGCCCTTAAAAATGGACATTTTGCAAACGACCTCGGATTTCGACGAAACCGCTTTTGTTGGGTCCGTGATGTCAAATTATTGCTAGGTTTCAAATTTCGTAATTTTTCGAATCAATATGTGAGCGTGGCAAAGGGAAACGCGTTTGACCAGTTTTAGTTGATTTTAATCGACTGGAAAAGGGACATTTTTCAAACGGTCTCAGAATTCGACGAAACTAGTTTTGTTAAGACCATATCGTCAATACGAAGCTAGAAAATATTTTTCGGGAATTTTTAGAGTTAGTATGTGACCCCAGTAAATTGAAATGCGCGTTCAAATTCAATATATAGAGTTATATGTTGATTTTAACGAAAACTGATCGAAACGATCGAATCAGCTTGCGACACATATCCCATTGTGTTCGGAATGGGGGTAAAACGCTATAGACGACAGGCGGTGGGCCTCGTTTCGAGGTCAAAATAAAAAGTCAACTTTTAGTAAATAAAATAATTAAATAAATTAAAAATTAAAAATTCTCTCTCCCCCCCCTTAATTCCCTCTGCCCCCCCTTTATTCTTCATTTCAGCAGAGGGAAAAAGAAAGGAAAAAAAAAGATCCCGATCCACGAATCGACACCGCCCCCCCTCGCAGTCCATCGCGCCACCAACGGAGGTGACCACCGCCCTCCACAATCGCCGCTCCCCCTCGCGAGGTCCCCCAAAGCCCTACCCCTCCGCCGCCATCAGACCGCAGCCCCCCTCCTCGAAGTCGACCGACGAGAGCACCCCCCTGCCTCGACTGACGCGCAGCACCCCCCCTCCTCCAGTTTTCATTTGTAAGTTTTTAATTTATTTTTCAAATTTTCAGTTATCATTCAATTTGATTTTAAAACTGATTTTTAGATTTGAAAACTGAAATCTATTTGATTTTTAAAAATTGATTTTTAACTAAATAGAAAAGACGAGATTTTTTAAAAATGAAAAGGCAAGATTTTTTTTAAAAAAAATGAAAAGGCAAGATTTAAAAAAAAAAATGAAAAGGCAAGATTTTTATAATGATGAAATGAAAAGGCGAAATATTTATTTTAGAAAAGGCGAAATCTTTATATAAATAATAGCGTGATAAAAATATAATTTTTATCTATATAGTAGCGTTAGAAAAATATAATTTTTACCTATATAGTAGCGGTGGAAAAATTCGATTTTTATATATTGAATAGCGAAGTAAAAATTCGATTTATATATATTGAATAGCGAAGTAAAAATTCGATTTTTATATATTGAATAGCATTGTAAAAATTCGATTTTTATATATTGAATAGCGAAGTAAAATATCGATTTTTATATATTGAACAGCGAAGTAAAAATTCGATTTTTATATATTGAATAGCATAGTAAAAATTCGATTTTTATATATTGAATAGCATAGTAAAAATTCGATTTTTATATATTGAATAGCATTGTAAAAATTCAATTTTTATATATTGAATAGCGATTCAATTTTTATATATTGAATAGCGAAGTAAAAATTCGATTTTTATATATTGAATAGCATTGTAAAAATTCGATTTTTATATATTGAATAGCATAGTAAAAATTCGATTTTTATATATTGAATAGCATAGTAAAAATTCGATTTTTATATATTGAATAGCATTGTAAAAATTCGATTTTTATATATTGAATAGCATAGTAAAAATTCGATTTTTATATATTGAATAGCGAAGTAAAAATTCGATTTTTATATATTGAATAGCGAAGTAAAAATTCGACTTTTATATATTGAATAGCGAAGTAAAAATTCGATTTTTATATATTGAATAGCAAAGTAAAAATGTGATTTTTATATAGGTAGTGAATACGGGCAATGAAATAGACAAAAGAAAAGCACGGTGAAGATTTTCTACCCATGAAGAATTGCGTCATTCAGTTTAGCGAAAGGGTGAGAACTTCTCACTTTGGATTTACTTTTCTAATTATAATTATATACTAGGATGTAGACGGTGTTTAGTAGCACCCGACACCCGTCGTCCACAGACCATGGACGGCTTGTATGCTTGTTTGTTTGATTTTGATGTGTAGTTGATTGTGTGATGTGATGGGAAATGAAACAAAACATTTATATAGTTGAAATAAAATATTTTATAGTGGAAAATATTTTATAGTTAAAAATAGAATTTTTAACGTGGATATGAAATGAAATAAAAATAAACAAATCGGACGATTTGTTTATATACACACATTTGACTGATATTGATTGGGACGATAAATTTTACACATCGCCCAACTGCACAAATAAAATCTGTGTTTGATTGTTTGAAACCCCACACGGGTATTGGGATGATATTTGACGTACACTAATCCCGATGTTTAGTTGTATGTCGATCGATTGATTGACAGACTGTTATGAGCGTTAAATATTTATATTCGATGCTTATACAGTGTAGAATGCACTTTGGATGATGGTTGATTATTCATCGTTGTTATTGTATACATGTGTTGTAGAAAATCCATACAATTAACATTATATGGTATTTGATTGGGCTTCATTCAATATTTGAATAGAAATATTTGAAAAGAAATATTTGAATAGAAATATTTGAATAGAAATATTTGAAATAGAATATTTGAAAACAAAAATATATGAAGCCGTGTTGATTAGATTGACGCCATTTTGACGTGAATGATATTTATATCGATTTTATTCATTTTATAATGAATATCGAAAGTGATTTCAAAATATGATATTTTGAAAAGAATTGAAATTCAAACTGAATTCGAATTGAATTGAATAGAAAACGAATTCGAATTGAATTGAATAGAAAACGAATTCGAATTGAATTGAATAGAAAACGAATTCGAATTGAATTGAATAGAAAACGAATTCGAATTGAATTGAATAGAAAACGAATTCGAATTGAATTGAATAGAAAACGAATTCGAATTGAATTGAATAGAAAACGAATTCGAATTGAATTGAATAGAAAACGAATTCGAATTGAATTGAATAGAAAACGAATTTGAATTGAATAGAAAACGAATTCGAATTGAATTGAATAGAAAACGAATTCGAATAGAATTGAATTGAAAACGAATTTGAATTGAATTGAATTCAATTGAAAACGAATTGAAATAGAATTGAAATCGATTTGAATTGAAATCGATTTGAATTGAAATCAAATAGAAGTGAATGTAGAAAGAATTTATAAGGGAAAATTCAATTTTGATTTGAATTTGAAATAAAGGTTGAAACTGTTTTTGAAACAAATTTGAAATGATTTATAAAATTCATTTTAAAAAGGAATCCGACGAAATATATATAATATATATATATATTATATATATAATGGCCTGAATAGAACGCGCCGCGCCGCGGCAGTTCGTAAATTTCGACCATTGACTTCGAACGGATATTACGGGAGATCTGACCGTCGGATTCTCCTAAAACTGGAACCGTTGGGTTCGTATCAAAAAGAGCTTTCTAACGAATATTAGAAATTTGAAATCTAACGGTTGGATTTGGAGATACGTCCAAATCAAATTTGGAAAAGGTCGCTGTAAGTGCAGTTCGATGGCCGTTGATGGAAATCGACTGTACGGGCCTTGATGAAATTATTAAAAATATCAATAATTTGTGTAAAATCATAAGAAATAATTTGGGAAAAATCAGGATGAAAAACTCCATGTTTGAAAAGATAAAAATAGTTTTTTATCGAAATGAACTAGTTTTGAACTAAAAATTAAAACCCACTTATTTTTAAATAAATAAATTGGATTTGAAATGGGTTGTAAATAAGAATTGATTTGTGGGTTTATCGTGAAGGGTGTTTTAAATGACACTTGTTCTTTAACCCGATAAATAAATAGAAAGTGATTTGGGTTTGTCGTGAACTGTGTTTTGAAAAGACATTAGTTCTTTAACCCAGTAACAGGAGTTTTAATGAATCTGTAATTAGATTGAAATGTGAATTGATAATCTAAATTATCAAATTTAGAAATTGAGCGAGAATGGAGTATCACCAGTTTTTCTCCAAAGCGATAGTTAAATCTTTAATTAGATTTGAACGTGAAATGGTAATTAATTTTACCAATAACACTGTGGTGTTAGATGTGGAGTATTACCAGTTTTGCTTCATGGGATGAATAGGTTGGGATTGGGAAATAAAATAAATAATTACTTCGGAGTGGTTCGCTAATCCCGACTAGTTTGGAAAACCATAATTTGGTTTGAAATGACATCCAAATGAAGATTAAAGAATAAATTTTAAAGAATTTATCTTTGATAAAATAAAAGGGAACCTTTCCCTAAGAACGTGAAATTTAGAAACTAACTGTAGGTTAGCCAAGAAGAATGGTTTCCTGGGTATTGATCTGATGTTGGTTTCGGCCTTCGGGGTTAATATTTGGGGAAATTTTCCCTTGCTAATTTATGGTTAGTGACTGATGAATAGGAATGAGGCGTATGTTGTGTTCGTGTAACATTTGTTTATAATATACGCGGGTTGTTCGAAAAGGCCGGGTTTATACCCATTCTGAATAACCGATTCGACGATAAGTCGAAGATGATGACGGTGGTCGAAGACCGAAAGTCTTCACATCGTTTGGGTGATTATTGATGATCTTGATAGGGCTGTACACCCAAGATGAGGGAATCTGTTGGTGGTCGTCCAGACGTACTTGGAGATCGACGGATATGCGAGGAAAGTGCCTCCGGTTTCGTTCAGACCTAGAATGGACTTGTAAATGGATGGTGTGTCTGACATTGTATTCCTTTATATCGTATTCATTGATCTCTGCTAAATATATATCTGTTTGGCGGCGGGGAATTTATTCTCTTGCTTAACGCCCTTCTCTGAGACATACGAGCTCAGAGGTTATATATTGGCAGAAATCAGTGGTACGATATGGATTGATAGTGTGGCATGCTGAGATTCAGTGATCCAGACTTTTGTTGAAAAGCAAAGTTTGGTGGATGATGATCAAAGCGTAGCTTTAATATAGCATGGCTTTGTGTATAGCGTTGATTCGCGAGCCTCACAACCCGGTATGGTGGTAAACTGGTGGTTTGATCAGTATGCTTTTTAGTGGATGGGCACCTTAGTGGTGTCGTGGATTCGGTCGACCGAGATGAGCTTAGTGCTCAGGGATATATAGAGTAGGCGGTGTTTTCTCTCGCTGGAACGTAAGCCGCGGTGGTACTCTGGTCCCAAATGTGCGGATGTGCAGACGGTGTTTTCTCTTGTTGGGACGTAAGCCGTGGGAAATTGCATTACGCGATCGATCTTTCGAATCCGGAGCCACCATGATGGAAATCCAATTTCCGATACGTGTATTTCGGTTTTATTTGTAGAGCCTAGTATGGCGACATAGTGGGATGGGGCGCTTATGCCATCTATGATTGATACTTATGATTTGAAGATATTTTATACAGTATGCACTTATAAAAGTATCAAATGATTTGTTTTAAACGTATCAAGCATTCTTGGCTATTATAAGGTAAAAACCCTATCCTCCGGCTTGCGTTGCATTGTGTGATGGGACCTGGGTCTTATAATAGCTTCATTTTTCTTTATTTAGCATTGCGCTGTTGTTTTATGCACTTGTGTTCTTGGGAGGAAACCCGTTCCGTGTTATACGACGTGGTCCCTTGATTTAACTAACTTTAAAAATAAAGATTAATAACTGTTTTAGTTCTCACACTAGTCACATGACTGACCTGGAGTTTATTGTTTTAACCTAAACTCTGGGTGCCCCTATTTTCGACACGGGCAGCTAGTAGTTTTGGTTTTGCAGATTTATATTCACAGGATCCTGGTTTACAGCTGGAACGATATCCGGAAAGCTTTGTATCCGTATATCTCCTTCAGTTGTGTATCGTATTATTTTCCGCTGCTATGTATTTAAATGTAATTTAAATCTTTGATATTTCCGTGTAATATTCATTTATACTCTGTATATTCTTGTATCTGATGGAATTGTTGTAATAACAATGAAATGTTCTTTTGTCTGCTTTCTGATTTGTCTTGTCCTCATAGTAATTCGTTCTTTCTCATCTCTTCGGAGACCGGGGAAGTTCGGGTCGCTTCATTTGGTATCAGAGCTTTGGTTTACAAAGCTCAGAGGACAAGGCACCTTAGAACTAAACGAAAGAATTCATCAGAGATTGGATTAGTAATATCCAATAAGAATGACTCGTTAGAGATGGGGTCAGTAGTATCCTAGAACGAGTCAAAAAGTGTTATTTTTAAAATAAACATTTAAACAAACTTTGTTTTGAAAGTTTAAACCATTTTGTACGTATTTTAATATTTGTTTTATATTGAATTTGGATAATCCAATATATAAAGATTTTGCATATACGCCTTGCAAACGTGTATTCGAAGTTTTAATATATTGAATAGATATAGAATCACACTCTAGTCGCCCGGAGATGATACTGATGATTGAGATCTCATCATCAGTGTTTATGTTCGAGTTTCGAAAGTGAGATATTTATATATTTCCAATCGACTGGTGTGAGAACCAAACTAGATAGGTTTATTGTTGTGATTTGGCATCAAAAGCATGATTTTTAGTATATATATATATAAAAAATTATACCTCTGAAAGTTAACCAACACATTGATTGCTAGCTGTGATGATTATTAATTCAACTAATAGAAATACTGGAATGATATATAAAGCATAAATCAAGATATTTGTTAATGAAAAGTAATGCAAACTCTCTTGATAAAATCCTCAAAATATAATGTAGGAGATGGTTCTCTATGGCTTATCTAATGCTGACTTCAGTATGACTCCGAAACAAACAAAGAGGGCCCATTAGAAAACAGAAAAAGAAAGGAAGTTGAACTTAGGAACATACGTGGGTGTTTATTGTCGTATATGCAGAGAAGAAGGGCATTATGCGGTTCGGTGCCCTGAGAGAAAGAAAATCAAGGAGAAAGAGATAAGAATGGACATAGTTTGTTTTAAGTGCAAAGAAACGAGACATTTTGTGGATAAGTGTCCAAACGTTAAGAAAAAATCCAGAAAATTAGGAAAAGAAAAGAAGTTCTTCCGATGCAAAGATATAGGGCATCTAGCCCGAAATTGCCCGTTAAAGAAGGGTGATAAGAAATCCAAAGGAAAGGAGATATCTACTTTGGAAATTATGCAAGGAGGAGGCACGACTTCCTAGAAAGTTGGGTTTTAATGTAATGAACTAGCATTTTGGATATATGTATGGATGTGTATGATGCTTGTATGAACGTAAGTATGCTTTTGTTTTAAAAATGTATTGATATTGTATAATATAGCTAGTGTAAGAAGAATGTTGAACTAAGGCGAATTTAGCACCGCATATTAGAATGTTTTGAAATTTGACTGAAATTGCATGCATATACTTGTACTTACATTGAACAGGTCATAGCAAGGAGGCTAGAGCAGAGAATAAAATTTGTTTGCCCGACAAATAGGTACATGTTTACTATAATTTACTGTTTTGTTTGGGTGATGATGATTTTATGAGCCGATTGGCTATCCGCTTGGCTTTTTCTTTTTCTTTTTGAGATCAGAAGGCCTTTATGGCAATTTTGGGATTTTCCCGTGGCTCCCGGTGCAAGGGAGGTTATGGCGAAATTTTTCGAAAATTTAGGGTGTTAGCCAAATTTTTGAAATTTTTGAAAAGTTCTTAGAAACTGAAAAGTTGAAGAACTTAAGCCGTAATCAAAACAATGGAAGTTGAGTTGAATTGATCAAACCACTTTCGACTTTGTTCCTTTTCGGGTACGAAAAGTTTTAAGTGGGGGAGATTGTAACAACCCGAAAATCTGGGCCAGTTTAAAATTTTTATTTTGGCTATTTTACCGAATTTTGAACATTTAAAATGAAGTATTTTAAATAATATCGATGAGAAATTTATTTTGAATGGAATTAGAACGTATATATTATATACGTCGTCATTAGAATATAAATATTTTATTTATAATTATAAAAGGAATTGAAAATGGCGCGGTAGTTCGATAATTCGATTTCAAACTTCAATTGAATGTACTGGGTGCAAAACAATCCGGATTTTAGCGAAACCAAAATTAATAGGATCTAATTGTGAATATCTTTCCAACGAATTCGAAAAAACAAAATTTCATAGCGGGAATCAAAAGATATGTCTAGTTGAAAATTCTGAATAGTCGCTATGGAATTCAGGCCCTTAAAAATGGACATTTTGCAAACGACCTCGGATTTCGACGAAACCACTTTTGTTGGGTCCGTGATGTCAAATTATTGCTAGGTTTCAAATTTCGTAATTTTTCGAATCAATATGTGAGTGTGGCAAAGGGAAACGCGTTTGACCAGTTTTAGTTGATTTTAATCGACTGGAAAAGGGACATTTTTCAAACGGTCTCAGAATTCGACGAAACTAGTTTTGTTAAGACTGTATCGTCAATACGAAGCTAGAAAATATTTTTCGGGAATTTTTAGAGTTAGTATGTGACCCCAGTAAATTGAAATGCGCGTTCAAATTCAATATATAGAGTTATATGTTGATTTTAACGAAAACTGATCGAAACGATCGAATCAGCTTGCAACACATATCCCATTGTGTTCGGAATGGGGGTAAAACGCTATAGACGACAGGCGGTGGGCCTCGTTTCGAGGTCGAAATAAAAAGTCAACTTTTAGTAAATAAAATAATTAAATAAATTAAAAATTAAAAATTCTCTCTCCCTCCCCTTAATTCCCTCGGCCCCCCCCTTTATTCTTCATTTCAGCAGAGGGAAAAAGAAAGGAAAAAAAAAGATCCCGATCCATGAATCGACGCCGCCCCCCTCGTAGTCCATCGCGCCACCAACGGAGGTGACCACCGCCCTCCACAATCGTCGCTCCCCCTCGCGAGGTCCCCCAAAGCCCTACCCCTCCGCCGCCATCAGACCGCAACCCCCCCTCCTCGAAGTCGACCGACGTGGGCACCCACCCCCCTTCCTCGACTGACGCGCAGCACCCCCCCTCCTCCAATTTTCATCTGTAAGTTTTTTATTTATTTTATTTATTTTTCAAATTTTCAGTTATCGTTCAATTTGATTTTAAAACTGATTTTTAGATTTGAAAACTGAAATCTATTTGATTTTTAAAAATTGATTTTTAACTAAATAGAAAAGACGAGATTTTTTAAAAATGAAAAGGCAAGATTTTAAAAAAAAATGAAAAGGCAAGATTTTTAAAAAAATTTGAAAAGGCAAGATTTTTATAATGATGAAATGAAAAGGCGAAATATTTATTTTAGAAAAGGTGAAATCTTTATATAAATAATAGCGTGATAAAAATATAATTTTTATCTATATAGTAGCGTTAGAAAAATATATTTTTTACCTATATAGTAGCGGTGGAAAAATTCGATTTTTATATATTGAATAACGAAGTAAAAATTCAATTTTTATATATTGAATAGCGAAGTAAAAATTCGATTTTTATATATTGAATAGCATTGTAAAAATTCGATTTTTATATATTGAATAGCGAAGTAAAAATTCGATTTTTATATATTGAATAGCGAAGTAAAAATTCGATTTTTATATATTGACTAGCATAGTAAAAATTCGATTTTTATATATTGAATAGCATTATAGTAAAAATTCGATTTTTATATATTGAATAGCGAAGTAAAAATTCGATTTTTATATATTGAATAGCATTGTAAAAATTAGATTTTTATATATTGAATAGCATAGTAAAAATTCGATTTTTATTTATTGAATAGCATAGTAAAAATTCGATTTTTATATACTGAATAGCATTGTAAAAATTCGATTTTTATATATTGAATAGCATAGTAAAAATTCGATTTTTATATATTGAATAGCGAAGTAAAAAATTCGATTTTTATATATTGAATAGCGAAGTAAAAATTAGATTTTTATATATTGAATAGCAAAGTAAAAATGTGATTTTTATATAGGTAGTGAATACGGGCAACGAAATAGACAAAAGAAAAGCACGGTGAAGATTTCCTACCCATGAAGAATTGCGTCATTCAGTTTAGCGAAAGGGTGAGAACTTCTCACTTTTGATTTACTTTTGTAATTATAATTATATACTAGGAGGTAGACGGTGTTTAGTAGCACCCGACACCCGTCGTCCACAGACCATGGACGACTTGTATGCTTGTTTGTTTGATTTTGATGTGTAGTTGATTGTGTGATGTGATGGGAAATGAAACAAAACATTTATATAGTTGAAATAAAATATTTTATAGTGGAAAATATTTTATAGTTAAAAATAGAATTTTTAACATGTATAAGAAATGAAATAAAAATAAACAAATCGGACGATTTGTTTATATACACACATTTGACTGATATTGATTGGAACGATAAATTTTACACATCGCCCAATTGCACAAATAAAATCTGTGTTTGATTGTTTGAAACCCCACACGGGTATTGGGATGATATTTGACGTACACTAATCCCGATGTTTAGTTGTATGTCGATCGATTGATTGACAGACTGTTATGAGCGTTAAATATTTATATTCGATGCTTATACAGTGTAGAATGCACTTTGGATGATGGTCGATTATTCATCGTTGTTATTGTATACATGTGTTGTAGAAAATCCATACAATTAACATTATATGGTATTTGATTGGGCTTCATTCAATATTTGAATAGAAATATTTGAATAGAAATATTTGAAAAGAAATATTTGAATAGAAATATTTGAAAAGAAATATTTGAATAGAAATATTTGAAAAAGAATTATTTGAAATAGAATATTTGAAAAAAAAATATATGAAGCCGTGTTGATTAGATTGACGCCATTTTGACGTGAACGATATTTATATCGATTTTATTCATTTTATAATGAATATCGAAAGTGATTTCAAAATCTGATATTTTGAAAAGAATTGAAATTCAAACTGAATTCGAATTGAATTGAATAGAAAACGAATTCGAATTGAATAGAAAACGAATTCGAATTGAATTGGATAGAAGACGAATTCGAATTGAATTGAATAGAAAACGAATTCCAATTGAATTGAATAGAAAACGAATTCGAATTGAATTGAATAGAAAACGAATTCGAATTGAATTGAATAGAAAACAAATTCGAATTGAATTGAATAGAAAACGAATTCGAATTGAATTGAATAGAAAACGAATTTGAATTGAATAGAAAACGAATTCGAATTGAATTGAATAGAAAACGAATTCGAATAGAATTGAATTGAAAACGAATTTGAATTCAATTGAAAACGAATTGAAATAGAATTGAAATCGATTTGAATTGAAATCGATTTGAATTGAAATCAAATAGAAGTGAATGTAGAAAGAATTTATAAGGGAAAATTCAATTTTTATTTGAATTTGAAATAAAGGTTGAAATTGTTTTTGAAACTAATTTGAAATGATTTATAAAATTCGTTTTAAAAAGGAAATCGATGAAATATATATAATATATATATATATATATATATTATATAATGGCCTGAATAGAACGCGCCGCGGCAGTTCGTAAATTTCGACCATTGACTTCGAACGGATATTACGGGAGATCTGACCGTCGGATTCTCCTAAAACCGGAACCGTTGGGTTTGTATCGAAAAGAGCTTTCTAACGAATATTAGAAATTTGAAATCTAACGGTTGGATTTGGAGATACATCGAAATCAAATTTGGAAAAGGTCGTTGTAAGTGCAGTTCGATGGCCGTTGATGGAAATCGACTGTACGGGCCTTGATGAAATTATTAAAAATATCAATAATTTGTGTAAAATCATAAGAAATGATTTGGGAAAAATCAGGATGAAAAACTCCATGTTTGAAAAGATAAAAATAGATTTTTATCGAAATGAACTAGTTTTGAACTAAAAATTAAAACCCACTTATTTTTAAATAAATAAATTGGATTTGAAATGGGTTGTAAATAAGAATTGATTTGTGGGTTTATCGTGAAGGGTGTTTTAAATGACACTTGTTCTTTAACCCAATAAATAAATTGAAAGTGATTTGGGTTTGTCGTGAACTGTGTTTTGAAAAGACATTAGTTCTTTAACCCAGTAACAGGAGTTTTAATGAATCTGTAATTAGATTGAAATGTGAATTGATAATCTAAATTATCAAATTTAGAAATTGAGCGAGAATGGAGTATCACCAGTTTTTCTCCAAAGCGATAGTTTAATCTTTAATTAGATTTGAACGTGAAATGATAATTAATTTTACCAATAACACTGTGGTGTTAGATGTGGAGTATTACCAGTTTTGCTTCATGGGATGAATAGGTTGGGATTGGGAAATAAAATAAATAATTACTTCAGAGTGGTTCGCTAATCCCGACTAGTTTGGAAAACCATAATTTAGTTTGAAATGACATCCAAAGGAAGATTAAAGAATAAATTTTAAAGAATTTATCTTTGATAAAATAAATGGGAACCTTTCCCTAAGAACGTGAAATTTTGAAACTAACTGTAGGTTAGCCAAGAAGAATGGTTTCCTGGGTATTGATCTGATGTTGGTTTCGGCCTTCGGGGTTAATATTTGGGGAATTGTTCCCTTGCTAATTTATGGTTAGTGACTGATGAATAGGAATGAGGCGTATGTTGTGTTCGTGTAACATTTGTTTATAATATACGCGGGTTGTTCGGAAAGGCCGGGTTTATACCCATTCTGAATAACCGATTCGACGATAAGTCGAAGATGATGACGGTGGTCGAAGACCGAAAGTCTTCACATCATTTGGGTGATTACTGATGATCTTGATTGGGCTGTACACCCAAGATGAGGGAATCAGTTGGTGGTCGTCCAGACGTACTTGGAGATCGACGGATATGCGAGGAAAGTGCCTCCGGTTTCGTTCAGACCTAGAACGGACTTGTAAATGGATGGTGTGTCTGACATTGTATTCCTTTATATCGTATTCATTGATCTCTGCTAAATATATATCTGTTTGGCGGCGGGGAATTTATTCTCTTGCTTAACGCCCTTCTCTGAGACATACGAGCTCAGAGGTTATATATTGCCAGAAATCAGTGGTACGATATGGATTGATAGTGTGGCATGCTGAGATGCAGTGATCCAGACTTTTGTTGAAAAGCAAAGTTTGGTGGATGATGATCAAAGCGTAGCTTTAATATAGCATGGCTTTGTGTATAGCGTTGATTCGCGAGCCTCACACCCCGGTATGGTGGTAAACTGGTGGTTTGATCAGTATGCTTTTTAGTGGATGGGCACCTTAGTGGTGTCGTGGATTCGGTCGACCGAGATGAGCTTAGTGCTCAGGGATATATAGAGTAGGCGGTGTTTTCTCTCGCTGGGACGTAAGCCGCGGTGGTACTCTGGTCCCAAATGTGCGGATGTGCAGACAATGTTTTCTCTTGTTGGGACGTAAGCCGTGGGGAATTGCATTACGCGATCGATCTTTCGAATCAGGAGCCACCATGATGGAAATCCAATTTCCGATACGTGTATTTCGGTTTTATTTGTAGAGCCTAGTATGGCGACATAGTGGGATGGGGCGCTTATGCCGTCTATGATTGATACTTATGATTTGAAGATATTTTATACAGTATGCACTTATAAAAGTATCAAATGATTTGTTTTAAACGTATCAAGCATTCTTGGCTATTATAAGGTAAAAGCCCTATCCTCCGGCTTGCGTTGCATTGTGTGATGGGACCTGGGTCTTATAATAGCTTCATTTTTCTTTATTTAGCAATTGCATTGTTGTTTTATGCACTTGTGTTCTTGGGAGGAAACCCGTTCCGTGTTATACGGCGTGGTCCCTTGATTTAACTAACTTTAAAAATAAAGATTAATAACTGTTTTAGTTCTCACACCAGTCACATGACTGACCTGGAGTTTATTGTTTTAACCTAAACTCTGGGTGCCCCTATTTTCGACACGGGCAGCTAGTAGTTTTGGTTTTGCAGATTTATATTCACAGGATCCTGGTTTACAGCTGGAACGATATCCGGAAAGCTTTGTATCCGTATATCTCCTTCAGTTGTGTATCGTATTATTTTCCGCTGCTATGTATTTAAATGTAATTTAAATCTCTGATATTTCCGTGTAATATTCATTTATACTCTGTATATTCTTGTATCTGATGGAATTGTTGTAATAACAATGAAATGTTCTTTTGTCTGCTTTATGATTTGTCTTGTCCTCCCAGTAATTCGTTCTTTCTCATCTCTTCGGAGACCGGGGAAGTTCGGGTCGCTTCAGATATGGTAGCTTTGGATACTGGTTATGCAATATTATTATCTGAGTAAGGCTATATTTTTGATTATATTATATTTTATCCATTCTGTTGTGAGATGTTTTCTAAGCTCTGATATATTTTATATCTCTGTCATTTCTGAAGAATACCAGACAAACTAACACGAGTTTCGATAGACTAGAATTTTGAAAAAAAAATCGGTCTGTCGGAATTTGGATTGTTACACTCTATATCATACAGACACACAGACACATATACATACATACATGCGCTCCCTCTAGTTCAATATATTGGACATTTTGAAGTTTCTCACACAAACTAAGAAAAGTGAAAATTGGCTTAATTACCCATAAATTCACATTTCCCAATGTTAAATGCTCATTAACTCTACCTTTGCTTTTGTAGGTTTCTCCTCGGCTTCTACTGTTTCAACATTAATTCACATTGCAATACACTTCTTGCTGTTTCAACATACAGTAAATTGAAAATTTGAAATAAAATTAACCTTTTCAGCAAAACTAAAAACTTGAAATGGAGTCAAAACCACACAAAAAAAAATCTTTCATTTCGTCCATGTATAAGAGGCATGAAAAAAATTGTTTCAAAACTATAGTACCATGGCATCTAAAAATAATTTTAACATTGATCTAAATTTTCCTCCTATAAACAACGTCGACGAAGAAGAGGAGCCAATCTCACTAATAATTAGTCAATCTTCTATTGGAACTCTCATACTATACTTGAATGTCGACTTAAATCAGGAGGTTGAATCACCATTACTCGAACTAAATGTTGATCAGTTGCATGAACGGGTAGAAGAAAACATAAACACTATTACAAATCAAGAGTTTGAATCACCATTATTTGAAGAAGACGAAGACAACATTGCTACAAATTCACGTATGTTATTTTTTTCTATGCATGAAAAAAAATTATTTTTAGTGTTTAAACTACGCATCTTACTGTTGTTGTAAATTCACATGTAAATTTAAATATTACAAATATTTGTGCATGTGCCATGCTTAAGTTGCTAGTATATTCTTCACGTATGTCATTTGTATGCATGCATGTGCTATGCAATATTTTTAGTGTCTCCTTTCTCCCTCCGTGTTTCCATATTTAAAATATGTATGTGTTGTCATTTGTATGTTTGAATGTATGCATGCACTGTGCCATATCTAACTTTGTTATATGAATAGTACATAATAATGCATATGCTATGTTTAACAAAACTAATATGAATGAGTTTATCCAATTAGTACCTTTGCAACATGCATATTGAAAATTTCAGACAATAAATTAGATATACACGGCACGCGCAAAGTTTTGTTGCATGATTTGTATGCATGTGCTATGCTTTATCTAACTTAGTAGCTTTGTTCCATGTATTTATCAGTTTTTTCATCTAAGAAAAAGTGCACTTATGTTTTTTACTAAACATATTTTTACTCTATTTTTCTGTTTTTAACATTTACAGGAAATATCCGTACATCTGTAGAAAATAGAATAATATTTCTATCAAACGAGCATAGATGGGCGATTTATCGTGCATTGTTAGAAAAGAGCGTTAATGGAAAGATTAAAAAATTAACAACAAGACAGGTTTCTGAACAATTTTCGATATCCATACAAACAGTACAACGTATTTAGAGATGGACAAGAGACAACCCAAATGGAGCAATAGTTAATGTTTCACACAGGAAAACGACAAACTGTGGTCGAAAGAGAATTCACGTTGATTTAAACCATGTACTTGACATTCCCTTACATCGGCGGAAAACCTTGAAAGCACATGCCGAAACTTTGAATGTAAGCTACACGACTTTATTTTAACTTTTAAAACAAGGTCTACTTCGGCGCTACACAAATGCAGTTAAGCCATATCTGATAGAAGAGCATATATAACATGTCTCAAATTTTGCATATCAGTGTTGGACCCAAGAAGCTTACCTCATGAGCCATAATTTGTCTCCATATATAATATGGTACATATCGATAAGAAGTGGTTCTATATGACCAAAAAGTACCATATATATTAATTACTTCCAAACGAAGATGCACTACATGTCAGAGTAAGAATTTTATAGGAAGTTATGTTTCTAGTTGCAATGGCTCGCCCAAGGTACGACGATAATGGAAATGAAGTGTTCTCGGGAAAATTAGGTGTGTTCCCTTTCGTCACCATGTAAAGGGCGTAAAGATCAAGTAAGAAAAGAGAAGCGGGCACTTAAGAAAATAAACCTATGGCCTCTGTACAAAGGGAGAATATGCGAGAATATATGATTGAGAAAGTTATACTAGCTATTCAAATTAAGTGGCCAAGAGAAGATTTTAATAAAACCATCTTCATTTAACAAGATAATGCAAAAATGCACATTGATTTGAACGACGAGGAATTTCAATTAGCTATTTCACAAATTGATTTTGACATTCGACTAACATATCAACCATCTAACTCGCAGATTTAAATATTCTAGATCTTGGTTTTCTTGCTTCAATTCAAGCATTGCAACACAAAGAGTGTCCAAGGGCAGTACAAGAGCTTATCAGTGTCACTGAGAAAGATTTCTACAATTACCCATTTAGCAAAGTAAATCATTTTTTTGAGTCTATAATTATGTATGTAAGAGATCATGAAGATATGTGCTTCAAACAAATATGATCTTCCACATATAATTAAAGTTACACAACAAAGAGAACTCCGTCTTCCTACATAAATTAGTTGTGATGCCACTGTGGTACAAAATGTTATGAATATATTGTCATCATCTTACTGGAGAATTACTTGTCAACCTGTGGTCATTTTTCTATTTTACTGCTGATCATGTTTTTTTTTGTTTCTAATGCTTGTCAACTGGAAGCATAAACCGGAATGAAGATTTACATTGCAACAAGTTGACAAAAATTTGCAATCGTTTGTAATGATGATAAGGCCTTCATTAAGAAAAATGAACAAGTTTACCTTATGACATTATTATCATTTTACTAGCACGGAGATGCTTATATGCTATTGAACACGTCTGCATAAACTTGTAATATCAAAACATTACAAGTGCATTAGAATTCAACTAGTACCATCAGCATACAAACTTTCTTCCCTAACCTACCCATGCTCTCTTATGCTTAATCCTTGGCTCAAAATTCAGCTTATATCAATAGAGCAAACGAAAAAGGACAAAAAAGAGGCAAAAAAAGGAGTACATATGTAGGTAAATGTTGATATCACTAACCATAAATTAAGCAATATGTGATCAATAGGAACTAAAAGCATAATCTGGAGGCATAAATTTAACAAACTCGAAGCATACATTCAACAAACTAGAAGCGGAAATTCAACAAAGCAGCAACCTAACAACCACATTGCAACAAACTTTTAAAAAAAGAGTTCCCCAAGCATGAATTCAAAAGAACTCGGGATACATAATCTTTAGCATTGAGACAATAAATTGATTCACCTCTAGATCATTATTTAGCACTGTTTCTTCAATATGCGTCTTGTTTAAGTCAATAATCTGATCGACCTTAGCAGGCACTGCAGCATTGCGAAGTTGTGTTTCATCAAGTTTTTCTTCATTATCAGGCATCTCGTTCAAATCAAATTCTTAAATAATCTTCTTTGTTGGAGGAGATGAAGAATCCTTATCCATGCTGAATTGAGGTTTAGCTTTGATTTTTCTATAATAAAAAGTTTGGAATGATTGTTTCTTTCTTATAGCAATACAAAAGAGAGGGAAATAAGTTGGCATTGAAGTGAACATAAATACAACTACTTCATTGGAAGAGCAAATAGATAGGAATAGGAATAATTTTTTTTTTGTTAATGTTGCATTGGAAAAGAGAACAAAATCATGTGTACTGCAGAGCGTCATATATTTGGGAAAATGAAACAACTCAATGAAACGTTGATTATTTTGGATTGGAGGAAGTATATATGAAATAAAGTGCACTTTATTATTACAAAGGTAAAGGATACAAAATACAAAGCTTCTCTAACAAATAAAATACCAACATCCAACAAAGCCCAACTTGAAAATACTATAGTAGAAATCAAACACAACACGAAAATAAAAAATTAAACTACTAAAAAAATGCCCATGTGAAAAAAGGAGATCAAGCACCAAACTAAATAGTCATGGAGAAAATGAAATAATTGTCTCTAAAGACTAGTAGAAGAGCCCTTCTCCGAAGCCTCTGACTTTCTGGCAATAGGGATTTCATTTCTTCTCTTACTCTCAAATCCTTGAATAAGCGAAGTGATTTCAACAAGATAATTTTAGCTTTAATTTATCTGCAAATGGAATTATTTTTCAAAACCTGATTGCATCTCTCTTTTTAGATTTGGATAATGACAGTTGTAATGGCTATTCTAGCTATATCCTACAGAATTTTATTTTGTTTAGAGAAATTGTTTAGATCCAAAAATTCCTGAATTGAATCATTACTTCCGTGCGTTTTGATTTGAAGATTTGTCTTGGTAAAATCTCAAATAAATTTGGTATAAGAGCACTGAGAGAATAATAATCCATGTCTTTCATGTATATAATACATAGTTTACAATTAAAATCCGAAAAAAAAAATTCCATTTGAGAACTTTATCCAATGTTTGCAATTTATTAAGACAAGCCAAATATGAGATAAAAGAATATTTTTGCACCTAAGGTCTCTTCCAGATAAAATTAGCCAATTCAAAAGTCGCTTTGCATGGAGAAATTACTTGGTAAGCATATCTAATCAAGAAAACTCCTTTGTTATTACCTTTCCATGTCCAAAAGTCATTTGGTTTGTCACTAACTTTTTTTTCTTTACTTTAGTGAAATCAGGTATGGTTAAAGGGATTTGAAGATGGTCTAAATTCCAACTGCCATTTAGTATAATTATAGAAACACCATAGTACATATTACTACAGTGGTTCATATGCAGCCAACCTAAGATTGAAACAAGATTTTTACCACGGGTTCATGGATCAAGCCGGAGGTGAATATCTTGTCCATTGGTAATACTTCTATTATATAGATTTTTACAAATTTCTCTGTTCTTCAGCATAATTTTCCATATGTAGAAAGCATTATTATCTATATTTATGATCCAAAAGTTTTTCTCTCTAGTGTTTCTACTACTCATACATTTTTCCCATAAAGAATTATCCTGTAAATAAACCCTAATATCCTTAAGACCAACGCTAACATTAGACTTGGGCTGGCATAGTTGGCTCCAAGATATTTTATAAGATTTATTTTTTCCATATAAAATTAGCGCAAATTGATTCAATTTTATATATAATGTGGGTAGGAATTTGATAGGTTTGAATCCAAACATAAATTATAGGATAGATAAATGAATTAATGAACTCAATTCTCGCTGTCGTACATAAGAACTCGTTACTCCAACAGTTCATTTCACTTTTGATCATGTCCAACAGTTCAAGAGAATGCCTACTACTTATTTTTTTTATTAGATAAAGGAAGTCCTAAGTATTTTACAAGTAAATATGAAGCTCTGATATATAGTTGGTTGGATATCCATTCATTCTACCTGTTTCTTTTATTAAAATAAAATTTTGATTTCCTTCATAAACTATTAGATCCATGATAGAAATTGCATTAAGAACCCTTTTAACAACATCAATACTCTTGTGATTAAATTTAGAATAAACAAGCAGATCATCTGCATAGATCAAATGAGTTATAATAGGCAAGTTTTAGTAAATAGGACATAAATTTCCTTTTATAAATTCCTAATCAAGTAAAATTCCGAATACTTCATTGCAATAGAAAATAAATATGTGATAAAGGATCACTTTGGCGCAAACATCTATTGCTCTTAATAAAGCCAGTTGAAATACCGTCAATCAATATGAAAAAAGATGGGGAGAAATGTAGTTATAGATGAATCTACAAAAAACATGAAGAAATCCCATTTGTTTCATAATATATATAGTAAAATCTCTGCAAATCTTGTCATATGCTTTTCGCAAGTTTATCTTCATACACATTTTATCAACACCATGCGTGCTAAAGCTCCTAGCCATTTTTTAAGCAAATATGTTGTTTTCAAACATGTATCTTCCCAAAATGAAAACATTTTGATCTTTTGATATAATCTCAAGTAGAATTAACTTTAACCTGTTATAGAGAATGTTACACAAGACTTTAAATATTACATTGCAACATGAAATAGGTTTAAATTCACTTGGTTCGGAAGCATTTTGCTTTTTAGGAATTAATGTAATAAAAGTATGATTTAAGTTTTTCATAAATTTGCCACTAAAGAAAACATCATTGATAGCACGAAGAAGATCTTCTTTAATATCGAGCTACTGAATTTTGAAAATTTTAGCACCAATTTTCTCATCGTGAATGTTAAAAACTACATCATTAATTTCAACCAGACTAATAGGCTTTTCTAACATTTTCTTACCTATAACTAAACCACCTTTTTGGGAATTATTTTAGGATAGCTTATAGAAACCTTGGAGAGTTTTATAATTCATGAAAATAATCGAATATTTTACGTGTAAAAGATCCATTGTCTATCAATGAATTATGTAACAACCCGCTTTTATTAAATAATAAATGGGTAAGAAATAAAGATTGCATGAATATGTGTATATGTCTAGAATTTAAATGTTAAAATAAAAGATTCAAGTTAAGAGAAGATAGAAATAAATGCATAAATGAGAATTTTGGTAGACTTATAAATGAGAATTTTGAAGTCTAATGAAAGAAACTAATAATAAGTGGAAGCCCGCTCTAGCGGCATAAAACTGAATGAAGAATGTAAGTAGCCAATTGTGTGCTAATGAATCTGGTAACCTGAGATAACAGTGAAATGAAATAAGTTGTACTTAATTATATGAATTAAATAACATTATAACAGAAAACATGTGGATCGTAATAAGATATACTTAATTATACATTAAGTAGAACATGTTATTGTAACCTGTAAACCTGAAATTGAATAATGAATGACATGGTAATAATGTAAAAGGATTGTAGATTACTTTAGTTAATTACAATCTAGGGAATAACATGTTGCAGGCTTATTAATGAACTTAAATGGGTTAAGTTATATCACTAAATTAATAAGCGAGAGGGGCCATTCCTTAGAGATATAAGGGTAACTTGAATAAAAGATGAAGTGTGGATAATAAAGTTAATCGTAAGCTGATAAGACATAACAAGCGCAGGATTAAACGATTATACATAGGGTCTAGTAACACGTTAGCGTGAGGTTCTTGGACTATTCTGCACGTCTGAAGGTGAAGAACCCAATGGGGGTAGATCATCAAGGTGTCTGGAGGCATGAGAGGGGAACGTCCATCTGATAATTCTGCTTGCTGGCTCTACAGGACGAGAAGGAAGCATGTGGCTTCCAAGGGACGTGGTAGGGTTCTCCGTGGTGGTCCTCTGTTGTGATGCATTCTCAGGCTATACTCACATAGGTTGAGTCTGCGTGTTACCACCCAATGAGTATACCTTGACTGCAACGGTAATTTGGTAGTCAGAAGGCTTTTGCGGTATGACATTGGGGTAATTCGACGATTTGTGTACAAAAAGGATTGTCAGGACAAAATAAAGGATAATAATCATCGGGTGTCTATCATCGGTAGTCATTGAGATGTGGAAAGACTAGAGCTAAACCTACAAACCATCGATCATTTACTATCGAGACTTTGGTTGTGAGACATGCCAATTTGGATGTAGATTGTTTGCTAGGGGACGTCACTTAGCTCTTGATGTAGTCTTTCACTAGTTGAGGGAGGGGTCGAGGTGGGACCATAGCCACCATGAAAATGCAGACCATAGTTTAGATATTCGTACTTTAGGTCCTTCTATCAGACTTATATAGATATAGAAAAGTTCCCGATCGAGTTCCA
Organism: Allium sativum; assembly: GCA_030737875.1. Classification (NCBI taxonomy): domain Eukaryota; kingdom Viridiplantae; phylum Streptophyta; class Magnoliopsida; order Asparagales; family Amaryllidaceae; genus Allium; species Allium sativum. Next base: position 563,556,214 of record CM060919.1, on the reverse strand, counting down.
TGCATTCAGATATAGCCCTGTTACAGGACTCGCGACACAGTATATAGAACGTACGTGTGAGAGTCAAGGTACATGCACACCGCACCGGATGGTGTATCGTATGTGTTAGGACATTACTCTCTGCTGAGATTTGATTTAGCCAAGGAGTTCATGTATGGCAGTCCGTATGCTTACATAGCATAACAATAACAGTTCCGTGCGGAACGTGGCGTAATAATATGGAGGTCCGTACGTCGTTCGATGTAGGATGAGAGTCGCATATGCTTCTGTGGTGTGATGGCGGAGACCATGCGAGAAAGGTACAACGGGAAGTACCTTAATAATGGGGTAGTTACATATATGCTATATTGGGTTAATCTACAGGGAGGTAGATGGATACGACGTGTGTGTAAAGCCTTGAGTATTATTAACCCAAACAACCTAATAAATAAAAAAATGTAACTGAATGGTATATGTAAGGTTATTCCAGAATGTGTAGTTTAGTCCAGTCACCAGAAATTGTGTTCTGATCCCCTCCTCATAACACACTCCCATGTTAGGTTTATGGCAGAGATATGATAGCTTTGGATACTGGTTGTGCAGTATTATTATTTTGGTATGACTATATTTGATTATGTTATATTTTATTCCATTCCGCTATGCGAAGTTTTCTGAGCTCTGATATATTTATTGTCCCTGTCTTTTCTACAGGATACAAGACAAGCCAACTCGAGCTTCGATAGATAGGGATTTATGAAAAAAAATTGGTTTGTGGAATTTGGGTTGTTACAAATTACCACCATTATCAAGAACATATTTATTTTTGAGATTCTCTTTGTTTGCTGACAATTTAGAGTAAAAAATATTTTGAAGGAATATTTAACTCTATAAGATACTTGAGCTTAGCTATTTGTTTAAAGTCAACGCTTTGATTAAAAGGAGTTTTCTCAAATTTTCTTGATATTGGTGCAGAAGAGTGTTGCCATTAGGAAAATTAATAATGAGGTTATAAATTCTATCATTATCCCTCCTTAAATCTCCAGCTAGCACAGAAAAGTAATATTGAGATTTTTTCTAGCTTTTGAGAATCCTTTTAATACATTTTAGTTTATTTATAAATTGAAACAAAGCCTTTCCAGAAAGCCTCATTTTTAAGATATGGATAACCCGATTAAAATAACCTTCCTTGAAACACTAGCTGTTTTTGTATCTGAAAGGGGGTTTCTTGTTATTGTTAAAACTAGTACTATTGCAACTTAGATTCACTAAAAGAGGAGTATGGTCGCTACTGGAGTGATTTAAGATTGCACAATTAAGTATGGAAACATATTAGCACATCTTTGAATGATAAAAGTTCAAACAATTCTAGAATGTGTATTAAGGTTTGCACCACGCCTTCAGGTGACAAAATTACCTTTGAAACTGGTCTGAATAAAATTAAGATGGTTGGTGTAGTGACAAACTTCATTAGCAATTTTATAGATGAAATATGTACATTGGTTCTATCAACAGAAAAAACGATGTCATTAAAATCTCGTAATCCAGACACAATCTTTACTAGGTTTAATGTCAAGAAGATGTTTCCAAAGAAGTTGCCTTTGAGTATTAAAATTAGAACCATAAACCGAGGAAATAATTATTTGAAGGCCACCGACATTAGTATATTTACAAGTAATACACTACTGATTTATACTTATAACCTATTGCTTCCAATAGTTCTTGTCATAACCAATAAGAGTTCTCCTTTTGTAATTTGAAGAGTTATTATTTGAAACTCTACAATCTTTAAATTTCACGACATAATTAGCAATAGAATGATTACATAGCTTATGCTCAACAATACTCATTATTGTTATGGTTTGTGATATTTATCACATGAATATTAAAGTGGAGATATTGGAAATTGCAGAATTTTAGGATCTGTTGACCGAGTTTTATGGATTTGTTGAGATATTTTAGAAAAGGTTTATTTTGAGGAAGTCTTAAGACGTATTTATTTCTGAGATATTTTAGGGCCCAATCGGGTATAGACCTAGTCTTTTCATTTGTCTATATAAGCATGTCATTAGGGGTAGATTTAGTTGTACTTTTGAGGGAGAAAAACTTGTTTTTTGTTTTTTTTGGGATTGAGATATGTTCTCAATATTAGGTCTTTCTTTGTAATAAATTGGTGGAATAATAAAGGTTCTTTTGGAGGAATTTGTTTGTTATTGTTTTTTCCCTCTTTTAAAATCTAATTGTGTAGAGATCTTAGGGAAACCCTAACAATTGGTATCAGAGCCTTCTACACAATTTTTTTGGAGAGGGTTTGAATATGGATAAAATAATTATTGAAAAGCTTAATGGAAGAAATTGGGGATTATGGAAGGCAAAGATGGAATATTTCCTTTATCTTAATGATCTTCATCAACCACTAGAGAATAATGGGGAAAAACCTAGCAATCTATCCAAAGCAAAATGAGAGACTTTGGATAGGAAGGTTGCTGCGTCTATTCGATATTTTTTTGGATAATTCAGTGTTTCATATTGTTGCTAATAAAACATCGGCTTATGCTATATGGAAGAAATTGGAAGGGGTTTATGCGAAGAACTCTACAACAAATAAGGCTCTTCTTATGAGAAGATTGGTGAATCAGAAACTTAAGAAAGGTGGATCAATTGGAGAGCATCTTAATGATTTTCACGAAATTGTGAATCATTTGGCTGCCGTAAATTTCAAGGTGGATAATGAAACACAAGCTTTAATGATGATGAGTTCATTGCCGGAGAGTTGGGAAACACTTGTGGTTGCGTTGAATAACTCAAATTCGGATGGTGTTGTTTCAATGGGGCCCGTGGTTAGTAGCTTGATTAATGAAGAGATCTGGAGGATGAGCCTTATGGAAGGAAAAGATAAGGAGGAAACAGAAATTGAAACTCCAATTGAAAAACTTTTGTTGCAAAGAAGGTTAATCAACGAAATATGGATAGGCAATCAAATAGACCAAACAAAAAGAAGGAATACATTTTTTTTACTGTGACAAACCCGGTCATCAACTGAGATTTTGTAACAACCCGTATTTTTGAATAACATGTTATAACATAAATGGAGGCAGAATTAAACTGTAAAATCTGAATCAAGGGAAACGGGCTATGCCATTGCGTTCGTCTCGGAAAAATACGCGAAATAGAGTCCGAGTTTTCGAAAATCGGAGTCCGTATGACCAAGCTATGGCCTCGCGAAGTTTCACGAAAAATTCCCAAATTAAAGTATACTTAATTAAGTGAAATGGGTTGCGCAGAGAAATATATATATATATATATTGATATATATATATATATATATAATTGAAAATTAAACAAATATGCAAAAATGTTCAAAACAGCGAATTGGGAGAGGGGAATAACCGAACCGGCCGATTTTTGAGGTCGACCCGAGCTCGCTGGGTCGACTAGGAGTTAATCCAGGGTGTTTGGCTGTCAACCCGTGGGCCGATTCGCTCAAATGCAGATTTTGCATTTGAATGGTTCTCATGGTCCATCTTTAATCTAAAGGCCCTAGATGGTTCCTACACTTGACTTCTTCCCCAAGACATGCTTTGATGGCTTGGATTGAATCTAGGGTTAATCCTATGGCCTAAAACACTTGCCTAATCTATAAATAAGACCCTAACCTACCCTAAATCATCATTATTCATTCATACAACTAAACTATGGCAAAATCAATCCTCTCATGGCCTCCACTCTCTTCATAAAATTCCTAAATAAATTCCTAAGTGATTTTCCATGCATACAAGTGTTTTTAGACTTGTATGATCATCATTAGCTTGCATTCAAGTCAAGTTTCTATCTTTGCATCATAAAGAGAGAGTTTTGATCTATTTTGCTTGCATTTTGGGGTTTAATTGGTTGCATAAGGGTTTTCTTACATTTGCTATACTCATTTGAGTCCGCATAAGCATTGTAAGCCCTATTCTACTCTCATACTTAAACTTTAAAGTTAAATGTATGATATGCAAGTTTGATATGTAAGTTGTCATATGATAAGCAAGTTGTGTTATGCAAGTTTGATATGTAAGTTGTCATATGATAAGCAAGTTGTGTTATGCAAGTTTGATATGTAAGTTGTCATATGATAAGCAAGTTGTGTTATGCAAGTTTGATATGTAAGTTGTCATATGATAAGCAAGTTGTGTTATGCAAGTTTGATATGTAAGTTGTCATATGATAAGCAAGTTGTGTTATGCAAGTTTGATATGTAAGTTGTCATATGATAAGCAAGTTGTGTCATGCAAGTTTGATGTGCAAGTTGTCACATGATATGCAAGTTATGCTATGCAAGTTTGATATGTAAGTTGTCACATAATATGCAAGTTATGCTATGCAAGTTTGATATGCAAGCTGTCACATGATATGCAAGTTATGCTATGCAAGTTTGATATGCAAGTTGTCATATGATATGCAAGTTATGCATGCTTTTTGAGGCCTAATGCAAGTATTTGAACATATGTACATTTCATATGCCACCATGTTGAACTTGTGGCTTCAACACTTTTATGTCATGATTATGCCAAGTTCCCTCTTTCTATCCTTTATGCGCTATTGCGATATGTAAGCGATGGGATTGCGTTTGGGGTTGGGTAAACTTAAAAGACTTAAAAACATAAGCTTGGGAATTTACCTATTAAGTTAGGTCTACCCATTGGGAATTTACCTATTAAGTTAGGTCTACCCAATTGCTTGAAAATTTGTAACATGTTTTGGAAACATGGTGGACATGACACTTAGAAAAGATAAGTGTGGCCAACTCGAGGTTGGGTTGAGTTTGTAGCGTAAACCTACCCGGAACCGACCGGCCTAACTAGTTGCTACAAACGATAGGACCCAATGTGAGAAGTTGGTCATGTTGTACCTTGGACCCGAGGTTAGACCAAGTTGTGGTGTAAAGCTACCCGGACCCGCCCGGCCTAACTAGTAACCACAACAAAGTCTAATGTGAGAGGTTAAGGCGCATTAATTAATTAATGCCTCATGATTAGGGTTAAGTCATGGTCCATTTAATACTTAACCAATTTGGGCTTGGTAGATTAACGGGGTTGAGTTAACCTACACTTAACCAATCTGAACTCGGTAATTTCACGGGGTTAAGTTGAACTATACCAATCCAACTCAGTAATTTGATAAGGCTGAGAACCGATTTGATACCTGGTCTGGATAAACTAACTTGATTGATAAGTTAAACGAACCTGCTTTGCGGATCTGTAGGACCCACACTAAGTTAGGCAGGTTTGTAAATCTGTTATCTGATCCGTTAGTCTGAAAACTAATCGTCTGAACTTTGTATGTCTGAACTCTGTTAATAAGTTAATCTGAATCTGATAGTCTGGGGACACAAGGGGGAATACTTGTGTCATCTGTTGTTTGGGACCCATATTAGTCAGTAACCCTTTCTGGTATCAAAACTTTGACCCAACTGTAGGTAGGGTCCGGGCACGCTTACTGAACTAATTATAAGTGGTTCATTCTGATAATGGCGATGGGTGTTGATGGTGCGTTCCAACCGGGTCATGTGCGTGCATGGATCCCGGTCTGCCTCTGAGGATGTAAGACGCCGTGACATCTATAAATATGCCTGTGCCAATTGGTTGCCACATTAGGGGGTGATACACCCTATCGTGGGGCCGACATAGGGTATTTATGTATTAGGGAGCCGATCGCTTGGGTAGGATTTAGGGTACACTTAGTTCTGTCTGATTCTGTTGGTACCGTCTGTTCTGTTGGGTGGCAACACCCGTCTGTTTCTACGTGGTACCGTTCTGTTAGGGTGGTAAAGGCCCATTATAGTTAGTATTCCGTTTCTGTACTTTATCTGTTTGGGTGGTTAAGGCCCATTATTGTTAGCATTCCGTTTCTGTACTTTATCTGTTGGGATGGTAAGAGACCATTTTTCCCAAGCTCTATTTCTGTATGGACCATTCTGTTCCGTCCTGTTTCGATGTGAACATTGGGGTAACACCTAATCCTGTTATACTAGGATTGGTACCAAGAAGTTGGATCTTGATTTGAGTCAAACACCTGATACTGGGCCAAGTTTAGGCCAAGGGATAAATTCTTGATTATACATAACATGTTAGAATGCTGATACACCTGTGGTGCAAAACCTTAAACCTGATTATGCGATGACACCTTTATCTACCTTGTTAGTTAATCATCATGCTAGTATGTTGTTATCCTTATGTTCATCCCTGCTGCTCATGCCAGTTAACTTTATCAGTTTACATTGATTGTAGTAGGGCTTACTCAGTCTTTTTGACTGACCTGTTTTCTTTCGCCTCTTTTCTTCCGTTTCCCCCCCAGGTTCTCAGGGAGGGAATATTGGAGCTTAGCTGGATTTCTGATCGCTTGCTTGTGGGATTAGCTCATGTACAGTCTTGACATGAAGCTAGCTATGGTTATCATTTATTTTGGGGATAGCACTTATGTATTTCAGTTTTCAGATGATGTTGTTTTATCTAGACTTGTTTATTTGTAAAGTTGATATTATGTTGTACCAGACTTGTTTTGAAATGGTTTAAAATCTTCCGCTATTTTATCTATGTTATTTACTCTGTTTACATATATACATATGTTCTTGTTCTGCCTCGATATATCATTATGCATGTTTACCTGATTCAAACGCCCCTCCAAAGTCAGAGTGCTTGCAAGAGTTACCCTGGCGGAGGTGGGGTGTTACATTTGGTATCAGAGCATATGGTACGAGAAGGAACAAAAAAAAAGATTTTAGAAAACTTTTGGAAAACTATTTTCAAAACCAAGTATAAAGTATTTTCCAAAGAAAAGTCTAGTTTATTTTAAAGGCTATTCCCCAAAAAGCCATTAGCAAAATTCCTTCGTTTTTCTCCATTCTGAATCTGTCTTTTTCTTTTTCAGTATGGCTGATAACTTTGTTATCCCGGAGGGAGTGCACGTACCTGTTTGGTATAGGAGACTTTTGGAGGCTAGGGCGACCGAAGCCGGCCCCGCAGATGTCCCTCCTCCTCCTCCTCCAGTAGTTAATGTTCCTCCTCCTGTAGTTAATGTTCCTCCTCCTCCTGTCGCTGAGGTTCCTCTTCCTCCTCCCCCTCAGCATCCTCAAGTGGACTTCGCAAAGACTTGCAAAGATTTCAAAGCAATGGGTGGCAAGAACTTTCAAGGCACTGAGACTTTTGTGGAGGCCAGAAATTGGTTGAAAGAGACCGAGGATTTGTTTGCTATCTTTGGGTTAGACGATCAGAGGAAGCTCTTGTTGGCGGTTTGGCTTATGAAGGATGAAGCCGCTTATTGGTGGGAAGTCACCAATGGTACTAGGCCTGTGGAGACTTGGGCCGATTTCAGGACAAGATTCAGGCTTAAGTTTCTGTCTTCTACTGAAGAGAATTTGCAAATGGAATGGTTTATTGCTTTGAAGCAAGGAGACATGTCTGTTAAAGAATATGTGAACAAGTTCAATCAGTTAGCTCGTTTTGGCTTGGATATGGTGAGTACTACTCAGAAGAAGGCTCTTCGTTTTGCTAGAGGATTGAATGAGCCGTTACAGGAGTTAGCTATGTCTCATGTGCCCATGGGGGCCACGTTTGAGAGTTTGGTAGATATGGCCCTACTCAATGAAGAGAACAAGAGTGTAAAGAAGGAGGTCAAGGTGAATGAGTCTCAAAACAAGAAAACGGGGCCCAAAAAGGAAATGCAAAAGAAGGAGGAGAAGTCTGAAGATAAGAAGGAAAAGAAGTGCTTTACTTGTGGAAGCTCAACTCATCTAAACAAGGATTGCAGAAAGAGGAAGGGTACTTGCTTTAATTGTGGAGAGATGGGACACTTCACTAGGGACTGCCCGAAGAAGAAAGGGACTACGTCGGAAGGAGCGGTGAATACTCGCATGGCGGGTGAATAGATTAGGGCTAGAATAATTTGTCTGTAGGATGTTTAATTTTCCTTGTCTAATTTTCAGTTTGAAACTCTTTTTCTGGTATCTTGATTTTGTAATGGCAACTCAGTACTTTAATGCTAGTCTTGCTTCTGATCTGGTAATAGTCTCAAACTCCCTGAGAGTTATAACTCATCTGTTTGTGATAAATTGGGATTTGAGAGTATCTGTGACTATGACAAATACATTCTGGGTTCCTACCATGCTTAGTTTCCTAAGAATCATTTGGGAAGATCTGATCTCTACTAGTAGTCTGTAAGTATATATACCAAGTTTTTGTTTTATCTGTACTCGCTTCCATCACTCGACTGTATATGAATCCTATGGATGTAAACATGTGTTTGAGACATGTTATGTTTGATGGTTGCAAGCGGATGCAAGTGGTTGCTAGTGGTTGCTCGTGGATGTATAAACACACACTAGGCACTAGATCGGCTTGAAATACACTCTCATATTGCATATGAATGTGTGTACATTTTCAATTCTTATGGTTGCAAGATGGTTGATTCGGCACATGGATGTTGCATATGGATGTATGTTATGTGCACACATATAGATGTTATACATTATGTTAGGAATTGCATACATATGGATTCATTTCACTAACATAATTTGCATTGATGATATTTGCATTAGATAAGTACATATACACACACCTTTGCATATGTTCATACAACATTTAGAATCTAGTAAGGACAATGATTGCTCGTGGATGGTGTTTTGAGTAGATGGATGTTGGATGGTAGGATACGTTCTTCCTAACTTGGAGATTTCGGGGACGAAATCCTTTAAGGAGGGAAGAATGTAACAACCCGTATTTTTGAATAACATGTTATAACATAAATGGAGGCAGAATTAAACTGTAAAATCTGAATCAAGGGAAACGGGCTATGCCATTGCGTTCGTCTCGGAAAAATACGCGAAATAGAGTCCGAGTTTTCGAAAATCGGAGTCCGTATGACCAAGCTATGGCCTCGCGAAGTTTCACGAAAAATTCCCAAAGTAAATTATACTTAATTAAGTGAAATGGGTTGCGCAGAGAAATATATATATATTGATATATATATATATATATAATTGAAAATTAAATAAATATGCAAAAATGTTCAAAATAGCGAATTGGGAGAGGGGAATAACCGAACCGGCCGATTTTTGAGGTCGACCCGAGCCCACTGGGTCGACTAGGGGTTAATCCAGGGTGTTTGGCTGTCAACCCGTGGGCCGATTCGCTCAAATGCAGATTTTGCATTTGAATGGTTCTCATGGTCCATCTTTAATCTAAAGGCCCTAGATGATTCCTACACTTGACTTCTTCCCCAAGACATGCTTTGATGGCTTGGATTGAATCTAGGGTTAATCCTATGGCCTAAAACACTTGCCTAATCTATAAATAAGACCCTAACCTACCCTAAATCATCATTATTCATTCATACAACTAAACTATGGCAAAATCAATCCTCTCATGGCCTCCACTCTCTTCATAAAATTCCTAAATAAATTCCTAAGTGATTTTCTATGCATACAAGTGTTTTTAGACTTGTATGATCATCATTAGCTTGCATTCAAGTCAAGTTTCTATCTTTGCATCATAAAGAGAGAGTTTTGATCTATTTTGCTTGCATTTTGGGGTTTAATTGGTTGCATAAGGGTTTTCTTACATTTGCTATACTCATTTGAGTCCGCATAAGCATTGTAAGCCCTATTCTACTCTCATACTTAAACTTTAAAGTTAAATGTATGATATGCAAGTTTGATATGTAAGTTGTCATATGATAAGCAAGTTGTGTTATGCAAGTTTGATATGTAAGTTATCATATGATAAGCAAGTTGTGTTATGCAAGTTTGATATGTAAGTTGTCATATGATAAGCAAGTTGTGTTATGCAAGTTTGATATGTAAGTTGTCATATGATAAGCAAGTTGTGTTATGCAAGTTTGATATGTAAGTTGTCATATGATAAGCAAGTTGTGTTATGCAAGTTTGATATGTAAGTTGTCATATGATAAGCAAGTTGTGTCATGCAAGTTTGATGTGCAAGTTGTCACATGATATGCAAGTTATGCTATGCAAGTTTGATATGTAAGTTGTCACATAATATGCAAGTTATGTTATGCAAGTTTGATATGCAAGCTGTCACATGATATGCAAGTTATGCTATGCAAGTTTGATATGCAAGTTGTCATATGATATGCAAGTTATGCATGCTTTTTGAGGCCTAATGCAAGTATTTGAACATATGTACATTTCATATGCCACCATGTTGAACTTGTGGCTTCAACACTTTTATGTCATGATTATGCCAAGTTCCCTCTTTCTATCCTTTATGCGCTATTGCGATATGTAAGCGATGGGATTGCGTTTGGGGTTGGGTAAACTTAAAAGACATAAAAACATAAGCTTGGGAATTTACCTATTAAGTTAGGTCTACCCATTGGGAATTTACCTATTAAGTTAGGTCTACCCAATTGCTTGAAAATTTGTAACATGTTTTGGAAACATGGTGGACATGACACTTAGAAAAGATAAGTGTGGCCAACTCGAGGTTGGGTTGAGTTTGTAGCGTAAACCTACCCGGAACCGACCGGCCTAACTAGTTGCTACAAACGATAGGACCCAATGTGAGAAGTTGGTCATGTTGTACCTTGGACCCGAGGTTAGACCAATTTGTGGTGTAAAGCTACCCGGACCCGCCCGGCCTAACTAGTAACCACAACAAAGTCTAATGTGAGAGGTTAAGGCGCATTAATTAATTAATGCCTTATGATTAGGGTTAAGTCATGGTCCATTTAATACTTAACCAATTTGGGCTTGGTAGATTAACGGGGTTGAGTTAACCTACACTTAACCAATCTGAACTCGGTAATTTCACGGGGTTAAGTTGAACTATACCAATCCAACTCAGTAATTTGATAAGGCTGAGAACCGATTTGATACCTGGTCTGGATAAACTAACTTGATTGATAAGTTAAACGAACCTGCTTTGCGGATCTGTAGGACCCACACTAAGTTAGGCAGGTTTGTAAATCTGTTATCTGATCCGTTAGTCTGAAAACTAATCGTCTGAACTTTGTATGTCTGAACTCTGTTAATAAGTTAATCTGAATCTGATAGTCTGGGGACACAAGGGGGAATACTTGTGTCATCTGTTGTTTGGGACCCATATTAGTCAGTAACCCTTTTTGGTATCAAAACTTTGACCCAACTGTAGGTAGGGTCCGGGCACGCTTACTGAACTAATTATAAGTGGTTCATTCTGATAATGGCGATGAGTGTTGATGGTGCGTTCCAACCGGGTCATGTGCGTGCATGAATCCCGGTCTGCCTCTGAGGATGTAAGACGCCGTGACTTCTATAAATATGCCTGTGCCAATTGGTTGCCACTTTAGGGGGTGATACACCCTATCGTGGGGCCGACACAGGGTATTTATGTATTAGGGAGCCGATCGCTTGGGTAGGATTTAGGGTACACTTAGTTCTGTCTGATTCTGTTGGTACCGTCTGTTCTGTTGGGTGGCAACACCCGTTTGTTTCTACGTGGTACCGTTCTGTTAGGGTGGTAAAGGTCCATTATAGTTAGTATTCCGTTTCTGTACTTTATCTGTTAGGGTGGTTAAGGCCCATTATTGTTAGCATTCCGTTTCTGTACTTTATCTGTTGGGATGGTAAGAGACCATTTTTCCCAAGCTCTATTTCTGTATGGACCATTCTGTTCCGTCCTGTTTCGATGTGAACATTTGGGTAACACCTAATCCTGTTATACTAGGATTGGTACCAAGAAGTTGGATCTTGATTTGAGTCAAACACCTGATACTGGGCCAAGTTTAGGCCAAGGGATAAATTCTTGATTATACATAACATGTTAGAATGCTGATACACCTGTGGTGCAAAACCTTAAACCTGATTATGCGATGACACCTTTATCTACCTTGTTAGTTAATCATCATGCTAGTATGTTGTTATCCTTATGTTCATCCCTGCTGCTCATGCCAGTTAACTTTATCAGTTTACATTGATTGTAGTAGGGCTTACTCAGTCTTTTTGACTGACCTGTTTTCTTTCGCCTCTTTTCTTCCGTTTCCCCCCAGGTTCTCAGGGAGGGAATATTGGAGCTTAGCTGGATTTCTGATCGCTTGCTTGTGGGATTAGCTCATGTACAGTCTTGACATGAAGCTAGCTATGGTTATCATTTATTTTGGGGATAGCACTTATGTTTTTCAGTTTTCAGATGATGTTGTTTTATCTAGACTTGTTTATTTGTAAAGTTGATATTATGTTGTACCAGACTTGTTTTGAAATGGTTTAAAATCTTCCGCTGTTTTATCTATGTTATTTACTCTGTTTACATATATACATATGTTCTTATTCTGCCTCGATATATCATTATGCATGTTTACCTGATTCAAACGCCCCTCCAAAGTCAGAGTGCTTGCAAGAGTTACCCTGGCGGAGGTGGGGTGTTACAGATTTTGTCATAAGCTTAAAAAGGATAAGGGGAAGATGAAGGCATTGGAAGAAGAGTCGGATGAACAAAAGGACAATGATAATGAGGTGAATCTTGGTGAGGAACTTGAATGCAATGTTTTATGTGTTAGTGAAGGCAAAAGCAAAGATTGGATACTTGATTCAGGAGCTTGTTTTCACGTATGCCATCAAAAGGAAGCATTTGTTGATTATGAAGAACAAACTAGTACAGTGGAATCTGTCGACGGTCAAGATTTGCATGTTAAAGGTATAGGTTCAGTTCGATTGAAGATGAATGATGGAAGGTTGGTGAAGCTAACGGGAGTTAGGTACATCCCAAAAATTAAGAAGAATCTTGCTTCAATTGGACAGTTGGAACAAAAAGGCTGCAATTTCTCGACTTGAGGTGGAGTCACAAGTGTTTGGAGGGGTAACAAGGAGCTTCTGTGCACAAGACGGGGAGATGATAACATATATAAATTGCTTGGAAAAACGGTGGAGAATGTTATGAGTTCTCAAATTGGATTAGGAAAGGAAAGTTCATGTGAATCAAGGTGGAGTCATCCATGTAAAGCCACAAAGTCTACATGGAGGCCATTGTGGTATTACAAGCAATTTTGAGATTATTTTTGTGGTGTATCTCAAATTAGAGATGCTTCATTTGTAGGTGGTTTTTTGGATTTGTTGGAGTGATTTCATATCAAGGTGGAGTGTTATGATTTGTGATATTTATCACATGAATATTGAAGTGGAGATATTGGAAGTTGCGGAATTTTAGGATCTGTTGACCGAGTTTTATGGATTTGTTGAGATATTTTAGAAAAGGTTTATTTTGAGAAAGTCTTAAGACGTATTTATTTCTGAGATATTTTAGGGACCAATTTGCTATAGACCTAGTATTTTCATTTGTCTATATAAGCATGTCATGAGAGGTAGATTTATTTGTACTTTTGAGGGAGAAAAACTTGTTATTTGTTTTTTAAGGATTGAGATATCTTCTCAATTTTAAGTCTTTCTTTGTAATAAATTGGTGGAATAATAAAGGTTCTTTTGGAGGAATTTGTTTTTTATTGTTTTCTTTTCCCTCTTTCAAAATCTAGGGTGCGTTTTTTAGAGGTCCCTATTAAGTTTCAAAATAAAAAAAAACCGGTTGTTAGATCCAAAAGTGGTTCTAACACCCGAATTGATTAAAAGCAAATAAGATGGAATAAAAAATAAAAATGAACACACAGGATTTATAGTGGTTCGGCGAAGAAATGCCTACGTCCACTTAGTTTTCACTATATTCAATGATTCAATTGCAAGTACAATGTAATTGTCACTTGATTTCACTCACAACTCACTTATATTCACTCAATAGACTAAAACACATAACGAAAGAAGATTTGGATTCTCCGGGAGCAATGGAGTTCGGATTATGGAGGTAGTTGAATTCTCAAAGTGCCTAAAAAAGATCCTTCTCTTTGTCTCCAGACGGGGTATTTATAGGTGTGAATTTGCCTGAAACTTGATCCGGGTCGGGGTCACATGTCATCCATCCCACTATCTTCGGGTTCGGATGAACTATTATGTTGACAGCGCATCAAAGGAACGAACGTTATAGGTAGGAATTAGTCATAGCCGGTCCGGTTATCCAGGCGATTTTGCAGGAGAGTAACATGGAGCTTGGGTTCGGGTCGGAGACGCGCAGATAAGGGGTTCGGATCGGGATACCCGATCCGAACCGGATTGGCTTTGATGCGACACTCTCTTTTTCTCCAATCTGCTCCGCTCCGATCCATTTTCGTGGCAAACAGGTGGTTTTCCGATCCAATCGAGATTTAGTTGCCCTCCGATCCGATCAGATATGCCTTACCAATTTACTCAACAGGAGTTCACCGATCCGAACAGAGGACTCTTTCCGATCCGAACCGATTGCTTGTTCTGACCCGACCCGAACGGCTGCTGCTATCTAATCTAGATTGCAGAGTCTTCTCCAATCCGAACCGAAGTCTTCTAATTAAAAATGCCCTTCAATGTTTGGTTCCTTGACTTTGTGTTGCCTAGTTCACAAAGTAGGCTAACATTTTGCCCCCTCAAAGGATGCTTCTGTTGCATACGAAGCGTGCTTTGATGTCGTTTGAAATGCTAGTCCTTGAATCAGAACAGTCAGAAAGTCACTTCTGTTCGTTTGTGAAGGTGCGTTGCTTCATGAAGACATGTCTGTTATCACTTATATATATATGTCGTGAAATACTTGATTCATTTTTCATTTTTCATTTTTTTTTGAGTCAAGTCCAGAAGTTCTTCTCGACATATAGTATTCTTCTCAGGTATGTTCTTTCCTAATTTTTCTTTTAAATCCAGTTCGAATGCTAGAGGAATGCACAGATTTCTACTCGGTTCGGATGCTAGAGGAACGTACAGATGTCAATCCGGTTCGGATGCTAGAGGAATGCACAGATGTCAATCCGGTTCGGATGCTGACTCGAGCACCTTTTCTTCCTGTTTCGCTTTGCACTGGGTTGATGGACCAGAAGGTGTGGGCTAGCTTGGACTCGGTCCGAACAGAGTAAAACACGGGGAATACAAAGAGCCATCTCGCTGCTTATATAAACTCGACCACCCAAACTCTCCTACCTTCTTTACTCCCACAATTCTAGTTCTCCCAGTTTTATACCGAAACCCCACTTCCTAAAAAATCTAAAAACTCCAAACTCTTCATTTTAATCTGCGAATAAAACATCTAGGTATTTTGAATCCACGATTATTTATGTAATAACTAACTTTAACTAGGATTTGCGGTTAAATCGAGCGGTTGGAGTGTGGTATTTGTTGAACTCCGACGCCTGGATCTCTTCCACCGTTTATCATCGTCGTTGATGGCGTCTTCGCCGTCTCGAGGTGGCAACGAGGGTCATTTGGATCCAGCATTAAACATTCAAGCACATAAACGCTTAATTTCGTTCGGGTCTAACGAAATGTGAAGACGAGAAAGGGGAGAATAGGAATTGGGTTCGGTTCGGGTTAGGAAGTGCTGAAGCAGCTGAGGAGAGGATAAGTTCATATGTTAGAATCGGGTCGGAATGAAATGCGATGTGGAGAAAGCCATGCTTGTCCGACCAGGTCGGGTCGGGAGAAAAGATAGAGAAAGGAAATGGACGTATGGATCTTTTTGCTTGCTGAACCACTCCGAAGGCTTATTCCGATCCGGATTTAATCTGCCAAACATGAACGTCTTCTCCGAACCAAACAATACGTAGACCCGAACCGATCCCAGCTATATACACATCTGATCCGAACCCAACAATGAACGCACCCTATCCGAACTGAATGATATGCATATTCCAACTCAAAGCACTAGACTTTATCCAACCAGGGTTAATCAATGCTTGACATAATCTTTAACTTAATGAACATTTAGGATAGTGCCTTGCGGACATAAACGAACATTAAGAACAACTTTGACTATCACTTTTTCTTCAAAGCTTTGCCTTACATTGCTGTACTTTTATTTTGCATTTCCCACATTTGCTGCACACATTTTAGTTCACACACATACACAGGGGGGCACGGGATAATTTACTCTAATCCGTGCTATTGCTTCTTCAATAGTTCTATGACAATGAGGCCCAGACGCTCTTCCCGTCTAGCTGAGAGGAAAGAAACCCCGGAAACTTCTAACAAAATCACTCTTGAGGATATATCTTCTTCGTCTGATCCGGAATGGGACAGTGAGGGTCCTGACTATGGGGTTGGAGATCGAGAAAGCAACGAGGCGTCTTCGGAGAATGAGGCTTCTCTGGGTTTTGAGGAGGAAGGAGGGATTGGTGACAATCGAGCAACCGATGAATTTGAATCAGCCATCATATTGGAATCACCCTTGGACTCCGTTGAATCAACAATTGACAACGATCGACTTGTCCGAATTTGCCTAAAATACGGGATAATGAAAAGGGACACTCTAGTGCCTTCACGCTCTGACGGCCCCCACAACCCTCCAGAAGGATATATGACGGTCACTCGATTGATGTGTATGGTTGGTGCCATTCCTCCATTCTCTCCATTCATCGTTGATTTCTTAAGACAAATGCGGATTGCCCTCATGCAGCTCCATCCCAATTCATATGCCTATTTGCACACCTTGTACATAGCATATCGTGAAATCCTAGGCATAGAGCTCACGTTCGATGACGTTCACTTCTTCTATAATTTCAAGCATCGGACTCGAGAAACTCCATCCTTCTGCTACTTTGAATCAGTTCCAAAGAGGAAGATAATCTCTGCACCATTTAGCAGTAAAGCTGGAGATTCCAGACTTGAATGGTTCTACGTGAAGCAACAGCCTGGATGCGCCAGGAGATGGACAAAATCAAGTAAAGCGTTGACTTTCTGAACCCGGACTCTATACATTTGAATCATCACCCTGACCTGTTTTCCTTTTTGTTTGCAGTCGACAATCCTAAACAGATATCAGATCAGGTGTTCTTTGATCGGATGCACTGTCTTCTTAATGGCGATCAAAAATTCCTGACTATCGACGAGGTCCTTAAAGATGAATACCTTCACTTTCATGGGCTGCTATCCGTTTTTTGCAGCATCGGTCATGGGACGGTCCCTTACGCATACATTCCTCCTGTGGAGATAGTTCCAGAGACAGGAGAAGGCTCAGGAATTCCTACAGCGCCTCTTCAACCTTCACCTTCCCCATCTTCCACACAAGATGATGAATTGGCTAACCTAGCCGAAAAGCATCGTGAAGGGTATATTGCCCCCGAGGAAACTACTTCTCTAGACAAGTCAAAATCCCCAGTAGAGTCGCCACTTCATGCTTCCGAAGGGGATGTTCCTAGTACTGATGAGCACATATTTCAGGGTTTGGGGGATCTCCCCTTACCTGAGACTATATATACCTCAGAGGATTTCAGGAAGGATCCTTTAGTCTTCACCTCTTCTGAAGAAACTACTCCCGCTAAGGCCAAAGAGCCTGCCCGCACTAGTCTAGCTTCAGACTCGGGTTGGTTGGGGGGACACACACACCACTTAGGATACACTTTACACCACAGCATTAGCATTCATTGCACTTCTTTCTCCATGAATCCATTAATTCTAAACTTCGCTTATTTTATCGTGCAGGTACAATGTCTCGATCCTATTATGATATAAGAAAGCTTCGTCGCAGCATGTCCAATCCTCCTCAGGATGTCGAGTATGATCGCCGGGATGATCATGGTAGGGAGGAGAGAAGACCTTATGATCCCTATCGTTCTCGACCCTCACGCTCCCGCTCACCAGTTCGACCGGAACAAGAGAAATATAAGAGCTATCAAGGTCGCAGGGAGGAGGATAGACCACCATCTAAAGACTCCACTTCCTCCCATGAAAAGCGGAGTAGAGAGAAAACTCCTCCAAGAGAAACCGGGTCTCGAAGTAAGCAAAAGGTCCCTGCTACTAAACGACCTAGGACAGACAAAGAGACTACCGAATCTTCTTCAGGAAGGGACACCGAATTGACAATCCTCGCTCCTCCCCCACCAGATGCGGGAACTACCATAAAGCGGGCATATTTGAAAGAGCAATTTCCCGAACACTACTTCGAAACTCTGACTTTTTTACCTGCCCTTGAACCTATTTCGTCTAATTGGGCAGAGGAGGCCAAAGCAAAGATTGATTTGGTGGAAAAACAATATACCGAGATGTTCAAGTATTCCCGCAATCTTTCTAGAATCATCCGCACTCTAATGACAAATACTGATTCAATGCAAAAGACCGCGGAGGAGGATGCCAAGGCTCTAAAAGCCCTAGGAAAAGATTTGGAAGACACTCAAGCTCAACTAGCTGTCGCTCAAAAGAACGCTTCTAATTTCAAACAACAGTTTGAGGACACACAAAAACGCTATCATGACTTGCTTGAATCCCACACTCAGGAGCGTTCCGAGTTGAAAAAGCAAGCTGACGAGGCCAAGTCAGAGGCTGCTAAGACACGCCTTGCTTATGCTGAGCTTGAACAGAAAAACGCCGAGTTAGCAAAAAGGAGTGCTGAATTAGAAAAGAAGAATGCTGACTTGGCTTCGAAGTTGTTGGAGGCAGAAAACAGGGCTGCTCTGGCCGAGGGCAATGTGGAGTGTGCTATTAAATCTGTGGAGGAGGCCCGCAAGCAATTATCTGAGGCGGAGGTTGAGATTCAGGGCTTCGGCGAGCTAATGATTGAATTCTTCGCGCGCATTATTCGTCGTCGAAACATTTCTTGGATCGAGGACTATCCATCCACTCTGGTTCAAGTATGGAATCAAATCGTCGAGTGGGAAAAAGAAGAACTTAAGGTCGATTCCCTTGATGAAGATAAACTGATGGAGAAATACTTGAGAGATGATGAACCGGAGCGCCTAGCTGAAGGACGCCGCCTTATTGCTGAGGCCATGGAAGAAGAGAGACGGAAGTCTAAACAAAAAACCATTCTCGAAGCTGGTTCCTCTTCTTCTGCTCCTGCAACTCCCGAAGTAGAAGGGTATGATCCCGAAAATCCGGGAATTTCCCGAACATCTCTGCTATCTCCCATTCCTGAAGCAACACCAGAGTCAGTAGCCACCCCCGCAGAAAAGCCTTCGGAAGGTATCCCTATCTTTTCTCCTCAATTTGCCAAAGCTATTTCTACCTTTCGCCACGTGATTGAACAATCGACGAGAGACCCTTTGTTTTCGCCTGAGTTGATAACCGTTGCTTCTCATTCTGTAGGTGTTGAATCATCCAAAAAGACAGATGTAGCTCAAGGAGCTGCCGTTGGGACAAAGCCCGCTGATAGGGCCAAAGAAGGGGAAGACAAGGCTGCTCCTATAGACTCGGGAGAAGGAAGTGAGCCAACTAAGGTCACCACTCCTCATGATGAAGAAATGATAGCAGCTTTAAAGGACGACGGAGGAGACGGGGGGCATGAAGAGGAACCGGAAGTTGCAATAACTGGGGAGTCGAAAAGCGCTGATGACGTTACCTTGGCTGCCATGAAGGCTGATCAAGATAAGCGCTTGCAATTAAAGGCCGAAGAACTAGACCCTGAGGTCCTCAAG
Organism: Allium sativum; assembly: GCA_030737875.1. Classification (NCBI taxonomy): domain Eukaryota; kingdom Viridiplantae; phylum Streptophyta; class Magnoliopsida; order Asparagales; family Amaryllidaceae; genus Allium; species Allium sativum. The sequence goes on along the minus strand of CM060919.1, from coordinate 563,536,792 downwards.
CCCCTCGCAGTTGTGGATGCGGGATCAAGGTTAGTTGTTAAGCTCTCAACTAGATCTATTACCGAAGAACTTGCTAAAAAATCTTCTCTTGATTCCAGTGTCCCGCCCTCCGGGAAGAAGTCTACTGGCTCCAGTACCGCATCTTCAGGGAAAAAGAAATCAAAACGAATCTTGACTGAAGCCGAGAAGGAAGCAAAGGATGCGGAGAAAGACGCCAAGAAATCTAAGGCTCATTCCAAACCTAAGTAGCGGATTCCCCTGTATCTTTTTAGCATCTTTGTGAACCAATAACTGCTGCTGCAAAAGCAGCTCCTGCACTTTCTTTTTTAGTTCTTTCCCTGTACAAATTCATTCATTTGTAAATAAAAATAATTCACTTTTTGCAATGTTCATTTGTTAGTAGTTCTGCACTTATGTACAAATGCATGTCTGTAGTCATGAAACGAAGTTGTGGAGGGGGGAAATATGCGTATGCATACGTGTCCCCAGTCAATTTCCACAAGTTATTCAATGCTTAACCAAGCAATCTGAAAGCTCCCGATTTTCTGACGGGATAACACTTCCTGTGCTGTCAGTACCTGTCGTTTTTTCTGGCATTTCTTTTATGCTCTCCCTCTTTCTCTTGAGAGTTAGAGTTCGAGTTCAGTCATCTGTTTATTCCCCGGTCGTTCAACGGGAAAAAATTTCTTTCTCGGCGCTCAGTCGGAGACGCCTTTATACTCTCTTTCTCTCTGGAGAGTTAGAGTTAGGAGGAGAATTTCCTTTTCAGCGCTCAGTCGGAGACGCTTTTATACTCCCTCTCTTTCTCTGGAGAGTTAGAGTTAGGAAGAGAATTTCTTTTTCAGCGCTCAGTCAGAGACGCTTTTATACTCTCTCTCTTTCTCTGGAGAGTTAGAGTTAAGAATGCCGTTTTCTCATTCTTTTATGTCTTATTGCACAAATAATCGTTGTGCTTCTTTTTATGTCTAAACTGTTTTCAACCTTTTTTAGGCTGTAAGTTATCCTGTATCTTATAATCACAACAGAATAACTGATAAATGTATATACATAATGCATAAAAGTAAATAACACACAATATTTTTATAGTGGTTCAGCTAAGTCGTAGCCTACATCCACTTTATAGTCCTTTATTCATATCGTCAGATTTTCCCAAGGCAAGTCGTGCCTTATTACATAGTTCACAGAAAAATTAACAAAAAGTACAGCATTTCTAATCCAAATATCGCATTAAGTGTTGGGCATTCCATGCTCGAGGGACTTCTTCGCCATCTACGGTCGTTAACTTGAAGGTTCCTTTTTCAAGTTTCCGTTGGATGACAAAGGGTCCTTCCCATTTTGGGCCGAGATGAGGAAGGGACGGAAAAACTCTCTTTAACACCAAATCTCCTGGTTCAAAAGTCCTGAGGCGAACTTTTTTGTCATAATAGCGTGCCATCTGACGTCGATGTCTTGCCGCACGCAAATCCGCTTCATCCCTTTTTTCTTCGACTTCATCAAGAGACTCAAGTAAGAGCGCCCGATTCGTCATTGGGTCATAATATGTCACCCTGTGGGAAGGAACTTCCAGTTCAACTGGAATTACTGCTTCTGAGCCAAAGGAAAGAGAGAAAGGGGTATGACCGGTGGCCGTTTTAAATGTTGTTCGATATGCCCACAAAGCTAGGGGCAATTCGTCAACCCATCTTGCCTTTGCACGCTCTAACCGTTTCTTGAGGATGGATTTTATAACTTTGTTTATTGCCTCTACTTGCCCATTCGATTGCGGATAGGCAACTGCAGTATATCGCTTGTCTATCTTATACTTCTGACAGAAATTTCTGAATTCAGTACTATCAAACTGGGTTCCGTTGTCAGTTATAATCGTCCTTGGGATCCCGAACCGGCATATAATATTTCTAACCACAAAACTTATCACCTTTCTTGTTGTGATCTTAGTCAAGGGCTCAGCTTCCACCCACTTCGTAAAATAGTCCACGGCCACTATTGCATACTTGGCTCCTCCTTTAGCAATCGGTAAAACTCCAATGATATGAATTCCCCATGTGGCAAATGGCCAAGGACTCACCATTGATTTAAGTTGGGTCGACGGTGCCCTGGGGATTTTGGCGAATCTCTGGCACCTATCGCAGCGTCGTGAATAATCAGCTGCATCTTTATTGATTGTAGGCCAGAAGTATCCGTATCGCAATATCTTCTTTGCTAAAGTTTGACCTCCTGTATGATCTCCACACTCACCTTCGTGTACTTCTCTTAGTACACCCTTGATGTCGTCGTGTGCGATACATCGTAACAGGGGCATAGAAAATCCTTGTCTATAGAGAATACCATCTTGTATGACATATCTGGTAGCTTTGCGGACTACAGCTCTTTTCTCACTCTTCTTTGATGGGAGTGTTCCATTCTTAAGGAAATTCTTAATCAGAGTCATCCATGACTCCTTCTCTGGTTCCGCTTCAAAAGCGAATTCAATTTCCATTGACTCAAAGCTTGGCGACTCCAATGTTTCAATTGGAATTACTTCAGTTTCGTCTGGATTGTCGGAACTAGCCAGTTTTGCCAGTCTATCCGCTTTCTGGTTTTCAACTCTGGGAATATGTGTTATGTTGTACCGCTCTAAGCTATTCAATAGCTCTTTCACCTTCTTGAGGTAGGCGATAAGTCGAGGTCCTCGAGCCACGAATTCCTCTCGCACTTGACAAACAACAATTTTAGGGTCACAAAATATGTCCATCATTTTTACTCCGAGGTCTTTAGCAAGCTTCAGCCCGGCAATCAGGGCTTCATATTCTGAATCATTGTTAGTTGCCGAAAACTCTAATCGCAGGGCGTAATATAACGATCGTCCCTCGGGAGTGACTAAGACAATTCCAGCTCCGGACCTTCGATCATTCTTGGCTCCATCTGTATATAGTTTCCACGGATTCATCTTTAGTTCATCCTCGGATTTAACCACTCTGTCATTGATTATTTCCTCCTCTGGAATGGTGAATTCCACAATAAAGTCCGCTAGAGCTTCCCCCCTGATTGACTTTCGTGGTTGAAAATTCAAATCAAACTGACTTAGTTCTATGTTCCATTTGATCAATCATCCCGATGCTTCGGGTCTCTGCAATACTTGCCTCAAGGGCTGGTCGGTGTATATGGTTATTGGATGGGCTTGGAAATAGTGACGAAGTTTTCGGGATGCGATCAGGAGGCTGTAAGCAAGCTTCTCAATCTTTGGGTAGTTGCGCTCTGCCGCTGCTAATTTCTTACTTACATAATACACCGGCCTTTGTACTTTGTTTTCTTCTCGAACCAGGGCTGTGCTGACAGCGTGAGCCGAGACCGCCAAGTAAACAAACAATTCTTCATGATCTATAGGCTTTGATAAAATTGGCGGGTTCTCTAGCAGTTCCAGCAGATTTCGAAAGGCCTCAACACAATCCGGAGTCCATTGGAAGTTCTTCTTTCCCCTTTTTATCAAATCAAAAAACGGAACACATTTATCTGTGGCTTTGGAGATGAATCTACTCAGCGCCGCTACTTTCCCTGCCAGACTTTGGACGTCTTTAATTCTTTTCGGTTCTTCTATGTTTCTAATCGCTGCTATCTGGCTAGGGTTGATTTCAATTCCTCGGGAACTCACAATAAAGCTAAGGAACTTTCCCGATGCCACTCCAAATGAGCATTTCAGAGGATTCAATTTCATCCGATACTTTCGCAAGATGCCAAACATTTCTGCTAAGTCTTGCGTATGACTGGAAGACTGCTTTGATTTGACAAGCATATCATCCATATAAACTTCCATAGTTTTTCCTATTTGATCATAAAACATTCTATTTACCAAGCGCTGATAAGTAGCTCCAGCGTTTTTTAACCCGAATGGCATTACAACATAACAATATAGCCCCAAATTCGTAATGAAACTCGTATGCTCTTGGTCTGGTACGTGCATAGGAATTTGGTTGTATCCAGAGTATGCGTCCATGAAAGAAAGAAGTTCATGACCTGCTGTCGAGTCTACAAGCTGGTCAATTCTGGGAAGTGGGAAACTATCTTTCGGGCAAGCTTTATTTAAATCTGAAAAGTCAATACAAGTCCGCCACTTTCCGTTTGGCTTCTTTACTAAGACGGGATTCGATATCCAGTCGGGATATGTCGAATCTCGAATAAATCCATTCTGCTTCAACTTCTCTACTTCCTCTTTGAGAGCAGCCGACCTCTCTGGGCCCAGCATGCGTCTCTTTTGCTTCACAGGTGGATGCTTCGGATTCACATTCAATTTGTGACTTATAATGGAGGGCGATATCCCACACATGTTAGCATGGGTCCAGGCAAACACGTCCAGGTTTGCCTTCAAGAAGTCCGTTAGTTCTTTAGCTCGACGTGGATCCAATTGAGAACCAATTTTCAAAACTTTTGTCGGATCAGCTTCATCAATGGGAATTTCCACTGTCGCTTCATTAGGAGTTGCATTCCTAGCCTCTGGTTCCTCGTCTTTTCTAGGATCCAGGTCTTCAGGTGTTCCTTTGGGCAACTCCTTTGGGGTCAATTTCTCTAATTGCTATGCCGAGTCCCCCTTTGAGGGAAACGAGGCATCCTTACTCTCAACGTCAAGTCCTTTCATCAACATTTTTAACTCGGCCACATAGCAAGCCCGTCCGGAAACCTGATCCCCTCTCATTACTCCAGTTCCGGCTTCGGTTGGGAACTTAAGTAACAGACACCAAGGGGCGATACAAACTCTGAATTCAGCGAGGGCAGGTCTCCCTAAAAACGCGTTGTAAGGCGAATCTACGTCCAATACTACGAATTGTAGCATTCGCACTCTTCTACGTTCTCCTTGCCCCAGGGTCACGGGCAACTCTATGTATCCCAGGGGAGCTGTCGACGCCCCGTTGATGCCTCTAATCCATCCTTCACAAGGCTTCAGATCTTCGGGCTCAAGCTTCATCTGATCGAATGACTTCTTGAACAAGATATTAACGGAACTTCCGTTGTCTACTAATACCTTATGGACCAAAGCCGGCCCAATGGTGGTAGTAATAACCAACGGATCATTGGTGGGTGATTGTATCCCAGTATTGTCTCGACTTCGAAATACCACGTCGTCAAACATGGTCTTCTGTTGTTTTATTGGAGTGACATCTTCCAAATCATCACCTTCATTCACGTCTAGATGCTTGGCAACATTCACATACTGATCCATTGATCTGAAACTTCGGATTGCCGGGTGAGGTCCGCCTACTATGGAGTTGATGACAATCCCTTTACCTTTCTGCTGCGCTGTAGGCTTAGGAGCAGGTAGAATCTGTTTTGGAGCCTGCTCTCCTTGCCCCCCGTCCCTCGGGGCAACCTTGTACTCATCCAACTTTCCTTCACGCAGCAGCTTCTCAATCACATCCCTCAAATGCCGACATTCATTGGTCGAATGTCCATGAGTTCCGTGAAACAAGCAAAATTTCCCTGTCGCCATTTCTTTCTCGGTCGAATCACGAGGTGGCGGTCTTTTGTACTGCAACACATTGTACGTATCCAGGTAAATATTTTCCAGGGTGTCGTTCAATGGTGTATAATTCTCGTAGTTCTGGAATCGGGGTCTTTTGTTAGGGTCACTTCCCCTATTTCTGTTTCTTCTGTTACCGCTCGAATTACGGTTATTGTTATTGTTTCCCCCACTTCCAGTATTGCTGTTTCCACCCTTGTTTCCTACATTTACTTCAACCTTACCAGAATTCTCCCCCGACTGCTTCACGGCGATATTACTCTGCACATTCTCCTTTGAAGCCGTCTCAGACTTTCTCTTTCGGTTTGCCCTGGCCTCCTCTCGCCTTAAATAAATATCGGCTTTTTCGTAGAATACCTCCCTTGTGGGGGTGTCTTCCCAGAAAGGTAGTCTCCAAACTCAGATTCATGATCGACTCCTTCCTTCAATGCCATCGGAATAGTGGGCTCATGCGGGTCACTGACCTCAGTTACAGCTTGGTTAAAACGATCAAGATATGCCCTTAAAGATTCTCCTGGTGCCTGTTTGATTCTCGATAATTCAATAACACTTTTGGACTTTCGGGCATGTAGTCGGAACTGGTTCATGAAACGCTCGCTTAGTTCCTTGTAATTAGAAATCGAACGAGGAGGAAGTCGGGTAAACCAGAACAATGCCACATCTTCTAGGTAGATTGGGAATGCTTTGCACTTCACTTCATCTGGGGCAGCAGCAGCATTCATGAGCCACGAATACCTCATCAAATGCTGTCCCGGATCAGTCCTTCCGTTGTACTTGTCCATTTGTGGCAAGTTAAAGCATCGGGGAAATTGGAAGTCGAGGATATCGTCGGTGAAGGGAGTATGGCTTCGCTCAATGCCATAGTCTTCATTTGTATAATTCCGGCTCTCGGACATAATTTGGCGAACCATTGCCTGTACATCAGCATTAGTTAGGGGCCGCTCAGGTTCCATGGCCCTAATATCCGAGTTCCTTCTGGGCTCTTGCTCAGGAGATACTCTTCTTCTTCGAGCTGCCTCTGCTCGATTCCGCTCCCTGCGTTCCCGGTCGATCTCGGGATGAGGGGACTGGAGTCTTTGCCCCCGAGTGGGGTCATTGTTTCCTATTGCTCGTGCGATATCCTCACGAGATCCCAAAGATCCAAATGTCAGCTGCTCCACGTTCTGAGGTCGCTCGAGTGGCCTTCGTTCACGGGGCCTCTCTTCCTCAGAAGATGAAGATTGATCTACTGGTGTGTGACGAACCGGTGATGGAGTTCTCTGTCGACGGAGTTCACTAATCTCCCGACTCATGAGCCTCATATTTTCCTGCATCATGAGATTAGTGCGCTCGTGAACTTTCATGGCTTCCCTTGTACTCTCAAGCATGTCAAGCAAGCGCGAAAAATCTCCTTGAGTGATGGGCGCAGATGGATTGACCTGATCACCAACCCTGGCAGCTGGAATTGGAGCATTCGTAGGGACTCGAGTAGAGGTTCCAGCTTCACCAAGCATCGGGTCGGGTCGGAGGTAAGAAGTCGGATCGGATCGGAGCTGGGGTGCCTGGTCGGATCGGTTCGCAGCGAGCAGCTCGGGTCGGTTCATATTGGGGGAATGCACTGCTTCAGAGTCTCCTACCCGGATCGGATCGGAGCTCTCCCCCTGCTGTCGGCTCGGATTTCCTGCATTGATTCTTCCTGCTGCTGAACTCTGCCCCCGAGACCTTGTTACAACAGCATTTTGTTGATCTTCGCCAGCTCCATTTCCTCGAACAGACTGAACTTCCTTGCCTTTTCCTTTGGCCATGAGTCTTTAACAATCACTTCAACAAATGTAAAAAAGCGGAGAAACTTAAGGATTCACTTCTTTGAACTCAACGGTCCAAAAAGTAGAAAGAGATCCCGGAAAATAAAGAATTTAGATGAGGGCTCTCAATGAAAGCACCAAAATGTTAGATCCAAAAGTGGTTCTAACACCCGAATTGATTAAAAGCAAATAAGATGGAATAAAAAATAAAAATGAACACACAGGATTTATAGTGGTTCGGCGAAGAAATGCCTACGTCCACTTAGTTTTCACTATATTCAATGATTCAATTGCAAGTACAATGTAATTGTCACTTGATTTCACTCACAACTCACTTATATTCACTCAATAGACTAAAACAAATAACGAAAGAAGATTTGGATTCTCCGGGAGCAATGGAGTTCGGATTATGGAGGTAGTTGAATTCTCAAAGTGCCTAAAAAAGATCCTTCTCTTTGTCTCCAAACGGGGTATTTATAGGTGTGAATTTGCCTGAAACTTGATCCGGGTCGGGGTCACATGTCATCCATCCCACTATCTTCGGGTTCGGATGAACTATTATGTTGACAGCGCATCAAAGGAACGAACGTTATAGGTAGGAATTAGTCATAGCCGGTCCGGTTATCCAGGCGATTTTGCAGGAGAGTAACATGGAGCTTGGGTTCGGGTCGGAGACACGCAGATAAGGGGTTCGGATCGGGATACCCGATCCGAACCGGATTGGCTTTGATGCGACGCTCTCTTTTTCTCCAATCTGCTCCGCTCCGATCCATTTTCGTGGCAAACAGGTGGTTTTCCGATCCAATCGAGATTTAGTTGCCCTCCGATCCGATCAGATATGCCTTACCAATTTACTCAACAGGAGTTCACCGATCCGAACAGAGGACTCTTTCCGATCCGAACCGATTGCTTGTTCTGACCCGACCCGAACGACTGCTGCTATCTAATCTAGATTGCAGAGTCTTCTCCAATTCGAACCGAAGTCTTCTAATTAAAAATGCCCTTCAATGTTTGGTTCCTTGACTTTGTGTTGCCTAGTTTACAAAGTGGGCTAACACCGGTCATAGTTTCACATACGTTTCCGCCCCCTACTTTTGAATTGCCGCATGCTATTTTAATGGATCCACTTCCTCTTTTGTAGTTCCGCATGCTCCTCCTTTTTACTTTGCTTCCTTCGTTTTTTCTCCAGAAAAAAGTGCGGCTCTTCTAAATTTTTTTTTTCTTTCTAAAATCTGGAAATAATCCCAGAAGTCCACGACAAGAAAAAAAATAGTTGCATATATGTATGCAAATATTGCCAATACTTGCATACATATATGCCATTATTGCATAAAGGTAAAAAATGAACTGAGTTGCAGTGTTATGAAATAATGCATGTTTTTATGCAAGAATGGTGCAATAGTTACACATATATGTGCAGAAAAATCAAAAGGAGATGCAACAGTGGAAATTATGCACATATATATGACAGAAATAGGAATTGTTGCATAATATTATGCACGTAACTGCATATTTTCGACGTTTTTTACTGTTTTTTATTTTTAGTGGACTTTTTTTTATTGTTTTTGGGCAAATTTTTTGTCGAATGCATAATTTATTTGAATAATAATTTTCGTTTTTTTTTCATTTTTTTCGCTACTTTTGAAAAATAGGGACCTAATTTATAATAAGTTTATCACTGGATGTGAGCCTAATTAAGTTTCAAAATAGGGATGTGAGCCTAATATTCACTAAAATCTAATTGTGTAAAGATCTCGGAGAAACCCTAATAATTATATCAATCTTTTATTATGAACAAAGTCGTACAAATCCTTCTGTCTCGTAACTGAATTCGATTCTCTAACGTTCCAAATTGGAGAGACATGTTGAGTTATTTATTTTTATATATCCCCCAGTTTTAACCCCAACGGGGAGGCAATTGTCCTCCTTTAGCTTTCTTTACTTTGGTGTATTTTTAATTTGTGCAACAAGGTTGTTCCATTTAGGGTTTGATTCAACAAAAGGCTTCCTACTTATAACTACCTCTTCACTATGCGAATTATTTAAGTTTATTCTGCTTTTCTTCTTAAAGCTGGAAGTAGAAGTATCTAAACATCCATATTTATGTCGTCTAAACTAGAATTATCATTTTCATTATTTTCAAATGATTGATTTAAGTTGTTATGGATATGATCAGAATCATCCATATTAATCTCAGTAGACACCGCTCCAGATTACATTAGCCATTTTTTTTCTCTGAATTACGAAATGCTTTACTATTCTTAGTATTTCCATTCAGGCATAGATCATCTGAGATTAAAGCTTCATGCACTGAAACTATCAAGATTATCACTTCTGTGACCAAAAATCAAGATCTATATTTGAAAGCTGAATCCAAATGGTGATTGAATGGAGAAATTCACGTGAAAGCTTCAGTCCCGAAGACTATTTTTTCACAAAAAATAGCATTGTAGAAACAAGTACCAGCTGCTAATAAGTTCTCACAATCTTCGGCGTGGCCAAATTTGGTTATGAAGAAACCATTTTCCCTTGTGTACAATTCGTAGCTTCCTTTAATTTTCCAAGCTCCGTCGTTGCATTCTTTCAAGAATTTGTAATATGTCTTATTGCAATAAACATAAAAGATAATTGAATTGTTTCATTTTATTCTCTTGCTTTACTAATTAATTCCTCATTTTGGAAGCATATATGGTATTATCCTTTATAATTGGCTTATGATATTTAAGCTGGATTGATATATTATGATAGTTATTTTCTTTTATGATTTCCTTCCATGATTTAGATTAACTATTTTTCGCTGCTACTAAATTGCTCCGAAGATTAGAATCCAACATAAGAAATTCAATTAAAGAATCCAAACTAGGGTTCCCCTGCTTAGAATTGGAAGATTTGTTTTACTAGAATGATGTACCTAAATTTACCTTTCCACTACTGAAGCCATAGAAATACCCTGAAGAGCCAAATTCTATAGGATGACTCATTTCAAATGGAAGTTGCATGGGTGGGGAAAGGTGAAGAACGCCATGTCCATTTACGAATTGGAACGCGATCAGATTTTGTTTGAATATTATTGGGAAGGGTTCTTCATAAATCCATTTAAACAATCATGAAGCATAATGTTTATTTGGTTTTAATAGAACACAAAAGTTTTATACAACAAATAACATCAACTGTTGATTATTCCAAAATTGGTAATCTCTATATTAACAAGCATGGTTTTTTATAATTTAAAAAGTATATGAAAAAGTTCAGCGTTGGTTTATCCTATGTTTAACATATAAATTTAAATGTGCATGCAATTTTTTTGACCATAATGCTCGAAAAATTAAAATACATATATTTTTATGCAAAATGACATAAGTTTTAAGTTTAGTTCAATAAAATAAAATCTCAATACTAATGCGAACTCATGCTACATGTACAAATTGCAACTATATTTTTGCAAATATACTTTATTACATTTTCTATCAATAACTCAATTAAAATGATTATTTTCGAGTTTTTGCAATTGAATATTCTTTGTAACTTTTATACTCAAAATTAATTATCCCATAAATATCTTTATATTCATTGTGTATGTTTATGTAACTGGGTTTATGCACCATATAAAAAAACTAAAATAATAACATAATCCACCTATAAATAATTATGTTAGTGCACATATCCAGGAATGACAATGGAGGCGGGTTTCTTGTAACAACCCGAAAAATTAGAACCAATTTAAAATTTTTATTTTGGCTATTTTAATGAATTTAGAATATCTAAAATAATATATTGTAAATAATAACGACCAAAAGTTTATTTTCAATAAAGTTAGAACGAATATATTTATTTTAATTTTAACTTTGAACTTTGACTGAATGTACAAGATTCAAAATAAGTCGGATTTTGGTGAAACTAAAAATATTAGAATCTGTTTAAAAATATCTTTCCAACGAATCCAAAAAATTGAAATTTCATAGCGGAAATCAAAAGTTATGGCCAGTTGAATATTCAGAATAGTCGCTATGGAATTTAATATAATATATAGCCCGTGTAAATAGCCATTTTGCAGACGACCTCCGTTTTTGACAAAACCACCCTGCTTGGATCCGGAATGTCAAATTATTTCATGATTCCAATTTTCATAATTTTTGGAATTAATATGTGAGTGGCAAAGGAAAACGTGTTTGGTTAATTTCAGTCAAATTGGATCCACCAGAAAACGACCATTTTTCAAACACCCTCTAAATTCGACGAAATCAGTTTTGTTGGGACCGTATCGTCCTAACATAGCTAAATTTATTTGTTTGGAATTTTTGGAATCAGTATGTGGCCCCGGCAAATTAAAATGTACGTTCAAATCTAAAATTGAATGTTTTATATTTTAATTTGAAGAATAACTGACTGAAACAATCGAATGGGCTTACGAAACATATTCCATTGTGTCCAAAATGGGGGTATTAGCTAGGGGAAACACTAGTTGGGTTTGATTTGGAGTTTGGATAGGAAAACACTATTTTTGGAATTTAAATATATATCGACCAATCAAAAATTTCCTTTCATTATTTAATTTTCTAGAAAATCGCGAACCCCCCTCCCCCCGTAACCTCTCGTCGACGGCGGAAAGAAGATCTGAGCTTCTCTCTTCGATTCCTCCTAATCCGCTCAATAAAATCAAACGCTCCTGTTGAAGATTTTGTAGATCTAGTCCTTAGCTTCAAATCCATATAGATTTCGTGACCCATCGTGGAGTATTCGCTGAGAACCGCGCCTCCAAAGTCCGACGCTTCAAGCCCCCGCTACCTCTTCATCTCACCGTCACACCTGGCGGTGCTACCATCGATTTGCGTGCCTCTCGAGGCTCTCCATGGTGGTACCCTCTGATCTTCATCTCGCTAACGGTTTGGACGAATTTGCAAAACCTAGTTTTGAAGAATACAGAAAGGTAACGACCTGATGTAAATTAAATTAGTTTTGACACTTAAAAACGTTACGAAATATGATTTATTAATAAAAATCATATCTTTTTCGTTTGTGGTCGAAATCCAGTGAAACAAGAGACACCGGGACCGTGACGACATCTTCTACATTCTAGAAGAGATCGAAGAATTTTTAGAGCTCGCTACAATTTTTGGAGAAGCCGATAGCAATGTGAGATTTCTAAATTCAATTAAATTTAGAAATAAAATATATTACGATGTAGACGGAATTTAGAAACTCCCGACACCCGTCATCCACAAACCATGGACGACTTGATTGTGGTTGGTGTGAAATTTGGTTGATATTGCGAATGGTTGATAATGGTTGTTTGTGGTTGAAATAAAATCGAAATTGTTTATGGAAAAATTCAATGTGATATGAAAATGATTGAAATATTTAGATCATTAGGATAAGCCCCTTAGGGAACACCGTGAGGCCTAAGATAGTGCGAGGAGCCGTACTCGAGACGGTGCCGGTTTTAAACCCCCTACCGTTATGCTGCCAAAATTTTCTGAAATATTTATGTGTTTGAATTTTATTCATATGTTGAATAAAGGTTAGAACGATAAAAATCACATTTTTATCGCAAGAATGAAGTATAGAAAATATTCATATGCTGAATAAAAAGTTAGAATGATAAAATTAACATTTTTATTGTGGATATGAATCATTAAAAATATTCATGTGTTGAATAATTTCTTTGAACGATAAAAACATTATTTTTATCAAGTATATGAAGTGTTGACAATATTCATGCGTTGAATAAATGGTTTGAACAATAAAATTAACATTTTTATTGTATGTATAAGTCGCTAAAAATATTCATGTGTCAAAATAAATATTTGTTGGATAAAAATATTATTTTTAACACGTATATGAAGTGAAAATGGTTTGGAAATCGAAGAATGAATTATATATATATATATATATTAAAATAAAACGAATAACGACACTGCAGTTCGCTTTTTGGATTCGTAATTTTAAACGATTATACTAGGAGATTCGACCGTCGGATTTTCCAAAAACTAGAACCGTTGGGTCCGCTTTGAAAAGATCTTTCCAACGATATAGAATATGTAAAGATCTAACAGTTAGATTGTGTGAAACGTTTAATTCAAATCTGAATAAAAATAGCGCTAGAATGAATTATATATATATATATATATTTTTTGGAAAATGGGTATATTTTTATTAAGGCTTATATCCAGCCCAAAAGAAGAATATACGTTATCCAAATGACAACGCACCTCACGTACAGACAAAATGAATTAAAAAAAGGAAATAAATAAATACAAGTGCACATAAGCACCCAGCCGAACCGTCATTCCCAAATTCATCTTCATCATCTTCCCAAATGACCACAAATGGCGGCGCTCTGCAATTCGACGAAGAATTCATGGCGGAAAATGGTTTCCAGCTTCATTACGAGGTACCTGCCTTCCCACTTGATCCGAACTTCCACATGCAAACCGTAATTTTGCCTCATCTGACGTAAGTGTTTTCTTCCTCAATTTCATAGTTAATTGCATGTCCACTTCAATTAGCTTACTAATTTCCTCTTCCTTTCTTTGCTTGCTTTGAAATGTCCTTCGGTTCCGTTCCTTCCAAATCCACCAAATGGAAGTTGCCAAGCCAACATAGATGTCTTCACTTATAGAGTTTACACCCGTTCTCTGCTCGCTCAGGTGATCAATTATTGGTTGTAATTTCTCAACATTAGTACCTAAGTTTAAATTTTGTTTGGTCCTTACTCTGTTAAGCACCCTTTTTGTATATGAGCAATCGAAAAACAGATGATTATGAGATTCCTCCGTTTCAGTACACAAAACACAGTCACTATTGTTTAAAACTCCCCACTTTTTAAGTCTGTCTTTAGTTGGCAATCTGTGCAACAAGGCTTTATACATCGTAAACGAGATTTTGGGTGGAATAAGTCTATGCCATACTACTTTATGCCATTTATTTTTCCTCTGAGTATCTCTGCACACATTCCAAGCGTTTTTTATTGTGAATTCTTTACCTGAGCCCCATTTCCATATGTCAAACTCTCTATCAACGTATAAAGGAATATACTCAATGTGGTTTTTTTGCTCTTCTGTGCATGGAATACTGTCACATTTCAGTCTGCCTGCATGAATGATGTTATTCACCTTTAGATTAGGACAACCATAAGCAGAATAAGTATCCCATCCCCATATGTCTATTAGAGATTTTCCTTTTATCCAAGGGTCTCGCCAAAGATCAATTTCATTGCCATTTGCTAATTCAGTCTCACAACAGCTAGCAAGTTTGTGCCTCACTCTAAGAATTGCTTTCCATGTGGCAGAAGCATTATTATCACTCGCCATTGTCCAGAAGTTTTCTTTGATATATCTTATCCTCATCCATCTAGACCACAGTCCATTGTCTGCTATAATTTTCCATCCTTGTTTCAAAGTAAAAGCTTCTCTCATATCTGTGAGTTTACGTAGGCCTACCCCACCTTCGTCTTTGGGTCTGCATAGGTCATGGTACTTGATCTTATGAAATTTACATTTCCAAATAAAATCCGCGCAAACTTGCTCAATCTTGTTTATCGATGTATCAGGTAGTTGAAATGTTTGTAACCAAAAGTTAACTTTTGCTTGAATCACAGTATGAACCAATTAAATGCGTCCAGCGAAGGAAAGTAATTTAGAATTCCAACCTTGCAACTTCTCTCTTATTTTAGAGATTAAGTCTGCACATTCTCTGTCAGTTATTTTATTCGATGATAATGGTACACCCAAGTATTTCACTGGTAGTTCACCCTCTTTCACTTTCAGTATTTCAAGCACATGCTGTTTGGCACGACAAAATTTGTTGAAATAGCATTTGGTTTTTTGTTCATTCATTTTCAGACCCACAAATTTATCTAAATTGTCAAAAAAATTTAAAATTGTATGGGCTGCAGTACCTGTTGCTTTAATGCACACTATCAAATCATCAGCATAAAGCAGATGGCTTATAGATGGTTGAAAATTGTGAATTGGCATAATTGTCTGTCTGTGAACTTCAAGCTCCATCTGAAGAGAGAAATATTCCATAGCTATTGCAAAAAGGTACGGAGACAGAGGATCACCTTGTCTTATGCCTCGAGTACTGGTAATGTAACCCTTGGGTACACCATTTATCAGAATAGAGAAAGTAGGTGAATTAATGCATTCTGAAATAAGTCTAACAATCTTCTCTGGAAACCCCATAGCCTTGAGCATGTGAATTATAAATTGTCTGTTTATTTTATCATATGCTTTGTGGAGGTCCACTTTCAGGCAAAATTTGTCCGCACCTTTTTTGTTGAAGTTTCTTATCAATTCATGCGCCAACAATGAGTTTTCTGATATGTGTCTCCCTTTTATGAAAGCACTCTGGCATTCAGCTATCAAATCTGATAACACTTTTTTCAACCTATTGCAAATGACTTTACTTAAAATTTTGTAAAATACATTGCAACAAGCAATTGGTCTGTAGTCAGCAACTCTAGTTGGCTTATCAACCTTTGGGATCAAGCACAAGAACGTGTGGTTAATTTCTTTTAAAAAAATTTCCTGACCTGAATGAATCATTTATTGCTGCTAAGACTTTGTTTTTTAGATCGCTCTAGTGGGTGCCATAGAAGCAGGACCCGAACCCGTCGGGGCCGGGGGAGGAATCATAATGGATGGATTTGGCAGCAGCAGTGACTTCGGCTTCCTTGATGGGTCTGCTCATCAACCTTCTGCCATTAGCATTAAGAGTTCTTCTGGGCACAACATGGGGTAAGTCACTTGAACACTCGCCATTGTATAGTTCTGAAAAATATTTGCACGCTTCATCCTCAAACTTCAATAGATCCACCACATTGTTGCCATCCTGATCAAAAATTTGCAAATTAAAGTTAGAATTTCGACGTACAAACATTTTTGTATAAAAAAATTTTGTGCATTCATCTCCATCAGTCAGCCACTTTTCCTTAGCCTTCTGCTTTAGCTCTACTGTTTTGATTTTCATTGCTTCTTTCAATTCGCTTTGACTTTTCACATAGAGGTTCCATGTATGGTCACTGTCGTCCCCATCATCAATCTTTTATAAAAGCTCAGCGCATCTATTTTCAATACTATTTATGTGATCATTTTCTTTCGGTCTGGTCCTGTTCCATTCTTTCATTTGTTTTTTAGAATTTTTGAGAAATTGAACAAAGTGATGCATATGAGCATCATTATGTTGTTGCAACATTTCAAAATTGATGCATTCATTATATCCGGCCACAAACCTCCAATGATTTGCATATCTAAAAGGTCTCCCTTTGCTATTGTTCACACGAGTCACAAGATTAACATGGATAGGACTGTGGTCACTTGTTGACGAGGGTAACACATTCACTTTCATATCAGAAAACATGTTAATACAGTCAGAGTTTATGAGCACCCTATCCAGTCTACAATTTATTTTCCTGCACTCACCACTTCTCCATGTGTAATGTAACACCCCACCTCCACTAGGATCACTCCTTAGAATGTACTAGCTTTGGAGGGGCGTTATTGTGAAGGTAAACATGCACAGAGATATAGCAAGACAGAGTATATAAAAATAAATATAAGTAAGGCAGCGGTAGCAGATAAAAACCCATCATCATCATCTCAGAAAACCCACATAGTCAAGTACATAATATCAAAAATGTCATGATCCAAAATACAACTCCAGTCTAGATACGTGATAACAAAATACATAGTAAACATCAGTACTAATCCCCAGAAATAAAAGATAAGCCACAGCTAGCTCGGATCCATACATGAGCTATCCAACAAGCAAGTCAAAGATCCACTAAGCAGATGTAGTCCCTCCCTGAGAACCTGTGGGGGGGGGGGGGGAAACGGAAGAAAGGAAGCGAAAGAAAACAGGTCAGTCAAAAGACTGGTAAGCCCTACTACGATCAATCTATAAACTAATAAAGTTAACAGTATGATGGAAACTGAGATGAACATACTGGCAATAGATAAAGGTGACATCACATAGACGAGATTAAACTTTGCACCACAGTGTACTAGCAAACCCACAAAACAGATCTTTGATCCCTTAGCCCAAACTTTGGCCCAATAACATGAAGTGACCTTAGTATAAGGCCCAGCCCAACGGTCTAGTCGATCGGCTCCCTATAAACCTAACACGTCGAGTGTTGGTGTCCATACGGCCCACATGGATGTAGTCAGACTGTGCTGGGTCCACCTTCGGGTGTATCAAGCCCTAAGGTGTCAACCCCAGACACCTAAGCAATAATGCACAGTCTAAGCCTACTGGTACCCGTGCCTCGAGTTTGTCCAACATCGGACTACGTGCACGTCCGTAGCCCGCCGGACCCGCACCGCTGTACCACTCAGCCGTCGCTTTGGTCGCTTACATCAGTCCAGTAATCGTGCCCCGCCCTAACCTAGCTGTAGGGTTGTAGTGATACCAAACTGGGATTACTGCTGGAACAGACCACGTTGCTAGGGTTTCTAAGAGGGTTAAGTGTGGTTTTAACCCCTCACTAAACCTGGATTAAATTAGCTAAGTGTAACCACTTAACCCCATCTAATCCTCGCATCCCCATTATTGGTTAAGTATTAGTGGGCCATGACTTAACCCTAATCATGAGGCATTAATTACTTAATGCACCCAACCTCTCACATTAGACATCCGTGGTTACCTGGGAAGATTTACACCACGTCTAGGTCTAACCTCGGGTCTTATGGTGCAACATGACCAACTACCCACATTAGACCCCACGTTGTGGTTACCTGGGAAGATTTACACCACAACTAGGTCTAACCTCGAGTTGGCCATATCATGTTATCTAATGTCATGTCCACTTCAAAACATATTTACAAGTTAACATATACTTGGGTAGACCTAACTTAATAGGTAAATTCCCAAGGGGTAGACCTAACTTAATAGGTAAATTCCCAATCTTTTAGTTTCATGTATTTTTAAGTTTACCCAAACCCTCCCAACGTCATTATCTCGCTTACATATTCGTCATAACGTATAAGGGTATAAAAAGGTAACTTGGCATAACATACATGGTGAACTTCACATGTCATAGTAAACATGCATACATGTTAAACTTGCAAATCATGTCATGGTGAATTCGCATAAACATGCATAGCTTATTAAATGTGCATAACATGGTAAGGTGAACATGCATAATCCATTAAACTTGCATAACATGGTAAGGTGATTTTGCATAAACATGCATAACTTGTGAAACATGTGAAACATGGCATAGAAATCTCGCATATGCATGCATAACTTATGAATCATATAAAACATATCATAGTGAGTTCGCATAAGCATGCATAATCAACTAAACTCACATAAATCTCAACTTTCACCAAACATTAACTTTAAAGTTTGTAAAGTGAAGGTAAGAGGGCTTACTAATATAAACAAGCCACAAATCCACCAAATAAGATGAAGAAGCCCTTTTAAAAACCGAAACAAAGCCTCAAATAAGAAAACCCTTTTGCAAAATCCCAAAAACACAAACTTTAGCAAATCAAACTTGCATCTTAATAAAGTATGCAAGTTATTAAGCATTCATACAACATAGAAAAGGTTGTATGATCATCATATCATCATAGGATTAAACTTTGAGGAAGGTGGAGGCTAGGGATTTTAGATGGAGGCCATTTGAGGTTTCAATTTGGCATAGTTTAGTTGCAAGATTGATTAATGAGGCTTTAGGGTAGGATTAGGGGTATATTTATAGAGAATTAGAGTGTTTTAGGCCCTAGGATTAACCCTAGATTAGGTTTGGCCCGTCAGATCTTAGAATTCTCCAGAACCAAGCCACTTGACCCAACCCAAATCAGAAATGGTGCACCAGGCTGAACTGCCTGGGCACCCCCTGTCGACAGGGCTGTCGACAGGGCAGTCGACCCCCTGGGTGCCCTGTCGACAGGCCTGTCGACATGGGCCCCCTGGCGGGAATTTTCCCGCCTAACCCTGATTAGCCCTAATCCATTTTGTTTAATTTGAATTTTTAATCTGTCTTTAGCATAGAAATTTCTGAAAACTTCAATGGGCCTTAACTGGGTCATACGGACTCCGATTTTCGAAAACTCGGACTCTATTTCGCGTATTTTTCCGAGACGATCGCAATGGCATAGCCCGTTTCCCCTGATTCTGATTTTTGAATTAAATTCTGCCTCGATTTATGTTATAACAGTTTATTGAAAATACGGGTTGTTATATTCTCCCCTCCTTAAAGGATTTCGTCCCCGAAATCTTTAAGTTAGGAAGAACATATCCTACCATCCAACATCCATCTACTCAAAACATCATCCACGAGCAGCCATTGTCCTTAAAAGATTCTAAATGCTGTATGAACATATGCAAAAGTGTGTGTATATGTACTTATCTAATGCAATGATAAATGCAAAATATGTTAGTGAAATGTATCCACATGTATGCAAATCCCTAACATAATGTATAATCTCTATATGCGTGCTCAATCATACATCCATATGCAACATCCATGTGATTGCATACAAATTTCATCCAAGAATAAGCATAAACACTCATGCACATGCAATATGAGGAGTGTGTGAGCCGATCTAGTGCCTAATGTGTATCATGCATCCACGAGTGACCACTTGCAAACACTTGCAACCACTTGCAACCATCAACCATAACATGTCTCAAGCACATGTTTCATCCAAAGGGTTTCTACCTAAGGTTCTCATGACAAGCTTAGTACGATAACTAGATAAATATGGATTAGCAAAGAGAAAGATATACTAGCAAAGGGAAGAGATTGAGAGTGTACCCTCAAACAGGAATGGATAAAGCCCACGCATCTTCTCCTCGGTTTCCCAAGTTGCGTCCTCTTCGGCTTCACCCCATTGAACTTTCACCAATCTGACCTCACGATTCCTTAGCTTCTTGGTCTCTGTCCCCAAGATACGAATCGGAGCTTTCCTTAAAGTTGCTTCTTTCTCTACCTCCACGTCTTCAAGCATGCTAGGCTCAACCACCTCAGCGGACTCATGCAGGCACTTTCGGAGATGCGAGACATGAAAGACATTATGCACTCCGGACAACTTCTCGGGTAATTGCACTCTATAAGCCATCTTCCCAATTCTCTCCATGATGGGGAAGGGTCCAACAAATCTCGGTGCTAGCTTCCCAACAGCTCCAAATCGGACCACATTCCGCAAAGGAGAAACCTTCACGAAAACCTTGTCCCCAACCTCAAACTCCAATTCGGACCTTCGCCTGTCAGCATAGGATTTCTGCCGGTCTTGGGCCGCTTTCATCCGTCTTCTAATCAACTCAACCTTCTCGGATGTATCCCTAATCATGTCGGGTCCAAGTATAAGCTTATCCGTGGATTCCCACCAACATGTAGGTGACTTGCACGGCCTTCCATATAAAGCCTCAAAGGGTGCCATCCCTATGCTCGCCTGATAACTGTTGTTGTATGCAAACTCGACAAGAGGGAGATGGTCTTCCCAAGCACCACCAAAATCTAGAATGCAAAGCCTCAACAAGTCCTCAAGTACCCTATTCACCCTTTCTGTCTGGCCGTCTGTTTGTGGGTGATAGGCCGTACTCAGGTTCAACTTCGTGCCCATAGCCTCCTGCAAGCTGTTCCAGAACTGACTAGTAAAGATGGGGTCTCGGTCACTGACTATGCTGGAAGGGACCCCATGTAGCCGCACTATCTCACGAAGATATACTGATGCTAGTCCAGATGCTGTCCTTTTGCTCTTTACTGGGATAAAATGAGCACTCTTCGTGAGCCTATCCACAATGACCCATATGCTCGTATTCCCCTTCCTGGACCTTGGAAGCCCATCAATAAAGTCCATAGAAATGCTCTCCCACTTCCATAGCGGGACCTCTAGCGGATGTAATAGCCCACCGGGCTTCTTCGACTCAGCTTTTACTCTTTGACAACTAACACATCTCGAGACAAATTCGGCCACCTCCTTCTTCATCCCAGGCCAGAAGAAAACGCGCTTCATGTCCTTATACATCTTATCACCCCCTGGATGTATGGTCATCTTGGAGTGATGTGCTTCCTCCAGAACTTTCCTCACCAAGTCTCCTACCATCGGGACGCAAAGCCTTCCATCTCTCCTCAGCCAACCCTTATCGTCTATAGAATATCGAGCAAGGTGACTAGATGTCTCCCCTCGAACCAGCTTATCCAAGATCTCAATTATCTGAGGGTCTTCCTTTTGCGAAGTCCCAACTCGATCTAGGAGGGTAGGCCTGAGCTCTAAAGATGCCAAGGAACCGGTCACTGACTCCATTGCCAAAGAGAAATCAAAGGTCGCTAAGAACTCTAAATTCTTCATCTCAACAAATAGAGGACTTAGTGTCAACCTCTTTCTACTCAACGCATCCGCTACAACATTCCCCTTGCCAGGGGTATAGGATATCTCAAAATCATAGGAAGCCAAAAATTCCATCCATCTCTGCTGTCTTAAGTTCAGATCTTTCTGCGAAAAGAGATACTTTAAAGACTTATGATCAGTATATAGCTCGAATCTCTCTCCCAGAAGATAATGACGCCATGCTTTGAGCGCATATACAATCGCTGCTAGCTCTAGATCATGAGTGGGATAATTCCTCTCATGCACCTTCAGTTGCCTCCCACCAAAGCATATAACTCTGCCCTCTTGCATCAGAACGGCACCCAATCCCGTGCCACAAGCGTCAGTGTACACGGTAAATATCTTACCACCATCGGGTAAGGCTAAAACTGGTGCGGAGGTAAGGGCTCTTTTGAGTCTCTGAAAAGCAAGCTCACATTCCATATCCCAAGCAAAGACTAAGTTCTTCTTCGTTAACTTAGTAAGAGGAGCGGATATCTTTGCGAAGTCTTTAATGAACTTCCGATAGAAACCCGCAAGACCCAGAAAGCTTCTCACCTCGGTTGCATTCCTTGGAGTCTTCCAATCCTGAACTGCAACCACCTTAGCGGGATCCACCGCTAAGCCTTGCTTGGATACGATATGCCCAAGAAATCTGACTTCCCTTCTCCAAAAGTGGCACTTGGAGAACTTGGCTTTTAACTGGTGTGCTCTGAGTGTATCCATCACCTCTACTAGGTGCCTCGCATGCTCTTCCTCATCCTTGGAGAAGACCAGAATATCATCAACAAAGACCACGACAAACTTATTCAAGAACTCCCGAAACACCCTACTCATCAAATCCACAAAATACGCGGGTGCATTCGTCAAACCGAACGGCATAACAAGCCATTCAAAGAATCCGTCTGGAGTTCTGAATGCAGTCTTGTCTATACTGTCTTCAGCCACTCTGAGCTGATGAAAACCCGTAGCAAGGTCAAGCTGAGAGAAAACAGAAGCACCAACAAGTTGATCAAAGAGATCATCGATCCTTGGTAACGGGTGTCGGTTCTTCTTAGTCAGCTTATTCAATTCTCTATAATCCACACAGAGTCGAAGAGAGCCATCTGCCTTAGTTGCAAACACCACAGGCGCTCCCCATTCGGATATACTCCTTCTGATGAAGCCCTTCTCAAGCAATTCTTTCACTTGTTTGCTCAACTCCCGTCTCTCACGCGGAGCCATATGCCGAACGGGCAAAGAAACAGGCTTAGCATTATCTACCAGATAGATGCGAAAGTCAATCTCTCGTTTAGGGGGCAACCCCTTAACTTCTTCAAACACATCTGGATAATCTCGGACCACCCTTACAGACTGAAGGGCCTCCTCCGATGAGTCGAGAGATTCTAGATAGCATAACATGACGGGATTCTTCGGATTGCATGAAATCTCTAAAGTGTTGCCCAGGCGAGTCACAAGCCTTACAACCCTATGCTCACAATCCAGAATGGCTCCATATCTAGACAGCCAATCCATGCCCAAGATTAATCCGTATCCCCTGAAACCTAGAACATACGCACTACACAAGAACTCAACGCTGAGTATAGAGATCCTTAGATCCTCACATATCATGGATAGATGAGCAGAACCCCCAATGGGATTCGAAACACAAACGGGATCATCCACTAAGCTAGTACTGAGGTGCAAACTATCAACAAGATCAGATGAAATAAAGCTATGTGATGCACCGGAATCAAACAAGGTACGTACTGGAAGATCAGAGATATAAACAAGGTTCTCAACAGAAACACTACCTCTCTCGGGAACCGAAGCGGCATTGAGAGCATGAACTTGCCCTCCTGAAGATCCAGCCTGTCCTTTCTTCTTTGGGCAGTCTTTGCTGAAGTGCCCAGTCTCTCCACAAGAAAAGCATCCACCACTAAGCTTCCTTTTCTTCTTCTTGCAATCCTTAGCAAAATGCCCAGCTATGCCACAGTAATTGCACTTCCCCTTGCCTTTGTTGTTGCCCTTCTTGTTCTTGTTCTGATTTCCTTGACTGCTTTGACCTTGGTTGCCTTTGCCTTGAGAATCCGCCTTCTTTGCTTGAGTATCGCCCGTCTTGACTTCCTTCTTTCCCTCTCCCTGGAGCAGAGCCATATTGACCAAACTCTCGAAAGTGGCTCCATGCGGAATATGTGACATCGCCAAGCCCTGTAGCGGCTCATTCAATCCTCTGGCAAATCGAAGAGCCTTCTTCTCCGGGGTGTTTACTATATCCAAACCAAAGCGGGCCAGCTGATTGAACTTGTTCACATACTCCTTGACTGACATATCCCCTTGCTTTAGAGCAAGGAACTTCTCCATTTGTAAATTTGCTTCAGCTGAAGATAGAAACTTAGTTACAAATCTAGCCCTCAAATCGGCCCAAGTCTCAACGGGCCTCGTCCCATTGGTGACCTCCCACCAATAGGCCGCCTCATCCTTCAGAAGCCATATGGTCAACAAGATCTTCCTCTCGTCATCTATCCCAAAGATGGCAAACAAGTCCTCCGTGTCCTTCAGCCAATTCCTAGCTTCAACGTAAGATTCTGTGCCTAGGAAATTCTTGCCCCCCATTGCCTTGAAGTCTTTACACACCTTTGTAAACTCAATCTGAGGATGCTGAGGGGGAGGAGGAGGAAGAGGAGCCTCAGCAACAGGAGGGGGACATTAGCAACGGGAGGGGGAATATTAACTGCTGGAGGAGGGGGAACAGGGACCACCGGAGGAGGGATATTAGGGATAGGATTTTCAACTACAGGAGGAGGAGTGGGAGTAGGGTTGGCGGGACCAGCTGCCGCCCTAGCTTCTAGGAGTCTCCTATACCAGAGTGGTACGTTCACTCCATCTGGGATGTCAAGATTCTCAGCCATACTGAAACAAAAGATAAGATAAGATTAGGTCAAGGGAACGAAGGATAACGCTGATGGCTTTTTTGGGGATTAGCCTTAAAATAATCTAGACTTTATTTTGGAAAATACTTAGTAGGTTTTTTTTTTTTTTCAAAAGTTTTGTTCAATCTTGTTAACCGTGCTACGATACCAAATGTAACACCCCACCTCCACTAGGATCACTCCTTAGAATGTACTAGCTTTGGAGGGGCGTTATTGTGAAGGTAAACATGCACAGAGATATAGCAAGACAGAGTATATAAAAATAAATATAAGTAAGGCAGCGGTAGCAGATAAAAACCTATCATCATCATCTCAGAAAACCCACATAGTCAAGTACATAATATCAAAAATGTCATGATCCAAAATACAACTCCAGTCTAGATACGTGATAACAAAATACATAGTAAACATCAGTACTAATCCCCAGAAATAAAAGATAAGCCACAGCTAGCTCGGATCCATACATGAGCTATCCAACAAGCAAGTCAAAGATCCACTAAGCAGATGTAGTCCCTCCCTGAGAACCTGTGGGGGGGGGGGGGGGAACGGAAGAAAGGAAGCGAAAGAAAACAGGTCAGTCAAAAGACTGGTAAGCCCTACTACGATCAATCTATAAACTAATAAAGTTAACAGTATGATGGAAACTGAGATGAACATACTGGCAATAGATAAAGGTGACATCACATAGACGAGATTAAACTTTGCACCACAGTGTACTAGCAAACCCACAAAACAGATCTTTGATCCCTTAGCCCAAACTTTGGCCCAATAACATGAAGTGACCTTAGTATAAGGCCCAGCCCAACGGTCTAGTCGATCGGCTCCCTATAAACCTAACACGTCGAGTGTTGGTGTCCATACGGCCCACATGGATGTAGTCAGACTGTGTTGGGTCCACCTTCGGGTGTATCAAGCCCTAAGGTGTCAACCCCAGACACCTAAGCAATAATGCACAGTCTAAGCCTACTGGTACCCGTGCCTCGAGTTTGTCCAACATCGGACTACGTGCACGTCCGTAGCCCGCCGGACCCGCACCGCTGTACCACTCAGCCGTCGCTTTGGTCGCTTACATCAGTCCAGTAATCGTGCCCCGCCCTAACCTAGCTGTAGGGTTGTAGTGATACCAAACTGGGATTACTGCTGGAACAGACCACGTTGCTAGGGTTTCTAAGAGGGTTAAGTGTGGTTTTAACCCCTCACTAAACCTGGATTAAATTAGCTAAGTGTAACCACTTAACCCCATCTAATCCTCGCATCCCCATTATTGGTTAAGTATTAGTGGGCCATGACTTAACCCTAATCATGAGGCATTAATTACTTAATGCACCCAACCTCTCACATTAGACATCCGTGGTTACCTGGGAAGATTTACACCACGTCTAGGTCTAACCTCGGGTCTTATGGTGCAACATGACCAACTACCCACATTAGACCCCACGTTGTGGTTACCTGGGAAGATTTACACCACAACTAGGTCTAACCTCGAGTTGGCCATATCATGTTATCTAATGTCATGTCCACTTCAAAACATATTTACAAGTTAACATATACTTGGGTAGACCTAACTTAATAGGTAAATTCCCAAGGGGTAGACCTAACTTAATAGGTAAATTCCCAATCTTTTAGTTTCATGTATTTTTAAGTTTACCCAAACCCTCCCAACGTCATTATCTCGCTTACATATTCGTCATAACGTATAAGGGTATAAAAAGGTAACTTGGCATAACATACATGGTGAACTTCACATGTCATAGTAAACATGCATACATGTTAAACTTGCAAATCATGTCATGGTGAATTCGCATAAACATGCATAGCTTATTAAATGTGCATAACATGGTAAGGTGAACATGCATAATCCATTAAACTTGCATAACATGGTAAGGTGATTTTGCATAAACATGCATAACTTGTGAAACATGTGAAACATGGCATAGAAATCTCGCATATGCATGCATAACTTATGAATCATATAAAACATATCATAGTGAGTTCGCATAAGCATGCATAATCAACTAAACTCACATAAATCTCAACTTTCACCAAACATTAACTTTAAAGTTTGTAAAGTGAAGGTAAGAGGGCTTACTAATATAAACAAGCCACAAATCCACCAAATAAGATGAAGAAGCCCTTTTAAAAACCGAAACAAAGCCTCAAATAAGAAAACCCTTTTGCAAAATCCCAAAAACACAAACTTTAGCAAATCAAACTTGCATCTTAATAAAGTATGCAAGTTATTAAGCATTCATACAACATAGAAAAGGTTGTATGATCATCATATCATCATAGGATTAAACTTTGAGGAAGGTGGAGGCTAGGGATTTTAGATGGAGGCCATTTGAGGTTTCAATTTGGCATAGTTTAGTTGCAAGATTGATTAATGAGGCTTTAGGGTAGGATTAGGGGTATATTTATAGAGAATTAGAGTGTTTTAGGCCCTAGGATTAACCCTAGATTAGGTTTGGCCCGTCAGATCTTAGAATTCTCCAGAACCAAGCCACTTGACCCAACCCAAATCAGAAATGGTGCACCAGGCTGAACTGCCTGGGCACCCCCTGTCGACAGGGCTGTCGATAGGGCAGTCGACCCCCTGGGTGCCCTGTCGACAGGCCTGTCGACATGGGCCCCCTGGCGGGAATTTTCCCGCCTAACCCTGATTAGCCCTAATCCATTTTGTTTAATTTGAATTTTTAATCTGTCTTTAGCATAGAAATTTCTGAAAACTTCAATGGGCCTTAACTGGGTCATACGGACTCCGATTTTCGAAAACTCGGACTCTATTTCGCGTATTTTTCCGAGACGATCGCAATGGCATAGCCCGTTTCCCCTGATTCTGATTTTTGAATTAAATTCTGCCTCGATTTATGTTATAACAGTTTATTGAAAATACGGGTTGTTATATGTAATACAGGCCGCAATGCACTGGCTCAACTAATCCTGAAGCGACCACGCAGGTATTAAATTCAGCTAATTGTGAGACACTTACACTAGCTCCACCTTTTTTCTCGTTAGCTTTTAATATTGCATTTAAATCCCCCATAACTATCCATGGAACTTTAATGTTTGACGCTAAATTTGTGATTTTATTCCAAAGCAAAGACCTTTCAGTCACTAGATTACTCGCATAAACAAATGATATGATCAATGTAAGTCCTCCCTGATTTTCGAGCATTACTGTAATCTGTTGCTCATCTTTGTCCAAAACATCACATGTCCACACATTGGTGCACCATAACATTAGAATTCTGCCTTTATCAGAAAACTCATTATTTGTAACATGTAACCATTCATTTCCCATAGATTCAATAAAAAAAATTCAGATTATTCTCGTTCATCTTATTTTCTAAAATACCCAGAAACGAAGGAAGAAATTTCCTTCGAAGGTTGTCGAGGTCTAACAGTCGGGTATCGTTGTTTAGACCTCTGACATTCCATGTTATGAAGGACATTTGGAATTAGGTGGTCGTCCCCTAACCAACCTAGGGGGTTGCACCCTCATGCGTGTTGCCGCCTTAAGTCCTTCTGATGATGAAGTAAACTGAGCAGTATATTCTGGATTTGGTTTTGTGAGACATGCAGATTTGTTATTGTTCTCTTCTTGACTATCATCATCTACTTCATCAAGATTGATGTCTAATTTATTCAATTCTTCAATATTTCCAGGAACAGCTTCCAAATCCGATGCCAAGTCACCAGTTTGGGGAGCTATCACCATTGGTTCATCAGATTCTACCTCCCTCTCCTGTTGCTGATTGGACTGATCCAACAGTGGATGCACCCCAACAGTAGTTTGGTCTTGGGTGTTTTGAACAGGGGTAGATAGGTCTATGGGACTTATACCACTAGGTTGTGAAAAATTAGGGTCTATGGTAGGGTTAGTTGCAGCATTGTGATTGCTGATATGATCAGTGTTTTTGTCTGGCTGCACATCTGATGTATTTATGTCTGTAGTCTTCTCTTTAACCATCCAAACTTGCTTAACCGGCTTCACCACCGTGGCACATTGACTATCTGTGTGTCCGAAGCATTTGCAGCCTTTACACGTAGGTGGCATGTACTCATATTCAACTTCATGCACGTAAATATTGCCAAGTTTATCTTTAGCTCTTAATTGTTTTTTACATTCAGTGTTTACGTGGATGCCCACAAGTACTCGAGCATAATTAAGTCTTTTAACATTTTTGGTTTGTTCATCCATGGCTAAAGGTGTACCAATTAAGCTAGCTATTTTGCTATACCCCTCGCATTCCATAAAGTTAGATCTAGATTAAGTAATTTAATCCAAACCGGGTGTGTCTCCAGCATATCTCTTTCCAATCGTAGGTTTGGTTCCCATCTCTTGATAAATATCAATTTACTATCCATGAACCAAGGTCCTCTTTCTAGAACTGAATTGCAGTCATCTTCTCTTTCAAATTTGATGAGATAGAATCCATTCTCTCTTGCAAACACGTCCCATGATCCCACTGGTTTCCATTCACGCTTTATATAAGCATTCAAGTGAATATAATATGGTCTTCTACCCACCAAGTATATATAGATAGAGTTCTTCCACATGTCCTTTGCTGTTTCGAATACAAGATCAACTAGTTCTGCAAATTCCCCATTTTCGTCCCTTGAATTAATGAAGGTCTGTACACCACCATCAATTTTGGTGTTGCCAGCAACTGCAGCCGCCCATGATCTAACACCCTGTCGCATCTGAAAGATTGGTTGTTTGTATGTGTTATTAGGTTTAGATCCATTCGATTTGCCAGTAACCCCATTTATTTGACTCTTTCCTTTCACCGCCTGTGCAAAAGTCTGACATCTCTTACTCACAAATTGCCATCCATCCTCATCCACCGCTAATGTATCTTCTGCCTGTGATTCTCCTTTGTTTAATGAATTTTGTATGTTAGGGTTTCCACTAGAAGATGCCATTCTTTTATTTTTAAAGATCTTATTAATGAATTATATATATATATATATATATAAATTAAAATAAAACGAATAACGACGCTGCAGTTCGTGTTTTGGAATCGTAATTTTAAACGATTATACCGGGAGATCCGACCATCGGATTTTCCCACAACTGGAACCGTTGGGTCCGCTTTGAAAAGATCTTTTCAACGATATAAAATTTGTAAAGATCCAACGCTTATATTTTCAGATATGTGTAAATCAAATCTGAAGAAAAACAGCGTTATGGCCGCGTTATGGCCTGATGCGTCGTTTAAATAGAATGGGCTATTTTTAAATAAATTAAAATAGCGATAAATCATTATAAAATATTATAAATGATTTGAAATGGAAATAAACAGAATTTACTTGGTTTATTGGATATTTGATGGTTAAATGTGTTTGATATGAAAACTATATTAATGGACTGAATTATGGATGTCAAATAATTTAACCATGGAGAGAATTGATTTGAATTCTAGAATACGTGAATTATTTGAAAAGGCCGAGTTAATTCTCATTTCAAATAATTGATCGACGATAAGAAGTCGAAGATATGAAGACGGTGCAAGACCGATGATCTTCACATCGAATGGATGGCTACTGATGCCTTTGATGGCAGTTGCTTCCCTGTAGGGGTTACAGTGTTGGTTGTCCGGACGTACTTGTTGATCATTCGGATGTGCAAGGGCCTCTCTCCTGTATTGGACATATGGGACGAGGAATAAGGTGCCTTCGGTTTCGTTCAACCCTGAACGAACTTGTAAATGGACTGTGTGTCTGACATTGGATTTTATTCTGTGTTGATTGATCTCTATTAAATATACATCTGTTTGGTGGCGGAGAATTTATTCTCTTGCTTAACACCCTTCTCTGAGACGTACGAGCTCGGAGGTTGTATATCGATAGACATCAGTCGCATGTCATGAATTGCCTGTGTGGCATGCTGAGATGTAGTGATCAAGGCTTTTTGTTGAAAAGCAGAGCCTTGTGGTTAATGATCAAAGCATCGCTTTAATATAGCGCTGCTTTGTGTATACCGTTGATTTGCGAGCTTCACACCCCGGTATGAACCAAAAACGGGATGAAGAACGGTAGGGAGGATGACATGTTTCTTTCTAGCTAGAGGTGGTGTCAGCGTTTACAAGCCCTGACATTTTTATATTTTTACCTATGTGGTTGATGGAAAGCGAGACGTCTCGGATATATCGGTCACTACGGTGCCGATGGATTTACGCCCCATAGGGTGGGGAAACGTGTGTTCAGGCATAAAAATCCACTTAACATGTGGACCGACCCTGCATTTTCCTAGGTGCAGTTGCGGATGTAGCCTGAGGCTCGGGCTAGAGAGTCTCGAATTCGGTAAGGATGATCCCTTCCCTTGGTCCACGATGGAAATCCAACTTCCAATACGATATGTGCGGTTTTGATTGTAAACCTATATATGGCGACATGATATATGGTACCCATGCCGTCTGTGATTGATAAATTATGATTGAAATTGATTTTGAAACATATATGCACTAATAATAATATCAAATGATTTTGTTTTATGCGCATCAAGCATATTTTGGCCATTATAAGGTAAAATTCTGACCTTCGGTTTGTGTTGCATTGTGTGATGGGACTTGAGTCTTATAATGGCTTCATTTTGCTAAAAAGCATTGCGTTGTTTTCTTGATTTACTTTATTCATGCACTGGCGATCACTGCAGTAAACCTGTTCCGCATTAGCGGCGTGGTCCTATGATTAGCCTTATTATTATTGTTTAACCAGTTAAGTAGATTTCTCATACCAGTCCCATGACCGACTCGTAGTTTTTTTCACTTGCAAACTCAGGTGCCCTATTTTCTACATGGGCAGCCTTGTATTCAGGTTTTAGCAGACTCATTTTTGGATAGCTATGGAGCTGGACTTTATCATTTCTATTGTACTGTTTCAGTCACTATCATGTATATTATGTTTGATTCCGCTGTAGACATTTTATATTAAGCTGAAACTGTATTATGTACTAAGTATGATCCTATTATGCTGTGTAACTCTGATGATTATTATTTCCAGGTTTAATTTGATGTACATTATCTGATGTAATTCTATATTTTTGTTCTACTGTTATTTGTTTATGTGTTATATTCCACTGATTATCCTTGCCACCTTCACACAGGGGTTTGGGTTGTCGCATTTGGTATCTGAGCTTTGATTAATCTTAGCTCAGGAATATAACATATTAACGAACTCGTCAGAAATAGAATAAGTAGTATTCTAAGGCGAGTAACTCATTATAGATAGGATTAGTAAGGTCCTAGAATGAGTATAACAGAATAAAATACATCCCAATAGACACATTTTCATTCAAGTATATGTATCTATACTTTACAATACCTTTTCTGTTGACCTGACACTTTGTCTGCTATTTGCAGACATAATAGAAAATGAGTGGCAGAAACAGAAGAAATAACTCTATGGTTCAGCAATCTAATGAGCCAGTTGTGCTCCTTCAACCAGAACCAGATCTAGACACACTAGTAAAGAAATATCGAAATGTGGGTGGAGTACAGTTCTCGGGCAAAGAATCTGTTATTCAAACACAAGCATGGATGCATTCTTCAGAGAGAATTTTTCGAGGATTAACGCTGAGAGATGATCAGAAATATTACTGGCATCTTGGGCACTCAAAGAAGAAGCTTTAATCTGGTGGGATTTCATCGAGATGGGAAATCCAGAAGGTAATATTACCTGGGATAGATTTAAAGAACTTTTCAAAGAAAGATTTATTCCCCAACAAGACGTTGAGCGGCTATATGATGAGTTCTACAATCTGAAACAAGGAGATATGACCATTCGGGGGTATCGGAATAAATTCGATGAACTTTCTCGTTTCGGCCTACATCTAGTTCAAGATCCTAAGAGGAAGAATCAGAGATTTATTAACAGTCTTCAAAGAAAATACAAAGGTAGAGTAATGGCACATCCGAAGCTTCCTTTCTCTGAGGTGATAGAAATGGCTTGTCGCTATGAGGATCTCGATAAGCAAGGTCTTTTAGACAATGAAGAAGAAGGCAGTTCCAGCAGCAAAAGGAAATTTGAAACTGGTAGCCTTGAGGCAAGTACGAAGCCTGAGGTCAGTAAGAAGTCTAAAGCCAATAAGAAAGGGGCCAAATCTAAGGAAGAACCATTAACAACTGCCGTATGCAATAACTGTAATAAGCAAGGACATTTGTTGGTAAATTGCAAATCTCTAAAGAAACAAAGAGGGAAGGGGTCTAAATCCGGTAAGAAGGTTCAAGAGAATAGAGAATGCAATCTTTGCCATCAGGCTGGTCATGTAAAGGGTCGACTTTTAAAAATCACCAAGGTGGCTCAAGTCAATAACACGACAGATGCTACAACACCCTCAGCTAGTCAGAAAAGGCCCGATGTTTTGGAAGGCACACTTAATGTCAAAAATATTCCGGTTAAAGTACTATTTGATACAAACGCGTCACGAAGTTTTATTTCGACTAATGTGGTTAAGAAATTGGATTTAAAATTGAGAAGGCTCGAAGAACCCATTAGTGTCCATAATCCGATTGGGGGTTCCCTCGATCTTAGTTGGATTTGTGGGGTGCCTATCTCTTATGCCAGTTATCGGTTCCCCTCCATTTCGATCGTCATGAATTTTAACGAATTTGATCTTATTTTCGGATTGGATTGGTTAACCAAATATGAGGCCAAGTTAAGTGTGCCGAGAGAGTTATTAAGGCTAAAACTAAGTGCGAAAGGTACATAACAATACCATGTTAGGGTCCAAATTCAGATAGAAAAGAATTTTGGTCAGCTCTAGATGTTTCTCCCGCTTCTATAGAAAATACTCCTGCTTCTATAGAAAATATTCCTGCTCCTGTTGAAAATATTCCCATCGTCAAGAACTATGCGGATGTGTTTGAAGAAGTCGATAGCTTACCGCTGCGTAGATAAATTGATTTCAAGATCGCTCTTATTCCGAATGCTAGGCCAGTAGTGCATGCAATTCGTAGAATGACCTTGAAGGAAAAAGAAGAATTGGACGATCAAACTCGATAGCTTTTATGGAAGGGTCTGATCAGGACTAGTTTTTCTGAGTGGGGAGCAGCAGTGGTGTTTTTCCTAAAGTCAGATGGTACTCTCAGACTATGCGTGGATAATCGTGTAAAGCAGACATTAAAGAATAAATATCCGTTGCCTCGTATCGATGATCTATTGGATCGTCTGAATGGAGTTCAAGTGTTTTCAAGAATGGACCTAGCTACAGGTGAAACGACCTGGGTTTTTGCGATCCTGGTTATCGATATAAACTCAATGTCGACTACCCAAGCATTGGAAATACCAGATAGTTAATGAAAGAAGTTAGAGGGTGAGAATAAATAAGATAGAAAATTAGAATAGAAGAAGAAGAAGATCACAACAACAGAATCAAAGTAACACGAATCTCACAGCAGAACGAAAAAATATATACTATATAACATAACTTTGAAATATAAATCTGTACTTGAATATACATGTTATTATCAACGTACAACACTTACAACACAGCGGAAATAAACAATTGCTATATAATCCTGAAGCCTCCTGCTTCAAGCTCTCAGTATCTGTAAAATCCTGACTACTTGACTGCCCGTACAAATTGGGCACCCAAGAGTTTAGGAAAAACAAAACAAAGTAAACTCCGGGTTAGTCATAGGACTGGTATGAGTAAATCCATTTAAAAGAGTTTGAGCAATCAAACGATATCTCATAAGACCACACCGTACAACGGAACGAGTTTTTCCCTTTATGAGAATCCAAAACATTTGATTTAACTTTCAAAATCCTTTTGAAAGAAACGATAATCTTTAGATCAAAACTCTTTTGATATTATAATAATGTCTATCAACCACAAATAAATAATCATTAGCAGAACGCTTTCATCTCACGTTCCACATACATAATATACAATCAAAAACCGCAGGCGCTTATTGGGTAATGAATTCCAACTGGCAAGGTATAGGACCAACTTCCGACAGTGTATCTCTAGAGAGGAATACACCGGGTTCAACAAGAACATCTTGTAACCCAGGCTAAACATGACCGGTCACACATTTCGCTTGAGTGTACCAAATGTATTATCACGGACGGCTGGGAACAGCAACCGTTTCCCGAAAGGGACATCATCGAAATAGATTATAGAAGTAAATGGAATTTCTCTAGATTAGGTGACAATACACCCTAATTGGCAGCTAACCACTTAGCCATGCGACCTACCCGATTTTATACCATTTCCTGGTTGTGAGGCTAGAGGCCATAACGCATAGATCACACCTTTATTTACTTTGAATGTCACATCGTCATACCTACCAAATCACAAATTGATTTCTCCAAAAATACTACGGGTATAAAGCAAAGAGAAACGAATTCCTCCACCACCAAACATAAATACGTTTGAAGAGATCAACTTACACGATCTATTAAATATACTCCATCAGACATTCTTCCATACAGGTCGTCCTGGGACTGGACAGACCGAAGGCACTATTCTGTAAATAGGACTGCCCTTGCATAACTCTGTCTTCAATTATCTTCATCATATTTGATTCGCAATGCTAATGCCATACAGAGTGGTTTTCAGATAATATATCTGATCCCGGTCTCTCTGTATTGACAACGGAAAAATGGTCAAAAACTTTGATAGTCGAAGATTTAACTATCAAAGAAAAACATGTGTGCAAACAACGATATTATTTCCAGTTGGAAATTCTATCAATCAATCATCAATCAACATTTATTCATTTCCCCATTTCTCGTTTCCATATATTCATCAAATCCTTATTTTCTAATTTTAGAAAATATACGTTATTAACTTTGGAAAACGTTTCCATTTCTGATTCACGCATCACTATCTTCTCACATATATCAGTCTCTAACTACAAACTAGTAAGAGAACAACTTCCCAAGCATAAACCCCGAAGGCCGAAACCAACATCAGATCGATACCCAGAAAGCCATTCAACTCAACTAATTCCCAGTCAGTTTCTAATTTCAGTAATTCAATTTAAATTCCTAATTCAAACCCCAAATTACTTTATAATATTTTATTTGCAAAATATTTACTTAAATCTAATTTTTCACATAGAATGTGAATAATAATTTCTTTTATAATTCTATTTGTTTTTCCAAATATTTCCTTTTCAATATCATATTTATTTCATATAAATATTTCCTTTTTCAATAACATATTTGTTTCATATAAATATTTCCTTTTTCAATAACATATTTATTTCATATAAATATTTCCTTTTTCAATAACATATTTATTTCATATAATTATTTCCTTTTTCAACAACATATTTATTTCATATAAATATTTCCTTTTTCAATAACATATTTATTTTGTATAAATATTTCCTTTTTCAATAACATATTTATTTCATATAAATATTTCCTTTTTCAATAACATAACTTTGAAAATTCCCTTTTTACATTCCATTATTTCTTATGGTATTTAAAATACCAAATAACCATGATCAATATCATCCAAACACACATAATCAACAACAGATTGTATATCACATCATATATCACAATATATGAAAACAAACAGTATTATAAATATTGAGGAATCCAGTTGGATCCCTCCAACCTGTTTACCTGCATCACAGATGTTATACAATATAAATAACATCGATTTCATTTCAATATGAAATATTTTGATAAACAGAATCAATATTTGCTTAACGATATATATATATATATCGTTATCTATAATTTCAACCAATACATCAACAATCAACCAAACAATCAACACACACCAATCAGTCATCATTTATCAATACTAGATTATATTTATAAAAATATAAACTGTATATAGTTAGTGAGGTTTACTCACATTGGACAATTATCGTTAAATAACGAATAACGATCATTGATTTGGATCTGGAAATTTATTTTGCTATAAATTGTAATGTGCTCCAGTTCACTCCAGACCAGTTCCATGGTGTAGTGCCCGTCCATACGATCCCAATGGACCTTATTTAATCTGATTCTGACGTCATATGCAATAGTTATGATATTAAGAAGTTAATATGCATTTTATGTTAAATAAAAACTTAGAAATTTAATTCCGTTGGGCCTCACCCATTCCTTTTCGGCCCAATTACCCTTCCTATTACCCAGACCCGCATTCTTCTGACCCGCACCAATACTACCTGTGTTTCCCAACGTAAAATCCCATAGCTCCAAAACCAATGGCCATTGCCGCCTAGTCATGTTTCCTTATCTCATCATCCTCACCACCGTTCTCCAAGCAAAACTCATCCACAGCCTCCTCTTCAAATTTCGCACCTCACCATCCTATCATCATCGAACCCGGCCGCCATTCCTTGATCGCGATATCGAAAATCCGCAGCTCCTCACAATAGTACATCGACAACAAATTTCACCGAAACCCACCGAATTTCCATAAAAGGTGCGGAACTACCCCAGGATCTCGAAAACAACCTCACAAACTTGAATCGATGCTTACTAGACGAAATCCTGAACCCTAGTTTCCTGTAGAAACTCGACATCCGCGATTTCCATGTTCAAACTGCTGGAAACCCATATGAAAATGTAGAGAATCTTCGTAGCTGCTTATATATGTATATTACATGATTTTAGAATTTTTGTACATTTTTTTTTGAATTTGTGAAGCACGGTTTTTTTCTTTTTGTTTGCTGTGGAAAAACACCGGCGGCATGAAATGAGATTGACCAGGGAAAAATATTTCGAGGGTTAAGGGAATGGTAGTGGTAATTATAGAAGGATTTTAATATTTTTATATTCAAATATTATATTAATAATAATCAACCGTTGCTTCTATTTGGCTTCTAAAAATCCGTATGATCACATACGATACCCAAATTCGACGAAAATGGACATACAGCTACAGTTTGACATTACAGACTCAATGAAACTTGTTTCGTCAAACTCCGACTCCATTTACTCACACATCGTATTTTTAAAGTCAAATTATTGACTATTTTTCACAATTAAATTCCACACGGCCACATACGGACTCCAAAAATACGAAAATTGAATAACAATAATTTAATATTCCGGATCTAATAAAATTGGTTTCATCGAAAACAGAGTTCGTTTGCAAAACTGGCTATTTTTAAAGCTCCAAATAATCCCATTTAAATATTAATATATTTAAAAACAATTAAATTAATTAAAAATAATTTAATATTATCGTATATATTCACATAGAATATCATCTAGCTCCAAAATATACATATTTGGATTTATAACTCGATATTTCAAATCCGGGTTAAATCAGCATTCAATTTATATTGAAATTCCATTTAAAATATAAATAAATCTTTATAAATTATATAGGAATTCCGTAGCGACTTTTCGAAAATTTGATTTGGACATAACTCACAATCTACCCGACGAAATCCCGATTTTTCTCTTCCATTAGAAAAATATACTTCACCAACTCCGAACGTTTCTTGTTTCACAGAAATCCGATTTAAAACGGGTTCTGTATATTCGTTTAAAGTTCGAATCGCCAAATTATGAACTGCCATGCCATTTCGAGCTTGATTATAATTACAATAAATAAAACTTCGTTTAAATAATATATTCGTTAATATAATTCAACTCTAAACTGAATTATATATTACATATGATCCAAATCTCACAATATTGTGAATTCCACTATTTCCGACTATTTCGGAAATTAAATATATTGTTCTATTATTTGTATTAATTAAATATTATTTAATTAAACATCGATTTAATTCCCTGAATCACTATTTAAATAATTAAATAAATCAATTATTATATCGAGAAAAATATGGGACGTTACATTCTTCCCCCCTTAAAATAATTTCGTCCTCGAAATTGCTAAGGTAGAAAACTAACCCTATTAACTGGATTAAAAATTATTTGTTTTATTTTTAACTCCAGTTTTAATGAACCAATTTATTTTAACTAAATTGTTAATTCATTTCTACTAACGAAAATTTTCAAAAATCATGAAAATTTTCTAACACCTTAACTTCTCGAAAAATTTCACCAGCACCTCCTTGTACTGGTCAATAGCTCAAATTCCAACTCACCTCTCTAGGCCTTCTTCAACCCAAAAGAAAATCAAACAGCCAAGCGGCTTGCCAATTCGGCTCATAAAAACCTCATACCCAATATAAATATAAACTGATACCTTTTTGCCAGGCATATCAATACATCCTTTCCATCTGTTACCAATTCTGCATATACCAATGTCATCCCAATCATTCGGTTATACCCAAGCCAAATTCTTTTCTTAACTCAAATTCCATTTTTAATTTCAACTCTTAACTTACCAGTCCAATTTCATTTTGGATTATCTCCAACCCAATCTAATTCGATATTTTCTATCTCAATTCATTTTCCCCTTAACTGGTTTCAATTCAATTTCTATTTCTATTTGCTTTTACAGGAAATTTTAAAACATTTTAGCTTTTCTAAAACCATAAATCCCTTTTTTGGATTCAAAACAAATTGCTTTTCACAAAACGATTCAAAAACAAAATCCTTGGTAATAATCCATCACTTAGAAACTCGAAAATGAATACTGATGATGGTCGACTTCATCATCGGAATTTATTTTCCAGTGATCGAAGTGAATTTAATACTATATCACTTTCAAAACCCATATTTAAACATTTCCATTTTTGAAATCATCATCATTCTCCTAAGATTTTAAAATTTTCATATGCTTAACTCAAATCCATTTACGAACACCTTTCCAAAATTTAGGAATTTTAATTTCAATTTTGACTTTAATTTCAGATTTAATTCATCAGATTTTATATATTACACTCATATGAATCCCGATTGGTTATTTATATAATCGTTTCAATTATAATCTTATCAGATTATAATCACAACCAACACATCCAATATACGATAATACTTCAAATATTAATCATCCTTTTATATCAAAATATAATTTGGATAAAATTATTCCATTTACCCTTTTTTCAAACCATACTGTGTCGGTCCATCATATTCAAGTGTTTATAAACCCTTACCGATACAGTGGATCAAACTAATCGACCAGAACTCATAAACAACTCAATCAATAAATCTCCACAATATAAATCATTTTTATATAAAATAACAAATACGTTCACTCGTATATATACACTCAACTCAATCTAGGGCATTACTAACCCCATCTCTACTGAGTCACGCCACAGAGCCAAGGTAATTACTTAACCTTAAGCTCTGATACTACTGTAACGACCCAGGTTTTGGCGATCCTGGTTATCGACATAAACTCAATGTTGACTACCCAAGCATCGGAAATACCAGATAGTTAATGAAAGAAGTTAGAGGGTGAGAATAGATAAGATAGAAAATTAGAATAGAAGAAGAAGAAGATCACAACAACAGAATCAGAGTAACACGAATCTCATAGCGGAACGAAAAAATATATACTATATAACATAACTTTGAAATATAAATTTGTACTTGAATATATCTGTTATTATCAAAGTACAACACTTGCAACACAGCGGAAATAAACAATTGCTATATAATCCTGAAGCCTCCTGCTCCAAGCTCTCAGTATCTGTAAAATCCTGACTACTTGACTGCCCGTACAAATTGGGCACCCAAGAGTTTAGGGAAAACAAAACAAAGTAAACTCCGGGTCAGTCATGGGAGTGGTATGAGTAAATCCATTTAAAACAGTTTGAGCAATCAAACGATATCTCATAAGACCACGCCGTATAACGGAATGGGTTTTTCCCCTTATGAGAATCCAAAACATTTGATTTAACTTTCAAAATCCTTTTGAAAGAAACGATAAACTTTAGATCAAAACTCATTTGATATTATAATAATGTCTATCAACCACAAATAAATAATCTTTAGTAGAACACTTTCATCTCACGTTTCACATACATAATATACAATCAGAAACCGCAGGCGCTTATTGGGTAATGAATTCCAACTGGCAAGGTATGGGGCATCCTTCCGACAGTGTATCTCTAGAGAGGAATACACCGGGTTCAACAAGAACATCTTGTAAACCAGGCTAAACATGACCGGTCACTCATTTCGCTTGAGTGTACCGAATGTATTATCACCAACGGTTGGGATCAACAACCGTTTACCGAAAGGGACAACATCGAAATAGATTATAGAAGTAAATGGAATTTCTCTAGATCAGGTGACAATACACCCTAATTGGCAGCTAACCACTTAGCCATGCGACCTACCCGATTTTATACCATTTCCTGGTTGTGAGGCTAGAGGCCATAACGTATAGATCACATCTTTATTTACTTTGAATGACACATCGTCATATCTGCCAAATCACAAATTGATTTCTCCAAAAATACTATGGGTATAAAGCTAAGAGAAACGAATTCCTTTGCCACCAAATGTAAATATGTTTGAAGAGATCAACTTACATGATCTATTAAATATACTCTGTCAGACATTCTTCCATACAGGTCATCCTGGGACTGGACAGACCGAAGGCACTATTCTGTAAACATGACAGCTCTTACGTAACTCCGTCTTCAATTATCTTCATCATATTTGATTCGCAACGCTAATGCCATACAGAGTGTTTTTCAGATAATATATCTGATCCCGGTCTCTCCGTATTGACAATGGAAAAATGGTAAAAACTTTGATAGTCGGTGATTTAACTATCAAAGAAAATCATGTGTGCAAACAACGATATTATTTCCAGATGGAAATTCTATCGATCAATCATCAATCAACATTTATTCATTTCCCCATTTCTCGTTTCCATATATTCATCAAATCCTTATTTTCTAATTTTAGAAAATATACGTTATTAACTTTGGAAAACGTTTCCATTTCTGATTCACACATCACTATCTTCTCACATATATCAGTCTCTAATTGCAAAGTAGTAAGAGAACAACTTCCCAAGCATAAAACTCGAAGGCCGAAACCAACATCAGATCGATACCCAGAAAGCCATTCAACTCAACCAATTCCCAATCAGTTTCTAATTTCAGTAATTCCATTTAAATTCCTAATTCAAACCCCGAATTTTTTTATAATATTTTATTTGCAAAATATTTACTTAAATCTAATTTTTCACATAGAATGTGAATAATAATTTCTTTTGTAATTCTATTTGTTTTTCCAAATATTTCCTTTTTCAATAACATATTTATTTCATATAAATATTTCCTTTTTTAATAACATATTTATTTCATATAAATATTTCCTTTTTCAATAACATATTTATTTCGTAAAAATATTTCCTTTTTCAATAACATGTTTATTTCATATAAGTATTTCCTTTTTCAATAACATAACTTTGAAAATTCCCTATTTACATTCCAGTATTTCTTATGGTATTTAAAATACCAAATAACCATGATCAATATCATCCTAACACACATAATCAACAACAGATTATATATCACAATATATGAAAACAAACAGTATTATAAATATTGAGGAATCCAGTTGAATCCCTCCAACCTGTTTCCCTGCATCACAGATGTTATACAATATAAATAACATTAATTTCATTTCAATATGAAATATTCTGGTAAACATAATCAATATTTGATTAACGATTTATATATATATGTGTATATATATATATATATATCGTTATCTATAATTTCAACCAATACATCATCAATTCAACCAAACAATCAACATGCAACAATCAGTCATCATTTATCAATACTAGATTATATTTATAAAAATATAAACTGTACAGAGTTAGTGAGATTTACTCACATTGGACAGTTATCGATAAATAACGAACAACGATCATTGATTTGGATCTAGCAATTTATTTTGCTATAAATTGTAACGAGCTCCAGTTCACTCCAGACCAGTTTCATGGTGTAGTGCCCGTCCATACGATCCCAATGGACCTTATTTTATCTGATTCTGATGTCGTATGCAATAGTTATGATATTAAGAATTTAATATGCATTTATGTTAAATAAAAACTTAGAAATTTATTTTCGTTGGGCCTCACCCGTTCCTTTTCGGCCAAATTACCCTTACTATTACCCAGACCCGCATTCTTCTGACTCGCACCAATACTACCCATCTTTCCCAAAGTAAAATCCCGTAGCTCCAACACCAATGGCCATTACCATCCTGTCATGCTTCCTTATTTCATCATCCTCACCACCGTTCGCCAAACAAAACGCATCCACAGCCTCCTCTTCAAATTCCGCACCTCACCATCCTATCATCTTCGAACCCGGCCCCCATTCCTTGATCGCGATATCGAAAATCCGTAGCTCCTCACAACAGTACATCGACAACAAGTGTAACACCCCTCTTGAAAAGCTATAAAAAAACAGATCTTTTAGCACAGTGTTTAGTGCGTGGTGTTGCTTTACGGAAGGTCGGGGTTTCGAGACCCGCAATTGTCATATTTGGTATCAGAGCCAATACCCAGCCGGAATTGTGTGTGTAATGTTGTGGATTTTGAATATTCAAAATGATTTATTTTAAATAGTAACGACTAAAAATTTATTTTAGTCGAAGTTAGAACGAATAAATTTTATTTTAATTTTAAAAGGAGTTAGAAATAGCGCGGTAGTTTGAAAATTTGAATTTAAACTTTGACTGACTGTATAGGATGCAAAATAAATCGAATTTTAGTGAAACCAAAAATATTTGAATCTATTTATAAATATCTTTCCAACGAATCTGAAAAATTGAAATTTCATAGTGGGAATCAAAAGTTATGCCCAGTTTAATTTTCAGAATAGTCGTTGTGGAATTTTTATACATATTTTAATATTAAAAATGACCATTTTGCAAACGACCACCGTTTTCGACGAAACCACTTTTGTTGGAACCGGAATGTCAAATTATTGCTAGGTTTCAATTTTCATAATTTTTAGAATTAATATGTGAGCGTGGCAAAAGAAAATGTGTTTTGTCAATTTCATTCAAATTCGATCGACCATAAAATGGCCATTTTTCAAACGATCTCAGAATTCAACGAAATTAGCCTTGTTAGAACCGTCTCATCAAAACATAACTAGAAATAATTCTTCTGGAATTTTTAGAGCTAGTATGTGGCCCCGGTAAATTAAAATGTACGTTTGAATTAAATATATATTGTTTTATATTTTAATTTTGATAAAAACTAATCGTAATAGCCGAATTGGGTTGCGAGACATATTCCAATGTGTCCGAAATAGGGGTATTTACCTAGGGATGACTCTCGTTGGGCTTAAGTTGGAGCTAATATGTGTAAATGGTTTTTTTTTAGAATTAAGGAATTAAAGGATTAAAATACAGTACATATACGCAAAACCTAATGTCTAAAATGCAGCAGCCGCCGTTTTGTTTGAAACCAATGGCCAAATTCGTTCAATCTTCTTCCCATTCAATCTCACAATCCACATAATAAAATTCGAAAACCCCAAATGAAAATCGAAGAGCTCTTCAAGCTCTATAAGTTAAACGGTCAAGATCGTCTTTTGTTTACTGATGTGCAAGAAATTCAAGCCTGAAAGAGCTGTTTTTGGGTGGGTTTTTGGGCTTAGGGAGACCGCCGAGTTTGGCCAGGCTATCGGCGGTGGAGGTGCTAGTCAAGGCGCTTCGACTGGTGGAGGGTGATCGAACAACGATGGCTTCAGGAGGGGTGTGACGGTGGAAGTTCGATCACCAAGATGGGTTACGGGGTGTCGATGTGTTCAGGAAGAAGTAAACGACAAATTTATTCCTTAAACAATGTAATTAGGGTTTGTTAATTAATATTTAATTAATTATTAAAGTAATTAATGTACAAAGTATTGTAACTCTCTCATATATCATCAAAAATTGACAAACTGAGTACCGTTGGAATCGGCTTGACGAACACTATGCGATGAGACCAATTTGGACAGAAATGGA
Organism: Allium sativum; assembly: GCA_030737875.1. Classification (NCBI taxonomy): domain Eukaryota; kingdom Viridiplantae; phylum Streptophyta; class Magnoliopsida; order Asparagales; family Amaryllidaceae; genus Allium; species Allium sativum. The sequence goes on along the minus strand of CM060919.1, from coordinate 563,492,448 downwards.
GCTTGCTACGAATTCAAAAAAAAAATGTAAGATTTCTTTTTAAAATTAAAATTAATAAAATATGACAATCGTGGGTCTCAAACCCCCGACCTTTCGTAAAGCAACACCACGCACTAACCACTGTGCTAAAAGATCATTTTTCTTTTTAGCTTTTCAAGAGGGGTGTTACAACAAGTTCTACCGAAACCCACCGGATTTCCATAAAAGTTGCGAAACTACCCCAGGATCTCAAAAACAACCTCACAAACTGGAATTGATGCTTATACTAGACGAAATCCTGAACCCTAGTTTCCTGTAGAAACTCGACATCCGCGATTTCCATGTTCGAACTGCTGGAAACCCATATGAAAATGTAGAGAATCTTCAGAGCAACATATATATATATATATATATATATATATGTGTATATTGCATGATTTTAGAATTTTTGTACATTTTGTTTTGAATTTGTGAAGCATGATTTTTTTCTTTTTGTTTGCTGTGGAAAAACACCGGCGGCATGAAATGATGTTGACCAGGGAAAAATATTTCAAGGGTTAAGGGAATGGTAGTGGTACTTATAGAAGGATTTTAATATTTCTATATTCAAATATTATATTAATTATAATCAACCATTTCTTTTATTTGGCTTCTAAAAATCCGTATGATCACATATGACACCCAAATTCGATGAAAATGGACATATAGCTACAGTTTGACATTACAGACCCAACGAAACTTGTTTCGTCGAATTCCGACTCCATTTGCTCACACAACGTATTTTTAAAGTCAAATTATTGACTGTTCTTCACAAATTCCACATAGCCACATACGGACTCCAAAAATCACGAAAATTGAAATATAACAATAATTTAATATTCCGGATCTAATAAAATTGGTTTCGTCGAAAACGGAGTTCGTTTGCAAAACTGGCTATTTTTAAAGCTCCAAATAAACCCATTTAAATATTAATATATTTAAGAATAATTAAATTAAATAAAAATAATTTAATATTATCGTATATATTCACACAGAATATCATCTAGCTCCCAAATATACATATCTGGATTTATAACTCGATATTTCAAATCCGGGTTAAATCAGTAATCAATTTATGTTGAAAATCCATTTATAATATAAATAAATCATTATAAATTATAAAGGAATTCCATAGCGACTTTTTGAAAATTTGATTTGGACATAACTCACAATCTACCCGACGAAATCCCGATTTTTCTCTTCCATTAGAAAAATATACTTCACCAGCTCCGAACGTTTCTTGTTTCACAGAAATCCGATTTAAAACGGATTCTGTATATTCGTTTAATGTTCGAATCGCCAAATTACGAATTGCTACGCCATTTCAAGCTCGATTATAATTATAATAAAATTATACATTCAAAATTTGTTTAAATAATATATTCGTTAATATAATTCAACTCTAAACTGAATTATATATATTATATATGATCCAATTCACACAATATTGTGAATTCCACCATTTCCGACTATTTCGGAAATTAAATATATTGTTCTATTATTTATATTAATTAAATATTCAATATTATTTAATTAAACAACGATTTAATTCCCAAAATCACTATTTAAATAATTAAATAAATTAATTATTATATCGAGAAAAATACGGGACGTTACAACAGGTTTCCATCAGCTTCGTATTGCCGAAGAGTGTTTTCCTTTGACAGCACTCAGAGGTCCAGACTTATTCTATGAGTGGTTAGTATTGTCGTTCGGCTTAGTAATGCTCCTGCATATTTCGTCGATTTAATGAACAGAGTGTTCCGAGAAGTATTGAATAAATTCGTACTGGTATTCATTGATGACATTCTAATCTTCTCTAAGTCAAATGCCGAGCATGAGAAACATTTGGAACAAGTTCTAGAAATTCTGAGAAAGAATGTTTTGAAAGCTAAATTTTCCATGTGTATATTCTGGCAGGATGAAGTGAAGTTCCTTGGTCACGTCGTATCAAAGGAAGGAATTTTTGTGGATCCAAGTAAAATCACAGCTATTCAAGATTGGAAACAGCCTAGTACACCTACAGAAGTCCGAAGTTTTCTAGGACTGGCTAGTTATTATTGGAAATTCATTAAGGATTTTTCGAAGATATCCGGTTCATTAACACAGCTTACTAAGAAACATTCAAGGTTTAAGTGAACTCTAGAATGTGAGGCAGCTTTTCAGAAATTGAAATTAAGATTGACAACTGCTTCAGTATTAACTATTATAGATGGCAATTAGGATTTGATGGTCTGGAAAGATGCTTCTATTGAAGGTCTTGGTGCGGTATTAATGCAAAGTGGCCAAGTTGTCGCTTATGCTAGCCGTCAGTTGAAGCCGCATGAAAAAAGATACGCTACTCATGATCTTGAGTTGTTAGCTATCGTATTTTCTTTGAAAATCTAGAGACACTATCTATTGGGTGAGAAGTTTGAACTATATATCCATCATCAATCATTGAAGTATTTGTTCACCCAGAAAGACTTGAATTTAAGACAGCAGCATTGGCTAGAATTTCTTGCAGCGTAAGATCTCGATATTCTGTATACTGCGGGAAAGCCAATGTTGTAGCTGATGCGCTCAGCAGAAAGAATGCGATCATCGCTAACCTTATCATTACGCCTTCATTGATTGATAAAATATCTGCTCTTCAGAAGGATGATCACTTCATTCAGAGGATCAGAGAAAGAATTCAGAAAGGCGAACCCTCAAGTTTCCAGATTAACAACAAGGGAGTTCTGAGGTTAAAAGGCCGAATTTGCATCCCTAATATTTCTGAGCTCCGAAGAGAAGTAATGGATGAAAGTTATAAGTCCAAACTTAGTATTCATCCGGGTGTGAGTAAAATGTATAGTGATCTCAAACGCACGTTCTGTTGGATGGCAATGAAAAGGGGCATTTCAATATATGTTAGCCGGTGTTCCACCTGTCAACAAGTCAAAAGCGATCAATAGCCGGATTGTTACAACCATTGTACATCCCAGGATGAAAGTGGGAGCAAATTTCCATGGATTTCATAGATGGTTTGCCCAGGACCAAGAAAGGAAATGACAGTATATGGGTGATCGTAGATCGCTTCACGAAGACTGCCCATTTTATACCAGTCAGTTCAAATAGAACAGCTCAGAACCTGGAGCAGATTTATTTCAAAGAGATCTTTAAACTGCATGGAGTCCCCATCAGCATAGCCAGTGATAGAGACCCGATTTTTGCTTGTAAATTCTCGAAATCATTCCAAGCAGAATTGGGAACAAAACTAAATCTAAGCACCGCCTATCATCCTCAAACAGATGGCCAAACTGAGAGAGTGAACCGTATACTAGAAGATCTATTGCAGGCATGTATTATTGATTTTGGCGGATCATGGGAAGACCACTTGCATTTAGCTGAGTTCTCATACAATAACAGTTACCAAGCAAGCTTGAAAATGTCACCATTCGAAGCCTTGTATGGTCGACCATGCAGATTTCCCGCTTGTTGGGTTGAACCTGGCAATAGACTTTATTGGGACCCGATATGATTCGCGAAGCTTCAGACAAAGTTGATTTCATCAAGAAACGATTACAAACAGCTCAAAGCTAACAGAAGAGCTATGCAGACTCGAGAAGGAGAGATTTAGCATTTGCTGTTGGTGACTATGTGTATCTACGAGTTTCTTCGATGAGGGGAGTAGTCCGATTTGGCAAAACTGGGAAGTTGGCACCCAGATTTATTGGTCCATTTCCTATACTTGAACGGATTGGAACTCTAGCTTATAGAGTTCAATTTACCTGACTGGTTGCCTGGTGTACATGATGTATTTCACGTATCTCAACTTAGAAAGCATGTACATGATCCAGACTCAATTGTGGAGGAAGCCGCGCAACAGGACTTGGAAATTACTCCAGAATTAGCTGTGAGAAGGGAACCGATAAAGATTATTGGCAAAGAAACTAAAGAACTAAGGAACAAGAAGGTTCACTTAGTCAAAGTGTAGTGGAGTGGAGATCCGCGGGACTGTACTTGGGAAACTGAAGAGAGCATTAAGCAATCCTATCCCAATTGCAGAGTGGGCATCTCTGATTAACTCTGGTGCAAGGTACATTTACAATACTTTGCATTTCCGTTTTGCTTTCTACTTTATTATTGTTTTCTACTTTACTGTTGTTTCCTTTTCATGGATGAAAAGTTTTAATTATATAAAATCCGATCTTAGCCAATATGATTTATAAGTGTATAAAAATTATTATTAAATATATTTGAAAAGTTAATCAATTAATTGATTGTTGTTTGTGTTATGTGACTATTAATTTGATTAATCAAATATTGGAATGATACTTAATCTAACCAATAAGAGAATAAGAGGTAAATTAATCAAAATTGAATCAAGTATCGAACTGAGTGAGTTTGATTGAAATGCATGCATACATGTACACATATATATGTATTTATAATTGAACAGGTCATAGCAGGTACGGAAAGAAGAGGAATAAAATCGTATGCCCGACAAATAGGTACATGTTTATCATATTCATTGGGTTTTGGTGATTTTATGAGCCGATTGGCTTTTTATTTTTGAGATGAGAGGGCCTGTGTGGCGGTTTGGGGATTTTCCTGATGCTCCCTGTACAAAGGAGGTTATGGCGAAATTTTTCGAAAATTTAAGGTATTAGCCAAATTTTTGAAGAATTTGAAAAGCTTTTAGAAACTGAAAAGTTGAAGAACTTAAGCCATAATTAAATGAAAGTTGAGTTGGTTAGTTAAACAACTGTCAGCTCCGTTCCTTTTCGAGGACGAAAAGATTTTAAGTGGGGGAGATTGTAACAACCCGGAAAATTAGAACCAATTTAAATTTTTTATTTTGGATATTTTATTGAATTTAGAATATCTAAAATAATTTATTTTAAATAATAACGACTAAAAATTTATTTCCAATAAAGTTAGAACGAGTATATTTATTTTAATTTTAAAAGGAGTTAGAAATAGCGCGGCAGTTTGAAAATTCAACTTTGAACTTTGACTGAATGTACAGGATTCAAAATAAGTCGGACTTTGGTGAAACTAAAAATATTAGAATTTTTCTAAAAATATATTTCCAACGAATCCGAAAAATTGAAATTTCATAGCAAGAATCAAAAGTTATGGCCAGTTGAATGTTCAGAATAGTCGCTATGGAATTTAATATAATATATAGCTCATGTAAATAGCCATTTTGCAGATGACCTCCGTTTTCGACGAAACAACCCTGGTTGGATCTGGAATCTCAAATTATTGCAGGATTCCGATTTTCATAATTTTTGGAATTAATATGTGAGCGTGGCAAAGGAAAACGTGTTTGGTTAATTTCAGTCAAATTGGATCGACCAGAAAATGGCCATTTTTCAAACGGTCTCCAATTTCAATGAAATCAGTTTTGTTGGAACCGTATCGTCCTAACATAGCCAGATTTATTTTTTTGGGATTTTTGGAATCAATATGTGGCCCCGGCAAATTAAAATGTACGTTTAAATCTAAAATTGAATGTTTCATATTTTAATTTGAAGAATAACTGACTGAAACAGTTGAATAGGCTTACGAAACATATTCCATTGTGTCCGGAATGGGGGTATTTAGCTAGGGGCGAAACTAATTGGGTTTGATTTGGAGTTCTGATAGGAAAAAACTATTTTTCGAATTTAAATATATGTCGCCCAATCAAAAATTTCCTTTCATTATTTAATTTTCTAGAAAATCGTGAACCCCCCATAACCTCTCGTCGACGGCGTAAAGAAGATCTGAGCTTCTCTCTTCGATTCCTCCTAATTCGCTCAATAAAATCAAACACTCCTGTTGAAGATTTTGTAGATCTAGTCCTCAGCTTCAAATCCATATAGATTTCGTGACCCATCGTGGAGTATTCGCTGAGAACCGCGCCTCCAAAGTCCGACGCTTCAAGCCCCTGCCACCTCTTCATCTCACTGTTGCACCTGGCGGCGCTACCATCGATTTGCGCGCCTCTAGAGGCTCTCCACGGTGGTACCCTCTGATCTTCATCTCGCTACACGGTTTGGACGAATTTGCAAGACCTAGTTTTGAAGAATACAGAAAGGTTACGACTTGATGTAAATTAAACTGGTTTTGACACTTAAAAACGTTACGAAATATGATTTATTAATAAAAATCATATCCTTTTCATTTATGGTCGAAATCCAGTGAAACAAGTGAAACAACTCGAAATCCCCCTTACGGGAAATCACGGATTGCCTTGAGAACAAGCCAAATCATAACACAAACGGAAGAACATTTCATTGTATATTACAACAACTTCATCAGATTACCAGAATATACAGAGTAATGAATAAATATTACACAATAAAAAATATCAGAGATTAAAAAAATTACAATGCAGTTCGATATTTGGTTCAATTTGGCCTAAATTCACCGTTCTTTCATATAATGGTTTAAATATATATAATCACACAACACATCCATCAATCAATTAGTGAATTATCATTTAAAATTCATAATTTTGATATATAGTCAATAATCACATTTTTGGTGCCAATTCACAACAATGTATCCTAGCTATATTTTGGTTCTTACACCAGCCTAATGGAAATATAGAAATCTCACTTTCGTTACTCGAAAATAAATAGTGGCGACGGTGCCCTGTTACCAGAATTATCCCCGGGCAACTAGAGTATGATTCTATAACTATCCAGTATAGTAAAACCTCGAATACACGTTTGCAAGACGTATATGCAAAATCTTTATATATTGGATTGTCCAAATCAATTTAAATAAATATTCAAATACGTATAATACGATTAAAATTTCAAAACAAAAATTGTTTTCATTTTAAAATATACTCTTCACACTCGTTCTAATTCTATTCAAAATAAATTTCTCGTCGTTATTATTTAAAATAATTCATTTTAAATAATCAAAATTCATTAAAATTGCCAAAATAAAAATTTTAAATTGGCCCAGATTTCCGGGTTATTACAACAAGAGACACCGGGACCGTGACGACGTCTTCTACATTCTAGAAGAGACCGGAGAATTTTTAGAGCTCGCTACAATTCTAGAAGGGACCGTGACGACCTCTTCTACATTCTAGAAGGGACCGTGACGACGTCTTCTACAATCAAGTCGTCCACAAACCATGGACGACTTGATTGTGGTTGGTATGAAATTTGGTGTGAAATTTGGTTGATATTGCGAATGGTTGATAACGGTTGTTTGTGGTTGAAACAAAATTGAAATTGTTTGTGGAAAAATTCAATGTGATATGAAAATGATCAAAATGTTTAGATCATTAGGATAAGCCCCTTAGGGAAGTCGCGAGGCCTAAGGTAGTGCGAGGAGCCGTACTCGGGACAGTGCTTGTTTTAAACCCCCTACTGTTATGCTGCCGAAATTTTCTGAAATATTTATGGGTTTGAATTTTATTCATATGTTGAATAAAGGTTAGAACGATAAAAATCACATTTTTATCGCAAGAATGAAGTACAGAAAATATTCATATGTTGAATATAAAGTTAGAACGATAAAATTAACATTTTTATTGTGGATATGAATCATTAAAAATATTCATGTGTTGAATAAATTCTTTGAACGATAAAAACTTTATTTTTATCGAGTATATGATGTTTTAAAAATATTCATGCATTGAATAAATGGTCTGAACAATAAAATTAACATTTTTATTGTATGTATAAGTCGCTAAAAATATTCGTGCGTCGAAATAAATATTTGTTGGTTAAATTTTTTTTTAACATGTATATGAAGTGAAAATGGTTTGGAAATCGGAGAACGAATTATATATATATATATATTAAAATAAAATGAATAACGACGCTGTAGTTCATGTTTTGGAATCATAATTTTAAATGATTATACCGGGAGATCCGACCATCAGATTTTCCCAAAACTGGAACCTTTGGGTCCGCTTTGAAAAGATCTTTCCAACGATATAAAATTTGTAAAGATCCAATGGTTAGATTATGTGAAATGTTTAATTCAAATCTGAATAAAAACAGCGCCATAATGAATTATATATATATATATATGTAAATTAAAATAAAACGAATAACGGCGCTGTACTTCGTGTTTTGGAATTGTAATTTTAAACGATTATACATGTAGATCCGACCATTGGATTTTCACACAACAGGAACCGTTGGGTCCGCTTTGAAAGGATCTTTCCAACGATATAAAATTTGTAAAGATCCAACGGTTAGATTTTCAGATGTGTAAATCAAATCTAAAAAAAACAGCGCCATGGCCGCATTATGGCCTGAAGCGTCGTTTAAATAAAATGGGCTATTTTTATATAAATAAAAATAGCGATAAATCGTTATAAAATATTATAAACGATTTGAAATGGAAATAAACCGAATTTACTTGGTTTATTGGATATTTGATGGTTGAATGTGTTTGACATGAAAATTATATTAATGAACTGAATTATGGATGTTAAATAATTTAACCATGGACAGAATTGATTTGAATTCTAGAATATGTGAATTATTTGGCCGAGTTAATTCTCATTTCAAATAATTGATCGACGATAAGAAGTTGAAGATATGAAGACGGTGCAAGACCGATGATCTTCACATCGAATGGATGGCTACTGATGCCTTTGATGGGAGTTGCTGCCCTGAAGGGGTTATAGTGGTGGTTTTCTGTATGTACTTGTTGATCGTTCGGATGTGCGAGGGCCTCTCTCCTGTATCGGACATATGGGACAAGGAATAAGGTGCCTCCGGTTTCGTTCAAACCCAGAACGAACATGTAAATGGACTGTGTGTCTGACATTGGATTTTATTCTGTGTTGATTGATCTCTATTAAATATACATCTATTTGGTGGCAGAGAATTTATTCTCTTGCTTAACACCCTTATCTGAGACGTACGAGCTAAGAGGTTGTATATCGATAGACATCAGTCGCATGGCGTGAATTGCCTGTGTGGCATGCTGAGATGCTGTGATCAAGGCTTTTTGTTGAAAAGCAGAGCCTTGGTGTCGATGATCAAAGCATAGCTTTAATATAGCGCCGCTTTGTGTATAGCGTTGATTCGCGAGCTTCACACCCCGGTATGAACCAAAAACGGGATGAAGGATGGCAGGGAGGACAACACGTTTCTTTCTAGCTAGAGGTGGTGTCAGCATTTACAAGCCCTGACATTTTTATATTTTTACCTATGTGGTTGATGAAAAGCGAGACATCTTGGATAGATCGGTCACTACGGTGCCGATGGATTTACGCCCCATAGGGCGGGGAAACGTGTGTTCAGGCATAATAATCCACTTAACATGTGGACCAGCCCTGCATTTTCCTAGGTGCAGTTGCGGCTGTAGCTTGAGGCTCGGGCTAGAGAGTCTCGAATTCGATAAGGATGATCCCTTGCCTTGGTTCACGATGGAAATCCAACTTCCAATACGACATGTGCGGTTTTGATTGTAAACCTATATATGGCGACACGATTGATGGTACCCATGCCGTCTATGATTGATAAATTATGATTGAAATTGTTTTTGGAACATATATACACTAATAATAATATCAAATGATTTCGTTTTATACGTATCAAGCATTTTGGCCATTATAAGGTAAAACTCTATCCTCCGGTTCGCGTTTCATTGTGTGATGGGACTTGAGTCTTATAATGGCTTCATTTTGCTAAAAAGCATTGCGTTGTTTTCTTGATTTACTTTATTCATGCACTGGCGATCACTGCAGTAAACCCGTTCCACGTTAGCGGCGTGGTCCTATGATTAGCCTTATTATTATTGTTTAAGCAGTTAAGTAGATTACTAATACTAGTCCCATGACTGACTAGTAGTTTGTTTCACTTGCAAACTCGGGTGCCCCTATTTTCTACACGGGCATCCTTGTATTCAGGTTTTAGCAGACTCATTTTTGGATAGCTATGGAGCTGGACTTTATCATTGCTATTGTACTATTTCAGTCACTATCATGTTTATTATGTTTGATTTCGCTGCAGACATTTTATATTAAGCTGAAACTGTATTACGTACTAAGTACGATCCTATCACGCTGTGTAACTCTGATGATTATTATTTTCAGTGTAATTTGATGTACATTATCTGGTGTAGTTTTATATTTCTGTTCTGCTGTTATTTGTTTATGTGTTATATTCCACTGATTATCCTTGCCACCGTCACACGGGGGTTTCGGTCGTCGCATTTCTTATGCCCCAGACCCACCCCCTGCTTTTTAAACCCCTCCCCGAAGACCCAGTGCGGGTTTGGAATTTTTGCCCAGTACCCGAAATCTGTACGGGTCAGGGTTGACCTGACCAGCCCCCATGACCCAGTGAAATTGTGTCCTATAGTACACAATTTTATATAATTGTACTTTTTTATCACTACGATAAGTTATATACAATCAATGATACGTTTACAATGATAAGGGTTTATACTAAATTGAGTTGTAAGATAATAGTTCAAAATGTAAGCATTTGTTATTGTATGATTATCATTGATGCAACTTAATATTATGATAAATTTATAGCTTGTTGATTGAAAGAATATATTATTCAAGTCATAACCATGTATAGCTAAGAAGATTAACAAGTAATCATTATATAAAGTGTTTTAATGATTTTTAAATAATGCGGGTCGGGTTGGGGCAATTTAGCCGTGCCCTAGATCTGACCCTAGACTCAGACCTCCAAAAGTGGGTCGCGTGTCTACCTACCCCAAAGACCCAATGGGGGGAGTCTGAATTGGTCTAAACAAAAGTGGGTCAACCGGTTTGGACCGTTGACCTGCCCCATTATCATCCATACACATATCCAATTTAAGCCATATAACTAAAAGATTGATTTGAAATGTCATTAATAATAAAATTACTCACACAAAAATTGGCTTTGTTCAGATAATAATTGCACATACGAAAAATGTAAAAAAGAATTGCATGAGGCATACAATACCACTCTACAATGATGGAACTTTTAATATATATTATTCTACATTTTGTTAGTAGACTTAAAAGCAATAATGTCAAGCACTCAAAAAAATTGATGTATAAAACATATTACGAAAAAAGTAAAAATTTTAAGAATGTGCAATGATAGTACATAATTATCTAGTTTACTTTTCCAACCATTTTTTCATATCCCACTATTTCGGTAATTGAGAAAACTAATTTTACTGGTCTTTAAGTTGAAACTACCATGAAAAGTTCGGTATCATAATATAAAGAGTGGAAACATTAAAATATGAAACAAACAAAATGAGAAACAATGGCACTAAAACTTCCCTAATCCTAAAATTGGATCCTTCTCCCATTTCTCCTTTGCTATTTGCTTAGCCTTTGTATTATCAAGTAAATAACAATATAATTATAAAAAAAATTAACGATTAAATGAAACTGGTAAAATGTTATTCGATGTTCAAGTTTCCAAAAATTAGTCACAGTCATATACAAAAGTGTAAGAAAATGTATGCAGGTAATAGACTTAGTGTAAATGGTATTTTCAGTAATTTTCTCGTTTAAATAAGGTTTAACATAGCCAAAATTCTAATTATGATATGGAATTTACATATCTATTTAGAGAATTAATTTTTATTTATTTTATAGTGAAACAAATTCCATTAGGTTAGCAAGGCATTGTCTAAGTTTGTTATACTTTCCATGTAGCTTTTATTCATTACATGAAAGTTGTCATTCTATTATTCAATTTAAATATGAAAATAATTATTTTTTTCTAAAGAAAATAGTTGTTTTAATAAATTTAAAGTTTCTTAACTATGCACAAAACATTTGTTCAAATAAGTGAATGACTTATTTTGTATTTGAAATGTTTACAATATTCAATTTTCTAATGTTTTAAATTTTAAAATGTTTAATAAAAGTATGTATGACAATTTTGTGGTGATTGGATAAGAATTTAGAATACGAAAAATTATGTTTACAATTTTTAATGAGTGGCCAAGAAAAATGCATTTCTTAAAGGGAAATATGGATGATGTAAATGCAAATATTATAAGAGAATTAGAAGGGGAATAATCTTTTATTTTATTTTGTTGTTATATAATAGATTTTAGTTTAAAAGGCATTGCGAATATACATGTACATGTCACAACGTATAAATCAAAACCAAATAATATTTTGAGCAACATATGCAACACTTTGTAATTTTGGCTTAGTATTAAATTAGTTAGTTAATTAATGTGGTTCCAAAAAGGAATTCATGTAAAACGTTGGAATCTAACCATGAAATTTGCAAAATTTCATTAATGGAGAAATTTTGAGCAACGTTAATGTTCGGAGTTTTGCGACAGAGTTCGTAGAAGTTATGGATGCAAAGATATTTTAGAACAAAAATAAGAGAGATTATCCTATTTAACTCAACATGTAGGTCGACCCCTATGTGAGGGGCGATCGATCCCGCCTGAGTGTTGCGGCTAGATTTACTTGTAGCGTTATAACGCATATTTAATATAATACGATTGATGTTGAATATTATACCAATAAATTAAGGATTAACTCTTCTATCTTTTCTCACATTTTTCTATATAGAATAAGTAAGCTCCTTCGTTTCTCCCTCTCCACTTTCTTCCTAAATATAAATATGAAGTTATTTATATCAATATTCATCCAAATTAGAGAAGAAAGAAATTAAATAGAAAAAAGAGAAGTGAATCAACATATTGTGCTTTAAAGGTAATATTTTTTATGTATAGAGCTATTTCCTTTTTCTAATCCAAATCTCTTCTCAAATCTGAATTATAATATATATATATATACACACACACATATTTCTTAGATCTAAAACGATTTTGATTTGAATCAGATCTAATGATTTAGCATGCTCTTTTAAAGTGAATGAGAAGTTCATGCATTTTTTATAATATTGAATTTACCCTATTGGCATACCTTTAATTTTTATGCTCAAATATGTTGGTTGTTTGAGTCGTAGGCTTATTATTAAAGTAGAATTTTTATGCCTATATATTATTTCATTAGTTTTAGATTTAGAAATGCTTTTTCACGTGGATCTGAAAATCAATCCTAAAATTATGTAATTTTGTAACAAACCGAAATTCTAATACCCAGTAATTAATTAATAAAATAATAAGTTGTAAAATTACCAAAATTTGACGATGGGAATTGCCTAATTGAGTCTATTATGATTTTCTGATTCCAATGCATATATGGTTTCCGAAAAAGGGATGTAAAACGAATAAGTTATGGCAATTCAAAATTCTGAAATTTGACAAGAAAAAAAGTATACGTTCGGTTACGATGACCCACACCTCACCTTGGTCGACCCGGGCACTGAGTAGGTCGACACACTTGCATGCCAAGGAACGATCACGTGCCTGACACGAAATCGAAAGAACGGAGATAATTTCTCTAGTGTGTTTTGCTAATATTGAGTTTTCTAGTTAAATTATTTAAAATCCAAAGCTGGCATGGCAGACCCTAATTGATCCAAGAACATGACTGGCTCAGATCTAATCTCTAAATTTGACGATCTAGGATCTTCATCCCCATCTATAAATAAACCTCCAACCCCTTCCCTCATTCCTTAAAACACAAATTTCTTCTGCACCTAATGTAGTCTTCTATTTTAAAGATAGGCGAAACTAAACTAAATTTTAGGGGAATTGAGATTTATTAAATAAAATTATTTTCTCTTATATATATATATATATATTCTAGTGTGTGTGTATGTGTGTGTGTATATATATATATATATATATATATATATTCAAGAGGTGAGTTCTGCCGAGGCCACAAGGGAAGCTTTTTCTGGTGAGTTTTGTAATTATTATATTTTTGGTATTTTAAAGTAAATAGGCATTAAAATAGTTGTATAGTACTATAGTTTTTCCTTGTAGATTTATTTACAGTCTTCTTAAAGTTTTGTTTGATTTTTGTAAGTTAGTAGTTTTTCTATAAATTTCTTTCTATAAGTTATTTCTACAGTTTTTCAGTCTTTTTCTTTTAGGTTATGTTTAGTACGTAGTTAAATACTATAAGATATCTTCTCAGTCTACTTTACCTCTTTCTGTGTCTGATTTAACAGTTTTTTTTTTTGGCTATGACCAAAATGCGCTTGAATATGTAAATATTAGCACAATACAACCTATTTATTCGATCGATTTAAGCAACTGATTTATGCGTATAATTTACTCGATCGAGTTAGTAGATAATGAACATGAAGCACAGAACTGTAATAAAAAGGGAATCGGACTAAAATAGAAAAACTTGATAAGATGTTCCAAATAACTATGGCAAAGGTTATGATAGAAAAATAGACTGAAATATATATGCATATATAATGATAGATTGTACAGACACAAAGAATCATAATGAACAAATGTAGTTTAGATGCAAACGTAGTTATAACATGAGGTTATAAATGAAAAAATAGGCTTAATATAAAAATTAAACTTAAAGGATGTTAATTTATAAGCCTAATTCTATGGTTCTGTGGTGGCCTCGTATATAGGCATTCTATGGTTCTACAGCGGCCTCGTAATTAGGCATTCTATGGTTCTATGGTGGCCTCTTAAATAGGCATTATATGGTTATTCTATAGCTATGGTTTCTATGGTAAATCTATAGTGGTCTTATTCAAAGGGGATTTAGACCAAGTAGGATTTATTTGTCGGGGATCTATACCCATTATCATATATGAGGCTAAGGCACACTCATGTTGTGCTAGGTAGTAAGAAGGTCCGAATGGATGTGGTGCGGATGCATTCCAATGGTACAATGTGTGTGCATTGAGCCGACTGAGGAAGATAAGAATCTACAACGCTTTGTGGTAATGTTATGTCTTTTTGTTGATGGGTCGGGCTTGATAAACCCAAGACCCATAGTGGGCATAAGTTATTACTCTATGGTTTATTAACAGCCGATCAATGAGTAGTATTAGGAAATTATTCTAATTATGTGTAACATGTTTTCTCATCATAAAAGTGCAAAAAATCAAATAACTAGTGCAATAAAATAAGTATTAAAAGAGATAGCAATTGACCAAACCTTTAATCCTCACACATCATTCCTACATGTTCACCTGATAGTTGTGCATACACCCTACATAACACTAGAACTATTATTCTGCCTATTATTACCTTTATTTATCCATTGTGCTAGTAATAATACAGTTCACCTGAGTTTATGTTCAACCCACTCCTCTTTCCTCCTTTTTCATTCCACCCAGTAGGCATACAGGGCAGTGATTGACTGATGCTGGCAGCTTTGAAGGATTTAAGTAAGATATCCTAATTCCTTTCATTCAATGGATGCTTATTTGTTATTGACTTGATTTTGTACATAAGAGGGAATTTTATTTGTATACTCTGATTTAAGCTGAGATTATAAGAGACATATGTTTTGTATTACAACTTATTTTGGTAAAGCATTGTTTTTAAATAACATCTTATTGTAAAATAAATGTTTTCGCTATTCACTACAACAAAACGACCATATTACAACGGTGGAACACCGTTGTAATATACATTTTACAATGGTGGGCAAACCGTTGTGTATTAAGAAGTTGTAATAGACTCATATATTTTAAAACTTTTTTGCACTGTTGCAACATCGTTGTAATATGTATATTTTACAACTTTTTTCCACCGTTGTAATAAACTTTATTACAACAGTTATGCACCCTTGTAATAAAATCTACTACAACTGTTATGCACCGTTGTGATTGACATTTGGGTTTAAAAAAATAAACATCTTTTGCAACTGAAAAGAACAATACACTAAATATAGCAATACTCCATAAGCAAATCCGATATTACAGTTATTTGCAAACTAGTTTATTAAAATACTCAAATATTCAGTATTACAAACAATAAGTTTTAGACAACATTTCGTACATTATTACATACTTGACCGTTACAAAGCAACTTAGTACAAGCACAAGTTATCCATAAAAAACTGCATATCCTACGGGAGTACACTAGTCGAAGACAAGGAAATCTTTACGCCATTTTTTTTTTGCAAGTTCACTACAGTGATCAAACCTGTTGCATAAGAATATATCTATTGTTAGAAAAAAGAACAAAAAGTGTTTTTTTAAGCCAACAATACCAAAACTTAACAATAATGCTTAACGTACCGGATAGCATGCACTGCATGTGGTCCAAAGCACTTTTTTAAACAATTGGATGTTGCACAACTTCTAAAAAAAAGAGCATATGCACTTGGACTTTTAGACAAAAAATTAGCAGATGATAATATTGACATGGTAGCTAAATCCATTAATAAACAAAGTAGTCATTACTTTCTACCCTACTGGGTAGCAAAATGAATATTACTCATTTGCTATCCCTACAAGATTGCTCTTACCACCAATGTAAGATAGCTCCAAGTTTATCAGGATAGACAAAAACATCCCAACTCCTCTCGTACTCATGATCTAAGTTTCTTTATGGCTTGTTTGGATGAACTTAAAAGTGTACCGTTTTGAAAACCAAAAGGCCCAAAACAAGGTTTCCAAAAAGCAAAAAAAAAAAAAAAAAAAAAAGGGAAAAGGTTTGGGGGTGGGGGGTTATTTGAGTCCATCCAAATGGGCTATTAACATTTGTTCATTACCTGTTCTCTGGGTAGAACAATCTTATATTGCTATATCAACAAGAATTGATAACCTCAAAAACACTTGTACTAAAATGAACAATAAACACTAAATTTAGTTCTGCAATACAAAATTGTATAGACATGAAATGATAGAATCGATGGACCTGAAAGCTTGTCCTAACCCTGAGTACAATTGGTTCAAAAGCTTTATATTGAATGGAAGCGGTTTTGTTACAGAAAACATGGAAATTCCACAACAAGGATGTTGCTGTTGAGTGTAATAATAGTAAAATTAATTATACTGGTATTCTAAATCAATTGTCAGTCCAAAACAAGTCGCTGTTTAAGAAGAGCTCCATCAATCTATCATTTCATTATATTTGTGTTTGTAAAATAAAATTCATACAGTTTGGTGAAACTCTTTTTTAAAAGTAGGATGCTATAAATCCAAAAATGTTTTATCAATAGAATATATCTTTTTTATTGTGTAATTTCATTTTCCCGTTACAATAACTACCATTAGATAAAAATATAAATTCTCAATAATAAACTGATAGATTACTGTACATTTAGTACCTCCCACGTGCAGCTTCATTACAATCTTATTCGATTGTTCCAAAAATCAGTATCATCAACTCAATCTATATCCTTCAACTACTTGATCCAAAAGTTGTTTTACCAATTATGTCTATGGTTTTAGAAACCTGTTTTTACAATAGAAAACAAATCGTTTCAAAGGAAAAAAATGATTTGTTGCCATAATTTCTTCGAGAAATCACCATATTATCATCAACCCAATTATTCAACGAATAAACTACAAAATAAAAACACAAAAAAAATCCTTGTTCTAACCAAAGATCCGCCTCTTATATTACATGGAAACCGGAAAGCAAGGCTGCGGATGGAACCACATCTTAATAGAAGAACAAAGTTTCACGTATTCAAATAAGGTAAAGGAGTTACTAACCCCATTTTTTCTTGTACCGAATTAAGATTTTAGGACTATAGACATGCAATTGTCTCTAGAATTTCACTGGCGTAAATTTATACTACTCCAGTATGGAATACCCACCAATACATAAACTGTAAGCTAAAGTTCTCGATTTTCTAATGTAGCAAAAACAATTACCTCAAACACCTTTTTGGCGAAAGGAGAAAAGCGAGCAATTTAGTCCTGTAATCAAAATGAAGGTCGGGGAAGATGCGATAAAAGGACTCACCTTCAAATCCTCAAGCAAGTAGATGAAACCTTTCTACATCGATTTGGAGCTAGACTTAGATGCGATTAAGGGTTCACCTTCAAATCCACAACGGCAAGCAACATCTCCTCTTTTCACGAGGAAAACAGGTGAGGGAAGTAGAGGATCGGAGATACAAGAGGAAGGAGAGTGGATTTGAAGGCGAAAATAGATGATGGGAAGACAAGATAAAGAAACGTAAATCCAGATCTCATTTTTCTTCATAAGCGCAAATTTTTCTGAGGAAGGAGGAAATGGGAATCGACTCAATCATACGGAAGAGAATAGGGCAGGTCGGCCCCACAAAAGGCACTAGAAATACAAAATGTGAATTACTTGGGAGCCAATTTTTCAACTTACTGCCTTAATTTTCATCGTTTTGAAATACCGCCAATTCTCCGTGGGGTCACAATTAAAGTTTCACTAAATTTTAAAGAAATAAAAAAATAAGTAAGAATTAATAAGTTAAAGTAAGAATTAATAAGTTAAACTTTATTTTAAATATAATATAAATTTATCACTGCTAATAGAAAAAATAGTTGTTAAAAATACGCATTTATTACAATTAAAAAAAAAGATTGTAAGAGCATCAATTACAATTGGTGAAAAATATAATTGTAGTGGCACATTTCATTATTGTTTTCTAATAATGTACGTAACATTAGTTATTGTAGTGATCGGTTGAACACTTTCGACATATGGATCATTATATTATAATAAGTCATGTTGTAATATATATGTAATAGAATATTATATAAATTGCTTGAAATTTTTATTAAAATATTTAAAAGTAATTATTTAATTATTACTTATTAATTAGTGAATCTTACTTCTGATTTATTGATTACTAAAATTAATTATTCATTACTAAAAACAAATTTTTATTTATTTATTTTTAATTTCTAATAATAATACATAATTATTATTTATTAATTATTATATAGCAAAAAGAAATTATTAATATTAGTTATTACTTATTTTCAAATATACTATTTATTATTATTATTAAACAATAGTTATTGAGTATTAATATTTTTATTAATTATTAATATGGTATTTTTGTTGTAGTGTAGTCATATATTACAACAGTCAAAAAATAAAAGTTGTGATAAGCTTTTATTACAACTGTCACAATAACGCAGTTGTTAAAAATAAGTTTATTACAACTTTTCTGGAAAAAAGTTGTAAAAAAACATTTATTACAACGGTGATTTTACCACCGTTGTAAAATTAAATTTGTAATATGGTGTTTTTGTTGTAGTGATTTTTGTTTTATGTCTTGTGAATCTTAGCCTTTGTGATGTATATTTATGTCTTTATACCAATAACGCTTCACATTTCTTAACATGACCTACATGGGGGAAAGTTAAGGGGTGTGGGGTGTTTCAAATTTTAATTAATATATTGATTTATTCCACTTTACATTGTAAAAGAAGACATTTGATTTAATAAGTTGTAAATGCAAACAAAAAGGAAGGGATGTGTAAAGTACTCGTTTATTCTTTATATTTGCATCGTCTATTCCAAAATAGGGAATAAGCAGTCCTACAAATTTCAAACATAATAACTTCTTTCTTTTTCTATGTTCAAAACTAAATTATGGAAATCGACTATAATTTTTTTTACGAAGTCCAAAATTAACAAATTAAACATGGGAAAATATGCTAATAATCGGTTCCAACTAGAATATTGAAGGTTAATTTGGTTCGAATACTCATCGTATAAGTGAAATAACAACCAAAATTGTCACGACCCGAAAAATTATTTCTAGCTTGGTATTGACGATACGGTCCTAACAAAACTAATTTCGTCAAATTTGAAGACCGTTTGAAAAATGGTCATTTTCTGGTCGATCGAAATTGACTGAAACTACCAAAACACGTTTTAGCTTACCACGCTCACATATTGATTCAGAAAATTACGAATTTTGGAATCTAGCAATAACATGACATCACGGATCCAACAAAAGTGGTTTCGTCGAAATTCGAGCCAATTTAAAATTTTATTTTGGCAATTTTAGTGAATTTTGATTATTTAAAATGAATTATTTTAAATAATAACGACAAGAAATTTATTTTGAATAGAATTAGAACGTATATATTTATATAGATCGTCGTTAGAATATAAATAATTATTTATAATTATAAAAGGAATTGAAAATGGCGCGGTAGTTCGAAAATTGGATTTCAAAGTTCAAATGAATGTACATGATTCAAAATAAACCAGATTTTAGCAAAACCAAAAATATTAGAATCTATTTGAGAATATCTTTCCAGCGAATACGAAAAATTGAAATTTCATAGCGGGAATCAAAAGATATGCCCAGTTGAAAATTCAGAATAGTCGCTATAGAATTCTGGCCCTTAAAAATGCAAATTTTACAAACGACCTCGGTTTTCGACGAAACCACTTTTGTTGGATCCGTGATGTCATGTTATTGCTAGATTCCAAAATTCGTAATTTTCTGAATCAATATGTTAGCGTGGTGAGGTAAAACATGTTTTGGTAGTTTCAGTCAATTTCGATCGACCAGAAAATGACTATTTTCAAATGGTCTTCAAATTTGACGAAATTAGTTTTGTTAGGACCATATCATCAATACGAAGCTAGAAATAATTTTTTGGATTGTGACAAAAATAAAAGGATTTATTCTATAAATTTGTAAATCGAAATGGGAGAAATCATACCGACTGGGGTTTGTGATAATCTAGGGATTCATAGCAGCTTTGGGTTGAATCGAAGCTTTGCGTGACAAATCGCCCCGCCTCTACAAGTATACACACGAACAAAGTCTTCAATTGTCAAACGAATCGAAGTGAAGGAGAGCTTTCGGTGGTGCTAGCCGCCATTTTAATTTCATTTCTAGGGTTTCTTAAGGATGGATAATCATAGAGTACCTGTGTAATAATGTTACAAAAGAAGTAAATAACCCCCTTTAAATATATACACGTGTACCATAATTAAGGAACAATTTCTTATACCTTTTCAAACAACTGAAAATTTACATTAAGGGCTTACTAGTTAGTCCCAATTATTTTGTAGGACACGGGTTCTAAATAATTATTTTCCTAGACAAAAATCAAAGCACGAGTCTTCGTCTTCTTAAACAACCATCGTATCTTCGGAAATCAGGTGCTCATGGAAATTAGGTCAAAATTAAGCCGTTGTTTCTTGTGCACTCAAAGTGCTCGTTTAATTTTTGGGAAAAAATTAGACGTTAGTTTGTTCTGAAATCAAATTCGAGTTTAATTGTTGCAAATATTGAGGCGATTTTTTTCATTTGGATAGGCTAATCAATTTTCTCTGTTGGATTGCTTGTTTTTTGGTGAGTCACTATTTTATTTGTTATTTTTCATTGTCAATACGATGTTTTATGTCGTTTTTCATGCTCTCGTATATTTCTTATATTGGACTATTCGATGTTATTTGAGAGGCAGTTTTGATCTATTAGAGGAATGTTTCGTTTGCTTTAGGTCGAATAATGAACTCTGAAATGTATTCTTCTGATAAAAAAAGCACTGTGTATTCAGCCTGGTTGCATTATTCACTTTATATTATGATTTTTGTATTTACACTGTAACTTCAGATTTGTCTTGAGTAATCAACCAATTATTTTTGTCAGTCAATTCTGTTTGTACTCACTTTGGGTTTGAAATTATATATTAAATAATATTAGTTGATGATGCATGTTCTTCAATTCTTGGTGTTTTGTGATCCGTAAAAGATAAATGATTTTATCTTTTTTTTTTTAAAAAGTAGGACAGAAAATGATAAATGGGCGAGATTCTTTACGAAAAATGATAATTGGGACAAAAAATGATAAATGATTTCACTGATAAATTAGATGTTAATCATACGTACATATTCAGTGGTAGATAAAACATAATATATAGCTTATACTTTTAACAGAAAAAAAGTAAATGTTTTTATCTTTTCTTAGAAAACCATTTAATTTTATTCTTTTTAACAGAAAATTCTATAAGGGCTATATATACAACCCTGACAAAACACGTTTCCCTTCTATTGGTTATAAAAACAAAACCAATAGTTATATTTATTTATTTTTTGAAAATGAACCAATACTTATATATATATACACATACATATATATCATTTTATATATCTTTTTATATATACAAAATGCTATATATCTTTTTGTATATAAATTGTGTATCTTTTTGTATATGAGTTTAATATATCTTTTTCATGAAACACAAGAATTTAACTTGTTGCACTATTTTTCCAAAGTTTGAATTCCGGAAAATATATATGATTATATCTTTTTCTGAAAAGTGCATAAAAATGGATTTTCAACTGTGTGACATCATTATCTCATTTTCTGATTAAAAAGATATATTGTAATGGAGATTTATATATCATTATACTATAATAGAAAATGAACCATTCTATAATATATAATAAAAAGATATATACATTAAAAGGATATACGATTATATCTTTTTAATGTTTATACTATTATATCATCAATATCTCATTTTCATCATTATACTATAATAAAATGGCAAAAGATGAACCGATCCATAATGAAGTTTGCAGTAATTTAAGTTTAGGTGATTGTATTTACCTTATATATATATATACACACACACACATTTTTGGTCATATAAAAAGATATACAAAAAGATATATACAAAAAGATACACAATTCATATACAAAAAGATTATGTGCTTACCAAACAAACACCTTTTACATAAGTAAGCATAACATCTAACCAACCTCATTACTACTGGACCATTCATTTCATAAATTCCATGGTAAATAAACACTTCAGGACGCCATTTTTATCAGAAAAAAATAACCAATTTTATCTTTTTCTTAGAAAATCATATAACTTTACTTTTAACAGAAAAAAGATAAATGTTTTTATCCTTTTCTCAGAAAACCATTTAATTTTATTCTTTTTAACAGAAATTCTATAAGTCCAATATATACAACCTTGACAAAACACGTTGCCCTTCTATTGGTTATAAAAAAAAACCAATACTTACATATATATCATTTTATATATCTTTTTATATATACAAAATGCTATATATCTTTTTGTATATGAATTGTGTATCTTTTTATATATGAATTTTACATATCTTTTTCATGAAACACACGAATTTAACTTGTTGCATTATTTTTTCGAAGTTTGAATTCCGGAAAATATATATGATTATATCTTTTTCTGAAAAGTGCGTAAAAATGGATTTTCAACTGTGTGAAATCATTATCTCATTTTCCGATTAAAAAGATATATTGTAATGAACATTTATATATCATTATACTATAATAGAAAATGAACCATTATATAATATATAATAAAAAGATATATACATTAAAAGGATATACGATTATATCTTTTTAATATTTATACTATTATATCATCAATATCTCATTTTCATCATTATACTATAATAAAATGACAAATGATGAACCGATCTATAATGAAGTTTGCAGTAATTTAAGTTTAGGTGATTGTATTTACCTTATACACACACACACACACACACACACATATTTGATCATACAAAATGATACACAATTCATATACAAAAAGATTATGTGCTTACTAAACAAACACCTTTTACATATGTAAGCATACCATCTAACCAACATCATTACTACCGGACCATTCATTTCATAAATTCCATGGTAAATAAACACTTCA
The DNA here is from genome assembly GCA_030737875.1 of Allium sativum. Classification (NCBI taxonomy): domain Eukaryota; kingdom Viridiplantae; phylum Streptophyta; class Magnoliopsida; order Asparagales; family Amaryllidaceae; genus Allium; species Allium sativum. The sequence continues at coordinate 563,469,001 of CM060919.1, read as the reverse complement.
GGACGCCATTTTTACCAAAAAAAAGATACATGATTTTATATTTTTCTCAGAAAATCATATAACTTATACTTTTAACAGAAAAAAGATAAATGTTTTTATCTTTTTCTCAGAAAACCATTTAATTTTATTCTTTTTAACAGAAAATCCTATAAGGCATATATATACAACCTTGACAAAACACATTGCCTTTCTATTGGTTATAAATACAAAACAAATACTTATATATATATATATATCATTTCCATCTTCTAGAATATTTCAATAATATTTACATATGTCTTTGTATAAAAATACATTACTCATCTAAAAAGATAATCCCATTTATTTATTTATTTGTCTTTGTTTTTCCATAGTAAAAAATATTAATTATTTTTTTCATTGCATTTTTTTAATTAACAATTTTTAAATTTTTAGTAGAATATCTTATTTTATTTCTGTTTTTAAAAATATAATTGCATCTATCTTTTACTAAAAGATAAAAGATAAGTTACATTGAATATTCTATTTTATTTCAGATTTAAAAAAAGATAATTGCATCTATTTTTTAGATTTAAAAATGGTTACAATTATTATGTTAATTTACTATTTTCACTTGTTGTTTCATAAAGTCATAAAGGTGTTCCATGTTACTAGTTGTATATGATACGAGTGGTGAGAAATACCAATGATACCAGCAACGATTGCCAGCAATTGATAATACCAATGAATTTATTTGATAATTTTGGGCTCTTCTCATTCAGGTGAGTATTGACTTCGTCCTTTTAAAGGTGCAAACCAGAGAGTAATTGTTTAGTGTGGGTTCTAAAGATTACAAAATTCAAGAAGAATTGTATTTTGTAAAAGAACGGGAATGGAAACAACTGAAGAGTTTAGATAATTGCAGAATGGAGGTGGTTAATTTTGTTGGTAGTCTTAATAGTAAGAAGAAGTTCAAAGTTGATAGCATATATAATATATTTTTCTCAACGAAAATGAAGATTAAACTGTGTTTTGCAAAAAAGCTAAATGCATAATGCATATATCTTTTTCGATTCTGTTGTATAGTATTTGTTTTTTTTGTTTTGCTTTTGTTGGTGTATATAATTAATTGGTGGACTTTGTTGGTGTGCATGATTAATTGGTAGCATGTTGTAAGTTTTAATGCAGTTGATTGTCTGTTAATATTTTCTTATTTGCAATTTGTTGCTTCTTATTATTACTCATGTTTGGAGCTCTGTATTGAAATAATGTTGTCTTGAACAACTGTGCTTATTTGAAGTTTTAACGTAGTTGATTGTCTCTTAATATCAAACTGTCTAAGCACATATGTATATAACAGATTATGTGCTTACTAAACAAACACCTTTTACATATGTAAGCATACCATCTAACCAACCTCATTACTACTAGACCATTCATTTCATAAATTCCATGACAAATAATTACTTCAGGGCGCCATTTTTATCAAAAAAAAGATAAGCGGTTTTATCTTTTTCCCAGAAAATCATATAACTTATACTTTTAACAGAAAAAAGATAAACGTTTTTATCTTTTTTCCCGAAAATCATATAACTTATACTTTGAACAGAAAAAAGATAAATGGTTTCTAAGAAAATCATATAATTTTATCTTTTTTTGTTATTTTGTAATTGTATAGTAAAAATTTAGTAGAAGATGATAGGCTTAACCTTGCTAAACTACCAACAAATAGTAGCTGCAGAAAGATAAAGCAAATACCAAAGACACTTATAATATAATAAGATACAAAGAAAAGGTGTTACAAATAAACAAAAAGATTGCAAAACGGAGCATAATGTGCACTGCATGTTAAACCCAAGAAGAAACAACAGTGAGATGATTTATAATATACAACAGAGGCAATTCGAATCCTGTCACTACACAAATTTACCCACTCCGTTGCAGTTGCAGGTCCATATTTACCATTGTCATTATACATACATAATTCAAAATCACTGCAAAAAGCCTAGTGCTCTACGGTAGTAAAATCAGATTAAAAAGGCTTCCGCAGAAGCATAACAGTGAACCTCTCCTGCAACCTTGCTTTTCTAGTCCCATTCCTCAAAGCTCGTAGCACCTTGGCTGCAAACCATTTACAGTAAAAGATAACGTATTATGAAATCATTTACAGTAAAAGATAAATCTGTTTATCTTTTGTAGCTATTGATTATAGAAATATTAAAACATAATTATATTTATTGAATACATAACAAAAGAATGGATATTTAATACAGTTGAAAGCAATACTAGAACGGATATTCCCATGTACATAAACATAATGTTGTTATTACTTGATATAGGTCTGAAATTTATGCATTGATGTCCTCTTTCATTGAAGAAAATGCATAGTGGCTGTTCTGTAAACAATCTAGAGAATTTTCGTGTTTTCATATTTTATCTTGCATTAAAAAAAGTACAGTTATATGTTAGTTATCATGTACATACTGTTAACAAACTTATACTTTTAACAGAAAAAAGATAAACGGTTTTATCTTTTTCCCCAGAAAATCATATAACTTATACTTTTAATAGAAAAAAGATAAATGATTTTATCTTTTTATCAGAAAACCATTTAATTTTATTATTTTTAATAGAAAATCCCATAAGGCCTATATATACCACCTTGACAAAACATATTACCCTTCTATTGGTTATAAAAACAAAACCAATACTTATATATATATAAACATTTCCAGGTTTGTACAAACATATGTATTCACTTGGTTCATAATACCTAGTCAATATTATATATATACATACATATACATATATATATATATATATGTATTCACAGGTTTGTACAACAGTGAGTGCATGTTATGTAGCACACAGGAGGAGTCACATAACCATCTTTTTTTCAAGTGTACTTACTCGCATGCAGTTCTTAATAACGTATGTACCAAATTCAATCTAGACTTGGGGAATGGTGATGATAATCTTAATAAAAGAATTGATTACCTGAACGAGAGCAGACCGGGTGTAAACACGATAAGTGAAGATAGCTGCGTTGGCTTGATAACTACCATTTGGTGGTTGTGGAAAGAGCGTAATCGAAGAATTTTTCATAACAAGTAGAGGACAGTGAATGAAATCAGTAAACTAATCGAAGTAGAATTTAACCTAATTAAGAAGACGAGGAGAAGAGGACTTATGATAGCCGCGGAAGAATCACTGTCTGTAAATGGAAGTCTGGATCGAAGGGGACGGCAGGTACTTCACACTGCAGCTGAAAACCGTTTGCCTCCATGAAATTTTCATCGATTTGAAGCACGCCACCATTATTCTCCATTTTGGGACTTTTGAGTTTCTTTTTGGAATGTTGGAGAGTAATGCGGAGGATGTCTGGTGTTATGTTTCTTTATTTGGCTAATGATGAGTGGTCAATTTTGTATGTTGCGTTGTCGTCTTGTGACCGCAATTCCTCTTCTGGGCTGAAATAAACCTTTAATAAAGTATACCCAATTTCAAATATATATATATATATATAACAATGGCATAGTAAGTCATATGCTGTATACTGAATTGATGTCCTCCTTATATATATTACTATCTAATATACAAGCATATTACAAAACGTAAACAAGTTTACCTTTTTAAAAAAGATATTTTAAAAAGTTGTTATGTTTTTCATCTCATTATCTTAATTTTTCCGTATGAGATTTAGGGTATGATTTCACAACGTCTATACCTTTTAAAAAAGTGTTATGTTTTTATAAAGATGAATTATAAAAATGAACTGTCTATGGTATGAGATTTCTGCAAAAACTTTTGGTTACATGATTCGATTATTTCTATTTGATTATGCGATTTTCCATTGTATCAAAAATATAATTCTATTTAAAAAGATAGACTTGTTTATCTTTTCAAACTACTTCAATTACAGGTTCAAAAATATCAACAGCATATTCTATGTAAAAGATAGATGCAATTATCTATTAGAAAAAGGTGATTGCAATTATCTATTTTTGTAAAAGATATTTGTAATTATATTTTAATAAAAGATAGATGCAATTATATTTTAGTAAAAGATAATTAACAGCAAATATGTTTATCATGTATCAATAATTATCAAATATATAAGCCTTATAGGATTTTCTGTTAAAAATAATAAAATTAAATGGTTTTCTGAGAAAAAGATAAAATCATTTATCTTTTTTCTGTTAAAAGTACAAGTTATATATTATGTTATATCTACCACTGAATATGTACGTATGATTAACATCTACCACTGAATATGTATGTATGATTAACCAAACAGTTTCATATTAGGTTATATCATCACAAAACAACAAACACCACACATGCATAAATAGCAACGTTGGAGTAAAATTGAACTTACTTCTTACTTATTCAAGGACAAACACAAATAATCGATGAACAACAAACAACAAAGAAAAATAAGTACTTATTTGTTCAGCAACTATTGAATAGAAATTACGAAATATTATAAAGATAAAAACCTAGATTCATACCTGCCGAGTCTTTATTTTGAGAATATCGACTTGTTTTAGAAAATTAATTTTTTTGAGAAGATCGACTTAGGGATTTAGGGTTTTAGGTAGTTATGAATCGTCTTAGGTTTTAGGGATTGAAATCGATCAGAGAGGGCGAAAATGAAATCGTTTGCAACTAAATTTAGATGAAACCAACTGGAAATCGATTGATTTTTGGTAAAACTTAGGTTCGATTGAGAAAGAGCGGAACGAAGAAACAAAAGAACAGATTGAAGGAAGAGGCGTTTCGTGTTTTTTGTCCTTGGAGATAATTAATTTAAACCCGTGTCCTTTAAACTTATTGTTTAACTAAAGGAGGCCCTTAATGTATAATGTCCCAAACAAATTATCAATTGTTGATATTTTATTTTGCCCACAAACAAAACCAGTGTTCCCCTTACAATGTTCTAAGTGTGCTATAGGTTATTACAACGTTGGCAATGATTTTAAATTGTATTTAAAATCATAAACAGTGATTGGCATCTAGCAATGCGTCGCTGCCACCCAAGTTATAATAAGATCAACGATTCGATACAACCTTTCTGTGACTAGTGCATCAAAGTAATATAATCCTTTTAACCAATATATCCAGGATTAAACTCGAGACATGGATCGTATCATCCTCTTTATAATTTAATCCGTTTATCTTGATTGATGAGTAGACTATTTAAAACAAATTAATATTTGAGCACGACCATGCATTTCACAGTCTCACTTAATCAAGAGGCCCATGGATATCACTACGAATATATCATAGGGTTAAATTTCATCTACATCAAGAGGCCTATGGATATAATAGAATATTATTTTATTTCAAATAAAATAATAACATCAATAGTGTTATCAGTCTCATCAAATGGATTGCCTCTAGGGCATAAACTCTAACAAATATGTATGTTTTTGGTATAATTATATTATACGTATTTATTGCACTAGTAAATAAATATTTAATCATTTAGTTACTCATAAAGCCTATTACGCAAAAAATATAACTGATAGGGAAATAGGAAAAGTATTAACTCATATTAATGTGTAATAAATTAGTAGTCGCTAAATAATTAATAGGAATTAAGAGATTGCAACCTAATTAATGTGATTTGGGTTAGAGGTAGCAGTTAGTTTATTACTAAAGAAGGATATAACTCTAGTTAAGGGGCTATAAATAAATAAAATATGAAATTACAATTAATAGGGACAAATGGATTGATGGAACTGATAAAAATGGAAAAGTTATAAAAGGTAACTAATTGGTAATTAGTAATTGTATATAAATGTTTTAGGAAATATCCATGTTATTGTGGATAAGTTGACGTTTATGCTATGAAATAAAAATATGAATTATGAGTAATTGGACAACTAAGGCAAATCTTATTACATTAAAGGGGAAATTTGTGACCTAAATCCAATGTTAGATTTAAAAATAACAAGTATAACTTAGGATAATATAACATATTTTTTAATATAGTTTAGGATAATAAATTGGACACTGTGGATTAGTGACTCAGGGTTAGTGGAGTCACTCGATGGAAGTATGCTGTAACGACCCGCATTCTTACGCATCTGAAGATCGTAGAATATTTATTTCTTTTTTTTGTGAAGTCGTATGATCGTGTACTTTTGGGGAACGACTATTGGGGTCATTTCCCATGTTCATGATTTTTGCCGATTTTTAAATGACCGTTTTGCCCCTAGCTGACCTTGTTTCATTCATAACTTTTGATTATAAGGAGTTTTGACCTGAAACCACTTCCATTAGATCCGAATGATGGTTTCTCTTTCCGTAGAGTGGTTGCATTAGCCAAACGGACTTACTGTTTGGGAGATATGGATGAATTAAGGTTTAGAAGGTGAAAACAGCTTAACCGGGCTTAATTAGGTAATTAGCAGCTAGGCCCAATGAGGAATTTCGGGATTATGAGTATTTAAGGACTGATAGGGTTAGGAAATTCGGTTTTTAGTCATTTTCCAGCCGCCACAAACATATCTTTAACCCAAGCCATGGCCTCCACTTTCTAAAAACACCCCAAATCACCTTCTAATCACTAATTAAGAAGATCTACACCAAATCAAAGAGGATTAGTGTCAAATCTGAGTTGGAGCTGCTGCTAAGCATTGGGATTCGACCCAAAATAGAGGATATTTCAGATCTATAGTTTAATTTGTGGCAAAGGTGAGTGATTAACATCTATTTACACAAATTACGGCTAATTAGGTGTGATTAGTGTTAATTAACGAAATTATAACTCAGAAAAATCTAGAAAAATTTGTAAAGTTATTAAATATTATTTTAGGGCTCTGATAAAAATTTGGGTTCATTTGGACATGTTTTGCTAATCGTATGGTTAAAACATGCTTAAGGGGATTAAGGGGAAAATCATGCTTTTCGGGTATGTTTGATCTAAAATAATCTAGGTGATGGATGTTTCGATGTTTTTGATTGATTATGCATGTTATTACTACTGTTTGGAATGTCTTTTGATTGTTTAGTAAGGTTAGAATGGTTGAAAACGCCGTCGTATGGCGAGAATGGACGAAACAAGTTTGTTGGAAATGTTGCAGAGATCCGGATCGGATCGGGATAGAGGATCGGATCGGACATATCCGAACCGAATCGGAGTGATGGCATCTTCAGCAACATACAAATGCAAGGGCAATAAGGAAGGCCATTGGGATCATGTTGGAGTTGAGGATCAGATCGGATTGGAATGGGACGTGGGGTCGGATCGAAGTAAGCAAACTGGAGCAGGAGGGACGAACGGAACCAAGAAGCAAAGCATCGAACCAAACCGCATGGAGGAGGTGAACCCGAACCAAACCGCATGGAGGAGGTGAACCCGAACCGAACCGCATGGAGGAGGTGAACCCGAACCGAACCGAACCGCATAGAGGATGTGAACCCAAACCGAACCGAAGTGGAGCAATGAACCGAATTAGAGAAATGGACTTGGACACCTTATACCGAACCGAACCGGATTTGCTTTTACATATGCATGGTGACTCTTCTGAAGACCAACTCCAATTCGACCGAAACCTGAGATGCAAAGGAAGTCCAAGTGGGAGGTTATTACTCAAGATCCAAATAGGGATCAACGAGTTAACTTCATGAGTTGGGCTTTGCTGCGTGACGTGTGCAAAGGGGTTATCGGTATTCATAACTTTGGTTCACCACTGAGAGACAGATAGTGGGCTTGTAGCGATAGTTGTACGGGGTTGGACTCCGTCATGGCCCAAAGGATTAGGTGACCAAAGTACTGGATATCGTATGCATTACGCACTGAGTGAGAGACCTGAGGAATGACTTCTATGTTTGATTGTTTGCTTTCACCTTGACATGCACACCCCCTCCCCCGTATCTTTATACCTTTTGTTTATTGTCACCTTAGAGTATAGTATGGTATGTTGTGCTAACTCTTTGGTCGCTGGTCCCGGTTCAGGTATAATTGGATTATACCCGTTATTGTTCTGTTTTGTTGCTTATCGCTCATACCAGACTTTTTGTCTGACCCAGAGTTTTGTGTCTCTTCTTATTACTCTAGGTGCTCTTAAATGGGCAGACTAGAGACAGGTTAGGTGGTATGCACAAGTAGCTGTATAGGAGACGAGCAGGAGGCTTCCACATATGATATATATATATATTCTCCCTATGTCGCTGTTGGTCACTACTTTGGGCATTAGTAGTGTACCTTTCCTTTACTTTGCTTTAGAGACAGTTTTCAAAAGTTGTAATAACGATGATATGGGACATAAGCTGTATTTGGATTTTCCGCTGCTATGATGTTCAGTTTTCAGCTTATGCACTGTCTCACCTGTTTATGTCAAAGTATGTTATTATTATATTTTATTCCATGCGATGTGAGACATTCTACAGGTTCCTTGTTAGTTCAAATTCCTTTCTTTTCCTTTCTTTGGCGACCGTCCCCTACTAGTTAGACATCAACACAGCGCATTTCGAGGAAATGTCAGCTGGTGCTTGGCGGGCCGTCACACTTGGTATCAGAGCTCTAGGTTGCGTAGTTAACCTAGGGAAGTCATTAGGGAGAGATAATATACATATATGAGAGCGCGTATTTGTGATTATTTTGGTTTTTCTAAAGCTATATATATTATTAGTATATCTAAGGATGAAGTCACACTGCTTGGGCACCACACTGAGATGGTTAATCGTTTTCTCTTTACAGATTGAACGATAAGCCGAAATATGAGGAGTACGGGTTCAGGAGCAAACAATAGGGATGTTCCTGATATAAGGACGATGTTTACTACCTTCATGCGAGAGATGCTTAGGGATGCTCGAGGAGCAGTTCCTAATGCTGCTAACGGTGGCGGTGCAGTAGTGCAGGCGCCTAGGGCCGATTTTGCCAAGCTAAACAAGGATTATACTAGTCTTGGTGGGAAACCATTCCATGGAACGGAGTTGGCTACAGAAGTTCAAGAATGGCTAGATAGTTGTGACCGCATCGTAGAAGATCTGGGAATCGAGGACGCAATGAAGAGGAAGCTAGCATCGCGTCAACTGCAAGGACGGACTATGAACTGGTGGAATGCTATTAAGGTAGCTACCCCAGAGGATCAGATTACTTGGACTCAGTTTAAGACTCTCTTTTGTGATAAGTTTATCCCAGCTGCTCAGAAATCAGAATTGTTCAGGAAGTTCTTGGAGCTTAAGCAGAATGGTAGGGCAGTCTCGGAGTACATCGCTGAATTCGATACTTTATCGAAATATGGATTGTCCCTCATCGACACGGTCGAGAAGAAAAACGAGAATTTCATAACTGGCTTGGATGGGTACTTGGGGGAAAGACTTATAAACCATATCGATGAGACGTTCGAGTCTATTGTAGGAAAGGCATTAAGGTCAGATATCCTTTTTCCTAAGTTGAAGACTGAGGTTGCAATTGCATCTACAGAGGAGCCAAAGCCGCAAGCAGGCGGTGAAGGCAAGAAGAATTCTCAGAACAAGAGGAAGAAGAACCCGACCAAGGATGGTCAGAATAAGAAGAATAAGAATGGTGGCGAGTGCTTTAGTTATGGCAAGAAGGGCCACTATGCCAGAGATTGTCGAGAAAAGCCTGGGGAAAGGAAGTGCTTCAATTGCGGCCAAGTGGGACATCACAAGGATAATTGTCCACAACCCCCTAAAGAGAAGCAGATTGTGAAAGCATATGCTATCAACGCTGTCCCTTCTTCATCGAATGCTCTAACAGCGGCATAGAAGGGAAAGGGCGTCGTTATTAAAGGTATGCTTTCCATTTATGATGTTCCAGTTAGAGTGTTGTTTGATACCGAAACTTCCCGTTCCTTCATATCTAGTGACATGGTAGATAGGTTGGAATTGGAACCCGAGATAGTCGATAGACCTTTAGTAGTGACGAACCCGATAGGTGGTTCGGCTGGTCTTAGTATGATTTGTTGTAATTTGGTTTTATCGAGTCATGGATGTATGTTTGCTTTGTTTAGGCTTTACTGGGTTTAACATTATTTTGGGGAATCGATCTACTCCAAAGGTATAGGGTGGTATTAGGTACCTACCTAGTGATGGCGATAGTAACTGGAGTTAAGGAAGCTGAGAGGTTTTCGTTGTAATAAGTTCTAGTTGTCTCTGGGAGGCAAATGAGTGCTACAGTGCTGGTTTTTTTTGCTTGTATCACCTCACGTGGATTGTCTGAATTTGGAGGTGATATTCCTTGTGTGCTTGTCTGATATTGGTTTAGGCCTTTGAGGCTTGTACTTGGGGGAATGTCGAGTTCAATTAGGATGGTTCGTGTGAGAGATAAATAGTTGTTGCGATTTGTCATTGGATGATATCTTGGTTTACTTGAGGAGAGATGGGCAGCCGTGACATGATCAGACTATTCGATGGTATGGACTGCCCCGAATTAGACTCGATACGGTTATGAGATGACTCGACTGGGACTCGAGAAAGATATAAAGTAATGGATTGTTTAGGACCCTATATTGATGTTCTCTTTGTATAGTAGAAATTTAAAGGAAAATGGGTTTTCGTTGATCTTGGAGATGCAATGAATAGGGAGACGACTCACATTGGACTAGAGTTTGTCGGTAATGGATACTCAAGACTGGGTCTGAGTTATTGATTGACTCGAGTTAGACTCGAGAAGGCTGCAAGGAATTGGATTTGGCTCGAGTTGGAGTCGACAGGGAAGCAAGATAATGGATAGACTTGGGTTGGACTCAAGTATTTTAGGTGGACTTAAAGCAGGGGTATCTGGGGACGCCCGTTACCTTGGATCCGTTGGACGTGATCTAGTTATCCTTGGAGGATAAACGTGCGTTGGACGTACGGTAGTCCGTTTGGAGGATGGGCTTCCATTATTTATTGATGTTGGTTGGACAAGACATACAGGTATCGACGTATTCATGGTTTTAGCAGGTGATAGATAGAACTTGTTTGATGGATGCTATGGTTGCTATGTTTGTTCCTATTTTTCTTCTGTTGGGTAGACTATCACCTGTGGGGTTCTAGTGATAGGGAACAAAGATATGGTGGTATATACGGGCATTAGGCTACGTAACAGTGCAGTAGGGTAGTCATTACTCCATGGGGCAGAGTGATCGTAGCAAGGCTATGAGCTAGTGCAGTGAAGTTGTCATGACTTCATGGGGCAGAGTGGACATAGCAAAGGATTTAGGTGCGGTAATAGTTGCATTCAGTAGGAGACATGCTAGTTTAGGGGTTATGTTTCTGGGATGGAAGCGATTGGAGTATATCGCGAGATATGATTTCAGACCTAAGTATGGATTGGATCCAGAAATGTTAGCAAGTTTGACGATTAGATCGATTTTGATTGAGTGGATTGGTTCCAGTTAGAGGAACGATCCTAACCTATTGGAAACCACCTCTAAGGTAGAGATGGATATCGATGGCGAGAGATTGATCAAGTAAGGACTCGATCGAGAAGGATGGCTTCAAAAGAATGAAAGGCTAGTTGTACCCAATGAAAAAGGATTGAGTGATGGAGAGAGACGTTGGGAAGTTATCTCCAAGTGCATGGATTGTCAGTTAGTTAAAGCTGAGCAAAGGAAGCCTAGTGGTTTGTCACAACCGTTGGAAACAAGTCTCAATGGATTTCATTGATGGTTTACCAAGGATTAGATCAGGTTGTGGTGGTATTTTGGTGAATCGTGTATTAGAGGATCTTTTAAGGATTTGTATATTGGATCTTGGAGGGTCATAAGATGACCATTTGCATTTGGTTGAGTTTGCATATAACAATAGTTATTAGTCCAGTATTGGTATGGTTCCATTTGAAGCTTTGTACGGAAGACCGTGCAACTCACCATCATGTTGGTTGGAGACTGGTGAGAAGTTTACGCTTGGACCAGGTATGATAAGAGGAACTTCGGATAAGATCAAGATTATCCAACAACGAATGAAGGTCGCTCAAGATTTGTTGGTCCATTTCCAGTTCTCGAACGAGTTGGAAATTTGGCATATAAAGTTGAGTTACCAGACAAGATGGCGGGAGTTCACAACGTATTTCATGTTTCCCAGTTAAGAAAGTTTGTGCATGACCCTAGTGTGGCTATTTCACCAGATCAGTTGGATGATGTCGAGGTTGAACCTGAGGCGGTTGGGAACCGCAAGTCTATGCGTATTGTTGGGAACGATACGAAGCAGCTTCGGAGGAAGGTGGTGAAACTAGTCAAAGTCCAGTGGGGTGAGAATGAGAAAGACTGTACTTGGGAAACAGAGGAGGACATAAGGAAGAAGTATCCAGAACTCTTTGCCTGGTAAGGTTTTATGTATCAGTATAGTACTCCCTTGTTAGTGAACCGCATGCTAGGATAGTCTTGTTGTGTTGTTTTGTATGCTTTATTGTTTGTAAATGTTTGGTAGGCATGCGGGATCCTTTGGTATGTTTTGGTTAAGGAATTTCGAGGAATAAATTTCTTAAGGGGGAAGAACGTAACGACCCGCATTCTACGCATCTGAAGATCGTAGAATATTTATTTCTTTTTCTTGTGAAGTCGTATGGTCGTGCACTTTTGGGGAATGACTAATGGGGTCATTTCCCATATTCATGATTTTTGCCGATTTTTAAATGACCGTTTTGCCCCTAGCTGACCTTGTTTCGTCCATAACTTTTGACTGGTAAAGAGTTTTGACCTAAAACCACTTCCATTAGATCCGAATGATGGTTTCTCTTTCCGTAGAGTGGTTACATTAGCCAAACGGACTTACCTTTTGGGAGATATTGCTGAATTAAGGTCTAGAAGGTGAAAAACAGCTTAACCGGGCTTAATTGGGTAATTAGCAGCTAGGACCAATAGGGAATTTCGGGACTAGGAGTATTTAAGGACTAATAGGGTTAGGAAATTTGGTTTTTAGTCATTTTCCAGCCGCCACAAATATATCTTTAACCCTAGCCATGGCCTCCACTTTCTAAAAACACCCCAAATCACCATCTAATCACTAATTAAGAAGATCTACACCAAATCAAGGAGGATTAGTGTCAAATCAGAGTTGGAGCTACTGCTAAGCATTGGGATTCGACCCAAAATAGAGGATATTTCAGATCTATAGTTTAATTTGTGGCAAAGGTGAGTGATTAGCATCTTTTTACACTAATTACGACTAATTAGGGGTGATTAGTATTAATTAACGAAATTATAACTCAGAAAAATCTAGAAAAATTTGTAAAGTTCTTAAATATTATTTTAGGGCTCTGATAAAAATTTGGGTTCATTTGGACATGTTTTGCTAATCGTATGGTTAAAACATGCTTAAGGGGATTAAGCAAAAAATCATGCTTTTCGGGTATGTTTGATCTAAAATAATCTAGGTGATGGATGTTTCGATGTTTTTGATTGATTATGCATGTTATTACTACTATCTGGAATGTCTTTTGATTGTTTAGTAAGGTTAGAATGGTTGAAAACGCCGTCGTATGGCGAGAATGGACGAAACAAATTTGCTGGAAATGCTGCAGAGATCCAGATCGGATCGGGATAGGGGATCGGATCGGACATATCCGAACCGAACCGGAGTGATGGCATCTTCAGCAACATACAAATGCAAGGGCAATAAGGAAGGCCATTGGGATCATGTTGGAGTTGAGGATCGGATCGGAATGGGACGTGGGGTTAGATCGACGTAAGCAAACTGGAGCAGGAGGGACGAACGGAACCAAGAAGCAAAGCATCGAACCGAACCGCATGGAGGAGGTGAACCCGAACCGAACCGCATGGAGAGGAGAACCCGAACCGAACCGCATGGAGGATGTGAACCCGAACCGAACCGAAGTGGAGCACTGAACCGAATTAGAGAAATCGACTTGGACACCTTATACCGAACCGAACCGGATTTGCATCTACATATGCATGGTGACTCTTCTGAAGACCAACTCCAATTCGACCAAAACCCAAGATGCAAAGGAAGTCCAAGTAGGAGGTTATTACTCAAGATCCAAATAGGGATCAACGAGTTAACTTCATGAGTTGGGCTTTGCTGCGGGACGTGTGCAAAGGGGTTATCGGTATTCATAACTTTGGTTCACCACTGAGAGACAGATAGTGGGCTTGTAGCGATAGTTGTACGGGGTTGGACTCCGTCATGGCCCAAAGGATTAGGTGACCAAAGTAGTGGATATCGTATGCTTTACGCACTGAGTGAGAGACCTGAGGAATGACTGCTATGTTTGATTGTTTGCTATCACCTTGACATGCACACCCCCTCCCCCGTATCTTTATACCTTTTGTTTAGTGTCACCTTAGAGTATAGTACGGTATGTTGTGCTAACTCTTTGGTTGCAGGTCCAGGTTCAGGTATGATTGGATTATACCTATTATTGTTCTGTTTTGTTGCTTATCGCTCATACCAGACTTTTTTTCTGACCTAGAGTTTTATGTCTCTTCTTATTACTCTGGGTGCTCTTAAACGGGCAGACTAGAGATAGGTTAGGTGGTATGCACGAGTAGCTATACCGGAGACGAGTAGGATGCTTCCACATATGATATATATAGAGATATTCTCCCTGTGTCGCTGCTGATCACTACTTTGGGCATTAGTAGTGTACCTTTCCTTTACTTTGCTTTAGAGACAGTTTTCAAAAGTTGTAATAATGATGATGTGGGACATAAGCTGTATTTGGAATTTCCGCTGCTATGATGTTTAGTTTTCAGCATATGCACTATCTCACCTGTTTATGTCAAAGTATGTTATTATTATATTTTATTCCATGCGATGTGAGACATTCTACAGATTCCTTGTTAGTTCAAATTCCTTTCTTTTCCTTTCTTTGGCGACCGTCCTGTACTAGTTGGACATCAGCACAGCGCATTTCGAGGAAATGTCAGCTGGTGCGGGGCGGGCCGTCACATATGCCCTTCACTTTTAGGCTACTAGTAGTTGGGTGTACTTATTACTAATATGAGATATCACTAATCATAAATTATGTGACTATGTGAGAGATGTGACCTGCTTTTGGAATGAGGTATTAAATAGTGTTTTGAAGGTCTGCCTCTTTCCTGATAGAAAAGTGTTGAATGGTCGAAACATTGATTATGAGCTGTAAGGAGTGTCCCTAAAAATGTTCACTTTAGATGTTGAGAGATTAAGTGGGTGTTGTAAGGATCACCTTCGTATTAAAATAAGTAGCCTAGTGAAATTTTTATAATTAAGAGTGTAAATGGAGTAGGGTCTTTGTTAGGCAAGCTCCGAAGTAAGATCTTGAGTGACCAACTAAGGGTATCCCCCTTGAATATAAAGTATTAAGTGGCCTTGATTAATGTATTATATGACTAAAGTTTGTCTAGTTTTCTTCTACAAGTATTAAATAGTTTTGATAATATCTTTTTCATTGCTGTGATTTTAGTTGATCGTAATGCAATAGTAATTTGGCTATCGACTAGTGGTGTGAGGAGCCTTAGTTAGTGGTTAAAGGTCTTTATAGCTAGGACCAGTTGACCATAGAGTTAAAGTTAAGAGTTTGTTTTGGAAATTGGTAATATTTGGTGTATGACGTACAATACTGAATTCTCAAATGGCAAAATTCTGCATATTCTCTTTTAGATATATATGCTTATGATGGGGTCTACCTCGACCATGGGTCTTAAATGACCCAAGTTTTATTTTGGTAAGTAACGGTAAGGATTGGACTCATTGATTATAGGATTGCACTTCATATTGAAATGTATTAAGTGGGTAAAGGGTTGATTTGGATGTATTAAGTGTTTAAGAGGCTTATTCCACACTTTGGGATTTAGAGGTAGATTGTTAGCCATATGTGTAATGTTAAGCTTGGATATCCTAGAAATATAGACATCACTATCTAGTGGAAACCAATCAATATAGAATTGTGTTACAGACAACATACAGATTTTCCGGCCACCAAAACATTCTTTTAGACTCTCCCCATAAAAACTCACATGATAGATTTATAGAGACAGGTCGTTGTAGCTTTCATAGTTAGTTGTTGATGAAGTATTTCTCTTATGCTCAATATTGATATGACTATGATATCCAAGGAATTCATTTATTTCAAGCCAGTAGCCACAACTAATAACTTCATTCAACCTTAGTTTCCACTATATGTTTAAATTTATAAATCTTTGATAATGCTCATGCTTTCTTGCATGTACCCAATCAAGCAATCCATGTTTTAATGGGTTTGGGTTTTAAGAGTGTGTGTGTTTATATATATTATTATATATATGTATATATGTATTTGTATCTATAAGTAAACGGTAGTTTAAGAGGGGTTAAAATATTTTTTCAAAGCATTCTAGAAATCAAGTTCGTTGACACTTGAATGTGTATTGTTCAAAAGCAGTACTTATATTTTCCATGTATAAAGTTTTTGTTATTTTATTTTCTATATTCAAAATTCTTTGTAAAAGATCAAGTTAAATGAAAATAAATGAAGAAATAATTCTTTTTTCTATAAATTACCAAATTATTCACTATATTAATCACATTTATTAATGGACTTATTAATTGCATTTATTCTCTAATTTAGTTTGATTGAATTTAAATTTGTTAACTACCCATACTATACCAATTTTAATGCAATATTAAAGAATATGTCTAATTTTCTTAATAATAATAATACTATTTTCAATCAATATTTTGTATTTAATCATTTTCCATAAAATAACATTATCAGCATCATCGGCATGAGAAGAAGTTCCAGTCTTCTTCCTTTTGTTCGCCATTGAGTTTCCTTTCAAGCTAGAAGTTGATGTTTTTGTGTGCCCCCTTCCTGGCGCGCCAAAATGTTAGACCAAAAATTGGGCCTAACACCCAAATGCAGATCACAGATCACAGAATGCAGAAAAAAGTAAATAAAGAGGAGACACACAAGGTTTTTATAGTGGTTCGGCTGTAGATGTAGCCTACGTCCACTTTATAATCTTATTGTTATACTGACAGATTACAAGAATCAGTTACATGTAGACACACAATCCGTGTGTTAATTGTATTGAAAAGATAAGAATTTGAATGTATGAAGGTGCAAAGTCCTTGCACTTCAGTAATGGTGGAAGCTGTGAAGAAGAATGGCCAAAAGATCCTTGAAAATGCCTTCAAATGAGGTATTTATAGCCATTTCCTGAAGGCGGTTCATGGGACACATGGCACGCATCCCAAAAATCTCGAAATGTGGTGGAAAACGTCCACATATCATCTTCAAATCGTCATATGACATGTGTAATAAGATCCATGCAAGTTGGAGTAAAAATAGCCTTGAGAATAGGTCAGAACAGGCTGTCCAGGAGCAGGTGCGGGGATCGGATCGTGGTGGGGGTACGTGGCACACGATCCAGGGTAATAGGAGCAAGATGAGGCATGTGAATAGGTCAAAACAGGGAGCGTATCTACAGGTCGGAAGTTCGGATCGCGATCATGGGGTCGGATCGTGGTCATGGGTCGGATCGTGGTCTTGGGTCGGATCGTGATATGGCTATCACGAGTCGAGTCTGGTCGTGAGCAGCATAGTGAAGCTGGAGTGAAGTGCTGGCGATCGGGTCGGATCGTGAGATGTACCACGGACAGTTCGTGGTCTGAGGAGGGCGATCCGATGAGGGGCGATCCGATGAGGGATGATCCGATGAGGGGCGATCCGAGGGTGCGTGATCCATACTTCGATCGTGTGCTGCTTCGTTGCTTTATCCAGGAAATTGCCAGTTTACACCAGTTTACGGAAATGGGCATAACTTTCAAACCGTAAGTCCGATTGAGCCAAACCGAAGCTCAAACTGAAGCTAACTCAGAGATCTACAAAAGTTTTTGAGATCGGCTCTGTAATCGCTGTTTTCGGGCCCAAAAGAGGTCGTCTGATAGGAGTTTCGGGCCTGTTTATGTTGAGGATGTGATTTTGACCAAATCTCTCAATGTCTTCTGACGTCGTTTCCATCGCTCGAGCATGTTATCATTCAGGAATTCCATGTGTGACAGCTTTTGCCAAAAAATGTGTCAACAACGATGATTGTCCAATGTGAGTAAATCTCACTAACTCTGAACAGTTTATAATTTCATGTTGTATTTTTAGAACTGTTAGAAATTGTCTGATTTACTGTGTGTTGACTGATTGATTGAACTGCTAGTCAGTTAGTTGAATTTCTATATTGATTCTGTTTAACATAATATATCATATGGAACTGAAAGTGATGTTAATTATATTGTGTAACATCTGCTATGCAGGAAAACAGGTTGGAGGAATCCAATTGGATTCCTCAATATTTATTTTACTGTGATTTATATATTGTGATATATAATCTGTTGTTGATTTTGTGTGGTTGGACGATATTTATCGTTGATTATATGGTATGTTAAATACCATAAGAAATACCAGAATGTGGAAAAGGGATTTTCAAAGTATATTTTGAAAATAATTTATTGATTTAAAATCAATGGATTTTATAATATAAAAGAAAAAAAAGATTTTTAATATAAGAGCATTATATTTGTAAATCAAATATAAGGGAATTATATTTGTAAATAAAATATAAGAGAATTATATTTGTAAATCAAATATAAGGGAAAGAATTTGTTAAACAGATATAGATGGAAATATCCGTAAAGCAAATATAAAGGTAATTATTTGTTAAACAAATTAAAAGGAGGTATTTGTAAAACAGTTACAAATAGAAAAGAATAGGAATATTTATTTGTTAGAATAAATAGAAAAGATAAAAGGGAATATTTATTTGTTAGAATAAATAGAAAGAATAAAGGAATATTATTAGAAAATAAATAGGATATCATAAAGGAGAATATTTAGAAAACAAATAGAATTTATAAAAAGGGAATAGTGTTAAATAGAATAAAGTTATTCGACTAGAGTATATCAAAAAGTAGTTAATCGAATATAGTTATATTCGAAGTAGTTAGTCGAATATAGTAATATTCGAAGTAGTTAATCGAATATAGCTATGTTAGAAGTAGTTAATCGAATATAGTTATGTTAGAAGTAGTTAATCGAATATAGTTATGTTAGAAATAGTTAATCGAATATAGTTTATATTCGAAGGAGTTAAATCGAATATAGTTATTCGAAAATAAAGTTAAAACAGAATAGAGTTATTCAATTAGAGTTATTCAATTAGAGTTAATCAAATAGAATTAATCGAATAGAGTTAATGAAATAGAGTTAAGCAAAATTAGAAACTGACTAGAGATTAGTTAAGTTGAATAGTTTTCTGAGTATCGATCTGATGTTGGTTTCGGCCTTCGGGGTTTATACTTAGAGAATTGTTCTCCTACTAGTTTACAGTCAGGGACTGATAGTTGTGAAATGATAGTGATATGTAAATAAGCTATGGAAATGTTTTCCAGTGTTAATAACATATATTTTCTAAACATAGAAAATAAGGAAATATATATATATATATATATGTATAGATGATTGATGATTGATTGATAGAATTTCCATTTGGAAATAATATCGTTGTTTGCACACGTATTTTCCTTCGATAGTTAAATCACAGACTATCGAAGTTTTGACCAATTTACGTTGTTAATATGGAGAGACCGGTTGGATTATTATCCGAAGAACCACTCTGTATTGGCATAAGCGTTGCGAATCATATATGCCAAAGATAAATTGAAGACGGAGTAAAGTGCAAGGGCTATTGTATAAGTCTTAGATAATAGTGCCTAAGATGGATATACTGAATAGTGCCTTCGGTTCATCATGTTCCTGGATGACTTGTATGGACGGATGTCTGACAAAGTATTTCCATACGATCACGTATATTGATTTCTTTAACCGTACCAAGAGTGGAAGCGGAGAAGGAAACTTCATTTAGCTGACACGTAATGTATTATTGAGGGCGCCAATCGGTGATTTTATGGATTTGACGATGTGACATTCAAAGTGAATCTGGTGTGATGATAAAGCGTAGCTCTAGCCTCATCAACCGGTAAATGACAGAA
Organism: Allium sativum; assembly: GCA_030737875.1. Classification (NCBI taxonomy): domain Eukaryota; kingdom Viridiplantae; phylum Streptophyta; class Magnoliopsida; order Asparagales; family Amaryllidaceae; genus Allium; species Allium sativum. The sequence goes on along the minus strand of CM060919.1, from coordinate 563,449,117 downwards.
ATTGGGCAGGCAGCATGGCTATGTAGGTCGCACCTATTAGGGTGTATAATCACCTAATCTAGAGTTTCATTTATTCCTAAAAATCTATTGTCGATACTATCCCATTCGGGAAACGGTTGCTGATCCCAACCGTTGGTGATATACATTCGATACACTCAAGCGAAATGAGTGGTCGGTCATGTGTGGCCGGGTTGCAAGATGTTCTTGTTGAACCCAGTGTATTCCTCTCTAGAGGTACACTAGCGAAAGGTGGTTCAATACCTTGTCATAGTTGGAAATCCATTACCTAATACGTGCTTGCGGTTTTGATTGTATACTATATATGTAGAACGTGAGATGAAAGCGTTTCTGCTAGATGATTATTATACTGTGGTTGATAGGCATTATTATAATATCAAAAGGTTTTTGATATAAAGATATTTTGGATTCTCATAAGGGAAAACCCGTTCCGTTATACGGCGTGGTCTTATGAGATATCGTTAAATGGCAAACCGTTTTTAAACTATTTTACTCATACCAGTCCCATAATTGAGCCGGAGTTTATTTTGTTTTGTTTCCCTAAACTCTTGGGTGCCCAATTTTGTACGGGAAGTCAAGTAGTCGGGATTTACAGATATACTGGAAAAGCTTGGAGCAGGAGGCTTTAGGATCATATAGCTATAGTTATTTCCGCTGTGTTGTAAGTGTTGTATTTTGATAATGATGTATATTCAAGTATAGATGTATATTTCAAAGTTATGTTACATATATTATATGTTATTCATTCCACTGTGAGATTCGTGTTACTCTGATGTTGTGTTCTTCTTCTTCTTCTATTCTAAGTTTCTATCTTATCTATTCTCACCCTCTAATTTCTTTCATTAATCATTCGGTATTTTTCGACGTTTGGTTAGTCATCATTGAGTTTATGGCGATAACCAAGGCGACAAAATCCCAGGTCATTACAGTTGGTATCAGAGCTTAAGTTAAGTGAATTACCTTGGCTCTGTGGCGTGACTCGGTAGAGATACGCTTAGTAATACCCTAGATTGAGTTGAGTGTATATATACGAGTGAACGTATTTGTTATTGATATAAAAATTTGTTTTATATTGTGGAGATTTATCGGTTAAGTTGTTTGTGAATTCTGGTCGATCAGTTTGATCCATTGTGTCGGTAGGGGTTACTAAACACTTGAATACGATGGATCGTCACGATATGTTTTGAAAAGAGGGTAAATTAAAATAAGTTTACCCAAGGTATATCTTGATATAGAGAAGATATATATATATATCAAAATTATAATATAGTGGATATATTGGTTGTTATTAACATCGAGTAAGATTATAAATTAAATGGTTATGTAAAATAACCAATCAGAATTCATATAAGTAAAATACGTGAAATCAGATGAGTTAAATCTGAAATTTAAACCAGAAATTGGATTAAAATTCTGGAAAATTGGATAAGTGTTTGTAAATGGATTTGGATTAAAAATAAGGAAAATTTAAGATCCTGGGAGATTTTAAATTTGTTTTACAAGCAGTGTGAATTATATTTTGAAATAAATTTCAAAGTGGAAATGTTTAGAAATGGTTTTATAGTATTGAACTCACTTCGATCACTGGAAAATAGATTCTGATGATGACAGCTGCATCATTAGTATTCATTTTCGAGTTGTAAGTGATGAATTACTACCAGAGATACTGTTTTGAATTGTTTTGGGAAAGTTGTGTTGGATTTCAAAAAGGGAAATTTGATTTTTGAAAAGAGTAAACTATTTAAAAACTCTCAAGGAAAGACTGTTTGAATTAAAAACAAATTTAACAGAAATTTGTGAAAGAAAATTTGAATTAAAGTAAAGCCAGTAAAGTGGTAACTGAGATTGAATTAGAATGATATCAAGACAAATTGGATTGTGAGATTCAAATTTGAAGTGTAATGTGATAATCAAGTTAAGAGTTGGGAATCGAGAAGAAACTCGAGTTGAAATGATATTTGGCTCGGATATAAGCGAATGGTTGTGTTGTGGATAAAAGCAGATTGGAATTTGATTGGGATGACCCTTGTATCCGCTGAATTGATAACAGGTGGAAATGATATAATGATATGCCGACAAAAGGTACAAGTTTATATTTCTATTGGATATAAGATTTATAAGCCGAATTGGCAAGCCTCTTGGCTGTTTGATTTTCTTTTAGGTTGGAGATGGCCAAGAGAGGCGAGTTGGAGTTTGACCGATTGACCAGTACAAAGGAGGTGCTGGCGAAATTTTTTCGAAGAGTTAAGGCGTTAGAATATTTTCAGGATTTTTTTTGAAAATATTCGTCAATAGAATTGAATTAATAATTTAATTAAAATTAAATTGGTCCAGTTGGAAACTGAAGTTAAGAAGTGAACAAATATGTTCTAACCAGTCGATAGGGTCGTCCTCTACCTTTTAGCAATTTCGAGGACAAAATTATTTTAAGTGGGAAAGATTGTAATGATCCGCACTCGCAGAGGGTATTATAATTAATTTATTTAATTATATAAATAGTGATATAGTGAATTTGATGGCCGGTTAATTAAATAATGATGAATATTTAATTAAAATAATAAATTAAATAATATATTTCATTCTGAAATAATCAAAATTGGCTGAAATGACGATATGGTGTGAACCGGATCATCTTTGATATTTAATTCAGCTTGGAATTGAATTTGAATAACGAATATATTATATAAACGACAGTTTGAACTTAGAGTTATAATATAATTAAAAATCGAGCTCGAAATGGCGCTGTAGTTCGTAAATTGGTGATTCGAACTTCAACTGAATGTACAGGATTCGTTTTAAGCCAGATTTCTATGAAACAAGAAACATGTCGAGCTGGTGGAGTATATCTTTCTAGTGGAAGAGAAAAATCGGGATTTCATTGTGTAGATTTTGAGATATGTCCAAATCAAATTTTAGAAAAGTCGCTGTGGAATTCCTTTATAATTTATAAAGGAATTATTTATATTTTTAAAAGGAATTTCAATATAAATCGAATATCGAGTTGACCCAGATTTGAAAATATCAAGTTAGAAATTCATATAGGAATATTCTAGAGCTGTATGGTATTCCACTATGAATATAGACGATAATATTTATTTTTAAATATTTAATTAAATTATATTTATATATTTAAATGGGTCATTCAGAGCTTTAAAAATAGCCGGTTTTGCAAACGAAGTCGGAATTCGACGAAACTAATTTTGTTGGATCTGCAATGTCACATTATTATTAGATTCCAAGTCCCGTGATTTTTAGTGTCACTGTGTGGCCGTACGGATTTTTAGAGTGAGAAACAGTCAGTATTTTGATGGTTAAAAATACGCTGTGTGAGCATACGGAGTCGGAATTCAACGAAACCAGTTTTATTGGGTTCGTAATGTCGAACTCTAGCTACCTGTCCAGTTTCATGATTTTTGGGTATCACTTGTGGCCGCAGGAATTTTTAAAGGGCAATCATAAGCAACATTTCATTATATATGAATTAAATAATCAATAAAAAAAATATCCTAACTAATGTATGGACCTAACCAAAGCCACACCCTTCTTTTTCTCAGCCACATCTTCCCTGTGTAATACAAGAAATTCTCGTTCACCCTCAAAGACAAAAACCCAGTAAGAAAATCCAAAGCGGAAATCCAAGAAAAATTCTGTAAAATCCACATAAACTATATTTGAGATTTGCTGTGTGTTTCTCTTCCACCAGTGGTTGTTTTTGGCAGTCCGACGTCTTTTCTTGTTCACTGGTTTTATCACAGCGTGAGTAGGGTTCGAGGTTGCGGGTTCTTCGAGCAACGATTGGTAAATTAGGGGTTATCTTCGAGTTCACTGAGAAGAGTGGTCTCATTTGTGGTGGTTTTGCTGAAGTCCGGTGGTAAAAAGGGTCGTGCGTCACCTCGACGATGTCGACAGAAAGGGAGGCACGAGTTCTGAGAAACCGGGATGAACAAGTTGAGGGTAAGGAGGAGAGCGATGCGGCAATGTCAATGGAGGAGTTAGGGGAACAACGAGATAACGGCTGGCAGTCAACGTGGTCAAACCGTGCTGAAATTGGGAGAGCAGGTCGCGATATTTGGATTGGGGAAGAAAGTGTTTGACGGGTCGGGTATGGTTGGGTTATAGGCCGAAAATTTTAAATGGGGTGAGAGCCCGTTTAGTTATTTAATGCTTAGTTTAAATTCAATTTAAATTGTATTAACTTGTACACTACATATCTGGGCCATACTATATCAGAAATTCAAACGGTCAGTAACGTTAGGATCGTGTGGATGGACACTACACCGTGGAGCTGATTGGGAGTGAATCCGAGCTCGCTACAATTTATGGTGAAATAAATTGTCCGTCTGAATCAAATCGAGCGATGGTTATCGTTACTAACGATGATTGTCCAATGTGAGTAAATCTCACTAACTCTGAACAGTTTATAATTTCATGTTATATTTTTAGAACTGTTAGAAATTGTCTGATTTACTGTGTGTTGACTGATTGATTGAACTGCTAGTCAGTTAGTTGAATTTCTATATTGATTCTGTTTAACATAATATATCATATGGAACTGAAAGTGATGTTAATTATATTGTGTAACATCTGTGATGCAGGGAAACAGGTTGGAGGAATCCAACTGGATTCCTCAATATTTATTTTACTGTGATTTATATATTGTGATATATAATGTGATATATAATCTATTGTTGATTTTGTGTGGTTGGACGATATTTATCGTTGATTATATGGTATGTTAAATACCATAAGAAATACCAGAATGTGGAATAGGGATTTTCAAAGTTTATTTTGAAAATAATTTATTGATATAAAATCAATGGATTTTATATTATAAAAGAAAAAAAAGGATTTTTAATATAAGAGCATTATATTTGTAAATCAAATATAAGGGAATTATATTTGTAAATCAAATATAAGGGAATTATATTTGTAAATAAAATACAAGGGAAATAATTTGTTAAACAGATATAGATGGAAATATTCGTAAAGAAAATATAAAGGAAATTATTTGTTAAACAAATTAAAAGGAGGTATTTGTAAAACAGTTACAAATAGAAAAGAATAGGAATATTTATTTGTTAGAATAAATAGAAAAGATAAATGGAAATATTTATTTGTTAGAATAAATAGAAAGAATAAAGGAATATTAGTAGAAAATAAATAGGATATTATAAAGGAGAATATTTAGAAAACAAATAGAATTTGTAAAAAGGGAATAGTGTTAAATAGAATAAAGTTATTCGACTAGAGTAAATCAAAAAGTAGTTAATCGAATATAGTTATATTCGAAGTAGTTAATCGAATATAGTTATATTCGAAGTAGTTAATCGAATATAGTTATGTTAGAAGTAGTTAATCGAATATAGTTATGTTAGAAGTAGTTAACCGAATATAGTTATGTTAGAAGTAGTTAATCGAATATAGTTTATATTTGAAGGAGTTAAATCGAATATAGTTATTCGAAAATGAAGATAAAATAGAATAGAGTTATTCAATTAAGGTTATTCAATTATAGTTAATCAAATAGAATTAATCGAATAGAGTTAAAGAAATAGAGTTAAGCAAAATTAGAAACTGACTAGAGATTAGTTAAGTTGAATAGTTTTCTGAGTATCGATCTGATGTTGGTTTCGGCCTTCGGGGTTTATACTTAGAGAATTGTTCTCCTACTAGTTTACATTCAGGGACTGATAGTTGTGAAATGATAGTGATATGTAAATAAGCTATGGAAATGTTTTACAGTGTTAATAACAAATATTTTCTATACATAGAAAATAAGGAAATAGATATATATATATATATATATAGATGATTGATGATTGATTGATAGAATTTCCATTTGGAAATAATATCGTTGTTTGCACACGTATTTTCCTTCGATAGTTAAATCACAGACTATCAAAGTTTTGACCAATTTACGTTGTTAATATGGAGAGACCGGTTGGATTATTATCCGAAGAACCACTCTGTATTGGCATAAGCGTTGCGAATCATATATGCCAAAGATAAATTGAAGACGGAGTAAAGTGCAAGGGCTATTGTATAACTCTTAGATAATAGTGCCTAAGATGGATATACTGAATAGTACCTTCGGTTCATCCTGTTCATGGATGACTTGTATGGACGGATGTCTGACAGAGTAATTCCAGACGATCACGTATATTGATTTCTTCAACCGTACCAAGAGTGGAAGCGGAGAAGGAAACTTCTTTTATCTGACACGTAATGTATTGTTGAGGGCGTCTGTTAGCCTACTTTGTGAACTAGGCAACGCAAAGTCAAGAAATCAGATATTGAAGAGCATTTTTAATTAGAAGACTTCGGTTCGGATTGGAGAAGACACTTCAACCTAGATTGGACAGCTGCAATTGTTCGGGTCGGGTCAGAGCAACATATCGGTTCGGATCGGATAAAATCTTCTGTTCGGATCGGTGAACTGTTGTTGAGGAAATTGGTAAGGCATAGCTATTCGGATCGGAGGACAATATAATCTCAATCGGATCGGAAAGCCACCTAGTTGCCAAGGAAATAGATCGGAGTGGAGCAGATTAAAGAAGAAGAGAGCGTTGCATCCAAGCCACTCCGGGTCGGATCGGGTATCCCGATCCGAACCCCTTATATGTGTGTCTCCGACCCGAGCCCATGTTCCATATTATTCTCCAGCAAAAGCGCCTGGATATCCGGATCGGCTATGACCAGTTCCTACCCATAACGTTCACTACTCTGATGCATTGTCAACACAATAATTCATCCGAACCCGAGGCTAATGGGATGGACGACGCGTGGATCCGATCCGGATCGGATTTTGAGCAAATTCACACCTATAAATACCCCGTCTGGAGACAAAGAAAAGGATCTTTTTAGGCACTTTGATAATTCAACCACCTCCATAATCCGAACTCCATTACTCCTGGAGAATCCAAATCTTCTTTCATTACTTGTTTTAGTCTATTGAGTGAATATAAGTGAGTTGTGAGTGAAATCAAGTGAAAATTACATTGTATTGGCAACTGAATCATTGAATATAGTGAAAGATAAGTGGACGTAGGCATTTCTTCGCCGAACCACTATAAATCCTGTGTGTTCATTTTTTATTTTTATCTCATCTTATTTGCTTTTAATCAATTTGGGTGTTAGAACCACTTTTTGGTCTAACATTTTGGTGCTTTCACCGAGAATTCTCATTTGAATTCTTCATTTTCCGGGATTTCTTTCTACTTTTTGGACCGTTGAGTTCAAAGAAGTTAATCCTTAAGTTTCTTCGCTCTTTTATATTTGTTGAAGTGATTGTCAAAGAATCATGGCCAAAGGAAAAGGCAAAGAAGTTCAATCTGGTCGAGGAAATGGAGCTGGCGAAGATCAGCAAAATGCGGTTGTAACAAGGTCTCGGGGGCAGAGTTCAGCAGCAGGAAGAACCAATGCAGGAAATCCGAGCCGCCAGCAGGGGGAGAGCTCCGATCCGATCCGGGTAGGAGATTCTGAAGCAGTGCATTCCCCCAATCTGAACCGACCCGAGCAGCTTGCCACGTACCGATCCGACCAGGCTCCCCAGCTCCGAACCGACCCGACCTCCTACCTCCGATCCGACCTGATGCTTGGTGAAGCTGGAACCTCTACTCGAGTCCCTACGAATGCTCTGATTCCAGCCACCAGGGTTGGTGATCAGGTCAATCCATCTGCGCCCATCACTCAAGGAGATTTCTCGCGCTTACTTGACATGCTTGAGAGCACAAGGGAGGCTATGAAAGTTCACGAGCGCACTAATCTCATGATGCAGGAAAATATGAGGCTCATGAGTCGGGAGATTAGTGAACTCCGTCGACAGAGAACTCCATCACCGGTTCATCGCACACCAGTGGATCAATCTTCATCTTCCGAGGAAGAGCGGCCCCGTGAACGAAGGCCACTCGAACGACTTCAGAACGTGGAGCAGCTGACATTTGGATCTTTGGGATCTCGTGAGGATATTGCACGAGCGTTAGGAAACAATGACCCCACTCAGGGGCAAAGACTCCAGTCCCCTCCTCCCGAGATCGACCGGGAGCGCAGGGAACGGAATCGAGCAGAGGCAGCTCGAAGAAGAAGGGCATCTCCTGAACAAGAGCCCAGAAGGAACTCAGATACTAGGGCCAGGGAACTTGAGCGACCCCTAACTAATGCTGATGTGCAGGCAATGGTTCGCCAGATCATGTCCGAGAGCCGGAACTATACAAATGAAGATTATGGCATTGAGCGAAGCCATACTCCCTTCACCGACGATATCCTCGACTTCCAATTTCCCCGACGCTTTAACTTGCCACAGATGGACAAGTACAACGGAAGGACTGATCCGGGACAGCATTTGATGCGATACTCGTGGCTCATGAATGCTGCTGCTGCCCCTGATGAAGTGAAGTGCAAAGCATTCCCAATCTACTTAGAAGATGTGGCGCTGTTCTGGTTTACCCGACTTCCTCCTCGTTCGATTTCGAATTACAAGGAACTAAGCGAGCGTTTCATGAACCAGTTCCGACTCCATGCCCGAAAGTCCAAAAGTGTTATTGAATTATCGAGAATCAAGCAGGCGCCAGGAGAGTCATTGAGGGCATATCTTGACCGTTTTAACCAAGCTGTGACTGAGGTCAGCGACCCGCATGAGCCCACTATTCTGATGGCATTGAAGGAAGGAGTTGATCCCGAATCCGAGTTCGGGGACTACCTTTCTGGAAAGACACCTTCCACAAGGGAGATATTCTACGAAAAAGCCGATATTTATCTAAGGCGAGAGGAGGCTAGGGCAAGCCGAAAGAGAAAGTCTGAGACGGCTTCAAAGGAGAATGTGCAGAGTAATATCGCCGTGAAGCAGTCTGGGGAAAGTTCTGGCAAGGTTGAAGTAAATGTAGGAAACAAGGGTGGAAACAGAAATGCTGGAAGCGGGGGTAACAACAACAATAACCGTAATCCGAACGGTAACAGAAGAAACAGAAATAGGGGAAGTGATCCTAACAAAAGACCCCGATTCCAGAACTACGAGAATTATACACCATTGAACGACACCCTGGAAAATATTTACCTGGATACGTACAATGTGTTACAGTACAAAAGACCGCCACCTCGTGATTCAACCGAGAAAGAAATGGCGACAGGGAAATTTTGTTTGTTCCACGGAACTCATGGGCATTCAACCAATGAATGTCGGCATTTGAGGGATGTGATTGAGAAGCTGCTGCGTGAAGGGAAGTTGGATGAATACAAGGTTGCCCCGAGGGACAGGGGGCAAGGGGAGCAGGCTCCAAAACAGATTCTACCTGCTCCCAAGCCTACGGCGCAGCATAAAGGTAAAGGAATTGTTATCAACTCCATAGTGGGCGGACCTCACCCGGCAATCCGAAGCTTCAGATCAATGGATCAATATGTTAATGCTGCCAAGCACCTAGATGTGAACGAGGGTGATGATTTGGAAGATATCACCCCCATAAAACAACAGAAGACCATGTTTGACGACGTGGTATTCCGCAGCCGAGACAATACTAGGATCCAATCACCCACCGATGATCCGTTGGTTATTACTACCACCATTGGGCCGGCCTTGGTCCATAAGGTATTAGTAGACAACGGAAGTTCTGTCAATATTTTATTTAAAAAGTCATTCGATCAGATGAAACTTGAATCTGAAGATTTGAAGCCGTGTGAAGGATGGATTAGAGGCTTCAACGGGGCATCGACAGCTCCCATGGGATACATAGAGTTTCCCGTGACCCTGGGGCAAGGAGAACGTAGAAGAGTGCGGATGCTCCAGTTCGTAGTATTGGACGTAGATTCGCCTTATAATGCATTTTTGGGGAGGCCTGCCCATGCTGAGTTCAGAGTTTGTATCACCCCTTGGTGTTTGTTACTTAAGTTCCCAACCGAAGCCGAAACTGGAGTAATGAGAGGGGACCAAGTTTCTGGACGGGCCTGCTATGTGGCCGAACTAAAGATGTTGATGAAAGGACTTAACGTCGAAAGTAAAGATGCCTCGTCTCCCTCAAAGGGGGGCTCGGCATAGCAATTAGAGAGATTGACCCCAAAGGAGTTGCCCAAAGGAACGCCTGAAGACCTGGACCCCAGAAAAGACGAGGAACCAGAGGCTAGGAATGCAACTCCTAATGAAGTGACAGTGGAAATTCCTATTGATGAAGCTGATCCGACAAAAGTTTTGAAAATTGGTTCTCAATTGGATCCACGTCGAGCTAAAGAACTAACGGACTTCTTGAAGGCAAACTTAGACGTGTTTGCCTGGACCCATGCTGACATGTGTGGGATATCGCCATCTATTATAAGTCACAAATTGAATGTAAACCCGAAACATCCGCCTGTGAAGCAAAAGAGACGCATGCTGGGCCCAGAGAGGTCGGCCGCTCTCAAAGAGGAAGTAGAGAAGTTGAAGCAGAATGGATTTATCCGAGATTCGACATATCCCGACTGGATATCGAATCCCGTCTTGGTAAAGAAGCCAAACGGAAAGTGGCGGACTTGCATTGACTTTTCAGATTTAAACAAAGCTTGCCCAAAAGATAGTTTCCCACTTCCCAGGATTGACCAGCTTGTGGATTCGACAGCAGGTCATGAACTTCTCTCTTTCATGGACGCATATTCTGGATACAACCAAATTCCTATGCACGTACCAGACCAAGAACATACGAGCTTCATTACGAATTTGGGATTATATTGTTATGTTGTAATGCCATTCGGATTGAAAAACGCTGGAGCTACTTATCAGCACTTGGTGAACAGAATGTTTTATAATCAAATAGGAAAAACTATGGAAGTTTATGTGGATGATATGCTTGTCAAATCGAAACCGTCCTCCAGCCATACGCAAGACTTGGCGGAAATGTTTGGTGTCCTGCGAAAGTACCGGATGAAATTGAATCCTCTGAAATGCTCGTTTGGAGTGGCATCGGGAAAGTTCCTTGGCTTCATTGTGAGTTCCCGAGGAATTGAAATCAACCCTAGCCAGATAGCAGCGATTAGAAATATCGAAGAGCCGAGGAGAATTAAAGACGTCCAAAGTCTTGCAGGGAAAGTAGCGGCACTGAGTAGATTCATCTCCTAAGCCACAGACAAATGTGTTCCGTTTTTTGATTTGATTAAAAGAGGAAAGAAGAACTTCGAGTGGACTCTGGACTGTGTTGAGGCCTTTCGAAATTTATTGGAACTGCTAGAGAAACCGCCGATTTTATCAAAGCCCGTAGATCACGAAGAATTGTTTGTTTACTTGGCAGTCTCGGCTCACGCCGTCAGTACAGCCCTGGTTCGAGAAGAAGATAAAGTACAAAGGCCAGTGTATTATGTAAGCAAGAAATTAGCGGCGGCAGAGCGCAACTACCCAAAAATTGAGAAGCTCGCTTACAGCCTCCTGATCGCATCCCGAAAACTTCGTCACTATTTCAAAGCCCATCCAATAACCATATACACCGACCAGCCCTTAAGGCAGGTGTTGCAGAGACCCGAAGCATCGGGAAGGTTGATCAAATGAAACATAGAACAAAGTCAGTTTGATTTGAATTTTCAACCACGAAAGTCAATCAGGGGGCAAGCTCTAGCAGACTTTATTGCGGAGTTCACCATTCCAGAGGAGGAAGTAATCAATGACAGAGTGGTTAAGTCCGAGGATGAGCTAAAGATAAATCCGTGGAAACTATATACAGATGGAGCCAAGAACGACCGAAGGTCCGGAGTTGGAATCGTCTTAGTCACTCCCGAAGGACGGTCGTTATATTACGCCCTGCGATTAGAATTTTCGGCGACTAACAATGACTCTGAATATGAAGCCCTGATTGCCGGGCTGAAGCTTGCTAAAGACCTCGGAGTGAAAATGTTAGACATATTCTGTGACTCTAAAATTGTTGTTTGCCAAGTGCGAGAGGAATTTGTGGCTCGAGGACCTCGACTTATCGCCTACCTACCCTAAATCATCATTATTCATTCTAGCAACTAAACTATGGCAAAATCAATCCTCTCATGGCCTCCACTCTCTTCATAAATTCCTAAACAAATTCTTATGAGATTTTCCATGCATACAAGTGTTTTTAGACTTGTATGATCATCATTAGCTTGCATTCAAGTCAAGTTTCTATCTTTGCATCATAAAGAGAGAGTTTTGATCTTTTTTGCTTGCATTTTGGGGTTTAATTGGTTGCATAAGGGTTTTCTTACATTTGCTATACTCATTTGAGTCCGCATAAGCATTGTAAGCCCTATTCTACTCTCATACTTAAACTTTAAAGTTAAATGTATGATATGCAAGTTGTGTTATGCAAGTTTGATATGTAAGTTGTCATATGATAAGCAAGTTGTGTTATGCAAGTTTGATATGTAAGTTGTCATGTGATAAGCAAGTTGTGTTATGCAAGTTTGATATGTAAGTTGTCATATGATAAGCAAGTTGTGTCATGCAAGTTTGATGTGCAAGTTGTCACATGATATGCAAGTTATGCTATGCAAGTTTGATATGTAAGTTGTCACATGATATGAAAGTTATGCTATGCAAGTTTGATATGCAAGTTGTCACATGATATGCAAGTTATGCTATGCAAGTTTGATATGCAAGTTGTCACATGATATGCAAGTTATGCTATGCAAGTTTGATATGTAAGTTGTCACATGATATGCAAGTTATGCTATGCAAGTTTGATATGCAAGTTGTCACATGATATGCAAGTTATGCTATGCAAGTTGTCATATGATATGCAAGTTATGCATGCTTTTTGAGGCCTAATGCAAGTATTTGAACATATGTACATTTCATATGCCACCATGTTGAACTTGTGGCTTCAACACTTTTATGTCATGTTTATGCCAAGTTCCCTCTTTCTATCCTTTATGCGCTATTGCGATATGTAAGCGATGGGATTGCGTTTGGGGTTGGGTAAACTTAAAAGACATAAAAACATAAGCTTGGGAATTTACCTATTAAGTTAGGTCTACCCATTGGGAATTTACCTATTAAGTTAGGTCTACCCAATTGCTTGAAAATTTGTAACATGTTTTGGAAACATGGTGGACATGACACTTAGAAAAGATAAGTGTGGCCAACTCGAGGTTGGGTTGAGTTTGTAGCGTAAACCTACCCGGAACCGACCAACCTAACTAGTTGCTACAAACGATAGGACCCAATGTGAGAAGTTGGTCATGTTGTACCTTGGACCCGAGGTTAGACCAAGTTGTGGTGTAAAGCTACCCGGACCCGCCCGGCCTAACTAGTAACCACAACAAAGTCTAATGTGAGAGGTTAAGGCGCATTAATTAATTAATGCCTCATGATTAGGGTTAAGTCATGGTCCATTTAATACTTAACCAATTCGGGCTTGGTAGATTAACGGGGTTGAGTTAACCTACACTTAACCATTCTGAACTCGGTAATTTCACGGGGTTAAGTTGAACTATACCAATCAAACTCAGTAATTTGATAAGGCTGAGAACCGATTTGATACCTGGTCTGGATAAAATAACTTGATTGATAAGTTAAACGAACCTGCTTTGCAGATCTGTAGGACCCACACTAAGTTAGGCAGGTTTGTAAATCTGTTATCTGATCCGTTAGTCTGAAAACTAATCGTCTGAACTTTGTATGTCTGAACTCTGTTAATAAGTTAATCTGAATCTGATAGTCTGGGGACACAAGGGGGAATACTTGTGTCATCTGTTGTTTGGGACCCATATTAGTCAGTAACCCTTTCTGGTATCAAAACTTTGACCACACTGTAGGTAGGGTCCGGGCACGCTTACTGAACTAATTATAAGTGGTTCATTCTGATAATGGCGATGGGTGTTGATGGTGCGTTCCAACCGGGTCATGTGCGTGCATGGATCCCGGTCTGCCTCTGAGGATGTAAGACGCCGTGACATCTATAAATATGCCTGTGCCAATTGGTTGCCACTTTAGGGGGTGATACACCCTATCGTGGGGCCGACACAGGGTATTTATGTATTAGGGAGCCGATCGCTTGGGTAGGATTTAGGGTACACTTAGTTCTGTCTGATTCTGTTGGTACCGTCTGTTCTGTTGGGTGGCAACACCCGTCTGTTTCTGCGTGGTACCGTTCTGTTAGGGTGGTAAAGGCCCATTATAGTTAGTATTCCGTTTCTGTACTTTATCTGTTAGGGTGGTTAAGGCCCATTATTGTTAGCATTCTGTTTCTGTACTTTATCTGTTGGGATGGTAAGAGACCATTTTTCCCAAGCTCTATTTCTGTATGGACCATTCTGTTCCGTCCTGTTTCGATGTGAACATTGGGGTAACACCTAATCCTGTTATACTAGGATTGGTACCAAGAAGTTGGATCTTGATTTGAGTCAAACACCTGATACTGGGCCAAGTTTAGGCCAAGGGATAAATTCTTGATTATACATGACATGTTAGAATGCTGATACACCTGTGGTGCAAAACCTTAAACCTGATTATGCGATGACACCTTTATCTACCTTGTTAGTTAATCATCATGCTAGTATGTTGTTATCCTTATGTTCATCCCTGCTGCTCATGCCTGTTAACTTTATCAGTTTACATTGATTGTAGTAGGGCTTACTCAGTCTTTTTGACTGACCTGTTTTCTTTTGCCTCTTTTCTTCCGTTTCATATTGCATATGCACGAGTGTTTATACTTGTTTATGGATGAAATTGAATGTGTTACCATGTGGACGTTGCATATGGATGAATGTTTGTGCACGCATATAGTGTATATATATGACTAGGACTATTTGCATACATGTTGGATTCATGGCACTTAACATATCTTGCATTAGAAAGATCATTCAGGCCTGATCATTAGCATTAGCTAAGGAGCATATACACACACGTTTTGCATATATTCATACAGCATTAGAAATCATCTAAGGACAATGGTCGCTTGTGGATGATGTTTTGAGTAGATGGATGATGGATGGTAGGATATGCTCTTCCCAACTTGGAGATTTCGGGGACGAAATCCTAAAAGGTGGGGAGAATGTAACAACCCGTATTTCGATAACATGGCTAAGACGAGAATCAAGGCAGAATTTAATTTTAAATTCTGAATCAAATTAAACGGGCTATGCCATTGCGTTCGTCTTGGAAAAATACGCGAAATAGAGTCCGAAATTTCGTAAATCGGAGTCCGTATGACCCGGTTAAGGCCCAAAGAAGTTTTCTGGAAATTTGAATTTCGAAACATGCAGAGATGGGGCCAGGCGGGAAAATTCCCGCCCAGACAAGTCGACTTGGCTGTCGACTTGCATGTCGATAGGCATGTCGACAGGGCTGTCGACTTGCCCTGTCGGCTGATTCTGGCCTGGTGCACCTATTTTCTATCTTGGCTAGGTTTTTGGGCCTGGCTTGAAATCTAACGGTTCAGGTTGGTCCTAGGGTTAATCTAAGGGTCCTAACTAGCCTAATCTTCTATAAATAAGCCCCCAAAACCCCCTTATAAAATCCCCATTATTCATCCCTACAACTAAACAATGCCAAAATTTCAAGTGATCATGGCCTCCACTCAAACCCTAGCCTCCACCCTCTTGTCATAAAATCTTATCTTCATTTCTAAGAGGGATTTCATGTTTTGTGAGTGTATGAGAGCTTCTACCTTCATATGAGAGCTTCTCAATATGATTTCAAGGCAAAGCTTCATCAAAGGTTGGGTTTTTAAGGGTTTTTCCTCTAGGGCTTTTGGAGTTTATCTTGATCTTGGGATTTTTGGTGTTAGCATGAGAGGCTTTGTCTCAATCTTTCTACCATATGTTGATTTGTGCCCTCAAAGCAATGTAAGCCCTTCTCCTACTATTAGATATGAACTTTAAACTAAATATGACATGTTGTAAGTGGGTTTAAACATTAGCATGTAGCATGCTATCATCTTATGCAAGCTTATAAAGTCATTACCTTGGTCTTGTGGTCATAAAGCTTTGACCTTTATGTTGAAATGTTGCATTATGCAACATGAGAACCCTTATAACCTTCATGTCAACTTGCATATGAAGCCATAACCCTTATGTGAGGTCATATGCGAGTTACTTGTCATCATTCCATGTTGTTTATCACCATGATTCGTTTATGTGCCAAGTTTGGGTTTATGCATGTTTTTGAGGTATAGGAATGTAACATGCAAGTTAATGGACACATGTGTGCCTCATTTGCCACCATGATTAACTAGTGGCTTAATATCCATGTTTGTCATGCCTTTGCCAAGTCTCTTCTTTTAATCCATCACGTTGTTGCAAACGTATATGCGAGTTTAAAAAGCGTTGGGGTCACATTATGGGGAAACATAATGACATGAATATGATTTGGGTAAATGGGTATAAACATGACAACATGTAACGTTAAATATGACATGTGTTTATACTTGAAAACATAACTTGAAATGTAACATGGAAGTTGACATGTAAGTATGCATAAAAACATAAGCTTGGGAATTTACCTATTAAGTTAGGTCTACCCATTGGGAATTTACCTATTAAGTTAGGTCTACCCAATTGCTTGAAAAACTTGACTATGAACATGACACTAGACTAAACATGAAAGTGGCCAACTCGAGGTTGGGTTGAGTTTGCAACGTAAAACTACCCGGAACCGACCGGCCTAACTAGTAGTTGCAAACAATAGGACTCAATGTGAGAAGTTGGTCATGTTGTGCTTGAACCCGAGGTTAGACCAAGTTGTGGTGTAAATCTACCCGGACCCGCCCGGCTTAACTAGTAACCACAACAAAGTCTAATGTGAGAGGTTGGGGTGCATTAAATAATTAATGCCACATAATAGGGTTAAGTTAATTTGATTAATGAGGCTTAACCAAATATGACATGGACAAATGGGTTAAGTAATTTGATTAGGCTAATGATACTTAACAAAACATGACAGGGTTGGGTAGGTTAAGTAACTTGATTTGCCTAACGACACTTGACCATTTTTATACGACGAGGGGACGAGATTAAGTTAACCAACACTTAATCAATCCAACACGATAACTTGATAAGGTTAAGTAAATTTTCTTAGTAACACTTAACCGTTTAATACAGTTAATGGATGGGGTTAAGTCAACTCAGACCTAACTAATCTAAACATGGTAATTGGACGGGGTTAAATTAATTTACACTTAACTAATCCAACTCGTTAGTTTGATGTGGTTAAGTGACCTATACTTAACCAATCTAACGTGAAAACATGATAAGGCTAAGTCACGAATCACTTGAATACGCTTGACCGATTTAACTCGGTAATTTGACAAGGTCAAGTTAATTTATATAATTAACCAATCTAAAATGACAATTAGACGAGGTTAAGTTATGGATTGCTTAATATACTTAGCCAACTTGACACATGGTTTGTAGGGTTAAGTCTTGGACTTGGATACTTAGCCAATTTTGACATGGTTTGTAGACGGGCTAAGTTATGAACTTAAGTGACACTTAACCCATTAGATAAACCCTAATTCGGAGGATTAGGTAAATAACCATAGTTAACAAGGATTATGGAAATAAGGCTAAGTGGTAAACCTTAGTTAAGGGAAACTAAGTAATAATTCTTAGTCAAGGAAATTTGGACCATTTCTTAGATAGATTAGTAACCCGATACGTTAGGTCAACGTTTAAGTATGCGTGTAGGAGCAGGCTATCTGATTTAGATAAAGGCTCCAACGAACTGGGTAACGAAGCAGCGGCTTCGGGGAACGTGAGGATATTCTTGGGATCCCTCTGTGAGCTGCCAGGTCATTATACTAGGCTCACGAGAGGTTGAGGTCTGCGGTAGAAGAACCAAGAATATGCCTTGGTTGCTATGCGAGCGACCTAAAGACTGGGGTGGATAGCAGTGAGCCGACGAATACATAAGGTGCCCGAGATAGCAAGTTCGTCGATCATCTACCATCTTGAGTCAAGCGTGTACGTACGGAAAGGCAAGGAACACCCAACAGACCATAATTGCTATCTAATTATGGGTGAGGTAGGCCGTAGGATGTGGGCTGGCCGGAGTGTAGTTCTCATGCAAGATTTTCGCTTGTGTTGCCTTTCACTAGTTGAGGGAGGGGTCTCGTGGGACCATAGCCACGTGTAGAAAAGCAGACCTTAGTATCTGCATCGGCAGATAAATCTAAAGCTCCCGACCGAGTCCTGTATTTCTTGTTTTGCCCAGTGACAGGACTCGGATGGCACGACGTGATACATGTGCATACAGTTATAGAAAAACGATTCACGATGAATGCGTGGGAAAAAGGGCGCGGTTGAGGGTTAGCGTAATCCCTAGTGGCCTAGGTGGTTTAACCCAAACCGAAATACGAAAGCGTGCAATAGGTAAGCGTAATCCCTAGTGGTGCTAGGTGGCGTAAGTCTTAGTAGTTCAAACGATGATTCATAAGGAAGAGCCTAGCTAGAACAAGGGTGACAGTCCAAACGATTTCAAGGAAAACACGACATGAGGAAGCCCGTACGAGGTACGGCAAAACTTATATACATGGAAAGAAACATATGATTTGAGTAACCTATATATGCGATATATTAGGTTGACATGGACCATTACATGACATTGGGCAAGGGACATTCATGGTTAACACATGACGCGGGTTGGGATACTAGTACGAGAGGTGCAGAGCAAATATACATGTTAGAACCAGGAAGAATATACGGAATAGATACCGTGGGATGTTAGACGGGGTAGATACCTTGGGATAGTATACTTGACAGAAATCTGATGATATGATACTTTGATTTATCATGACACCGTAGTTTATCATGATACCTTAGTTCAGTAGTTTATCCTGTTATTTTGATTTAGCTTATCTATCTTGTTATCATGCTCATGTTCATCTCAGTTTCTCATGTCAGTTAACTTTACTAGTTTCTATACTAATAGTAGATAGGGCTTACTCAGTCTTTTTGACTGACCCGTTTTGTTTCGCCTCTTTTCTTCCGTTTCCCCCCCAGGTTACAGGGAGGAAACAATGCTGTTTAGTTCGGACTTCTTCTGCTTGAAGGTCATCATGGATGGCTTGGACTTCTCTTGGCTATGGCTACTTTACTGTTTTTACTTGGGGAATAATTTATTAAAAAGTCTTTATGCTTCTTTACTATTGCAAGACAGGTTTTGATGTACTCTGATGTAAAAGGCTTTAGATTTATGTATTCATGTTATGAAAGATTGATTTTACTACCGCTATTTTATGTGTTCTGTCTTGTGATATTTCTGTGCATGTTTACCAATAATGCCCCTCTAAAGCTAGTGCATTCCCTTGCGAGTGACCCTAGCGGAGGCGGGGTGTTACAACATATTCTGTGACTCTAAAATTGTTGTTTGCCAAGTGCGAGAGGAATTTGTGGCTCGAGGACCTCGACTTATCGCCTACCTCGGGAAAGTGAGAGAGCTATTGAATAGCTTAGAGCGGTACAACATAATGCACATTCCTAGAGTTGAAAACCAGAAAGCGGATAGGCTGGCAAAGCTGGCTAGTTCCGACAATCCAGAAGAGACTGAAATAATTCCAATTGAAACGTTGGAATCACCAAGCTTTGAGTCAATGGAAATTGAATTCGCCTTTGAAGCGGAACCAGAGAAGGAGTCGTGGATGACTCCAATTAAGAATTTCCTTAAGAATGGGACACTCCCATCAAAGAAGAGTGAGAAAAGAGCTATAGTTCGCAAAGCTACCAGATATGTCATACAAGATGATACTCTTTATAGGCAAGGATTTTCTATGCCCCTGTTACGATGTATAGCACACGACGACATCAAGCGTGTACTAAGAGAGGTACACGAAGGTGAGTGTGGAGATCATATAGGAGGTCAAACTTTAGCAAAGAAGATATTGCGGTACGGATACTTCTGGCCTACGATCAATAAAGATGCAGCTGATTATTCACGACGCTGCGATAAGTGCCAGAGATTCGCCAAAATCCCCAGGGCACCGTCGACCCAACTTAAATCAATGGTGATTCCTTGGCCATTTGCCACGTGGGGAATTGATATCATTGGAGTTCTACCAATTGCTAAAGGAGGAGCTAAGTATGCAATAGTGGTCGTGGACTATTTTACGAAGTGGGTGGAAGCTGAGCCCTTGACCAAGATCACAGCAAGAAAGGTGATAAGTTTTGTGGTCAGAAATATTATATGCCGGTTCGGGATCCCAAGGACGATTATAACTGACAACGGAACCCAGTTTGATAGTACTGAATTCAGAAATTTCTGTCAGAAGTATAAGATAGACAAGCGATATACTGCAGTTGCCTATCCGCAGTCAAATGGGCAAGTAGAGGCAATAAACAAAGTAATAAAATCCATCCTCAAGAAACGGTTAGAGCGTGCAAAGGCAAGATGGGTTGACGAATTGCCCCTAGCTTTGTGGTCATATCGAACAACATTTAAGACAGCCACCGGTCATACCCCTTTCTCTCTCTCCTTTGGCTCAGAAGCAGTAATTCCAGTTGAACTGGAAGTTCCTTCCCACAGGGTGACATATTATGACCCGATGACGAATCGGGCGCTCTTACTTGAGTCTCTTGATGAAATCGAAGAAAAAAGGGATGAAGCGGATTTGCGTGCGGCAAGACATCGACGTCAGATGGCACGCTATTATGACAAAAAAGTTCGCCTCAGTACTTTTGAACCAGGAGATTTGGTGCTAAAGAGAGTTTTTCCATCCCTTCCTCACCTCGGCCCAAAATGGGAAGGACCCTTTGTCATCCAACGGAAACTTGAAAAAGGAACCTTCAAGTTAACGACCGTAGATGGCGAAGAAGTCCCTCGAGCATGGAATGCCCAACACTTAATGCGATATTTGGATTAGAAATGTTGTACTCTTTGTTATTTTTCCTATGAACCCTGTAATAAGGCACGATTTGCCTTGGGAAAATCTGACGATATGAATAAAGGACTATAAAGTGGATGTAGGCTACGACTTAGCTGAACCACTATAAAAATATTGTGTGTTATTTACTTTTATGCATTACATATATATACATTTGTTAATTATTCTGTTGTAGATATGGAATACAGGATGACTCACAGCCTAAAAAGGTTGAACACAGTTTAGACACAAAAAGAAGCACAATGTCTATTTGTGCGCTAAGACATAAAAGAATGAGAAAACGACATTCTTAACTCTAACTCTCCAGAGAGAGAGAGAGTATAAAAGCGTCTCCGACTGAGCGCTGAAAAAGAAATTCTCTTCCTAACTCTAACTCTCCAGAGAGAGAGAGAGAGAGTATAAAAGCGTCTCCGACTGAGCGCTGAGAAAGAAATCTTCCTCCGTTGAAAGACCGGGGAATAAATAGATGACTGAGCTCGAACTCTAACTCTCAAGAGAAAGGGAGAGAGTATAAAATAAATGCCAGAAAAAACGACAGGTGCTGACGACATAGGAAGTGCTATCCCATCAGAGAATCGGGAGCATTCAGATTGCTTGATTAAGCATCAAGTAATTTGTGGGAATTGACTAGGGACACGTATGTATACGCATATTTCCCCCCTCCACAACTTTGTTTCATCACTATAAACATGCATTTTTACATAAGTGCAGAACTACTAACAAACGAACATTGCAAAAAATGAGTTATTTTTATTTACAAATGAATGAATTTGTACAGGAAAATAGCTAAAAAGAAGAAAGTGCAGGAGCTACTTTTGTAGCAGCAATTATTGGTTCACTAAATGCTAAAAAGATACAAGGCAATCCACTACTTAGATTTTGAATGAGCCTTGGATTTCTTGGCGGCTTTCTCCGCGTCCTTTGCTTCTTTCTCAGCCTCCGTCAAGATTCGCTTTGACTTCTTTTTTCCTGAAGATGCGGTGCTGGAGCCAGTTGACTTCTTCCCGGAGGGCGGGGCGCTGGAATCAAGAGAAGATTTTTTAGCGAGTTCCTCTGTAATAGATCTAGTTGAGAGCTTAACAACTAACCTTGATCCCGCATCCACGACTGCGAGGGGTTTGAGGACTTCGGGGTCTAGCTCTTCAGCTTTTAATTGCAAGCGTTTGTCTTGATCGGCTTTCATTGCAGCCAAGGTAACATCATCAGCATTTTTTGACTCCCCGACTATTGCAACTTCTGGTTCCTCTTCATGCCCCCCGTTTCCGCCGTCATCCTTCAAAGCTGCTATCATTTCTTCATCATGGGGAGTGGCGACCTTAGTTGGCTCACTTCCTTCTCCCAAGTCTATAGGGGCAGCCTTATCCTCCCCTCTTTTGGCCTTTTCTGCGGACTTTGCCCCGGCGGTGGCTCCCTGAGTCACATCTGTCTTTTCGGATGGCTCAACACCTATAGAATGAGAAGCAACAGTTATCAACTCAGGCGAAAACAATGGGTTTTTCATCGATTGCTCAATCACATGGCAAAAGGTAGAAATAGCCTTGACAAATTGAGGAGAAAAGGTAGGGATACCTTCCGAAGACTTCTCGGCGGGGGTGACTACTACCTCTGATGCTGTTTCAGGAATAGGGGATAGCAAAATTGTTCGGGGAATTCCCGGATTTTCAGGATCATACCCCTCTACTTCAGAAGTCGCAGGGGCAGAAGAAGAGGAACCAACTTCGGGAGCATTCTTCTGTTTAGACTTCCGTCTCTCTTCTTCCATGTCCTCAGCAATAAGGTGGCGCCCTTCAGCTAGGCGCTCCGGTTCATCATCCCTCAAGTACTTCTCCATTAGCTTATCTTCTTCAATGGAATCGACCTTAAGTTCCTCTTTTTCCCACTCGATGATCTGATTCCATACTTGAACCAGAGTGGATGGGTAATCTTCGATCCAAGAAATGTTTCGGCGACGAATAATATGTGCGAAGAATTCAATCATCAGTTCGCCGAAACTTTGAATCTCAACCTCCGCCTCAGATAATTGCTTGCGGGCTTCCTCCGCAGATTTGATAGCACACTCCACATTGCCCTCGGCCAGGGCAGCTCTGTTTTCTGCCTCCAACAGCTTTGAAGCCAAGTCAGCGTTCTTCTTTTCTAGTTCAGTATTCTTCTTTGCTAACTCGGCGTTTTTCCGTTCAAGTTCAGCATAAGCAAGGCGTGTCTTAGCAGCTTCTGACTTGGCCTCGTCAGCTTGCTTTTTTAATTCAGAGCGCTCCTGAGTGTGGGATTCAAGCAAGTCATGATAACGTTTTTGCATGTCCTCAAATTGTTTTTTGAAATTAGAAGCGTCCCTTTGAGCGACAGCTAGCTGAGCTTGAGTGTCTTCCAAATCTTTTCCTAGGGCTTTTAGAGCTTTGACATCCTCCTCCGCAGTCTTTTGCATTGAGTCAGTATTTGTGATTAGAGTGCGGATAATTCTAGAAAGATTGCGTGAATATTTGAACATCTCAGTATACTGTTTGTCCACCACATCTATCTTTGCTTTGGCCTTATCTGCCCATTTAGACGAAATAGGTTCAAGGGCAGGTAAAAAAGTCAGAGTTTCGAAGTAGTGTTCGGGAAATTGCTCTTTCAAATATGCCCGCTTTATTGCAGTTCCCGCATCTGGTGGGGGAGGAGGGAGGATTTTCAATTCGGTGTCCTTTTGTGAGGAGGATTCGGTAGCTTCTTTGTCTGTCCTAGATCGTTTAGTAGCAGGGACCTTTTGTTTACTTCGAGACCCGGTTTCTTTTGGAGGACTTTTCTCCGTACTGCGTTTTTCATGGGAAGAGGTGGAGTCTTTGGATTGTGGTCTGTCCTCTTCCCTACGGCTTTGATAACCTTTGTATTTCTCTTGTTCCGGCCTAACGGGTGAGCGAGAACGTGAGGGTCGAGAACGATAGGGATCATAAGGCCTCCTCTCATCCCTGCCACGATCATCACGACGATCATACTCGACATCCTGAGGAGGATTGGACATGCTGCGACGAAGCTTCCTGATATCATAGTAGGATCGAGACATCGTGCCTGCACAATAAGACAAACGAAATTTAGAATTAATGGATTCACGGAGAAAGAGGTGCTATGAATGCTAATGCTGTTATGTAAAGTGTGTCCTAAGTGATGTGTTCCCCCCCCCCAAACCAACCCGAGTCTGAAGCTAGACTAGTACGGGCAGGCTCTTTGGCCTTAGCGGGAGTGGTCTCTTCAGAAGAGGTGAAGACTAAAGGATCATTCCTGAAATTCTCTGAAGTGTATATAGTCTCAGGTAAGGGGAGGTCCCCCAAACCCTGAAATATTTGCTCATCAGTACTAGGAATATTCCCCTCGGAAGCATTAAGTGGCGACTCTGCTGGGGATGTTGACTTTTCCAGAGAAGTAGCCTCCTCGGGGGCAGCATATCCTTCTCGATGTCTTTCGGCCAGGTTAGCCAATTCGTCATCTTGTGTAGAAGATGGAGAAGGTGAAGCTTGAAGAGGCACTGTAGGAATTCCCGAGCCTTCTCCTGTCTCTGGAACCACCTCCACTGGAGGAATGTATGCGTAAGGGACCGTCCCATGACCAATGCTACGAAAAACAGATAACAGCCCATGAAAGTGAAGGTATTCGTCCTTAAGGGTTTCGTCAATAGTCAAGAATTTCTGATCGCCATTAAGAAGTCGGTGCATCCGGTCAAAGAACACCTGATCTGATATCTGTTTGGGGTTGTCGACTGCAAACAGAAAGGAAAACAAGTCAAGGTGATGATTCAAGTGTATAGAGCCTGGATTTAGAAAATCAGTGCTTTACTTGATTTTGTCCATCTCCTGGCGCATCTAGGCTGTCGCTTTACGTAGAACCATTCTAGTCTGGAATCTCTAGCTTTACTGCTAAATGGTGCGGAGATTATCTTCCTTTTTGGAACTGATTCAAAGTAGCAGAAAGATGGAGTCTCTCGAGTTCGATGCTTGAAATTATAGAAGAAGTGAACGTCATCGAACGTGAGCTCTATGCCTAAGATTTCACGATATGCTATGTACAAGGTGTGCAAATAGGCATATGAATTGGGATGCAACTGCATGGGGGCAATCCGCATCTGTCTTAAAAAATCGACGATGAAAGGAGAGAATGGAGGAATGGCGCCGACCATGCACATCAATCGAGTGACCGCCATATATCCTTCTGGAGGGTTGTGGAGACGGTCAGAGCGTGAAGGCACTAGAGTGTCCCTTTTCATTATCCCGTATTTTAAGCAAATTCGGACAAGTCGATCGTTGTCGATTGTTGATTCAACAGAGTCTGAAGGTGATTCCAATATAATGGCTGATTCAAATTCATCAGGGGCTCGATTGTCACCAATCCCTCCTTCCTCCTCAAAACCCAAAGAAACTTCGTTCTCTGAAGACGCCTCGTTGCTTTCTCGATTTCCAACCCCGTAGTCTGGACCCTCACTGTCCCATTCTGGATCCGAATGAGAAGATATATCCTCGAGAGTGATTTTGTTAGAAGTTTCCGGGGCTTCATTCCTCTCAGCTAGTCTGGAAGAGCGTCTGGGTCTCATTGTCATAGAACTATTGAAGAAGCAATAGCACGAATTAGAAGTAAATTAGCCCGTACCCCCCTGTGCATGTGTGTGAACTAAAATGTGTGCAGCGAATGTGAGAAATGCAAAGTAAAGGTGCAACAATGTAAGACGAAACTTCGAAGAGAAGGTGATAGTCAGAGTAGTTCTTAATGTTCATTTATGTCCGCAAGGCACTATCCTAACTGTTCATGAAGTTGGAAGTAATATCTTTTAAATAGTTGGACGAGAGTTTGTGTTTCGGATTGAGTAGTTTTCGGTTCGGATGCAGACACCAGGTTCAGATCGGATAAGCAAAGGCTCATGCTCAGAGAAATATATCCGGATCGGTTCGGAGATTGACTCTCGGCGCGGGTCGGATTAACCTGGATAACCATATTACTATTCTCTCTTTCGTTTCATAACCCGGTCCGACCCGGGCGCATAAGTCTTAACCTCCATTTTATTCCTAGCTCCGACCCGACCCGACCCGGTTAAACGAGTTAAGTCCCATTTCCTTGTCCTATTGCCCCGACCCGGTCCGGATCAGTGAATTTCTCTCTTTCCCTTTTTTCTCTTACTGTTCCCCCACCCGAACCGATCTCTTTCAAATTCCTTCCTCTTCCTTCTCTTAAGTAGCGAACCCAACTTGGTATCCCAAGCCTTAATTAAAGCCAAGTGCTAAAGCATTCAAGTATTCAACGACGAGTTTCAACATCTTCCACCAACGCCTCGAAATGGCGTCGATGCCATCATCGACGAAGGCGGAGGATGAAGGAAGCCATGGCGATGGAATTAATCAATTACCTTGTTAGAATCGTTTATCTTAACTGCGGATATAAATTAGAAACAGTTATGGCAACGAGATTCAAGATTACAAGGCAACCTATGTATTTGATTCAAAGATTGAAGCGAGAATTTTGAAGTTTCTTGGAAAGACTAAAATTTCGATGTGGAATCGGTTCGGATGAGCAGAAACGGTGAATGAGAGAAAGGAAGAAAAGTGAAGTGAATTTAAATAAAAAACAAGCTGACTATTCGTATTCCCGATCGGACCGGTTCGAAAAGCCCAATGACGCAGCTTGGCCCACTAATACATTGCAGAGAAGAAGGAGATCAGTTCGGGTCGGAACCCAAAGCAGAAATCCGTTCAGGTCGGAATCCGAACCGAACAGGATGAAGTACGACAACTTGGCATGTGAATTCAAAAGGAAGGATGAAGCTTTCGTGCTATGGCAGTCAAAGCATGCTCCGTTTCCAAAAGAAGCATCCTTTGAGGGGGAAAAGTGTTAGCCTACTTTGTGAACTAGGCAACGCAAAGTCAAGAAATCAGATATTGAAGAGCATTTTTAATTAGAAGACTTCGGTTCGGATTGGAGAAGACACTACAACCTAGATTGGACAGCTGCAATTGTTCGGGTCGGGTCAGAGCAACATATCGGTTTGGATCGGATAAAATCTTCTGTTCGAATCGGTGAACTGTTGCTGAGGAAATTGGTAAGGCATAGCTATTCGGATCGGAGGACAATATAATCTCAATCGGATCGGAAAGCCACCTGGTTGCCAAGGAAATAGATCGGAGCAAAGCAGATTAAAGAAGAAGAGAGCGTTGCATCCAAGCCACTCCGGGTCGGATCGGGTATCCCGATCCGAACCCCTTATATGTGTGTCTCCGACCCGAGCCCATGTTCCATATTATTCTCCAGCAAAAGCGCCTGGATATACGGATCGGCTATGACCAGTTCCTACCCATAACGTTCATTACTCTGATGCGTTGTCAACACAATAATTCATCCGAACCCGAGGCTAATGGGATGGACGACGCGTGGATCCGATCCGGATCGGATTTTGAGCAAATTCACACCTATAAATACCCCGTCTGGAGACAAAGAAAAGGATCTTTTTAGGCACTTTGAGAATTCAACCACCTCCATAATCCGAACTCCATTACTCCCGGAGAATCCAAATCTTCTTTCATTACTTGTTTTAGTCTATTGAGTGAATATAAGTGAGTTGTGAGTGAAATCAAGTGAAAATTACATTGTATTGGCAACTGAATCATTGAATATAGTGAAAGATAAGTGGACGTAGGCATTTCTTCGCCGAACCACTATAAATCCTGTGTGTTCATTTTTTATTTTTATCTCATCTTATTTGCTTTTAATCAATTTGGGTGTTAGAACCACTTTTTGGTCTAACAGCGTCAATCGGTGATTTGATGGATTTGACGATGTGACATTCAAAGTGAATCTGGTGTGATGATAAAGCGTAGCTTCTTGCCTCATCAACCGGTAAATGACAGAAATCGGGCAGGCAGCATGGCTATGTAGGTCGCACCTATTAGGGTGTATAATCACCTGATCTAGAGTTTCATTTATTTCTAAAAAATTATTGTCGATACTGTCCCATTCGGGAAATGGTTGCTGATCCCAACCGTTGGTGATATACATTCGATACACTTAAGCGAAATGAGTGGTCGGTCATGTGTGGTCGGGTTGCAAGATGTTCTTGTTAAACCCAGTGTATTCCTCTCTAGAGGTACACTAGCGAAAGGTGGTTCCATACCTTGTCATAGTTGGAAATCCATTACCCAATACGTGCTTGCGGTTTTGATTGTATACTATATATGTAGAACGTGAGATGAAAGTGTTTCTGCTAGATGATTATTATACTGTGGTTGATAGGCATTATTATAATATCAAAAGGTTTTTGATATAAAGATATTTTGGATTTTCATAAGGGAAAAACCCGTTTCATTATACGGCGTGGTCTTATGAGATATCGTTAAATGGCAAACTATTTTTAAACTGTTTTACTCATACCAGTTCCATGACTGACCCGGAGTTTATTTTGTTTTGTTTTCCTAAACTCTTGGGTGCCCAATTTTGTATGGGCAGTCAAGTAGTCGGGATTTATAGATATACTGGAAGAGCTTGGAGCAGGAGGCTTCAGGATCATATAGCTATAGTTATTTCCGCTATGTTTTAAGTGTTGTATTTTGATAATGATGTATATTCAAGTACAGATGTATATTTCAAAGTTATGTTACATATATTATATGTTATTCGTTCCGCTGTGAGATTCGTGTTACTCTGATGTTGTGTTCTTCTTCTTCTTCTATTCTAAGTTTCTATCTTATCTATTCTCACCCTCTAATTTCTTTCATTAATCATCCGATATTTTTCGACGTTTGGTTAGTCATCATTGAGTTTATGGCGATAACCAAGGTCGACAAAAACCCGGGTCATTACAATTGACTTCTCTTACGAATACTTGTATTTTTGTTTTTATCAAAACAATTCAACTTATCATCTGTAACAAACGTTACAGATTTCATTTCTAAACTTTTTCCCTTCTTTATTTGTACCTTTTTCAAATCATTGCAATAACTAATGCGTTGTTTAAACTCACATAGCGATCCTTTTTAAAGATCTTCAGTTTATAAATCAAATAACTCAATTTATTGTTTTTAATAATAGTTAAAAAATCAATTTTCAATTCTCTTACTTCATTTGTAAATACCATTTGTAAATTATTATCGACAAATAATATTTCGATTACATTTCAACTCCAAACACCCATTTACAAAATCATTTGTAAATCATTTACAACAACTTATATTCGTTGCTATTTCCAAAACACTTTACTTCTTATACTCTCAACTCCGCTTAACGTCCCGAACTTCGGAATATCACATTCCGAACCTCGGAATAAATTTCACTTCGTTATTTCATACTATTTCCCAATTTCTAAATTCCCTTTTTATAACTTCAAATATTCAGTAAATATTTAATTTAAGCTATCATATTCGCTTACACTCCTTCTTATAACTTCGTTATAAAAACACGGGTTTCTAATATAAAACTCGTTCATAAAATCCTTTTCACCATTCAATTCGATTCATTTCAACTACGATCACATTTCAAATGAATTCCAATTTAAAAGTAACCTCTCAAATTATTATTAATTGAAATAATAATTTACTTCATCATTAACTACTGTATAATAGTTAACTTCTTTATTGACTAAAATAAATAGAAATTTTCCTTTTAAAAATCTTATTAAAATTTAAACAAATATTCGTTAACCATTTCATTAGATAAATTCAAAACAAACTGATTTAATAGTCAATCCAGTTAAAACGGTTGACTTCGTCAATTCAAAACACGGTTATTTTATTAACCAGATCCAGTTAGTCCCTTATTTAAATTAATTAATAATATAATTAATTTAAATAATTTCATTTAATTTTTTCTTACAAACAATAAATCTCAGTTATAAATCATTATATTAATCCTTGCTCACTTGCTTATTCATTTTGGTAATATAAGAATTAGTTTTATAAATCATTTAATAAGTAAGATGAGGCACCTGCTTCGCATATGACTGATTTTTGGTACAAAAATGGTGATTTGTGGTTAAAACAATCAACATATATGTGTTTGGTTAATTTCCCTTTTATAAACTTTATTTTAAATAATATATTTAAAAAAAATGTACATTCAGTTATAAATAAATTTATAACTTCATTACGGTCGATTCATCTAACAGTAAATCCATATTACAATGATTGATTTATAGGCCATATACTGTCAATTACTCAACCAATATCACCCGTTGGTTTAAAATGGAACAAATGTTGAATTGTCAACAATCAAATCAATCATTTCAAATAGATGGGTTTGAACTGTTCATATAATGATAATATGAAAATAAATAACATTAAATGTATTAGAGGAATCCCGTTGGATCCCTCCAATCTGTACTTCCGTGCATTCTAGTCGGTTATCTCAATATAATATTATTCAATTCAATTCAACTGATATAATAGTAAATAACAGCCATTTAACAACAACCAAGTTACTTAACATTAACAAAACGATTCAAACACTTAGCACGTTTATTTTATAAACGTGACCAATAAGGTAAGTTACCTTTATTGGGACCAATCATTAAATAATGATTTGATTTTTCACTGAAATTAAACAACGTTTAATTTCAGCGGTTCAATCAATATATGAATTTATATACTAAACAAGCAAACAAACAGTCAATCACTAGCAACCATAGCACACAATTATAAAAACCCGACATATATAAAATATAAGTGGGAAGAACTGAGTGAGTTTAACTCACCTTGATTTGATTCCATTGTTAACGGCTTGTTTTAATTAAATTAAACAATCGTTTAATTCAACTAAAAATTCCGGTTGATTCCAATTCAGTCCATTCCTGTTCCAAAATGTAGCGCTCGTTGAGACGATTCCAACGTCTCTTGGTTTGTCTGGTTCTGATAATATATGGATTTATTATCAATAATTTAGTCAAATGATATTATTAAATATAAATATTCTCTT
Source organism: Allium sativum (assembly GCA_030737875.1). Classification (NCBI taxonomy): domain Eukaryota; kingdom Viridiplantae; phylum Streptophyta; class Magnoliopsida; order Asparagales; family Amaryllidaceae; genus Allium; species Allium sativum. The sequence goes on along the minus strand of CM060919.1, from coordinate 563,418,392 downwards.
AATAAAGTTTTTTTTTTAAATTAAATAATTACTTTAGTGTAACCATCTAACATACCGGTCTAATTTCTACTGCTTCCTTTCCCTTTTTTGCTCGCGCACACTGTTCTTTGACTGCGCAACCATACCTGCTCACGATTTAAATAAAATAATTAATTAACTTTCTAATTAACTATAATAACTAATTAATTAATGTTAATTTCTAATTATATTTAAAATATACCGGCCGAATTACTTGCAGTGATTTAATCCACTGGTCCGATCCCCTTTGACCATGTACTGCTCCTTGTTTTGATTCCTACCTTTCGTCCAAAACCCCGTAAGCTTAATCATCCTCACCGCTATGTCTTTGTTCCCAACTTTCTCTATTGCTGTTAATCTCTTCTTCACAATTTTTTTTCCTTTTTATATATTTATCCTCTTTGTCCAAATGGTACCACTTCACTACATGGCTCCCACCTTTGAAGGCAACGACCCAATACTACAGAACTTCCCATGCGTTAATTCCACATGCGGTTTCCTTCATTTCATACATTTTTTTAATGTCCCACTTTGTTCTGTAAGTACTACGTGTTGACAAAAAGGTGCCCAACTCGTTCTATGTACGGTTGCTCTTCATTGTTTTCCTGACCCAAACACCTCTGCTAAATTATAACGATTGTTTCTTTTTAATATAATTAACTATTTAAATTCATAAATTAGGTTAATTACTTATATTAGCAAGTCGGTTACTGATTCCTTCTTCACGCTTCGTCCTGAAACAAACCTTCACACACGTTGCTCTTTTTGCTCCTTACGCACAACAGTTCGCACCCATACTTTATCGTGGCATCAACATCTGGCCATTGTCGACTGAACAATCATCACCCAATGACGTGGCATCGTCCGCCCTACCAACACATCTATGCCTGCCTATCTCGATTTCGTATACGCTCCATAAAATCCCGCTAACTGCGGTGCCTTCGTGGTGAGATAATGGTCACCAGAACGAATGGAAAGTTACCACCACCGTTGATTTCAAAGAGCTCGTTGAGCTCTATGATTTTCATGTTGAACATCGCTTTAATAAATTAATGGATTGGAGCATCGAAGAGGAAAGAGTATGGAGGATTTTCAAACGTTAAGACTATATGTGGCGGCTACTCCAATTGTTGACCGCGCTTGTATGTTTTTACTGCAATTAGGTTTTCATGTTAGCCTTTATATAGAAGTGAATGGACCATTTTAATATTATTAAATGTTACACAACTTACATGAAGCTTTTCGCAAAATTAACACCTCATATGGTCTTAAATTCGAGATGAAACACCTATTCCTAGCATAAAAAAAAATATTCCGGATCCAATGGGACAGGTTTCGTCAAATTCCGAGGTAGTTTGTAAAAAGCCCTTTAAAAATATCGATGAAAAATCAAGCGTTTAAAATTCCTTTAATTACAGGGAAAATCCAAAAAATATGAGTCCTTGACATTTTACTAGACCTCTTCCTACCGGATCCAATGAATCTTGTTTCGTTAAATTTGGAGTTCGTTTAGCCAGTCGTTTATTCGTTTAAAGTTACCCCTATCTAAATAACATAAGCGACTAAACAAAAACAAAGATTTTTTTGGCCACCGAAGTCACATACGACATCGGTTTTCCATGAAATTTGATGTTTTTGCAATAATTTGATGATACGGTTCTAATGAAACAAATTTTACTGAAAACGGTGACCGTTTGAAAAATGACTATTTTTAACGCTTATATATTATTAATAAAGTATTAATTAAATTTCCAAATAATTCAGTAAAATAATGATAAATTATTTTTATCATATATATCCAAACAGAATATATATACAACTTCAAATTTAAATTATACAACTCAATATTGTCCATTTCGAATTAACCGTTATCCAAATTATATTTAAAATTCCTTATAAATTATTAAATAAATGTTATATTTTAATAACGATTTCCATAGCGACTATTTTAAAATTTGATTTGGACATAACTAATAATCTATAACACGAAATCTCGATTTTTCTCTTTCAAATGAAAATTATAATCAACAAGATTCCAGCGTTTCTTGTTTCACAGAATTCCAACTTATATCGAACCGTGTACATTCAGTTGAAGTTCAAAACTCAATATTACGAACTGTAGCGCCATTTTGAGCTCGTTTTAAATTATATATAAATTGACGTTCAAACTTCGTTTTAATAAACGAATTCAATATTAAATCGATTAATGATCCAAATATAATATTTAAAATAATAAATTAAATTAAATATTCAGCTACCAAAATACGGGACATTACATTCTTCCCCCCTAAATAGAATTTCGTCCCTGAAATTACTAAGGTAAGAAAAATGTTATAAGCCCATTAATTTTCTAAATCCACATTATTTTAAATCGAAAATCAATTCACTATTGTTAATAAAAATATCGAAAATTTTCTAACAATTTAAATTCCTGGAAAAATTCGGAAGAGTCTTCCCTGTACGGAGTGACATCTGCGATATCGCAGGAACAAATAATATATATACATCGACCCACACGGTCGGAAAACAAAATTCAAAACCCAAAATTCGTATTTTCGCGTAGACATACCTTTTATGAGCGCTATTGAGCTTACTTGCTCAATTTACGTGCAATCTATGCAACCAAACTCAATCCTTGTAGCCATCTGGCACTTGTACTTAACTCATTTAACATGTAAGTCACAAATACATGAAATCCCAAATAACATTTCATTGATTAACAAGTATAACTTACCAAATTCCAAGAATTAAACATGAATTATCTGTTCAGTTTGTATAATACAAGGTTATATCACCCAATTTTAATTCATAGAGGTTTCATCCCAGTTTACAATTCTGGAATTCATTTTCTTGGCTTTAATTCATTTAACTTCTATTATTAAATCTTTGATTTATTTTATTCAAACAATCTATCAAACAATCAATCAACCAGTAGTGCATAACTAACTCAGTCAATTGAATTCACATTCAACGATGATATTTACGTTGGTTTAATCAAACTTGAATATAGATTGATTAATATCCAATTGATTGATTTATTTATTTATTTAATGATCGTTCATTCAATTTCCAAATTCCATATATATTTAGTTTTAATATCATTATTAATTTAATTTCACTTAACCAAATTCAAATTTTTAATTCAATTTGAATTCCATTCAAATCAAACAACACACAATAACTCAATAATTTTGTAGTTAATATATATATATATAAATATTTCATGTAAAATTATTTCATTTACCCTCTTTACAAAACTATATCGTGCCCACTACCAGTTCAATGCTTCTCAACACTTGGACCGATCAACCAACACAATACAAAACATTTGTATATAAAATTCAGAAAAACCCTCTCATATATACACACTTAACTCAATATAGGGTATTACTAACCCAATCTCTATCTAGTTATACCATAGAGCCAAGGTTATTACTAAACCAATAGCTCTGATACCACTGTAACGGTATGCACCTGAAAATCAACACAAAAACACCATGTCAAACATTCAAGCATCGAAAGCACAAGAAACGTTATTAGAAAGAAATTAAAGGGTGAGATAAGAAAGAAAGAAATATTAGAACAGAAGAAAAGGAAGAAGAACCAACAAATATCAGAGTCTCACTTCGCAGCGGAACAAATTATAACATAGAGATAAATCTTTACTAAGAGCTTTTAAAAAATGCTTACAACCATTAGAGTACATCAACACATCTGGACAGTTATAACAACCTGTTCTTGTATACAGTCACACAATGGAATACATACTAGATATCATACGTCTAAACATCTCCAGTTCGTCTCTGAACTTCGCAGCATCCGATAACTTGAACATGTACGACCCGGTCTAACCCGAGCATTACAAACGACGGGTCAGTCTAGTGAACCAGAGTGAGAAAACACACTAAGTTTATAGGTATCACACAAGTTGATTTTAAAGTCACACAAGTTGATTTTAAAGTCAAAATCCTTTTGAAAGAAAAGGATAATCGTAAGACCAAATCCACATATAAATATGGACGGTTTTTATCTTATGATAACCCAAAACATTTTTGAAATCAATACCTTCTTTAATATTATAATAGTGTCTAAATAAAAATAAATATCAATCTAGCAGAACGCTTGCATCTCACGCTCTACATATATAATATACAATCAAAATTGCGGGCTCTTATTGGAGAATTGATTTCTTGGCGAGGTATGAGACCACCTTCCCGACAATGTATCACCGGAGATGAATACATTGGGGTTCAACATGAACATCTTGCAACCCAGGCTAAACATGACCGGCCCCTCACTATACTTTGAGAGTACCGAGTATTTCATTGCCACGGTTGGGGGCCAGCCAACCGAACCGATATCATACATACAAAAATTAAAATAGGACAACCGAAGGCATTTGATTTCACCAGATCAGGTAATGATATACCCTTTTGACGGGTGAGACCTACATAGCCATGCGACATACCCGATTTTATACCATTTCCCGGTTGAAGAGGCTTGAGGTCAAAATTAATTAATTAATTAATTAATTTATCATTATAATATTATTATTTAATTCTTCTGAACATCGGCCACCATTCACTTTGAATGCCACATCGTCAGATCCGCCGGATATCACTTAATTGATTTCCACAAAAATATTCTGAGCGTTAAGCTAAGAGAAGGAGTACTTCCTTTTCCACCACCGACAGAAATACGTTTGTAAATATTCAATGTACGTGACTCGTTTAGAAATATTCTGTCAGACACTCGTCCATACAAGTCATCCAGGAACAGGATGAACCGAAGGCACCCTCCTACCACATCCTATATAGGTATTACCCCAAGGATCAGTAGCGAGTAGTCATTGCAATCCGTAGATTCCAATCATGACAGAATCACTGCCGAAATATCTCTGACTGCTAAACCAGAGAAATTCAACCAGTAGTTCTTATGTTTATGAAGATCCACGGTCTTCAATGCTCCATCTTCTCTTAACATCTTCCACATATTTGTTGGTCGGAATGGTTTTCGAATATAATTCGATCTCAATCTTTCTGTACCAACAATCGTATTTGGTCAGATTTGATAGTCGGTTTTTTAACTATCAAATAATATCAGGTGAATGAAATGAGTTTACTGATTCAGTACTTGGCATTACTTGGCCTTTTTAATTAACATCTGTTAATTATATTCTTAAAAATCATTTCATTCACTTATAAACTTTTCGAATACAATTTTCAATATTATTTACGGAAATCATAACTTATTTTTCCCTCAATTGCTCTCGTTCATAAACTAATACAATTCTTGGATAATCATGATGTCATTCAAGTTGGGGTATTTTATTTACCTCTCAGACCTTGTCCAATAACATTCCTATCTTCATAATAAATAGAAGTTTATTAACCACACGTTTTCCTTTGAAAACCTTATTTATCTCTCAACACCTTTTACTTAATTATTTATTAAATAAACTATTATTATAACTCTTGATTAATCTTTAATAATCCTTTTTAATATTATACTCGAGTTTCGATTCTGTTATAAATAGAATCCTTTAAAAGATTTCTTTCACATCATTTTATAAATATTCTTATACACATTCTTTAACTTGTTTGTAACAACAATACCATATTTGGTTTAAATCATATATAAATATCTATACAAATCTTATATATATATCTTTACAAATCTTATAATTGACTTCTCTTATGAATCCTTGTATTTTTGTTTTTATCAAAATAATTCAACTTATCATCTGTAACAAACGTTACATATTTCATTTCAAAACTTTTTCCTTTCTTTATTTATACCTTTTTCAAATCATTACAACAACTAATGTGTTGTTTAAAATCACATAGTAATCCTTTTTAAAGATCTTCAGTTTATGAATCAAATAACTCAATTTATTGTTTTTAATAATAGTTACAAAAATCAATTTTCAATTCTCTTACTTCATTTGCAAATACCATTTGTAAATTATTATCGACAACTAATATTTCGATTACATTTCAACTCCTAACATCCATTTACAAAATCATTTGTAAATCATTTACAACAACTTATATTCGTTGCCATTTCCAAAACCCTTTACTTCTTATACTCTCAACTCCGCTTAACGTTCCGAACTTCGGAATATCACATTCCGTACCTCGGAATAAATATCACTTCATTATTTCATACTATTTCCCAATTTCTAAATTCCCTTTTTATAAGTTCAAATATTCAGTAAATATTTAATTTAAGCTATCCTATTCGCTTACACTCCTTCTTATAACTTCGTTATAAAAACACGGGTTTTTAATATAAAACTCGTTCATAAAATCCTTTTCACCATTCAATTCGATTCATTTCAAATTCGATCACTTTTTTAATGAATTCCAATTAAAAAGTAATCTCTCAAATTATTATTAATTGAAATAATAATTTACTTCGCATTAACTACTGTATAAATGGTTAACTTCTTTATTGACTAAAATAAATAGAAATTTTCCTTTTAAAAATCTTTTTAAAATTTAAAAAAATATTCATTAACCATTTCATTAGATAAATTCAAAACAAATTGATTTAATAATCAATCCAGTTAAAACGGTTGACTTCGTCAATTCAAAACACGGTTATTTTATTAACCAGATCCGGTTAGTCCCTTATTTAAATTAATTAATAATATAATTAATTTAAATAATTTCATTTAATTGTTTCTTACAAACAATAAATCTCAGTTATAAATCATTATATTAATCCTTGCTCACTTGCTTATTCATTTTGGTAATATAAGAATTAGTTTTATAAATCATTTAATAAGTAAGATGAGGCACGTGCTTCGCACACGACTGATCTTTGGTACAAAAATGGTGATTTGCGGTTAAAACAATCAACATATATGTGTTTGGTTAATTTCCCTTTTATAAACTTTAATTTAAATAATATATTTAAAAAAATTTACATTCAGTTATAAATAAATTTATAACTTCATTACGGTCGATTCATCCGATGGTAAACCCATATTACAATGTTTGATTTATAGGCCATATACTGCCAATTACTCAACCAATATCACCCGTTGGTTTAAAATGGAACAAATGTTGAATTTCAGGTCAACAATTAAATCGATCATTTCAAATAGATAGGTTTGAACTGTTCATATAATGATAATATGAAAATAAATAACATTAAATGTATTTGAGGAATCCTGTTGGATCCCTCCAATCTGTACTTCCCTGCATTCAAGTCGGTTATCTCAATATAATATTATTCAATTCAATTTAACTGATATAACAGTAAATAACAGCAATTTAACAACAACCAATTTATTTAACATTAACAAAATGATTCAAACAATTAGCACGTTTATTTTATAAACGTGACCAATAAGGTAAGTTACCTTTATTGGGACCAATTGTTAAACAACGATTTGATTTTTCACTGAAATTAAATAACGTTTAATTTCAGTTGTTCAATCAATATATGAATATATATACTAAACAAGCAAACAAACAGTCAATCACTAGCAACCATAGCACACAATTGTAAAAACCCGACTTATATAAAATGTAAGTGGGAAGAACTAAGTGAGTTTAACTCACCTTGATTTGATTCCATTATTAACGACTTGTTTTAATTAAATTAAACAGCCGTTTAATTCAATTAAAAATTCCAGTTGATTCCAATTCAGTCCATTCATGTTCCAAAATGTAGCGCTCGTTGAGACGAGTCCAACGTCTCTTGGTTTGTCTGGTTCTGATAATATATGGATTTGTTATCAACAATGTAGTCAAACGATATAATTAAATATAACTATTCTCTTAATAAAGTTTTTTTAAATTAAATAATTACTTTAGTGTAACCATCTAACGGACCGGTCTAATTTCTACTGCTTCCTTTCCCTTTTTGGCTCGCGCACACTGTTCTTTGACTACGCAACCATACATGCTCACGATTTAAATAAAATAATTAATTAACTTTCTAATTAACTATAATAACTAATTAACTAATGTTAATTTTTAATTATATTTAAAATATACCGGTCGAATTACTTCCAATGATTTAATCCACGGCTCTGATCCCCTTTGACCATGTACTGCTCCTTGTTTTGATTCCTACCTTTCGTCCAAAACCCCGTAAGCTTAATCTTCCTCACCGCTTTTTCTTTGTTTCCAACATTCTCTATTGCTGTTAATCTCTTCTTCGCAATTTCTTTTTTTTTCTTTTTTTTCCTTTTTATATATTTTTCCGCTTTGTCCAAATTGAACCACTTCACTGCATGGCTCCCACCTTTGAAGGCAACGCCCCAATACTACATAAATTCTCATGCGTTAATTACACATGCGGTTTCCTTCATTTCATACATTTTTTTAATGCCGCACTTTGTTCTGTAAGTACTACGTGTTGACAAAAAGGTGCCCGACTCCTTCTATGTACTGTTGCTCTTCATTGTTTTTCTGACCCAAACTCCTCTGCTGAATAATAACGATGGTTTCTTTTTAATATAATTAACTATTTAAATTCATAAATTAGGTTAATTACTTATATTAGCAAGTCGGTTGCTGATTCCTTCTTCACGCTTCGTCCTGAAACGAACCTTCACACACGCTGCTCTTTTTGCTCCTTACGCATAACAGTTCGCATCCATACTTCACCGCGGCATCAACATCTGGCCACCGTCGGCTGATCAATCATCACACAATGATGTGGCATCGTCCGCCCTACCAACGCATCCAGCCCGCCCATCTCGATTTTATATACGTTCCATAAAATCCCGCTAACTGCGGTGCCTTCGAGGTGAGATAACGATCACCAGAACGAACGAAAAGTTACCACACCGTTGAATTCAAAGAGCTCGTTGAGCTCTATGATTTTCATGTTGAACATCGCTTGAATAATTAATGGATTTGAGCATCGAAGAGGAAAGAGTATGGAGGATTTTCAACCATTAAGACTATATGTGGCGGCTACACCAATTGTTGACCGCGCTTTTATGTTTTGACTCCAATTAGGTTTTCACGTTAGCCTTTATATAGAAGTGAATGACCATTTTAATATTATTATAATGTTACACAACTTACGCGAAGCTTTTCGCAAAATTAACACCTCATATGATCTCAAATTCAAGATGAAACACCTAATCCTAGCATAAAAAAATATTCCGGATACAATAGGACAGGTTTCATCAAATTCTGAGGTAATATGTAAAACGCCCTTTGTAATTATCAATGAAAAATCAAGCGTTTAAAATTCCTATAATTACAGAAAAAATCCATAAAATATGAGACCTTGACATTTTACTAGATCTCTTCCTACCGGATCCAATGAATCTTGTTTCGTTAAATTTGGAGTTCGTTTGGCGAGTCGTTTATTCGTTTAAAGTTACTCCTATCTAAATAACATAAGTGATTAAACAAAAATAAAGATGTTTTTGGCCATCGAAGTCACATACGACATCGGTTTCCCATGAAAATTGTTGTTCTTGCAATAATTTGACGATACGGTTCCAATGAAACTAATTTTACTGAAAACTGAGACTATTTGCAAAAATGACTATTTTTAATGCTTATATATTATTAATAAAATATTAATTAAATTTCCAAATAATTCAATAAAATAATAATAAATTATTTTTATCATATATATCTAAACATAATATATATACAACTTCAAATATAAATTATACAACTCAGTATCGTCCATTTCGAATTAACCGTTATCCAAATTATATTTAAAATTCCTTATAAATTATTAAATAAACGTTATATTTTAATAACGATTTCCATAGCGACAATTTTAAAATTTGATTTGGACATAACTAATAATCTATAACACGAAATCTCGATTTTTCTCTTTCATATGAAAATTATAATCAACAAGATTCCAGCGTTTCTTGTTTCATAGAATTCCGACTTATATCGGACCGTGTATATTAAGTTGAAGTTCAAAACTCAATATTACGAACTGCCGCGCCATTTCGATACTGTTTTAAATTATATATAAATTAACGTTCAAACGTCGTTTTAATAAACGAATTCAATATTAAATCGATTAATGTTCCAAATATAATATTTAAAATAATAAATAAATTAAATATTCAGCTACCAAAATACGGGACGTTACACGTAGGAACCCATTTGCATAGAGAAATATTGTTTAGAATAGATCCCAAAAAGGATGCGAGGCCTATAGCATTGCTTTTAAGGCACATCGCTCATAAGGAAAGGAGTGAGATAGATAGAAAATTCTCTAAATTATTGTAGAAAGGATATATTTGGAGAAGTACGTCTGAGTGGGGTGCATTAGTAGTGTTTTCCACAAAATCTGATGGGTCATTGAGGTTATGTCTGAATTATAGGGAACTAAATAAACTGACTAAGAAGAATAGATACCCCTTACCATGGATTAATGATTTGTTTGACTATTTGGTAGGTGCCCAAATATTTTCTTAGTTAGATCTTGCTACTGGATTTCGCTAGTTGAGAATTTCGGATGGGAATAAGCCTAAGATAGTGTTTAGGAAGCTTGATGGATTGTTCGAATGGGAAGTTATATCTTTTGGTTTGACGAATTCCGCCACTTTCTTTGTAGACCTTATGAGTAGGGGGCATACTCAACAATACTGTATTTGTGTTTGTAGATGACATTTTTATTTTCTCTAAGGACTTTAAGGAGCATAATGACCACTTAAGAAAAGTCCTAGGAGTTTTGAGGAAAAACCATCTTAAAGCCAAAATTTTGAAGTGTCACTTTTGGAAGAGAGAAGTCAAGTTTCTAAAGCATATTGTTTTGGGAAAAGGTTTAGTAGTGGACCCCACTAAGGTAGAAGTCGTTCGAGAATGGAGGATACCCCGGGCGATGGAGGTCTGGAGTTTCCTTTGGTTAGCAGGCTACTACTGAATATTTATCAAGGACTTCGCAAGGATGGAAACCCCTCTAACCCAATTAACGAAAAAGGATCATAAGTTTGTATGGATTGAGAAGTGTGATACTTCCTTTGAGAGCTTTAAGGAATCTCTCAAGATTGTGCCTATTCTTGTTATTCCAGATAAAATAAAGATGTTCACCGTCTTTACTGATGCTTATGGAACTGGTTTAGGAGTGGTACTTATCCAGGAGGGTAGAGTAGTTGCCTACGCAAGTAGACACCTTGAGGACCATGAGAAAAGACTCCCCGTCCATGACTTAGAGTTGGCAGCTGTAGTTTTTGCCCTAAAGATGCGAAGACATTACCTTCAAGGAGAGATGCTTGAGCTATTCACTGACCATAAGTCTCTTAGATATATTTTTCTTAATGAAATCTGAACCTTCGATAGCAGCGATGGATGAAATATCTAACATCATTGCGATTTTGTAATTCAGTATATCCTTGGAAAGGGTAATGTCGTAGTCGATGCTTTGAGTCGTTGACATGGTACCCTTAGTTCAATCACTGAGTGGAGGCAGTTAGAGTTTCTTTCCAATTTCAATTTGCCATTTTAGGCAACCAAAGGATTTCTAAGGGTTATGGAGGTTAAACCAGTCTTTATAGAAAGGATTATGAGTGAACAAGATAGTGATGATAATTTGAGGTCATTAGAGGAAAGGATTTCTATGGGAAAAACATTTTCTCATCTGGATATATATTATGTCGATAGTAGTGGTAGTTTGAGGAGAGATGACCACCTTTGTATCCCTAGGAGTGGAGGCCTTAGGAAGGAGATTCTTGGGTAATGTCATAGGTTGAGGATGACCATACACCCCAGAGGAGATAAAATGTTTAGGGATATGAGAAGAAGCTTTTATTGGGAAAGAATGAAAAAGGAGGCTGCAAAATTTGTTGCTAGATGTTTGACTTGTCAAAAAGTTAAGACTGAGCAAGGTTAGCATGTAGAGCCGTCATTACCCCTAGAGATTCCGACTTAGAAATGATAACACTTCTCTATAGATTTTATTGATGTACTTCCTAGGATTCAAATGTGAATTGAAGTTATTTGGGTCATCGTGAATAGGTCAACGAAGAGTCCCCATTCCATCCCAATTAGAAGAAGTAGGACCGCCACTTTATTAGACCAGTTATATGTTAAAGAGATAACTAAACTACATGGGATTTCGACTACTATAATTAGTGATAGAGACCCATTGTTTACTAGTGAATTTTGGAAGAGCCTTAAAGAAGCTTTAGGGGCGATGCTGAGTTTGAATACAACCTTTCACCCGCAAACCGACGCTCAAGCAGAGAGAGTCAACAGAGTTCTAGTGGATCTTCTTAGAGCCTACATCATCGATTTTGTAGAAGCTTTGGAGCAACACTTGCCATTGGTAGAGTTATCTTGTAATAATAGTTACCAAGCGACAATTGTTATGGCCCCTTACGAGACATTGTACGGGCGACCATGTAAATTGCCTACTTGTTGGTGGGAAACTACCAACAAGTAACTACTCGGACCGGACCTTATTTAGGAGTCTGCAGAGATTATCGCTTTGATTCGACAGAGAATGAAGGCTGCCCAAGACCGGTAGAAGTCATGTGCAGATAAAAGGAGGAAGGAACTAGAATTTAGCCTTAGAGATTTAGTATTTGTTAAAGCTTCCCCTCTTAAGAAGACAGTCTGGTTTGGAAAGACTGGGAAGTTGGCTCCTAGATTTGTTGGGCTTTTAAGATTGTGGATAGGATTCGGAAGATGGCCTATCGTGTGGATCTTCCTAAGCTTTTATCGTGGGTCCATAACGCTTTCCATGTTTCTCATCTTCGGAAATGCCTTCATGGTTCAGTCACCAGACTCGAGCTAGATTATATTGGGGACTTCGACAGCTTCGATTTGGAGTCTGGGGTTACTCGTGCCACCATAAAGATTGTGGAGCATAGAATCAATTGACTCCACAACAAATCCACTGATCTACTCCGAGTACAATGGGCGGATAACCATGCGGAAAGAACCTGGGAAACCGAGGAGAAGATTAGGCAAACTCATCCAGAGCTTTTCTCGAGAAGCTATTTCCTCTCAATTTTTTTTTTGGTTACATTGTGGTTGTTAGATTCGATAGTTGGAGATGTCTGCAAAACAAAAGCCCCGTGCATTCATACAAAATTATATGCATATTAGGGTGTTTTTAATACATACAACATCACCTATTTCATGTAATTAATAGGAGTAAGCTCACTATAACAAGTCTACAATTCATCATCACTATGAGTTATGGATGCTTATAAATAACATGGATGTACAACATGGTTTTTTAGAGCGAGATGTGTTCTTCGCCCCTTCAAAAGATTTCGGGATGAAATCTCTAATAAGTGGGAGAATATAACCCCTCGTAAAATAAATATAAGTAGACAAAATTTTATTTACTAACAATAATCAATAATAATTTAATGGGCTAAAAAATGGAATTTTGAGTAATTGGGAATTAGGCCACGAAAGTATTGCTAATTTGCTATTGCGTTCGTGGCGAGATTTTGACCCATTTTTGTGACGATCCCAAAATCCGTGTGATGGTATTAAGGATAATCATTGGAATATAACACATCAATCATCATAGCAGAGTACAGATAATAGCAAAACAATAAATAGAATAATTTTACATAGATACGACAGCGGAATCATAATATGTAACAACATCAGAATAGCACAACGTAGGATATAACTTAGTAAATAAAAGGGGAATGATCAGTCACCATCGCCATAGGCGGAATATATACATACTGTGAGACATAATAAGTGTATCAGTCTACATCACCGAAGGCGGTACATATACATACGATAATAAATACTGGAAGTAAAACAGTCTGCATCGCCTGTGGCGGAATCATAATATAAATACAGTAATGGCGGAAAATGTCAAAGTCATCTCGGTGAAGTCAGCCTCGCCATGAGCCAAAAGTGCACTCCATACTACAGTGCTGAGCCAAAACAACCTATCACCTGTGAACTAGGTTGCCCGTGTGAAAATAAGGGCACCCGCGTTTGCAAAGTGAAACAAATAACGAGTTAGTCATGTGGACTGGTACGAGAAATCTACTTAACTGGGTAAACATCAGAAATAAGGCAAATCATAGGACCACGCCACTTTCACGGAACGGGTTTACTCCAGTGATTGCCAGTGCATTTAAAACAAAGTAAATTCTTTGAAAACAACGCAATGCTTTTAGAAAGAATGTAGCCATTATAAGACTCAAGTCCCATCATACAATGCAACGCAAGCCGGAGGATAGAGTTTTACCTTATAATGGCCAAATATGCTTAATACGTGTAAAGCAAAATCATTTGATATTATTACTAGTGCATATATGTTTCAAAAACGAATAGCATCATAAATATCAATCATTGATGACATGAGCGTCCCATTCCACTATGTCGCCATACATAAGTTACAATCGAATCCGTTATCTCGTATTGGAAATTGGATTTCCATCATGAGTCGAGGCAAGGGACAAGCTCCTCTCCGCTTCGAGACATTCTAGCAAATGCCTCAGGACTACGCACTCTGGGTAACCCTTGGATCGGCTGGGCCGGTCCTCTCTTACGTTTGAGGATTAGTTACTCCTGAACACACGTTTCCCGGTCCTTACAGACCTAAAATCGAGGCGCCTCGCATTCCAACAACCACAAAGGTGAAAAGTAGATATAAATGTCAGGGTTGGTAGGTCACTGACACCACCATAGCTAGAAAGAAACGTCGTGCTCTCCCAGCGGTCCGTATCCTGTTTTAACTCATACTGAGGTGTGAGGCTCGCAAATCCACGCTATACACAAAGCCAGGCCACGTAGGCCGTGCTTTGATCATTAAACACAAGGCTTTGGTTTGCAACAGAAGCCTTGATCACAGCATCTTGGCATGCCACATAGGCAATCCACTCCGTACGACTGATTTCTATCGATATATAACCTATGAGCTCGTACGTCTCAGAGAAGGGCGTTAAGCAAAAAAATAAATTCTCCGCCGCCAAACAGAGATATATTTAACAGAGATCAATCAGTATAGAACAAAATCCAATGTCAGACACACAGTCCATCTACAAGTCCATTCTGGGTCTGAACGAAACCGGAGGCACCAAATTCCTCGTATATCCGTACAATCAACACATACGTTCAGACGGCTACTACTTCCGTTCCTTCACGGTAGCTACTCCAATCAGGAAACTCAGCAGCGCCCATCCAACCGATACGAAGATCGTCGGTCTTGAATCGTCTTTGTATTTTCCAATTCGAATCGTTCGATCAATTATTTGAAATGAGGGTTAGCTCGGCCTTTTCAAATAATTCACATATAATTAGAATTCAAATCAATTCTTTCCATGGTTATATTATTCGACATTCATATTTCAGTTCTTTAGTATAATTTTCGTGTCAAACACATACAACCATCAAATATCAAACAGATCAAGCCAAATTGGTTTATTTCCAATCTATGTTGCTTATAATATTCTATAACGATTTTTCGCCATTTTTATTTATTTAAAAATGGCCATATTTAATTAAACGACGTTTCAGGTCGTGCCGTGGCACTGGCGCTGTTTTTCCCCTAATTTGTTTTACACATATCGGAAAATCTAACCGTTGGATTTCTACAAAGTCTATACCACTGGGAAGATATTCCCAAAGCGAACCCAACGGTTCCAGTTTCGTGAAAATCCGACGGTCGGATCTTCCACACTAGTCGTTAGAAGTTACGGTTTCAAAATTCGAACTGCAGCGTCGTTATTCGATTTAATTTAATTTTATTTATATTTATATATAAATATAAACGATTCTGGCGCTGTTTTTCTTCAGATTTGAATTAAACATTCCAGACAATCCAACCGTTGGATTTTTACAAAGTTGGTGCCGTTGGAAAGATATTTCCAAGGCGAACCCAGTGGTTGCGGTTTCGGGAAAATCCGATGGTCGGATTTCTCGTACTAATCGATTCAAATTACGATTCCAAAACACGAACTGCACGGCTTCGATTCCTTTCAATTCTATTTATATTTATATATATAAATATAGTTCATTCTTTTATTTCAAATATAGTTCATTCATTAATTTCAACATCGTTTTCACTTCAAATATTTCACTAACGCCTTAATATTTCGAAAAATTTCGCCATAACCTCCTTTATACGGGAAGGGGTTTGGAAATTTATTGGGTCGTGTTAGGTACCCAATAAATCCTATAAAGCATCCACATATTTATAGTGATATATTCTGGTGTATACAGGGGAGCGTGTATAGATAATAACTCCAGAGAATAAATTCTCGTCACCCTGTCAAGCCTGAGGGAGCATGTATTTTTAATTACTCCAGAGGATAAATCCTCATCACCTCGTCCCGTGTGGGAATAAATAGTCCATGTGCCGTATCTAATGACTAGAGAGACGTGATTATTGTCAACTCCAGACCCGTGTGGGGTTTTTATTAATCTGGCAATTTATCGTTATATTTTATATAGTCCATATCAGTCATCAGTTTAGCCTGTACTATATAATCATCGCCATACAAGCCTCTCGCTCGTATGGTAAATCTTCAACCTCGTCACACAAGCTCCAAATGCTTATGTGGAATATGATGAAGTATGCCTATCGTCAAGAAGTATGCCATGTGGTGTAGTTCAAAATTAATTGTTACTATCCTATGGCGATGTTTATTATTTCACACAGAATAACAGCATTCCGCATCCAATGGCATTCACAGGAGTTGATATAAAAATAAAATTGCACAGCCAACTCATCAAAGCTTACCTATTTGTCGGGCACGCAAATAATTTCTTTACTCTACAGCTAATCCATTTTCCCTGTTCGACACATGTATATATATGCAGAACAAAGCTAATAATCATATTACTAGCGAACTAATATTTATTTCAACACGTGTGTATTTTTATCAAAGCGTATACAAGATAAAAGAAATATTTTTATCATCAAAAATATTTATTCAACACGTGGATGTTTTTAACACTTCATATTCAAAATAAAAATGTAATTTTTATTGTCTATTCATTTTATTTTAAAATACGAATAACATTCAACACATGAATTTTCAATTCAACGAATGAATTTCAATTCAACACATGAATATTCTCTATAGTTTGTATATATATATATAAATGTGATTTTTATCGTTAAATCTATTTGTTTAAAATTCGAATAACATTCAACACATGAATTTCGATTCAACGAATGAATTTCAATTCAACACATGAATATTCTCTATAGTTTGTATATATATAAAAATGTGATTTTTATCGTTAAATCTATTTGTTTAAAATTCGAATAACATTCAACACATGAATTTCAATTCAACGAATGAATTTCAATTCAACACATGAATATTCTCTATAGTTTGTATATATATAAAAATGTGATTTTTATCGCTAAAGCTATTTATTTAAAATTCGAATAACATTCAACACATGAATTTCAATTCAACGAATGAATTTCAATTCAACACATGAATATTCTTTATAGTTTGTATATATATAAAAATGTGATTTTTATCGCTAAAGCTATTTATTTATAATTCGAATAACATTCAACACATGAATTTCGATTCAACGAATGAATTTCAATTCAACACATGAATATTGGTTTCAACATTTGTAATTAATTTCAACAAATGAAAATTATTCTAACACATGAATATTTCAGAAAATTTCGGTAGCATAACTGCAGGGTAGTTAAAACCGGGACCGTCCCTAGTACGGCTCCTCGCTCTACCTTAAAACCTCGCGGTTTTTGACAATGGGGATCATGCATCTAGTTCGCTCGTAGGCGGCATGTTTTATTTTCATTTCCACAATCCTATTCTAATTTGTTTCAACCACAAGAGGGTATTTTTCAACCACAAAGGTATTTTTCAACCACAATATCAACCACAAATAATTATTTCCAACCATTCGTCATACTATATAATTTCACGCCAATCACAATCAATAAATATCGTCCATGGTCTGTGGACGAGGGGAGTATATATATATATATATAATTTCTATAATTCACTTGCATTTCATCACAATTCAAAGCATATATGTTTCATACAACGCTTGTATAATTTATACATCGCTAATATAACTTATACAACACATGTACATTAGGTATACAATGCGTATATAAATTACACTTCGCTTATATAATTTATACAACACGATTCCATTCACACAATTTAATTTAGATTCCTCACATTGTATTTTGAAGTGCTAAAAATCGTATGTAGATCAGAAAAATCCGCGGCTTCTGCTAGATGGTAGAGAGCCTCCCTGCGGTCCCCATGTTTCTTGTTTCATCGAATTTCGTTAACACACTAAAAAGAAATGATTTTTCAAAGTTTTGCAACACTTAAAAGTGTTATTTTCAATTCAGAAATTTCAAAGCAGACATGTTTTTCAAACCTTCGAAACTAGGTTTTTACTTTTCGATCGATCTGTGCAGTTTCGTCACGATCGGATGCTGCAACGTCGAAGAGCTTCAAACAGGCTTTCCAGCGCCTGTGGTGGCAGCAAACTCGACGGCCCCTCCGATGATCGGCGGCGCTCCAAAGGTGGTAACTTTCTCGCTGGAATTCGACGCCAATACCAGATGAATTCAGACGAGGCTTGGATTGATTGAAAGAGGGGGGAAAGGCGATCGGAAAAGCCAACTGGAGGGGGTGGCGAAAACGCCTGTGGCGGCGGCGATCAGTCCTGGAAGTTTCGAAAGCGTTTCCGTCGTTCGTTCCTTATGGTTTGACCGATTTTTCTGATGAGAGAGAAAGTAAAGGATATTTTCTATTATATTTAAATTTTAAATTCCTAAAATATCCTTTTTAACCAACGTACACCAATTTCAACCCAACGACTGTCGCCCCTAGCTAAATACCCCCATTCCGGACACAATGGGATATGTTTCGTTGGCCAATTCGACTGTTACAGTCAGTTATTTTCCAAATTAAAGTATAAAACATTTAATATTCAATTTGAACGTACATTTCAATTTGCCAGGGCCACAAACTGAATCGAAAAATTTCAGAAAAATAAATCTAGCTTTGTTTTGACGTTACGGTCCCAACAAAACCAGTTTCGTCGAATTCTGAGATCGTATGCAAAATGTCTATTTTCAGGTCGACCCATTTTAACAAAAATTGACCAATCACATTTTCTTTTGTCCCGCTCACGTACTAGCTTCAAAAATTATGAAATTTTAAACCTAGCAATAGTTTGACATCCCGGATCCAACAAAAGTGGTTTCGTCGAATTCCGAGGTCGTATGCAAAATATCTATTTTCAAGGGCTATATATTCTATATAGCGACCTTTCTGAAAATTCATTTGGCCATAATTTTTTATTCCTGTTATGAAACTTCGATTTTTCAGATTCGTTAGAAAGGTATTCATAAATAGATTTAAATATTTTTGGTTTCACTTAAATCTGTTATATTTTCCACCCGGTACAGTCAGACAAAGTTTGTATTCAAATTTTCAAACTGCCTCACTATTTCCAATTTATTATTTTATTGAAATATGCTACTTCATTTGTTTAAATTCTTTGACAATAACCAATTTTAAAAATTTTAAATTGGTTCACATTTTCCGGGTTATTACAATTTTCATACTTTATTTACTGAAAAAGGAGTCCGTATGTAAAAGATATTAACACTCAAGGTTTGAAATTCACACAGATTATATATAAAACTAGATTATATTTAATTAAAGATTGGCATGAAAGAATATTCCAGGTGAATCTGAAATTGTCTGTATATATTCACATGCAATAGGGGACAAGAATAATAATTCTATTGAAATAAATATTGAGAATTGATAAGAAAACAAAATTATAGGAGATTAAATTCTTCCAACCACCGCCCCGATATGAGGGGGTCATCCTAGGGGTTTACCACCTTCCTATAATGGGGGTTGACCTCCCTTCTAGGCGTAGAGGTGGGGGATGAGTGTTTTTCTAGGGATTTTTATACAAATTTCATTGGTTATACCATCTAGATTTAATATAAATAATCTAATGTTCTACACTTACACTTGCAATTATAAAAAGAGCTCCCTAGCCACACTCAAAACCCTATTCTTTTCTCTCTCCATGCCTCCATTATGCCCTTCTGCAATTGCCGATTTCTATAGAAAGGTTAAGATCTCTATTACCTCTCTTATCTTCATTCTACCCTCTCTAATCTAAGTTTTTTTTGTAGATTTAGGATTTTGGAATTTGGTTATATATATATATATTGAAATGAAATATATATATATATATATATATATATATATATATCAAAATGAAGATAATAGCCAATCTCTTGTGGCTAACAAAACTGGTCTAGCAAAGAACTAACACTGCAAAAAAAAAATAAACTACAAACACGAAATAAAATCCCAGAAGAGAAATAAAATATAGCCAATCGCCACTCACGCTATGGACACGCAAAACAAAACCAAAAGCTAGAACCCAGACAGGCAAAACCAAAAGATGCCCATTGACTCCACCTAAGAGAAAGCTCATGAGACTCCGAAAAGCTACACCAAAGATTTTCCCAAACCAAGTGAAGGTAATAAAACCAAGAAGCTAAGGCAATGGGAGATCAACCAAGATGCCCTAAATAGTTCGTGCTGCGCTCAGCAGCAAAGACCATCAACGAGAATCAATCCTCTGCCAATAACAGTCTGGACCAAAGCCTGCCAAACAAAACACATTACAACGTGAAATAGGGGGAGAAGTGAGAAAAAGACACCAACAAACACACACACCCAATCAATCAAGCAAAAACCAAAAACACCACAGAGAAAGGGCCAAGACAGGCCTCACCCCACTCCCGATCGAGGAATGGGGTTCGAAGAAATATCAAACGCCCTAGCCAATGCTAAAGAACTATGGTTCAGGACACCGTTGAATGGCCTACCGCGAAATGCAGAGAAGACGTCATTTTTAAATTTGTGAATGATAAAGGATGAAGATATAGGAGGATCATCGAGTATGGCCTTATTACGAGAGCACCAATATGCCAGCAGGTGAGATATGCAAGAAGCCAGTAGACCATAGACCGTAAGGTTTTCCCCTTTTACAATCCCACCACAACCAAAGAAAGTTGAAATGGGAGAGAGCACAACCCCCTAATCCAACCAAATAATAGAAGAAAGACCAGACAAGATGGGCATAATCTCCATCAAAAAACAAGCGAGTAGATGATTCCTTCTCGCCTGCTACACAACACTTACACCTAGACACGATAGGGATCCCAATACTCTTAATATTTCCATCTAGTGCTAAAACATCGTGGGTGATCCTTCCCATAAGAATGGAAATCCTGGGAGCGATAAGGGAGTCCCAAATAAAAGAGAAAGCATAAATCCGTGCAATCGGCACCCGAGCTGACTGCCAAGCTTCCCGAAGGGAGAAATAACCACCATCTCAGCTAATTCCTCCGCTGTGGGAGTCGGAGAAGATCCTGACTAGCTGCATATGCTTCCAAGTATCACTAGCATAAGATGGAGTCATAAAGAAGCCTGTCGGTACCAAATGGTGATACTTGGCATGAAGAAACGAAGCTCAAAGAGAATCATTGGACCAAAACCGATTCCAATGCTTTCAAGCGTAAGCAATACAACTCAACCCCAGCCTACCTTTTCTCCTAGGGCAATAGATGACATTCCAAACAACCCAGTGATTGCGTTTGGCATCGTCTTTACTCCCCCAAAAGAAAGATGGTGCTAACGAATGGAAAACTCGGAAAAGGGGGTGTGTGTCATGGCAGCCAACACATGACACCAAATAGAATCAAGCACAGACTTAATGAGAACAAGCCTTTCGACCTGTGAGATGAGAAGAGTGTGACATCCCACGTCCGTTAATGCCACTCTTTATCAGAATGCATTATGTTCCAAGAAGCGTTATAGGTAAACAGAAACAAAATATCAAAAGACAGATATAAAATAGCATCGGAAATTTAAAACTTCATTATTTTGTAGAAAACATCATAGTCTCAAAACCAGTTACAACATCAGGCGTAAAATACTGAAACCGAGTACAATAAAACAAAATATCTGTTTTGCACTAAAAACCATCAGAGTAAATAAATGTAAATTCATAATCACCAGTAATAGCCATAATAAAGTAGACAAGTAGTCAAAGCGATACATCAAAGCAGATCTAGATCCAAACAGAAACAGAAGAGAGAATCCTAATCAAGCCTGAGCATTCCCACCCTGAGAACCTGGGGGGAAGGAAGAGAGAGAAAAGGAAACAAAATGGCTTAGACATAAAATCTGGTGAGTCCAAAGACTTTTAGCATATAAAGAAGTAAAAGTATCATGATAGGCACATAAACTGGATGAGAGATAACAATATCATATAACAAGTATGAACAGACTAAATAGATTAAGAAGAATAAACAAAGTAGGTTATGCTTCTCAAATACTTTTCTCTACACCAATACTAGTATATCAAATTATGACAGGATTAGGTGTCCCCTAATTACTTTGACAGAAACTGAATGATCCCAACAAAAACATAATGGTAGTTCTAGGTGTAACCTAGTAACGGGTTTTACCTAAGCAGAAATAGCATGCATCTTAACATAAATAACGGGGGTTACCCCAAACAGAAATAATAGGTACCTCAATAGAAACAGACAGGACTAGATGTACCCTAATCACTACCCCAAGCGATCGGCTCCCTTACTTGTAAATACGCTGCGTCTGTCCCACGGTAGGGTGTGTTACTTTCTAAAGTGGCAACCTATAGAAGGATACTGACCTTTTTACTGGTGCTACAACGGCATATTTTCTCACTATAGACCGGACTCATGCACGCACGTGACTCCATTGGAACACACACGTATACACCCCCTTTTAGATGAACCTCTTATAATCAGTTCAGTATTTGCACCCTGACCCCTACCTAGTGTGGGGTCTCCGTTTAATACCATAATGAGTTACTGAATGATATGAGTACCACACAGCAGATGACACAAGTCAAACCCCTAATTTTTGTCCCTAATTACTAGGATTTTTAACAGATTAAGCCTATGGATTTACCGGTTCGCCTAACCCCCACAGATTAACAGGTTAAGTTTCACAGGTTCATATAACCCCTACAAATTAAATAGTTTCACTTAACTTCAACAAATTAAACAGGTTTGCTTAACCCCAATAGATTAAATAGGTTTACTTAACCCCCAACAAATTAAACAGGTTCCATGGGTTGTTTACAGTTTTATTAACATGTTTCGCATAATCTATAAATTAAGCCCATAGATTTATATTCCCCAAACCTCATGTCAGAATTCACAGTATAAGATATACCCACAATTTTAGTTATAAGTTTACAGCATTATTAACATGTTTTGCTTAATCTATAAATTAAGCCTACAGATCTATATGTCCCAAACCTCAAGTCATAATTCACAGTATAAGATATACCCTAAATTTTAGTCATACTTCACAATATAAGTTATGTCCCCAAATTCCAGTCATGGTTCATATTACAAGATATGCCCTTAAATTATCATTCCCAATCATTCCCAAATTCATTAGTAAGAATTTTTAAGCGATATTGGCCTAGGCTCGAAGGTAGCCTAGACTATAAAAATAAAAAGGGAAACAAAGAGGAGAACATAAATAGGCATACATAAAATAACAAAGATAGGCATATGATAGCATAAATAGGCATATAAGAAATAAGCATATAATAACTAAAAAGAAATAAGGTGTACAGAGGAATACATGTAATAGCAAAATTGTTTAGGTATGAATCAGATTCTTAACAGGCATATGTTCAGATCCAGATTTATAAACATGTCAGGGTTACTGTTAAATTTTTATATCTAAAAGTAACATGAACTCGCAGAGATTGGATCTAAAGAACAGAGAATAATAAGTTGATGTTGCAGAAGAGATTCTTGTATGAATATAGGCTGGTGTTAAAGAAGATAGTCTGATTCAATCCAAGATGGGGCAGCATCTCATTGTCTGAAATGTTTTTAGGTGTAGAAAACAATAGAAATGTTGCCCTTTATACAGCCTACCTCCAACGAACCCAGCCACAAAACAAGTCCCGATTCAGCACTATGTACCCGGCCAGATCCAGTGTGGGTTGACCCACCCCCACCTGGGTTGACCCACCCTAGGCGTGGGTCATCCCATGCCGGTCCAGATCTCACCAACCTCTCCCGCTTCGTATTTTCGAATTAATTTGAGTTTTTGATTTGTTTTATTCACACATAAAGCCCTTATATGTATACAAACTTCTGACCTTCATATCTTTCTTATACGATGTCCGTTTTATGCAAATTCAGAGTCTATCTTAAGCAAAATTCCGAGACTAACGCAATGGTACAGTCCTTTTACTTAATTCCCATTGTTTAATTAAGTATTCTTTAGTTTATTATTATAATGCCCTTTAAAATTACGGGGTATTACATTCTCTCCTACTTAGAGGATTTCATCCCCGAAATCTCCAAGTTAAGAAGAATGTTTATCGTAACATCCATCAACCATCTACTCATCTATCAATCACGGGCATCCATTGTCCTTAAGGGATTTCTAATGCTTGTATGAACATATGCAAAGGTGGGTGTATATGTCCTTATACTAATGCGAAAAATCAGGCAGTCTATTGATTTAGTCGACCTCCCTAATGCAATGTATGTTAGTGCCATGAATCCAACATATATGCATATAGTCCTAGTATATCATGTAAATACAATATGTGTGCAAAATCATCCATACAAATGCAACATCCATATGATGATACATCCACTTCCATCCATAAAAAGAAAAATTCACATACATCCATATGCAATATGAGAGTGCTTCGAGTTAATCTAGTGCCTAGTGTGTATGCATCCACGAGAAATCACTAGCAAATACTTACATCCATCAAACATTACATGTATCAAACACATTTTTACATCCATTGGTTCCTTACCTAAAGGTCGAAGATTCGATCGATAGGACATACTCAAATGACAGAAGCAAGTACAAATAAAAGCTTGGTAAAAGAGGTTAAGAACATATACTTGAAAAGAAAAGGGTACGAAGCGCGAATCTTGTCTTCAGTCTCCCAAGTTGCATCCTCGCGACCTTCTCCCCCTTGAACTTTCATCAACTTAACTTCTCTGTTGTGTAGC
The DNA here is from genome assembly GCA_030737875.1 of Allium sativum. Classification (NCBI taxonomy): domain Eukaryota; kingdom Viridiplantae; phylum Streptophyta; class Magnoliopsida; order Asparagales; family Amaryllidaceae; genus Allium; species Allium sativum. The sequence goes on along the minus strand of CM060919.1, from coordinate 563,393,342 downwards.
TTTCTTAACCTCTGATCCAAGAATACGGGTAGGAACTCGTCTAACTGTTGCCTCCCTTTCTACTCCTACTTCTTCAAATCCGGGTCGTACCCAAAAATATATATTTTCAGAAAATGACCCTGTGCGACCGTCCACCAAGCTCCACACGACCGAACCATTGTGCTCGACCCTCCCTTGGTGGCTGACCCCCTTGTGCTCGACCCGAACACAACCATGGCTCGATCTGAGGCCTGCTCGACCCAACCAAATCGACTAGAACCATCTGTGCACGATCCCCTTGGCTTGACCGACCCTGGCACGCTTGAGCAGGCCACATGTGTGGTTGACCGACCCTGACATGCTTGACCAACCATACTCTTCTAGGCTCGCTCGACCGACCCTTTTACCTCAAGGCTCGCTCGCTCGACTGACCCTGTTCATCCTCTGACCCGCTCGATCGACTGATCCCCTTTTGTCTTGTTCCCCAAGAAAATCATCCCACGTGCGACCGACCCACCACGTGCGACCCAAAACCTGCACTTCTCCAATGCAACTCCAATTCCGACCAAAACTTCGCCAATTGGCACAAGCGACGAAACCAACTCAACCAATCCATTCAACAGAATCATAAGCATGTTATGAAGCCAATAACATCACCAATTTGGCAATTTCATTAATAATTATGTGAAATTCACTAAAATCACCATAAATGAAAATATGAACAAAACAATGGATCTAACTTGCATAATCATATGGAATAACATAGAATCATGGATTTAAAATTTCAAAATGAGATCATAGGGTGATTCATACGAAAATGAACTTATAATGGTATAGATCCATGGTAAAACACTTGAAATGGATGAAAAACATGATCAAACACTCATACACTTCATTGAATCCATGTGAGAGATGTAAACCACTCATTGATTCTCCAAAATAAGCTAAAATGCTAGAAATATGAATCCGGACAGCAAGCACCTCGCACCAAACCCCTTGATCCGATGAATTCTTGCTTCAATCGATGTAGATCTAGCCTCCAATGGTGTAGATCTATGATTTCCCTCCTTGGATTTTGGTTTTTAATGGTGCAATGATGTTAGAGGGAGAAGGAGCACAAAGCCACCTAATGAGAGAATGGGGAAACTAAACTATTTCCCATATCCCTCACCCCCTATTTATACCCTTCCACTAGCCCACCAGTCGGCCTTCCCAAATCAGCCCATTGTGGCTCTCCAAACCTGAACAGCTAACTGAAAAACCTTAGAACAGCGATTTCTCCCAAACCGCTGAGCCAAATCTTTAATGTAACCTCTCTACGGAAAGGAAAACATCAATTCCTTTCCAATGGCACAGGTCTCACCCTCTAATTCGACCTGAGCCAAAAGTTATGCCCTGTACAAGACTGACAGGGGCTAAGTGGTCACAAACAAAATCGGTAAAAATTATGGACAAGTCTCACATCCCCATAAGCAACATATTAAAAATGAGAATGATCCAACCCCCAAAGAATAAAATAAAAATATTTTATGATCTTCCGATACATAAAATGCGGGCTGTTACATTCTCCCCCCTTAAGAATTTCGCCCTCGAAATTCCAAGCGAACATAAGCAACCACACCAATTCTACATGCCTATCATCCATGAGAAGCCAATTCTATCACCCAAACTAGCAACCATCAAGCCATGCATCCAGAGCCTTATCCTAGCACATGGAATTCTATCAAACAACAACAAGATACAACAATATAACGATGATACGATATCAAAGGGTCTTACCGACGAAGATTTCTGGATGATTCACTCTCATGCTCTCTTCCCTCTCTCACGTACAATCGTCGCCATCTTCGCTCCATTGTACCTTGGCTAGCTTAACTGTCTTCCTTCTAAGCTGTTTCGTGTCACTCCCCACAACACGAAATGGCTTATGAGGTTTCGCAACTTCGGTTTCTACTTCTAAGTCTTCATACCGCTCTGGAGATACCATCACATTCGAATCATGCACGAACTTTCGTAGAAACGACACATGGAACACATTATTCACACTCAACATCTTCTCGGGTAACTCCAATCTATATACAAGCTTTCCAATTCGCTCGACTATCGAAAAAGGTCAAACGAACCTTGGGGCTAACTTCCTTTTACTTCCTAATCGAACCACATGCTTTAATAGTGAAATCTTCACGAAAACCATATCGCCAACATCGAATTCCAAATCTTTTCGACGTTTATCAACATAACTCTTCTGACAATCTTGGGCCACCTTCATTCGTTGCTGAACGATCTCGATACAATCTGAGGTCTCTATAATCATCTCTGGCCCAAGTATCAACTTATCTCCAGTTTCTAACCAACATGCTGGAGAATTACACGGTCTACCACAAAATGCCTCGTATGGTGCCATCCCAATGCTAGACTGGTAACTATTATTATATGCAAACTCAACTAGATGCAGATGGTCTTCCCATGATCCTCCCAAGTCTAACACACAAGCCCTTGGGAGATCTTCCAAAACACGATTGACTCTCTCAGTCCGACCATCAGTTTGGGGATGATAAGCCATACTCAAACATAACTCGGTTCCCAAACCTTCTTGCAAACTTTTCCAAAATACACTCGTAAATAATGGATCTCGGTCACTCACTATACTCTTTGGGATACCATGGAATCGAACTATCCCTGTCACATAAATTTCATCCAACTTTGATGCCATCCTAGTCGACTTGACAGGAATGAACCTTGCACTTTTGGTCAAACGATCCACGATTACCCAAATCCCTTCGTTTCCTGCCCTAGTTCTAGGTGGTCCATCAATAAATTCCATCGATATCTGCTCCCACTTCCACGTAGGAACTTCTAATGGTTGAAGCAAACCACTCAGTTTCTTATGTTCATCTTTCACCAACTGACAGTTCATGCATTTGGAAATGAACTTTCCAATATCCCGCTTCATCCCCTCCCAGTAGTAGACTCACTTGATGTCCTAATACATCTTATTACCACTATGATGAATCATCAACTTCGAGTGATGACATTCTCTCAGAACCTCATTTCTTAATCCATCGATATCAGGAACAACTAGTCACCCTTGCTTTTGAAGCCAACGTTCTCGATCGACTTCGGACTCTTTATCGTCCGGTTCCAGTTTCTGGAAAAACTCGACAAGTTTTGCATCTTTTTTTGGATCTCGCCAATCCTTTCGATGAGAGTAGGTCTTATCGATAAGCTTGCCAACATTTCAGGCTCCAATTCACATCTTGTCCTGAAATCGAACCTTGTCAAATACTCGAGGCTCTTCCATTCCGAAAACATCGCTCCCAAACTTGCGTGTCTTCGATTCAACGCATCTGCAACCGCGTTACCCTTGCCAGGAGTATAGGCTATACCAAAATCATATGATGTCAGAAACTCCAACCATCTTTGCTGTCGAAGATTCAAACTCCAACCATCTTCCTCATTCCAAGAGTGAATCAGAATGTCATACACGAACACAAGCACGAATTTGTTCAACTGATCGAAAACCCTATTCATAAGATCCACAAAATATGCTGGCGCGTTAGTCGACCCGCATGGCATTACCAATCGTTCAAACAAACCGGACGGTGTCCTAAAAGTAGTCTTTGGCACACTATCCTTTGCCACCCTCAACTAGTGAAATCCCATTGCCAAATCCATCTAAGAAAACACTTTGGCTTCGTGAAGCTGATCGAACAAGTCATCAATCCTTGGCACGGATACTTGTTCTTCTTAGTCACCTTGTTCAGCTCACGATAGTCCATACACAATCTTAACGAGCCATCTGCCTTGTTTGCAAACACGACCGGTGGACCCCATTCGGATACGATTCTCTGAATGAATCCCTTCCCCAGAAGGTCACGAACTTGCACCTCCAACTCTCGCTGTTCCTTAGGCGCCATCCGCCCAAGAGGCAAAACGATTGGTCTAGCACCCTTGACCAAATCGATCCTAAACTCAATCTCACGATGCGGCAGCAACCCTTTGGCCTCGTCAAAGATATCTACATACTCATTAGCAATCAACACTGATGAAAGGTCTTCTTGTGGAATCCCAAGCGAATATAGATAACTCACAAAGACCCCGTCTTCGCACTTACATCTAGTCAACACCTTTCTCCCTTCCACATCCCCAACCCTTACCTCTAGCTTCTCGCAATTCACCCTTGTCGCATATTTATTGAGCCAATCCATGCCCAAGGTGATCCCAAATCTAGCGGAGTTAAGAACAAAGCAATCACACACAAAACAACAACCATGACTTGACAACACAAGACCACGACAAATCATGCAAAGATTGGACGAACCCCCAACTGGATTAGTCGCGATCAATGGTCTATCGCAAACCTCGGGTTCCAAACCCAAGAGATACACAAGCTCATTACAAATGAAAGAATGTGATGCTCCAGTATCGAACAAAACTCGAACTGGGACACCTCGGACAGAAAGAGTAACTTGCACGAAAACACCCTTTCCCTTCTCCTCTGCAGTAGGATCTCTCGAAGAAGTTGGCATGACTTCCAAAGCGTATGCCTTCACAACCTGTTTTCCCTTAGCTGATTCAGGACAGTCTTTCCTCATGCCCAAGCTTCCAACACTTGAAGCACTTCTTCTCAGCTTTGGGATTCTTGCACTCATTAGCAAAATGGTCTTTCTGTTGGCAGTTAAAGCAAACCACCTCACAATTAGGCTTCTTTTGGCCATCTTTTCCCTTCCGTTGTTGCTTCTTCCTCTTCTTATTATTACCACCCTGCTGTGTCTTTTGTACTTCCTTAGGTGCACCTACATGCATCTTTTTAGGAAACATGATTTCATGCCTCAAAGCCTTCTCGACTATCTTCTCAAAATTATCATCGAGGTGATCCACAAGCTGATTCCCAAGATATTCATTTAATCCCAAGACAAACTTCTTGTTCTTTTGATAAGGAGTATCCACATATGAACGAGCATACTTCGACAAAGCCTCGAAGTCAAAAATATAGTCAAGAATTGAGCAACCATTCTGTTTAAGCTCCACGAATCTCTTAAACAGAGTTGACTTTTGCACGGTGGAGATAAACTTCGCTTCAAACATAGCTTGGAATTGCTCCCATGAGATCTCTTCCTCTGGAGTCTCAAGTGTGACAGAGTTCCCCCAGTCCATTGCTCTGCCCTCTAACTGCCTTGATGCAAGCTTCCTCTTTGTTGCATCATCAATGCCCAAGTACTTGAAAATTCGAACACAAGTATCAAACCATCTTTGAACCTCTTCAACTGGTTCAGTGCCCTTGAACTGTTTCCCTCCCAATGTGGTAAATTCCTTACATAGCTTTGGAAATTCTATAGCTCTAGGCATTTGGACTCCAACATCAACTGTAGCTGCCACTAGAGCGGGCTTCCTTCGAAGACATGCTTCCATCATAGCTTCAAACATGGCCGGGTAGTCAGGTGCTCCGCCATTACCCTCTCCAAGCATAGTTTCTTCCCTAACAGTATGTCTTGTGTAACGTCGACTCGTTCTAAACCTACAAGTTATAATGATTAGCCATTTACAAGATAAACTACTAAAGAATACAACCACTACTACTATATATGCTAATATATATAGTAAGCATCCAACTGAAATATAGAAATACGTCTCTCATACCTAATTAAGTCTTCGAACTTTGGCTAAAATCATTAACCAGAGCTCTAATACCAAATGTGACGACCGCCCATAACCCCTGCACTAAACAAGAGGAATAATGCGCTGAAAGGTGTGCCAGGAAGCTATGGACGATCATCAGAGTAGGTAAACAACATCAGAACCTGTCGTAGGACTCATAGTGCAAGGATAATGTATAATAGAACATTTACAACAGGTAATAGTAGTGAAGCATCATATAGAAAACTTTCCAAACTTTCACATTCATCCTGAAAGATTATTCCAACATCATAGGAAATATCAAGTATGTACATAAGGCCTCACTACAACACTCATAGAGCAACTCGAATAGCGGAAACAAAAATACTTGATAGTAGTAAAAGTAATATGCCAGCCTCCTACTTTCCTTCGCACAGTAGCATCGTCCTCACTAATCACCTGTCACCTGCTACTTAGTCTACCCGTCCATAACCGGATGAACAGCCCAAGGTAATAAGAGGAAATATAAATCCTTGAGTCAGACAATAGTCTTAGTCAGTGATAAAACAGTTAACAAACTTCAACAATAAAGTATATGAGCATGGATAGACAAACATACTAATCTACCCACAACACCAAAGAAGAACTTAACCTTATCTTCCCCACACCGGACAGTGATAGCCTTTACAATAAACAATCTAACCATTCATCCAAGGAAACCAGGACATCCATTAAATCATGGTAGACATCCAGATTTTTTATCTATATATATATATATATCATATAAACCATCCTAATCGAATTCAACATCCCTCAAGCACAAGCCCCAAAGACCTAAACCAATATCATACAAGCACTCAAGGAATATCTCCTTCGACATAAGACGACCTACATGAGATGGTACAAACAGAGCAACCAATCATCCATGACTAACTCTGGCTATCACCGCCAATCCTGCTTTGAAACCATCATTAATCGTATGACGGCCAACCTTGCTATATGTCAAGGGCTAATGGTAACCCCAGTTCTAGCATAAACTCCATACGCCTTTCAACGATATGTATGTATGTCCAACCTTGACAACTAGGCCTTTCAACGATACCCAGGGTACTCGACCTACAACCGGTCTTTTAGGTTCCCTTATCGTACCCTTGCTTTAAGCCTACTAGAACTTACAACAATGATAATCTCTCGGCTTTCACATCTCTAGTCATCCAACCCGATGACTTTTCATAGCTCAAGCAACAATTATCCACCAACTCACGGCCTTTGATTTGTCACCTCATTTGCTGCTCTACACCGATCAACGAACACATTCAACACTTCTAACCTTCCTACTTTATTTACTTCGAAGTCACACCATCACCGAGCCAAATTACATCACTGCGCTGCGGCTAGGGTTTGGGGGCTGCCCTCGAAAAATATATTTTCAAGGTCTTTTCTTCAAACCCGGGTCGTGCCCGAAAATATAAATTTTCAGAAAATGACCCTGTGCGACTGACCACTAACCTCTGCACGACCGACCCATTGTGCTCGACCCTCCCTTGGTGACCGACCCACTTTTGCTCGACCCGAACACAACCATGGCTCGACCTGATGCCTGCTCGACCCAACAAGACCGACCAAAATCATCTGTGCACGATCCCCTTGGCTTGACCAAACCTGGCATGCTTGACTCGGCCACATGTGTGCTTAACTGGCCCTAGCATGCTTGACCAACCACACTCTGCTAGGCTCGCTCGACCGACCCTTTTTCTCTAGGCTCGCTCGCTCGACCGACCCTGTTGATCCTATGACCCGCTTTCTCGACTGATCCTCTTCTGTCTTGTTCCCCAAGAAAATCATCCCATGTGCGACCGACCCACCACGTGCGACCCAAAACCTGCACTTCTCCACTACAACTCAAATTCCGATCAAAACTTCGCCAATCGACACAATCGACGAAACCAACTCAACCAATCCATTCAACACAATCATAAACATGTTATGAAGGCATTAACATCACCAATATGGCAATTTCATCAATAATTATGTGAAATTCATTAAAATCACCATAAATGAAAATATGAACAAAACTATGGATCTAACTTGCATAATCATATGGAATAGCATAGAAATAACATGGAAGCATGGATTTAAACTTACAAAATGAGATTACAAGGTGATTCATATGAAAATGAACTTATAATGGTATAGATCCAAGGTAAAACACTTGAAATGGATGAAAAACATTATCAAACACTCATACACTTCATTGAATCCATGTGAGAGATGTAAACCACTCATCGATTATCCAAAACAAGCTAAAATGATAGAAATACGAATCCGGACAGCAAGCATCTTGCACAAAACCCTTTGATCCGATGAACTCTTGCTTCAATCGAGGTAGATCTAGCCTCCATTGGTGTAGATCTACTATTTCCCTCCTTGGATTTTGATTTTAATGGTGCAAAGGTGTTAGTGGAAGAAGGAGCACAAAGCCACCTAATGAGAGAATGGGGAAACTAAATTATTTCCCATATCCCTCACCCCCTATTTATACCCTTCCACTAGCCCACAAGTGGGCCTTCCCAAATCAGCCTATTGTGGCTCTCCAAACTTGAACAGCCAACTAAAAAACCTTGAAACAGTGATTTCTCCCAAACCTCTAAGCCAAATCTTTAATGTAACCACTCTACGGAAAGGCAAACATCAATTCCTTTCCAATGGCATAGATCTCACCCTCTGATTTGACCTGAGTCAAAAGTTATGCCTTGTACAAGACTGACATCGGCAAAACAGTCACAAACAAAATCGGTTAAAATTATGGACATGTCTCACATCCCCAAAAGCAACATATTAAAATTTGAGAATGATCCAACCCTCAGGGAATAAAATAAAAATATTTTATGATCTTCCGATACGTAAAATGCGGGCTGTTACACAATTGGCGCACATGCAATGCGATTGGCTTTGCATTATCCTCCAAGTATATCCGAAAATCAATTTCAAGCCTCGGAGGTAAGCCCCTATCCTCATCAAAAACATCCGGATACTCATAAACTACAGGTACAGATCGCAAATCATCGACAGAGGCATCAAGTTATTCTAGGAAACTAAGCATGAAAAACCCCTTTGGGTCACAGGAAATCTTGAGAGTCCTTCATCGGCAAGTCAAAAGTCTAACGACCCTCCTCTCATAGTCCAGAATGACACCTACATTGCTAGCCAATCCATTCCTAGAATCAGACCATATCCCATAAAACCAAGCACATATGCGTCACACTCAAACTCGATGCCCAACACAGATATCCTTAAAACTTGACATATCATAGACAGCTGAGCCGTGCCCCCAATAGGGACTGAAACAATAACATGATCAGAAACAATACTAGTGCTAAGGTGCAGAGACTCAACCATAGAATCAAATATAAAAGAGTGAGAAGCACCAGAATCAAAAAGGGCCCTAACTGGATGATTGGAAAGAGAAATCAAACCTTCAACAGAAACTTTTCTACCTACGTTCGGTGCACTAGCCTAAAGCGCATGCACCTGCCCTCCAGAAGATAATTCCCTTTAGCCATGTCCTTGCTTCCTCGGGCACTCCTTACTACAGTATCCAACCTCATCATAGTTGAATCAAGCATTCTTCCTTTTTCTGCAATCTTTTACCAAATGAGCCAAGCTCCCACAACCATGAAATTTCTTCTTGCCTTGAGCTTTGTCGTTCTTTCTGCCCTACTTTTGTTGTTATTTCTTGGGCCACAATTTCTTGTTTTGTATCTCATCAGTCTTAGCCCCTTTTTCTCATCCTTATCATCTTCGTGCATCAATCCAATATCAACCAATCTCTCAAAAGTATCCCCCATTGGAATGTGAGATAATGCCAATGCTTGAAGAGGTTGATTCAACCCTCTTGCAAACCTTAAAGCCTTCTTGTGAGGGGTATTCACCAGTTCCAGACCAAACCTTGCCAATTGATTGAACTTATTGACATACTCCTTGACAGATTGTTTAAGTGCCAGAAACCTCTCCATTTGCATACTCTCTTCTGTCTAAGAGAGAAACTTCGTCTCGAATCTCTATCGGAAATCATCCCAAGTGTCAATTGGGTTCCCTGCCTGCATCACTTCCCACTAGAACGAAGCCTCATCCTTAAGCTACAATGCAACCAACTGTATCTTCCTGCGTTCACCAACCTAAAAGTGCCCAAACAAATTCTTTGACTCATTTAGCCAATTTCGTGCTTCGACAAAGTTCTCAGTTCCACGGAATGGATTTCCTCCCATAGCATAGAAGTCATTTCATACCTTAGATAAATTATCTGCTTGTGTAGGAGAAGGAACAGCGGCTGCGGCTGGGGGAGGGGTGTCTCCTTGGCCTCCGGCAGGCGTCGTAGCCTCAAGATATCTACAAAACCAAACTGGTATCTGAACGCCCATGGAAATATTCAGTTCCCTAGACATGTTGAAATGTAAAGGAAAAAGGGATTCAAACATAGAATTGAGAGATCTTTTATTTGGCTTTGGGGAATTTGATTTTTAAAAGCAGACTTTTCTTTGAAAACACTTTGTTTTTAAAACCTTTTGAAAACAATTTTTAAAACCTTTTTATCCGATTTTGTAACCTTCAGCTTTGATACAAAATTTGATACCCCACGTCGGTTAATGTAACTCTTTATCAAAATGCATTAAGTCCTGTGAAGCATTATAGGTAAACAAAAACAGAATATCACAAGACAAATATAAAATAGCAGCTGAAATTTAAAACTTCATTATTTTGAAGAAAACATCATAGTCTAAAAAACAGTTACAACATCAGGCGTAAAATACTGAAACTTAGTACATCAAAACAAAACATGTGTCTTGCACTAAAAACCAACAGAGTACAAAAATGTAAAATCATAATCCCAGTAATAGCCATAATAAAGTAGACAAGTAGTCAAAGCGATACATCAAAGCAGATCTAGATCCAAGCAGAAACAGAAGAGAAAATCCTAATCAAGCCTGAGCGTTCCCACCTTTAGAACTTGTGGGGGAAGGAAGAGAGGGAAAAGGAAACAAAATGTGTCAGACATAAACTCTGGCGAGTCCAGTGAATTTTAGCATATAAAGAAGTAAAAGTATTATGACAGGCATATAAACTGGATAAGAGATAACAGTATTATATAACAGATATGAACAGACTGAACAGAATAAGCAGAATAAACAGAGTAGGTTATGCTTCTCAAATACTTTTCTATGCACCGGTACTAGTATATCAGATTATGACATGATTAGGTGTCCCCTAATTACTTTAACAGAAACTGAATGATCCTAATAGAAACATAATAGTAGTTCTAGGTGTACTCTTGTAACGGGTTTTACCCAAGCAGAAATAACATGCACCTTAACAGAAATAACAGGTGTTAACCCAAACAGAAATAACAGGTACCTCAACAGAAACAGACAGGACTAGATGTACCCTAATTACCACCTCCAAGCGATCAGCTCCCTAACATGTAAATACCATGTGTTGGTCCCAAAGTAGGGTGCATTACGTCCTAAAGTGGTAACCTACAGAAGGTCACAAACCTATTTACTGGTGCCACAATGGCTTATTTCCCCCTACAGACAGGACTCATGCACGCACATGACTCCGTTGGAACGTGCCCGTTTACACCCCCTTTCAGAAGAACCTCTTATAATCAGTTCAGTATGCATGCCCAGACCCCTACCTAGTGCGGGGTCCCAGTTTAATAACAAAATGGATTAGTGACTGATATGGTCCCACATAGCAGATGACACAAGTCAAACCCCTAACTTGTTTCCCCCAATTACTAGGATTTTTAACAGGTTAAGCCTACAGATTAATAGGTTCGCCTAACCCCCAAAGATTAACAGGTTAAGTTTCAAAGGTTAACAAGTTCATATAACCCGCTATAGATTAAACAATTTTACTTAACCCCAACAGATAAAACTGGTTTACTTAACCCCAACAGATTAACAAGTTTACTTAAACCCCAATTGAATAAATAGATTCCACAAGTTATTTACAGTTTTATTAACATGCTCCGCTTAATCTATAAATTAAGCCTATAGATTTATATGCCCCAAACCTCAAGTCAAAATTCACAGTATAAGATAAACCCTAAATTTTAGTCATACGCCACAGTATATGCTATGTCCCCAAATTCCAATCATGATTCATATTGCAAGATATGCCCCCAAATTATCATTGCCAATCATTCAAAAATTATCCCAAATTCATTCGTACATATGTTTCAGCGATATTGGCCTAGGCTCGAAGGTAGCCTAGACTATAAAATAAAAAGGGAAAGAGAGAGGAGAACAGAAATAGGCATATATAAAATAATAGAGATAGGCATACGATATAAAAAATAGGCATATGAGAAATAGACCTATAAGAAATGAACAACAAATCAGGTGTACAAAGGAATACATGTAATAGCAGAATTGTTTAGGTATGAATCCGAATCTTAACAGAGATAAGTTCAGATCCAGATTTATAAACATGTCAGGGTTACTGTTAAATTTTTATATCTAAAAGTAATATAAACTCACAGAGATTGGATCTAAAGAACAGAGAATAATATGCTGATGTTGCAGAAGAGATTCTTGTATGAATATAGGCTGGTGTTGAAGAAGATAATCCGATTCAATCCAAGCTGGGGCAGCATCTCATTGTCTCCATTGCTTTTAGTAGTAGAAAACAATAGAAATGTTGTCCTTTATATAGCCTACCTTCAATGAACCCAGCCAAAAAACAAGTTTATATTCAGTAGTATGTACCCGGCCAGATCCAGTGTGGGTCACCCACCCTCACCTGGGTCGACCCACCAGGCCATTGGTCGACCCAACCCAGGCGTGGGTCGTCCCATGCCGGTTCAGATCTCACCAAATTTCCCACTTCATATTTTCAAATTAATTTGAATTTCGGATTTTTTTTATTCATACATAAAGCACTTATATGTATACAAACTTCTAACCTTCATATCTTTCTCATACGTTGTCCATTTTACGCAAACTCGGAGTCTATCTTAAGAAGAATTCCGAGACAAACACAATGGTATAGTTTGTTTTACTTAATTCCCAATTTCTAATTAGGTATACTCTAGTTTATTGTTATAATGTCCTTTTAAATTATGGGGTGTTACAAAGAGTTCCAACGGAAGATCTTACTTCTAGCTTTGTCTGTCATAGGTTCGAAGATCGCATTGAGCTTACGTCCTCTATACAAGAAATGACCTAGGTAAGGAAGAGACAAAGATGTCCTGCGGAACACGGAGAAGATTTCAATCCAAGACACCCTTTCCAAGTTCATACTTGAGGATGGAATGAAGCAACTCTTCAAAGAATTGACGAGCTACCCGGAGCACCTCTAATACTGATAAATAAAAGATAAGAGCCACTTAAATGAACGACGATTACCATTTGTAAAAATGATGATTTCATTCGCAAAAGATAAAGAAGAGATAACGGGGTAAACTTGATGGAATTTAAAAACGATGGACCTGACCAAAGATACTCAGAGAATGGACACCACAGATAAAATCTTCCGCAGTGAGAACGAACACATTCGACGAAAGGGGATCTGTGGCACCCCACGTCCGTTAATGTCACTCACTAAAGGAATGCATTAAGTTTCGTGAAGTGTAATAGGTAAATACACACAAAATATTAAGATAGCAGCGGAAATTCGAATTTTTATTTCAAACATAAACCATAACATCGTGGTGCAAAATACCACAAGTCACAAAAATCATTACAATAATATAATTTCTGTCTTGTACTATCAGAGTAGATAAGTAAAAAAAACATAATTCCCCAAACAAAAGAGCTAAGCCATAGTAGAGAGAAGAACTTGAGCTATACTTCAAAAATAGCACCTACAAGATGATAACCGAGTCTTGACTAAGACTGAGAATTCCCTCCCTGCGAACCTAGGGGGAACGGAAGAAAGAAGAGGAAACAAAAAGGGTCAGACATAAAGTTTGGCCAGTCCAGTTACTTTTAGCAAGTAAATAAATAAAAGTAGCATGACAGGCATATAAAGTGGATAAGAGAGAGATATCTAGATAAAGGCAAATATGACAAGGAAAACAGGATAGGTGTGTATGCTTCTAATGAACACTACAACAAAATGACCCTATTACAATGGTGGAACACCGTTGTAATATACATTTTACAACGGTGGGCAAACCGTCGTGTATTAAGAAGTTGTAATAGACTAATATCTTTTACAACTTTTTTGCATTGTTGCAACACCGTTGTAATATGTATGTTTTACAACTATTTTCCACCGTTGTAATAAACTTTATTACAACAGTTATGCATCGTTGTAATAAAATCTACTACAACTGTTATGCACCGTTGTGATTGACATTTGGGTTCTAAAAAAATAAACATCTTTTGCAATTGAAAAGAACAATACATTAAATATAGCAATACTCTATAAGCAAATCCGATATTACAGTTATTTGCAAACTAATTTATTAAAATACTCAAATATTCAGTATTACAAACAATAAGATTTAGACAACATTTCGTACATTAATACATACTTGACTGTTACAAAGCAACTTAGTACAAGCACAAGTTATCCACAAAAAATTGCATATCCTACGGGAGTACACTAGTCGAAGACAAGGAAATCTTTACGCCATTTATCTTTTTGGTGCAAGTTCACTGCAGTGATCAAATCTATTACATAAGAATATGTCTGTTGTTAGAAAAAAGAACAAAAAGTGTTTTTTTAAGCCAACAATTCCAAAGCTTAACAATAATGCTTAACGTACCTGATAGCATGAACTGTATGTGGTCCAAAGCCCATTTTTAAACAAATGGATGTTGCACAACTTCTAAAAAAAGAGCATCTGCACTTGGACTTTCAGAAAACAAATTAGCAGATGATAATATTGACATGGTAGCTGAATCCATTAATAAACAAAGTAAAACACAAGAATTGTTAGTAAAACAAGAGAACTCTTTTTTTGAAAATTCAAAATTTTCAAACCTACTTAAAGATAAATTTTCATGAAACACAAAAACATATTATTATATCCATGTTACTCTTACCAAAGTTGTGACCATGTTACTTAATTTTTGCATCCATTGAAATGCATATTATATCCCACTATCCATATTGTTGGCGTTGGACTTATCCAATATTAAAGTGATATAATCATTAGATTCCAGTTACAGTTAGATAAACAGAGGGCATGCTAGGAAAAGATACAAAACACTAGATTAGCAGAAACTCAGAACTTGACTTATGGTTCAAACGATCACAAATAAAAAGTTCACAGTTTTAGCTCAAAATTGAACAAACAATCTGCTTCATTGCCCAAAAACACATATTCTACTGCTATTGTTTCATCTGTTGAGCTGTTTCAACTATGAGAAAAAGTAAGAATCATACCTTAATGCTTTATGTGCTGGTTTTAATTTAATGTCTGACAAGCCACAAGCTATAGACTTAGAACAAGACGATCGATGAAGATGAACCTTGAGCTTTACATGGAGATTATTGTTGTCGGACAGCTGTGAACCAGTTAAACAATACATTCAACTTAGAACAAAAATCTACCTTTCAAATCAGTTCTGATTCATAACTTATGATGCTTTCATAAGTTATATTCCTAAAAAGAACTAGGGTGTAAATTTCATGCAGATAATACACATGGTTTGGACAAGAATGATAAATTGTTTCGAATCACAATGGAAGTATATTAATTCTCCTGTAAAATTTGAAATCCAAATACAATTGTATATCTAAACTGATACATGAACTGTAAATATATCAATTTAATTTGCATCAAATATATTCATTTCACCAAAAAGAAACCTTCATTCCATCGTGGTTTTTCTATCTCGCAACTGACAGAATACATTTATTAAAAATGCAATAAATTTGACATGGTTCTACTTTGAGGATTGCAAAATGTATTAACTTCAGCAAAAATATACACTCACCTGTTTCGACTTCAAATGTATGGTTCTACTTTGAGGATTGCGTAACTTCAGCAAAGGTAGCTGCAATATTGATTGCAGTCTTAGACAGAAATTGTTTCAGATAATCGATGATGGGTGGCGCAGTACCAAAACAAGGGGAATCAAATAAATCGAACTACGACAAGGTTTCTCTGTTGGTCGATGTGGAGGCCTAAGGCATGGGTTTCAGATGTGTGGTTAGATTCAGGGGAGTGGGAGCTTGGATGCGAGGGTGTGGCTCGCTCTCTGGTGCAGATTTGTTGTAAGAAGGTGTAAGGCGAAGTTGGAGATACAACGTAGGGCTGAGGAGAGGGTGTCCGATGGCGGAGGGAGAAGCAAGGTGGAGGCAGGATCCGCAAGTGGAGGCCAAGTTTTCAGACTTTGGGGTTGGCTTGAGAATATTTGATGAGGAAGATGAACGTAGAAGAAGCGTGTTAATTTGGGGAAACTAAATTTAGATTTTCAAGGGGATAGAGCGGTGAATACATGTTAAAATTTGGACTTGGAGCCAAAATTTTGTTTTGGAGCCAAAACATCTGTTCAAACGAATTGAAAAAAAACATTAATTACAACTGACGAAAAAGTAAAGTTATAATAGACATTTATTACAGCAGTTATTTTGTAACAGTTGCAAAACTATAGTTGGTGAAATAAAATCAAATTAGGGATCAGCTCCGTCCTCATTAAATCTCTAAATCAGTGGATCCATCCATGATCGGCAGTAGTTGTAAAATGCGTTTTGCACAGTTGTAAAAAAACATTTATTACAACTGTGCTTCTCGCACAGTTGTAAAATTAAAGTTGTAATATGGTGTTTTTGTTGTAGTGGAATACTCTGAACCATTACTAGTATAACCAGAATGAAATGATCTCTTCCACTATAAGCTGGTAGACTTAGGCATATGTCTGAATGTACCCTAACTACCACCCTAATCGACCGACTCTCTAATCCGCGCACATACTCTGTGCCGACCCTACTATAGGATGTATCACATCCTAAAGTGGCAACCCTTCACCGATATGCACAGCCCCATATCTACAGGTGTCACGGTCGTCTTATCCCCTTCAGCCCGGCTCATGCACGCACATGATCCTGTTGGTTTGCGCCGCCCACACCGTCCTTCATGTTTGGATCTCTTACAATCAGTCCAGTAAGCGTGCCCCTTCTCCGACCTAGTTTGGAGTATGTGTTTGATACCAACTCCGGATTACTGGCTGAAACAAGTCCCAAACAATATGATACAAGCTCTCCCCTTTTGTCTTGTATCTCCCACTAGGTTTTCATTGGCTATGTATACCACTAGGTGTCTTTAATTACATAACCCTATTATGTCTATAAGTTATGCTTACCCTAAAAGGTGTCTATAATTACATAACTTTATTATTTTCTCCGGTTATGTATACCACTAGGTGTCTTTAAATTCATAATCTTATCAGGTTAAGTTTGTGGGCCTATATATAAATATTACCCACACCCTCGGATTTATTTAACCCACCCATTGTTCAACTAAACTTACTTAGCCCCAATTTTAGTTCATACTCATACAATCCCTATGGATTTACTAGGTTAAGTATTCCAATTCGTTACCATGTCCATTTATGGTCATAATGGGCTAGACCTCCTACATTAGGCCTACAACTTGTGGATGCTGGATATGTCGGTCGGGTCCGGGCAGACTTCCTCCACAAGTTGGACCTAACCTCGTGTCTTTGCTTGTTTCATATTTGCGCACTTAGACCCCTCACATTAGATTAACATTTGCGGTTGCTGGATATGTCGGTCGGGTCCGGGCAGACTTCCACCACAAATGCAATCAAACCTCGTGTCATAAGTGCTGTTACAGTTTTCTAATTACTGTAATCCTAGGCATTTTAATTATTATCCAATTAATTATGCCTATGTCATTACAGGTGTTCGTGCCCATTTACCTAATTTTATTCGTAATGGATAATATGTCCAAATTCATGTTCGTCATTCAAATTATTCCAATTCTAATGTTCTTCTCTGTTCCCTAACTAGCGCATTTGCATATAATTCTTGACATACCTAGGCTAGATAATAGCCTAGTCATAAGCAATAAAAGGGAAAGGTGATGGGAATATGACAAAGGTGATTTTTCTAACATAAATGGCATAATCATATACTTGCATGGTGACAAGGTGAACATATAATCATAGATCCAATATAATGGTGATGGTTAACTAGTTTTAACATCGTAAGGACGTTAAGATAAGCATGACAAGATCTAAACATTAATTTGGATGTCCAACAGGTTCAGATCTAATTTGATAAGCACAAGGAGATCTAAATAATAAGCTAGATCTGATTAATAATTTAGATGTCCACATAATTCAGATCCAATAGTTAAGAGTAGATCTGACGCAATAAGGTTTAAGATCCACATCATAGAATGTCACAGAAGTTACAATAGATCCGATTAGATAGAGATTTAGATCCAAGTTATAACCAATTCAGAACGTCATATGTTCACTATTTGCAATGGATCTAGTATAATTTAGTCACAGGCACAAATCCAAACTATAGTCATATCAGGTTTACTTTTAAATATTTAAATCTAAAAGCAACTAAGGACTCACAGTGTTTGGATTAGAAAACAGAATTAGAAAAGAAGCTTATTGAGATATGGTTCTACACTTGTAACACCCCGTATTTCCTGTGAACATTAAAGTAACAAATTAAAAAATAGCGGTAGGGGGTACGTCAGTGTAGGTTCCGACGGTTTACAGGCGTGCACGTACTCCGGAGTGGGAAAAAGCAGGCACTGAGTACCAGTAGTTACACACTGTGCATCTTGAATCGTGTTGGGTTGCTATCATAAGGATTGATACACCTTATGGTGGGACCAACATAGGGTATCTACACGCAAGAGAGGGCCGATTGACATAGACACAAGGAAAGTTAATACGAGTAAGGAGCCGATCGATAGGGTAGTAATGGTACATCTAACATATTCATGGCAATTAGGCAGATTGAGGTGGAATCATCACAATACATGTACACCCGAAGGCTACCACAATTGCGGGGATTGGGATCACATTATCATATGATCGTTTTATACAGATTTCTGTTTGGGACACTAGTTAGGTGGTGCAGAGATATAGACATTAGAATAACATGGTAGTAGCAAAGCATAGAAAGATTAGAAGTGCATTCAGTTTATCTTGCCTTATCATCTCTATGCTAATAGTAGGTTATCTTGTTATCCTTGTTATCACGGTATTGTCCAATATTCAGTTTATTCATGTCATGATTCTTTTGCCTATTTATATGCTGAAAGTCACTGGATTTACCAGACTTATGTCTGACCTAGTTTGTTTCGCCTCTTTTCTTCCATTCCCCCCCAGGTTCACAGGGAGGAAATGTTACCACTTAGCTCAGTTTTCTTTCCAAGCTCGAAGATAGTCAATGTATTGCTTTGGACTCTCTCTTCCACTGCTATGGCTGGTTCATGCTTTATTGGGGAATATCGTTGTTATTTTTATGCTTCTTTTATACTTGAAAGTTTTTGAATCAAGACAGAAGTTCTATGTATTACTTTAAGACAATTGTTGTAAAAGCTTGACTGAACCACATTGTTTATAAAATGACTTTATTTTCCGTTGCGTTATCTGTCTGTCTTGTAATTTATCTGCATCTTTTACCTAAAACGCTCCACCGAAGTTAAGGCATTCCCTTTGTGAGTGACCTTAACGGAGGTGGGGTGATACAACACTTGAATCTCTAACTAATTAGCCTTATTTGATTATTGTAGAAGATAAAGAATCCAATTCAGTTCAGACATCGACAACGTTTGGCCTCCATGGAATTCCAATGAAGAAAACAAGAGGAACAGACCTCTACATATAGCTGCCAGCCTCCAGAAACTGACTGCCACCTCAGCCCTAGGGGGGCCGACCCATGGGTCGACACCCCCCTTGAGGGGTCAACCACGGGGTCGATACTGGTCCTATGGGGTCGACTCCCCTAGGCGGGATTTTTCCCGCTTCCCCCACTTTCTGTGATTTCGAATTTTGAACTGAAAATTTTGAATTCTTTTTGTGTGTACAAACTTCAAACCTTCATAACTTCCTCATACGGTGCCCGTTTTATGAAACCAAATATCTATCTTAACCACTCCTTCGAGACGGACGCAATGGCGCAACTCGTTTCCTTTAATTATAAATATTAAAAATTCCCTTCTTTAATGTTGTTAAAATTTTGGGGTGTTACATTCTCCCCTACTTAAATGATTTCATCCTCGAAATCTTCCAGTTAAAAAGAATGTATATCCTACCATCCATCACCCATCTACTCATCCATCAACCACAGGCATCCATTGTCCTTAAAGACTTCTAATGCTTATATAAACATATGCAAAGGTGTGTGTATATGTCCCGATACTAATGCGAAGATTAAGCGGTTTACTGATTCAGTCGACCTCCTCAATGCAATGTATGTTAGTGCCATGAATCCAATATGTATGCAAATAATCCTATTATAATATATAATTTCTATATGTGTGCACACTCATTCGTCCAAATGCAACATCCATTTGATAATACACCCATTTTCATCCACTAAAAGAGAAGAAAATGCACACACATCCATTTGCAATATGAGGGTGATTGAGTCGATCTAGTGCCTAATGTGTGTGTATATGCATCCATAGGCAACCATTAGCAACCACTTGTGGCCATCAAACATAACATGTCTCAAACACATGTTTATATCCTTAGGGTTCCTATCTAAAGGTCGAAAATACCATTGATAGGACATACTCAAATGATAAAAGCAAGCACAGATAAAATTATGGAAAAGGAGTTAAGAACATACCCTCGAAAAGGAAAGGCTACGAAGCACAAATCTTGTTTTTGGTCTCCCAAGTCGCATCCTTTGGGTTATCTCCCCATTGAACCTTTATCAACTTGATTGATTTATTGCGGAGCTTCTTAATTTCTAATCCGAGAATATGGGTAGGGAGTCGTCTGACTGTCACCTCCCGTTCCACTTCTACCTCCTCTAATATACTCAGCTCAACAATTTTCGCGGTGTCATGCACGCACTTTCGTAGATGAGAAACGTGGAAGACATCATGAACGCCAGATAGATTTTCTGGGAGCTTTACTCTATAGGCCATTTGGCCAATCCTTTCGGTTATGGGAAATGGTCCCACAAATCTGGGTGCTAACTTCCCTATAGATCCGAAGCGAACCACATTACTCCAAGGTGATACTCTAATAAACACTAAGTCTCCCACTTCAAATTCAATGTAAGTCCTTCTCTTTTCTGCATAGGATTTCTGCCAATCTTGAGCTATCTTCGTTCACCATCGAATAAGGTCAATCTTCCCGGATTTTTCTATAACCATATTAGATCCAAGTAACAATCTTTCTGTAGATTCCCACCAGCAAGTTGGTGATCTACAGAGTAGTCCGTACAATGCTTCGAAGGGTGCCATGCCGATGCTAGCTTGATAATTATTGTTATAGGCAAACTCTACTAATGGAAGGTGCTATTCCCAAGTCCCTCCAAAGTCTAGGATACAAAGCCTTAAAATACCCTCTAGAATTTTGTTCACCCTCTCCGTTTGTCCATCGGTCCGAGGATGATAAGCGGTGCTCAAGCACAACTGTGTACCTAATGCTTCTTGCAAGCTCCTCCAAAATTCACTGGTATAGATGGGATCACGATCTCTCACGATGCTGGAAGGTACTCCATGAAGACGAACTATCTCATGAACATAAATTGCTGCCAACCATGATGTCGTCCTCTTACTTTTGACTAGAATGAACTGATGCAAACAAATCAGGCAAAATCTCGATGGAGGGTGTAAAGTCAAAATTTAATATGATCTCCAAGCTCTTCCTTTCCAAAAACAGAGGACTTAAGGCCATCCTCTGCCTACTTAGTGCTTCAACCACCATATTACCCTTGCCAAGGGTATAAGAAATTTCAAAATCATAAGAGGATAGGAACTCCATCCACCTTTGTTGCCTCAAATTAAGATCCTTTTGCGAGAACAAGTAATTGACAGATTTATGATAGGTGTATAACTCGAACTTATCTCCAAGTAAGTAATGACGCCACGTCTTTAGCGCGAATACTATGGTAGCTAGCTCTAAATCATGAGTGGGGTAGTTCTTCTCATGAACTCTCAACTGTCTACCCCCATAACACACTACTTTTCCTTCTTGCATCAAAACCGCACCAAGCCCTGTACCACATGCATCGGTGTAAAACGTAAACACTTTGTTCCCATCGGGCAAAGTCAAGACTGGAGTTGTTGTCTGAGCCCTCTTTTAACGTTGGAAAGCAACATCACAATCTATATCCCATGAAAATGCCAAGTTCTTCTTTATCAGCCTGGTGAGAGGGGCTGATATCTTTGCGAAGTCCTTAATGAACTTCCTATAATAACCTGCCAATCCAAGAAAGCTCCTCACCTCTATTGCATTTTTAGGAATCTGCCAATCTTGCACCGCAACTACCTTCACGGAATCCACAACTATCCCTTCTTTAGAGACTACATGCCCTAAGAATCTCACATCTTTTCTCCAAAAATGGCATTAGGAGAACTTTGCCTTAAGCTGATGCTCACGGAGAGTTTTCAAAACTTCTCTCAAATATTGGGCATGCTCTTATTCGCTTTTGGAGAAGATCAACATATCATCCATAAAGACTATGACAAATTTATTTAAAAACTCTCGAAACACCATACTCATTAGATCGACAAAATAGGCGGAAGCATTTGTCATCCCAAAAGGCATAACTAGCCATTCAAAGAAACCATCCGGAGTCCTAAAAGCAGTCTTGTCTATAATGTCCTCAAGCACCATCAACTGATGAAATCCCGTGGCCAAGTCTAATTGAGAGAATACTGAGGCACCAATAAGCTGGTCAAACAATTTGTCTATCCTTGAAAGTGTGTGCCTAATCTTCTTTGTGAGTTTGTTCAACTCTCTGTAGTTCACACACAAACGAAGCGAACCATCCGCCTTAGTTGCGAATACAACTGGAGAACCCCATTCAGATATGCTTCGTCTGATAAATCCTTTCTCTTGTAGCTTCTCTACTTGCTTACTCAACTCCCTACTTTCCCTCGAAGCCATACAACGCACTAGTAATTCAATTGGCTTTGAATTGGCCAACAAATATATACGAAAATCGATCTCGCACCTCGGAGGTAAACCCCATACCTCATCAAAAACATCATAATAATCTTGGACTACTGGAACAGATTGCAAGTCATCTATGGATGCATCAAGAGACCCTAGGAAGCTAAGCATAACAAACCCTTGGGGGTCGCAAGAAATCTCAAGGGTCCTCCCATGGCAAGTCAGAAGTCTAACGACCCTCCTTTCACAGTCTAGAATGGCACCATACGTGGTTAGCCAATTCATCCCTAGAAGTAACCTATAGCCCATGAATCCAAGCACATTTGCGTCACATTTAAATTCGACGCCTAACACAGATATTCTCAAACCCCGACAAATCATAGATAAATGAACCGAACCACCAATGGAGTTTGAGACAACTACAGGATCCACTACCATACCAGTATTTAAGTGCAAAGATTCAACCACAGAACTAGATATAAATGAATGTGAAGCGCTAGAATCAAAAAGTGTTCTAATAAGATGACTTCAAAGAGAAATTAAACCTTATACAGAAATTTTTCTACCTCTGTCAGGATCACTGATCGCGAGAGCATGCACCTGCCCTCTAGAAGTTCCTGCCCTTTGACCTTGTCTCTGTTTCTTCGGGCACTCCTAGCAAAGTGTCCGACCTCTCCACAATTGAAGTAAGAATTCTTCCTTCTTTTACAGTCTTTCGCCAAGTGACCCTCACGCCCACAACTGTGACACTTCCTTTTATCCCTACCCTTGTCATTCTTTCCACTTTTCTTCTGTTGTTATTGTTGTTATTGTCCTTTCTAGGGCCGTATATTCTTGTTTTGCGTTGTTTTCTCAGCTTTAACCTCCTTCTTTTCCGATTTCTCTTCCTCATCCATCAAAGCCATATCAACAAGTCTTTCAAAGGTGGATCCCATTGGATTATGGGACATGGCTAACCCATGGAGGGGTTCATTTAGCCCTTAAACAAACCGCAAAGCCTTCTTATGCAGAGTGTCTACCAACTCTAGTCCGAATCTGGCCAATTGATTGAATTTTTTCACATATTCTCAAACAGTCAAGTTCCCTTGTTTGAGTGCTAAGAACCTCTCCATCTGGATGCTCTTCTTGCTTCGGAAAGGAATTTCATCTCAAACCTCTGTCTAAAGTCATCCTAAGTTTCCACCGGACGGCCTGCTTGGGTTACCTCCCACCAAAATGAAGCTTCATCCTTCAATAGCCAAGCAGCTAACTGAATCTTCCTTCGATCCTCTACTTCAAACATTAAAAACAACTCCTCGGTCTTCTTGAGCCAGTTCCTTGCCTCCACTAATGTCTCGGTTCCATGGAATGGCTTCCCTCCCATAGCAGGGAAATCTTTGCAGATCTTAGGGAAGTTGTCTGCACGCGGAGGAGGAGGAGGAACAACATGTATAAATAGGGGAGGAACGTTTCCTTGGCCTTCGCCAGGTGCCGTGGTCTCCAGATACCTACGGAACCATCCTGGTATCGTAACGCCCTCTGGGATATTGGGTTCCCCGGACATGCTAGAAAAAAAATGAAAAGGAAAGAGATTCAGACAAGGGATCGAAAGATATTACTTACGGCTTATGGGGAATGTGGTTCAAAACAAACTTTTCTTTTTGAAAATGCTTTCTTTTAAAACCTTCTTAAAAATAGTTTTCAAAGACTTTTATCTAATCTGGTAACCTTCAGCTCTGATACCAAGTGTGGTACACCACGTCTGTTAATGTCACTCACTAAGGGAATGCATTAAGTTCCGTGAAGCGTTATAGGTATACAGACACAAAATATTACAAGACAAATATAATAAGATAGCAGCGAGAATTCAAATTTTTATTTCAAACATAAACCATAACATCGTGGTCCAAAATACCATAAGTAACAAAAACCATTACAATAATATAACTTCTATCTTGTACTATCAGAGTACATAAGTAAAAAAACATAGTTCCCCAAACAAAAGAGATAAGCCACAGTAGAGAGAAGAAATTGAGTTATACCTCAAAAGCAGCTTCTATAAGATGATAACCGAGTCTTGACTAAGCCTGAGAATTCCCTCCCTGCAAACCTGGGGGAGGGGGGAGAGGGGAAACGGAAGAAAGAAGAGGAAAAAAAAGGGTCAAACATAAAGTTAGGCGAGTCCAGTTACTTTTAGCAAGTAAATAAATAAAAGTACCATGACAGGAATATAAACTGGATAAGAGAGAGATAACTGCATAAAGGCAGATATGACAAGGTAAACAGGATAGGGTGTGTACGCTTCTAATGATTACTCCACACCATTACTAGTATAACCAGAATGAAATGATCCCTTCCACTATAAGCTGGTAGACTTAGGCATACGTCCGAGTGTACCCTAACTACTACCCTAATCGATCATATCCCTAATCCTTGTAGATACTCTGTTCCGGCCACACCGTAGGATGCATCACGTCCTAAAGTGGCAACCCTTCGCTAATATGTGGATCCCCATATCTACAGGTGTCACGGTCGTCTTATCCCCTTCTGCCCGACTCATGTATGCACATGACCCTATCGGTTTGCGCTGCCCATACCATCCTTCATGTTTGGATCTCTTACAATCAGTCCAGTAAGCGTGCCCCTTCTCTGACCTAATTCGAAGTATGTGTTTGATACCAACTCCGAGTTACTGGCTGAAATGGGTCCCACACAATATGATACAAGCTCTCCCCTTTTGTCTTGTATCCCCCACTAGGTTTTCATTGGATATGTATAACACTAGGTGTCTTTAATTATATAACCCTATTATTTCTATAAGTTATGCTTACACTAAAAGGTGTCTTTAATTACATAACTTTATTATTTCCTCCAGTTATGTATACCACTAGGTGTCTTTAATTACATAACCTTACATTGTTAAGTTTGTGGGCCTATATGTAAATATTACCCACCCCCTCGGATTTACTTAACCCACCCACTGCTCAACCAAATTTACTTAACCCTAATTAGTTTATATTCATACAATCCATATGGATTTACTAGGTTAAGTATTCCAATTCGTTACCATGTCCATTTATGGTCATAATGGGCTAGACCTCCTACATTAGGCCTACAACTTGTGGATGCCGGATATGTCAGTCGGGTTCGGGCAGACTTCTTCCACAGGTTGGGCCTAACCTCGTGTCTTAGCCCGTTTCGTATTTGTGCACTTAGACCCCTCACATTAGATTCAACATTTGCGATTGCTGGATATGCCAGTCGGGTCCAGGAAAACTTCCACCACAAATGCAACCTAACCTCGTGTCATAAGTGTTGTTACATTTTTCTAGTCACTATATTCCTAGGCATTTTAATTATTATCCAATTAATTATGCCTATGTCTTTATAGGTGTTCATGCCCATTTAGCCAATTATATTCATAATGGATAATATGTCCAAATTCATGTTCGTCATTCAAGTTATGCCAATTCTAATGTTCTTCCCCATTCCCTAACTAGCGCATTCGCATATAATTCGCGGCATACCTAGGCTAGATAATAGCCTAGTCATAAAAAATAAAAGGGAAAGGTGATGGGAATATGACAAGGTGATTGTTCTACCATAAATGGCATAATCATATACTAACATGGTGACAAGGTGAACATATAAGCATGGATCCAATGAAATGGTGACGGTTAACTAGTTTTAACATAGCAAGAGTGTTAAAATAAGAATGACAAGATCTAAATATTAATTTAGATGTCCAACAGGTTCAGATCTAATGTCATAAGCACTAGGAGATCTAAATAATAAGCTAGATCTGACTAATAATTTAGATGTCCGCATAATTCAGATCCAATAATTAAGAGTAGATCAGACAAAATAAGGTTTAAGATCTGTATCATAAAATGTCATAGAAGTTACAATAGATCCGACTAGATAGAGATTTAGATCCAAGTTATAACTAATTCAGAATGTCATATGTTCACAATTTACAATGGATCTAGTATAATTTAGTCACAGGCACAAATCCAAATTATAGTCATATCAGGTTTACTTTTAAATATTTAAATCTAAAAGCAACTAAGAACTCACAGTGTTTGGATTAGAAAACATAACTAGAAAAGAAGCTTGTTGAGATGTGGATCTACACTTGAATCTCTAACTGATTAGCTTTATTTGATTGTTGTAAAAGATAAAGAATCCCATTCAGTTCAGACACCGGCAGCGTTTGGCCTCCATGGAATTCCAGTGAAGAAAACGAGAGGAATGGACCTCTATATATAACTGTCAGCCTCCAGAAACCGACTGCCACCTCAACCCTAGGGGGGTCGACCCCCCTTAGGGGTCCACCCCCCTTAGGGGGTCGACCCATGGGTCGAAACCCCCTTGAGGAGTCGGGCCCGGGGTCGACACCCCTCTTATGGGGTTGACTCCCCAAGGCGGGATTTTTCCTGCTTCCCCCACTTTCTATGATTTCGAATTTTGAACTGAAAATTTTGAATTCTTGGGTCCTATATATATATAATTCTTCTGCACGTAATACAAACCTTCATAACTTCCTCATACGTTGTCCGTTTTATGCAAACCAAATGTCTATCTTAACCAGAATTTTGAGACGGACGCAATGGTGCATCCCGTTTCCCTTGATTCTAAATAATAAATTAATTATTATTTAATTTTCCTTTTTTAATGTTGTTAAAATTTTGGGGTGTTACAGGATCCCCTTGCCACAAACCTCTGGCAGAACAGAAGAACCCATTGACTGATCCGTTAACGAGAATGGAAAACCAATATTTAGAAATAAGCTGCCAAACCATATCAATTAGCAGCTCAGGAAAACCAAATGCACGAAGAACCCTAGTGATGAAAAACTGTAAAACCCGTAACTTCCCCATAAAGGAAAGCGGCGGATAGTTCGAGAACAAGCCACAACAGAACGCAGACGGAAGAACATTTCATTGTATATTACAACAATGCATCAGATTACAAGAATATACAGAGTATAAATGAATATACATTACACAGAAATATCAGAGATTTAAATTACATTTAAATACATCGCAGCGGAAAATAATACAATACACAACTAGAAGGAGATATACGGATACAAAGCTTTCCGGATATCGTTCCAGCTGTAAACCAGGATCCTGTGAATATAAATCTGCAAAACCAAAACTACTAGCTGTTCGTGTCAAAATAAGGGCACCCAGAGTTTAGGTTAAAACAATAAACTCCAGGTCAGTCATGTGACTGGTGTGAGAACTAAAACAGTTATTAATCTTTATTTTTAAAGTTTGGTAAATCAAGGGACCACGCCGTATAACACGGAACGGGTTTCCTCCCAAGAATACCAGTGCATAAAACAAACAGCGCAATGCTAAAATAAAGAAAAATGAAGCTGTTATAAGACCCAGGTCCTATCACACAATGCAACGCAAGCCGGGGGATAGGGTTTTCCCTTATAACAGCCAAAGAATGCTTGATACGTTTAAAACATATCATTTGATACTATTATAAGTGCATAGTGTATAAAACAACTTCAAATCATAAGTATCAATCATAGGCGGCATGGGTACCATTTATCATGTCGCCACATATAGGTTTACAAATAAAACCGCAAATGTCACGTATTTGGAAATTGGATTTCCTTCTGTGAACCGAGGCCAGGGATTGACCTCTACCGATTCGTGACTCTCTAGCCCGAGCCACAGGAACAGCCGCAACTGCCCCATGGAGCGATAGGGCCGGTCCACCGATGTGGATTATAGTGCCTGAACAATACGTTTCCCCGCCCTTTGGGGCGTAAATGAGCCAACTTAATGACTCCATCGGTTCGAAAACGACCGATCAATCCGAGGCGCCTCGCAACAGCAACAACCACATAAGTCAAACTCGTCAGGGCGTGTAAAACCACTGACGCCACTTCTAACTAGAAAGAAACGCATGCCCTCCCTGAGGTCCTCTCCCGTTTTTGGTTCACAACCGGGGTGCGAAACTCGCGAAGCAAACGTTACACAAAGCTACGCCATGAAGGCCGTGCTTCGATCATCAACCACAAGACTTTGCTTTTCAGCAGAAGCCTCGATCAATTGCCACTTAGGCATGCCACACAGGCAATTCACTCCATGCGTTTGATATCCATCCATATATAACCCCTGAGCTCGTACGTCTCAGAGAAGGGCGTTAAGTAAGAGAATAAATTCTCCGCTGCCAAACAGATATATATTTAAATATTTAATAGAGATCAACCACACGGACTAAAATCCAATGTCAGACACACAGTCCATTTACAAGTCCGTTCTGGGTCTGAACGAAACCGGAGGCACCTAGTACCCCGCATATCCATCGATCTCCAAGTACGTCTGGACGATCATCAACTGTTTCCATCTTCTTGGGTGTACAGCCTGTTAGACCGAATTTTGGGCCTAACACCCAAACTCTATGGGAAATCCTCACAAATCACAGATTACAGATAAAAAGCAGTAAAAACAGGGAACACACGAGATTTTTATAGTGGTTCGGCTCAATCCAAGCCTACGTCCACTTTATAGTTTCTTAAATCTTAAGAAATTACAATTACAATAGTGTCTCACAATCCGTGAGATTCGATTATACACAATAGCCTTGTGTTCTAATGAAGAAGAGGAGAAAAGAGATTGAATTTATGCACGATAGCCTCGTGTTTGGTTGAGTTGAGGAGTATCCAAAGTCCTTGAATACTTGGTAATGGAGGTCGGGAGGTGTTAGTGCCGAAAAGTCCCTTGAAATGACCATCTCGTGGTGTATTTATAGGCGTAGAGGAGCTGCTGGGAGTCCTGAATCGGGTCGGATCGGGTGTGACGTGGTGAGCGGAGAGGACATCTCGGAGAGAGTGGAGAAGTGGCCTTCAGATCGTGTGCATACAGGTGGCAGCCGATCCGAATTAGTAGGAGGTAGTTATCCCTTAAGAAGCGGTCAAACTTGCTGCGTCTGAGCAGGTACAGGGGGATCGGTTCGGGTCCGACCCGAACCGAGCTGGTGTCTTCAATCCGAAGACTTCATGTGCCAGGTTAGTGCGATGGAGGTCGGATCGGTTCGGCTCCGAACCGAACCGAGGAGGAGGCTCCGAACCGGAGTTATGATGTATACTTCTGAGCTGAGTGCAAGCCGGGTCGGGTTCTGATGGTCCGATCCGAACCGAGGTGAGATGGAATCCAAGTTTGAGCATCTTCGAAGTGTGGAGTCGGAGCGGGTCCAATCCGATCCGGGAGGTCAAGGCAATTTCCAAATTCCAAGTTTTCGGTTCTGCATGCATTCACGGAAACGGGCATAACTTTCAAACCGTAAGTCCGATTGAGCCAAACCAAAGCTCAAACTGAAGCTAATTCAGAGATCTACAAGAGTTATAAAGCTCAGCTCCGTAATCGCTGTTTTCAGGCCCAAAAAAGGTCATCTGGTAGGAGTTTCGGGCCTTTCTTTGTTTGTGATGCGATTTCAACCAAATCACTTCATGTCTTCTAACGATATTCCCAACGCTTGAGTGTATTGTTGAGAAGAGATCCCATGTGTGACTGCTTTGACTAACAAGCGGGTCAACATTTTGCCCCCCAGAACATATCTTGCTGGTTGAAGGAAGATGTGTTCTGGATAATCCAAGGCCACGCCGGGCCTGCCAGCTGCAAGTATAATCCATACCTGCGAAGAAGAGAAAGCAAACAGGTATGTCAAAACCTAACAAAACCGATTACACTTTCGAGCATAAACCATGCTTGGGCGTTTGTTTGAGCATAAACCATACTCAAGGGACGATCGAATCATCCTGCCAAAACCTGACGAGGGACCTAACCTTCCGGGTACAAGCCATACCAGGAAGTTCAAACTGAGCATAAGCCATACCCGAGTTTTATTGAGTTCCTTTGCCAGATCCTGACAAAACAATAAGCCGTTCCAGAGTATAATCCATACTTAAGAGTCCTAGTGAGTACAATCCATACCCATGTCGGGATAGAGCTATGCTTGCCAAGACCTGACAAGACAGTCTGTCCCTAAGCATAATCCATGCCTAGGGGTCCGAGATAAGTATAAGCCATACTTTAGTTGAGATTGAGAATCCTGCCACAACCTGACAAGACACTTAAATTTGCCAAACATAATCCATGCTCGGAAAGTCCTTCCTTATTCAATTCAAAGTACAAAACCAAAGCAAATCCTGATTGGTTTGTCATCGAGTGCAGAGCACGATTTGGAGCTAAATCCTAACCCCGAACGTGTGTACTCCGATTTAGCCAATCGGAAAACCTAAAGAAAGCAAAGAAACATATCTTAAAGCCTAAGAGATGCAGAAAATGAAAACTGATCTCATCCAGATCAGTTGATGACGAGCCTACGAGAGCTCGATTCTGGGTCATTCCCTCTATGGGGAGCAGGAGGTGGCAGCGCGGGTGCAGGTGCTGTTGGTTGCTTCACATACTCAGGTAGCTCTCCACGTCTAACCCGTTCCTCAATTAGATCACGAAGATGTCTGCAGTCATTCGTGTCATGCCCATCCATATCATGGAATATACAATGTCTCCCGGAGTCACGTTCTCTCTGCGATGGCTCCCTCCTGGGAGGTTTTGGGTAGGAGATGGCACCGTTTGTGTCCATGTAGATGTCGGTTAGTGACGAATTGAGTTCTGTGTACTTTTCATATCTGGGCCCTCTCCGGGGCTGAGCGTTGCGGTCATTCTTGACGGCAGCTTTTCCTTTGCCTTTATCAGAATCAGACGGTTCTCCGTCTTTGAGCATGTTAACATCGAGAACTTTCTTTTCGGAGGTTGCGTCTTCTTCACGCAAAAACCTATCCGATTCAAGGTAGAATTCACTGAGATTCCTTGGTGGGTCCCGGTACAAGGATTTTTTGAACTCCGAGTTGTCTAGAACGCCGGATACTGCCGCCATCAATACCATAGATGGCTCAGGCCGATCAACTGATGCTGCTGCAATGTTGAATCTTTCCAGAAATGATCGCAGAGTTTCTTTGGGTCTCTGCTTGATTGTAGTGAGTGACATGACATTTTTGGGTCGAGCGATGTGGACCCGAAATTGTTCAATAAAGCGAGCGACCAACATGTTCCAGCTGTTGATCGATTCAGATTCCAGCTGCCGAAACCACATAGCAGCAATATCAGTCAAAAAGAGGGGAAAGCATTTAGCCATAACGTTTTCCGACGCCGATTGAACTTCCATATGCCGTTTATAGCGCATGAGATGCACGGTAGGATCTGTTCTACCGTTGTAGGGTTCCAGTTGTGGAAGTTTGAAATCTGGAGGATTGCGGGAATTCCTGATTTCCTGTGCGAATGGATTGTGATTGACATCATCCATGTCATTCTGATAAGTGCGGCCTCTCGAGAGGCGTTCAATGAGGTTGGCGAGCCGATCGCCTTCAAAGAGTTGTTGCAAGTTGACAAGTCCAGAGCTGGTGCCCCCAGCGTTGAGTTCAGAAGTGTGTGGAAGAGTATAAGGAGCTTGGCAGGTCATCCGGTTCGGTTCGGAGGTTCCCCCTTGCTGCGGCTCGGAGAAGCGGGGGAGGTTATGGAGAGGTGCACGGTTCGGATCGGAGGTGCCGATCCGATCGGGTTCTCCTGTTCTGAACTGGGAAGCTTGAAGCTGAGTTTGTGTGGTATTTCCGACCCGAACCGGTGCGGATGTAGGTCGTGCTGGAACAAAGTCTTGATTTCCAGAGGGGAGGCTGCTGCCCCCAGGCTCATGCATGGTTGTTGTTCGGATCGGGTCCGAACCGATCCGATGGGGAATGTCCCCCATTTCCATTTGCGTTGAATTCAGATTTTGGCCCTCGGTTCGGATCGGATCCGAACCGATCCGGTTTGCAGCTGCTGCTGGGGCTATTTCCGTGTTATTTCCAGCGAGTTGTGTGTTGCCACTCGGCCTACCTTCCATCCGAGCGAAGAATTGGTCGATCATCTCCTGTTGTTTGCGGAGAAGATCATCTTGCCTAGCCATCTGGGTTCTCAATTCATCGAGAACGCCATCCATTTCATCTCTGGTTAAGTATGCTGATGGATTTTCATGAGAGGAAGCCTCCTGGCTTACCTCATTCCTTGTGCCTTCAGTGCCAACATCCTCAGCACGAGAGAAGGTTCCGTCTTTCTTTCGCTTAACCATTGATCCAATAGCCAAATAATCCGCTTCCGTTCAAGCTAGTATAAGAAGTTGTATCGTGTGCCCCCTTCCTGGCGCGCCAAAATGTTAGACCGAATTTTGGGCCTAACACCCAAACTCTATGGGAAATCCTCACAAATCACAGATTACAGATAAAAAGCAGTAAAAACAGGGAACACACGAGATTTTTATAGTGGTTCGGCTCAATCCAAGCCTACGTCCACTTTATAGTTTCTTAAATCTTAAGAAATTACAATTACAATAGTGTCTCACAATCCGTGAGATTCGATTATACACAATAGCCTTGTGTTCTAATGAAGAAGAGGAGAAAAGAGATTGAATTTATGCACGATAGCCTCGTGTTTGGTTGAGTTGAGGAGTATCCAAAGTCCTTGAATACTTGGTAATGGAGGTCGGGAGGTGTTAGTGCCGAAAAGTCCCTTGAAATGACCATCTCGTGGTGTATTTATAGGCGTAGAGGAACTGCTGGGAGTCCTGAATCGGGTCAGATCGGGTGTGACGTGGTGAGCGGAGAGGACATCTCGGAGAGAGTGGAGAAGTGGCCTTCAGATCGTGTGCATACAGGTGGCGGCCGATCCGAATTAGTAGGAGGTAGTTATCCCTTAAGAAGCGGTCAAACTTGCTGCGTCTGAGCAGGTACAGGGGGATCGGTTCGGGTCCGACCCGAACCGAGCTGGTGTCTTCAATCCGAAGACTTCATGTGCCAGGTTAGTGCGATGGAGGTCGGATCGGTTCGGCTCCGAACCGAACCGAGGAGGAGGCTCCGAACCGGAGTTATGATGTATACTTCTGAGCTGAGTGCAAGCCGGGTCGGGTTCTGATGGTCCGATCCGAACCGAGGTGAGATGGAATCCAAGTTTGAGCATCTTCGAAGTGTGGAGTCGGAGCGGGTCCGATCCGATCCGGGAGGTCAAGGCAATTTCCAAATTCCAAGTTTTCGGTTCTGCATGCATTCACGGAAACGGGCATAACTTTCAAACCGTAAGTCCGATTGAGCCAAACCAAAGCTCAAACTGAAGCTAATTCAGAGATCTACAAGAGTTATAGAGCTCAGCTCCGTAATCGCTGTTTTCAGGCCCAAAAAAGGTCATCTGGTAGGAGTTTCGGGCCTTTCTTTGTTTGTGATGCGATTTCAACCAAATCACTTCATGTCTTCTAACGATATTCCCAACGCTTGAGTGTATTGTTGAGAAGAGATCCCATATGTGACTGCTTTGACTAAAAAGCGGGTCAACACAGCCCAATCAAGATCATCAGTAATCACCCAAACGACGTGAAGACCTCCGGTCTTCGACCATCGTCTTCTCTTCGACTTATCATCATATCAGTTATTCAGAATGGGATAAACCCGGTCTTTCCGAATAACTCGCGTATATTTTAAATAAGTGTTACACAAACACAACATACGCCTCATTCCAATTCATCAGTCACTAACCGTAAATTAATCAAGAGAATAATTCCCCAAATATTAACCCCGAAGGCCGAAACGAACATCAGATCAATATTCAGAAAACCATTCTACTTGGCTAACCGACAGTTAGTTTCTAAATTTCACATTCATAGGGAAACGTTCCCATTAATTTTATCCAAGATTAATTCCTTGAATTTATTCTTTAATCTTCTTTTGAATTTCGATTCAACTAGTCGAGATTAACGAACCTTACCGAAGTAATCATTGGTTTTAATTTCCCAATCCCAACCTATTCATCCCATGAAGTAAAACTGGTAATACTTCATATCTAACACCACAGTGTTATCGGTAAATTCAATTACCATTTCACGTTTAAATCCAATTAAAGATTTAACTATCGCCTGGAGCAAAACTGGTACTACTCCATTCTCGGTCTTTTCAATCTAATTAAAGATTCATTAAAACTCCACTTAGTTTTAATCTTTGACTGGGTTAAAGAATCAGTGTCATTTAAAACACGGTTCACGGTAAACCCATAATATCATTCCATTAATTATCGGGTTAAAGAACAAGTGTTATTTAAAAACACTGTTCACGATAAACCCAAAAATCAATATCAATTCAATTCCAATTAAATATTATTTAATTGGTACACTTCATTAAATCTAAATAAAAAGATTTAATCTTTTCTCAACTGGGTTCAATAACAGTGTTAGTGAAGACACCATTCACGACAAACCCAAATCACATTTGATATTCAATACAAGGCTCTGAATAGAAAATATATCGGCTTATATTCAATATCAAATTCTACGATTAACAAATGTCGTATTGGAAATAACGATATAAATATATATCTTTCAAATTTCCATAACAACATCTGTATAATCACGAATTCCTACATCGAAATATTCCGAAGACAATTTCGATTCAAATCCACTCCAATGCAATCATTGGAAATTATGGTTATTTTTAAAACCATTTTCTAATTCAATTTGTTTATTAAAAAATAAATAGAATTATAATTCTAGTTCAAAACTAGTTCATTTCGATAAAAATCTATTTTTATCTTTTCAAATATGGAGTTTTTCATCCCAATTTTTCCCACATCATTTCTTATGATTTTACACAAATTATTACGATTTTTAATAATTTTATCAAGGCCCGTACAGTCGATTTCCATCAACGGCTATCGAACTGCGCTTACATCGACCTTTTTCAAATTTGATTTGGACATAATTCCAAATCCAACCGTTAGATTTCAAATTTCTAATATTCGTTAGAAAGCTCTTTTCGATACGAACCCAACGGTTCCGGTTTTAGGAGAATCCGACGGTCGGATCTCCCGTAATGTCCGTTTGAAATAAATGGTCGAAATTCACGAACTGCCGCGGCGCGGCGCGTTCTATTCAGGCCATTATATTATATATATAATATATATTTCGTCGATTTCTATTTAAAACGAATTATATAAATAGTTTTAAAATTCGTTTCAAAAGCAATTTCAACTTCCATTTCAATTCAAATCAAAATTGAATTCTTCTTTATAAATTCGTTTTAAAATTCATTTCTATTCAATTCAAATTTCAATTCAATTTGAATTCATTTCAATTCGCTTTCAATTCAATTTGAATTCGTTTTCAATTCATTTCGAAATCGTTTTCAATTCATTTCGAAATCGTTTTCAATTCAATTCATTTCGAAATCGTTTTCAATTCAATTCATTTCGAAATCGTTTTCAATTCAATTCATTTCGAAATCGTTTTCAATTCAATTCATTTCGAAATCGTTTTCAATTCAATTCATTTCGAAATCGTTTTATATTCAATTCATTTCGAAATCGTTTTATATTCAATTCATTTCGAAATCGTTTTATATTCAATTCATTTCGAAATCGTTTTATATTCAATTCATTTCGAAATCGTTTTCGATTCATTTCATTTCGAAATCGTTTTCGATTCATTTCATTTCGAAATCGTTTTCAATTCATTTCATTTCGAAATCGTTTTCAATTCATTTCATTTCGAAATCGTTTTCAATTCATTTCAAAATTACTTTTCAATATTCATTTTAAAATGAATAAAATCGATATAAATATCGTTCCTGTCAAAATGGCGTCAATCTAATCAACACGGCTTCATATATTCCTTTATTCTATTCAACAAATGAATATTTATTTTTGTCAACAACGACTAATCTCAACGAATGAGTACTGTCCACGTGTGACTATTATTGTTAAATTATTTCGTTCAACACATGACTAATCTCAACGGATGAGTACAGTCAACACATGAACCTTTATTTTATAATATTCTTTATTCTCTAAATTGGAATGAGGCCCAATCAATCACCATATAAAATTAATTATATGGATTTTCATACAACACATGTATATAATAGCATTGAAAAATAATCAACCATTACCCAAAGTGCACTACACTGCATAAGCATCAATTATAGATATCTAACGCTTATAACAGTCTGCCAATCAATCGATCGACATATTTAATCAATCAGGATGAGTGAACTTCATATTTCATCCCAACACCCGTGTGGGGTTTCAAACAATCAAACACAAATTCTATTCGTGTAGTTGGGCGATGTGTAAAATTTATCGACCCAATCAATATCAGTCAAATCAGTGCATATAAACAAATCGACCGATTTGTCTATAAATATCTATTTATTCACTTTCACGTTAAAAATTATATTTTTAACGATAAAATATTTTATTTTAACATATGAATTTCTATTTAGTTCCTTTATTCAATAAAATTGATATTTTTATTTTTCTAACATATTTTAGAAAATTTCGGCGGCATAACGGCACGATACTAGAAACGGGACGAGGCCTAGCCTTATCCCCGGTCTAGTGAAGGCCCACGCCATTCACACATCAATCAAATCCATTCATTTCACCAAACAATTCAATTTCAATCAAATAATCTAACTAATTTTTGCAATCAAACAAACAAGTCCATGGTCTGTGGACGATTGTGTCGGGTGCTACTAAGCACCGTATGCATCCTAGTATATATATATAACTAGAAAAAGAAATTGAAAGGTGAGAAATTCTCACCGAAAGCTGTCCCAACTTCACGACACTTCATTTAGAGGAATCATCGCCAATCTCGCATTTTGTCGCTTTCGTTGCCCGCGTTCACTACATATGTAAAAATCGAATTTTTACTTCGCTATTCAATATATAAAAATCGAATTTTCACTATGCTATTCAATATACAAAAATCGAATTTTTCCTTTGCTGTTCAATATATAAAAATCGAATTTTTATTTTGCTGTTCAATATATAAAAATCGAATTTTTACTTTGCTGTTCAATATATAAAAATCGAATTTTTACTTCACGCTTTATGGATAAAAATTCTATTTTTCCTTCGTTATTCTCCACATAAAGATCTCGCCTTTTCAACTTATAAAGATTTCATTTTTCATCTTCTACAATATAAAAGATTATATTTTTATACTCTTCATGATGTAAAAATTATATTTTTATACTTCTACCTTATAAAAGATTATATTTTTATACTTCTACCATATAAAAGATTATATTTTTATACTTCTACATGATGTAAAAATTATATTTTTATTATCTCTATAATATAAAAACCGCATTTTTATTAGAGTAAAAATCTAATCTTTATTGATTTAAAAATCAAAACTTTCTATAATTAAAAATCAAGCCTTTATACTTAGTAAAAATCATACCTTTCCTTTCCGAAAATCGTAAGGATAGGAATAAAAATCGTATTTTTCCATGTCCTAATAATATATAGAAACCTTATTTATTTTTATAAAACATATTACCTTAAAATAAATAAATAAACTAAGTAAATAATAAAAAAAACTTACAGCAGGTAGGGGGAAACGTTGTTGTCGGTGGTCATTAGGCGGGGTTGGGCGTCGGATCTAGAAGAGAAGCGGGGGAAAAAGCGAGGGGGCTGTCTCGATCTAGGGTGTGGGCTAGGGGGTCTCGTTTGGGGCTCGCGCATGAGGTTGGCCGGAGGGGGACGAAAAAAGGAGCTGCGGTTGTGGAGGTTGGACGCGGTGGCGCAGGTGGCGATTGAGGGCGTCGCTTCGAGAGGGAGAGAGAGCAGGGGGATCGGATGGCGTCGGGGGTGGTCTGGGAAGGGGGCGCAGCAGAGCAAAGGCCTGGCGGTGGCGGTGGAGGGGGTGCGACTTCCTTTGTCGTCTTGGCTTTTTTTTTATCTTCGTTCTGAAATGATTTCAACGGGGGGGGGCCTGGTTAAGGAGAAAAGGAGGGGGGAATATTTTCTTTTTTTATTTATTTAATTATATTATTTACTAAAGGTTGACTTTTTATTTCGACCTCGAAACGAGGCCCACCGCCTGTCGCCCATAGCATTTTACCCCCATTCCGAACACAATGGGATATGTATCGTAGGCTGATTTGATCGTTTCGACCAGTTTTCGTCAAAATCAACGTATAACTCTATATAT
Organism: Allium sativum; assembly: GCA_030737875.1. Taxonomy (NCBI): domain Eukaryota; kingdom Viridiplantae; phylum Streptophyta; class Magnoliopsida; order Asparagales; family Amaryllidaceae; genus Allium; species Allium sativum. The sequence continues at coordinate 563,354,643 of CM060919.1, read as the reverse complement.
TGAATTTGAACGCGCATTTCAATTTACTGGGGTCACATACTAACTAGAAAAATCCCAGAAAAATATTTTCTAGCTTCGTATGGACGATACGGTCCTAAAAAAACTAGTTTCGTCGAATTCTGAGATCGTTAGAAAAATGGCCAATTTCCAGTCGATTAAAATCAACTGAAACTGGTCAAACGCGTTTTCCTTTGCCACGCTCACATATTGATTCGAAAAATTATGAAATTTGAAACCTAGCAATAATTTGACACCACGGACCCAACAAAACTGGTTTCGTCGAAATCCGAGGTCGTTTGCAAAATTCCCATTTTTAAGGTCCTGAATTCCATAGCGACTATTCAGAATTTTCAACTGGACATATCTTTTGATTCCCTCTATGAAATTTCGATTTCTCGGATTCGTTGGAAAGATATCATCAAATAGATCCTATCATTTTTGGTTTCACTAAAATCTGGATTGTTTTGCACCCGGTACATTCAATTGAAGTTTGAAATCGAATTATCGAACTACCGCGCCATTTTCAATTCTATTATAATTATATATAATTATTTATATTCTAACGACGACGTATATAATATATACGTTCTAAATATATTCAAAATAAATCTCTCGTCGATATTATTTAAAATAATTCATTTTAAATAATCCAAATTCGCTAAAATTGCTAAAATAAAATTTTTAAACTGGCCCAGATTTCCGGGTTATTACAAAAAACCAAGACATCCTATCGTACGTTGTGACAACCCAAACTCCTAATTCCCGGAAGAAAGGATAATCACATTGAAATATAACATATAAACATAACAACATAAGATAAATATTATGTTGCAACACATAATGTACATCTTACAATAGCAGAAGTCATATCAGATTTTACAACATCATACAAGATCATAACTCTACATCATAGTTTCAACTAATAAATAGTTACACAGCAGAATAAAGGATAATCAACATAATAGAGTTTCAGAGGGTCCAATAGGAACATCCAATCCTGCTCCAGCTCTAAGTCCAAAATTAGCCTCCATAACTTTCATACATGTCCAAACTGAACTAAGATAAGACCTAAATACAAGGTTGTCTGTGTAAATATATGGGCACCTGAGTTTGCAAGGGAAAAACAAACTACGAGTCAGTCATGGCACTGGAATGAGAAACCCTATAGTTAACTAAACTCATTTAAAAATAAGGCATATCACAGGACCATGCCGTATAACGCGGAATGGGTTTCCTTCACACGAATGCGAGTGCATAAAACCATGCAATGCTTTTTGAAAAATGAAGCCATTGTAAGACTCGGGTCCCATCACACAATGCAAACGAAAACCATAGAACAGAGTTTTTCCTTTTAATGGCCAAACATGTTTGATATGATAAAATAATTTGATATTATTATTAGTGCCTAAGTGTTGAAAATAATTTCTAAAGTAAATATATTAATCTTAGACGGCATAATACCCCATCTTAGTATGTCGCCATATAGGTTTACAACTGAAAACCGTAAAGTCTCATACTGTAAATTGGATTCCATCATGAACCAAGGCAAATGATCTTCCTTATCTGATTCTGGACACTTTAGCATATGCCTTAGGACTCAGACTCGGTTGAGCCATAGATCAACAAAGTCAGCCAATAGTACATCGTTGGTTAGACAATTACCTGAACATAGCATTCCCCGGTTCTATCAGACCTCCTGGTCAGTATGTCGACCACTATGGCCTTGTGCGTCCATATCCGAAGGCCCTCCATTCCGACATCCACATAAGTATATTTTCCTGGGATCCATACCATGCAAGAATTTTTAGCGAGAAGGAAACACATGTCCTTACTATGTGGTCTTTCATCCTGTTTTTGGTTCACACTAGGGTGTAAAGCTCACGAATTAATGCACCACAAAGATTTGCTTTTTAATAAAAGATTTGATCTATCTGCCAACAACACTCAACATGCCACATTGCCAATCCATACTATACATATAATGTCTATTAATATATAACCTCTAAGCTCATACGTCTCAGAGAAGGGTGTTAAGATAAGAGAATAAATTCTCCGCCACCAAACAGATATATATTTAGTAGAGATCAATTAATATAGCATAAAGTACAACGTCAGACACACAATCCATTTGCAAGTTCATTCTGGGTTTGAATGAAACCGAAGGCACTTTATTCCTCATCCCATATGCCCAATACAGGCAAGAGGCCCTTGCACATCCGGACAATCAACAAGTACGTCCGGACCACTGCCACTATAACCCTTCAAGGGAGCTACCCAAATCCAGGGAATCAGCAGCAATCCATTCGATGTGAAGATTCCCGGTCTTGCACCGTCTTCAATAACTTCGACCTTTAATCGTCGTTCAATTATTCAAAATGGGTTAAACTTGGTCTTTTCGAATAATTCACGCCAAAACAAATCAAATACTTATCGGATTATTGACTCACCAAATTAAGTCTCCTTTAATTGGTTTCTTTTCATAAGATTTAAAATCTTATTCTCAAACCTGATTAAGTCGTTTGACTTCCAAAATTATTTCATAACCTTATAAAAAGGTTTAGTTAAGAATTTCATTCAATTTATGAATTAAAAAACCTTATTTCCAAACATTTCCCAAAATTTGTTATATAATATAAGCTTCTATAGAAAACTGCCGAATTCCACTTAACCATTTTTATCGTTTAAACCCATGTGAAATTGGTTTAAACCCATTCCAAATCATTTATAATGATTTTTCACTATTTTTATTTATATAAAAATAGTCCGTATTCATAATTTCCCATTACGGGTCCTAGCGTTGTTTTTATTCAAATTTAAATTGAACATTTCTCAAAAATATAACTATTAGATTTTAAAACTCTTCTTATCATTTAAATGATCTTTTCAATATGAACCCAAAGGTTCTAGTTTCGGGCCGGTGGTCAGATCACCAGGTATATTCATTTAAATTTACAGGTCAAAATCGTGAACTACTGCTATGCATCACGTTCTATTTTGACCAATATTCGACATATAATAAAAATACGTCGAATCACTTTGAAAACAATTTATTAATTTTATAGAATATATATAATAATTTTCCAAAACCATATTTCAATATTTTAACCTCAGAATCATTTATTTCTATATTACAATATTATAATAATATTATAATGACTAAGATAATATTTTTTCAAACTCCAATATTTTTACCCAAAATTTTCTTGATATTCATAATAAAAATAAACAAGAAACTTTTGAAAAGAAACTTCTTTTAAAACATTTTCTAAATAACATAACTGAACTTCACTTTTTATCGTTACTATTCATTTCAAATTACAAACTTCAATAAGTCATAAGTATATGAAATTTATTTCAAAACAACTCGTTACAGTTATAAATATTCATCTACATTTTAAGATCTTCGCGTCCATCCAAAATTGGATGTCAAAATCAAAATTTGATTTTTCAGCTATTATCATATTAATAAAATATTCATTAAAAATCCATTTTCTCAACCGAGGCTTAACAAATAAACCAATAACCATTTTTATTGTTCATTTTCAAACAATGTATATTATAACACTCAGTAAAATGGCAATCAATTCACATACAAAGTGAACTGCACCATATAATCCTTAAATAAATAATTCTTATATAATCCTAGCAATCCGCAAACTGACAAATACACACTTGAGATTAGTGTTCATTGTCATCCTAGTACTTGTGTGATGTTTTCATCCATAACTAGTGAAATTATGTACACACTTAGGAGACATGTAAAATCATCATCCCAATACCCGTGTGGGGTTTACATCACAATCCATGTGAACTAATCTACACACTTGGGAGACATGTGGGCTAACTGTCATCCCAAAACCTGCATGCGGTTTTAATCCAATTCACAAACTAGTGAACAGTAATTTATACATTAATCAATCATAACAATTTAAGGCTCAACCAATTTCCAAACAACACTGTATATAATGTAAGTGTCATACCCTCAAGGAATTTCACATATATGATATAAAAATTGTACTTTTATCTCACTACTCACTATATAACATCATATAAAACATATATGATCAATATTAAACATACTTAATTAACGATCAACAGTTAATTAATTCTATTTAACCCTTTATATGTGAGTTTTGGTTTCTCACCTTTGGGTTCCTCTTCGCCAAACTTTGTACAGAAGGATACGAGTACTCACACCTCACTAACACACGTACGACTCCTACAGAGATTATGTAATTTTCCCGAGACCTTACGTGACTTAATTTGAAGCTACAAGGTTCCTACACCTCAAAGATGCACACAAACTAGCGGATTTGGAGTTTTTAAGGCAAATGGAAGGAGAAACGGATACCGGAGGAACGACATGGGGTGTGGGGCCACGGTGGAGGGATGTCAGGTTAGGTGCGGGGTGGTGGGCCCTATGGCGTGGGTAGGAGGGTGAAAGGAGGAAGAAAGGTGGAGTTTTGGAGGTTTTATTTGCAAAAGGTGGTGAAAATGGAGTTTTTGGAGGAGTAAAGAGGAGAGGGGTGTTCAGCCAAGGTAGAGGGGGAAGGGTGGCTTGCGCAAGAAGGGAGAGAGTAGGGTGGGTGCGGATTTCAGGTGGGAGGAGAAAATATATAGGCAACCATTGTTTTCAAGGAGGAAGAAGGAAAATAAAGAAGAAAGGAAAAGAAAAGGAAAGAGAAGGAAAGAAAAAGAAAGGACGGGTTTTTAGCAAAATTTCCAGCCTCTTAGATTGATGAGGCGTCACAAGGAGGGTGAGAGGAAACAAAAACACTTGAGGGCCTTAAGACGTTGACACCTCATCTTTCCTTTTTAGCCTTAAATTCTTTATTCAAATGTTCAAGTGTTTTAGTTCAGCTCTAGTACTTCTGCTCGTGTGACCAACCGGCAATTTTGTTTTACACGAAAATTTGAACCCTAGCATAAAACATAATTCCGGATCTAACGGAAAAGGTCTCGTCCAATTCCAAGTTTGTTTGAACCTCCATTTGATTTTCTATTCATGTTTCCACTTAATTTCAATGGGTTATCCCAGTATGCGTTTAATTCTCACGCGCTCACGTACTAACTCCAAAAATTATGAAATTTAGAATCCTACCATTATTCGATGCTACAAATCTGATAAAATTGATTTCATCGAAATCTTGGATCATCTTAGTAATGTTCCTTTGTAAACTGCTGAAACCAACATCAAATCATCGAATTTTGAAAATTGATCATAAATTCTCATAAAATTATATAAAAATTAATTTTTAAATTGGTTTCAAAATTCTAGGTCGTACAATCACCCCTACTTAAATGAATTTCATCCCCAAAATTAGACGAAAGCAAAGCTGATATGGAAATGATAAAATATATATAAGTTTACTCTCATAGAAGAGTCACTCACAAATATCCATCTGCACCTGGGATAAGCCTTTTTAATGCTATACTCAATCTCCAATGTACATTCTCTAGGATCTCCACTCCACTACACCTTGACCAAGTTCACCCTTTTGTTTCTCAGTACTCTTATTTCTCTACCAATTATCTTTAGAGGCTCTCTTGGTACTGTCGAGCTCGGGGTGATTTCTAAATTCTCTTGTGCTGATTCCTCAACGATTAAGTTAGGATCATGCATATACTTCCGAAGATGAGAAACGTGAAACACATTATCTAGTCTGGGTAACCAATCTGGTAACTGGATCCTATAAGCCAGAGTACAAACCTTTTCCAAAATCGGGAATGGACCGATATACTTAGGTGATAACTTTCCCGTCTTCCCGAATTGTATCACTCCTCTCAGCGGAGAAACTTTCAAATATACTTGATCGCCAACAACAATTTCTAAGTCTCTCTATCTAGAATCTGCATAACTTTTCTGTTGGCTTTGAGCTGGCTTTAGCCTTTTCTTAATGAATTCTACTTTATCTATGGCTTCTCGGATCATATCCGGACCTAATACCAGTTGATTACCAGGCTTAACCCAACATGCGGGAGATATACACGGTCGACCATATAATGCTTCGAATGGTGACATCTTCAAACTAGCTTGGAAGCTATTGTTATATGAGGACTCTACAAGATGTAAATGATCTTCCCACGATCCTCCGAAATCAAGGATACAAGACCTCAACAGATCTTCTAAAATATGATTTACCTTTTCAGTCTGACTATCTTCCTGAGGATGGTAAGCAGTGCTAAGATTCAACTTAGTCCCCGCCTTTGACGGAAATGCCTCCCAGAACTTACTAGTGAAGATCAGATCTCGGTTACTGACAATGCTGCTGGGTATTCCATGCAGTCGAACAACTTCCTTCACATATAACCGTACAAGGCTCCAAGCTGTTCTATTTGCTCTTACTGAAAGAAAATGGGTACTCATTGTCAAACAATCTAGAATAACCCAGATGCTCTCATTACCCTTCTTGGTTATAGGAAAACCATCAATGAAATCCACCAATATCTGGTCCCACTTCCATTTCAGAATCTCTAATGGTTGTTCAACCCAACGACCTTCTGTTGACCACTCTTGACTTGTTGGCAAGTTGGACACCTGCTAACATATATCGAGATATCTCTTTTTGTCAACTTCCACCAAAATATGTGTTTCAAATCTCGATACAACTTCTATACACCAGAATGAATACTAAGCATAGACTTATGACATTCATCTACTAACTCTCTCTTGAGTTCAAGAATATCTGGAACATAAGTCCGTCCTTTCAATCTTAGAACTCCTTTGTTATCAATCCGGGTACTCGCACACCTCGCTAGCACATGTATGGCTCCTACGGAGGTAATGTAATTTTCTCGAGACCTTACGTAACTTAATTTGAAGCTATAGGGTTCCTACACCTCACAGATGCACAAAAACTAACGGGTCTGAAGTTTTAAAGGAAAACCAAATGAGAAACAGACACGAGGGGAATGACATGTGGTTTGGTCCCACAGTGAAGGGCTGTCAGGTCAAGCGTGGGGTGGTGGGACCTATGACGTGAGGTAATAGGGTGAAAGAGGAAGAAAGGTGGAGTTTTTGAGGGTTTATTTGGAAAAAGAAGTGAAAAATGGAGCTTTTGGAGGAATAATGTTACAATAGGAATTTTTAAGTGTATTTTTATATAATTAGTTAATTTAAATATTGATTTCTATTTTTTGTTTATTTAAAACTCAATTTTTTTGGATTATATTGAATAACTATTTTGATTTTGATATAAAAAGTTTATTTTGGTTTTATATAAAAAATGAATTTGATTTTGTAATGAATATAATTTAATAATAGAAACAATGTATGCTTTCCGAATCTTATTTATTGGATAAATTTAATCAAGTTTATTTATTTTAATTTGAGTTTACTCTTGAATTTTAATATAAATATTAAACTCGTATTATTATATAATTGTTTTTATTTGATTTAATTTCTAAATATTTCTCTTGTAGATCTACCATTTGTATTGATTGTTGTTGATGCAAACATCGTTCAATTATCATTTTTTGGATTTTTTAGGCCGTTCTTTTCCGATTCGTTAATCTAGTTTTATTCGTTCATCATTTCAATATTAAAACTAAATCTAGTTTGACATCATCCACTGTTTGATTCGTAAAATCGTTCGTTATATATATATATATACAAAAAATCGTTCGATCACTTTTTATTTTCAATTTTATTAAAAATTTGATCTGTTCTAATTTAATTTTTCATTTCGTTAACTAACAACATGGTTCAGCCTTTATTTGTCAGCATTCATTTTCTGTTTATTCAAATTTAAACTGTTCATTTTATTTGCAAACATCCGTCCCCTAGTATTATTCCTTGCATTACACGTTTGGCATTTCAAATTAAATCGTTCGATCTTTTCAAATTAAAACTATTCGATATACAGTGTCAACCTTTTGTTTCACGTTTTATAAACTTTAAAGTGACTCCTAGCTTGTAGTTCCAGCGCGTACTGCTTCAAATAATTAAAAAAATCCATTTATTTTCCAAAATTTCAGTTCAAACTCTGTTCCTTTCCCTATGCAGTGTTCCAAGGAATTAAATGAAGCAGCTCATATTTCTTTTGTTTACTCGCTAAAACAGAAGCTCCCATTTTCATCTTTTTGCCCATTCTTCACGAAAAGCCAAGCTTCCATTTTTCTCCATTTGTCACTCTTCACATTCCACTGATCTCTCCATATCTTTCTTCCATTTTACATTTCTTCCCCACCATTGCATCACTAATCCCCCACTGCAACTAGCCTATAACTGAGCCTGTACCCGTGCAGTCTAGCCTCCTTCCTCCACCGTGACGCCCAAGTTCCTGACTCTGTATCAACCACCTCCTCTTCCTCCTATTCGCACCATCTTGAGCAACCATGTAGCCCTACTATCGACCCTCTGGTGTCACCCTCGGTAAGATCTGAATCCAAGATTCCTGCAGTTTGCCGCCTGCCTGAAGCCAAGCACCGTGACGCCCCCTGCTGACTGACTTCGATCTGAACCCTCTTGCTTTGAGCCGTGTTCTTTTTACTCCCCTTGCGTCAGTTTTCTATGAGTGTTTACTTGGTATATTGTGTGTATATTGTGTGCTTATGTATGTGAATGTTTATGTGTTCATGTGTGCTTGAATCTATTGGTGTAAGTTTTGTGAGTGTTTGTGGCATGAGTATGAGGTTGTGGTGTGTGTGAGTTTTGTTCTTGCATGAATTTTATGTGAGTTTGGGTAATGATTTGCGTGAATATGTGCGCTCGACTGTGAATATTATGTGTGCGTGTATATTTTGGTTTGTGTTTCTTTTCCTACGTATATTTGTGTTAGTTGTATTTTCAGTGGGTGTTGGAGTGTTTATGTGTTGATAGTTGTGTGTGTTGAGTAGCGTTGGGTTCATGTATTTATAAGTATATATGTTGTGTACTATATATATAATTTATAATATATATATATAATGGTTTTAGGTGTGTTTATATACATTATAATATACACACACACACACACACTATTTTGGTGTGTTGTGTGGTGTGTGTATTTTAAAATGTATATATACATATATGTGTATATGCTTTTGATGTGTGTGTTTGTGTTGCATGTTTATATATGTGTAATTTATAATATATATTTTTGGGGTGCATTGAATTTTAAAATATATGTATATATATATGTTATAATTTTACTATGTGTAGACGTATATAAAAATATATTTTTTTTTTGTGTAAATAATTACTGTGTTTTATTTTGGTTGAATTGAGTTAGTGTTGTGTTTATTTTTTAGTCGAGTTTGGTGTTGGGTTCGAAAACCATTCCAAACACAATAGCCATATCGATCCATTGAGACATTTCCTTACCTCCTCTTATAGAAACAAAATATATATTGAATGATTACCGTGATTGAATCCATTCTATGTAGTGTTTGGAAGTCGTTTCATTCTGTGTCAATCCGTTTGTTGTCTCCATTCTGTGCCACTAAAGGTAAGTTTATCTCACACTTGACTTACAAGTAGGTGCACTAGTGACATATGACTTGTGATGTGATTGATGCTATGTGATGACTTATTTATATTGTTGATTGCCGTAGTTTGAAAAATCACTATGGGTTGAAATGATACATACCCGAACGAACATTAGATTAGGGAAAAATTGTTACGGGTAGAAATGATAGACCTGGACAATTTTTACTGAATTTGGGATTACGGGTTAAAATGATATATATATATATATACACACACACACACACTCCCCCGTATAATTTTAAATTTTGGATTGAAATGATTAATATCTGTATCACTTAATCCTAGGGTAGAAAACTATATACGAACACCGTTTGTCTTGTTTCAAACTAAAGTGATTTGGAAATTTGGATTTTAAAATAATAACTTAAGATTTATATATGTATATATATGTATATAAATATATATATTTTAAAGATTTTAAAACTTAAATTTTGTAAATTTTAAACTATATGTTTAAAAATTATTTTATGAGTAAATATGGATTAAAATATTATTTAAGATTTTACTTATAATTTTATTTATTTTAAATCATGTAATTTAATAAAGATAATTATATAAGTATTTTAAACTTTAAATTTAATATATATTGTAATAAATTGTTCTTTTAGACCTATTTCTAAATTATTTTAAACTTATATATGTTTATAAAGCTTTTTTTATTAAATTAATAATTCATAAACTTATATATATTTTATAAATTTTAATAATAAACTCAAAGGTGGATAAGTTAAGATTTTTGCGATTTGAATTCGAGGTTTAAATATTTAAATTTATATAAAAATATTTGATATAAAGAATGAATTCATATAAGATACAAATTTGAATTTGAATTGAATTGAACGTATAGGACGTGAATTTGAATTATGAAATGGTAATTTGAATTTCCAAATTGATGAAAATGTATTTGAATTTATAACTGCTATGAAATGAATTCAATTTCAAAGTGACGCAATGTGAATTAGAATATAAAAGTTGTATATATGGGATTGATTTTACAAATGTTTGGTTTAAATTAAGAAAGTTGTTAAATCGAATTTATAAAAATGGTTTTAAAACATATGTTTTGAATTTATAAGCAATGATATTGAATTGTATAACTTGATTTATAAAATATGATATGATTTGGTGAAATTTGGATATGAAATTTGATTTGAATTATGTAAACTAAATTTGAACCTAAGTGATTGAATTTTTTAAATAGACTTAAACGAATTCTTATAAAGGTAAACTAGATTATAAGAATAGTTTGAACTTGTTTTTTACGAATATAAATCAACCAAAATATTATCGAAGTTAAATATTTTAGTACTGAATTAAATGGTATTAAAGATCTTTAAGATATGATTTTATATAAGTCGATTTTGAATTGAAAATCGTTATGTGAATATTTCCAGAAATTAAATAAAACCAAAGTTAAATATTATATTATTGGTTTATACTATATTTTGAGATCTTTACGACATGTTTTTTCTAACTCGGTTAATTTAAAGCGATTTAAGTGTGTTGTTTTCAAAATTAAATATAATCGAAGTTAGATACTTAAATTTGATTTCAAATTTGAATCTGAGATTCGTACAAATGACTTTATAAAGTGATTTATAAAATAATGACCATGGTGTGAAAAATATAGATGATTTTTTGTTACAAAGACTGGAATCGACTATTGTCATACTCTCTGCCAATACCAAAAACCACTTTAACAACTGTGTACGTAGTGGAGATTCAAAATGAAGTAGGATAGTATGGTGAATGATTCTATTTGATATTAATTATGTGACCCTGACTCCCATGAGTCAGCTTGATGTGACTAAAATAGGAGCTAGGCCAAGACCAAGTGAGGTCATTCCTTCTATCGAGTGCATTTCTTCGATAACATTCTATTACTTTTGTGATGTGTTTGGTGGACACCCTCCGATTTGGTTATGGGAGTGTGTCTCGAGGAAGGCAGTAGTTGCGGCTATGCATTACCACTAGTCCGGCTCTGCAAACGGTGTATCCACCCTGGCATTCCTTGTGTTCCTTGTCACATGCCATATACGAGCCCACTACGAGTTTGGTTTATACCGTACCTATGTAGTGCACCCTGAGTATCTCGTCGGTTTGGATGGGCTTATAGTAGTGCATAGACTACGGGAATTTATAAACTTGTAAGGGTAATAATGGTAATCCCACTTACGCTATTTTGATAATTTACTTTACAGATAGACACTATTGTATATAACGTATTATATTATATGTATCATTTAACAGATCCTTGGAGGATGGTGATCCCAAACATCCTTTAAGTTACTGATTGCATTTCATCAAACATTTCATTTGAGCTGATTTACTTCCATGAGAATGTTAGTCCTGATCCGAGTTGTTTTGTTTTCATTATTTCTCTGGTCAGATCGAGTATTACAGTTTTGGAGATTCACTCTTGGAACTTATAATGGGTTTTTGCTTACCTATAACTACCTATCCAGTTGATCCAGTTTCTGCTATTTTTGTCGTCTCTGTTTCATATTGTTATTATTTATTTATGTATTAGAAATTCATTATATTAGACTTCCACTGTATTGTTTATGTAATCTCTATTGTAAAATTTTATTTAGTAGCTTCATGAACTACTATTGTATTATGTACTTTCCGCTATGAGATATTAGATTACTCTGTGTCTGTGTCTGTGTCTATGATATGTGATTCTAAGATTTATTCTATTTACCCTAGAAATTAATAACAATATTTCATTTTGAACGGTTCAAGTTTGACATGTTTTGTCGATTCGGCACGGTCTATGCAGTTAAAGCGCTTAGTGGATCCATAGCGGCAAAGGTGCAAAAAGGTGTAGTGGGATAAAGCGGGAAATAGCGGGGATATAGCGGAGATGCAAAAAGGTTCATTAGATGTAAAACCAAATACTTGAAAATTAATTAATCATCTTTCTCACATTATATATGTACAAAAAACTGATATTAATTAATCTTATATAACAAAATCAAGATATAACATTGTTATGCATGCTAAATTTGATGAGTGTAATTAATTTTTACCTTAAATTAAGCCATTTACGCTAAATTTACTGGATTTTTTAAAAAGAGAACTAGTCAAATCAAGCTCTATATATTAATATTGCTAAATCGGACGCTAAAAAGCCTTGATTTAGCGGATGCAACAGAAAATAGCGGGGCTAAAGGCGGGTCTACTGTTCATCAGCGCTAAATTGAATAGCGTAGCGGTTAAAGAGAGCTATGGGCCATAGCAGGGACACTGCGGGGATTTAACGGGGCTTTAACTGCATAGGGCACGGTCTAAATGGTGGTCTTTACAGGTGGTATCGAAGCTTTGGTTTATCAAAGCTTTAGCCTATGGGGTAAAAGCTCATTAGCGGTTGGGTAGTGATACCCCAGAATGAGTGGGATCAGTCACAGAATCCTTCTTGAGAGAGAGCGTATTTTGAAAGTATAAGTAATTTTTTAAAATGGTTTAAAATGTTTTAAACAAATATTTTCGAATATAAATTTTTTGTTTAATATTTAAAATCTTTTTGTGAAATTTTCCTTTTCCATTTGAATCCATCTTCCTTCGTAGATCCTCTTTGATTAGGTTATTTTGTTCGTTCAGCTTTTATCTCGAATAATATAACTTATCCTTATCTATAACAAGGAAAGAGGTAGAAGAAGAGTATAAGTCTTCTAGCGAGTTCGTTCTTATTAAATATTGGTTTCAAATAGATATTTTGAAAGTTATTAAAATATAAAATTTTCTTGATGCAATACTGAAATTTTGATACATATTTGTGCGAGATGTATATTTGTAAATAACATTATATTTTGGTAATACCAATATTTTGAAAGATTTGATGTTTACACTTTAAGATTTTATATTTTATAAACCATATATTTTAAATAAGATTTAAAGAAGAAGAATTTGTAGGAAATTTATTTTATCTAGGTTGAATAATATTTTGGAAAAGTTTATGTATTTTGGACATTTTAAGTAGATATGCTCCTAATTGTTATGGTAAATATTTTGAGAATCTTGTTAAATAGTTAGAACCTATAATGGTATAGTGTATAAATGTATGTATATATAGGAATTTATAAATTTAAACGGGTTAATAAAGGTTGAAATTTGTGATGTATATATACGTTAAACTTATGGAATTAAACAAGTTTTAAATGTAGATAGCATGTATTTGAAAATATTTGGGTATTGTATAGAAAAATATTATTATATATTTGATTTAATAATAATATTATTTGTATATTTATTAAGGATTGAGGTTGAATTTTAATAAATAAATGAGTGAGGGAGAGATATAAATTTTCCTTACTTAAAATTTTAATATATGATTTGAAAAATATTATTTATTAGGAATTTGGTATATATTCTGTTTAAATATAGAAATATGTTTTGAGTACTCACCTGACGTTTACGTTGGCCTATCGAATACCTAGTGATTTGGGTATACGTCTGATCAACGTATATGTTAAATCCTATAAGTACTAGATAGATATAGAGTTACACTCTAGTCGCTTGAAGATGATTGTGTTGATGACCGCCACATTATCAGTAATAATTTTCAAGTATCGAAAGTGGGATAACTATATGATTCTGACTGTGACGTCGAGTGAATACTCAAATCTACTTTTAAATGTTTGAAAATATTTTACTTTTGATATATATATATATATTTCGGTGTGTATATATATATATATGTGTATATATATATATATAACTGCTTTCCTCTCGATACTTTCTGCATGATAAATTCGTTATCCAGACTTCTTTGCAAACAAATTTGGGAAAATTCATTCAGCAAAATGAGGGTTCATCCAATCGACTTCTGATCTCAAGCATACTTGAAACGCTACTTACCATTTCGAATACCTTTCAGATCGCTTATTGATGTCATCCTACTGAAGATCAAGCTTCTAGTGGACATGTGAGATCTGGTGAAACCGTGTTAATCGCGACATCTCAAACCACTTCTCCAAAGCCTCATAATCGGTCCTCTTTAATCTCTATTAATTTCGACCTAGATCCAATTTTGATAAGGTATGCTTTGCCGTTAATTTTCACGATTTGGAGTGCTTATAGATAGTCGATTTCCCTTTCGTTGGATTTGCTTCAATTTCTACAGATAAGATTCAAAATAAAGAAAAGATCTGGCTGGATTTGGGGATGAAACCCGTTATCAGTGGTTAACTCCAATTCTACCTTTGATAAGTGGTGTTCGGAAGTTCATCTACAACGAAAATTGGGTGCTAATTCTCCAGTTAGTTGTTTGATTCTGATAAATCTCCATGTCTGAAAAGAGTTTAACAACAAAATCGAAATGAAAGTCTGTTCTTCAACTGTTTATTAAAAACTTTTTATAGGTCTTGACAAGAAGTTTTGGGATTTATTTAGATAGATTTCCTTGTCGTTGGATTAAGATATTGTATAAGGCAAGGGTGGCAGTATATTTCTGGAAGTATCATAGCCGATTGTAGAATTTCATCGTGAACTTTCTCTTTAAAATACAATAACTTCTATTGTTATTGTTGGCAATTATTTGTTTTATTATTCTGCTGAAAAATGTTTTTACATCGCACGATGTAAAACAAGCCATTTCTAACCTGATTTACTCCTTTTGGATATGGGTGTAAATCCAAGCCAGCTATTACGAATTACTACACATATTTGATAAGTGATGGATTCAAGCTTTTAATGGTATTCACATGAGTTGGATTATAAGATCGGCAATCCACACTTCCTCAAAGGACATAAATGGACTAGATTTTGAACTCCTTATCATTGCAGAGTTTTTGGGGGTATGCTCTCTGGTATCTCCATTCTTTGTTCAGATTAGTAGACCCAGATGATTGGGTCTGTAAATTCCATCATATATATAATTATGTTCAGATATTAGGAAATTCCGGTGATGTCAAGTAAATGAAACAGCATGGATTGCTATTCAAGGCAACAATTTTGAATTGCAGGAGCTAGAAGTTGGTTTTCAGATTGTGACAGTCGCCCCGCATCATCAGACATTCCCTTGGAATGCGCTGTGCCAAAGCTCGATTGGCATGGGATGATCGTCAAAAGAAAAAGGGTTTAAAATGTGAAATACCAAAAACCTATAGTATATCTCACAGCGCATGGAATAAAATATAATAACATCATAACTTGGCATAAAACAGGCGAGATAGTGCATAAGCTGAAAAGTAAACCATCACAGCATCGGAATCCAAAATACATCTTATGATCCAAACCATTATTACAACTTCAAAATACTGTCTCTAAAAAGGAAATAAAAGAGGTACACTACTAATTCCCAAAGCAGAGACCAGCAACAACACAGGGATACTATATGTATATAGTATGTGGAAGCCTCATGCTCATCTCCGAACAGCTACTCATGCATAACCACCTAACCTGTCTCTAGTCTGCTCGTTTAGGAGCAACCAGAGTAATAAGAAGAGACATAAAACTCTGGGTCAAACGAAAATCTGGTGTGAGCGATAGCAAATCTATACCACTGAATAGAGCAATAATAGGCACAAGAAATCATACCAGACCTGGACCTGCAACCAAAGAGTTAGCACAAAAAGATGTAAAATACTCTAAGGTGACACTAACATAGAGTGTAATATGGGAGTGTACGTGTCATGGTGATAGCAAACATCAAACATAGCAATCATCCTCACATCTCTCACTCAGTGCGTAAAGCATATGATATCCACCACTTTGATCACCAGAACCATTTGGGGCCATGACAGAGTCCCACTCCATACAACTATCGCTACGACCACTTTGCCCTTTGGAGCCCTGATGGATTCCAACTCCATACAACCTCTGACCCCACTGCACTGGTCCATAGTCAATACCCCCTCTCTCAAGAGTGAACCAAAGTTGTAGATATCGATAACCCCTTTGCACACATCCCGCAGCAAAGCCCAACTCTAGAAGTTAACTCGTTGGTTCCCGATTGGATCCTGAGTAATAACTTCCGACTTGGTCTTCCTTTGCATCTCGGGTTTTGGTCGAATTGGAGTTGGTCCTTAGAAGAGTCGTCGCATGGTAGTAGATCAAATCTAGCTCAGTTCGATGCTCCACCCTTCGGTTCGCTTCGTACTTCACATTTCGGTCCGGGTCGTGGTGCTTTACCGCGTTAAAGTCGTGCTCCTCATCGGTTCGGGTTAGGCTATCTCACCAGGGTCGGTTCGTAGGGCTTCTCCGGGTCGGTTCGGTTATGCTAGACCGATCCCATCCTCCACTCCACTCCTTCCAATGCCAGCTCGTTCCCACTCCAACTCAACTCACATCGGCCTTCCTTGTAGCCATGCTGCTGAAGACGTCACCACATCGGTTTGGTTCGAACTTCTCTCCAAACTCCCAGTTCGGTTCAGCTATACCGATCCGCTCCCACTATCCGATCTGAACCGGAGCCCTACAACATTTCTGGCAAGCTATTTTCAGTCCATTCTCGCCATACAAAGGCGTTTTCAACCATCCTATCTTCACTAAACAATCATAAAACATACAAACAACAGTTACAACATATAGGTTTAATCAAAAAAGAGCAAACCATCAATCACATAGGCTATTTTAGATTAAACGCACCCAAATTCATGATTTTCCCCTTAACCATGCTTAACCATGTCTAACAATAGGATTAGCAAACTTAATCCAAATTAACCCAAATTTATACCAGTGACATAAAATAACATTTTTGAATTTCTACATATTTTTCTAAGTCATAATTTCGCTAATATCACTAATCACCCCTAATTAGCCATAATTAGTGAATAAACATGCTAATCATTCAACTTAGCCACAAATGAATGTTAGATCTGGAACTTATATTGACCTGGCATGGATTCCTTTGTAGTGCAGCAACTCTACCTCGAATTCAATGCTAATCCGCCTTGATTTGATGCAAATTTGTTTAAAATGTGATTAGAAAGTGATTAGAGAGATTTGGAAGATGGAGGCCATTACTAGGGTTAGAGTAATGTTTGTGGCAGCTAGAAAAATGAAAGGAGATGCTTCTCAAACTCCTTTCATCCCTCCCATAACCCTAATCCCAAAATGGGTTATGGGCCTAGCTGCTAATTACCCTATTAAGCCCGATTAGGCAGTTTTTCCGTCTCTAAATCTTATTTCAGTCATATCTCCCAAATGGTAAGACCGTTTGATTAATGTGACCGCTCTACGGAAAGGTAAATCATCATCCAAATCCAATGGAAGTGGTTTTAGGTCAAAACTCCATACTAGTCAAAAGCTATAGGCAAAACAACATTCTCATGGGCAAAACGGTCATTTAAATTTGGCAAAAATCGTGAATGTGGGAAATGACCCCAATAGTCATTTCCCAAAGTTACACTACCATATGACTTCGTAAGAAGATGAAATAAATATTCTATGATCCTCCAATACGTAGAATGCGGGTCGTTACACTCTCTCCCCTTAAGAAATTTCGCCCCCGAAATTCCTTAACCGAGAAAACATAAAATCGTGGCCCGCATGCCTATCAACCATTTACAAACAATCAAACATATATAATAACAAAATAAGCCTATCCTAGCATGCGGTTTACTAACATTGGAAATAACTATATCGCAATTAAAACCTTACCAGGTAAAGAGCTCTGGATATGACTTCCTTATGTTCTCCTCAGTTTCCCAAGTACAGTCATTCCCATTATCACCCCATTGGACCTTAACCAGTTTCACCGTCTTCCTTCGAAGTTGCTTCGTATCATGTCCGACAATACGAATCGTTCTGCAGTTTCCAACTGCCACAGATTCAACCTTGATATCATCCATTTGGTCTGGTGAGATAGTCATATCAGAATTGTGAACGAGCTTCCTTAACTGAGAAACATGAAATACGAAGTGCACTCCAACCATCTTATCAGGTAATCCAACTTTATACGCTAAATTCCTAAATTGTTCGAGAACTGGAAATGGACCAACAAATCTTGATGCTAATTTACCTCTCCTACCAAACCGAATCACACTCTTTAATGGAGAAATCTTAACGAATACCAAGTTGCCAACGGAGAATTTCAAATCTCTTCGCCTTTTATCAGCATAGCTCTTCTGCCTATCTTGGGCAGCCTTCATTCGCTGTTGAATAACCTTGATTTTATCTGAAGTTTCTCTTATTACATCTGGCCCAAGCACAAATTTCTCACCGGTTTCTAACCAACATGATGGTGAGTTACACGGTCTTTCATACAAAGCTTTAAATGGAGCCATACCAATACTGGGCTGATAACTATTATTATATGCGAACTCAACCAGATGCAAATAGTCATCCCATGACACTCCAAAATCCAACATACAAGCTCTCAAGAGATCCTCTAATACAAGATTCACCCTCTCTTTTTGACCGTCGGTTTGAGGATGGTATGCTGTACTGCGATGTAGTTCTGACCCTAAGGCCTCTTGTAAGCTATTCCGAAACCCACTAGTAAATAATAGGTCTCGGTCACTCACAATACCTTTAGGTACTCCATGAAATCTCACTACCCACTTCATAGACAATTCCGCTAACTTAGGTTCCGTTCTATTCGACTTGACCGGTAATAACCTTGCACTTTTGGTCAGTCGATCCACAATCACCCAAATACTATCATGACCCGATCCAGTCCTTGGTAAAGCATCAATGAAATCCATTGAGACTTGTTCCCATTTCTATTCGGATATTTCTAATAGTTGTAACAAACCATTAAGCTTCTTTTGCTCGGCTTTAACTAGCTTGTAGTTCAGGCATTTGGATATAAACTTTCCAATGTCTCTCTTCATCCCTTCCCAGTAGTAGGTCAGCATCATGTCTCAGTACATTTTGTTACCACTGGAATGTATAGTCAGCTTCGATTGATGACATTCTCTGAGCACTTCATCTCTCAATCCATTAACATTGGGTACAACTAGTCTCCCATTCTTTCGAAGCCATCCTTCTCTATCAAGTCAATACTTGCTCCTTTCCTCACCATCGATACCCGTCTCCACTTTGGAGATGATTTCCAATAGGTTAGGATCGTCCCTCTGACTGGAACCGATCCGCTCGATCAAAGTCGGTCTGATCATCAAACTTGCTAACATCTCTGGATCCAACTCGCACTTAGGTCTGAAATCATATCCTACGATATACTCCAGTTGCTTCCATTCCAGAAACATAGCCCCCAACCTAGCATGACTCCTACTCAATGCATCAGCTACCGCATTACTCTTCTCGGTGTGTATGCAATATTGAAATCATACGAAGCCAAGAACTCTAACCATCTCTGTTGTCGATGATTTAAATCCTTTTGAGAGAAAACATAATTTAAAGACTTATGGCCAGTAAACAACTTGAATCTTTCTCCCAAGAGATAATGTCTCCACATCTTTAACGCGAACACGATCGCTGCCAATTCCAAATCATGGGTAGGGTTTCTTTTCTCATGCGATTTTAGTTGCCAACTAGCATAAGCTATAACCCTACCTCCTTGCATCAGTACAACACCTAGTCCAATACCTCAGGCATCCGTGTATACCGTCATCTATTTATTCCCCTTAGGAATAACTAACACCTGTGCGCACGTCAACTTTTCCTTAATACTCTTAAATGCATACTCCCACCTTCCGTCCTAGACGAAGCTTGATTCTTCTTGGTTAACTGAGTTAACGGTGCCTCTATCTTGGAGAAGTCTTGGATAAACTTACGATAATATCCATCTAACCCTAAGAAACTTCTCACGTCCGTTGCATTCTTGGGCGTAGAACAATCTTGCACCGTAGCCACCTTCGCAAGATCCACGGCAATACCATTCTCTAAAACAGCATGGCCCAAGAACCTCACTTCCCTCCTCCACAAGTGACACTTAGAAAATTTTGCTTTCAATCGGTGTTTCCTCAACACCTCCATCATTGTCCTCAAATGTTCCTTGTGTTCTTCCTCTGTCCTCAAGTAAACCAATATATCGTCCACGAATACAAGAACAAACTTATTTAATTGATCTCAGAAAACCCTATTCATAAGATCCACAAAATACGCGGGTGCATTGGTCAACCCAAATGGCATGACCAACTACTCATAGAATCCAGACGACGTCTGAAATGTCGTTTTAGGTATACTCTCAGTTGCTACTCGGAGCTGATGAAAACCTATCACAAGATCCAACTGGGAAAAACACTCTTGCTCCATTCAATTGATCAAACAAATCATCTATCAGTGGAAGAGGATACTTATTCTTCCTAGTTACCTTGTTCAACTCGTGGTAGACCACACATAAACGAAGGGAACCATCAGCCTTAGTAGCAAATACAACAGGTGCTCCCCGTTCGGAAACACTTCTTCGGATAAATCCCTTCTTCAAAAGATCACCTACTTGCACCTCGAGCTCTCATTGCTCCCTTGGCGCCATACGATGAAGTGGCATCACTATAGGTCTGACATCTTTCACTAAATCAATCCGAAACTCGATCTCTCGGTGTGGTGGAAGCTCAGACACTTCCTAGAAGATGTCTGGATACTCGCTAGCAATAGGCACATCTGATAACTCATCATGCTGGATGTCGAGGGAATTTAGGAAACTAGCCATCGCCCCATCACTAGGTGGGCAACCCAATACCACCCTTCACCCATCATCCTCTCTAATGGTCACCGAATACCCCTCACAGTCTACCACTACCCCATACCTTTGGAGCCAATTGACTCCCAAAATAATGCCAAACCCAGTAAAGCCCAAAACAAAGCAATCACAAGCAAATATACATCCATGACTCGATAAGACCAGATTACGACAAATCATACAAAAGCTAGTCGAACCACCAATTGGGTTCGTCACAACTAAAGGTCTATCGACAATCTCGGGTTCCAATCCTAACCTATCCACCAGGTCACTAGATATGACGGAATGTGGAGCCCTAGTATCAAACAATACTTGAACAAGAATATCATAAATAGAAAGCATACCTTGAATAACGGCACCCTTTCCCTTCTCCGCTGCAGTTTGGGCATTCGACGAAGAAGGAACAACGTTGATAGCATATGCTTTCATGATCTGCTTCTCCTTAGGAGGTTGTGGGCATTTATCCTTGTGATGTCCCACTTGGCCACAATTGAAGCACTTCCTGTCCGCTGGATGTGCTTGACAATCTTTGGCATAGTGGCCCTTCTTACCATAGCTAAAGCACTCGATATCTTTCTTATTCTTCTTTTTCTGATCATCCTTGTTTTGGTTCTGTTTTCTCTTATTCTGAGAATTCTTATTGCCTTCACCGCTTGCCCGCGGTTTCAGCTCCTCTACAGATGTAACATCGACCTCGGTCTTTGGCTTAGGGTAAAGGCTCTCAAATCTCAATGCTTTGCCCATAACAGATTCAAAAGTCTCATCTATGTGATTTATCAGCCTTTCCCCCAAGTACTTATCTAGGCCAGTTATGAACTTCTCGTTCTTCTTCTTCTTGGCAATATCGATAAGGGATAATCCACATTTCAATAAGGTATCGAATTCAGCAATATATTCCAAGACTGCCCTACCATTCTGCTTAAGATCCAAAAACTTCCTAAACAATTCTGATTTCTGAGCGGTTGGAATAAAATTGTCACTTAAGCGAGTTTTAAACTGATTCCAAGTAATTTGATCCTCGAGAGTAGTCGCTTTAATGGCATTCCACGAATTCATAGTCCGTCCTTGAAGCTGACGCGATGCTAACTTTCTCTTTATCGCATCATCGATTCCCAAATCCTCGAAGATGCGCTCAAAACTATCAAGCCAGACTTAAACCACTGTAGCTGATTCCGTTCCATGGAACGGCTTCCCACCAAGAGTAGTATAATCCTTGTTAAGCTTAGCGAAATCGGCTCTAGCCGCCTGCACTATTGCACAACCACCGTTAGCAGCATTAGGAACTGCTCCCTGAGCATCCCTAAGCATCTCTTGCATGAAGGCAGTAAACATCGTCCTTATGTCAGGGACATTCCCATTGTTGGCTCCTGAACCGTACTCCTCGTATTTCGGCTCATCGTTCAATATGTAAAGGGAAACGATTTACCATCTCCTTAGTTGTTCCCGTGCACTGCGACTTCATCCTTAGAAATACTAATGGTATATATATATATATGTAGTTTTTGAAAACCAAAATATCACAAAAACGCGCTCTCATATACGTATACTATCTCTCTCTGATGCCTTCCCCTAGGTTAAACTACGCAACCTAGGCTCTGATACCAAGTGTGACGGCCGCCCTACATCATCATACATTTCCCTTGGAATGCGTTGTGCCAATGCCCGACTGGCATGGGATGATCGTCAAAAGAAAAGGTTTTAAAATGATGAACTACCAAAACCCTATAGTATATCTAACAACACGTGGAATAAAATATAATAATAACATAACTTGACATAAAACAGGCGAGACAGTGCATAAGCTGAAAACTAAACCATCATAGTAGCGGAATCCAAAATACAACTTATGATCCAAACCATTATTACAGCTTCAAAATACTGTCTCTAAAAAGGAAATAAAAGAGGTACACTACTAATGCCCAAAGCAGTGACCAACAACAACACATGGAGAATATATGTATATAGTATGTGGAAGCCTCCTGCTTGTCTTCGGACAACTACGCATGCATAACCACCTAACCTGCCTCTAGTCTGCTCGTTTAGGCGCACCCAGAGTAATAAGAAGAGACATAAAACTCTGGGTCAGATGAAAGTCTGGTATGACCGATAGCAAATCTATACCACTAAATAGAGCTATAACAGGTATGAGAAATCATACCTGACCTAGACTTGTAACCAAAGAGTTAGCACACCAAGATGTAAAATACTCTAAGGTGACACCAATATAGCGTGTAATATGGGAGTGTACGTGTCATGGTGATAGCAAACATCAAACATAGCAATCATCCTTACATCTCTCACTCAGTGCGTAAATCATACGATATTCACCACTTTGATCACCAGATCCATTTGGCGCCATAACGGAGTCCCACTCCGTACAACTATCGCTACGACCACTTCGCCTTTGGAGCCCTGATGGAGTCCAACTCCATACAACCTCTGACCCAACTACACTAGTCCATAGTCAATACCCCCTCTCTCAATAGTGAACCAAGGTTATAGATATCGATAACCCCTTTGCACACATCCCGCATCAAATCCCAACTCTAGAAGTTCACTCGTTGGTTCCCGATTGGATCATGAGTAATAACTTCCTACTTGGACTTCCTTTGCATCTCGGGTTTTGGTCGAATTAGAATTGATCTTCAGAAGAGTCATCGCATGGTAGTAGCTCAAATTTGGCTCGGTTCGGTGCTCCACCCTCTCGGTTCGGTTTGTACTTTACATTTCGGTTCAGGTCATGATGCCTCATCGGGTCATGGTGCTTCACCGCATTCGGGTTGTGCTCCTTATCAGGTCGGGTCGGGCTATCTCACTAGGGCCGGTTCGTAGGGCTCCTCCGGGTCGGTTCGGTTATGCTAGACCGATCACATCCTCCACTCCTTCCAATGCCAGCTCGTTCCCATTCCAACTCAACTCAGATCGGCCTTCCTTGTTGTCATGCTGCAGAAGACATCACCATGTTGGTTCGGTTCGAACTTCTCTCCAAACTCCCAGTTCGGTTCGGTTCATCTATACCGATCCGCTCCCCCTATCCGATCCGAACCGGATCCCCGCAACATTTCCACCAAGCAATTTTCCGTCCGTTCTCTCTATACGACGACATTTTCAACCATCCTACCTTCACTAAACCATCATAAAACACCCAAACAACAGTAACAACATGTTGATTTTATCAAAAAGAGAAAAACATCAATCACATAGGTTATTTTAGATTAAACATACCCAAATTCATTGTTTCCCCTTTAACCATGTTTAACTATATCTAACTATAGGATTAGCAAACTTAATCCAAATTAACCCAAATTTATACCAATGTCATAAAATAATATTTTAGAATTTCTACATATATTTTCCATGTTTTTCTGAGTCATAATTTCGCTAATTATCACTAATCACCCCTAATTAGCCATAATTAGTGAATAAACATGCTAATCACTCACCATAGGCACGAATAAATGTTAGATCTGAAACTTATATTTATATGGCACGGATTCCTATGTAGTGCAGCAGCTCTACCTCGAATTCGATGCTAATCTGCCTTGATTTGTTGTAGATTTGCTTAATATGTGATTAGAAAGTGATTAGAGAGAGATTTGGAAGATGGAGGTCGTTCCTAGGGTTAGAGAAATGTTTGTGGTAGCTAGAAAAATGAAAGGAGATGATTCTCTAACTCCTTTCAGCACTCCCATAACCCTAATCCCGAAATGGATTATGAGCCTAGCTGCAATCACCCTATATAGCACGATTTGCCTGTTTTTCCATCTTCAAATATTATTTCAGCCATATCTCCCAAACGGTAAGTCCGTTTGATTAATGTGACCACTCTATGGAAAGATAAACCATCATCTGAATCCAATGGAAGACGTATCAAGTCAAAACTCCTTACCAATCAAAAGTTATAGGTGAAACAAGATTCGCCAGGGGCTAAACGATCATTTAAAATTCGGCAAAAATCGTGAATGTGGGAAATGACCCCAATAGTCGTTTCCCAAAGTTACACGACCATATGACTTCATAAGAAGATGAAATAAATATTCTACGATCCTCTAATACGTAGAATGCAGGTCGTTACACAGATGGTGTGAATACCGAGGGAGATAACTGCTTCGCAGTTTGTTAGTGGGTTTTGAACATGAGTTGCAACATTCTTGTAGCATAGGAAAGCATGTGCTATATAAGGCCGGGAAAATAAAACTTCATCTTGGGCCTGTTTTAATTTTTTACGTAGCTTACTCTGTTGTATTTTTAAGTTGATGCATTTCAGGTTGTCCTATATGTTTGTTTTAAGCTTAAGTAGGTTAGTATGCTAACCTGGCTTTGTACTGTATATTCCACAAGTTAATAAAAGCGTAACAATTTTCAATATATACGTATAAGTAAGAGGATAAATATGAACCATTGGTTTAAATATATTAGTTATTTAATTATTATTTCTTTGCCTCGTTCCTTTTCGAGGACAAAAAGGTTTGAGTGGGGGAGATTATAACAACCGGAATTATAAATGTATTTTTATTTAATTATTTAATTTAAATCTTGATTTCTACTTTTTTATTTATTTAAACTCAATTTGTTAGGATTTTATCAAATAACTATTTTGATTTTGATTTTGATTTAAAAAAATATTTTGGTTTTATATAACATATGAATTTGATTTTGTTATGAATATAATTTAATAATAGAAATAATGTATGCTTTCCAAATCTTATTTATTGGATAAATTTAATCAAGTTTATTTATTTGAATTTGGATTTACCCTTAAATTTTGATTTAAATATAAACTCGTATTATTATATAATTTGTTTTATCTTTGACTTGATTTCAAAATATTTTCACTTTAGATCTGCCATTTATATTAACCATTGTTGATGCAAACATCGTTCAATTATTATTTTCGAATTCATTTTATTCTTTTGATATTTCAAAGCCGTTCTTTTTCGATTCCTTAATCTAGTTTTATTCATTCATCATTTCCATATCAAAACTAAATCTCGTTAGATATCGTCCACTATTTGATTTGCAAAATTGTTCGTTAAACAAATAAATAAATATGCCAAACCATTCGATCACTTTTTATTTTCAATTTTATTTAAAAGTTTGATCTGTTCTAACTTAATTTTCATTTCGTTAACTAACAACATGGTTTAACTTTTATTTGTCAACATTCGTTTTCCATCTATTCAAATTTATACCATTCATTTTACTGCAAACGTCTGTTCCCTAGTATTATTCCTTTCGTTACACGTTCGATATTCCAAACTAAACCGTACGTTCTTTTCAAATTAAAATTGTTCGGTATACGGTGTCAACCTTCCGTTTCACTGTTTATAAATTCTAAAGTGACTCCTAGCTTGTAGTTCCGATGCATACTGCTTCAAATAATGAAAAAAATCATTCGTTTTCCACAATTTCGGTTCAAACTTTGTTCCTTTCCCAATGCAGTGTTCCAAGGAATTAAATGAAGTTGCTCATATTTCTTTTGTTTGCTCGTTAAAACAGCAGCTCCCATTTTCATTTTTTACCCATTCTTCATGAAAAGCCAGGCTTCCATTTTTCTCCATTGTCACTCTTCACATTCCACCGATCTCGCCATCCTTTTTTTCCATTTTACAACTCTTCCCCATTTTTGTGTCACCGACTCCCGAACACAACAAGCCCATAGCCCACCCCGAACCCCCTGCAGCCGAGCCTCCTTCCTCCACCGTGATGCCCAGCTTACCAATGTCGTGTCAACCACCCCCTCTCCCTCCTGTTTGCATCACCTTAAGCCACCGTAAAGCCCTGCTATCGACCCTCTATTGTCACCCCTCGGCAAGACCAAAAGCCCATTCCCATACAATTGCCCGTCTGCTTGAAGCCAAGCACCGCGACTCCCTCTACTGCTTGACTTCGATCCGAATCCCCTTGCTTTGAGCCATGTTCTTTTTGCTCCTCTTGCGTGAGTTTTCTATGAGTGTATACTTAGTATAGTGTGTATATTATGTGCTTATATATGTGAAAATTTACAAGTGTTTATGTGCTTGAATCGGGGTGGGGGGGTGTAAGTTTTGGTGATTGTTCGTGGCTTGAGTATAAGGTTGTGGTGTGTGAGTTTTTTTCTTACGTGATTTTTTATGCTAGTTTTGGTAATGATTTGCACGAGTCTGTGTGCTCGTGTGTGAGTATTATGTGTTGTATATATTTTAGTTTGTGTTTCTTTTCCTACGTATATTTATGCGTGTTGTATTTTCATTGGGTGGTGGAGTGTTTATGTGTGAGTTATGCGTTAATAGTTGTGTGTGTTGAGTAGAATTCAGTTTATGTATTTATAAGTATATATGTGTGTATTATATATGTATAATTTATAATGTAAATAATGGTTTTGGGTGTGTTTATATAAGTTAATATACATACATACATACATACATATATATATATATATATGGTTTTGGTGTGTTGTGTGTGTTTTAAAATGTATATATACATATATGTGTATATGGTTTTGATGTGTGTGTGTGTTTGCATTATGTGTTTATATATGTATAATTTATAATATTTTTGTATAAAGAATTACAGTGTTTTAATTTGGTTGTATTAAGTTAGTGTTGTGTTTATTTTTGAGTCGAGTTTGGTGTTGAGTCCGATAACCATTCCAAACCCAATAGTCATACCAATCCATTGAGACATTTCCTTATATCCTTTTTTAAAAATAAAAAATATATTGAGTGATTACAGTGATTTCTGAGTAGTGCCTAGAAGTTGTCATTTCATTTTGTGACAATCTGTTTGTCGTCTCCATTGTATGCCATGAAAGGTGAGTTTATCTCACACTTGACTTTCATTAATTGATGTTAAATTCAACATAAATGAACTATTTTGAATGTACAGGATTTCTAGTAGAAATCATTTTCTATTTTTATGTACACACCTTTCATATATGACACGTAGGTGCGCTGATGATATATGTCTTGTGATGTGATCGATGCTATGTGATGACTTGTTTATATTGTTGACTGCCATAGTTTAGAAAATCACTATGGGTTGAAATGGTACATATCCGAATGGACATTAGATTAAGGAAAAAACGTTATGGGTTGAAATGATAGACTTGAACGATTTTTACTGAATTCGGGATTGCGGGTTGAAATAATATATACCCATAATATTTTAAATTGTGGATTGAAATGATAAATATCTGTATCACTTGACCACAGGGTAGAAAACTATATACGGACACCGTTGGTTATGTTTCGAAGTAAAGTGATTTGGAAAATTTGATTTTAAAATAATAGCTTAAGATTATATATATATACACATTAAAGATTTTAAAACTTAAATTTTGTAAATTTTAAATTATATGTTTAAAAATGATTTTATGACCAAATATGGTTTAAATTCTTATTTAAGATTTTACTTATAATTTTATTTATTTTAAAGCACATAATTTAATAAAGATAATCAAATAAGTATTTCAAACTTTAAATTTAATATATATTATAATAAATAATTCTTTTAAACCTATTCATAAATTATTTTAAACTTATATATGTTTAAAAAGCTTTTTCAATTAAATTAATAATTCATAAACTTATATATATAATTATTTTCCAAAGTTTAATTTATATATATTTTATAAAATTTAACAATAAAATCAAAAGTGGTTAAGTTAAGATTATCGTGATTTGAATTCGAGGTCTAAGAATTTAAATTTATATAAAGATATTTAATTTAACAAATGAACTCATGTAAGATATTGGTTTGAAAGTATAAGAGTGAATTTGAATTATGAAATTGATTTTAATTTGAATGTCCAAATTGATGAAAATGTATTTAAATTTATAACTGGTATGAAATGAATTTGATTTTAAAGTGACTCAATGTGAATTGGAATATTTAAATTAACATATGGAATTGATTTTATAAATCATTTGGTTTGAATAAAGAAATTTGTAAAATCAAATTTATATGAACGATTTTAAATCGTATGTTTTGAATTTAGAAGTAACGATATTGAATTGTATGACTTGAGTTATAAAATTTATATCAACCATAATATTATCGAAGTTAAATATTTTAGTATTGGTTTAAATTGCTTTAAAGATCTTTAAGATATGATTTTATATAAGTCGATTTTGAATTGAAAGTCGTTATGTGAATATTTTCAGAAATCAAATAAAATCGAAGTGAAATATTATAGTGTTGGTTTATACTATATTTTGGGATCTTTACGACATGATTTTTCTAACTCGATTGATTTATGCGATTTAAGTGGGTTGTTTTCAAAATTAAATATAATCAAAGTTAGATATTTGATTTTGGTTTCAAATTACAAAACGAGATTCGTAAAAATGATTTTATAAAGTGATTTATAAAATAATGACCACAGTGTGAAAAATATAAAAGATTGGTTGTTAAAGAGACTGGGAAAGGCTATTTTCATACACTCTGCAAATACAGAAAACCACCTTAACAATTGTGTACGTGGTGGATATCCAGAACGAAGTAGGATGATATGGCGAACGATTCTATTTCATATTAGTTACATGACTCCGACTCCTATGAGTCAGTTTGATGTGACTAAAAATGGAACTATGCTGAGACCAAGTGAGGTTATTCCTCCTATCGAGAGCATTTCTTTGATACCATTCTATTACTTTTGTGATGTGTTTGGTGGCCACCCTCCGATTTGATTATGGGAGTGTGTCTCGAGGTTAGTGGCAATTGCGGCTATGCGTTACCACCAGTCCGGCTCTACAAACGGTGTATCCACCCTGGCATTCCTTGTGTGTCATGTCACATGCCATATACAAGCCCACTAAGAGTTTGGTTTGTACCATATCTATGGAGTACTCCCTGAGTATCCCGCTGGTTTGGAGGGGCTTACAGTAATGCATAGAGTACGGGAATATATAAACGGTGTAAGGGTAATAATTGTAATCCTGCTTATGCTATTTTGATACTTTACTTTACAGATAGACGCTATTATATATAGTGTATTATATTATATGTATATAGTTTAACGGATCTTTAGAGGATGGTGATCTCACACATCCTTTAAGCTGCTGATTGCATTTCATCGAACATTTCATTTGAGTTGATTTACTTCCATGAGAATGTTAGTCCTGATCCGAGTTGGTTTGTTTTGGATTATTGCTCGGGTCAGATCGAGTATTACAGTTTTCGAGATTCACTCTTGGAGCTTATAATGGGTTTTTGCTCACCTGTATCTACCTATTCAATTGATCCAGTTTCATCTATTTTGTCTCTATTTCATAATGTTATTATTTATTATGTGTTAGAAACTCGGTACATTAGACTTCCGCTGTATTGTGTATGTAAACTCTATTTATTTAGTAGCTTCCTGAACTACTACTGTATTGTGTATTTTTCGCCACGAAATATTATATTTCTCTGTGTTTGTGTCTGTGATTCTGTGATTTACTCTATTTACCCTAAAAGCTAATAACAATACGTCATTTTGAATGGTTCGACTTTGACATATTTTGTAGATTCAGTACAGTTGAAATGGCGGGTCGTTACAAATATAGGGAGAGGGGTGTTCGGCCAAGGAGAAGGACGAAAGGATGGCTTGAGCAAGGAGGGAGAGAGGTGGGGAGGGAATGGATTTCATGTGGGAAGAGAAAAGATGGAGGCGACCATTGTTTTCAAGGAGGAGGAGGAAATAAGGAAAAAAATGAAAAGACATGGAAAGAAAAAGAAAGAAGGTTTTTTTTAACAAAATTTCCAACCTCTTGGATTGATGAGGTGTCACAAGGAGGAAGTGAGAAAAAAAACACTTGAGGGCCTTAAGATGCTGACTCTTCATCTTGCCTTTTTAAGTTTAACTTCTTTATTTAAACATTCAAGTGTTTTTGTCCAGCTCCGGTTCTTCTGCTTGTTTGACCAAACGATAATTCCATTTTGTACGAAAATTTGAACCCTAGCATAAAATGTAATTCTAGACCCAACGGAATAGGTCTTGTCCAATTTCGAGTTCGTTTCACCTTCCATTTTATTTTTTATTTGTGTTTCCTCTTAATTTCAACGGGTTGTCTCGATACGCGTTTAATTCTCGTACACTCACATACTAACTCCAAAAATTATGAAATTTGGAATCCTACCATTTTTCAATGCTATGGATCCAATAAAATCAATTTCATCGAAATATGAGATCATCCTAATAATGTTCAATTGTAAATTGCTGAAATCAGCATTGAATCATCGAATTTTGAAAATCAACCCTAAATTTTGATAAAATTGTATTAAAAATAATTTTAAATTGGTTTCAAAATTCTGGGTCATTACATGTGCCTTGGCCATGTCCAGGTTTAACACCACGTTGGATGCTTGAACCTTTCGATCGATCTAAGAGATAAGCTCCTGGGAAAGTAGAACATTGTTAGTGATATGACGCCCCTTAACAAAACCAGCTTGGGAAGATGAAATAGCACACTACACAAAAGGTGCTAGTCGAGTGGTTAGCACCTTAGAAATGACTTTGGTAGAAAAGTCGCACAAACAGATAGGTCTGAAGTCAGAGCAATATATGTGATTCTCACTCCTAGGAAAGAGGATAATATAGGTGGAGGTCCAACACCACCCGAGAAAAAAGATTGGATCTCTAAGTAACCATCCAGACCAATCACACCGTCGTTGCTAAGCGTAAATGCACAATCTAATTTCCTCGAATGAAGGAGGGCAGAAAAGGCCATCCGCTTTGTCTAGGAGAACCAACCTAGGGATGAAGGACAATAGATAAGGATCAGAAACAGAAACAGATGGACACTGAAGAAATGACTGAAAGTTGGAAATAATCGTCTCTTTAACAACCTCGGGAGAGGATGCCAAAGATTGGTGTGGACGAAGGATTTGATGAATGGCTAAAATATCATTCTTCTTCTTGATAGTAGAGTGGAAAATTTTCATGTTAGAATGTGGCGGCCCGCCCCGCACCAGCCGACATTTCCCATGGTAAGGTGAACTAACAAAGTGCCTATAGAATGTCTCACAGCGCATGGAATAAATATAATAACAACATATTTGACATAAAATAGGCAAGACAGTGCATAAGCTGAAAAGTAAACCATAATCATCATAGCAGTGGAAATTCAAAATACATCTTATAACAACTTCAACATACTGTCTCTAAAGCAAAGAAAAAGGTGCACTACTAATGCCCAAAGTAGTGACCAGCAGCGACACAGGGAGAATATCTATATATATCATACGTGAAAGCCTCCTGCTCGTCTCCGGTACAGCTACTCGTGCATAATCACCTGACCTGTCTCTAGTCTACACGTTTAAGAGCACCCAGAGTAATAAGAAGATAAATAAAAATCTGGGTCAGACAAAAGTCTAGTATGAGCGATAAGTAGCAAAACAGAACAATAACAGGTATACTAAACCATACCTAAACCTGGACCTGCAACCAAAGAGTTAGCACTACTAATTGTACAATACTCTAAGGTGCCACTAACATATGGTGTAAATAATACGGGGGTGTGGGTGTACATGTCATAATGATGGCAAACAATCAAACATAGCAACCATCCTCACATTTCTCACTCAGTGCGTAAAGTATACGATATCTACCATTTTGATCACCCAATGCTTTGCTATGATCACTCTGCCCTATGGAGTCATAACGACACCACTGCACTGATCCATAGCCACTAGTCCTTTGATATGTCCGCTCTGCCCCATGGAGTCGTAACGACACCACTTCACTGGCTCATAGCCTTGCTACGATCACTCTGCCCCATGAAGCCATGATGACTTCACTGCACTGATCCGCAGCCAATATCCGTCTTTCCATGGTGAGTCAAAGCTATAGACGTCGATAACCCCTTTGCACACATCCTGCAGCAAAGTCCAATCATGAAGTTAACTCATTGGTTCCCAACTAGATCCTGAGTACAAACTTCCCATTTGGACTTCCTTTGCATCTCGGGTTTTGGTTGAATTGGATTTGGTCTTCCGAAGAGTCATCGCGTAGTAGAGGTAGAGGTCCAAACTCGGTTCGCTTCGGTCTATGGTGCTCAGGCCCCCCGTTCATTTCAGCTCATTTTCCCCTCCTTCGCTTCGGTTCGGGTTCACCTCCTCCATGCGGTTTGGTTCGGGTTCACCTCCTCCATGCGGTTCTGTTCGGTGCTTTGCTCCTTGGTTCCGTTCGTCCCTCCTGCTCCAACTTGCTTACTCCGATCCGATCCCACGTTCCATTCCGATCCGATCCGATCCTCAACCTAACTCCAACTCTTTGCACGTGGCCTTCCTTCTTGCCAAGCCCTCATTCTTGTACTAGGTTCCGATCTGGTTCGATTCTCTGCTCAGCTCCCCGGTCCGACCCAAGCCCCCTAACCCGATCCGATCCAAAACCCTGCACAACTTCCTGCAACTTTTCCAGCAACTGTTTTATGCCATACGACGGCGTTTTCGACCATTCTAACTTTTCTAATCAATCACAAAGCATACCATACAGTCATAGCAACATAGAGAATTAACCATAAACACCAAAACAACAATATGATGTGTTAAAATGGATCATACGTACCCAAAACCCATATTTTCCCCTTAAGCATGATTAAGCAAATCTAATGATATGATTAGCAAAACTTAACCAAATCAACCAAATTTTCTAACAGGGGCCTAAAGCAATATTTCGAAATTTATTTATATTTTTCCAGAATCTAATCATGTTTAAATTCGCTAATTAACACTAATTACCCTTAATTAACCATAATTAGTGAGGAACTATGCAAATCACTCACCTTTGCCACAAATAAACTGTAGACCTGAAATGATTCTTTGTTTGGCATGAATACTGATATCTAAAAGCAGTTCTAACCTTTCTTTGGTGCTATTTCTCCCTAATTTGGTGAAGATTAGGCTAATACTTGATTAAAGAGTGATTAGAGGTGATTTGGGATGAAATTAGAAGGTGGATGCCATGGCTAGGTAGAGAGGAATGATAAGTGGCGGCTGAAAAAATGAGAAAAGGGTGTTCTCTAAACCCTAACAGCCCTTAAATACTCCAAATCCCGAAATCCTCCTCTGGGCCTAGCTGTTAATTACCCAATTAAGCCCGGTTAAGCTATTTTTCACCTTCTAAACCTTAATTCACCCATATCTCCCAAACGATAAGTCTGTTTGGCTAATGTGACCACTCTACGAAAAGGAAAACCATCATCCGGATCTAATGGAAGTGGTTTCAAGTCAAAACTCCTTTCCAATCAAAAGTTATGGCCGAAACAAGATCAGCTAGGGACAAAACGGTCATTTAAAAATCGGCAAAAATCATGAACATGGGAAATGACCCCAATAGTCGTCTCCATAGTTACATGGCTATACGACAACGTATGAGAAAGAAATAAATATTCTATGATCATTCGATGCGTAGAATGCGAGTTGTTACACTCTCCCCCGCTAAAGAAATTTCGCCCCCGAAATTCTTTAGTTAAGAAACAAATAATGGATTCTGCATGCCTATCAGTCATATACAACAATTAAACATACAAAACAAACAACAAGTCTATCCTAGCATGTGGGAAACTAAGTCACAATTAAAATCCTACCAGGCAAAGAGTTCTGGATACGTCTCCCTAATGCTCTCCTCTGTCTCCCAAGTACAGTCGTTCTCATTCTCGCCCCCACTGAACTTTGACTAGATTCACCGCTTTCCTTCGAAGTTGCTTCGTATCGTGCTTGACAATACGAATCGGCTTGCGGTTCCCAACCGCCTCAGGTTCTACTTCGATATCATCCAACTGATCAGATGAAATAGCCACATCGGGGTTGTGCATGAATTTCCTTAACTGGGAAACATGAAATACGTTGTGAACACCTGCCATCTTCTCTGGTAATTCAACTTTATATGCCAAATTCCCAACTTGTTCGAAAACTGGGAATGGTCCAACAAATCTTGGTGCTAACTTGCCTCTCCTGCCAAATCGTATTACGCTCTTTAATGGAGAAATATTGACAAACACCAAGTCGCCAATGGAGAACTTTAAATCTCTTCTCCTCTTATCAGTATAACTCTTCTGCCTATCTTGGGCAGCCTTCACTCGCTATTGAATGATCTTGATCTTGTCTGAGGTTTCTCTTATCACATCTAGCCC
The DNA here is from genome assembly GCA_030737875.1 of Allium sativum. Lineage (NCBI taxonomy): Eukaryota > Viridiplantae > Streptophyta > Magnoliopsida > Asparagales > Amaryllidaceae > Allium > Allium sativum. The sequence continues at coordinate 563,319,488 of CM060919.1, read as the reverse complement.
AAGCACAAATTTCTCACCGTTTTCTTGAAACGACCCGAACCTCCCCGTGAGGGAAAGCACGGATAGTTCGAGAACAAGCCACAAAAGAACGCAGACGGAAGGACATTTCATTGCTATTACAACAATGCATCAGATTACAAGAATATACAGAGTATGAATAAATATTACACAGAAATATCAGAGATTACAATAAATTACATAGCAGCGGAAAATAATACAATGCACAACTAGAAGGAGATATACGGATACAAAGCTTTCCGGACATCATTCCAGCTGTAAACCAGGATCCTGTGAATATAAATCTACAAAACCAAAACTACTAGCTGCCCGTGTCAAAATAAGGGCACCCAGAGTTTAGGTCAAAACAATAAACTCCAGGTCAGTCATGGGACTGGTGTGAGAACTAAAACAGTTATAAATCTTTATTTTAAAGTTAGGTAAATCAAGGGACCACGCCGTATAACACGGAACGGGTTTCCTTCCAAGGATACCAGTGCATAAAACAAACAGCGCAATGCTAAATGAAGAACAATGAAGCTGTTATAAGACCCAGGTCCTATCACACAATGCAATGCAAGCCGGGGGATAGGGTTTTCCCTTATAACAGCCAAAGAATGCTTGATACGTTTAAAACAAATCATTTGATAGCATTATAAGTGCATAGTGTATAAAACAACTTCAAATCATAAGTATCAATCATAGACGGCATGGGTACCATATATCATGTCGCCATACTAGGCTCTACAATCAAAACCGAAAATGTCACGTATTTGGAAGTTGGATTTCCATCTATGAACTGAGGCTAGGGATCGTCCTCACCGTCTTCGAGACTCTCTAGCCCGAGCCTCAGGGTCAGAGCGCATCGACCCTTGGAGCGACAGGGCCGGTCCACCGATGTGGATTAAAATTCCTGAACACTATGTTTCCCCGCCCTTTGGGGCGTAAATGAGCCAACGAATGACTCCATCGGACCCGGATCGTCCGATCAAACCGAGGCGCCTCGCAACAGCAACAACCACACAGGTGAAAAGTATATAAATGTCAGGGCTGGTAGGTCATTGACACCACCCTAAGTAGAAAGAAACGCATGTTCTCCCTGAGGTCCTCTCCCGTTTTTGGTTCACAACCGGGGTGCGGAACTCGCGAAGTAAACGTTACACAAAGCTACGCCATAAAGGTCGTGCTTCGATCATCACCACAAGACTTTGTTTTTCAACAGAAGCCTAGATCATTTGCCACTTAGGCATGCCACACAGGCAATTCACTCCATGCGTTTGATATCCATCAGTATATAACCCCTGAGCTCGTACGTCTCAGAGAAGGGCGTTAAGCAAGAGAATAAATTCTCTACCGCCAAACAGATTTATATTTAATAGAGATCAATCACACAGACTAAAATCCAATGTCAGACACACAGTCCATTTACAAGTCCGTTCTGGGTCTGAACGAAACCAGAGGCACCTAGTACCCCGCATATCCATCGATCTCCAAGTACGTCTGGACGATCACCAACTGTTTCCATCTTCTTGGGTGTACAGCCCAATCAAGATCATCAGTAATCACCCAAACGACGTGAAGATCTCCGGTCTTCGACCATCGTCTTCGTCTTCGACTTATCGTCGTATCAGTTATTCAGAATGGGATAAACCCGGTCTTCCCGAATAACCCACGTGTATTTTAAATAAGTGTTACACAAACACAACATACGACTCATTCCAATTCATCGGTCACTAACCGTAAATTAATCAAGAGAATAATTCCCCAAATATTAACCCCGAAGGCCGAAACCAACATCAGATCAATATCCAGGAAACCATTCTGCTTAGCTAACCGACTGTTAGTTTCTAAATTTCACATTCATAGGGAAAGGTTCCCATTAATTTTATCAAAGATAAATTCTTTATATTTATTCTTTAATCTATCCTTTTGAATTTCGATTCAACTAGACGGGATTAACGAACCTTACCGAAGTAATCATTTGTTTTAATTTCCCAATCCCAACCTATTCATCCCATGAAGTAAAACTGGTAATACTTCATATCTAACACCACGGTGTTATCGGTAAATTCAATTACATTTCACGTTCAAATCTAATTAAAGATTTAACTATCGCCTGGAGCAAAATTGGTGATACTCCATTCTCGATTATTTCAATCTAATTAAAGATTCATTAAAACTCCACTTAGTTTTAATCTTTGACTGGGTTAAAGAATCAGTGTCATTTAAAACACGGTTCACGATAAACCCAAAATCACATCACATTAATTATTGGGTTAAAGAACAAGTGTTATTTAAAACACTGTTCACGATAAACCCAAAAATCAATATCAATTCAATTAAATACTATTTAATTGGTACACTTCATTAAATCTAAATAAAAAGATTTAATCTTTTCTCAACTGGGTTCAAGAACAGTGTTAGTCAAGACACCATTCACGACAAACCAAAATCACATTTGATATTAAATACAAGGCTCTGAATAGAAAATATCCCGGCTTATATTCAATATCAAATTCTACGACCAACAAATATCGTATTGGAAATAACGATATATATCTATATCTTTCAAATTTCCATAACAACATCTGTATAGTCGCGAAATCCAACATCGAAACATTCCGAAGGCAATTCGATTCAAATCCATTCCAATGCAATCATTGGAAATTCTGGTTATTTTCAAAACCATTTCAAAGACAATTTATTTATTTAAAAATAAATTGAATTATAATTCTAGTTCAAAACTAGTTCATTTCGATAAAAATCTATTTTTATCTTTTCAAATATGGAGTTTTTCATCCCAATTCTTTCTAAATCATTTCTCATGATTTTACACAAATTATTACTATTTTTGATAATTTTATCAAGGCCCATACAGTCGATTTCCATCAACGGCCATCGAACTGCACTTACAGCGACCTTTTTCAAATTTGATTTGGACATAATTCCAAATCCAACCATTAGATTTCTAATTTCCAATATTCGTTAGAAAGCTCTTTTCGATAAGAACCCAACGGTTCCGGTTTTAGGAGAATCTGACGGTCGGATCTCCCGTAATATTCGTTCGAAGTCAATGGTCGAAATTCGCGAACTGCCGCGGCGCGGCGTGTTCTATTCAAGCTGTTATATTATATATATAATATATACTTCATCGATTTCAATTCAAAACGTGCTTTATAAATCGTTTTTAAATTCATTTTCAAAACGGTTTCAACTTCATATTCAATTTCAAATCAAAATTGAATATTCCAATTTAAATTCATTTTAAATTCTTTTCAAATTGATTTCAATTCAAATTGATTTCTAATTAAATTTCAGTTCGATTTCAATTCAATTCAATTTCAATTCGCATTCATTTTTATTCAATTTCAATTCAAATTCTTTTATATTCAATTTCAATTCGAATTCTTTTATATTCAATTTCAATTCGAATATTTTTATATTCAATTTCAATTCGAATTCGTTTATATTCGATTTCAATTCGAATTTATTTATATTCAATTTCAATTCGCATTTATTTATATTCAATTTCAATTCGAATTTATTTATATTCAATTCTTTTCAAAATACCAGATTTTGAAATCACTTTCGATATTCATTATAAAATGAATAAAATCGATATAAATATCGTTCACGTCAAAATGGCGTCAATCTAATCAATACGGCTTCATATATTCCTATTTTCAAATATTCTATTTCAAATATTTCTTTTTCAAATATTTCTATTTTAAAACTGGAATGAGGCCCAATCAATTACCATATAATGTTAATTATATGGATTTTCTACAACACATGCATATATCAACAACGATGAATAATCAACCATCATCCAAAGTGCATTCTACACTGTATAAGCATCAAATATAATTATTCAATGCTTATCACAGCCTGTCAATCAATCGATCGACATACAACTAAACAATCGGGATTAGTGTACATCAAATATCATCCCAATACCCGTGTGGGGTTTCAAGAAATCAAACACAGATTTTTATTTGTGCAGTTGGGCGATGTGTAAAATTTATCGTCCCAATCAAAGTCCTTCAAATAGGTGTACATAAACAAACCGTCCGGTTTGTAAATGAATATTTATTTATTCACATTCACGTTAAAAATTATATTTTTAACGATCAAACTATTTTATTCAACCTATGAATATTCTATTCGGTTCATTTATTAAATAAAATGTTATCTTTATTTTTCTAACTTATTTTTAGAAAATTTCGACGGCATAATGGCACGATACTAGAAACGGGACAAGGCCTAGCCTTATCCCCGGTCTAGTGAAGGCCCCCGCCATTCACACATCAATCAAATCAATTTCATTTCACCAAACAATTCAATTCAAACCAAATAATCTAACCAACTACACAACCAAACAATTAAACAAACAAGCCATCCATGGTCTGTGGATGACGGATGTCGGGTGCTGCTAAGCACCGTCTGCATCCTAGTATATATATAACTAGAAAAAGAAATTGAAGAGTGAGAAGTTCTCACAGATTAGCTAATCCAACTCCACGACTCTTCTTAGGTAGAAAATCTTCGCCACTCGCCCTTTGTCACTTTCTCTGCCCGTATTCTCTACATATGTAAAAATCGAATTCTTACTTCGCTATTCAATATATAAAAATCGAATTTTTACTTTGCCATTCAATAGATAAAAATCGAATTTTTACTTTGCTATTCAATAGATAAAAATCGAATTTTTACTATGCTATTCAATATATAAAAATCGAATTTTTACTATGCTATTCAATATATAAAAATCGATTTTTTACTATGCTATTCAATATATAAAAATCGAATTTTTACTATGCTATTCAATATATAAAAATCGAATTTTTTCTTCGCTATTCAATTTCAATTAAAAATTGGATTTTTATCACTTCAACTTCGTATTAAAAATTGGATTTTTAATCTCGCTAATTTCAATATATATATATAAAAAATCGCCTTTTCTATATAAAGATCTCATATCTACTATATTAAAATTCTTATTTTAATTCCTATATCAATTTGCACGAAGTCCGCGGTTTAAACAAGATTATCACATATTGAAATCTGAATTTAAACTACCCAAAGAAAATAAATAAGAACAAAAGGAGCTTACAGGTTTGGGCGGATTTCAGTCGAAGGGGGACCCACGAGAGGTGCTGCTGAGGCGGGGTAGGGCGCGGGTGGTGCTTTGGCGGAGGGTTTCAGTGGGTTTTGGGATTGTTTAAAGGAAAGAGGAAGGGAAAGGAGGACTGAGGGGGGAATTGGAAGGGGGAAGCACGGCCAGAGGCGGGGTGGAGGTGGTCGGCACGTGCGGTGGTAGCGATGCTCCTTTAGTCTGGCGCGGTGGCTGAATGGGAGTACAGGGCAACAACGTCTCGAGCTAGGGTTCGCGCGATGGAGGGGGGGCGCAGGGGAGCGGCGACTTCATTGGTGATGGGGGAGGAGCTCTGGCGGAGGGGGGGAGAGCGACGGAGCGAAGAAGAGGGAGGCCGCCTCGATTTGGATTGAGGACTGAAAAAGGGGATCGGGGAAATGGATAAAGGGTTTTGTTTGGGGGGGGGGGGTTATTTATAAAATTTTATATTATTTAATTAATTTTCATTCAAAAAGTTGCTTTTCCATTCGACCTCCGAATCACACCCAACGACTGTCGCCTCTAGCTAATTACCCCCATTCCGAACACAATGGAATATGTTTCGTAGGCCAGTTCGACCGTTATGATCCGTTTCCATTGAATTTAAAATATAAATCTTTATATATTCAATTTAAACGAACATTTCAAATTACCAGGGTCACATACTAACTCGAAAAATTCCCGAAAAATATTTTCTGGCTTCGTATTGATGATACGATCCTAACAAAACTAATTTCATCGAATTCTGAGACCGTTGGAAAAATGGCCATTTTTCAGTCGATTAAAATCAACTAAAACTGGTCAAACGCGTTTTCCTTTGCCACGCTCACATATTGATTCGGAAAATTATGAAATTTGGGATCTAGCAATAATTTGACACTGCGGACCCAACAAAAGTGGTTTCGTCGAAATCCGAGGTCATTTGCAAAATTCCCATTTTTAAGGGCCTGAATTCCATAGCGACTATTCAGAATTTTCAACTGGACATATCTTTTTATCCCCGCTATGAAATTTCAATTTTTCGGATTCGTTGGAAAGATATTCTCAATTAGATCCTATTGTTTTTGGTTTCACTAAAATCCGGATTGTTTCGCACCCAGTACATTCAATTGAAGTTTGAAATCGAATTATCGAACTACCGCGCCATTTTCAATTCCTTTTATAATTATATATAATTATTTATATTCTATCGTCGATCTATATAACTATATACGATTGAATTTTATTCAAAATAAATTTCTCGTCGTTTTTATTTAAAATAATTCATTTTAAATAATCAAAATTCGCTAAAATTGCCGAAATAAAAATTTTAAACTGGCCTAGATTTTCGGGTTGTTACAATCTCCCCCACTTTAAACTTTTCGTCCTCGAAAAGGAACAAAGTCGAAAGTGGTTTGATTAATCAACTCTACGTTCGATCTGGCTTCCATTCTCCAACTTTTCAGTTTCTGAGAATTTTCAAAAATTTCAAAAATTTGGCTAACACCCTAAATTTTCGAAAAATTTCGCCATAACCTCCCCTGCACCGGGAGCCACGGGAAAATCCCGAAATTGCCATACAAGCCTTCTGATCTCAAAAAGAAAAAGCCAAGCGGCTAGCCAATAGGCTCATAAAATCATCATCACCCAAACAAAACAGTAAATTATGATAAACATGTACCTATTTGTCGGGCAAACAAGTTTTATTCTCTGCTCTAGCCTCCTTGCTATGACCTGTTCAGTGTAAGTACATGTATATGCAAGCAAATGCGACCAATTTTCAATATAGTTCAATATTTGATTCAATTAGGCATAATGGTTCAAAATTATTAAACAAATAAACAAACAACACAAACATCAATCAATTAGTGAATTAGAGTTTCAAATTCATAATTTTGATATATATACAGAAAATCATGTTTTGGTGCCAGATCACAACAAATAAATCTAGCTATGTTGGTTTTGGTTCTCACGCCAGTCTAATGGAAATATATAGATATCACACCTTCGTCACTCGAAAATAAATACTGGTGATGGTATACTTCTTCATCAGGACCATGTCCGGGCGACTAGAGTGTGACTCTATATCTATCTAGTATATTAAAACTTCGAATATACGTTCATGACGCGTATATGCAAAATCTTTATATACTAGATTGTCCAAATTCAAAATAAATAAATAATCAAATACGTATAAAATGGTTTAAATTTTAAAACAAAATTGTTTCCATTTGAAAAATATACTCTTCACACTCGTTCTAGGATACTACTGATCCTATCTCTAACGAGTCATTCTAATTGGATATTACTAATCCAATATCTGATGAATTCTTTCGTATGGTTCTAATGTGTCTTGTTCTCGAGCTCTGTAAACCAAAGCTCTGATACCAAATGAAACGACCCCAACCTCCCCGTGAGGGAAAGCACGGATAGTTCGAGAACAAGCCACAAAAGAACGCAGACGGAAGGACATTTCATTGCTATTACAACAATGCATCAGATTACAAGAATATACATAGTATGAATAAATATTACACAGAAATATCAGAGATTACAGTAAATTACATAGCAGTGGAAAATAATACAATGCACAACTAGAAGGAGATATACGGATACAAAGCTTTCCGGACATCGTTCCAGCTGTAAACCAGGATCCTGTGAATATAAATCTGCAAAACCAAAACTACTAGCTGCCCGTGTCAAAATAAGGGCACCCAGAGTTTAGGTCAAAACAATAAACTCCAGGTCAGTCATGGGACTGGTGTGAGAACTAAAACAGTTATAAATCTTTATTTTAAAGTTAGGTAAATCAAGGGACCACGCCGTATAACACGGAACGGGTTTCCTCCCAAGGATACCAGTGCATAAAACAAACAGCGCAATGCTAAATGAAGAAAAATGAAGCTGTTATAAGACCGAGGTCCTATCACACAATGCAACGCAAGCCGGGGGATAGGGTTTTCCCTTATAACAGCCAAAGAATGCTTGATACGTTTAAAACAAATCATTTGATAGTATTATAAGTGCATAGTGTATAAAACAACTTCAAATCATAAGTATCTATCATAGACGACGTGGGTACCATATATCATGTCGCCATACTAGGCTCTACAATCAAAACCGCAAATGTCACGTATTTGGAAGTTGGATTTCCATCTGTGAACTGAGGCTAGGGATCGTCCTCACCGTCTTCGAGACTCTCTAGCCCGAGCCTCAGGGTCAGAGCGCATCGACCCTTGGAGCGACAGGGCCGGTCCACCGATGTGGATTAAAATTCCTGAACACTACGTTTCCCCGCCCTTTGGGGCGTAAATGAGCCAACGAATGACTCCATCGGACCCGGATCGTCCGATCAAACCGAGGCGACTCGCAACAGCAACAACCACACAGGTGAAAAGTATATAAATGTCAGGGCTGGTAGGTCACTGACACCACCTAGCTAGAAAGAAACGCATGCCCTCCCTGAGGTCCTCTCCCGTTTTTGGTTCACAACCGGGGTGCGAAACTTGCGAAGTAAACGTTACACAAAGCTACGCCACAAAGGCCGTGCTTCGATCATCACCACAAGACTTTGCTTTTCAACAGAAGCCTTGATCATTTGCCACTTAGGAATGCCACACAGGCAATTCACTCCATGCGTTTGATATCCATTAGTATATAACCCCTGAGCTCGTACGTCTCAGAGAAGGGCGTTAAGCAAGAGAATAAATTATCTACCGCCAAACAGATATATATTTAATAGAGATCAATCACACAGACTAAAATCCATTGTCGGACACACAGTCCATTTACAAGTCCGTTCTAGGTCTGAACGAAACCCGAGGCACCTAGTACCCCGCATATCCATCGATCTCCAAGTACGTCTGGACGATCACCAACTGTTTCCATCTTCTTGGGTGTATAGCCCAATCAAGATCATCAGTAATCACCCAAACGATGTGAAGACCTCCGGTCTTCGACCATCGTCTTCGTCTTCGACTTATCGTCGTATCAGTTATTCAGAATGGGATAAACCCGGTCTTCCCGAATAACCCGCGTGTATTTTAAATAAGTGTTACACAAACACAACTTACGCCTCATTCCAATTCATCAGTCACTAACCGTAAATTAATCAAGAGAATAATTCCCCAAATATTAACCTCGAAGGCCGAAACCAACAACAGATCAATATCCAGGAAACCATTCTGCTTAGCTAACCGACAGTTAGTTTCTAAATTTCACATTCATAGGGAAAGGTTCCCATTAATTTTATCAAAGATAAATTCTTTATATTTATTCTTTAATCTATCCTTTTGAATTTCGATTCAACTAGTCGGGATTAACGAACCTTACCGAAGTAATCATTTGTTTTAATTTCTCAATCCCAACCTATTCATCCCATGAAGTAAAACTGGTAATACTTCATATCTAACACCACGGTGTTATCGGTAAATTCAATTACCATTTCACGTTCAAATCTAATTAAAGATTTAACTATCGCCTGGAGCAAAACTGGTGATACTCCATTCTCGATTATTTCAATCTAATTAAAGATTCATTAAAACTCCACTTAGTTTTAATCTTTGACTGGGTTAAAGAACCAGTGTCATTTAAAACACGGTTCACGATAAACCCAAAATCACATCACATTAATTATCGGGTTAAAGAACAAGTGTTATTTAAAACACTGTTCACGATAAACCCAAAAATCAATATCAATTCAATTAAATATTATTCAATTGGTACACTTCATTAAATCTAAATAAAAAGATTTAATCTTTTCTCAACTGGGTTCAAGAACAGTGTTAGTCAAGACACCATTCACGACAAACCCAAATCACATTTGATATTAAATACAAGGCTCTGAATAGAAAATATCCCGGCTTATATTCAATATCAAATTCTACGACCAACAAATATCGTATTGGAAATAACGATATATATCTATATCTTTCAAATTTCCATAACAACATCTGTATAGTCACGAAATCCAACATCGAAACATTCCGAAGGCAATTTCGATTCAAATCCATTCCAATGCAATCATTGGAAATTCTGGTTATTTTCAAAACCATTTCAAAGTCAATTTATTTATTTAAAAATAAATAGAATTATAATTCTAGTTCAAAACTAGTTCATTTCGATAAAAATCTATTTTTATCTTTTCAAATATGGAGTTTTTCATCCCAATTCTTTCTAAATCATTTCTTATGATTTTACACAAATTATTACTATTTTTAATAATTTTATCAAGGCCCGTACAGTCGATTTCCATCAACGGCCATCGAACTGCACTTACAGCGACCTTTTTCAAATTTGATTTGGACATAATTCCAAATCCAACCGTTAGATTTCTAATTTCCAATATTCGTTAGAAAGCTCTTTTCGATACGAACCCAACGGTTCTGGTTTTAGGAGAATCCGACGGTCGGATCTCCCGTAATATCCGTTCGAAGTCAATGGTCGAAATTCGTGAACTGCCGCGGCGCGGTGCGTTCAATTCAGGCTGTTATATTATATATATATTATATACTTCGTCGATTTCAATTCAAAACGTGCTTTATAAATCGTTTTTAAATTCATTTTCAAAACGGTTTCAACTTCATATTCAATTTCAAATCAAAAATGAATATTCCAATTTAAATTCATTTTAAATTCATTTCAAATTGACTTCAATTCAAATTGATTTCTAATTAAATTTCAGTTCGATTTCAATTCAATTCAATTTCAATTTGCATTCATTTTTATTCAATTTCAATTCGAATTCTTTTATATTCAATTTCAATTCGAATTCTTTTATATTCCATTTCAATTCGAATTCATTTATATTCAATTTCAATTCGAATTCGTTTATATTCGATTTCAATTCAAATTTATTTATATTCAATTTCAATTCGAATTTATTTATATTCAATTTCAATTCGAATTTATTTATATTCAATTCTTTTCAAAATACTTGATTTTGAAATCACTTTCGATATTCATTATAAAATGAATAAAATCGATATAAATATCGTTCACGTCAAAATGGCGTCAATCTAATCAATACGGCTTCATATATTCCTATTTTCAAATATTCTATTTCAAATATTTCTTTTTCAAATATTTCTATTTTAAAACTGGAATGAGGCCCAATCAATTACCATATAATGTTAATTATATGGATTTTCTACAACACATGCATATATCAACAACGATGAATAATCAACCATCATCCGAAGTGCATTCTACACTGTATAAGCATCAAATATAATTATTCAACGCTTATCACAGCCTGTCAATCAATCGATCGACATACAACTAAACAATCAGGATTAGTGTACATCAAATATCATCCCAATACCCGTGTGGGGTTTCAAGAAATCAAACACAGATTTTTATTTGTGCAGTTGGGCGATGTGTAAAATTTATCGTCCCAATCAATGTCCTTCAAATAGGTGTACATAAACAAACCGTCCGGTTTGTAAATGAATATTTATTTATTCACATTCACGTTAAAAATTATATTTTTAATGATCAAACTATTTTATTCAACCTATGAATATTCTATTCGGTTCATTTATTAAATAAAATGTTATCTTTATTTTTCTAACTTATTTTTAGAAAATTTCGGTGGCATAACGACACGATACTAGAAACGGGACAAGGCCTAGCCTTATCCCCGGTCTAGTGAAGGCCCCCGCCATTCACACATCAATCAAATCAATTTCATTTCACCAAACAATTCAATTCAAACCAAATAATCTAACCAACTACACAACCAAACAATTAAACAAACAAGCCATCCATGGTCTGTGGATGACGGGTGTCGGGTGCTGCTAAGCACCGTCTGCATCCTAGTATATATATAACTAGAAAAAGAAATTGAAGAGTGAGAAGTTCTCACAGATTAGCTAATCCAACTCCACGACTCTTCTTAGGTAGAAAATCTTCGCCACTCGCCCTTTGTCACTTTCTCTGCCCGTATTCTCTACATATGTAAAAATCAAATTCTTACTTCGCTATTCAATATATAAAAATCGAATTTTTACTTTGCTATTCAATAGATAAAAATCGAATTTTTACTTTGTATTCAATAGATAAAAATCGAATTTTTACTATGCTATTCAATATATAAAAATCGAATTTTTACTATGCTATTCAATATATAAAAATCGAATTTTTACTATGCTATTCAATATATAAAAATCGAATTTTTTCTTCGCTATTCAATTTCAATTAAAAATTGGATTTTTATCACTTCAACTTCGTATTAAAAATTGGATTTTTAATCTCGCTAATTTCAATATATATATAAAAAATAAAAAAAAATCGCCTTTTCTATATAAAGATCTCACATCTACTATATTAAAATTCTTATTTTTATTCCTATATCAATTTGCACGAAGTCCGCAGTTTAAACAAGGTTATCACATATTGAAATCTGAATTTAAACTACCCAAAGAAAATAAATAAGAACAAAAGGAGCTTACAGGTTTGGGCGGATTTCAGTCGAAGGGGGACCCATGAGAGGTGCTGCTAAGGCGGGGTAGGGCGCGGGTGGTGCTTTGGCGGAGGGTTTCAGTGGGTTTTGGGACTGTTTAAAGGAAAGAGGAAGGGAAAGGAGGACTGAGGGGGGAATCGGAAGGGGGAAGCACGGCCAGAGGCGGGGTGGAGGTCGTCGGCACGTGCGGTGGTGGCGATGCTCCTTCAGTCTGGCGCGGTGGCTGAATGGGTGTACAGGGCGACAACGTCTCGAGCTAGGGTTCGCGCGATGGAGGGGGGGGGGCGCAGGGGAGCGGCGACTTCATTGGTGATGGGGGAGGAGCTCCGGCGGAGGGGGGGAGAGCGACGGAGCGAAGAAGAGGGAGGCCGCCTCGATTTGGATTGAGGACTGAAAAAGGGGATCGGGGAAATGGATAAAGGGTTTTGTTTGGGGGGGGTTATTTATAAAATTTTATATTATTTAATTAATTTTCATTCAAAAAGTTGCTTTTCCATTCGACCTCCGAATCACACCCAACGACTGTCGCCTCTAGCTAATTACCCCCATTCCGAACACAATGGGATATGTTTCGTAGGCCAGTTCGACCGTTACGATCCATTTCCATTGAATTTAAAATGTAAATCTTTATATATTCAATTTAAACGAACATTTCAAATTACCAGGGTCACATACTAACTCGAAAAATTCCCGAAAAATATTTTCTAGTTTCGTATTGACGATACGGTCCTAATAAAACTAATTTCATCGAACTCTGAGACCGTTGGAAAAATGGCCATTTTCCAGTCGATTAAAATCAACTGAAACTGGTCAAACACGTTTTCCTTTGCCACGCTCACATATTGATTCGGAAAATTATGAAATTTGGGATCTAGCAATAATTTGACACTGCGGACCCAACAAAAGTGGTTTCGTCGAAATCCGAGGTCGTTTGCAAAATTCCCATTTTTAAGGGCCTGAATTCCATAGCGACTATTCAGAATTTTCAACTGGGCATATCTTTTTATCCCCGCTATGAAATTTCAATTTTTCGGATTCGTTGGAAAGATATTCTCAATTAGATCCTATTGTTTTTGGTTTCACTAAAATCCGGATTGTTTTGCACCCGGTACATTCAATTGAAGTTTGAAATCGAATTATCGAACTATCGTGCCATTTTCAATTCCTTTTATAATTATATATAATTATTTATATTCTATCGTCGATCTATATAACTATATACGATTGAATTTTATTCAAAATAAATTTCTCGTCGTTTTTATTTAAAATAATTCATTTTAAATAATCAAAATTCGCTAAAATTGCCGAAATAAAAATTTTAAACTGGCCCAGATTTTCGGGTTGTTACATTTCTAGTCAACATGACGGTGAGTTGCACGGTCTTCCATACAAAGCTTCAAATGGGGCCATACCAATACTGGATTGATAACTGTTATTATAGGCAAACTCTACTAGATGTATATGGTCATCCTATGATCCACCAAACTCCAATACACAAGCTCGCAAAAGATCTTCTAACACTCGATTTATCCTCTCTGTCTGTCCGTCGGTTTGAGCATGATACGCGGTACTGAGATGTAATTCTGATCCTAATGCCTCTTGTAAGCTCTTTCAAAATCCCCTAGTGAACAACGGATCTCGGTCACTCACAATGCCTTTGGGTATTCCATGAAATCTCACTACCCACTTCATATACATTTCAACTAACTTAGCTGCAGTCCTATTCGACTTGACGGGTATAAACTTCGCACTCTTGGTCAATCGGTCCACAATCACCCAAATGCTATCATGACCCGATCTAGTCCTTGGTAACCCATCAATGAAATCCACTGAAACTTGTTCCCATTTCCATTCTTGGATTTCCAACGGTTGTAACAAACCACTAGGCTTCTTTTGCTCAGCTTTAACTAGCCGGCTATTCATGCATTTGGATATAAACTTCCCAATGTCACTCTTCATCCCTTCCAAGTAGTAGGTCTGCTTCATGTCTCGATACATTTTGTTACCACCGGGATGTATAGTCAGTTTTGAGTGATGACATTCTCTAAGCACTTCATCTCTCAATCTATTGACATTGGGTACAAATAGTCTTCCATTCTTTCTAAGCCATCCATCTCGATCAATCCCATACTTGTTCATCTCTTCATCGATTCCCATCTCTAACTTTGAGATGATTTCCAATAGGTTAGGATCGTCCCTCTGACTGGAACCAATCCGCTCAATCAAAGTGGGTCTGATCGTCAAACATGCTAACATTTCTGGATCCAATTCGCACTTTGGACTGAAATCATACCCTGCGATATACTCCAGTTGCTTCCATTCAAGAAACATAGCCCCTAAACTGGCATGTCTCCTACTCAAGGCATCAGCTACCGCATTTCCTTTCCCAGGTGTATATGCGATATCGAAATCATACGAAGCCAAGAACTCTAACCAACTCTGCTGACGACGATTTAAATCCTTTTGAGAGAAAAGATACTTTAACGATTTATGATCAGTAAACAACTCGAATATTTCTCCCAGGAGATAATGTCTCCACATCTTCAACGCGAATATGATCGCTGCCAATTCCAAATCATGGGTAGAATATCTTTTCTCATGCGGTTTCAGTTGTCGACTAGCATAAGCTACAACCCTACCTCCTTGCATCAATACAACACCTAGTCTGGTACCACATGCATCTGTATATACTGTCATCTCTTCATTCCCCTTAGGAATGACTAACACGGTGCACATGTAAACTTTTCCTTTAGACTCTTAAATGCATTCTCGCACTTTTCATTCCAGACGAAAGCTTGATTCTTCTTGGTCAACTGAGTCAACGGTGCTGCTATCTTGGAGAAGTCTTGGATAAACTTACGATAATATCCAGCCAATCCCAAGAAACTTCTTACGTCAGTTGCATTCTTGGGCATAGACCAATCTTGTACCGTAGCCACTTTCGCAGGATCCACGGCAATACCATTCTCTAAAAAAACATGGCCCAAGAATCTCACTTCTCTTCTCCAGAAGTGACACTTAGAAAACTTTGCTTTCAATTGGTGTTTTCTCAACACCTCCATCACTACTCTCAAATGTTCCTTGTGCTCTTCCTCTGTCCTCGAGTAGACTAAAATATCATCCACGAACATAAGAACAAACTTATTCAATTGATCCCTGAATACCCTATTCATAAGATCCACAAAATATGTTGGTGAATTAGTCAACCCGAATGGCATGACCAACCACTCATAGAATCCAAACGGTGTTCGAAATGCCGTTTTAGCTTTACTCTCAGCTTCCACTCTAAGCTGATGAAAACCTGTCGCGAAATCCAACTGAGAGAACACTCTCGCTCCACTCAACTAATCAAACAAATCATCTATCCACGGTAGAGGATACTTATTCTTCCTCGTCACCTTATCCAGCTCACGGTAGTCCACACACAATCGAAGGGAACCATCGGCCTTGGTAGCAAACACAACTGGTGCTCCGCATTCAGAAACACTTCTTCTGATAAATCCCTTCTTCAAACGATCGCTCACTTGCACCCCAAGCTCTCGCTGCTCCCTTGGTGCCATACGACGAAGTGGCATCACTATAGGTCTGGCATCTTTCACTAAATCAATATAGAACTCAATCTCTCAGTGTGGTGGAAGTCCGGTCACTTCCTCCAAGACGTCCGGATACTAGCCAGCCACGGGCACATCTGACAACTCATCATGCGGGATGTCGAGGAAATTTAGAAAACTAGCCATTACCCCATCACTAGGTAGACCACCAAACACTACCCTCCACCCATCATCCGCTCTAACTGTCACCAAAAAGACCTCACAGTCTACCACCACCCCGTATCTTTGGAGCCAATCGACTCCCAAAATAATGCCAAACCCAGTACAGCCCAAAACAACGCAATCACAAAAAAACATGCATCCATGACTTGATAAGACCACATTACGGAAAATCATGCTAAGGCTAGTCGAACCACCAATCGGGTTCATCACCGCTAAAGGTCTATCGGCTATCTCGGGTTCCAATCCCAACCTATCTACCAGGTCACTAGATATGAAGGAACTGGAAACTCCGGTATCAAACAACACTCTAACTGGAACATCATAAACAGAAAGCATACCTTTAATAACAACATTCTTTCCTTTCTCCGTCGTCCTTGGGGAATTCGACGAAGAAGGAACACCATTGATAGCATATGCTTTCACAATCTGCTTCTCTTTAGGGGGTTGCAGACACTTATCCTTGTGATGTCCCACTTGGCCGCAGTTAAAGCACTTCCTATCCGCTGGCTTGGCCCGACACTCTTTGGCATAGTGGCCCTTCTTACCATAGCTGAAGCACTCAACGTCTTTCTTACTCTTTTTCTGGCCATCCTTAGCTTGATTCTGCTTCCTCTTATTCTGAGAATTATTCTTGCCTCCACCGCCTTCTTGCGGTTTCGGCTCTCCTGCAGATACAACAGCAACTTCAATCTTTGACTTAGGGTAAAGACTCTCTGATCTCAATGCTTTCCCTACAATCGATTCAAACGTCTCATCGATGTGGTTAATAAGCCTTTCCCCCAAGTACCCATCCAAGCCAGTTATGAACTTCTCGTTCTTCTTCTCGGCAGTATCAATAAGAGATAACCCATATTTCGATAAAGTATCGAACTCTGCAATATACTCTGAAACTGCCCTTCCATTCTGTTTAAGCTCCAAGAACTTCCTAAACAACTCTGACTTCTAGGCAGCTGGGATAAACTTATCACTGAATCGGGTCTTAAACTGATCCCAAGTAACTCGATCCTCTGGGGCAGCTGCCTTAATAGTGTTCCACCAATTCATTGCTCGTCCTTGCAACTAACGGGATGCTAGCTTTCTCTTCATCGCATCCTCAATACCCAAGTCTTCGAAGATATGCTCATAGCTATCCAACCAATCCTGAACTTCTGTAGCCGATTCCGTTCAGTGGAACGGCTTTCCACCAAGACTAGTGTAATCCTTGCATAGCTTGGCGAAATCGGCCCTAGGCACCTGCACCGCTGCACCACCACCATTAGCAACATTAGGAACTGCTCCTTGCACATCTCTAAGCATTTCTCTCATGAAGTCAGTGAACATCGTCCTCATACCAGGAGCATTCCCATTATTAGCTCCTCTACCAGTACCCCTCGTATGTCGGCTCATCGTTCAATCTGTAAGGAGAAAATGATTAACCATCTCTTCAATGGTGCTAGTGCAGTGTGACTCCATCCTTAAATATACTAATAGTATATATATATAGCTTTTGAAAACCAAAATAATCACAAATACACGCTCTCATATACGTATACTATCTCTCCCTGGTGTCTTTCCCTAGGTTAACTACGCAACCTAGAGCTCTGATACCAAGTGTGACGGCCCGCCCCGCACCAGCCGACATTTCCCACGGGACGATCGTCAAAGAAAAGAAATAAGATGAAGAACTTAACGGTAGTAGGGGTAGAGGTCCAAACTCGGTTCGGTTCGGTCTATGTTGCTCAGGCCCCCCGTTCGGTTCAGCTCATTTTCCCCTCCTTCGCTTCGGTTCGGGTTCACCTCCTCCATGCGGTTCGGTTCGGGTTCACCTCCTCCATGCGGTTCGGTTCGGGTTCACCTCCTCCATGCGGTTCGGTTCGGTGCTTTGCTCCTTGGTTCCGTTCGTCCCTCCTGCTCCAGCTTGCTTACTCCGATCTGATCCCATGTTCCATTCCGATCCGATCCGATCCTCAACCCAACTCCAACTCTTTGCACGTGACCTTCCTTCTTGCCAAGCCCTCATTCTTGTACTAGTTTCCGATCCGGTTCGATTCTCTGCTCAGCTCCCCGGGCCGACCCGAGCCCCCAAACCCGATTCGATCCGATCCGAAACCCTGCACAACTTCCTGCAACTTTTCCAGCAAATATTTTACGCCATACGACGACGTTTTCGACCATTCTAACTTTTCTAATCAATCACAAAGCATACCATACAGTCAAAGCAACATAGAGAATTAACCATAAACACCAAAACAACAATATGATGTGTTAAAATGGATCACACATACCCAAAACCTATATTTTCCCCTTAAGCATGATTAAGCAAATCTAATGATATGATTAGCAAAACTTAACCAAATCAATCAAATTTTCTAACAGAGGCCTAAAGCAATATTTCGAAATTTATAAATATTTTTCCAGAATTTAATCATGTTTAAATTCGCTAATTAAC
The DNA here is from genome assembly GCA_030737875.1 of Allium sativum. Classification (NCBI taxonomy): domain Eukaryota; kingdom Viridiplantae; phylum Streptophyta; class Magnoliopsida; order Asparagales; family Amaryllidaceae; genus Allium; species Allium sativum. The sequence continues at coordinate 563,300,715 of CM060919.1, read as the reverse complement.
ACTAATCACCCTTAATTACCATAATTAGTGAGGAACAATGCAAATGACTCACCTTTGCCGCAAATAAATTGTAGACCTGAAATGATTCTCTGTTTGGCACGAATACTGATGTCTAACAGCAGTTCTAACCTTGCTTTGGTGCTATTTCTCACTAATTTGGTGAAGATTAGGCTAATACTTGATTAGAGAGTGATTAGAGGTGATTTGGGATGAAATTAGAAGGTGGAGGCCATGGCTAGGTTGAGAGGAATGATAAGTGGCGGCTGAAAAATGGTAAAAGGGTGTTCTCTAAATCCTAACAGTCCTTAAATACTCCAAATCCCGAAATCCTCCTCTAGGCCTAGCTGTTAATTACCCAATTAAGCCCGGTTAAGCTGTTTTTCACCTTCTAAACCTTAATTCAGCCATATCTCCCAAACGATAAGTCCGTTTGGCTAATGCGACCACTCTACGGAAAGGTAAACCATCATCCGGATTTAGTGGAAGTGGTTTCAGGTCAAAACTCCTTTCCAATCAAAAGTTATGGCCGAAACAAGATCAGCTAGGGACAAAACGGTCATTTAAAAATCGGTAAAAATCATAAACATGGGAAATGACCCCAATAGTCGTCTCCCATAGTTACATGGCTATACGACTTCGTATGAGAAAGAAATAAATATTCTACGATCCTTTGATGCGTAGAATGCGGGTCGTTTCAATCACCTTCGACTAACCTTTTAAGATTAACCTTTTGGCGAAGAAATGCATGCTCAATGCAAAGTTCAGATTTAAAGAAGAGTTGGCCTCAACCCAGCTCTCCTTACTCGAAATAGACGGATCGTCGTCGTAGGAAGCGTCCACGAGAACCACAGACTCTTCCGCCGAACAAACTATATCGAATATGTTCTTGAAGACAGAGGAGTTCCAAGAATGGAGACACGACTTGAGATGCTTAAGCTTGAGGGAGAAAACAACGATAGGACTACCAAAAGCGGCAGCCGACCAAGAATCTACCACAGTCTGGTGGAAAGAGCGATAGGATCGCCGCATGGTCTGAAATCAAAACAAAGAAGGCCCAAACAAAGCGTGAGGCGAGATAAATAAAATCATTTGTGCATGATCCAAGTTGGTGCGGTGGAGATGGAATACGGAGAAGGAGAATGAAAGGTTGAACAAACCTTCTGAACCAAACACTTGGTGAAATGGCCTCTATACGATCATAACCACTAACGCCGAAAAGGAATACCAAAGACCAGAACCAACGAAAGGCTAACGAACCAGCCCACCACAAACCCCAATGATAAGCAATTGCTACAAACACATCATTAATTGACATGCTGAAGCAAAGCCCATCAAATACCAGCATAAGCGAAGGGGAACTTTGTTCGCCAACAGCAGCGTCGTTGCTTGAGGCCAAAGCCACAAAGCACATTACCAAAGAAGTGATAGAGAACCAATCGAATGGGTCAGACGCAAACCCAGCAGTAACCAACATAAATAATAGGATACCCACCGAACCAAGCATGCAAAAGCAGTCCACAAGACAAACCAAGGGAAATAAGCGAACCAATAAGAAACACACTCAACACCATACAGTCAGCACGAGAAGCACAAAAAGAAACAAGCAAAGCACTGGCAGTAGGGGAATAGGCCAGTGCCTTTGTGGAAAAACGATGGCTTGCCGAAATAGGCAAAACTCAAAAGCTTTGTCATGCCACAAACCAAGTGTTCACCACTAATGGCACTACCTCCTTAATAGTAGCATCATGGAGCCCCACAGAAGGCCAAAATAAGAATAAAGAGAAACGAACCTGCTAGTATAAACCCAAGGAGAGAGCCAACGTGCAATGATAACTAGAGCCAAGCAAAGGAATAGTCTTCGCTGCCATGCCAACTGCCTCGAGTGATTGCATACAAAGACGAGAAAGGTCCCAACGTTTACCATAATACATCCAAGACTTCTTCAACCTACTCAAAGACCTATTCTCACTCCGACGCCAAAAGGGAGTCAAATCCATAAAAAGCACGGAGCCACAACAAACCAGATCCTCATCACAAGACGACAAAGCAGTAAGAGCAAAACAACCATTTCTTAAACACATAGGAGGGAGAGCACGTGCCTTCGCACAACCCAAACCAACCTGAGATTCATCAAACCCCTGATTCCCCTTACCTGAAAACCCTATAGCCACCTTAGACCTCACCTTCGATCGCTGGAAAGACCAACGATGACAGCCCTTAGAAATATCACTAGAGTTTCCAAGACTAGGCTACTACGAGACAAGTTGAGTGAAATAGGTGAACAACTTAGGTAAGAAGCGGGTAAAGGGGATCAAATCCCCTGACCCACCACCCAAAGCCTTAACTAACAACACATCGTTGTAGCAGCAACACAGACCTGAGGATCTGGCAGAAGCGGAGAGGAACTGTCTCTAAACGGGAGTTCCAGCAATGGACTTCAGAAGGAAATGGATAAGGGGAGTCAATTCCACTAAACCCGATTCATCGGAATCCATCGATGAAGAAAACCCATCCCAAAACAATTGATCTCGCTTCACTCCTTTCAGAACCAATGAGCTGGAAAAACCAACACACGAACAAGGCGTCGGAGCTGAGAGAGCTCCTACACCCAGATAAAAGGGAACCGATTCCAAAAAAGAATCGGCAATAAGAACAAATCGATTACGGGAAAGTGCAACAAAAGATGACAGCGTGCCGATTTCAACCTCTTATGCTGGATGTGTAAGTTACCTTGTTTTGTAGGGTCAATGAGTCAGCATATTTTATGCATTTTTGTATCGTACTACGAGATCGCCACATTGGATTGTGCTACTTGATTTCATTTTCGTATTCTCATGGACGAATTGAAAGCATAAGTGCTATTATGTTGTCGATGTGGAGAGTACGTCTATTGTTAGTTGGCTTCTTGGAGTTTCACTTTAGGTTGGGCGAGGTGAGGTACTTAAGTCACATTACCTGGATTAGGAAGTCGTTATTGATCCTAAAAAAGGCTATAGTGATATTACCGGGAGTGTAGGTTGTCACGTGATAGTCGGCTACCGAGTTTCTTGTGATGAAGTATTTGGCTCTTTGTTTAGAGTTGATGGAGATAGAGTTATCTATGGTGGTAGAGTTCGCTTTGAAGTCTCGAAAGCACTATTTTTTGGATGGATTTGGAGTTGTCGGTAGTGTTATCTCACTAGGGTTCCTCCTCTTCGAGTAGGATCTTAACTTTTGTCGGTAGCAACGACTTAGACTCCTAGTCCTAGTGCTATTGTTATTATGCTGGAGATAAACTAGTTTAGGAGCGGTATTCCACTAGTGGATGTTGCTCAATTTTGTTACTAGTTACGGCTTCATGGTTTGAAGTATTGTTGTATGGATAATACTAAGGTGATTAGTTCGATGTTAAAGAAATGTTGTTCCCAGCATCTTTGGAGGGTGTTTGGCACTCATTTCCTGGTGAATGGATGGTCAGCTAGTTATGCTAGACGGGAAGAGCCATGTAGCTTCTCAGTAGCTACTTGGGATTCCCGTATAGATAAGAGAGTGACTTTCGATGGTTTACATCAATCGGTTTACCAGAATTTGAGAGTAGCATGATAACTCCTAAGTTTTGTTTGATTCGACGATGAGAGATGCTAAACTTACTTCCCTCATTTGTGCAGATCGATATCCATTATTCTCGAGTCATATATGGATTAGATGTCTTTCCTTGATTAGACTAGAATCTTGCATGTTAAGGTTGATGTGGATGTTATTTTTCATGATTACTATTATTTTATTATGCATGTTGATCATTGATACTTGACATGACCACTTATGCTTACATATTGTTAGGCATGCACGATTGTTGTTTTTATTGTGCTCCATTAATTTTCATACATGACTTGACACATTTATTTTTGTTTGTTGGTTTCTACTACTATGTTTAACCCTCTTTGTTAAATACATGTTTTGGTACATGGAGCATGAACTGATTGTTTAGATGCTTACTCGCTTTTGTTTTCATCTAAATGCCAAGCTTACTTTAAAAGATGTATTTTTGGTATTAACCTTAGTGCATTTTCTTTGGTTTTACTCCCCTGATATGGGTGGCCACATTTAGGCCTTTGTTTCGTTTTTTGTTTGGTCCTTAAAAGACATGTTGTGGTTTTTTTGGATCGAGCCACGCAAAGGACGTGCTGCTGTCAAAGTTGGAAGAAAATAATGATTTTATTTTCAGGTTGAAGTTGGATTCTAATTATAGGGTTATCACTTTTATTCCTATTGCCTGTTGGAATGGGAATAAATGTGCAACTCAGATGTTTGGGTTGATCAGGATGGTTTCGGATTTTGATTGTGGTTTACTTAGGGATGAGAATTTTGGCTCCATTCCAAATTTTGAGTCTGCTCCCTTTGTTGTGATTGATCTCTTGTGAGGTTGTTGAGAGCAATAAGAGATAATTTGGTTTGTATTGTCACTTAGTCGAGAGTGTTGGGTTATGTAGTTTGGTCCTTTTAGATTTTGGGGACGAAATCATACAAGGAGGGGAGAATGTCACGATCCATATTTTAACAAATGAATATTTAAATATTATTCATTAATTATTTGAGTGACAGTTCCAAAGGTTATTGTTCACAAGTGATCGAATCTGGACTCGAGACTAGTTCAATTGAGTTTAGATTGTTCGTTAGGTGAAAATAAGCAATTGGATCGCTATCTTCCGAGGTTGGTCGATTTAAGGGTTAAAGCCATCTCAAAATACATGTAGATTTTTTGTTTTGGGGCACAACCTCAGATTGCAATGAAACTACTACCATCAGAATTGTATTGTTGAGGTGATATACATTGTTAAGTTTTGTAATGATCGGGCATGTCAACTGATAGTACGGAGCACAAAAGCGCATCAGTTTTTCTTGAAATCGATAGAGATAAACCACTCAAGAGAATAAAATAATATTTAATCATCGTAGCTACAGTGACTTATCAAACCTGGCCTTTTTTCTTCTTTTCTTCACCACGCTACTTAATGTTGCACCCATTTCCATGGCCGCCCATTTTTATGGCACAAAAAATTTAAATCTCGTAACCTTCTGAGATATAAATCATGAGATTGAATTCGTTTGCACTTCGATCTACACCACGCTCATACCCTTGTTGTTTGGATAGATCACCATTACCTCTAACCGCTGAGCTTAGAACCTTGACTTTCCACGTGCACAATCGGTTTAGAGGATTTCAAGGCTTTAGCGAGGCTTAACAAGGCCAGATGCTTTATTGACGTCGATTTCAAGTGGTTTGAGCCACTATTGGGGGGTGTGTAACACCCCACCTCCGCTAGGGTCACTCACAAAGGGAATGCACTTGCTTTGGTGGAGCATTATCTAGGTAAACATACACATAAATATTACAAGACAGAACATATAAAACAGTGGAAGGAAAACCAAATTTCATTTCTTTAAAATCTAGTAAGGCCTAAAGCCTTTTACATCAAAATGCCATTAAATCCATTACATCGAAATCTGTCTTACAATAGTAAAGAAGCATAAAACCATAGTCATAAATCATTCCCCAAGTAAAACAGTAAAGCAACCATAGCCAAGAAAGGTCCAAGCCATATATGATGATCTTGAAGCAGAAAGAAGTCCAAACTAAGTAGTAGTGTTTCCTCCCTGAGAACCTGGGGGAAAGAAACGGAAGAAAAAGAGGCGAAACAAAAACGGGTCAGTCATACAGACTGGTAAGTCCTAGTGACTTTCAGCATAGAAACAAGTAAAGATAACATGACATATATAAACTGAAAGTAAACATAAGGATGATGACAAGATAGGCAAGTTAAACTAAGATAACAAGATAAACTACGCAAACGAGATAAACTAATGTAACAAGATAAACTATGCTATAGCATCGCATGTTCTACATTCTCTGCACCAATACTGGTTTAACAGAATTAGGTGCTATCCTAATGTCTAAACAGAACGGAAACAGAAACAGAAATGGGCCTTTACCACCTGTACTAGTAACCCAACCCGTGTCATGTATTAACTATGAAATGATCCCTTGCCCAATATCATGAAATGACCCATTACTTGGTCCCACGAAACGATCTATTAATCGATCGGCTCCCTACAAGTTCTAGCTCGTCATGTGTCTGTGTCATATGGCCGTATCATGAATGTAGTCACCTATGCTAGGTCCACCATAGGGTGTATCAAGCCCTAGGGTGCCAACCACCGACACGAATCAAGCACACACAGTGTAAACCTACTGATGCCCAATGCCTGCTTTTTCAACTCCGGACTACGTGCACGACCATAGTACGCTTGAACCTACAATGGCGCACCTACTCAGCCGTCGTTCTGGTCGCTTACAATCAGCCCAGTAATCGTGCCCCACCCTGCCTAGTTCCAGGGTACCATGATACATTTAGTGGGTTACTGCTGAAAAGGACAGCGTAACTAGTGTTTCAATATGTTATTAAAATACGGGTTGTTACATTCTCCCCTCCTAAAAGGATTTCGTCCCCGAAATCTCTAAGTTAGGAAGAATGTATCCTACCATCCAATCATTCATCTACTCAACCATCATTCACAAGCAACCATTGTCCTTAAAAGATTTCTAATGCTGTATGAATATATGCAGAAAGCGTGTGTATATGTACTTATCTAATGCAAAAGATCAGGCGGTTACTGATTCAGTAGACCTCCTTAATGCAAAATATGTTAGTGTAATGAGTCCAACATGTATGCAAATTCCTAACATACTTAATAATCTCTACATGAGTGCACAAACATTCATTCATATGCAACATCCAAATGATAGCATATCAAGTTTCCATCCATGTACAAGTATAAGCACTCATGCATATGCAATATGAAAATGTGACTAACCGATCTAGTGCCTAATGTGTGTTATGCAACCACAAGTAACCACTTGCAACCATTTGCAAACATCAACCATAACATGTTTCAAATACATGTTTACATCCATAGTGTTCTACCTAAGGTTCTCAAGATAGGATCGAGAAGATAGAAGCACGTAAAAACTTTGTGCCCATTAGGCAATGTCAAAACTGGAAATCTACATCACACATATACTGATTAGGAGAAGAACTCCCTAAGCACTAGCCCCGAAGACCGAAATCAACATCAGACTGACACCCAAAGAATTACTAAACCCGACCAATATATATATATATGTTTCTAGGAAACTGAGCATGATGGACTCCTTTTAGGTCACAAGAAATCCCTTCCTAAAACTAACCCATATCCTATAAAACCCAAAATAAAGTTTAGTCAACCCAATGAACATCCTCATGCCCCAACATGTACTACTAACAAATGAGTCATATTCCCTATGGGATTTGCAACAGAAATAGGATTGAGAATAGAAACGAGAGGATATACATAAAAGATAGCATGCAAGTAAACTCTACAGGAAAATAGGGATCAAGGATATACTCTTAAAAAGAGATATGATGCGCGTATCTAGTCTTCTATCTTCTAAGTCGCATTTCCTTGAGCTTAACTCCATTGTGCTTTGACCGTCTTTAACTTCACAATTTCATAGCTTCTTAATTCTTGTTTCCAAAATATGAGTTGGAACTCATTTCCCTGTTGCCTCTCGTTCCACTTTCACTTATTTCCCCTTCTAGTATACTCGGCTCAAACATATCTGCGTACTCATGGTTTCATGCAAGCTCTCCAAAAATTCACTAGTGACTCTTGGATCTCGTTTACCCACTATAAGGTATTCCACGCAGAGGAACTATCTCTTGAAAATAAACAGATGTCAGCCATGTTTCCAAATTTACTTACTAAGGTGATTTCCTATAACTCATGCATAAGCGAAATGAACCATCTGCCTTAGTGGCGAACACTACTCGAGCGGATCAACAAATGTTTCAAGATATTCTAGGTAACTAAGCATGACATAATCCTAAGGGTTACACTAGACTTCGAGGGCATTACTAAGGCAAGTCAAGAGTCTAACTACCATGGAACTAGTACAAACAAGTCATGAATATACACTTAGCATAGACATTCTCAAATCCAAACAAGTCATGTATAAATGAGCCGATTCCCCAACAGGATTTGAGACACAAAAAAATGGGATCCTTTACTACGCTAGTACTAAGGTGCAGAGACTCAACTATTGAAGCAGGATTAAAAGGATGCGATGTACAAAAACAAAGTCCTAACGGGATGATAGAAAAGAAAAACTAAACCTTCAACAGAAACATTACCACCTCTCTTAGGTATGCTAGTAATGAGAGCATACAATTGCCCCATCGACGATCTTGTTCTTTGCCCTTGTCCTTGTCCTATAACACTTAACTACATGTGCCTTTTTACCATACTAAAGATACTCTTTCTTGTCATGGGTTTTATTATTCTTTCACTTTGGCCTCTCCCTTTTCACCTTTTCCTCCTTCGTGGATTAAGCCATATCAACAAGTTTCTTATCCTTAGGCTTGTGTTCTTTTATCCTTGTTCTTACTATCCTTGTATAGCTTGTTGACAAGTTTCTCGAAATCTACCTCCATCGCACGGCAACCCTACAAACCTTGAAATAAGATTAGTCGCAGATGGAACTACTGCGGCTACTGATGGAGGTTGGGTACTTCTTTGCCCTCCTACATGCGTTATATGCCTAAAAACTATGGTGAAAAAGAAAGAGAGAAGAGACTCAAGGAGAAAATCAAAAGATAGTGCATATGGCTTTGGGGAATATGCCTTTCGTAAAACAAAACTTTTCTTAGAAAAATGCTTCTTTGTAAACGTTTTGAAAATAATTTCAGAAGGTTTTTAAAAACTTTTGCCTAGTCTGGTAACCTTCTGCTCTGATACCAAATGTAACACCCCACCTCCGCTAGGGTCACTCACAAAGGGAATGCACTAGCTTTGCTGGAGCATTATCTAGGTAAACATACACAGAAATATTACAAGGCAGAACATATAAAACAGCGGAAGGAAAACCAAATTTCATTTCTTTAAAATCTAGTAAGGTCTAAAGCCTTTTACATCAAAATGCCATTAAATCCATTACATCGAAATCTGTCTTGCAATAGTAAAGAAGCATAAAACCATAGTCATAAATCATTCCCCAAGTAAAACATTAAAGCATCCATAGCCAAGAAAGGTCCAAGCCATATATGATGATCTTGAAGCAGAAAGAAGTCCAAACTAAGTAGTAGTGTTTCCTCCCTGAGAACCTAGGGGGAAGAAACGGAAGAAAAAGAGGCGAAACAAAAACGGGTCAGTCATACAGACTGGTAAGTCCTAGTGACTTTCAGCATAGAAACAAGTAAAGATAACATGACATATATAAACTGAAAGTAAACATAAGGAAGATGACAAGATAGGCAAGTTAAACTAAGATAACAAGATAAACTACGCAAATGAGATAAACTAAGGTAACAAGATAAACTACGCTATAGCATCGCATGTTCGACATTCTCTGCACCAATACTAGTTTAACAGAATTAGGTGCTATACTAATGTCTAAACAGAACGGAAACAGAAACAGAAATGGGCCTTTACCACCTGTACTAGTAACCCAACCCGTGTCATGTATTAACTATGAAATGATCCCTTGCCCAACATCATGAAATGACCCATTACTTGGTGCCACGAAACGATCTATTAATCGATCGGCTCCCTACAAGTTCTAGCTCGTCATGTGTCTGTGTCATACGGCCCTATCATGAATGTAGTCACCTGTGCTAGGTCCACCATAGGGTGTATCAAGCCCTAAGGTGCCAACCACCGACACGAATCAAGCACACACAGTGTAAACCTACTGATGCCCAATGCCTCCTTTTTCAACTTCGGACTACGTGCACGACCATAGTCCGCTTGAACCTACAATGGCGCACCAACTCAGCCGTCGTTCTGGTCGCTTACAATCAGCCCAGTAATCGTGCCCCACCATGCCTTGTTCCAGGGTACCATGATACATCTAGTGGATTACTGCTGAAAAGGACCGTGTAACTAGGGTTTCAATATGTTATTAAAATACGGGTTGTTACAAGGTGCTTATTTTTACTATATGTGTGGGTTTCCTGGGGATGTCTAATTTTTGTTTGTGGCTCTGACGATGATGAACTGGGCATGAAAGTGTTTAGTTTTAGATGAGCAACGCATTGATGCATTCGATTTTGAATTTCATATAGATCGGAGGCGTATCGTTGTTTGAAGTGCATGGGTTTCATTGGATGGTTGCATGTATTTACATTTTTCATGCTACAAAGAAATGGCAATGGTGAAGAAGGCCTATTAGAGCTAATTAGGTAGTCAATTGACTAATTTAATTATGGTCGATTTAAATCATAAAACTTGTATCACACATATCATTTGTGAGCAATGTCAAATTCGGACGTTATTTCTTCCATTGGACTATATTGACAAGATCTACATTGTGGAGCATTTTTGGGTTGTGTTGGTTGAGGTGAGTGATATTATCTTTAAATTTACATTAGTTTTTCATATAGTATACAAATTTTGTTTCCAAATGTAAATTTATTTTAAATGTGATTTCTAACATTATAAAACTCTAACTAATAATTTTATAAATTGATCGAGAAGTGTTTAAAAATATTTTAAGATTAATTTCCACATTTTCTCCCATTTGTACAGTATTTGTAGATATTGCTAGATCTAAGAAATTTTGATATATAATCGATTTTGATTGGTATAAATAGATTTTATTTATTCCATGATGATACTATGGATGTTTGTATACTATATTATACACTTATAGGATTATTATGCGTAGTTTGGTTGTATACACCATTTATTGACGATATAGGATGAGAATAGATTCACGAAGAAGCTATGGGACGTGTTAATGGACTAGAAGTAGTGGATGGACTCGACGATGAGTAGGATTTGGGATGGAGGTAATAGTTGGACTTGACGACGAATTGGACATCAAGATGAATGCCAGACGTTTTCAATGTATGGTTATTTAAACAATTTTGGTTAAATGCTCAATCTGAGTGGTCATTAGCGATTACTTCTAACTAATCAACATCGATTACTATTAGTGTTGGTCGTTTTGACAAACTTTGATGTAAGTGACACTGAGACTTCGTAGAATTGGAATGGATGGCCTATTTGACGGTGGATTCAACATGGTTGCTCTATGATTGGATATTTTGTTATGAAGCAGGATGGGTGCTTCACTAGTGAGCATAGATGAATGGCATAATCCTTGGATTGAGGTGGTGAGATCCCCAAAGTGTGTTAGTGCATTTGTTTTGAATCTTAGGTGAGTTCGAGATTGATCGACAGGATAGGTCGGTATTATGTAGTTCGCAAGTTGGTGAGAGTATTGTTGGATCTAGATTAACCCTAGAGGGGGGGGGGGTGAATAGGGTTTATCACAGTTTTTAAACTGAATTGAAAAACTGACAGGATATGAAAATAATAAACAGATCACAGAATGCAGTAGAAATAAAAATGCAGAAAATAAATCACACACAGATATACCCAGCTTCGGCAAAACCCTGCCTACTGCTGCATTCCTAAGGTTTCTACTAGGTGTTATAAACAGATCCCGCATACAAGACCATGTACACTTGCAGCGCCTGCTCCTGCCCTAACCCTACGCTCAAAACCCTAGACTGATTGATATTCACTCGATCAGATTTCCTGAATTACAAACCCTGTTACTCGTAACCCAGATTTTACAGACTCCAGTGGACTGCCAGTCAACACCCTGACTGGAACTCTAGAATTTTACAGACTTCTAGAAAAACTATTCAGAATTGTTTTCAGAAGAAAAATCAAAAACAAAACAAAATTAAATAAACAAAGAGAACCCTAGAAATTTAAATATAAGGGGTCATCCCCTTTTAAACTAGGCTAAGCCCACAAGAAAAATCAGCCGGCCCATTTCATTTGCGTTTGCCCAAAAACATTTGCTCTATCTCTTTCTAGAATTGTAAATGGCGGCCGAAGAAAAAAAAAATAGCTAGGGTTTCACTTTGCTCTCCCCAAATCAATTCGGTGCTTTATGAAAAATGAATTCATGGTTCTCTGATTGCTTCACTTTGATGATGTAGATCAATTACGATACTTCTTGCTTCACTGATTTTGGGGAAATTCGTCTGTTTCTCTCGATCGATTAAAACTGTGAGTTTTTCTGAAAATTCTTTCTTTTAAAAATGCTTGAATTGATTTGTGGGTTTTCGATTTGTTGTGTTCCTTGCCTATGATGAATCTGTGTGTGTAGAACATATATAGGAAAATATATCTTCCTATAAACACTCTGATTTCAAATAGTGATTCGATCGGGATCTGCGGGTTTCCTCTTTTAATACATTTGATTTAATTCGGCCTTGATTTAAAATAATGCACCTGGTCTTGGAATTGACCTTTCAGTGAATTTTCCTTGCGTGGATTTGCTCTGCCTTACACCATCATGATTGGAATCCGATTTGAAAGATTTCCTCTTTTTGACTGCTGTGATTTTGGCTTTCCTTGAATTTCTTGACATTGAGTAATTGTTGCATGATTAGATAGGATTTAGCACCCTTGAATTGTGATTCTTCTTGCCAAAAGTTACATCATCGTGTATTTCTTGATTGAGATGTTTCATTTTTGGAAATTAGTTTCCTCTTTTGGTTGATTGTTGCTCTGCCTTGATTGAATCGACATTGATTAAAATCTGGAAAGAATTATTTGTGGCCCTTGAATACATGAGAACCATTTGTTATTTCTTGCTAAAAACAATTGCGATCTTCTGTCCCTTGAAATTAAATGAATCATTTTTGGAAGGATTTGATTTCTTGCTTTAGAAAAAAAATCTTTTTTTGTTGCCTTGCTTGAATTCATTTGCTCCTGTGACTAATCTGAGAAAATCTGGAACTTTATAAAGTTTACCAAAAAAAATGATTTCATCAATATCAAATCAATTTAGAGCATGCCAAAAATTGGATTGCTTATTTCAGTAAAGTATTTGGAATCGATTGTTAACAACTCTTATGCCTTGTATGGTGAATGCAATTTCTGGAAACATTTTTGAAATTGCTGTTGCCAAGAATGAAATGTGATTTCAGGAAATGCCTTTAAAAAAAAACTTGCCACTTATTGATTTCATTCCTGAACCTGAATTGTGTCGAGTTGTCTATGTTTGCACAGCTATATGTATGTATGTATGAACTATGCTCCATGCTCTGTCCATGATGCTTGTTGTTGAACCAAACTGTTTGACTTTGGTTGTGTAGAACCATGAACTTGCTGTTTTGTTGCCATACTTGTGGTGCACTGTCTTGTAATCTGCCATCCACTTTGAATCTGCTATGCCACATACTCATGAATGTTGTTCTTCATTTCTGTGCTCACTGTGTGTGTTGTTGCGCTTGACATGCTTACACCCTCTTTGAAACTACCTTGTTTGCTGAGTTGATAAATGTACTTTGCTTCTTTGTTCAACTGCTGTTTCTAAAACTAGTTTAGCATTTGACCTTTTCACTTGAAGGTTTGCTGCTTTGATTAGCATTGTCCTCGACCACTTTCTGTTTTGTACCTTCACTTGAAATATGTTGTATTCCTGTGTGAACATTTATATATTGGTTAGAACATGAACAGATTTCATTGCATTTCCTTCCAAGTTGTTTCTATTCATGTTGAGCTGAACCATTTGCTGCCATGTCGTTTTCATTAGTCCATGCTTTGTGTTGGCACTTGTACATCTTTGAGTTGCTATCTTTTTGAAAAGAACTTGATCATTGTGCACTTCTTGTTCCACCATGCTTGCTAGTTTGTCTTGAAATTGCCTTTACTATACTTGCTGAACTCCATGACCATGCTGCATTGTTTTGGACCTTGGCTCGACACTTGAACAATGAGACTCGACCACTTTTGCACTTGAACTGTCTTGACTCTTGCTTGTCATTTCAGAAAATATACTTGTATTGGTTGCTTGGCATTTGAATATTTGCTTTGTACTTTGAGGTGTGTTGACTTTGTTTTCATGTGCACTGAGTTGAGAAGGTCCACGTGGCTACTCCTCAGTTGCACACTGAATTGGCGTGGAAGTGCACACGTGTGTATATATATATATACACGTGTGTATATGCAGCCATTCAGAAAATTTCCGGTCCCTGTACATATACAAACTGTCCGTCTAGACACAGATTAATCAGATCAAGTCATGAAAAATGATGAGAAACACACCAGAAATCTGAGGCAAATAAATATATATATATATATTTTTTTTTAAAAATAAATATATTCACATGTATTCAGTTTTACTCTTGTTGCAGTGTACTGTGTGTTTCTGTTTCACGTGACAGGTATGAAGATGATCACTGAATGCAGAAAGCTGTGAAGACAAAAGATAAAAGACAGAAGATAAGAAGACAGTGTGTGGTGTCAGTGAATGTGTCAAAGTGTATGTATGTAAATATAAGTGTTGAGACTGAATGTATGTACAAAAAGAGTGACTGACTTAATCTGTAATGAGGAGCTGTATATATGAAATCTGATATGGCATGAAGTGTAATACAGAGATGAACAAATAGTGGAGTATAAAATTTGTACTGTTTGATATTGGAATAAAATATTCTATTCAAATAAAATACTATGAATATTTAAATTTCTGTATAGTTGTATTTTATTTAAATATGAATATTATATTCCAGTCTGTGATGTACAATAACAGTACAATATCAAACACATTAAAATAATATTTATTTGGTTGTTATCATCAAACAAAAATCATATAATTGTGTATACAACACCGTTATATACAACAAGTATCGGATAGATCGATGGATGGATCAAAGTTGTGTGGTTCGTGGAGGGACAAGGCTGTAGGATAGGCCGATGTTAGTCATCTAGTGTCACAGTGGGGCTACAAGATGGACAAGTATGTTAGATAGTTCATATTGAGGTGAGACTGCATGAGGATCGGTGTTATGCAATCCATGGTATGATGAGGCTGCAAGATGGATCAGAGTTATGCAGTTCGCGGTGTAGCGAGACTGAGGGATCATGGACCGATGTGATATGCACTCCATGGTGGAATAAAGTTATTGGATAGCAGATGTAAAGCGGTGGTATCGTGGGGTACCCATTAAAGAGATCGTGTACCTTAGGCAATGAGCCTAGGATGGAAGGGCATGGTTAGCGAGACACGAAGTTCGATTATTACTGGATTGATTTGAGGGCATGCTCAACCTGAGATGGAGCGGGGAACTCAGAGGATTTGGGAGTGCCAAGGAGTCGTTGATAGCTCAGAGTATTCTAGTGGGCTCAAAGCAGGGATACACAGATGAGGGTCACCCATATGACCATTCGTGATGGTCTGGTACCCTAGGCGGTGAACCCGGGATGGTGAGGCATGTGTTGTAGACATAAAGTTCTGCTATAATCAAGGTCTTATTAGCACTTGATAGATAGTATATCCAGTCATAACGGGTTATCAACGCAGACACATCTTTAAGAGGTGATGGACATGACTTGTTTGACGAATGTTATGATTGTTATGGTTGCTCCTATCTAATTTCTCTTAATAGTCCATCATCTTTAGGATTCTGAAGAGAGGATGGGAAGTAGGGCCGGAGTAGGTCGTGGAGATTCTTCTACCCTATTATATTTTCCACTTTTGTTTTTCTGAGTAGCATATACTATACTAATTACGTGTGGTGAATCTGTGTATGAAGTGATAGGATAGGTATGATTTTCCACACCTATGTTCGTTATACAATTACGAATTGTATAGTATTTTAGGAGTTATTTATCGCTCACATTAGACTGTTGTCTGAAACAAGGTTTTATGTTTCCTCATATTAACTTAGGTTCTCATCGATGATGTTGATGAGTAGGCATGGTGATAGGTATTAGCATTGCTTGGAGCTACGGAGGTGGATTTGCCGAAGGCAACACATTTCATATTATACATGTATTATTGTTGTTTATTCCACTGTATTACATTGCAGAGCCTTGATAGTGGTTTATACAGTGATCATCTTCTCGCCTATTATATTTGTTATTATTATGTATTATCTGATGTACTGTGAGATATTCGACAGGCTCTGTGATTTTATTCTATGTTTTGTTCCCTTCTCTCCTCTTCTTTTCCCTTCATTCTATTCTATTTCCTCCTTTTCCTCTTATTTCTTTCTCTTATCAATTGTTCTGCACTAATAGTGTACGACAGTAATTACATATTTCTTATGTTCAATATTTGAATAAGCGCAAACAATTAAGAGACTAATTGAACTATGTAAACAAGTGAACAATCCATTTAACTATATTTACTTTCTATTATTTTGCACGAACATTATACTTTATTTACACTAGATATGTTATCGAGTCTATTTCCTTATCCAACTCAATCATGCTAGTAAATAGTTCATTCACCAGAATTTATTTTTGACTCACTCCTCTTTCTCCCTTTTTCTTCTATCGCTAAGCTTACAAGACATAGGTCGATTGATACTAGCAGCTTGGGAAAATTAAGGGCAGATAACTTGTTTCTCTTCTTGTCTAATGTTCTTTCTTCTATTTTATGACATCTTATTTGTCATGGTTTGGATTTGTACTTGTGAGGGGAAATATTTTGTTTTATGTACTGATTTGGACTGAGATTATGTAAAATATATGATTTGTATTATGACTCTTTTTATATAAAATATTGTCTGGAATAAGAATTTGTTTCTTAATAAATGTTTCTGTTGTTTATGTTTATACCTTGTGAATCTTAGTCTTTATTATTATTTTCTTTATACCTACTATGCTCCACGTTCTTTGGTATGCCTCACTTAGGGGAATATTAAGGGGTGCGGGGTGTTACAATTCTAGTCAGTTCAAACTGAATTGCTTTGAGTCTGGCTGGGATTAATATGGAGGAGATTGTTAGACTTTATGGTGAATAACTTGTAATGTGCGTGTTAAAGACCCTGTCTCTACCAGGAATTTTTGAAGGCGTTTCATAAAGCACTATTGGGGATTGAGATACTAGCGATGATGATTTTGATGATAACAACCTTGACTAACTATTATTATTATAAAATATACACTGACACTAGTTTCTTATATATATATATATATATATATATATATATTTGTGTGTGTGTATGTATATATAGGAAAAATATGTAGGTATTGATTATTGAAGACTATACAGCTTAGAGAATAAAGATTTCAAAGAAGAAGGGTTCAAGGTAGAAGAATCATGAGTAATAAGAGTTCAAGAAATAAAAAAGTAATAGAGTCTAGATTTCTTGTTAAAACTTTGAAATAACACTGAAATAAATTTCGTATTTTATTTTTAAACTGATTTCAAAATTACTTCCTTATTTCAAATCCATATTCTTAGTTTATAAATTTATTTTAACTCATGATTTTAAAATATATCTTTTGACAATTTAACTCCTGACTCAAATATTAGTTATATGATTTTTATTAATTTTATATTAAGTTTTAAATCCATTAACTTATATTTATATATGTTAAGTTTTAAAGTGCTTCCTATGTTTATATTCATAAGTTGTATATATGTTTTACTATAATTTTATATATGGTTTTTAAATCATTCTTATATATGTTTTTAAATCATTTTTATATATGTTTTTAATATATAACTTTACTTTAAATACTCTATTTTAATATATAGTAAAATAGTTTATTTTCACCGGAATTTACTTACACATGATATGCCTTGTATTGATTATTTTTATTTTTATTTTTTCCTTAAGGCATGTCGACTTGGATAACCCTCCATGTACACATGGTGACCGCTGGATTTCAAATTTAAATTTTGAAAAATTATGTCTTTTGATTTCAAAACTATTCTAAAAGGATTTGACTGTTGGGAGACTATAAATAGGCTTCCAGAAACGAATTTTTAAATCACTCTTCATATTCTTCTCCCTTCTTTATCTTCTCTCCATTAAAATACTTAATTTCTTAAATTTTATACTTATACTCTACCAAATTTCAAAGAGAATCACATCAAACTTATTCTAGTTTGATTCTCTATCACACCCTCTCAAAGATTTAAGTGCAACTCAAGAGTAATAGCTTTCAGATCGCAAGATCAAGTTCTCTCGAGTATATCTACCAAAACTAATACTAGAAAGGTGTGGTTGTAGCTCGTTCAAATCAACTGAGTGTGATTGTAGCCCGTAAATCAATTAGGTGATCTTATATTCTGGTTAAATCAAGAGAGTGCCCTATGCTCGGAAACAGGTGATGGTAGATCTCATGGCCATTGAAATCGGGGATTGTAATTGAAGATTATTATTGAAAATAAATATGCATCTAAGCAAAGTTGTGTGGAACTGGATTTAGGGCAACTTCGTACCAATATAAAATTTGGGTGTGCTCTTTCCTTTTACTGCTTTTTATTTATTATTCTTTGCATATGTGTTTGATTATTTGATTATCTCTTATCTGTGATTTGCATTTCAATAATAATAATTTAAAAATACTTTAGGAGACTTATAAAATCCATTAAATACTATTTACCCCCTCTAGTGTTTAGTTTTCCTTAAGATCCTTTATTTGTATTTCCTAACAATTGGTATCAGAGCATTGTTTTTTAAAGTTTTAATAATTTTAATTTTTGAAAAGTTTAAATGGCAACCAACAATGGTGTTGTTAGCATTAATTCTTCTAGTTCATTTATAGGCGATCGGTCCATTGTTAGGCCACCACTGTTTCATGGTAGTAATTTTGCATATTGGGCATTAGAATAAAAATTTATTTATAATTAGTAAGATTAGCCATTAAGAATATCACTTAAACTGAATATGTTGAACTCACTATTAATTTTGCACAATGGACTAATGAACAAAAGGCTACTGCACAAAATAATTCAAAAGCCATGAATATTTTATTTTTTCACTAGATAGAAATGAATTTAATAGAGTAACTATTAGTAATTATGCATATGAAATCTGGAAAACTTTGCAAGTGACTCATGAAGGAACAAGTAAAGTTTAAAAGACCAAGACATCCATGCCAACCAATCATTTTAGTTATTTAAAATGATTTTGTATGAGTTTATCTTTGATATGTATTGCAGGTTTCAAGAGATCATGCATTCACTAATAGCGTTGGAAAAGACATATTATAAGGAAGATCAAGTCAGGAAAATTCTGAATTCGTTAACTCCATAATTGGATCAAAAGGCTTTGGCAACAGAAGTTTCCAAGACATTAGTGCAATGAAAATCGAAGAATTAGTCAAAAACCTAATGTCATTTAAAGTTCATATGAAAGAAAGAAAGGAAAATTAGTCATCAGAATAGAAAGCAATAACATTCAATCCAATAACAGAAGATTCAAACTCAAACAACGATGATGATGAGGAAATAACATTAATGACGAGGAATTTGTGACAGTTTTTAAAATATAGGAGGAATAATTTCAAAAGAAATGAGAATAAAAAACTAGTAAATAATAATAATGAGATTCTGAATAGCATCAGGTGCTATAACTACGATAAATTAGGCCATCTGAAGAGAGACTATCCATATCCAGAAAAACAGAATCGTCCTTCAAAAAATTATTCTTTACAGAAGAGAAAAGGGGCCATACTGCCACTCTAGACGATTCTGATTCATCCTCCAGTGGCGAAGACCAGGAAACAAATAATTCAATTATGTGCTTCACAGCAAGTCACGAATCAGAAAATGTTGAAGATAGGATCTAAAATAGGCATGCCTTTATAATAATTTTTGTTTGAATTACTTGCTTTTTATTACCTTAATAGAAAAATAGGATTTTAAAACTAAATTCAACATTTGAAATTTGAATTTTAAAATTTAAAATAATATTATTTCAATAAAATAATAGTATAAAAAGTATTTTTGTAATACATACCATCTTAGGAAATACTTAAATAAGAATATAAGATATAAATTGTAACACCCCGTATTTTCTAACAACAGTGATGTTCATAAATTAATGAATAATTAATCTCAAACGTGAGAATTAAGGGAAACGGGTTTCGCGGTTGCGTTCGTCTCGGAAAAATACGCGAAATAGAGTCCGAAATTTCGTGAATCGGAGTCCGTATGACTGAGATATGGCCTTTGGAAGTTTCACGAAAAATCAGAAAACGAAACAGATTTCAAAAATGCAGAATATGGGCTAGGCGGGAAAATTCCCGCCCAGACCAGGTCGACCTGGGGGTCGACCTGCCCACTAGGTCGACATGGGTGTCGACCCTAGTGTCGACCTGGGGGTCGACCTCCCTGGTCGAGCCCAGGTGACCTGGGTGCACTGATTTGGGATTTGGGCTGTGTTTTGGTGGCTAGTGACGGGATCTGACGGCTCTAATCTAATTTAGGGTTAATCTAATGGCCTAAAACACTTAACTAATCTATAAATACACCCTAAGACTATCCTAATTCATACTAAAATTGGAGACAACGTCGTTATGCCGTCAAAATGCAACTAGAAGGAGCCACCAACAAATTAAAGAGGAAGATAGCTTCTCAAATCAACTTCTAATCAACTCTAGCAACTTAATCTTCTTCATAGGAGTGCTAATCAACAAGTTGTGAGTTTCTATGCCTTTAGAAAGCAATTGCTAAACTAATTATGATAGGATATAATGAGGCTATGGTTATGAATGTGGATCAATGCAAGTTATGTTATCATATGCTATGTGTTCATGATGCTAGTTATGCAAGTTTTATGCTATATGTTCATGATGCTAGTTATGCAAGTTTTATGCTATATGTTCATGATGCTAGTTATGCAAATCACTATGATAAACATTGATCCATTATGACACCATGTTATGCAAGTTGGGTGTTTGATTATATACAAGTTCATATATGACATGTTATGTAAGTTGGGTGTTTGATTATATGCAAGTTCATATATGACATGTTATGCAAGTTTGGTATTTGATTATATGCAAGTTCATATATGACGTGTTATGCAAGTTTGGTGTTTGATTATATGCAAGTTCATATATGACACGTTATGCAAGTTTGGTGTTTGATTATATGCAAGTAACATGTGCAAGTTTACACCTTTGTATGATATGCATACATGTGCAAGTTTACCCCTTTGAATGTCATGCATACATATGCATGTTTACCCCTTTTTATGATATGAGTAACATATGCAAGTTCATCCCTTTTTAGACCTATGACATGTAAGCAAGTTTATCCCTTTATGATAGGTCTATGACATGAACATCTATGCAAGTTACCCTCTTTATGACATATGTGATTCATGCAAGTTTGGGTTGGTTATTTATGCCAGTTGGGTTTGATGCTATGGTCATATATGCAAGTTGACGCCTTTGAAACCCATGATGATGCTAATGTTATGCTAAGTAGAACCCATTGCATTTGTGATGAATCTTCCCTTTTAAGTATGTCATGTTAGCGTATTACGTGGGGAATGATGGGTTTAATATTCATGTTAACAAAATTGTGGTGAAATTGGTATGATGTTGCATACCATAAGTGGATGGACGTAATTGAGTCAATTATGTACATCATTAAATTGGAATTAATTAGGGAAAATTAATTCAAAATATGGGGGTGATTAATTAGGTGTAATTAATCGACTAAAACACGAGGTTGGACCCTTTTGTAGCATAAGACTGCCCGGACCCGACCGGCAAATCCAGCGGCTACAAATGATTGGCCCAATGTGAGAGGTCTTAGGCATAAACTAAATACGTGACAAGTGTAAAGACACGAGGTTAGACTCGGTTATGGCGTAAGGCTACCCGGACCCGACCGGCAAATCCAGCTGCCATAAAAGATAGTCTAATGTGAGAGGTCTTTGCAAAGGTTACGGTCTTAATCAATTAAGAAACACTTAACCAGATAAGCATGTAGTGGGGCATGACGGGTTAAGTGGGTGCCTTGGGTGGCATGTGGAAATCAAATAAGTGCCTTGGGTGGCATGTGGAAATCTAGTGGGTTGCCTTGGGTGGCAATAGAAAATACGATTAGAATACTTAACCAAGTGGAAACATGTAATTAAACATGATTAAAGGGTTAAGTGGGATGCACTAGAAAAAGGGACAAGCTTAGGTGGGTAGCTTGTGGGGGCCCATTTCAACCAGTAACCCATATGTATCTTATTGGGCTCGACCCATGTCGAGGACGGGACACGCGTACTGGGCTTGACTATAAAAGGCCAAAAACGGGTTAGCGGTGGCAACGCAAGTCCAACGGGTTTCATATGCGTGTGTCGAACCGGGCTGGTAGGTAAGACGTTATTGCATCGTGTAGGTATAAGTCGTGCACCGTTGGTTGTATCGGGTTGCCACTTTGGGGAGTGATACACCCCACTATGGGGCCAACATGGGTATCTATGTTAGGGAGCCGATCGCTTGGGGAGTAGTGGGTACACCTAGTGGAGATAGGGGCAGACGGCACCTATGTGGTCAGCTAGGGGTACACGAAACTACTAGTTATATTTTCTAAGTCCTTGGGTGGGATCAACCTTTAAGTAGGAATGACTGGTATGGTGTAGTTAGTAATTACCCTTGGGTGGGTAGATGCGTCTTTACCAATATCTTAGTTCTTCCTATGTCTAGTTGGCTGCTTAGTGTAGTCATTTATCCCCAGTCGTTACCGTGCCAAGTTTATATCATACCCTAATTACTTTAATGATTGTATTGTTAAAGTTATAGGGCTCACTCAGACTTATGTCTGACCCCGTTGTTTTTATCTTTTTTTCCCAACCCTCAGGTTCTCAGAGTGGGCCTAGCACTAGTGGGCTTTGATCAGATTGCCTTATCTATCTTTTGGAGCTTGGGCCGTGATGTAAAGCCCAGCTTATCTTTTCTATTATGGCTATTAGTTATGTATTGGGATTATGTACTTATGTTTTATCAGGATGAATATTTATTACTTGACTCTTGTTTTAGTTGGTTTTGGTATTGTAACCAAACATGTTTACCTTCTGCTGCAATGAAAAGATGTTTTAGTTAACAAGTATTATTTATATCTGTCTTGTTGTAATTTTTCTGTTCTATATTCACTTAAAATACTCCACCGAAGTTAAGGCATTCCCTTAGTGAGTGACCTTAGCGGGTGTGGGGTGTTACATAAATGATTGTAAACAATTCAAAAATTAAAAATCACATGTATTTTAAAAATTCAATACGCTTGTCGACATGGTAACCCCTAGGTCGACATATATCTGCAAATTTGAAATTCAAACTTTTGAATTTTCCTTCATCTTTTCACCAAATCTAATTTTCTGAAAATGTGTCTCTTGACTAGAGAACATGTCCTTGAATCTCTATTTATTCACCTATTCATATCATGTCTTTCTACCTTTAAATCAAAATTCAAAATTCAAACATATCTTCATTATCTTCTACTCTTAATAAAAAAAACTCTCTAATGGCTTCCTCAAGCGCTCCAAACACGATCAGGTCACCAAAGGCTACCAAAGCCTTCCATTTCAATAACCCAGAGGCTATCAAAGCTTACATAAACTATGTAAACTTTGGAAAAGTCGACATTGGAAAATTTTCTATTCAATGATTTTCATATTATGATCTTCCAACTCTATTTCATCAAAATGGTGTTCTTAGTTTAATTGATTCTTGGGAAAATGATGAAGTTTGTTACCCAAACCTTGTCAAAATGTTTTATGCCAATTTAAATCGAAGTTTTTTTGAAGGAAATGAAAGTGAAACGTGGAGTAGTGTTAAAGGAACACAAGTAGTTTAGGATTGTGAATTTTTAGGCACTATATTGGGATGTAAAAACATGAGAATGGATCTCTTGGATTTCAATATCAATGAAAATGACCGAGAAAACTTTCACCATCTCTTTGAAAGGGATGAATATTTGGAATTCAAAAATCAATATTTTCGACCAAAGGCAAGAATTGTCAACCTGCTTCTTCAACATACTAGCATACCCTATTAGAAAATTTTCAACAACCCAACATGAAAGTTTACAAATCTCTTTTTGCTGTTTTCGGAAATTATGATATTAGTTGGGCTCAAGTAATTTTGGATGGATTTCGAGCCAAAGATTTTTCAATGGAAGAAAATACGTTATACTAAGAAATTTATCTTACACGTGTTTTCAAATATCCTGGATTGGATTTCAAAGGCATAGAGTATGTTTTTCGAAAAATTGTAACTCCGGAAATATATCTCTAACGCAGATACCACTAGTGTTTCAACCATATGAAACACTTTTAGAATAAGATGAACGAATGGCTCGAGAATAAGAAGATGATGAAATGGAAATTAAAGAAGAAGATGATGATAAAACCTCTTTGAAAGCATTGAATGTCCTACGAATGTCACCAATCCTTCAAATAAAATCCTCCTTAATAACCAAAAGATTTTAGCGGACAATCAAAAGGCTTTAAAGAAATCATTGAAGAAAAATATGGAAAAGATGTTCACTAAAATGACCAAGTTCTTCGGAAAAGTTAATAAGAAATTTTGGTTTATCCTCCTCCTCATCCTCCTTCGTCGAGTTCTAGCTTTATTATTTTATTGTAGTAATTTCTATTTCATATTTCCATTTCACATTATGTATTAATCCATGTATCCTTACCGGATTATTAATGAAGCTCTTATATTTCTATTTACTTCTTTTTAAACATCTCTGGAATGAACAATAGTATATATAAACAAAAACATAGCACAAATCACAAAAATTTTCAAAAACCAAAAATACATGAGGCAAGTCGACATACCTAACCGACCACGTTGACATACAACTGCCAAAATTGTCAAATTTGTTTGAGTTTAAAATTTATCTTAATTAACTTGTTTCTATTCATATTAAACGAATGCCACAACCTATAAATACCTATTTAATCCAAAAAAAAAATCCATTTATCTATTTACTTTTTGTTATTTTTCATTAGATTCTTATTAAATCCATGGCTTCTACAATTCATAACATGAGCATAAATCTTGAAGAAACACCAAGTTCATTCAAAAATTCTTTCTACTATCCTTCATAATCAATGTCACTTAGAATTAAGTCAAATATAGATGATAAAAGAACAAGAGAGGCATTTCAATGCAATTCGCTGGATGATCTCCTTTCTTACCAAAGATGAAGATAATAACATCACTAGAGCACTCTTAATAAAGACAATGATGAATGGGAGGTTAAAATGGCCAATCCAATCTTTGGTGGTGATGGATGGGTAGAAGTTACAAGAAACATATGAATTCATTTTAATTTTAGTGTGTCCTAGTTAATTAAAAACTTGAATTTTTAATTTATAGGTTGTAATAACTAGATTTGGATTGGTTTGGATTAAATGAATGCTTGCTTGTATAAATAAGTTTGTACTGATTTTCTTATATTTTAAACTTGATTATAAGTCTTAATATTGCCAATTTTTAGATTACTTGTTAAACATTGATTAAAAAATATTAGATATTAAGAATTGTTTCTTAGTCTAATTAGTATTAGATATTTGGTGTTAGATTGTATTAATATTAGATAATAACTTTAGGGACAATATTTTAGGGTGATTAGAGGTGTATAGGTTTTCGTTGATGACAAAGGGGATAATTATAAAATAGGGCATTAGAGTAAGGGGAAGTTAGTAGTTTCGGAAGGAGATAATGAAGTAAGAGGGAGTAACTGGTGAATCAAGACATTAGGTATGAACATTTTATAAATCAAGGTTGTCGTCATAAAAAAGGGGGAGATTGTTAGGTATTGAGCTACCAATGATAATGGTTTTGATGACAACAATCTTTTTTAACTAGTATTATTATAAAATATATGCTAACAGTATTCTTTAGAATATACATGTGTATATACAAGAAAAATATACATGCATTGATTATTGAAGACCGTATAGTTTAGAGAATCAAGATTCTAAAGAAGAAGAGTTTTAGATAGAGAACTCGTGAGTAACAAGAGTTCAAGAAATAAAAACTAATAGCGTCTAGATTTCTCTTTAAAACTCTAAAATAACATTGAATCCTTATTTCCATCTTTCTAGCTATTTTAAATTTCGTATTTTATTTTCAAACTGATTTCAAAATTACTTCCTTATTTAAAATCTATATTTCCTAGTTTTTAAATTTATTTTAACTCATGATTTTAAAATATATCTTTCAACAATTTAACTCCTGACTCAAATATTCCTTATTTATATGATTTTTATTACTTTTATATTGAGTTTTAAATCCCTTTACTTATATTTATATAAGTTTAGTTTTAAAGTGTTTCTTACATTTATATTCATAAGTTGTGCATTTTTTTACTATCATTTTATATATAGTTTTCAAATCATTCTTATATGTGTTTTTAAATCATTTTCATATATGTTTTTAATATATATTTTTGTTGGAGAATGGATTTTTGATGACAACAACCTTATTTCAATATTAATTGATTATAAAATATATACTAACACTTTTGTATAGAATATATATAAACATATGCAGGAGTTATATACAGGAAATATTATTGAAGACTGTATAGTTTAAAGATATTAGAGATTCAGAGTTCAGAGAAAATTCAAGACTCACGAGTATTCAGGATTTGAAGAGTTCAAGACTAACATAGTTATAAAGTCTAGAATATGTAAGACTCTAAATAGTACTCCAGATTCAAATTCAAATTCAAAATCTGTTTTCAAATTCTATCTTCAATCCTCTCTAATTTATTTTATCTCTATTTTATTTCCTTTTTATTTTATTTTCTATTATTTCTATTTTCCTTTCTTACTTTACTTTTGTTTTTCAAACATAAGTTTTATATCTTTATACTTTATTTATATAGTTTAAAACCTTATAATTTTAAAAATATGTTTCTATAGTTGAATTTATGTTTTCATATGATTTTCTACTTTATAATATTAATTTATAACTCTATATTTTAATTCAAGAATTTCCAGAATTATATTTATATCAAAACACTTGGAAAATGATTAAAAATTTAATTTACACTAAGGGTATGTCGACATACATAAAACTCTAGGTCGACATATAACTGTCATTTTTTCAATTTTGAAAGGAAGTGTCTTTTAACTAATTGTGACGGTTTTGAAGCATGGCATCCTTTCGTACACTATAAAAAGGGCTTGAATACGAATTTTTTATCATCTCTTCTTCTCTAACTTCAGTCTCTTATATTACACCATTATTCTTAATCATTTTCATGATTTCTACACTTATACTCTACCGAATTCAATTCTGTTTTGATCAAACTTCTTCTCTCTACACTCTCTACTCCCTGAATCACGTGCTATTGAAGAGTTATAGTGCTGTTTGTAATTGTATTGGTGAATCGGTGGTATCCCTCGTAGCCGTGAAATCAAGGACGGTTAAACGATGGTATCCCTTGTAGCCGTGAAATCATGGACGGGGAAAACTTGATCAAGTGTGTGTAGAAACGGTGGTATCCCTTGTAGCCGTGAAATAAAGGAGGGTTGTAATTGGATTTTGATATAGCAATAAAACTCTGCGTAATCCAGCGTTGCGTGGGAATGGACGTAGGAGAAATCTGAACCAGTATAAAATCCGGTGTGTTCTTTCCTTTTCTGCAATTTTATTCCTGTTTAATTTGCATCTATGTTTGATTCTGTGTCTATGATTGTTTCTGTGGTGTTTTGTAACGATCTGTATTTTTAACGGATATTAAATAATTTATTTAACTATTTAAATAATGGTTTGGTAATTTAAAATGATCAGAATTAAATAATATTGAATATTTATTAATATAAATAATATAATAATATATTTAATTTCTAAATAATCGAAAATAACAAAATTCACAATATTGTGTGAATCGGATTATTTATAAGATATAATTTAGTTTATAATTGAATTATAATAATGAATATATTTAATGAACGATGGTTGAACGTATAAATTATATTATAATTATAATCGAGCTCAAAATGGCGTGGCAGATCGTAATTTGGTGATTCGAACTTTAAACGAATATACATAATCCATTTTAAGTCGGATTTCTGTGAAATAAGAAACGTTCGGAGCTGGCGAAGTATATTTTTCTAATGGAAGAGAAAAATCGAGATTTCGTCGTGTAGATTTTGATTTATGTCCAAATCAAATTTTCTAAAAGTCGCTATGGAATTCCTTTATAATTTATAGCGATTTATTTATATTATAAATGGATTTTCAATATATAAATTGAATACTGATTTAATCTGGATTTGAAATGTCGAGTTACAAATTCAGATGGAATATTTTGGAGCTGTAATGTATTCTGTGTGAATATATACGATAATATTAATTTATTAATATTAAATTTATTTGTTTTTAAATATATTAATATTTAAATTGGTTTATTTTAGAGCTTTGAAAATAGCCAGTTTTGCAAACGACCTCCGTTTTCGACGAAACTAATTTTGTTGGATCTGGAATATTAAATTATTGTTAGATTTCAATTTTCATAACTTTTGGAGTCCGTATGTGGCCGTGTGGATTTTAAATGTGAAAAACAGTCAATATTTTGACTTTAAAAATACACTATGTGAGCAAACGCACTCGGAATTCGACGAAACAAGTTCCGTTGGGTCCGTAATGTCGAACTGTAGCTACATGTCCATTTTCATGATTTTTGGATATTGTGTGTGATCATATAGATTTGTAGATTACAAATACAAGAAACAGTTTAATAGAAATTAATATAAAAATAGATTAAAAAAATATTAAACATTCCTGTAAATACAGCACATACTCTTCTAACCCTAATTCATTGTTCTCTGGTCAATGCGTTTTTCACGCCGCTACCAATTCTTTTCAACATGAAGGAATTTATCTTCAAACAAATTTCTAAAATTAAAGGATAATCTATAAATTCCAAGATAATTGTACTTGGATTTGTGTTGGGTTCCTCTTCAGTCTGGTGTAATCTTTAAGTTGTTCGACACAGTTTATTTCTCACAGTAAAAATACAGAGTGCGTTGGGACTTCCTAGGGTTGAGGCGATTTGGGTTTTTGAGGCATTAATCTTGATTATGGAGTTCGTATTTGGAATCAAGAGTTAGTATAACTTTGTTCATTTTTTTCTGGGATTTTAACAAAATAAAATATGTCGATTTTACGCAGTGATTTTCACGCTAGCCTGAGTGTCGCGTTTCTCAAGGCAATGTCGAGGTGTTCATGAAGGTGCCTGTATTGAATTGTGTGCGAAGAGATGAAGGGTGGTGGGTTTTGTTTGTGATTCGGTGGTGTTGTTAAGGGGTTGAATGGCGTGGAAATGGTGCAGTTTGAGTTCGGTAGTACTGTACGGGCTTGCGTGATTCAGATCGATGTCATATATCCACAGAAGGGCGCAAATTGGTTGTTATTGATGTGAGGAGGGAGAGCTCGAGTAGAAAGGGAAGTTGGGGCATCGGATTTGGATTTCATGAAGGAGGATGGGAGTATAGAAGCTGGGAATTCTTCGAAATGGTGTTTTCCAGTTCTGTAGTTCGTGGAAGAAGTATTAGGGCAAGGATTTAAAGTTAAGGATGGGTTAAGGAATTAATTAATTTATTTATTAAAGTTAATGATGGTTATTTTAATTCAAACCTTGTAAAATACATATCTTTTCCGTATGTTATCAGAATCAAGCGAAACAAGACCTGTTATGATCGTACAGACGGTGGCTACACAATGAAACTAACTGGGAGTGAATTGGAGCTTGTTACAATTTATAGCGAAATAATTTGTCTGTCTGAATCAACCGACAATTATCGTTATTTAACGATAACCGTCCAATGTGAGTAAAACTCACTAACTCTGCACAGTTTATCTTTTTATAAATATAATCTAGTATTCATAAATGATGATTGATTGTTGTGTGTTGATTGTTTGGTTGAATTGCTGATTTATTGGTTGAAATTATAGATAACGATATATATATAAATTGTTAATCAAATATTGATTCTGTTTATCAGAATATTTCATATTAAAATGAAATCGATGTTATTTATATCGTTTAACATTTGTGGATGCAGGGAAATAGGTAGGAGGAATCAAACTGGATTCCTCAATATTTATAATACTGTTTGTTTTCGTATGTTGTGATATATGATGTGATATATAATCTGTGATTGATTATGATGACACTGGTCATGTTATTTGGTATTTTAAATACCATATGAAATACTGGAATGTAAAAAGGAAAATTTCAAAGTGAATATTGAAAATGAAATATTTAATATGAAATATATAAGATATTATAAAAGGTAATATTTGGAAAAAAACAAATATTGGAAAATATAATTAAGAAATATTTGGGAAATAAATAGAATTATATAAACGGATTTATATAAAATAAATATAATTATATAAAAGGATTTATATAAAATAAATAGAATTATATAAAAGGATTTATATAAAATAAATAGAATTATATAAAAGGATTTATATAGAATAAATAAAATTATATAAAGGTTATTATAAATGAGATTTAAGTGTTAGAAATAAAAAGGAGATTTGTATGAATAATACTACAAATAAAAATATAAATAGAATTTGGGTTTGAGATATTGTTTTTAAAAACGAAATTAAATTATTTTGATTATATAAAGAAATATTATTCACCTTCTATGTGGAAAATTAGATCAAAGTAAATATTTTGCAAATAAAATATTATAAAGGAATTTGGGGTTTGAATTAGGAATTTGAATGGAATTACTAAAATTAGAAACAGACTGGAAATTAGTTGTGTTGAATGGCTTTCTGGGTTTCGATCTAATGTTGGTTTCTTCCTTCGGAGTTTACACCTGGAAAGTTGTACTCTTACTAGTTTACAGCTAGAGACTGATAGAGGTGGGAAGATATGGATGCGTGAATCAGAAATGGAAACGTTTTCCAAAATTAATAATGTATATTTTATAATTTTAGAAAATAAGGAATTTATGAATATATGGAAACGATAAATGGGAAATTGGGAAATGAAATGATGATTGATCGGTAAGATTTCCGTTTGGGAATATGGCCGTTGTTTGTACACATGTTTTCCTTTGATAGTTAAATCATCGACTATCAAAGATTTTGACGATTTCCGTTGTCAATACGGAGAGACCGGGATCAGATATATTATCTGAAAACCACTCCGTATGGCATTAGCGTTACGAATCAAATATAATGAAGATAATTGAAGAAGGAGTTATGCAAGGGTTGTTAAGTAAATCCTACGTAGAAATTTCCTAAGATGGATTTACAGAATAGTAACTTCAGTTTGTCTAGTCCCAGGACGACCTGTATGGAAGAATGTCTGACAGAGTATATTTAATAGATCGCGTAAGTTGATCTCTTCAAACGTATTTACGTTTGGTGGCGGAGGAATTCGTTTCTCTTAGTTGTATACCCATGGTATTTTTGGGGAAATCAATTTGTGATTTGGCGGGTATGACGATGTGACATTCAAAGTAAATAAAGGTGTGATCTATACGTATGACCTCTCGCCTCACAACCAGGAAATGGTATGAAATCGGGTAGGTCGCATGGCTAAGTGGTTAGCTGCCAATCAGGGTGTATTCTCACCTAATATAGAGAAATTCCATTTACTTCTATAATCTATTTCGATGCTGTCCTTTCGGGAAACGGTTGCTGATCCCAACCGTTGGTGATAATACATTCGGTACACTCAAGCGAAATGAGTGTCCGGTCATGTTTAGCCTGGGTTACAAGATGTTCTTGTTGAACCCGGTGTATTCCTCTCTAGAGATACACTGTCGAAAGGTGGTCCCATACCTTGCCAGTTGGAATTCATTACCCAATAAGCGCCCGCGGTTTTTGATTATATATTGTGTATGTGGAACATGAGATGAAAGCGTTCTGCTAGATGATTATTATATTGTGGTTGATAGACACTATCATAATATCAAGAGAGTTTTGATATAAAAGATCATTGTTTCTTGTAAAAGGATTTTTGATGTTAAATCAAATGCTTTGGATTCTCATAAGGGAAAAAATCGTTCCATGTTATACGGCGTGGTCTTATGAGATATCGTTTATTTTCTCAAATTGTTTACTCACACCAGTCCCATGACTGACCCGGAGTTTATTTGTTTTGTTCTCTCTAACCTCTTGGGTGCCCAAATTTGTACGGGAAGTCAAGTAGTCAGGATTTTATAGATATACTAAGAGCTTGGAGCAGGAGGCTTAAAGATTCTATAGAAATTGTTTATTTCCGCTGTGTTGTACTATGATAAATGTTATTGTATACATATACTGGTTTTATTTCAAATTATGTTATATTTTATTCGTTCTGCTGTGAGATTCATGTTACTCTGATTCTGTTGTTGTGATCTTCTTCTTCTTCTATTCTAAGTTTCTAACTTATCTATTCTCACCCTTTAACTTCTTTCTATTAACTATCCGGTATTTCCGATGCTTGGATAGTCGACATTGAGTTTATGTCAATAACCAAGGTCGTAAAAATCCGAGTCGTTACAGTGGTATCAGAGCTGAAGGTTAAGTAATTACCTTGGCTCTGTTGCGTGACTCAGTAGACATGGGGTTAGTAATGCCCTAGATTGAGTTTTAGCGTATATATATGAGCGTGTATTTGTTATTTTATATAAAAATGGTTTTATATTATGGAGATTTATTGGTTGAGTTGTTTATAGGTTCCGATCGATCAGTTTGATCCACTGTATCGGTAGGGGTTTATAAATACTTGAATACGATGAACCGACATAGTATGTTTTGAAAAGAGTGTAATGAAATAATTTTACCCAAATATATTTAGATATAAAGAAAATATATATATTGGAAATATTATAATATTGGATGTGTTGGTTGGGATTATAATCTGATAAGATTACAATTGAAACGGTTACGTAAATAACCAATCAAAATTCGTATAAGTGTTACAAAATGAATTAAATCTGAATTCAAGTCAGAATTGAAATTAAAATACTGGAAATTTGGAAAGGTGTTTGTAAATGGATTTGGAATTAATATATGAGAATTTTAAAATCCGGGGAGATTTCAAATTGTTTTAAAAACATTGTGAATGGAATATTGAAATAAATTCAAAATGAAAGTGTTTAAAAATGGTTTTGAAAAGTAATATAGTATTGAACTCACTTCAGTCGCTGGAAAATAAATTCCGATGTTGATCCGGACATCATCGGTGTTCATTTTCGAGTGTCTAAGTGACGGATTACCACCAAAGACTTTGTTTTGAATTGTTTTGAGGAAACAAGTTGTTCATAAATTCAAATGTTTTGAATTGTTATTATGATTTCAAATTGATTTGAAATAAAAACCCAAGAATTAAAATTCTGGAAATTTAAATTTGACTTATGAAGTTAAGTAGGATGAGAAGGTAAAAGTAAATAAATAAATTAGAATTTAACTTGAGATAAGTAAAATAAAACTGGTATTGATCAGAGAATAATTTGGAATGAAATTTAGTTGATAAGTTAAGAGTTTGGAACCGAGAATGAAACTCGAGTTTGAAATGAAATTCGATTTGGATATAAGTGAATGTTCGAGTTCGAAGATGAATTGACTAGAGATTGATTGGGATGACATTGGTATATGATGAATTGGTAACAGATGGAAGGGATATAATGATATGCCCGACAAAAAGGTACAAGTTTATATTTCATATGGTATGAGATTTTTTTGAGCCGATTTGGCAAGCCGCTTGGCTATTTGATTTTCTTTTGGGTTGAAGAAGGCCCAAAGGGGTGAGTTGTAGTTGTATCGATAGAGCCGTACAAAGGAGGTGCGGGCGAATTTTTTCGAAAATTTTGGGTGTTAGAAAATTTTCAGAATTTTTGAAAATTTTTGTTAATAGAAATGAATTAATAATTTATTTAAAATAAAATGGTTCAGTGAAACTAGAGTTAAGAAGTAAACGAATAATTTTTAACCCAGTTAATAGGGTTTGATTTCTACCTTAGCAATTTCGGTGACGAAATTATTTTAAGGGGGGAAGAATGTAACGACCCGTATTTTTAACGGATATTAAATAATTTATTTAATTATTTAAATAATGGTTTGGTAAATTAAAATGACCAGAATTAAATAATATTGAATATTTAATTAATATAAATAATATAATAATATATTTAATTTCGAAATAATCGGAAATAACAAAATTCACAATATTGTGCGAATCGGATTATTTATAAGATATAATTCAGTTTATAATTGAATTATAATAACGAATATATTTAATGAACGATGGTTGAACGTACAAATTATATTATAATTATAATCGGGCTCGAAATGGCGCGGCAGTTCGTAATTTGGCGATTCGAACTTTAAACGAAAATACATAATCCATTTTAAGTTGGATTTCTGTGAAACAAGAAACGTTCGGAGCTGGTGAAGTATATTTTTCTAATGGAAGAGAAAAATCGAGATTTTGTCGTGTAGATTTTGATTTATGTCCAAATCAAATTTTCGAAAAGTAGCTATGGAATTCCTTTATAATTTGTAGCGATTTATTTATATTATAAATGGATTTTCAATATAAATTGAATACTAATTTAATTTAGATTTGAAATGTCGAGTTATAAATTCAGATAGGAATATTTTGGAGCTGTAATGTATTCTATGTGAATATATACGATAATATTAATTTATTATTATTTAATTTAATTGTTTTTAAATATATTAATATTTAAATTGGTTAATTTTAGTGCTTTAAAAAATAGCCAGTTTTGCAAACGACCTCCGTTTTTGACGAAACTAATTTTGTTGGATCCGGAATTTTAAATTATTGTTAGATTTCAATTTTCGTAATTTTTGAAGTCCGTATGTGGCCGTGCGAAATTTAAATGTGCGGAATTTAAATATGAAAAACAGTCAGTATTTTGAGTGAAACGACCCGAACTTCCCCGATCTCCGAAGAGAAGAGGAAGAACGGATTGTCTGAGAACAAGACGAATCAGAACACAAACAGAAGAACATTTCATTGTTTATTACAACAATTCCATCAAAATACAAGAATATACAGAGTATAAACACATATTACACATCAGAAAAATATTAGAGATTTAAATTACATTACATAGCAGCGGAAAATAATACAAACACAACTAAAAAAGATACACGGATACAGAGCTTTCCGAATATCGTTCCAGCTGTAAACCAGGACCCTGTGAATATAAATCTGCAAAACCAAAACTACTAGCTGCCCATGTGGAAAATAGGGGCACCCAAAGTTTAGGTTAAAACAATAAACTCCAGGTCAGTCATGTGACTGGTGTGAGAAATAAAACAGTTATTTAAAACTTTACTTTAAATCAGAAATATCAAGGGACCACGCCGTATAACACGGAACCGGTTTCCTCCTAAGAATACCAGTGCATATAACAAAACAACGCAATGCTTTTTGAAAAAATGAAGCTATTATAAGACCCAGGTCCCATCACATAATGCAACACAAGCCGGAGGATAGGGTTTTCCCTTATAATAGCCAAACATGCTTGGTACGTTAAAACAAATCATTTGATACTATTATAAGTGCATAGTGTTTAAAACAACTTCAAATATAAATGTATCAATCCTAGACGGCATGGGTACCATATATCATGTCGCCAATACTAGGCTCTACAATCAAAACCGCAAATGTCACGTATTGGAAGTTGGATTTCCATCTGTGAACCAAGGCAAGGGATCGTCCTTACCGCTTCGAGATGCTCTAGCCCGTGTCTCAGGAACAGCCGCAACTGCACCTTGGATCTTCAAGGCCGGTCCACACAG
This sequence comes from Allium sativum, assembly GCA_030737875.1. Classification (NCBI taxonomy): domain Eukaryota; kingdom Viridiplantae; phylum Streptophyta; class Magnoliopsida; order Asparagales; family Amaryllidaceae; genus Allium; species Allium sativum. Next base: position 563,265,120 of record CM060919.1, on the reverse strand, counting down.
AGTGGATTAAAATGCCTGAACAATGCGTTTCCCCGCCCTATGGGGCGTCAATGAGCCAAATGACTCCATCGGTCCCGTATTGACCGATATAACCAATGCGCCTCGGAATCCATCATCCACATAAGTAAAATTCTAGGGCGTATAAAACGCTGACACCTCTCCTAGCTAGAAGGAAACGCATGCCCCCCTACAGTCCTCTCCCATTTCTGGTTCACACCGGGGTGTGAGGCTCGCGAATTAACGCTACACAAAGCTACGATGTATTAAAGTCGTTCTTTGATCATCAACCACAAGACTCTGCTTTTCAACAGAAGCCTTGATCATTTGCATCTTAGCATGCCACACAGGCAATTCACGCTATGCAACCGATGTCTATCAATCACATAGAATGAAATCCGATGTCAGACACACATCCATTTACAAGTTCGTTCTGGGTCTGAACGAAACTAGAGGCACCTTATTCCTCCCCCATATGTCCAATACAGGGGAGAGGTCCTCGCATATCCGGTCGATCTCCAAGTACGTCTGGACGATCACCACTTATTACCTTGTCTTGGGTGTACAGCCCAATCAAGACATCAGTAATCATCCAAACGATGTAAAGACCTCCGGTCTTTGACCACCGTCTTCATCCTCGACATATTGTCGAATCAGTTATTCAGAATGGGATAAACCCGGTCTTTCTGAATAACTCGCGTATATAATAAACAAGTGCTATAAAAACACAACATACGCCTCATTCCAATCCAGAATATTCCTTTATTCAAATATTCTTATACTTTGGGAAAGGTTCCCATTAATTTTATCAAAGATAAATTCTTTAAATTTATTCTTTAATCTTTCTTTGGATATCATTTCAATCTAGTTAAAGATGCATTAAATCTCCACTTGGTTTTAATCCTCCCAAAAATCAATATTAACGATTGTTTAACTTGGGAAATCATATCCTGTCTTTAACTGGGTTAAAGAACCAATGTCATTTAAAACACGGTTCACGATAAACCCAAAATCACATTCCATTCCATCAGCCTTTAACCATAAATTGGCAAGTGAACAATTCCCTAAGTATTAACCCCGAAGGCCGAAACCAACATCAGATCAATACCCAGGAAACCATTCAACTTAACTAATCTCCATTTAGTTTCTGATTTTCTTAACTCCGTTGGGCCTAAGAACAATATTATTAAAGATACCATTCACAACAACCCAAAATCACATTCCATTAACAATGGAATCTTCGTGGAAAACAAATCGATATATATAATCGATATAAACTTTCATATCCAACTTGTAATATAAATGGAATAACGACAAGGCCTTTTAAATTCCATATATATTAACCGTCTTCCTCTACAGAGGCTTACTTCGATTATTGCCAAATCGAATTCCATTCAATTCCAATTTAATATGTTAAATTGGAAAACTTTACTTTGGAAAATCTCCTTTAAAATATTAACAAAAGATTTATAAATCCCAAATCCCGTTTCACTGTAAATCGGGTTAAAGAACGAATGGCGTTAAAAACAGTTCACAATAAACCCAATTCACATTCCATTTTCAGTTCCAATTAAATGTTAATTCATTGGTAATTCTTCTCCAAATCTTAATTAAAAGATTTATTCTTTTCACTCTGGGTTTAAGAACAATGTCATTTAAAACACAGTTCATGACAAACCCAAAATCCCATCAGTCTCTAACCGCAAATTAGTAAGAGAACAATTCCCTAAGTATTAACCTCGAAGGCCGAAACCAACATCAGATCAATACCCAGGAAACCATTCAACTTAACTAATCTCCACTCAGTTTCTAATTTTCTTAACTACGTTCGGTTCAAGAACAGTATTATTAAAGATACCATTCATGAAGAACCCAAAATCCAATTTGATATTAAATACAAGGCTCTGAATAGAAAATATATCGGCTTATATTCAATATCAAATTCTGGAATCAACAAATACCATATTGGAATAACAATATATATATATATCTTCCAAATTCCTCCACAATATTCGTACAATCACGGAATCCAATATCGAAATATTCCGAAGATAATTTTGATTCAAATCCATTCCAATTCATATATTGGAAATTCCGGTTATTCTTAAAACCATTTCAAATCCAATTTATTTATTTTTAAAAATATTGGATTATAATTCTAGTTCATAACTACTTCATTTCGATAAAAATCTATTTTTATCTTTTCAATTTGGGAATTTTTCTTCCCCACTTCTTTCCAAATCATTTATTATGATTTTACACAAATTATTGATATTTTCAATAATTTTATCAAGGCCTGTACAGTCGATTTCCATAAATAGCCATCGAACTGCACTTACAACGACCATTTCCAAATTTGATTTGGACATAATTCCAAATCCAACCGTTAGATTTTAAATCTCTGATATTCGTTGGAAAGCTCTTTTCGATACGAACCCAACGGTTCTGGTTTTAGGAGAATCCGACGGTCGGATCTCCCGTAATGTCCGTTCGAAGTCAATGGTCGAAATTCGCGAACTGCCGCAGCGCGGCGCGTTCTATTCAGGCCATTATATTATATATATAATATATATATATATCGTCGATTTCCATTTAAAATGTATTATATAAATCGTTTTAAATTCGTTTTCAAAACGATTTCAACTTCATATTCAGTTTCTAATCAAAATTGAATATTCCATATCATCGATATATAAATGATAATATTTTCAAAACATTAGATTTTAAAATCAATTCCTTTTCGATATTCATTATAAAAATGAATAAAATCGATATAAATCTCATTCACGTCAAAATGGCGTCAATCTAATCAACACAGCTTTATATATTGAAATATATTCGTGTCCATCCCAAATCGGACATCAAAATCTAAAATCTAATTTTGATCTTTTACTGAATATTATTTTAAAATATTCATTATTTTAAAATATTCGTTATTTTAAAATTTTCATTCTTTCTGAACTGGAATCAGACACAGTCAATTACCATATAATGATTTATATGGATTTCATACAACATGTATACAACAACAATCAAACACAGTCAACCATCATCCAAAGTGCATTCTACACTGCATAAGCATCAAATACAAATATTTGACGCTTATAACAGTCTGTCCATCAATCAATCGACATACAGCTAATTATTGGGATTAGTGTATGTCATATATCATCCCAATACCCGTGTGCGGTTTCAATCAATCAAACACAGATTTTATTTGTGCAGTTGGGCGATGTGTAAAATTTATCGTCCCAATCAATATTAGTTAAATGTGTGTACATAAACAAATCGTCCGATTTGTTTATGAATATTTATTTTATTCATATACACGTTAAAAATTATATCTATAACTATAAAATATTTCTAACTATAAAATGTTTCATTCCATTCCACATCACATAATCAATTTTCACAACACAATCAAATAAACAAACAAGTCATCCATGGTCTGTGGACGACGGGTGTTGGGTGCTGCTAAGCACCGTCTGCATCCTAGTATATATTTCAACTAGAAAATAGAATAAAAGTGAGAAGTTATCACCTTTGGGTTCCACTCCGCCAGTTTTATTTCTGTATTTCCGAACAGTCGGGATTTGCCTGACATTCCAAAGTAGTCTTTTCTACGCTGTTCATATTAAAAATCACATTTTAAATATGATGTTTATTTTAATAATCGCATTTTTATAATGGCACTTCATATATAAAAATCATATATTTTTACAACGCTTCTTTCTATATAAAAATTATATTTTAATATCTCTACTTCTTATATAAAGATCGAATTTTTATTTTGCTTCATATATAATAAAAATCGAATTTTTATCGTTGCTTCATATATATAAAAATCTAATTTTTACATAGCTAAAAATTATATTTTTACTTTGCCATTTCAATCAATAAAAATCGAATCTTTATATACGCCACTTAATGATAAAAATCAAATCTTTTCTACTTCAAAGATCTAATCTTTTCTACTATAAAAAATATAATCTTTCCTTAGATAAAAATATAATCTTTTCAATGGTAAAAATATAATCTTTTCAATGACCAAAATCAATTTTGATTATATAAATCACATATTTGATTCTAAAAATCAAATCTTCATTGTTTTTAAAAATCATACTTTCTCTTGCAAATGAATAAATAAAAATCATTACTTTCTATTGCTAATGAATAAATAAAAATCATTACTTTCTCTTGCTAATGAATAAATAAAAATCATTTCTTTATCTTGTTAATGAATAAATAAAAAAATCAAACTTGAAATCAAAATTTTATCATGGAATTAAAATCAAAATTAAAAACTTACAGGCATTTAGCGTTTTTGGTCGGAGGTGGGTAGCAACTGTGGATCAGCGGTAGCCCGGCTAGGGTTTACGGAGGGAGGCGCAGGTGCGGTGGGGTCACGGGTTTCCGGGTTCGCGGTTGTGGAAGGATTAGAGCGCGGTTCCCTTGAACGGATGGAGGCTTCGCTCTTCGAATTGGGGTGTGGCGGTGGTCTCAAGCGGAGATGGGGGAGGGCGGCGCTCCTCTGGTGGCGGCGTGATGAACGGAGAGGGGCATCAAGAGGAAACGAGCTCGGGTTTTTTTTTTCTATTTCGATTTGAATGGAAAAGTGAAAGAGGGGAGGGGCGTTGCCCGAGAAAGAGGGAAGGGTGTACATTCATATATTTTATTTTATTATTTTACATATTTTTTTCCAAAAAGTTGCTTTTAAATTTGACCTCCAAACTAGACCCAACGACTGTCGCCTCTAGCTAATTACCCCCATTCCGAACACAATGGGATATGTTTCGTATGCCAGTTCGGCTGTTTCGATCAGTTTCCGTCAAAATCAAAATATAAATCAATATATTGAATTTGAACGCACATTTCAATTTACCGGGGCCACATACGGACTCTAAAAATTCTAGAAAAATTATTTCTAGCTTCGTATTGACGATACGGTCCTAATAAAACTATTTTCATCAAATTTGAAGACCGTTTGAAAAATGGTCATTTTCTGGTCGATCCAAATTGACTGAAATTGTCAAAACACGATTTCTTTTGCCACGCTCACATAATGATTCAAAAAATCATGAAAATTGGAATCTAGCAATAATTTGACATCCCGGATCCAACAAAAGTGGTTTCGTCGAAAATAGAGGTCGTTTGCAAAATGGCTATTTTTAAGGCCTTTATATATATTAAAATATATATAAATTCCACAGAGACTTTTCTGAATTTTAATCTGGACTTATCTTACACTTTATAAAGTGAAATCTCAGTTTCTTAGATCCATTATAAAGATATGATCAAACAGATTCAAATATTTCTGGTTTCGTCCACTTCCGACTTAAAATGAATTCTATATATTCATTTGAAATTTGAAATCGAATTTTCGAACTACCGCGCCATTTCAGGCTCATTTTATAATTAATATAAACTTATTCGTTTTAACTTCATCAAAAATAAATTCATCATCATTATTATTTAAAATAAATCATTTTAAATATTCAAAATTCACTAAAATTGCCAAAATAAAAATTTTAAATTGGCTCTGATTTTCCGGGTTGTTACACTGACTTAAAAAATACATTATATAATCTAACGGACTCGGAATTCGACAAAACAAGTTTCGTTGGGTCCGTAATGTCGAACTATAGCTGCATATCCATTTTCATGATTTTTAGATATCGTGTGTGATCATATAGATTTTTATATTACAAATACAAGTAAAAGTTCAATAGAAATTAATATAAAAATCAATTAAAAAAATATTAAACATTCCTATAAATACATCACATACTCTTCTAACCCTAATTCATTGTTCTCTGGTCAATGTTTTTTCACACTGCTACCAATTCTTTTCATGATGAAGGAATTTATCTTCAAACAAATTTCTAAAATCAAAGGATAATCTATATATTTCAAGATAATTATACTTGGATTCGTGTTGGGTTCCTCTTCAGTCTGGTGTAATCTTTGAGTTGTTCGACATAGTTTATTTCACACAGTAAAAATACAGAGTGCGTTGGGACTTCCTAGGGTTGAGGCGATTTGGGTTTTTGAGACATTAGTCTTGATTTTGGAGTTCGTATTTGGAATCAGGAGTTCGAATAACTTCGTTCATGTTTTTCTGGGATTTTAACAAAATAAAATCTGTCCCTGTTACACAATGATTTTCACGCTGGCCTGAGTGTCGTGTTTCACAAGGCAATATCAAGGTGTTCATGAAGGTGCATGTGTCGAAGTGTGTGCGAAGAGATGAAGGGTGGTGGGTTTTGTTTGTGATTCGGTGGTGTTGTTAAGGGGTTGAATGGCATGGAAACAGTGCAGTTTGAGTTTAGTAGTACTGTACGGGCTGGCGTGATTCAGGTCGATGTCGTATTTCCACGGAAGGGCATGAGTTGGTTGTTATTGATGTGAGGAGGTAGAGCTCGAGTAGAAAGGGAAGTTTGGGGCATCAGATTTGGATTTCGTGAAGGAGGAAGGGAGTATGGAAGCTGGGAATTCTTCGAAATGGTGTTTGCCAGTTCTGTAGTTCGTGGAAGAAGTATTAGCGCAAGGATTTAAAGTTAAGGATGGGTTAAGGAATTAATTTAATTATTAAAGTTAATGATGGTTATTTTAATTCAAACCTTGTAAAATACATATCTTTTCCGTATGTTATTAGAATCAAGCGAAACAAGATCCATTAGGATCGTATAGGCGGTGGCTACCCAATCAAACTGACTGGGAGTGAATTGGAGCTCGTTACAATTTATAGCGAAATAAATTGTCTGTCTGAATCAACCGACAGTTATCGTTATTTAACGGTAACCGTCCAATGTGAGTAAAACTCATTAACTCTGTACAGTTTATATTTTTATAAATATAATCTAGTATTGATAAATGATGATTGATTGCTATGTGTTGATTGTTTGGTTGAATTGACGATTTATTGGTTGAAATTATAGATAACGATATATATATATATATATATATATCATCATTCAAATATTGCAAATGTTTATCAGAATATTTCATATTGAAATGAAATCGATGTTATTTATATTGTTTAACATCTGTGGATGCAGGGAAACAGGTTGGAGGCATCCAACTGGATTCCTCAGTAATCATAATACTGTTTGTTTTCATGTTTTGTGATATATAATCTATGATTGATTACGATGACACTAGTCAAGTTATTTGGTATTTTAAATACCATATAAAATACTGGAATGTAAAAAGGAAAATTTCAAAGAGAATACTGAAAATGAAATATTTATATATGAAATAAATAGGATATTATAAAAGGTAATATTTGGAAAAAAACAAATATTGGAAAATATAATTAAGAAATATTTGGGAAATAAATAGAATTATATAAAAGGATTTATATAAAATAAATAGAATTATATAAAAGGATTTACATAAAATAAATAGAATTATATAAAAGGATTTATATAAAATAAATAGAATTATATAAAAGGATTTATATAAAATAAGTAGAATTATATAAAAGGATTTATATAAAATAAATAGAATTATATAAAAGGATTTATATATAATATATAGAATTATATAAAGGGAATTATAAATGAGATTTAAGTGTTAGAAATAAAAAGGAGATTTGTATGAATAATTCTACAAATAAAAATATAAATAGAATTTGGGTTTGAGATACTGTTTTTAAATGCGAAATCAAATTGTTTTGATTATATAAAGAAATATTATTTACATTCTATGTGAAAAAGTAGATTAAAGTAAATATTTTGCAAATAAAATATTATAAAGGAATTTGGGGTTTGAATTATGAATTTAAATGGAATTACTGTAATTAGAAACTGACAGGAAATTAGTTGAGTTGAATGGCTTTTTGGGTATCGATCTGATGTTGGTTTCGACCTTCGGGGTTTATGCTTGGAAAGTTGTTCTCTTACTAGTTTACAGTTAGAGACTGATAGAGGTGGGAAGATATTGATGCGTGAATCAGAAATGGAAACGTTTTCCAAAGTTAATAACGTATATTTTCTAATTTAAGAAAATAAGGAATTTATGAATATATGGAAATGATAAATGGGAAATTAGGAAATGAAATGGTGATTAATCGGTAATATTTCTGTTTGGGAATACGACCGTTGTTTGTACACATGTTTTCCTTTGATAGTTAAATCACCGACTATCAAAGATTTTGACCATTTTTGTTGTCAATAAGGAGAGACCGGGATCAGATATATTATCTGAAAACCACTCCGTATGGCATTAGCGTTGCGAATCAAATATGATGAAAATAATTGAAGACAGAGTTATGCAAGGGATCTTCAGTAAATCCTATGTTGAAATTGCCTAAGATGGATTTACAGAATAGTACCTTCGGTCTGTCCAGTCCCAAGACAACCTGTATGGAAGAATGTCTGACAGAGTATATTTAATAGGTCGCGTGAGTTAATCTCTTCAAACGTATTTACGTTTGGTGGCGGAGGAATTCGTTTCTCTTAGCTGTATACCCGTGGTATTTTTGGGGAAATCAATTTGTGATTTGGCGTGTATGACGATGTGATATTCAAAGTAAATAAAGGTGTGATCTATACGTATGACCTCTAGCCTCACAACAAGGAAATGGTATAAAATTGGGTAGGTCGCATGGCTAAGTGGTTAGCCGCCAATTAGGGTGTATTGTCACCTGATCTAGAGAAATTCCATTTACTTCTATAATCTATTTTGATGTTGTCCCTTTCGGGAAACGGTTGCTGATCCCAACCATTGGTGATAATACATTCGGTACACTCAAGTGAAATGAGTGACCGGTCATGTTTAGCCTGGGTTACAAGATGTTCCTGTTGAACCCGGTGTATTCATTTCTAGAGATACACTGTCGGAAGGTAGTCCCATACCTTGCCAGTTGGAATTCATTACCCAATAAGCTCCTGTGGATTTTGATTATATATTGTGTATGTGGAACGTGAGATGAAAGCATTCTGCTAGATGATTATTATATTGTGGTTGATAGACACTATCATAATATCAAGAGAGTTTTGATATAAAAGATCATTGTTTCTTGTAAAAGGATTTTTGATGTTAAATCAAATGCTTTGGAGAACCCTTTCCGTGTTATACGACGTGGTCTTATGAGATATCGTTTATTTTCTCAAATTATTTACTCACACCAGTCCCATGAATGACCTGGAGTTTATTTTGTCTTATTTTCCCTAAACTCTTGGGTGCCCAAATTTGTACAAGCATTCAAGTAGTCATGATTTTACAGATATACTGAGAGCTTGGAGCAGGAGACTTCAGGATTCTATAGCAATTGTTTATTTCGCTGTGTTGTAAGTGTTGCACTATGATAAATGTTATTGCATACATATACTGGTTTTATTTCAAAGTTATGTTATATTTTATTCGTTCCGCTGTGAGATTCGTGTTACTCTGATTCTGTTGTTGTGATCTTCTTCTTCTTCTATACTACGTTTCTAACTTATCTATTCTCACCCTTTAACTTCTTTCTGTTAACTATCCGGTATTTCCGATGCTTGGATAGTCGACATTGAGTTTATGTCGATATCTAAGGTCGCAAAAACACGGGTCGTTACATATTTGATTCTTATAGTTTATAACATAAGTTTACATTTTCGTTAAATTCTCAAAAACACTATTCACCCTCCCCTTTCTAGTGTTTGTTTTGCCTTAACAATCCTTTCCGCAATCCCTAACAATTGGTATTAGAGCAAGGTTTTTCGAAAAGTTCATAATCTAACTTTTGAAAATGTTAAATGGAAAATTTTGAACACTATTTTTAATTCATGTATTCCATCAGGTATTAGATGAGTCTGCATTCAATTTTATTGAAAAATCAAGTTACTATGATTTGATTTTTAAAATTTGAAATGTTTTAAATTTCAAAATTTTTGATCTATGGATATGTTACAAAACTATCATGATTTTATTGTTTAAAATTGCAGTTAATTACTTGACAAGTCACTTGATTATTTGAAGATTCATTTGAAAAGTCATTCGATTCATTGAAAATTTGTGTTGTTTTGCAGGAAAAGATGTGATGTATGACTTTTGAAAATTCAAAAGTTGAAAAGATAGGTAAAGTGGCTGTTGGTGATTCAAATTCCAAAATGGTGGCTACTGAAAATTCAAATTTTGAAAAGCTGGCTATTGGAAATTCAAATTCCGAACTGGTGTGTTATATAGGTGTTGAGAATTCAAATTCTAAAGGACAATTGAAGAAGGTAATGATGATTGGTGAAAAGGCATCAAGTGGAATAAATGAAAATACCCAATGTAAATCAATAAAGAAATGGGTACCAGATAAGTAGAAACTTTTCGATTCTCATCTAAAAGTAGATTCAATACTGTACTTCTCTTCATTTTCTTCATAATGCCACTGATTTCATGTAAATACATCAAGAATTGATCAAGTAATGATCAAATGAAGTTTTGGTGAATAAAGAGAGAAGGAAACCAAAACAATCGACAAAGATCTTCAATTCGACAAATATCTTCAAATTGCATCCACAGGTTAGGCTATTTTGTCCCAAATCCTTTTCCAGATTGTAGTTCTCGTTCTCGTGGTCGTTTGGATTGGTAGATCATCAAATTCCGATAAAAATTGAACGAGATATGGCGATCCGAAGTTGACCCAAAACAGAAAAAACTGTTACGGGATTTTCTGTTTCCTTCCTACTGTTTCGACTTGCTGCCCCTCAATACTGTAACAACCCAGATTTTCAGAACCAATTTAAAATTTTTATTTTAGCAATTTTAATGGATTTTGAATATATAAAATGATTTATTTTAAATAATAATGACTAAAAATTTATTTTAAACATAGTTAGAACATATAAATTTATTTTAATTATAAAACGAGCCTGAAATGGCGCGACAGTTTGAAAATTCGATTTTAAATTTCAAATGAATGTACAATATTCAAAATAAATCGGATTTCAGTAAACCTAGAAACGTTGGAATATATTTAATTATATCTTTCTAACGAATGTGAAAAACTGAGATTTCATAATATAAGTTGAAAGTTATGTCCAGTTTAAAATTCAGAATAGTCGCTATGGAATTTATATATATTTTATATAATATATAGCCCTTAAAAATATCCATTTTTCAAACGACCTCTGTTTTCGACAAAACCACTTTTGTTGGATTCGGAATGTCAAATTATTGCTAGATTCCAATTTTTATAATTTTTGGAATTAATATGTGAGCGTGGTGAATTTAAACATGTTTGGTAAATTCAATTTGAATTTAATCGACTGCAAAATGACCATTTTTCAAATGGTCTCCAAATTCAACGAAATTAGTTTTATTAGGACTGTATCATCAAAACATAGCTAATTTTATTTTTTTGGAATTTTTGGAGTCAGTATGTGACCCTGGTAAATTAAAATGTACGTTGAATTCAATTTTAAACGTTATATTAATTTATATTTTAATTTTTATAAAAACTAATCGAAACAGTCGAATTGGCTTACGGGACATATCTCATTGTGTTCGGAATGAGGGTAATTAGCTAGGGACGACAGTCGGTGGGTTCGATTGGGAGTTCGAATGGAAAACCTGCTTTTTATGGAAAATAAAATAATATAAATATAATTTTACCTAACCCTAGAAATCGCTATCTCTAGAGGAACGAAAACAAAAAAAAACCATTAACCCGCCGATCTCGTTCAGTCGCCACCCAACCCCATCGCTAATCGGTCACCGCCCTCCACTCCAGCCCGCCGTCGATCGTCGCCATCTCCCCCTCCCGTCCACCGCCTCTTCCTCCGCCTTCCCCCTCTTCTAAATCGCAAACCCTAACACCCAGTCCTCCAAAACCACCGTCGCCAGCCAATGTAGGCCCCACCACAGCCTGCGCCGCCCCCTAACACCACCAGCAACACCCACTGCACCTATTCAGCCTCCACCGCCGATTATGGGTCCCAACCGACCAAAAATCCAATTTTTAATATTTTCAGTTTTTGCAAATAAGACCCTGACCTGTTTTAGCCAATAACTCCCAAACCGTGTGCTTCTGGCCAAAACTCCACAATACCAAAATCGAAGAGCATGATTTTCTCTTCGATCTATATGGAAATCATATTTTGGATTGCGGAGTTGTTCAGAAAACGCGTCCAAAATCTACTGTTCGATTTATGTCTTTTCGCGATTTCCGGCGAAATAGAGCATTTTCCGGAAAAAGTCCACTAGGCAAAAGTTGTCCAGAATGACGCGCTTAAGCTAGAAAATTAGACGACGTGAAGATTGGAGCTCGTTTGCAAAGTCTGGAACCAGATCAGCCAATCAGAACGTCAGAAAAGCACGGCGGAGTGGATCCCAAAGTGAGAACTCCTTTTCATTGTAATTATTTTACACTTAAATATATACTAGGATGCAGACGGGGCTTAGAAGCCCCTGACACTATTTATTGTACAAACCATAGTTGTTTGTTTGGATTGTTTTGTGGGAATTTTGGATTGTGATTGTAAAATTAATTGTTTGATTGTTGGAATTGGTTGTGATTATTGTGTAAGGCGCGAGCCAGTATCAGGAGAGGGGTAATGTTAGACATTACTCCGATTCTAATATCGCACCGTTATAATGCCGAAATTTTCTGAAATACTAATTGTTCAATAAAAATATAATTTTTACTGCGTATATGAACTGTATAAAAATATTCGTGTGTTGAATAAAATGTTTAAACAATAAAAATATCACTTTTATTGAATATATGAACTATATAAAATATTCAAGTGTTGAAATAAATATTTTTTTTTGTTCAAAATATAATTTTTAACGTATATATGAATGGCATGAAATTCTCTTGAAATGAAAATAAATATTCATTTACAAATCAGTCGATTTGTTTATGTACACCCATTTAACTGACATTGATTGGGACGATAAATTTTACACATCGCCCGACTGCACAAATAATATTCAGTATTTGTTGGTTGAAACCCCATACGGGTATTGGGATGATATTTGACATACACTAATCCCAATTGTTTAGTTGTATGTCAATCGATTAGTTGACAGACTGTTGTAAGCGTTAATTATTTATATTTAGTGCTTATGCAGTTGTGTAGTGCACTCTGACTGATGGTTGATTGTTTATGACTGTTGTTGTATACATGTGTTGTATGAAATCCATATAAATAACATTATATGGTAAGTGGTTGGGTTTGATTCCAATTCAGAAATAATGAATATTTTAAAATAATGAATATTTTAAAATAATATTCCGTAAAGGATTAAAATGTGAATTTGATGTCCGATTTTGGATGGACACGAAAATATTGAAATGTGTGAAGCCGCGTTGATTAGATTGCGCCAATTCAATGGGAACGATATTTATAACGATTTTATTCGTTTTTATAATGAATATCGAAAAGGAAGTTATTTAAAAATCTGATATTTTGAAAATATTATCATCTAAATATTATAATGATAAGGAGTATTCGATTTTGATTTAGAATTGAAATGAAAGTGGGAATCGTTTTTAAAACGAATTTATAAAATACGTTTTGAACGCAATATATATTATATATTTATTAATGGCCTGAATAGAACGCGTCGCGCAGCAACTGTTCGCGAATTTCGACCATTGACTTCGAGTTGACATTACGGGAGATCCGACCGTCGGATTCTCCTAAAACCAAAACTGTTGGGTTCGTATTGAAAAGAGCTTTCCGATGAGTATACGAGATTTGAAATCTAATGGTTGGATTTGGAATTATCACCAAAAACAAATTTGGAAAATGTCGCTATGGATGCAGTTCGGTGGCCGTTACTGGAAACCGACTGTACGGGCCTTGATAAAATTATTAAAAATATTAATAATTTGTGTAAAATCACAATAAATGATTTGAAAAGAATTTGGATGAAAAAATTCCATGCTAGTAAGATAATCCAATAATTTCTATATAAATAAATTGGATTTATAAAGGGTTTTAATATAACCAGAATTTTTTAATGTATGAATTGGAATGGAAATCATCTTCAGGATATTTCGATATTGGATTCCGTGACTATACAGATATTTTGGAGGAATTTGGAAGATAGTTATATATCGTTATTCCCCATACGATATGTGTTGGTTTCAGAATTTGATATTGAACGTAAGCCGATATAATTTCCATTTAATGCCTTATATTTAATTTCGAATTGGATTTTGGGTTTTTCGTGAGTGGTGTCTTCAATAACACTGTTCTTAAACCCGTGTGAAAAGAATAAATCTTTTAATTAAGATAATTAGAGTTTCCAGTTATATTTAGTAATTGGAATAAAATGGAATGTGAATTGGGTTTATCGTGAACTTTGTTTTTAAAGACATTCGTTCTTTAGCCCGATTAACAGTGAAATGTAATTTGGAATTTATAAATCTTTTTATTAAGATTTAATGGAAATATTCCAAAGTTAAGCTTTCCAGTTTAATAAAATAAATTGGAATGGAATGGAATTTGATTTGGTAATAATCGAAGTGAGCTTCTACGGAGGAAGACTGTTAATATATATGGAATATAAAAGGCTTTGTCGTTATTCCATTTATATTATTAGTCGGATACGAAAATTGGCACCGATTATATATTGATTTTTTTTCCATGAAGATTCCATAATTAATGAAATGTAATTTCGGGTTTATCGTGAAATGTGTTTAAATGACATTGGTTCCTTAAGCCAGTTGAAGAGAGGATTACATGTTTAACATTGTATTTCGAACTATATTGTTGATCTCTGCTAAATATATATCTATTTGGTGGCGGAGAATTTATTCTCTTGCTTAACACCCTTCTCTGAGACATATGAGCATAGAGGTTATACATTGGCAGAAATCAGTGGTACGGTGTAAATTGTCGATGCGACATGTTTGATTTTTAATCATTAAGTAATGATTTGTGAGATTAAAACTAAGTGGAGAATTAATGAATCTTTAATTAGATTGAAATGAGAATGTGATAATTTAAATCATCAAATTTGGGAAATGATCGAGAATGGAGTACCACCAGTTTTGCTCCAGGAGATAGTTAAATCTTGAATTAGATTTGAACGTGAAATGATAATTAAATTTACTGGTGATACTGTGGTGTTAGATATGGAGTATTACTAGTTTTGCTCCATGGGATGAATAGGTTGGGATTAATAAATAAATGATTACTTCGGTAAGGCTCGATAATCCCGACTAATTGATAAACTTTAATTTGGTTTAGAATTGATATCTAAAGGAAGATTAAGGTATAAATTTGAAAGAATTTGTATTTGATAAAATTAATGGGAACCTTTCCCAAAGGATATGAATATTTGAATAAAAGAATATTCAGAATTGGAATGAGGCGTATGTTTCGTTTTTATAGCACTTGATACGTGAATTATTCGGAAAGGCCGGGTTTATACCCATTCTGAATAATTGATTCAACGACGAAGACGGTTGTTGAAGACTGGAGTTCTTCACATCATTTGGATGATTACTGATGTCTTGATTGGGATGTACACCCAAGACAAGGTAATAAGTGGTGATCGTCCAGGCGTACTTGGGGATCGACTGTATATGCGAGGACCTCACTCCTGTAATGGACATATGGGACGAGGAATAAGGTGCCTTCGGTTTTGTTAAGACCCAGAACGTACTTGTAAATGGACGTGTATCTGACATTGGAGTTAATTCTGTGATGATTGATTTCTATTGAATAATATATGTTTTGTGGCGGAGAATCTATTCTCTTGCTTAACACCCTTCTCTGAGACGTACGAGCTTAGAGGTTATATATCGATAGACATTAGTCGCATGGCATGAATTGTTAGTGTGGCATGCTAAGATGCAAATGATCAAGGCTTTTGTTGAAAACCAGAATCTTGTGGTTGATGATCAAAGCACGACTTTAAATAGCATAGCTTTGTGTATAGCGTTAATTCGCAAGCCTCACACCTCGGTATGAGTCAAAAACGGGATAAGGGTCCCAAGGAGTGCATGGCGTTTCTTTCTAGCTATGGGTGGTGTCATGGTATGGAGCCCAGACATTTATTTACTTTTACCTACGTGGATGATGGATAGTGAGGCGCCTCAGAGATATTAGTCAATATGGGGCTGCCGGATAGGTCCTATAGGACCGGGAAACGTGTGTTCAGGAACAATAATCCTCGAACGTAAGGGAGGACCGGCCTTGGAGGATCCAAGGGTTCACTGCGGGGGACCCTAAGGCATTTGCTAGAGTGTCTCGAATCAGTAAGGAGTACATCCCTTGCCTTGTCTCATGACGTAAATCCAATTTCCAATATGTGACATTTCAGTTTTAATTGTAGAACTAGTATGGCGACATAGTAGGATGGGGTACTATGCTGTCTATGATTGATACATTTATATTTGAAGTTGTTTTATACACTATACACTTACAATAGTATCAAATGATTTTTGTTTTAAGCATACCAAGCATGTTCGTCTATTATAAGGTAAAACTCTATCCTCCGGCTTGTGTTGCATTATGTGATGGGTCCTGAGTTTTATAATAGCTTCATTTTTCCAAAAAGCATTGCGCTATTTGTTTTATGCACTGGTATTCTTGGGAGGAAACCCGTTCCTTGTTATACGTTGTGGTCCCTTGATTTACTCTATTTTAAATTAAAGTTTTAAATAACTGTTTTAGTTCTCACACCAGTCCCATGACTGACCTGGAGTTTATTGTTTTAACCTAAACTCTGGGTGCCCATATTTTCCACATGGACTGCTAGTAGTTTTGGTTTTGCAGATATTATTTTCACAGGATCCTGGATTTACAGTTGGAGCTACGTTCGGAAAGCTTTGTATCCGTGTATCTCTTTCAACTGCGTTATGTATTATATTTCTACTGCTTTGTAATTTAAATCTCTAATATTTTTTCGATGTATATTATTTATTCATACTCTGTTATATTCTTGTACTCTGATGTAATTGTTGTAATAAGCAATGAAATGTTGTATTTGCGTTTTGATTTGTTGTGTTCTCAACTCAATCCGGCCTTTCCCTTACGAGTGAGTTTGGATCGTTTCAGACGTGGTACTAGAGTTCTGGTTAAAGAGCTCGAGAACAAGGCACATTAGAACCAAACGAAAGAATTCATCAGAGATTGGATTAGTAATATCTAATAAGAATGACTCGTTAGAGATATGATCAGTAGTATCCTAGAATGAGTTAGGCGAGTATTATTTATTAAAAACAAATTTAGTTTTGAAAATTTTATTTTATTATACATATTTGAATATTTATTTTTATATTGAATTTGGACAATCGGGTATATAAAGATTTTTCATATACGCGTCATGAACGTATATTCGAAGTCTCAAATATATTGAATAGATATACAATTACACTCTAGTCGCCCGGGAATGATTCTACTGATGAC
Organism: Allium sativum; assembly: GCA_030737875.1. Taxonomy (NCBI): domain Eukaryota; kingdom Viridiplantae; phylum Streptophyta; class Magnoliopsida; order Asparagales; family Amaryllidaceae; genus Allium; species Allium sativum. Next base: position 563,247,781 of record CM060919.1, on the reverse strand, counting down.
TACGTAGCATCTGTAGTTTATTTTCGAGTTTTGAAAGTAGGATATCTGTATGATTCCAATTGATTGGTGTGAGAACCAAAACTAGATAGACTTTATTGTTGTGATTTGACACTAAAAATATGATTTTTGAATATATTAAAGATATATGATTGAAAAGCTATTCAACTAATTGATTGCTGGTGTGTTGTATGATTAGTTTGACTAATTAAAATGTTGGAACAATAAAACCAATATGTAAATGAAAGGTAAATTTAGCCAGATCGAATCAAATATTGAATTGAATTGAAAATTGATTGAAATTGCATGCATATACATGTATATACAATGAACAGGTCATAGCTTGGAAGCTAAGAAAAGGAATAAAATTGTATGCCCGACAAATAGGTATATATTTACTGTATTTCTTGGGATTTGATGATTTCATGAGCCGATTGGCTAGCCGCTTGGCTTTTTCTTTTTCTTTTGGACTGACGAGGGCCCTATGAGGCAAGTTGCGGTTTTAAATATCAACCAGTACAAAGGAGGTTATGGCGAAATTTTTTAAAAATTTATGGTGTTAGCCAAATTTTTAAGAAATTAGAAATTCATAGAAACTGGAAAGTTAAAGAATGAAAGTTGAGTTGGTTAGTTAAACAACTTTCAGCTCCGCTCCTTTTCGAGGACGAAAAATTTTAAGTGGAGGAGATTGTAACAACCCGGATTTTGAGAACTAATTTAAAAATTTTATTTTAGCAATTTTAATGGGTTTTGAATATTTAAAATAATAGTAACACTAAAAATTTATTTTAAACATAGTTAGAACGTATAAATTTATTTTAATTATAAAACGAGACTAAAATGGCGCGGCAGTATGAAAATTCAATTTTAAATTTCAAATGAATGTACAGGATTCAAAATAAATCGGATTTCAGTAAAAGAAGAAACGTTGGAATCTGTTTAATTATATTTTTCTAATGGATGTGAAATACTGAGATTTCATAATATAAATTGAAAGTTATGTCCAGTTTAAAATTCAGAATAGTCGCTATGAATTTATATATATTTTATATAATATATAGCCCTTAGAAATAGCCATTTTGCAAAAGACCTCCATTTTTGATGCAACCACTTTTGTTGGATCCGAAATGTCAAATTATTATTAGATTCCCATTTTTATAATTTTTGGAATTAATATGTGAGCGTGGTGAATTTAAACGTGTTCGGTAAATTCAATTTGAATTTAATCGACTGGAAAATGACCATTTTTCAAATGGTCTCCAAATTCGATGAAACTAGTTTTGTTAGGACCGTATCATCAAAACATAGCTAGATTTATTTTTCTAGAATTTTTGGAGTCAGTATGTGGCCCCTGTAATTTAAAATGTACGTTGAATTCAATTTTGAACGTTATCTTAATTTATATTTTAATTTTGATAAAAGCTGATCGAAACAATCGAATTGGCTTACGGGACATATCCCATTGATTTCGGAATGGGAGTAATTAACTAAGGACGACAGTCGGTAGGTTGATTTGGAGTTCGAATGGAAAACCTACTTTTTATAGAAAATAATATAAATATAATTTTACCTAACCCTAGAAATCACTATCTCCAGTGGAAAAAAACAAAAAAAAAACCCGTTAACCTCCCGATCTCATTCAGTCTCCACCCAACTCCGTCGCCCAGCCGCTGATCGGCCGCCGCCCTCCCCTCCAGCTCGCCGCCGATCGTCGCCATCTCCCCCTCCAGTCCACCGCCTCTTCCTCCGCCTTCCCCCTCTTCTAAACCACAAACCCTAACCCCCAATCCTCGAAAACCTCCGCCGCCAGCCAATGTAGGCCCCACCACCGCCTGCGTCGTTCCCGCCACCACCAGCAACACCCACCGCCCCTCCTCAGCCTCCACCGCCTGTTGTGGGTCCCCCTCCGACAAAAATCCAATTTTTAATATTTTTAGTTTTTGCAAATATGACCCTGACCTGTTTTAGCCAATAACCCCCAAACCGTGCGCTTCTGGCCAAAACTTCACAATAACAAAGTCGAAGAGCACGATTTTCTCTTCGATTTGGCTATATGGAAGTCATATTTTGATTGCGGAGTTGTTCAGAAAACGTGTCCAAAATCTACTGTCCGATTTATGTCTTTTCGCGATTTCCGGCGAAATAGAGCATTTTCAAAAAAAAGTCCACTAGGAGAAAATTGTCCGGAATGGCGCGCTTAAGCTAGAAAACAAGACGGCGTGAAAATTGGAGCTCGTTTGCAAAGTCTAGAACCAGATCAGCAAATCAGAACGTCAGAAAAGAACGGTGGAGTGGATCCCAAAGTGAGAACTCCTTCTCACTCTAATTATTTTACAGTTAAATATATACTAGGATGTAAACAGGGCATAGAAGCCCCCGACACTATTTATTGTACAAACCATAGTTGTTTGTTTGGATTGTATTGTGGAAATTTTGGATTGTGATTGTAAAATTGATTGTGTGATTGTTGGAATTGTTTGTGATTATTGTGTATGGCGCAAGCCAGTATCCGGAGAGGGGTAATGCTAGACATTACTCCGGTTCTAATATCGCGCCATTATAATAACGAAATTTTCGAAAATAAATATTGTTCATTAAAAATATAATTTTTAATGTGTATATGAACTATATAAAATATTCATGTGTTGAATAAAATGTTTGAACAATAAAAGTATCATTTTTATGGAATATATGAACTATATAAAATAGTCAAGTGTTGAAATAGATATTTTTTCGTTAAAAATATAATTTTTAACGTATATACGAATGACATGAAATTCTCCTGAAATGAAAATAATTATTCATTTACAAATCGGATGATTTGTTTATATACACCCATTTAACTGACATTGATTGGGACGATAAATTTTACACATCGCCCGACTGCACAAATAGTATTCAGTATTTGTTGGTTGAAACCCCACACGGGTATTGGGATGATATTTGATGTATACTAATCCCAATTGTTTAGTTGTATGTTAATCGACTAGTTGACAGACTGTTGTAAGCGTTAATTATTTATATTTAATACTTATGCAGTTGTGTAGTGCACTCTGGCTGATGGTTGATTGTTTATCATTATTGTTGTATACATGTGTTGTATGAAATCCATATAAATAATATTGTATGGTAATTGGTTGGGTCTGATTCCAATTCAGAAATAATGAATATTTTAAAATAACGAATATTTTAAAATAATATTCCGTAAAGGATTAAAATGTGAAATTGATGTCCGGTTTCTGATGGACACGAAAATATTGAAATGTGTGAAGCCGTGTTGATTAGATTGCGCCATTTCAAGGCGAACGATATTTATATCGGTTTTATTCATTTTTATAATGAATATCGAAAAGGAAATTATTTCAAAATATGATATTTTGAAAATATTATAATGATAAGGAGTATTCAATTTTGATTCAAAATTGAAATGAAAGTGGGATCGTTTTTAAAATGAATTTATAAAATACATTTTGAACGAAATATATATTATATATTTATTAATGGCCTGAATAGAACGCGCCGCACAACAACCGTTTGCGAATTTCGACCATTGACTTCGAGTTGACATTACGGGAGATCCGACCGTCGGATTGTCCTAAAACCGGAACTGTTGGGTTCGTATCGAAAAGAGATTTCCGATGAATATACGAGATTTGAAATCTAACAGTTGGATTTGGAATTATATCCAAATCAAATTTGGAAAAGGTCGCTATGGATGTAGTTCGGTGGCCGTTATTGGAAACCGACTGTATGTGCCTTGATAAAATTATTAAAAATATGAATAATTTGTGTAAAATCATAATACATGATTTGAAAAGAATTTGGATGAAAAAATTCCACGTTTGTAAAGATAAAAATATATTTTTATCAAAATGAACTAGTTATTAACTAGTAAGATAATCCAATAATTTCTATATAAATAAATTGGATTTATAAAGGGTTTTAATATAACCTGAATTTTCTAATGTATGAATTGGAATGGATTTGAATGGAAATCATCTTCGGGATATTTCGATATTGGATTCCGTGACTATACAGATATTGTGGAGGAATTGGGAAGATAAATATATATCGTCATTCCCTGTACGATATGTGTTGGTTTCAGAATTTGACATTGAACGTAAGCCAATATAATTTCTATTTAATGCCTTATATTTAATATCGATTTGGATTTTGGTTTTCGTGAGTGGTGGCTTCAGTAACACTGTTCTTAAACCCCGTGTGAAAAGAATAAATCTTTTAATTAAGATATTAGAGTTTCTTGTTATATTTAGTAATTGGAATAAAATGGAATGTGAATTGGGTTTATCGTGAACTGTATTTTTAAAGACATTCGTTCTTTAGCCTGATTAACAGTAAAATGTGATTTGGAATTTATAAATCTTTTTATTAAGATTTAAGGGAAATTTTCCAAAGTAAAGTTTTTCAATTTAACAAAATAAATTGGAATGGAATTCGATTTGGTAATAATCGAGTGAGCTTCTATGGAGGAAGACTGTTAATATATATGGAATTTTAAAGGCTTTGTCGTTATTCCATTTATATTATTAGTCGGATACGGAAATTGATATTGATTATATATTGATCTGTTTTCCGTGAAGATTCCACAATTAATGGAATGTAATTTTGGGTTTATCGTGAACTGTGTTTAAATGACATTGGTTCTACAACCCTGTTAAAGACAGGTTACATGTCTAACATTGTATTTCGAACTGTATTGTTGATGTCTGCTAAATATATATCTGTTTCGTGGCGGAGAATTTATTCCCTTGCTTAACACCCTTCTCTGAGACGTATGAGCTTAGAGGTTATATATTGGCAGAAATCAGTGGTGTGGTGTAAATTGTCGATGCGGCATGTTTGATTTCCCAAAGTTAAACAATCATTAAGTAATGATTTGTGAGATTAAAACTAAGTGGAGTTTTAATGAATCTTTAATTAGATTGAAATGAGAATGTGATAATTTAAATTATCAAATTAGGGAAATAATCGAGAATGGAGTACCACCAGTTTTACTCCTGGTGATAGTTAAACCTTTAATTAGGGAAATAATCAGGTTAACAGGTTATTACCATTTTCCACTTATGCATGTTAATGCACCAGACCTCTCACATTAAGTCGACCACTTGTGGATGCTGGAGATGCCGGTTGGTTCTGGGCGCACTTACACCACAAGTCAGACTTACCCTCGTGTCTTAGCACCGTTATGTGTACATTTATGCACTAGACCCCTCACATTAGATTAACCACTTGTGGATGTTGGATTTGTCGGGGGGTTCCAGGAAGACTTCTACTACAAGCGTATTCTAACCTCATGTCTAGGTGCAGTTACCATTTTTATTCGCTGTAAATTAGGTATGTTCATTCTTAAACAATTTTTCATGTTCATCCAACGTTATGCCCTAAATCCCAGTCTGGTCCACAATACAAGTTATGCCCCATTTTAAAGTTTTAGATCATGGTATAGATTATGCCCTTAAATCCCAGTCATGTTTTACAATACATATTATGCCCCAAATATCATCCCCAACCATTCTCAATTTCGTTCGTTTGCATATTTCAATGGTAGACCTAGGCTCAAAGGTAATCTGGCTATAAAAATAAAAAGGGAAGTAGGGAGAGAAGAGAACAGAAATAAGCATAATGACAAAACATGCATACGTTGTCAGAAGTAGGCATACTAACTGAATAGGCATACGGTGACAAAAATAAGCCTAGTAGCAGAATGAGCATATGAAGACAAAATTAGGTATGATAAAAGAATAGCCATATTAGGAATAGGCATACAAGAACTAATCAGTAGATTAGGTGTACAAGTAATGGAAAATCTGTTTAGTTCTGATTCAGTTTATTAACAGGCACAGGTTTAGATCCAATCTTATAAACATGTCAGGATTACTTATTAAATGTTTATATCTAAAAATAACATAAACTCACTGTGACTGGATCTAAAGAACAGAGAAATGACTATTGATGTTGTCGCACAGATTCTTGTATGCTTATAAGTTGTTGTTAGGCTAATCCAATCTGAGTTGGGGCAACATCTCGTTGTCTCCATTGTTTTTGATGAATAAAACAATACAAATGAGGTCCTATTTGTAACCTAATGTCAACAAATCTGGTCAAGAAATGAGTCCACATTCACATAAATGGATCTATCCCAGATCTTGGCGGGGTTGACCTTGGGGTCGACACCACCTTGTAGGGGTCGACCCATAGGTCGACACCCATAGGGCATGGGGTCAACCCCTAACGGGCCGATTTCCTTCCCTTTCCCGCTCTTCAATTTTTGATTTTCTGGAGTTGATTTGTAATGTATACTACTTATATGTATATAAACTTCAAACCTTAATATCTTCTTCATACGATGTCCGATTTATGCAAACTCGAAGTCTATCTTAAGTAGAATTCCGAACCGAATGCAATAGAGCAATCCAATTTACTTAATTCCTAATATTTAATTAAGTATTCTTTAGTTTATCATTATAGTCTCCTTTAAAATTACAGGGTGTTACATTCTCCCCTACTTCAAGGATTTCATCCCCCAAAATTCTAAGTTAAGAAGAATATATATCCTAACATCTATCATCCATCTACTCGTCCACCAATCACAGACATCCATTGTCCTTAAAATAATTCAAATGCTCATATGAACATATGCGAAGGTGTGTGTATATGTCCCTATACTAATGCAAAAGATCAGGCGACCTACTGATTCAGTTAACCTCCTTAATGCAGTGTATTTTAGTGCCATGAATCCAACATGTATGCAAAATAATCCAAGTATAACATGTAAGTTCTATATGTGTGCACAACCATTCATCCAAATGCAACATCCACATGAAGATACACCCATTTTCTTCAGTAAAATTTAAAAATGCACACACATCTATATGCAGTATGAGAGTGATTGAGCCAATCTAGTGCCTAATATATGTGTATATGCATCCACGAGCAGCCAGTAGAAAACACTTGCATTCACTTGCATCCATCAAACATAACATGTCTCAAACAAATGTTTACATTCAGTGGCTCCCTACCTAATGGTCGAAGATTAGATCGATAGGATATACTTAAATGATAGAAGCAAGTACGACTAAAAGCTTTGGAAAAGAAGTTAAAAACATACGCTTGAAAAGAAAAGCGTACGAAGCGCGAATCTTGTCTCCGGTCTCCCAAGTTGTATCCTCGTGGCCATCTCCCCATTGAACTTTCATCAACTTAACCTCTCGGTTGCATAGCTTCTTAACCTCCGATCCAAAAATACGGGTAAGAACTCGTCTAACTGTCACCTCCCGTTCCACCTCTACTTCCTCAAGCATACTCGGCTCGACTACTTCTGCGGTATCATGCAGGCACTTCGGTAAATGAGAAATGTGGAAATATCATGAACAACTATCAATTTCTTTGGTAACTTTACTCTATAGGCCATTTGGTCAATCCTTTCTATTATGAGAAATGGCCCTACAAACCTTGGTGCCAATTTCCCTATAGATCCAAAGCGAATCACATTCCTCAAAGGTGATACCTTGATGAAAACCATGTCCTTAGTTAACCCCTAAAAACCATATGCACATTGGGTAAAGGGGTACAAGGCGGGTCTTATCAGCGCCGGTCGTACATAACACAACCGCACTAAGCAGGATCCAAATATCAAACCCAAGGCAGGTAGAGTCTACCAGAGCGACCGAGCCATGAGAAGCGCGACTCGACAAAGATGAAGGATGCACATCCAGAGAACCGCTCAGACACTAAAATAAGACAGGTCACCCATTTTGCACGAGTAAGAGCAACCTCGTAGTATAACCATAAAGCCAAGCGGCACCATGCAAAGGCAGCAAGAGGACGAGCGCCCTTGGTTCAAGAAGAGCGATCGCGCAAGGAACAAAGAAGGATCGATCTCGGCTCCGTGCTTCACTCTTATGAAATCTACCAAAGCATCCGTGCCCACACTTAAGGACCTGCTCAACTATTCAAGACATTCAACAAGTCGTCCGCACATAACACCGAATACGACCACGGACAGCTGGCTACAACTATCCAGTGGCATGGTCGTAATTAGCAGAATGAACGACCCACAGCCTGGATAAACAGATTCCAGATCATTTACCAAGAGGAGTTCATCTATAAATACACCATGACTACCAACATTTAAAATGGGTCTTTTTGGAAAAACCACGAAGTGCTGCTAAACTTCGTACTCAACCACAGATATGGCCATGGCATCAAGTACCATCTTCGAATGAAGGCATCCTCTCTCTCAATCATTCATCCATCCTTCTTCTCCTCAAACTCCATTATTCTCTTGTATAATTCTCTAGATCAAAATACGTAAATGAGGGTATATTGAGTGGGTATAGAGATGTTTGAAGTTAAAGAGTTGATGTACCTTGTAATTCTCGTTATAAGACAGGAAATCATCTTCATAGTGGACTTAGGCTTCGTTAACGGCTGAACCACTCTATCTCGTTTCTACTTTATTTTTTCTCGCATTTTTACTTTTTATTGCTAATTAGACACGGTTCTATTTATTTCTTACCGAATTGGTGAAGTACAGTTTAGTACCTTGGGTGTTTAGACCATTTTTGGTGTAAACATTTTGGCGCCCACCGTGGGGCCGTGTTTTGCTTTTTTCCATTCTAGATCTGACAAGATTTTCTGAGAGACACCGTGCTTACAATCATGAGCATGCTAAGGAGAACCGCCAATGAAGCTAACAACCCCAGCAGCGGCATCAACACCGTCATGCCACTAGATGGCGACTCCGATGAAGGGGAGCCACCGGAAATCAAATAGATTTTAACCAGAGAAAAGTTGGAGGAAGCGGTGACAGGATTAACGAGTCAGATAACTATCGCAAGCAACGCGATGATGAAGAAGCTCGAGTCGATACTCGCTATCCAAGCCGCTACAGCAAAATCCGCTCTAAGCGCCACTTGTTCCTCGCTGACTCGGGCGAATCACGGATCAAAAACAGAATTCCCCGCTTCACACTTAAGATAGCGGGATTCCATTCCAAGAGTTGCGCGTCGCACCAACCTGAACTGTGAAGGGGGCAAAGCACCTGCGAACGATTACTTTGATGATGCAATCACGGAGCGAGAAGACAGTCCTATTGCAATCAAGACGTCCCTGCTGGAAGGATGCCCAAATCCCTTATCCCCAGTCCACGAAGGCACATCTAGATCGAGGGTTTATGGTGAAAAAGGTGGTCAACTCATGGGTCCGACCAATAAACGAAAGTACATCTCAGGAATGGTGCAAGCAATTGTGGAAGAAAGCTTGAAGAGGAATGATGAACAGAGAGAATGGGAATCTTTCCCAGCTAAAACCCCACTCACCGAGAGGATTAAGAAAACTGTATACCAATGAAGATTCGAACCTCCATCATTATAGCCTTACGACGGGACAACTGACCCCAATATATTTCTAGGTAAATATGACCAGTACATGAATGGAGCATGCGCTACCGACGAAATCAAATGCCTATATTTTCCAACTTATCTAGAAGGAGTGGCTTATCTTTGGTTCACAAAGCTGCCACCGCGGTCTGTGGACAATTTCGTGACATTGGCTAGGCTATTCAATCAGCAGTTCATATCCCAGGCGTTAGAAGCTCAGGATGCTATGGAGCTAAGCGGACTACAGCAAAGACCAGGAGAGCCCATCAGAACTTTTATCACTCGCTTTGATATTGCATTAGCTAAAGTCAAGGATCCCGAGCCCAGCCTGATCTTAGTGGCTCTCAAAAAGGGCATAAGCAGGAAAACCAAGTTAGGACGATGGATCAAGAAAAAGAAACCAAGTACACATGAACGGTTACTTAACAAAGCCGAAAAATATGGAAGTACTGAAGAGAGAAACGCACATGCAGAGAAGAATGGAAAGGTGCAAGGAAACTCGGATCCTCAAAAATGGAGCAGCGAAGAAGAAGACGGTCGAGCAAGGAAGAAGCTACGCTTTTTCAAGAACTATGAATTCACCCCCTTTAATGATTCCGTGGGAAATATATTCATGGCAACTAGAGGCACCAAAAGATATCCGGTCTCAAAACAAAGACACGTCAAAAATACCGCCATGAAGTCAGGAAAATTTTGTTATGTCCACAAATATCCGGGGCACGATACCGATGAATGCAGGCACTTAAAATCGGTGATCGAGGGGTTGATCAGGAAGGGTCGGTTGCAACAATATGTACGGGATCATAAGAGCTATCCCGACTCTTCTCAAACAAGGGGCAGCACACCTTAGAAAGGAAAGGGCTCAGACCAATTCAAAGATAATGCTCATCAGAGAGACCAACTGTTAATACCTCAACAATGGAGCATTAAACCTAAAGCTCTCATTGTCTTACCTCACTTCCCTGATTTTATCTTGTTATTGAAACTTTTTTTAACTTTCTTTATTGGTCACTATGTCTGTGTTAAGCAGTGGTTTACCTACAATAAATTAGGCACGTTAGAAATTAATTATGCGCCTACCTGAATGACATACTTATTGATATATGCTAAAGGAAGAATGATTCCTCGAAATGTAGGTGAAACGAGAGCAATCCGCCATGTGCAGCGGGGCTGTAGCACAAAATCCCAGGCCATACACTAAACGAAGCAGTTTGGGAATCACAAACATCGAGCAAGGTCAAACAAGAGGAATAGATTCATCGCATCAGAAGGGACCAGTTGTTCCGAGATAAACAGCCAAACGAAGGAATGCGCCTCTTATTATGGAATATGCTGAATGCTTGGCAAACACTCATTCAAAAAACTGCCACCAGATCTCTTTGAAGATACAGAAAAATCACCAAATCAGTCCCTCGGATGAAGTTGCTAATCCAAAAGAAGTGTTCTCCTAGGAACAGGACGTGAATTCCTTAAAACCGGAGTTAAATTCAGTAGCAAGGATTGATGCCCAACTCCTAGGAATCAACATTGAAGAGGGAGCAACTCAAAAAGTCCCACGGTAAAAGTCCCGCAGTTAAAATTGCTAAGCCCACCGAAGAAGCACCTTATTAGGTGACCTTCCTAGGTGCTGGACACGAGTTTTCCAACTTGATAAAAAAAACTCAATAAGGTAAACCAAAGTCTATGTCCTAAGGTAAGGCAAAAAGTCGGAAAAACCGACTTGTCCCAAAACAGAAAAAATTGCCGATTTCAAAAGGCGCCTACCTTGGTAGGTAAAAACACGAATTCTTCCTTCTGAGTCAAAAGCTCGATGAGATGAATTAGTGTCTGCTCCTCGAATGAAGCATAAAATGGGGAAGGATTAAACATGTTGGAAGGACCAACGCAAAACAGAAACCCGACCGAAAGGAGATGGCCATCCTTGTTCTTTGTTGTTAACCAAGTCAAACAAAGCCAAGGATGGATTACAACAGCAGAAATCCTAGCTGAAAGGGGGTATCAGAAATCCTAGCCATGCGGGGTATCCTTTTTAGAACTCATTTGAATAACTAAAACAATCAAATGGGGCCTAAAATGGGTCGAAATTTTTTAATCCAAGCCCTCCACGGGGGCACGTATTCAAAACCAATCTCGGGATTGAATACTAATAAGTAAAAGACACCAAACGTGCTTATAATAACACAAATGTGTAACAGCCTTCGATAAGAGAGAAACCTAAAAGGATAACCAAATCCTAACCATAATAATAACAATAGAAAATAGGGCGCAACCGAACGATTAACAAAGCGTCCGGGCGAATGTGTAAATCAGAAAACAAAGGTGCAACGTACGATGCACCCGCGCGTAGATAAAAAAATTCCGTAGCAGTGAACCGTAGTACGATAAAGTCCAAAAAACAAACCTAAAAGAGTCACAAACTAAAACGTATGAGAATAAGCGAGGCTGGCTCCCGCATATACAAGCCAGACTGAAAAGTATCATCTGAAAATCAAAATCAAAGTAATCGAACAGGTGAAGCATTGGCAGGTCACAAATACTCAGATAAGATAGGAAATGATCCTATCCCTAGACTCTAGGGCCTCGAAAAGTTTGTGCCTATCTTCCTCCAAAGCATGAAGTTGTTCAAGATTCTCCCTATTTGACTGTTGAAGATCTTCGACCAGGGAGTGCCAACCACCCATTTGCTCCACAATGTAGTCTCTGACTGTCACGATGAGACCTCCAACCAGATGCGGACGTGGTTCCAGCTGATTGAATTCGGCCAATATGGTATCCTTCATGACATCCATCTTACCTGCAATAATCCATCTGTCGAAGGGGTCTATGTACACACCAGAGCGCGAACTAGCCGGACACTGGGCCACAAAGTCCTCTGCAAGATCAGGATGACAAGGGTTGGGAATAGGAAGAGGCTCGGGTACAGATGCAGGGTCTAACGTGATGGATGAAGAGACCATGCGACTAATAGCAGTCTGCATATCTGAATCAGAAAGTCCGTTCAGCGAACAATAACTATGGGCACCGTTCGCACTCGAGATCTCCTTACCCCGGGACGTCTTTTTGCTACCTGCCCTCCTCGCCGTTTTCTTCCTGAGCTTCCTAGACATAAGAAATTCCATCCTTGGGCGACCTGCTTCAGAAAAGATCAGTACAGACACAAACAACAACTATGGAAAGAGAAACAACTTGGTCAGACTCAAGCATAGATGAAATGTTTCAACCAGAGAAACCTGGGCATTTCGCCAAACAATTTATGAACCAATACCAAGCATCGATATTCCAAAGAAAAGCGCCGGATGGCTCATGTCTTTTAAAGATAAGTACAGAAAGGGCAAAGAGCAAAGTGGTAAAATGAGAAATCCAAAGCCTTTTGAAGAAGAATCAAGGCAGAAATGTCAGGCATAGATTACTTGACTGAAAACCCTCAAGGAAGCGCAGCCGTGACCAAAGATTTCTTTTGAGATGCAAAAATGAAATAAAGCAGGTTAAAGGTGAATAAGGGAGACCTAAGGGCATTCATCCAGAGAATTTACGCCACGTCAGCCTAGTATCTGACTACACGAAAGTGTCTCATCAAGTCCCAATTGGCATCCCAAGATTCTGCCATTCGCACAGTAATCAAGAAAGTACAATGAGCCTCTCGCCCACAGGGAAAGACAATGCCAGTAAGCTACAACAAAGCGGCCTCAGCCCTTGCACGAACGACTTCCCACCAAGTCAGGATAAACCTACCACCCAATGTGCGATCAAATATATCGAAGCCCGTAATTCCTTACTAAAGAGAAATCACGGACTTCGTTGGGGCAAGTGTTAATCCCTAAAAAACCGTACACACATTGGGTAAAGGGGTACAAGGCGGGTCTTATCAGCGTCGTTCGTACATAACACAACCGCACTAAGCAGGATCCAAATATCAAACCCAAGGCAGGTCGAGTCTACTAGAGCGACCGGGCCATGAGAAGCGCGACTCGACAAAGATGAAGGCTGCACATCCAGAGAACCGCTCAGGCACAAAAATAAGACAGGTCACCTGTTTTGCACGAGCAAGAGCAACCTCGTAGTATAACCATAAAGCCAAGCGGCACCATGCAAAGGTAGCAAGAGGACGAGCGCCCTTGGTTCAAGAAGAGCGATCGCGCAAGGAACAAAGGAGGATCGATCTTGGCTCCGCACTTCGCTCTTATGAAATCTCCTAAAGCATCCGTGCCCGCACTTAAGGACCCGCTCAACTATTCAATATATTCAACAAGTCGTCCGCACATAACACCGAATACGACCACGGACAGCTGGCTACAGCTGTCCAGTGGCATGGTCGTAATTAGCAGAATGAATGACCCATAGCCTGGATAAACAGATTCCAGATCATTTACCAAGAGGAGTTCATCTATAAATACACCATGACTACCAACATTTAAAAGGGGGCTTTTTGAAAAAACCACGAAGTGCTGCTAAACTTCGTACTCAACCACAGATCTGGCCATGGCATCAAGTACCATCTTCGAATGAAGGCATCCTCTCTCTCAATCATTCATCCATCCTTCTTCTCCTCAAACTCCATTATCCTCTTGTATAATTCTCTAGTTCAAAATACATAAATGAGGGTATATTGAGTGGGTATAGAGATGTATGAGGTTAAAGAATTGATGTACCTTGTCATTCTCGTTATAAGACAGGAAATCATCTTCATAGTGGACGTAGGCCTCGTTAACGACTGAACCACTCTAAATCTCGTTTCTACTTTATTTTTTCTCGTATTTTTACTTTTTATTGCTAATTAGACACGGTTCCATTTATTTCTTACTGAATTGGTGAAGTGCAGTTTAGTACCTTGGGTGTTTAGACCATTTACATCTCCCACCTCAAACTCAATATCAATTCTTCTCTTATCTACGTAGAACTTCTGTCTGTCCTGAGCAATCTTCATGGTCTGCGAATAAGATCAATTTTCTATGAAGTTTCTCTAACCATCTCAGGCCCAAGTAGGAGCCTTTCTGTAGACTCCCACCAACAAATCAATGATCTACAGGATCGTCCATACAATGCCTCGAAGGGTGCCATGACAATACTAGCCTGATAACTATTGTTGTAGGCGAACTCTACCAAAGGAAGATGCTCCTCCCAATTCCCTCCAAAGTCTAGGATACACGGTCTTAAAAGATCCTCAGGAACTCTATTCACCCTCTCCGTCTATCCATCGGTCTGAGGGTGATAAGTGATGCTCAAACACAATTGTGTACCTAATGGCCTAAAATCAAAGGACTATATATACTCCAAGCTCTGCCTCTCTACGAATAGTGGACTCAATGTCATCCTCTTCTTACTCTGTTCATCCGCCACCACATTACCCTTGCCAGGGTTATAAGAAATCTCAAAGTCATAGGACGCTAGGAACTCCATCCATCTTTGTTGCCTCAAATTGAGATCCTTCTGCAAGAACAAATACTTGAGATATTTATGATCGGTATACAACTCAAACTTCTCTCCAAGTAGATAATGACGCCAAATCTTAAGCACGAATACAATGGCAGCCAAATCTAAGTCATGGGTAGGGTACTCATGAACTCTCTGTTGTCTACCTTCATAAAATACTACCCTTCCCCCTTGCATTAAAACAGTACCAAGCCCTATACTTTATGAATCAGTGTATATTGTGAACACGTTATTCCCATCAGGCAAAGTCAAGACTGGGGCTGTTGTCAGATCCCTCTTCAATCGCTGAAAAGCATCTTCACAGTCTATGTGCCAAGAAAATGTCAGATTCTTCTTCTTTAGTCTGGTGAGTAGGGCTGATATCTTTGTGAAGTACTTAATGAACTTCCTATAATATCCCACTAAACCAAGAAAACTCCTCACCTCTATTGCGTTCTTTGGAGTCTGCCAATCTTGAACTGCAACTACATTCGTGGGATCCACTGCTATCCCATCCTTAGAGACCACATGCCCTAGAAATCTCACTTCTTTTCTTAAAAATGACATTTAGAGAATTTTGCCTTAAGCTGATGCTCTCGGAGAGTCTTCAAAACCTCCCTTAAATGTAGGGCATGTTCATCCTAATTCTTCGAGAAAATCACGATGTCGTCAACAAAGACCACAACGAACTTATTTAGAAACTCCTGAAACACCCTACTCATCAGATCCACAAAATAGGTGGGTGCGTTCGTCAACCCAAAAGGCATGACAAGCGACTCGAAGAAACCATCTGGAGTTCTAAAAGTAGTCTTGTCTATACTGTCCTCGGCCACCCTCAACTGATGAAACCTCGTGACTAATTCTAACTGAGAGAAAACAGATGCACCAACAAGCTGGTCAAATAGATCATCTATCCTCCGGCATGGGTGCCTATTTTTCTTAGTGAGCTTATTTAACTCCCTGTAATCCATGCGTAAGCGAAGCAAACCATCCGCCTTAGTGGAGAATACTACTAGAGCAGTGCATTCAGATATGTTTCGCCTAATAAATCATTTCTCAAGTAGCTACCCTACTTGCTTGCTGATCTCCTTCCTTTCTCTCGGAGCCATATGGCGCACAAGCAATGCAACTGGCTTTGCATTGTCCACCAAGTATATCCGGAAATCATTCTCCCGCCTCGTAGGTAATCCCCGAACCTTATCAAAAACACTAGGATACTCACAGACTACTGGTACTGATTGTAAGTCATCGATATATGCATCAAACGATTCTAGGAAACTAAGCATGACAGACCCTTTCAGGTCACAAGAAATCTCGAGAGTCCTCCTATGGCAAGTCAAAAGTCTAACGACCCTCCTCTCACAGTCTAGAATGGCACCATACATGGCTAGCCAATCCATCCCTAGAATCAAACCATATCCCATGAAACCAAGCACATATGTGTCGCACTCAAACTCGACGCCCAACACAGATATTCTCAAACCCTAACAAATCATAGACAGATGAGCCGTACCCCCAATGGGGTTTGAGACAAAAACGGGATCCAAAACCATACTAGTACTAAGGTGCAGAGACTTAACCATAGAATCAGATATAGAAGAATGTGAAGCGCCAGAATCAAAAAGAGTTCTAATAGGATGATTGGAAAGAGAAATCAAACCTTCAACAAAAACTTTCATACCTCTATCTGGTACACCGGCACGACAGCATGCACCTGCCCTTTGGCCCTGTCCTTGCTTCTTCGGGCACTCCTTAATAAGGTGTCCGACCTCTCCACGATGGAAACATGCATTCTTCCTTCTTTTGCAGTCTTTTCTCAAAGGACCCACGCGCGCACAACTATGACATTTCCTCTTTTATCATGCTTTGTCGTTCTTTCCGCCCTTATTTTGACGTTGTTGTTCTTTCTTGGGCCACACATTCTTGTTTTGTGTTTCATCAATCTTACCCTCTTTCTTTTCACCTTTATCTTCTTCGTGCATCAATGCCATATCAACGAGTTTCTAAAAAGTTGCCCCCAATGACATATGAGATATAGCCAATCCATGAAGGGGTTCATTCAACCCTCTTGCAAACCTCAAAGCTTTCTTCTGCGGGGTACTCACTAGCTCCAAACCTCGCCAATTGTTTGAACTTATTGACATGCTCTTTGACAAACATGGCTCCTTGCTTAAGTGCCAGAAACCGTTCCATTTGCATACTTTGCTCAGCTTGAGAAAGAAACTTCATCTCGATTCTCTATCGAAAATCATCCAAAGTCTCAACTGGACGTCCTGCTTGCGTCACTTCTCACCAAAATGAAGCCTCGTCTTTTAACTACCAAACGGCCAACTTAATCTTCCTATGGTCGTCAAACTCAAAAATCCCAATCAAATCCTCCGTCTCTTTAAGCCAATTCCTTGCTTCTATAAAAGTCTCGGTTCCTATGAGCGGCTTTCCTTCCATCGTATAGAAATCCTTGCATATCTTGGAAAAATTATCCGCTCATGAGGGAGGGGGAGGAGCAACAACGACCGCAGCTGGGGGAGGGGCATCTGCTTGGCCATCGGCAGGCGTTGTAGCCTCAAGTTACCTATGGAACTAAGCCAGTACCGCAACGCCCTCGGGAAGAATCGGTTCCCCAGACATGCTGAAAAGAAAAGGAAAAAGGGATTAAAACAGAGAGTCGAAAGATATTTCATATGGCTTTGGAGAATATGTTTTTCAAAACAGAGTTTTCTTTTGAAAATGATTTTTTTTTAAAAACCTTTTTAAAATAATTTTCAAGCCTGAGCATTCCCACCCTGAGAGCCTAAGGGGAAGAAGAAGAGAAAGAAAAGGAAACAAAACGGGTCATACATAAAGTATGGTGAGTCCATTTACTTTTAGCATATAAATAAGCAAAAGCATCATGACAGGTATATAAACTAGACGAGAGAGAAACAATATCATAAGGCAGGTATAACAGACTGAGAAGGATAAACTGAATAATCGGGACAGAATATATATTGCACTTCCTAAATATTTTTCTCTGCACCAATACTAATACAACAAGAATAGAATGATCCCAACAAGAACAAGATGGTAGACTTAGGTGTACTACTAGTGACGGGTTTTACCACCAACAATAATAACAGGTAGCCCGATAGAAATGACAGGTGTTACCCCCATCGACAGTAAAGGGCTCCTAAACAAGCAAGTCTAGATGTACCCTAATTACTACCCCAATCGATCGACTCCCTATCCCATAGATACCCTGTGTTGTCCCCATAATAAGATGTATCACTTCCTAAAGTGGAAACCCCGTTATTTTCAAGATGCATAGCCATATCTACTGATGTCACAGCGTCTTACTGTCCCAAGTCAAGTGGATTCATGCATGCACATGAGTCCGAGGAATGCACCGTCAACACCCGTACTCAAGTGACCTCTTATAATCAACTCAGTAAGCGTGCCCTGACCCCTACCTAGTTCAGGGTTCCCCTTTTGATACCAAGATAGGTTGCTGACTGATACGGGTCCATACAACAGATGATATAAGTCACCTCCTAAGCTTGCATCCCAAATACTAGGATTTTTGATAGGTTATGCCTAACAGATTAACAAGCCTGCATAACCCCACCATGTATAACAGGTTAAGTTTGTCAGGTTTATATAATCCCCCAGATTCAAGCAAGTTTACTTAGCCTCCCCCATTGATTCAAGCAAGTTTACTTAACCTTTACACAATTTCGACAGGTTCATCCTTTACTCTTTATGCCCCAACCCTGAGGTCACCGTTGCTAATGCGGTGCACTCCGGATTGACTGCTTTCCTGCCAAACACCTACTTTCATCCCACACTCATACGTGATATTAAAGAGGTTCTCCTTATATTACAATCAACAACCCTCAATCAAAACCCTGATGTTATCTATTGGAACAGCAGTCCCAACGGCATTTTTTCGGTCAGTTCATGCTACAAATATACATCCTATCATGGTCGACTATTCCGGTTTCCTAGACTTTGGAAGATTAAGGCGCCTCCAAGAGTGAAATTTCTTTTATGGAGCTTGGCTAGAGAACGGATTAACACCAAAGACATCTTAATTCGTAAAGGTGTGATGGTTGATCCAAGCTGCATCCTCTGTCAATGAGAGAACGAGTGCATCCCTCACCTTCTCGGGGAATGTGACCTAAGCTTCTACCTCTGGACTTCTACTGTCACCAGCATTCCTGGCCGCCCTCACCTTTCTTTAAGCAGTTCAATCACTGGGAGTTTGATCCCCCATCACCAAAACTTGAAACCCTTTTCGTAGCATTTGTTTGGACGCTTTGGAATGAACGCAATAATCGCTGCTTCAACAACCGTTTTACCTCGAACTACCAGCTTTGCCACAAAATTACTCACCTTTTTCACCTTTGGTCTGGTACACCGCCGGCACCTTTCATACCAACTCTACTGGATACCGCCATCGTGTGGGACGAGTCTGAAGGAAGCAACGACGCTGGCGGCGCCAAGCTGTGCCATTACTACCCTCGTCCATGGTAATTTCATCTTGTGCCACACACTCTCTCGCTACAGGGAAACTTTTTTGTGTTTTTTGGCTTGTGGATGTTGATGATTTACTCAATCATGCGAGGATTTATGTTAGTGGTGTTAGTTTGTGGTGTTTAGAAGTAAGTTTGGCTTGTTGGTTCATTAGCATAATATGTAATTAATCGCGCTATGCGCTAAAACTCCATGCTTGCATTTTGCATGCATTATTAGTACTAATGCTATCGGTCAGGCTTGTTAGCCGAATATGTTATGTTATTATTAGTATTATCTAATCAGGTGTGTAGAGCCGCTCTACACAACCGTTATGCTAAAAAAAATGATAGGTTCATATAACCCCCATGGATTTAAACAGGTTAAGTATTAAAGGAAAACAGGTTATTACCATTTTCCACTTATGCATGTTAATGTGCCAGACCTCTCACATTAAGTTGACCACTTGTGAATGCTGGATATGTCGGTCGATTCCGAGCAGACTTCTACCACAAGTTGTACTTAACCTCGTGTCTTAGCACCGTTAGATGTACATTTATGCACTAGACCTCTCACATTAGATTAACCGCTTGTGGATGCTGGATATGCCGGGCGGTTCTGGGCAAACTTCTACCACAAGCGTAATCTAACCTCATGTCTAAGTGCAGTTACCGTTTCTATTCACTATAAATTAGTCATCTTCATTCTTAAATAATTTTTCATGTTCATCCAAGGTTATGCCCCAAATCCCAGTCTGGTCCATGATACAAGTTATGCCCTAATTTAAAGCTTTAGATCAAGGTATAGATTATGCCCTTAAATCCCAGTCATGTTTAACAATACAAGTTATGCCCCAATATCATTCCCAACCATTCCAATTTCGTTCATTCGTATATTTCAGCGGTAGGCCTAGGCTCGTAGGTAGCCTTGCTATAAAAATAAAAAGGGAAGGAGGGAGAGAAGAGAACATGAATAAGCATAATGACAAAACAAGCATACGATGTTAGAAATAGGCATACTAACTGAATAGGCATACAGCGATAGAAATAAGTCTAGTAGCAAAATGGGCATATGATGACAAAATTAGGCATGTTAACAGAATAGGCATATTAGGAATAGGCATATGAGAAATAATCAGTAGATTAGATGTATAAGTAATGACATATCTGTTTAGTTACGATTCAGGTTATTAACAGGCGCATGTTTAGATCCAATCTTATAAACATGTCAGGATTACTTATTAAATGTTTATATCTAAAAATAACATAAACTCACTGTGATTGAATCTAAAGAACAGAGAAATAACTGTTGATGTTGTAGTAGAGGTTCTTATATGCTTATGAGTTGTTGTTGTTGCAGAAGAATAGGATAATCCAATCTGAGTTGGGACAACACCTCCTTGTCTCTATTATTTTTGACGAATAAAACAATAGAAATGAGTTCTTATTTATAGCCTAATGTCAATGAATTTGGTCAAGAAACAAGTCCGCGTTCACAGAAATGCATCTGCCCTAGATCTAGGTGGGGTCGACACCCCCTTGTAAGGGTCGACCCATAGGTCGACACCATGGGGAATGGGGTCAACCACTAACGGGTTGATTTCCCTCCCTTTCCCGCTCTTCGAATATAAACTTCGTACCTTAATATCTTCTTCATACGATATCCAATTTACATAAACTCAGAGTCTATCTTAAGTAGAATTCCGAGCCGAACGCAATGGCATAGTCCATTTTACTTAATTCCCAATATATAATTAAGTATTTTTTAGTTTATCGTTGGAAAATAGTTACGGGGTGTTACATAATCCATTGAACACTATTCACCCCTATATTGTTTAGTTTTCAATAAGACCCTTAATCTGCATTCCCCAACAAGCATTAGGTACTCGATTAAATCTAATCATAACTTATCTTCTACATATAGACGACCAGATGGAAAAAGTAACAAAATTCTAGAAGATCTTCTTCATGCTTTTACTATAGATTATGGAGGATCTTGGGAAGATCAACTTCATCTCATTAAATTCACCTGTAGTAATAGTTATCAGGTATAAATACAATTTGAATTTAAAATAATAATAAGCATAAACCAATATAACCATCTCTTGAATGAAGGAAAGTATTAAAATGTCTCCATTCACTGCTCTTTACGGACGACCATGCACATCTTCATCTTGCTGGACCGAATCTGTAGATGGTTTAGATCTCAGTCTTGATATGATCCTGGAAGCTTCTGAGAAGGTTGATGAGACTAAGAGAAAGATGAGAATTGCTTAGGATAGGTAGAAGAAGTATGTTGATAGGCGAAGGAGGGATTTGGAATTTGCAGCGGGAGATTAAGTTTTTCTCAAAATATCATCGTTGAAGAATGTGGTTTTCTTTGGAATGAAAGGAAAGCTAGCTCCTAGATTTACCGATCCTTTTCACATCTCAGAAAGGGTTTGTCCTATGTCATCTTAAGTGGATTTACCAAAAAGGTTATCTGGAGTGCATAATGTGTTTCACATATCACATCTTCGCATATAATTCGAGATCCATCTTGAATTGACCCCTAAATTTTTTCATTTAATAATATATTAAATCTACTAATTAATTGTCAGCAATTATTCAGGATCACCTACTCAATAGGATATACCCTATTAAACCCCCAAGACCCTAACTAGACCAATATAAAAATATTGGTATACTTAGAAAGTTATAATCTATATATTTGATGATATATAGACACATCTTGTTGTTTCGGAATTATTAGCAAACTTTACAAGGTAATTTAAATCCAAGTAATAACTTGTACAAAAACATAGCTAGTTGAATATTGAAACGACCCAAACTCTCCCTTTTGGGAAATCCCAGATTGAGTTGAGAACAAGACAAATCAGAACACAAACATTTGAACATTTCATTGCTTATTACAACAATTACGTCAGAGTACAAGAATATAATAGAGTAAGAATAAATAATGTACAACAGAAAAATATCAAAGATTTAAATTACAAAGCAGCGGAAAAATCATACATAACACAACTGAAAGAGATACACGGATAAAGCTTTCCGAATATAGCTCCAGCTGTAAACCAGGATCCTGAAAAATGGAAATCTGCAAAACCAAAACTACTAGCTGCCCGTGCGCAAAATAGGGGCATACAAAGTTTAGGTTAAAACATTAAACTCCAGATCAGTCATGGGAATGGTGTGAGAAATAAAACAGTTATTTAAAACTTTACTTTAGAAATAAAGTAAATCAAGGGACCACACCGTATAACACGTAACAGGTTTTCTCCCAAGAATACCAGTGCATATAACAACTTATAAATAGTGCAATGCTTTTCGAAAAATGAAGCTATTATAAGACTCAGGTCCCATCACACAATGCAACGCAAGCCGGAGGATAGAGTTTTTCCTTATAATAGCCAAACATGCTTGGTACGTTTTAAAACAAATCATTTTTATATTACTATAAGTGTATAGTGTCAAAAATAGCTTTAAATATAAATGTATCAATCATAGACGGCATAACTACCATATACTATGTCGCCATACTAGTTTTACAACTAAAACCGAAAAGTCACGTATTGGAAATTAGATTTTCGTCATGTGTCGAGGCAAGGGATGGCTCCTCACCGATTTGAGACACTCTAGAAAATGCCTCAGGATCCCTCGTAGTGAACCCTGTGAACGGAAGGTCTGGTCCACAATTATGTTTGCGGACTGGTTATTCCTGAACACACGTTTCCCGGTCCTATCTGACTTATCCATCGACCCTGTAGTAACCGATATATCTGAGGCGCCTCGCTATCCATCATCCACATAGGTAAAAATATAAATGTTTGGGCTTCATACCATAACACCACCCATAGCTAGAAAGAAACATCGTGCAGTCCCAATGGTCACAATCCCGTTTTTGACTCGTAGCGAGGTGTGAGGCTCGCGAATTAACACTATACACAAAGCTATGCTATTTAAAGTCGAGTTTTGATCATCAACCACAAGACTATGCTTTTCAACAAAAGCCTTGAACATCTGCATCTCAACATGCCACACTGACAATTCACGCCATGCAATTGACGTCTATCAATATATAACCTCTAAGCTCGTACGTCTCAGAGAAGGGTGTTAAGCAAGAGAATAAATTTTCCGCCACCAAATAGATATATATATATATATTTAATAGAGATCAATCAACACAGAATAAAATCCAATGTTAGACACACATCCATTTTCTAGTCCGTTCTGGGTCTGAACGAAACCAGAGGCACCTTATTCCTCATCCCATATGTCCAATACAGGAGAGAGGTCCTCGCATATCCGGTCGATCTCCAAGTACGTCTGGACGATCACCACTTATTACCTTGTCCTGGGTGTACAGACCAATCAAGACATCAGTAATCATCCAAACGATGTGAAGATCTCTGGTCTTCAACCACCATCTTCATCATCGACTTATCGTCGAATCAATTATTCAGAATGGGTACAAACACAGACTTCCCAAATAACTCGCATATTTTATAATCAATAATCAAGTGCTTTAAAAACATATTATATGCCTCATTCCAATTCTGAATATTATTTTATTCAAATATTCATATCCTTTGGGAAAGGTTCCCATTACTTTTATCAAATATAAATTCTTTTAAATTTATACATTAATCTTCCTTTGGATATCAATTCTAAACCAAATTAAGGTTTATCAAATAGTCGAGATTATCGAGCCTAACCGAAAAATCATTTGTTTAATTTCCCAATCCCAACTTATTCATTCCATGGAGCATAACGGGTAATACTCCATATCTAACACCAAGGAGTTAGCGGAAAATTTAATTACCATCTCACGTTCAAATCTAAATAAAGATTTAACTATCGCCTGTAGTAAAACTGGTGGTACTTCATTCTCGATCATTTCCCAAATTTGATAATTTAAATTATCACATTCTCATTCTAATCTAATTAAAGATTCATTAAAACTCCACTTAGTTTTAATCTCATAAATCATTACTCAATGATTTTTTAACTTTGGGAAATCAAACATGCCACATTGGCAATATACAGCGTACCATTGATTTCTGCCAATATATAACCTCTAAGCTCATACTTCTTAGAGAAGGGTGCTAAGCAAGAAAATAAATTCTCCGCTACCAAACAGATATATATTTAGCAGAGATCAACAATACGGTTCGAAATATAATGTTAGACATGTAATCCAATCTTTAACTGGGTTAAAGAACCAATGTCATTTAAAACACCGTTCACGATAAACGCAAAATCACATTCCATTAAACATGGAATATTCACGAAAAACAGATCAATATATAATCGATATCAATTTCAGTCTCCGACTAATAATATAAATGGAATAATGACAAATCCTTTTAAATTCCATATATATTAACAGTCTTCCTCCACTGAAGCTCACTTAGATTATTACCAGATCGAATTCCATTCCATTCCAATTTATTTTATTAAATCGAAAAACTTTACTTCGGAAAATTTCCATTAGATCTTACTAAAAGAATTACATAATCCAAATCACATTTCATTGTTAATCGGGTTAAAAAACGAATGTTGTTAAGAACTCAGTTCACAATAAACTCAATTCACATTCCATTTTTATTCCAATTACGAAATATAACTGGAAACTCTAATAATCTTAATTAAAAGATTTATTCTTTTCACATGGGGTTTAAAAACAGTGTTACTGAAGACACCATTCATGTCAAACCCAAAATCCACTTTGACATTGAATATAAGGCTCTAAACAGAAATTATATCGGCTTACGTTCAATATCCAATTCTGAAACGAACACATATCGTATGGGGAATAACGATTTATATCAATCTTCCAAATTCCTCCACAATATCCGTATAGTCACGGAATCCAATATCGAAATTTCCCGAAGATGATTTCTATTCAATCAATGCCAATTCATATATTGGAAAAATCTGGCTAGATTAAAAACATTCATAAATCCAATTTATTTATTTATAAACATTGGGTCAATATTCTAGTTAATAACTAGTTCATTTTGATAAAAATATACTTTTATCTTTGCAAATGTTTAATTTTTCATCCAAGTCATTTATTATGATTTTACACAAATTATTAATATTTTTGATAATTTTATCAAGGCCTGTACAGTCGGTTTCCAATAACGGCCACCGAACTGAATCCATAACGACCTTTTCCAAATTTGATTTGAACATAATTCCGAATCTAACTGTTAGATTTCAAACCTTTTGTATTCATTTGAAAGCTATTTTGGATACGAACCCAATGGTTCCAATTTTAGGAGAATGCGACGGTCGGATCTCCCGTCATATCAATTCAAAGTCAATGGTCGAAATTCGCGAATGGTCAAAGCGCGGCGCGTTCTATTCAGGCCATTAAATATATAATATATATATATATTATATTTTGTCGATTTCAATTTAAAACATATTTTATAAATCATTTATAAATTCGTTTTAAAACGATTCCCAATTTAATTTCAATTTTAAATCAAAACTGAACACTCCTAATCATTATAATATTTAAATGATAATATTTTCAAAATATCTGATTTTGAAATCATTTCCTTTATTATATTCATTATAAAAATGAATTAAATCGATATAAATATCGTTCGCATTGAAATGGCGCAAATCTAATCAACACGGCTTCACATACTTCAATATTTTCATGTCCATCCAAAATTAGACCTCAAATTCACGTTTTAATCATTTACTGAATATTATTTTAAAATATTCATTATTCCTGAATTGGAATCAGACACAATTAATTACCATATAATGTTATTTATATGGATTTCATACATCACATGTACACAACCATAATCCATCATCCAAGGTGCATTACACAACCGCATAAGCATTAAATATAAATAATTAACGCTTACAACGGTCTGTCAACCAATCGATTGACATACAACTAAACAATTGGGATTAGAGTACGCCAAATATCATCCAAATACCCGTGAGGGGTTTCAACCAACAAATACTGAATATTATTTGTTCAGTTGGGCGATGTGTAAAATTTATCGTCCCAATCAATATCAGATAAATAAGTGTACATAAACAAATCGTTCGATTTGTAAATGAATATTTATTTTCATTTCAGGAGAATTTTATGCCGTTCATATATACGTTAAAAATTATATTTTTAACGATAAAATATTTATTTTAACACTTGACTATTTTATATAGTTTATTTATACAATAAAAATGATATTTTTATTGTTCAAACATTTTATTCAACACATGAATATTTTATATAGTCCATATACACATTAAAAAAAAATATTTAATGAATAAATATTTATTTTAGAAAATTTTGGCATTATAACGGCGCGGTATTAAAATCGGAGTAATGTCTAGCATTACCCCTCTCCTGATACTGGCTCGCGCCATACAAAATCAATCCAATTAATCACAAAACCATAATACAGTTCATTTCCACAATATAGTCAATTTTCCTAATACAATCCAAACAAACAACCATGGTTTGTGCAACGTCCCAGATTTTTCGGTTATTCAAATCTGTTTTAAGTATTATATTGGAATTAAAATACATTAGTTGTGAAAAATGGAGTTGGGTTTCGACAAAATATTTTTTTTATTGGAATCGTGACGTTAAGATGTGGCAGTGTGTCGAACTTCGTTGCGTTTGGAGTACGTGTGTGTCAGTGTGTATTTTACGGTCCACGTTAAATAGTGGTAGCATGTAAACTAAAATCTACACTAATTTAATCTACCCTATATAAACCTATTCGAAACTTAAGTCTTAAGAATTAGAGCATGGCCACCCTAAAACTAACACACAGCCTATAATTCTTGGCAAAATTAAATTCATCTCATGGAAAATGTACAATATAACATATACATGCTATACTGCTTATGACTCAGCCCATTCTCTTCTGTCCAGTCCTATTCGACACAAACACATGCATACCTAGATTTTAAAAATCAAGCAGCTAACTGACCTTCAAAAGAACCGCACGCTTTGCTAAGTGGATATTGTATGAGCATATGTCATTTCTAACTAATCGATCATAGTATAGTAAGTTATTTTTCAAAGTAATCTATGGTACTTACAACGTCATAAGGTGCAGCAACGCTTTGCTGTCTGTTCTCCAAGGCTGTCAGTATTGCAAGATAGTTCTGACATGCGGCATTCATAACTCTATAACCGCCTCTAAGTGATGCCCATGTTCTATTCCTCGCTTCCAACGAATTGTAGAACTCTGCTACTCTTTCCCAAAATTTCTCACCTTTCATATTCCAACAATGCTGCCTTGTGAAATGCATATCCACGATTTAGCAAGTGAAACGTATTGCTCGAAAATAAACTTACATTGTTTTCTTCTTCCATCCGCTGGTATATCTTCCCCTTCAGCATTATCATCCTCAATATCTTCTATTCCGTGATTCGGCTCCGATTCAACTTCGGTTTGGTGTCGTTTACTGAAAATGCTCCTTAAAGACTTCACCTTCTTCTTCTTCTTTTGGTTATATTCGGGGCTGATAGGTGCAACGTATTCTTCATTCAATTCTTCAGAATTTGTAACACTTACTTCCTCATTTGCATCTTCCACCTCCTCCTCCGTAGAAGTCCCAACATTTTCTTCGGTAGTAGGAGAGACATACCCATACGAAAACTGTCTTTTCAGATTTTGCATCGCTTCGCGGTCACGAACCTCGGTCTGTTGCGGAGTTAGGTGAGGTTGTTGACTTTGCTCGGTCTGCATCATCATTGACATAAACGACGAATGATCGTCGTACACGCCTACCCCGGGCGGTCGTTGGTAAAACTGTGGCGGGACGGACGATTGGATGGGAGGAAAATTAGGAGGACCGAGCGGTTGGTACGGTGGACGGTATGGATAATTTGAATACGGCGAGTAGCCATATTCGTGAGATGGCTGCAACGGTTGCTGTTGTTGGATTGACCGTTGCATGGCATACGATGACGAGTGCGGTTGGGACATGAGTTTCTTGTTTATGGTTTTTTTCCCGCTTCGCTTGGGTGCAGACGAAGACATTTTGTTGATGAAGAAGTTGGGAAGGTGGAGTGGTTGTGTGGAGGAGGAAGAAGAAGGAGGTAGGGTGGTTTATAGGGAGGAAGTGAACTAGCCGTTGGTGTTGCAACGGCTAGTGATTACAACGGCAAAGTGTTTGCCGTTATAAGATTATAACGGCAAACAGTTTGCCGTTATAAGAACCAGTCTCTGTTGGGTGAACCAGCCACAGAGGAGCTCAAAACTAGCCACAGACCAGCCACGGGTGAGTGAACAAGCCACACATGGTTGCTCCGTGGCTTGTTTAGTAACTGAACAAGCCATTGTTGGTTGTGCTCTTATGGGCCAGTTTGGGCTCCAGCGTTATTGAAGAAAAAAAATACGAAAGAAAGTAAATAAAATGGGGGAAAGGCTGAAACGTGGAAATTGGGGAAAGAAACAAGGGGAGAAGGATATGGTCATGTTGGAGTAGTCAATGCTGTAGGGGTGCGGTTCTTTTGAATGTTGATTTGAAGTGGGCTTTGGGCCGGGTTTTCAACTTTGAGCCGGCTGTGATGTTTCATTTCGAAAGTGAGCAAAACACTTGGTGTTACCTAACCCCCAACGTAAGTGAGGTTTTATTGGTTGTTTATCATTAACAATGTAGTTAGTTTAATCCAATTAAAATTAGAAAGTTAATTATTAATTTAAATTGTATAAACAATAAATATTAATAACTCCTTATTACGTAAACATAATTGAACAAAATGACCTACTCTGGAATCATGGCGACGAACGCAACATTGTGAAGCTGGTCTGGTGAAGATTGGACGCAACCGAAATTTTTAATTAAATTAAACGCCGGTTTAATTTGATTGAAACAAGTGTTGTAACGACGGACAACAACCAAGGTGAGTTAAACTCACTCAGTTCTCCCACTTATAATTATTATAAGTCGGGTTTATTATTATTATATGCTATGTTGCTTATTACTGGTTGATTGGCTGATCGTTTGAATGTTTGTTAAACATTTTTATATCGATTATTTAAATTAAATATTGTTTAATTTAAATAAAACGATGTCGTTATTTTTAACGATGATGTCCAAACAAGGTAACTTACCTTGTTGGTTACGTATATAATAATATAAACGTATTTAAATAAAACTGGATGCTTTGATTTGTTATTATTGGTTGACCACTATCAGTTGAATTGATTATATATTTGCATATGATCATTATATGAATTGTTTAACCAACATGAGTGGATTATTGACTTGGTGGTTGTTTGTTGAATCTAAATTCAACATTTTTTTGTCATTAACCAATGGGTAGTATTGGTTAGAGAACTAGTAGCAGATGGCCAAATAAACACTGTTTATAAAGACTGATTTACCGACAGGTAAATCGATGAAAACAAAGTTATAAATTTATCTTATAACCAAGTATCAATTTTAGAAATATATTATTTTAAATGTAGTGTATAAAAGGAAATAAATCAACCATATATATTGATTGTTTTAATCCCCAATCACCATTTTTGTACCAAAATCTGATCGTGTGCGAAGCAGTATCTCATCTGAATTATTTTTAAAACTAATTATTTTATACTGTGTGCGAAGCACGTGTATCACCTAAATTATTAAATGATTTATAAAACTAATTATTTTATTACTAAGATGGATAAGCAAATGAGCGAAAATTAACGTAAGGATTAATAATTGAGATTAACGGTTTTAAAAATAATAATTAGAATGGAATTGATATTCGATTAAATAATAATGAAAGAAAAATTAGATTTATTTAAATTAATAATATTATTTATTAATTTAAAAGGGAAAGATGAGTTGGAGTTGAGCGACGAGTTAATCGTGTATTAAAATTTACCAAGCCAACTGTTTTAACGGAAACTGATTATTTATTTAAATTAATTTGTGCTGATTTATCAATTGAAATTTTTTAGTGAATGGTGTTTAATTTCATTAGAATTAAAAAGGGAATTGGATATTTAATTCATTTAATGATAAAGTAAAATAATAATAAGGAATCCCTTCTTAATTGAAGTTCATTTAAGTAAGTAATCGAAGAAAGTAATGTAATACAATTGAATTTCAAAGCAAGTTATGTAAGGGTTTATATTCAAACCGGGTTTGGCAAATTAAATTATAAAAGGATTTTTAGCGAAGGTGATAAGCTTAAAATAAATGTTACTTAATGTTGGAAGTAAGTAAGGGAAATCGAAATGGAAAGTGTTTTATATTAAACCATAATTTTATAAACGAGTTTATAAAAAAAAGATGAGAAGTTAATGCGTTAATTTCAAATTAACGTTACTTAGTAATGGTATTAAGTGAAATTGATGAGATTTAAAGCAAGATTTCCCGAGGGAATGATTTAAAGAATTTTAAAGAGGGATTTTTGTAATTGAGTTGGTAAATGATCGAGTAATGAGATGTGTAATAAAAATCCAGATAATGAAACAAATAATTTAAAGACGTTAAAGTTTAAAAGTAAATGTTTTATTAATCAATTACTAAATCAATAAATTTAGTAATAATATATATTTAAAAAGGAGATTTCAAAAGTAAGAAGATTTATAAAATCGTATTAAACTAGTGAAATAGTAATGGTTGGGATTAGAATGAACATGGTTTTTTTTTTGAATTACTACTGATATTATCTTAAGATAAGAACGATGTTGATCAAGGTTTGAGAGGTAATTAGAATACCCCAACTTGTACGACTTCAGGATTATCAAAGGATGATATTAGTTGTAATAGGGGATGTGTCTTGAGGAATAATAATATAACGTTATTAGGAAATGTTGGAAATATATATATATATATATATATATATGATCGGATTCTTGATAAAAGTAATTAAAAAGAGGCTTGAGAAGATAAAGTGATATTTCCACAATAAAAGAGGTATGTGAAAATATACGATATTTTCAGATTTTAGGAGAAGAGATTTTGAATGGGTTTATTCAAAAAGCATAAATGACGATTGTGTTCAATAATGAAACAAAAGTGAATTTTGTAATGATTGTTTATGAGGATAAGTTGAATCAATCTCGTAATTATAGATAATAAGAAATGATGGGGCAAATGTTTTGAATGATAGTTAACGAGAAATTAGATATGATTTTAAGGTATTTATTTTAAGTATTTAAATAAAATGATTTGAGTGTATTTATATATTAAAACTAATATATTATCTTTGACATTTCAACGACTATGTTATTTTAATTGGCCAAGAGACTCTGTGTAATAAACCAATGGATCTATTTTATTTTGGTTGTTTATTTTGATAGTTAAATAACCGACTATCAAAATCAGACCCAACGTTATTGGTACGGAAAGACTGGGATCGAATTTATATTCGAAAACCATTCCGACCAATAAATACGAATACGTTAAAGATGATGATTGAAGATGGAGCAACTAAAGACCGTAAATCTTCATGAGCGGAAGAACTATTGTTAAATACCTCTGGCTGATCCCTAGAGTTAACAATGATTTTGTCGTGATTGGAATCTACGGATTTCAAGGACTACTCGCTACTGATCTATAGGGTGATTCCTAGGATGTGGTAGGAGAGTGCCTTCGGTTTGTCCAGTCCCAGGACAACTTGTGTGGACGGATGTCTAACAGAGTGTTTCCAAAGGAATCACGTACGTTGATTTCTTCAAACGTATCAAGCTGTTGGCATAGAAGGGAAACTTCTTTAGCTTAATAGCAAGAGTATTTTTATGGATGTCAATTAGTGGTATCTGGCGGATTTGACGATGTGGCATTCAAAGCGAATGGTGGCCAGGTGTTCTGGAAAGAAGATTCAAACCTCAAGCCTCATCAACCGGGAAATGACAAAAATCGGGCAGGCAACATGGCTATGTGGGTTGCACCCATTAGGGTGTATAATCACCTATCTAGAGAAATTCCTTTTATTTCTTTAATCTATCGATGCTGTCCCTTTTCGGGAAACGGTGGGTAGCTCCCAACCGTTGGTGATATACATTCGATACACTCAAGCGAAATGAGTGGTTGGTCATGTGTGGGCCGGGTTGCAAGACGTTCTTGTTGAACCCAGTGTATTCGCCTCTAGAGATACACTATCGGCAGGTGGTTCCATACCATGTCATAGTCGGAATCCAATCTCCAATAAGCGCCCGCGGTTTTGTTTGTATACTATATATGTGAAGCGTGAGATGCAAGCGTTCCGCTAGATTCTATTAATTTGTATTTAGACATTATTATAATATCAGACGAGTATTGATTTCAAAAATGTTTTGGGTTATCGTAAGGTAAAAATCGTCCGTATTTATGTGTGGATTTGGTCTTACGATTACCCTTTTCTTTCGAAGAGATTTTCGAACTTTAAAATCAAGTTGGATGATTCCCCTTAAACTTTGCGAGTTTTCTCACTCTAATTCACCAGACTGACTCGGTGTTTGTAATACTCGGGTTTGAGCGGGTTGTACAGGTTCAGGTTATCGGATGCTGTGAAATCCAAAGACGAGCTGAAGGAGTCCAGACGTATGATATCTAGTATTATTCCGCTGTATGATGTATAAGAGGATAGATTATAATAACTATCCTAGTGTATTGATGTACTCTGATGATTGTAAGTTTTTATTTCAAAGCTCTCAATAAATTTTTATTTCTATATTATATTTTGTTCCGCTGCGACGTGAGACTTTGATGGTGTTGTGTTGTTATTCTTCTTCTTCTATTCTAATATTTATTCCTTTCTTATCTCACCCTCTAATTTCTTTCTAATAACTATCATGTGATTTTGATGCTTCAATGTTCGACATGGTGTTTTGTGTCGATTTTCGGGATCGAAAATCCCTGTTCGTTACAGTGGTATTAGAGCAATGGTTTAGGAATAACCTTGGCTCTGTGGTGTAACTCGATAGAGATTGGGTTAGTAATACCTTAGATTGAGATTGAGTGTATATATACGAGAGAGTATTTGTAGATTTTATATACAAATGTTTTGTATTGTGTTGTTTGATCGGTTCAAGTTGAATTGACAAATTGATACAATATTGTTTTGAAAAATGGGTAGATGATATAATTTTGCCCAACTATATTTTTATATATAAAGAAAATAATTTTATCAAATTATTAATATATTGATGTATTTGACTGATTAGAATGGAATTCAAATTGGATTGTGAATTCATATGGTTTAATATAACCAGGAGGATCTGTGAATAAGAATATTAATGTGGAATTTATTAAACAAGAATTTAACTTAAGATAAGTTAAATAAAATTGAATGGGTTGGTTGAATTGATTGTTCATTGTTTGCTTGTTGAATGATGACATCAACAATTAAATAAATTGAGAACTAAGAGAAATAGGATCCAGGAAAATGAATTCGAATAAAATCAAATATGAAATAAAACAAGATGATTTAACCCTATATTTGTTATTGGCATTGGATATTGAACTAAGTACAGGTTGGAAAAAGGAAGAACTGTCAGTTACATTGCTTTGCGATCATAGTATGGGTTGCCCGACAAAAAGGTGAACCTTAATATATTTAAGTGATTGATTTTATACCCATGAGTTGGATAACCACTTGACTTTGTTTTCTTTTTGATCGACATGTGAGGCCGGAGCGGCAAGTTGTAGTAGTTTGAATCAAACGGTACAGAGGAGGTGCTGCCGAATTTTTCGTAAATTTT
Organism: Allium sativum; assembly: GCA_030737875.1. NCBI lineage: Eukaryota > Viridiplantae > Streptophyta > Magnoliopsida > Asparagales > Amaryllidaceae > Allium > Allium sativum. The sequence goes on along the minus strand of CM060919.1, from coordinate 563,213,806 downwards.
TAAACTTAGAAATATTTTTGATAATATTTTGAATTAATTATTTTAAAAATAATTGGGTTTGCAGCATTCTTCTTACTTAGCAATTTCGAGGACGAAATTATTTTAAGGGGGAAAGAATGTAACGTCCCAGATTTTTCGGTTATTCAAATATGTTTTAAATATTATATTGGATTTAAAATACATTAGTTGTGCAAATGGAGTTGGGTTTCAACAAAATATTTTTTTTATCGGAATCGTGACGTTAAGATGTGGCAGTGTGTCAAACTTCATTGCGTTTGGAGTACGTGTGTGTCAGTGTGTATTTTACGGTCCGTGTTAAATAGAGGTAGCATGTAAACTAAAATCTACACTAATTTAATCTACTCTATATAAACCTATTCGAAACTTAAGTCTTAAGAATTAGAGCATGGCCACCCTAAAACTAACACACAGCCTATAATTCTTGGAAAAATTAAATTCATCTCATGGAAAATGTACAATATAACATATACATGCTATACTGCTTATGACTCAGCCCATTCTCTTCTGTCCAGTCCTATTCGACACAAACACATGCATACCTAGATTTTAAAAATCAAGCTGCTAACCTACCTATCAAATGTAACGATGGCCTAGAATTTCTTTTCAATATAAAAGAAGCTTCATGCCCAAGTAACGATGAATCTTCAAATCAACACCTACTTGAATTTGACAACATATACATCTATACCAACTCTTTGCCTTGGTTGTAAGCGTAGAAACTGCAGACGCTTGCTCGTCCATTCACACAGCTAGAACGATCTACTCACACCTCAAACCACACAGCTATCCTATACTATTTGTTATTGATATAATTCCCATCGAACAACAACTGTATGTACATTTCAAGAGCGCTCACATTTCAATCATCCTGGCAATGGAAAGAAGTATCACGGCTAAATCAAAATGAAAACACAGACTTGCACATGGAAAGACACTGTTAATGGAAGTGAAAACACATGGAACATACCCATCCATCAGCTACCCTATTAATTTAAGCCAATATAAGTAAATTACTTTAGTGTGAAGCATAAGTCTACCTAAAACTAACAGGACACCAACCTATCTCCTACCATACTGCGACTCTCACGCACATCAGCACATGCACCTAGTTTCCTTCCCAGCTACTATCAAGAACCCATCTACCCCATGTATGTGCAGTCTCCATCAACAGTAAAATTAAAGAAAAATAGCAACGTCACTCAACTGAAACCCACACATATACAGTAATTAAAAGAAAGAACGAGCAGCTAAGCATTTTCCCTCTTGAAGCTTTGCACATGCATATTTTCAGTCAGCCAACCATTTGAAATGAAAGAAAGGAAATACATACAGATCTTTGTCTGTCCTTGATGCAACCTACCTATGTTATTTTGCATATGCATGAACAACTACCTAGTTTCTACTCCATCCTGCACTGAGATTTTGCGCATACCCCAACTACATCGTAGTGTGCTTTCACCATCCATCAATCGCCTAGCCTACCACACACTACTCACCTAAAACTTGAGTACCACGGTTTTGTGGCTATAAATACTGATCGTTACCATTTGTTTTGACAAGAAGAAGGAAACAGACAGTTCCTCTTTTAAACTTTTATACTTCCTCCATTTTTTTTAAATCGCACACAGCATCTAAAATCAAGGTATTAGCTTCAACAAAGCAGTAAAATCATCTACCATTTTTCCACTATTTTTAATCTTCGAACGTTACTATTGGACAGTAAAAGTCGCAAGCTAGGTATTACTTTTTCTCGGGTTTTAAAGGGTGATTCACGAATTGGTGAATAGAAGGGTAATTAGTGAAGTGAGGTGCACACTTGGGTGTTTTTTTGCAAAAATTAGGGAGAAAATGTGTCGCACCTGGTAGGTGCTGCGTTCACATCGATTGAGGGAGAGGGACGCCGGAGCTAACGGTGACAACGTCAACGAGTTTGGGTTGAGAATCGGAGTCGTGTTGTGGTGTTCGAAGGGAGGTTTGATCGAGATTGAGTGGTATCAAATTTTTTCGTGTACGAGATGTACGCTGTGTAGTTTCAGGAGGAGGGAAAAACAAGCTTTAGGGGAAGAAGCACCTGTAGGAAGCGGTGCAATTATAAGGATGGGGGCTGAGTTATTTTGCTGAAGACGTGGGTCATTGGTGCGTTAGACCATAACCAACCATCCATTCTTTTCAGTTATTCTCTCTCATGTTCTGAAACTGGTCCAACGAGCCGAGCACCCAAAAGGGGAGAACCAGCCACAGACTGGTTGAGGAGTAGGGATACAACGACAAAGATATTGCCGTTATAATATTACAACGGCAAAGTCTTTGCCGTTGTAATATTATAACGGCAAACACTTTGTCGTTATAACATTATAACGGCAAAATGTTTACCGTTATAATGTTACCCCCCCCCCCAAACCCTCGCCGCCTCCCCTCCTCTGCTCCATTTCCCTTTCCTCCTTGTTCAAACCCGAAAACCCATATTCCTCCCCCATTTTTCACCCAATTTTCTCCACCAATTCACCAATCCGTCAGTTTTTAACCAAATTAACTAGCTTGTGTGAGATATTAGTTCGAAAATATGGCTAGATTACTAAAAAAATTACGCCAAAAAATTCATGCACGCCGATGATCGTGGCGCCGGCGGGAGTGGTGAAGGTGGTAGTGGCCAACAGCTAGTGCTCGGAATAGAAGACTTACTTGTAGCCGCCGAAAACATGGAGAACGAAGAAGCAGAGGTGCAACAGGGAGGCGGCCATCGGGGACGTGGCGGAAATAGAGGCGGACGAGCAGGCAGGGCACGTAGGGGTGTTGGATCAGTTGCCGCTAGAGAGGGCCAACTCGATGGCTATGTGGATATGAACCTCAGCGCCGCGAAGCTTCCTGCGCTATCCAACTTTCGCATTCTTCCAGATGACGAAGTACACGTTAGCACGCAGTCGAGTTTGGCTGTAAGTATTTTTAGTATTATTTACATAGTATTCTTTGAGTGTTAGATATTGGGTAGATGGTATAACATTTTGTTGAACCGTTAACAGTCGCGGAATATACGTCCACGTGGTTCGTTAGCGACCACACTTAGATATTATCATGCACACTTGGCGGGTAAGGAGGGGGTCGCAGGACTGTTACATGCTCTTGGATTTCAATTTTTTCTAGGTAATATTATAGACCTTTTAATGAAATAAGTGGATAATTTAGTAGTCATATTTTATCTTATTGTGCGATTTGCTATTTTAGGAATAAACCATGTTATAAATGCCGATGTCCAATTGTGTGCGGCCATTGCTCTACGGTGGTACAAAACCACCCACACATTTCACTTTCCTTGTGGTGAGTTAGGACTTACACCGCTTGATTTCTCCATGCTTACTGGTATTAGCATTGGAGTAAGTGCTAATCCCCAATTGCCTTATGACGATGGTCGATGGCGTGATCGTGCACTTGTTCATGATCTACTGCCTCATTTGGATGTTTCTGCTACGTCGTATCAGGCAGAAGGCGCTATTAGAGTGAGCGCGATCCGTGCGGCTATGGACAGGATACTCGAGCACTACTCTGTTGATGACGACTTGGAGCTTGCTCGATTATTTTTGTTATACCTTATGGGTAACCTTTTCTTTAGTTCTTCGAGCAGTAGCATTCCTGTGGGGTTTTTTGCGGTCGCGGCTGAGATAAATGCCGATGGGGCGATTTTATATGATTGGGGCACACCTATCCTTGCATACCTATACAGATGTCTCGACATGCAGTGCACCATCACTGATTCTCAGGTTTCTTTATTTGGATTCTGGGAGTTGTTACAGTATTGGTACTTTGAGTACTCTAGGAACTTTCATTTTATCACCCGTATTGCAGACCCATCAACCTTCTTCCCCCGTATATGCCTTTGGACTGCGGACAACCGGGGGCCCAGAGATAATGAGTCACGCCATGTGTTTCCCGTTGCCCATAACCAGATCGAGCTGAGGATGTATAGGGATCAGATTCTATGGCATCCATTTGAGCAGAGTACATCCATCGATCTTGAGATCATACAGATTGCTAAGATGCTTGCCGGACGGAGATTTCCACTTATATCTTCTCCCGTGGCGCTGGGTTCTTATTGGTATCTTGGTGAGAGGTGCTGGAGACAGTTGTATGACTTCGATGCTATTCCGGATGATCCACACCCACATACTTATCGGTGTATGATTTACCCGACGGAGCAGCTAGATATAGCCAGGACAGCAGGCTGGTGGACGGCTGAGAGCTTTGTTATTATCGGGGAGTGTTACCTTACCTTCTGGCGTAGATTTTTCACCGGGTCCTCAGATACGATTATGCATGCAGCATCGATTGATTTAGTAGGGCCATCTGCTATACGACACGGCATACGTCCACCTGTTGTCGAGGATGTTACCCAGCCCAGTCAGAGTTTTCGTGCAGCTGATCATGTGGCGGCCACCAGTCATTTTGGATGGACCATGGCAGTGCCCACCATTGGACCGGATTGTTACGTTGACGTGTTTCATCCTTCGGCCCATCATGATTACCCGGATCCTACACAGATATCATATCATGATCTGTATGATATGCAGATGGGGATTAGGCATACGGGCTATATAGAGCATAGGCGTAGCCTAGATTACTATGATGGTGAGCTATTGCAGAGGAGGCACGACAGCAGCAGGCGCATTTAGAGGCCCAGCTTGAGGCAGAGCGCAAGAGACTTCAGGACTTGCAGATGTATTACCACCATAGGTCTAGTGCTGGGTCCAGTCAGCCTCCAGATGTTGGTGATGATGAGAGACGTCATCGGCGCCGCACACGTCCACGTACACATTCAGATGACTCGGACAACTGAGTTACTACCACTTTTATGTACTTTCGCAGTTGTCAGTTGTATGGTCCTACTGTTGGAGTAGACGTTCTGCATTTGTTGACTACCACTGTTATGTATTTTGGTTGTATTACCACTGTTATGTACTTTTGTTGTATTACGTTTTCCTAGTTGATAGTTGTATGTTCCTGTTGTTTGAGTATTCATTCTGTATTTGTTGACTACCACTATTATGTACTTTCGATGTATTTTGTGTACGTTTTGATTATGTTTCTGTGTAGAGACTGCATTTGGTTATGTGTAGAGACTGTATTTATGTGTAGAGAATGTTTTAGTGTAGAGCCGGTATCTTCTGTTGTTCTAGTTCCTATAAGTGTTGTTTGGAATGTAATAACGTTTGAATTTGATGTTGAACAAGGTTTCCCTCTTCTCATGTAGAAATGCAAAATTCTTAAACAGCACGCCAACATAACAAGGTTTACAGATAACTCCATATTCTACGCACAAACAGCAAAGTAAATAGACAGTAAAACAACAATAAAATCACAATACCATAAGCCTACTCAGTTCCATAGCGGGCCAACCAACTGTAGCGTAGTTTATATGCTTCGTAACCAACGAACTCCTCACCATACTCGAAAAGGTAACGAGAATCATATGTTGCTTGATTTGTTTTAAATATGTTATCGTCTTCAACAGTTTCGATAATCTTTGTGTACCGATCACAAGCGTCTGCAAAATGACGATTAGCCATTTGGATTTCAACCGATGTTCGTGTAGTGGGCCGGGAACGATGGTTGTTGTATAGCCTCGTGATCATTGCCCATCTTTCTTCATATGTTAAACCCCCTCCACTTTGCATTAGCAACTCATCTCTCTTTTCAACCTCAATATAGGATTTTACGAGGGCCAGCAAATCCTTAGACGAAAAATCTGGAGTAGGAGAATTATTACAAGCACTATTACTAGGTCGTTGATTTACTGAAGAAGGACGCGGAGCTGTAACCACTCGATGCTGAATCGCGACGGGCACCTCTTCAACTTGTGTATCATGAACTAAACCCTTTTCGTTATCGTTCACTAAGTTTCGTTCGTACTCATCAAAAATCCTTCCCATTTCTTCATCACTTATTTTTGAATTGTCCATGTAACCTGTGCATCAGTAGAATTAGTAGAGTAACTAGAAGTACGAATTTTGTTGATAATAAACGTTACCTTTAAGAAAACAAGAAAATAAATTTTCTCCCTTTACTCTACAACGGTGTTGCTTGAAGCTATAGAAGGTATGAGATGGATTATCAGATATGGAGTACTTATAAGGGCAATGTACGACCAACAGTTACAATTCAACATACTTGAATACGGTTTACAGGGTTCTCGTGTTATTATGGTTGATTTTGTACAATGTTCGGTCGCATCATTGCAGCACGAAAAATGGTGCCATCACATTGTAAAAACCCGTAACTTCCCCGTACAGGAAAGCGACGGATAGTTCGAGAACAAGCCACAACTGAACACATACAGAAGAACATTTCATTGTATATTACAACAATGCATCAGATTACAAGAATATACAGAGTAAAAATGAATATTACACAGAAATATCAGAGATTTAAATTACATTTAAATACATAGCAGAGGAAAATAATACAATACACAACTAGAAGTAGATATACGGATACAAAGCTTTCCGGATATCGTTCCAGCTGTAAACCAGGATCCTGTGAATATAAATCTGCAAAACCAAAACTACTAGCTGCCCGTGTCGAAAATAGGGGCACCCAGAGTTTAGGTTAAAAAATAAACTCCAGGTCAGTCATGTGACTGGTGTGAGAACTAAAACAGTTAATCTTTATTTTAAAGTTAGGTAAATCAAGGGACCACGCCGTATAACACGGAACGGGTTTCCTCCCAAGAATACCAGTGCATAAAACAAACAGCGCAATGCTAAATAAAGAAAAATGAAGCTGTTATAAGACCCAGGTCCTATCACACAATGCAACGCAAGCCGGGGGATAGGGTTTTCCCTTATAATAGCCAAGAATGCTTGATAAGTTTAAAACAAATCATTTGATACTATTATAAGTGCATAGTGTATAAAACAACTTCAAATCATAAGTATCAATCATAGGCGGCATGAGCGCCCCATCCCACTATGTCGCCATACTAGGCTCTACAAATAAAACCGCAAAGTCACGTATTTGGAAATTGGATTTCCGTCTATGAACCGAGGCAAAAGATAGTCCTCAACCGATTCGAGACTGCCTAGTCCGAGCCTCAGGAACAGCCGCAACTGCCCCATGGATCGTCAGGGCCGGTCCACCGATGTGGATTATTATGCCTGAACACTACGTTTCCCCGCCCTTTGGGGCGTAAATGAGCCAACTAAATGACTCCATCGGTTCGAGAACGACCGATCAATCCGAGGCGCCTCGCAACAGCAACAACCACATAAGTCAAACTCGTCAGGGCGTGTAAAACCACTGATGCCACTTCTAACTAGGAAGAAACGCATGCCCTCCCTGAGGTCCGTCTCCCTTTTTGGTTCATACCGGGTGTGAAAATCGCGAAGTAAACGTTACACAAAGCTACGCCACAAAGGCCGTGCTTTGATCATCACCACAAGACTTTGCTTTTCAACAGAAGCCTCGATCAATTGCCACTTAGGCATGCCACACAGGCAATTCACTCCATGCGTTTGATATCCATCAATATATAACCCCTGAGCTCGTACGTCTCAGAGAAGGGCGTTAAGCAAGAGAATAAATTCTCCGCCGCCAAACAGATATATATTTAATAGAGATCAATCACACAGACTAAAATCCAATGTCAGACACACAGTCCATTTACAAGTCCGTTCTGGGTCTGAACGAAACCGGAGGCACCTAGTACCTCGCATATCCATCGATCTCCAAGTACGTCTGGACGATCACCAACTGTTTCCATCTTCTTGGGTGTACAGCCCAATCAAGATCATCAGTTATCACCCAAACGACGTGAAGACTTCCGGTCTTCGACCACCGTCTTCATCTTCGACTTATCGTCGTATCAGTTATTCAGAATGGGATAAACCCGGTCTTTCCGAATAACTCGCGTATATTTAAAATAAGTGTTACACAAACACATCATACGCCTCATTCCAATCCATTAGTCACTAACCGTAAATTAATCAAGAGAATAATTCCCCAAATATTAACCCCGAAGGCCGAAACCAACATCAGATCAATATCCAGAAAACCATTCTGCTTGGCTAACCGACAGTTAGTTTCTAAATTTCACATTCATAGGGAAAGGTTCCCATTAATTTTATCCAAGATAAATCATTAAAATTTATTCTCAAATCTTCTTTTGAATTTTGATTCAACTAATCGGGATTAACGAACCTTACCGAAGTAATCATTTGTTTTAATTTCCCAACCCCAACCTATTAATCCCATGAAGTAAAACTGGTCCTACTTCATATCTAACACCACGGTGTTATCGGTAAATTCAATTACCATTTCACGTTCAAATCTAATTAAAGATTTAACTATCGCCTGGAGCAAAACTGGTGATACTCCATTTTCGATCATTTCAATCTAATTAAAGATTCATTAAAACTCCACTTAGTTTTAATCTTCGACTAGGTTAAAGAATCAGTGTCATTTAAAACACGGTTCACGATAAACCCAAAATCACATTCCATTAATTGTCAGGTTAAAGAACGAGTGTTATTTAAAACACTGTCCACGATAAACCCAAAAATCAATATTAATTCAATTCCAATTAAATATTATTTAATTGGTACACTTCATTAAATCTAATTAAAAAGATTTAATCTTTTCTCAACTGGGTTCAAGAACAGTGTTAGTGAAGACACCATTCACGACAAACCCAAATCACATTTGATATTAAACACAAGGCTCTGAATAGAAAATATACCGGCTTATATTCAATATCAAATTCTACGACTAACAGATATCGTATTGGAAATAACGATATATATATCTATATCTTTCAAATTTCCCTAACATTTGTATAATCACGAAATCCAACATCGAAATATTCCGAAGACAATTTCGATTCAAATCCATTCCAATGCAATCATTGGAAATTCTGGTTATTTTTAAAACCCTTTTCAAATTCAATTTATTTATTTAAAAATAAATAGAATTATATTTCTAGTTCAAAACTAGTTCATTTCGATAAAAACCTATTTTTATCTTTTCAAATATGGAGTTTTTCATCCCAAATCTTTCTAAATCATTTCTTATGATTTTACACAAATTATTACTATTTTTAATAATTTTATCAAGGCCCGTACAGTCGATTTCCATCAATGGCCATCGAACTGCACTTATAGCGACCTTTTTCAAATTTGATTTGGACATAATCCCAAATCCAACCGTTAGATTTCAAATTTCTAATACTCGTTAGAAAGCTCTTTTCGATACGAACCCAACGGTTCCGGTTTCAGGAGAATTCGACGGTCGGATCTCCCGTAATGTCCGTTTGAAATAAATGGTCGAAATTTACGAACTGCCGCGGCGCGGCGCGTTCTATTCAGGCCATTATATTATATATATAATATATATAATATATATTTCGTCGATTTCTATTTAAAACGAATTATATAAATAGTTTTAAATTCGTTTCAAAAGAAATTTCAACTTCCATTTCAATTCAAATCAAAATCGAATTCTTCTTTATAAATTCGTTTTAAAATTCATTTCTATTCAATTCAAATTTCAATTCAATTTGAATTCATTTCAATTAACTTTCAATTCAATTTGAAATCGTTTTCAATTCATTTCATTTCGAAATCGTTTTCAATTCATTTCATTTCGAAATCGTTTTCAATTCATTTCATTTCGAAATCGTTTTCAATTCATTTCATTTCGAAATCGTTTTCAATTCATTTCATTTCGAAATCGTTTTCAATTCATTTCATTTCGAAATCGTTTTCAATTCATTTCATTTCGAAATCGTTTTTAAAATCGATATAAATATCGATCACGTCAAAATAGCGTCAATCTAATCAACACGGCTTCATAAATTTCTATTTTCCAATATTCTATTTCAAATATTTCTTTTTCAAAAATAGTTGTTATTATCAAAATATTTCGTTCAACACATGACCAATCTCCATGGATGAGTATTGTCAACACATGAACTTTTATTTTATATTGATAAAGATGTAAATTTTATTACTAAAATATTTCGTTCAACACATGACCAATCTCAATGGATGAGTATTGTCAACACATTAACTTTTATTTTATATTGATAAAGATGTAAATTTTATTACTAAAATATTTCGTTCAACACATGACCAATCTCAATGGATGAGTATTGTCAATACATGAACTTTTATTTTATATTGATAAAGATGTAAATTTTATTACTAAAATATTTCATTCAACACATGACCAATCTCAATGGATGAGTATTGTCAACACATGAACTTTTATTTTATATTGATAAAGATGTAAATTTTATTACTAAAATATTTCGTTCAACACATGACCAATCTCAATGGATGAGTATTGTCAACACATGAACTTTTATTTTATATTGATAAAGATGTAAATTTTATTACTAAAATATTTCGTTCAACACATGACCAATCTCAATGGATGAGTATTGTCAACACATGAACTTTTATTTTATATTGATAAATATGTAAATTTTATTACTAAAATATTTCGTTCAACACATGACCAATCTCAATGGATGAGTATTTTCAACACATGAACTTTTATTTTATAATATTCTTTATTTTTCAAATTGGAATGAGGCCCAATCAATTACCATATAAAGTTAATTATATGGATTTTCATACAACACATGTATATAATAGCATGGAAAAATAATCAACCATCAACCAAAGTGCACTACACTGTATAAGCATCAAATATAGATATCTAACGCTTAAAACAGCCTGTCAATCAACCGATTGACATATTTAATCAATCAGGATGAGTGAACTTCAAATTTCATCCTAACACCCGTGTGGGGTTTCAAACAATCAAACACATATTTTATTTGTGCTGTTGGGCGATGTGTAAAATTTATCGTCCCAATCAATGTCCTTCAAATAGGTGTACATAAACAAACCGTCTGGTTTGTAAATGAATATTTTATTTTATTCACTTTCACTATATTCATATTCACGTTAAAAATTATATTTTTAACGATAAAACATTTTATTCCAACATATGAATTTCTATTATTCATTTACACAATAAAATGATATTTTTATTTTCTAACATATTTTAGAAAATTTCGGCGGCATAACGGCACGATACTAGAAACGGGACGAGGCCTAGCCTTATCCCCGGTCTAGTGAAGGCCCACGCCATTCACACATCAATCAAATCAATTTCATTTCACCAAACAATTCAATTCAAACCAAATGAACTAACCAACTACACATCCAAACAATTTAACAAACAAGCCATCCATGGTCTGTGGATGACGGGTGTCGGGTGCTACTAAGCACCGTCTGCATCCTAGTGTATAAATATAACTAGAAAATTAAATTGAAAGGTGAGAAGTTCTCACCAGTAGCTATCCAATACTACGACTCTTCCTTTAGAGAAATCTTCGCCTTTTTGTCGCTTTCACCCGTATTTTCTACATATGTAAAAATCGAATTTTTACGATGCTATTCAATATATAAAAATCGAATTTTTACCACGCTATTCAATATATAAAAATATGATTTTTACTTCGACTTTCAATATCTAAAAATCTGATTTTTACTTCTTAAAGTTCAAATCCTTTTTCTCTTTAAAGATTAAACCTTTTTCCTATTTAAAGTTTTTACTTTTAAACAAAATCAGTTTTTATTTTTAAAACAAAATCAGTTTTTATTTAAAACAAAATCAGTTTTTTTCTATTTCTTTAAAAATCAGTTTTTGCCTTTTATAAAATCAGTTTTTATCTTTTTAAAAATTCAGTTTTTAAAATTCTTTTTCAAATCAGTTTTTGCCTTTTATAAAATCAGTTTTTATCTTTTTAAAAATTCAGTTTTTTAAATTCTTTTTCAAATCAGTTTTTGCCTTTTATAAAATCAGTTTTTTTATCTTTTTAAAAATTCAGTTTTTGCCTTTTATAAAATCAGTTTTTTATCTTTTTAAAAATTCAGTTTTTGCCTTTTATAAAATCAGTTTTTTATCTTTTTAAAATTCAGTTTTTGCCTTTTATAAAATCAGTTTTTATCTTTTTTAAAAATTCAGTTTTTAAAATTCATTTTCAAATCAGTTTTTGCCTTTTATAAAATCAGTTTTTATCTTTTTAAAAATTCAGTTTTAAAAATTCATAAAAATCAGAAACTAGCAAAACAAAAATAAAATAAAAATAAAATAACCTAATTCCTTACCGTAGCCTGCGAAGAGGGGGGGCTCGATGGTGTTCGTCGGCGGCAGGCTTCAGGGGGGCGTCGCGAGGGGTTCGAGGTGGAGGCGGGGTCTTCGAGATGATGGGGTCGCTTCGGGGTCTTCGTCGGTTTCGAGGGGTTGTTCGGTGGGAGGAGGAGGCTGCTTCGAGGGTAAGGGCGGCGTCGAATGGATGAGGGCGGCGGTGTATCGAGGGGTTCGACGATGATGTCTGGAGGGAGGGCGGCGAACTAGGTTTAGGTTTTCTTTTTTTTCTTTTTTTTTATTTCGGATTAAATGAATCGGGGGGGGGGGCAGAAAGGGGGTAAAGGAGGGAATTTTTTTTTATTATTTAATTATTTAATTTTGCTAAAAGGTTGACTTTTACATACGACCTCGAAACAAGGCCCACCGCCTGTCGCCCATAGCGTTTCACCCCCATTCCGAACACAATGGGATATGTATCGCAAGCTGATTTGATCATTACAATCAGTTTCCGTTGAATTTAAATTTTAAATCATTATATTGAATTTTAAACGTACATTTCAAATTACCGGGGCCACATACTAACTAGAAAGATTCCAGAAAAATATTTTCTAGCTTCGTATTGACGATACGGTCCTAACAAAACTAGTTTCGTTGAATTCTGAGACCGTTTGAAAAATGGCCAATTTCCAGTCGATTAAAATCAACTGAAACCGGTCAAACGCGTTTTCTTTTGCCATGCTCACATATTGATTCTAAAAATTATGAAATTTGGAATCCAGCAATAACTTGACACTGCGGATCTAACAAAAGTGGTTTCGTCGAAATCCAAGGTCATTTGCAAAATGTCCATTTTTAAGGGCCTGAATTCCATAGCGACTATTCAGAATTTTCAACTGGACATATCTTTTGATTCCCGGTATGAAATCTTGATTGGTCGGATTCGTTGGAAAGATATTATCAATTAGATCCCATTATTTTTGGTTTCATTAAAATCCGGATTGTTTTGCACCCGGTACATTCAATTGAAGTTTGAAATCGAATTATCGAACTACCGCGCCATTTTCAATTCTATTTATAACTATATATAAATATTTATATTCTAACGACGGCGTATATAATATATACGTTCCAATGCTATTGAAAATAAATTTCTCGTCGATATTATTTAAAATAATTCATTTTAAATATTCGAAATTCGCTAAAATTGCCAAAATAAAAATTTTAAACTGGCCCTGAATTTCCGGGTTATTACACACATGAAATGTTGGCATTTACTATGAATCTCATGATATTACGTTAGATTCCCTACAGTGTCCGGTCACATCATTGCAGCACGAAAAATGGTGCCATCACATGAAATGTTGGCATGTACTATTAACCTCGTGATATTATGTTAGATTCTCTACATTGTCCAGTCACATCATTGCAGAACGAAAAATGGTGCCATCACATGAAATGTTGGCATGTACTATTAATCTCGTGATATTACGTTAGATTCCCAACATTGTCCGGTCACATCACAACAAATGTGGGCAATTACTATTAATTTCGTATACTGTTGTCATTTAATTCGGAAGAGACTACCAGCACGAAAAAAAGGGTCATCCACCAGTGCTTTAACCATTTCAATTCACGAAATGGTTATGAAAAATGGGCCGTTCCCAGGTGCCTTATTTCTGCTTGCGACAGAATGAAAACAACTATAATATCACGACAACTAGTAGAACTATTGACAAACCATAATCATACAAACTTCAACAACTAGTACAACTATTGAGCAATTAAAACAACTGGAACAACGACAACTAGTAGAATAGAAGGAAATGCCAAACCATAATCATACAAACTACAACAACTGAGCACACCAGCATCAAATTCAAACACGTACACCTACCATGGTTTAGGGAAAGGACCATCTCTTGTCTTACCGGCATTAATCTTGCTTAAGCGTCTTATTTCTTCTTGTGCTTCGAGTGCATACTGACGTCCACGTTCGCAAATGGGAGGGTCAATCCACTCCTTAAAGCAACAACAATCAATGGCATCAGGATAATTCATGTGGTCGTTGAAGGCTTCACAACCGAAAAATCGACGACCGGCATTTGTTTCGGTCTCGTCAACAACAACGACCGACACTTGTCCATAATAGCAAACAGGGTTGGATCCAATCGTCCCTAGTGGCTCGGAAACCTTCCCTTCGAGTACAATTTCTTTTCCAGCTCTTTGATAAACGGAATGAGCATCATCATTTGAATACTGTTGGGGTTGGACTGGACGTTGCAAGGGATATGACGACGAGTGCTGTTGGGATAGGGGTTTCTTGCTTACACCTTTTTTTCCGCTTCGCTTGGGTGCAGAAGAAGACATTTTTTGGGTTGTACAACTTGAAGTTGAAAAGGTAGTGTGTTAGTGTGGAAGAAGGAGGAGGTAGGTTGATATATAATGGGAGGGATTGCGACCGTTTAAGTAGCCGTTGGGGCGCAACGGCTATAAAATAAAACGGCAAACAGTTTGCCGTTATATTTTTATAACGGCAAACAATTTGCCGTTATATTTTTATAACGGCAAACTCCTTTATGCATTGGTAACTGCATCTCCTCCTACATATATCGAATGTCGTTTCACTAAAACCCCATCCATCTACTTAGAGCGTAGTCATGCCAATTTCTTATCCATCTTCTTACAATTACACGGACCTTATTTCTGGACCATTAAATCCTAATCCGTCCGCATCTAGAGAACCAACCGAGTGGTATATTTAAATGGAAGAGCGACACAATGACGAGGTGCGACAATTAGAGCTCGAAGCAGGAATGCACGAAATGGAAATAAGCCATCAGCAAGACAATCCAGCACGACAACATGACCATAGGGCTAACCTTGTAATTACTCGTGTAAGAGCCACGGTTGAAGAAGGCGAGGTGCAATCCGCAAATATTGTATGCTTTTGTGGTTTTGAAGCACCGCAATTAGTCGTCCGTCATGGAAAAGACGTTGGACGACGATATTATACTTGTCCAGTACGAAACAACGGATGCGAGTTCGGACAGTGGATAGATGATCGCTTTCCCCGTCGAGCAATTACGTATGCTTTGGAACTAGAGGAAGAAATAAGAAAGCTGCGAAATCAAGTTAACGACCTAAGTAATTCAAATTATCGACTCCAACGTGGATTAAATTAGGATTTAAATATTTTATGTTATGCTAATATGTACTGTATCGTTACGCGTCCTATCACTTGTATCGTATCGCTTGTATCGTATCACTTGTATCGTTATTTGATGTTACTATGTTCTGCTGTTCTAGTTCCTGTATGTGTTGTTTGAAATGTATTAACGTTTCGTAACCATCTGTAGTTGGTCGACGGACTGTAGCACATTGACTGGTCACGTCTTGCACAGTTAGCATAGTGCAGTCATCTTTTATGTGACAGTGGCGTCATGTCACTCTTTGTCGAGAGTTATTGGAATATAGTCCAGCTCTCAGTCTGTAGCCACAGGGGGTCGTCCTCGATACACTTTATCACTAAAAAGCAGATTCCCTACAGTGTTCCCTACAGTCGTACCAGTGACCGGTTACATCAGTATTTTGTTGGTTTACCTACACAAGCTTTGAAAATCACAAAGTGTAGCTAGTGACCATTCACACCATAACTAATATTGCAGCTATATATACATATGTTACTTAGTCACAACTTACCGCACTCAAACACCTTCGTTCTCATTCTTAGAGCACATCCTTCTATTAGAACTCACTGAAGATGTCTTCGTGGTCATCTTCTACAGACTCCGAGGAACAGGCGTACAACGAAATGAGGCTACAGGAGCTTGAAGACGAATTCCAGTTCCTAAACCAAATTAGACCGCAAACTGAACCGCCATACGAACAGCTGAACGTTCAACCTCCATATGAAACTCAAGTCCCACCTGTTCAAGTATCATCTGAACAAGCTGTCACTCAGTCAACTCAGGAAGCAGAGTTCTTTCGTGTACCACTGCAGGAACAAATAGTTGATTCCTATCCAGTTCATTGCTACTGCGGGTACGCGGTTGAAGTTGTGGTTCAAGCAGAGGGAAACAATATAGGTCAGCGCATTCAGCAATGCCCAGCCTTTCCAAATGGTTGCAATTACACGGAATGGATAGACCAACCTTTGTGTCCTCGGGGAATATCATATTGTAACGAACTCGAACGGGAAAATAGACGTGTTCGAAGTGATAATGAGCAGTTGCGATTGAACATCAGGCGACGCCCGTAAGACTAAACGTAAAATGCATTTTAATGAAGTTACTAATTCCTACTCCATGCTTTGATTGAGCTAGTTCGCATGTACTATCGTCAGTTGTTGTGTCTGTATGAACTATTTTATCTTTGAGCTTATTGTTGTATCTCCTTATCCCACTCTAGTTCGAGTTTATTATATAAAATGAAGTTTGATTATATATATACTTTATAATATAATTAAAACGAGCCCGAAACGCGACGGTAGTTCGTAATTTTAAATACGAACTTTAACTGAATATACTGGATCGATTAGATTAAAATTACCTGCTGGGGGAAAAAATTTGAGATTTTGTGACATTGATTGTTAGTTATGTTTGTTTTAAATTTTAAAATAGTCGTTATGCAATTTCGTTAACAAAACGAAACGTTTATTTAATTAAATATAAAAGATTATCTACACATTTGAATATCGTTAATAACGATCCATTATTGCCAACCATCATGTCGGAACCATTATTGCCCCAACCATTATTGTCCCAACCATCATGTCGGAACCATTATTGTCCCAACCATCATGTCTGAATTGACTACTCAATGACAGAACCATTATTGTCCCAACCATCATGTCGGAACCATTATTGCCAAAAACATGGCTACAATAATTTGACTACTCATGGCAAAGATGTTATCAAAACCATTATTGCTAACCATTCTTGCCCTTATCTGCTGCCAACCATTATTGCCAACCATTTACTGCCAACCTTTCACATCACAACAACTGTCCGAATTGACGACTCAATGACAGAGCCATTATTGGCAACCATTTAGTGCCAACCTTTCACATCACAACAACTGTCCGAATTGAGTACTCAATGACAGAACCATTATTGGCAACCATTTAGTGCCAACCTTTCACATCACAACAACTGTCCGAATTGAGTACTCAATGACAGAACCATTATTGCCAACCATTTAGTGCCAACCTTTCACATCACAACAACTGTCCGAATTGACTACTCAATGACAGAACCATCATGTTGGAACCATTATTGCCACCCATTATTGCCTACATGTACTCTATGTCAGAGATATTTAGTTCACCATCCCTGCTTATATATATCTCTCGTTCGGATATGCTTAGAGAGAACAACGAAACTCAACTTATAAAAAAGCAAGCAATGGATCCAAATCTATACTACCATTACTACAAAAACAAGAAGAATCAAACTAATAATTCCGAACTAGAAGTAGAGCAAGAGACGGAGGAGGAGCTGGAATAGCACGCAATGGTTGCGTATTCCAATTATTTCGCTGAAGGCTCAACTAGCAACCATCGGGGTAGCATGCATGGCCGGATTGACCGACGGTATAAGAGAGACTACAAGGATGGACATGAAAGACTAATGAGGGATTACTTCATCGACAATCCAACCTTTGATATAACTTTGTTCCGCCGTCGTTACCGTATGAGTCCGGCTATTTTCTCAAAAATATATCTTAAACTTCACCAGTCAAATCCATATTTCACTTATAGACTGAACGGAGCACAAGAAATCGGCCATTCACCACACATCAAAATCACCTCGGCGTTGAGGATGTTAAGCTATGGAACATCTGGCGATCAAATGGATGAATATTTCAGAATCGCAGCATCAACAGCAATAGAGTGTCTGAAAGAATTCTGTAAAACAGTTGTTGCAGAGTTCGGGAAGGAGTATCTACGGACGCCTGGACCTAACGATATAACTAGGATACTACGTAGGGCAGAAGCCAGAGGATTTCCAGGTATGATTGGAAGTTTAGATTGCATGCATTGGGCTTGGAAAAACTGCCCAACGGGATGGAAAGGAATGTTCACCGGACATAAGAAAGTGCCATCAATGATCCTTGAAGCAGTAGCAACAGACGATTTATGGGTTTGGCATGCTTTTTTTGGAGTCCCAGGTTCATTGAATGATATAAATGTTTTAAAACAATAATATCTTTTCACAGAACTTGCTAACGGACTGTCAACAGATGTTTCATATAAACTTGGTAATATCGAACACAAAATTGGGTACTACTTAGTCTATGGAATATACCCAAAGTGGAGAACTTTGATGCAAGGGTACAGAGTTCCATCAAATGATAAAGAAAGGTATTTCACTGAAAAAGTAGCTAGCTACAGAAAGGACATCGAACGTACGTTTGGTGTTTTACATGCCCGATTTCATATTTTATGAAATCCTGCTCGTTTTCATGATGCAAGAGTGCTTTCAGAAATCATGTATGCTTGTATAATAATACATAACATGATTGTGGAGTCTGAAAGAGGCGGATATAAGAATCAAAAGTCTAATTATCCTGACATGTTTACGGGCTCAAATGCAAAACCCCATAAAGATGTAAACTCAATGGAAGAATATGTTGATATGGTTCAACACATTGAAGTTCAAGCTGCACACTTCCAATTGCGTGACCAGTTGGTGGAACATTTGTGGGCGCATAAAGGAAGGAATAGTCGGAATTAGTAGTTGGTACTAGAACTATGTATCAGTGTGTAGTCGTGTACTATGTATCATTTGAACTATCTATCAGTGCGTACTTGAGTCAATAAATCTGGTTTCCAATCATATTGTAAATTGTATCATTATTTCAACTCAACCCAACATATACAGCTCGTACATAAACAACAACTACTACATTAATACTAGAAACAGGTCACAATCATATTACAACTCACCCCAACATATATAGCTAGTACATAAACACCCACCAGTACATAAATAC
Source organism: Allium sativum (assembly GCA_030737875.1). Classification (NCBI taxonomy): domain Eukaryota; kingdom Viridiplantae; phylum Streptophyta; class Magnoliopsida; order Asparagales; family Amaryllidaceae; genus Allium; species Allium sativum. Next base: position 563,194,642 of record CM060919.1, on the reverse strand, counting down.
TACAAACAGTTCACAATCATATTACAACTTAACCCAACATACATAGCTAGTCCATATACGAGCCACTAACGCTTCCGCTTCTGCTTCCTTTGTTTTTTCTGTACTCTCCAATCTACTCGGCTACTAGTTCTTGCTGTAGAGGGGTAAGCTTACTAAAATCACATGTAATCATTTTAACATAATTATTCTCTCGCGCCAAAGCTTTCTGCTCCTCCAGCTTCTTTTCTTCCATGGCTTGTTTCTCCGCATGTTCTTGTCTGCGGAGCTCTCGGTCATCCCTAACTGCCTTTTGGAACTCTTCGTCGCTACGGTTTCTTTCCACCGAAAATCGAGCTCTATGCTCTTTTGTTGCCTTAGATGAACTCTCCATTGTTTCCATAAATCTAGCAAACTCTGCACCTTGTTGCTCCAGCTGAATTGCCTTGGATCTACCGACAGGTCGTCCATCACTACTTCCAAATAAAGGGTTTCTTTCTTGCGAACTCGGGCCACTTCCTGGACTAGAATCAGAGTAGTTCATCCTTCTAGCTTTGTTCTGCTGCTCAAACATGAAGTTACTGGGGTTCTTTCACTTCGGCAACCTAGATAGAAGCTCATAACAGTCTTGAAATTTAAATGGATGACCATACTTTTGCTGGTAGGCCTTTCGTGACTCTTCAATCTGTAACACAAAGTGGATATTGTATGAGCGTATGTCATTTCTAACTAATCGATCATAGTATAGTAAGTTATTTTTCAAAGTAATCTACGGTACTTACAACGTCATAAGGTGCAGCAACGCTTTGCTGTCTGTTCTCCAAGGCTGTCAGTATTGCAAGATAGTTCTGACATGCGGCATTCATAACTCTATAACCGCCTCTAAGTGATGCCCATGTTCTATTCCTCGCTTCCAACGAATTGTAGAACTCTGCTACTCTTTCCCAAAATTTCTCACCTTTCATATTCCAACAATGCTGTCTTGTGAAATGCATATCCACGATTTAGCAAGTGAAACGTACTGCTCGGAAATAAACTTACATTGTTTTCTTCTTCCATCCGCTGGTATATCTTCCCCTTCAGCATTATCATCCTCAATATCTTCTATTCCGTGATTCGGCTCCGATTCAACTTCGGTTTGGTGTCGTTTACTGAAAATGCTCTTTAAAGACTTCACCTTCTTCTTCTTCTTTTGGTTATATTCGGGACTGATAGGTGCAACGTATTCTTCATTCAATTCTTCAGAATTTGTAACACTTACTTCCTCATTTGCGTCTTCCTCCTCCTCCTCCGTAGAAGTCCCAACATTTTCTTCGGTAGTAGGAGAGACATACCCATACGAAAATTGTCTTTTCTGATTTTGCATCGCTTCGCGGTCACGAACCTCGGTCTGTTGCGGAGTTAGGTGAGGTTGTTGACTTTGCTCGGTCTGCATCATCATTGACATATACGACGAATGATCGTCGTACACGCCTACCCCGGGCGGTCGTTGGTAAAACTGTGGCGGGACGGACGATTGGATGGGAGGAAAATTAGGAGGACCGAGCGGTTGGTACGGTGGACGGTATGGATAATTTGAATACGGCGAGTAGCCATATTCGTGAGATGGCTGCAACGGTTGCTGTTGTTGGATTGACCGTTGCATGGCATACGATGACGAGTGCGGTTGGGACATGAGTTTCTTGTTTATGGTTTTTTTCCCGCTTCGCTTGGGTGCAGACGAAGACATTTTGTTGATGAAGAAGTTGGGAAGGTGGAGTGGTTGTGTGGAGGAGGAAGAAGAAGGAGGTAGGGTGGTTTATAGGGAGGAAGTGAACTAGCCGTTGGTGTTGCAACGGCTAGTGATTACAACGGCAAAGTGTTTGCCGTTATAAGATTATAACGGCAAACACTTTGCCGTTATAATCTTATAACGGCAAAGTGTTTGCCGTTATAATCTTATAACGGCAAACAGTTTGCCGTTATAAGAACCAGTCTCTGTTGGGTGAACCAGCCACGGAGGAGCTCAAAACTAGCCACAGACCAGCCACGGGTGAGTGAACAAGCCACACCTGGTTGCTCCGTGGCTTGTTTAGTAACTGAACAAGCCATTGTTGGTTGTGCTCTTATGGGCCAGTTTGGGCTCCAGCGTTATTGAAGAAAAAAAATACGAAAGAAAGTAAATAAAATGGGGGAAAGGCTGAAACGTGGAAATTGGGGAAAGAAACAAGGGGAGAAGGATATGGTCATGTTGGAGTAGTCAATGCTGTAGGGGTGCGGTTCTTTTGAATGTTGATTTGAAGTGGGCTTTGGGCCGGGTTTTCAACTTTGAGCCGGCTGTGATGTTTCATTTCGAAAGTGAGCAAGACACTTGGTGTTACCTAACCCCCAACGTAAGTGAGGTTTTATTGGTTGTTTATCATTAACAATGTAGTTAGTTTAATCCAATTAAAATTAGAAAGTTAATTATTAATTTAAATTGTATAAACATTAAATATTAATAACTCCTTATTACGTAAACATAATTGAACAAAATGACCTACTCTGGAATCATGGGGACGAACGCAACATTGTGAAGCTGGTCTGGTGAAGATTGGACGCAACCGAAATTTTTAATTAAATTAAACGCCGGTTTAATTTGATTGAAACAAGTGTTGTAACGACGGACAACAACCAAGGTGAGTTAAACTCACTCAGTTCTCCCACTTATAATTATTATAAGTCGGGTTTATTATTATTATATGCTATGTTGCTTATTACTGGTTGATTGGCTGATCGTTTGAATGTTTGTTAAATATTTTTATATCGATTATTTAAATTAAATGTTGTTTAATTTAAATAAAACGACATCGTTATTTTTAACGATGATGTCCAAACAAGGTAACTTACCTTGTTGGTTACGTATATAATAATATAAACGTATTTAAATTAAACTGGATGCTTTGATTTGTTATTATTGGTTGACCACTATCAGTTGAATTGATTATATATTTGCATATGATCATTATATGAATTGTTTAACCAACATGAGTGGATTATTGACTTGGTGGTTGTTTGTTGAATCTAAATTCAACATTTTTTTGTTATTAACCAATGGGTAGTATTGGTTAGAGAACTAGTAGCAGATGGCCAAATATACACTGTTTATAAAGACTGATTTACCGACAGGTAAATCGATGAAAACGAAGTTATAAATTTATCTTATAACCAAGTATCAATTTTAGAAATATATTATTTTAAATGTAGTGTATAAAAAGAAATAAATCAACCATATATATTGATTGTTTTAATCCCCAATCACCATTTTTGTACCAAAATCTGATCGTGTGCGAAGCAGCATCTCATCTGAATTATTTTTTAAAACTAATTATTTTATACTGTGTGCGAAGCACGTGTATCACCTAAATTATTAAATGATTTATAAAACTAATTATTTTATTACTAAGATGGATAAGCAAATGAGCGAAAATTAACGTAAGGATTAATAATTGAGATTAACGGTTTTAAAAATAATAATTAGAATGGAATTGATATTCGATCAAATAATAATGAAACAAAAATTAGATTTATTTAAATTAATAATATTATTTATTAATTTAAAAGGGAAAGATGAGTTGGAGTTGAGCGACGAGTTAATCGTGTATTAAAATTTACCAAGCCAACTGTTTTAACGGAAACTGATTATTTATTTAAATTAATTTGTGCTGATTTATCAATTGAATTTTTTTAGTGAATGGTGTTTAATTTCTTTAGAATTAAAAAGGGAATTGGATATTTAATTCATTTAATGATAAAGTAAAATAATAATAAGGAATCCCTTCTTAATTGAAGTTCATTTAAGTAAGTAATCGAAGATAGTAATGTAATACAATTGAATTTCAAAGCAAGTTATGTAAGGGTTTATATTCAAACCGGGTTTGGCAAATTAAATTATAAAAGGATTTTAAGCGAAGGTGATAAGCTTAAAATAAATGTTACTTAATGTTGGAAGTAAGTAAGGGAAATCGAAATGGAAAGTGTTTTATATTAAACCATAATTTTATAAACGAGTTTATAAAAAAAAGATGAGAAGTTAATGCGTTAATTTCAAATTAACGTTACTTAGTAATGGTATTAAGTGAAATTGATGAGATTTAAAGCAAGATTTCCTGAGGGAATGATTTAAAGAATTTTAAAGAGGGATTTTTGTAATTGAGTTGGTAAATGATCGAGTAATGAGATGTGTAATAAAAATCCAGATAATGAAACAAATATTTTAAAGACGTTAAAGTTTAAAAGTAAATGTTTTATTAATCAATTACTAAATCAATAAATTTAATAATAATATATATTTAAAAAGGAGATTTCAAAAGTAAGAAGATTTATAAAATCGTATTAAACTAGTGAAATAGTAATGGTTGGGATTAGAATGAACATGGTTTTTTTTTGAATTACTACTGATATTATCTTAAGATAAGAACGATGTTGATCAAGGTTTGAGAGGTAATTAGAATACCCCAACTTGTACGACTTCAGGATTATCAAAGGATGATATTAGTTGTAATAGGGGATGTGTCTTGAGGAATAATAATATAACGTTATTCGGAAATGTTGGAAATATATATATATATATATATGATGGGATTCTTGATAAAAGTAATTAAAAAGAGGCTTGAGAAGATAAAGTGATATTTCCACAATAAAAGAGGTATGTGAAAATATACGATATTTTCAAATTTTAGGAGAAGAGAATTTGAATGGGTTTATTCAAAAAGCATAAATGACGATTGTGTTCAATAATGAAACAAAAGTGAATTTTGTAATGATTGTTTATGAGGATAAGTTGAATCAATCTCGTAATTATAGATAATAAGAAATGATGGGGCAAATGTTTTGAATGATAGTTAACGAGAAATTAGATATGATTTTAAGGTATTTATTTTAAGTATTTAAATAAAATGATTTGAGTGTATTTATATATTAAAACTAATATATTATCTTTGACATTTCAACGGCTATGTTATTTTAATTGGCCAAGAGACTCTATGTAATAAACCAATGGATCTATTTTATTTTGGTTGTTTATTTTGATAGTTAAATTACCGACTATCAAAATCAGACCCAACGTTATTGGTACGGGAAGAGTGGGATCGAATTTATATTCGAAAACCATTCCGACCAATAAATACGAATACGTTAAAGATGATGATTGAAGATGGAGCAACTAAAGACCATAAATCTTCATGAGCGGAAGAACTATTGTTAAATACCTCTGGCTGATCCCTAGAGTTAACAATGATTTTGTCGTGATTGGAATCTACGGATTTCAAGGACTACTCGCTACTGATCTATAGGGTGATTCCTAGGATGTGGTAGGAGAGTGCCTTCGGTTTGTCCAGTCCCAGGACAACTTGTGTGGACGGATGTCTAACAGAGTGTTTCCAAAGGAATCACGTACGTTGATTTCTTCAAACGTACCAAGCTGTTGGCATAGAAGGGAAACTTCTTTAGCTTAACAGCAAGAGTATTTTTATGGATGTCAATTAGTGGTATTTGGCGGATTTGACGATGTGGCATTCAAAGCGAATGGTAGCCAGGTGTTCTGGAAAGAAGATTCAAACCTCAAGCCTCATCAACCGGGAAATGACAAAAATCGGGCAGGCAACATGGCTATGTGGGTTGCACCCATTAGGGTGTATAATCACCTATCTAGAGAAATTCCTTTTGTTTCTTTAATCTATTGATGCTGTCCCTTTTCGGGAAACAGTGGGTAGCTCCCAACCGTTGGTGATATACATTTGATACACTCAAGCGAAATGAGTGGTTGGTCATGTGTGGGCCGGGTTGCAAGACGTTCTTGTTGAACCCAGTGTATTCGCCTCTAGAGATACACTATCGGCAGGTGGTTCCATACCATGTCATAGTCGGAATCCAATCTCCAATAAGCGCCCGTGGTTTTGTTTGTATACTATATATGTGAAGTGTGAGATGCAAGTGTTCCGCTAGATTCTATTAATTTGTATTTAGACATTATTATAATATCAGACGAGTATTGATTTCAAAAATGTTTTGGGTTATCGTAAGGTAAAAATCGTCCGTTTTTATGTGTGGATTTGGTCTTACGATTACCCTTTTCTTTCGAAGAGATTTTCGAACTTTAAAATCAAGTTGGATGACTCCCCTTAAACTTTGCGAGTTTTCTCACTCTAATTCACCAGACTGACTCGGTGTTTGTAATACTCGGGTTAGAGCGGGTTGTAAAGGTTCAGGTTATCGGATGCTGTGAAATCCAAAGACGAGCTGAAGGAGTTCAGACGTATGATATCTAGTATTATTCCGCTGTATGATGTATAAGAGGATAGATTATAATAACTATCCTAGTGTATTGATGTACTCTGATGATTGTAAGTTTTTATTTCAAAGCTCTCAATAAATTTTTATTTCTATATTATATTTTGTTCCGCTGCGACGTGAGACTTTGATGGTGTTGTGTTGTTATTCTTCTTCTTCTATTCTAATATTTATTCCTTTCTTATCTCACCCTCTAATTTCTTTCTAATAACTATCATGTGATTTTGATGCTTCAATGTTCGACATGGTGTTTTGTGTCGATTTTCGGGATCGAAAATCCCTGTTCGTTACAGTGGTATCAGAGCAATGGTTTAGGAATAACCTTGGCTCTGTGGTGTAACTCGATAGAGATTGGGTTAGTAATACCTTAGATTGAGATTGAGTGTATATATACGAGAGAGTATTTGTAGATTTTATATACAAATGTTTTGTATTGTGTTGTTTGATCGGTTCAAGTTGAATTGACAAATTGATACAATATTGTTTTGAAAAATGGGTAGATGATATAATTTTGCCCAACTATATTTTTATATATAAAGAAAATAATTTTATCAAATTATTAATATATTGATGTATTTGACTGATTAGAATGGAATTCAAATTGGATTGTGAATTCATATGGTTTAATATAACCAGGAGGATCTGTGAATAAGAATATTAATGTGGAATTTATTAAACAAGAATTTAACTTAAGATAAGTTAAATAAAATTGAATGGGTTGGTTGAATTGATTGTCCATTGTTTGCTTGTTGAATGATGACATCAACAATTAAATAAATTGAGAACTAAGAGAAATAGGATCCAGGAAAATGAATTCGAATAAAATCAAATATGAAATAAAACAAGATGATTTAACCCTATATTTGTTATTGGCATTGGATATTGAACTAAGTACAGGTTGGAAAAAGGAAGAACTGTCAGTTACATTGCTTTGCGATCATAGTATGGGTTGCCCGACAAAAAGGTGAACCTTAATATATTTAAGTGATTGATTTTATACCCATGAGTTGGATAACCACTTGGCTTTGTTTTCATTTTGATCGACATGTGAGGCCGGAGCGGCAAGTTGTAGTAGTTTGAATCAAACGGTACAGAGGAGGTGCTGCCGAATTTTTCGTAAATTTTTAAACTTAGAAATATTTTTGATAATATTTTGAATTAATTATTTTAAAAATAATTGGGTTTGCAGCATTCTTCTTACTTAGCAATTTCGAGGACGAAATTATTTTAAGGGGGAAAGAATGTAACGTCCCAGATTTTTCGGTTATTCAAATATGTTTTAAATATTATATTGGATTTAAAATACATTAGTTGTGCAAATGGAGTTGGGTTTCAACAAAATATTTTTTTTATCGGAATCGTGACGTTAAGATGTGGCAGTGTGTCAAACTTCATTGCGTTTGGAGTACGTGTGTGTCAGTGTGTATTTTACGGTCCGTGTTAAATAGAGGTAGCATGTAAACTAAAATCTACACTAATTTAATCTACTCTATATAAACCTATTCGAAACTTAAGTCTTAAGAATTAGAGCATGGCCACCCTAAAACTAACACACAGCCTATAATTCTTGGCAAAATTAAATTCATCTCATGGAAAATGTACAATATAACATATACATGCTATACTGCTTATGACTCAGCCCATTCTCTTCTGTCCAGTCCTATTCGACACAAACACATGCATACCTAGATTTTAAAAATCAAGCAGCTAACCTACCTATCAAATGTAACGATGGCCTAGAATTTCTTCTCAATATAAAAGAAGCTTCATGCCCAAGTAACGATGAATCTTCAAATCAACACCCTACTTGAATTTGACAAAATATACATCTATACCAACACTTTGCCTTGGTTGTAAGCGTAGAAACTGCAGACGCTTGCTCATCCATTCACACAGCTGGAACGATCTACTCACACCTCAAATCACACAGCTATCCTATACTATTTGTTATTGATTTAATTCCCATCGAACAACAACTGTATGCACATTTCAAGCACTACAACAAAAATACCCTATTACAACATCATTTTTACAACGGGCATTGTCTGCCCGTTGTTATATAGAGCTATTACAACGGTTAATTCTGCACCGTTGTAATAGATTCCTCATACAACGCCTTTTTTACAACGGGCAATAACTGCCCGTTGTAACAGAAAGATATTACAATGGTCTTTTCTAACCCGTTGTAATAGACATCTGTATTACAACGTTCACAAAATGCATGTTGTAATAGGTGCCAATTTTACAACGGTCTTAAAATGCCCGTTGTAAGAGATGCTGATTTTACAACGGTCGTAATGTAGGTTGTAATAAGTACCAATAATCAATAATTAATAATGAGCATTCTTAATGCTTTCTTAAAATTAATAATTATTATATTTTTTAATTTATAATTAATAATAATATTGTATTAATCATATGTTATTAATTTAGTAACTATAATATTAAATTACTAATCATTAATAATATAATATTATTCATTAATAATTAATGATTGATGATCATATTTAAAAATATTTAATATTTTACAACTATAAATTATAACTAATAATTTATAATAATAAATATTTACTATGTATTTGATAATTTATTTTTAATAATTTAGATTAATATGTAATTTTTAATAATTAAGAAGTGATATTTATAATTTCTTTTTAAGTATTAATCATGTAAATACTTGTCATCTTTAACATCTAATATTCCAGGAATTTTAAAATTTCCAAGATAAATAAAATAATATTAAAAAAAATTAGAAATAAAATTTGAAACTTTGAAAAAATTCATAAATAAAGATTATAAATTAACATTTGATACATTATTCAAATTTAGAATCAAAAATTTAGAATTCAAACTTTTGCTTAATGTTTAGAATGTTTTGTTGCCCCTATTAAAATGTAACGAACCAAGATTTTTAATGTTTTAAAATATGAAATTTATTTGAAATTTAATACTTAGGAAATTTATATTGGTTAAAATTTGAGATCTAGTCTATTTTATTTTGGTTTTAAATTGATTTTTAAATGTAAATTTAAATTTTTTATATTTTGTTAAATCAAACTTTAGTGATATTTTAAATTAATTGATATATTTTGTTTGAAATTTTATTTAAATAATTTTGTATAGTTGAATTTAGTTTTTAATTTAAATATAGATGTGTTTTGAAGTATATTAAATACACTACTAGTATTGTTTGTAAAATATAATGGTATGTATACATAGAGTAAACTCGGTATATACTCTTTTTAAATTATTTGTTTAAATTGTTTTTCCATTTGTTGGACCTAGGTGAATTTGTTAGCACTTGTTCGTATTGTTCGAGATTTCAAAACGTGTTCGCTTGTTTTCCCAAAACCGTGGCCATCCCGTGTATTTTTATTTACTGCCCCTCTTATTCTATAACAACCGAAAGCAAAACCTTCTCCATTATCATTTCATTCTCGCATTAGCCAAATCATATGTCCCAAATTCGCAAATCGAAAAATCATAGCCATCACAGAATCCGTCTCCCTTCTCGAATCCATTCGCCTCAACCTTCCACTTTCGTTTTGAACATCATCGGCCTTTTCTCCCTCCTCTCCTTCTCTTATAACTCTAACAGCTAAAAGATAAAAGGAGATCGCCTGTCGAGCTCACCCCATCCATTCCCACTTACCCTCGCTGTAACCAGTGAAACTGACCCCATCGACGATTCTCCGCAAGCCCAAGTAACCCCTCCGACACAGTGATCCTTGGCCACCACCTCGTCAGCACCTGCTCCGACCAACCTCACCCCGACAGCCGCTACGTTCATCCGTCTTCAAGTCCTTCAATTCGAAGTCCACCTGAAGCCGCCTCCTTCTGCAGGCTTTCATCACAGTTTCCTCTTCTCAACTTCGACCGAATCCATCGTTGTTTGCGCCTTTGATAGTGCGCTGACCAGGGAAGCTCTTCGACACCTCTGAAGCTTCTTCACGCAGCTGTTATTTTTGCTGCTGCTGTCCACCGAACAGGTGAGTCATCTCATGATTTGCTTTAAGTTAGGTTCAACCGGGTGTGAAAATCATGAACATAAGAAAATAAATGCTTTTGTGTTGCTTGGTAGATCCAAACAAGTGCAGAGGTAATGATAATTATGGCAAAAATCAAAATAATTTGGTATGCAGGTGATGATACCTCGTTATCAAACAGTTTCATGTTGAGTCTAAAAACATCATTAGATATGAAGTTAATGGACTCATATATCCTCCTTACACGCGACCTTATGGTTGCTCTAATCGTGTCAAGGCTAAACGAGTTGCGTAGTGCGCGTTCACCGAATCACCATCCCACCTAGCTATTGATAAGAAGATGAGATTAAAGTAAGATATCTAATTTGCAAGAATTAGTTATGACAGTTGAGGAGGGAAGAAGGAAAACTGTACTTTATAAAGAGGAAATATTAGAGATGTTAATTTCTGAGTGATATTTCGTGGAATCATGGACCTCAACTTTTTAAGTTGTGTGTTTATATAGAAATCTAATAGTAGTAACGTGTGACGTCTTTGTTAACCAACATGTGTAATTAAATTCTGAGTAATGAGATTAAAAAACTGTTAACATTATAAATTATATGCGTGAAAAGGAGTGTTTAAACCCTTAACACTCCAATTGTTGAACTTAATTTGAATTTACCAGTGCTTTTTTTGGCTATGCTACCCTCTTTTGAAAATTTATGATAACCAGAAATTTGTCAGCAAGTTTTAGAAAAACCGAACAAGGTATAATCTATATTTCCTACAAAGAAGAACATCTGATTCTGATCTATAGATAACACTTACCAAATTCAGGAGGCCTAAGCATAAATTTTGATTCCTCTTCTTTCCACCTCCCATGTTGCATCCTCGGTCATTCAAGTTGTTGATTTCATCCTTTTCTCCAGACAGATTATACCACCAAAAATGAAAGGTTGAACCCCATGAGTTATGGGAAATATGAGTTGGTGTTATAAGTTTAACAACCTGCATTTTTTATGTACAAATATTTGTTGCCTCGAAGTTTACTTGTTTGTGATTAACACCAATAATTACACCATAATATTTTTCAATAAATTAGCCAATTTCTTACATGAAACTGTATCAAGGTATCATCCAAGTCTGCATTTTAACCTTTCCGAGCTTATTATTCCTCCAATACGATATGTCCATAACATAGCAACATATGTCAATGGCCACAAAATCCACGTATACTAATTTGGATGAAATGTCTTAATGTAGCTGTTAAGAACCCAAATGGCACATGATAAATTGATTGCAATGTAGTTAGATGATTGAACTTCTTGAGATTACTCTGCTGTAATAATCGCATTCAATGGCTTTTCATATGATTCATAAGTAGAATTGTCCATCATTCATAGAAATAGTCGTAAATAGGCATGAATAAGGAATATTATCTTCGAAATTGTGTGGTGGAGTAAGTGATACCTGAATATATGGAATAATGACACTTGAAATTCAAAACAAAAATAAAGAAGAAGATTTTTCTTTTTTAAGTGTTGACTACTTACGTGAAGTATAAGCCAACTGTTTTAACGGACACTAATTATTTATTTAAATTAATTTGTGCCGATTTATCAATTGAAACAATTTAGTGAATGGTGTTTAATTTCATTAGAATTAAAAAGGGAATTGGATATTTAATTCATTTAATGATAAAGTAAATTAATAATAAGGAATCCCTTCTTAATTGAAGTTCATTTAAGTAAGTAATCGAAGATAGTAATGAAATATAATTGAATTTCAAAGCAAGTTATGTAAGGGTTTATATTCAAACCGGGTTTGGCAAATTAAATTATAAAAGGATTTTAAGCGAAGGCGATAAGCTTAAAATAAATGTTACTTAAAGTTGGAAGTAAGTAAGGGAAATCGAAATGGAAAGGGTTTTAAATTAAACCATAATTTTATAAACGAGTTTATAAAAAAAAGAGATGAGAAGTTAATGCGTTAATATCAAATTAAAGTTACTTAGTAATGGTATTAAGTGAAGTTGATGAGATTTAAAGCAAGATTTCCCGAGGGAATGATTTAATGAATTTTAAAGAGGGATTTTTGTAATTGAGTTGGTAAATGATCGAATAACGAGATGTGTAATAAAAATCCAGATAATGAAACAAATAATTTAAAGACGTTAAAGTTTAAAACTAAATGTTTTATTAATCAATTACTAAATCAATAAATTTAGTAATAATATATATTTAAAAGGGAGATTTCAAAAGTAAGAAGATTTACAAAATCATATTAAACTAGTGAAATAGTAATGGTTGGGATTAGAATGAATATTGTTTTTTTTAATTACAATTTATATTATCTTAAGATAAGAATGATGTTGATCAAGGTCTGAGAGGTAATTAGAATACCCCAACTTGAACGACTTCAGGATTATCGAAGGATGATATTAGTTGTAATAGGGGAAGTGTCTTGAGGAATAATAATATAACGTTATTTGGAAATGTTGGATATATATATATATCATGGGATTCTTGATAAAAGGAATTAAAAAGAGGCTTGAGAATATAAAGTGATATTTCCACAATAAAAGAGGTGTGTGAAAATATACGATATTTTCAAATTTTAGGAGAAGAGATTTTGAATGGGTTTATTCAAAAAGGGTAAATGATGATTGTGTTCAATAACGAAACAAAAGTGAATTTTGTAATGATTGTTTATGAGGATAAGTTGAATCAATCTCATAATTATAGATAATAAGAAATGTTGGGGCAAATGTTTTGAATGATAGTTAACGAGAAATTAGATATGATTTTAAGGTATTTATTTTAAATATTTAAATAAAATGATTTGAGAGTATTTATATATTAAAACTAATATATTATCTTTGACATTTCAATGGATATGTTATTTTAATTGGCCAAGAGACGCTGTGTAATAAACCAACGGATCCATTTTATTTTGGTTGTTTATTTTGATAGTTAAATAACCGACTATCAAAATCAGACCCAAAGGTATTGGTATGGAAAGACGGAGATCGAATTTATATTCGAAAACCATTCCGACCAATAAATACGAATACGTGAAAGATGATGATTGAAGATGGAGCAACTAAAGACCGTAAATCTTCATGAGCGGAAGAACTATTGTTAAATACCTCTGGCTGATCCCTAGAGTTAATAATGATTCTGTCGTGGTTGGAATCTACGGATTTCAAGGACTACTCGCTACTGATCTATAGGGTGATTCCTAGGATGTGGTAGGAGAGTGCCTTCCGTTTGTCCAGTCCCAGGACAACTTGTATGGACAGATGTCGAACAGAGTGTTTCCAAAGGAATCACGTACGTTGATTTCTTCAAACGTACCAAGCTGTTGGCATAGAAGGGAAACTTCTTTAGCTTAACAACAAGAGTATTTTTGTGGACGTCAATTAGTGGTATCTGGCGGATTTGACGATGTGGCATTCAACGTGAATGGTGGCCCGATGTTTTGGAAAGAAGATTCAAACCTCAAGCCTCATCAACCGGGAAATGACAAAAATCGGGCAGGCAGCATGGCTATGTGGGTCGCACCCATTAGGGTGTATAATCACCTATCTAGAGAAATTCCTTTTGTTTCTTTAATCTATCGATGCTGTCCCTTTTTGGGAAACGGTGGGTAGCTCCCAACCGTTGGTGATATACATTCGATACACTCAAGCGAAATGAGTGTTCGGTCATGTGTGGGCCGGGTTCCAAGACGTTCTTGTTGAACCCAGTGTATTCGCCTCTAGAGATACACTATCGGCAGGTGGTTCCATACCTTGTCATAGTCGGAATCCAATCTCCAATAAGAGCCCGCGGTTTTGTTTGTATACTATATATGTGGAGCGTGATATGCAAGGGTTCCGCAAGATTCTATTCATTTGTATTTAGATACTATTATAATATCAAACGAGTATTGATTTCAAAAATGTTTTGGGTTATTGTAAGGTAAAAAACCGTCCGTATTTATGTGTGGATTTGGTCTTACGATTACCCTTTTCTTTCGAAAAGATTTTCGAACTTTGAAATCAAGTTGGATGATTGCCCTTAAACTTTGCGAGTTTTCTCACTCTGGTTCACCAGACTGACCCGATGTTTGTAATACTCGGGTTAGACCGGGTTGTACAGGTTCAGGTTATCGGATGCTGTGAAATCCAAAGACGAGCTAAAGGAGCTCAGACGTATGATATCTAGTATTGTTCCGCTGTATGATGTATAAGAGGACAGATTATTATAACTGTCCCAATGTATTGATGTACTCTGATGATTGTAAGTTTTTATTTCAAAGCTCTCAATAAAGTTTTATTTCTATATTATATTTTGTTCCGCTGCGATGTGAGACTCTGATGGTGTTGTGTTGTTATTCTTCTTCTATTCTAATATTTCTTCCTTTCTTATCTCACCCTCTAATTACTTTCTAATAACTATCCGGTAATTTCGATGCTTGAATGTTCGACATGGTGTTTTGTGTCGATTTTCAGGATCGAAAATCCCTGTTCGTGAAAATTTGTACAATAAATAGTATCGGGGGCTTCTAAGCCCCGTCTGCGTCCTAGTATATATTTAACTGTAAAATAATTAGAGTGAGAAGGAGTTCTCACATTGGGATCCACTCCGCTATTGTTTTCTATCGCTCCGTTTCGCTGTTCTGATCCCAGACTTTATAAACGAGCTCCAATCTTCAACCGTCTTTTTGCTAGCTTGAACGTGCCATTCTGGACAACTTTCGCCTAGTGGCCTTTCTTTCAAAATTGGTCCATTTCACCAGAAATAGCGAAAAGACAGTAAACTTTTAACGTGTTTTCTGAACAACTCCGCAATCCAAAATCTGACTTCCATATACTCAAATCAAAGAGAAAATCGGGCTCTTCGATTTTGGTATTGTGGAGTTTTGGCCAGAAGTGCTCCAATTGGAAGATATGGGCTAAAACAGGTCAGGGCCTTAAATTAAAAACTGAAAATGGGTGTACATCAAACTTTGGGTTGTGGAGGGACCCACGGGCGGCGTGGTGGTCGGAGGAGGTGGCAGTGGGGTGATGTAGGTGGTGGGAGTCGGTTCAGGTGGCGATGGCGGTGGCCAGCGTGGCCGCAGGCAGTCTGTTGCAGTGGTTTGGGGTTGGACGGGTTTTAGGGTAGGAGAGAGGAGGGAGGGAGAAGGCGGAGGGGAAGAAGGGTGTCGGAGGAGGTGGAGGCCGGCGGTGGGCCCTGCGGCGGCGCGTTGGAGCTCCGGTGGGCGGTTGAGGAGGATCGAGGTTTTCCACGATTGGTTTTTTTCTTTTCAACAAAAAGCAGCGGCTGATAGTTATGGAGAGAGATTAGGGTTTTAACCCTAATATATATTTAATTAATTTAATTTCCAAAAAATTAGTTTTTAATTCGAACTCCAAATCAAACCCAACGATTGTCGCCCCTAGCTAAACACCCCCATTTCAGACACAAGGGGATATGTCTCATAAGCCAATTCGCCTGTTTCGATTAGTTTTCATCAAAATTAAAATATAAATTTGTATAACATTCAAAATTGATTTCAACTTACATTTTAATTTACTGGGGCCACATACTGACTCAAAAAATTCCGAAAAAATAAATCTAGCTATGATTTGACGATACGGTCCTTATATAACTAATTTCGTCGAATTAGGAGACAGTTTGAAAATTGGTCATTTTCCAGTCGATTAAATTCAAACTGAATTGACCAAACGCGTTTAAATTCACCACGCTCACATATCAATTCCAAAAATTATGAAAATTGGAATATAGCAAGAATTTGACATTCCGGATCCAACAAAAGTGGTTTCATCAAAAACGGAGGTCGTTTGCCAAATGGTTATTTTTAAGAGCTATATATTATATTATAAATATGTATAATTATATATAAATTCGATAGCGACTATTCTGAATTTTAAACTGGCCATAACTTTCAATTTATATTATGAAATCTGGATTTCTCACATTCGTTAGAAAGATATTATTAAATAGATTCTAACATTTTTTGTTTTAAATAAGTCTGATTTGTTCTAAATCCTGTACATTCATTTGCAATTTAAAAACGAATTTTCAAACTACTGCGCCATTTCAGGCTCGTTTTATAATTAAAATAAATTTATTCATTCTAACTTCAATTTAAATAAATTTATAGTCATTATTATTTAAAATAAATCATTTTAAATATTCAAAATCCACTGAAATGGCTAAAATAAAAAATTTAAATTGGTTCTGAAAATCCGGGTTGTTACAATCTCCCCCGCTTAAAATCTTTTGGTGCTCGAAAAGGAATGGAGCTGAAAGTTGTTTAACCAACCAACTCAACTTTCATTCTGGCTTTCATTCTTCAACTTTTCAGTTTCTAAGAATTTTCTCAAAAATTTGGCTAACACCCTAAATTTGCCATAACCTCCTTTGTACGGGGAGACCTTTAAAACCGCAACTTGCCTCACAGGGCCCTCATCAATCCAAAAGAAAAAGAAAAAGCCAAGCGGCTATCCAATCGGCTCATAAAATCATCAAAACCCAAGAAAATAGTAAATATGTACTTATTTGTCGGGCATACAATTTTGTTCCTCTTTTTAGCTTCCTTGCTATGACCTGTTCACACATATACATGTACATATTTGCAATTCTAACAAATTTTTAGTTCAGTTCAATAATAAATTCAATTTGGCTAAATTTACCTTTCATTCTCATATTGGTTTAAATTAATTATCATTCCAATATTTTTATTAGTTAAACTAATAATCAAACATTACAACCAACAATCAATTAGTTGATTAACTTTTCAACCACATAACTATAATATGTAGTCAAAAATCATATTTTTAGTGCCAAATCACAACAATAAATTCTAACTATGTTTTGGTTCTCACACCAGTCAATTGGAAATATATAAATATCCCACTTTCGAAGCTCGAACATAAACTACCGATGCTGTACAGTCATCATTAGAATCATCCCTGGGCGTCTAGAGTGTGATTCTATATCCATCCAGTATATTTGAGGCTTTGTATACACGTTTGCAAGGCGTATATGCAAAATCTTCATATACTCGATTGTCCAAATTCAATATAAAATAAAATACTCAAATACATATAATAGGGTTTAAATTTTCAAAACAAAATTTGTTTTCATTTTTATTTTAAAAATAACACTCTTTCAACTCATTCTAGGATACTACTGATCCCATCTCTAACGAGTCATTCTTATTGGATATTACTAATCCAATCTCTGATGAATTCTTTCGTTTGGTTCTAATGTGTCTTGTTCTCGAGCTCTGTAAACCAGAGCTCTGATACCAAAATGAACCGACCAAAACTCTCCCTTTCGGGAAAGCCTAGATTGAGTTGAGAACAGAACAAAATAGAACACAAACAATAGAACATTTCATTGCTTATTACAACAATTATATCAGAGTACAAGAATATAAAAGAGTACGAATAAATAATATACAATAGAAAAATATTAGAGATTTAAATTACAAAGCAGCGAAAAAATCATACATAACACAACTGAAAGAGATACACGAATACAAAGCTTTCCGAATATAGCTCCAACTGTAAACTAGGATCCTGAAAAATGGAAATCTGCAAAACCAAAACTACTAGATGCCCGTATGGAAAATAGGGGCACCCATAGTTTAGGTTAAAACAATAAACTCTAGGTCAGTCATGGGACTGGTGTGAGAACTAAAACAGTTATTTAAAACTTTACTTTAGAAATAAAGTAAATCAAGGGACCACACCGTATAACACATAACGAGTTTTCTCCCAAGAATACAGTGCATATAACAGTTTATAAATAGCGCAATGCTTTTCGAAAAATGAAGCTATTATAAGACTCAGGTCCCATCACACAATGCAACGCAAGCCGAAAGACAGAGTTTTTCCTTATAATAGCGAAACATGCTTGGTACATTTTAAAACAAATCATTTTTTATTACTATAAGTGTATAGTGTCAAAATTAGCTTCAAATATAAATGTATCAATCATAGACGGCATAGCTACCATATACTATGTCGCCACGCTAGTTTTACAACTAAAACCGAAAAGTCACGTATTGGAAATTGGATTTCCATCAAGAGTCGAGGCAAGGTATGGCTCCTCACTGATTCGAGACACTCTAGCAAATGCCTCAGGATCCCCCACAGTGAACCCTGTGAACAGAAGGTCCAGTCCACACTTACGTTTGTGGATTGGTTATTCTTGAACATACGTTTCCTGGTCCTATCGGACCTATCCATCGGCCCCGTAGTGACCGATATATCAGAGGCGCCTCGCTATCCATCATCCACATAGGTAAAAATATAAATGTCTAGGCTCCATACCATGACACCACCCATAGCTAGAAAGAACGTCGTGCACTCCCAACGGTCACGATCCCGTTTTTGACTCATACCGAGGTGTGAGCCTCACGAATTAACGCTATACACAATGTTATGCTATTTAAAGTCGTGCTTTGATCATCAACCACATGACTATGCTTTTCAACAAAAGCCTTGAACATCTGCATCTCAACATGCCACACTGACAATTCACACCATGCAACTGATGTTTATCAATATATAACCTCTAAGCTCGTACGTCTCAGAGAAGGGTGTTAAGCAAGAGAATAAACTCTCCGCCACAAAACAGATATATATTTAATAGAGATCAATCAACATAGAATAAAATCCAATGTCAGACACACATCCATTTACTAGTCCATTCTGGGTCTGGACAAAACTGGAGACACCTTATTCCTCGTCCCATATGTCCAATATAGGAGAGAGGTTCTCGCATATCCGGTCGATCTCTAAGTACGTCGGGACGATCGCCACTTATTACCTTGTCCTGGGTGTACAGCCCAATCAAGACATCAATAATCATCCAAATGATGTGAAGATCTCCGGTCTTCAACCACCGTCTTCATCGTCGACTTATCGTCGAATCAGTTATTCAAAATGGGTATAAACCCGGACTTCCCAAATAACTCGCATATTTTGTAATCAATAATCAATTGCTTTAAAAACACATCATACGCCTCATTCCAATTCTGAATATTATTTTATTCAAATATTCATATCCTTTGGGAAAGGTTCCCATTAATTTTATCAAATATAAATTCTTTTAAATTTATACATTAATCTTCCTTTGGATATCAATTCTAAACCAAAATAAGGTTTATCAACTAGTCGGGATTATCGAGCTTTACCGAAGTAATCATTTGTTTAATTTCCCAATCCCTACCTATTCATCACATAGAGCAAAACTGGTAATACTCCATATCTAACACCACGGTGTTTTCGGTAAATTTAATTACCATCTCACGTTCAAGTCTAGTTAAAGATTTAACTATCGCCTGTAGTAAAACTGGTGGTACTTCATTCTCGATCATTTCCCAAATTTGATAATTTAAATTATCGCATTCTCATTCTAATCTAATTAAATATTCCTTAAAACTCCACTTAGTTTTAATCTCATAAATCATTACTCAATGATTATTTAACTTTGGGAAATCAAACATGCCACATTGGCAATCTACACCATACCACTGGTGTCTGCCAATATAACCTCTAAGCTCATATGTCTTAGAGAAGGGTGTTAAGCAAGAGAATAAATTCTTCCCCACTAAACAGATATATATTTAGCAGAGATCAACAATACGATTCGAAATACAATGTTAGACATGTAATCCTGTCTTTAACTGGATTAAAAAACCAATGTCATTTAAAACACCTGTAACACCCCGTATTTTCTGTTAACATTAAAGTTACGAATTAAAGAATATTTAAATTTAAATGTGAGAATTAAGGGAAATGGGTTACGCCATTGCGTTCATCTCGGAATTATGCTTGGGATAGAGTCTGAGTTTGCGTGATTTGGACTCCGTATGAAGGAGTTATGGTCTTTAGAAGTTTCAGTAGTTTAAATAAACAGTTTAGAAATTCAAAATTCAAAATCAGAAGAAGAAGCGGGCTGGGCGGGAAATTTCCCGCTCAGGGCCAAGTCGACTAGGAGGTCGACCAAGGGGTCGACCTCCTCCCATACAGGTCGACCTGGGGGTCGACTTACCCCCCATCGGGCAGATCTGAAAACTGATGTGTTCTGACTCCCTGTTGAGTCATTAGGGCTGATTTGGCTGTTTTATCTTGTCTGGATGGTCTTGATCGCTTCTGGGTTGATCTGACGGCTCTAAATTAATCAAACTTCTATATAAGCAACCTAAATCTAAACCCTAAGCCACACAAAAATATTCCTAGAGCCATCATGCCGTCAGTAGTGAACCTAGAATAGCTGTCATCTCTTTTAACTCAAAGGCAAGATAGAAGCTACATCAAAATCAAATCAAATCAAATCTAGTTCAATTAAGAGAATTCAACAATCTACATCAAAGGCGAGCAATTCAGTTTCAGAATAAAGATCCCAGAACTCAAGAATTCCTTTTTGTTTGTAAGTGTGGTTACCTTTCAGATGTGAATAAATTAAAGACATGATTTGTAATGAATTGTAAAATAGAATTTGAACCAAGTTGTATGTGATGCTGATTCATGTCTATTCTATCATGTTTGTCGATGAACTATTGTGGTTTATCATGTTAAATTTTCGGTCATGTCATATGTTGTTTGATGATAAAACTACCATTGTAAAAGGCTTGGCAAAGAACCTATGTGTTGTATGTTGAATGGGCGATGACATGTCATGTTGTATAATTTAGTGATGACATCTATATGTTGTATGTCAATTTGGGAACTTTGCCATGTTTATGCAAGTTAGGTGATGCTATCATGTTATGAATACATGCAAGTTTATAGGTTAGAAACATGATTATGTAAACCTATATGTTTAGATCTACACTTTATATGTTAGATCCATATGCCTCTATGTTAGCATGACTCAACCCCTATGCCAGTTCACCACTACATGTCTAATTAAGTTTTGGTAGTTCTATGTAAGACTATTATTTTATGATTCTTGTTGCATAGATCTAGTTTGCAAGTTCATAATTAAAAATATATTATGCCAAGTTCATGTGACAAATCTGTAGTGAGATCCATATTTTTGTATGATGTTGGAATGTTGCAAGTTCCTCTTTTTCCCCTTTTAGTTAATAAGTTAGGCTAAAATGTCGAGCCTAACATTCTATGAAACTTTGCGAACGTACAACGGGGGTAACGTTGGGGGAAAACATGAAAGCTACATGTAATTGATATATTTGGCTCATAACCATGTAAATGGTATGACATTGAGATGGTATAATTTACATACCAAAATTATGAATTTGAATTAAGAGGAAAGTGGGCCATGACAATAAATTGTTGACAAATTTACATATAAGCATAAAATGATAAATATGTAAATTTAGAAAAGACGAATATGCCTAACCCGAGGTTAGACTGAGTTGTGGTGTAAAACTGCCCGGAACTGACCGGCACATCTAGTGACCACAACAATATCTGTCTAATGTGGGTGGTTAGTGCATTGAGCCCAAAAAGGACCCGAGGTTAGATTGAGTTGTGGTGTAAAACTGCCGGAACCGACCGGCACATCCAATGACCACAACAATATCTGTCTAATGTGAGTGGTTGGTGCTTTAATAAAGCTAAGTCAAGATTGGTAGGGTTAAGTCAATTAAGGAAACACTTAACCAATTCAACATGTTAACTAAACTGATGGGTGGGGTTAGGTAAATGTGGACACTTAACCAATTTAACATGTTGGCTAGAAAACCCTAATAACGGGGACCCATTTCAGCAGTAACCCACATAGATGTATCATGGAACCTTGAACTAGGCAGGGTGGGGCCCGATTACTGGACTGAATTGTAAGTGGTCAAAACGTCGGCGGGTGGTGCGTCAGTGTAGGTTCCGACGGAGTACGGGCGTGCACGTACTCCGGAGTGGAAAAAGCAGGCACTGGGCATCAGTAGTCATACACTGTGCATCTTGAATCGTGTCGGGTTGCCACCATAGGATTTGATACACCACGTGGTGGGACCAGCACAGGTATCTACAATCAAGCGGGGACCGAATGACACACGTGATAAATGCATGCGAGTAGGAGCTGATCGATATAAGGGGATCATTTCACCATGAACACGTGGTGCTAGTGGACAAGTATAAGTAGGTGCAGAGAATTAGACATGGGTGCGATGTATATTCGGTTTATCCTGCCATATATAGTGTAACAACCCATGTTTTTATAATGTGTAATAACCATAGATCAAGGCAGAATTAATTTTTAAAATAAGAATCAAGGGAAATGGGTTACGCCATTGCGTTCATCTCGAAATTCTTCTTGGAAACGAGTCCGAGTTTTCGAAAATCGGAGTCCGTATGACCAAGTTATGACCATTCGAAGTTTTCAGAAATTTTCAAATCAAAACAGACTCAATTCGAATTCAAAATTCGAATTTCAAACCTCCAAATGCACTAGGCGGGAAAAATCCAGCCCAGGACCAGGTCGACCTGGGGGTCGACTATGTTGTCGACCTACCCAGGGCCAGGTCGACCTGGGGGTCGACCTGGTGCCCGAGCCCGTTTCTGAAGCTAGATTCACTCTGATGTATGTGGCCTCATTTCTGTCCACATTCGTTAACCTGACCCTATAAATACAGCCACTAACACCAGTCTCTCTACACCAAATTTCTTTCTGACCTTACGCTGCTCTGATTCTGGTTGAAAAGTTTGAGAGAGGGACTGCTTCTACTACGTTGAGACTGCGTTAAGGGAATTGCTGATTAGGGGACTTCTATTAGGACTTGACTAAGCAACAAACGACTCTCTTTTTCTAATTCTCGAACCACGATCTGTAAGCCCCAGTTATTTTCAGATTTAAACTGTGAATGTATTATGAATATGATGTAAAATTGAAATTGGACCTATGTAAAATTGAAATTGGACCTATGAATGATGACTATTTACATTCATTCTTGTTCACCTTGGATCTTGACTCTTGAATATTACTATGACATCGATTTGGGGTCTATTCATGTTGTAAATCAAAAATAGAAACCCCTCTTATTATCATGTTGAATCTGTTATTAGCCACATGTTTATGATTATCAACTTATGACAATCGTTACTATGACTATACTATCACCTTATGACAGTCGTTACTATGACTATACTATCACCTTGTGACAACTGTTATTTTGACTAGTACCTTATCTTGCTAGATTTGGAGTCTTTATGTTTGAGGCCAATATTTCATATGCCAGTAATGTTTTATTTCAAGTCATATCATGCTATGCTAGTATTCACTCTTGCCACCTTATACCCATTTCTTTTTATGTCACTCCCTAATTAGTTTTATTTGTATCGATTCGAACCTTCGTGCGATGGGAATACGATTTGGGTAGATTAGGTAAAATATGAATTAGCTTTAAACTTGAACATGAACATTATTATGACTTGAACCTGAATATGGACATGAACTTGACACGATTTGACATACAACATGACTTCAAAACTCGACATGAATCTAAACATGAAAACTTGAACGTGGGCATGACAGTTAGATAAACTTGAAAATGGCCAACTCGAGGTTTGGTTGAGTTTGCAGTGTAAATCTGCCCGGAACCGCCCGGCAAATCCAGTGGCTACAAACAATAGGATCCAATGTGGGTAGTTGGTCATATCGCACGTAAAAACCCGAGGTTAGACTATGTTGTGGTGTAAATCTGCCCGGAACCGCCCGGCAAATCCAGTAACCACAACAGTTAGTCTAATGTGAGAGCTTGGCGTGCACTAACGAATTAATGCCACATGATAGGGTTAAGTCATGCACCACTTGAACATACTTAACCAACTTGACACGATGACTTGATAGGGTTAAGTCATGAACTGCTTGAACACATTAACCAACTTGATACATGACCTGGATAGGGTTAAGTCACGAATTTGAATGACAACACTTAACCCATTAGAAACCCTAGTTACGCGGTCCTTTTCAGCAGTAACCCACTTAGATGTATCACGATACCCTAGGACTAGGCAGGGTGGGGTACGATTACTGGGCTGATTGTAAGCGACCAGAACGACAGCTGAGTAGGTGCGCCATTGTAGGTTCAGGCGGGCTATGGTCGTGCACGTAGTCCGGAGTTGAAAAAGCAGGCATTGGGCACCCGTAGATTTACACTGTGCGTGCTTGATTCGTGTCGGTGGTTGGCACCATAGGACTTGATACACCCTATGGTGGACCTAGCACAGGTAACTACATTTCTGGATAGGGCCGTATGACACAGACACATGACGAGCTAGGACTTGTAGGGAGCCGATCGATTTGTAGATCGTACCGTAGGACCCCATAGTGGGTCACTTCATGACACTGGGCTAAGGGATCATTTCATGGTTAATACTTGATATGGGTTAGAATACTAGTACAGTTGGTGCAGCGAATCTTGAACATGCAATGCCAGACTTGACTTGTCTTGTTATCTTAATTATCCAACTAGTTCTGTTATCATCCTTATGTTTAATTTCAGTTTTCACATATCATGTTACCTTTACTAGTTTTCATACTGAAAGTCACTAGGGCTTACCAGTCTTTATGACTGACCCTTTTTCTTTCGTCCCCCCCCCAAGGTCCCCAGGAGGAAACACTTGCTCTTAGCTTGGATTTAACTTGCTTTCTGACAGCTCATGTACGGTTTGGTCTTGGGCTATGCTATGGCTGCTTCTGCTATTTATGGGGAATAATTTACTTTTGTTTTAAAGTTTATGCTTCCCTACTATGAACTTGATGTAATGGAATAATTTGTATCTTGGATATATGAGCTTTTGGCTCTTTTCTTGGAAATAATAAAAAGTTGGTTTTTAATTTCTACCGCTGCTTTATTTATGTTCTGCCTTGTGATATCTCTGTGCATGTTTACCTAGATAATACTCCACCAAAACTAGTGCATTCCCTTTGTGAGTGACCCTAGCGGAGGTGGGGTGTTACAATTTGGTATCAGAGCAGAAGGTTACTAGGCTGGGAAATTTTTTTAAAAACCTTCTGAAACTGTTTTCAAAACCATTTATAAAGAAGCATTTTTCAAGAAAAGTTTTATGTTTAAAAAGGTTATTCCCCAAGAAGCCATTAGCACTTCCCTTTGTTTCCTCGTTTGAATCTTTTCTTTTCGTTTTTCAGCATGGCCGATCTTAACCTTCCTGAGGGAATACCCGTGCCTGGATGGTTCCGAAGGTACTTAGAAGCCAGGGCCAACGACGCGGGCACGGCAGACATCCCTCCTCCTCCTCCCCCAGTGGCTGCGGTTCCTTCTCCTCCTGGTACCGCCTTTGCCAAAATATGCAAAGACTTTAAAGCAATGGGCGGCAAGAACTTCGTTGGAACTGAAACCTTCATTGAGGCACGAAACTGGCTAAAAGAAACAGAAGACTTGTTCATTATCTTTGATATGGAGGACCATAGGAAAGTTCAGTTGGCAGCATGGTTGTTGAAAGAGGAAGCTGCATTTTGGTGGGAAGTCACCAACGCTACCCGACCAGTTGAGACTTTGGCAGACTTTAGAGAAAGGTTTGGGCTCAAATTCCTATCGTCGACAGAGGAGGACCTTCAGATGGAGAGGTTCCTAGCACTCAAGCAAGGGGATATGTCTGTGAGGGAGTACGTGAATAAGTTTAATCAGCTTGCTCGGTTCGGTTTGGATTTGGTCAACACAACCCAGAAAAAGGCTGTACGCTTTGCTCAAGGATTGAACGAGCCACTACACAGCTTGTCCCAAACTTACATAACCATGGGGGCGACCTTTGAAAGCTTGGTGGATATGGCTCTACTCCATGAGGAAGACAAGAATAGCAAGAAGAAGGTTAAGCCTAACGAGACTTAGAATAATAAGGCTGACTTCAAGAAGGGGAACAACAAGAATAATAAGAATAACAAGAGCAACAACAAATCACGTGAGACGAGGAAGTGCAACTTCTATGGTATTACTGGACATCTAGCTAAAGACTGTAGAAGGAAGAAGAGGAAGTTGGGTGAATGCTTTCATTGTGGAGATACTGGACACATCAGCAAGGATTGCCCTAAGAAGCAAGGGCAGGGGCAAGGGCAGACTCAGCGGGCAGGACCTTCTGGAGGGCAGTTGCATGCTCTCAACACCGCTCCAGCTCCTGACCGAGGTAGTAATATTTCCGTAGAAAGCCTTGTTTAAATTTCTGACTTTCCTGTTCGAACTTTATTTGACTCGGGCGCATCGCATACTTTTATTTCTTATGATATTGTTGAAAATCTGCACATAAGTACTAGTTTGGTTGAGGATCCCGTTATAGTTTCAAATCGAATTGGGGGCTCCGCCCATTTATCTATGATGTCTGTGGATTTGAGGATCTCTATCTTAAGCGTAGAATTCACGTGTAATGCTTATGTTCTCGGGTTCATGGGATATGGTTTGATCCTAGGTATGGATTGGCTGTCCGATTATGGAGCCATTCTTGATTGTGAACGAAGGGTAGTGAGGCTCTTGACTCGCCTTGGCAATACCCTTGAAATTTCTTGTAACCCTAAGGGTCCGGTCATGTTATGTTATCTTGAATCCCTTGACTCGTCCGACGATAATTTGCAATCTGTAAGAGTGGTCCGAGAATATCCAGATGTCTTTGATGAAGTGAGGGGATTACCTCCTAAACGCGAGATAGAGTTCCGAATTTATCTTGTTGATAATGCCTAGCCAGTTTCATTGCCCGTTAGGCACATGGCCCCGCGAGAAAGAAGAGAGCTCAGTAAACTAATCAACGAGTTGCTTGAGAAAAATTTCATAAGACGAAGCATTTCTGAATGGGGTGCTCCGGTAGTACTCGCTACTAAGGCGGATGGATCGCTTCGTCTGTGCGTAGATTATCGTGAGTTAAACAAGCTGACAAAGAAGAATAGGCACCCACTACCAAGAATCGACGATCTGTTTGACCAGCTTGTGGGAGCATCTGTTTTCTCTCAACTCGATCTAGCCACAGGATTCCATCATCTCAGAGTGGCTGAGGATAGCATTGACAAAACTGTGTTTAGGACTCCGGATGGGTTCTTCGAATGGCTCGTTATGCCATTTGGGTTAAAGAATGCACCCACATACTTTGTAGATTTGATGAGCAGGGTGTTTCGGGAGTTCCTTAACAAGTTTGTGGTAGTTTTCGTGGATGATATTTTGATCTTCTCAAAAGATGAAGAAGAGCATGCTAGGCATCTCAAGGAAGTCATGGAAACGCTTAGAGAACACCAGTTAAAGGCTAAGTTCTCCAAATGCCATTTTTGGAGGAAGGAAGTTCGGTTCCTTGGACATGTAGTTTCTAAGCAAAGCATAGCCGTGGATCCCGCAAAGGTAGTTGCGGTACAGGACTGGAAAATTCCTAAGAATGCAACGGAGGTGAGGAGCTTTCTCGGTTTGGCGGGCTACTACCGGAAGTTCATTAAGGACTTCTCTAAGATTTCAGCCCCTCTTACTAAACTAACAAAGAAGAACCTACCTTTTTCATGGGACATAGAGTGTGATGCTGCTTTTCAAAGACTTAAGAGAGCCCTCACCACAGCTCCAGTTTTAGCATTACCCGATGGAGGTAAGATGTTTACCGTGTACACAGATGCATGCGGCATGGGGTTAGGCGCTGTCCTAATGCAAGAAGGAAGAGTAATATGCTACGGGGGCAGACAACTTAATGTCCATGAGAAAAACTATCCCACGCATGACTTGGAGTTGGCCGCGATTGTTTTTGCACTTAAAGCTTGGCGCCATTACCTTCTAGGGAAGAGGTTCGAGCTGTACACCGACAACAAATCGCTTAAGTACCTCTTCTCACAGAAAGACTTGAATCTAAGACGACAGCGGTGGATGGAGTTCTTGGCATCATATGACTTCGATATAGCTTATACCCCTGGCAAGCGTAATGTGGTGGCAGACGCGCTAAGTAGAAAGAGGCTGACTTTGAGCCCCTTGTTTGTTGAAATGAAAAGCCTTGAGTTTATAGCAACCTTTGATTTTACACCTGCTGTTGAGTCATTGACTGCTACATTTGCATCTCTTGAGCTAAGACCTACACTTCTAGATCAAGTAGGGACTTCGCAGAAGGAAGACCCACAGATAGTTGAAATCATGGACAAGCTGATTAGCGGTGAGACGTCGAGTCACCTCAGTAGGTATGCCATAGATGACAAGGGATGGCTAAGGCGCGATGGAAGGTTATGTGTCCCACAAGTGGGAGACTTAGTAAGGAAAGTTCTCGAAGAAGCGCACCACTCGAAGATGACTATACATCCCGGAGGGGATAAGATGTACAGGGATATGAAACGCAATTTCTTTTGGGCTGGAATGAAAAAGGATGTGGCAGAGTTCGTTTCGAAGTGCATGGTGTGCCAAAAAGTAAAGGCCGAGTCAAAGAAGCCCAGTGGACTATTACACCCTCTGGAAGTTCCGCAATGGAAATGGGAGAGTATCTCGATGGATTTCGTGGATGGACTGCCTAGGTCTAGGAAGGGAAATACTAACATATGGGTCATAATTGATAGACTCATGAAAAACGCTCACTTCATTCCGGTGAAGAGCAAGAGGACCGCATCAGGGCTAGCATCTATTTACCTTCGATAGATAGTACGATTGCATGGAGTTTCTTCTAGTATAGTTAGTGATCGTGACTCGATTTTCACTAGCCAGTTTTGGAATAGTCTGTAAGAAGCAATGGGAACACGACTGAACTTAAGCACGGCCTATCACCCATAGACGGATGGACAAACCGAAAGGGTAAATAGGGTACTAGAAGATATCCTGAGGCTATGCATTATTGACTTTGGTGGTACTTGGGAAGACCATCTTCCTCTCGTGGAGTTTGCGTATAATAACAGTTACCAAGCTAGCATCTGAATGGCACCATTCGAAGCCCTATATGGAAGATCGTGCAAGTCGCCAACTTGTTGGTAGGAGACGACAGATAGACTTATACTTGGGCCCGACATGATAAGGGACACTTCTGAGAAGATTGAGTTGATACGAAGACGGATGAAAACGGCCCAAGATAGACAGAAATCTTATGTGGACCAGAGAAGGACAGACTTAGAGTTCGAAGTCGGAGATATGGTCTTTATAAAGGTTTCTCCGTTACGCAATGTAGTTCGTTTTGGAGCAGTTGGAAAGCTAGCACCAAGATTTGTAGGACCGTTCCCCATCATTGAGAGGATTGGACGGATGGCCTACATGGTAGACTTACCCGAGAAGTTGTCTGGAGTACACAATGTCTTTCACGTCTCGCATCTCCGGAAGTGTTTGCATGAGTCAGCCGAAGTGGTTGAGCTAAGCATCCTTGAAGACATGGAAGTGGAGAAAGAAGCAACATTAAGGCGAGTTCCGATTCGTATCTTAGGAACAGAGATTAAGAAGCTAAGGAATCGAGAAGTCAAGCTAGTGAAAGTGCAGTGGAGTGAAGCCCAAGAGGACGCAACTTGGGAAACCGAAGAAAAGATACGCGCGCTTTACCCATTTCTTTTTGAGGGTACATTCTCGATCTCTTTTTCCTTGAAAACCTTTTCGTATCATGCTTCTAATATCTATGTTTGTCTTGTTATCTTCTCGATCATATCTTGAGAACCTTAGGTAGAACCGTATGGATGTAAACATGTGATTGAAACATGTTATGGTTGATGGTTGCAAATGGTTGCAAGTGGTTGCAAATGGTTGCTAGTGGATGCATGACACACATTAGGCACTAGATCGGCTCAGTCACATTTTCATGTTGCATATGCATGGATGCTTATACTTGTACATGGATGGAACTTGTTATGCTATCACTTGGATGTTGCATATGGATGAATGACTGTGTACTCATGTAGAGATTATAAACTATGCTAGGAATTTGCATACATGTTGGATTCATGACACTAACATATTTTGCATTAAGGAGGTTTACTGAATCAGTAACCGCCTGATCTTTTGCATTAGATAAAGTTCATATACACACACTTTCTGCATATATTCATACAGCACTAGAAGTCTTTTAAGGACAACGGTTGCCTTTGGATGATGCTTTGAGTAGATAGTTGATTGGATGGTAGGACACATCCTCCCTAACTTAGAGATTTCGGGGACGAAATCCTTTAAGGAGGGGAGAATGTAACAACCCATGTTTTTATAACGTGTAATAACCATAAATCAAGGCAAAATTAATTTATAAAGTAAGAATCAAGGGAAACGGGTTATGCCATTGCGTTCGTCTCGAAATTCTGCTTGGAAACGAGTCCGAGTTTTCGAAAATCGGAGACCGTATGACCAAGTTATGACCATTAGAAGTTTTTATAAATTTTCAAATTCAAAACAGACTCAATTCGAATTCAAAATTCGAATTTCAGACCTCCAAATGGACTGGGCGGGAAAAATCCCGCCCAGGGCCTGGTCGACCAGGGGGTCGACTGTGTAGTCGACCTACCCAGGGCCAGGTCGACCATAGTGTCAACCTCGGGGTCGACCTGGTGCCCGAGCCCATTTCTGAAGCTAGATTCACTCTGATGTATATGACCTCATTTCTGTCCACATTCGTTGACTTGACCCTATAAATACATCCCCTAATACCAGTCTCTCTACACCAAATTTCTTTTTGACCTTACGCTGCTCTGATTCTGGTTGAAAAGTTTGAGAGAGGGACTGCTTCTACTACGTTGAGACTGCATTAAAGGAATTGCTGATTAGGGGACTTCTATTAGGACTTGACTAAGCAACAAACGACTCTCCTTTTCTAATTCTCGAACCACGATCTGTAAGCCCCAGTTATTTTCAGATTTAAACTGTGAATGTATTATGAATATGATGTAAAATTGAAATTGGACCTATGAATGATGACTGTTTACATTCATTCTTGTTCACCTTGGATCTTGACTCTAGGATATTACTATGACATCGATTTGGGGCCTATTCATGTTGTAAATCAAAAAGAGAAACCCCTCTTATTATCATGTTGAATATGTTATTAGCCACATGTTTATGATTATCATCTTATGACAATCGTTACTATGACTATACTATCATCTTATGACAATCGTTACTATGACTATACTATCACCTTATGACAGTCGTTACTATGACTATACTATCACCTTGTGACAACTGTTATTTTGACTAGTATCTTATCTTACTAGATTTGGAATCTTTATGTTTGAGGCCAATATTTCATATGCCAGTAATGTTTTATTTCAAGTCACATCATGTTATGCTAGTAATCACTCTTGCCACCTTATACCCATTTCTTTTTATGTCACTCCCTAATTAGTTTTATTTGTATCGATTCAAACCTTCGTGCGATGGGAATACGATTTGGGTAGATTAGGTAAAATATGAATTAGTTTTAAACTTGAACATGAACATTATTATGACTTGAACCTGAATATGGACATGAACTTGACACGATTTGACATAAAACATGACTTGAAAACTCGACATGAATCTAAACATGAAAACTTGAACGTGGGCATGACAGTTAAAACTTGAAAATGGCCAACTCGAGGTTGGGTTGAGTTTGTAGTGTAAATCTGCCCGAAACCGCCCGACAAATCCAGTGGCTGCAAACAATAGGATCCAATGTGGGTAGTTGGTCATATCGCACGTAAAAACCCGAGGTTAGACTATGTTGTGGTGTAAATCTGCCCGTAACCGCCCGGTAAATCCAGTAACCACAACTTTTAGTCTAATGTGAGAGGTTGGCATGCACTATTGAATTAATGCCACATGATAGGGTTAAGTCATGCACCACTTGAACATACTTAACCAACTTGACACGATGACTTGATAGGGTTAAGTCATGAACTGCTTGAACACACTTAACCAACTTGATACATGACCTGGATAGGGTTAAGTCACGAATTTGAATGACAACACTTAACCCATTAGAAACCCTAGTTACGCGGTCCTTTTCAGCAGTAACCCACTTAGATGTATCACGATACCCTGGGACTAGGTAGGGTGGGGCACGATTACTGGGCTGATTGTAAGCGACCAGAACGACGGCTGAGTAGGTGCGCCATTGTAGGTTCAGGCGGGCTATGGTCGTGCACATAGTCCGGAGTTGAAAAAGCAGGCATTGGGCACCCGTAGATTTACACTGTGCGTGCTTGATTCGTGTCGGTGGTTGGCACCTTAGGACTTGATACACCCTATGGTGGACCTAGCACAGGTAACTACATTTCTGGATAGGGCCGTATGACACAGACACATGACGAGCTAGGACTTGTAGGGAGCCGATCGATTTGTAGATCGTACCGTAGGACCCCGTAATGGGTCACTTCATGACACTAGGCTAAGGGATCATTTCATGGTTAATACTTGATATGGGTTAGAATACTAGTACAGTTGGTGCAGCGAATCTTGAACATGCAATGCCAGACTTGACTTATCTTATTATCTTAATTATCCAACTAGTTATGTTATCATCCTTATGTTTAATTCCAGTTTTCACATATCATGTTACCTTTACTAGTTTTCATACTGAAAGTCACTAGGGCTTACCAATCTTTATGACTGACCGTTTTTCTTTCGCCCCTTTTTCTTTCGTTTCCACCCCCCCTGGGTCCCCAGGGAGGAAACACTAGCTCTTAGCTTGGATTCAACTTGCTTTCTGACAGCTCATGTACGGTTTGGTCTTGGGCTATGCTATGGCTGCTTCTGCTATTTATAGGGAATAATTTACTTTTGTTTTAAAGTTTATGCTTCTTTACTATGAACTTGATGTAATGGAATAATTTGTATCTTGGATATATGAGCTTTTGGCTCTTTTCTTGGAAATAATAAAAAGTTGGTTTTTAATTTCTACCGCTGCTTTATTTATGTTTTGCCTTGTGAAATCTCTGTGCATGTTTACCTAGATAATACTCCACCAAAACTAGTGCATTCCCTTTGTGAGTGACCCTAGTGGAGGTGGGGTGTTACATGTAGCTTTATGTTAGTTTGATGTTCTGGTACTGTCCTATTTTCAGTTTATTCCTATCATGACCTTTTCCTTATTCACACACTGAAAAGTCACTGGACTTACTCAGACTTATGTCTGACCCATTTTTCTTTCGTCTTCTTTTCTTCCGTTCCCCCCCCTCAGGTAGCCAGGGAGGGAATAGCTCAGCTTAATTTGGACCGTTCATCTTTCCAAGCTTGAAGACTCTGTGATGTACGACTTGGAATCTCTTATCTTTGGCTATGGCTTTGGACACACTAGACTTGGGGATTTATGCAGTTTTATTTATGTTTTGTGCTTCTTTGTGTTTTAATCAAGACAGAGATTATGATGTAATGTTTTGGAAGATATTTTGAGACAATTTGCTGTAATGACTTTTGTATTGAACCACGTATGAAATAAATGTTTGTTTTCCACTGCTTATATTTTTGTCTTGTAAATTTTCTGTGTCTTTTACCTATAATGCTCCACCAAAGTTAAGGCATTCCCTTTGTGGGTGACCTTAACGGAGGTGGGGTGTTTCACTTGGTATCAGAGCAAAGGTTTACTAGATCAGATAAAAGTTTTTGAAAACTATTTTCAAAAAGAAGTATAAAGAAGCATTTTTCAAGAAAAAGTGTTGTTTTACTTTAAAAGGCATAATCCGCCAAAGCCATATGCACTATCTTTCTATCCTTTGTTTTGAATCTTTCCTTTTTCGTTTCAGCATGTCTGGGAATCTTATCCTTCCAGAGGGTGTACCGATACCTGGCTAGTTCAGGAGGTACCTAGAGGCTAGGGCCAACGACGCAGGCCTAGCAGATATTCCTCCTCCCACAGCTGCAGCGGTTCCTCCTCCTCCTCCTCGTGCAAATGCTTTCTCAAGATTTGTAGAGACTTTAGAGCCATGAGTGGAAAGAGTTTTAATGAAACTGAATCATTCGTTGAAGCAAGGAACTGGCTCAAAGAAACTGAGGATCTATTCGTTATCTTCAAGGTGGATGATAGGCAGAGGATACAGTTGGCGGTGCGGTTGCTTAAAGATAAAGCTTCTTATTGGTGGGAAGTTACCAATGCTGAGAGATCGGTTGAAACTTGGGAGGATTTCAGAATGAGGTTTGAAATGAAATTCCTCTCACAAGCTGAACGAAGTCTACAGGTGGAAAAGTTCTTATCTCTTAAGCAAGGAAGTATGACGGTCAAAGAATACGTCAACCAATTCAACCAGCTAGCCAGATTCGGATTGGATTTAGTGAACACTCCTCATAAGAAGGCTCTCCGTTTTGTTAAGGGATTGAATGAGCCACTACACAGCCTAGCTATGACCCACATACCCATGGGGGAGACTTATGAGAGATTGGTGGACATGACACTCTTACACGAGGAAGACAAGGGCAAGAAAGAGGCAAAGGTGGAGGTGACTCAAGACAAGAAAGCGGAGGGGTCACAGAATAAGAAAGTAGATTCAAAGAAAGGAGGGAAGAACAACAAACCCTGTGAAAAGAGGAAGTGTAACTTTTGTGGCATTCCTGGACATCTTGTTAAGGACTGCAGGAAGAAGAAGAGGAAGATGGGTGGTTGTTTCCATTGTGGTGAGACATGACACATGGCTAAGGACTGCCCAAGATAGCAAGGGCAGAGAGCTGGATCAACTTCTGGAGGGTAGGTTCACGCTCTCATAGCACCTCTACAAGAACGAGGTAGAAATATTTCTGTTGAGAGTTTAGTTTATCTTTTTGATCATCATGTTCGTACTCTCTTTGATTCTAGCGCATTGCACTCTTTTATATCTACTGCTTTAGTTGAATCTCTACACCTAGACACCAGTATAGTAGAGGATCCCTTGGTTGTTTCAAATCTTATTGGGGGCTCAGCTTATTTGTCAATGGTTTGGTTGGATTTGAAAATTTCTATACTAAACGTTGGGTTTAGATGTAATGCCTTTGTATTGGGCTTCTCGGGCTATGGGTTGATTCTGGGCATGGATTGGCTATCCAGTAATGGTGCCATCCTTGATTGTGAAAAGAGAGTGGTTAGACTCATGACTTGCCTCGGTAACACTCTCGAAATCTCTTGTAATCCCTTGAACTCTGTTATGCTTAGTTATCTAGAATCTCTTGATGCATCTGTTGAGAACTTGCAGTCTGTTAAAGTAGTCCGTGAATACTCAGATGTATTTGAAGAGGTAAAGGGCTTACCTCCGAAGCGGGAGATAGACTTTCGCATATACCTTGTTGACAATGCAAAACCCGTAGCTCTACCCGTTAGACACATGGCTCCTAGGGAAAGAAAAGAGCTCAGTAAGCAAGTCAAAGAGCTGCTCGAAAAAGGGTTTATAAGGCGGAGTATTTCTAAATGGGGTGCTCCAGTAGTATTCGCAACCAAAGCAGATGGTTCACTTCGCCTATGTGCTGATTATAGGGAGCTAAACAAGCTGACCAAGAAGAATAGGCACCCACTCCCAAGAATAGATGACTTGTTTGATCAGCTTGTAGGTGCGTCTGTTTTCTCCCAACTAGATCTGGCCATCGGGTTCCATCAGCTAAGAGTGGCTGAAGATAGAATTGATAAGACCGCGTTCAGAACCTCGGATGGTTTCTTCGAATGGCTTGTCATGCCTTTCGGCTTGACAAACGCACCTGCTTACTTCGTTGATTTGATGAGCAGGGTGTTCATAGAATTCCTTAATAAGTTTGTGGTGGTCTTCGTAGATGATATTTTGATTTTCTCGAAGATTGAAGAAGAGCATGCTCAGCATTTAAGGGAAGTCATGGATACTCTTCGTGCACATCAGCTAAAAGCCAAATTCTCCAAATGCTATTTCTGGAGAGAAGAAGTGAGGTTTCTTGGACATGTGGTGTCCAAAGAAGGGTTAGCTGTGGACCCCGCAAAAGTAGTTGAGGTGCAAGATTGGAAGGTTCCATGGAATGCAACCGAAGTCCAAAGCTTTCTCAGGCTAGCGGGCTTTTATCAAAAATTCATTAAAGACTTTGCAAAAATCTCAGCCCCACTTACAAGGTTAACGAAGAAGAACCTAACTTTCGCTTGGGATTTGGATTGCGATATTGCTTTCCAACGTTTGAAGAGGTCTCTAACAACAGCCCCAGTCTTGACATTGCCGGATGGAAGCAAGATGTTTACCGTATACACGGATGCATGTGGTACGGGACTAGGTGTTGTCTTGATGCAGGAAGGGAAGGTAGTAGCTTATGGAGGCAGACAGTTGAGAGTACATTAGAAAAACTACCCAACCCACGATCTAGAGTTGGCTGCCATCGTCTTTGCGCTTAAGTCTTGGTGCCACTATCTCCTAGGTGAGAAATTTGAATTGTATACTGACCATAAATCGTTAAAGTACCTTTTCTCATAGAAAGATCTCAACTTGAGGCAGCAAATATGGATGGAGTTTCTTGCCTCATATGATTTTAAGATTTCCTATACTACTGGCAAGGGCAACGTAGTAGCAGACGCTTTGAGTAGGAAGAAGCTGACCCTAAGCCCTCTCTTTGTAGAAAGACAAAGCTTGGAGTACATAGCCAACTTCGATTTTAGACCCTCTGTCGATCATGTGACTGGTTTGTTAGCATCGCTAGAGGTGCGGCCTACTCTTTTGGACTCAATAAAAACCGCACAACGTGAAGACCCTCAGCTAGTTAATGTGACAGATAAGCTGATTAGGGGTGAGACTTCTAGTCACCTCTATAGATACTCCATCGATGACAAGGGATGGTTGAGGCGGGATGGAAGACTATGCATCCCACAAGCAAGGGATTTGGTGAAGAAAGTTCTTGAAGAAGCACATCATTCTAAGTTGACCATACACCCCGGTGGAGACAAAATGTACAAAGACATCAAAAGGGTTTTCTTTTGGAATGGCATGAAGAGGGATGTAGCTGAATTCGTTTCTAAGTGCATAATATGCCAACAAGTCAAGGCGGAGCAGAAGAAGCCTGGTGGTTTGCTTCATCCTCTAGAGGTCCCACAGTGGAAATGGGATAGCATCTCGATGGACTTTATTGATGGGCTGCCTAGGTCAAGAAGAGGCAATACCAGTATTTCGGTAATAGTGGACAGGCTCACAAAAAGCGCTCACTTCATACCCGTTAAGAGTAGAAAGACTGCCTCATCCCTAGCATCCATATATCTTAAAGAGATAGTTCGACTCCATAGGATACCCTCCAGCATAGTGAGTGACCGAGATCCTATCTTTACGAGCGAGTTTTGGAGGATTTTGCAAGAAGCTATAGGCACACAATTATGCTTAAGCACGGCCTATCACCCCCAAACCGATGGTCAGACGGAAAGGGTGAACAGAGTATTAGAAGACCTCTTGAGACTATGCATTCTTGACTTTGGAGGTACATGGGAGGATCATCTACCTTTGGTGGAATTCGCTTACAACAATAGCTACCAAGACACCATAGGCATGGCACCTTTTGAAGCTTTATATGGAAGACCATGTCGATCACCAACTAGTTGGTGGGAGTCTACAGACATGCTCATACTTGGACCGGACATGATTAGATAAACTTCATAGAAAGTGGACCTGATACGGAAATGAATGAAGACTGCCCAAGATAGACAGAAGTCCTACACAGACAAAAGAAGGACCGACCTTGAGTTTGAGGTTGGAGACAAGATGTTCCTTAAAGGATCTCCTTTGAGGAACATCGTTCGCTTTGGATCCGTAGGGAAGTTAGCACGAAGATTTGTAACGTCGTTTCCTATGATCGAGAAGATTGGGAAGATGGCTTATAGAGTAGAGCTGCCCGAAAGATTGGCTGGAGTTTATATTGTCTTTCATGTTTCTCACCTACGGAAGTGCTTACATGAGTCTGCGGAAGTGGTGGAACCAAGCATATTAGAGGAAATAGAAGTAGAATAAGAGGCGAATGTGAGAAGAGTTCCAACTCGTATCTTGGGTACAGAAATCAAAAAGCTACGCAACCGCGAAGTCAAACTTGTTAAAGTTCAATGGAGTGACGCTGAGGAAGACGCGACTTGGGAGACTGAGGCTAAGATACGCGCAACCTACCCTTTTATTTTTAAGGGTACATCTTTGATCTCTTTTACCTTAAGTTTGTTCATGCTCGTATCTATCTTTTTAGTATTTTCCTCAGTGCTATTTTCGATCCTTAGGATGAAACCAATGGATGTAAACATGTATATGAAACATGTTATGATTGATGGTTGCAAGTGGTTTCTCGTGGATGCATATACACACACATTAGTTATTAAATCGGCTCAGTCACTTTCATATTGCATATGCATATATGTACTTGTATATGATTGAAACTTGATGTGTTATCATGTGGACGTTGCATTTGTATGAATGATTGTGCACTCATGTAGAAAGTATGATTAGGGATGATTGCATACATAATGGACTCATGGCACCAACATGAATTGCATTAAGGAGGTCAACTGAATCAGTAGACCGCCTGATTTTGCATTAGATAAGGACATGTACACACACTATGCATATGATCATGAAGCATTAGAGGTCTTTTAAGGACAATTGATGCCTGTGTTTGATGGTTGAGTAGATGGATGATTGGATGGTAGGATATACGTTCTTCTCGACTTGAAGATTTCGGGGATAAAATCCTTAAAGGAGCGGAGAATGTAACACCCCGTATTTTCTGTTAACATTAAAGTAACGAATTAAAGAATATTTAATTTCAAATGTGAGAATTAAGGGAAATGGTTTACGCCATTGCATTCGTCTCGGAATTCTGAGTCCGAGTTTGCGTGAATTGGACTCCGTATGAAGGAGTTATGGTCTTCAGAAGTTTCAGTAGTTTAAATAAACAGTTCAGAAATACGAAATTCAAAATCATAAGCAGAAGCGGGCTGGGCGGGAAATTTCCCATCCAGGGCCAGGTCGACCAGGGGGTCGACCTCACCCCATACAGGTCGACCTACCCCCCCCCCCTCGGGCAGATCTGAAAACTGATGTGTTCTGACTCCCTGCTGAGTCATTATGGCTGATTTGGCTGTTCTATCTTGTCTGGATGGTCTTGATCGCTTCTGGGTTGATCTGATCACTCTAAATTAATCAAACTTCTATATAAGCAACCTAAATATAAAGCCTAAGCCACACAAAAATATTCCTAGAGCCGTCATGCCGTCAGTAGTGAACCTAGAATAGCTGTCATCTCTTTTAACTCAAAGGCAAGATAAAAGCTACATCAAAATCAAATCAAATCAAATCTAGTTCAATTAAGAGAATTCAACGATCTACATCAAAGGCGAGCAATTCAGTTTTAGAATAAAGATCCCAGAACTCAAGAATTCCTTTTTGTTTGTAAGTGTGGTTACCTTTCAGATGTGAATAAATTAAAGACGTGATTTGTAATGAATTGTAAAATAGAATTTGAACCAAGTTGTATGTGATGCTGATTCATGTCTATTCATGTCTATTCTATCATGTTTGCCTATGAACTATTGTGGTTTATCATGTTAAATTTGCGGTCACGTCGTATGTAGTTTGATGATAAAACTACCATTATAAAAGGCTTGGCAATGAACCTATGTGTTGTATGTTGAATGGGAGATGACATGTCATGTTGTATAATTTATTGATGACATCTATATGTTGTATGTCAATTTGGGAACTTTGCCATGTTTATGCAAGTTAGGTGATGCTATCATGTTATGAATACATGCAAGTTTATAGGTTAGAATCATGATTATGTAAACCTATATGTTTAGATCTACACTTTATATGTTAGATCCATATGCCTCTATGTTAGCATGACTCAACCTGTAACACCCCGAATTTTCTGTTAATGATAAATTAACAAATTAAAGTATAATTAATTCAAAATGAAAGAAATAAGGGAAACGAGTTATGCCATTGCGTTCGTCTCGGAATTCTGCTTGAGATAGAGTCCGAGTTTGCGCAAATCGGACTCCGTATGAAGGAGTTATGACCTTCGGAAGTTTCAGAAATAATTTAAAATTCAAACCAGCTCAAAACAGTTCAAATTTCGAAATCAAGATCAGAATTGGGCAGGGCGGGAAAATTCCCCCCAGGACCCAGGTCGACCAGGGGGTCGCCAGGTCGACCAGGTGGTCGATCTATAGGTCGACCTGCTTGGTCTGGTCCTGGCTCGGTTTTTAGGGCTTGGCTGTGTCACTAGGGCTGATTTGTCACTTTCTGATTGGCTTCTTTTGAGATGGATGGCCTTGATTAACTCTAGCTTCATCGACGGCTCTAATTAGTTTGAAATTCTATATAAACAACCTTAGTCTCCAACCTAAATTCACAAAAAAATTAGAACTAGAGCCTCCATGTTGTCGGGAGAAAACTGAGAGTAGCCTCCACTTGAAGAAAGCTAAGAGACGAACAAATCTAATTCAATTAAAATCAAAACAACGTTTATCTACCCAAAGGAAAGCATCTCAATTCCAGAACTCAGAATCCAGAACCCAAGTTCGTCATTCGTTGTAAGTTTAGTTACGTTTGAGATGTGAATAGAAATAGAACGTTATTTTATATGAAATGAAAATTGGAATCATACTATGTTGTATAATATTAACAGTGTAAATTCATATCTGTTGACTGCGATGGTTTCATTGGAATGTTTGTGGTAAAATTTACTTGGTGTTGGATCTATTCAAATGAAAACAACATCACATGCAAGTTATATAGTTCATGTTATAATCTACACCTATACGTTTATGTGATTAATATAGGTTGTATGTGTTATGTCCAAGTTAAGATCTCATGTATATACTTTATGTTAAAACCTCTATGCCTACATGATTAAGTTCATATACATGCTCATATGTTCATACAAAGGTTGCAAGTTCATAATTGGATCCATGCCAAGATCCATTTTAATACAAGTTTCATGTTATAGTAGTAAACATGATTTGATCTAGTTCACACCTATGTGTTAAAAATTATACATACTTTATGGACATGACATAATTTTGTCATATACTAGTTTGTGTTTGAGATTATGCCTAGATCTAAATATGTTTAGGCTTATGTTGTCTAAATCATATGCTAATTCATGTGACACCTGTTTA
Source organism: Allium sativum (assembly GCA_030737875.1). Classification (NCBI taxonomy): domain Eukaryota; kingdom Viridiplantae; phylum Streptophyta; class Magnoliopsida; order Asparagales; family Amaryllidaceae; genus Allium; species Allium sativum. The sequence goes on along the minus strand of CM060919.1, from coordinate 563,153,473 downwards.
GATAGATTCCCCTTTTCAATGCAAGTTCACATGACAAGTTGAAACCCATGATTTATGATTATTAGATCTTAAAGTTGCAAGTTCATATGTCACACACCCTTATTGTTATTTAGAATACTTCATGTTTATCGCTTTCCCCTTCTATGTTGATAAGTTGGGCTGAAATATGAAGCCCAACACTCATAAAAATCTTGCGAAGTACAAACGGGGGATATCGTTGGGGTTAGACATAAAAATATATGAAATTAGCATGTTTGGCACATGCCAATAATTAGTGGCACTTAAATGGTATAAATTCTTATACCAAAAAAGATGAACTTGGAAAGTGGGCCATAACATTTAATTGTTAACAAATTTACATATAAGAATAAAAAGAATAAATATGTAAATTTAGAAAATACAAGTATGCTTAACCCGAGGTTGCATTGAGTTGTGATGCAAACCTGCCCGGACCCGCCCGGTTGTCCAGTAATCACAACAATACCTATCCAATGTGGGCGGTTAACGCATTGAGCCCAATAAGGACCCAAGGTTAGACTGAGTTACGGTGTAAACCTACCCGGAACAGTTCGGCACATCCAGTAACCATAACAATACCTGTCTAATGTGAGTGGTTGGTGCTTTAACTAATTAAAGCTAAGGACAGTCAAGTCAGGATGGTAGGGTTAAGTTAACTAAAACACTTAACCAATTCAACATGTTAACTAAAACTTATGGGTGGGGTTAGGTTAATCTGAACACTTAACCACTTAACATGTTTGACTATAAAACCCTAGTAAAAGGGACCCACTTCAGCAGTAACCCAATTAGGTATCATGGTACCCTGAAACTAGGCAGGGTGGGGCACGATTACTGGGCTAATTGTAAGCGGTCAAAAAAGACGGCGGTTGGTGCAGCAGTGTAGGTTCTAACGGAGTGCGGGCGTGCACACACTTCGGAGCAAATAAACGGGGCACTGGGCACCAATAGTATAACCTATGCATTCTAGAATTGCGTCGGGCCGCCACCATGGGACTTGATACACCCCATGGTGGGACCAGCATAGGTATCTACAATCAAGTGGGGTCGTATGATACATATGATTATGCGAGTAGGAGCCGATCTTTAGAAAGGGGATCACTTCACCATAATCATGGGGTGCCAGTTGAGACAGTACAAGTAGGTGCAGAGATATAGTGTGGGGTGCGATAGTGTATTCGGTTCTAAACTACTTTATCTTAGTTTATGATACTTTACTGTTTTCAGTTTATTCCTATCATGCCCTTTTTCTTATTCACATACTGAAGAGTCACTAGACTTACCAGGCTTTATGTCTGACTCTAATTTTCTTTCGACTTCTTTTCTTCCATTCCCTTCCCCCCCCCCAAGTCCACAGGGAGGAAACAATTCAGCTTAGTCAGACTCTTTGCAAGCTTCAAGATAGTAGATGTATGATTTGGACTCTCTTTCCTTGGCTATGGCTTTTGGACACAATCTATGGGGATTTATGCAGTTTTAATTATGTTTCATGCTTCTTTTAAGTTTTAAATCAAGACAATATTATGGTTGTAATAATTGGAAGTTTGTTTTGAGGCAAGTATGGAAATGTTTTGTATGAACACGTATTTATGATATGAAAGTCTGTTTGTTTTTCCGCTGTTTATATATATGTGTGTGTTTATATCTGTCTTGTGTTTTATCTGTGACTTTTACTTATAAACCTCCACCGAAGTTAAGGTATTCCCTTTGTGAGTGACCTTAACGGAGGTGGGGTGTTTCACAACCCCTATGCCAGTTCACCACTACATGTCTAATTAAGTTTTGGTAGTTCTATGTAAAACTATTATTTTATGATTCATGTTGCATAGATCTAGTTTGCAAGTTCATAATTAAAAATATATTATGCCAAGTTCATGTGACACATCTGTAGTGAGATCCATATTTTTGTATGATGTTGGAATGTTGCAAGTTCCTCTTTTTCCCCTTTTAGTTAATAAGTTAGGCTAAAATGTCGAGCCTAACATTCTATGGAACTTTGCGTAACGTTGGGGGAAAACAAGAAAGCTACATGTAATTGACATATTTGGCTCATAACCATGTAATGGTATGGCATTGAAATGGTATAATTTACATACCAAAATTATGAATCTGAATTAAGAGGAAAGTGGGCCACGACAATAAATTGTTGACAAATTTACATATAAGCATAAAGGGATAAATATGTAAATTTAGAAAAGACGAATATGCCTAACCCTAGATTAGACTGAGTTGTGGTGTAAAACTGCCCGGAACCGACCGGCACATCCAGTGACCACGACAATACCTGTCTAATGTGGGTGGTTAGTGCATTGAGCCCAAAAAGGACCCGAGGTTAGACTAAGTTGTGGTGTAAAACTTCCCGGAACCGACCGGCACATCCAATGACCACAACAATATCTGTCTAATGTGAGTGGTTGGTGCTTTAATAAAGCTAAGTCAAGATTGGTAGGGTTAAGTCAATTGAGGAAACACTTAACCAATTCAACATGTTAACTAAACTGATGGGTGGGGTTAGGTAAATTTGGACACTTAACCAATTTAACATGTTGGCTAGAAAACCCTAGTAACGGGGACACATTTCAGCAGTAACCGATATAGATGTATCATGGAACCCTGAACTAGGCAGGGTGGGGCACGATTACTGGGCTGAATTGTAAGCGGTCAAAACGTCGGCGGGTGGTGCGTTAGTGTAGGTTCCGACTGAGTACGGGCATGCACGTACTCCAAAGTGGAAAAAGCAGGAACTGGGCATCAGTAGTCATACATTGTTCATCTTGAATCGTGCCGGGTTGCCACCATAGGATTTGATACACCCCGTGGTGGGACCAGCACAGGTATCTATAATCAAGCGAGGGTCGAATGACACACGTGATAAATGCATGTGAGTAGGAGCCGATCGATATAAGGGGATCATTTCACCATGAACACGTGGTGCTAGTGAACAAGTATAAGTAGGTGCAGAGAATTAGACATGGGTGCGATGTATATTCGGTTTATCCTGCCTTATATAGCTTTATGTTAGTTTGCTGTTCTGGTATTGTCATATTTTCAGTTTATTCCTATCATGACCTTTTTATTATTCACACACTGAAAAGTCACTGGACTTACTCAGACTTATGTCTGACCCATTTTTCTTTCGTCTTATTTTCTTATGTTCCCTCCCCCCCCCTCCCCCACAGGTAGCTAGGGAGGGAATAGCTCAGCTTAATTTGGACCGTTCATCTTTCTAAGCTTGAAGACTCTGCGATGTACGGCTTGGAATCTCTTATCTTTGGCTATGGCTTTGGACACACTAGACTTGGGGATTTATGCAGTTTTATTTATGTTTTATGCTTCTTTATGTTTTAATCAAGACAGAGATTATGATGTAATGTTTTGGAAGTTATTTTGAGATAATTTGCTGTAATGACTTTGTATTGTACCACGTATGAAATAAATGTTTGTTTTCCACTGCTTATATTTATGTCTTGTAAATTTTCTGTGTCTTTTACCTATAATGCTCCACCAAAGTTAAGGCATTCCCTTTGTGAGTGACCTTAACGGAGGTGGGGTGTTTCAACACCGTTCACGATAAACCAAAAATCACATTCCATTAACCATGGAATCTTCGCGGAAAACAAATCAATATATAATCGATATCAATTTCCGTACCCGACTAATAATATAAGTGGAATAACGACAAAGCCTTTTAAATTCCATATATATTAGCAGTCTTCCTCCACAGAAGCTCACTTCGATTGTTACCAAATTGAATTCCATTCCAATTTATTTTATTAAATTGGAAAACTTTACTTTGGAAAATTTCCATTAGGTCTTACTAAACGATTTATGTATTCCAAATCACATTTCATTGTTAATCAGGTTAAAGAACGAATGTCGTTAAAAACACAGTTCACAATAAACCCAATTCACATTCCATTTGTATTCCAGTTACTAAATATACCTGGAAACTCTAATAATCTTAATTAAAAGATTTATTCTTTTCACACTGGGTTTAAGAACAGTGTTACTGAAGACACCATTCACGACAAACCCAAAATCTACTTTGACATTGAATATAAGGCTCTAAACAGAAATTACATCGGCTTACGTTCAATATCCAATTCTGAAACCAACACATATCGTATGGGGAATAACGATATTTATCAATCTTCTAAATTCCTCCACAATATCCGTAGAGTCATGGAATCCAATATTGAAATCTCCTTAAGACGATTTCTATTCGAATCCAGTCCAATTCATACATTGGAAAACTTTGGTTAGATTAAAACCATTCACAAATCCAATTTATTTATTTAAAAACATTGGATTAATATTTTAGTTAATAACTAGTTCATTTTGATAAAAATATATTTTTATCTTAGCAAACATGTAATTTTTCATGCAAATCCTTTCCAAATCGTTTATTATCATTTTACAAAAATTATAAATATTTTTAATGATTTTATCAAGGCCTGTACAGTCGGTTCCAATAACGGCCACCGAACTGGATCAATAGCAACCTTTTCCAAATTTGATTTGGACATAATTCCAAATCCAACCATTAGATTTAACATCTCTTATATTCATTGGAAAGCCCTTTTCAATACGAACCTAATGGTTCTAGTTTTAGGAGAATCCGACGGTCGGATCTCCCATTATATCAATTCGATGTCAATGGTCGAAATTCACGAATGGTCGTGGCGTGGTGCGTTCTATTCAGGCCATTAAATACATATAATACATGTATTATATATATTTCATCGATTTCCATTTAAAACATATTTTGTAAATCGTTTATAAATTTTGAGATGACCCCAAACCCCGTACTGACGGCGGTAAGGGTAATCCGTGGAATATAACACAGAAATAGATAATAGCAGAACAGAAATAAATAAATACACCAGATAATGAACAATAGAATATACTAGATAAGAGTAATCATCAGAGTTACACAGTATACAGGATCATACTTAGTACAAATACAGTTCAACTATACAAAAATGTCTACAGTGGAAAACAAACATAATGTACAATAGGAGCTGAACAACATAAAAGAGATAAATGATAGAATCCATCTTCAGCTCCAGCTATCCAGAAAGAACCAGCTAAACCTGAATACAAGGCTGCCCGTGTAGAAAAAGGGGCACCCGAGTTTGAAAGTGAAACAAACTACGAGTCAGTCATGGGACTGGTATGAGAAATCTACTCAACACATTTATAATATGGCTAATCATAGGACCACGCCACTTTCGTGGAACGGGTTTACTCCATTGGATTGCCAGTACTTCAAAAAACAAATCATCCTTTTTAAACATCGCTATGCTTTTCTATAAAAATGAAGCCATTATAAGACTCAGTTCCCATCACACAATGCAACGTAAACCGGAGGATAGAGTTTTACCTTATAATGGCCAAAATATGATTGATACGAATAAAAAAAAGCATTTGATATTATTACTAGTGTTTATATGCTTTGAAAACAATTTCAAATCATAACTATCAATCATAGATGGCATGGGTACCATATATCATGTCGCCATATATACATATACAATCAAAACCGCACGGTCACGTATTTGGAAATTAGATTTCCGTCTTGAACCAAGGCAAAAGATAGTCCTTACCGAATTCGAGACTGCCTAGCCCGAGTCTCAGGATCAGAGCTCGAGTGACCCTTGGATCGTCAGGGTCGGTCCACCGATGTGGATTAAAATGCCTGAACACTGCGTTTCGCCGCCCTTTGGGGCGTAAGCGAGCCAACAAATGACTCCATCGGACCCGGATCGTCCGATCAAACCGAGGCGCCTCGCAACAGCAACAACCACATAAGTCAAACTCATCAGGGCATGTAAAACCACTGACGCCACTTCTAGCTAGGAGGAAACGCAGGCCCTCCCTGAGGTCCTTTCTCCCGTTTCTGGTTCATACCGGGGTGTGAGGCTCGCGATTTCACGTTATACACAAATCTACACCACACGGGCGGGGCTTTGATCATCACCACAAGACTTTGCTTTTCAACAGAAGCCCTGATCACCGCATCTTAGCATGCCACACAGGCAATTCACACCGTGCAATTGATGGCTATCAATCACACAGAATAAATTCCAATGTCAGACACACTGTCCATTTGCAAGTCCGTTCTGGGTCTGAACGAAACCGGAGGCACTAAATACCTCACAAACCCATCGATCACCACGTACGTCTGGACGATCACCACTCATTATCCATATTTCGGGATGCCTCCCAATCAGGACCTCGGTTACCATCCAAACGAGGTGAAGATCTCTGGTCTTCGACCACCGTCTTCATCTTCGATTTCTTATCGTCGATTTAGTTATTCAGAATGGGATAAACCCGTTCTTTCTGAGCAACTCATGTATATAATAAACAAGTACAACACTAACATATACACGCATCATTTTAGTTCATTAGTCACTAACCGTCAATCAGTAAGAGAACGATTTCCCAAATATTAACCCCGAAGGCCGAAACCAACATCAAATCAACCCCCAGGAAACCATTCGACTTAGACAACCTTCAGTTAATTTCTAAATCACATCAATATCGTTTATAATATTTTATAACGATTTATCGCTATTTTTATTTATTTTAAAATAGCCAATTTATTTAAAACGGCGCTTCGGGCCATAACGCGACCGTGGCGTTGTTTTTCTTCAGATTTGATTCACATATCTGAAAATCTAACTGTTGGATCTTCACAAAATTTACATCATTAGAAAGATCTTTTCAAAACGAATCCAACGGTTCCAGTTTCGGGAAAATCCGACGGTCGGATCTCCAGGTACAATCGTTTAAAGTTTCGATTTCAAAATACGAACTGCAGCGTCATTATTCGATTAATTATAATTATTTATATATATATATATATATATAATAGTTTCTGGCGCTGTTTTTCTTCAGATTTGAATTAAACATTCCAGACTATCCAACCATTGGATTTTTACAAAGTTGGTGCCGTTGGAAAGATATTTCCAAGGCGAACCCAACGGTTGCGATTTCAGGAAAATCCGATGGTCGGATCTCCCGGTATAATCGTTTTAAATCACGGTTTCAAAATACGAACTGCAGCTTCGTTATTCGATATATTTTAATTCTATTTATATATATATATATATATCGATTCTTTGATTTCAAAGCTACATTCTTTTCATACATTTGATAAAAATGATATTTTTATCTAACTATCTTCTATTTCAATACTTCACTATATTTAACAATTCATGTATATAATAAAAATGTAATTTTTATTGTAAAACAATTCATTTCAAAACACTATTATTTTATATAGTTTATATAGGTAATAAAAATAGGATTTTTATTATTAAACAATTTCTTTCAAAACAAGATTATTTTAAACATTTCATATTGATGTTAAAAATGGGATTTTTATTATAAAACAATTTCTTTCAAAATATGAATACCATTCAACACATGAATATCAATTCAACGAATGAATATCGATTCAACACATGAAGGTTTTCTATAGTTTATATAAATAGATAAAAAGGTGATTTTTATATTTAAAACACGAATACCATTCAACACATGAATTTCAATTCAACGAATGAATATTGATTCAACACATGAAGGTTTTCTATAGTTTATATATATATATAAATGTGATTTATATATTTAAAACACGAATACCATTCAACACATGAATTTCAATTCAACGAATGAATATCGATTCAACACATGAAGGTTTTCTATAGTTTATATATATAGATAAAAATGTGATTTTTATATTTAAAACACGAATACATTCAACACATGAATTTTAGTTCAACGAATGAATATCGATTCAACACATGAAGGTTTTCTATTCAACGACTAAATATAGTTTCAGCAAATGAAAATAATTCAAACACATGAATATTATTCAAAATTTCGGTAGCATAACGGCAGGGTAGTTAAAACCGGGACCGTCCCTAGTACTGCTCCTCGTTCTACCTTAAAACCTCACGGTTTTTGACAATGGGGATCATGCATCTAGTTCGCATGCAGGCGGCATGTATATATTTATTTCATTTCCACAAACTAATCCTATGTGGTTTCAACCAAATATTTCTCAACCACAAATGGGTATTTTTCAACCACAATCAATCAATATCAACCACAAACAATTTCAATCAACCATTCGCTATCAATCAATTTTCACACCAATCACAACCAATAAATATCGTCCATGGTTTGTGGACGAAGGGCGTATATATATATATATATATATATATATATAGCAATTAACTTCTATTTCAACACATATATAATTTTTACAACGCATATATAACTTATACATCGAACGTACAACTTATATCACGCTTATACAAGAGGTGTACAACGCTTATATAACTCATACATCGACTATATAATTTATACATCGTCGTTTTCCATATCGTTTATAAATTAGAAATCTCACATTGGGTTCCACTCCACCAAAAATAGCAGAAGGCTCAGAAAAATATGCGGCCTCTTCTAGAAGGTAGAAGACGTCCACTCGAGTCCACTGTCTCTTGTTTCACTGAATTTCATTAACACAGCAAAAAGAAATGTTTTTTCAAAGTTTGCAACGGTTTAAAGGTGTTAAAACAGTTGAAAATAAAAGAAGCTGTACCTCAGCTGAAAGGTTCAAAACTAGGTTTGCAATTTTCGATCAAACCGTGAATCGATAGGAGGATCGGCTGATGCAGCGACGAAGAGGGGGGAGACGCGCGTCTGCGTGCGGTGGTGGGGGCCCACTCGGTGGCGCCAGGCGGTCGGGGCAGCGGGTTGAAGTCGACGACTTCAGGGAGGTGGTTCTCTCCACATGCCACGAAAAATCCCAAACTTTATATGGATTTGAAGATCTCGAGAAGATCTTCAAAAAGTTCAACTGTGGCACGAGCTAATTCGGCGTGGATTGATCGGAAAATGGGGGGAAGATTTCGAACGGTTTCCGCCTTCGATCGGGGAGAGAGAAAAAGGATTTTTTTTTAAAAAAAATAATAATATGATTGGCCGGTGGGTTTTAAAGGGGTTTTCTGACGCGACCACCAATATAAACCCAACGAATGTCGTCCTTAGCGTTTCACCCCCATTCCGAACACAACGGGATATGTTTCGTAGGCCCATTCGACTGTTTCATTCAGTTTCCATTCAATTTAAAATATATAACATTCAATATTCGATTTGAACGTACATTTCAATTTGCCACGGCCACAAACTGATTCGAAAAACTCCAGAAAAATAAATCTGGCTATGTTTTGACGATACAGTCCCAACAAAACTAGTTTCGTCGAATTCTGAGACCGTTTGCAAAAAGGCCCATTTCTGGTCGATCCAATTTAACTATAATTGACCAAAACACATTTTCCTTTGCCACGCTCACATACTAGCTTCAAAAATTATGAAATTTGAAACTTAGAAATAACTTCACATCCCGGATCCAACAAAAGTGGTTTCGTTGAATTCCGAGGTCGTATGCAAAATGGCCAATTTCACGGGCTATAAAAATTCCATAGCGACCTTTCTGAAAATTCATTTGGCCATAAATTTTGCTTTCCACTATGAAAATTCGATTTTTCTGATTCGTTAGAAAGGTATTCACTAACAGATTTAAATATTTTTGGTTTCGCTCAAATCCGTTTTGTTTTGCACCCGGTACAGCCCGACAAATTTTGAATTCAATTTTTGAAACTACAGCACCATTTCAGGCCTTGTTTATAATTAAAATTAATTATATTCGTTTTCAATTGTCGATTCAAACTCAGTTTTCATTGCTATTATTTAAAATATTTATTTTAAATATTTTAAATATTTATTTTAAATATTTAAAATCCATTATTTTAGCCAATTTAAAAATTTTAAATTGGTTCAGATTTTCTGGGTCGTTACAATCTCCCCCACTTAAAACTTTTCGTCCCCGAAAAGGAACAAAGTCGAAAGCGGTTTGATTAATCAACTCTACGTTCGATCTGGCTTCAATTCTCCAACTTTTCAGTTTCTGAGAATTTTCAAATTCTTCAAAAATTTGGCTAACACTCGGAATTTTCGAAAAAATTCGCCATAACCTCCTTTGTATGGGGAGAGGTTTGGAAATTTATTGGGCCGTATTAGGTACCCAATAAATCCTAATAAGCATACACATATTTATAGTGATATATTCTGGTGTTTACAGGGGAGCGTGTATTGATAATAACTCCAGAGAATAAATTCTTGTCACCCTGTCTAAGCCTGAGGGAGTGTGTATTTTAAGTGCTCCAGAGGATAAATCCTCGTCACCTCGTCCCATGTGGGAAATAAATAGTCCATGTGCCGTATCTAAGAACTAGAGAGACGTGATTATTGTCAACTCCAGACCCGTGTGGGGTTTTTATTAATCTGGCAATTTAATCGTTACAATTTAAATAGTCCATATCAGTCATCAGTTCAACCTGTAAAATATAGTCATCGCCATACAAGCCTCTCGCTCGTATGGTAAATCTTCCACCTCGTCACACAAGCTCCAAATGCTTATGTGGTATATGATGAAGTATGCCTATCTTCCAGAAGTATGCCATGCAATGTAGTTCAAAATTAATTGTTACTATCCTATGGTGACATTTATTTTTACACACAGAATAACCAGCACTCCGCATCCAATGGCATTCACAGGAGTTGATGTAATAATATTTCACATCCAACTCATTAAGGTTTACCTATTTGTCGGGCACGCAAATAAAATCTTTACTCAACAGCTATCCATTTACCTGTTCAAACATATATAATGCACAAGTATATATATTTCTATCTATTTTTAAATCAGTTCAATGTGTGATTTAAATGAATAAATTCTACCATTATTTTCTTATTAATTAAATTAACTATCGTTTCAATAATTTAATTAATCTAATTTACTATCACACAACGCAAACAGCAATCAAATTGTTTTTAACTTTTCAAAATCATACTAATCAATTCCTATACTCTTTTAAAATCATTCATACTATAGGATTAAAAGTACACATTCCTGAAAAGAAAATAACAACAGAGAAGAGAACTAGTTAGTAATGCAAAGTATGGCAAATGTACCTTGCACTGGGGTCAAACAGAGATATCCACTCGGCATCTAGGATAAGCTTTCTGAATGCTCTCCTCAGTTTCCCAAGTACAATCTCGGGGATCTCCACTCCATTTCACTTTGACTAAGCGAACCTTCTTGTTCCTCAGTTCTTTGGTTTCTTTGCCGATAATCTTTAGCGGCTCTCTTCTCACAGCTAATTCTGGAGTAATTTCAATATCTTGTTGAGCGGCTTCTTCCACGATCAAGTCTGGATCTTGAACGTGTTTTCGAAGTTGAGATACGTGAAATACATCATGAACTCCAAGCAACCAATCAGGCAATTTAACCCTATAAGCGAGAGTTCCGATCCGTTCCAGAATAGGAAACGGACCAATGAATTTGGGCGCCAACTTTCCAGTTTTACCGAACCGGATAACTTCTCTCATCGGCGATACTTTCAAATATACATAGTCGCCCACAGCAAACGATATATCTCTTCTACTTCTATCGGCATAGCTCTTATGTCGGCTTTGAGCAGCCAGTAATCGTTTCTTAATAAAGTCGACTTTGTCGGCAGCTTCTCAGATCATATCTGGCCCCAACACAAGTCTATTACCGGGTTCGACCCAACAAGCAGGAGATCGGCACGGTCTACCATATAATGCTTCAAATGGTGACATTGTCAGGCTCGTCTGGTAGCTGTTGTTATACGAGAATTCAACCAAATGCAGATGGTCTTCCCACGATCCACCAAAATCTAGAACACAAGCCCGCAATAGATCTTCTAAAATACGATTCACCCTCTTAGTCTGACCGTCTGTCTGAGGATGGTAAGCGGTGCTCAAGTTCAACTTCGTTCCTAGCTCGACTTGAAATGCATCCCAGAATTTGCAAGTAAATATTGTATCTCTATCACTAACTATACTGAGCGGCACTCCATGTAGTCTAACAATTTCCCTGAAGTATATCTGCGCCAGACTCTGAGCAGTCCTGTTTGATCTGACAGGTATGAAATGGGCGGTCTTCGTGAAGCGATCTACGATCACCCAAATACTGTCGTTCCCTTTTCTGGTTCTGGGCAGACCATCAATGAAATCCATAGAAATATGTTCCCACTTCCAACTAGGAACGTCTAGCGGTTGTAACAATCCAGCCAGCTTCTGTTGGTCGCTCTTGACTAGTTGGCAAGTAGGGCATCGGCTAACATATAAAGAAATGTCCCTCTTCATCGACTTCCACCAGAAAGTGCATTTGATGTCATTATACATTTTGCTTACTCCCGGATGGATACTAAGTTTTGACTTGTGGCATTCATCCAGTACTTCCTTTCGAAGCTCAGGAATGTTAGGGACACAGATTCGACCTTTGAGCCTTAGAATTCCATCATTATCAACTTGAAAACTCGAGGGTTCGCCTTGTTGAGTTATCTCTCTGATATTCTGAATGAAGTGATTATCCTTCTGAAGAGCAGATATTTTATCTATCAATGAAGTCGTGATAATAAAACTGGTAATCATTTCGTTCTTTCGGCTTAACGCATCGGCCACGACATTGGCTTTCCCTGGAGTGTACATAATCTCAAAATCATATGCTGCAAGGAACTCTAGCCAACGTTGTTGCCTCAGATTCAGGTCTTTCTGGGTGAACAGACACTTCAGCGACTGATGATCTGTAAACAGTTCGAATCTCTCACCCAGAAGATAATGCCTCCAGATTTTCAAAGCGAATACTATAGCCAATAACTCAAGATCATGAGTTACGTAGTTCTTTTCGTGCAGCTTCAGTTGATGGCTAGCATAAGCAATCACTTGGCCCCTTTGCATTAACAATGCGCCAAGGCCCTCTCTAGAAGCATCAGTCCAGACTTTCAAATCCTGATTGCCATCGATGATGGTTAACACTGGAGCTGTCGTTAATCTTAACTTTAGCTCTTCGAAAGCCTCCTCACTTTCTGGAGTCCATTTGAATTTAGAGTGCTTCTTCGTAAGCTTCGTTAAATGACCAGATATCTTCGAAAAGTTTTTAATGAACTTCCGGTAATAGCTAGCCAATCCGAGAAAACTGCGGACTTCAGTGGGGGTACTGGGCTGTTTCCAGTTCTGAATAGCTGTGATTTTGCTTGGATCCATAGCAATTCCTTCTTTAGATACGATGTGGCCCAGAAATTTTACTTCATCCTGCCAGAATATACATTTGGATGGTTTGGCTTTCAATACATTCCTTTTGAGGATTTCCAGAACCTGTTCCAGATGCTTTTCATGTTCGGCCTTTGATTTAGAGAAGATTAGAATATCGTCAATGAAAACCAGAACAAATTAATTCAAAACCCCTCTGAACACTCTATTCATCAGATCCACGAAGTAGGCTGGAGCGTTACATAAGCCGAATGGCATTACTAACCACTCGTAGAATAAGTCGGGACCTCTGAATGCTGTCAATGGAACACACTCTTCGGCAATTCAAAGTTGATGGAAACCTGTAGCTAGGTCCATTCGTGAAAATACTTGTGCGCCAATTAATCGATCCAACAAATCATCAATCCGCGGCAATGGATATTTGTTCTTTATTATCTGTTTGTTCAGATCTCGATAATCCACACATAGACATAGAGTACCGTCAGATTTTGGGACAAACACCACTGCTGCATCCCAATCAGAGAAACTAGGCCTGATCAGACCCTTCCATACTAGCTATCGTGTTTGATTGTCAAGTTCTTCTTTCTCTTTCAAGGACATTCTTCGGATATCGTGAACTACCGACCTTGCGTTCGGAATCAAAGCGATCTTGAAATCTATATCTCTTTGCGGAGGTAAGCGAACAACTTCCTCGAACACATCCGCATAGTTTTTGACGACAGGAATATCTTTCACTAGGTCGGGAATATTCTCTATGACTTCAGGGACATTTTCCATTTGGGCTAGAGAAACATCGAGAGCTGCCCAGAAGTCTTTTCTATTAGCATTCTGACCTTCACAGGGAATGGTTATATAATCACCTGATTTAATCTTCGCCTTTACGACTCTGTCGGCGCATTTAACTTCAGCTTCATATTTGGTCAACCAGTCTAACCCCAAGATAAGATCAAACTCTTTAAAATTCATGACGACCGCGATGGTAGGAAACCGATAACGAGAGAAAGAAACCGACACTCCACAAACCCAACTGAGATTAATGGAACCCCCAACCGGATTCTGGATAGTCATTGGTTCCTTGAGCTTCTTCAAATTTAAATCCAGTTTCTTAGCTGCATTCTTAGCAATGAAGTTGCGTGACGCGCCAGTGTCAAACAGTACTTTAACTAGGATGTCTTTGACAGTTAGCGTGCCTTCTAAAACATCTGGCCTTTCTAGAACATCTGCGGGCCCAGAAGTTTCTGCTATTTCATTTATACGTACTGCTTCAGGCTTTCTGAATAGCGGGCAGGCCTTTGAAAGATGACCAATCTGATGGCACTGACTGCACTTTCTATTCTCTTGAAACTTCTTATCGGGTTTAAACCCCTTCCTTCGTTTCTTCGAGGTTTTACACTTCCTGGTCAAATGCCCTGGTTTCCTGCAATTAGAGCAGGTGGTCGTCGTTGCTGGTTCCTTTTCAGATCTGACCCTTTTTTGATTGACTTTGGGCTTCTTACTGACGTCAGACATCGTATTGGCCTCAGGACGATCAGTTTCCGACTCATCTTTGTTACTAGAACTGACCCCTTCTTCGTAAGGTAACATACCTTTCTTGTCGAGATCTTCATACTGATAAGCCATATAAATCATTTCTGAGAAAGGAAGTTTCACATTCCTCATCACACTATTCTGATATTTCCTTTGCAGGCCATAAATAAACTCAGATTCTTCCTCTTTGGATCTTGAATCAGATGAGGAGCAAAGTGAGAAAGTTCGTTGAATTTCTTGTGATATTCTGGGATGGTCATATCACCTTGTATCAAATAAGAAAATTCATCACATAATCGCTTGGTTGCTTCGGGAGGAGTAAATCTTTCTAAGAAAATCACTTTGAATTTATCCCAGGTGATATCACCTTCTGGATTATCTTTAACAACTGAATCCCACCAAAACAAAGCTTCTTCTTTGAGTGCCCAAGACGCCAATAGTCTTTTCTGATCGTCTCTCAGCTTTAAACCCTCAAAGATTTTCTCTGCAGAACGAATCCAAGCTTGTGTTTCCATAATGGACTCCTTGCCTAAGAATGGCGATCCACCCAGATTTCGAAATCTCTTGAATAGAAATTCTATATCGGATTCTGGCTGCGGGAGCACAACTGGCTCATTAGTTGGTCGAGCCATACGATTATTTCTTCTGTTCCTGTCACTCATTTTCTAGTACGTCTTCAATTAGCAGACAAAGTGTCAGGTCAACAGAAAAGATATTTCAAAATATGGAGACAAATACTTGAATGTAAATGTGTCTATCGAGGTGTAATTTCATTCTGCTTTACTTATACTAGGATATTACTGATCCTATCTGTATAGAGTTACCCGTCCTAGAACACTACTGGTTCTATTTCTGACGAGTTCGTTCATATGTTATATTCCAGAACTAAGCTTAACCAAAGCTCTGATACCAAATGAGACGACCCCAAACCCCCGTACTGACGGCGGCAAGGGTAATCTGTGGAATATAACACAAAAACAGATAATAGCAGAACAGAAATAAATGAATACACCAGATAATGAACAATAGAATATACTGGATAAGAGTAATCATCAGAGTTACACAGTATACAGGATCATACTTAGTACAAATACAGTTCAACTATACATAAATGTCTACAGTGGAAAACAAACATAATGTACAATAGGAGCTGAACAGCATAAAAAGAGATAAATGATAGAATCCATCTTCAGCTCCAGCTATCCAGAAAGAACCAGCTAAACCTGAATACAAGGCTGCCCGTGTAGAAAAAGGGGCACCCGAGTTTGAAAGTGAAACAAACTACGAGTCAGTCATGGGACTGGTATGAGAAATCTACTCAACACATTTATAATATAGCTAATCACAGGACCACGCCACTTTCGTGGAACGGGTTTACTCCATTGGATTGCAAGTGCTTTAAAAAAATCATCCTTTTTAAACATCGCTATTCTTTTTATAAAAATGAAGCCATTATAAGACTCAGTTCCCATCACACAATGTAACGCAAACCGGAGGATAGAGTTTTACCTTATAATGGCCAAAATATGATTGATATGAATAAAACAAAAGCATTTGATATTATTACTAGTGTTTATATGCTTTGAAAACAATTTCAAATCATAACTATCAATTATAGACGACATGGGTACCATATATCATGTCGCCATATATATATACAATCAAAACCGCACAGTCACGTATTTGGAAATTGGATTTCCGTCTTGAGCCAAGTCAAAAGATATTCCTTACCGAATTCGAGACTGCCTAGCCCGAGTCTCAGGATCAGAGCTCGAGTGACCTTGGATCGTCAGAGCCGGTCCACCGATGTGGATTAAAATGCCTGAACACTGCGTTTCGCCGCCCTTTGGGGCGTAAGCGAGCCAACAAATGACTCCATCGGACCCGGATCGTCCGATCAAACCGAGGCGCCTCGCAACAGCAACAACCACATAAGTCAAACTCGTCAGGGCGTGTAAAACCACTGACGCCACTTCTAGCTAGGAGGAAACGCAGGCCCTCCCTGAGGTCCTTTCTCTCGTTTCTGGTTCATACCGGGGTGTGAGGCTCGCGATTTCACGTTATACACAAATCTACGCCACACGGGCGGGGCTTTGATCATCACCACAAGACTTTGCTTTTCAACAGAAGCCCTGATCACCGCATCTTAGCATGCCACATAGGCAATTCACACCGTGCAATTGATGGCTATCAATCACACAGAATAAATTCCAATGTCAGACACACTGTCCATTTGCAAGTCCGTTCTGGGTCTGAACGAAACCGGAGGCACTAAATACCTCACAAACCCATCGATCACCACGTACGTCTGGACGATCACCACTCATTATCCATATTTCGGGATGCCTCCCAATCAGGACCTCGGTTACCATCCAAACGAGGTGAAGATCTCCGGTCTTCGACCACCGTCTTCATCTTCGATTTCTTATCGTCGATTTAGTTATTCAGAATGGGATAAACCCGTTCTTTCTGAGCAACTCGTGTATATAATAAACAAGTGCAACACTAACATATACACGCATCATTTTAGTTCATTAGTCACTAACCGTTAATCAGTAAGAGAACGATTTCCCAAATATTAACCCCGAAGGCCGAAACCAACATCAAATCAACCCCAAGGAAACCATTCGACTTAGACAACCTTCAGTTAATTTCTAAATCACATCAATATCGTTTATAATATTTTATAACGATTTATCGCTATTTTTATTTATTTTAAAATAGCCAATTTATTTAAAACGGCGCTTCGGGCCATAACGCGACCGTGGCGCTGTTTTTCTTCAGATTTGATTTACACATATCTGAAAATCTAACTGTTGGATCTTCACAAAATTTACATCATTAGAAAGATCTTTTCAAAACGAATCCAACGGTTCCAGTTTCGGGAAAATCCGACGGTCGGATCTCCAGGTACAATCGTTTAAAGTTTCGATTTCAAAATACGAACTGCAGCGTCATTATTCGATTAATTATAATTATATTTATATATATATATAAAAATATAATAGTTTCTGGCGCTGTTTTTCTTCAGATTTGAATTAAACATTCCAGACTATCCAACCATTGGATTTTTACAAAGTTGGTGCCGTTGGAAAGATATTTCCAAGGCGAACCCAACGGTTGCGATTTCAGGAAAATCCGATGGTCGGATCTCCCGGTATAATCGTTTTAAATCACGGTTTCAACATACGAACTGCAGCTTCGTTATTCGATATATTTTAATTCTATTTATATATATATATATATATATATATATCGATTCTTTGATTTCAAAGCTACATTCTTTTCATACATTTGATAAAAATGATATTTTTATTGTAAAACAATTCATTTCAAAACACTATTATTTTATATAGTTTATATAGGTAATAAAAATAGGATTTTTATTATAAAACAATTTCTTTCAAAACAAGATTATTTTAAACATTTCATATTGATGTTAAAAATGGGATTTTTATTATAAAACAATTTCTTTCAAAATATGAATACCATTCAACACATGAATATCAATTCAACGAATGAATATCGATTCAACACATGAAGGTTTTCTATAGTTTATATAAATAGATAAAAAGGTGATTTTTATATTTAAAACACGAATACCATTCAACACATGAATTTCAATTCAACGAATGAATATTGATTCAACACATGAAGGTTTTCTATAGTTTATATATATATATATATATATGTGATTTTTATATTTAAAACACGAATACCATTCAACACATGAATTTCAATTCAACGAATGAATATCGATTCAACACATGAAGGTTTTCTATAGTTTATATATATAGATAAAAATGTGATTTTTATATTTAAAACACGAATACATTCAACACATGAATTTTAGTTCAACGAATGAATATCGATTCAACACATGAAGGTTTTCTATTCAACGACTAAATATAGTTTCAGCAAATGAAAATAATTCAAACACATGAATATTATTCAAAATTTCGGCAGCATAACGGTAGGGTAGTTAAAACCGGGACCGTCCCTAGTACGGCTCCTCGCTCTACCTTAAAACCTCGTGGTTTTTGACAATGGGGATCATGCATCTAGCTCGCACGCAGGCGGCATGTATATATTTATTTCATTTCGACAAACTAATCCTATGTGGTTTCAACCAAATATTTCTCAACCACAAATGGGTATTTTTCAACCACAATCAATCAATATCAACCACAAACAATTTCAATCAACCATTCGCTATCAATCAGTTTTCACACCAATCACAGTCAATAAATATCATCCATGGTTTGTGGACGAGGGGCGTATATATATATATATATATATATAGCAATTCACTTCTATTTCAACACATATATAATTTTTACAACGCATATATAACTTATACATCGAACGTACAACTTATACAACGCTTATACAAGATGTGTACAACGCTTATATAACTCATACATCGACTATATAATTTATACATCGTCGTTTTCCATATCGTTTATAAATTAGAAATCTCACATTGGGTTCCACTCCACCAAAAATAGCATAAGGCTCAGAAAAATATGCAGCCTCTTCTAGAAGGTAGAAGACGTCCACACGAGTCCACTATCTCTTGTTTCACTGAATTTCATTAACACAGCAAAAAGAAATGATTTTTCAAAGTTTGCAATGGTTTAAAGCCGTACCTCAGCTGAAAGGTTCAAAACTAGGTTTGCAATTTTCAATCAAACCGTGAATCGATAGGAGGATCGGCCGATGCAGCGACGAAGAGGGGGGAGACGCGCGTCTGCACGTGGTGGTGGGGGCCCACTCGGTGGCGCCAGGCGGTCGGGGCGGCGGGTTGAAGTCGACGACATCAGGGAGGTGGTTCTCTCTCCACAGGCCACGAAAAATCCCAAACTTTATATGGATTTGAAGATCTCGAGAAGATCTTCAAAAAGTTCAACTGTGGCACGAGCTAATTCGGCGTGGATTGATTGGAAAATGGGCGGGGGGGAAGATTTCGAACAGTTTCCGCCTTCGATCGGGGAGAGAGAAAAAGGATTTTTTTTTTAAATATGATTGGCCGGTGGGTTTTAAAGGGGTTTTCTGACGCGACCACCAATCTAAACCCAACAACTGTCGTCCCTAGCGTTCTACCCCCATTCCGAACACAATGGGATATGTTTCGTAGGCCCATTCGACTGTTTCATTCAGTTTCCATTCAATTTAAAATATATAACATTCAATATTTGATTTGAACGTACATTTCAATTTGCCAAGGCCACAAACTGATTCGAAAAATTCCAGAAAAATAAATCTGGCTATGTTTTGACGATACGATCCCAACAAAACTAGTTTCGTCGAATTCTGAGACCGTTTGCAAAAAGGCCCATTTCTGGTCGATCCAATTTAACTGTAATTGACGAAAACAAATTTTCCTTTGCCACGCTCACATACTAGCTTCAAAATTTATGAAATTTGAAACCTAGCAATAACTTCACATCCTGGATCCAACAAAAGTGGTTTCGTCGAATTCCGAGGTCGTATGCAAAATGGCCAATTTCACGGGCTATAAAAATTCCATAGCGACCTTTCTGAAAATTCATTTGGCCATAACTTTTGCTTTCCGCTATGAAAATTCGATTTTTCAGATTCGTTAGAAAGGTATTCACTAACAGATTTAAATATTTTTGGTTTCGCTCAAATCCGTTTGATTTTGCACCCGGTACAGCCCGACAAAGTTTGAATTCAATTTTTGAAACTGCAGCGCCATTTCAGGCCTTGTTTATAATTAAAATCAATTATATTCGTTTTCAATTGTCGATTCAAACTCAGTTTTCATTGCTATTATTTAAAATATTTATTTTAAATATTTAAAATCCATTATTTTAGCCAATTTAAAAATTTTAAATTGGTTCAGATTTTCTGGGTCGTTACAAATTTGTTTTAAAACGATTCCCACTTTTATTTCAATTTTAAATCAAAATTGAATACTCCTTATCATTATAATATTTAAATGATAATATTTTCAAAATATCTGATTTTGAAATCATTTCCTTTTTTATATTCATTATGAAAATGAATAAAATCGATATAAATATCGTTCGCATTAAAATGGCGCAAATCTAATCAACACGGCTTCACATACTTCAATATTTTCTTGTCCATCCAAAATCGGGCCTCAAATTCACGTTTTAATCCCTTATTGAATATTATTTCAAAAATATTCATTATTTTAAAATATTCGTTATTCCTGAATTGGAATCGAACACAATCAATTACCATATAATGTTATTTATATGGATTTCATACATCACGTGTACACAACATTAATGATAAACAATAATCCATTATCCAAAGTGCATTACACAACTACATAAGCATTAAATATAAATAATTAAAGCTTACAACAGTCTGTCAACCAATAGATTGACATACAACTAAACATTTGGGGTGTACGCCAAATATCATCACAACACCCGTGTGGGGTTTCAACCAACAAATACTGAATATTATTTATGTAGTTGGACGATGTGTAAAATTTATCATCCCAATCAATATCAGATAAATAAGTGTACATAAACAAATCGTCCAATTTGTAAATGAATATTTATTTTTATTTCAGGAGAATTTTATGTCATTCATATATACGTTCAAAATTATATTTTAACGATAAAATATTTAAACACTTGACTATTTTATATAGTTCATTTATACAATAAAAATGATATTGTATTTGTTCAAACATTTCATTCAACACATGAATATTTTATATAGTTCATATACACATTAAAAAATATATTTTTAATGAATAGATATTTGTTTCAGAAAATTTCGGCATTATAACGGCGCGATATTAAAACCGGAGTAATGAGCATTACCCCTCTCCTGATATTGGCTCGCATCATACACAATCAATCCAATTAATCACAAAACCACAATACAGTTCATTTCCACAATACAGTCAATTTTCCCAATACAATCCAAACAAACAACCATGGTTTGTACAATATATAGTGTCGGGGGATTCTAAGCCCCGTCTACATCTTAGTTTATATTTAACTGTAAAATAATTAGAGTGAGAAGGAGTTCTCACATTCGGTTCCACTCTGCCATTGTTTTCCGATGCTCGGTTTCGCTGTTATGATCCCAGACTTTGCAAACGAGCTCCAATCTTCACGCCATCTCTGTTTCTAGCTTAAATGCGCCATTTCGGACAACTGTCGCATTGTGGCCTTTCTTCCGAAATTGGTCCATCTCGCCAGAAATCGCGAAAAGACAGTATTTGGATAGCAGACCTTGGATGCGTTTTCTGACCAACTACGCAATCCAAAATCGGACTTCCATATACTCAAATCGAAGATAAAATCGTGCTCTTCGATTTTGGCATTGTGGAGTTTTAGCTAGAAGTGCTCGGATTGGAAGATATGGGCTAAAACAGGCAAGGGCCTTAAATTAAAAACTGAAAATGGGTGTACATTGAATTTTGGGCTGTGAAGGGGCCTACGAGCGGCATAGTAGTCGAAGGAGGTGGCGGTGGGGTGCTGTAGGCGGTGGAGGTCGGTTCAGGTGGCGGCGGTATGGGCCACCGTGGCCGAAGGCAGTCTGTTGCGGCGGTTTGGGGTTGGACGGGTTTTAGGGTAGGAGAGAGGAGGTAGGGAGAAGACGGAGGGGAAGAAGGGGGATCGGAGGCAGTGGAGGCCGGCGGCGGGTACTACGGTAGCGTGGGGGAGCTTAGGTGGGCGGTTGAGGAGGATCCCAGTGTTCTCCAATAGGTTTTTTTTATCTTTTCAGCAAAAAGCGGCAGCTGATAGTTGTAGAGAGAGATTAGGGTTTTAACCCTAATATATATTTAATTAATTTAATTTCCAAAAAGTTAGTTTTTAATTCGAACTCCAAATCAAACGCAATGATTTTCGCCCCTTGCTAAATACCCCCATTCTGGACACAATGGGATATGTCCCGGAAGCCAATTCAACTGTTTTGATCAGTTTTCATCAAAATTAAAATATAAATTTATATAACGTTCAAAATTGATTTCAACGTACATTTTAATTTACCGGGGCCACATACTGACTCAAAAAATTCCGGAAAAATAAATCTAGCTATGTTTTAACGATACGGTCTGTAAAAAACTAATTTCGTCGAATTCGGAGACCGTTTGAAAGATGATCATTTTCCAGTCGATTAAATTCAAACTAAATTGACCAAACGCGTTTAAATTCACCACGCTCACATATCAATTCCAAAAATTATGAAAATTGGAATATAACAATAATTTGACATTTCGGATCCAACAAAAGTGGTTTCGTCAAAAACGAAGGTCGTTTGCCAAATGGCTATTTTTAAGGGCGATATATTATATTCTTACCTATGTGCATTTTTCATATAATATAGGGCTAATCTCAGGAAACAAGTGCATATATTGGTTATATGATGTGCTTCCTTTAACAATAGCACATGCTAATTTCCCACTTTTTATATACTCCAAGTAATATATATACAAACATACATATATATATATATATATTAACACCTTGTAAGCCAAAGAACAAATGCATACATTGATTTGTTTGAGCTACCCTCTTGGTCACAGATTTATAAAGTAGCCATATTACTTCAGCTAAATGTTCATATGCATAGAAGTGCATATGTATGGCCTTACTTCATATCTACACATTAATCGATTAGAGAATGGAATTTTGATGACAATAACCTTGTTAACATTATTGATTATAAAATATATACAAACATCTTTATCTAGAATATATATATATATATATATATATATATACATGATTTATATGCAGGAAGTAAATACTGAAGATTGTATAGTTAAGAGCTTTTAGAGATTCAAGATTTCAAAGAAGATTCAAGACACATGAGTATCAAGATTTCAAGAGTTAAAGATTATAAGAGTAATAGAGTCTAGTTAGTATGTAAAAATCTGGCTAGCACTCTCAAAATACTATTTCAAAATTATATTTTCAAATTATCTTTTTAAATTAATTTCAAATTATTTCAAACTCTTTTCAAAATGATTTTAAATCATCTAAAGGTTTTTACTTATGGTTTCAAATATATAAGTTTCTTATATAGTTTTCATATATTATAAAATTGAACAATTATATTATATATATTTATAATTATATATCATATATATATATATGGTTTTTATATTATATGTTCAAATAATAGTTTATATGTTTTTATACTTAAGAAATTATATTTTGAATAACTAGTTTTGATTTAGGAATTTTCAGAAAACATGATTTAAAATTTAAAAACTTAGCATATGTCGACGTGCGTGTTCTTACATGTCGACATATAACTGTTACTTTTTTCTAAGTTCAAAAGGAAGTGTGTTTACATATTTTGAAACATTTCAGAACTATGTGTCCTTTGGAACAATATATAAAGGCCTCATTTTAAAAAAAAATTAATAACTAATTTTCTCCTTCTTCATCCAGTAACAACCCGGAAAATCAGAACCAATTTAAAAATTTTGATTTGGCAATTTTAATGAATTTTGAATATTTTTAATGAATTATTTTAAATAATAGTGACGGGGAATCTATTTTGAATAGAATTAGAACGGAAATATTTATATAAATCGGAATTAGAATATAAATATATATTTTAATTATAAAAGGAATTGGAAATGGCGCGGTAGTTTGAAAATTCGATTTCAAATTTCAAATGAATGTACAAGATTCAAAATAAACTGAATTTTAGCGAAACCAAAAATATTACAATCCATTTGAAAATATCTTTCCAACGAATCCGAAAAATTGAAATTTCATAGCGGGAATAAAAAGTTATGTCCAATTGAAAATTCGGAAAAGTCGCTATGGAAAATATAGTCCTTAAAGATGGAATTTTTTGCAAACGACCTCCGTTTTCGACGAAACCACTTTTGTTGGATCCGGGATGTCAAGTTATTGCTAAATTCCAAAATTCATAATTTTTGGGATCAATATGTGAGTGTGGCAAAAGAAAACGTGTTTTGACAGTTATAGTCAATTTGGGTCGACCAGAAAATGACCATTTTTCAAACGGTCTTCAAATTCGACAAAATTATTTTTTGTTAGGACCATATCGTCAAAACATAGCCAGATTTATTTTTCTGGAATTTTTAAAGTCAGTATGTGGCCTCGGTAAATTGAAATGTACGTTCAAATTCAATATATACTGATTTATATATTGAATTTGACGAAAACTGATCGAAATAGCTGAATTGGCTTATGGGACATATCCCATTGTGTTCGGAATGAGGGTAAGTAGCTAGGAACGATAGTCGTTGGGTTTGAAATGGGGTTCGAATGAAAAACCACCTTTTTAAAATTTAAATTGAATAAAATAAAAATATTTTAATAAACCCCCTCCTTCTCCTTAACCCAAGTCAACCCCCCTTTATATTTTCCACGATCGATTCAGAACATAAAAAGAAAAAAAAGAAAATCCACCGCGCTCCCCCTCCCGATGTCGATCACCACCGCGACCCCCTCCTCACCCCCAGACCGACCTCCGCCCCACTAGACTTCGACCGCGACCCCCCTCAACTCCTCTAGCCCGTTCGAACCCCCCTCCCCCCCCTCCCCTCCCCCAATCGAAGAAACCACCGCCGCCGCCAAGAAGCAGTCGCTCCCCCCCCCAAAGCAATTCTGACCACCGACGCCGCCATCTAGGGCCCGCCTCCGACCTGCCGAGCCTCCCCCTTCCTCCTACACCTCCACAGTGAGTTTTAGTTTTCTACTTTTAATTTAATATATAAAATCTGCGATTTTTCTTAGATAAAGAGGTTAGATTTTTGATTGGAAAAAGTATAGGATTTTTTATTTTTATTTATAGAGGATAAAAATCTGATTTTTTATTATGTAATGTCAAGATAAAAATTCGGTTTTTATATATATAATAGCAAAATAAAAATATGATTTTTATATTATAGAGATAATAAAAATATGATTTTTATATTATAGAGATAATATAAATATGATTTTTATATTATAGAGATTATAAAAATATGATATTTATATAATAGAGTATATAAAAATATGATTTTTATATATGTAGTAGAAGTATAAAAATGTGATTTTTAATGATAAACTGCATGAAACAGATGGCGATGGATCAGACGGAAATCAAAACGAAATCCGATCCGATCAGAAATAAAGAATGGAGGAGTGGATCCCAAAGGTGAGAACTCCTCACTGGATTTTTTTATGCAGTTATTTATTTTATAACTGCATATATGAACTGTTCCCCGGTCGTCCACAGACCATGGACGACTTGTTTGCTTGTTTGGTTTGGTTGATTAGATTATTTGCACTACAAAAAAAATACCCTACTGCAACTAGTTATTTGCAACAGGCCTCAAATGTCAGTTGCAGTAAATGATATTTAGCAACAGACCTTTCATAGCTGTTGCAATAGATAAGATTTAACAACAAGCTTTTCCTTCCTGTTGCGAAAAGCATATTTTTCGCAACAGCGCTTTCATGCCTGTTGCGAAAACATGCTTTTAGCAACTGCTCTTTCATTCCTGTTGCAATAGACATATTATTTGCAACTACACTTTCAAACCAGTTGCAAAATTTATATATTTAGCAACTGTTTTCACCAGTTGCAATAACTGTAATTTTTTTGCAACAGGTAAAGCCACTTGCAAAAAATGTACTTTTAAAAATTATTTTTCCCCAAGTAATATGCGGTTATAATATAAGAAGTATAAGCATAATAGTATATATACATACATACATATATATACAAACACACATATACATATATATACAATTAATAATTGGAAAATATAATTAATATTAGTATTAATGTTAAACAACTACTATATATATAGTACTCAATTTAATAGTTAATAATAAAATTTAAGTATTATAAAGTGATATTTATATTTGATAATTAATAATAATAATTAATAATTAACAAATAACAATAATAATAAACATTTAAAAATAATAAATATTTCGGTATAAATTGATAATATAGTATTTTTTTAATATTTAATAATCATCAATTAATGCCAAAAATTAGTAGGAAATTAATATTTACTAATTTTTGAATAAGGAATTAATATTTAATATTTCTTTTGAATTTGTAATCAATCGGGCGCTAGTCCAATTTGTATGCTAGAAATAAAATAAAATTTTAAATTTAAAGTTCAAGTTTGGTCGATCGACCTGTCACACGGTATATCTAGTTGTTTTTTGAATTTGAAGTTCGAGATAAAATAAGTTTTTGAATGGATAGGCAATTGATAATTGTAGCTAATAATAAATTTCAAACGTTATAATATGTGGAGCGCAAAATATTCCATCCTGACTTGGGTAGAAAAATATCTCTAGAAATTGAGCATGCAGTGCTGCTTAAACTACTTTATTTACCAACTCACAAATTCTCGCCGTACTTTTCATTATCCCACCATGATTTTCATTATCCCGCTTTGTGAGGGCTAAAAATTTCAGGCTCAAACACTGTAAACATTCTCGTAGCTTCAAATTCCCCAAAAAGGGGTTTGGGCTTTCAAACAGCGCCGTTAATGGCGACATGTTTTCATCCTTTTGCCTCCTAATTCTTCGTTTTCTTACATCTTTCCCTCGGATCTATTTATGTCTCTCCATCGCCTCTCTCTCAGCCTCACTCTGTTCTACTCCGCGTGCTTTCGCCTACGTCGCGCCATTTGAAAGCCCTAAATCTATTTCAAATCTGAACCCAGGTCCCTCTCGCCCATAAACTTCACCCTTCTGCTTCAGTGGTCGTAACCCCTTGTACTACCTCAACCTCTATGCTTTGCGGCGTGGTGGCCTGCTTGTACTTTTGGGCACTCTATGTTCGGATCTGGTTTTCTGCGAACTCCAGTGGGATTTATTGTTGTGTTTTTGGATGTGTATGGTTGGTTTCGACTTGCTCGAAGTGGTTTGTTTGCCTTCTACGTGGAGCTTTGGCGGTTGGCAGCAACTTCTAGCTTCTGGTACGGTTTCGCGTCTCGCCTACTTCATTGATATGCAGTAGTTTATTTACCATGTTCATGTACATAGTCTTTGCATGGTGAACAGCGTGGGGCTCTGTTTCTAGTTGTGGTATGGCTGTGATGGGCCTTGTTTTGAAGCGTGATATTCAATGTCGATGTTGATGTTGTCTTGTAGATAGTAAGTGTTTATGTAGTGCTTGTTGGTTGTGAATTTTTTTTTTAAACATTCTCGTAGCATCCAGAAAATACTAGCAGAATTCATTTTTATTTAGTGCTTGTAGATAGTAAGTGTTTATGTAGTGCTTGTTGGTTGTGATTAAAAAAAAACATTCTCGTAGCAATCTAATTATGTGTATGCATTTTTATTTTATTGTTCTTTGACCTGTTTTGCAGAATGCCCTAGAAGTGTTTGAGAAAATCTATATGAGGAAAACAGAAATGAACAAGCAACTGTAAGCATCACAGCTATCTTCGGTAATTGATTATCGATGTTAAATTATGTTTTGTGTATCCGTAATTCTGTTGAATTTATTTCCCATGAGATCTATATAATGTGTGGGATTATCATCATATTTCTATTGATTACTATATAATAGGGTATAATCTGGTCTGAACTTGGATCATGTAGCTGGAACAGTGCTGAACGCTTGAAGTCTCTGTAGCATAGCAAGTCATCAAGTCATTTAAACAATCATCCCACAAATGACTTCTTCCAAAATTTGTAAGAATGTTATATTGGAGTTTGGTTTTTAACTGGTTAGGCCATAGAGTGTCTCATGCTAAATATGTCCGGTTTTTGCTTACCTTTGGAATCCAATACCATGTTATATGGTTGATGAGTCATTTAATATATTTTAGTATAGCGACTTGTGGAGACGATCATCATCATTTTTATAATTATTGGTGACATCATTTTGAAGAGCTGCATCATTATTAGTGATGTTAGTTGTAATTCTGTGCTTCATCCTTATTATAGGTGTTAGTTGCGATCTTGTGAATTACTGCTATATATTGATTCTTGTGAATTAGCATGCATGCATTTAGTTTCATCAATATGCATCATGTGGTGTGCTAATCCTAGACATGTTATAACTTATAAGCATCGAAAGTTAAGAAGGGCCAAGCAGCAATGGTTCGATAGGAAGCTAAGAACGGGGTGATGTATGATCTCAATGCAACATTCTTATACGTGGAAAGGGTAAAATGTATAAAGTATAAGTTCCCAGAATGGAGATTTCTTTTTCCTTCTTTCATTTTTTAACTTCTAACTTCTGTCATTGTAGGTTGGTTTTTCCATATCCTTTGGAGTCTCCTTGCCTTCGTTCTCCATGTGCCAATCCTACCAGCCACAGTTTCCAAACAAGAACAAGCATGAGCAGCTTAGTTGATTTCTGCCATCTAAATTTAAATCTTTGTTTCAATCCTCAATATTTCACTTTTTTTCTCTTTCCCTTTAACTTTTCCTCTTTATACTTGTTTACAGCATGGTGTATTTGCTTATCTGAGTTTGTTACACAGCCATTTATGTAGCTGGTGTTAATATGCTCATGAACAACATTTACTGCTGCATGGTATGCTAATATTCATGTCTTGGATGAAATACGAAAGGAGGCCTTTTGGTAAGGAATGAGTTCTCATGTTTTTTCTCTTCTTCCTCAAGGTGCAAAAAAACTCCATTCTACTTATTCGTTGTATATCTGTAATGTTTCATAGTGGACATATCATCCAATTATCAAACTCAACGCTATTCAATGCAAATGTGCATTATTTCAAGTGCAACTTGAGTGAAAACGCTATTCAGTGCATGATAATTCACAAGATGAAGGAGCTCGATGAGATGAAAAAGAGACTGAAGGAGATTAGCACGGTTCCAGATGATGCCAATGCAGCAACACAAGCTACTAAGGAGGAGCATGATTCTTGATTGGTGTACGCCGGATTATAGCTTGCTTTGCCATCCATCACAACATAAATTGTTATACATGAATGGTGTATAAAAATTGTAGAATTTTTTTTGTAATTGTTTGTACTATTAAAACTTTGTTAAAATAAAATTTTATTTGTTTATTTTATTTTGTGATATACACTATTACTAAAACGAATACACTTAATATGTAATATATATAAGCTGTAATATTTTTTTTATAAATTTATGAATCTATTGCAACAGGCATATACTGTTGCAAAATGATCTGTTGCAACAGCAAAAGTCTGTTGCAAAAAATATACCGCAACATTTTACTACAATAGGCAGAAAATATTGCGGACTTTTTGCAACTTCGGCTATACCAACAGGCGCAGGCCTATTGCAAAAGGTCTACTGCAACAGATATCGCATGTTGCGAAAAGTGTTTTTTGTTGTAGTGTTGGTTGAATTTGGTTGTTTGGGTGAAATGAATTGATTAGAATTGTTATATGTGTATGGCGCGAGCCAATATCAGGAGAGGGGTAATGCTAGACATTACCCGATTTTGATATCGTGCCGTTATGCCGCCAAAATTTTCTAAAATATATTAAAATAATAAAAATATCATTTTTATTGTATAAACGAACTGAATAGAATATTCATATGTTGAATGAAATATATTAACGTTAAAAATATAATTTTTAACGTTGATATGAATAAAATAAATATTCATTTACAAATCAGATGATTTTTTTAGGAACACCCATTTTACTGATATGGATTGGGATGATATATTTTACACATTGCCCAACTGCACAAATAATATTCAGTATTTGTTGGTTGATACCCACAAGGATGTTGGGATGATATATGACATACACTAGTCCCAATAATTAGTTCTATGTCGATCGATTGATTGACAGGCTGTTGTAAGCATTAGATATTTATATTTAATGAATATGCAGTGTAGAATGCACTCTGGATGATGGTTGACTGTGTTTGGTTGTTGTTGTGTACATGTGTTGCATGAAATCCATATAATAACATTATATGGTAATTGACTGTGTCTGATTCCAGTTCAGAAAGAATGAATATTTTAAAATAACTAATATTTTAAAATAATGAGTATTTTAAAATAATGAATATTTTAAAATAATATTCAGTAAAAGATCAAAATCTGATTTTGATGTCCGATTTGGGATGGACACGAATATATTTAGATATATATAGCCGTGCTGATTAGATATACATCATTTTGACGTGAACGATATTTATATCAATTTTATTCATTTTTATAATGAATATCGAAAAGGAATTGACTTTAAAATATAATTTTTGAAAATACTATCATTTATATATCGATGATATGGAATATTCAATTTTGATTTGAAATTGAATATGAAGTTGAAATCGTTTTGAAAACGAATTTAAAACGATTTATAAAATACGTTTTAAATGGAAATCGACGAAATATATATAATATTATATATATATATATATATATATATATAATGGCCTGAATAGAATGTGCCGTGCAGCGGCAGTTCATGAATTTCGAACATTGACTTCGAACGGACATTACGGGAGATCCGACCGTCAGATTCTCCTAAAACCGGAACCTTTGGGTTCGTATCGAAAAGAGCATTCCAAAGAATATTATAGATTTGAAAACTAACGGTGGGATTTGGAATTATGTCCAAATCAAATCTAGAAAAGGTCGCTGTAAATGCATTTCGATGGTCGTTTATGGAAATCGACTGTATGTGCCTTGATAAAATTATTAAAAATATCAATAATTAGTGTAAAATCATAATAAATGATTTGGAAAGAATTGGGATGAGAAATTCCATATTTGAAAAGATAAAGATAGATTTTTATCGAAATGAACTAGTTATTAAATTGATATGAAATCCAATAATTTTTAAATAAAATAAATTGGATTTGAAATGCTTTTAAAAATAACCAAAATTTCCAACATATGAATTGGAATGGATTTGAATCGAAATTATCTTCAGAATATTTCGATATTGGATTCCGTAATTATACGGGCATCGTGGAGGAATTTGGAAGATATATATATATATATATATCGTTATTCTAATAAGATGTTTGTTGAGTTCAGAATTTGATATTGAATATAAGCCGATATATTTTCTATTTAGAGCCTTGTATTTAATATCAAAAGGGATTTTGGGTTTGTCATGAACGGTGTCTTCACTAACACTATTCTTAAACCCAATGGAGTTTTGGGAATTAGAAACTAACTGGAGGTTAGCTAAATTGAATGGTTTCCTGGGTATTGATCTGATGTTGGTTTCGGCCTTCGGGATTAATACTTAGGGAATTGTTCTCTTACTAATTTACGGTTAGAGACTGATGGAATGTGAATTGGGTTTATCGTGAACTGTGTTTTAACGACATTCACTCTTTAACCCGATTTACAGTGAAATGTGATTTAGAACTTATAAATCTTTATTCTAATATTTAATGGAATTTCCAAAGTAAAGTTTTCCAGTTTAATAAAATAAATTGGAATGGAATGGGATTCGATTTGATAATAATCGAAATGAACTTCTGTGGAGGAAGACCGATAATATATATGGAATTTAAAAGGCTTTGCCTTTATTCCGTTTATAATTTTAGTCGGATACGAAAATTGATATCGATTATATATTGGTTTGTTTTCCCGTGAAGATTCCATTGTTAATGGAATGTGATTTTGGGTTTATCGTGAGCTGTGTTTTAAATGACCTTAGTTCTTTAACCCCGTTAAAGATAAGATTAATTTCTTGACTTGGAATAATCATTAAGTAATGATTTTCGAGATTAAAACTGAATTGGAGTTTTAATGAATCTTTAATTATATTGAAAGGTGAATTTGATAACTAAAATTATCAAATCCAAGAAATGATCGAGAATGGAGTATCACCAGTTTTGTTCTAAGCGTTACTTAAATCTTTAATTAGATTTGAACGTGAAATGATAATTAATTTTACCGATAACACCATGGTGTTAGATATGAAGTATCACCAGTTTTGCTTCATGGGATGAATAGGTTGGGATTGGGAAATGAAACAAATGATTACTTCGGTAAGGTTCGCTAATCCCGACTAGTTTGGATAAACCATGATTTGGTTTGAATTGATATCCAAAGGAAGATTAAAGAATAAATTTAAAGAATTTATCTTTGATAAAATTAATGGGAACCTTTCCCAAAGGATATGAATATTTAAATAAAGGAATATTCTGGATTGGAATGAGGCGTATGTTGTGTTTTAATAGCACTTGTTTATTATATACGCGAGTTATTCAGAAAGACCGAGTTTATACCATTCTGAATAACTGATTCAAAGATAAGTCGACGATGAAGACGGTGGTTGAAGACCGGAGTTCTTCACATCGTTTGGATGATTACTGATGTCTTGATTGGGCTGTACACTCAAGACAAGGTAATAAATGGTGATCGTCCAGACGTACTTGGAGATCGACCGGATATGTGAGGACCTCTCTCCCGTATTGGACATATGGAACGAGGAATAAGGTGTCTCCGGTTTCGTTCAGACCCAGAATGAACTTGTAAATGGATGTGTGTCTGACATCGGATTTCATTCTGTGTGATTGATAGATATCGGTTGCATAGCATGAATTGCCTGTGTGGCATGCTGAGATGCAAATGATCAAGGCTTCTGTTGAAAAGCAGAGTCTTGTGGTGGATGATCAAAGCATGGCTTTAATATAGCATAGCTTTGTGTAGCGTTAATTCGTGAGCCTCACACCCCGGTGTGATCCAGAAACGGGAGAGGACTTCAGGGAGGGCATATGTTTCCTTCTAGCTAGGAGTGGTTTCTAGGTTTTGCACGCCCAGGCGTTTTACTTATGTGGATGATGGATAGCGAGGCGCCTCGATTATATCAGTCTCTGCAGAGCCGATGGATAGTATGGTATTTATACAAACTAGATTGACGCCCCATAGGGCGGGGAAACAAAGCGTTCAGGCATTTTAATCCACTCCGTGTGGACCGGCCCTGACGATCAAAGCTGCAGTTGCGGCTGTATCCCGAGGGGCGGGCTAGAGCATCTCGAATTCGGTAAGGACGACCCCTTGCCTTGGTTCACAGATGGAAATCCAACTTCCAATACGTGACATTTCGGTTTTGATTGTGGAGCCTAGTATGGTGACATAGTGGGATGGGGCACTCATGTCGTCTATGATTGATATATTTATATTTGAAGTTGTTTTGACACTATACATTTATAGTAATAATATAATATGAAATTTCACGTAACAAGCATTTTTGGCTATTATAAGGTAAAAACTCTATCCTCCGGCTTGCGTTGCATTATGTGATGGGACCTGAGTCTTATAATAGCTTCATTTTCTTTATTTAGCACTGCGCTGTTGTTATATGCACTGGTATTCTTGGGGGTAAACCCGTTCTGTGCTATACGGCGTGGTCCCTTGATTTACCTTACAATAAAACCAAGATAATATCTGTTTTAGTTCTCACACCAGTCACATGACTGGCCTGGAGTTTATTGTTTTAACCTAAACTCTGGGTGCCCCTATTTTCCACATGGGCAGCTAGTAGTTTTGGTTTTGCAGATTTATATTCATAGGATCCTGGTTTACTGCTGGAATGATATTCGGAAAGCTCTGTATCCGTATATCCCTTTCAGTTGTGTTTTTTATTATTTTCCGCTGCATTGTAATTTGTAAATCTCTGATATTTTTCTGATGTATAATATTTATTCATACTCTGTATATTCTTGTACTCTGATGTAAATTGTTGTAATAAGCAATGAAATGTTCTTCTGTTTGTGTTCTGATTTGTTGTGTTCTCAATTCAATCCGAGCTTTCCTTTACGGGGAAGTTCGGGTCGTCTCAGCTGGTATCAGAGCTTTGGTTTACAGAGCTCAAGAACAAGACATATTAGAACCAAACAAAAGAATACATTGGAGATTGGATTAGTAATATCCAATAAGAATGACTCGTTAGAGATAGGATCAGTAGTATCCCAGAACGAGTGTGAAGAGTAGTGTTTAGAAAATAAAATGAAAACAAATTTTGTTTTGAAAATTAAATTCAATTGTCCGTATTTGAATATTTATTTTATTTTATTTGGACAATCATGTATATGAGATTTTGCATATACGCGTCATGAATGTATATTCAAAGTTTCGATATACTAGATAGATATAGAATCACGCTCTAGTCACCCGAAATGATTCTGATGATTGATGCATCATCATCAGAGTTTACGTTCGAGTGCCGAAAGTGGGATCTCTATATATTTCCAGTTGACTGGTGTGAGAACCAAAACTAGATAAGGTCTATTGTTGTGATTTGGCATCAAAAATGGATTTTTATATATACTAAAGTTATGAATTTGAAAATTAACCAACTAATTGATTGTTGGTTGTGTTGTTTGATTATTGGTTTAATTAATTAAAATTTTGAACCATTAAGCCAAATTGTATCAAATATTGAGCTGGATTGAAATTTTGTTAGACTTTCCTATATGTGCATGCATATACATTGAACAGGTAAATGGATTTTCTATTGAGTAAAGAATTTATTTGCGTGCCCGAAAATAGGTAAACCTTAACGAGTTGGCTGCGCAATTTTATTTATATATCAACTCCTATGAATGCCATTGGATACGGAGTGTTGGTTGATCTGTGTGAGATTATAAACGTCGCCATAGGATAGTAACAATTAATTTTGAACTACACTACATGGCATACTGCGAGAAGATAACATACTCTATCATATACCACATAAGCATTTGGAGCTTATGTGACGAGGTTGAAGATTTACCATACAAGCGAGAGGCTTGTATGGCGATGACTATATTACAGGTTGAACCGAAGACTGATATGGACTATATAAAATGTAACGGTAAATTGCTAGATTAATAAAAAACCCACACAGGTCTGGAGTTGACAATAATCACGTCTCTCTAGTCATTAAGGCAAAAAATATTTATAGGGTGACGACAATTTATTCCCTGGAGTTATGATCTATACACACTCCTCTATGGACACCAGAATATATCACTATAAATATGTGTATGTTTTTTAGGATTTACTGGGTGCCTCATATGGACCAATAAATTTCCAAACCCCTCCCCGTACAAAGGAGGTTATGGCGAAAATTTTCAAAAATTTAGGGTGTTAGCCAAATTTTTGAGAAATTTGAAAATTCTTAGAAACTGAAAAGTTGAAGAATGGAAGACAAAATGAAAGTTGAATTGATTAGTAAAACAACTTTCAGCTCCGTTCCTTTTCGAGGACGAAAAGATTTTAAGTGGGGGAGATTGTAACAACCCGGAAAATCAGAACCAGTTTAATTTTTTTTTTGGCAATTTTAATGAATTTTGAATATTTTTAATAAGTTATTTTAAATAATAACGATGGGGAATCTATTTTGAATAGAATTAGAATGGAAATATTTATATAAATCGGAATTAGAATATAAATATATTTTTTAATTATAAAAGGAATTGGAAATGGCGCGGTAGTTTGAAATTTCGATTTCAAATTTCAAATGAATGTACAGGATTCAAAATAAATCGGATTTTAGCGAAACTAAAAATATTAGAATCCATTTGAAAATATCTTTCCAATGAATCCGAAAAATTGAAATTTTATAGCGGGAATAAAAAGTTATGTCCAATTGAAAATTCGGAAAAGTCGCTATGGAAAATTTAGCCCTTAAAAATGGAAATTTTGCAAACGACCTCCATTTTCGAAGAAACCACTTATGTTGGATCCGGGATGTCAAGTTATTGCTAGATTCCAAAATTCATAATTTTTGGGATCAATAAGTGAGCGTGGCAAAAGAAAACGTGTTTTAACAGTTACAGTCAATTTGGGTCGACCAGAAAATGGCCATTTTTCAAACGGTCTTCGAATTCAACGAAATTAGTTTTATTAGGACCGTATCATCAAAACATAGCCAGATTTATTTTTCTAAATTTTTTAAAGTTAGTATGTTGCCTCGGTAAATTGAAATGTACGTTCAAATTCAATATATACTGATTTATATTTTGAATTTGATGAAAAATGATCGTAACAGCCGAATTGGCTTACGGGACATATCTCATTGTGTTTGGAATGGGGGTAATTAGCTAAGGACGACAGCATTGGGTTTGAAATGGGGTTCGAATGAAAAACCACCTTTTTAGAATTTAAATTGAATAAAAATATTTTAATAAACCCCCTTCTTCTCCTTAACCCAAGTCAACCCCCTCTTTTTCTATTTTCCACGATCGATTCAGAACATAAAAAAAAACCAAAATCCACTGCGCACCCCCCCCCCCGACGTCGATCACCACCGCGACCCCCTCCTCACCCCCAGACCGACCTCCGCCCCACCAGACTTCAACCACGACCCCCCTCCACTCCTCCAGCCCGTTCGAACGGCCGTCCCCCCATCGAAGAAACCCCCGCCGCCGCCAAGGAGCAGTCGCTCCCCCCCCCCCCCAAAGCAGTTCCGACCACCGGCGCCGCCATCTAGGGCCCGCCTCCGACCTGCCGAGCCTCCCCCGCCATCCTACACCACCACAGTGAGGTTTATTTTTCTATTTCTAATTTTATATATAAAATCTGCGATTTTTCTTAGATAAAGAGGTTAGATTTTTGATTGGAAAAAGTATAGGATTTTTTATTTTTATTCATAGAGGATAAAAATCTGATTTTTTATTATGTAATGTCAAGATAAAAATTCG
Source organism: Allium sativum (assembly GCA_030737875.1). Classification (NCBI taxonomy): domain Eukaryota; kingdom Viridiplantae; phylum Streptophyta; class Magnoliopsida; order Asparagales; family Amaryllidaceae; genus Allium; species Allium sativum. Next base: position 563,116,205 of record CM060919.1, on the reverse strand, counting down.
GTTTTTATATATATAATAGCAAAATAAAAACATGATTTTTATATTATAGAGATAATAAAAATATGATTTTTATATTATAGAGAAAATAAAATTATGATTTTCATATTATAGAGATAATAAAAATATGTTTTTTATATTATAGAGATAATAAAAATATGATTTTTATATTATAGAGATTATAAAAATATGATTTTTATATAATAGAGAATATAAAAATATGATTTTTATATATGTAGTAGAAGTATAAAAATGTGATTTTTAATAATCAACTGCGTGAAACAGATGGCGATGGATCAGACGGAAATCAAAACGAAATCCGATCCGATCAGAAACAAAGAATGGAGGAGTGGATCCCAAAGGTGAGAACTCCTCACTGAAATTTTTTATACAGTTATTTATTTTATAACTGCATATATGAACTGTTCCCCGGTCGTCCACAGACCATGGACGACTTGTTTGATTGTTTGGTTTGGTTGATTAGATTATTTGGTTGAATTTGGTTGTTTGGGTGAAATGAATTGATTAGAATTGTTATGTGTGTATGCCGCGAACCAATATCAGGAGAGGTGTAATGTTAGACATTACCCGATTTTGATATCACGCTGTTATGCCGCCAAAATTTTCTAAAATATATTAGAACAATAAAAATATCATTTTTATTGTATAAATGAACTGAATAGAATATTCATATGTTGAATGAAATATTTTATCATTGAAAATATAATTTTTAACAATGATATGAATAAAATAAATATTCATTTACAAATCAGACGATTTGTTTATGAACACCCATTTTACTGATATGGATTGGGACGATATATTTTACACATCGCCCAACTGCACAAATAATATTCAGTATTTGTTGGTTGAAACCCCACATGGGTGTTGGGATGATATATGACATACACTAGTCCCAATAATTAGTTTTATGTCGATCGATTGATTGACAGGCTATTGTAAGCGTTAAATATTTATATTTAATGCTTATGCAGTGTAAAATGCACTCTGGATGATGGTTGACTGTGTTTGGTTGTTGTTGTGTACATGTGTTGTATGAAATCCATATAATAACATTATATGGTAATTAACTGTATCTGATTCTAGTTTAGAAAGAATGAATATTTTAAAATAACTAATATTTTAAAATAATGAATATTTTAAAATAATATTCAGTAAAAGATCAAAATCTGATTTTGATGTCCGATTTGGGATGGACACGAATATGTTTAGATATATATAGCCGTGCTGATTAGATATACATCATTTTGACGTGAACGATATTTATATCAATTTTATTCATTTTTAAAATGAATAGCAAAAAGGAATTGATTTCAAAATAAAATGTTTTGAAAATACTATCATTTATATATCGATGATATGGAATATTCAATTTTGATTTGAAATTGAATACGAAGTTGAAATCGTTTTGAAAACGAATTTAAAACGATTTATAAAATACGTTTTAAATGGAAATCGACGAAATATATAATATATATATATTATATATATATATAATGGCCTGAATAGAACGTGTCGCGCAGCGGTAGTTCGTGAATTTCGACCATTGACTTCGAACGGACATTACGGGAGATCCGACCGTCGGATTCTCCTAAAACCGGAACCGTTGGTTTCGTAACGAAAAGAGCTTTTCAAAGAATATTAGAGATTTGAAATCTAACAGTTGGATTTGGAATTATGTCCAAATCAAATCTAGAAAAGGTTGTTGTAAATGCAGTTCGATGGCCGTTTATGGAAATCGACTGTACGAGCCTCGATAAAATTATTAAAAACATCAGTAATTAGTGTAAAATCATAAGAAATGATTTGGAAAGAATTGGGATGAAAAATTCCATATTTTAAAAGATAAAAATAGATTTTTATCGAAATGAACTAGATATGAAATCCAATAATTTTTAAATAAAATAAATTGGATTTGAAATGGTTTTAAAAATAACCAAAATTTCCAATATATGAATTGGAATGGATTTGAATCGAAATTATCTTCGGAATATTTCGATATTGGATTCCGTGATTATACGGGCATCATTGAGGAATTTGGAAGATATATATATATCGTTATTCCAATACGATGTTTGTTGAGTTCAGAATTTGATATTGAATATAAGCCGATATATTTTTAATATCAATTAGGATTTTGGGTTTGTCGTGAACGGTGTCTTCACTAACACTGTTCTTAAACCCAATGGAGTTATGGGAATTAGAAACTAACTGGAGGTTAGCTAAGTTGAATGGTTTCCTGGGTATTGATCTGATGTTGGTTTCGGCATTCGGGATTAATACTTAGGGAATTGTTCTTTTACTAATTTACGGTTAGAGAGTGATGGAATGTGAATTGGGTTTATCGTGAACTGTGTTTTAACGACATTCGTTCTTTAACCCGATTTACAGTGAAATGTGATTTGGAATTTATAAATCTTTATTCTAATATTTAATGGAATTTCCAAAGTAAAGTTTTCCAGTTTAATAAAATAAATTGGAATGGAATGGGATTCGATTTGATAATAATCGAAATGAACTTCTGTGGAGGAAGACCGATAATATATATGGAATTTAAAAGGCTTTGCCTTTATTCCGTTTATAATTTTAGTCGGATACGAAAATTGATATCGATTATATATTGGTTTGTTTTCCCGTGAAGATTCCATTGTTAATGGAATGTGATTTTGGGTTTATCGTGAGCTGTGTTTTAAATGACATTAGTTCTTTAACCCAGTTAAAGATAAGATTAATTTCTTGACTTGGAATAATCATTAAGTAATGATTTTCGAGATTAAAACTGAATTGGAGTTTTAATGAATCTTTAATTAGATTCAAAGGTGAATTTGATAACTAAAATTATCAAATCCAAGAAATGATCGAGAATGGAGTATCACCAGTTTTTCTCTAAGTGTTAGTTAAATCTTTAATTAGATTTGAACGTGAAATGGTAATTAATTTTACCAATAACACCGTGGTGTTAGACATGAAGTATCACCAGTTTTGCTTCATGGGATTAATAGGTTGGGATTGGGAAATGAAACAAATGATTACTTCGGTAAGGTTCGCTAATCCCGACTAGTTTGGATAAACCATGATTTGGTTTGAATTGATATCCAAAGGAAGATTAAAGAATAAATTAAAAGAATTTATCTTTGATAAAATTAATGGGAACCTTTCCCAAAGGATATGAATATTTAAATAAAGGAATATTCTGGATTGGAATGAGGTGTATGTTGTGTTTTTATAGCACTTGTTTATTATATATGCGAGTTATTCAGAAAGACCGGGTTTATCCCATTCTGAATAACTTATTCGACGATAAGTCAATGATGAAGACGGTGGTTGAAGACCGGAGGTCATCACATTGTTTGGATGACTACTGATGTCTTGATTGGGCTGTACACCGAAGACAAGGGAATAAGTGGTGATCGTCGAGACGTACTTGGAGATCGACCGGATATGCAAGGACCTCTCTCCTGAATTGGACATATGGGACGAGGAATAAGGTGCCTCCGGTTTTGTTCAGACCCAGAACGAACTTGTAAATGGATGTGTGTCTGACATCGGATTTCATTCTGCGTGATTGATAGACATCGGTTGCATAGCGTGAATTGCCTGTGTGGCATGCTGAGATGCAAATGATCAAAGCTTCTGTTGAAAAGCAGAGTCTTGTGGTTGATTATCAAAGCATGGCTTTAATATAGCATAGCTTTGTGTAGCGTTAATTCGTGAGCCTCACACCCCGGTGTGATCCAGAAACGGGAGAGGACTTCAGGGAGGGCATGCGTTTCCTTCTAGCTAGGAGTGGTTTCTAGGTTTTGCACGCCCAGGCGTTTTACATATGTGGATGATGGATAGCGAGACGCCTTGGTTATATCGGTCTCTACGGGACCGATGGATAGTATGGTCTTTATACAGACCAGATTGACTCCCCATAGGGCGAGGAAACGCAATGTTCAGGCATTTTAATCACTCCGTGTGGACCGGCCCTGACGATCCAAGGTGCAGTTGCAGCTGTATCCTGAGGGGCGGGCTAGAGCGTCTCGAATTCGGTAAGGACGATCCTTTGCCTTGGTTCTGTGATGAAAAGGAATTTCGCTCGGTCCGAACCAGTCGCTAAACCGACCCAGGCCGTTCGAAACGCCCTAACGTTTGAGAGCAAGACAAATCAGAATGCATACAAAAGAACATTTCATTGTATATTACAACAATGCACCAGAATACAAGAATATACAGAGTATAAATGAATATTACACAGCAATATCAGAGATTTAAATTACATTTAAATACATAGCAGCGGAAAATAATACAATACACAACTAGAAGTAGATATACGGATACAAAGCTTTCCGGATATCGTTCCAGCTGTAAACCAGGATCCTGTGAATATAAATCTGCAAAACCAAAACTACTAGCTGCCCGTGTCGAAAATAAGGGCACCCAGAGTTTAGGTTAAAACAATAAACTCCAGGTCAGTCATGTGACTGGTGTGAGAACTAAAACAGTTAATCTTTATTTTTAATGTTCGGTAGATCAAGGGACCACGCCGTATAACACGGAACGGGTTTCCTCCCAAGAATCCCAGTGCATAAAACAAACAGCGCAATGCTAAATAAAGAAAAATGAAGCTGTTATAAGACCCAGGTCCCATCACACAATGCAACGCAGTCGAGGATAGGGTTTTCCCTTATAACAGCCAAAGAACGCTTAGTACGTTTAAAACAAATCATTTGATACTACTATAAGTGTATAGTGTATAAAACACCTTCAAATCATAAGTATCAATCATAGGCGGCATGAGCGTCCCATGCCACTATGTTGCCATATATAGGTTTACAAATAAAACCGCAAAGTCACGTATTTGGAAATTTGATTTCCGTCTATGAACCGAGGCAAAAGATAGTCCTCAACCGATTCGTGACTCTCTAGCCCGAGCCACAGGCAAGCGCGCAGGCAAGCCTTTAGATCGTCAGGGCCGGTCCACCGATGTGGATTATTATGCCTGAACACTACGTTTCCCCACCCTATGGGGTGTAAGTGAGCCAACTAAATGACTCCATCGGTTCGAGAACGACCGATCAATCCGAGGCGCCTCGCAACAGCAACAACCACATAAGTCAAACTCGTCAGGGCGTGTAAAACCACTGACGCCACTTCTAACTAGAAAGAAACGCAAGTCCTCCCTGAGGTCCGTCTCCCGTTTTTGGTTCATACCGGGTGTGAAACTCGCGAGGTAAACGTTACACAAAGCTACGCCACAAAGGCCGTGCTTCGATCATCACCACAAGACTTTGCTTTTCAACAGAAGCCTTGATCATTTGCCACTTAGGCATGCTACACAGGCAATTCACTCCATGCGATTGATATCCATCAATATATAACCCCTGAGCTCGTACATCTCAGAGAAGGGCGTTAAGCAAGAGAATAAATTCTCCGCCGCCAAACAGATATATATTTAATAGAGATCAATCACACGGACTAAAATCCAATGTCAGACACACAGTCCATTTACAAGTCCGTTCTGGGTCTGAACGAAACCGGAGGCACCTAGTACCCCGCATATCCATCGATCTCCAAGTACGTCTGGACGATCACCAACTGTTTCCATCTTCTTGGGTGTACAGCCCAATCAAGATCATCAGTAATTATCCAAACGACGTGAAGACCTCCGGTCTTCGACCATCGTCTTCATCTTCAACTTATCGTCATATCAGTTATTCAGAATGGGATAAACCCGGTCTTTCCGAATAACTCGCGTATATTTTAAATAAGTGTTACACAAACACAACATATGCCTCATTCCAATTCATTAGTCACTAACCGTAAATTAATCAAGAGAATAATTCCCCAAATATTAACCCCGAAGGCCGAAACCAACATCAGATCAATATCCAGAAAACCATTCTGCTTGGCTAACCGACAGTTAGTTTCTAAATTTCACATTCATAGGGAAAGGTTCCCATTAATTTTATCCAAGATAAATTCTTTATATTTATTCTTTAATCTATCCTTTTGAATTTCGATTCAAATAGTCGGGATTAACGAAACTTACCGAAGTAATCATTTGTTTTAATTTCCCAATCCCAACCTATTTATCCCATGAAGTAAAACTGGTAATACTTCATATCTAACACCACAGTGTTATCGGTAAATTCAATTACCATTTCACGTTCAAATCTAATTAAAGATTTAACTATCGCCTGGAGCAAAACTGGTGATACTCCATTCTCGACCATTTCAATCTAATTAAAGATTCATTAAAACTCCACTTAGTTTTAATCGTTAACTGGGTTAAAGAATCTGTGTCATTTAAAAACACGGTTCACGATAAACCCAAAATCACATTCCATTAATTATCGGGTTAAAGAACAAGTGTTATTTAAAACACTGTTCACGATAAACCCAAAAATCAATATCAATTCAATTCCAATTAAATATTATTTAATTGGCATACTTCATTAAATCTAAATAAAAAGATTTAATCTTTTCTCAACTGGGTTCAAGAACAGTGTTAGTGAAGACACCATTCACGACAAACCCAAATCACATTTGATATTCAATACAAGGCTCTGAATAGAAAATATACCGGCTTATATTCAGTACCAAATTCTACGACCAACAAATATCGTATTGGAAATAACGATATATATAACTATCTTTCAAATTTCCATAACAACATCTGTATAGTCACGAAATCCAACATCGAAATATTCCGAAGACAATTTCGATTCAAATCCATTCCAATGCAATCATTGGAAATTCTTGTTATTTTTAAAACCCTTTTTCAAATTCAATTTATTTATTTAAAAATAAATAGAATTATATTCCTAGTTCAAAACTAGTCCATTTCGATAAAAAACTATTTTTATCTTTTCAAATATGGAGTTTTTCATCTCAATTTTCCCCAAATCATTTCTTATGATTTTACACAAATTATTACTAGTTTTAATAATTTTATCAAGGCCCGTACAGTCGATTTCCATCAACGGTCATCGAACTGCACTTACAGCGACCTTTTTCAAATTTGATTTGGACGTAACTCCAAATCCAACCGTGAGATTTCAAATTACTAATATTCGTTAGAAAGCTCTTTTCGATACGAACCCAAAGGTTCTGGTTTTAGGAGAATCCGACGGTCGGATCTCCCGTAATGTCTGTTTGAAATAAATGATCGAAATTCACGAACTACCGCGGCGCGGCGCGTTCTATTCAGGCCATTATATTATATATATATATAATATATATATATTTCGTCGATTTCTATTTAAAACGAATTATATAAATAGTTTTAAATTCATTTCAAAAGCAATTTCAACTTCCATTTCGATTCAAATCAAAATTGAATTCTTCTTTATAAATTCGTTTTAAAATTCATTTCTATTCAATTCAAATTTCAATTCAATTTGAATTCATTTCAATTCGCTTTCAATTCAATTTGAATTCGTTTTCAATTCAATTCATTTCGAAATCGTTTTCAATTCAATTCATTTCGAAATCGTTTTCAATTCAATTCATTTCGAAATCGTTTTAAATTCAATTTCATTTCGAAATCGTTTTCAATTCATTTCATTTCGAAATCGTTTTCAATTCATTTCATTTCGAAATCGTTTTCAATTCATTTCATTTCGAAATCGTTTTCAATTCAATTCATTTCGAAATCGTTTTCAATTCAATTCATTTCGAAATCGTTTTCAATTCAATTCATTTCGAAATGAATTAAAATCGATATAAATATCGTTCATGTCAAAATGGCGTCAATCTAATCAACACGGCTTCATAAATTTCTATTTTCAAATATTCTATTTCAAATATTTCTTTTTCAAAATAGTTGTTATTATCAAAATATTTCGTTCAACACATGACCAATCTCAATGGATGAGTACTGTCAACACATGAACCTTTATTTTATATCGATAAAGATGTAAATTTTTGTAACAACCCGTAAAATGCGAGCCAGTTTGAAATTTTTATTTTTGCAATTTTAGCGAATTTTGAATATTTAAAATAGATTATTTTAAATAAAATCGACGAGAAATTTATTTTGAATATAATTCGAACGTTTATATTATATACGTCGTCGTTAGAATATAAATATTTATATATAATTATAAATAGAATTGAAAATGGCGCGGTAGTTCGATAATTCGATTTCAAACTTCAATTGAATGTACCGGGTGCAAAACAATCCGGATTTTAGTGAAACCAAAAATAATGGGATCTAATTGTGGATATCTTTCCAACGAATCCGAAAAATCAAGATTTCATAGCGGGAATCAAAAGATATGTCCAGTTGAAAATTCTGAATAGTCGCTATGGAATCCAGGCCCTTAAAAATGGACATTTTGCAAACGACCTCGGATTTCGACGAAACCAGTTTTGTTGGGTCCGTGATGTTAAGTTATTGCTAGATTCCAAATTTCATAATTTTTCGAATCAATATGTGAGTGTGGCAAAGGAAAACGCGTTTGACCAGTTTCAGTTGATTTTAATCGACTGGAAAATGGCCATTTTTCTAACGGTCTCAGAATTCGGCAAAACTAGTTTTGTTAGGACCGTATCGTCAATACAAAGCTAGAAAATATTTTTCGAGAATTTTTAGAGTTAGTATGTGACCCCGGTAATTTGAAATGTACGTTTAAAATTCAATATAGTGATTTAAATGTAAATTCAACGGAAACTGATTGTAACTATCGAATCAGCTTGCGATGCATATCCCATTGTGTTCAAAATGGGGGTAATATGCTAGGGACGACAGTCGTTGGGTTTGATTTGGAGTTCTAACGAAGATCACATTATAAAATGAAAATTGGAAATTAAATATTATATAATATATTATATAGGCCCTTCCCTCCATTCACACATTCAAGCCCCCTCCTTTTCTCTCTCAATTGGTCAACGCCCTTCAGATAATAAAAAAAAAGAAAAAAAAATGCGGAAGCCACCCTCGATCTGGATTTTCCGTCGATGCCCCCCCCTCTGGTCGGCGTCGCGCCTTAGGCGAACCCCCCTTCTTCTCCCCTCCGCGCTCTCCTCCTCCCTTCTCAGATCAACCCTCGACCCCCCTTCCTTCTCGCGACCGCTCCGCCTAAAACCGTTTCCCCTCCCCTTCCCCAAAAACCCTGACCCGCGAGACCCAGCACCCATCGCCGACGCCACCGAACCCTAGCCGAGCTCCCATCCGCCGCCTGAGAGCCACCGCGAGTTCTTCCATCACCCCCCTCTGCCCCAAACCCACCTCCAATGCCTGAAGCCGCGAGATCCCCAACGCCGAGCGCCTCCAGTCCCCTTTCCAGCCACCAGCGACGAACTCCGGCACCCCCCTTTCTTCGCTGAAAACAATGTAAGCTTTGTTTTATTTATTTTTAAATCTGACTTAATTAATTTTGCAGTAGATAATAATGTGATTCTTAAATATAACTTATATAGAAAAGGTTCGATTTTATTTAGGTGAGCATCGTTTTTAAAATATACGATTTTTATATATGATATAACATATACAAAGATTTGGTTTTTATTTATTTTTATAGCGTTGAAATTAAAATGATATTTACTATGGAGTAGACAAAATTAAATGTGATTTTTATTATTGGGTAGCGAATAAAAATATAATTTTTCCATATATGAATAGCGAAAATATATAGATCTTTCTTTGATTACAAATTTGGTTTTCTTTGATCTGAAAATAAATAACTTTGCATAATAAAATATGGGATTTTTTATATATAATAAGTTGAAAGAAAAATATGATTTTTAATAAGGAAAAAATATGATTTTTATATATTGAACATCGAAATAAAAATATGATTTTTATATATTGAACTTCGAAAGAAAAATATGATTTTTATATATTGAACTTCGAAATAAAAATTCGATTTTTATATATTGAATAACGAAGTAAAAATTCGATTTTTATATACTGAATAACGAAGTAAAAATTCGATTTTTATATATGTAGTGACTACGAGCAGCGAAAGTGACAAAAGGCGAGAACGACAAGATTTCCTGCATTAGAGTTGCCGTGAAGTTGGATAGCTATCTGTGAGAATTTCTCACCTTTCAATTTCTTTTTCTAGTTATATATATATACTAGGATGCAGACGGTGCTTAGTAGCACCCGACACAATCGTCCACAGACCATGGACTTGTTTGTTTGGTTGCATAGATTAGTTATATGATTTGATTTGAATTTGGTTGTTTGGTGATTTTGATTGATGTGTGAATGGCGTGGGCCTTCACTAGACCGGGGATAAGGCTAGGCCTTGTCCCGTTTCTAGTATCGTGCCGTTATGCCGCCGAAATTTTCTAAAATAAGTTAGAAAATAAAAATATCATTTTATTGAATAGAAATGAATTGAATAGAAATTCATAGGTTGAAATAAAATGTTTTATCGTTAAAAATATAATTTTTAACGTGAATGTGAATAAATATTCATTTACAAACCAGACGGTTTGTTTATGTACACCTATTTGAAGGACATTGATTGGGACGATAAATTTTACACATCGCCCAACTGCACAACTAAATATGTGTTTGATTGTTTGAAACCCCACACGGGTGTTAGGATGAAATTTGAAGTTCACTCATCCTGATTGATTAAATATGTCGATCGATCGATTGACAGGCTGTTATAAGCGTTAGATATCTATATTTGATGCTTATACAGTGTAGTGCACTTTGATTGATGGTTGATTATTTTCAATGCTATTATATACATGTGTTGTATGAAAATCCATATAATTAACTTTATATGGTAATTGATTGGGCCTCATTCCAATTTGAAAAATAAAGATTATTATAAAATAAAAGTTCATGTGTTGACAGTACTCATCCTTTGAGATTGGTCATGTGTTGAACGAAATATTTTAGTAATAAAATTTACATCTTTATCGATATAAAATAAAAGTTCATGTGTTGACAGTACTCATCCTTTGAGATTGGTCATGTGTTGAACGAAATATTTTAGTAATAAAATTTATATCTTTATCAATATAAAATAAAAGTTCATGTGTTGACAGTACTCATCCTTTGAGATTGGTCATGTGTTGAACGAAATATTTTAGTAATAAAATTTACATCTTTATCGATATAAAATAAAAGTTCATGTGTTGACAGTACTCATCCTTTGAGATTGGTCATGTGTTGAACGAAATATTTTAGTAATAAAATTTATATCTTTATCAATATAAAATAAAGGTTCATGTGTTGACAGTACTCATCCATTGAGATTGGTCATGTGTTGAACGAAATATTTTGATAATAAAAACTATTTTAAAAAAAGAAATATTTGAAATAGAATATTTGAGAATAGAAATTTATGAAGCCGTGTTGATTAGATTGACGCCATTTTGACGTGAACGATATTTATATCGATTTTATTCATTTTAAAATGAATATTGAAAAGTGATTTCGAAATCGGATATTTTGAAATGAATTGAATTGAAAATGATTTCGAAATGAAATGAATTGAAAACCATTTCGAAATGAAATTAATTGAAAACCATTTCGAAATGAAATGAATTGAAAACCATTTCGAAATGAATTGAAATGAAAACGATTTCGAAATGAATTGAATTGAAAACCATTTCGAAATGAATTGAATTGAAAACGATTTCGAAATGAATTAAATTGAAAACCATTTCGAAATGAATTGAATTGAAAACGATTTCGAAATGAATTGAATTGAAAACGATTTCGAAATGAATTGAATTGAAAACCATTTCGAAATGAATTGAATTGAAAACCATTTCGAAATGAAATGAATTGAAAACCATTTCGAAATGAATTGAATTGAAAACGATTTCGAAATGAATTGAATTGAAAACCATTTCGAAATGAATTGAATTGAAAACGATTTCGAAATGAATTGAATTGAAAACCATTTCGAAATGAATTGAATTGAAAACCATTTCGAAATGAACTGAATTGAAAACCATTTCGAAATGAATTGAATTGAAAACGATTTCGAAATGAATTGAATTGAAAACCATTTCGAAATGAATTGAATTGAAAACGATTTCGAAATGAATTGAATTGAAAACGATTTCGAAATGAAATGAATTGAAAACGATTTCCAATTGAATTAAAAGCGAATTGGAATGAATTCAAATTGAATTGAAATTCGAATTGAATAGAAATGAATTTTAAAGCGAATTTATAAAGAAGAATTCAATTTTGCTTTGAATTGAAATGGAAGTTGAAATAGATTTTGAAACGAATTTTAAAACTATTTATATAATTCGTTTTGAATAGGAATCGATGAAATATATATTATATATATAATATAATGGCCTGAATAGAACGCGCCGCGCCGCGGCAGTTCGCGAATTTCGACCATTAACTTCAAACGGACATTACGGGAGATCCGACCATCGGATTCTCCTAAACCCGGAACCGTTGGGTTCGTATCGAAAAGAGCTTTCTAACGAATATTAGAAATTTGAAATCTAACGGTTGGATTTGGAATTATGTCCAAATCAAATTTGAAAAAGGTCGCTGTAAGTGCAGTTCGATGGCCATTGATGGAAATCGACTGTACGGGCCTTGATAAAATTATTAAAAACAGTAATAATTTGTGTAAAATCATAAGAAAGGATTTAGAAAGAATTGGGATGAAAAACTCCATATTTGAAAAGATAAAAATAGATTTTTATCGAAATGAACTAGTTTTGAACTAGAATTACAATTCTATTTATTTTTAAATGAATAAATTGAATTTGAAATGGTTTTGATAATAACCAGAATTTCCAATGATTGCATTGGAATGGATTTGAATCGAAATTGTCTTCGGAATGTTTCGATGTTGGATTTCGTGATTATACAAATGTTGTTATGGAAATTTGAAAGATATAGATATATATATCGTTATTTCCAATACGATCTTTGTTGGCCGTAGAATTGGATATTGAATATAAGCCGGGATATTTTCTATTCAGAGCCTTGTATTGAATATCAAATGTGATTTGGGTTTGTCGTGAATAGTGTCTTCACTAACACTGTTCTTGAACCCAGTTGAGAAAAGATTAAATCTTTTTATTTAGATTTAATGAAGTGTACTAATTAAATGATATTTAATTGGAATTGAATTGGTATTGATTTTTGGGTTTATCGTGAACAGTGTTTTAAATAACACTCGTTCTTTAACCCGATGATTAATGAATGTGATTTTGGGTTTATCGCGAACCGTGTTTTTAAATGACACTGATTCTTTAACCCAGTTAACGATTAAAACTAAGTGGAGTTTTAATGAATCTTTAATTAGATTGAAATAATCGAAATGGAGTATCACCAGTTTTGCTCCAGGCGATAGTTAAATCTTTAATTAGATTTGAACGTGAAATGGTAATTGAATTTACCGATAACACTGTGGTGTTAGATATGAAGTATTACCAGTTTTACTTCATGGGATAAATAGGTTGGGATTGGGAAATTAAAACAAATGATTACTTCGGTAAGTTTCGTTAATCCCGGCTAGTTGAATCGAAATTCAAAAGAATAGAATAAAGAATAAATTCAAGGAATTTATCTTGGATAAAATTAATGGGAACCTTTCCCTATGAATGTGAAATTTAGAAACTAACTGTCGGTTAGCTAAGCAGAATGGTTTTCTGGATATTGATCTGATGTTGGTTTCGGCCTTCGGGGTTAATATTTGGGGAATTATTCTCTTGATTAATTTACTGTTAGTGACTGATGAATTGGAATGAGGCGTATGTTGTGTTTGTGTAACACTTATTCAAAATATACGCGAGTTATTCGGAAAGACCGGGTTTATCCCATTCTGAATAACTGATACGACGATAAGTCGAAGATGAAGACGATGGTCGAAGACCGGAGGTCTTCACGTCGTTTGGGTGATTACTGATGATCTTGATTGGGCTGTACACCCAAGAAGATGGAAACAGTTGGTGATCGTCCAGACGTACTTGGAGATCGATGGATATGCGGGGTACTAGGTGCCTTCGGTTTCGTTCAGACCCAGAACGAACTTGTAAATGGACTGTGTGTCTGACATTGGATTTTAGTCCGTGTGATTGATCTCTATTAAATATATATCTGTTTGGCGGCGGAGAATTTATTCTCTTGCTTAACGCCCTTCTCTGAGACGTACGAGCTCAGGGGTTATATATTGATGGATATCAAACGCATGGAGTGAATTGCCTGTGTGGCATGCCTAAGTGGCAATTGATCGAGGCTTCTGTTGAAAAGCAAAGTCTTGTGGTGATGATCAAAGCAAGGCCTTTGTGGCGTAGCTTTGTGTAACGTTTACCTCGCGTGTTTCACACCCGGTATGAACCAAAAACGGGAGAGGACCTCAGGGAGGGCATGCGTTTCCTTCTAGCTAAAAAGTGGCGTCGGTGGTTTTACACGCCCTGACGAGTTTGACTTATGTGGTTGTTGCTGTTGCGAGGCGCCTCGGATTGATCGGTCATTCTCGAACCGATGGGGTCATTTAGTTGGCTCATTGACACCCCAAAGGGTGGGGAAACGCAGTGTTCAGGCATTTTAATCCACATCGGTGGACCGGCCCTGTCGCTCCAAGGGTCACTCGAGCTCTGATCCTGAGACACGGGCTAGAGCGTCTCGAATCGGTTGAGGACTATCTTTTGCCTCGGTTCATAGATGGAAATCCAATTTTCAAATACGTGACATTTGCGGTTTTGATTGTAAACTTATATATGGCGACATAGTGGTATGGGTCATTCATGCCGCCTATGATTGATACTTATGATTTGAAGTTGTTTTATACACTATGCACTTATAATAGTATCAAATGATTTGTTTTAAACGTACCAAGCATTCTTTGGCTGTTATAAGGGAAAACCCTATCCCCCGGCTTGCGTTGCATTGCATTGTGTGACAGGACCTGGGTCTTATAACAGCTTCATTTTTCTTTATTTAGCATTGCGTTGTTTTTTTTATGCACAGGTATTCTAGGGAGGAAACCCGTTCCGTGTTATACGGCGTGGTCCCTTGATTTACCTAACTTTAAAAATAAAGATTAACTGTTTTAGTTCTCACACCAGTCACATTACTGACCTGGAGTTTATTGTTTTAACCTAAACTCTGGGTGCCCTTATTTTGACACGGGCAGCTAGTAGTTTTGGTTTTGCAGATTTATATTCACAGGATCCTGGTTTACAGCTGGAACGATATCCGGAAAGCTTTGTATCCGTATATCT
Organism: Allium sativum; assembly: GCA_030737875.1. Taxonomy (NCBI): domain Eukaryota; kingdom Viridiplantae; phylum Streptophyta; class Magnoliopsida; order Asparagales; family Amaryllidaceae; genus Allium; species Allium sativum. The sequence goes on along the minus strand of CM060919.1, from coordinate 563,101,025 downwards.
ACTTCTAGTTGTGTATTGTATTATTTTCCGCTGCTATCTATTTAAATGTAATTTAAATCTCTGATATTTCTGTGTAATATTTATTCATACTCTGTATATTCTTGTAATCTGATGCATTGTTGTAATATACAGTGAAATGTTCTTTTGTATGCGTTCTGTTGTGGCTTGTTCTCGAACTATCCGACGCTTTCCTTTACGGGGAGGTTACGGGTTTTCACAATTTTATTACCAAAATATTTCGTTCAACACATGACCAATCTCAATGGATGAGTACTGTCAACACATGAACTTTTATTTTATAATATTCTTTATTTTCTAAATTGGAATGAGGCCCAATCAATCACCATATAAGGTTAATTATATGGATTTTCATACATTACACACATATAATAGCATTGAAAATAATCAACCATCAACCAAAGTGCACTACACTGTATATGCATCAAATATAGATATCTAACGCTTATAACAGCCTGTCAATCGATCGATCGACATATTTAATCAATCAGGATGAGTGAATTTCAAATTTCATCCTAACACCCGTGTGGGGTTTCAAACAATCAAACACATATTTTATTTGTGCAGTTGGGCGATGTGTAAAATTTATCGTCCCAATCAATGTCCTTCAAATAGGTGTACATAAACAAACCGTCCGGTTTGTAAATGAATATTTATTTATTCACATTCACGTTAAAAATTATATTTTTAACGATAAAACATTTTATTTAACCTATGAATATTCTATTCGGTTCATTTATTCAATAAAATGATATTTTTATTTTCTAACATATTTTAGAAAATTTCGGCGGCATAACGGCACGATACTAGAAACGGGACGAGGCCTAGCCTTATCCCCGGTCTAGTGAAGGCCCACGCCATTCACACATCAATCAAATCAATTCATTTCACCAAACAATTCAATTTCAAATCAAATCATCTAACTAATCTATGCAACCAAACAAACAAGTCCATGGTCTGTGGACGATTGTGTCGGGTGCTACTAAGCACCGTCTGCATCCTAGTATATATATATAACTAGAGAAAAGAAAGTGAAAGGTGAGAAATTCTCACCGGTAGCTATCCCATATCTTGACTCTTCTTTTAGAAATCATCGCCATTCTCGCCCTTTGACGCTTTCATTGTCCGCTTTCACTACATATGTAAAAATCGGATTTTTACTTCGCTATTCAATATATAAAAATCGAATTTTTACTTCGCTATTCAATATATAAAAATCGAACTTTTACTTCGCTATTCAATATATAAAAATCGAATTTTTACTTCGCTATTCAATATATAAAAATCGAATTTTTACTTCGCTATTCAATATATAAAAATCGAATTTTTACTTCGCTATTCAATATATAAAAATCGAATTTTTACTACGTTATCATATAGATAAAATTCCATTTCAAAAATATAGATTTCGCATTTTTACATCTAAAAATTTCGCCTTTTCTAAAATAAATATTTCGCCTTTATAAACACATAGACTTCGCCCTTTCAAATTTAAAGATTTCATCTTTATAAAAATCTCATTTTTATTTTTCTACACACATAAAGATGATATTTTTAATATTCCTATCATGTAAAAATTATATTTTTAATTCTCTATCTAAACAAAAATCATATTTTTATAATCGCTATATAGTAAAGACTATATTTTTAATACTTTAAAAATATAAAAATCATATTTTTATTACTTTAAAAATATAAAAATCATATTTTGATTATCCTCCTTATATAAAAATTATATCTTTATACCTTCTATATAATAAAAATTATATTTTTATTTCGCTAATCCTTTTTTTTATTATCATTTGAAAGGCCTAACCCTTTTATTTTAAAATAAAATTAGGTTTGCATAACCGTATATGTAAGAAATAAATAAATAAAATTAAAACAAATAATAAAACTTACTGTTTTTTTTCTTTCTGAAGGTTGGAGAAGAGGTGTTCGCGGGGGGGGGGGGGGGGGCTTTGGCGGTCGTCTGGGTGGCGCGCTGGGGAGAGGTTCGGGGTGTGGTGGCGTCGGAGGTGAAGGCGGCGTCGACACTAAGGGGCGCGCGGTTGTCAGAGGCTCGGGGGCTCGGGATTCGCGAATGGTGTGGGGAGAGGGAGGTGGGGCCTGAGGGGGAGGAGCAGATCGAGGCGGCGCCGCCGCTGGGGGGGGGGGCGAGCGCGATTCCGTCCTTCATCGTTTTTTTTTATATCTGCGAATTCGATTGTGAACGGGGGGGGGGGCAGAAGATAAGGGAAAGGGTTTTTTTTATTTTATTTTATTATTATTTAATTCAACCTAAAGTTGACTTTTTCATACGACCTCGAAACGAGGCCCACCGCCAGTCGTCCATAGCGTTTTACCCCCATTCCGAACACAATGGGATATGTATCGCAAGCCGATTCGGCTGTTACAATCAGTTTCCGTTAAATTTACATTTAAATCGCTATATTGAATTTTAAACGTACATTTCAAATTACCGGGGTCACATACTAACTAGAAAAATTCCCGAAAAATATTTTCAAGCTTCGTATTGACGATACGGTCCTAACAAAACTAGTTTCGTCGAATTCTGAGACCGTCTGAAAAATGGCCATTTTCCAGTCGATTAAAATCAACTGAAACTGGTCAAACGCGTTTTCCTTTGCCACGCTCACATATCGATTCAGAAAATTATGAAATTTGGAACCTAGCAATAACTTTACATCACGGACCCAACAAAACTGGTTTCGTCGAAATCCGAGGTCGTTTGCAAATTTCCCATTTTTAAGGGCCTGAATTCCATAGCGACTATTCAGAATTTTCAACTGGACATATCTTTTGATTCCCGCTATGAAATTTCGATTATTCGGATTTGTTGGAAAGATCTTATCAAATAGATCCTAATGTTTTTGGTTTCACTAAAATCCGGATTGTTTTGCACCCGGTACATTCAATTGAAGTTTGAAATCGAATTATCGAACTACCGTGCCATTTTCAATTCTGTTTATAAATATATATAAATATTTATATTCTAACGACGACGTATATAATATATACGTTCGAATTATATTCAAAACAAATTTCTCGTCGATATTATTTAAAATTATCTATTTTAAATATTCAAAATTCGCAAAAATTGCCAAAATAAAAATTTTAAACTGGCCCAGATTTTCCGGGTTATTACAATCTCCCCCACTTAAAACTTTTCGTCCCCGAAAAGGAACAAAGTCGAAAGTGGTTTGATTAATCAACTCTACGTTCGATCTGGTTTCTATTCTCCAACTCTTTAGTTTCTGAGAATTTTCAAAATTTCAAAAATTTGGCTAACACCCTAAATTTTTGAAAAATTTCGCCATAACCTCCCCTGCACCGGGAGCATCGGGGAATTTCAAATAGCTTCCCCGGTCCTTCAGATCTCAAAAAGAAAAAGAAAAGGCCAAGCGGCTAGCCAATAGGCTCATAAAATCATCATCACCCAAACAAAACAGTAAATTATGTAGTAAACATGTACCTATTTGTCGGGCAAACAAATTTTATTCTTTGCTCTAGCCTCCTTGCTATGACCTATTCAATATAAGTATATGTATATGCAAGCAAATGCGACCAATTTTCAATACAATTCTATATTTGTTTCAATTATGCTAAATGGTTCAAAATCATCAAACAAATAAACAAGCAACACAAACATCAATCAATTAGTGAATTAGAGTCTCAAATTCATAATTTTGATACATATACAAAAATCATGTTTTTGATGCCAAATCACAACAATAAGCCCTATCTAATTTTGGTTCCCACGCCAGTCAACAGGAAATATATAGATATTACACGTTCGTCACTCGAATATAAATTCTGATGATGATATATCAATCATCAGAATCACCCCCGGGCGACTAGAATGTGATTCTATATCTACCCAATATATCAAAACTTCGAATACACGCGGATCAGACGTATACGCAAAATCTATATATACTGGATTGTCCACATCAATATAAATAAGTAACCAAATACGAATAATTGATTTATATTTCAAAACAAGATTTGTTTTCATTTTCAAAAATATACTCTTCACACTCGTTCTAGGATACTACTGATCCCATCTCTAACGAGTCATTCCCATTGGATATTACTAACCCAATATCTGATGAATTCTTTCGTATGGTTCTAATGTCTCTGGTTCTCTAGCTTTGTAAACCAAAGCTCTGATACCAACTGTGACGAAAAGGAATTTCGCTCGGTCCGAACCAGTCGCTAAACCGACCCAGGCCGTTCGAAACGCCCAAACGTTTGAGAGCAAGACAAATCAGAATGCATACAAAAGAACATTTCATTGTATATTACAACAATGCACCAGAATACAAGAATATACAGAGTATAAATGAATATTACACAGCAATATCAGAGATTTAAATTACATTTAAATACATAGCAGCGGAAAATAATACAATACACAACTAGAAGTAGATATACGGATACAAAGCTTTCCGGATATCGTTCCAGCTGTAAACCAGGATCCTGTGAATATAAATCTGCAAAACCAAAACTACTAGCTGCCCGTGTCGAAAATAAGGGCACCCAGAGTTTAGGTTAAAACAATAAACTCCAGGTTAGTCATGTGACTGGTGTGAGAACTAAAACAGTTAATCTTTATTTTTAATGTTCGGTAGATCAAGGGACCACGCCGTATAACACGGAACGGGTTTCCTCCCAAGAATCCCAGTGCATAAAACAAACAGCGCAATGCTAAATAAAGAAAAATGAAGCTGTTATAAGACCCAGGTCCCATCACACAATGCAACGCAGTCGAGGATAGGGTTTTCCCTTATAACAGCCAAAGAATGCTTAGTATGTTTAAAACAAATCATTTGATACTAATATAAGTGTATAGTGTATAAAACAACTTCAAATCATAAGTATCAATCATAGGCGGCATGAGCGTCCCATGCCACTATGTCGCCATATATAGGTTTACAAATAAAACCGCAAAGTCACGTATTTGGAAATTGGATTTCCGTCTATGAACCGAGGCAAAAGATAGTCCTCAACCGATTCGTGACTCTCTAGCCCGAGCCACAGGCAAGCGCGCAGGCAAGCCTTTAGATCGTCAGGGCCGGTCCACCGATGTGGATTATTATGCCTGAACACTACGTTTCCCCACCCTATGGGGTGTAAGTGAGCCAACTAAATGACTCCACCGGTTCGAGAACGACCGATCAATCCGAGGCGCCTCGCAACAGCAACAACCACATAAGTCAAACTCGTCAGGGCGTGTAAAACCACTGACGCCACTTCTAACTAGAAAGAAACGCAAGTCCTCCCTGAGGTCCGTCTCCCGTTTTTGGTTCATACCGGGTGTGAAACTCGCGAGGTAAACGTTACACAAAGCTACGCCACAAAGGCCGTGCTTCAATCATCACCACAAGACTTTGCTTTTCAACAGAAGCCTAGATCATTTGCCACTTAGGCATGCCACACAGGCAATTCACTCCATGCGATTGATATCCATCAATATATAACCCCTGAGCTCGTACGTCTCAGAGAAGGGCGTTAAGCAAGAGAATAAATTCTCCGCCGCTAAACAGATATATATTTAATAGAGATCAATCACACGGACTAAAATCCAATGTCAGACACACAGTCCATTTACAAGTCCGTTCTGGGTCTGAACGAAACCGGAGGCACCTAGTACCCCGCATATCCATCGATCTCCAAGTACGTCTGGACGATCACCAACTGTTTCCATCTTCTTGGGTGTACAGCCCAATCAAGATCATCAGTAATTATCCAAACGACGTGAAGACCTCCGGTCTTCGACCATCGTCTTCATCTTCGACTTATCGTCGTATCAGTTATTCAGAATGGGATAAACCCGGTCTTTCCGAATAACTCGCGTATATTTTAAATAAGTGTTACACAAACACAACATACGCCTCATTCCAATTCATTAGTCACTAACCGTAAATTAATCAAGAGAATAATTCCCCAAATATTAACCCCGAAGGCCGAAACCAACATCAGATCAATATCCAGAAAACCATTCTGCTTGGCTAACCGACAGTTAGTTTCTAAATTTCACATTCATAGGGAAAGGTTTCCATTAATTTTATCCAAGATAAATTCTTTATATTTATTCTTTAATCTATCCTTTTGAATTTCGATTCAACTAGTCGGGATTAACGAAACTTACCGAAGTAATCATTTGTTTTAATTTCCCAATCCCAACCTATTTATCCCATGAAGTAAAACTGATAATACTTCATATCTAACACCACAGTGTTATCGGTAAATTCAATTACCATTTCACGTTCAAATCTAATTAAAGATTTAACTATCGCCTGGAGCAAAACTGGTGATACTCCATTCTCGACCATTTCAATCTAATTAAAGATTCATTAAAACTCCACTTAGTTTTAATCGTTAACTGGGTTAAAGAATCAGTGTCATTTAAAAACACGGTTCACGATAAACCCAAAATCACATTCCATTAATTATCGGGTTAAAGAACAAGTGTTATTTAAAACACTGTTCACGATAAACCCAAAATCAAAATCAATTCAATTCCAATTAAATATTATTTAATTGGCATACTTCATTAAACCTAAATAAAAATATTTAATCTTTTCTCAACTGGGTACAAGAACAGTGTTAGTGAAGACACCATTCACGACAAACCCAAATCACATTTGATATTCAATACAAGGCTCTGAATAGAAAATATACCGGCTTATATTCAATATCAAATTCTACGACCAACAAATATCGTATTGGAAATAACGATATATATAACTATCTTTCAAATTTCCATAACAACATCTGTATAGTCACGAAATCCAACATCGAAATATTCCGAAGACAATTTCGATTCAAATCCATTCCAATGCAATCATTGGAAATTCTTGTTATTTTTAAAACCCTTTTTCAAATTCAATTTATTTATTTAAAAATAAATAGAATTATATTCCTAGTTCAAAACTAGTCCATTTCGATAAAAAACTATTTTTATCTTTTCAAATATGGAGTTTTTCATCTCAATTTTCCCCAAATCATTTCTTATGATTTTACACAAATTATTACTATTTTTAATAATTTTATCAAGGCCCGTACAGTCGATTTCCATCAACGGTCATCGAACTGCACTTACAACGACCTTTTTCAAATTTGATTTGGACGTAACTCCAAATCCAACCGTGAGATTTCAAATTTCTAATATTCATTAGAAAGCTCTTTTCGATACGAACCCAACGGTTCCGGTTTTAGGAGAATCCGACGGTCGGATCTCCCGTAATGTCCGTTTGAAATAAATGATCGAAATTCACGAACTGCCGCGGCGCGGCGCGTTCTATTCAGGCCATTATATTATATATATAATATATATATTTCGTCGATTTCTATTTAAAACGAATTATATAAATAGTTTTAAATTCGTTTCAAAAGCAATTTCAACTTCCATTTCGATTCAAATCAAAATTGAATTCTTCTTTATAAATTCGTTTTAAAATTCATTTCTATTCAATTCAAATTTCAATTCAATTTGAATTCATTTCAATTCGCTTTCAATTCAATTTGAATTTGTTTTCAATTCAATTCATTTCGAAATCGTTTTCAATTCAATTCATTTCGAAATCGTTTTCAATTCAATTCATTTCGAAATCGTTTTCAATTTAATTTCATTTCGAAATCGTTTTCAATTCATTTCATTTCGAAATCGTTTTCAATTCATTTCATTTCGAAATCGTTTTCAATTCAATTCATTTCGAAATCGTTTTCAATTCAATTCATTTCGAAATCGTTTTCAATTCAATTCATTTCGAAATCGTTTTCAATTCAATTCATTTCGAAATGAATTAAAATCGATATAAATATCGTTCACGTCAAAATGGCGTCAATCTAATCAACACGGCTTCATAAATTTCTATTTTCAAATATTCTATTTCAAATATTTCTTTTTCAAAATAGTTGTTATTATCAAAATATTTCGTTCAACACATGACCAATCTCAATGGATGAGTACTGTCAACACATGAACCTTTATTTTATATCGATAAAGATGTAAATTTTATTACCAAAATATTTCGTTTAACACATGACCAATCTCAATGGATGAGTACTGTCAACACATGAACTTTTATTTTATAATATTCTTTATTTTCTAAATTGGAATGAGGCCCAATCAATCACCATATAAGGTTAATTATATGGATTTTCATACATTACACACATATAATAGCATTGAAAATAATCAACCATCAACCAAAGTGCACTACACTATATAAGCATCAAATATAGATATCTAACGCTTATAACAGCCTGTCAATCGATCGATCGACATATTTAATCAATCAGGATGAGTGAACTTCAAATTTCATCCTAACACCCGTGTGGGGTTTCAAACAATCAAACACATATTTTATTTGTGTAGTTGGGCGATGTGTAAAATTTATCGTCCCAATCAATGTCCTTCAAATAGGTGTACATAAACAAACCGTCTGGTTTGTAAATGAATATTTATTTATTCACATTCACGTTAAAAATTATATTTTTAACGATAAAACATTTTATTCAACCTATAAATATTCTATTCGGTTCATTTATTCAATAAAATGATATTTTTATTTTCTAACATATTTTAGAAAATTTCGGCGGCATAACGGCACGATACTAGAAACGGGACGAGGCCTAGCCTTATCCCCGGTCTAGTGAAGGCCCACGCCATTCACACATCAATCAAATCAATTCATTTCACCAAACAATTCAATTTCAAATCAAATCATCTAACTAATCTATGCAACCAAACAAACAAGTCCATGGTCTGTGGACGATTGTGTCGGGTGCTACTAAGCACCGTCTGCATCCTAGTATATATATATAACTAGAGAAAAGAAAGTGAAAGGTGAGAAATTCTCACCGATAGCTATCTCATATCTTGACTCTTCTTTTAGAAATCATCACCATTCTCGCCCTTTGACGCTTTCATTGTCCGCTTTCACTACATATGTAAAAATCGGATTTTTACTTCGCTATTCAATATATAAAAATCGAATTTTTACTTCGCTATTCAATATATAAAAATCGAATTTTTACTTCGCTATTCAATATATAAAAATCGAATTTTTACTTCGCTATTCAATATATAAAAATCGAATTTTTACTACGTTATCATATAGATAAAATTCCATTTCAAAAATATAGATTTCGCATTTTTACATCTAAAAATTTCGCCTTTTCTAAAATAAAGATTTCGTCTTTATAAACACATAGACTTCGCCCTTTCAAATTTAAAGATTTCATCTTTATAAAAATCTCATTTTTATTTTTCTACGCATATAAAGATGATATTTTTAATATTCCTATCATGTAAAAATTATATTTTTAATTCTCTACCTAAACAAAAATCATATTTTTATAATCGCTATATAGTAAAGACTATATTTTTAATACTTTAAAAATATAAAAATCATATTTTTATTACTTTAAAAATATAAAAATCATATTTTGATTACGTTAAAAATATAAAAATCATATTTTGATTATCCTCCTTATATAAAAATTATATCTTTATACCTTCTATATAATAAAAATTATATTTTTATTTCGCTAATCCTTTTTTTTATTATCATTTGAAAGGCCTAACCCTTTTATTTTAAAATAAAATTAGGTTTGCATAACCATATATGTAAGAAATAAATAAATAAAATTAAAACAAATAATAAAACTTACTGTTTTTTTTTCTTTCTGAAGGTTGGAGAAGAGGAGTTCGCCGGGGGGGGCTTTGGCGGTCGTCTGGGTGGCGCGCTGGGGAGAGGTTCGGAGTGCGGTGGCGTCGGAGGTGAAGGCGGCGTCGACACTAAGGGGCGCGCGGTTGTCAGAGGCTCGGGGGCTCGGGATTCGCGAATGGTGTGGGGAGAGGGAGGTGGGGCCTGAGGGGGAGGAGCAGATCGAGGCGGCGCCGCCGCTGGCGGGGGCGAGCGCGATTCCGTCCTTCATCATTTTTTTTTATATCTGCGAATTCGATTGTGAACGGGGGGGGGGGGGGGGTGGGCAGAAGATAAGGGAAAGGGTTTTTTTATTTTATTTTATTATTATTTAATTCAACCTAAAGTTGACTTTTTCATACGACCTCGAAACGAGGCCCACCGCCTGTCGTCCATAGCGTTTTACCCCCATTCCGAACACAATGGGATATGTATCGCAAGCCGATTCGGCTGTTACAATCAGTTTCCGTTAAATTTACATTTAAATCGCTATATTGAATTTTAAACGTACATTTCAAATTACCGGGGTCACATACTAACTAGAAAAATTCCCGAAAAATATTTTCTAGCTTCGTATTGACGATACGGTCCTAACAAAACTAGTTTCGTCGAATTCTGAGACCGTTTGAAAAATGGCCATTTTCCAGTCGATTAAAATCAACTGAAACTGGTCAAACGCGTTTTCCTTTGCCACGCTCACATATCGATTCAGAAAATTATGAAATTTGGAACCTAGCAATAACTTTACATCACGGACCCAACAAAACTGGTTTCGTCGAAATCCGAGGTCGTTTGCAAAATTCCCATTTTTAAGGGCCTGAATTCCATAGCGACTATTCAGAATTTTCAACTGGACATATCTTTTGATTCCTGCTATGAAATTTCGATTATTCGGATTCGTTGGAAAGATCTTATCAAATAGATCCTAATGTTTTTGGTTTCACTAAAATCCGGATTGTTTTGCACCCGGTACATTCAATTGAAGTTTGAAATAGAATTATCGAACTACCGCGCCATTTTCAATTCTATTTATAAATATATATAAATATTTATATTCTAACGACGACGTGTATAATATATACGTTCGAATTATATTCAAAACAAATTTCTCGTCGATATTATTTAAAATTATCTATTTTAAATATTCAAAATTCGCTAAAATTGCCAAAATAAAAATTTTAAACTGGCCCAGATTTTCCGGGTTATTACAGGTTCACAGATGGAATTCCAACTTCCAATACATGACATTTCGGTTTTGATTGTTGTGCCTTGTATGGAGACAAAGTGGGATGGGGCACTCATGCCGTCTATGATTGATACATTTATATTTGAAGTTGTTTTTGACACTATACACTTATAGTAATAATATAATATGAAATTTCACGTGCCAAGCATTTTTGGCTATTATAAGGTAAAAACTCTATCCTCCGGCTTGCGTTGCATTGTATGATGGGACCTGAGTCTTATAATAGCTTTATTTTCTTTATTTAGCATTGCACTGTTGTTATATGCACTGGTATTCTTGGGGGTAAACCTGTTCCGTGCTATACGGCGTGGTCCCTTGATTTACCTTACTTTAAAACCAAGATAATAACCGGTTTAGTTCTCACACCGGTTACATGACTGACCTGGAGTTTATTGTTTTAACCTAAACTCTGGGTGCCCCTATTTTCCACACGGGCAGCTAGTAGTTTTGGTTTTGCGGATTTATATTCACAGGATCCTGGTTTACTGCTGGAATGATATTCGGAAAGCTCTGTATCCATATATCCCTTTCAATTTTGTTTTGTATTATTTTCCGCTGCATTGTAATTTGTAAATCTATGATATTTTTCTGATGTATAATATTTATTCATACCCTGTATATTCTTGTACTCTGATGTAAATTGTTGTAATAAGCAATGAAATGTTCTTCTTTTTGTGTTCTGATATTTTGTGTTCTCTATTCAATCCGGGCTTTCCTTTACGGGGAAGTTCGGGTCGTCTCACATCCTATCTCTTACCACCATTATTGTACTTTAAATTCTTGATTTCTATAGTTACACTCTGCCGATTTCAATACAAATTATATCATTCTCTTTCTATTATCAATCTCTAACAAATACTCTCTGTTTGGAAGTGTTATTCAAGATTTTTAGGGCTACTGTAATTGTCAAGGAAATGGTGCGTTCCTTGTAGCCTGTAAATCAAGGAAAAGGAGCGGTGTTAGCCTTAGAGCCGTGAAATCAAGGGTGTTGGAGCGGTGTTAACCTTGTGGCCATGAAATCAAGAGTGTTGAATCGTGTTAATCTTGTAGCTGTGAAATCAAGGGTGTTGTAATTGGACACTGATATTAATAAAACTCTGGGCAATCCAGCTTGTGTGGGATGGATATAGGAGTAATCTGAACCAGTATAAAATCCAATGTATTCTTTCCTTTTCTGCATTTTATTTTGTTTATGTTTGCATCTGTGATTGTTTCGGTTGTGATATTCATTTTGTGATTCATATAGTTGTTTGAGTAATTGTCAATTGTTTAAGTTCTCCATAATCTTTTTAAAACACTATTCACCCCCCCTTTAGTGTTAGTTTTTCCTTAAGATCTGTGATTCTCATCCCTAATAATTGGTATTAGAGCATAGGTTTTCCAAATTTCATCATCTGAATTTTGAAAATATTAAATGGAAAATTTTTAACACTATTTTTCATATGTGTATGTCACAAAATCATAATGATATTATTATTGAAAACTACAATTAGTTATTTTGAAAAGTCACTTGATTCTTTGAAAAGTTGTGTTGTTTTGCAGGGGAAGAGTTATGTCTGATGACTACTGGCCAAAAGACACCTAGAAGTTCGTTCATCAGTTATGAAGAAAAAGAGGGATATATCTACAATGAAATGAGACCTTGTCAATACAAAACTTTTGATTTTCTTCTACAACTTGATTCAATACTATTCTTCTCTTCATCTGCTTCGCAATGCCACTGGTTTCATGCGAATCCATCAAGAAATAGATAAGTTATGATCAAATGAAGTTTTGTTGCACAAAAGGAAAAAGAAACTAAAAATGTCACTAGTATTCTTCGTATTTCACTCGAATATTTGAAATATCTCATCCCAACCCCTTTTACAGATTGAACTACTTGTTCTCGCGGTCGTTTTGATGGGTAGATCATCAAACTGTGATAAAAATTGAGTGAGATATGATAGTTTGAAATTGACTATCCAAAACAGAAAATTATATACAGGATCTTCTATTTTCCTCTCATTGATTTGGCTTACTGCACCATAATATCATTCAAATTCCTCACCAAACTATTACTGAATTGTAGCCTTTGCCTTCCTCTTCGATTTGCCGTTGGTTTCATCTAATTCCGTTAAGAAACAAAGAAGTTATGCCTCCTAGAAGATTGATTGAAAGTGGAAAATCGGGAGAAGAAGAAGAGAAATGGTTATGAAAGGATATGACTATTGAGACTATTTATAGTTGCTGAAGTGTCCATTCATTCAAATTCAAATTCAAAATTTTGGCGCCAAGTTGGTTAAACTACTAAATCATCAATATATTTCTCATACGATCTTCAAATTCAGCAAATGAAAATATTATGTTGATTAGAAAAACGAGCCTATCGCAATAGAGTAGATCTCATCGTCAAATTTTGGAAGAAGTGAATGTGTGGTTCAATAAAATGGAAGAACAACTAAAAGAAGGATTACCAAAAGAGGTACACTTTATAATTTTTTTCATAATTATCATTGAATTTAGTAATGTAATACTATGCACATAGTTAGATAGAGAATTTGTCTCTTTAATAATTCTAAATACTTTGGTTCATATGTCAATACACCATAGTATACATATATACCAGTCTAATTAAAATTTATCAGTTTTCTTATTCTAATTTAAATTTCACTACACTTTGATTTGGTTGTGAAAAATTGAAAGGACATCTTTTAAATATGAAAATGTTAGTTCAAACTCTAGTTATCAATTTTGTTCATCTACTTATGTTTCATATATTTTGTTTCAAAAATCTATACTGAAAGTATACAAATCGATAAAATTATATACATGGTTCATAGATATGTTAATATGCTTGAAATAATTTAATTTTGTCAACTTTTATATGTAATTTAACTTATGTATTTTTCACATATAATTTCATGAAATTTTGGGTTACATTATCACAAATTCTGTTTGTAACTTAATACTAATTTTGATTTCTTATTTTATGAAGATTTATAAAACTTGTATATTTAACTTAATATTTTGTTATAATATATATATATATATAATTTTTTTATGTCTTAAATTTGTAGTTAAAATATAAGAAGTTGTTTTTAAAAAAAAGAAGCACCCTACTAAGATTATTTAACTCCACATTTCTCATAAAATTATTCTAAACATTTACTGCCTATCATGAATATATTTTTAATTACCATTAAACACTTATCTTTACTTTTTTTTCAATCTAATCCATTAGTATCATTAACCTAATTTTAAAATGGTTAACGTATATTACCTTTGTTTAGTTGATATAAATTATAATAAGTTAGATGTCACTTAAGATTATACTTTGAATATCTTTTACCGAAATACATATCATCATCGAACCATTCTGCATAATTATTGTCATATTATCATTAAAAATCTTATTTCATATCACATCTCATTAGTATAAATTACAATGCATGGTAAAAACATTCATATCACAAGATGCATTACATTCAATAATCATTTCATATTGCTTTGCATATGACACACCGCATTACATGTTAACTTTTTAAAAGTATATAGTATGGGAAGTTTTATATTGTTATCTTAGAAATGTATAGGTTTATTAATTAAACACATAACATATTTACTTTGACATGGTTGACTTATTTGGCTTGATTGAGTTATTTGACTTGATTGACTTGTTTGACTTGATTGATTTATTTGACTTGGTTGACTTGTTTGAGTTGTTTGACTTAATTGACTTGTTTGATTTGTTTGACATTAGTAACTTGATTGACTTGTTTGTCATGGTAGAATTTCATTTGTTGTTGATAGGTTTGTTAGAAATATACTTATGCATATGTAGGTATTAAATAACATAACTATACTCATCTTTTTCAGATTTCATTACTTCATTTTTATATTGTTCTTGTAGTATTAGATTAAAGCGGGAGCTTTATAGGATTTTAGGATAAATAGAAGTTACAAGAAATGTTTGACTTTATGTTTGAATTTGGTATGATTGATTTGAATTTATTTTTTGTGACAACAAGACTTAAATTGGTTGGTTGTTTGGTTTAAATGATTGTATTGATTATAATCATGTATAGTTTACTTAGTAGAATTACAATAGTATGGCTATAAAATTAGGGGGAGTTACAAGAAAATCATAGATTTAGGAAGAGTTATAGATTTAGGGGGAGTTATAGATATATTGAATTAGTCACTAGGATCATTTATGATATAAATTTAGAAGGAGTATAGATAAATATACTTTTTGTTGATGATAAAGGGAGAGAAATTATAAAATAGGTATAATTTAGATTGGTATGGTTTAAGGGGGAGTTAGAAGGAATTCGTGGTGAAAGGGAGAGTAATCAAGAAATCAGATCAACAAGTAATATCAGGTTTGAATATTTTATAAACCATGGTTGTCATCATCAAAAATGGGGAGATTGTTGGAGAATAGAACTTTTATGCCAACAACCTTGTTAACATTATTGATTATAAATTATATACAAACATCTTTATCTAGAATATATATATATGTATATGTACATACAGGATTTATATGTAGGAAGTATATACCGAAGACTGTACGATTAAGAGTTTTTAGAGATTCAAGATTTCGAAGTAGATTCAAGACTCATGAGTATCAACATATCAAGATTTCAAGAGTTCAAGATTATCAGAGTAATAGAGTCTAGTTAGTATGTAAAAAATCTGATTAGTACTCTCGAAATTCTATTTTGAATTTTTTTCTTTCAAATCATTTCAAACTCTTTTCAAAATCATTTTAAATCGTCTAAAGGTTTTAACTTATGATTTGAAATATACAAGTTTCTTATATAGTTTTGGTATATTATAAAATTGAATAATTATATTATGTATGTTTATAATTATATAGTTTTATATCGTATACATATTGTTTTTATATTATATGTTTAAATAATAGCTTATATGTTCTTATACTTACGAAATTACATTTTGAACAACTAGTTTTGATTTAGGAATTTTCAGAATATATATATATGTATAGATTTAAATACTTTAAAAGATGATTTAAAATTTAAAAACCTAGCATATGTCGACATGCATGTTCTTACATGTCGTCGTATAACTGTCACTTTTTTAAAATTCAAAAGAAAGTATTTTTTATTTTGAAATGTTTTAGAACTGCTGTGACCTTTGGAACACTATATAAAGGCCTCATTTTTGAATTTTTTAATAACTAATCTTCTCCTTCTTCATCCTATCTCTTCCCACAATTATTCTACTTCAAAATCTTGATTTCTACACTTATACTCTACTGATTTCAATACAAATTATATCATTCTCTTTCTAGTTATATCATTCTCTTTCAATTCTCAATCTCTATCAAATACTCTCCTTTTGGAAGTTCTACTCAAGAGTTCTAGGGCTGTTGCAATTGTTAAGGAAAGGGTGTGTTCCTTGTAGCCCGTAAATCACGGAAAATGAGCGGTGTTAACCTTGGAGCCACGAAATCAAGTGTGTTGGAGCGGTGGTAATCTTTTAGCCGTGAAATCAAGGGTGTTGAATCGGTGTTAACCATGTAGCCTGAAATCAAGTGTGTTGTAATTGGGCACTGATATAAATAAAAATTTGTGCAATCCAGCGTTTCGTGGAACTGGACGTAGGAGTAATTTGAACCACTATAAAATCTTGTGTGTTTTTTCATTTTCTGCACTTTATTTCTATTTATATTTGCATTATGATTGTATTTGTTGTGGTATTCAATCTGTGATTCATATAATTGTTTGAGTAATCTTTAATTGTTTAAGTTTTCTATAATCTCTATAAAACACTATTCATCCCCCCTATAGTGCTAGTGTGTCCTTAAGATCCATGATTCTCATCCCTAACATAACCTGTATATACTCTTTTATTTACGAGTTCAAATATAATGAACTTAACTTAGGTGATGACAACACCCATTTATCATTTAAGTGGCATGATCCCCTCCTTTTGTTCTAATATGCATAAAGATGCATGTTGACACGCTTTTTGGTCGAAGCTGTCACACGTCATTTACATCATCAGCAAACACAAAGCGATTCAGTTGAAGTCGCAACGTAAACACAAAAATGGGCCAAAACCCCTTTAGATGACCTCTTTTGGGCACAAAAAAATGGATATGGTTCTTTGCACGGTAACTCTTGTAGCCCTCTAAGTTAGCTTCAGGTACTAATTTTGTTTGGCCCAAATGGCCTTATGGTTTGAAAGTTACGCCCGTTTTCGTGAACGCGCATCGGTCACTCAAAATCATTGGATCAACTCAGCACGGCAAGCCCAGGATTCGGCAAGCACAAGCCTCCCCCCTTTTTGCATCCCTTAAGGGGATACAAAATTTTGTATCCTTCGGGGTACGAAAATTCATATCAGGGGATACGAATTTTTGTATCCTCTAGAGGGATACAAAATTCATAACCCTCAGGTGATATGAATTTCAGTATCCCTCATCAAAGGGATACAAATTTCGGGGTATCACTCTTCAAGGGATCCAAAATTTTGGTATGTGGTCCCCATATCTCACCAACTCCACTACCAACTCTCACTTATAAATAACTCCACGCTTGGCTTTCAAAAGGGTTAGATTCTCTTGGCATTTTTGGACTCCTTAAAGTACTCAAGCACCATTAATGGCTTCCATCTTCTTCCCCATGGCTATTGGACATAGCATGGACCACTAAAACTTTACATACACATTTTCTATCAACTTCGGTGCATTTACACTACTTTTGGACATATTTCGATTTCGCGGACATTGTTGACCAAGTCAACGCGCTTTTAACTCAATGAAGAAGAAGGACAATATGGACAAAGTTTAGAATTAGCAAACCATTTGTTGTTCTATCATACAAATTTGTACACTGAAATTGTCCAAACTTATGCAAACTTTGTAATCGTCAATTATACAATGAATGACTACTATAAAGTGGATGTATGTGTTAGTGCTGAACCACTATAAAAAAGTTGTATTCTCCAGCATTACTTTAATTTACTTTTGGATCATTGTGTTGCTAATACACTCACACTTGAGAGTTGGCATGCATTGAATCGACGACAATTCAATAATACATATTTTTCACAAACCAAATCCAAAAACAACTTAATTGTTCCATTCACTACTTAGCTTCAGGATACTTAAAGCATTACACCAGTTTACTTAAAGTATTATACAAGTTCATAAAAACCACTAAAATAATAATACATACACTTCATTAAAGCTTCTAAACTACTAAGATTTTATTCCCTATAGCAGCATTCCTTTTGCATTTTTAAGCACTTTAAAACAACAACTTCATAGTCGTCCATATCAACTTACTTATGCTTCTTTGCCTAGAATCAATCCTTGAGCTTCCACCATCAAAGCGAGATACCCCAAGTGATTGAAAACACAATCAAAATAGGGTCAGAAACCAGTCTGGTATGAGTATAAAGCATTAAACATATGGCATATAAAACATAATTTAGGTATATCTCATACACTTACTCATATTTAACAAGCATGTCTTTCTTTAACTGGTTTTTACATGTCATTATACCAGGTTTTACATCAATAGTTAACAAAACTAAGTTATGATTCACATAAATATGTAGACAATCGTCCAAACAACACGTGCATTTCATATGCATCCCTGTCCATTTTCCCTAATGATCTTTCACTAACTTGTATTACAACTAAGTCTACCACCATCACCTAGGACTGCTCTTATTACATTTTATTGGGTCAAATACCTATTTCCTAGCACTGAACACCAAGTGCAAACTGCTTGGGTCATCAACTAGGTTATCCCAGCACACAAAGACCTACGGGGATTAAACAAGCCATATGCATAGTTAACATCCTCATTATGCTAAATAGATCAATGTGACCTGGTGACAATCACCCTTTCCTGACCCTTTTTCTTTGTTATTAGTTAGGTTTCTAATCTATTTTACCCTAACTCTTTCCTATGCACCTAATTATATGAATGAAATTCCCATCAATATTGACGTACATATTTATATAATATTACTAGCGTATAAACTGATGCAAACAACCATTTAGCATAGCAAAAGATTCATGCAAACATTCCAAAATAAATCAAAAATCCATGACTTATTCTGGCACGTACCAATTATAATTATTGTCCTAACTTTATTTCATGTATCTAGGTTATTTTATCAATCATAATACAAATCATATGGATTTTATATATTGTTGTATGCATAAGATAGAGATACTGAGGATACCTCCTAACCCTTTATTTCTCTTTACTAAATATAGAAATCTAGCTTAAAGAAATACAACGATAAACATATCAGCACATGAATTCTCCCATTTCTCTATTTATCTTTTCTCTATAGACATAAACATAAGCTCAAACCATCTTGTTCAAGCTGCTTATTTCTATTTACATAATCCTACCACACAGCAACACCCTTAAAAACCATTTATTATTATTTTTACTCAGATCTATATAAGTTTTTGCTTGCATAACAAGTAACATGCATATCCATTTCAACATGAAAATATACTCATTTTGATTATTCAATACTACAACAATTATTTAAACATATGAAATAGGCTGCCTGATTAAGTCTTAATGCCTCACAAGTAATGAAATATACTCACCAAAACTCTTCTTCACTTATTCCTAAACTTTCCTGCTTCCTTCCATTATCTCTACAACCCCATTATCATCTTAAACTTTAGGGAAAAATATAAGTGTTTTATTTCCTAGAGGTCACCTAGTATTGGTTTTATATATGATCAAACGTTAGGATTTTTCTCTTATACATAATACCTATATTATCCTTTTATGCAACCATATTCCAGTCATTTTTAGCTCCGCAATTCTAGCTGTTCAACTAACAAAAATGATTCACTGCATCCTCTGTCAATTTACCCAGCATGTTACTTACCATTTTTGGTAATAAGTCTATCATACTATCTGTATGACTCACTGGCTAAAAGTGGTCCCCTTTTCTTTTATGTTTAAAGGATGTATTATATTGCTAATATAATAGAAAGAGATTTGCATATATTTTCCTGGTTACAAATTGAACCATAAAGAGATATGCCAAATGGTCTTAATATTTTTCCCTATGCCTAAAACATACTTAAATGATTAGTTACACGCAAACAGGTTTTATGCAAATGTTATTCAATGTCAATACTCATGCATTTATTTATAGCTAACTTATATACCAAATATCATGTACACATACAAACAGTGTCATTTCTATTTTATGTTATATTATATTCAGGCAAAGAAATTGTTAAATATAAACCAATATAGAGTTAATAATCTAGGTTTATCACACATCTTTGATTGTTCAGCATGCTTGATTTGAGAAATTTGATATTAAACTGAATCTTACCATTGAGTGAAAGCCACTTTGTATAGTCAATTAAGGTATGAAGCAGTTGAAGTGGAAATCGGTTAATTTGGTCAATGTATAATGAAGTATAGATGATCGGGAATGCACCTCAGAAATGTAGGAGGGACTTCATTCTTTAAATCCAGAGTTGTTTGTTCCAAGTACTATTTATTTCGAATCTATCATATATTTCTACATGTTTCTATTCTCCTGTCTCGTTCCTTTTCGAGGGTGAAAAGTTTCGGGGGAGGAGAATGTAACGACTAACAAATTTTAGTGATTTAAAATAAATGTTTAATTGAAATTTAATGTTAAAAATTTAAGATTTAGAATTAAATACTGAAATTGTGATTTTGGGAAATATGTTAAGAAAATTTCTTAGAAATTTAACTTTTTGCGAAATGTAGTTAAATTTGAAAATTCAATGAAAATTGAATTTTTTTTTAATTAAAAATATCTTTAAACTCAAATATAGATATTATTCTGGTTAGGATACCATTTTTCATTACATCAAAATCGGATATCAGCAGCTTCCCATTTGGGATTTTTACTATAAAACCAAATCAGCATTTATGTGTATTTACATGTATTCTCTCGAGTAGTTTTCATCTTTATCATGAATTTTTTCTTTGAAGTTTGGAAATAAATTATTGGTTATTAGGCCAACACCTTATTTCCTACTTGACACCTTGTTTTCCACGTAAATCTACAAAGAGAAATTAGCTGAGAAACAAATACATATTTGTCAATTCCTTCTCTTTCATTTCTCATTTCCTCACCGAAAAAATTCTGCAAGTTTCTGTATCTCCTTCCCTCTCCTTAAAAAATATCCTAGACCCTCTCACCTTCACCTCCTCCTCCCTAATCCGCCTCCAACTATCATCCGCCACCATCACCGGTTCATGCCCGACCCAGCCTTTCCACCAGCTTCTCCTCGTCCCCCTAAAAATCACGACCATCAACCCCACTCCCAAAATCCACTAGACCCAAACAAAACCAAGCCACCACACCATAAAATCATCCACCTGACCACCACCTTCCATGGCTAGCCACTCCTAGCGCTACCTAACCTACCTCGTGACCAACCCGTGCGGCACCCAGCTAGGTGGAGCCCACACCCAAACAAAAAATTCCTTGGCCAAACCCTTTTTCCCCCTTCTATTTAAAAAAAAACCAAAGTTTGTATTTTCGATCTCCATTCATCATTGCTCTCATGTCGTAGCATGTGTCGAGTTATATCGTGAATTGTCTTCAGTCATATCTTGTTACCTCTCAAACCATGAACGGTAACCGTTCACTCACGACTAACATCCTAAGTTAAGTTAATTGATAGCGGATGAAATGTTGATTGATATGCTAGTTATTGATATATAAATTGGTAAACGATTGTTACATGATATGTTATGCTTGTGATAAGTTTAAACTGTTCACATATGGTACATGAAAGGATATGCTATGTTGGATATGATATGTGATGCATATGCTATGTCATATGATATAAAACCACGCTACAAGTTCCCAATATGAAATCATTATAGGTTGAAATGATACATACCCGAGTCACTATATCGTTTATGAGACTATTATGGCATTGACTTGGCATATTACATAACCAGAAATTTAGTAATTATGTGTTGAAATGATACATACATGAATTACTTGACCATATGATAGAAAATTATATACGAACAATGTTGGTTAATTAAAATTATTCTATAAAATTTTAGAAGTATGTTGTGATTTAATAAACTTGATTTTGAAATTCAATTTAAAAGATCTAAGTTCGAATTTATCAATGATTTGATTTAATGTGCAATTTTAAAA
This sequence comes from Allium sativum, assembly GCA_030737875.1. Lineage (NCBI taxonomy): Eukaryota > Viridiplantae > Streptophyta > Magnoliopsida > Asparagales > Amaryllidaceae > Allium > Allium sativum. The sequence goes on along the minus strand of CM060919.1, from coordinate 563,078,876 downwards.
TTAAATTATGTTTTTTAAAGTTTTTAAGTTTATAAATTTAAAAGACTTCAAAATTTAATTTTAAGATTTTAACTTAAGTTTTATATAGTTTTAAAATTTTAACTTCGATAATATAATATAATATAAATACTTAATTTAATAAAATAATTTGATTTAAAAGTTTAATTTAATATATTAGTATAAATTACTACAAGAATTTTTTAAAATTTTAATTTAATATACAAAATATTTTTGATAATTTTACTAAATACAATTTAAGGAAGATAAAGTTTTAGGTTTAATTTGTAACTTAATCTAATTTAAAAGGTTAAATTAATAAAATATTTTTATCAAGTTTTATTGTTTAAGTGATTTTTAAGGATATAATTATGAAATTGAATAACTTGACTTGAATAGTCAAATTTAATAATTTAACTTTTAATTTGAATTAATCAATATGAATAAACTTAACTGTTTAAGTTAAATAATTTCAAATAAAATATATTTTCAAGTAAATATTTTAGAATTGATTTAAGTTGTAACTTAAGATTCTATTATTAGGTATATTTTATAAAATGACCATGTTATGAAATAAGACGTCTGGTTATTGAAGAGACCATGTTTATATATTGGCATTACCCTTTGTTAATACCGAAACCACTTTAACAATGTGTACATGGTGGATGATACAAAATAAAGTAGGATCGACTGGCGAACAATCACTAGAATGAGGTAAGAGAATGATGATGGATAGCCTTAACATTTTTTCAAAATTAAAATGACTAAAACATGAGCTATACTGGGCCAAGCGGGGTTACTCCCATATTGAATGCACTTCTTTGAAAACCATATCTCTTAATTGTGATCGATTGGTGCACACCCTAGATTATGGGAGTGTTCTTTTGAGGTTGATGGTTTCTATGGTTGTGCGTTACCATATGCCTGAGAGGAGAAAACGATAGAATACCATCTTAGGTATTCCATCGCATGCCTTGTCATATTTATCCTGATCGATCCCACTAAGATTTTGTACCTATGGAGTGCTCCTTGATAGCACACTAATTTACAGTATGGTATAGACTACAGTGCTTATATAAAATAAGTCAAAGGCGATATACGTAAGGTTTTTATGTTATTTTCAATACTATATTTTACTAATATACACTAATATAACATCGTATTGTATTATATGTAAATAGTTAACGAATCCTTTTAGTATGTTAATACCGAACATCCTTCGAGTTACATGTACCTTTCACATGTATACATTTCACCTGAGCTGATTTACTTGCATAAGAATGTTAGTCCTGACTTGAGCATCTTGTTTTACTTTGTGCTCGGGTTAGCCTGAGTATCACATTATTCGAGATTCACTTTTGGAGCTAGGGACCTATTGAAGACTTAGATATCTGTCTACTATTTCTTTATTTCAGGTATTTCCTATTTCAATCATTTGCTTATGTCTTAGTAAACTTCTATGCATTTTTATTTCTGTTGTATTTGCATTGCGACTCTGATAATATGTATTTGCTTCAGAGACTATGTTTTATATACTAACTTCATGAGTTATTATGTTTTAATTATGTATTCCACTGCGAGATGTTGTATTTTTACTTATCTTTGATTCCATGGTTTGATCATTGTTATACCCAAATTTAATAATAATTTTTTATTTTGAACAATTTGGGTTGAACATGTGTGGTTTTATTGTCGACTTGAATGGTTCGAAATAGTGGGCGTTACATAAGTTGTAGGGGAAGCATCTAAATAAAGTGAGCATGAACACATCACATCAACATATTTATTTAAAATTTGGAAACTTAAGATATGTTTGTTATCATCAAAAGGGGAGATTATTGAGTATAATGATATGATCTTTCCTTGATGATAACACACACACAGATATATATATACGATAAATTTTCTTGTTATTGTACTATTTTATTTTTCACATAATTAAATAAATATTTAAGAATAAAATAATCAAAATTGGAATTTTATTTAAACCAATATTTTATTCAAAAAATATTTTATTATATATTTGAATAGTACACATTCCGCTTCCACTATATTACAATTCTCAGTCATTATACAAATTCTTAGATTCTCACATACACATTCTCACTACACACTCATGCACAAAACTCTTGCTCATTCACACATGATTTAGATATTCATTTGCATGCTCCAATAATTGTCCACTCATATCTTATACACGTATAATAAATAATGCAGTAAACCAAAATAGGAAACAAATCTAAATTGCAAAAAAAAAAAATTTGGCCTTAGTATATGGGTTTGTTTTTCTTTATGTTTTAGATATGGACTTGTGTTTGTTTGGAAAACTTATTAATTAACAGTGACAAACTGTAAATATTATAAGGCCATGACAAATATAAATCTCATAAATAACTACAGAGGTCAAGCCCGATCGCTCAACTCGGTGCAGGTGAGCACAAGATCAAATTCAAGCAAACTTGAACTCAACTCAAGTGTCTAAGGCTACGTAAAATGGTTAAGAAGAAAGCTCGACGCATTAAGAAAAAGATACAAGAAACGTCTAATATACCCAAATCAAAATAGCGTGCATAAGTGATGAGAACCATAATACAAACCACTTTGACACAAAAATACAATCGAAAACAATTAAGTACAACAAGTACAATGGGCTAGTGTAACAGATACAAGATAGATCAGTGTATTACACGTGCACAGCATAGACAATCAAGGGTACAAGGAGCACCAGCTAAAAGTGACTCAACACAAGTGAAAATGCACGCAAAATGTTTTAGAGCAGAGTGTATATATGTAAGGTGGAGAAATGTATAGCAAGCAATGAAGGCTTCAGGTCAACAAGCATCAAGTACAACATGATGGTTAAGCAGGAATAAAATGCAAGTCAGTAGCAATTAGCAAGTACAAACCAAATAGACAGAAGTGTAAGTCAGTAAGCAGTGTGTATAAGCAAAGTCTAGAAGTCCGAATTATAATCATAGTAAAACAATATCACCAGACAAAACAGAGGTAACATGAAAGCAAGGCAAAAAATCCAGTTAATACATCACCAAAACAAGCATGTTCAATGGCACAGGATTTTAAGGTTAACAAGATGATCAACTATACCAAAGTGATCAACAGAACAACAAAAGTGTTCATTAATAAAATGTCACGACCTTAAAGTGCTTAACAAGTCAAAACCAAATTCAAAGATTCAATCAAGACAAATTTACATCGATGTATTAAAAGTGCAAATCATAATTTCCAACATTATCAAAACCAAAATAAAAAATTAACCAGGTCAAATATACATGACAATATATTCGAATATATCACATTTAAAAAAGTCGGTATGTGTCAACGAGAAAGTCAAAAAATTTGGAGCGTTTAATCAGAAATTCATAACCAAAATACTTAAATCAAAAATTAGAGATATATGTGGAAATTATAGTAAGCAATTCCTATAAATTCAACCCAATTCATCACCATCAGAAGTGGAAGAAAATCTAAGATGTTGAACATAGGTGAATTAAAAAAGGGCATAAATCATACCAGTTAATTATCAGATTCAAACTCGACAACTAAGTAGCCGAAAGCAATCATTTAATTGGATAACCAAATATTTTATTTATTCGATTGAATTTCAAGTGAATAGGCAACTTTAATTATTATTTTCATTTTTCAATGATAAATTAAGCTGAAAAGAACAAAAGTGATCGGCCAGAAAGACAAGAAGTGTGAATGAGAAATAAACGAGATTATCTCATTTGAATTGGGTCAAACTTTATTAATCTTATCCAAGTCTGTTTAAGTTTTTATTGATAGGGTTTTCTTTATTATTTTGATCTCAAGTTTTATTGTTAAAAGCTCAAGTTTTAATTTCTAGGTCGTAAACTAAAGGGGATAGTATGAGAATTTGTAACTCAGTGGCTAAGTCATGACAGGGTGTTGAGCGTAGATTTAGAATGGGGATTGTTAAAGGGACTCCATTTTTTGTTAAGGGAGGGACAATTTTTCAATTTTTGATGAATTGTTAAGGGGAGGACAAAATAAATTAGCCTCCCCTTAACCATATAATTAAAAATTCCAGTACTATCCCTATAACAGAGAAAATCTAATGCACACCTACAAATAACTATATAAATTTAAACAATTAAGCATAAGTCAGACCACACTTGCATGAATTCAAACACTTAAGCATGAGTCAGACCATCACTTATTAACATTTCTTGATTTAATAAGATACATGAATAATTAACTCTGCAAATTGCAAAATAAATTTAGAAACAATTTACACTGATCTTCTATAATTCAACTTAAAAGGAAAATAAAACAAAATAACAATCAAACAAAGATCCACCTCCTTCAACTCTCCCCGATTCAAACAAAGTTCATATAATCTCAATAAGGCAAATTCTATTTATACACCGAAAATCCCTTAACATACACCATTATTTTTTCTATAAAATTATATTACTAAATTACCCTTTTCTTTAATTGATTTTTAAAACTTCTGGATATAAAAAGTCAAATTGTTCTTAAAAATATTGAAACATGATACAAACTAGAAATGTTAATGAATTATTTATTCACGAAGTCTAAAATTTCTATTAAAAAAACATTCAGAAATAATGTCTAATTTAGAAATGTTGATTTATTTTGTAGAATCATAGTAATTTTGTTGAAACTGATTTTTTTTTAAATTTTTTTATAAAAGTTACAATATTAGTACAAAAAATGTAATAACCCGGAAATCCGAGCCAATTTAAAATTTTTATTTTGGCAATTTTAGCGAATTTTGATTATTTAAAATGAATTATTTTAAATAATAACGGCGAGAAATTTATTTTGAATAGAGTTCGAACGTATATATTTATTCGAATCGTCGTTAGAATATAAAAATTTATTTATATATATAAAAGGAATTGAAAATGGCGCGGTAGTTCGATAATTCGATTTTAAATTTCAAATGAATGTACAGGATTCAAAATAAACCGGATTTTAGTGAAACCAAAAATATTTGAATCTAATTGAGAATATCTTTCCAACGAATCCGAAAAATTGAAATTTCATAGCGGGGATAAAAAGTTATGCCCAGTTGAAAATTCAGAATAGTCGCTATGGAATTCTGGCCCTTAAAAATGGGAATTTTGCAAACGACCTCGGTTTTCAACGAAACCACTTTTGTTGGATCCGTGATGTCAAATTATTTCTAGGTTTCAAATTTCATAATTTTTTGAATCAATATGTGAGCGTGGCAAAGGAAAACGCGTTTGACCAGTTTTAGTTGATTTTAATCGACTGGAAAATGGCCATTTTTCAAACGATCTCAGAATTCGATGAAACTAGTTTTGTTAGGACCGTATCGTCAATACGAAGCTAGAAAATATTTTTCTGGAATTTTTCGAGTTCGTATGTGACCCCGGTAATTTGAAATGTACGTTTAAAATTCAGTATAATGATTTAAATGTAAATTCAACGGAAACTGATCGAAACGATCGAATTGGCCTTCGTGACATATCCCATTGTGTTCGGAATGGGAGTAATTAGCTAGGGACGACAACCGGTGGGTTTGATTTCGAGTTCGAAATAAAAAGGTACTTTTTGAAATTAAATAATAAAATAAAACTCACTCTCTCTCCCTTTAATCTCTTCTCCCCCTACCCGTTATCATTCAAACAGATGAAATTAAAAAAAACACCCAACCCTAAATCGAAGCCGCCGCCGCCCCTGGGGCGCGCGCCACCCACCGCGCCGCCGTCTAGGCCGCCCCACCCCCCTATCGCACCTCCCTCTCCCCTCCTCCAATCAGAAACCTCGAAACCGACGAACCCCCAAAACCTCCAGACCCGACACCATCGTCCGCCCTCACCTCCGCGCCTTCCTCCTCCATCCGCGGATCCGACCCCCCTTTGTAGAAATCTGATTTACTGTAAGTTTTTTATTTATTTAAAAAGCATAGTTTTTATTTTATTTTTCTTTAGAGATTTATATGTAAAGCTGAATTTCAAAAAGGGGATTTTTTTTAGATGTAAAACTGAATTTTATACAATGCAATAACATTGTGATTTTAACATAAGAAAGTTTATATTTTTACTATAGTGAAGATAAATTTTTTTAGTTAAGAAAGAAAGGTCGAATTTTTATGAGAGAGAAAGGTCGAATTTTTATAGAAAGAAAGATGGAATTTTTTTTATATGAAGAAAATTTTCATTTTGAAAACATTGAAAAGATTACATTTTTTTACTTTGAAAAGATTAAATCTTTGAAAATAAAAAGAAATTAGATTTTTTAAAACAAAGAAATTATATTTTTGAAAACAAAGAAATTCGATTTTTGAAAACGAGAAAAGTTGAGATTTTTATTAAGGAAAAGGCGAGATTTTTTATCGAATAGAAATATGATTTTTGTATATATAATAACCAAATAAAAATGTGATTTTTATAGAAAAGGTTTAGAAAAAAAAATTAATCTTTACAATGAAAACATCGTGTTGAGGGTGCTATTCTTATCATCTGGAAAGTGAAATAAAAATATGTGATTTTTATATATGTAGTGAATACAAACAATGAAAGTGGAAAAAGGCGAGCACGGCGAAGAGTTCCTACATATGGAGAGTCATGGTGTTTGGTTTAGCTTGGGTGAGAACTTCTCACTTTTAATTTAATTTTCTAGTTAAAATATATACTAGGATGCAGACGGTGTTTAGTAGCACCCAACACCCGTCGTCCACAGACCATGGACGGCTTGTATGCTTGTTTGATTGATTTTGATGTGTAGTTGATTGTGTGATGTGATGTGAAATGAAATAAAATATTTTATAGTGGAAAATATTTTATAGTTAAAAATAGAATTTTTAACGTGTATATGAAATGAAATAAAAATAAACAAATCGGACGATTTGTTTATATACACACATTTGACTGATATTGATTGGGACGATAAATTTTACACATCGCCCAACTGCACAAATAAAATCTGTGTTTGATTGTTTGAAACCCCACACGGGTATTGGGATGATATTTGGCGTACACTAATCCTAATTATTTAGCTGTATGTCGATCAATTGGTCGACAGACTGTGTAAGCTTTAATTATTCATATTTAATGCTTATGCAGTTGTGTGGTGCACTCTGGATGATGGTTGATTATTTATCGTTGTTATTTTATACATGTGTTGTAGAAAATCCATATAATTAACATTATATGGTAATTGATTGAGCCTCATTCCAGTTTTGAAATAGAAATATTTGGAATAGAAATATTTGAAATAGAAATATTTGAAATAGAAATATTTGAAAATAGAAATATATAAAGCCGTGTTGATTAGATTTGCGCCATTTTGACGTAAATGATATTTATATCGATTTTATTCAAATTGAGATGAATATTGAAGTGAATTGAAATTCGAATAGAATTGAAATTCGAATTAAATTGAAGTGAATTGAAATTCGAATAGAATTGAAATTCAAATAGAATTGAAATTCGAATAGAATTGAAATTCGAATAGAATTGAAATTCGAATTAAATTGAGGAGAATTGAAATTCGAATTAAATTGAAGTGAATTGAAATTCGAATAGAATTGAAATTCGAATTAAATTGAATTGGTTTGAAATTCGAAATAAATTGAAATGATTTGAAATTCGAATAGAATTGAAATTCGAATTAAATTGAAATAGAAATGAAATCGTTTTGAATTGAATTTAAACGAATTGAAATTGAATTGAAATCGATTCAAATTGAAATCGATTTGAAATGAAATTAAAACAAATTTGTATTGAAAAATTCAATCTTGATTTGAATTTGAAAAGGAAGTTGAAATCGTTTTGAAAACGAATTTAAAACGATTTATAAAATACGTTTTAAAAGGAAATCGACGAAGTATATATTATATATATATATATATATATATATATTATATTATATAATGGCATGAATAGAACGCGCCGCACTGCGGTAGTTCGTGAATTTCGAACATTGAATTCGAATGGACATTACGGGAGATCCGACCGTCGGATTCTCCTAAAACCGGAACCATTGGGTTCATATCGAAAAGTGATTTCTAACGAATATTAGAAATTAGAAATCTAACGGTTGGATTTGGGATTATGTCCAAATCAAATTTGGAAAAGGTCGCTGTAAGTGCAGTTCGATGGTCGTTGATGGAAATCAACTGTACGGGCCTTGATAAAATTATTAAAAATATCAATAATTTGTGTAAAATCATAAGAAATGATTTGTGAAGAATTAGGATGAAAAACTCCATATTTGAAAAGATAAAAATAGATTTTTATCGGGATGAACTAGTTTTGAATTAGAATAATAATTTATTTATTTTTAAAAAATAAATAAATTGGATTTGAAATGGTTTTGAAAATAACCAGGATTTCCAATAATTGCATTGAAATGGATTTGAATCGAAATTGTCTTCGGAATATTTCGATGTTGGATTTCAAGATTATACAGATATTGTTATGGAAATTTAAATGATATATAAATATCGTTATTTCCAATACGATATTTGTTGGTCGTAGAATTTGATATTGAATATATGCCAATATATTTTCTATTCAGAGCCTTGTATTTAATATCAAATGTGATTTGGGTTTATCGTGAACGGTGTTTTAAATAACACTGGTTCTTTAACCCGATAATTAATGGAATGTGATTTTGGGTTTATCGTGAACCGTGTCACCAGTTTTGCTCCAGGCGATAGTTAAATCTTTAATTAGATTTGAACGTGAAATGGTAATTGAATTTGCCGATAACACTGTGGTGTTAGATATGAAGTATTACCAGTTTTATTTCATGGGATGAATAGGTTGTGATTGGGAAATAAAATAAATGATTACTTCGGTGTGGTTCGCTAATCCCGAATAGTTTGGATTGGTTAAAGAATAAATTTAAAGAATTTATCTTTGATAAAATTTATGGGAACCTTTCCCAAAGTATAAGGGTATTTGAATAAAAGAATATTCTGAATTGGATTGAGGCGTATGTTGTGTTTGTGTAACACGTGTTTATTATATACGCGAGTTGTTCAGAAAGACCGGGTTTATCCCATTCTGAATAACTAATTCGACGTGGTGTCGAAGATGAAGACGGTGGTTGAAGACCGGAGGTCTTCACGTCGTCTGGATAATTACTGATGATCTTGATTGGGCTGTACACCCAAGAAGATGGAAACAGTTAGTGGTCGTCCATACGTACTTGGAGATCGATGGATATGCGGGGTACTAGGTGCCTCCAGTTTCGTTCTGACTCAGAACAAACGTGAAAATGGACTGTGTGTCTGACATTGGATTTCAGTCTGTGTCATTGATTTCTATTAAATATATATTTGTTTGGCGGCGGAGAATTTATTCTCTTGCTTAACGCCCTTCTCTGAGACGTACGAGCTCAGGGGTTATATGTTGATAGATATCAAACGCATGGAGTGAATTGCCTATGTGGCATGCCTAAGTGGCAATTGATCAAGGCTTCTGTTGAAAAGCAAAGTCTTGTGGTGATGATCAAAGCACGTCCTGTGTGGCATAGCTTTGTGTAACGTTGATTCGCGAGCCTCACACCTCGGTTGTGAACCAGAAACGGGAGAAGGACCTCAGGGAGGACAAGCGTTTCTTTCTAGTTAGAAGTGGCATCAGTGGTTTTACACGCCCTGACGAGTTTGACTTATGTGGTTGTTGTTGTTGCGAGGCGCCTCGGTTATATCGGTTTCGGCCGATGCATTCTGGTCGGCAGACGGACCAGACTTACACCCCATAGGGTAGGGAAACGTAGTGTTCAGGCATAATAATCCACATCGGTGGACCGGCCTTGACGATCCAAGGGGCAGTTGCGGCTGTTCCTGAGGGGCGGACTATAGCATCTCGAATCGGTAGAGGACAATCTTTTGCCTCGGTTCACAGATGGAAATCCAGCTTCAAATACGTGGTTTTGCGGTTTTATTTGTAGAGCCTAGTATGGCGACATAGTGGGATGGGGCACTCATGCCGTCTATGATTGATACTTATGATTTGAAATTGTTTTGACACTATACACTTATAGTAATAATAAAACATGAAATTTCACGTACCAAGCATTCTTGGCTATTATAAGGTAAAAACCCTATCCTCCGGCTTGCGTTGCATTATGTGATGGGACCTGGGTCTTATAATAGCTTCATTTTTCTTTATTTAGCATTTCGCTTTTTGTTTTATGCACTGGTATTCTTGGGAGGAAACTCGTTCCGTGTTATACGGCGTGGTCCCATGATTTACCTAACTTTAAAATAAAGATTAATTACTTTTTTAGTTCTCACACCAGTCCTATGACTGACCTGGAGTTTATTGTTTTAACCTAAACTCTGGGTGCCCTTATTTTGACATGGGCAGCTAGTAGTTTTGGTTTTGCAGATTTATATTCACAGGAACCTGGTTTACAGCTGGAACGTTATCCGGAAATCTTTGTATCTGTGTATCTTCTTCATTTGTATTTTGTATTATTTTCCGCTGCTATGTAATGTATTGTAATCTCTGATATTTTCTAATGTGTAATATTTATTTATACTCTGTATATTCTTGTATTCTGATGAATTGTTGTAATACACAATGAAAAGTTCTTCCGTCTGCGTTCTGTTGTGGCTTGTTCTCGAAGTATCCGCTCTTTCCTTCACGGGGAAGCTACGGGTCCTTACAAAAAATAAATTTCATTTTGTTAAATTTTATTCAATTTGATGCAAATAATTTCTAATTTTGGGTAATTTTGTTTTAAGTTCAAAAGAGGAAAGAAAAAGAAGATGAGAACATGAATAATTTAGTAAAAGAAACGGTGTACGTAAAGTGATGCACGGTGTATAGTTGTTTATTATAATTTTTTGTGTATATTTAGCAATTTTTGGTGTATAAATAGAATTAGCCTCTCAGTAATCCAGTTTAAATCATGCTTTTATCACTTATATATATAAATAAATAAATAATAGAGAAAATAAAAAAACGATAATTACATGCCTTGCAAAAAAAACGATAATTACAGTTGCATGCACCTTATATTTGGTAATGATATAAATAGCGTAGATGATTTTACGCAAGTATTCAAAGAAATTCAATACTAAACATATCCAAAACTAAGCCTGGAATTATGAGAAGTAATTAACAAATTAAAATATAGTTAATCATTGCATGTCTAATTAATTAATGTTACGAGGGGTAGTCTAGTCCATGCTTATTTTAAAATAAAAAAAAACAAATCCCCCCTTAACAATTTTTTTTAAGGTGGAGTCCCCTTAAAAATGTTCCACCCTTAACCAAAAGTGGAGTCCCTTTAACAATCCCCTTTAGAATAGCCTGGTTAGCTAGTGTCGTAGGTGTATACTGTATTTATGCATCGGGTTATTTAATTTCTAGTAAAAATATTTGAGGTAGTAGTTGGCAAGGTTTTCCCGAAACTGGATATAATCTTTATGTTATTTTATTTTCCGCAATTACTCTGTTGATATCTTTATTAGAATTTTTTTCCTTCTGTATTTCATAATAAGCTCTATTAGTCTCTCCTCTAGGGTTAATTCGGTCCTACAGAACTTCCTCTCCTCTGAGAGTTGGATCCTTCATAGCTTAGGCTTCGTTTGTTATTTTTATTGTACCTCAATGATGGATTATGGGTGAATTTCAAGGCAAAACTATCTTGTAGAATGACTGCTAACTCAGTTTCCTATTTAAGATACATAGACTTATGCACCTTTAGGCTAAAAGGGAAAATCAAACGAGGATCTCATAAAGTTTGATGACTTATCGGTTTCTCTTTCGGTTACACGTTCGGTGCTCTCTGTCTTTAACATAGTTTTAGTTCCTTTCGAGCAATTTGTAGTCATGAAGAACCATATATATATGCCACCCGTACAGTCTTGGGGTAGCAATTGATATATTTTATTCTCCCTTCATATGAACATTTTTTTTAGTCAAAATTTATTCGAAAAGCCTACCTTTAAGATGCCTGAATCCAGGAACTAGTAGTAGCTAAATTTTCGAAGGTGGATTACATTTGGGGATTGTTAAAGGGACTCCACACTTGGTTAAGGGGAGGATAATTTTAAGAGGACTCCAGCTTAAAAAAAAATTGTTAAGGGGGTCTAGATTACTTAAAAAAGAAAAGAAAAGAAGACCTAAATGCCCCTGGCTCATCACTTGTGTTAAAACATAACGTACTAAATTCAACGCAAATTACAAATGCACGCTTTCAGAAATAAAAAAACAATTGCAAACAAAAAAATATTTCATTGACAAAATAAACAACAATATAAAATACGGTTAGAAGGAAAAGTTTTCTACATTTAAAAACGGCCGAGCAAGAACTTTTAATGGTAACATGAGACAGTTATAAATCGGTCAGAGGTTGTTGTTTTAAATGTTGAAAATCGAAATTGGGTTGCCGAACTTCGAAATACGATAGTCAAGTGTCGTTCCATTTTTTTACATGCAGCGTTAAATTGTAAGTATTAATTAAGGTTTACGTTTTATGTTTTTTATTAATAAGGATTGTAGGGGTTAACATTGGAATTTTAATTTATATGTTTAAGGGGAGGCTAATTTATTTTGTACTCCCCATAACAATTATACACTAAATTAAAATTAATCCTCCCCTTAACCAGACGTGGAGTCCCTTTAACAATCCTCTTACATTTTCTCTCGTTCTAAGTGTATCTCCCAAATCCTGATCCTGGATTGGGAAATCAATGTCATTGCTTTAGATTTTCCATGATTTTCCTTCCTTGGAGTTGTTTATATTGGGTGCCAATGGAGTTCCAGTTAACAATAAGCAATTCTTCAGTCGTGTTCTAATTTCTACTGCTAGAAACATGCATATCAATGATTTGATTCTTAGCATTCGGTATAAAGAGGTTTCTCTCAATGTCAAGACCTTGTTATTCACTACTTCCTCTATTCCACTTGCCTTCTTTGTCGTAATTGCAGCGTCGTTTCTACTTTACTTTTCATTGTCCGAAACTGGTCAAGATTAGGTGGGTGTAGGCCCGACATTTTCCCTATACATATTGTGCATAAAAGATATTAGCAATAAAAGATTAGTTTTTCTATTATAATATTCCATGTGTGCTTTTATATGCTATGTATAAATGCTTGTGCATATAATATGATTGCTTATACTGCAGTTTCCTATATCATACTGTGCTAATTCAATGTGTTTATTTACTGCGTCTTTATGAATCTGAATAATATTCCTACTATTATGTTAGTATATCACATTACTTATTTCTATTTTGGTTGACAAAATGCTCTATTTGGCATTGCGAAACTATGAGGTTGCTTAGTTTAGCCGTCTTCGTAGCTATATGTATTATTGTTCAATGGAGTTCATTTCAAATGAGTGCTAGCATATATGACCCAGTCAAGGGGATTAGTTGCCTTAAATAGAAACCCTTGCTTTCGTCGATATACCATTGTTTTCAAGAAATTCATTACCACCCTTATTCTAATTTGCATGAGGGATCCTATCTTCGATAACTAATGTCCATGCTACTTGATTCCACGCTCTTTTTTTGCCTTGCCTCGTATTCCTTTACTATGATTGACTTCTCCAAGTTCGGCATGCTGATCCCAATGGTGCTCTTGTTCCCAGTATAGTAGCCTCATGCACGAATAGCTTGAATTTGGGAATTCTCCTGGAAGTTTCCTATCTTTGGCATTTATTAGTAAAGTGAAACCGTGGAGTAAAATTTTCATCGGTGTGAGCTTCTAGCATACTCTAGGTGTATGGAATGATGGTAATTTATTTATCAACTTCTTATATTTTCTCTAGCTTAGCTGTATATATCATGTCCACTTGCTAATATTGTCATTGAAGCTTTCTTCGTAGGTTAGTTTCTATCATCAGGAACCGCTATATGATTGGTTGATGTAAAATAATTTTTTGTCGACTCTACATGCCTCACGACTACATCAAAATTCTTCCAAAATTCTGAGTTGGGGATCCAGTTTTTAATTCCAAATTGTGGAAATCAATATGAGATGAATTCAGCTATAAGAGTTATTTGTTGATGCCTCATATCCTTAGATGATGGTTGACACCTACGGGATGTAGACTGTTGGAATATAATTTGAAATGTTTTTTTGGCAAGCCATTAAAGATTGAAGATTTCTTGAGTGTTCCTGCATTTTAATGTTGCTATTAATTAGGAAAAGATAATTATTCATTAATGAGAGGTTTTAATGTTGCAAATCTAGAAAGTTGTATTGTATGTTATAAATAAGAGTTTGTCTCATATGTATGTAGGTATCAAGAAGGATGTATGAAGGAAGAATTAAGAGAAAAGAAAAGAGTAATAAAGCAATTTAAAAGTTTTCCTCTTTTCCAAATATTCCTTTTTCTCATTAATCTATTCCTCTTCCTCCCCAAAATTCTAACAAAGTGGTATCAGAGCAATTAAAATAGCTAACAAAGTGGTATCGGAGCCAAGTTCGTGAAGGTGTGATAAAATGTCAAACAGTGCAATGTTTTTCCTCCAATATCCTCGTCTCACAAAAGAAAATTATGAGAAATGGTGTCTTCGAATGAAAGCTATACTTGGCGGACAAGATGTATGGGAGATCGTAGACAAAGGCTACGACAAGCCAGAAAATGAAACTGCGTTATCTCGAGCAGAGAAGGAAGCATTAGCAAACATGAAGGGAAAAGATCAATATGCACTTAGCCTCATCCATCAATGTTTGGATGATTCAATGTTTGAAATAGTAATCGATGCAGCCACTTCAAAAGAAGCCTGGGAAATTTTGAAAAAATCTTTCCAAGGAGTTGATAAAGAAAAGAAAGTTAAGCTTCAATCGCTAAGGAGTGATTTCGAAGCAATGAAGATGAGTGAATCCGAATCGACTTCGGATTACTTTACAAGCGTGAAGGCGAATGTGAATCAGTCAAGAGGCTATGGAGAAAAAATTGCTGAAGTTCGAGTGGCGGAGAAGAAGTTAAAAGCTGAAGAGGAGCTGATGAGAGAGAAAGCTGCTAAAGAAGAAATCGAGGAGGAAGTCGTGGAAGAATATGAAGTAGAAGAAGAAGATGACGTAGAAGAAGAAGATGACGGAAAAGAAGAGAAAGAAGAAGTCGGTGACCAGAATAAAGCAAATGAAAAACTTATTGATGCGGAGGAGGAAAATGTTGATAAAGTTGCTGATGTAAACCTCAAAGAGGATTTAAAAATTGAGAATGGTGAAAAGAATAAAGACATGATAAATGAATGGATAATCGAAGCGGAAGAGGACGTAAAGGATGGCATGGAGATAAAGGACGTTGAAGAAAGTCACAGCGAAATAAAAGAGGTTGTAGAAACAAAAGACAAAGGAGATAATAAAATTAAGGATATCGAGATGAGTGACCCTGATGATGCTGAGGTTGATGATGATTCAATAAAAAAGGATGCTTGGGAAAATGCGAAGAAGGCAGAAGAATGTAAAGGAGGTCCTTATGGTGTTCTTAATGTGATCTCTGGTTTTGGCTCCACAACTAGTGCAGCTTTTGCTAGTCACATGGATGTTAAGGAGCTTGCTCGTTTTGCATTGTTCTTTAACCAGGGACAATGTTATTGTGCTGGTTCTCGTACTTTTATGCATGAAAAAATATATGATGAGTTCATAGAAAAGTCAAAAGCTCATGGCTTGAGTCATGTAGTCGGTGATCCTTTTAAGAAAGGTGATAACAAAAGAGATAGAAATGAAGAAGTCAAAGAAATTCAGTATATTATTAGAGATTTTAAGTACAAGCAAAATTTGGAAGTTATGAAAGAATGGAAAGATGACTTATATGACTCATTCAAAGTTAAAGACAACGGAATTAAACGGAAGCTAGAGCACACACTTTTTGGAATGTCTTGTGCGAACAGAGAAGGACAAAATGAATGGAGCAGCATTGAAGAAATTAAAATTGCATTGAAGATCTTCATATTAGGAAAAAGGAAGAAACGAAAGAAGAAAATTTGGATAATTTATTTGTTCCATCCAAAGCACGTGAGATACAAAGGAGCTATGCTTGGAGTAAGAAAGGAAATTTCAAATTAGGAGGGAGTGTTGGAATATAATTTGAAATGTTTTTTTGGCAAGCCATTAAAGATTGAAGATTTCTAGAGTGTTCCTGCATTTTAATGTTGCTATTAATTAGGAAAAGATAATTATTCATTAATGAGAGGTTTTAATGTTGCAAATCTAGAAAGTTGTATTGTATGTTATAAATAAGAGTTTGTCTCATATGTATGTAGGTATCAAGAAGGATGTATGAAGGAAGAATTAAGAGAAAAGAAAAGAGTAATAAAGCAATTTAAAAGTTTTCCTCTTTTCCAAATATTCCTTTTTCTCATTAATCTATTCCTCTTCCTCCCCAAAATTCTAACAAAGTGGTATCAGAGCAATTAAAATAGCTAACATAGACAACCTTCCTATTGTCTTAAGTCAATTTTATTCATTAGCTCGTTTATTGTAAGCTTTAAATGTTTTCAAGGTAACATCGATACTTAATGGACTTCTCGATTTTGTTTAAGTAAAATCTAAAAACTTTTTTGAATTGAATCAGTTTTTCCATCGGTTCAGTTGTATTGGTTCATCAAAAAGCAATACCATCGATTTCGATAGGTTAATAGTTTATGGATTAGGTAATTATGGCTTAGATGATCTTTCATGTCTTAAAAAGATGTGATAACTACATATGTGCATAAGCAAACAAATGTGATGATACCAGCAGAGAGATTCGTAGTTGACTGTGAGAAGACGAATATGAAAAAAGAGTCGAAGTAGGTCTAAGGCAAGACTGCTGGCTTTTAGCCCAAGTTACATACAAAAAGAGGGCCTTTAATTGGCGTGGATTCCCCAAAAAGTCGGTCAGGGAAAATGGTAAAGGAGGATTTGGGAAGAAATAAGCAAGTGTTCTGTTTTTATCCATAAGGAGAGTCATTAAGTTTGTATTATTTGCAAAGTCAAAAATGGTTGTGGTTATACAGGTATGGGCCCTTCCTTTTTGAGATTAACTCTGATGTAATTGTCATGATGACACATTTAACATAACTATGGTATGAACTGATTGTTATTCTCTTATGTTGCTTTATGTCTATTTGATGACCCCGCTTCATTGGTTGTTTCACTACTTAAACCGAGTCCAAATATTCTGAGCATCTTGTTCTTTGCGCACAATGTAGTTAAAGTGTCTATTCCACTCTCCTAACACTTTTTGCCTCAATGACTAGGCCCAATATTAAGATTACTTATAGTTACTATCGAATCCAGGGTTGTTCCCTTGTTTTAGTCTTTGCAAACTCATACACGAGTAACCTGGCTTTGTGGTTCTATTATAATGTATCTTCGAGCGATGTTCAAGTATTGAATCTCTAGAGTTGAGTTTCTTTTTTGGATAATTAGTTTGAGATTTTTGAAATGTAATTCCATTGCTTATTAAGACTAAGGTGCTTCTGGATCGATCCTCCATCAATTCAACAGCTTGGACTCATTGAAGCACATTTTTGTTAGCTTTGAGAGAAGAATGGATTAGATATCTCATCGACCTGGCAGTTTGAGTTGATGTTACAGATGATTCAGTTGTTTCAGAGTGCGATTCTGTTGCCTTCATGAAGCGTGCCATTATTCCATCTTTTTTGGATGAGTTGAGCGATCGGTTTGCAGGGATGATGTTATATTGGTTCCTAGAGACAAGAGAGAGACTCATGGGAATGCATTTCTATTGGTTCAACGAGGTAACTATTTTGGTTTATAGGAACGTAGTTCCACCTTTCTTGGGAATCAGGGAAGAAATTAATGAAAACATAGCCCTTTTGGTTTTACGTGAGTTTGGATCGACTTTGATCATCTATCCGATGACATAATTTATCGAAATGTGGTCCCATCGGTTTCGAGTGCTTGGATCTATGTTGATCATCGATTTGATGGTTTTAAAGCCTAACCCTGTTGGCTCCAAAGGATAAGAAACTGATTGAGATGCTATTACATTCGTCTTAAATGGGTTTGGATCGATTTGGCGACCAAATGATTTTGGAGTGCAGTTCTATTGTCCCTAACATGGATGAGATTCAATGGGGTGTAGTTTCAACAGCCCTAGATGAATTTAGATAGACTCTTCCCGTCGATTAACCGGTTTGAGTCTATGTGACTGATGACTCCGCATTTCCAGAGTGTGTTCCATTGGTTTCGAGAGAAGATTCATTAGGATGTGGTTCCATCGTTTTCAAGGGAGGACTGAACCGATTTTCCTCGTCGATGTAACAATTGCGAGCATTCCAAAATTAGTTGTTAGGACAATGTCGGTTCTTAAAAGGTGTTACTACCAAAATTCAACACCGAAACAGGCTATCAGTGAAGGGGTATCAGACCGACACCAGTATAGAAGAGCAATCCGAAAGCACAAAACTGGCACCATCACTAAAGAAGAAAGCTCAGAATTGATATGAAGGAAGAATAGCGGTAAGGTAGCTTCGACACGAAAGGTAGCTAATGAAAGAGCAAGTCCAAAGGCAAACCACCTGAATCCAGAAGCATCAAGCAAAGCAAAGGGAGATGAAGGGGCTATCGGCATTAACTTGCTTAGTGCTGATTCAAAAGCAAATGAAGGAGCCAAAGGCACAAGAAGCCGAAACATAAGGGAAACCTTCCGAAAGCAAGCTATCAAGGCCAAAACATGATGATCACCGACAGGCAACTTTAGAAATCAACAAGTAATGCACCGAGGGCATCCTTCCGAAAGATCGAAACCAGCTCCAAAGATCTACCGAAAGCAAACTATATCTTCAAGGGAAAAGAGCTATCCACACTAACTTGTTTAGTGTTGATACAAAAAGGGGTGACGGCTCCTAGCACGTAAGTAATTGAAACACAAGAACAAGCACTATGAAGACTTAAAGACAAGACCGGAAGCTTATAACCGAAAGACGAAAGCCTTTCCTAAATATATCCATACCAAAGGGCTTGGTATTGATACAGGAGGAAAAATTAACGTCAAAGAGAAGCTCCAAAGACCGTGACCAGCCTGCCGAGAGCTAGGACCGACACACTGAAAGCTCTGTTATATCTATTAACAATACCAAAGGAACGCCGAGAGCCAAGGCAATCAAAACCGAAAGGTAAAGGGGGGTCGACACCTAGCTATTGCATCCAAAAGAGGCTCTTGCTGACCCAGTGACAAAATGGGTCCCGATTTGTCTATATATAAGACCCTAGATGTCACATTTTAGAGGCCGAATTCTCATTTCTCAATCTTGTACTCTTTTCTCATAGAGTAAATCCTAATTTCTAAATCATTTTAGGGATTTCCTTTATAAAATTTATGTACTCAAATCAATGAGCAATAAATAGTGAATCGAAACTTAATTCCTATTAGTTGTTTAACTACTTCCTTTGCATTCTACGTTATGATTTTTACACGATAAAGGTTTCCTACACAAGCCTAAACCCTTCCTCGAGATTATTGAGAAACCCCTTTGTACAAACCGTTTAGATTTCTATCTTGTGTTGTGCTTAGGGAACCCTTATCCCAAGGTAAATGTTGGTTGTTAAGTCTCATAAGTGTGATACTCACCCCTTGAGGGAAGAGTAACTAATCTTTGCGCTTAAGAACTCGATATCTAGGAAATGGTGAACTAACTCAAGCTTGTAAGAACTAAATATCCCATTTTCCCCTTAGGTCCATTTCCTTAGATCTATCTCTGGTGTTGACGAAAAATATCATTAAAAAAGGCAAAGGATCGATGCAAGCCATTAATCAAGCAATTTTAAGGCTTTTGAACATTGACTGCCTTGGGATAACACTGATTCCCAAGTAGCGAGGGATTGGTGCAACCCTTCGATGTGACACCCCACGTCCGTTAAAGTCACTCACAAAGGGAATGCATTAAGTTTCGTGAAGCGTTATAGGTAAATAGAAACAAAAATATTACAAGACAGATATAAAATGACAGTGGAATAAAAAACTTTATTAATCATAAAGCATCATGGTTCAAAAACATCACATGTATGAAATGCACAAAAACCATTATATCATAAAAACTACTGTCTTGTACTTTAAAACATCAGAGTACATAAAAGAAGCAAAATTTCCCATATAAAATATAGCCATAGTAGTAAGGATAGGAGCTAAAGCCATACATCTAAGCAGCTCCAGCAAAATGATAGCAGAATCGTTGTTAAGCTTGAGTATTCCCACCCTAAGAACCTAGGGGGAACGGAAGAAGGAAGAGGAAACAAAAAGGGTCAGACATAAAATTTGGCAAGTCCGGTTACTTTTAGCAAGTAAATAAGTAAAAGTAGCATGACATGCATATAAAGTGGATAAGAAAGATAACACCATAAAAGGTAGGTATGACAAGGTAAACATGACAGAGTGTGTACGCTTCTTTAATGATTACTCTTCACTAATACTAGTATACCCAGAATGAGATGATCCCAACAACTATCAAATGGTAGACTTAGGCATACGTCCAGATGTACCCTAACTACTACCCTAATCAATCGGCTCCCTACTCCTTATATACCCTGTGCCGGCCACACAATAGGAGGTATCACTTTCCTAAAGTGGCAACCCTTTGTTGATGTGCACAACAATATCTACTGGTGTCACAGTCGTCTTAGCCCCCTCTCTCCGGCCCATGCACGCACATGTCCGCGGCCGGTTTACCTCGCCAACATCGTCCTTCTCATTTGGATCTCTTACAATCAGTCCAGTAAGCGTGCCCCGACTCTAACCTAGGGCGGAGTCCTCATTTGATACCATTATATAGGCTACTGACTGAAATGGGTCCCACACACAATACGATACAATCTCTCCCCATTGTCTTGTATCCCCTCTAGGATTTCAACCGGTTATGCTTACCACTAGGTGTCATTAATTACATAACCCTATCATTTCCACAAGTTATGCTTACCCTAGGTGTCTTTAATTACATAACTTCAACATTTCCATAGGTTATGCTTACCACTAGGTGTCTTTAATTACATAACCCTATCATTTCCACAAGATATGCTTACCCTAAGGTGTCTTTAATTACATAACTTCAACATTTCCACACGTTATGCTTACCACTAGGTGCCTTTAATTACATAACCCCCCTCAGGTTAAGTTTGTGGGGCTATATATATATATATATTACCCACCCCCTCATATTTACTTAACCCACCCACTTTTTAGACATATTTACTTAACCCCTGTTCAATTTCAAGTTCATACAATCCCTATGGATTTTTCTAGGTTAAGTATTCAAGGTTTATTACCCTATTTCATTTATGGTTACAGTATGCTAGACCTCCCACATTAAGCCTACAAAT
Organism: Allium sativum; assembly: GCA_030737875.1. Lineage (NCBI taxonomy): Eukaryota > Viridiplantae > Streptophyta > Magnoliopsida > Asparagales > Amaryllidaceae > Allium > Allium sativum. The sequence goes on along the minus strand of CM060919.1, from coordinate 563,057,604 downwards.
GGTGGGTGTTGGATATGCCGAACGGGTCCGGGCAGACTTAATCGGGCTTAACCTCGTGTCTTAGCACATCTCAGATTTGTGCACCTAGACCTCTCACATTAGATTCACCACTTATAGTCGCTGGATATGCCAGGAGGGTCCGAGCAGACTTCCACCACAAGTGTAATCTTACCTCGTGTCTAGGCGCATCTACAGTTTCTAATTACTATAATCCTAGGCATTTCTTTATTAGCCAATTCTTACCTATGTCATTATAGGTTATAGGTTTCATGCCCCTTTTCCCCCCAATTATGTTCATAGTGAAATATATGTCCAAATTCATATACATATACATTATTCAAATTATGCCAATTTTTCACCTTTTTACCAATTATGCCCCAAATTCCCAATTCATAAGATATGCCCAATTTCAATGTTTTTCCCCTCGTTCCCAAACTAACGTAATCGCATAATTTAGAGGCATGCCTAGGCTCGAAAGTAGCCTAGATGTATAAAATAAATGGGAAAGGGTGAAGTGAAGATGACATAGATGATTATTCCAACAAAATTGACATAAACTTTTTATGGCATAATGTTAAGATGAACATATAAGAACAGATCGGTGAACTTGTGATAATAAATGGGTTTAACATAGTAGGGATGTCATAATAGGCATGATGAGATCTAAATTGGGATTTAGATGTCAAACACTTGACAGATCCAAATTAACCATAACATGATAAGTACAAGATGATCTAAATATTGAATTGGATCTATAATCAAAAGTAGATCTGACATAATAAAGGTTAAGATCCAAGTCATAGTATGCCAAAATATCACAGATTCACAAGTTATTACAGATCTGAAGTGGTTCAAGGATTAACATGCATATATCCAAATTACAGTCCAATCCGGTTTACTTTTTATTTATTCAAATCTAAAAGCAACTGGAAACTCACAGCGTTTGGATCTAGAAAGGTAGAAGAAGAACAGATCTACACTAGAATCTCTAACTTTGATTTGCAGAAGAAGAAAGGGATTTGATTCAGTCCAGGCACTGACAGCATTCAGGCCTCCATGGATTTTCAGTGAAGAAAACAAGACAAAAGAGCCTATATTTATAGCTGCAAGCCCCAGAATTCGACCTGCCACCTCAGCCCTTGGGGGGTCGACACCCCCCTAAGGGGTCAACTCCCCTAGGGCGGAAATTTTGCCACCTCTTAATTTTCGGATTTTGAACGCTTTTTGAATTTCTGATTTAATTATATATATAATTACCTTACGCGTATACAAACCCTCATAACTTCTTCACACGGTGTCCGTTATACGCAAACCAAATGTCTATCTTGACCAAAATCTCAAGACGGACGCAATGGCACAGTCCGTTTCCCTTTCCCTTAATTCTGAATATTAATTTAATTATTATTTAATTTATCCTCTTTAGTGTTGTTAAACTTACGGGGTGTTACATTATCACCTACTCAAAGGATTTCGTCCCCGAAATCTTCAAGTTAAGAAGAATGCATATCCTACCATCCACATCCATCTACTCATCCACCAATCACGGGCATACATTGTCCTTAAAGACTTCTAATGCTTATACGAACATATGCAAAGGTGTGTGGATATGTCCCAATTCTAATGCGAAGATCAGGCGGTCTACTGATTCAGTCGACCTCCTTAATGCAATGTATGTTAGTATCATGAATCCAACATGTATGCAATAATCCTATTATAACATGTAAGTTCTATATGTGTGCACAATCATCGGTCCAAATGCAACATTCCTATGATACATACATTTTCATCCATAAAAGAAGAAAAATGCACACACATCCATATGCAGTATGAGAGTGATTGAGCCGATCTAGTGCCTAATGTGTGTGTATATGCATCCACGAGCAACCACTAGCAACCACTTGCATCCATCAAACATAACATGTCTCAAACACATGTTTACATCCATGAGGTCTCCTACCTAAAGGTCGAAGATTCGATCGATAGGACACAATTTAAATGATAGAAACAAGTATGAATAAAAACTTAGGAAAAAGGAGTTATGAACATACCCTCGAAAAGAAAAGGGTACGAGGCACGAATTTTGTCTTCGGTTTCCCATGTTGCATACTCTGGGTTATCTCCCCATTGAACCTTTATCAGCTTGATTTCTTTATTGCATAACTTCTTGACTTCTATTCCAAGAATATGGGTAGGAACTCGTCTGACTGTTGCCTCCCGTTCCACTTCTACTTCCTCTAGTATACTTGGCTCAACTACTTCTGCAGTATCATGCAAGCACTTCCACAGATGAGAAACGTGGAAAACATCATGAACACTAGATAGCCTTTATGGCAGCTTTACTCTATAGGCCATTTGGCCAATCCTTTCTGTTATGGGAAATGGCCCTACGAATCTTGGTGCCAATTTCCCTACAGATCCGAAGCGAAACACATTCCTCAAAGGTGACACTTTAATGAAAACCATATCTCCTACTTCAAATTCGTTGTCAGTCCTTCTCTTGTCTACATAGGATTTCTCCCTATCTTGAGCAGTCTTCATTCATCGTCTAATGAGATCAATCTTCTCGGATGTTTCTCTGACCATATCTGGTCCAAGTAATAATCTTTCTGTAGATTCCCACCAACAAGTTGGTGATCTATAGAGTCATCTATACAACATTTCGAAGGGTGCCATGCCAATGCTTGCTTGATAACTGTTGTTATATGCAAACTCTATTAAAGGAAGATGCCCTTCCCAAGTCCTTGCGATGTCTAGGATACACAGTCTCAAAAGATCCTCTAGAACTCTGTTCACCCTCTTCGTCTGCCCATCGGTCTGAGGATGATTAGCGGTGCTCAAACATAATTGTGTACCTAATGCTTCTTGCAAACTCCTCCAAAATGGGTCACGATCGCTTACGATACTGGAAGGTAAACCATGAAGACGGACTATCTCATGAACATAAATTTTTGCCAACCAAGCTGCCATCCTCTTACTCTTAACTGGAATAAAATGAGCGCTCTTAGTAAGTCTATCTACTACCACTCAAATATTGGTGTTTCCTTTCTTTGATCTAGGCAACCCAACTATGAAATCCCTAGGGACGCTCTCCCACTTCCACTACGGAACCTACAAAGGATGAACTAAACCACCAGGCTTCTTTTGCTCAGCTTTGACTTGTTGACAAACTAAACATTGAGAAACAAACTCTGCCACATCTTTCTTCATCCCAGCCCAAAAGAAAACCTTCTTCATGTCCCTATACATCTTATCACCACCTGGATGAATAGTCATCTTAGAATGATGGGCTTCTTCTAAAACTGCCTTTAACAGACTTCCAGTTTGTGGAACACAAAGCCTTCCATCTCGTCGCAACCACCCTTTATCGTCAATGGAATACCTATTGAGGTGACCAGAAGTCTCCCTTTTACTGAGCCTATCCAAGATGTCTGAAATCTTGGATCATTTCGCTGCGGAGCTCCTATCTGATCCATAAGAGTAGGTCGAATCTCCATCAATGCAAACAAACCAGGAAATAACTCGGTGGAGGGTCTAAAATCAAAAGTCGATATGAACTCCAAGCTTTTCCTTTCCATAAACAGAGGACTTAAGGCCATCCTTTGCCTACTCAGTGCGTCTGCCACCACGTTACCCTTGCCAGGGGTATAAGCAACCTCGAAATCATAAGAAGCTAAGAACTCCATCCACCTTTGTTTCCTTAAATTAAGATTCTTTTGCGAGAACAAATACTTGAGAGATTTATGATCGGTATACAACTCTAACTTCTCTCCAGGAAAATAATGATGCCACATCTTAACACAAATACTATGGTAGCTAGCTCTAAATCATGGGTAGGGTAGTTATTCTCATGAACTCTTAGTTGTATACCCCCATAACACACTACCTTCCCCTCTTGCATCAGAATCACACCATGCCCTGTACCACATGCATCAGTGTAAATTGTAAATACTTTGCTCCCATCGGGAATGGTCAAGACTGGGGCTGTTGTCAGAGCCCTCTTCAGTTGTTGGAAAGCAACATCACAATCTATATCCCATGAAAACGCAAAATTCTTCTTTGTCAGCCTGGTGAGTGGGGCTAATATCTTTGTGAAATCCTTAATGAACTTCCTATAATAGCCTGCTAACCCCAAAAAGCTTCTCTGCAACCACCTTTGTGGGATCTACTACTATCCCTTCTTTAGAATCCACATGCCCTAGGAATCTCACCTCTTTCTTTCAAAAATGGCATTTGGAGAACTTTGCTTTAAGCTGATGCTCAGAGTTTTGAAAACTTCTCTCAAATGTTGGGCGTGCTCTTCCTCACTCTTTTAAGAAGATCAAGATATCATCAACAAAGACCACGACAAATTTATTTAGAAACTCCCAAAACACCCTACTCATTAAATCAACAAAATAGGCGGTGCATTCGTCAACCCAAAAGGCATAACTAGCCATTCAAAGAAAGCATCTGGAGTCCTAAAAGCGGTCTTATTTATACTATCCTTAGCCACCCTCAACTGATGAACCCCCCTGGACAAGTCTAACTGAGAAAATGTCGAGGCACCAACAAGTTGGTCAAACAAGTCATATATCCTCGGAAGTTGGTGCCTATTCTTCTTTGTGAGTTTGTTCAACTCTCTATAATCCACACACAAACGAAGCGAACCATCCGCCTTAGTCGCGAATACTACTGGAGCACCCCATTCAGATATGCTTCGCCTGATAAACCCTTTCTCAAGTAGCTCCCCTACTTGCTTGCTAAGCTCCCTCCTTTCCCTTGGAGCCATATGGCGCACTAGTAATGCAACTGGCTTTGCATTGTCCACCAGATATATACGAAAATAGATCTCGTGCCTCGGAGGTAAACTCCGTACCGCATCAAAGACATCAGAATAATGTTGGACTACTTGACCAGATTGCATGTCATCGATAGATGCATCAAGAGACTCTAGGAAACTAAGCATAACAGATCCTTGTGGGTCACAAGAAATCTCGAGGGTCCTCCCATGGAAAGTCAATAGTCTAACGACCCTCCTCTCACAATCTAGAATAGCACCATACATGGTTAGCCAATCCATACCTAGAATCAACCCGTAGCCCATAAAATCGAGCACATACGCATCACACTTAAACTCGATTCCTAAGATAGATATTCTCAAACCCCGACAAATCATAGACAAATGAGCCGAACCACCGATGGGTTTTGAGACAACAACAGGATCCACTACCTTACTAGTATTTAAGTGCAGAGATTCAACCATAGAACTAGATATTAATGAATGTGAAGCACCGGAATCAAAAAGAGTTCTAATAGGATGACTGGAAAGAGAAATCAAACCTTCGAAGGAAATTTTCCTACCTCTATCCGGAGCACTGGTCGCGAGAGCATGCATCTTCCCTCTAGAAGCTCCTGCCCTTTGACCTTGTCCCTGTTTCTTCGGGAACTCCCTAGCAAAGTGTCCGACCTCTTCGCGATTGAAGCAAGTATTCTTCCTTCTTTTTCAGTCCTTGACCAAGTGAACCTCTCGTCCACAACTATGACATTTCCTCTTATCCTTAGCCTTGTCATTCTTTCCGCCTTTCTTCTTCTGTTATTGTTGTTTTTATCCTTTCTTGGGCCATACCTTTTTCTTTTGCGTTGTTTCCACAGCCTTAACTTCCTTCTTTTCTCCTTTGTCTTCCTCATGCATCAAGGCCATATCAACTAGCTTTCAAAAGTCACTCCCATTGGGATTTGGGACATAGCTAACCCATGAAGGGGTTCATTCAGCCCTTTAGCAAACTTCAAAGCTTTCTTATGCGGAATATCTACCAATTCCAATCCAAATCTTGCTAGCTGGTTGAATTTGTTCACATATTTTTTAACAGTCATGTTTCCATGTTTGAGCGTCAAGAACCTCTCCATTTGCATGCTTTTCTCATCTTGGGAAAGAAACTTCAATTCAAACCTCATTCTAAAATCATCCCATGTCTCCACCGGACGACTAGCTTGGGTTACTTCCCACCAGAACGAAGCTTCATCTTTCAGTAGCCAGGCAGCTAACTGAATCTTCCTTCAATCTTCCACTTCAAAGATTACAAATAAGTCCTCGGTCTCCTTGAGCCAATTCCTTGCCTCTACGAATGTTTCAGTTCCACTGAATGGCTTTCTCCCATGGCACAGAAATCTTTGCAGATCTTAGCGAAATTATCTGCTCTTGGAGGAGAAGGAGGAACGACAGGTGCAGCTGGGGGAGGAACATCAGCTTGACCTCAAGCAAGTGTCGAGGCTTCTAGATACCCACGGAACCAGCCTGGTATCATAATGCCCTCAGGAATATTAGGTTCCCCAGACATGCTGAAACGAAAAGGAAATAGATTCACACAAAGGATCGAAAGATATTACATATGGCTTTGGGGAATTTGTTTTTCAAAACAGACTTTTCTTTTTGAAAATGCTTTCCTTTAAACCCTTTTTGAAAATAATTTTTCAAATACTTTTATCTAATCTGGTAACCTTCTGCACTGATACCAAGTGTGACACCCCACGTCCATTAATGTCACCCACAAAGGGAATGCATTAAGTTTCATGAAGCGTTATAGGTAAACAGAAACAGAAATATTACAAGATAGATATAAAATGACAGCGGAATTAAAGACTTTATTAATCATAAAGCATCGTCGTTCAAAAACATCACATGTCTGATGTAACGACCCGGGGATTTTCGACCCCGAAAATCGACACAAAACACCGTGTCGAACATTCAAGCATCGAAAACACCAGAACGTTATTAGAAAGAAATGAGAGGGTGAGAAAAGAAAGAAAGAAATATTAGAATAGAAGAATAAGAAAACACATCAGAATCTCACAGCGGAACAAACAAAATATAATATATCAAATCTCTTTATACAAAAAGAAACTGTATACATACCAACCATCAGAGTACATCATATATCAGACACAGCAGAAATAAACTCTGAATAACTATATAACGGTGAAGCCTCCTGCTTTCAGCTCTCGAAACTCCAGCGATACCTAACCCGTTAATATACTCGGTCTGACCCGAGCACATTTGATTTAAAACAAAATTCACCGGGTCAGTCTGGAATACTTTCAGTGTTAAATTCATAGCACAACAACTTGTTTAACTTTGAAAATTCTTTCTGAAGGAAAAGGATAATAATAAGACCAGCCCACACATAAATATGGACGATTTTTTACCTTACTATAACCCAAAACACTTTTAAAATCAATATCTTTTCTGATATTATGATAGTGTCTGTCAAATCACAAATAAATAATCATATAGTAGAATGCTTGCATCTCACGCTCTACATATACAGTATACAATCAAAACCGTGGGCTCTTATTGGGGATTAGATTCCAACTATGACAAGGTATGGAACCACCTGCCGATAGTGTATCTCTAGATAGGAATACACCGGGTTCAACAAGAACATCTTGCCACTCGGCCACACATGACCGACCACTCATTTCTCTTGAGTGTATCGAATATGTTGTCACCTGCGGCTGCGCAGCTACCGTCATCCCGGGAGATACAGAAATGAAAAGAAGTAACAAACCGAGTATTCTCTAGATGGTGACAATACACCCTAATAGGTGCGACCAACATAGCCATGCTGCCTGCCCGATTTTTGTCATTTCCCGGTTGTGAGGCTTGAGGTTATAATCGACTTTTGGAACATTTGGCCACCATTTGCTTTGAATTCCACATCGTCACTTCATCCAGGAACAGGATGAACCGAAGGCACTCTCCTAATGCATCCTTATATAGGAATCACCCCAAGAATCAGTAACGAGAAGTCCTTGCAATCCACAGATTCCAACCACGATAGAACCATAGTGTATCTCTGGAAGCTAACCAGAGATTATAAGTAGTTCTTCCGCTTCATGAAGATATACAGCCTTTAATGCTCTATCTTCATTTACTGCCAGTTATTTTCGTACTTAACGTTGGATCGAAGTGGTTTGGGTTGTCCCCATCCCGGTCTCTTCAAAACAACACGTCAAAAGGTCCAATAATATATTCATTGATAGTCAGGTTTCTAACTATCAATTCACACAGTATGGTTAAGTATATTGGCAGCTCTGATTCATTTATTAAAACTATTCTATCGATCCTTAAATTCGTTTTCATATCCTCTTGTCTCAATCTCCTCATTCGTTACATTGAAAACAATAGCATATCCTTATTTACCAACTCTGTGTCATTTAGCATAGTTCACGTATGTCATCCCATTTTTCGTAATCAATGTTCTAAGAACTTTGTTTCATTCCTTTATTTCAAAATCATCACTATACACTCGCCAAATCTCTTATATTTTCCTTGCCTTGTGGAAATCTTTATAATCTTATCTCAAGGATATAAATAAATTTATATTTCAACCATTGATCGGACGATGTTAAATTTAAACATCGTTTACTTTTAAACGTACTAGTTTAAAATCTTGCGATTAACATTTCAATATTCTCTTATAATAATAAACCAATTCTAATTGTTTTAAACTAATATCATTCCTCGATAATAGTGAAGCCGTTCAAGTTGGGGTATTTTATTTACCTCTCAGACCTTGACTGTCAACCTTCTTATCTCAGAATAATACCAGTTTGAAACACACACTTATCATTTCGCTTCTATCCCTTCAGTTACCATTTTATTTAAAACATTGTTTCAATAACCATTCCTTTCATTTGGCATATTAAATTTCAAAATAAATCTCTTTCACTTTTATTCAAGTATATTTACTAACGCAAACTCTTTTTGCTTTTACAAACTTTTCTTCAATTTATACTGATTTCGTTTAACCCAATTCCCTAAATAAAAATTTATTTAAGCTCATCGCCTGCGTTATTTTCCGTTTACCAACCTTGTTTACGAAACTTGGATTCTATTTTAAATCTTCTTATAGAATACATAAATCGTTTCCTTTTTGAAATCACATTCCCATTTACTTTTTATTTAGCTTAAAAACTTATTTAGAATTTGGTATTCACTTACCAACCCCTTCTTCGATTTATGAACTTGAATTCAAAACCATTTATCATTTTCCATGATTCACTTTATTTACTTAAATAAAGAATTTAGTAAAACATCTCTTATTGAAATCTTTGCATTACTCGTCTCCTCATTCCGATTCTAGCTTGGATATTATTATCCAATCCATTACGAAAATCTCTTTCGATTCCCTTGCTTATCCTTAATTCAATTATCAAGTAATCAACTATTGTAAATGGCATCAGCTTCCCAACTTGTCTATCCTTTTTGGTATGACACTGTTCTTAACATGATTTATTTTAAAACTCGATCACTTTTTAATTTACTTCCATTTAAGGAGTTAATTACTTTAATTATTATTAACCATAATAATTAGCTAATTTCATTATTAACTGAAGTGGGATAATTTACTTCATTAAAAATAGATCGACTAATTGCTTATCGACATTATTAAACGATAAATACTTCATTAATGATTTGTAATCGATAATCAACTTTAAATATCATCAAACAAAAAGATAATTAATATTAAATATTATTATTAAACAAAACAATTATTCATTAAACCATTTTCATTAGATTAATCAAAGGCCGATTAATCTAATTATCAATTCTAATTAATCAGTTGACTTAGTCAACTTAACCTCAGTTGTTAACTAACTGATTACGATTAATTTTCTTATTAGATTAATAAAATTAAACTAATTATATTGCTTAACTTGTTTTACTTAAACAATTATTTTCAAAACGATGATCCTTCCCTTAAATTTTGGCTTTTACACTTGTTAAAATTACTGCAAAATATTATTTTACTATTTTCATAAAATCATTTATAAATATCACCTTATTTTTAAACTTCTATTTAAAAAGAAAATTACTTTTAAAACTTTACTTTAATTATAAAATAAGTTTTATAATTGAAATTACGTCAATTCACTTGACGGTGAATTAACGGTTTAAAAATAGTTTTTCAGATCATTTGCTGCCAATATTTTAATCAATACCGTTTATTGATTAAAAACATCACACAATGTTGAATTTCAATTCAACGTTCAATATCCAATCAATAATCAACATTCAAACAGAATGTAATGTTATTTGGGGGTAAACAGTTCATATGTGGATGATATGGAAAAATAAACAACAGATAAAATATTTGAGGAATCTGGTCGAATCCCTCCAATCTGTTCTTCCCTGCATCACGGAGTATAATAATATTTGACAATTATTTGAATAAATTATCCAATACGACATATTATAGACGTCGACGACCATTTAGCACACAATAAGAAACCAAAGTATTCAATCAACCAATTCTATTATTAACGATGAATTATATTTTAATATGAATTTAACACATCATAGAATTCCAGAATGTGTGAGAATTAACTCACCTTTGTTTTGACTGACGATGTCGCGTAGTTTCGCGAAAATACCAGTGGCTCTAAACGATTTCCATTCAGCTTGTACATGAAGGTACCGCGGTGCAATTGACGTCCTTTAATTCTGATAACGAACGAATGAAATATATAATTTACAAGTTTTTAATTTAAATTGGATTAATGGTTTATAATTGACTAAGATAATTAACTACAATTTAAATCTTAACCTTACCCTTAATCTTCCCCCTCTATCCAAAATACCACGTCAATGCTTCAGCGTTTAGCCCATTTGCCGCTCCTTCATTCCACCAACATTTGTTTTTATTATTTTCCAACTTTTCAATCTGGGTCAAAGCCCAATTGTATAACCGCCTTCATCCCATTCCCGACTGTTCTTCCTGTACAACAAACAACCATGCTCCACTACCTTGTATCCATCCCCTCCATCCCTGAAACCGCCAGCTTCTACAAAATGGTTCCACGACCATTCCCTTCAAACTATAAATACTATACAACACCTACTTTTTTACCCAACGCTGACTGCTCTTTGACAGTGCACTGCCCCTATCCGATCATCAACGGACTTTGCTGACAGCACTCCCCTGCACCGCGTTTACCTCTCCACACTAACACTCCAGTGAACAAAATAGATGCTCCCTTTTCACTGCTTGTCCTCCTCCATTTACACGCGAGATCCGCCTACCCCCACATTCTTCTTCCTCGCATAAAAGCTCCAGTACCTCGTCTTTCTACTATTGTTTTGGTTCCCATTAGCATGCCAAATCCACGCACTATATTACACCACGCTCCTACCAAGTCATACCATCGGACCACCATGCATCGAGCTCCTCACGTCCACCCCTTTTCCTCCTTAATGTATACAGTGCCATGCCAACTTCCCATTACTTATTAACGTTACCCAAACTCCCTTAAGTCACGGTTTCATCGTGATAAAATACTCCAGGTTCCACCATTGGCTTCCACCCTAAAACTGCTTCTTCTCATTAAAATAAAGACTACAGGCAAACCGCATTTCTTCCCTTCCTTTGTTTACTAAGACACGCAACTATCTGTAACGAACCCCTTTCTTCATGAAACCGCGAGTAAACATAGTCACACAAGGTCATCCTCACCAGAGAAACCGCGTTCTCCTCCCAGATGCCTTTCCATTTGCTTTAGAATTTCCAAACCCTCTCCATGCAGTAAACGACAACACCCATTCACGAGTGTCTAACTTCCCAAAAATCACATTCCAATACATATTAACTTCATGAAAGCTGCATAGTTCTCTTTTTTTCCCCACACAAATTCTTCCAATCCTTCCTCTACGTCCGTTCCTTCACCAGGCACTCACTGATCCGATCAAGCAAAAGCGACTCCTCCTACGACAAATGTTTCACGCACCGGCCTCATCAAATCATAAACCCAATAAAAATGTCTAAGACCCGAACTAGAGCTTCATTCTTCGTCTATCGTCGACTCAGATTTTGCTGCTGAGGTTAAAACACGAATATACTTTTAAATGTTGCGAGATTATGAGCAACTACAGGCGATCTCGAATGTTAATATATATGTGGATTTGTTCTTTTTTTTATTAAAACTTTCGTATATTTATTAATGAACGTAGTCTTTTTTTTGGGTGTACTGGAAAACGAAGGAATGGGCTTACATGCGACGTGTATATATACACAGTAGGAAGGAGATAAGCATCATGTAATTTCCTACTACTCATAGCCCTGTGCGTGTAGAGGAAATAGAGGTGCAGCTTTTGTACAATCACAATAGAGAAGATTGAGTTTTCTTTTCAGTATTAGATGATGGGGAAGCTGCTTTAGCTACAAGGAAAAATATTCGTAGGCTTGCAGTGTAATTTCATTTTGGTTTGCAATAGTTAATAAAATAAGTTGTTTTGGGTTGAAGGAAATAACTGTAGGCTGATGGAGCAAAGCATAGAATGGCTCGACGTCTAGTCCTACGATGCGTTAGCCCGTGCCTAGAGAAATAGAGTTTCAGTGTATTGTTATTTCTGATGGGAGCTTTCCGTATATGGTAGGCTTAGCTGTTTGGTTCTAAGGCATGTTGAAAAGATGAAAGTAGTATAGGGTCGAGAATTAAAGACGGCAATGGGTTGGCTAGCAGCAAGTTCATTTCATTTGATGGGCACTGCAGAATGTTTTGCATGTGCTATGTTAACTCTTCTAGGCAGCCTATTTATTTTTAAGGTAATAGGTGAATGTGTACTCTACTTCTTAAGACTTAAACACATTTCCTTTTCTTGTAACCAATGGTTTGAATATATTTATATTTTTTATTTTGATTTTGTTGTCACAGGGTTAGTTTATTATTTCATTTATAGGGTATTACATTTTCCCGTTAACCGTTAAATTTGTAAGGTATCCATTTCGTAAAATTCCGTTCATCTATGACAGACTATGGACAAAAATAAAAATACAGTTGTAACGAGCAGTGCCCCACAATCCCAAAAATATAACAATATTGGTTGGTTAACTTATACTGTGAAACCCCAAAATGCTGATATAGGGTGCAAAATACTCCAAATAAAAAGTTGCGTATTTTCCAAATTAAAAATTACAGTAAAATTCTAGAAAGTAAATTATAACTACTTCTCGGAGATCTCATCCAAATTCGAAATCAATATTTAATTATATTAAATAATCGTTATGGTTTATAAACGATTTCACAGCGATTTTCTGAAAATTTGAATTGGACATGTCTAACAATCTATAATATGAAATCTACATTTTTCTCTTCCATTAAAAAGATATAATCAAATTGATTCAAACAGTTCTTATTTCACAGAATTCCGACTTATATCGGATCCTGTATGTTCAATTTAAATTCGAACTCCAATGTTATGAACTACCGCGTCGTTTCGAGCTCGTTTTAATTATATTATAATTTATATATATATATTCGAACTCCATTTTATAAAATAAATTCAAGAAAAAATCCATTATATTTCCAATATAATATATAAAACAGATTCAAATATCTCAATCTAAATGGCCGAAAATATGGAACGTTACATCTGAAATACACAAAAACCATTATATCATAAAAACTACTGTCTTGTACTTTAAAACATCAGAGTACATAAAAGAAGCAAAATTCCCTAAATAAAATATAGCCATAGTAGCAAGGATAGGAGCTTGAGCCATACATCTAAGCAGCTCCAGCAAAATGATAGTAGAATCCTTGTTAAGCGTGAGTATTTCCACCCTGAGAACCTGAGGAGGGGACGGAAGAAAGAGGAGAAAACCAAAAGGGTCAGACATAAAGTCTGGCGAGTTCAGTAACTTTTAGCAAGTAAATAAGTAAAAGTAGCATGACAGACATATAAAGTGGATAAGAAAGATAACACCATAAAAGGTAGGTATGACAAGGTAAACATGATAGAGTGTATACGCTTCTCTAATGATTACTCTACACTAATACTAGTATACCCAGAATGAGATGATCCCAACAACTATCAAATGGTAGACTTGGGCATACGTCCAGATGTATTATAACTACTACCCTAATCGATCGGCTCCCTACTCTGTTGATGTGCACAACCATATCTACTAGTGTCATGATCGTCTTTGCCCCCTCTGCCCGGTCTATGCATGCACGTGTCTCCGGTCAGTTTGCGCTGCCCACACCGTCCTTCTTGTTTGAATCTCTTACAATTAGTCCGGTAAGGTGCCCCGACTCCGACCTAGGGCGAAGTCCTCGTTTGATACCGTTATATGGGTTACTGATTGAAACGGGTCCCACAAACAATATGATACAAGCTCTCCCCTTTGTCTTCTATCCCCTCTAGGATTTCCACCGGTTATGCTTACCACTAGGTGTCTTTAATTACATAACCCTATCATTTCCACAAGTTATGCTTACCCTAAGGTGTCTTTAATTACATAACTTCAACATTTCCATAGGTTATGCTTACCACTAGGTGTCTTTAATTACATAACCCTATCATTTCCCCAAGTTATGCTTACCCTAAGGTGTCTTTAATTACATAACTTCAATATTTCCACAGGTTATGCTTACCACTAGGTGTCTTATTTACATAATCCCCCTCAGGTTAAGTTTGTGGGCCTATATATATATATATATATATATATATATATATATATATATATATATATATATACTACCTACCCCAAGATTTGCTTAACCCACCCACTGTTCAGACATATTTACTTAACCCCTATTCAAGATCATGTTCATACAATCCCTATGGATTTTTCTAGTTTAAGTATTCAAGGTTTATTACCATATTTCATTTATGGTTACAGTATGCTAGACCTCCCACATTAAGCCTACAATTGGTGGATGCTGGATATGTCGGGCTGGTCCGGGCAGACTTATTCCACAAATCGGGCTAAACCTCGTGTCTTAGCACGTCTCGTATTTATGCACCAAGACCTCTCACATTAGACTCACCACTTGTGGTCGCTGTATATGCCGGGCGGGTCCGGGAAGACTTCCATCACAAGTGTAATCTAACCTCGTGTCTAGGCGTAGCTACAGTTTCTAATTACTATAGTCCTAGGCATTTCTTTATTAGCCAATTCTTACCTATGTCGTTATAGGTTATAGGTTTCATGCCCCTTTTTCCCCCAATTATGTTCATAGTTAAATATATGTCCAAATTCATATACATATACATTATTCAAATTATGCCAATTTTTCACCTTTTTACTAATTATGCCCCAAATTCCCAATCCACAGGATATGCCCAATTTCAATGTTTTTCCCCTCGTTCCCAAACTAACGTAATCGCATAATTTAGAGGCATGCCTAGGCTCGAAAGTAGTCTGGCTATATAAAATAAAAGGGAAAGGGTGAAGGGAAGATGATAGAGATGATTATTCCAACAGAATTGACATAAACTTTTATGTCATAATGTTAAGATGAACATATAAGAACAGATCAGTGAACTTGTGATAATAAATGGGTTTAACATTGTAGGGATGTCATAATAGGCATGCTGAGATATAAACTATGATTTAGAAGTCCAACACTTGACAGATCCAAATTAACCACAACATGACAGGTACAAGATGATCTAAATATTGAATTGGATCTATAATCAAAAGTAGATCTGACATAATAAAGGATAAGATCCAAGTCATAGTATGCCAAAATATCTCAGATTCACAAGTTATTACGGATCTGAAGTGATTCAAGGATTAACATGCATAGATCCAAATTACAATCCTATCATGTTTACCTTTTTATTTATGTAAATCTAAAAGCAACTTGAAACTCACAACATTTGGATCTAGAAAGGTAGAAGAAGAACAGATTTACACTTGAATCTCTAACTTTGATTTGCAGAAGAAGAAAGGGATTTGATTCAGTCCAGGCACCGACTACATTTAGGCCTCCATTGATTTTCAGTGAAGAAAACAAGAGAAAAGAGCCTATATTTATAGCTGTCAGCCCCAAAATTTGTCCAGCCACCTCAGCCCTAGGGGGGCCGACCTACCCCTTGGGGGGTCGACACCCCCTTAAGGGGTCGACTCCCCTAGGGCGGGAATTTTGCCGCCTCTTAATTTTAGGATTTTGAATGCTTTTATGATTTCTGATTTAAATATATATATATATATATATATATATATATGTATATGTATAATTACCTTACGGGTATACAAACTTCAAACCCTCATAACTTCTTCATACGGTGTCCGTTTTATGCAAACCAGATGCCTATCTTGACCAGAATTTCGAGACGGACGCAGTGGCACAGTCTGTTTCCCTCAATTTTGAATATTAAATTGATTATTATTTAATTTATTCTATTTAGTGTTGTTAAAATTACGGGGTGTTATATTCTCCCCTACTCAAAGGATTTCATCCCCGAAATCTTCAAGTTAAGAAGAACGTATATCCTACCATCTGCATTCATCTACTCATCCACAAATCAAGGGCATCCATTGTCCTTAAAGACTTCTAATGCTTATATGAACATATGCAAAGTTGTGTGTATATGTCCTAATATTAATTCTAACGTGTAGTAGAACTTGATTCAACACTAGATTCCTAACGGTAGTGCATTAGAAATGCAAGTAGAGCATCTAGATCATGTTGCCAATGAAATGAAATAAATAATTTCCGTTAGAAAAATCAACCAATACGCCCAAAATCCAAGAGTGTAGGTTGGGATATGAACATTTGAGCATTATTATGATCCACCAACCAAGTTGTACACATAAACATACAAGTGCATTAGTACAATTGACATTCTACTTCTCAACTCAATGGAAGTTTGGTATTACATAGAACTCCAAAGAAAGAATTAGTTAAAAAAGTTAAGACCAACTCGCTTAATCAATTAGCTCACTAGAACCGAGCATAAATAATTATCGACAAACGGCATTCAGAAACACAAAATATAAAATATCGATCAAAGCCATAATAAATAAGAGGACGTGCAACTTGTCTCATAAATAGCCTTAGTGAATTTTTAGGAAGCGGAGTGGTAATCCTATCGATAGTCCTGACTTGAATTGATTCAAAGCATTTAATGTTTGCAACAATACATACTTTGAAGGGAAAGAGTTACCCGACCTTCTATTCAAACTGTGAAGTTAAAGCAGTTAACGGTTCTATAATGTGAAGAAGCCAAAAGCTATAACGAGGATACAGTGAAAAACAACGGAGGTGCAAAATGCTTCATTTTATATAAAACTAAACATCTAATATAAATTTATTATCATTCTTTCATAGTTTATGGATGCAAAAGGTATTATTTTATCATACACAAAAAATCGAGAATATTATGATTTATGCAGTCTAAGTCTGATGATAACAATCGTCTTCTATTTTGTATTGATTATTATGCCTTAAAAGTTGGCTTTTATCCTTAATATATTAATTTTGTTTACGGACGAACTAGTCATAATGTTTTTTTTTTGCGTTAATGTTGCTAAAACAAGTGCTAAAAAGCTTTAATATATTGGGTATAAAAGAAGATAGAGCTGCTTAAAGCAAACCTACAATTTATTAGAGCTAAATTCAAGAGTCGTAGTAGTCTAAGAGCATTATACGCTATAGCAGAGATCTTTTGGGACTTAACTACATAGTTCTCGAAGTTATTCCATAGACCAATCATGTACATTCAATGATTATCGAAGCAAACGAGCCAAAGTGATGATCCGAAGGTCTAAGTGTTAAGTATAGACAAATTGCTATGCATCCATCAGCCATAGTCATCGAATCAGAATACATCCTTTACCTGTAGTCATTAGATCGTATCATAGTACTTTACTTGCTATAGTAATCGGATTATGTAGGCATGCGTCTCTCAGCCATAATCATCAGATCAGATCCTATTAATAGCATGAAAAAAGAATAGCAAAGCAAGAAAAAGCAACTATCTAGAAACAAGAAAGCAACCTTTGATTATACTAAAGGAGTAACTATAAAAATAATAAAACAAAAAAGGAAGGGCTTCCAAGAGAGAATAAAGGAAGCATCGGGACTTTAAAGTCAATGAAAACATCCTATCACCTTAAAAAAAGCTAAGAGAGAAAAACACTCTGTTTAAAAAGCCCTTTCAGCTCTACCGGAAGGTAAACCTCTAGAACTAATGAAGTTAATGTCCTTCGATCAATCAAATGGTGATGATTCTATGCTTTCAACACAAACGCACTCTCAAAGTCCCTAAAGTGGAAGACGTATGAAAGCATTGTTCATAATACAAGCACCAATCTTTTTTTCCGGAGATTCCCCATCAGTAGACTCGAAGGTTTCACAAATGAGTCAGAATCAATAAACACTTAGAGGAACTTACCTCCATTCTAAGTCACATGGAACGAACGAGTTGTAGATTGTTAAAACCAGTTCTATTAAGCTTATGGAACTATTTCCATGAAAGCATCAAAGCAAAGGCTCTAAGATGGAGAGGGTGTCAGCCCGCACATATAAATGTGATCCTAAGGATTCATAATTTGCACTACTTTTTCCATTCTAAAAAATTAAAATATATGCGAAGTGTAAATCATAAATAAATAGTCAATTGACGATTTATTACTACTTGTAATCTTGTAAAGCAATAGTAAATCCCAAAAGTAGGATTGATAATCATTGCCTAAAAGGTTAAACCTAGAGGATAAGAATATTAATCATCTCGACTATTAGGCAACCTAATATCCAATTGCACATTATTCAAGCTTCCATTTTTCTAGTTTAATATAAAACCAAGTCTTTTCGTAAGATCTTTTAGAGAAAAACGTATTTCGGTATGATTCTTTACAACCTGATGGGTTGAAAGGAGTTGCTTATCGAAATTGAATAAGTTATCCTCAAAGGGACTACAAAAAGATAACCCATGTGACCTCATAAGTTTAAGACATCTACTAACTTTACTTTTGATTGAGCTTGACTTATTCAAATAAGAATCACCCTTTGAAGATGAATAGTTAGAATGATCCTTACATCGGGACCCTAAGCTTTGAGGACTCCAAGAATTAAGCTTTTAAGACCTGACTAAAAGCCTCTATCATATTAGAAGTAATATAGAATGCTTTGCATCCCATTTATTTTAGGCCTCCGACCTTGGCAAGGACATGATGGTTTTGAAAAAGTAATTGAACTATATTCATCTGTGAATAACGCAAGGCGAATCAAAATTATTTCACCCTTTGAATTTGACTTCCATTAACACAACACTGGGTATTAACGAATTTTATCTCTAGCACTGTGGCGCTAAAGAGGGGATCAAACCTTAATTATTGTGTTTATTTCCATGTAAATTAGTTTTCGCATTTAATTGTATGTAGAAAATATAAAGTCGAAGTCGAAGAGGTAAGATATGATAAATGAAGATGTGGTACACATAACCACTTTAGAAGAGGAATAACACCATACTTTAATTAAAAAAAAATTGTTGTGTTTGGACAACCATCCGACATGGAGTTACCAGAGACAAGCGATGCAAAGATCATACGACTTGAGCGAAATATAGCACAAATGTGAGGGCTGATCCATGAGATTATTACTTAAAAATCCTCTAAAAGTACCAAAACATGAGGATGATGCAAATGAGAAGGTAATATCCCTAGGAGAGGATCCTTGGATAACCTACAGGGAAGCAAAAGTAAAGTTGATCCTATTACATCTAAATCTAAGGAACCAAAACGAGTGGAACTCAAAGCTAACTACCACAGAAAACTGAAGACTAAGGAAGAACAACACGAAAGCACAACCACCAAAGGGTATGATCTAAACTGAAATAATTACTCCAACGATGAAGCTTTCTTACAATACTTAGTGAAGAAAGCTATTAAAGACCTATATAACACTAAATAAAAAAACAGTCAATGAACAAGTCAACGACATTGATCGAGTGTCTCCTTTCATCGATATGATAATGGCAATAATCATCCCTTCACATGTAAAAGTACTAACCATCAAATATCAAGAACTACCAACCCATATGACCACCTAATGGCTTTGGATAACCAAATGGGTTTGTATAATGCATCCGGGGCAGCGCGGTGTAGGTTGTTTCAGGTAACACTTCAAGGGGATGTCGTAAAGTAGTATCGATAATACCAGAAGAAGATCACTTATTATTGAAAGCAATTTTCATATGAGTTTTTTGCTTAATTTTGTATTCTAAAGGACCATACTGTCCACTATACTACGGTAGCGAGTGTCAAGCAACAACCTTGGGAGCCTTTGGGTGATTAATTAAAGAGGTTTAACACCAAAGCTTTAAAAGCGAAAGGGATGGAAATAAGGCAAAATTAATAGTTATTCATGTTGGGCTCCACACAAACACTTCGCTTTGGATGGAGCTTTTTATGAACGAATGTGTGGGTTTGCAAGAATACCATTTCTGGGCAAATAAATTTATCCGAATGGACGAAATATACCATGATTAAAAGAAAACCCTCTTTAAAAAAGAGGGTGGAAGGCCCAATTATGATCGAATCCACACAAAAATGCAGTGGGAGGAAACCAGAAATAATGTAGAGGCATTAAACAAGCCAATATCTTTAGTCTACATGGCATTGAAAGGAAAAGTAAAATTTCCTACTTCGTATAAGTCCTAAACCAATCCGGAGGTCAAACACGGGATAACTAGTACATTTATAATAAGGGGGGTGGCCACAAAAAAAATGAATGCAAGGTTTTGGATGAAACCATTTAGGAACTCATTCGGGATGGACAAATGTAGGAATTTTGCTCGAAATAGCCAGAATGCGTGTCAAGATAATAGGGGATAACAAAAGCCATCTAGGAAGGGGATGGCTTAAATGTTATCAAAGACGAGGATCTCCTGAATATGTGCCTACCTGTTAACCGCATAAACATAATCCGTGGAGGCCCCCGTATTGTTAGGAATAGTCAAAAGGCTAAAATCGCTGCATTAAGGAAGCAAAGGAAGAAATTTTCTCAATACAAGACAAACTTCCACATGACACCATCTGAAAGGTCTTCTAAGGCTTACATTAGTTGTAACACCTAAAGAGATGCAGATAGGGATCCATCACCACTACAACGATCCACTAATGTTTACTGCCCAATTTGGGTTATTAATGGTCACTAATAGTCATGTAGATACTAGAAATGCAGTCAATGTCATCTCCAAGCATGTATTTTTATCAGATGAACATCCCCAAGGGAAAGTTGCAGCCCAGTCTGGAACCAGTCTTTGGGTTCAGCAACAAAGGATCAACACTGATAGCGTAGATAAAGCTTAAGATGCAGATAGGTCTTCCTCCTTTCTATCATACCTTCAAAGCCTTCTATGTAATCATAGATCATCCACTTTGGACAATGCATTCGTTGGACGACTTACTCTTAACGAAATGGATTCTTTTGTCTATTTGAAGTGTTTAATGGTCAAATTATTGAATAAGAAAGGATGGGTGACCACAAAGGGAGAATAATTCAGCTCTAGGAAAAGTATTTCGCAACTCTTAACTAACATAAAAGGGAGTACTTTGCTTAATTTGATTCTTCTACTGATTTTCAACCTTCGGATGATGGGTTTCTACACCCAGCATTCGAAACCAAGCTGAGAACTGATCAATGTGGTAAACACAAGAAAACAAATTACAGGTCGAAGGATAAGAAAAGAAAAGGAAAGACATGAATAATATAGAAGAAGGAGAAATTATAATAGAACTGGACTACCGAGGGAAAATAGAAAGGATTGAACACATCGAGGAACTTAAATAGATGTATTTAGATCCCATTGGATAAAGTTATCAAAATAGGAAAAGAGTTGGAATCATGCCTAAAAACTATCCTAATCCTTTTCCTCAAAGAAAGAAAATTTATTTTCGCATAGGCTCACTCGGATATGGTTGGAATAGACCCATCAGTCATGTGTCGTTCCCTTAACATTGATCCAAGGATGACTCCCATCCGATATAAGAAAAGCCAATTTGATTAAGTACAGTCCAAAGCCTTGAAAGAGGATGTTGAAAAGTTACTTGAAAATGAGATTATTCAAGAGGATATTTATCCAAGATAGCTTGCAAATCTAGTATTAGTAAATCTAATAGGAAATGGAGGACATGTGTTGATTACACTAATTTGAGTAATGTCTATTTAAAGGATTGTCAGCTTTTACCCCAAATGGACTTATTAGCGGATGCTACAACACACATTATTATCTCTCATGGATGTTTACTCAGGTTGTAACCAAATACACATGTTTAAGCCAGATGAAGAACACACAAGTTTTATTACTATTGGTGGAACTTTCTGTTACAATGCTATGCCCTTCAGTCTGAAGAAAGCAGGAGCAACATATCAATAACTTGCCAAAAGAATGTTCTGCAAACAAATCGGAAGGAATATGTAGGTTTATGTTCACGTTGTGTTGGTAAAATCCCGAAAGGCGGAAAACCATCTGAAAGATATTGAGTAATTGGTTGAAGTTATGCGGAAGTTGTAGATGACGTGGAATCCTCAAAAGTGTCACTTTTGGTCACCTCAAGAAAAATCGTGGGTTATGTAAGTGAGCAGGGAATAGAATCCAGTGTCGCACAAATAAAGACGAGAAGGGATATGAATGAGCCTAAAACCAGTAAGGATGTGATAAGCCTAAACGAAATGGTGGCAGCCTTGAGTAGGTTTATTTTAAAGGCAACCGGTAAATTTTCTTTATTATTTAACGTGATTAAGAAGAAAAGAACATCAAGTGGTAAAAAGATTGCTGAAAAACATTATAAAGGATCATTTAGAAAAACCTCTCATAGTATCTAGCTCGAAGGGTGAGGAAACCTAGTATTTGTATGCAGCAGTTTTGGAGCATGATGTAAGCTTAGTTTAAATTCATGAAGAAAATGGAACACAAATACTAACTTATTATGTGAGTAGGCAATCAAAGGACGCTGAAACTCGATACCCAGTTATAGAGAATATACCTTATGGTTTGATATTGATTATCTGAAAGCTATGGTCATATTTTCAAGGGCAACTTATTAAAGTCTTAACCAACTTCTCTTCCAAGCAAGTGTTTACTATACCGGAAATCTCAGGAAGGTTGGTGAAGTAGGGGATAAAGCTAAACCAATATGACATAGAATATAAGTCACGAGTGGCTATCAATAGACAAACCTTAAGTGGTTTGTTGAATGAATGTACATGATTCATTGAGCAACAATCTATTAAAGAAAAGGGTCAAGTGCCAATTGGCAATTATTCTTTAATGGAGCATCCAATGAGAAGAAAGAGAAAGCAGGATATGTTATATGTTCTCCATATTATCATTGCCTACATTATGCAATGAAAATGGTTCCCACAATGAATAATGTAGCAGAATATGAGTCGATGGTTATCGGCTTTACCTTAGCAATATAACTTAAAATTCCATGGATCCAGATCTTTAGTGATTCCCAACTGATGGTAAGTTTGTTAAAATAGATTTATCAAACAAAAGGTCCTAAGCTATCATAATATGTGAAGAAAATGCAAGGAATGCTTACAGCATTTAAGGATTTTTCTACACGTCAAGCTTCAAGAGGAGATAATTCTCAAGTTGATTCCTTAGCTAAACTAGCTAGTTCCGTAGGAGCCCTCAAAACTTGCATTACTCCTCAATAGAACGTACAAAAGATATTATCCAAAAGCTAAGAGTTGTTGCAGTTTTGTTATAATAATGGAAATATCAAAAGTTAATTCTCTGCAGCACATCCAAAAGCTAATGGTGTCGTTGAAGCGGCAAATAAGACCATAAAAATCATGCTAAAGAAATGACTAAACTAAGCCAAAGAAAACTGGGTAGATGAACTACCATTATTACTCTAGGCTGCCATACCTCTATCAAAACTGCTATAGGCCATACGCCTTATTCCTTAACTTTTGAATGTGAACCAATGCTTTCGGTTAAAACTAAGATATGGTAGAGTTATGTATGCACTTGACCCAAATCAGGAGTTAAAAAAGGAGTCCTAGGATTAGATCGCCAAGTTAAGAGAAGAAGATATCATACAAATAGCGAATATGAAAGAAGAATGACAAAGTATTACAATTCAAAAGTAAAATCGAGAACTTCCAGGGAAGGGGACCTAGTTCTTCCAATGGTAATGGCTAATACTAAGAATCCAATGGATGGACCATTAGGGCCAAACTGGGAAGGACCCTTAATTATACATACGGTAATCCCTCCAAGATCTTATTGCTTATGTCACCCTAATGGAAACATGGTTCCAAGAACGTGGAATGCAGAACGTCTAATACCGTATTTTCCCACCATAAATGTATAAAAAAAATTCTCAAGAATAATGTACCCTTTATAGTTAGAGAAGTAAGGAAATCCAACTTGGATGATGAATAACAAAACCTAACCCGACTAAACTCAGAAGTTTAATGAAGAAATCCTACATGATTAAATAAGTTCGACAGGGTTTTTGATTAACACTTAACCCAAAAATTCTACATACTCTGGAGTGAAATGCTATTTTATTTTGGAAAGGTGCTTAACGTAGTCAAGCCTCTTTCCGAAAGGGAGGAGAGGTAACCCAGGGGTCGTGCGCCTGGCACCCACTTTGCCCTTGATCCTGCCAAGATGGATTGGTTAAGGCGCCTTCTGTAGGAAGGAGTTGTAAGCCGTCAGTCCCGTCTATAAGGCCTAACTAATGCCATCATAATCACTTGTTCTCGCTAATATGTGGCATGTTCAAGGCATCCTTTGGAGGCAAGACAGTAATCCCAGGGTCATTCAGCTGACAACGGATGAAGCATGCACTACTACTACTCTTTTTTTAAGAATAAGCCTTGCCTTTGCTTTGGCTAAGCATACCCTACCTATGCTCTAAAGAATGAGTATGCCCTTCGTATTATGCCTCATTCTGGAGAAGGGAACAAAAGCACAAAGAACACACTTAGAGCATGACTTTCCTTTTCTCGAAAGAAGAACTTGCCCTACCTATGCTTTAAGGATAAGTCTAAAATGGACATAACTTAAAGTAAGTTTCAGGTCTTCTAATCATCAATAAAAGAGGTTCCGATCTTCTATTATTTTCAGAAGAGGATTGCTAGACTTCAATTAATTAAAATACCATAATCTGGGTTCTAGGTATTTTAATCGTTGCCGAAAGAGGTTATGGTCTTCTATTATTTCTAGAGGTGGATTTATAGACTTTGTTAATAAAAATACCGAATCTGGATTTCGGGCCTTCTAATTATTGCCGATAGAGGTTTCGGTCATCAATTATTCACAGAAGTGGATTTATGGACTTTAGTTAATTAAAAGACCCGAATATGGGATTTTAGTCTTTTAACCATTGCCAAAAGCGAATCTAGTCTTCTATTTTTCCAAAAATTGGATTTCTAGATGCCTATTATCCAAAAATACCCAAATCTAGCTATCGGGTAGTCTGATTGAATATAGAAATAGGTTCTGGTCTTATATTATTTTGAGAAGTGAATTTCTGGACTTTCGTTATGTAAATTGAGCGAATTTTGTTTTTCGGTCTTGTAATTTATAACAACCCGCCCGTGGTGGACCTAAATTTTGACCTAAAAAGGGCCCATCAAAACTTAAAGCCACTCTAAATGGATCGTTGGTTCCTATAAATAATTACATTTTCACAGAATAACAGATAATATAACATGATGGAATCTCACACAGCGGAACGAAAAAGTATAATACCAAAATAAGATGTACCATTAGATAAAATACACAAACTAGATGCAAATTGTGTACAATTATTCAAAACATTACATCCTCGTTGTTCATAATCTAGAGTTTCCCTAAGAAAAATAGCAATAATACCTAATAATAGCATAACAGTATCATCATCGCCTTCATCAAGCTCCATCATCGTTACGGTAATCGAGTCTCTACCCCACCTATTAACCTGTTAAATATGTTAAGAAGAGGGGTGAGAACATAAAGTCTTGTATGACTAAAAATGATATTTTCTTAAAGACCACACCGTAGATTTTAGCAGGTTATATATATGTCATGGTATGTCTACGAAATACATAATCGCACACAACAAGGAAATATTTTAATCAATGAGGTGGTTCGAATTAATCACTTAGGACCTCCATTGATGCATTTAGGGCGAAGACCCAATGAGGTGGACATTCCTGATTACTTAAAGCCCATTCTAACATATTTATTGTGGGTAGACTCTCATGATCTCTTATGACCCTAAGGCAGGCCTTATCTACTTAAGACCCTATCCTAGTACGTCAACATTCATAATTGTATATTCACGCAAGTAATATGAGAAGTAGTATCTCGCGGGTTAGTACAGGTTTAGGGTAGACTTGTATATAGCCATTTAACACCCCTCCGGTGGACGCCTCATGTTACTACTTAACTGATATTATGGTAGAACATATATGCCACTGAAGACTTCCCTTCGATAGTTAGTGAAATAAATAGCATGCTATGCCCCACATATACCAACTTTGTCCCTAGGTTGGCCCTTACAAAGCACCTAAAGGGAGTGGATATTCGGTAAACTACTGTGCTCCGTTATCGCCTTGATTAAACCAACTCTAGAGAAGGAGAAACCATAGACCTGCTTCAAATCTAATAGGGGAGAGTCACATGACTTTGGCCCAAATCCAAGGAATAAACCTTCAGAATGGTCCTAGTCCCAACCACTTAAGACCCAAACTAGATAAGAAGAAAGTAAGCCACTTAAGACCTTATCAAGGAATAGAAAGCCTACCTATTTACACACATAATAGGTACATGTGTATATATACACAGACACGTTAGACCACTCACATTAAACCGTCTACCTCTAGATGCTGGATATGTCGGGCGGTTCCGAGCAAATTTCTACTACAAGTGGGCTTAACCTCGCGTCTGTGTGCCATTACTTATTATATAGATAAGCCATTTTACACACACACACACACAAACAACAATTTATATGGGGACATTTCAAATTCTAACCTTATTCTAATGTATTTATTACGTTGAGTTACGTTGATTATGCTATATAAATATAATGTTACATAAGTACTATAAGCGCTAATTTCGTTCAAATAAGGAAATGTTTAAGTGGTGTAAATTGTCAATTGGATCTACATTAAAGGCATACAAGTTAATTCCCATATCAAACCGCTAAATACGTGGCATAATAGCGTAATTACACAATTAACAATAGCATTAATGGGAAAAACAACAACATAACTATTAAAACTTGCATCCTAGGCATGTTAGAACAATTCAGATAGTGAATCAAGAACAAGGTGTAAATTCCATGCAACATATAGGTATATATATACATATATACGAGTGTAATGGCACGCGCTTCGCGCATGCTCGTGGCACACGCTTTGCTCGTGGATTGTTATTAAACCATTATTCAAGGTCTAAATGAAGTTCTGAGAAGAAAGAAAAATCAACCGTACATATGTTATTTGTATGTGATAGTTTTTTAATTTAAATAAAAAGTAATTTTAGCACTTCACGGTCGAACCAAAAATATGTGTTTCCAACACAATTATTAATAAAGATATATAAAAGATTGAAGAAGTCAGCACAACTAATCTTCTGCTTGATTTTTATATAAAAAAGTATAACCCAATTATACAAATTGGATGTAAATGATATTGACTGTGGCAAATATGGCAATCTCACCCTACATAATTACTTGCAATCTTACATAAAATATGATCAAACTTGCACAACTGATGTCGTATATTTAAATAACATATTTATAAATCTCTTCAGTTATTAATACACTATTCATAAATTTTTCACACAACTATTCATACATGAAGGTCAAAAAAACTTATGTACCTTTACAAATGACTCAGTCACATTACTAATCAACCCACTCAATGTATATCCAGCGTTCAACATGCTTATTTTTCAATTCATATGAATCGTACACTTCTTTACATAGATATTTGAACTTGATACCATTCACAGAGTTCAATTGTGGATCTATCTCTTTTGCATCGTCATCCATTAGAACTTCATCTTGCATCGTTTATAAACAAAATAAAAAAGATGCTAAGAAATCTTCCCCACATTTACCTGCAATGTTCTCATGAAAGAAGTACCGAGTTTCCAACATAAGACCAAGCATATCTGTCCAACTTTAAATATTACAATTATTCTTTTAACTGGACT
Source organism: Allium sativum (assembly GCA_030737875.1). NCBI lineage: Eukaryota > Viridiplantae > Streptophyta > Magnoliopsida > Asparagales > Amaryllidaceae > Allium > Allium sativum. The sequence goes on along the minus strand of CM060919.1, from coordinate 563,029,664 downwards.
ATACTGCAAACCAAGTAACGCACAACCTCATTTTCTTGGAATTTGCTTCCACATTGTTGCTTTCCCTTGTACAACTTAGTGTACCTCAAGCTCCCTATTTTACATTATCTCTGGCTGCCACCACTATTACACATGAACTCCTTAATCATATCAGATGCGACCAATCAATCTGTGCAAGTTGCTTCTCTTTCCACGACCGCCCTGGTTCAGGCCTTCTCATTATCGCAACAATCAGATTCCGTGTCTGTATGCAAAAATCAAACATTAAGTCATAAAACGTATAAGTTTACGCAAATTCCTGGCTTTTCACTGTAGTTATATGTATCGTATATAGGGGGTAGACGTATTCAACAATATCAAATTATTATCAAATGCAGACTTTAAAAAAATAACATATTGTAACAATATCGTTTAGCACCATGTAATAAATATTTATAAACCTTTCCTTTCTTTATTACCCATTGCAATAGGTTTCGATTTCAGTTCAAATTATTGTTCATCACGTCTATGAATGATGCTCTAGATTTAGCATTGTTTACAACGGTTTATATTTATTTTATACATTAAATAACAAAATTTTAGCTGATATCTCGAAATATGTACAACAAAAAACTGATGTATCTTAATTGAAGATAAATTATAAGATAGTTATTCAGAAACTTGACTTATTTTATTATATTAAATGAAGGAATAAGTATTTGTAAGTTAATCAGGAAGTTTTTAACAGCAAAACTATAAAAGATGTCTTCAATTAATTTTTTTTATGTATTTAAGCATTGAATGAAAAATAACATGTGAGAGTGAAGGGAAACACAAAATTGAATTACTGTCCTTAAAAAAACTATGCCTGTCGGTTTTAAGAAAAGTTTAGGCCTAATCCAAAAACTTTGAATAACAATGCCAGTACGTTTATTCACCTGCAATCTACCATGCACTATAATTGTTAGCATTCAACCTTGAATCGGGTGCCTCCATATGATATGGCAACTCTACAGAATCTGAGCAACATAGCCAAATATAAAATCGATCTTTCCAAACCAAATGCAATTCCAATGGAATTATGGCCGAGCCCTTGAATATAACATGTCTGGAAACCATCAATTATGCAGTTGAAGAATGTCGACGTATCAAATGCGACCATCGATGCCACCGCCTGAACCCATGTTGTCCAACTATGTCGTATAACCCATGTTTTTGCATAAAATCCTGGCGCAAGCACAACTGCAAAGAAACAATTATCATTATGCATTTTACTATATACACACCGAAAAATATCGATTATGTATGAACTTACAGAAGGTGGAGCTGAGTGAAGTGCCGACGGGAAAGTGGTTGTTTCGGAAGACCTGGTCTTTCGGGCATTATCGCGGGACATGAACACATTCAGGGCCTTCATGGTGACAGAATCATTGTAAAGGCCGACCTTCATGTAGACAGCATACCTCCTTGTGCTCTTAACCGGAATGGAATTGACAGGCTCGTGACTGTCCATTGAAAACTAATAAAGTATTACATGAACGAATATATATATACACACACACCCATGTGTAATGAAAAGAAACGAATATGCTAAATGTGCGAAATGAAATACATTGCAATGGATTACCTGAGAAAAAATTTAACTAACCTAGCCCAAAAATATTATTGTTGCAAATGCAAAATGATGAAATGTGTATGAAAATGTTCATAAGATATTGTCAATACTGTTTTTTCTTGATACATTAATGTACATAAATAAGATGTATCATGGAGGAAAAAATTGATGCAGCCTCGACAATAGGTCAATCAAACAAAAATATGAGGAAAGAATGTAAAATTGTTAAATAGAGTAGAATAAAATTCAGATCCTAAAGAGTAGGATAAAATTTGCACATATCAAATTTTCACCAATTTTTGTTTAATAAGAGCTACAGGAAATACTAAATGAGAGATATTTTTAACCATATAGGAATGCACAGACTCATTGAACTTAGTGAAAAATGTGGAAATAATATAGAAACAACTTTTTCTTTGAGGGATGCATGTATTTTCTTAGGGAATGCAACAACAGAGAATGAAATTCACATAATCAAAAACTAAAAGCTATATATTGGTCTTTATTAAAAAAAAATTGGTTGGTTAAATGCAAACAAACTTACATTTTTTTCATAAAAAATCTTAGCCATCCTATAAGGAAGAAAATGTTGTTTCTATGCTTGATCAAAAATTCCAAAATTGATTTAATCATGATTTTGTTCAAACATAAACCGATGCACATTCTGAAATAACCTCGAAATATAGTTCTAACTTCCTTATGAAAGCTAACTCAATAAACAGCTCTAATTTTCTCAATTTGTCCAACAAATGTAAATTACCACGATTTATCCTCCCACTTATTCATGTGTTATGGTGATAAAGCCTTATAATAAAAGGATTGTTTCATGTCTTATTGTGCTTAATTATAGATGTATTCATGACAAAATTTATTACTTTTGAAAAATCGCCAACTGGGTAAAACCCAGTCTACCTTGTTATGAAACAAAAATAAATAAAAATCAATCGAATTCTGGCCAAAATGATTGAAAATAAAATCCATGCATGGCCAAATAATGGGCTAGCAAATCTAAATGTTTGAGGCTAAATGGAACAAAACATTAACATAATAGCAAAATAAGGACGTTTCTTATGAGAAATTGTAATTACTTAATAAATTAGAAAGGCTGCATTTGAAATTAGTAAGGAATTAAATGCTAACAAAATAGCAGCAAAGAAAAAATCAACCATCCCTCAACTCCTCCCTCTTAGTCTCCAATTGCTCTCTAACAATGTGAACCGAATTCAAGTTTTTGGAGAATGGGGTGATCATCTGGTTGAAAAGAAGCAATATGAAGAAACTACTTCAGTTTATTTGTGTTGTTCATCATTTCGTAGGGTTTTAAAAGCATACCGAGATTCAGGCAATTAGAGATTCAAAAAATTCAAGGTAAATTTGGAAAAAAGGGAACCTCACCCAAATTGTCTGTAGGCATACTTCAACCCAAAGGGTTTTTAACAAACACAGGCCCAAGCTTCTCCATCAGTGTCACATGGGAACATAAGAAATTATATGAAGTAGAATAGCAAACTGAAATAAGGAATAATTTTCTTATAGAACACAAAACCAGATGAATAGTATTAAAGGAAGCCTTACCCAAGCTGGTTTTATCATTCCTAAATCCAGATTACCATACAATCCACAGTTTTCGTTTCGCACATACTATTAGCTAACATTGTGTATTCAAGCCGCCTCAATCTTATCATGAGATATCCACTGCATCTTCGTTGTATCCCTAAGAAAACAATGGTAGCAACTCATGAATCATAATAAAATTCTGAATTTGATATTTTGATTATGTATCAGAAATTAGAATTGATAAATTTCAGTGATCAAAAGTAAATAAACCATAATACAAAAAATATTACATTGTATTCCTATAAGAGACAACTTTCTTATATGCATTTGCCTCGTGTCTCAGAGCAGTAATAAACTAACAGAGTAAGTACATACTGCAAAGAAAAAATCAAGCCAAAAGAAATAGAACCAAAATTTATTCAAACCTGTAGCTGAGATCTTTGGTTTGAGCAAAGTGGCAGATCCACATCCACTCAATATTGATTCAGTATGCATCATCGGTTCCCAACATGAAGTCAGATTCAGTACACTTCAAATTAATTATTAAAGCTTGCGATCTTAACTCAAATTAAACCTAAAGCTTGGCTATCTAAGTTGTGAGACTTCAAGGAGAAAGAGAATAACATAAGAATCTCGTGGCTGGAAGCTAAACGATGAGAACAGGACAAATTGGGAAATTGGATGTAATACCTATTTATCTTCTTCCAATTCTTCACTTAACTGATTAGGCCTCTATCTTCTAACCCAACATTGTCGCTCACCTCCGCTTGTTCATCATCATGTGATTACTACCGAAAACATAATTAGAGCCCTTGAATTTAGTTTAAATCTTATAGAAGAATACATTTATGATTTTAGGCGTACTTGTAGGAAGCGTAGTTGAAAGGCCATAGTCCTGATTGTGGGCCAATTTTTCCAATAATTCCACCATTTATTGGGACGTGTAGAGAGAGAAGCAAAATTAGGAGTAGAAAACTGTAGTTGGAAAGAAATGAAAGCCGAAAGGAACGTGTTTTGAAATGGGCAACAAACGTGAGAGAGAAATGGGCATAGACGTGGGACAAAAACGACCAGAGACGAACCTACCCTTTCTCTTACATGGTCGTTATTTATTTTACTTTAAAATGTAAGGGTAATATTGGCAATTCAAAAAAGGCTTCAATTGGGGAAGTATTTGCATTATATATAAGATATATATACATAGACCTCTATTTAATCCAATTTACTCTTTTCCATGTTGTACATAAAAACATTGATATTTGATTTGTTTCAAATCTGAATATGTTCAAATTATCCATTTAGAATGGAAATCCATACCTATTCAAATAATAAAATTAAATCAAATCTGAACCTTTTTGCATCGCAAACACTTTTAAATAAAGAGAACAAATCAAACCAAATGAAAGTAAATCATTAAAAGCGTTCTTCATTCATAATCTAAACAAATTCACAAACCCAAACATTTATTGACAATTCTTGCGAAACATGTACATAAAAATAGAAGATTTGGGGGTTTTACAATTTGATATTATCGTGAATCCAAATCTCCCTAGGCATAATAATCAATATAAAAATGTACAAAATGTAGAATATGCATAAACAACTATATTTCCACCCACAGAGATTTTGGAGAAGAGATAGCGCTGATTTGAGATGTTGAATTCAGCGTTCTTCGATTCTACTACGGATCTATATAAGAGAATCATACAGATTTGAATCTCATATATAAATTATATAGAATTTCATAATATAATCTAAATAAGATTAGATTAGAAATGAAAATAGGTTTGGGATAGAAGAAAAACCTAATCTTCTGGAATGACAGTAGCAAAATGGAGGCACAGAGAGAATGAGGGTTTAAAGGTTTGTGAGATGAGTTAGGTCATATTTATAGGTGTGTGATGAATATAAACCATTATACGAACATAGGTTTAATCCAGGCTATATAAAAACCAACCTAAAACACCCCCAAAACTAAGCCTCATTGGGCCCTGGCCGCACCAGGCGTCGACCACTCCTCTAAAAGGGTGGTTGACCGGTGCTCGACACCCTTCCTAGGGTGCGGTCGACCTCCTGGTCGTACTTTTTCCCAGTGAACGTATTTGAGGGCTTGAAACTTTTTATTATATAACATTATTTATTTCATTTATAAGTTGCCTTTTAAATGTTATACCTGTCCCCTGTTGTATACTTATATATATATACACAATTTCAAATTGAATGGAATATTCCAATTACTCAATTATTTGTTATATTTTATTCCATATATTTATATTGCAATTTTAATTTCAAACACTACTGCATATATATTTAAAATACAACTTCTTTTAAATGTAATTCTTTCATACAGGCTCGGACTCTGACATATTATATATGAAATTTGATCCGAATTTCGTCACTAATATAACTACGATATTTTCGTTGTCAAATTTTCGATGCTGCAAAATTCATTTTTCAACCCATTTATATTTTATTATTTAATTATTTATTTTCATTAATTATTATTATTAATTTGTTTAGGTACATTTTTACGGGGTGTTACATTCTCCCTTCCTTAAAATAGATTTCGTCCCGAAATCTGTCTGAAGGGAAGAAAAACACAACTCACTCTAAACATCCATGTTTTATACCTATGTTATTTTTAATTCATCCGTAAACATCAATGACTAGCAGTTATTATGAACTGCAGACTCACTAAAGTGAGCTTAATCCCAGCGTGTATGTGAAACTGTGCAGTTAAAGCGCTCAGCGGATCCAATGCGGCGGAGGTGCAAAAAGTTGCAGCGGGGATATATCGAGGAAATAGCTGTATATAGTGGATGAGTTTAAAATAACATATAAAACTCATATTTAAAGCTTTTGAAAACATACAAATGATAAATAAATGGAAAATTAACATCTAACTTAATTATAATGAGTGCATTCTTAATTTTAAGTAAAAAATAAGCAAATATGTATAAATATATGTAAAGTTTTGTTTAGTTTGATTATATTTAATGGAATATTGTAGTATTTTATATTCTGAAATTATATGTTAAAAATTATATTAAAAAGCTAATTTTATAAATTTTATGATATATAAATTTCATTTTTAAATTAATTCCTTCTATATAAGATACAGCGAAAATAGCGGAATATAGCCCAAATAATAGGATATAGCGGGAATATTGGAATATAGCGAGGCATAAAGAGAATAGGCTATTTGGAAATAGCGTAGCGGTAGAAATCCACTACACAATATAACGGGGATATTGCGGGGCAATAGCGGGGAATAAACTGCACAGATGTGAAATAAGTGATGCAGTATGTGTGCAAAACATCATGATATGCATATATTTCTATATGAGTGCACTGTGCAACTGTGTGCATCCATTTCCCTAACATCCAATCTAGCAATCACAATGCAACCATAAACGTAATTTAAAGGAAAAATTACCTGAGAAAAGCTCTGGTGGGTCTGTCTCGTCTTATCCTCAGTCTCCCATGTGCTTTACGCAAGATCATTTCCCCATTGTACTCGAACAAGCCGAACGGTTTTATTATGGAGTCTCTTGATTCCGTGCTCTACAATCTTTGCGGTGGCACGGGAAAACCTGGACGCTAGGTTGAGTTTTCCTATGTCCCTAATTTCATCAAGCTCGAGTCTGATAGCAGAATCATAAAGGCACATTCTCAGATGAGATACATGAAAAACATTATGGATCCCTGACAAGTGCTCAGGAAAATCCACCTTATAAGCCAAAGATCCTATCCTCTTGATGATTCAAAAAGGCCCGATAAAGATGGAAGCCAACTTCCCAGTCTTCCCAAACTAAACAGTCTTCTTAAGAGGGGAAACCTTTAAAATTACCTAGTCTCGTACATTGAATTCAAGTTTCCTCTTCCTCTTATCAACATATGACTTCTGATGGTCTTGGGCTGCCCTTATCCTCTGTCTAATCAAGGAAATATTCTCCATGAAATTATGGACAAAGTTTGGTCCGAGTAAAACCTTGTCGGTAGTCTTCCACCAATAAGTTGGCGATTGGCATGGCCTATCGTAAAGCGCTTCAAAAGGGGCCATACCAATCTTTACATGGTAACTACTATTATATGTAAAATCCACAAGCACTAGGTGCTGCTCCTCCTAGGTTGATAATGCAGGCTCTGAGCAAGTCTTCTAGGATTCGATTTACTCTTTCCGTTTGTCCATCAGTTTATGGGTAGTAAGTTGTGCTTAAGTTGAGGGTCGTTCCCAATGTTGTTTGCAAACTTCTCCAAAACTCACTCATGAATAAGGGGTCCTGATCGCTTACTATACTGGATGGGATATATACAACTGGGCCAATGAAGCTACAGTCCTATTCTTCTTGATCAGTATAAAGTGAGCACTCTTGGTTAAACGGTCTACTATAACCCAAATAGCCTCGTTTCCTTTCTGACTTCTTGGGTGTCCATCCACAAAATCCATGGAAATATGTTCCCACTTCCACATGGGAATTTCTAATAGTAACAGCAAACCTCCGGGTTTTCTTGCTTCGCTTTTACTTTTTGGCACGTCAAATACTTAGCCAAAAACTTAGTTATATCTCTTTCCACCCCTTACCAATGGACATTTATCTTCATATCCTTGTACATTTTATCTCCACAGGGGTGTATGATCATCCTAGACTTATGACATTCCTCTAAAATTTCCTTTCTTAACTCCTCATCCTTAGGGATGCAAAGTCATCCATCCCTAAAATAACTTCCGTCATCGCCTAATGAATATCTGGCTGAATAGTGAAAGGTCTCCTTCTCCCCCACTGTCTCCTTCAAATTTCTTGTCTCTTTATCGAGGTCTTTCATACTCTGAATCCTTTCTCTTATAGTAGGCTTAACAAACATAACTCCAAGAAAACTACTAGAAGCTACTGGTGAGGGTTGCAAGTTTAAGTTAAAGAGAAACTCCAAGTGTTTCCATTCCAAAATTGCATTCAAGGATGCATGCTTTCCACTCAATGCATCTTCCATGCAGTTCGCTTTTCCTGGGGTATACTGGATCATAAAATCAAATGAGGCAATGTATTCCATTCATCGTTGTTGTCTTAGATTCAGGTCGTGTTGAGGGAATAAATACTTTAGGGATTTATGATTAGTAAAAAGTTCAAAATTCTCCCCTAAAAGATAATACCTCCACATTTTTAGGGCGAACAATACTATAGCTAACTCTAGGTCATGAACTGGATATCTATTCTCGGGGTCCTTGATTTATCTACTAGCATAAGTAACAACTCTTCCTTTTTTCATAAGAATCGCTCCTAAACCGATTTCGCATGCACGGTGTAAACCGTGAACATTCTTGAGCCATCGGGTATAATAAGAACTGGCGCACTAGTCAATACTTCCTTTAATTTCTTAAAAGCCACTTTACACTTATTACTCCAAGAGAATACCAAGTTCTTTTTATTTAGTTGAGTTAAAGGAATAGCAATCTTTGCAAAGTCTTTAATAAAATTTCGGTAATATCCAGCCAATCCAAGGAAGCTTCTCACACTCATAGCGTTTCGAGGTACTCTCCATTCCTTAATTGCCTCGATCTCTACTGCTAAGCCTTTACTTGACACGATATGTCCTAAAAATCTAACTTCTTCTCTCAAGAAATGACACTTCGAAATTTTTTCTTTCAATTGGTTCTCTCTTAATATTCTTAGGACCTGTCTTCAGTGACTTTCATGCTCTTTATGGTCCTTAGAAAATATAAGGATATCTTCTACGAAAACTACCATGATCTTATTCATAATGGCCCTAAAAACACTACTCATGAGGCTAACAAAGAAGGCGGGTGCATTCGTTAATCCAAAAGGCATAACCTCCCGTTGGAACAGTCCATCCAATGTCCTAAACGCGGTTTTATACTTACCATCCTCCTAAAATCTCAATTAGTGAAATCCAGTTGTAAGGTATAACTGGGAAAATACTCGGGCTACTTCCTGGTGGTCAAATAAATCATCAATTTTGGGTAAGGGGTACCTATTCTTCTTGGCTAGCTCATTAAGCTCCCTATAATCCACGCAAAGTCTTAGATATCTATCCACTTTAGTGGAACACTACACATATCAGCGAATATGGCACACAAGGATGCAGGTATACAATTCGGCTAAATGCCGTATCAAATTTGATAATGCTCGGATCTGTATCAAACAACAGTTTGCGATCTGCACTACCCCAAACACCCTAAATCTAATCGTCCATCGCGAATGCTCCAGATTAGTTAATTTGATACGGCTTAGGGCCAAATCGAATGTGTATAATATTGTGCATCCCATTAGGCACTTGGAATTAAAATTTTGGCCGCTCCTCATTTCCTCTATTTTACTTCAGTGGTGACTCGTTTATTAGCCGTATTTAAATAGTTATATAAGGCTCTGAACCTAATTTAAATTTGATACAAGTGTTGGTTGTTTCAAAATCGTGCCTTTTTTTTGTAAAACTTTTGGCCGAAAAAGCACACCCATCCCTCTAAAATTTTAATCCTTTCCGGCTCTCTCCCTCTCTTTTTTTAATTTCCCTTATCTAATATTGTATCCCATGCCCTATATCCATTTCTGAAAATCCCTCCCAAAAAGTTATAGAAATCTGATAGTTGTCTGCTCAAATTTGCTTCTTTGTCATTGTCTGCAAATAGTGCGTCTCTATTGCTGGCAAAATTTTGGTTTGATTCAGTTTCTAGTAATTGATACTTTTTGCGCTATTATTTCAATTCATGCTCAACATGTTGTAGGCCGAAGAGCGATTTATTGGTTTTTACCTAAGGGCGGCTACAAAGCAAGGTAGAACGTTGAAGAAAGTTAGGTTTTCCTAGTTCGTCATATGTCACCACGGTTAGTGCACACGTTATTAGATCTATTTCCTTGTATTAGCTAGTCATGCTGGTTATGTAGAATATGAACCTTGAATTTTGTTTGTTAAACTTCCATACTCATTCCAATAAATAAAACTAGTTTTAGGTTAACTAGTTAATTCATGTGCTAAACAATACACATGATTTTGCTAGTTTTATTTACTTTTAATGCACCGGACTTAGACAAATGTACTGAAACTAACTTGTTAAGGCCTAAAAATGTACTGAACCTAGATAAATGTACTGAACCTAGCTAGACGAACGAGACTCGCTAAGGCCTGAAAATTCCTTTGATGTTTTAATGGAGAAAGATACAGGCATGTGTGAAGGGGGGTGGGCCCATTTGTGATGCAGTGATAGATAGAAAAACCCAACTTGCTAATGAAAACATACATTTAAAGAAATAAATGGGCATGTGTGTAGGGGGTGGGCCCATTAGTTTGATGCTAGTTTTAAGTTGTAACGATTTTTGAATTTATAGGCGAGCAACATGCCATTCAACATAGACAAAAAGTGGATTAGTGAATCTAATCAAAGATCTCCATACTATATTGATGGGGTGAACATGTTTATTTGTTTTGTTGAAGAAAACGGTGGTAAGAAAGGATTGTATTTATGCCCTTGCAATTGGTGCCAAAATATGAAGACGTTAAAATTAGATGAAATTCATTTTCATTTTCTTAGATGGGTTTTTATCCAATCATATAGTGTGTGGTATTTTCATGGGGAAAAGGGGTGGAGATGGGAAAACAACAACCAATTAGTAATGTCATAAGTACTGTTGAGGCTGAACATATTATGATGGAATACCTAGTCAATGATGCAAATAGATTTCATGATTTTCAACCTGAAAATTCGTTGTTTGATCATGCTAATGTTGGAGAGCATTATATGGATGACGGCAATTGGCAGACCAATGAAAGTAAGAAGTATACACCACTTTATGAAAGCGCAAAAGAGCCACTGTATCCTTCATGTCAAAAGGGATAACGAAGCTGTATGCCATTGTGAAACTGAATAGCTTGAAGACCCAATACGACTTCTCAGATAATGGTGTGACTGCACTACTCAAACTAATGAAGGAGTTACTCCTTGAAGGTAACACACTACCGACAAAATACCACTACTAGAAGAAGTTCATTAAGCAACTTGGGATGAATTACAAAACTTATGACACATGCATCAATGATTGCATGTTTACAGGAAAGATGACGCGAATAGAGTTTCTTATACAAATTGCAATGAACCAAGATACAGGACTTCTTTTAACGACGAGAGAAAAGGAACCAAAGTACCTCCAAAGACATTAAGACATTTTCCAATAATTTCTAGATTAAAGAGATTGTATACTGTACCATGGATAGCAGATGCAATGACCTGACATGGTCATGCCAAGTCCGATCCAAACGTAATGCGTCATCCATGTGACACTTCTCAATGGAAAGCCATGGATTTTTTTGACAAAACATTCGCAGTCGAGCCGTGAAATGTCACACTTGGAATAGCAATAGATGGTTTCTGTCTGAATGCTTCTCTTACTAACCCTTACAGTTGTTGGCCGATAATTGTAGTACCGTATATTCTTCCTCTGTCTATGTGCATGAAATGGGAGTTTTCAGTGTTAACACTGTTGATTTCTGGGACAAAACAACTGGGGAAGGATATTGATGTTTATTTAGAGCTGTTGACAGATGAGTTAAAGTAGTTATGGGAAGGAGTTGTTGCATATGATTCATCAAATATATCCGAGTTTACAACGAGAGCTAGGGTGTTGTGGGCGATCCATGATCACCCTGCTCTTAGGACTTTATTGGGATGTACAACTCACGATTACTTTGCATGTCCCATTTGTGGGGAAAACACTTGTTCTTATCATCTTCCTGAAAGTAAGAAGATGAGTTTTATGAGACATCGAATGTATCTTCCTAACGGACACAGGTTTCGATACGACAAGACAAATTTCAACAATGAACAAGAACTTAGTCGTCCTAAAAGGCCATTGAATGGTTTTGAAGTTGAAAAGAGAGTAGCGACTGCCAAAATGAAAATCGGTAAACATAAAGAAGAATTTGGTCAAAAAAGGAAAAAGTCGACCATTGAAGAAGGTAACAATGTTTTTGCTTGGTATAGGAGGTCTATCTTTTTTTATTTACCATATTGGAAAGCAAATATGATTTGATATATAATTGATGTTATGCATACATAGAAGAATGTCGCAGAGCATCTCATCAGTACCATTATGGGCCATAAAGAGAAATCAAAAGATGGCATCAATGCACGCAAGGACATGAAAACCATGGATATGAAACAAAAGTTGTGGGTGATGGTAGATCCTAAAACAAAAAAAATCACACCAAAGGCAACTTTCACCTTGAGCAAAGAAGAAAAGATAAGATTTTGCACCATATTGAAAATTTTGAAAGTACCTAACAAATTCTCCTCTAACTTCCGCAACAACATGAGCATCAATCCTCTCGAACTAAGAAATATGAAGTCACATGATTACCACGTCATAATGCAACATCTTCTTCCGGTATTGCTTCAACATACTTATACACAACATAATGATCTATGAAATTCTATTCATTGTATTAGTCTATTCTTTAGCATTTTGTGCTCAAGGGTGAACAATAGGGAACACTTTATAAAAGCAAAGACTATATTGGCGGAAGCAATGTGTGTTTTTGAAAAACATTTTCTACTTCCATTTTTGGATATCAGTATCTATGTTATGGTTCATTTAGCCGATCAAGCATTGATTGGTGGCCCACCAAATGTAAATGGATGTATCCTTTTGAATGGTAAATAACTAATTTCAGTTATGTACATTACTATTCGGTATAAATGGCTATCGTGTGCAACATATAATTGATAACATTCATAGGTTGATGAAAACATATAAAGGGTATGTGCACAACAAAAGATACATTAAAGGGTGTATTGCAGAAGGATATATCATACAAGAAGCTAGCCTTTGTTGCATGGAATATATCCCAAACGGAGGTTATGGCAACCATAAACATACTCACGAAGAATTTTTAGACGTGGATGATGTGTTTGGCTGGTGAGATACCTTTGGATAATGGTAAAGATATAACGTTAATCCACGTGCAATTCGAACAAGTGCGTAGATGGGTCCTAAATAAGTATGATGGATTGGAACCATGGAAGAAGTAAGTTCATGAAGTAGGTTTCGAATTTCCAATTTTTAATTCAATTTATATATTCGTTTCGATATGTGTTATCTACGTATATAAGGTACAACTCCTATGTGAAAAACACTAAATTTCAACCACGAGGCAGATGTACAACTGCCGAAGTCATTAAACCTTTTACTATATGGTTATGTAATGAGGTATTACATCATCTAAAGTATTTCACATGTTTATAAGTTTGCAATACACCTTCGTGAACATTCTTGATTTTCTTCTTGTGTTTTATGTAGTTGTTAAATTTCAACGATGTAGACCCAACTCTTTGGCGACTAATACACGGGCCAAAGTTCATGGCGCTTAGTTATACAAAGTACCAAGTGAATGGGTTTTTATTTTCCATGAAAATGTACGAAGACCATATGGTAACACAGGATAGCGGTGTATGCATGAGAGCAATTACAAAATTTAGAGCGAGTGGTAAAGGTAAAAAATTATAAGGAAGCAGAAATAACATATTACGGAGTCATTCAGCAGATACTTGAGTTGGATTACACTGATTTCAAACAAACAGTTTTTTATTGTGATTGGGGGAAAGTCGAGGATAAGATCAATGGTTGCAAAATAGATCCCACTTCGAACCTGATCATGGTTAATTCAGGAAAATTAAAGAACAAAGACAATATGAATGATGAGCTATTTATTCTTGCATCAGAAGCGAGTCAAGTGTTCTACTCAAAAGATTTAAAAAATGACGGTTGATCTGTGGTTTTGCATACACCAAAATGGTTGATTACAAATGTGGATGACATCGAGTCTCCTACGGTCTATCAATTAGCTTTTGAAGACAATGAAAAACTAGAAGATCTAACCAAATTCATGTGTTAACATATGAATTGTTGAATGCTTTTTTTACCAGGGAATCACATGTATTTGGGATGTCATGACTTACACTTTCTGATCGCAATCCATTCTGCTATTATTATTTCTTTTAACTATTTCAAAGCGAGTAAGACTTATGAATTGTTGAGTGAAAATATAATAAAGAACACGATCAGTAACAAATGTGCATAATATTCCGATTCATGGTGCTTGTTCTGATTCTTAATGTTGCTTCTATTTCGTAGGAAAATACGTCACAAGATCCCACATCATCACATGCATCATGTTCTAAAGAGAAAAAAGTTTACCAAAACATACTTGGTATTCCAATCTCAGAAAATGCTCCAAAAATCTCTACTATGCTCGGTAAACTAGTACGATCTCATGTGCTGATCTCTTATACAGGTTGGGATAAAGTACCCAAAACATATAAGGATGACGTTTGGAACTAGTTGGTGGTAAATTTGCAAAATATAGCATTTAAATGTTGCAGTCTATTTTTACAGTCTCGTACTCTTAATTTTTGCAGAAAATGTATACGCTTGAGCCTCTTTCAAAGGAAATGTTTTCAAAAAGAATGGTCGAGGCTTTTGAGAGAGACAAGAAAAACTTGTGAACAAATTTTTATGACACTTTCAACAATGATGAAGAACAGTTGAAAAATTGTTCACCTACAATTGCTCAAGATGATTGGAACGAGTTGATAAAGAATGAAGCAACGCCTGAAGCGAGCGGAAGAAGTGAGGCAGGAAAAAAATAGATCCTGTCTAAGTTACTCCCATGATGCAGGATGTAAAAGTCATGCTAGAGTAGAACACGAAGTGGTAAATTATTTGATCATTTTCTTTCAACAGTAGTAACAAAACACAATTAAGGGAGAGAATATACATGAAATGGAATATATTGCAGATAGTTGCAAGTCCATCTGCAAATATCAACCGTCGTCAATATGGGAAAAGACACACAGGAAAAAAGATGGTAGCATATCAGATGCCACGTATGGGTGCTTCATATGTTTCTAATTGTATTATGGTTAGCAACGAGCAGTCTATTGTTATGGGACTTCCATTCATCAACTGAGAAGCTCCTTTTCTTTCAGGCTTTCCATAATTGTGATTAGTTTCTCATTAAATTGTCTTCATTAGGTGTTTTTATTCTTATTATGCTATTGTTTGGATTGAATTTATTTAGTTAGGAGTAACATACTATAGTTACAAGCTATTACAAGTAAATGTTGGTGTAACCGCATTTCACTTTTATCCCAAGATCAAATTGCCAAACTGAAGGAAAGATCACCGATCGTGATGAAGAAAAATTGCCTGTGGATGAAGATATTTTATCACAAGTGTTGGGTAAGGATAAAGGTAGGAGCAACGTTGTTGGGAGCATCTTACCAAAGATGCATGTTAAGGCTTGTGTCATTGCACAGAAGCGACTCAAACATGTTCGTAAAGACAACGATGAGTTGAAACTGAGGGTGAGAAGTTTGGAGGGTATGATGACTGATATGAAAGGTACAGTGGGAAATTTGTTTGGGAAAATGGAGGTTCTGATCAACATGGTTGGAACTTTGACTGATTAAGGAATCCTCACACCATTAACTACATCTGATGGAGGAAACAGCAGTACACAAATCAGTGCATCAAAGGTTGTTGCTTCTCCGATCCAGGATACGATCAATGTGGCAAACAATCAACGATGTGAAATTCTCAACTTTGATCTAGACATAGTAGCAACAAGTATTTATTAATAGTAAGAAATCAACCTTCCCTTCAAATTTCAATCTACTACATAATATATAGTTAGATTAAGCATTTACGGATGGATGTTGCAGTGCCAGCTCTAGTTGATATGTAAATTAAAAAGAGTTTGATTGCATCTGGTTGCATATAACTTATTTGCAGGACTTTTTTGGATATGCACGATGGTTTGGTTTCATTTTCTTTGATCTTATTGCTAATAATTCTAAAGTGAGTGCTTAAAGTCTAATGGATATGTACTCCAGTCTTCCTATTTTAATAAAATTAAGCATATTTTATTAATATTGTCCTTTGAAATTCTCGACTTTATTGCAACAAGTACTGTATGTCGAGATCCTACGTCATCTAGATGCCATGGGATTGTTGTACCACGTACACATGAAAACTTGTTTTGGACAGTATACTACTACCAGATGAGAAAACCAACAAATTGAATTGTCAATTTGCAGAGACCTTTGATGAAGACGGAGTGGGTGGGTTTGTGTGTCAAGTGAAGTCCCTGATTCAATATCTTTAGACGTTGGAGCAGGTATATATAATTTTACACTTGACTGTTCATTTACCTATGAAATAAGAATTCCCTGACACTTGTGTTTGCATTAGTTTCATGAACTCTCTTTTGTGGCATACACATGCATATGTGAGACACAATATGCATACACGAACACAAAGCCACGATACTGACCCAACCTGACCTTAACTGAACTGACATATCGTGCCAGATGCAAATTTTCCCATTTTCAGTGATTATTTAGTGTGCGATCGGCACGAGGGTTTGATTCATGTGAATTAAACTTAACTGAACTAACATATCATGCATGAGGGCTTGTATTTCCGTTGATAATTCATGTGTACATCTTCGGTTCATGAGGAATTGTTTCGTATTGTTTGCCTTGATCATGTTACCCTTGAATATTTTCCCATGTATTTGTTACAACACCAAACAAGTGACAACAAACTGTCCTTTGTTGGGCATATGGAAGGTCACAACACCAAACAAGCGACAACACGAAACAATTCCACAGACAACAAATACATAGGCAAATAGGTCAACATGATCAAATACATGTATAACTTGTTATACATGTATTTGATCATGTTGACCTATTTTCCCATGTATTTATTGTCTATGGAATTGTTTCGTGTTGTCTCTTGTTTGGTGTTATGACCTTCCATACGGCTATTTCTACTTCCTGAACCTGAACTTTGTTGTGACCTTCCATATAGTCGATCGAAAGTCGGTGGACACCCTGAAAGTAGCAATATATTTGTCGACTATAGTCTACGACTTATCGACGAGTCGACTATCTGGACCTCTATCGACTCGATTACTGCCATAATAACAATGATGCCCTTAAACTTGTAAATGTATATGCCTATTTTCCCATGTATCTTTGTTGCCATTATTGACCTCTATGATGCAGCGCCTATTTTCCCACATGCCATGTATTTGTTACACTTAAACTGTGCACATGATTCGTGCACACATTAACATTTAGCATCTAGCTTATGCTCATCAATGCATGCTTTGAAACATGTAAATTTTCAATATCAGCATCTGCTCATCACTACTTTAATTTACCGCAATGTACGTGGACTACACAGCATGATCAGCACGCTCCATCTTCTCAGTCCGATCCTGCAGTTTTATCACATATGTTTTTTCTTTAATTAAATTTTCTACTTTCAATAACCAGCTCAGTTTTACCAGACTTTGTAATTAGATGAAAAATCTGTGATAGTTTCTGTTTAATATTGTCCGACACGCTATAAATTGTGTTATGAAAATTCATGTTATGCTTTGTGTATAATTTGTGTTATGCTTTGTCTAAATTGTGATATGCTTTGTGTTAAGGAAAATATGTGTTGTAGTTTCTGTTTATATACATATATATACATATATATATATATATATAATAAGATACGGTTTAAGACTGTGTCTGACTGACATCATAGATACGGTCAAAAACCGTTTCTAACATTTGGGAAAGCAGCGTACGTTGTAAATCAGCTACGGTTTATATTTGTATCTAGTTGCCGTTTAGATATGGCAATGAGCCGTTTCTTTTTGAACTTTAGATACGGCTACATGGGCTTATCAAATTTTCAGTTGGGCATGGCTAATAGCCGTATCTAATAATTAGACACGCCTTTTTTTATACGGCTTACAGGCGTGCCAAATCACAGTAGATACGGCCACTAGCACAGTCTAATTAACATATATGGTGCAGTGGAAAACACAACAAGTGCACCCCATTTATACGTATTTCGTTGAATGAAGCCTTTCTTAAGCAATCTCGAAATCTGTTTATCCAACCCTCTCCTTTCTTTTGGCGCAATATTCCTTAAGGATAAAGCTACTGGTCTAGCATCCTTCTATAGGTGAATTCGAAAAGAGATTTACCTATGGGGTGGAAGTCCTATGACTTCCTCAAAGACATCTAAGAACTCACATACTATAGGGACCAAAGATGACCCTTCTGAACTAGGATATAAGGTATATAATAGAGATTTATCCTTGCTTCTAATATCACAAGGAATTTTCAGGCTACGTCCTCCTCAGCTCCTAAGATAAACAATTCTCTTGTCGCAACCTAGGACAGGCCCATAAAATGATAGCCAATCCATACCGAGGATAAGGTCATATCCCATAAAATTCAACGCATACGCTTCGCAGGAATTCGACATCCCGATATCCAATACTAGGTCTTTACAGATCAACTCAAGATACTTAGCACCTCCGATAGGGCTGGCCACCTCTATTGGATTACAAGTGATAGATAAAGAAAGGTTCAACAATTCAACTAGTATTTTAGAAATAAAAGAATGGGTTGCTCCTAAATCAAACAAGGTGTATACGAAAATTCCTAAATAAAAGTTATACCTTCAAGCGAGGGTTGACCTTGATCTCTTGGAGGTCGGCTCTGTATCGGCATTGCCTCTAATGCAAAATTTTGACTGCTCTGAAAAACTTTAGGATTAGGGCAATCTCTACACAAGTGTCTTCCTCGTGGCAATTAAATCACTTTCCCTTAAACTCTTTCTTTGCCAAAGCAGTCTTGCAATCGTTGGCCTCATGGCTTTTGCGGTTGCACCTCATATAAGTCTTAGCTTCTTTCTTAAACTTTCCCATTTCTTCTTATTCTTCCACCATTCCTTCTTCTTATTCTTATTAGAACCAGAATTTCCTTCTCCCTTATCACTATTCTTATTCTCCTTGGATCCCTCAGCTATGCATAAAATGGTCATCTCTACTAATGTTCCAAAGGTTGCTCCAAACGTCACTTGGGCCATCAAAGTGTCTTTCAATGGGGAGTTCAATCCTTTAATAAACCTTAAAGCCTTGCTCATTGGGGTATCCACTAAACCCCTACAAAACTTACTTAACTCGGTGAGCTTAGCTATATACTCTTCTAGACTCAACCTTCCTTGTTTGCGATCGATAAACTTCTCTAATTGTATCGTCATCTCAGCCTTTGGTAGAAAAATTTGCTTCATAGCGGGTCTTTGATTCAACCCACATAAATACTCGACCCACATTCTCTTCAGATACTAGGTTCCACCATTCGAGAGCTTCTCCTTTTAAATGTCAGGCCGCAACTCTCCTCATAACTTCATCGGGCTATCCCTTAGCCTCAAAAATCCTTTAATAGTCCATTCTCCAAGCTTGAGCACTAACAAAATATTATGTTCCTAAGAATGGATTTCCAACAAGGTTTGTGAAACCATTCTAGAATCGAGGAAAGTCAAAGGCTACCTCAGCGACATGAGCTGCAGGCACAACTGGAAGGGATTAGCAATAGGGACTTGCTCCACAGTACGAATATACTATTGGAATCATTCTGGAAAATACCGAGGTCTTGCCTTGTTGTCCTGTTCGGAAGGATTATCAGCCACTGTACTATCTAAAAAGGAAAAGGAAGAATCCTTTCAGTGGATACTCTTGAGATAGTATTTAAGCCAAAATGGGAAGAAAACGATAAAGTTGCCTTGTATAGTTGTGTATGCTTATTGGGGTAAATATATATAGTAGATATATAGTTTGAAAACCTTTTTCAAAATACAAATATGCCTCTTACATGTATAGTTTCCCTATAGTCGGGTGACCTGTGCTCTGATACCAAATGTAACAACCAGACAGAGTGGGTTTAAATTTCGACCCAGAAAAGGCCCTGAAACATAGAGCCACTCTAAACGGATCGTTGGTTCCTATAAGGAATTACATTTGCACAAAATAACAAATAATAAAATGTGATGGAATCTCACATAGTGGAAGAAAAAGTATAATACCAAAATAAATTGTGCCGTTGATTAAAAGCCACATATTCAAATACAAATTGTCAAATACAATTATTCAAAATGGTACATCCTCAATGTTCATAATCTAGAGTTACCACAAGAAAAATAGCAATAATATCTAATAATAACATAACAGACTCATCACCGTCTACATCAAGTTCCATCATCGTTTCAGCCATCGAGTCACTACCCCTCCTATTACTATGTTAGATATGTTAAGGAGAGGGGTCAGAACGTAAATTCCAATGTGACTGAAAATAATTTGCTTAAAGACCATATCCTAGATTTAGCAGGTTATATATATGTCAAGGTATGTCTAAGAAATACATAAGCACACACAATAAGGAGATATTTTAATCAATGAGGTGGATACCGAATCAATCACTTAGGACCTCCATTGATGCATTTAGGATGAAGACCCAACGAGGTGGACATTCTCGGTCACTTAAAGCCCATTCTAACATATTTATTGATGGTATATTCTCATGATCTCTTATGACCCTAAGGTGGACCCTAGACACTTAAGACCACATCCTAGTACGTCAAGGTTCTTAATTATATATTCTCATAAGTAATATGAGAAGTAGTATCTCGCCACTTAGTACTGGTTTAGGGTAGACCTGTATATAGCCATTTAAGACCCACTCCGGCGGATGCGTCATGTTACTACATAACTGGTATTACATAGTACACCTATGCCTCTTAAGACTTCCCTTAGATAATTGGTGAAATAAATAGCATGCTACCAACTCTATCCCTAGGCTGATCGTCACAAAACTCCTAGAGGAAGTGGACATTCCAGTAAACTACCCTACTTTGTTATCTCCATGATTAAACCACTTTTAGAGAAGGAGGATTCATAGAGCTACTTTGAAATCTAATAGGGGAGAGTCCCATGATTTTGCTCCAAATCCAAGGAATACACCTTCAGAATGTTCCTAGTCCTGACAACTTAAGACCCAAACCAGATAAGAATAATGTCAACAACTTAAGTCCTTCTTAAGACGTAGTAAGCCAAGCTATTTACACACATAATAGGTATATATATATGTACATTAGACCTCTCACGTTAAGCTGCCTACTTGTAGATGCTAGATATGTCGGGCAGTTCCGAGCAAACTTCTACTACAAGTGGGCTTAACCTCATGTCATATTGTATTAGACCTCTCACATATGTACATTAGACCTCCCACATAATTAACAATAGTAGTAGTGGGAAAAACAACATAACTATCAAAACTTGCATCCTAGGATTGTTAGAACAATTCAGGTAATGAATCAAGAACAAGGTGTGAATTCCATGCAACGTATACACACACACACACACACACACACACACACATATATATATATATATATATACATGGACCTTTATTTAATCCAATTTACTCTTTTCCATGTTGTACATAAAAACATTGATAGTTGATTTGTTTCAAATCTGAATACGTTCTAATTATCCATTTAGAATGGAAATCCAAACCTATCCAAATAATAAATTTAAATCAAATCTGAACCTTTTTACAACACAAACACTTTTAAATAAAGAGGAAAATCAAACCAAAAAAAAGTAAATCACCAAAATTGTCCTTTATTCATAACACAAACAAATTCACAAACCCAAACATTTATTGACAATTCTTGTGAAACATATACATAAAAGTAGGAGATTTAGTGGTTTTACAATTTGATATTATCGTGAATCCAAATCTCCCTAGGCATACTAATCAATATAAAATCTACAAAATTATACTATGCCTAAACAATTATTATTTCCACTCACAGAGATTTTGGAGAATAGATAACACTGATTTGAGATGTTGAATTCAGCGTTCTTCGATTCTACTACGGATATATATAAGAGAATCATATAGATTTGAATGTCTTATATAAATTATATAGAATTCCATAATATAATCTAAATAAGATTAAATTAGAAATGAAAATAGGTTTGGGATAGAAGAAAATTCTAAACTTCTTGAATGACAGCAGTAGAATGGAGGCACAAAGAGAATGAGGGTTTAGAGATTTGTAAGATGAGTTAGGTCATATTTATAGGTGTGTAAATGAATAGAAACCTCTAGATTAACATAAGTTTAATCCAGGCTATCCATTTTTATAAAAACCAACCTAAAAAATCCCTGAAACCAATCCTCATTGGGCTCTAGTCGCACAAGGCGCTCGAGCGTCCCATTAGAAGGCCGGTCGACCAACGGTCGACACGCTTCCTAGGGGACGATCGACCTCCTGGTCGTACTTTTACCCTATGAACGTATTTGAGGGTTGGAAACGTTTTATTATATAATGTTATTTATTTCATTTACAACTTGCCTTTAAAACGTTATTCTTGTCCCTTGTTCTATACGTATAAATATATATATACACAATTTCAAATTGAATGAAATATTCCAGTCACTCATTTATTGGTCATATTTTATTCCGTGTATTTATATTACAATTTGAATTTCAAACACTATTGCATATATATGTAACATGCAACTTTTTCTAAATGTAATTCTTTCATATGGGCTCGGATTCTGACATATTATATATGAAATTTGATCAGAATTTCGTCACGAATATAACTACGATATTTTCATGGTCAAATTCTTGATTCTGCAAAATTCAATTTTTCATCCCATTTATATCTTATTATTTAATATTTGATTTTCACTAATTATTATTAATAAAAAAATTAGGTACGTTTTTACGAGGTGTTACATAATTAAAGTACTAAAAGAATATTCGACAATCTATTATTTTCGAAAGTGAATTTCTGAGCTTTTATTAACCAAAATATTCTAAATCTAGGTTTCATGTCCTCGAACTATTTTCTAAGGAGATTTTGACCCTTTACTACTTGTTAAAGTAGATTTCTAGGATTTCTTTTATTAGATGCCCAAATTTGGGTTTTGTATCAACCATTTAAAGAAAAGTGTTTTATCTAAGAAAACACTCAAATATGGTTTCAGAACTCAAGTATAAATTTGCAGGTATATGAACTCGAGATGCTTAGATTTTTGTCCTAAAGAAAAAAAGCTTCTTTCATACTAGTGGGCTTAATTAACAAAAAAATAACCTACAAGACTGGTAGCATGAAAGAAGGATAGAAAAGCCAAAGAAAGAAACTCTTGGGAAACAATAAAGCAACTTTCAACAATACTAATGGAGTAACTATAAAAATATTAAATCGAAAAAGGCAACGCTGCCAAGAAAGAATGGAGGAGGCATGGGGACTTCAAAGCAAATGAAAACATCCCACCGTCTTAGATGAAGTTAAGAGGTAGAAAACTCCTTTTTAACAAGAAAAAAGCCCTTTCGGCTTTGTTGAAGGGTAGACTTGTAACCAACAAAGGTAACATACCTTCAGGCCCAATCACACTCTTCGATTCATTCAAAGGAGATGTTCTGATCATATGATTCTAAAGAAGATTCCTATCGCATAAGAAGAACCATCCATTCAGAGTCCCTAAAAAATTACCTATGAAAGCATTCTTCTTAATACAAGCACCAAGTCTTTTATTCGCAGACTCCCCTTCGGCATACTCGAAGGCTTCGCAATGAGTCACTATTAATAAACACTCAGAGCAACTTATTTCCATTCCAGGTCATAACCAAAGCATAAGCCAATGATTATTAAAACCACTTTCACCGAGCTTCCGGACCTATTTCTTGAAATCGTCAAAGCAAGAGCTCCAAGGTGGAGAGGGATTCAACCCGCACCTAGAAATAGGATCCTAGGGGTTACGAATCCGAACATCTTTTATCATTTTAATTTTTTAAACATATTTGTGGATTGTAAACCCTAAATCAATAATCAATATAGGGATTTCTTATTACTTGTAATCTTACTGAGCGATAGCTAATCCTGATAGGAATATTGATAATCAATGCCTAAGAATGTTAAACTTAGAGGATAAGAATATCAAACATCCCTGATAACAGATTATAATGATTCAAGCTTTCAAATTTCTAACTAGTGTGTGGCCCGTGCTACGCATACGGGCATCGTCTATAACCAAATCGACGTTGAAAGTTCTTAAAAATATAATCTACGGAAATAGAGAAATTTATATAGCGCATGAATATATTTTTTTAGCTTACCGTAATGTACGCGTGCTATTATCATGTGTTATATATATATATATATATATACACAAAATTTTAACACAATTAGTGGCGTAAATGATCTTCACCATTGGATCGCCCCATGAACTTCACTTCTCCATATAAAAACAAAATGATCCAACGATCGAAACTCTTCGTCTCTCAGTCTGTGTCTAATTTTGTGTCCATATAGTCGCTCCCTATATGTAACATGTATATTACATATTCGTATTATATAAACAAATAAAATATGTCAAATGAAATATGCAAAAATGCCAAAAGATATGCAAAACTTGGTGTACAAATAAGTGTTATCTTCTTTATATCAAAAAAAATGTAAGTACATAAAGAACAGTTGTTAAGAAAGTGAACATATGCATTTTTAAAATAAAAGCGCACGACATATGTCCTTTATAAACTATATGTAAACACAAAAATAGAAATGCTTTTTAAATGAAGTTGGGAAAACCACATAGGACACCATATTATAGAAAATTAAGACTTTACTGAAATAAATTATGGGCACATATGTATGATTTTAAAATTTTATAACAATGTGAAAAGAAGAAAATTATAAGTAGTAAATTAAAGTATGAAAGTATTTTCATCTTATACATAGAAACATAGCAATGAAGAAATTCATATTTTGTGGAAAATGCAAATTTTTTGCACTTTACGAAAAAATTAAAGTAAACGCGAATTGTTTTAGGGAAAATTAGAACAAAAAGCAAAGTAATTTATGGTGGAATAAATGAAAAAAAATTAACCGCTAAATCACATAGTAAGATTAAAAGAAAGTCTAGGATATAACTCTCTAGTAAAAAGTTACATAAAACTCGGTAAAGCTCTAAAGTTTCAGATGACTAAGAATTTTATATAGGTTTTTATGTTGTTTTATTATACTAAAATATAAGAATTAATTTTTCATTAGCTTTAAAATTATTATGAATATGGCAAAAAACATTGGTAGAGAAAATAGGTGTATTCGCCATTTTTAGGTGAGACAATTAGAACCGACAACCGAAAAACCAAACCGATCCGAAAAGACCCGAACCCGAACCGAACCCAGTGAGTCTCGAGTAAGGTGTAGGTGATGAAAAAAAATAAAGACCTGATCAAATCCCATCACGAACTGACCCGACATGAAAGACCCAACCCAAAAGCATTGAAATATATGTATTATTAGTGTTATTATCCAACCAAACCCGAACCGAAGCTCGAGTCAGATCCAAAAATATAAAATGTGTATTTTAGACCCAACAAAACTCGATCCGTCTAGAACCGAGACATGTCAAATGTGTACATGCACAAATCATTCAAATGTAAGGAGACTAAGTTATTTCAGAAAATTATAAAACAAACAAAGAAAGTAATGAACTATGATATAAAGCACGTGCGATGCACGTACGCAAAATTATCTGGTATTGGAAACCATCAGTTGTATTATTTTTGGGATCCTACAACATGAATTTAAAGTATAAGTAACGTGGAATTTTTTAACCATTTGTCAAAGGAAAAGTCTATTTGGACACAATAAATAAACACAAATTGGGAGACACAAAGTCTACACCATTAGATTGTCTCCTGATTTCCACCTCACATAAACACAAACTAATCCGACGATCCATATTTTGTTTCTTCTATTTTTATGTCTAGTTTTGTGTTCAAATAGACGTCCCCTCTGTCAAAATACACATTGAGACAAAGTTATTTTAGAAAATAATGAAATAAAATAAGGTTATCAAATATCTACTATTATATCAATATGAATAATGGAATAAACAATAAACTTAACATTTTTTGTGGTTTGAAATATAGTAAACATGATCTCTCTTTTAAAAAGCAGTATCCATGTTGATATGTAGTTTGAAACACGGAAAATCCAAATTGTGGAACTAAAATCGTTTTCTTATAAAGTAACAGTAATGTACACAGTAGCGTGAGATCATCTAACGCACAGCTGTAGGAAAACAAAAAATGTGAAACCAGAAATTATATATGAATGCGTAACGTTTTATAAAAACTGAAGTATTAACATTTTAACACACACACTATGGGTTTCAAATTTACTACTATAGGATAATAAATCTGTTAACCGTCAGCAGTATGAATCCTGTTATGTACACAAAATGGATATTCATTTGTTCTATAATTAATAAAATTAAAAGATGTGCGTCACGTTCAGTATGCATTCAAGAAGAAAAGGGCTGATGCAAAAAAACAATTAGCTTCCTCGTTAGCACAATCTTAACAATTCTTTTTACAAAGATATCATTACACACCACATATAAAGACTTCTTAACACTCAGACGGTTAAAAGAAAGCAATACACACACATACACGCACATAAACATTGCCGACAATATCATTCATTCGTGTATATTTTCTCTGAAACAAATTTATTTACATAAATCAGTTTCCTACACCCATAGCCTCATATGCCAGTTTGTGAATAACTAAATCACCGTTCTCCATCCTCTATTGAACTTGGTCACCCATATTCATTACCACCCTTCTCACACATGCCACTTTATGAATTTACAACCATCTCAATAAATCCAGTTTGATATGTATGCACATGCCAAAACCTGCATTTGAAATTATATTACATAAGATGCAAACATCAAACTTAACATATTACCATCGTCAGTAGCAAGTGCTCATGACCATGAATATAATTTTTTATTTGCAGCTCCAACTGATTTGAACGCAGATTAATTCACTAAGCGACAGTTAATATTTATCTAAGTTTTAATTAGAAAAGTAGAGGTAAATCGCAGGTTTCTCACAGAGTTTATACTCCCTAATGTACCACTTATTTTTCCTCAGAACTGTTAATTATTACAAAGTGATTTACTTACAATGGGAATATCTAAAATTAAATTATCTAAATTTTAAAAAAGGTAGCTGCAATTATTTTTCAAAACGTTTAGTTGGTTCTTGTCTAGATTGGAAGGGTGTGGAACTTCAAAAATTATTTGTTGAAAAATGGAATCGGTTTAACAACTGGCTAATTCAAATCAGGATAATTCCCCACCTACAAAGGGAAACATAAGAAGAGTCTGAATGGTAATTTGTTGACAATAAAATTTACATATATCTTAATGGATAGCAAACTGATTTATGGTAACAAAAATGGATATCCCCCTGATTTCTTATTGGTTTATAATCTATTTAATACGTAATTATATATATTGCAACATTAGTGTGGAGTACTAATCTTCGATTTCTTCAAATAAACTTCCTCTTAACTTGTCATTGTTTATAATTAATTAAACACGCAGTCAAATTATTTAGCAGTCAGCAAATTATCTTTCGGTTCACAAATTTGATAGTTTCTTTGACTATGCATGCATAGTATTACTTAGCGGTCGGCAAATTATCTTTCGGTTCACAGATTTTCATCCCACTAATGAAAATTATTTTTGTATCAGCATTTTGAGCTTCATTTCCAAGGTCTGCAATCAAGAATCTTCTTCTTTTAAAATATGAAACTAATGATATTGTCAATATAAAAGCTTGCAAAACTGCAGATAAAATCACTATGTTTGTGCGCTCTCATGCAATAATCAAGAATCTTCTTCTTTTAAAATCACTATGTCTTGCGCATTTGAAATTGAAAAAATGGATGTTTCCTGATGTATATGACTTGGTAATAGGGATTGTGATAAACCGATGAAGCATGAAGAGGTACTACGGCTTTTTGAGACGCTGTTTGGCTTGTATCCAGTTGTAACTCACTTATGAAGTAAAAGGATAAAAATTTAGTGAGAACCAAAAATAAAGATTCAAGTTATCCCACAGCAACATATAACTCATTTAGTGGATGGTATAAAAAGAAATAATGTCAACCGTGATTTAACATGATTTGGCCAATTATGGAATAATTGATATTTAATCTTTTTTAACTGAATATATGAATATTCAATTTATCCAAATATGCATGTATGCTATAACGTACCTGTTATCAGCCAATTAATCAACCTAGTATGAGCTTCATTTCCATAGTTCTTAATTAAACATCCACGTTATTAATATGACGGGACTAGGGATACCATTACAAAAAGGCTTATAAAACTTGAGAAACATCAATATTTTGGTGAGCTTTCGTAAAATATTCAGCAAAAACCATTTAAGTTTTGATTTATTTCGTATATGAGACTGAAAAAAGTGGATATCGTATGATGTATATGATTTAGTATAGAATCTGTAGTAGAACTTGTGAAGCATCTAATGTTTCTTGACATGTATTCACTATAAATCTTTTTTGATGTCCTAAGGATAAAAACATAGTGAGAAATAAATGAATAGATAAAAGCTATCTTATAGCTAAATACAATTCATTTGGTGGGTAATATAAAAGGAATAATGTCAATTACTATTTAACATGAGTTGGTAAATTATGGAATCGTTTATTACTACCACTAATCTTCGAATATGCATGTATAGTGTAACGTGCCTTTTATTAGCTAGCTAACATACTAAGAGGCCAATCTAAAAAAAATTGGTTCACAAATTTGTATCTAAACAATGTAAGTTATTCTATCCAACTGATGAAAATGAGTCATATAAATTCAAAGGATTTCAAATTAATAATTTTAACTAAATTTAAATATTTTAGAGTTATATGATTACTCGTCATTCATAGAATTGGCAGCAAGATTCTAGTTTATTAAAC
The DNA here is from genome assembly GCA_030737875.1 of Allium sativum. Classification (NCBI taxonomy): domain Eukaryota; kingdom Viridiplantae; phylum Streptophyta; class Magnoliopsida; order Asparagales; family Amaryllidaceae; genus Allium; species Allium sativum. The sequence goes on along the minus strand of CM060919.1, from coordinate 563,000,776 downwards.
ATTATAGCATCATGGATATTATGACTGTGCATCATGGAAATCAATTATGAATGAACACTTTGATTTTCTAGTGTATTAGAAATCAAAAAAAGTTGACAATACTTTATGTATATTGCTTTATAACAGGAGCTGTAGAACCTACAGTGCATGAAGAGGTACTGAAAATTTTTAAAGTGTTGCCTGAACTCATAAAACATACTCATGATAATCATTTTTGAACGACCTGAAACACAAATCTGATCAGAAATAAAAATAAAGGTGCATGAAAATTGATTTCCCTTTTCAAGCTAACTGTTATATTGTTTAAACACAATCCACAATAATAATAATAATAATAATAATAATAACAATAAATCACTGAAGAGGTACTTCTTACTAAGATCAAATATTTTAGCTTCAGCCATAATGAATTTGCCTGTAAAATCTTACAATTTCACCAAATTCCATTTTTACAACATAATAAGCTTATATTAATAATATACAATTTTTTAAACATGATGCTGAGTTTTAAACATGGCTGAGTATATTAAACTTATAGTTCACAAATAACCATATACAGTAATAAAATATCAAGATAAGAGTAAAGTTTTCAGAAAAAGAAAACAAATAGAACTATCCAAAAGCTTAATGTGCAAAGAGATTTAAGCATGTATCTAAAAGAAAACAAACCGAATTTTGAAGTAGACAGATAAGCTACCACTTTCGACTCAACCTCAAGGCAACTTGGATGTTAATAGCAACTATTGCCTACAGAAAAAATAAATTCCCAAATTAAAACTAACTATAAATTTTAGGTTGGTAACAATCAATACCTGGCCTGAAGATACGATCCATAGGTGCTTGCATTGTATAAGAAAAAGCAGATTTACTCAGGAGAAAAATCTAAATGTCGAAGATGGTGAGATGGGGGGAGTAAAATTCGTAGTGCCATTGGCATAAACAATCTTGTGAGCAAACGACGTTGATTTGCAAAATAAATCGAAGTCAGCAGTTTATCAGTTGCTTCAAAAATTGATTTTGATGTAAATCTGAATCACGACATGATCCTATTTTAATCATTAATTCCAAACTACATAGACCATCACATGACAGCTTAGTGAAAATATGATAATTAAGAGGAAATAAAAAGCAAAACTGAAAAGTTGCAAGTAACATGAATGCTTTGAAAAAATATGATCCTATTTATCATTAAATAAAAGATAATGTGCCCTAGTTCCTAAAATAAAATGAAAATGAATGTTTTGCAAGTAAAGCAATAAATTATATGCCAAAGAGATCAAAGTAAGCCATCTTTTGGACAATTATTATTATATATACATGTTTCTAAGTAGGAATTTATGTTGAATACCATTGGTTATAGTGGTAAAGCCTGGACAACTATTCTTATATTTACATGTTTCTAAGTAGGAATTTATATTGAATACCATTGGTTATAATAGTGGTAAAACCTATTGTCGGACGTCTTATTAATTGTAGGTTTAGGATATTCTTTTCCATGTAAAACCACAGCTCATTTTAATAGTTACTGGTCGGTTATAAGTTAGAACTTTATATGATATTATCAGAGCTTGGGTTTGAAACATAATTTTTCCTAAATCAACAACTCTATCAACTATCAATCATTTGTTCTGATTATCTATCTCTTAATGATTTTATTTTGTTATCTAGACCATATAATACATCATTATAAAAACCAAAATAAATTAATCTACTCTCTTCTTTTGCATCCAACTAAATCATTTCATCAGACATGATATCTTTAATTCTCAAACAAAATAAAATGCAAAATCATTTGTAAGCTTAATGTTGTATAGGTCACCACGCAATACAGATCACATCATAGCTAATCAGCATGTTAAAAAATAAATTGAATATGGGAAAATCTTTTGAAAACTTACATGCATAGAAAAATAGTGGTAGAGCTCTATCACTTGTACATTCACCATTCATAATACAGAAATTGTGATCCAGGCATATAAGATTTATTATAACAGTTTTTATAAGAGACAAAATATTATCTGCTACTCTTTTTAAATTTTGATATTGTTATTTGTTATATATTATAATCATAATGGAATTTGAAAATACTTCAGCAACTGAATTATATACCACCCATGTATTATCAATGACACAAACTGTATATGTATTATTCCACGATATGTCTACCAACACCGTTATCTTATTTTTCTTTATAAGGGAAACTGCAGATCCCAGTAAAGATACTCAAAACAAAAAAGCGACAGTATAAGCGCTGAATCATATTGTAATGGGAGAAGGAAAAGTACGACGTCAAAACTACCAGTTTCAGATCCTAGGAGAGCAATTTTACCTGTTCCTCAGCCTAATATGAATACGATCGAATACGTGGAGTGGTCAGCACATGCCTAAGGTCATAGAAATCACTAAATTGCACTACAACTTATTTTCATATGACAGCTTGATACAGATTTATGTGCTATTTTTGATGCTTCATGTTCCATCATCTTCCTAATATATTCAGTATTCTACTATTCAAGATAAGAAAGAATTAGAGAGAGCAAAGGAAGGTATCAAATAGAGAATGCATGAAAAGGTATGCTAGCCTAAAATTTTGATTGCGCATTGAAGCGTTAGCTATACATGTATTGGTAATGTGAAAGACATTCCTTTTTGATAAACAACTTTTAAATCATCCAAAACATAGTTAATGTTTATCTAAGTTATAATTAGAAAAGTAAAGGTAAATCGCAGGTTTCTCACAGAGTTTATACTCCCTAATGTACCACTTATTTTTTTCTCAGAACTGTTGATTATTACAAAGTGATTTACTTACAATGGGAATATCTAAAATTAAATTATCTAAATTTTAAAAATGGTAGCTGCAATTATTTTTCAAAACTTTTAGTTGGTTCTTGTCTAGATTGGAAGGGTGTGGAACTTTAAAAATTATTTGTTGACAAAAGGAACCGGTTTAACAACTGGCTAATTCAAATCAGGATAATTCTCCACCTACAAAGGGGAACATAAGAAGAGTCTGAATGGTAATTTGTTGACAATAAAATTTACATATATCTTAATGGATAGAGAACTGATTTATGGTAACAAAAATGATATCCCCTTGATTTCTTATTGGTTTATAATCTATTTAATACGTAATTATCTATTTTGCAACATTATTGAGGAGTACTAATCTTCGATTTCTTCAAATAACCTTCCTCTTAACTTGTCATTAATTCATAATTAATTAAATACGCAGTCAAAATTATTTAGCAGTCAGCAAATTATCTTTCGGTTCACAAATTTGATAGTTTCTTTGACTATGCATGTATAGTATTACTTAGCGGTCGGCAAATTATCTTTTGGTTAACAAATTTTCGTCCTATTAATGAAAATTATTTTTGTATCAGCATTTTGAGCTTCATTTCCACGGTTTGCAATCAAGAGTCTTCTTCTTTTAAAATACGAAACTAATGATATTGTCAATATAAAAGCTTGCAAAACTGTAGATAAAATCACTATGTTTGTGCGCACTCATGCAATAATCAAGAATCTTCTTCTTTTAAAATCACTATGTCTTGCGCATTTGAAATTCAAAAAATGGATGTTGCCTGCTGTATATGATTTGGTAATGGGGATTGTGGTAGAACCGATGAAGCATGAAAAGGTACTACGGCTTTTTGAGACGCTATTTGGCTTGTATCCAATTGTAACTCACTTATGAAGTAAAAGGATAAAAATTTAGTGAGAACCAAAAATAAAGATTCAAGTTATCCCACAGCAACATATAACTCATTTAGTGGATGACATAAAAAGAAATAATGTCAACCGTGATTTAGCATGATTTGGTCAATTATGGAATAATTGATATTTAATATTTTTTAACTGAATATATGAACATTCAATTTCTCCAAATATGCATGTATGCTATAACATACCTGTTAGCAGCCAATTAATCAACCTAGTATGATCTTCTTTTCCATAGTTCTTAATTAAACATCCACGTTACTAATATGACGGGACAAATGATACCATTACAAAAAAGCTTATAAAACTTAAGAAACATCAATATTTTGGTGAGCTTTCGTGAAATATTCAGCAAAAATCATTTAAGTTTTGATTTATTATGTATACGAGACTGAAAAAGGTGGATATCGTATGAGTATATTATTAGTATAGAATCTGTAGTAGAACTTGTGAAGCATCTAATGTTGCTTGACATGTATTCACTATAAATCATTTTTGATGTCCTTACGATAAAAACATAGTGAGAACTAAATGAATAGATAAATGCTATCTTATAGCTGGATACAATTCATTTGGTGGGTGACATAAAAGGAAATAACATCAATTACTATTTAACATGAGTTGGTAAATTATGGAATCGTTTATTACTACCACTAATCTTCGAATGTGCATGTATAGTGTAACGTGCCTTTTATTAGCTAGCTAACATACTAAGAGGCCAACCTAAAAAAATTGGTTCACAAATTTGTATCTAATTAATGTAAATTATTCTATCCAATTGATGAAAATGAGTCATATAAATTCAAAGGCATTCAAATTATAATTTTAACTAAATTCAAAATTTTTAGAGTTATATGATTAATCGTCATTCATGGAACTGGCAGCAAGATTCTAGTTTATTAAACATTATAGCATCATGGATATTATGAATGTGCATCATGGAAATCAATTATGAATGAACATTTTGATCTTCTAGTGTATTAGAAACCAAAAAAAAGTTGATAGTACTTTATGTATATTGCTTTATAACAGGAGTTGTAGAACCTACGGTGGATGAAAAGGTACTGGAATTTTTTGAAGTGTTGCCTGAACTCATAAAACATACTCATGATAATCATTTTTGAATGGCCTGAAATACAAATTTGATCAGAAGTAAATATAAAGGTAATGTTAATTGATTTCCCTTTTCAAGCACTGTTATATTGTTAAAACACAATCCACAATAATAATAATAACAATAAATGACTGAAGAGGTCCTTCTTACTAAGATCAAATATAGTAGCTTCAGCCATAATGAATTTGCCTGTAAAATCTTACAATTTCACCTAATTCCATTTTTTACAACATAATAAGTTTATATTAATAATGTACAATTTTTCAAACATGATGCTTAGTTTTAAACATGGCTGAGTATATTAAACTTATAGTTCACAAATAACCATATACAGTAATAAAATACCAAGACAAGAGGAGTTTTCAGAAAAAGAAAACAAATAGAACTATTCAAAAGCTTGAATGTGCAAAGAGATTTAAGCACGGATCTAAAAGAAAACAAACCGAATTTTGAAGTAGGCAGATAAGCTACCACTTCGAACTCAACCTCAAGGGAACTTAGATGTTAATAGCAACTATTGCCTACAGAAAAAATAAATTCCCAAATTAAAATTAACTGTAAATTTTAGGTTGTTAACAATCAATACCTGACCTGAAGATACAATCCATAGGTGCTTGCATTGTATAAGAAAAAGTGGAGTTACTCAGGAGAAATATCTAAATGTCGAAGATGGTGAGATGGGGGGAGTAAAATTCGTTGTGCCATTGACATAAACAATCTTGTGAGCAAACGATGTTGATTTGCAAATTAAATCGAAGTCGGCAGTTAATCGGTTACTTCAAAAATTGATTCGATGTAAATCTGAATCACGACATGATCCTATTTTAATCATTAAGTCCAAACTACATAGACCATCACATGACAGCTTAGTAAAAATATGATAATTAAGAGGAAATAAAAAGCAAAACCGAAAATTTGCAACTAACATGAATGCTTTGAAAAAATATGATCCTATTTATCATTAAATAAAAGATAATGTGGCCTAGTTCCTAAAATAAAATGAAAATGAATGTTTTGCAAGTAAAGCAATAAATTATATGCCAAAGAGATCAAAGTAAGCCATCTTTTTGGACAATTATTCTTAAATATACATGTTTCTAAGTTGGAATTTATGTTGAACACCATTGGTTATAGTGGTAAAACCTATAGTCGGACGTCTTATTAATTGTAGGTTTAGGATATTTTTTCCATGTAAAACCACAGCTCATTTTAATAGTTACTGGTTGGTTGTAAGTTAGAACTTTATATGATATTATCAGAGCTTGGGTTTGAAACATAATTTTTCCTAAATCAACAACTCTATCAACTAAAATCAATCATTTGATCTGATTATCTTCCTCTTAATGATTTTATTTTGTTATTTAGACCATATAATACAACATTATAAAAACCAAAATAAATTAATCCACTCTCTTCTTTGGCGTCCAACTAAATCATTTCATCAGTCACCATATATTTAATAATCAAACAAAATAAAATGCAAAATCATTCGTAAGCTTAATGTTGTATAGGTCACCATGCAATACAGATCACATCATAGCTAATCAGCATGTTAAAAATTAAATTGAATATGTTAAAGTCTTTTGAAAACTTACATACATAGAAAAATAGCGGTAGAGCTCTATCATTTGTACATTCACCATTTATAATACAGAAACTGTGATCCAGACATATAAGATTTATTATAACAATTTTTATAAGAGACAAAAAATTATCTGCTACTCTTTTTAAATTTTGATATTGTTATTTGTTATATATTATAATCATAATGGAATTTGAAAATATTTCAGCAACTGAATTATATATCACGCATGTATTATCAATGACACAAACTGTATATGTTTTATTCAACGATATATCTACCAGCACCTTTATCTTATTTTCCTTTATAAGGGAAACTGCAGATCCCAGTAAAGATGCTCGAAACGGAAAAATGACAGTATAAGCGCTGAATCATATTATAATGGGAGAAGGAAAAGTACGATGTCAAAACTACCGGTTCCAGATCCTAGGAGAGCAATTTTACCTGTTCCTCAGTCTAATATGAATACGATCGAATATGTGGAGTGGTCAGCACATGCCTAAGGTCATAGAAATCACTAAGTTGCACTACAACTTCTTTTCATATGTCAGCTTGATGCAGATTTATGTGCTACTATTGATGCTTCATGTTCCATCATCTTCCTAATATATTCAGTGTTCTACTATTCAAGATGAGAAAGAATTAGAGAAAGTGAAGGAAGGTATCAAATAGAGAACGCATGAAAAGGTATCCTAGCCGAAAATTTTGATTGCGCATTGAAGCGTTAGCTATATATGTATTGGTAATGTGAAAGGCATTCCTTTTTGATTAACAGCTTTTAAATCATCTAAAATTTTAATTTATTTGTCAAGAAGAAACCAAAGTTTCTAGAAAACTAAATTTCTTTTTTCAAAGTTTAGATTTAGGATAATATGGTAAATTATAATATACCATTCTCTTTTTATTACTTCAAAATTGTTTCTTCTCCATTTCCAAATTTGTAGCAAAGGTTCGATCCAGCAACTACTATAAGGTTTTATCGCGATAGAGATATTGCAGCCATAAATGGAACCAATGTATATAGAAATGAATCATGAATTCGAAATTTTAAATTATCCAACAAATACCAAATTATGATAAGCAATTGTTAACACTTTAGTACTATTCATAACAACAGCAGTTGATTTGCATAAATTTACTCAATAAAAGAATCATGTTTTTATGAAACGAAAAAGATTAATATTAATTAATAGAAACAATGATTGATCCCTTGAAGTGAGGAACAATAATGATGTTTTAGAAAGTTTGATGTATGTGAATAGAGAAAATTAAGAGGTTTTAATATTTGATAGAACATTAAACTTTTATCATCACATACATATAAAAGTTACAAAAATATATGCAACGATGAAATAGTCTATTTATGATTACTTTCAAATAAATTCAAACCAAGATCCAATTTTGAGCATTCGATTCGAAAATTCATAAACAAATCATATCGAAGCTCATACCATTACGGGGATTTTGGTTTCTCCGCCATTAATCTAGCCGCTTACCACATGTGGTTTTTGAGTCCTTGTCGCAATCTGTACAAAAGAGTATTCCCCAACTTCTGTACTATTACAGTAAATTTAGGGTAAAAGATCCGACTTCGTTACAGATCGCGGATGGTCAATCTGAAAATTGATTTGAAGCAGATCGTTTCTTAGTAAGAAGGAACGGTAATGGATGTGATTTAGGAATTGGAAAAGCGGTTACGGAATTGACAACGTGAGAAAGGTACAGATCTGGATAGGTTTGATCGTAAACATGATAACAGATTCAATAGGGTTGATCGTAAACTTGATAACTTGATAACAGAAGCGGTTAAGGACCGTAGGGGGGGAAGTGTGAATGTGGAGGAAGTGATCGGTAAGAAAGCAGGTCGTTTGGAATAGAGTTGATCGTAAACTGGGTTAATTAGGAGTGATACGGGCAATACAGTGTTGGAGAAGAAAAGGGCGAGATTCGGTTGTGGAAGAAAGCACTGCGAAGAGAGGAAAGGGGAGGCGGTTGAAAGGTAAACTGCAGAAGTCGAACAATGGGTGAAAGGGAAAATGAAGAGAGGAAAGAGAGGACAGATGTCACGTCCAAATTGATTTGGTTTCTGCTTTCCAGTACAAGTAATACATAGATTCAATATACAACCAAGTCTTGTCTCGTAAGGTCTTTCAGGGATAAAAGTTCACTAGTAGGATTCTTCATATCCGATGGGCTAAAAGGAGGTGCCTACCTTAATTGACTCTATCCTCTGTAAAAGGGGACTACGAAAGGCAAACCCCGAAGTAGCTCATGATATGAAAGACATCAGTGAACTTTACTTTTGATTGAGCGTGACGTATTCAAATAAGAATCACCCTTTGGGATGAATATTTAGAACGATCTTTTCGTCAGAACCCCAACCTATGAGGAATCCAAGAACTAAGCTTTCAGGAGCTGATTGAAAGGCTCCATCATATTAGAAGTAATGTAAAAAGCTTTGCATCTCGTTTCTTCTGGGCATCCGACCTTGCCAAGCCCATGATGGTTTTGACAAAAGGATCGAACTCTATTAATTTGTGAAATAGCACGAAGTGAATCAAAAGTCTTTCGTCTTCGGAATCGTCTCTCGTTGACATAGTACTAGGTGTTAAAGAATTTTATCTCTAACACATCCTTTAGCCATAGTCATCAGACTAGATGGGTAAGGGTAACCATGTTATGATTCAGCACAACTAGTTCAACTCCCCTCAATATCTCAAGAATGGCAATGCCTCTTCACCGAACAACCACACAGGTCCGAAGAACTCATCCAAATGAATGCTCCCGAGATGTCTTTTGACCCCACGAACTACATTTGGATCAGTGCTGATCTGATCGGGTGGGCTCGATTGAGCCCATATTAAGGTTTGATTGCTCTTAGGGTCTTCTCAACAAATTTCCAAGTGGATTTTTCTCTGTCTCTATAGGTAAACATTAGCTTCAATCTTCATTTTTGGGTTCTTTTGGCTCTTGTAAAGTTTATATTCCATTGAACTAGCAGATCCATGTCAATCTAAGGACTTATAATTGAAAAGTGAGCAATATAATCATTAAATCCTTCTAGTAGGCATACGTTGCAAACACTGAACCACTATTAAGTTGTTTGTATATTATTTAATGATTTCTAGTTTCATTAATCCGTTTCTGTTGTATGATCAGTATATGTCTTCCCATCTCTCTTTCTACACTAACTAATTCTTGGCTGTTTGTACCATTTTTAATGCAATTATTTTTGTTCTTTCATTGAGAGAACAAATTTAGTGGTCTACATGTATCTCACTGTTATTTGTACATTTTTCTGTGGCTAGTATGCGATCTGTATGTTTCTTTATATCTACCTCTCTTCATCTCCTCCTCTGTTGTGCGGCAATTTGCATAGGATAGGATTGTTTTCCTACAAGAATGTGATCAGTTTAGAACACTACTTTTGTTAATAAATGGAAAAAATGGTGAGTTCTTCCTATTTATAATACTTGAATGTCCAAATGAGGCTTGTTTGGAAACTGGAAATAGATATGGGTGGAAAATAACATCGCTTTAAGATGTTATTCCATTTTATAGTAGCTAGCTAGCCATTGTGCTATTTAATAATCATCCTTCGTCAGTTGGTCGAGGCCTTTCACTATTAGGTCCTCGTAGTCTTGCTTGAGAAAAAGGTCTCTGAAGTTCTATAGCTCCTTAACTATTCAACGGTTTCTTTGACAAATCGTTGGAGCCTGTTTTTTCATATTAGCTCTCAAATCCGATTCTTCTATTTTTGGCATTCATTGGCGCCATGCCCACGGGTTTCAAGGAAGCTGCAGTACTTACCAAAACGTTAGTCCTACTTTGTTGATTCCTTTCTTAGTGAATTTATATATGTTCAATTCCCTTTGATGTAAGGTAGATATTCTCTAGCATGTTATTCAAGGCATATAGTATTGCTGTCTAATTTTTTTGGATTTTTTGCATTCGCGGTACGCCTATCATTGAAGTTATGACATGTTTTCTTTTGATTCTCAAAGCTTGAAATATTCACCACTGCGTTGCTCTAGATTACTTCCTTTGATTTCTCTGTATCAAATTTGTTCTCAACCAACCGCGCTTCTTCCAATCTCAAGAACAAATCTACCTTCCTAGGAACTCTTCCAGAGTAGTAGTTTTTTTTTTTTTTTTTCATCTTGAGCTGCATTCCAAAGACCATCCCTAGATTGATAGCACGAACTAAAGCCATCAAGATCATATTCCTTTTTTAGTTGCTGACTTCCATTGCAACTGTATTGAAATAGCTCAAAAACCTTTCAAAAACTGTTAGCGTCTGTGAACTAGGATAGATAAAAACATCACACCTTTTGATTAGGTTGTGTGCAGCCTAAACTGTTCCAGAAATTCTCTTACAAGTTATTAAACTTGGTTATCAATTTAAGAGAAGGACTAGTAAACTACATAGAATCTACCCCTTCCGAATAGATTGGGAAACATCTACAATGGATTACATCTTTCGCACTTGTTTGTCCATACATCAATCATATTTGAAAAAATACAGTTTCATATTAGCTAAGCCATTGTAGAAAGGAATATTAGCATGGTAACTTTTTTGGATATTGTGCTACCTAAATTTCATTGGTGAACAGTATACAACTTGCCTTGGAACCCTATTCGTCAGACTTTTCTTCCCATGCTTTCCTTCGTCAACCTTATCACTACGTCGGTTATGCACTCTTCTCTTGCACAGCATTCTAAAGGTAGTGGTCAAGAGTTATGCCATCTGACTCCACAAACGACCTTGGTTTTGAAGTTTAGTATCTTTATTCTCCAAAGAATCACTCATACAATATACTATGGGTTTGTAGTTTCGAGTTCCTGAACTGCAACACTGGTTTTTTCTCCATTAAACCTGTAATTGCTTTGAAATTGTCGTTTCCAATGTTAGGATCTATTTCATTGTCAAAAAATAGCATTACCAGGATTCGTTGCTTGCCAGTTCCTAAGTTTAGTTCCATATCAGGATGATCCCTTTTGGGGAGTGTAGCCTTTTATCTCTATTTTGATCCTTAGTTTCTTTCAATCTGACCACATGAAGAGGGATTCTCACTCTCCATAACGAAGGAAGCTTCTTTCACGGTATCTCCAAGATTTATAGGATGAAGGATAAGCGGCGAATATATCTTATCCATTTAGGACTTTTGAGTTAATTTCTTCTTCTGATTCAAACAATGATTATCCTATCAAACTTTGACCTAGTGGTCATATCCTGCTAAGAAGAGTTTCCAAACTGGTTGTAAATTTAAGCGAGGGAAGGATTTCTCCAACAACCCTAAATTTTGGATACTCGAGCAGTCGAGCTAAACAGACTATAGCTAGTGTGTTTTCTTTTTTTTTTTTTTTTTTTTTGGCAAGGCCAACCGTTTTTTAGGTGACCGCAAACACATGTGTTTTCTATAATTTTAAACCTAAATAAGAATAAAATACAGTTCGGGAGCCCAACTCGCATAATATTTAAAATATGATAAACAATGTATTTGTGGTCATTCAAATATATGTATTTTGGAATAAATTAAATGTTCATATTTTATTCTAATCAGTGTTTGAAAATTTGTAACTTGATGATATAAGTAAATATTGAAAACATACAATATTGATTAGCAATCGATATTAAAGTGTAAAACATATTTTCATAAGAAATATTAATTTGTTGTTGGCAAGATAATAAATAAATTAGGTACTTTCTAATGCAAGTTGTTTCTTGCCAAAATAAATAGAAATTTTTGTTTTAAATTGTGTTTGTAATGGCTATGTAAGTTTTAAAGTAATGATAAACTGTTGAAATATTTAAGAGTGTGTTTGGGAAATTTAAACTTTTAGAATTGTCCATTTTGTTCCAAAACGAATGTTAATTGTATCTTTTGTGTAAATTGGAAATTTAAGTGTAATCAACCTAAAATGGATACTTAAAGTTGTTAAAATATTTTATCAACATGAAAGGAATTTTTCTAAAGCTAAATTTTGCAAATGCTAAGGCAAAATAGTGTACTTGCCAAAATGAGGTGTATAACTAGTGTTGCATGGTTTCTAATTACCTCCTTAAGCATAAGTTTCCTTTAATTTTCTTATTTGAGCTAATTAACCCCACTAATAACTAATAGAAGGAAGAAATTTCCAAAAAAAGATTATCGTACATATTTTTTTTTACTAAAACCAGTATTCCTCCTCCTCTCTCATTTTTATTTTACAGAGAAGTAATATAGCATTGGCTTCCTGTAGCATCCTAAAGAAAAATACCACTTGTAAATCAAAAATAATAAAGAGCCTTGTACTCTCTGTTTATATCAAGCCATCAATTTCAGTAATAAGATTCAAATCATCTCTTTGGAGGTTCAAGAAGAAGGGTAATGTTAGATCTTTCTTAGGCCTTGCATGCCAGTATTTCATGGTTTCTCAAGTTCCAGTAGCCTAAATTCTCCCTAGTAAGCTAGTTTTCATCGAAAATACGATCCCAGGTGAGTGCTCGCTCACATTTTCTAGTTTACTAGTGTTTTTGTGTTCATCTGAATTGTATTAATTCATCGTTTGCTATAATTTTATGTTTCTGGCAATGTTGAGTCTTTGCGGTGCAAAACAATCGCAAGCCCTACTTTGGACTGAAATGTCTTGCTCAGTTCATAATGTATTCATGTAATTCTTTCTTGGTTCAAGGTAGGATCATCAGTCCTTGATCATGTTTAATTTCAGCTTAATCTGAATATGTTTGCTACCTGAAATCACGACCCGAAGTTTAACACGAGCATCGTTCAACGCCTGGGAAAATTCCATAGGATGGGTCGACCCATGCGTCGGTACTATCGACCCATGGGCTGACACATACTGAAGGTGGGTCGACCCACTCAATGTATAATTGCGCAGGCTAATTTCTTACGGACTGCATGGTTTTGTAGTGTTCTGTTGGATGATTCTTTGATTAAATCCTTGAAGCTTGATCGCTATCGTTCACTGTAAATTGTTATGGCTTCACTCTAGCAAAAAGTAATCTATATTATGAATAATCCATTTCCCGAATTCGTAGATTTTGATGATTTATATGTCGGTTTTGATGCTTTCTTTTCCGATGAATTTAACAAATTGACGCACATGCATGTTTAGAAATGGTTTATACTTAACTATATATATAATGTTTTCTCTGTAGCTTTGAGACAAAATGATTTATTGTTTTGGTTTTGAATTAAAATTGTCTCGAAGCAATAGTATAAAAATATTTTTAAATTATTAAGGTTTTAAAGAATAAAGTCAAATGGTTTCGAAGTCATTTTATAATCCTATTTTTGTAAGCCAAGTATTTTCATATATCAAAAATACACAATTCTGCACCCTTCGAGAGTGTGTGTTTGTGATTAAAAGGTAAAGTAAACCTCTAGGTTTGAGACATGAAGGTACTTTTTATCGGTTAGTTACATACCCATCTAATTGAAGCAGATGGTTCGATGTTACCGATGATTGATGTTTTCGATGATTTGATGCTTTAATGATTTTGGGTGCGAAATCGATGAGCGGATAGTAAAACGACAGTGAGAGTGTGTGGTATGGGACACACAGTTACCACCGTTGGATTATCGTCAGTAAGTTAATGACACATCCCATTGTTAATGCCAATACCATAGGCTGATTGGTCCTGTATGCGTATACATATACGTATAAAGATGTTTGGTGTTTGTGTTTATTAAAGGCTGGTAGGCCAGAATAAGGAAATGGTTGAGTCACCTATTCAAATTATCGAACTGTTACGCTGTGATAGAGAGAAGTCAACTCTCTCAGTTTTTGATGAGGTCGGGCTATTGGGTCACGATTGGAGGCTGACGAGTTCCTAACAAATTGTACTTGGTAAAGCTCATGGTAGAGTTATATGCATATGCAATATCTTATTGTTTCAGATCTGATTTATTAATTGATGGTTTGCTGATTAATTGATGTTGAACTTGGTCTCATATTTATATTGATTTTTTATTCTCCTGCCATATTGGTGGTTGGGTGATACTTGGATTCTTTTCCATAGATATTGCTGATCTTGGGTGTTTGATGTTTATGATGACCTTTAAACTATTTAAACTCCTTAGGTTTATGTAAATATCGATTTTCAAGGAAATCAATGAATTAAGCCAAGTTGATTATTGATAATGATGTTATGTACTTGGCTTATAGCCAAGTACAAACCCTCGATGGGACTATTCATTTACGTTCAGTGTCGTCTTATAGCTTTGGCTGACCCTTGTACTTACCCTTGTAACTCTACTTGAGGGAGAGTTAATACCCATGACTTATGATATCATTATATTTATTGCTGACTTGTAAACTAGATCAACCCATTTGTGTTAATTCTCGGATCAAACCGAGTTGTTTCAGGTTTACCAGGATGTGGGCTTAGGTCTTGCCGTTTCTTCTTCGGAATATCACATGAAGTTTTTTTGTAGTCGTAATCATCCATTTGATTCATTTTACATTTTTTCTATTAAAGGTATTATATTTTATATGGCCTACGTACAACCATTCGAGATGTAGCACATGTATATATTGTATTTGGCGATTGTGTCTATATGTATATGTTCTGTGATCTAAATTTTTTTTTGTATTGTTATTGTTCTGAACACAATCCCAACCATCTTAGTTTATTATTATATGTATTAAGTATGTCGATCTTCTTAAGATGATAAAAGAAAATTTTACACCACCAATTGATGTATTCAATATTCATTTAATATGAAATTATGGATGGCCACCCCTAACCAGCTTTATTCTCCACTCTAATAGACGACATTACTTGTTAATGGTCTTTATTTGGTGGGTCTCGGGGTGGGGTGTAACAATTGGTATCAGAGAAGAGGTTCAGACAAAATACAATAAACGCAGAATGTGACCGTAATAGCACATGTGTTACAACGTAGAAGGATAAAACTTGTGACTTCTTTATCACTATCATTGTTGTCCTTTTCTCATGATTCTCATCGGTCGAGTCAAGTAAGACCCAAACTTTATGGAATGCGATTCACAATCCATGCTCCATTCCGTAATATTCCATGTTAGATGTTTTACCTTTTGTAGTTTATCTCGATGAAAGTTTCCATCCTCTGATCCTTTCGTTGCATTGTCTTTTGATTTAAAATTTTGATAAAAAAATTAAACCACGTCCATCCTTTTTTATGTTTAATTTGATGGCTGAATCAAATAGACGGTTTGGGATGGTTTGTAAATTGAATTCAAAAGGCATATATAAGTAAATTTACAAGGGTTATAAGGGTGTTACTTTGACATTAAATCAAAGTGAACAACGGAATTAAGTGAATGAATTCACCAGAGAGCTTCGTATGGTGTGAAGCGATTGTAAATGGCGATTAGGATATTCTTTTACTTCTTTTAATCTTCTCACAACCATTTCTTTTCTCTTCCAAACCTCTCCTTTATTCACTTTTGTCTTTACAAATTCACGAATACTCCTATCCTAGCTTTCGTTATGCGAGGAAGCTCCCCCGTATACTACTTTAACATTTTCAGATCTAATTTTCTCCCATGAAATCAGCTCTGTGCTCTGTATTTATCCTTTTTTCTTCAACCTCATCTCTCCAATCTACTTTCTTCCTAAAACCGCTTCTGACAACACTCGATTCCATTGTGTGGTGTGGCTATTTTAGGCAACTCCTTGCCTTATGGATCTTCGCCTATGGAGTTTCTGGTTGTAGGTCTTAAACTGGTGGCTACATCTTAGTTTGGAGTCTAACACTAATGTAGAGTCTCATGGTGTGCAACAACTCCTATCAGGTTGAATTGATTTCATGTCTCGACTGTATTGCCTATGATGGGTCTTTTTTCCTTTTTGGGTCTTCAATGTTTGTCATGTATGCGTCTTATTGGTAGTTCTCATGCGTCAGACGTGTATTTTGGATGGAAACTATTTTGCTAAGGTGTTTGGTTTATTTTCTGGTAATCCGGAGCACATGTCTTATGTAATGTTAGCAGTTGACTACTTGCACCATTCCTTGTTTGTTATTGTTTGTGCGGGTCATCACCGTTGATCTATGGCTACATACGAGAAGCCACAACTCTGAACTTAGCCTTTGTTTTGGTGGTAGTGACTGTGCAAGCTCCGATCCTAGAATGCTTATATGGTGCGGCTATGGGATGGAACGATGGTAATCTTTATGTAACAACCAGGATTTTCAGAACCAATTCAAAATTTTTATTTTAGTTATTTTAATGAATTTTGAATATTTAAAATGATTTATTCTAAATAATAACGACTAAAAAATTATTTTAATCGAGTTAGAACATATAAATTTATTTTAATTATAAAATGAGCCTGAAATGGCGTGGTAGTTTGAAAATTCGATTTTAAATTTCAATTGAATGTACAGGATTCAAAATAAATTGGATTTCAGTAAAACCAAAAATATACGAATCTGTTTAATAATATCTTTCTAACGAATGTAAGAAATTGAGATTTCATTTCATAAATTGAAATTTATGTCCAGTTTAAAATTTGGAAATAGCGCTATGGAATTTATATATATTTTAGTATAATATAAAGCCCTTAAAAATAGCCATTTTGCAAACGACCTCCGATTTCGACGAAACTACTTTTGTTGGATCCGGAATGTCAAATTATTGCTAGATTCCAATTTTCATAATTTTTGAAATTAATACGTGAGCGTGGCAAAAGAAAACGTGTTTTGACAATTTTAGTCATTGGATCGATCAGAAAATGGCCATTTTTCCAATGGTCTCCTAATTCGACGAAATTAGTTTTGTTAGGACCGTATCGTCAAAACATAACTAGAAATAATTTTTCGGGAATTTTTGGAGTCAGTATGTGGCCCCGATAAATTAAAATGTACGTTTGAATTCAATATACATTGATTTATATTTTAATTTAAAAGAAAACTGATCGAAAAAGGCGAATTGGCTTACGAGACATATCAAATTGCGTTCGGGATGGGGGTAATTAGCTAGGGGCGATAGTCATTGGGATTAACTTGGAGATCGGATGCGAATTTAACGTAAAAAAAATAGAATTAAAATAATATAAACATATTATATATAACCGTTCATATTCTTCAACTCGAATTTGGTTAAATTAGTTCCTGAGTGGTTAACTACAGCTATAGCCGCCTCTTACACTGTCTAAATGGCTGAAATTTCCCCATAAATTTTCCTCCAAATCTATCAATACATTCACCAAATCCAAAACTCCAAAAAACAAAATTAAAGAGAAACATGAGTTCTATAAGTTCGACGGTTAAGATCATCCCTGATGTCAGGGATTGCTCGGAAAATAAGCTCGAATTTGCATCGTTCGATTGCACTCCACGGCAGAGCGGAGTGTCGAGCGTGACGACGTTGACGGGGGTGGTGACGCGTGTGAAGCTCGATAATGGGGTGATGGTTGATCCAGGTCTGGCGGCTTCAGTGAGGGTGCGGTTTTGGATTAGAGAAAGGAGCATTTGGGTTTGGTCAGTTCAGTTATTCATGATGAAGGCGACAGGTTTATTCCCTCATCATGTGTTTAACTAAACTAAACAAGGTGATTAAGGAATGAATAACTAATTAAACTATTTTATTTTGTGTTAAAGTTTAAAATAGCATAACTTTTTCAAGCAGAGTCCAAATTGAACGAAATTGGGTGCTTTGGACTCGTGTTGTCAAGCTCTACAATGTGGAACAGACTATAAGAGAAACGGAGCACGTTAGAATTTCAAGCAAATTCAAATCCATACGGTACCAAAATCATCAGTTAAAAACTGGCGGAGTGGAAATGAAGGTAAGAACTCCTCACTAAAAATTCTGCATAGTTATTTATTTATTTTCATAACTGAAAAATATATAGAATTGCCAGTGTAGATTTTATCAGTTTAATCATTATAAATTGTATACGGTGGCTGTTAGATCACCTCCCTAGTCCACAGACCATGAACGATTTTAATTGACTGTATTGTGTGTTGTTTGTGTGGATTGAAATGTTTAACGTATTAAAATAATGTTAACATTAATGTGGTAGTTGAAATTTAATCATAAATATCCATTTATAATTTAAACAGTGAAAATTGGTTATGTAGAAAATAATTCAAAACGAATTGGAATTGGTTAAATTTATTAACCAATGATTTATTTAAATAAATTGTTGTTGTTTGAAAACCCCACACGAGTATTGGGATGATATTTGACATACACTATTCCCAATATTTAGTTGTATGTCAATCGATGGATTGACAGGTTATGATGCGTGTTATTTATTTATTTTAATGCTCACACAGTTGTAAATTTCACTTTGGATGTGAATGGACTATTTAATGATTATTTGTCATTATTGTAGAATACATGCGATGTATGAAATCCATATAACAGAAAATTATGTGGTAATTGATTGAGTCGCATTCCGATTTAGAAATAAAGAATATTTTAAATAAAGAACATTTTAAGTAAAGGGCATTTTTAAAATAAAGAATCTTTTAAAATAAAGAATATTTTAAAATAACGAATATTTTAAAATAATATTCAATGAAGAATAAAATTATGATTTTGATGTCCGTTTTTGGATAGACACAAAAATATTGAAATGTGAAGCCGAGTTAAGTAGCAAACGCCATTTTAATCCGAACGAGTTTATCGATCGATTTTATTCATTTTATAATGAATATTGAAAAGAAGTGATTTCAAAATCTATTATTTTGAAAATATTATCATTTTAATATGATAAAGATATAGAATATTCAATTTTGATTTAAATTTGGAAATGGAGTTGAAATCGTTTTAAAACGAATTTACAAATATTTTATAAATGGAAAACGACGAAATATATATAATATATATATTTAATGGCTAGAACGCGCCGCGCAGCGACCGTTCGCGAATTTCGAACATTAACTTCAAATTGGCATAACGGGAGATCCGACCGTCGGATTCTCTAAAGCCGGAACCATTGTGTTCGTATCGAAAAGAGCTTTCCAATGAATACAAGAGATTTGAAATCCAATGGTTAGATTTTAAAATATGTCCAAATCAATTTTGGAAAAGGTCGCTGTAAATGCAGTTCGGTGGCCGTTATTGGAAACCGACTGTAAGGGCCTTAATAAAATTATTAAAAATATGGAAAAATTATGTAAAATCATAATAAATTATTTGGAAAGATTTTGGATGAAATATTCCAAGTTTTAAAATATTAATATATATTTTGATCGAAATGAACTAGTTATTAACTAGAATAATAATCCAATGCTTTTAAATAAATAAATTGGTTTTGTAAATGGTTTTAACATAACCAGAATTTCCCAAAGTATGTATTGGAATAGAAATTAAGATATTGGATTTCGTGATTATACAGATACTGTTGAGGAATTTGGAAGATATAAATATCGTTATTCCCAATACGATATTTGTTGATTTCAGAATTTGGTATTGATAAAAGAATTGGATTTTGGGTTTGTCGTGAATGGTGTCTTCAATAAAACTGTTCTTAAAACCAGTTGAGAAAAGAATAAATCTTTTAATTAAGATTTAGTGAAGTTTTCCAATTAATTAATAATTATTGGAATTGAATAAAAGAATTGGATTTTGGGTTTGTCGTGAATGGTGTCTTAAATAACACTGTTCTTATACCCCGTAGGAAAAGAATAAATCTTTTAATTAAGATTATTAGAGTTTTAAATTATAATCAGTAAATGAAATAAAATGAAATGTGAATTTGGGTTTATTATGAACTGTGTTTTTAACGACATTCATTCTTTAACCCGATTAACAGTGAAAATATAATTTGGAATTTATAAATCTTTTAATAAGATTTAAATGAAAATTTTCCAAAGTAAAGTTTTCCAATTTAATAGATTAAATTGGAATCGAATGGAATTCGATTTAATAATAATCGAGATGAGCTTCTGTAAATGAATACCGTTACTATATATGGAATTTAAAAGGCTTTGCCACTATCTCGTTTATATTATTAGTCTGATACGGAAATTTATATCGATTATATATTGATCTGGTTTCTGTGAAGATCCCATATTTAATGGAAGTTGGTTGTGGGTTTATCATGAACTGTGTTTTAAACGACATTTATTCTTTAACCCATTTATTGGTCATATTTTATTCCATGCGTCGGTACTATCGACCCATGGGTCGATACAAACTGAAGGTGGATCGACCCACTCACTGTATAATTGCGCAGGCTAATTTCTTACTGACTGCATGGTTTTGTAGTGTTCTGCTGGATGATTTTTCTGATTAAATCCTTGAAGCTTGATCACTATTGTTCGTTGTAAATTGTTATGGCTTCACTCTAGCAAAAATTATTCTATATTATGAATAATCCATTTCCCATATTCATAGAATTTGATGATTTATATGTTGGTTTTGATGCTTTCTTTTCCAATGAATTTTACAAATTGACGCACATGCATGTTTAGAAATGGTTTATACTTAACTATATATATAATGTTTTCTCTATAGCTTTGAGACAAAATGATTTATTGTTTTGGTTTCAAATTAAAATAGTCTCGAAGCAATAGTATAAATATATTTTTATTTAGGTTTTAAAGAATAAAGTCAAATGGTTTCGAAGTCATTTTATAATCCTATTTTTGTAAGCCAAGTATTTTCATATATCAAGAATACACAATTTCGCACCCTTCGAGAGAGAGTGTGTTTGTGATTAAACGGTAAAGTAAACCTCCAGGTATGAGACACGAAGGTACTTTTTATCGATTAGTTACACAACCATCTAATTGAAGCAGATGGTTCGATGTTTCCAATGATTGATGTTTTCGATGATTTGATGCTTTAATGATTTTTGGTGCAAAACCGATGAGCGGATAGTAAACCGGCAGTGAGAGCGTGTGGTATAGGACACACAGTTACCACCATTGGAATACCGTCCGTAAGTTAATGACACATCCCGTTGTTAATGCCAATACCATATGCTAATTGGTTCTGTATGCATATACATATACGTACAAAGATGTTTGTTGTTTGTGTTAGTAAAGACCGGTAGGCCAGAATAAGGATTGTTGGTTCGCCTATTCAAATTATCGAACTGTTACGCTTTGATAGAGAGAAGTCAACTCTCTCAGTTTTCGATGAGATCGGGATATTGGGTCACGACTGGAGGCTGACGAGTTCCTAATAATTGTACTTGGTAAAGCTAATGGCAGAGTTATATGCATATGCAATATCTTAATGTTTCAAATCCGAATTATTAATTGATGATTTGCTGATTAATGAATTGATGCTTGATGAATTGTTTTGATGCTAATGACCTTGGTCCTATATTTTGATGTAGTATTGATTTGATGATGTTGACCTTGGTCTCATATTTATATTGATTTTTTATTCTCCTACCACGTTAGTGGTTGGGTGATACTTGGATTCTTTTCAATAGATATTGCTAATCTTTGGTGTTTGATGTTTATGATGACCTTTAAACTATTTAAACTCCTTAGATTTATGTAAATATCGATTTTCACGGAAATCGATGTTTAAGCCAAGTTGATTATTGATAATGATGTTATGTACTTGGCTTATAGCCAAGTACATACCCTCGATGGGACTCTTCATTTACGTTCAGTGTCATCTTATAGCTTTGGCTTACCCTTGTACTTACCCTTGTAACTCTTCTTGAGGGTGAGTTATTATCCATGACTTATGCTATCATTATATTTATTGCTGACTTGTAAACTAGATCGTCCCATTTGTGTTAATGCTTGGATCAAACCGAGTTGTTTCAGGTTAATCAGGTTGTGGGCTAAGGTCTTGTCATTTCTTCTTTGGACTATCACACGAAGTTATCTCATAGTGGTAATCGTCCAATTGATTCATTTTACATTTTTCTATTAAAGATATTATATTTTATATGGCCTACGTACAACCATTCGAGATGTAGCACATGTATATATTGTATTTGGCGATTGTGTTTATATGTATATGTTCTATGATCTAAAAATTTTGTTGTATTGTTATTGTTCTGAATATAATCCCAACCATCTTAGTTTATTATTATATGTATTAAGTATGTCGATCTTCTTAAGAAGATAAAAGAAAATTTTACACTACCAATCGACGTATTCAATGTTCATTTAATATGAAATTATGGATGGTCGCCCCTAACCAGCTCTATCCTCCACTCTAATAGACGACATTACCTGTTAATGCTCTTTATTTGGTGGGTCTCGGGGTGGGGTGTAACAATTGGTATCAAAGCAGAGGTTCAGACAAAATACAATAAATGTTGAACGTGACCGTAATAGTACATGTGTTACAACATAGAAGGATAAAACTTGTGACTACTTTATCACTATCATTGTTATCCTTTTCTCATGGTTCTCGTCGGTCGAGTCAAGTAAAGACCGAACTTTTTGGAATGCGATTCAAAATCCATGTATTTTATCTTTTGTAGTTTATCTCAATGAAAGTTTCCATCCTCTAATCCTTTCGGTGCATTGTCATTGGATTTAAAATTTTGATAAAAAGTTTAAACCACGTCCATCCTTTTTATGTTTAATTTGATGGTTGAATCAAATAGACGGTTTGGGATGGTTTTGTAAATTAAATTCAAAATGCATATATAAGTAAATTCACAAGGGTTATAAGGGTGCTACTCTGACATTAAATCAGAGTGCACAGTGGAAACAAGTGAATGGATTCACCGGAGAGCTTCGTATGTGGTGGAGCGATTGTAAACGGCGATTGGGATATTCTTTTACTTCTTTTAATCTTCTCACAACCATTTCTTTTCTCTTCAAAACCTCTCCTTTCTTCACTTCCGTCTCTACAAATTCACGAATACTCCTATCCTGGCTTTCGTTATGCAAGGAAGCTCCCCCGTATACTACTTTAACATTTTCAGATCTAATCTTCTCCCATGAAATCAGCTTTTGCTCTGTATTTATCCCTTTTTCTTCAACCTTGTCTCTCCAACCTACTTTCTTCCTAAAACCGCTTCTGACAACACTCGATTCCATTGTATAGTGGCTATTTCAGGCAACTCCTTGCCTTACGGATCTTCATCTGTGGATTTTCTGGTTGCTAGGTCTTCAACTAGTGGCTACATCTTGGTTTGGAGTCTAACACTAATGTGGAGTCTCATGGTGTGCAACAACTCCTATCAGGTTGAACTGATTTCACGTCTCGACTGTATTTCCTATGATGGGTCTTTTTGGGTCTTCAATGTTTGTCATGTATGCGTCTTGTTGGTAGTTCTCGTGTGTCAGACGTGTATTTTGGATGGAAACTATTTTGTTAAGGTGTTTAGTTTATCCTCTGGTAATCTGGAGCACATGTCTTATGTAATGTTAACATTTGACAGCTTGCACCATTCTTTGTTTGTTTTTGTTTGTGCGGGTCACCGCCGATCTATGGCTATATACGAGAAGCCACGGCTCTAAACTAAGCCTTTGTTTTGGTGGTAGTGACTTTGCAAGCTCCGATCAGAGAATGCTTATGTGGTGCAGATACGGGATGGAACAATGGTAATATTTATGAGTTTTGGTGTTTTTTATATCGAAGTTGGAGCTCTGGTCACTTTTAATGGACTTGTTTAGCTCACATGTGAAACTCTTCTCTCAACGAGCTAACATTTGTTCATCCTTTCCTGCCTCTCCTTCATCTTCATGCATCGACTTATAGGTCAAACTGTAACACCCCGTATTTTCTATGAACATATAAGTAACAAATCATTGAATAATTAATTTTTAAAATAAGAATCAAGGGAAACGGGTTGCTCCATTGCGTTCGTCTCGAAATTCTATTTGGAAATGAGTCCGAGTTTTCGAGAAACGGAGTCCGTATGAGGGAGATATGACCCTCCGAAGTTTCAGAGAATTTCAGAATCGAAAACAGCTCGAAATTCGAATTCAATCTCCAGCGCAGAATGGGTGGGAATTTTCCCGCCCAGGACTAGGTCGACCTGGGGGTCGACACTATGGTCGACCTCCCAGGGACCAGGTCGACCTGGTGCTGAAACCCAGGTGAGCCTGGGTTCATTCTGATGTATCTGGTCTCGTTTTCTGTCAAGATTCGTCCGCCTAATCTTATATAAACAGCCCCTAACCCCATTCTCTTTACACCATTCTTCTCTAACCTTATGCTGCACAATTTCATTCCTATACTCTGCCTCCGTTCTTATTAAATAAGATAATGGTGTCGTTACTCAGTTGGAATCAAAACTAAGATCTTCTTCCAATCTGAATAAAGTTAAAAGGGAACAACTATTTTCTAATCTAATCGATAGTCTACGCCAAAGGAATGCTATTCAGTGTCAGAACTCAGATACCAGAAATCAAGACTTTCCTTTTTGATTGTGAGTACAGTTATTTTTAGATATGAACTTTAATTATGATCTTGACATGGTTATAAATCTGAATCTGAGGTTATGTATATTCTTATCTGTCAGATCTGTTTCTCTGAGACTATTCTGTACGTCTCTCTTCTTTCTGTTCTATAGCCAGGCTACTACGAGCCTGCGCCGAATATTATAAGAGATTAATGCACGAACGCTAAATTTTGGGACAAATAATGAATAATGCATAATTGGACATGAAACTGTTGCCTATGAGACTATTGCCTATGACTATGATTCATGCCTATGAGACTATTGCCTATGACTATGATTCACGCCTATGAGACTATTTCCTATTGCTATGATTCATGACTATGAGACTAGTGCCTATGACATTGAATAAGAAACTATTGTGATTAGTCGCTGTTGACGTCAAAAGTTGGTCACTAGTGACGATCAACCCCCAATCGCGTGATCAACACACGAATAAAGATAAAAAAAAAGCAATAAAAAAGTAAAAGAACGGGGAACACACACAGAATTTTTATAGTGGTTCGGCAAAGGCAGTGCCTACGTCCACTTTATATATCATTTCTCTTTTTTGATTACAAGTACAAATCTTTTCCTGTTTGGAGAAGAGAAAGAAGGTAAAAAGAAAGTGATTATCTTCCTTTCTTCCCTTTGAGAGATTGAAGTTATTGAGGAGAACGGAGATAAAAAGCTTGCATAAGGCATCTGGTATTAAGAAAATCCAAAGTCTCTGCTCCAGAATCCGTCCTCTTTTCCTCTTTAAGCTTGGAGGTATTTATAGGTGGAGAATGCCGCTTGGGCTGTTGCGGTATGGTCCGGCCATTTCGGGAAAGCCTGGACACGTGGAATCCATCCATTGACTCGAATTGCGGCTGGAAGACTGATTCCACCGCTCATAAATAGTATCTTCGGAAGTTGTGGCTGACGTGGCACCCGCGGAGAGGTTTATTAAAAGTAGAGCTTTGTCCGCATATACTTTGACCGCCTTTATCTCCTTGGAAGTCGGGATATTAGGTGGACTGGCTCTGTAGAAGGTTTCCACGCAAGCCGAAATAAACAGTCGACTTACCCCGAACTCGGTCGACTGGGAGACCTATTCTTCCGGAGTGAGCCGTTCTTTGATGAGTCTGGATGTGGGCCGCTGTGTGACTGCTTCAGACCTTGTGCTTGCTGACTCTGGATGCGGCTTACATCTGGTTGCGCGTTTGGGCTTTGGTTTTAGCCCAATGAGACTAGTGCCAAAAAGAGGGCTAACACTTTGCCCCTCAGAATGTATCTTCATCAACAGGGGAAGATGTATTCTGAAATCTGAACAGAAGCACAAACGCTCGAGCTTCTATGGTCGCGCCGGACCATATTTAGGCCAGAGAACCAACGGTCCAATGTTTTATTAAGACCAGATATCCGACGACCATGCTAGGTCGTATTAAGGCCAGAAAACTAACAACTATCGGGAATCGTATTAAGGCCGAGATGATGATTGCCACTGGTACAAAAGTTGGTTCCTGCAAATACAAAACAAACCATGGGTCGAGCATTTTATTCCACTTGGCTTTAGAGGGTGGCGAGCATAAACCATACTCGGCTTAGTGGCGAGCATAAACCATACTCGGCTTAGGGGCGAGCATAAACCATACTCGGCTTAGGGGCGAGCATAAACCATACTCGGCTTAATGGCGAACACTAATCTGGTTCGGCTTAGATAGGGCGAGTATCAACCATACTCGGATTAGGGCAAGTGTTTCTTATGCTCGATTCATGTTGGGTTAGTTAGTTTAGCGAGCTATACACGCTCGTGGTGTAAAGATAGAGAGCGTAATCCACACTCGTGTTTTAATAAAATGTGACCTCTCTCACTTGAAGGAGTAGGTGTTTGAAGTAGTGGTGGGCTTTCGCGCTAACCACATAGAACAGGGGGGCGAGCATTAACCATGCTCGGCTTAGAAATTTCACAACACGACCTACTTTTGCAAAAAGTAAAGTTCATAACTGCTAAGTAACTACTACAAAGAAAAGCTACGGGGACAGCGATTGATTACAGAGCATCAAGGCATCCTAGTTATTGAAAGAAATACATCGAAAGAAAAGATCAAAAATACAATTAATGGTAATGCCGCGAGTGCTAGTCTCAGGGTCCTTTCCATTTCTAGGAGCTCGCGGACCAGGATGAGGAGCTTGGGCAGAAGGTCGCGGCGGCATGGCCGGAGCGCGATCTTTGACATATTCAGCGAGTTCCCCTTTTCTGACTCGTCCTTCGATAAGATCGCGCAGATGTCGGCAATCATTCGTATTATGTCCAGCTACGTTGTGGAATATACAATGCTTGCCAGAGTCAAGTTCCATCTGAGTCAGTTCTCGTCGAGGTGGCCTTGGAGTGGGTAAGGACTCGCGCATATCAAGGTAGATATCGAGTAAAGAAGAATTGAGCTCGGTGTATCGATCATATTTGTTTTCATTTCGAGGTCGGACATTGCGTTCATCCTTTACCGGGGCCTTTCCTCTTCCTTTATTCTGGCCATTGCCGTTGAGTGGACCCTGTTGCTTGGCTACTAAAACTTCAAGGCTTTCCATCTTAAGGCAGGCATCCTCTTGTCGGAGGAATCTTTCGGCCTCGGAGTAAAAATCATCTATATCTTATGGAGGGTCCTTGGTTAAGGAGTTCGAGAATTCTGATCTCTTCTGGACTCCCGCGATGGCTGCCATCAACACCATCTATGGCTCGGGCCGATCGACAGATGCTACAGCTGCATTGAACCTTTCGAGGAAGGATCTTAGCGTCTCTCCGGATCGCTGTTTGATGGTAGATAGAAACATGACACTTTTCGGCCGGGAGATATGCACTCGAAACTGCTCGATGAAGCGGGTGACTAGAGTATTCCAACTACTGGTTGACTCCGTTGTTAGCTGCCGAAACCACATACCGGCTATATCTGTGAGAAAGAGAGGAAAGCACTTAGCCATGAAGCTGGTCGATGCACCAAGTACTTCCATATGTTGCATGTATCGCATAAGATGAATGGTCGGGTCAGTGCGACCGTTGTATGGCTCGATGGCAGGGAACCTGAAGTCCAGAGGGTTTCGAGAATTTCTGGTTTCTCTAGTGAAGGGGCTGCGATTGACATTGTCTATGTCTTGCTATGAAGAATTGCCCCGAGTGAAGCGTCGGATGATGCTGGCGAGCTGACTTCCATCCCCGAGGAGTCGTTGCCATGAACTTAGCTCTGCATCCTGAGAAGGTTCTGCACGAGGATCCGACCAAAGCATGCTCGGAAGGGTGGCCGTTGGCTGGGCTCGACCTCCGAGAGTCGAGTGAAGGTGTGAGGGAAGGTGAGATCTGGCGGGTGGTTCTGGGAAGAAGGGCCCCTCTGGAACCTGATGAGTCCTGGGTCGATCCATGCCTGTAATAAAGAGACTAGGCTGATCCAGCATAGCATGTGATGTTTGGAGGCAGGGGTTGCCCCCACTTGAAGCGAGGTTAGGAGGGTCTACGGTAGCGTTTTCTCTTGCTACAGTGAGGACCGACATGGTAGGGTGGCTTCCCTCGTTCGAAGGGAAGGCTGCTCCAACTCTTCGTTGAAGAGGAAGAGTGGTTAGATTGGTCTGCGGCAAGATCCCGGGTTGCAATGGGAATGGTGTTGATTCTGAGGGACCCGGTGGTAGCTCGACCGATTCGGTAGGTCGAGATGTTCCAAAGAGCGGAGGCGTACTTGCCAGACGACCTAGATCTCGATCGCCTACCTCCAGAGGTTCTGTTGCTGCAGTCGCGCTGGTTGCTGGAAGTGATATTCTCGGCTGGGATCGATCGGTTGGTGGAACCAAACCAGGATGAAATAAAGGTGTAGCCTGATCAGTGGCCTGGTTCCATGTAGACCGAAGATCGGTTATTGCCCCAGCGTCGGTCGGTGGAGGAATTGATGTTGAAGCGTTCAATCCTGTTTCCAGTCGACCGAGAAGGTGATCCATCAACTGCTGCTGTCGTTCGAGGACTTTACCCTGAGATGTCATATGGTCTCTGAGTTCGACCATGATTTTATCCATGTCGTCCCGGGTAAGGAATCGAGACATGTCGTCATGAGAGGAAACTTCGTGGCTTACTTCTGCAGCATCGGCTGCATCGACGTTTGCGGGACGAGAGGATGTTGCATCTTTCTTTCGTTTGTTTGCCATGGCCTGAGATAAGCAGGAGCTCGATGGCGATGTTGGTGCGCTCCCCCTTCCTGGCGCGCCAAAGTGTTGACGTCAAAAGTTGGTCACTAGTGACGATCAACCCCCAATCGCGTGATCAACACACGAATAAAGATAAAAAAAGCAATAAAAAAGTAAAAGAACGCGGAACACACACCAAATTTTTATAGTGGTTCGGCAAAGGCAGTGCCTATGTCCAAATTATATATCATTTCTCTTTTTTGATTACAAGTACAATGCTTTTTCTGTTTGGAGAAGAGAAAGAAGGTGAAAAGAAAGTGATTATATTCCTTTCTTCCCTTTGAGAGATTGAAGTTATTGAGGAGAATAGAGATGAAAAGCTTGCATAAGGCGTCTGGTATTAAGAAAATCCAAAGTCTCTGCTCCAGAATCCGTCCTCTTTTCCCCTTTAAGCTTGGAGGTATTTATAGGTGGAGAATGCCGCTTGGGCTGTTGCGGTATGGTCCGGCCATTTTGGGAAAGCGTGGACACGTGAAATCCATCCATTGGCTCGAATTGCGGTTGGAATACTGATTCCACTACTCATAAATAGTATCTTCGGAAGTTGTGGCAGACGTGGCACCCGCGGAGAGGTTTATTAAAAGTAGAGCTTTGTCCGCATATACTTTGACCGCCTTTATCTCCTTGGAAGTCGGGATAATAGGTGGACTGGCTCTGTAGAAGGTTTCCACGCAAGCCGAAATAATCGGTCGACTTACTCCGATAAACTCGATCGACTGGGAGACCTATTCTTCCGGAGTGAGCCGTTCTTTGATGAGTCTGGATGTGGGCCGATGTGTAACTGCTTCGGACCTTGTGCTTGCTGACTCTGGATGCGGCTTACATCTGGTTGCGCGTTTGGGCTTTGGTTTTGGCCCGATGAGATTAGTGCCAAAAAGAGGGCTAACAGTCGCCCATGACTATTGTGGTTAGTTGCCTATAACTATTGTAGTTAGTTTCTTATGCCTATTCCCTTAATTATGTTAGATCTCATATTTAGTGTGTAACTTGGATAGTTTATTCCCATTCACTGTTATGTACATCGAGCCTATTGGAGCCATTATTATTGTATTTGGTTTATTATTGCATGCCTATTCTTTTATATAAATTCTTGTGCTTATCCCCTATTCCTTTTGTTAGCGCCATTTCATGAGTACTTAGAGAACTTATGGAAACATGTTATACGGGGATTGGGCGTAGCTTAATTAAGTTAATTTGGCATAACAAATATGTTGGCATAATCTGAATTGGCTATAATAGTGAATGACTTACATGTATATTAGTCTTGGACATAAATGGTAAACTAGAATATTAAATCTAGTTTTGACATGAACTGTAAATGGGAATATTAAGACTAAAATTTGGGGCATATATTGCATTATGAATTATGACCTTGATTTGGGCATGTAAGTTTAGGCTAAATTTATGATTAGGCAAGATATGTAAATAGAGTTTTAGATATATATAATCTGCTAAATCTGTTATCTGCTAAATCTGTTAAATTGCCTAATCCGTTATCTGCTAAATCTATTGAATTGCCTAAACTGCTAAATCTGTTGAATCGCTTAAACTGCTAGATATGCTATCTGTTGAATTGTCTGATCTGTTGAAAACTAGATAATGGTAATCTGGGTATGGAAATCCATAGGCTCGACCTAAGATTTAGTAAAACATGGAAATTTGATTAATCTGCTGTAGCCGATGAAGAAGTTTAATCTGTTAAATAAATAGAATTAGTCTGATATCTGAAAAATCTGTATTGGAATGAATTGGCTATGACACGAGGTTAGACTCTGTTTGCGGCAGAAGCCTGCCCGGAACCAACCGGCTTAACCTACGACCACAAACTGTCATTCTAATGTGAGAGGTCGTAGGCATAACTAAAATATGCTTAGACACGAGGTTAGGTTTGGCTTGTGGTAGAAGTCTGCATGGAACCGCCCGGCATATCCAGCGGCCACAAGCTACCGACCTAATGTGAGAGGTCTGTGCATTAATATTTAATTAATGCAAATCTGGGTTAAATATGATGTCTAAAACATTTTGGGTGAATAGGGTTAAACCAACCGGATTGATGAATTTAACAAACCCGTTTCATAAGTCGGTGGGCCCAATACAAAGTTTGACAATCTGTAAGTCTGTTAAGAACTATACATCTGATCCGTTAGTCTGAAAACCTGTTAACTTGATTTTCTGATCTGTGAACTAGTTGACCTGAACTCTGTATGTCTGAAAACTTGTAAACAAGTTAATCTGAAATCTATTAGTCTAGGGACACAAGGTTAGGAGGGAAAAATACTTGTGTCATCTGTTGTTTGGGACCCATATTAGTCAGTAACCCTTTCTGGTATCAAAACTATGACCCAACAGTAGGTAGGGTCCGGGCACGCTTACTGAACTAATTATAAGCGGTTCATTCTGATAATGGCGAGGGGTGTTGATGATGCGTTCCAACCGGGTCATGTGCGTGCATGGATCTCGGTCTGCCTCTGAGGATGTAAGACGTCGTGACATCTGTAAATAGGTCTGTTTCATTCAAAGGTTTCCACTTTAGGGAATGATACACCCTTTTGTGGGGCTGGCACCGGGTATTTATGTATTAGGGAGCCTATCGCATGGGGTAGGATTTAGGATACACTTAGTTCTATCTGTTCTGTGGGGTTCCGTCTATTTCTGCTGGGTGGTAACACCTGTCTGTTTCTGCGTGGTACCGTCTGTTGGGGTGGTAAAAGCCCATTTACTAGTGTACACCTAATTCTAACATTATGTTTCCATAAGGATTATTCTGTTTTTATTCCTGTTCCTTTTGTTCGGGTGGTAAAGGCCCATTATTCTGTTTCTGTTTAGACATTAGGGTAAAACCTAATCCTGTTATACTAGTATTAGTGTAGAGAAGTGAAAAGTAATAGCTTATATCATTCTGTTTCTTCTGTTTAACCTAAGTATATCTACTACTCCTGTTACTGTTATCTCGCATCCAGTTTTATTTGCATGCCATGATTATTATTATCTGTTCATATGTTGGAAATCACTGGACTCGCCAGACTTTATGTCTGACCTCGTTTGTTTTCGCCCCTTTTCTTTCCATTCCCCCCCCAGGTTTCCAAGGAGGGAATACTTTAGCTTGATCCGGATTTCTTCTTCTTGAAGTACTTAAAGTGCTTAAAGTATGGTTTGACTCATTATGGCATCTTCTGTGGGGATTATAATTTTAAAGTTTTGCACTCTGAGGGCTTTTGAAAAAGGTTGATATATATATATACTTGATTTTTGGTAAAGTGATTTTGAAGGATGTAACCAAACTGATTTCTATTTTCCGCTGTAATAAAGTTGTAAATTTTTCTAGTACTGTTTTATGTATCTGTTCTTGTAATATTTTGTTCTGTCTACTAAAACGCTCCATCAAAGTTAAGGCATTCCCTTTGTGAGTGACCTTGATGGAGGTGGGGTGTTACACTTGGTATCAGAGCTGAAGGTTACCAGATTGGGTAAAGTTTTTGAAAACTATTTTCAAAAAGGTTTTTAAAAAGGAAGTATTTTCAAAAATAAAGCTTATTTTGAAAAACATAATCCCCGAAAGCCATATATCTATCTTTTCAGTTCTCCGTTTTGAATCCTTTTTCTTTCGTTTCAACATGTATAGGAATCTTAACCTTCCAGAGGGTGTGCCAATCCCTGGCTGGTTAAGGAGGTACTTAGAGGCTAGGGCCAACGGTACAGGCCCAGCAGATATTCCTCCCCCAGTGGCAGCGGTACCACCTCCTCCTCCTCCTCTCGTGGAAATGCTTTCGCCAAGACGTGTAGAGACTTCAAGGCTATGGGTGGAAATGACTTCTATGGAACTGAATCCTTCGTGGCAGCAAGGAACTGGCTGAAGGAGGCCGAAGATTTGTTCGTCATTTTCTAGGTGGACGACAGGCAAAAGGTACGATTGGCAGTATGGTTGCTTAAAGACGAAGCTTCTTATTGGTGAGAGGTTACCCATGCTGAGAGACCGGTGGAAACTTGGGAGGATTTCAGGATGAGATTTGAGATGAGATTCCTCTCACAAGCTGAGCGAAGTCTGCAGGTGGAGAAGTTCTTATCTCTTAAGCAAGGGAGCATGGCGGTCAAGTAATACGTCAACCAGTTCAACCAACTAGCTAGGTTCGGACTGGATTTAGTCAACACTCAGCATAAAAAGGCTCTCCGCTTTGTTAAAGGATTGAACGAGCCACTGCACAGCCTAGCCATGACCCATGTACCCATGGGAGCGACTTACGAGAGATTGGTGGACATGGCACTACTACACGAGGAAGACAAGGGCAAGAAAGAGGCAAAGAAGGAAGAACCACAGAACAAGAAAGCATGGCCCAAAAAGGAAACACAAAAGAAGGATGAGAAGTTTGAAGATAAGAAGGAGAAAAAGTGCTTTACTTGTGGAAGCTCGACTCATCTGAACAAGGATTGCAGAAAAAGAAAGGGCACTTGCTTCAATTGTGGTGAGATGGGACACTTCATTAGGGACTGCCCAAAGAAACGAGGGCAAGGGCAGAGGGTAGGACCAACTTCTAGAGGGAAGACGAACACTCTCGAGGCTAATGGATAGGATAGAAATAGGAAAACTTTATGTAGGAGGTTTAATTTCTTTATCTGATTGTTGAGTTAAAACTCTTTTCTGATTCTGGCATTTTGATTCTTTAATCGATACTCTGCACTTTAATACTAGTATTATTTCTGATTCCGCTGTAGACTCAGACCCATAAGGGTTATGAATCATCTAATTTTGATAAGTTGGGTATCTATGTTGAGCATTAAGTTGACTATGACGCATACATTCTGGGTTTTTTATCATGCTTAGTTTCCTAAGAATCATTTGGTAATCTGATCTGTACCAGTAACTTGTAAATACCTGAATATTTATGATAAGGTTAAGATTTCCAGTTTTGACATTGTCTAAAGAGGGTAATCCTCTGGGTGTCAATCTGATGTTGATTTCGGTCTTCGGGGTTGATACTTAGGGAAATTAGTCTCTCAACCAATGTCTAATGGAAACCAAGTTTTTGTTTTATCTGTACTCGCTCCCATCACTCGACTGTATCCTATCGATCGAGTCTTCGACCTATAGATAGGAATCCTATGGACGTAAACATGCGTTTGAGACATGTTATGTTTGATGGTTGCAAGTGGATGCAAGTGGTTGCTAGTGGTTGCTCGTGGATGCATATACACACACTAGGCACTAGATTGGCTCGAAAACACTCTCATACTGCATATGGATGTGTGAGCATTCTCAATTTTTGTGGATATAAACTGATTGACTCATCACATGGATGTTGCATATGAATGAATAGTTTCCACTCATACAAGAATGATATGGATCAAATAGGAAAATTGCATACATGTTGGACTCGTGGCACTGACATAATTCGCATTGAGGAGGTCAACTGAATCAGTGGACCGCCTGATCTTTGCATTAGATAAGGAACATATACACACACTATGGCATATGTTCATACAACATTAGAAGTTTTTCTAAGGACAATGGATGCTTGTGGATGATGGTTGAGTAGATGGATGACTGGATGGTTGGATACATTCTTCTTAACTTGAAGATTTCGGGGACGAAATCCTTTAAGGAGGGGAGAATGTAACACCCCCTATTTTCTCTGAACGTATAAGTAACAAATCAGAAAATTATTAATTTTTAAAATAAGAATAAAGGGAAACAGGTTGCGCCATTGCGTTCGTCTCGAAATTCTGCTTGGAAATGAGTCCGAGTTTTCGAGAAACGGAGTCCGTATGAGGGAGATATGACCCTCCGAAGTTTCAGAGATTTTCAGAATCGAAAACAGCTCGAAATTCAAATTCGAAACTCGAATTCAAACTCCAGCGCAGACTGGGCGGGAACTTTCCCGCCCAGTACTAGGCCGACCTGGGGGTCGACACTATGGTCTACCTCCCAAGGACCAGGTCGACCCTATGGTCGACCTGGTGCTGAAACCCGGGTTTGAACCTGGGTTCATTCTGATGTATCTGGTCTCATTTTCTGTCTAGATTCGTCCGCCTAATCCTATATAAATAGTCCCCTAGCCCCATTCTCTTTACACCATTCTTCTCTAACCTTATGCTGCACAATTTCATTCCTATACTCTACCTCCGTTCTTATTAAATAAAATAATGGCATCGTTACTCTGCTGGAATCAAAACTAGGATCTTCTTCCAATCTGAATAATGTTAAAAGGGAACAACTATTTTCTAATCTAATCGATAGTCTTTGCCAAAGGAACGCTGTTCAGTGTCAGAACTCAGATACCAGAAATCAAGACTTTCCTTTTTGATTGTGAGTACATTTATTTTTAGATATGAACTTTAATTATGATCTTGACATGGTTATAAATTTGAATCTGAGGTTATGTATATTCTTATCTGTCAGATCTGTTTCTCTGTGACTATTCTGTACCTCTTTCTTCTTTCTGTTCTATAGCCAGGCTACTACGAGCCTGCGCCGAATCTCATAAGAGATTAACGCACAAACGCTAAATTTTGGGACAAATAATGAATAATGCATAACTGGACATGAAACTGTTGCCTATGAGACTATTGCCTATGACTATGATTCATGCCTATGAGACTATTGCCTATGACTATGATTCACGCCTATGAGACTATTGCCTATAACTATGATCCATGACTATGAGACTAGTGCCTATGACATTGAATAAGAAACTATTGTGATTAGTCGCCCACTATTATTGTGGTTAGTTGCCTATAACTATTGTAGTTAGTTTCTTATGCCTATTCCTTTAATAATGTTAGATCTCATATTTATTGTGTAATTTGGCTAGTTTATTCCCATTCACTGTTATGTACATCGAGCCTATTTGAGCCATTATTATTGTATTTGGTTTATTATTGCATGCCTATTCTTTTATATCAATTCTTGTGCTTATCCCCTATTCCTTTTGTTAGTGCCATTTCATGAGTACTTAGAGAACTTATGGAAACATGTTATACGGGGATTGGGCGTAGCTTAATTAAGTTAATTTGGCATAACAAATATGTTGGCTTAATCTGAATTGGCTATAATAGTGAATGACTTACATGTATATTAGTCTTGGACATAAATGGTAAACTAGAATATTAAATCTAGTTTTGACATGAACTGTAAATGGGAATATTAAGTCTAAAATTTGGGGCATATATTGCATTATGAATTATGACCTTGATTTGGGCATGTAAGTTTAGGCTAAATTTATGATTAGGCAAGATATGTAAATAGAGTTTTAGATATATATAATCTGCTAAATCTGTTATCTGCTAAATCTGTTAAATTGCCTAATCCGTTACCTGCTAAATCTGTTGAATTGCCTAAACTGCTAAATTTGTTATCTGCTAAATCTGTTGAATCGCTTAAACTGCTAGATCTGCTATCTGTTGAATTGTCTGATCTGTTGAAAACTAGATAATGGTAATCTGGGTTTGGAAATCTGTAGGCTCGACCTAAGTTTTAGTAAAACATGGAAATTTGATTAATCTGTTGTAGCCAATGAAGAAATTTAATCTGTTAAATAAACAGAATTAGTCTGATATCTGAAAAATCTGTATTGGAATGAATTGGCTATGACACGAGGTTAGACTCTGTTTGTGGTAGAAGCCTGCCCGGAACCAACCGGCTTAACCAGCGACCGCAAACTGTCAGTCTAATGTGAGAGGTCGTAGGCATAACTAAAATATGCTTGGACACAAGGTTAAGTCTGGTTTGTGGCAGAAGTTTGCCCGGAACCGCTTGGCATATCCAGCAGCCACAAGCTACCGACCTAATGTTAGAGGTCTGTGCATTAATATTTAATTAATGCAAATCTAGGTTAAATATGATGTCTAAAACATTTTGGGTCAATAGGGTTAAACCAACCAGATTAATGAATTTAACAAACCCGTTTCGTAAGTCGGTGGGCCCAATACAAAGTTAGACAATCTATAAGTCTGTTAAGAACTGTACATCTGATCCATTAGTCTGAAAACCTGTTAATTGATTTTCTGATCTGTGAACTAGTTGACCTGAACTCTGTATGTCTGAAAACTTGTAAACAAGTTAATATGAAATCTATTAGTCTAGGGACACAAGGTTAGGAGGGAAAAATATTTGTGTCATCTGTTGTTTGGGACCCATATTAGTCAGTAACCCTTTCTGGTATCAAAACTATGACCCAACAGTAGGTAGGGTCCGGGCACACTTACTAACTAATTATAAGCAGTTCATTCTGATAATGGCGAGGGGTGTTGATGGTTCGTTCCAACCGGGTCATGTGCGTGCATGGATCCCGGTTTGCCTCTGAGGATGTAAGACGCTGTGACATCTGTAAATAGGTCTGTGTCATTCAAAGGTTGCCACTTTAGGGAATGATACACCCTTTTGTGGGGTTGGCATAGGGTATTTATGTATTAGGGAGCCGATCGCGTGGGGTAGGATTTAGGGTACACTTAGTTCTGTCTGTTATGTGGGGTACCGTCTGTTTCTGTTGGGTGGTAACACCTGTCTGTTTCTGCGTGGTACCGTCTGTTGGGGTGGTAAAGGCCCATTCACTAGTGTACACCTAATTCTAACATTCTGTTTCCGTAACGATTATTCTTTTTCTGTTCTTGTACCTTCTGTTCGGGTGGTAAAGGCCCATTATTCTGTTTCTGTTTAGACATTACGGTAACACCTAATCCTGTTATACTAGTATTAGTGTAGAGAAGTGAAAAGTAATAGCTTATATCATTCTGTTCCTTCTGTTTAACCTAAGTATATCTGCTACTCCTGTTACTGTTATCTCGGATCCAGTTTTATTTGCATGCCATGATTATTATTATCTGTTCATATGCTAGAAATCACTGGACTCGCCAGACTTTATCTCTGACCTCGTTTGTTTTCGCCCCTTTTCTTTCCTTTCCCCCCCAAGTTTCCAAGGAGGGAATACTTTAGCTTGATCCGGATTTCTTCTGCTTGAAGTACTTGAAGTGCTTAAAGTATGGCTTGACTCCTTATGGCATCTTCTGTGGGGATTATGATTTTAAAGTTTTGTACTCTGAGGGCTTTTGAAAAAGGCTGATATATATATATATATATATATATATATGTACTTGAGTTTAGGTAAAGTGATTTTGAAGGATGTAACCAAACTGATTTCTGTTTTCCGCTGTAATAAAGTTGTAAAATTTTCTAGTACTGTTTTATGTATCTGTTCTTGTAATATTCTGTTCTGTCTACTAAAACGCTCCATTAAAGTTAAGGCATTCCCTTTGTGAGTGACCTTGACGGAGGTGGGGTGTTACACAAACTGTATTCAAGTAATGCTGCTTCTAGTTCGTGTCTTGCATGACTGCTTCTTTGTTCCCCTCAGTTAGTTGGACGCATCTACGAAGTTGGTGATAGTATTAATTCAATGTTCTTCGGAAGTGATCGGTGTAGGTCCTTTGGTCTTTTCCTACTCGTTGGTATCTATTCTCTGCCATTTGTGGGTACAATAACCAACATGCTACGCTGTTTTCAGCTACTTTCGTGCTAGTTTTGGATCCCTGTGCATAAAATTTGTGGCGTGTCTAGTTACACTTGCAATGTACTTTGGTACTGGTTATGTTTTGTAGTTAGGATGCTATGTATATTGTATTCAAAATGTAATGTCTACTGATGTAGTATGCCATGTATAGTAGTCTAGTAATGAGCTTGCTCCTATGCTATAATCTATGATAAAATTGTGGACGACCCACTTTAAATGTCGTTGGTAGTGGAACATGCCACTTTAAAAACGGACATAGTTTTGACAATCTGTTAAACTCTAGAACCTATTGTAATTATTATTTGTTATAATGTTATAATAAGTGTTACAGATCACTATAAAAACTAGTAGGTAATGCAAAAAAGAAAAAGAAATAAGTGAATTGTTTCGGCTGTGAAGAAATATAATAAATTTGAAAGTGAGATTAAGGGATGGTAATTAATATTAGTGATAAAATGATAATTGGTTTGAAACATAAATCAACTAAATATATAGATAAGTGTAGAGTTGGGTTGTTTCTATCTTGAGTACTAATGAAATGATTTAGAATAGAAGAAACCGTATATGAATTAAGAATTTGATTGATTGTACTCTATGTTGAGTTGTCCATTGAGTATTTTAAGGGGATATGGTCAATATTTTTGAACAAAAATATTAATAAGAATTTCTTAAACGCTTATACAAGGCAATTGAACACATTATCATATGGATTATGAAAATGGAATTTTGGATATTATAATGAAGAATATTCGGGAGAATGGTATTAAACCACTACATTAGTTGGGAATAGTAAAGACTGGATGGCGAGGCGATAGCGATGTAGCGTCGACATCGCAACCAAGTAATATGATGAATTAGGTTGTACGAGTGGTTTAATATTATTCAAAACGAATTAAAGCTTTATTTAATGAAAATTAGTGCTTTGAAAAGTTAAGATGAATAAATAATTATGCTTCTTAAACAAAAGGTGTTTTGGAATTATAAAGCAATCTTAAGCAATAACCGTATTTACAGAGTACTCACTCTTTTAATCAAGTTGAAGAATAGTTACAGCAATCAAGTTGGAAATATACAACGATTAGTGGTGAGGCTATTTGATATTAAAATCGAATTAGCATCCATTGTTTGAGGAAATTGTAGGAAAATGATGGGAGTCAATATTTCTATCAACTTGAAGTCGGATGGAGATGGTGTGTATTCTACATCATCTGTTATGCGAAGGGTATGTTATCAGTTTTGAGGTGTTGTAATATGTTGTTGAGATAAAAATTTGAATTGGATAAGCCTCCTATATATAATTGACAAACTTTAAAGAGTAGTGGATGTTAAAAATAAGAGTTTGAAAGTGTTGCATGGCTTGTAATATAAGATAAATCCTTTCCAAGTATATAAATTTTGGAGTAAACTATTAAAAATGTAAATTTAAATTGATGTTGTATCTTAAGTAAATTGCGGGGGTGCAATTTATTTAAGGTGGAAAGTTTGTAATGACCCAAAATTTTGGATACCTAGGC
Organism: Allium sativum; assembly: GCA_030737875.1. Classification (NCBI taxonomy): domain Eukaryota; kingdom Viridiplantae; phylum Streptophyta; class Magnoliopsida; order Asparagales; family Amaryllidaceae; genus Allium; species Allium sativum. Next base: position 562,960,824 of record CM060919.1, on the reverse strand, counting down.
TAAGCAGAATATAGTGTGTTTTTTACCATTTTAAATCTAAAGAAGAATAAAATATGAGTTCGGGAGCCTAACTCATATGATATTTAAAATATTAAAAACAACGCATTTGTGGTCATTCAATTTTAAATCGAAAGAAGAATAAGATACGAGTTCCGAAAGACCAATTTCTTATTGCACGTAATATAGTATTTATAGGAGAATTGGATAGTGTTGACGCGCAAATGTTGACGCATCATCCAAAGAGTTCCAAGATAATGAAACTAATCGTCCAAAATGGAAACATTGCAGGAAACGTAAATGGAACACTATTTATAGTGGTTCGGGCCGTGAAGGCCTACGTCCACTTTGAATGACTTATTTTTGTTGACCGGCTTTTTAGTCCGGTTCCCAAAAGTACACAAGACACACTCAAATCAACGCATTGCGTGTAACTAAAGCCGAAAGGGACGTTTAGGAGCGAAGAAAACAGGATGAAGAGGGATCGTGCCAACAGAGACCTTGCGGCACCCCCAACACCTATTCATGCAGCCTTCGCGCGCCTCGTAAACCGAACTTCGTACCCACGGGAGGTGCGAATTTCATACCCCCGGGAGGTGTGAAATTCACACCCCCTAAGGGTGCGAAATTCGCACCCAACAGTGTGCGAAATACGCACCCAGCAGGGAGCTAGTTTCGCATAATAGGAGACACAAATTTCACATCTCCATGGGGCGTGAATTTCGCACCCGTGAGGTGCGGAATTTTGCACCCATGAGGTGCAAAATTTCGTACCCTCGATGTGCGAAATCTCGCAACCACGAGATGCGGAATTCTGCACCCTCGAGGCGTGAAATCTCGCACCCACGAGGTGCGAAATCTCGCACCGACTCCCATCTACCCTTACCTACTCCCTTTCCTATAAATACCCCATGACTTCACACTTGAAAGGGGTTGGAATTTAAGACCTTGGGACCTCTAGAGAGCTCCATTAATGGCATCTCCCATTTGAGGAAGAAGAAGGACAAAAGTGTCCTTTTCTTAATATATTTGATATATGATAATTATGACATTATATAGGAGAGCGATGACATCATGCCTTAGAGATGACATCATATAGCTTAGAGATTACATCATCTAGCTTTGAAATAAATGTAATGAGATGTCATGAGAGGGTCTCAACATTGTAAACTTTTGTAATCAATAATATTCCTACAACGCTTCAAAGTGGACGTAGTCCCCTCACGAGGCCAAACCACTATAAATCTCTTGTGTTATTTTACTGCTATCAACTCTTGTCTATGCGACCAAATTAACTATTTCTAGTAATTGGAATCTTTGGTGTTTACGACATTTTTTGCCGTCAAAATTTGGTGCTTTCACTGAGAAAACTCAGATTTTGCGCCTTTGTCGCACGTTTTCATCTCGACCCCCGACGACCTTGAGGTCCTTGCTAAACCTGCCATTGAGTCCGCTCACGATGGCAAAGCGACCAAAGAACGCAATGGTCGGCTCTTCAACCGCAACCGAGGCCGGTACATCCCAACAACCTCAACCAGTGGACATCCCGACCACTAATGAAACCGACCTTCCTAGTGTGGACCCCGAAGCTTCCGCAACACAAGCTCAAATCCGCGCGCTTAATGAGAAATATGAGAACACAGTGGTCGAGCTTAATCAACCATTAAGGAATAACATCGACCTTATGCGACAACTTCAAGAAAGTCAGCGCATCGTCGCTCGACTTCAACTAACTCGGAACAATGCTCGGCCCCGACCAACTATATCGGAAACTTCCTCTTTTGAGTCGAGGGGTCCGCATCAAAAGTGGAGGTTTAGCCTCATCAACAACGCCGCCGCCCACATTAATGCCCTCGACAATGGTAATGGCAATGGCTACGCCAACGACAATGGGAAAGACAACGACGACCGAACTACAGTCACATATAGTGAGGGGGCACAGTACCGAGACCGCTCTCGCTTGATCATCAATGATGGACCACGTCCTACAAACCAACCTCTTCCTCGACACAACCCGACGGTGGATAATTAGGAGGAGGGGCCCGCTATTCCAACGTCCTGCGTCCCTTCAGAACAGGAACCGCATCGCCCTGCTCCACCTCACCGTCTACACCAAGACCCAATCATATATGCAGAGGACATGGAGGAAGACGATCCGGACGTCCATCATAGAAGACGTCCTTGCAACAGAACTCCAGACCTCGCCGAAACCCATGGGTCCCAATGTCAGATCCCCATCCGACTTACCTACCAGACATGGTTCGAAGAATCATGAGGAGAATGCGAGGAAATGTGCGATTCATGGGAAGCGCACATTAGGCGTAACCCCTTCACAAGAAGGGTGAATGAAGCTGAATGGCCGCGACGCTTTAGCATGCAGCAAATGCCGCTCTACGATGGCACCACTGACCTATGTGCCTTCCTAAATCGATATGAATGGCAAATGGACTTGAGTCGGGGCAACGATCCAGTCAAATGCAAGTGTTTCCCAGTCTTCTTATCAGGAACTGCTTTGTTATGGTTCTCTCGCCTCCCGCTTGATTCCATTAACAACTTCGGCTAGTTAGCGACGCAGTTGATCAAGCAATTTAGAATGCATATACCAACTTCAAAGAATGACCTCACCCTCTCCAACTTACACCAAGGGCCCACTGAGTCGCTCAAAAGCTACCTCTCCAGGTTCAACATTTCCCTCGCCGAGGTCGAGGATCCGGATCCTCACACTGTACTCTTTCAATTAGCCAAAGGTGTCCTCCCTACTTCCGAATTCGGGGCGTGGATCGATCAGAAGCAGCCAAAAAGCCTCGACGCCTTCTATGAGAAGGCGAATCAGTACTTATGACAAGAAGAGGCAAGATGCAACCGACTCTCTACCACCAGTGACCCCAATGGCTCTCAAGTAGGCGCTGCAAGTAACAACCTCAGAAGAAAACAAGTAAGAGAGATCTTTGATCAGAACAAGGGGGCAAGTCCTAACAGGAAAAGACCGAACAATGGTAGACAAGATGGCCAGAACAACGATCAGGCCCCGACCGAGCCAAGGAAGCCCGGCCCTTACCGAGCCTTAGAGACATACACCCCGCTAAATGAGGATCTAGAAACAATCTACTTGGAGACATGCAACACTTTGCCATACAAGCAGCGACGCACCAGGGAATCAACCGATCTTGAGAAAAATACTGGGAGGTACTGCCGATACCATGACGTGTACGACCGCAATACTAATGAATGTCGCCAGCTCAGGAATGCAATTGAGAAGCTTATCCACGAAAAATGACTTGAGCAATACATCCAAGAACCTTTTCGTCTCGAAGCAAACCCAAAGCCTCAGGCACCAGCGCCTCAGGCAGCCGCCAAGGCAGCTCTTGGTCCATCTAACCTATGGTATGGGATCGTAATTGTAACACCAAACGTCCATTAATGTCACTCACAAAGGGAATGCATTAATTTTCATGGAGTATTATTGGTGTATAGAACAGAATATAACAAGACAGATACATATATTGGTACATGAAAATTTTAAAACAACTTTTATTGCAACGGAGAAATAGTTTGATTATAACAACATCATAAACCAACAATAAAACCAAGTACACTTAATATCCATCTTGACAAATTGTTTTCTAAGTACATAAAGTAAAAAGCATAACCCCAACATAAATAGCCATAAAAGAGATAGGCTGAACTTTACTTTCAGCAATCCAAGCACTTCCAAAAGAGAGAGAAAGAGATCCAAATCAAGCTCCACTAGCACTAGTCCCACCCTGAGATACTAGAGGTGGGGGGAGGGGGGAAGGAAGAAAAGAGGCGAAAACAAACGAGGTCAGACATAAAGTTTGTCGAGTCCAATAACTTTAACAATATAATTATTGAAGTAATTAGGATAAGGCATAAACTGGTAAAACAAGGAATGACTGTGAAGCAAATGGACAAGACAAAACAAACAAGAGGAATAAGCTAGCGTTAATCGCGCTCCTAATCACTATAGGATAATTACTATACTTCACTAATACTAGTCACTCTAAAAGTTGATCCCGCCTACTGAACATAATAATATTAATGGTAGTTTCGTGTACCCTAGCTGTCTTCATAGGTGCCTCCTGCTCCTATCTCCACTAGTTGTACCCACTACCCTCCCCATTCTAATTACAACATTTATTCATAATATGGTAGTTGGACTCCTAGCTGTCTTCATAGGTGTCGCCTGCTCTTATCTCCGCTAGTATACACATTACCTTCCTCATTCGATCGGCTCCCTAACTCGTAGATAACCGTGTTGGTCCCACAGTGGGGTGTATCATTCCCCAAGTGGAAACCCGATACCACTAAAGATACATGGCTTATACCTACATGATGTAACAACGTCTTACCTACCAGCCCGGGCCCATGCACGCACATGACCCCGTTGGATTGTGTTGCCACCGCTAACCCATTTTGGCCTCTTACAATCAAACCCAGTAAGCGTGTCCCGTCCTCGATCTATATCGAGCTCACTTAGATACTAAATGGGTTATTGGTTGAAAAGGGTCTCCACACTTGACACAAGCTTTCCACCTATGCTTGGTCCCTACTAGGATTTCCCACTTAACCCCCTCTCATTCATGTCTTCTTACATGTTTCAACTTGGTTAAGTGTTTATAATTATATCCCACATGTCACCCATGTTACCCACTTATCAAATCAACATGTGTTATTGGTTAAGCTTGTCTTAACCCTATCTGCTTATCAGATCAATATATATATATTATTGGTTAAGCTGGTCTTAACCCTATCCACTTATATATTATTGGTTAAGTTGGTCTTAACCCTATCCACTTATATATTATTGGCTAAGTTGGTCTTAACCCTATCCACTTATCAGATCAATATGTATTATTGGTTAAGTTTGCCTTAACCCTATCCAATTATCAGATTAATATATATATATATTATTGGTTAAGCTTGTCTTAACCCTACCCACTTATCAAATTAATATATATTATTTGTTAAGCTGGTCTTAACCCTACCTACTTATCAGATTATTGGTTAAGATGGTATTACCCTATCCACCTATATATTATTTGTTAAGCTGGTCTTAACCCTACCTACTTATCAGATTATTGGTTAAGCTGGTCTTAACCCTATCTACTTATATATTATTGGTTAAGCTGGTCTTAACCCTACCTACTTATCAGATTATTGGTTAAGCTGGTCTTAACCCTATCCACTTATCATGTTTTATGTATCGTGTATATATATATATATAGTATAACATGTTTTACTTAATTTATGATTAAGTACATCTTAGTTCATAGATACATTGGTTAAGAGAATAACTCCCTAAGTATCAACCCCAAAGACCGAAATCAACATCAGATAGGTACTCGGAGAATTACTCAACTCAACCAAACTTCTGTTTGTCATTCATATTCGTCTTTGGTCAGCATTAATTAATTATTAATGCACAGACCTCTCACATTAAGTCGATTTCTTGTGGTCGCTGGATATGCCTGGCGGTTCCGGGCAGACTTCCACCACAAGCCAGACTTAACCTCGTGTCTAAGCATCTTTTAATTATGCCTACGACCTCCCACATTAGACTGCCGTTTGCGGTTGCTAGATGTGTCGGGCGGGTCCGGGCAGTCTTATACCAAAAACGAGTCTAACTTCGTGTCTTAGGCATTTGTTACTCATTTAATTTATGCCTTTGACCTCTCACATTAGACTATCATTTGTGGTTGCTGGATGTGCCGGGCGGGTCCGGGCAGTCTTATACCACAAACGAGTCTAACCTCGTGTCTTAGGCATTTATTATTACACATTATTATTCAACCCCAATTTGAATTAATATCCCTATTTCAAATCGTCAATAACTTCCAAATTAATCTATGTCCATAATTGTCACCTAAATTATGTCCATAATTTCTATGCATATAAATTAGGCCAATGAATGTCTCAAATTTATTATATGCTTTTAAGCCATTTTATGCCAATTTTCACAATATGAATATTTAATATTTTTCCCAACGTCCCCACGTCGTTCGTACGTGTAATACAAATAATACGTAGGCTAGCAAATAGCCTAAATCATAAAAACATCACAACTTGCATAACACGTAAAAATAAATCTAACTTGCAAATAAAAATATAGACTAGCATACGAACTTGCATGATTATAATTCGTATTAACATAAATTTGCATAGCCAATAACTTGCATAGGCAATAGACATATAAAACATAAATTTTCATAAACAATGTACTTGCCATGGATCTAAATATAGATCTAAACATGTAAATGTGAACTTGCATATATGAATATGGTTTCAACCTAAACTTGCATATAAATTTCATACTAACTTTCATATGAATTTAGACATGTAAACTAATATCACATGTTTTACATATAAACTCGCATATATATATATATATATATATATATATATATATATATATATATACTTGATTCACATATAAACTTGTGTATAATTCGCATACAGACTTGCATATGATTCACATATAAACTAGCATATGATTTACATCCAAACTTGCATATAAACTGATGTCATAAAATGAATCAAGTTAAACATATGTGATTGGACATATGAAATAGATCCACTAACATAAGCTAACAAAACCGTCATATGTTCACAAACAGACGATAAAAAAATTAAGTAACGTCACATGATTCAACAGGCATGTTCTCATAATCCAAATTTTAACTCATCATAATTAGTTTATTAATTATTTTGTGAAAGAAATTTTACTCACAAAGACGGATTAGAGAAGAGAATAATCCGTTCGTCGTTTGTATTAGAATCCTGACTTGCAATTCCTAAGCTTTAGGAAGAAGATGAACTATTCCAAAATCATAAGGACGTCTGTAACTTATTTTAATTAGGATTGAGGCAACATAGCGTTACAATGGTTTGGTGTGGAGAGAAAGTGAGGTTTGGGGGTGTTTAAATAGGTTAGCAGCCAAAGAATCTGTCCAGAAAACAAGTCCAGGTGCAAAATCCCGAATCTGTCCAAATCAAGGGAGGTCGACCCCCAGGTCGACCTGTATAGGGGAGGTCGACCCCCTGGTCGACCTGGCCTGGTGCGGGAAAAATCCCGCCCAGCCAGCTTCTGTGTTTTCATTTGAATTTTGAATTTGAATTCGAGCTGTTTTAATTTATTTAAATTCCTGAAACTTCTGAGGGCCATAACTTCCTCATACGAAGTCTGATTTACGAAAACTTGGACTCTATTCCAAGCAGAATTCCGAGACGAACACAATGGCGCAACCCGTTTCACCTAATTCTTCTCCTAAAAATTAAATGTTCTTAGAATTGTTAATTTTAATATTTAAAATTACGGGGTGTTACATTCTCCCCTCCTTAAAGGATTTCGCCCCCGAAATCTCCAAGTTAAGGAGAATGTATATCCTAACATCCAATCATCCATCTACTCAACCATCAAACACAGGCATCCATTGTCCTTACAAGATTTCTTATGCCGTATGAACATATGCAAAAAGTGTGTGTATATGTTCCTTATCCAATGCAAAATCAGGCGGTCTACTGATTCAGTTGACCTCCTTAATGCAAATCATGATAGTGCCATGCGTCCATTATGTATGCAAAAGAATCCTAATGATAAATATTATTTCTACATGTGTGCACAATCATTCATCTAAATGCAGCATTCATATGATAACACAACCATTATACATCCATTAACTTAAATACGCACACATATTTATATGCAATATGAAAGTGATTGAGCCAATCTAGTGCCTAATGTGTGTGTACATGCATCCACGAGCAACCACTTGCATCCATTTGCATCCACCAAACATAACATGTCTTAAACACATGTTTACAACCATATGGTTTTTCCTAACTAAAGATCGAAGATATCATCGCAAATACATACTGAACGATAGGACAAGTATCAACAAAGCCGTAGAAAAAGGAGAAGTTAAAAACATACCCTCATAAAGGAAAGGGTACAGCGTACGCATCTTGTCTTCCGTTTCTCAAGTCGCGTCTCCTTGATCATTTCCCCATTGCACCTTGACCAACTTGGCCTCTCTGTTGCGTAGCTTTATGACCTCCAATCCAAGGATGCATGTAGGGGCTCGTCTAATCGGGGCATCCCACTCCACTTCCACTTCTCTAAGCCTGCTCGGCTCTACTACTTTCGCGATATCTTGTAAACACTTCCGCAAATGTGACACGTGAAACACGTCGTTAACACCACTAAGCTCGTTGCCTCTTCTCATGTCCCTCCAAAATCTAGGATACATAACCTCAAAAGATCCTCAAGGATTCTATTCACCCCTTTCTGTCCATCCATCTGTCTATGGATGATAAGCGATACTCGTACTTGCCGCCTTTTGCATATCACCTTTTCCTCTTGCATCGAAAACTGCTCCAAGCTCTGTCCCGCAAGCACTGGTATACACTGTGAATGGCTTACTTCCATCTGGCAAAACTAAAACTGGAGCTGTCGTCAAAAGCCCTCTTCAAATGCTGGAAAGCATCGTCATAGTCAACATCCCAAGCAAAAGTCAAGTTCTCCTTCGTTAACCGAGTAAGTGGGGCTGATATCTTTGCGAAGTCCTTAATGAACTTCCTCTAATAGCCAGCCAGCCCTAAAAAGCTTCTTACTTCTGTTGCGTTATTAGGAATCTTCCAATCTTGGATTGCCACCACCATTTGCAGGATCCATAGTTATCCCTTCCTTAGAGACCACGTGTTCTAAGAACCTCACTTCTTTTCTCCAAAAATGGCATTTGGAGAACTTAGCATTGAGTTGATGCGCTCGTAGGGTCTCTAAGACTTCCCTAAGACGTAGGGCATGCTCTTCCTCGCTTCTAGAGAAAATCAAGATATCATCCACAAAGACTACCACAAACTTGTTTAGAAACTCCCTAAACACCCTATTCATTATATCAACGAAGTATGCGGGTTCATTCGTCAAACCAAAAGGCATGACAAGCCACTCGAAGAAACCGTCAGGAGTTCTAAATGCAGTCTTATCTATGTTGTCTTCAGCCACCCTTAGCTGATGAAATCCTGTAGCCAAATCCAGCTGCGAGAAAACCGAAGCACCAACCAACTGATCGAATGAATCATCTGTCCTCGGTAATGGGTGTTTGTTCTTCTTTGTGAGCGTATTCAGCTCTCTATATTCCACGCACAATCTAAGTGAACCATCAGCCTTTGTAGCAAAAAAACTGGAGCACCCCATTCCGAAATACTTCTTCTTATGAACCCCTTCTCAAGCAACTCTTTCACTTGCTTATTGAGTTCTCTTCTCTCCCACGGAGCCTTGTGGCACACTGGTAATGCAACTGGCTTTGCTTATCTACTGGGTATATACGAAAGTCTATCTCGCGCCTCAGGGGTAAACCCTGAACTTCATCGAAGATGTCACCATATTCACGGACTACACGAACAGATTCCAAATCATCATTGGATGCGTCAACAGATTCTAGGTAGCCAAGCATCACCGGACCTCTAGGGTCACAAGAAATATCAAGGGTCTTTCCACAACGAGTCAACAATCTAACTACCCTTCTTTCACAGTCTAGGATGGCACCATATCTGGCTAGCCAATCCATGCCTAGAATCAAGTTGTAGGCCATGAAGCCAAGAACGAAGGTGTTGCATTCAAAACCAACGCCCAAGATAGACACTTTCAAACCCTGACAAATCATTGAAAGATGAGCCGAACCACCAATAGGATTTGAGAATACTATGGGATCTGTAACTAGACTAGTATTTAGGTGCAGTGTTTCAACTAACGAAGCAGATACAAACGAGTGTGAAGTGATAGAATTCAAACAAGGTTCGAACAGGATGATCAAAAAGAAAAACCAACCTTCCAACCAAGATATTTCTACCTCTATCAGGTATGCCAGCCGTGAGGGAACGCGTCTGCCCTCCAGAAGATCCTGTACTTTGTCCTTACCTTTTCCTTTTGCTTCTTTGGACGATCCTAATAATATGTCATGTTTCTCCATAACGATAACAACTCGTCTTCTTCTTCTTTCTAACGTCTTTATTTAAGTAGTCTGGTATTTCACAAGTGTGGCCCTTCCTTTTCTCTTGGCCCCTTGTTATCCTTACCGCCTTTCTTTAGATCTAATTTCTTATCGTGTGTCCTATCCATGTCTCTCCGGCACATTCTCCATTCGTGACCTCCTACCAAAATGAGGCTTCGTCCTTCATTAACCAAGCAACTAATTGAACCTTCCTCCCATTGTCTATCTTAAAGGTACCAACAAGTCCTCCACTTCCTTCTAGCTTTGACAAACGTCCCTATCCAATGAAGCGGTTTTCCGCCCATCGTACGAAAGTTCTTACATATCATAGAAAAAGCGTCTATACGTGGAGGAAAAAATTCAAAAAGGAAAGAGGATGAGATTTAAAACGGAGAATCGAAGGAAAGATATATGGCTCTTAAAGGTTATGTTTTTCAAAATAAACTTTTCTCTTAAAAATACTCTCCTTAAAACATATTTTTGAAAGTATTTCTTTATAAAAAATGCTTTTGAAAGCGGTTTTTCAAAATCTCTTATCTGTTCTGGTAACCTTCTGCTCTGATACCAGGTGTAACACCCCACGTCCATTAATGTCACTCACAAAGGGAATACATTAGCTTTCATGGAGTATTATTGGTGTATAGAATGGAATATAACAAGACAGATACATATATTGGTACTTGAAAATTTTAAAACAACTTTTATTGCAGTGGAGAAATAATTTGATTACAACAACATCATAAACCAACAATAAAACCAAGTACACTTAATATCCATCTTGACAAATTGTTTTCTGAGTACATAAAGTAAAAAGCATAACCCTAACATAAATAGCCATAAAAGAGATAGGCTAAACTTTACTTTCAGAAATCCAAGCACTTCCAAAAGAGAGAGAAAGAGATCCAAATCAAGCTCCACTAGCACTAGTCCCACCCTGAGAACCTGAGGGGGGAGGGGAGGAAGAAAAGAGGCAAAAACAAACGAGGTCAGACATAAAGTCTGGCGAGTCCAATAACTTTAAAAGTATAATTATTAAAGTAATTAGGATAAGGCATAAAATGATAAAACAAGGAATGACTGTGAAGCAAAAGGACATGACAAAACAAATAAGAGGAATAAGCTGGCGTTAATCGCGCTCTTAATCACTATAGGATAATTACTATACTTCACTAATACTAGTCACTCTAAAAGTTGATCCCGCCTACTGAACATAATAATCATAATGGTAGTTTCGTGTACCCCTAGCTGTGTTCATAGGTTCCGCCTGCTCCTATCTCCACTAGTTGTACCCACTACCCTCCCCATTCAAATTACAACATTTATTCATAATATGGTAGTTGGACTCCTAGCTGTCTTCATAGGTGTCGCCTGCTCCTATCTCCACTAGTATACACACTACCTTCTCCATTCGATCGGCTCCCTAACTCGTAGATACCCGTGTTGGACCCACAGTGGGTTGTATCACTCCCCCAAGTGGAAACCCGATACCACTAAAGATGCATGGCTTATACCTACATGATGCAACAACGTCTTACCTACCAGCCCGGGCCCATGCACGCACATGACCCCGTTGGATTGTGTTGCCACCGCTAACCAATTTTGACCTCTTACAATCAAACCCAGTAAGCGTGTCCCGTCCTCGATTTATATCGAGCTCACTTAGATTCTAAATGGGTTACTGGTTGAAAAGGGTCCCCACACTTGACACAAGCTTTCCACCTATGCTTGGTCCTTACTAGGATTTCCCACTTAACCCCCTCTCATTCATGTCTTCTTACATGTTTCAACTTGGTTAAGTGTTTATAATTATATCCCACATGTCACCCATGTTACCCACTTATCAAATCAACATGTGTTATTGGTTAAGCTTGTCTTAACCCTATCCGCTTATCAGATCAATATATATATATATATATATATATGTATTATTGGTTCAGCTGGTCTCAACCCTATCCACTTATATATTATTGGTTAAGTTGGTCTTAACCCTATCCACTTATATATTATTGGCTAAGTTGGTCTTAACCATAACCACTTATCAGATCAATTTGTATTACTGGTTAAGTTTGTCTTAACCCTATCCACTTATCAGATTAATATATATATTATTGGTTAAGCTGGTCTTAACCCTACCCACTTAATAAATTAGTATATATTATTGGTTAAGTCGGTCTTAATCCTACCTACTTATTAGATTATTGGTTAAGCTGGTCTTAACCCTAACTACTTATCAGATTATTGGTTAAGCTGGTCTTAACCCTATCCACTTATATATTATTGGTTAAGCTGGTCTTAACCCTATCCACTTATCATGTTTTATGTATCATATATATGTATATATCGTATAACATGTTTTACTTAATTTATGATTAAATACATCTTAGTTCACAGATACATTGGTTAAGAGAATAACTCCCTAAGTATCAACCCCGAAGACCGAAATCAACATCAGATAGGTACTCGGAGAATTACTCAACTCAACCCAACTTCTGTATGTCATTCATATTCGTCTTTGTTTAGCATTAATTAATTATTAATGCACAGACCTCTCACATTAAGTCGATTGCTTGTGGCCGCTGGATATGCCGGGCGATTCCGGGTAGACTTCCACCACCAGCCAAACTTAACCTCGTGTCTAAGCATCTTTTAATTATGCCTACGACCTCTCACATTAGATTGCCATTTGCGGTTGCTTGATGTGCCGGGCGGGTGCGGGCAGTCTTATACCACAAACAAGTCTAACCTCATGTCCTAGGCATTTATTACTCATTTAATTTATGCCTTTGACCTCTCACATTGGACTACCGTTTGTGGTTGCTGGATGTGTCGGGCGGGTTCGGGCAGTCTTATATCACAAACGAGTCTAACCTCATGTCTTAGGCATTTATTATTACACATTATTATTCAACCCCAGTTTGAATTAATATCCCTATTTCAAATTGTCAATAACTTCCAAATTAATCTATGTCCATAATTGTCACCTAAATTATGTCCATAATTTCTATGTATATAAATTAGGCCAAATAATGTCTAAAATTTATTATATGCTTTTAAGCCATTTTATGCCAATTTTCACAATATGAATATTTAATATTTTTTCCCAACGTCCCCACGTCGTTCGTACGTGTAATACATATAATACGTAGGCTAGCAAATAGCCTAACTCATAAAAACATCACAACATGCATAACATGTAAAAATAGATCTAACTTACAAATAAAAATATAGACTAGCATACGAACTTGCATGATTATATTTCGTATTGACATAAATTTGCATAGCCAATAACTTGCATAGGTAATAGACATATAAAACATAAATTTTCATAAACTATGTACTTGCCATGGATCTAAATATAGATCTAAACATGTAAATGTGAACTTGCATATATGAATATGGTTTCCACCTAAAATTGCATATAAATTTCATATTAACTTGCATATGAATTTAGACATGTCAACTAATATCACATGTTTTACATATAAACTCGCATATATATATATATATATATATACTTGATTCACATATAAACTTGTGTATAATTCGCGTGCAGACTTGCATATGATTCACATACAAACTAGCATATGATTTACATCCAAACTTGCATATAAACTGATGTCATAAAATGAATCAAGTTAAACATATGTGGTTGGACATATGAAATAGATCCACTAACATAAGTTAACAAAACCGTCATATGTTCAAAAACAGACGATAACAAAATTAAGTAACGTCACATGATTCAATAGGCATGTTCTCATAATCCAAATTATAACTCATCATAATTAGTTTATTATTTATTTTGTGAAAGAAATTATACTCACAAAGATGGATTAGAAAAGAGAATATTTTGTTCGTCGTTTGTATTAGAATCCTGACTTGCAATTCCTAAGCTTTAAGAAGAAGATGAACTATTCCAGCAGCATAAGGACGTCTTTAACTTATTTTAATTAGGATTGAGGCAGCATAGCGTTATAATGGTTTGGTGTGGAGAGAAAGTGAGGTTTGGGGGTGTTTAAATATGTTAGGAGCCAAAGAATCTGTCCAGAAAACAAGTCCAGGTGCAAATTCCCGAATCTGACCAAATCAGGGGAGGTCGACCCCTAGGTCGAAATGTATAGGGGAGGTTGACCCCCTGGTCGACCTGGCCTGGGGCGGGAAAAATTCCGCCCAACCTGCTTTTGTGTTTTCATTTGAATTTTGAATTTGAATTCAAGCTGTTTTAATTTATTTAAATTCCTGAAACTTCTGAGGGCCATAACTTCCTCATATGAAGTCCGATTTATAAAAACTTGGGCTCTATTCCAAGCAGAATTCCGAGATGAACACAATGGCGCAACCCATTTCACCTAATTCTTCTCCTAAAAATTAAGTGTTCTTAAAATAGTTAATTTTAATATTTAAAATTACGGGGTGTTACAGTAATGAATACCATATGTGGCGGACCTTATCCCACACATGACAACTTCTGAAAAATGCAAGAGTATGTTACACTATGCCATAGATGGCCTATCACAACGAAAACCCATGGTGTTGTTAGCTACAATGTTGCCATTGCTATGCTGATTTTTATCTATTGCAATGCACGCGTCAATGTGTTAGCATAGATATCAAATTGTTTTGCAGTAGCAATAGATATATTCTAATTAAAAGATTAATAAAATTATCAATCCATGTGAATACGATCCAACAGACTATGTTACCCATCCGCGTCAATCTTAATGCCTCAGTTATTATGCCCCAAATTTTCATTTTCCCTCTTCCCTCTGAAACCTAATTTTTCATTCTTTCGCTGAAATGAATTCTTCGACTTCACCCAAAATTGGATTTCTCCCATTCCAAATCGCCACCCTCACATCGAAAATCGTTCATCTCTGGCGGAGAAAAGTAGATTGGAAGCCTTCGATTTATTCGTGGTGCGGCTTTCAGAATTTGTCTTCACTTCTGTGATGTTCAGATCTACTGTTCTTCGTCTCATAAGCATCAGTATTTTGTTGCTATCTTATGAAAAGACGATTGGACTTTCGAGGCTTGTTTCAGTCCTTTAGATTTAGATATTAGACCTCATCTTCTTTTGGTCTCTCGGTATTGTAGATAACTTGCTTAATTCTGAGGAGATGGCTAGTCGAAAAGTTGTCATGCTATTAAAATTTGTTGTTCTGCTTCAAATCAACTGATTTGGCAGTGCTTCCCTTGTTGGTGAGCTCTATATTTGATTCAAACTCAGGACAGAAGCTGGTCATCATTTAGTGAGCTCGTTATTTGATTCAGACTCAGTATTTGTTCTTCTTGTTGATTGCAGGTATGAGTTTTCTGAATTTTTTAGTCTTTACTTGGTGTGTTTATTTTCATACCATAGGATATGCATCAGACATATAAGTTGTAATAATTAATTAATCGTACAATAATAGTTAATCAGATATATTTTAGCAGAACCACAAAAGGGTTTGATGCCATTTGAATGCGTCCACATTACATAGTTGAAAAGAAAAAAAATCAATCTTTTATATGTAAGTGTCCGGTAAACGTGTATATAATTGGTCCTATTGTAGTTTTAATCTATATAAAGGTTCTTACTGCATTTTACATTTGGAAGATGACTGTATTTATAACTATAATACAGCTGCTGGAGCTAACAATCCCGAGATGGGTTATTCCAATTCCTATAGCGATAGTTTTGACTATGAACAAGGAGTCTGTAACACCCCGCATTTTTAAGTATAATTAAAAATGAAATAAAATATATGAAAATATGCTTATGATAGGTAAATAATGGTGATGCATAAGAAGAATTAATTAATACATGAAAGAGAAGAAAAATTAGTTCGATAACGGTGTGTGTAACGGAAAATATAGTAAAATGAGGATAATTAATTTAAGAATCAGGAATTAGGTAAAATAGACATCACCATTGCTTTCCTCTCGAAATTTTACATGAAATAGAGTCTGAGTTTTCGAAAATCGGAGTCCGGATGAAGAAGTTATGGGCTGTAGAGGATTCAGATGGTTTCGGTCAGCACAGAACTGGGTAGGTCGACCTGGGGGTCGACCTTGGAGCCAGGTCGACAAGGGGGTCGACCTGGGAGTCGACCTCCCCCCTACAGGTCGACCTGGTCGGCCTGTTTCGGTCCAGAACACGTTTTTGTAGCCCAAGGACGATTTTTGATGGTCCAGATTGGTTTTAGGGTTAATCTGATGGCTGAAATGAATTGCTACACCTATAAAAACAACCTAAGACCTAGCCTTCCCTACACACAATTCTATTCTACCTCTGTTCTAAATAAAAATAAAAATGGCGTCGCTACTCTGCTGGAATCAAAACTAGAAGCTAATCAACATCAACCTAAGCAACTCAATTCAAATTAGAGATTAAAGCTTCTGCAACGATTCTACAACAATTAAAGTTCTTTCTTTAATCTAACCAAGGCAAGTGTAGTTATTTTCCGATATAAACTTTAATCATAATTGTGACATGATTGTAAATCTGAATTTGAGATTGTGTATGTTCTGTTCTGATCTATTTTATTCTGTATCTCTTCTTCTTTCTGTTCTATAGCCAGGCTACTACGAGCCTGCGCCAATCTCCTAAGAGATTAACGCACAAACGCTAAAATGGTTGGGACAAATAATGAATGTGGAATAATTGGACATGGTTAATCTGTGACTGATTTAAGAAAAAGGACATAGGTTGTAAACTAGATTTAGATCTATGCATATTCTGTGAATTGGAAGAAGAGGAACCATGGTATGTTAACATATGACTTGAGACAAAGAAAATATGGCTTAGGTATAAAGATTTACATTAACGTAGGACATCTATTAAATGTAAATAAACACCTAAGTAAGGGATCTTTGGGATATATGACATGCATAGTAATCGATGGTTATATTTGGTATATGATCATAGTGTGAATCATGACAATTATTTAGGCATGCTTAGGCCAAATTTAAAATTAGGCAAGATATGTTTGTGAAACTTTAAGGAATGATTAAATCTGTTATATTTTCCTAATCTGCTAGTTCTGCTATATTGCTTAATCTACTAGTTCTGCTCTACTGCCTAGTCTGCTAGATTTGTTCATCTGCCAAATTTGTCATCTGCTAAGTCTGTTGAAAATGCTAGATCTGCTAGTTTGCTTAATCTGCTAAATCCGTTAAGTCGCCTAATCTAAAAAATCTGTTATCAGCAATATCTGTTGAGTTGATATAATTAGTCCGCTATTGACATAATCTGAATTGGCTATAGTTATGAATAACTGACATGTATATTAGGCGTGGGTATAAATGGTAAATCATTAATTAATTGGCCGCAAAGATAAACATGGCTAACTCGAGGTTAGAATGAGTTTGCGGCGTAATTCTGCCCGGAACCGCCCGGCATATTCCAGTGGTCGCAAACAATAGGTTCTAATGTGAGAAGTTAGTCATAACGTGCTTGAAACCCGAGGTTAGACTCAGTTTGCGACAGAAACCTGCCCGGAACCAACCAGCCTAACCAGTAGCCGCAAACTATCAGTCTAATGTGAGAGGTTTGGGCATTAATATTTAATTAATGAAAATCTGAGATAATTATGATGTCTAAAACGTGTTGGGTAAGGTTAAACCAATTGGACCAATGAATCTGATAAACCCGTTTCGTGAATCCGTAGGCCCAATACAAAGTTAGATAATCTGTAACCAGTTAATCTGTATGTCTGTTAATCTGTAACCAGTTAATCTGTAAGCCTGTTAATCCGAACATCTGATCCGTTAGTCTGAAAACCTGTTAACTTGATTGTCTGATCTGTGAACTAGTTGGTCTAAACTCTGTAGGTCTGAATTTGTAAACAAGCTAATCTGAAATATGTTAGTCTGGGGACACAAGGTTAGGAGGGGAATTACTTGTGTCATCTGTTGTTTGGGACCCATATTAGTCAGTAACCCTTTCTGGTATCAAAACTTTGACCCAACAGTAGGTAGGGTCCGGGCACGCTTACTGAACTAATTATAAGCGGTTCATTCTGATAATGGCGAGGGGTGTTGATGGTGCGTTCCAACCGGGTCATGTGCGTGCATGGATCCCGGTCTGCCTCTGAGGATGTAAGACGTCGTGACATCCGTAAATAGGTCTATGCCAATTGGTTGTCACTTTAGGGAGTGATAAACCCTACTGTCGGGCCGACACAGGATATTTATGTATTAGGGAGCCGATCGCTTGGGGTAGGGTTTTAGGGTACACTTAGTTTTGTCTGTTTCTGTTGGTACCGTCTGTTTCTGTTGGGTGGTAACACCTGTCTGTTTCTGCGTGGTACCGTCTGTTCGGGTGGTAAAGGCCCATTACTAATGTACACCTAATTCTACATTCTGTTTCCGTAGGGATTAATTTGTTTCTGCTTCCGTCTGTTTCTGATCGGGTAGTAAAGGCCCATTATTAGCATTCTGTTTCTGTTAAATTATTCTGTACTCGTTTCTGTTTCAGTTTGGACATTAGGGTGACACCTAATTCTGTTATACTAGTATCAGTGCAGAGAAGTGTAAAACAATAGCTTATATCATTCTGTTCTTCTGTTATATCTGTACACCTGTTACAGTTATCTCTCATCCAGTTTTATTTTCATTTCATGTTATTATTATCTGTTCATAACTGAAAATCACTGGACTTGCCAGACTTTTTGTCTGACCCTTGTTGTTTCGCCTCCTTTCTTCCGTTTCCCCCCAGGTTATCCAAGGAGGGAATACTTTAGCTTGATTCAGATTTCTTCTGCTTGAAGTGCTTAAAGTATGGCTTGGCTCTGTATAGCTTCTGTTCTATGGGGATTATGATTTTAAACTATGCATTCTGAAGGCTTTTGTACAAGACTGATATTTTGTACTTGAATTCTGATAATGCGATTTGAAGGGATGTAACAAAGTTTATTTCGGTTTCTATTGAAATAAAGTTATAAAATTTTCAAGTACTATTTTATCTATCTTGTAAGTTTCTGTTCTGTTTACTAAAATGCTCCACCAAAGTTAAGGCATTCCCTTTGTGAGTGACCTTAACGGAGGTGGGGTGTTACACTAGGTATCAGAGCTGAAGGTTACCGGATTTGATAAAAAGTTTTGAAAACTATTTTCGAAAAGGTTTGAAAAAAAGGAAGTATTTTCAAAAGTAAAGCTTATTTTTCAAAAAAAAACATAATCCGCAAAGCCATATATCTATCTTCTGATCCTCTGTTTGAATCTTTGTTTCCTTCTTTCTCCGGGGCTCCCGGCTTTCTGGAATTAACCTCATCGTGGCATGGTTCTGTAGGCTTGATAAGACTACGACACCAGCCAAAGGGAAAATAAGTGATCGACTTCCATCTGTAGTTGCAGTAGTCTCACCTACGGCTAATTATCTTTCGAGCTTTGTAGGATTTTCCATGCGATGGAGGTCGCTTTCGAGGGACTTGTCAACGTGTTATACACGGATAGTAAAGATGAGAATGAGGGAGTTTGGCTAAGGAGCACAACCCAAGGATGAGAAACTCATGGATATGGACTTGGTTCACAAAGGAGGCAAAAAGGAAACACAAAAGAAGGAAGAAAAGTTTGAAGATAAGGAGGAGAAAAGTGCTTTACTTATGGAAGCTTGACTCATCTGAACAAGGATTGCCAAAAGAGGAAGGACACTCACTTCAACTGTGGTGAGATGGGACACTTCACGAGGGACTGCCCGAAGAAACAGGGGCAAGGACAGAGGACATGTCCTACTTTGGGAAGGCAGGCGAATGCTCTCATAGTTGGTGGATAGGATATAAGTAGGAAAATTTCCATAGAGAGTTTAGTTTCCTTATCTGATTATTGAGTTAGAACTCTTTCCGATTATGGCATTCTGATTCTGTAGTCGAGTCTCTGCACTTTAATACTAGTCTTGTTTCTGATCTGGTTATAGTTTCAAACCCCATAGGGGTTACGACTCATCTGCTGGTGATAGGTTGGGGTTTGAGGGCATCTGTGTTAGGCATCAAGTACGACGCATACATTCTGGGTTTTATAATTCTTAGTTTTCTAAGAATCATTTGGTAATCTGATCTGTACTAGTAGTCTGTAAATATCTGAATATCTCTGATAAGGTTAAGATTTCTGGTTTTGACATTGTCTAAAGTGGGTAATCCTCTGAGTGTTAATCTGATATTGATTTCGTTCTTTGGGGTTGATACTTAGGAGAATTATTCTCTCAACCAATGTCTAATGGGAACAAAGTTTTTGTTTTATCTGTACTCGCTTCCTTCGTTCGACTGTATCCTATCGATCGAATCTTCGAACTTTAGGTAGAAACTCATGGGTGTAAACATGTGTTTGAGACATGTTATGTTTGATGGTTGCAAGTGGATGCAAGTGGTTGCTAGTGGTTGCCTGTGGATGCATATACACACACTAGGCACTAAATCGGCTCGAAAACACTCTCATACTGCATATGGATGTATGAGCATTTTTAATTTTTGTGGATGCAAAATGATTGACTCAGCACATGGATGTTGCATATGACTGAATGGTTGTGCACTCATATAGAAATGATACGTATCGAGTAGGAAAATTGCATACATGTTGGACTCATGGCACTGGCATAATTCGCATTAAGGAGGTCAACTGAATCAGTGGACCGCCCGATCTTTGCATTAGACAAGGAACACATACGCACACTTCTTGCATATGTTCATACAGCATTAGAAATCTCTTAAGGACAATGAATACCTGTGATTGGTGATTTAGTAGATGGATGATTGGATGGTAGGACACATTCTTCTTAACTTGAAGATTTCGGGGACGGAATCCTTTAAGGAGGGGAGAATGTAACACCCTGCATTTTTAAGTATAATTAAAAATGAAATAAAATATATGAAAATATGCTTATGATAGGTAAATAATGGTGATGCATAAGAAGAATTAATTAATACATGAAAGAGAAGAAAAATTAGTTCGATAACGGTGTGTGTAACGGAAAAGATAGTAAAATGAAAATAATTAATTTAAGAATCAGGAATTAGGTAAAATGGACATCACCATTGCGTTCCTCTCCAAATTTTACATGAAATAGAGTCTGAGTTTTCGAAAATCGGAGTCCGGATGAAGAAGTTATGGCCTGTAGAAGATTCAGAAGGTTTCGGTCAGCACAGAACTGGGCAGGTCGACCTGGGGGTCGACCTGGGAGCCAGGTCGACTAGGGGGTCGACCTGGGATTCGACCTCCCCCATGGGGGTCGACTATAGTGTCGACCTCCCCCCCTACAGGTCGACCTGGTCGGCCTGTTTCGGTCCAGAACACGTTTTTGAAGCCCAGGGACGATTTTTGATGGTCCGGATTGGTTTTAGGGTTAATCTGATGGCTCCAATGAATTGCTATACCAATAAAAACAACCTAAGACCTAGCCTTCCCTACACACAATTCTATTTTACTTCTTCTCTGCCTCTGTTCTAAATAAAAATAAAAATGGCATCGCTACTCTGCTGGAATCAAAACTAGAAGCTAATCAACATCAACCTAAGCAACTCAATTCAAATAGAGATTAAAGCTTCTGCAACGATTCTACAACAATTAAAGTTCTTTCTTTAATCCAACCAAGGAAAGTGCGGTTATTTTCCGATATAAACTTTAATCATAATTGTGACATGATTGTAAATCTGAATTTGAGATTGTGTATGTTCTGTTCTGATCTATTTTATTCTGTATCTCTTCTTCTTTCTGTTCTATAGCCAGGCTACTACGAGCCTGCGCCAATCTCCTAAGAGATTAACGCACGAACGCTAAAATGTTTAGGACAAATAATGAATGTGGAATAATTGGACATGGTTAATCTGTGACTGATTTAAGAAAAAGGACATAGGTTGTAAACTAGATTTAGATCTATGCATATTTTGTGAATTGGAAGAAGAGGAACCATGGTATGTTAACATGTGACTTGAGACAAAGAAAATATGGCTTAGGTATAAAGATTTACATTAAGGTAGGACATCTATCAAATGTAAATAAACACCTAAGTAAGGGATCTTTGGGATATATGACATGCATAGTAATCGATGGTTATATTTGGTATATGATCATAGTGTGAATCATGACAATTATTTAGGCATGCTTAGGCCAAATTTAAAATTAGGCAAGATATGTTTGTGAAACTTTAAGGAATGATTAAATCTGTTATATTTGCCTAATCTGCTAGTTCTGCTATATTGCTTAATCTGCTAGTTCTGCTCTACTGCCTAGTCTGCTAGATTTGTTCATCTGCCAAATCTATCATCTTCTAAGTCTGTTGAAAATGCTAGATCTGCTAGTTTGCTTAATATGCTAAATCCGTTAAGTCGCCTAATCTGAAAAAGCTGTTATCTGCAATATCTATTGAGTTGATATAATTAGTCCGCTATTGACATAATCTGAATTGGCTATAGTTATGAATAACTGACATGTATATTAGGCGTGGGTATAAATGGTAAATCATTAATTAATTGGCCGCAAAGATAAATAAGGCTAACTCGAGGTTAGAATGAGATTGCGGCGTAATTCTGCCCGGAACCGCCCGGCATATTCCAATGGTCGCAAACAATAGGTTCTAATGTGAGAAGTTAGTCATAACGTGCTTGAAACCCGAGGTTAGACTCAATTTGCGACAAAAACCTGCCTGGAACCAACCGGCCTAACCAGTAGCCGCAAACTGTCAGTCTAATTAGAGGTTTGGGCATTAATATTTAATTAATGAAAATCTGAGATAATTATGATGTCTAAAACGTGTTGGGTAAGGGTAAACCAATTGGACCAATGAATCTGATAAACCCGTTTCGTGAATCCGTAGGCCCAATACAAAGTTAGATAATCTGTAACCAGTTAATCTATAAGTCTATTAATCTGTAACCAGTTAGTTTGTAAGCCTGTTAATCCGAACATCTGATCCGTTAGTCTGAAAACCTGTTAACTTGATTGTCTGATCTGTGAACTAGTTGGTCTAAACTCTGTAGGTCTGAATTTGTAAACAAGCTAATCTGAAATCTGTTAGTCTGGGGGCACAAGGTTAGGAGGGGAATTACTTGTTTCATCTGTTGTTTGGGACCCATATTAGTCAGTAACCCTTTCTGGTATCAAAACTTTGACCCAACAGTAGGTAGGGTCCGGGCACGCTTACTGAACTAATTATAAGCGGTTCATTCTAATAATGGCGAGGGGTGTTGATGGTGCGTTCCAACCGGGTCATGTGCGTGCATGGATCCCGGTCTGCCTCTGAGGATGTAAGACGCCGTGACATCTGTAAATAGGTCTGTGCCAATTGGTTGTCACTTTAGGGAGTGATACACCCTACTGTGGGGCCGACACAGGATATTTATGTATTATGGGGCCGATCGCTTGGGGTAGGGTTTTAGGGTACACTTAGTTCTGTCTGTTTCTGTTGGTACCGTCTGTTTCTGTTGGGTGGTAACACCTGTCTGTTTCTGCGTGGTATCGTCTGTTCGGGTAGTAAAGGCCCATTACTACTGTACACCTAATTCTACATTCTGTTTTCGTAGGGATTAATCTGTTTCTGCTTCCGTCTGTTTCTGATCGGGTAGTAAAGGCCCATTATTAGCATTCTGTTTCTGTTAAATTATTCTGTACCCGTTTCTGTTTCAGTTTAGACATTAGGGTGACACCTAATTCTGTTATACTAGTATCAGGGCAGAGAAGTGTAAAACAATAGCTTATATCATTCTGTTCTTCTGTTATATCTGTACACCTGTTACAGTTATCTCTCATCCAGTTTTATTTTCATGTCATGTTATTATTATCTGTTTATAACTGAAAATCACTGGACTTGCCAGACTTTTTGTCTGACCCTTGTTGTTTCGCCTTCTTTCTTCCGTTCCCCCAGGTTATCCAAGGAGGAAATACTTTAGCTTGATCCGGATTTCTTCTGCTTGAAGTGCTTAAAGTATGGCTTGGCTCTGTATAGCTTCCGTTCTATGGGGATTATGATTTTAAACTATGCATTCTGAAGGCTTTTGTACAAGACTGATATTTTGTACTTGAATTCTGATAATGTGATTTGAAGGGATGTAACCAAGTTTATTTCGGTATCTGTTGAAATAAAGTTATAAAATTTTCAAGTACTATTTTATCTGTCTTGTAAGTTTCTGTTCTGTTTACTAAAATGCTCCACCAAAGTTAAGACATTCCCTTTGTGAGTGACCTTAACGGAGGTGGGGTGTTACAGAGTCTATGGTGCTTGTGGTCGGAGACCCTCTGGAATGCATGGCTTTCCCAGACCTTGAGTTTCCTCCTCTTTAATAATCATCTCCGCAATAGTTTCTTGGTTTATCGACACTTAGTTTGGTTTTTTAAATGCATTTTGAACTGATCTATTTGAATGAATATTTGAGTTGTACTTTATATGTACCCTTGATTGGCTCAGTATGTCATTTGTATTGTTCTGTTCTTTGGTAGGGGACCCTATGAGAAGCTTTAGTTCTTTGGACAACGGTGATATAGAGGATATAAGGAAGGAGCTGCTTTTTGATGAGGACGAAACAGAGGTAATAGTTGGGAGAGGTAGAATTTCTAAGCTTGGAGTTGAAGAATTTGTTGTAAAGTCTATTGCAGTGTACTGTTTGTTTTCATTTGTGAAATCTAGAAATGTAGGGCAACTTGTAAATTCTGTTCTTTGCTCAGATAACCAAACATTTCAGGTATGATTTATATATGCTTTATATGAGAATGTTTAGTTTTTATAGATACTTCTATGTGCTTTATATAGGAGTGTATTTTTTTTAATTTGTTTGTTATGTTACCATAACAATGACATGTTACCACTGATTTTCTCTAGTTCAAGACAAATTTCTTGTACTTAATAACAATGTATGTATACATGTGTTATAAATTTGAAAAACTGAAATGATGCGCTGATATACCTGTGAATTCCATACAATCCGTTTCTTTTTTTAGTAGCATAGACTAGATAGAAGAGATAAACAGAATTGATAACATATAGCTTGCACCATGTGCTGTCATTCAAACTCTCATCAAAGTTACACAACTACTGAAGGTTTCACAATCTTTTACTACTCACATATGTGTTATACACTATTGTGCATGCGTATATCATTTATATTTAACCAATTATCTTTGAAAATATAGATCTTGATTTTGGTTCTAAGTACTAAGTATTGTTTACTAATTCATTGGCTGAAATCAGATGGAGCAACTCTGATATCTGAAACTGAACTTGTTTCCGTGAATAGATACACGTTATTCAAGTTTATAACCCCGTATTTTAATTTGTTTTTCAGGATTTGGAGCATATGACGGACATGCTGATCATTCATACATACATATATATATATATATATATATATATATAAATATAAGGACATGTTGACTGGTAACCATAAAATACTTCTTTCCTCGATTAAAAAACATAACTGCTAGACAACGCTGATTGTGTTTTATAGGTGTTACTATAATATATCTTATAATAATATGATTATGGTTTTATCAATGGATGGATAATTAGTCAATGATTGCTGGTAATGTCTATCTATTCTAATATGTTAATGTTTGTTGCACCCGAAGGACTCTATGACCTTACTATCATATGCTCTGAACTTGTTAACTTTGTCTAATGTGTTAATGTCATCTTTTCAAAATGGGTTCTATGTAAGCTAGTCATCTCTAGTTCATGTCTGGTTGTATTGATCATCTAATCATTTTAAAATTGTGTATTTATTAAATTGAATTGACCATTATAGGTTAACACAGATAAAAAACGGTTGGGAATGGAAACTCATTTGATTGCAATAATGAGAATGGGCGGTCTACAATGAAGTCTACTTTGTACAAAGCTACATATGCTAATTATGAATTTGAGGATGTATGATTCTGCATATGAGTGAATCGAGTGACAATGTAGCGAGGAATGTATGTAAATATGAATGACTAGGTAATATACGAGTGAATGTACAATAGTGGAGTCAAAATATTTGTACCATTTGAAATGTTAAAATAAAATATTTATTTGAATAAAATACTGCGTTATAATAATATTTATTATAATATTATGAAATATTTGATTAATGCAGTTGAGGTGTAATTACTTTTAACAGTTGTAAAACAAAATTTAACAACTGCTAGAAACAGTTGTAAAAAAGGTTGACTTTATTACAATTGCCAGTTGTACTAGACATATTATAATTGTTATTGGCAGTTGCGAAAGGGTATTTTTTGTTGTGTTGGTACCTGTGGCAACACCTGTACCGATATTACCATAGAGTCGCAAAGGCGTTGCCTCTGACTCTAAGGCAACGTGGCAAAAGGCAACCCCAAAAAAGTGTTGCCACAGATCATTTTTTGCGTATAGCAACACTTTTTGGCACCTACTGCTTCACTTCTCTGGGGTTGTCGTAGGCCATCTATGGCGTAGTATTAGTTCAATAAAGCATGCTACTTATGAAAATTGCTCCGCACCCAACGTATCCATCCCAGCCAAGCTCCAAAAGACCATGCGGGACGACATCGTTTTCCGCGAAAGAGATTCTACTGGGGTGGAAATCCCAACCACCGATCCACCAGTTATCACAGCTCAGATCGGTGCCGCTTTTGTACGAAAAGTGTTAATCGATTCCGGAAGCTCAGTCAACATCATTTTCAAAGCGGCTTACGACAAAATGAGGTTAGAAACAAATGACTTAAAGCCACGCCGCACCACGATCCACAGCTTCAATGGGGATTCTAGTTCCCTGGTGGGAACGATCGATCTACCTGTGGAGCTAGGAGAGGGGGATCGGAGACGGGTCCGAATCCTTACTTTCGTGGTTATAGACATTGATTCCTCCTACAACGCTTTCCTTGCACACCCTTTTCTCACGGAGTTTCGAGTTTGCATGTCGCCATGGTCTCTCCTAATGAAATTTCCAACATAAAACGGGATTGGAACAGTCAGAGGCGACCAAGTAAGCGCCAGAGAATGTTATGCAATAGAATGGAAGAACGCATGAAATAAAGACAAGGGAAAACAGTGCCCACGTCTTCTTGCGCCAAGACTATTTCGACATAGCAATCAGCGGCGTTTGGGCCTTGGTTCAGGCGCCGCTGCCGTCTTTCCGAAGACCTCGACCCACTGAAGGACGAAGAGCCCGAGTACGAGAGGGCTACCCCGGTCGAATCTACAGTGGATATTCCCGTTAATCCCGATGATCCATCAAAGGTGCTAAAGATAGGATCGTAACTCCATCCCGCGATCAAAGAAGATCTTGTGGATTTCTTGAAGGCTAACCTAGATGTGTTTGCATGGACTCATTCCAATACGAAAGGCATCGACCTTGCGATCGCTTGCCATTGTCTAAGTATTGATCCTATAACAATTCCAGTCAAGCAGAAGCGGCGCTTCTTAGGACCCGAGAGGTCCAAAGCACTTGAGGAAGAGGTAGACTGTCTACTCAACAACAATTCCATTCGCGAAGCCGATTACCCCGAGTGAGTCTCAACCAAGTTCTGGTCAAGAAGGCCAACGATAAATGGCGAACGTGTGTTGACTTCTCCGACTTAAACAAGGCGTGTCCCAAGGATAGCTTCCCACTCCCAAAGATCGACCGACTTGTTGACTCAACTGCTAGATACCAGCTACTATCTTTCATGGACGCCTACTCAGGCTACAATCAAATTCTGATGAATTTTCGCGACATGGATCACACCTCTTTAATAATAGACCTCGGACTTTACTGTTATCGCGTCATGCCCTTCGGCCTCAAGAATGCCGGCGCTACCTATCAGCGAATGGTTAATCGACTCTTTAAAACCAAATCGAAAAGTCCATGGAGGTGTGTGTGGATGACATGTTTGTAAAATCTAAAGTATCAAACGGTCACGTCCACGACCTCTCTGAAATGTTCGATATCCTTCGCCGGTACGACATGAAACTCAACCCCTTGATACGCTCCTTCGGAGTCGCTTCAGGAAAATTCTTGGGTTTCATCGTCAACTCCCGAGGAATCGAAGCCAATTCAGAAAAAATACAAGCTATTCGAGACATCCAAATCCCCAAAAACATCAAGGATGTCCAAAGTTTAAATGGAAAGGTTGCCGCTTTAAGTCGGTTCATATCCAAGGCCAACGACAAGTGCATTCAATTCTTCGATTTACTTCGAAAAGGGAAACACAATTTCACGTGGACCCTAGAATGCATTTCCATATTCAAAGAACTTCTGGAACACTTAGAGCAACCACCAATCCTATCTAAGCCCGTAGACCATGAGGACTTATACGTTTATTTGGCTATTTCTACGCAGGCAATCAGCTCGGCGTTGATTCGCCTCGAGGACCGCATCCAACGACCCATCTACTACATCAGTAAATGATTGACAGAGGCAGAGAAGAACTACCCGAAGCTGGAAAAGCTAGCATTCTGCTTGCTCATTTCCTCTCGGAAACTTCGACCGTACATCCAGTCTCATCCTACAAAGGTTTTCGCCGATCAGCCACTACGACCGGTCCTGCGGCGACCAGAAACATCGGGACGACTACTGAAATGGAGTATGGAGCTGAGCCAGTTTGAGATAACATTCATTACCTGCCGAGCCATCCTCGGCCAAGCTCTCGCTGACTTCATAGTAGAGTTCACTGCCCCCGAAGAAACTACGGCAGAGAACACGGAGGCTCCCGGTATTCAATGGAAACTGTTAGTGGACGGGTCCTCTAACAACAAATGCTCTGGGGTCGGAGTCGTGTTCATCACCCCCGAGGAACGCCCAATATGCTATGCACTAAAACTAAATTTCCCTGCTACCAACAATGACGTAGAATATGAGGCCTTGATTGCTGGAGTTAGAATCACAATCGAGCTCAAACTAAAGACAATCCAAATCTTCTCCGTTTCATAGCTCATTGTGCGTCAACTACAAGGGGAATATCAAGCTAAGGGGGAATTACTCGCCATGTAATTAACCAAGGTTCAGGAATTACTCACTTATCTCGATCACTTCGTCATCACTCACATACCCCGAGAACAGAATGAAAAAGCAGATTCGCTATCCAAACTAGCAAGCTCCAAGGATCCTCAACTTTTGGGATTCACCCCCCATCGAAGTGCTCAACTCCCCTAGTATCAAGCAAATTCAAACTGAGGCGGTCATGAATGCCGAACCCGAACCAGAATCTTGGATGACACCAATCAAGAATTACCTAAAACACGGGACCCTTCCCGGGAGCTACAAGGAAAGACGTGCGCTCACCCATCAATCGACTCGCTATCTTCTTATGGATGGGGTATTCTACCGTAGAGGTTTCTCCGTCCCGTTGCTCAGATGTGTAGCCCGTCATGATGCCATCAAAGTCTTAATAGACGTACATGAAGGGGACTGTGGCGACCATACTAGAGGGCAGACCCTAGCCCGAAAATACTTAGACATGGTTACTATTGGCCCACGCTCGACTAAGACGCTGCAGACTATGCTCGCAAGTGCGACAAGTGCCAGCGCTTCTCAAAGATCTTGAGAGCCCCGCCTACAGAGCTGACACAAATGATTAGCCTATGACCTTTCGCCATATGGGGAATCGACATCATTGGAACTCTTCCAATGGCCAGAGGTGGGGCCCGATACGTCGTCGTCGCAGTTGATTATTTACCAAATGGGCAGAGGCCGAAGCTCTCGACATGATTACCACCAAGAAGATGATCAACTTCATTGTATGCAATATCATCACTCGATATGGGGTCCCTCAAGCTATCATTTCTGATAACGACACTCAATTCGAGAGCGCTGATTTCAAAGCCTTCTGCTAACGGCACAACATTGAAAAGAGATTCTCGGCAATGACCCATCCTCAAGCCAATGGGCAGGTCGAAGCGGTCAACAAAGTTATTAAGTTCGTCAGCAATAAGCACTTGAAAAAGGCTGGGGGCATGTGTGTAGACGAACTTCCTTTAGCCCTATGGGAATATCGAACCACCCACAAGACAGCAACCAGACATAGTCCCTTCGCCCTCGCCTACGAATCAGAAGTCGTCATTCCTATAGAACTCAAGCTTCCATCTCATCGAGTCACCTATTTCGATCCAAGGACGAACCAAGATATACTTTTAGGATCACTGGACTTGCTGGAAGAGAAAAGGAACGAAGCTGACCTCCGATCTGCTGCCCAACGGCAACGAGTCGCTCGATACTTCAATTCCAGGGTCCGTCATAAGGACCTCAACATCGGCGACCTCGTCTTAAAATGGATCTTCCCTCCACCGATAGGCCTCGCCCCTCACTGGGAAGGTACGTACTCCATACAACGGAAGCTCGGCAATGAATCTTTCAAACTCGCAACTGTGGACGGAGCTGAACTCCTAAGGGCATGGAACAGCGAACATCTCCGCCGCTACTTTACATAACTTAGTACACAGTTATTTACGCTTTCCAACAATGTTTTGCTTTCTAACAATTCAATGCATAGTAAAGGCTATTACTGCCAAAGTTATTAGTAGAATTGACATTCAACTTCTCATCTCTTCATGTTTATGTTTACTCTGCGCATGACACGTTTGACTAATCCTGACAACTAGCTTACGTTCAAACAGTCGGTTGTCGTATCAACCTCCGAGCATGGAGTCGGTACCGCCATCCAGGTCTCTAGAAAACCTCGAGGCCAAAACACAATGGCTACGACCGACACCCTGAGCATGGGAGCCGACATTGCTACTCAAGTCGCCGGCACATGGCACGACCGAGTATAAATAACCATGAACTCGAATCTCGGCCCCATGCAGAGAACGAGGATAAATCGTTTCGCGCCCAAGTCCCAAGCGACTTGGGGCCACCCAACAGCCAGGCGGGAGTGATGTAAATCCCTCCCTCGTCTATGGGCACTGGTCGAATCTTGGTGTAACACCGAGACCGATCCTTAAACGTTTCTTCCCCAAAGCTCTCAAGGCTAAGGGGGTAGCCCATGGCCACAATCGGACCCTATGGGCTGATGATCCGGGTTTCTCTTCTCAGGTGAATAAACGACACCTGCAGCTCGCCTCAACCAGATGAACGATGGGAGAGCCACACATCGGACGGATCGCACAACGCAACGTCATACGCCTTCGCTACACTTGGGATTAACCCCGGGCAACCGAAGCACAGCAGGAGCTCAGCCTGGCTTTGCAAATTATGGGTTTCCCGAGCTGAGGGAAACTTACTAGAAGTCTGCGCTCTATTACACCCCTTCAGAATAATTTACTCAGAGCGCGGTACAAAATCGCACCCCTCTGGAATAATTGACCTAGAGCACGGTACACAAATCGCCTTTTTGTTGAGTGTAACGATAAGTATGATTATGCAAGTACGGGACACCGGAAGAAATAAAAAGAACATCCAAACACTTAACATAAATTACGATCTTCACTAATTAATATTTCATTTCTATACACACAAATTAAAGACAAACTATATGTCTAACATCTTTCTTTCTAATGACAGGGTGTACATGAAAACCACACCATGTCTTGAAAAACCAAAAGCGAGGGCCGTACTCGCATAAAATATCGGCCTACACTACCAAAATTAGAGGTAACTTCTACTTAAGTTGCTAACAATAATCATGTCTTTTCTTCTTTTGCTTGTGCTTGTGCATTTTTGCAGATTCAGTGCTCGATGGCTCATCCTTTGCACCGGGCCTCTTCTTACTAGACCCGCCCTTTCCATCTCTTCCCTTCCGAGAAGTGGTCGATTCATGAGAAGCCAAGAGATGCTTCTCGTCCGGACCCTCACCGCTAGAAATCTCGATGATATCAACGAGGGCGGTATGCGACGTAGGCATTTGGGCACTCCCAGCAGCGAGGCTGACCACAACATAACTCTTCTCCGGGACCGCTTGCATTCTCGCTCAGCCCATTCCTTGGCCTCTCTAGCGGCCCGTCACTCAGCAAGCTTCTGGGACCTATGCAGCATGACGTCACTAACCTTGGTTTTCTCAAGGGACTCAGTAGCCCTCTGTTGTGCTTCCTCATCCTCCCTCTTCTTCCAGGCTTCATCATCGGCCCTCTTTTTCTCGGCCTCCTCATCGGCTTTCCTCTTCTCAACCGTCTCAGCGGCTCTCGCCTCAACATCCTGCCTGGTCTTCATTAGGACCTCCCTTCTGGCAGCCTCATCATGCCTCTGCTACTCCTCCACCTCTTCATGCTTAGCCAAATTTTTTGCTTTTTGGGTCTCTACCATAGCAGCCATCGAAGGCACATCGGCTTCCACCGGACCTCTGGTACGGGAACTTTGCCCGTCAACCACTTCTCCTTCCTTCATAAGGCTCTCAATCATGTTGGGAGTCATCCTTATATCCGAGTAGGTATCCAGCTGATCGTCGCCTTCTCCAAATTGTGCAGCCATAGGTCCTAGCCCGGATTCAGTTGTTTGTGGGACCACGTGAGCATGGCGCAATGTCATGGTCGGTCCAGGAAGGGATGTACATTGAAAACACAACCTTTTAGTCCGCAAATTCGGTAATTACATCATCCTCGGGGATGCATGGCAAAAGAAATTTACCTCTAGTCAGGGATGGTGTGGAAATGACGAGAGGGGTACTTGTGGTGGTAGGTAAAGTGAATCTGGTCTCACCTAGCTGAATGCTCAGGGTCAAACTCAGTCGAAACCCGAAGTGAAGCTGCGGGATCACTCATCATAACTGATTCAGGGTCCGATGGCTGGTAGGAGTTTGCTTCGGCAAATGTCTCCACTACCACAACACTCTCAGTCATGATAGACTTCCCCTTCTCGGTAGTGAGCCTCTCCAGCCTCTCTCTCTCAGCGTCCTCGAGCAGTAGCCTCTTATCCTCCAGCTTCTCGCGCTCCTCAACAATCAGGAGATCAATCGCGAGTTGACGTTCATCTAAATTTCTCACATCCACTTGGCACAGATAGGCTTCATACAGAACCATCATCTCCTAAGTCTGAGCTAGTTCCCGGGGATAATCGTCAACCTACAAGAGTCCATGGAATCTCAGGACCTTAACATACATGTTTCGGATATCCTCCTCCACAGACGATTGCACCTGGAACTTTGTATTCTCCAGCTCCTCTCTCAGATGTGCCTCTCTCAGTCCATCCGTTGTGCCCAACACATCCCGATTACTCGCTTCCGCGTCCTCCTTGGCCTTTTTCATCTCCACAAGCTGCCTCTTCAGGATGTCATTTTCTGCTCTTAGAGCATTGTTGTCAGTTCGGAGGTCAAAGACTCACGCGTTTTCCGTTTCCAGATCGGCGCATACTTTATCCACCTCGGCCTTGTCCCTCTTTAGGGTCGTGTTCTGTGTAGTTAGGTCGGCTATAGTTTCCATCAAAACGGAGCGGGAGTGATCAACCTCCCTCTTGAGTGCCTCGTACCCTTTCTTTATCTCAGCTACAGCCACGAGATTCACGAGTTAGCATTTAAAGATACGGGAATGAATGACAATGTGCCCATGACACAAAAAGCAAACTCACTTATGTTTGCATTTAGATGAACGGCGGTGGTTTTCTCTGCATCAATAGTTAACTTCTGATTCATGAGCTCCATATTCTTCTTCTTGATCAGCTCCGATAGATGAAAGGAATAGGCGATAAGCTCGTCAGCCTAATGGTAAGCTTCCTTCACGTGCATCCAGATCTCTCCGGAATCCCTAGCAGGAGATGGATGGATATCTAGAAGGACCGTCAGCTCATCAAAATAGTGTCGAGGGAAAGTAGTTTTCAACCATGCCTTTCGCTCCTCTATAGAAAGCCTTTGTTGCTAAGAGACCACTAGTTCTTGCGTCCCGGACACGATTGCCCTCTCCGATCTTGGTTGGCCGAGTGGTGGCTCCCTCGGAATAGGGGCAGAAACTGTTGTACTTAGAGTAGCGGTCAAAGGCGGACGCCGAGAACCCCCTAAGTTAAGTCGAGAGTCTCCCTCGGATACTCGAATCGGAGGAGGAGGAAGAGGAGGAGGAGTCGGAGATCGTCAAGATCAATCCCCACCTCGGTGCACACTACCGCGACCAGGCAGGGGTAGAGTATCGTATAAGTTGGTCCCTCTTCCGAAGTTTTCAAAGAAAGGATTCCTAGGGCGTTGACGGCCTCCATGTCCATAACCTCGTCCTCCATGCCCTCTAGCCATATCACCAGTCAAAGAAATGAAGCGAAGTCAGTCAAGTCACACGCTTAGATAAGCTATTACGCTATGCAGTGTTAATGAGTGTATGCCCTAAGTGTTCTCCCAACATACCAGATTGTGGCCCACTCGAAGGAATTAACCCCTCCGCAGCAAGAGCTAAGTCATCCATGATAGCTGGAGTCGGCCGCAGGGATACTTCTAGGCCAAGTTGATTCAAGCCATCAAACTGGAGCTCATCCTCAAGCGAGGTGGCGGCTCCAGGAGAAGCCACTGGAGACAATGGCCTAATTGACTCTCCCTCTCCCTCCCCTCCTTCCGGGGGTGGGACGGGAACATTCATTGGATCCTCATCTCCAGATGCGGCCTCCTCACTACGAGCCCCATCTCCACCGACGTCTGCTTGGACTTAACAAACTTCTTCGACCTGGGCCCAGCAAAGGGCATCTTTCTTTTTTGACTAGAGGTCACAGGGCTTTTCGCCACCACCTTTTTTATCACACTGCTCGCCACTGCGGGCCTAATTATAGCCCGATCATCAGGAAGCAACCCCGCATGGCGAAGGCGCTCTTGGCTTGTCACAGTTTCAGTTTTGTTAGTCCCCTCGGGGATTGCCCGCAAGGCGTTAAGACATTGCTTGTACTCGTCACCAGAGGGATCCAAGAACTTTATAATAGGAAGCAAAGTTTGAAAATACTTACTCCCTTCTATCCACCTCCTCGCAAATCCAGGAGGGCAATGCCCAAAGAACCAGTCTTGTTTGAACACCGATGGCATGAGCCACGTCCAAATGAATAATTTGGTGGCGGTTGTCGCTTTCAGGAACCATTGGGAAGGCAATCTGCTAGACGTTCTCCTCAGGCTAAAGAAATACCGAATGTCCTCTCCGGTGGGTTCCATGTGCAGATATTCTTGGTATAGAACGTAAGTGCCTAAGAGCAAAGAATAAGCATTTGAATGCAGCTGCGAAGGCGCAAGACGGAAATAGAACAGCATGTCCCGAATAAAGTCATTGGTTGGGCGCACGCACCCCGCAAAACAAGATTTACTGTTCCAGGCAGTTAAACCCTCGGGAGGTGCGTGATCCCTTCCACCTTCTCCCGGTGCATAAGCGTCACCCACTGGTATATTAAACCGCTGCGCCATTTTCCTAACTGCTGTAGCATCCATGCACGACTGTACCGAGTCCATCGGATTTTCCAAGATATTGGCATCCGGTAACATATTCGGGGCCACTGGGCCCGTCTGGGCATCTTCATTAATAATATCCACATTCTCGACCTCTTCACGCATGACCATAGAATGTAGCCTCTCAATTTGTTTCCCGTGATCATACACTTCGGGTGAACTGGCCAATTGAGAAGGAACGGATCCTTCGGTAGTCTCGAGCACGCTGCCACTCGTGCTACCACTATTGGTAGAATCAGATGAATGTGACGGTGACCGGGAAGCCTCAGCTTTTAGGATTTTTCCAGTCTTTGATCTTGTTTGCATGGCTGACTATACTTTAACACACTGGTATTAGACATCTCATTGGAATAACTTGTACCCCTCGTGTTGGTTAAAGCTAACAAGCGCGTGCGGTGTCATGCAAAATTGAGATGTACAAAGGAAAATAAAACAGTCCAACAGTTCAGTCATATTTTGAGTATATGCTTTATCCTATGTGAAAAATACAAGTCCCTATCAGCATGACTATCATCATATGCCCTCACACAATTGCGCAAGAGGAAAGGCAATATGTAAATTTAAGGGGGGCAGTCAAGGGATCGAAGTCTTGTACAAGGGGAGCAAAACCCCGCCAAAACGTAGCACAGAGTAGTTGGGCTTGCAGCCAATCCGAACCCCACGGTAGACAAGAGAGGCTCCATCAAACTTTGAAGTTAAGGACTCGAACCTCGAGGTTCAAAAATTCTAACCCCACAGGGCTCGAAAATTAGAGCCCCAAGGTTCGAAAATTCGAACCATCAGGGTTCAAAAATTCGAACCCCGGAAGTTCGAAAATCCGACCCCTGCATGTCCGACAGCTCGAACCTCTCGGGTTCGAGAATTCAAACCCTCGAGGTTCGAGAGCACGAACCCATGAGGGTTTGAAAATTCAAGTCCCCGGAGGGTCGAAATTTTGAACCCCATAGTGGTAGTACCCAGTTCGGGCCTTCGCCTCTCTCTCCCTCACGTCGAATTACTCCTCCAAGTCGCAGCTCTTCGACCTCTTCCTCCTCGTTTTTCGGCCCCAGCCATTACCTATGTCAGGTTAGAAATAATATGGAGCTTTCACAACTATGGCGGTCGAGGCAAGAAAGTAAATGGAAGGAAAAATTGAAGTGGGGGCTATTTATAAAAAAAGAAAATAGTCCCAGTCAAGGATTCGATATTCCGAACCTCCAGGTCGCGGAATCTCAAGCCTCGGCGGGTCGAAATTTAAACCCCTATGGTTTGAAATTTCGCACCTAAAAAAAAGGAACTGAACCCCCATGTTCGAAACTTCATGTCGCACGCTCATGTACGTGTATTCCATGCGCATACTGACCCCGCGAACACGCGGGGGCAACACACTGCAAATACCTAGCAACGTGAGCATGGCGCCACACCAGCGACGACTCGCTCGCAATCATACAACGAACGAGCCTGTCAACTAACATGTGTTTTCCTTTAACTTACAGGATAAACCAGCAACTCAATTACTACCTCAACCAATCCAAAGCACATCATGTTGACACAAGACGTACTTTGGGGGCAAATGTTAGCCGCCTTTTTGGTCCAGTTCCCAAAAGTACATAAAACATGCTCGACTCAACGCACCGCGTGGAACTAAAGTTGAATGGGATGTTTAGGAGTGAAGAAAACAGGATGAAGAGGGAAAGCACCAACAGAGACCTCGCGGCACCCCCAACAACTATTCATGCAGTCTTCGCGTGCTTCATAAAGCGAACTTCGTACCCCTGGGAGGTGCGAATTTCGCACCCCCAGGGGTGCGAAATTCGCACCCAATAGGGTGCAAAATACGCACCCAACAGAGTGAGAGTTTCGCACCACAGGAGGTACGAATTTCGCACCTGCGAGGTGTGGAATTTCTCACCTGCGAGGTGCAGAATTTCACACCCACGAGGTGCGGAATTTGGCACTCACGAGGCACGGAATATCGCCCCCACGAGGCGCGGAATCTCGCACCCACGAGGCGCGGAATCTCGCACCCACGAGGCATGGAATTTCGCACCCTGGGCTCAGGTGCAAAATTTCTGCATGCGTAGGCTCCAGGTGCGAATTTTTGGGTGTGGTCCCCTATTTCTACCTACTCCCACCTACTCCTACCTACTCCCTTTCCTATAAATACCCCATGACTTCACACTTGAAAGGGGTTGGAATTTGAGACCTCGGGACCTTTAGAGAGCTCCGTTAATGACATCTCCCATTTGAGGAAGAAGAAGGACAAAAGTGTCCTTTTCTTAACATATTTAATATATTTAATATATGACATCATATATGAGAGCGATGACATCATGCCTTAGAGTTGACATCATATAACTTAGAGATGACATCATCTAGCTTTGAAATAAATGTAATGAGATGTCATGAGAGGGTCTCAACCTTGTAAACTTTTGTAATCAATAATATTCCTACAACGCTTCAAAGTACACGTAGGCCCCTCATGAGGCTGAACCACTATAAATCTCTTGTGTAATTCTACTGCTTTCTACTCTTGTCTATGCGACCAAATTAACTATTCCTAGTAATTGGAATCTTTGGTGTTTACGACATTTTTTGCCGTCAACAATCTTTTATTATGCTCTTTATACAAGTTTACAATGTGGGAACAATAGTTCCATGGCAATACAATAGCAAAGGTGGAAAGTTCCTTATTCTCGAAATCCCCATGCAGCTCAAAATGATCCAAGTGTCCAAGATGAAGCTTCTTCTTCCCGGAGTGATGGAGTATGCATGGGAGGTTCTAAGAAGGTCTTCTTCTTCTTAAATTGTTCAAACAGCTCAAAGCCAATCCTTTTCACACTATAGGGTTGAGGGTAATTATAGGAGAGACAGAGGGAGTGAGGCAGGTGGGAGTAGGTGAGCATGGGGACCACACCCACATTTCGTATCTCGAGATCGATATGACTCCCAAGTACTTAAACAAAATTCTTGCACATGTTCCTTAGAACTTCGAATCCCCTAGAATGCTTCGTTTCATATCTTCCCTTTATTTCTTATCTGCTGCTTTAGAATCATGGAGCCTTATGTTGCTTTGATCCTTCTCATAGCCCCCGAGTGCTTAACAACTTCGTATCCGAGGAGGCATAGGATACAAAGTGTGGGTCAAGGCGGGGTATGAAAAGGAGCTAGGATCGGGATACGAAGTTCTTGAACTTAGGGTTATGGATACGAAAGTGAAGGGGTACTGGGATATGAAGATGAGGTGGTGATGAAGTTTGGAGGAGTTGTGAGGCTGGGACATGAAATTTGCAGTGAGGCTAAATATTGATCCCGAGTTATTTGATACATCTGAGCAGTCTGGACGAGTCGGGAGAACTAATCTTGTTGGACATCATTTG
This sequence comes from Allium sativum, assembly GCA_030737875.1. NCBI lineage: Eukaryota > Viridiplantae > Streptophyta > Magnoliopsida > Asparagales > Amaryllidaceae > Allium > Allium sativum. Next base: position 562,922,228 of record CM060919.1, on the reverse strand, counting down.
GGATTAAGTCATGAATGTTTCGGCAATAATTTTAGGCTGGCGATCCATACGATGGGCCAAATCATATGGGTTTGGACTGTTTTTGGTAGTTGGGCCAAAAGGCCAATTAACAGGTAGGTAGAATGCCAGATTCAAAAACCCACCCCAACAACAATCAAGTCTAGAAGAAGAGTTAGCACTCCACCATAAAGTACAAGCCAACCTGACACTCTTTCAAATTTTGAAAATATCACCCGAGATCACCTCTCAGATCTCGTTTTGGGCTCCTTCCGAAATGAAACAGCAAATATCACTGGAAATCTCCTTTTGAATATATCTCCTGAGGTATTCTGATATCGAACGATATATCAACCGAAATAGGATACTGGAATATCGTCCGAGATCTTGTCTTTTCTGGTTAAAGTTTAAATTCGTGCCTGAACCAAAACAATAATTAAAAAACTCAAATCTTTCAATGATAATCTCCTATAATTTTACATTTTGCATGTTAAATGACCATATTTTATGTTCATATATGTTCTACAATGCTTAAGATTTTCATATTTGTCTTTTTTAACATACATGCTACCTATGAAATTATGTATCTTATGTTCTATTTATGATGAACATTTTAATGTTTTGGATCTTTTAATGTTTTATGTCTAATAATAATTCATGTTCTTGATTCATATGTTGTAAGCACTAATCTATTTGCATTGTGTTATATTTTTGTTCTAAGCATATTACGATTTAGTGTATAATGATCTTTCGTGAATTAAGAACAATAAACTGCATTTGCTATTCAAGTTTAAGTTAATGTGTTTTTAATAGCATTCATAAAAATCATTTTGTAAGAATATCAGTTTTTAACATAGCATGTACGCCGAGATTGTTCCGATATGAAGTTTCGGACCCGAGATGGAAATCCGAGACGAAACCCCGAGTTAGACTCATCTCATCCGAGATCTTCCCCGATACGGGATCAAGTCTCTTAAATCCCCAAGACGAAACGCTATCGATATCCGAGATTTAAAACCTTGAACCTGAGTCATAAACATGGTTTGTGTTGTCATACCTGTGAGTTGGATAGTCATCCAATGAGTTTGATCATTATACCTACAGTCAGATTAGGTTTGGTTCATGAACTTGGCCATTTTTAGTTGTCATCATTTCATGAGCTAGGTTTTGTGGAATGTTATGAAACTTATTAAACTTTCATTGGAGATCAAAAGGACCACTTACGAAAAATTGGGAAATCCAACATAAAGCATGATCACATGATGCCTTGTCATGAGAGGCAACTTGGTACCTAGTCATAGGGATGACTTGGTACCTGGTTATGCCCTTAACATATTTTTATCCTAATTTTTCCTAATATTTTTCTTGAATCTCATTAAGTGCATGATCCAATTTCTAATGTTTTGAGTTAGTTTGGGCATTCATCTTCTTAACTCTTCTTGTTCGTCCAATCCATAACATAATTTATCCAATCTTCAATCAATTCTTGTGTAAGATCTTACATGTGATGTACAAAGGATAAATGAGTCTAAATACAAGTCAAAGAGGTCAATGGTGAACCAAGATGCGTCAGGCTCAAGTTATCATGATGAGTTGGTATGGCTTACTTTCTTTAATTTATTCTAAGTTGTTTCCTAGAATATTCTAACCATGTATTCTAAGTTTTGAGTCAATCTAATTCCGTTCGAGTTCTCTAAATTCGTTTGAATCTACTTTGGTCCAAAAGCAAGTACAAATATTATATAATAACATATAATATTCTTATTAACTTTTTATTAGCACTTTTAAATCTCTTGATCCAAATAAGATCTAAACTATATAATTTGTATTCAACATTTTCACTCCCTATCTAGATCCAAAAACTATACAAATACACAAACACATGCGCACAACGCACACAAACACATGCGCACAACACACACAAACACACTGCAATTGGAATTATAGAAAAAAATTAGATTCAATTTATTGATAGGAATCAGATATATAGTTTAACTTCGAGGTAATGACTTGGTTTGAGCATATTTACTATTATCTGTCATATCCTATTACTTTTGCGAAATGTTTTCATGGAGTCTAAATTTATTTCCGTGTATTATGAATATGAACGGGAAAAGAAAATGGTAAATCATCCACGCTCACTAAAAAATATGAGTTGTAAGTGAAGACCTAGGTCGTAATCTAGATTTCATATTAGCATTAACTATCGGATCAATCTATGTAAAATATGGACCACACAATCAAAATTTAATTGTACTCAAAATAGATCTCAGGTGGAACCTTATAAGCCCATAATTCACCACTTATGGTCAGCTTAGGGAAAGTCAATCTGTATACATGTGCACAATGCATCATAGTAAATATGGTATGCATGAACTGTAACACCCCACATTTTACAACAATTAAATAAGGCATATGTGTATATATATGCATTGATATATATATATATATATATATATATAAATGAAGAAAATATTAATGTAAATAAAAATGTAATGCATGCAAGAAAGGATTGGTTGCATGCGGTGTAAGTACGTTGCATGCACTGATTATGCAAGAGAAATAAAAGAAGAAGATTCATGCAATGGTTTAATTTATAAGACTACATCAAACAGGAAAAAGAGAAGCAAGAAGAGAACAATAACTACCATTGTTCTAAGCCTTTTTAACAATAGACTTAGTAGCCCAGTTGGTTAGAGCATGTGACTTGCACACAAGAGGTATAGAGTTCGATCCTCGCCGCCGTCATATTTTTGTTTTAAGGGGACAGTTGAAACAACGCATGTTCATGAGAGAAAATATGTATAAACGCACATATAAGAAAAAATATGCATATAAGGAAGTAAAGAAAATATATGTATATATATATATATATGAGAATATATATGTATATATGTGCAAAAATATATATACAAGAGATAAAGTTCAAGATAAGGCTACAATCAATGAAATATGACAAGAATCGAATAACGGTGCAACACCGTTTGAATTTTGAAAACAAATCAAAAGTTGTGCGTATATATATGCGTAAAATGATCATTAAGATTCATATACACATAAGAAAATTACATGTGAAGATAACGGTTAAATAAATTCCAGAAAATTCAAATATTCGAAAATCAATTTTCTGCGCTAAAACAACTCGTGGGACCCAAGGGGCCAACACCCCCAGATCCGGGCAGATTCATTGACGTATCTGGACCATTTTCTTAACCAGTTTCAATGCTGACTCAGCGCTGTGTGTACGATAAGATCCTTAACACCTATAAATAAGCTAGCATAGCCTAAATCTCACATTCTCTAAGACAACGTCTAAGAACTTCCATTCTTTCTCCTCCTCAAATCTCTTCAGAAAAATAAGATAATTAGTTTAGGAAAACTCAGAATCAAGATCTGGAGGAAAAGAATGAATATTAATTAGAAGGTGTTCAGAATCATATTCGAAGTGAGGTAATTTTCTAGATCTGGTTTATTCAATCTTCTTCTTCTTTCTTCCCTTTTCTTTTAGTAAAAATTATGAATCCATGGTTGTTAGAATCTGAATTCAATTAGGGGAAAACCCTGGAATGATAGATATGGACCAGATCTAGGATTTGGAAAGCAAATTAGGTGAGTGGATTTAAGTTATATCATTTTTGATAATGATATATTATTGTTTAAACATACCCCGTTATTATGCAATGTAAAGTGATGAAATGTTATATATGACATATTGAAATATGATATGTTCAAACGTTTAAACATATGTTAAAAAGATTAAAGTGACGAATATGACGTGTTGGAATATTAATATGCCAAGATATTAATATGTTGGAAAATTCATATGCTGAAATGTAAACATGTCAAAATATGTTTAGCGATTACTGTTATTTCAATTCCATGTTAACTTGTGACGTTTATGTACCTGGACCATTAACGGTAGAAATTGAGAAAATTACATGTTAGTTTGTTTGATTTGAACAATTACATGATTAAAGGATTACATGTAACAATAGAATTTATTGTATGTTAGGAAGAACATGCGACCTAAAATGGGTTTAATATGATGACATGTAAAATATAGACTTAAAAGAATAGACACGCCTAAATTATATAGCAAATTTACAGTAAATAGGAAACTATAATCGCGCTAGGACACGAGTTTAGATTACATTTGTGGTAGAAGTCTGCTCGGAACTGCCCGACATATCCAGCATCCACAATAGGTAAATCTAATGTGAGGGGGGTCTAGTGCGTAAATAAAACATGTAACGGTGCTGAGACATGAGGTTAAGTCAACTTGTGGAAGAAGTCTGCCCGGAACCGCCCGGCAAATCCAGCATCCACAAGTGGTAGGCTTAATGTGAGAGGTCTAGTACATAAGTGTATATATAAATATATGAATATAAAAGGATAGAAATAAATGGCATTAATGGTAATTAATGGAAATGAATGGAATTGGATGAAAGTGACAACAGTAAAGAAGTTGTACTTAATTACTAATTAAGTAATTTGAAAACTTGAAAATCTGAAATATGCTGAAAAGAATAACATGTTAAGGCTTATCCTAGGGACAAGAGAAAATTATAATATAGGTTATAATAAATGGAAAGGAGACTTATTAGTTAACCTTAGTTAAGAGAACTAAGTTAATAAGTAAACAACTATAAGTTATAGTGAAAATGTAAGATGAAATTATGATTAAATAGGAAAGAGTGAGGAAAACTTATGAAATGGAATAAGTTATATTTAATCATAAATAATGATTGACATGTTAAACAGAAAACATGTGAATTGAGATATACTTAATTACATATTAAGTAGAACATGTTATTGTGACTATGAAATCAAACAAGAATATAAAGGGATTGTGTATTACAGACCTTGGATCACAATCTAGAGAATAACATGTTGTGGAATTATTAATAAACTTAAATGGGTTAAGTTATATGACTAAAATTAATAAGTATGAGCAACTTGGTAACTTGAATAAGAAGTCAATGTGAATGAGAATAACCAAGTTAAGTGGAAACCTGATAAGGAAAAACAAGCGCATAAAGGAATGTTTAGACATAGGGTTTAATAACATATTAAAATGAGGCGCTTGGACCAGTCCGCACGTTTGAGGGTGAATAACCCAACGGGTTAGATCATCGTGGTGTCATGAGGCACAAAGGGAGCACACATTTATCTGATTATTCTGTTAGCTTCGAAGGATAGGAAGGGGAAGCATGTGGCTTCCTGAGATACGTAAGGTGCTCCTGGTAGTCCTCTGCATGGTGGCAGATGTTTAGGCTGTGCTCGCAGAGGTTGGGTCTGCGCGTTACTACCAGATGGGTGGGCCTTGACTGCAAAAGTAGCTTTGCAGTCAGAATGCTGTGACGAGGTGGCACTAGGGTGATTTAGCAATCGCCTCAATGGGAGGCGAGGTCAGAACCAACAAGGATAGTAGATCGCCGGGTACCCGTCATCGGCAGCTAGTGGGTTGTGAAAAGATTAGAGCTAAACCCAATAGACCATTCACCTTTCACTATCCAGGTACGGTGGTTGAGGGGAGACGCCAACTGGATGTTCAAAATTTTTTTTTAGGGGTAAGTCGCATAGCTCTTGTAGTCTTTACTAGTTGAGGAAGGGGCCGAGGTGGGGCTATAGCCACCATGAAAAACAGACCCGAGGGATATCTGTATTTTGAGGCTCTTAAAGGCAGGCCTGTATAGATATGGAAAAGCTCCCAACAGAGTTCTGTGTTTCTTGTATAGCCCTGCCACAGATCTCGGTGCACATTATGTGCGGTTAAGGCATCGAATACGATTGACTATACGTACATGGGAAAGTCTAGATACATGCATGTATGCTTTGGGTGGTGTATCATATACTTGAGGGCATTACTCTGATATGGAATCTGATTCGATCGAAGGTGGCAGTCCGTATGCTTACATAGCATAGTAATGACAGATATATGCGGAACGTAACATTGTTATGTAGAGATCCATACGTCACTCCGGCGTAGGGTGAGGAACTGCGTTCATTTCTGTGGCATTACGGTGGAGACCGTGCGAGAGGGGTACCATGTGGTGTACCTCAATATTGGGTGGGTAGCTACATATATATACTGTATTAGGTTAATCCACTAGGAAGTAAATGGGTACGACGTATGTGTAAGCCTTGAGTGCTGTTAACCCAAGTAACCTAACAAAAAGGAAAATGTGATTGAATGGTATATGTAGGATTACCAAAGTGTACAGTTTGAATCTAGTCACCAAAACTTGTGTTCTGACCCCCTTCTCCTAACATACTCGCAGGTTTGATTTGTGGTAGAGATATGATAGCTTTGGATACTGGTTAGGCAATATTATTACTATGGTAAGGCTATTTATACCTTATCCATTCCGCTGTGAGATATTTTCCGAGCTATGACATATTTTATATCTCTGTCTTTTCTGCAGGATACTAGAGCAACCAACACGGGTTTTGACGGATTAGAATTTTGAAAAAAAAAATCGGTCTGTCGGAATTCGGGTTGTTACATCTGGTATCAGAGCTTTGGTTTAGGATTCCTGTATAAATAGTGAGCGAACATATTTGTATTTTTAAAAATATAAATATTATATATATACCTAGATCCATAGAGGAACCAACTAAATAGAAAGAGTATAATATGGTAAGAATTGTAATGACTGTTTTGTACACTAAAGGAATCAATATGGAAATTTGAGACCCTTAGGAAATTTGAGTGGGAAGTGTCCAATATATTTTGAAATAGAGAAAGGAGGATCCCATATGTTAGTATTTCGGATTAGTGGGTTTGGCAGTAAAGTCTTATAATTTGGAAAAGGTTAAAAAGAGATAAATGGATTAGGAATATTTATAGTTGAGAGAGTTGACTTTGTGGGAGTGTATAGGAAAGCCTAGAAAATTGGAAAACCGCTTTGAGTCTAACTTCATTGTTAACTTTTAAGAACTTGGAATTATTAAAGTTTTTGGAAGATGTTTTATGGTGTTTTTTAGTTTTAACCTTAAAAGTTATTGTTTTAAAATATGTAAAGAAGTACATATTGGGTTTTGTAGTAAAATGGGGTATATTTTGTAAATAGTGATTTCTTTCGAAAAGTTTGCCTAAAATAAAATTCTCTCAGTAAAAGGTGCATATTGTAGAGCATGTACAGCTCGCTAGTTTTCTTGTTATATTGCATAAAAGAATTTTTAATAAAGAAAGTTTTTGAAGTCTCTATTCTTTTGACAATCATTTTTGATAAATTGTTTTAACAAGAGAATTTTGTTGGGTGGACAAAATAAGTCGTAGAAATTAAGAATAGAGTAGATGTTTGCACCTCGAAGTAAGATACTAAACCGACCTTATAGGTAAGAATAAGTTATAAACCCGATTGAGAAATAGTTGTCCTTATCTACTCCAGATTTTGTGATTTGAAAAAAAAATGATTTTCATTTTTTTAAGATGACATGTTTTTATGGTTTGGCAAAAGTAAGTTTTCATGAGGAAAATAAAATTTTGACACTTTTAATTTTTGGAAGGAAATTTAAATGAAAAGGCCAAACCATGTTTTAAAAGTATGGAGTAGGTAAGTAATAGTGCCTAGGGAAGACGGGGAAAGTTTTGAGGCTACGAAGATAGAGAATTATCTTGGAATAATAGTAAGTTCCCATAGCATGTGTAAGCATTGAAAAGCCTAGGGTGTTGCTTGAAATAATTGTTGGTACATAGCTAGGACTTGTGTGACTACTAGATAGTAAAAGAGCAAGTAAGTATTTACATCATGTTGTTAATTTTCATGTTAGGAGTACAACCTGTTATTGTATTTCTGTTGGGATCGTTCTGTTATTTTGTTCCTGTTGGATAGTTAGGGTAACACCTAAACCTGTCATTGATCCCGTGGTTTAAGCTTGTTGTCTGAGGGAGACATAGTCCCGAGATTCTTGGCCCTTAGTAGTAGTTGTGTAGAGTGTATGTTTTCTTGTTTTAGTTGAAGGACTAGAAGGCTTATTTGAAAATTAAACTTAGATCAGATGATTATATAAGCTAAGAGAAGAGTAAAGGCATAACTAAAAAGGAAACAGCAAATTCAGTAAAACAACAAACATGACAGTTAAAAAAGTTGAATTTTTTTGAGAAAAGATGGATGAAAAAAAAAATCCAAGATAAGATGAAAAAGAAAATATGTAACAAGAAAATTTTCTTATGTGGATTGTTCTTCGATAGGAAAATAGGGGAATCTTTATAAATAGTTTCATGAAATCCAAGTACGGTTGGAAAAAGGTCGAAAAAGAAAAACGGGAGATGTGAAGTTTTCCGTTTTCCGCCTTTTTGTAACATAAGAAGTCGAATTTAGAAAATTAGTTTTTTCTGAAATTCGAAAAAAATTAATTTGGTTGGTAGGATTTTGGATGCAACAATTGGTTGAACTGCGCTCTTGCTTTGCAAGAATGTGGGAAATTTGGTTGAAAATATATTTCGATTTTCAAAATATTCCATTCATGTAGAACTGCTAGTATATTTAGGAGGTGAGCATCTTGTTTTTAAAGAGTTTTTGAAAAATTTGCATACATATAGGAGGTACCGCTTAGGCACACATGTATTATTATGTTGTATTTCACTTTGCACAAGTGCGCAATGTTTGCAAAAGTTGGATGCATACATGATGGATGTATATTATGCGTGGGGTTAACTGATTTTTACCCTTATCAAATTTCGAGGCCGAAATTTCCGAAGGGTGGGAGAATGTAACACCCCGCATTTTATAACAATTAAATAAGGCATATGTATATATATATGCATTGATATATATATATATATATATATATATATATATATACTTAAATGAAAAAAAGATTAATGCAAATAAAAATGTAATGCATGCAAGAAAGGATTGGTTGCATGCGGTGTAAATATGTTGCATGCACTGATTATGCAAGAGAAATAAATGAAAATGATTCATGCAATGGTTTAATTTAAAAGATTACATCAAACAAGAAAAAGAGAAGTAAGAAGGGAACAATAATTACCAATATTCTAAGCCTTGTTAACAATAGCCTTAGTAGCCCAATTGGTTAGAGCAGGTGACTTGCATACAAGAGGTACAGAGTTCAATCCCTGCCACCGTCATATTTTTGTTTTAAGGTGACAGCTGAAATAACGCATGTTCATGAGAGAAAATATGTATAAATGCACATATAAGGAAAAATATACATATAAGGAAGCAAAGAAGATATATGTATATATATATATGAGAATATATATGTATATATGTTCAAATTTATATATATATATATATATACAAGAGATAAAGTTCAAGATAAGGCGAAATATGACAAAAAATCAAATAATGGTGCAACACCGTTTGAATTTTGAAAACAAAACAAAAGTTGTGCGTATATATATACGCGTAAAATGATCATCAGAAGATTTGTATACGCATAAGAAAATTACATGTGAAGATAACAGTTAAATTATAACAACCCGGATTTTCAGAACCAATTTAAAAAATTTATTTTGGCTATTTTAGTGGATTTTGAGAATTTAAAATGATTTATTTTAAATAATAACGACTAAAAATTTATTTAAATCGAAGTTAGAACATATGAATTTATTTTAATTATAAAATGAGCCTGAAATGGGGTGACAATTTGAAAATTCGATTTTAAATTTCAAATGAATGTACAGGATTCAAAATAAATCGGATTTCAGTAAAACCAGAAATATTTGAATCTATTTAATAATATCTTTCTAACGAAGTTAAGAAACTTAGATTTCACTTTATAAATTGTAAGTTATGTCCAGTTTAAAATTCAGATTAGTCGCTATGGAATTTATATATATTTTATATAATATATGGCCCTTAAAAATAGTCATTTTGCAAACGACCTCCGTTTTCGACGAAACCACTTTTGTTGGATCCGAAATGTCAAATTATTGCTAGATTCCAATTTTCATAATTTTTGGAATTAATATGCAAGCGTGGCAAAAGAAAACATGTTTTGTCAATTTCGGTTGAATTTAACCGATTGGAAAATGACCGTTTTTCAAACGATCTCCAAATTCGATGAAAATAGTTTTATTAGGACCGTATCATCAAAACATAGCTAGATTTATTTTTCCGGAAATTTTGGAGTCAGTATGTGGCCTCGGTAAATTAAAATGTACATTCAAATTTAATATATATTGATTTATATTGTAATTTTGACGAAAACTGATCGAAACAGTCGAATTGCCTTACAAAACATATCCCAATGTGTCCATAATGGGGGTATCTGGCTAAGGGTAACAATCGTTGGGTTTGATTTGGAGTTCGGAGCTTAAAGTTCACATTTAAAATATAATTGAATTAAATATTAATATTTTAAGGGTATATATATGAATTCCCAAACCCTAACCTTCTATTTAGAACGCAGCCGCCAATGAACAAACCGATGGTCCATACGCTCTGAAATTCGCCCCTTATTTTTTCTAAATCTGATCAATAATTTTGCAAAATTCCAAAGACAAAAATGAAGAGCTAGTTGAGATCCTTATTATCAACAGTTGAGATCTGAAATGATCATCTGAGATGGCCTAATTTTCACCGAGAAGCACCGTAGTTTTCTCCCATTTTCCAACGCGTGGGGGCGACCGGTGCGCCTTCGCGCATCGCGTGGGGAGGAGAGGTTCCGGCGCCTCGTTGGTCGGTCACGGATCGAACTCCGGTGAACCCAGGTGATGGCGGCGTGAGCTAATAGAGATCGACGATGGGTTTATTTTGATTCCAGAACAACAATTGGGGAAGAATGATTAGTGGTTAATCAATGTAATTATAATTAATTATATTATTAATTAATTAATTATCTCGAATGTAATTAAATGTGTATAACACGATATCTTCTTCATACGAGGTCGAAATGACGAACGGTAAGTTGCGTTTGACTCGTCTTGACAAACACTACGCAATGGAACTACTGCAGAAACAGATTACATTGGAATTTGAGGCAAATTCAAATCAAATTGTTCAGAAATTCAGAAATAAAACTAGCAGAGTGGAAACCGACTGTGAGAACTTCTCACTATAATTTCTGTACAGTTATTTATTTTATATAAACTGTCAGTAATGATTTTTATTTTTTTTTAACATTATCACAAATGTTGTACGATGCCTGTTAGCTCACCTCCCTGTCGTCCATAGACCATGGACGATTTATTTGATTGTATTGTGTTGTGATTGTGATGTGGATAAAAAAAAATATGCGTTGTATAATAAAAAATATATATGAAATGTGAATAATATATATATGAAATGTGAATAGTGTATATATATGTGTGAATAATATATATATGACATGTGAATTATATATATATATATGAAATGTATAATAATATATATATGAAATGTGAATAATATATATATGAAATGTAAGTAATATATATATATAAATGAAATGTGAGAAATATATATATGAGATGTGAATAAAAATTTATATGCGATGTGAAAAATATATATACGATATATAAAATGGTCATGTAATGAAATAAATATTTGTTCACTAAAAATATTATTTTTAGCTTATATAGGCGATGAATAAAATTGTCATGTAATGGAAAAATTATTGGATTGTTAAAAATATGATTTTTAGCATATATATGCACTGTATAAAATTGTCTGTATGTGGAATATTCAATTTTGATATAAAATTAAAATGAAAGTTGGAATCGTTTTAAAACGAATTTATAAACGATTTATAAAATCCATTTTAAATGGAAATCGACGATATATATAATATATATTTATATGTTCTGAATAGAACGCGCCGCGCAGCGACCGTTCGCGAATTTCGACCATTAACTTCAAATGGACGTAACAGGAGATCCGACCGTCGGTTTCTCCTAAAACTGAAACCATTGGGTTTGTATCGAAAAGAGCTTTCCAATGAATATATGAGATTTGAAATATAACGGTTGGATTTAGAATTATGTCCAAATCAAATTTGGAAAAGGTCGCTACGAATGTAGTTCAGTGGCCTTAATTGGAAACCGACTGCAAGGGCCTTAATAAAATTATTAAAAATATGGAAAAATTGTGTAAAATAATAATAAATGATTTGGAAAGAATTGGGATGAAAAATTCCATATTTGAAAGGATAAAACTATATTTTTATCAAAATGAACTAGTTATTAACTAGATTTGAAATCCAATAATTTTTAAATAAATAAATTGGATTTATAAAGGGTTTTAATAAAACTAGAATATATATAAATTGGAATGGATTTGAATAGAAATAATCTTCGAAATATTTCTATATTAGATTCCGTGATTATACGGATATTGTTGAGGAATTTGGAAGATATATATATCGTTATTCCAATATGATATTTGTTAGTTTCAGAATTTGATGTTGAATATAAGCCGATACTATTTTTATTCAGAGCCTTATATTTAATATCAAATTGGATTTTGGGTTTGTCGTGAACTGTGTTTAAATGACACTGGCTCTTTAACCCAGTTAAAAGCAGGATTAATTTCCAGAAAGTTGAATAATTATTAAGTATGATTTTTGAGATTGAAACTGAACTAGAGTTTTAATAAATCTTTAATTAGATTGGAATGAATAAATGGTAATTACATTAGCCAAAACATGAAATGTGATATAAACCAAATACAATTGGTTGTTGATATTGATTGTGATTGATTGGTTGTTTGGATTGTGCTCGACCAGTTTATGAGCAAAATATGCTTTTACATTTAGCATTGGGTTGGGTAGAAATATTTGTATGCTAACATCTTGTGAAACACTTCATGATTTGACTATGAGATGTTTAGAGGCGATGTATAGTTCATTTCAAATTTGATGAATTATTTTGAAATGATATTTTCTTAAGTGAAAAGAAATATATTCCCGATTTTGGATAGGGAATGTTTTATAAAAATGTTTTATAAAACAGAAAGGATTTCGAGGCCTAAACCCGATGTTGTTGAAATGATTTCGAAATGTATTATATGTTTGACAATGCAGTTCAACGCGTAACCGATTAGTTGCTATTGATGATATATTTGTTTGGTGGTGGGGAATTCATTCTCTTGCTTAACACGCTTCTTTAAGACGTACGAGCTCAAAGGTTATGTGATTAATAGTGACTGATCATATGTATGAATTGCTAATGTAAAGTACTATATTTTAGAAAGTACTTGTGATGATTATGTTGTGAAATGATTTTCCCTACTTCGGGATATGAAACGATTTGGTATTTGGTTAAAGATTCGAGTAACCAGGACGACTAAAAGTATGGGTGTTATAGCCTTAAATGGCTTTGGGCGGTGTATGCTTCCATGCGTGGGAGGTGCATCGTCAGTGTAGCCTGCTCCATCGTGGGAGGTGCACATTTATATCGAGTTTCTTAGGTGTGTGCCCTTTGCCTTGTCTAAGGAGAGCCCGATATTTGGTTGCATACTTGTTTGTATGCATTGTTATGTTTTGGAATTCATATTTCCAAGTGATTTGGTTTGTGATCTCGAACTGAAATCTACTTTGATATAAAAGCTAGATATGTATTTCAAATGATTTGATATGAGAAATTGGGAAATAAAGTCCAAAGGAATAATTTCTGTAAAGTGAATTGGATTTGGAAAATCTAAGTGTGGTGATTAATCTAAATGGGTAGGTTGGAAAATTGCATGTTGATTGATGCATTGTAGATCCATATGACTATTATTGGTTGTTGTTTATGCACTGGCATTCGAGGGGGGGGGGTAAACCCATTCCGCGTTAGTGGCGTGGTCCTGTGATTTGCCTTATCATTTATATAAGTTAATTTTAAATGATGAGTTTCTCATACCAGTCCTATGACTGACTCGTAGTTTGCTTTTCCCTTGCAAACTCGGGTGCCCCTATTTTCCACACGGGCAGTCGAGTGGTTTGTTTTGTAGATATTTATTTATTGAGCATGATTCTGGATTGAAGCTTAAAGTTGTGTCCAGAGCATTGATAGTCTTCCGCTGTGTTAGTTTATTTGTTTCCGCTGCATTGTATTACATTTATTGTAAATTAATCTTCTGTTGTATTATTATTTTTCGATATACTCTGAGATATTTTGTACTCTGATGTAACATTATTATGATGTTTATAAAAGTCTTCTGTTATTTGTTCTGATGTGTTGTATGCCAAGAGTTAGTGTATGCGGGATTCGAACGGTCTTGGTCAGTTTAGCGATCGATTAGGTCCGGGCGAAATTCGTATCACTACATAAATAAATTCTAGAAAAATCAAACATTCGAAAATCAAATTTCTGCACCAAAACAGCTCACGGGACCCAGGGTGGCCAACACCGCGGTTGACACCCCTATAAGGGGGTGGACACCAGGGTCGATACCCCCAAGATCCGAGCAGATTCATTGACGTATCTGGACCATTTTCTTAACCAGGCTCAATGCTGACTCAGCGTTGCATGTATGATAAGATCCTGAACGCCTATAAGTAGGCTAGCAGAGCCTAGCCTAAATCTCACATTCTCTGAGACAATGTCTAAGCTCTGCCATTCTTTCTCATCATCAAATATCTTCAGAAAAATAAGATAATCTGTTTAGGAAAATTCTCAATCAAGATCTGGAGGAAAAGAATGAATATTAATTAGAAGGTGTTCAGAATCATATTCGAAGTGAGGTAATTTTCTAGATATGGTCTATTCAATTTTCTTCCTCTTTCTTCTCTTTTCTTTTGGTAAAAATTATGAATCCATGGTTGTTAGGTTCTGAATCCAATTAGGGGAAAACCATTGAATGCTAGATCTGGACCAGATCCAGGATTTGGAAAGCAAATTAGGTGAGTGGATTTAAGTTATATCATTTTTTATATTGATATATTATCGTTTAAACATTCCCCGTTATTATGCAATGTAAAGTGATGAAATGTTATATATGACATGCTGAAATGTGATATGTTGAAATGTTTAAACATATGTTAAAAAGATTAAAGTGACGAATGTGACATGTTGGAATATTAATATACTAAGATATTAATATGTTGGAAAATTCATATGCTGAAATATAAGAATGTAAAATATGTGTAGCGATTACTTTTGTTTCAATTCCATGTTAACTTGTGACGTTTATGCACCTGGACCATCAACGGTAGAAATTTAGAAAATTACATGTTAGTTAGTTTGATTTGAACAATTACATGATTAAACAATTACATGTTAGAATAGAATTTATTTTATGTTATAAAGAACATGTGACCTGAAATGGGTTTAATATGATGACATGTAAAATATAAACTTGAAAGAATAGACATGCCTAAATAATATAGCAAATTTACAGTAAATAGGAAACTGTAACCGCGCTTAGGCACGAGGTTAGATTACACTTGTGGTAGAAGTCTGCCCGGAACCGCCCGACATATCTAGGATCCACAAGTGGTAAATCTAATGTGAAGGGTCTAAGTGCGTAAATAAAACATGTAACGGTGCCAAGACATGAAGTTAAGTCAACTTGTGGAAGAAGGCTGCCTGGAACCGCTCGGCAAATCCAACATCCACAAGTGGTAGGCTTAATGTGAGAGGTCTAGTACATAAGCATATATATAAATATATGAATATAAAATGATAGAAATAAATGGCATTAATGGTAATTAATGGAAATGAATGGAATTGAATGAAAGTGACAACAGTTAAAGAGATAAAATGAACGGGGAATGATAATAACCTAGTATAAATAAATTACATTAATGAAAATGTTATATAATTGGTAGACTTGTCCTAGGGACAAGTGGATATTATAATTTAGGTTATAATAAGCAAGTGGGAAAATGAGATAACTGGTGTAATGAGAAAAATGGTACTTAATTGTAAATTAAGTAATCAGTAAATGGGGGAAATTTTATGTAATGAAAGAAGTTGTACTTAATTATAAATTAAGTAATTTGAAAAACTGGAAATTAGATATATGCTGATAAGAATAACATATTAAGGCTTGTCCTAGGCACAAGAGGAAATTATAACATAGGTTATAATAAATGGAAAGGAGACTTATTAGTTAACCTTAGTTAAGAGAACTAAGTTAATAAGTAAACAACGATAAGTTGTAATGACAATGCAAGATGGAATTATGATTGAATACGAAAGAGTGAGGCAAACTTATGAACTGAAATAAGTTATATTTAATCAAAAATAATGATTGACATGTTAAACCGAAAACATGTGAATTAAGATATACTTAATTACATATTAAGTAGAACATGTTATTGTGACTATGAAATCAAACAAGAATATAAAGGGATTGCGTATTACAGACCTCGATCACAATCTAGAGAATAACATGTTGTGGGCTTATTAATAAACTTAAATGTGTTAAGTTATATGACTAAAATTAATAAGCAAGAGGAACCTGGTAACTTGAATAAGAATTCAATGTGAATGGGAATAACCAAGTTAAATGGAAACCTGATAAGGTAAAGCAAGCGCATAAAGGAGTGTCTAGACATAGGGTCTAATAACATATTAAAATGAGAAGCTTGGACCAGTCCGCATGTTTGAGGGTGAATAACCCAACAGTTAGATCATCGTGGTGTGATGAGGCACGTGGGGAGCACACATTCATCTGATTATTCTGTCGGCTCCGAAGGATTGGAAGGGGAAGCATGCGGGTTCCTGAGATACATAAGGTGCTCCTGGTAGTCCTCAGTGTGGTGGCAGATGTTTAGGCTATGCTCGCAGAGGTTGGGTCTGCGCGTTACTACCAGTTGGGTGGGCCTTGACTGCAAAAGTAGCTTTGCAGTTAAAATGATGTGACGAGGTGAAACTAGGGTGATTCGGCGATCGCCTCAATGGGAGGCGATGTCAGGACCAACAAGGATAGTAGATCGTCAGGTACCCGTTATCGGCAGCCAGTGGGATGCGAAAAGACTAGAGCTAAACCCAATAGACCATTCACCTTTCACTATATATCGAGGTATGGTGGTTGAGGGGAGACGCCAACTGGATGTTTAGATTGTTTGTTAGGGGTTAGTCGCTTAGCTCTTGTAGTCTTTACTAGTTGAGGGAGGGGCCGAGGTGGGGCCATAGCCACCATGAAAAACAGACCCGAGGGATATCTGTATTTTGAGGCTCTTAAAGGTAGGCCTGTACAGATATGGAAATGCTCCTGACCGAGTTCTGTGTTTCTTGTGTAGCCCTGCCACAGATCTCATTGCACATTATGTGTGGTTAAGGCATCAAATACGATTGATGATACATACGTGGGTAATTCTAGATACATGCATGTCTGCTTTGGGTGGTGTATTGTAGACTTAAGGGCATTACTCTGGTATGGAGTCTGATTCGATCGAAGGTGGCAGTCCATTCACTTACGTAGCATAGTAATGACATATATGTGTGAAACGTAACATGGTTATGCAGAGATCCATACGTCACTCCGGCGTAGGATGAGGAACTGCGTTCATTTTTGTGGCATTACGGTGGAGACCATGCAAGTGGGGTACCATGGGGTGTACCTTAATATTGGGTGGGTAGCCACATATATACTTTACTAGGTTAATCCACTAGGAAGTAAATGGGTATGAAGTGTGTGTAAGCCTTGAGTGCTGTTAACCCAAGTAACCTAATAAATAAGAAAATGTGATTGAACGGTATATGTAGCATTATCCAAAGTGTACAGTTTGAATCCAGTCACCAGAACTTGTGTTCTGACCCCCTCCTCCTAACATACTCGCAGGTTAGATTTGTGGCAGAGATATGATAGCTTTGGATACTGGTTAGGCAGTATTATTACTACGGTAAGACTATACTTTGATTATATTATACCTTATCCATTCCGCTGTGGGATATTTTCCGAGCTCTGACATATTTTATATCTCTGTCTTTTCTGCAGGATACCAGAGCAACCAACAAGGGTTTCAATGGATTAGAATTTTGAAAAAAAATCTGGTCTGTCGGAATCCGGGTTGTTACATGAACAATGATTTCTAGTTGGCTTCTCTTATATGAATGATTTATTATGAAATCAACTCTAAAAAATATGATGGAAACATCCTAAATACATTTCTGGGTCTAAATGAATACAACGTTTTGAAAATCAAAATTAGTTCTTCATCAGAAATTTCCTACATTATGTATATAGACACGTAGCTTAACTAGTTTTTCATTTAATTCCTACCACCCAAATCCCTAGTATGCTGGTTCTAACATCCAAAATTAGAACAAGTCGATTTTCTAAATATATCTTCTTATATTTGGAAAGCGGCTAGATGGGAATTTTCATATTTCCACCCTTCTATTATATGCCTTTTCTCTTTTGTATCTTGAGATCAATTCCTTTGTCTTCGATAGAAAAATTATATTTCCCGAAGTATAGTTTGTGTGAGTAGTTTTTACTTTTAAAGTTCAAAAAACTATTGGGAATTATAGTGTCTATAACATAGTGTTAATGGATCTTAAGGCTATTTAGACACTAGAGAGGTAAAGTCTATTTATGAATTTAATCCTATATTTATTCACATTGAAAACAGAATGAAGTAATAAAATAAAATGCAGTAAAGTAAATAACACCAGGATTTTTTATGCTAGTTTGGATTAACCAATCCTATATCCAGTCCTGCACTTCACCTTGTAGAATTTCACTATAATCAGTTGTTTTCCACTGGGGGAAAGAACACCTTTACAATCTTGATTTCATCGGATACAAGATACACCTTCTCTTTATCGACGCCAATAAACTATGGCAAGTAGTCGTATCTTCAATACAGATTCTTGTAGATTCAATGATCCTATAGACCTCCGATTGCAATATATCTTTGAATTCTTTGAGGAAATAGGATGAAATCAGAGAGAGAATGATGTGAATTCAAGTACAACTCTCTGGTATTGTGTGGCTTCCAAATCAACGAAGAATTGGCGTGAAAGAGAGTGGATTTCCAAGGATAATTGGAAAATATTCAATGGATTTGTAGTGCAAATGTACGGAGAAGGAGTAGAGGAAAATGAGAAAAATTGATGTTAAAATTCGTTTTCAAAATCCTTTAGATAGTGGTTGAAGAGATGTGTCTTTTGGTGAAGGGATATAGGGAAATATCTTTTCAGTTGAAAGTTGACAATTTGAAAAACTCTTATATGTCGACATACAAAAACATATATGCCAACTTATAAGTATCAGAAATAATTATAAGTGTTTCAAATTTTCAGCATTTCAGATTACCTTATATTTGTGGATTTTTGTGATTCGTTGAGGTCAATGGTTGATTGTATTCAAGTATAATTGCGTTGGGATCATTAACAAGATATTCTAGGGTTCAACCAACTCCTTTTCACTTCACAACACCTATGTTCTTTTGCATCTTTTTGAAAGAGGCTATGCAGCAGTATAGGATCGTGTAGTATGGAGTATAAATATAGAATGGTAAAGTAGTAGCTATAAGTAAAATCACACGGTCGATTTTATACTGGTTCGGACCACTGTCCTACGTCCAGTCCTAGACTCACTTCTGGAATTTCACTAACACAACAACCCTCAATTCACCCGGAGGAATAGGTTTACAACTACCCGAATAGCCGAACGGGATTTCTTGCCTCAACTGCTGAGGACGACTTCCACAATACAGAAAACTTGTTGACTACTTGTGTTCTTGTTAACACGAATATGTCAAGTTGAAGTACACCCTTCCTATAACCTTTCCTTGATGATACTAGTGTAATTCGTGAAGGAATATAGAAGGTTTAAAAGATTAAAATCTTTAGAGTATGAAGATGAAGTGCTTAGAGATCTTTTAGAAAAGATAGAAAGAATTATAGTAAGATTCGGTGATTTGATCACTTAATAAAGTCTCTATTTATAATTACAAAAGGATATAACTTATCACGAAGAGATTCGATAAAAAGATATGGATTAGAAAGTTGTGATTCTTCATTTAAAGTTGCATCTCTTCGTACTCAGATGTCTGAATGAAATTTTCAGATGTCTGTTTTGATTTAAAAACAAAACAGCAAGAAAATAGGCAATTTCGAAGCAGATTCAAATGTCTGAATTAAAAAATTCAGATGTCTGTTTTTGAATAAAATTCAAACAGCAAGGAAATAGGCCATTTTGGAGGTTATTCAGACGTCTGAAATTTTTGACTCAGACGTCTGAATATTATGGGAAATTTATTCTTTGCTTCAGTAGACAGACGTCTGAATTAAATAATTCAGACGTCTGTTTTCTGTAACAGACCTATGCCTTGTGTATGTCATATATAAAATTATATACATATATTAAAACATGCATGTGTGTGTTTCATCAAGGAAGATTTTAACAATTAATACTAACTAACAGACTCTAAACATATATAATCTTCGATTATAGCTCTTGAATCTGCTGTAGAGTATCTTCCTGCAAAACAAAGTTAGTCGATAATAATATATATGTACATGTATATATGTCATAATCAAAACACCATATAGCGAGATCCAACATTCTCCCCCTTTTTGATAATGACAACTATATATGTGACTCCCCCTGTCAATATGCATATATTATCATATATTTCTCCCCCTTTGTCATTGACAAAAAGGAGATACTTATGTAAATAATTCATGAATATGCACAAACAAACAAACGATACACATACGTAATAAGCACAAATATACAGACAAATGATAGACATTTAAAGTTCATTCAAATGACTGAATTATGGGATAAAATTTTGATCCCATGAATATTCAGACAACTGAATCTGGGATTTAGTCGGCTGAATATATAGGTTTTTTTTGAGTTATGCATAAGAAACTGAATAAAAATATGTAGAAATGATATAGTATATCAATTGACCATTAATATGAAATATGATGTGTAAAAGAATAATTGCATATCAATATAAATAGATAAGATTACCAATTTTTCCGATTTATTCTTTCATTTTGAGCTCTGTTTCCAAAAATTTCAGAGATATTGGAATAACCTTATTGTTGTGGTGTACCTACAAAAAATATGATAAATACTTTGGTACCCACTTCCTTTGTCAGGGTCCAATGGTTAAATGGAAGGTAACCATACCTAAGAGGGTGTAATGGAACCTTTAAAAATAAAATTTTCATTATTAACTACCGAATCAAAATAATCATCTATATATCTTTCTATGTTTTTCCAATTTACATGAATCCAAATACTTAAATAATTTATTTTGATATTTTCTTTGGTACTTCTAGATTTATTATAAATATCTCTAGTCATAGGAGTATTCGAATTTCGACAAAGATTGAACCTTGGATTTATTCGTGCTTTAGTACTAACAGAGATATTTTTATTGTACATAAAAGCATATCTAGTACTATTCCTCTGATTAGTTTTGTTATATCCTAAACCACTTTTGTCGTGTAAAGGTCTAGAACTAGATAAAATCACATTTAAATCATTTTTTCCTTTATTGAATTTTGCAAACTTATTAGAAAGTTGTGATTCTTCATTTAAAGTTGCATCTCTTCATATTCAGATGTCTGAATGAAATTTTCAGATGTTTGTTTTGATTTAAAAACAAAACAGCAAGAAAATAGGCAATTTCGAAGCAGATTCAAATGTCTGAATTTTTTAATTCAGATGTCTGAATTAAAATTCAGATGTCTGAATTAAAAAATTCAGATGTCTGTTTTTGAATAAAATTCAAACAGCAAGGAAATATGCCATTTTGGAGGTTATTCAGAAGTATGAAATTTTTGACTTAGACGTCTGAATATTATGGGAAATTTATTCTTTCCTTCAGTAGACAGACGTCTGAATTAAATAATTCAGACGTCTGTTTTCTGTAACAGACCTATGCCTTGTGTATGTCATATATAAAATTATATATATATATATATATATATATATTAAAACGTGCATGTGTGTGTTTCATCAAGGAAGATTTTAACAATTAATACTAACTAACAGACTCTAAACATATTTAATCTTCAATTATAGCTCTTGAATCTGTTGTAGAGTATCTTCCTGCAAAACAAAGTTAGTCGATAATAATATATATGAACATGTATAGTTGTCATAATCAAAACACCATATAGCGAGATCCAACACTTCTCTAATAGGCTTTGGTCATTAATTGTTCTGATTATCCTTCCTCTGTTATTCTTCATTGCTATGATTAACCTTTATTTTGTAATTCTTCTTTTGTACTCTTGTTTATCACTATAAGTGACTTCACAATATATGTAAAAACCCGGATTTTCAGAACCAATTTAAAATTTCTATTTTAGCTATTTTAACGGATTTTGAATATTTAAAATGATTTATTTTAAATAATAACGACTAAAAATTTATTTAAATCGAATTTACAAGGTAAAATTTTATTTTAATTATAAAACGAGCCTGAAATGGTGCGTAGTTTGAAAATTCGATTTTAAATTTCAATTGAATGTACATGATTCAAAATAAATCGAATTTCAGTAAAACCAGAAATATTTGAATCTGTTTAAATATATCTTTCTAACGAATGTGAAAAACTGAGATTTCATAATATAAATTGAAAGCTACGTCCAGTTTAAAATTTGAAATAGTCGCTATGGAATTTATATATATTTTAATATAATATATAGCCCTTAAAAATAGCCATTTTGCAAACGATCTCCGGTTTCGACGAAACCACTTTTGTTGGATCCGGAATGTCAAATTATTGCTAGATTCAATTTTCATAATTTTTGGAATTAATATGTGAGCGTGCTGAATTTAAACGTGTTTGGTAATTTCAGTTTGAATTTAATCGACTGGAAAATGACCGTTTTTCAAACGGTCTCCAAATTCGACGAAATTAGATTTGTTAGGACCATGTCGTCAAAACATAGCTAGATTTATTTTTCTGGAATCTTTGGAGTCAGTATGTGGCCCCAGTAAATTAAAATGTACATTGAAAACAAATTTGAACGTTAAATTAGTTTATATTTCAATTTTGATGAAAACTGATCGAAATGGTCGAATTGGCTTACGGGACGTATCCCATTGTGTTTGGAATGAGGGCATTTAGCTAGGGACAATAATCATTGGGTTCGATTTGGGGTTCGAAAGAAAAAGTAACTTTTTAGAGAAAAATAATAATAAAATAATTATATATATATTGGGCCCAAGCCCTTATTCTCCTAACCACGGTCAAATTAATAAAAAAAATGAAAAAAAAAGAGTCGTGCCTCCCTCTTTACAAACCCCATCATTCCTCAAGGTCCGCCGCTCCCAGGCGATCGTCGCGCCTCCGCGCCGCCTCCAGCACCTCGGCGCCACTCTCCCCTCCTCCCTTCTTTCTTCTCCCTCCAATCGCAACCGCCACACCCTAAAAACCACCTCCTCCAGCGCCGCAGTAGACCCTCCACCACCTGGCCGTTGCCTCCCCCGCCACCTGTAGACTCCAGCGCGCCATCCCCCACCCCCAATTCCACCAGTGAGTTTTTTATTTCTATTTTTATTTATTTATGTAATTAAAAATATGATTTTTATATGAAATTACCTTGTTTTAAAAATGTGATTTTTATATAAATAGCATTGTTATAAAAATGTAATTTTTATATGAAACGTCATGAAATAAAAATATGAATTTTATATATATAGTAGCATAATAAAAATAAGTTTTTTAGATATATAGTAAACTTTATAAAGATGTGATTTATATATCTATTAGCAAAGAATAAAAATAGGATTTTTAATATATGTAAAGCGATAGTTAAATCTTTAATCAGATTTGAACGTGAAGTGGTAATTAAATTTACTGATAACACCGTGGTGTTTGATATGGAGTATTACCAGTTTTGCTCCAAGGGATGAATAGGTTGGTATTGAGATTAATGAATAAATGATTACTTTGGTAAGGCTCGGTAATCCCGACTAGTTGATAAACCTTAATTTGGTTTAGAATTGATATCCAAAGGAAGATTAAAGTATAAAGTTAAAAGAATTTATATTTGATAAAATTAATGGGAACCTTTCCCAAAGGATATGAATATTTGAATAAAAGAATATTCAGAATTGGAATGAGGCATATGTTGTGTTTTTATAGCACTTGATTATAAGATACGTGAATTATTCGGAAAGGTCGGGTTTATACCCATTCTGAATAATTGATTCGACGATAAGTCGATGATGAAAACGGTGGTTGAAGACCGGAGGACTTCACATCGTTTGGATGATTACTGATGTCTTGATTGGGCTGTACACCCAAGACAAGGTAATAAGTGGTGATCGTCCAGACATACTTGGAGATCGATCGGATATGCGAGGACCTCTCTCCTGTATTGGACATATGGGACGAGGAATAAGGTGCCTCCGGTTTCGTTCGGACCCAGAACAAACTAGTAAATGGATGTGTGTCTGACACTGGATTTTATTCTTTGTTGATTGATTTCCATTAAATATATATCTGTTTGGTGGCGAAGAATTTATTCTCTTGTTTAACACCCTTCTTTGAGACGTACGAGCTTAGAGGTTATATATCGATAGACATCAGTTGCATGGAATGAACTGTCAGTGTGGCATGCTGAGATGAAAGTGATCAAGGCTTCTCTTGAAAAGCAAAGTCTTGTGGTTGATGATCAAAGCACGGCTCTAAATAGCATAGTTTTGTGTATAGCGTTAATTCGCGAGCCTCACACCTCGGTATGAGTCAAAAACGGGATAAGGGACCCAAGGAGTGCACGACGTTTCCTTCTAGCTATGGGTGGTGTCATGGTATGGAGCCAAGACATTTATTATATTTTTACCTATGTGGATGATGGATAGCGAGGCGACTCAATATATCGGTTACTACGGAGCCGATTGATAGGTCATATAGGATCGGGAAACGTGTGTTCAGGAATACTAATCCACTAACGTAAGTGTGGACCGGCCTTGGAGGATGTAAGGGTTCACTACGGGGAACCCTGAGGCATTTGCTAGAGTGTCTCGAAGCCGGCGAGGAGTACATCCCTTGCCTCGACTCATGATGGAAATCCAATTTCCAATACGTGATATTTCGGTTTTGATTGTAGAGCCTAGTATGGCAACATAATAGATGGGGTACTATGCCATCTACGATTAATACATTTGTATTTGAAGTTGTTTTATACACTATACACTTATAATAGTATCAAATGGTTTTTTTTAAACGTACCAAGCATGTTTGGCTATTATAAGGTAAAACTCTATCCTACGGCTTGCATTGCATTGTGTGATGGGACCCGAGTCTTATAATAGCTTCATTTTTCCAAAAAGCATTGCACTGTTTGTTATATTCACTGGTATTCTTGAGAGGAAACCCATTCCGTGTTATACGGCGTGGTCCCTTGATTTACCCTACTTTAAAATAAAAAAACAAGTTAATAACTGTTTTAGTTCTCATACCAATCACCTGATTGACTCGGAGTTTATTGTTTTAAACCTAAACTTTGGGTGCCTCTATTTTCCACACGGGCAGCTAGTAGTTGGGTTTCTGCAGATATTTCTTTTACAGGATCCTTGATTCACAGGTGAGGCTATACTCGGAAAGCACTGTACCCGTGTATCTCTTTCGGTTGTGTCAGTTGTTATTTTCTGCTACACATTATACTTATGTATTATTTTCCGCTGCTATGTATTTTAAATCTCTGATATTTTTCTGATGTATATAATTTATTCATACTCTGTTATATTTTTGTACTATGATGTAAATTATTGTAATAGCAATGAAATGTTCTTTTGTTTGAATTCTAATTTGTCATGTTCTCAACTCAATCCGGGCTTTCCTGTAAGAGCGAGTTTTGGGTCATTTCATTTTGGTATCAGAGTTTTGGTTTACAGAGCTCGAGAACAAGACACATTAGAACCGAACGTAAGAATTCATCAGAGATTGGATTAGTAATATCCAATAAGAATGACTCGTTAGAGATGGGATCAGTAGTATCCTAGAATGAGTTTCAAAAAGTGTTATTTTTAAAACAAAAATGAAAACAAATTTTGTTTTGAAAATTTAAACCTTATTATACGTATTTGAATATTTTATTTTAAATTGATTTTGCGTAATCGAGTATATGAAGATTTTGCATACACGCCTTGCAAACGTGTATACAAATCCTTAAATATACTGGATGGATATAGAATCACGCTCTAGTCGCTCGGGGATAACTCTGATGATGATGCATCATCATCAGTGCTTATGTTCGAGTTTCGAAAGTGAGATATCTATATATTTCCAATTGACTGGTGTGAGAACCAAGACATAGATAAGGTCTATTGCATGCATCCTAAGGTGTACTACACGTATCGGTGTACTTTTATGGTGTTTAACTTAAGAGTTTAATAGAAACTAAACTGATAATTTTTGTAGGTAATTACTTTGATTGAACTACCAATTAAACCTCAATAACTAACGATCGGCACCGCTCATAGAGCTATTTTATATCGAAGCACTTCTCCTAGAGATACTTAATTATGGAACACCGTTGTTAAAGATAATTGATATGGAAACACAAACATGATGCTACATAATGTGAAAGACACTACCACTAGGCAACATATTATAAAATCATTGCCACTGGGCTACATAGTATAAAATCATTTCCATTAGGCTACAACATACTGAAACATCGTCAATATGCGATATAATATAGAAAAACTTCCACCAGGCCATGCCATATGGGTACATCACCAATGTTCTAAATAAACATTGGAACTTCATCACCGGGACTATATATGGATAAATTTCCCATAACAAACGACTATGTGTGATCCAACTACGCATTGAGGGAGAGCTCGCAACACCGACTAGCTAATATGTGTCATCTTTTACATCTATATCAGCCTCTCAACCATAGTGTACGCTTATTATTGTACAAGCTAGGATACACCATCTGAACTATATCACATCACATTAATATCCATGCATACCAGTCCTCACATTATCCACTATTAGCTAAAAATCATTTACTCAAACTCTTCAATGTCCTAGCACCAACTCATAAAGATCTAGCTTTTCTAGTATCTCTAACATCTATAATATGCATAAGATATAGTTATACACACTACAAGAAAATTGATTTTTTTTGTTGTTGCAGAAATTAGTGGCGTTTATTCGCAAATGCAAGAAATGGTGTTTTACCCATAATATAAACGCGGAATAAAAAAATTCACTTCCCCACCTAAAAAACATTAGTCCGCGCGTTCTAAAATAAACGTAACCATCTAATTTCAATTTCTCTCCCCTCATACTTGCAATCTTTTAATCCTCATTCTCTTTTCCCAAATCGCTCTGTGCACTAATTAACTTTCCTTCCATCTTCATTAACCCTTCGTACTCCACTCAACAGCGTCAAATCCGTTCATCGTGCTACCCTCTTCGACGTTCTCTTTTATTTTAATCGAATAATGTATGTTGCTTGAGATTTCTACATAAACCCTAAATAGGTATGATTTTCATATTTCAGATCTGATTTAATTATATTATGTCGATCTCAAATATTTTAATGGGTTTTGAGAGGCGGATAACAGAGAAAGGGTTTAGAGATTCGATCTAGGTCGAGGTAGTTTGGGTATGGTTAGCAGCTTTGGTGGACAACACAGTTCAAGTATTCAATATAGAGGATATATAAAAAGGCGTTGATGTTAGGGAATGGTTTTTCTTAGCTTTTGTTTCTAGACATTTAAATTTGACTTTATTAGATTGTTATTTTAAATCAAGAGCTAGATTTGGCGATGAGAAGGCATTGCTCATGTCACAAATGAGTTTGGAAAAATGATTCGGGCAGTCTACTATGTTTTTTGCCTCCACTTTGATCGAACATGGTGGGGTTCCTCAATCAGAAACTCTAGAATCTCTTCTAAAAAAAGTGATTCATGTCATCAGTTGTGGGTATGAATATAAGACCGACTGGGATAATGAGGTAGTTTATCGACTGCCCCTCAAAAAAACTATTTTTCTCCAATATTGGCGTGCCCTACTTCGATTACACTAGGCTTTGTGTTCTAGTTCTATGCCACAAGTACTACAGTGGTGTTCTTTGATTCTGCAAATTGTATGCACATGTAGATCCATTCACTAGATTAACTCTTAACACGAGAAAGACGGTTTCAACCTTTCAATGCTTATATTTTTTAAAATACATTGAAGTTGATAAGTGATAAGAACATGAGAAAGTTGGTCTTTTGATTTCTACAGCTTCTTTATTTTTTTTAAAAAAAATTCTTTTTAGTCTAATAGATTGTTTTAACACTTAATATTTCTATGAGTGATAATTGATTTTGAAAGCATTTTAATAATGTAATATATGTAATATTCTAGATTTTTTATTTTTGTTTGTTTGTTTTGGTTTTCACTCCATCGCTTTGTGTAGAAACTTGAGTGGTTGGCGCTGGAGATTTGGTTGATAAGCCAAAGAAAATTGCTTGGCAACGATCCTTCTTTAGTATATCCCAAGATAAACATTTGGTGCATCTGCACAAGATAGGTTCCACCCTAAATTAGGGATACTACTTGCTACAGCTTCGCAAAATATAGTCTCTATGCTCGTTGAATTACATAGTGTTATGTTATCTTTATTTAGGTAAATAGTATTTTTATCAATTGTCTAATTTATGAAATTTACCAGTATTAGTACCTGCAAACAACAAGATTGAGGATTTGGCACTAGGTTGTATGCAGAGTCATACAACGGAGGTGACTTCTATAGGCTGGAACAATACCCCTGAATAACTGGTTTCTGTAAGTCGGGATTTTGTCGAAGATTAGTCAACTAAAACTAGTGAATGCATTAATGAGGTCAGCACAATGGTAAACAATTTCCGTTCATGTGTTTTTATCCAAATTATTCCACTTTCTTGGTTATTGGAGGTTACCAGGTTAAATTTGCATGCTATTTATTTCTATCACGTGTCCTAAACATAAGGGAATGGTTTATATTCCATATGTGCTGGCATCATATTAGTGCTTTGACTTTTGCTCTTGCCAATGCTACTACGACTGAGCAGCTAGGGGTTGTATGTTCTCTTCCCTCGTTTTTGTTTTAAATATGTTACTTAGGTGAGTTTATATGTCCGTGTAGGGGAATGTCATAAAACCATGTTCACTGTTAGGAAGTGCAATAGAAGTAAAAACCAGAGGCATATTCAATGTTTTTGAACGTTACTTATATTATGCAATAGAAGCGAAAACCGGAGGTGTATTTCATTTTGAATA
This sequence comes from Allium sativum, assembly GCA_030737875.1. Taxonomy (NCBI): domain Eukaryota; kingdom Viridiplantae; phylum Streptophyta; class Magnoliopsida; order Asparagales; family Amaryllidaceae; genus Allium; species Allium sativum. The sequence goes on along the minus strand of CM060919.1, from coordinate 562,893,155 downwards.
AAATTTATTTGGTAGGGTTAGTTATACACTAAATTACATTGGAAATAAACACATACACCACACCACGCACAATTTAGTTATCAGTCATTTGCTTTTGCCAGCTGCAATTGTATGATTTATCTCTAAGTTTTCTTTTAAAATTGCAGGCAGCAGAGTTCCAGCGACAACATTGGCTTCGACAGTTGATCCATTTTCTTCTCCTTTTGACATTTCTTTTATTAGCCATATTGGTAATACCGCTCTACCTATATTATTTACTTATTTATTTATTCTTTTTATTTGACCTGTCCTCTGCTTCTAATCATGTTGTTCTACATAGGCTAATGCAACATCATTCAACGGATTTATACGTACAAAAATATATACTATGATATTAGGTTATATTATTATTTGACCTTGTAACCAACTATGATATTTATGATTACAGTGAGATAAGGTTGGCCATGTCAGCTGGGTGCATGAATTTATAATATTTATATTGCATTATTGTTTTACCTTAAGGAATTGAATTTAACCATGCAAAATTATGTTGTTGATAATCCTTTGTTGATACTTTGAATAATCCAAAAATTTATGCTATTGGTATAAGTATCATTTGCAGTATATTTTAGTAGATTGTCCTGTTAATAATCCTTCAGAAACGTTTTCAAATGACTACTCATGTAACTTTAACCACTACAGACAACATCTAAAACTTGATGATAGTCATGATTCCAATCCAGTATGGTACTTTTAGTTTTTCTGATTCATCATATTTCAGTTAATGCTAGATTTTTGTAAATTATTTGTATAGTGTGAATGTTTTGTATATGCTGGAGCACAAAAGTGGTAGTCTGGTCTTCGTGCTTTTGATTTTCAATGATTGATGAATTGGCAACTTTGATTGCAAATTGTTGTGAGCCGAGTGATGGTATTATATCCTACTAGCTCTTTAAAGGTAATATTATTTCGTATTTAAGTGAAGTAAAATGATGATGATCTTAGCAATGTGTCTTTACAATCAATCATGAATTACTACCTATTCTTTAATCTTTTACATATACTTACACCCTTTTATTGTTGTTGTTATATCATCATACATGGAATTCATATACATGATTGTAGGCCTACCGGTAATGCCATGGTTAGGAGCTCGCCTTTGCATTATGGGTGAAGGACTATAGCCGATGGGGATGCCGTCTCTATATTCGGATCCAATCATGTCTGGGTCGACCATTGTTCTTTGTCTTGCTGTGCTGATGGGCTTATTGATGCTATTATGGGTTCCACTGCTATCACCACAACCAATAATTACTTCACCCATCATAACGAGGTTTGTTTGTTCCTTCTTTATGTTGTGAGGTCCAAGTTTTCAATCCCAACTTACTATATCCTTGTGCCTAACCAATTAAAACCTTAAAAATTTTACATAAAATCCCATTCTGCTTTTATATATGAAACTTCATGTAGAAAATTTCAACTTATCATTGGCTAGCAAAATTGGAACACCTAATATTGGAACAAGTCACGTCTGGAGCCAGTTTGTCTATTTTATCATCTATGGAGGGCTGATCCTCTTTCAGTATTTTATATATATATTGTCTCAAGTCTTTTAATTATGTTTTAGTATAATGTGCTGATAAAGAGATGATGCATCAACTTGTTGTAGGTTATGCTTCTGGGACATAGTGACACATATCATAGGGACATCATGCAAGTCACTATTGCCTTCAACCATTTTGGTGAAGGATTAATTCAGTGAATGCCCGGGTTTGTCTGGCACTGCTATAATGACTTAGATTGCACGGTACCAAAAGTTTTTATTTTTATTTTTTAATGGTGAATAAAATAAGCAAATTAATTAATTACTCTTTACTTACTCAAGCAAGCAAACTAGGTATTGTTAAACTAGTTTTAGCATTCTTTAAGTGAAATTTCATCCTTGGTTTTAGCAAACTAGGACATCAGTTCTTATTCTTATTGATTTTGTGTTTCAATGTTCTTTAAGTGAAATTTCCTCCTTGGATTTAGCATTCTTCTCAAAGGAAAGTGAGTTCTTCTATGTAAAAACAAATTATTCAGAACAGAGTCTAAGCATATCTAGAGTGTAGACATTTCTTACCGCCTAATTACATAATATTTCAGGCTATGTAATGTACCCTTTTTTTGGTTCTTGATAAATTATTATGTGTATACATGAAGAGAAAAATCATAAGAGATTTGGTGCCTCGGCATACTTCAGTTTGCACCTCAGTTGACAAACGCAGTGCATTTTGCTGTAGAGCTTGACTGGTAACATTAGCACCTTGTAGTTTTTACTTATTACTAATCTATGTTGTTTTATAAGACCTTTTTTCTATAATTATTTGCATCGATGTTCTTTCTCCAGTTACCTGACACTAGCTCTCGTTGCTCATCAAAATAATTATGTGAGACCAATCTTGACAAAGGACTCTATTATTGACATACAATATATGAATGAAATATAACATAATTATCAGACATACTATAATTATCTAGTAGATAGAGAAGTTTAGTTTTCTTCAGTTACCAGACATATTATAATTATCTAGCAGAATGAGAAGTTCAGTCAAAGAGAGGAGGTTAATGAAAAAACTGGGGTTGCTACTGGAAATCGGGGTTGTGGAACTTTTGGTGGTGACCTCGAGGTCTGTTATGGGTTTTCCCTTTGATGTTTATCCAACTACTGCAGATGAAGTTGGAAAGATACATTAGTAGCTGATGAATGGGTGAGCATTACTAATTATCAACTCTTCAGATGAAAGGGTTAGCATTACTAATTCTTTGTACGAAATGACCTTTTATGGTATGACGTGCATGCGAATGTAAGTGTTTTGTAAGTACTAGTTGGGTGTGATGACCCCATTTCCCGTACAGACGGAGACAAGGGTTATCTTTGGAATATAACACATAATCAGATAATAGCAGAACAGAAATAAATAAATACACCAGATAATGAACAATAGAATATACTGGATAAACGTAATCATCAGAGTTACACAGTATACAGGATCATACTTAGTACAAATACATTTCAACTATACATATATGTCTACAGCGGAAAACAAACATAATGTACAATAGGAGCTGAACAGCATAAAAAGAGATAAATGATAGAATCCATCTTCAGCTCCAACTATCCAGAAAGAACCAGCTAAAACCTGAATACAAGGCCGCCCATGTAGAAAAAGGGGCACCCGAGTTTAAAAGTGAAACAAACTACGAGTCAGTCATGGGACTGGTATGAGAAATCTACTCCACACATTTATAATATGGCTAATCACAGGACCACGCCACTTTCGTGGAACGGGTTTACTCCATTGGATTGCCAGTGCTTTAAAAATAAATCTTTCTTTTAAACATCGCAATGCTTTTTATAAAAATGAAGCCATTATAAGACTCAGTTCCCATCACACAATGCAACGCAAACCGGAGGATAGAGTTTTTACCTTATAACATCCAAACTATGTTTGATATGAATAAAACAAAGGCATTTGATATTATTGCTAGTGTTTATATGTTTGAAAACAATTTCAAATCATAACTATCAATCATAGACGGCATTAATGCCCCATACCACTATGTCGTCATATATACGTGTACAATCAAAATCACACAGTCACGTATTTTGGAAATTGGATTTCCGTCATGAATCAAGGCAAAAGATAGTCCTTACCGAATTCGAGACTGCCTAGCCCGAGTCTCAGGATCAGAACGCATCGACCCTTGGATCGTCAGGGCCGGTCCACATGGAGTGGATTAAAATGCCTGAACACTACGTTTCCCCGCCCTTTGGGGCGTAAGCGAGCCAACAAATGACTCCATCGGATCCGGATCGTCCGATCTAACCGAGGCGCCTCGCAACAGCAACAACCATATAAGTCAAACTCGTCAGGGCGTGTAAAACCACTGACGCCACTTCTAGCTAGGAGGAAACGCAGGCCCTCCCTGAGGTCCTTTCTCCCGTTTCTAGTTCATACCGGGGTGTGAGGCTCGTGATTTCACGTTAAACACAAAGCTACGCCACACAGGCGGTGCTTTAATCATCACCACAAGACTTTGCTTTTCAACAGAAGCCCTGATCACTGCATCTTAGCATGCCATACAGGCAATTCACACCGTGCAACTGATGGATATCAATCACACAGAATAAATTCCAATGTCAGACACACTGTCCATTTGCAAGTCCGTTCTGGGTCTGAACGAAACCGGAGGCACTATATACCTCGCAAACCCATCGATCACCACGTACGTCTGGACGATCACCACTCATTATCCATATTTCGGGATGCCTCCCAATCAGGACCTCGGTTAGCATCCAAATGAGGTGAAGATCTCCGGTCTTCGACCATCGTCTTCATCTTCGATTCCTTATCGTCGATTCAGTTATTCAGAATGGGATGAACCCGGTCTTTCTGAGCAACTCGCGTATATAATAAACAAGTGCAACACTAACATACACACGCATCTTTTCTATTCATTAGTCACTAACCGTCAATCAGTAAGAGAACGATTTCCCAAATATTAACCCCGAAGGCCGAAACAAACATCAAATCAACACCCAGGAAACCATTCGACTTAGCCAACCTTCAGTTAATTTCTAAATCACATCCATATCGTTTATAATATTTTATAACGATTTATCGCTATTTTTGTTTATTTTAAAATAGCCAATTTATTCAAAACGACGCTTCGGGCCATAACGCGGCCGTGGCGCTGTTTTTCTTCAGATTTGATTTACACATATCTGAAAATCTAACCGTTGGATCTTCACAAAATTTCCATCATTAGAAAGATCTTTTCAAAACGAATCCAACGGTTCCAGTTTCGGGAAAATCCGACGGTCGGATCTCCCGGTATAATCGTTTGAAGTTTCGATTTCAAAATACGAACTGCAGTGTCGCTATTCGATTAAAGATAATTATATATATATATAAATATAATCGATTCTGGCGCTGTTTTTCTTCAGATTTGAATTAAACATTCCGGACAATCCTACTGTTGGATTTTTACAAAGTTGGTGCCGTTGGAAAGATATTTCCAAGGCGAACCCAACGGTTGCGATTTCAGGAAAATCCGATGGTAGGATCTCCCGGAATAATCGTTTGAAATCACGGTTTCAAAATACGAACTGCAGCGTCGTTATTCGATATATTTCAATTCTATTTAAATATATATATCGATTCTTCGATTTCAAAACTATATTCTTTTCATACATTTGATAAAAATGATATTTTTATCTAACTGTCTTCTATTTCAATATTTCACTATTTTTAACGATTCGTGCATATAATAAAAATGTAATTTTTATTGTAAAACAATTCATTTCAAAACACTATTATTTTATATAGTTAATATAGGTGATAAAAATAGGATTTTTATTATAAAACAATTTATTTCAAAACAAAATTATTTTATACATCTCATATTGATGTTAAAATTGGGATTTTTATTATAAAACAATTTCTTTCAAAATATGAATACCATTCAACACATGAATTTCAATTCAACGAATGAATATCGATTCAACACATGAAGGTTTTCTATAGTTTATATATATAGATAAAAATGTGATTTTTATATTTAAAACACGAATACCATTCAACACATGAATTTCAATTCAACGAATGAATATCGATTCAACACATGAAGGTTTTCTATAGTTTATATATATATATAAATGTGATTTTTATATTTAAAACACGAATACCATTCAACACATGATTTTCAATTCAACGAATGAATATCGATTCAACACATGAAGGTTTTCTATAGTTTATATATATAGATAAAAATGTGACTTTTATATTTAAAACACGAATACCATCCAACACATGAATTTCAATTCAACGAATGTACATCGATTCAACACATGAAGGGTTTCTATTCAACGAATAAATATAGTTTCAACAAACTGAAAATAATTCAAGCACATGAATATTATTCAAAATTTCGGCAGCATAACGGCAGGGTAGTTAAATCCGGGACCGTCCCTAGTACGGCTCCTCGCTCTACCTTAAAACCTCGCAGTTTCTGACAATGGGGATCATGCATCTAGTTCGCACGCAGGCGGCATGTATATATTTATTTCATTTCCACAAACCAATCCTATGTGGTTTCAACCAAATATTTCTGTAACACCCCATAATTCTGTTAATATTAATATTCACAAATTAAAGAATAACTAATCTCAGATGTGAGAATTGTGGGAAACGGGTTGCGCCTTTGTGTTCGTCTCGGAATTCTGGTTGAAATAGAGTCTGAGTTTGCGTGAATTGGACTTCGTATGAGGAAGTTATGGCCATCGGAAGTTTCAAAAAATTCAAAACAGATTTCAGAAAATTTAAAATTCAAAATTCGAAGTCAAACAGGCTAGGCGGGAAATTTCCCGCCCAGCACCCCAAGTCGACTAGGGAGTCGACCGGGCAGTTGACACTCCCCCAGGTCGACTGGGCAGTCGACCTGGGTGTCGACCTGTCCAGGCGGCTAGGGTTTGGCTGATGTGTCTTTAGGGCTGAGTTGGCAAATTTAACGGTTCAGTTTAGTTCTGAGTTGATCTGACGGTCTAAATAAATCCTAAACTCTATAAATACCTAGGTAGTCTCTCACTCTAATTCACATGAAAAATAGAATAGCCACCGTCATACCGCCGCCATGGAACTCAGTGTAGCCGCCGCCAACTAAGAAGGAAGAAAGCTAATCAAAACCTTAATTCTACTCAACTCTAAAGCAAATCAAGACTCTCTTTCTTCTCTAATTGTGAGTATGATGATCTTAACAAGATTATTGTTAAACTAATTAGATTAAGTTATGAATGGATTATAAGTGAATGATGTGGATTGTCATATATGTTGTTGTAAGCCTTATGCTATCATGTATGTTGTAAATCCTATGTTATGTGATGATGATATCCTATATGTTATAAATCATGCTATGATGATATTGTACAGGTTGTAGTTTTCTATGCTAAATTGTGATAAATTATACATGTTATAAAGTCATGATGTTATTGTCTATGCTAATTAGTTCATGTTAATCAAGTCTTAATGTTGATATTATTTGGGCTATGGTGATGACAAATCATGTATGCAAGTTTAGATTAATTAGTAAAGATTATGAACATATGCCATGACATCTATTTAGATCTAGAAATATGACATCTAGAATTATGCTATGACATATGTGAATTCTATGTGCTAGTTCACACCATCATTATGTTGCATAAAACGCCATATGCAAGTTTATACATGAATTTGGGTTATGATCATATCATGTAAATTGTAACATTTAACAAGTTGACACCTTTAGGCCCATAATATGTGTAGTTTTATGCAAGTTTCACCCCTATTATGATTAGATTATTTTATTTGTCTATATGTTGTGATAATTTATCTTTGTGCTATGAGTTAGACTATTCGAGTCTAACGTATATTCTGCGTTGAATAAGCGAACGTATAACGTGGGGTAGGGGTAATATTAAGGATTCAATATTAAGAAGTTGGGGTGCAATTGATATGATTTTGCATGCCATGAGTGGATGGCCATAATTGAGTCAATTATGGACATCATTAAAATTGGAGTTAATTAATAATTTGAATAGGGAATTACTAAAAACTGGGATAAAAGATTATAAGTGATAATCAATGCGTAGGACACGAGGTTGGACTCGTTTGTGACGTTACCTGCCCGGACCCGCCCGGAAAATCCAGTAGTCACAAATGTCAGCCCAATGTGAGAGGTCCTAGGCCTAAACTAAAGCATAACAGTTGTAAAGACACGAGGTTAGACTCTTTTATGGTGTAAGACTGCCCGGACCCGCCCGGCAAATCCAGCTGCCATAAATGCTAGTCTAATGTGAGAGGTCTTTTTGAGGTTATGGCCTGAATGAATTAAGAAATACTTAACCAGATAAACATGTAAGGTGGGACATGGGGGTTAAGTAGGTGCCTTGGGTGGCATGAGGAATCTAGTGGGTGCCCTTAGTGGCATGTGAAATACGATTAGTAAGACTTAACCAAACACACATGTAAATGAACATGACTAAGAGGGTTAAGTGGGATATACTAATGGTGACAAGCTTAGGTGGGTAGCTTGTGGGGGCCCATTTCAACCAGTAATCCAAACGTATCTTTGTGGGCTCGACCCAAGTAGAGGACGGGACACGCATACTGGGCTTGACTATAAGAGGCCAAAACGGGGTAGCGGTGGCAACGCAAGTCCAATGGGTTTCATATGCGTGTGTGGACCCGGGCTGGTAGGTAAGACGTTGTTGCATCGTGTAGGTATAAGCCGTGCATTCTTTAGCTGTATCGGGTTGCCACTTTAGGGGAGTGATACACCGTACTGTGCGGCCAGCATGGGTATCTGCGAGTAGGGAGCCGATCGAAAGTGGGTAGTGGGGTACACCTAGTGGAGATAGGGGCAGATGACACCTATGTAGTCAGCTAGGGGTACGCAAGGCTATTTTTATAGTTTCAGTGTGAAGCAAGTGGGATCAACTTTGAGGGTGACTGGTGTGGTGCAGTGTAGTAATTATTCGTTAGTAATTAGGTGTGCCTTTAACGTTACCTTTAACGTTATCTTTAACGTTATCTTTATCTGCTCTTCCATACCCAATAGTTCATAGACATTTCCTTGTTTTCCAGCTTATGCCTTAGTCTAGTTATTTTGGTAATAGTATTGTTAGAATTATCATACTCGCCAGACTTTATGTCTGACCCCCTCCATTTCTATCCTTTTTCCCCCTCCAGGTCCTCAGGTTGGGCCCAACTCTAGTGGCGTTTGATAGGATTGCTTCATCTCCCTTGGGAAAGCTTGGACCGCTGAAGTAAAGTCCAGCTTGTTATCTTCTTTAATGGCTATTTATGTAATGGGATTATGTATTTTGTTTTATCAAGATGGATATTGTACTTGACTCTGATTTATAGTTTTATGATGTAAAAAACATGTTTAATTTCCGCTGCAATAAAATGAAGTTTTTGATTTCCAAGTACTACTTATTATCTGTATTGTTGTAATTTTTCTGTTCTATATTCACTTATAACCTCCATGGAAGTTAATGCATTCCCTTTGTGAGTGACATTAATGGACGTGGGGTGTTGCACGTGGTATCAGAGCTTAAGGTTACCAGAACAGATATTTTTTATAGAAAAACTATCTTTCTAAAGTATTTTTGGAAGAAGTGTTTTCAAAAACAAATCTTAATGAGTAATTTAAAGAGGAAAGTTTTTAATAAAAACATAATCCCCAGTAGCCATATCTTTATCTTTCGAATTCTCCATTTTTAATCTTTCCTTTTTCGTTTCAGCATGGCTGAAGATCTTAACCTTCCGGACGGTGTAACGATACCAGGATGGTATAGGAGGTTATTAGAGGCTAGGGCCGCTTCAGGTCCAGCCAATGTTCCTCCACCACCGGTTGTACCCGCTCCTCCTCCTCCTCCTCGCGCTGATACTTTTGCAAAGACATGCAAGGAATTTAAAGCTATGGGTGGAAAACCTTTTCAAGGGTCAGAAACGTTTGTGGAAGCTAGAGATTGGCTTAAGGAGGTGGAAGAATTGCTAGAAATCTTTGAAGTAGAAGAAGGGAGGAAAGTCAAACTAGCAGCTTGGTTAATGAAGGGAGAGGCCTCGTTTTGGTGGGAGGTCACTAATGGGGAACATCCTGTTGATTCTTGGGCGGATTTCAGACGTAGGTTTGAGGCGAAGTTTCTCTCAAGGGCTGAACAGAATCTATATATGGAAAGGTTCCTGACATTAAAGCAAGGAAGCTCATCAGTGAAAGAATATGTCAACAAATTTAATCAGTTAGCAAGGTTTGGTTTGGACTTAGTGAACACGCCGGAGAAGAAGGCTCTGAGGTTCGTTAATGGATTGAATAAGCCATTGCAAGGGTTGGCTATGACCCACATCCCTATGGGGGCCACCTTTGAGAAGCTAGTAGACATGGCACTCATGCACGAGGAGAAAGGCGCTAATGCTAATAAGGCACCCGAGAAGAAAGGGGATCAGAAGGAACCACAACAGCAAAACAAGAAGGGTGGTAAAGACAATAATGGCAAGGGAAAGAAGAAATGCTTTAACTGTGGGACACCAGGCCATATCAGCAATGATTGCCGAAAGAAAAACAAGACTGGCTGTTTTCACTGTGGTGAAGCGGGACATCTAGTGAAGGACTGCCCAAAGAAGGGGCAGAGGGCAGGGACTACCTCGGGAGGACAGGTGCAAGCTCTTATGGCACCAGGGCAGGCAAGGGGACAAGTTCAGGCTCTCGCGGTCCCACCGCTGCAAGAATGAGGTAGAACCATTTCTGTTGAAAGCTTAGTTTTTCTGTTTGATCATCCTGTCCGTACCTTATTCGATTTAGGCGTATCGCATTCATTTATCTCTACATCATTAGTTAAATCACTGCACTTAAACACCAATTTAGTAGAGGATCCCTTAGTTGTTTCGAATCCAATTGGGGGCTCAGCTTACCATGATGTGTTTGGATTTGAAAATTTCTATACTTAGCGTTGAGTTTAGATGTAATGCTTATGTTTTGGGCTTCACGGGCTATGGGCTAATTTTAGGAATGGATTGGTTATCCAGAAATGGGTCCGTTCTTGATTGTGAAAGGAGAGTAGTTAGGCTCATGACTCGCCTTGGTAACACTCTCGAAATATTTTGTAATCCCATAAATTCCGTTATGCTAAGTTATCTAGAGTCGCTTGACGCGTCGGTGGAAAATCTACGATCTGTTAGAGTGGTCCGAGAATATTCGGATGTGTTTGAGGAGGTGAAGGGCTTACCTCCGAAGCGGGAGATAGATTTTCGAATATATCTTGTGGATAATGCAAAACCAGTATCTTTACCAGTACGCCACATGGCTCCTCGTGAAAGGAGGGAACTCAATAAGCAAGTGAAGGAGTTGCTTGAGAAGGGGTTCATAAGACGAAGTAATCGGAGTGGGGTGCTCCAGTAGTATTTGCCACGAAGGCGGATGGGTCCCTTAGACTTTGTGTGGACTATAGAGAAATAAATAAGCTTACTAAGAAAAACAGACACCCACTGCCGAGGATTGACGATCTCTTCGATCGGTTAGTTGGCGCCTCGATGTTTTCGCAGTTGGACTTGGCCACTGGTTTCCATCAGTTGAGAGTGGCTGAGGATAGCATTGACAAGACTGCCTTTAGGACTCCGAACGGTTTCTATGAATGGCTAGTGATGCCCTTCGGTTTGACAAACGCCCTCGCATACTTTGTTGATTTGATGAGTAGGGTGTTTAGGGAGTACCTTAACAAATTCGTGGTAGTCTTTGTAGACGACATCTTGATCTTTTCTAAGGATGAAGAAGAGCATGCCCTACATCTTAGGGAAGTGTTGGAGACCCTACGAGCGCATAACCTTAAAGCTAAATTTTCTAAGTGTCACTTCTGGAGGAAGGAAGTACGGTTCTTAGGGCACGTGGTTTCCAAAGAAGGGATAGTTGTGGATCCCGCGAAGGTGGTGGCCATCCAAGATTGGAAGGTCCCTAAAAATGCTACCGAAGTAAGAAGTTTCTTGGGGTTGTGTAATAACCCGGAAAATGCGAGCCAATTTAAAATTTTTAAATTGATTATTTCAAAGGAATTTGAACAATTGAAATAGAATATTTCAATAAAATAGTGAATTAGGAATAGTAAGTCAGTTTGAAAATTTGAATTCGAACTTTGACTGACTATGCAGGGTGGAAAATATAACGGATTTTAGCGAAACCAAAAATATTTAAATCTGTTATTCAATACCTTTCTAAAGAATCTGAAAAATCGAAGTTTCATAACGGGAATCAAAAGTTATGGCCGAATGAATTTTCAGAAGGGTCGGTATATGGAATATATAGGCCTGGAAAATTGATATTTTGCATACGACCTCGGAATTCGACGAAACTAGTTTTGTTGGGACCGTAGCGTCAAAACATAGCTAGATTTATTTTTCTGGAATTTTTCGAATCAGTTTGTGGCCCTGGCAAATTGAAATGTGCGTTCAGAGTTAAAAATTAAATGTTTTATACTTTAATTTGAAAAATAACTGACGGTAACAGTCGAATTGGCCTACGAAACATATTCCATTGTGTCCGGAATGGGGGTATTTAGCTAGGGGCGACAGTCGTTGGGTTTAAAAAGGAGTTCGTTTAAGAAAACACTATTTAAAAATTTTAATATAGTCTCGGCCAATCATATTTTTTCATTCATAATAATAAAAAAAAAAACAGAAACCCCCCCCCCCCGACCCCGACTTCGACGGCGGAAAGCTTTTCCCTCCTTCCCAGGAGATTTTCGATCGCCACAGCTAGAATTAGCCCCTCCCCCAGTTCAACTTTTTGTAGTTCTTCCTCCCCTCTTCAAATCCATATAAGGAGCTCCCCCTATCGTCGCCTCTACGCCGAGATATCCACCTCCAAACTTCCGACCTTCAAGCCGCCACCGCCGCCGTTCTGCGCCACCGAGCTGCACCAAACCACCGCGCGCCTGTAGCTCTCTCGAAGCTCTTCCACCTCCAACTTCCTGATCGTCCCCTCGTGTACCGGTTCTCGAGAAAACCGCAAACCTAGTTTTGAAGCTTTCTGAAAGTGCGTTTTTCTTTGATCTTTTCACTTTGAAAAATCATATCTTTTTGGTGTGTTGACGAAATTTGATGAAACAGGAAACATCGAGACCGCAAGGAAGCTCTCTACCCAATAGAAGAAGATGCGGATTTTTCTGACATCGTATCGATTTTTAGCGCTCAGAAAACCAAGGTGAGAAATCTAAATTAACGTGAAATTGAATAGAAAATGTCGTGTATAATTTATATAAGCGAAATATAAATTACATACGTGTTGTATACTTCATGTACATGCGTAGTGTAAGCTATATAAGCGAAGTATGAATTTTTACATGCATAGAATAATTGATATATGTGTTGAAATGCAAGTGAAATATAGCAAATATATATATTATATTATATATATATACTCCCCTCGTCCACAAACCATGGACGATATTTATTGTGATGAATTGGTGTGAAATATTGGATGAAAAATACGAATGGTTGAATAATTGTTTGTGGTTGATATTGTTTGGTTGTGGTTGAAAAATACCCCTTGGTGATTGAAATGAATTGGAAAAATTTGTGGAAATAAAAATAAACATGCCGCCTGCGTGCGAATTAGATGCATGAATCCCCATTGTCAAAAACCGCGAGGTTTTAAGGTAGAGCGAGGAGCCGTACTAGGGACGGTGCCGGTTTTAACTACCCTGCCGTTATGCTGCCGAAATTTTGAATAATCTTTGTGTGTTAGAATTATTTTCATATGTTGAAATTATTTGCATGCATAGAAATTAAAGCCATATATTGAAACTATATCCATGTGTGGAAATGTTCATGTGTTGAAAAGTGTTGTGTAAAAATTAAATTCATTTGTGAATGAATGAAGTGTTTAAACAATAAAAATCACATTTTTATATATATATGAAGTAAGAAAAATATTCGCCTTATATAAATAGTTTCAACAATAAAAATCCCATCTTTCCAATATGAACAACATAAATAAAATGTCCATGTGTGGAAATACTCATTTGTTGAGAAGTGTGTGTAGTGGAAAAGTTCATGTGTTGAATAAAAAGATCGAACAATAAAAATTACATTCTTTATTGAAACTATGAAGTGTTGAAACCATCCATTGGTGGAATAAATATTTTGAATGATAAAAATATCATTTTTATCATATGTGTGATATGCTAAAGATACGCGGACGTTGAAATAAATATTTGTGATATAAACATTTGTGATAGAAATATTGTTTTTAACATGCATAAGAACTAAATAAAATAGTCATGGGTTGAAATCTATTTTAGTTCGCCAAAATCATCATCTTTGAAATGTGAAGTTTTAAAAATAGCCACTTGTTCAAATAAACGTGCATGAGTTGAAATATACATTAACTAGCTAATGATATGATTTTAGCCTATGCATACAACATTAGAATGAATGGTGTTTTTAAACCAAAGCGAATCAAATATGGAATTGAATGGAAAATGATAAATGCTCGAAATGGTATATATGTACATGCATATCTATTGAACAGGTTAAAACAAAAGGGGCTAGAGAAGAGAAATAGAATTTTGTGCCCGACAAATAGGTACACATTTACCGCTTTGTTTGGGTGATGATTTTATGAGCCTGTTGGCTAGCCGCTTGGCTTTTTCTTTTTCTTTTTGATATGAGACGCCCGTGTGGCTATTTGGGAATTTTCCCAGACCCTCCCGTACAAAGGAGGTTATGGCGAAATTTTCCAAAAATTTAAGGCGTTAGTGAAATAATTGAAGTGGAAACGATATAGGAATTTTTGAATAAGCTATATTTATATAAATATATAAATATAAATAGAATTAAAACGAAATGTGGCCGTGCAGTTCATATTTTGAAACCGTGATTTCAAATGATTAGTGCGGAAGATCCGACCATTGGATTTTCCCGAAACCTCAACCGTTGGGTTCGCCTTGGAGATATCTTTCCAACGGCACCAACTTTGTGAAGATCCGACTGTTGGATTGTCTGGAATGTTTAATTCAAAATTAAGGAAAAACAGCACCAGAAACGATTATATTTATATATATATATATATATATATATAAATATAATTAAATTAAATCGAATAACGACGCTGCAGTTCGTAAATTGAAATCGTAACTTCAAATGGTTAGTGTGGAAGGTCCGACCGTCGGATTTTCCCAAAACTGAAACCATTGGATTCGTTTTGAAAAGACCTTCCTAATGATGTAAAATTTGTGAAGATCCAACGGTTAGATTTTCCTATATGTGTAAAACAAAATTAGTGGAAAGCAGCGCCAGTGCATCGACACGACCTGAAACGTCGTTTAAATAAATATGGCCGTTTTAAATTAAATAAAAATGGCGATATATCGTTATAAAGTGCTATAGACGATATAGAGTGAAAATAAACCAATTTTGTTGTGTTTGTTTAATATGTGATGGTTGAATGTATTTGACATGAAAATTATAACTAAATAACTGAAATGTGAATGTTGAATAGTCCAACCATGTGAATAATTGATTTGAAAATCTAAATATACGTGGGTTATTTGAAAAGGCCGAGTTTATCTCATTTCAAATAATCGATCGACGTTGAGAAGTCGAAGAGTCGAAGACGACTGAAGACCGACGATCTCCACATTGGATGGATGGGCGCTACTGATACTCGTGATTGGAGTAGCTACCATGAAGGAATTGAAGTAGTAGCTGTCCAAACATACTGTTGATTGTACGGATATGCGAGGAATTGGTGCCTCCGGTTTCGTTCAGACCCAGGACGGACTTGAAAATGGACTATGTGTCTGACATTGGATTTTGTTCTGTGTTGGTTGATCTCTGTTAAATATATATCTGTTTGGCGGCAGAGAATTTATTCTCTTGCTTAACGCCCTTCTCTGAGACGTACGAGCTCAGAGGTTATGTATTGACAGAAATCAGTCGCATGGAGTGGATTGCCTGTGTGGAACGCCTAAGTGGCATATGATCAAGGCTTCTGTTGAAAAGCAAAGTCTTGTGGTTGATGATCAAAGCATGGTCTGTGTGACGTAGCTTTGTGTATAACGTGAATTCGCGAGCCTCACACCTCGGTATGAGTCAAAAACGGGAGACGGACCGCTGGGAGTGCACGACGTTTCTTTCTAGCTATGGTGGTGTCAGTGACCTACCAGCCCTGACATTATATATACTTTTCACCTGTGTGGTTGTTGGAATGCGAGGCGCCTCGATTTTAGGTCTGTACGGACCGGGAAACGTGTGTTCAGGAATTGCCAATCCTCGAAAGTAAGAGAGGACCGGCCCAGCCGATTCCAAGGATCATAGTGGGGTCCTGGGACATTTGCTAGAGTGTCTCGAACGGAGAGGAGCTTGCCCCTTGCCTCGACTCATGAAGGAATCCAATTTCCAATACGAAATTTGCGGATGTGATTGTATTACTAGTACGGCGACATAGTAGATGGTAGCTATGCCGCCTAGGATTGATATTTATGATTGAATTTGCTTTTGAAACATATATGCCCTAGTAATAATATCAAACACCTTTGTTTTATTCGTATGAAGCATCTTTGGCCATTATAAGGTAAAAACTCTATCCTCCGGCTTGCGTTGCATTGTGTGATGGGACCTGAGTCTTATAATGGCTTCATTTTATAAAAAGCATTGCGTTGATTTAATCATTTATTTTATTCCATGCACTAGCACTCATTGGAGTAAACCCGTTCCGCGAAAGTGGCGTGGTCCTTTGATTTGCCTTATTATTGTTGTTAATAAGTTGAATAGATTTCTCATACCAGTCCCATGACTGACTCGTAGTTTGTTTCACCTTGCAAACTCGGGTGCCCTCATTTTCACACGGGCAGCCTAGTTACATGTTTCTGACGCACCTTTTGGCTCATGGCGAGGCTTGACTACACTGTGCTGACTTGGATTTTCTCCGCCATTATTGTATCTATATTATGATTCCGCCACTGGCGATGTAGACTGATATTCCTTTTGTGTACTCTTTATGTATGATTCCGCCTCTGGCGATGGTGACTGATTATGTATCATTATGCACTAAGTTGTATCCTGTACTGTGCTTCTCTGATGTGATGATATCTATATGATTCCGCTGTCATATGTGTGTAAATTATTCTATTTTCTGTTTATGCTATTATCTGTGATCTGCTAATGATGATTAATGTGTTATATTCCAATGATTATCCTTAACACCGTGTCACGGGGTTTTGGGATCGTCACAGCTGGTATCAGAGCTTTGGTTAACCTTAGTTCTGGAGTCTAACACATTAAACACTTCGTCAAAATAGAATCAGTAGTATTCTAAGGCGAGTCGCTCATTAGAGATAGGACTAGTAAGGTCCTAGAATGAGCTGAGCAGAATAGCAAAAACAATTGATCAGTCCATCGTTATCTTTCCGTAGGAATTTCTGCTTAACTATGCAATAGACTATCATTTCTGTTAGCTGACTTTTTTCGTTGCTTATACAGAATTTGACAAATGGCTACCAGAGCAGCCGCCGCTAGAGGAGGCCGTGCCGGCCGAGGCCGAGGAAGGGGAGAAATCCCAGCTGAAGAAGGACCTTTGATACAACCTCCGGCATCTCAATACTTCGAGCTCGACCGTGTAGCTAAGAGATATAAGAACTTAGGAGGCAAGACCTTCTCGGGAACTGGCACCGTAATAGAGGCCCTTGCATGGCTCAAAACATGCGAGAAAATTCTTGAAGGCCTAAGGCTAGGAGACGAAGACAAAGCTGTTATGGGCGCCTGGCTTATGCAGGAACAAGCCGAATTATGGTGGGAATCTCTTACCGCCGGGAATAGAGAAGCTGGAAGAACATGGGATGGATTTAAAGAACTCTTCAAGGAGAAATATGTCCTAGAACAAGCTCTAGAAAGAATGCACGTTGGCTGGCCACTATAGGAAGTTTATCAAAGACTTCGCAAAGATATCAGCTCCATTAACACGCTTGACGAAGAAGAACCTAGTTTTCACATGGGACGTAGATTGTGATGATGCATTCCAACGTTTAAAGAGAGCTTTGACCTCAGCCCCAGTCTTAGTGCTGCCAGACGGGAGTAAGCCATTTACTGTTTATACCGATGCTTGTGGGACAGGTCTAGGCGCAGTCTTAATGCAAGAGGGCAGGGTAATAGCCTACGGTGGAAGGCAGTTGAGAGCGCATGAGAAAAATTACCCTACACATAACCTAGAGTTGGCCGCTATTGTTTTCGCGCTTAAGTCTTGGCGTCATTATCTTATTGGCGAGAAATTCGAATTGTTCACTGACCAAAAATCGCTAAAATATTTGTTCTCTCAGAAGGACTTGAACTTAAGGCAGCAAAGGTGGATGGAATTCTTAGCGTCCTACGAATTCGAAATAGCATATACCCCTGGCAAGGGTAACGTGGTGGCAGATGCCTTAAGTAGAAAAATGTTGTCCTTGAGTCCGTTGTTTGTTGAGCGGCGAAGCTTAGAATTCATTTCGATGTTTGACTTTAGACCTTCCATTGACTTTGTACCCGGTTTGCTAGCATCCTTGGAGGTCAGACCTACGCTTTTGGGACGGTTTGGCGAGGCACAGCGAGACGACCCACAGTTGGTTGATTTAGTAGAAAAGCTCAAAAGAGGGGAGTCATCAAGCCATCTCCGAAGGTATACCCTAGATGATAAGGGTTGGTTACGTAGGGACGGTAGACTTTGTGTACCAAAAGACGATGACCTAAGGAAGACCATTCTTGATGATGCACATCGTTCGAAGATGACCATCCATCCCGGCGGGGACAAGATGTACAAAGACATGAAGCGATTTTTCTTTTGGGCCGGTATGAAGAGGGATGTGGCCGAGTATGTCTCTAAATGGTTGGTGTGCCCACAAGTAAAAGCGGAGCAAAAGAAACCCGGTGGGTTGCTTCACCCATTGGAGGTTCCACTATGGAAGTGGGAAAGTGTCTCGATGGACTTTGTGGATGGATTACCGCGATCAAGGAAGGGTAATACGGGGATTTGGGTTATAGTAGATAGACTTACTAAGAGCACCCATTTCATTCCCGTGAAGAGTATGAGGACTGCTCCATGGTTAGCTTCTGTATACGTCCGAGAAATAGTTCGCTTGCACGGTGTTCCTTCTAGCATAGTGAGCGACCGCGATCCTATTTTCACTAGCGAATTTTGGAGAAGCTTGCAAGAGGCGGTAGGGACTCAGTTATGTTTGAGCACCGCATATCATCCTCAGACGGACGGCCAAACCGAGAGGGAGAATCGTATTCTAGAGGACCTATTGAGGCTATGTATCCTAGACTTTGGGGGTACATGGGAAGAGCATCTTCCATTAGTGGAGTTCGCATATAATAACAGCTTTCAATCTAGCATTGGCATGGTACCTTTCGAAGCTCTTTATGGACGACCTTGTCGTTCACCTACATGTTGGCGGGAATCTATGGATAAGATCTTACTTGGGCCCGATATGATTAGGGAGACTTCGGAGAAGATCGACTTGATTCGAAGGAGGATGAAAGCAGCGCAAGATAGGCAGAAATCTAATGCGGATAAGAGGAGGGCAGATCTTGAGTTTGATGTTGGGGACATGGTCTTTATCAAAGTGTCTCTATTACGGAACGTTGTTCGCTTTGGGTCCGTTAGGAAGTTAGCACCAAGGTTCGTAGGGCCGTTTCCTATTAAGGAGAAGATTGGACAGATGGCGTATAGATTGGAGTTGCCTGAGAGACTCAGTGGTGTACAAGACGTATTCCATGTGTCACATTTGAGAAAGTGCCTACAAGAGACCGTGGAAGTGGTAGAGCCGAGCTTGCTTAAAGAGGTGGAGATGGAGCGTGATGCGACGATTCGACGAGCTCCTACGCGCATTCTTGGGTCAGAGATTAAGAAGCTGAGAAATCGAGAGGTCAGACTAGTCAAAGTGCAATGGGGAGATGATGAGAGCAACGCTACTTGGGAGACAGAAGAGAAGATGCGTTCGTTGTACCCTTTTCTTTTTGAGAGTATGTCCTTTAATTTCTCCTTTATCGCTTATCTTGTACATATCTTACCTTTAGAGTATCCTCTCGCTAGTATCCTTGACCTTTAGTTAGGATAATCCTATGGTTTAAACATGTGTTAGAGACATGTTATGTATGATGGATGCAAAGTGGATGCAAGTGTTTGCTAGTGGTTGCTCATGGACGCATATACACACACTATCAGGCACTAGATCGGCTCAGTCACTTCATATTTCATATTGCATATATATGGATGTATTTAGTAAAATGGATGTATGATGATTGTAATATCATATGGATGTTGCATTCAGATGATGATTGTGCACACATATAGAGATAATATGTAGCATTAAGGAACTTTTGCATACATAATGGACGCATGGCACTATCATGATTTGCATTAAGGAGGTCAACTGAATCAGTGGACCACCTGATTTTGCATTAGATATGGACATATACACACACTGTGCATTTAAACATAAAAGCATTAGAAGTCTATAAGGACAATGGATGCTTGTGTTTGATGGTTGAGTAGATGGACGATTGGATGTTAGGATATACATTCTTCTTGACTTGAAGATTTCGGGGTCGAAATCCTTTAAGGAGGGGAGAATGTAACACCCCGTAATTCTGTTAATATTAATATTCACAAATTAAAGAATAACTAATCTCAGACATGAGAATTGTGGGAAACGGGTTGCGCCTTTGTGTTTGTCTGCGAATTCGGGTTGAAATAGAATCCGAGTTTGCGTGAATTGGACTTCGTATGAGGAAGATATGGCCATCGGAAGTTTCAGAAAATTCAAAACAGATTTCAGAAAATTTAAAATTCAAAATTCGAAGTCAAACAGGCTAGGCGGGAAATTTCCCGCCCAGCACCCCAGGTCGACTGGGGAGTCGACTGGGCAGTCGACACCCCCCCAGGTCGATTAGGCAGTCGACCTTGGTGTCGACCTGTCCCGGCGGCTAGGGTTTGGCTGATGTGTCTTTAGGGCTGAGTTGGCAAATTTAACGATTCAGTTTAGTTCTGAGTTGATCCGACGGTCTAAATAAATCCTAAACTCTATAAATACCTAGGTAGTCTCTCACTCTAATTCACATGAAAAATAGAATAGCCACCGTCATACCGCCGCCATGGAACTCAGTGTAGCCGCCGCCAACTAAGAAGGAAGAAAGCTAATCAAAACCCTAATTCTACTCAACTCTAAAGCAAATCAAGACTCTCTTTCTTCTCTAATTGTGAGTATGTTGATCTTAACAAGATTATTATTAAACTAATTAGATTAAGTTGTGAATGGATTATAAGTGAATGATGTGGATTGTCATATATGTTGTTGTAAGCCTTATGCTATCACGTATATTGTAAATCCTACGTTATGTGATGATGATATCCTATATGTTGTAAATCATGCTATGATGATATTGTATAGGTTGTAGTTTTCTATGCTAAATTGTGATAAATTATACATGTTATAAAGTCATGATGTTATTGTCTATGCTAATTAGTTCATGTTAATCAAGTCATAATGTTGATATTATTTGGGCTATCGTGATGACAAATCATGTATGCAAGTTTAGATTGATTAGTAAAGATTATGAACATATGCCATGACATCTATTTAGATCTAGAATTATGACATCTAGAATTATGCTATGACATATGTGAATTCTATGTGCTAGTTCACACCATCATTATGTTGTATAAAACCCCATATGCAAGTTTATACATGAATTTGGGTTATGATCTGATCGACGCTAATCTATGAATTAGAAAAGCGCGACATTTGTAATAAATTCTGCAAGCATACAGGTGTGTAGCATACAGGTCGAACACAGGGAGGAAAGTTAAATTTTATTATTTATATGTTTCGTGGGCGTGTTAGACGAAGCTGGAGGTTGATTTTGCAAATAAAACAAAACAAAATTAAAACTGTAATTTGATTCAGAACAGATCTAACTGAACCGACGATCAAATCACAATTTCAATGGAAAAGCAATGAACTATGAATCAGATTCAAATCTAATCAAATCCAATTAAACCTATGAACGCGAATAAAATACAGAAAATAAAAGTGCAGAATATAAATAACAACAGGAAATAAAATTAGGATTACCGCTGAATCTAATCAGACGGTCAATCACTAATGAAAAGAAATGCAAAACACAAATAGTGTTCTACCGAATCTAATCGTGTAGACACACTAATTGCTAAGAAATAGAAAAAATGCAGAAAATAAAAAGAAGAAGAACTAGAAATTTTATTAGAAATAGAAAATGGGATATAGGATGGTGGCTACAATGCCATTACAAGGGTATATATAGGGGATAACCAAACCCTAACCCTAATCCTAATGATAAATGGGCCTGGTCATTACATCACTAATTAGTTTACAATGAAAAATATAAATGGGCCTTTGATAATTAAAGCAATTTTGGGCCTTTTCTCTTTTTCCTCTTGCTTCCTTGACATTTCTTTATTGATTTGTGATGTTCAAAGCCTTTTTATCAATCCTTTTCTTGTCCAACAGCAACTAGATGTGAGATCTTCATCTACAATTCTTCAAACTGCAAATACACAGCAAATTGATCTCTATTTCTCTACATTTTGGTTGCATGCGGGCTGGGTTGGAATATCTGTAAAAGTAACAAAACAATACCCAAGTAATATTCATTTATATACAAAAGATAAGAAATAAGAGCATAAAATAAACACATTTCTATGTCAATCATGATCATATCATGTAAATTGTGACATTTAACAAGTTGACACCTTTAGGCCCATAACATGTGTAGTTTTATGCAAGTTTCACCCCTATTATGATTAGATTATTTTATTTTTCTATATGTTGTGATAATTTATCTTTGTGCTATGAGTTAGACTATTCGAGTCTAACGTATATTCTGCGTTGAATAAGCGAACGTATAACGTGGGGTAGGGGTAATATTAAGGATTCAATACTAAGAAGTTGGGGTGCAATTGATATGATTTTGCATGCCATGAGTGGATGGCCATAATTGAGTCAATTATGGACATCATTAAAATTGGAGTTAATTAATAATTTGAATAGGGAATTACTAAAAACTGGGATAAAAGATTATAAGTGATAATCAATGCGTAGGACACGAGGTTGGACTCGTTTGTGACGTAAACCTGCCCGGACCCGCCCGGCAAATCCAGTAGTCACAAATGTCAGCCCAATGTGAGAGGTCCTAGGCCTAAACTAAAGCATAACAGTTGTAAAGACACGAGGTTGGACTCTTTTATGGTGTAAGACTGCCCGGACCCGCCCGGCAAATCCAGCTGCCATAAATGCTAGTCTAATGTGAGAGGTCTTTATGAGGTTATGGCCTAAATGAATTAAGAAATACTTAACCAGATAAACATGTAAGGTGGGACATGGGGGTTAAGTAGGTGCTTTGGGTGGCATGAGGAATCTAGTGGGTGCCCTTAGTGGCATGTTAAATACGATTAGTAAGACTTAACCAAACACACATGTAAATGAACATGACTAAGAGGGTTAAGTGGGATATACTAATGGTGACAAGCTTAGGTGGGTAGCTTGTGGGGCCAATTTCAACCAGTAACCCAAACGTATCTTTGTGGGCTCGACCTAAGTCGAGGACGGGACACGCATACTGGGCTTGACTATAAGAGGCCAAAACGGGGTAGCGGTGGCAACGCAAGTCCAACGGGTTTCATATGCGTGTGTGGACCCGGGCTGGTAGGTAAGACGTTGTTGCATCGTGTAGGTATAAGCCGTGCATTCTTTAGCTGCATCGGGTTGCCACTTTAGGGGAGTGATACAACCCCACTGTGGGGCCAGCACGTGTATCTACGAGTAAGGATCCGATCGAAAGTGGGTAGTGGGGTACACCTAGTGGAGATAGGGGCAGACGACACCTATGTAGTCAGCTAGGGGTACGCAAGGCTATTTATATAGTTTCTGTGTGAAGCAAGTGGGATCAACTTTGAGGGTGACTGGTGTGGTGCAGTGTAGTAATTATTCGTTAGTAATTAGGTATGCCTTTAACGTTACCTTTAACGTTATCTTTATCTGCTCTTCCATACCCCATAGTTCATAGACATTTCCTTGTTTTCTAGCTTATGCCTTAGTCTAGTTATTTTTGTAATAGTATTGTTAGAATTATCATACTTGCCAGACTTTATGTTTGACCCCCTCCATTTCTATCCTTTTTCCCCCTCCAGGTCCTCAGGTTGGGCCCAACTCTAGTGGAGTTTGATTGGATTGCTTCATCTCTCTTGGGAAAGCTTGGACCGCTGAAGTAAAGTCCAGCTTGTTATCTTCTTTAATGGCTATTTATGTAATGGGATTATGTATTTTGTTTTATCAAGATGGATATTGTACTTGACTCTGATTTATGGTTTTATGATGTAACAAACATGTTTAATTTCCGCTGCAATAAAATGAAGTTTTAGATTTCCAAGTACTACTTATTATCTGTCTTGTTGTAATTTTTCTGTTCTATATTCACTTATAACCTCCATGGAAGTTAATGCATTCCCTTTGTGAGTGACATTAATGGACGTGGGGTGTTACAATTTCTCAACCACAAACGGGTATTTTTCAACCACAATCAACCAATATTAACCACAAACAATTCCAATCAACCATTCGCTATCAATCAATTTCCACACCAATCACAACCAATAAATATCGTCCATGGTTTGTGGACGAGGGGCTTATATATATATATATATATATATATATATATATATATATAGCAATTCACTTCTATTTCAACACGTATATAATTTTTACAATGCATATATAACTTATACATCGAACGTACAACTTATACAACGCTTATACAAGAGGTGTACAACGCTTATATAACCCATACATCGACTATATAATTTATACATCGTCGTTTTTCATATCGTTTATAAATTAGAAATCTTACATTGGGTTCCACTCCACCAAAAATAGCAGAAGGCTC
The DNA here is from genome assembly GCA_030737875.1 of Allium sativum. Taxonomy (NCBI): domain Eukaryota; kingdom Viridiplantae; phylum Streptophyta; class Magnoliopsida; order Asparagales; family Amaryllidaceae; genus Allium; species Allium sativum. The sequence continues at coordinate 562,868,649 of CM060919.1, read as the reverse complement.
AGAAAAATATGCGGTCTCTTCTAGAAGGTAGAAGACGTCCACACGAGTCCACTGTCTCTTGTTTCACTGAATTTCGTCAACACAGCAAAAAGATATGATTTTTCAAAGTTTGCAACGGTTTAAAGATGTTAAAACAGTTGAAAATAAAACAAGCCGTACCTCAGCTGAAAGGTTCAAAACTAGGTTTGCAATTTTCGATCAAACCGTGAATCGATAGGAGGATTGGCCGGTGCAGCGACGAAGAGGGAGGAGACGCACGTCTACGCGTGGTGGTGGGGGCCCACTCGGTGGTGCCAGGCGGTGGCGGCGGCGGCGAATTGAAGTCGCCGACTTCAGGAAGTCGATTCTCCCTCCACAGGCCACGAAAAATTCCAAACTTTATATGGATTTGAAGATCTCGAGAAGATCTTTAAAAATTTCAACTGTGGCATGAGCTAATTCGGCGTGGATTGATCGGAAAATGAATGGGAAGATCTCGAGCGGTTTTCGCCTTCGATCGGGGAGAGAGAAAAAAGGATTTTTCTTTTGTGAAAATAAGGCTCAGGTCCCTAAAAGCAAACTTAATTAGGCTCACATCCTCCCCTTTTGAAATATATAAATCTCATCCCTATTTTCAAAACACAGCTTTTATTTTTCCGGAAATGCCCTCGTTCTGTTTTAACGGTGTGTTTTTCACTATATGTTACGTATTAGGTTTTTACTTTTTTGCTGAAACCTAATTTTCTAATCCATGGCGGCTGGATCCAAAACTTAAACCGCCGCTCGTCGCTAAAGCACCAGGATCCGCTCTTCGCTCCAGCTCCAGCTCCAGCACCAGCACCAGGATCCGCTCGTCGCTCTAGCTCCAGCACCAGGATCCGCTCGTCGCTCCAGTTCCAGCAGCAGGATCCGCTCGTCGCTCCAGATCCAGCACCAGGACCAGCCCCAAATCACGATCCCCAAATCGTAGTTCAAAGAGTGAGAATTCCAAGCTTTCGTTTTGTAAGATGTTCGATTCGAAATCATATCAACAAAGTGGCGTCCATATCAAGAGCCGATCTGTAAACCCAATAGAGGTATTTTTTTAATTTTACAAATACTTTTCCTACCATTTTTATGTAACAAAAACCATCCAATTTTTACTGTAGTTTATAAGAATAAGTGATTGCTTTGGCATAATTGGTGTATTAGATTCAGCTCAATTTTCATTTACATGGAAAACATTCAAAATCGCGATCTGTAAAATGAAGGAAAATATCTTTGATTTTTGCTGAACTTCTGATAAAAAGTTGCGGACAAATATGCATTTATTCCTAATATATGCATATATGTATGCAATTTTTTATCAAACAAACAGAAAAACATATTTTTTTACAAATATATTCATATTTCTATGCATATATCTGGAATACTTGCATATAAATATTCAGAAATTATTGTTTTCTTGCTGAATTCTACGCATGTATTTATATTTGTAATTGCCGAGTGTATATGACTTTGATGAGGTATACTTTTGCCCATCAATGGGTTGAACGATCAATATGTGAACTGGTCAATTGCGTTTGAATGAGCATGAGTTTTATTTCTGAACTCAGTTGTGCTTCTTGGAATGTTGACTCAACTGTTCTCCTAACCTTCGTGGATTTTTGCTGAACTTCTGATAAAAAGTTGCGGACATATATGCATTTATTCCTAATATATGCATATATGTATGCAATTTTTTATCAAACAAACAGAAAAACATACTATTTTACAAATATATTCATATTTCTGTGCATATATCTGGAATACTTGCATATAAATATTCAGAAATTATTGTTTTTTTGTTGAATTCTACGCATGTATTTATATTATTCTAAAGCAGTTTTTGTACCACACATTAAGCTTATTAATGTTGATTTTCTTTTGTTGATAACAGTGTTCTGGCGGATGTTGGTCTAGTGGTGTTGTTGAAGCTTGGTCCTCCATCCTTTTCCAAATGATTGAAATCTGCAGTTGTTTCTACAGAGACTACTAAATGTTATAAAATTTTTAGTGTAATACATGTAAATGTGGTCTGTACTTATTTTTTGATGTAGTACATGTAAATGTTATGAAATTTTTCATGTAAGTATGCACATATTTCTGTTATTTGCATATATATATATATATGCATCTTGTTATAATTATTTGTATTTACTTTTTTGTCATTCCTTTTGTTTCAGCAATTATGCAGTACAGTTCTGTATATGTATGCAATTATTTCACTTTTTTGCATAAATGTATGCAATTATTTCATTGTTGTGCAAAATTAATAATTTATTTTCAGCATAATATTAATATATGGATGCAATTATTCCACTTAGTTTCATAAATGTATGCAATTTTACGTAATATATGTATATAATTGTCTAGTTTTTCGTAAAAATCAAAAAAAGTAATAAAAAAATCGCTGTTGGAGTGATTGACGGTTTTCCAAAATTGTAGCATTAGGTTTGAGCGAGATAATAGGAGCGATAGACTGAGTAAATGAGGTCAAATAGTTGTTTGATAGTTTTTTAGGTGTGTAAGGGTAGATCTGGAACTTTTTTAGCGAAAATTCAAAAATAGGGATGTATTCTATATTATTTTTATCACCGGGTTTTTTTTATATTTTGAAACTTAATAGGGACTTGTAAAAAACGCACCCTTTTCTTTTTTTATTTTAAAAAAATATGATTCGCCGGTAAGTTTTAAAGGGGTTTTCTGACGCGACCACCAATCTAAACCCAACGACTATCATCCCTAGCGTTTTCCCCGCATTCCGAACACAATGGGATATGTTTCGTAGGCCCATTCGACTGTTTCAGTCAGTTTCCATTCAAATTAAAATATAAAACATTCAATATTCAATTTGAACGTACATTTCAATTTGCCAGGGCCACAAACTGATTCGAAAAATTCCAAAAAAATAAATCTGGCTATGTTTTGACGATACGGTCCCAACAAAACACGTTTCGTCGAATTCTGAGACCGTTTGCAAAAAGGCCCATTTCTGGTCGATCCAATTTAACTGTAATTGACCAAAACACGTTTTCCTTTGCCACGCTCACATACTAGCTTCAAAAATTATGAAATTTGAAACCTAGCAATAACTTCACATCCTAGATCCAACAAAAGTGGTTTCGTCGAATTCCGATGTCGTATGCAAAATGGCCAATTTCACGGGCTATATATATTCCATAGCGACCTTTCTGAAAATTCATTCGGCCATAACTTTTGCTTTCCGCTATGAAAATTCGATTTTTCAGATTCGTTAGAAAGGTATTCACTAACAGATTTAAATATTTTTGGTTTCACTCAAATCCGTTTTGTTTTGCACCCGGTACAGTCCGACAAAGTTTGAATTCAATTTTTGAAACTACAGCGCCATTTCAGGCCTTGTTTATAATTAGAATTAATTATATTCGTTTTCAAACGTCGATTCAAACTCACTTTTCATTGCTATTATTTAAAATATTTAAAATCCATTATTTTAGCCAATTTAAAAAAAATTAAATTGGTTCAGATTTTCTGGGTCGTTACAATCTCCCCCACTTAAAACTTTTCATCCTCGAAAAGGAACAAAGTCGAAAGTGGTTTGATTAATCAACTCTACATTCGATCTGGCTTCCATTCTCCAACTTTTCAGTTTCTGAGAATTTTCAAATTCTTCAAAAATTTGGCTAACACCCGGAATTTTCGAAAAATTTCACCATAACCTCCTTTGTACGGAGAGAGGTTTGGAAATTTATTGGGTCGTATTAGGTACCCAATAAATCCTAATAAGCATGCACATATTTATAGTGATATATTCTAGTGTTTACAGGGGAGCATGTATTGATAATAACTCTAGAGAATAAATTCTCGTCACCCTGTCAAAGCCTGAGGGAGTGTGTATTTTAAATGCTCCAGAGGATAAATCCTCTTCACCTCGTCCCGTGTGGGAAATAAATAGTCCATGTGCCGTATCTAATAACTAGAGAGACGTGATTATTGTCAACTCCAGACCCGTGTGGGTTTTTAATTAATCTGGCAATTTAACCGTTACAATTTAAATAGTCCATATCAGTCATCAGTTCAACCTGTAAAATATAGTCATCGCCATACAAGCTTCTCGCTCGTATGGTAAATCTTCCACCTCGTCACACAAGCTCCAAATGCTTATGTGGTATATGATGAAGTATGCCTATCATCAGAAGTATGCCATGCGGTGTAGTTCAAAATTAATTGTTACTATCCTATAGCGATATTTATTATTTCACACAGAATAACCAGCACTCCGCATCCAATGGCATTCACAGGAGTTGATATTATAATATTTCGCATCCAACTCATTAAGGTTTACCTATTTCTCGGGCACGCAAATAAAATCTTTACTCAACAGCTAATCCATTTACCTGTTCAAATATATAAAATGCACATGTATATATTTCTATCTATTTTCTAATCAATTCAATGTGTGAGGTAATCGAATAAATCCTACCATTCATTCCCTTATTAATTAAATTAACTATCGTTTCAATAATTTAATTAATCTAATTTACTATCACACAACACAAACAACAATCAAATTGTTTTTAACTTTTCAAAATCATACAAATTAATTCATACACTCTTTTTAAATTAAGCAGATTATAGAATTAAAAGTGCACATCCATGGAAAGAAAATAACAACAAAGTAGAGAACCTATTGGTAATGCAAAGTATGGTAAATGTACCTTGCACTGGAGTCAATCAGAGATATCCACTCGGCATCTAGGATAGGCTTTCTGAATGCTCTCCTCAGTTTCCCAAGTACAATCTCGTGGATCTCCACTCCATTGCACTTTGACTAAATGAACCTTCTTGTTCCTCAGCTCTTTGGTTTCTTTGCCGATAATCTTTAGCAGCTCTCTTCTCACAGCTAATTCTGCAGTAATTTCAATATCCTGCTAAGCTACTTCTTCCACGATCAAGTCTGGATCATGAACGTGCTTTCGAAGTTGAGATATGTGAAACACATCATGAACTCCAGGCAACGAATCAGGCAATTCAACCTTATAAGCGAGAGTTCCAATCCATTCCAGAATAGGAAACGGACCAATGAATTTAGGCGCCAACTTTCCAGTTTTACCGAACCGGATAACTCCTCTCATCGGCGATACTTTCAAATATACATAGTCGCCAACAGCAAAGCATATATCTCTTCTTCTCCTATCGGCATAGCTCTTTTGTCGGCTTTGAGCGGCCAGTAATCGTTACTTAATAAAGTCGACTTTGTCAGCAGGTTCTCGGATCATATCAGGCCCTAACACAAGTCTATTTCCAGGTTCGACCCAACAAGCAGGAGATCGGCACGGTCTACCATATAATGCTTCGAATGGCGACATCGTCGGGCTCGCCTGGTAGCTGTTATTATATGAGAATTCAGCCAAATGCAGATGGTCTTCCCATGATCCACCGAAATCTAGAACACAAGCCCGCAATAGATCTTCTAAAATACGATTCACCCTCTCAGTCTGGCCGTCTGTCTGAGGATGATAAGCGGTGCTCAAGTTCAGCTTCGTTCCCAGCTCTACTTGAAATGCCTCCCAGAATTTACTAGTAAATATTGTATCTCTATCACTGACTATACTGAGCGGCACTCCATGTAGTCTAACTATTTCCTTGAAATATATTTGCGCCAGACTCTGAGCAGTTCGGTTTGATCTGACAGGTATGAAATGGGCGGTCTTCGTGAAGCGATCTACGATCACCCAAATACTGTCATTTCCTTTTCTGGTTCTGGGCAAACCATCAATGAAGTCCATGGAAATATGTTCCCACTTCCAGCTTGGAATGTCTAGCAGTTGCAATAATCCAGCCAGTTTCTGTTGGTCGCTTTTGACTAGCTGGCAAGTAGGGCATCGGGTAACATATATTGAAACGTCTCTTTTCATAGCCTTCCACCAAAATGTTCGCTTGAGGTCGTTATACAATTTGGCCACACCAGGATGGATACTCAGCTTGGACTTGTGATACTCGTCTAACACTTCCCTTTTTAACTCTGGGATGTCAGGAACACAAATCCTTCCTTTCAATTTCAGGATTCCATCGTTATCTATTTGAAAACACGAGGGTTCGCCTTTCTGAATCCTTTTGATCATATCCTTAATAAAGTTATCATCCTTCTGAAGAATAAATATTTTGTCAATCAAGGAAGTCGTTATAACAAAGCTGGCGATCATTACATTCTTTCGGCTTAACGCATCGGCTACGACATTGGCTTTCCCTGGCGTGTATATAATCTCAAAGTCATATGCTGCAAGGAACTCTAGCCAACGTTGCGGCCTCAGATTCAAGTCCTTCTAGGTGAACAAATACTTTAGGGACTGGTGATCTGTAAACAGTTCAAATCTCTTACCCAGAAGATAATGTCTCCAGATTTTCAAGGCGAATACGATAGCCAATAACTCAAGATCATGAGTTACGTAGTTTTTCTCGTGCGGCTTCAGCTGACGGCTAGCATAAGCAATCACTTGGCCCCTTTGCATTAACACTGCGCCAAGGCCTTCTCTAGAAGCATCAGTCCAGACTTTTAAATCCTGATTGCCGTCGATAATGGTTAAGACTGGAGCAGTAGTTAATCTTAACTTTAGCTCTTCAAAAGCCTCTTCGCTTTCTGGAGTCCATTTGAATTTAGAGTGTTTCTTTGTAAGCTTCGTTAAGTGACTAGATATCTTCGAAAAGTTTTTAACGAACTTCCGGTAATAACTAGCCAATCCGAGGAAATTGCGAACCTCTGTGGGGGTACTGGGCTGTTTCCAATTCTGAATAGTTGTGATTTTACTTGGATCCACAGCAATTTCTTCTTTCGATATGACATGGCCCAGAAATTTCACTTCATCTTGCCATAATATACATTTGGAAAACTTTGCTTTTAATACATTCCTTCTGAGGATTTCCAGAACCTGTTCCAAATGCTTTTCATGTTCGGCCTTTGATTTAGAGAAGATTAGGATATCATCAATGAAATCCAGAACAAATTTATTCAAAACCCCTCTGAACACTCTATTCATCAGATCGACGAAGTAAGCTGGAGCGTTACATAAGCCGAACGACATTACTAACCACTCGTAGAATAAATCTGGACCTCTGAATGCTGTCAAAGGAACACACTCCTCGGCGATACGAAGCTGATGGAAACCTGTAGCTAGGTCCATTCGTGAAAATACTTGTGCGCCATTTAATCGATCCAACAAATCATCAATCCGCGGCAATGGATATTTGTTCTTTATTGTCTGTTTGTTTAAATCACGATAATCCACACATAGCCATAGAGTACCGTCAGATTTTGGGACAAACACCACTGCTGCACCCCAATCAGAGAAACTAGGCCTGATCAGAGCCTTCCATATGAGCTGTCGTTTTTTATTGTCAAGTTCTTCTTTCTCTTTCAAGGACATTCTTCGAATAGCGTGAACTACCGGCCTTGCATTCGGAATCAAAGCAATCTTGAAATCTATTTCTCTCTGCGGAGGTAAGCGAACAACTTCTTCAAACACATCCGCATAATTCTGGACGACAGGAATATCTTTTATAAGGTCGGGAATATTCTCTGTAACTTCAGGGATATTTTCTATTTGGCCTGGAGAAACATCGAGAGCTGCCCACAAGTCTTTTCTATTAGCATTCTGACCTTCACAGGGAATGGTTATATAATCACCTGATTTTATCTTCGCCCTTACGACCCAGTCGGCGCATTTAACTTCAGCTTCATATCTGGTCAACCAGTCTAACCCCAAGATAAGATCAAACTCTTTAAAATTCATGACGACCGCGATGGTAGGAAACCGATAACGAGAAAAAGAAACCGGCACTCCACAAACCCAACGGAGATCAATGGAACCACCCCCAACCGGATTCTGGACAGTCATTTGTTCCTTGAGCTTCTTCAAATTCAAATCCAGCTTCTTAGCTGCATTCTTGGCAACAAAGCTTTGTGATGCGCCTGTGTCAAACAGTACTTTAACTGGGATGTCTTTGACAGTCATCGTGCCTTCTAAAACATCTGGCCTTTCCTGAATAGCTGAGGGCTCAGACGTTTCTGCTATTTCATTTATATGTACCGCTTTGGATTTCTTAAATTGCCTGCAATCCTTTTCAAGATGGCCAATCCGATGGCATTGACAGCATTTTCTATTCTCTCAAAACTGGTTATCGGGTTTAAACCCCTTCTTTCGTTTCTTCGAGGTTTTACAATTCTTGGTCAAATGCCCTGGTTTCCTGCAGTTAGAGCAGGTGGCCATTGTTGCTGGTTCCTTTTCAGATCTGGCCCTTTTCCGATTGACTTTGGGCTTGTTACTGACCTCAGACATCGTCCTGGCCTCCGAACGATCAGTTTCGGACTCAACTTTCTTACTAGAGCTGACCTCTTCTTCGTAAGGCAACATACCGTTCTTGTCGAGATCTTCATACTGGTAAGCCATGTATATCATTTCAGAAAAGGGGAGCTTCACATTCCTCATTACACTGTTCTGATATTTTCTTTGCAGGCCATAAATAAATCTCAGATTCTTCCTCTTTGGATCTTGAATCAGATGAGGAGCAAAGTGAGAAAGTTCATTGAATTTCTTATGATATTCTGGGATGGTCATATCACCTTGTATCAAATAAGAAAATTCATCACATAATCGCTCGGTTGCTTCGGGAGGAGTAAACCTTTCTAAGAAAATCACTCTGAATCTGTCCCCGGTGATATCACCTTCTGGATTATCTTTAATAACTGAATCTCACCAAAACAAAGCTTCTTCTTTGAGTGCCCAAGACGCCAGTAATCTTTTCTGATCGTCTCTCAGCTTTAAACCCTCAAAGATTTTCTCTGCAGAACGAATCCAAGCTTGTGTTTCCATAATGGACTCTTTGCCTAAGAATGGCGATCCACCCAGATTTCAAAATCTCTTGAATAGAACTTCTATATCTGATTCTGGCTACGGGAGCACAACTGGCTCATTTGCTGGTCGAGCCATACGATTATTTCTTCCGTTCCTGTCACTCGTTTTCTAGTGCGTCTGCAATTAGCAGACAAAGTGTCAGGTCAACAGAAAAGATATTTCAAAATATAGAGACAAATACTTCAACGTAAATGTGTCTACTGGGGTGTATTTTCATTCTGCTTTACTTATACTAGTATATTACTGATCATATCTGTATAGAGTTACCGTCCTAGAACACTACTGGTTCTATTTCTGACGAGTTCGTTCATATGTTATATTCCAGAACTAAGCTTAACCAAAGCTCTGATACCACGATGTGACGACCCCATTTCCCGTATAGACGGAGACAAGGGTTATCTTTGGAATATAACACATAAACAGATAATAGCAGAACAGAAATAAATAAATACACCAGATAATGAACAATAGAATATACCGGATAAACGTAATCATCAGAGTTACACAGTATACAGGATCATACTTAGTACAAATACAGTTCAACTATACATATATGTCTGCAGCGGAAAACAAACATAATGTACAATAGGAGCTGAACAACATAAAAAGAGATAAATAATAGAATCCATTTTTAGCTCCAGCTATCCTGAAAGAACCAGCTAAAACCTGAATACAAGGTTGCCCGTGTAGAAAAAGGGGCACCCGAGTTTGAAAGTGAAACAAACTACGAGTCAGTCATGGGACTGGTACGAGAAATCTACTCCATACATTTATAATATGGCTAATCACAGGACCATGCCACTTTCGTGGAATGGGTTTACTCCATTGGATTACCAGTGCATTAAAAACAACTTTCTTTTAAACATCGCAATGCTTTTTATAAAAATGAAGTCATTGTAAGACTCAGTTCCCATCACACAATGCAACGCAAACCGGAGGATAGAGTTTTTACCTTATAACAGCCGAAATATGCTTGATACGAATAAAACAAAGGCATTTGATATTATTGCTAGTGTTTATATGTTTGAAACAATTTCAAATCATAACTATCAATCATAGACGGCATTAATGCCCCATACCACTATGTCACCATATATAGGTATACAATCAAAATCGCACAGTCACATATTTTGGAAATTGGATTTCCGTCATGAACCAAGGCAAAAGATAGTCCTTACCGAATTCGAGACTGCCTAGCCCGAGTCTCAGGATCAGAACGCATCGACCCTTGGATTGTCAGGGCCGGTCCACACGGAGTGGATTAAAATGCCTGAACACTATGTTTCCCCGCCCTTTGGGGTGTAAGCGAGCCAACAAATGACTCCATCGGACTCGGATCGTCCGATCTAACCGAGGCGCCTCGCAATAGCAAAAACCACATAAGTCAAAATCGTCAGGGCGTGTAAAACAACTAATGCCACTTCTAGATAGGAGGAAACGCAGGCCCTCCCTGAGGTCCTTTCTCTCGTTTCTGGTTCATACTGGGGTGTGAGGCTCGCGATTTCACGTTATACACAAAGCTACGCCACACAGGCGGTGCTTTGATCATCACCACAAGACTTTGCTTTTCAACAGAAACCCTGATCGCTGCATCTTAGCATGCCATACGGGTAATTCACACCGTGCAACTGATGGCTATCAATCACACAGAATAAATTCTAATGTCAGACACACTGTCCATTTGCAAGTCCGTTCTGGGTCTGAACGAAACCGGAGGCACTATATACTACGCAAACCCATCGATCACCACGTACGTCTGGACGATCACCACTCATTATCCATATTTCGGGATGTCTCCCAATCAGGACCTCGGTTACCATCCAAACGAGGTGAAGATCTCCGGTCTTCGACCATAGTCTTCATCTTTGATTCCTTATCGTCGATTCAGTTATTCAGAATGGGATGAACCCGGTCTTTCTGAGCAACTCGCGTATATAATAAACAAGTGCAACACTAACATACACACACATCATTTCAATTCATTAGTCACTAACCGTCAATCAGTAAGAGAACGATTTCCCAAATATTAACCCCGAAGGCCGAAACCAACATCAGATCAACACCCAGGAAACCATTCGACTTAGCCAACCTTCAGTTAATTTCTAAATCATCCATATCGTTTATAATATTTTATAACGATTTATCGCTATTTTTATTTATTTTAAAATAGCCAATTTATTCAAAACGACGCTTCGGGCCATAACGCGGCTGTGGCGCTGTTTTTCTTCAGATTTGATTTACACATATCTGAAAATCTAACCGTTGGATCTTCACAAAATTTACATCATTAGAAAGATCTTTTCAAAACGAATCCAACGGTTCCAGTTTCGGGAAAATCCGACGGTCGGATCTCCCGGTACAATCGTTTAAAGTTTCGATTTCAAAATACGAACTACAGCATCGCTATTCGATTAAATATAATTATATTTATATTTAAATATATATATATAATCGATTATAGCGCTGTTTTTCTTCAGATTTGAATTAAACATTCCAGACAATCCAACCGTTGGATTTTTACAAAGTTGGTGCCGTTGGAAAGATATTTCCATGGCGAACCCAACGGTTGCGATTTCAGGAAAATCCGATGGTCGGATCTCCCGGTATAATCGTTTGAAATCACGGTTTCAAAATACGAACTGCAGCGTCGTTATTCGATATATTTCAATTCTATTTAAATATATATATATATCGATTCTTCGATTTCAAAACTATATTCTTTTCATACATTTGATAAAAATGATATTTTTCTCTAACTGTCTTCTATTTCAAAATTTCACTATTTTTAACGATTCGTGCATATAATAAAAATGTAATTTTTATTGTAAAACAATTCATTTCAAAACACTATTATTTTATATAGTTAATATAGGTGATAAAAATAGGATTTTTATTATAAAACAATTTATTTCAAAATAAGATTATTTTATACATCTCATATTGATGTTAAAAATGGGATTTTTATTATAAAACAATTTCTTTTGAAATATGAATACCATTCAACGCATGAATTTCAATTCAACGAATGAATATCGATTCAACACATGAAGGTTTTCTATAGTTTATATATATAGATAAAAATGTGATTTTTATATTTAAAACACGAATACCATTCAACACATGAATTTCAATTCAACGAATGAATATCGATTCAACACATGAAGATTTTCTATAGTTTATATATATAGATAAAAATGTGATTTTTATATTTAAAACACGAATACCATTCAACACATGATTTTCAATTCAACGAATGAATATCGATTCAACACATGAAGGTTTTCAATAGTTTATATATAGATAAAAATGTGATTTTTATATTTAAAACACGAATATCATCCAACACATGAATTTCAGTTCAACGAATGAATATCGATTCAACACATGAAGGGTTTCTATTCAACGAATAAATATAGTTTCAACAAACTGAAAATAATTCAAACACACGAATATTATTCAAAATTTCGGCAGCATAACGGCAGGGTAGTTAAAACCGGGACCGTCCCTAGTACGACTCCTCGCTCTACCTTAAAACCTCATGGTTTTTGACAATAGGGATCATGCATCTAGTTCGCACGCAGGCGACATGTATACATTTATTTCATTTCTACAAACTAATCCTATGTGGTTTCAACCAAATATTTCTCAGCCACAAACGGGTATTTTTCAACCATAATCAATCAATATCAACCACAAACAATTCCAATCAACCATTCGCTATCAATCAATTTCCATACCAATCACAACCAATAAATATCGTCCATGGTTTGTGGACGAGGGGCGTATATATAAATATATATATATATATATATATATATATTTATATATAGCAATTCACTTCTATTTCAACACGTATATAATTTTTACAATGCATATATAACTTATACATCGAACGTACAACTTATACAACGCTTATACAAGAGGTGTACAACGCTTATATAACCCATACATCGACTATATAATTTATACATCATCGTTTTTCATATCATTTATAAATTAGAAATCTCACATTGGGTTCCACTCCACCAAAAATAGCAGAAGGCTCAGAAAAATATGCGGTCTCTTCTAGAAGGTAGAAGACGTCCACACGAGTCCACTGTCTCTTGTTTCACTGAATTTCGTCAACACAGCAAAAAGATATGATTTTTCAAAGTTTGCAACGGTTTAAAGGTGTTAAAACAGTTGAAAATAAAACAAGCCGTACCTCAGCTGAAAGGTTCAAAACTAGGTTTGCAATTTTCGATCAAACCGTGAATCGATAGGAGGATCGGCCGGTGCAGCGACGATGAGGGAGGAGACGCGCGCTTGCGCGTGGTGGTAGGGGCCCACTTGGTGGTGCCAGGCGGCGGCGGCGGCGAATTGAAGTCGCCGACTTCAGGACGTCGATTCTCCCTCCACAGGCCACGATAAATTCCAAACTTCATATAGATTTGAAGATCTCGAGAAGATCTTCAAAAAGTTCAACTGTGGCACGAGCTAATTCGGCGTGGATTGATCGTAAAATGAATGGGAAGATCTCGAGCGGTTCCGCCTTCGATCGGGGAGAGAGAAAAAAGGATTTTCCTTTTTTTTATTTTAAAAAAATATGATTGGCCGGTGGGTTTTAAAGGGGTTTTCTGACGCGACCACCAATCTAAACCCAACGACTGTCGTCCCTAGCGTTTTGCCCCCATTCCGAACACAATGGGATATGTTTCGTAGGCCCACTCGACTGTTTCAGTCAGTTTCCATTCAAATTAAAATATAAAACATTCAATATTCAATTTGAACGTACATTTCAATTTGCCAGGGCCACAAACTGATTCGAAAAATTCCAGAAAAATAAATCTGGCTATGTTTTGACGATACGGTCCCAACAAAACAAGTTTCGTCGCATTCTGAGACCGTTTTCAAAAAGGCCCATTTCTGGTCGATCCAATTTAACTGTAATTGACCAAAACACGTTTTCCTTTGCCACGCTCACATACTAGCTTCAAAAATTATGAAATTTGAAACCTAGCAATAACTTCACATCCTGGATCCAACAAAAGTGGTTTCGTCGAATTCCGAGGTCGTATGCAAAATGGCCAATTTCACGGGCTATATAAATTCCATAGCAACCTTTCTGAAAATTCATTCGGCTATAACTTTTGCTTTCCGCTATGAAAATTCGATTTTTCAGATTCGTTAGAAAGGTATTCACTAACAGATTTAAATATTTTTGGTTTCACTCAAATCCGTTTTGTTTTGCACCCGGTACAGTCCGACAAAGTTTGAATTCAATTTTTGAAACTGCAGCGCCATTTCAAGCCTTGTTTATAATTAGAATTAATTATATTCGTTTTCAAACGTCGATTCAAACTCACTTTTCATTGCTATTATTTAAAATATTCATTTTAAATATTTAAAATCCATTATTTTAGCCAATTTAATTTTTTTTAAATTGGTTCAGATTTTCTGGGTCGTTATAATAGGTATAACATTTTCTTTGTACTAAATGTGTAAATTTGTATATCAAAGGTTATTGAATGTGAGTTTGGTCAATTATTTAGAAACTGTTGTATTGAAATGGTTATGCATATTCTACTTGATATTATGGTTAATGTTTTTCTAATTGTTTGAACATGATGATTATGTGAATGATTATTGATTGATATTGTAGAAACAAAATATACTATAAAGAAGAAATAATTGCATGAAAAAATACAACAAATTAATCAATAATTTTTAGTAGTGTTTTAAAATCGCTACAAAAATACATGTAGTGGCGTTGAGTAAACGCAACCGTAAATCAGGGGTAAAATTGGAAATTTTATTAGTAGCACCAAAAAGTATTTTTATGACGTTTTTACAGCGCTACAGAAATATTTATGGTAGCGTTTGGAAAACGTTACAATAAAAGTATTTACAGTGGCATTGAAAAAAGTTCAACTATGTCTCAACGATTTTTAATGGCATGTTTTCCAATAACGATTATCGAAACGCCACCAAAAATGATTGGTAGCATTTTTTTAGCGCTACAAAAAATCATTTTTCTTGTACTGACACAAACTATTATTACTACTTCTAACTTGGGCTTTAAGCCAATTTTTAAATTATGCTTTTTAACCTTTAACAGGTTAATGGTTGTACCACATCAGTCGATTTTCTTATAGTCGGCTACTTAAAGCGAACACTCAAGGATTTTAAGTTTTTTCTTATTCTATTTTAATTATTACTAATTCGATCTATATAATGAACCCTAAGTAATTTATAGTAACCGGTCCTTGAAAATTTCCCTGTTTTAGTGGTTCCAAAATTTATACATTATAGTCAACAATTTTAGTTTTTGGTTAATTTATTATTTTTGAATTCAGGAAAATAGTGTGAAGAACAAAATGAACAAAAAATTTAGCCAAAAGAACAAAAGGCAAAAAAATTAGCCATAAGGATAAAGTTTAGTGTAAAGTATGAAATTATAGTGGGTCTCTGAATTCCTCTCTTTACACTAAAAATTGTCCTAGAGGCTAAAATTTAAGCCTTTTGTCCTTATGGCTAATTTTTTTTTACTTTGTCCTTTGTCTAAAAAAACATATTTACATTGGTAAAGTGATGTCATCAAGTTTTTCTAATTCTTCTAATATGAAGTATAAATTAGATTCCAATTTAATTTCAGTTTTAAACAACTAAAGTTTCCAAATTTATTGCTAACACCTTAGATCATAAAAACTAGGTTAAATTTAGCTGCAATAAATCAGCTTATCAAAGTTGTTCTCACTCGCCTTCAACCCATGCTTTAATTTCATTTCCTCCTCATGAATTGACATCTGTAAGCTTGCCTTCTTTATACCGAGTTTACTACTATGCTCTTGCTTTGATTTTAATTTATTTCAGAAAGAAAGTTGGGAATAAAGAGAAAAGAATTCGGCTGGATTTCGGTATGCTATTGATTTTGTAATGAAATTAGAGTTAGCCTAGGCGATAATTTACAAGGGTAAGAGATTGATTTGAAGCATTAGAATCAGACTAGAAAATTTTTATTATCTCGACCGCACAATAGAAACCGGGTACCAAAGTAAAATATTTTGGTCGATCATCGTCGCTATAGTGATTTATTGTGTCAACAGGTCTATTATTCATGGCTAGAGGTCAATAATCGAAAACCAAGGATCGACTGTTTGTAGCGCTAATTTAGGAAACTTCTAGATTTTTAGTTTATTTTCTTTTTGTACATCAAACACTCGCATCATCTTCGTAGCAACTTCATTTTTGAAGTATTTACATTGAAATTGTTTACAAAATTGCTTAACATGTCGATGCAAATTTCGTAACCAAATTAGGATGTTTATAAGAATTGCATTTTAACCCATATTCTATTTATATTTTACTTTTCTGATTAAATTATGAGATGTTACAGATTTGCAAGTATTACAGTTCTATGTTTTGGTATTTTCGTCTTCCTCTCATTAGTATTTGAAATTTATTACGTACATTATTCATCGTTTAGTCAAAATATCAAAAGCTAAATATCCATTTCAAAATCTATTTACTTGAATATTTATATATAAAAGTTTACAAAGTATGTTTACCTCAAAATATTTAATAATGTTGATTTTCATTTATTTGCTTTGGTAATACTGAATCATTAAGGGCAATAAATCAATATACAACTTATTTTCATTAAGAGGCAAGTGTGATTTTATATACGTTCAAAAATAAAAACATGTATATTTCGTAACAAATTACACACATATAAATACAGTAAATTCAATTTATAACTCATATATTCTAGCAAAATCATCATGAATTGCATGATAAATTTTATTCTTCAAAATTATTTATAACATTATTTTCTACAAGATACATTTTACCATGAACAATACATACTAATTGTAAAATAGAACCAGTTTCGACATTAGATCAGTCCTTTTCACATTCCACTCACACTGTCCTTAATCATTATCCCTTAAGTTTTTTCAAACTATATCTAACAACAAAGAAGGAAACAATAATTTTCTCTCAAATTGGTAAACAAAATAATCTTTTAGTGGAAATTCGGTACACACCTGTCTTTCTAAACTTTATTTATTTTACATCTTTTTCCTTTACAATTTAATTTATACATTTTTTATACTTATTTTCTTTTTCATCTATCTTATTTTTAAAATTAGTAGTAACTGATAGGACATGTATTGAACGTGATTACGAGTTATGCAATACTATGAGAATATGTAGAACCCGACAAATTATCAAAATACCATTTTGAATTTTTCCTATTTTTCTGAGATCTATTAAATAATAGTAAAGCATAACCTTTTAGAGCTCTCTCCTTAATTCTATGAGTTTTCTCTCTTCACCTTCATTATCTCCAAATATTTTATTTTTAAATTATTTTATACTTTACATTTATTTACTATTTCTCTCACATTATTTACCTTTTCTGTCATTTTACATTTTGATTTGGACATTTTAAAGTTTAAACAATTATTTATTTACAGTTAGCTCCTAACATTTTATATTTAAGTCCATATATTTAAATTAATTACAAACTCAAAATTTAAGTAATTTAAATAAATTTAATCAATTAGTATTTCTTTGAAATAATAAAGAATGACAAACTATGTTTTTGGCTCCAAATACCTACACTTCAAATTTTCCATAATCATTTAAATCTCTCTCAATTCGTTTCTAATATTTTACATTTAGTATCATTTTTACAATTAATTACATAATATAGAAACTATGTAAATAACTTTAGCAAACTATGATTCATTGGTTATCGGGTGTTTAGTTTTATACGGTGTCAGTTTGTATCTCGTTTCTTTTGGGATTTTGATGTTTGTTTTGTTTGTTTATGCTTTGGGCTTTGGTAGTAAGGTGTTTGATGTTTTCTTGCCTCTAGTACTTATATTTGTATTTTTTATTAATGCGATGTCAATAAAATGCCGCACTCTTTTTTCCTATCTAGTACCCATGTTGGGTATTGGTAAAGGTTTTTAAGACGCGATTTACCCCTTTTTTCTATAAGAAAAATGATTCGTTGGTTCTCCTAATAAATCACATCAAGATTAATCATATTCATATTAACAAAAATAATCAAATATATAAACATATCAATCACATAACATAAATTACACACATAAATAACAATCACAAGTTCAAAGTTTAACTCGTTTACATCAACATATTAATAGTGTATTGCATTATAATTTTAATTCCAAACGCTACATTTTAAATTTTTATTTAGTTATTCACAAAACTCTGCACAACATTACTTAACATTTTACGTTTAAGTTAATATGTTTAAATTAATTATGTGATTTTGAATTTAACAAATAAATTCAATCAAAAAATTGTTGTTAATCATCTTATTAATGCTAAGTGTGATGTTTTAAAATGTATATCATGCTCAAATCAACAAAAACGACAAAATATGTTTTCTTCCAAATACAAAGTTCTAACAACCCAGAATTTTAACAATTGCTAATTTATTATTTAATTAGGCTCCAAAATGGAATTTCTGCAAACAATAGAATTTGGGCACGAAAGTATTGCGTTCATAATGAAATTTTTGTCAACTTTCATGTTTGGAACTTCACGAAGGGAGTCAATATGAAAAAGTTACGGACAAAATACGAAAATGGATGGAAAGTAAATAAACCAAAATAAAATATATAAGGTAGTAATTCATTACCCTAACCCATGCCAGGAGCACAGCCAGGCCAACCTAACTTGTCGACAGTTGGTTCAACCAGGGTCGGGCTTGGTGCAGTGGCGGCTAGGATTTTGTTTTATAAATTATATAAATATATGGATGGATCTTCTTTAAAACTAATGTAATGACCGAGTGCCATTCTAATCCCTATAAATAAAGATTTAGACCCCATCCTTTTGCACACAATTCTGAAGAGAGCAGCGGAGCTTTGTCATTTCCCTCTTCTTCCAAACCTCTTCTAAATCAGATCTAAATATATATAATCAAAATAAACATAGATTGAAGATGATTATAATCAGATTTATGCACAAAGGAGATGGTGTTGCTTTAGGTTTTTCTACCATTCAAATTTCTTTCATCTTTCCTATTTTCTTGCAAATCCACAAATCTGAAGGAATCCCCATTTTAGAATAATTGTATATCTGTAAGAATTTGGGAATTGTAGGCCTAAATGTTTATTCAGATTCAGATTTGGATAGTTTACAGTGAGTGGGAAAATTGTATACATCGTATACAATAACTTATTTAGTTCGTTTGTAATAAATCTAAGATGTATGCCTAAAAGTTTATCAGATTTGTTTACTGTTTTTGTTAAATCTGAAATAATAGGTTGTGGTTTAAATACTGAATTTGTAGGTCTTTTTGGTTAATTGAATTATATTGCCTAAAATGTTTCATAGAATTATTTATGATTATTGTATACACCTTAAACTTGAAAATCAATCCCAAAAACATTGTTAATTTGTAGTTTATTCCAGATTCTTAGATTTGGTGTTAATTTGAGGATTATGTAAATTTTGATTAAAAGACTATGCCTGTTTATGTTTGATGTTGTTGGTGTTTTACTTGGTTATTGTAAAAATGCCTTTTTTGTCCTTTTTAATAAAAAGAACATTGTTTCAACTCAATAAGAAATATGTACAAAACAATTAAGAAAGGATGTGTAAATGTACGTATACTTGTACATAATTCGCAACAACCGTTCCAAAAACGTATATTTCTTATTTCTTGTGGTTTGAAATAGGTTCTTCTCCTCCTTATAATTATTTTTGGGAAATTTTACAATAATTGCATGTTTGCGTACAAATTAAATCCAATCAAGTTATTCCAAAATTTTGATTGGTTGAAAACACACAAAATAACAAAAATTAAATAAAAAAGAGTTTTATATGATTAAAGAAAACAATTAGGGAGCAATGACATAGATTAAATTAACATGAATTAATAACCAAACAGATTAATCAGATCTAATTCATGTTTCTGTCACAAACATGAATCAGCGCTTATTAGGTTTCTAGAAACAAATATGTGAATAACAAGTATAGCCTATGCAGGAGCAAGCTCTTAAACAATCATAGGCTATCAGGACAGATTCACTATTATTTCTAAAACCCTAAATGTTAGATCTAAATCTGATAAACGTTAGATCGAACTCGAATATACCCTGTGAAGGAGCATAGCTCTTAAACGACACATAGTATGAAGGTTCAGATCCAACCCTTGGTTTAGATCTAGATCTACATACATGAAGTTCTAATCTCTTTGGCTATGTGATTCATATTGAATCTAATCTAAGCGTCATCACCCCCTAATTAAAGGAGATTAGCCAGACATAGCTAAAGAAGAAGAGAAAAAGAAAATAAACAACATAAACATAAACAACTAAGAAGAGAAGGAGAAGAATTATTCCAAGAGAATAAGTACAGAATAAGACCCAATGTGTTTCTAAATGAACAAGATACAAGTGTATTTATAGCTGATATGACAAAGACTAATTGGCTAATTACACAATGTGGGACTAAAGAATTAGTCCAAATAACACATAAGCCAGTGTGAATGCAGCTGTAGAGTGAGTGGCCTTGCAAATGAGCCAACGTGAACGCAGCATGAGTAATCATTGAGCCAAATCTTCCTAACTGAACTCTATTTGCAACCGTTCTTCAAGCCATACACTCTTCAGGTTTTAGTAATTGCAAATTTCACTCTTTTTAAGCAAATTATTCATGCTTTATCCATCAAATGCTCTAAACCATGCTTTTTATAAACAATCTGAAAACAAAGCTATAAATACACAATATCAATTATTTTAAAGGGAAAATAGGATAAATAAGAGGATAAAATATACACATTTACGTGTATATCAAATACCCTCACACTTATCTTTTTATTCGTCCTCGAATAAACTAAACTAAGATATGTCACACTTTCGTAGGAAACACGATTGCATTTAGCGTATGCAACAAGCCGTTAAACCCTTATGTGTCCCTAGTAGGACGAGTGTTGTCTCGTGATGGTTTTCAGCGGATACTACCCACAAAATCTAAAGCGTCTTATGTACGCGTATTAATCAAACAATATATTTAAAGTCTTTCACATTCCAAGGACTTCACCTAACATCAATAATAACAGTTTAGTCCCAAATTGTCCATCCCATTATTGGTGCAAAAATGAATAAAAAAATTCAAGCTGAATCGTAATTCCTTGATAACACTGTAATTGTCTTGAAGGTTAAGAGTGTGGTGTCAACCAAAGTTCTACACATCGACAATGCGCACCCAATCATTTATTCATTTTTTTTTGAATAATTTTGCACCAGTGTAATTGTTATGTACTGGATGTGAGTTCTGCATAGATGAAGGAAGGTTTTGTAAATTCTAAAAAATGTTATAGATAAGAGGGCAAGTGTATTAGTTGAACTTCAAGCTACAAAAGATAAAGTAAGACTAAGGCACTCATGGATGTTTTGTTTCCTTTCATCTCCTCTACTACAGTCCTTGTTTCCAAGTATGGTATGATGGATGTGGATGGAATGGAAATGAATGCTTTATAGTCAAGAATAATGAATGACTATTTTATTCTTAGATATTTTCTCTTTATTGCTTTTTTTTTTCTTTTTTTTTTTCTTTTTGCATGATGAATGATGAGTGGAGATGGAATGGAATGATACCGTGTATTATTTCATTTGATTCCTCCTCTACTAAGTGAATCATAACCAACACTTCATGAAAAGAAAGTTTTGTGCCCTAGTTACTTTACTTCTATTACCCTAATTCAACACACTTGTCTGGATTGATGTTATATAAAAAACTGAAAGGAAAGATAAGAAAAGTTTCATAAGATAGATAACCCATATAAATTAAGATTTGGTATATGGTTATCCTACCTTAAAACAAGTACGGAGTGGGTAGTGTAATATTGGTATAAAAAGTGATGTTTTTGAACCTTTGAAAATAAATCAGTACAAGGTTCATAAGCATATCAATATAAGAAAAACTTGTCGAAACATGAATGTAAATCGACTAAAACTTGGGTTTGAATACCATGGGGTATCGAAGAAGAATGCTACAATGAGCCATTTCTCCTTAATTGGGCCAAGTGGAATTTAGAACTTAGAAATTGAAAATTTTGAGTGAAAAAATATAATGCATGAAAACGAACTCAGAAAACTAACAAATGTAGGTGCAAAATCATTTTTTATTTGATGATTTTTTTTGATTTTTTTTTACTTGCACATTCTAACATGTATAACAAGGGTTGACACGCTTACTCCAGAACACGACTAATGTCTGCACAGTCTTAAGCTAGCATCTTAAAAAGACATATTATGACTCAATGAATAAATAATGTTCATTCCCATCACCCAACAATTCAACTTATCAAATAAGAACCAAGGTGTTATTTATGAATTTAAGTTAATCCTTGTTCAATGAATGACCTAGTTCATAAAATTTGATTGCTGATGTAATGTAAATTCCCCCCACACTTGAGTGTGACTGTATCCTCACAGTCGTTAATCAGACATATCTTAGTGAGAGTAAAATAAAATAAAAGAATATTTACATATGTACAAAAGAGGGCTAGTGCGTCTTACCGAATGTAATGTGGCTCATAGAGAACCATGAGCTCTTCTTCTTGGTTGGGTATTGGTTCCAAGTAAGGTTTAAGGCGTTGACCATTGACCTTATAGGATGATCCATCGGTTGGATTCTCAATTTCTACCGCACCATAAGGAAAAACAATCCGCACAGTGTAAGGTCCTGTCCATCTATATTTTAACTTACCCAGAAATAAATGTAATCTTGAGTCACACAACAGAACTTTTTGACCTGACATGAAAGTTTTTCGTAAAATTGATTATCATGAAAAACTTTTGTTTTTTACTTATAAATTCGTTCATTTTCATAAGCATCATTTCGAATTTCATCAAGTTCATTAAGTTGAAGCCTTAAGTTCACATGCTTGCTCTAAGTCAAGATTTAAAGTTTTTATTGCCTATAACACCCGATGTTCTAGTTCAACTGGAAAGTGACATGGCTTACCAAAAATCAACCGATAAGGGGACATACCCTAGTTTGTTTTGAAAGCGGCGCGGTAAGCCCAAAGAGCGTCGGTTAACTTTTGGGACCAATCATTACGATTTCGATTCACAGTTTTCTCAAGGATCTGCTTAATCCGCCTATTCGTCAAATTGCCCACAAGTTTGACGATGGTAAGGAGTGGATAACTTGTGGGTTATCGAATACTTTCTCATGAGGGATTCAAAAGAACGATTGCAGAAGTGCGTTCCATTGTCACTGATTATTGTGCGAGGTGTGCCAAACCTAGAGAAGAAGTTTTCTTTTAAGAAGCGCACAACAACCTTGTTATCGTTTGTTTTGCATGGAATAGCTTCGACCCATTTAGAAACATAATCGATAGCTAAGAGAATGTAAAGGTTCCCAAAGAATTAGGGAAGGGTCCCATGAAGTCTATATCCCAAATGTCAAAAACTTCGACTTCTTGAATAGGGTTTAAGGGCATCATATTCCGTTTAGAAAATTTTCCCTAAGAATTGACATTAATCACAAGTTTTGCAAAATTCGTAAGCGTCTTTAAAAAGGTTGGGCCAGTAGAAACCCGGTTGGAGAACCTTTTCGGCAGTCTTTTTGGGACCGAAGCGACCACCACAGGCTTGGTCGTGATAGAAAGAGAGGACACTGTGAGTTTCGGTGTCGGGAACACACCTTCGGATGATTTGGTTGGGACAATACTTGAAAAGATAAGGGTCGTCCCAATAAAAATGTTTCACTTGGGAAAAGATTTTGGTTTATCCTGCTTTGACCCAAAAGAAGAGGTCTGCTTGGTGACTAAGTAGTTGACAATGTCGGCCAACCAAGTATCAGTGGACAATGAAAAGAGTTGTTCATCCGGGAAGTTTTCGTTGATCGGAAGAGAAGAAGACGGAGCATTTGGAAGACGAGATAATAACGTTGTCGGATCCTTTTTTATCCTTAATGGTAAGGTCAAATTCTTAGAATAGAAGGATCCAACGGATGAGACGAGCCTTAGCATCCTTTTTAGAGAAAAGGTACCTAAGTGCGGAGTGACCGATATGAACAGTGATGTGTGAGCCAACTAGATAAGGTTTGAATTTTTCTAAAGCGAAAACAACTGCCAAGAGTTCTTTTTCAGTGGTCGTATTGTTGATTTGAGCGTCGTTCAAAGTCTTACTCGCATAACAAATGACATGAAGAGTTTTATTGATACGTTGTCCTAAGACAGCGCCTACAGCAAAATTCAAGGCGTCACACATGATTTCAGAAGGCAGCTTCTAATTGGGAGAGCAGATGATAGGAGCAAAGACAAGTTCATTTTTGAGATGCTCAAAAGATGAAATGCAATCAGAATTGAAGTCGAAAGGAACATCCTTACCAAGAAGACTAGTCAAAGGTCGAGTGATTTTGCTAATCCTTTATAAAGCGATGGTAAAAGCCAGCATGACCTAAAAAGGATCGGATGTTCTTAATGCATTTGGGAATGGTAAGATTAGAGATAACTTCGATTTTGGCTTTGTCTACTTCAATTCCTTTATTAGAGATGACATGTCCTAAAACAATGCCACGTTTGACCATGAAGTGATATTTTTCCCAATTAAGAGTCAAGTGTTTATCTTTACAACGGTTAAGAACTAGATCAAGGTGATGTAAACACTTAGTATAAGAGTCCCCAAAAATGGAAAAATCATCCATGAAAACTTCCAAAAATCGCTCGATCATATCAGAAAAATTGCTAATCATGCACCTCTGAAAGGTTGCAGGTGCGTTACAGAGACCAAAAGGCATACGACGGTACGCAAATGTACCGAAGGGACAAGTGAAATTGGTTTTCTCTTGGTCCTCAAGAGCGATAGGGATTTGATTATAGCCCGAGTACCCAACAAGGAAACAATAGTACTCGTGACCGGCTAGTCGTTCTAACATTTGATCGATGAATGGCAGAGGGAAATGATCTTACGTGTTGCAGCGTTAAGTTTCCTATAATCAATGCAAACATGCTAACCCGTCTAGGTGCGGGTTGGGATAAGCTCTTTAGCTTCATTTTGGATCACCGTTACCCCTGATTTCTTAGGTACGACATGAATTGGACTAACACATTGACTATCGGAAATCGGGTAGATGATTCCATTATCAAGACATTTAAGGATTTCAGCACGAACTGCTTCTTTCATGATGGGTTTTAGTCAACACTGGCAATCACGAGTGGGTTTGGCATCATCTATAAGGTGGATTCGATGTTGGACTGTCGAAGGACTAATCCCCTTAATATCAACCATGGACCAACAAATTGCTTCCTTATTTTTCTTAAGGATGGGAAGGAGCAATTGTTCCAGCTCTTTAGTAAGGTCAGAAGCGAAAATGACAGGAAGAGTTTCATTGTCACCTAAGTAAGCGTACTTAAGATGATGGGGCAACAATTTAAGTTCGGATTTTGAGGATGACTCAACCGAAGAAATTGATTGAGTAACAGTTGTGAGCGGCTCGACGGGAATTGAATCAGAGACATTTTCGAGAATATCTTGTCGATTCAATTTCGTTGTTCAGATGGTCAAGCTCAGGTTCATTGTTGTGGACATCATGGATTTCAGAAAACTGGTCAACATAAGAGTTAGGAGATTTTTTGGTTTGAAAGATGTTTAGCTCGACGGTCATGTTACCGAAAGAATGTTTCATAGACCCATTTCTACAGTTGATAAGAGCATTAGAGTTTGCTAAGAAGGGTCGTCCTAGAATCAAAGGGATCTAGTTTACAGGATTGCTTACCTGTTGAGTTTCTAGGACAATGAAATCAACTGGAAAGATGAATTCGCCTATTTTGATCAGTACATCCTCGATTTCGCCCACAGGTTTCTTAATTGAACGGTAACAAGCTGAAGGGTAACCTTGGTGGGTTTCAGTTCTCCTAGCCCTAATTGGCGATAGACGGAATATGCAAGCAAGTTTACAGTAGCACCTAAGTCTAGCAGGCATCTATCATTTTTCTTGTCCCCAATAGTACATGATATTGTGGGGCAGCCAGGATCTTTGTATTTCACTGACATTGATTGGGACAAGTCTTCGCATAGAGTTGTCGCTAGAAACACTTTATTAGGTACATGTTATGATGTTTCTAAGTGCACAAATCTTTTAGAAATTTAGCGTATTGCGGAACTTGTTGTATAATATCTAAAAGAGGAATGTTCACTTTAACTTGCTTAAATATTTCAAGGATCTTTTCTAGCAGATCCGTCTTTTTCCTAGGTCGAAGTTTATGAAGAAATGGAGCAGACAACTCAGTAGGTTTGGCTACTTGAGTTTGAGGATGGTCCTGATCAGAAATTGGCTCAATATTTTCATCCGAGTTGGTCGAATTTTCGGTAGGGTTTGGAATATCGTCCGGTAAATCATTTGGGTTAACCACATGGTTGTCAATCTTTTTGCCAGATCTAAGATTCGTGACCGCATTCAAGCGACTCACATTTGAGTCTTGAATGATGTGAATTTGTTAGGGTTTGAATTTTGTACTCTAGGGTTTTGGATGGGTTAACTTGGAAATGTACCCTTTTCCCTTTCACTTAATCTAGCATTAAGTTGAGATATTTGTTTTTGAAGTTCACTCATTTGTTGATTCGTGTTTTGCATGTATGAGTGTAACATGTTGTCTAACTTGTTTTGATTTTCAACACTTTGCTTAGTCATTTGCGCTAATAGGTTACTCACCTCAGATAAATTCCCCTTAATCGTAGAAAGGTGTTTTTCATGTTGGGGTGCAACCGTTTGATGAGATTGGTGGAAAGGCGCCTGGTTCGAATTATACTGATTTTTTTCTAAGGGGAGGGTTCGAAGCATTATTCAAAAATGCATGGTTCGAGGGTTTATTCATCAGGGGGTTATTTGGACCATAAGAAAGATTTGGGTGGTTGTTGGATCTATTGAAAGCGTTCACTTTCTCAAGGGACTGGGGATAGTCATCAGCCATATGATCGGATTTAAGACATATGTGACACATGGCTTGCGAAACATTATTAGACTGAGTGTGTGATCTAACAACGTTCATTATTGCATCTTCAAGAGCTTTAAAAGAAGAGGATTCTATAGAATAACTACTGGAATGCGAATAGATAGATTTTTCATTGGTTCTCTCCCATTGTTTCTATTTTTCTGCTAAATCATCTAGAAATTCCCAAGCTTCTATATCGGTCTGTTTTAGGAAATTGCCCTGACACAGAGATTCTAACATTTTCCTAGAACCATTATCGAGTCCATCGTATATCGTTTGACATAACGACCATGTTTCGTAACCATGATGGGGACAACTTAAAAGCGGTTCTTTAAATCTTTCGAAGTATTGCCAAAAAGATTCACCCCTTTTTTGGTGGAAATTAATGACTTCGTTTCTGACTTTAGCTATTTTTTCTGGGGGGTAGAACTTCTTAAGGAAAACTGCCGTAAATGGATCCCATTTTCTTATTGAATTTAAAGGAAAGCTGAGAAACCATTTTTCTGCAGAGTCACTTAGTGCGAATGGAATCAAACAAGTTTAATTCCATCCTCACATAACTGTTGTAATTTAAAGGGTGCGCAAGCGTATTCAAATTTCGTTAAGAAATTATATGGGTCGTCGTGAGAAGGGTTACCGAATTTGGGGAGGATGCTTATCTGACTCGACTGGATTTCAAAGTGGTTACCCATAGGATTGGTAACTGAATGCAAGAAAGGACAGAAGCTCTATCGGGAAGGAATCTATCCATTAGGGTACGAGGTGCGGGCTCGTTACCCATTTCCAAGGGTTGTTCGAGGAAATTGGGTTTTAAGGAGAGAGAAGGTCGTCTACGACGAGATTCTTGGTCACGAATCCAAGTTTGTGTGCAATAGAAAGAAGAAAAGAGTTCGCCAAAGAAATTTAGACAATGGCGAATTTCGAAAAGAAGTGAGAGAGAGAAACAATTTTTGAAAATGGGAGTTTTAGAAAAGTATGACCTATAGAACTAACGAGGGCTAAAAAAAGCACAGAAGTTAAAAAACTTTTTCTTTGTTTTTCAAATTTTTATTTGTTTTTTAGGAGTTTTGAATTTTTTTTTCATTGTAATTCACAAAACAATCAAACAGACAGAAATTAGCTATAATAAAATATTATGTCCTTAATAACTCCAAACTGAAAATTTATAATCCTAATAATTTCAAACTACACAAGTAACAAGTCATAGCCAGATCGGGACAAGATTTATCAGTGTACCACGAATCACCATAGCAATGCAACTGAAGGTTTAAGAACCTGATTGAGTTTGAAACTCCACCCTTTCTTAGAACTGGGAGAGTTAGCTAGTGTAGTCCTAGTTATTAAGAGAATAAACTTTACCCTAATTGAGCCCGTGACGCCCTTAAATCCAGAGTCTACAATTTTTATTTATTAATGCAGCTTTTTCCAAGTATTAATGCAATTTTTTGGGCTAAGGAAAGGGTGATGAAATCCTCACCTTATGTGAATTGGGGTATTGCTCTTAACAGAATGAATACAGAGGCAGAAATAATAATTGTAGAAATTAAAAGATTTTACAAGCAAGTCGCTGCCCCTACAGAAGATTTTTACAAGAAATGTCTATTTTTTTTTAGCAGAGAGCACCTGTAGAGTTTAGAAAATAATCACCTAGATCGGCAGTCCGTCCAGTGCAATTGAGTAGCGCTAGCGCGTTCACACCCCACTTGGTGTGCAACCGCTCCAACCAAATCTACTTATTGCTCGATCTCTGAATTCTCTGTCGATTTCTTGGCTTCTATTCACTTTGGCCTATGAGGTTTTTTTTTGGGCTGTAGAAAAAAAAAAAGAACTAGACTAAATAATTGTTGGGTGATGGGAATGAACAAGGATTAACTAAACTCAACTAAAAGAAAAGAGAGATTTTTTTTAAAAACAACTCGACTTACTAAGAAAAATCTAAACCAATGTCGAACTAAAAATAATTGAAAATCAACTAAGCTAAAATAAAGAACTATATCTAGGAGATGAGGACAACCAAATCAATGCCACACGTTCAAAAGTGAACACCAATTCTTCTTTTTCAAATTTAACTTCAAAAGGAAACTTTCAGCACCCTAATTTCCAACAAAAATATCACGCCCCTCTTGGAAAAAAAAAATAGGACACAAAAATTAAGCCCCCCACAAATAAACTCAACCCAATATTGATCATTTCAAAAAACTAATCGCCCTTCCTTTTTTTCGATTTCTAAACAAGCTTGCAATCGAACCAGTGTTCGATCACTACAATTTCGAATTGGGTTCAGATATCAGTGTGTTCCAAAAATTTCTGCTTTGTGGGTTTAGAATTTGGGGTTCGATTGTGGGTTTGGTTGTTTCTTTAAATGGCGGATTTGTGTACTGGTGAAGAGAAGGGCTAGCGTTTGTAGGAGAATAGCTTGCGGTTAGCAAGGCAGGTTTGGGGGTAGAGATTGCTGTTGAAGATTAGAGCGATTTGGGGTTTGTGGCTTGAATGTGAGTTGTTTTGAAGTGTATGGAGTGGTTTGTTGAGGTATTGGGTTTGACTGTGGTGAAGGAAAATGCGGTGGGTTTTTTGGTTGGCAGGCAGTATGTGTAGCAGGCAGACTGAGGGGGTTTGTATGGGTGTGAATGTGGTAAAGGGATGGGTTTCTTGCGATGAACGCTGCACTGGGAAAACGATGGTGAAGTCGAGTAAAATCGTTTGTGAATTGGGTTTGTGGTATTTCAATTTAATCTCAAGTACCGGTATGGGTTTCTTG
Organism: Allium sativum; assembly: GCA_030737875.1. NCBI lineage: Eukaryota > Viridiplantae > Streptophyta > Magnoliopsida > Asparagales > Amaryllidaceae > Allium > Allium sativum. Next base: position 562,839,032 of record CM060919.1, on the reverse strand, counting down.
CGCTGCGAGTTAGGAAGTGAGGTGCCCCTTGGCTTGGAGTTGCGGTCGGCGTATGGTGCTAGGTTCAGTGCAAGGTGAGGGAGGGTTTTGCTGTGGTTCACGATTGATAATATGTTTTGTTTTGAGGCAGGGTTGTTTGGAGTTCACGATCAGGATTGGGGAGTTACGTGATGGCAAGATTGGTGGGAATTTTTTTTTGACAGCGATGGTGTGGTACAGGGACTGCTTTGGGGTATTTTGACTTTGCGTGGGGCTTTTTTGTGGACTGGTGGCGTTTTGGGTATGGGATGAGGTGGGATAAGTGGTGAATTAAGTTTTGTTGACTGCAGCATGAAGGAGCAAGGCTGTTTCGCTGCTGAGTGGTTGAAGTATGTAGAAAAAGAATGCAGTTTTGTGATCTAAAGGTGGTCGGGGGTGGCAAGGAAGATTGTTGAAGGTATTGATGAACATAGGATGAATGCGTGGTTAAGGGTTGTAGTGGATGTGGACGATGATCGATCTGGAAGGATCGATGAATCTAAGTTAGGGGTTCTTTGATGGGTGCAATCTGGTCTTAGGTGTGGATGGGTGAATAGAATTGCAGGTGATGATCGACTGGGTCTCGGTCTGAATCGGTTTATAGGAAGTTGTTTCACGTGACTGGTTGATGGGTGCTAGGGGTGGCTGCGATTCAAATTTGATTTGGCAATTCGGTTTTGTATGTCGAAGCGAAAGTGGTTTTGTACGAGCGGGGTGGTATGGAAGAGCAAGATGATGTTATGGTTTTGAGGAGATGAAGGTTGGTGTTTGGAAAATCCTGGTGAATGATGGATCTGTGGAGGTTTGACAGTGGAGAAGTTGTGGTCTAGTCTTGATCAAAGAAGTGGTGATGTCTTTGCGAAGTGGAAGCTGTTGAAGGCACAAGCACTTGTGGGCAGAAAGATGTCAGTTGTATGACTTGGTAAAACGGTGTGACAAGTGGTATGATGCGGATTAGAAGAAGGAGCTGATTGATCGGATGGAGATGCTGGTGGTTGAAAGAGATGGCCGTATATGTGATGGTAGGAGGGTTAATGGAGAAAATATGAAAAAAAGGAAATTTTGTATTCTAATTTGTTTTTATCGTAAAAGAAGAAATTGGAGAAATTAGAAAGAAACTGAAAACAAAATCTGGCAAGAATATTTTTTTCTCATATTTGGTAGATTACTGAAACACCCCACCTCCGTTAGGGTCACTCTCAAAGGGAATGCCCTAATTTTGGTGGAGGTTTATAAGTATAAGTCACAGATATACAAGACAGATATAAGAACACATATTTTTGAACAGCGGAAAACAACAACTTTTATTTCATTAAAAGTATGTGTTACACAATCCATGCCATAATTTGTTTTACAATACTTTCAAAAACCTAACATCTTCATAACTGCCTTGATTACATCATTTAAAGAAGCATAAAGAAAACATAAATAAACTGCAAAAGTCCCATAGTTGCTGTCCAAAGCCATAGTCCAAAACGAAAAGATCCAAGCAATACATTCTTTCTCTTCAAGCTGGATATGAAGGCTGGTCAAGCTGCGGTATTCCCTCCCTGTGGACCTGGGGGGGGGACGGAAGAAAAGAAGACGAAAGAAAAGTAGAGTCAGACATAAAGCCTGAGTAAGTCTAGGACTATTCAGTCTATGAATAAAGAACTGGGTATGATAAGTATAAACTAGAAGTGGGAAAGCACCATAAACTTAGTTCAGTTGTCTAGGATCGAATATACTATCGTACCCCATTTTAATCTCTGTACCCATATAAACTAGTTCCCAACAGGCACCCCATAACCAGGGTGAAGTGATCCATTTTATGATGATCGGCTCCTACTCGCATAGTTACATGTGTCTTACGGCCCCCGATGTTGTAGTTACCTATGCTGGTCCCACCATGGGGTGTATCAAGTCAGATGGTGGCGGGCCGACAAAATCCTAGAATGCACAGGTATGCTACTGGTGCCCAGTGCCTTATTTTTCTGCGCCGGAGTGTGTGCACGCCCGCACCCCGTTAGAACCTACACTGCTGCACCACCGCCGTCGATTTGACCTCTTACAATCAGCCCAGTAATCGTGCCCCACCCTGCCTAGTTTCAGGGTATCATGATACCTTGTAGGGTTACTGCGAAAAGGGTCCTCCGCTACTAGGTTTTCTATTTCTAGCCAACATGCTGAGTTGGTTAAGTGTTTTATAAACCAAACCCCCAATCAGTCTGTTTAGTTTAGCATGTTCCATTTTGATTAAGTATTAATATAATTTACTTAATCCTATCAATCCTGACTCAGCTTTAATTGTCTTATTAAAGCCTTGACCTCTCACATTAGACAGGTATTGTTGTGGCTGCCTGTTGCCGGTTGGGTCCGGGCAGTCTTACGCCACAACTCAGTCTAACCTCGGGTCCTTATTGGGCTCCGTGTTTAACCACCCACATTGGATAGGTATTGTTATGACTACTGGACAGCCGGGCGGTTCCGGGCAGGTTTACATCACAACTCAATCCAACCTCGGGTTAAACACATCGTATTTTCTACATTTACATATTTTGTCTCTTTTCTTTTTATATGTAAATATTTGCGGCCCATTATTCAAATTCATATTTATTGGTTAAATTTCATTTATGCCACTTAATTGTTCTTTCAAGGTTGTTGGCATGCGTTAAACATGCCAACACATATGTTCTATATTTTAGCCCAAACGTCATTACCCCCGTATTATACGTTCGCTCCAACGTAAGGTGTATTGGGTTTAATACTTAAACCCAATTTAGCCAAATGAAAAGGGGAGGCTTATAAAATGGTGTTTATAAGGTAACATGAAAAAGGGGAGTGTGAACGCATGAACTTGCAACGAGCGATTCAATTAACACAAAATAGGCACATGTGAACTTGCAATTGTAACATCATATAATCATGGCATAACATGAATCATTTTATCCATATAACCATAGCATAAACAATACTTAAACATAAATCATTCTATTCATATGGTTAATGCATAGACAATACTTAAACACGAATTATTTTATTCACATGATTATGGCATAAGCAGTACTTAAACATGCATCGTTCTATTCATATAATCATGGCATAAATAATACATGAATCATTTTATTCATATGGTTAATGCATAGACAATACTTAAACATGAATTATTTTATTCATATGATTATGGCATAAGTAGTACTTAAACATGAATTATTCTAGTCATATGATAATGGCATAAACTTAAACATGAATCATAGGTTCAACTAACCATGTAAACTTGAAATTAAGAATCTAACTAAATCATATTTATTGGCACAGGGTCTTGACTAGAAATATAAGCCTATATTTTTATTTAGGCATAAACTAATCGTGTTCATAAAATCACTACATGTTAACAAAAGGGTACTTACTTTTGTCACTAATACAAAAGTATGGTTCAACTAGAATTATCCCAACCTAATTCTTATATGAATCATGGTTTTCATTCTATTCATAGAATTATATCATAAACATATCTAAACTTACATCATGGTTTTTTTTATTTTATCTATGTAAACTTGCAAGAGGAATGTAATTCTAATGTAATTCTAATGTAACTTATGATAACAACATGAGCCTAAAAACATGTTTTTCAATTGGGCATAATAACGAACATAGTTTAGTCTTGTTCATAAAATTAATACAAATTTACAAAGATGCGTGATTTTGTCACTATCACAAAAATATGATTTTTATACTTGAACTATGATGCCAATTCCAACATAACTTCATATGAATCATAATACTTAGGTGAATCAAATTACACTAAAGATGACCATAGAATTTTACATCATGTTGTCATAACAATAGATCATGGACTTGCATGAATTCCAATTAAAATATCATAACATATAGTTGTTAACATGAATCATATACTTGCATGAATCTTAAATAAATTATTACAACATATAGTTGTTAACATGAATCATATACTTGCATGAATCTTAAATAAATTATTACAACATATAGTTGTTAACATGAATCATATACTTGCATGAATCTTAAATAAATTATTACAACATATAGTTGTTACTTTCAACATGAATCATATACTTGTAATTATCAAATGGGTGTTGTAAATAACCACCACAAACATGTAGTTTTCAATATGAATCATATGCTTGAATTAAATTTCCACAACATGTGGTTGTCAACATAAATCATATACTTGTATGAATCCAATCGTACACCATAGTATTGCCAAATCGTTAGAATCAAAATAACATACAAATATAGATTATTATCGCCACAATTCCATTTCGCAAATCACGTTCTTGCGAATATCCAATCGTATACCACAATATTCCCAAATAGTTTAGCATCAAAGCATCATACAAATATAAATTATTATCGCCACAATTCCATTTCTTTCTTTACACAAATCAACACAATTATTTAATTCATATCGGAATAGCACTCTACTTACAGCGTATGACGAATCTTCAATTCAAAAATCTGAATTCTGAATTTGGAGATGCTATCCTTTGTTGTAGGCGTTGTTTTGATTGATTTGACTTTGCTTTAAGCTTTTGTTTATTCTCCTAATTGCCTCTCAATTTCTGACGGCTATCTTCAGTCTCTCCTCAGCAACATGACGGTCTCAGCTCCATTTTAGTTTGTATGAATTAGGGTTAGTCTTAGGTCCTTTTTATAGAGTTTGTGAGTTGATTTAGACCGTCGATGAAGCTTAGTTCAATAATTGCCGTTCGTTTGAAGGAGAGACCAACCAGGAGCTGACACCTAGCCCTAGTGACAAGGCAAGGCTCAGAAAATCGACCAAACACAGACCAGGCCAGCCAGGGTGGGCTGGGTTCGACCTGGCTCTGGGGCCAGGTCGACAGCCCAGTCGACACCGTGTCGACTTGGCAGTCGACACGGGTTACCCAGGTCGACTGCCCAGTCGACCTGGCTAGCCCAGGTCGACAGCCAAGTCGACCTGGGTGCCTTAGGCGGGAATTTTCCCGCCCTGGCCAATTGGGCCCGATTTTGAATTTTAAACTAGTTTTTCTGAGCTGTTTTCGTCTGTTTGAATTTTAACCTGAATTCTGAAACTTCCGGAGGCCATATCTTCTTCATACGGACTCCGTTTTTCGAAAACTCGGACTCTATTTCGCGTATTTTTCCGAGACGAACACAATGGCGTATCCCGTTTCCCTTAATTCATTGATTTGAAATTAATTATACTTTAATTTGTGAATTTCACTGTTATAGAATACACGGGGTGTTACATTCTCCCCCACTTAAAAGGATTTCGTCCCCGAAATCTTCAAGTTTAGGAAAAATATATATATCCTAACAATCAAACATCCATCTACTCATCCATCAAACACGAGTATCCATTGTCCTTAAAAGACTTCTAATGCTTCATGATCATATGCGAAGTGTGTGTGTACATGTACTTATCTAATGCAAAATCAGGCGGTCTACTGATTCAGTTGACCTCCTTAATGCGAATTATGTAAGTGCCATGAATCCATTATGTATGCAAATTTTCTTATTCATGATTCTACATGAGTGCACAATCATTCATACAAATGCAACATCCATATGAAAACACATTAAAGTTCAACCATATACGAATGCAAACATATATGCATATACAATATGAAGTGACTGAGCCGATCTAAAACCTAGATTGTGTGTGTATATGCAACCACGAGCAACCACTAGCAATCACTTGCAACCACTTGCAACCATCATCCATAACATGTTTCAATTACATGTTTTCATCCAAAGGGTTTCTACCTAAAAGATAAGGTCGAGGAAATATACCTAAAAAGATAGGTAAAAGCGCAACTTAAGGAAAAAGGAAAGATCAAAGATGTACCCTCGAAAAGAAAAGGGTTGGCAGTGCGTATTCTAGCTTCAGTTTCCCAAGTCGCGTCTCCCTCGGCGTCGCTCCACTGAACTTTGACGAGTTTGACTTCGCGGTTGCGTAGCTTCTTCACTTCCGTTCCTAATATGCGGGTTGGAACTTTCCTCACGGTTGCTTCGCGCTCCACTTCAGCTTCTTCTAGGATATTTGGCTCTACCACTTCAGCAGACTCATGTAGACATTTTCGGAGATGTGAAACATGAAAAACGTTGTGAACTCCGGCCAATCTTTCGGGTAGCTCTAATCTATAGACCATTTTCCCAATTGTTCCTATCTAAAGGTATAGTCGAATGAAGCAAGTAAAAAATTTGTGCCCATTAGGCAATGTCAAAACTGGAAATCTATGCCACATATATATTGATTAGGAGGAGAACTCTCTAAGCATCAGCCCCGAAGACCGAAATCAACATCAGACTGACACCCAAAGAATTACTCAACCCAACCACCATATATGATTCTAGGAAACTAAGCATGATGGACTTCTTTTAGGTCACAAGGGAGTCCCTTCCTAAGACCAACCCGTATCCTATTAAACCCAAAAAGTTTGGTCAATCCAACGAACACCCTTAAGCCCCAACATTTGTTACTAACAGATGAGTCATACTCCCTATGGGGTTTGCAACAGAAATTGGATTGAGAATGGGACCGAGAGGATATACACAAAAGATAGCATGCAAGTAAGCTCTACAGGAAGAGAGGGATCAAGGATATACTCTTAAGAAGAGATATGATGCACGAATCTAGTCTTCAATCTTCTAAGTCGCATTTCCTTGAGATTAACTCCATTATGCTTTGTCCGCCTTTAACTTCACAATTTCGTAGCTTCTTAATTCTTGTTTCCAAAATATGAGTTGGAACCTTTTTCACTGTTGCCTCTCGTTCCACTTCCACTTATTCTCCTTCTAGTATACTTGGCTCAAGCATAACTGCGTACTCATGGTTCCATGCAAGCTCTCCAAAATTCACTAGTGAATCTTGGATCTTGTTAACTTACTAGAAGGTATTCCACATAGATGAATTATCTCTTGAAAATAAACAAATGTCAACTATGTTGCCAAATGTACTTACTAAGGTGATTCTCCACAACTCATTCATAAGCGAAATGAACCTTCTGCCTTAGTGGCGAACACTACTGGAGCGCCCCATTCTGAAATGCTCCTTCTAATGAACCCCTTTTCTAGAAGCTCTTTAATCTGTTTACTGAGCTCTTTCCTTTCCCGTGGAGCCATGTGTCTAACGGGCAACGCAACGGGCTTTGCATTATCTACAAGATATATACGGAAGTCTATCTCCCATTTCGGAGGCAAGCCCTTCACCTCTTCGAAGACATCCGGATATTCCCGGACCACTCTAACTAATTGCAAATTTTCAACAGAGGCATCTAGCGATTCAAGATAACTAAGCATAACCGCATACGAGGGATTACAAGAAATTTCCAAAGTGTTACCGAGCTGGGTCAGGAGCCTAACAACCCTTTTCTCAAAATCAAGGATGGCCCCATTACTGGATAGCCAATCCATGCCCAAAATCAAACCATATTCCGAAAAGCCCAAAACAAAGGCACTACATTCAAATTCTATGCTTAGAATAGAAATTTTCAATCCCAAACAGATCATAGACAAGTGAGCTGGGCCCCCAATTGGGTTTGAAACAATTAAGGGGTCCTCTACCATACTAGTTTTTAGGTGCAGAGATTCTACTAAAGCAGACGAGATAAAGGAGTGTGATGCGCCAGAATCAAATAAAGTGCGAACGGGGTGATCATAAAGATAAACTATACTTTCTACAGAAGTACTTATACCTCGTTGTTGCAGAGGTGGCGCTTCTAGCACATGAACCTCCGCCCCCGAGGTGGATCCAGCCCTCTGCCCCTGTCCTCGTTTCTTTGGGCAGTCCTTAGCCATGTGGCCTGTCTCACCGCAAGAAAAGCACCCACCATTCATCTTGGCCTTCTTTTTCCGGCAATCTTTCACTAAGTGCCCCACTTTGCCACAGAATTTACACTCCCTCTTCTCTCGGGACTTGTTGTCTTTCCCGCCCTTCTCAAAGTCTGTCATCTCAGGGTAGTCTTTGCTGATGTGTCCAGTCTCCCCACAATGAAAACATTCTCCTTGCTTTCTTTTCCTCTTTCTACAATCCTTGGCTATGTGCCCTTCCGTACCACAAAAATTGCATTTCCTTTTTTCCCGTTTCTTGTTATTACTGTTACGATCCTTTCTTGTTTGACTATTATTCGTCTTCCTACTCTGGGACTCTTCCGCTTGCTGGTTCACGTGGAGGAGGAGGAGTGAAAGCGTCAGCAGCTGCGGAGTAAGGTCTCCAGACATGCTGAAACAGAAAGGATAGATTCAAAACAAAGGATAAGAGATAGTACCTATGGCTTTGGGGGGGACTTTGCCTTTTTAAAATAAAATAATATTTTTTCTTTTAAAAATGCTTCTTTAAATTTCCTTTTTGAAAATAAATTTTCGAAACTTTTTATCTTATCTGGTAAACCTATGCTCTGATACCAAGTGAAATACCCCACCTCCGTTAGGGTCACTCTCAAAGGGAATGCCCTAATTTTGGTGGAGGTTTATAAGTATAAGTCACAGATATACAAGACAGATATAAGAACACATATTTTTGAATAGCGGAAAACAACAACTTTTATTTCATTAAAAGTATGTGTTACACAATCCATGCCATAATTTGTTTTACAATACTTCCAAAAACCTAACATCTTCATAACTGTCTTGATTACATCATTTAAAGAAGCATAAAGAAAACATAAATAAACTGCAAAAGTCCCATAGTTGATGTCCAAAGCCATAGTCCAAAACGAAAAGATCCAAGCAATACATTCTTTCTCTTCAAGCTGGATATGAAGGCTGGTCAAGCTGCGGTATTCCCTCCCTGTGGACTTGGGGGGGGAACGGAAGAAAAGAAGACGAAAGAAAAGTAGAGTCAGACATAAAGCCTGAGTAAGTCTAGGACTATTCAGTCTATGAATAAAGAATTGGGTATGATATGTATAAACTAGAAGTGGGAAAGCACCATAAACTTAGTTCAGTTGTCTAGGATCGAATATACTATCGTACCCCATTTTAATCTCTGTACCCATATAAACTAGTTCCCAATAGGCACCCCATAACCAGGGTGAAGTGATCCGTTTTATGATGATCGGCTCCTACTCGCATAGTTACATGTGTCTTACGGCCCCCGATGTTGTAGTTACCTATGCTGGTCCCACCATGGGGTGTATCAAGTCCCATGGTGGTGGCCCGACACAATCCTAGAATGCACAGGTATGCTACTGGTGCCCAGTGCCTTATTTTTCTGCGCCGGAGTGTGTGCACGCCCGCATCCCGTTAGAACCTACACTGCTGCACCACCGCCGTCGATTTGACCTCTTACAATCAGCCCAGTAATCGTGCCCCACCCTGCCTAGTTTCAGGGTATCATGATACCTTGTAGGGTTACTGCGAAAAGGGTCCTCCGCTACTAGGTTTTCTATTTCTAGCCAACATGCTAAGTTGGTTAAGTGTTTTATAAACCTAACCCCCAATCAGTCTGTTTAGTTTAGCATGTTCCATTTTGATTAAGTATTAATATAATTTACTTAATCCTATCAATCCTGACTCAGCTTTAATTGTCTTATTAAAGCCTTGACCTCTCACATTAGACAGGTATTGTTGTGGCTACCTGTTGTCGGTTGGGTCCGGGCAGTCTTACGCCACAACTCAGTCTAACCTCGGGTCCTTATTGGGCTCCGTGTTTAACCACCCACATTGGATAGGTATTGTTATGACTACTGGACAGCCGGGCGGTTCCGGGCAGGTTTACATCACAACTCAATCCAACCTCGGGTTAAACACATCGTATTTTCTACATTTACATATTTTGTCTCTTTTCTTTTTATATGTAAATATTTGCAGCCCATTATTCAAATTCATCTTTATTGGTTAAATTTCATTTATGCCACTTAATTGTTCTTTCAAGGTTGTTGGCATGCGTTAAACATGCCAACACATATGTTCTATATTTTAGCCCAAACGTCATTACCCCCATATTATACGTTCGCTCCAACGTAAGGTGTATTGGGTTTAATACTTAAACCCAATTTAGCCAAATGAAAAGGGGAGGCTTATAACATGGTGTTTATAAGGTAACATGAAAAAGGGGAGTGTGAACGCATGAACTTGCAACGAATGATTCAATTAACATAAAATAGGCACATGTGAACTTGCAATTGTAACATCATATAATCATGGCATAACATGAATCATTTTATCTATATAACCATAGCATAAACAATACTTAAACATAAATCATTCTATTCATATGGTTAATGCATAGACAATACTTAAACATGAATTATTTTATTCACATGATTATTGCATAAGCAGTACTTAAACATGCATCGTTCTATTCATATAATCATGGCATAAATAATACATGAATCATTTTATTCATATGGTTAATGCATAGACAATACTTAAACATGAATTATTTTATTCATATGATTATGGCATAAGCAGTACTTAAACATGAATTATTCTAGTCATATGATAATGGCATAAACTTAAACATGAATCATAGGTTCAACTAACCATGTAAACTTGAAATTAAGAATCTAACTAAATCATATTTATTGGCACAGGGTCTTGACTAGAAATATAAGCCTATATTTTTATTTAGGCATAAACTAATCGTGTTCATAAAATCACTACATGTTAACAAAAGGGTACTTACTTTTGTCACTAATACAAAAGTATGGTTCAACTAGAATTATCCCAACCTAATTCTTATATGAATCATGGTTTTCATTCTATTCATAGAATTATAGCATAAACATATCTAAACTTACATCATGGTTTTTTTATTTTATCTATGTAAACTTGCAAGAGGAATGTAATTCTAATGTAACTTATGATAACAACATGAGCCTAAAAACATGTTTTTCAATTGGGCATAATAACGAACATAGTTTAGTCATGTTCATAAAATTAATACAAATTTACAAAGATGCGTGCTTTTGTCACTATCACAAAAATATGATTTTTATACTTGAACTATGATGCCAATTCCAACATAACTTCATATGAATCATAATACTTAGGTGAATCAAATTACACTAAAGATGACCATAGAATTTTACATCATGTTGTCATAACAATAGATCATGGACTTGCAAGAATTCCAATTAAAATATCATAACATATAGTTGTTAACATGAATCATATACTTGCATGAATCTTAAATAAATTATTACAACATATAGTTGTTAACATGAATCATATACTCGCATGAATCTTAAATAAATTATTACAACATATAGTTGTTAACATGAATCATATACTTGCATGAATCTTAAATAAATTATTACAACATATAGTTGTTACTTTCAACATGAATCATATACTTGTAATTATCAAATGGGTGTTGTAAATAACCACCACAAACATGTAGTTTTCAATATGAATCATATGCTTGAATTAAATTTCCACAACATGTGGTTGTCAACATAAATCATATACTTGTATGAATCCAATCGTACACCATAGTATTGCCAAATCGTTAGAATCAAAATAACATACAAATATAGATTATTATCGCCACAATTCCATTTCGCAAATCACGTTCTTGCGAATATCCAATCGTATACCACAATATTCCCAAATCGTTTAGCATCAAAGCATCATACAAATATAAATTATTATCGCCACAATTCCATTTCTTTCTTTACACAAATCAACACAATTATTTAATTCATATCGGAATAGCACTCTACTTACAGCGTATGACGAATCTTCAATTCAGAAATCTGAATTCTGAATTTGGAGATGCTATCCTTTGTTGTAGGCGTTGTTTTGATTGATTTGACGTTGCTTTAAGCTTTTGTTTATTCTCCTAATTGCCTCTCAATTTCTGACGGCTATCTTCAGTCTCTCCTCAGCAACATGACGGTCTCAGCTCCATTTTAGTTTGTATGAATTAGGGTTAGTCTTAGGTCCTTTTTATAGAGTTTGTGAGTTGATTTAGACCGTCGATGAAGCTTGGTTCAATAATAGCCGTTCGTTTGAAGGAGAGACCAACCAGGAGCTGACACCTAGCCCTAGTGACAAGGCAAGGCTCAGAAAATCGACCAAACACAGACCAGGCCAGCCAGGGTGGGCTGGGTTCGACCTGGCTCTGGGGCAAGGTCGACAGCCCAGTCGACACCGTGTCGACTTGGCAGTCGACACGGGTTACCCAGGTCGACTGCCCAGTCGACCTGGCTAGCCCAGGTCGACAGCCAAGTCGACCTGGGTGCCTTAGGCGGGAATTTTCCCGCCCTGGCCAATTGGGCCCGATTTTGAATTTTAAACTTGTTTTTCTAAGCTGTTTTCGTCTGTTTGAATTTTAACTTAAGTTCTGAAACTTCTGGAGGCCATATCTTCTTCATACGGACTCCGTTTTTTCGAAAACTCGGACTCTATTTCGCGTATTTTTCCGAGACGAACACAATGGCGTATCCCGTTTCCCTTAGTTCTTTGAGTTGAAATTAATTATACTTTAATTTGTGAATTTCACTGTTATAGAATACACGGGGTGTTACAATTACAGTATCACATATCAAATACAAATCAACTAACAAGAATTTTTTTACCCTATCTATGCCAGAAAAAAGGGAACAAAATAAAATAAAAATATTTTTAATTAGAAGATCAGCAATACCAAATCAAAGCTAATCAAGAGATTTTTTATAAATGAAGGAAATTAAAAAGAACTAGCAAAAAAAATATTTTTGTGTTTTTTTTATAATGGAAAAATAAGAAAATAAAAGGAATAAAAATAATTTTTTTGTGTTGTTTTTTTTATATGAAGGAAAAATAAAGAAAAAAAATATTATAACCCGAAGGATTTAAAAATAAAAATAATTTTGATCCCCGGCAACGGCGCCAAAATTTGTTTGCGAACAAATTAAACAATTGTAAACTCCGTTCGGCTTTCCTAAACAACAAGGATTATTGTAGAGGGTGTCGAACTCTATGACCAAAAATACTTAAACTAGTAAATCCAATCAAGTTATTTCAGAATTTTGATTGGTTGAAAACACAGAAAATAACATAAATTAAATATAAAAGAGTTTTATATGATTAAAGAAATCAATTAGGGAGCAATGACATAGGCAAAATTAACATGAATTAATAACCAAATAGATTAATCAGATCTAATTCATGTTTCTGTCACAAGCATGAATCAACGCTTATTAGGTTTCTAGAAACAAATATGTGAATAACAACAAGTATAGCCTATGCAGGAGCAAGCTCTTAAACAACCATAGGCTATCAGGACAGATTCACTATTATATCTAAAACCCTAAATGTTAGATCTAAATCTGATATAACGTTAGATCGAACTCGAATATACCCTGTGAAGGGGCATAGCTCTTAAACGACACAGAGTATGAAGGTTTAGATCCAACCCTTGGTTCAGATCCAGATCTACATACATGAAGTTCTAATCTCTTTGGCTATGTGATTCATATTGAATCTAATCTAAGCGTCATCACCCCCTAATTAAAGGAGATTAGCTAGACATAGCTAAAGAAGAAGAGAAAAAGAAAATAAAAAACATAACCAACTAAGAAGAGAAGGAGAAGAATTTTATTCCAAGAGAATTTATACAGAATAAAACCCAATGTGTTTATAAATGAACAAGATATAAGTGTATTTATAGCTGATATGACAAAGACTAATTAGCTAATTACACAATGTGGGACTAAAGAATTAGCCCAAATAACACATAAGCCAGTGTGAACGCAGCTGTAGAGTGAGTGGCCTTGCAAATGAGCCAATGTGAACGCAACATGAGTAAGAGGCCTTGTAAATGAGCCAATGTGAATGCAGCATGAGTAATCATTGAGCCAAATCTTCCTAATTGAACTCCATTTGCAACCGTTCTTCCAGCTTTACACTCTTCAGGCTTTAGTAATTGCAAACTTCGCTCTTTTTAAGAAAATTCTTCATGCTTTATCCATCAAATGCACTAAACCATGCTTTTTATAAACAATCTGAAAACACAGCTATAAATACACAATATCAATTATTTTAAAGGGAAAATAGGATAAATAAGTGGATAAAATATACACATTTACGTGTATATCACTGCAGTTATCAACCTAATTTTTTTGAATCTTAAACGATATTAAACAAAAAAAGGTTTGTTTGGGTTGTTAGTTCAGGCCAAAACATAAATAGTTGATAATAATAAAATAAAATATAGTAACTACGTTAATGTGCTTAAATAAATAAATTTATATACATATATATTCATATTCATCGGAATCTACGCATATAACACAAATATATTATTATAGTAAATGTTTGTTATGGTTGTATGTTTGAATAGTTTCTGTTTTGGTGGAAATGTACATGGAAATATAATCCATAATAAATGGAAATAGGTATTATGACCACTGTAGCAATAAATGAATTTTATTTGTTATAGATAAGGTCATAAATTAAATAAGGAATGTTGTAACCATCTTTGATTGGGGAAATGAATTAAATTGGATAAACATTATAAATGGTTACATTTTAAATTGTATTAGGAATTAGAATTGTAACTCCAATTAGGAAAGTAAATAAATTATACCAATAAACATACGTACACACACACACACACACACACATATATATATATATATATATGTAAAAAAGAAATAAACCAAATTATAGTAATATAGAAAAGTTAAATGAGCTATAATGATTAAATTAGAAATTAAAATGGGACTAATATAAAAAGAACATTTAATGCCTTAGACAATATGACCATTAGGTTCATAAAACGACACTTAGTAATAAATGGCATTTACTGGGTTAATTAGTGCCTTAGGAAAATTTGACCGTTAGTGTCATTAATGGCAGGAACCCTTATTAATAATAATAAAGAGGAAATTATTGGGGATTAATTAGCGTTGTAAATGCTAAGTCCAATAAGTAAATTAACAAATAAACATCCTAGGGTAGGAAGTTGTAGGTTTCCTTATTTATTTCTAGTTAATATAGAATTGTTATAATTTGAAATAGCACTTAGACTTAGTAGGTTAATGACTTATCAATTCTTCAATTTGCTGACTATACTCTTTTATTTTCCTCTTATTTAACCAAACACATTATTGCCTTGAAATTTATACTTTATAGTTCTGAGATGCTTTCTGGTCTCAAAATTAATTTTGATAAGAGTTCGGCTATTGTTTTAAATGATGTGATAATGTTGAGAGTGAAGTTGCTAATACTTTGTATTGTTCAACTATGAGTTTTCCTTTTGATTATTTGGGCTTTAGGATTAGGCCTTCTAAACTCAGGCATGACGATTAGTTGATTATTATTGATAAGATTAATAATAGACATTCTAGTTGGAATAGCATATTTTTATCTAAAGTTGGTCAATTAGTTCTTATTAACTCTATTTTATCTAATATTCCTACTTATTGGATGTCTATGTATCTACTTCCTAATTGGGTGATTGATAGGATTAGGTGTAATTTTCTGTTATGTGGGGAAAACATTTGTAGTGAGTACAAGTAATTGGTTAATTGGGATTTAGTTTGTAGACCTAAGAAGTATGGCAGTCTTGGTGTTATTAATTTACATAATTTTTACTCATCTCTATTAGCTAAACGGTTGTGGAAATATAGAAATCCAGATGTGACTGCAATATGGAAGCAAATTGTGTATAAATTTTATTATGATGGGGGTAGAATTATTTTTTATGCTAATTCATTACTGGCTAATAGGCTTTCTTCTTTTTGGAATTCTATTTTAAAATGTTTTGACTTTTTTAATATATGACTCAATTCGATTATTCATTCGGGAGATAATACTTTCTTTTGGCATGACTCTTGGATTTCTCGTTTACCTCTTAATGTTGAATTTAAAGAGAATTTTGAGATTTGTTGTTTTAAGAATGCTTTGATTAAAGAGGTTTATAGGGAGGATTTTGATCCTCCGTGGGACTTGTCTTTTGATAATATATCAGATGGCTTAGTTTTCAGACAATTTGCATTGTTACATGCTAAGTTGTCCTTGTATCACATTGATAACAATTGTGATAGTATTTATTGGGGTTTGGATAAGAGTTTGAAGTAATCTTCTAAATCTATGTATAAACTCCTTAATTTCACTGGTAGTTCATCTTTTAAATTCAAAATGATTTGGGAGGCTAAGCTCCTCCTAAAGCTAAATTTCAAATGTGGTTGATTATCCATAAGAAGTTAAATACTATGAGCAGTTAAGTAAGAAGAATATTCTTTTTGATTCTAAATCTTGCTTTTCTAGCTTATTAAACGAAAATGTTGGCCATTTTTTTGGTTAAAACATTTTATCTTTGATTATTTTTTAATTACATGAATTGTGAAATTTACTAGAATTTTTTTTAGATTTGACCTTAATCTTAAATTTAGGAATTTGCTTGATACTTTAGTAACTGTTGGATTGATAGAAATCAGAGAATGTTTTATTCTAATTCTTGTTCTCTAGATAATTTAATTATAAAGATTGATTCTTTTTGTTTACAGTGGATGTGTAATCCTTGTTATAAGTTGTTTAGAAAACCCATGGTCTTCAGGTTTCTCGTTAAGGTTAGGAATAGTTTGTATTTTTTTATTTATAATAGAATCTTTATTTGTAATTGATTTCTATGTTTGTGATTCTTTTCAGTTGTCTCCCTTTATCCTATGTTGTTACCTTATTCACACACATATATATGTATAGATGTATGTATGTGTATTATACATACATACATATATATATATATATATTATCTTACATTTTTTTTAGTTTCATTTCAGGTTACAGGTTTGTTGATATTGGTTGATATGCTTCTTGAAGATCAGTTTTAGAGACCTCTTTCTTTATGTTATGATGTATCTATCTTTTTGTTCCGTTTAAAGAGATAGTTGTATTTACAGATAGGAGTAGATGTACTTCATAATCGGGTGGTGGCTTTGCCGGAACTCAATTTTAAAGTACGATGGGCGGTGGTTTTTCCGGAGCTTATCCATATATTTCCTATATTCTTGAATTCTAGTCGGGATGGTTTGTTTTACATGAGATATTCATTGTTGGTTACCTGTTAGGCTTGTTGGCAGTTATTGTTTTACTGCTTTTATATATATGTGTTGTCTCTTCTTTTTAGAGGATCACACATTTTTACATCAAAAAAAACTTAGTAGGTTAATGATGCGAGGTCAATTGCCTTATTCAACAGAAGTCTGCACTTTCCAACAGTCGGTTATATGTTCAACTAATGAGAGGTATCATTAACCATTGGCACCCGTGATGATAGTTAATTACGTAACGATAGTTGATCGAGTAACGAGGGTTATTTCCCAAAACAAGGTTTATCTCAAGAGCAAGGTTCCTGCCTTCCATCCCAAAAGGGTAAACCTTGGAAAGGAAATAATTCACAACATAGCCTGTTTTGGTGTAAAGGTCTTAAGTAGTTAGATCCACATTTTAAAGGGTATTAAGTGATCAAGTAGCTCGCCTCCCCATTTAATGGCTATTGGGTACGAACATGGTAATTCTCACATTAGTTCGCTTCCTTTAGGTAGTTAGTGATTGGTTTTCGAGTCTGCCTTAGGAATAGGTATTAAATGACCGCTCAGGAGGTACCAAAGGTCTACCTATCCTAATGGAAGTATTAAGTGATTAATGGAATTATCTAACAATTCCAGCTAGAGAGTAACATAGGGGTCCGTCGGGAAAAGGTCTTAAATGGAAAAACATCGCCTACCTATCTTGTAGGTAATAAGTGACTGCTTACTATATCTCGTTTTATGCAGGGCATGGTTATATGCGTGAATGACCGAGGCCTTGGATTAGTTGGATTTAGTAGTTAGTACCCTTTAATATATATTATGGTAGAATAAACCACCATATAAGCCATTAAGTGACCAAAAGGTCCGCCTTGGGTATTAAGTGATTGTAAGTATCTGCTTTTACCTTACATAGGTAGTTAGGTCTTAAGTGACTATATATAAATAAGTACCCTCCTTATGTTATAGTTAGAAGTATATTGTCTTCCTCTTGATTAGTTAATGGTGGTAATTAGACTTCATACTTATGTGTAAATGATTTACCTCAGTATTACGTTACGGCTAGGTGCGGAACATTATCTTGAGTTTTGCTGTTAGTGTCTGCGCAAATTCTAAATGGATTAGGTTAGAATTACTAGCCCTTTTAGACATATGTTTTGGTTTTGACCAAACATAGTATATTTGTGTATAATAGACAGTGTTATACATTTTTCTACCCACTAGGACTTGTTATTATGTCCCCTCTCCTCAAAACAATTCTCAGGTTTATCTTAGGGGAGACAGGTCGTAGTAAGTGTTCCAGTTTCTTTTCGGCTCTCGTTCTCTCATGCTCAATATCGATGTGGTGATATGCCTTAAGGTAGTCTCCTTAATCGGTATTTATTATCTTATTTCATTTCCACTGTGAGTTAGTTTTATTCACTTTGATTATGCTCATACTCATAAATTGCAGGTACCAGATTTATATTCTCCATACTTGGATGGCTTTGAGTTTCAATTTTGTTGAAATTCGAGCTCGGAAAATTGTGGGGTATTACATTTGGTATTAAGGCTTAGGTTTAGACGATCAG
The DNA here is from genome assembly GCA_030737875.1 of Allium sativum. Taxonomy (NCBI): domain Eukaryota; kingdom Viridiplantae; phylum Streptophyta; class Magnoliopsida; order Asparagales; family Amaryllidaceae; genus Allium; species Allium sativum. Next base: position 562,820,482 of record CM060919.1, on the reverse strand, counting down.
AGGACTAAATCAATTAGGATTAGTGAGAGAATATATTCGATTTTCTTTTCTATTTTTCTTTCGCCTTTATTAACTCGACTTTAAATTATTTTGACAATGAGTTAGTCGTGGTCCTTACTATAGGCTATAAAATGACTAAGAGATAGAAATATTTCAAGTTCAAATATTTAATCAACCTCGAATTACACCACGGTGCGTTTAGAGATTTAGTCTTGAAGGGCATCAGGACGACACGTGATGGATTCCGCGGATTTGAACTTGCCGACTAGATAAAAAGCTAGCTACAACTGAGATAGTCGTGATTTCTTGTGTTGGTTTTGTTTGAGAATCCAATCCATAAAGTTTTCTTGGTTTTAAACGAAAAATTCACGTAAATGTGTCGTCATAGTATGAAATTATAATTACGAGATATGCTTACTAGATATTTCGTAAAACGAATCTAGATAATCTTTTGATAGTTGAATCCTTGGTCTCATGTTAGGGGAAATTTCAGTTTTTAAAACTATTTTGAAATAAAAAGCAGTTTCATAAATTTTAATCAATGGTTTTTAAGAAATTGTTGAATAAATATTTTTAGAACTATAAATCTAACCATGTTTTTGGATTATTGGTTTTGTGTAAATTTTAATAAACAGTCTGTTTAATGGAAAGAAGTTGGAAGCAAGGAATACGCCTCAGAATTTAAAACTACCATTATATATTCCTTGTGGTTTTTAATACTTCTCTTCTCGGATAGTTTAGGGACATATACATAAAAAACCTTTTTCAAGAATTAAATTCTCGATGATTCAGAACACGAAAGTGTTTTTCAATTAGAAAAAAATAGTAATATAATTAATGAATAGGTCTATATTACGAAACCCAAGTTTATGAGTATAGAAATTTATTTAGAAAAGTTTTTAAAATTATATCTCGAGAAAAGACTAAGGAAAACTTTCATTTGGCTTTGGGGTATTTGATTTCATAAATCGGTTGAGTTGTTTGTCAGCTAGGTGAAATGACTTGAACTTCCCCGTGAGCGAAAGCACGGATTGCTTTGAGAAAAAGACACATCAGGACACAAACAGAAGAACATTTCATTGCTTATTACAACAATTCCATCAGAATACAAGAATATACAGAGTATGAATAAATAATATACATCAGAGATATATCAGAGATTTAAATTACATTACATAGCAGCGGAAAATAATACAAAACACAAATGAAGGTGATATAAGAATACAGATCGTTCCGAATATCATTCCAGTTGTAACCCAGGATCCTGTGAATATAAATCTGCAAAACCAAAACTACCAGCTGCCCGTGCGGAAATAGGGGCACCCAGAGTTTAGGTTAAAACAATAAACTCCAGGTCAGTCATGTGACTGGTGCGAGAACTAAAACAGTTATTTAAAACTTTACTTTAAAAGAGAGTAATTCAAAGGACCACGCCGTATAACACGGAACGGGTTTCCTCCCAAGAGTACCAGTGCATCTAATAAAACAGCGCAATGCTTTTTGGAAAAATGAAGCTATTATAAGACCCAGGTCCCATCACACAATGCAACGCAAGCCGGAGGATAGGGTTTTCCCTTATAATAGACAAACATGTTTAGTACGATTAAAACAAATCATTTTGATACTATTATAGTGTGAAGTGTATGAAAACAACTTCAAATATAAATGTATCAATCATAGGCGGCATGGGTACCATCTATCATATCGCTAATACTAGGCTCTACAATCAAAACCGAAATGTGTCACGTATTGGAAATTGGATTTCCGTCATGAGTCGAGGCAAGGGGCAAGCTCCTTACCGCTTCGGGACACTCTAGCAAATGCCCCAGGACTACACACTCTGGGTAGCCCCTGGATCTTCAGGGCCGGTCCACACTTACGTTAGTGGATTGGCAATTCCTGAACACACGTTTTCCGGTCCTATCGGACCGATCTATCGGCTCCGTAGAGACCGATATATCTGAGGCGCCTCGCATTCCAACATCCACAATGGTATAATAATCAACAATGACAGGGCTAGTAAAACGCTGACACCACCCATAGCTAGAAAGAAACGTCGTGCATTCCCTACATTCCTTATTCCGTTTTTAACTCATACCGAGGTGTGAGGCTCGCGAATCGATGCTATACACAAAGCTACGCTATATTAAAGCCGTGCTTTGATCATCAACCACAAGACTCTTCTTTTCAACAAAAGCCTTGATCATTGCATCTCAGCATGCCACACAGGCAATTCACGCAATACGACTAATACCTATCGATATATAACCTCTGAGCTCGTACGTCTCAGAGAAGGGCATTAAGCAAGAGAATAAATTCTCCGCCGGCAAATAGATATATATTTAATAGAAATCAATAAACACAGGATAAAATCCAATGTCAGACACACAATACATTTACAAGTCCGTTCTGGGTCTGAACGGAACCGGAGGCACCTTATACCTCGCATATCCGTCGATCTCCAAATACGTCTGGACGATCGCCACTTATTACCTCGGCTTAGGTGTACAACCCAATCAAGACATCAGTAATCACTCAAACGATGTGAAGACCTCCGGTCTTCAACCACCATCTTCATCGTCGACTTATCGTCGAAACAGTTATTCAGAATGGGTATAAACCCGTCCTTTCCGAATAACTCGCGTATATAATAAACAAGTGTTATAAAAACATAACATACGCCTCACTCCAATTTTGAATATTCTTTTATTTAAATATTCACATCTTTAAGGATTTGTTCCCATTAATTTTATCAAAGATAAATTCTTTAAAATTTATTCTTTAATCTTCCTTTGGATAACATTTCAAACCATATCATGCTTTTCCAACCTAGCCGGGATTAACGAACCACACCGAAGTAATTATTTATTTAATTTCCCAATCCCAACCTATTCATCCCATGGAGAAAAACTGTTATTACCCCAAAACTAACACCACGTTGTTATCGTAAATTTAATTACCATTTCTGAATCAAATCTAATTAAAGATTTAACTATTGCTCGGAGCAAAACTAGTGATACTCCGTTCTCGATCATTTCCCATATTTGATAATTTAAATTATCAATTCCCATTTTAATCTGATTAAAAGATTCATTAAAACACCATATGGTTTTAATCTTCCCAAAAATCAATATTAATGATTATTTAACTTTGGAAAATAAAACATGTCGCATCGACAATCTACACCGTACTATTGATTTTTGCCGATATATAACCTCTGAGCTCGTACGTCTCAGAGAAGGGTGTTAAGCAAGAGAATAAATTCTCTGCCACCAAACAGATATATATTAAGCAGAGATCAACCACACAGCTCGAAATACAATGACAGACATGTAATCCTGTCTTTTACTGGGTTAAAGAACTAATGTCATTTAAAACACAGTTCACGATAAACCCAAATCACATTCCATTATTTATGGAATCTTCACGGAAAAACGAATCAATATATAATCGATATCAATTTCCGTATCCGACTAATAATATAAATGGAATAACGGCAAAGCCTTTTAAATTCCATATGTATTAACAGAATTCCTCCACATAATTTTATTTCGATTATTATCAAATCGAATTCCATTCAATTCTAAATTAATATATTAAATTGGAAAATGTTACTTTTAAAAATCCCATTAAATCTTTATAAAAGGATTTATAAATTCCAAATCATATTTCACTGTAAATCGGGTTAAAGAATGAATGTCATTAAAAACATAGTTCACAATAAACCTAATTCACATTCCATTTATTATCGGGTTAAAGAACATGTGTTATTTAAAACACCGTTCCTGATAAACCCAAAAACAAATTTCACTATTTATTCCAATTAACTTATTAATTAATTGATATATTTCATTAAATCTAAATAAAAAGATTTAATCTTTTCTCAACTGGGTTTAAGAATAGTGTTAATGAAGACACCATTCACGACAAACCCAAATCCAATTTGATATTAAATAGAAGGCTCTGAATAGAAAATATATTGGCTTATATTCAATATCAAATTCTGAAACCAACAAATATTGCTTTGGAAATAACGATATAAAATATATCATCCAAATTTCCATAGCAACATCCGTATAATCCCGAATCCAACATCGAAATATTCCGATGATAATTTCGATTCAAATCATTTCCAATTCAAATATTGGAAATTCTGGTTATTTTTAAAACCATTTCAAATCCAATTTATTTATTTAAAAAAAATTTGAATTATAATTCTAGTTCAAAACTAGTTCATTTCGGTAAAACTATATTTTTATCTTTTCAAATATAGAATTTTTCATCCTAACTATTTCCAAATCATTTATGATGATTTTACACAAATTATCGATATTTTTAATAATTTTATCAAGGCCCGTACAGTCGATTTCCATAAACGGCCATCGAACTGCACTTATAGCGACCTATTCCAAATTTGATTTGGACATGATTCCAAATCCAACCGTTAGGTTTCAAATTTTTCATATTCGTTAGAAAGCTCTTTTCGATACCAACCCAACGGTTCCGGTTTTAGAAGAATCCGACGGTTGGATCTCCCGTAATGTACGTTCAAAGTCGATGGTCGAAATTCACGAACTACCGCGGCGTGCCGCATTCTATTCTAGCCATTATATATATAATATATATATATATTATATATTTCGTCGATTTCCATTTAAAACATATTTTATAAATCGTTTTAAAATCGTTTTCAAAATGATTTCAACTTCATATTCAATTTCTAATCAAAATTGAATATTTCATATCATCGATATATAAATGATAATATTTTCAAAACATTATATTTTGAAATCAATTCCTTTTCAGTATTCATTATGAAAATGAATAAAATCGATATAAATATCGTTCACGTCAAAATGGCGTCAATCTAATCAACACACTTTATATATTTAAATATATTCGTGTCCATCCCAAATCGGACATCAAAACCAGAATTTGATCTTTTACTGAATGTTATTTTAAAATATTCGTTATTTTAAAATAATCGTTATTTTAAAATATTCATTATTTCTGAACTGTAATCAGACACAGTCAATTACCATATAATTTGATTTATATGGATTTCATACAAACATCTGTACAGTAATAATCAAATACAGTCAACCATCATCCAAAGTGCATTCTACACTACATAAGCATCAAATATAAATATTCAACGCTAATAACAGTCTGTCAACCAATCGATTGACATACAACTAATTATTGGGACTAGTCTATGTCCAATATCGTCCCAATACCCATGTGGGGTTTAAATCAACAAATAATGAATTTTATTTGTGCAATTGGGCGATGTGTAAAATTTATCGTCCCAATCAATATCAGTCAAATGTGTGTACATAAACAAATCATTCGAATTGTTTATAGATATTTATTTTATTTTATATATACTTTAAAAATTATATTTTTAACTATAAAATATTTATTCCATTCCATAGCACACAATCAATTTTCACCATAAAATCAAACAAACAAACAAACCGTCCATGGTTTGTGGACGACGGGTGTCGGGTGCTGCTAAGCACCGTCTGCATCCTAGTATATATTTTAACTAGAAAATAAAATAAAAATGAGAAGTTCTCACCTAGAAGCTAAACCAAACGCCTCGACTCTCCTTATGTAGAAAATCTTCGCCGCGTTTTATCCATCACATATATAATCTGAAAATCATATTTTTATCGAATTAAAAGTTATTCCATAACCTGACTATTTTATTAATAGTGTACATAGGCTAAAAATCCTATTTCTACCTTTCTAAAAATATTTTCATGTCGTACTCTAGTTAAAAATCATATTTTTAGCTTACTAAAAACATTTCCTTTATACGATAAAAATCATATTTTTGTTTCAAATTTATATGTATAAAAATCATATTTTATATGATATTCATATAAATAAAGTTCATATTTTTATATCGCTAAAAATCGAATCTTTATGTAATTAAAAATCTAACCTTTTCTAAACTAAAAATCTAATCTTTACTTTTTCAAAAATCTGAAAATTACAATGCTTTTTATTTTTAAAAACTAAAAATAAACTATGTGGTTTTACCAAAAAAAAAACTGAAATCAAGCAATGTTTTATATGGATAAAACTGAAATTAAATTAAATGTAAATCAAAATAAAAACTTACAGGGGTTTAATTATTGATGAGGTGGAGAGAAGGGGAGAGTGGCGGCGCTGGGGCTCAGAGGTGGTCAGCGTTCGGTTGTGGGGCTCGGGGTTCAGCGGGTTCACGAGGGAAAGGGGGGTTTGGAGAGAGGGAGACGCGCGAGAGAGGAGGGGGGCCTCGCGCTGGCGGCGGCGCGTCGGAGGGCGCGGCGGCGCACTGATTGAAGGAGCGACGATGGCTCCTCCTCCCACTTTTTTTTATTTCTCTTTCTGTTTTGATTTGGAAAATTAACGGGGGGGCTGTTTGACTAAGCAAGGAGAGAGAGAAAGGAAGTTTTATATAATTAATTTGTTTTTAAATTCCAGAAAAAACAACTTTTTATTTCAACCTCCAAACGAGACCCATCGACTGTCGTCGATAACTAATTACCCCCATTTTGAACACAATGGGATATGTATCGTAAGCCAGTTTGGTTGTTTCGATTGGTTTCCGTCAATATCAAAATATAAATCTATATATTGAATTTGAACGCACATTTCAATTTACTAGGGCCACATACGGACTCTAAAAATTCCCGAAAAATATTTTCTAGCTTCGTATTGACGATACAGTTCTAACAAAATTAATTTCGTCAAATTTGAAGACCGTTTGAAAAATGGCCATTTTCTGGTCGATCCAAATTGACTAAAATTGTTCAAACACGTTTTCCTGCGCCACCCTCACATATTGATTCGAAAAATTATGAATTTTGGAATCTAGCAATAACTTGACATCCCGGATCCAACAAAAGTGGTTTCGTCGAAAACGGAGGTTGTTTGCAAAATTTCCATTTTTAAGGGCCAAAAATTCCATAGCGACTATTCTGAATTTTCTACTGGGAATAACTTTTTATTCCCGCTATGAAATTTCAATTGTTCGGATTCGTTGGAAAGATATTTTCAAATAAATTCTAATATTTTTGGATTCGCTAAAATCCGGTTTATTTTGAATCCTGTACATTCATTTGAAATTTGAAATTTGAAATCGAATTTTCAAACTACCACGCCATTTCCAATTCCTTTTAAAATTAAAATAAAATATTTATATTCTAACGTCGATTCAAATAAATATATACGTTCTAATTCTATTCAAAACAAATTTCTTGTCGTTATTATTTAGAATAATTCATTTTAAATATCCAAAATTCACTAAAATTGCCAAAATAAAATTTTTAAATTGGTTCGGATTTTCCGGTTTGTTACAATCTCCCCCACTTAAAATCTTTTCGTCCTCGAAAAAGAACGGAGCTGAAAGTTGTCTTATAAACCAACTCAACTTTCATTATTTTCATTATGGCTTAAGTTATTCAACTTTTCAGTTTCTAAGAACTTTTCAAATTCTTCAAAAATTTGGCTAACACCCTAAATTTTCGAAAAATTTCGCCATAACCTCCCCTGCACGGGAGCACCGGGAAAATCCCGGAATTGCCATACAGGCCTCTCCAATCTAAAAAGAAAAAGAAACAGCCAAGCAGCTAGCCAATCGGCTCATAAAATCATCCAAACCCAAGAAATTTGTGAACATGTACCTATTTGTCAGGCATAAAATTTTATTCCTCTGCTCTAGCCTCCTTCCAATGACCTGTTCAATTTATACACATGTATATGCATGCAATTCTAACAAATTTCAATTCGGTTCAATATTGGATTCAAACTGGCTAAATTTACCTTACATTCACATAATCGTTTAAATGAAATCTCACCACACAACCATCAATCAATTAGTGAATTAACGTTTCAAATTCATAATTTTGATATATATATATACAGAAAATCATGTTTTTGATGCCAATTCACAACAATGTATTCTAACTATATTTTGGTTCTCACACCAGTCAATTGGAAATATATGGATATCCCACTTTCGAAGCTCGAACACAAATTCTGATGATGATCTATCAATCATCAGAACCATCTCCAGGTGACTAGAGTGTGATCCTATATCTATCCAGTATATTAAAACTTCGAATATACGTTTGCAAAGCGTATATGCAAATCTTTATATATTGGATTGTCCAAATTCAATACAAATAAATATTCAAATACATTGAATAAGGTTTAAATTTTCAAAACAAAAATTGTTTTCGTTTTTATTTTTAAAAACACTCTCTTCGGACTCATTCTAGGATACTGCTGATCCTATCTCTAACGAGTCATTCTCATTGGATATTACTAATCCAATATCTGATGAATTCTTTCGTATGGTTCTAATGTGCCTTGTTCTCGAGCTCTGCAAACCAGAGCTCTGTTACCACCTGAAATGACCCGAACTTCCCCGTGAGGGAAAGCACAGATTGCTTTGAGAACAAGCCACATCAGGACACAAACAGAAGAACATTTCATTGCTTATTACAACAATTCCATCAGAATACAAGAATATACAGAGTATGAATAAATAATATACATCAGAGAAATATCAGAGATTTAAATTACATTACATAGCAGTGGAAAATAACACAAAACACAACTGAAGGTGATATACGGATACAGAGCTTTCCGAATATCATTCCAGCCGTAACCCAGGATCCTGTGAATATAAATCTGCAAAACCAAAACTACTAGCTGCACATGCGGAAATAGGGGCACCCAGAGTTTAGGTTAAAACAATAAACTCCAGGTCAGTCATGTGACTGTTGTGAGAACTAAATCAGTTATTTAAAACTTTACTTTAAAAGAGAGTAATTCAAGGGACCACGCCGTATAACACGGAACGGGTTTCCTCCCAAGAATACCAGTGCATATAATAAAAAAGCGCAATGCTTTTTGGAAAAATGAAGCTATTATAAGACAAAGGTCCCATCACACAATGCAACGAAAGCCGGAGGATTGGTTTTTCCCTTATAACAGCCAAACATGCTTAGTACATTTAAAACAAATCATTTTGATACTATTATAGTGTAAAGTGTATGAAAACAACTTCAAATCTAAATGTATCAATCATAGGCGGCATGAGTACCATCTATCATGTCGCCAATACTAGGCTCTACAATCAAAACCGAAATGTCACGTATTGGAAATTGGATTTCCGTCATTAGTCGAGGCAAGGGGCAAGCTCCTCACCGCTTCAGGACACTCTAGCAAATGCCCCAGGACTACACACTCTGGGTAGCCCTTGGATCTTTAGGGCCGGTCCACACTTACGTTAGTGGATTGGCAATTCCTGAAAACAGGTTTCTCGGTCCTATCGGACTTTTCTATCGGCTCCGTAGAGACCGATATATCTGAGGCGCCTCGCATTCCAACATCCACAAAGGTATAATAATCAACAATGTCAGAGCTTGTAAAACGTTGACACCACCCATAGCTAGAAAGAAACGTCGTGCATTCCCTGCAGTCCATATCCCGTTTTTAACTCATACCGAGGTGTGAGGCTTGCGAATCAACTCTATACACAAAGCTACGCTATATTAAAGCCATGCTTTGATCATCAACCAAAAGACTCTGCTTTTCAACAAAAGCCTTGATCATTGCATCTCAGCATGCCACACAGGCAATTCACGCAATGCAACTGATACCTATCGATATATAACCTCTGAGCTCGTACGTCTCAGAGAAGGGCATTAACCAAGAGAATAAATTCTCCACCGGCAAACAGATATATATTTAATAGAAATCAATCAACACAGGATAAATCCAATGTCAGACACACAGTCCATTTACAAGTCCGTTCTAGGTCTGAACGGAACCGAAGGCACCTTATACCTAGCATATCCGTCGATCTCCAAATACGTCTGGACGATCACCACTTATTACCTCGGCTTGGGTGTATAGCTCAATCAAGACATCAGTAATCATCCAAATGATGTGAAGACCTCCGGTCTTCAACCACCGTCTTAATCGTCGACTTATCGTCAAAACAGTTATTCAGAATGGGTATAAACTCGACCTTTCCGAATAACTCGCGTATATAATAAACAAGTGTTATAATAACACAACATACGCCGCATCCCAATTCTAAATATTCTTTTATTTAAATATTCACATCTTTAGGGATTTGTTCCCATTAATTTTATCAAAGATAAATTCTTTAAAATTTATTCTTTAATCTTCCTTTGGATAACATTTCAAACCATATCATGGTTTTCCAAACTAGTCGGGATTAGCGAACCACACCGAAGTAATTATTTATTTAATTTCCCAATCCCAACCTATTTATCCCATGGAGAAAAACTGATATTACCCCAAAACTAACACCACGGTGTTATCGTAAATTTAATTACCATTTCCGGATCAAATCTAATTAAAGATTTAACTATCGCTCAGAGCAAAACTGGTGATACTCCATTCTCGATCATTTCCCATATTTGATAATTTAAATTATCAATTCCCATTTTAATCTGATTAAAAGATTCATTAAAACACCATCTGGTTTTAATCTTCCCAAAAATCAATATTAATGATTATTTAGCTTTGGAAAATCAAACATGTCGCATCGACAATCTACACCGTACTATTGATTTCTGCCGATATATAACCTCTGAGCTCGTATGTCTCAGAGAAGGGTGTAAAGCAAGAGAATAAATTCTCCGCCACCAAACAGATATATATTAAGCAGAGATCAATGATTGACATAGAAATGTGTTTATTTTATGCTCTTATTTCTTATCTTTTGTATATAAATGAATATTACTTGGGTATTGTTTTGTTACTTTTACAGATATTCCAACCCAGCCCGCATGCAACCAGAAATGTAGAGAAATAGAGATTAGTTTGCTGTGTATTTGCAGTTTGAAGAATTATAGATGAAGATCTCACATCTAGTTACTGTTGGACAAGAAAAGGATTGATAAAAAGGCTTTGAACATCACAAATCAATGAAGAAATGTCAAGGAAGCAAGAGGAAAAAGAGAAAAGGCCCAAAATTGCTTTAATTATCAAAGGCCCATTTATATTTTTCATTGTAAACTTATTAGTGATGTAATGACCAGGCCCATTTATCATTAGGGTTAGGGTTAGGGTTTGGCTATCTACCCTATATATACCCCGGTAATAACCTTGTAGCCACCATCTCATCTCTTATTCCATTGTTCTAATAAAAGTTCTTCTTTCTCTTTTATTTTCTGCATTTTTTTGTTTTCTTAGCAACTAGTGTTGTCTATACGATTAGATTCGGTAGAACACTATTTGTATTTTGCACTTATTTGCATTAGTGATTTACCGTCTGATTAGATTCAGCGGAAAGCCTAATTTTAATTCTTGTTGTTATTTCAATTTCTGCAATTTCAATTTCTGCTTTTATTATTTTCTTAGGTCAAATTGGATTTGATTAGATTCAAATCTAATTCATAGTTTTAGTTCTTTTCCATTGAGATTGTGATCTGATCGTCGGTTCAGTTAGATCTGTTCTGAATCAAATCACAGTTTTAATTTTGTTTTGTTTTATTTTCAAAATCAACCTCCAAAGTTTGTCTAACACGCCCACGAAACATATAAATAATAAAATTTAACTTTCCTCCCTGTGTTCGACCTGTATGCTACACACCTGTATGCTTGCGGAATTTATTACAAATGTCGCGCTTTTCTAATTCATAGACTAGCGTCGATCAAGTTTTTGGCGCCGTTGCTGGGGAGGTAACGATTAAATTTTATTATTTATTTAATTTCTGATTCGTGTTAGTTTTATTTTTATTTTGTTCCCTTTTGTTTACTTGTATATATAAAATAAAAAAAATCTTGACTAGTTGATTGACTACTATATATTGATACTCCAATCACTAAACCAAGAGAAAAAAAATAAAAAAAAAAGATTCTTGCCATTTTTCTGCCTTTAATTTCTTTTTCCTTTTTCTCATCCATTTCCTTCCCTTCTTTATTCCTTTCCTGCTCTAATTTTTCTTTTCTTTTACAAGTTCTTTTCTTTTAAAAAAATTAATAAATTTTTTTTTATTGTTTCCTTTTCTTCTTTTGTTTCCTCTTTTATGTTTCTTGTGTTTTTTTTCTTCATCATCCCAGTCTAATCCCCTTGTTCTGTCTACAACATCCACAGTTCCGACAACTTTCATACATATCACGCTACCAAATACTACCCCTTGATCACTACTGCCATACTAACCATCAAACACCGTTCATCACCATTAGCACCAGTTGCCAACCTCTTCACTAGCTACAAATCCCATCAAACTTGCCACTTTTCAATCAATCTCTTTCCATCTTTCAAACCATCCTTTTTTTTCCTTCAATTTTTGTTCTCCTAAACAATTCTTTCTCCTTTTACAACCGTAATCAAAAAAAAAAAAAATCTTTTTTTTTCTACTGTTTTTCTTCTCCACGTTGTTCTCTGCCTTGAACATTGCTATCTCGATCTCCTCCCAGCCGATACCCCACAGCCCTTTTCGTCACCCAATCTTTCAGTTCATCACCACAACACGTTCTTCCCACTTCCGTCCTTATCAAATAACCACCTGCCTAGCACTTACCCGAATCGGACATCTAAAACTGTCCACCACTTCGTCCTTAAACACTTCCACACGTGAAAGCCTTCGTCTTCATCACGTCCACATACATGCCTTCATTATAAGCCATCCTCCCAACTCCTTCTACATCCGCCTGCAACTCAAAATTTCTAGTTCCACAAGCCTCAATACCACCATACTCAAATCCTGTCCAGTAAACACCATCTACATACAACTACCATCCAGTCTATACCCTCACGCATCAATCAGACCACAAAAAATCAAAACCACGCAACAATTCCCTACCATCTCCAACAGACCACCCTCTTCACCACACATTAAAAAAAAAACTCCACTTCAGTCACAACGCAGGCATCAACCTCCAAGTTCATCTCAGTACCAAGCAACTCCTCCCATCCACGTTCAGTTAACCTATCACGCCACCTATCGCCATCAACTCCTTCTGCCATTCACGCACCATATCCCTAATGTTCACTACCCCATAATAACATCAACTGACCAACGCTCACTACCTACCCAAATCCATACTCCGCCCTCGCAAATACCCGAACCCCAACTTCAAATTCGAATTCACACCCGAAACCCCAAATCTCCACAATCTTGTCTGCTTCGAACTCATTAGACTCGCAACAGTCAATGGCCTCTCATCAGTCACGAACCTGAAGCAGCAATTCAGGAACCCTGAATCGATTTCCGAAGGAAAAAAAAAGTTTCCTCGAGTTCGAATCTTTACTGATAACGGAAGCGTTGGTTTTGTTGAGGGTTAAATCGTTTGGCGTGGGTGAAAGATTTTTTTCCTGAATTCATATTTGGGTGAAGATTTCGTTTGCCTGAAAAAAAATTATAATAATAAAGGCCGTGTAAAGTGGTGAATGCGTGGTCTGTTGAATTTAAAATCGATGCCCATATATTTTGCTTTTGAATTTGAGAAACATATGTTTTTATGATTTCCTTTAAACACCAAGTGTGGTTGACTTGTTCAACTTCTGGGCATGGTTTGTGTGGTATAGTTGGACTTTGATTGGTTTTCTTAAGTGTTGTCTATTTTGTTTCCCTGTCTATTTTCAGCTTGACCTTTTGTGTTTGTTTTTCTTTTTCTTTTTTTACTTTAGTCAGTTTATTTTATTTTATTTTGAGTCTTGTTTGGTTTTTGTCCAGTCTTAGATTTTGTTGAGTCCTAGTTTGTTTGTTTTATTTTGTTTTTCCTCCTATTGTCAGCTTGCTTTCTTCGTTAAAAAAAAACCTTGCTTTCAAAAAAAAAAGGAGAATTTTTCAAAAACAGGTACAGCTGAAATTTAAAAAAAAAAGGGTCTTAAAAAAAAAATCGGGCTCCTAGCCCGAACCCGTGTCGCAGCCCAGTCAAGCAATTAATAGAAGGGGACAACAATAGAAAGCAGCGGACGATTCAAATGGGTTGGAGCGGTTGCACACCAAGTGGGGTGTGAACGCGCTAGCGCTTCCCAAATTCACTGGAGGACTGCCGATCAAGGTGAAAACTTTTAAAACTCTACAGGTGCTCTGCCGCAAAGAAAAAAAATATATATAGACAATTGTTGTAAAAAATTTCTGCAGGGGCAGCGGCTTTGAATGTACAAATTTTAATTTCTGCAATAAATTGTGTGATTGTTGTTATTTCTGCAATTTTTATTCATTCTTTTAAGGGCAATACCCCAATTCACATAAGGTGAGGGATTTCATCACCCTTTCCTTAGCCCACAAATTGCATTTCATCGTAGAATCTGACTAATAATAACGGTTAGACGTTGGACTCAAGGGAGTCACGGGCTCATCTAGGGCTTAATTATATTGTGATAGTTGATTCATTTGGAACGAATTATTTCTTGGTGTCTAGACTACGGCAGAGAAATAACCGTTTATAAATATTACGGTGATTCGTAAATATTATATCGGTTGTTACTCTGAAGGTACTTAAACCTTCGGCTGCATTGCTAGGGTGATTCCTGGTGCACCGATAACTCCTGTCCGTTAACTGGCTGAGAAATCTTTTGATCTAAGTAATCAAACGCATCACTTTATAATTTTGGGTTAAGAGCCAATAAGGACAGAAAACTTCATTGTAGCTAATTTATGTGCTTGCATCAACAACAATGAGTGAAAAAAGTGTTAGCCAACAAAATTCTCCTAGGGGCTCTCGAATCAACCAAAATTTTCCACCCGAATTGGATCAAAATCGAGTGAATCAAAATTTTCCAAACTTTGGGAATCAAAATCAAATAAATCAAAATTTTCAAAATCTCAATATCCAAATGGATAGACCCTTGTCTCTTCGTGATCGATGTTATCCTACTAGGACCGTTCAACCATCTATCATTGTGTTCCCACCAGCTGAAGGAAACAATTTTGAGCTAAAACATTCTTTTATCCAAGGGGTACCAAAATTTACTGGGTCTGAAAATGCTTATGAATTTCTGAGTGAATTTGAATTGTATGCCTCCACAACAAAAATGCAACAACTATCTAACGAATCGATCAAGCTAAGGCTAATTCCATTTGCACTACTTGAAAGCGCTAAAAGATGGCTAAATTCTCTTCCACGACATTCCATAAGAAGTTGGGATGAATTTGTCACTGCATTCTTGAAAAAGTTTTTCCCTTTCCATAAAACTCTAAAAATCCGAACCGAGATAAATCAATTTTGTCAAAATGAGGGGGAAACTTTTTCAAAATACTTTGAGAGATTCAACCAGCTACTGTATAGTTGTCCTCATCATGGAATTCTAAAAGATCACTTATGTCAAATTGCATATGAAGGGCTAAACTATCAGACTAGAACTCAACTAGAATCAATGTGTGGAGGAGACTTTATGTCAAAAACAGCCGATGAAGCTTGGCGGTTTTTAGAAGATTATTCTGAAAAGGACATGCAGTGGGAATCGATTCGTGTTCCCATTCGTACTTCTACTAGAGGAGTGCATGTTGTAGACCCAAGTCAAATTCCCTTAGAAAATCAAACTCCTCAAACCGGAGAAGGGTTACCCCACTATTACTCTCAAGACCAAGCCAATGCCATAGCTCAAAATAATCCTTACTCATCCACGTACAACCCTGGTTGGAGGAACCACCCAAATTTTTCCTGGTCGAACCCCAATAATTCGGCTAACCCATCTCACGTGCAACCCTTTATTCCCAATCCGAATTACCAAGGTCCACCCCCAATTCTCAAACCTCTCAAGCTACACCTCAATCCAAACAACCTTATAGGCACCCCAATTTTCAATCATCAAACCAATCATCTCAATCTTCTCAACCATCACAAGATATTGGGCGTCTAGAAAAACAGATGAACTCTTACGAAGTTAAAACAAACTCGCAAGACGCTAAAATGGACCAAATGTTCAATATGATGAAGGAATTTATGAAAACTCATGAGAAGGGAAAATTGCCTAGTCAACCCGAGGTAAATCCAAAGTATAACCCTCGTGCTGTAAATTCTTGTGAGGACGAAAACCATAATCCAGTCAACGCAATTACAACACTTCGATCTGGAAAGAGGATTGATAATAACGTGGACGACCCTGACGAACCTTCTAACTCGACCCCAATCCCTAATCTTGATGATCACCCAATGGCTTCGAATGCCAATTCTTCTAAACCTCCATTTTCCTCAAATGTTGGCAATCCCAACAGTTCTTCTCCCAGTGTCGGCAAACCCGACCCACCTTCGAAAAATAATGTTGGCAATACCAACATTCCATCTTCTACAACCTTACCACCTTCTATTCCCTTGGATGAACCTTCTTCTTCGAATGATGAAACTCATCACAGAGTCAAAGAACCAGTAGCTCCTTTTCCTCATAGACTCAATAATAAGAAGAAAGCGGCAAATTTCGATAAAATTCTGGAAATTTTCAAACAAGTCCGTGTGAACAGTCCTCTTTTAGACACCATTGAACAAATTCCTCAATATGCTAAATGTCTTAAGGAATTGTGTACACAAAAACGTGCGACCAATGTCCCAAAAACCGCCTTTCTAACTGCGAATACAAGCTCTGTTCTTTCGAATCTTGCCCCAGTCAAGTATAAAGACCCTGGCGGCCCTACGATTGATTGCAAAATAGGAAACACCCATATCTCTCGTGCCCTACTCGACCTTGGTGCCAGTGTCAACCTTCTCCCTTATACTGTCTATCGTCAACTTGGACTAGGGGAGATTAAACCAACAAACATCACACTCCAACTAGCCGATCGATCTGTCAAAAAGCCATTGGGAATTATCGAGGACGTCTTGATACAAATCGAACAGTTTTACTTCCCTGTCGATTTTATAGTTCTAGAAACAGAGCCTGTCTCAAATCCCAATGTTCAAATACCATTGATCTTAGGACGCCCTTTCTTAGCAACCTCTAATGTTGTCATTAATTGTAGGAATGGTCAACTTCGACTTTCCTTCGGGCACCTAACCATTGAGCTAAACATCTTTAATCTCAACAAGCAACCTAGGGATTTTGAGGTCGATGAAATTGACATGATTCAAACCACAGTTGATGAAACCTCTAGTGATACTTCTGAAGTCCTGAAAATGTGTCTTGACCATTTCGACCCTGATTTCGACGAACTCGAATACATTTCTGAACTAAACAAAATTCTTGACTCCGACACTTCGTCACCTGAATCTAACCAAGGAATGTTTACCAATGTTGATACACAAGAACTTCCTAAGTTAGACCTCAAACCCTTGCCACCAGACCTTAAGTATGCCTACCTAGACTCTTCAAAAACTTTTCCCGTAATCTTGGCCTCCGATATTACTCAGGACCAAGAAGAAAAACTCCTAGAAGTTTTGCGGGAAAATAAAGACGCCTTGGGGTGGGAAATTAGTGATATAAAAGGAATTAGCCCCTCAATTGTTAATTGATGAGGCTAAACCCACCCGTGAGGCTCAAAGGCGATTAAACCCGAACATGAGAGAAGTGGTCAAGGAGGAGATAATCAAATGTCTAGACAATAACATCATCTATCCCATCTCTGACAGTACTTGGGTGAGTCCGGTACAAGTTGTACCAAAGAAGTCGGGAGTCACAGTGATCAAAAACGACAGTAATGAACTCGTCCCAACAAAAATCAAAACCAAATGGCGTGTGTGCATCGACTATCGAAAGCTCAACTCAGCCACACGAAAAGACCATTTTCCCTTGCCTTTTATTGACCAAATGCTCGAACGCTTAGCGGGACATGAGTACTACTGTTTTCTCGATGGATACTCTGGCTATAACCAAATTCCTGTTGCTTTAGAAGATCAACATAAGACCACCTTTACTTGTCCCTTTGGAACCTTTGCTTATCGTTGCATGCCTTTTGGTCTTTGTAATGCCCCCGCGACTTTCCAATGGTGTATGATGAGTATTTTCTCTGATATGGTGGAAGAATTCTTGGAAATATTCATGGACGATTTTTCAATATATGGATCATCTTTTTTCCAATGTCTCACTCGTCTAGAACTCGTCCTTAAGCGTTGTAAGGAGAAATCACTTGTGCTTAATTGGGAGAAATGCCACTTTATGGTAAAAAGGGGGATAGTTCTAGGTCATGTCGTCTCCAAAGATGGCCTAGAAGTCGATAAATCCAAAATCGATTTGATTGCTAATTTACCTCCTCCTAAGTCTATCAAAGATGTTCGTTCATTTCTTGGCCATGCAGGATTCTATAGAAGATTCATTAAGGATTTCTCAAAAATTTCAAAACCTCTCTCGAATTTACTTGCCAAAGACGTAAAGTTTGAATTTTCCAATGATTGCAAAACGTCTTTTGAAACTCTTAAATCAATCTTGACCACAACTCCCATCATTCAACCTCCTGATTGGACTAAACTCTTCGAACTTATGTGCGACGCTTCTGATTTTGCTATTGGAGCCATCTTGGGTCAGCGTATTGATAAACTCCCTCGAGTCATTTATTACGCCAGCAAAACCTTAAACGAGGCCCAACTTAATTACTCAACTACTGAAAAGGAATTTTTGGCAGTTGTCTTCGCTCTTGAGAAATTCAGACCATATCTCATAGGATCCAAAGTCATAGTTTACACTGACCATGCTGCCTTACGATATCTGCTTTCTAAAAAGGATGCCAAGGCCCGCTTGATTCGTTGGATCCTTCTTCTTCAAGAATTCGATATAGAAATACGAGATAAAAAGGGTTCTGAAAATGTCGTAGCTGATCATCTCTCTCGAATTGTGCACGAAAATGATAACGACACCCAAATCGATGACTATTTTCCTGACGAACAACTCCTTTCGATCTCTAACACCCCTTGGTACGCTGACATTGTGAATTATCTTGTCACACAACAAATGCCCGCTGAATGGTCGAAACAAGATAAACAAAAATTTCTCTCGAAAGTTCGAAACTTCTATTGGGACGACCCATATCTTTTCAAATACTGTCCAGACCAAATCATTCGAAGGTGTGTGCCCGATCATGAACACCAAAGTATTCTCTCCTTCTCACATGACCATGCTTGTTGCTGTCATTTTGGAGCAAGAAAAACTGTTGCAAAAGTTTTGCAAAGCGGTTTTTATTGGCCCACACTCTTCCGTGACGCTTTCGAATTTTGCTCTAAATGTGAGCGATGTCAAAGAACGGGTCGAATCTCTAAGCGAAACATGATGCCTCTCAACCCCATTTTAGTGATTGAGTTATTCGATGTTTGGGGCATCGACTTCATGGGACCATTCCCCAATTCATTTGGGAATCTTTACATTTTGCTTGCAGTAGATTATGTCTCAAAATGGGTTGAAGCCATTCCGACCCAAACCAACGACAACAAGGTTGTTGTCAAATTCCTCAAAGAAAATATCTTTTCACGCTTTGGTACACCTCGAGCTATCATTAGCGATAATGGCACTCATTTCAGTAATCGTGCTTTTGAGTCCTTGCTCAAGAAATACTCAATCACACACAAGTTGTCGACCCCCTACCATCCACAAACGAGTGGGCAAGTAGAAGTCTCCAATAGACAAATCAAACAAATTCTTGAGAAAACCGTGAATTCCAATAGAAAAGATTGGTCCGTAAAACTGATTGATGCACTTTGGGCTTTTCGCACTGCTTATAAAACCAATCTAGGGATGTCGCCATACCGATTAGTCTTTGGAAAGGCCTGTCACTTACCTCTTGAATTAGAGCATCGTGCCCTTTGGGCCATAAATTTTTTGAACTTTGACTTAGAAAAAGCCGGCTCACACAGGAAGTTACAAATTTCTGAATTAGAGGAATTAAGAAATGAGGCTTATGAAAATGCGAAAATCTACAAAGAAAGAACCAAAGCCCAACACGACAAAAACATACTTCGTAAGGAATTCAACGTAGGTCAAAAAGTTCTTTTATACGACTCTAGACTTCACTTGTTTCCAGGAAAACTCAGATCTCGATGGACTGGACCTTATGTCGTGAAAACAATATACCCTCATGGAGCGATTGAAATTGAAAATCCTAGGAATGGAAAAGTCTTCAAAGTAAACGGTCAACGACTGAAACCATTTTTGGAATTCGAGCAATATGACGAAGATGACTCTATCGATCTGCATGATCATCCACCATGAAATCAGGTGGTACACGTTCTTTTTCTTTTTCTTTTTCATTTTTTTTATTTTTCTGCCTTAGACAGTTGGGACACTGTCTCAATCAAGTGTGGGGGGAGTCTGCATTTCATCCATTTTCATTTTTCTTTGTTTTTATTTCTTTTTATTTTCAGCCATTTAAATAGGACCATCATACATTTTAGATTGTAGTAACATACCATAAAATTTTTTTTTTTGAAATACGACTCATTTTCAATTGATACAGCAAAATAAGTTTACAATTTTTAGCCAGTTGATAGTATTTTTCTCTCTCAACTTAGATCGAATAGGAAATATAATGAAAAGTTTAATTTTGAAGGATAATAGTGTAACCAGTACATAGGGAGATTCTTAGGTGATGGCCATGAAATCTATTCTATATTGTAGACTTTGTTTAAATAAGTGGAGGACTTAAAATACTTATATTGGCTTTTCAAATCTTTAAAACTAAGTTGTGTTAAGTTGAATTCGCATAACTCTCTTTTGTGCTTAAATTTTCGATAATAATAATAATAGTATTCCAAGGGTATCCAACATTGCTTGTATATCGAGCGTTGGTGTGCAAACCCGCCAAGCTCTATCCGACACGTTGTTGACAAAGTCAAAGTTGGAATATCTTGGTCTCATTCTATGAGATTGGACACCTAAGGATTACCGACACGTTGTTGACAAAGTCAAAGTCAGCCTGCACAATCCGCCAAGCTCTTTACCCACTCTCCGTTAGTCCGCGAGGCAGTGCATGGGTGGTAAACCTTGGTCTTTTTAGTTAGGTGTATGTACTTAATCATAAATCTTAAAATTTTATAGAATAAAGAATAAGCGATGATACCCAAACACTTCTTGACCTTATTGATTTGACTAGCCATACATGAGAAAATTAGAATACCACTTTGCAAACTGTGCCAAGTAAACTAAGAATTTGTTTCATGGCTGCACTATGTTATCGACCGAACTAACTGGCCAAACTGGAATTTAACATTTGAAAACTTGATTTGTATTGAAAATTTGTGACAAGTTGAGGTATCTAAAATAAAATCAACTGATTAGAAATTGTTAACTTAATTTGTTGTACCACTTTCCTGAAACAAGTCGTGTTTTCATTTTTTCGTTTTTATTTGCATATGTCCATTGCATTCATGTAGTTTCATTAGAATCATAACATACTGCATTTGGATTTTGTGGGTAGTATCCGCTGAAAACCCTCACGAGACACCACTCGTCCTACTAGGGACACCTAGAGGTTTAACGGCTTGTTGCATGCTCTCAATGCAATCGTGTTTCCTACGAAAGTGTGACATATCTAGTTAGTCTTTCATTTTCTTTTTACTCGAGGACGAGTAAAAGATAAGTGTGGGGGTATTTGATTGACATAGAAATGTGTTTATTTTATGCTCTTATTTCTTATCTTTTGTATATAAATGAATATTACTTGGGTATTGTTTTGTTACTTTTACAGATATTCCAACCCAGCCCGCATGCAACCAGAAATGTAGAGAAATAGAGATTAATTTGCTGTGTATTTGCAGTTTGAAGAATTATAGATGAAGATCTCACATCTAGTTGTTGTTGGACAAGAAAAGGATTGATAAAAAGGCTTTGAACATCACAAATCAATGAAGAAATGTCAAGGAAGCAAGAGGAAAAAGAGAAAAGGCCCAAAATTGCTTTAATTATCAAAGGCCCATTTATATTTTTCATTGTAAACTAATTAGTGATGTAATGACCAGGCCCATTTATCATTAGGGTTAGGGTTAGGGTTTGGCTATCTACCCTATATATACCCCGGTAATAACCTTGTATCCACCATCTCATCTCTTATTCCATTGTTCTAATAAAAGTTCTTCTTTCTCTTTTATTTTCTGCATTTTTTTGTTTTCTTAGCAACTAGTGTTGTCTATACGATTAGATTCGGTAGAACACTATTTGTATTTTGCACTTATTTGCATTAGTGATTTACCGTCTGATTAGATTCAGCGGAAAGCCTAATTTTAATTCTTGTTGTTATTTCAATTTCTGCATTTTCAATTTCTGCTTTTATTATTTTCTTAGGTCAAATTGGATTTGATTAGATTCAAATCTAATTCATAGTTTTAGTTCTTTTCCATTGAAATTGTGATCTGATCGTCGGTTCAGTTAGATCTGTTCTGAATCAAATCACAGTTTTAATTTTGTTTTGTTTTATTTTCAAAATCAACCTCCAAAGTTCGTCTAACACGCCCACGAAACATATAAATAATAAAATTTAACTTTCCTCCCTGTGTTCGACATGTATGCTACACACCTGTATGCTTGCAGAATTTATTACAAATGTCGCGCTTTTCTAATTCATAGACTAGCGTCGATCAATCAACCACATAGCTCGAAATATAATGACAGACATGTAATCCTGTCTTTTACTGGGTTAAAGAACTAATGTCATTTAAAACACAGTTCATGATAAACCCAAATCACATTCCATTATTTATGGAATCTTCACGGAAAAACGAATCAATATATAATCGATATCAATTTCCGTATCCGACTAATAATATAAATGGAATAACGGCAAAGCCTTTTAAATTCCATATGTATTAACAGTCTTCCTCCACAGAATTTCATTTCGATTATTATCAAATCGAATTCCATTCAATTCCAATTCAATATATTAAACTGGAAAACGTTACTTTGGAAAATCCCATTAAATCTTTATAAAAGGATTTATAAATTCCAAATCATATTTCACTGTAAATCAGGTTAAAGAACGAATGTCATTAAAAACACAATTTATAATAAACCTAATTCACATTCCATTCATTATGGGGGTAAAGAACAAGTGTTATTTAAAACACCGTTCATCATAAACCCAAAAATAAAATTCACTATTTATTCCAATTCACTTATTGATTAATTGGTATATTTAATTAAATCTAAATAAAAAAAATTAATCTTTTCTCAACTGGGTTTAAGAACAGTGTTAATGAAGACACCATTCCCGACAAACCCAAATCCCATTTGATATTAAATACAAGGCTCTGAATAGAAAATTTATCGGCTTATATTCAATATCAAATTCTGAAATCAACAAATATCGCTTTGGAAATAACAATATAAAATATATCTTCCAAATTTCCATAACAACATCCGTATAATCCCGAATTCAACATCGAAATATTCCGATG
This sequence comes from Allium sativum, assembly GCA_030737875.1. NCBI lineage: Eukaryota > Viridiplantae > Streptophyta > Magnoliopsida > Asparagales > Amaryllidaceae > Allium > Allium sativum. The sequence continues at coordinate 562,797,187 of CM060919.1, read as the reverse complement.
ATAATTTCGATTCAAATCAATTCCAATTTATATATTGGAAATTCTGGTTATTTTTAAAACCATTTCAAACCCAATTTATTTATTTAAAAAAATAATTAAATTATCATTCTAGTTCAAAACTAGTTCATTTCGATAAAAATATATTTTTATTTTTTCAAATATGGAATTTTTCATCCTAATTCTTTCCAAATCATTTATGATGATTTTACACAAATTATCGATATTTTTAATAATTTTATCAAGGCCCGTACATTCGATTTCCATAAACGGCCATCAAACTGCACTTACAGCGACCTTTTCCAAATTTGATTTGGACATGATTCCAAATCCAACCGTTAGATTTCTGATTTCTCATATTCGTTAGAAATATCTTTTCGATACGAACCCAATGGTTAGTGTTTTAGGAGAATCCAACGGTCGGATCTCCTGTAATGTTCGTTCAAAGTCAATGGTCGAAATTCACGAACTGCCGCGGCGCGGCGCGCTCTATTCAGGCCATTATATATATATATGTATGTATATAATATTATATATATTTCATCGATTTCCATTTAAAACGTATTTTATAAATCGTTTTAAATTCGTTTTCAAAACGATTTTAACTTCATATTCAATTTCGAATCAAGATTGAATATTCCATATCATCGATTTATAAATGATAATATTTTCAAAACATTATATTTTTAAATCAATTCCTTTTCTATATTCATTATAAAAATGAATAAAATCGATATAAATATCGTTCACGTCAAAATGGCGTCAATCTAATCAACACGCTTTATATATTTAAATATATTCGTGTCCATCCCAAATCGGACATCAAAACCAGATTTTGATCTTTTGCTGAATGTTATTTTAAAATATTCGTTATTTTAAAATAATCGTTATTTTAAAATATTCATTATTTCTGAACTGGAATCAGACACAGTCAATTACCATATAATTTGATTTATATGGATTTCATACACATATGTGTACAACAACAATCAAATACAGTCAACCATCATCCAAAGTGCATTCTACACTGCATAAGCGTCAAATATAAATATTCAACGCTTATAACAGTCTGTCAACAAATTGATTGACATACAGCTAATTATTTGGACTAGTGTATGTCCAATATCGTCCCAATACCCGTGTGGGGTTTCAATCAACAAATAACGAATTTTATTTGTGCAGTTGGGCGATGTGTAAAATTTATCGTCCCAATCAATATCAGTCAAATGTGTGTACATAAACAAATCATCCGATTTGTTTATAAATATTTATTTTATTTTATATATACGTTAAAAAAATATTTTTAACTATAAAATATTTATTCCATTCCACATCACACAATCAATTTTCACCACAAAATCAAACAAACAAACAAGCCGTCCATGGTTTGCAGACGACGGGTGTCGGGTGCTGCAAAGCACCGTCTGCATCCTAGTATATATTTTAACTAGAAAATAAAATAAAAGTGAGAAGTTCTCACCTAGAAGCTAAACCAAACGCCGCGACTCTCCTTATGTAGAATATCTTCGTCGCGTTTTATCCATCGCATATATATTCTGAAAAACATATTTTTTATCGAATTAAAAGTTATTCCATAACCTGACTATTTTATTAATAGTGTACATAGGCTAAAAATCCTATTTTTACCATTCTAAAAATATTTCCATGTCGTGCTCTAGTTAAAAATTATATTTTTAGCTTACTAAAAATATTTCCTTTATACGATAAAAATCATATTTTTTTTTAAATTTATATGTATAAAAATCATATTTTATATGATATTCATATAAATAAAGTTCATATTTTTATATCGCTAAAAATCGAATCTTTATGTAATTAAAAATCTAACCTTTTCTAAACTAAAAATCTAATCTTTACTTTTTCAAAAATCTGAAAATAACAATGCTTTTTATTTTTAAAAATTAAAAATAAACTATGTGGTTTTGCCAAAAAAAACTGAAATCAAACAATGTTTTATATGGATAAAACTGAAATTAAATTAAATGTAAATCAAAATAAAAACTTACAGGGGTTTAATTGTTGATGGGGTGGAGAGAAGGGGAGAGTTGCGGCGCTGGGGCTCAGAGGTGGTTGGCGTTGGGTTGTGGGGCTCGGGGTTCAGCTGGTTCACGAGGGAAAGGGGGGTTTGGAGAGAGGGAGATGCGCGAGAGAGGAGGAGGGGGGCCTCGCGCTGGCAGCGGCGTGCGGTGGCGCACTGATGGGAGGAGCGACGACGGCTCCTCCTCCCTCTTTTTTTTTAATTTCTCTCTATTTCGATTTGGAAAACTAACGGGGGGGGGGGTTGTTTGAGAAAGCAAGGAGAGAGAGAAAGGAAATTTTGTATAATTAATTTATTTTTAAATTCCAAAAAAACAACTTTTTATTTCTACCTCCAAACGAGACCCACTGACTATCGTCCATAACTAATTACCCCCATTCCGAACACAATGGGATATGTATCGTAAGCCAGTTTGGTTGTTTCGATCGGTTTCCGTCAAAATCAAAATATAAATCTATATATTGAATTTGAACGCACATTTCAATTTACTGGGGCCACATACGGACTCTAAAATTCCCAAAAAATATTTTCTAGCTTCGTATTAACAATATGGTTCTAAAAAAACTAATTTTGTCAAATTTGAAGACCGTTGGAAAAATGGCCATTTTCTGGTCGATCCAAATTGACTAAAACTGTTCAAACACGTTTTCTTGCGCCACACTCACATATTGATTCGAAAAATTATGAATTTTGGAATATAGTAATAACTTGACATTACGGATCCAACAAAAGTGGTTTCGTCGAAAACGGAGATTGTTTGCAAAATTTTCATTTTTAAGGGCCAAAAATTCCATAGCGACTATTATGAATTTTCAACTAGGCATAACTTTTTATTCCCGCTATGAAATTTAATTTTTCGGATTCGTTGGAAAGATATTTTCAAATAGGTTCTAATATTTTTGGTTTCTCTAAAATCCGGTTTTTTTTGAATCCTGTACAGTCATTTGAAATTTGAAATCGAATTTTCAAACTACCGCGCCATTTCCAATTCCTTTTATAATTAAAATAAAATATTTATATTCTAACGTCGATTCAAATAAATATATACGTTCTAGTTCTATTCAAAACAAATTTCTTGTCGTTATTATTTAAAATAATTCATTTTAAATATCCAAAATTCACTAAAATTGCCAAAATAAAAAATTTAAATAGGTTCGAATTTTCCGGGTTGTTACACTAGGTAAGGGGAAAATCCATTTTCTTTATCTCGGATTTCTCACTGAGTTTTCTTTAGGAGAATTCGTTGTTGGTTGGTAGCAGATTTTTGTTGAGACTACCTTCAGTCTTTTGAGACGGTTCGGGGCTTGACTATGGCCTATGATACCACCGTGATGAGGACATGTATTTTTTGGTTTCACGTCAAATCCTAAAACATAATGTAGGACGATGAATATTTTAATTCAACCCTTATAGGATTAAAGTTCAACCTTTGTGCAAAACCAATTTAATAGTTGACCGTTTAGCGTTATAACTAGAGTGGTCAACTAGTTAACAAGTTTTGGTACAACTTGAACCTAGGAGTCATCTATAAAAGTTGCGTCCAAATTTCTCTCCTTAAACCTCTTTCTTTAATCCTTCCTTCCTCATCTAGCCGAATCGTATCTCTATTCTTCTTATCTTTCTTTGTTATCGCCTCATCTCCTCCTTTTTTTGCCCTGGTTTGCGCATTAGATCTAGCCCTACTAGCACTCTAAGATCTAAACCCAATTTCTTTCCTTAGGTCATTTCCTGGCCTATAATACCTACTTGCACTATCTGATCTTTCTCGTGTCATTTAAATCTCATTTTTAGAAATAGATCATTTGATTGGATCGGATTGAGCATAATGTTTCATTGCTATAGGGCTAAAACAATTAATCGTAGCAGTTGGACATGCACTGGTCCTTTGCTCGAAGTCTTTGTGTAAGGTCGTTGTTTGTGCTGCATCTACCTTTGCCATATCTTGGAATAGATTTTTGACGAAGGCAGTCGTTGTTTCATAGGCGAAGGTTGAGCTGTCTTTGGATGGCCTTTCGGAGTAAGATCTTGATGAGATTTTAGAGGCATCCCTATTCTATGCAGACTTGAATGGTCTTTTATTTGACTGGTTTGGAGATTTTGCACCAGGTCTCTTCTTCCTAAATGTCGGTTTTTTGAATTTGGAAATTTATGTTCGGGCTACCCATAAATATGTGTGATTCATTCAGCACATTATCCCGAAGATAGGATGTTACAACTAGATTTGTCTTATGATGTGGGAGTCAATCTTTTCTTTAGTCGATGGTGTAACCATCATTTAGTATGCATCGTATTTGATTGAGCTTGTTGTCCTTGCGTGTTGTTTTGCGGAGTTGCTTTCTATTTTTGCCTATCCATCTTTGTCTTTAGGCAATGTTAGGAGAATCTCCGTGAATGCCTATTTTCTGGTGGATTTCTTTGTTATAGAAAGTTCTCACTTAGAAGAGATAGTAACGTAGAAACCTCCAACAACGCCAGTAGTGTCTACAACACGAGATTGAACATTTTTCTATCATGCTATGAATAATCAAAGGTCATGGAACTGGTTTGAGATCCAGCCGTGGTGCAAGATGTTTCGTTGTTTATGGAAATTGTTTTAAGTTTGGGAGTTTCGATCTTGTTGTACTGTTGTTGTCTTTGTTCCTTCTCTCTTCCAGCAATTTTCTCTTGGTTTTGTGGTAGTTCGTGCATGTAACTGTTAGTATTGTCTTTGAAATCACACGATGATTAATCAGATTCTATGTTTAAAATATTTTGTATCATTCACGCTAATCTATTTGAATGAAATTTCATTTTCTTATCTCACTAACAGTTGTCTAAGAGCTGGAAAGTATAAAATTCTATAGTAGACAAATTTTGGTGAAGGACAGATTTTTGCGTTATTTCGTCATGGGTATATTTATTGTTTGTCGCCTGTTCCTTTTAAGCTATAATTTGTTTTAAGTTTACTTGTGTGGTTTTGGTTTTTGCATTTTTGCACGAACGACTTCCTTTAATGCCAACATGTGATTTGGATCGTTTAAGTTTTCACGAAACATATTTTTAACTTTTGCAAATGCTGTTTGAAAAAAAAAAGAATAAACAAATCTTTTTCCTTTATAAATTTCATGTTTTCGTCTGTTCTTACTTTCCCATAAAATCCGATTTGTGTGTAAACATAGATTTGAGTACGATAGTTTACATATGTTTAAACATTTGTTTGTATATAAATGGATGGTTTGAATATAGTAAAGCATATGTTACCAAAATTTTGTTTCTATACAAATCTGATATGGAAAGTAAACCGTACTAAAAAGAAATTTCAAGTCTGCATAAAAATATTCAACCGGAAATTTATTTTAATAGAAAATTTTGATTTTTAATCACATGAAAAGTGTAAGGAAAGTTTTCATATGATTGTTTGCGCGTTTTAGTAGTGCAATTGGAACGACGATACGTTAAAAACCTCAACAGTAACAAAGAAAATGTTGTTTTAGCCGAGGAAAACAACGTTTTCATAAATTGTCAACGATACGCATGAGTTATTAATTACCTCATTTTACATTTTAAGGCTCAAGTCAAGCCTCCGTTACAGTCTATAGATGAAAATTTTTGGAGTATTTTTGGGCTATTAAGGAAAAATTCCATTTAAGAACGGGGATAGGAATATATGTAAGTGGAAGGAACATTAAATTTCTCCGCTTTGATTTCCTTTTTTCTGGCTTTGAAGGAATAAATAGGAAGCGATTTAGATACTTTAACGAATTGGAAGGTAATATTTAGATCCAAAACTGGTTGTCTCGCACCACTATTCATAGAAATGTGAGGTTTATGATGAAAATATTTTCTAAATTTGCTTTCATATAGAACTGCCAGTATATTTAGGATGTTCTGCGTTATGTTTTCCAAAAGTGTTTTCAACAATAAAAATGCATACGTATAAGAGGATCCACATTATAATCATTGTGCATACATGTTTTATGGTTGTGTACGCTGTGCACATAAGCATTTGATTGCAAAAATTGGATGGACAGTAGTTAGTTGTTTAGATTACGAAACTTAGGCGCAAACAACACGACATAGTCATTGGTAAAATTTTGGGGTGAAATTTATTTTAAAGGGGGAAGAATGTAACAACTTGAAATTTTGGCAATAGTTAATTTAGTTATTTAATTAGTCGAAAGTAGAATTTCCGCAAACAATGGAATTTGGCAATGAAACTTACACCTTCACATTTGTGATGGAATTCTGGTCAACTTTCATGTTTGGAAATTCGCGAACGGGGTCCATATGAAAAAATTACGGACAAAATACGAAAACGGACGAAAAATAAATAAACTGAAATTAATTATATTAGGTAATAATTTATTACCTTAATCCACACCCAGACCATAGCCAGGCCGACCAAAGCAGTCGACAGGGGCGGCTGAGCACTGGTTCGACCCGGGTCGAGCTTGGTATTGTGGCAACTAGGGTTTTGTTTTGTAAATTATATAAATATATGGGTGGATCTTATTTAAAACTAATCTAACGGTTTAAGATCATTACGATCCTTATAAATAAAGGGATAGACCCTATCCTTTTGCACACAATTCTGAAGGCAACAGCAAAGCTCTGCCATTTCCCTCTTCTTCCAAACCTCTTCTGAATCAAATCTAAATATATATATATATATTATCAAAATAAAAACTAACATAGATTGAAGAAAATTAGAATCAGGTTTATAATCAAAGGAGATGGTGCTGCGTTTAGGCTTATCTTCCATTCAGATTTTTTCTTTCTTTCCTATTTTCTTGCAAATTTACAAATATGAAAGAATCATCTTTTTAGAATAACTACAGATCTGTAAGAATTTGGGAATTGTAGGCCTAAAAGTTTATTTAGATTCAGATTTGGATAGCTTACAGGCGAGTGGGAAAATTATATACATTGTTTATAATAACTTATTTAGTTCGTTCGTAATAGAAATGAGATGTATGCCTAAAAATTTATCAGATTTGTTTACTATTTTTGTCAAATCTAAAATAATAGGTTGTGGTTTGAATATTGAATTTAGGCCTTTCTGGTTGATTAATTATATTGCCTACAACTGTTCGTAGAATTGTTTGTGGTTATTGTATACACCTTGAATCTGGAAATCGGTCCCAAAACCATTGTTAAATTTGTAGTTTATTCCTAGTTCTTAGATTTAGTGTTATTCAAGGATAATGTAAATTTAGATTAAAAGACTATGACTATTTATGCTTAATGTTGTTGGGGTTTTATTTGTTTATTGTTGAAATGCCATTTTTGTTCTTTTTAATAAAAAGAACATTGTTTCAAATCAACAAGAAATAAGTACAAAACATTTAGAAAAGGATGTGTAAATGTAAGTATACTTGTACGTAGCTTACAACAATCGTTCCAAAAGCATGTATTTATTATTTCTTGTGGTTGAAATATGTTCATATCCTCTTTTTATTTATTTTGGAGCAATTTTACAATCACTGCATTTATCAATCTTTTTATAAGATTTTGAATATTAAACAATATTAGACATAAAAAGGTTTGTTTAGGTCTTTAGTTTAGGCCAAAACATAAATGGTTAATAATAATAAAATAAAATATAGTAACTACGTTAATGCGCTTAAATAATATATATATATATATATATATATATATATATTCATGTCCGTCTGAATCTACGCAAATAGAGCAAATATATTATTATAATAAAATTTTGTTATGGTTGTATGTTTGAATAGTTTCAGTTTCAAGGAAAATGTAAATGGAAATATAACACATTATAAACAGAAACACGTATCATGGCCATTGTAGCAATAAATATATTTGATTTGCTATAAATAAGGTCACAAATAAAACAAGGAATGTTGTAACCATCTTTGATTTGGGAATGAATTAAATAGGTGTGACACCCCATGTCCATTAATGTCACTCGTTAAGAGAATGCATTAAGTTTCGTGAAGCATTATAGGTAAACAAAAATAGAAACATTACAATACAAATATAAAATAGCAGCGGAATTTAAAACTTTTATTAAGCAACCTCGTGGTTTAAAACATAATTACATCACAAGTCTGAAATGCATAAAACCCAGTACATAAGTTTAAAACTTCTACCTTGTACTTAAATCATCAGAGTACAATAATAAAAGAAGCATAATCCCCAAAACATAGTAATAATAGAGAGATATGAAATCAAGCAGTACATCTAAGCAGCTCCAAGCAGGATGAAAGCAGAATCCTAATCAAGCTTGAGTATTCCCACCCTGAGAACCTGAGGGGAGAGAACGAAAAAGAAAGAAGAGGAAACAAAATAGGTAAGACATAAGTCTGGCGAGTCCAGTTACTTTTAGCATATAAAAAAGTAAAAGTATCATGACAGACATATAAACTGGAGAGATAGATAACATCATAATAAGGCAGGTATGACAAGGTATACAGGATAAACATGATAGAATATTGTTGATGGCAAAAATTGTCGTAAACACCCAAGATTCCAATTACTAGGAATTATTTATTTGGTCATGTAGCCAAGAGTGGAAAGCGGTAAATAACACGAGGGACTTATAGTGGTTCGGTATCAAGAGAGGCCTACGTCCATTTTGAAGAGTTGTTGGAATATTATTGATTACACAAAGTTACAAGGTCAAGACCATCTCATGACATCTCATTACATTCATCTCTAAGTCATATGATGTCATAATTATCATATATTTCATATATTAGGAAAAAGACACTTTCGACCTTCTTCTTCCTCAAAATGGAGATGCCATTAAAGGAGCTCTCAAGTGATCTCAGGGTCACAAATTCCAACCACTTTGAAGTGCAAGGCCATGGGGTATTTATAGGAGAGAGGTTAGGGAGGAGTAGGTGAAATAGGGGACCACACCTAGAATTTCGCACCTGGACCACACACATGCCAAAATTTCGAACCCCCTCCCCCTCCCCTGGGTTCTAATTTCGCACCCCGTGGGTTGCGGAATTCGCGTCCCCTTGGGTACGAATTTTGCACCCCTCAGGGGTGCGGAATTCGTACCCGAAGGGTTCGAACTTCGTACCCTTGGTAGGTACGAAATTTGTACCCCTCGGGGGTGTGAAATTCGTACCCCGAGGGGTTCGAATTTCGTGTCCTTTGGGGTACGAAATTCACACCCCAGGGGTATGAATTTCACATCCTACTGGGTGCGAATTTCGTACCCCTTAGGGGTGCGAAATTCGCACCTCGATGGGTACGAAGTTTATGCCCCAAGGGGCATGAAGACTTGGTGCATGGGTGCTTGGGGGCTAGAGATCTGGGTTGGCGACTCTAGCGGTTCGATACCTCGATCTGGAAATCTGTTAGGAGTACTGAGAGGTCTTTGTTGGCGCGATCCCTCTTCAACCTGTTTCCTTCGCTCCTAAGCATCCCACTCGGCCTTAGCTCCACGTGGTACGCTGAGTCGAGTGTGTCTTGTGTACTTCTGGGAACCAGACCAAAAAGTCGGTTAACAAATATATTGCGCTTCTCTAGTACTTTCTCTGCACCAATACTAGTGTCGTATAAACAAGATGATCCCCAACAAGTATAAAATGGTAGACTTAGACACACTTCTAGTGAGAGGTTTTACCCCATACAATAACAAGCAGCCCAACTAAACATATCGGAGTTACCCTTAAGGGTAATAATGGGCTCCTAAACATACTAGAGTCTAGATGTACCCTAATTACTACCTCAATCGATCGGCTCCCTACTCCGTAGATACCCTGTGTTGTCCCCACAGTAGGATGTATCACTTCCTAAAGTGGCAACCCTTTGTTTTCAGGATGTGCACAACCATATCTACTGATGTCACGGTGTCTAAGCCTCATCTTCCGGACCCATGCATGCACATGATTCCGTCGGAATGCGGTGCCCACACCGTCCCCCACTTTTGGATCTCTTACAATCAGCCTAGTAAGCATTCCCCGAGTCCGACTGATTTCGGAGTACTCGTTTGATACCTATATATGGGTTGCTGACTGAAACGGGTCCCACACACAAGATGATACAAGCTTCCCCCTACGCTTGCATCCCCACTACTAGGTTATGCCATACCAGAGTAAAAAGATTGAATGTCATACCAGAGTAAAAGGATTGCATGCCATACCAGTGTAAAAAGATTGCATAACCCCAAAGGTTAAGTTTGTGGGTCTATATATAAATATTACCCACCACCCCAAGATATAATTAACCCTCCCATTATTTCAAGCAAGTTTACTTAACCCCTACTCAAGTTAACATGTTTATGCAATCCCTATGGATTTAACCAGGTAAAGTATTCAAGTTCATTGACATTCATTCATTTATGGTTATAACGCACTCGACCTCCCACATTAAGCCTACAACTTATGGATGCTGGATATGCCGGGCGGGTCCGGGCAGACTTCTTCCACAAGTTGGACTTAACCTCATGTATCAGCACGTTACACGTTTATGCACTTAGACCCCTCATATTTGATTCACCACTTGTGGTTGCTGGATATACCGGGCGGGTCCGGGCAGACTTCTACCACTAGTGTAATCTAACCTTGTGTCTAAGCGCGGTTACTGTTTCTTATTACTGTAATTCTAGGCATTTTCCTTTTTTTAATAATTATCCCAATTTCATTATAGGTTTTCATGCCCCTTTTTCCAGGTCATATTTATCATGTACCGTATGCCCCAAATTTAAGATCTAAATCATAATTTGATTCATGCTCCAAATCCATATTCATGTATTTCATTCAATTTATGCCCAAATTTCCCAATACAAGCTTTGCCCCAATTTAACCGTTTTCCCCTCATTCCCAATTTCACACATTCACATATTTCAGCGGTATGCCTAGCCTTGAAGATAGGCTGGCTATAAAATAAAAAGGGAAAAGAAGAAGGGAAGAGAACAGAAATAATCATAATATCAAGATTGACATATGACGACAAAAATAGGCATAGCAGCTAATAAGCATACAGTGACAAAATTGGGCATAGTGACAAGATAGGCATATAGGAACAGATTTGATGAACTTGTGATAATAGAACTGATTAGGCATAGTGTCATGGTCATAAACAGGCATGATGAGAATAGTTATGTCAAAATAACTAAGATACACAGGTTATTGGAGATCTGATATGATTCAATTAGTCACAGGTTTAGATTCAATTTATAAACATGTTAAGATTATCCTTTAAGTATTCATATCTAAAAATAACGTAGACTCAATGTGATTGGATCTAAGAAATAGAAGAGTAACTGCAGATGTTGAATCACAGATATTTTAACTTGAATGACTTGTTTGTTGAAGAAAAAGAAGGCTAATTTAATCTGGGCAGAGGAACCATCTAGTTCTCCATTGTTTTTGGTGTGTAAAAACAAGAGAAATGGGGTCTTATTTATAGCCATCAGCTAACGAATATTACACAGAAATTAGTCCGTATACGAAACCAGAAATCTTCCCAGATCTGCTTGGGGGTCGACCCCCCTTGGTGTGTCGACCCAGGGGTCGACACCTCCTTGATGGGGTCGACACCCATGGGCGGGAAATTTCCCGCTCCCATTTCACTGTTTGATTTTTGAATTCTGGACTTATTATATATATATATATATATATATTCTTATGCGTATACAAACTTCGAACCTTAATATCTTCTTCATACGGTGTCCGTTTTACGCAAACCAGGTGTCGATTTTGACTAGAATTCCGAGACGAACGCAATGGCGCAGTCCACTTCACTTAATTATGAATATTTAATTAAGTATTCTTTAGTTTATCATCATAATGTGTTGTTAAAATTACAGGGTGTCACATTCTCCCCTATTTAAAGGATTTCGTCCTGAAATGTCCAAGTTAAGAAGAATGTATATCCTAACATCCATCACCCATCTACTCATCTACCAAACATGGTATCCATTGTCCTTAAAGATTCCTAATGCTTATGAACATATGCAAAAGTGTCTATATATGTCCCTATACTAATGAGAAAGATCAGGCGATCTACTGATTTAGTTGACATCCTTAATGCAATGTATGTTAGTGCCATGAATCCAATATGTATGCAAATTAATCCTATTATAACATGTAAGTTATATATGTATGCGCAGTCATTCATCCAAATGCGACATCCATATGATGATACATCCACTTTCATGCATTAAAAGAAGAAACATGTACATACATCCATATGCCGTATGAGAGTGATTGAGTCGATCTAGTGCCTAATGTGTGTGTATATGCATCCACGAGCAACCACTAACAAGCACTTGCATCCACTTGCATCCATCAAACATAACATGTCTCAAAACACATGTTTACATCCATGGGATTCCTACCTAAAGGTCGAAGATTCCATCGATAGGAAATACTTAAATGATAGAAACAAGCATAAATAAAAGCTTTGAAAAGAAGTTAAGGACACACCCTTGAAAAGAAAAGGGTATGAAGCACGAATTTTGCCTTTAGTCTCCAAAGTTGCATTCTCTTGGTTATCTCCCCACTGAACTTTCATCCACTTAACTTCTCGGTTGCGTAGCTTTTAAACTTCTGATCCAAGAATACGGGTAGAAACTCGTCTAACTGTCGCCTCCCATTCCACCTCTACTTCCTCAAGCATGCTCGGCTCCGCTACTTCTGCAGTATCATGCAAGCACTTCCATAAATAAGAAACGTGGAATACATCATGAACGCATGACAGTCTCTCTTGCAGCTTTACACTATAGTCCATTTGGCCAATCCTTTCTATTATGGAAAATGGCCCTACAAATCTTGGCGCCAATTTCCCTATAGATCCAATGCGAACCTCATTCCTTAATGGTGATACCTTAATGAAAACCATGTCTCCCACCTCAACCTCAATGTAAGTCCTTCTCCTATCTGCGTAGGATTTCTGCCTATCCCGAGCGGTCTTCATTCACCGTCTAATAAGATCAATCTTTTCGGAAGTTTCTCTAACCTTATTTGGTCCAAGTAGAAGTCTTTCTGTCGATTCCCACCAACAAGTCGGTGATCTTCAGAGTCATCCGTACAATGCTTCGAAGGGTGCCATGCCAATACTAGCTTGATAACTGCTGTTGTAGGCGAACTCTACTAAAGGAAAATGCTCTTCCCAAGTACCTCCGAAGTCTATGATACATAGTCTTAAAATCCTCAAGGACTCTATTTACCCTTTCCGTTTGTCCATCGGTCTGATGGTGATAAGCGATGCTCAAACACAACTGTGTACCTAATGCATCTTGCAAGCTCCTCCAAAATTCACTGGTGAAAATAGGGCCACGATCACTTATGATACTGGAAGGTACTTTACGAAGACAGACTATCTCACGAGCGTAAATTGCTCCCAACCAAGCTGCCATCCTCTTGCTCTTAACTGGAATGAAGTGAGCACTTTTAGTAAGTCTATATACTATAACCCAAATACTGGTGTTGCCTTTCGTCGATCTAGGAAAACCATCAATGAAATCCATAGAGACGCTATCCCACTTCCACTGTGGGACCTCCGAAGGATGAAGTAAACCACTGGGCTTCTTTTGCTTAACTTTGACTTGTTGGCAAATCAAACATTAAAAAACAAACTCCGCCACATCTTTCTTCATCCCAGCCTAAAAGAAACCCTCTTTATATCGCTATACATATTATGACCACCTGGATGAATAATCATCTTAGAATGATGGGCCTCCTTAATGACTGTCTTTAACAAACTCCCAACTCGGGGAACACAAAGCCTTCCATTTCGTCGTAACCATCCTCTATCGTCTGTGGAATATCTACTAAGGTGACTAGAAGTCTCCCCTCTATCGAGCCTATCCAAGATGTCTGAAATCTGTGGATCCTCTCGCTGTGAAGTTCCTATCTGATCCAAAAGAGTAGGTCGCACCTCTAGTGATGCCAATAAGCCAAGTATAAACTCGGTGGAGGGTAGAAAATCAAAAGTCGATATAAACTCCAAGCTTTTCCTCTCCACAAATAGAGGACTTAAGGACACCCTCTGCCTACTCAATGCATCTGCCACCAAATTACCCTTTCCAGGGGTATAAGCAATCTTGAAGTCATAGGACGCTAGGAACTCCATCCATCTTTGTTGCCTCAAATTGAGATCCTTTTGCGAGAACAAGTACTTGAGAGATTTATGATCGATATACAACTTGAACTTCTCTCCAAGTAAATAATGGCACCGAGTCTTAAGCGCAAATACTATGGCAGCTAGCTCTAAGTCATGGGTAAGGTAGTTCTTCTCATGAACCTTTAGCTGTCTACCTCTATAACATACTACCCTTCCCTCCTGCATCAGAACTGCACCAAGCCCTGTACCACATGCATCAGTGTATACTGTAAACTCTTTGTTCCCATCGGACAAGGTCAAGACAGGGGCTGTTGTCAGAACCCTCTTCAATCGCTGGAAAGAAACATCACAATCTATAACCCATGAAAATGTAAAAAATTCTTCGTCAGCCTGGTGAGTGGGGCCGATATCTTTGCGAAGTCCTCAATGAACTTCCTATAATAGCCCGCCAGTCCAAGATAACTTCTCACCTCCGTTGCATCTTTGGGATCTGCCAATCTTGAACTACAACTACCTTCGCGGGATCTACTGCTATTCGATCTTCAGAAACCACATGCCATAGGAATCTCAATTCTTTTCTCCAAAAATGACATTTGAAGAACTTCGCCTAAAGCTGATGTGCACGGAGTGTTTTCAAAACCTCCCGCATACTCTTCCTCGCTCTTCGAGAAAATCAGGATGTCATCAACAAAGACCACAACGAAATTATTCAAAAACTCCCAAAACACCCTACTCATAAGATCAACAAAATAGGCGGGTGCATTCGTAAAACTCAAAAGGCATAATGATCCATTCAAAGAAACCGTATGGAGTTCCAAAGGTGGTCTTGTCTATACTGTCCTCGGCCACCCTCAACTGATGATACCCCGTGGCCAAGTCTAACTGAGAGAAAACAGATGCACCAACAAGTTGGTCAAATAGATCATCTATCCTCAGGAGTGGGTTCCTGTTCTTCTTGGTGAGTTTATTCAACTCTCTATAGTCTACACATAATCAAAGCGAACTATCCGCCTTAGTTGCGAATACCACCGAAGCACCCCATTCAGATATGCTTCGCCTAATAAACTCTTTCTCAAGTAGCTCTCCTAATTGCTTGCTGAGCTCCCTTCTTTCTCTTAGAGCCATATGGCGCACATGCAATGCAACTGGCTTTGCATTGTCCACCAAGTATATATGGAAGTCAATCTCGTGCCTTGAGGGTAAGCCCCAAACCTCAACAAAAACATCAGGATACTCACAGACTACTGGTACAGATCATAGATCATCGATAGATGCATCAAGTGACCCTAGGAAACTAAGCATGATAGACCCCTTTGGGTCATAAGAAATCTCGAGGGTCCTCCCATGGCAAGTCAAAAGTCTAACGACCCTCCTCTCACAATCCAGAATGGCACCATACATGGCTAGCCAATCCATCCCTAGAATCAAACCATAGCCTATGAAACCAAGCACCTATGCATCGCATTCAAATTCGACGTCCAACATAGATATTCTCAAACCCCGACAAATCATAGACAGATGAGTCTTACCCCCAATGAGGTTTGAGACAACAATGGGATCTAAAACCATACTAGTACTAAGGTGCAGAGACTCAACCACAGAATCAGATATAAAAGAATGTGAAGAGCCAGAATCAAAAAGAGTTCTAACTGGATGAATGGAAAGAGAAATTAAACCTTCAATGGAAACTTTCCTACCTTTATATGGAGCATTGGTTACGAGAGCATGCACCTTCCCTCCAGAAGCTCCTACCCTTTGACCTTGTCCTTGCTTCTTCGGAAACTCCTTAGAAAAGTGTTCGACCAATCCACAATTGAAACAAGCATTCTACCTTCTTTTGCAGTCCTTAGTAAAGTGACCCTCGCGTCCGCAATTATGACACTTCCTCTTATTTTTAGCCTTCTCGTTCTTTCCACCCTTCTTTTGTTATTGTTTTCCTTTATTGGGCCATACTTTCTTGTTTTTTGTTTGCTCAATCTTAGCTTATTTCTTTTCAGCTTTATCTTCCTCATGCATCAATGTCATATCAACGAGCCTTTCAAAAGTTGCTCCCATCGGAATACGAGACATAGCTAACCCATGGAGGGGTTCATTTAGTCCTTTAGCAAAACACAAAGCTTTCTTCTGCGGGGTATCCACTAGCCCCAAACCAAACCTTGCCAGTTGGCTGAACTTGTTAACATACTCTTTGACAGTCATGCCTCCTTGCTTGAGTGCCAGAAACCATTTTATTTGCATACTTTTCTCAGCTTGAGAAAGAAATTTCATCTCAAACCTTTGCCTGAAATCATCCCAAATCTCCATTGGACTCCCTACATGCGTCACTTCCCACCAGAATGAAGCCTCATCTTTCAGCAGCCAAGCGGCTAACTGAATCTTCCTATAATCTTCAACTTCGAAAATTCCGAACAAATCCTCTGTCTCTTTAAGCCAATTCCTTGCCTCTTTGAAAGTTTTGGTTCCTTGGAATGGCTTTCCACCCATAGCATAGAAATATTTGAAGATCTTAGAGAAACTATCTACTTGCAGAGGAGGAGGATGAGGAACAGCGGATACAGCTGGGGGAGGAACGTCTGCTTGACCACCGGCGAGCGCCGTGGCCTCTAGATACCTACGGAGCCAGCCTGGTATCTGTTAGCCTACTTTGCGAACTAGGCAACACAAAGTCGAGATGTCAAGCGTTGAAGAACTTTTCTTCTTAGAAAGCATCGGGTTGGATCGGAGGGCTACTACCAGTCGGATCGGAGGGCTACTACCAGTTCGGAACGGAGCAGAGCGAAATGGATAAGGACTCAATTTCAGCTCAGGTCGGGTCGGATCGGATGCCCCGATATGAACCCCTTCTGCTCGCTCCTCCGAACCGAACCCACATTCCATATCACTTCACCCCACGATCGCCTGAATATTCGGAGCGGTTATGACCATTTCCTACCCACGATGACCACTACTCTGATGCGTTGTCAGCACTGGAATCCATCCGAGCCCGAGGACGATGGGATGGAAGACACGTGGCTCCGACCCGGATCGAATTCTGAGTAAATTTCCACCTATAAATACCCCGCCCAGAGACAATCAAAGGGATCTTCTTCTTGGCACTTTGAGAATACAACCACTTTCAAGAACCGAATTCCAGCATTCCCAGACAATCTAAATCATCATTCAACATATATTTTGAGATAATTGATTGAATGTACGTGAAAAGTGAGTGAAATTGAGTGAATATCTCAGTACTTTCATCTATATCATCAAGGAAAGTGATTATAAAGTGGACGTAGGCTTTTCAACGTCGAACCACTATAAATTCTGTGTCTCCATTTTACTTTTCATCTTATTTTATTTCGATTTTAGTCAATTTGGGTGTTAGAACCACTTTTTGGTCTAACATTTTGGTGCTTTCACTGAGAACCATTTGAATTCTCTGCTTTTCCGGATTATCGTTCTACTTTTTGGACCGTTGAGTTCAAAGAAGTTAATACTCAAGATTCGATACTTTTGAATATTTATTGGTTGATTGTTGAAGAACTATGGCCAAAGGAAAAGGCAAGGAAGTTCAAACCAGTCGAGGGAACGGAGTTGGTGAAGATCAACAAAACGCAGTTGTGACAAGGTCTCTTAGGCAGAGCTCGGGAGTGGATCGGACAGATAGAGGAAATCCGAACCGAACTCAAGGAGAGAGCTCCGATCCGATCCGAGTAGGAGAATCTGAAGCAGTGCACTCCCATAACCTGAACCGACCCGAACAAGTCTCCCAGCTCCGACCCGAACAAGTCTCCCAGCTCCGACCCGAACAGATAGCTCAGCTCCGATCCGATCCGTCGCTTGGTGATGCTGGAACTTCTACTCGAGCTCCTCCAAATGCTCTGACTCCAGCCATCAGGATCAATGATCAGGTCAATCCATCTGCGCCTATTACCCAAGGAGATTTTTCACGCCTTCTTGACATGCTTGAGAGTACCAGGGAGGCTATGAAAATCCACGAGCGCACTAATCTCATGATGCAAGAAAACATGAGAATCATGAGCAGGGAGATTAGCGAACTCCGCAGACAGAGAACTCCATCCCCGGTTCATCACACACCAACGGATCAGTCTTCTTCTTCTGAGGAAGAACGGCCCGGTGAAAGAAGGCCGGTCGAACGACCTTAGAATTTGGAGCAGCTGACATTCGGATCTTTGGGGTCCCGCGAGGACGTTGCACGGGTACTAGGACCCAATGATCCGAGCTTAAGAGAGCCTATGTTGTTACCAATGCGGGGATCCCATGTATTACCCAGAGACCCTAACCTCACCAATCCCACTCAGGGACAAATGCTTCAGCCCATTCCTCCCGAGATCGACCGGGAACGTAGGGAACAAAGCAGAGCAGAAGCGGCTCGAAGAAGGAGGGCGTCCCCTGATCAGGAGCCCAGAGGAAACCCGAACATCAGAAGGAGGGCGTCCCCTGATCAAGAACCCAGAAGGAACCCGGATATCAAATCCAGGGAGCTTGAACGGCCCCTGACCAATGCTGACGTATGGACTATGGTACGCCAGATTATGTCTGAAAGTCGGAACTACACCAATGAAGATTATGGCATTGAGCGAAGCCATACTCCTTTTACTGATGACATCCTCAACTTTCAGTTTCCCCGACGTTTTAACCTGCCACAGATGGACAAGTACAATGGGAGAACCGATCCGGGACAACATTTGATGCGATATGCATGGCTCATGAATGCTGCTGCTGCCCCTGACGCAGTGAAGTGTAAAGCCTTCCTGGTCTATTTAGAAGACGTGGAGCTGTTATGGTTTACCGGACTCCCTCCTCGGTCGATATCGAATTTTAGGGAATTAAGCGAATGTTTTATGAATCAGTTCCGACTCCATACCCGAAAGTCTAAAAATGTTATTGAATTATCAAGAATTAAGCAGGCACCGAGTGAGTCTTTGAAGTCATATCTCGACCGTTTCAACTTAGCTGTGACAGAAGTCAGTGACCCACACGAGCCCACCATCTTGATGGCTTTGATGGAAGGAGTCGATCCTGACTCTGAGTTTGGAGATTATCTTTTTGGGAAGCCACCTCCCACGAGAGAGTTATTCTATGAAAAGGCCGACATTCACTTAAGACGAGAGGAGGCCAGGGAAAACAGAAAGAGGAAGTCTGGAGCGGCTTCAAAAAAAATGTTCAGAGTAATGTCGCCGTGAAGCAGTCTGGAGAAAGTTCCGGGAAAGTTGAGGTGAATGTGGGAAACAAGAGTGGAAACGACAATAATGGAAATGGGGGCAGCAACAACAACCGTAACGCGAATGGTAATAGAAGAAATAGGAATCGAGGAAGTAATCCTAACAAAAGACCCCGGTTCCAGACTTATGAGAATTATTCACCGCTGAATGACACTCTGGAGAACATTTACTTGGATACATACAATGTTTTGCAATATAAAAGACCGCCGCCTCGAGACTCAACGGAGAAAGAAATAGCAACTGGAAAATTTTGTCTATTTCATGGAACTCATGGGCATTCAACGAATGAATGTCGACATTTGAGAGATTTGATTGAGAAGCTGCTACGCGAAGGAAAATTGGATGAATATAAGGCTGCGCCAAGAGACAGGGGGCAAGGAGAACAGGCTCCAAACCAGATCCAATCTGCTCCCAAGCCTACAGCGCAGCAGAAAGGCAAGGGAATTGTTATCAACACCATAGTGGGTGGACCCCACCCAGTGATCCACAGTTTTAGAGCAATGGATCAATACGTTAATGCCGCTAAGCACGTAGATGTGGATGAATGTGATGATTTGGAAGATGTCGCCCTTGTGAAACAGCAGAGGACAATGTTTGATGACGTGATATTCCGTAGCAGAAATAATACCAGAATCCAGTCACCCATTGACGATCCGTTGGTCATTACCACTACCATTGGACCGGCATTGGTTCATAAGGTGTTAGTAGACAATGGAAGCTCTGTTAATATTTTGTTTAAAAAGTCATTCGATCAGATGAAACTTGAGTCCGAAGATTTGAAGCCATGCGAAGGTTGGATTCGAGGCTTCAACGGAGCATCGACAGCTCCGATGGGGTATATAGAATTGCCCGTAACATTGGGGCAAGGGGAACGCCGGAGAGTACGAATGCTTCAGTTCGTAGTGTTGGACGTAGATTCGCCCTACAACGCATTTTTGGAAAGGCCTTCCCTTGCAGAGTTTAGGGCTTGCATCGCCCCTTGGTGTTTATTGCTTAAATTCCCAACTGAAGCCGGAACAGGAGTAGTGAGAGGAGATCAAGTCTCCGGACGGGCTTGTTATGTTGCCGAGTTAAAGATGTTGATGAAGGGACTTAACATCGAAAATAAAGGTGCTTCGCCTCCTCCAAGGGAGGGTTCGGCGTAGCAATTAGAGGGATCAGCCTCGAAGGAGTTGCCCAAAGGAACGCCTGAAGACCTGGATCCCAGAAAAGATGAGGAACCAGAGGCTAGAAATGCGACTCCTAATGAAGCGACAGTGGACATACCCATTGACGAAGCTGATCCAACAAGAGTCTTGAAGATTGGATCCCAGTTGGATCCACATCGAGCCAAAGAACTAACTGATTTCCTGAAGGCAAACCTGGACGTATTTGCCTGGACCCACGCCGACATGTGTGGGATATCGCCATCCGTCATGAGTCATTCACTAGAACCCAAAACACCCGCCTGTGAAGCAAAAGAGACGCGTGCTGGGCCCAGAGAGGTCGACGACTCTGAAAGAAGAAGGGGAGAAGCTGAAACAGAATGGATTTATTAGAGATTCGACATATCTCGACTGGATATCGAATCCCGTCTTAGTAAAGAAGCCAAACGGAAAGTGGCGGACTTGCATTGACTTTTCAGACTTGAACAAAGCTTGCCCGAAAGATAGCTTCCCACTCCCCAGAATTGACCAGCTTGTAGATTCGGCAGCGGGACACGAACTTCTTTCTTTCATGGACGCATATTCCGGGTATAACCAAATTCCTATGCACGTGCCAGATCAAGAACATACGAGCTTCATTATAAATTTGGGGTTGTATTTTTATGTGGTCATGCCGTTCGGATTGAAAAATGCTGGAGCCACTTATCAACGCTTGGTGAACAGGATGTTTTATAACCAAATAGGGAAGACTATGGAAGTTTATGTGGATGATATGCTTGTCAAATCGAGACGGTCCTCCAGCCATACACAAGACTTGGCAGAAATGTTTGGTATCCTGCAAAAGTATCGGATGAAGTTGAATCCTTTGAAATGCTCATTTGGAGTGGCATCGGGAAAGTTTCTAGGCTTCATTGTGAGCTCTCGAGGGATTGAGATCAATCCCAGCCAAATAGCAGCGATAAGAAACATTGAAGAACCGAGGAGAATCAAAGATGTCCAAAGTCTTGTAGGGAAAGTAGCCGCGTTGAGTAGATTTATCTCCAAAGCAACGAACAAATGCATCCCATTTTTTGACTTGATTAAAAGGGGAAAGAAGAACTTCGAATGGACTCCGGACTGTGTTGAGGCCTTTCGAAATTTATTGGAATTACTAGAAAAACCACCGATTTTGTCAAAGCCAGTGGATCATGAAGAGTTATTTGTTTACTTAGCGGTTTCGGCTCACGCTGTTAGCACAGCCTTGGTCCGAGAAGAAGATAAAGTGCAAAGGCCGGTATATTATGTAAGCAAGAAATTGGCAGCTGCTGAACGCAACTACCCAAGGATTGAGAAGCTCGCTTACAGCCTCCTAATCGCCTCTCGAAAACTTCATCATTATTTCCAAGCTCACCCAATAACCATATACACTGACCAGCCTCTGAGGCAGGTGTTGCAGAGACCCGAAGCATCGGGGTGTTTGATCAAATGGAATATTGAATTGAGTCAGTTTGATTTAAATTTTCAGCTGTGGAGGTCGATCAGGGGGCAAGCTCTGGCTGACTTTATAGAGGAGTTCACAATCCCAGAGGAGGAAATGATCGATGACAAAGTGGTCAAGTCAGAGGACGAGTTAAAATTAGATCCATGGAAGCTGTACACAGACGGAGCCAAGAACGACCGAAGGTCCGGAGCTGAAATCGTCTTAGTTACTCCTGAGGGACGGTCGTTATATTACGCTCTACGATTAAAATTTTCAGCGACTAATAACGACTCTGAATATGAAGCCCTGATTGCCGGGCTAAAACTTTCTAAAGAACTCGGAGTAAAGACATTGGACATATTATGCGACTCCAAAATAGTTGTTTGCCAAGTGCGAAAGGAGTTTGTGGCTCGGGGACCTCGGCTTATCGCCTATCTCGGGAAAGTGGAAAAGCTGTTGAGCAACCTGGAGCGGTATAACATAACGCATATCCCAAGAGCCGAAAACCAGAAGGCAGACAGGCTAGCAAAATTAGCTAGTTCTGACAACCCGGAAGAGACCGAAATAATTCCAATTGAAACGTTGGAATCGCCAAGCTTTGAGTCGATGGAAATTGAATTTGCTTTCGAAGCAGAACCGGAGAAGGAGTCGTGGATGACCCCAATTAAGAATTTCCTTAAGAATGGGATACTCCCATCAAAGAAGAGTGAGAGACGGGCTATAGTTCGCAAGGCCACCAGATACATCCTTCAAGATGATACTCTTTATAGACAAGGATTTTCTATGCCTCTGTTACGATGTATAGCACACAACGACATCAAACGTGTACTACGAGAAGTACACGAAGGTGAGTGTGGAGATCATACAGGAGGTCAGACTTTAGCGAAAAAGATATTGCGGTATGGATACTTCTGGCCCACAATTAATAAAGATGCAGCTGATTATTCACGACGCTGCGACAAGTGCCAGAGATTCGCCAAAATCCCCAGAACACCACCGACCCAACTCAGATCGATGGTGAGTCCTTGGCTGTTTTCTATGTGGGGAATTGACATCATCGGAGTTCTACCAATTGCTAAAGGAGGAGCGAAATATGCAATAGTTGTCGTGGACTATTTTACGAAGTGGGTGGAAGCTGAGCCCCTAACCAAAATCACGGCGAGAAAGGTGATAAGTTTTGTGGTTAGAAATATTATATGCCGATTTGGGATCCAAGGACCATTATAACTGATAACGGAACCCAGTTCGATGGTGCCGAATTCAGAAATTTCTGCCAGAAATATAAGATCGACAAACGGTACACTGCGGTCGCTCATCCGCAGTCGAATGGGCAAGTAGAAGCAATAAACAAAGTCATAAAATCCATCCTCAAGAAACGATTAGAACGCGCAAAGGCAAAATGGGTGGATGAATTGCCCTTAGCTTTGTGGGCATATCGGACAACGTTTAAGACAGCTACCGGTCATACCCCTTTTTCCCTCTCATTTGGTTCAGAAGCAGTAATTCCGGTAGAGCTTGAAGTTCCCTCCCACAGGGTGACATATTATGACCCGATGACGAATCGGGCACTCTTACTCGAGTCTCTTGATGAAATCGAAGAAAAAAGGGACGAAGCAGACTTGCGTGCGTCAAGACATCGACGTCAGATGGCACGCAGTTATGACAAAAAAGTTCATCTTAGGACATTTGAACCTGGAGATTTGGTGCTAAAGAGAGTCTTTCCATCCCTTCCTCACCTCGGTCCAAAGTGGGAAGGGCCCTTTTTCATCCAACGGAAACTTGAAACAGGAACCTTCAAGTTAACGACCGTAGATGGCGAAGAGGTGCCTAGGGCATGGAATGCCCAACACCTGATGCGATATTTGAATTAGAAATGTTGTACTCCTTGCTGTTTTTCTTATGAACTCTATAAAAAGGCACGACTTGTTTTAGAAAGGTCTGTTGATATGAACAAAGAACTATAAAGTGGATGTAGGCTACGACTTAGCCGAACCACTATAAAAATATCGTGTGTCATTTACTTTCCTGCATTTTATATATATATATATATATATATATATATATCTTCAACTATTATTCCGTTACGATTATGGAATATAAGATGAGTTAAAACCTGAAAGGTTGAAAACAGCCTATATGCAGGGACAAGCACAACGACTGTTTGTGCGATAAGACATGAAAGAATGGGAAGACGACATTCTTAACTCTAACTCTCAAGAATTGAGAGAGAGTATGAAGGACGGGAAGACGACGTCCTCTGAGGCGTGAAGGTGCACCCAGACAAGAGACCGCCTCAGTAAGAACTCTAACCTGAGTATAAGACAGGAGAGTATAAAAAATGCCAGAAATAACGACAGGCGTTAACGACACAGAGAATGTGACCCCATCGGAGAATCGGGGACATTCAGACTACTTGACTAAATCTTGAATAGTTTTTCAAGATTGACTGGGGGCATATATGTATACACATATTTCCCCCCACCATAACTTCATTACACAACTATAGTGGGACATGCATTCTTACATAAGTGCAAAACTGATAACTAACAGACATTGCAGAAAACGAATTATTTTTTATTTATAAATGAATGAATTTGTACAGTAAAACAGGCAAAAAGAAGGTGCAAGGGCCACCCTTGCAGCAACAATTATGGGTCAATCAAACGCTAAAATAACACAAGACACTCCATCATTTAGACTTCGAAGGAGGCTTGGACTTCTTAGCAGCCTTCTCCGCATCCTTCGCCTCTTTTTCGGCCTCCGTCAAGATGCGCTTTGACTTTTTCTTCCCTAAAACTGAAGTGCTGGAATCAGTTGGCTTCTTCCCGGAAGGCGGAGCGCTGGAATCAAGAGAAGACTTTTTAGCAAGTTCCTCTGTAATAGATCTAGTCGAAAGCTTAACAACTAACCTTGATCCCGCATCCACTACTGCGAGGGGATTAAGGCTTTCAGGGTCTAAGTCTTCAGATTTAAGCTGCATGCGTTTATCTTGTTCAGCTTTCAGTGCAGTTAAGGTAACATCATCGGCGCTTTTCGACTCCCCGACTATATCCACCTCAGGATCTTCCTTATGTCCCCCGTTGCCGCCATCATCCTTTAAGGCATATATCATTTCGTCATCATGAGGAGTGTCAGCCTTAGATGGTTCAATTCCTTCTCCCGAGTCTATGGGGGCAGCCTTGTCTTTTCCCCCTTTTGCCCTTTCCATAGGCTCTGCTCCAGAGGCGGTTCCCTGGGACACATCTGTCTTTTCAGACGGTTCAATACCTATAGAGTGAGAAGCAACAGTTATCAACTCAGGAGAAAATAATGGGTTCTTCATCGATTGCTCAATTACGTGACGAAAGGTAGAGATAGCTTTGACGAATTGAGGTGAAAATTTAGAGATACCTTCTGAAGACTTCTCAACTGGAGTGACTGATGTCTCCGATGACGTTTCGGGTATGGGGGATAAAAGGGATGTCCGAGGGATCCCCGGGTTTTCAGGATCATATCCCTCTACTTTAGAAGTTGCAGAGCCAGTAGAGGAAGAACCAGCCTCAGGAATGTTCTTTTGCTTAGCCTTCCGCCTCTCTTCGTCCATAACAGCAGCAATGAGGCGGCGCCCTTCGGCTAGGCGTTTTGGTTCATCATCTCGTAAATATTTCTCCATCAGCTTGTCCTCGTCAATGGAATCAACCTTGAGCTCCTCCTTCTCCCATTCAACGATTTGACTCCATACTTGGACTAGGGTAGATGGATAATCTTCAATCCAAGAAATGTTCCGGCGACGGATGATATGCGCAAAAATTTCAATCATTAGTTCGCCGAAACCATGCACCTCTCCCTCAGCCTCCGACAGTTGTTTGCGGGCTTCTTCAGCGGACTTGATAGCACATTCGACGTTACCCTCCGCTAGGGCAGCCCTGTTCTCCGCCTCCGCTAGCTTAGAAGCCAGGTCAGCGTTTTTCTTTTCCAATTCAGCATTCCTCCTCGCTAACTCGGCATTCTTCCTCTCAAGGTCAGCGTAAGCTAGTCGCGTTTTGGCAGCATCTGACTTGGCATCTTCGGCTTGTTTTTTCAATTCCGAACGCTCTTGGGTATGGGACTCAAGCAAATCATGATAGCGTTTTTGCAGATCTTCAAATTGTTGTTTGAAGCTAGTAACATCCCGTTGAGCAACAACAAGCTGGGCCTGTGTATCCTCCAAGTCTTTTCCTAGATTTTTTAAGGCCTTTGCATCGTCCTCTGCGGTTTTTTGCATTGAGTCAGCATTCGTGATTAAAGTGCGGATGATTCTGGAAAGGCTGCGCGAATACTTGAACATTTCTGAATACTGTTTCTCGACCGCATCTATCTTTGCTTTGGCCTCATCTGCCCACCTTGAAGAAATAGGCTCAAGAGCAGGTAAAAAAGTCAAGTTTTCGAAGTAATTTTCAGGAAATTGCTCCTCTAGATACGCCCGCTTAAATGCAGTTTTAGCATCTAGCGGTGGAGGGGCGGGGAATGTCAGCTCAGTATCCCTGTGCGTGGAGGGCTCAATGGCCTCCTTATCCGTCCTAGGCCGTTTAGCGGGAACCTTACGCTTGCTTCGTGATTCGGTATCTTTTGGCGGACTCCTCTCCCTACTGCGTTTTTCTTGAGAAGAGGTTGAGTGTTTTGATTGCGGCCTGTCCTCTTCCCGACGACCTTGGTAACCTTTATATCGTTCTGGGTCTGTCCGGACAGAAGAGCGAGAGCGCGAGGTCCGCGAACGATAAGGATCATAGGGCCTTCTGTCCTCCCTATTGCGATCTTCGCGGCGATCATGTTCAGTATCATAGGGCGGATTAGACATGCTACGGCGGAGTTTCCTGATGTCATAATAGGATCGGGACATCGTGCCTGCACAACAAGACAAATGAAATTCAGGATCAATATTTTCACAAAGAGAAAGTTGCTGTGAGTTGTGGTGCTATTGTGTTAAGTGCGTCCTAAGTGGTGTTTTCCCCCCGACAAACCCGAGTCCGAAGCTAGACTAGTACGAGCGGGCTCTTTGGCCTTAGCAGGAATGGTCTCTTCGGAAGAAGTGAAAACTAAAGGATTATTCCCAAAATCCTCTGAAGTGTAAATAGTTTCAGGTAAGGGGAGATCCCCCAAACCCTGAAATAGTGGGTCATCGGTACTAGGGACATCTCCCTCAGAAGCATCAATCGGCGACTCTTTGGAAGACGTTGACCTTTCCGGAGAAATGGCATCCTCGGGAACAGTATACCCTTCGCGATGCTTTTCGGCCATGTTAGCAAATTCATCATCTTGAGTAGAAGATGGAGAGGGTGAAGCGTGAAGAGGCACTGTAGGAGCTCTCGAACCTTCGCCCGTTTCTGGGATTACGTCCACTGGAGGAATATATACATATGGACCCATGCCGTGACCGATGCTACGGGTAATGGACAGCAACCCATGAAGATGAAGATATTCGTCCTTAAGGACTTCATCAATAGTTAAAAACTTCTGATCACCATTAAGGAGCTGGTGCATCCGATCAAAGAATACTTGGTCCGATATTTGTTTTGGGTTATCAACTGCAAACAAAAAGAAAAACGAATTAATGCGGTGGTTTGAATGTACAGAGTCAAGATTTAGAAAACCAGTGCTTTACTTGATTTCGTCCACCTCCTAGCACACCCTGGTTGTTGCTTTACATAAAACCATTCCAGCCTGGAGTCCCCAGCTTTACTACTGAATGGTGCTGGAATTATTTTCCTCTTAGGGACAGACTCGAAGTAACAGAAAGAAGGGGTTTCTCGAGTCCGGTGCTTGAAGTTATAGAAGAAGTGAACGTCGTCAAAAGTGAGCTCTATGCCTAAGATCTCACGGTACGCTACATATAGGGTGTACAAGTAAGCATAGGAATTGGGATGCAGCTGCATGGGGGCAATCCGCATTTGTCTTAGAAAATCGACGACGAAAGGAGAAAATGGAGGGATAGCCCCGACCATGCACATCAACCGAGTGACTGCCATATACCCCTCCGGAGGGTTGTGGGGACGATCAGATTTTGATGGCAACAAGTTATCCCCTTTGGGTATCCCGTACTTTAGTCGTATTCGGATAAGTCTGTCATTGTCAATCGTCGATTCAACGGAACCTTGAGGTGATTCCAGTATGATGGCAGACTCAAATTCATCAGGAGCTCGGTCATCGTCAATCCCTCCTTCCTCTTCACAACCCAGGGAAACTCCACCCTCAGAAGACACATTGTCGCTTTCGCGAGTTTCAACCTCGTAGTCTGAGCCCTCATCATCCCATTCTGGATCCGAGGAAGAAGATATGTCTTCAAGAGTAATTATGTTGGATGTCTCTGGGACCTCCTTCTTCTCTGCTAATCTAGAGGAGCGTCTGGATGTCATGGTCACAAAACTATTGAAGAAGCAATAGCACAAGTTAGAGTAAATTAGCCCGTATCCCCCCCTGCATGTGTACAAACTAAAGTGTGAGCAGTGTATGCAGAAAGTGTAAAGTTAACGTTTGAAAGTGCGACGCAAAATCTTGGCAAAGTAATAACGATCAAGGCAGTTCTTGATGTCCATTTATGTTTGCAGGGCACTATCCTAACTGTCCATTAAGTTGAAGATTATGCCAAGAGTTGATTGGGCCAGTTAAACAAGTTCTTATGCATTAAGTTGGACTGCTCTTCGGTTCGGTTCGGGTGCATTCATTGGGATCGGATCGGGGGCGTAGCCCTGCCTTGGACTCGGACAAACATTGAAGCCCAGGAATCAAATTCAGATCGGTTCGGAAGTAGATTCCCCGAACAGTTCGGATTAGGCAGTCATGCCTCTCTCCTCCTTTATTTTACAGTCCGACCCGATCTGGTTAGGTGAGCTCTATTTCCCTCTTCAACTGTTTGCCCCGACCCGATCCGGCCTTCTGGATCTCTCTTCCTTTTCTTTTCCTCCATTTTCCATACTCCATCGCCTGAACCAACCCCCTGTAATCTCCTTCTTCTTCCTCTTCTTTAATTTTAAACCCAATCTCGTCTCTGAAACCCCAGTTATGATCGAACAAGCTAAGACTTCCTCTTCCAATGCCTCGAAGTGGCAACGGAGCCACCAACGACGATAGCGAAGGAAGAGGATGTTGTAGCATTGAAGCCACACCCAAATCGGTCGAATTGACCGTAAATTTCAATTGAAACCAATTATCATGAAATTAATCAAGGATTTAAACCTACCAAGGTGTTTAATTTGGAGATTAGCATGAGAATTGTAAGAGTTTTCCTTTTTTGAGACCTAGGGTTTCGGAGCGAAACTTATAAAACGATGAAAGAAAAAGAAAGTGAGAGGAAGATGAAGGCTGGATTTATATAGATACATGGTGGCTATTCGTATCCCCGCTCGGACCGGAATATGGGCCCAATAACTTGTTTTGGCCTGTTAACCCAGTGCTAAGTGAAAGAAGGGAGAAAACCATTCGGATCGGAATCCGAAACGGACGGAATTTTATATATTTCCTCGGTGTTCAAACTGGATCAGACTTAAAGAGGAAAATTGAAAGGAAGATTACCTGGAAGGTACTGTGCAATGACAATCAAAGCATGCTCCGTTTCCAACAGAAGCATCCTTTGAGGGGGCAAAATTTTAGCCTACTTTGCGAACTAGGCAAAACAAAGTCGAGATGTCAAGCGTTGAAGAACTTTTCTTCTTAGAAAGCATCGGGTTGGATCGGAGGGCTACTACCAGTCGGATCGGAGGGCTACTACCAGTTCGGAACGGAGCATAGCGAAATGGATAAGGACTCAGTTTCAGCTCAGGTCGGGTCGGATCGGATGCCCCAATCCGAACCCCTTCTGCTCGCTCTTTCGAACTGAACCCACATTCCATATCACTTCACCCCACGATCGCCTGAATATTCGGAGCGGTTATGACCATTTCCTACCCACGATGACCACTACTCGGATGCGCTGTCAGCACTGGAATCCATCCGAGCCCGAGGACGATCGGATGGAAGACACGTGGCTCCGATCCAGATCGAATTCTGAGTAAATTTCCACCTATAAATACCCCGCCCAGAGACAATTAAAGGGATCTTCTTCTTGGCACTTTGAGAATACAACCACTTTCAAGAACCGAATTCCAGCATTCCCAGACAATCCAAATCGTCATTCAACATATATTTTGAGATAATTGATTGAATGTACGTGAAAAGTGAGTGAAATTGAGTGAATATCTCACTGTACTTTCATCTATATCATCAAGGAAAGTGATTATAAAGTGGACGTAGGCTTTTCAACGCCGAACCACTATAAATTCTGTGTCTCCATTTTACTTTTGATCTTATTTTATTTCGATTTTAGTCAATTTGGGTGTAAGAACCACTTTTTGGTCTAACAGTATCGTAACGCCCTCAAGAATGTTAGGTTCCCGGGACATGATGAAAAGAAAAGGAAAAGGGATTCAAACAGAGAATCGAAAGATATTACATATGGCTTTGGGGAATATGTTTTTCAAAACAGACTTTTCTTTTGAAAATGCTTTCTTTTAGAACCTTTTTGAAAATAATTTTTAAAATCTTATATCTGATCAGGTAACCTTCAGCTTTGATACCAAGTGTGACACCCCACGTCCGTTAATGTCACTCGTTAAGAGAATGCATTAAGTTTCGTGAAGTGTTATAGGTAAACAGAAACAGAAATATTAAAAAACAGATATAAAATAGCAGCGGAATTTAAAACTTTTATTAAGCAGAAAACCTCGTGGTTTAAAACATAATTACATCACAAGTATGAAATGAACAAAACCCAGTACATCAGTTTAAAACTTCTGTCTTGTACTTAAATCATCAGAGTACAATAATAAAAGAAGCATAATCCCCAAAACATAGCCATAGTAGAGAGATATGAAATCAAGCAGTACATCAAAGCAGCTCCAAGCAGGATGAAAGCAGAATCCTGATCAAGCTTGAGTATTCCCACCCTGAGAACCTAAGGGGAAATGGAAGAGGAAACAAAACAGGTCAGACATAAGTCTAGAGAGTCCAGTTACTTTTAGCATATAAATAAGTAAAAGTATCACGACAGGCATATAAACTGGAGAGATAGATAATAGCATAATAAGGTAGGTATGACAATGTAAATAGCATAAACATGATATAATATATTGCGCTTCTCTAGTACTTTCTCTACACCAATACTAGTGTCGTGTGAACAAGATGATCCCCAACAAGTGTAAGATGGTAGACTTAGGCGTACTTCTAGTGAGGGGTTTTTACCCTATACAATAACAGGCAGCCCAACTAAACATACCGGAGTTACCCCTAAGGATAATAATGGGCTCCTAAACATACCAGAGTCTAGATGTACCCTAATTACTACCCCCAATCAGTTGGCTCCTACTCCGTAGATACCCTGTGCTGGCCCCACAGTAGGATGTATCACTTCCTAAAGTGGCAACCCATTGTTTTCATGATGTGCACAACCATATCTATTGATGTCACGACGTCTTATCCTCCTCTGCCGGACCCATGCATGCACATGACTCCGTTGGAATGCGATGCCCACACTATCCCCCACTTTTGGATCTCTTACAATCAGCCCAGTAAGCGTGCCCCGACTACGACCTAGTTCGGAGTACTCGTTTGATACCCATATATGGGTTAGTGACTAAAATGGGTCCCATACACAAGATGATGCAAGATTCCCCCTACGCTTGCATCCCCACTACAAGGTTTTCCATAGGTAATGCCATACCAGAGTAAAAATATTGCATGCCATACCAGAGTAAAAACATTGCATGCCATACCAGTGTAAAAAGATTGCATAACCCCACAGGTTAAGTTTGCGGGCCTATATATAAAATATTACCCACCACCCCAAGACATACTTAACCCTCCCAATATTTCAAGCAAGTTTACTTAAACCATAATCAAGTTAACATGTTCATGCAATCCCTATGGATTTAACCAGGTTAAGTATTCAGGTTCATTAACATTCATTCATTTATGGTTATAACGCGCTAGACCTCCCACGTTAAGCCTACAACTTGTGGATACTGGATATGCCGGGAGGGTTCGGGCAGACTTCTTCCATAAGTCGGACTTAAACTCATGTCTCAGCACGTTGCACGTTTATGCATTTAGACCCCTCACATTAGATTCACCACTTGTGGTTGCTTGATATGTCGGGCGGGTCCGGATATACTTCTAGCACAAGTGTAATCTTACCTCGTGTCTAAGCGCGGTTATAGTTTCTAATTACCGCAATTCTAGGGATTTCCCTTTTTTTAACAATTATCCCTATTTCATTATAGGTTTTCATGCCCTTTTTTCCTAGTCAAATTTATCATGTACCATAAGCCCCAAATTTAAGATCTAAATCATAATTTGATTTATGCCCCAAATCCATATTCATGTATTTCATTCAATTTATGCCCTAATTTCCTAATACAAGTTATGCCCCAATTTTAACGGTTTCCCCTCATTCCCA
This sequence comes from Allium sativum, assembly GCA_030737875.1. Lineage (NCBI taxonomy): Eukaryota > Viridiplantae > Streptophyta > Magnoliopsida > Asparagales > Amaryllidaceae > Allium > Allium sativum. The sequence goes on along the minus strand of CM060919.1, from coordinate 562,764,828 downwards.
GTCTCACACGTTCGCATATTTTAGCGGTATGCCTAGGCTCGAAGATAGCCTGGATATAAATTATAAAAGGGAAAAGAAGAAGGGAAGATAACAGAAATAATCATAATAACAAGATTGACATATGACGACAAAAATAGGCATAGCAACTAATAAGCATACAGTGACAAAATTGGGCATAGTGACAAGATAGGCATATAGGAACATATCTGATGAACATGTGATAACAGAACTGATTAGGCATAATGTCATGGTCATAGACAAGCACAATGAGATATAATTAGTGAATTAGATATACAAATAATGGCAGATCTGACATGATAAATAGGCATAGGCTTAGATCCAATTCATATTTATGTCAAAATAACATAGATACACAGGTTATGGCAGATCCGATATAATTCAATTTGTCACAGGTTCAGATCAAATTTATAAACATGTTAAGATTATCCTTAAAGTATTCATATCTAAAAATAACGTAGACTCACTGTGATTGGATCTAAGAAATAGAAGAGTAATTGCAAATGTTGAATCATAGATCTCTAAACTTGAATGACTTGTATGTTGAAGCAGAAGAAGAAGGCTAATTTAACCTGTACAGAGGCAGATTATAGTTCTCCATTGTTTTTGGTGTGTAAAAACAAGAGAATTGGGGTCTTATTCATAGCCATCGGCCAACGAATCTTGCACAGAAATCAGTCCACGTACGAAACCATAAATCTTCCTAAATCTGCGTGGGGGTCGACCCTCCCCCCTTGGTGTGTCGACCCAAGGGTCGACACACCCTTGATGGGGTCGACACCCATAGGAGGGAATTTCCCCGCTCCCCTTTCATTGTTTGATTTTTGAATTTTGGACTTATTATATATATATTCTTCTTATGCATATACAAACTTCAAACCTTAATATCTTCTTCATACAGTGTCTGTTTTCCGCAAACAAGGTGTCTATTTTGACCATAATTCCGAGACGAACGCAACGGTGTAATCCATTTCACTTAATTCTGAATATTTAATTAATTATTCTTTAGTTTATCATCATAATGTGTTATTAAAATTACGGGGTGTTACATTCTCCCCTACTTAAAGGATTTCGTCCCGAAATCTCCAAGTTAAGAAGAATGTATATCCTAACATCCATCACCCATCTACTCATCCACCAAACACAGGTATCCATTATCCTTAAAGATATCTAATGCTTATGAACATATGCAAAAGTGTCTATATATGTCCTTATACTAATGCGAAAGATCAGGCGGTCTACTGATTCAGTTGACCTCCTTAATGCAATGTATGTTAGTTCCATGAATCCAATATGTATGCAAATTAATCCTACTATAACATGTAAGTTCTATATGTATGCAAAGTGATTCATCCAAATGTGACATCCATCTGATGATAAATCCACTTTCATCCATTAAAAGAAGAAAAATGTTCATACATCCAAATACAATATGAGAGTGATTGAGCCGATCTAGTGCCTAATGCATGTGTATATGCATCCACGAGCAACCACTAGCAAACACTTGCATCCACTTGCATCCATTAAACATAACATGTCTCAAAACACATGTTTACATCCATGGGATTCCTACCTAAAGGTTGGAGATTTGATTGATAGGATATACTTGAATGATAGAAACAAGCATAAATAAAAGCTTTGGAAATGAAGTTAAGGACATACCCTTGAAAAGAAAAGGGTACGAAGCGCGAATTTTGTCTTTAGTCTCCCATGTTGCATCCTCTTGGTTATCTCCCCACTGAACTTTCATCAACTTAACTTCTCGGTTGCTTAGCTTCTTAACTTCTAATCCAAGAATACGGGTAGGAACTCGCCTAACTGTCGCCACCCGTTCCACCTCTACTTCCTCGAGCATGCTCGGCTCCACTATTTCTGTAGTATCATGCAAGCACTTCCGTAAATAAGTAATGTGGAAAACATCATGAACGTCGGACAATCTCTCGGGTAGCTTTACTCAATAGGCCATTTGGCCAATCCTTTCTGTTATGGGAAATGGCCCTACAAATCTTGGTGCCAATTTCCCATGGGTCGACCCCTTGGTCTGTCAACCCAGGGGTCAACACCCCCTTGATGGGGTCGACACCGGTCGACACCCATACGTGGGAATTTTCCCGCTCCCCTTTAGCTGTTCGATTTTTGAATACTGGACTTATTATATATATATTCTTCTTAAGCGTATACAAACTTCAAACCTTAAAATCTTCTTCATACGGTGTCCGTTTTATGCAAACCAGGTGTCTATTTTGACCAGAATTCCGAGACAAACGCAACAGCTCAGTCCGTTTCTATTAAATCTGAATATTTAATTAAGTATTCTTTTGTTTATCATCTTAACATTTTTTAAAATTACGGGGTGTTACAATTGGATAAAGATGCCAAACGGTTACAATTTAAATTGTTTTAGGAATTAGAACTGTAGCTCTAGTCAGGGAAGTAAAGAAATAATACCAATAAACATATATATGTATATATATATATATGTAAACAAGAAATAAATCGAATTATAGAAATATAGAAAAGCTGCAATGAATATTTAGAATTTAAAATGGGATTGTCATAAAAAGGACATCTAATGCCTTAGAAAATATGACAGTTAGGTTCATAAAACAACATTAATTAATAATAATGGTAATAAATGGAATATAATGGGTTAATTTGTGCCTTAGAAAAATATGACAGTTAATGTCATTAATGGTAGGAACCCTCATTAATAATAATAAATGGGATATTATTGGGGATTTACTGGCATAGTAAATGCTAAGTCCAATAAAGAAATTAACAAATAACCATCCTATGTAGGAAGTTAAAAGTTTTCCTTATTTATTTCTAGCTAACCTAGAATTATTATAATTTTAAATAGGAATTGGACTTAGTAGGTTAATGATGTGAGATCAGTTGTCTTATTAGATAGAAGTCTGCACTTTCCAATAGTCGGATATATGTTCTACTGATGTGAGATATCATTAACAATAGGCACCCGTGACAATATTTAGTTATGTAACGATAGTTGACCGAGTAACGTAGGTTATTTCCCAAAACAAAGTTTATCTCAAGAGTGAGGTTCCCGCCTCTCATCCTAAAAGGGGAAACCGTGGAAAGGAAATAATTCATAGCATAGCTTGTTTCGGGGCAGAGGTCTAAAGTAGTTAGATCCACCCTTTAAAGGGTATTAAATGATCAAGTAGCTCTCCTCCCCGTTTAATGGCTATTGGGTACAGACTTAGTAATTCTCACGTTAGTCCTCTTCCTTTAGGTAGTAAGTGATTGAGTTTCGGGTCCGCCTTGTAAATAGGTATTAAATGACTACTCTGGAGGTACCAAAGTTCTGCCTATCCTGCGGGAAGTATTAAGTGATTAAGGGAATATCTAATAAGGCCAGCTAGATAGTAACATAGGGGTCCGCCGAGGGAAGTCTTAAATGGCGAAACGTCGCCTACCTATCCTACAGGTAATAAGTGACTGCTTGTTATCTCTTGTCTTATGCGGGGCATGGTTATATGCGTAAATGACAGAAGCCTTGGATTAGTTGGATTTAGTAGCTAGTGTCCATTAATTTATATTATGGTAGAATAAACCACCATATAGGGTATTAAGTGACCAAAAGGTCCGCCTTGGGTATTAAATGATTGTATGTATCCGCCCTTACCTTACATAGGTAGCGAGGTTTAAGTGGCTATATATAAATAATTGCGCTCCTTATGTGATAGTTAGAAGTTTGTTGCCCGCCTCTTGATTAGTTAATAGTGGTAATTAGACTTCATACTTATGCGTAAACGATCTATCTCAGTATTATGTTATTGTTAGGTGCGGAACATTATCTTGGATTTTATGGTTGGCCATCACGCGCAGATTCTAAATGGATTATGTCAGAATTACAAGCCCTTTTAGGCATATGTTTTGGTTTTGACCAAACGCAGTACATTTCTATATTGGAGACAGTGTTATACATTTTTCAACTCACCAAGACATGTTTTTCTGAATCCCCTCCTCATAAAAATTCTCAAGTTTATCTCAGGGGAGACAGGTTTTAGCAAATGTTCAAGTTTGGTTTGGGTTCTCATTCTCTCGTGCTCGATACTGATGTGGTGATATGCCTTAAGGTAGTCTCCTTAATTGATATGTATTATCTTATTTTGTTTCCACTATGAGTTAGCTTTATTTACTCTTATTATGCTCATGCTCATTATTTACAGGAACCAGATTTATACTCTCTGTGCTTAAATGGGTTTGAGTGTCGATTTTGGTTGAAATTCGGGCTCGGAAAAGTGTTGGGTGTTGCAAAAGTTTAATAAGTCACATGGTTTAAATAATATATGAAGAAAACAATTTACTCTTTTAAAAAAAGTATTTTAACATTTCTACAATTATTTCATGAACCTCCTCAATTCTTTCATGATGTTTTATATTTTAATCCATATGTTTAACCTAATCATAAAATCTTAAATTCAATTTTTTTAGCAAAGCTAAGCCAGTTTTTATAGTGGCTGCAACCACTTTCATTATAACAAATAATTAATACATGAAGTACAGGAGCCAGACAATTTGTATAACTGCTACAAGTCTATTTGAAGTGCCAGGACACAAAAAAATAAAAACAGGAGTGAAGTAGAGTGCTTCATCTATTGATGTTGACCTTCACAGTTAATCCCCAACAAAAGAGGGATAATTAGAGCCATCGTTAGACCTATAACATTGACATACTTAGAAAAAATTTCGGGAAAGGTTAGTAAAAATACACTGTTTACAACTACGAAGTTCATAATCTTGATCCCATATAGTATCATAGAAGAACGACTTGTTAATCTTACCAAGCTCACCCTCCTCAGTGGGCTCAAAACTATACCAAGTACCTTGTATTCTAGTCTTCTAAAATCATGTTCGTTGTCAGTTACATATTTATAGTACAAATCTTCAAAAGAATCATATCTCATACCAAAATTCTCATGGACCATAGAGTGATCTTTCGAGAACCAATAAATACATTACAGGTGGAATCTTCAACAAAAGGTGTATCATCTTATTCCAGAAGAGCATTGCCGCAGGGAGTTTCTATCTCTTGTACATGATGCTAAGTAACAGAAGATGGGATGGCAACAGCCGAAGGGGCCTTCTTAACCTACTTCACAATGCGAGATAATGGGAGTGGTTCACGCTCATAAAGGCGAACATGAGCAAGAGTAGAGGCAGTGGGTTTCCAAGAACATGACTCGTGTAAATGACCAAAAGAGTGGCACAAGGTACAAATGTCAGGCATAGAACCATATCGTACTCTCACCTCAACCACATAATCATTAGTTATTCTAACTTTAATTGTCTCCGAAAGCGATTTGTCATAGGCTATTTCAGTTAGAGTTATGGCATAAAACAATTTGTCGCTAGCCACTGTGTTAACATCAAAATACCTAAGATTTCCAATATAATTGGACAAGCAGTTCAGACCTATCAACGATGGCAAAATAGAGGAGATATGCGAGAAATATGTCCATACCGGAATGGAGAGAACATCCACTTTGGCTTTGTCAACGGTCGGACTCCACAGAGTAATTATAAAAGGCTTCCCCCTAATAATTGTAGGCTTAGAGCTGAGGACTCAAAGACGCTCCCCAGAAGAGAAAATTTCATGAAAAAAATAGATCGATTCGGACTTGGATTCCAACACGTAATTTCCATAACTGAATACGAATGCGGAGTATGGAGGAAGAAACCAACCAAACAATCTGTCCACATATCTACCCTAACATGAATCACCTCCAAAGAAAGATTACTAATTCCTTCAGACACTGAATGCTCAAAGAAATAGGGCTCGTATGTACCCATGTTACATGGAGCATTCTCAAATAACGATGACCATTTGGGAACAATATTTGCAACTTTAATAGATTCTCCACAAGGCCTAAAGCTTGAAACCATAACAGGTACCCTAACCGAGAAACTACACATCCTAGAATTTGAAGTCAATTTTGCGGCCTCAACGGACATTGCTTTCTTAGGCAAAGACTTATTTACCCTACTAAAATTCTCTACCTCAACATATATTTCACCTTTTGTCGAGCTATTAATATTAATCAAGCTATCATGAGAAATAGAGCATTTGTTAGCAAGGTCGGACGACACTAGGTAACATTTAAACTATTAAATCCAGCACTTGCTAACAAACACAAATTACTTCCCTTATCATTAGTGACTTCCACAATGACATTTTCACCCAAGTTTAAATTCAAAGTATTTAAATAATCTTAGAGAGTATTTGATCCATTTTTCAGATAGCTCTTAAAAATATACGCCAATTTTACTATACATATTCGTATTATCGTTATGTAGTTTTTCATGCAACTATAAAGTTGTATAAATCACATAACATGAACTTCGCATATAAGCAATAAAGACAAAGTTAATTTGCAAATTAGTTGTGATTCATTTATATAAAGAATTACCATATTTTATTATATCATAAATTTTTTTTGAACATCAATAACTCCACAATAAATTTATACTTTTTTCGTAAATTTCTTTTCAATTATTCCTACTATGTTATACATTTAAATTAACTTCATTATTTGACATTTAACTTATTTAAACAAATTCTATTAAATAATGTTTGCTATTTCATCGAATGAATTAAAAAATGATCAATAAAAATGATTAAAAAATTCCCAAATACATATACACATAAATATTGTTTTTTTGGCAAGGCCAACCAGTTTTTAAAGTGATCTGTAACAGTATTATCGTTACAACAAATAATGAGTACAGAGTGCAGAATATGGATTTCTAGATCTAAATTGGGTTCTAATACTTTTCTTTAAAAAGAAAAAAACCAATGGCGGTTGATTCATCTAGAACGGATACAGAAAATTCTGATGAAGATGGTTGGCAGAGGGTTGGAAAATGTAGGATTTCATATGAAAGAAAGGCGGAAATCAGTAATCATACAAACCTAGGGAACAAAAGTAATAACCAATCGAATGGAGTGAATTTTCAAAATTTTAAAAGTGGAACACGTTTGTGGATGGAGACTGTTACTAGTAACACAAGAATTGACAGTGGAATGCAATTTTTTGAAAATATGAAAGATAGTGAAGGTGAATTTGCAGATCTAGATGGCCTAGTGTTCAACGAAGCTGGAAATTTGTAGAAAAATTCTATATACATTTATTTGGTTTGAAAATGCCCTTATTGTATACATCTAAATGCTTATATTAAATAGGAATGGAAACCAACTGGTTCATGGGACGTTTTTTCTAAGGAAAACGGTTTTTACTTAATCAAATTTGAAAATGAAAGTGATTGCGCTAAGGTTTTAAATGGTGGACCTTGGTTTATGGACAAAAGCTTATTTTTACGAAAAGATGGGAACCCAATCTTCGGTTAGAACGTGATATGTTAGAAACGCACCCTATTCGGATAAGACTTATGAATCCTGACTTATCATTATGGAATGTTAAAGGCATTTGCAAGCTAGATAGTTTAGTTGGTGTTCCTTTGAAAATGGATGATAACACACGAATAGTTAAAAAACTAAACTACGCTAGAGTGTTAGTTGAAATCAAAGCTTCAGACGAACATAAAAAGCAAATAAGGCTAAAGAAAAACATTGGAACTTATATTTACAAAACATATAATATGAATTATACCCACATTCTTGCAGCAAGTGAAAATGCTTCGGGCATACTGATGATCAGTGTAGCACAACCACTAAACATGTAAGACAAGTCTATAGAGCCAAAATGAAAATTATAATAAACATTGATCAGCAGACTAGCAAAAACATTGACACTACTGCCAATGAAAAAATTGCTGCTGATAACACCCCTAAACCTAATTGTACACCTAATACTATGGCGATAATTACTGTGGAGGAAGTACAGCAGGGTGAGAAGTCCCTAGAGATGCAAGTAGCTGATGAACTAAGGGAGCAAGTTCACCATAATTAGAAGGTGGAGGAGGTAACTGAGAAGGTACCTGAACCAATAGAGGACATTATTGAAAACATTAACTTAGAAAATGTAGAAAAAGATACTGCAAAAACAAGAAGCATTGGTAAAATATTCACTAAACCAAATGAAAAATATGATAAACGGTTCTCCAAGAATGAAGACGAGAGTAGTTCTGCATAGTGGAGGCTAGGATTACTTCTAGAATTTTGAGAAGTAGATCTCAACCTTCTAAATGTCCCTAATCAATTGGAATGTGTGAGATTTAAAAAATGATACCAAGGAAGTTGCTTCCTTCTTTTATGGGTATTCTAGAGAATAAGTTAAATGACGGTAATCTTAATTTCTTTAGCCATGCTATGGGAAATAAATGGGAACATCAGACTAATAATGAACTTTCTGACAAGGGCAGAATTTTGATAATATGGGATAAACATATTTGGGAATGCAATGTGATTGACAAAGATGAACAATAAATAAATGTAAGTTTAGTGGATATTGGGGGTCTGTCTTTGAATGTGACTGTTGTTTATGCTTGTAATCTGGTTAACCAAAGAACCATTCCATAGAGAAAAATTGATGACTTAGCAAAAAGCTTACAGGGTGCATTATTAGTGATAGGTGATGCAATACTAAGATCAAAAGAAAAGAAATAAGGAATTACTGTGAGGGTGTCACAGCTATCTGAGTTCAATAACTACATTGTCTCGTCTGGATTGTGGAGCCTGTGCACGGTGGCGTACAATATACATGGAGAAGTGGTGAGAGTAGAAAGATTTCTTGTAGACTTGATAGAGTTTTAGTTAACTCTGATAGCATCAACAAATTCACTAATATGAAGATTAATGTCTTTCCATCTTGACTAAGTGACCATTGTCCTATACATATCAACTTGCTGGACAGAAATGACAATTCCAAAGGGAAACCTTTTCGATTTGCTAACAATTGGCATTCGATTGAGAGTTACACTAATCATTTGTTATTTGAGGAACTTATTTTTAATGAAAGTTATTTGTATAACTTTTTTTGTTTCTTTAAAAGTACCAACAAGTTAAAGCAATGGAATAAAACTAGGCCAAAGGAGGAAGATCAGATTAAAAGCCTTGAAAATTTGCTTGCTGGTTTATTGCAAAAGATGAAGGAGATACTACTGATGAAAATTGGAGAAGCTATCAGGTGAATCAAATCAAACTGAAAGAGCTACTTAAAGTTAAAGTTGTGGAGCTTAGACAAAAGGAAAAAGAGAAATGGCTATCAGAAACGGATGGATGCACTAAATTCTTTTATACTAAAATGTCATATTGAAGAAATATTAACTGTAATTATGAAACTTTTGTTCAGGATGGCAATCAATTGGTGAATTATGACAAATTTGAAAAGGATGCAATTGATTACTTGAATGACTTATATAATGGGCAGTCTGAAAATGACTTACCCCAAATCCACCCCCGGAAGGTGATCAATGCCAGAAGAAAATGCATGTTGTGTAGAAGATTCATCGAGGATGAGGTTATCAAAGTTGTCACCTCCATCCACATTGATTCTTCTCTCGGTCCTGATGGTATCAGATCTAGTTTCTATAAGCTCCATTGATGTGACCTGAAAAACAAATTGGTGTTAGCGATTAATGAATCATTTCAGTCTAGGAAAATTCTAAAAGAAATCAATCACACTTTCCTATGTCATATCCCTAAAATTGATAGACCTGCCTCGCTACAGACCAATTGTGTGTTGTAATATCATGTACAACATTCCTAATAAAATTCTACGCAATAGAATGAAGATGGTATTACCAAACATGATCGCAGAGTGTCAAAGTGCTTTCATTAAAACGAGGAGAATTTCCGATAATTATTTGTTAGCGCATGAACTGATAAGAAACTTTAGTAAGAAGGGAGCTGATAATTTATGTTTAAAAGTTGACCTCCACAAAGCATACGAAAAAATCTACATAAGTTTCATTATTTATATGCTAGTAGTTATGGGTTTCCCAATGAAATTTACAAGACTCATTTCTGAATGTATTAATTCACCTACCTTCTCTATTTTGATCAATGGTATTCTCAAAGTGTTCGTTTCTAGTAACAGAGGTATCAGACATAGGGACCCACTCTCTCTGTATCTGTTTGCTGTAGCTATGGAATATTTTACATTACAGATGGAGATTGCTCAATTTGATAAAGTTATCCAGCCTATTCACAATTTTCAACCATCCATCAGTCATTTGTTATAAACTGATGATTTGATTGTTTGTATCAAAGCTAAAGAAGTAGTTGCCCATAAAATCATTGACATTTTCAGGAAACTTGAAAAGGAGGTGGGATTGAAGATGAATGAATTAAAGACCAAACGTTATTTTAATAAATTATGTAGAAGGAAGGAGGTCATTTTGGACTTTATCAAGGTGAAAGAAGGTAATCTTCTTGTTAAATATCTTGGAGTTCTATTGTCATCAAATAAAATAACTGATAGGGAATGTACTTCCCTTATCACAAGTATTCGCAATCGTCTTCATGGCAAGAGTTCACATCTGCTTTTGGAAGTAGGAAGAATTGAGTTGGCGCATACAGTTATACAAGCTAAGGTTAATTTTTGGCTTTAGACTTTTTAATTACGTGATGCATCTGTAGGGAAGAATGAAAGCGTGTGTGCAGATTTCATCTGGAAAGGAGGTATGCATAAAATTAAATATAGCGACCTTTGTAAACCTAAAGCTGAAGGTGGTGTAGGGTTGAGAAATCTAAGAGATATGCATGATGCATTCACATTGAAGCAAGTGTGGAAAATTTTGTAATGGGTTGTGGGCTCGATGGATGAGAAAGTGATACATTAAAGATAATTTTTGGACAATGGCCATAGACCCTAATGCATCTGCAACTTGGAAGGCGATTCTGAGAATTAGAGACAGATGACCTAAAAGCGTTGATAAAGAAATTGCACATGGGTATGACATTGATCTTTGGCGAGATCCTTCGATTGATCATAAGTCTCTGTTTGATTACCTAGGCTAGGACACTTTTTCAATGTTCGATTGTCCAGTAACCTCTGTTAATAGTATTGTGCAAAATGGGCAATGGCGATGTGACAGGATTCCTTGTTCAACTTAATTAAGAGGAAAATTGAATATATGCTTCTGTAATTTGGGAGAGAGCATGAAAAATGGACATGGGACTGCTTAAGCAATGTTAGTACTAAATCAACATGGGATAAAGCTTGACAAATACACAACAAGGTGGATTGGTGTGATATTGTTTGGAACAAATTCATTCCTCCCAAAATGGCATTTGTAGCCTACAAAGCTTTAAAGCGACGATTACCAACAAGAGATAGATTATATAATTGGGGAATCATTAATGAAAATGGGTGTAGCTTATGCGAACAACAAACAAAAAAACATGATCATCTACTTTTCCAGTGTGAATTCTCGGGGAAAATCATTAAACATGTATGGCTTGAATTCTTCATACAGTATATAAATCGAGAAAGGAGAAACAATGACCTATTTACTTACCTATATGATGGTTGGAGCAGAAAAGACCTGATACGCATAAAATGCTATGTTTCCATTATAGCTGTATTGTGGTGAATTTGGGAAGAACGCAATTGTAGGCAGCTTCAGAGAAAGAAGAAGACGGTGAAGGAAATCACCCAGTTAGTGGAAATCGATGTAAAAATCATCACGAGAACGAGAGGGAAGAAGTTTACTGAATATGGGGGAGCACTACGACTTGGTAGGTATGGAACAAATCAAGCGGAGAGGTTGGAATGGAGTATTGATAGTTGAAACCTAGCGCCACCATGATTTCATCAGTTTACACCATTTTGGGAAAGTGAGGGTTTATGTTGATGTGTTGCCGAAATGAGAAGTGGTAATGTATGTTATTACCGTATTTTCATGCTAATTTGTTTTGTTCGGTTGTAATCACTTAAGCCTTGTTTTGAGTTTTTTTTGGGCTGAAAAGCCTTAATAAAAGCTATACCATTTTCAAATAATAATGAAGACGAGTACAGAATAATACAGGAGATAGGCGTAATGCTTACCTGCTAAACTCTTTTTCATAGCCTATCGACAAAAGACAGAAAACCACCACGTATGGTGAGCATAGCTAGAAAAATATAAAACTAACCTTAAATCACAAATCTTTCCTAAGCAGTCACACACAAATAAAGTTAGTGTACACAAAAGACACTAATACTTACAATAACTAGATGTTAACACAGTCACAAAACAACCACAAATTCCCTCTACAGTTGTTAACTAACAAGAAGAAGACGATCACCAGACTCTGAAGCACACCAAAATCACAACATATAGCAGTTCGGCACAATGACAATAGAAGCAGCAAACCAAATCATCTCTTCAAACTCGCTTAAGCTCCACAAGTTGTTCAAAAGAAACAACTCACATTTACAACATAACGAGCAAGAAAACCAATTACAAGGATTACTTACTAACCGCAACAAAACACTACGGCTAGCCAATTTCCAACCACTACCACCATGATAACTCTGATCTGAAATATTCAAAACAACCAGCAAGCTACCCTACTCTACACAGTCCCTGTAGGAAGCCACTGATCAACAGCAAACCAACCAGCCTTCGACTCTCTACTGTAGCAATGAACAGTAGGAAAACACAACTAAAACACATAGACCCAAATGCAAAACACGACAAACAACACCACTAGAAGATGTGACAATAATAGATTTCTCCCAAAAAACATACAACACAAGATACTAGAAAGAACTAACCTGGAAAGGAAAAAAGGCAACCTCCAACACGTCGTAAAAAACAATCCACAGCTTGCAAAGCCTGCCTTTCGGAGGTGCATTAAAACCTAATCCAACAACGTAGAGAGGCAGGGTGTTGTAGTAGTTGCGTAAAGTAACACTGAAGTTACAAGATCTAGAGAAGAACTGAATGTGTGGATCTCCATGAGAAATAGCAAATCAGTTGGATTAACAATGATTGAAGGAGGAGAGAAAGGAAAAGGCGACCTCCAGATATGGGAATTAAGATCTAGGACAGAAACCGAAGGAGAGAAGACAAACATTCCCACAACAGCGAGGAAAGCTAGGACAGAAGAAGGAGAGGGTTGGAGAAAGAGAAAGGAAACGAAGAAGGTGGTTAAAGATGGAGGCTGCTGCGAAGAAAAAAAAGGAAGGGTTCCTAGTTCCCATTGAAATGGAAATGGAAACGAAAACATGACACATACATATTGTTTGTGTAAGTTATAGAACATAACAAAGTTCACATTTTAACATTAAAATAATAAATACTATCTATAATAATATTGTCGTTGCAACGCACAGGTAACACACTAGTCTATTAAATAATAGTAAAGCAAAACTTATTAAAGCTACATACATCCTTAATTTTAGGAGTTTTCTATTTTCTCCTTAATGCTCTTCAAATATTTTTGTTTATTACTTTACATTTATTTAATATTTCTCTCATTTTGTTTGCTTCTACTGTCATTTTACATTCTAATACGGACATTTCGAAATTTAAACAATTAAATATTGACACTTAGATCCTAACATTTTATATTTAAGTACACAAATTTAAATTAATAATAAAACTCGAAATTTAAGTAATTTAAATAAATTTAATTAACTAATATTTCTTTTAAATACGAAAAATGAAAAACTATCTTTTAGGTTCCGAATACCTATACTTCAAATTTTTTATAATCATTTAGGTCTCTCTTGAAATATTTTACTATTAATACCATATTTTAAAATTAATTACATAATAGTAAAATAACTTTAACGAACTATTATTCATTGGTTCACATAATAATCATATTAAATTAATCATATTCTTTTTAGTAAAACTAAAAGAAAAATCAAATATATAGACACGTCAGTCACATAACATAAATTATACACATAAATAACCATCATAAATTCAAAGTTAAACTCACTTACGTCAATATATTTACCGCGTGTTGCATTGCAGTATTAATGTCAAATTACTACATTTTAAATTTTATATAGTTATTTACAAAACACAGCAAAATATCACTTAACATTGTACACTAAAATCAACATGTTCAAATTAGTTATATGATTTTGAATTTACCATATGAATTCAAACAAATAAATTGTTGTTAATTCATCTGTTTAACGCCAAGTGTGATGTAACGCCCCGAATTTGCCCGGCCTCCGAAGAGACGAGAAAATGCAGATTGTATTGAGAACATGACGCATCAGAACACAAACATGAGAACATTTCATTGCTATTACAACAATTTACATCAGAGTACAAGAATATATCAGATTTCAGATAAATAATATACAGCGGAAATTGCAATATCAGAGACTAAAGTACATAGCTGCGAAAATTTAAAATGTATAAATATTATGTATAGCGGAAATACATCAACTAACACAACTGAATGAAATACACGGATACAAAGCTTTTCGAATATAGCTCCAGCTGTAAACTAGGATCCTGTGAAAAGAAATATCTGCAAAAACCAAAACTACTAGCTGCCCGTATGGAAAATATGGGCGCCCAGAGTTTAGGTAGAAACAATAATCTCTGAGTCAGTCATGGGACATGTGTGAGAACTAAAACAGTTATTAACTTTATTTTAATGTCGGGTAAATCAAGGGACCACGCCGTATAACACAGAATGGGTTTTCTCCCAAGAATACCATAAAACCAAAAGCACAATGCTAAAAGGAAAAATGAAGTCATTATTAGACTCAGGTCCCATCACACAATACAAACACAAACCAAAGGATAGAGTTTTACCTTATAATGGCCAAATATAAATGGTACGCGAAATTTATCTTTTATTATTACTATAAGTGCATAAGGTCAAAACAACTTCAAATATAAATGTACCAATCATAGACGGCATAGTACCTCATCCTACTATGTCGCCATATAGGTTTACAACTAAAACCGAAAACTCGCGAACTGGAAGTTGGATTTCCATCACAAACCATGGCAAGGGATCTCTCATTCCGATTCGAGACAATCTAGCCTACCATGTCTTAGGATTCAGCTGCAACTGCACTTAGGAACGGCAGGGTCGGTCCACTCTAACATTTGTGGATTGGCAATTACTGAACAATATGTTTCCATGCCCTATGGGGCATAAAATATGGTCAGTATGTCGACCATCAAGGGCCATTAGTGATCCAAATCCGAGGTACCTCGCTTTCCAACATCCATATAAGTAAACTGCCTGGGCTCCATACCATGGCATCACTCCTAGCTAGAAAGAAACGCATGCCCTCCCTGTGGTCCCTCATCCCGTTTCTGGTTCATACCGGGGTGTGAAGCTCGCGAATTAACGATATAAACAAAGCTATGCTAATTAAAGTCTTGCTTCGATCATCATCCACAAGACTCTGCTTATCAACAAAAGCCTTGATCATTGCATCTTAGCATGCCATACTGACAATGTACGCCATACGACTGATGTCTATCAATATATAACCTCTAAGCTCATACGTCTCAGAGAAAGGTGTTAAGCAAAAGAATAAATTCTCCTCCACCAAACAGATATATATTTAATAGAAATCAATCATCACAGAATGAAATCCAATGCCAGACACACAATCCATTTACAAGTTTGTTCCGGGTTTGAACGAAACCGGAGGCACCTTATTCCTCATCTCATATATCCAATACAGGAGAGAGGTCCTCGCATATCCGGTCGATCTCCAAGTACGTCTGGACGATCACCACTTATTACCTTGTCTTGGGTGTATAACCCAATCAAGACATCAGTAATCATCCAAACGATGTGAAGATCTCCGGCCTTCAACCACCGTCTTCATCGTTGACTTTTAGTCGTCGTATCATTTATTCAGAATGGGGTAAACCCGGTCTTTCCGAATAACTCACGTATTTTATAATTAATAATCAAGTGCTAGAAAAACACATCATACGCCTCATTCCAATTCAGAATATTCTTTTATTCAAATATTCACATCATAGGGGAAAGTTTCCCATTAATTTTATCAAAGATAAGTTCTTTTAAACTTATTCTTAAATCTTCCTTGGATATCATTTTCATAAGATTTTATTTTATTTTTTTATCACTTAAACCAAATTAAGGTTTAGGAACTATTCGGGATTATTGAGCCTTACCGAAATAATCATTTATTTTATTAATCCCAATCGCAACCTATTCATCCCGTGGAAGAAAACCTGGTAGTACTCCATATCTAACACCCACTGGGTTATCGGTAAATTTAATTACCATTTCATGTTTCAAATCCAATTAAAGATTTAACTATCGCCCTAGAGTAAAACTGGTGGTACTCCATCTCGAAACATTTCTTGAATTTGGTAAATTTAATTACCATTTAGCTTTCAATCTAATTAAAGATTCATTAAAACTCCAATTTGGTTTTAATCTCCAAAAATCATTACTTAATGATTATTCAACTTTAGGAAAATAATCCTGCCTTTACTTGGGTTAAAGAACAAATGTCCTTTAAAACATCGCTCACGATAAACCCTAAATCATCTTCCATCAAAATGGAATCTTCACGGAAATCTGATCAGTATATAATTGACATAAATTTCTGTATCGGACTAACACTATAAATGGAATAACGACAAAGCCTTTTAAATTCAATAAATAGTAACGGCTTTCCTTTACAGTATTTCATCTCGATTATTAAAATCGAATCCCTTTCAATTCCAATTCAATATATTAAATTGGAAAACTTTACTTTGGAAAATTCCATTAATCTTAATTAAAAGGTTATAAGTTCCAAATCATAACTTCACTGTTAATTGGGTTAAAGAACAAATGTTATTTAAAACAATGTTCATGATAAACCCAAAATCAACTTTCATTTCAATTCCAATTAAATTAATTAATTAGTAAACTCCTCTAAATATTAATTAAAAGATTTATTCTATTCTCAATTGGATTTAAGAACAGTGTAATTAAAGACACCATTCATGACGAACCCAAAATTCCATTTGATATTAAATATAAGGCTCTGAATAGAAATTACATCGACTTATGTTCAATATCAAATTCAGAAACTAACGAATATCGTATTAGGAATAACGATATCTATGTCCTCCAAATTCCTCCACGATATCCGTATAATTACAGAATCCAATATCGAAATATTCCGAAGATTATTTCCATTCAAATCCTTTCCAATTCATACGTTGGAAAATTCTGGTTATATTAAAACCATTTCAATTCCTTTCAGATCTTTACTTAAGTTGATAAACTACTTATTCTGATAAAAATATCTTTTATCTTTACAAACGTGGAATTTTACATCCAAAATCATCTCAAATCATTTAATATGATTTCACATTATTTATTCATATTTTTGATAATTTCATTAAGCCCCTTACAGTCGGTTTCCAATATCGGCCACCAAACTGCATCCATGGCGACCTTTTCCAAAACTGATTTGGACATATCACAAAATCTAATTGTTAGATTTCAAGTCTATTATTATCATTCGGAAGCTCTTTTCGCTACAACCCAACGGTTTCGGTTTTAGGAGAATCCGACGGTCAGATCTCTCGTTACATCAATTTGAAGTCAATGGTTGAGATTCATGAACGGTTGTTGCGCGATACGTTCTATTCAAACCATTTAAATATATATAATATATTTCGTCGTTTTCTATTTAAAACGTATTTTATAAATCGTTTATAAATTCATTTTAAAAATGATTCCAGCTTCCATTGCAATTTTAAATCAAAATTGAATATTCCATATCATTATAATATTAAAATGATAATTTTTCAAAATATCAGATTTTGAAATCACACCTTTTCGATATTCATTATAAAATAAATAAAATCGACAGAAAATTCCGTTTGAGTGAAAATGGCATATATCTACTTAATTCGGGTTCATATATTTCAATATTTTTGTGTCCATCCAAAATCGGACATCAAAATTATATTTTGATTTTTCACTGAATATTATTTTAAAATATTCGTTATTATTCTGAATTGGAATCAGACTCAATCAATTACCATATAATTTTATTTATATGGATTCCATACATAGCATGTATTCAAAATTAGTGATAAACAACTATTAAACATTCAATTCACATCCAAAGTGCAATTTACAACTGTATAAGCATTAAATAATTAAATAACGCTTATAACAGTCTGTCAATCAATCAGTTGACATACAGTCAAATCCAAGGGAGATGTGAATTAATTATCATCCCCATACCCGTGTGGGGTTTTCAATCTTCAAACAAATTTATTATTTGTACACTTGGGCGATGTGTAAAATTATCGTCCCAATACCTGTGTGGGGTTTACATCACAATCCATGTGAATTTATTTAGAGTTTAACAATAATACATTAAAATTGTACACATCCATCATCCACCAAACAAACATTGCAATCAGAGGCAATTAATACATATTTAGTTATTAAAATAAATAACTGTACAAAATTTTGAGTGAGAGAGTTCTCTCTTTTGGTTTCCACTCCGTCGGTCTTTAATTGGCGATGGTTTTAACTAAATTAAACTGAATGTTTAATTTTGTCAAAAATTCTAACTGCTTCCGAATTCTCTCCCAATCAGTTCTGAAATGTAGAATTTGTTGTCACGATCGCAACACAACTTGAAGTCGTCGGATTTCGATCTCGTATGAAAAAGATATGATAATTTCTTCATTGATTACATAAATTATAATAATTAATATATTAATTTAAACTAATTACATCATTAGGGTTTTTAAACCCATCGTCTTCATCATCCAGCTGAAACCCACCATCGATTTGGAAAAACCGCCGCCGCTCCTCCTCTAGTCACCCTGACGTCGATTGCCGGCCACCACTCGAATGCCCCCAGCTTCGCTCTCTTTCAGCCACCACCCACTTGAACTCAGCCCCATCATTGCTCCAGAAATCGAGCACGAAGGCGGCGGCTTTGAGCCATGAATTCGAGCTCCATAGTTTGCCAAATCCGATCAACCCCGTATGGATTTGTAGCCCTCTCCAAGCTCTATAATATTTGTTTTATGAGTTTGATTTATTATTGAGTGGATTGGAAGAAAAATGGAGAGGAAGAATCGAGCACTCGTAGCCATTAATCGCATAAAGAGGCGGAATTTTCTGAGTTAGGGTTTAAGGATTTTTAACATATATATATATATATATATAATATTTATTTTATTTTAATTCCAAAAGTGAGTTTTCGCATTCGAACTCCAAATCAAACCAAACGACTGTCGTTCGTAATCAAATACCCCCATTCCGGACACAACGGGATATTTTCGTAAGCCAATTCGACTGTTTCATTCAGTTTTTGTCAAAATTAAAATATAAATTAATATCACGCTCAATATTGAATTTTAACGTACATTTTAATTTACCGGGGCCACATACTGACTCCATTAATTATGAAAATTGAAATCTAGCTATGTTTTGACGATACGATCCTAACAAAATTAGTTTCGTCGAATTTGGAGCCCGTTTGAAAAATGGCCTTTTAACTAGCTTATTAAAGTTACAACTAAAATACAATATGTGTTTAAACTCACCACGCTTGCATATTAATTCCAAATGAGTTGAAATTTTAAACCAGAAAATAATTTGACATTCCGGATCCAACTAAATTGGTTTCGTCAAAAACGGAGGTCGTTTGCAAAATGGCTATTTTTAAGGGCTATATATATATATATATTTGAAAATTGGTTCTCTTTATTATTAAAAACCAATAAAACCTCTTTAATAAGCCTCGTTAAAACCCCGTAATCCCCCTGACCTAGATGGGTGCCTTACGGGGAAAAAGTACTCATAAAATTGGTATACAAGCAGAAAGCATCATTATCAATCCAAAACAAAACAAAAACATACAAAATAAAGGCAGAAAATAAAATATGCAGGCTTCACGCTTCACAGACCAGAACGGCCCATCCTCTCTCCTTTATTCCGTTGAAAGGTCAAATGCCTCTTCACAGGTCAACCCGTGTCTTTTAATTCGATCCCCTACCTACCAAGAAATTGCACATGTCTATCCATTCGAGATGTTCTACTACCATTATTGTTCACCAGACATGAATTTCCTTCTCAATCTTCAACAAACAAATCAATGGAGTCATCTTTTTACCTTGAAAAATTCTAAAATTTCTCTCCTTCCAAATCCAATATATGGCGCTAGTGAGAGTAGCACAAGCCAAGTCTCTTAGCTGATCTATCCTCTTCAAATTATCATGAATAAGTAAAGCCTCTTCCTTTAGATCTGTAAATGAATTCAAAGGGAATTCCAGTATTTGCTTTAGAGAAAGCAAGATGAAAGCTGAGAAGTCACCAGAAAAGAATGGATGTTGTATGGTTTCATGGTGATTATAACATAAAGGACAGCTTAGATCTGAAATATTGCTGAAACGCTGGATCCTATCCTTTGTATTTAATCTTCCAATAATGGCAAGATATGCAATAAAAGACATTCTTTAACAGTTTTTAGAGTGCCAAATTATAGAGAAAACTTTATCAAATTGTTCATGATTTCTCAAATAATCCCAAGCTTTATGGAATACAAAAGTACTACCTTCACACCATTCATATGTATCATGACTTTGATGTGGACGTGTTGAAATAGTGTTAATTTCTTCAAATAACTCTCTTGTGGCAGGATGAATTTCAGGAGCAAACTTTTCATTTCTGATAATGTAGCTAACTTTCTGATCTGCAGAGCCAACAATATTCATTCTATCATACCCAAGAAGGTCAACTAAACATCTACAATTAATCCATGGAACATACCACATGTGAGTGTCCTTCCCATTAGTAATTACTTTATTGAAAAGTTGTTTAGATCTTTTTCTTAATCTTAACATTGCTTTCCAAGTAGAGGATGCATTATTGTCCAGTGCCATCAACCAAAAGAACCCATTTTTACAATACTTATTGTGCATCCATTTACTCCACAAGGTTGTGTTGGATAAAAACTTCTAGAGTAATTTCACACAAGCCACTTTTTTAAGATCTGATAATTTTTTAAGACCTATACCACCTTCAGCCTTAGGCCTACACAACTTATGCCATGAAACTTTATGTGATGTACTACCCCAAAAAAAGTCTGCACAAATAGAATTTATCTTGTCTAAAGTGAACTCTGGAATTTGGTAAATGAATAGCCAGTACAATATAATAGGAGTAATCACTGTATTAATAAGTTCAGCCCTCCCTGCAAAGCATAACAGTTTTGACTCCCATCCATTAATTTTGCTCTGAATTCTATGAATAAGAGAGTTACATTCTGAATAGTGTAAGTAGTTATAAGACAAAGGAACCCCCAAATATTTAATAGGAAAAGAACCTTGATCAAATCCCAATACTTGAAGAATTTCCCTTGAGTTAATGATAGAAGAACTAAAAAAGATTTTTGTCTTTGAAGCATTCACATCCAAACCAACATTCAGGCTTAATTTCTGAAAAATCTTCTTTAAAGAATTGGCATTTGACATAGATGATTTTCCAAAAAAATCATAAGGTCATCAGCATATAGCAAATGTGATATAATAGGTTGGACAGTAGAACTAGGTTGAAATTCTTGCAAATGAACTGCTTCATCCATAAGATAAGAGAAAAGTTGCATTGTTATTGCAAACAAATAAGGGGATAATGGGTCACTGTGCCTAATCCCTCGATTAGAAGTTATAAATCCTTTAGGCAACCCTTGAATCATGATTGAATAAGTGGCAGTTGACATACATTCATAAATAAGATTTATGAAATGAGTGGGAAAATTCATCTTTGCCATAATAAAACATATGAAATTCCAATTCACACGATCATAAGCTTTTTGTAAATCCACTTTTACACAAAATTTAGGCATCCCACTTTTTTTGAAATCTCTTAATAGTTCATGAGCAAGCAAGATATTATCCCCAATATACCTGTCTTTAATGAAGGCACTTTGATTCTTCAAAATAAGGAAAGGCAAAAAAATGCTTTAATCTATTGCATAAAATTTTTGAATTTTTTTTATAATAGACATTACAACAAGCAATTGGCCTATAGTGTGCAATCTCAGTTGGCCTATCTTTTTTGGGAATTAAGGTAATGAAAGTGTGATTTAAAGATTTAGGCAACTTACCTGAAATTTCGGATCCTGGGATCAGTTTCGGTCTTGATATCGTATTTTTGTATTTTGGTAAAAAAAAGTGACATAATATACAGTTAGTTCACCTTAATGGGCTAGTTCAAGTTATTTAGTGTAACATCCCGTAATTTTATAACATTAAAATTCACAAATCAAAGTATACTTAATTTTTAGAAAAGAATTAAGTGAAATGGGTTGCGCTATTATGTTCGTTTCAAAATTTTGGGTCAAGATAGACATTTGGTTTGCACAAAACGGATACCTTATGAAGAGGTTATTAAGCCTTGAAGTATGTATGCATACGAAAGAAATATATATATATACATATATATATATAATTAAATAAATAAATATGCAAAAAAGTTCAAAATAGTGAATTGGGAGGGGGAATAACCCAATCGACCCATTTTTGAGGTCGACCCGAGCCCCGTTAGGTCGACTAGGGGTTGATTCAGGGTGTTTGGCTGTCAACCAGTGGGCTGATTCACTCAAAGGCAGATGTGGCATCTGAATGGTTCTCATGGTTCAGGGTTAATCTAATGGTCCTAAATAACTTCCTACACCTATATATACACCCTAAGACCTAACCCTAATTCATAAATATTATCTACGACACCATTATGCTGCCAAACTCTCTCTTAAACCCTAGCCACCGCCTCTAAATCAAATCTCAAGTATTCAACTTCAACTCAAATTAAAGATTAGAGCTTCTACAACAATTCAATAAGATAAATCAGCAACACCGCAACGTTTCTACACCAATTTCAGTGCATAATTCTATTCTTTAACCACGAAAGGTGAGTACAGTGATTTTCACAATATAATGGGATTAAAAGTAACATGATGAAGTTGTAAAGAGGATTCATATGTATGTATGTAATTTAAATCTCATCCAAGTCTTAACCTTTTTGATTCATGTCATCATATGCCTATGTTTCTATGTAAAGTCCATACCTTTATCAGTTTATTCATGTTGAATCTATCATTATGCCTCTATGCCAGTTTACATGCGCCTTTATTTCATGATGTTGTGTTAATTCCAATTTTCTGTGATTTGATTCTCTCTTCTTACGCCTATTCCTTTTATTTTTGGATCTAGGCTACCTTCGAGCCTATATATGTTAAAAATACGCGCGAATGCAAATACGTGGGAATGATGGGAATATGTAAAATATGGAAAATTGGATATTATTGGATATTTTGGATAATTGGATAATATGTGAAATTGGCATATTTGGGTATGAATTACATGGAATTGATGAAATCGCCTATAATTGTAAATTTGTAATTGAGGCTAATTAACATGTAATTAGTGACAATTTGGAATAGGCAATATTATAAACATGATTATATGTTTAATTGGATACAAATGACATGAAAATTGGGTATGGATGAAATACGATTATTAATAAACCTTTGACATGAGGTTAGGTGCAATTGTGGCGTAAGACTGCCCGGAACCACCCGGCAAATCCAGCTGCCACAATTGGACGTCTAATGTGAGAGGTCAAAGGAATGAATTGTAGGCGCAATGGTTAAAGACACGAGGTTAGACCCGGTTTGTGGCATAAGACTGCCCGGAACCGCCCTGCAAATCCAGCGGCCACAAAGCGTTCGATCTAATGTGGGAGGTCATGCACCGTTCGTCATAAGGAATGAATTAAGGAATACTAACCATAATAAGACATGGGTATGGTTAGAGGGTTAAGTGGGGTGACATGTAAATTATGACATGTAAATATGGACTTAGCCGGTATAAGATAAGACATGTAAATTATGACATGTAAGTATGGACTTAACCATAACATGTGTAAGGCATGGACATTTAAATTAAAATGGTTAAGTGGGAGAAAAACCTAGTGGGGACCAAGCATAGGTGGAAGGCTTGTGTCGGATGGGGGACCCGTTTCAACCAGTAACCCGTTTGAGTATCTAATTGGGCCTGGTACTAGGCCGGGGTTAGGGCACGCTTACTGGACTTGAATATAAGAGGTCAAAATGTGAATAGCGGTGGCAACGCAAGTCCAACGGGTTCATCTGCGTGCATGGGTCCGGGCTGGTAGGTAAGACGTTGTTGCATCGTGTAGGTATGGCCGTGCATTTTATGTTAGTATCGGGGTTACCACTTTGGGGAGTGATACACCCCCACTGTAGGGCCAGCACGGGTGCCTACGGTTTTTAAAGAGCCGATCGAATGGGTAGGGTAAGGGTACCTTAGCGGTGGTAGGAGCAAGCCGGCACCTACGATAGCAGCTAGGTACAAGTAACTACCAAGTTTTTCATGTGGGTACAGTTAGTGGGAAGGGATAAACCTTTAGTAAATAGAGACTAGTAGATGTGCGGTGTAATTAAGTAATGTGGTGTAACTTAGCAAAAGTGCAGTGTAACGAAATACATGTTGGTTTAGTTGGATAGTCCTTTGGGTGCTAGTCTGATGTTGACTTCGGTCTTCAGGGTTAGTACTTGGAGGGTTGTTTGCTTAGCCAAGGTGTAGGATTGTCTTAGTACTTAAGAACGGAATCATCTTGTCCATCCTTTTTATCTACCTTATTTATGTTACAGCCATATCATGATGCCTATTTATGTCTTGATCATTTACCTTACCTATTATTTGTTAAAATTACTGGACTCGCCAGACTTTATGTTTGACCCGTTTTGTTTCCACCTTTTTTCTCTCCTCCCCCCCTCAGGTTTGCAAGGAGGGAATACTACAGCTTAGTGTCGATTTCTTTCAGTTGCTTGAAGAGAGTAGATGTATCGCTTTGGACTCTCTCATCTTTATGGCTTTGCTTATGCTCAGTGGGGATTTATGCATTTATGTTATTTAAGTATTTGCTTCTTTATGTACTTCGAAGTTTTTGGAAAAGACTATTGATCCTGTTGTAATGGTTTTGGAAACTACTTATGTAAGCTTGTTTTGAGTTATGATGCTATGAAATAAGTTTTATCTTCCACTGTGTTGTTTTATTATTTTATTCTTGTAATTTATCTGTTCTATACAACAATAATGCTTCATGGACATTGATGCATTCCCTTTGTGAGTGACATTAATGGACATGGGGTGTTACACGTGGTATCAGAGCTATGGTTACAAGAACAGATAAAAAGTTTTGAAAAGTGTTTTCAAAAGTATTATTTTCCTAGAAATATTTTCAAAAACTTGTTTTAAAGAATCTATTTTCAATGAAAGTTTACTTTAAAGATCACTTCCCTTGTTTTGAAACTCTTTCCTTTTCTTTTCAGCATGTCTGGAGCATCTGAGATACCAGAGGGTGTTCATGTACCCGGTTGGTTTCATCAATATCTCGAGGCTAGGGCCGCTGTCGCGGGTCGGGCCGACGTTCCTCCTCCTCCTCCCCCAGCTCCAGTCATTCCTCCGTGTGGAGATGCTTTCTCCAAGATATGTAAAGACTTTCGTTCAATGGGTGGGAAACCTTTTAGTGGGACTGAAACGTTCGTTGAAGCTAGAAATTGGTTGAAAGAAGTGGAGGATTTGTTTAGCATTTTCGATTTTGATGATTGTAAGAAGGTCCAATTGGCTTCTTGGTTGATGAAGGACAAAGCTTTATTTTGGTGGGAGGTTACTAATGGAGAGCGTGCTGTGGAGACGTGGGCAGATTTTAGGGGAAGGTTTGAGTTGAAATTCCTTTCTCAAGCTGAGGAGAGTATGTACATGGAGAGGTTCTTGACATTGAGGCAGAAAAACTTGACCGTGAAGGAGTATGTGACCGAATTTAATAAGTTGGCGATATTTGGGCTAGAGTTGGTGAATATACCTCACAGGAAGGCCTTGAGGTTTGTAAAGGGCCTAAATGAACCGCTTCACAGTTTGGCTATGTCCCACATTCCAATGGGGGCTACGTATGAAAAGCTTGTTGATATGGCATACATGCATGAAGAAGAGAAGGGTGTAAGTACTTTTAGGCCACAAGATAAGAAGGAGGATCCAAATAAAGCCCAACAACAAAAGAAAGGTGGTAAAGAAAAGAGGAAGTGTCACAACTGTGGGATACCCGGCCATTTAACGAAAGACTGTAGGAAGAAGAAGAAGCTCGCTTGTTATCATTGTGGTGATCCAGGTCATGCTGTCAAGGACTGTCCTAAGAAGCAAGGGCAGAGGGCAGGTTCTACTTTGGGAGGGCAGGTTCACGCTCTCATGGCTCCGGGGCAGGAAGAAGGTAGAAAAATTTATGTCGAAAGTTTGATTTTCTTGTTTGATCATCATGTCCGTACTTTATTCGATTCTAGCGCATCACATTCGTTTATCTCTACATCATTAGTTGAAACACTGCACTTAAATACTAGTCTCGTTGTGGATCCCATTATAGTCTCAAATCCTATTGGTGCATCGGCTCATATATCCATGGTTTGTAGGGATTTGAGATTTTCTATCTTAGGCGTTGGTTTTGAATGTAATGCTTTTGTGCTTGGTTTCATGGGCTATGGGTTGATTCTAAGGATGGATTGGCTAGCCAGATATGGTGCCATCCTAGATTGTAAACGAAGGGTAGTAAAATTGTTGACTCATAGTGGAAAGACCCTTGATATTTCTTGTGACCCTAGAGGATCGGTGATTCTTAGTTATCTTGAGTCACTTGACGCATCCAATGATGATTTACATTCTGTTTGTATAGTCCGTAAATATGTTGATGTCTTCGATGGGTGAGGGGTCTACCCCCAAAACGTGAGATAGACTTCCGTATTTATCTTGTAGACAATGCAAAACCAGTATCTCTACCAGCACACCACATGGTTCATCGTGAGAGGAGGGAGCTTAATAAGCAAGTAGGGGAGTCACTTGAGAAGGGGTTCATAAGACGTAGTATATCGAAGTGGGGTGCTCCAGTAGTATTTTCCACGAGGGCGGATGGGTCCATTAGACTTTGTGTGGACTATAGAGAACTTAATAAGCTTACTAAGAAGAATAAGCACCCACTGCCGAGGATTGACAATCTCTTCGATCAGTTAGTTGGCGCCTCAGTGTTTTCGCAGTTGGACTTAGCCACTGGTTTCCATCAGTTGAGAGTGGCTGAGGATAGCATAGACAAGACTGGCTTTAGGACTCCGGACGGTTTCTATGAGTGGCTTGTGATGCCCTTCGGTTTGACAAACGCCCCCGCATACTTTGTTGACTTGATGAGTAGGGTGTTTAGGGAGTACCTTAATAAATTCGTGGTGGTCTTTGTGGATGACATCTTGATCTTTTCTAAGAGCGAGGAAGAGCATGCCCTACATCTTAGGGAAGTGTTGGAGACCCTTCGAGCGCATGACCTTAAAGCTAAATTTTCTAAATGTCACTTTTGGAGGAAGGAAGTGTGATTCTTAGGGCACGTGTTTTCCAAAGAAGGGATAGCTATGGATCCCGCGAAGGGGGTGGCCATCTAAGATCGGAAGGTCCCTAAAAATGCTACCGAGGTGAGGAGTTTCTTGGGGTTGGCTAGCTATTATAGGAAGTTTATCAAGGACTTCGCAAAGATATCAGCCCCATTGACACGCTTGACGAAGAAGAACCTAGTTTTCGCGTGGGACGTAGATAGTGATGATGCGTTCCAACGTTTAAAGAGAGCTTTGACCACAGCCCCAGTTTTAGTGTTGCCAGATGGGAGTAAGCCATTTACCATTTATACCGATGCTTATGGGACAGGACTAGGTGCAGTCTTAATGCAAGAGGGGAGAGTAATAGCCTATGGAGGAAGGCAGTTGAGAGTGCATGAGAAAAATTACCCTACACATGACCTAGAATTGGCCGCTATTGTTTTCGCGCTTAAGTCTTAGCGCCATTATCTTGTTGGCGAGAAATTTGAATTGTTTACAGACCAAAAATCGCTAAAATGCTTGTTCTCTCAGAAGGACTTGAACTTACGGCAGCAAAGGTGGATGGAATTCTTAGCATCCTATGATTTCGAGATAGCATATACCCCTGGCAAGGGTAACGTGGTGGCAGACGCCTTAAGTAGGAAAAGGTTGTCCTTGAGTACGTTGTTTGTTGAGCGGCAAAGTTTAGAGTTCATCTCTACGTTTGACTTTAGACCTTCCATTGACTTTGTACCCGGTTTGCTAGCATCCTTAGAGGTCAGACCTACGCTTTTGGGACGGATTGGTGAGGCACAGCGAGATGACCCACAGATGGTTGAGTTAGTAGAGAAGATCATAAGGGGGGAGTCATCGAGCCATCTCAGTAGGTATACCCTAGATGATAAGGATTGGTTACGTAGGGACGGTAGACTTTGTGTACCACGAGACGAGAACTTGAGGAAGACCATTCTTGATGATGCACATCGTTCGAAGATGACCATTCATCCCAGCGGGGACAAGATGTACATGGACATGAGACGAGTTTACTTTTAGGCCGGTATGAAGAGGGATGTGGCCGAGTTTGTCGCTAGATGCTTGGTGTGCCAACAAGTAAAAGGAGAGCAAAAGAAGCCCGGTGGGTTGCTTCACCCATTGGAGGTCCCACAATGGAAGTGGGAGAGTGTATCGATGGACTTTGTTGATGGGTTATCGAGATCGAAAAAGGGTAATATGGGGATTTGGGTCGTGGTAGACAGACTTACTAAGAGCGCCCATTTCATTCCCATGAAGAGTAAGAGGACTGCTCCATGGTTAGCCTCCGTATACATTCGAGAGATAGTTCGTTTGCACGGTGTTCCTTCTATCATAGTGAGCGATCGTGATCCTATCTTTACTAGCGAGTTTTGGAAGAGCTTGCAAGAGGCGGTAGGGACTCGGTTATGTTTGAGCACCGCATATCATCCTCAGACTGACGGCCAGACAGAGAGGATGAATCGTATTCTAGAGGACCTTTTGAGGCTATGTGTTTTAGACTTCGGAGGTACATGGGAGGAGCATCTTCCTTTGGTGGAGTTCGCATATAATAATAGTTTTCAGTCTAGCATTGGCATGGCACCTTTCGAGTCTCTTTATGGAAGGTCGTGTCGTTCACCTACATGTTGGTGGGAATCTACGGATAAGATCTTTCTTGGGCCCGATATGATTAGAGAGATTTAGGAAAAGATTGATTTGATTCGAAGGAGGATGAAGATGGCACAGGATAGGCAGATACGCGGACAAGAGGAGGACAGATCTTGAGTTTGATATTGGGGACATGGTCTTTATCAAGGTGTCTCCATTATAGAATGTTGTTCTCTTTGGGTCCGTTGGGAAGTTAGCACCAAGGTTCGTAGGGCCGTTTCCTATTAAGGAGAGGATTGGACAGATGGCGTATAGAGTGGAGTTGCCCGAGAGACTTAGTGGTGTACATGACGTATTCCATGTATCACATTTGAGGAAGTGCTTGCATGAGACCGCGGAAGTGGTAGAGCCGAGCTTGCTTAGAGATGTGGAGATAGAGCGTGATGCGACGATTCGACGAGCTCCTACATGCATTCTTGGGTTGGAGATTAAGAAGTTGAGGAATCGAGAGGTCAAGCTAGTCAAAGTGCAATGGGGAGATGATGAGAGCGATGCTACTTGGGAGACGGAAGAGAAGATGCGTTCATTGTACCCTTTTCTTTTCGAGGATATGTCTTTTAATTTCTCCATTATCGCTTAGCTTGTACTTGTTCTATCTTTAGCATGTCCTCTCGCTAGTATCTTTGACCTTTAGATAGGGTAGTCATATGGTTGAAACATGTGTTTGAGACATGTTATGTATGGTGGATGCATGTGGATGCAAGTGTTTGCTAGGGGTTGCTCGTGGATGCATATACACACACTTTAGGCACTAGATCGGCTCAGTCACTTTCATATTGCATATTGCATATAAATGGATGTATTTAGTAAAATGAATGTACATTGAATGTGTGTATCATATAGATGTTGCATTTAAATGAATGGTTGTGCACACATGTAGTAATGATATGTATAGGGTTCTTTGCTTACATAATGGATACATGGCGCTATCATTATTTGCATTAAGGAGGTCGACTGAATCAGTGGACTGCCTAATTTTGCATTAGTATATGGACATATACACACACTATGCATATGTACATGAAAAGAATTAGAAATCTTTTAAGGACAATGGATGCTTGTGGATGATGGTTGAGTAGATGGATGATTGGATAGTAGGATACATTCTTCTTAACTTGGAGATTTCGGGACGAAATCCTTTAAGGAGGGGAGAATGTAACACCCCGTAATTTTATAACATTAAAATTCACAAATTAAAGTATATTTAATTTTTAGGAAAGAATTAAGTGAAATGGGTTGCGCTATTATGTTCATTTCAAATTTTTGGGTCAAGATAGACATTTGGTTTGCACAAAACGGATACCTTATGAATATGTTATTAAGCCTTGAAGTTTGTATGCATATGAGATATATATATATATATATATACATTAAATAAATAAATATGCAAAAAAGTTCAAAACAGCGAATTGGGAGGGGGAATAACCGAACCGGCCCATTTTTGAGGTCGACCCGAGCCTCGCTGGGTCGACTAGGGGTTGATTCAGGGTGTTTGGCTGTCAACCCGTGGGCCAATTCGCTCAAAGGCAGATGTGGCATCTGAATGGTTCTCATGGTTCAGGGTTAATCTAATGGTCCTAAATAACTTCCTACACCTATATATACACCCTAAGACCTAACCCTAATTCATAAATATTATCTATGAAACCATTATGCTGTCAAACTCTCTCTTAAACCCTAGCCGCCGCCTCTAAATCAAATCTCAAGTATTCAACTTCAACTCAAATTAAAGATTAGAGCTTCTACAACAATTCAAGAAGATAAATCAACAACACCGCAACGTTTCTACACCAAATTCAGTGCATAATTCTATTCTTTAACCACGAAAGGTGAGTACGGTGATTTTCACAATATAATGGGATTAAAAGTAACATGACGAAGTTGTAAAGAGGATTCATATGTATGTATGTAATTTAAATCTCATCCAAGTTTTCACCTTTTTGATTCATTTCATCATATGCCTACGTTTCTATGTAAAGTTCATACCTTTATCAGTTTATTCATGTTGAATCTGTCATTATGCCTTTATGCCAGTTTATATGCCCCTTTATTTCATGATGTTGTGTTAATTCCAATTTTCTGTGATTTGATTCTCTCTTCTTATCCCTATTCCTTTTATTTGTGGATCTAGGCAACCTTCGAGCCTATGTTAAAAACACGCGCAAATGCAAATATGTGGGAACGATGGGAATATGTGAAATATGGAAAATTGGATATTTTGGATAATTGGATAATATGTGAAATTGGCATATTTGGGTATGAATTACATGGAATTGATGAAATCGCCTATAATTGTAAATTCGTAATTGAGGCTAATTAATATGTAATTAGTGACAATTTGGAATAGGCAATATTATAAACACGATTATATGCTTAATTGGATATACATGACAAGAAAATTGGGTATGGGTGAAATACGATTATTAATAAACCTTTGACACGAGGTTAGGCGCAATTGTGGCGTAAGACTGCCCGGAACCGCCCGGCAAATCCAGCTGCCACAACTGGACGTCTAATGTGAGAGGTCAAAGGAATGAATTATAGGCGCAACGGTTAATGACACGAGATTAGACCCGGTTTGTGGCGTAAGACTGCCCGGAACCGCCCGGCAAATCCAGCGGCCACAAAGCGTTCGGTCTAATGTGGGAGGTCATGCACCGTTCGTCATAAGGAATAAATTAAGGAATACTAACCATAATAAGACATGAGTATGGTTAGAGGGTTAAGTGGGGTGACATGTAAATTATGACATGTAAATATGGACTTAACCGGTATAAGATAAGACATGTAAATTATGACATGTAAGTATGGACTTAACCATAGCATGTGTAAGGCATAGACATTTAAATTAAAATGGTTAGTTGGGAGAAAAACCTAGTGGGGACCAAGAATAGGTGGGAGGCTTGTCGGATGGGGGACCCGTTTTAACTTGTAACCTGTTTGAGTATCTAATTGGGCCCGGTACTAGGCCGGTGTTGGGGCACGCTTACTGGACTTGAATATAAGAGGTCAAAACATGAATAGCGGTGGCAACGCGAGTCCAACGGGTTCATCTGCGTGCATGGGTCTGGGCTGGTAGGTAAGACGTTGTTGCATCGTGTATGTAAGGCCGTGCATTTTATGTTGGTATCGGGGTTGCCACTTTGGGGAGTGATACACCCCACTGTGGGGCCAGCACGTGTGCCTACGGGGTTTAGGGAGCCGATCGAATGGGTAGGGTAAGGGTACCTTAGCGGTGGTAGGAGCAAGCCGGCACCTACGATAGCAGCTAGGTACAAGTAACTACCAAGTTTGTCATGTAGGTACAGTTAGTGGGAAGGGATCAACCTTTAGTAAATAGAGACTAGTAGATGTGCGGTGTAATTAATAATGTAGTGTAACTTAGCAAAAGTACGGTGTAACGAAATACATGTTGGTTTAGTTGGATAGTCCTTTGGGGGCTAGTATGTTGTTGACTTCGGTCTTCGTGGTTAGTACTTGGAGGGTTGTTCGCTTAGCCAAGGTGTAGGATTGTCTTAGTACTTAGGAACGGAATCATCTTGTCCATCCTTTTTATCTACCTTATCTATGTTACAGCCATATCATGATGCCTATTTATGTCTTGATCATTTACCTTACCTATTATTTGTTAAAATTACTGGACTCGCCAGACTTTATATCGGACCCGTTTTGTTTCCACCTCTTTTCTCTCCTTCCCCCCCCCCTCAGGTTTGCAAGGAGGGAATACTACAACTTAGTGTCGATTTCTTTCAGTTGCTTGAAGAGAGTAGATGTATCTCTTTGGACTCTCTCATCTTTTTGGCTTTGCTTATGCTCAGTGGGGATTTATGCATTTATGTTATTTAAGTATTTGGTTCTTTATGTACTTTGAAGTTTTTGGAAAAGACTATTGATCTTGTTGTAATGGTTTTGGAAACTACTTATGTAAGCTTGTTTTGAGTTATGATGCTATGAAATAAGTTTTATCTTCTGCTGTGTTGTTTTATTATTTTATTCTTGTAATTTATCTGTTCTATACAACAATAACGCTTCATGGACATTGATGCATTCCCTTTGTGAGTGACATTAATGGACATGGGGTGTTACATTTAGTATATTCAAGTTTATCTGGATATGCAGTACTCAAGTTGGTATTTGGTCCAAAGCCTAATTTACATGCCCACCGGAAATAATGCCCCTCAAAAACAAAAAATGGCCTAGTAAAAGAATGAAAAAGTAAACAAAAAGTGGAGGTCGAAAGGAAGAGGGGGGAAATCAGCTGCGGCGGCAATCGAATTCCTCTTGTTTTACAAACTGCAAATTTTCTTTTGGTTTTCTCCATTGTAAATTTTTGGTTTTGATTTTTGATTTTTGGTTACTTCTCGACTGCAAATTTCTCGATTGCAAACTTTTCGATTTTTGGTTTCGCGTGTTTTCTGTTACTTCCATTCTTCTTCTGGTTTCACAATTGCAATTATTTTTATTTTTATATTTTTCTTCGATTGTTTGGACGGGACGAGATTTTACACTAATCTTTCTCCGTCACTGGTCGGAATCGGTACAAGTTCGCCGGAATCTCGTGGTTTCGGCTGAAACCTCAAACCATGGTATATAGACACACATGCACACAATCGCACACAAGCACGCGCACACACATATATGTATAGGAAAGTCTATCTAAACAAAAAAAATGACACCATTGATCTCCACCATTGGATTGCCCCATGAATTTCACTCCTCCACATAAGAACAAAAAGATCCAATGATCGAGACTTTGCATCTCTAAATTTGTGTTTAAATAACCACTCCCTACACACACAGATATATATATATATAATATATGTATATGTATGTGTATATATATATAAATATATATATAGAAACATCGTGCCGGATAATGTAGGAGCACAATATACAACTCCTATTATTAGTACATCCTTGTTGTTTTATTTTATACCATCAAATGGATATAATATTATAGTTTTCACATAAAATTTACAGTGAGTTATAACTAATTAACTCTTACAATTGGACATATTGGCACATAGTAGTTTGTAGCTGTGCTTATTATTTATAAGTGTATATGCTACGTAATTACAAATAGTGATATGATCTATTTGGTAATGTATCAAATTCTTTCAACTATGATAAAAAGGTAATTCAGGGAGAAGGTTGAATTTTAAAAACCGACCCCTCTCACGAGAACCTCTGGCTTGTCCATTGCCACTACATATAGGGGATATTATTAGACTATATCACTTCACTTTAAACTTTCTTCTATGTACTTGTCTTCCTGCATATAAACGAAGTTATTTGTGAAGATATTGCATTTTCCAGAATCCTATCGTACCACATTAGTGTCAGACTCTTCTGCACATTGCACAATGAACCACAAAATTAGGTAAAAATAGTGGAAAAGGTCACCATCTGTTATAGGGTAAGTGGTGTTGTAATGACCCGGACTTTTTACACATTGCTGACACAGATTATAATTATCATAAGTACGTGTTTAGAAATACGAGTTAAAATTCATACTTTAAAAATTCTAATATATGTGAAAATAGGTATGGTAGCATTTGCATTAGTATGTAGCACAACACTTACAAAACATCTATTTTGTTCATAATAGCATGGAATTGATAGCATTTGTTTAAATTCATTTATTCATGTTGATTAATAACACTTATTCATAGCATGTTTAGAAATGCTACTTTACTTCACTTGTTTTGTACATTTGTTTTCAAAGGCTGTAGAACTTGAGTTTTTGAAAATTTCTTGATTTAAAAACTTATGTCACTTGACTAAAAATATATATGCTTTGTCATTTTTCTAGGGTTTAAATCCTTATGTTTATTTTAGCAAAATTCTTGGTTCCAAAACATGAAGCATTAGCATAAAAATATGCTAAAATCACTTGTTTTGTCAAAACAAGTTCAAGTGGGAAAATCTTGTGTTCATTCCTTTTTGCAAAAAAAAAAAAAAAAATGTTTCATGTATGTATGTATTTGAATGCACCTTCACTAGTTCTAGGCTAGCAAAAAGGAAATCTAGAAGGATATAGTTTCACATGGCAAAATCATTTTTGATTTTATATTTTCAGTTTTTAAAATCTTCCTTGTTTCTTACATAGATTTCCTGAATTGTCATTCTCATTTGCATTTTTCAAAACATGTCCATTTTGTCAAAAAGCCATGTGCTATAGACTTGTCAAATCTTGTGCATTTATACCATAAAACTTGCCTACACTAAATGAGTACTCAAGCATAGATTTTCTGAGATTTTTCCTTGTTCTATCATCACATGATCAAGACCTATGTGTACTAGAACTTTCAGATTTTGTTAAAACTTTAAAGGCAAGTAAGATTATTCAATATTTTGTGTTAAATCATGATTTTTATATGTGAAAATATATGATAGAAACCCTATGAAAATTCTAAGCAAAAATGGTACAATAGGAGCTACTACTTTTGGCAAAAACCAAGAAAAAGATTTGGAAAACATAGCTATGTCATGTTGCATTTAAGGGATGTTTCATAGAGAGGCCAATGGGAGGGAAATGGGTAGCATAGGCAGGTGATTTCAGTGTGGGTTTAGGATGATGCGAGCCATGTGAACTGAGATTGTGTGTGTTGATATTGAAAGAGAAATGAGTTTTAATATTGCCTTGCATTTGTCACATCAAATTCTGAAAACAGATTTTTCTCTCTTGTCAAAACAGAAATTTAATGCACTCATATTTTAATATTTTCATACACCTATAAATAAACGTGGGCATACACTTCATTTTGACACAACTACAAGAGCTTTCAACTAAAATCAGTTAGACGAAAAACAGTGGGCTTCTTAAGGCAAGGTGAGTAAATCTTCTTAACTAAATCTCTTACTGTTTTTCTTTCTATGTTGAACTAGAAATGGATCTTGCTTGTATTGTTCTAGTTCTAGTGATATGTCTTGCCTAAGATTCTTGTTTCTGCTCAACATTTGTTGTTTGGCATTAAAACTTTGAGTGCCAATTACTTAAGAAATGGTATCATGTTGTGTATTGCTAGAACCCTGTTTTCTTTCCCTGTTGAATGATGCACCCCAAAAACTAGACCTGTTAATCCATGTAGGAGTAGCAATGTGATGATGCTTTATTTTTTTTTTAACCATTTCAGTAGCCTAAAGGGGTTAGAAGTAGCAATAGCATTTTTAATATACCCTGTATATAAAAAAACAAGAACACAGTCTGATTTCATTTAGCTCTCTGTTAAATCAATTTTTCAAAATTCGTATTTAAACAAAACTGAATACATGAATGGCAAACTGGTTTCAAACCATGATTTTTAAAACAAGTTTCATGATTTATCATGCTATGATGATCGAGAATTTTGGGGATGGACAGAAATTGGGTTTAGGGAAAATTCCGGCGATGGGGATGACTGGAGACGATGGGGTTCATCGTGGGACAGCGTAGAGGAATAGGGACCACGGGAAAAATATCCAAGGATTTTTCCATAACTTGGATCTAAGGATTGAACTAAATTTAGGTTTTTAGTTTTGTTTTGGGTGCACGGTTTTTAACAGGCTCATGAGGGGTCCACACTTGATCAAGTGGGCCATTAACGTGGGCGGAGTTTCGTCTGAGGTAGTAGAAGAGATTGGAAGTGGCGCGAGCAGCTCAGGTGGTCGGAGGTGATGGCGAGGGACGGGATTTTTGGAGGAACCGAGTATGGGTGTTTTCGGGTTTGAAATGGTGAAGGGGTGAATTTGAGGAGGAAGACTTGGGGGTTGGCTCCGATGAGTGATTGGCAAACTGGAAGGGTGACGTGACATATCTGAGGTAGTGCGGTGGCTCATCGTCAAACGGTGGTGGTGTGCACGTGCACAAGAATGATGAACAGGTGATGTGGTATTTAGTAAAGTACCGGGGTGATTGGCATCGTGGTGCGCTCGGGATTTTTGAGTGGATGGAAAAGAAAATCACGATGTGGTACTTTGGTTTTTTTGGCAGCTTGGTACTTTCTGAAAACACATGGAAAGGGTGCTGATCCGGCCAGAAAACATGGTAAATTGAAGTGTTGGTACTTTAGCCTTAGGTGAGTTTTCAAACCTTAGTTTTAAACTAAAATATACACAAGTTTAGAAATATAAAAATTTACTTTATAATGGGAAATAAATAAAATAAAAATACAATTGTTATTTCAATAGCCAAGTAAGGAAGAAGGGCGAGTCCGGATCCGATGAAGTTTCGTCGTGAAATATTGAAGTATGATTAAATATAAATTTAATTTATAATTAAAATTTGAATTCACTTCAAATAAAAATATAAAATAATTGAAAGTTTAAAGAAAAGAGAAAATATATATTTAAATTATAATATAATTTTTATTATAAATAGCACAAGAGAAAGGAAGAAGTGGATCAGGATTAGAAGTTCAGTTCCGTCAAGAACTGAAAAATACACCAGTCGAGATTTAAATTAAATTTAAAATAAGAATCAGAAATGATTTTCTAAACGAAATATTCAAATGGTAAAGTTAGTAAAAAGAAAGCAATTAACGGTAAAAGATCAGATATTGTCTTTGACCAAAGTTAAGACGTCAGGACAGAAACTGTTAAGTTATAAATTTATTTTATAATTTAAATTGGAATTCAATTCCTAATGAGTTGTTTAAATTTTAAGCAAAGGAAAGAAGTCGTATGTGACACATACGACGAGTTTTGTCAATCTTAAACGGTCATTTAAATTTTTCGATACCAGTAAATGATTTTGTACAGCTCTACAATTTGTAAAATAAGAACGGTGTTTGAAATCATGGTTAGAGAAATTTAAAAAGAATTTTATTTAAATTTCTGTATAGAAAGAAGAAGTGAATCTGTTTGCCGAGATCTGGAATTAAAATACGGAAGTTAAAATTTAAATTAAATTTATAATTAGAATTTGAAAGGTTTTTCAAATAAAAGAATCAAGCTTTAAAGTCAATGAAAAGGAAGCTGATCAAGTATAGAAGATCAGATATGATTTTGACAAGATTCGAGGAGTTATAATTTCTGTTAAATTATAAAATTTGGTTTATAATTTAGACTAGAATTTATCTTCGAATGAAAATCTTTAAACTGTGAAGTCAAAGAAGGGAAAAACCATATTCGTACACTAGAAGTGTCTGCTAACTGGATTTTTCTAATACAAGAAAATGGATAGGTATTGTTCTGTATTAAATAAGAACTGTATTTCTCTTATACAGGTCAGATAAATTTAGAAAATTTATTTCTATTGGTATAAGAAATAGATCAAGAGTAAGGAATCAAGGAAAATTTGACGAGAGGAATTCAAAGTGTAAGATCTGTAAAGAAATTTATAAATCATAAATTTAATTCAGTTGTGAATATTCAGATCAAGAAGTGATTATGAGATATAATTTTCTCGAGAATAATGTACTTATTCATTTTTAGAGTTGACGAACAAAATAGAAAGAAAAGTCGTGTGCGACGGATGTGGTAAA
Source organism: Allium sativum (assembly GCA_030737875.1). Lineage (NCBI taxonomy): Eukaryota > Viridiplantae > Streptophyta > Magnoliopsida > Asparagales > Amaryllidaceae > Allium > Allium sativum. Next base: position 562,726,352 of record CM060919.1, on the reverse strand, counting down.
ATTGGCTGTGGTGAGAAGATGATCAAATGCCAGATTTAAGCAAGAAGATCGTATACTGCTTGATTTGACTGTAATTATCTATGTAAATTAGATTATGGTCATGATAGATTAATAATTTCAAAAGCAAGTTGTTCGTTAATCATTTCAAAAAGACCGGATTAACAATCCACTTTGAATTGATTATACGGTGCGCGTCAGTGATTATCGAAGATAATGTAAGACGACGATATACAAGGTCTATTTTTAAATAGTGCCTTCGTTTTGTCCAATCCCAGGACAACTTGTATGGACGAATGTATGACAAAGTAATTCTAACTGGTCACGTACGTTGATCTTTCCAAACGTATTTATATGGTGGTAGAGAAATTCGTTTCTTTATGCTTTATACCTATAATTTATTTTTGGGGAAGTCAATTAGTGATTGGAAAGTTTGGACGATGTGGCATTCAAAGATATAAGCATTGATGATGATCAAGCGTAAATCTAGCCTCAAGCCTCACACCCAGGAAATGACAATAATCGGGCAGGCAACATTGCTATGTGGGTCGCTACCATTAGGGTGTATTGTCACCATCTAGAGAATATTCGTATTTGTTACTTCTTTCATTTCTGTATCTCCCGGGAAACTATGGTGGTCATGACAAAACGTCGTAAGGTGACAATATATTCGATACACTCAAGAGAAATGAGTGGTCGGTCATGTGAGGGCCGGGTTGCAAGAAGTTCTTGTTGAACCCAGATGTATTTGGCTCTAGAGATACATCAGCGGAAGGTGGACCCATACCTTTTCATAGTTGGAAATCCAATTTCCATAAGCGCCAAGCAATTTGTATTTGTATACTATATAGGAGAATGTGAGATGCAAGCATTCTTCTAGATTCTAAATTATTTGTGAAAGGTTTATACGAAATTATCTTATTTCAAGTATACAAAGCATTTTGATCTCATAAGGTAAAAACCCGTTCCGTATTTACGGCGTGGTCTTATGAGATATTTTTATTTCTTTACTCTGTTTTAAAACTGCTTACTCATACCAGTCCCCTGACTGACCCGGAGTTTATTTTTTCTGTGTTTTTCCCTTAAACTCTAGGGTATTCAAAACGCTTGTTATGAATAGACAAGTGAATCGGGATTGATGAAACTTGTGAAGCTGGATGAAGATTACCGGTGTGCTGGTCTACCTATCTTGTCTACTGTATAATTATAAGTCTGCAAGTTAGCCGTCTATGATATGTATAATTAAGGCTGTACTATGAATGGTTTGTATCACTAGACCTATGATGCTCTGATGTAATCTGTACCGCTGTGTAATATTAAAGTATTATCTTTTGTAAAAAATTCCGCTGTGAGATTCTGATGTTCAATGATTTTATCTTCTATCTTTTCTTATTCTTATTAATGGCACGACTTCCGATGTGTTCGAAAGTTGGGTCGTTACAGTTGGTATCAGAGCTTCGGTTTCTGATTACCTAGGCTTTGGGTGAGTGTGAGAGGGCATATTTTTTTGAAAATTTAAAATAAACCAACTTAGATGATCCTGTTTACAATAAAAGGAGTTAATTAACTAGGGTCACCCTAAGATAAATTAAATATGGTGGAATTAAAGTTGAAGAAAATATCCAATCATATTGATACCAGAAATCGGGTTAGAATTCTAAATTGAAGTAAAATTTGGATTCTTGTCTGGACTTAAGTATTTATTTGGATATGAACCCAGGAAAGTGAACTGGTCGATTTGTGAAATTTAATCATATTTGTGAGTCCCGAGATGAAGATAATTAATGGAGACAGTGGAGAATACTTAACGAAGTTAAGTAAATTGACGGATGAGTTAAAAAGGTGAATTTGGACAGATACGTATGTTGAACAAGATTGATTCAAATCAATGAAGTGGATAAGGCCTGAGATCTATTTTTTCAAATAAAAGCAAGGATATTTGGAAATTGATGAGAATTTAAGAATGGAATTCAAGAAGTAGTAGTACAAGGATAAAATGTTTTATCGTAGTGACAGACACATCCAGTTATGGAAATAACTGTTATAAATAAAATAATTATTTACATGTGTCGATAACTCTAAATCTATTGCTTACAAATTCCGGGGACGAAATTTTTATTAGGGGTTAGAATGTAATGACCCGGACTTTTTACACATTACTGACACAGATTATAATTATCATAAGTACGTGTTTAGAAATACGAGTTAAAATTCATACTTTAAAAATTCTAATATATGTGAAAATAGGTATGATAGCATTTGCATTAGTATGTAGCACAGCACTTACAAAACATCTATTTTGTTCATAATAGCATGGAATTGATAGCGTTTGTTTAAATTCATTTATTCATGTTGATTAATAACACTTATTCATAGCAAGTTTAGAAATGCTACTTTACTTCACTTGTTTTGTACATTTGTTTTCAAAGGATGTAGAACTTGAGTTTTTGAAAATTTCTTGATTTAAAAACTTATGTCACTTGAATAAAAATATATATGCTTTGTCAATTTTTTAGGGTTTAAATCCTTATGTTTATTTTAGCAAAATTCTTGGTTTCAAAACATGAAGCATTAGCATAAAAATATGCTAAAATCACTTGTTTTGTCAAAACAAGTTCAAGTGGGAAAATCTTGTGTTCATTCCTTTTTGCAAAAAAAAAATGTTTCATGTATGTATGTATTTGAATGCACCTTCACTAGTTCTAGGCTAGCAAAAAGGAAATCTAGAAGGATATAGTTTCACATGGCAAAATCATTTTTGATTTTATATTTTCAGTTTTTAAAATCTTCCTTGTTTCTTACATAGATTTCCTGAATTGTCATTCTCATTTGCATTTTTCAAAACATGTCCATTTTGTCAAAAAGCCATGTGCTATAGATTTGTCAAATCTTGTGCATTTATACCATAAAACTTGCCTACACTAAATGAGTACTCAAGCATAGATTTTCTGAGATTTTTCCTTGTTCTATCATCACATGATCAAGACCTTTGTGTACTAGAACTTTCAGATTTTGTTAAAACTTTTAAGGCAAGTAAGATTATTCAATATTTTGTGTTAAATCATGATTTTTATATGTGAAAATATATGATAGAAACCCTATGAAAATTCTAAGCAAAAATGGTAAAATAGGAGCTACTACTTTTTGCAAAAACCAAGAAAAAGATTTGGAAAACATAGATATTTCATGTTGCATTTAAGGGATGTTTCATAGAGAGGCCAATGGGAGGGAAATGGGTAGCATAGGCAGGTGATTTCAGTGTGGGTTTAGGATGATGCGAGCCATGTGAACTGAGATTGTGTGTGTTGATATTGAAAGAGAAATGAGTTTTAATATTTCCTTGCATTCGTCACCTCAAATTCTGAAAATAGATTTTTCTCTTTTGTCAAAACAGAAATTTAATGCACTCATATTTTAATATTTTCACACACCTATAAATAAACCTGGGCATACACTTCATTTTGACACAACTACAAGAGCTTTCAACTAAAATCAGTTAGACGAAAAACAGTGGGCTTCTTAAGGCAATGTGAGTAAATCTTCTTAACTAAATCTCTTACTGTTTTTCTTTCTATGTTGAACTAGAAATGGATCTTGCTTGTATTGTTCTGGTTCTAGTGATATGTCTTGCCTAAGATTCTTGTTTCTGCTCAACATTTATTGTTTGGCATTAAAACTTTGAGTACCAATTACTTAGGAAATGGTATCATGTTGTGTATTGCTAGAACCCTGTTTTCTTTCCCTGTTGAATGATGCACCCCAAAAACTAGACCTGCTAATCCATGTAGGAGTAGCAGTGTGATGATGCTTTGCTTTTTTTAACCATTTCAGTAGCCTAAAGGGGTTAGAAGTAGCAATAGCATTTTAAATATAACCTGTATATAAAAAAAACAAGAACACAGTCTGTTTTCATTTAGCTCTCTGTTAAATCAATTTTTCAAAATTCGTATTTAAACAAAACTGAATACATGAATGGCAAACTGGTTTCAAACCATGATTTTTAAAACAAGTTTCATGATTTATCATGCTATGGTGATCGAGAATTTTGGGGATGGACAGAAATTGGGTTTAGGGAAAATTCCGGCCATGGGGATGACTGGAGACGATGGGGTTCATCGTGGGACAACGTAGAGGAATAGGGACCACGGGAAAAATATCCAAGGATTTTTCCATAACTTGGATCGAAGGATTGAACTAAATTTAGGTTTTTAGTTTTGTTTTGGGTGCACGGTTTTTAACAGGCTCATGAGGGGTCCACACTTGATCGAGTGGGCCATTAACGTGGACGGAGTTTCGCCTGAGGTAGGAGAAGAGATTGGAATTGGCGCGAGCAGCTCAGGTGGTCGGAGGTGATGGCGAGGGACGGGATTTTTGGAGGAAATAAGTATGGGTGTTTTCGGGTTTGAAATGGTGAAGGGGTGAATTTGAGGAGGAAGACTTGTGGGTTGGCTCCGATGAGTGATTGGCAAACTGGAAGGGTGACGTGACATATCTGAGGTGGTGCGGTGGCTCATCGTCAGATGGTGGTGGTGTACACGTGCACAAGAATGATGAACAGGTGATGTGGTATTTGGTAAAGTACCGGGGTGATTGGCATCGTGGTGCGCTCGGGATTTTTGAGTGGACGGACAAGAAAATCACGATGTGGTACTTTGGTTTTTTTTGGCAGCTTGGTACTTTCTGAAAACACATGGAAAGGGTGCTGATCAGGCCAGAAAACATGGTAAATTGAAGTGTTGGTACTTTAGCCTTAGGTGAGTTTTCAAACCTTAGTTTTAAACTAAAATATATACAAGTTTAGAAAAAGAAAATTTTACTTTATAATGGGAAATAAATAAAATAAAAATACAATTGTTATTTCAGTAGCCAAGTAAGGAAGAAGGGCGAGTCCGGATCCGATGAAGTTTCGTCGTGAAATATAGAAGTAGGATTAATTATAAATTTAATTTATAATTAAAATTTGAATTCACTTCAAATAAAAATATAAAATAATTGAAAGTTTAAAGAAAAGAGAAAATAGATATTTAAATTATAATATAATTTTTATTATAAATAGCACAAGAAAAAGGAAGAAGTGGATCAGGATTAGAAGTTCAGTTCCGTCAAGAACTGAAAAATACACCAGTCGAGATTTAAATTAAATTAAATTTAAAATAAGAACCAGAAATGGTTTTCTAAATGAAATATTCAAATGGTAAAGTTAGTAAAAAGAAAGCAATTAACGGTAAAAGATCAGATATAGTCTTTGACCAAAGTTGAGACGTCAGGACAGAAACTGTTAAGTTATAAATTTATTTTATAATTTAAATTGGAATTCAATTCCTAATGAGTTGTTTAAATTTTAAGCAAAGGAAAGAAGTCGTATGTGACACATACGACGAGTTTTGTCAATCTTAAACGGTCATTTAAATTTTTCGATACCAGTAAATGATTTTGTACAGCTCAACAATTTGTAAAATAAGAACGGTGTTTGAAATCATGGTTAGAGAAATTTAAAAAGAATTTTATTTAAATTTCTGTATAGAAAGAAGAAGTGAATCTGTTTGCCGAGATCTGGAATTAAAATACGGAAGTTAAAATTTAAATTAAATTTATAATTAGAATTTGAAAGGTTTTTCAAATAAAAGAATCAAGCTTTAAAGTCAATGAAAAGGAAGCTGATCAAGTATAGAAGATCAGATATGATTTTGACAAGATTCGAGGAGTTATAATTTCTGTTAAATTATAAAATTTGGTTTATAATTTAGACTAGAATTTATCTTCGAATGAAAATCTTTAAACTGTGAAGTCAAAGAAGGGAAAAACCATATTTGTACACTAGAAGTGTCTGCTAACTGGATTTTTCTGATACAAGAAAATGGATAGGTATTGTTCTGTATTGAATAAGAACTGTATTTCTCTTATTCAGGTCAGATAAATTTAGAAAATTTATTTCTATTGGTATAAGAAATAGATCAAGAGTAAGGAATCAAGGAAAATTTGACGAGAGGAATTCAAAGTGTAAGATCTGTAAAGAAATTTATAAATCATAAATTTAATTCAGTTGTGAATATTCAGATCAAGAAGTGATTATGAGATATAATTTTCTCGAGAATAATGTACTTATTCATTTTTAGAGTTGACGAACAAAATAGAAAGAAAAGTTGTGTGCGACGCACGTAGTAAAATTGGCCATGGTGAGAAGATGATCAAATGCCAGATTTAAGCAAGAAGATCGTATACTGCTTGATTTGACTGTAATTATCTATGTAAATTAGATTATGGTCATGATAGATTAATAATTTCAAAAGCAAGTTGTTCGTTAATCATTTCAAAAAGACCGGATTAACAATCCACTTTGAATTGATTATACGGTGCGCGTCAGAGATTATCGAAGATAATGGAAGACAGCGATATACAAGGGCTATTTTTAAATAGTGCCTTCGTTTTGTCCAATCCCAGGACAACTTGTATGGACGAATGTCTGACAAAGTAATTCTAACTGGTCACGTACGTTGATCTTTCCAAACGTATTTATATGGTGGCAGAGAAATTCGTTTCTTTATGCTTTATACCTATAATTTATTTTTGGGGAAGTCAATTAGTGATTGGAAAGTTTGGACGATGTGGCATTCAAAGAGACAAGCATTGATGATGATCAAGCGTAAATCTAGCCTCAAGCCTCACACCTAGGAAATGACAAAAATCGGGCAGGCAGCATGGCTATGTGGGTCGCTCTCATTAGGGTGTATTGTCACCATCTAGAGAATATTCGTATTTTTACTTCTTTCATTTCTGTATCTCCCGGGAAACTACGGTGGTCATGACAAAAAGCCGTAAGGTGACAATATATTCGGTACACTCAAGAGAAATGAGTGGTCGGTCATGTGAGGGCCGGGTTGCAAGAAGTTCTTGTTGAACCCAGATGTATTTGCCTCTAGAGATACATCAGCGGAAGGCGGACCCATACCTTGTCATAGTTGGAAATCCAATTTCTATAAGCGCTAAGTGATTTGTATTTGTATACTATATAGGAGAATGTGAGATGCAAGCATTCTTCTAGATTCTAAATTATTTGTGAATGGTTTATACGAAATTATCTTATTTCAAGTATACAAAGCGTTTTGATCTCATAAGGTAAAAACCCGTTCCGTATTTACGGCGTGGTCTTATGAGATATTTTTATTTCTTTACTCTGTTTTAAAACTGCTTACTCATACCAGTCCCCTGACTGACTCGGAGTTTATTTTTTCTGTGTTTTTCCCTTAAACTCTTGGGTATTCATAACGCTTGTTATGAATAGACAAGTGAATCAGGATTGATGAAACTTGTGAAGCTGGATGAAGATTACCGGTGTGCTGGTCTACCTATCTTGTCTACTGTATAATTATAAGTCTGCAAGTTAGTCGTCTATGATATGTATAATTAAGGTTGTATTATGAATGGTTTGTATCACTAGACCTATGATGCTCTGATGTAATCTGTACCGCTGTGTAATATTAAAGTATTATCTTTTGTAAAAAATTCCGCTGTGAGATTCTGATGTTCTATGATTTTATCTTCTATCTTGTCTTATTCTTATTAATGGCACGACTTCCGATGTGTTCGAAAGTTGGGTCGTTACAGGTGTTCTATTAAATAATTCAAAGATGTGATCATGTTTTGTTAGATGCATAGCCTACATAGGTTGGTCCTTTCAACCGAGTACAAAATAGTGATATACAATAAAAGATGTGTAAGAAAAAAAGTCAACTCTTAACCTCGTATATTATATTTAATCCACATTACCAATATTTTAATCCGTTGTCTTTAACAACTTCCAACTATTGTATGATTTTATGTCCTTCTAGCTAATTCAACTACGATATTGTCTCCCTTCAGTCATAAGGGAAGATAAATAAAATATTAAGTACGTTTAGAAAGATAAACATATCTACCTAATTACCTTGACTAGCTCCTGAATATTTAGCTTGTCAACGTTATCTAACTTTGATCAGTTCAAAAGCATGCAAGTATTATTGCATAACATCCTATCACAAACATTATAAATAGCCATGTAGGTTGTGTTAGAATCCAAATCATTCAAAACATTTCCTAACCTACAGTTTTTAGTTTCAATTTAAATGAATTCTTATATTATTGTACTAACTCTCCTTGCAACTGCAGCTTCTTTGGCATTTGCTTCTGATCTTAGTCCATTGCAGGACTTCTGTGTTGGCATCAAAATGCCTGATGGTACAAATTCATATTTCTTATACATCAACCTGTAACGATGATAAACTATACTTAAAAGTAAAATACATACATTTTATTGCAATATTTGTGAACGGATTAATATGCAAGGACCCAAAGATGGCAGTAGCAGACGACTTCTTCTTTTCAGGGCTCAACAAGCCTGGAAATACATACAATACTGTGGGATCAAACGTTACTCTTGTTAACGTAGATCGAATCCTAGGTCTGAACACTCTTGGCATTTCTCTAGCAAGAATAGACTATGCACCTTATGGGCTCAACCCACCACACACCCATCCTTGTGCAAGTGAGATCCTAACCATGGTTGAAGGAACTCTCTATGTTGGATTTGTCACTTCCAATCCTGATAACAAACTCTTGTAACACCACACCTCCATTAAGGTCACTCACAAAGGGAATGCCTTAACTTCAATGGACCGTTTTAGGTAAACAGACACAGAATATCACAAGACAGATATTAGAAATTTTGCAGCGGAAATAAATAACTTTATTAAATCACCAAAATACTTTGTTATATAATACCATGAGTTATAAAACCCTTACAACAAAACACTTCTGTCTTACATTATCAGAGTACATAGGTATTTTAAAAGAAAAACATCATTCCCCAGATTAAAGAGCAAGCCATATAAGAGACAGAGATTCGAGCCATACTTCAGAAGTAGCTCCTAGAAGATGATATCCAAATCCTGACTAAACCTGGGTGTTTCCTCCCTGAGAACCTGAGGGGGGAACGGAAGAAAAGAGGTGAAACAAACTAGGTCAGACATATGTCTGGTGAGTCCAGTAACTTTTAGCTAGTAAATAAATAAAGGTAAACATAACAGGCATACAAAGTGGATAAGAGGGTTCACTGTACAGATGGCAGGTATGACAGGACAAATAAGGTAAGGTGATATACATACTTCACTACAAACTACTCTGCACTATTACTAGTCAAATCAAGATGGGATGATCCCTTCCGCTAATGATAACGATGGTGGTAGTTTCGTGTATTCCTAACTGGTGTCATAGGTGCCATCTGCTCCTTTCTCAACTAGTCGTACCTACTACCCTCCTACAATAAATTGGTAGACTTAGGGCATAAATCCGGGTATACCCTAACCACTACCCTAATCGATCGGCTCCCTACTCTGTAGATACCCTGTGCTGGTCCCACAACTAGGGGGTATCACTTCCCTAAAGTGGCAACCCAAGGTGTGCACAGTTATACGTACTGGTGTCACGGTCGTCTTGTCCCCCTCTGTCGGCCCATGCACGCACATGTCCCCAGTCGGTTTGCGCCGCACACACCATCCGTCTCATTTTGGATCTCTTACAATCAATCAGTAAGCGTGCCCCTTCTCCGCCTAGTACGGAGTTCTTTACTTTGATACCTCACCGGTTACTGACTGAAATGGGTCCCACACAACATGATACAAGTTCTCCCCTATGCCTTGTATCCCTACTAGGTTTTCTACAGACTATGTATACCCTAAGGTGTCTTTAATTACATAGCCCTCAATCAGTTATGCATACCTATAGGTGTCTTTAATACATAACCCTTAATCTACCTATCAGTTATGCTTACCTATAGGTGTCTTTAATACATAACTCTATCTATCCCCATTAGTTATGCATACCCCTAAGGGTGTCTTTAATACATAACTTTACTATTTTGCCCCGGTTATGTATACCATTAGGTGTCTTTAATTACATAACCCTTTTTATCCGGTTAAGTTTGTGGGCCTATATATATACATATATATATATATATATATATTAATATTACCCACCTACCCTTCAATTGTACTTAACCCTCCCACTGATTTAAGCATGTTTATTTAATGGTTAAGTTTGTGGGCCTATATATACTAATATTACCCACATACCCATCAGTTGTACTTAACCCTCCCATAATCCAACTCGGTTTACTTAACCCTAACTTATGTCTATCGTCATACAATCCACAGGAATTAAGTTAGGTTAAGTAGTCTTTTCTTATTACCATGTCCAATTATGGTTATATTGGGCTAGACCTCCCACATTAGGCCTACAACATGTGGATGCTGGATATGTCGGTCGGGTCCGGGCAGTCTTATTCCACAGTTGGGTCTAACCTCGTGTCTTAGCCCGAGTCGTATTTACACACTTGGACCTCTCACATTAGGTTCAACACTAGTGACTGCTGGATATGTCGGTCGGGTTCGGGCAGACTTCCACCACTAATGTAACCTAACCTCGTGTCACAAGTGTTAATTAAATTTTCAGACATTAATTGCTTAAACATTCCTCTTTTGGTTAATTAAATTAATTAATTAATCCTTTTCTTTTTTTTATAGGTGTCAATACCTATTTTATTAACAATTTGAATTTCCTATCCATAAATGGTCATATTCAAATTATACCATTTTTACCCAATTCTTACATATGTCGTAATAGGTAATTATTTATATGTTTCCCTACTAGAATCATGTGCCCAATTTACATAAACACTGTAAATTATGCCTATTACAAATTCCCCTTTTCCTCGTTTCTTAACTAGCGTAACCCTTTGCGTTTTTGGCGTCATCGAGACTACAAAGTAGCCTCGCCATAACAATAAAATGAAGGGAATGACAAGATGATCATTTTCAGTACAATTTTTGGCATAAGAATGACAACTAGGGAAAATGACATGATAACTTCGCATATAATTATGATTCACCACATAATTAACAACTTGCATAGATTCATGATTTTGCAACATAACAACTTGCATAGGTTCATGGATTTCAACATAACAACTTGCATAGGTTCATGGATTTCAACATAACAACTTGCATAGGTCCATGAATTAATAATACGATTAACGAAACTTTCTTAGGCTCGAGATTCACAACATAACAAACTTGCATAACATAACAACTTGCACAGGTTTATGAATAATAACTTGCACAGGTTCATGAATTCACAACATAAATATGATGCTATAATAATATCTAAATTTAATATTTAGATGTCCCAAACATTCCAATCTAGCATAATAGGCATAAATGATAACTTAGACTTGATTATCAATTTGAATGTCAACATAGTATGGATCTATAATAGATCTACCCAAATTTGCATCATAATATGTCAAAGTTTAAACAAAGATTCATAACCGCGATGTCATAGTGAGCATACTATGATCTAAATTAATAATTTAGATTTAGTTTTAACAGGATAAACACAAGATGATTCACTAATTAGATCCAACACCATTAAGATGACATAATAGTATGTTTGGATCTAATCATAGGTTCATAAGTCCAATTTTTATAATAGAATTGCATTAACCATAATATTGTTAATGACCAAGATCCACAATATTGTCATTCATAAATGTCCCAAATTTATATGTTCATATCCACCACAATGAGATTGCAAATCAAGATCCAAAATATTAACATAAGGTGATGACAACTGAATTGGATATTAAGATTATCATGTCAAAGAATGAGAATTAAACGTATATCCAAATTGCAGTCTGTCATAAACTACTTTTATTCATTTAGTTCTAAAAGTAACTGAAAACTCATAGAAAAAAGAGGGTCTTGAGTTCTGGGATCTGAATTCTGTAATTGATTAGCATTCCCTTGATGCAGGCAATTTCGTTGTTGTAGTTTTAGGCTTGATTTGATTTGGATTGAGTTGCTTTACTTTGCTTCTAGTTGGTGGCGGCTACTCTAGGTTTTGGAGTGACAACATGGCGGCCATTGTTCTAATTTTGATTTGATTTTAGGGTTTGAGTCTACACATGTTTATATAGAATTTCAATTTAATTATAGCCGTTGGATGACCCTAGAGTTAACCACAACCATTCAGTCAAGATAGGGTGATGAGTCAGCCCTAATGACTCAACAAGGAGCCAAAAAGGACTTAGCAATGAGTCACAGTATGGATCAGAACACACCAGAAAGCTGTGCAGGCTTTTACCTCGGCCTGGGCGCACTTGCCAAGTGCGCCAGTGCAACTTTGCATGGGCGCACTTGCCAAGTGCGCCAGTGCAATTTTGTTCTGGCGCACGTCCTAAGTGCGCCAATGCATTCTGGCCTGTTTCTGGTTTTTCTGCCTAGCTTCGTTCGTCCATATCTTCTTCATATGGTATCCGTTTTACGCAAACTCGGACTCTGTCTCAAGCAGATTTCCGAGACGAACGCAATGGCGTAACCCATTTCACTTAATTCTCACATTTACAATTAAGTATTCTTTAATTCTTTAACATTAATATTAAAATTACGGGGTGTTACATTCTCCCCTCCTTAAAGGATTTCGTCCCCGAAATCTTCAAGTCAAGAAGAATGTGCATCCTACCATCCAATCATCCATCTACTCAACCATCAAACACAGGCATCCATTGTCCTTAAAATATTTCTAATGCCGTATGAACATATGCAAAAAGTGTGTGTATATGTTCCTTATCTAATGCAAAATCAGGCAGTCTACTGATTCAGTTGACCTCCTTAATGCAAATTATGTCAGTGCCATGGGTCCATTATGTATGCAAGTAAACCTATTACATCATATAAGTTCTATATGTGTGCACACACATTAATCCAAATGCAACATCCATATGCTAGCTCATCCATTTTCATCCATAAAAATAAAAGAAAATGCACATACATCCATATGTAGAATGAGAGAGTGATTGAGCCGATCTAGTGCCTAATGTGTGTGTATATGCATCCACAGGCAATGTAACACTCCACACCCGCTACGGTCACTCACTAAGGGAATGCCATAACATCGGTGGAGTATTTTAAGTGAATATAGAACAGAAAAGTTACAACAAGACAGATATAAGTAATACTTGAGAATTTAAAACATCATTTCATTGCAGCGGAAAGTTAAACATGTTTGGTTACACCAAAACCATAAACAAGAGTCAAGTACATAATATCCATCCTGATAAAACAAAAGTACATAATCCCACTACATAACTTAATAGCCATAATAGAAAAGATAAACTGAGCTTTACATCCACGGTCCAAGCTCCAAAAGATAGATAAAGCAGTCTGATCAAAGCCCACTAATGGTAGGCCCACTCTGATAACCTGAGGGTTGGAAAAAGATAAAAACAACGGGGTCAGACATAAGTCTGAGTGAGTCCTATAACCCTAACAATACAATCATTAAAGTAATTAGGGTATGATATAAACAAGGTACGGTACCTCTGGGGATAATGACTACACCAAGTAGCCAACTAAACACAGGATATACTAAGATAACCGGAAAGACGCATTTATCCACCCAAGGATAATTACTAGATTGCACCACCCCAGATCTACCCACCCAAGGGTAATTCCTACACTGCACCACACCAGTTCTACCCACCCAAGGGTAATTCCTACTTAAAGGTTGATCCCACTAAGTGTATTTATTAATTCTACCCAGTAGTTCCTTGTCCCCCTAGCTGACTACATAGGTGTCGTCTGCCCCTATCTCCACTAGGTGTACTCAGTAATTTTTAATAGTAGTTTCGTGTACCCCTAGCTGACTACATAGGTGTCGTCTGCCCCTATCTCCACTAGGTGTACCCACTACCCCCAAGCGATCGGCTCCCTACCGTAGATACCCGTGCTGGCCCCACAGTGGGGTGTATCACTCCCCAAAGTGGCAACCCGATAATCAATGGTGCACGGCTTATACCTACACGATGCAACAACGTCTTACCTACCAGCCCGGGTCCACACACGCATATGAAACCCGTTGGACTCGCGTTGCCACCGCTACCCCGTTTTGGCCTCTTATAGTCAAACCCAATATGCGTGTCCCGTCCTCGACCTGGGTCGAGCCCACAAAGATACGTTTGGGATATTGGTTGAAATGGGCCCCCACAAGCTACTACCTAAGCTTGCCATTTTATCTAGTGAATCCCACTTAACCCGTTAACCATGTCCACCTACATGTTACAAATCTTTGGTTAAGTCTTTTAATCATATTTTAATTGCCACTTAAGGCCCCCACAAGCTACTACTTAAGCTTGTCATTTAATTATATTTCAATTGCCACCTAAGGCCCCCACAAGCTACTACTTAAGCTTGTCATTTAATTATATTTCAATTGCCACCTAAGGCACCCACTAGATTTCCACATGCCACCCAAGGCACTTACTTGATTCCCACATGCCACCCAAGGCACTTACTTAACCCTTTAATCATGTTTAATTACATGTTCCACTTTGGTTAAGTATTCTAATCGTATTTTCCATTGCCACCCAAGGCAACCCACTAGTTTCCTCATGCCACCCAAGGCACCCCCACTAGTTACTACATGCCACCCAAGGCACCCACTGTAACACCCCACCTCCACTAGGATCACTCCATAGAATGTACTAGCTTTGGAGGGGCGTTATTGTGAAGGTAAACTTGCACAGAGATATCACAAGACAGAATATATAAATATAAATAAAGCAGCGGTAGCAGATAAAACCCATCATCATCATCTCAGAAAACCAACATAGTCAAGTACATACTACCAAATGTCATAATCCAAAATACAACATAAGTCTAGATACGTGATATCAAAATACATGGTAAAACATCAGTACTAATCCCCAGAAATAAAAGATAAGCCACAGCTAGCTCAGATCCATACGTGAGCTATCCAACAAGCAAGTCAAAGATCCACTAAGCAGATGTAGTCCCTCCCTGAGAACCTGTGGGGGGGGGGAAACGGAAGAAAAGAAGCGAAAGAAAACAGGTCAGTCAAAAAGACTGGTAAGCCCTACTACGATCAATCTATAAACTAATAAAGTTAACAGTATGATGGAAACTGAGATGAACATACTGGCAATAGATAAAGGTGACATCACATAGACGAGATTAAACTTTGCACCACAGTGTACTAGCAAACCCACAAAATAGATCTTGATCCCTTAGCCCAAACTTTGGCCCAATAACATGAAGTGACCTTAGTATAAGGCCCAGCCCAACGGTCTAGTCGATCGGCTCCCTATAAACCTAACACGTCGAGTGTTGGTGTCCATACGGCCCACATGGATGTAGTCAGACTGTGCTGGGTCCACCTTCGGGTGTATCAAGCCCTAAGGTGTCAACCCCAGACACCTAAGCAATAATGCACAGTCTAAGCCTACTGGTACCCGTGCCTCGAGTTTGTCCAACATCGGACTACGTGCACGTCCGTAGCCCGCCGGACCCGCACCGCTGTACCACTCAGCCGTCGCTTTGGTCGCTTACATCAGTCCAGTAATCGTGCCCCGCCCTAGCCTAGCCTCTAGGGTTGTGAATGATACCAAACTGGGATTACTGCTGGAACAGACCACGTTGCTAGGGTTTCTAAGAGGGTTAAGTGTGGTTTTAACCCCTCACTAAACCTGGATTAAATTAGCTAAGTGTAACCACTTAACCCCATCTAATCCTCGCATCCCCATTATTGGTTAAGTATTAGTGGGCCATGACTTAACCCTAATCATGAGGAATTAATTACTTAATGCACCCAACCTCTCACATTAGACATCCGTGGTTACCTGGGAAGATTTACACCACGTCTAGGTCTAACCTCGGGTCTTATGGTGCAACATGACCAACTACCCACATTAGACCCCACATTGTGGTTACCTGGGAAGATTTACACCACAACTAGGTCTAACCTCGAGTTGGCCATATCATGTTATCTAATGTCATGTCCACTTTAGAACATATTTACAAGTTAACATATACTTGGGTAGACCTAACTTAATAGGTAAATTCCCAAGGGGTAGACCTAACTTAATAGGTAAATTCCCAATCTTTTAGTTTCATGTATTTTTAAGTTTACCCAAACCCTCCCAACGTCATTATCTCGCTTACATATTCGTCATAACGTATAAGGGTATAAAAGGTAACTTGGCATAACATACATGGTGAACTTCACATGTCATAATAAACATGCATACATGTTAAACTTGCAAATCATGTCATGGTGAATTCGCATAAGCATGCATAGCTTATTAAATATGCATAACATGGTAAGGTGAACATGCATAATCCATTAAACTTGCATAACATGGTAAGATGAGCTTGCATAGGCATGCGTAATCCATTAAACTTGCATAACATGGTAAGATGAACTTGCATAAGCATGCATAATCCATTAAACTTGCATAACATGGTAAGGTGAACATGCATAATCCATTAAACTTGCATAACATGGTAAGGTGAACTTGCATAAACATGCATAACCCATGAGACATGTAGAACATGACATAATAAGCTCGCATAAGCATGCATAACTTGTGAAACATGTAAAACATGGCATAGAAATCTCGCATATGCATGCATAACTTATGAATCATATAAAACATGACATAGTGAGTTCGCATAAGCATGCATAATCAACTAAAATCACACAAATCTCAACTTTCACCAAACATTAACTTTAGAGTTTGTAAAGTGAAGGTAAGAGGGCTTACAAATATAAACAAGCCACAAATCCACCAAATAAGATGAAGAAGCCCTTTTAAAAACTCAAAACAAAGCCTCAAATAAGAAAACCCTTTTGCAAGATCCCAAAAACACAAACTTAGCAAATCAAACTTGCTACTTAATGAAGTATGCAAGTTATTAAGCACTCATACAACATAGAAAAGGTTGTATGATCATCATATCTTCATAGGATTTAACTTTGAGGAAGGTGGAGGCTAGGTTTTAGGTGGAGGCCATTTGAGGATTCAAATTGACATAGTTTAGTTGCAAGATTGATTAATGAGGCTTTAGGGTAGGATTAGGGGTATATTTAAAGAGAATTAGAGTGTTTTAGGCCCTAGGATTAACCCTAGATTAGGTTTGGCCCGTCAGATCTTAGAATTCTCCAGAACCAAGCCACTTGACCCAACCCAAATCAGAAATGGTGCACCAGGCTAAACTGCCTGGGCACCCCCTGTCGACAGGGCTGTCGACAGGGCAGTCGACACCCTGGGTGCCCTGTCGACTTGCCTGTCGACATGGGCCCCCTGGCGGGAATTTTCCCGCCTAACCCTGATTAGCCCTAATCCGTTTTGTTTAATTTGAAATTTAAATCTGTCTTTAGCATAGAAATTTCTGAAAACTCCAATGGGCCTTAACTGGGTCATACGGACTCCGATTTTCGAAAACTCGGACTCTATTTCGCGTATTTTTCCGAGACGATCGCAATGGCATAGCCCGTTTCCCCTGATTCTGATTTTTGAATTAAATTCTGCCTCGATTTATGTTATAATAGTTTATTGGAAATACAGGTTGTTATATTCTCCCCTCCTTAAAGGATTTCGTCCCCGAAATCTTCAAGTTAGGAAGAACATATCCTACCATCCATCATCCATCTACTCAAATCATCATCCACGAGCAGCCATTGTCCTTAAAAGATTCTAAATGTTGTATGAACATATGCAAAAGTGTGTGTATATGTACTTATCTAATGCGATGATCAATGCAAAATATGTTGGTGAAATGTATCCATATGTATGCAAATCCCTAACATAATGTATAATATCTACATGCGTGCTCAATCATACATCCATATGCAACATCCATGTGATTGCATACAAATTTCATCCAAGAATAAGCATAAACACTCATGCACATGCAATATGAGGAGTGTGTGAGCCGATCTAGTGCCTAATGTGTATCATGCATCCACGAGTGACCACTTGCAAACACTTGCAACCACTTGCAACAATCAACCATAACATGCTTCAAACACATGTTTCATCCAAAGGGTTTCTACCTAAGGTTCTCATGATCAGCTTAGCACGATAACTAGATAAATATGGATTAGCAAAGAGAAAGATATTCTAACAAAGGGAAGAGATTGAGAGTGTACCCTCAAACAGGAATGGATAAAGCCCACGCATCTTCTCCTCGGTTTCCCAAGTTGCGTCCTCTTCGGCTTCACCCCATTGAACTTTCACCAATCTGACCTCACGATTCCTTAGCTTCTTGGTCTCTGTCCCCAAGATACGAATCGGAGCTTTCCTTAAAGTTGCTTCTTTCTCTACCTCCACGTCTTCAAGCATGCTAGGCTCAACCACCTCAGCGGACTCATGCAGGCACTTTCGGAGATGCGAGACATGAAAGACATTATGCACTCCGGACAACTTCTCGGGCAATTGCACTCTATAAGCCATCTTCCCAATTCTCTCAATGATGGGGAAGGGTCCAACAAATCTCGGTGCTAGCTTCCCAACAGCTCCAAATCGGACCACATTCCGCAAAGGAGAAACCTTCACGAAAACCTTGTCCCCAACCTCAAACTCCAATTCGGACCTTCGCCTGTCAGCATAGGATTTCTGCCGGTCTTGGGCCGCTTTCATCCGTCTTCTAATCAACTCAACCTTCTCGGATGTATCCCTAATCATGTCGGGTCCAAGTATAAGCTTATCCGTGGATTCCCACCAACATGTAGGTGACTTGCACGGCCTCCCATATAAAGCCTCAAAGGGTGCCATCCCTATGCTCGCCTGATAACTGTTGTTGTATGCAAACTCGACAAGAGGAAGGTGGTCTTCCCAAGCACCACCAAAATCCAGAATGCAAAGCCTTAACAAGTCCTCAAGTACCCTATTCACCCTTTCTGTCTGGCCGTCTGTTTGTGGGTGATAGGCCGTACTTAGGTTCAATTTCGTGCCCATAGCCTCCTGCAAGCTGTTCCAGAACTGACTAGTAAAGATGGGGTCTCGGTCACTGACTATGCTGGAAGGGACCCCATGTAGTCGCACTATCTCACGAAGATATACTGATGCTAGTCCAGATGCGGTCCTTTTGCTCTTTACTGGGATAAAGTGAGCACTCTTCGTGAGCCTATCCACAATGACCCATATGCTCGTATTCCCCTTCCTGGACCTTGGAAGCCCATCAATAAAGTCCATAGAAATGCTCTCCCACTTCCATAGCGGGACCTCTAGCGGATGTAATAGCCCACCGGGCTTCCTCGACTCAGCTTTTACTCTTTGACAAATAACACATCTCGAGACAAATTCGGCCACATCCTTCTTCATTCCAGGCCAGAAGAAAACGCGCTTCATGTCCTTATACATCTTATCACCCCCTGGATGTATGGTCATCTTGGAGCGATGTGCTTCCTCGAGAACTTTCCTCACCAAGTCTTCTACCATCGGGACACAAAGCCTTCCATCTCTCCTCAGCCAACCCCTATCGTCTATAGAATGTCGAGCAAGGTGACTAGATGTCTCTCCTCGAACCAGCTTATCCAAGATCTCAATTATCTGAGGGTCTTCCTTTTGCGAAGCCCCAACTTGATCTAGGAGGGTAGGCCTGAGCTCTAAAGATGCCAAGGAACCGGTCACCGACTCCATTTCCAAAGAGAAATCAAAGGTCGCTAAGAACTCTAAATTCTTCATCTCAACAAACAGAGGACTTAGTGTCAACCTTTTCCTACTCAACGCATCCGCTACAACATTCCCCTTGCCAGGGGTATAGGATATCTCAAAATCATAGGAAGCCAAAAATTCCATCCATCTCTGCTGTCTTAAGTTCAGATCTTTCTGCGAAAAGAGGTACTTCAAAGACTTATGATCAGTATATAGCTCAAATCTCTCTCCCAGAAGGTAATGACGCCATGCTTTGAGCGCATATACAATCGCTGCCAGCTCTAGATCATGAGTGGGATAATTCCTCTCATGCACCTTAAGTTGCCTCCCACCAAAACATATAACCCTGCCCTCTTGCATCAGAACGGCACCCAATCCCGTGCCACAAGCATCAGTGTACACGGTAAATATCTTACCACCATCGGGTAAGGCTAGAACTGGTGCGGAGGTAAGGGCTCTTTTGAGTCTCTGAAAAGCAAGCTCACAATCCATATCCCAAGCAAAGACTAAGTTCTTCTTCGTCAACTTAGTAAGAGGAGCGGATATCTTTGCGAAGTCCTTGATGAACTTCCGATAGAAACCCGCAAGACCCAGAAAGCTTCTCACCTCGGTTGCATTCCTTGGAGTCTTCCAATCCTGGACTGCAACCACCTTAGCGGGATCCACCGCTAAGCCTTGCTTGGATACGATATGCCCAAGAAATCTGACTTCCCTTCTCCAAAAGTGGCACTTGGAGAACTTGGCTTTTAACTGGTGTGCTCTGAGTGTGTCCATCACCTCTACTAGGTGCCTCGCATGTTCTTTCTCATCCTTGGAGAAGACCAGAATATCATCAACAAAGACCACGACAAACTTATTCAAGAACTCCCGAAACACCCTACTCATCAAATCCACAAAATACGCGGGTGCATTCGTCAAACCGAACGGCATAACAAGCCATTCAAAGAATCCGTCTGGAGTTCTGAATGCAGTCTTGTCTATACTGTCTTCAGCCACTCTGAGCTGATGAAAACCCGTAGCAAGGTCAAGCTGAGAGAAAACAGAAGCACCAACAAGTTGATCAAAGAGATCATCGATCCTTGGTAACGGGTGTCGGTTCTTCTTAGTCAGCTTATTCAATTCTCTATAATCCACACAGAGTCGAAGAGAGCCATCTGCCTTAGTTGCAAACACCACAGGCGCTCCCCATTCGGATATACTCCTTCTGATGAAGCCCTTCTCAAGCAATTCTTTCACTTGCTTGCTCAGCTCCCGTCTCTCACGCGGAGCCATATGCCGAACGGGCAAAGAAACAGGTTTAGCATTATCTACCAGATAGATGCGAAAGTCAATCTCTCGTTTAGGGGGCAACCCCTTAACTTCTTCAAACACATCTGGATAATCTCGGACCACCCTTACAGACTGAAGGGTCTCCTCTGATGAGTCGAGAGATTCTAGATAGCATAACATGACGGGATTCTTCGGATTGCATGAAATCTCTAAGGTGTTGCCCAGGCGAGTCACAAGCCTTACAACCCTATGCTCACAATCCAGAATGGCTCCATATCTAGACAGCCAATCCATGCCCAAGATCAATCCGTATCCCCTGAAACCTAGAACATACGCACTACACAAGAACTCAACGCTGAGTATAGAAATCCTTAGATCCTCACATATCATAGATAGATGAGCAGAACCCCCAATGGGATTCGAAACACAAACGGGATCATCCACTAAGCTAGTACTGAGGTGCAAGCTATCAACAAGATCAGATGAAATAAAGCTATGTGATGCACCGGAATCAAACAAGGTACGTACTGGAAGATCAGAGATATAAACAAGGTTCTCAACAGAAACACTACCTCTCTCGGGAACTGAAGCGGCATTGAGAGCATGAACTTGCCCTCCTGAAGATCCAGCCTGTCCTTTCTTCTTTGGGCAGTCTTTGCTGAAGTGCCCAGTCTCTCCACAAGAAAAGCATCCACCACTAAGCTTCCTTTTCTTCTTCCTGCAATCCTTAGCAAAATGCCCAGCTATGCCATAGTAATTGCACTTCCCCTTGCCTTTGTTGTTGCCCTTCTTGTTCTTATTCTGATTTCCTTGACTGCTTTGACCTTGGTTGCCTTTGCCTTGGGAATCAGCCTTCTTTGCTTGAGTATCGCCCGACTTGACTTCCTTCTTTCCCTCTCCCTGGAGCAGAGCCATATTGACCAAACTCTCGAAAGTGGCTCCATGCGGAATAGGTGACATCGCCAAGCCCTATAGCGGCTCATTCAATCCTCTGGCAAATCGAAGAGCCTTCTTCTCCGGGGTGTTTACTATATCCAAACCAAAGCGGGCCAGCTGATTAAACTTGTTCACATACTCCTTGACAGACATATCCCCTTGCTTTAATGCAATGAACTTCTCCATTTGTAAATTCGCCTCAGCTGAAGATAGAAACTTGGTCACAAATCTAGCCCTCAAATCGGCCCAAGTCTCGACGGGCCTCGTCCCATTGGTGACCTCCCACCAATAGGCCGCCTCATCCTTCAAAAGCCATACGGTCAATAAGATTTTCCTCTCGTCATCAATCCCAAAGATAGCAAACAAGTCCTCCGTGTCCTTTAACCAATTCCTAGCTTCAACGAAAGATTCTGTGCCTAGGAAATTCTTGCCTCCCATTGCCTTGAAGTCTTTACACACCTTTGTAAACTCAATCTGAGGATGCTGAGGGGGAGGAGGAGGAAGAGGAGCCTCAGCAACGGGAGGAGGAGGAACATTAGCAACGGGAGGGGGAATATTAACTGCTGGAGGAGGGGGAACAGGGACCACCGGAGGAGGGATATTAGGGATAGGATTCTCAACTACAGGAGGAGGAGTGGGAGTAGGGTTGGCGGGACCAGTTGCCGCCCTAGCTTCTAGGAGTCTCCTATACCAGAGTGGTACGTTCACTCCATCTGGGATGTCAAGATTCTCAGCCATACTGAAACAAAAGATAAGATAAGATTAGGTCAAGGGAACGAAGGATAACGCTGATGGCTTTTGGGGATTAGCCTTAAAATAATCTAGACTTTATTCTGGAAAATACTTAGTAGGTTTTTGAAAATAGTTTTTCGAAAAGGGTTTTTTTTTTTTTTTTTTTTTCAAAAGTTTTGTTCAATCTTGTTAACCTTGCGCTCTGATACCAAATGTAACACCCCACCTCCACTAGGATCACTCCATAGAATGTACTAGCTTTGGAGGGGCGTTATTGTGAAGGTAAACTTGCACAGAGATATCACAAGACAGAATATATAAATATAAATAAAGCAGCGGTAGCAGATAAAACCCATCATCATCATCTCAGAAAACCAACATAGTCAAGTACATACTACCAAATGTCATAATCCAAAATACAACATAAGTCTAGATACGTGATATCAAAATACATGGTAAAAGATCAGTACTAATCCCCAGAAATAAAAGATAAGCCACAGCTAGCTCAGATCCATACGTGAGCTATCCAACAAGCAAGTCAAAGATCCACTAAGCAGATGTAGTCCCTCCCTGAGAACCTGTGGGGGGGGGGGGGGAAACGGAAGAAAAGAAGCGAAAGAAAACAGGTCAGTCAAAAAGACTGGTAAGCCCTACTACGATCAATCTATAAACTAATAAAGTTAACAGTATGATGGAAACTGAGATGAACATACTGGCAATAGATAAAGGTGACATCACATAGACGAGATTAAACTTTGCACCACAGTGTACTAGCAAACCCACAAAACAGATCTTGATCCCTTAGCCCAAACTTTGGCCCAATAACATGAAGTGACCTTAGTATAAGGCCCGGCCCAACGGTCTAGTCGATCGGCTCCCTATAAACCTAACACGTCGAGTGTTGGTGTCCATACGGCCCACATGGATGTAGTCAGACTGTGCTGGGTCCACCTTCGGGTGTATCAAGCCCTAAGGTGTCAACCCCAGACACCTAAGCAATAATGCACAGTCTAAGCCTACTGGTACCCGTGCCTCGAGTTTGTCCAACATCGGACTACGTGCACGTCCGTAGCCCGCCGGACCCGCACCGCTGTACCACTCAGCCGTCGCTTTGGTCGCTTACATCAGTCCAGTAATCGTGCCCCGCCCTAGCCTAGCCTCTAGGGTTGTGAATGATACCAAACTGGGATTACTGCTGGAACAGACCACGTTGCTAGGGTTTCTAAGAGGGTTAAGTGTGGTTTTAACCCCTCACTAAACCTGGATTAAATTAGCTAAGTGTAACCACTTAACCCCATCTAATCCTCGCATCCCCATTATTGGTTAAGTATTAGTGGGCCATGACTTAACCCTAATCATGAGGCATTAATTACTTAATGCACCCAACCTCTCACATTAGACATCCGTGGTTACCTGGGAAGATTTACACCACGTCTAGGTCTAACCTCGGGTCTTATGGTGCAACATGACCAACTACCCACATTAGACCCCACGTTGTGGTTACCTGGGAAGATTTACACCACAACTAGGTCTAACCTCGAGTTGGCCATATCATGTTATCTAATGTCATGTCCACTTTAGAACATATTTACAAGTTAACATATACTTGGGTAGACCTAACTTAATAGGTAAATTCCCAAGGGGTAGACCTAACTTAATAGGTAAATTCCCAATCTTTTAGTTTCATGTATTTTTAAGTTTACCCAAACCCTCCCAACGTCATTATCTCGCTTACATATTCGTCATAACGTATAAGGGTATAAAAGGTAACTTGGCATAACATACATGGTGAACTTCACATGTCATAATAAACATGCATACATGTTAAACTTGCAAATCATGTCATGGTGAATTCGCATAAGCATGCATAGCTTATTAAATATGCATAACATGGTAAGGTGAACATGCATAATCCATTAAACTTGCATAACATGGTAAGATGAGCTTGCATAGGCATGCGTAATCCATTAAACTTGCATAACATGGTAAGATGAACTTGCATAAGCATGCATAATCCATTAAACTTGCATAACATGGTAAGGTGAACATGCATAATCCATTAAACTTGCATAACATGGTAAGGTGAACTTGCATAAACATGCATAACCCATGAGACATGTAGAACATGACATAATAAGCTCGCATAAGCATGCATAACTTGTGAAACATGTAAAACATGGCATAGAAATCTCGCATATGCATGCATAACTTATGAATCATATAAAACATGACATAGTGAGTTCGCATAAGCATGCATAATCAACTAAAATCACACAAATCTCAACTTTCACCAAACATTAACTTTAGAGTTTGTAAAGTGAAGGTAAGAGGGCTTACAAATATAAACAAGCCACAAATCCACCAAATAAGATGAAGAAGCCCTTTTAAAAACTCAAAACAAAGCCTCAAATAAGAAAACCCTTTTGCAAGATCCCAAAAACACAAACTTAGCAAATCAAACTTGCTACTTAATGAAGTATGCAAGTTATTAAGCACTCATACAACATAGAAAAGGTTGTATGATCATCATATCTTCATAGGATTTAACTTTGAGGAAGGTGGAGGCTAGGTTTTAGGTGGAGGCCATTTGAGGATTCAAATTGACATAGTTTAGTTGCAAGATTGATTAATGAGGCTTTAGGGTAGGATTAGGGGTATATTTAAAGAGAATTAGAGTGTTTTAGGCCCTAGGATTAACCCTAGATTAGGTTTGGCCCGTCAGATCTTAGAATTCTCCAGAACCAAGCCACTTGACCCAACCCAAATCAGAAATGGTGCACCAGGCTAAACTGCCTGGGCACCCCCTGTCGACAGGGCTGTCGACAGGGCAGTCGACACCCTGGGTGCCCTGTCGACTTGCCTGTCGACATGGGCCCCCTGGCGGGAATTTTCCCGCCTAACCCTGATTAGCCCTAATCCGTTTTGTTTAATTTGAAATTTAAATCTGTCTTTAGCATAGAAATTTCTGAAAACTCCAATGGGCCTTAACTGGGTCATACGGACTCCGATTTTCGAAAACTCGGACTCTATTTCGCGTATTTTTCCGAGACGATCGCAATGGCATAGCCCGTTTCCCCTGATTCTGATTTTTGAATTAAATTCTGCCTCGATTTATGTTATAATAGTTTATTGGAAATACAGGTTGTTATACCCACTTAACCCCTCATGCCCCACTACATGCTAATTTGGTTAAGTGTTTCTTAGTTAATTAAGATCGTAACCTTTGTAAAGACCTCTCACATTAGACTGTCTTTTATGGCAGCTGGATATGCCGGTTGGTTCCGGGCAGCCTTACACCATAACAGAGTCTAACCTCGTGTCTTTACACCTGTCACGTATTTAGTTTATGACTAAGACCTCTCACATTGGGCCAATCATTTGTAGCCGCTGGATTTGCCGGTCGGTTCCGGGCAGTCTTATGCTACAAAAGGGTCCAACCTCGTGTCTTAATAGATTAATTACACCTAATTAATCACCCCCATAATTTGTATTAATTATCCCTAATTAATTACAAATATTTAAGAATATGGGTAGACCTAACTCAATAGGTAAATTCCCAATTCCATAATATGGGTAGACCTAACTTAATAGGTAAATTCCCAATTCCATAATATGGGTAGACCTAACTTAATAGGTAAATTCCCAATTATGTCCATCCACTTTACGGTATGTTTGATTATACCCACTTCACACAATTTTATGTGTTCATTAATTTTTACCCCATCGTCCCCACGTAAATACGTTAACATGACATACTTCAAAAGAGAAGATTCATCATACACACAATGGGTTCAACTTAGCATATCATTAGCATTACCATGGGTTTAAAAGGTGTCAACTTGTATATATGACCACAAACCCAACTTGCATAAATAACCAACCCAAACTTGCATGAATCACACATGTCATGAAGATGGTAACTTGCTTAAATGTTCATGTTATAGACCTATCATAAAGGTGTCAACTTGCATACAAGTCATAGGTCTAAAAGGGACGAACTCGCACATGTACTTGTGTCATACATAAAGGCCAACTTGCATATGAACTTGCACCATAACTTGCATATGAACTCGCATCACAACTTGCATATGAACTTGCATCATAACTTGCATATGAACTTGCATCATAACTTGCATCATAACTTGCATATGAACTTGCATCATAACTTGCATATGACCAAACACTTAGCATGCATAAAACCAAATACTTAGCATGCATAAAACCAAATACATAGCATGCATAAAACCAATTACATAGCATGCATAAAACCAAGTGCATAACTTGCATATCATGTTACATATAACTTGCATATACTCTCACATATAGTTTGCATAACATGTTACATATGCATAAATGTTCAACATAGTGTTTTGCATCATAAAACATGGCATTAAACTTGCATATAGCATAAAACTTGCAAAACACATAACATACACTATACTAAACTTCCATAAACACATTTATCCACAAACATAGCCATCTCTTATGATATCCTACCATAATCAATTTAACAATTGATTATTAAAGCTATAGGAACTCACCACTAAGCTCCCATAAGCAAACCCTTGCCACAAATTACCCAAAAACTCTAGCCTTGGACATAAAGCGTGCAACTTGATGATGAATGCAAGGTAATGATCACTCATAAAACTCAAAGATGCTTGTATGAACATGAAAGCCTTCATAGAAATAGTTTTATAAGAGGATGGTGGCTAGGACTTTGAGTGGAGGCCATGATCATAGAAATTTTTGGCATAGTTTAGTTAGGAGATAGAATTATGATCATTTAGGGGTGGTTTAGGGTCTTATTTATAGGATTAGGATGTGTTTTAGACCCTTAGATTAACCCTAGGTTAGTTTAGGGCCATCAGATCTCGGAAGCTTCCAGAAACCAGCCCCAAAACACAGCCCACACACTAAAATGGTGCACCAGGCCATACTGGCCGGGCACCCCCTGTCGACATCCAAGTCGACAGGGCTGTCGACTTGGTCAAGCCAAGTCGACTGCCCAGTCGACAGGCCTGTCGACTTGGGTAGCCAGGCGGGAATTTTCCCCGCCTGCGCCCAATGGCCCATTTTCAAAATTTGAATCCTGAATTTTAAATCTGTTTTAAACTTTGAATTTTCTGCAAACTTCATTGGGCCATAACTGGGCCATACGGACTCCGATTCTCGAAAACTCGGACTCTATTTCGCATATTTTTCCGAGACGAACGCAATGACGCAGCCCGTTTTCCCCCAATTCTCACACCTGAGATTATTTATTCTGTAATTAGTGAATTTTAACATTAACCGAAATTCGGGGTGTTACATTCTCCCCTCCTTAAAGGATTTCGTCCCCGAAATCTCTAAGCTAAGGAGAATGCATATCCTACCATCCAAACAACCATCTACTCAATCCATCAAACACGAGCATCCATTGTCCTTAAAACAATTTCTAATGATGTATGAGCATATGCAAAAAGTGTGTGTATATGTTCCCTATCTAATGTATGAACATATGCAAACCATGATAGTGCCATGCATCCATTATGTATGCGAGAGAACCCTATCGACACATACAATATCTACATGAGTGCACAATCATTCACCAAAATGAATCATCCATGTGATAACACAACCATTATACATCCATT
Source organism: Allium sativum (assembly GCA_030737875.1). NCBI lineage: Eukaryota > Viridiplantae > Streptophyta > Magnoliopsida > Asparagales > Amaryllidaceae > Allium > Allium sativum. Next base: position 562,698,236 of record CM060919.1, on the reverse strand, counting down.
AATATAGTTACCTACAAACAATTTTATGCAATATGCAATATGAAGTGATTGAGCCGATCTAGTGCCTAGAGTGTGTATATATGCATCCACGAGCAACCACTAGCAACCACTTGCATCCACATGCATCCATCAACCATAACATGTCTCAAACACATGTTCCAACCATAGGTTTACCCTATCTAAAGGTCAAAGGTACTAATGAGAGGACATACTAAAGATAAGATAAGCACTAGACAAACGATAAAGGAGACGTTTAAAGGACATACCCTCAAAAAGGAATGGGTATTACGAACGCATCTTTGCTTCTGTCTCCCAAGTAGCATTGCTCTCTCCTTCTCTCCTTTTCACCTTGACTAGTCGAACCTCTCTGTTTCTCAACTTCCTAACCTCTGACCCAAGGATGCGGGTAGGAGCTCATCGAATAATCACATCACGCTCTACCTTTACTTCTTTAAGCAAGTTCGTCTCTACCGCCTCTGCGGTCTTATGTAGGCACTTCCTCAAATGTGACACATGGAATACATCGTGTACACCACTAAGTCTGTCGGGCAACTCCTCCAATGGAAGATGCTCTTCCCATGTACCTCCAAAATCCAAGATACATTGCCTCAAAAGGTCTTCTAAAATACGATTCACCCTCTCGGTCTGGCCGTCCGTCTGAGGATGATATGCGGTACTCAAACACAACTGAGTCCCTACCGCCTCTTGCAAACTTTTCCAAAATTCTCTAGTGAAGATAGGATCTCGATCTCTCACTATACTGGAAGGTACACCATGCAATCTAATAATCTCTTGAATGTAAACTGAAGCTAGCCATAAAGTAGTTCTCTTACTCTTCACGGGTATACAGTGGGCGCTCTTAGTAAGTCTGTCTACTACCACCCAAATTCCCGTATTACCCTTCCTCGATCTTGGTAATCCATCGAGACACTATCCCACTTCCTTAGCGGAACCTCCAATGGGTGAAGCAACCCACCGGGTTTCTTCTGCTCCGCTTTCATTTGCTAGCACACCAAGCATTTAGCGACATACTCGGCCACATCTTTCTTCATACCGACCCAAAAGAAAACTCGCTTCATGTCTTGGTACATCTTGTCCCCACCGGGATGAATGGTCATCTTCGACCGATGTGCATCATCAAGCATAGCCTTCCTCAAACCCTCGTCTTGCGGTACACAAAGTCTACCGTCTCTACGCAACCACCCCTTACCATCTAGGGTGTACCTACTCAAATGGCTGGACGACCCCCTCCTCGTGAGCTTCTCTACTAACTCATCCAACTGTGGGTCGTCTCGCTGTGTCTCGCCAATTCGTCCCAAAAGAGTAGGCCTAACCTCCAAGGAGGCTAGCAAACAGGGTACAAAGTCAACGGAAGGTCTAAAGTCAAACATAGAAATAAACTCTAAGCTCCATCGTTCAACAAACCATGAACTCGAGGACAACTTTTTTTCTACTTAAGGCGTCCGCTACCACGTTACCCTTGCTAGGGGTATACGCTATCTCAAACTCATAGGATGCTAAGAATTCCATCCACATTTGTTGTCTTAAGACAATGCGCTCAAAGAGTTTCCAACACTTCCCTAAGATGTAGGGCATGCTTTTCTCCACTTCTAGAGAAAATCAGGATATTCTCCCATGCAAAATCATCACAACTTTCCATCTCTCACGCAGACCTCCTTAGTCGAACTTGACATCCCCCAAATGCAAGCCCCAAAGGCCTGAACCAATATCAGACAAACACCCAAGGGATGCCTCCTTCGAATTCAGACGACCTACATGAGATGATACTAGTAAAAACGGCTAAATAACTAAACCCTTGTCCAACTCTGGATGTCTTTGCCGGTCTCGGTCCAAAACCACCGTTTATCCCATAACTGGCTTTGCTCAACCTATTGAGCTCATGCGAAAACTTATTTCGCTCCTAGGAAAGACCAAGATGTCATTTACAAAGACTATCACGAACTTATTTAGGTACTCCCTGAACACCCTTCTCATCAAGTCACTAAAGTATGCAGGGGCGTTCGTCAAACCAAATGGCATCACCAGCCACTCATAAAAACCATCCGGAGTCCTAAAGGTAGTCTTCTCTATACTATCCTCAGCCACTCTCAACTGATGGAACTCCGTGGCTGAGTCCACCGCGAAAACACTGAGGCGCCAACCAACTGATCAAAAAGATCATCAATCCTCGGCAATGGGTGTCTATTCTTCTTCGTTATCTTGTTAAATTCCCTATAACCTGTACAAAGTCTGAGGGACCCATCCGCCTTCATAGCAAAAACTACTGGAGCACCCCACTCCGATATACTTCGTCTTATGAACCCTTTCTCAAGCAAATCGCCTACTTGCTTATGGAGTTCCCTCCTCTCACGAGGAGCCATGTGGCACCCTGGCCAAGATACTGGTTTGGCATTGTCTACCAGATATATTCGGAAGTCATTCTCCCGTTCCGGAGGTAAGCCCTTTACCTCCTCCAACACATCCGAGTATTCCCGGACCACTCTAACAGATCACAAACTCCTTATCAACGTGTCAAGCGATAACTTAGCATAACAGATTCCATGGGATTACAAGAGATCTCGAGAGTGTTACCCAAGCGGGTCATAAGCCTAACAACTCTCCCTTCAAAATCAAGAACAGCACCCCTACTGGATAACCAGTCCATGCCCAAAACTAACCCATAGCCCGTGAAGCCCAAAAAGCATCACATCGAAACTCAACGCTAAGCATGGCAACTTTCAAACCCAAACACATCATGGAGCCCCAATTGGGTTTGAAACAACTAAGGGATCATCTACTAACTGGTGTCTAAGTGCAGTGACTTAACTAACAATGATGAGATAAACGAACTTGATGCGTCAGAATCAAATAAAGTCCGAATCGGATAATAAAGAAATCCAAATTCCAACCTAGACGGTCCTATCCCCATCTGGTACCCTAGTCGTGAGGGAATACAACCACCCTCCAGGAGATTCCGTACCTTGCCCTTGCCTCTTTGGACAATCCTAATAAGATGTCCTATTCCTCCAAAAGGATAACTACTAGCCCTCTTCTTCCCATTCTCCACTCGTAACCTCCCATCAAAATGAGGTTTCGCCCTTCATTAAACATCAACTATTTGAGCCTTCCTCCCATCGTCTATCCAATAGGTACCTACAAGTCCTCCTCCTTCTTGAACCAACTTCTAGTCCGACTAATGTCCAAGTTCCTCGAAGTGGTTTTCCATTCTTATCTATCTTAGAAAGATCATCTATACACGGAGGGGAAACTCAAAACGAGAGAGGAAGAGATTCAAAATGGAGAATTCGAAAGATAAAGATATGGCTATCGGGGATTATGCTTTTCTTTCAAAAACTTTTCTCTTAAAAGACATGTTTTTGAAAATACTCCTTTCAAAAATATTCTTAGAAAATAGTTTTTCTAAAAAATTTATCTGTTCTGGTAACCTTAAGCTCTGATACCACGTGTAACACCCCACACCCGCTACGGTCACTCACTAAGGGAATGCCATAACATCGGTGGAGTATTTTAAGTGAATATAGAACAGAAAAGTTACAACAAGACAGATATAAGTAATACTTGAGAATTTAAAACATCATTTCATTGCAGCGGAAAGTTAAACATGTTTGGTTACACCAAAACCATAAACAAGAGTCAAGTACATAATATCCATCCTGATAAAACAAAAGTACGTAATCCTACTACATAACTTAATAGCCATAATAGAAAAGATAAACTGAGCTTTACATCCACGGTCCAAGCTCCAAAAGATAGATAAAGCAGTCTGATCAATGCCCACTAATGGTAGGCCCACTCTGATAACCTGAGGGTTGGAAAAAGATAAAAACAACGGGGTCAGACATAAGTCTGAGTGAGTCCTATAACCCTAACAATACAATCATTAAAGTAATTAGGGTATGATATAAACAAGGTACGGTACCTCTGGGGATAATGACTACACCAAGTAGCCAACTAAACACAGGATATACTAAGATAACCGGAAAGACGCATTTATCCACCCAAGGATAATTACTAGATTGCACCACCCCAGATCTACCCACCCAAGGGTAATTCCTACACTGCACCACACCAGTTCTACCCACCCAAGGGTAATTCCTACTTAAAGGTTGATCCCACTAAGTGTATTTAGTAATTCTACCCAGTAGTTCCTTGTCCCCCTAGCTGACTACATAGGTGCCGTCTGCCCCTATCTCCACTAGGTGTACTCAGTAATTTTTAATAGTAGTTTCGTGTACCCCTAGCTGACTACATAGGTGCCGTCTGCCCCTATCTCCACTAGGTGTACCCACTACCCCCAAGCGATCGGCTCCCTACCATAGATACCCGTGCTGGCCCCACAGTGGGGTGTATCACTCCCCAAAGTGGCAACCCGATAATCAATGGTGCACGGCTTATACCTACACGATGCAACAACGTCTTACCTACCAGCCCGGGTCCACACACGCATATGAAACCCGTTGGACTCGCGTTGCCACCGCTACCCTGTTTTGGCCTCTTATAGTCAAGCCTAATATGTGTGTCCCGTCCTCGACCTGGGTCGAGCCCACAAAGATACGTTTGGGATATTGGTTGAAATGGGCCCCCACAAGCTACTACCTAAGCTTGCCATTTTATCTAGTGAATCCCACTTAACCCGTTAACCATGTCCACCTACATGTTACAAATCCTTGGTTAAGTCTTTTAATCATATTTTAATTGCCACTTAAGGCCCCCACAAGCTACTACTTAAGCTTGTCATTTAATTATATTTCAATTGCCACCTAAGGCCCCCACAAGCTACTACTTAAGCTTGTCATTTAATTATATTTCAATTGCCACCTAAGGCACCCACTAGATTTCCACATGCCACCCAAGGCACTTACTTGATTCCCACATGCCACCCAAGGCACTTACTTGATTCCCACATGCCACCCAAGGCACTTACTTAACCCTTTAATCATGTTTAATTACATGTTCCACTTTGGTTAAGTATTCTAATCGTATTTTCCATTGCCACCCAAGGCAACCCACTAGTTTCCTCATGCCACCCAATGCACCCCCACTAGTTACTACATGCCACCCAAGGCACCCACTTAACCCCTCATGCCCCACTACATGCTAATTTGGTTAAGTGTTTCTTAGTTAATTAAGATCATAACCTTTGTAAAGACCTCTCACATTAGACTGTCTTTTATGGCAGCTGGATATGCCGGTTGGTTCCGGGCAGCCTTACACCATAACAGAGTCTAACCTCGTGTCTTTACACTTGTCACGTATTTAGTTTATGACTAAGACCTCTCACATTGGGCCAATCATTTGTAGCCGCTGGATTTGCCGGTCGGTTCCGGGCAGTCTTATGCTACAAAAGGGTCCAACCTCGTGTCTTAGTAGATTAATTACACCTAATTAATCACCCCCATAATTTGTATTAATTATCCCTAATTAATTACAAATATTTAAGAATATGGGTAGACCTAACTCAATAGGTAAATTCCCAATTCCATAATATGGGTAGACCTAACTTAATAGGTAAATTCCCAATTCCATAATATGGGTAGACCTAACTTAATAGGTAAATTCCCAATTATGTCCATCCACTTTACGGTATGTTTGATTATACCCACTTCACACAATTTTATGTGTTCATTAAATTTTACCCCATCGTCCCCACGTAAATACGTTAACATGACATACTTCAAAAGAGAAGATTCATCATACACACAATGGGTTCAACTTAGCATATCATTAGCATTACCATGGGTTTAAAAGGTGTCAACTTGTATATATGACCACAAACCCAACTTGCATAAATAACCAACCCAAACTTGCATGAATCACATATGTCATGAAGATGGTAACTTGCTTAAATGTTCATGTTATAGACCTATCATAAAGGTGTCAACTTGCATACAAGTCATAGGTCTAAAAGGGACGAACTCGCACATGTACTTGTGTCATACATAAAGGCCAACTTGCATATGAACTTGCACCATAACTTGCATATGAACTCGCATCACAACTTGCATATGAACTTGCATCATAACTTGCATATGAACTTGCATCATAACTTGCATATGAACTTGCATCATAACTTGCATATGAACTTGCATCATAACTTGCATATGACCAAACACTTAGCATGCATAAAACCAAATACTTAGCATGCATAAAACCAAATACATAGCATGCATAAAACCAATTACATAGCATGCATAAAACCAAGTGCATAACTTGCATATCATGTTACATATAACTTGCATATACTCTCACATATAGTTTGCATAACATGTTACATATGCATAAATGTTCAACATAGTGTTTTGCATCATAAAACATGGCATTAAACTTGCATATAGCATAAAACTTGCAAAACACATAACATACACTATACTAAACTTGCATAAACACATTTATCCACAAACATAGCCATCTCTTATCATATCCTACCATAATCAATTTAACAATTGATTATTAAAGCTATAGGAACTCACCACTAAGCTCCCATAAGCAAACCCTTGCCACAAATTACCCAAAAACTCTAGCCTTGGACATAAAGCTTGCAACTTGATGATGAATGCAAGGTAATGATCACTCATACAACTCAAAGATGCTTGTATGAACATGAAAGCCTTCATAGAAATAGTTTTATAAGAGGATGGTGGCTAGGACTTTGAGTGGAGGCCATGATCATAGAAAATTTTGGCATAGTTTAGTTAGGAGATAGAATTATGATCATTTAGGGGTGGTTTAGGGTTTATTTATAGGATTAGGATGTGTTTTAGACCCTTAGATTAACCCTAGGTTAGTTTAGGGCCATCAGATCTCGGAAGCTTCCAGAAACCAGCCCCAAAACACAGCCCACACACTAAAATGGTGCACCAGGCCATACTGGCCGGGCACCCCCTGTCGACATCCAAGTCGACAGGGCTGTCGACTTGGTCAAGCCAAGTCGACAGGCCTGTCGACTTTGGTAGCCAGGCGGGAATTTTCCCCGCCTGCGCCCAATGGCCCATTTTCAAAATTTGAATCCTGAATTTTAAATCTGTTTTAAACTTTGAATTTTCTGCAAACTTCATTGGGCCATAACTGGGCCATACGGACTCCGATTCTCGAAAACTCGGACTCTATTTCGCATATTTTTCCGAGACGAACGCAATGACGCAGCCCGTTTTCCCCCAATTCTCACACCTGAGATTATTTATTCTGTAATTAGTGAATTTTAACATTAACCGAAATTCGGGGTGTTACAGGCAACCACTAGCAAACACTTGCATCCACTTGCAACTATCAAACATAACATGTCTCAAACACATGTTTACATCCATGAATTTCCTATCTAAACGTCGAAGATCCGGTCGATGTGATACAAACAAATGATACAACTAGAACAAAAGCTCTGTTCCCATTTGACATCGGTTAAGAGAATAATTCCCCAAGTCTCAGCCCCGAAGACCGAAATCAACATCAGACTGCCACTCAGAAAATTACCCCCATTAAACAATGTCAAAACTGGAAATCTACTTCATGCTTCGAGTAGAAACCCCTATCCTTCAGAAATATTCAGATACTTACAGACTACTGGTACAGATCAGATTACAGAATGATTCTCAGAAAGCTAAGCATAACAAACCCTTGCGGGTTACAAGAAACTTTGGGGTCTTCCCATGACAAGTTAGAAACTTAACGACCCTCCTCTCAAAATCTAGAACGACCCTCTACATAGAAAGCTGGTCCATTTAGACCCAACCCATAGCCCATAAACTTGAGCACACAAATGTCACATTCAAATTTTTGACACCTAACACAGATAATTTCAAACCCCTATAAATCACTAACAATTGAGTCGAACCACAAATGGGGTTTGAAACAACTACGGGATCAGAAATAGGACTAGTATTAAAGTGCAGAGTCTCAATTACATAATCAAAACGAGTCTTAACTTCATAACCAGATAAGGAAATTAAACCTTCTACATAAATTTTCCTATCCTTATCCATCAGCCGCGAGAGCATTCGCCTATCCTATCAAAGGAAGAGATTTTCGACAAAGGACCGAAGGATACTACATATGGCTTTTCGGGGAATGTTTTTCAAAACAGGCTTTCCTTTTTGAAAATACTTTCTTTTAAAAAAACCTTTCTTGAAAATATTTTCAAAACTTTTAACTAGTCTGGTAACCTTCAGCTCTGATACCAAGTGTAACACCACACCTCCATTAAGGTCACTCACAAAGGGAATGCCTTAACTTCAGTGGAGCATTTTAGGTAAACAGACACAGAATATCACAAGACAGATATTAAATTTTTTGCAGCGGAAATAAATAACTTTATTAAATCACAAAAATACTTTGTTACATAATACCATGAGTTATGAAACTCTTACAACAAAACACTTCTGTCTTATATTATCAGAGTACATAGGTATTTTAAAGGAAAAACATCATTCCCCAGATTAAAGAGCAAGCCATATAAGAGACAGAGATTCGAGCCATACTTCAGAAGTAGCTCCTAGAAGATGATATCCAAATCCTGACTAAACCTGGGTGTTTCCTCCCTGAGAACCTGAGGGGGGAAAACGGAAGAAAAGAGGCGAAACAAACTAGGTCAGACATATGTCTGGTGAGTCCAGTAACTTTTAGCTAGTAAATAAATAAAGCTAAACATGACAGGCATACAAAGTGGATAAGAGGGTTCACTGTACAGATGGCAGGTATGACAGGACAAATAAGGTAAGGTGACATACATACTTCACTACAAACTACTCTGCACTATTACTAGTCAAATCAAGATGGGATGATCCCTTCCGCTAATGATAACGATGGTGGTAGTTTCATGTATTCCTAGCTGGTGTCATAGGTGCCGCCTGCTCCTATCTCAACTAGTCGTACCTACTACCCTCCTACTATAAATTGGTAGACTTAGGGCATATGTCCGGGTATACCCTAACCATTACCCTAATCGATCAGCTCCCTACTCTGTAGATACCCTGTGCTGGTCCCACAACTAGGGGGTATCACTTCCCTAAAGTGGCAACCCAAGGTGTGCACAGTTATACCTACTGGTGTCACGGTCGTCTTGTCCCCCTCTGCCCGGCCCATGCACGCACATGTCCCCGGTCGGTTTGTGCCGCCCACACCATCCGTCTCGTTTTGGATCTCTTACCATCAATCAGTAAGCGTGCCCCTTCTCCGCCTAGTACGAAGTTCTTTACTTTGATACTCTCCGGGTTACTGACTGAAATGGGTCCCACACAACATGATACAAGTTCTCCCCTATGCCTTGTATCCCCACTAGGTTTTCTACTGACTATGTACCCTAAGGTGTCTTTAATTGCATAGCCCTTAATCAGTTATGCGTACCTATAGGTGTCTTTAATACATAACCCTTAATCTACCTATCGGTTATGCTTACTTATAGGTGTCTTTAATACATAACTCTATCTATCCCCATTAGTTATGTGTACCCCTAAGGGTGTCTTTAATACATAACTTTACGATTTTGCCCCGGTTATGTATACCATTAGGTGTCTTTAATTACATAACCCTTTTTATCCGGTTAAGTTTGTGGGCTTATATATATATTAATATTACCCACCTACCCTTTAGTTGTACTTAACCATCCCACTGATTTAATCTTGTTTATTTAATGGTTAAGCTTGTGGGCCTATATATACTAATATTACCCACCTACCCATCAGTTGTACTTAACCCTCCCACAATCCAACTCATTTTACTTAACCCTAACTTATGTCTATCATCGTACAATCCACATGTATTAAGTTATGTTAAGTAGTCTTTTCATATTACCATGTCCAATTATGGTTATATTGGGCTAGACCTCCCACATTAGGCCTACAACATGTGGATGCTGGATATGCCGGTTGGGTTTGGGCAGTCTTATTCCACAGTTGGGTCTAACCTCGTATCTTAGCCCGAGTCGTATTTACACATTTGGACCTCTCACATTTGGTTCAACACTAGTGGCTGCTAGATATGTCGGTCGGGTCCGGGCAGACTTTAATTGCTTAAACATTCCTCTTTTGATTAATTAAATTAATTAATTAATCCTTTCCTTTTTTTATAGGTGTCAATACCTATTTTATTATCAATTTGAATTTCCTATCCATAAATGGCCATATTCAAATTATACCATTTTTACCCAATTCTTACCTATGTCATAATAGGTAATTATTTATATGTTTCCCTACTAGAATCATGTGCCCAATTTACATAAACACTATGTAAATTATGCCTATTACAAATTCCCCTTTTCCCCGTTTCTTAACTAGCGTAACCGTTTGCGTTTTTGGCGTCATCGAGGCAACAAAGTTGCCTCGTCATAACAATAAAATAAAGGGAATGACAAGGTGATCGTTTTCAGTACAATTTTTAGCATAAGCATGACAACTAGGGAAAATGACATGATAACTTCGCATATAATTATGATTCATCACATAATTAACAACTTGCATAGATTCATGATTTTGCAACATAACAACTTGCATAGGTTCATGGATTTCAACATAACAACTTGCATAGGTCCATGAATTAACAATATGATTAACGAAACTTGCTTAGGCTCAAGATTCACAACATAACAAACTTGCATAACATAACAACTTGCACAGGTTTATGAATAATAACTTGCATAGGTTCATGAATTCGCAACATAAATATGATGATATAATAATATCTAAATTTAATATTTAGATGTCCCAAACATTCCAATCTAGCATAATAGGCATAAATGATAATTTAGACTTGATTATCAATTTAAATGTCAACATAGTTTGGATCTATAATAGATCTACCCAAATTTGCATCATAATATGTCATAGTTTAAACAAAGATTCATAACCGCGATGTCATAGTGAGCATACTAAGATCTAAATTAATAATTTAGATTTATTTTTAACAGGATAAACACAAGATGATTCACTAATTAGATGCAACACCATTAAGATGACATAATAGTATGTTTGGATCTAATCATAGGTTCATAAGTCCAATTTTTACAATCGAATTGCATTAACCATAATACTGTTAATGACCAAGATCCACAATACTGTCATTCATAAATGTCCCAAATTTATATGTTCATACCCACCATAATGAGATTGCAAATCAAGATCCAAAATATTAACATAAGGTGATGACAACTGAATTGGATATTAAGATTATCATGTCATAGAATGAGAATTAAACGTATATCCAAATTGCGGTCTGTCATAAACTACTTTTATTCATTTAGTTCTAAAAGTAACTGAAAACTCACAGAAAAAAGAGGGTCTTGAGTTCTGGGATCTGAATTTTGTAATTGATTAGCGTTCCCTTGATGCAGGGAATTTCGTTGTTGTAGTTTTAGGCTTGATTTGATTTGAATTGAGTTGCTTTACTTTGCTTCTAGTTGGTGGCGGCTACTCTAGGTTTTGGAGTGACAACATGAAGGCCATTGTTCTAATTTTGATTTGATTTTAGGGTTTGAGTATTGTAACAACCCGTATTTGCCATAACCTGTTATAACAAAAATCGAGGCAGAATTTAATTTATAAATCTGAATCAAGGGAAACGGGCTATGCCATTGCGTTCGTCTCGGGAAAATACGCGAAATAGAGTCCGAGTTTTTGAAAATCGGAGTCCGTATGACCCGATTAAGGCCCAACGAAGTTTTCAGAAAAATTCAAAGTAAAAACAGATTTCAAATTCAAATTTGAATCTTGGAAATTAGGTCAGATTGGGCCAGGCGGGAGAATTCCCGCCAGAACACCCAAGTCGACAGCCCTGTCGACTTGGGAGTCGACTTGGTTGTACCAAGTCGACAGCCCTGTCGACTTGGCTGTCGACTTGGCTCAGCCGGGCTGTTTAGCCTGGTGCACCATTTAGAGATTGTGTTGAGCTTGGGGGCCAGATTCGGTTTTGAGGGCTGAGATTGGAACTAGGGTTTAATCCTATGGCCTAAAACACTTGCCTAATCTATAAATAAGACCCTAACCTACCCTAAATCATCATTATTCATTCTAGCAACTAAATTATGGCAAAATCAATTCTCTCATGGCCTCCACTCTCTTCATAAAATTCCTTAACAAATTTTTATGAGATTTTCCATGCATACAAGTGTTTTTAAACTTGTATGAGCATCATTAGCTTGCATTCAAGTCAAGTTTCTATATTTGCACCATAAAGAAAGAGTTTTGATCATTTTGGCTCAAGGGTTTTGCTTGCATTTTGGGTTTATTTGATTGCATAAGGGCTTTCTTATATTTGCTATACTCATTTGAGTCCTCATAAGCATTGTAAGCCCTATTCTACTTTCATACTTAAACTCTAAAGTTAAATGTATGATATGCAAGTTTAGATGCAAGTTTACTATGCTATGATATGCAAGTTTATCATGTTGTAATATGCAAGTTTATATGCAAGTATGTCATGTTATGATATGCAAGTTTATATGCAAGTTTGATATGTTATGATAGGCAAGTTCATCATGTTATGTTATGCAAGTTTGATATGTTATGATATGCAAGTATGTTATGCAAGTTTGGGTTGAACATTTTGTTCATGCTATCATGTTATGCAAGCTTATCTTGGGTTTATGAACATAAAGCTTCAAGCTTTATGCCAAAGGTTGCATTTTGGCAACATGTAAGTTATCATATCTCTTATGATAACTTGCATGTGAGGCTAGATGCAAACTTATGGCCATTTTTACATGTCATTTATCACCATGTATCACCAATATGATAAGTCTGGTTATATGCATGCTTTTGAGGCCTAATGCAAGTATATGAACATATGTACATTTCATATGCCACCATGTTGAACTTGTGGCTTCAACACCTTTATGTCATGATTATGCCTAGTTCCCTCTTTCTATCCTTTATGCGCTATTGCGATATGTAAGTGATGGGATTGCGTTTGGGGTTGGGTAAATTTAAAAGACATAAAAACATAAGCTTGGGAATTTACCTATTAAGTTAGGTCTACCCATTGGGAATTTACCTATTAAGTTAGGTCTACCCAATTGCTTGAAAACTTGTAATGTGTTTTGGAAACATAATGGACATGACACTTAGAAAAGATAAGTGTGACCAACTCGAGGTTGGGTTGAGTTTGTAGCGTAAACCTACCCGGAACCGACCGGCTTAACTAGTTGCTACAAACAATAGGACCCAATGTGAGAAGTTGGCCATGTTGTACCTTGAACCCGAGGTTAGACCAAGTTGTGGTGTAAAGCTACCCGGACCCGCCCGGCTTAACTAGTAACCACAACAATGTCTAATGTGAGAGGTTAAGGCGCATTAAATTAATTAATGCCTCATGATTAGGGTTAAGTCATGGTCCATTTAATACTTAACCAATTTGGGCTTGGTAGATTAATCGGGGTTAAGTCGTGAACTCATCGTTACACTTAACCAAGTTAATCCATGATTAGTAAAGGGGTTAAACCGTACTTAACCCACTAGAAAAATCCTAGCAATGGGGGTCCACTCCAGCAGTAATCCCTAGTTTGTATCATCATGACCCTAGGGACTAGGCTAGGGTGGGGGCACAATTACTGGGCTGGAGGTAAGCGACCAAAAACGACGGCAGGGTGGTACGCCGGTGTAGTTCCGAGTGGACTCTGGTCGTGCACATAGTCCGTAGCCGGAGAAAACATGCACGGGTACCAGTAGATCGAGACTGTGCACTCATGTTTATGGTGTCCAGGGGTTGACACCCTAGGGCTTGATACACCCGAAGGGTGGACCCGGCACAGTTCGACTACAATTATGTTTGGGTCGTATTGACACCAACACGTGACGAGTTAGGCTTATAGGGAGCCGATCGACTAGACCGTTTGGTTGGACCTTGTGTTAGGGTCACTTCATGTTATTGGACCTCGTATGAGGGTCACTTCATGTTATTGGGCCAAAGCTTGGGCCAAGGGATCAATACTTGTTTATTCAAGTCATGTTAGTTTGCTAGTACACCTGTGGTGCAAAACCTTAATCCTGATTATGCGATGACACCTTTATCTACCTTGTTAGTTAATCATCATGCTAGTATGTTGTTATCCTTATGATCATCCTTGCTGCTCATGCCAGTTAACTTTACCAGTTTACATTGATTGTAGTAGGGCTTACTCAGTCTTTTTGACTGACCTGTTTTCTTTCGCCTCTTTTCTTCCGTCCCCCCCCCCAGGTTCTCAGGGAGGGAATATTGGAGCTTAGCTGGATTTCTGATCGCTTGCTTGTGGGATTAGCTCATGTACAGTCTTGACATGAAGCTAGCTATGGTTATCATTTATTTTGGGGATAGCACTTATGTATTTCAGTTTTCAGATGATGTTGTTTTATCTAGACTTGTTTATTTGGAAAGTTGATATTATGTTGTACCAGACTTGTTTTGAAATGGTTTAAAATCTTTCGCTGTTTTATCTATGTTATTTACTCTGTTTACATATATACATATGTTCTTGTTCTGCCTCGATATATCATTTGCATGTTTACCTGATTCAAACGCCCCTCCAAAGTCAGAGTGCTTGCAAGAGTCACCCTGGCGGAGGTGGGGTGTTACATTTGGTATCAGAGCATATGGTTTACGAGAAGGAACAAAAAAGGGTTTTTAGAAAACTTTTGGAAAACTATTTTCAAAACCAAGTATAAAGTATTTTCCAAAGAAAAGTCTAGTTTATTTTAAAGGCTATTCCCCAAAAAGCCATTAGCAAAATCCCTTCATTTTTCTCCATTCTGAATCTGTCTTTTTCTTTTTCAGTATGGCCGGTAACTTTGCTATTCCGGAGGGAGTACACGTACCTGTTTGGTATAGAAGACTTTTGGAGGCTAGGGCGACCAAAGCCGGCCCCGCGGACGTTCCTCCTCCTCCTCCAGTAGTTAATCCTCCTCCTCCTCCTGTCGCTGAGGTTCCTCTTCCTCCTCCCCTCAGCATCCTCAAGCTGACTTCGCAAAGACTTGCAAAGATTTCAAAGCAATGGGTGGCAAGAACTTTCAAGGCACTGAGACTTTTGTAGAGGCCAGAAATTGGTTGAAAGAGACTGAGGATTTATTTGCTATCTTTGGGTTAGACGATCAGAGGAAGATCTTGTTGGCGGTTTGGCTTATGAAGGATGAAGCCGCTTATTGGTGGGAAGTCACCAATGGTACTAGGCCTGTTGAGACTTGGGCCGATTTCAGGGCAAGGTTCATGCTTAAGTTTCTATCTTCTGCTGAGGAGAATCTGCAAATGGAGAGGTTCATAACTTTGAAACAAGGAGATATGTCTGTCAAAGAATATGTGAACAAGTTCAATCAGTTAGCTCGTTTTGGCTTGGATATGGTGAATACTCCTCAGAAGAAGGCTCTTCGTTTTGCTAGAGGGTTGAATGAGCCGTTGCAGGGATTGGCTATGTCACATATTCACCATGGGGCCACGTTTGAGAGCTTGGTTGATATGGCGTTACTTCAGGGAGATGTCAAGAAAAATGATACTCAAGCCAAGAAGACTGATTCCCAGGGAAAAGGAAATCAGGGTAATCCAAGTGGTCAGAGCAGTCAAGGCAATCAGAACAAGAATAAGAGTCAAGGCAATAAGGGGAACAACAACAAGGGAAAGAACACCAAGGGGAAGTGCCATTATTGCGGTTCAGTTGGGCATCTTATCAAGGATTGTAAGAAGAGGAAAAGGAAGAATGGTGAATGCTTTTTCTGCGGTGAGACTGGACATTTCAGTAAGGATTGCCCGAGGAAGCAAGGGCAAGGCCAGGGTCAGACTCAGCGTGCTGGACCTTCAGGAGGGCAAGTTCATGCTCTCAATACCGCTCCAGTTCCCGATCGAGGTAGTATTTCTGTTGAGAGCCTTGTATATATTTTTGATTTTCCAGTTCGTACCTTGTTTGATTCTGGTGCATCGCATAGCTTTATCTCATCTGATCTTGTTGATAGTTTGCACCTTAGTACTAGCTTGGTAGAGGATCCCGTCTGTGTCTCAAATCCTATTGGGGGTTCCGCCCATTTGTCTATGATATGTGGGGATTTGAGGATCTCTATACTGAGTGTAGAGTTCTTGTGCAGTGCTTATGTTCTTGGTTTCAGGGGATACGGATTGATATTGGGCATGGATTGGTTGTCCAGATATGGAGCCATCCTTGATTGTGAGCATAGGGTTGTGAGGCTCGTGACTCGCCTCGGGAACACCCTAGAAATTTCTTGTGATCTGAGAGGTCCCGTCATGTTGTGCTATCTTGAATCGCTCGACTCGTTAATGGAAACTCTTCAGTCTGTGAGAGTGGTTCGAGAGTATCTGGATGTTTTCGATGAAGTTAGGGGGTTGCCCCCTAAGCGAGAGATTGATCTACGCATTTATCTGGTGGATAATGCAAAACCGGTTTCTTTGCCCGTTCGGCACATGGCTCCGCGTGAAAGGCGGGAGCTAAGTAAGCAAGTGAAGGAGTTGCTTGATAAGAACTTCATTAGACGAAGTATATCTGAATGGGGAGCGCCTGTGGTATTTGCTACCAAGGCAGATGGTTCTCTCCGACTTTGTGTTGACTATCGAGAGTTGAATAAGCTGACTAAGAAGAACAGACACCCGTTACCGAGGATTGATGATCTCTTTGACCAGCTTGTCGGTGCTTCTGTTTTCTCTCAGCTTGATCTTGCTACTGGATTCCATCAGCTCAGGGTAGCTGAGGATAGTACAGACAAGACTGCGTTCAGAACTCCAGATGGATTCTTCGAATGGCTTGTCATGCCGTTCGGCTTGACTAATGCACCCGCATATTTCGTGGACTTGATGAGTAGGGTGTTCAAGGAGTTCTTGAACAAGTTTGTCGTGGTCTTCGTAGATGATATTCTGATCTTCTCTAAGGATGAGGAAGAGCACGCAAGGCATCTCGTGGAGGTGATGGATACGCTTAGAGCGCATCAGTTGAAGGCCAAGTTCTCCAAGTGTCACTTTTGGAGAAGGGAAGTTAGATTCCTTGGGCATATAGTATCTAAGCAATGCTTAGCGGTGGATCACGCTAAGGTAGTTGCAGTTCAGGATTGGAAGACTCCAAGGAATGCAACCGAAGTGAGAAGTTTTCTAGGTCTTGCAGGATTTTATCGGAAGTTCATCAAGGACTTCGCGAAGATTTCCGCTCCTCTTACTAAATTGACGAAGAAGAATTTAGTTTTTGCTCGAAGCATAGAATGCGAGCTTGCTTTTCAGAAGCTCAAGAGAGCTCTCACATCAGCACCTGTTCTAGCTTTGCCCGATGGAGGGAAGTTATTTACAATATACACCGATGCATGTGGCACGGGGTTAGGAGCTGTTCTGATGCAAGAAGGAAGAGTGATATGCTTTGGCTGTAGACAACTCAAAGTGCATGAGAAGAATTATCCCACTCATGACTTAGAGTTGGCAGCAATAGTATATGCACTCAAGGCTTGGCGCCATTATCTTCTGGGCGAGAGATTTGAGCTTTATACCGATCACAAGTCATTGAAGTATCTCTTTTCTCAGAAGGATCTGAATCTGAGGCAACAAAGATGGATGGAATTCTTGGCGTCCTATGATTTTGAGATAGCCTATACCCCCGGCAAGGGGAATGTGGTAGCTGATGCATTGAGTAGAAGAAGGTTGACTCTGAGTCTTCTATTCGTTGAAATGAAGAATTTAGAGTATGAGGCAACCTTTGATTTCTCTTTGGCGGTTGAGTCGATGACCGGTTCTTTAGCATCTCTGGAACTCAGACCTACCCTTCTTGATCAAGTTGGGGCTTCGCAGAGAGAAGACCCTCAGATAGTTGAGATTATGAATAAGCTGATGCGAGGAGAGGCGTCTAGTCATCTCGCTCGATATTCTTTTGATGACAAGGGTTGGTTGAGGAGAGACGGAAGGTTATGTGTTCCAAAGGTAGAAGATTTAGTAAGAAAAGTTCTTGAGGAAGCGCATCGCTCTAAGTTGACTATACATCCAGGCGGAGATAAGATGTATAAAGATATGAAGCGTATTTTCTTTTGGCCTAGGATGAAGAAGGATGTGGCAGAGTTTGTCTCTAGATGTATCATTTGCCAGCAAGTTAAGGCCGAGTCGAAGAAGCCCGGTGGGCTATTGCATCCTCTAGACGTTCCACTATGGAAGTGGGAGAGTATTTCCATGGATTTTATCGATGGGCTACCAAGGTCAAGGAAAGGGAATACGAGCATTTGGGTTATTGTGGACAGACTTACGAAGAGTGCTCATTTCATTCCGGTGAAGAGCAAGAGGACCGCATCTTGGCTAGCGTCTGTATATCTTCGTGAGATTGTGAGACTACATGGAGTCCCTTCTAGTATAGTCAGTGACCGTGACCCAATCTTTACAAGTCAGTTCTGGAATAGCTTGCAAGAAGCCATGGGCACGAGGTTGAATTTAAGTACTGCTTATCACCCACAGACGGACGGTCAAACCGAAAGGGTGAATAGGGTACTCGAGGATCTGTTGAGGCTTTGTGTTCTGGATTTTGGTGGTACTTGGGAAGACCATCTTCCTCTTGTTGAGTTTGCATATAATAACAGTTATCAGGCAAGCATAGGGATGGCACCATTTGAAGCTTTATATGGGAGGCCGTGCAAGTCGCCTACATGTTGGTGGGAGACTACAGATAAGCTTATACTTGGGCCTGATATGATCAGAGATACATCCGAGAAGGTCGAGTTGATTCGGAGACGGATGAAAGCGGCCCAAGACCGACAGAAATCCTATGCTGATAAGCGAAGAACTGATTTGGAGTTTGATGTTGGGGTATGGTTTTCGTGAAGGTTTCTCCTTTGCGAAATGTGGTCCGATTTGGAGCCGTTGGGAAGTTAGCACCGAGGTTTGTTGGACCATTCCCTATTATAGAGAAGATCGGGCAAATGGCTTATAGAGTGAAGTTGCCCGAGAAGCTTGCCGGAGTACACGATGTTTTTCATGTCTCGCAGCTCCGGAAGTGTTTACATGGATCAGCAGAGGTTGTTGAGCCAAGTGTTCTTAAAGATGTGGAAGTGGAGAAAGAGGCTACCTTGAGGAGAGCTCCGATTCGTATCTTGGGGACGGAGACCAAGAAGCTAAGGAATCGAGAGGTCAAGTTGGTGAAGGTTCAATGGGGTGAAGCCGAAGAAGACGCAACTTGGGAAACCGAGGAGAAGATGCGTAGGCTTTATCCATTCCTTTTTGAGGGTACACTCTCAATCTCTTTTCTTTGTTAGCATATCTTTCTCTTTGCTATCCATGTTTATCTAGTTTATCGTGTTAATCTTGTCATGAGAACCTTAGGTAGAAACCCTTTGGATGAAACATGTGTTTGGAACATGTTATGCTTGATGGTTGCAAGTGGTTGCAAGTGTTTGCAAGTGGTTACTCGTGGATGCATTATACACGTTAGGCACTAGATCGGCTCACACACTCCTCATATTGCATATGCATGAGTGTTTATGCTTATTCATGGATGAAAATTTTTGTGTTATCACATGGATGTTGCATATGGATGTATGTTATGTGCACACATATAGATGTTATACATTATGTTAGGAATTGCATACATATGGATTCATTTCACTAACATAATTTGCATTGAGGATATTTGCATTAGATAAGGACATATACACACACATTTGCATATGTTCATACAACATTTAGAATCTTGTAAGGACAATGATTGCTCGTGGATGATGTTTTGAGTAGATGGATGTTGGATGGTAGGATATGTTCTTCCTAACTTAGAGATTTCGGGGACGAAATCCTTTAAGGAGGGGAGAATGTAACAACCCGTATTTTCCATAACCTGTTATAACATAAATCGAGGCAGAATTTAATTTATAAATCTGAATCAACGGAAACGGGCTATGCCATTGCGTTCATCTCGGGAAAATACGCGAAATAGAGTCCGAGTTTTCGAAAATCGGAGTCCGTATGACCCGATTAAGGCCCAACGAAGTTTTCAGAAAAATTCAAAGTAAAAACAGATTTCAAATTTGAAACTTGGAAATTAGGTCAGATTGGGCCAGGCGGGAGAATTCCCGCCAGAACACCCAAGTCGACAGCCCTGTCGACTTGGGAGTCGACTTGGTTGTACCAAGTCGACAGCCCTGTCGACTTGGCTGTCGACTTGGCTCAGCCGGGCTGTTTAGCCTGGTGCACCATTTAGAGATTGTGTTGAGCTTGGGGGCCAGATTCGGTTTTGAGGGCTGAGATTGGAACTAGGGTTTAATCCTATGGCCTAAAACACTTGCCTAATCTATAAATAAGACCCTAACCTACCCTAAATCATCATTATTCATTCTAGCAACTAAATTATGGCAAAATCAATTCTCTCATGGCCTCCACTCTCTTCATAAAATTCCTAAACAAATTTTTATGAGATTTTCCATGCATACAAGTGTTTTTAAACTTGTATGAGCATCATTAGCTTGCATTCAAGTCAAGTTTCTATATTTGCATCATAAAGAAAGAGTTTTGATCATTTTGGCTCAAGGGTTTTGCTTGCATTTTGGGTTTATTTGATTGCATAAGGGCTTTCTTATATTTGCTATACTCATTTGAGTCCTCATAAGCATTGTAAGCCCTATTCTACTTTCATACTTAAACTCTAAAGTTAAATGTATGATATGCAAGTTTAGATGCAAGTTTACTATGCTATGATATGCAAGTTTATCATGTTGTAATATGCAAGTTTATATGCAAGTATGTCATGTTATGATATGCAAGTTTATATGCAAGTTTGATATGTTATGATAGGCAAGTTCATCATGTTATGTTATGCAAGTTTGATATGTTATGATATGCAAGTATGTTATGCAAGTTTGGGTTGAACATTTTGTTCATGCTATCATGTTATGCAAGCTTATCTTGGGTTTATGAACATAAAGCTTCAAGCTTTATGCCAAAGGTTGCATTTAGGCAACATGTAAGTTATCATATCTCTTATGACAACTTGCATGTGAGGCTAGATGCGAACTTATGGCCATTTTTACATGTCATTTATCACCATGTATCACCAATATGATAAGTTTGGTTATATGCATGCTTTTGAGGCCTAATGCAAGTATATGAACATATGTACATTTCATATGCCACCATGTTGAACTTGTGGCTTCAACACCTTTATGTCATGATTATGCCTAGTTCCCTCTTTCTATCCTTTATGCGCTATTGCGATATGTAAGCGATGGGATTGCGTTTGGGGTTGGGTAAATTTAAAAGACATAAAAACATAAGCTTGGGAATTTACCTATTAAGTTAGGTCTACCCATTGGGAATTTACCTATTAAGTTAGGTCTACCCAATTGCTTGAAAACTTGTAATGTGTTTTGGAAACATGATGGACATGACACTTAGAAAAGATAAGTGTGACCAACTCGAGGTTGGGTTGAGTTTGTAGCGTAAACCTACCCGGAACCGACCAGCTTAACTAGTTGCTACAAACAATAGGACCCAATGTGAGAAGTTGGCCATGTTGTACCTTGAACCCGAGGTTAGACCAAGTTGTGGTGTAAAGCTACCCGGACCCGCCCGGCTTAACTAGTAACCACAACAAGGTCTAATGTGAGATGTTAAGGCGCATTAAATTAATTAATGCCTCATGATTAGGGTTAAGTCATGGTCCATTTAATACTTAACCAATTTGGGCTTGGTAGATTAATCGGGGTTAAGTCGTGAACTCATCATTACACTTAACCAAGTTAATCCATGATTAGTAAAGGGGTTAAACCGTACTTAACCCACTAGAAAAATCCTAGCAATGGGGGTCCACTCCAGCAGTAATCCCTAGTTTGTATCATCATGACCCTAGGGACTAGGCTAGGGTGGGGGCACGATTACTGGGCTGGAGGTAAGCGACCAAAAACGACGGCAGGTTGGTACGCCGGTGTAGTTCCGGGCGGACTCTGGTCGTGCACATAGTCCGTAGCCAGAGAAAACATGCACGGGTACCAGTAGATCGAGACTGTGCACTCATGTTTATGGTGTCCAGGGGTTGACACCCTAGGGCTTGATACACCCGAAGGGTGGACCCGGCACAGTTCGACTACAATTATGTTTGGGCCGTATTGACACCAACACGTGACGAGTTAGGCTTATAGGGAGTCGATCGACTAGACCGTTTGGTTGGACCTTGTGTTAGGGTCACTTCATGTTATTGGACCTCGTATGAGGGTCACTTCATGTTATTGGGCCAAAGCTTGGGCCAAGGGATCAATACTTGTTTATTTAAGTCATGTTAGTTTGCTAGTACACCTGTGGTGCAAAACCTTAATCCTGATTATGCGATGACACCTTTATCTACCTTGTTAGTTAATCATCATGCTAGTATGTTGTTATCCTTATGATCATCCTTGCTGCTCATGCTAGTTAACTTTACCAGTTTACATTGATTGTAGTAGGGCTTACTCAGTCTTTTTGACTGACCTGTTTTCTTTCGCCTCTTTTCTTCCGTTCCCCCCCCCCAGGTTCTCAGGGAGGGAATATTGGAGCTTAGCTGGATTTCTGATCGCTTGCTTGTGGGATTAGCTCATGTACAGTCTTGACATGAAGCTAGCTATGGTTATCATTTATTTTGGGGATAGCACTTATGTATTTCAGTTTTCAGATGATGTTGTTTTATCTAGACTTGTTTATTTGGAAAGTTGATATTATGTTGTACCAGACTTGTTTTGAAATGGTTTAAAATCTTCCGATGTTTTATCTATGTTATTTACTCTGTTTACATATATACATATGTTCTTGTTCTGCCTCGATATATCATTTGCATGTTTACCTTATTCAAACGCCCCTCCAAAGTCAGAGTGCTTGCAAGAGTCACCCTGGCGGAGGTGGGGTGTTACAAGTATACACATGGTTATATAGAATTTCAATTTAATTATAGCCGTTGGATGACCCTAAAGTTAACCACAACCATTCAGTCAAGATAGGGTGATGAGTCAGCCCTAATGACTCAACAAGGAGTCAGGAAGGACTCAACAATGAGTCACAGTATGGATCAGAACACACCAGAAAGCTGTGCAGGCTTTTACCTCGGCCTGGGCGCACTTGCCAAGTACACCAGTGCAACTTTGCATGGGCGCACTTCCCAAGTGCGCCATTGCAATTTTGTTCTGGCGCACTTCCCAAGTGCGCCAGTGCATTTTGGCCTGTTTCTGGTTTTTCTGCCTAACTTCGTTCGTCCATATCCTCTTTATACAGTATTCGTTCTACGCAAACTCGGACTCCATCTCAAGCAGAATTCCGAGACGAACGCAATGGCGTAACCTGTTTCACTTAATTCTCACATTTACAATTAAGTATTCTTTAATTCTTTAACATTAATATTAAAATTACGGGGTGTTACAACTCTTCACCTAGGTAATTAGTTATTTGTATATATATGATGAACATTAATGAAAATAAACACTAGATTAATATTGATGCTCATTGATTCGATAATAGGTTCTTCAAAAGGGTGATGTGTTTGTGTTCCCTCAAGGACTGATCCATTTTCAATTCAATCCTAGACATTCGACGGCGGTTGCATTTGCGGGACTTGGAAGCCAGAACTCGGGTACAATTACTATTGCTAACGCTATGTTCGGATCTGACCCACCAGTCAATGCAGATGTGCTTGCCAAGGCATTTCAATTGGACAACAAGATTGTTAAGAAGCTTCAGGCTAAATTTTGGGCTGACATGAATTGAAGTATATAAATATTTCTGCACATGTATTTACCTATTATAATATTATGACAAATAAGCAAGATATTGTCTTTTGTGTTATATTTGCATCTTTCTAAATCATGATTTAATCATGGAAGCAACTATTTAAACACAATATGACACACATCAACATCAGATTTATTCTATCTCTGACATTGAAAACAATTCAAACATTAATTTCCTCCTCAAATTTTCATGGAACTAGAAATCAAAAACACAATTGCTGGAGACCTTTATTGCACAAAATATAAAATTCGACAATAATTTGTGTAGACTTAAGTTGACTAAATTTTAACGTGGATCTAACATAAATTTGATTTACGGGCTTAGAAATCACATGGGTTGTTTTTTAGTAAAGTGAAAATTGTGAAGGAGATGACAATGATGACTTGACTTAAGTAGAACAAAAAAACTACTGGGACTTTCGAAACATATCCCATTGGCGATTTTTCAAAAATCATCGACTACGGGTTCCATAATTTCTTTTGGTGATTTTCCAAAAATCGTAAATGGAAGAGGTGCAACTTTCTATTGGCAACCGTTGGAAAATCGCCAAAATGATACCAATTGTCTGTTTAATCGGAGTTGATGGTTTTTAATTTAAGATATTATTTTCATTTCTATTCATAACAAAATCCATATCAATATATTGCAAAGATAATACGCACTGTCTGTTTGATTAGAATTGATGCGTTGTAATATATGAAGTTATTCTCATTGTCATTTGCAACAAAACTAATACTACTATATTGCAAAAATAATACCCAATGTCTATTCTATTGGAGTTTATGCATTGTGATTTTAAAAATTATTTTCCCCGTCATTTGCAACAAACCGATACTAATATATTGCAAAAATGATACTCATTGTTTGTTTGATTGGAAATGATGTTTTGTAATTTAGAAAATATTTTCATTGTCATTTGTAACAAAACAGATACCAGTATACTGAAAAAATTATACCCGTTGTCTCTGTTTGATCAAAGTTGAGCTATGTAATTTCAAATTTTGTTTTCATCGCTATATAACAAAACCAGTACCATTATATTGCAAAAATGTCACACACTATCAATATGATTGGAATTGATGTTTTTTTTAATTCTAGATATTGTTTTCATCAATTATACATAGCAAAAATGATATTAATATACTGCATAAATGATATCCGTTATCTGCTTGATTGAAGTTGATGTTTTTATTTTATTTTATAAATTGTTTTCACTATCACGTATATCAAAATGCAGGGGCGGACCTATATACCACCCAGCTAGGGGAAAGGCCCCATCTGGAAAGTTGTTATCCCTTCAGTAATGACACTCTTTTTATATCAGCCCTACCTCATTTCAATAGGCTTCCCTATGTGGCTCAAGTTCCTAGGTTCGCCACTGTCAAAACGGATACACATATATTGCAAAATGATAACATTGTCTCTTTAATTGGAGTTGTTGCTTTGTAACTTTAGAGTTGACGATTATAAAATATATTTTCAAAAATGATACCCACAGTTTGGTTGATTAAAGTTGATGTGCTTAATTTCAATATTTACTATCACCATAATTTATAACAAAACTAATATCAGTATATTGCAAAAATGATACCCACATCTGTTTGATTGGAGTTGATCCTTTTTAAATTTACAAATTATTTTCACTTTCGTTTCTAACGAATTTAACACAGATATGTTACAAAAATGATATTAAGCATCTATTTCATGAGAATTGACGCATTGTAATTTAAAAAAAAAAAATTGACTGCCATTTATATTAAAACGTATACAAAAGTAATACATAATTAATACACACTGTCTTTTAATGGGAGCTGATGATTTTTTATTTTAGAAATTAATTTCACTGTCATTTGTGACAAAGCTGATATCAGTATATTACAAAAATGATACTCGTTTTCTGTTTGATTGAATTGATGCTTTGCAATTTTAGAAATTATTTTTGTTGTCATTCGCTACAAAGCTGATACCAATAAATTGCAAGAACGATACCCGTTATTTTTATTGGAATTGATGCTTTTAAATTTAGATATTATTTTCACCATCATTTATAACTAAACTGATTCCAAAATATTGCATAATCGACACCGATTGTCTGTTTGATTAGAGTTTATGCTTTTTAATATTAGAAACTGTTTTCACTGTCATACATAACAAAATTGATACTGATGTATTGCAAAAACGATAATCATAGTCTATTAGATTGAAGTTGAGGCTTTTTAATTTTAATTCGTTTTCACAACCATTTACAGCAAATTTGATATCACTATATTGCAAAAATGATACACGTTGTCGGTTTGACTGTAGTAAATGATTTTTAATATTTGAAATTGTTTCATTGTCAAACATAACAAAAGTGATACTGGTATATTGAGAAATTGATCTGTTTGTTGTAATATCTCTGACTTATACTGAACACTGAATTGGTTTTTTTTAAAGAGGTTCAGAACTTCTATTACAAGAAGAAAAGCGAGTCCATATAAAAGTAAACACAATAAATCTCAATCATTGGATCTCCCCTTGATTCTCGCCTTCCACATAAAAAACAAGTAAATCCAACGGTTCACAATTTGTATGTCAAATTTTGTGTTTGATTTTTTATCCCAATAACCACTCACTGTATGTAAACACAACACTGGAAAAATAAAAACATCTGAATATTAACACAATCTCTGTATCCAATTCAAATAAGCACATCTCCCTATCAATTACATCTCCATTTCCACAACATGGCATGGGTCTAATTTTCATCATCACAGGTACAGCCTCAACATGTCTCCAAATCAACATTACAACCCTAACACAGATAAATTTCAACACTTTATCTGCAACTTACGTTCTACCAGTATAAAAGGAAGGAAGTATTACCTCTAGTATACAAAGCAATGAAGAGAGCACCAGGCAACTGTTTTCTTTAAACATCTAGTCCGATAGCTATGATGGCAAAATGATATTATCAGAATCTTGTTTCAATAAACGCAAGACAACCAAACCTTCAGTACTTAATCTCCAGGAAGTGGCACGGGTAAGCTTCTAGAAATAGGACATCATTTATGTGCTCGCATGTTTCTTTGAGGAACTGTAGACTTGTGTGACATCTCTCATCAGATCCCAAATCACCACAGCAATCAACAGATCCACCATCAATCAAGTGTAGCCATCGATTTTTAGTCGATGCATCATTTCATTGTAGCGATACGTGTTAAATTTGGTGATACAAAATCACAAATTGATTGGAAAAATCTGCAAAAAAATGGAAAGTAAATATTTTTATAATGGGAATGCATTGATTGCATTTGATGAGGTGGTAGAGAAATAAATGAAGGGATTAATTTCTTCCATCTATGCTAAAGAAACCAATTTTTTTACTTCCTATGTTTGCACATTTGTTGTTATGGTAATTTTCCTCCATTATATTATTACCATATGTTGGTAATTTAATTGATGACTCACATAGATTTGCAGGGGCTATATATTGAGGGGTAGACTTTAGTGTAAAGCCATCCTGGCCTGGAGCCAGTGATCCCCAATGGTGTCTCTTCTAGTTAAACCTGATTGAGGTTTGGATATGTAAACTCTTATTTTGTAATCTCTTGTAATTCTCTCATGTGGAATAAAAACTCTCTCTGTTGGACTGGACGTACACTATCTCGAGGATAGTGGAACCAGTATAAATATTGTGTCTCTTTGTTTCTCTGATATAATTATTTACTATTTTGTTGATGTAATAGAATAATTATTGCTGTCATATTAAATTGGTGTTCAATTGGCAAATCTAGATCCTATTTATTGTGTTTCCACATATGCTCAATTTTCATAACAAATTGGTATCAGAGCAAGGCGATTTGTTTTAAATTATGCATCAATTATTTCTACAAAGGTTGGTAGATTCAGCGGTGATTATGCTATTACTATTTTGGAGAAAAGGAGACTTTGGTGGAGGAGATTATGTTGAGAGTGAAGAGCGTTCCAATCTGGGAACTTTGATGTGATATGGAGTTTACTGTGTTGAAGGGGCTATTGGATTTGGGAAGTTTTGATCATGTTTCTGACAGGGGTCTTCACGTTGATGATGCTCGAGGGATCCAGAGTGATCGAGGAAGGAGCTCGGATCAAGTGGTAGACGGGTGTCGATGTGTATTGCAAGCACTTTTAGACTGTTGGTTTATGCGTGGTGCAGCTCATGGTGGTAGATGCATCTTTTGTAGGCGGTGGGTGAAGCTTGTAATGGTTTTGATTAAGTTGCAGGAGAGAGATTTTTTGTGAGTACAGAGATTTGGATTTTGGCTCTGTATTTGAATTGGTGATTGAGAGAATTATTTTTGGCCTTGGCGGTGTTGAGATTACTATGGTGTCTGCCTTTTTTTTATTTTGGATATTTGCAACATTTTGTTGGTGGGCGGGGACGTAGTCTGAGCTCGTTGACAATTGTGTGATGGGGGGTAGCTTTGCTGGAACCTATGACGACCCAAACCCCGTAACACGGCACAAGGGTAATCTTTGGGAATAAAACACATAAACAGATAATCAGCAGAACAGAAATGAATAAATACACCAGATAATGTACAACAGAATATATTGGATAAATAATAACATCAGAGTTACACAGTATACAGGATCATACTTAGTACAAATACAGTTCAGCTATACATAAATGTCTACAACAGAAAACAACATAATATGTACAATAGGAGCTGAATAGCATAAAAAGAGATAAATGATAGAATCCATCTTCAGCTCCAGCTATCCAGAAAGAGCCTGCTAAAACCTGAATACAAGGCTTATCGTGTAGAAATAGGGGCACCCGAGTTTGCAACTGAAACAACTACGAGTCATTCATGGGACTGGTATGAGAAATCTACTTAACATCATTTACAATATGGAAAATCACAGGACCACGCCACTTTCGCGGAACGGGTTTACTCCCGGGATTGCCAGTGCTTTAAAACAAGTAATTCTTTTAAAAATAGCAATGCTTTTTATAAAAATGAAGCCATTATAAGACTCAGGTCCTATCACACAATGCAACACCAACCGGAGGATAGAGTTTTACCTTATAATGGCCAAATATGCTTGATACGAGGAAAACAAATCATTTGAAATGTAAATTTTATCGTTTAATTCTTAATCAGACTCCAACCGTAAACTAGTAAGAGAACGATTCCCTAAGTATTAACCCCGAAGGCCAAAACCAACATCAGACCAATACCCAGGAAACCATCCTTCCTAACTCGTTTCCAGTTAGTTTCTAATTTTAGATACAATCATAAATATCAATCATAGACGGCATTAATGCCGCATACCACTATGTCGCCATATATAGGTATACAATCAAAACCGCACGATGTCGTATTTGGAAATTGGATTTCCGTCATGAACCGAGGCAAGGGATCGTCCTTACCACTTCGAGACGCTCTAGCCCGTGTCTCAGGACCCATACTCAGGTGGGCCCTTGGATCGTCAGGGCCGGTCCACCGATGTGGATTAAAATGCCTGAACACTGCGTTTCCCCACCCTTTGGGGCGTAGATGAGCCAACGAATGACTCCATCGGTCCCGGATCGACCGATATAATCGAGGCGCCTCGCAACAGCAACAACCACACAGGTGAAAGTAATATAATTGTCAGGGCTGGTAGGTCACTGACACCACCCTAGCTAGAAGGAAACGCATGTCCTCCCTGATGTCCTCTCCCATTTATGGTCCATACCGGGGTGTGAGGCTCGCGAAACAACGATATACACAAAGCTAGCTATTCAAGGCCGTGCTTTGATCATCAACCACAAAGCTCTGCTTTTCAACAAAAGCTTTGATCACAGCATCTCTGTATGCCACGTTGTCAATATACAACATCAGACACGCATCCATTTACAAGTCTGTTCTGGGTCTGAACGAAACCGGAGGATCTTTATTCCTCGCACATCCGTACAATCAACATGTACGTCCGGACGGTTACTACTTCAGCCCCTTCAAGGTAGCTACTCCTATCTTGAGCATCAATAGCACCCCTCCTGTGACGATCCCAAAACCCCGTGACACGGTTTTAAGGATAATCACTGGAATATAACACATTAATCATCATTAGCAGATCATAGATAATAGCACAAAACAGAAAATAGAATAATTTACACACATATGACAACGGAATCATATAGATATCATCACATCAGAGAAGCACAGTACAGGATACAACTTAGTGCATAATGATACATAGTCAGTCACCATCGCCTGAGGCGGAATCATACATAAAGAGTACTCAAAATAAATATCAGTCTACATCGCCAATGGCGGAATCATAATATAGATACAATAATGGCGGAGAAAATCCAAGTCAGCACGGTGTAGTCAAGCCTCGCCATGAGCCAAAAGGTGCATCAGAAACCTGTAACTAGGCTGTCCGTGTGAAAATGAGGGCACCCGAGTTTGCAAGGTGAAACAAACTACGAGTCAGTCATGGGACTGGTATGAGAAATCTACTCAACTTATTAACAACAATAATAAGGCAAATCAAAGGACCACGCCACTTTCGCGGAACGGGTTTACTCCAATGAGTGCTAGTGCATGATATAAAGTAAACGATTAAATCAACGCAATGCTTTTTATAAAATGAAGCCATTATAAGACTTAGGTCCCATCACACAATGCAACGCAAACCGGAGGATAGAGTTTTACCTTATATTGGCCAAAAATGCTTCATACGTATAAAACAAAAGTGTTTGATATTATTACTGGTGCACATATGTTTCAAAAGCAAATTCAATCATTAATATCAATCCTAGACGGCATGGGTACCATATATCATGTCGCCATACTAGTAATACAATCACATTCGCATATTTCGTATTGGGAATTGGATTCCTTCATGAGTCGAGGCAAGGGGCAAGCTCCTCTCCGATTCGAGACACTCTAGCAAATGTCCCAGGACCCCACTATGATCTTTGGATCTTCAGGGCCGGTCCTCTCTTACTTTTGAGGATTAGTTATTCCTGAACACATGTTTCCCGGTCCTTACAGACCTATATCGAGGCGCCTCGTATCCCAACAACCACACAGGTGAAAAGTAGATATAAATGTCAGGGCTGGGAGGTCAATGACACCACCTTAGCTAGAAAGAAACGTCGTGCTCTCCCTGCAGTCAATCTCCCGTTTTTGACTCATACCGAGGTGTGAGGCTCGCGAATTCACGTTACACACAAAGCTACGTCACACAGACCATGCTTTGATCATCAACCACAAGACTTTGCTTTGCAATAGAAGCCTTGATCATATGCCACTTAGGCGTGCCACACAGGCAATCCACTCCATGCGACTGATTTCTGTCAATACATAACCTCTGAGCTCGTACGTCTCAGAGAAGGGCGTTAAGCAAGAGAATAAATTCTCCACCGCCAAACAGATATATATTTAACTGAGATCAATCAACACAGAACAAAATCCAATGTCAGACACACAGTCCATTTACAAGTCCGTTCTGGGCCTGAGCGAAACCGGAGGCACCAATTCCTCGCATATCCGTACAATCAACAGTATGTTTGGACGGCTACTACTTCAATTCCTTCATGGTAGCTACTCCAATCACGAGCATCAGTAGCGCCCATCCATCCAATGTGGAGATCGTCGGTCTTCAGCTGTCTTCGACTCTTCGACTTCTCAACGTCGATCGATTATTTGAAATGAGATAAACTCGGCCTTTTCAAATAACCCACGTATATTTAGATTTTCAAATCAATTAATTACATGGTTGGACTATTCAACATTCACATATCAAGCAAACACAACAAAATTGGTTTATTCCCACTCTATATCGTCTATAGTATTTTATAACGATATATCGCCATTTTTACTTAATTTAAAATGGCCATTTTTAATTAAACGACGTTTCGGGTCGTGTCGATGCACTGGCGCTGCTTTTCAATAATTTTGTTCTACACATATCTGAAAATCTAACCGTTGGATCTTCACAAATTTTATATCATTAGGAAGGTCTTTTCAAAACGAATCCAACGGTTTCAGTTTTGGGAAAATCCGACGGTCGGATCTTCCACACTAGTCATTTGAAGTTACGATTTCAATTTACGAACTACAGCGTCGTTATTCGATTTAATTTAATTATATTTATATATATATATATATATAAATATAATCGTTTCTGGCGCTGTTTTTCTTCAGTTTTGAATTAAACATTCCAGACAATCCAACCGTCGGATCTTCACAAAGTTTGTGCCGTTGGAAAGATATTTCCAAGGCGAACCCAACGGTTGCAGTTTCGGGAAAATCCAATGGTCGGATTTCCCGCACTAGTCGTTTGAAATCACGGTTTCAAAACACGAACTGCACGGCCACGTTTCATTTTAATTTTATTTATGTTTATATATTTATATAAATATAGTTCATTCAAAAATTCCTATATCGTTTTCACTTCAATTATTTCACTAACGCCTTTAAATTTTGGAAAATTTCGCCATAACCTACTTTGTACGGGAGGGGCTGGGAAAATTCCCAAATAGCCACACGGGCGTCTCATGTCAAAAAGAAAAGAAAAAAGTCAAGCGGCTAGCCAACAGGCTCATAAAATCATCACCCAAACAAAACAGTAAATGTGTACCTATTTGTCGGGCACAAAATTTTATTCCTCTTCTCTAGCCCCTTTGCTATAACCTGTTCAATAGATATGCATGTACATATATACAATTTCTATCACTTATCATTTTCCATTCAATTTCATATTTGATTTACTTTGGTTTAAAAACACCATTCATTCTAATGTTGCATGCATAGGCTAAAATCATATCATTAGCTAATTAATGTATATTTCAACTCATGCACATTTATTTGAACAAGTGGCTATTTTTAACACTTCACATTTCAAAGATGATAATTTTGGCGAACTAAAATATATTTCAACACATGACCATTTTATTTAGTTCCTATGCATGTTAAAAATAATATTTCTTTCACAAATATTTATTTCAACGCTCGCATATTTTTAGCATATCACATATATGATAAAAATGATATTTTTATCGTTCAAAATATTTATTCGACAAATGGATGTTTTCAACACTT
This sequence comes from Allium sativum, assembly GCA_030737875.1. Taxonomy (NCBI): domain Eukaryota; kingdom Viridiplantae; phylum Streptophyta; class Magnoliopsida; order Asparagales; family Amaryllidaceae; genus Allium; species Allium sativum. The sequence goes on along the minus strand of CM060919.1, from coordinate 562,665,504 downwards.
CATAGTTTCAATAAAAATGTAATTCTTATTGTTCGATCTTTTTATTCAACACATGAACTTTTCCACTACACACACTTCCTAACAAAAGAGCATTTCCACACATGGACATTTTATTTATGTTGTTCATATTAGAAAGATGGATTTTTTTATTGTTGAAACTATTTATATAAGGCGGATATTTTTCATACTTCATATATATATAAAAATGTGATTTTAATTGTTTAAACACTTCATTCATTCACAAATGAATTTAATTTTCACACAACACTTTTCAACAAACAAACATTTCCACACATGGATATAGTTTCAATATATGGCTTTAATTTCAATGCATGAAAATAATTTCAACATATGAAAATAATTCTAACACACAAAGATTATTCAAAATTTCGGCAGCATAACGGCAGGGTAGTTAAAACCGGCACCGTCCCTAGTACGGCTCCTCGCTCTACCTTAAAACCTCGCGGTTTTTGACAATGGGGATTCATGCATCTAATTCGCACGCAGGCGACATGTTTATTTTTATTTCCACAAATATTTCCAATTCATTTCAATCACCAATGGGTATTTTTCAACCACAACCAAACAATATCAACCACAAACAATTATTCAACAATTCGTATTTTTCATCCAATATTTCACACCAATTCACAACAATAAATATCGTCCATGGTTTGTGGACGAGGGGAGTAGATATATATATATATATATAATTGCTATATTTCACTTGCATTTCAACACATATATCAATTATTCTATGCATGTAAAATTCATACTTCGCTTATATAGCTTACACTACGCATGTACATGAGGTATACGACACGTATGTAATTTATATTTCGCTAATATAAATTATACACGACATTTTCCATTCAAATTCATGTTAATATAGATTTCTCACTTTGGTTTTCGGAGTGCTAAAAATCGATATGATGTCAGAAAAATCCGCGGCTTCTTCTATTGGGTAGAGAGCTTCCTTACGGTCCCGATGTTTCCTGTTTCATCGAATTTCATCAACACACCAAAAAGATATGATTTTTCAAAGTGTAAAGATCAAAAAAAACTCACCTTTCACGAAGGTCCTAAACTAGGTTTACGGTTTTCGCGAGAATCGAGGCACGAGGGGATGATCGGCGGGTTGGACATGGAAGAGGGAAGAGAGGGCTATCTGGCGGTGATGGTTTGGTAGCGTTAGGTGGTCAGGATCGGTGGCGGCGGCGCTTTAAAGTTCGGAACTTTGGAGCTTCGATTCGGGCGGCACAGGCGACGAGGGGTGGAGGAAGTTGGTCGGATTTGAAGAGGGGACGGAGGCGCGTCGAGGGGTGGCGGTGGCTGTAGGCGGCGGTAGCGGCGGCGATCGGGGCTGGAAGGTTTGGAGCTCGGGTCGCCGTTCGTTCGAGGGTTTTTTTTATAATTATGAATGGAGAATTCTGATTGGCCGAGGACTATATTAAATTTTTAATTAGTGTTTTCTCAAACGAACTCCTTTTTAAACCCAACGACTGTCGCCCCTAGCTAAATACCCCCATTCCGGACACAATGGGATATGTTTCATAGGCCAATTCGAATGTTACAGTCAGTTATTTTTCACATTAAAGTATAAAACATTTAATTTTTTACTTTGAACGTACATTTCAATTTGCCAGGGCCACAAACTGATTCGAAAAATTCCAGAAAAATAAATCTGGCTATGTTTTGATGCTACGGTCCCAACAAAACTAGTTTCGTCGAATTCTGAGATCGTTTGAAAAATGGCCATTTTCTGGTTGATACAATTTAACAGAAATTGATCAAACACATTTTCTTTTGCCACGCTCACATACTAGCTTCAAAAATTATGAAATTTGAAACCTAGCAATAGTTTGACATCCCGGACCCAACAAAAGTGGTTTCGTCGAATTCCAGGGTCGTATGCAAAATATCAATTTTCCAGGGTTATATATTCTATATAACGACCTATCTGAAAATTCATTCGGCCATAACTTTTGATTCCCGTTATGAAACTTCGATTTTTTGGATTCGTTAAAAAGGTATTGACTAACGGATTTAAATATTTTTGGTTTCGCTAAAATCCGTTATATTTTCCACCCTGCATAGTCAGTCAAAGTTTGAATTCAAATTTTCAAACTGACTCGCTATTTATAATTCACTATTTTATTGAAATATTCTATTTCAATTGTTCAAATTCCTTTGAAATGACCAATTTAAAAATTTTAAATTGGCTCGTATTTTCCGGGTTATTACAATCTCCCCCACTTAAAACTTTTCGTCCTCGAAAAGGAAACAACAGTAAAGTAGGAAATAAAATGTAAATGCACAGTATTGTAAAGGTACCTTGCACCGGAGTTAGTCAGAGATATCCACTCTGCATTTGGGGTAAGCTTGCTTAATGCTTTCCTCAATTTCCCAAGTACAGTCTCTAGGATCACTGCTCCACTGCACCTTAACTAAATGAACCTTTTTGCTTCTGAGTTCTCTAGTTTCTTTGCCAACAATCTTTAATGGCTCTCTTCTGAGTGATAATTCTGGAGTTATGTCCACATCCTGTTGCGCTGCTTCTTCTACAACAAGATCCGGATCATGCACATGTCTTCTAAGTTGAGATACGTGAAATACATTGTGCACTCCAGGCAACCAATTTGGTAATTGAACCCTATAAGCAAGAGTTCCAATTCGTTCGAGTATAGGAAAGGGACCAATAAATCTCGGTGCCAACTTCCCGGTCTTGCCAAATCTGATTACTCCTCTCATCGGAGAAACCTTCAAATAAACATAATCGCCAACGGCAAATGATAAATCTCTTCTTCTCGCATCAGCATAACTTCTCTGTCGGCTTTGGGCGGTTTTCAATCGCTTCTTGATGAAGTCGACTTTATCAGATGCTTCTCTAATCATATCGGGTCCTAACACAAGTCTGTTGCCAGGTTCTACCCAACATGCTGGAGATCTGCAGGGTCTGCCATATAATGTTACAAATGGCGACATTCCCAAACTTGCTTGATAGCTATTGTTATATGAGAATTCTACCAAATGCAAGTGATCTTCCCATGACCCTCCAAAATCAATTATACAAGCCCGCAATAAATCTTCTAGAATTCTATTCACCCGCTCAGTTTGGCCATCTATTTGAGGGTGATAAGCGGTGCTCATATATAATTTCGTTCCCAGTTCTGTCTGGAAAGCCTCCCAGAATTTGCTAGTAAATATCGGGTCTCTATCACTAACTTTGCTGATGGGAATTCCATGCAGCTTAACAATTTCTCTGAAATATATCTGTGCTAGACTTTGAGCAGTTCTATTGGATCTGACAGGTATAAAATGGGCAGTCTTCGTGAGGCGATCTACGATTATCCAAATGTTGTCATTACCTTTCCTGGTTCGCGGCAAACCATCTATGAAATCCATGGAAATCTGTTCCCATTTCCAACTTGGGACTTCCAACGGTTGCAACAATCCAGCTAGCTTTTGTTGGTCGCTCTTGACCAATTGACAAGTAGGGCATGTGCTTACATACAAAGAAATATCTCTTTTCATTGCCTTCCACCAGAAAATGCATTTGATATCGTTGTACATTTTACTCACCCCAGGATGGATGCAAAATTTGGATTTATGGCATTCATCCAGCACTTCTCTTTTGAGCTCAGGAAGGTTGGGAACACAAATTCTCCCATTCAGCCTCGGAACTTCTTCTTTATCTACCTGAAAGCTTGAGGGCTCTCCCTTCTAGATTCTTCCTTTGATCTTTTGAATGAAATAATCATTCTTCTGGAGAGCACATATCTTATCGATCAAGCTAGGTGTAATTATAAGATGGGCAACGATTGCGGTCTTTCTACTAAGCGCATCCGCTACAACGTTAGCCATCCCCGGCGTATACAGGATATCAAGATCATATGCTGCAAGAAATTCTAGCCAACGCTGCTGTCTCAGATTCAGATCTTTCTGGGTGTATAAATACTTCAATGATTGATGATCTATGTACAGTATAAACTTCTCGCCCAATAAATAATGCCTCCAGGTTTTCAAGGCAAAAACGATGGCTAGCAACTCAAGATCATGAGTCACATAATTTTTCTCATGCGGTTTCAGTTGGCGGCTTGCATAAGCGACTACTTGGCCTCTTTGCATTAACACTGCACCAAGACCTCTAATAGAAGCATCTGTCCAAACCGTTAAATCCTGATTGCCATCAATAATGGTTAACACTGGAGCAGTGGTCAGTTTCGATTTCAATTCCTGGAAAGCTTCTTCACAGTCGGAAGTCCACTTAAACTTCTCATGTTTCTTTGTGAGCTTCGTTAACGGACCGGATATCTTCGAAAAATCCTTAACGAACTTTCAATAATAACTAGCCAACCCCATAAAACTTCTAACTTCTGTTGGAGTAGTGGGTTGTCTCCAGTCTTGAATTGCTGTTATTTTGCTTGGACCAACAGAAATTCCTTTCTCTGACACGACATGGCCAAGAAATTTGACTTCTTCTTCCCAGAAGATACATTTAGAGAATTTGGCTTTGAAGACGTTCTTCCTTAGAATCTCCAATACTTGTTCTAAGTGTTTTTCATGCTCGGGTTTTGATTTGGAGTAGATTAAAATATCATCGATAAATACGAGGACAAATTTATTCAGAACTCCCCTGAACACTCTATTCATTAGATCGACAAAGTATGCTGGAGCATTGCATAGGCCAAACGGCATTACTAACCATTCATAAAATATGTTTGGAGCTCTGAAAGCTGTCAAGGGAACACACTCTTCTGCTATTCTCAATTGATGAAAACCTGTAGCTAGGTCCATTCGGGAAAATACTTTCGCCCCATTCAATTGGTCTAGCAAATCGTCGATGCGGGGTAATGGATATTTATTTTTGAGCATCTATTTGTTAAGGTCTCGGTAATCAACACATAATCTAAGAGTACCGTCTGACTTTGGGACAAACATAACAGCTGCACCCCAATTAGAAAAACTAGGTCTGATTAGACCCTTCCATAACAGTTGACGAGTTTGATCGCCTAATTCTTCTTTTTCCTTCGGCGTCATTCTGCGAATTGGATGTACCACTGGTCTGGCATTGGGAATTAGATCGATTCGGAATTCTATTTCTCTTTGCGGAGGTAAGTTTTCAACTTCTTCAAACACATCCGCATAGTTTCCAACAATCGGAATCTTTTCTATGGAAGTGGGGATAAGTTCTAATGCTGACCAAAATTCTTCTCTATTCGGATTCGAACCATGACAGGGAACCGTGATATACCCAAGCTTCGTTCGAATTTTTACGATTCTTTCTGCACACTTTACCTCAGCTTCGTATTTCGTTAACCAATCCAGCCCGAGAATAATATCGAATTCCGGAAAATCCATAACGATTAAATTGAAAGGAAACTTGTAGGAAGAATAAGAGACTGGCACTCTATAATATGAACCGAGAGTAATAGGACCCCCTATCGGGTTATGAACTTCCACTGATTCCTTGAGCTTTCGCTGTTTTAACTTTAATTTGTGCACTGTGTTTCTAGCAATTAAACCACGCGACACACCTGTGTCAAACAATACAGAAACAGGAATATTTTTAATGGTAAGGGTACCTCCCAAAACATCAGGTTTACCTGCTCCATCGGAAGCAGCTGGCGGGCTCGACCCGTCATATACGTGAGCTACCGTAGCTTTCTTCAGCAAAGGACAGTCTTTGACCAGATGATCGGTCTTGCGACAGTTGAAGCAAGAGCGGGGGTTCTGGGAGCCTTGGCTCGAGCCTTGAGAATTTGTCTTCTGCCTCTTCGGAGCTGTGCAGACATTTGAGTAGTGCCCCGGTTTGCCACAGTTAAAGCAATTTCCTCCTGGCGGCTTGCCAGTCTGAGGTTTTGAAGATTCTGCTTGGCTTGACTTGCCTTGATTTACAGCAGGCTTGCGCTTGTTTCCGGCTTGGCTTCTAGCGCGATCCTGATCCAAATGCCTTTGATCAAGGTCTTCGTAGTTGCATGTCATTTCCACCAGTTCGTTGAATTCCAGCTTGACATGGGCCATGGCTCTATCATGATATTGTCGCCTTAGCCCAAGGATAAACCTCTTGTTTTTGGACTTTGCAGTAGCGACGAGCTCCGGAGCGTAGGGCGACAACAGTGTAAATTTATTCAGATAATCCTGCACGGAAAGATCCCCCTGCTGGAGATTGGCGAAGTCATCGTGCATTCTTTCTAGAGCTTGTTCTGGGACATATTTCTCCTTGAAGAGTTCTTTGAATCCATCCCACGTTCTTCCATCTTCTCTATTCCCGGCGGTAAGAGATTCCCACCATAGTTCAGCTTGTTCCTGCATAAGCCAGGCGCCCATAATAGCTTTGTCTTCGTCTCCAAGCGTTAGGCCTTCAAGAATTTTCTCGCATGTTTTGAGCCATGCAAGGGCCTTTATTACGGTGCCAGTACCCGAGAAGGTCTTGCCTCCTAAGTTCTTATATCTCTTAGCTACACGGTCTAGCTCGAAGTATTGAGCTGTCGGAGGTTGTATCAAAGGTCCTTCTTGAGCTGGGACTTCTCCCCTTCCTCGGCCGGCACGGCCTCCTCTAGCGGCGGCTGCTCTGGTAGCCATTTGTCGAATTCTGTATAAGCAAGAAAAAAGTCAGCTAACAGAAATGATAGTCTATTGCATAGTTAAGCAGAAAATTTTACGGAAAGATAACGATGGACAGATCAAATTGTTTTTGCTATTCTGCTCGGCTCATTCTAGGACTTTACTAGTCCTATCTCTAATGAGCGACTCGCCTTAGAATACTACTGATTCTATTTTGATGAGGTGTTTAATGTGTTAGACTCCAGAACTAAGATTAACCAAAGCTCTGATACCAGCTGTGACAATCCCAAAACCCCGTGACACGGTGTTAAGGATAATCATTGGAATATAACACATTAATCATCATTAGCAGATCATAGATAATAGCACAAAACAGAAAATAGAATAATTTACACACATATGACAGCGGAATCATATAGATATCATCACATCAGAGAAGCACAGTACAGGATACAACTTAGTGCATAATGATACATAGTCAGTCACCATCGCCTGAGGCGGAATCATACATAAAGAGTACTCAAAATAAATATCAGTCTACATCGCCAATGGCGGAATCATAATATAGATACAATAATGGCGGAGAAAATCCAAGTCAGCACGGTGTAGTCAAGCCTCGCCATGAGCCAAAAGGTGCATCAGAAACCTGTAACTAGGCTGCCCGTGTGAAAATGAGGGCACCCGAGTTTGCAAGGTGAAACAAACTACGAGTCAGTCATGGGACTGGTATGAGAAATCTACTCAACTTATTAACAACAATAATAAGGCAAATCAAAGGACCATGCCACTTTCGCGGAACGGGTTTACTCCAATGAGTGCTAGTGCATGATATAAAGTAAATGATTAAATCAACGCAATGCTTTTTATAAAATGAAGCCATTATAAGACTCAGGTCCCATCACACAATGCAACGCAAACCGGAGGATAGAGTTTTACCTTATAATGGCCAAAAATGCTTCATACGTATAAAACAAAAGTGTTTGATATTATTACTAGTGCACATATGTTTCAAAAGCAAATTCAATCATTAATATCAATCCTAGACGGCATGGGTACCATATATCATGTCGCCATACTAGTAATACAATCACATTCGCATATTTTGTATTGGGAATTGGATTCCTTCATGAGTCGAGGCAAGGGGTAAGCTCCTCTCCGATTCGAGACACACTAGCAAATGTCCCAGGACCCCACTATGATCCTTGGATCTTCAGGGCCGGTCCTCTCTTACTTTTGAGGATTAGTTATTCCTGAACACATGTTTCCTGGTCCTTACAGACCTATATCGAGGCGCCTCGTATCCCAACAACCACACAGGTGAAAAGTAGATATAAATGTCAGGGCTGGGAGGTCACTGACACCACCTTAGCTAGAAAGAAACGTCGTGCTCTCCCTGCAGTCACTCTCCCGTTTTTGACTCATACCGAGGTGTGAGGCTCGCGAATTCACGTTACACACAAAGCTATGTCACACAGACCATGCTTTGATCATCAACCACAAGACTTTGCTTTGCAACAGAAGCCTTGATCATATGCCACTTAGGCGTGCCACATAGGCAATCCACTCCATGCGACTGATTTCTGTCAATACATAACCTCTGAGCTCGTAGGTCTCAGAGAAGGGCGTTAAGCAAGAGAATAAATTCTCCGCCGCCAAACAGATATATATTTAACAGAGATCAATCAACACAGAACAAAATCCAATGTCAGACACACAGTCCATTTACAAGTCCGTTCTGGGTCTGAACGAAACCGGAGGCACCAATTCCTCGCATATCCGTACAATTAACAGTATGTTTGGACGGCTACTACTTCAATTCCTTCATGGTAGCTACTCTAATCACGAGCATCAGAAGCGCCCATCCATCCAATGTGGAGATCGTCGGTCTTCAGCCGTCTTCGACTCTTCGACTTCTCAACGTCGATCGATTATTTGAAATGAGATAAACTCGGCCTTTTCAAATAACCCACGTATATTTAGATTTTCAAATCAATTAATTACATGGTTGGACTATTCAACATTCACATATCAAGCAAACACAACAAAATTGGTTTATTCCCACTCTATATCGTCTATAGTATTTTATAACGATATATCGCCATTTTTACTTAATTTAAAACGGCCATTTTTAATTAAACGACGTTTCGGGTCGTGTCGATGCACTGGCGCTGCTTTTCACTAATTTTGTTTTACACATATCTGAAAATCTAACCGTTGGATTTTCACAAATTTTATATCATTAGGAAGGTCTTTTCAAAACGAATCCAATGGTTTCAGTTTTGGGAAAATCCGACGGTCGGATCTTCCACACTAGTCATTTGAAGTTACGATTTCAATTTACGAACTACAGCGTCGTTATTCGATTTAATTTAATTATATTTATATATATATATAAAAATATAATCGTTTCTGGCGCTGTTTTACTTCAGTTTTGAATTAAACATTCCAGACAATCCAACCGTCGGATCTTCACAAAGTTTGTGCCGTTGGAAAGATATTTCCAAGGCGAACCCAACGGTTGCGGTTTCGGGAAAATCCAATGGTCGGATTTCCCGCACTAGTCGTTTGAAATCACGGTTTCAAAACACGAACTGCACGGCCACGTTTCGTTTTAATTTTATTTATATTTATATATTTATATAAATATAGTTCATTCAAAAATTCCTATATCGTTTTCACTTCAATTATTTCACTAACGCCTTTAAATTTTGGAAAATTTCGCCATAACCTCCTTTGTATGGGAGCAGCTGGGAAAATTCCCAAATAGCCACACGGGCGTCTCATGTCAAAAAGAAAAGGAAAAAGCCAAGCGGCTAGCTAACAGGCTCATAAAATCATCACCCAAACAAAACAGTAAATGTGTACCTATTTGTCGGGCACAAAATTTTATTCCTCTTCTCTAGCCCCTTTGCTATAAACTGTTCAATAGATATGCATGTACATATATACAATTTCTATCACTTATCATTTTCCATTCAATTTCATATTTGATTTACTTTGGTTTAAAAACACCATTCATTCTAATGTTGCATGCATAGGCTAAAATCATATCATTAGCTAATTAATGTATATTTCAACTCATGCACATTTATTTGAACAAGTGGCTATTTTTAACACTTCACATTTCAAAGATGATAATTTTGACGAACTAAAATATATTTCAACACATGACCATTTTATTTAGTTCCTATGCATGTTAAAAATAATATTTCATTCACAAATATTTATTTCAACGCTCGCATATCTTTAGCATATCACATATATGATAAAAATGATATTTTTATCGTTCAAAATATTTATTCGACAAGTGGATGTTTTCAACACTTCATAGTTTCAATAAAAATGTAATTCTTATTGTTCGATCTTTTTATTCAACACATGAACTTTTCCACTACACACACTTCCCAACAAATGAGCATTTCCACACATGGACATTTTATTTATGTTGTTCATATTAGAAAGATGGAATTTTTATTGTTGAAACTATTTATATAAGGCGAATATTTTTCATACTTCATATATATATATAAAAATGTGATTTTTATTGTTTAAACACTTCATTCATTCACAAATGAATTTAATTTTCACACAACACTTTTCAACACACAAACATTTCCACACATGGATATAGTTTCAATATATGGCTTTAATTTCAACGCATGAAAATAATTTCAACATATGAAAATAATTCTAACACACAAAGATTATTCAAAATTTCGGCAGCATAATGGCAGGGTAGTTAAAACCGGCACCGTCCCTAGTACGGCTCCTCGCTCTACCTTAAAACCTCGCGGTTTTTGACAATGGGGATTCATGCATCTAATTCGCACGCAGGCGGCATGTTTATTTTTATTTCCACAAATATTTCCAATTCATTTCAATCACCAATGGGTATTTTTCAACCACAACCAAACAATATCAACCACAAACAATTATTCAACCATTCGTATTTTTTCATCCAACATTTCACACCAATTCACAACAATAAATATCGTCCATGGTTTGTGGACGAGGTGAAGCGACCTGAACTTCCCCGGTCTCCGAAGAGACGAGAAAGAACGAATTACTGTGAGAACAAAACAAAACAGAACGCAGACAAAAGAACATTTCATTGTATATTACAACAATGCATCAGAATACAAGAATATACAGAGTATAAATGAATATATATTACACAGAAAATATCAGAGATTACAATACATTGTATAGCAGCGGAAAAATAATACAAAGCACAACTGAAGGTGATATACGGATACAGAGCTTTCCGGATATCATTCCAGCCGTAAACCAGGATCCTGTGAATATAAATCTGCAAAATCGAAACTACTAGCTGCCCGTGCGGAAAATAGGGGCACCCAGAGTTTAGGTTAAAACAATAAACTCCAGGTCAGTCATGTGACTGGTGTGAGAACTAAAACAGTTATTAATCTTTATTTTCAAAGTTAGGTAAATCAAGGGACCACGCCGTATAACACGGAACGGGTTTCCTCCCAAGAATACCAGTGCATAAAACAACAGCGCAATGCTAAATAAAGAAAAATGAAGCTGTTATAAGACCCAGGTCCTATCACACAATGCAACGCAAGCCGGGGGATAGGGTTTTCCCTTATAACAGCCAAAGCATGCTTGATACGTTTAAAACAAATCATTTGATACTATAATATGTGTATAGTGTCAAAACAATTCCAATCATAAATATCAATCATAGACGACATGGGTACCATATATCATGTCGCCATACTAGTTCTACAATTAAAACCACAATACACGTATTGGAAATTGGATTTCCATCATGGTGGCTCCTGATTCGAAAGATCGATCGCGGAATGCAATTCACCACGGCTTACGTCCCCACAAGAGAAAACACCGTCTGCATCCACACATTTGGGACCAGAGTACCACCGCGTCTTACGTCCAGCGAGAGAAAACACCGCCTACTCTATATATCCCTGAGCACTAGGCTCGTCTCGGTCGACCGAATCCACGACACCACTAAGGTGCCCATCCACGAAAAAGCATACTGATCAAACCATCAGTTTGCCACCATACCGGGGTGTGAGGCTCGCGGATCAACACTATACACAAAGCCATGCTATATCAGCTGCGCTTTGATCATCAACCACCAAACTTTGCTTTTCAACAAAAGTCTGGATCACTGCATCTCAGCATGCCACACTATCAATCCATATCGTACCACTGATTTCTGCCAATATATAACCTCTGAGCTCATATGTCTCAGAGAAGGGCGTTAAGCAAGAGAATAAATTCTCCAACGCCAAACAGATATATATTTAGCAGAGATCAACAAATACAATATAAAGGAATACAATGTCAGACACACCATCCGTTTACAAGTCCGTTCTGGGTCTGAACGAAACCGGAGGCACTTTCCTCGCATATCCATCCATCTCCAAGTACGTCTGGACGACCACCAACTATTTCCATCCTCTTGGGTGTACAGCCCAATCAGGATCGTCAGTAATTATCCGAACGATGTGAAGACTTCCGGTCTTTAACCACCGTCTTCATCTTCGACATATCGTCGAATCGGTTATTCAGAATGGGTATAAACCCGGCCTTCCCGAACAACCCGCGTATATTAAAACGAATGTTACACAAACACAGCATACGCCTGATTCCAATCCAGTAGCTACTAACCGTAAATCAACAAGAGAACAATTTCCCAAATATTAACCCCGAAGGCCGAAACCAACATCAGATCAATACCCAGGAAACCATTCTTCTTAGCTAACCTACAGCTAGTTTCTAAATTTCAATTCTTAGGGAAAGGTTCCCATTAATTTTATCCAAGATAAATTCTTTAAAATTTATCCTTTGATCTTCCTTTGGATGTCATTTCAAACCAAATTATGGTTTTCCAAACTAGTCGAGATTAGCGAACCACACCGAAGTAATTATTTATTTTATTTCCCAATCCCAACCTATTCATCCCATGAAGCAAAACTGGTAATACTCCATATCTAACACCACGGTGTTATCGGTAAAATTAATTACCATTTCACGTTCAAATCTAATTAAAGATTTAACTATCACTTTGGAGCAAAGCTGGTGATACTCCATTCTCGCTCATTTTCTAAGGTTGATAATTTAAATTATCAATTCCCCATTTCAATCTAATTGCAGATTCATTAAAACTCCTTTTACTGGGTTAAAGAACTAGGTGTTATTTAAAACACAGTTCACGACAAACCCAAATCACATTCTATTTATTATCGGGTTAAAGAACTAGTGTTATTTAAAACACAGTTCACGATAAACCCATGAATCAATTCTGGTTTAATTTAATTCAAATATATTAGGAATTTCGATTATTTAAAACCCCTTTTTAAATCTAATTTATTTATTTAAAAACAAATCGGGTTTTAAATTTAGTTCAAACTAGTTCATTTTGATAAAAATCTATTTTTATCTTTTCAAATATGGAGTTTTTCATCCCAAATTTTCCCAAATCATTTCTAATGATTTTACACAAATTATTGATATTTTTAATAATTTTATCAAGGCCCGTACAGTCGATTTCCATCAATGGCCATCGAACTGCACTTACAGCGACCTTTTTCAAATTTGATTTGGACATATCTCCAAATCCAACCGTTAGATTTCAAATTTCTAATATTCGTTAGAAAGCTCTTTTCGATACGAACTCAACGGTTCCAGTTTTAGGAGAATCCGACGGTCGGATCTCCCGTAATGTTCGTTTAAAATAAATGGTCGAAATTCACGAACTGCCGCGGCGCGGCGCGTTCTATTCAGGCCCTTTATATTATATATATAATATATATAATATATATTTCGTCGATTTTTATTAAAAACGAATTTTATAAATAGTTTTGAATTTGTTTCAAAAACAATTTCAACTTCCATTTCAATTCAAATCAAAATTGAATTCTTTCTTATAAATTTGTTTTAAAATTCATTTCTACTCAATTCAAATTTCAATTCAATTTGGATTCATTTCCATTCGGTTTAATTCAATTCGAATTCGTTTTCCATTCGATTCGAATTCTTTTTCAATTCAATTCGAATTCGTTTTCAATTCAATTCGAATTCGTTTTCAATTCAATTCGAATTCGTTTTCTATTTGATTCAATTCAAATTGGTTTTCTATTCAATTCGATTCAAATGGGTTTTCTATTCAATTCGATTCAAATGGGTTTTCTATTCAATTCGATTCAAATGGGTTTTCTATTCAATTTGATTCAAATGGGTTTTCTATTCGAATCAAATTCATTTCGCTTTCTATTCAATTCAAATTCATCTCGAAATCGCTTTACATTCAATTCATTTCGAAATCGTTTTATATTCATTTCATTTCGAAATCGTTTTATATTCATTTCATTTCGAAATCGTTTTATATTCATTTCATTTCGAAATCGTTTTCAATTCATTTCATTTCGAAATCGTTTTATATTCATTTCATTTCGAAATCGTTTTATATTCATTTCATTTCGAAATCGTTTTATATTCATTTCATTTCGAAATCGTTTTATGTTCATTTCATTTCGAAATCGTTTTATATTCATTTCATTTCGAAATCGTTGATTTCAAAATTACTTTTCAATATTCATTTCAAAATGAATAAAATCGATATAAAGATCGTTCACATCAAAATGGCGTCAATCTAATCAACACGGCTTCATATATTCCTTTACTCTATTCAACAAATGAATATTTATTTTTGTCAACACACGACTAATCTCAACGAATGAGTACTGTCCACGTGTGACTATTTTTGTTAAATTATTTTGTTCAACACATGACTAATCTCAACGGACGAGTACAGTCAACACATGAACCTTTATTTAATAGAGATAAAGATATAAAATTTATTGTTAAAATATTATGTTCAACACATGACTAATCTCACGAATGAGTACAGTCAACACATGAACCTTTACTTTATAATATTCTTTATTCTCTAAATTGGAATGAGGCACAATCAATCACCATATAATGTTAATTATATGGATTTTCACACATCACACTTATATAATAGCATTGAAAAAATAATCAACCATCAACCAAAGTGCACTACACTGTATAAGCATCAAATATAGATATCTAACGCTTATAACAGCCTGTCAATCAATCGATCGACATATTTAATCAATTAGGATGAGTGAACTTCATATTTCATCCCAACACCCGTGCGGGGTTTCAAACAATCAAACACAGATTTTAGTTGTGCAGTTGGGCGATGTGTAAAATTTATCGACCCAATCAATGTCCTTCAAATAGGTGTACATAAACAAACCGTCCGGTTTGTAAATGAATATTTTATTTTATTCACTTCACGTTAAAAATTATATTTTTAACGATAAAACATTTTATTTTAACATATGAATTTCTATTCAGTTCATTCTTTAAATAAAATGATATTTTTATTTTTCTAACTTATTTTAGAAAATTTCGGCGGCATAACGGCACGATACTAGAAACGGGACGAGGCCTAGCCTTATCCCCAGTCTAGTGAAGGCCCACGCCATTCACACATCAATCAAATCAATTTCAATTCTCCAAACAACCAAATTCAAATCAAATAATCCAACTAATCTATGCAACCAAACAAACAAGTCCATGGTCTGTGGACGATTGTGTCGGGTGCTACTAAGCACCGTCTGCATCCTAGTATATATATATTAACTAGAAAAAGAGAAATTTTGAGTGAGAAGTTCTCACCAATAGCTATCCTAACTCCACGGCACTTCCTATGTAGAACATCTCCACCGTGCTCGCCTTTCTTCACTTTCGTTGCCCGTAGCCACTATATATATAAGAATCGAAATTTTACTTTGCTATTCAATATATAAAAATCGAATTTTTACTATGCTATTCAATATATAAAAATCGAATTTTTACTATGCTATTCAATATATAAAAATCGAATTTTTACTATGCTATTCAATATATAAAAATCGAATTTTTACTTCTACCTTATAAAAATTATATTTTTATTTTTTACAAAGCTATTGTATATTTCTTTAAAAATCATATTTTTCTTATTATATTATTTACACTTTAAAAACAAATGATATTTTTAATTTTCAAAAACAAATGCTATTTTTATTTTTCAAACATAAGGTTCTTTCTATATTTTCAAAAATAATGTTCTTTTTATTTTTGCTTCATATATACATAAAAATTCGAATTTTTATGTTGTAGTATTTATATATAAAAACCCTTATTTTTATCTCAACATTATATATATTTCAAATTTCAAACACTATATATAAATATTAAATTTTCATATTTCAAACTAAGTACACAAAGGAAAGATGCTCACTGTAATTCCTGTACAGTGCCTCTTCTTCACGATGCTCCAGGTCCTTCAGCAAGATCGAACCCAACATCGCATCAAACCCTCCACTCGAACCATCGTTCCACTCCAACAATTCGCCGCCGCCGCTGATACAGGGAACCGGACATCCATCCTACCCTCCCCCACGACGCGTCACTTCAAAACGCCCCTCCTCCATGAGTGACGCCACCTCCGGCGGCCCCTGCGCTTCGAATTCCGTTCATGAACGCGCCAGTTTCGAGCTCCAAAACCGAGCACAACCCTCAACGATAAATTGCGAGGGTGGTAGGGATTGGAAGCTTGCAAAAAGTTCTTGAATTTCATTCATAAGGTTTTAATTTTTACTGAGTGGATTGGGTGGAATTTTTTGTCAAAGTTTGGAGCGGGTTTCCGTTGTGGAATAATGAGGGAGGCGCGATTTTTCTTTGTTGACCGTGGATTGAAGTTTAGGGTTATGACCCCTGTTTGACTTGTTTATATATTTATTTATTTTAATTATTTTATTTTCAAAAATACCATTTTATTGATACGATCTCCAAATAAAACCCAACGACTGTCTCCCCTAGCTAACTACCCCCATTCCGAACACAATGGGATATGTATCGTTAGCCAATTTTATCGTTTCGACTAGTTTTGATTTAAATTACGATATAAATCTTTATATATTCAATTTGAACGCACATTTCAATTTACCGGGGTCACATACTATCTCGAAAAATTCCAGAAAAATATTTTCTAACTTCGTATTGACGATACAGTCCTAACAAAACTAGTTTCATCGAATTCTGAGACCGTTTGAAAAATGGCCAATTTCCAGTCGATTAAAATCAACTGAAAATGGTCAAACGCGTTTTCTTTTGCCATGCTCACATATTGATTCGAAAAATTACGAAAATTGGAATCTAGCAATAATTAGACATCACGGATCCAACAAAAGTGGTTTCGTCGAAATCCGAGGTCGTTTGCAAAATTCCCATTTTTAAGGGCCTGAATTCCATAGCGACTATTCAGAATTTTCAACTGGACATATCTTTTGATTCGCGCTATGAAAGTTTGATTTTTCGGATTTGTTGGAAAGATATTCACAAATAGATCCCAATGTTTTTGGTTTCACTAAAATCTGGATTGTTTTGCACCCGGTATGTTCAATTGAAGTTTGAAATCGAATTATCGAACTACCGCGGCATTTTCAATTCCTTTTATAATTATATATAAATTTTTATATTCTAACGTCGATCTATATAACTATATACGTTCGAATTCTATTTAAAATAAATTTCTCGTCGATATTATTTAAAATAATTCATTTTAAATATTCAAAATTCGCTGAAATTGCTAAAATAAAAATTTTAAACTGGCTCAGATTTTCCGGGTTATTACACGAAGGGAGTATATATATATATATAATTGCTATATTTCACTTGCATTTCAACACATATATCAATTATTCTATGCATGTAAAATTCATACTTCGCTTATATAGCTTACACTACGCATGTACATGAGGTATATGTCACGTATGTAATTTATATTTCGCTAATATAAATTATACACGACGTTTTCCATTCAAATTCATGTTAATATAGATTTCTCACTTTGGTTTTCGGAGCGCTAAAAATCGATACGAAGTCAGAAAAATCCGCGGCTTCTTCTATTGGGTAGAGAGCTTCCTTACGGTCCCGATGTTTCCTGTTTCATCGAATTCCGTCAACACACCAAAAAGATATGATTTTTCAAAGTGTAAAGACAAAAAAAAACTCACCTTTCACGAAGGTCCTAAACTAGGTTTACGGTTTTCGCGAGAATCGGGGCACGAGGGGATGATCGGCGGGTTGGACGTGGAAGAGGGAAGAGAGGGCTATCTGGCGGTGGTGGTTTGGTGGCGTTCGGTGGTCAGGATCGGCGGCGGCGCTTTAAAGGTCGGAACTTTGGAGCTTCGATTCGGGCGGCATAGGCGACGAGGGGTGGAGGAAGTTGGTCGGATTTGAAGAGGGGACGGAGGCGCGTCGAGGGGTAGCGGTGGCGAAGGATGTAGGTGGCGGTAGCGGCGGCGATCGGGGCTGGAAGGTTTGGAGCTCGGGTCGCCGTTCGTTCGAGGGTTTTTTTTATATATATAATTATGAATGGAGAATTCTGATTGGCTGAGGACTATATTAATTTTTTAATAGTGTTTTCTCAAACAAACTCCTTTTTAAACCCAACGACTGTCGCCCCTAGCTAAATACCCCCATTCCGGACACAATGGGATATGTTTCATAGGCCAATTCGAATGTTACAGTCAGTTATTTTTCACATTAAAGTATAAAACATTTAATTTTTTACTTTGAACGTACATTTCAATTTGCCAGGGCCACAAACTGATTCGAAAAATTCCAGAAAAATAAATCTAGCTGTGTTTTGACGCTACGGTCCAAACAAAACTAGTTTCGTCGAATTCTGAGATCGTTTGAAAAATGGCCATTTTCTGGTCGATCCAATTTAACAGAAATTGATCAAACATATTTTCTTTTGCCACGCTCACATACTAGCTTCAAAAATTATGAAATTTGAAACCTAGCAATAGTTTGACATCCCGGACCCAACAAAAGTGGTTTCGTCGAATTCCGGGGTCGTATGCAAAATATCAATTTTCCAGGGCTATATATTCTATATAGCGACCTATCTGAAAATTCATTCGGCCATAACTTTTGATTCCCGTTATGAAACTTCGATTTTTCGGATTCGTTAGAAAGGTATTGACTAATAGATTTAAATATTTTTGGTTTCGCTAAAATCCGTTATATTTTCCACCCTGCACAGTCAGTCAAAGTTTGAATTCAAATTTTCAAACTGACTCACTATTTCTAATTCACTATTTTATTGAAATATTCTATTTCAATTGTTCAAATTCCTTTGAAATGACCAATTTAAAAATTTTAAATTGGCTCGTATTTTCCGGGTTATTACACCTCCATTCGACGTAAAGATCATCGGTCTTGCACCGTCTTCATATCTTCGACTTTCCATCGTCGATCAATTATTTGAAATGAGAATTAACTCGGCCTTTTCAAATAATTCACGTATATTTAATATTTCAAATCAATTCATTTCAATGGTATTCGACCTTGTTAATTCAGTTCATTAATTGTAATTTTCACACCAAACACATTCAACCATCAAATCTCTAACAAACCGAGCAAATGCAGTTTATTTTCATTCCATATCGTTTATAATATTTTATCATGATTTATCGCTATTTTTATTTATTTAAAACTGACCAATTCATTCAAACGACGCTTCAGGCCATAACGCGGCCGTGTCGCTGTTTTTCTTCAGATTTGATTTACACATATCTGAAAATCTAGCCGTTGGATCTTTACAAAGCTGGTATCATTGGAAAGATATTTCCAAGGCGAACCCAACGGTTTCAGTTTGGGGAAAATCCGACGGTCGGATCTCCCGGCACAATCGTTTGAAGTTTCGATTTCAAATATCGAACTGCAGCGTCGTTATTCGATTTATTTTAATTATAATTATATATATATAATTATAATCAATTCTGGCGCTGTTTTTCTTCGGATTTGAAATAAAACTTTCCAGACAATCCAACCGTTGGATCTTTACAAAGTTGGTGCCATTGGAAAGATATTTCCAAGGCGAACCCAACGGTTGTGGTTTCAGGAAAATCCGATGGTCGGATCTCCCGCAATAATCGTTCGAAATCATGGTTTCAAAATATGAACTGGAGCTTCGTTATTCGATATATTATAATTATATATATTTCTATATAGTTTATTCTTCGATTTCAAAACCATATTCATTTCATACTTTCGATAAAAATGATATTTTTATCCTACAGATACTTATTTCAACACATCACCATTTTCAACAATTCATGTATATAGTAAAAATGTGATTTTTAATATAAAACAATTTATTTCAAAACACGATTATTTTATATAGTTCAAACAGGTGATAAAATGTGATTTTTAATATAAAACAATTTATTTCAAAATACGATTATTTTATATAGTTCAAACAGGTGATAAAAATGTGATTTTTAATATAAAACAATTTATTTCAAAACACAATTATTTTTCAATACATGAATTTCTATTCAACAAATGAATATAATTTCAACAAATGAAAATAAATCAAACATAGAAAGATTTCAGGAAATTTCGGCAGAATAATGGCAGGGTAGTTAAAACCGGGACCGTATCGATGTACGGCTCCTCGCTCTACCTTAAAACCTTGCGGTTTTTGACAATGGGGATTCATGCATCTAGTTCGCACGTCGGCGGCATGTTTTATTTTAATTTCCACAACCTATTCTATTTTTGTTTTCAACCACAAAGGGTATTTCTCAACCACAATCAATCATATCAACCATTCACATTATTCACCAAATTTCATATCAACCAATCCAAACAATATCACAACTAATAAATATCGTCCATGGTCTGTGGACGAGGGGAGTGTATACATATATATATATGTGTATATATATATATTCGTATATAAATATATTTCAATTCACTTCAATTCAATATCATTTCATTGCATATATAATTTTTTTTACAACGCATATATAACTTATACATCGAACATACAACTTATACAACGCTTATACATGAGATGTACAACGCTTATATAACTCATACATCAACTATATAATTTATACATCATTGTTTTCCATATCGTTTATAAATTAGAAATCTCACATTGGGTTCCACTCCACCAAAAATTGCAGAAGGCTCAGAAAAATATGCGGTCTCTTCTAAAATGTAGAAGACGTCCTCACGGTCCCGGCGTCTCTTATTTCACTGAATTTCGACAAGAAACGAAAAAGATATGATTTTTACAAGTTTGCAACACTTAAAAGTGTAAAAATCAGTTCAAAATAAATTAGCTGTATACCTTCCTTTTGATTCAAAACTAGGTCTTGATTCTGCGTTCAATCCGCGAAGCTAGGGGCAATCGGCCAGCACCACCGCGTAGAGCGTCGAGAGGGCTTCCAGGCGCTGGGTACCACATTGAACTCGCACGTGGCAGGAGGGCGTGGCGGCAGGTTGAAGTCTTCGACTTCACGAGCCCGATTCTCGAGAAAGAAACGATGATAGAGGGCGAGGCTGGTACGGATGTGGAGCTCGTGGGAGGATCTACAAATTACTCCAAAGGAGAAACGTGTTTAATGCATGTGGAAGGAGATAAAGAGGAGGGAAGAAACGAGCATTTTCCACCATCGGGTCTGGGAGTTTCGGGAAGAAGGTCGGGGAGAGAGAAATGATGTGGCCCAATAAGATTTTTTTATTTTATTTATATATTTAAAAGTCCCAAAAATACCCCCCAACGCATACGAACTCCAATCCAAACCCAACGACTATTGTCCCTAGCTAAATACCCCCATTCCGAACACAATGGGATATGTTTCGAAGGCCCATTCGACTGTTTCAGTCAGTTTTTCTTCAAATTAAAATATAAAACATTCGATATTTAATTTGAACGTATATTTCAATTTGCCGCGGCCACATACTGCTTCTAAAAATTCCCGAAAAATAAATCTAGCTATGTTTTGACGATACGGTCCCAACAAAACTAGTTTCGTCGAATTCTGAGACTGTTTGAAAAGTGGCCCTTTTCTGGTCGACCCGATTTAACTATAATTGACCAAAACACATTTTCCTTCGCCACGCTCACATATTAACTTCAAAAATTATGAAATTTGAAACCTAGCAATAATTTGACATCCCGGATCCAACAAAAGTGGTTTCGTAGAATTCTGAGGTCGTATGCAAAATGCTTATTTTCAAGGTTGATATATTCTCTGTAGCGACCTTTCTGAAAATTCATTTGGCCATAACTTTTGATTCCCGCTATGAAACTTCGATTTTTCAGATTCGTTAGAAAGATATTCATTAACAGATTTAAATATTTTTGGTTTCGCTGAAATCCGTTTTATTTTGCCCCCGGTACAGTCAGTTAAAGTTTGAATTCAAATTTTGAAACTGCAGCGCCTTTTCAGGCCTTGTTTATAATTTATAATAATTATATTTATTTTCAAACATCGATTCAAACATACTTTTCATTACTATTATTTAAAATATTTATTTTAAGTATTTAAAATCCACTATTTTAGCCAATTTAAAATTTTTAAACTGGTTCAGATTTTCCGGGTTGTTACAGAACCCATTTGGTAAATATTCATTTTTTGGTGTATCTCGTTGTGAGATTTTGATTGAAGGTAGAGTTCTGTTGAAGAGTTTTATGATGAGAAGAGAATTTGACTCAAGGTGGGGTGCTGAAGATATGTGATTTTGCATCAAGGTGGAGTGTTAAATTTGGTGATACAAAATCACAAATTGATTGGAACAAATTTGCAAAAAAATGGAAAGTAAATATTTTTATAATGGGAATGCATTGATTGCATTTGATGAGGTGGTAGAGAAATAAATGAAGGGATTAATTTCTTCCATCTATGCTAAAGAAACAGATTGTTTTACTTCCTATGTTTGCACATTTGTTGTTATGGTAATTTTCCTCCATTATATTATTACCATATGTTGGTAATTTAATTGATGACTCACGTAGATTTGCACTGGCTATATATTGAGGGGTAGACTTTAGTGTAAACCCATCCTGGCCTAGAGCCAGTGATCCCCAATGGTGTCTCTTCTAGTTAAACCTGATTGAGGTTTGGATATGTAAACTCTTATTTTGTAATCTCTTGTAATTCTCTCATGTGGAATAAAATCTATCTCTGTTGGACTGGACGTACACTATCTCAAGGATAGTGGAACCAGTATAAATATTGTGTCTCTATGTTTCTCTGCTATAATTATTTACTATTTTGTTGATGTAATAGAATAATTGCTATCAGATTAGATTGGTGTTCAATTGGAAAATCTAGATCCTATTTATTGCGCTTCCGCATATGCTCAATTTTCATAACAATACGATCAGCACACATCTCCAGATCTACAACCGTTCACTCCCAAATGTCACAACATTCAACCGAGGTGCGACGGTTAGCATCTTGACATCAACTTACAGCAGCTGCAGAAAAATTAACTACAACTCATGTGCTTTTGGAAAGAAGAAAAGAAGGGCAATGCATTTTTATTTTGTCGAGGAACCAGAAATCAGACGCAATCTATTAGATACTTGATTCTAGGAGTACTTCCTCTTCTGCTTAAATCTCTCTGGATATTTTAGTTTAAATTACATTATCATTTTACGTTTATTTACAATTTCTCTTTAAGTTATTTTTATTTTTTCTGTCAATTTACATTTTGACATGGGCATTCCAAAGTTTACACAATTATTTGTTGACAGTTATCTCCTAACATTTTATATTTAATCTAGATATTTAATTAATTATAAAACCCAAAATTTAAGTAATTTAAATAAATCTAGTTAACTTATATTACTTTTTAAATACTAAAAATGACAAAATTATGTTTTTTGGCTCTAAATACCTATACTTTAAATTTTCTATAATCATTTAAGTCTCTTTCAATTATGTCTTAACATTTTACATTTAGTACCATATTTAATAATTAACTATATAATAATAAAATTATATAAATAATCTTAGCAAACTATTGTTTATTGACTCGGCTAATAAATCAAGATTAACCATATTCATACCAACAAAAATGGAAAAGAAAAATCAAATGTATAAACACGTGAATCACAAAGCATAAATTATACACATAATTAATTATCACAAATTTAAAGTTGAACTCATTTACGTTAATATATTTACTATATATTGCATTGCAATATTGATGTCAGACCTACGTCTATGTTTTAAAATTTAATTAGTCATTTACAAAATGCTACATGTAACGACCCAACTTTCGAACACATCGGAAGTTGTGTAGTCAATAAGAAATAAGAATAGATAGAAGATAAAAACACAGAACATCAGAATCTCACAGCGGAATTTCACAAAAGATAATACTTTATAATATTACACAGCGGAATATATTACATCAGAGTATACCGAACTAGTGATACAATTCAATCATGGTACATCAGTACATATCATAGATGATCAACTGACAGACTTATTTATACAGTAGATGGATGGATCAGCACACAGCAGAAATCTTCATTCCAGCTTCACCAGTTTATCCGAATCCTGATTCACTTGTCTATTCATAACAAGCGTTATGAATACCCAAGAGTTTAAGGGAAAACACAGAAAAATAAACTCCGGGTCAGTCAGGGGACTGGTATGAGTAAACAGTTTAAAAATAGTTTAAAGAAATCAAAATATCTCATAAGACCACGCCGTGAATACGGAAAGAGTTTTACCTTATGAGATCAAAACACTTTGTATACTTTTAAACAAATATTATCATATATGTTTTCCACAAATAATTTAGAATCAAGGAGAATGCTTGCATCTCACATTCTCCTATATAGTATACAAATAAAAACTGCTTGGCATTTAGGAAAATTGGATTTCCAACTCTGACAAGGTATGGGACCACCTTCCGCTGGTGTATCTCTAGAGGAAAATACACCTGGGTTCAACAAGAACTTCTTGCAACCCGGCCCTCACATGACTGACCACTCATTTCTCTTGAGTGTATCGAGTGTATATCACTGATGGTTGTGTATGGCAACCATCCCCGAATGGGCGGAATCGATAGATTAAGAAACAAAAGGAATTTCTCTAGATAGGTGATACTACACCCTAATGGGAGCGACCCACATAGCCGTGCTGCCAGTCCGATTTTTGTCATTTCCTGGGTGTGAGGCTTGAGGCTAGACTTTACGTTTCATCATCACTGGTTCATTTCCTTTGAATGCCACATCATCCTACCCGTTAGAAATACTCATTCGATTTCCCAAATATATCACGGCCAATAAAGCTAAGAGAAACGAATTTCTCCGCCACCAACGTAATACACTTACGTAAATTCGATGTGTAGAATCTGACTGATATGCGTTGTCAGACACTCGTCCATTCAGGTTTGTTTTGGGACTGAACAGACCACATATATTATTTACAGTCTTCTTGCACACCGTCGTCTTCAGTTTGAATATCTCTGACGCGCGGCGTCTAATCAAATCAAAGTGGAATGTATATCCGGACTATTTGAAATGATTACTAACATTTTCTTTTAAATTGTTAATCTAACATGATTAATATCAACTACACATACAGTCAAATCAAGCAGTATACGATTATCTTGCTTTTATCTGATCTTTTGATCATTTCTTAGAATTTGACAAATTTTAGTGTGTGCGCTGCACGGGTTTTATTTCTATCTTGTCCGTCACTTCTGAAAATGAACACTGACATTATTCTCTTTAAGAAATCGATCTTTTGTCAACTACTTCTAATTCTGATCCTTCACAAATGAATAAAATTTATAAATTTTATTTCCCATTTACAGCTTTTATACTGTATATTCTTGTGTCAAATTCCTTTTTGTTTCCTTGACTGAACTGCTTCTTCCTTTCTATAATTTAAACAAATTTCCTTCTTTTTAAATTATCAACTATACAGAATAAAACATTGTTTTTATACACACTAGCTCAGACAGTACAACATTATTCGTTATGTTGTGACAGAGATTTTTGATTTACATATTTGAACTTGGCAATTCCAGTGTACATCAAATACTCTTATTTCATTACTTTAAACAAAATATTTTAATTGGAATAAATTAAAATTTACTTTTAAACTAAATCGATCACGAATCCCACTTCTGCATTTCTCGACGAAATTCCGTCAGATCTTCCTTTAGATCTGATTTACTCCTCCTTCCATTCTATACTGATAAATTTTCTCCTCTTTATTTATCAGTCTTCAACACGATGAAAAATATATATCACAGTTCTTATTTTAGCGAACACCGAACTGTACGTGACTGTTTCTTGTGTTCACAGTTTGAACGGTCAGATTTCAGTGTATGCGTGACATACGTCTTCTTATCGCTTGGTTGTCTGAAAATCTAAATATTTGATTTACAAATGAATTCTGATTTAAATTATAAACCGAATTTATAATTTAAATAAAATTTACAGTTTCAGTTTTCAACTTCAGACGAAACAAAAATCCTGCTTCACTTCTTTTAATAAAAATTCCATTAATTTCTCTATTAATAAAAACAAATTTAAGTTATAAACTGAAATTTATAAACATTGTTACTTCTGCATTTCTCGACGACATCCATCCAATCCTGCTTCACCTTTCTTACCACTCGGCTTGTTATTCTAAAATGTTCTTTTAATTCTACCTTGTTTATTTGTTTTAATATTAATTTAAAATATAATTAGTACTTAAAAACTTGAATTTGTAAATTAACTAATGTCTAGAGAAGACTAAAGTACCAATACCATTGCAAATCACCATGGTACTTTATCTTGCTCAACCACTAAGCTTGACAACAAACCCAAGTTCCATGTCCAAAAACCAAGCCAAAGTACCACGTTCAAAAGAAGAAACCCAAAGTACCACCTTCACAAGCAAAACCCAAAGTACCACGTTCAAAAGACAAACCCAAAGTACCAGTTTTGATGAACACAACATTTGAAAACAACATGGCTGATCATAGTGTGTTCCTCCTCTTCCAACAACACAGACTTGTGCACGTGCACAGTCAATTCCGGCGCCTCCACTGCCCAACGACCAGCCACGCAAATTTCTCCTCCTCCCCTGATCATATTGCCGATGGCCACCGACCCCTTCTCATCGTCGATCACAAAATTGCCTTGCTCCTCCCTTTCCAGAAAAGAACATCATCCAAGAAAACACCTCGCACCTCCTCCCTTGACCTCCGGTCACCACCACCTCTTGGTCGCACCAACACCCGACTCCGACGGCCCTAACCCCTCCTGACCACACCATTCTTCCTCCTCCTACGTCGAAAAATTCCGACGCAAAGCAGTGAACCCAAAAACAGCTTATAAAAACCTAATTTCATTAATTTCACAAAACCTGTGTATTTAAAAATTTAGTTAGTATTTTTCCTAGCTTCTCCACCTTCTTCTCCTCCTCCAGGCCGAGTGCCATCACCTTAGATCGAGTGATGCGCCGGAATTTGATCAAAGCTTGAATTTTGATCATCCTAGGATTTCTCTTGGTTTACTAAATTAAAAATCATGATTTTTTTTTTAAAAATCACCATTGGTTCACCTTGTTAGGATCATATGATCAAAACATGTTTTTATCAATTTTCAAAATCCATTTTCGAAATTGGTAACAGAGGAGGTACTGTTGTTTTTATTTAAAACATCAGTAAGGCTGTTTACCAGATTTGTTTCAATTAGGGCATTTTAATGACAATGTATAAGTTCTAAAACATGGTATACCACATAAATTAAATCTCCAATCCCATGTCTACTGGTCCGACTGAATACATAGGGGTTCAACCAAATAGATTGATGTCTGGTGACAGTAGCAGGCAGAATTGTTTTTAACATAAAACCCTTAAGGTCTCTACATCTAAACAATGATCACTTCATCATTTTGAAACAAGCAAACCAACATGCCAGGGTATTTGTACAAGATCATAAAAGCAATACAAAGCCATTTCATATTTAAACAACAAAAAACTGTAAACATTTAAACAGAGAATTCAAAATAGTTTTACTTACTTTAAAGCTTCCAAAAACTTTGCTTTCTCTTTACTAAAACTCTTAAACTTGTTGTATTATTTGTGAATGAGAGTTTTGTGCATAGACGGCCCTTATATAGGTGAAGAGAATGAATAAAATATATGTGCATTGAATGCTTGATTTGAAACAACAAAAACAGCCTTTTCTCTTTTGCTTGACAATTGAATGACCACTCAACCATTTTTCTCTCTCACAATCTTTGCCAAATCCTCCTATATGCAGCCTAGATACTACCCCTTAAAACCCCTAGGCAATGTACAAAATACTCCTCATTGGCCTTCAATGAAATACACATTAATTGTGCTGTGTACTACTATGATTTCTCAATTCTCTTCCTTGATTTACACAAGATGTTGTGATCACCTTAGTACCATACATGTTCAGAGTTCACTGAGCTTTCAAGCTATATTTTTCACATGACAAACATTGATTTAACCTAACCCATTCAATCACTATACCTTGGCCTTCAAGGTATTAAAAATCTGGAAATTTCTGCACAGTTTTTAGCTCACGGCCAGGTCATTTTTAGCATTAGAAAAATCTTGGAAAATCATTTCTAATGGGCTCATCTAGGGTAGGCAAGGTTTTGTGTCCATATATGATTTTGCAAATCTTCTATGTACATGTTTATTTGACAAAATGTTCATGGTCTTGAAAATAGAAACTTGTATTGTATTTTCAGAAATTTATTTGAAAGGAAAGAAAGAGAAAATGCCTTGATTCCAAAGTGATTCTATCATGTGCTTACCAATCTCCCTAAAGACCTTACTTGCTAGCTTCATGGATGAGATCATGAAGTGTACTAGAATTTGACTACACATGTTCTAGTTTCAATGCAAAGATGCAAATGAATTTTCATGAGATTTATTAGTCATTCATGTTCTTGTTTCAATGCAAATATGTGAATGATTTTGTTTGTGATTTTAGTTAAAATCACATCTATATGTAGATGATAGGATCATGTATGGAAACATGATTTTACACAAGATTTTGACAATACATGATTTGGTTTTTCAATGTGTATATTGTGCAAAATCATATCTATGCTATCATGGATTTGGAAGGATTAGACAATACACAAAATTTCAAATGCATACAAGAATTAAATATTCCTTGTATATGTTTTTGAGAACAACAAGGAATGCCTAGATCATGTTTTAGGCAAGGTAGTTTATCATGTTTGAAACAAGGAGTCTTTGCTTAAACATTGTTTAAAAGCTTTTGGAAAAAAATATAAACAAGTGTTTTTCACAGAAAAATGGCATTTAAATAAGTGTTATTTATCATACATAAAAAATGAATTTAAAAACAAGTGTTATCCTATCCATGCTATCATATATACTTGTATTAAATAAAATTAACAACGCTATTAATTTTGTGCTATCATACCTGAATATATCAAAATGATTTTGATAAATGTTGCACATATACATGCTATATATATATGTCAACAAATTCTGTAATTAATAAATTCAAATTTTAAATCATATTTGAAAATACGTATTCACGATCAATCAACACTGTATCAGTGATCCGTGAAAATACCGGGTCATTACACTACACAATATCAATCTATTATATAGTAGTAAAGCAGAAAAATTTCTTGCTCTCTCCTTGATTCTAGGAGTTCTCCCTCTTCTGCTTAAATCTCTATGGATATTTTAGTTTTAAATTACATTATCATTTTACGCTTATTTACAATTTCTCTCATGTTATTTTTACTTTTTTTTATCATTTTACATTTTGACATAGACATTCCAAAGTTTACACAATTATTTATTTACAGTTAGCACCTAACGTTTTACATTTAAGTCTAGATATTTAATTAAATTATAAAATCCAAAACTTAAGTAATTTAAATAAATCTAATTAACTTTGCTGTTAATACAAAAAAAGACAAAAATATGTTTTTTGGCTCTAAATACCTATACTTTAAATTTTCTATAATCATTTAAGTCTCTTTTAATTCTTTCTTAACATTTTACATTTAGTACCATATTTTTATAATTAAGAACATAATAATAAAAAAAAAACAGGAAAAAATTGTGAAGGACAAAAAAACCAAAAAAATTACCCAAAAGGACAAGGGGCAAAAAAATTGTCCAAAAGGACAAGTTTTAGTGCAAAGTGGAAAAACATGGGACGCCCCTGAAATTCACCATTTGCACTAAAACTTGTCCTTTTGGACAAGTTTTTTGTGGTTGTCCTTTTGGGCAAATAATTTGGTGAGTTTGTCCTTGTGGGAAAAATCCCCTATTCATATCAACGAAAATGAAAAAATAAATCAAATGTATAAACACGTCAATCACAAAGCATTAATTATACACATAATTAATTATCATAATTTAAAGTTGAATTCATTTACGTCAATATATTTAACGTATATTGCATTGTAATATTGATGTCAAATGTCTACGTTTTAAAATTTATTTAGTCATTTAAAAACGTTGCACAATATCGATTTATTAAATAATAGTAAAGCAAAAACTTATAAAACTCTACTTACAGGAGTTTTCTCTGTTCTCCTTAAATCTCTCTGGATATTTTATTTTTTAATTACATTATCATTTTATGCTTATTTACAATTTCTCTTACGTTATTTTTACTTTTTTGTTATTTTACATTTTGACATAGACATTTCAAAGTTTACACAATTATTTATTAACAGTTAGCTCCAAACATTTTACATTTAAGCCTATATATTTAAATTAATTACAAAACCCAAATTTTAAGTAATTTAAATAAATCTAATTAACTTATATTTTTTAAAATACTAAAATGACAAAATTATGTTTTTTGGCTCTAAATACCTATACTTTAAATTTTCTATAATCATTTAAGTCTCTTTCAATTTTTTTCTTAACATTTTACATTTAGTACCATATTTTATAATTAATTACATAATAATAAAACTATATAAATAATTTTAGCAAACTATTATTTATTGATTCGTCTAATAAATCACATCAAGATTAACCATATTCATGTCAACAAAAATGGAAAAAACAAATCAAATGTATGAACACGTCAATCACAAGGCATAAATTACACATAATTAATTATCACAAATTTAAAGTTGAATTCATTTACGTTAATATATTTAACGTTATTGATATCAAACGTCTACGTTTTAAAATTTATTTAATCATTTACAAAATGCTGCACAATATCAATATATTAAGTAATAGTAAAGCAGAAACTTTTAAAGCTCTCTCCTTACTTCCAGGAGTTTTCTCTCTTCTCCTCAAATCTCTCCGGATATTTCATTTTTTTAATTACATTATCATTTTATGCTTATTTACAATTTCTCTTGTGTTATTTTTACTTTTTTTGTCATTTTACATTTTGACATGGACATTTCAAAGTTTACACAATTATTTATTGATAGTTAGCTTCTAACATTTTACATTTAAGTCTAGGTATTTAAATTAATTACAAAACCCAAAATTTAAGTAATTTAAATAAATCTAATTAACTTATATTTTTAAAATACTATAAATGACAACATTATGTTTTTTGGCTCTAAATACCTATAATTTAAATTTTCTATAATCATTTAAGTCTCTTCCAATTCTTTCTTAACATTTTACACTTAGTACCATACTTTATAATTAATTACATAATAATAAAATTATATAAATAATTTTAGCAAACTATTATTCATTGATTCGTCTAATAAATCACAACAAGATTAACCATATTCATGTCAACAAAAATGAAAAAAAAATCAAATGTATAAGCACATCAATCACAAAGCATAAATTATACACATAATTAATTATAACAAATTTAAGGTTGAACTCATTTAATATATTTAACGTATATTTATTGTAATACTGATGTCAAATGTCTACATTTTAAATTTTATTCAGTCATTTACAAAACGCATCACAATATATAAATTAACATTGTACGTTTAAATTAATATGTTTAGATTAATTATGTGATTTTGAATTCAGTTAATAAATTGTAGTTAATTCATCTAATTAATGCTAAGTGTGATGTTTTAAAATGTAAATCATGTACATATCAATAAAAATGGAAAAATTAATCATTCTTTCAAATATAAAGTTAAATAAGTCAAACAGTTTAAATCATATATGTAAAAAATAAAATAAAAATTAATATGTTATACAATTATCTCAATAAATTTATCATAAATTGAAGAAAATATTTTCCGCTTTAAATACCTACATTTAAACATTTCTATAATTATTTGTTGAACCTCATTAATTCTTTCGTAATATCTTATATATCAATCCATATGCTTAAACTACTTATGAAATCTTAAATTCTAATTATTTAAATAATTTTAGAGGTTATTTAGTCCATTTTTCTAATAGCTCTTAAAAATATATGCCAATTTTACTATGTATATTTCCTCAAAAAAAGTTACTATGTATATTCATATTGAAAAAAACAGTTTTCTATGCAACTATAAAGATGTATAAATCACGTAACATGAACTATGTATATCAACAATAATGACAAAGTTAATTTGTAAATTAGTTATGATTCATTTATATCAAAAATTTATGATATATTATCATAAAATTCTTTTTGAACATCAATAACTTCACAATAAATTTATACGTTATTTTGCGAATTTCTTTTCAATTCTTCCTGCTATGATAGCTATACAGTTAAACTAACTTCATAGTTTTACTTTTAACTTATTTAAACAAACTCTATTAAATAATATTTGCTGATTAATCAAATAAATTACTAATATACATCATTTTCAACAAATATATCTATATTAACAAATAATTAAATAAATTCTCAAATATAGATACATACATGTTGTTTATGTAAGTCGTACAATATAAATTATACACAAACAACATTAATAATTTTAATTAATAGTTTATATATTTCACATCAAAATTTATCATATATTGCATAACAAAGTACGCTTTTTAACATTAAAATAATAAATACTATTTTTAATAATATTATCGTGTGCAACGCACCAGTTACACACTAGTTTATTTGGAAAGAGCAGCGTACAAGTCACATAAAATAAAAGGGAGAAGGACCAGATGTTCAAATTACGAGTGTGCTGTTCTAAATTCTTAAAAAAAAAATCAAAAATGTCATTGAGAATATTTTCCTATTAATTATTTGTGTTTGTAGATGATCATTTATGAAAATAAATGGGCATTGTTATTGACACTCCAAATATTATTAAGGGGTGCCAGTTTTTTTTTTCTTCTTACGGGGAGTACCAATAAGAAAAGTAGCCCCTTAACAAATAAAAGTAAGTGTACCTTATGCTTAATTTCACTCTTTTGTTCATTAATCTAATTTTTAATGCTTAATCAACACCATTTGTCATGGAGAAATCAAACCGTAATCAAAAATCATGAAAGAAAAAGAAAACAATATGATATTGACATATGATATACTCGACTTGGTTGAAAGAACCAGACATTATCGCCAAATACATTGTTGTTATCATTTTAGTCTTCAATAAAATAAATCCATTAGCTAAACTAACCAGATTATCCAATATGCAACCTAGTATTACAAAAAGATCAGTACAGATCCACTAAATCATTGTATATAAACAATAGTTTTATGCAACATAAACCGTAAAAAAAATCTGAAATATTATCAACTTACCCTCTTTACATCCATTTAAAGGACATCCAAAAACTCAAAATATAATATTATTGGGGATTGTTAAAGGGAGTCCATGTTTGGTTAAGGGGAATAGGATTTTGTTCACATCCTTTTTAGGGATGTGAACAAAACACTCCACCCTGATTGGTGGAAATCAGGGGGACCCATATGGACCCCCCTGATTTCCACCAATGGGGACTGAGTGTTTTGTTCACATCCCTTAAAAGATGTGAACAAAATCGCACTCGGTTAAGGGGGGATAATTTTAAGGGGACTTCAACTTAATTTATTTTTGTTAAAGGGAGGTCTGGTTTATTTAAAAAAAAAAAGGTAAAGAGACCTAACTATCCCTGCCTCGTCATTTATGTCAAATCCTAACTAACTAAATTAAGCACAAGTAACAAATGTGCGAATTACTAAAATCTCAATTTCACAAATTCGATACAACATATTAGATCAAAATTTTTGTTTCTACATTTATTTTAAATTAATCATACCAATTGAAAAATGTAAAATTACAATTAATTTCCTAATCTGATGCATTCTGATCACTCATGAAACTTTCTCGTGTCTCATTACATTAAGTATAGGCAAACTATATCCATACACCAAAAAACACCTATTACACATCGCTGTTTTCTATAGAAAATCTATTACAAAATACCCATTTCTCAAAGGTGCTTTTTAATATTTTTTGCATATAATCAAACAAATTAACCTTAAAAACAGTAAATTTTGATGCAAACTAGATATGTTAATGGATATGTCGATGAATTATTTCATCATAAAACCTAAAATTTCAGTAAATTTCAATTAAGGAACCACTCAGGAATAATTGTTGTGATTTAGAAGAGTTGAATTTTTTAAAATTAGAGCAATTTGTTAGAAATAAGATGTTTTGGAAAGTTCAAAAAATTTAAAATATTGATGCAAAAACAAAAGTTCATCTTGTCAAAATTTACTCAATTAGCGAGGGGGGTTTCTAATTTTGGATAAATACGCTTTAAGTTTGAAAGAAAAAGGGGATTGTTAAAGGGACTCCACATTTTGTTAAGGGGAGGACCAATTTTTATTTATTGCCTGATTGTTATGGGGAGGACAAACTAAATCAACCTCCCCTTAAACATATAAATTAAAATTCCGATATTGACCCCCTATAATCCTCATTAAAATAAATCATGAAACTTAAACCTTAATTAATCTATTAAATAATAGTAAAGCGGAAACTTTTAAAGCTCTCTCCTTAATTCTAGTTGTTTTCTCTATTCTCCTTGATTCTATCCAAATATTTTAGTTTTAAATTAGCTTATCACTTTACACTTATTTAGAATTTCTCTCACATTATTTTACTTTTTCTATCATTTTACATTTTGATATGGACATTCCAAAGTTTACATAATTATTTATTCACAGTTCTCTCAAACATTTTACATTTAAGTTCATATATTTGAATTAGTTACATAATCTTATATTTAAGTAATTTAAACAAATTTAATTAACTGATATTTCTTTTAAATGCTAAAATGACAAAATTATGCTTTTTAGATTCAAATACTTGCATTTAAAACTTTCTATAATCATTTAAGTCTCTCTCAATTCTTTTCTAATAGTTAACATTTAGTACCATATTTTATAGTTAATTACATAATATCAAAAATATTTAAATAACTTTAGCAAACCATTATTCATTTATTCGTCTTTTAAATCACATCAAGATTAACCATATTCATATTAACAAAAATGAAAAACAATTCAAATACATAGACACGTCAATCATATAACATAAATTATAAACATAAGTAACTATCACAAGTTCAAAGTTGAACTCATTTATGTTAATTTATTTATCGTGTATTGCATTGTAATATTAATGTTAAACACCTATATTTTAAATTTTAATTAGTTATCTACAAAACAGTATACGATATCATTTAAATTTGTACATTTAAATTGATATGTTTTAATTAATTATGTGATTTTGAATTTAACAAATGAATTCAATCAATAAATTATTTTTAATTCATCTAATTAACATTGAGTGTGATGTCTTAAAATGTACACCATATTCATATCAACAAAAATTAGGTTTTCTTCTAAATACAAATTTAAATAACCTACGCAATTTAAATAATATATGTAAACAATAGTAAAAAATTTTTATACACTTATCACAATAAATTTGTCATAAATTAAAGAAAATAATTCCCGCTCCAATTATGTACATTTTGACATTTTTACAATTATTTTTTGAACTTCCTCAATTCTTTTATGATATTCTATATTTCAATCCATATGTTTAAACTACTAATGAAATCTTAAATTCTAATTATTTAAATATCTTATAGATTATTTAATCCATTTTTCTAATAGCTCTTAAAAATATACACCAACTTTAGTATGTATATTTATATTTAAAAAAGGTATTTTTTTTCATGCAAATATAAATATGTATAAATCACATAACATGAACTATGTATATCAACAATAATGAAAATTTTAATTTTTAAATTAATTAAGATTTATTTATATCAAGAATTTACTATATATTATATTATAATATTCTTTTTTGACATCAATAACTCCACAACAAATTTATAATTTTTTTTTTGGAAATTTCTTTTTAATTCTTTCTGTTATGTTATACAGTTAAACTAACTTCGTATTTTTACATTTAAACTATTAAAATAAATTTTGTTAAACAATATTTGTTGATTGGTCGAATAAATTATTAACACATATCAATTTAAACATGTATATTTATATCAACAAAACTGATTAAAAAATTCTCATATACACACATGCAAGTTGTTTATGTAAATTATTGAACATAAATAATAATAATAATTTTAATTAATAGCTTATATATTTCATGTTAAAAATTATCATATATTGCACAACAAAATCCTCATTTTAACATTAAAATAATAAGTACTATTTTTGATAGTATTATCGTTTGCAATGCACGGGTTACACACTAGTGTTAATAATTTGATGATGCACATAAAAACAAAAAATAGATATATTTAATGTAATAGAGACACAAGAAAGTTTCATGGGTGATCAAAAGGCATCGGATTAGGTAATTAATTGTAATTTCATATTTGAATTGGTATGGTTAATTTAAAATAAATGCAGAAACGAAAATTTAATCTAATATGTTTTATCTAATTTGCGTAATTGAGATGTTTAGTAATTCCCAAGTTTGTCATTTGCGTTGAATTTAGTAAGTTAGAGTTTAACATAAGTGACAAGCCATGGGTAGTTATGTCTCTTTTTCTTTTCTTTTTTAAATAAACCAGACCCCTCTTAACAAAAAAAAAATCAAGCTGGAGTCCCTTTAAAATTATCCTCCCCTTAGCCAAATTTGGAGTCCCTTTAACAATCCCCAAGAAAAAAGACAAAGAATATGAAACAAGGGTAATTTAGTAAAAGACACGGTGTGTTTAAAGTAATATTTGGTGTATAGTAGTTTATGATATTTTTTGGTGTATGTTTAGTAATCGTTGGTGTTCGAATAGAATTAGCCTTAAGTATATCCATATTTTATTTTTACGTGCAGCATTAAATTGTTAGCATTAATTAAGGTTTAAGTTTTATATTAATGAAAATTATAGAGGGTTAACATCGGAATTTTAATTTATATGTTTGAGGGGCGGCTAATTTATTTTGTCCTCCCCATAACAATTATACAATAAATAAAAATTTGTCCTCCCCTTAACCAAAAGTGGAGTCCCTTTAACAATCCCCATATTGTTTCACAAATTATTAGTTCATTCAAGACTATCATTGCAAGTGAACCAGAGGATCCGCCTCACCACCAACACGGGAAGCTTCCAATTCCTTGTTTCGTATTTGATCGCCTATGTCCTTGATATTGCCAGGTCCATGTGGTACAAAAATGGTTGTATTTTCCGATGAATTGCCAAGTTCTTTTATGGTATCAAAGTATTGTGTTATCATTATGAGATCCATCATGACTTTTGCAATGGTTCCATTCACGGCATGTGAGAAATCCAACATATTGCTTCGTAGACAGTCTGTGATCGCCTATCGCTGCTTTGGCACACCTACCCATCCAAGGTATTTGGATTCTGCTTCAGTTATTTTTACCATTAGCACCTTCTCTGTCTCCCCTAGGCTGCAATATTATCGTAATACAACATTAGCCGATAGTCATGCTTCAGCTAAAGTTTACGTATACGGTGTCTGGTACTGGGGAAACCCGAAAGGATAGTAGTCACACGATTATAGGTCATAATCAATCTAGCGACGAGAACACGAAAGGACATGAGTTATGCCTATATGGGCCAGGTGATCTTTCACTATCAATAGGCTTGAATTTGGGACATGTAACGCTACATGATTGATTTAGATTGGCTTTTAGGGCAATGCTATTAACCTATGTTAAGAGATACCTTTCAAACTAGAAAGGAGGTGGTTGCGCGAAGCCTACCGGCAATTGAAGAAACAGACCATAGTATATAATAAATCCCCAACTGATTCCATTGTGAGCGGAATTCAAAAGCATAAATAGAGCGATTAAATGCAGATCCACAATATAGGCATAGAGAGGCAGTCCATTATAGATGCAGTTTTTTGTAGCAGACGACAGAACTTTTGTAGTGTAGGCAATCATGTACGGCCTACTACAAAAGTAGTTTCAGAGCTCTGATTGTGAGATGGTAGAATTCCAACTAAGAGGATACAAAAGATAATATAAGAAGTATATAGGACCAAGGAAGTCCAAGGGCATATATCTACATATATATATGAGTATTATGTATTAGGTTAAATCTACTAGGGAATAGATTGGTGCGACTTATGCGCAAAGTTGAGAGCCTAGTAACATTAATAAACGTGATATAACAAAGATGGTAATAGAACGGTATATCTAATATTGTGTATAAAAGTATGTAACTTTTAGTCACTAGAATGTTAGTTTTAACAATCTTCTCAAAACAACCCGTAGGTTAGATTGAAGACGAGAGTTGGTCAGCTTAGAGACACTTGATTTGAAAATATATCTTGTTGAGTACTTATTTATATTTATATTTATATTATTTGCGCTATGTGTTATTTATTTGAGCTCTGATATATACCTTTGTCTACTTGCAAGATATCAAAACATACAACTCATGCTCCATGGACTTGGGTTTTAGCATTTTGTCTTGCTAGGTTGTGGGTTGTTACAACTGGTAGTGCTTCCATATTGTAAGGTCTCCCCTCATCCGATGTCTACGTAGGTAAGAACAGAAAAGTTTAAGGAGGTCAAACATGGCTCTCTAAAACAAAAATGAAATGTATAAATTGTTTTCCATTAATATGCAGTTAAAGCACCACACAATTGGGCATGCAAATTTTAAATGTTATCAATAGCTATTAAAGTAATTCACGATCATTGCAAGTAATAAAAGATGGAGTAATTAAGCAAATACGTACCCAAAAAATATATTCAAATCCGATATCAAAAATCAATAATGTCATCTGAATCAATTGCTCGAGTTGATATATAAAATGGATTACATTAGGCCAACAGCCTAAGTGCTATCATAACAAGCCTAATTCTAAATACGTCGAATATTCGGTTTATATTCTAAAATTTTATAGAAGTAGAAGTAAAATTTGAAAATAGATAACTTAAAGAATATTTGACAGATGTGCTGATATGTACTTTTTTGTTAGAATGTACATAAAAATTAACCAAATCCTTATGGCATTCTATATTTTAATTGATATGAGGATCCAAAAGTGCATCTAATGCATGTCTCGGTGAGCATATGGTTGTAAATGGATATCCAAAAACTTGATATTCTTTCGCATCTGTATCAAAAATAGACCACCGTTTTTTTAAGAATATAACTTAAGTTATAGGTGTTTTGGTA
Source organism: Allium sativum (assembly GCA_030737875.1). Classification (NCBI taxonomy): domain Eukaryota; kingdom Viridiplantae; phylum Streptophyta; class Magnoliopsida; order Asparagales; family Amaryllidaceae; genus Allium; species Allium sativum. The sequence goes on along the minus strand of CM060919.1, from coordinate 562,626,492 downwards.
CAATGAAAATTAATTATTTTCGTCATTTTTATTATTTTACTTTGATAATTAATGAGCTTAAAAAAGGGGATTGTTATTGACACTCCAAGTATTGTTAAGGGGGGACCAATTTAAAAAGAAAAAAGAATTTGTTAAGGGGAGTATCAATGCAGAGAGCACCCCCTTAACAAATAAAGTTTATTTTATCAAATTAGCCTTCTTTACAATAATCCTTTTTTTAGTTGTTAATTAAAAAAATACGGTATATTAGTCGAACTACATCATATTTTCATATCAAATTATCAATAATCTCATTTGTCGATCGCTTTTTTAAAATAATTTCATTTTTCATTTGTCGATCCTTTTTTTTAAATAATTTCATTTTTCATTTGTCGATCCTTTTTTTAAATAATTTCATTTTTTATTTGTCGATCCTGTTTTTAAATAATTTCATTTCTCATAAGTTAAATTATCAATAATCTCATTTGTTTCATGTTCTTCGTTTATGCCATTATTTCTTCCTAAACGATCGCTCTTTTTTTGTTTGCAAATAATTTAGGGATTTTTTTTTATTTGCATTTGAAATTGATTGGAATTTGGGATGGTAATTGATGTTATTACCAGGGTAAAAAGGGAACATAAAAAATAAGTACGTGACTCCTCCTAACATTTTTTTTATAATTGGAGTGTTTTTAAAATTTGACCCCCTTAACAATATTTGGAGTGTCAATAACAACACCCTTAAAAAAGGTTCAAGTTAAACTATATGTGTGTGTATCTCTTGGTTTATTAAGCATTGGCGAATATGATAAATATCTGATATTCATTCGTACCCGCGAATATGAACGTTCGGTATTCAAAAATTATTTCAGATATGAATACAAATATGATAATATATGCATTCGAAAGCATTCGTTAACAGGTCTAGTTAAGCGTTTTCGCCTTAACTGTGGTGCTTTTAGATGGTCGATCTGCTTTATCAGTAGTTGGGTCATTGGCATCTTGTTTGGCCTGATCGTTTTATTCGCCTCTCGGACCATGTCTACCACTATCGTTTTCTCGAATACTATTCCTCGTGCTTCTCATGCTATCTGGATTGCAATACAAAGCTGAGAATTGTAGTTCAGATAATGGACTTTAGCCGACTTTATAAAAACTGATTAAAACATATTTTTTACTTCCATTGGATGTAACACCCCACGCCCGCTATGGTCACTCACTAAGGGAATGCCATAGCATCGGTGGAGTATTTTAGTGAATATAGAACAGAAAAATTACACCAAGACAGATATAAATAGTACTTGAAAATTTAAGACATCATCTCATAACAGCGGAAATAAACATGTCTGGTTACATCATAAAACCATGATAAAAGTCAAGTACAATATCCGTCAAAATAAAGAAGTACATAATCCCACTCTCTCATACAATAGCCATCACAAAAGAAAAGATAACTGGATAACTGGAGCTTTACATCTACCCAAGCTCCTCAAGACTGGAACAGCAATCCGATCAAGCTCTACTACCGCTAGGATCCACCGTAGGACCTGAGGGTTGGGAAAAAGATAAAAACAACGGGGTCAGACATAAGTCTGAGTGAGTCCTATAACTTTAACAATACAATCATTAAGGTAACCAGAGAAGACATAAACTTGACCTACGGTAATATCTGGGGATGAATGGCTACACTAAGCAGCTTGACAAACTTAGGACAAACTAAGATAACCGTCAGGACGCATCTACCCACCCAAGGATAATTACTAACTGCACCACACCAGTCATTCCTACTTAAAGGTTGATCCCTTCCAAGGACTTAGAAAATTTCCCCAGTAATCTCATGTACTCCTAGCCCACTACATAGGTGCCGTCTGCCCCTATCTCCACTAGGTGTACCCAGTAATTCTTACCCAGTAGTTTCGTGTACTCCTACATAGGTGCCGTCTGCCCCTATCTTCATTAGGTGTACCCACTACTCCCCATCGATCGGCTCCCTACCGTAGATACCCGTGCTGGTCCCACAGTGGGGTGTATCACTCCCCCAAAGTGGCTACACAATACTAACGGTGCACGGCTTTATATCTACACGATGCAACAACGGCTTATCTACCAGCCCGGGCCCACACACGCATATGAAACCCGTTGGACTTGCGTTGCCACCGCTAACCCGTTTTGGCCTCTTATAATCAAGCCCAATATGCGTGTCCCGTCACTCGACATGGGTCGAGCCCACAAAGATACGTTTGGGATATTGGTTGAAATGGGCCCCCAACAAGCTACCCACCTAAGCTTGTCATATATCTAGTGTATCCCACTTAACCCTTTAATCATGTTTAATTACATGTTTCCACTTGGTTAAGTATTCTAATCGTATTTTCTATTGCCACCCAAGGCAACCCACTAGATTCCACATGCCACCCAAGGCACCCACTTAACCCCTCATGTCCCACTACATGCTAATATGGTTAAGTGTTTCTTAATTAATTAAGACCGTGATCTCCCATAAAGACCTCCCACATTAGACTAGCTGTTATGACCGCCTGGTTAAGCCGGTAGAGTCCGGGCAGTCTTACGTCATAACAGAGTCTAACCTCGTGTCTTTACCTTAATCACGTATTTAATTCATGACTAAGACCTCTCACATTGGGCTGACATTTGTAGCAACTGGTTAAGCCGGTCGGGTCCGGGCAGTTTTACACTACAAATGAGTCCAACCTCGTGTCTTAGTCGATTAATTACACCTAATTAATCACCCCCATATTAATTATCCCTAATTAATATCAAGTTTTCCATAACATGGGTAGACCTAACTCAATAGGTAAATTCCCATGGGGTAGACCTAACTCAATAGGTAAATTCCCACTTATGGTAATTTATTTTTATGGTATGCTTAATCATACCCAATCATTCATTTATTAACTTATTTACCAACCCCATCGTTCCCCACGTAAATCGTTCTCATTTCATGATATAATAAAGGGGAAGATCATCACAAATATCATGGGTTTAACATATAACTTTGTCATGGGTTAAGAGGATGTCAACTTGCATATATGAACACATTTTAACCCAACCACATTTAACCCAAACTTGCATATTATCATACACATGATTTGCATAACATGTTGCACATGAGCTTGCATTTTATCATACACATATCTTGCATAATATGTTGAACTTGCATATAGGCATTCTCATAACTTGCATAACATGTTAAACATGCATTTAAGCATACACATAACTTGCACAAGCATTCACATACTTGCATAAACATTCACATACTTGCATAAGTATACATAACTTGCATAAACATGCATAACTTGCATATCATGTCATTTAAGCATATACATCTCTTGCATAAGCATTCATATACTCGCATAAGCATGCATAACTTGCATATCACATAAATCTTGCATTTAAACATATACATGACTTGCATAAGCATCCATATACTTGCATAAGTTTACATAACTTGCATATCACATTAAACTTGCTTTTAAACATATACTTAACTTGCATAACTCACTTTGTTCAACATGCATGATTCCACTCATTACATATGCATAAATCCATTTATTAAGCATGCATATATCAACTTGTTAAACATGCATAATCAACTTATTAAGCATGCATAAACCAACTTATCAAATATGCATAAACATAGAACAACATAGAGTAACATATCATTATACATGATTTAAACTCACAAATCCGCATTTAAGACCATAAGTCTCATTATACCCAAACTACTTACTTTAACAATTGATGTTAAAGTGATAGAAACTCACCAAAACACAATTAGCAAGCTAATGAAGAATGATTAAGATACTTAGAATGGATTAGAGAATGATTTGAGAGGGATTTGCTTGCAACTCCTTCATGAACTAGTGGAGGCCATGCTCAAATTTCATTTTGCCATAGTTTAATTACAAGACTTAATTATGAATGAATTAGGGTAGGGTTGGGGTCTTATTTATAGGATTAGGTGAGTGTTTTAGGCCCTTAGATTAACCCTAGATTAGGTTAGGACCCTTAGATTTAGGAAATCTCTAGAACCAGCCCTCCTAGCCAACCTGAAACCCAACCTGGTGCAACCTGGTGCACCCAGGTTCACTGGACGGTGCCACCCTGTCGACAGGCAAGTCGACAGGCATGTCGACACCCCTGTCGACAGGCCTGTCGACAGCCCTGTCGACATGGGCTGGGCGGGAAGCTTCCCGCCTGACCCCGCCTGGCCCACCCCAAACTTGAATATTTTAAATTTTTAAATCTGTTTTAGTTTTAAATTTTCTGCAAACTTCATCGGGCCATAACTGGGCCATACGGACTCCGATTTTCGAAAACTCGGACTCTATTTCGCGTATTTTTCCGAGACGAACGTAATGACGCAGCCCGTTTCCCCCAATTCCCATATTTGAGATTATTTATCCTATAATTAGTGAATTTTAGTATTAACTAAAATTCGGGGTGTTACATTCTCCCCTCCTTAAAGGATTTCGTCCCCGAAATCTCTAAGCTAAGGAGAATGCATATCCTACCATCCAAACAACCATCTACTCAAATCATCAACCACTGGCATCCATTGTCCTTAAAACAATTTCTAATGATGTATGAGCATATGCAAACAGTGTGTGTATATGTTCCCTATCTAATGTATGAACATATGCAAACCATGATAGTGCCATGCATCCATTATGTATGCGAGAAAACCCTATCGACACATACAATATCTACATGAGTGCACAATCATTCACCAAAATGCATCATCCATGTGATAACACAACCATTATACATCCATAAATATATTTTCCTACACACAATTTTATGCAATATGCAATATGAAGTGACTGAGCCGATCTAGTGCCTAGAGTGTGTGTATATGCATCCACGAGCAACCACTAGCAAACACTTGCATCCACTTGCATCCATCAACCATAACATGTCTCAAACACATGTTTCAACCATAGGTTTACCCTATCTAAAGGTCAAAGGTACTAACGAGAGGACATACTAAGATAAGATAAGTACTAAACAAACGATAAAGGAGAAGTTAAAAGACATACCCTCAAAAAGAAAAGGGTACAATGAACGCATCTTCGCTTCCGTCTCCCAAGTCGCGTTGCTCTCATCTTCTCCCCATTGCACTTTGACTAGCTGAACCTCTCGATTCCTCAATTTCCTAGTCTCTGACCCAAGGATGCGAGTAGGAGCTCGTCGGATAGTCGCATCACGCTCTATCTCTACATCTCTAAGTGAGCTCGGCTCTACCACCTCTGCGGTCTCATGTAAGCATTTCCTCAGATGTGATACATGGAATACATCATGAACACCACTAAGTCTGTCGGGCAACTCCACCCTATATGCCATCCGTCCAATCCTTTCCTTGATAGGAAACGGCCCAACAAACCTCGGTGCTAACTTCCCAACGGATCCGAAACGAACAATATTTCTCAACGGAGATACCTTAACAAAAACCATATCCCCTACCTCAAATTCAAGATCCGTCCTTCTCTTGTCCGCATAAGATTTTTGCCTATCCTGCGCTGCTTTCATCCTTCTTCGAATCAAGTCAATCTTCTCAGAAGTCTCCCTAACCATATCGGGCCCAAGCAAGATCTTATCCGTAGATTCCCACCAACATGTAGGTGATCGACAAGGCCTTCCATAGAGAGCTTCGAAAGGAGCCATACCAATACTGGACTGAAAGCTGTTATTATATGCGAACTCCACCAATGGAAGATGCTCTTCCCATGTACCTCCAAAATCTAAGATACAAAGCCTCAAAAGGTCTTCTAGAACACGATTCACCCTCTCAGTCTGGCCGTCTGTCTGAGGATGATATGCGGTACTCAGACACAATTGAGTCCCTACTGCCTCTTGCAAGCTTCTCCAGAACTCGCTAGTGAAGATAGGATCTCGATCACTCACTATGCTAGAGGGTACCCCATGCAATCGAACTATCTCTCGAAGATATACTGAAGCTAGCCATGGAGCAGTCCTCTTGCTCTTCACAGGTATGAAATGGGCGCTCTTAGTAAGTCTGTCTACCACCACCCAAATTCCTGTATTACCCTTCCTCGATCTGGGTAACCCGTCAATAAAATCCATCGAGACACTATCCCACTTCCATTGCGGAACCTCCAATGGGTGAAGCAGCCCACTTGGTTTCCTTTGCTCCGCCTTCACTTGCTGGCATACCAAACATCGAGCGACATACTCGGCCACATCTTTCTTCATACCGGCCCAGAAGAAAACCCTCTTCATGTCTTGGTACATCTTATCCCCACCGGGATGAATGGTCATCCTAGAACGGTGTGCGTCATCAAGAATAACCTTCCTCAACCCTTCATCTTGCGGTACACAAAGTCTACCGTCTCTACGCAAGCACCCCCTGCCGTCTAGGGTGTACCTACTCAAATGGCTGGACGACTCCCCCCTTATCAACTCAACCAACTGTGGGTCGTCCCTCTGGGCTTCCCCAATCCGCCCCAAAAGAGTAGGCCTAACTTCCAAGGAAGCTAGCAAACCGGGTACATAGTCAATGGAAGGTCTGAAATCAAACATCGAGATAAACTCCAAGCTTCGTTGTTCCACGAACAATGGACTCAAGGACAACCTCTTCCTACTCAAGGCGTCCGCCACCACGTTACCCTTGCCAGGGGTATACGCTATCTCGAAATCATAGGATGCTAAAAACTCCATCCACCTTTGCTGTCTTAGGTTTAGATCCTTCTGAGAGAACAAGTACTTCAAAGATTTATGGTCAGTGAACAATTCGAATCTCTCACCAAGAAGATAATGGCGCCAAATCTTAAGAGCAAAAACAATAGCGGCCAACTCTAGATCATGGGTAGGGTAATTTTTCTCATGCACTCTCAACTGCCTTCCACCATAGGCTATCACCCTTCCCTCTTGCATTAAGACTGCGCCTAGTCCTGTGCCACAAGCATCGGTATAGACAACAAATGGCTTGCTCCCATCTGGCAACACTAAAACTGGAGCTGTGGTTAAAGCTCTCTTTAACCGTTGGAACGCATCATCACAATCTACGTCCCATGCAAAAACAAGATTCTTTTTCGTTAAGCGGGTTAATGGGGCTGATATCTTCGCGAAGTCTTTGATAAACTTCCTATAATAACCCGCCAAACCCAAGAAACTTCTTACTTCGGTAGCATTTCTAGGAACCTTCCAATCTTGGACTGATACTACCTTCGCGGGATCCACAGCTATCCCCTCCTTGGAGACCACGTGCCCCAAGAACCGTACTTCCTTCCTCCAGAAGTGACATTTAGAGAATTTAGCCTTAAGGCTATGAGCTCGAAGAGTCTTCAACACTTCCCCAAGATGTAGGGCATGCTCTTCTTCACTCTTAGAAAATACTAAGATATCATCCACAAAAACCACCACGAATTTATTAAGGAACTCCCTGAACACCCTACTCATCAAATCAACAAAGTATGCAGGGGCGTTCGTCAACCCAAATGGCATCACCAGCCACTCATAGAAACCATCCGGAGTTCTAAAGGCAGTCTTGTCTATGCTATCCTCAGCCACCCTCAACTGATGAAACCCCGTGGCTAAGTCCAACTGAGAAAATACTGAAGCGCCAACCAACTGATCGAAAAGATCATCAATCCTAGGCAATGGGTGTCTATTCTTCTTTGTGAGCTTGTTGAGTTCTCTATAGTCTACACAAAGTCTGAGGGTCCCATCCGCCTTCGTAGCAAAAACTACTGGAGCACCCCACTCCGATATACTTCGTCTTATGAACCCCTTCTCAAGTAACTCCCCTACTTGCTTATGGAGTTCCCTCCTCTCACGAGGAGCCATGTGGCGCACTGGTAAAGATACCGGTTTAGCATTATCCACCAAATATATTCGGAAGTCAATCTCCCGCTTCGGAGGTAAGCCCTTCACCTCCTCAAACACATCCGGATATTCCCGGACCACTCTAACAGATTGCAAACTCTCGACCGAAGCGTCAAGCGATTCAAGATAACTTAGCATAACAGAGTCTCTGGGATTACAAGAAATCTCGAGAGTGTTACCCAAGCGGGTCATGTGCCTAACAACTCTCCTTTCGCAATCAAGAACGGCACCATTACTGGATAACCAGTCCATGCCCAAAATCAACCCATAGCCCGTGAAGCCCAACACAAAAGCATCACATCTAAACTCAATGCTAAGTATAGAAATCTTCAAACCCAAACATATCATGGACAAATAAGTGGAGCCCCCAATTGGGTTTGAAACAACCAAGGGATCATCTACCAGACTGGTGTCTAAGTGCAGTGACTCAACTAATGATGATGAGATAAATGAATGCGATGCGCCTGAATCAAACAATGTACGGACAGGATGATCAAATAGAAAAACCAAACTTTCCACGGAAATAGTTCTACCTCTCTCCTGAATCGGTGGAACCGCGAGAGCCTGTACTTGCCCCCTAGCCTGACTCGGTGCCATAAGAGCTTGCACCTGTCCTCCTGAGGTAGATCCCGTCCTTTGCCCTTTCTTAGGGCAATCCTTCACCAAGTGCCCTGCTTCGCCACAGTTGAAGCAGCCAGTCTTCTTCTTCTTGCGACAATCCTTGCTTAGGTGGCCAGGTGTCCCACAATTGAAACACTTCTTCTTCTTGCCCTTGCCACCGTTGCCTTTCCCACCTTTGCTTTGTTGTTGCTGAGGTCTCTTTTGATCTCCCTTCTTCTCGGGTGCCTTATTAGCATTAGGACCCTTCTCTTCCTCATACATGAGTGCCATGTCAACTAGCTTCTCAAAGGTGGCCCCCATAGGGATGTGAGTCATAGCCAACCCATGCATCGGTTCATTCAAGCCTTTCACGAACCGCAAAGCTTTCTTCTCCGGTGTATTCACCATGTCTAGGCCAAACCTTGCCAATTGATTAAACTTGTTAACATATTCCTTCACCGAAAGATTTCCTTGCTTTAGAGTCAAAAATCTCTCCATATACAAGTTCTCCTCCGCCCTTGAGAGAAACTTTGCCACGATTCTTTGCCTGAAATCCGCCCAAGAGTCAACGGGGCGTTCTCCATTAGTGACCTCCCACCAGAATGAGGCCTCTCCCTTCATTAACCAAGCAGCCAACTTGACTTTCTTCCCTTCTTCCATCTCAAAGATTTCTATCAACTCTTCCACCTCCTTAAGCCAATCTCTAGCCTCCACAAAAGTTTCAGATCCTTGAAAAGGTTTCCCTCCCATAGCTTTAAATTCCTTGCAAGTCTTAGCGAAAGTATCCGTGCGAGGAGGAGGGGGAGGAGGAAGATCGGGTGCTACGGTTGGTGGAGGAACATTTGCTGGACCCGTAGTGGTGGCCCTAGCCTCCATCAATCTCCTATACCATACTGGTACCGTCACACCTTCCGGAAAGTTAAGATTCTCGGCCATGCTGAAACGAAAAAGGAAAGATTCAAAACGGAGAATTCGAAGGATATAGATATGGCTATTGGGGATTATGCTTTTCTTTCAAAAACTTTTCTCTTTAAAAGACATGTTTTTGAAAATATCTTTTCCAAAAATGTTTTAGAAAAATAATTTTCTAAAAAAATTTTATCTGTTCCGGTAACCTTTGCTCTGATACCACGTGTAACACCCCACGCCCGCTATGGTCACTCACTAAGGGAATGCCATAGCATCGGTGGAGTATTTTAGTGAATATAGAACAGAAAAATTACACCAAGACAGTTATAAATAGTACTTGAAAATTTAAGACATCATCTCATAACAGCGGAAATAAACATGTCTGGTTACATCATAAAACCATGATAAAAGTCAAGTACAATATCCGTCAAAATAAAGAAGTACATAATCCCACTCTCTCATACAATAGCCATCACAAAAGAAAAGATAACTGGATAACTGGAGCTTTACATCTACCCAAGCTCCTCAAGACTGGAACAGCAATCCGATCAAGCTCTACTACCGCTAGGATCCACCGTAGGACCTGAGGGTTGGGAAAAAGATAAAAACAACGGGGTCAGACATAAGTCTGAGTGAGTCCTATAACTTTAACAATACAATCATTAAGGTAACCAGAGAAGACATAAACTTGACCTACGGTAATATCTGGGGATGAATGGCTACACTAAGCAGCTTGACAAACTTAGGACAAACTAAGATAACCGTCAGGACGCATCTACCCACCCAAGGATAATTACTAACTGCACCACACCAGTCATTCCTACTTAAAGGTTGATCCCTTCCAAGGACTTAGAAAATTTCCCCAGTAATCTCATGTACTCCTAGCCCACTACATAGGTGCCGTCTGCCCCTATCTCCACTAGGTGTACCCAGTAATTCTTACCCAGTAGTTTCGTGTACTCCTACATAGGTGCCGTCTGCCCCTATCTTCATTAGGTGTACCCACTACTCCCCATCGATCGGCTCCCTACCGTAGATACCCGTGCTGGTCCCACAGTGGGGTGTATCACTCCCCCAAAGTGGCTACACAATACTAACGGTGCACGGCTTTATATCTACACGATGCAACAACGGCTTATCTACCAGCCCGGGCCCACACACGCATATGAAACCCGTTGGACTTGCGTTGCCACCGCTAACCCGTTTTGGCCTCTTATAATCAAGCCCAATATGCGTGTCCCGTCACTCGACATGGGTCGAGCCCACAAAGATACGTTTGGGATATTGGTTGAAATGGGCCCCCAACAAGCTACCCACCTAAGCTTGTCATATATCTAGTGTATCCCACTTAACCCTTTAATCATGTTTAATTACATGTTTCCACTTGGTTAAGTATTCTAATCGTATTTTCTATTGCCACCCAAGGCAACCCACTAGATTCCACATGCCACCCAAGGCACCCACTTAACCCCTCATGTCCCACTACATGCTAATATGGTTAAGTGTTTCTTAATTAATTAAGACCGTGATCTCCCATAAAGACCTCCCACATTAGACTAGCTGTTATGACCGCCTGGTTAAGCCGGTAGAGTCCGGGCAGTCTTACGTCATAACAGAGTCTAACCTCGTGTCTTTACCTTAATCACGTATTTAATTCATGACTAAGACCTCTCACATTGGGCTGACATTTGTAGCAACTGGTTAAGCCGGTCGGGTCCGGGCAGTTTTACACTACAAATGAGTCCAACCTCGTGTCTTAGTCGATTAATTACACCTAATTAATCACCCCCATATTAATTATCCCTAATTAATATCAAGTTTTCCATAACATGGGTAGACCTAACTCAATAGGTAAATTCCCATGGGGTAGACCTAACTCAATAGGTAAATTCCCACTTATGGTAATTTATTTTTATGGTATGCTTAATCATACCCAATCATTCATTTATTAACTTATTTACCAACCCCATCGTTCCCCACGTAAATCGTTCTCATTTCATGATATAATAAAGGGGAAGATCATCACAAATATCATGGGTTTAACATATAACTTTGTCATGGGTTAAGAGGATGTCAACTTGCATATATGAACACATTTTAACCCAACCACATTTAACCCAAACTTGCATATTATCATACACATGATTTGCATAACATGTTGCACATGAGCTTGCATTTTATCACACATATCTTGCATAATATGTTGAACTTGCATATAGGCATTCTCATAACTTGCATAACATGTTAAACATGCATTTAAGCATACACATAACTTGCACAAGCATTCACATACTTGCATAAACATTCACATACTTGCATAAGTATACATAACTTGCATAAACATGCATAACTTGCATATCATGTCATTTAAGCATATACATCTCTTGCATAAGCATTCATATACTCGCATAAGCATGCATAACTTGCATATCACATAAATCTTGCATTTAAACATATACATGACTTGCATAAGCATCCATATACTTGCATAAGTTTACATAACTTGCATATCACATTAAACTTGCTTTTAAACATATACTTAACTTGCATAACTCACTTTGTTCAACATGCATGATTCCACTCATTACATATGCATAAATCCATTTATTAAGCATGCATATATCAACTTGTTAAACATGCATAATCAACTTATTAAGCATGCATAAACCAGCTTATCAAATATGCATAAACATAGAACAACATAGAGTAACATATCATTATACATGATTTAAACTCACAAATCCGCATTTAAGACCATAAGTCTCATTATACCCAAACTACTTACTTTAACAATTGATGTTAAAGTGATAGAAACTCACCAAAACACAATTAGCAAGCTAATGAAGAATGATTAAGATACTTAGAATGGATTAGAGAATGATTTGAGAGGGATTTGCTTGCAACTCCTTCATGAACTAGTGGAGGCCATGCTCAAATTTCATTTTGCCATAGTTTAATTACAAGACTTAATTATGAATGAATTAGGGTAGGGTTGGGGTCTTATTTATAGGATTAGGTGAGTGTTTTAGGCCCTTAGATTAACCCTAGATTAGGTTAGGACCCTTAGATTTAGGAAATCTCTAGAACCAGCCCTCCTAGCCAACCTGAAACCCAACCTGGTGCAACCTGGTGCACCCAGGTTCACTGGACGGTGCCACCCTGTCGACAGGCAAGTCGACAGGCATGTCGACACCCCTGTCGACAGGCCTGTCGACAGCCCTGTCGACATGGGCTGGGCGGGAAGCTTCCCGCCTGACCCCGCCTTGCCCACCCCAAACTTGAATATTTTAAATTTTTAAATCTGTTTTAGTTTTAAATTTTCTGCAAACTTCATCGGGCCATAACTGGGCCATACGGACTCCGATTTTCGAAAACTCGGACTCTATTTCGCGTATTTTTCCGAGAAGAACGTAATGACGCAGCCCGTTTCCCCCAATTCCCATATTTGAGATTATTTATCCTATAATTAGTGAATTTTAGTATTAACTAAAATTCGGGGTGTTACATTGGAGGTGCTGCGTGTTTTTTGAATTTGAGGCTTAAGGGCTTGTGGTGGTTGGTTATAGATGAATTGATGCTTGAGGACTCTAGTCCCATGGTTTCGAATGCTTTTAGTATTATGATCAGATATTTTTAGACTAAAAGAGTAACCAATTGCCGTCAATTAAAATTAAAGAATTTCGATGCACAAGATACATATATTTCCATGTATTTAGGTACCGTTTGCAAGATGGAATTCCCACTTTACATCCCCGTCTGCGTCGGAAGCGTTCGACGCGTCGACGTGGGACCCACCACATTTGCCCCCTTCCAAACGAAAGCTCCAATTTACACCGTTCAGCTTGCCCGTTCAATTTTACACTCATTTTGCCTCTTTCGTGAGCCCCTTCCGGATAACATAAACACGCATTCCCCTTCCCAACCCTTCCAATTGCCCCTTCCATTTTGTTTGCAAACACACCCTTAATGCAAAGTCTGCTCTTTGGTCATACACCGAAGACCTTACGTAGCGTGCTTTTTTTAGCAAAACAAAAGTAGCCAATCACAACCAGAATTAAGATAACAGGAAGATGGCTTCATTTCAATGCATCAATTGTAGTTTAAGACACAGTTTCAGTGGAATACTTGAATGGATAAATTTTTTATATTAAAGGCAATCTAGCTGGCAAATTTATTTATCTAACAACATTACTAGAAGCAACTTTTGGAACAAACATTAGATTAGCGTGACAAGATATTATATTGCATCAAGTATATATAGAGGCAGTAGATTTATTAAATTCATGATGAAATGGTCTAACCATTTGACTACTCCAAATTACATTAGCAAATTTATAAAGTCATAGTGGAATTGACAAGGGAAGAACAATGCCCAAACTGACCACATTGTGTGTAGCAAATTTTGTATTCCTGATTTAGTCCTATTATATTTTTGGATGCTCAGTCTAATACATTTTCGGTAATGAATACTTCTCTTATGTTCACTTTTTATACTATTATATTATTATTAGTTTCATTTTCCAAAATCCAATTAGGTTATAATTATTTTCACATTTTTCTCTGTAAATATTATAAAATAAACAACAAAATTTGTTTAAAATAGTGGAAAAGGTAATGATCTATGCCAGGGTAGGTGGTTTTCCTTCAAATAAACTGAAGGTGTGATAATGTGTGTTTACATTACCCATATTTTTATTTGCACTTCAACAACTTCCTGCTACTGAATAACAACATGTGCTATGAGCTAATTCAACGAAGATATTGTCTCTCATTAGTCCTAAAGAAGGTATGTTAAATTAATCTATATTGGATACCCAGTCTGCTGGATACTTTTATATTGTGACGAAATTAGGTGTAGTAAATTTTGTATTGTTGATTCAGCACTATTATATTATTGGGTACCCACTCTAATGGATACTTTTCTTATGTAACCTTTTGTCATACAACACCTGCACTGAAACACCCCACCTCCGTTAGGGTCACTCTCAAAGGGAATGCCCTAATTTTGGTGGAGGTTTATAAGTATAAGTCACAGATATACAAGACAGATATAAGAACACATATTTTTGAACAGCGGAAAACAACAACTTTTATTTCATTAAAATATGTGTTACACGATCCATGCCATAGTTTGTTTTACAATACTTCCAAAAACATAACATCTTCATAACTGTCTTGATTACATTATTTAAAGAAGCATAAAGGAAACATAAATAAACTGCAAAAGTCCCATAGTTGCTGTCCAAAGCCATAGTCCAAAACGAAAAGATCCAAGCAATACATTCTTTCTCTTCAAGCTGGATATGAAGGCTGGTCAAGCTGCGGTATTTCCTCCCTGTGGACCTGGGGGGGAAACGGAAGGAAAGAGGACGAAAGAAAAGTAGAGTCAGACATAAAGCCTGAGTAAGTCTAGGACTATTCAGTCTATGAATAAAGAACTGGGTATGATGAGTATAAACTAGAAATGGGAAAGCACCATAAACTTAGTTAAGTTGTCTAGGGTCGAATATACTATCGTACCCCATATAAATCTCTGAACCCATATAAACTAGTTCCCAACAGGCACCCCATAACCAGGGTGAAGTGATCCATTTTATGATGATCGGCTCCTACTCGCATAGTTACATGTGTCTTACGACCCTCGATGTTGTAGTTACCTATGCTGGTCCCACCATGGGGTGTATCAAGTCCCATGGTGGCGGCCCGACACAATCCTAGAATGCACAGGTATGCTACTGGTGCCCAGTGCCTTATTTTTCTGCGCCGGAGTGTGTGCACGCCCGCACCCCGTTAGAACCTACACTGCTGCACCACCGCCGTCGATTTGACCTCTTACAATCAGCCCAGTAATCGTGCCCCACCCTGCCTAGTTTCAAGGTATCATGATACCTTGTAGGGTTACTGCGAAAAGAGTCCTCCGCTACTAGGTTTTCTACTTCTAGCCAACATGCTAAGTTGGTTAAGTGTTTTATAAACCTAACCCCCCAATCAGTCTGTTTAGTTTAGCATGTTCCATTTTGATTAAGTATTAATATAACTTACTTAATCCTATCAATCCTGACTCAGCCTTAATTGTCTTATTAAAGCCTTGACCTCTCACATTAGATAGGTATTGTTGTGGCTGCCTATTGCCGGTTGGGTCCGGGCAGTCTTACGCCACAACTCAGTCTAACCTCGGGTCCTTATTGGGCTCCGTGTTTAACCACCCACATTGGATAGGTATTGTTGTGACTACTGGACAGCCGGGCTGTTCCGGACAGGTTTACATCACAACTCAATCCAACCTCGGGTTAAACACATCGTATTTTTCTACATTTACATATTTTGTCTCTTTTCTTTTTATATGTAAATATTTGCGGCCCATTATTCAAATTCGTCTTTATTGGTTAAATTTCATTTATGCCACTTAATTGTTCTTTCAAGGTTGTTGGCATGCGTTAAACATGCCAGCACATATGTTCTATATTTTAGCCCAAACGTCATTACCCCCGTATTATACGTTCGCTCCAACGTAAGGTGTATTGGGTTTAATACTTAAACCCAATTTAGCCAAATGAAAAGGGGAGGCTTATAACATGGTGTTTATAAGGTAACATGAAAAAGGGGAGTGTGAACGCATGAACTTGCAACGAACGATTCAATTAACATAAAATAGGCACATGTGAACTTGCAATTGTAACATCATATAATCATGGCATAACATGAATCATTTTATCCATATAACCATAGCATAAACAATACTTAAACATAAATCATTCTATTCATATGGTTAATGCATAGACAATACTTAAACATGAATTATTTTATTCATATGATTATGGCATAAGCAGTACTTAAACATGCATCGTTCTATTCATATAATCATGGCATAAATAATACATGAATCATTTTATTCATATGGTTAATGCATAGACAATACTTAAACATGAATTATTTTATTCATATGATTATGGCATAAGAAGTACTTAAACATGAATTATTCTAGTCATATGATAATGGCATAAACTTAAGCATGAATCATAGGTTCAACTAACCATGTAAACTTGAAATTAACAATCTAACTAAATTAGATATCATTATTATTGGCACAGGGTCTTGACTAGAAATATAAGCCTATACTTTTATTTAGGCATGATATAAACTAATCGTGTTCATAAAATCACTACATGTTAACAAAAAGGTGCTTACTTTTGTCACTAATACAAAAGTATGGTTCAACTAGAATTATCCCAACCTAATTCTTATATGAATCATGGTTTTCATTCTATTCATAGAATTATAGCATAAACATCTCTAAACTTACATCATGGTTTTTATTTTATCTATGTAACCTTGCAAGAGAAATGTAATTCTAATGTAACTTATGATAACAACATGAGCCTAAAAACATGTTTTTCAATTGGGCATAATAACGAACATAGTTTAGTCATGTTCATAAAATTAATACAAATTTACAAAGATGCGTGCTTTTGTCACTATCACAAAAATATGATTTTTATACTTGAACTATGATGCCAATTCCAACGTAACTTCATATGAATCATAATACTTAGTCGATTCAATTACACACTAAAAGTGGTCATAAAAGTATGTTCATCATATTAGCATAATAAAGAATCATATACTTGCATGAATTCCAATTAAAATATCATAACATATAGTTGTTAACATGAATCATATACTTGCATGAATCTTAAACAAATTATTACAACATATAGTTGTTACTTTCAACATGAATCATATACTTGCATGAATTCCAATTAAAATATCATAACATATAGTTGTTAACATGATTCATATACTTGCATGAATCTTAAATAAATTATTACAACATATAGTTGTTAACATGAATCATATACTTGCATGAATCTTAAATAAATTTTTACAACATATAGTTGTTACTTTCAACTTGAATCATATGCTTGCAATTATCAAATGGGTGTTGTAAATAACTACCACAAACATGTAGTTTTCAATATGAATCATATGTTTGCATGAGTCCCAATCAAAATTCCACAACATGTGGTTGTCAACATAAGCCACATACTTGTATGAATCAAACCATAGCATTGCCAAATCGTTAGAATCAAAATAACATACAAATATAAGTCATTATCGCCACAATTCCATTTCGTTTCCAATGCAAATCGCGTACTTGCAAATATCCAATCGTATACCATAATATTCCCAAATCGTTGTGCATCAAAGCAACATACAAATATAGATTATTATCGCCACAATTCCATTTCTTACATTACACAAATCAACACAATTATTTAATTCATATCGGAATAGCACTCTACTTACAGCGTATGACGAATCTTCAATTCAGAAATCTGAATTCTGAATTTGGAGATGTTATCCTTTGTTGTAGGCGTTGCTTTGATTGATTTGACGTTGCTTTAAGCTTTTGTTTATTCTCCTAATTGCCTCTCAATTTCCGACGGCTATCTTTAGTCTCTCCTCAGCAACATGACAGTCTCAGCTCCATTTTAGTTTGTGTGAATTAGGGTTAGACCTAGGTCCTTTTTATAGAGTTTGTGAGTTGATTTAGACCGTCGATGAAGCTTGGTTCAATAATAGCCGTTCGTTTGAAGGAGAGACCAACCAGGAGCTGACACCTAGCCCTAGTGACAAGGCAAGGCTCAGAAAATCGACCAAACACAGGCCAGGCCAGCCAGGGTGGGCTGGGTTCGACCTGGCTCTGGGGCCAGGTCGACAGCCCTGTCGACACCGTGTCGACTTGGCAGTCGACACGGGTTACCCAGGTCGACAGCCCAGTCGACCTGGCTAGCCCAGGTCGACTGCCAAGTCGACCTGGGTGCCTTAGGCGGGAATTTTCCCGCCTTGGCCAATTGGGCCTGATTTTGAATTTTAAACTTGTTTTTCTGAGCTGTTTTCGTCTGTTTGAATTTTAACATGAATTCTAAAACTTCCGGAGGCCATATCTTCTTCATACGGACTCCGTTTTTCGAAAACTCGGACTCTATTTCGCGTATTTTTTCGAGACGAACACAATGGCGTATCCCGTTTCCCTTAATTCTTTGATTTGAAATTAATTATGCTTTAATTTGTGAATTTCACTGTTATAGAATACACGGGATGTTACATTCTCCCCCACTTAAAAGGATTTCGTCCCCGAAATCTTCAAGTTTAGGAAAAATATATATATCCTAACATCCAAACATCCATCTACTCATCCATCAAACACGAGTATCCATTGTCCTTAAAAGACTTCTAATGCTTCATGATCATATGCGAAGTGTGTGTGTACATGTACTTATCTAATGCAAAATCAGGCGGTCTACTGATTCAGTTGACCTCCTTAATGCGAATTATGTAAGTGCCATGAATCCATTATGAATGCAAATTTTCCTATTCATGATTCTACATGAGTGCACAATCATTCATACAAATGCAACATCCATATGACAACACATTAAAGTTCAACCATACACGAATGCAAACATATATGCATATGCAATATGAAGTGACTGAGCCGATCTAAAACCTAGATTGTGTGTGTATATGCAACCACGAGCAACCACTAGCAATCACTTGCAACCACTTGCAACCATCATCCATAACATGTTTCAACTACATGTTTTCATCCAAAGGGTTTCTACCTAAAAGATAAGGTCGAGGAGATACACCTAAAAAGATAGATAAAAGCGCAACTTAAGGAAAAAGAAAGATCAAGGATGTACCCTCGAAAAGAAAAGGGTAGGCAGTGCGTATTCTAGCTTCAGTTTCCCAAGTCGCATCTCCCTCGGCGTCGCTCCACTGAACTTTGACGAGCTTGACTTCGCGGTTGCGTAGCTTCTTCACTTCCGTTCCTAATATGCGGGTTGGAACTTTCCTCACGGTTGCTTCGCGCTCCACTTCAGCTTCTTCTAGGATATTTGGCTCTACCACTTCAGCAGACTCATGTAGACATTTTCGGAGATGTGAAACATGAAAAACGTTGTGAACTCCGGCCAATTTTTCGGGTAGCTCTAATCTATAGGCCATTTTCCCAATTTTCTCAATGATAGGAAATGGTCCTACCTAAAGGTATAGTCGAATGATAGAAGCAAGTAAAAACTTTGTGCCCATTAGGCAATGTCAAAACTGGAAATCTATGCCACATATATATTGATTAGGAGGAGAACTCTCTAAGCATCAGCCCCGAAGACCGAAATCAACATCAGACTGACACCCAAAGAATTACTCAACCCAACCACTATATATGATTCTAGGAAACTAAGCATGATGGACTCCTTTTAGGTCACATGGGAGTCCCTTCCTAAGACCAACCCGTATCCTATAAAACACAAAAACTTTAGTCAAACCAACGAACACCCTCGAGCCCCAACATGTGTTACTAACAGATGAGTCATACTCCCTATGGGGTTTGCAACAGAAATTGGATTGAGAATGGGACCGAGAGGATATACACAAAAGATAGCATGCAAGTAAGCTCTACAGGAAGAGAGGGATCAAGGATATACTCTTAAGAAGAGATATGATGCACGAATCTAGTCTTCAATCTTCTAGGTCGCATTTCTTGAGCTTAACTCCATTATGCTTTGTCCGTCTTTAACTTCACCATTTCGTAGCTTCTTAATTCTTGTTTCCAAAATATGAGTTGGAACCTATTTCACTGTTGCCTCTTGTTCCACTTTCACTTACTCTACATCTAGTATACTCGGCTCAAGCATAACTGCGTACTCATGGTTCCATGCAAGCTCTCCAAAATTCACTAGTGAATCTTGGATCTCGTCCACTCATTATCAGGTATTCCACGTAAAGGAACTATCTTTTGGAAATAAATGCCAACCATGTTGCCAAATGTACTTACTAAAGTGATTCTCCACAACTCATTCATAAGCGAAATGAACCTTCTGTCTTAGTGGCGAACACTACTGGAGCGCCCCATTCTGAAATGCTCCTTCTAATGAACCCCTTTTTCTAGAAGCTCTTTAATCTGTTTACTGAGCCATTTCCTTTCCCGTGGAGCCATGTGTCTAACGGGCAACGCAACGGGCTTTGCATTATCTATAAGATATATATGGAAGTCTATCTCCCGCTTCGGAGGCAAAGCCCTTCACCTCTTCGAAGACATCCGGATATTCCCGGACCACTCTAACTAATTGCAAATTTTCAACAGAGGCATCTAGCGATTCAAGATAACTAAGCATAACCGCATACGAGGGATTACAAGAAATTTCCAAAGTGTTACCGAGCTGGGTCAGGAGCCTAACAACCCTTTTCTCAAAATCAAGGATGGCCACATTACTGGATAGCCAATCCATGCCCAAAATCAAACCATATCCCGAAAAGCCCAAAACAAAGGCACTACATTTAACTTCTACGCTTAGAATAGAAATTTTCAATCCCATACAGATCATAGACAAATGAGCTGGGCCCCCAATTGGGTTTGAAACAATTAAGGGGTCCTCTACCATACTAGTTTTTAGGTGCAGAGATTCTACTAAAGCAGACGAGATAAAGGAGTGTGATGCGCCAGAATCAAATAAAGTGCGAACGGGGTGATCATAAAGATAAACTACACTTTCTACAGAAGTATTTATACCTCGCTGTTGCAGAGGTGGCGCTTCTAGCACATGAACCTGCGCCCCCGAGGTGGATCCAGCCCTCTGCCCCTGTCCTCGTTTCTTTGGGCAGTCCTTAGCCATGTGGCCTGTCTCACCGCAAGAAAAACACCCACCATTCATCTTGGCCTTCTTTTTCCGGCAATCCTTCACTAAGTGCCCCACTTTGCCACAGAATTTACACTTCCTCTTCTCTCGGGACTTGTTGCCTTTCCCGCCCTTCTCAAAGTCTGTCTTCTCAGGGCAGTCTTTGTTGATGTGTCCAGTCTCCCCACAATGAAAACATTCTCCTTGCTTTCTTTTCCTCTTTCTACAATCCTTGGCTATGTGCCCCTCCGTACCACAAAAATTGCATTTCCTTTTTTCTCGTTTCTTATTATTACTATTACGATCCTTTCTTTTTTGACTATTATACGTCTCCCTACTCTGGGACTCTTTCGCTTGCTGGTTCACGTGGAGGAGGAGGAGTGAAAGCGTCAATAGCTGGGGAGTAAGGTCTCCAGACATGCTGAAACAGAAAGGATAGATTCAAAACGAAGGATAAGGGATACTACCTATGGCTTTGGGGGGACTTTGCCTTTTTAAAATAAAATAATATTTTTCTTTTAAAAATGCTTCTTTAAATTTTTTTTTTTTTTTGAAAATAAATTTTCAAAACTTTCTATCTTATCTGGTAAACCTATGCTCTGATACCAAGTGAAACACCCCACCTCCGTTAGGGTCACTCTCAAAGGGAATGCCCTAATTTTGGTGGAGGTTTATAAGTATAAGTCACAGATATACAAGACAGATATAAGAACACATATTTTTGAACAGCGGAAAACAACAACTTTTATTTCATTAAAATATGTGTTACACGATCCATGCCATAGTTTGTTTTACAATACTTCCAAAAACATAACATCTTCATAGCTGTCTTGATTACATTATTTAAAGAAGCATAAAGGAAACATAAATAAACTGCAAAAGTCCCATAGTTGCTGTCCAAAGCCATAGTCCAAAACGAAAAGATCCAAGCAATACATTCTTTCTCTTCAAGCTGGATATGAAGGCTGGTCAAGCTACGGTATTTCCTCCCTGTGGACCTGGGGGGGAACGGAAGGAAAGAGGACGAAAGAAAAGTAGAGTCAGACATAAAGCCTGAGTAAGTCTAGGACTATTCAGTCTATGAATAAAGAACTGGGTATGATGAGTATAAACTAGAAATGGGAAAGCACCATAAACTTAGTTAAGTTGTCTAGGGTCGAATATACTATCGTACCCCATATAAATCTCTGAACCCATATAAACTAGTTCCCAACAGGCACCCCATAACTAGGGTGAAGTGATCCATTTTATGATGATCGGCTCCTACTCGCATAGTTACATGTGTCTTACGGCCCCCGATGTTGTAGTTACCTATGCTGGTCCCACCATGGGGTGTATCAAGTCCCATGGTGGCGGCCCGACACAATCCTAGAATGCACAGGTATGCTACTGGTGCCCAGTGCCTTATTTTTCTGCGCCGGAGTGTGTGCACGCCCGCACCCCGTTAGAACCTACACTGCTGCACCACCGCCATCGATTTGACCTCTTACAGTGTGACGACCCGCAACTTCCCCGTAAAGGAAAGCGTCGGATAGTTCGAGAACAAACCACAGCAGAACGCATATAAAAGAACATTTCATTGTATATTACAACAATGCATCAGATTACAAGAATATACAGAGTATAAATGAATATTACACAGAAATATCAGAGATTTAAATTACATTTAAATACATAGCAGCGGAAAATAATACAATACACAACTAGAATGAGATATACGGATACAAAGCTTTCCGGATATCGTTCCAGCTGTAAACCAGGATCCTGTGAATATAAATCTGCAAAACCAAAACTACTAGCTGCCCGTGTCGAAAATAGGGGCACCCAGAGTTTAGGTTAAAACAATAAACTCCAGGTCAGTCATGTGACTGGTGTGAGAACTAAAACAGTTATTAATTCTTTATTTTAAAGTTAGGTAAATCAAGGGACCACGCCGTATAACACGGAACGGGTTTCCTCCCAAGAATACCAGTGCATAAAACGAACAGCGCAATGCTAAATAAAGAAAAATGAAGCTGTTATAAGACCCAGGTCCCATCACACAATGCAACGCAGTCGAGGATAGGGTTTTCCCTTATAACAGCCAAAGAATGCTTGATACGTTTAAAACAAATCATTTGATACTATTATAAGTGCATAGTGTATAAAACACTTCAAATCATAAGTATCAATCATAGGCGGCATGAATGCCCCATACCACTATGTCGCCATATATAGGTTATACAATCAAAATCGCAAAGTCACGTATTTGGAAATTGGGTTTCCATCTATGAACCGAGGCAAAAGATAGTCCTCAACCGATTCGAGACGCTCTAGCCCGCCCCTCAGGACCCAGACTCAGGTGGGCCCTTGGATCGTCAGGGCCGGTCCACCGATGTGGATTAAAATGCCTGAACACTACGTTTCCCCACCCTATGGGGTGTAAGTCTGGTCCGTCAGCCGACCAGAATGCATCGGCCGAAACCGATATAACCGAGGCGCCTCGCAACAGCAACAACCACATAAGTCAAACTCGTCAGGGCGTGTAAAACCACTGACGCCACTTCTAACTAGAAAGAAACGCAAGTCCTCCCTGAGGTCCGTCTCCCGTTTTTGGTTCATACCTGGTGTGAAACACGTGAGGTAAACGTTACACAAAGCTACGCCACAAAGGCCGTGCTTTGATCATCACCACAAGACTTTGCTTTTCAACAGAAGCCTTGATCATTTGCATCTTAGCATGCCACACAGGCAAACCATCCTATGCAACCGATATCAGTCACACAGCATGAAATCCGATGTCAGACACACAGTCCATTTACAAGTCCGTTCTGGGTCTGAACGAAACCGGAGGCACCTAGTACCCCGCATATCCATCGATCTCCAAGTACGTCTGGACGATCACTAACTGTTTCCATCTTCTTGGGTGTACAGCCCAATCAAGATCATCAGTTATCACCCAAACAACGTGAAGACTTCCGGTCTTCGACCATCGTCTTCATCTTCGACTTATCGTCGTATCAGTTATTCAGAATGGGATAAACCCGGTCTTCCCGAATAACTCGCGTATATTTTATAAAAGTGTTACACAAACACAACATACGCCTCATTCCAATTCATTAGTCACTAACCATAAATTAATCAAGAGAATAATTCCCCAAATATTAACCCCGAAGGCCGAAACCAACATCAGATCAATATTCAGAAAACCATTCTGCTTGGCTAACCGACAGTTAGTTTCTAAATTTCACGTTCAAATCTAATTAAAGATTTAACTATCGCCTGGAGCGAAACTGGTGATACTCCATTCTCGATCTTCTCAATCTAATTAAAGATTCATTAAAACTCCACTTAGTTTTAATCATTATCTGGGTTAAAGAATCAGTGTCATTTAAAACACGGTTCACGATAAACCCAAAATCACATTCATTAATTATCGGGTTAAAGAACGAGTGTTATTTAAAACACTGTTCACGATAAACCCAAAAATCAATATCAATTCAATTCCAATTAAATATCATTTAATTGGTACACTTCGTTAAATCTAAATAAAAAGATTTAATCTTTTCTCAACTGGGTCCAAGAACAGTGTTAGTGAAGACACCATTCACGACAAACCCAAATCACATTCATTAATTATCGGGTTAAAGAACAAGTGTTATTTAAAACACTGTTCACGATAAACCCAAAAATCAATATCAATTCAATTCCAATTAAATATCATTTAATTGGTACACTTCATTAAATCTAAATAAAAAGATTTAATCTTTTCTCAACTGGGTTCAAGAACGGTGTTAGTGAAGACACCATTCACGACAAACCCAAATCACATTTGATATTAAATACAAGGCTCTGAATAGAAAATATATCGGCCTATATTCAATACCAAATTCTACGATTTACAAATGTCGTATTGGAAATAACGATATAAAAATATATCTTTCAAATTTCCATAACAACACCTGTACAATCACGAATTCCAACATCGAAATATTCCGAAGACAATTTCGATTCAAATCCACTCCAATGCAATCATTGGAAATTTTGGTTATTTTCAAAACCCTTTTCGAATTCAATTTATTTATTTAAAAATAAATAGAATTATAATTCTAGTTCAAAACTAGTTCATTTCGATAAAAATCTATTTTTATCTTTTCAAATATGGAGTTTTTCATCCCAAATCTTCACAAATCATTTCTTATGATTTTACATAAATTATTACTATTTTTAATAATTTTATCAAGGCCCGTACAGTCGATTTCCATCAACGGCCATCGAACTGCACTTACAGCGACCTTTTTCGAATTTGATTTGGACGTATCTCCAAATCCAACCGTTAGATTTCAAATTTCTAACCCTCTTTAGAAAGCTCTTTTCGATACGAACCCAACGGTTCCGGTTTTAGGAGAATCCGACGGTCGGATCTCCCGTAATGTCCGTTTGAAATAAATGGTCGAAATTCGCGAACTGCCGCGGCGCGGCGCGTTCTATTCAGGCCATTATATTATATATATAATATATATAATATATATTTCGTCGATTTCTATTTAAAATGAATTATATAAATAGTTTTAAATTCGTTTCAAATTCTATTTCAACTTCTATTTCAATTCAAAGCAAAATTGAATTCTTCTTTATAAATTCGTTTAAAAATTCATTTCTATTCAATTCGAATTTCAATTCAATTTGAATTCATTTCAATTCGCTTTCTATTCCATTCGAATTCGTTTTCAATTCAATTCATTTCGAAATCGTTTTCAATTCAATTCATTTCGAAATCGTTTTCAATTCATTTTGAATTCGTTTTCAATTCAATTCATTTTGAATTCGTTTTCAATTCAATTCATTTCGAAATCGTTTTCAATTCAATTCATTTCGAAATCGTTTTCAATTCATTTTGAATTCGTTTTCAATTCAATTCATTTTGAATTCGTTTTCAATTCATTTTGAATTCGTTTCCAATTCAATTCATTTTGAATTCGTTTTCAATTCATTTCATTTCGAAATCGTTTTCAATTCAATTCATTTTGAATTCGTTAA
This sequence comes from Allium sativum, assembly GCA_030737875.1. Classification (NCBI taxonomy): domain Eukaryota; kingdom Viridiplantae; phylum Streptophyta; class Magnoliopsida; order Asparagales; family Amaryllidaceae; genus Allium; species Allium sativum. The sequence goes on along the minus strand of CM060919.1, from coordinate 562,600,438 downwards.
AATCGATATAAATATCGTTCACGTCAAAATGGCGTCAATCTAATCAACACGGCTTCATAAAGTTCTATTTTCAAATATTCTATTTCAAATATTTCTATTTTAAAACTGGAATGAGGCCCAATCAATTACCATATAAAGTTAATTATATGGATTTTCATACAACACATGTATAATAGCCTTGAAAAATAATCAACCATCAACCAAAGTGCACTACACTGTATAAGCATCAAATATAGACATTTAACGCTTATAGCAGCTTGTCAATCAATCGATCGACATATTTAATCAATCAGGATGAGTGAACTTCAAATTTCATCCTAACACCCGTGTGGGGTTTCAAACAATCAAACACATATTTTATTTGTGCAGTTAGGCGATGTGTAAAATTTATCGACCCAATCAACGTCATTCAAATAGGTGTACATAAACAAACCGTCTGGTTTGTAAATGAATATTTATTTATTCACATTCACGTTAAAAATTATATTTTTAACGATAACACATTTTATTTTAACATATGAATTTCTATTCAGTTCATTCGTTAAATAAAATGCTATTTTTATTTTTCTAACTTATTTTAGAAAATTTCGGCGGCATAACGACACGATACTAGAAACGGGACAAGGCCTAGCCTTATCCCCGGTCTAGTGAAGGCCCACGCCATTCACACATCAATCAAATCAATTCGTTATGCAAACCCCAAACTTTGAAGTAAGGATCTAACCTAGCCTTACTCCTTCGCCTTATAACGGCGCACGTCTAATCCTAACCAATTTATCGATTCGATTTTTCACACCACAAACCACATTCAAACCAATATCGCAATCAATCACCAAACAGTCAAACAAACAAGTCCATGGTCTGTGGACGATTGTGTCGGGTGCTACTAAGCACCGTCTGCATCCTAGTATATATATATAACTAGAAAAGGAGAATTAAGAGTGAGAAGTTCTCACCTATAGCTATCCTAGCTCCACGGCTCTTCTTTTGCAGAAGTCTTCGTCGTTTCGCCTTTTTGTCACCTTCGTTGCCCAAGGCCACTATATATATAAAAATCGAATTTTTATTTCTAAGTTCAATATATAAAAATCGAATTTTTATTTCAAAGTTCAATATATAAAAATCGAATTTTTATTTCAAAGTTCAATATATAAAAATCGAATTTTTATTTCAAAGTTCAATACATAAAAATCGAATTTTTATTTCAAAGTTCAATATATAAAAATCGAATTTTTATTTCAAAGTTTCCGCCTTTTCCATTTCAAAGATCTAATCTTTTCTTTTACTTTTTAAAGTTCAAATCCTTTTACCTTTTAAAAATTCAAATCTTTTACCTTTTAAAAATTCAAATCTTTTTAAACCTCTTAAAAACAAAAATCTTCTTAAACCTTTTAAATTTCTTTACAATCACAGAAACTTATTTTTCCAAAAATCAAAAATCATATATGTAAAATTCATATTTTTATATTTCTATTAATCATATAAAAATCATATTTTTATATGTTAGAAACCATGCTATTCTTATTTTAAAACCAAATCAGTTTTTATTTTTATAATTTTACAAAATCAGTTTTAAATTACTTTAAAAAAAATTAGTTTTAAATTACTAAAAAAAACAGAAAAAGTAAATAATAAAAATAAAAAAAACAGAAAGGGGACTTACAGGGGGGAGGCTTCTCCGTTCGTCAGTGGGGGGGGCTCGTGGCGGAGGGTGGTCGGAGCAGCTCCTGGGGGGGGCGGTTGTGGGTTTCGCGGCGCCTGGCGCCTGGAGGGGGGGGGTCGGGCTTGAGGGTCTCGCGTCGGAGCAGGGCGGAGATGAAGGGGGGGGGAACTGTGCGAGAGGGAGGCGGCGCGGTGGATGGTGGGGCGGCGCTCCGCCCCCCTGTCGCCCTTTCTTTTTTTTTTTTTTCTTTTTTTTTTTTCTGTTCTGTTTGAAATGAATGGACGGGGGGGGGGGCCAGAGTGTTTTAAGGAGGGAGAAGTTTGTTTTTTTTTTTTTATTATTATTATTATTATTATTATTATTTAATTCATTAAAGTAGGTTTTTGCGTATGAACTCGAAACCAAACCCAATGACTGTCGCCCCTAGCTAATTACCCCCATCCCAGACACAATGGAATATGTTTCGTTAGCCAATTCGACTGTTTCAGTCAGTTATCCCGCAAATTAAAGTATAAAACATTTAATTTTCAAATTTGAACGTACATTTCAAATTACCGGGGTCACATACTAACTAGAAAAATTTCAGAAAAATATTTTCTAGCTTCGTATTGACTATACGGTCCTAACAAAACTAGTTTCGTCGAATTCTGAGACCGTTAGAAAAATGGCCAATTTCCAGTCGATTAAAATCAACTGAAACTGGTCAAACGCGTTTTTCTTTGCCACGCTCAAATATTGATTCGAAAAATTATGAAATTTGGAATCTAGCAATAACCTGACATCACGGACCCAACAAAACTGGTTTCGTCGAAATCCGAGGTCATTTGCAAAATGTCCATTTTTAAGGGCCTGAATTCCATAGCGACTATTCAGAATTTTCAACTGGACATATCTTTCGATTCCTGATATGAAATCTTGATTTTTCGGATTCGTTGGAAAGATATTATCAATCAGATCCTAATGTTTTTGGTTTCACTAAAATCCGGATTGTTTTGCACCCGGTACATTCAATTGAAGTTTGAAATCGAATTATCGAACTACCGCGCCATTTTCAATTCTATTTATAATTATATATAAATATTTATATTCTAACGACGACGCGTATAAATATATACGTTCGAATTATATTCAAAATAAATTTCTCGTCGTTATTATTTAAAATAATTCATTTTAAATAATCTGAATTCGCTAAAATTGCCAAAATAAAAATTTCAAACTGGCTCGCATTTTCCGGGTTGTTACAATCTCCCCCACTTAAAACTTTTCGTCCCCGAAAAGGAACAAAGTCGAAAGTGGTTTGATCATTCAACTCTACGCTCGTTCAGGCTTCCATTCTCCAACTCTTTAGTTTCTGAGAATTTTCTAAATTTCAAAAATTTGGCTAACACCCTAAATTTTTGAAAAATTTCGCCATAACCTCCCCTGCAATGGGAGCATCGGGGAATTTCAAATAGCTTCCCCGGTCCTTCAGATCTCAAAAAGAAAAAGAAAAAGCCAAGCGGCTAGCCAATAGGCTCACAAAATCATCATCACCCAAACAAAACAGTAAATTATGTAGTAAACATGTACCTATTTGTCGGGCAAACAAATTTTATTCTCGGCTCTAGCCTCCTTGCTATGACCTGTTCAATGATATATATGTATATGCAAGCAAACGTGACCAATTTTCAATACAGTTCAATATTTGATTCAGTTAGGCTAAATGGTTCAAAATTAGCAAACAAATGAACAAACAACACAAACATCAATCAATTAGTGAATTATCATTTGAAATTCATAATTTTGATACATAGTCAAAAATCAGATTTTTGATGCCAAATCGAAACAATAGGCCCTATCTAATTTTGGTTCTCACACCAGTCAATAGGAAATATATAGAAATCTCACTTTCGTCGCTCGAAAATAAATACTGGCGACAGTGCCCCATCACCAGAATTATTCCCGGACACTAGAGGGATTCTATATCTACCCAATATATTAAAACTTCGAATACACGTTTGCAAGACATATATGCAAAATCTTTATATATCGGATTGTCCTAATCAATATAAAATAAATAATCAAATACGAATAATTGATTTAAATTTTCAAAACGAAATTTGTTTTCATTTGAAAAAAAAAATATACTCTTCACACTCGTTCTAGGATACTACTGATCCTATCTCTAACGAGTCATTCTAATTGGATATTACTAACCCAATATCTGATGAATTCTTTCGTAGGGTTCTAATGTGTTTTGTTCTCTAGCTTTGTAAACCAAAGCTCTGATACCACGTGTGACGACCCGCAACTTCCCCGTAAAGGAAAGCGTCGGATAGTTCGAGAACAAACCACAGCAGAACGCATATAAAAGAACATTTCATTGTATATTACAACAATGCATCAGATTACAAGAATATACAGAGTATAAATGAATATTACACAGAAATATCAGAGATTTAAATTACATTTAAATACATAGCAGCGGAAAATAATACAATACACAACTAGAATGGGATATACGGATACAAAGCTTTCCGGATATCGTTCCAGCTGTAAACCAGGATCCTGTGAATATAAATCTGCAAAACCAAAACTACTAGCTGCCCGTGTCGAAAATAGGGGCACCCAGAGTTTAGGTTAAAACAATAAACTCCAGGTCAGTCATGTGACTGGTGTGAGAACTAAAACAGTTATTAATTCTTTATTTTAAAGTTAGGTAAATCAAGGGACCACGCCGTATAACACGGAACGGGTTTCCTCCCAAGAATACCAGTGCATAAAACGAACAGCGCAATGCTAAATAAAGAAAAATGAAGCTGTTATAAGACCCAGGTCCCATCACACAATGCAACGCAGTCGAGGATAGGGTTTTCCCTTATAACAGCCAAAGAATGCTTGATACGTTTAAAACAAATCATTTGATACTATTATAAGTGCATAGTGTATAAAACACTTCAAATCATAAGTATCAATCATAGGCGGCATGAATGCCCCATACCACTATGTCGCCATATATAGGTTATACAATCAAAATCGCAAAGTCACGTATTTGGAAATTGGGTTTCCATCTATGAACCGAGGCAAAAGATAGTCCTCAACCGATTCGAGACGCTCTAGCCCGCCCCTCAGGACCCAGACTCAGGTGGGCCCTTGGATCGTCAGGGCCGGTCCACCGATGTGGATTAAAATGCCTGAACACTACGTTTCCCCACCCTATGGGGTGTAAGTCTGGTCCGTCAGCCGACCAGAATGCATCGGCCGAAACCGATATAACCGAGGCGCCTCGCAACAGCAACAACCACATAAGTCAAACTCGTCAGGGCGTGTAAAACCACTGACGCCACTTCTAACTAGAAAGAAACGCAAGTCCTCCCTGAGGTCCGTCTCCCGTTTTTGGTTCATACCTGGTGTGAAACACGTGAGGTAAACGTTACACAAAGCTACGCCACAAAGGCCGTGCTTTGATCATCACCACAAGACTTTGCTTTTCAACAGAAGCCTTGATCATTTGCATCTTAGCATGCCACACAGGCAAACCATCCTATGCAACCGATATCAGTCACACAGCATGAAATCCGATGTCAGACACACAGTCCATTTACAAGTCCGTTCTGGGTCTGAACGAAACCGGAGGCACCTAGTACCCCGCATATCCATCGATCTCCAAGTACGTCTGGACGATCACTAACTGTTTCCATCTTCTTGGGTGTACAGCCCAATCAAGATCATCAGTTATCACCCAAACAACGTGAAGACTTCCGGTCTTCGACCATCGTCTTCATCTTCGACTTATCGTCGTATCAGTTATTCAGAATGGGATAAACCCGGTCTTCCCGAATAACTCGCGTATATTTTATAAAAGTGTTACACAAACACAACATACGCCTCATTCCAATTCATTAGTCACTAACCATAAATTAATCAAGAGAATAATTCCCCAAATATTAACCCCGAAGGCCGAAACCAACATCAGATCAATATTCAGAAAACCATTCTGCTTGGCTAACCGACAGTTAGTTTCTAAATTTCACGTTCAAATCTAATTAAAGATTTAACTATCGCCTGGAGCGAAACTGGTGATACTCCATTCTCGATCTTCTCAATCTAATTAAAGATTCATTAAAACTCCACTTAGTTTTAATCATTATCTGGGTTAAAGAATCAGTGTCATTTAAAACACGGTTCACGATAAACCCAAAATCACATTCATTAATTATCGGGTTAAAGAACGAGTGTTATTTAAAACACTGTTCACGATAAACCCAAAAATCAATATCAATTCAATTCCAATTAAATATCATTTAATTGGTACACTTCGTTAAATCTAAATAAAAAGATTTAATCTTTTCTCAACTGGGTCCAAGAACAGTGTTAGTGAAGACACCATTCACGACAAACCCAAATCACATTCATTAATTATCGGGTTAAAGAACAAGTGTTATTTAAAACACTGTTCACGATAAACCCAAAAATCAATATCAATTCAATTCCAATTAAATATCATTTAATTGGTACACTTCATTAAATCTAAATAAAAAGATTTAATCTTTTCTCAACTGGGTTCAAGAACGGTGTTAGTGAAGACACCCATCAACGGCCATCGAACTGCACTTACAGCGACCTTTTTCGAATTTGATTTGGACGTATCTCCAAATCCAACCGTTAGATTTCAAATTTCTAACCCTCTTTAGAAAGCTCTTTTCGATACGAACCCAACGGTTCCGGTTTTAGGAGAATCCGACGGTCGGATCTCCCGTAATGTCCGTTTGAAATAAATGGTCGAAATTCGCGAACTGCCGCGGCGCGGCGCGTTCTATTCAGGCCATTATATTATATATATAATATATATAATATATATTTCGTCGATTTCTATTTAAAATGAATTATATAAATAGTTTTAAATTCGTTTCAAATTCTATTTCAACTTCTATTTCAATTCAAAGCAAAATTGAATTCTTCTTTATAAATTCGTTTAAAAATTCATTTCTATTCAATTCGAATTTCAATTCAATTTGAATTCATTTCAATTCGCTTTCTATTCCATTCGAATTCGTTTTCAATTCAATTCATTTCGAAATCGTTTTCAATTCAATTCATTTCGAAATCGTTTTCAATTCATTTTGAATTCGTTTTCAATTCAATTCATTTTGAATTCGTTTTCAATTCAATTCATTTCGAAATCGTTTTCAATTCAATTCATTTCGAAATCGTTTTCAATTCATTTTGAATTCGTTTTCAATTCAATTCATTTTGAATTCGTTTTCAATTCATTTTGAATTCGTTTCCAATTCAATTCATTTTGAATTCGTTTTCAATTCATTTCATTTCGAAATCGTTTTCAATTCAATTCATTTTGAATTCGTTAAAATCGATATAAATATCGTTCACGTCAAAATGGCGTCAATCTAATCAACACGGCTTCATAAAGTTCTATTTTCAAATATTCTATTTCAAATATTTCTATTTTAAAACTGGAATGAGGCCCAATCAATTACCATATAAAGTTAATTATATGGATTTTCATACAACACATGTATAATAGCCTTGAAAAATAATCAACCATCAACCAAAGTGCACTACACTGTATAAGCATCAAATATAGACATTTAACGCTTATAGCAGCTTGTCAATCAATCGATCGACATATTTAATCAATCAGGATGAGTGAACTTCAAATTTCATCCTAACACCCGTGTGGGGTTTCAAACAATCAAACACATATTTTATTTGTGCAGTTAGGCGATGTGTAAAATTTATCGACCCAATCAACGTCATTCAAATAGGTGTACATAAACAAACCGTCTGGTTTGTAAATGAATATTTATTTATTCACATTCACGTTAAAAATTATATTTTTAACGATAACACATTTTATTTTAACATATGAATTTCTATTCAGTTCATTCGTTAAATAAAATGCTATTTTTATTTTTCTAACTTATTTTAGAAAATTTCGGCGGCATAACGACACGATACTAGAAACGGGACAAGGCCTAGCCTTATCCCCGGTCTAGTGAAGGCCCACGCCATTCACACATCAATCAAATCAATTCGTTATGCAAACCCCAAACTTTGAAGTAAGGATCTAACCTAGCCTTACTCCTTCGCCTTATAACGGCGCACGTCTAATCCTAACCAATTTATCGATTCGATTTTTCACACCACAAACCACATTCAAACCAATATCGCAATCAATCACCAAACAGTCAAACAAACAAGTCCATGGTCTGTGGACGATTGTGTCGGGTGCTACTAAGCACCGTCTGCATCCTAGTATATATATATAACTAGAAAAGGAGAATTAAGAGTGAGAAGTTCTCACCTATAGCTATCCTAGCTCCACGGCTCTTCTTTTGCAGAAGTCTTCGTCGTTTCGCCTTTTTGTCACCTTCGTTGCCCAAGGCCACTATATATATAAAAATCGAATTTTTATTTCTAAGTTCAATATATAAAAATCGAATTTTTATTTCAAAGTTCAATATATAAAAATCGAATTTTTATTTCAAAGTTCAATATATAAAAATCGAATTTTTATTTCAAAGTTCAATACATAAAAATCGAATTTTTATTTCAAAGTTCAATATATAAAAATCGAATTTTTATTTCAAAGTTTCCGCCTTTTCCATTTCAAAGATCTAATCTTTTCTTTTACTTTTTAAAGTTCAAATCCTTTTACCTTTTAAAAATTCAAATCTTTTACCTTTTAAAAATTCAAATCTTTTTAAACCTCTTAAAAACAAAAATCTTCTTAAACCTTTTAAATTTCTTTACAATCACAGAAACTTATTTTTCCAAAAATCAAAAATCATATATGTAAAATTCATATTTTTATATTTCTATTAATCATATAAAAATCATATTTTTATATGTTAGAAACCATGCTATTCTTATTTTAAAACCAAATCAGTTTTTATTTTTATAATTTTACAAAATCAGTTTTAAATTACTTTAAAAAAAATTAGTTTTAAATTACTAAAAAAAACAGAAAAAGTAAATAATAAAAATAAAAAAAACAGAAAGGGGACTTACAGGGGGGAGGCTTCTCCGTTCGTCAGTGGGGGGGGCTCGTGGCGGAGGGTGGTCGGAGCAGCTCCTGGGGGGGGCGGTTGTGGGTTTCGCGGCGCCTGGCGCCTGGAGGGGGGGGGTCGGGCTTGAGGGTCTCGCGTCGGAGCAGGGCGGAGATGAAGGGGGGGGGAACTGTGCGAGAGGGAGGCGGCGCGGTGGATGGTGGGGCGGCGCTCCGCCCCCCTGTCGCCCTTTCTTTTTTTTTTTTTTCTTTTTTTTTTTTCTGTTCTGTTTGAAATGAATGGACGGGGGGGGGGGCCAGAGTGTTTTAAGGAGGGAGAAGTTTGTTTTTTTTTTTTTATTATTATTATTATTATTATTATTATTTAATTCATTAAAGTAGGTTTTTGCGTATGAACTCGAAACCAAACCCAATGACTGTCGCCCCTAGCTAATTACCCCCATCCCAGACACAATGGAATATGTTTCGTTAGCCAATTCGACTGTTTCAGTCAGTTATCCCGCAAATTAAAGTATAAAACATTTAATTTTCAAATTTGAACGTACATTTCAAATTACCGGGGTCACATACTAACTAGAAAAATTTCAGAAAAATATTTTCTAGCTTCGTATTGACTATACGGTCCTAACAAAACTAGTTTCGTCGAATTCTGAGACCGTTAGAAAAATGGCCAATTTCCAGTCGATTAAAATCAACTGAAACTGGTCAAACGCGTTTTTCTTTGCCACGCTCAAATATTGATTCGAAAAATTATGAAATTTGGAATCTAGCAATAACCTGACATCACGGACCCAACAAAACTGGTTTCGTCGAAATCCGAGGTCATTTGCAAAATGTCCATTTTTAAGGGCCTGAATTCCATAGCGACTATTCAGAATTTTCAACTGGACATATCTTTCGATTCCTGATATGAAATCTTGATTTTTCGGATTCGTTGGAAAGATATTATCAATCAGATCCTAATGTTTTTGGTTTCACTAAAATCCGGATTGTTTTGCACCCGGTACATTCAATTGAAGTTTGAAATCGAATTATCGAACTACCGCGCCATTTTCAATTCTATTTATAATTATATATAAATATTTATATTCTAACGACGACGCGTATAAATATATACGTTCGAATTATATTCAAAATAAATTTCTCGTCGTTATTATTTAAAATAATTCATTTTAAATAATCTGAATTCGCTAAAATTGCCAAAATAAAAATTTCAAACTGGCTCGCATTTTCCGGGTTGTTACATACAATCAGCCCAGTAATCGTGCCCCACCCTGCCTAGTTTCAGGGTATCATGATACCTTGTAGGGTTACTGCGAAAAGGGTCCTCCGCTACTAGGTTTTCTACTTCTAGCCAACATGCTAAGTTGGTTAAGTGTTTTATAAACCTAACCCCCAATCAGTCTGTTTAGTTTAGCATGTTCCATTTTTATTAAGTATTAATATAATTTACTTAATCCTATCAATCCTGACTCAGCCTTAATTGTCTTATTAAAGTCTTGACCTCTCACATTAGACAGGTATTGTTGTGGCTGCCTGTTGTCGGTTGGGTCCGGGCAGTCTTACGCCACAACTCAGTCTAACCTCGGGTCCTTATTGGGCTCCGTGTTTAACCACCCACGTTGGATAGGTATTGTTGTGACTACTGGACAGCCGGGCGGTTCCGGGCAGGTTTACATCACAACTCAATCCAACCTCGGGTTAAACACATCGTATTTTTCTACATTTACATATTTTGTCTCTTTTCTTTTTATATGTAAATATTTGCGGCCCATTATTCAAATTCATCTTTATTGGTTAAATTTCATTTATGCCACTTAATTGTTCTTTCAAGGTTGTTGGCATGCGTTAAACATGCCAGCACATATGTTCTATATTTTAGCCCAAACGTCATTACCCCCGTATTATACGTTCGCTCCAACGTAAGGTGTATTGGGTTTAATACTTAAACCCAATTTAGCCAAATGAAAAGGGGAGGCTTATAACATGGTGTTTATAAGGTAACATGAAAAAGGGGAGTGTGAACGCATGAACTTGCAACGAACGATTCAATTAACATAAAATAGGCACATGTGAACTTGCAATTGTAACATCATATAATCATGGCATAACATGAATCATTTTATCCATATAACCATAGCATAAACAATACTTAAACATAAATCATTCTATTCATATGGTTAATGCATAGACAATACTTAAACATGAATTATTTTATTCATATGATTATGGCATAAGCAGTACTTAAACATGCATCGTTCTATTCATATAATCATGGCATAAATAATACATGAATCATTTTATTCATATGGTTAATGCATAGACAATACTTAAACATGAATTATTTTATTCATATGATTATGGCATAAGAAGTACTTAAACATGAATTATTCTAGTCATATGATAATGGCATAAACTTAAGCATGAATCATAGGTTCAACTAACCATGTAAACTTGAAATTAACAATCTAACTAAATTAGATATCATTATTATTGGCACAGGGTCTTGACTAGAAATATAAGCCTATACTTTTATTTAGGCATGATATAAACTAATCGTGTTCATAAAATCACTACATGTTAACAAAAAGGTGCTTACTTTTGTCACTAATACAAAAGTATGGTTCAACTAGAATTATCCCAACCTAATTCTTATATGAATCATGGTTTTCATTCTATTCATAGAATTATAGCATAAACATCTCTAAACTTACATCATGGTTTTTATTTTATCTATGTAACCTTGCAAGAGAAATGTAATTCTAATGTAACTTATGATAACAACATGAGCCTAAAAACATGTTTTTCAATTGGGCATAATAACGAACATAGTTTAGTCATGTTCATAAAATTAATACAAATTTACAAAGATGCGTGCTTTTGTCACTATCACAAAAATATGATTTTTATACTTGAACTATGATGCCAATTCCAACGTAACTTCATATGAATCATAATACTTAGTCGATTCAATTACACACTAAAAGTGGTCATAAAAGTATGTTCATCATATTAGCATAATAACGAATCATATACTTGCATGAATTCCAATTAAAATATCATAACATATAGTTGTTAACATGAATCATATACTTGCATGAATCTTAAACAAATTATTACAACATATAGTTGTTACTTTCAACATGAATCATATACTTGCATGAATTCCAATTAAAATATCATAACATATAGTTGTTAACATGAATCATATACTTGCATGAATCTTAAATAAATTATTACAACATATAGTTGTTAACATGAATCATATACTTGCATGAATCTTAAATAAATTATTACAACATATAGTTGTTACTTTCAACTTGAATCATATGCTTGCAATTATCAAATGGGTGTTGTAAATAACTACCACAAACATGTAGTTTTCAATATGAATCATATGTTTGCATGAGTCCCAATCAAAATTCCACAACATGTGGTTGTCAACATAAGCCACATACTTGTATGAATCAAACCATAGCATTGCCAAATCGTTAGAAATAAAATAACATACAAATATAAGTCATTATCGCCACAATTCCATTTCGTTTCCAACGCAAATCCCGTACTTGCAAATATCCAATCGTATACCATAATATTCCCAAATCGTTACAAATATAGATTATTATCGCCACAATTCCATTTCTTACATTACAAAAATCAACACAATTATTTAATTCATTTCGATATAGCACTCTACTTACAGCGTATGACGAATCTTCAATTCAGAAATCTGAATTCTGAATTTGGAGATGCTATCCTTTGTTGTAGGCGTTGCTTTGATTGATTTGACGTTGCTTTAAGCTTTTGTTTATTCTCCTAATTGCCTCTCAATTTCCGACGACTATCTTTAGTCTCTCCTCAGCAACATGACGGTCTCAGCTCCATTTTAGTTTGTGTGAATTAGGGTTAGACCTAGGTCCTTTTTATAGAGTTTGTGAGTTGATTTAGACCGTCGATGAAGCTTGGTTCAATAATAGCCGTTCGTTTGAAGGAGAGACCAACCAGGAGCTGACACCTAGCCCTAGTGACAAGGCAAGGCTCAGAAAATCGACCAAACACAGACCAGGCCAGCCAGGGTGGGCTGGGTTCGACCTGGCTCTGGGGCCAGGTCGACAGCCCTGTCGACACCGTGTCGACTTGGCAGTCGACACGGGTTACCCAGGTCGACAGCCCAATCGACCTGGCTAGCCCAGGTCGACTGCCAAGTCGACCTGGGTGCCTTAGGTGGGAATTTTCCCGCCTTGGCCAATTGGGCCCGATTTTGAATTTTAAACTTGTTTTTCTGAGCTGTTTTCGTCTGTTTGAATTTTAACCTGAATTCTGAAACTTCCGGAGGCCATATCTTCTTCATACGGACTCCGTTTTTCGAAAACTCGGACTCTATTTCGCGTATTTTTCCGAGACGAACACAATGGCGTATATCGTTTCCCTTAATTCTTTGATTTGAAATTAATTCTACTTTAATTTGTGAATTTCACTGTTATAGAATACACGGGGTGTTACATGCACCCATTTGATTTTTTGATCATCTAGTGGATTGAATGATTGTTCGTGGATGTATATTATTATACTATTAACGAAATTGAAATAGTTTCAGATACTTTCATGTCCAATAGCATTGACAATGATAGTTTAACATCTTATTTGACTTTGTGAGGTTATACAATTTTGTTATTTATGTTTAAAAATATCCACATATCTATTTACACACATATTCATCTTATATTTATGTTAATTTTTCTCTGTCAAAAACATACACATGGAAATAAATAAAGTTACATCATCCATATGTATTATTTCCTTCAGCAGATACTGTACTTACACATGATTTGAACACACAGGTTCAATCATATTTCAATCTTCAGTTTATTACTTCCATTTTTCTTGGGATATCAAAAGTTATAAGATGCAATAAAAGTAAATAAATGTGTCTTTCTGTAATAAATGTTGTAGTGCCACTACAGGTACGCATTGGCGAAGCGACAAAGTTATGTATAACCAGAAGAAGAAAAAGAAAAAAGGGGTTGGGGTTGGGGGTTCCCTTCTTATATTAGATTATTTTTGCCATTAACATTTTCTTTTGTAAATTTATATTGCTTGCTAGGTTGAATGAACAATATACACCTTTTTAGTTTCTGAGGGCATGGGCGTATTTTCAGTTATCATAGATTTCATGTAAAATATACAGTTAGTTATAATTAATTAGCGGCTACAGTTTGGGAACTGACACATTGTAGTTTGTAGTTGTGCTTATTTATAAATGTATATTACATATCAACAAATAGTGATATGATCTATTTGCTTCTCTATACTTTTCTTCATGCATATATACGAAGTTATCCATGAAGATGCTACATTTTCCAGACTCCTTTCTTACCACATTGTGGTCAGACTCTCTCTTTCTACACATTGTACAATGAATTACAAATTTTGGTAAAAATAATGGAAAAGGTCATCATCTGTTAACCAAGTTCAGAATACAATAAAAGATGTGTAAATAAATGACAATTCTAAACCTCACACACTATATTTAATCCATTTTACCTATATTTTAATTCGTTGTTAACAACTTCCATCTGTTGTACGATTTTATTTCCTTCGAGCTAATTCAACAACGATATTGTTTCCCTTCTGTCATAAGCAAAGATAAACAAAATTTTAAGTATGTTTAAAAAGATAAACATATCTACCTAATTACCTTGACTAGCTTTGGGATATTTAGCTTGTCAATGTTATCTAACTTTGATCAATTCAAAAACATGCAAGTATTGGTGCATAACATCCTATCACAAACATTATAAATAGCCTTGTAGGTTGTGTTAAAATCCAAGCCATTCAAAGCATTTCCTAACATGTAGTTTTTAGTTTCAATTCAAATGAATTCTTATATTATTGTATTAGCTCTCCTTGCAACTGCAGCTTCTTTGGCATTTGCTTCTGATCCTAGTCCATTGAAGGACTTCTGTGTTGGCATCAAAATGCCTGATGGTACAATTTCATATTGCTTATATATCAACCTGTAACTATGATGAGTTATACTTAAAAGGAAAACACTTACATTTTATTGCAGTATTTGTGAACGGACTAATATGCAAGGACCCAAAGATGGTGGTAGCAGATGACTTCTTCTTCCCAGGGCTCAACAAGCCTGGAGATACACACAATAACGTGGGATCAAACGTCACTCTTGTTAATGTAGATAGAATCCTTGGTCTGAACACTCTTGGCATTTCTCTGGCAAGAATAGACTATGCACCTTATGGGCTCAACCTACCACACACCCATCCTCGTGCAAGTGAGATCCTAACCGTGGTTGAAGGAACTCTCTATGTTGGATTTGTCACTTCCAATCCTGACAACAAACTCTTCACCAATGTAATTAGTTATTTGTATATATATGATGAACATTAATGAAAATAAACACTGGATTGATATTGATGCTCATTGATTCGATAATAGGTCCTTCAAAAGGGTGATGTGTTTGTGTTCCCTCAAGGACTGATCCATTTTCAGTTTAATCCTGGACATTCAACGGCGGTTGCATTTGCGGGACTTGGAAGCCAGAATATGGGTACTATTACTATTGCTAATGTTGTGTTCAGATCTGACCCACCAATCAATGCAGATGTGCTTGCCAAGGCATTTCAATTGGACAAAAAGATTATTAAGGAGCTTCAGGCTAAATTTTGGGCTGACATGAACTGAAGTTTAAATATTTCTGCACCTGTATTTACCTATTATAATTATTATGTCTAAATAAGTAAGATAATGTCTTTTGTGTTATGTTCACATCTTTCTAGCAATAGTATCATGATTTAACCATGGAAGCAGCTATTTAAGCACAATATGATACACAACAACATCAGATTTATTATATCTCTAACATTGAGAATAATTCAAAAATTAATTTCCTCTTTCTAAAAATTTCATGGAACTAGAAAACAAAAACACAAAAATTGCTGGAGACCTTTATTGCATAAAATATAAAATTCGACACTAATTTGGGTAGACTTGAATTGACTAAATTTTAATGTGGATCTAACGTAAATTTGATTTAAGAGCAACCATTGGAAAATGTACCGGTGGGTTTGTGAGTTTGAATAATGATGGTAGTAAAGTGAAAATTGGGGAGGAGATGACGATGATGACTGAACTTAAGTAGAACAAAAACTATTGGGACTTCCAAAACATAGCTTGTGGGCGATTTTTTTAAATAGGGTGTTACTATTCACACCCAAGTTTACACTTCCGGCCACCTTTCTAAATTTAATACAAATGATTATTTTTTATATTCTTCTGGCCACCATATATTATTCCTTCATTCGGTTATTCACCACCATACTTCTTCTAAAAAAACACTTCTCTACAATTTCAAGCCTTAAACTCTAACAAAAGCATATATTCTTTTGTGCTTAAAAGAGATGGAAGATGAAGATAAGAAATATGTTAGATTTGACTAATTTTTATTGTTTTCTATTATTTTATAGAATATGTTAGTTTTTTTTATGGTTAGGGATTTTCATTGCGTTTTAAGATATTTTTTCCGCTCCGTTGGAAATTTCAAACTTGGAGGACATTAAATTTGACGATGTTGTAATAGAGAATGACAATGTAAGTTTTGACTTGAAGGTTTTTCATTCGTATAACTTACGTATCTTGTTTTACAAATATATACATTAATTTATTTTGTCATTTAATAGATGGAGTGTTTGAATGATTGACAACGCCCTTATTGTTTCAGATGATAAACATGACGATTGTGATAATATGATGCAAGATGTTCGATCAAATGTGTTGATTTGATGAATCATTTCACAACTTACGAAGTAAGTACCCATTTTTTAAAAATTAAAATTGCTAATGTGGTTATGAAAATGGATTATGTTCATTTTTTTTCTTGAACTATTTGACTTTAGGTATTTGATTCGCATAGCATATTGATTCGATGGTGTAAAACAACGGGAATAAAGTAGAATA
This sequence comes from Allium sativum, assembly GCA_030737875.1. Taxonomy (NCBI): domain Eukaryota; kingdom Viridiplantae; phylum Streptophyta; class Magnoliopsida; order Asparagales; family Amaryllidaceae; genus Allium; species Allium sativum. Next base: position 562,583,789 of record CM060919.1, on the reverse strand, counting down.
CCGTTATTGTAATTCTAAAGTCGGATAAATTAGGACTTGGAAGAAAACAAAAATTGCAACTGGGTGTGAAAGGGGTGGATTTTATCGTAGTCATCAACCAAATTCAAAACAGATGGAAAACAATGTAAAAAAAAAACAGACCTAGCGCTTGCATAAAATGCAATTGCCTTTTTAGATTGAAGGGCATGTATGTAGATGAAGATAAATGAAAAGTAAGCGAGGAAGGAAGCATTCGTTTGGATAAGAGAGATGGTGACCTCTTCATTTTTTATGTTGTTAATTTAGATGGTGGCCAGCTGAGAAAAATAAAAATATTTGGGGTGCTTTTAGTTTTGGTGGCCGGTAGTGTAAGATGGGGTGTGAATAGTAGCACCCTTTTCAAAATTTGTCGACTACAGGTTCCATAATTTTTTTGGTGATTTCCAAGCAAATTCTATTTCAACCCTTGTTTTTAGTTAGTAGATCCCCTTAAAAAATTAAAATTTTAATGACTAAAGTGCCCTTAAGAGTTATCTTCTCATCTAAACTCAGAACAACGTAATTTACTGTCAGTTAAAACACCTAAGCTTCAAAAAAACCTAGATTTCAAATCACTCAAGGAAAATTTGATTTGCAATCAATAATACAATGGATTTTGAAGGAGAAGATGATTCCTCATCGCAATCGCAGCAGGTATTTGAAGAAAAATTTAGAATTTGAGTTTTTTTTACTTTTCAAGTACAACCGATGTTGTACGATTTGAGTGAATTTGTATTAAACCACGTAGGTTACCTCCTAGGAAACTATATGAACCTAGTATGAGAACTTTGGGGATCTACAGTGAACCACGAAATACGAATACATGGAAACAGAGTAAACCACGTATTAACTATGCGTGGTTCTCAGGTAATCCACGTATTTATTAAATGTGGTCTTATTATATACCATAGTGATTTGCAGAATTGGTAAGTTACTATTTTTCTGGTTTGAGCTTAAAGTTTTTTGTATTTTTTGTGTGCAGATTGTAGCATTCTCTGGTGATGAAGAAAAGGATAATGAGATAGTATTGGATTATTCAAATGAGTTCACGACTTATAATGTACATTTTCTTTGATTAACGCTGAAATAAATCGTGAATACTTACATTTCATATAACATTTTAAATGCAGATATATCCTTCATGGAAAAAATTAGTTGATTGGGTTCGTGATACTGGAAAGCGTCTTGGTTTTGTTATTATAATCTTGAAATCGGATACCGGTACTTCAGTTAAGAAACCAAGAATCACGTTTGCTTGTGAACAAAGTGGCGTTTACAAGAAGCGAAAAGATTTTAAGCCGAAAAACCTCCGACTTACGAGTACCAAAAAATGCAATTGCCCATTTAGATTCAAAGGCGAGAAACTTGGAACTTTAGATCATTGGCGATTGCATGTTGTTAATGGTGTTCACAATCATTCCGAATTGAAAAATACAGAAGGTCACTCGTATATTGGTCGACTAACCGAAACTGAGATCAGGTTAGTTATAGAGATGCATAAGAATTTGGTAAAGCCAAAAGAAATTTTAGCCACCATTAAACGAAATGATACTTCAAATTCTACCACAATCAAAACAATCTACAATGTGATAAAAGCACAGAATGCTATTGAACGAGTAGGGCGATCACAAGTTCAATACTTGCTTAGTAAGTTGAAAGAGTTTGATTACTTTGAATGGTATCGTAAGACATTAGATGGTACTGATATTATTAAAGATATCATTTGGGCACATCCTGTTAGTTTGGATTTTTTACGTACATTTCCCAGGGTTATCATATTAAATTGTACGTATAAAACCAATAGATACAAAATGCCGTTACTTGAGATTGTTGGAGTTATTTGCACGGATCTTACATTTTGTATAACCATTGCGTATTTAGTTGCCGAAAAAGAGGAAAATTATACGTGGGCATTAGAGAGGTTGAAATCAGTGTAGGTTGATTGTGAAGTGGAAATGCCATCAGTCTTTATTTATGATAGAGAAACGGCACTAGTTAATGCTATTGAATTTGTGTTTCCTGAGTTTGCTTATATGTTATGCTCGTGGCATATTAAAAATAATGTTCTCACATATATGCAAAAACAAGTAAAAGGTATGGAGCTTGAAGAGAAGAAAAGTCTTTCTTATTTGATTGGAATGAATTAGTGTGTTCAAAAAATAATGTTGCATATAATGAGAATTTACAAGTGTTGCACGAAAAGTATGCAAGCCATACTTCACTTTTGAAGTATATTCACGAGATATGGTTGGATACTTACAAAGGCAGATTTGTGCAAGCATGGACTGACGACTACAAGCATTTTGGAAACTACACGTCTAATTGGTAATTTTGTTTACTAATTGTTGTAACAATTACTCAAAGAATAATTGTTGTGATTAGTTCTAACTTATGTACATGTGTCAATGAAGGGCTGAGTCTGCTCATTCAAAATTGAAGAAACATTTAGCTAGTTGCTTATGCAATTTCGAACAAGCCTGGACGTAGATGCATTCATTATTGGAACTCTCGTTCACCGAACTTAAAGCATCATTTGAGCAAAGTCTAACCAAAGTACAGCACATATTCCATATACGAGAGTTCAGAAATTTACAAGGCTTTGTTTCTGTTAAGGCACTTGATTTGTTGCATTCCGAACTTCAGAGAATAAAAGATGTTGGTGATGAAGAAAGGTTATGTGGATGTGTTCTTCGTAGAACACATGGATTGCCTTGTGCGCATGGGTTAGCTCATCTTGGACCTGGCACGGCAATATCGCTTGATATGATTGATGTGCATTGGACGAGACTTCATCTTGTTGAAATAAGTGGAAAGAAAGATGCGGGGATAGCGGAGAAAATGGAAAAAATAATAAATGATTTGAAAAAGATGGAAGCTCTGTATTAAATGCAAATTTATAAAAAGATGTTGGAAGTTGTAGAACCGCAAACGACGTCTCTTGCATCTTTGAAAAGCAAAATAAAGGCACGTGGAAGAGAAAGCAAAAAAAGTTCTAATACTTCGACTAAACGGATGGCTTCGTCATTTGAGCTTGTCGAAAGTGTTTATTCCCAAAGTTCTTATACTTAAAAAAAAGCTCGTACCGATAAGCTTCCTATTCGTAAACCAGAAAAGGTAATTATCATTTTATTTGAATATACATGAGTTGTATAATAACCTACTTTATTAAATTTGCAGCTAGATGAACAAACTGAAGGCATGAGAATGTATCTGCATGAAATTCCATTAGAGATGAGGGCTTTTATCACAGATATTGTGGACGATCGATCAGACGGTAATTGTGGATATCGATGCGTGGCTGTTTTACTTGGATTGGGAGAATCTAGATGGAGTGACATTAGAACAGAATTGCACGACGAGCTATATGAACACTAGAGTCTGTACGATAAAGTTTTTGTAGAGCATGGTAGAAGTTCAGCTATTCTCAAAAGCCTTTAACACGAAGATGTAGACTTTGCACCAATGGAAAAGTGGATGTCAATGCCTGATGTTGGATATATTATTGCCACTAGATATAATGTTGTGCTATTCAGCATTAGTGAAAGACTTATGATGACAATACCACCATTAAGAGGAAAAATACCTTCACCAGTATTACACAAAGAAATTGCAATGGCTTTTGTCAACCAAGATCATTTTGTTCAGGTATATAACGTTTATACTCATAAATTTTAAAAGATGAAGAATATTTCATGGTTCATGACTTACAGGTTAAGCTTGAGGACAAACATCCCGTGCCACCTATTTACTCAAAATGGTTCAAGGCTCGAGACCGTGATGCTAGCGACTGGGAGCATATTTACAACGATAGAAGACAAGCTTGGGAGGAAAGAAATTCGTATGCAGAGTGGAAATAAATTGGTTGACATACGTTTGATTAGTTGTAGTTGTGTTTGCCAAATGAAATGAGAATGTATTGGGAAATTGGTTGTCGTTTGGATATTGTATTAAACAATTTGGCAATTGGAAAGTATGTTGGTATTAGTTATTGTGTTTTTATTTTTCGTTCTATGCATACTGTAAGTGTTATATGTTGATACAATTGTTGAATTAAGGAATTCATAGCATTTTGATTAATGACAAGGAGAAGTTTCATGATCGACAAAAAGAAGAGAATCAATGGTATTGTAAGTTAGAGGTTGATTATTTAGTGATTTAGCCGTGTTATAAATGTTAAAATCTATCCTCAAATAATCATATACCTCATTATTGTGAGTGTATATATATATATATATAAATGCACATTCATTGTGCATATTTCCAGAAACCGATCGACCGGTTTCAAAATAGGCGGTCGACCGTTTCTGGGTAGAATGCACAATGAACATGCACACATGTATATAGCGTATATATATTCATTTCAGTCTACTGGTTATTTTTGACATATCGACCGATTTTCAAACTGAAAGCAACTCTTCGTACAGACATCTTCATTCATCAAAAGTTGCTTCCTTTTCCTTTCATCAAAAATCATTTCTATTCAATACTTCTCTTCACCAATGATTGCAACTCTTTATCTTCTACAAAAACAACATGAAATCATCGATTCAAACTACCAATTCTTTCTATCTATTCTATTTATTGTTGATTTCATTTTTGTTCTTTCAAAGCACTCAAACGCTCATAATCTTCTTATATCGTTCTTGAGTCCTAGAATTTATATAATATTCTTTTGATTCAAACACGATATCATCTTCCAAATCTTCACATACACAATTTCTATTTAAGGATAATATTATAGGAAGGTTGTATAAGAATTGACAAATTCGTGTTATTAAGAACACACATTGTCAAATCACAAGTCTACTCATCTTATTTGAAGTCCTCCGTGTTGTAAGAGGCGAGTTGTGAAGTCCTCGTGTTGATAGAGGCGTGAAATTTCCGTTCGGCTGCTCGGGTGTTGTAAACCTGTTCCTCCGGGTGAAATGAGGTTGTTGTTAGTGAAAATCCAGATAAAAGTCTGGGACTGGATGTAGGACGGTGCTCCGAACTAGTATAAAAATCTCTGGTGTGATTTTTCCTTTTACTGCATTTACTTATCTATTATATTGTTCTGTGATTAGCTATTACTTTATACTTGAATATTGTTTGTCATATTACACGATCCTTGTGAGTGTATTATACTTGGCACATACACACACACACTTTCAACAGTTTGGTCGACAATTTTTTTTTTTGAAATTCTTGGCACAAACGGACAGGAAATACGTGGAAGGGAACACAACCTCGTAGGAATGAAACATGGTAGAAAGGCCATCTGCGATTGAATTATATGGGTTTAAATGCTAAACCACATATAATTTATACATGGTTATTGGCCTGAGCTCGTTCTTACAAAGTGAGATGGATTCCCAGAACTTCAAAACATAAATCTGTGCTTCAACTTGGCGTGGTTAATTCATCAACCTCGTATGACCACTACAAGGTTCTCAATCTACCCCCGTTATATGTACACGTGGTACAGTTCTAAACCATGTTTTTACAGAGCGTGGTTAACTCCCCTACCTCGTTTTTACAGAGCGTGGTGGCTTCCTGAAACTGGAAAAAATAATTATGTTCTTCAAATCTGCGTGGTTCGTTGCCCAACCACGTAGAATCACTACGTGATTGTTGCATTTCCCACGTTTTTATTTTATGTGGTTCAACAACCAGCCATGTTTGATTTCTATGTGGTTAACTTAGCAACCATGTTTTGTCAGAGCGTGGCTGTAACAGAAACTCAAAAAAAAAAAAAAAAAAAAAAAAAACTGTCTGTTGCAGTAGCATTTTACTTCCAAAATAAACCATTAGAACATATATGCTTAATTGAACTTAAACTAAACATTACATATCACATCCAAAATACACGTTCATCAAACTTAAACTAAACAACAATTAAACTTGAGGCCTATAGTAGCGTCCAACGACAATCCGAGCATTATCAATTTGAGGGTTTAGTTCATTTAACATCCCATGCGCATCTTGAATGGTTTGTAGAAAATAAATCAAACTGAAATTAAAACATAGTGTTGAGCTAGAAAAAAAAATTATACAAGGATATTATCCTGGAAAAACAAATGTAAAGTAAATAAATAATTGAAACATACCGAGTATAACTGATTATAGGTCAGCTGAAAATGTGGAGCTCCAAGCACAACATTATCCGATAGGTGTAGCGGATTGTGAACACGCAAGACACCGTGTTCTCTATACCACTCCATATAATCATCTGTGTAACTCAAGGAGGATTGATGTAGTCGTATCGATCTATGCCCTTCTTCTATCACATGATTGTACCAATTCTCCCATATACTTTCCAAGAATTGATATCGTACTCGGGTGTATGTCGTAGAAGTAGTACTACGGCGTGCATTTGTTACTACATGAGGAATAGGTGCCGTGGGAATGTTCTGAACTCTGCCAAACAGCTTGAGTACTTTGTCGGGATGATACGGTTCTACAACATTCATACAGAGAATGCAACCACTATACCAAGATATAGGATTGAACGGATGTTAGTGTCATGCATAAATATAAAGATCATAGATAAACTATTCAAAGATGTAGAAAATTATTACTACTACATGTAATAAATAATTATTAGTTATTTGTGAAATGAAGTAATTTACCTGTTCTTCTTGAATGTTATCAAGTAATATACGAAGATCAACTAGTGAAGCGCCACAATCTATAGACGGATTCAACCGAGCAGCACGTGGTAAATGCTCATAGTAAAGATTTGTTCACGGATGAAAGCAGGGAAAATGCTCAAATATCCACGACTCAAGTAAAAAAAGAAATCCGGCTATTTGTTTCACTCCCATACGAGTTGCTAATCCAAGCTCCATGTACAGAAAAGCAAGTGTTGCCGAACCCCAAGAGTATGTGCTAACATAATCCAAGTGTTTAAGTGGTTCCATAAGGAAAATGTGCACATGAGTCTTGCTTTTATCAGCAAACAACGTGTTGCCGAGCAAAAACAACAAATACGCCCGAGCGGCACGCCTAATAGCCCGATCGTTCCATTCATCGCTTACATCTTCAAATACACCGTGTAACGCATACAAACTTAGCTTATAACCAACCCGGTCATTCATTTCCATCCTAGCTACTTCTTTTGAAATTCCAAGATACTTGTGCACAATGCTAACCGCCTGTTCCATGTCATATGACATGCTCTGTATCGGTTTGCCTTCAATTGGAATGTGTAATAGAGATGCGACATCATCAAAAGTAATTGTCATCTCACCGAATGGCAAATGGAAAGTGTTAGTCTCTGGATACCATCGCTCTACGAAAGCCGATATCAAGTTCTTGTTGACGCTCTTGTAGCAAGTGCTAACAATAGGATATAAACCTGACATCTCCATGATGACTTTAAATCTAGTAGCATCATCTGGCATCTTCCACTCCGATACCTTTTAAGCATGATTTACACATGTTAGCGATCCTCGGTCCTACACAAATTTATTTCTAAGTTAGAAAACTGAAATAATTATAATTCAATTTAATATAAATAATAGCCATGTACCTGATCGAGCCATATCATGGAAGCAACATGAGTATCAAACTCTCTAATCACATCATTGGTTCTTGGTCCTCCTTTCTCACTGAAAGCTTCTTCATTATCGTCTTCTTCATGTTGTTGTTCTTCATCCTCTTCTTCATCGTGTTGTTCTTCTACTTCTATCCGACCTTCACTTCCCCTTACTACAACTCTGTACTAATCCTCAGCTTCATCGTATTTCTCTTCATTCATCCTCACATTCGTGTCTCTACTTATGCCTTCGGCTGCCTTCTCCGCTCTTCTTTTTCTTTATGAAGCAGTCATTCGTTTACGAGGAGGCATCTATAAATAAAAAAACAGATTGAGTTAGTTAAAGTCATCGTCGCATAATTTTTTTAACATTACAGGTCACCACGGAGAACAGATGCATGGTAGACAACAAAACCTTGTATGTGTTATACGTGGAAAAGAAGATAACCACAGAGAAATTTTCCGAGGTAAAAATCAATTCCTCGGGGCGCCTCTTCGTGGTTTGCCTGTAAACCTCGTATGCATCCTCCGTGGCAACCTGGAAAGATCAAAAAAAATAAAATAGAAAACCCCAAATTCTTTAACGTAACTACTTCATGAAAACCCAAATCCGTGGCAACCCAATTACCCCAAATTCTTTAACGCAGCTATTACGTGCGATTGAAACCCCCAAACATCATGTAATCAAACATACCAATTACCCCAAACATCAACTCGTGAAACCCTAATTTAGATTACCTTTCTTCTCTTCCCTTGGTTGATGATTGATGAGTGTGATTGGTTGATTACGGTTGAAGAAATCGATCGCGTTGAGATGAATTGAAGTCTTGCGGCTGAGAGAGAAAATCGCGTGTGAGATTGAGGAGGAAAAAAGATCGCGTGAGAGAACTCAACGAGAAGTAAAGTGAAGGCAAGGGTAAGATTGGAAATAACGGGGGGTTACTAACTAATTGTATGGGTATACTGGTTTTTTTATTTATTTATTTTGGGGGGGGGGAGGGCTACTAACTAAAAACAAGGGTTGAAATAGAATTTGCCTTTCCAAAAAGTAGTCGAAAGAAAGAGATGCAGCTTTCTATTGGAAACCATTGGAAAATCGCCAAAATGATCCCGGCGATCTGTTTAGGTGTGCTGCTAAAAGCACCTCAGTTTGTGCTTTCTAACACCATGATATGGTAGCCAAAAGCATAATGCATGGTGCCTTTAGCAACACACCACCATGTGGAACTAAAAGCACCCAGTTTTCTACTTTTGGCTACCATGCTATGGTGTTAGAAAGCACAAATAAGGGTGCTTTTAGTAGTACACTCTGTTTAATTGGAGCTGATGGTTTTTATTTTAAGAGATTGTTTTCATTGCCTTCTTCTTCTTTTTTACATTATTTTCATTGTCACTCATAACAAAATGGATACCAATATATTGCAAAAATAATAAGCACTGTCTGTTTGATTGGAATTTGTGACACCCGCCTACAACCTTAGCACTAAACAAGAGGAATAATGCGCTGAAAGGCATGTAAGGCAACTATGGATGATTATCAAGGTATGAAACAAAAGCGAAAACCTGTCGTATAACTCACAACGCAAGGATAAAATATAATAGGACATATACAAGCAATAATAGTGAAGCATATTTGAGCAGAAAAACTCCAAACTTTCATAACAACTAGAAAGTATATCCAAACACTAGGATTACATGATATATATCTGTACAAATTTGCCTTACTACATCACTAAGAGAAAACAACAAACATCGGAAAACATATACTAGATATAGAAAAGTAATACGCTAGCCTCTTGGTCACCACCGAACTACAACATCGTCTTCACCAAAATATCACCTGTCACATGCCACCTAGTATGCCCATCCAAAAACCGGATGAACAGCCCAAGGTAATAAGAGGGAAACATAAAACCTTGAGTCAGACAATAGTTTTAGTGAACAATAAAACAATTATCTAATACCATCAATAAAGAATATGAGAATAGGGAGATTAACAAACCAATCTACTCTAAACACCAAAGAAGAACTCAACTCCAACTTCCCCACATCGGACAGTGGTAGCCTTTACAACAAACATTTCAACCATACATCCATGACAACCAAAACAACCATTCAATCATGGCAATTAAAGGCAACCAAACAGTACCACTCATAGCATTCAGATTATTTATCTCACGTAAACCATCCTAATCGAACTCAACATTCCTCAAGTACAAGCCCCAGAGGCCTAAACCAATATCAAACAAGCACCCAAGAAACATCTCCCTCGACGTTGGACAATCTACGTGAGATGGTACAAACAGAACAACCAATCATCCGTGATAGACTCTTGCTATCACTGTTAATCTTGCTTCGAAATCAATGTTAATCGTATGATAGCCAACCCTATCATATGTCAGGGGCTAATGGCAATCCCTAGTTCTAGTAAAAACACCATATGCCTTTCAACGATATGTACCTAGGCCTTTCAACGATACCCAGGGTACTCGACCATACAACCGGTCTTTTCGACATACCCCTGCTTTGAGCCCACTATAACCTACGACAACGATAATTCCTCGACCTTCAACATCTCTAGTCGTCCAACCTTGACGGCCATTCACTGCTCAAGCGTCCTTCTCGAGCAACCATTATCCACATCAATGAGCCAAATAACATCAATATAAGGTTTAATATAATCCATAGCATTTCATTCATTCGCTATGAAAACCAATCACGACGTTTATGCCATCATCCATAGCATTTCAAAGCGCTACCATAACCTTCAGTACATGCCGACCCGTAATGGATTGGACATGTCGACCCATCAACATGGAAAGCAGACCGACCCACTCTCCTTAGAAGTCACGGCCGATCCATCCTCCAGATATGCCTCGACCGATCCATCTCCAGGTGCTCCGACTTAACCATAATGACCGACCCATCCCCGAGAGTCACGGCTGACCCATCTTGAAGCCACCTGACCGACCAATGCCACGCAAACCCTGACCGATCAATGCCAACTCCGAGTGACTGATCCATCCAATTAAATCGTTCCGACCAATCACTGAAACATTGTCCGACCGATCCATCAGCTTCCCACCGACCGATCCATACTTTTGAGGCAATGGCCTACCCATCTCTAAAGAGTAGACCGACCCATCATGTTGACCGACCCATCATGCCAGCCGATCCTTCAGCTTCCTTCCGACCAATCCATCCCCTGATAACTGCGACCGATCCATCCCTTGTCTTGCTCTCCAAGCCACACTATGCCTGATCCATCTCTGATCCGAGCCTTATATTGACCAATCCATCAAATCAACACATTATGATCTGATCCATCCATGCTATCGCACACTTCAACCAATTCACACTCGAATTTGACTCGATTCCATACTCAAGAACTAATTCGATTCAATTCGTGTAACTTTTAACAACAAAATTACACAATCATCCATAATACATAAAATTCACCAAAATTCATGATAAGTGAATATATGAACTAATAGACCTAACTTGCACAGACATATGGAACTATATGGAAATTACCAGTTTTAAGTTGCTAAATTTGATCCTATGGCGATTCATATGAAAATGGACTTAGCATGATGTAGATCTAGGAGAAAATAACTTAAAATGATGAAATAATGATCAAACTACTCATATACTTGATTGAATCCGCGTGACAGAAGCATATCACTCACCAAATCTCTAAAACAACTCAAAAACACATAGATCTAGATCCGAACAGCGAAGAATTTGCTCTAAACACTTCGATTCGATGAACTCTCCCTTGGAATGGTGTAGTTCTAACTTCAAGCGATGTAGATCTTTGATTCTCTAAGCTCAAATGGTAGAAAGGTGTAGAAGATGGAGTAATGGAGGACCTCTAGCTCTTCGAAATGAGAAAATGGAGAAAGTAAACTATTCTTCATGCCTCCTACCCCCTATTAATATCCTTCCACTGGCCCCTAATGGGCCTCTCCAAATCATCCCATTATGGCTTTAAAAACCTAAACAGCAACTGTAAAACACAAAAACAGCGATTTCTCCTAAACCGCTTAACCAAATTTTTAGTGTGACCACTCTATGGAATGGGAAACATCATTTCCTTTCCAATGAGACTGATCTTAGGACCTGATTCGATCAAAGCCAAAAGTTATGCCATGTGCAAGACTGATAGAGGCAAAATGTTCACAAACAAAATTGGTAAAAATTATGGACATGTCTCACATCCTTATAAATGACATATTAAAATATGAGAATGATCCAACCCTCAAGGAATAAAATAAAAATATATTACGATCCTCTGATACTTAAAATGCGGGCTGTTACATCCCCCCTCCCTTCCCAGGTATTTTGCTCCCCGAAATTCTAACAACCATAAGCAACCACAATGGTTCTGCATGCCTATCACTCACGAGCAGCCAATTCTATCATTCAAATTAGCATCCATCAAACCATGCATCCATAGCCTTATCCTAGCATATGGAATTCTAAAAACAAACACAATAGTACAAGTTATAATGATGTAAGGTGGCATGATACTAATGGGCCATACCGACGTAGCTCGTATGTTGTTTCATGTCATTCCCTACAAAACGAAGTGGCTTACGAGGTCTCGTAACTGCGGTCTCAACTTCTAAGTCTTCACCACATTCGAATCATGCACGAATTTCCGTAGAAACGACACATGGAAAACATTATGCACACTCAACATCTCCCCGGGTAACTCCAATCTATATGCAAGCTTTACAATTCGCTCAACTATCGGAAACGGTCCAACGAACTTTGAGCTAACTTTCCTTTATTTCTGAATCGAACAACATGCTTCAATGGTGAAATCTTCACGAAAACCATGTCGCCAACGTCAAATTCCAAATCTTTTCGACGCTTATTGTCGTAGCTCTTCTGACGATCTTAGGCTGCCTTCATTCGTTGTCGAATGGTCTCGATACAATCCAAGGATTCTCTAATCATCTCTGGCCCAAGTATCAACTTATCTCCAATTTCTAACCAACATGCCGGAGAATTACACGGTCTACCATACAGCGCCTTATATGGTGCCATCCCAATGCTCGACTGGTAGTTGTTGTTATATGCAAACTCAACTAGATGTAGATGGTCTTCCTATGATCCTCCAAGTCTAACACACAAGCCCTCAAGAGATCTTCCAAAACTCGGTTAACTCTCTCGGTCTGATCATCGGTTTGAGGATGATAAGCCGTACTCAAACATAATTCGGTTCCCAAAGCATCTTGCAAACTCTTCAAAAATCCGCTCATGAACAACAAATCATGGTCACTTACTATGATCTTTAGTATAGCATGGAATCGATCTATCCATTTCACATAAGGCTCAGCCAACTTAGATGTTATCCTAGTCGATTTGACAGGAATGGACCATGCACTTTTGGTCAATCGATCCACGATGACCCAAATTCCCTCGTTTCCTGCCCTGGTTCTAGGTAGTCCTTCGATAAAATCCATCGATATTTGTTCCCACTTCCACGTAGGAACTTCTAATGGCTGAAGTAACCCACTTGGATTCTTCTGTTCAGATTTCACCAACAAACAGTTCATACACTTGGAAATTAACTTTGCAATATCTCTTTTCATCCCTTCCCAGTAGTAGACTCGCTTCATGTCTTAATACATCTTATTACCACCGCGCCAACTTCGAGTGATGATATTCCCTCAAAACCTCATCTCTAAATCCGTCGATATCAGGAACATCCAGTCGTCCTTGTTGTCCAAGCCATCCCTCTCGATTGACCTCGAACTCTTTATCCTCTAGTTCCAACTTCTGGATAAACTCGACAAGCTTTGCATCTCGCTTTGGGATTCCGCTAATCCTTTCGATGAGAGTAGGTCTTATCGATAAGCTTGCCAACATTTCAGGTTCCAACTCACACCGTGGTCTAAAATCAAATCTCGCCAAATACTAGAGGCTTTTCCATTCCGAAACATCACTCCAAAACCTGCATGTCTTTGACTCAACACATCTGCAATTGCATTAACTTTACCAGGAATATTGGATATACCAAAATCACACGATGCCAGAAACTCTAACCGCTGTTGCAACCGAAGATTCAAATCCTTTTGGGAGAAAAGATACTTTAACGACTTGTGATCCGTAAACAACTCGAACCGAACTCCCAACAGGTAATGTCTCTACATCTTCAGAGCAAACATAATCGCTGCCAACTCCAAATCATGAGTTGGATAATTCCTTTCATGCGGCTTCAGCTATCGATTCACATATGCCACAACTTTATCCTTCTACATCAACACTGCTCCAAGTCCAGTGCCACATACATCAGTGTATACCACCATTTCTTCATTCCCACTTAGAATAGTCAACACAGGAACACTTGTCGGTCTCTCCATCAGGATTCCAAAAGCTTTCTCAAACTTCGCATCCCATGTGAACACTTGGTTCTTCTTCATCAATCCTGTTAACGGTGCAGATTTCTTGGAGAAATCCTTGATAAACTGCCGGTAATAACCAGCCAACCCAAGGAAACTTCTCACATCCGTTGCATTCTTAGGTCTATCCCAGTCATGGATTGCTACCACTTTAGCAGGATCAACCGCTATTCTATTTCCAGAAATAACATGGCCTAAGAATCTCAATTCATTCTTTCAGAAGTGGAACTTCAAATACTTAGCTCTCAACTGATGCTCCCGCAAGATTTTCAAAACAACTCTCAAGTGTGTCTTATGCTCTTCCTCGTTCTGGGAACAAACCATAATATCATCCACGAACACCAGCACAAACTTGTTCAGCTGATTTCTGAAAACTCTATTCGTAAGTTCCACAAAATACGCAGACGCGTTAGTCAACCTAAGTGGCATCACCAACCTTTCGACGAAACCGGATGGTGTCCTAAAAGCAGTCTTCGGCACACTATTCTTTGTCACTCTCAACTTGTGAAATCACATTGCCAAATCCATCTGAGGAAACACCTTGGCTTTGTGAAGCTGATCGAACAAGTCATCGATCCTCGACAGCGGATACTTGTTCTTCTTGGTCACCTTGTTCAGCTCACGGTAGTCCACATACAATCTTAACGAGCCATCTGCCTTGGTTGCAAACACAACTGGTGCACCCCATTCAGAGACACTTCTCCAAATGAATCGTTTCCCTAAAAGGTAACGAACTTGCACCTCTAACTCTCATTGTTCCTTAGGCGTCATCCACCTAAGAGGAATAATGATAGGTCTAGCACCTTCCACCAAACCGATCCTAAACTCAATCTCATGATGCGGCGGCAAACCTTTGACTTCCTCAAATATATCCTTAAACTCATTAGCGATCAGTATAGATGACAGGTCTTCCTGTGGAATCTCAAGCGAATATAAATAGCTCACGAAGACACCATCTTCGGGCTTACATCGAATCAACACTTTTCGCCCTTCCACATCTCCTACTCTCACCTCTAGCTTCTCGCAATTCACTCTTGTTGCATACCTCTTAAGCCAATCCATACCCAATATAATCCCAAACCCAGCGAAGTTAAGAACAAAGCAATCACATACAAATGAGCAACCATGACTCGACAACACTAAACCACGACAAAGCATACAAAGGCTGGATGAACCCCCAACTGATTAGTCACAATCAAAGGTCTATCATAAATCTTGGATTCTAAACCCAAACGACACTCAAGCTCATTACAAATGAAAGAATGCGATGCTCCAGTATCAAACAAAACTCAAACTGAAACACCACGGATAGAAAGAGTACCTTGAACAACGACAACCTTTCCTTTCTCCTATGCAGTAGGAGCTCTTGAAGAAGACGACACAAATTCCAAAGCATAAGCCTTCACAACCTGCTTACTCTTAGCTGCTTCTGGACAATCCTTCTTCTCATGTCCAGCCTTTCCGCACTTGAAGCGCTTTTCATAGCTTTCGAATTCTTGCACTCATTAGAGAAATGACCCTTTTGTTGGCAGTTATAGCAAACCACCTCACTCTTAGGCTTCTTCTTGCCATCCTTTCCTTTCTGCTGATGTTTCTCCCTCTTCTTGTTGTTATCATCACCCTGTTGTGGTTTTGGAGCTTCCTTGTTGCAATAGCAACAACTTCCTCTTTTGAATACAAGCTTTCATGCCTCACAAATTTTTCCACAAGCTTCTCAAATTAATCATCAAAATGTTCCACCAACGGTCTTCCTATGTTGGTATCCAGACCCATAACAAATTTCTTGCTCTTCTGATAGGGTGCATTAATGTATGAACGAGCATACCTGGACAAGGCCTCGAAATCAGAAACATAGTCAAGCACCGGTCTACCATTTTGCTTCAATTCTACAAATTTCTTGCATAGAGCAGACTTCTGAGTAGTGGAGATAAACTTTGTTTCGAATTTAACTTGGAACTGTTCCCAAGTTATTGCCTCTTCTAGAGTCTCAGGCATAACCGAATTCCACCATTCCATGGCCCTGCCCTACAATTATCTTGACGCAAGCTTTCTCTTAGTTGCATCACCCATTCCCAAATCTCGAAAAATACGAACACAAGAATATAACCACCTCCAGACCTCTTTAGTTGGCTCCATTCCTTTGAATGGTTTTCCTCCTAGAGATGTGTAGGCCATATAAAGCTTTGCGAAATCCAAAACCCTGGGAACGTGCACACCTACGTCTACCGTGGTTGCCACTGGGGAAGGTACCCTTCTCATGAGTGCTTCCATCATGGCCTCAAACATGGTTGGGTAATCAGGTGTACCGCCATTTCCACCTGTAGGCACAACCTCCTCCCTAGCAGTATGTCTTGCAGTTCACCGACTCATTCTAAATCTGCAAATTAGAATGATCAGCCACTTATAAGAAAAATTGTTGAAGGAGTTCAAACGCTACTATACTATACAGTATTATATAGTATTCATCCCACAGAAATCTTCAACTACATCTCTCATATGCTATTATGTCTTCGAACTTTGGCTAAAATCGATAACTAGAGCTCTGATACCAAATGTGACGACCATCCACAACCCTAGCACTAAACAAGAGGAATAATGCGCTGAAAGGCATGCCGGGCAACTATGGACGATTATCAAGTTATGAAATAAAAGCGGAAACATGTCGTATAACTAACAACGCAAGGATAAAATATAATAGGACATATACAACAGGCAATAATAGTGAAGCAATTTGAGCAGAAAAACTACAGACTTTCGTAACAACTAGAAAGTATATCCAAACACTAGGATTACAACATATATGTCTGTACAAATTAGCCTCACTACATCACTAAGAGAAAACAACAAACAGCGGAACACAGATACTAGATATAGAAAAGTAATACGCCAGCCTCCTGGTCACCACCGAACTGCAACATCGTCCTCACCAAAATATCACGTGTCACCTGCCACTTAGCCTACCCATCCAAAAACCAGATGAACAACCAAGGTAATAAGAGGAAAACATAAAACCTTGAGTTAGACAATAGTCTTAGTGAGCGATAAAACAACTATCAAACACCATCAATAAAGAATATGAGAATAGGAAGATTAACAAACTAATCTACCCTAAACACCAGAGAAGAACTCAACTCCAACTTCCCTACATCGGACAGTGGTAGCCTTTACAACAAACATTTCAACCATACATCCATGACAACCAGAACAACCATTCAATCATGGAAATCAAATGCAACATGACAATACCAGTCATATCATTCAAATTATTTATCTCACGTAAACCATCTTAAACGAATTCAACATTCCTAAAGTACAAGCCCCAGTGGCCTAAACCAATATGAGACAAGCACCCAAGAAACATCTCCTTCGATGTTGGACAATCTATGTGAGACGGTACAAACAGAACAACCAATCATCCATGACAGACTCTAGCTATCACTGCCAATCCTGCTTCGAAATCATAGTTAATCGTATGACGGCTAACCCTGCCCTATGTCAAGGGCTAATGGTAATCCTTGGTTCTAGCAAAAAGTCCATACGCCTTTCAATGATACATACCTAGGCCTTTCAACGATACCCAGGGTACTCGACCATACACCCAATCATTTCGACGTACCCTTGCTTTGAGCCCGCTATAACCTACGGTAACGATAATTCCTCGACCTTCAATATCTCTAATCATCCAATCTTGACAGTTATTTACTACTCAAGCATCCTTCTCGAGCAACCATTATCCACATCAATGAACCAAATAACATCAATATAAGGTTCAATAAAATCCATGGCATTTCATTCATTCATTATGGAAACAAACCGTAGCTTTTATGCCATCAACCATGGTGTTTCAAAGCGTTGCCATAACCTTTAGTACATGCCAACCCATAATGGATCAGACATGTCGACCCATCAACATGGAAAGCAGACCAACCCACTCTCCCCAGAAGTCACGACCAATCCATCCTTCAGATGCCCCGACCGATTCATCTCCAGGTGCTCCGACCGACCCATAATGACTGACCCATCCCCGAGAGTCATGGACGACCCATCTTAAAGCCACCTGACCGACCCATGCCACGCAAGCCCTGACCGATCCATTCCAACTCCCACTGACCGATCCATCCACTTAATTCGTGCCGACCCATCACTGAAACACTGTCCGACCGATCCATCAGCTTCCCACCGACCAATCCATACTTTTGAGGCAATGACCGGCCCATCTCTAAAGAGTAGACCGACCCATCATGTTGACTGACCCATCATGCCAGCCGATCCATCAGCTTCCCTCCGACCGATCCATCCCTTGTCTTGTTCTCTAAGCCACACTATACCCGATCCATCTCTGATCCGAGCCTTATACTAATCGATCCATCAAATCAATAAATTTCATTCTGATCCATCCATGTTATCGCACACTTCAACCAATTCTCACTCGAATTCGACTCGATTCCATACTCTAGAACTAATTTGATTCAACTCGTGTAACTTTTAACAACAAAATTACACAATCATCCATAATATATAAAGTTCACCAAAAATCATGATAAATGAATATATGAACAAAATAATAGATCTAACTTGCATAAACATATGGAACTATATAGAAATTAGCAGTTTTAAGTTGCTAAGTTAGATCCTGCGGCGATTCATATGAAAACATACCTACCATGATGTAGATCTAGGAGAAAAATAACTCAAAATGATGAAATAATGACAAGCCACTCATATACTTGATTGAATCCGTGTGAGAGATGCATATCACTCACCAAATCTCTAAAACAACTCAAAAACACAAAGATCTAGATCCAAACAGTGAAGAATTTGCTCTAAACTCTTTGATTCGATGAATTCTCCCTTGGAATGGTGTAGATCTAGCTTTAAGCGATGTAGATCTTCGATTCTTTAAGCTCAAATGGTGGATATGTGTAGAAGATGGAGTAATGGAGGACCTCTCGCTCTTCCAAATGAGAGAATATAGAAAGTAAACTAATCTCCATGCCTCCTACCCCTTATTTATAACCTTCCACCAGTCCCCTAATGGGCCTCTCCAATCAGCCCATTATGGCTTTAAAAACCTGAACAGCCAATTGTAAAACATAAAAACAGCGATTCCTCCCAAATCGCTAAACCAAATCTTTAATGTGACCACTCTACGGAATGGGAAACATCATTTCCTTTCCAATGAGACTGATCTCAACACCTAATTCAATTTGAGTCAAAAGTTATTCCCTGTACAAGACTGACAGGGGTAAAATGGTCACACACAAAATTGGTAAAAATTATGGGTATGTCTCACATCTCCATAAACAACATATTAAAATATGAGAATGATCCAACCCTCAAGAAATAAAATAAAAATATTTTACGACACTCCGATACGTAAAATGCGGGCTGTTACAAAATTGATGCGCTATAATATATGAAATTATCCTCACTATCATTTGCAACAAAACTAATACTAGTATATTGCAATAATAATACCCACTCTTTATTCTATTGGAGTCGATGCTTTATGATTTTAAGAATTATTTTCCTCGTCATTTGCAACAAAGTGATACTAATATATTGTAAAAATGATACTCATTGTTTGTTTGATTAGAAGTGATGTTTCATAATTTTAAAAAATATTTTCATTGTCATTTGTAAAAAATGATACTAATATATTGAAAAAATCATACCCATTGTCTCTGTTTGACCAAAGTTGAGCTATGTAATTTCAAAAATTGTTTCCATCGCTATATAACAAAACTGGTACCATTATATTGCAAAAATGACACACATTATCGATTTGACTGGAACTGATGTTTTTTCATTTATTTTAGATATTGTTTTCATTGTTATACATAGCAAAAATGATATCAATACACTGCAAAAATGATACTCGTTATCTGCTTGATTCGAGTTGATGTTTTTTAATTTTATAAATTGTTTTCATGGTCACGTATACCAAAACGGATATAAATATATTGCAAAATGATAACACTGTCTCTTTGATTGGAGTTGATTCTTTGTAACTTCAAAATCATTTTAACAATCATTAAAAAAAACCAATGCCAATATATTATAGAAATGATACGTACTGTTTGTTTGATTAGAGTTGATGATTATAAAATATATTTTTAAAAATGATACTATAACGGCCTGTATTTTACGTATCGACTGATCGTAAAATAATAATATTTTATTTTCTAGTGGTCGGATCATTCTTAGATTTTAGTATGTCGTTCATAGAGATGTGAGACATGTCCATAATTTTTACTAAATTTAAGTATGACCATTTTGGCCTTAAGTTTATTGTTTGGGCAATAATTCTTGATAGGAATCTAATTAGGTGATGAGATTAGTTCTGTTGGATCGAAATGGTTACGATTCCGTAGAGTGGTCACATGAAGGATTTGGTTTAGTGGTTTGGGAGGAATCTTTGTTTTAAGTTTCACGTGTTGTCAGGCCGACTGGTCAGCAGTTAATGGGTTGATTAGCCAAGCCTATTAGATCTATGACCAGCTGATATAAATAAGGGGACTTTGGGAGAGAATTGGGGTTACTCTCTTCACTCTAAACTTTAGGTTGGGCGTCTGTGATTTTCTGGTTCAACCTAAAGCTCTATTATTTTTTTCATACACATTCATAGTAGATTACATCTAGAAGGTAGATCATCAGCAAGGGAGCGTATATCATCATCAAAGAGGATTAAATCACATCATATTGCATCATATTTGGGGGATTTCATTGTTTCCAGATCTGAATTCATCAAATTTGCATCAGATCTAAAAATTGGTGAGTGATAGATATCTCTCACACGGAAACTACGTATTGTATGGGTAAACTAGGATTATATTCATATGCTACATGTAATAATCACCTTAAATCTGATCTTATATGTTTAACTCAGATTTAGAGACCTTTGAAAACCTAATTTGATCATATTAACTGGATAATTGTTAGATTAATCATGTTAATTTATATGTGTATATCCAAACCATGCTAGATCTCATAATTGTGATATGTTTATGTTTTAATTGGAATTTATTCATGTTTGTATGATCATGTATTGCTAAATTGATGTTTGTTTTGATTGAATTGGTTATGTTGCTTGAGTTGTATGTTAGATTGTTTGTCATGGAATCGTAGGATTTAAGAACAGAGCAAATCAGAGGTTCAGATGATTGGATTCAGACGAAACTTGGTAGAGGCGCTCTGGAGGAGAGGGGAATTGAGCACACAAATTTTGGTGCACAAATGCACTAAGTGCATGGGTCGGCACCGACCCATGTAGGGTGGCTCGGGTGGCGACGATTCTTTGAGTCGAAACATGAAGGGGATGAGTAGAGGTCATGTGCAAATTTTCAGATCATTCGGAGTTGATTCGTGATGGGTCAAAGACTGATTGCTCGAGATATGGATGGACCAATAGAAGTTGCTACAAGAAGGACGTAATGTTCAGAAAATGGACCAATAGAATATGCTCGAGGAAAGGATAGATGTGGGCCAACCACCTGGCCAGAATTAGCCAAGTGGATGGGTCGGCACCGTCCTATAGGGGAAATCCGGGTGAGCTTGTATTTTGGGGAGCGTAATGGTGGTGGCTTCCTGAGGTTGCTGGTAAAGCTTATTTGGAAATGGGCTTCATATCGATGGTGTGCAACTCAAAGATTAATGGCGCTTCGATTGTGAACTCGCATTGAGTGGTCGGAGGCGGATTGATGTGACTCTGGTCCTGATTCGATATACGATCTAGTATGATGATAGATTGACAGGATATGAGTCAATCATGGATGATATTGGAATGATTAAGGAAACGAATTAAGTCACTGATATGAAAGGCTTGACAAATTTGATGTAACAAGGAATTGTTGGTAATCAGAGTGTTCTAACAGACTCAAAGCAAGGGTATTATGGGGATGCCCTTTAGGATCAGATTCAAGAGATCGTATACCTTGGGGAGTCATGATGGGCCTAGCTGTAAAAAAATGGGAAAAGACAAACATACGAGTCAAGATGACGTATGGTAGTTTGTCTAGAACCGGGGTTTTCCATCATCCTTTTTTATCGTTGAAAGCAAGTTCGATTATCGATGGATTTAAGGCTGTAGATGGTGATAGCTAGGATACTGGATGTTATGGTTAATTGTGTGTTTTCCTCTCTATTTTCACTGGGTAGGCTATCACCGTAGGAGGTCGAAGGGAAGCGGGATTGGGGGTTGTTAAATTTCCTATTTTCTGATATGACATGTAATGGATTATTTTCGCGTGTTAAACTGATGGTTGCTGGGGAGATAAGATGGTTGATCTCCTATACTCATATTATCATGTTTAATTGTTGTTAGCTACTTTATCACTCACTAAGACTGTTGTATGACTCAAGATTTTATGTTTTCCTCTTATTACCTTGGGTTGTTCGCTAATTTGATGGTGGGCGGACTGAGTAGCAGGTAGCAGGTTTGGTGCCGTTGATATTGTGCGGTGATGAGCAGGAAGCTGTCTTATTATTACTACCTACTATTTAGTTATTACTTCTCTATTTCTGTTAAATGTTGATGTTATTGAGACCCAGAGGGATGTAGTGAGGCATAGTGTATTGAAAGATTCTTGTATCGAGAAGCATTGTACCCAAGATTTTATGGTTTTATGGAAATTTGATTCTTTGTTCAGTTGTGCTTCATTACTATATCCTATTATATTTTATTATTATATATTATCCATGCTCTATGAGTTATACGACAGTTTATGTTTTCAAGTTATTCTTCCTTGATGATCGTCGCATATCGGCCCGACACGTCATACAATGCACCTTTTCCTTAGTTCGGTGCAGGAGGTACGGGGCAGTCGTCACATGTGGTATCAAAGCTAACCAAAGTTCACGAATGTAAACGCATATGAGAGACGTATTTGTAATTTTATTTGGATGATTACCATATTATATATGTAGTATAGTAAGCACTTGAACACCAATGTGTCTTTCTCTAATGTGAATTGACTCTCATTTCAAAGTAAGGATGAGTCGATGAACTTCGAGACACGCTGCTAAGAATGAGCTTACAACTAGAGGGGTAGGTGACGATAGCCAGTCGGGAGCTACAGCTGCTATGCCCGATTATCCTGCTATGTTTGAGGCCATGATGGCAGCGAAGGATGCCCACTCCAGGAGTGGCTATAGAGCAAGGTATTCATGTACAAGCACTTAAGGTTGTTGATTTTGCGAAGCTCTGCAAGGACTACACTTCTCTGGGTGGCAAGTCGTTTATTGGTATGGAACCTACTATTGAGATTCAAAATTGGCTGGATACTTGTGTTTGAATTTTCCAAGACTTGGGAATCGACGGTGCGACTAAGAGGAAGCTTGAATCAAGGAAGCTCCAAGGACGAGTGGTGGATTGGTGGAAAACTATTACTTTGGAGACTCCGGAGGACCAGATCACTTGGGATCAGTTTAGAACTAAGTCTAAGGAAAAATTCATTTCTACGGTCCATAAATTGATGTTGTTTAAGAAGTTTGTTGATCTTAAACAAGGACGTTGACCAGTGTTTGAGTATGTGGCCGAGTTTGAAGCTTTATCTAAGTATGCTCATTCGTATATTGAGACTACTTATCAGAAGAACGAGAAATTTATTTTCGGATTAGACGAGAATATTGGAAAGCAACTGATTGACCATATTGATGACTCTTTTAAGAAGTTAGTTGAGAAGTCTTTAAGGAAGGAAAGATTGTTTCCGCAAAGGGTCGAGGCTGTTGTTGAAAGAAAGGAGGATTCGAAACTACAGTAAGGTGGTGATAATAAGAAAAGGTGGAATAGTAAACGTAAACAGCAACAACAAGGAAAGAATGGCCAGAAGAAACCTAAGGATGAAGTTACTTGCTATAACTGCCAAAAGAAGGGCCATCTTTCCAAAGATCGTAAGAATAATAAGGTGGAAAAGAAGTGTTTTAACTGTGATAATCCAGAGAATATGATGAAGAATTGTCCGGAACCACCGAAGGATAAGCAGGTTGTTAGGGCGTATGCTTTGGAAGCTATTTCGTCTTCCTCGAGGGGACCGACTACAGAAGAGAAGGGGAAGAGTGTTGTCGTGCAAGGTATCACTTTCTATCAGAGACGTTTCAGTTCGAGTTTTGTTTGATATTGGAGCATCACATTCTTTTATCTGTAATAAGCTTGTTTTGAAGCTAGGTTTAGAACCTGAAATCATTGATAGACCGTTAGTCGTGACTAATCGAGTAGGGGATTCATCAAGCCTTTGTATGCTTGGTTGTGGTCCAATTTTATAGAGTCATGGTTACTTTTTGTGTGTGATTGTTTTGTTTTGAATTTCTCTTGGTTTGGGATTTTTTTGGGTATGGTCTGGCTTAAGAAGTATGCGGCTATTGTGGATTACGAGAGGATCGAGGTGACGATCGAGAATGTGGAAGGACGAACGATTGTGATACGTTGTCGACCATAGGATAGAGTTCTGGTTAGCTTTTTATATTTGCTTGTGATTCCATGGGATGGGTTGTTATCCGTGCCGACCATACGAGAGTTTTCTAATGTGTTTGATGAAGTCAAAGGGTTGCCGACGCGTCGAGAGATCGAGTTTCAGATTGATTTAGTGGATGGAGCCAGGCCTATTGTTATTCCTCTTAGGAGGATGAGGCCTAAGGACGACGATAGTTAGAGGTGCAAGTGAATGATCTTTTTATTAAGTGATTCATTCGGAGAAGCATTTCCGAATGAGGTGCAC
Source organism: Allium sativum (assembly GCA_030737875.1). Classification (NCBI taxonomy): domain Eukaryota; kingdom Viridiplantae; phylum Streptophyta; class Magnoliopsida; order Asparagales; family Amaryllidaceae; genus Allium; species Allium sativum. The sequence continues at coordinate 562,559,127 of CM060919.1, read as the reverse complement.
CAGTTGTGTTTGCGACCAAGGCTGATGGATCATTGCGATTGTGCATGGATTATCGTGAGCTGAATAAGTTGACCAAGAAGAACAAGTATCCATTACCAAGAATAGATGATTTATTTGATCAGCTTCACGAAGCTAAGGTGTTATCCCAAATGGATTTGGCGATGGGATCTCACCAATTGAGAGTGGCTAGGGATTTTGTGCCAAAGACTACTTTTAGGCTACCATCCAGATTTTATGAGTGGCTGGTGATGCCATTTGGATTGACTAGTGCGCCAGCATATTTGGTGGATCTTATGAATCGAGTTTTCAGGAATTAGCTGAACAAGTTCGTACTTATGTTTGTAAACGACATATTGGTATACTCAAGGGACAAGGAAGAACACAAGACGCACTTGAGAATTGTTTTGGAAATCTTGCGAAAACATCGGTTAAGGACTAAGTTTTCAAAGTGTCACTTCTGGAAGGAAGAAGTGAGATTTTTGGATCATGTCGTACTAGGACAAGGAATAGCGGTGGATCTCGCTAAAGTAGCAACACAAGATTGGGATCGACCCAAGAATGTGATAGATGTTAGAAGTTTCCTTGGTTTAAATGGATATTATCGACGATTTATCAAGGATTTCTCTAAGATAGTTGCACCATTAACCGGATTAATAAGGAAGAATCAAGTCTTCACACGAGATGCGAAGTGTGAGCAAGCCTTTGGAATTATGAAAGAAAGATTGACAAGTGCTCCTGTGTTTACCATTCCAAATGGAAATGAAGAGATGGTAGTATATACCGATGCGTGTGGTATTGGACTTGGAGTAGTTTTAATGCAAAAGGATAGAGTTGTAGCTTACGCGAGTCGACAACTGAAGTTGCACTAAAGGAATTACCCGACTCACGATTTGGAGTTAGAGGCGATAGTATTTGCTATGAAGATTTGGAGGCATTATTTGTTGGGAGTTAGATTTAAGTTGTTTACAGATCATAATTCGTTGAAGTATCTTTTCTTCCAGAAGGATTTGAATCTTCGGCAGCAATGATGGATAGAATTTTTGGCATCATACGATTTTGGAATAGCCTATACTCCAGGAAAGGGTAACACAGTGGCTGACGCATCAAGTCGAAGATATGCTAGTTGGGAGCCATATTTTCGGAATGGAAACATATCGAGTATTTGGCCAGATTTGATTTTAGACCTTATTTTGTATTCGAACCCGAGATGTTAGCTAGCTTATCAATTAGACCCACTCTCATCGAAAGGATTTGGCGAAGCAAGACGATAAGCTTGTGGAAATCTTTCGAAGGATAGAGATGTGAGTGGAACCAGAGGAGACTAAGGATTTCGAAGTCGATCAAGATGGTTGGCTTCGTAGGAATGGGCGACTGCTTGTTCCTGATATAAATGGAATGAGAGTGAGGTTCCAAGGGAATACCATCATTCCAGATTGAAGATACATCAAGGAGGTAATAAGATGTATCGAGATATGTAGCAAGCTTAAGATTGGGAAGGTATGAAGAGGGAAGTCGGGAATTTTATCTCGAAGTGTATGAATTGTCAATTAGTTAAAGCTAAACAAAAAAAGCTGAGTGGATTGTTACATCCGTTGGAAGTTCCTATGTGGAAATGAGAGCAAGTGTCATTGGATTTTATTGATGGATTACCTAGGGCAAAGGCAGGGTATGATAGTATTTGGGTTATCGTCGATCACTTGACAAAAAGCACAAGATTTATTCCTGTCAAATCAACTAGGACTGCATCAAAGTTGGCTTAATTATATCTTAAGAAGATATATAGTTCTATTTCATGGGATTCCGAAGAGTATTGTTAGCAATCGAGATCCATTATTCACCAGTGGATTCTGGAAGAGTTTGCAAGAAACGTTGGGAACCGAGCTATGTATGAGTACAGCTTATCATCCCCAAACAGATGTTCAGGCCAAAAGAGTCAACTGATTTTTGGAAGATCTTCTAAGAGCTTGCGTCTTGGATTTTGGAGGATCATGGAAAGATCTTCTGCACTTAGTCGAGTTTTCTTATAATAACAGTTACCAGTTGAATTGGAATGACACCGTATGAGGCGTTGTACGACAGACCGTGTAATTCTACATCTTGTTGGTTAGAAACTAGTGAGAAGTTGGTACTTGGGCTTGGGATGATAAGAAAAACTACGGATAGTATTGAAGTCATTCGGCGAAGAATGAAAGCAGCACAAGATCATCAAAAAAATTATGCTGATAAGCAACGTAAGGATTAGGAATTCTCTGTTGGAGATATGGTATTTTTCAAGATTTCGCCTCTAATGAAAACCGTTCTCTTTAGAAAGAAAGAAAAGTTAGCACCAAGATATGTGAAGCCATTTCTAATTATCAAGCGTATTGGAAAGCTCGCTTATAGATTGGACCTACTTGAGAAGATGACGAGTGTGCATAATGTGTTTCTCATATCATTTCTATGGAAGTTTGTGCACGACTCGAATGTTACGGTATCTCTTGATCGATTTGTAGATTTAGAAATCGATCCGAAGATTTCTAGGCCTCGTAAGCCACTTCGTGTCATGGGGAATGACACGAAATAACTTAGGAGGAAGGTTGTTAAGCTATTCAAGGTACAATAGAGCGAGAATGATGACAATTGCACATGGGAAACAGAAGAGAGTATGAAGTTGACCCATCCAGAAATCTTCGAGTGGTATGTCCCATATATCGTATCCTACTTATGCCATTGTGTCTTGTGCTATTAGAATTCCAAAAGCTAGGATAGGATTTTGGTTGCATAGATTGTTGAATGCTAGATTGGCTACTCGTGGATGGAAGGCACTCATGATGTTGCGTTTGCTTGGAATTTCGGGGGAGAAATTCCTAAAGGGGAGGAGAATGTAACGACCTGTATTTTAAGTATTGATCAATCATAAAATAATTATATTTTATTCCCTAACGGTCGGATCATTCTCGGATTTTAGTATGTCGTTCATGGGGATGTGAGACATGTCCATGATTTTTTACCGAATTCAAGTATGACCATTTTACCCTTAAATGTACAGTTTGGGCCATAATTTTTGATAGAAATCGAATAAGGTGCTGAGATTGGTTCCATTGGATCAGAATGGGGGTTTACGATTCCGTAGAGTGGTCAAATGACGGATGTGTTTCAACGGTTTGGGAGGAATCGTTGTTTTATGTAACGACCGCGGATTTTCAATCCCGAAAATCGACACAATAACACCATGTCGAATATTCAAGTACCGAAAACACCGGAACGTTATTAGAAAGAAGTTAGAGGGTGAGATAAGAAAAAAAGAAATATTAGAATAGAAGAAGAAGAACCAACACAGAATCAGAATCTCACATCGCAACGGAATAAAATATAATATAGAAATAAATCTTTACTGAGATCTTTTAAAAATATACTTACATTCATCAGAGTACATCAATACACCTGGACAGTTATATAACTTGTCCTCATATTCAACACACAGCGGAACACAACTATATGGCGTCATATGTCTGAATTCTTCTAGCTCATCTCTTTACTGCATTCGATAACCTGAACTTGTACAACCCGGTCTAACCCGAGCATTACAAATACCGGGTCAGTCTGGTGAACCAGAGTGAGAAAAACACACTAAGTTAAAAAGTATCTTCCAAGTTGATTTTAAAGTTAAAATCCTTTCGAAAGAAAAAGTAATAATAAGACCATCCCACACATAAACACGGATGGTTTTTACCTTACTATAACTAAAACATTTTTGAAAATCAATACTTTTCTGATATTATAATAATGTCTAAATCAAGTAAATAGAATGTAGTAGAATGCTTGCATCTCACGCTCCACATACATAGTATACAATCAAAACCGCGGGCGCTTATTGGAGAATGGATTTCCTGGCAAGTTATGGGACCACCTTTCCGACGATGCACCTCCGGAGATGAATACATTGGGGTTCAACAAGAACGTCTTGCAACCCAGATACACATGACCGACCCCTCATTTCTCTTGAGAGTACCGAATATATCATCACCACGGTTGGGGGCCAGCCAACCGAACCAATAGCATACAAATAAAAAAAAAAGGGACAACCGAAGGCATTTGATTTCTCCATATCAGGTAATGATATACCCTTTTAATGGGTGCGACCCACATAGCCATGCTGCCTACCCGATTTTGTGCCATTCCCGGTTGATGAGGCTAGAGGTCATAGTCAACATTCACTTTGAATGTCACATCGTCAGATCCGTCAAATCACTAATTGACGCCCACAAATATACTTCGGGTATAAAAGATGTGCCCTTCTTTGCTACCAACTCGGTTTGTTTGTAAAAATCAACGTACGTGGTTTTTAGGAAATACTACGTCAAACATTCGTCCATACAAATCATCCAGGAACAGGATGAACCGAAGGTACTCTCCTACTGCATCCAATATAGGAATCACCCCATGGACCAATAGCGAGAAGTCCTTGCAATTCGTAGATTCCAACCACGAATCACAGTTTATCACTGGGAGCTAACCATAGAATTTGAGTAGTCCTTCAGCTTATGAAGATCCACGGTCTTCAATGCTCCGTCTTCAATCTTCATCTTCACGTATTTGCTGGTCGGAATGGTTTTCGAATATAAATTCGATTTCGGTATTTCCGTACCAACAATCGTATTGGTCAGATTTGATACTCGATGATTTAACTATCAAATAAATAATCATGTGAATAAAATGAGTTTACTGATTCAGCACTTGGCATTACTTGACCTTTTTAATTAAAAACGATTAACGATAGTTAATCTTTTTACTCTTAAATATTTCAACATTACGAATATAGCTTATCATTTCTTATTTAACCGAATATTATTTCAAACTATTTTATATTTATACTTAGGAAATATATTCTGTAATTATTTCCAATTTTCTATCTTATTATCATTTTGAAACCTTTGTTGTCTCATTACTCATTATCTATAAATGGGGAAATAAATTCATCTTATCGCTCGTAAACAATGTTACGAAATCTTTCTTGTTTTATCATTTGGAATATTAACTAACCCTTTTACCTTTTGGAATTTGTCCATTCCAAACTCCCCTTTTATTTTTATTTTTATCCCTAATAATTCACATAGTCTACCTTCATCTCTTTTACTCCGAGAAATTCATTATATGTGTATATTTTTCAATCTTATCATTTCCGTCACTTTGGAAATCTCATTATACATATTTCAACTCTTTTTAATTATCACAGCGTTATTATTTCTCGTGTGGAAATAATATATCATCCTATACCTCTTTATCATTACAATTAATATCATCCTCAGATAATCCTAAAGTCGTTCAAGTTGGAGTATTTTAATTACCTCTCAGACCTTGATCAACAACGTTCTTATCTTAAGATAGAAATGAGTTATAAATCAAAAACCGATATTTATTCTAATATCAAAACAAATCCCGTTTCAGTTTTCCCTCGATTAAACTTCGTCTCATATTTAATATAGTGAATTTAGATCGCACTCAACTCGCCCAACCACTTTATTTCAAACTTTGGTTTCCATTTTGATTTCCCATTTCAACCCTTCCTTAGTTCCTAACCGTAAATTAGTAAGAAAATAATCTCCTAAATACCAACCCCGAAGACCGAAACCAACATCAGATCAATATTCAGAAAATCATTTAACATGTACGATCTCTAGTTAGGTTCCAATTCTTTCATTCTACATCTTTAGTTTTTATTTCATTCATAAATCATTTCTAATAACTTGTTGTACCAATTGTAATCATTTAAACCATATTCAATAAACTTGAACTTTTTACAACTTAGTTCGACTTGGATTTATAGAATCCCATTAAATAGAATAAGAATTCAATTTAAACTTTAACTTAACTTATATTATCAATAATATAAGATCGCTTAAAAATTCATTTAATCATAACAGACTTTAAAACTTCATAATCTCCACTAATGAACCTTAAATCCAAGATTTCCCACTTTATTCTTATTAAATATTTAATATCATGTTTCAATCTTTTATCAAAACAAAATTGGTTTACCTCAACATTAACTATCCCCATTACATTAACAAATGAAGTTAATTAATCTATTTCAGTTAACCCAGTAAACTTGGTCAACTCTAAACCTGATTAACTCATTAATCCATCCTAATTGGTCTTTTAAATTAAATTAATTAATAATATAAGTCGTTTACTTTGGTTAATATTAAATACTAATCAATTCAAACTAATCTTATTTTAACTGTTAATCTTGGTATGTAATCGTCTTGATAATTTCAACTTACTTGCTTATCCATCTTATGAGAATTAATTTTATAAAACCATTTAATAATTAATGAAATGATAAATATAAATATTTATTTCCTTTTAATAACTTTTATTCAAAAGAATATATTTTAAAAATCTATCTTCAGTTATAAAAAGAAATTATACAACTTCATTTATTCGGTTCACTTGATGGTAAATCCATATTTGGAAAACGATTGATTTATAGGTCATATACTGCCAATTACTCAATCAATCTTGCCCATTGGTTTAAACAAAACAAATGTTGAATTTCAGGTGAATGGTCAACAACCAAAGCAGTCATCAAATCAGAACAGTCCATATAATGATAATAAAAAACGTTTTATATATTTGAGGAATCCCGTTGGATCCCTCCAACTTGTTCTTCCAAGTATCCAAATACGTTATCTCAATATAATCATAATGATTTCATAACAGTAAATAACGATAATTCAATATCAACCAATTTAACTCAACCATAGAAGTTCACAAAAATTCCTTAGATTAAACACGTTTATTTTATAAACGTGACCAATAAGGTAAGTTATCTTTATTGGGACCAATCGTTATAATAATTTGGTGTTTCACTGAAATCAAACAACCGTTTAATTTCATGGGGTCAATCAATATATAAATATATATATTTAACAAACAATAAACAGTCAATCATTAACAACCATAGCACACAAAAATAAAAACCCGGCTTATATAAAATGTAAGTGAGATAACTGACTGAGTTTAACTCACCTTGATTTCCCTTCGTCGTTAAAACCGTTCGTTTCAGTAGCACTCATCTTTAGCCAAACCAGCTCCATAATATTATGTCCAACGATACGGTTCCAGCATTCTTTGGTTTGTCCCATTCTGTCGACATACGAGAACGTTACGCAAATTATATGTTCACGTTTTAATTTAAATTAATTAAACTTTAAATAAAAATTTAATTAATCATTTATGTGGTCATTAAAATAAAACGTTGGTTACGCTATTCAAGATTAGGCATCAAATAAGAAAGAGACTTCACGGTTTGGACATTATAGATCCAAACAAATTAAATAGACTACTTCCCAGTACCCCATTCGACTATAGTTCGGCATAATAATCTGGATGCAGACTTAGTTTACCTCCCAGATTATTAATTTTATAAATACATTGACGTGGTTCCCTCACCTGTGTGTTATAATGTCATATTATGGCCACGTTGTATACAATTAATATTATTAATAACTTAGTTCTTCAATCTACTAATTCACATTTGTAAAAGTCCCGGTCTAGGTAGATATAAACTAAGTCAGACTCATCATTTTAACCAGGCACGTGCAAATTTTATTTTTATTTTATTATTTTCATTCTTACCTGCTAGTGGAATCGTGTATTAAAGTATATGTTTATTACATATATAGAACCGACCGATAGTAACACGTTGTATATAAAATATTTAAAGAAATATTGTGTTGATAAATTGTTGCTAATTATTACACATAACGTTGATTATATAAATAAAAACAGGCTGGACTAGTATTAACAAGTATCACCTTAAACAGGCCGTTAATATTGGATCAATGTAAACTTCATGCGGATGATTTTTATATGTCAATCATTGTTCTAGTTAGTTGCATGCTTCTGCTCGTTTTATGTGTACTATTAAATTAGACACCATATGAATATAAACAGGTCCAGTATCTAAATTAGGCACATTGAAAACGATTAGGCATGTTCAAGTAAATTAGGCACATTCGAAGGTTAAACTGACCACACATATTCACTTCCTCCTTCCGTTCTATATACTTTATTAATTTAAATCCAAACTTCCGTTAATTAATCATGGGCCATGGCACGCAGTAAATCATCATTTGGCAAAATAACTGTCCATTAGGCAAAATAACTGTCCATTAGGCAAAATAATATAACTTTATTTGATTGGCCACGTTTCCACTTTCTATTGTTCACTCCCTTCTTCTTCATTTTGTATTCTGTTCCAGGCGTTTCATCCCCTCCAACTTCCTTTCACCTGCTACACTTCGCAACCGCGACTCCGCACATGCCGACCCCCGCCTCCAACTACGCAACTCTGACGTCATCCAGTCTTCACCTCATGTTTGCTAATGCAAGTACCTACACTCCATTAAGCTGCTTGTATAATGCATCCCACTTCTTTACGTTTCAGAACAATGTTGTCTTCTTTACCATCCCCTACCAGGCCCACCTAAACACGCGAGCCTCCCAGCTTTTTTTCTTCCTTTGGTATGAACAACTCCTCACGTTGCACTCTCCAAAGTCCAAAAGCCCGCCTTGCCTTCTGGCAATCCCCTACCGCTTCCGTATCTACCCAGCTTCCCACCCTCAGATCACCGACGCAAGGGCACGACCCCCCAACCTGCCAACTGTATAATGTTCAACTCGCATTGCCCATTTGAGCACCAGCTCCACCAGAGATCCGGCCTCCCTCCACGAACGTTTCCACCCATTCCATTATTCCCTCCTCACGCTGACAGCTAGGCAAAACAAACAAAAAACGTGGGAATGGTGATTTAAATGAACGGAAGAGTTAGGTTGCACTCGCAAGCTGAAAAGGAGGTGGGTAGCGAAGTAGGGGGTTTCAGTTATAGTATACAAGAGGTTGGGTATATTTAAAATCATCTGGATTTTATTTGTAGAAGAAAATGAGTTTTGGCATTTGGAAATGAGAAGGAAAAGAATGAAGCAGCATGTCCTTTTATAAAAGAGAAATACGTGACAGCCAAGGCATAGAGTATATAGGGTTGCTGAAAAAAAAGTAGCTAGCTGTATGGTGGGTGTGATTTCCGAAAACGTGAATAGCATGGTAATGAGATGGATTGGATGCCAAGTAAAAAGAGAAAGTGCGGCATCCAAGTAAAAAGAAAAATGTTTGAAGCACAAGCAAATGAGAAAACACGGTGAGAAAAGTTTTATTAGTTTTAATTATTACACTTATATTTCATCGTATGCACGGTATGGCTTCGGACAATGCTAATAAATTGAAGGAGATTACCTAAATTCCTAGACTTGGCTGGTAGTGATTACGTTTGAAAAGGGAACAACATGGGTGTGCGTACCTTTGTTTAGTCATTATGTTATTGTCCTATTCGTTATAAATATTTAAAACCAAAATCATATATAGTTTACAATGTAGCCATGCTTCATAAAAATATATCATTTAAGGACCGCTATAGACAGAAATAAAAATACCGTTGCATTGACCAATGCCCCACGATTCCAAAAATATAATAATATCGGTTGATCAACTTATATTGTGAAACCCCAAAATAGTAATATAGGGTGCCGAACACTTCAAATAAAAAGTGGCTTATTTAATTAATTAAAAATTTTAGTAAAATTCCAAAAATTAAATTATAGCTACGCCTCGAAAATCTTGTCCAAATTTGAAACCGATATTTATTTAAAATTAAATTACCGTTACGGCTTATAAACGATTCCATAGCGTTTTTCTGAAAATTTGAATTGGAAATATCTTACCATCTATATGATGGAATCATAATTTTTCTCTTACATTAGAAAATTATCATCTATTCGATTTAACTGTTTCTTGTTTCGCAGAAATTCGATTTAATTTGCATTCTGAATAACCAATTGAAATTTAAATTGTAAATTACGAACTACCGCTCCATTTCGAGCTCGTTTTAATTAATTTATAATATATATAAATTCGAACTAAATTTAAAATAAATAAATTCGATATAAAATCCATTTATATCACCAAATCATTATTTAAAACGGATTTAAATATTCGTAATTAACGTTCAAAATTCCGGGATGTTACATTCTTTCCCCTTAAAAGAATTTCGTCCCTGGAATTACAAGGTAAGAAGAATGATCCGAAACTAATTATTTTAGAATAATTATATTTGAATTATTTTCAAAATAAATTCAAACACTTTTTTCTTAAATTTTCAAAAATTTTGCCAGCGCCTCCTCTGTGTGGTTCGATCGGTACAACTACGACCGCCACTCTAGGCCTCACTTCTCCAAATGAAAACCAAAACCAAATGGCTACCCAACTCAAAGTATAAAATCAAGCACCAATTAATATTATATTAAAGTTTACCTATTTGTCAGGCAACTCAGTTCCAATTTCGATGCAATCAACTAACTGCTCTTCGATTTCCAACCTGCACTTCAATCTTTGTAATCAAGTCAATTCTCATAGCCTTCTAGAATCTATACTTCACTTAATTTTCAATGCAAATAACAATCCAGGGTTAAATAATACGATTCAATTCATAACCGCTTTTATTCCCAATACATTTAATTTTTGATTAACTATTATATTCAATCAACTAACGTCCAATCAATCACAATAAACCATTAATTTAATCATTCGAATTTAATTTAATTTGTTTGGTTGAATTTAATTATTCAATTCCATTTAACTTGGTTAAATTTCTTTTCCAGATTAAATTAACTAATCGGTTCAATTTTATTTCATAATTCAATTGGAATTTCAAATTAAAACAACCAATATCCAATATTACTATACTATAGAAAATTATTTCCGTTTCATACAAAAGTATTATTTGAGCAAAATTATTTCATTTACCCACTTTACAAAAAAATTCAAATTACATATACACACTTCATATACATATTCAAACTCAATCTAGGATATTATTAATCCTATCTCTATTGAGTTACGCCACAGAGCCAAGGTTATTCCTAAGCCAATAGCTCTGATACCACTGTAACGACCGCGGATTTTCAATCCCGAAAATCGACACAATAACACCATGTCGAATATTCAAGTACCGAAAACACCGGAACGTTATTAGAAAGAAGTTAGAGGGTGAGATAAGAAAGAAAGAAATATTAGAATAGAAGAAGAAGAACCAACATAGAATCAGAATCTCACATCGCAATGGAATAAAATATAATATAGAAATAAATCTTTACTAAGAGCTTTTAAAAATATACTTACAGTCATCAGAGTACATCAATACACCTGGACAGTTATATAACTTGTCCTCATATACAACACACAGCAGAACACAACTATATGGCGTCATATGTCTGAATTCTTCTAGCTCATCTCATTACAGCATTCGATAACCTGAACCTGTACAACCCGGTCTAACCCGAGCATTACAAATACCAGGTCAGTCTGGTGAACCAGAGTGAGAAAAACACACTAAGTTTAAAAGTAACATCAAAGTTGATTTTAAAGTTAAAATCCTTTCGAAAGAAAAAGTAATAGTAAGACCAGCCCACACATAAACATGGACGGTTTTTACCTTACTATAACCAAAACATTTTTGAAAATCAATACTTTTCTGATATTATAATAATGTCTAAATCAAGTAAATAGAATCTAGCAGAACGCTTGCATCTCATGCTCCACATACATAGCATATAACCAAAACCGCGGGCGCTTATTGGAGAATGGATTTCCTAGCAGGGTATGGGACCACCTTTCTGACAATGTACCTCTGGAGATGAATACATTGGGGTTCAATAAGAACGTCTTGCAATCCAGCTACACATGATTGGCCCCTCATTTCTCTTGAGAGTACCGAATATATCATCACCACGGTTGGGGGCCAGCCAACCGAACCGATATCATATAAATAAAATTAAAAGGGACAACCGAAGGCATTTGATTTCTCCAGATTAGGTAATGATATACCCTTCTAATGGGTGCGACCCACATAGCCATGCTGCCTACCCGATTTTTTGCCATTCCCGGTTGATGAGGCTAGAGGTCATAATCTTCTTAAAACATCTGGTCAACATTCACTTTGAATGTCACATCGTCAGATCCGTCAAATCACTAATTGACGCCCACAAATATACTCCGCGTATAAATGAAGTGCCCTTCTTTGCCACCAACTCGGTATGTTAGTAAAAATCAACGTTCGTGGTTTTTAGGAAATACTCCATCAGACATTCGTCCATACAAGTCATCCAGGAACAGGATGAACCGAAGGTACTCTCCTACTGCATCCAATATAGGAATCACCACATGGACCAATAGCGAGAAGTCCTTGCAATCCGTAGGTTCCAACCACGACCGAATCACGGTTTATCACTTGGAGCTAACTAGAGATTTTGAGTAGTCCTTCCGCTTACGAAGATCCACGGTCTTTAATGCTCCGTCTTCAATCTTCATCTTCACGTATTTGCTGGTCGGAATGGTTTTCGAATATAAATTCGATTCTGGTCTTTCGTACCAACAATCGTATTGGTCAGATTTGATACTCGGTGATTTAACTATCAAATAAATAATCATATAAATAAAATGAGTTTACTAATTCAGTACTTGGCATTACTTGGCCTTTTTAATTAAAAACGATTAACGATAGTTAATCTTTTTACTATTAAATATTTCAACATCACGAATATAGCTTATCATTTCTTATTTAACAGAATATTATTTCAACCTATTTTATATTTATACTTAGGAAAAATATTTTGTAATTATATCCAATTTTCTATCTTATTATCATTTCGAAACCTTTGATGTCTCATTACTCGTTATCTATAAATGGAGAAATAAATTCATCTTATTGCTCGTAAACAATGTTACGAAATCTTTCTTGTTTTATCATTTGGAATATTAACTAACCCTTTTACCTTTTGGAATTTATCCATTCCAAACTCCCCTTTTACTTTTCTTTTTATCCCTTATAATTCACATAGTCTCCCTTTATCTCTTTTACTCCGGGAAATTCATTATATGTGTATATTCTTCAATCTTATCATTTCTGTCACTTTGGAAATCTCATTATACATATTTCAACTCTTTTAATTACCACTGCGTTATTATTTCTCATATTGAAATAATATATCATCCTATACCCCTTTATCATTACAACTAATATCATCCTCAGATAATCCTGAAGTCGTTCAAGTTGGAGTACTTTAATTACCTCTCAGACCTTGATCAACAACGTTCTTATCTTAAGATAGAAATGAGCTATAAATCAAAAAATGATATTTATTCTAATATCAAAACATATCCTGTTTCGGTTTTCCCTCAATTAAACTTCGTCTCTTATTTAATATAGTGAATTTAGATCGCACTCAACTCGCCCAACCACTTTATTTCAAACTTTGGTTTCCATATTGATTTCCCGTTTCAACCCTTCCTTAGTTCCTAACCGTAAATATGTAAGAAAATAATCTCCTAAATACCAAACCCGAAGGCCGAAACCAACATCAGATCAATATTCAAAAAATCATTTAACATGACCAATCTCCAGTTAGGTTCCAATTCTTTCATTCTACATCTTCAGTTTTTATTTCATTCATAAATCATTTCTAATAACTTGTTGTACCAATTGTAATCATTTAAACCATATTCAATAAACTTGATCTTTTTACAACTTAGTTCGACTTGGATTTATAGAATCCCATTAAATAGAATAAGAATTCAATTTAAACTTTAACTTAACTTATATTATTAATAATATAAAATCGCTTAAAAATTCATTTAATCATAATAGACTTTAAAACTTCATAATCTCCACTAATGAACCTTAGATCCAAGATTTCCCCCCTTATTCTTATTAAATAGTTAATATCATGTTTCAATCTTTTATCAAAACAAAAATGGTTTACCTCATCATTAACTATCCCCATTACATTAACAAACGAAGTTAATTAATCTATTTCAATTAACCCAGTAAATTTGGTCAACTCTAAATCAGATTAACTCGTTAATCCATCCTAATTGGTCTTTCAAATTAAATTAATTAATAATGTAATCCCTTTACTTTGGTTAATATTAAATACTAATCAATTCAAACTAATCTTATTTTAACAGTTATTCTTGGTATGTAATCGTCTTGATAATTTCAACTTACTTGCTTATCCATCTTATGAGAATTAATTTTATAAAACCATTTAATAATTAACGAAATGATAAATATAAATATTTATTTCCTTTTAATAACTTTTATTCAAAATAATATATTTTAAAAATATATCTTCAGTTATAAAAAGAAATTTTACAACTTCTTTTATTCGGTTCACTTGACGGTAAATATATATTTGGAAAACGATTGATTTATAGGCCATATACTGCCAATTACTCAATCAATCTTGCCCATTCATTTAAACAAAACAAATGTTGGATTTCAGGTGAATGGTCAATAACCCAAGCAGTCATCTAATCAGAACAGTCCATATAATGATAATAAACAACATTTTATACTTTGAGGAATCCCGTTGGATCCGTCCAACTTGTTCTTCCCTGTATCCAAATACGTTATCTCAATATAATCATAATGATTTCATAATAGTAAATAATGAAAATTCAATATCAACAAATTTAACTCAACCATAGCAATTCACACAAAATTCTTAGATTAAACACGTTTATTTTATAAACTTGACCAATAAGGTAAGTTACCTTTATTGGGACCAATCGTTATAACGATTTGATGTTTCACTAAAATCAAGCAACCATTTAATTTCATGGGATCAATCAATATATAAATATATATATTTAACAAATAATAAACAGTCAATCATTAACAACCATAGCACACAAAAATAAAAAACCGGCTTATATAAAATATAAGTGAGATAAGTGAGTGAATTTAACTCACCTTGATTTCCCTTCATCGTTAAAACCATTCGTTTCAGTAGCACTCATCTTTGGCCAAACTAGGTCCATGATATTATGTCTGTCGATACGGTTCCGACATTCTTTGGTTTGTCCCATTCTATCGACATACGAGAACGCTATGAAAATTATATGTTCATGTTTTAGTTTAAATTAATTAAAATTTAATTAAAAATTTAATTAATCATTTATGTGGTCATTAAAATAAAACGTTGGTTACGCTATTCAAGATTAGGCATGAAATATGAAAGAGACTTCACGGTTTGGACATTATACATCCAAACAAATTAAATAGACTACTTCCCAATACCCCATTCGACTATAGTTCGGCATAATAATCTGGATACATACATAGTTTACCTCCCAGATTATTAGTTTTATAAATACATTTACGTGGTTCCCTCAACTGTGTGTTATAATGTCATATTATGGCCACGTTGTATACAATTAATATTATTAATAACTTAGTTCTTCAATCTACTAATTCACATTTGTAAAAGTCCCGGTCTCGGTAGATATAAACTTGGTCAGACTCATCATTTTAACCAGGTACGTGCAAGTTTTATTTTTATTTTATTTTATTTCATTCCTACCTGTTAGTGGAATCGTGTATAAAAGTATATGTTTATTACATATATACAACCGACCGACAGTAACACGTTGTATATAAAATATTTAAAGAAATACTGTGTTGATAAATTATTGCTAATTATTACACATAACGTTGATTATATAAATAAAAACAGACTGGACTAATCTTAACAAGTATCACCTTAAATATGCCATTAATATTGAGTCAATGTAAACTTCAAGCGGATGATTTTTATATGTCAATCATTGTTCTAGTTAGTTGCATGCTTCTGCTCGTTTTATGTGTACAATTAAATTAGGTACCATATGAATATAAACAGGTCCAATATCTAAATTAGGTACATTGAAAACGATTAGGCATGTTCAAGTAAAGTAGGCACATTCGAAGGTTAAACTGACCACACATTCACTTCCTCCTTCCGTTCTATATACTTTATTAATTTAAATCCGAACTTCTGTTAATTAATCATGGACCATGGCACGTAGTAAATCATCATTAAGCTAAATAACTGTCCATTAGGCAAAGTAATATAACCTTATTTGATTGGCCACGTTTCCACCTTCTACTGTTCACTCCCTTCTTCTTCATTTTGTATTCTGTTCCAGCGTTTCATTCCCTCCAACTTCCTCTCACCTGCTACAGTTCGCAACCGCGACTCCGCACATGCCGACCCCGCCTCCAACTACGCAGCTCTGATGTCATCCAGTCTTCACCTCATGTTTGCTCATGCTAGTACCTACACTTCGTTAAGCTGCTTGTATAATGCATCCTACTTCTTCACGTTTCAGCACCTAGTTGTCTTCTTTACCATCCCCTACCAGGCACCTAAACACGTGAGCCTTCCAGTTTTTTTCTTCCTTTGGTATGAATAACTCCTTACGCTGCACTCTCCAAAGTCCAGAAGCCCGCCTTGCCTATTGACAATCCCCTACCGCTTCCGTATCTACCCAGCTTCCCACCCTCAGATCACTGACGCAAGAGCACAACCCCCCCCCCTCACCTGCCAACCGTATAATGTTCAACTCGCACCGCCCACTTGAGCACTAGCTCCACTAGAGATCCGGCCTCCCTCCACGAACGTTTCCACCCATTCCATTATTCCCTCCTCACGCTGACAGCTTGGCAAAACAAAAAAACATGGGAATGGTGATTTAAATGAATGGAGGAGTTAGTTTGCACTCGCAAGCTGAAAAAGAGGTGGGTAGTGAAGTAGGGGGGTTTCAGTTATATTATACAAGAGGTTGTGTATATTTAGAATCGTCCGGATTTTATTTGTTGAAGAAACTGAGTTTTAGCATTTGGAAACGAGAAGGAAAATAATGGAGCAGCGCGTCCTTTTATAAGAGAGAAATATGTGATAGCCAAGGCATAGAGTATATAGGGATGCTGAAAAAAAAAGTAGCTAGCTGTATGGTGGGTGTGATTTCCGAAAACGTGAATAGCACGGTAATGAGATGGATTGGATGCCAAGTAAAAAGAAAGTGTGGCGTCCAAGTAAAAAGAAGAATGTTTGAAGCGCAAGCTAATGAGAAAACAGGATGAGAAAAGTTTTATTAGTTTTAAATTATTATACTTATATTTCATCGTATGCACGGTATGGCTTCGGACAACGCTAATAAATTGAAGGAGATGACCTAAATTCCTAGACTTGGCTGGCAGTGATTACGTTTGAAAAGGAAACAACATGGGTGCGTGTACCTTTGTTTAGTCATTACGTTATTGTCCTATTCGTTATAAATATTTAAAAGCAAAATCGTATACAGTTTACAACGTAGCCGTGCTTCATAAAAATATATCATTTAAGGACTGCTATAGACCAAAATAAAAATACCGTTGTATTGACCAACGCCTCACGATCCCAAAAATATAATAATATCGGTAGATCAACTTATATTGTGAAACCCAAATTATTGATATAGGGTGCAGAACACTTCAAATAAAAAGTGGCTTATTTAATCAATTAAAACTTACAGTAAAATTCTAAAAATTAAATTATAGCTACACCTCGAAGATCTTGTCCAAATTTGAAACCGATATTTAATTAAAATTAAATTATCGTTATGGCTTATAAACGATTCCATAGTGTTTTTCTGAAAATTTGAATTGGACATATCTTACCATCTATACGATGGAATCTCAATTTTTCTCTTACATTAGAAAATTATCATCTATTCGATTCAACCTTTTCTTGTTTCGTAGAAATCCGATTTAATTTGCATCCTATATAACCAATTGAAATTTAAATTGTAAATTACGAACTACCGCTCCATTTCGAGCTCATTTTAATTAATTTATAATATATATAAATTCGAACTTCATTTTAAATAAATAAATTTGAAATGAAATCCATTTATATCACCAAATCATTATTTAAAACGGATTTAAATATTCGTAATTAACGTTCAATAATCCGGGATGTTACATTTTAAGTTTCAGTTGATGTTAGGCAGACTAGTCACCAGATAATGGGCTGATTAGCCAAGCCCGTTAGATCTATGACAAGTAGATATAAATAGGAGGACTTGGGTGAGAGAATTAGGGTTACTCTTTTCATTCTAAACTTTAGGTTGGGTGTCTGTGATTCTACGATTCAACCTAAAGCCCTATTTCTCCATTCTTTTCATACAAATTGATAGTAGATTGCATCTAAAAGATAGATCATCGGCAAGGGAGAGTAGATCATCGTCAAAGAGGATTATATCACATCAGATTGCATCATATTTTGGTGATTTCATTGCTGCCCAGATCTGAATTCATCAAGTTTGCATCAGATCTAGAAATTGGTGAGTGATAGATATCTCTCACAGGAAACTACGGATTGTATGGGTAAATGTAGTAACCCGTTACTTCCCCGTGAAGGAAAGCCCGGATTACCTTGAGAACAACACACAAATGAACGCAAACGGAAGAACATTTCATTGCTATTACAACAATTCCATCAGATAGAAGAATATACAGAGTATAAATGAATAAATTACATTCGATAAATATCAGAGATTTAAATACAGTACTGCAGCGGAAAAAATAATACAAAACACAACTGAAAGTAATACACGGATACAGAGCTTTCCGAGCATCGTTCCAGCTGTAAATCAGGATCCTGTGAATATAAATCTGCAAAACCAAAACTACTAGCTGCCCGTGTTGAGAATAGGGGCACCCAGAGTTTAGGTTAAAACAATAAACTCCAGGTCAGTCATGTGACTGGTGTGAGAACTAAAACAGTTATTTAAACTTTACTTTAAAAGAGAGTAATTCAAGGTACCACGCCGTATAACACGGAACGGGTTTCCTCCCAAGAATACCAGTGCATAGAAAAGACAACGCAATGCTTTTTCGAAAAATGAAGCTATTATAAGACCCAGGTCCCATCACACAATGCAACGCAAGCCGGAGGATAGGGTTTTCCCTTATAATAGCCAAACATGCTTGGTACGTTTAAAACAAATCATTTGATACTATAATAAGTGTATAGTGTCAAAACAATTTCAATCATAAATATAAATCATAGACGGCATGGGTACCATATATCATGTCGCCATACTAGTTCTACAATTAAAACCGCAATACACGTATTGGAAATTGGATTTCCATCATGAGTCGAGGCAAGGGGCAAGCTCCTCTCCGCTTTGAGACACTCTAGCAAATGCCTCAGGACTACACACTCTGGGTAACCCCTGGATGCTTCAGGGCCGGTCCTCTCTTACGTTTGAGGATTAGTTATGCCTGAACACACGTTTCCCGGTCCTTACAGACCTAAAATCGAGGCACCTCATCCAACAACCACATAGGTGAAAAGTATATAAATGTCAGGGCTGGTAAGTCACTGACACCACCAAAGCTAGAAAGAAACGTCGTGCTCTCCCTGCAGTCCTTATCCCGTTTTTGACTCATACCGAGGTGTGAGGCTCGCGAATTCACGTTATACACAAAGCTGTGCCACGTAGATCGTGCTTTGATCATCAACCACAAGACTTTGCTTTTCAACAGAAGCCTTGATCCAATGCAACTCAGCGTGCCACACAGGCAATTCATGCCATGCGACTGATGTCCATCGATATACAACCTCTGAGCTCGTATGTCTCAGAGAAGGGCGTTAAGCAAGAGAATAAATTCTCCGCCGCCAAACAGATGTATATTTAATAGAGATCAATCAACATAGAATAAAATCCAATGTCAGACACACAATCCATTTACAAGTTCGTTCTGGGTCTGAACGAAACCGGAGGCACTTTCCTCGCATATCCATCGATCTTCAAGTACGTCTGGACGACCACCAACTATTTCCATCCTCTTGGGTGTACATCCCAATCAGGATCATCAGTAATTATCCAAACGATGTGAAGAATTCCGGTCTTCAACCACCATCTTCATCTTCGACATATCGTCTAATCGGTTATTCAGAATGGGTATAAACCCGGCCTTTCCGAACAACCCGCGTATATTAAAAACAAATGTTACACAAACACAACATACGCCTCATTCCAATTCATTAGTCACTAACCGTAAATCAGTAAGAGAGCAATTCCCCAAATATTAATCCCGAAGGCCGAAACCAACATCAGATCAATACTCAGAAAACCATCCTTCTTAGCTAACCTACAGTTAGTTTCTAAATTTCACATTTTTAGGGAAAGGTTCCCATTAATTTTATCAAAGATAAATTCTTTAAATTTATTCTTTAATCTTCCTTTGGATGTCATTTCCAACCAAATTATGGTTTTCCAAACTAGTCGAGATTAGCGAATCACACCGAAGTAATTATTTATTTTATTTCCCAATCCCAACCTATTCATCCTATGAAGCAAAACTGGTAATAATCCATATCTAACCCCTTGGTGTTATCGGTAAAATTAATTACCATTTCACGTTCAAATCTAATTAAAGATTTAACTATCGCTTTGGAGCAAAACTGGTGATACTCTATATCTCGCTCACTTTCCAAATTTGATAATTTAAATTATCAATTCACATTTCAATCTAATTCCAGATTCATTAAAAACTCCTTTTACTGGGTTAAAAAACTAGTGTTATTTAAAACACAGTTCACGATAAACCCCAAATCACATTCTATTTATTATCGGGTTAAAGAACAAGTGTTATTTTAAAACACTGTTCACGATAAACCCTCAAATCAATTCTAATTCCATTCCACTCAAATATATTAGAAATTCCGATTATTTTAAACCCCTTTTTAAATCCAATTTATTTATTTAAAAATAAACGGGTTTTAAATTTAGTTCAAATCTAGTTCATTTCGATAAAAGTCTATTTTTATCCTTTCGAATATGGAGTTTTTCATCCCAATTTTTCCCAAATCATTTCTTATGATTTTACACAAATTATTACTATTTTTAATAATTTTATAAAGGCCCGTACAGTCGATTTCCAACAACGGCCATCGAACTGCACTTACAGCGACCATTTCCAAATTTGATTTGGACGTATCTCCAAATCCAACCGTTAGATTTTAAATTTCTAATATTCGTTAGAAAGCTCTTTTCGATACGAACCCAACGGTTCCAGTTTTAGGAGAATCCGACGGTCGGATCTCCCGTAATGTCCGTTCGAAGTCAATGGTCGAAATTCGCGAACTGCCGCGGCGCGGCGCGTTCTATTCAGGCATTATATTATATATATATAATATATATATAATATATATTTCGTCGATTACTATTTAAAACGAATTTTATAAATAGTTTTGAATTCATTTCAAAAACAATTTCAACCTTTATTTCAAATTCAAATCAAAATTGAATTTTCCATTATAAATCCTTTTTACTTTCATTTCTATTAGATTTCAATTCAAATCGATTTTAATTCGATTCGAATTCATTTTCTTTTCAATTCAATTCAATTCGAATTCGTTTTCAATTCAATTCGAATTCGTTTTCAATTCAATTCGAATTCGTTTTCTATTCAATTCAAATTAAATTCGTTTTCTATTGAATTCAAATTAAATTCGTTTTCTATTCAATTCAAATTAAATTCGTTTTCTATTCGATTCAATTCAAATTGGTTTTCTATTCGATTCAATTCAAATTGGTTTTCTATTCGGTTCAATTAAAATTGGTTTTCTATTCGATTCAATTAAAATTGGTTTTCTATTCGATTCAATTCAAATTGGTTTTCTATTCGATTCAATTCAAATTGGTTTTCTATTCGATTCAATTCAAATTGGTTTTCTATTCGATTCAATTCAAATTGGTTTTCTATTCGATTCAATTCAAATTGGTTTTCTATTCGATTCAATTCAAATTGGTTTTCTATTCGATTCAATTCAAATTGGTTTTCTATTCGATTCAATTCAAATTTAAAAACGAATATAAACGATAAAATATCGTTCGCGTCAAAATAGCGCATCTCTAATCAATACGGCTTTATATATTTCAATAATTCCATTATTCTATTCGACAAATGAATCTATATTTTTGTCAACACATGACTAATCCCAACGAATGAGTACTGTCCACGTGTGACTATTTTTGTTATTTAATATATTTTATAAAATTATGGTATCTATCGTTTGATATCAAATCAGACTCCAACCGTAAATTAGTAAGAGGACGATTCCCTAAATATTAACCCCGAAGGCTGAAACCAACATCAGATCAATATCCAGGAGACCACTCATCTCATCTATTTTCCAGTTAGTTTCTAATTTTATATATGATAAAGATGTAGATTTTATTGTTAAAATATTTCGTTCAACACATGACTAATCTCAACGGATGAGTACAGTCAACACATGAACCTTTACTTTATAATATTCTTTATTTTCTAAATTGGAATGAGGCCCAATCAATTACCATATAAAGTTAATTATATGGATTCCATACAACACATGCATATAATAGCAACGATAAATAATCAACCATCATCCAAAGTGCACTACACTGTATAAGCATCAAATATAGATATCTAACGCTTATAACAGCCTGTCGATCCATCGATCGACATACAACTAATTATTGGGATTGGTGTATGCCGTATTTTATCCCAATACCCGTGTGGGGTTTCAAACAATCAAACACAGATTTTATTTGTGCAGTTGAGCGATGTGTAAAATTTATCGTCCCAATCAATGTCCTTCAAATAGGTGTACATAAATAAACCGTCCGGTTTGTAAATGAATATTTATTTATTCTCGTTCACGTTAAAAATTATATTTTCAACGATCAAATTATTTTATTCAACCTATGAATATTCTATTCGGTTCATTTATTAAATAAAATGCTATCTTTATTTTTCTAACTTATTTTAGAAAATTTCGGCGGCATAACGGCACGATACTAGAAACGGGACGAGGCCTAGCCTTATCCCCGGTCTAGTGATGGCCCACGCCATTCACACATCAATCAAATCAATTTCATTTCACCAAACAATTCAATTCAACCCAAATAATCCAACCAGCTACACAGCCAAACAAACAAGTCCATGGTCTGAGGACGATTGTGTCGGGTGCTACTAAACACCATCTGCATCCTAGTATATATATATAACTAGAAAAAAGAAATTGAAGAGTGAGAAGTTCTCACCGATAGCTATCCTAACTCCACGACTCTTCATTTAGAGAAATCTTCATCGTTCTCGCCTTTCTTCACTTTCGTTGCTCGTAGCCACTACATATGTAAAAATCGAATTTTTACTTTGCTATTCAATATATAAAAATCGAATTTTTACTTTGTTATTCAATATATAAAAATCGAATTTTTACTTTGTTATTCAATATATAAAAATCGAATTTTTACTTTGTTGCTATTCAATATATAAAAATCGAATTTTTATAATCACGCTATATGGATAAAAATTCTATTTTCACACCGCTACTATATAGATAAAAATTATATTTTTACATCGCTACTATATAGATAAAAAATTTATTTTTATTCTGCTCCTCATACCTCAAAAATCATAACTTCGCCCAATAAAAATCGAATCTTTGTCTTCTATATATGTAAATAAAACCAATTTCTTTATATTTTATACATAAATAAAGATCCTTCTTTATATGAAAATATTATAACTTTATATAAATTAAAAATCTTATCTTCCTATATCGATATGCAAAATAAAAATCAAAACTTTTTATTGTTGCAAATCAAATCCTTTTGTTGTTGAAAAAGCTAATCTCTTCTATTAAAATCCAAACTTTTTCTAATCAAAGATTTAAAACAAATAAAAATCAAAGTTTTATCTTTATGTAGATGCTAAAAAACTGTTTTTACATTATGAAATCCATTTACATATGAAGATCATATTGAAGATCAATGTTATTTACATATATATATATAAACTAAATAGGGAGCTCACCGGTTTGGGGCAGCAGAGGAGGCTTCAGGTGGCTCGAGGTGGGAGGTTGCGGCATCACGTCGGTGGGGCAGAGTGCCTGGATTCGGCGGCGGTGGTGAGCGGGGTGGCGTGGCGGTTTGGGGAACCTCGCACTGGCCATTTGGGGGATATCGCGATGGGGAAGAAGAAGGTGGAGGGCGGCGGAGTCGACGAGGAGGGGGGCCAGGCGAGGGTCGACGGCGGCGCACGATCGTCAGTGGGGTGGAACGATGGCGGTTAGGGTTGGGTATCGCGATTTTTTTTTGCTGCGTGGGATTTGGGTTTGAAGGGGGGGCAGAGTGAATAGATAGGGAGAGAAGAGAGATATTTTTTATTTATTTAATTAATTAATTAATTTTCAAAAAGCAACTTTTTCATACGACCTCTAAACGAGGCCTACCGCCTGTTGTCCATAGCTAATTACCCCCATTCCGAACACAATGGGATATGTATCGTAAGCTGAATCGATCGTTTCGATCAGTTTCCGTCAAAATCAACATATAACTCTATATATTGAATTTGAACGCGCATTTCAATTTATCGGGGTCACATACTAACTTGAAAAATTCCAGAAAAATATTTTCTAGCTTCGTATTGACGATACGGTCCTAACAAAACTAGTTTCGTCGAATTCTGAGACCATTTGAAAAATGACCAATTTCCAGTCGATTAAAATCCACTGAAACTGGTCAAACGCGTTTTCCTTTGCCACGCTCACATATTGATTCGAAAAATTATGAAATTTGAAACCTAGCAATAATTTGACACTGCGGATCCAACAAAAGTGGCTTCGTCGAAATCCGAGGTCGTTTGCAAAATTCCCATTTTTAAGGGCATGAATTCCATAGCGACTATTCAGAATTTTCAACTGGACATATCTTTTGATTCCCACTATGAAATCTCAATTTTTCGGATTCGTTGGAAAGATATTCCCAATTAGATCCTAATGTTTTTGGTTTCACTAAAATCCGGATTGTTTTGCACCCGGTATATTCAATTGAAGTTTGAAATCGAATTATCGAACTACCGCGCCATTTTCAATTCTATTTATAATTATATATAAATATTATATTCTAACTACGACGTATATAATACATACGTTCTAATTCTATTAAAAATAAATTTCTCGTCGATATTATTTAAAATAATTCATTTTAAATGTTCAAAATTCGCTAAAATTGCCAAAATAAAATTTTTAAACTGGCCCAGATTTTCGGGTTGTTACAGTAAACTAGGATTATATTCATATGCTACATGTAATAATCACCTTAGATCTAATCTTATATGTTTAACTCAGATTTAGAAACCTTAGAAAACCTAATTTGACCATATTAGCCGGATAATTGTTAGATTAATCATATTAATTTATATGCGTAAATCCAAACCATGCTAGATGTCATAATTATGATATGTTTATGTTTTAACTGGAATTTATTCATGTTTGTATGATCATGTATTGTTGAATTACTGTTTGTTATGATTGAATTGATTGTGTTTCTTGAGTTGTATGTTAGATTGTTTGCCATAGAATCATAGAATTTAAGAACATAGCAAATTGGAGGTTCAGATTATCGGATTCAGATGAAACTTGGCAGAGGAGCTCTGGAGGATAGGGGAATTAGGCATGCAAATTTTGGTGCACAAAGTGCATGGGTCGACACCGACCCATGATGGGTCGGCACTGACCCATGTGGGTGGCTCGGGTGGCGACGATTCTTTGAGTCATCCATGAAGGCGATGAGTAGAGGCTATATGCAAAATTTTAGATCGTTCGGAGTTGATTCCTAATGGGTCGAAGACATTGCTTGAGATATGGATAGACCGACAGAAGTTGCTGCAGAAAGGTTAGAATGTTTGGAAAATGGATCAATAGGATATGTTAGAGGCAAGGATGGATGTGGGCCAACCATTTAGCCAAAATTGGCTAAGTGGATGAGTCGGCACCGACCCATGGGTCGGCACCGATCCATAGGGGATGGCCGTGTGAGCTTGTATTTTGGGGAGCGTAATGATGGTGGGTTCATGAGGTTGCTAGTAAAGCTTGGTTGGAAATAGGCTACATATGGATGGTGTGCAACTTAAAGATTGATGGTGCTTCGAATGTGAACTCGCGTTGAGTGGTCGGAGCCGGATTGATGTGACAATGGTCGTGATTCGATACAATATCCAGTATAATGATAGAATGACAGGATGGGAGTCAATCATGGACGATAATGGAAAAGTTAAGGAGACGAATTATGTAACGACCCGCACTCTACGCATCGGAGGATCATAGAATATTTATTTCTTTTTCGTATGAGGTCGTATAGTCATATAACTTGGGGAAACGACTATTCAGGCCATTTACCATGTGCACGATTTTTGCCGATTTTTAAATGACCGTTTTACCCCTAACGAATCTTGTTTCGCCTATAACTTTTGATTGGTAAGGATTTTTGACCTGAAACCACTTCCATTAGATTCGGATGATGGTTTACCTTTCCGTAGAGTGGTCACACTTGTCAAACGGACTTACCGTTTGGGAGATATGGCTGAATTAATGTTTAGAAGGTGAAAAACAGCTTAACTGGGCTTAACCGGGTGATTAGCAGCTAAGCCCATTGGGGGATTTCGGGATTAGAGCTATATGAGGGTTGATTAGGGTTAGAGAAACCTTTTCTTTGTCATTTTCCAGCCGCCACTTACCTCTCTTCAACCCTAACAATGGCTTCCACTTTCTAAATTTATTCCAAATCACCATTTAATCGCGTATTAGCTTAATCTACACCAAATCAAGGAAGTCTAGTGGCAAATCAGAGTTGGGGTTGCTGCTAAGCATTGGAATTCGACCTATAACAGTAGCAAAGTTCAGATCTAAGATTAATTTGTGGCCAAGGTGAGTGATTTGCGTTGTTTTTCACTAATTACGGCTAATTAGAGGTGATTAGTGTTAATTAGTGAATCTATGCATGTTAAAATTCTGGAAAAATTTGTAAAATTCTAGAATATTATTTTAGGGCTCTGATAGAAGTTTGGGCTAATTTGGATAAGTTTTGCTAATTTTATGCTTAAACATGATTAAGGGGGATTAAGAGAAAACAAGGGTTTTTTTGGTATGTTTGATCTGCATATACATGTTAAATTGTTGTTTTGATGTTTGTGGATGATTATACATGTTGCTATTACTGTTTGGTATGATTTGTGATTTATAGAATAGTCAAAATGGTCTAAAACGCTGCCGTGTGGCGTAAAACAGTTGCAGGAAAAGTTGCAGGAAAAGTGCAGGAAATGGGATCGGATCCAACCCGACCCGACTAGTGGAGCATCCCACGACCCGACCCGCTTGTGAATGGTGGTCACGAACCGACACTTTCACACTAGAAGACCATGACTGAACCGACCTGGATGCCCTACATGAACCGAAGCTTCACCAAGCCGGTTGCTTCATCACGAACCCGAACCGATGCACTCATGAGCTGAACAAGAAGCCCCACGAACCAGGAAGCCAGCTCCGAACCGAACTGAAGGGAAGTCATGAACCGAACCGCTTCCAGGACCCAAGCTGATAAAGGAGCTCACGAACTGGTGTGTATCACGAACCAATGGGTACTAGAGTACCACGAACCGACCCGAGGTGGGTACCACGAGCCGAACCACTTCTGGAGGACCGAACCAGACTGAATGAAGATCGAACCAAGATGATGACTAAAACCCGAGACGCAAAGGTAGTCCAAATGGGAAGTTTTACTCAGGATCCAATTGGGAACCAATGAGTTAACTTCATGAGTTGGGCTTTGCTGCGGGACGTGTGCTAAGGGGTTATCGACGTCCATAACTTTGATTCACCACCAAGACAGATGTTAGGCTACGGATCAGTGCAGTGGAGTAGTTATTACTCCATGGGGCAGAGTGATCGTAGCATGGATATGAGCCAGTGTAGTGGAGTCATCATGACTTCATGGGACAGAGTGGACATAGCAAAGGATTAGTGGCTATGGATCAGTTCAGTGGAGCCGTCTGACTCCATGGGGCAGAGTGATCATGGCAAAGAAATTGGGTGGTTAAAGCGATGAATATCGTATGCTTTACGCACTGAGTGAGAGATGTGAGGATGGTTGTTATGCTTGATTGTTTGCCATCATTATGACATGCACACCCCCACCCCCGTATCTTTACACAATATGTTAGTGTCACCTTAGAGTATTGTACATCTTGTGTGCTAACTCTTTGGTTGCAGGTCCAGGTTCAGGTATGGTTTAGTATACCTGTTATTGTTCTGTTTTGCTGCTTATCGCTCATACCAGACTTTTTTCTGATCCAGAGTTTTATGTCTCTTCTTATTATTCTAGGTGCTCTTAAACGGGCAGACTAGAGATAGGTTAGGTGGTATGCACAAGTAGCTGTACCGGAGACGAGCACGAGGCTTCCACATATGATATATACATATATTTTCCCTGTGTCGCTGCTGGTCACTACTTTGGGCATTTGTAGTGTACCTTTCTTATTTTGCTTCAGAGAAAGCTTTAAAAGTTGTAATAATGGTTATGGATCATAAGCTGTATTTTGGATTTCCGCTGCTATGATGGTTTAGTTTTCAGCTTATGCACTGTCTCGCCTGTTTTATGTTGAAGTTATGTTATTATTATATTTTATTACATGCGATGTGAGATATACTACAGGTTCCTTGTTAGTTCAAATTCCTTTCTTTTCCTTTCTTTGGTGACCGTCCCGTGCTAGTTGGGTATTGGCACAGCGCACTTTTATTGGAAATGTCGGCTGGTGCGGGGCAGGCCATCACACTTTGTATCAGAGCCAGGTTGCATAGTTAACCTAGGGAAAGACACCAGGGAGAGATAGTATACGTATACGAGAGCACGTAATTGTGATATTTTAGTTTTCAAAAGATATATATATATATACTATATTAGTATATCTAAGGATGGAGTCGCACTGCACTAGCACCGCTAAAGAGATGGTTAATCGTTTTCTCCTTACAAATTGAATGATGAGCCGACATACGAAGGGTACTGGTAGAGGAGCTAATAATGGGAATGCTCCTGATATGATGACGATGTTCACTGACTTCATGAGAGAAATGCTTAGGGATGTTCAGAGGGCAGCTCATAATGCTGCAAATGGTGGTGGTGCAGCGGTGCAGGTGCCTAGGGCCGATTTCGCCAAGCTCTATAAAGACTACACTAGTCTTGGTGGGAAGCCGTTCCACGGAACGGAATCGGCTACAGAATTTCAGGACTAGCTTCATAGCTGTGAGCGCACCTTCAAAGATTTAGGTATCGAGGATGCGATGAAGACAAAGCTAGCATCCCGTCAGCTGCAAGGAAGGGCAATGGATTGGTGGAAGGCTATTAAGGCAGCTACTCCAGAGGATCAAGTTACTTGGGATCAGTTTAAGGCCCGATCCAGTGATAAGTTTATCCCAGCTGCTCAGAAATCAGAGTTGTTTAGGAAATTTCTGAAGCTTAAGCAGAATGGTAGAGTAGTCTCGGAGTATATTGCTGAGTTCGATACTTTATCGAATTATGGATTATCCCTTATTGACGCTCCTGAGATGAAGAATGAGAAGTTCATAACAGGCTTAGATCAGTACTTAGGGGAAAGACTTATAAGCCACATCGATGAGATGTTTGAATCTATTGTGGGAAAAGCATTGAGATCAAAGAGTCTTTACCCTAAGTCAAAGACCGAAGTTGCTATTGTATCTACAGGAGAGCCAAAACTGCAAGCAGGCGGTGGAGGCAAGAATAATTCTCAGAATAAAAGGAAGCAGAACCAAGCTAAGGTTGGTCAGAGAAAGAAAGACAAGAAAGAAGTTGAGTGCTTTAGCTGTGGCAGGAAGGGCCACTATGCCCAAGAATGTCAAGCAAAACCAGCGGACATGAAGTGCTTCAACTGTGGCCAAGTGGGACATCACAAGGATAAGTGTCTGCAACCCCTAAAGAAAAGCAGATTGTGAAAGCATATGCTATCAATGTTGTCCCTTCTTCGTCGAATGCCACAACTGCAGTGGAGAAAGGAAAGAATGTGGTTATCCAAGGTATGCTTTCCGTTTATGATGTTCCGGTTAGAGTGTTGTTTGATATGGGGGCTTCCCATTCCTTCATATCTTGTGACCTGGTAGATAGGTCGGGATTGGAGCCCGAGATAGTTGATAGACCTTTAGTTGTGACGAACCTGATTGGTAGTTTGACTAGCCTTAGTATGATTTTTCGAAATTTGGTCTTATCGAGTCATGGATGTATGTTTGCTTGTGATTGCTTTGTTTTGGGCTTTACTGGGTTTGGCATTGTTTTGGGAGTTGATTGGCTCCAAAGGTACGGGGTGGTGGTAGACTGTGAGGGCTTTTCGGTGACAGTTAGAGCGGATGATGGGCAGAGGGTAGTGTTTGGTGGTCTACCTAGTGATGGGGATAATGGCTATTTTTCTAAATTCCCTCGACATCCCACATGATGAGTTGTCAGATGTTCCCGTGGTTGGCCAGTATCCTGACATCTTCGAGGAAGTGACCGGCCTTCCACCACACTGAGAGATTGAGTTTCAGATTGATTTAGTGAAAGATGCTAGACCTATAGTGATGCTGCTTCGTCATATGGCACCAAGGGAGCAGCGAGAGCTCGAGGTGCAAGTTAGCGATCTTTTGAAGAAGGGATTTATCAGAAGAAGTGTTTCTGAGTGGGGAGCACCAGTTGTGTTTGCTACTAAGGCAAATGGTTCCCTTCGATTGTGTTAGGACTACCACGAGTTGAATAAGGTGACGAGGAAGAATAAGTATCCTCTACCACGGATAGATGATTTGTTTGATCAATTGATTGCCGCGAGAGTGTTCTCCCAGTTGGATCTCGCGACAGGTTTTCATCATCTTAGGGTGGAAGCTGAGAGTATAGCTAAAACGGCATTTCGGACGCCGTTTGGATTCTATGAGTGGTTGGTCATGCCATTCTGGTTGACCAATGCATCAGCATATTTTGTTGATCTTATAAATAGGGTATTCAGAGATCAATTGAATAAGTTTGTTCTTGTGTTCGTGGATGATATCTTGGTTTATTCGAGGACAAAGGAAGAACACAAGGAACATTTGAGGATAGTGATGGAGGTGTTGAGAAAACACCAATTGAAAGCAAAGTTTTCTAAGTGTCACTTCTGGAGGAATGAAGTAAGATTCTTGGGCCATGTTGTTTTAGAGAATGGTATTGTCGTGAACCCTGCGAAGGTGGCTACGGTACAAGATTGGTCTACACCCAAGAATGCAATAGACGTAAGAAATTTCTTGGGATTAGCTGGGTATTATCATAAGTTTATCCAAGACTTCTCCAAGATAGCGGCACCGTTAACTCAGTTGACCAAGAAGAATCAAGCTTTCGCTTGGGATGAAAGGTGTGAAAATGCATTCAAGAGCCTAAAGGAAAAGTTGATGTGTGCATAAGTGTTAGTCATTCCTAAAGGGAATGAAGCGATGACGGTATACACGGATGCATGAGGTACCGGACTAGGTGCTGTATTGATGCAAGGAGGTAGGGTTGTAGTTTATGCAAGTCGGCAACTGAAACCGCATGAGAAAAGATACCCTACCCACGATTTGGAATTGGCAACGATTGTGTTAGCGTTGAAGATGTGGAGACATTATCTCTTGGGAGGAAGATTCGAGTTGTTTACCGATCATAAATCGTTAAATCTCTTCTCTCAAAAGGATCTAAATCTCCGACAGCAAAGATGGTTAGAATTCTTAGCTTCCTACGATTTCGATATCACATATACACCTGGAAAGGGCAATGCAGTAGCTGATGCATTGAGTAGAAGACATGCCAGTTTAGGGGCTATGTTCCTTGAATGGAAGCAACTAGAGTATATCGTAGGGTATGATTTCAGACCAAAGTGCGAACTGGATCCAGTAATGTTGGCAAGTTTGACGATCAAACCCACTTTGATTGAGTGGATTGGTTCCAGTCAGAGGAATGATCCTAACCTACTGGAAATCATCTCCATGTTAGAGATGGGTATCGACGAGGAGATGAACAAGTATGGGCTTGATCAAGATGGATGGCTTAGAAAGAATGGGAGACTAGTTGTACCCAATGTCAATGGATTGAGAGATGAAGTGTTTAGAGAATGTCATCACTTGAAACTGACTATACATCCCGGTGGTAACAAAATTTATCGAGACATGAAGCAGACCTACTACTGGGAAGGGATAAAAAGAGACGTTGGGAAGTTTATATCCAAATGCATGAATTGCCAGCTAGTTAAAGCTGAGCAAAAGAAGCCTAGTGGTTTGTTGCAACCTTTAGAAATCCCCGAATGGAAATGGGAACAAGTCTCAATGGATTTCATTGATGGGTTACCAAGGACTAGATCGGGCCATGATAGCATTTGGGTGATTATGGACCGAGACCAAGAGTGCAAGGTTTATATCCATCTAGTTGAATAGAACAACAACTAAGTTAGCAAAACTGTATATGAAGTGGGTAGTGAGATTTCATGGAGTACCCAAAGGCATTGTAAGTGACCGAGATCCGTTGTTCACTAGTGGATTTTGGAAGAGCTTACAAGAGGCTTTAGGATCAGAATTACATCTCAGTACTGCATACCATCCTCAAACCGACGGTAAGACAGAGAGGGTGAAACGTATATTGGATGATCTCTTAAGAGCTTGTGTATTGGATTTTGGTGGATCATGGGATGACCATTTGCATCTAGTATAGTTTGCATATAATAATAGTTATCAATCCAGTATTGGTATGGCTGCATATGAAGCTTTGTACGGAAGACCGTGCAACTCACCATCATGTTGGTTAGAAACCGGTGAGAAGTTTGTGATTGGACCAGATATGATAAGAGAAACCTCAGACAAGATCAGGGTTATCCAATAGCGAATGAAGGCTGCTCAAGATAGACAGAAGAGTTATGCTAATAAGAGGAGAAGAGATCTAAAATTCTCCATTAGAGACTTAGTGTTTGTCAAGATTTTTCCGTTAAAGAGCATGATTTGATTTGGTAGGAGAGGCAAGTTAACACCAAGATTTGTTGGTCCATTCCCAGTTCTCGAACATGTTGGGAATTTAGCATATAAAGTTGAATTACCTGACAAGATGGCGGGAGTTCACAATGTATTTCATGTTTCCCAGTTAAGGAAGTTCGTGCACGACCTCGATATGAATATTTCACCGGATCAGTTGGATGACATCGAAGTAGAACCCGAGGCGGTTGGGAACCGCAGGCTGATCCGTATTGTCGAGTACAACACGAAGCAACTTCGAAGGAAGGCAGTGAAACTGGTCAAGGTTCAGTGGGGCGAGGATGAAAATGACTGTATTTGGGAAATAGAGGAGAGCATAAGGGAATCGCATCCAGAACTCTTTGCCTGGTAATATTTTAATAGTGATAGTTTCTTCCCTTGTTAGTAAACCGCATGTTAGGGTAGGCTTGTTGTGATTGTTTGATTGTTGTGAATGACTAATAGGCATGCGAAACACCTTTGTATGTTATGGTTAAGGAATTTAGAGGGTGAAATTTCTTAAGGGGGGGAGAGTGTAACGACCCGCATTCTACGCATCGGAGGATCGTAGAATATTTTATTTTAATATGAGGTCGTATAGTCGTGTAACTTTGGGAAACGACTATTGGGGACATTTACCATGTTCACAATTTTTGCCGATTTTTAAATAACCGTTTTGCCCCTAATGAATCTTGTTTCGCCTATAACTTTTGATTGGTAAGGATTTTTGACCTGAAACCCCTTCCATTAGATCCGGATGATGGTTTAGCTTTCTGTAGAGTGGTCATACTTGTCAAACGAACTTACCGTTTGGGAGATATGGCTGAATTAAGGTTTAGAAGGTGAAAAACAGCTTAAATGGGCTTAACCGGGTGATTAGCAGCTAGCCAGTTGGGGTATTTCGGGATTAGAGCTATATGAGGGCTGATTAGGGTTAGAGAAACCTTTTCTTTGTCATTTTCCAGCCGCCACTGACCTCTCTTCAACCCTAACAATGGCTTCCACTTTCTAAATTCATTCCAAATCACTGTTTAATCGCGTATTAGCTTAATCTACACCAAATCATGGAAGTCTAGTGGAAAATCAGAGTTGGGGCTGCTGCTAAGCATTGGAATTCGACCTATAATAGTAGAAAAGTTCAGATCTAAGATTAATTTATGGCCAAGGTGAGTGATTTGCATTGTTTTTCACTAATTACGGCTAATTAGAGGTGATTAGTGTTAATTAGCGAATCTACGCATGTTAAAATTCTGGAAAAATTTGTAAAATTCTAAAATATTATTTTAGGGCTCTGATAGAAATTTGGGCTAATTTGGATAAGTTTTTCTAATTTTATGCTTAAACATGATTAAGGGGGATTAAGGGAAAACATGGTTTTTTTTGGTATGTTTGATCCGTATATACATGTTAAATTGTTGTTTTGATGTTTTTGGATGATTATACAAGTTGCTATTACTGTTTGGTATGATTTGTGATTGCATAGAACAGATAAAATGGTCGAAAACACCGTCGTGTGGCGTAAAACAGTTGTTGGAAAGTTGCAAGAAAAGTGCAGGAAATGGGATCAGATCCGACCGAACCCCACTCGTGGAGCATCCCATGACCCGACCCGCTTGTGAATGGTGGTCACAAACCGACCCGTTCGCAATGGAAGACCAAGACCGAACCGACCCGGATGCCCTCCACGAACCGAAGCTTCACCAAGCCGGTTGCTTCATCACGAACCCAAACCGATGCACGCATGAGTTGAACAAGAAGCCCCATGAACCAGGAAGCCAGCTTCGAACCGAACCGAACGGAATTCATGAACCGAACCACTTCCAGGACCTAAGCTGATGAAGGAGCTCACGAACTGGTGTGTATCATGAACCAATGGGTACTAGAGTACCACGAACCGACCCGGAGTGGGTACCACGAACCGACCCGGAGTGGGTACCACGAACCGACCCGGAGTGGGTACCACGAGCTGAACCACTTTTGGAGGACCGAACCGGACTGGATGAAGATCGAACCAAGATGATGACTAAAACCCGAGACGCAAAGGTAGTCCAAATGGGAAGTTTTACTCAGGATCCAGTTGGGAGCCAACGAGTTAACTTCATGAGTTGGGCTTTGCTGCGGGACCTGTGCTAAGGGGTTATCGACGTCGATAACTTTGATTCACCACCAAGACAGATGTTAGGCTACGGATCAGTGCAGTGGGGTAGTTATTATTCCATGGGGCAGAGTGATCGTAGCATGGCTATGAGCCAGTGCAGTGAAGTCATAATGACTTCATGGGGCAGAGTGGACATAGCAAAGGATTAGTGGCTATGGATCAGTGCAGTGGAGCCATCATGACTCCATGGGGCATAGTGATCATAGCAAAGAAATTGGGTGGTCAAAGCGGTGGATATCGTATGCTTTACGCACTGAGAGATGTGAGGATGGTTGCTATGCTTGATTGTTTTCCATCATTATGACATGCACACCCCCACCCCCGTATCTTTACACAATATGTTAGTGTCACCTTAGAGTATTATACATCTTGTGTGCTAACTCTTTGGTTGCAGGTCCAGGTTAAGGTATGGTTTAGTATGCCTGTTATTGTTCTATTTTGCTGCTTATCGCTTATACCAGACTTTTGTCTGATCCAGATTTTATGTCTCTTCTTATTACTCTGGGTGCTCTTAAACGGGCAGACTAGAGACAGGTTAGGTGGTATGCACGAATAGCTGTACCGGAGACGAGCAGGAGACTTCCACGTATGATATATACATATATTCTCCCTGTGTCGCTGTTGGTCACTACTTTGGGCATTAGTAGTGTACCTTTCATATTTTGCTTTAGAGATGGTTTTAAAAGTTATAATAATGGTTATGGATCATAAGCTGTATTTTGGATTTCCGCTGCTATGATGGTTTAGTTTTCAGCTTATGCACTGTCTTGCCTGTTTTATGTCGAAGTTATGTTATTATTATATTTATTCCTTGTGCTGTGAGATATACTACAAGTTCCTTGTTAGTTCAAATTCCTTTCTTTTCCTTTCTTTGGCGACCGTCCCGTGCTAGTCGGGCATTGGCACAACGTACTTTTATTGGAAATGTCGACTGGTGTGGGGAGGGCCGTCACAAATTAAGTCACCGAGATGAAGGCCTTGACATATTTCATGTGCCAAGGAATCACCGGTAATCAAAGTGTTCTAGCAGACTCAAAATACAGGTATTATAGGGACGCCCGTTAGGATCAGATTCAAGAGGTCGCATACCCTGGGAAATCGTGATGGGCCTAGTTGTAAAGAATGGGAAAAGGAAAAACATATGAGTCACGATGGATTATGGTAGTTTGGCTAGAACTGGGGTTTTCCATTCGCCTTTTTTATCGTTGTAAGCAAGTTCGATTGTCGATGGATTCGAGGTTGTAGACGGTGATAGCTAGGATATTGGATGTTATGGATGCTATGGTTGATTGTGTGCTTTCTTCTTTGTTTTCACTAGGTAGGCTATCACCGTAGGAGGTCGAAGGGAAGCGGGATTGGGGGTTGTCTTTTCCTATTTTTGATGGGTGATTTTCACGTGTTACCTTGATGGTGTTGGGCATATCAGATGGTTGATCCGCCTATACTCATATTATCTTGTGTAAATCTTGTTAGTTATTTTATCACTCACTAAGACTGTTGTCTTACTCAAGGTTTTATGTTTCCCTCTTATTACCTTTGGTTGTTCACCAATTTGATGGTGGACAGACTGAGTAGCAGGTAGCATGTTTGGTGCTTTTGATGTTGTGTGATGACGAGCAGAAGACAAGCTTATTATTACTACCTACTATTTAGCTATTTCTTTTCTATTTCCACTGTATGTTGATGTTACTGAGACTCTGATAGAAGTAGTGAGGCATTTTGTATTCAAAGAATCTTGTATCAAGAAGCACTGTACCAAAGATTCAATTGTTTTATGGAAATTTGATTCTCTGTTGAGTTGTGCTTCATTACAATATTCTGTTGCTTATTATACATTATCCATGCGCTGTGAGTTATACAACTAGTTCTGTTTTCGAGTTATTCTTCCTTGATGATCGTCCTGTATCGGCTTGACACATCATACAGCGCACCTTTTCCTTAGTTCGGTGCAGGAGGTACAGGGCGTTCGTCACAGATACACACCGTTTTTTTGGTTAAAGTTGATGCACTTAATTTTAAAATTAACTATCACCATAATTTATAACAAAACTGATATCAGTATATTGCATAAATGATACCCCCAATCTGTTTGATTGGAGTTGATCCTTTTTAAATTTACAAATTATTTTCACTTTCGTTTCTAACAAATTTAACGCCGATTTGTTACAAAAATGATATTAAGCATCTATTTCATGAGAATTAACGCACTGTAATTTTAAAATTTATTTTGACTGCCATTTATATTAAAACTTGTATAAAAGTAATACATAATTAATACACACTATCTTTAAATGGGAGCTAATGATTTTTTATTTTAGAAATTAATTTCACTGTCATTTGTGATCAAGCTGATATCAGTATATTACAAAAGTGATACTCGTTGTTTATTTGATTGAATTGATGCTTTGTAATTTTAGAAAATTATTTTTATTGTCATTCACTACATAGCTGATACCAATAAATTGCAAGAATGATACCCGTTATTTTTATTGGAATTGATACTTTTAAATTTAGATATTATTTTCACCCTTATTTATAACAAAACCGATTCCAAAATATTACATAATTAACACTGACTTTCTATTTGATTAGAGTTTATGCTTTTTAATATTAGAAACTATTTTCATGGTCATACATAACAAAATTTATGCTAATATATTGCAAAAACGATACCCATAGTCTATTAGTTTGGAGTTGATGCTTTTTAATTTTAAATCGTTTTCACTACCATTTATAGCAAATTTGATACCACTATATTGCAAAAATGATACACGTTGTCAGTTTGATTATAGTAAATGATTTTTAATATTTGAAATTGTTTCATTGTCAAACATAACAAAAGTGATACTGTATATTTGAAATCTCTTGATTCTCGCCTTCCACATCAAAACAAGCAAATCCAATGGTTCACGATTCGTATGTCTAATTTATTGTTCCAATAACTGCTTATTGTATATAAACAACTCACAAACACTTGGAAAATAAAAACATCTGAATACCATATCCAATTCAAATAAGCACATTTCCATAACATGGCATGGCTCTAATTTTCAGCATCACAAGTACAACCTCAGTATGTCTCCAAATCAATATTACAACCCTAACAAAGATAAATTTCTATACTGTATTTGCAACGTACATTCTACCAATATAGAAGGAAGGAAGTATTACCTCTAATATACAAATCAATGAAGATAGCAATAAGAAACAATTTTCTTTAAACATCTAATACGATGCCAATGATGGCAAAGTGATATTATCAGAATCTTGTTTCAATAAACGCAAGGCAACCAAACTATTAGTACTTAATCTCCAGTGAGCTACTAGAAACACGACATTATTTTTGTGCTTACATGATTCTTTGAGGTATTGTAGGACTGTGTGACTTGTCTCATCAGATCCCAAATCACCACAGGAAAAAATAGATCCATCATTAATTATTAGGTTCAAGCATTGATTTTTAGTCGACGCATCATCTCATAGTAGCGATACGATCAGCACACATCTCCATATCTACAACCGTTAACTCCCAAATGTAATAACATTCAACCGAGCTAGGACAGTTAGCATCTTGACATCAACTTACAACAACTGCTGAAAAATTAGCTACAACTCATTGCTTTTGGAAAGAAGATAAGAAGGGTAATGCATTTCTATTTTGTCAATGAACAGGAAATCAAACGCAATTTGTTTGGAAAGAGCAGTGTACAAGTCACATGAAATAAAAAGAGAAGGACCTTTTTTATATATAACAGACGTTCCTGTCCTTGAAGAAAATTATGAGAAAGCCATTCTAAATTCTAAAAAAACCTTTAAAAATGTCATTGAGAAGATTTTCTTTGTTAATTATTGGAGATTGTTAAAGGGACTCCACATTTAGTTAAGGGGTTCAATTTCAGTTTAGTGTATAATTGTTATGGGGAGTACAAAATAAATTAGCCTCCCCTTGAACATATAAATTAAAATTCCGATAGTAATCCCTTGTAATCCTTATGAATAAAAACCATAAAACGTAAACCTTAATTAATACATATAATTTAACTCTGCACATAAAAATAAAAATGGATATAATTAATGTAATGGAGACAGAAGAAAGTTTCATGGGAGATCAGAATGCGTCAGATCAGGTAATTAATTGAAATTTCATATTGGAATTGATATGTTCAATTTAAATTAAATGCAGAAATGAAATTTCTATC
Source organism: Allium sativum (assembly GCA_030737875.1). Taxonomy (NCBI): domain Eukaryota; kingdom Viridiplantae; phylum Streptophyta; class Magnoliopsida; order Asparagales; family Amaryllidaceae; genus Allium; species Allium sativum. The sequence continues at coordinate 562,519,992 of CM060919.1, read as the reverse complement.
TAACATGTTGCGTATTTTGTATTGTTGTTTATTTTTCCAATTTTTTTTCTTGCAATTGTTTTTTAAATTTCTATAAGCATACGTTTGTAATTTGCGTTCAATTTAGTACGTTAGGTTTTAACACAAGTGATGAGGCATGGGCATTTAGGTCTCTTTTCCTTTTAAAGTAATGACCTCCATTAACAAAAAAAACTAGAGTCCACTTAAAATCATCCCTCCTTTAACCAAATGTGAAGCCTGATCATTCATGAAAATAGATACACAATTAATATTGATGCTCACTGATTCGATGATAGCTTATTCAAAAGGGTGATGTATTCATGTTCCCTCAAGGACCGATCCATTTTCAATTCAATAACAACAACTACTACTAAATCAATTCAAATGTAAAAGTGATACTAAGAGATTTAAAGTTGACAGTATAAATAAAAGTAAAATAAAGTTTAAACTATAATTTAAAAGAATTAAACACATATTCATAGTAGTAGTGATGTGGTGATGAAGATGATTATAGAAATAATAGATGCTAGAGACTAGCACTACGTCTTATGTCCCTAATACACTAGTCATGTCAACTAAAACTAACAACACTTTCCTTAAACTACCTAAAAGCTAAAAGTTTTGGTTCATGGATCGTTAACTTCCATGCTCTCCTGTTCGCCACCAACTCTTCAGATATACTCCAATTTCTCAAGTCTCTTTTTACTACCTCCTCCCATGTCATCTTTGGTCGACCTCTACCTCCCTTTGGGTCTTCGGCGTAGCCTATAATTCCAACACGCAAGTGCATCGTGTTTCCTTCATTGGAGATGTCCAAACCATCTCAAGCGGTGTTGGACAAGCTTCTCCTTAACAGATGCAACTCCAAATTTGTCCCAGATATCAATATTTCTAATTCGATCTCGTCTGTATGTCCACAGCTCTGACGCAACATACTCATCTTTGCTACACTTATCATTTGGACATGTTGCATTTTTGTCGGCCATGTTGGAGAATGAAATTTTATTGACAAAAACCTTGTTTCAATCATTGTCATTATTGACTATAAAATACATACTAAAACTTTTATCCAGAATATATATACATATATATATATATACATGTATATACAGGATTTATATGCAGGTAATAGATATTGAAGACTTTATAGTAAAAAGATTCAAGATTTCAAAGGAGAATCAAGTCTCATAAGTATCTAGGTATCAAGAGTTCAAGATTATCAGAGTAACAGAGTCTAGTTAGTATGTAAAATTCTAAATAGCACTCAAATCTGTTTTCAAAGTATTTCTTTTCAAATTGTTTTTAAACTATTTTCAAAATTGATTTCAAATTCTTCTCAAATATATACAATTTCTAAATTTCTTATATATTAATTATAAAGTTTAATAATTATATATGTTTATAATTATATTATATAGTTTTAGATTATATGTTTAAATTATATTTTACTATGATTTTATATTTAAAAATTATATTCTAACATCTAGTTTTGTTTCAGGAATTTCCAGAATATATATTATTTTAAATACCTTTAAAATGATTTAAAATTCAAATTTATAATACATATGTCGACATATACACATTTTTACATGTCGACATATAACTGTCAGAAATTCAAATTGGTTCAAATTTGAATTTTCTAATAACTACCTTGTGTCTATTGAATTTTGAACGAATTCCATACTCTATATATATCATTTTCTTCCAGAAAAAATCATTTTTTTCTCTGTTTCTTCCTTAATCACTCTCTTTCTATATAATCAAATTAATGGCTACTCATATTCACAATCTAAGTGAAAATCTTGAAAAAACTTTCAATTCTTTCAAGAATATCATATCTATTATTCTACGCAATCAACGTCATTTAGAATAAGTCAGATAAAAATGATTGAACAATAAGAAAAACATGTTGATGCTACCCATTGGATGATTTCTTGTCTTTCTAGAGATGAAGATAACAACATCACCGGAGCACCTATCAACAAATACAACCAAGACTGGGAAGTCATAAAAGCGGATCCAATCTCGGTGGAGATGGATGGGTGGAAGTTCCAAGAAATGTATGATTAAATAACTTGTATGATTGGTTTGCTTTGTGGTATGTTTTTCAAATTTAAATACTTGTACATAATTTTCTTTATGAATATTGTATGGATTGATCGATTGTTTTGAAATGAACTATGATTGTATTAGTTATCCTCTTGTTTAGTTTATAGAATTACAATAGTATATCCATAGATTTAGGGAGAGTTTTAAGAAAATTCTAGATTCAGGAGGAGTTGTACATAGAATTAGACGCTAGGATAATTCATTTAGGAGGAGCATAGATATTTGTATTTTTGTTGATGACAAAGGGGGAGAAATTATAAAATAGGTATAGTTTAAGGGGGAGTTAGAACGAATTCATGGTGAAAAGTGGAGTAACCGAAGTGTAACAACCCTGAATTTTGGGGCCAATTTAAAATTTTATTTTAAGTGATTTTAATGAATTTTGATATTTAAAATAATCAATTTTAAATAATAATGATCACAAATTTGATTCAAATCGAAGTTAGAATGAATAATTTAATTTTAATTATAAAAAGAGTTAGAAATAGCACGGTAGTTTGAAAAGTCAAACTTGAACTTTGACTGACCATACAGAATGCAAAATTTAACGGATTTTAATGAAACCAAAAATATTAGAATCTATTTAAAAATATCTTTCCAACGAATCCGAAAAATCGAAATTTCATAGCGGAAATCAAAAGTTATGGCCAATTCAATTTTTAGAAAGGTCGCTGTAGAATTTATATATATATTATATATGGCCCGAAAGGCTACTTTTCACATATCTAGGAATTTGAATTCGAAACCACTTCCATTGAGTTCAGAATGATGTTTCTACATTGAAAAACAGTAAATACTTATATATTTCGAGTTTCGAAAATTATTTGTTTAAAAATGTATTTTTAATATTAAATATATTGGCCTTAAAAATAGTCATTTTTCAAACGACCTCTGTTTTCGACGAAACTACTTTTGTTGAAACCGGAATGTCAAATTATTGCTAGGTTTCAACTTTCAGAATTTTCCGAATTAATATGTGAGCGTGGGAAAGGAAAATGTGTTTTGACTATTTTAGTTAAATTTAAACGCCTTAAAAATAGCCATTTTTCAAACAGTCTCAGAATTCGACGAATATAATTTTGTTGGGTTCGTATCGTCAAAACAAAGCTAAAAATGATTTTTCGGTAATTTTTAGAATTAATATATAATCATAATTGATCTTTCAGTGTAAACGGACAATTTTTGACTTTAAAAATTCATTAAAAATTCATACGAGCTCAGAATTGAACGAAATTAATTTTTCTAGGTCCGCAGCGTCAAAACATAGCTAAATATATTTTTCGGGAATTTTTGAAGTTAATTTGTGGCCCCGGTGAATTTTCATGTACGGTCAATATTTAATTAATTAATTTTTAATAGGAAAAAATAAAAAAATTGCTACAGACATCAGTATTGGGGCCCGAGACATAGACCATTGCGCTCAAAAGACGTCCAAACCCTAAGAACGACAATAAGCAGGCCTAATTCTGAGTTCGGACCAAAATGGGCTTAAACGGGCTAATTAAATTATTAAATAATGATTAGGAAAACCTAATATAATATTATAAATTCCGAAAACACTGTTCATTCTTCCTCCTCCCGTCGTTTTTCCAGCCGCATGAACCCATGAACATTCAAAGTTTCAATCTCCGATTTCTCCCTCAATTCTCAACGAAATCCTTCGTGTAAATACACGTTTCGAAGAGATTTTCATGCTCTTCAATCTCCGACAAGTATCACCACCTCTCATCGACTGTAGCCGCCGCACCACCCTCCCCAAGGCGCGCCGAACGCAACCCCCCCACCCCCACCACGTTGAGCCGCACCTCCTCCAACTCCCGGTGAAGATGGCCCTCTCGTAGCTCTCCGATCTCCCGCAAACCGTTCGTAAAACGGTCGACTACAGCTCCCGAAATCCGCATTTGAAGATTTGAACAATTCTGAAAATTAAGGTATAAATATTTCAGAATTAGCCACGCTTATTTCCGTTGCTGTGCCAGTTGTTAAAGGCCGGAATTCTAATTTTTATATGAATTTCAAATTGAAATCTTCCAGATCCGCAAACGATTTGAATTCGAACACCAAATCTGATCGAACCTGAATCACCTCCTCTGACCAAACACTGTGAGAATTTATTTTTTTATTTAATTTAATTTATTTAATTATTATTTGCATGACTGTTAATAGTAGATCAAATAAGACATGCTGTTTAGAACATGGATCTGAACTATTCACCCCGTATGATGTTAAATCTGAATTGCATGAGATTAAATCTGAAATTTCAGGTTTAAATCTGAATTAATAATTAATTAAAATTAATTATGTGTTATTTATTTAATCACGCCATGTTGATTTTACATTTGTCAAGTTAAAACATCACCTTGTAATTACCTTGATACTAGTTATTGGATTTGGACTTGTTGTTATGTTTGGATGTTGTTGTTATGCGATGTGATGAAAATTTACATTCTTATTTGCGGAAAATAAAATAAGAATGCGACTTGTGGTGGAACTGGCATTTTATTATGTAAAATAAAAATAGGGATTTACATCGTATGATAAATTAACATTTTTGTTTAATGTTAAAAATAAGGATTTACATCGTATGACAAATTAACATTTTTGTTTAATGTTAAAAATAGGGATTTACATCGTATGACAAATTAACATTTTTGTTTAATGTTAAAAATAAGGATTTACATCGTATGACAAATTAACATTTTTGTTTAATGTTAAAAATAGGGATTTACATCGTATGACAAATTAACATTTTTGTTTAATGTTAAAAATAAGGATTTACATCGTATGACAAATTAACATTTTTGTTTAATGTTAAAAATAAGGATTTACATCGTATGACAAATTAACATTTTTGTTTAATGTTAAAGATAAGGATTTACATCGTGCGACAAATTAACATTTTTGTTTAATGTTAAAATTAAAAATAAGGATTTACATCGTGTGACAAATTAACATTTTTGTTTAATGTTAAAAATAGGGATTTACATCATATGACAAGTTAACATTTTTGTTTAATGTTAAAAATAAGGATTTACATCGTATGACAAATTAACATTTTTGTTTAATGTTAAAAATAGGGATTTACATCGTGTGACAAATTAACATTTTTGTTTAATGTTAAAAATAAGGATTTACATCGTACGGCAAATTAACATTTTTGTTTAATGTTAAAAATAAGGATTTACATCGTGTGACAAATTAACATTTTTGTTTAATGTTAAAAATAAGGATTTACATCGTATGACAAATCAACATTTTATTTAATGTTAAAAATAAGATATGTACATTGTATGTAAAGTTAACATTTTTATATAATGTTAAAAAAATAAAAATTTACATTGTATGTAAAATTAACATTTTTAATGTTAATATTATAAAAATTCAACCGTAGGATGACATTAACATTTTTAATGTTAATAAAAAAAATAACACTTTAGGATAACATTAACATTTTTAATGTTAATATTAAAAGGTAATTTAACCATAGGATTGGGTTACATTATTTTTTTTGTAAATTAAAAAGCAATTTAACATAGGATGAGATTACATTATTTTTAATGTTAATATTAAAAGGTAATTTAACCGTAGGATGGGTTACATCATTTTTGGTGTAAATTAAATAATAATATTAACTGTAGGAAAATTCACATTTTTATTAACGTGAATAAATAGACATTTTCACCGAATGTACATTTTACATATTTTTCATGTAGTTAAATAGTAAATACAACGTAGGATGATTTTACATTATTTTGATGTAATATAAAAGGAATTTCACCGTAAGATTAGTTAGCATTATTTTTAATGTTAATATAAAAGTAATTTCACCGCATGAACAATTAACATTATTTTTAATGTTAATAATAGTAATTTCACCGTATGACCATTAACATTATTTTTAAGGTTAATAATATTAAGGAGAATTGACCGTAGGAATGTTACATTATTTTATAATGTAAATTAAAAGAAGAATTGCACCGTAGGATGAGAATAACATTATTTTTAATGTTAATATTAAAAAGAGTGTAACCATAGGATTAAGATACATTATTTGTAATGTAGATAAAAAGAAGATTAATCGTAGGATAAGTTACATTATTTTTAATGTAAATTAAAATGTAGTTTAACCGTAGGAGTTAACATTTATTTTAAATGTTAATATTAAAAAGAACTTATATCGTATGAAGTTAACATTATTTTTGATGTAAATAAATAAGAACGTGATATGTAATGAAAGAATACGTTTTATTTAATATAAATAAAAATAAGATTTTGAGAATGCGTCGTTAAATAAGGAGTTTAATTATTTTAAATAATTAGAACAAGAATTAGCCGTTATAAAATAATATAACGACATGAAATAGTTTTCCAAAACTATAAGTATGCGAGGTTGTTTGGGAAGTCCGAGATACTCTCATCCCAAATTAAACCAAACGACGTTAAAGAATTGAAGTATGAGACGACGTATGAAGACCGTAAATCTTCCCTCGAATGGACAGCGATCGAGATCCTGAATTGACTTGCTCCCAATTCAAGGGTCAAGGTCATTGCCCAGACGTACATGTTGATTTCACGGCTTTGACTTTCGCTCAGACCCAGAGCATAAGTTTAAATGGATTGTGTGTCTGACATCGTACCCCGTTAAATATCATGTTGTTGATTTTCTGTTAATATATAAATGTTGGTGGTGGAGGATTTATTTTCTACTTAACACCCGTTTATATATTGACGGACGATCGACGGCACGGTATGGAGTGACAGTGTGGCATACTAAGATGCAAGGATCAAGGTTTCTTGTTGAAAAGCAGAACCTTGTGGTGACGATCAAAGCACCGCTTGAATAAGCAGAGCTTTGTGTATTACGTAACTTCACGAGCCTCACAAACCGGTAGAGTCTAAAACGGGAGAAGGGAACGCAGGGAGAGCAGCACGTTTCTTTCTAGCTAGAAGTGGTGTTTGGGTTTTAACACGGCCTGACATTTTACTTATGTGAATGATGGAACGAGGCGCCTCGGATAGGTCCTATAGGATCGGGAAACGTGTGTTCAGGTATAATTAATCCGCTAAGCTGTATTTGCGGACCGGCCCTACAGCTATCCAAGGGTTCTCCGCGGGGAATCCTGAGACACTAGCTAGAGTGCTCGAATCGGTAAGGAGCTCCTCTCTAGCCTTGACTCATGATGGAAACCAAAAATCCAAATACGAACCGACGAATTTGATTGTATTACTAGTATGGAGGCATAATATATGGGTACCTATGCTTCCTAGGATTGATACATTTACTTTGAAATGTTTTGATATTTACTAATAATAATATTAAACTCGTATTTGCCGTATTTAGCATGTTTAATCACTATAAGGTAAAACCTTATCCTCTGGTGTGCGTTGCATTGTGTGATGGGACCTGGGTCTTATGGTGATTTCATTTTTCTAAAAAGCATAACGTTGTTGTACGATTTACTTATTAGTTGTTTTTGACACTTTTATGCACGACAATCCATTAGAGTAAACCCGTTCCGCATTAGCGGCATGGTCTTTGGATTTGTCCTATTAATAGTGATTAATTAGTTAAGAATTCTCACACCAGTCCCACGACTGACTCGTTGTTTGTTTCCACCTTTTTGCAAACTCGGGTGCCCTCTTTCCACACGGGCAGTCGAGCAGTTGTCTACAGGTTTATCTCTTTAGCAGGATCCTGGATTGAAGCTTAAAGCTATGTCCAGAACATTGGAAGTCTTCCGCTGCCTTAGTTATTTTATTTCTGCTGCACTGTATTAAATTTATTGTAAAATTTTCTTTCGCTGTATTTTAAATTTCGATGCACTCTGATATATTATGTACTCTGATGTTATATTATCATGATGTAATAAAAGTATGCTGTTATTGTTCTGATGTTGTTGTATTCCCAAAGTTAACGTATGCGGATTTTGAACGGTCTTGGTCGATTTTGCGATCGATTAAGGTCGGGCAAAATCCGACTCGTTACAGTTGGTATCAGAGCTTTGGTTAGCTCAAATCTTTGGGGTACAACTCATTAGAACTGAAAAAAAGACTCATCAGAGATTGGATTAGTAATATCCAATAAGAATACTCATTAGAGATAGGATCAGCAGTATCTTAGAATGAGAAAACTCATTAGAGATAGGGTTAGTAATGCCCTAGAATGAGTTGGGAGTAGCAAGCCTATAATATACGTATTTGTGATTAATTATACTCTATTTTGGAAAATATGATTTTGAATATATAAAAAGTTATATATTTGAAAGTTAATCAACTAATGAAATTATTTAAACCAATGGAGAAAATATATATATATTAGTTAGTTAATTAATCAACTTTTAGCTTCGTCCCTTTTCGAGGACGAAAAGTTTTTAAATGGGGGAGACTGTAACAACCCTGAATTTTGGGGCCAATTTAAAATTTTATTTTAAGTGATTTTAATGAGTTTTGATATTTAAAATAATCTATTTTAAATAATAATGATCACAAATTAGATTCAAATCGAAGTTAGAATGAATAATTTAATTTTAATTATAAAAAGAGTTAGAAATAGCGCGGTAGTTTGAAAAGTCAAACTTGAACTTTGACTGACCATACAGAATGCAAAATTTAACGGATTTTAGTGAAACCAAAAATATTAGAATCTATTTAAAAATATCTTTCCAACGAATCCGAAAAATCGAAATTTCATAGCGGAAATCAAAAGTTATGGCCAATTCAATTTTTAGAAAGGTCGCTGTAGAATTTACATATATATTATATATGGCCCGAACGACTACTTTTCACATATGTAGGAATTTGAACTTGAAACCACTTCCATTGAGTTCAGAATGATGTTTCTACATTGAAAAACAGTAAACACTTATATATTTCGAGTTTCGGAAATTATTTGTTTAAAAATGTATTTTTAATATTAAATATATTGGCCTTAAAAATAGTCATTTTTCAAACAACCTCTGTTTTCGACGAAACCACTTTTGTTGGAACCGGAATATCAAATTATTGCTAGGTTTCAACTTTCAGAATTTTTCGAATTAATATGTGAGCGTGGGAAAGGAAAATGTGTTTTGACTATTTTAGTTAAATTTAAACGCCTTAAAAATAGCCATTTTTCAAACAGTCTCAGAATTCGACGAAAACAATTTTGTTGGGTTCGTATCATCAAAACAAAGCTAAAAATGATTTTTCGGTAATTTTTAGAATTAATATATAATCATAATTGATTTTTCAGTGTAAACGGACAATTTTTGACTTTAAAAATTCATTAAAAATTCATACGAGCTCAGAATTGAACGAAATTAATTTTTCTAGGTCCGCAACATTAAAACATAGCTAAATATATTTTTCGGGAATTTTTGAAGTTAATTTGTGGCCCTGGTGAATTTTCATGTACGGTCAATATTTAATTAATTAATTTTTAATAGGAAAAAAATAAAAAAAACGCTACAGACATCAGAATTGGGGCCCGAGACATAGCCCATTGCGCACAGAAGATGTCAAAACCCTAAGAAAGACAGTATGCATGCCTAATTCTGAGTTCGGACCAAAACGGGCTTAAACGGGCTAATTAAATTATTAAATAATGATTAGGAAAACCTAATATAATATTATAAATTTCGAAAACACTGTTCATTCTTCCTCCTCCAGTCGTTTTTCTAGCCGCATGAACCCATGAACATTCAAAATTTCAATCTCTGATTTCTCCCTCAATTCTCAACGAAATCCTTCGTGTAAATACACGTTTCGAAGAGATTTTCATGCTCTTCAATCTCTGACAAGAATCACCACCTCTCATCGACTGTAGCCGCCGCACCACCCTCCCCAAGGCACGCCGAACGCAGCCCCGCCACCCCCACCACGTTGAGCCGCACCTCCTCCAACTCCCGGTGAAGATAGCCCTCTTGTAGCTCTCCGATCTCCCGCAAACCGTTCGTAAAACGGTCGACTACAGCTCCCGAAATCCGCATTTGAAGATTTGAACAATTCTGAAAATTAAGGTATAAATATTTCAGAATTAGCCACGCATATTTCCATTGCTGTGCCACTTGTTAAAGGCCAGAATTCTAATTTTTACATGAATTTCAAATTGAAATATTCCAGATCCGCAAACGATTTGAATTCGAACACCAAATCTGATCGAACCTGAATCACCTCCTCTGACCAAACACTGTGAGAATTTATTTTTTTATTTAATTTAATTTATTTAATTATTATTTGCATGATTGTTAATAGTAGATCAAATAAGACATGTTGTTTAGAACATGGATCTGAACTATTCACCCCGTATGATGTTAAATCTGAATTGCATGAGATTAAATCTGAAATTTCAGGTTTAAATCTGAATTAATAATTAATTAAAATTAATTATGTGTTATTTATTTAATCGCGCCATGTTGATTTTACATATGTCAAGTTAAAACATCACCTTGTAATTACCTTGATACTAGTTATTGGATTTGGACTTGTTGTTATGTTTGGATGTTGTTGTTATGCGATGTGATGAAAATTTACATTCTTATTTGCTGCAAATAAAATAAGAACGCGACTTGTGGTGGAACTGGCATTTTATTATGTAAAATAAAAATAGGGATTTACATCGTATGACAAATTAACATTTTTGTTTAATGTTAAAAATAAGGATTTACATCGTATGACAAATTAACATTTTTGTTTAATGTTAAAAATAGGGATTTACATCGTATGACAAATTAACATTTTTGTTTAATGTTAAAAATGGGGATTTACATCGTATGACAAATTAACATTTTTGTTTAATGTTAAAAATGGGGATTTACATCGTATGACAAATCAACATTTTTGTTTAATGTTAAAAATGGGGATTTACATCGTATGACAAATTAACATTTTTGTTTAATGTTAAAAATAGGGATTTACATCGTATGACAAATTAACATTTTTGTTTAATGTTAAAAATAAGGATTTACATCGTGTGACAAATTAACATTTTTGTTTAATGTTAAAAATAGGGATTTACATCGTGTGACAAATTAACATTTTTGTTTAATGTTTAAAATAGGGATTTACATCGTATGACAAATTAACATTTTTGTTTAATGTTAAAAATAGGGATTTACATCGTGTGACAAATTAACATTTTTGTTTAATGTTAAAAAATAGGGATTTACATCGTATGACAAATTAATATTTTTGTTTAATGTTAAAAATAAGGATTTACATCGTGTGACAAATTAACAGTTTTGTTTAATGTTAAAAATAAGGATTTACATCGTATGACAAATCAACATTTTATTTAATGTTAAAAATAAGATATGTACATTGTATGTAAAGTTAACATTTTTATATAATGTTAAAAAAATAAAAATTTACATTGTATGTAAAATTAACATTTTTAATGTTAATATTATAAAAATTCAACCGTAGGACGACATTAACATTTTTAATGTTAATAAAAAAACACTTTAGGATAATTAACATTTTTAATGTTAATATTAAAAGGTAATTTAACCATAAGATTGGGTTACATTATTTTTTTTTGTAAATTAAAAAGCAATTTAACATAGGATGAGATTACATTATTTTTAATGTTAATATTAAAAGGTAATTTAACCGTAGGATGGGTTACATCATTTTTGGTGTAAATTAAATAATAATATTAACTGTAGGAAAATTCACATTTTTATTAACGTGAATAAATAGACATTTTCACCGAATGTACATTTTACATATTTTTCATGTAATTAAATAGTAAATACAACGTAGGATGATTTTACATTATTTTGATGTAATATAAAAGGAATTTCACCGTAAGATTAGTTAGCATTATTTTTAATGTTAATATAAAAGTAATTTCACCGCATGAACAATTAACGTTATTTTTAATGTTAATAATAGTAATTTCACCGTATGACCATTAACATTATTTTTAAGGTTAATAATATTAAAGAGAATTGACCGTAGGAATGTTACATTATTTTATAATGTAAATTAAAAGAAGAATTGCACCGTAGGATGAGAATAACATTATTTTTAATGTTAATATTAAAAAGAGTGTAACCGTAGGATTAAGATACATTATTTGTAATGTAGATAAAAAGAAGATTAATCGTAGGATATGTTACATTATTTTTAATGTAAATTAAAATGTAGTTTAACCATAGGAGTTAACATTTATTTTAAATGTTAATATTAAAAAGAACTTATATCGTATGAAGTTAACATTATTTTTGATGTAAATAAATAAGAACGTGATATGTAATGAAAGAATACGTTTTATTTAATATAAATAAAAATAGGATTCTGAGAATGCGTCGTTAAATAAGGAGTTTAATTATTTTAAATAATTAGAACAAGAATTAGCCGTTATAAAATAATATAACGACATGAAATAGTTTTCCAAAACTATAAGTATGCGAGGTTGTTTGGGAAGTCCGAGATACTCTCATCCCAAATTAAACCAAACGACGTTAAAGAATTGAAGTATGAGACGACGTATGAAGACCGTAAATCTTCCCTCGAATGGACAGCGATCGAGATCCTGAATTGACTTGCTCCCAATTCAAGGGTCAAGGTCATTGCCCAGACGTACATGTTGATTTCACGGCTTTGACTTTCGCTCAGACCCAGAGCATAAGTTTAAATGGATTGTGTGTCTGACATCGTACCCCGTTAAATATCATGTTGTTGATTTTCTGTTAATATATAAATGTTGGTGGTGGAGGATTTATTCTCTACTTAACACCCGTTTATATATTGACGGACGATCGACGACACGGTATGGAGTGACAGTGTGACATACTAAGATGCAAGGATCAAGGTTTCTTGTTGAAAAGCAGAACCTTGTGGTGACGATCAAAGCACCGCTTGAATAAGCAGAGCTTTGTGTATTACGTAACTTCACGAGTCTCACAAACCAGTAGAGTCTAAAACGGGAGAAGGGAACGCAGGGAGAGCAGCACGTTTCTTTCTAGCTAGAAGTGGTGTTTGGGTTTTAACACGGCCTGACATTTTACTTATGTGAATGATGGAACGAGGCGCCTCAGATAGGTCCTATAGGATCGGGAAACGTGTGTTCAGGTATAACTAATCCGCTAAGCTGTATTTGCGGACCGGCCCTGCAGCTATCCAAGGGTTCTCCGCGGGGAATCCTGAGACACTAGCTAGAGTGCTCGAATTGGTAAGGAGCTCCTCTCTAGCCTTGACTCATGATGGAAACCAAAAATCCAAATACGAACCGACGAATTTGATTGTATTACGAGTACGGAGGCATAATATATGGGTACCTATGCTTCCTAGGATTGATACATTTACTTTGAAATGTTTTGATATTTACTAATAATAATATTAAACTCGTATTTGTCGTATTTAGCATGTTTAATCACTATAAGGTAAAACCCTATCCTCTGGTGTGCGTTGCATTGTGTGATGGGACCTGGGTCTTATGGTGATTTCATTTTTCTAAAAAGCATAACGTTGTTGTACGATTTACTTATTAGTTGTTTTTGACACTTTTATGCACGGCAATACATTAGAGTAAACCCGTTCCGCATTAGCGGCGTGGTCTTTGGATTTGTCCTATTAATAGTGATTAATTAGTTAAGAATTCTCACACCAGTCCCACGACTGACCCGTTGTTTGTTTCCACCTTTTTGCAAACTCGGGTGCCCTCTTTCCATACGGGCAGTCGAGCAGTTGTCTACAGGTTTATCTCTTTAGCAGGATCCTGGATTGAAGCTTAAAGCTATGTCCAGAACATTGGAAGTCTTCCTGTGACGGCCGGGAATTTCGCTCGATCCGAATCAGTCGTTAAACCGATCTAGACCGTTCGAAACCCCTGATCGTTTGAGAACAGGACAAATCAGAACACAAACAGAAGAACATTTCATTGTTATTACAACAATTCCATCAGATACAAGAATATACAGAGTATAAATGAATAAATTACATTCGATAAATATCAGAGATTACAATCAATTACATAGCAGCGGAAAAATAATACAAAGCACAACTGAAGGTGATATACGGATACAGAGCTTTCCGGATATCATTCCAGCTGTAAACCAGGATCCTGTGAATATAAATCTGCAAAACCAAAACTACTAGCTGCCCGTGCGGAAAATAGGGGCACCCAGAGTTTAGGTTAAAACAATAAACTCCAGGTCAGTCATGTGACTGGTGTGAGAACTAAAACAGTTATTTAAAACTTTACTTTAAAAGAGAGTAATTCAAGGGACCACGCCGTATAACACGGAACAGGTTTCCTCCCAAGAATACCAGTGCATAGAATAAACAACGCAATGCTTTTTCGAAAAATGAAGCTATTATAAGACCCAGGTCCCATCACACAATGCAACGCAAGCCGGAGGATAGGGTTTTCCCTTATAATAGCCAAACATGCTTGGTACGTTTAAAACAAATCATTTGATACTATAATAAGTGTATAGTGTCAAAACATTTCAATCATAAATATCAATCATAGGCGGCATAGCTACCATCTACTATGTCGCCATACTAGTTCTACAATTAAAACCGCGATACACGTATTGGAAATTGGATTTCCGTCATGAGTCGAGGCAAGGGGCAAGCTCCTCTCCGCGTTCGAGACACTCTAGCAAATGCCTCAGGGCTACGCACTCTGGGCAACCCTTGGATGCTTTAGGGCCGGTCCTCACTTACGTTAGAGGATTAGTATTCCTGAACACACATTTCCCGGTCCTTACAGACCTATAATCGAGGCGCCTCGCATTCCAACAACCACAAAGGTGAAAAGTATATAAATGTCAGGGCTGGTAAGTCACTGACACCACCAAAGCTAGAAAGAAACTTCGTGCTCTCCCTGCAGTCCGCATCCCGTTTTTAACTCATACCGAGGTGTGAGGCTCGCGAATTCACGTTATACACAAAGCTACGCCACAAAGGCCATGCTTTGATCATCAACCACAAGACTTTGCTTTTCAACAGAAGCCTTGATCATTGCATCTTAGCGTGCCACACAGGCAATTCACGCCATGCGACTGATGTCCATCGATATACAACCTCTGAGCTCGTATGTCTCAGAGAAGGGCGTTAAGCAAAAGAATAAATTCTCCGCCGCCAAACAGATGTATATTTAATAGAAATCAATCAACACAGAATAAAATCCAATGTCAGACACACAATCCATTTACAAGTCCGTTCTGGGTCTGAACGAAACCGGAGGCACTTTCCTCGCATATCCATCCATCTCCAAGTACGTCTGGACGACCACCAACTATTTCCATCCTCTTGGGTGCACAGCCCAATCAGGATC
The DNA here is from genome assembly GCA_030737875.1 of Allium sativum. Taxonomy (NCBI): domain Eukaryota; kingdom Viridiplantae; phylum Streptophyta; class Magnoliopsida; order Asparagales; family Amaryllidaceae; genus Allium; species Allium sativum. The sequence continues at coordinate 562,504,616 of CM060919.1, read as the reverse complement.
GTCAGTAATTATCCAAACGATGTGAAGACTTCAGGTCTTCGACCACCGTCTTCATCTTCGACATATCGTCGAATCGGTTATTCAGAATGGGTGTAAACCCGGACTTTCCGAACAACCCGCGTATATTAAAAACAAATGTTACGCAAACACAACATACGCCTCATTCCAATTCATTAGTCACTAACCGCAAATTAGCAAGAGAACAATTTCCCAAACATTAACCCCGAAGGCCGAAACCAACATCAGATCAATATCCAGGAAACCATTCTTCTTAGCCAACCGACAGCTAGTTTCTAAATTTCACATTCTTAGGGAAAGATTCCCATTAATTTTATCCAAGATAAATTCTTTAAAATTTATCCTGTAATCTTCCTTTGGATGCCATTTAAAACCAAATTATGGTTTTTCCAACTAGTCGAGATTAGCGAACCGTAACGAAGTAATTATTTATTTTATTCCCCAATCCCAACCTATTCATCCCATGAAGCAAAACTGGTAATACTCCATATCTAACACCGTGGTGTTATCGGTAAAATTAATTACCATTTCACGTTCAAATCTAATTAAAGATTTAACTATCGCTTTGGAGCAAAACTGGTAATACTCCATTCTTGCTCATTTCTAAATTTGATGATTTAGATTATAGATTCACATTTCAATCTAATTGCAGATTCATTAGAACTCCTTTTACTGGGTTAAAGAACTAGGTGTTATTTAAAACACAGTTCACGACAAACCCAAATCACATTCAATTTATTATCGGGTTAAAGAACTAGTGTTATTTAAAACACTGTTCACGATAAACCCAAATTACATCCAATCAAATATATTAGAAATTCCGATTATTTAAAACCCCTTTTTAAATCTAATTTATTTATTTAAAAATAAAAACCCGGGTTTTAAATTTAGTTCAAAACTAGTTCATTTCGATAAAAATCTATTTTTATCTTTTCAAATATGGAGTTTTTCACCCCAATTTTTCCCAAATCATTTCTTATGATTTTACACAAATTATTACTATTTTTAATAATTTTATCAAGGCCTGTACAGTCGATTTCCACCAATGGCCATCGAACTGCACTTACAGCGACCTTTTTCGGATTTGATTTGGACGTATCTCCAAATCCAACCGTTAGATTTCAAATTTCAAATATTCGTTAGAAAGCTCTTTTCGATACGAACCCAATGGTTCCGGTTTTATGAGAATCCGACGGTCGGATCTCCCGTAATGTCCGTTTGAAATAAATGGTCGAAATTCACGAACTGCCGCGGCGCGTTCTATTCAGGCCATTATATTATATATATAATATATATAATATATATCTCGTCGATTTCTATTTAAAACGAATTATACAAATAGTTTTAAATTCGTTTCAAAAGCAATTTCAACTTCCATTTCAATTCAAATCAAAATTGAATTCTTCTTTATAAATTCATTTTAAAATTCATTTCTATTCAATTCAAATTTCAATTAAATTTGAATTCATTTCAATTCGCTTTCAATTCAATTTGAATTCGTTTTCAATTCAATTCAATTCAAATTGGTTTTCTATTCCATTCAATTCGAAATTGTTTTATATTCAATTCATTTCGAAATCGTTATATATTCAATTCATATCGAAATCCTTATATATTCAATTCATATCGAAATCGTTATATATTCAATTCATTTCGAAATCGTTTTATATTCAATTCATTTCGAAATCGTTTTATATTCAATTCATTTCGAAATTGTTTTATATTCAATTCATTTCGAAATTGTTATATATTCAATTCATATCGAAATCGTTATATATTCAATTCATTTCGAAATCGTTTTATATTCAATTCATTTCGAAATCGTTTTATATTCAATTCATTTCGAAATCGTTATATATTCAATTCATATCGAAATCGTTATGTATTCAATTCATATCGAAATCGTTATGTATTCAATTCAGCTTAAACTGAATAAAATCGATATAAATATCGTTCACGTCAAAATGGCGTCAATCTAACCAACACGGCTTCATATATTTCTATTTTCAAATATTCTATTCAACAAATGAATATTTATTTTTGTCAACACACGACTAATCTCAACGAATGAGTACTGCCCATGTGTGACTATTTTTGTTAAATTATTATATTTTATGAAAATTAAGGTGTCTATCATTTGATATTAAATCAGACTCCAACTGTAAATTAGTAAGAGAACGATTCCCTGAATATTAACCCCGAAGGCCGGAACCAACATCAGATCAATATTCAGGAGACCACTCATCTCATCTATTTTCCAGTTAGTTTCTAATTCTATATATGATAAAGATGTAAATTTTATTGTTAAAATATTTCGTTCAACACATGACTAATCTCAACGGATGAGTACAGTCAACACATGAACCTTTATATTATATTGATAAAGATATAATTTTATTATAAAAATATTTCGTTCAACACATGACTAATCTCAACGGATGAGTACAGTCAACACATGAACCTTTATATTATATTGATAAAGATGTAAATTTTATTATTAAAATATTTCGTTCAACACATGACTAATCTCAACGAATGAGTACAGTCAACACATGAACATTTATATTATATAATATTCTTAATCTTTTAAATTGGAATGAGGCCCAATCAATTACCATATAGCGTTAACTATATGGATTTTCATACAACACATGTATATAATAGCATTGAAAAATAATCAACCATCAACCAAAGTGCACCACACTGTATAAGCATCAAATATAGATATCTAACGCTTATAACAGCTTGTCAATCAATCGATCGACATATTTAATCAATCAGGATGAGTGAACTTCAAATTTCATCCCAACACCCGTGTGGGGTTTCAAACAATCAAACATAGATTTCATTTGTGCAGTTGGGCGATGTGTAAAATTTATCGACCCAATCAATGTCATTCAAATAGGTGCACATAAACAAACCGTCCGGTTTGTAAATGAATATTTTATTTTATTCACTTTCACGTTAAAAAATATATTTTTAACGATAAAACATTTTAGTTTAACATATGAATATCTATTCAGTTCATTCTTTAAATAAAATGATATTTTTTTTATTCTTCTAACATATTTTAGAAAATTTCGGCGGCATAACGGCACGATACTAGAAACGGGACGAGGCCTAGCCTTATCCCCGGACTAGTGAAGGCCCACGCCATTCACACATCAATAAAATCAACTTCATTTCACCAAACAATTAAATTCAAACCAAATAATCTAACTAACTACACAACCAAACAATTAAACAAACAAGTCATCCATGGTCTGTGGATGACGGGTGTCAGGTGCTACTAAACACCGTCTGCATCCTAGCATATATATATAACTAGAAAAATTAAATTGAAAGGTGAGAAGTTCTCACCAATAGCTATCCAATATCACGACTCTTCATTTAGAGAAGTCTTCGTCGTTATCGCATCTTCGTCATCCTCGTTGCCCGTAGCCACTACATATATAAAAATCACACATTTTTATATTTTGATGTCTTTAAAATAAAAAATCACATTTTTATTTATTCACCTTCAATTTAAAAATCATATTTTTATAATTGCTTCATACCTTTTAAAAATTGAATTTTTACTTCGTTATACTTTATATAAAAATCAAATTTTTACTATGTTATTCAATATATAAAAATCGACCTTTTATTATGATTTTCAATATATAAAAATCGAATTTTTATACCTCTACTATATAGATAAAAATTATAATTTCACATCGATGTTCATATAGTAAAGATTATATTTTTATCACGCTATTCTTCATATAAAGATTTCGCCTTTTCAAAAATAAAGCTTTCGCCTTTTCAAATATAAAGATTATATTTTCTCGAAGTAAAAATCATATTTTTACTTCACTACTCATCTCAAAATATCGTCTTTTCATATCTAAAAATATCGCCTTTTTATATTTAAAAATATCGCCTTTATTTTGGTACCTATATAAAGATGATATTTTTAATATTCCTATCATGTAAAAATTATATTTTTAATTTTCTACCTAACCAAAAATCATATTTTTACATCATCTATATAGTAAAGACTATATTTTTAATACTTTAAAAATATAAAAATCATATTTTTAATACTTTAAAAATATAAAAATCATATTTTTAACTTCTTGTTTATGTAAAAATTATATCTTTACATAGAAATCGCCTTATATAAAAATCGACCTTTTTGCTTAACACACTAAGATAATTAAAATTTGAAATTAATAAAGCTGATTTAAATTAAAACTCACCTTCGAAACTGAAGAGGGGGTCTCGGGTTATGGTGTGGGATTCATCAGGGTGTCGCGGGTGGGATTGGGGCTGTGGGAGCGTGGCCTAATCGGAGAGGAGGAAATAGGGGGTCGGCGGTGGGACCTGACGCCAGCAGCGGTGGACTCGGGGCTAGGTGGCGGCGCTCGAAGGATTGGGAGGGGGACGACGAGTTCTACAGAGGAGGAGAGGAAGGCATCGCGAGGTAGAAGGCTGGAGGAGGTGGAGGAGAAGGATCGGAGGGGGAAGGAAGCGCCGGCTCCGGCGGCGCGATGGGCGACGGATCGCCCCCCCGTCGATTCTCTTCCAAGCCCCTTTTTTTTTTCTGAGTCGTGAAAACAAAGAACGGGGGGGGTTATATGAAAAATATATATATTTAATTATTTAATTACTTTCAAAAAGCAACTTTTATTTTCGACCTCAAAACGAGACCCACCGCCTGTCATCCATAGCGTTTTACCCCCATTCTGAACACAATGGGATATGTATCGTAGGTTGATTCGGACGTTACGATCAGTTTCCGTTGAACTTACATTTAAATCTATATATTAAATTTGAACGCGCATTTCAATTTACCGGGGTCACATACTAACTCGAAAAATTCCAGAAAAATATTTTCTAGCTTTGTATTGACGATACGGTCCTAACAAAACTAGTTTCGTCGAATTCTGAGACCGTTTGAAAAATGGCCAATTTCCAGTCGATTAAAATCAACTGAAACCGGTCAAACGCATTTTCCTTTGCCACGCTCACATATTGATTTGAAAAATTATAAAATTTGAAATCTAACAATTACTTGACACCACGGACCCAACAAAACTGGTTTCGTCGAAATCCGAGGTCGTTTGCAAAATGTCTATTTTTAAGGGCCTGAATTCCATAGCGACTATTCAGAATTTTCAACTGGACATATCTTTTGATTCCCGCTATGAAATTTTGATTCTTCGGATTCGTTGGAAAGATATTCACAAATAGATCCTAATGTTTTTGGTTTCACTAAAATCCGGATTGTTTTGCACCCGGCACATTCAATTGAAGTTTGAAATCGAATTATCGAACTACCGCGCCATTTTCAATTCTATTATAATTATATATAATTATTTATATTCTAACGACGACGCGTATAATATATACGTTCTATATATATTCAAAATAAATTTCTCGGTCGATATTATTTAAAATAATTCATTTTAAATATGCAAAATTCGTTAAAATTGCCAAAATAAAAATTTTAAACTGGCTCAGATTTTCCGGGTTATTACAATCTCCCCCACTTAAAACTTTTCGTCCCCGAAAAGGAACAAAGTCGAAAGTGGTTTGATTAATCAGCTCTACGTTCGATTTGGCTTCCATTCTCCAACTTTTCAGTTTCTGAGAATTTTCAAATTTTCAAAAATTTGGCTAACACCCTAAATTTTCGAAAAATTTCGCCATAACCTCCCCTGCACCGGGAGCATCGGGGAATTTCAAATAGCTTCCCCGGTCCTTCTGATCTCAAAAAGAAAAAGAAAAAGCCAAGCGGCTAGCCAATAGGCTCATAAAATCATCATCACCCAAACAAAACAGTAAATTATGTAGTAAACATGTACCTATTTGTCGGGCAAACAAATTTTATTCTCTGGCTCTAGCCTCCTTGCTATGACCTGTTCAATGTAAGTACATGTATATGCAAGCAAATGCGACCAATTCTCAATATAAGTCAATATTTGATTCAATTAGGCTAAATGGTTCAAAATTATCAATCAAATAAGCAAACAACACAACCATCAATCAATTAGTGAATTAACGTTTCAAATTCATAATTTTGATATATATACTAAAAAATCATGTTTTTGATGCCAATTCACAACAATGAGTTCTAACTATATTAGTTTTGGTTCTCACACCAGTCTAATGGAAATATATCGATATCACACCTTCGTCACTCGAACATGAATACTAATGACGACTAGTCAATCATCAGAATCATCTTCGGGCCACTAGAGTATGATTCTATATCTATCCAGTATATTAAAACTTCGAATATACGTTCATGACGCGTATATGCAAAATCTTTATATACTCGATTGTCCATATTCAAAATAAATAAATATTCAAATACGTTTTAAAATGGTTTAAATTTTCAAAACAAAATTGTTTTCTTTTGAAAAATATACTCTTCACACTCGTTCTAGGATACTACTGATCCTATCTCTAACGAGTCATTCTAATTGGATATTTCTAATCCAATATCTGATGAATTCTTTCGTATGGTTCTAATGTGTCTTGTTCTCGAGCTCTGTAAACCAAAGCTCTGATACCAAATGTGACGGCCGGGAATTTCGCTCGATCCGAATCAGTCGTTAAACCGATCTAGACCGTTCGAAACCCCTGATCGTTTGAGAACAGGACAAATCAGAACACAAACAGAAGAACATTTCATTGTTATTACAACAATTCCATCAGATACAAGAATATACAGAGTATAAATGAATAAATTACATTCGATAAATATTAGAGATTACAATCAATTACATAGCAGCGGAAAAATAATACAAAGCACAACTGAAGGTGATATACGGATACAGAGCTTTCCGGATATCATTCCAGCTGTAAACCAGGATCCTGTGAATATAAATCTGCAAAACCAAAACTACTAGCTGCCCATGCGGAAAATAGGGGCACCCAGAGTTTAGGTTAAAACAATAAACTCCAGGTCAGTCATGTGACTGGTGTGAGAACTAAAACAGTTATTTAAAACTTTACTTTAAAAGAGAGTAATTCAAGGGACCACGCCGTATAACACGGAACGGGTTTCCTCCCAAGAATACCAGTGCATAGAATAAACAACGCAATGCTTTTTCGAAAAATGAAGCTATTATAAGACCCAGGTCCCATCACACAATGCAACGCAAGCCGGAGGATAGGGTTTTCCCTTATAATAGCCAAACATGCTTGGTACGTTTAAAACAAATCATTTGATACTATAATAAGTGTATAGTGTCAAAACATTTCAATCATAAATATCAATCATAGGCGGCATAGCTACCATCTACTATGTCGCCATACTAGTTCTACAATTAAAACCGCGATACACGTATTGGAAATTGGATTTCCGTCATGAGTCGAGGCAAGGGGCAAGCTCCTCTCCGCGTTCGAGACACTCTAGCAAATGCCTCAGGGCTACGCACTCTGGGCAACCCTTGGATGCTTCAGGGCCGGTCCTCACTTACGTTAGAGGATTAGTATTCCTGAACACACGTTTCCCGGTCCTTACAGACCTATAATCGAGGCGCCTCGCATTCCAACAACCACAAAGGTGAAAAGTATATAAATGTCAGGGCTGGTAAGTCACTGACACCACCAAAGCTAGAAAGAAACGTCGTGCTCTCCCTGTAGTCCGCATCCCGTTTTTAACTCATACCGAGGTGTGAGGCTCGCGAATTCACGTTATACACAAAGCTACGCCACAAAGGCCATGCTTTGATCATCAACCATAAGACTTTGCTTTTCAACAGAAGCCTTGATCATTGCATCTTAGCGTGCCACACAGGCAATTCACGCCATGCGACTGATGTCCATCGATATACAACCTCTGAGCTCGTATGTCTCAGAGAAGGGCGTTAAGCAAAAGAATAAATTCTCCGCCGCCAAACAGATGTATATTTAATAGAAATCAATCAACACAGAATAAAATCCAATGTCAGACACACAATCCATTTACAAGTCCGTTCTGGGTCTGAACGAAACCGGAGGCACTTTCCTCGCATATCCATCCATCTCCAAGTACGTCTGGACGACCACCAACTATTTCCATCCTCTTGGGTGTACAGCCCAATCAGGATCGTCAGTAATTATCCAAACGATGTGAAGACTTCCGGTCTTCGACCACCGTCTTCATCTTCGACATATCGTCGAATCGGTTATTCAGAATGGGTGTAAACCCGGACTTTCCGAACAACCCGCGTATATTAAAAACAAATGTTACGCAAACACAACATACGCCTCATTCCAATTCATTAGTCACTAACCGCAAATTAGCAAGAGAACAATTTCCCAAACATTAACCCCGAAGGCCGAAACCAACATCAGATCAATATCCAGGAAACCATTCTTCTTAGCCAACCTACAACTAGTTTCTAAATTTCACATTCTTAGGGAAAGATTCCCATAAATTTTATCCAAGATAAATTCTTTAAAATTTATCCTGTAATCTTCCTTTGGATGCCATTTAAAACCAAATTATGGTTTTTCCAACTAGTCGAGATTAGCGAACCGTAACGAAGTAATTATTTATTTTATTCCCCAATCCCAACCTATTCATCCCATGAAGCAAAACTGGTAATACTCCATATCTAACACCGTGGTGTTATCGGTAAAATTAATTACCATTTCACGTTCAAATCTAATTAAAGATTTAACTATCGCTTTGGAGCAAAACTGGTAATACTCCATTCTTGCTCATTTCTAAATTTGATGATTTAGATTATAGATTCACATTTCAATCTAATTGCAGATTCATTAGAACTCCTTTTACTGGGTTAAAGAACTAGGTGTTATTTAAAACACAGTTCACGACAAACCCAAATCACATTCAATTTATTATCGGGTTAAAGAACTAGTGTTATTTAAAACACTGTTCACGATAAACCCAAATTACATCCAATCAAATATATTAGAAATTCCGATTATTTAAAACCCCTTTTTAAATCTAATTTATTTATTTAAAAATAAAAACCCGGGTTTTAAATTTAGTTCAAAACTAGTTCATTTGGATAAAAATCTATTTTTATCTTTTCAAATATGGAGTTTTTCACCCCAATTTTTCCCAAATCATTTCTTATGATCTTACACAAATTATTACTATTTTTAATAATTTTATCAAGGCCTGTACAGTCGATTTCCACCAATGGCCATCGAACTGCACTTACAGCGACCTTTTTCGGATTTGATTTGGACGTATCTCCAAATCCAACCGTTAGATTTCAAATTTAAAATATTCGTTAGAAAGCTCTTTTCGATACGAACCCAATGGTTCCGGTTTTATGAGAATCCGACGGTCGGATCTCCCGTAATGTCCGTTTGAAATAAATGGTCGAAATTCACGAACTGCCGCGGCGCGGCGCGTTCTATTCAGGCCATTATATTATATATATATAATATATATAATATATATCTCGTCGATTTCTATTTAAAACGAATTATACAAATAGTTTTAAATTCGTTTTAAAAGCAATTTCAACTTCCATTTCAATTCAAATCAAAATTGAATTCTTCTTTATAAATTCATTTTAAAATTCCTTTCTATTCAATTCAAATTTCAATTAAATTTGAATTCATTTCAATTCGCTTTCAATTCAATTTGAATTCGTTTTCAATTCAATTCAATTCAAATTGGTTTTCTATTCCATTCAATTCGAAATTGTTTTATATTCAATTCATTTCGAAATCGTTATATATTCAATTCATATTGAAATCGTTATATATTCAATTCATATCGAAATCGTTATATATTCAATTCATTTCGAAATCGTTTTATATTCAATTCATTTCGAAATCGTTTTATATTCAATTCATTTCGAAATCGTTTTATATTCAATTCATTTCGAAATCGTTATATATTCAATTCATATCGAAATCGTTATATATTCAATTCATTTCGAAATCGTTTTATATTCAATTCATTTCGAAATCGTTTTATATTCAATTCATTTCGAAATCGTTATGTATTCAATTCATATCGAAATCGTTATGTATTCAATTCATATCGAAATCGTTATGTATTCAATTCAGCTTAAACTGAATAAAATCGATATAAATATCGTTCACGTCAAAATGGCGTCAATCTAACCAACACGGCTTCATATATTTCTATTTTCAAATATTCTATTCAACAAATGAATATTTATTTTTGTCAACACACGACTAATCTCAACGAATGAGTACTGCCCACGTGTGACTATTTTTGTTAAATTATTATATTTTATGAAAATTAAGGTGTCTATCATTTGATATTAAATCAGACTCCAACTGTAAATTAGTAAGAGAACGATTCCCTGAATATTAACCCCGAAGGCCAGAACCAACATCAGATCAATATTCAGGAGACCACTCATCTCATCTATTTTCCAGTTAGTTTCTAATTCTATATATGATAAAGATGTAAATTTTATTGTTAAAATATTTCGTTCAACACATGACTAATCTCAACGGATGAGTACAGTCAACACAGGAACCTTTATATTATATTGATAAAGATATAATTTTATTATAAAAATATTTCGTTCAACACATGACTAATCTCAACGGATGAGTACAGTCAACACATGAACCTTTATATTATATTGATAAAGATGTAAATTTTATTATTAAAATATTTCGTTCAACACATGACTAATCTCAACGAATGAGTACAGTCAACACATGAACATTTATATTATATAATATTCTTAATCTTTTAAATTGGAATGAGGCCCAATCAATTACCATATAGCGTTAACTATATGGATTTTCATACAACACATGTATATAATAGCATTGAAAAATAATCAACCATCAACCAAAGTGCACCACACTGTATAAGCATCAAATATAGATATCTAACGCTTATAACAGCTTGTCAATCAATCGATCGACATATTTAATCAATCAGGATGAGTGAACTTCAAATTTCATCCCAACACCCGTGTGGGGTTTCAAACAATCAAACATAGATTTCATTTGTGCAGTTGGGCGATGTGTAAAATTTATCAACCCAATCAATGTCATTCAAATAGGTGCACCTAAACAAACCGTCCGGTTTGTAAATGAATATTTTATTTTATTCACTTTCACGTTAAAAATTATATTTTTAACGATAAAACATTTTATTTTAACATATGAATATCTATTCAGTTCATTCTTTAAATAAAATGATATTTTTTTTATTCTTCTAACATATTTTAGAAAATTTCGGCGGCATAACGGCACGATACTAGAAACGGGACGAGGCCTAGCCTTATCCCCGGACTAGTGAAGGCCCACGCCATTCACACATCAATCAAATCAACTTCATTTCACCAAACAATTAAATTCAAACCAAATAATCTAACTAACTACACAACCAAACAATTAAACAAACAAGTCATCCATGGTCTGTGGATGACGGGTGTCAGGTGCTACTAAACACCGTCTGCATCCTAGCATATATATATAACTAGAAAAATTAAATTGAAATGTGAGAAGTTCTCACCAATAGCTATCCAATATCACGACTCTTCATTTAGAGAAGTCTTCGTCGTTATCGCATCTTCGTCATCCTCGTTGCCCGTAGCCACTACATATATAAAAATCACACATTTTTATATTTTGATGTCTTTAAAATAAAAAATCACATTTTTATTTATTCACCTTCAATTTAAAAATCATATTTTTATAATTGCTTCATACCTTTTAAAAATTGAATTTTTACTTCGTTATACTTTATATAAAAATCAAATTTTTACTATGTTATTCAATATATAAAAATCGACCTTTTATTATGATTTTCAATATATAAAAATCGAATTTTTATACCTCTACTATATAGATAAAAATTATAATTTCACATCGATGTTCATATAGTAAAGATTATATTTTTATCACGCTATTCTTCATATAAAGATTTCGCCTTTTCAAAAATAAAGCTTTCGCCTTTTCAAATATAAAGATTATATTTTCTCGAAGTAAAAATCATATTTTTACTTCACTACTCATCTCAAAATATCGTCTTTTCATATCTAAAAATATCGCCTTTTTATATTTAAAAATATCGCCTTTATTTTGCTACCTATATAAAGATGATATTTTTAATATTCCTATCATGTAAAAATTATATTTTTAATTTTCTACCTAACCAAAAATCATATTTTTACATCATCTATATAGTAAAGACTATATTTTTAATACTTTAAAAATATAAAAATCATATTTTTAATACTTTAAAAATATAAAAATCATATTTTTAACTTCTTGTTTATGTAAAAATATATCTTTACATAGAAATCGCCTTATATAAAAATCGACCTTTTTGCTTAACACACTAAGATAATTAAAATTTGAAATTAATAAAGCTGATTTAAATTAAAACTCACCTTCGAAACTGAAGAGGGGGTCTCGGGTTATGGTGTGGGATTCATCAGGGTGTCGCGGGTGGGATTGGGGCTGTGGGAGCATGGCCTAATCGGAGAGGAGGAAATAGGGGGTCGGCGGTGGGACCTGACGCCAGCAGCGGTGGACTCGGGGCTAGGTGGCGGCGCTCGAAGGATTGGGAGGGGGACGACGAGTTCTACAGAGGAGGAGAGGAAGGCATCGCGAGGTAGAAGGCTGGAGGAGGTGGAGGAGAAGGATCGGAGGGGGAAGGGAGCGCCGGCTCCGGCGGCGCGATGGGCGACGGATCGCCCCCCCGTCGATTCTCTTCCAAGCCCTTTTTTTTTTTCTGAGTCGTGAAAACAAAGAACGGGGGGGGGGGGTTATATGAAAAATATATATATATTTAATTATTTAATTACTTTCAAAAAGCAACTTTTATTTTTGACCTCAAAACGAGACCCACCGCCTATCGTCCATAGCGTTTTACCCCCATTCTGAACACAATGGGATATGTATCGTAGGTTGATTCGGACGTTACGATCAGTTTCCGTTGAACTTACATTTAAATCTATATATTAAATTTGAACGCGCATTTCAATTTACCGGGGTCACATACTAACTCGAAAAATTCCAGAAAAATATTTTCTAGCTTTGTATTGACGATACGGTCCTAACAAAACTAGTTTCATCGAATTCTGAGACCGTTTGAAAAATGGCCAATTTCCAGTCGATTAAAATCAACTGAAACCGGTCAAACGCATTTTCCTTTGCCACGCTCACATATTGATTTAAAAAATTATAAAATTTGGAATCTAACAATTACTTGACACCACGGACCCAACAAAACTGGTTTCGTCGAAATCCGAGGTCGTTTGCAAAATGTCTATTTTTAAGGGCCTGAATTCCATAGCGACTATTCATAATTTTCAACTGGACATATCTTTTGATTCCCGCTATGAAATTTTGATTCTTCGGATTTGTTGGAAAGATATTCACAAATAGATCCTAATGTTTTTGGTTTCACTAAAATCCGGATTGTTTTGCACCCGGTACATTCAATTGAAGTTTGAAATCGAATTATCGAACTACTGCGCCATTTTCAATTCTATTATAATTATATATAATTATTTATATTCTAACGACGACGCGTATAATATATACGTTCTATATATATTCAAAATAAATTTCTCGGTCGATATTATTTAAAATAATTCATTTTAAATATGCAAAATTCGTTAAAATTGCCAAAATAAAAATTTTTAACTGGCTCAGATTTTCCGGGTTATTACACTTCCGCTGCCTTAGTTATTTTATTTCCGCTGCACTGTATTAAATTTATTGTAAAATTTTCTTCTGCTGTATTTTAAATTTCGATGCACTTTGATATATTCTGCACTCTGATGTTATATTATCATGATGTAATAAAAGTCTGCTGTTATTGTTCTGATGTTGTTGTCTTCCCAAAGTTAACGTATGCGGATTTTGAACAGTCTTGGTCGATTTTGCGATCGATTAAGGTCGAGCAAAATCCGACTCATTACACGAAGAATCAGGTTGACAAGTAATATTAGGTATGAATATTTTATAAACAAGCGTTGTCATCATCAAAAAGGGGGAGATGGTTGGAGAATGAAATTTTGACGACAGCAACCTGGTTTCAATCATTGTCATTATTGATTATAAAATATATACTAACACTTTTATCCGGAATATGTATATGTATATACAGGATTTATATGTAGGTAATAGATATTGAAGACTTTATAGTTAAAAGATTCAAGATTTCGAAGGAGAATCAAGACTCATAAGTATCAAGATATCAAGAGTTCAAGATTATTAGAGTAATAGAGTCTAGTAAGTATGTAAAACTCTGAATAGCACTCAAATTCTGTTTTCAAATTATTATTTTTCAAATTGATTTTAAAACTATTTTCAAAATTGATTTCAAATTCTTCTTAAATATATATACTTTCTAAGTTTCTTATATTTATGTATATATATATTACAAAGTTTTATAATTGTATTATATAGTTTTATACCATGTAATTTTTAAATCATATGTTTAAATTATATTTTACTGTGATTTTATAGTTAAAAAATTATATTCTTACAACTAGTTTTGTTTCAGGAATTTCCAAAATATATATTGGCTTAAATACTTTAAAAATGATTTAAAATTCAAATTTATAATACATATGTCGACATACACATTGTTACATGTCGACATATAACCGTCACATTTTATTTAAATTTAAAAGTTGTGTTTTTTCATTTTAAAACATTTCAGAAACGGTTGTGTCTCTTGGAACAGGTCTTATTTTTGAATTTTTTCATACCTTACCTTCTCCTTCTTCCCTATTTAACATACCACCATTATTCTTCTTAAAATTCTAAGATTCTACACCTATACTCTGCCGATTTCAATACAAATTATATCATTCTTCTTCTATTTTCAAACTCTATCTAATATTCTCTGTTTGGAAGTGCTACTCAAGAGTTCTTGGGCAATTGTAATCAGAAATAGGAAGGGTGTGTTCCTTATAGCCCTGAAATCAAGGAAAAGGATAGGATGTGTTCCTTGTAGCCCGTAAATCAAGGAAAATGAGCGATGTTAACATTTTAGCCATGAAATCAAGGGCGTTGTAATTGGATACTGATATTAAAAACTCTGCACAATCCAACGTTGTGCGGGACTAGGCATAGAAGCAATCCGAACTAGTATAATCCGGTGTGTTCTTTCCTTTTTGCAATTTACTTTTGTTATATCTGCATCTATGATTGTTTCTGTTGTGATATTCATTTTGTGATTCATATAGTAGTTTGTGTAATTGATAATTGGTTAAGATATCTATAAGTTCTTTGAAATACTATTCACCCCCACTAGTGTTAGTTTTGCCTTAAGATCCATGATTCTCATCCCTAACAGGCCAATATTCTGCACTATATAACATTACATCATATCCATTTTCAATTCAGTCCTGGAAATTAATCTCCTCTTTACGAAACTTTCTTGGAATTAAAAATCAAAGACATATCAATTGCTTCTCACCTCCTCGATAATGGTAGGAGTTGCAATCTCCGAAGTCATGATTGCTTAAGGTGCCATCCATAGAGCCATCACAACAAAATTGAGGTCGTAATTAGAGAAAACTGTCGCTTTATCTATCATACGGTAGGAGGGACAACGTAGTTTCTATGATGGACAACCCTGAATAGAAAAACTAACGGTTGTCTACGAATAGCTCGACCGTGGCTGGACTCCGTAGCCCCCAGCTCCTTGTCCAATGTTGCATTACATTGTTTATTTATTTTGTTAGCATTTACATAATCAGCCATCTTGGCACAATATCTTAGACAAATAATTGACACTAACATGGACAACTAGATTATTTTGTACATATTAGTATAACCGATAATCATGGAATACAGACTGTTTGATTAGAATTTTTTTGTTGTACTTTTAAATTAATCAATAATAACATGATAGATTTGATGCTTTATTACATTTTAAATTTTTGTTGCACATTTAGATTAATATATTTAAGTCTATTAAAGGATACTGCAGTAGTAATATGATATTAACTGTAGATTGGGAGTGTATTCAAAATGACATTTCAATTTGTTTTATTATCAAACTAACGATATCACATATTGTAGGAAACTTGAATTAGTTCTGCAATTGACCAAAACCAACCAGAAATATGTAGAAAGTTAGAGATTAAACTTGATCAAAACTGCATCTCAATCACAGCTATAGACTGGAAAATATGATTACCTTAAATTTCATCATCCATCTAAACAATTTAGACTCACTTATGAGAGTTATGAGTATCATCACTCGGTTGGAACATGCTAAGGCACTAAACCATTCTATTCGAGAAAGCCAAACAATTGGCCCAATTCCAACTTATTCAGACTTACAATGGAAATTTTGTGGCATAAAGAAAATGAGTACAACTTGATGATTTTTTAGATATCAAAGAGAGTTATACATACAAAAAAAATGAATCAATATGTCTAACCATAAACTGCCTGGTAGGCCTTTATCTATTTAGGTGAGAACAAAGTTAGTCGAACAAAATTTAACGATCAGAACTCGCTGAATAGAATATGTTAGATAGAATTAGTCGAACATGGTATACCGAACAAAGTATTTCATATCTATTAGTAGCCCCCAGCATTACCTATATAGAGGCAAAATTTTCAAAAAACCCATAAACCATATCATTTGGGTCCTATGAGCGCTTGGAGCACTACTAGACAAAATAGATCATCCAAAAATTACTATATTTTTGAATTGGCGAAAGGCCAACGATTGGATCAATCTCTTTCCAAATGTAGAGATGTTAAAGCTTGGCCAACCTAGTTAACGGACTATTAGCAATTGTTGTAATCAATCCAAAGAGATCTAACTAGCATTGTAGCAACTAAAAATAAAAGTCGTGATATAAGATACAATGCGAATGTAGGTTAGAGATTTTCGTACCCCTATAGAAGCTTTTTTGTGTTGTTTACTTTTTCTTCAATTACTTTTTGCTTTCTAGTATATTTACCTGGGATTTTGATCTGAATAAGAGTACGAACTTAACATGTTTGACAAAAAAAGAACCCGTACACTCAAGATCCTATGCTATACCAATTATTTTATGGGGTGTATGGTCACTTTTGACGTGAACATTTTTGTCTTTTCACTAAGAACATAGTTCAGAACGTGAAGTAACAAAGCAGAGTAGTGGTCCACAAAGGTACTATTTGAAGAAATGGTGTCTTCTCACTGAGGTTGCCAAGAAGCGAGATCTGGTTCAAGCCAACCAGCCCACTGTTTGTAAAGGAAGAGCTGTAGTCGATAATGGAAAAACATGTAAGGAATAAGAGGTGGGGGATGCATTTACTGGGACGCATAGAGCGGGTAGCATTAACATAGGTTTAAAGGGACAGAATTGAGAATTCTTTTGGCCACGTACCAGAAGTTGATACACGGAAACGAGCACGGCAGAACCCTGCCATAGAAATATGAGCTTCCACACAATCGCTTCATCATTGACCCAAGCATATTCTCACCGGTATTGATCAATTCCATTACCGGATCGAATGATATTATCCCAAATAGCACTAAGAGAGGCATTTTGATAGAATTCAACAATTATGTTGAAGCTATGTGCTTAGTTATTGAATTGAGACTATGTTAGTCTGGACACATCAATCTGTTGGTGGTTGATCATTTAGATCAGAAAATGGTCTAACATCCCAAAATAATCAGTATAGACTAAAAGATTGAATTTCAAGAGGCGGCTCAAAGCCATGTAAGGATATATGAAGCCAATAATTGTTATACATCCTCAAGCATGCCTTTGAAAACCAAGTATGCTTCGAAGGGTTAGGGAATTTAGGTCGAAGCTAGTTAAGAAGATCACAAATACATTATATATATATATATATGTATGTATGTGTGTATGAAACAATTCGAAGCAAGTTAAAATAGTTAGTGTATGCCAGCTCGAGTGGAATCGAAGCCATGTAATATGCTAAGACGTACAAAGTTCGATAGTCAGTGTATTTAAATATGAAATATGCAAAAGGTTATCCATAGTCAATAACGTTCAATATGATTCCAAGCAAGGATCAATTCAATAAGTCAAGGATCAATCTCATATGTTACTTTTGGCTTCAAGTCAATACAAACGTGTAAGTACAACTCTCAATTTATGTCAATACAATTTTTTCCAATTCAATTTAGGGTTTTGAGTACAAGTGAATGTAAAAGTTTGGGAAAATGAAGAATCGACCCTTGTTTTAGTGCTATCTTGCCTTTTTTATATGTGAAGACTCTTGGTCATGTTCCTAATTTGTTTCATGTGCAGAGGAGATTGCTTCAAACAGACGGATGGGCCTCAATGCTTTGAGTTGCTTTGAAATTCAACTTTGAGGGCTTATTTTTTGAAGTAATGCCGCTTTGAAGGCTTTCTCCATGTAGATTCTGATTTTAGAATGACTTTTCCTTGCTTTAAAGAATTTAGCTTCGAAGGTATGAGATTCAAATGCTTTGGAAGCTTCGGATACTTTGTGATGCCATCTTTTCTAATGGGATAGTTGTTTTGAACCTTTCTAACAACACAGTCTTCTTCGAGGGGAGTCTACAGCTAGTTTTCTTGATGGAGTATGACTAAATCACTACTTAGAATGATCTTTGAGCGCAAATGGAACTTAGAATGGTCGTGACCTGTATGCTAAAGAGGCTTCAAGGCTTGAAGCCTAGTGCTTCGAGTGATTATTGTAGTGCAGTTGCGATTCACTTTGTGGAGGGATTTCGGGGTTTCAAAACTAAATGTTCGGAGGTCGAGAAAAAAATGCTTAGAGACTTGTAGCTCCTTGAAATAATCCAAACTTCTTATTGATTAGAATAGCGCAAATAACTTTCCTTTCAAATGCGAAGCCCTTTTTCCAATGAAATAACTTTTCGGGAGCGAACCGGATTATGCAACGATACTAGCCACCTATGAAGAGGAAGCATTGATTTTTCAAGTTAACTATCACTGAAGATACATTCGACGTCATCTTTTTGGTTGCTTCATCATACTCCAACAATGCAAAAAATTTGAACACGTAATTTGAACTTTATGATTCAGTTTGTTGTTAATCATATTAATTCTTGAAAATAATTATCATCGATATTGCAGTTATCACTGACAATGTTTCTTTGAACTGAAGGAAGAAATCCCAGAAAAATTGGTAACTACCAAACTACTCAATGTCTGGATCACCAAATAACCAAAAGAAAATTTGTATAAGGAAAGACGGAATGTTCATAAACTAATTTAGTAGTCATAAATTGATCAAATTAATCAATAAAATTTAGGAAATCGTATGAGAGATCAGAGAACCTCACAAATAGAAAATCCAAATGCCTTCATTAATAAGAGAGCAGACATCGAGGAATTCGTCTAAAAGCATTTTAAGATAATCCTATAAAAAAGTAATCACTTGATCGTCAAATAATAATTGAAATGGATTCAAATTAGGAACAATAATAAACTTATAATCTTACTCACAAATTATTTGAATTGACCTAGAAATATTCAATAATCATAAAACTCAGGATACACTTGTAAAAGCTTAGAAAAATCTAGATGTGATAAGTACTAAAGTAATTAGTATGTAATCTCAGTGAGAATTTCGTTCAAAGGTACCTCATAGCGTCAAATGACCAGAAAGTAAGGATGACTCAATTAGAACCAAGAACCGAAAATTTAAACTGACCCTAAAGTACCTGAATCCGAACTGAATCAGATGGGTCTCGGGTCAGGTCTAGGTGATGAAAAACACAATTAAGACCCGATCAAACCTGACTTGAATTGACCCGACCTAAAAGACCCGATCAAAAAACATTGAAATATATGTATTTTTAGTGTTACTATCCAACCAAACTCGAACCGACCTGACCCGAACCAGAGCTCGGGTCCGTTTTGGTCCAGATTTTTGAAATGCATAGTTAAGACCAGAAAAAACCTGACCCACCTAGAACCGAGACCCGTCGGGTCGGGTCTTGGTCCATCAGGTCGAGTCTAATTTCCACCCTACCAGAAAGCATCATGAATCTAACTCAAGAAAGTCATATAGTTAGAAAGTCAACAAAAAACAAATCAATGAGAATGTTAGAAATCTAGGAAAGAACTATTAATCCAGAAAGTCATTCAATAGAGAAATTAAAATCCATCATCAGCTCACGAGAAAGATAGGAAAATAGTGACTTGTTCAAATTGTTCAAATTCGAAAATCATAGATGATAGATCCATTTAAAATCCTATTTTTCTCGTGAACCAATGATGACTTTTTATTATAGGAAAATTAGTTCAAATTCAAATTTGAAGATTTCTTTCTTGTTTTCGAAATCCTATCTTGTATCGAATAGTTTACGAATCTCACTTTCTTGTCATATAGTCCCAAGAAACAAGTACCTATCTTGTATCGAATAGTTTACGAATCTCACTATATGACTATAGTCATCATAGATTTCTTTCTCGTGACTATATGACTTTCTTGTTTTCGAAATCCTATTTTATATCGAACTTGTTCAAATTCGAAGATTTCTTTCTTGAAAATTTTCCTTAATCCACGTAGTTAGATAAAATCTCATTTGTCCATTATAGTAAATTAGTTGATTGTTTTCTATTGTAGGAAAATAGTGACTTGATCCTTAAGAGATTTCTTGCGCCTTTTATTGAGGCTTAAGATTATATGTCCGTATGACAATATATTGGTAGAATGCTTATTTTAACGACCCATGAATTTAACCAATTTGAAATTATTTAAGGGATCTTGAATAAAAATAGTTTGAAATAAAAATTTATAATTTCTTTATGAAATTTTAAGTTATGATTTTGAAGTTAGTTTAAAATTGATTATAATCTTTTAACTAAAAGAAACCAAAAATTAATTGTTACTTACCTTTTTACGTTAAATTGAATTAGTGTTTTAATGAAATTAAAAGAATATTTTGAAAAGAATAAAATATACATTTTTATTTTAAAGATAAGTATAATTTTAGAAAAAGAGAAAAACCTGAATTATGAAACAATTATTTATGGTCGTTAGATAACAATTGGTATTGATTTTGAATTTTAAATTTAAAACTTAAAACATAAAATTGGAGCTTAAATTTTTATTGCATATGTTTAGTTTATACCTACTCATGGCAGTCCTCCCCTTACACATCCCTGTCCCTCTAATCCATTCAAATATCCTGCCTTGTCTCTTAACCAGTGTTTTGAGAACCGGGCCCGACCGCGGCCCAACCGCGAATAACCGTGGGCCTTGGACCATAAAGGCCCGGAACTCAATTCGGCCTTCTATATGCACAGGCCGTGGTCCAACCTTACAGTCGTTGTTGGAACCGTGTTGGAACCGTGAAAGCCTTCAAACCCTCTCTGTTTCCTCCGTTGATTTATCTTACTCTTTACATTAAAAAAAAATCGCTGCTGATATTTTGCTTCTCAAGAATCAAATCCCTAAGCCCTAAATCGATGTAGGCCACTGTTCATCGTCGCCCGCTTCCGCCGTCGCAAGCACCATCCCAAAGCCCTAAATCGCTGCTGCACAGGCCGCTGTTCATCGTCCCTAGGTTCGTTTTTTTTTTTTGCAGTTACCATTTTTGTTGTTTAATTCTAGTTTGATACTTCAATATTGGGTTTCCTTCACCCTCTTCAATATTGGGTTTCCTTCACCCTCTTCTGCTACAACTTTATAAATTTCGCAGCTAGTGTTATATGAAGTTTGAGTTCATGTCGTATACTTATGCTTTTGATGTTCTTATGGAACAGCTAGAGATGCGCCTTTGATGCTTTTGTTGAAGTGGCAATTTGGTGTTGTATGTGGATGCGGCTTTGATGCTGTTGATATGGTTTTTTTGGATAAATTCAAACAAGTAAAGGGACTGGATGGATGTAAACATGTGTAAGTTTTTGATAAAATCTTACAAGTGCGTGGATGTAAACATGTAAGTTTAGGCCTGTGTCCCCTTTTTTTTTGATTTTTGATAAATTCAAACAAGTAAAGGGACTGGATGGATGTAAACATGTGTAAGTTTTTGATAGATTCATACAAGTGCATGGATGTAAACATGTATATTCAGGCCATGATGGATATGTCTCAACTATTTATTCTGTCATAGTTTAAATTCTGTCATAGGAAGTGGAACGTTGGTCTTCATAATGAAGCAGACTTACAAGTTTAAATTCTGTCATAGTTTAAAATATTTGATACGGTTCTTGGCATGCGGTTCTTGACGGTTCGACCGATCGGACCTTTGAAACCTTGAGCCTTGAGTCCCCGCGGTTTGATTCACGGTCCGGTTATGAAAACATTGCTCTTAACTGTACCATGTCTCATCCCCATCGTTAACCCGCCATTGCAGCCTTTTCTTCCTACTCCTAACCCACCACCGCCTCCAGCCCTTCCCTCTAACCTTGTCCTACCTCCTCTGCTTGCTACATTTTCTTCTCTCTTCAAACTCAAACCGAGAAATGCAGGAAAATTTTGTGCCCTAGACACTCCTCATGTTTACAATGGTAAAGCTATTGTACCAACAGAAGCAATCATGCAGGAAGGTGTAGAAAACTGGAAAGAGTATCTTATTGGTTTTTTCATGGATAAACCAGTGTCATATACAACTGTTATTAGTTATCTTAAGGATATTTGGAAGCCCCAAGGGATCAATCAAAGTGAAATCAAATGGATTTTTTTTCTTTTTCCATCTTTCTTGCATCGAAGATAGAAGGAAAATCCTGGAGGCCAACCTAGTGGTCCTTAGGAACAAAATATTCATAGCCAAAAGCTGTGATCCATCAGTTGGCAGTAGTAGAATTGGAGTAAAGGCTATTCCAGTTTGGATAAAGTTGTATAATATCCCCATCTTTGCGTGGTCCTTGCTTAGTGTTTGTTGGTTAGCCTCATGCATTGGAAGATTCCTCTGTATGGATGAATCAACGGAGAGGCTAGAAAGGTTAGAATTCATAGAATGTTTGGTGGAAATTTCTCCTTGTAGTGACTTACCAAAGGATTTTCTAGTTCTAATGGTAGATAGTAGTGAGCACTATATGAAAGTGCGGTATCTTTGGAAGCTTGAAATTAGATCCCATTGTAAGGTGTTTAGGCATGAGGAGAAGGAGTGTAATAAAAAGCCAAGTGCAATTGAGGTTGTTAGAGAGCTAAGAAATAAAGGTGTAGTTAAAGAGGTGGTGTCATGTAAAACAGTGCATCGTTATGGTATTGAGGAAGCCAAAGAGATGGCAACAAGGAAAGTGAAAGTTGTTGAGATAAGGAAGAAATGGGCTTGAGTTAAAGTAAATAGAAACAGATTTAAAAAATTGTCAAAAAGTTGATGCTGTTGGAGATTCTATTCAAACTAACAGTGATGTAAGTGGCAAGGTTAACAATAATGGTGATGTTGAAGTGCAAGTTAACCCCCTGATGTGCAATTTTTAAATGAGTCAAACCCTGTTGGTAAGGCATTGGTTGAGCATAGCCCAGATGCTCTTAAGCAAGTGAATTTGGAAGCAAGTAGCAGTAGCAAAAGAAAGCAAATAGTGGTGACTGGCGTTGATAATATTAATGTAATGCAAAAGGAAAAAAGAGAAAAATAGTTTTATTAGCCTTAATATCGACACTTCTAATAGCTTTGATGCTTTGATGTCTTTTAATTCTAATCAAAATTTAAGTTGTGAACAAAATGATCAAAGTGTTGCCGTGACAGGGAAAATTTGGTTGAGAAATTGAAAGATTCATGCATGCAAAAAGTTAACATGCAACAACCTATGCATGTGCACCAAATTACTGCCAATGCAATCATGCCAACCTCCTAATTGCTCAGCATTTGAATTCAAGTGAACAATCAAATTCCACCAACCTACCCTGTAAATGATTCATCAAATCAAACCAAACTTGCTCTGAGGAAAAAGATTCTTTTAGTGAATTTTTGGAAAATGAAATTCATTAATAATGCCAAGCTGAGCCAACCTTTAATTCATTGATCTTCAAAATCCTCGGTTGCATCTCGTACCTCAATTGGTGATTTTTTTCCTCTTCTAAACGATGCAATACTTCTTCAACTTCAAAACCATGCAATCAAACTCCCCGCCTTTAATTCCCAATCTGCCTGTTTCTAACACCTCGATATCACTAACCATCCCATCTCCTTATTCTTTCCCTAAGCTTTTGGATGGGTGAACTGATTCAACCCTCCCCTTCAACTTCTTCTGATTCTCTCACCACTCCTACTCCAATCAAAAAGAAACCTAAAGACAAAATAGTGATATCCACCAACCCTCCTATGACTAGGAGTAAGTCATAAGCAAACCTTCTCCTCCGTTAATTTAATCAACGTGTCACAACATAACTTCTTGGAATATTAGAGGAGCACACAATCCAGTCAAATTGGATAAAGTCAAATCTTTGATCAATCTCCACAATTTACTCTTTTTTTCAGTACTTGAAACCAAGCTAAACCTTCCTCTTACTCTTTCTTCTGCTCAGTACATAAACCCTACCTGAATTCTCTCATAATTTACTTGATGCTGATTATGGTAGGATCATGGTTCTGCATTACCCTGCTACTCCTTGACACTCTCCTTTCTTCTAGATAGTTCATTCACATTTTTTCACCAATCTTGACAATAAATTCAAATATTACCTAATAGCTGTGTATGTTGACAACTCCATAGCTTCAAGACAAAATCAACTTAACCTTTTGCATGCTTGTAGACAAGGTTCTCACCCTTGGGTTATTCTTGGGGATTTCAACTACTGTAGTACACTGCTTGACAAACATGGGGGTACCCCTCTTTAGCTAAGGGATATTTCCCCTCTTAATTGTGAAGTTGCCGATGCCAACCTCATTCAGATTAATATGTCTGGAGCCCCCTATTCATGGAATAACTGTGGTAGGAGTAGTGTTGAAACTTCCTCCACCATTGACCGTGCATTTCGCAACTTCAAAGCTCTTACAGCTTGGCCTTCCATTCATTATACCTTGCCTTATCCCATTCTCTCTGATCATTCCCCTATCATCCTCTCCACTGGAATGTCATGTAGTGTGATCAAAAGAAGATTTGAATTTTATAATGCTTGGACCTCTGATCCTGAGTATTTTAATATTATTAACACTACTTGGTCTCTTATTTTCTTTAGTAACCCCATGTATATTATTTGCAGGAAGTTAAATGCCACCAAGTCTTCTCATAGAGTTTAGGATAAGACAAAATTTGGGACTGGGACGGCTGTTTCTGATAAAATAAAAATCAACCGTTTGTAGGTATAGAGAGTAATAATGGAACATCTTGACAATCAAGCTTTGGCTAGTGAGGAAAAAATGTTGTCTAGGGATCTAAACAAAGCTTTGAAGATGGAGGCATGTATGAGGAGACAAAATCTTCACTGTAAATGGTTAGCTGAAGGAGATAGAAACACTGAGTTCTACTATGCTTTTAAAATTAAGCATGCTAAGTACCATATACACAATCTGTGATGAATAAGGAAACTTCTTTGATCAGCTTGATGGAGTTGATTCTTCTTTGTTGGACTTCTACACTAAATTGCTTGGCAACAACAACAACTTCATTCCAATCTTTCCATGATCAATGAAATTACCTTCCCTTATTTACATAATTCCTAAGCTGAGTTCCTAGCTAGAAAAAATACAAATGAGGAGATCAAAAATGTTGTTTTCTCAATGAACAAAAAATATTATGGAGGACCAGATGGTTTTAATGTTAACTTCTTTATTAAGAGTTGGGACATCATTGCTAATGATTTTTATAGGTTAATCCATAATTTATTTTATAAACCAAGCTCCTCTCTGCCGTGAATTCTACTGACTTGGTTCTTATTCCCAAATCCTCAAATCCTACCTCTATCACTTCTTTTAGGCCAATTTCTCGGTACAAGGCCCTTAACAAATGTATATCCAAATATTATTTCCAGTTGGATTCTCTCTGTCCTACCTTCCTTAAATTTCTAATAACCAAGCTACTTTCCACCCTAATCGAATTATCCTTGATAATATTTTATTAACTAATGAACTGATCAAGGGTTATAGTAGAAGTCATGCTACTCCTAGTGCTATGATGAAACTTGATATTAGCGAAGCATTTGGTAGCACACACTGGACTATTATTGTGAGATTATTGGCTTGCATGAACTTCCCTAAAGCTTTTGTCACTTGGATTTATGAATGCGTATCAACACCACACTTATCTTTGACTTATAATGGAAAAAAATGATGGCTACTTTAAAAGCAAGCAAGGCGTTAGACAGGGTGATCCCATTTCTTCTTACTTGTTCATTCTTATGATGGAAATGCTCATTATCATGTTTAGAGAGAAATTCGCCAATGTCCATATTTAGCACCATCCAGAATGTAAAAACCCAGCAACCTCGACACTCTTCTTTGCTGATGATATAGTTGTTTTTACTAAGCCTGAATCTACCTCTCTCTCCAGGAAGTCTTAGATACCTTGAATGATTTTTATTCCATTACTGGCCTTAAGTTGAATTCAAGTAAATCAAAGGTTATGTTTTCTGGCATTTCTGATGAGAGCAGGGCTTCCCTTACTTCTATGTTGAGTATGCAGACCTTGGAACAAGGTATGATTTACTTGGGTCTACCTCTCTATACTACCTGAATTTGTAAAACTGATTGCCTACCTCTCTTTAACAAAATTACCTCAAGATTGAATTGTTGGGCTAATAGATTCCTCTCGCAAGCAGGAAGGCTTTTTCTTGTCAAAAGCATTGGGATTTCTATGGTTTTTTATTAGTTTAGATCCTTTATCCTTCCATGCAAACTATTAAACATGATAAAAATTGCCTTGCTAATTTTTTTTCGATGGGTTCAGTCACTAATAGAAAGATAACCCCTTGCTCCTGTAACAAAATAATGCTTCCTAAGAGCAAGGGAGGCCTGGGCATTCTTTCTTTGAAAAAATGGAACAAAAGTTGATTTCAGTAATAACTTTAATGATATAATTAGCAAGAAGGATTGCCCTTGGAGCAACTAGTGCTAGAAGCATTATATTAAGCATAAGAATTTCTGGTCTATAGGTATATCTCAAAATAGTAGTTGTGTTTGGATAAACATCTTGCGTTTGAGGGAAATTCTCTTGCTTTTTATTCAATACTCCATATCTCAATCTAATCCAGTGTCATTTTGGAACGATCGTTGGATGGGAAAAGGTCTTATTCTCTCTAGAACTGTCACAGATCAGTAGTTCATCCAATCGAGGATGCCTGCTAGCACTCAAGTCAATGATTTCCTTCTCAGTGGTTTTTTAAGGTTGTCTTTAATATCTAATTATGCCTTAAGACTTAGCTGGGTAAGCAAGGCTAGCTCTATTTTCACTTCTGACCAACTGAGAGTGGGTTGGGCATGTGAAAAAACACTCTGTTAGCAGTGCATATAAAAATCTTATTAATCTGAATAACCTATTTAATTGGAAATGACAGCACTTGATCTGGAACACCCACAATCATCCTAAGGACAACCTAATTCTGTGGAAAGCTATCAACAATGCCTTATTGACTAAAAGTAAATTAGTTCGGTTGGGTATGAGAATTGATCAAAAGTGCTTATTTTGTGACTTGTGTGATGAAACCGCTGAGCACCTTTTCTTTGAAAGCACTAAGATTTTTCCTTTGTGGAGAAGAATGATGAGCATAGTTGATTTTCAGATTGTCCCTCTTAATTCTGAACTTCAATAGTTGATTTTACTCTAGTCAATTAGATGGAGAAAGCCCCTTCACCATCTTTTGCTCTTATGTTATAAAAAGTACATGAAGCTAATATGGAATGATTGTAATATTATCTGCTTCAAATCAAAGAGGAGAAATGATGGGGAAATTTGGAAGACTCTTGTGCATGAAATAAAGCTTGGAATTTACACTAGTGACTCTCTAATTGAGTCCTCAATTCTAGCTTTGTTGAGCTGATTTGATGTTTCTTTGTTTTTTCTCGTGTTGTTTTTTGTTAGCCTTGTTCCTTCTGTTTTGTTTTGTCGTGTTTTTTCGTTGTATTCAATAAAAACATGAACTAACACACAATGAGGTGGATCATTTAGATGTGAGCATTTTAAAATGTTGCCTTCCCCGAGCTCTTTTCTTCTTTCATCCGCTTCAACAAAACCGTTCCTCCCTTTTTTCCCTCTTCTTCCACCATCATCGTTCCCACTATTCTTCTCTTTTATTTTACTCTAAACCGTGTTTTCCAAACCTCCTTCAATCACCTTTACCAATTCTAGTTCTTCCACATTTCTCAATACAATCTGTTCCGTGCTACCGAACCCTAAAACTCTTCCTCATTGATCGCAAAATCTGTGTTCTTAATTTCATGCTTACTCTTTGTACCCCTTCATTGGTTTTCCATCATTATGTTTCTTTAACAAATTCAGATAATTTACCTATAAACATTGCTCCAAATTCTTAATATTTTCCAACTAAAAATTATATTTAAAACCTTATCCAAAATCTCAAATCCTCTGATTCTTTCCATCAACTATTTTTCTTACATTTTTGCTTAATTATGTAAATCCACCGAATTATTCATCATCGTCCTTTTATCGCATCATGTTCACATATATATAATCAACATTCTATTTCGACCAATCTCTGTATAGGTAATTCGCTATTGTTTGCAGGTTGTTGGTGTATATGACCAGTCAGTCCAGAATAAATAGTTTAGTCTGTTATGTAAATAGGGATATATTGGTAATTGTATTTTTTGGACAGCTGTAAAGTTTCTGTTTTTCTATAAGTCATCGTTTTCATTGTAAGAACTAATTTCTAGATCTGAGAACAAAAATTCCTCTTCTAGTTTTACACTTCTGAATCTTCTTTTTTCAATTTATTATGGTATCAAAGTCAGGTTGAAGATCGACTTCTTCTACAAATTGTCTTCGATGGCTCAAGACAACAATACTGTGATTATTTACAACGATCCATACTTCCTTTCTCATGGTGATAATTCCAACATCCAACTAGGTCAGATCGTCTTCGATGGCGGGAATTATCTTAATTGGACTCGCAGTGTTAACCTTGCACTCGGAGTAAAGAATAAATCTGGTTTCATTGATAGATCTCTTCCATGCCCTTCTGACAGCTCTCCAAATTTGCAGAAATGAATACGCAATGATTATATATTCACAGGATGGATATTAAACTCTATGGAAAGATCAATTTCTGAAACTTTTATTTTTTCTGCTTCTGCTAGGAATCTTTGGATTGAAATACAACAACGTTATGGTCAGTCGAATGCACCACTTCTTTATGGATATTATAAAGAATTAATGTATGTTCAACAAAATGATGATTCGATTGCTGAGTATTATGGAAAATTGAAGAAAGTTTGGGATAAATTTCAAGCTTATGAACCGTTTCCTGATTGTTACTGTGGTGTAATGTTGAATTGTTCATGTGGTATTCTTAAACAAATGTTCGAGGCAGATCAACTTAAGAAACTCATTCAATTGATTGCTGGTCTAAATAAATCCTATGATCAAGTTAGGACAAATATTTTGAGTATGGATCCTTTACCTATTGTTAATAAGGCTTATCATATTTTGCAACAAACTGAAAACAAAATTCCCTCAATATTAATCATACTATTCCTGAGATGAGTGCATTGTTTTCAGTTAAAAATTATGTTGGTTCTAAATCTCAAGTTTCTTCTAAGAGAGATTATAAGGAATACAAGAGGATGAAGTACAAAAAGTTTTGTGATCACTGTAAACAAAAAGGGCATACTAAAGAGCAGTGTTTCAGGTTATCCAGAATGGTAGCTATTTTGAAGGCAAAGAAATCTCAAAATTCTCTTGTTAGAACAATTGCTGTTGTACATGAAACTTCTGGAATATTAAGGAGCTCTCCTCTTGACACTCCTTTGGATCTCGAACCAGTTTCTTCATCAACTCATTCATCAGCTATGAATTCTCAAATGTTTTCTGCAGTTTGCAATGAAGTCTTCAAGATGATGCAAAATGCTAATACAGAACATTCCTCGATTAATTTCGCAGGTATTGTTTCTGCTTTTAATGTTGTTTTATCAAATAAGCATATTAATGATGCTTGAATAATAGATACTGGCGCTAGTGATCATATGGCATATGACTTAAGAGTGTTTGCTAATATACACATGTTAAACAAACCCAAACACATTGATTTACCTGATGGAACTTTAAAAACTGTGAATACAGTGGGAAATGTCATCTTATCTCCTGAAATCACTCTTCATAATGTGTTTTACTGCCATGAGTTTAAACACAATTTTTTATCAATTAGCCGATTACTTGATTAAAATAAGTTGTAAGCAAAATTTGAGAAAACTTCATGTACTTTCCAGGACCTCACTACTGATAAGGTGAAAAGAACTAGAAGAAGACATGCTGGTCTTTACAAGTTTCAAAATAATGACATTTCTACTCCTCAAAATAGTTTCTCTTCGAATTTTTGTCTTGTGCCAAATTCTATTGTTTGTCATTCCTCTGTTCAAAATACAAGTTTATCTATATTGCATGCTAGACTTGGTCATGCATCAATAAATAAATTGAAACATTTACCTTTTCATGTACACTCTAAAAATTTTGATTGTGAAGCATGTGTGTTAGCAAAACATCATAAGTTGCCATTTAATCTTTCTAATTCAATTGTTGCTTCTTGTTTTGAGCTTGTGCATATGGATCTTTGGGGTCTATACACAATTCCTAGCTTATAAGGAGCCAGATATTCCTATACTATATTGGATGATCATTCTAGATGTACTTGGACTCATTTAGTTCGTGATAAAACTCAATTTCCGAAAATTATTGCAAGCTTTCTAGCCTAGTTGAGACTCAGTTTCATACCAGAGTAAAGATTATCAGAAGTGATAATGGTACTGAAATTCTTCAAGAAACTTGCACAACTATGTTTTTGTCAAAAGGAATAATTCATCAAAAGAGATTGCCTGGAGTTCCTCAACAAAATGGAAGGGTAGAAAGAAAGCGTAGATATTTATTAGAGACTGTTAGAGCCCTTAGAATTCATGCAAATTTGCCTAAAAGGTTTTGGGGGTGAAGCTCTTCTTGCTGCAACATATCGTATAAATATGATGCCATCTTCAGTTTTATCTTGGAAAACTCCTTATGATTTCTTGATGAAAAAGAAACCTGACTATTATCATTTGAGAGTAT
Source organism: Allium sativum (assembly GCA_030737875.1). Taxonomy (NCBI): domain Eukaryota; kingdom Viridiplantae; phylum Streptophyta; class Magnoliopsida; order Asparagales; family Amaryllidaceae; genus Allium; species Allium sativum. The sequence continues at coordinate 562,473,540 of CM060919.1, read as the reverse complement.
TTGGTTGTCTTTGTTACCATCTTGCGAGAACTTCGGATAAAATGGAGCAAAGATCAAAAAGGTGCATTTTATTGGTTATCAATATGCTTCAAAAGGATACAAGTTGTATGACCTGAAAGATCATAAAGTAATTCTCAGTAGAAATGTGGAGTTTAAGGAACACGTCTTTCCATATTCATTTCATGAAGAAAATGGTACTTCTTAGTCTTTTCCACTGGTTAATCCTGCTCATACTTCAACTAATTCACCTACACAAACACAAAATTCAATTTCATTTGATATTCCTTCTTTTGATATTCAACAAAATTCTAATTCAATATCTGAAATTTCTCCACAAAATTTTCCATTTACTCCAAAATCCGTTAACACAAATAATTCTTCTTGCTCACCTTCTCCATCTTCTACGTCCCATTCCTCTATTCCTTTTGAACATAGTTCTAATATTCAATCTGAAATTCCTCTTAGAAGGTCTTTAAGACAAACTCAGCTTCGAAAGAAGTTTGAAGAATTTATTCTTCCAAATAAGTGTGTTCCATCTACACATTTGTCTTTTGCTTATAATGTCCTTCCTGATCTAGAATCTCCCTTTTAGGTTCTGAATTTTTAGCCAGCCTAGCAAATGTGTTTACCGTATATGAACCGAACTCTTATGATCAAGCAAAAGATAAACAAGAATGGATAAAGGCTATGGATGAAGAATTAGAAGCTCTTGAGAAGAATGATACATGGGTTTTGACAAATTTACCTCATGATGAGAAGGCAATTGGATGTAAATGGGTGTATAAAGCCAAATTAATGCCAGTGGGTAATCTTGAAAGATGAAAGGCTAGAGTTGTAGCTAAAGGAGATATACAAATAAAAGAAAAAGATTTCAAGCATACGTCTAGTCCTGTAGCGAAATTTACAACAGTCAGAATTTTAATAGCTATAGCTGTTGCGAAAGCTGGGATTTGCAACAACTTGATGTCAATAATGTGTTTTTACATGGTTATGTTGAAGAAGAAATTTTATATGCATCCTCCACCGGGTTATAAGAAAGCCAAACCTGGGCAAGTATGCAAGACGAAAAGATCTTTATATGGCCTTAGACAAGCAGCGAGGCAATGAAATATTGAGTTATGCAGTTTTTTGTTGAATTTGGGTTATATACAGTCCAAGCAAGACTATTCTTTGTTTATGAAGAATACAAAAAATGCAGGTTTTATTGCGGTTTTAGTATATGTTGATGATCTTTTAATAACTGGAAATTGTTCGTCCGAAATTGAGAGCTTGAAAAAGAAACTTCATTTTGCTTTTATTATTAAAGATCTAGGAAGATTGAAGTGTTTCCTGGGTATTGAAGTTTCAAGGACAAAGGCTGGTATACTTTTGAGTCAAAGAAAATATATATATTTGATTTGCTGAAGGATAATAATTTGCTTGACTGTAAGGAAGTTTCTTTTCCTTTTCCAAAGCACTTGAAGCTGAGTACTCAAGACAATGATTTCTTACCTGATCCATAAGCATATAGAAGGTTAATTGGGGAAGTGATATATTTAAACATGACTAGACCGGATATATCTTATGTTGTTCAACAATTAAGTTAGTTTCTGCAAGCTCCAACTAAGTCGCATTTTAATGCTACTATTCATATTTCGAAATATTTGAAAGGCACAATTAATCTTGGCCTGTTCTATTTTGCTCAACCTGAAAGTAATCTAATTTAAAAAGGATAATGTGATGCTGACTTGGTATCATGTCCTTTTTTGGCTAAATCATTGTCTGGCTATGCAATTTTTTTGGGAAATTCATTAGTTTCTTGGAAAACAAAGAAGCAGAAGACTGCTTCAAAGAGTACGTGTGAAGCTGAGTGTAGAAGCATGAGTTATTCTACAAGTGAATTGATTTGGATAGATGGTCTTTTATCTGATTTGGAGGTTAAAATTCCAAAATCTATTGACTTGTTTTGTGATAATATTGCTGCTAAGCACATTGCAGAAAATCCAGTTTTCCATGAATGCACTAAGCATTTGCGAATGGATTGTCATTTTGTTCGAGATTTTGTGCAAGCAGGATTCATCAAGATTTTGCATGTAAGAACATATTTACAACTTGCTGATATCTTCACCAAACCACTCTGTTTTGAACCTCACAAATTCTTCTCAGCCAAGCTTGGTCTACTGTCAAAGCCACCAGATCCAGCTTGAGGGGGGATGTTGGTGTATATGACCAGTCAGTCCAGAATAAATAGTTTAGTCTGTTATGTAAATAGTGATATATTGGCAATTGTGTTTTCTGGCCAGCTGTAAAGTTTCTGTTTTTCTATCTATAAGTCGTCATTTTCATTGTAAGAACTAATTTCCAGATCTGAGAATAAAAATTTCTCTTCTAGTTTTACTCTTCTGAATTTTTTTTTGTTCAATTTATTATAGGTATGATTTCCTGTATAAATTTTCTTTGTTATGCATTCCCGTATTTTTTATTACAATACCATCATAACTAAATTAGTTTTGATTGAATCCTTCTGTATGATACTAACCATGGTTTATATATTCCACGTCCGATTATTTGAGCTATGAAGAAAAATTAAGTCGGTGGATATGTTCTAGATACCGTCCAACCCTAGGTTCCGCATGTTTGCTACGACCATGTATATATTTCTAAATAGCTCAGTATCATTTATTTTTCTATATCTATTCATTTAATTATCTCAAATTGTTTTGTGCGCTTGATTGTGTTCCACTACATCGTACTGTAATAACTAATGAATGATTTGTATGTTGCAATTGCAGATGCTGTCGTTGAATCCATTAGGTTTCAAATCTCGGAGTTGATGCTTTTCCTATTGATTGATGTATTTTTGACATTGAAAATTGTAAACAATGGCTTGGCTATGTCTACCTAAGTCGCTAAAGGAAATTTGTGACATAACTATGATTTCATTACTGTAAGGTTTTTAAGAATAATTTAATTTGTACGGTGTTAAATCAATTATTTTTAATCATTTCTATATTTTACTTCAGATATAGGAATTTAAAAAAAAAAGTAAAACTAAACAAATTTCATGTACACAAAGTTGGTAAAAGTGGACAAAGTGACGGGTTGATGCTATCTTTCACAAATCATCTGTTTATACTGACAATCATATAAAATACTTAAGTGGATGCCGTTTATTTATAGTTGTCATATATAAACCAAAATTCGATAGTGGAAGTGTTAGATACTTATGGTGTGCGTTTACAAGATTTTGTGTTGGCTGCTTGTTACGGCATATCGAATGTGATGATTATATAAATCAATCTAACAACAGCTAAAGTTTGATTTTGGTAATTCAGCAGTTAAATCATCTCATTTCAGGAATCAATCAGCAAAGCTTGTTTTTTAAATCAATTTCACGATTGAGGGATGAGGACTTGCACCATCAATTGATTGTGCTTAACTTTGGATTTACGCAAATGTGGAGAGCAATTTATGAGTCTCACCAAGTTCAAAACCACATAGCACACCAAGTGAATCTTACAGAGCGGCGTATGGGATTCGAACCTACAACTGATGCATATAGATTTGCCACTACCTGACTAGAGGCTGAAGTAAATTATTGGTACAATTCCTTCTTGTTGAATCAAGGAATTCAAGGCGTTTTGATTAATGACAAGGAAAAGATCGAGATCGACAAAAAGAAGAGTTTCAATGACATTCAAAGTTAAGAGGTTGATTATTTAGTGTTTTAGTTAAGTTATATTTGTTAAAATCTATCCTCAAATATTCATATACCTCAATGGTTTAAATATATATATGTGTATATATGTATGCACATTCATTGTGCATACTACCAGGAACCGGTCGACCGGTTTCATTATGGGCGGTCGACCGATTCTGGGCAGAATGCACAATGAACGTGCACACATGTATATAACGTATATATATTCAAATACCAGTCTAATGGTCATTTTTAACTTGTCGACCGGTCTACGAACTGAAAGCAACTTTTCGAATAGACACCCTTGTTCATCAATGGTTGTTTTCTTTTCTCTTCACCAAAAATCATCTCTATTCGTTGCTTCTCTTCACCAATGATTACAACTCTCCATCCTCTATAAAAACAACATGAAATCACCATTTTTATATATATCAATTCTTTCTATTCTTGCTATCTAATTGCTGATTTCGTTCTTGCTCTCTAAAAGCACTCAAAAGCTCATAATTCTCATATATCATTATTTGAATCCTTGAATCTATATATTATTCCTTCGATTCAAACAACGATATTATATTCCAAATCTTCATAATCACAAAATCATATTTGAGGATAAGATTATAGGAAGGTTGTACAAGAATTGACAAATTCGTGTTATTCAGAACACACATTGTCAAATTACAAGTTTTACTCATCTTGTTTGAAGTCCTCATGTTGTAAGAGGCAAGTTGTGAAGTCCTCGTGTTGATAGAGGCGTGAAATACCGTTTGGCTGCTCGGGTGTTGTGAACCTGTTTCCTCCGAGTTAAGTGAGGATATTGTTTAGTGAAATTCCAAATAGGAGATCTGGGACTGGACGTAGGACGGTGCTCTGAACCAGTATAAAAATCCCTAGTGTGATTTTTCTATTACTGCATTTACTTATCTGTGAGATCTTTCTTTATTAAGTATTTATTTGCATAACTATTGTAAATATACAAGTTAGTATATCACATACTTTCCGCATATCCATATTACTGATCTTGCCTAAGTCGTATATCAACTCTCTCAATTGGTATCAGAGCAAGGTTATCACATAACTGTAACACAATTATTTGATATATTCTAGTAATATGGCAAATAACCCAAGTAGTAGCACTAACACCACTTACACAGAAGGTCAATCGACACAAAGACCTCCTTTCTTTAATGGTCATAACTATAGTTATTGGGCAACACGTATGGCTTTTTACATGCAATCAACTAGCTATGATGCTTGGAATGCTACTCAGAAAGAAATAGTCAATCCAACGACTGAGTATGTAGAACGGACGGCTGCTGAGAAAACCGCAGCTGCTGTAAATGCAAAAGCAATTAATATGTTGTTTTGTGCATTAGATCAAAACGAATATAAACGTGTTAGTATTTGTACCACTGCTTATCAAATTTGGAAAACGCTAAAAACTACTCATGAAGGTACTAATAAGGTTAAACAAGCAAAAATAGCTTTGTTGAAAAGTCAATTTCAAAATTTCAAAATGAAGCCGAATGAAACAATCAATGAGATGTATTCAAGGTTTCAAACCATTCATCATGCACTTATCGGATTAGGGCAAAAATATTTTGATTTTGATATAGTTGTAATAGTCCTACATTCTCTGACTAATGAATGGGAAGGAAAAGTACTAGCAATAGAAGAAGCTAACGATCTTTCCACCATGAAGCCAGATGAATTGATAGGAAATCTTATGTCCTATGAAGCTAACTTGCAGGCTAGAAAAGAACAAAAAGAAGAAAAGAAAATTGTAGCTTTTCATGCTGAAAAGGATGAAGACAACTCAGATTCCGAAGATGAAGATCTGGCATTCATTGCAAAAGGATTCAAGAAATTCTTAAAGCAATGAAAAGCTAGTCGATACAACAGAAAGAAGTTCGGATCAAATAAATCATCATCATCAAATGTAGAATGCTTTAACTATCACAAGAAGGGACACATGCAAAAGGATTGTCCGAAACAAAAGAAGAAGACAGAAAATGAAAAGTTCAAACACAAGAAGGACAAGTCAAAGAAACGAGCATTCTCAGTAACATGGGATGATTCTGACTCATCTTCACCTGATAGTGGAAGTGACTCAGACGATGAACAAGCAAATGTATGTTTTATGGCGAAAGAAGATGAGGTAAAAATTCCTTCTTTTGAAGAAGTTCTTGATATAAATGCTGAATTAATATATAAATTTAAAGATATATAATGACAACGCAAGCAAGCTCAAGCTGATTTAAGTAGAGCAGAATTTGAACGAGATATGCTAAAAGACGAGAAGAAAATATTAGAGGAGGAACTTGAAAAAGCTCAAGAATCATCATCTAGTATTGATTCTCAACTATCTCTTTTGAGTCAAGAAATTGAAACTCAAAAAGAGAAAAATGATGCTCTTACTACCGAAAATCATGAGCTTAAGGCAAAAGTCAAAATGTTAAACCTTGAAAAAGCTAGTTTACAAACAAAATTAGACGACATTACTCAAAATGTTTCTAACTTTAATAAAAGTCGAGAAAATTTGACAAAAATTATTGAAAGTTCACAATCTGCTACAAATAAACAAGGGTTGGGATATAAGAAACAAGTTATCAAGAAACATCTTGGTAATAAAAGAAAAAGGAAAAATAAGGTAGTACAAGAAACCGAAACTAAGAAAAATATTAGTTTATTATATTCCAAACCAAAACCGATTGTGAAATTTCAAAAGAAGAATGTCAAATCTATAAAAATATAGGTTCCTAAAACAAATAACAACTTGATTAGGAACTAGTACATTCAAATTTTTTTGAATTCTGTGCATCATAATCCAAATTATTTATATAAAGGGGATACCGGACCCGTATGGGTTTGGACTCCTAAGACCTAACTCTTAGGACCCTATAAAAAGGTGGGTACCATGGACTTAATTTTATTTCTTGCAGGTCCCACTTAAGAAAAGAGGAAAGTGGATACTGGACAGTGGTTGCTCAAAGCATATGACTGGAGACAAGAGCTTATTAACAAATATCACTTATTCAAATGGTGGCTCAGTCACTTTTGGAGATAATTCAAAAGGATATATCATCGGCAAAGGCGATGTGAGAAATTACGGTACATCTCACTTACCTCTTATTACTAATGTCATGCTAGTTAGAAATTTGAAACATAATTTACTAAGTATCAGTCAATTGTGCGACAAAGGTTTTACCATTTCCTTTTCGAACAATAAATGTAGTATTTTAGATAAAGATCGAAATCTAGTTTTTGAAGGTTATAGAGACAGAAATATTTATATTCTGAATATGAACATCAATCATAATTCAGATATGTGTCTTGTAGCAAATGATAATGATCCATGACTATGGCACAAACGTTTCTGTCACATAAACTTCAGAACTATTGACAAGTTAGCCAAAAATGATCTAGTTAAAGGACTACCTAAAATAAGCTTTACGGTTGATAATCTTTGTGATGCATGTCAATTAGTAAAATTGACTAAATCGTCTTTCAAATCCAAGAAAGTCATATCAACGTTACAACCACTTGAGCTATTACATATGGATCTATTTGGACCAAACAGGTTCAGTCAATAAACCATAATCGCTATGTGTTTGTAATTGTTGATGACTACTCTCGTTATACATGGGTGATTTTCTTGAAAAAAAAAAGTGACACTTTCAAACATTTCAAATCCTTCGTTAAGAGAATTCAAAAGTCAAAAGGGCTAAAGATTAAAAATATAAGAAGTGATCATGGCGGAGAGTTCGAAAATAATGAATTTGAACATTTTTGTACAAAGAAAGGTATAAATCATAATTTTTCATTTCCTAGAACTCCACAACAAAACGGAGTTGTAGAATGAAAAAATCGAACTTTACAAGAACACTATTAAATGGATCCACTCTACCAAAACATTTTTGGGCAGAAGCTGTTGCAACTGCGTGTTATGTTTTGAATCGTGTATCCATTCAACCTCTGACTAAGAATACATCCTATGAGCTATTTAATCAAAGAAAGCCAAATATCTCATATTTCAAAGTTTTTGGTTCTAAATGCTTTATTTTAAATACGAAAGACCATCTTGGGAAATTTGATTCAAAATCCGATGAAGGTATATTTGTCGGATATTCAGAACGAAGCAAGGCCTATCGTATATTTAACAAGAGAACTAAAACTATTGAAGAATCACTTCATGTTTCTTTTGATGAATTCTATAAACCATCTCATATTGTATCAGATGACGAAGAAACCATAGTCACTAATAATCCTATCATCACAAATAAGAACAAGAAGTCAACTGAATCAAATGGGTCATGTCGCGTTTCTTTCAAATATCGAACCTAAGAATCCGAAAGAAGCTGCTACTGATGATTACTAAATCATTGCCATGCAGGAAGAACTAAATCAGTTCGAGCGCAATGATGTCTGGGAACTTGTTCAAAGACCGACTGATCAGTCAGTCATTGGTACGAAATGGGTCTATAAAAATAAGACCGACAAACATGGAAATATAACCAGAAATAAGGCAAGATTAGTAGCACAAGGATACAATTAGGAAGAAGGTATCGATTATGAAGAAACCTTTGCGCCTGTGGCTCGATTAGAAGCTATTCAAATCTTACTGTCCTTTGCTTGTCATCATAATTTTAAACTTTATCAAATGGATGTCAAAAGTGCATTCTTAAATGGGTTCATCAAAGAGAATGTATATGTCAAACAACCTCCCTTGTTCGTACATGAGAAATTCCCTAATCACATATATAAACTTAAGAAAGCTTTATATGGATTGAAACAAGCACCCCGTGCTTGGTACGAACGATTACGAAGCTATCTTATTGATTATGGATTTCAAATTGGTAAAGTTGATCAGACTTTATTTATTAAACATTCTCAAAAAGATACATTAGTTATCCAGATATATGTAGACGATATAATCTTTGGTTCAACAAACGATAAACTCTGCAAAGAGTTTGCAAATATTATGACCAAAGAGTTTGAAATGTCTCATATGGGAGAACTATCTTATTTCCTTGGACTTCAAATCAAACAGCTTTCTAACGGTATTTTTATTAGTCAAGAAAAATACTGCGGAAATCTAGTCAAACGTTTCGGGTTAGAAAATACCTCAGGTAAACCAACTCCTATGAGTACAACCACACATCTTGAAAAAGATGAACATGGTAAGAATGTTGACCAGAAGTTATATCGAAGCATGATTGGTTCTCTCCTGTATCTTACTACAAGTCGTCCTGATATTATGGTGAGTGTTTGTTTGTGTGCAAGGTTTCAAGCTAATCCTAAAGAATCACATTTACGAGCTGTAAAACGAATAATACGATATCTTAATAAAACCAAAGATTTTGGTCTTTTCTACCCGAAAGATTGTCCATTCGAATTAGTGTCATATAGTGATGTTGATTTCGGTGACTCTTGCATGGATAGAAAGAGTACAAGTGGTACGTGCCATTTTATTGGAAAATCACTTGTCTCTTGGTTCAGTAAGAAGCAAAATTGCGTTTCACTCTCGACATGTGAAGCTGAATACATATCAGCAGCTCTAGCTCGTACTCAAGTATTATATATGCAACAAACACTTCGAGATTTTGATATCCATCTATCAAACTCTATCATATATTGTGATAACACAAGCGCAATCAATTTATCGAAAAACCCAGTCAATCATTCCCGAACAAAGCACATTGATATTCGACATCATTTCTTAAGAGATAATATTGAAAAAGGAACAATATGTCTCGAATATGTCCAGACTGACAACCAATTAGCAGACATTTTTACTAAGCCTTTACTCGAATCTAGTTTTATTTCTTTACGTCAAGAGCTAGGCTTGATCTCTAGAACTGAACTCGATGTATAATATTGAGTTCCTATCTAGATGATAGATATTTTTTTATCTTAGCTATTTAATAGCTTTTTGCTATTATTAGCAAATAATTGTGAGCTTTACACATTTTTAATGGCTTATATTCTCCGAGTGTTTTAAAACCATTTCTTCCTATTTCGTAAATCCTATATATACTGTTAGCCTACTTTGTGAACTAGGCTACACAAAGTTAGAAGATCAAATAATGAAGAGCATTTTCTGGTTATTTCGGATCGGATCGGAGTTCTATAGGCGAGAGCAAACCAACAAATAGTGGTGGCAGAAGTCATCTGAATCGGACCAGATCGGGAATGGTTAACCGATCCGACCCCCGCTTATTAGCCCTTCCGAACCGGACCCAGAATGTTCAACTATTTCACTCCATGATCTCCTTGATATTCGGAGCGGTTACACCCACATTCTACCCACGATGGCCACTAACTGGATGCGTTGACTTCGCCATAATTCATCCGATCCCGAAAATGGTGGAATGGATGCCACGTATGCCCGATCCGATCCGGACCTAGAAGGAATTTTCACCTATAAATACCCCATTAAGGAGCATTTGGAGGGATCTTTTGGGCACTGCGAGAGTTTGAGTATCTGAGAGAACCGAATTTTAGAACTTCCAATCAATTCAAATCATCATCAAGAGTGAATTAAAAAGAATATTGAGAGAATGTATATGTTGAATGAGTGATATTGAGTGAAAATCCAATTGTATTCATATTCGTATCAACAATCTTAGTGATATAAAGTGGACGTAGGCTCTTTAACGCCGAACCACTATAAATCTTATGTCTCTTTTCTGTTTTTTGATCTCATTTTATTTGAATTTCAGTCAATTTGGGTGTTAGAACCACTTTTTGGTCTAACATTTTGGTGCTTTCACTGAGAAGTCTTTGAATTCTACACTTTTGGGATTATTATTATACTATTTGGACCTTCGAGTTCGAAGAAGTTAATCCCCCATTTCTGATATTTGCAAGTATTTGCTGATTAGTTCATTGAAGAATCGACTATTATGGCCAAATCAAAAGGGAAAGAAGTGCAAGGAGCTCGGGAGAATGAAGATAATGAGGATTCACAAGCCATAATTGTAAAATGGTCTCGGGGGCAAAATACCGACGGAGGCCGATCCGACCCAGCTGCCTCGAACAGGAGAGAGAACTCGACCCCGAACCGAAGCCAGGATGCTGCCGCTGCTCGAACCCCTCCATCACACCAATCCGAACTGTCTTCCCTGCTCCGATCCGACCCGAATCAGACTGAAGCCGGTACTTCTACTCAAGCTCCTACAAATGTTTCGATGCCAGCCATGACAACTAACGTTCAGCCTGATCCGTCTGCACCCGTTACACAAGGAGATTTTTCGTGCTTTCTTGACATGCTCCAGAGTACTAAGGAGGCTTTAGAAACTCACCAACGTAATAGTCTCATCATGCAGGAAAATATGAAGACTATGAGTAGGGAAATTAGCGAGCTTCGTAGACAAAAAACGCCATCCCTGACACGTCGCCTTGCAGCAGATTATTCATCCTCCTCAGAGGAAGATCGTCCTCGAGAAATAAGGCTGCTCGAGCGACCTCAAAACCTCAATCAATTAACTTTTGGATCTTTAGGACCTCGAGAAGACGCTGCTCGTAGGTTGGGACCTGATGACCCAAGCCTCCAACAGCCCATGTTGCTACCCATGCGTGGATCCCACGTTCTTCCCAGGGATCCTAATATAACTAACCCTACACAACAGCAGCTTCTTCAGCCTCTTCCTCCCGAGATTGATCGGGAGTATAGAGAGCAATGTAGAGCAGCCTCAGCTAGAAACAGAAGACTGTCCCCTAATCAGGAACCCAATGGTAATCCGAACATCAGGCCTAGAGAACCCGTGCAAACATTAACGAATGACGATGTATGGGCGATGGTGCGTCAGATTATGTCCAAAAGTCGACCCTACACGAATGAAGATTGGGGCATTGAGCGAAGTCATACCCCCTTCACAGACGATATATTGGATTTCCAGTTTCCTCGGCGATTCAACTTACCTCAAATGGATCGAGATCGACACTACACGAATGAGGTATGCATGGTTCATGAATGCTGCAGCAGCTCCTGATGCTGTAAAATGTAAAGCCTTTCCAATATATCTGGAAGATGTGGCGTTAATGTGGTTCACCCGACTTCCTCCGCGGTCGATATCGAATTTCACAGAGTTGAGCGAGCGTTTTATGAACCAATTCCGACTTCACGCCCGAAAGTCCAAGAGTGTCATAGAGTTGTCAAGAATCAAACAAGCTCCAGGAGAGTCTTTGAAATCGTATTTAGATCGCTTCAATCTGGCCGTTACCGAAGTTAGTGATCCTCATGAACCCATTATTCTGATGGCTCTAATAGAAGGAGTAGACCTAGATACATTATTTGGAGATTACTTATCTGGAAAACCACCTCCTACTAGGGAGTTGTTTTATGAAAATGCTAATATTCGCTTGAGGCAAGAAGAAGTTAAAGCAAACAGAAAGAGAAAGTCTGAAGGAGCCTCAAGGGAAGGCGTCCAAAGTAATGTTGTCGTAAAGCAATCTGGCGATAGTTGAGGGAAGGTTGAGGTGAACGTCAGTAACCAGAATGGAGGAAGTAACAACCAAAATGGCAACGGCAATAAAAGGAACAGAAATCGAGGGAGTAGTTCCAGTAAAAGGCCTCGATTCCAAACTTACGAAAACTATACGCCGTTGAGTGATACGTTGGAAAATATTTACTTGGATACGTACAGCATATTGCAATACAAAAAACCACCGCTTAGAGACTCCACAGAGAAGGAGATCGCGACAGGGAAGTTTTGTATGTTCCATGGAACCCACGACCATTCCACTAATGAATGCCACCATTTGAGAGATGTAGTTGAGAAACTGCTGGGGGAAGGAAAATTGGACGAATATAAGGTTGCCCCGAGGGATCGGGGGCAAGGAGGATCAGCTCCGAATCAAGCCCAGCCTGCTTCCAAGCCCACGGCCCAGCAGAAAGGTAAGGGGATTGTTATTAATACCATTATAGGTGGACCCAACTTAGTTGTCGTAGTTTTAAAGCGATGGATCAATACGTGAATGCCGCCAAGCATTTAGAGGTAGGAGAGTGCAGCAACCTCGAAGACATCACTCCAGTAAAACAACAAAAGACAATGTCGGACGACGTCATATTTCGTAACAGAGATGATACCGGAATTTAATCACCAACTGAAGACCCACTAGTAATCACCACGACCATCGGCCACGCCTTAGTTCATAAAGTGTTGGTAGATAACGGAAGCTCAGTCAAAATTCTCTTCAAGAAAGCTTTTGAACAGACGAGACTCGAAGCAAAAGATCTAAAGCCCTGCGATAGATGGATACAGGGCTTCAATGGGGCATCAACGGCGTCGATGGGATACATAGAATTACCAGTGACGCTTAGCAAGGAGATCTCCAGAGAGTGAGGATCCTGCCATTTGTAGTTTTGGATGTAGAGTCACCTTACAACGCTTTCCTAGGTCGACCGGCTCTCGCTGAGTTTAGGGCGTGTATTGCACCTTGGTGCATGTTGCTTAAATTCCCGACTGACGCGGGGATTGGGGTGATGAGAGGTGACCAAGCTATCGGACGAGCTTGTTATATGACAGAATTGAAGATGTTAATGAAGGGGCTGAATAAAGAATCCAAAGACAATTCTCCCCCTTCAAAAGAAAATTCAGCATAGCAACTAAGGGGGCCAACCCCAAGAGAGTCACCTTCAGATGTGCTCGAAGATATAGATCCCAGAGAGGGTAGAGAACTCGAGGACAAAAAGGCGACTCCCAACGAGACGACAATAGATATATCTATTGATGAAACGAATTTGACAAAAGTACTGAAGATCGGATCGCAACTGGATCCAATTCGAGCAAAAGAGCTAGTTGATTTCTTAAGAGAAAATTTAGATGTATTTTCCTGGACTCACGCTGACATGTGTGGGATTTCGCCCACTGTCATGAGCCATTCTTTGAGCATTAATCCAAAGCACCCGCCGGTCAAACAGAAGAGACGGATGTTAGGCCCAGAGTGATCAGCAACTCTAAAGGAAGAAGTAGAGAAATTGAAGGAGAATGGATTCATTAAGGATTCGAAGTATCCCGACTGGATATCGAATCCTGTACTGGTCAAAAAATCTAATGGGAACTGGCGTACATGTATTGATTTTTCTGACTTGAACAAGGCATGTCCGAAAGATAGCTTTCCTCTCCCCAGGATTGATCAACTAGTAGACTTGACGGTTGGACACGAGCTCTTATCCTTTATGGATGCCTATTCTGGATATAATCAAATTCCCATGCACGTGCCGGATCAGGAACACACAAGTTTCATCACAGACTTAGGGTTGTATTGCTATGTGGTAATGCCATTTGGATTAAAGAATGCAGGAGCCACATATCAGCGTTTGGTCAACCACATGTTCTACAATCAAATCGGAAAAACCATGGAGATTTATGTGGATGATATGCTTGTGAAATCTAGACAATCTTCTGACCATACGAAAGACTTAGCCGAAATGTTTGGTATCCTTAGAAGGTATGGGATGAAGTTAAACCCCTTAAAATGCTCATTTGGGGTTACATCTGGAAAGTTCCTTGGGTTTATCGTGAGTTCTCGAGGGATTGAGATAAATCCTACTTAAATAGCAGCAATAAAGAATATTCAAGAGCCGCGAAAGATTAAAGATGTTCAGAGCCTGGCAGGGAAGGTTGCCGCTTTAAGCAGATTTATCTCTAAAGCTACAGACAAATGTGCCCCCTTCTTCGAGTTGATAAAACGAGGGAAACATAATTTTGAATGGACTCCCGATTGTGTGGAAGCTTTCCAGAATCTACTGGACTTATTAGCGAAACCTCCAATACAATCAAAGCCTGTGGATCATGTAACACCCCATGTCCATTAATGTCACTCACAAAGGGAATGCATTAACTTCCTTGGAGGTTTTAAGTGAATATAGAACAGAAAAATTACAACAAGACAGATAATAAACAGTACTTGGAAATTTAAAACTTCATTTTATTGCAGCGGAATTTAAACATGTTTGTTACATCATAAAACCATAAATCAGAGTCAAGTACAATATCCATCTTCATGAAAACAAAATACATAATCCCATTACACAAATAGCCATTAAAGAAGATAACAAGCTGGACTTTACTTCAACGGTCCAAGCTTTCCAAGAGAGATAAAGCAATCCAATCAAACTCCACTAGAGCTGGGCCCAACCTGAGGACCTGGAGGGGAAAAAGGACAGAAATGGAGGGGGGTCAGACAAAAAGTCTGGCGAGTATGATAATTCTAACAATACTATTATCAAAATAACTAGACGAAGGCATAAGATGGAAGACAAGTAAATGTCTATGAACTATTAGGTATGGAAGAACAGATAAAGATAACGTTAAAGAAAGCATTAAAGGCACAGCTAATTACTAACGAATAATTACTACACTGCACCGCACCAGTCACCCTAAAGGTTGATCCCACTTGCTTCACACAGAAACTATATAAATAGGCTTGCGTACCCCTAGCTGACTACATAGGTGCCGTCTGCCCCTATCTCCACTAGGTGTACCCCACTACCCACTTTCGATCGGCTCCCTACTCGTAGATACCCGTGCTGGCCCCACAGTGGGGTGTATCACTCCCCTAAAGTGTTAACCCGATACAACTTGAGAATGCACGGCTTATACCCACACGATGCAACAACGTCTTACCTACCAGCCCGGGTCCACACACGCATATGAAACCCGTTGGACTTGCGTTGCCACCGCTCCCCGTTTTGGCCTCATATAGTCAAACCCAGCATGTGTGTCCCGTCCTCGACTTGGGTCGAGCCCACAAAGATACGTTTGGGATACTGGTTGAAATGGGCCCCCACAAGCTACCCACCTAAGCTTGTCACAACTAGTATATCCCACTTAACCCTCTTAGTCATGTTCATTTACATGTGTGTTTGGTTAAGTCTTGCTAATCGTATTTCACATGCCACTAAGGGAACCCACTAGATTCCTCATGTCACCCAAGGCACCTACTTAACCCCCATGTCCCACCTTACATGTTTATCTGGTTAAGTATTTCTTAATTCATTCAGGCCATAACCTCATAAAGACCTCTCACATTAGACTGGCATTTATGGCAGCTAGATTTGCTGAGCGGGTCCGGGCAGTCTTTCACCATAAAAGAGTCTAACCTTGTGTCTTTACAACTGCTATGCTTTAGTTTAGGCCTAGGACCTCTCACATTGGGCTGACATTTGTAACCACTGGATTTGCCGGGCGGGTCCGGGCAGGTTTACGTCACAAACGAGTCCAACCTCGTGTCCTAAGCATTGATTATCACTTATAATCTTTTACCCCAATTTTAACAATTCCCTATTCAAATTATTAATTAAGTCCACTTTTAATGATGTCCATAATTGACTCAATTATGGCCATCCATTCATGACATGCAAAATCATATCAATTGCACCCCAACTTCTTTATATTAAACCCTTAACATTACCCCTACCCCAAGTTTATACGTTCGCTTATTCAACGCAGAATATACGTTAGACTCGAATAGTCTAACTCATAGCACAAAAATAAATTATCACAACATATAGACAATTAAAATGAATCTAATCATAATAGGGGGAAACTTGCATAAACTACACATGTTAAGGATCTAAAGGTGTCAACTTGTTAAATGTCACAATTTACGTGATATGATCATAACCCAAATTTATGTATAATCTTGCATATGGGGTTTTAGGCAACATAATGATGGTGTGAACTAGCATAGAATTTCACATATGTCATAGCATAGTTCTAGATGTAATGGCATATGTTCATAACTTTTACTAATCAACCTAAACTTGCATATGTGACTTGTCATATAGATCAACATAGCTCAAATAATATCAACATCATGATTTGATTAACATGAACTAATTAGCATAGATAGTAACATTGTAACACCTCGTATTTTTAATATAATTAAAAATAAAATAAAATATATAAAAATATGCTTATGATGGGTAAATAATGGTGATGCATAAGAAGAATTAATTAATACATGGAAGAGAAGAAAAATTAGTTCGATAACGGCGTATGTAACGGAAAAGATAGTAAAATAAGGATAACTAATTCAAGAATCAGGAATTAGGTAAAATGGACATCACCATTTCATTCCTCTTGGAAAAATACGCGAAATAGAGTCCGAGTTTTCGAAAATCGGAGTCCGTATGACCAAGATATGGCCAAAACAAGATTTCAGCGGACTTTTTGGCAGACTGACCCAGGTCGACCATAGTGTCGACACTATAGTCGACCTGCCCCCCCCCCCCCCAAGTCGACTGTATTGTCGACCCCCCCCCCCCCTGTACAGGTCGACCTGGTTGGCCTAGGGTGGTCCAGAATCCATTTTTGAGGCCCGGGACGAGTTTTGATGGTCCGGATGGGTTTTAGGGTTAATCCGATGGCTGAAATGAAGTGCTACACCTATAAAATAACACCTAGACCTAGCCTAACTCACACAAATTCATATGACACCTAAATGCTGCTGGAATCTCTCTTGAGCCATGGCCGCCGTATCCAAATTAAAGCTTAAGCGTTCAAACCCAAATCAAATCAAAGATCAATGCTTCTACAACAAATTCAAGAGGATAGATCAATGACACTGCAACTTTCTACGACAAATTCACTCCCTAATTCATTAGCCGTTCTCTGTAAGTTCTAGTTATTTTCAGATTTAAGTATTTAATTATAATATGGCGATGAAATAAAGTGAAATTTATGTAAGTTTAGCTATATTTGCGGAATGTGAATTAAGATTAAAATCATGTTTTGCGGTCAAATGAAAATAGTACGATGCTTATTATGTTTGGTTATGTTGTATAATATTATGCCAGTGATTTGATTCTATTATCATGTTGGATTGGGAATTATTGAGTACAATGTTTGTCATGTTGTATAATATGCCAGTGATTTGATTCTATTTTCATGTTTAATTGGGAATTATTGATAAGTTTATTATGCAAGTTTATGTTGTAGATTCATGCGACAAATGGTCAAATCTACATGTTTATGTATAAGAAAAACCTATGCTACACTTATCATATATTTGTGATTGGCTTGTGAGTATGTTAATTTAATATATGTTGCCAAGTAACGCATGTGTATGTTGATTTGCCTATGTTGCAAATTAACATATGTATATTGATTAGTTCATATTGCTAATTCTCATGTATGTATGTTAATATGGCCTATGTTAAAAATACACATATATGTTGAATTAGCTTATAATTGCGAGTTCACACTTATGACACTATAATGTTCATAATGGTTATTTTGCAAGTTCACCCCTGTAATGTTCATGATGTCATTTTGCAAGTTCACCCCTTTAATGTTCATGATGTCATTTTGCAAGTTCACCCCATTATGTTCAAA
This sequence comes from Allium sativum, assembly GCA_030737875.1. NCBI lineage: Eukaryota > Viridiplantae > Streptophyta > Magnoliopsida > Asparagales > Amaryllidaceae > Allium > Allium sativum. Next base: position 562,455,519 of record CM060919.1, on the reverse strand, counting down.
TTAATTATGCCATCAATGTCAAAATTATACCTTTGTCATGTTTATGATTGTGTATTTGTGTACATTAAATTAGGCTAAGTTTTTAGCCTAAACTTTATACTCAAAAATCATACGAACGTAAATTAGGCTAAGATAATTAGCCTAATATTAGACGGGGTAACGGTGGGTTAAAATGATTAATTATAGGAAAACTTGCCATAAATTGGTCATTTATCACATAAGTGATTTTTGGCGTAAAATGGTATTAATTATATACCTAATTTAATGAGATTGATTGGAAACAAATTAGGCATTAAATCTGAATTTGAACAATTTACATAATTAAAATGTAAATTAGTATTATGGCATAAAATGGTATTAATTAAATACCTAATTTAATGAGATTGACTGGAAACAAATTGGGCAGTAATATGAATTTGAATATTTACATAATTAATGTAAATTGGAAAATACGAATATGTTTAGCACGAGGTTGGATTGAGTTGTGATGTAAACCTGCCCGGACCCGCCCGGCTGTCCAGTAATCACAGCAATACTTATCCAATGTGGGAGGCTAAGCATTAGGCCCAATAAAGACCCGAGGTTAAACTAAGTTGTGGCGTAAGACTGCCCGAACCCGACCGGCACACCGGCAGCCACAACAATATCTGTCTAATGTGAGAGGTTGGTGCCCTAATAAGACAACTAGAGCTGAGCTAGGGTTGGTAGGGTTAAGTTAACTAGAACACTTAACCAATTTCAACATGTTAACTAAATTGGCGGGTAGGGTTAGGATAATCTGGACACTTAACCAATTTAATATGTTGACTACGGGAGTAGGTAAGGTTAAGCAAATGTTTAACTATTATAACATGATTAAACTGGACTAGAGAGTGAGGTTAAGTTAATGAGAACACTTAACTAATACAATGGGTTAATTAGACAAGTGGTTGCGGTTAAGTAGTAACACTTAACCAACATAACAGGACAAGCGGGTGGGCTAAGTTAACTTGAATAAGTTGATAACACTTAACCATTATAATATGACTAGTGGATGGGGTTAAGTTAACATGCACTTAACCAATCTGATGTGATGCGTGGTAGGGTTAAGTAACACACGGGGTTAAGTTAACAAGAAAATCCTTAACTAATGTAACCAGATAGACGAACGGGGTTAAGTTAATAAACCACACTTAACCAATCAAACATAATAAGCGAGAAAGGTTAAGTTAACTAAGGTAAACACTTAACCATGGTAACATAACGAGTAGGAGGTTTAAGTACATATCGGGTTGGTGGGTAATATTAATAAATATAGGCCCACATACACTTAACCATTAAATACACATGCTTGAATCAGTAGTGGGGTTAAGTACACATCAGGGTTGGTGGGTAATATCAGAGAATATAGCCCCACAGACTTAACCATTAGAAAAACCTAGTAACGGGGACCCATTTCAGCAGTAACCCACATTAGGTATCAACGGAACCCTGAGCTAGGCAGGGTGGGGCAGGATTACTGGGCTGATTATAAGAGGTCAAATTAGCGGCGGTTGGTGCAGCAGTGCAGGTTCTAACGGAGTGCGGGCGTGCACACACTTCGGCGCAAAAAATTTAGCCATTGGGCATCAGTAGGTATAAAGCTGTGCATCATGATTGTGTCAGGGTTGCCACCATGGGACTTGATACACCCCATGGTGGGACCAGCACAGGTATCTACAAGTAGGGGGCCGCGTGACACAAACGAGAACTAGGTCAAGTAGGGAGTCGATCGATAAGGTAGTAAGGGTGCATCGAATATATACATGGCCATTGGGGTGATCGAGGTGGAATCCTCAAAATCGATGTACACCTGAAGGCTACCATAATTGCGGGGATTGGGATCACGTTGTAATTATTATATAACACGGGCTACTAGTTGGGACACTAGTAGGGGGTACGGATCCTTGTTACACAGGACACTAGTTGGGATACTAGTAGGAGTACCGATCATTCCATGTAAGACACTTATGAGGATGCCAGTTAGGTGGTGCAGAGCAAATAGATATCGTTTTAATGGTAAAGCTTAGAAACCTTGCAATGTTACTCTTGATAGAAACCATGCGGTGGGATACTTGATAGGAATTATGGGATGTTATACTTGTTTCATCGTGCCCGAAGTTTATCTTGTTACCTTAGTTTATCTTGTTATCATAGTTTATCTTGTTATCTTAGTTTATCTTGCCTACCTTGTCATCATGCTTATGTTTACTTTCAGTTTATTCATGCCATGTTATCTTTACTCATTTTTATGCTGAAAGTCACTAGGACTTACTCAGTCTTTATGACTAACCCGTTTTGTTTCGCCTCTTTTTCTTCCGTTCCCCCCCCCCCAGGTTCACAGGGTGGGAATACAGCTTAGTTCGGATCTTACCAAGCTCCAAGGCTCTTTCATGTATGGCTTGGATTTCTCTTGGCTATAGCTTGCTTTGCTTTATTGGGGAATACTGCAGTTTGTTTTTATGCTTCTTTGTTTTTGAGCAAGACAGATATTTTAACTAATAAATTGGGTATTGGAAGTTGATGGGCTTTTCTTATAAACATAGGCTTTTTTGTAAACATTTATATTTAATAAATGATTTGAAGTACTTCTGCTTTATTTTCCGTTGTCTTATATATGTCTGTCTTGTAATATTTCTGTTCCAGTACCCATAATACTCCATTGAAGTTAAGGCATTCCCTTTGTGAGTGACCTTAACAGATGTGGGGTGTTACATTTGGTATCAGAGAAGAAGGTTACCAGACTGGGCAAAAGTTTTCAAAAACCTTCTGAAACTAGTTTTCAAAACGTTTACAAAGAAGCAAATTTTCAAGAAAATTTTGTTTTGATTAAAAGGCATATTCCCCAAAGCCATATGCACTATCTTTTGATTCTCTCTTGAAATCTCTTCTCTCTCTTTTCACCATAGTTTCGTAGGCATCCGACACAGGTCGGAGGGCAAAGGAGTGCCCAACCTCCATCTGTAGCCGCAGTAGTTCCATCTACGTCTACTCTAATTTCAAGTTGGGTAGAGTTGTCGTGCGTTGGAGGTAGCTTCGAGAGACTTGTCAACAAACTATACAAGGACAGTAAGAACAAGGAACTAGTTGTTATAGCTTAATCCAAGAAGGGGGAAAAAGGTGAAAGGAAAGAGGCCTAAGTGAAAGAATAGAAAAACCCATGACAAGAGAGAGTATCTTTAGTGAGAAGGGACATGCAGTTAAGTATTATAGGACAAGGGCAAGGGACAAGATCGTCGAGAAGGCAATTGAATGCTCTCACTACTAGCGTACCTAAGAGAGTGGTAACGTTTCTGTTAAAAGTTTAGCTTTTCCTTTCTATCATCCCACTAGAACTTTGTTTTTGTACATCGCATCCTTTTAATTCTGCTTCGAAAGTTGAGTCTCTGCACCTTAGTACTAGCATAATAGAGGATCCCATTTTTGTCTCAAGTCCTGTTGGGTAAATCGGCTCATTTATTCATGACTTGTTTGGATTTGAGAATGTCTATGCTAAGTGTTGAGTCTAGAAGTAATGTTTATGTTTTGGGCTATGGGTTGATTCTAGCGATGGAGTGGTTATCCAGTAAGGGTGACCTTCTCGGTTTTGAAAAGAGGGTAGTTAGACTCTTGACTTGCCTCGGTAATACCCTCGAAGTCACAGGTAACCTTTAGGGTTCTATCATGATTTGTTTCCTAGAACCTCTTGACACATTTATTGGTAATTTGTAATCCGATCGAGTAGTGTTCGCCACTAAGGCGGATGGGTCATTTCGCTTATGCATGAGTTGCAGAGAATCACCTTAGTAAGTACATTTGGCAACATAGTTGACATATGTTTATTTCCAAGAGATAGTTCTTCTGCGTGGAATACCTGATAGTAAGTGAACGAGACCCAAGATTCACTAATGAATTTTGGAGAGCTTGCATGAAACCATGAGTACGCAGTTATGTTTGAGCCGAGTATACTAGAAGGAGAATAAGTGAAAGTGGAACGAGAGGCAACAGTGAAATGGGTTCCAACTCATATTTTGGAAACAAGAATTAAGATGCTACGAAATTGTGAAGTTAAAGACGGTCAAAGCACAATGGAGTTAAGCTCAAGGAAATGCGACTTAGAAGATTGAAGACTGGATTCGCGCATCATATCTCTTTTTAAGAGTATATCCTTGATTCCTCTTTTCCTGTAGAGCTTACTCACATGCTATCTTTTGTGTATATCCTCTCGGTCCTATCCTCAATCCAATTTCTGTTGCAAACCCCATAGGGAGTATGACTCATCTTTTAGTAACATATGTTGGGGCTTGAGGGTGTTCGTTGGGTTGACTAAACTTTTTGGGTTTTATAGGATACGGGTTGGTCTTAGGAAGGGATTCCCTTATGACCTAAAAGGAGTCCATCATGCTTAGTTTCCTAGAATCATATATAGTGGTTGGGTTGAGTAATTCTTTGGGTGTCAGTCTGATGTTGATTTCGGTCTTCGGGGCTGATGCTTAGAGAGTTCTTCTCCTAATCAATATATATGTGGCATAGATTTCCAGTTTTGACATTGCCTAATGGGCACAAAGTTTTTACTTGCTTCTATCATTCGACTATACCTTTAAATAGGAACAATTGGGTGTAAACATGTGCTTGAGACATGTTATGATTGATGGTTGCAAGTGGCTGCAAGTGGTTGCTAGTGGTTGCTCGTGGATGCATTTACACACATTAGGCACTAGATCGGCTCAATCACCTTTCATATTGCATATGCATGAGTGTTTACACTTGTTTGTGGATGAAATTGAATGTGTTATCATGTGAATGTTGCATATGGATGGATGTTTGTGCACACATATAGTGTTTATGTGACTAGGACTATTTGCATACATGTTGGACTCATGGAACTAAACATATTTTGCATCTAGGAGATCAATCAGGCCTGATCATTTGCACTAGACAAGGAACATATACACACACTTCTTGCATATGTTCATACAGCATTAGAAATCTCTTAAGGACAATGAATGCCTGTGATTGATGATTGAGTAGATGGATGGTAGGACACATTCTTCTTAACTTGAAGATTTCGGGGACGAAATCCTTTAAGGAGGGGAGAATGTAACACCCAGTATTTTTAATATAATTAAAAATAAAATAAAATATATAAAAATATGCTTACGATGGGTAAATAATGGTGATGCATAAGAAGAATTAATTAATACATGGAAGAGAAGAAAAATTAGTTCGATAATGGCGTATGTAACGGAAAAGATAGTAAAATAAGGATAACTAATTAAAGAATCAGGAATTAGGTAAAATGGACATCACCATTGCGTTCCTCTCGGAAAAATACGCGAAATAGAGTCCGAGTTTTCGAAAATCGGAGTCTGTATGACCAAGATATGGCCAAAACAAGATTTCAGCAGACTTTCCGGCAGACTGACCCAGGTCGACCATAGTGTCGACACTATAGTCGACCTGCCCCCCCCCCCAGGTCGACTGTAGTGTCGACCCCCCCCTCCCTCTGTACATGCCGACCTGGTCGGCCTGGGTGGTCCAGAACCCATTTTTGAGGCCCGGGACGAGTTTTGATGGTCCGGATGGGTTTTAGGGTTAATCCGATGGCTGAAATGAAGTGCTACACCTATAAAATAACACCTAGACCTAGCCTAACTCACACAAATTCATATGACACCTAAATGCTGCTAGAATCTCTCTTGAGCCATGGCCGCCGTCTCCAAATTAAAGCTTAAGCGTTCAAACCCAAATCAAATCAAAGATCAATGCTTCTACAACAAATTCAAGAGGATAGATCAATGACACTGCAACTTTCTACGACAAATTCACTCCCTAATTCATTAGCCGTTCTCTGTAAGTTCTAGTTATTTTCAGATATAAGTATTTAATTATAATATGGCGATGAAATAAAGTGAAATTGATGTAAGTTTAGCTATATTTGCGGAATGTGAATTAAGATTAAAATCATGTTTTGCGGACAAATGAAAATAGTACGATGCTTATTATGTTTGGTTATGTTGTATAATATTATACCAGTGATTTGATTCTATTATCATGTTGGATTGGGAATTATTGAGTACAATGTTTGTCATGTTGTATAATATGCCAGTGATTTGATTCTATTATCATGTTTAATAGGGAATTATTGATAAGTTTATTATGCAAGTTTATGTTGTAGATTCATGCGACAAATGGTCAAATCTACATGTTTATGTATAAGAAAAACCTATGTCACACTTATCATATATTTGTGATTGGCTTGTGAGTATGTTAATTTAATATATGTTGCCAAGTAACGCATGTGTATGTTGATTTGCCTATGTTGCAAATTAACATATGTATATTGATTAGTTCATATTGCTTATTCTCATGTATGTATGTTAATATGGCCTATGTTAAAAATACACATATATGTTGAATTAGCTTATAATTGCGAGTTCACACTTATGACACTATAATGTTCATAATGGTTATTTTGCAAGTTCACCCCTACAATGTTCATGATGTCATTTTACAAGTTCACCCCTGTAATGTTCATGATGTCATTTTGCAAGTTCACCCCATTATGTTCACATTAATTATGCCATCAATGTCAAAATTATACCTTTGTCATGTTTATGATTGTGTATTTGTGTACATTAAATTAGGCTAAGTTTTTAGCCTAAACTTTATACTCAAAAATCATACGAACGTAAATTAGGCTAAGATAATTAGCCTAATATTAGACGGGGTAACGGTGGGTTAAAATGATTAATTATAGGAAAACTTGCCATAAATTGGTCATTTATCACATAAGTGATTTATGGCATAAAATGGTATTAATTATATACCTAATTTAATGAGATTGATTGGAAACAAATTGGGCATTAAATCTGAATTTGAACAATTTACATAATTAAAATATAAATTAGAATTATGGCATAAAATCGTATTAATTATATACCTAATTTAATGAGATTGATTGGAAACAAATTGGGCAGTAATATGAATTTGAATAATTTATATAATTAATGTAAATTGGAAAATACGAATATGCTTAGCACGAGGTTGGATTGAGTTGTGATGTAAACCTGTCCGGACCCGCCCGGTTGTATAGTAATCACAGCAATACCTATCCAATGTGGGCGGCTAAGCATTAGGCCCAATAAAGACCCGAGGTTAGACTGAGTTGTGGCGTAAGACTGCCCGGACCCGACCGGCACACCGGCAGCCACAACAATATCTATCTAATGTGAGAGGTTGGTGCCCTAATAAGACAACTAGAGCTGAGCTAGGGTTGGTAGGGTTAAGTTAACTAGAACACTTAACCAAATTCAACATGTTAACTAAATTGGCGGGTAGGGTTAGGATAATCTGGACACTTAACCAATTTAATATGTTGACTACGGGAGTAGGTAAGGTTAAGCAAATGTTTAACTATTATAACATGATTAAACTGAACTAGAGAGTGAGGTTAAGTTAATGAGAACACTTAACTAATACAATGGGTTAATTAGACAAGTGGTTGCAGTTAAGTAGCAACACTTAACCAGCATAACAGGACAAGCGGGTGGGCTAAGTTAACTTGAATAAGTTGATAACACTTAACCATTATAATATGACTAGTGGATGGGGTTAAGTTAACATGCACTTAACCAATCTGATGTGATGCGTGGTAGGGTTAAGTAACACACGAGGTTAAGTTAACAAGAAAATCCTTAACCAATGTAACCAGATAGACGAACGGGGTTAAGTTAATAAACCACACTTAACCAATCAAACATAATAAGCGAGAAAGGTTAAGTTAACTAAGGTAAACACTTAACCATGGTAACATAACGAGTAGGAGGGTTAAGTACATATCGGGTTGGTGGGTAATATTAATAAATATAGGCCCACATACACTTAACCATTAAATACACATGCTTGAATCAGTAGCGGGGTTAAGTACACATAAGGGTTGGTGGGTAATATTAGAGAATATAGGCCCACAGACTTAACCATTAGAAAAACCTAGTAACGGGGACCCAGTTCAGCAGTAACCCACATTAGGTATCAACGGAACCCTGAGCTAGGCAGGGTGGGGCACGATTACTGGGCTGATAATAAGAGGTCAAATTAGCGGCGGTTGGTGCAGCAGTGCAGGTTCTAAAGGAGTGCGGGCGTGCACACACTTCGGCGCAGAAAATTTAGCCACTGGGCATCAGTAGGTATAAAGCTGTGCATCTTGATTGTGTCAGGGTTGCCACCATGGGACTTGATACACCCCATGGTGGGACCAGCACAGGTATCTACAAGTAGGGGGCCGCGTGACACAAACGAGAACTAGGTCAAGTAGGGAGCCGATCGATAAGGTAGTAAGGGTGCATCGAATATACACATGGCCATTGGGGTGATCGAGGTGGAATCCTCAAAATCGATGTACACCTGAAGGCTACCATAATTGCGGGGATTGGGATCACGTTGTAATTATTATATAACACGGGCTACTAGTTGGGACACTAGTAGGGGGTACGGATCCTTGTTACACAGGACACTAGTTGGGATACTAGTAGGAGTACAGATCATTCCATGTAAGACACTTATGAGGATGCTAGTTAGGTGGTGCAGAGCAAATAGATATCGTTTTAATGGTAAAACTTAGAAACCTTGCAATGTTACTCTTGATAGAAACCATGCGGTGGGATACTTGATAGGAATTATGGGATGTTATACTTGTTTCATCGTGCCCGAAGTTTATCTTGTTACCTTAGTTTATCTTGTTATCATAGTTTATCTTGTTATCTTAGTTTATCTTGCCTACCTTGTCATCATGCTTATGTTTACTTTCAGTTTATTCATGCCATGTTATCTTTACTCATTTTTATGTTGAAAGTCACTAGGACTTACTCAGTCTTTATGACTGACCCGTTTTGTTTCGCCTCTTTTTCTTCCGTTCCCCCCCCCCCCCAGGTTCACAGGGTAGGAATACAGCTTAGTTCGGATCTTACCAAGCTCCAAGGCTCTTTCATGTATGGCTTGGATTTCTCTTGGCTATGGCTTGCTTTGCTTTATTGGGGAATACTGTAGTTTGTTTTTATGCTTCTTTGTTTTTGAGCAAGACAGATATTTTAACTAATAAATTGGGTATTGGAAGTTGATGGGCTTTTCTTGTAAACATAGGCTTTTTTCGTAAACATTTATATTTAATAAATGATTTGAAGTACTTCCACTTTATTTTCCGCTGTTTTATATATGTTTGTCTTGTAATATTTCTGTTCCAGTACCCATAATACTCCATTGAAGTTAAGGCATTCCCTTTGTGAGTGACCTTAACAGATGTTGGGTGTTACAAACATCATGGCTTTTTAACATGTATGATTCATCATAACTTAGCATAGAAACTCTCAACATACATAACATCATCATAGCATGATTTACAACATATAGGATATCATCACCACATAGCATAGAATTTATAACATACATGATAGTATAAGGTTTACAACAACATATATGATAATTCCCAACATCTACTCATAATCTATTCATGACTTAACCTAATTAAAATAATAATAATCTTGTTAAGATCATCATACTCATAATTAGAGAAGAAAAGAGAGTCTTGATTTGCTTTAGAGTTGAGTAGAATTAGGTTTTGATTAGCTTTTCTTCCTTCTTAGTTGGCGGCGACTCCACTGAGTTCCATGGCGGCGATATGACGGTAGCTATTCTATTTTTCATATGAATTAGGGTGAGAGACTACCTAGGTATTTATAGAGTTTAGGGTTTATTTAGACCGTCAGATCAACTCAGAATTAACCTGAACCGTTTAATTTGCCAACTCAGCCCTAAAGACACATCAGCAGCTCAAAACTGGGCTCAGTCAAAACCCTAGCCGACTGACCAGGCCGACTCCCCAGTCGACCTGGGGGGAGGGTCGACTGCCCAGTCGACTCCCCAGTCGACCTGGGGTGCAGGGCGGGAATTTTCCCGCCTAGCCTGATTTGACTCCGAATTTGAAATTTAAATTTTCTGAAATCTGTTTTGAATTTTCTGAAACTTCCGATGGCCATAACTTCTTCATACGAAGTCCAATTGACGCAAACTCGGACTCTATTTCAACCAGAATTCCGAGATGAACACAATGGCGCAACCCGTTTCCCACAATTCTCACGTCTGAGATTAGTTATTCTTTTAATTTGTGAATATTAATATTAACAGAATTACGGGGTGTAACATTCTCCCCTCCTTAAAGGATTTCGACCCCGAAATCTTCAAGTCAAGAAGAATGTATATCCTAACATCCAATCGTCCATCTACTCGGCCATCAAACACAGGCATCCATTGTCCTTATAGACTTCTAATGCTTTCATTTAAATGCACGGTGTGTGTATATGTCCATATCTAATGCAAAATCAGGCGGTCCACTGATTCAGTTGACCTCCTTAATGCAAACCATGATAGTGCCATGCGTCCATTATGTATGCAAAAGTTCCTTAATGCTACATATCATCTCTATATGCTGCACAATCATCATCTGAATGCAGCATCCATATGATAAAACAATCATCATACATCCATTTTGCTAAATACATCCATTTATATGCAATATGCAGTATGAAGTGACTGAGCCGATCTAGTGCCTAATAGTGTGTGTATATGCGTCCACGAGCAACCACTAGCAAACACTTGCATCCACTTTGCATCCATCATACAAAACATGTCTCAAACACATGTTTCAACCATAGGATTATCCTAACTAAAGGTCAAGGATACTAGCGAGAGGATACTCTAAAGGTAAGATAAGTACAAGATAAGCGATAAAGGAGAAATTAAAGGACATACCCTCAAAAAGGAAAGGGTATCGTGAACGCATCTTCTCTTCTGTCTCCCAAGTAGCGTCGCTCTCATCATCTCCCCATTGTACTTTGACTAGTCCGACCTCTCCATTTCTCAGCTTCTTGATCTCTGACCCAAGAATGCGCGTAGGAGCTCATCGAATCGTCGCATCACGCTCGATCTCCACCTCTCTAAGCAAGCTCGGCTCTACCACTTCCGCGGTCTCGTGCAAGCACTTCCTCAAATGTGACACATGGAATACGTCGTGTACACCACTAAGTCTCTCAGGCAACTCCACTCTATACGCCATCCGTCCAATCTTCTCCTTAATAGGAAACGGCCCTACGAACCTTGGTGCTAACTTCCCAACGGACCCAAAGCGAACAACGTTTCGTAATGGAGACACTTTGACAAAGACCATGTCCCCAACCTCAAACTCAAGATCTGTCCTCCTCTTATCCGCATAAGATTTCTGCCTATCTTGCGCTGCTTTCATCCTCCTTCGAATCAAGTCGATCTTTTCCGAAGTCTCCCTAATCATATCGGGCCCAAGTAAGATCTTGTCCGTAGATTCCCACCAACATGTAGGTGAACGACAAGGTCGTCCATAAAGAGCTTCAAAAGATTCCATGCCAATGCTGGACTGAAAGCTATTATTATATGCGAACTCTACCAATGGAAGATGCTCTTCCCATGTACCCCCAAAGTCTAGGATACATAGCCTCAAAAGATCCTCTAGAATGTGATTCACCCCCTCGGTTTGGCCGTCCGTCTGAGGATGATATGCGGTGCTCAAACATAACTGAGTCCCTACCGCCTCTTGCAAGCTTCTCCAAATTTCGCTAGTGAAAATAGGATCGCGGTCGCTCACTATGCTAGAAGGCACACCGTGCAAACGAACTATTTCTCGGACGTATATAGAAGCTAACCATGGAGCAGTCCTCTTACTCCTCACGGGAATGAAATGGGCGCTCTTAGTAAGTCTATCTACTATAACCCAAATCCCCGTATTACCCTTCCTCGATCGCGGTAATCCATCCACAAAATCCATTGAGACACTCTCCCACTTCCATAGTGGAACCTCCAATGGGTAAAGCAACCCACCGGGTTTCTTTTGCTCCGCTTTTACTTGTTGGCACACAAAGCATCTAACGACATACTCGGCCACGTCTTTCTTCATGCCGGCCCAAAAGAAAACTCGCTTCATGTCTTTGTACATCTTGTCCCCGCCGGGATGAATGGTCATCTTCGAACGATGTGCATCGTCAAGAATAGTCTTCCTTAGGTCATCGTCTTTTGGTACACAAAGTCTACCGTCCCTACGTAACCAACCCTTATCATCTAGGGTATACCTACGGAGATGGCTTGTTGACTCCCCTCTTTTGAGCTTTTCTACTTACTCAACTAACTGTGGGTCGTCTCGCTGTGCCTCGCCAATCCGTCCCAAAAGCGTAGGTCTGACCTCCAAGGATGCTAGCAAACCGGGTACAAAGTCAACGGAAGGTCTAAAGTCAAACATCGAAATGAATTCTAAGTTTCGCCGCTCAACAAACAAAGGACTTAAGGATAATATTTTTCTACTTAAGGCATCTGCCACCACGTTACCCTTGCCAGGGGTATATGCTATCTCGAAGTCGTAGGATGCTAAGAACTCCATCCACCTTTGCTGCCTTAAGTTCAAGTCCTTTTGAGAGAACAAGTATTTTAAAGATTTGTGGTCAGTGAATAATTCAAATCTCTCGCCAAGAAGATAATGACGCCAAGACTTAAGCGCGAAAACAATAGCGACCAACTCTAGGTCATGTGTAGGGTAATTTTTCTCATGCGCTCTCAACTGCCTTCCACCATAGGCTATTACCCTGCCCTCTTGCATTAAGACTGCGCCTAGTCCTGTCCCACAAGCATCGATATAAAAAGTAAACGGCTTACTCCCGTCTGGCAATACTAAGACTGGGGCTGAAGTCAAAGCTTTCTTCAATCGTTGGAACGCATCATCACAATCTACGTCCCATGTGAAAACTAGGTTCTTCTTCGTCAAGCGTGTCAATGGAGCTGATATCTTTGCGAAGTCTTTGATAAACTTCCTATAGTAGCCAGCCAACCCCAAGAAACTTCTCACTTCGATAGCATTTTTAGGGACCTTCCAATCTTGGATGGCCACCACCTTCGCGGGATCCACAGCTATCCCTTCCTTGGAAACCACGTGCCCTAGGAATCGTACTTCCTTCCTCCAGAAGTGACACTTAGAAAATTTGGCTTTAAGAATATGTGCTCGTAGGGTCTCCAACACTTCCCTAAGATGTAGGGCATGCTCTTCTTTATCCTTAGAAAAGATCAGGATGTCGTCTACAAAGACTACCACGAATTTGTTAAGGTACTCCCTAAACACCCTACTCATCAAATCAATAAAGTATGTGGGGGCGTTCGTCAGACCGAAGGGCATCACTAGCCATTCATAGAAACCGTCCGGAGTCCTAAAGGCAGTCTTGTCTATGCTATCCTCAGCCACTCTCAATTGATGGAAACCAGTGGCTAAGTCTAACTGCGAAAACACTGAGGCGCCAACTAACTGATCGAAGAGATCGTCAATCCTCGGCAGTGGGTGTCTGTTCTTCTTAGTAAGTTTATTAAGTTCTCTATATTCCACCCAAAGTCTAAGGGACCCATCCGCCTTCGTGGCAAATACTACTGGAGCACCCCACTCCGATATACTTCGTCTTATGAACCCCTTCTCAAGCAACTCCTTCACTTGCTTATCGAGTTCCCTCCTTTCACGTGGAGCCATGTGGCGTACTGGCAAAGATACTGGTTTCGCATTATCCACAAGATATATTCGAAAATCTATCTCCCGCTTCGGAGGCAAGCCCTTCACCTCCTCAAACACATCCGAGTATTCTCGGACCACTCTAACAGATTGTAGATTTTCCTCAGACGCGTCAAGCGATTCTAGATAACTTAGCATAACGGAGTTTATAGGATTACAAAAGATTTCGAGAGTGTTGCCAAGGCGAGTCATGAGCCTAACTACTCTCCTTTCACAATCAAGAACGACCCCATTTCTGGATAACCAATCCATTCCTAAAATTAGCCCATAGCCCGTGAAGCCCAACACATAAGCATCACATCTAAACTCAACGCTAAGTATAGAAATTTTCAAATCCAAACACATCATGGACAAATAAGCTGAGCCCCCAATTGGATTTGAAACAACTAAGGGATCCTATACTAAATTGGTGTTTAAGTGCAGTGATTCAACTAATGACGTAGAGATAAACGAATGCGATGCCCCGAATCGAATAAGGTACGGCCAGGATGATCAAACAGAAAAACTAAGCTTTCAACAGAAATGGTTCTACCTCGTTCTTGCAGCGGTGGGACCACGAGAGCCTGAACTCGTCCCCTTGCCTGCCCCGGTGCCATAAGAGCCTGCACCTGTCCTCCCGAGGTAGCTCCTTTCCTCTGCCCCTTCTTTGGGCAGTCCTTCACTAAATGTCCCGCTTCGCCACAATGAAAACAGCTAGTCTTCTTTTTCTTTCGGCAATCCTTGCTGAGATGGCCTGGTGTCCCACAGTTAAAGTATTTCTTCTTTCCCTTGCCATTATTGTCTTTACCACCCTTCTTGTTTTGCTGTTGAGGTTTCTTCTGATCCCCTTTCTTCTCGGGTGCCTTATCAGCTTTAGCGCCTTTCTCCTCATGCATGAGTGTCATGTCTACAAGCTTCTCAAAGGTGGCCCCCATAGGGATGTGGGTCATAGCCAACCCTTGCAACGGTTCATTCAATCCATTAACGAACCTCAGAGCCTTCTTCTCCGGCGTGTTCACTAAGTCCAAGCCAAACCTTGCTAACTGATTAAATTTGTTGACATATTCTTTCACTGATGAGCTTCCTTGCTTTAATGTTAAGAACCTTTCCATATATAGATTCTCTTCTACCCTTGAGAGAAACTTCGCCTCAAACCTACGTCTGAAATCCGCCCAAGAATAAATAGGACGCTCCCCATTAGTGACCTCCCACCAAAACGAGGCCTCTCCCTTCATTAACCAAGCTGCTAATTTAACTCTCCTCCCTTCTTCTACCTCAAAGATTTCTAGCAATTCTTCCACCTCCCTAAGCCAATCTCTAGCTTCCACAAACGTTTCTGACCCTTGAAAAGGTTTTCCATCCATAGCCTTAAATTCCTTGCACGTCTTTGCAAAAGTATCTACGCGAGGAGGAGGAGGAACGGGTGCAACTGGTGGTGGAGGAACATTGGCCAAACCTGCGGCGGCCCCATCCTCTAAAAGCCTCCTATACCATCCTGGTATCGTTACACCATCCGGAAGGTTAAGATCTTCAGCCATGCTGAAACGAAAAAGGAAAGATTCAAAATGGAGAATTCGAAAGATAAAGATATGGCTATTGGGGATTATGTTTTTCTTAAAAAAACTTTCCTCTTCAAATTACTCATTAAAACATGTTTTTGAAAGCACTTCTTCCAAAAATAGTTTAGAAAAATAGTTTTTCTAAAAAAATTATCTGTTCTGGTAACCTTAAGCTCTGATACCACGTGTAACAACCCATGTCCATTAATGTCACTCACAAAGGGAATGCAATAACTTCCATGGAGGTTTTAAGTGAATATAGAACAGAAAAATTACAACAAGACAGATAATAAACAGTACTTGGGAATTTAAAACTTCATTTTATTGCAGCGGAATTTAAACATGTTTATTACATCATAAAACCATAAATCAGAGTCAAGTACAATATCCATCTTCATGAAAACAAAATACATAATCCCATTACACAAATAGCCATTAAAGAAGATAACAAGCTGGACTTTACTTCAATGGTCCAAGCTTTCCAAGAGAGATAAAGCAATCCAATCAAACTCCACTAGAGCTGGGCCCAACCTAAGGACCTGGAGGGGATAAGGATAGAAATGGAGGGGGTCAGACAAAAAGTCTGGCGAGTATGATAATTCTAACAATACTATTATCAACATAACTAGACTAAGGCATAAGCTGGAAGACAAGTAAATGTCTATGAACTATTAGGTATGGAAGAACAGATAAAGATAACGTTAAAGAAAGCATTAAAGGCACACCTAATTACTAACGAATAATTACTACACTGCACCGCACATTACTACACTGCATCGCACCAGTCACCCTAAAGGTTGATCCCACTTGCTTCACACAGAAACTATATAAATAGCCTTGCGTACCCCTAGCTGACTACATAGGTGTCGTCTGCCCCTATCTCCACTAGGTGTACCCCACTACCCACTTTCGATCGGCTCCCTACTCGTAGATACCCGTGTTGGCCCCACAGTGGGTTGTATCACTCCCCTAAAGTGGCAACCCGATACAACTTGAGAATGCACGGCTTATACCTACACGATGCAACAACGTCTTACCTACCAGCCCGGGTCCACACAAGCATATGAAACCCGTTGGACTTGCGTTGCCACCGCTCCCCGTTTTGGCCTCTTATAGTCAAACCCAGCATGCGTGTCCCGTCCTCGACTTGGGTCGAGCCCACAAAGATACATTTGGGATACTGGTTGAAATGGGCACCCACAAGCTACCCACCTAAGCTTGTCACCACTAGTATATCCCACTTAACCCTCTTAGTCATGTTCATTTACATGTGTGTTTGGTTAAGTCTTGCTAATCGTATTTCACATGCCACTAAGGGCACCCACTAGATTCCTCATGCCACCCAAGGCACCTACTTAACCCCCATGTCCCACCTTACATGTTTATCTGGTTAAGTATTTCTTAATTCATTCAGGCCATAACCTCATAAAGACCTCTCACATTAGACTGGCATTTATGGCAGCTGGATTTGCCGGGCGGGTCCGGGCAGTCTTACACCATAAAAGAGTCTAACCTCGTGTCTTTACAACTGCTATGCTTTAGTTTAGGCCTAGGACCTCTCACATTGGGCTGACATTTGTGACCACTGGATTTGCCGGGCGGGTCCGGGCAGGTTTACGTCACAAACGAGTCCAACCTCATGTCCTAAGCATTGATTATCACTTATAATCTTTTACCCCAGTTTTAATAATTCCCTATTCAAATTATTAATTAAGTCCACTTTTAATGATGTCCATAATTGACTCAATTATGGCCATCCATTCATGGCATGCAAAATCATATCAATTGCACCCCAACTTCTTTATATTAAATCCTTAACATTACCCCTACCGCACGTTTATACGTTTGCTTATTCAACATAGAATATACGTTAGACACGAATAGTCTAACTCATAGCACAAAAATAAATTATCACAACATATAGACAATTAAAATGAATCTAATCATAATAGGTGGAAACTTGCATAAACTACACATGTTAAGGATCTAAAGGTGTCAACTTGTTAAATGTCACAATTTACATGATATGATCATAACCCAAATTTATGTATAATCTTGCATATGGGGTTTTAGGCAACATAATGATGGTCTGAACTAGCATAGAATTTCACATATGTCATAGCATAGTTCTAGATGTCATAATAGATGTCATGACATATGTTCATAACTTTTACTAATCAACCTAAACTTGCATATGTGACTTGTCATATAGATCAACATAGCCCAAATAATATCAACATCATGATTTGATTAACATGAACTAATTAGCATAGATAGTAACATCATGGCTTTTTAACATAGATGATTCATCACAACTTAGCATAGAAACTCTCAACATACATAACATCATCATAGCATGATATACAACATATAGGATATCATCACCACATAGCATAGGATTTATAACATACATGATAGTATAAGGTTTACAACAACATATATGACAATTCCCATCATCTACTCATAATCCATTCATGACTTAACCTAATTAAAATAATAATAATCTTGTTAAGATCATCATACTCACAATTAGAGAAGAAAAGAGAGTCTTGATTAGCTTTAGAGTTGAGTAGAATTAGGTTTTGATTAGCTTTTCTTCCTTCTTAGTTGGCGGCGGCTCCACTGAGTTCCATGGCAGCGGTATGACGGTAGCTATTCTATTTTTCATATGAATTAGGGTGAGAGACTACCTAGGTATTTATGGAGTTTAGGGTTTATTTAGACCGTCAGATCAACTCAGAATTAACCTGAACCGTTTAATTTGCCAACTCAGCCCTAAAGACACATCAGCAGCTCAAAACTGAGCTCAGTCAAAACCCTAGTCGACTGACCAGGTCGACACCCAGGTCGACTCCCCAGTCGACCTGGGGGGGTCGACTGCCCAGTCGACTCCCCAGTCGACCTGGGGTGCTGGGCGGGAATTTTCCCGCCTAGCCTGATTTGACTCCGAATTTGAAATTTAAATTTTCTGAAATCTGTTTTGAATTTTCTGAAACTTCCGATGGCCATAACTTCTTCATACGAAGTCCAATTCATGCAAACTCGGACTCTATTTCAACCAGAATTCCGAGACGAACACAATGGCGCAACCCGTTTCCCACAATTCTCATGTCTGAGATTAGTTATTCTTTTAATTTGTGAATATTAATATTAACAGAATTACGGGGTGTTACAGATCATGAGGATTTATATGTCTATTTAGCAGTGTCATCTTATGTGGTCAGCACGGCACTGGTACGTGAAGAAGACAAGGTCCAGAAGCCTGTATATTATGTAAGCAAGAAATTGGCCGCTGCGGAACGAAACTATCCAAAGATTGAAAAGCTTGCTTACAGTCTTCTAATTGCCTCCCGAAAACTCCGTCATTACTTTCAGGCTCACCCGATAGTGGTATACACCGATCAACCTTTGAGACAAGTATTGCAAAAACCTGAAGCTTCAGGGCGGTTGCTTAAATGGAATATCGAGCTGAGCCAATTTGATTTGAACTTCCAACCACGGAGATCTATAAGGGGGCAGGCCTTAGCTGACTTTATTGCAGAATTCACGATCCCTGATGAGGAAGAAGTGGAAGACAAGGTTGTCACTTCAGAGCAAGAGCTGGAGCTTAGCCCATGGAAGTTATACACGGACGGGGCGAGGAATGATCGAAGATCTGGCGCCGGAGTTGTTTTAACCACTCCTGAAGGACGATCTATTTACTATGCATTACGATTAGAATTTGCTGCTACCAATAACGATTCTGAATATGAAGCCTTGATTACCGGGCTGAAGCTTGCCAAAGAACTAGGAGTGAAGACATTGGACATGTATTGCGATTCCAAAATAGTTGTATGCCAGGTACGCGAGGAGTTTGTAACTAAAGGACCTCGGCTTGTTACTTATATCGAAAGAGTAAAGAGGTTGTTGGACGGTTTGGAGCGTTATAACATAACGCATATCCCAAGAATAGAGAACCAGAAAGCAGATCAATTAGCAAAACTAGCAAGTTCGGATAACCCCGAAGAAACTGAAATGGTTCCGATAGAGGTCTTGCAATTGCCGAGTTTCGACCTGATGGAAGTAGAACTAGCCTTGGAAGTTGATCCGGAGAGAGAATCATGGATGACACCAATCAAGAATTTTCTCAAGAATGGAATCCTCTCAGCAAAGAAAAGCGAGAGACGAGCTGTAAGACGTAAGGCTACAGGATACGTGTTACAGGACGACGTCCTTTATCGCCAAGGGTTTTCAATTCCCCGGCTACGGTGTATCGCACACGACGACATCAAACGTGTACTGCAAGAAGTACATGAAGGTGAGTGCGGGGACCACACTGGGGGCCAAACATTAGCAAAGAAAGTGTTACGGTATGGATATTTTTGGCCTACCATAAATAAAGACGTGGCTGATTATTCACGACGCTGCGACAGATGCCAAAGATTTGCCAAAATTCCTAGAGCACCTCCAACTCAGCTCAAGTCGATGGTAAGCCCATGGTCGTTCGCCATGTGGGGAATTTATATTATCGGAGTGTTACCTATTGCCAAAGGGGGAGCAAAGTACGCGATTGTTGTCGTGGACTATTTCACGAAGTGGGTGGAAGCTGATCCTTTAACAACGATCACGGCAAGAAAGGTGATTAGTTTTGTGGTAAGAAACATTATCTGTCGATTTGGGATACCAAAGACCATCATAACTGATAATGGGACGCAATTCGACAGTATCGAATTCAGAAACTTTTGCCAAAGGTACAAGATTGACAAATGATACACTTCTGTAGCTCACCCGCAGTCAAATGGCCAAGTCGAAGCAATAAACAAGGTCATTAAATCCATTTTGAAGAAGCGATTAGAGCGGGCTAAAGCCAAGTGGGTGGATCAGCTACCACTGGCTTTGTGGGCCTACAGGACAACATTCAAGACAGCCACTGGCCATACCCCTTTTTCGCTCGCCTTCGGATCGGAAGCAGTAATCCCGATAGAACTAGAAGTCCCTTCTCATCGAGTAGCATATTATGATCCGATGAAAAACAAAACACTCCTTCTAGAGTCTCTTGATATGGTTGAAGAAAAAAGAGACGAAGCAGACTTGCGCGCCGCAAGACATCGACGTCAAGTAGCACGTTACTTTGACCGGAAAGTCTGCTTCAAGACCTTCAAACCAGGAGACTTAGTATTAAAACGAGTTTTCCCACCTTCAACCCGATTGGGACCAAAGTGGGAAGGACCATACGCCATCCGACGGAAGCTTGGTACAGGAGCCTTCAAGCTAACGACCGTGGACGGTGAAGAGATTCCCAGAGCTTGGAACGCTCAGTACCTGCGACCATACCTGAGCTAAATGTGAAATGTCTCCTTTTTTGTTTTTATAAACTATGTAAAAAGGCACGACTTGCCTTAAAAAGTTTGTATATATGAACAAAGGATTATGAAGTGGATGTAGGCTACGACTTAGCTGAACCACTATAAAAATATCGTGTGTCATTTACTTTCCTGCATTATTTATGTCTTCAACAAATATTCTATCATGACCATGAAACGCGAAATGTTAAATTAGATTTGGAAAGCTGGAAATAACTTGTGTGCAGGAACGAACAAAATGACCATTTGTACAATAAAACACAAAAGAATGGAAAGACGACATTCTTAACTCTAACTCTCAAGAATTGAGAGAGAGTATAAAAGACGGATAGATGACGTCTCCTGAAGCGTAAAGGTGCACCCCGATGAGAGACCGCTTCAGTAATACTCTAACCTGGTTATGAGACAGGAGAGTATAAAAATGCTAAAAGGAACGAGCATCAATGAAGAAAGAAAATCGTCCCCGCTAGGGAATCGGGGGCAATTAGATGATTAAATTTAATCAACCGTGAATAAGCCTTGGTCGGTTATCCAAGATTGATTGGGGGCATATATGTGTACACATGTTGTTCCCCTTTAATAGCGACTCTATTATATAACTGTAACATGATATGATGAACCTATAACTATCTGACATTACAGGAAACATACTTTTTTATTTACAAATACATGAGTTTGTACAGGGAATTCAGGTAAAAGATGCAAAGGCCGCGCTCACTGCAACAATAGTGGGCCAATAGAATATCAAAATAACAAAGCACATTATCACTTAGGATTTGGAGTGGACTTGGATTTCTTGGCACCCTTAAGAGCTTTTTTAGCTTCCTTCTCAGCATCAGACATGAGGCGCTTTGGCTTCTTCTTTTCTGTGATTAAGGCTCCAGAATCAGTAGACTTCTTCCCAGGAGTTTGAGCGCTGGGATCAAGAGAAGATTTTTTAGCAAGCTCTTCTGTAATCGACCTAGTTGAAAGCTTAACAACTAACTTCGACCCGGCGTCCACCACGGCAAGAGGTTTAACACTTTCAGGATCTATCTCCTCGACTTTTAGTTGCATACGCTTGTCTCATTTGGCCTTCATTTCAGCCAGAGTCTCGTCATCAGGATTCTTCGAGTCCCCAATTATAGAAACATCAGGTTCTTCTTCATGCCCGTTGTTACCATCATCGTCTTTTAGAGCGTCTATTATCTCATCATCATTAGAAGTATCGACGTTAGGTGGCAGGGGAGTCTTATTGGTAGTCTCCTACTTTTTACCTTCAACCCCTCCTCCTGATTCAATAATGGTAGCCTTATCCAGTTGCTCTTGAGCTTTTTCCACGGATTTTTCCCCAGTGGTGGTTCCTTGACGTACGTCAGTCTTCTCGGTCGGTTCAATACCTACAGAATGAGAAGCAACAGTTATCAACTGAGGGGAAAACAAAGAATCCTCGATGGACTGCCCAATGATATGACGAAAGGTGGAAACTGCCTTGACAAATTGAGGCGAAAAGGTGGAAATACCTTCTGAGGATTTCTCAATTGGGGTGGCTACTACTTTAGATGTTGATTCAGGTATTGGGGATAGAAGAGGCGCTTTAGGAATTCCTGGGCATTCGGGATCGTATCCCTCTACTCCAGCAGCTTCAGCAGAAACAGAAGAGGAACCAACTTCAGGGACATTTTTTCCTTTGACTCGGCGTCTTTCTTTCTCCATGGCAGCAGCAATAAGGCGACGCCCCTCGGCTGGGCGTGCTGGTTCATCGTCTTTCAAATACTTCTCCATGAGCTTATCTTCATCAACAAAGTCTACCTTAAGTTCATCTTTTTCCCATTCAACGATTTGATTCCATACATGAACTAAGGTAGTCGGATAATCTTCGATCAAGGAGATGTTTCGGCGACGGATTATATGTGCAAAGAATTCTATCATCGGTTCACCAAAGCCATGCAATTCTTCTTGAGCTCCTGATAGCTGCTTATGGGCTTCTTCGGAGGAGTTGATAGTGTTATCTAAATTCCCCTCGGCTAAGGCAGCTCTAGTCTCAGCCTCCAGTAATTTGGATTCCAACTCAGCATTTTTTCTCGCTAACTCGGCTTTTTCATGCTCAAGAGTACTATACGCTGATTGCACTCTGACACTTTTTGATTTAGCGTCCTCATCTTTTTTCTTCAACTCTAAACGCTCTTGACTATGAGATTCCAATAAGTCATGATAACGCTTTTGCAACTCTTCGAATTGTTTTTTGAAATTGTTGGCATCCCGCTGAGCAATGGAAAGTTCACTTTGTGTATCATCCAGGTCTTTCTCAAGATTTTTCAAGACTTCTTCATCAGAATCTGCAATCTTCTTCATTGCATCAACGTCTGTGATCAAGTTCCGAATGATTCTGGAAAGATTACGTGAATACTTATACATCTCTGAGTACTGTTTCTCTACCGCATCAATCTTTGCCTTAACTTCATTTGCCCACTTTGAAGAGATAGGCTCGAGTGCGAGTAAGAAAGTTAGATTTTCGAAGTAATGATCCGGGAACTGTTTCTCCAGGTAAGCTAATTTTGTTTTGGAATCGGCATCCAGTGGTGGAGGTCTCCAATATGATAATTCAAAGTGTTTTCGCTTAGTAGAGACGATGGCTGCGCCTCCTTTCTCAGGTCGTTTCTCAGAAGTTTTTAGCTTGTCTCGTGGATCAGTGCGCTTCGTTGGACTTTTTTCTTGATTATGTTTATCTTGGGGAGGAATTAAGTCTTTAGGTTGTGATGTGTCTCCCCCATGGCGACTCTGGTGGCTCTTATATCTGTCGGAATCCGGTCGAACCGGAGAACGAGAGCGTGAAACGTGGGGTCGATAGGAATCATGATGCCTTCTGTCATCTCTGCCCTGACTCTCACGTCGATCATGCTCAGAGTCAGCAGGAGGTTTGGACATGCTACGACGAACCTTTCCAATATCGTAATAAGGACGTGACATGGTACCTGCGCAACAATACAAGTGAAGTTCAGAGTCGACATTAGCATAGGATATAAGTGTTGTGACATGCAGTGTTAATGTGCTAAGTGCATCCTAAGTGGTATTCCCCCCAACAAACCCGAGCCTGAAGTTAGACTAGCACGTGTAGGCTCCTTTGTCATTACGGGAGTAGTCTCTTCGGAAGAGGTAAAAATAAGGGGGTTTGTCGGAAAGTCCTCTGGAGTATAATGAGTTTCAGGCAAGGAAAAATCTCCCAAGCCCTGAAAGGTAGAGTAGTCAGTAGCAGGAGCATCTCCTTGAGGAGCATCTAGTGGCAGTTCATTAGGGGATGTTGACTTTTCAGGAGAAATGGCAGCATCGGGAACGGTGTATCATTCTCTGTATTTCTCGGCTATGTTAGCTAGTTCATCGTCTTGAGTTGAAGATGGAGAGGGAGGAGTCCCGAGAGGTATTGTTGGACCTTTTGAACCCTCACCTGTATCGGGGATAATGTCAACCGGGGGAATGTACACATACGGACCTGTCCCGTGACCTATACTACGGGTAATAGATAGTAACCCGTGACGACGGAGATATTCATCCTTAAGAACACTGCCAATGGTCAAGAACTTTTGGTCACCATTGAGCAACTGGTGTAAACGATCAGAGTATAATTGACTTGATATTTGCTTTGGGTTTTCGACTGCGAATAAAAATGAAATCAAGTCAGTATGTCAACATGAACACTTAAAGCTGGAATCTGGAAAATAGATGTTTTACTTGGTTTGGTCCATCTCCTAGCACACCCCGGTTGTTGTTTGATATAAAACCATTCAGGTTTTGGATCGCCAGCCTTACTGCTAAATGGAACGGTGACGATTTTTCTCTTCGGGATTGATTCAAAGTATGAGAAGGAGGGAGTCTCTTGGGTCCGATGTTTGAAATTATAAAAGAAGTGGATATCATGAAAGTTTGAAATTATAAAAGAAGGAGGGAGTCTCTTTGTATGCTATGTACAAGGTGTATAAATAAGCATAAGAGTTGGGATGCAGCTGCATGTGGGCAATCCGCATTTGTCTTAGAAAATCAATGACAAAAGGTGAAAATGGAGGTATCGCCCCAACTAGACACATTAATCGAGTGATGGCCATGAATCCTTCCGGTGGATTGTGGGGGCGATCCGTTTTCGAAGGCAACTTAGTATCTCTTCTTAGTATCCCATGCTTTAGACATATTCTGGCAAGTCTATCATCGTCGATCGTCTACTCAACGGAGTCCTTGTCCGGCTCCAGTATAGTAGCGGATGCAAACTCATCAGGAGCACGATCATCTCCAACCTCTCCCTCCTCTTCCTCACCCAGGGAGAAATCACCTCCAGAAGATACTTCACTATTATGTGCTTCCGTTTCGTAATCTGGTCCCTCGTCATCTAATTCTGAGTCTGAGGGAGAGGATATATCATCGAGAGTAAGTTTTTTTAGATGTTCTCATGATTTCTTCCTTTTCCATTAGTCTAGATGAGCGTCTCTCTGCCATGGTCGCTAAGCTATCGAAGAAGCAATAGTACAAGTTAGAGTAAAATAGCCTGAAGCCCCTCGTGCAAGTGGGTGAACTAAAATGTGTACGGTGTGTATAGGAAATGTAAAGCAAACACTTAGAAGCGTAATGTAAAGTTCTGACGATGTCCAGAATAGTTCTTGGTGTTTGTTTATGTTTGCAAGGCACTATCCTAACTGTCCATTAAGTTAAAGATTGTATCAAGAATTGATTTGACCAACTAAGCAAGGTCTCATGTGTTAACTTCGGTTGTTTTTCGGTTCGATTCAGATGCATATATTAGGATCGAATCGGTGGAGAATGTGACGGCCCGCCCCGCACCAGCCTGCATTTCCTCCGAAAGTGCGCTGTACACATGCCCAGCTAGCACAGAACGGTCGTCAGAAGAAAGGAAAGAAGGGAACAAACTAAATAAGAGCCTATAGAATGTCTCACAGCGCATGGAGTAAAATATAATATTAATAATATACTTGACATAAAACAGGTGAGATAGTGCATAAGCTGATAACTAAAATCAACATCAACATCAGAGCAGCGGAAATCCAAATACAGCTTATTACAACTTTCCAAATTTACTGTCTATAAACAAAAGAAAGCTAAAGTAGAAGATGCACCACTAATGCCCAAGCAGTGATCTTCAACAACACAGGGAGAATACTATGTATATATATTACGTGGAAGCCTCTTGCTCGTCTCCGGATCATCAACCCGTGCCTCAGCTAACCTGTCTCTAGTCTGCTCGTGTGAGCACCCAGAGTAATAAGAGGAGACATAAAACTCTGGGTCAGACATAAAGCCTGGTATGAGCGATAAGCATCTAAACAGAACAATAACAGGTATACTAAACCATACCTGAACCTGGACCTGCAACCAAAGAGTTAGTACCACATACCGTACAATACTCCAAGGCGCCATAATGAATAGTGTAAGAATACAGGGGTGGGGTGTGCATGTCATAATGATAGCAAACAAATCATCCATAGCAACCATCCTCACATCTCTCACTCAGTGCGTAAAGCATACGACATCTACCACTTTAGAACACTAGACAAACTAAGGTAACGACGGATCCCGACTTGTAGACTCCCTGCTGTGACCAAGCCAAACACTTAGAGTCATGACCAAACATTTCAATGACTCACTTCATTGGTCGTAGCCTTTGGTTCTACCGATGCCATAATGGCCCTGAATCCGCCTTCGTACCTCCTACCATAGTGGTCCAAAGCTATAAACATCGATAACCCCTTAACACTCGTCTCGCAGCAAAGCCCAATCATGAAGCGAACTCGTTGATTCCCATCTGGATCTTGAGCTCTAGCTTCCTATATGGACTACCTTTGCATCTCGGGTTTTAGTCATCATCTTCACCCGGATCGGTCTTCATTCAGTTCGCAACCTCCTGGTTCGGCTCGTGACTCGCCCCCTCGCATCAGCTCGACTCGCGGATCGTGGTCATTGCCTTCGCTCGGATCGGGTCGTGCCTGTTACGTCAGCTCGAGTCGGATCGCACCATTCGTCAGCTCATTCGGATCGCGCCTGCTGCATCGGGTCGGGTCGCGATGCACTCGTGGTCACCATCCCCCTTCGGTTCGGTTCACAGTCCTCCTTCGCGAACGGTCGAATCGCCATCATCGGATCATGACACCCAAGCTGGAACGGATCGTGGTCTTCAAGCATCGACGGATCGAGTCTTGCCATCGGTTCGGATCGTGGAAGATGGGGCTGATCGTGGTACATAGGGCGATCTGATCCGGTATACTTCCTGCACTTGTTTTCCAGCGACTATCTTACGCCATTCGATGGCGTTTTTGACCAATCTAACTTCTCTAATCAATCACAAAACACTCCATAAAGTCATAACAACATGTAATAGCAACCATAAACACCAAACAACAATTCTAATGAAGCAAAATGGATCAAAAGTGGCCAAAACTCATTATTTTCCCCTAAGCATGTTCAAGTAAAACTAATCATAAGGTTAACAAAACTTCATCAAATTAAACCAAATTTCTACCAGAAGCATAAAATATTATTTTCGAATTTCTAAATATTTTTTCCAGAATTTATTAGCGTATAAATTCGCTAATCTTCACTAACTACCCTTAATTACCGTAATTAGTGCAAAAACTATGCAAATCACTCACCTTTGCCACAATAAAACTTTCAGATCTGAAGTGAACCTCTGATTTGCACGAATTCCAATATATAACAGCAGCTCTACCTTGGTCCTTGTGCTAATCCTCCTTGATTTGATGCCTCTAAGCCTTAATCCTTGATTAAGAAGTGATTTTTGGGTGTTTTAGAGAGATTTAGAGAGTGGAGGCCATGGCTAGATTAAGAGGAATGAAAGTGGCGGCTGGAAAATGTCTAAAGAAATGTTTTCTAACCCTAATCAGCCCCTATATACCCCTAAAACCGAAATTCCCCTCTGGGCCTAGCTGCTAATCACCCGGTTAAGCCCAATTAAGTTGTTTTTCACCATCTGAAACTTGTTTCAGCCATATCTCCCAAACGGTAAGTCCGTTTGGCTAATGTGGCCACTCTACGGAAAGAGAAACCATCATCCGGAGCCAATGGAAGTGGTTTCAGGTCAAAATTCCTTTCCAGTCAAAAGTTATGGCCAAAACAGTGCCAACTAGGGGTAAAATGGTCATTTAAAAATCGGGAAAAATCATGTTTAAAATTACTTCTAAACTAGTTTGTTTTCAACCACGTTTTATGATAGTATGTTTCATTATGCAAGACTTAAAATTGGCACTTGTATGTAAATAGTGTTGTATTCATTTTGGGTTTGTACCTCTTAAACTGTTAGGTACATGGCTTGCTTGTGGTATGTTTGGTGTGTATTATATGCTACAATCTTAATGCTTTTCATGCTTTTTATATTTTTTTGTGCTCACTATTCCTTTTTGTCGATGACAAAGGGGGAGAAAAATGTTACTAACAATATGTTTTGCAGATTCTTTTAAGTTTGTATTTCAGGGGGAGTATATGTTCAGGGGGAGTTATAAACACTTTCAGAACTATGTTGTCATCAATCAAAAAGGGGGAGAATGTTGAATCAAGGAATTCAAGGCGTTTTGATTAATGACAAGGAGAAGATCGAGATCGACAAAAAGAAGAGTTTCAATGATATTCAAAGTTAAGAGGTTGATTATTTAGTGTTTTAGTTAAGTTATATTTGTTAAAATCTATCCTCAAATAATCATATACCTCGATGGTTTGAATATATATGTGTATATATATATGCACATTCATTGTGCATACTACCAGAAACCGGTCGACCGGTTTCATTATGGGCGGTCGACCGATTCTGGGCAGAATGCACAATGAACGTGCACACATGTATATAACGTATATATATTCAAATACCAGTCTACTGGTCATTTTTAACCTGTCGACTGGTCTACGAACTGAAAGCAACTTTTCGAATAGACACCCTTATTCATCAATGGTTGTTTTCTTTTCTCTTCACCAAAAATCATCTCTATTCGTTGCTTCTCTTCACTAATGATTACAACTCTCCATCCTCTATAAAAACAACATGAAATCACCATTTATATATATATTAATTCTTTCTATTCTTGCTATCTAATTGCTGATTTCATTCTTGCTCTCTAAAAGCACTCAAAAGCTCATAATTCTTATATATCGTTATTTGAATCCTTGAATCTATATATTATTCCTTCGATTCAAACAACGATATCATCTTCCAAATCTTCATAATCACAAAATCATATTTGAGGATAAGATTATCGGAAGATTGTACAAGAATTGACAAATTCGTGTTATTCAGAACACACATTGTCAAATTACAAGTTTTACTCATCTTGTTTGAAGTCCTCGTGTTGTAAGAGGCAAGTTGTGAAGTCCTCGTGTTGATAGAGGCATTAAATCCCGTTCGGTTGCTCGGGTGTTGTGAACCTGTTTCCTCCGGGTTAAGTGAGGATATTGTTTAGTGAAATTCCAGATAGGAGATCTGGGACTGGACGTAGGACGGTGCTCCGAACCAGTATAAAAATCCCTGGTGTGATTTTTCTATTATTGCATCTACTTATCTGTGATATTTCTTCTGTGAGATCTTTCTTTATTAAGCATTTATTTGCATAACTATTGTAAATATATAAGTTAGTATATCACATACTTTCCGCATATCCAAATTACTGATCCTGCCTAAGTCGTATATCGACTCTCTCACTTATAATGCCTTCTTATATCTCAACGTGACTACATGAGTATTCCAAATCAGCGGGTTTAGATTAACAGATTTCCATCCTGATACCAATGAGACAAGTTATGCTAGAAATGGGATTAGCGGTCTTTATCAAGAATAACAATTTAGTCTTGATAGATTGCCTGATAAGGTAGCTTCCAAGGCAATAATAAGCTTTCTATAAGTAATTCATTATATAATTTCACAGCCAAAAGAAAAGCACAAAATCCAAAAAAATCCTTTGAATCGAGATTTTTTTTTTTTACAGAAAGAGCCCATTTCCTTGGCTGATACCTACAAACACACGGAAAATGCCATAGTTAACCCATTTCTTGCTACAAAAGTAAAAGAAGAAAAGCCAAATATCAAAACTCAAACAAAAGCAGTAGAGTAATGACATTGAATAATATTTAAACTAGGTTGCCAAATGTGTTTCTGGCTTTAACCAGTTTTGCTGGTATTTGTGTCTAAAATTTCAAATGCAGATGTAGATTAAATACACATCAAGAGTACACCCACTCATTCACTTAAACAATATCTATCACTTGCTGTAAAACGCAATTGTTTTACTTGAAAAGTTTGAAACCATTTTCATGTAAAAATTTAAGTACACAGTTAGGGAAATAAAGTGGTTTGTGATGAATACCGACCTATAACTATGGTAAATATGATGTTTTGCAGTTTGTGCACCAAAAGAAAAAAGCACTATAGTATCTGTTAGTTAGTTGATATTTATTTGATCCATCTTATACTTCACATCAATAATACTATTAATATTTTTTAGTTTTAGAATGAGAACAAACAATATCACGAAATAGGTTTTTAGTTTTTGGATAAGTGGTTTTGTTCTTACTAAAAAATGTAACAATAAGTAGGTATTAAGGAATAAGGCAAGAGACTGCTAAATATGTTATGGATATGAATTGTTTAGTTAATATTTTCAGTTCTGCGTTTATTTTCATGGCATTTTCCTTTTTAGCATTTTTATTATTCCTTTGCAGATTATTTATATATTTCACCGCACCTTCTAAATACAATGTGTCAAACAGTCACAATGTTATTTCGATTAGCTATCTAGCCAAGTTTCATGCACAGAATATACAAAAATACAGTTAAACTAACTGATATTACTTATTGTCACAACAATTTATTAGAGAATTATTGGAAAGTTGATGGGTAGGAAAAAAATAAAAAGTTATGATATAAATTGTTCTATACGTAAGTCCTCTTTTTGAAAAAAGAAAAATGAAACGAGTATGTTGCATTAGTCTTTTATGAACATGTCTCGGTTTAGAGCTTTCAAAGCTTTCAAATATTGGACCATTATGAATTCTATAATTTTGTAGAATTCTGAATGTTTTGCTACTGATCACACTGTTAAACTGAGTTTGCTCACGTATTAATCCATGTTTGTAGATTACACAAACAAGGCTATTGTTGTGGAGAATTTTGAGTCAAGACTGCTCAAATCCAAACCCCCAACCCAGCGGAAGACAAGATCGTGATGAACGCACAAAAACAACCAATCAGTATATCAAAACAATCTCAACCCAATCCAAAAACCAATCACAGTTTATAAACAAGAGAATTAAAGGAGCAATAACGAAAGGTAATTCTCATAGGGATTTATGGTGGTTCCACTAATGTCTTGTTAGTGTACATCCACTTTGAGATAAAATCTATATTAATATCACTAGAAGAGTACCGGAGATTGATTACAATGATCAAATTCACTAGAAAAGATTGATTTTGTGGAGATGAGAATAGAAGAAATTTAGGATTGCCAAAACACTAATATGAATAAACCAGGTTAATCTCTTGATTAATCTCTTTTTCTGGTTATTAACCCTTTTGGATTTGAGAATAGCTTATATAGGGAGAGAATAATATTTAGCAGTTGCCCAAATTGCCCTTTGAACCTTCACAAATCAGCCTGCAAAATTTCTACCCGAGATCACCTTAGACATCTGATCAAAAGAGGTCAGACTTCGGGAAAAATTCCCTGTAACCACGGACGTCTGACCCCCATGATTAGATGTTTGTCCAGACTCTCGATAAAATATTCCCTGTAGTCACAGACGTTTGACCAAGAACTTCATATGTTTGTGCTTAAGCTTCCAGCTCCCCTTCACCTCTTCAACCGTAATTTCTTCCTGCAAGCTCTGATTTGCAATCCGTCTTCTCTGATGCGAAGCTACTTCCATCCACTTCAATTCTACCATATAATATCATAAAATTTAACAATCCACCTCGATACTGTTTCGATCACCAACATCGATGGTATCAAACCGTCCTATACCTTTTACCAAATAAGCTTGAGTGTTTTTCGTAATGAGCACCAGCATATATACCGCCCATTTTACTCCACCAATGAGTTTAGGCAAAGCATTCACCCTCCAATGAAGTGTTGAAAACTCCTAACTCCAAAACTAGTCTCACCAAAAGACAAACATACCAAGAAGAAGAACTTCAACCTCTCAATGATACTCTTCTCCATACATAACCAAGCTTCCCTCTCAACCGTGCCACCCCGTGGTACATATCACCTCTCCAAGTGAATAAAGTTCGAGCAATGCTCGAACTTCCCAACCGGCAATACATTAGTGAACATGTCCACCGCATTATCATTTGTGTGCACTTTCTGAAAGCATACTTTATTGTCTTCATCCATGGCTACTAGAAATGACTCTCTCACTTCAATATGCTTGGTCCGTGAGCTAAACGCCAAATTGTTAGCCAAATGAATAACACTCTGTCTATTATTGAACATCAACATTGTCATGTTCAAAGCCCAAGTCACACAACAACCACTTCAAATAGAGTGCTTCATTTGCTGCCTCCACCGCGGCTATCAACTCCAACTTATGGTTGTACCACCAAGTGTGAAGACATATCCGGAAGTTGATTTTCTCTGATCCTTATTACCAGCGTAGTCCGAATCACAATAACCAACCAACATGCAATTCTTCTCCTTACTACCCCCAAAAAACAAAACCATGAGATGTTGTACCTTTCTTGTATCTCAAGATAATCTTTACTACTTCCTAATGTGATTTCCTGGATAAGTAATGAATTGGCTAACCACTCCGACGGCATTTGCAATATCAAGCTGTGTATACACCATTGCATACATCAAACTACCAACCGCACTTGCATATGACATTGTAGTCGTATAAGCCTTGCCTTTCTCCTCGATAAGTGATCCCTTACTCGAAAGCTTTACATGCAAAGGTAAAGGTGTATTGATTCCATTGCATCCTCTATGTTAAATCGGCAAAGCACTTTTCTAATGTATTCTTTTTGAGTCAATTTCAACTCAAAACGCTTTCGATATCATTCAATTTTCATGCCAATCTTCTTTGCTTCTCCAAGGTCTTTCATCTCAAATTCCTCTTTTAATCTCAGTTTCAACTTGGTTATTTCCGGCTTGTCTATAGAAGCAATGAGAATATCGTCCACATACAAAAGTAAATACACCCAACAATCATTTTTCAACTTCATGAAATAAAAACAAGCATCCTTGGTGCTTCGATGGATGCCACTATCAAGCATAAAATGATCAAATCTCATGTACCATTGCCTAGGTGATTGCTTCAAACCATATAGTGATTTCTTCAACTTGCAAACCAATTTTGACTTACCATCTACAACAAACCCTTCTGATTTCTCTATGTAGATGTCTTCATCCAAGACACCATGCAAGAAGGCGGCTTACGCATCAAGTTGCTCTAATTCCAAGTCGTGAATAAAAACTATGGAAAGTAATATCCAGATAGAAGTATGTCTCACAACCGGTGCGAAGATCTCATCATACTCCTTTCCCTTCCTTTGTACGAACCCCTTAGTCACTAACCTTGCTTTGTATCTTCCATCTTATTTCACCTTTTATATCCATTTACGCCTAATAACACGATTTCCTTTAGGAAGTGGAACCAACTCCCAAGTATGGTTCTTTATCGACGATTGCATCTCTTCCTCCACGACACAAATCCACTTCGATCTATCACTCGAACTCATGACGTCATCAAGGTCTGTCGACTCATCTTGGACTATATTGAGAGCATAGTCCAGATTCTCACTAAAATTAAGATAGTTCCAATCACATATCTTTCGGGTGGCCTTATAGCACGACAACCAACTCGAGTAGCAATAGCTTCACCTGGTCTTCCTTTAGCTCCACCTTGAACTGAATCTTCTCTAGAATCATGCACATCACCAACACTACTATAGGAACGTTGTGGACTATGTGATGTAACATCAACCGCATTCACTTCGCAAGCACCTCCAACAACTCTACTTTCTCTAGGCCTGCAAGTGGAAATAACTTCCTTCTCGTTTGATTCACCATGAACCAAATCTGGAACATTCGATGAGCCATCAGTCTCCTTGAACATAGCCGACTCATCAAAAGTAACATGAAGAGATAATCTAACTTTTTTCATTTTCGAATTCCAAATCCGATAGCCTTTCACTCCGTCCTCATATCCAAGCAAAATCTCTTTGAACACCCTAGGCTCAAGCTTATCACACGGATCATGCACATACATGGTACATCCAAAGACATGAAGATAACTCAAATAAATTATCTTTCCCTTCCACACTTCCTATGAAATTTTGTTACCGATAGGCGAGCATGGAATTTGATTTACAATATGCACCACGGTTGACAACGCTTCAACCCAAAATCCCTTAGACAAACCCAATGTCAATCACAAGCATCGAGCTCTCTCAAGTAGAGTACAGTTCATCCTCTCCAACCCAATTTGATTGTGGGTCCGGTGTAGTAAAATGCCTCCGAATACCATGATACTTGCAATAATCCAAGAATTCTCCGAAAACATACTCCTCTCCATTGTCGGACCTAAGAATCTTCAAAGACCTACCACTCTCATTCTCAAAAAGAGCCCTCCATTCTTTGAACTTAGAAAATGTCTCTGACTTGGCCTTCATTACATACACCCAAACTTTTCGAGAAAAGTCATTACGAAGGAAATATAATACCTTGCTCCTTCCATAAAATCTACCGGTGTCAGTCCCTAAACATCCCCATGCACATACTCAGAATTCCTCTCAATCATGTTTTCCTTCAATGATTAGTTTGCTTCCCCATGACACACTCTTCGAAAAACTCCAACTTGTTGAAACTTTCTCCACCAATCATCTCACTTTTCCGAAGAATATACAAACACTTCTCCGAGACATGACCCAATATCAAATGCCACAAACTTGTCGCATCTAAGCCACGAGAACTATCAATATCTATGCAAGTTTCACCTTCAACGGTCACTCCTTGAAGCAAATAAACACCATTAGCTCTAGCACCCTTCATAACCACAAGTTTCCCATTCGAATCCCTCAAGAAATCACTCTTAATACTGATTTCGCATCTTAAAGAATCCATCTTCTCTAAAGAGATAAGACACTTCCTAAGTCCCAGAGAGCGCACATTGGTGAGAGTATGAACTACTCCGTCAAACATCTTAATCTGCATGGAACCAATGCCTTTCGACTTACACATAGCACCATTACCCATAACAATTGCATTTCCTTCCTTGTCGACATAAGAAGAAAATTAATTTCTATTAGGCGACATATGATAAGACGCCCCCGAATCGAGCACCTAATCGCTACCCGAAGCATCTGATGCTACCACCGTCAAAACATCCATGTCTCCATCACCAATATCTTTTTCCACCGCTACGGATGAAGAAGGTACTTCCTTCTTTGCTTTCTCCTTGTCCGGACACTCATTCTTCCAGTGACCAGGCTTCTTACAAATATAGCACTTTCCTTTCCTTTCCTTTCCTTCGACTTCCCTCTCCAAGTGGGATTCCTGGATTTGGAATGCCCCCGGTTCTCCTTCTTCACATATTTATCCTTCTCCACAAACAAATCTTGACCATTAGCGACACTACTACTTCCCACAATCAACTCCTTCAATTGATCTCTCAATTCTTCACTAAAAAGACCTGTCGTGACATTATCCAACGTCAATGTATCCCGTCTATAGAGAAAACTATTTGAGAAACCCATATAGCGGTCCGGAAAACAAAAACAACAATATCATTGCCTTTTACTCTTCCTCAATTTTCAAATATACTGCATTCATCTTCATTAGCAAACCATCAAACACATTCAAGTGCACCTTTAGCGAAGTTCCTTCCTTCATTTTATAAGCAAAGAAAGTCCGCAACAAGATCAGTCGATTTGTGAGTGACTTTTTCATATACAACTCCTCTAACGTGTCCCATGTACCTTTAGCAGTTGTCTCACTACTAATTTTGAAGATAACATTCTCCCCATAACACGTTGAAGTGTAGTGAATGCCCACTCTTCCATTTCCTCTCTCTCCACATCTGAGATGTCCTCTAGTAATAAATATGTATCAAACCCTACCCGATTCCGCCTGAGAACTGTTTTCATATTCCATTTCCATTTTTCAAAATCATTATCGCCATTCCATTTATCAATAACCAATTGTGACCCAGAAGCTGTGTACGAACCAATACATAAGGAACTACACAACTTTGACCTGTTGAGGCACTATTTGAATCTGATTCCAGTATTTTTAAAACTATTTACCAACACCAAAGCTCCGATACAAAATGTTGTGGAGAATTTCAACACAAGACGGCTCAAATCCATACCCCCAACCCAACGGAAGACAAGATCGTGGTAAACGTGCAAAAACAACCAATCAATATATCAAAACAATTTTAACTCAATCCAATAGCCAATCACAATCACTAAACAAGAGAAATAAAGGAGCAATAACAAAATGTAAATCCCGCAGGGATTTATAATGGTTCCACTAACATCTTATTAGTGACATAGTGTACATCCACTTTGAGAGAGAACCATTACTAATATCAATAGAAATTATAAGAGATTGATTACAAAAATAAAATTCATTAGAAAATTTTGTTTTGATGGAGATGAGAATTGAAGAAGATTAGGATTGCAAAATCCCTAATTTGAATAAACTTAGGTTAATATCTTGATTAATCCCTTTTTTTGTCACTAACGTTTTTGGATCTTAGAGTAGCTTATATAGGGAGAGAATAATATTTAGGAGTTGCCAAAATTTCCCCTTGAACCTTCACAAATTAGCTTGCAAAATTTCTACTCGTAATCACCTCAGACTTCTGATCAAAAGAGGTCAAATGTTTGTTTGAGGGTTCGGGAAAAATACCCTGTAACGATAAACCTCTGACCCCCTTGATCATACGTCTGTCCAGACTCTCGGAAAAATATTTCCTGTAGTTACAAACGTCTGACCAATAACTTCAAACATATGTGCTGAAGCTTCCAGCTTCCCTTCACCTCTTCAACTGCAATTTTCTCGTATAAGCTCCGATTTGCAATTCGTCTTCTCTGATGCGAAGCTACTTCCATCCACTTCAATTCTACCATATAATATCACAAAATTTAACAGTTTTGTCTTACAAAACTCCCTTTTGTATACTACACATACAAGGCCTTCTTAAAGCTTCAAATTTATTATAATCCATGTTTTTGATACCTTATTGTTGCACACATATACAGGATATTGTTCTTCATCCGATAATATTAAGCATTGCTTTTATTTTTCTATCTGTATGTTCAACCACTTTATAAATATGAGTTGTTTAAAGCAATATGTCATCATATACATAATTCTGTTTATTTTATATCTTTCCTTTGAAGAAATTTATTTTGGTTTATCCCCAAAAAATAAGGAAACAAATCACTATATTTCTACATACTTATTATATTACAAAATAAAGTCATTTATAGTATACTTTGATTATCTCCCTCTTGCCTAAATAGGGATACTGTTTCCTTTCATACTCGTTTATTTACTACCCACTTTTTTTCTCTTCGAATTTGATCCTTTTACAGACAACAGATTAACATACTTCTCATATTTACCATTTTGGTTTGGCATTATGATTGGAAAGTAGCTTTGACAAGTTATTGCAGATATGAAAACGGATACTAAGATGGGAACACATTAAGATATACCTATTAATTTGAAGGTTAGAGTTTTTCAAGTTACAACCAATTAATATTTGAAAATGTAAATTTTATTTTGTGGGAAATGTATTTTATATTCATGCTCTTAATATTTAGGCCCTTTTCATTAAAACATGAAGTACAATAGCGATTTTTTTGAGTTGATCCAAAATCCTGAAATTTGCCCAATTTTAATTCCAATCGAACAATAAACATTAGCCTTCATTTCTCTTAAAGAGCAATATTAATAAAGTCAAGGATATAACCAATGCCCCATGTCATATTAGCTACACTTGTTCAAGATTATGAAGTTTTATACATCATTGACCCAAAAAATGTCTTTTAAGATAGCTCAATTTGTGTTTTGATGTGGTGGACGTAGTAATAAAGATCATCATTCATCCGCCTTAGATAGATTATTTTCATTTTTTCTCGGTTAACTCCACCATTTTGACTTTATGCTGGTTGAATATTAATGCAAAATGATTAAATTAGTTTTTTGGTTCGCTTAATTATGATTATTTATCCCACTTTTTTTGAGTTATTACTTTAATTTATTAGGATTTAAATGGATCGAGTTGTATGTCATATGTGTAACTTGACACTTACAACGAAATTAACTAACTACTCTTGAGATAGTGGATCAATACGAAAGTTTAAAATGAGATATTTTGTCTATTTATGATGAATGAAAGTTGTAACCATTTTGTTTTATGTTTCACTTCATATTTGGTTTTATGCAATTTTAAGTGTATTGGTACCATTCTCAATTTGTTGTTTTCTAATGATACATCGTTTGAGAAACAAAGGTTTAACTTACCATAAGCATCTCAAATGTACTATCGGTAAATATGTAAGAATGCTATTTTTTTAAACAACTTACCCATAGTTTCAACATTTTTCTTGAGAAATCAGCATATCGATTTGATCTTATTTTGTATAATTTTTTGACAGCGATTATATATATTGAGAGTGATGATTCTAGGATCAAATAAATATTCTTATCATTATTGATGGAAAAATCAAATCATAGTGTACCTAACTTGACTATGGAAATAATTAATATCTTTTAGTTCTTTTGCTAATACATTTTAATCATATATCACACACTTTGAAGATTTATTACATAAGCAGGACGCTATTATTGGACACGGTTGCCAAGTATAAACATAACCATTCAGATATTTCATAGCATAGGGAATTTCAAAAATATTTCGCTACTTTAACCATTTTCATTGGCTTTATATTTAATAACCCTTAAAATTTCAAGTTTTTTGAGATTCGTGGAGTGTTTTTTTTTTTGTTTGAGTGATCTTAATCGAATTGGTTTAATACATGTCAACATGTAAGTGTTTGATTATTTTCCAACCAATGCTAATCCTATAAACCCAAAATGGATGTGCATAATTCAAAACAAATAGTTAGAAATTTATTTATAACAGATAACAATATTTAGTCCACTACGACAATGGATAAGCGTACAATGGCCAGTAAGGGTGTTAGTTAGGCGGACCAGACCGAACAGAGGGGTGTTCATGTCATGCCCTATAAGACTTTCAGACGTACACGGATCGGACAAGGAGTTGTTTCAGACATTTTTCGTACGAGCCAAACAACGGATGGACAATGTTCGAACAATATAAAAATATCGAATATTTTCTGAGGGATATATTTTCGTATGCTTTTTCTTTTCCCAAATCATGTCTAAATGAGAATCGTATGGATATGGACTGGACACCATACCCCTTTAGACCGAGCCATACAATAGACCGTCATGTCCTACTAACACCCCTAACGGCCAGAAATTATAACATGTCATAACAGGATAAAATGCATACACAGATTAATATATTGTCCACTTATTTGATATGAATTAATAACAAGCACACCCAGTTTTACTATTTTCAAACTAACATGTGCTAGCTACCTTCGCCTACACATATTTAACTACTTATCAATGACCATGGTCGTCTACAATTATAAATAATTGATAAGGCAAATTATAAATGTGTTGAATCAAAATATATAATTTCAAACATATATTTATATATATATATATATATCCATATAACCTTCAATGTAATAAACCAATGCAGTTGAAAATATCTTATTCTGAAATTATAAAAGTTTACACTATTCGTTATACCGACGAAACAATAATGATGTAACATGGAATTCTATCTGCTATTTCTTCATATAATACATAAAATAATTTAATGTACATCGAAAGCTACTCGCTGATACCTCATACTTAAATGTATATAATAGTATTTAAATAATTCTCACCAATTACAAACCTTATATTGATATTGATCAGCATATAGTACCTGCAATTTTTTGGTCATCGATTCACACTTTAAAAAAATAGTGTAACATTTTCCGTATGCGAAGCACGGGTCACTCACTAGTAACTATTAATGAATCACCATAAGTTCATGAAATGTGCAATCGTTGATTCACAAGATACATATATATTTCTTGTGTATTTAATGCTTTTGACGCAATACCGCTATTTGTTCATACACGAAAGACCTGAAGTACACACATTTTTAGCAAACAAAACTTAGCCGAACACAACCAGAAATAAGATAACATCATTTCGAACGATTGATTAGCTCTTAGGACACATTTTCAAATGAATTCTTTCACCAAATAATAGGACAGTTATTCAAACAACTAACAAACTTAATCTGATCAGCTTCTTTGTCCATGCCTATCGCGAATTTGACGGATAAACGCATGACAACGTTTATTGATATATGCGTTAGTGACCTAGGCCTAAAGGGAAATACCTGGTTATTTTTAGCAGCAAAAGCCACGGAATTTAACGCCAGCTGGACAGTGACGTAGATGAAGAGTAAGTGAGACAATCTAAAGTGTTTTTGAAGGGAGTTGAACAACTTATTACAGATTCCAAGAGGTGAGTGGAAAGTCGAGCAAGATTATCTAGATAGACTTAATGATTAGTAGGACGATGTTGCGTGGAGGTACTGGAGGTCTAGACAAAATGGTTCTCTTAATTTCAGGGAGCCAATTAAAATGTTGGGTGAGTTCATAGAAAGGGACACTTTTCAGTATCAGATACTTATAGCTCCACCGCCCCAGGCCCAACCTCAGCTCCAACCCTAACCTTTCGCTCTTATCGACACATCTCTGTATGACAATTGGATGACTGGT
The DNA here is from genome assembly GCA_030737875.1 of Allium sativum. Lineage (NCBI taxonomy): Eukaryota > Viridiplantae > Streptophyta > Magnoliopsida > Asparagales > Amaryllidaceae > Allium > Allium sativum. The sequence continues at coordinate 562,415,148 of CM060919.1, read as the reverse complement.
GACACCTCATCTGCACAGCCTAGGTGCCTCTCTTCCAGTAGGGTTATGAGTTCTCGTAGTTCACAATCTTTAATTCAGCATATCATTTCACTAAAGTGGTGACACAATGCTATTCTATTCTGTCTACTATTACCTACGTTCATACGTGGGAACATACAGATATTTCGCGATGATCCCGCGGTTTTGGATATGATTCAAGTAATGTCTGATATTCAGCACCTAATAGTAGTACATATGTAGATTTTTTTATCTGTTGTAGATTATTTGTCCAGTCTATTTTGTATTCCATTTGATTTGCTGGTATTTGAGTAAAAAAAATGTTATTGTGATTGAACAAAATATCGAGTTTTCTCTAGTGTGTTTTATTTGCAATTATTAAATGTATATTATAGACAAATAATTAATTAACTACACATCATATCATAAATTAAAATACTCCACTTTTATGTCCTGCTTAAATGTTCCGTTTAAAGCAGTACATTGTTTAACTTCATTCTCCATTTAATGTCTCGTTTAAATATCCTCCAGAATTCCCTTCTTTCGTTATGCACAAACACACCCCAAGTGATTTAACCGTGCATATGTCAACCAAGTTGGAGATGAAAATCCTTAGAATAAGGAAAGCGAAGGATGAACGACGACCTTGAATAAAAGAAATGCGCCAAAGGAGGATAGAGAAAATCTCCATTTTTAAAGTTCATGAAAATTGTACAAAGAATCTATCTTGCAACTAGAGAAACAATAGATTATTTTGATGATCCTCCGTTCATGAGACCCCCTAATCCATGCACAAGCATATTTATCACAATATGCATACTAGTTATTCTATGTCAAAAGGAATGGAACGCAAAATGCGGATCTTAAGGCAAGACTAACACTAGAGGGAAGGTGAATAGTGTTTATAAGGAATTTATAAAAATTTAAAACTTATATGATCAACTATATGAATCACACACTAGAGATGATCACAAACACAGAATCAAACACAAACACAGAAATAAACAAAAATAAAATGCAGAAAAGGAAAGAACACACCGAATTTTATACTGGTTCAGATTACTCCTACGTCCAGTCCCACGCAACGCTGGATTGAGCAGATTTTTATTACTATATCAATATCCAAGTACAATCCCCTTGATTTTACGGCTATAAGGTTAACACCGCTCTAACCATTCTTGATTTCACGGCTAGAAGATTACAATTTCTCCCTTTCCTTGATTTCAGGGCTATAAGGAACACACCCTTTCCCAAACACTTTCCAAATGATGACAAAAATCATATAACTCTTCAATAGCACTTCAATTCATAGAGTAATGAGTAAAGTGTGAGAAAATAAGAAGTTTTATGTAATTAGAATAGAAATCGGCAAAGTAGAAGTGTAGAAATCAATAAAATATGAAATATTTATGGAGGGATGAAGAGGGGTGAAGATGGAGAAGAAGAATGGATAAAAAAGTCAAATTCAGTCCCTATTTATAAGATTTGAAAGGTTGCAACGTCTCTGGAAAGTTACAAATAGTGAAAAGACACTTCCTTTGAAAATTGAAAACTGACAGTTGTATGTCGACATAGCAACATATGTATGTCGACATAAGCATGTGTAAAATTTGAATTTTGAACTTTTTCAAGTGTTTAAACATATATATTATTCTGGAAATTCTCGAATTAAAACTTAGTGATATAAATGAGTATTATAAAGTATAAAGTCATATGAAAACATAAATATATATTATACAAACATATTTATAAAATTATATGATTTCAAACTATATAAATATAAAATTATAAAAGTATATAACTATATAAATATATATAAACTTATATAAGCTTTAAAACTTATATTTGAAATCGTGAGTAAGGCAGGAAATTATTTGAAATTACAATTTGAATTTTGAAAATCAAAATTTGAAATTTGGAAAAAAGAATTTGAATTTGAACCTGGAGTGCTATTCAGAGTCTTGCATATAAACTAGACTCTATTACTATATTGAACTCTTGATGACTTGAATACTCATGAGTCTTGAGTCATCTCTGAATTCTGAATCTCTTCAAACCTAAAAACTGTATAGTCTTCAGTATTTAAATCCTGTATACAAATCTTGCATATACGCGTATATATATTCTAGACGAAGATGTTAGTATATAATTTATAATCAATGATAATTGAAATAAGGTTGTTGTCATCAAAATTCCATTCTCCAACAATCTTATTCTCACTACCTTTCATTCAAAAATTCAAACTACTCTCTTTATATCTATTCTCTTCAAAAACAAATCTCTAATGGCTTCCTCTAGCACTTCTCAAACAATGAGATTATCCAAGACCATCAATGGATGTCTCAATAATGATAGAGAAGCGATCAAAACCTATGTTGACTATGTAGCAAATGAAAAAGTCAATACGGTAGCTTCCGCCATCTTTGGAGATTTTCCATCTTATGATCTTCCTTCTCTTTTCAATCATAATGAAGTATTGAGCTTGGTTGACGCTAGGGATAATGATGAAGTATGTTACTCGTAACTCATCAAAATGTTCTATGCATATCTTAATTGTGGCTTTTACGAAGGAGATGGAAATCAAATATGGAGTATCGTAAAAGGTACACAAATCATCCTAGATTGTGAAATTTCGGGGAATATCCTAAATTGCAAAAGTACGGGCTCAGATTTTGTAACACCCCACACCCGCTAAGGTCACTCATAAGAGGGGAATGCCTTAGTTTCGGTGAAGTATTTTGAGTGAATATAGAACAGTAAAATTACAGCAAGACAGATATAAGTAATACTTGAAAATTTAAAACATCATTTCATCGCAGCGGAAAGTAAAACATGTTTGGTTACATCACAAAACCATACAAGAGTCAAGTACAGAATATCCATCTTGATAAAAATAAGTACATAATCCCACTGAGTAATCAATAGCCATAAAAGAAAAGATGAACTGAGCTTTACTTCAACGATCCAAGCTCCAAAGGATAGATACAGCAATCTGATCAAAGCCCACTAGCACTAAGCCCACTCTGATAACCTGGGGTTGGGGAAAAAGATAAAAACAACGGGGTCAGACATAAGTCTGAGTGAGTCCTATAACCCTAACAATACAATCATTAAAGTAATTAGGGTATGATATAAACAAGGTATGGTACCTCTGGGGATAATGACTACACTACGTAGCCAACTAAACACGGGATGTACTAAGATAACCGGAAAGACGCATTTATCCACCCAAGGATAATTACTAGATTACACCATCCCAGACTTATCCACCCAAGGGTAATTCCTACACTGCACCACACCAGTTCTACCCACCAAGAGTAATTCCTACTTAAAGGTTGATCCCACTAAATGTACTTAGTAATTTAAACCCAGTAGTTTCTTGTACCCCTAGCTAACTACATAGGTGTACCCACTACTCCCAAGCGATCGGCTCCCTAACATAGATATCCGTGCTGGTCCCACAATGGGGTGTATCATTCCCCAAAGTGGCAACCTGATAATATCAACGGTGCACGGCTTTATACCTACACGATGCAACAACGACTTACTAACCAGCCCGGGTCCACACACGCATATGAAACCCGTTGGTCCTACGTTGCCATCGCTAACCCGTTTTGGCCTCTTATAGTCAAGCCCAATATGCGTGTCCCGTCACTCGACTTGAGTCGAGCCCACTAAGATACGTTTGGGATATTGGTTGAGATGGGCCCCCACAAGCTACCACCTAAGCTTGTTATTCTATCTAGTGTATCCCACTTAACCCTTTTTAATAATCATGTCTACCTTCATGTTATAAATCCTGGTTAAGTTATTTAATCATATTTTAATTACCACTCAAGGCACCCACTAGATTTCCACATGCCACCCAAGTCATTTACTTAATTCCCACATGCCACCCGAGGCACTTACTTAATCCTTTAATCATGTTTAATTACATGTTCCACTTTAGTTAAGTATTCTAATTGTATTTTCTATTGCCACCCAAGGCAACCCACTAGTTTCCTCATGCCACCCCAGGCACCCCACTAGTTACCACAAGCCACCCAAGGCACCCACTTAACCCTCATGCCCCACTACATGCTTATATGGTTAAGTGTTTCTTAATTAATTATGACCGTGATCCTCATAAAGACCTCTCACATTAGACTATCTTTTATGACCGCTGGTTAAGCCGGTTGGGTCCGGGCAGCCTTATGTCATAACCGAGTCTAACCTCGTGTCTTTACATTAATCACGTATTTAGTTTGTGCCTAAGACCTCTCACATTGGGCTAACATTTGTAGCAACTGGTTAAGCCGGTTGGGTCCGGGCAGTTTTACACTACAAATGAGTCCAACCTCGTGTCTTAGTCGATTAATTACATCTAATTAATCATCCTCCTAATTTATATTAATTATCCTTAATTAATATTAAGTTTTTCATAACATGGGTAGACCTAACTCAATAGGTAAATTCCCATGGGGTAGACCTAACTCAATAGGTAAATTCCCACTTATGTTAATTTATTTTTATGGTATACTTAATCATACCCAATCATACTTTTATTAACATATTTATTAACCCCATCGTTCCCCACGTAAATCGTTCTCATTTCACGACATAATAAAGGGAAGATGCATCCCAAATATCTTGGGTTTAACCAAATCTTAGCATATAACTTCGTCATGGGTTAAGAGGATGTCAACTTGCATATATGAGCATATATTAACCCAACTACATTTAATCCCAAACTTGCATATATGAGCATATATTAACATGTTAAACTTGCATATAAGCATTCACATAACTTGCATGACATGTTAAACTTGCATATAAGCATTCACATAACTTGCATGACATGTTAAACTTGCATATAAGCATTCACATAACTTGCATGACATGTTAAACTTGCATTTAAGCATATACATAACTTGCATATGAACTTGCATAACAACATACATGTAACTTACATAACATCATACACGTAACTTGCATATGAACTTGCATAACAACATACATGTAACTTGCATAACATGTTGAACTTGCATATAAGCATTCTCATACCTTGCATAACATGTTAAACATGCATTTACCCACTTATTAAATATGCATAACCCACTTATTAAACATGCATAAACCCACTTGTTAAATATGCATAAACCCACTTATTAAATATGCATAAACCCACTTATTAAATATGCATAAACCCACTTGTTAAATATGCATAAACCCACTTATTAAACATGCATAAACCCACTTGTTAAATATGCATAAACCCACTTATTAAATATGCATAAACCCACTTATTAAATATGCATAAACCCACTTATTAAATATGCATAAACCCACTTATTAAATATGCATAATATCACATACTTAGCATGCATAGAATCACATACATAAACTTGCATAATAGATCAATGTTCAACTTAGTGTTTTGCATCATAATCATCATGAAACATAGCACCAAACTTGCATATAGATGTCATGACTACATAACATTAAACTTGCATGACATATGGTATATATAACTTGCAAAACACATAACATACACTACACAAAGCTTGCATAAACACATTGATCCTCAAACATATCCATACATCATCATATCCTATCTTAATCAATTTAACAATTGATTATTAAGGAGATAGAATCTCACCAAAACAAAATTAGCAAACTAATGAAGAAGATTAAGAGGCTAGAAGTTGATTTGGAATGCTATCCCTTCTCTAATTTTGATGGAGGCTCTTTCAAGTTTCATTTTGCCATAGTTTAGTTACTAGATTTAATTATGAATGAATTAGGGTAGGGTTTAGGGTGTATTTATAGAATTAGGTAGTGTTTTTAGGCCCTTAGATTAACCCTAGATTAGATTAGGACCCTTAGATTTAGGAAGTCTCTAGAACCAGCCCTCCAAGCCAGCCTAAAACCCAACCTGGTGCAACCTGGTGCACCCAGGTTCACTGGACGCCACCCCCCTGTCGACAGGCAAGTCGACACCCCTGTCGACAGGCCTGTCGACAGCCCTGTCGACATGGGTAGGGCGGGAATCTTCCCGCCTGGCCCCGCTTGCTCTATTTTAAAATCTGGATTTAATTTTTTAAATCTGTTTTTAGCTTAGAATTTTCTGCAAACTTCATCGGGCCATAACTGGGCCATACGGACTCCGATTTTCGAAAACTCGGACTCTATTTCGCGTATTTTTCCGAGACGAACGCAATGACGCAGCCCGTTTCCCCTAATTTCCACATCTGAGATTATTTATTCTGTAATTAGTGAATTTTAGCATTAACCGAAATTCGGGGTGTTACATTCTCCCCTCCTTAAAGGATTTCGTCCCCGAAATCTCTAAGCTAAGGAGAATGCATATCCTACCATCCAAACAACCATCTACTCAATCCATCAAACACGGGCATCCATTGTCCTTAAAACAATTTCTAATGATGTATGAGCATATGCGAAAAGTGCGTGTATATGTTCCCTATCTAATGTACGAACATATGCAAACCATGATAGTGCCATGCATCCAATATGTATGCGAGATAACCCTATCGACACATACAGTATCTATATGAGTGCACAACCATTCACCAAAATGCATCATCCATATGATAACACAATCATTATACATCCATAAATATAGCTACCTACACACAATTATATGCAATATGCAATATGAAGTGACTGAGCCGATCTAGTGCCTAGAGTGTGTATATATGCATCCACGAGCAACCACTAGCAAACACTTGCATCCACTTGCATCCATCAACCATAACATGTCTCAAACACATGTTTCAACTATAGGTTTACCCTATCTAAAGGTCAAACAGCACTAACGAGAGGACATACTAAAGATAAGATAAGTACTAGTCAAACGATAGAGGAGAAATTATACTCTCAAAAAGAAATGGATACAAAGAACGCATCTTCGCTTCCGTCTCCCAAGTAGCATTGCTTCCGTCATCTCCCCATTGCACCTTAACTAGCTGAACTTCTCTGATCCTCAACTTCCTAGTTTCTGACCCAAGGATGCGAATAGGAGCTCGTCGAATCGTCGCATCACGCTCTACTTCCACTTCTCTAAGTAAGCTCGGCTCTACTACCTATGCGGTCTCGTGTAGGCACTTCCTCAAATGTGACACTTGGAATACACCATGTACACTACTAAGTCTCTCAGGCAACTCCACCCTATATGCTATCCGTCCAATCCTTTCCTTAACAGGAAACGGTCCAACAAACCTTGGTGCTCACTTCCCAACAGATCCAAAGTGAACCACATTCCGCAACGGAGATACCTTGATAAAAAGCATGTCCTAATATCAAACTCAAGCTCTGTTCTCCTCTTATCCGCATAAGATTCCGCCTCTTTCATCCTTCTTCGAACCAAGTCAATCTTCTCTGAAGTCTCTCTAACCACATTGGCCCAACCAAGATCTTATCCGTAGATTCCCACCAACATGTAGGTGATCAACAAGGCCTTCCATAAAGAGCTTCGAAAGGAGCCATACCAATACTAGACTGAAAGCTGTTATTATACGCGAACTTCACCAATGGAAGATGCTCTTCCCATGTACTTCCAAAATCCAAAATACATAACGTCAAAATACGATTCACCCTCTCAGTCTGGCCGTCCGTCTGAGGATGATATGCGGTACTAAAACACAACTGAGTCCCTACCGCCTCTTGCAAACTCTTCTAAAACTCTCTAGTGAAGATAGGATCTCGATCGCTCACTATACTGGAAGGTACACCATGCAATCTAATAATCTCTTGAACGTAAACTGAAGCTAGCCATGGAGCAGTTCTCTTACTCTTCACGGGTATAAAATGGGCACACTTAGTAAGTCTATCTACCATAAGCCCAATCCCCGTATTACCCTTCCTTGATTTCGGTAATCCAATGAGACACTATCCCACTTCCCATTACGGAACTTCCAACGGGTGAAGCAACCCTCCGGGTTTCTTCTGCTCCGCTTCCACTTGTTAGCACACCAAGCATCTAGCGACATACTTGGCCGCGTCTTTCTTCATACCGGCCCAGAAGAAAACTCGCTTCATGTCTTGGTACATCTTGTCCCTTTCGGGATGAATGGTCATCTTCGACCGATGTGCATCATCAAGTATAGCCTTCCACAAACCCTTGTCTTGCGGTACACAAAGTCTACCGTCTCTACGCAACCACCCCTTACCATCTAGGGTGTACCTATTCAAATGGCTGGATGACTCCCCCTCCTTATGAGCTTCTCTACTAACTCAACCAACTGTGGGTCGTCTCGCTATGCCTCGTCAATTCATCCCAAAAGAGTAGGCCTAACCTCCAAGGAGGCTAGCAAACCGGGTACAAAGTCAACGGAAGGTCTAAAGTCAAACATAGAAATAAACTCTAAGCTCCGTCGTTCAACGAACAATGAACTCAGGGACAACCTCTTTCTACTTGAGGCGTCCGCTACCATGTTTCCCTTGCCATGGGTATACGCTATTTCAAACTCATAGGATGCTAAGAATCCCATCCAAAATCATCACAACTGTCCATCTCTCACGCAGACCACCCTAGTCGAGCTCGACATCCCCCAAATGCAAGCCCCAAAGGCCTAAACCAATATCAGACAAACACCCAAGGGATATCTCCTTCGAGTTCAGGCGACCTACGTGAGATGATACTAATAAAATAAATAATGGCTAAACAATTAAGCCTTTGACCAACTTTGGATGTCCTCGCCAGTCTCGCTCCAAAACCACCGTTCTTCCCATGACTGGCTTTACTCACCCTATTGAGCACATACGGAAACTTATTTCGCTCCTAGAAAAGACCAAGATGTCACCCACCAAGACCATCACGAACTTATTTAGGTACTCCCTGAACACCCTTCTCATCAAATCAACAAAGTATGCGGGGGCGTTCGTCAACCCAAATGGCATCACCAGCCACTCATAAAAACCATCCGGAGTCCTAAAGGCAGTCTTCTCTATACTATCCTCAGCCACTCTTCAACTGACGAACCCTGTAGCTAAGTCCATCTGCGAAAACCTTGAGGCGCCAACCAACTGATCAAAGAGATCATCAATCCTCAGCAATGGGTGTCTATTCTTCTTTGTGAGTTTATTTAGTTCTCTTTAGCCTACACAAAGTCTGAAGGACCCATCCGCCTTCGTGGCAAAAACTACTGGAGCACCCCACTCCGATATACTTCGTCTTATGAACCCCTTCTCAAGCAAATCGCCTACTTACTTATGGAGTTCCCTCCTCTCACGAGGAGCCATGTGGCACGCTGGCCAAGATACTGGTTTGGTATTGTCTAACCGATATATTCGGAAGTCAATCTCCCGCTCCGGAGGTAAGCCCTTCACCTTCACAAACACATCCGAGTATTCCCGGACCACTTCTAACAGATCACAAACTCTCGACCGACGTGTCAAGCGATTCTAGATAACTTATCATAACAGATTCTATGGGATTACAAGAGATCTAGAGAGTGTTACCCAAGCGGGTCATAAGCCTAACAACTCTCCCTTCGAAATCAAGAACGGCACCCCTACTGGATAACCAGTCCATGCCCCCAAACTAACCCATAGCCCGTGAAGCCCAACAAGCATCACATCTAAACTCAACGCTAAGTATAGCAACTTTCAAACCCAAACACATCATGGAGCCCCAATTGGGTTTGAAACAACTAAGGGATCATCTACCAAACTGGTGTCTAAGTGCAGTGACTCAACTAACAATGATGAGATAAACGAACTCGATGCGTCAGAATCAAATAAAGTTTGAATCAGATAATATAGAAATCCCAAATTCCAACCTAGACGGTCCTATCCCCATCTGGTACACTAGCCGTGAGGGAATACAACTACCCTCCAGAAGATTCCGTACCTTGCCCCTGCCTCTTTGGATAATCCTAATAAAATGTCCTATTCCTCCTAAAGGATAACTACTCGCCTTCTTTTTCCCATTCTCCACTCGCAACCTCCCACCAATGAGGTTTCTTCCTTCATTAACCAAACAACTATTTAAGCCTTCCTCCCATTGTCCATCGAATAGGTAACTACAAGTCCTCCTCCTTCTTGAACCTACTTCTAATCCAACTAACGTCTAAGTCCCTTGAAGTGGTCTTCCATTCTTATCTATCTTAGAAAGATCATCTATACGCGGAGGGGAAACTCAAAATGAGAGAGAGGAAGAGATTCAACCGGAGAATTCGAAAGATAAAGATATGGCTATCGGGGATTATGCTTTTCTCTCAAAAACTTTTCTCTTAAAAGACATGTTTTTGAAAATACTCCTTCAAAAATTTTCTTAGAAAAATAGTTTTTCTAAAATTTTATCTGTTCTGGTAACCTTAAGCTCTGATACAACGTGTAACACCCCACACCCGCTAAGGTCACTCATAAGAGGGGAATGCCTTAGTTTCGGTGAAGTATTTTGAGTGAATATAGAACAGTAAAATTACAGCAAGACAGATATAAGTAATACTTGAAAATTTAAAACATCATTTCATCGCAGCGGAAAGTAAAACATGTTTGGTTACATCACAAAACCATACAAGAGTCAAGTACAGAATATCCATCTTGATAAAAATAAGTACATAATCCCACTGAGTAATCAATAGCCATAAAAGAAAAGATGAACTGAGCTTTACTTCAACAATCCAAGCTCCAAAGGATAGATACAGCAATCTGATCAAAGCCCACTAGCACTAAGCCCACTCTGATAACCTGGGGTTGGGGAAAAAGATAAAAACAACGGGGTCAGACATAAGTCTGAGTGAGTCCTATAACCCTAACAATACAATCATTAAAGTAATCAGGGTATGATATAAACAAGGTATGGTACCTCTGGGGATAATGACTACACTACGTAGCCAACTAAACACGGGATGTACTAAGATAACCGGAAAGACGCATTTATCCACCCAAGGATAATTACTAGATTACACCATCCCAGACTTATCCACCCAAGGGTAATTCCTACACTGCACCACACCAGTTCTACCCACCAAGAGTAATTCCTACTTAAAGGTTGATCCCACTAAATGTACTTAGTAATTTAAACCCAGTAGTTTCTTGTACCCCTAGCTAACTACATAGGTGTACCCACTACTCCCAAGCGATCGGCTCCCTAACATAGATATCCGTGCTGGTCCCACAATGGGGTGTATCATTCCCCAAAGTGGCAACCTGATAATATCAACGGTGCACGGCTTTATACCTACACGATGCAACAACGACTTACTAACCAGCCCGGGTCCACACACGCATATGAAACCCGTTGGTCCTACGTTGCCATCGCTAACCCGTTTTGGCCTCTTATAGTCAAGCCCAATATGCGTGTCCCGTCACTCGACTTGAGTCGAGCCCACTAAGATACGTTTGGGATATTGGTTGAGATGGGCCCCCACAAGCTACCACCTAAGCTTGTTATTCTATCTAGTGTATCCCACTTAACCCTTTTTAATAATCATGTCTACCTTCATGTTATAAATCCTGGTTAAGTTATTTAATCATATTTTAATTACCACTCAAGGCACCCACTAGATTTCCACATGCCACCCAAGTCATTTACTTAATTCCCACATGCCACCCGAGGCACTTACTTAATCCTTTAATCGTGTTTAATTACATGTTCCACTTTAGTTAAGTATTCTAATTGTATTTTCTATTGCCACCCAAGGCAACCCACTAGTTTCCTCATGCCACCCCAGGCACCCCACTAGTTACCACAAGCCACCCAAGGCACCCACTTAACCCTCATGCCCCACTACATGCTTATATGGTTAAGTGTTTCTTAATTAATTATGACCGTGATCCTCATAAAGACCTCTCACATTAGACTATCTTTTATGACCGCTGGTTAAGCCGGTTGGGTCCGGGCAGCCTTATGTCATAACCGAGTCTAACCTCGTGTCTTTACATTAATCACGTATTTAGTTTGTGCCTAAGATCTCTCACATTGGGCTAACATTTGTAGCAACTGGTTAAGCCGGTTGGGTCCGGGCAGTTTTACACTACAAATGAGTCCAACCTCGTGTCTTAGTCGATTAATTACATCTAATTAATCATCCTCCTAATTTATATTAATTATCCTTAATTAATATTAAGTTTTTCATAACATGGGTAGACCTAACTCAATAGGTAAATTCCCATGGGGTAGACCTAACTCAATAGGTAAATTCCCACTTATGTTAATTTATTTTTATGGTATACTTAATCATACCCAATCATACTTTTATTAACATATTTATTAACCCCATCGTTCCCCACGTAAATCGTTCTCATTTCACGACATAATAAAGGGAAGATGCATCCCAAATATCTTGGGTTTAACCAAATCTTAGCATATAACTTCGTCATGGGTTAAGAGGATGTCAACTTGCATATATGAGCATATATTAACCCAACTACATTTAATCCCAAACTTGCATATATGAGCATATATTAACATGTTAAACTTGCATATAAGCATTCACATAACTTGCATGACATGTTAAACTTGCATATAAGCATTCACATAACTTGCATGACATGTTAAACTTGCATATAAGCATTCACATAACTTGCATGACATGTTAAACTTGCATTTAAGCATATACATAACTTGCATATGAACTTGCATAACAACATACATGTAACTTACATAACATCATACACGTAACTTGCATATGAACTTGCATAACAACATACATGTAACTTGCATAACATGTTGAACTTGCATATAAGCATTCTCATACCTTGCATAACATGTTAAACATGCATTTACCCACTTATTAAATATGCATAACCCACTTATTAAACATGCATAAACCCACTTGTTAAATATGCATAAACCCCCTTATTAAATATGCATAAACCCACTTATTAAATATGCATAAACCCACTTGTTAAATATGCATAAACCCACTTATTAAACATGCATAAACCCACTTGTTAAATATGCATAAACCCACTTATTAAATATGCATAAACCCACTTATTAAATATGCATAAACCCACTTATTAAATATGCATAAACCCACTTATTAAATATGCATAATATCACATACTTAGCATGCATAGAATCACATACTTAAACTTGCATAATAGATCAATGTTCAACTTAGTGTTTTGCATCATAATCATCATGAAACATAGCACCAAACTTGCATATAGATGTCATGACTACATAACATTAAACTTGCATGACATATGGTATATATAACTTGCAAAACACATAACATACACTACACAAAGCTTGCATAAACACATTGATCCTCAAACATATCCATACATCATCATATCCTATCTTAATCAATTTAACAATTGATTATTAAGGAGATAGAATCTCACCAAAACAAAATTAGCAAACTAATGAAGAAGATTAAGAGGCTAGAAGTTGATTTGGAATGCTATCCCTTCTCTAATTTTGATGGAGGCTCTTTCAAGTTTCATTTTGCCATAGTTTAGTTACTAGATTTAATTATGAATGAATTAGGGTAGGGTTTAGGGTGTATTTATAGAATTAGGTAGTGTTTTTAGGCCCTTAGATTAACCCTAGATTAGATTAGGACCCTTAGATTTAGGAAGTCTCTAGAACCAGCCCTCCAAGCCAGCCTAAAACCCAACCTGGTGCAACCTGGTGCACCCAGGTTCACTGGACGCCACCCCCCTGTCGACAGGCAAGTCGACAGGCAAGTCGACACCCCTGTCGACAGCCCTGTCGACATGGGTAGGGCGGGAATCTTCCCGCCTGGCCCCGCTTGCTCTATTTTAAAATCTGGATTTAATTTTTTAAATCTGTTTTTAGCTTAGAATTTTCTGCAAACTTCATCGGGCCATAACTGGGCCATACGGACTCCGATTTTCGAAAACTCGGACTCTATTTCGCGTATTTTTCCGAGACGAACGCAATGACGCAGCCCGTTTCCCCTAATTCCCACATCTGAGATTATTTATTCTGTAATTAGTGAATTTTAGCATTAACCGAAATTCGGGGTGTTACAGATTTTTTGGAATTTGAAATCAAAGAAATGGATTTGGAAACTTATCGCCGTATATTTGAAAGCGATGCTCACATGGAATTCAAAAATTGCTTTTTCCGCCCAAAAACAAGAGTTGTGAACCTCCTCCTTCAACATACCATCACTCCCCGCTTCGGAAACTTCAACAATCCAACTTTCAAAGTCCAAAAATCACTCTTTGCTGTTATTGGTGGCTATGACATTAATTGGGCAGATATGATCTTAAAAGAATTTAAGCCCATAGAAACATCAATAAGAGAAAACACTCTTTACTATGGAGTTTATCATCTTTAAATATTTTGGAGTTGATCTCAAGAGAGAAGAGTTTGTACAAGAAAGGTGTTTGACTCCATAAATATACACCTTATGCAAATTCCACTCACTTTTAAACCTTATGAGACATTCGAAGACAAACAAGCTCGAATGCAACAAGAACACGAGCCTTTGAATATCGAAGAAAAAACTTCTTTGGAAAGTGTTGAGTGTCCAATCAACACTAGAACCATTTCAAAAGACACACTTTTTCAAAATCAAGTGAAATTAGCCAAGAACCAAGAGAAGCTCAAAAAGACTCTTACTCATATGTCTAAGTTCATTGGCAAAATAGAAAGAAAACTTGGAATTTCATCTTCCTCCTCGTCATCTGCTGAAATCTAAGACTATCTTGTTTAAGTTATCTTTAGTATTGATTGTATTTGCTTTTGAATCTTTTATTTAGTATCTCGTAATTAGTTGGATGTATTTGCTTTTAAATTGAAATGAATGGTGTTTTATTTATATCAAAACTATCTTTAAGTTACTGTAAAAACATTAGAATTAAATATATTAATATAATATAATAACAATTAACTCAAAATTGAAATTTTTCAAAAAAAAATCTTATGTATGTCAACATACATAAATGCTTATGTCGACATATAACTGCCAGTTTTTAAAATTTGTTCAAGATTTAAATAACTAATTCGTGTCTATTCAAATCCAACGTATTCCAAACCTTATTTAAGCCTATTTCTTCCAGAAAAAATTATTCTATCATTCCTCCTTCCTCTCTAATGAATTCTTATCTAAAAACTATCAAATTATGGCAAATCCAATTCATAATTTGAGTGAAAATCTTGAAGAAATTTTGAATTCTTTCAAGAGCATCCTTTCAATAATTTTATGAAATCAGCGTCATCTCGAATTAAGCCAAATAAAGATGTTTGAACAACAAGAGAAGCACTTTGATGTCATCCGTTGGCTAAAATCTTCTCTTTTCAGAGGCAAAGACAACAATCTCGCTAAGGCACCACCGACAAAAGAAGATGAAGATTGGGAAGTCATCAAGAAGGATCCAATCTTTCGAGAAGACGGATAGGTAGAAGTCCTATAAAACGTTTGATTGTTTGGTATGATTTGATTGGTTTGTTTAATTGAGTTATGTTTGAATTTGTGTGAATTTGCTTTAAACATTGTCTATAGATATTGCTTGAATTGGTTTGATTGGATTTAAAAACTTGGAAATATTAAAATACTTGGATTGATTTGTTTATACATCGGCATAAATTTTAGGGGAGTAATTTTATTTAGTATAGTCATAGGATATGTAAATATAGGATTTAGGGGGAGTATTTTTAGAATTTCTTTTTGATAATGACAAATGGGTAGAAATTATAAAATATAAGGATTAGTTCGACTTAGTTTAAGAGAGAGTATGTAGGATTCATGATGACGAGGGAGTATTAGAAGGATTAGAATCAACAGGTATGAATATTTTATAAACTAAGGTTGTCATCATCAAAAAAGGTGAGATTGTTGGAGAATGGAGTTTTGACGACAACAATCTTATTTCAATTATCATTAATTATGAATATATATATTAACATCTTTATCTAGAATATATATACACATATATGCAGGATTTGTATACAAGATTTAAATACTGAAGACTGTATAGTTTTAAGGTTTCAAGAGATTCAGAATTCAGAGATGACTCAAGACTCATGAGTAATCAAGTCATTAAGAGTTCAAGAATTCAAGAGTTCGATATAGTAATAGAGTCTAGTTTATATGTAAGACTCTGAATAACACTCCAGGTTCAAATTCAAATTTTGTTTCAAATTTCAAATTCTGACTTTCAAAATTCAAATTATAATTTCAAATAGTTTTCTATCTTACTTATGATTTTAAATATAAGTTTTAAAGCTTTTATAAGTTTATATGTTTGTATAGTTATATACTTTTATAGTTTTATATTTATATAGTTTTAAACCTTATAATTTTATAAATATATTTATATAATTTATATTTATGTTTTCATATGATTTTATACTTTATAATACTCATTTATATCGCTAAGTTTTAATTCAAGAATTTTCAGAATAATATATATGTTTAAACACTTGAAAAAGTTCAAAATTTAAGTTTTACACATGCTTATGTCGACATACATATGTTGCTATGTCGACATACAACTGTCATGCTTTCAATTTTCAAAAGAAGTGTCTTTTCACTATTTGTAACGTTCCAAAAATTTGCAACCTTTCAAATCTTATAAATAGGCGTTGAATTCAAATTTTTTAACCATTCTTCTTCTCCATCACCCATCTTTGTCTCTTCATTAATATTTCATATTTTGTTTATTTCTGCACTTCTACTTTGCCGATTTCTATTCTAATTACATAAAACTTCTTCTTTTCTCACTCACTACTCATTACTCTCTGAATTGAAGTGCTATTGAAGAGTTATAGGGCTGTTGTAATCATTTGGGAAGTGTTTGGGAAATGGTGTGTTCCTTGTAGCCTGGAAATCAAGGAAAAGGAGCGGTGGTAATTTTGTAGCCATGAAATCAAGAGTGGTTCGAGTGGTGTTAACCTTGTAGCCGGGAAATCAAGGGGATTATACTTAGATATTGACATAGTAATAAAACTCTGTTCAATCCAGCGTTGCATGGGACTGAATGTAAGAGTAATATGAACCAGTATAAAATCCAGCTTGTTCTTTCCTTTTCTGCATTTTATTTTTGTTTTTTTATGTGTTTATGTTCGATTCTGTGTCTGTGATCATCTCTAGTGTGTGTGGTTCATATGGTAGATCATATACGTTTTAGATTTTCATAAATTCCTTATAAACACTATTCATCCCCTCTAGTGTTAGTCTTGCCTTAGGATCTGCATTCCCTAACAATAAATATATTATATCATATTAGCATACACATTTACAAGACTATTGGCTAAGTTATTTTTCAAATGTTAATAATTTGATTACCAAAATGATTGGTATTTAGATGACTTGAAGTTGTTCTACATTACATCATGTGCATGTGTGTGTGTGTGTATATATACATGAATTTGTTCAGGGCGGAACATGAATTTGTTCAGGGCGAAAACCGATCGTAGTCGTAAACCCTCCTAGTGCACATAGGCGGTCCGTGAGCAGCGCATAAATGGTCGATCTTAACATATGCACATGATAAGCACTTAGCAAGCTTTTCTGGGTTTCGAACCTATGCAACTATTACCACGACACAAAGTCCTTAACCGCTGGGCTAATTCTGCGTGTGTGTGTGTACATATACACACAGAAAACTCTATTTAAACACAATTTTTTAACAAAATTGGTGACACAATTGATCTCCACCATTGGATCGCCCCTTAAATTCCACTCCTCCACATAAGGACAAAAAGATCCAATGGTGGAGACTTTGTGTCTCTATGTTTGTGTCCAAATAGCCACTCCCTATATATATACATATATATATATATACATATATATATATATATATACATATATATATATATATGTATGTATGTATATATGTATATGTATGTATTATGTATGTATGTATGTATGTATGTATGTATATGTGTGTGTTTGTGTGTGTGTATGTTAGGGGTGAGCATTCAGCCGGTTTGGTCGGTTTTGAGGTACTAAAAACTCAAACCGAATTGATACTGAAAATTTTCCAAATCGAACCAAACTGAATTAATTTCGGTTAATTCAGTCGGTAATCGATTTAACCGAATTTAAAGAATTTATTATTATTTAAATGGTGAATTCACTTAAAGTAAAACACAATTTCTTGTTTTGAGAAATTTTATATTGCAAATTTTATGTTTATAATAAAATTTGATCTACTTGCAAAAAATGCATTTGCATTGTATCACTAAACTAATTACTTAAAGGACTAAAATACCATAAAATTGGATAATAAATTAAAAGTTTGGTTAAACCAATAGCCAAAAAATATATTTTACAAACCGAAATCAATCCGATTTAGTTTTAAAATCGAACTGAGCCAACTGAAATGAGCCGGTTTGGTTGGTTAATATGGTTTGAACCGAATATTGCTCACCCCAAGTGTGTGTGGGGTTGTATTGTTAAATTCATAATGAATTGGTCCTTACATGTGATTACTTCAAATTGCATTTGCAAATTTATAAAGTTATAGTG
The DNA here is from genome assembly GCA_030737875.1 of Allium sativum. Classification (NCBI taxonomy): domain Eukaryota; kingdom Viridiplantae; phylum Streptophyta; class Magnoliopsida; order Asparagales; family Amaryllidaceae; genus Allium; species Allium sativum. The sequence continues at coordinate 562,396,750 of CM060919.1, read as the reverse complement.
GAATCGGCAAGGAAAGGTCGTTGCTCTGAGTGACGACGTTATATGTAGCAAATTTTGTATTGCTGATTTAGTATTATTATATTATTGGGTGTTCAGTCATGGATAATATTTTCTTATGCAACCGTTTGTCATACAACACCTGCACCCATTTGATTTTTGATAATAAAGAGGACTGAAAATTTGTTTATGTACATATATTATAAACCTATTTAACCTAAGTTGAAATAGTTTCAGATATTTTCATGTCCAATAGCATTGACGGTGATAGTTTTACACATCTTATTTGACTTTGTGAGGTTTTACTTCTTGTTATTTTTTTTACACTTGTCTACATTTTTATTTACATACATGTTCATCTTATATTTATATTTGTTTTTGTCCATCAAAAATACATACAGAAATAAATAAAGTTGTATAATCCATATGTATTATCACCTTCAACAGGTATGGTACTTATACATGGTTTGAATACATAGTTCTATCATATTTCAATCTTTATCTTATTACTTCCATTTTTTCTTGGGAATTCAAAAGTTATAAGATGCAAGAAGTGGCAAAGTAAATTAGAGTATTTTCGTAATAAAAATTGGAATGCCTTTACGTAGTGGAAAACTGATGAAGTCAAGTATAACCCCAAGAAGGAACGATGACGGGGGAGGGGGGCACAGGGGATTTCTTTGTACTTGTCTTCCTGCATATATATGAAGTTATCTTTGATTCTTTGAATATACTATATTTTCCAAACTCTTATCATATCACATTGTTGTTAGACTCTTCTTTTTACACACTGTATAATAAACTACAAAAATTGGTAAAAATAGTGGAAATTGTCATCGTCTTTTATACAGTAAGTGGTGTTTTATTATATAATCTACAGGTGTGATCAAGTCTTGTAAGATGCACAACCTACATATCTTGGTCCTTTTAATTAATCTCAAAATATAATTAAAAAATATGGAGAAAAAAAATGACAATCCTTGGTCACACATACTATACTAAATCCACATTACCATTATTTTATGTTGCTTTTTTTAACAAATTCTAACTACGGTACCATTTTATGTCATTCGTAGCTAACTCAACTATAGTAATGTCACTCTTCAAATAGAAATCAAATAATTTGTAATTACTGAGCAGTTTGTTTAAGAGAGAATGGAGAGCGATTGTAAATTGTATTTCTAGACTGATGAAAAGATAATTGTAACGTCAAGTACACATATTTATAATAATACAATGCGATGGGTCATTAGGCCCAACGCCCATATACAAAGGAAATTGAAAAAGCTTTGTAAACGGTTGCTTCCTCATTAAATGAGTATTATATCTGTCTTCTATTACCACCTCTGTAATGAACCGCATTCTACGTATCGGAGGATCGTGGAATATTTATTTTATTTTCATACGAAGTTGTATGGTCGTGTAACTTTGGGGAACGACTATTGGGGTCATTTCTCATGTTCACGAATTTTGCCGAATTTTAAATGACCATTTTGCCCTTGGCGAACCTTGATTTGCCTATAACTTTTGATTGGTAAGGAGTTTTGACCTAAAACCAATTCCATTGGATTCAAATGATGGTTTACCTTTTCGTAGAGTCATCACACTTGTCAAATGGACTAACTGTTTAAGAGATATGGCTGAAATAAGGTTTAGAAGATGAAAAACAGCTTAATCGGGCTTAATAGGGTGATTAGCAGCTAGGCCCATAACCCATTTCGGGATTAGGGTTATGGGAGGACTGAAAGGGTTTGGGAAAACATTTCATTTCAGTTTTTCAGCCGCCACTTACCTTCCTCTAACCCTAGTAATGGCCTTCATCCTCCAAATCTCTCTTTAATCACTTTCTAATCACATATTAGCCAAATCTACATCAAATTAAGGCGGATTAGCATAGAAATCGAGATAGAGCTACTGGAATACATTGGGATTCGTGCTAAATCAGTTAGAATTTCAAATCTAAAATTTATTTGTGGCTAAGGTGAGTGATTTGCACTTTTATTCACTAATTACGGCTAATTAGGGGTGATTAGTGATAATTAGCGAAATTATGACCCATAAAAATATGGGAAAATATGTAAAAATTCTGAACTATTATTTTATGTCACTGGTAAAAATTTGGATTAAGTTTGCTAATTGTATGGTTAAAGATGATTAAGGGGGAAATCATGGTTTTGGGTATGTCTGATCCATAATTTCATGTTAAATCGTTGTCTGGATGTTTTTGGTTGATTCCATATGTTATTATTGTTGCTTAGTATGTTCTATGGTTGCATTAGAAAGTTACAATGGTCAAAAACATCGTCGAGAGGCGAAAATAGCTTGTTGGAAACAATACAGGTTTTGGGTCGCACAACCAACCTCTAGGGGTATGCACGACCGACCAGGGTGAGCGAGCGAGTCTGGTCGGGGATTTTTGGGTGAACCCGATAGAGGAGGTTTGAGCGATCAACCACAGTGGGAGATGTATGGACGACCGATCCTTATGAGATAAGCGAGCGAGTAACCCTGGTGGAGCATCTTTGAACGACTGAGTATGATGGAGGACGAGCTAATGAGCAAGCCTGGTGAGGGAGATCGAGTGAGTGGACTTAGCTCGAGCGACCGATCCCTATGGAGTAATGTATGAGCGGCCGAACACTGTGGAACACGTATGAGTAACCGACCTTTGAGGAGCACGTGCGACTGACTCGCATGACCGATCAACCTAATGGAGAATCGAGCGACCGAGTCCGGAGAAGGATGAATGAGCAATGATGATCGTGGACTCTTCTGAAAATCATTTCTAATTCGACTAAACCCGAGACGCAAAGGAAGTCCAGATGAGAAGTGATGGCTCAAGAACCAAATAGGGATCGATGAGTTAACTTCTAAAGTTGGGTTTTGCTGTGGGACGTGTGCAAAGGGGTTATCGATATCTATAGCTTTGGTTCACCACTGAGAGACGGATTAGTGGCTATGGATCAGCGTAATGGGATCATTAAGACTCCCAAGGGCAAAGTGATCATAGCATGGCTATGGATCAGTGCAATGGGATCATTGACTCCCAAAGGCAAAGTGATTGTAGCAAAGGATTAGTGGCTATGGACCAGCACAATGGGGTCATTAAGACTCCCAAGGGCAAAGTGGTCATAGCAAATGATTTGGCGATCAAAGTGGTGGATAACATATGCTTTACGCACTGAGTGAGAGATGTGAGGATGATTGCTATGTTTGATGTTTGCTATCACCATGACATGCACACCCCCATTTTACACTTTATGTTAGTGCTACCTTAAAGTACTGTACATCTTGTTGTGTTAACTCTTTGGTTGCAGGTCCAGGTCCAGGTATGCTTTATTTATACCTGTTATTGCTCTATTTTAGTGCTATTGCTCATACCAGACTTTTGTCTGATCCAGAGTTTTATGTCTCTTCTTAATACTCTAGGTGCTCCTAAACGAGCATACTAGAGACATGTTAGGTGGTTATGCACAAGTAGATGTCCGGAGATGAGCAGGAGGCTTCCACATACTATTTACATATATCCTCCTTGTGTTGTTGTTGGTCCCTACTTTGGGCATTAGTAGTGTACCTTTTCTATTTTGTTTTAGAGACAGTATTTTGAAGTTGTAATGATGGTTTGGATCATAAGTTGTATTTTGGTTTCCGCTACTCTAATGGATATGGTTTAGTTTTTAGCTTATGCACTGTCTCGCCTGTTTTATATCAAGTTATGTTACTATTATATTTTATTTCATGCAATGTGAGATATACTACAGGTTCTTGGTGATTCATAGTTTCAAATCCCTTTTCCTTGACGACCGTCCCATGCGAGTCGGGCATTGGTACAACGCACTTCTAGGGAAATGTCGGCTGGTGCGGGGCGGGCCATCACACTTGGTATCAGAGCCAGGTTGCGTAATTAACCTAGGGGAAGACATCAGGGAGAGATAGAATACGTAGATGAGAGCATGTATTTGTGATATTTTGGTTTCCAAAAACTATATATATATATACTATTAGTATATCTAAGGAGGAAGTCGCACTGCACGAGCACCACTAAGGAGATGGTTAATCATTTTCTCTTTACAGATTGGACGATTAGCCGAATATGAGGAGTGCGGGTTCAGGGGCCAATAGGAATGCCCCTAATATAAGGAAGATGTTTACAACCTTCATGAGAGAGATGCTTAGGGATGTTCAGCGAGAAGTTCCTAATGCTGCTAACAGTGGGGGTGCAATAGTGCAGGCGCCTAAGGCCGATTTCGCCAAGCTCTGCAAGGATTATACTAGTCTTAGTGGGAAGCCGTTACAGGGAACGGAATCGGCTACGGACGTTGAAGATTGGCTTGATAGTTGTGAGCGCATCTTCGAAGATTTGGGGATCGATGATGCAATGAAAAGAAAGTTAGCATCGCGTCAACTTCAAGGACGGGCTATGAATTGGTGGAATGCTACTAAAGCAGCTACTTCTGAGGATCAAGTTACTTGGAATCAGTTTAAGACTCATTTCAGTGATAAGTTTACTCCAGTTGCTCAAAAATCAGAATTGTTTAGGAAATTTTTGGAACTTAAGTAGAATGGTAGGGAAGTCTCGGAATATATTGCTGAATTCGATACCCTATCGAAATATGGATTATCTCTTATTGATACTGTCGAGAAGAAGAAAGAGAAGTTCATAACCGGCTTAGATGAGTATTTGGGGGAAAGAGTTATAAACCACATCGATGAGACCTTCGAATCTATAATGGGAAAGGCACTGAGGTCAGAGCGCCTTTACCCTAAGTCAAAGGGCGAGGTTGTTATTAAATCTGCAGGGGAGCCAAAGCCGCAGACAAGCGGTGGAGGCAAGAATAATTCGCAGAATAAGAAGAAACAAAACCAAGCTAAGGATGGTCAGAAGAAGAATAAGAAAGATGTTGAGTGCTATAGCTGTGGCAAGAAGGGCCACTATGCCAAAGATTGTCGAGCAAAGCCAGTGGACAGGAACTGCTTCAATTGCGGGCAAGTGGGACATCACAAGGATAAATGTCCACAACCTCTAAAGGAGAAGTAGATTGTGAAAGCATATGCTATCAACATTGTTCCTTCTTCGTCGAATTCCCCAACTGCGACGAAGAAAGGTAAGGGTGTCGTAATTCAGGTATGCTTTCCATTTATGATGTTTCTGTTCGACTACTTTTTGATACCGGGGCGTCCCATTCCTTCATATCTAATGACCTGGTAGATAGGTTGGGATTGGAACCCGAGATTGTCAATAGACCTTTATCTGTGACGAACCCGATCGGTGGTCCGACTAGCCTTAGTATGATTTGTCGTAATTTGGTCTTATCGAGTCATGGATGTATGTTTGCTTGTGATTGCTTTGTTTTGGGCTTTACAGGGTTTGACATTATTTTGGGGGTCGATTGGCTCCAAAGGTATGGGGTGGTGGTAGACTGTGAGGGGTCTTCGGTGACCATTAGAGCGGACGATGGGCGGAGGGTACTTGCCTACCTAGTGATGGGATGATGGCTAGTTTTCTAAATTCTCTCGACATCCCGCATGATGAGTTGTCAGATGTGCCTATTGCTGGCGAGTATCCGGACATCTTCGGGGAAGTGATCGGACTTCTACCACACCGTGAGATTGAGTTTCATATTGATTTAGTGAAAGATACCAGACCTATAGTGATGCCACTTTGTTGTATGGCGCCAAGGGAGCAGCGAGAGCTCGGAGTGCAAGTAAGCAATCTTTTGAAGAAGGGATTTATCCAAAGAAGTGTTTCCGAGTGGGGAGCACCAGTTGTATTTGCTACCAAGGCCGATGGTTCCCTTCGATTGTGTGTGGACTACCGCGAGTTGAATAAGGTGACGAGGAAGAATAAGTATCCTCTTCCATGAATAGACGATTTATTTGATCAGTTGAATGGAGTGAGAGTATTCTCCCAGTTAGATCTCGTGACAAGATTTCATCAGCTCCGAGTAGCAGCTGAGAGTATACCTAAAACGGCATTTTGGACGCCATCTGGATTCTATGAGTGGTTGGTCATGCCATTCGGGTTGACCAATGCGCCAGCATATTTTGTGGAACTTATGAATAGGGTATTCAGAGATCAGTTGAATAAGTTTGTTCTTGTGTTCGTGGACGATATCTTGGTTTACTCGAGGACAGAGGAAGAACACAAGGAACATTTGAGGATAACGATGGAGGTGTTGAGGAAATACCAATTGAAAGTGAAATTTTCTAAATGTCACTTCTAGAGAAGGGAAGTGAGGTTCTTAGGCCATGTCGTTTGAGAGAATGGTATTGCCGTGGACCCTACGAAGGTGGCTATGGTGCAAGATTGGTCTACGCCCAAGAATGCAATGGATGTGAGAAGTTTCTTGGGGTTGGCTGGATATTATCGTAAGTTTATTCAAGACTTCTCCAAGATAGCGGCACTGCTAACTCAGTTGACCAAAAAGAATCAAGCTTTTGTTTGGGATGGAAGGTGCGAGGATGCATTTAAGGGTCTAAAGGAAAAGTTAACGTGCGCACCAGTATTAGTTATTCCTTAGGAGAACGAAGAGATCATGGTATACACGGATGCCTATGGTACCGGATTAGGTGTTGTACTAATGCAAGGAGGTAGGGTTGTAGCTTATGCTAGTCGGCAACTGAAACCGCATGAGAAAAGATATCCTACCCATGATTTGGAATTGGCAGCGATCGTGTTCGCGTTAAAGAAGTGGAGACACTATCTCTTAGGAGAAAGATTCGAGTTGTTTACCGATCATAAGTCATTAAAGTATCTTTTCTCTCAGAGGGATTTAAATCTTCGTCAACAAAGATAGTTAGCATTCTTGGCTTCATTTGATTTCAATATCGCATACATACCGGGAAGGGCAATGCGGTAGCTGATGCATTGAGTAGGATACATTCCAGTTTGGGGGCTATGTTTCTTGAATGGAAGCAGTTGGAGTATATTGCAGGATATGATTTCAGACCTAAGTGCGAATTGGATCCAGAGATGTTAACAAATTTGATGATCAGACAGACTCAGATTGAGCGGATTAGTTCTAGTCAGAGGGACGATCCTAACCTATTGGAAATCATCTCCAAAGTAGATATGAGTATCGATGGTGAGGAAATTAACAAGTATGGACTTGATCGAGAAGGATGGATTTGAAAAAATGGGAGACTAGTTGTATCCAATGTTAGTGGGTTGAGAGACGAAGTGCTTATAGAGTGTCATCACTCGAGACTGACGATACATCCGGGTGGTAACAAGATGTATCGAGACATGAAGCAGACATACTACTGGGAAGGGATGAAGAGAGATGTCGGGAAGTTTATATCCAAGTGCATGAACTGCCGGTTAGTTAAAGCCGAGCAAAAGAAGCCTAGTCGTTTGTTATAATCGTTGGAAATTCCCGAATGGAAATGGGAACAAGTCTCAATGGATTTTATAGATGGTTTACCAAGGACTAGATCAAGTCATGATAGCATTTGGGTGATTGTGGATCGATTGACCAAGAGTGCAAGGTTTATAACAGTCAAGTCGAATAGAACGACAACTAAGTTAGAAAAACTGCATATGAAGTGGGTAGTGGGATTTCATGGAGTACCTAAATTTATTGTAAGTGACCGAGATCCATTATTTACTAGTGGGTTTTGGAAGAGCTTACAAGAAGCTTTAGAGTCAGAATTACATCTCAGTACCATGTACCATCCTCAAACCGACGGTCAAACAGAGAGGGTGAATTATGTATTAGAGGATCTCTTGAGAGCTTGTATATTGGATTTTGGGGGTTCATGGGATGACCATTTGCATCTAGTTGAGTTTGCATATAATAATAGTTACCAGTCCAGTATTGGTATGGCTCCATTTGAGGCTTTGTATGGAAGACCGTGCAACTCACCATTATGTTGGTTAGTAACCGGTGAGAAATTTGTGCTTAGGCCAGATGTAATAAGAGAAACTTCAGATAAGATCAAGGTTATTCGATAACGAATGAAGGCTGCCCAAGATAGGCAGAAGAGTTATGCTAATAAAAGACGAAGGGAATTGAAATTCTACGTTGACGACCTGGTATTCGTCAAGATCTCTCCATTAAAGAGTGTTATTTGTTTTGTCAGGAGAGGTAAGTTGGCACCAAGATTTGTTGGTCCATTTCCAGTTCTTGAACAAATTGGGAATTTAGCATATAGAGTGGGATTACCCGACAGGATGGCAGGAGTTCACAACGTATTTCATGTTTCCTAGTTAAGAAAGTTCGTGCACGATTCTGATATGACTATTTCACCAGATCAGTTAGATGATATCGAGGTAGAATCCGAGGCAGTTAGGAGCCGCAGGACAATTTGTATTGTCGGACACGATACGAAACAACTTCGTAGGAAGACGGTGGAACTAGTCAAGGTCCAGTGGGGCGATAATGAGAATGTTTGTACTTGGGAAATAGAGGAGAGCATAAGGAAGTCATATCCAGAACTCTTTGCCTGGTAAGATTTTAAATCGCGATATAGTTATTCCCTTGTCAGTAAACCACATGCTAGGATAAGTTTGTTGTGTTATTGTGTATGTTTGATTGTTTGTAAATGGTTGATAGGCATGCGGGACACCATTATATGTTTCTTAGTTAAGGAATTTCGGGGGAGAAATTTCTTAAGGGGGAGAGTGTAATGACCCGCATTCTACGTATCGGAGGATAGTAGAATATTTTGTTTATTTTCATACGAAGTCGCATTTGGTGAACGACTATTGCGGTCATTTCCCATGTTCACGATTTTTACCGAATTTTAAATGATCGTTTTGCCCCCGGCGAACCTTGCTTTGCCTATAACTTTTGATTGGTTAGGAGTTTTGACCTGAAACCACTTCCATTAGATTCGGATGATGGTTTACCTTTTCGTAGATGGTCACATTTGTCAAACGGACTTACCGTTTGGGAGATATGGCTGAAATAATGTTTGGAAGATGAAAAACAGCTTAATCGGACTTAATAGGGTGATTAACAGCTAGGTCTGTGACACCCCACGTCCGTTAATCTCACTCACTAAGGGAATGAATTAAGTTTCGTGAAGCGTTGTAGGTAAACAGAAAAAAACATTACAAGACAGATATAAATAGCAGTGGAATAAAAAAACTTTTATTAATCATAAAGCATGGTTACACCATATGTCTGAAAATACATAAACTCAGTACATCATTAAAACTTCTGTCTTTTAAATATCAGAGTACAATAACAAAGAAAGCATAATCCCCAAATCATAAGCCATAGTAGCAAAGATAGAAGCTTGAGCAATACGTCTAGAAGCTCCAAGCAAGACGATAGCAGAATCCTGACTAAGCCTGAGAATTCCCTCCCTTGAGAACCTGGGGGAACGGAAGAAAGAAGAGGAAACAAAAAGGTTCAGACATAAAGTCTGACGAGTTTAGTTACTTTTAGCTGGTAGACAAATAAAAGCAACATGATAGGCGTATAAAGAGGATAAGTGAGAGATTACTACATAAATGGCAGGTGTGACAAGGTAAGCAAGATAAGGTGTATGTGCCTCACTAATGATTACTCTGCACTAGTATAACTGAAATGAGATGATCCCTTCCAATATGAGTTGGTAGGCTTAGGTCATACGTCCAAGTATAACCTAACCACTACCCTAATCGATCGGCTCCCTACTCCGTAGATATCATGTGCTGGCCCCACAGTAGGAGGTATCACTTCCTAAGGTAGCAACCCAAGATGTGCACAACCATATCTACTGCTGTCACGGTCGTCTTAGCCCCCTCTGACCGGCCCATGCACGCACATGTCCCAGTCGGTTTGCGCCGCCCACATCACCCGTATTGTTTGGATCTCTTACAATCAATCAGTAAGCGTGCCCTTTTCTCCGCATAGTACGGAGTTCTTTATTTGATACCTACTCCGGGTTACTGACTGAAATGGGTCCCACACAATATGATACAAGCTCTCCCCTTTGTCTTGTATCCCCACCAGGTTTTCCACTGACTATGTATACCCTTAGGTGTCTTTAATTACATAACCCTATGTCAGTTATGCATACCCTAAAGGGTGTCTTTAATTATATAACCCCGATCTTTCTACTAGCTATGCTAACTTATAGGTGTCTTTAATACATAAACCCCTATCTTTCTACTGGTTATGCTTACCTATAGGTGTCTTTAATACATAACCCTATCATTTCTACAAGTTATTCTTACGCTAAAAGGTGTCTTTAATTACATAACTTTATTATTTCCCCCGGTTATGTATACCACCAGGTGTCTTTAATTACATAACCTTACCAGGTTAAGTTTGTGGGCCTATATATACTAATATTACCCATCCACCCAAGATTTACTTAACCCTCCCACTGATTCAAGCATGTTTATATAACGGTTAAGTTTGTGGTCCTATATATACTAATATTACCCACCTACCCAAGATCTACTTAACCCTCCCACTGATTCAAGCATGTTTACTTAACCCCTATTCATGTTTATGTTCACACAATCCCTATGGATTCAATTAGGTTAAGTATTAAAGACTAATAGGTTATCCCCATTCACATTGGCTGCCTTTTTACTTACCAAAGTTTCTCTTGCTTATTAATTTCATATAAATTAATACATTTAAGTTCATTAATAAGCCCCCAATTACATGTTATTCTTTAGATTGTAATTAACAGAAGTAATCTTACAATCTTCCACCCTTGGATTGTAATTAACGGAAGTAATCTTATAGTCCCTTTATATTATTCATTGTCTGATTCCATAATTACAATAACATGTTTTACTTGATATTTAATTAAGTATACTCTTCTCAGTTCACCTGTTTCGTGTTTAACATATCACTACAACTTGACGTTGTTCACTTATAACAATAAAGGTTTACTAATAAGCTTTCTTTCCTTTTATTATAACTTATGTTATAATTTCCACTTGTCCTTAGGACAAGCCTACCTATTATATACAACATTTTTGTTAAGTAATTAATCGTAATAGGTTACTATCATTCCTTGTTTACCCAATTCATCACCATGTCCATTTATGGTTATAATGGGCTAGATGTCCCACATTAGGCCTACAACTTGTGGATGCTGGATATGCCGATCGGGTCCGGGCAGACTTCTTCCACAAGTTAGGCCTAACCTCGTGTCTTAGCTCGATTCGTATTTGCACACTTAGACCTCTCACATTAGGTTTAACATTAGTGGCTGCTGGATATGCCGGTCGGGTCCGGGAAGACTTCCACCACTAATGCAACCTAATCTCATGTCATAAGTGCAATTACAATTTATAATTGTAATTATTAAACATTCCATTTTTAATCATACCGATGTCAATTATAGGTTTTATGCCTCTTTTTCCCGATTATGTCCATAAATAAATTTATGTCTAAATTTATTCACATTCATTTCTCTAATTTATACCAAATTTATATTCACATATTCCGTTTATGCTTAAATATCCAATTATACCCATAATGGACTTATGCCCAAATTTATGTCCCAATTATGCTAATTCTAATATTTCCCCCCGTTCCCTAACTACCGCATTCGCATATATTTGGTGGCATCTAGGCTAGAAAATAGCCTAGTCATGAGTAATAAAAAAAGGGAAAGATGATGGGAAAAATGACAATAATGATCATTCTAAAAGTGACATAAGCATATATACTGGCATAGACAAGTAATAGGCATAATAAGGTGGACATAAAGACAGATCTAGTAAAAAGGGTAATGATAAAACTAGATCTAATATACTTAGGATGAACAGATCCAAATAAGAATTCGTATGTCTGATAATAACGGATCTCAATTAATCACAATATGGTGTTCTAGATCTAAACAATGGTTTAATTATCCAGAAATTGATAATCCCAAATTAACCACCAACTTTAGGGAGAAGGTAAGATTCACATATGTGACATCACAAAAGAATTAGATCATAGGAGTAGATCTAGCATAGCACAAGTTAAGATCAAAATATGACATCATAAGAGAATTAGATCTATAGGAATAGATCTAGCATAGCACAAGTTAAGATCCAAATATGACATCATATGATAATAGCATAGAATAGATCTATCATGACATAGCATAGATATGATAATAGCATAGATTCATCCAAATCACAGTCTTTCATAATTTACCTTTATTTATTTAATCCTAAAAATAACCAACTCACCGTGATTTGGATTGTTAAGGAGATAGAAAAGAAGTTGATGTTGAATCTATGCTTGAATATCAGAATTTGACTTAGAAGAAGAAGAAAAGCCATCTTAATTTTCATTGCAGCAGAGCTTCGCCGTCACAATTTTTTTATGTGAATAAAACCTATGTTTAGGGCCCCTTTTATAGGAGTAGCGGAGCAACCATGACCATCAGATTGGACCAGAAGCCATTGGAATCGTACAGGTTAGAAAAGAAGTTTCCAGAGCTGCGGGTGGGTCGACCCCCCTTCAGGTGGGTCGATCACCCTTCAGGGGTGTCGACCCCTAGGTTGACCCCGGGGTCGACCCCCATGAGCCTGAGTCGACACATGGGTCGACCCAACTGGGTCTCGGGTCGACCTCAAACGGTCGGCTTTTCGTCGATCTACATGCCGGATTTCTAGTTTTGCTGAATTTTGAATATTTTTGAATTATATATATATATATATACTCCATTGCGATTATTTTAAATTTTACTGGACATAGCTTAAAATTTATAAAGTGAAATCTCAGAAGAAAATTACAATTCAAAATATTCCAACGTTTCTTGTTTTATCAATTTCTGATTTATATTGAATTCTGTATATTCATTTGAAATTAAAAATCGAATTTTCAAACCACCGCGCCATTTCAGGCTCGTTTTAATTAAATTAAAATTTATACGCTCTAACTTCGATTTAAATAAATTTTAAATCGTTAATTCTCAAAATAAATTATTTTATATTCTTAAAACCCATTAAATCAATTAAAAAACAAAATTTTAAATTGGTTCCAGAAATCAAGGTTGTTACATGTGATGTTTAAAAATGTATACCATGTTCATATCAACAAAAATGACAAAAGTAGTTTTTTCATTAAAATATGAAGTTAAATAAGTTGCATAGTTTAAATAATATACATAAACAATAATATTTTTTTTAAATATATTATACACTTATCTCAATAAATTTATCATAAATTGAAGAAAACAATTTCCTCTTTAAATACCTGCATTTTAACATTTCTACAATTATTTGATGAACTTTCTCAATTCTTTCGTGATATTTTATATTTTAATTCATATATTTGAAGTACTCTTGAAATCTTAAATCCTAATTATTTGAATAATATTAAAGAATATTTAGTCCATTTTTCTAATAGCTCTTTAAAATATACACCAATTTTTCTATATGTATTCATGTTAGAAAATGTAGTTTTCCATGCACCTATAACATGAAATATGTGTACCAGCAATAATGATATATTTAATGTATAAATTAGCTACGATTCATTTATATCGAGAATTTATTAATATTATGTCATAAAATTCATTTTGAACATCAATAGCTTTACAATAAATTTGTATTTTTTTTTTTTTTTTTGCAATTTTCTTTTCAAATCTTCCTGTTATGCTAAATAGTTAAACTAACTTCGTAAATTTTACATTCAACTTATTTAAACAAATTCTATTAAATAATATTTGTTAATTTATCGAATAAATTAATAAACATTAATTTTAACGTGTATATCTATATTAACCAAAATGATTCAAATATATGTTGTTTGGTGAACTTAGTGTTGTGTCCAATATAATGATGTTTTTGGCATTTAAATATGAGGTAGGTTCAATGACACTCCAAACAGGGACACCCCTTTAGCCTTCCACTTTTCCGTCGTTCATTTCCCACTAAATGTGATTCTCTCTTCCACTGACTTTCTCACTCCCGTCGTTCATTTCCCACTAAATGTGATCCTCTCTTCCACTGACTTTCTCACTCCCCACGATAGCCACTTTGACTTGCGGTTTCCACGCATTTGTTTACTTCCTTCCATTTCTCTCCGTCTTCTCCGCTTTTCTTTTATTTTTTCATCCATGTCTTCACAATCCCGGAACCCTATCCGACTAAATCGTCAAGCTTTACTCCACCTGTTTCGTTTGAAACAATTACCTCCTACTCCCACATACTCTCCACCTCCACCTACACCTAAAATTTATTCCAACTATGCGATTTCTCTCCAACCAGGTGCTGCAGTTCAAATCCGTTTGTCGACCAACGAAACTACCAAGTAATCGATTTCATACCAGGTATATTTGTTTACGTCTTACCTTCTTTGACCTATTTATTACCACTTGCTACCAAATTTCCAGATTCCGTCTACTTACGTTCAGATTTGTCACCGTACAAACTGTAATGCCTGTTGTTTCGTCCAGATCTACTCAGGTATACACTGCTTGGCTTCATTTTAATCTGCAACGACAATACTGCTTGGCTTAGTTGTTTTTGAAGTAATAGATATCCTGTATAATCTGCAACTGATTATATGTCCAATACGTGCTTCATTTCAACTGCCAAGGTTCAATACTATATGTTCCACTTGAATTTTAGAGAATATAAGATTTATTGCTAGATTACATGTTGTTGTTTATTGTCTAATACATTTTATCTTGATTGTGCTGCTGCCATACAAAAAGTAGATGTTATTTCAATTATGTTCTCATAATTTGATTAAAAAATTGTTACATCTACTGTCTACAGTACAAAAATATTTTTCTTTTTGAACAACAAACTTTATGTTACCTTTTGTTAATAATATTAAGACTGTAGTCATTTTACTGCACAGCATTCAAAGTCTGCAATTTGATCTCATCCAGTTATGTTACAAGCAAGGCTATTAATATTGTTTTTTAATGCATTTCTTCTTTGTTTTGTATGCTGAACATATAGATTTGGCTACGGAAGATTCAATAAGAACTGACTCACTGATGACTACTTAGTTGAGCTCCACAAGATTTATTAGGTATGTTTCTACGTATTTATTAATTTTGGTGAATATGGCATGGGGAGAAAGCTGCAAATTTATCATTACAATGTTAAAACTAATTCACACGTGTTACGGTCATCAAATCGTACCCTTGCATGCCACAAAACACTTCTGCATTTCACTTGATCAATTTGTGTGCGTACTAGGCGTCTGCAAACATTTTGTTATTTTTCCAGTTAGGTCAGTTGGTAAATTTAACTAAATTGTTACCTAAACGACTATAGGTGGTTTGTTTATTACATGATAATATTGTTTAAAATAAGAATAAATGCATGCCAATTTTTTATTAATAAATTAGATGATATTCCGACATCAATAAATTCAGTAAATACGTAGCTTCGTGACCATTTAATTATTAATCATTTCATAAGGTGCACAATATTTGCTCAGCTACCCATTCTACATTTCCCCTTCTACACACTAACGCATAATGTATCACATACATGGAATATGATGCTGATGATGTAAACCTGTAAACGTTTGCTGCAGCATGTCTGAGTAATCACTTTGTTGGCAGTTGAAACTACATGGCTTCAAAATTTGACGCAGGGCTGATTGCATTACTGCTTACGGATGTAAGATTTGGAATTAAACTTTTCAGCACTGTTAAATATTTAAGCATGATTTTCTACAAATATTATGCACATGTGCGCAATTGACATTATTATATGTTCTGTTGTACCTTTCTGATGACGTGGTATGGATTTCATCTTTACAAATTAAAAATTTCATTGTGCCATGTTAGGTTCTAATATTCATCTTTTTATGGTGCTCAGCATGCGCAAGCAACTGCATCATGTGACAACAATTTAGAAATGGATCCATGTCATATTTAAGTTTTCAATTCCAAATCTCTAGATCAACCCTTCTAAATGACTACAATTGAAGGTGTTTTTCGGAGAAATATACGTTCCACGACATGTTTATGCTTGCATAGTTTTTAAGTATGGCATTAGCTATGAAACACACTCTTAGACATGATAGACCAATCTTTTCTTCTTTAATGACTATGCATATAAAATGCACAAAACCTGAACGCTGAATATGCGTATCAGATGTTACATGACAGCGGATATAATCAGCTATTTGGCTGCCATTTTTACATCAGCGTACTAATTATATAACAGTTCACGTATACCCTGCGTATCCGTCTTTATGCAATACAAGATATTTCATTACTGAAATTTCTTTTATTGTGTAAAGACGTTTTCGCACGCATTTACCTGCACTGATATTTAATTTTGAAATATATATTTTTATGTTTTTGCTGTTTATTGTCAACGTTTGTGCAACTGAATAGTTTGCTATTTTTATGTTCCTTTCTATATGATTTTGTAATTCCTTTTCTTTCCGTTACTCCCATATTTTCTACCTACCTTTCTCTCCTATTACTTTGCCACATATTTACAAATGATTTTTTTATACCAAGTCTTAGCTTAATTATTCAAAATTCTACTATCATTCCTATTTTATCTCCTTCTACGCTGTTTGAAGTAAATATTTATCTGCTCCAACCTATCTACTGCCTCTTCTTTTGTTCCTTTTTCCTTTTTCCTGCTCGGTCTTATTATTATACTAGTGTGTAACCCGTGCGTTGCACACGTTATTTTTTAAAATGTAACATTTGCACTATTAATGATAAAAAATAAAAGCTTATTATGCATCGTCTGATGATTTAAGTAAAATAATTCTTTTTTATAATATTTTTTTTTAACATTATGATGTATAATTTTTTGTTATATATCTTACACATTGGGCTTGGGAAAGAAAATATCTCTATTATTTTTACTTATTTAATCAAGTGATATTTTTCAAAATATGTTAAATTATTAGTTGTTATCGGTTTACGTAGTTGACTCAAATGCAGATATTAAGAAAAAACAAAAAAGGAATTAGTAGAAAATTGAATAATATGATATTATGTTTACGTTAATAATTTTTGTTATATATTTAATAATTTTTTTTATTTGATTGCAAAATTAATTTTGTCTTCTTAGTTAATATGAAAGTGGCATGCAAATTGAAATTATCGTTTTTGAATAATTTACCAAATAAATTAATATAGATAAGTTAATTATTTTGAATATGTGACATTTTATAATTTCTAGTTAAATAAAATATATTTACCTAAATGTCAGAATTCAAAAGTGAGTTGTGGAGAACATTCTTGATCTAGGTTGGAATGTAAAACTCTCAATACAAATAACGTAAAACTCCGAGTTCGATGAATATTGGTAATGCAAAATAAAAATGTCATTGTTTTTATGAGTAGATTTTTTTCGTAATCATGTACACATGTTAATATTGTAACTGAAACATTCACCAGAGAAATGATAGAAAAACAGAATCAAATAGGAGTAAACAACAATGAAGAAAAAGTTATAAATTGGATGAAAGAACAACAATGTTTGTACATCTATTCTAACCAAATTAAATTTGAACATGAATTAGTAATTTTAATATCTTCACCAAATGAGTAAGACATACAACAAATCAATGCAAACCTACATAATGCACAATTCAAGGAAGACCTTTTTCATAGTTTGTAAGTAACATGCGTGAATTAACAATTTAATGGTAATATTACATTAATATAACCCATAAACTCACTGCAAGAAATGTCAAGTGCCTAAAGGAAAAAAAATGATAAAAGAAAATGGCATTCTAATCTTCATTGTTTGAAGTAAAAGTCTTTGGACCCAAAGTAACCAGTTATTTTGAAGAACATACGTGTACTTATGCAAGCCTTAAAGTCGAAAAAAATAGTCATTTGAACTTTAAAAATAATAATTTCTAGCATTCAAAGTAAAAAAAAAAACAATTAGCTTTTAAGCTTTAGAATATTCATTTGGTAAAATTTTATAATAAAAACACCAATTTCAATATCATAATAGATTTCTAATATTATTCAATTAGTTAGTGAGTTTAAGACCCAACTAAAGAAATACATAGTCTGAAGTAAATGTTGAACCAAAGAAACATGAAACTCCTATTTTACATAGAAATAAATCAAATTTTACTCAAGGTAGCCTAAAAGAAAAGAAGACAAAAACAATAAGAAAATATGAAAACTACAATATAAAATAATATTATTTGCAGATTCATAGTAAAGCATACATCTTTTAGAACATGAACATATCAAAGATTTAGCAAATAGTTAGGAAGCAATTAATCATAGCCATCATGAATAAAATTATAAAGTCGTACACATCAAATTAGGGTTGTTACGGTAATGGGTACTATTATCATTCGGTGCATACCGTTACCGTACCGTTTTTACTGGTAAACCAGATATGTTTACTGTTACTGTTACCGATCGACTGATATACCGAAGACTGGTATACCGATAATCTGGTAATCGTTACACTGGTAATGGTAAATTACCGTTTATCCATCAAAGTTTATATCTTGAAATGATTTTATTACACGGTGCATATTTATTATATTATATGTAGTGTTACTTAATAAAAAACATAAATGAAGAAGAAAATAGGTGTACTTGGAATTATTTCATTTGATTATTGAACTAAATACAATCATTTATTTGATTTTAAATGCATGTAATAAAGCATATCATATGAATTTACATACATTTTAAATTAACTGGTAAAATTACAGTTACCGCTCATAATGAAGAAATGTTACCGATAATTTTCCATTAAAAATGGTAAATTTACTGTTACCATACCGTTTTAACTGGTATGCCGATTTCAATCAGAAATGATTACCGATCGACCGATAATGGTAAATTTACCATTACCATGACAACCCTACATCAAATATTAAATAAGTGCTAAATATACAAACAGGGGTAATAAGAAGCATTGTATATGGTATTAACAATGAAAGTAGTCATGTATAAACGTGTGCTGCTCAAACATCGCACAGAAAATAGTTCAAATAACAATAAAATCAGTCAAGAAGGGTTAAAGCAATTTCATATGTACATCTAAAAGTAAGTGGTTGGTAATGAAGTAGCAGCAAGTTGTTTATATTAATCATGATCTAAAAATAAGAGTTAAAGCATATCATTTGTCCCCACTTTTGGTGCCCACTTATAGAACTATGCTCCTATTCTCCATGCACAAAGCAACATGCATACCTCTCCTGTACTTTACAGCAGTAATTTCCCACGTATAGAAGCTTGGCATCATCATGCTCAAGCCTTTTTAATACGCACTCATGCTTCTGAGGTCCAGTTTTACCCCTCAAAAGCCCATGTTGTTAATGCATTTGTCATACTGCCTATAGTGTCCCAACCGCCTGATCCAACTCTTCTCATGTTCCTTCAACCTTAAAGGCTCCCCTCACTATTGCTGATTCCCTTAATATAACTTTCAAGACATGGATGCATAAAACCATTGCTGTATAAATAACCATTGCTAATCATTACTGTATAAACAATAGAATCAGTATAGTTTAATGTAACAATTAGATTATTCTAGCAATTTCAAGACATGGTTATAATGTAAAACAGTTAGATTCATTAAATCAGTACAATTTCATCTTATTTTCAAGACATGGTTATAGCATAATAGTAATTGCAATGGTTATATTAAAACAATAAAATAATTTTAAAGCAGTCCAAGTTGTGCATTCATTTAATACATGGAATATCATTATAAGCAAGAGTTCATATGGGTTTCGACAAAGGCCAATTAAATGAAAGCATACAACATAGGCAAAATCTAAGGGAAATACAGTAAAAATATTAATCATGGTGCACAAAATCATGTTATGCCCAAGAAGATATTAAATTTTCGAATAAACTTACATGTCAAATACTATATTAACATCCATAGCAAAAAACACAAAACAGGTGAAGTACAAAACATCTGTAATATATATTATTTGTTTTAGTTATGAAGTACAAAAGACATAAAACAAATATATTTTTTAAGCACAATATACAAACTGATAATTTAAACGTCAGCATAATTTTAGTTAGCAAAAAGTGGTGGAAAAATATATATCATATTTCCATGAGTTAATTATGTTAAATATATTTGTTCATATAAATTGAAAAGCATTTTTGCTTTTGTGTTTTACGCCAAATGTCTTAAATTAATTATGTAACTGATGTTAGATTAAAAGATTTTTTATATTCTATACATGTATCATGTTTGCCGAACTGCTGTAAATTAAGTCAGTTGAACAAATATCCTAAAAAGTTTAACCTATGTGAGAAATATAAATTCTTTGAATTTTCTTCAAATATAAACCAGCCGCTGAAAATAAAATGAAACTTAAAAGTTGACAGAATACCGGCCAAGGATGATTTTATAATAACTACTAAAGAATGAACATATATCATCTACTAAATGTATTAGCAGCCGAAATCATGCGTTTGTCAAGTAAATGCTCAAATTCATAGATTTCACGGATAATGTAATATAAAGAAAGCACTTTGTTAATGTAAAATGCCCTTTGTTCCGGGCTAACACAAATTTTTTTTAAAAAAGGACACTCGTTAAAACCAAAATATTAACCATATTATCATTAAACCAAGACCCACATCATATTGTACATGCAAACAAACTTGTTCCATACTTCCATTTACCTAGTCGATTTTCTCATGGACACAACAGTGTAATTCATACCACATTTTATTGAGGATGCCTGCGAACCTTCCTACGTTGGAAAGTGGACCTTTTTTTTACTGTAAGTCTGTAACTTCAATAATTTTGATGTACTCGTAGAGTCATATGAAAGACAAACTAAATGGAAAAATAGTCAATCTAATAGTTGTGCCATTTTTGTGAATAAACTGGCTTAATCGTTCTCTATCTATTTCATATGCATAGAGTTCCAATTTAATCTGGCTTCCAATGGGTTCAAAATCAAAGTTTTGATTTCATAACACAAATGTAGTAGTTACGGTTACAAAGCTATGTTATGTGGCATTCACATCACCATCATAGTTACTTAAAGTATAAATGATCACACAAAATATTTAGCTCTATACTGACTAATGTCAACATAAATTATTCACATAATTCAAGCACCGAATTGCATAAAAGGCCGATTATACAACAAATTGGCATCTAAATTAAAGACTATTATGGATAATCAAGATTCAAGAATATCCGGAATTGGGACTATAGCACCATTCGTGTAATCTATTGTCACTGCCACATTTAAGTTAATATCTAACGAATTAACTATTGAAGCAAAGAAAGCAGTCAAAATTTCTGCCATCTTGTATAAATATTACCAAATTTTACTATTGTTTCAATTTAGGCTGGGGAAGAAATTCCAAATTTCATCCTTATGTTTGTTCATGAGATATAGCATTCATGCTCGGCTCTCCCCCAAGTTTGAAAAAAGTTTTTTTTTTTTTTTTTTTTTTTGAATACTGGTTTGATTCACTATGGGTTATGGGGAAGATGGGCCATGTGTTAACATATGATATTGTTAAATTTGAAGGAGCTAAATTGTATGTGAAAATGAAACTTCTTTCAGTGTGTTATTGAAATAAGTGCTTTATTTACAATACAAATAAACACTATCACCATGTGAACATTTAGTCATTAGCACGCATAGTTTTATTTATAGTCAATGTTTTCTGTTTATCATACCCCATTCTAACAAATCCTAAGTTTGTTGAAATAAAAATCAGGAATAAACAAAGTAGATTAATCGACACAAAACCTTGCCATAGGTGGACACAATCTGAAACTGTGTTGCTGCTCTAACAAAAGAGTAAAATAAACATTATTAACAATAAAGGAGCAGTATTTAAGTACCTTCCATAATACACTCTGAAATCTCCTCAATATCTTCTAAATCTCTAAATATAAAACAGAACCATAGGTTAACCAATGGATATTCAACTTTGCGGACCTTACTACATGGATAAATTGACTACATTGGATTAATTAAGTAATTTATATCAAGATTTAATTGATATATGGAGGGAATGGAAGACTATAGCTGACACAGATTATCCATTTATAACACTATTGTTGGATAAAACTAAGATTAAATAATAACAGGAGTACACTGTAATAATAGCTCACTGATGATATAAATATTTGTTAGTTAAGTGAATATTTAATAATTTATTCGTATTGGGGGAATCATCAAATATATTATTATAATTAACGCATATGACAGGTATTTTAAATCTACATGTTCGGACTAATTGATACGTTGACAGGTTGAACAAAATATCAAAAAACCAACATCAATGGAATGTTGTAATAATACGACAGGTATTTTACAACGAAATGCAATATTCATGTCATCGAAATGTGGTTAGAATCAACTTACTTGATGTCACAAGTGTATATAAGCTTGAAATGAGGATCTCTCTTATTCCAAAAAAAAAAAAAAAAAAGGATTTATGTACCTATATAGTGGAAATAAAACTCTTTACTATATATATTAGCTACATGTAGCCAAAGAGTACACGGTGGTATCTTGGATCAATTTGGCATATGTAGATTAAATTGCTCAAGGAACATTATTGATGACATTCCGTCAAACAAAATTGTTGACCATATTACTATATGCCAAGCAATTTTTTTTTTAAAAGATCATATATGAAGTTAAAGAAAACTGTTTGAAGTAGTCATTTAAACAACTAAACATTTCAGATGAATAAATAATCACTCATACCACGTTAAATAGTATGTCATCAATAATGCATCTTTTCAAATTAAAAGAAATATAAACCGAAAAGAAACAAAACAGAAAAGTGAATACCCGCTAGTTTGATAGATTAAAGTACTTAACAATCCAAGTCGACAAAATTTAATAAATGAAAACTGAATATAGAATGATTATGTAAACATATCAGATGGTAGAAATGACAACCATTAGAAACGACATGAGAGTGATAAATATTTAAGTATGTGGAATCATCAGAATCATTTTCCTAGTAAGCAGTCTATTAAGAATCAACTTAATAATCAAACAGAAGAAAATTTACATTTAAAGTGCTATGTTTCACGTATGATCTAGAAAGAAATTACCTATTTCGCTTCAACCTTCATAACAATCCAACCTCAGTTTTGTCCACCCTGAACAAAGCCATCTTTGACCAGTAAGCAACAAAGAAATAAAGTATATATCGCATACAAATGAATTTCAAGTTGAATAAACCTTCGAATGAAAACTTTGATCCAATTTCATTCAACATAAAAAGAGCGAAAATTTATCTACTCACTTAAAATTAGGTTAGTTTTAAGCACCAAACCCCTGAAAAACTGATAATTTTGTGCTTTCAAAACTCACAAAGTACTTCCTCGTCTATTTTCTCTTTCAATCACCTCCATTTGCTCAATGCATTGGTTTGTGGTAACAATGAGGCTATAGAGACCGCTGACGCTATTCAGAGGAGAACTATTGTTTCATGGCAGTGGCACAACCAATACCCAATGTAAAGCCATTAATTTAGTCTCCTTATTTTCTGTTGGAATTTGGAGACCTATAAAATTAGGGGTGGTGAAAAAGCCCTAGTTTGGCTTCCCTTGAGATGGTGCGGTGTGATGAATATTGGGTATTTTGCAGAGCGGACCCGATAGAAAGCATAACAAAATTGGACATTAGGGTTAAGAAAAGAAACAGGGAAGAAGGAACGAAGGAAAGGAGGACACAGTAGCTAATGGAGCAGGACTTAAATGTAGGGATAAGAATGAAAGCAGAAGAAAATGAACAGAAAGAAAACAATTTTTTTGAGCAGCGACGGTTCAATTCTGCAATCTACGTGGACACCTTCAGCGCTACCGAAGCTTCACTCACTAATAATAATATAGTATTGGTTACTCTAATAGACGTGCCTTGGTATTTGGTCTAGGACTACACAAACCTTTGCTGTCACTATGATACTTCTGATCATTCTACGTATTATTCGTTTATATGTTTACATATAAAGTTAACAGATTCTATTTCATGTGAAAAGGTACATGTTCTAAATTTGTAATATCAATACCTTCAACCAATCTTGTTGCACAAATACATGTATTCTATAGCTATTTACTTTTTTTTTTTTCATAAATTCAATATAATTTGTTTTGATCAAAGAAACATGCAATTTATATACAAAATGTAAGCAATATTTTTGATCGAAATTAAAAGTATGTAGTAAAGAACATGTTTTTTCAAAGCTTTTTCATGTACCAAATTGACAATAAGATGCAAACCCAAATTTCCTATAAAATTTATGTGGGAAGCCCTAGTCTGTGAACCATGTGAGGAAGCCTAAAGGGAAAGTGTTAAAGAACTGCGGAACAATATGAATAACTATTATCTATGCTTAAGGAAGCCAAATAAGTTTATTCCCTACAACTAAAAATGATTACAGACTTGGTTATAAACCCGGATTGTAAGCATATTGCATTTTCAAATTATGAACAGATACATCAAAAAGTGGAGGAATTAAAACCTAGAACAGATCAATTTATAGGAGCAAGATAAATAATTTCTTGTATGATTTATAAAACAATTAGCTAATTATATATAAAACTTTCCAAATAAAATACATTGTAAGCATAAGGAGAAAGTTAGCTTACTTGCACCATCATATTCTCCAACCTGCTAACATGAAGCTCCTCTGGAATAAAAGGAGGAAAAAAATTATAAACCAAAAAGAAAATGCAAGTAATATAATTATACTCATAAAGACAGGTGCATCACCTCTTCATCATTAAACAAAAATGAATCCATTGAAGGCAGCTCAGAAAACGATGGTTTTTAGTGTTGCAAATTTTCAGCTGATCAAGAAATCAACCGTATAGATTAGCCTAGCTTTGGATAATATTTGTAAATTCATATTCCAATGGTAAAATGGGAACATATGTTACCTCCGACCTGAATTGTTAATTTGTGGCCTAAAGAATAAAATAATTGAGATTTATCAAATAAAAAAACCCATAATCAATCAATAAAGGGTATGTTCATGGAAGAAACTTCCAAGTATTGGGGGTTGAAGGGTACACAAAAAAATATCAGAAATTGAAATTACATATATCAATAAGAAGGGAAGATAAAACTAATCAAAACAAAGATATAGATGGTAGGAAGCACCTGAGCATGATAAAATTGAGAGTACTGGGATCTGTAGACCTAAAGATGCGGAATAGGCATATCTGGGCGATGTGATTATCTTAAAACAGGGAAGTGGAAAATTAGGGATAGTTGAGAAGAAAAGGAGAACGTTTGATAATTGGGCTTTCGTTAACTGGAGGGAGGGGAAAATGGGTATGGTGGTCCGGTGCTAACATTGACGTGGCATGCTGGATGGCAATCGAAATAAAAACCATAATTGGTATTATAGTATAGATATAGATAGATAGGTTATGTAATATTTTAATTCAATGCAAATATATTGAGAGTTTTAAGTTGAATAAAGAGAATTGAAAGTATGATTTTGATTTAATAAAAATATTTTTAGAGTTTTAAGGAGAATTGAGAGAAGTGAGAGAACTAAGGAGAAGTGAGAGAATTAAGGAGAAGTGAGAGAATCGAGAGAATTAAGGAGATAACAGTAAATTTTTCTGCTTTACTATTATTTATAGATATACACAATTTATATACGTTATTCTGTTATTTCCTACCAACCTTTCTTCCCTATTTTTTTGCTTGATATTTCCAACTGATTATTTGCCTTATTATGACTTCAAACTCCTTTACCAAGTTTTACATGACTTATTCAAAAATCTCCTACCGTTCCTCATATATCTCCTTCTTCTACGCTGATTTATCTAATTTAGTACGTCTGCCACTTATTTACTCTCTCTTCTCTTCTTACTTATTTCGTTCCACTCTCATAGTTTTACCATTTCTCCATTTCTGCTTCACACTGAATCGTCCCACTTTATTCATTTGCAACTATTACACAGTTCTCTTCATCAATCAAATGGATGCTCAGCAGCGAGAACAAAGACGCGTGGCTCAACGAGCTCGACGTGCTAGAATGTCAACTGAAGCACATGAACTTCAATTGGCAGGCCGTCGAGTTCGTCGTCGTTCGCAATGAATTCATGCAGCAGCTGCTGGGCAACATGCACAATCAGTCCAAAATAACAATGATCAGCTTCTTCCTACTTTTACCTCATCTCATAACTCCGCAAGAAATTTTCAGGCAAACATTAGACTTCGTAAACATATGCTGCCACCACCTACTTTCTGCCCATTCTGCTCAGCAAAAAGATTTGTTTACGAAAATAGCCAAACGTGCTGTTCAAATGGTAAATTTCATATTTTTGGCCCTCCTCCACAACAACTACTTGATCTATTTGCTGATCAAACTGAATTAGGCAGCCACTTCAGAACTAATATCAGGTCTTATAACAATGCTTTTGCCTTTATGTCAATGGTGCAAATGTTGACCAAGATTTGGCAAATGCAATAAGTGGAGTTTATTCATATCGTGCTCAGGGGTCTATATACCACCGTATAGGCAGTGTGCTGCCTTCTGATGGTAACCGACCTCGATATTTACAGCTGTACATTTATGACACTGACCATGAGACCGAAAATCGACAGTTGGATACACAGATTTTTAGACCTGATATTCTTCTGATTATAAAGGAAGTTTTGGATACGATTAACCCATTTGTGTCCGTCCTACGTCAGTTGGGACAGCGTGCTGATCTGCATAATTGCAGAATAAAAATTAAAGAGATCACCGTTGACAGTCATCTTCATGAACTGCCAACGGCATCACAAGTTGTCGGCATAATCGTCGAGGACGAATCAGATGATTTGCACGGTAGAGACATAATTGTTCAGACAAATAGTAGAAATTTTCAGCGCGTTCCTGATACGGCTGGATTTTATGACCCACTTCAGTATCCACTCCTGCTACCGTACGGAGAACATGGATGGAATTTGAACTTGCATGATAATAGGAACAGCCAAATTAGCTGTGCATCCTACTACTCGAACTTTATGCAGGTACACTTACGGTACCTACACTGTACGACATTTCTTTTCTTTTCATTTTCATTATATTTTCTACGTATTTCTCAGCATGCACTGCATTTTTAAGTTCCCATATCACATACATGTACCTACTTATGTTAATTTTCTACACCTTTTTTTTTTTACACTCATATTGCACTGTCCACGTCAACTTACATCGCACACCATTCTCCTTTGCTATTTTCCGCATTAATACTACTGAATCTATCTATTTCTTTTTTTAGATTCGAGAAGGAGAGACATCGCTTCTCCTGCTTGGTGGACGCCTTTTACAGCAATATGCTGTTGATATGTTCGTCAAAATTAAAACGATGAGACTTAGGTTTCTTCGTAAAAATCAAGAAACAATCAGGGCTGAGTTATATCAGGGTATGCAAGATGCCATGACTGCATGCGAAATTTCTGCAGGAACGTTATTCATTGCTCAACTGAAAATTTCATATTTCTTCCCCTGCTTCATGCATGCTTATTTGTTACATAATTATATGTTTTCCTATTTCAGCCAACGTTGGTGAAAAAAAATCCTACCAGCATCTCATATTGGTAGTCCACGAGATATGCACCACCGCTACCAAGATGCAATGGCAGTAGTTCAAAGGTACGGAAAACCTGATTTTTTATTACTGTTACATGTAATGCAAATTGGCCTGAAATTACTAGCGAACTGCTTTCTGGCCAACAACCGCAAGATAGACCTGATTTGACAACTAGAATTTTTAGAGCCAAATTAGAACAATTAACAACTGATTTATTTGACAAAGGCGTTTTAGGCAAAGTTATTGCACATGTATATGTTATCGAATTTCAAAAAAGAGGTTTGCCACATTCCCATATGCTACTTATTCTAGCTGAAAATGATAAGATTACTAACCCCGATGAGTACGATGCCGTAGTTAGAACTGAAATTCCATGTAAAGAATTAGAACCTGATTTATACGCGGTTGTTGTCAAACACATGATTCATCATCCGTGTCGTCCTTTTAACTCAAATGCCATTTGTATGAAAAATGGTCAATGTAAAAGGGGGTTCCCAAAATCGTTCGCTCCCGTTACTATTCAAAGAAACGACTCTTACCCAATATACAGGAGACGTGACAACGTTACACTTAATGAAACAATGGGAACCACAATTGACAATCGTTGGGTAGTTCCATATAATCCTTATTTATTACTCAAATATGATTGCCATTTAAATGTTGAAATTTGTTCAAGTATAAAATCAGTAAAATATCTTTATGAGTATGTTTACAAGGGATCCGATCGCGTTTCGGTTTGTGTTTCTTCCTCATCCAACGACGATGAAATTTCTAATTTTGCTAACGCTAGATGGGTTTGTGCACCAGAGGCTTTATGAAGAATATTTAAATTTCCACTTAATAACATTACACCCTCTGTTGTCGGTCTACAAATCCATCTTCCTAACCAACAACAATTGCGTTTTTCTTCTTCCGAGCAATTGCATGACGTGTTGAATGATGAAAGTAGAACAAGAACTATGCTTACTGAATATTTTATTACAAATGTAAACGACGAAGAGGCAAGACATTACTTTTACCATCAGTTCCCAAAAAAATATTGGTGGGAGTCTAAAAACAAGGTCTGGATTCGTAGACAAAATAACCGTAGGGTATTAGGTAGAATTTACACCGTATCGCCAATTGAAGGTGAGTGCTATTTTTTGAGACTGCTGTTAACTCATGTTAAAGGACCCTTATAATTTACTGACTTATATACTGTTGACGGTACACGATATCATACATTTAAAGAAGCCGCTGAACATAGAGGTTTACTGGAAAATGATGATGCTATTTATGATTGTTTAGGGGCTGCTTCTAAGTTATTCATTTTAATTTTAGTATACTGTGAACCAAATCATGTGCGTAAATTATGGGATGATTTTTATGCTTATATGATAGAAGATTATCAACACGCCTTTTTTGTTGTTGACAATACAATTTTAATTCAACTTTGTCTTTCAGACCTTGACAACTTACTCAAACAGTACACCGACCCGGAAGTGGTTAGATATGCTTTTTTTTCTTCTTTTATTGTTCTTCGAACTACTATATTCTCATTTCCTAAAATTTCGTTCAAACTACCTTTTTTACTTCCATGCAGGTTGCAGAAATAGATAAAGTTTTTGAAGAGCTTGAAAACCCTTCACATAAAACCTGAAGCTGATATTTATGCCTCTCCAGATCCTTTCTCCCGCTTTTCCATTCTCTGATTTTTATCTGTTTTTCTGTCTTACCTTTTTTTTTTTTAAAATCAACTTTCACAAATAACAGATTGCAAGCTTTGTAATCTTCATTTCATTGGTATCTACTTTTAATAAACAGAGTGCAGGCTTTGTAATTTTCAGTTCCTTCTGTTGTACAACTATTATGATACTTCACACAATACACGTTCAAACTACTGCTCAATTTTTCCACTTTTTTTACTACTGCTATACGCTTTCACTGCTGTTCCGATGTGCATGTTTCATTTGTTTCGTTTGCTTTTTTCCTTGCTTCAGATTGATTTACTGCTGAACGTTCTGATGCAGCAGTACCTACGTTTCATTAATTCTACGCACCAGCAGTCCTTTGCTAGTTGCATCAAAACAAAAATGATTCGAATTTTTTTTCAAATACGTACACATATACGTAAACATATATGTTTGTGTAAGCTATAAAACATAAAATGCACATAAACAATATTAATAACTTTAATTAATAATTTATGTATTCCAAATCAAAAGTTATCATATATTCCCTGACAAATTTCTCATTTTAACAAAAATCCAATTTCTGTAGTTTTAATTTTTCTTCTACTTTTAACGACAAAGATCAAGGCCCACATTACAATTTCAGAAATTTTGATCAGCAGACTGGCCCCTTTCCAATTTCCTCCAATAGCTCTGAAGCAGCAACAGGTTGCAGTATATATCCCTTTTCCCTCCAAAATTAGAAACCTCAACAACAAACAAACTAGCTTTCTATTTTCTCCAATGGCTCTCCTCCTCCACCGCCCACATTTCACGGCCCCTCCAAAACCAGACAACCTCTCAAATATGTCATTTCCCACAACATTTAAACTCCAAATTACCTCCCACAATTTCCCAAAAATATCCAAAAACATAGATTAATGATGTCGCCTCAACCAGGCTACAGCGGCGTGGACAGCTCCACCCAAAAGAAGAAGAAGGTCACCATCGCTGGCGTCTCCGCCCTCCTCCTCCTTGCCGTCGTCGGCACTGTCGCCACCGTCATGATCCGCCAGCCCTCCTCCTCCCCATCCACCACCCCCTCTGCCTCCGGGTCAACCACCTCCGTCAAAGCCATCCAGTCCATCTGCCAGCCCACCGACTACAAGCAGCAGTGCGAGGACACCCTCACCAAATCCGCCGGCAACACCACCGACCCTAAAGAGCTCGTCCAGGCCGCCTTCCAGGTCACCATCGACTACATCCACCAGGCCCTCAACCGCTCCAAGGTCCTCCAGGACGCCGCCAACGACCCCAGGACCAAGTCCGCCCTCGACCAGTGCGGCCAGCTCATGGACTCCGCCACCGACGAGCTCAAAACCTCCATCGACCAGCTCGGCAACCTCGACATCACCGCAGTCGACAAGATCGTCAACGACCTCAAGGTCTGGCTCAGCGCCGTTGTCACTTATCAAGAAACCTGCATCGACGGTTTCGAAAACACCACCGGCAACGCCGCCGACGAGATGAAGAAGGCCCTCACCGCCTCCTCCCAGCTCACCAGCAACGCCTTGGCCATCGTCGATAACATCGCTTCCGTGCTCACTTCCTTCGATCTCTCCTTCCTCAACCGTCGGTTGCTTTCTGAAGACGAGAACGAAACCCCCGACTGGGTTCAGTCCAAAAGAATGCTTCTCGATGGTTCCACAAACGTCAAACCTGATTTAGTTGTAGCACAAGATGGAAGCGGAGACTGCAAGACTATAAAGGAAGCGGTCGGTAAGGCGCCTCAGAAAAGCAACAAGGTTTTCGTTATCTACGTCAAGGCCGGGATTTACAAAGAGCAGGTAGTCGTGGCCAGAGGGATCAATAACTTGATGATGTACGGCGATGGCCCTACCAAGTCGGTGATCACCGGTAGCCTGAACTTCATCGACGGCACTCCCACCTTCAAAACCGCAACCTTCGGTAAGTATAATATTGTTCTTGACTTATATAAAACGAATCATATTACTGACAGTTTCGTAACAGGTGTGATAGGGGATGGGTTCATAGCGAAGAACATGGGGTTCGTGAACGCAGCAGGAGCGGCGAAGCACCAGGCGGTGGCGCTGCGAGTGCAATCCGACCACTCGATTTTCTACAACTGCCAGATGGACGGGTACCAGGACACGCTGTACGCGCACACAAAGAGGCAGTTCTACCGAGACTGCACCATATCGGGCACGATCGACTTCATCTTCGGGGATGCAGCGGTCGTATTCCAGAACTGTAAGTTTATTGTAAGGAAGCCATTGGAAATGCAGCAGACGATCATAACGGCACAAGGGAGGAAGGACGTGAGGCAGCCATCGGGCATAGTGCTGCACAGCTGCACCATAGCGGCGGATCCGGCGTACCTGCCTGTGGCGAGCAGGCTGAAAGCGTACCTGGGAAGGCCTTGGAAGGAGTACTCGAGAACGATCATAATGCAGTCGGAGATAGATGGGTTCATCAGCCCGGATGGGTGGCTGCCTTGGATGGGGACGTATGGGCTGAACACTTTGTTTTACAGCGAGTTTGATAACAGAGGGCCGGGTGCGGTTAAGACGGATAGAGTGAAGTGGCAGGGGTTGAAGACGATCAGCGTCGATGAGGCGATGAAGTATACGGTCGAGCAGTTTATTGGGGATGATTGGGTTAAGCCGACGGGAATTCCTTACACTCCTGGTTTGTTGCCTATGAGCGAGCAAGGAAGAATGCACTAGATGGTGTGATTGGAATTTGTTTTATAACTAACCTGATTTGTGTAATGTGATATAAAGCGTATATTATATCAACCAACTCGGTGATCTGCTAACTGTTGCGTAAATAAAATTATAACCCACACCACGAAACTCAACACAGTATTCTGCTCCAAAGCTTTTGGCAACTTCTACCAAAATGTTAGGCTTGTGAGCTATCTCAAAATAGAGAAAAATCACTATAGCCTAAAGGGGGATTTTACCCCAATTGTTTATTACTTATTCTTTGTTGGATTAGTTTGTTATTGACCAATAAGAAGCTACTTCCCATAATAATAATTAAATTATTTGAATTTATTTAACCAGGCAAATTATACACTAGTACATCTGTACATGTCATCTAATTGCTATATCCGAGATAGCAACCTAACAATAATATGTATATCAATGTTCTAAAATTTGTAAAATTACCTTCTCTTATTCGCGTGTGATTTGATGTATAAACATAAAGAAAGAAGAAATAACAGATATGTAATTTGAAATTCGTTGTTCTTAATTAATTTTTACATACTAAATTGTAAAATTCTATCTTTTAATTAACTTCAAATGTCAGTGTTTAAACATACCACAACAAGTATGTACATTGTTAGAAGTGAATTAAAACGCAGCGAAATTTACGGGTAAATTTCGAAAAGTTTACCATGATGGATATTTAATGGACCTTTTAAGTTTAATTTATTTAGATTTTTAAATAGAATCATATATTTAATTTAGATCAATATTTTGTAATACGAATTTGAATTGATTAGATTTAATCTATATAACTATATCTCGTGTGTGTGTGTGTGTGTATATATATATATATGTGTGTGTGTGTGTGTGTATTTATATGTGTGTGTATACACATGTTGTGAGTTCATGTGTGACATAGTAATCCGTAAAGAGTATAATGTGCTCACGTATAGATGCTACGATTTATATTGAAACAGAAACATTAGAGCATCCACAACCAAAAATCAGTTTGATATTATGTATTCTATGGGATTACAAAATATAACCTATGTTTGGCATTTGTTCAACCGGCACTTGATGTTTAGGCGTAGGTTAAACAAGTGCTTGAGCTTTAGAAATTATAGTTTCTAACTTTGTATATGATTTCAAACGCTAGTTAGTGCCTTTGTTATGAACGCTCCTCGCATACATACATATGTACATATGTATGTATGTATGTGTGTATATATGTATGTGTGTGACGTAGTGGTCACCGAGGTCGTCGTTGGAGAAACCGGTTTGGAAACCTCTCCCAACCACGACTTCCTCGTTGAAAACAGAACGGGAGTGGAAAACAAGCCCTCTTCTCCGATGAACACCTCCTCGTCGCTGTCGTCATGGCCTCCATCGACCCAGTGATCACCGAGGCCACCGTCGGAGAAACCGGTTCAGAAACCTCTCCCAACCACGTACCCCTTGTCGGAAATAGAACGGAAGTGAAAAACAAGTCCTCTTCTCCGATGAACACCCTCTCGTTGTTGTCTTCACGGCCTCCATCGACATAGTGGTCACGGAGGTCAGTGCTGGAGAAACCGGGTTGGAAACCTCTCCCAACCACGTCTCCCTCGTTAAAGACGGAACGAGAGTGGAAAACAAACCTTCTTCTCCGAGGACACCTCCTCATCGCTGTCATCATGACCTTCCCCCACCTCCACTAATGCAGTAGTCTCTGAGGTCGCCGCCAAAGAAACTGTTTTGTCAACCTCTCCCAATCTTATCTTCCTCGTTGGAGACAGAACGGAGCAAAAAAGCAAACCCTCCTCTCTGACGAACACCTCCTCACCTTCATCATTATGGCCTCCCATGTCCTCCTGAGCTCCTGCCACTTCCCCTGCAGTTAGAGGGATGTTGGGATGCATGAGTAAGGGCACCTCCCAAAGCAGGCCTAGGACATACCTCCTACACCAGTTCCCGCATCGGCATCATCTTCTCTGTGACTCATGGAGCGAACTTCATGAATCAAACCCGCAATGCTGAAAAGATGAAACCAAATCAAAGTCTGGGAATCACAGAAATCACTTTTAACGTCCCTCATGGTCGAGATTTTCTGCAGATAAACACTTTGGAACATGGTGACAACCTTTACTTTTTATAACTAAAACCATCGTCATCGCTGACCGTCGACGCAGTACTTGGGTTAATATAACTAAAACAATCGTCAACGCTAACCGTCACGTAGTACTTGGGTTAAATCGCAATCACGTAGTGTTTGGGTTAAGAATCAAATCTTGAAGTTGATGATTCAACCAAATGTCCATATCCTATGTGCATCTCCGAGTTGTTAGTTCAAATAAGTTCGTTTTTCGAGAGTTATGCCAATCGGCTGCGATACGTTCGACTTTAACCCCAATCCAATCAGAAGACGTCACGTGACGATTCAAGTTTGTTTGCTCGAGTTTGGAATTGAAGAAAACAACTCAACTTTGAACTTTCGGAAAACATGAAAATTTGGTTAAGTTTCCGAGGTACGAAATTTCAATTCGTATCCCTATATACTTGCGAAATTTTTGTGTTCCCAAATTCAAACTCTTCCATCCCAAACTACCGACTCCTAATGCCTTCCCAGCTTATTATTCCCGAAGTTTCCAAAAAAAAAAACGATGTTGATCCCTGTCATTTCGTATACCGAACTCCGTCTCCCACTCTCTTTCTCTCAAAAACCCAAAAAGTAGTCCAAATTTTCAGGATACCAAAATTCATTTTGTATCCTCGAAAACCATCAAGTACCCATGATATGAAAATTAAATTCGTATCCCCTATACTTGAGTTATTTTCCTTCCAGGGGTTGATATTTCGGGGATCAGTGTTCATTGGATCAGAACTTGTGATTGGTATTCTTAGGATCTAGATTCAGGATCGACATTCTTGGGATCTGAATTCGAGGAGCGGCATTCATGAAGTTCGAACCAAGCTATGACTGCATTTACTTGTTTTCGAAGCCTCGATTGACAAGTCAAGCTCGAATCAACGACCACACATGTACTCGCCAAATGCTTAGTCATCCGAGTATACATTTTGGCACACAAGTTCAACCCACCATGATAATGAACCCATTTGATCGCATTCTTAAACATACCAGCTGCATTATGTTTCATGTCACAACTCCGATCCTATTGCACAAAACCATGTGCAAACGTGTGGGTTCATACATGACTCTATGTCGACACCGACTCGTTTATACTTCGGTGTAAGCAGAAGTTGGCAATTAATGTTTAATTTCTTGAATCAACAAAGGTTAGACATCCACCTAAGAAATCAGACCACTATTAGGGATGCGGAATGCAGATCTTAAGGAAAGACGAACGCTAGAGGAGGTGAATAGTGTTTTCTAAGAATTTATGAAAATTTAAAACTTATATGATCTACCATATGAATCACACACAACAGAGATGATCACAGACACAAAATCAAACACAAACATAAACACAGAAACCGATAAATATAAAATGCAGAAAAAAGAAAGAACACATTGGATTTTATAATGGTTCAGATTACTCCTATGTCCAGTCCCACGCAACGCTGGATTGCGCAGCGTTTTATTATTATCAATATCCAAGTACAATCCCCTTGATTTCACGGCTACAAGGTTAACACCGCTCCAACCACCCTTGATTTTCTGGGTACAAGGTTTACGCTGCTCCCTTTCCTTTGTTTCAGGGCTACATGGAACACATCCTTTCCCAAATAATTCCCAAATGATTACAACAACCCTATAACTCTTCAATATCACTTCATTTCAAAGCATAGTAGATGAAGAGTGAGAAAATAAGAAGTTTTATATAATTAGAGTAGAAATCGGCAAAGTAGTAGTGTAGAAATCAATAAAATGATAAAGAATAATGGTGGAACGAAGAGGGGTGAAGATGGAGAAGATGAATTATGAAAAAAATCGAAATCAACCCCTATTTATAAGATTTGAAAGGCTGCAACGTTTCAGAATTGTTACAAATAGTGAAGACACTTCCATTCAAAATTGAATTTATGACAGTTGTACGTCGACATAGGCTCATATGTATGTTGACATATGTATGTTGAAAATTTGAATTTTGAACTTTTTCAAGTGTTTAAATGTACATATTATTATGGAAATTCTTGAGTCAAAACTTAGTGATATAAATGAATATTCTAAAGTGTAAAATCATATGAAACCTTAAAAACATATTATATAAACATATTTATAAAATTATAAGGTTTAAAAATCATAAGATTATAAAACTATATATATTAAAAACTTCAAATTTATTTGAAATCATAAGTAAGATAGAATAATTTGAAAATAATTTGAAAACAGAATTTGAATTTAAAAATCAAAATTCAAAAAATAGAATTTGATATTGAACCTAGAGTACTATTCAGAGTCTTACATATAAACTAGACTCGATTACTATATTTTTATTGAACTCTTGAAATCTTGATAACTTCATAACTCATGATTCTGAATCTCCTCCGAATTCTGAATCTCTTAAAACTTTAAAACTGTACAGTCTTCAGTATTTAAGTCCTGTATACAAATCCTGCATATATTTGTATGTGTGTATGTACATATATATATATTCTAGATAAAGATGTTAGTATATATTTTATAATTAATGATAATTGAATTAAGGTTGTTATCATCAGAACTCCATTCTCCAACAATCTCCCCCTTTTTGATGATGACAACCTTTGTTTATAAAATGTTTATACATGTTCATACCTGTTGATTCTGATTTTTCTAATACTCCCCCTGTCATCATGAATTCTACATACTCCCCCATAAAACTAAGCCTAACTAACTCTTATTTTATAATTTCTCCTCCATTGTCATCAACAAAAAGAAATTCTACAAATACTCCCCGTAAATTCTATATCTATCTATATTCCATAATTATAATATTTGTTTCTATACCTAAAGCACTAATATACATAACTCCCCTTAAATTTGTGCCTATTATGTATAAACAAATCAATCTAAGTATCATGGTTAATAGTTACATATGTTTCAAACCATATATATAAGTTTTCAAACCAAATAATACAAATTAAACAATATTTACACACAAATTCAAATCAAATCCAAGTCAAACCAATAAAACAAATCATACCAAACAATTTCAAATCCAACATCTCTTGGAACTTTTACCCATCTGTCTCCTCCAAAGGTTGGATCCTTCTTGATGACCTCCTAATGTAGCGACCCGAACTTCCCCATCTCCGAAGAGAAGAGAAAGAACGAATTACCGTGAGTACAAGACGAATCAGAACGCAAACAGAAGAACATTTCATTGTTATTACAACAATTCCATCAGATACAAGAATATACAGAGTATAAATAAGTATAATACATTCAATAAATATCAGAGATTACAATAAATTACATAGCAGCGGAAAATAATACAAAACACAACTGAAAGTAATACACGGATACAGAGCTTTCCGAGTATCGTTCCAACTGTAAATCAGGATCCTGTGAATATAAATCTGCAAAACCAAAACTACTAGCTGCCCGTGTCGAAAATAAGGGCACACAGAGTTTAGGTTAAAACAATAAACTCCAGGTCAATCATGTGACTGGTGTGAGAACTAAAACAGTTATTTAAACTTTTCTTTAAAAGAGGGTAATTCAAGGGGCCACGCCGTATAACACGGAACGGGTTTCCTCCCAAGGATACCAGTGCATAGAATAAACAACGCAATGCTTTTTGAAAAAATGAAGCTATTATAAGACCCAGGTCCCATCACACAATGCAACGCAAGCCGGAGGATAGGGTTTTCCCTTATAATAGCAAAACATGCTTGATACGTTTAAAACAAATCATTTGATACTATTATAAGTATAGTGTCAAAACAATTTCAATCATAAATATCAATCCTAGGCGGCATGGGTACCATATATCATGTCGCTATACTAGGCTCTACAAATAAAACCGAATACACGTATTGGAAATTGGATTTCTGTCATGAGTCGAGGCAAGGGGCAAGCTCCTCTCCGATTTGAGACACTCTAGCAAATGTCTTAGGACCCCACTATGATCCTTGGATCTTCAGGGCCGGTCCTCACCTAACTTTGGAGGATTAGTATTCCTGAGCATACATTTCCCGGTCCTAACAGACCTAATATCGAGGCGCCTCATTCCAATAACCACACAGGTGAAAAGTATATAAATGTCGGCTAGTTTAAGCACCGACACCACCCATAACTAGAAAGAAACGTCGTGCTCTCCCTGCAGTCCGTAACCCGTTTTTGACTCATACCGAGGTGTGAGGCTCGCGAATTCACGTTATACACAAAGCTGCGCCACACAGGCCGTGCTTTGATCATCAACCACAAGACTTTACTTTTCAACAGAAGCCTTGATCATTTGCCACTCAGGCATGCCACACTGGCAATTCATGCCATGCGACTGATGTCCATCGATATACAACCTCTGAGCTCATACGTCTCAGAGAAGGGCGTTAAGCATGAGAATAAATTCTCTTCCGCCAAACAGATGTATATTTAATAGAGATCAATCAACATAGAATAAAATCCAATGTCAGACACACAGTCCATTTACTAGTTCATTCTGGGTCTGAACGAAACCGGAGGCACTTTCCTCGCATATCCATCGATCTCCAAGTACGTCTGGACGATCACCAACTGATTCCCTCATCTTGGGTGTACAGCCCAGTCAAGATCATCAGTAATCACCCAAACGATGTGAAGACTTCCGGTCTTCAACCACCGTCTTCATCTTCGACTTATCGTCAAATCGGTTATTCAGAATGGTTATAAACCCGACCTTTTCGAATAACCCGCGTATATAATAAACACGTGTTACACAAACACAACATACGCCTCATTCCAATTCAGAATATTCTTTTATTCAACTTTTCACATTCTTAGGGAAAGGTTCCCATTAATTTTATCAAAGATAAATTATTTAAAATTTATTCTTTAATCTTCCTTTGGATGTCATTTCAAACCATATTACGGTTTTCCAAACTAGTCGGGATTAGCGAACCACAACGAAGTAATTATTTATTTTATTTCCTAATCTCATCCTATTAATCCCATGGAGCAAAACTGTTATTACCCCATAACTAACACCACGGTGTTATCGGTAAATTTAATTACCATTTCACGTTTAAATCTAATTAAAGATTTACTATCGCTCGGAGCAAAACTGGCGATACTCCATTCTCGATCACTTTCCAAATCCGATAATTTAAATTATCAACTCACATTTCAATCTAATTAAAGATTCATTAAAACTCCTTTCACTGGGTTAAAGAACTAATGCCATTTAAAACACAGTTCACGATAAACCCAAATCACATTCTATTTATTATCGGATTAAAGAACAAGTGTTATTTAAAACACCGTTCACGATAAACCCACAAATCAATTCTAATTCCATTCCAATTAAATATAATAATTAATTGGTATACTTCATTAAGTCTAAATAAAAGATTTAATCTTTTCTCAACTGGGTTTAAGAACAGTGTTGATGAAGACACCATTCACGACAAACCCAAATCTCATTTGATATTAAATACAAGGCTCTGAATAGAAAATATATCGGCTTATATTCAATATCAAATTATGATTATTTTTAAAACCACTTCAAACCCAATTTATTTATTTAAAAATATTGGATTTTAATTCTAGTTCAAAACTAGTTCATTTCGATAAAAATATATTTTTATCCTTTCAAATAGGGAATTTTTCATCCCAGTTCTTTCCAATTCATATATTTTGATCTTACACAAATTATAGATATTTTTAATAATTTTATCAAGGCCCGTACAGTCGATTTCCAATAACGGTCGTCGAACTGCACTTATAGCGACCTTTTCTAAATTTGATTTGGACGTATCTCCAAATCCAACCGTTAGATTTCAATTTTCTAATATTCATTGGAAATCTCTTTTCGATACAAACCCATCGGTTCTAGTTTCAGGATAATCCGACGGTCGGATCTCCCGTAACGTCAATTCGAAGTCAATGGTTGAAATTCACGAACTGCCGCAGCGCGACGCGTTCTATTCAGGCCATTATATTATATATATAATATATATTTCATCGATTTCCATTTAAAACGAATTTTATAATTCATTTTAAATCCGTTCCAAAAACAATTTCAACTTCATATTCAATTTCAAATCAAAAATGAATTTTCCCTTATAAATTCGTTTTCCATTTGATTTCAATTCAATTCGAAATTCATTTCAATTTTATTTAATTCGAATTCATTTCAATTCAATTTAAATTTCAATTTGAATTCTATTTCAATCCATTTTAATTCGAATTTATTTTATATTCAATTCAATTCGAATTCATTTTCTAAATATTCGATTTTTAAATCTCTTTTCAATATTCATTATAAAAACGAATATAATCGATAAAAATATCGTTCGCGTCAAAACAACGCATCTCTAATCAACACGGCTTTATATTTTTCAAAAACTTCGTTATTCTATTCAACAAATGAATATTTATTCTATTCAACACATGAATCTATATTTCTTTCAACACTTGACTAATCTCAACAAATGAGTTCTGTCAACACGTGACTATTTTTGTTATGTAATATATTATATAAAATTTTGATAAAGATGTTAATTTTTATTGTTAAAATATTTCGTTCAACATGACTAATCTATATATTTTCTTTCAACACATGACTAATCTCAACACATGAGTACTATCAACACATGAATCTTATTTTATAATATTCTTTATTTTCTCAATTGGAATGAGGCCCAATAAATTACCATATAATGTTAATTATATGGATTCCATACAACACATGTATATAATAGCAACGATAAATAATCAACCATCATCAAAAGTGCACATCACAACTGTCTGTCAACCTATCGATCGACACACAACTAATTATTGGGACTAGTGTACGTCAAATATCATCCCAATACCGGTGTGGGGTTTCACATCAACAAACACTGAATATTATTTGTGCAGTTGGGCGATGTGTAAAATTTATCGTCCCAATCAATATCAGTCAAATATGTGTATATAAACAAATCGTCCGATTTGTTTATAACTATTTATTTCATTTTATATATTGCTGGTGGGATAATCATATCACATAAATTTGTTGATATACCCTCGATCCCATATCGGGGACAAAGGTTGGTGTGCTGACAATCAACCAGCATTCATGCGTAAGCGTTCTAGACTTCAACTCGCTAACTTTCAGGCAAGACTAAGTCAATTTTCCAGGCAAATTCTTGATGTATCAACTCTGAATTAGATGATGTAATCTCGAGCAATTTATGCCCAAATCTGTAGTTGCCCCCAGCCTTAGGGGAGTGAGTCACTTGGCAGATAGTCGATGAAAAGAGTGGAAGTATGAAAGATATGGATTCGAAGTCTACTACTCAGACCAAACCCCCGAGGATGGGGGAACAGAATACGAGCCTCAAGTAGCATAGTTCAACTACTCGATGCCTATATTTAGATTGAATGACAAAAGCTTGATTGACGGCTATTGCTCATGTGGAACCAAGAAGCCCGAAGCCGACCTTCACCTATTTCAAGACTTCACGTTGAGGACACCAGCTCTGAATCGGAAGGTCGAGCAACAATCATCCATTCGCTGAAAATGATAAAATCGAAGTTTAAGCAGTGACAAATTTGGCACAGTCAGGTAGCCACCATCAACTCGGGATGAACATGAACTAATCAGCAGGCGTGCGGCATGCGGCTTCGATTTAGAACATCATGGATGGAAACATGGACAATGGAACATCTACCTGCAACATCCTAGATGAGAATGCAAGAATTGTAACAAACTCAGGTTATGCACGACCAGCTTTAGCTCCAACTCGAATGGATATTCGAGCGATATTCCATACTCAGCTCCAAGCAAGAACGCAATAATTCGAAGAACAGGAACCCAGTCGGGTCAAATGACTCGAACCACTACCCAGGGGCAATATCGAAGCGGAAGTAAGAAATCAACAAAGACCCCCTTTGTAACCTCAGATTCAATGCTGGGGGCACCAGTCATGATATTGACGATATGCAGAAATTCTTTGATGGCAACCTGCTCGCCAGTTTGATTCAGCGCCTCTCGAGAGGCGGCACTTCTCAAGATGATATGGATAACTACAGTCAACCCTTACACGTGGGACGTCAGGATCCCCTGTTATTCCACCAGACTTTAAATTTTCTCTCTAACGAGAGTTGCTTAGAAGCTTTGATGAATTCAACCCGGAGGTGGACACACTTCTATGAAAAGAAGGTGTTAATGTCGAGATAGAAAATCTCAATGCTTTTATGATAAAGGATGGAGCATCATCCGACTCCCGAACTAATAAGGATAAAGAAAAAACCTTGGAAATGAATGATTAGAATGTGCAGTTCTAAAGAGAATCTATATCACTTATCGGGCCCATGATATTTTTTGTCAAGCTCAACTGAACCGATCATGACAAAGGGATTCAACAAGACTATGAAGACCATTTTGGATTATCTTGAAGTATGAACGGAGGGGCTCGACTAATCCGCTTACATCTTTGACGAGCCTATTTATCCCCGTGATTGATCCGATAAGAGTGCTAATGTTTGCTAACACCAAATGAGTAAATTCCCGCCTTATGACTAAAGGAAAGGGATGATATCAAAGAAAATGTGATTCGACCATTCGCATGTACAACTCGAACTCTTGCTGA
The DNA here is from genome assembly GCA_030737875.1 of Allium sativum. Lineage (NCBI taxonomy): Eukaryota > Viridiplantae > Streptophyta > Magnoliopsida > Asparagales > Amaryllidaceae > Allium > Allium sativum. Next base: position 562,354,244 of record CM060919.1, on the reverse strand, counting down.
CTCAAGAAGAGCACAGGACAACTTGGGACTAGAATTGCTGAACTTGCAACTCAGCTACGACCTGAATCAACTGCAGAGAGTATAAGAGCTTAAAGACCGTATGACCCATTAACTTAGCTCAACCCCATAGATGCTGGGGGCATGAGTACTGACTTTTCTTGTCCTCCGAAAGCACTAAGAGCACAAGTGTCGATTCATAGACTAACCTTGAAGACAATCCCGGCATGGAAGGGATTCAAAGCATGTACGTCATGCCTCCGGAGTACGACCTTACTCATCTTCCCCGACCAATCGAGCAAGCTTGTTGATCAGATGTTAACTTAAAGACTCAAACAACACCGGATGGAAGGTGTGACAAACCTATCTATTACCTTACGATGGAAACGATCATATAGGCGCTGGTGCACATGATTTTAACAACATCCCTTATTGACTACTTCATATGTGATTATTGGATAACGAAGCGATCCAGAGCGATTATGGATTTCTTTGACCACGATCCAGAGTGATCACGGCTTTCAGATTCCTTACTGTTACAATTCAACGCAATTTTAAGATCCAGGATCAATATCAAGATATCAAGCTAGTCCAAACTTGAGTATAAATGAAAAATCCATATGTTGATTCTAATGTGCTCGGTCCCGGCGATCCAGATACCGACTCAAACCTCGAGGATTCTTGAATTACCCAATGATTTGGATGGCTACTTCGTACATTGACCCATATGTAAAAGAAAATCTGGCCCGACGATGCACTTGACTTGCGAAAAATGATAAAATTGTTTGGCAACGACCTGTGCATGTAGAATCACGCTCGAGAGCCAACGATTTAGCATGAATTTTGACGAATAAACCAGACCTTTTGATTCGACAAGGTTTAGACAATTACTTGATCATCTCGAATGCTCCTTACATAGAACTTGGCCTGACTAGCTCCCAGGGAAGCATTGCAACAATTTGATAAAGCCTCCCCAAGGATGAATGACGTTCCGGAGAGACTTAGCTCAACACATTCAAAGCACTTCTCATCTGCGATAAGATGTACTTTGGGGGGCAAAATGTTAGCCTGCTTTGTGACCAGGCCATCCAAAGCAAAGGATTTGAGTATGAGCATGCATTGATCATCAATCGTTTGGATGAAGTGGCAGAATATGGAAAAATCTGGATTTTGGCACTTTTGAAGATCGGTTCGTGACCACCCCCTAGGGTCGGCTCGCGGACATATATGCTAACCGATTCGGATCGTGATCATGTACGCTAACCGATTCAGATCGTGATCATGTACGCTAACCGATTCAAATCGTGATCATGTACGCTAACCGTTTCGGATCGTGATCATGTACGCTAACCGATTCGGATCGTGACCATGTACGCTAACCGTTTCGGATCGTGACCATCACCATCACGACCATCACCAGCACCACCCCGGCTCATGAACCATGACCACGAACCGCGACCAGGACCTGCTACTACACATGTATATTTTGACCTATTCTCAAGGCTATGACCGCTCCTACTTTCCCGGATCGGGTGCCATGTGTCCTACCACGACCTGGTCACCAAATGTGCTTTCCTACAACTATAAATACACTTCCAGAGGGCATTTTCAAGGGACCTTTTGGCATCTCAACATCCATGGCAGCCATGGCCGACATAATCCATGAACAAGCACAATCTTCCTCAGTAAAATCAATGAATTCAGAGGGATTATTCATTGAATTCGAGTGAGAGAGAGACAACACTCGTTGTAATTGTAATCCATGAATGAAATGAGGAAATATGAAGTGGACGTAGGCTCGTTAACGCCGAACCACTATAAAAATCTTGTTGTCTCGCTTTTTCTATATTTTTCAGTTATTTCTTCATATCCTATGCTCAAAATACGACGATTTGGGTGTTAGGACCATTTTTTGGTCTAACATTTCCAAAATGTTAGACCAAAAAATGGTCCTAACACCCAAATTATCGTATTTAGAGCATAGGATATGAAGAAATAACTGAAAAAATAAGAGAAAAGCAAGACAACAGGATTTTTATAGTGGTTCAGCGTTAATGAGCCTACGTCCACTTCATATTTTCTCATTTCACTCATCGATTACAATTACAATGAATATTGTCTTTCAATCACTTGAATTCAATGAATAATTCTCTCTGAATCCATTGAATTTATTGAGGAAGATGGTGGTTTTTCATGGAGAAGTGTTAGCCATGGAAGTCATGGATGTTGAGATGCCAAAAGCCCAAAAAAAGATCCTCCAAAATACCCTCAAATGGTGTATTTATAGCTGTAGGAAAGCTCCTGGGAGGACCGGTTCGTGATGGGGTACGTGGCAGGCGATCCACGGATCGCGGTTCACAGATCGCGTAGGCAAGGGCGGATCGGATCGCGGTCATATGCCAGCTTACACCCGTTCACGGAAATGGGCGTAACTTTCAAACCGTAAGTCCGATTGAACCAAACCAAAGCTCAAACTGAAGCTAATTCAAAGGGCTACAAGTACATGACGTGAATGGATCCAAATGAGGTCGTTTGATAGGGGTTTAGGGCCAGTTTATACTGATGTTGTGATTTTGACCAAACTGCCTTGTGTCTTCTGACGATGCTTCCAATGCCGGAGAGCGATGTTATCCAGAGATTCCATATGAGACAGCATTTACCCAGAGGTGTGTCAACATGATCTTTGCTTTGGGTAGCCTGGTCACAAAGCAGGCTAACATTTTGCTCCCCGAAGTACATTTTATCGAGGATGAGATGTGCTTTGAATATGTTGAGCTAAATCTTTCTGGAATGTCATTTGTCCTTGAGAAGGCTTTATCCAACTGTTGCATTGCTTCCATTGGAGCTAGTCAGGCCAAGTCCAAAAGTCATGCTAAACCGTTGGCTCTCGAGCGTGATTCTACACGCACAGATCGTTGCCAAACAACGTCATCGTTCCACACAAGTCAAACGCATGGTAGGATCAGACTCTCTTTTATATATGAGTCAATAAATGAAGTTGCCACCCAAATCATGGGGCGATGTAAGAATCTTTGGGCTCTAAGCTAACAACTGGACTGTTGGGATAAAGCACATCAGAATCAACATATGAATTTGTCATTTGTACTCAAGTTCGAACTATCTTGATATCTTGATATTGATCCAGGATATTAAAATCGCATTGAATCGTAATAGTAAGGAATCCAAAAGCCATGATCACTCTGGACCGTGGTCAAAGGAATCCATAATCGCTTTGGATCACATAGTGATCTTCTGTTCACATACTGTTCATATTTGTAACATCTTCCATCCGGTGTAACAGCGATTTGGATCTTTGAGGTCACATTTGATCTGTAAACCGGCTCGCTAGATCGGGAAAGATGAGTAAGGTCGTACTCCGAAAGCAAAACATTCATGTTTTAAATCTTGCTCCAAGCTAGAGTTGTCTTCACGGTCAGTCCACGATTCGACGCTCGTGCCCTCAGTGCCATCAAAGGGCAGGCGAAGTCAGGGTTTATGCCACCAGCATCGATGGGTGTTGAGTTAAGTCAATTAGACATCCAACCTTTAAGCCTTTATACTTCTTGTCACCGCATCGGGTAAGAGTTGCAGGTTCAATAATTTTAGTCGACCTAAGACATTCTGTGTCCTCTCTCGAGTCAGGAAAAGTTGGTGTTGTATTCACAAAAGGTCGAACTACACTCACTTTGATATCGCCTTTTCTCTTTAGTCAGATAGTGAGGAATGCCTCATTGGGCGTCGGCGAATTCGGTTACTCCCATTGGATCAGTTGTGAAGTTAAGTAAGCTTGCCAAGTGCGAGCGGATAAATGTCGTTATAAACTTAGTTGGGCCCCTCCGTTTATGCTTCAGCATGGTCTGAAATGGTCGTCACAGTCTCGTTGAGTCTCTTTCTCATGCTCGGTTCAGTTGAGCTTGATAAGCAAGATCATGAGCTCGATTAGTGGTATAGATCCTCTTTGGAATTGCACGTTCTTGTCATTGTTTTCCAGGGCTTTTCCTTTATTCTTATCGTTTCAGGAATAGGAAGGTGCTCCATTCTTCAGTCGGAAAAGCATCTTGGTCATTCTTCTCGATGTTAACACCTTTTTGTCATGAAAGTCTATCCACCTCAGGGTTGAATTCATCAAAATCTCTAAGCAATTCTCGTTGTGGTGAAAATTTAAAGTTTGGGGGAATAACAGGTGATCCCAACGTCTCACGTGTAAGAGCTGTGATTGTCGTTATCCATATCATCTTGAGAAGTGCCGCCTCTCGAGAGGCGCCGAATCAAACTGGCGAGCAGGTTTCCATCAAAGAATTGATGCAAATTGTCAATATCATGGCTGGTGCCCCCAGCATCAAATCTGAGATTACAAAGGGGGTCTTTGTCGACTTCTTGTTTCCGCATCGATATTGCCCCCGGGTCGTGGTTCGAGTCTATCCGACTGGGTTCCTGCTCTTTAAATTATTGCGTTCTTGCTTGGAGCTGAATGTGAAATGTCGCTCGAGTATCCATTCGAGTTGGAGCTAAAGCTGGTTGTGCATAACATGAGTTTGTTACAATTCTTGCATTCTCTTCTAGGATATTGCAGGTAGCTGTTCCATTGTCCACGTTTCTGTCCACGATGTTCTGAATCGAAGTCTCATGCTACATGCCTGCGGATTGGTTCGTGTTCAACCCGAGCTGATGGTTGCCATCTGACCGAACCAAGTTTGTTGCTGCTTGAGTTTCGATTCTATCATTTCCAGCAGGGTAATGATTGTTGCTCAAACTTCCGATTTAGCGCTGGGGCCCCTAGTGTGAAGTTTTGAAACATGTGAAGGTCAGCCTCAGGCTTCTTGGATCCACATGTGCGGTAGCCGTCAATCAGGCTTCTTCCATTCGATTATGAATGTAAGCATTGAGTAGTTGAACTATGTTGCTCATGGCTTATATCATGAATCGGAGTTGGGTGCAAAAATGAATTGTTGGTATTCAGCCTATGCTTAGCCCTAGTTTTCCATCCAAGCTCCGAGGATAGAAATCAGGCGGTGAAGGGTCAGATCATAGTCGCCTCGAGTGTTCTCGTTTGCTCTTTGCATCAAGGGAAAAGTTGTGGACAAAGCAACTATGATGCATCCAATTAGCATGCCAGATAGGGTTGTCCATCCACGTTTGGTCATATGTGAGCCTTCCAAATCGGGGAGTCATTGGGACTGGTAACTGGATGTTCTCTCAGAATCCGTTTCATGGTCCTCAGATGGCCTTCCAAGATCACGAAATAAGTCAAGTACGAACAAATAAACTATGCCATTTGTGAGTATTTTTAATAGTCATGCCCCCAGTCATAGGGTAAATGTGAAAGACATGTGGTCGGATTACTTCCCTTTCTAATTCAGACATGTATACATGAGGAGAGGAAGTTGCTTTCAGAATCCAAGTGATCATATTATCCAGGTATGGAGTAAGACGTGTTTAGGACGGTACAAGGAGCCTGTAATCCGTAGAAGTCCAGATTTCCACGATTACACCGAATCGTATTAAGGCCAAAGAACCAATGATCGCTCAAGATCGTATTAATGCAGGGTAGACATCCAAAAATTTCAGGGCCTCGCCGGGTTCTTCATGTTGCGAGTATTAAGTTGTATAACATGTCGCTGAACAATTCACTATCCAGGCCTCTTTTCTGTCGTCGCCTTGAGTCGCACAGGCAGTTTAGAATTATACACCCACGTCATCCTTCTGGACGTGGCCCTTTAGTTGTTTTCTACTGGTCTGCTTTTGTTGTGCGAGTTCGGACTTCGCATTTTGTCCAGCTTTGTTTTGTGAGCCTGTGCTTAGTGAATGAAATTCTATTTCTTTTTACACTGCTATTTCCTGCAAGTTTATCATACTTAGTCACAAACATAAATACTCAAAACATGAATCATTCTAGCAATAAAACTTTTTTTAAAATTTCTGCACTACATTTCTGCGTGCATATATATGTATGAGTGTGTCCCCAATCAACCATCAATATGGTGCCTGGCCAGGGCTTATTGAGGATTGATTAGAGTCATGTGTGTGCTGCCCCCATTCCCGGAAATGAGGGCTCGGGCTCCATTTTTCATTCTTGTTCCCAGTCGTGTAACGGGATAGGAGCCCTTTAGCGGCATATGTCATTATGCCCGTTAGCTCCCCGATCCTTCAGCGGGGTAGAAATTCTCGTGACGCTAAGTCTCTAGCGCCTTTAGACTCTCCTGATCCTTCAACGAGTTAGAGTTTGTGTGGCGCTAAGTCTCTAGCGCCTTTATACTCTCCTGATCCTACAGCGGGTTAGAGTTCGAGCTCAGTTTTCATGATCTGCTCACCGATCCTTCAGCGGGGCAGAAACTCTGGGGTCGCTGAGTCTCCAGCACCCTTCTCAGCGCTTAATCACAGACGCTTTTATACTCTCCTAGCGGTCGCCAAGGTTAGAGTTCGAGCTCAGCTGTTCAGTCGATCCCCGATCCTTCGGCGGGGTAAGAGCTCTTTCTCAGCGCTTAATCATAGACGCTTTTATACTCTCCTAGCGGTCGCCAAGGTTAGAGTTGGAGCTCAGCTGTTCAGTCGCTCCCCGATCCTTCAGCAGGGTAAGAGCTCTTTCTCAGCGCTTAATCGTAGACGCTTTTATACTCTCCTGGTGATCGCCAAGGTTAAAGTGTTATCGAGGCGGTTCCTATCATGGTTCACCTTCGCGCCTTGTGGACGTCATCTTCGCGTCCTTTATACTCTCTCTCGGATCTTAAGAGTTAGAGTCATGGATCGAGCGGTCTTCAATCATGCACGCCCATCAAACTCATCCTAGGTTTATATTTTAATCCAAGCTCTAAGGATTAACGTCAGTCAGACAAACAGTTGGAAAACGTTTGCCAAGGCTTTGTGTTCCTCCGAACAGTCTTTGGGAGGATTGGTTGGCACCAAACTTCGGGTACCTGAGTCATTCATATCGCACGAGTTAGTCATGTCAATAACTCGGAAAGCATGTGAAAGTAATTTTCTTGATTGAAAAGTGAGCATATCAAGGGGCAGTGTTGCCTCCTTTATTTTAATTCATGTAATCTATTGGCGTCGAGCATAGGATCGAGCCATGTAGGCGGTCACACCGCGTTCGTCTGGAGTTGGACTACGACTTTGCGATTCAATGATTTATGTACAATTGTCTTACGGTTTGCCACGTGTGAGCCAAGGATTGGATGGTCATTCCGAATCCACCTTGAGCTATATGACTTTCTTTAGACAGGGGCGCGACTTTGCTAGCGAAAAGTTCAGTCGGGCCCGTTATGGTAATGATCTGTAATTCTGCATGCAGGTGTTAGAAGCCTTATTGGTACCTGATCCTGGGTACCTACACCATCCACAAATTAATTCATCTGAGTTAATTACATAAATAACTCATAAAGCATGCAAATATAAGAGTCATAGTTGAAGAATAATCCCGTTATAGGAATGGATGTCATCCTGAGCGAAAATGGCATTGCATGATCTTTGCCGGTTAATTCTGCTTTATCCTGTCTCTATCAGAGGATGGCTGCCAGAATCTTAAGCTGACGACAAATGTCTTTTCAAATTATTGAGGAGTGACAGTCCCAAGAATGCTTAGACCTTGATCGGGGTCTTGGGATGGCAAGGGCGGTTAGGTAAGTATCATAGGCGAGTGATGAGGTCGTATCTCCTTTGAATCGCCTTTTTGCCCCCATGCCGAGGGTAAGGATAGAGTGCCAGGGAGTCTTGACTGTATCGTGCTGCTGGTGAAATAGTCATATCTCATAAATTTGCTGATATGCCTTCGATCCCATATCGGGACAAGCGTTGGTGTGCCGACAATCAATCAGCATTCATGTATAAGCATCCTTATACCTTCAACTCGCTAACTTTCAGGCAAAACTAGGGCAGTCGGCCATGCAAACTCTTGGTGTATCAACTTTGAATTAGATGATGTAATCTCGAGTGATTCATGCTCAAATCTCCAATTGCCCTCATCGTCTGGGGCATGAGTTTGCTTGGCATTTAATCGATGAAGGGAGTGGAAGTGTGAATCTTTACTTTCTAACATCGAAATGTCATTTATCAGAAGTTTCATCCATGTACATCTCCCATCTACCAGGAAGCCGGTTAGTGATTTCGACGAACCATTCAAGGCGATGGATTCTTGGTGCATAACGAACGATGGAACGCTTTTCACTTCTCCTTGTTGGATGTATTCCTTGCTGCAGCTCATGGAGTTGTCCCCAACTTTCTTCCGGGTTCGGTCTCCAATGCTGGATCAACTTCCATCTGATCAATGGTTGGATTTTGTAGTGTCTCGATGGGGATTATCTCCATCTTTTCTCGGTTATCGGAACTTTCTTACTCTGCCAGATTATTCGCCTTTTGATTTTCCGTTCGTAGGACATGAGATATGTTGTAACGCTCTGATCCATCCAACGGCTCTTCTTCCTATTCTAGGTGAGCTGCAAATCGTGGTTCCTCCGCCTGGAATTCCTTTCGGGGATTATCTGTAAAACTCCGACGCTGGATCATCGATCTTTTCTTGCACCGTCTGTATACAGTTTCGAGATGCTTGATTTCATCTTTCATCTCTAGGGGCCATCTTCTTCGTCTAACACACCCTTTTTAAGAATGGTGAATTTAGCGATGATGTTGACTAATGCTTGCCCCAAGTAGGTACTTTTTTAGGAGGAAATTGAGGTCAAACTGGTTCAGCTCTATGTTCCGTTCGAGCAATCTTCCATATGTCTCAGGTCGCTGCAAGTCCTGTCGTCGCGGCTAATCAATGTGTATCACAATCATATAAATCTGGAAATAGTAGGGGAGCTTCCTTTATTCGCAATATTTACACCTCCTTCACACTCCATTTCATCTGGGGGGAAGCATCTTTGGGTTTCATGCCATCTGTGTTGCATATTATATTCCATCCAGCCAAATAGTCGGCTTTTTCAATAATTCGATCACCGTAGACCATTTTCACTACATCTTCAATTGGGATATTTAGCAGTAGACACCAAGGTGCTATGTAAGCCTTGAGTTCTGCTAGATCTGGTCAGTCTAGACCTTAATCAGATGAGTTTGACTGTGATAGAGTGGCTTGCAAGGCTTAAAGTATTGTTCACAAATTCTATCACAACTATTGTACGAAGTGGAGAGCTAATGGTTGATTCATATTTTCATTGATTTCGAGCTCTCATCTCTTGACCGAGGTCGTATGGTGACTGGTGAGTACTCGAGTTGCTATTGTCCAAACAAAGATCATATGTCCAATCATGGCTCGCGCTGGTTCAACTGGTACCTAACTCTGGGCACCAAAATGTGTTGATGTGACCCTTATATGATTGAAATCAACCTTCATTAATGCAGTGGATATCAGTTATGCAGTGCAAAGATCAGCTAAGTTCTCCCAGGAGTACATCGCAGGACACATGTCTTTCATCACACCATACGAGTGAAGTGTAGATTTGTAATAATAGGATCCGTTGTCACTTTCTAGTATCTTTTCAATGTGAATCATCGTCGCTATGATCATCCGAGTCTTCGAAATAGTGCCTGGACTTCTCTATATTAATGTCATCTCGGATTCTACCCGTCAGACATGTTTAATTCATGTAAACCTGGTGCTCACTACTCGTTCATGAAAAACATCAGTTGCATTGGCGAAATCAATACACCATCGGACCTCTAGAAGAGGAGGCTGTTACGAGACAATCATTATTTCGTATACCGCCATAGCCAGCGTGCCAAATCTTTTCAACAGCTCCTCACATTCAATAACACTGGTAAATGGAGGTCATGGCTTCTGGAGGAATCCCAGTCGTCGCCATTCCGTTGTTATATTCTTTGACTATCCGTTTATTCTTCATTGACAGGCTTTGATGAATGTTGTTGGCCAACATATATGTCGAGAAGAAGACGAGCCGTGCTTCGAGCCGAAGGCGAGGCCGTCAGCGGGTCCGGGCGCAGCGCCGGTGGGGGTCCGGGGCCCCACATTCCCGGCGTTGATCGACCTAGCCGGCTAGGTCGAAAATGTGGGCACCGCACGATTTTTTTTGATTTTGGACGATGGAGCCTTTTTTGAAATGATCAGAAAAATGATTTTTTTCCAAAAACTGTCACTTTTTCGGGTCGGGTCATGACCCCTATTCGTCACTGTTTTTCCGGACCACAGATCATATACATCTCTTCGGCTCGTGCCTTATTTGCATCATCCATCCTACTCGTGAGCGCCTCTTTTAATCCCGCTCGTGCAATCCCGTCTTTGAGCAGTTTTGTTTACTTATCAACTTGTTGGATTCTTTTGCATAGGAATAAAACGTTAGTGTGGACTTCTCTTTAAAGAAACATGCATGCACCACATTCGTTATCTATTTCATTTTATAATAATGCAGCAAATAAACCACGTGTTTATATTCTAGCCGTCTCCATCATGTTTAAATTTAGGTTCACCGGACCGCATCAAAGTAGGCCAAAAACAAGTTCTGCCCACAAACAAGACCGACTCATGACTAAAAGTGGGACCACATGTACAGATGGACTCCTGTACCCCAGACAATCCACAAACCGAAACCGGGTTTGCTTTATTCACTGCAGTCTTTACACTATATTCTGAAGCCACATATCCAACGTGGTCTCCTCAGTGCCATTTATTTTGTGGATCGCGGTTCGCGGTTCGGATCGTAGCTACGGGTCGGATCGGCATATCCTCTCCACGTCGGGTTGATGAACTCACTCCAAGTCAGTTTGTGATAGCTCTTTGGGACCGGGTCGTGATCTCGGTTCGCTGCTGTTCTTCGAGATCGGGTTAGACATGCCTCCACGAGCTGATCGGGCACATCATCACGAGTAGGTCATATGGGTCTATAAGTTGTTAATCCGCGCCTGTACTATCCACACCATGCATATGTATGTGAACCAACCCATGATATATACTCAACATGCAGCAGTCCGCGTATTCCCATCATATTAATGTTTTTCTGCTTTTCACGTGGTATATGCGATTCATACAGTGAACAACAGTCCACCATAAACTGGAAAATGACCCCTCCACTTAAATTGTTACCCATCACATGATTTTTCATCAATACATAAACAACACTTCATCACGAACGACCCGAATAAATTCCCTTTCAGTACGGATCGAGGTATCACTAGCTTAGGTCTGTTCGGGTCTAACCCCGGAAGCTGCTTTTGACTCTTGTCTGTGGGTCGTCGTTGCTTTGCAGGTCGTGATTCGTGGATAGGGAGCCTGTGGTCAGTTCGTGGATAGGGATCCTGAGCTGCGACCTTTTATATTATAATTTTTATTCAAACTTGCAGGTTGCCTCTCAATTAAGGCCAGAATGAATGAAAGCTCATAGTTATCTCGACCAACAAGCAATCGTACATCCAAGCAGTAAGCATGACCAACAACCAACTGGGTCCTTTATTATGGTGGGTTCACGAACCAACTGGGTCCAGCAAGCCAGCTGTAATGAAGAAATGGGCAGCTGAGAAGCAAAGGCGCTAGTTGTATCCACATGGGAATTCATGTTGCATGCCACGTGACCGAGACATTTGTATTATAAACATTATACAAAATAAAGAGCCAGGTGAGCCACATTATTAGTGACCAATCATGGCTCGTCATACATGGGTCGTTCAATAATTATACGACCTATGTTAAAGCATGAAGCACGAGTGGTATAGACAATACGTTGAGTAGATGTCGGGAGGATTTGGCAACTTGGGTCGTGCTGATGATCTTGATGAACTGGGCGATCCGTGCTTTGCATGTGAGTAGGGGTCGGATCATGAATGCACTCTACGCCCGTGTCAGAATTCACTTCCTGGAGAACGGATGACCCACTTATAGATAACGTTAGGTGATATTATCTATACAACGAATAGGCAGCAACATGATATTGGCTTGGCATTTGATCCTTTCGGATTTACTCATCAGACAATCATAAATGGGTGAAATCCACCAAAGAAATCGATATACCCAGCGAATTTTATTTCAGAACACGAGGAAAGCCTGTAACTTTGAAGATTCTTTCCTCAATGAATTACGATATCCATTAGTAGATGAAAAGATTTATGGTTGAGAATCAGTCCGCTCTCAGTGAAAGCACCAAAATGTTAGACCAAAAAATGGTCCTAACACCCAAATTATCGTATTTAGAGCGTATGATATGAACAAATAACTGAAAAAAATAAGAGAAAAGCAAGACAACAGGATTTTTATAGTGGTTCGACGTTAATGAGCCTACGTTCACTTCATATTTTCTCATTTCACTCATAGATTACAATTACAATGAATATTGTCTTTCAATCACTTGAATTCAATGAATAATTCTCTCTGAATCCATTGAATTTATTGAGGAAGATGGTGTTTTTTCATGGAGAAGTGTTAGCCATGGCAGTCATGGATGTTGAGATGCCAAAAGCCCAAAAAAAGATCCTCCAAAATACCCTCAAATGGTGTATTTATAGCTGTAGGAAAGCTTCTGGGAGGACCGGTTCGTGATGGGGTACGTGGCAGGCGATCCAGAAAAATAGGAGAGCCAATAGCCTTGAGAATAGGTCAAAACAAGCTGCGTGTGAGCAGGTCCGAAGGTCGGATCGTGGTCATGGGTCGGTTCACGGATCGCGGTTCACGGATCGTGTAGGCAAGGGCAGATCGGATCGCGGTCGTATGCCAGCTTACACCCGTTCACGGAAATGGGCGTAACTTTCAAACCGTAAGTCTGATTGAACCAAACCAAAGCTCAAACTGAAGCTAATTCAAAGGGCTACAAGTATATGATGTGAATGGATCCAAATGAGGTCGTTTTATAGGGGTTTCGGGCCAGTTTATACTGATGTTGTGATTTTGACCAAACTGCCTTGTGTCTTCTGACGATGCTTCCAATGTCGGAGAGCGATGTTATCCAGAGATTCCATATGAGACAGCATTTACCCAGAGGTGTGTCAACATGATCTTTGCTTTGGGTAGCCTGGTCACAAAGCAGGCTAACAATATACACGTTAAAAATTCTTTTTTTAACTATACAATATTTATTTCTATATAAATATTTTATTTCATTTCACATCACACAATCAACTACACATCAAAAATCAAACAAAACAAACAAGCATACAAGCCGTCCATGGTCTGTGGACGATGGGTGTCGGGTGCTACTAAACACCGTCTGCATCCTAGTATATAATTTTAACTAGAAAAAGAAATTAAAAGGTGAGAAGTTCTCACAGAGGGTTCCACTCCGCCGTGCTTTGCTTTTGAACTGCTGAACCGTCTGGATTTGTCTGAAATTCCAATGCAGTTCTTTTCCACGCCGTTCATAATAAAAATTATATTTTTATTACTTCATTTCAATAAATAAAAATTCTATTTTTATTTCCCTTCATATATAAAGATAATATTTTTATATTCTCTATTATATCAAAACCATATTTTTAATACTTCTACCTTATAAAAATCATATCTTTATATCTCCTACATAATAAAGATCGAATTTTTATTATCTATATTATATAAAAATTATATTTTTATTATCTCTACCACATAAAGATAATATTTTTAGTCTTTCTATAATATAAAATTTATATTTTTAACCTTCCTATATTATAAAAATTATATTTTTATTCGCTACATATATAGAAACCTCATTTTTATATTCTCTACTTTATAAAAATCGTATCTTTATTTATAAAAATCTAACTTTTATGTATCCCAAAAATCTAATCATTTCTATACTAAAAATCAAAGGAGAATAAGCAACTTACATTGAAATAGGGAACAGGAGGGGGTGTTCACTGTCGGAGGGGTGCTTGAGGGGCTGAAAGGAGGAAGAAGAAGAAGCGGCGACGGCAGTAACAGGAGGAGGGGGGCGCGGTGGCGGAAGTCGGCATCAGAAGAGGAGGGAGGAAGGGGAGGAGGAAGAAGAGGAAGAGGAGAGGAGGAGGAGACCGACAGCGCAGGGAGGAGGAGCGCTGCGTTCTTTTTTTTTTCTCACGCTGAAATGAACGGGAAGAGAAAGAGAAAGGGGAAGAAGGTTTGACCAAGTATATATAATAATATTTAATTTAATTTAATTCCAAAAAGTTACTTTTTCATTCGAACTCCAAATCGAACCCAACGGCTGTCGCCCTTAGCTAATTACCCCCATTCCGAACACAATGGGATATGTATCGTAAGCTGATTCGGCTATTTCGACCAGTTTTCGTCAAAATCAAAATATAAATCTTTATATTGAATTTGAACGCACATTTCAATTTACCGAGGCCACATACGGGCTCTAAAAATTCCCAAAAAATTATTTTTAGCTACGTATTGGCGATACGGTCCTAACAAAACTAATTTCGTCAAATTCTGAGACCGTTTGAAAATGGCCATTTTCCAGTCGATTAAAATCAAATAAAACTGGTCAAACGCATTTTTCTTTGCCACGCTCACATATTGATTCAAAAAATTATGAAAATTGGAATCTAGCAATAACTTGACATCACATATCCAACAAAAGTGGTTTCGTCGAATTCCGAGTTCGTTTGCAAAATTACCATTTTTAAGGGCCAGAATTCCATAGCGACTGTAACAACCCGTATTTTGAATAACATGTTATAACGTAAATCAATGCAGAATTAAATATTAAAATTTGAATCAAGGGAAATGGGCTATGCCATTGCGTTCGTCTCGGAAAAATACGCGAAATAGAGTCCGAGTTTTCGAAATTCGGAGTCCGTATGACCAAGTTATGTCCCGTCAAAGTTTTCAGAAAATTTCAAGTTCAAAAACAGTTCAAATGTGAATTCAGAATTCAAATTCAACCCAAGTAGGACAGACGGGAAAATTCCCGCCAGCCCCAAGTCGACTGGGGAGTCGACTTGGGAGTCGACACACCCCAGGCGGTGTCGACTGCCCAGTCGACACCCCTGTCGACCTGGGTGGTCGGCCGGTTTGGCCTGGGTGCACCTGACTTGTTCCTCAAGACATGTTTTAGGGCTTGTGACGGATTTTTATGGCTCAGATCTGAATTAGGGTTAATCCTATGGCCTAAACTAACCTAAACTTCTATAAAAGGACCCTAATACCTAGCCTAAACCATCATAAATCAATCCTACAACTAGGTTATGCCAAAATGCTTAATCATGGCCTCCACCCTCTTGTCATAGTCTCCATCTTCATCCATATGAGAGTTTCTAAGCTTGTTTGAGAGTTTCTAAGTTTGATTCCAGGCCAAAGTTCAATCTTTCTTCATCAAAGCAAGGATCTTCTTCTTATTTCTCAAGGGTTTTCATTGGAGCTTATTATTTGGGGGTTTCTAGAGTTGCTAGTGGCTTCATCTCAATCTTATTTTATTTTATAAGTCTTCAAAGCATTGTAAGCCCTATTCTACTCTTAGATTCTAACTATGAAGTTAAATATGACATGTTGCAAGTTTGAGTTTGGGCCTAAGTATGAATTGTGCTTTGATTCTATCATGTTATGCATAGATTTATTCTATGCATGTTTGTAAAGCTATCACCTTGACTTTGTGCATAAAAAGTTATAAGCTTTGATTTGAAATGTTGCATAAAGCAACATAGAAACTCTCATAACCCTTATGTTATCTTGCATATGATGCTATATGCGAATCACTAGCTATCATCCTATGTCATTTATGACCATGTTTCACCTATTTAGCTAAAGTTTGATATCATGCATGTTTTGAGGCTTATAATGTAATATGCAAGTTTATAAACATATTTGCCTCATATGCCACCATGTTTAACTTGTGGCCAAACCTTATTAATTATGTCATGCTTCTAAGTTCCCTCTTTGAGATCTATTTGCGTTTATGCGAACTTACATGCGATGGGGTTACGTTATGGGTAAACTAAAATGACATAAAACATGACTTGAAAAGATGACACGAAATATGACATGTGATTATGCTCGAAACATGAACACGAACTTGGACATGACTTCTAGAAAACAAGAGAATGGCCAACTCGAGGTTGGGTTGAGTTTGTAGCATAAATCTACCCGGAGCCGACCGGCTTAACTAGTGGCTACAAACAATAGGACCCAATGTGAGTAGTTAGTCACTTCGCACTTAAAACCCGAGGTTAGACTAGGTTGTGGTGTAAAGCTACCCGGACCCGCCCGGCTTAACTAGTAACCACAACAAAGTCTAATGTGAGAGGTTGAGGTGCATTAAGTAAATTAATGCCACATGGTAGGGTTAAGTCATGGACCGCTTGTATACTTAACCAATTAAACACGATGGGTTGGTAGGGTTAAGTCATGGACTACTTGAAAACTTAACCAATTAAACACGATGTATTGATAGGGTTAAGTCATGAACTGCTTGGATACACTTGACCAACTCAATGCATGGTTAGGATAGGGTTAACCACACTTAACCCGCTTGAAATCCTAGTTACGTGGTCCTTTTCAGCAGTAACCCACTTGGGAGTATCATGGGTACCCTGGACTAGACTAGAGTGGGGCACGACTACTGGACTGATTGTAAGAGACCAAAAGAGACGGCTGAATGGTGCACCGGTTGTTCAGGCGGACCATGGTCGTGCACATTAAGTCCGGAGTTGAACATGGGCACTAGTAGGTTTAGACTGTGCGTGCTTGAATTGTGTCTGTGGTTTACACCTTAGGGCTGGATACACCCTAGGGTGGACCTTGCACAGTTAACTACATTCCATGATTAAGCCGTATGACACCGATACACGACGAGTTAGGCTTATAGGGAGCCGATCGTCTAGACCGAGTAGTTGGACCTTGATTTAGGTCATCTCATGATGTTGGGCCAACTTTGGACCAAGGGATCATTTCTTGTTTATACTTGACATGGATTAGAATACTAGTACACCTGGTTCAACTTAACCTTGTATATGCGATGCCACACTTGATCTATCTTGTTAACTTTTCACCATGCCAGTTATCATCCTATGTTTCATCTCTGTTTTACATGTCCAGTTAACTTTATTAGTTTTTATACTAATAGTAGGTAGGACTTACCAGTCTTTTTGACTGACCCGTTTTCTTTCGCCTCTTTTCTTCCGTTTCCCCCCCAGGTTCTCAGGGTGGGAACACTAGCACCTAGCTCGGATCTTTAGCTTGCTTTCTGGATAGCTCATGTACGGTTTGGACTTGAGCTCGCTATGGCTTTACCACGTCTACTTTGGGGATAGTTTACTTTATGTTATTTCCAGTTTTCAGTTTATGTTTCTAGACTTGTAGTAATTGGAAAATAATGACTAAGTACTTTGATGTAACTTGACTATGGTTTTGAAATAGTAGTTTTATCCGCTGCTTTATTTACTCTGTTTTACTTATATGTTCTGTCTTGTGATATCTCATGCATGTTTACCTTGTCCAATACCCCTCCAAAGCCAGTGTACTTGCAAGAGTGACCCTGGCGGAGGTGGGGTGTTACATTTGGTATTAGAGCATAAGGTTTTACTAGACCGGACAAAAGCTTTAAAACCCTTTTGAAAAACTATTTTCAAAACCAATTAAGTATTTTCCAAGAAAAGTCTAGTTTATTTTAAAGGGCTATTCCCCAAAAGCCATTAGCACTATCCTTTGTTTCCTCGTTCTAAATCTATCTTTTCCCTTTTCAGCATGGCCGATCTTAACCTTCCCGAGGGAGTAACCATTCCCGGATGGTTCCGGTGGTACTTGGAAGCTAGGGCCAACGATACGGGCCCAGCAAACACTCCCACCGTAACTGAGGTTCCTCCTCCTCCTCCTCCTCAGCGTCCACCAACGGATTTCGCAAAGATTTGCAAAGACTTTAAGGCGATGGGTGTCAAGAATTTTATTGGGACAGAGACTTTTGTTGAGGCAAGACATTGGTTAAAAGAAACTGAAGACCTCTTCGCCATTTTTGATGTGGAAGACCGTAGAAAAGTTCTGTTGGCAGTATGGCTATTGAAAGAGGAAGCTGCTTATTGGTGGGAGGTCACCAACGCTACTAGGCCTATAGAGACTTGGGCCGACTTTAGGATGAGGTTTGGGCTTAAGTTTCTATCATCTGCTGAGGAGAATCTTCAAATGGAGGAGTTTATATCTTTGAAGCAAGGGGACATGACAGTGAGGGAGTATGTGAATAAGTTTAACCAGCTTGCTCGATTCGGTTTGGACATGGTTAATACACCCCAGAAGAAGGCTCTACGCTTTGCACGAGGGTTGAATGAGCCATTACAAGGTTTAGCCATGTCTCATATACCCATGAGGGCCACTTTTGAAAGCCTAGTAGACATGGCATTGCTTCAGGGAGATGATAAGAATGGCAAGAAAGAAGTCAAGCCTAATGAGACTCAAACCAAGAAGGCGGACTCCAAGTGGGGAGGAAATCAGAGCAATCAGAACAACAAGAACAACAAGGGTAACAAGGCCAACAACAACAAGGCAAGGGACACAAGAAAGTGCAACTACTATGGGATCGTTGGACACATAGCCAAAGATTGTAGGAAGAAGAAGAGGAAGTTGGGAGAATGCTTTCATTGCGGAGAGACTGGACACTTCAGTAAGGATTGCCCAAAGAAGCAAGGACAGGGGCAAGGACAGACTCAGCGGGCAGGACCTTCTGGAGGGCAGATGCATGCTCTCAACACTACTCCAACTTCGGACCGAGGTAGTATTTCTGTAGAAAGTCTTGTTTATATTTCTGGTTTTCCTGTTCGAACTTTATTTGATTCTGGCGCATCACATACCTTTATCTCTTCTGACATTGTTGAAAGTTTGCACCTAAGTACTAGTCTTGTTGAGGATCCCGTTAGTGTTTCAAATCCAATTGGGGGTTCTGCCCATTTATCTATGATTTGTATGGATTTGAGGATTTCTATCTTGACCGTAGAATTCACATGTAATGCTTATGTTCTCGGGTTTATGGGATATGGGTTGATTTTGGGCATGGAGTGGTTGTCCAGTTATGGAGCCATTCTCGATTGTGAGCATAGGGTAGTGAGGCTTATGACTCGCCTTGGCAATACCCTAGAGATTTGTTGTAACCCTCTGGATCCCGTTATGTTATGTTATCTTGAATCCCTCGACTCGTCTATTGACAATCTTCAATTTATGAGGGTGGTCCGAGAATATCCTGATGTTTTTGATGAGGTGAAGGGGTTACCCCCTAAACGCGAGATAGACTTCCGTATTTATCTTGTTGATAATGCCAAGCCAGTTTCATTGCCCGTTAGGCACATGGCCCCGAGAGAAAGAAGAGAGCTCAGCAAGCAAATCAAGGAGTTGCTTGTGAAAAATTTCATTAGGCGAAGCATTTCAGAATGGGGTGCTCCGGTGGTATTCGCTACTAAGGCGGATGGTTCGCTTCGTCTATGTGTTGATTATCGTGAGTTGAACAAGCTGACAAAGAAGAATAGACACCCGTTACCGAGAATTGATGATCTCTTTGACCAGCTTGTTGGGGCTTCTGTTTTCTCTCAGGTCGATCTAGCCACTGGATTCCATCAGCTTAGAGTGGCTGAGGATAGCATTGATAAGACTACGTTTAGGACTCCAGATGGATTCTTTGAATGACTAGTCATGCCGTTCGGTTTGACTAATGCACCCGCATACTTTGTTGACTTGATGAGTAGGGTGTTCAGGGAGTTCCTTAACAAGTTTGTGGTTGTCTTCGTGGATGATATTCTGGTCTTCTCTAAGGACGAGGAAGAACATGCTACACACCTCAAGGAGGTTATGGATACGCTTAGAGCTCATCAGTTGAAAGCCAAGTTCTCTAAATGCCATTTCTGGAGAAGGGAAGTTCGGTTCCTTGGGCATATAGTTTCTAAGCAAGGCATAGCCGTGGATCCCGCTAAAGTGGTGGCGGTACAAGACTGGAAAGTTCCGAAGAATGCAACTGAAGTGAGAAGCTTTCTCGGGCTGGCAGGCTACTATAGAAAGTTCATTAAGAACTTCGCTAGGATTTCAGCTCCTCTTACTAATTTAACGAAGAAGAACTTAGTCTTTGCATGGGACTTAGAGTGTGAGCTTGCTTTTCAAAGGCTCAAGAAAGCCCTCACAACAGCTCCAGTTCTAGCATTACCGATGGAGGGAATTTGTTTACCGTGTACACCGATGCATGTGGCACGGGATTGGGCGCTGTCCTGATGCAAGAAGGGAGAGTGATATGCTTTGGGGGTAGGCAACTCAAAGTTCATGAGAAGAACTATCCCACTCATGATTTGGAGTTGGCGGCGATCGTCTTTGCACTCAAATCCTGGCGCCACTATCTTCTAGGCGAAAGGTTTGAGTTATATACTGATCACAAGTCGCTCAAGTACCTCTTCTCGCAGACAGATTTGAATCTAAGGCAGCAAAGGTGGATGGAATTCTTGGCATCATATGACTTCGAGATAGCTTATACCCCTGGCAAGGGTAATGTTTTACCGGACGCGCTAAGCAGAAGAAGATTGACTTTGAGTCCCTTGTTTGTTGAGATGAAGAGCCTAGAGTTCTTGGCAACCTTTGATTTCACACCGGCTGTTGAGTCGATGACTGGTTCGTTAGCATCCCTTGAGCTTAGACCTATACTTCTTGATCAAGTTGGGGCTTCACAGAGGGAAGACCCGCAGATAGTCGAGATCATGGACAAGTTGATCCGGGGTGAGACGTCAAGTCACCTCGCTAGATATACTATTGATGACAAGGGATGGCTAAGGCGTGACGGAAGACTATGTGTCCCACGAGTGGGAGGCTTAGTAAATAAAGTTCTTGAGGAGGCGCATCACTCGAGGATGACCATACATCCTGGAGGGGATAAAATGTACCGGGATATGAAGCGCATTTTCTTTTGGGATGGGATGAAGAAGGATGTGGCAGAGTTTGTTTCTAGATGCATTGTTTGCCAACAAGTAAAGGCCGAGTCGAAGAAGCCCGGTGGGCTATTGCATCCATTGTAGGTCCCACTATGGAAGTGGGAAAGTATCTCTATGGATTTGGTGGATGGATTGCCGAGATCAAGGAAGGGGAATACTGGCATATAGGTCATAGTTGATAGACTTACGAAAAGTGCTCATTTTATTCCGGTGAAGAGCAAGAGGACCGCATCATGGCTAGCATCTGTTTATCTTCGAGAGATAGTACGATTGCATGGAGTTCCTTCTAGCATAGTCAGCGATCGTGACCCAATCTTCACTAGCCAATTTTGGAATAGTTTGCAAGAAGCGATGTGTACGCGATTGAATCTAAGTACGGCCTATCACCCACAGACGGATGGCCAGACCGAAAGGGTGAATAGGGTACTAGAAGATCTGTTGAGGCTATGCATTCTTGACTTTGGTGGTACTTGGGAAGATCATCTTCCTCTAGTGGAGTTTGCTTATAATAACAGCTACCAGGCAAGCATAGGGATGGCACCATTCGAAGCTTTATATGGGAGGCCGTGCAAGTCACCAACATGTTGGTGGGAGACGACGGATAAGCTTATACTTGGGCCAGACATGATAAGGGACACGTCCGAGAAGGTTGAGTTGATTCGAAGGCGGATGAAAGCGGCCCAAGACAGACAAAAATCCTATGCATATAAGCGAAGGACAGACTTAGAGTTTGAGGTTGGAGATAGGGTCTTTGTGAAGGTTTCTCCTTTGCGAAATGTGGTTCATTTTGGAGCAGTTGGGAAGCTGGCACCAAGGTTCGTAGGACCCTTCCATATTATAGAAAGAGTTGGGAAGATGGCTTATAAGGTGGAATTTCCCGAGAAGCTGGCCGGAGTGCACAATGTTTTTCATGTCTCGCATCTCCGAAAGTGCCTACATGAGTCAGCCGAGGTAGTTGAGCCTAGCATTCTTGAAGACATGGAGGTAGAGAAAGAGGCAACCTTGAGGCGAGCTCCGATTCGTATCTTGGGAACGGAGATCAAGAGACTGAGGAATCGAGAAGTCATGTTAGTAAAGGTTCAGTGGAGTGAAGCCGATGAAGATGCAGTTTGGGAAACCGAGGAGAAGATGCGTGGGCTTTATCCATTCCTTTTTGAGGGTACATTCTCAATCTCTTTTCCTAGTTAGCATATCTTTCTTTTGCTATCCATGTTTATCTTGTTATCTCGTTAATCTTGTCATGAGAACCTTAGGTAGAAACCCTTTGGATGAAACATGTATTTGAAACATGTTATGCTTGATGTTTGCGAGTGGTTGCAAGTGTTTTCAAGTGGATACTCGTGGATGCATAATACACATTAGGCACTAAGATCGGCTCACACACTTTCATATTGCATATGCATGAGTGCTTATACTTATTCATGGCTGAAACTTGTTACGCTATCACGTGGATGTTGCATATGGATGAATGTTATGTGCACTCATGTAGAGATTATGAATTATGTTAGGAATTTGCATACATATGGACTCATTTCACTAACATACTTTGCATTAAGGAGGTTTACTGAATCAGTAACCGCCTGATTTTCGCATTAGATAAGTACATATACACACACCTTTCGCATATGATCATACAGCATTTAGAATCTTTTAAGGACAATGACTGCTCGTGGATGATGTTTTGAGTAGATGGATGATGGATGGTAGGATACTCTCTTCCTAACTTGAAGATTTCGGGGACGAAATCCTTTAAGGTGGGGAGAATGTAACAACCTGTATTTTGAATAACATGTTATAACGTAAATCAATGCAGAATTAAATATTAAAATCTGAATCAAGGAAAACGGGCTATGCCATTGCGTTCGTCTCGGAAAAATACGCAAAATAGAGTCCGAGTTTTCGAAAATCGCAGTCCGTATGACCAAGTTATGGCCCGTCAAAGTTTTCAGAAAATTTCAAGTTCAAAAACAGTTCAAATTTGAATTCAGAATTCAAATTCAGCCCAAGAAGGATAGGCGGGAAAATTCCCGCCAGCCCCAAGTCGACTGGGGAGTCGACTTGGGAGTCGACACACCCCAGGCGGTGTCGACTGCCCAGTCGACACCCCTGTCGACCTGGGTGGTCGGCCAGTTTGGCTTGGGTGCACCTGACTTGTTCCTCAAGACATGTTTTAGGGCTTGTGACGGATTTTTATGGCTCAGATCTGAATTAGGGTTAATCCTATGGCCTAAACTAACCTAAACTTCTATAAAAGGACCCTAATACCTAGCCTAAACCATCATAAATCAATCCTACAACTAGGTTATGCCAAAATGCTTAATCATGGCCTCCACCCTCTTGTCATAGTCTCCATCTTCATCCATATAAGAGTTTCTAAGCTTGTTTGAGAGTTTCTAAGTTTGATTCAAGGCCAAAGTTCAATCTTTCTTCATCAAAGCAAGGATCTTCTTCTTATTTCTCAAGGGTTTTCATTGGAGCTTATTATTTGGGCGTTTTTAGAGTTGCTAGTGGCTTCGTCTCAATCTTATTTTATTTTATAAGTCTTCATAGCATTGTAAGCCCTATTCTACTCTTAGATTCTAACTATGAAGTTAAATATGACATGTTGCAAGTTTGAGTTTGGGCCTAAGTATGAATTGTGCTTTGATTCTATCATGTTATGCATAGATTTATTCTATGCATGTTTGTAAAGCTATCACCTTGACTTTGTGCATAGAAAGCTATAAGCTTTGATTTGAAATGTTGCATAAAGCAACATAGAAACTCTCATAACCCTTATGTTATCTTGCAAATGATGCTATATGCGAATCACTAGCTATCATCCTATGTCATTTCTGACCATGTTTCACCTATTTTGCTAAAGTTTGATATCATGCATGTTTTGAGGCTTATAATGTAATATGCAAGTTTATAAACACATTTGCCTCATATGCCACCATGTTTAACTTGTGGCCAAACCTTATTAATTATGTCATGCTTCTAAATTCCCTCTTTGAGATCTATTTGCGTTTATGCGAACTTACATGCGATGGGGTTACGTTATGGGTAAACTAAAATGACATAAAAACATGACTTGAAAAGATGACACGAAATATGACATGTGATTATGCTCGAAACATGAACTTGGACATGACTTCTAGAAAACAAGAGAATGGCCAACTCGAGGTTGGGTTGAGTTTGTAGCATAAATCTACCCGGAGCCGACCGGCTTATCTAGTGGCTACAAACAATAGGACCCAATGTGAGTAGTTGGTCACATCGCACTTAAAACCCGAGGTTAGACTAGGTTGTGGTGTAAAGCTACCCGGACCCGCCCGGCTTAACTAGTAACCACAACAAAGTCTAATGTGAGAGGTTGAGGTGCATTAAGTAAATTAATGCCACATGGTAGGGTTAAGTCATGGACCGCTTGAATACTTAACCAATTAAACACGATGGGTTGGTAGGGTTAAGTCATGGACTACTTGAATACTTAACCAATTAAACACGATATATTGATAGGGTTAAGTCATGAACTGCTTGGATACACTTGACCAACTCAATCCATGGTTAGGATAGGGTTAACCACACTTAACCCGCTTGAAATCCTAGTTACGTGGTCCTTTTCAGCAGTAACCCACTTGGGAGTATCATGGGTACCCTAGACTAGGCTAGGGTGGGTTACGATTACTAGACTGATTGTAAGAGACCAAAAGAGACGGCTTAATGGTGCACCGGTTGTTCAGGCGGACCATGGTCATGCACATTAAGTCCGGAGTTGAACATGGGCACCAGTAGGTTTAGACTGTGCGTGCTTGAATTGTGTCTGTGGTTTACACCTTAGGGCTGGATACACCCTAGGGCGGACCTTGCACAGTTAACTACATTCCATGATTAAGCCGTATGACACCGATACACGATGAGTTAGGCTTATAGGGAGCCGATCGTCTAGACCGAGTAGTTGGACCTTGATTTAGGTCATCTCATGATGTTGGGCCAACTTTGGTCCAAGGGATCATTTCTTGTTTATACTTGACATGGATTAGAATACTAGTACACCTGGTGCAACTTAACCTTGTATATGCGATGCCACACTTGATCTATCTTGTTAACTTTTCACCATGCCAGTTATCATCCTATGTTTCATCTCTGTTTTACATGTCCAGTTAATTTTATTAGTTTTTATACTAATAGTAGGTAGGACTTACCAGTCTTTTTGGCTGACCCGTTTTCTTTCGCCTCTTTTCTTCCGTTTCCCCCCCAGGTTCTCAGGGTGGGAACACTAGCACCTAGCTCGGATCTTTAGCTTGCTTTCTGGATAGCTCATGTACGGTTTGGACTTGAGCTCGCTATGGCTTTACCACGTCTACTTTGGGGATAGTTTACTTTATGTTATTTCCAGTTTTCAGTTTATGTTTCTAGACTTGTAGTAATTGGAAAATAATGACTAAGTACTTTGATGTAACTTGACTATGGTTTTGAAATAGTAGTTTTATCCGCTGCTTTATTTACTCTGTTTTACTTATATGTTCTGTCTTGTGATATCTCATGCATGTTTACCTTGTCCAATACCCCTCCAAAGCCAGTGTACTTGCAAGAGTGACCCTGGCGGAGGTGGGGTGTTACAGCGACTATTCTGAATTTTCAACTGGACGTAACTTTTGATTCCCGCTATGAAATTTTGATTTTTCTGATTCGTTGGAAAGATATTCTCAAATAGATTCTATTATTTTTGGTTTCGCTAAATTCCGATTTATTTTGAATCTTGTACATTCATTTGAAGTTTGAAATCGAATTATCGAACTACCGTGCCATTTTCAATTCCTTTTATAACTTAAAATAATTATTTATATTCTAACGATGATCTATATAAATATATACGTTCGAATTCTATTAAAAATAAAATTTCCATTGATATTATTTAAAATAATCTATTTTAAATATTCAAAATTCAAATAAATCGCCAAAATAAATTTTTTAAACTGGCTCAGATTTTTGGGTTGTTACACTCAATCTTCATCTTCTTTTGTGGGTGGTGCCTTAGCGAGATTGTTGTCTTCATCTCTGAAAAGAGAAGATATTAGCCAACAGATGGCATCATAATGTTTCTCTTGCTATTCTATCATCTTTATTTGACTTAATTCGAGATGACGCTGATTACGTAGTACTATAAAAAGGATATTCTTGAAAGAATTCAAAGTTTCTTCAAGATTTTCACTCAAATTATGTATTGGATTTGCCATAATTTTATGTTTTTAGATAAGAATTGATTAGAGAAGAAGGAGAAATGATAGAATAAATTTTTCTAGAAGAAATACGTATTTATAGGGTCTGGAATTCACTAGAATTGAATAAACATTAGTTATTTATTAAATTTTAAATTTTGAAAAAATTTGAAAATCTGTCAGTTATATGTCGACATAGGGGTATATGTATGTCAACATACATAAGAAACTTTCTAGAAATTTTCAATTTTTAGTTGTTTATTATTATATTATATTAATATATTTAATTCTTATATGTTTTTACAGTTATTTAAGAATTGTTTTGATAGAAATAAATATGATTCATTACTACTTAAAAGCAAATACATCCAACAAATACAAGAAACTAAATATGAGATTTGAAAGCAAATACGAATGATAACTTAAACTAGATAACCTTAGATTTCAGCGGATGATGAGGAGGAAGATGATATTCCAAGTTTTCTTCCTATTTTGCCAATGAACTAAGACATTTTGGTAAGGATTTTCTTGATCTTCTTTTGGTTCTTGGCTAGTTTTACTTGATTTTTGAACAAGCATTTCTTTGAAAATGGTTCGAGTATTGGATGGACACTCTACACTTTCCAAAGAAGTTTCTTCTTCTTCGATATCCATAGGCTCTCATTCTTATTGCATTCGAGCTTGTTTATCTTCGAGTGTCTCATAAGGCTTAAAGGTAAGTGCAATTTGCATAAGATGTATATTTGTGGAGTGAAACACCTTTCTTGATACAAATTCTTCTCCTTTGAGATCAACTCCAAAATATTTGAAAATTCGAGTAAGCTAAACTCCATAATAAAGAGTGTTTTCTCTTATAGACATTTCTTTGGGCTTAAGTTCTTTTAGAATCATATCAGCCCAACTGATGTCATAAACACCAATCATAGCAAAGAGTGCTTTTTGGACTTTGACTGTGGTGTTGTTGTAGTTTCTGTAACGAGGGGTTATGGTATGTTGAAGGAGGAGGTTGACAATTCTTGCTTTTGGGCGGGAAAACCGATTTTTGAATTTCAAATGAACATCGCTTTCAAATAAGTGATGAAAGGTTTCCAAATCCATTTCATCGATCTCATAATCCGAAAAATCGAAGCCCGTACTTTTACAATTCAAGATATTGCCCAAAGTTTCGTAATCTAAAACAAATTTTGTGCCTTTTACGCTACTCCAAATTTGATTTTCATCTCCTTCGTAAAAGCCACAGTTTAGATTTGCATAGAACATTTGACTAGATTAGGATAACATACTTCATTGTTATCCTGTGAATCGATTAGACTCAAAACTCCATTTTCTACGAAGAGTGAACAAAGATTATAAAATGAAAAATCTTCAAAGATGGAGAATGCGACCGAATTGACTTTTCCATTTGCTAGGTAGTCAACATAGGCATTCTTTGCTTCTCAATCATTGTAGAGATATCCTATGATGGCTTTGGATAATCTCAATTTTTGAGGATTGCATTAGGAAGCCATTAAAGATTTGTTTTTGAAGAGGATAGATATGAAGAAGTTGTTTGAAATTTGAATGAAAGGTAGAGAGAATAAGATTGATTAAATATATATAAATAGAGATTGAATGGGCACAACTTATCTGAAATCAATGACACCTTTTTAGACCTTGGAAGTTGGTGAAAAGTTAGAGGGAAGTTTGAAAGTTTAAACTTTTGAAATTAAAATTTTGAATTTCATTTACAGGCATATATGTTGACATGCCTATGTATGTATGTCGACATACATGTAAAATTTCAAAGGACATATGGTTTTGACTTTTGATTATATTATCAATTTATATTTCAGGTTCAACTATTTCCTGAAATAATATTAATCTTAACAAACATCTAAAATTTATTTTATTAATATATTTATTATCATACTATTATTTTAAATTTCAAATTTGAATTTTAAAGTTCGAGTTTGAATTTTAATTTTTAAATTTCAAATTCAAACGAAAAAAGCAAAACATCCATTCATCCAAATCAACCAAAAAATTAAAAAATTAATTAAGGTGTACCTAGTTTTTAGAACCATTTCTTTGATATTTTCTGAATTCTGAATCATTGTGAAACACATATTTAGATTTCTGGTTTACGGCTCTTCATCACTTGATGATGAATCTGAATCGTCTAAAGTTGCTACGTAAGCCCTCTTTCTTTTCTTTGACGAATTACTATTGTATGTCTGTTGATTTGATTTATCTGGATATGAACACATTCTCTTTATATGGCCTAGTTTGTTGCGGTTATAACATCGATCATCATTTCTTCCTGAACTCCCTTGATTATTTCTCTAGAAATTATTTATTCTTTTATATCTCAGGAATTTTCTGAAATTCCTAGTCACTAAAGCAATTTCTTCATCGTATTCGCTGCTTGAATCAGAACCATTCGTTGTTGCTATAAATGCTATGGATTTCTTTTCAGTTGGCTTATTTTCCTTTCTTTTTATTAATTGAACTTCAAAAGACATCAAATCTCGATTAACTACTCAATCTTCATTACAATGACATTACTGCCTTCTTCAATCGCCAATGTTTTCTAATCCCATTCTGGAGTCAATGAACTCAGTTTTGTTTTGACTTGGTCTTTTTTTGAATAAGTCTTTCCCAGTGCTATTAATGAATGCACTATCTATTAGAATCTGCAATACATATCGAAGATAGATTCATTCTCGTTCATTTTGAATAACTCAAACTGATTAGTTAGCATTGATATCTTTGTATGTTTAACTTATTAGTTCCTTCATGAGTAATTTGTAATGTTCTCCATATTTCATAAGTAGATTTACAAACTGACACTCTATTACATTCATTTTATCTAATGAACAGAACAACATATTCATGGCTTTAGAATTGCTTTGTGCAACAGCCTTTTGTTCACTAGTCCTGTTGGAGAATGGAGTTTAGATGACAACAATCTTATTTCAATATTTATTGATTATAAAATATATTAACACCTTTGTCTAGAATATATATATATATATATATATATATATGTATGCAGGATTTATATATAGGAATTATTACTGATGACTGTACAATTCTAAAGATGTTAGAGATTCAAAATTCAGAGATATTTCAAGACTCACGAGTATTCAAGAGTTGAAGACTAATATTGTTATAGAGTCTAGATTATGTAAGACTTTGAATAGCACGCCAGGTTCAAATTCAAATTCTGTTTTTCAAATTCTATCTTCAATTTCTATACACTCTATTTTATTTTATTTTCTATTTTTCCTCTCTTATTTTACTTTTGCTTTCAAACTCAAGTTTTATAAGTTTTATATATTTATACTTTTAATACACTTTATATTTATAGTTTTAATTCTATAATTTTATAAATATGTTTATATTTGTTTTCATATGATTTCCTACTTTATAATATTCATTTATAACATTGTTTTAATTCAAGAATTTCCAGAATTATATATAGATCAAAACACTTGAAAAATGCTCAAAAAACAATTTTGTATTAGAGTATGTCGACATACAATTAACTTTATGTCGACATATAACTGTTATTTTTTCAAATTTGAAAGGAAGTGTTCTTTTACTATTTGTGACGGTTCTGAAGCTTTGCAACCTTTCACACACTATAAAAAGGGGTCAATTTCGAATTTTTAATCACTTCTTCTTCTACACTTTCACTCTCTTTCATTACACCATTATTTCTTACCATTTTTATGATCTCTACACCTATATCTGCCAAATTCAATTATGTTTTCACTATTCTTCTTCTCTCTATACTCTCTATTAATTACTCTCTGAATCAAGTTCTATTGAAGAGTTGTCAGGCTGTTTGTAATTTTTTAAGTTAAGTAAAGTGATCGGTGGTATCCCTTGTAGTCGTGAAATCAAGGACGGGTAATCGGTGGTATCCCTTGTAGCCGTGAAATCATGGAGGATATACTTAATCAAGTGTGTATGGAATCGGTGGTATCCCTTATAGCCGTGAAATCATGGAGCGTTGTAATTGGCTATTTATATAGTAATAAAACTCTGCGCAATCCAGCATTGCGTGGGACTGGACGTAGGAACAATTCCGAACCAGTATAAAATCTGGTGTGTTCTTTCCTTTTCTGCACTTTACTTTTGTTTATCTTTGCATTTGTGTTTGATTCTGTGTTTATGATTGTTTCTATGGTGTTTGATTCATAAAGTTTATCACATAAGTTTTAGATTTTGTTTAAGTTCTCGAAAACACTATTCACCTCCCATCTAGCGTTTGTTTTCCTTAACGATCAATTCTGCAATCCCTGACAATTGGTATCAGAGCAAGGTCTTTCAAAAAGTTCATAATATGATTTTTGAAAATAGTGACAATGGAAACCAACACTGGTAGCAATAACAGTTCTTTTGTAGAGGGTCGATCCACTGTTAGACCACCACTGTTTAATGGTAGTAATTATTCATATTGGGCATGTACAATGAAAACATATTTACAGTCTGTAGGATTAGACACATGTAACAGTACACAGAATGAATTTGTTGAACCCACATCTACTTTTTCACAATGGGCAAATGAACAAAAGACTGCTGCACAAAGAAATTCTAAAGCCATGAATATGTTATTTTGTTCATCAGATAGGAATGAGTTTAATAAAGTGTCAGTATGTAAAACTGCTTATGAAATTTTGAGAACTTTACAAGTTACTCATGAAGGAGCTAGTAGAGTTAAACAAACCAAAATAGCAATGATAGTTAATCAGTTCAAATTATTCAAAATAAATAAGAATGAGTCTATTTCAGATATGTATTACAGATTTCAAGAGATAGTGCATTCATTAACCACACTTGGAAAAACCTATTCTGAAACAAATC
Source organism: Allium sativum (assembly GCA_030737875.1). Classification (NCBI taxonomy): domain Eukaryota; kingdom Viridiplantae; phylum Streptophyta; class Magnoliopsida; order Asparagales; family Amaryllidaceae; genus Allium; species Allium sativum. Next base: position 562,323,414 of record CM060919.1, on the reverse strand, counting down.
AAGTCAGAAAAATATTAAGTTCACTAACTCTAGAATGGGATCATAGAACTTTGGCAATCGAGTAAGCCAATGATGTCAATGAAATGAAGATTGAGGAGTTAATCGAAAATCTAATGTCTTATGAAGTTCAGTTACATAAAAGAAAGGAAAACATGCCAACTGAAAAGAAATCTATTGCATTAAAAGCAACTGCAAATGATTCTGACTCGAGTAGTGAAGATGATGAAGAAACAACTCTTATGAAAAATCATTTTAGAAAATTTCTGAGATATAGAAGGAAAAATTATAACTAAGGAAGTTCAAGAAGCAAATATCATATCCAGATAAATCGACTCAACAAATAGACAACAACAATTCATTGAGAAAGAGAAATAAAGTATACACAGCAACGTTAGATGATTCAGATTCATCATCAAGTGATCAAGAGCCAGAAACCGGAAATTGAAATATATGTTTTACGGCAATTCAGAATTCTGAAAATTTCGAAGAAAAGGACCTAAAAACCGAGTATGCCTTAATTAATTTTTAATTTTATTTGGTTGAATGGTTGCTTTGTTTGATTGCTTTGATTTGAATTTTTAAAAATTTCAACTTAAAATTTGAAATTCAATTTTTAAATTTGAATTTTAAAATTCAAAATAATAATATAATAATAAATATGAAATAGAATAATAAATAAATTGTTTTTGTGTTTGATAGGATTAGAATTATTTCAGGAAATTGTTAAACCTGAAATATAAATCGATAATATAAATCACATTTCATAAAAATTCAGTTTCCTTTGAAAATAGGCACATATGTCGACATACATATGTCCATATGTCGAAATATATTGACCAAAAATTTGGAATTTGAAATTCAAAGATTTAAACTTTCAAACTTACCTCCAACTTTTCATAACTCCCAAGGTATAAAAAGGTGTCATTTAAGTTTGAAAAGTTGTTCCTATTCAATTCATATCCATTCAATTTCTATGTATACACCTATCCTTTCTACCTTTCATTCACAACTCAAATTAATATTCTTTATATCTACTCTCTTCAATATTATCAGTTCAATGGCTTCCTTAAGTTCATCTCAAAAATCGAAAATAACCAAAACCGTCAAAGGTTATCTTTATAATGACAAAGAGGCTATCAAAACCTATGGTAACTATTTAGCAACTGCTAAAGTTAACATGGCTACATTCGCCGTCTTTAGAGATTTTCCTTCCTATGATCTTACTTCTCTTTTCGAATACAACGAAGTCTTGAGTCTAATTGACTCTCGTGATAACGACGAAGTGTGTTATCCCAAACTCATCAAGATGTTCTATGCGAATCTTAATCGCGGATTTTACGAAGGCAACGAAGATCAAATTTGGAGTAGCTTCAAAGGCACACAAATTGTTCTCGATGCCAAACTCTTAGGCACTATTCTAAATTGTAGGAGCACAGGCTCGGATTTTTCGGATTTCAAAGTCGATGAAACTGATTTAGAAACCTACCACGACATATTCGAAGATGATGCTCCAATGGAGTTCAAAAATCTCTTTTTCATCCAAAAATAAGAATTATAAACCTTCTATTCCAACATACCATCACTCCCTGTTCCGGAAATTTCAATAACCCAACTCTCAAAGTTCAAAAGATTCTCTTTGCTATTATGGGTGGTTATACTATCAATTGGCCGACATGATTTTAAATGAAATTAAGCCCATATAATTGTCTTCAAGAGAAAAAAACACTCTACTATGGTGTTTATCTCACTCGTATTTTCAAATACTTTGGAGTTAATCTTCATGGAGAAGAGTTTGTGTCTAGAGGAGTGTTTGACTCATCAAACATACATCTCATGCAATTTGCTCTCACTTTCAAGCCATATGAGACATTCAAAGCCAAACAAGCTCGAATGCAAAAAGAACAAGAGCCAATGGAAGTCGAAGAAGAAGAAACTTCTTTAGAAAGTGTTGAGTGTCCAACCAATACTAGATGCATTTTCAAAGAGATGATTGTTCAAAATCAAGTGAAAATCTTCAACAATCAAAAGAAGCTCAACAAGAAATTTTCCAAAATGTCCAAATTCATGGTCAAGATAGGAAGAAATCTTGGAATTTCATCTTCCTCATCATCATCCGCTGAGAACTAGCCTATCTAGTTTTATTTATCTTCATGTATTCGTTTATGTTTCCTTGTATTTGCTTTCGAATCTTGTATTTAGTATGTATTTGCTTTATATTAAGTAATGAATGGAGTTTTATTTCTATTTAATTTTTTTTTAAGTTACTGTAAAATTGGTTATAAGTTCAAAAGATTCAAAAATTCAAAAAAATTCAAAATTATTAAAAGCTTATGTCGACATACATTTATGTATATGTCGATAGATAACTGCTAGATCTTCAAAATGTTTCGAATTTTAAAACTAAATAACTACTCAGGTACATTCAAAATCCAAAGAATTCCAAACCCTATTTAAGTCTATTTCTTCCAGAAAATTTCATTATTCTATTTCTCCTTCTCCCTTATTCATTTCTTATCAAATCCACGGTAAATCCAATTCATAACATACGTGAAAATCTTGAAGATTCTTTGAACTCTTTCAAGAAGACTCTCTCTATAGTACTACGTAATCAGCGCAAACTAGAGTTAATATAGATGAGAATGGTTGAATATCAACAAAAACATTTTGATGTGATTCGTTGGTCAATCTTTTCTCATTTCAAAGATGAAAACAAAACATCATTTAACAACGAAGAAGAATGGAAGGACATAAAAAAACCAATCACTAGACACGATGAATGGATTAAAGTCCCAAGAAACGTTTAATTGATTGGTATGGTTGATTTGTTTGAATTTGATTTGGATTATATAACTTGAAACTTGTATATATTAAACATATGGTGTGCTTTTGATTTGATTTGGTTTGTATAATTTATATCAAACATATGTAATTATAATACTTGGTTTGTTTTTTATTTGATCATTACAATATTAGGAATTATTATCGGTTTATACAGATTAAGGGGGAGTATTCTACTTTGAAATAGTAGTCACTTAGTTTCTTATAGGTTCTATTTAGATAGTTATACAATTTAGGGGGAGTATCTTAAGAATTTCTTTTTAATAATTTCAAAGGGGGAGAAATTATAAAATATAGACATAGTTTATAGGATTCATATAGACATGGGGAGTATTTAAAGGATCATCAATAGGTATATACAGGTATGATATTTTATAAACTAAGGTTGTCATCATCTAAAAGGGGGAGATTATTGGAGAATGGAGTTTTGGTGACAACAACCTTATTTCAATATGTATTGATTATAAAATTTATATTAACACCTTTGCCTAGAATATATATATATCTATATATACACACACACATATACACACATATATATATATGCAGGATTTATATACATGAATTATTACTGAAGACTGTATAGTTTTAAAGATGTTAGAGATTCAGAATTCAGAGATATTTCAAGACTCATGAGTATTCAAGATTTCAAGAGTTCAAGACTAATATAGTAATAGAGTCTAGATTATGTAAGACTTAGAATAGCACTCCAGGTTCAAATTCAAATCCTGTTTTTCAAATTCAGTTTTCAAATTCTATCTTCAATTTTTATAGTCTTTATTTTATTTTATTTACTATTTTTTCCTCTCTTATTTTACTTTTGTTTTCAAACATAAGTTTTATAAGCTTTATATATTTATACTTTTAATACACTTTATATTTATAGTTTTAATTCTATAATTTTATAAATATGTTTGTAAAGTTTATATTTATGTTTTCATATGATTTCCTACTTTAGACTATTCATTTATAACACTATATTTTAATTCAAGAATTTCTAGAAATATATATAGATCAGAATACTTGAAAAATGCTCAAAAATCAATTTTGTACTAGAGTATGTCGACATACAATTAACTCTATGCCGACATATAACTGTTATTTCTTCAAATTTGAAAGGAAGTGTCTTTTCACTATTTGTGATGGTTCTGAAGCGTTGCAACCTTTCACACACTATACAAAGGGGCCAATTTCGAATTTTTAATTACTTCTTCTTCTCCACTTTCACTCTCTTTCATTACACCATTATTTCTTATCATTTTTATGATTTCTACACCTATACTCTACCAAATTCAATTCTGTTTTCACTTATCTTCTTCTCTCTACACTATCCATTCATTACTCTCTAAATCAAGTGCTATCGAAGCGTTATAAAGCTATTTGTAATTTTTTGGGTTGAGTAAAGTAATCAGTGGTATCCCTTGTACCCGTGAATTCAAGGACGGTTAATCGTTGGTATCCCTTGTAGCCGTGAAATCAAGGAGGATATACTTGATCAAGTGTGTGTGGAATCAGTGGTATCCCTTTTAGCCGTGAAATCAAGGAGGGTTGTAATTGGATACTGATATAGTAATAAAACTTTGCACAATCCAGCGTTGCGTGGGACTGGATGTAGGAGAAATTCCGAACCAGTATAAAATCCGGTGTGTTCTTTCCTTTTCTGCACTTTACTTTTGTTTATCTTTGCATTTGTGTTTGTGTAATGACCCGCATTGTCAGAGGTATTATAATTAATTTATTTAATTATGTAAATAGTGATTTAGGGAATTAAATCGTCGTTAATTAAATTATAGTGAATATTTAATTAAATTAAATAATTAAATAATATTTTTAATTCAGAAATAATCAAAATATTGGAAATCACAATATTCTGTGAACGGGGTCATCCCTAATATTTAATTCAGCTTAGAGTTGAATTATATTGACGAATATATTCAACCGACGTCAGTTTGAACGTATAATTATAATATAATTAAAATAGAGCTCGAAATGGTGCTGCAGTTCGTCATTTGGCGATTTGAACTTCAACTGAATGTACAGGATTCGTTTTAAGTCGGATTTCTGTGAAACAAGAAACGTGTGGAGCTGGTGGAGTATATCTTTCTAGTGGAAGAGAAAAATGGGGATTTCATTGTATAGATTTTGAGATATGTCCAAATCAAATTTTAGAAAAGTCGCTGTGGAATTCCTTTATATTTTATAAAGGAATTATTTATATTTTAAAAAGGAATTTCAATATAAATCGAATGTCGGGTTGACCCAGAAGTGAATGTCGAGTTGTAAATTCATATAGGAATATTCTAGAGCTGTATTGTATTCCTCTGTGAATATAGACGAGAATATTTATTTTTAAATATTAAAGTTAATTATATTTAAATATATTTATATATTTAAATGGGTCATTCAGAGCTTTAAAAATAGCCGGTTTTGCAAACGAGGTTAGAATTCGATGAAACCAATTTTGTTGGATCCGCAATATTAAATTATTGCTAGATTTCAATTTTCGTGATTTTTGTAGTCAGTATGTGGCCGTACAGATTTTTAGAGTGAAAAACAGTCAGAATTTGACGGTTAAAAATACGCTGTGTGAGCAAACGGAGTCGGAATTCGACGAAACTAGTCTCGTTGGGTGGGTAATGTCAAACTCAAGTTACATGTCTATTTTCATGATTTTTGGATATGGTGTGTGATCATAGGAATTTTTAAAGGCGATTACAAATAAGCGTTGTAAATAAAATGAATATTATAATTAGATATTAAAATATCTAAATCTACTAAAAATAGGGCTTAACTATTTCTAAACCTAGAAAATTCTCCCATAAGTCAGAAGAGGCGCCGCTACCTCTGGTAAATTCCAACGTTAGAACTGGATCTTCAAAAATGAAACAAAACTAAAACAAAATTCCTAAAATCATTCTGAGTATATATTTGAGTTCACCAAGAGTTTAGCTACAACTCTATTCCCTTTTTAAGGTGTTCGATGCTTGCTGGGTCGATGTCCAGGTCTCACGGCAATAACTAGGGCTGAGAAATCGGGGAGTTTGGTTCATCGATGGGGAGATTGGAGTTGATATTTGAGTTCGTAGTGGGAAACCGCACTTACTTGCGGAAATTCATGGGATTCGGTGCTGAGGTTGTCGCGATGTGTACTGGAAGGGGGGACTGAAGGCAGATGTCGCGTTGGGCAAAACAGGTGCGAACTGGAAAAGAGTGAGAGGAGTTGGATGTAGAGTTTTATGGTATTGTTATTTGAATTACTGGGAGTAGCAGGTTGGATGAAGTGCGAATTGGTGAAGCAAGAGTTGGTTCTTGTTTTGAGCAACAGTAATTGTTTAAATCTAAGAAGAAGAACGTGGATGGTATGTGAGTTAAATTGCACAGGTCAGATTCATTGATGGGAAGAGTGTCTTTTGGGTTGACTGTAGGAATTTGTTGGCATGGGATGTTGTGACTGCGAGTGAAGTTGAGAGCAAGGTAGTGGTCTTGACGTGATGTAGGAGGAGTTGATAAAGGAGGCAGTAGGGAGAGTTGCTGATAGAAAGAGGAGCGGAGTTTGAAAATCACGCCAGTGTTTTTCTAGAGTTGGATTTAATTGAAGGAGAAGGAACTTGAAGACTCCAGTTTGGGTTTTGAACTAAGGACGGGCCAACTATAAAAGGTTAAGCCCAAAAATCAAAATAAGTTAAAGTTTTATTTAATTGAATAGTGTATAAAATTGTATAAAATGTATAACATTTGCATATGTTATCTGAAATTGACAAAACCAGATCCGATAGGATCATACAGACGAATGCTACGAAATGGAACCACTTTGGAATGAAGTGGAGCTCATAACAATTTATAGCGAAATAAATTGTCCGTCTGAATCAAGCGACAATTATCGTTATTTAACGATGATAGTCCAATGTGAGTAAAACTCACCAACTCTGAATAGTTCTATTTTTACAGTGTATTCTTAGAACTGTTAAATATTGTTTGTTTGACTGTGTATTGACTGTTTGTTTGAACCGCTAGTCAGTTAGTAGAAATTATATATATATATATATGTGTGTGTGTATATATGTATAAACCGTTAAATATTTATATGTGATTCTGTTATCAGAATATTTCACAGTGAAGTGAAATCGATGCTAATTATATTGTCTAACATCTGTGATGCAGGGGAAACAGGTTGGACGAATCCAGCTGGATTCTTCAACATTTATTTTACTGTGATTTATATATTGTGATATATAATCTGACGTTGATTATGTATGGTTGGACGATATTTATCGTTGTTATATGGTATGTTAAATACCATAAGAAATACCAGAATGTGATAAAGGGAATTTCAAAGTATAATTTGAAAATTATTTATTTATATAAAATCACTGGATTTTATATATATATGTACAAAAGGAAATATTGGTAAAAACATTTATAAATAGAAATAAAAAGAGAAATTTATTTGTTAAATAAATAGAAAGATAAAAAGAGATATTTATTTGTTAAATGAATACGATTAAATCAAGGAATATTTATTTGATAAATAAATAGAATAGAATCAAAAGAATATTTAGGAGATGAATAGAAAAATGGAAATATGTTTTTAACAGATAAATAGAAAGGATTAATTTATAAATAACAGTTTATCAATTAAATAAATATTTATCATTCGATAAATAGAATATATAGGTCTGAACTTATATAAAGAAGAGATATTGGTTTTAACACCGATAGTTTTAAATAGAATGGGTACACAACACTTGTATAAGTGAAGTAACGTTATTAAAGAGAACATTTATAAAGTGAAGAACCGTTACCAAAAGTAAATCTAAATAAACGTTATCAAATAGGAGTTATTTGAATAAGATAAATCAATTAGAGTTAGAAATGATCGATTAGAGTTAGAATAAATCAATTTGAGTTAGAATTAACCAGTTAGAGTTAATCAGTTAGAATTAACCAGTTAGAGTTAATCAGTTAGAATTTACCAGTTAGGGTTGACTAGTTAGGGTTAGAGTTAACTAATTAGAGTTATTCAAATGGAGTTAATCGAGTAGAGTTATCGAATATCACTTATTCGAAGTAGAGTTATCGAATAGTGTATTCGAGAGAAGAGTAAACGAATATTGGTTATTCGAGGTAAGTTAATCGAATCTAGTTATTCGAAAAGGGGAGTTATCAAATCTATTAGAATTAAAGGAGTTAATCGAATCTACTTTATTCGAATAGAAGTAAAGGAGTTAATCGAATCCAGTTTATTCGAATAGAAGTAAAGGAGTTAATCAAATATAGTTTATTCGAGTAGAATTAAAGGAGTTAATCGAATCTAGTTTATTTTAATAGAAGTAAAGAAGTTAATCGAATCTAGTTATTTGTAAGAGAGAGTATCGAATATAGTTATTCGAAGGGAGGAGTTATCAAATAGAGATATTCGAAAGAGAATTACGTAAGGAAGTGTTAAAGATTTAGGAAGGGGAAACTTATCTTATTTCGAGGTTAAAGATGTCGTTCAGTTAAGGTCTGAGAGGTAATTATACCCCAACTTGGTTGACTTCGTTTTTAATTTAGAAATGGTTAAGGTTCGAAAGTGAAAGGAGTTAAGTGGAATTTGTTAATGAGTATAGTGGTTTGGGTCGTCATCGCAATGTGGATTTAAACATCCATTTAAATCAAAATAAAGGAGTATTTGGAAATGTTTTCCAAATCAGAATAGAATGTAATCAAAGATTTGAAATTGAAAATATGAATTAGAAATTTATAAGGAAAAGAATAAATTTATGATAGGATAAATTTAAGAGTTAATAAAGTTAAATGATGTTTGATTGATATTATTTCCATCTGGAAATAATATCGTTGTTTGCACACTTATTTTTCTTTGATAGTTAACTCACCGACTATCGAAGTTTTTGACCATTTTAACGTTGTTAATATGGAGAAACCGGTTGGATTATTATCCAAAGAACCACTCTGTATTGGCATAAGCATTGCGAATCATTTATGCCAAAGATAATTGAAGACGGAGTAAAGTGCAAGGGCTGTTGTATAAGTCTTAGATAACAGCGACTAAGATGGATATACTGAATAGTGCCTTCGGTTTGTCCAGTCCCAGGACAACTTGTATGGATGAAGGTCTGACAGAGTATATCCAATGGATCACGTAAGTTGATCTCTTCAAACATATATACGTTGGTGGCGGAGGAATTCGTTTCTCTTAGCTGTATACCCGTTGTATTTTTGAGGAAATCAATTTGTGATTTTGGCGGGTATGACGATGTGACATTCTAAGTGAATGGAGATGTGGCATGTAAACCTGAATGACTTGTATGGATGAATGTCTGACAGAGTATTTCCAGAAAGGTCACGTACATTGATTTCTTCAACCGTACCAAGAGTGGAAGCAGAGAAGGAAACTTCTTTAGCTAACACGTAATGTACTGTTGTAGACGTTAATTAGTGATTTTCAATGGATCTGACAATGTGGCATTCGAAGTGAATCTGATGTGATGATGAAGCGTAACCTTTAGCCTCATCAACCGGTAAATGACAGAAATCAGGCAGGTAGCATGGCTATGTAGGTCGCACCTATTATGGTGTATAATCACCTGATTTAGAGTTTCATTTACTTCTAAAAATCTATTGTTGATGCTGTCCCATTCAGGAAACGGTTGCTGATCCCAACCGTTGGTGATATACATTCGATACACTTAGCGAAATGAGTGGTCGGTCATGTGTGGCCGGGTTGCAAGATGTTCTTGTTGAACCCAGTGTATTCCTCTCTAGAGGTACACTAGCAGAAGGTGGTTCCATACCTTGTCATAGTTGGAAATCCATTATCCAATACGTGCTTGCGATTTTGATTGTATCTGTATATGTAGAACGTGAGATGAAAGCGTTTCTGGTAGATTGATATCTATTTGTACTTAGACATTATTATAATATTAGAATGATATTGCTTATCAAAGATGTTGGATTCTCATAAGGGAAAAACCCATTCCGTATTCACGGCGTGGTCTTATGAGATATCATATACCTGTTTACCCTGTTTTACTCACACCAGTCCCATGACTGACCCGGAGTTTATTTTGTTTTGTTTCCCTAAACTCTTGGGTGCCTAAATTTGTACGGGCAGTCAAGTAGTCGGGATTTACAGATATACTTGAAGAGTTGGAGCAGGAGACTTCAGGATCATATAGCTATAGTTTATTTCCACTTTGTTGTAAGTGCTGTACTCTGATAAGTGCTATTGTATACATAACTGTTATATTTCAAAGTTATGTTATATATTATATGTTATTCGTTCCGCTGTAAGATTCGTGATACTCTGATGATGTAAGTTCTTCTTTTCTTCTTCTATTCTAAGTTTCTATCTTATCTATCCTCACCCTCTAATTTCTTTCACTAATTACCAGGATTTTTCGATGTTTGGTTATCGACATCGAGTTTATGTCGATAACCAAAGTCTCTAAAAATCCGGGTCATTACAGTTTGATTCTGTGTCTGTGATTGTTTATGTGGTGTTTGATTCATATAGTTTATTACATAAGTTTTAGATTTTATTTAAATTCTCAAAAACACTATTCACCCCCTCTAGTGTTTGTTTTGCCTTAACGATCCATTACGCAATCCCTAACAAGTCCATTGTGCAAAATTAGTTGTGGGTTCAACATACTTAGTCTGTGTACTGATCCAAGTATCTAATCCTACTAATTGTAAATATATTTTCATTCTACATGCCCAATATGAATAATTACTACCAAAAAACAGTGGACTAACCCTCTACAAAAGAACTATTATCACCAGTATTGGTTTCCATTTAATATTTTCAAAAATCTATTATGAACTTTTTGAAAACCTATGCTCTGATACCAATTGTTAGGGAATACGGAATGCGGATCTTAAGACAGGACTAACACTAGAGAAGGGTGAATAGTGTTTTCTAAGAATTTATGAAAATCTAAAACTTATATGATCTACTATATGAATCACACACAAAAGAGATGATCAAAGACACATAATCAAACACAAACACAAAAACAGATAAATATAAAATGCAGAAAAAGGAAATAGCACACTAGATTTTGTAATGGTTTGGACTACTCCTACGTAGTCCCATGCAATGCTAGATTGCGCAACGTTTTATTATTATCAATATCCAAGTACAGTCCCCTTGATTTCATGGCTATAAGGTTAACAACGCTCCAATCACTCTTGATTTTCTGGCTACAAGGTTTACACTGCTCTCTTTCCTTGATTTCAGGGCTACAAGTAACACAGTTTGAGTATATTAATTGGGGTGCTTGAACTTGCCCTGTCAGAGTTCCTATTTTGCAACTTCCCATTGGTCACCTTCCTATTTGGAGAATTATTCCTGCAAAGAGTTCCTTCTATTCCGAAAGGCTAACAGTGGATATCTTAACTATCGGATTAACTATGAACAATTCCTAAATGATTACAGCAGTCCTAAAACTCGTCAATAGCACATCAATTCAGAGAGTAGTGGATAGAGAGTGAGAAAAGAAGAAGATTTATATAATTAGAGTAGAAATCGGCAAAGTAGGAGTGTAGAAATCAATAAAATGATAAATAATAATGGTGGGATGAAGAGGGGTGAAGATGAATTATGAAAAAATTCGAAATCAACCCTTATTTATAAGATTTGAAAGGTTGTAACGTTTCAAAACCGTTACAAATAGTGAAAAGACACTTCCTTTCAAAATTGAATTTCTGGCAGTTGTATGTCAACATAAGTATGTTGAAAATTTGAATTTTGAACTTTTCAAGTGTTTAAATGTATATATTATTCTAGAAATTCTTGAGTCAAAACTTAGTGATATAATTAAATGAATATTCTAAGGTGTAAAATCATATGAAATCATTAAAATATATAAACATATTAATAAAATTATAAGGTTTAAAACTATAAAATCAAAAGATTATAAAACTATACATATAAATTTATATATATTAGAAACTTTAAATTTATTTGAAATCATAAGTAAGATAGAATAATTTGAAAATAATTTGAGAATAATTTGAAAACAGAATTTGAATTTAAAAATTAGAATTTGTAAAACAGAATTTGAATTTGAACCTGGAGTGCTATTCAGAGTCTTACATATAAACTAGACTATATTACCATATTTTTCTTGAGCTCTTGATAACTTCATAACTCACGGGTCATGAATCTCCTCTGAATTCTGAATCTCTTGTAACTCTAAAACTATACAGTTTTCAGTATTTAAGTCCTGTATAAAAATCCTACATATATTTAACACCCCGCATTTTTAATGAAATTAAAAATGTGGAAATATGTATATATATATATTGTATGCATGGATATATTTAAGGGAGAAATTAAATGACAATAAAATTGCAGGTAATAAGTTAATGCAGTGAAATGAAGAAAAAGATAAATAAAAGAAATTACATGCACATGAAATGCGAAGAAATGCACGCGAACATTAAAAAAAAAAGAAATAAAAAGGAGAATTTGAAGAGCCTCCAGAATTTGGTCATAAAATTATCATCATTGCGTTCGTGGCGATTTTCTAGTCAATTTAGACCTACAGTTTGTAGAAAACTGATTTAAAATGAAGAAGATATCTTTAAATTAAATATTTCAGCAAAACATAAAAAATAGGAATGAGAGAATAATGTGTAGCATTGTTCTAAGTCTTATTAGCAAAAGACTTAGTAGCTCATTTGGTTAGTACATGTGACTTGTATGCAAGAGGTTCTGAGTTCAATCCCCGCCAGTGCCATATTTTTGTTTTAGGGGAATAGCTAAAAAGTGGCTTAGTGTGAACGCAGTTCAATTAAAAAGAGGTTTAGTGTGAAAAGGGCCAATTGGAGGATTAATTGAAAAGATGGTTAAAAAGAAAAATAAATAAATAAATAAATATATATATATATAAAATAAAAATAAAATTGATATATACATATATGACGTGTAGGTGTCAACACCCCTGCTGCTGCGCATCAAGTTGCACACATGGCGCATTTTTATTGGTTAATGACTATTTTTGAGTTTTAAGGCTGACGTGGCCTCTTTTGGTTGGCTGAGTGATGTGTCTTTTTAAAATCTGAATGGTTTAGATGAATCTTAGTCAAATCTAAAGGCCTTTATTCATCACATACACCTATATAAATATACCTAGACTTAAACCTAATTCACAATACACTAATTCATGGAGCCTCCATGCTGGACAAATCTAAACTAGTCTTTCTTCTACGCTAAAGCAAATCAGAATAGGAGTATTCATATTGGAAGATAAGAATAGATATACAACTACAACACCTATTTCTCTTCTTTTAGATCCAGCCATGGTGAGCTCATGTTACTTTCAGAAATGAAATTTGATTGTGATCCTGACATTGTTAATAAATCTGAATCTGAGATTATGCCTATTTCTATTTAGATCTGTCCTTCTATACCCATTGGATCTATTTTCTTGCTCTATGCCCACTCATGCTTCATATGTCTATTTTATGCAAGTTTTGATGATTCTCTTCCCTTCCCTTCTTTTCCTTTTATTTATGAGATTAGGCTAACTTCGAGCCTAATTATATTTTACGTTGAATTATACTCTATTTTCTTGCTCTATGCCCGCTCACACTTCATATGTCTATTTTATGCCAGTTTTGATGATTCTCTTCCCTTCCCTTCCCTTCTTTTCCTTTTATTTATGAGATTAGGCTAACTTCGAGCCTAATTATATTTTACGTTGAATTATACGTACGAATGATATGGGAAAAGTTTGGGAAAATATTGAATAATATGCAAATGGGGCATAAATTGAATTGTAAACATGTAATTGATTTGGGGGCATAACACATGTTGTAATTTAAGACCTAAATTTGGGGCATACTTTACACGATGGTTTTTGATTTGGAAGAAGGGGATTATTGTGTATAGTGATATATGACTTAGGCATGAAAACCTATATTGAAATAGGGATAACGGTTAAATATGAACACACGTAAATTGGGATTTTGGGTAATTGGCATACACTGTAATCAAAGCCGATAATTTGGCATTACTTGTATCATGAATCATCACTGGGGTTTTTAGGGCATAACCTGTACTGTGCAATTTAACTAAAACTTGGGGCAAATGTTATATTGTGAATTATGACTGTAATTTGGGCATGCAAATTTGTAAGTTTAATTTATGATTAAGTGAAATATGTTAATGGAAGAGTAAAAGAATTTGTGGAGCCTGTTTAATCCGTTGAAACTGAATATTGTAATTGGAAAGCCTACGATGTATATGAATAAATTGGCTAAGATAAGCATGCTAAGACATGAGGTTAGACTCCGTTTGCGGTAGAAGCCTGCCCGGAACCAATCGGCCTAACCAGCAACCACAAACGGTCAGTCTAATGTGAGAGGTCGTAGGCATAACTAAAAGATGCTTAGACACGAGGTTAAGTCTGGCTTGTGACAGAAGTCTGCCCAGAACCGCCCGGCACATCCAGCGGCCACAATCTATCGACTTAATGTGAGAGATCCATGCATTAATAACTAATTAATGCTGATCAAAGATGAATATGATACCTAAAACATGTTAGGTGGGTGGGGTTAAGTTAACCTGAGTGAGATGACAACTTAACCAATATTACATGAATAAGTGGATAGAGTTAAGGCAAGCTTAACAAATAATACATATTGATTTGATAAGTGGATGGGGTTAAGTCAACTGGGCGGATGAATCTGACAAACCCATTTCGTAAATCTGTGGGCTTAATACAAGATTAAGTGAAACATGTTAATTTGTAAGTCTGTTAATCCGTACACCTAATCTGTTAATTTGAAAGTCTGTTAATCCGTAAACCTGATCTGTTAATCTATAAATCTATTAATCTATATGTCTGATCTGTATACTAGTTAATCTAAAATCTGCACATCTGAAATCTATTAGTCTGGGAACACAACGTTAGGAGGGGTATTTAATTGTGCCATCTGCTGTGTGAGACCCATATTAGTCAGTAACCCTTTCTGGTATCAAACGGTTGACCCAACATTAGGTAGGGGTCAGGGCATGCTTACTGAACTAATTATAAGAGGTTCATTCTGATAATGGCAAGGGGTGTTGATGGCCCGTTCCAACCGGTTCATGTGCGTGCATGGATTCGGTCTGCTCTAGGGAAGTTAAGACGCCGTGACATCTGTAAATAAGTCTATGTCTATCTGTAGGTTGCCACTTTAGGGAGTGATACACCCTTCTGTGGGGCTGACACAAGGTATTTATGTATTAGGGAGCCGATCGCTTGGGGGTAAAATTTAGGATACAACTAGTTCTGTCTGTTTCTGTGGGGTACCGTCTGTTCCTGTGGGGTGGTAACACCTGTCTATTTCTGTATGATACCATCTGTTGGGGTGGTAAAGGTCCATCACTAGTGTACACCTAATTACTAGCATTCTGTTTTTGTACCGTCTGTCTCTGTTAGGGTGGTAAAGGCCCATTACGAGCATCCTGTTTCTGAAGAGATCGTTATGTTTCTGTTTTTGTTTAGACATTAAGACAACACCTAATTCTGTTATACAAGTACTGGTGCAGGGAAAAGTAAGTGAGAAGCATAGCTTGGTCATAGATTATTCTGCTCTGTTCTGTTTATCTCGTTTATACCTGTTATTCTGGTTCCTGTTATCTCTCATCCAGTTTTATTTTCATGTCATGATACTATTATCTGTTTATATGCTGAAAGTCACTGGACTCACCAAACTTATGTCTGACCTACTTTGTTTCACCTCTTTTCTTCCGTCCTCCCCAGGTTCTCATGGAGGAAATATGCAATCTTAGTTCGGATATCTTTTTCTTCTAGCTTGAAGTTGAAAGATGTATTGCTTGGCTTTGATTCTGCTTAATTATGGCATTTTCTATTGAGGATTATGGCTTTAAAATTATGTACTCTGAAGGCTTTTGTACAAGACTGATATTATGTACTTGGTTTTGTTGTTTTGAAGATGTAACCAAGCTTATTTCTGTTACTGCTGCAATAAAGTTATAAAATTTTCAAGTATTACTTTATCTGTCTTGTAATTTTTAGTTCTGTTTACTTGTAACGTTCCACGAAACCTAATGCATTCCCTTTGTGAGTGACATTAACAGACGTGGGGTGTTACACGTGGTACCAGAGTTGAAGGTTACCAGAACAGATAAAAGATTTTGAAAATCGTTTTCAAAAGGATTTTTAGAAAGAAGTATTCAAAAACATGTTTTAAAGAGGGCATTTTCAAGAGAAAAGTTTATTACGAAAAACATAATCCTCAAGAGCCATATATCTTTCTTCCGATTCTCCGTTTTGAATCTCTTCCTTTTAACTTTCTGAATCTCTTCCTCCGCGTTTAGATGCTTTTCCTAAAATATGTAAGGACTTCGGTGCGACGGGCGGAAAACCGCTTCATGGGACTAAGACGTTTGTCAAGGCTAGAAATTGGCTCAAGGAAGTGAAGGACATGTTTGGTATCTTTGAGATAGACGTTGGAAGGAAGGTTCAACTAGGTGCTTTGTAATGATCCGGATTCTTATGGGTTAATTTTGAATATTTAATATTTAGTTTAAATATTGATTTGATAATATAAGTGAATTTTTATGTTAAGATATTAATTTAATAATCAATTTCGATTTAACATCGAATATATTAAACCATCGTAATACGAAAAATAATTCAGTTTGAGATTTACAACTGAATGAAATACAGTTCAGACTTCTGTTTGAATTCGAATAATAATATTAATTTATTTTCGTAGAATAAATTGTGTTGAATTTAATTTATATCAATTTAAATAAATATCTGTTCCGGATAATCGAACTAGACTTCGATACTTATTCCAGTGTGTTCAAAATAGTGGTGTAACCCTAGGAATGTCAGTGGTTGGGTTCAGAAAGAAGTTCGGAATCATTGGGAATTTTAATTAAAGGATACCGGTGTAAAACAAATTAAAATAAAATAAAATAAGGAAGTATTCATGGTCTATAAAAATCACACGTCCTCTGTTTAATTCTTCTGTGGTTCGAAGGCTTCAAGCAAATAATGACCTCGCTGTTCAATTCAAAACCACGCCATCCTTTATATAATCGTGCCCTGCCCCTTCTTCCATTCCATTTTCGTTACTCCGGAAACTGAACTCTTCAAAAAAATTTAAAAACCGTATTTTTAGCGTCATTTTGTTTCCTACGAAAGCAATTTTATCAAATCGAAAATGAAATCCTCTAGTTCTGGACTCATTATACTCCTTAGACCAACTGCTTCGCACCCGTATGCTCTATAGTGGGTTCGATACTACTCCTTGTTGATCGATTTTGGAAGCAACAACTAGGGCTTGCACGGGTTCATGATTCAGAGGGGGGCGCGATATAGAAAATCGAGTTGAGCAGCGTTGGCTAGGGTTAGAGTAGCGATCGAGTTTTGGGAGCTCACCGCGATTGTGAGAGGGGATCCAATGCGGTTTACTGTCGCTACACAATAACGTTCTTGATGCGATGGGTTTTGGTGATTACGTTGGTGATCTGGAAAGGGTGAACGAGGGTCACGACATACAATGGAGGTGAAAAGAGGATTTGGTCTGTTCTTAGGTGTCTGGGATAAAGTCTGTCGATGAATGAGGGGAAGACAGAGCTGCTAGTAGCATTTTCAACTAGGAAGGTTTGGGTGCAGCGATTCTGAGCATTTAACAGTGGAGAATTTATGCAGTAAGGATTATTGAAAATATCGGATATAGGTGAAGCTATGAAAACGATGTCTTGGGCCATCGTTTGTTTCGAATAAGGTACATGTTCCATAAATATTAAAGTTCTTAGAATAATTCTTTTATTTTAGGAAGCTAATTTAAATCAATAATTGTTTAATTAGTAAATGGTTAGAATTTAAATTAGTAAATGGTTAGAATTTAATTAGTATATAACTTAGAATTTAGTTAGTATATCGTTTAGGATTTAACTAGTATATCAATTAAGATTAATTAATTCATTTGTTAGTAGTTAATTTAATTAAATAATTGTTTAATTGTTAAATTAAAACATATAATTGTAGGTTCAAGCTAAAACGATTCGAGTAGATTCGAGGCCGTGTTGATAAGGATTATAAAACGGAGTATTCAGCAAAAGGAAAATACAGTGAGTAAATCTCACTCACCTTAATTAGAATTATTTTTATGTCGTTAAAAATAATTGTTGTTGCTTATTTGGATTTTTCTGGTTGCTTTAAATATATTAGTTATTTAGGGTTGACTATTATACATATATTGGGTTGATGGTTGGATTGATTCCCGCAGTCTCATTAGCTGATGCCCGCAGTTTCATAGCGGATGATTTCCCTATGCACCCCACAAATATATATTAGTGGATGACCTTCATACCGCGATATTGTGACGGCAAGGAATTTCGCTCGGTCCGAACCAGTCGCTAAACCGATCCAGGCCGTTCGAAAACGCCCTATCGTTTGAGAACAGGACAAAACAGAACGCATACAGAAGAACATTTCATTGTATATTACAACAATGCATCAGATTACAAGAATATACAGAGTATGAATAAATATTACACAGAAATATCAGAGATTTAAATTACATTTAAATACATCGCAGCGGAAAATAATATAATACACAACTAGAAGGAGATATACGGATACAAAGCTCTCCGGATATCGTTCCAGCTGTAAACCAGGATCCTGTGAATATAAATCTGCAAAACCAAAACTACTAGCTGCCCGTGTCGAAAATAGGGGCACCCAGAGTTTAGGTTAAAACAATAAACTCCAGGTCAGTCATGTGACTGGTGTGAGAACTAAAACAGTCATTAATCTTTATTTTAAATCATTAGGTAAATCAAGGGACCACACCGTATAACACTGAACGGGTTTCCTCCCAAGAATACCAGTGCATAAAACAAACAGCGCAATGCTAAATAAAGAAAAATGAAGCTGTTATAAGACCCAGGTCCTATCACACAATGCAACGCAAGCCGGGGGATAGGGTTTTTACCTTATAACAGCCAAAGAATGCTTGATACGTTTAAAACAAATCATTTGATACTATTATAAGTGCATAGTGTATAAAACAACTTCAAATCATAAGTATCAATCATAGGCGACATGAGCGTCCCATGCCACTATGTCGCCATATATAGGTTTACAAATAAAACCGCAAATGTCACGTATTTGGAAGCTGGATTTCCATCTATGAACCGAGGCAAAAGATAGTCCTCAACCGTTTTCGTGACTCTCTAGCCCGAGCCACAGGGTCAGAGCGCATCGACCCTTGGATCGTCAGGGCCGGTCCACCGATGTGGATTAAAATGCCTGAACACTGCGTTTCCCCGCCCTTTGGGGCGTAAATGAGCCAACTAAATGACTCCATCGGTTCGAGAACGACCGATCAATCCGAGGCGCCTCGCAACAGCAACAACCACATAAGTCAAACTCGTCAGGGCGTGTAAAACCACTGACGCCACTTCTAACTAGAAAGAAACGCATGCCCTCCCTGAGGTCCGTCTCCCGTTTTTGGTTCATACCGGGTGTGAAACACGCGAGGTAAACGTTACACAAAGCTACGCCACAAAGGCCGTGCTTTGATCATCACCACAAGACTTTGCTTTTCAACAGAAGCCTCGATCAATTGCCACTTAGGCATGCCACACAGGCAATTCACTCCATGCGTTTGATATCCATCAATATATAACCCCTGAGCTCGTACGTCTCAGAGAAGGGCGTTAAGCAAGAGAATAAATTCTCCGCCGCCAAACAGATATACATTTAACAGAGATCAATCACACGGACTAAAATCCAATGTCAGACACACAGTCCATTTACAAGTCCGTTCTGGGTCTGAACGAAACCGGAGGCACCTAGTACCCCGCTTATCCATCGATCTCCAAGTACGTCTGGACGATCACTAACTGTTTCCATCTTCTTGGGTGTACAGCCCAATCAAGATCATCAGTAATTACCCAAACGACGTGAAGACCTCCGGTCTTCCACCATCGTCTTCATCTTCGACTTATCGTCGTATCAGTTATTCAGAATGGGATAAACCCGGTCTTTCCGAATAACTCGCGTATATATTATAAAAGTGTTACACAAACACAACATACGCCTCATTCCAATTCATTAGTCACTAACCGTAAATTAATCAAGAGAATAATTCCCCAAATATTAACCCCGAAGGCCGAAACCAACATCAGATCAATATCCAGAAAACCATTCTGCTTGGCTAACCGACAGTTAGTTTCTAAATTTCACATTCATAGGGAAAGGTTCCCATTAATTTTATCCGAGATGAATTTCTTGAATTTATTCTTTAATCTATTTTTGAATATCAACTCAAACTAGTCGGGATTAGCGAACCTTACCGAAGTAATCATTTATTTTAATTTCCCAATCCCAACCTATTCATCCCATGAAGTAAAACTGGTAATACTTCATATCTAACACCACAGTGTTATCGGTAAATTCAATTACCATTTCACGTTCAAATCTAATTAAAGATTTAACTATCGCCTGGAGCAAAACTGGTGATACTCCATTTTCGATCATTTCAATCTAATTAAAGATTCATTAAAACTCCACTTAGTTTTAATCGTTAACTGGGTTAAAGAATCAGTGTCATTTAAAACACGGTTCACGATAAACCCAAAATCACATTCATTAATTATCGGGTTAAAGAACGAGTGTTATTTAAAACACTGTTCACGATAAACCCAAAAATCAATATCAATTCAATTCCAATTAAATATTATTTAATTGGTACACTTCATTAAATCTAAATAAAAGATTTAATCTTTTCTCAACTGGGTTCAAGAACAGTGTTAGTGAAGACACCATTCACGACAAACCCAAATCACCTTTGATATTAAATACAAGGATCTGAATAGAAAATATCCCGGCTTATATTCAATATCAAATTCTACGATTAACAAATATCGTATTGGAAATAACGATATAAATATATATCTTTCAAATTTCCGTAACAACATCTGTATAATCACGAATTCCAACATCGAAATATTCCGAAGACAATTTCGATTCAAATCCACTCCAATGCAATCATTGGATATTCTGGTTATTTTCAAAAACCCTTTTTAAATTCAATTTATTTATTTAAAAATAAATAGAATTATTATTCTAGTTCAAAACTAGTTCATTTCGATAAAAATCTATTTTTATCTTTTCAAATATGGAGTTTTTCATCCCAATCCTTTCTAAATCATTTCTTATGATTTTACACAAATTATTACTATTTTTAATAATTTTATCAAGGCCCGTACAGTCGATTTCCAACAATGGCCATCGAACTGCACTTATAGCGACCTTTTTCAAATTTGATTTGGACATAATTGCAAATCCAACCGTTAGATTTCTAATTTCTAATATTCGTTAGAAAGCTCTTTTCGATACGAACCCAACGGTTCCGGTTTTAGGAGAATCCGACGGTCGGATCTCCCGTAATGTCCGTTTGAAATAAATGGTCGAAATTCGCGAACTGCCGCGGCGCGGCGCGTTCTATTCAGGCCATTATATTATATATATATATATATATATATAATATAATTCGTCGATTTCTATTTAAAACGAATTATATAAATAGTTTTAAAATTCGTTTCAAAAGCAATTTCAACTTCCATTTCAATTCAAATCAAAATTGAATTCTTCTTTATAAATTCGTTTTAAAATTCATTTCTATTCAATTCAATTTGAATTCGTTTTCAATTCAATTCATTTCGAAATCGTTTTCAATTCAATTCATTTCGAAATCGTTTTCAATTCAATTCATTTCGAAATCGTTTTCAATTCAATTCATTTCGAAATCGTTTTCAATTCAATTCATTTCGAAATCGTTTTCAATTCAATTCATTTCGAAATCGTTTTCAATTCAATTCATTTCGAAATCGTTTTCAATTCAATTCATTTCGAAATCGTTTTTCAAATCGATATAAATATCGTTCACGTCAAAATGGCGTCAATCTAATCAACACGGCTTAATAAATTTCTATTTTTCAAATATTCTATTTCAAATGTTTCTTTTTCAAAATAGTTGTTATTATCAAAATATTTCGTTCAACACATGACCAATCTCAATGAATGAGTACTGTCAACACATGAACTTTTATTTTATATCGATAAAGGTGCAAATTTTATTACTAAAATATTTCGTTCAACACATGACCAATCTCAATGAATGAGTACTGTCAACACATGAACTTTTATTTTATATCGATAAAGGTGCAAATTTTATTACTAATATATTTCGTTCAACACATGACCAATCTCAATGAATGAGTACTGTCAACACATGAACTTTTATTTTATAATATACTTTATTTTTCAAATTGGAATGAGGCCCAATCAATTACCATATAAAGTAAATTATATGGATTTTCATACATTACACACATATAATAGCATTGAAAATAATCAACCATCAACCAAAGTGCACTACACTGTATAAGCATCAAATATAGATATCTAACGCTTATAACAGCCTGTCAATCAATCGATCGACATATTTAATCAATCAGGATGAGTGAACTTCAAATTTCATCCTAACACCCGTGTGGGGTTTCAAACAATCAAACACATATTTTATTTGTGCTGTTGGGCGATGTGTAAAATTTATCGACCCAATCAATGTCCTTCAAATAGGTGTACATAAACAAACCGTCTGGTTTGTAAATGAATATTTATTTTATTCACTTTCACTATATTCATATTCACGTTAAAAATTATATTTTTAACGATAAAACATTTTATTCCAACATATGAATTTCTATTATTCATTTACACAAATAAAATGATATTTTTATTTTCTAACATATTTTAGAAAATTTCGGCGGCATAACGGCACGATACTAGAAACGGGACAAGGCCTAGCCTTATCCCCGGTCTAGTGAAGGCCCACGCCATTCACACATCAATCAAACCAATCAATCAAATTCAAATCAAATCATCAAGCTAATTTATGCAACCAAACAAACAAGTCCATGGTCTGTGGACAATTGTGTCGAGTGCTACTAAGCACCGTCTGCATCCTAGTATATATATATAACTAGAAAATAAATTTGAAAGGTGAGAAATTCTCACTTATAGCTATCCAATCATCTTGACTCTTCTTTTGCAGAATTCTTCGTCGACCTCGCCTTTTTGTCGCTTTCGCCCGTATTCTCTACATATGTAAAAATCGAATTTTTACTTCGCTACTCAATATATAAAAATCATATTTTTATTTCGAAGTTCAATATATAAAAATCATATTTTTATTTCGAAGTTCAATATATAAAAATCATATTTTTATTTCGAAGTTCAATATATAAAAATTCTATTTTTATTTCGAAGTTCAATATATAAAAATTCTATTTTTATTTCGAAGTTCAATATATAAAAATTCTATTTTTATTTCGAAGTTCAATATATAAAAATCATATTTTTAATTCGAAAACTATATATAAATAAATCCTATAATTTTTCCAAAGATCACATTTTTTTGTTTTAGAAAAAAACTCGTCTTTCTACTTGCAAAAATCACATCTTTTTAACCCTATGTTAATAAATGAATTTTTGAAAATAAAACAATGCTATTTTATATTTTTATAACCCAAGGTTATTCATATTTTAAAAAAAAAAACAATATCTATTTTTATTTTTAAAACAAACAAAGCTGTTTATATTTTAAAAACTAAGTTGTATATATTTCATAAAAATCTTATTTTTATTCCGATGTTATTCATATTATATAAAAAAAAACAATGACTATATTTACTTTCAAAAACAAAGAATGTATTTATTTTCAAAAACAAAGAATGTATTTATTTTCAAAAACAAAGAATGTATTTATTTTCAAAAACAAAGAATGTATTTATTTTCAAAAACCAAGAATGTATTTATTTTCAAAAACCAAGAATGTATTTATTTTCAAACCCATGCTAATTTCCTTTTGAAATTTAATTATATGGTTAAAAGAATACACTGTAACCTGTTTGCTTCTGTACACGTCGAAATCGACAGCCGCCCTCTAGGGCTTCTTTGCTCCTCCATCTCGCTCGCCAAAAGCATCATCGGAGTACCCCCCCACTGAGCGGCGCCGCGAGAGCCTCCCATCGCCGGAGTTCACGCGAACTCGCACCCCCATAGCCACCGTGAATCGCCAGCAACCGAACCCGCCTCCAGCTCGAAATCCAACCCATCCATGCCACGAAATTCAATCACCACCGTATGGATTTGTTGATCATGAAGGGCCTAACAATTACCGCTCAAGAATTTTCGTAATTGCAACTGAGATTTAGGGAATTTGAGGGTCGAATTTCTGAAGATGTGGCTCGCAATCGTTTGAGGAGCGACGGTCTCCTGGCGTTGACCACGGGTTTCAACGTTTGACTAGGGTTTGGAGAAATAAACCCTTATATCTATAATAATGTTATTTTATTTAATTTAATTCATTAATTACCTGTTTAACATTACTAACTTCAAACCAAACCAAACGACTGTCGCCCCTAGCTAATTACCCCCATTCTGAACACAATGGGATATGCTGCGTAACCCAACTCGGCTGTTACGATCAGTTTTCGTTAAATTTAAAATATAACTCATTATATTTAGGGGTGGCAATCAGACCCGACCCGATGGACCCGGACCCGACCCAGCGGGTCTCGGTTCTAGGCGGGTCGGGTTTTGTCGGGTCTAAACTATACATTTCAAAAATCTGGACCCGACCCGACCCGAGCTTCGGTTCGGGTCGGGTCGGGTAAAAGTTCGGGTCGGGTCGGGTCGGTTTGGGTCCGATTGAATAATAACACTAAAAATACATATATTTTAATGTTTTTTGGTCGGGTCTTTCGGGTTCGGGTCTATGCGGGTCGGGTTTGATCGGGTCTTGATGGTATTTTTCATAACCTAGACCCGACCCGAGACCCATCGGGTTCGGTTCGGGTTCGGGTCTTTTCGGGTCGGATCGGTTCGGGTTCTCGGTTCTCGGTTCTAATTGCCAGCCCTAATTATATTGAATTTTAAACGTACATTTCAAATTACCGGGGTCGCATACGAACTTTAAAAATTCTAGAAAAATATTTCCTAGCTTCGTATTGACGATACGGTCCTAACAAAACTAATTTCGTCAAATTCCGAGACCGTTTGAAAAATGGCCATTTTCCAGTCGATTAAAATCAACTGAAACTGGTCAAACGCGTTTTCCTTCGCCACGCTCACATATTGATTCGAAAAATTACGAAATTTGAAACCTAGCAATAATTTGACACTGCGGATCCAACAAAAGTGGTTTCGTCGAAATCCGAGGTCGTTTGCAAAATGTCTATTTTTAAGGGCCTGAATTCCATAGCGACTATTCAGAATTTTCAACTGGACATATCTTTTGATTCCCGCTACGAAATCTTGAATTTTCGGATTCGTTGGAAAGATATCATCAATTAGATCCTAACGTTTTTGGTTTCACTAAAATCCGGATTGTTTTGCACCCGGTACATTCAATTGAAGCTTGAAATCGAATTATCGAACTACCGCGCCATTTTCAATTCTATTTATAATTATAAATAATATTTATATTCTAACGACGACGCGTATAATATATACGTGCGAATTATATTCAAAATAAATTTCTCGTCGTTTTTATTTAAAATAATTCATTTTAAATATTCAAAATTCGCTAAAATTGCCAAAATAAAAATTTTAAACTGGCCCAGATTTTCGGGTTGTTACAATCTCCCCCACTTAAAACTTTTCGTCCCCGAAAAGGAACAAAGTCGAAAGTGGTTTGATTAATAAGCTCTACATTCGGTCTGGCTTGCATTCTCCAACTTTTCAGTTTCTGAGAATTTTCAAAATTTCAAAAAATTTGGCTAACACCCTAAATTTTTGAAAAATTTCGCCATAACCTCCCCTGCACCGGGAGCATCGGGGAATTTCAAATAGCTTCCCCGGTCCTTCAGATCTCAAAAAGAAAAAGAAAAAGCCAAGCGGCTAGCCAATAGGCTCATAAAATCATCATCACCCAAACAAAACAGTAAATTATGTAGTAAACATGTACCTATTTGTCGGGCAAACAAATTTTATTCTTCGGCTCTAGCCTCCTTGCTATGACCTGTTCAAGGTAAGTACAAGTATATGCAAGCAAATGCGACCAATTTCAATACAATTCATTATTTGATCAAATTAGGCATAATGGTTCCAAATTATCAAACAATTAAACAAACAACACAAACATCAATCAATTAGTGAATTAGAGTTTCAAATTCATAAATTTGATACATATACAGAAAATCATGTTTTTGATGCCAATTCACAAAGATGTGTTCTAACTATATTAGTTTTGGTTCTCACACCAGTCTAATGGAAATATATAGAAATCACACCTTCGTCACTCGAAAATAAATGCTGATGATGTTTCGAACCACCATCAGAACATTGTCGGGCTACTAGAGTGCGGTTCTATATCTACCCGGTATATTAAAACTTCGAATATACGCGGATCAGACGTATACGCAAAATCTATATATACTGGATTGTCCAAATCAATATAAATAAATAATCAACTACGAATAATTGAGTTAAATTTTCAAAACAAAAATTTGTTTTCATTTGAAAAATATACTCTTCACACTCGTTCTAGGATACTACTGATCCCATCTCTAACGAGTCATTCTCATTGGATATTACTAATCCAATATCTGATGAATTCTTTCGTACGGTTCTAATGTGCCTTGTTCTCTGAGCTTTGTAAACCAAAGCTCTGATACCAACTGTGACGGCAAGGAATTTCGCTCGGTCCGAACCAGTCGCTAAACCGATCCAGGCCGTTCGAAAACGCCCTATCGTTTGAGAACAGGACAAAACAGAACGCATACAGAAGAACATTTCATTGTATATTACAACAATGCATCAGATTACAAGAATATACAGAGTATGAATAAATATTACACAGAAATATCAGAGATTTAAATTACATTTAAATACATCGCAGCGGAAAATAATATAATACACAACTCGTTGTTTGGTGTTTAAATATCACTCGACCTAAGTGTTTATTTATAAAAATATCATGGAAAGGATATTTGAGATATAAAAGGAAAATTCTATTTTTCTAAAAATAGAAATTTGAAATTCGAATGGAGTAACAATATTGACTTGTTTTGAATAAATAAAACAAGTACTGAAATTTATAAATGATGTTTATAAATAAAATAATACAGGAAACTGAAGTATTGAAATTTATAAAATAGTGTTTATAAATTGAATAATACAGCAAATGGAAGTGAATTTATAAATGGTATCTATAAATGAAATGGGAAAAATTATCACTTAGATAATTTGGGAAATGTAAATATGAGTGTGTATTTGTAAAGGGAAATTTATTTTTTCCAAAGGAGAATTTCAATTTCAAATGGATTTGAAAATAAGACTTGTTTAAAAATATATAAACAAGTATATAAATGGTGTTTGTAAATAAAGGAAAATTAGTCAATTAAGTTTAAGATTTGAATTCAACATTGAATAAGTAAATTAAACTTGTGAATTCATATTCAAATCGAATATGAAACCTGAGTTTGAAAAGTGGAATTGGATAAGTTTATAAGTAAGTTGAAATATATTTGAACATGTTATATTCAAATAAAAAGGTGAAATAGGCAAGAGAGTTGATTAACGAATTAATTAACGAATTAAGTTAAAACGATTGGATTAAGTTGAAATAAATTAGAAATGTATGGATATACATGAGACAGGTTTGAAATGAAGTGTTAGAAGAGATATAAATAGAATGCTCGACAAAAAGGTATGTATTTAATTTGAATATGAGATTTTATGCGCCGTATCGGCAAGCCGCTTGGCTTTTTGATTTTCTTTTTGAATAAAGTGGCCTGTGTGGCGGTTTGGGGATTTTCCCGATGCTCCCTATACAAAGAAGGTTATGGCGAATTTTTTTGGGAATTTAAGGAGTTAGAATATTTTAAGAAGATTTGGTAAACTAGAAATCTATATATCGATATATATAGAATTCGACAATGAAACGAACTTGAAATAGAATATTATAAATGAAAAGGAATTTTATAAATAGAATCCTGGGAGAAATACATTTTAAAGTGAACGATGATTTAAAAGCAAATGATTTGCAGATTTTAAATGATCGTGTTGATAAGAAGTTAATCAAATGGAGTTTAAGAAATAGAGTTAAGCAGAATTAGAAACTGACTGGAAATTAGTTGAGTTGAATGACTTTTTGAATATCGATCTGATGTTGGTTTCGGCCTTCGGGTTTATACTTAGGAAGTTGTTCTCTTACTAGTTACAGTTAGAGTCTGATAGATGTGGACGAATAGTGATATGAAAATATGCAATGGGAATGTTTTCCAGAGTTAATAAAATATATTTTATTTAGATAGAAAATAAGGAAATATGAATATATATATTTATATATGTTTGATGATTTGATCGATATTTCCACTTGGAAATAAGATTGTTGTGCGTACACGGATATTTTTCATTTGATAGTTAAATCACCGACTATCAAAGTTTTGACCATTTTTCCGTTGTTAATATGGAGATCCCGGTTGGATTATTATCCAAAGAACCACTCCGTATTGGCAGTAGCATTGCGAATCAGATTATATGAAGATAATCAAAGACGGAGTAGAGTGCAAGGACTTTTTCTATTAATAGAAATTGTGCCTTTGGTTTCATTCAGTCCCAGAACGAACGTATATGGACGAATGTCTGACAGAATATTTCCAATGATCGCATATGTTGGACTGTACAAATATATATAGTGGCAACAGATTTATTCCGTTAGCATAATATCCATAAGATTTGTGCAAATCAATTAATGATTAACAGATCTGACAATGTGGCATTCAAAGTGATTGTATTATCAATGAATGGCAAGTAAGCGTAGCCTCAGGCCTCAACAATCGGGAAATGACAAAAATCGGGCAGGCAGCATGGCTATGTGGTTAGCTCCCATTAGGGTGTATCATCACCTATCTAGAGATTCATTTAATTCCTTATTCTATTCGATGCTGTCCCATTCGGGAAACGGTTGCTGATCCCAACCGTTGGTGATATACATTCGATACACTCAAGCGAAATGGGTGGTCGGTCATGTGTGCTGAGTTGCAAGATGTTCTTGTTGAACTCGGTGTATTCTCCTCTAGAGATATACCAGCGACAGGTGGTTCCATACCTTGTCATAGTTGGAAATTTATTACCCAATAAGTGCTTGCGGTTTTGATTGTATATTATATATGTGGAACGTGAGATGAAAACGTTCCACTAGATTTCTATTTAATTGATTTAGACACTATTATAATACCAAAAGAGTTTTGATATAAAGATTATCCTTTCCTTTCAAAAGGATTTTGAAAGCTAAATCAAGTGTTTTGGATTTTCATAAGGGAAAAACCCGTTCCGTGTTATACGGCGTGGTCTTATGAGATATCATTTAGTTTTTTGGAACTGTTTTAAATTGTTTACTCATACCAGTCCCATGACTGACCCGGAGTTTATTTTGTTTTGTTTTACCTAAACTCTTAGGTGCCTAAATTTGTACGGGCAGTCAAGTAGTTCATGATTTTACATATATATCTAAAGGAGCTTGGAGCAGGAGGCTTTAGCGTTAGTTATATAGAGTTTTGTTCCACTGTGTTATAAGTGTTGTACTCTGATAAGTGTATGTTATATAGTTGAAATTTTGTATTTCAAAAGTTATGATGTATTATATTTTGTTCCGCTATGATGTGAGATTCTGTGTTGTCATTTCTGTTCTTCTTCTACCTTTTTCTTCTAAAAAAAATGATTCGTATTTTCGTGATATTTGGGTTGGATGTATGGTGTATGTAGTCATATCTTATATTATGGATTTGAGGGTCGTTACAGTTGGTATTAGAGCTTAGGTTGAGCGAATACCTAGGCTTTGGTTGGGTTGTTCTCATTAGAGATAGGGTCAGTATTACCATAGAATGAGTTGAGTATATATATATACGAGAGCGCGTATTTGTTATTTGGTATAAAAATTTGATTTATATCGTGTTGTCTTATCTGTTGAGTGGTTTATGAATTCTAATCGAATCATGGGACGCCATGAAGTCGATAGGAATTTCTAAACACTTGAATAGAAAATTCGACATGATATTGTTTTAAAGTGGGTAAATGAAATAATTTTACCCAAAATTCTATTTTTTATAGAAAGAATAATTTTCTGAAATTATTATAATATATGGATGTGTTGAATGTTAATATTATAATCAAATTAAATTATAACATTAGAATAGTTATATATAACCAAATAAATATATAAAAGAAATATACAAGTGAAACAAATTAAAATTTGATTCAGAATTAGAGTTTGGAATTTAATCCTGGGAAGTTGGAAAATATTTTTCGAAATAAATATATTGATTGTTCAAATAAAAAGAATGTAAACCAAAATTTTGGTAGAACTAAAATTTATCGAAATATAAAGAGTTGAGTTTCAGCATAAGTGGAGTTTGAAAATTAGTAGGTTAGTAGCATTTTTCCTACCTTAGTAATTTCGGGGACGAAATTCTTTTAAGAGGGAAAGATTGTAATGACCCGGATTCTTATGGGTTAATTTTGAATATTTAATATTTAATTTAAATATTGATTTGATAATATAAGTGAATTTTTATGTTAAGTTATTAATTTAATAATCAATTTCGATTTAACGTCGAATATATTAAACCATCGTAATACGAAAAATAATTCAGTTTGAAATTTACAACTGAATTAAATATAGTTCAGACTTCTGTTTGAATTCGAATAATAATATTAATTTATTTTCGAAGAATAAATCGTGTTGAATTTAATTTATATCAATTTAAATAAATATCTGTTCCGGATGATCGAACGGGACTTCGATACTTATTCCAGTGTGTTCAGAATAGTGGTGTAACCCTAGGAATGTCAGTGGTTGGGTTCAGAAAGAAGTTCGAAATCATAGGGAATTTTAATTAAAGGATACCGGTGTAAAAAAAATTAAATTAAAATAAAATAAAATAAGGAAGTATTCATGGTCTATAAAAATCACACGTCCTCTGTTTAATTCTTCTGTGGTTCGAAGGCTTCAAGCAAATGATGGCCTCGCTGTTCAATTCAAAACCACGCCTTCCTTTATATAGTCGCGCTCTGCCCCTTCTTCCTTTCCATTTTCGTTTCTCCGAAAACTGAACTCTTGAAACAAATTTAAAAACCGTATTTTTAGCCTCATTTTGTTTCCTGCGAAAGCAAGTTTATCAAATCGAAAATGAAATCTTCTAGTTCTGGACTCAATATACTCCTTAGACCAACTGCTTCACACCCGTATGCTTTATAGTTGGTTCGATACTACTCCCCGTTGATCGATTTTGGAAGCAGCGACTAGGGCTCGCATGGGTTCGTGATTCAGTGGGGGGCACGATGTAGAAAATCGAGTTGAGCAGCGTTGGCTAGGGTTAGAGCAGTGATCGAGTTTTGGGAGGTCACCGCGATTGTGAGGGGGGATCCAATGCGATTTACTATCGCTACACTGTAGCGTTCTTGATGCGATGGGTTTTGTTGATTAAGTTAGTGATCTGGAAAGGGTGAACGAGGGTCACGACATATGATGGAGGTGAAAAGGGGATTTGGTCTGTTCTTAGGTGTCTGGGATAAAGTCTGTTGATGAATGAAGGGAAGACAGAGCCACTAGTAGCATTTTCAACTTGGAAGGTTTGGGTGCAGCGATTCTGAGCATTTAACAGTGGATAATTTATGCAGTAGGGATTGTTGAAAATATCGGATATAGGTGAAGCTATGACAAACGATGTCTTGGGCCATCGTTTGTTTCGAATAAGGTACATATTCCATAAATATTAAAGTTCTTAGAATAATTCTTTTATTTTAGGAAGCTAATTTAAATCAATAATTGTTTAATTAGTAAATGGTTAGAATTAAAATTAGTAAATGGTTAGAATTTAATTAGTATATCACTTAGAATTTAGTTAGTATATCGGTTAGGATTTAACTAGTATATCAATTAAGATTAATTAATTCATTTGTTAGTAGTTAATTTAATTAAATAATTAGTTAATTATTAAATTAAAATATATAATCGTAGGTTCAAGCTAAAATGATTCGAGTAGATTCGAGGCCGTGTTGATAAGGATTATAAAACGGAGTATTCAGCAAAAGGAAAATACGGTGAGTAAATCTCACTCACCTTAATTAGAATTATTTTTATGTCGTTAAAAATAATTGTTGTTGCTTATTTGGATTTTTTTGGTTGCTTTAAATATATTAGTTATTTAGGGTTGACTATTATATATATATTGGGTCGATGGTTGGATTGATTCCCGCAGTCTCATTAGCGGATGCCCGCAGTTTCATAGCGGATGATTTCCCTATGCGCCCCACAAATATATATTAGTGGATGACCTTCATACCGCGATATCCTGCCTCGAAGCAGGATGGGTATTACTACGTTGACTAACGTCTGTGGATGCAAGAAAACAGGTTGGAGGAATCCAACTGGATTCCTCAAAAATATATTATCTGTTTGTTTATTTGTTTGCATATATACTGTCATATATGATGTGTTAGAAAATATGAAATAAATAATTCGTTGTTTGGTGTTTAAATATCACTGGGCCTAAGTGTTTATTTATAAAAATATCATGGAAAGGATATTTGAGATATAAAAGGAAAAATCTATTTTTCTAAAAATAGAAATTTGAAATTTGAATGGAGTTACAATATTGACTTGTTTTGAATAAATAAAACAAGTACTGAAATTTATAAACGATGTTTATAAATAAAATAAAACAGGAAACTGAAGTATTGAAATTTATAAAATAGTGTTTATAAATTGAATAATACAGGAAATGGAAGTGAATTTATAAATGGTATCTATAAATGAAATGGGAAAAATTATCACTTAGATAATTTGGGAAATGTAAATACGAGTGTGTATTTGTAAAGGGAAATTTATTTTTTTCAAAGGAGAATTTCAATTTCAAATGGATTTGAAATTAAGACTTGTTTAAAAATATATAAACAAGTATATAAACGGTGTTTGTAAATAAAGGAAAATATGTTAATTAAGTTTAAGATTTGAATTAACCTTTGAGTAAGTAAATTAAGCTTGTGAATTTATATTCAAATCGAATATGAAACCTGAGTTTGAAAAGTGGAATTGGGTTAGTTTATAAGTAAGTTGAAATATATTTGAACATGTTGTATTCAAATAAAAAGGTGAAATAGGCAAGAGAGCTGATTAACGAATTAAGTTAAAATGATTGGATTAAGTTGAAATAAATTAGAAATGTATGGATATACATGAGACAAGTTTGAAATGAAGTGTTAGAAGAGATATAAATAGAATGCTCGACAAAAAGGTATGTATTTAATTTGAATATGAGATTTTATGCGCTGTATCGGCAAGCCGCTTGGCTTTTTGATTTTCTTTTTGAATAGAGAGGCCTGTGTGGCAGTTTGGGGATTTTCCTGATGCTCCCTGTTCAAAGGAGGTTATGGAAAAAATTTTCCGGGAATTTAAGGAATTAGAATATTTTTAAGATGATTTGGTAAACTAGAAATCTATATATCGATATATATAGAATACGACAATGAAACGAATTTGAAATATAATATTATAAATGAAAAGGAATTTTATAAATAAAATCCTGGGTGATAAACGTTTTAAAGTGAACGATGATTTAAAAGCAAATCATTTGCAGATTTTAAATGATCGTGTTGATAAGAAGTTAATCAAATGGAGTTAAAGAAATAGAGTTAAGCAGAATTAGAAACTAACTGGAAATTAGTTGAGTTGAACGACTTTTTGAGTATCGATCTGATGTTGGTTTCGGCCTTCGGGGTTTATACTTAGGAAGTTGTTCTCTTACTAGTTACAGTTAGAGTCTGATAGATTTGGACGAATAGTGATATGAAAATATGCAATGGGAATGTTTTCCATAGTTAATAACATATATTTAATTAATATAGAAAATATGGAAATATGAATATATATATATATATATGTTTGATGATTTGTTCGATAATTCCATTTGGAAATAAGATCGTTGTGTGTACACGGACATTTTTCATTTGATAGTTAAATCACCGACTGTAAAAGTTTTGACCATTTTTCCGTTGTTAATATGGAGAGACCGGTTGGATTATTATCCAAAGAACAACTCTGTATTGGCAGTAGCACTGCGAATCAGATTATATGAAGATAATCGAAGACGGAGTAGAGTGCAAGGACTTTTTCTATTAATAGAAATTGTGCCTTCGGTTTCGTTCAGTCCCAGAACGAACGTATATGGACGAATGTCTGACAGAATATTTCCGATGATCGCATATGTTGGACTGTACAAATATATGTGGTGGCAACGGATTTATTCCCTTCGCATAATATCCAGAATATTTGTGTAAATGAATTAATGATTAACGGATCTGACAATGTGGCATTCAAAGTGATTGTGTTATCAATGAATGGCAAGTAAGCGTAGCCTCAGGCCCCAACAACCAGGAAATGACAAAAATCGGGCAGGCAGCATGGCTATGTGGTTAGCTCCCATTAGGGTGTATCATCACCTATCTAGAGATTCATTTAATTCCTTATTCTATTCAATGCTGTCCCATTCGGGAAATGATTGCTGGTGCCAACCGTTGGTGATATACATTCGATACACTCAAGCAAAATGAGTGGTCGGTCATGTGTGGCTGAGTTGCAAGATGTTCTTGTTGAACTCGGTGTATTCTCCTCTAGAGATATACCAAGGGCAGGTGGTTCCATACCTTGTCATAGTTGGAAATTCATTAACCAATAAGTGCTTGCGGTTTTGATTGTATATTATATATGTGGAACGTGTGATGCAAACGTTCCACTAGATTTCTATTTAATTGATTTAGACACTATTATAATACCAAAAGTGTTTTGATATAAAGATTATCCTTTCCTTTCAAAAGGATTTTGAAATCTAAATCAAGTGTTTTGGATTTTCATAAGTGAAAAACCCGTTCCGTGTTATACGGCGTGGTCTTATGAGATATCATTTAGTTTTCTGGAACTGTTTTAAATTGTTTACTCATAACAGTCCAATGACTGACCTGGAGTTTATTTTGTTTTGTTTTACCTAAACTCTTGGGTGCCCAAAATTTGTACGGGTAATCAAGTAGTTCAGGATTTTATAGATATATCCAAAGGAGCTTGGAGCAGGAGGCTTCAGCATTAGTTATATAGAGTTTTGTTCCGCTGTGTTATAAGTTTTGTACTCTGATAAGTGTATGTTATACAGTTGAAATTTTGTATTTCAAAAGTTATGATATATTATATTTTGTTCCGCTACGATGTGAGATTATGTGTTGTTATTTCTGTTCTTCTTCTACCTTTTTCTTCTAAAAAAATGATTCGTATTTTCGTGATATTTGGGTTGGATGTATGGTGTATGTCGTCAACTCTTATATTATGGATTTACGGGTCGTTACATGCTTGGTTAATGAAGGATGAAGCTCCATTTGGTGGGAGGTCATGAATGGAGAACGTGCAATGGAGGCATGGATATGGCACAGGATAAGAATGGGGATCCAAAAAAAGCACATCAACAACAAAAGAAGGATGAAAAGCCTGAGAATAAGAAGGAGAAAAAGGGCTTTACTTGTGGAAGCTTGAGTCATCTGAACAAGGATTGCAGAAAGAGGAAGGTCGCTTGCTTCAACTGTGGTGAAATGGGACACTTCACTAAGGGCTGCCCGAAGAAATGAGGACAAAGGCAAAGAGAAGGATTTTCTGGAAGGTAGGTGAATGCTCTCGTGGCTGGTGGACAGGATAGAAGTAGGAAAATTTCTGTAGAAGGTTTAATTTCCTTATCTGATTGTTGAGTTAGAGCTTTTTTTGATTCTGTCATTTTGATTCTGTAGTTGAATCTCTGCACCATATTACTAGTCTTGTTTCTGATCCCGTTATTGTCTCAAACCCCATAAGGGTTACGGCTCATCTGTTTGTGATGGGTTGGGGTTTGAGGGTATCTGTGTTAGGTGTTGAGTTGACTGTGATGCGTACATTCCGAGCTTTGTGGGATATGGCTTGGTTTTATAAAGGGATTTCTTATAACCCAAAAGGGTCTATCATGCTTAGTTTCCAAGAATCAATTGACAATCTGCGATCTGTACCCGTAGTCTGTAAGTGTCCGGATGTTCTTGACAAGGTTAGGGGCTTACCTTGAGGCGTGAGATAGATTTCCAGTTTTGACATTGCCTCATAGGAACAAAGTTTTTCTTTTATTTATACTTTCTTCTATCACTCGACTGTATCCTATCGATCGAGTCTTCGACCTTTAGGTAGAAACTAATGGGTGTAAACATGTGTTTGAGACATGTTATGTTTGATGGTTGCAACTGGATGCAAGTGGTTGCTAGTGGTTGCTCGTGGATTCATATACACACACTAGGCACTAGATTGGCTCACAAACACTCTCATATTGCATATGGATGTGTGCGCATTTTCAATTTTATGGATGCAAAATGGTTGACTCCTCACATGGATGTTGCATATGAATGAATGGTTGTGCACTCATATAGAAGTTATAAAGTGCATTAGGAATAATTGCATACATGTTGGACACATGGCACTAACATAATTCGCATTATGGAGGTCAACTGAATCAGTAGACCGCCCGATCTTTTGCATTAGATAGGGGACATGTACACACACTTTTGCATATGTTCATATGGCATTAGAAATCTTTTAAGGACAATGAATGCTTGTGGATGATGGATGGTAGGATACATTCTTCTTAACTTGTAGATATCGGGGACGAAATCCTTTAAGGAGGGGAGAATGTAACACCCCGCATTTTTAATAAAACTAAAAATGTGGAAATATGTATATATATTGTATGCATAGATATATTTGAGAGAGAAATTAAATAATCACAATAAAATTGCATGAGTTAATGCAGTGAAATGAAGAAGATGATAAATAAAAGAAACTACATGCAATACATGAAATGCGAAGAAATGCATGCGAACATTTAAAAAAAAAGAAATAAAAAGGAGAATTTGAAGAGCGTCCAGAATTTGGTCATGAAATTAGCGTCATTGCGTTCGTGGCGATTTTCTAGTCAATTTAGACCTGTAGTTTGTAGAAAACTGATTTAAAATGAAGAAGATATCTTTAAATAAATATTGCAGCAAAACATGAAAAAGAGGAATGAGAGAATAATGTGTAGCATTGTCCTAAGTCTTGTTAGTAAAAGACTTAGTAGCTTATTTGGTTAGTACATATGACTTGTACGCAAAAAGTTCTGAGTTCAATCCCTGCCAGTGCTATATTTTTGTTTTAGGGGAATGGCTAAAAAGTGGCCTAGTGTGAATGCAGTTGAATTAAAAAGCGGCTTAGTGTGAAAAGGGCCAATTGGAGGATTAATTGAAAAGATGGTTAAAAAGAAATATATATATATATATATAAATAAAAATGATATATATATATATCATGTGGGTGTCAACACCCCTGCTGTTGCGCATCATGTTGCACACATGGCGCATTTTTATTGGTTAATGACGATTTTTGAGTTTTAAGGCTGACGTGGCCTCTTCTGGTTGGCTGAGTGATGTGTCTTTTTAATCTGAATGGTTTAGATGAATCCTTGTCAGATCTAAAGGCCTTTATTCATCACATACACCTATATAAACATACCTAGACCTAAACCTAATTCACAATACACTAATTCATGGAGCGTCCATGCTGGACAAATCTAAACTAGTCTTTCTTCTACGCTAAACCAAATCAGAATTCATGGAGCGTCCATGCTGGACAAATCTAAACTAGTCTTTCTTCTATGCTAAACCAAATCAGAATTCATGGAGCGTCCATGCTGGACAAATCTAAACTAGTCTTTCTTCTACGCTAAACCAAATCAGAATAGGAGTATTCATATTGGAAGATAAGAATAGATCTACAACACCTATTTCTCTTTTTTTAAATCCAGCCAAGGTGAGTTTATGTTACTTTCAGAAAAGAAATTTAATTGTGATCCCGACATTGTTAATAAATCTGAATCTGAGATTATGCCTATTTCTGTTTAGATTTGTCCTTCTATACCCATTGGATCTATTTTCTTGCTCTATGCCTGCTCATACTTCATATGTATATTTTATGCCAGTTTTGATGATTCTCTTCCCTTCTCTTCTTTTCCTTTTATTTATGAGATTAGGCTAACTTCGAGCCTACTTATATTTTACGTTGAATTATACGTACGAATGATATGGGAAAAGTTTGGGAAAATATTGAATGATATGCAAATGGGACATAAATTGAATTGTAAACATGTAATTAATTTGGGGGCATAACACATGTTGTAATTTAAGACCTAAATTTAAGGCGTACTTTATACGATGGTTTATGATTTGGAAGAAGGGGATTATTGCGTATAGTGATATATGACTTAGGCATGAAAAACTATATTGAAATAGGGATAACGGTTAAATATGAACACACGTAAATTGGGATTTTGGGTAATTGGCATACACTGTAATCAAAGCCGATAATTTAGCATAACTTGTATTATGAATCATGACTGGGGTTTTTGGGGCATAACTAGTACTGTGCAATTTAACTAAAACTTGGGGAAAATGTTATATTGTGAATTATGACTGTAATTTGGGCATGCAAATTTGTAGGCTTAATTTATGATTAAGCGAAATATGTTAATGGAACAATAAAATAGTCTGTGGAGCCTGTTTAATCTATTGAAACTAAATACTATAATTGGAAAGCCTACGATGTATATGAATAAATTGGCTAAGATAAGCATGCTGAGACACGAGGTTAGACTCCGTTTGCGGTAGAAGCCTGCCCAGAACCAACCGGCCTAACCAGCAACCGCAAACGGTCAGTCTAATGTGAGAGGTCGTAGGCATAACTAAAAGATGCTTAGACACGAGGTTAAGTATGGATTGTGACAGAAGTCTGCCCGGAACTGCCCGACACATCCAGCGGCCACAAGCTATCGACTTAATGTGAGAGGTCTGTGCATTAATAACTAATTAATGCTGATCAAAGACGAATATGATACCTAAAACATGTTAGGTGGGTGGGGTTAAGTTAACCTGAGTAAGATGACAACTTAACCAATATTACATGAATAAGTGGATAGGGTTAAGGCAAGCTTAACCAACAATACATATTGATTTGATAAGTGGATGGGGTTAAGTCAACTGGGCGGATGAATCTGACAAACCCATTTCGTAAATCTGTGGGCTTAATGCAAGATCAAGTGAAACTTGTTAATCTGTAAGTCTGTTAATCCGTACATCTGATCTGTTAATCTGAAAGTCTGTTAATCCGTAAATCTAATTTTTTAATCTGTAAACCTATTAATTTGTATGTCTGATCTATAAACTAGTTAATCTGAAATCTGTTAGTCTGGGGACATAAGGTTAGGAGGGGTATTTACTTGTGTCATTTGTTGTGTGGGACCCATATTAGTTAGTAACCCTTTCTGGTATCAAATGGTGACCCAACACTAGGTAGGGGTATGGGTCAGGGCATGCTTATTGAACTAATTATAAGATGTTCATTTTGATAATGGCGAGGGGTGTTGATGGCGTGTTCCAACCGGGTCATGTGCGTGCATGGATCCGGTCTGCTCTGGGGAAGTTAAGACGCCGTGATATCTGTAAATAGGTATGTGTCTTTCTATAGGTTGCCACTTTAGGGAGTGATACACCCTTCTGTGGGGCCGACACCGGGTATTTATGTATTAGGGAGCCGATCGCTTGGGGTAGAATTTGGGGTACAACTAGTTCTTCCTGTTTCTGTGGGGTACCGTCTATTCCTGTTGGGTGGTAACACCTGTCTGTTTCTGTGTGGTACCGTCTGTTGGGGTGTTAAAGGCCCGCCACTAGTGTACACCTAATTACTAGCATTCTGTTTCTGTACCGTCTGTCTCTGTTAAGGTGGTAAAGGCCCATTACTAGCATCCTGTTTCTGAAGAGATCGTTATGTTTCTGTTTCTGTTAAGACATTAGGACAACACCTAATTCTGCTATACTAGTATTGGTGCAGGGAAAAGTAAGTGAGAAGCATAGCTTGGTCTAGATTATTCTGCTCTGTTCCGTTTATCTCATTTATACCTGTTATTCTGGTTTCTGTTATCTCTCATCCAGTTTTATTTTCATGTCATGATATTATTATCTGTTTATATGCTGAAAGTCACTGAACTCACCAAACTTATGTCTGACCTACTTTGTTTCACCTCTTTTCTTCCGTCCTCCCCAGGTTCTCATGGAGGAAATATGCAATCTTAGTTCGGATATCTTTTTCTTCTAGCTTGAAGTTGAAAGATGTATTGCTTGGCTTTGATTCTGCTTAATTATGGCATTTTCTATTGAGGATTATGGCTTTAAAATTATGTACTCTGAAGGCTTTTGTACAAGACTGATATTATGTACTTGGTTTTGTTGTTTTGAAGATGTAACCAAGCTTATTTCTGTTACTGCTGCAATAAAGTTATAAAATTTTCAAGTATTACTTTATCTGTCTTGTAATTTTTAGTTCTGTTTACTTATAACGTTCCACGAAACTTAATGCATTCCCTTTGTGAGTGACATTAACGGACGTGGGGTGTTACAATATATGTGTATACATGTATATATTCTAGATAAATATGTTAGTATATATTTTATAATCAATGATAATTAGAATAAGGTTGTTGTCATCAAAATTCCATTTTCCAACGACCACCTCTAATCCTTACAACGAAGTTCGGAGTAGTCAGAACCAACGACAATACTCGAATTGCACACTTATACTAAGAAACTTCAACAAAGTGTACCAACCACTCCGAAGAAGCAACTCCTCTGGTATACTTCTCAACGAAAAGATCACAATTTTTTGCTGAGTATAGCATGGAAATCTTTTCGAATATCATCAGACTCATCTCGATTCAAAGCACATCATGTTTACACAAGACATACTTTAGGGATAAGTGTTACCTGTCCTTTTAGCCCTGCTATCAGAAGAAAATCTAGACCAACATGACACGACTGTCGCACGGCTAAATGACTCCGAAGTATCACTCGAAAATCTAGAGAACAAGTCTAGAAGGAGTCATGCCACTCGACCATCTTTGCCTATCGAAATGGCTTCCAGAAGCACAAGGGTTTGGAGATCGATATAAGTCATACCCCGGGATCGGTATGTATCCCCAAGCTCCAAACATCTCAATAAATATGTCTAAGGCATTGGAGATCGGTACATACCCCGAAACTCTTGGGATAGTTACGTATCCCTAAAGTCCTCAACATCTTAGAACTTCCTCCAATACTTCCGGAATTGGTATGAATCACCACCAACCTTCCGAGATCGGTACAACTTAGCAACCACCTAGGATCGATACAACCCCCCACTTCTCAAAATTCCACAAACACTTCCAGGATCGAGACGTATCCCTGAACCTTTCAATTTTGGTACGTATCCCTAAGCATCAGAGGGTCAGTAGGAATCCATATTCTTTCCAAGGATCAGTGCGAATCCCCAACCACTTATACTAAGGAGATTCAACAAAGTGGAGCAACCACTCCGAAGAAGCAACTCCACCAGTATACTTCTCAATGAAAAGTTTCGTTTGCTGAGTATAGCATGGAAATCTTTTCGAATATCACAGACTTGTCTCGATTCAAAGCACGCCATGTTTACACAGGACATACGTTGGGGGTAAGTTTTACCTAACCTTTTATCCCGGCTATCAGAAGAAAATCCAAACCAGCATGACACGATTGCCGCATGGCTAAATGACCATGAAGTATCACTTGAAAATCTAGAAAGCAAGTCCAGATGGAGTCACGCCACTTAGTCATCTTTCCCCATCGAAATGGCTTCCAGAAGCATAAGGGTTTGGATATTGGTATAAGTCATACCCTGGGATCGGTATGTATCCCCAAGCTCCAAACAACTCAATAAATATGTCTAAGGCATTGGCGATCAA
Organism: Allium sativum; assembly: GCA_030737875.1. Classification (NCBI taxonomy): domain Eukaryota; kingdom Viridiplantae; phylum Streptophyta; class Magnoliopsida; order Asparagales; family Amaryllidaceae; genus Allium; species Allium sativum. Next base: position 562,281,629 of record CM060919.1, on the reverse strand, counting down.
TACGTATCCCCAAAACTCTCAGGATAGTTACATATCCTTAAACTCCTCAACATCTTATAACTTCCTCCAATACTTCCGGAATCGATATGAGTCACCACCAATCTTCCGAGATCGGTATAACTTAACAACCATCCAGGATCGGTACAACCCCCACTTCTCAGAATTCCACGAAGACTTCCAAGATCGAGAGGTATCCCCGAACCTTTCGGGATTGGTACGTATCCCCGAGCACCACAGGATTAGTAAGAATCCCCATTCATTTTAGGGATCAATATGAATCCCCAACAACTCAAAATTTATTCCAACTCTTTGGGGATGGTACATGTCCCATAACCAATAATTCAGAATTTATTCTAACTCTTTGGGGATAGGTATGTATTCGAGAATCCAGAACTCAAAATATATTCTAACTCTTTGGTGGTTCGGTACATATCCCAAAACCCAAAATTCCAACAATTCAACTTGTAACTTCAAGTCATCGTACTTCCCGATCCACAAAGCGACATCCAACCAAACTTAGCCAAAAGAGAGTGCAAAGGAAGAATACAAACTTCAAGTCATCAGTACCTATCCCGGGATTGGTAAGTATCCCGTAACATAGGGATTTGGGTATTGATCCTCCTTGGGCTTCTTCCTGCGCATATGCTTGGCTTTCATATGAATACCCCCTTCAAAACGAGAATGGGATTGGCTCCTTGATACTTGGCTTCTCCTTGGACATTTAGCACTTGGAAGGGACTTTGACACTTTGTCCACTTTTGAGTACTTCGAGAAAAAAGAATTAAGTCCATCCTTGGACTTGTCATGGCCAGGTGAACACTTGAAAGCTCCTTTTCCTTCCTCCAAGTTTTTGGACCACCATTCGAAGGCTTCTTCTTCCTCCTAGCAACAATTTGGCACTTGGGATGCTCATGGCTCTATTACTCTTGAGAGAAATACTAATTCCAACTTGTAATTAATGAAAGTGGATTAATAAAGTGCTAAATTACCGAAGTGGATGTAGGCTTTGGAAAGTCGAACCTAGGACTGTTGATGGATACCCGAAAAATTCGAATTTCGTCCGCATCCGTATCTAAAAGAGGATAAATATCCGATATCCGAAAAAAAGGATGCGGATACGGATGCATAGATATGTGTATCCGAAAATTATTCATCCGACTTTTTTAATATTATGCTCAAAATTATATGTATTTTAGTATAATTAATGAGATTTATATATTGCCTTACTAAGTCGAAGGTTTGTATTATATGAATGCATATTAGCTATTCAGATCTATTTAATTTCTTCATATATGTTTATTTTTAATACTTTTGTGAATAAGGAAATTGAAAACATTTATGTTAACTAAAAAAATTCATTTATATTTCTTGATTTTTTGATCGTTGGCGAATAGGATAATTATCTGATATCCATTCGTATCCGTGAATACGGATATCCAATATCCGAAAATGATTTCAGATACAGATATGGATATGGTACTATCTATATCCGAAAGTGTCCGTTGACAGTCCTAGCCGAACCACTATAAGCACTATGTTATTGTTTTCCTTGCGTTCTCCGTGCATATTTACATCGCTTTTTGCTTATTTTCACTATCGTAGAAATCTTTAGGTGTTGTGCCAACTTTTGCACATCAACAGTGTCAACAATGACTTTTTAAATGGCATACCAAAAGAAGAAATTTACATGCAACAGCCACAGGGGTACATTCAAAATCTAAACCAAATATGAAAACTCAAAAGAGCAGTATGTGGTTAGAGACAAGCATCAAGAGTCTGGTTTAACATACTAAAATCTACATTGGCCATAATGGAATACGAAGCCACAAAATCTGACTCTCCTATTTATTAAAATCACCTCATTCTTGAATTAGGAAATGTATTTCCACCCTACGTGGAGTGAATTTGTAGACTAGTAACTTAGGCTAAGTCTAGTGCCTTAAGCTTGTTTATGTTGATTGGTCGGAACGCTATAAACTCCGTATGTGTTGTACGGTCCACCTTAAAAACCAAAAGTAGTTGATAGACACTCTGTCTACCACATGTAAAATTGTATTTATTAGATGTTATAATAAAAGTGTTTGCAGTCATTTTAAAATTCAGTCGGCTTTGCCAAATTATTATAGGAAGTGATGAAGAAGAAGTCAGACATCTAGCACAATGCATGGACAAATAATTCTCCATTAAATAATTGGGAGAACTACAATACTTCTTGGGTATTGAAGTTAAGAAGTCAAATTCAGGAAATACTACTTTATTAAAGAAAGTATATTTCTAAATCAACGACCAAAGCAAAAAATAAATGAATCTAATTCCCAACCAACTCCTATGATATCCAACCAGCACTATTCTAAAAATAGGTAGGAAGCCATAAATAACATAAAACGATACAGAAGTATTGTATAAACATTACAATATTTAACTATAACACGACCTAATATATGTTTTAGTGTTAACAAGGTGAATCAATTTTTGCAGAATCCTTTTTATGGGCACTGGAAAGTTGTGAAGAGGATATTAAGATACTGAGAGGATACCATCAACCATGACCTATCTCTAAAAGCTAGCAAGGAGTTAAACATTACAACATTCACAAATTCAGATGTCATTGATGAGAGTAGCCAATGAACTCATTAACCCACCTTGTTGGTTGTAGATCACATACTCTTCATTGTTGACAATATTATTGTTATTGTCAGTAACAAATTTTGGTAGAATGGGAGGTGTTCCAAATATAAATCCCTATAATCCACAACCTTGTATGGTTGTCTCTACTTGCAGTTTCTATTGAAGATTATTATCTTCCTCCAAGTGTACTATTATCAGTTGTCTTTTGTGGACTTACAACAATCTTCACTAATTTATGGATTGATGTAGTAGTAGTATTGGCATTGTTGGTACCATTATCAGATGTCATTGACGTGGCTTGATCACCCATGATGGCTTGAATACATGAAAATGATAGAAACATACGAAATCAAGAATTGCAAAAGATAAGTGATGAAATAAATAGTAATCAAGAAGGATGAATCAGGTATGATATAGCCAGAGGATTTTAATGATGCAAAAGAGGATATATGAATCTTTATTTAATACTAAGAAATCTTTTGGCTTAGCAATTATTGATTTTGACAATTCTTGAGTTTTTAATTTGATTTTTCACTTGTTTGGTACCTCAACATAGATTTTAAAGATAGTGGTGTTGATGTGGCCAGAGTTGAAAACTTCACATTAGGCACAACACCTTTATTAGCAAACCCAATCTCCAAGTGATGAAAAATACTCTGATGGGGATAATGCTTAAATAATGATATATTTCTGATAAGCAAGATGCAAAAGGACTCTTCAAATTTGTGTGCAATTAAGCAGAGACTACGTTACCATGTTGACAATATGATCGAATTTGAATTTGAAGAGAGAAAATGCAGAAATCAGAGTTGCAGCGAACAGGTAAAATAAATCTGAAACTTTCGTTGTTGATTTTCATTCAAAAAGTTACATAGAGTAATGTAGAATGACCTGTATTTGTGCAGGTACGAGTTACATTAGGTGTACATCGGGCTTATAGCAAAAGTTATAATGTACAAAGTAAGTTGGGCCGAAGAGTGAACCCCAAGTATTACAGCCCGATACAGAAAAGGAAATATAGAAAAGAAATCAAAGAAGCGGTAACACATAACCCTCTTGTACGCTTTATTTTATCATGTTGCCAGGTTTCTTTGTCCTCAATGTGCAAGTAGTAGGATAACTTAACCTTTCCACCATTGGTACTTCCAAGAAAATGATGCCCTATAATTTTTTATATATCAATATATTTTTAAAAAAAAAATTATTTTGTTGTCCCTTCCGCTACCTCCGGTGGTGCTGCCATAGACAACCGCTTTGTCCGCCTACCCCTTGGGTCGAGTCTGAAATTTAGCGTAGAAGACAGCTTGTATCAACGTCAACTTTTTAGATTTACGGGTAAATTTCAAAAAACATACCATATTGGATATTTACTGGATCTTTTATGCTTAATTTTTTTTTAAATAGAATCATTTATTTGATTTAGATCTGTAATACGAATTTGAATTGATTAGACTTATATAACTGTATCATATGTATATGTGTGTGTGTGTGTGTATATATATTAGTGCATGTGTGACATGGTAATTCGTAAAGAGTATAACATGCTTGTGTATAGATGCTACGAATTACAGTGCAACAGAAACTTTAGATCACCCCCAACTAAAAATCAGTTGAATACTAGATTCTATGGGGTTATAAAATATGACCCTATGTTTTGGCATTTGTTCAACCAACACTTAATGTTTAGGTGCAGGTTAAACAAGTGCTTGAACTTCAGGAATTATAGTTTTTAACTTTTTATATTATTTCAAATGCTAGTTTAATAGGCTTTCGATTCAATTGCGTTTATTCAACAAACACTTAGCAATGGCCGTTTGCTAAAAACAGACACCAAGTTTGATTATAAAAACACAACCCAAATCGACTGAAATGTAACCAATTACAAAATATACATTTTGTTGGAAATTGAAATGAGTGTACATAATACGTTTCTTAATATGTAACCAACTGTTAGAGAAGCTCTTAGCTTATTTCCACCTTCCATGTAAATGCAAACAAATTCAATGTATGTATGTCTAATTTTGCGTCTAATTTTATGTCTTAATAGTTGGTTCTTATAATATTACACACACATGTATATATAGTTAGATATGTTTCAAAGCAATTGTAGTGTAAATTCATGCATGTATGTATGTGTGTATATGTATTTAGATATCTTATATATGTATATATACAAATATATAAAACTTAATAGTTAATTTATTCAAAAATACATACTTAATAATTCATAACTTGATAGATGTAAATATGTAAATAAGTAAAGATACACACATACATACATGCATATATATAAATACATACGTAGATACATAAATACATATATATAGGATAAAGGGCACCCCAAATAGTGCAACACCATTTTTGCCCTCCTCCCCCGATTTCCACCATACATCTCAGTTTCTCTCTCGTCCCACTAACTCTCTCCCCACACTGACTTATTTTACTATAAATTGTGTTGTTATGGACACTCTAAAAATGAATAAGGGGGATACGGGTGAAAACAGGAGGAACCCAGTATTTTACGGAGCTTACCCGTGTATAATTAAAAAAAAAGCTAATTTTACCCGTTCTCGTAGGGACCCTACGAGGTACCCTAAAGGCACCTTGTAGGAGCCCTTCATGGTGCCTATAAAGCACCTCGTAGATCCCTTGTGAGGTGTCCTAAAGACACGCCATAGGGGCTTTACGAGGTATCGTAAAAAAAGTAAAAATATATAGAAAAACAGGAGTAGTTTTGTCATTAATTTTGCTGGGTGAACTCATCAAATTCTAGAGTTCAAATAAAATTTGCCTACATACATAGATAGTTATAGATATAATCATAATGACTGAAAGCTCTTTTGATGTAGCCTTTTTATTGGGACAAAGCTCTTCTACCTTCACTCTCTTTTCTTTGGATCTAATATATTCATCTCATGTATCCTCTCTTTCCACCTGTTTTTCTTCCTCCATTTCCCTTCTATTCAGATCCACCTATTTTTGCTTTTAGTCCTCAGTTTTAATTTGCATCCCTCCGTTGAGATCTCTACCGCCACATTTTAATTGCTTCTCAAGTTTCTTTCCTCCACTATCTCTGGCACTTTTAATTCGTCATGCCAATATCCTTCCCTTGTTTAGGTCCCCCTCCTTGACCTCTTCCTATTACTCCTCCAATTCTATCTTTACCTAACTCGGTTATCTAACCAAACCAGTCCATTTTCCCATCTTGCATTGTTAGTATATTTATCGAATTTGGTGTTGGTTTTAGATATGGGATGTTAACATTGGGAAATAGTTAGCACACGCCAACACCCGATTGTTATTGGGTCACTCAACTAATGCAAACACAAAGTACTGAAAAGTAGATAACACTAAGATTTATAGTGGTTCGACAATTTGTGCCCACGTCCACTCAAAATAACTTTATATATTATGCTTTACAAAGTTACAAGTACAATCCTTCTTCTTCTTCCCTTTATGTTTACAATGCTATAAGGTGAGAATAGGAAAGTCCTTGCTTCTTTTCTATTAAGCCCAAAAGTCCAAGTGAGAAGCTTATATGTTAAAGCTTTTGTGTCCAAGTTATGCCAAAATGTGTCTAAGAGTCCAATCCAAGTGCCAAAACGTTGAGTTAAGTGCCAAGAGGTTGATGAGGATCTTCAAGATGAAGTTCATACATCCAAAGGAGCATACAAAGTCCATAAGTCCATGTTGGAAGCCATTAGACAACTCTAAGTCCAAGCTTTTCGCATGCAAAAATGAAATAGCCAAAAAATCCCCAAATGAACCCTATAAAGGGAATTCATAGGCTATGGGACATGGGTGCGTATCTCCAAAAATTCATACCGAGATCGGTACCGACCCGACACTAAGCCAAAAAACCATATGCTTCATTTTGAAGCGTCTCCAGTCCATTTACCCAGTTGTTCTTCGTCTTCGAGATGCGAGAGGAATATTCCATATCCTAAAAGTTAGTGAAACTCCAAGAATTCCAAGCCTCAAGGACAAAAAGCCATCTCCAATGCCAGATATGAAATTAGCATTTCGTACTCCATGCCTTAATCAAATTCAAGAATGCCATTTGCCATCTTATATCCCCATATTTGTATCTGGGGATACAGATTTCTTTTGTCTCGAATGGAATACGAAATCCTTTAAGTCCAGCAATGTCGATCCTTGCAATATGAAATGATACTTCGTATTCCATGCCTCAGCTCTAATTTGCCAAATCCAAAGTGGTCTTATGGGGATACAAAATCGACAAATGCAAACAGGGTGCGAAATTCCCGCTGAAGAGAAGTACGAAAGTCCAAGCATGAACCAGTACTGATCCCAGGAGTTGGGTAATAAATAACGATTTCTAGACTTAACAAAATTTCCATAGTTTTCCAAAGCACTTTGCCACTTCCACCAAATCGCTGCGAGCTTTTGTGAATTTGTACTCGAGTCCTGAGCACTCCTAAAAACCAATAATCGATGTGTGACTACCTTGTCAAAAATGCGGGTAAATATGGGACTTTTGTTGACTAGGTATGAGGTTTATTCTTGGCCATTGTAGGCATTTTACGCTTACAGTTACTGGATACAGGTTGGTTCATATTTTGTTTGATGGCCTTTGGTTGTTGTGTTTTTGTTTGCAGAGATTTGAGGGATTTTCAAGGTTGGTGATTTTCTATTTGGTGCGCAGTTTTTCTTTAGCTTGGATTCTGGTAATATTGGTGCCCTTTAGTTTTCAGGCTTTCGATAACTGGTCTTGCTTTTGGTTCACGGATTAACATATTTCAAGTGGTTTAGACTCCAACACTACGTACGACCCACGTCCATCTATTTCCAAGTTAGCCTCCAAAATTTAATTTCCATATTTACAATTCTTCAAATAAATCGACACACTTTTAGAGATCGCACGATCAAACAATAAATACCCTCGTAATTAAAGTCCCTTGCGTACACATTTCACAATTACTAGTGCAAAATATAAAAAATTGTCGTAATCTAGCAATGCGTCTTGAAAATACGATTTACGCGTATTTCGCGACCCCTTTGACCATTAAATCATCTAATTTCGTAATATAGGGATTCATATACTTTTTCTTCACATAAAGAACTATCTAAACTCAATAGAGGTGGTCTTGAGTACTGATTCGACCATATGTGAAAAGTCACATTTGTAACCATCACTAATTTAAATATTAATATTTAAGTAAAATATTAAAATATTTAATCATTAAAATACGATTGTTATATAATATGCTTGTTGTTGGTTTTACTTAAGTACTCCAATTAAATTTTGAATGACTATCAACATGTGCATTTTTTTCCTTCGAATTAATAGAGGTTTCTCAAACCTAATAAGTTGATCAATGGGTTAACATTGTTCCAAGGATCGAACCATAGGCTGGTTTGTTTTCCATCTTTAAATCTTCTTACAATCAGTTTTGAACCCATTTCTATTCTTTTCCAGATATTTTTCCATGTTTGAGAAAGATGATTTTCAAATGGCACAGTCCAAATTCTTTTTTCTTTTCACATATCATGCCTTCATCCATCCAGTGCAAATGTATTTAGCTTCAATCAATTTTCAGAAAAGTTATAAATTGCAAACATTGTTTAGGTATTTTAGATTACCGAGGTCAAGGTCCACCTACTTTCTTCGTTTTAGTTTCTGTGCTCAAAGCTACTATATGATATTTTCCTCTTTAAATAAAATTAGCCATATTTTTTCATTTCTTTAGAATGAATGATGTGAAACTAAATCTAATATCCGATTATACCTATGATGACAATATGAGTAAGCTCTAGTGTGCCAGCAATAAACAATAACTTGAACTTATTAATTTGCCTTGAATAATGTTAATGAGTACATCATAGTCCCTATCTTTTATCCAATTTAAGCCGAGAGGAAGACATAAATATTTTATAGGAAGCCCACTCTCATGAACATATGATTTTGATAATTTCCTCCTTTCTATTCATTTTATTAAAGTAAAATTTCCCTTTGCTTTCACTAACAACATAAGTTTTGAGGTCATCAAAAATTTTCCAAATGATTTTTTCATTACCAGTATCTGCATTTAAGAAAATTAATTGTTGAAGACCAGTGTATATACTGCGACGACCGCCCCGTACTTCCCTCATAAACCGAGGAGAAGTGCACTTATGATGTGTCAGGCCGATATGGGACGACCATTAGGGTAGAATAATTCAAAATAGAAACTTTCGTATAACTCACAGCGCATGGATAATATATAATAATGAAATATACAACAGGATATAGTAATGAAGCACAACCGAATAGAGAATCAAATCTTCATTAAAACCATAGAATCTTGGGTATAATACTTCTCGATACATGAATCTCTGAATACAATATGCCTCGCTATTTCCTTTAGAGTCTCAATAACATCAACATACAACGGAAATAGAAAGAAATTTCTAAATAGTACATATTAATAATATGCCTGCCTCCTTCTCGTCACCGCACAACAACACCGACACCAAACCTGCTACCTGCTACTCAGTCTGCCCACCATCAAATTGGTGAACAACCTAAGGTAATAAGAGTGAAACATAAAACCTTGAGTCAGACAACAGTCTTAGTGAGCGATAAAATAGCTAACAATAGTTGCACAAAATAATATGAGTATACGTGGATCAACCAACCGATCTACCCAGCAACCAACAAGTTAACATGTGAAAACTATCCATCACATGTTGCATTAGAATTAGGAAAGGACTACCCCAATCCCGCTTCTCTTCAACATCCTACGGTAATGGCCTACCCAGAGAAAATAGAAAAGAAAACATAAAATCAACCATAGCATCTAATGTTCTATGCATCACCGAGAACAACCGTGAATCCATCAGTTATCGAACATGCATTTCACCGATCAAAAAGGTTAATGGAAAACCCAGGTTCTAGCCAACTACCATACGCTATCGTGACTTATATCTTTGCCTCCTACCTGAGACAACTAGACCACTCCTACCTGAGCGATCCAAGGTACTCTATCCTACATGACCCTTATGAGCGTCCCCATGATCACCCTGCTTTAAGCTGCTAGAAGACTTCGATAGCCAACAATTCCTTGGCACATCAAATTTGTCAAGCCTTTCTCCTTGACGGCATCACCTCATTATTCAATTGCCTCTTGAACTAATTCCATTATCATTTCTGATTAACTCCTACCCGAGTCAACCATTTTCATCCTTGATTAACTCCTACCTGAGTCAACTCTTCATCAAACTGTATCGTATACCATCCCATGACCAGTATATCATCAACTTAGCTTCGACCACTCCTATCTGAGTTCACAATCGAAGAACCATTCATCTTTGAGTTGCACATCGATCATCTGAACTCCATTTCAATCCAAACTACACCAGTAACATTAGGAAGTCACCACAATCATTCCCACCATGCCATAACTCCCGATGGGTCAGTGCCAGCCCTCTATGTGTCGGTGCCGACCCTCACACTTAGCCAATTTTGGCTAAGTGTCATGATCCAACACATCATCATCTCGAGTACATCCCAACGATCTATTCTCCAATTGTTTCGATGTTCGTTCATGAAGATTTTTCTGGTCCATTTATGTCTCGAAAGATCAACCTTCAACCCATCACAAACCAATTCTGAATGACTTGATATATTGCCAGAAGCCTCAATTTACCAACACAAAGCCACGCCATCAAAATTGTTGTTACTTGATCACCTTACATGGGTTAGTGCCGACCCTCATACTTAGTGTATATAAACACCAAAATTTGCATGCCCGATTCTCTTGCCTTCCAGAGTGCCTCCGCCAAGTTTCGTCATAATCCAATCATTTGAACCTCTGGTTTGCTCTGTTCTTCAATCCTATGATTCTATGACAAATAATCTAACATACAACTCAAGCAACGAAATCAGTTCAACCAAAACAAGCATCAATCCATACAACAATGATCAAATAAACATGAGCAATTTATAAACATAGCATAAAAATATCATAAACATGAGATCTAACATGATTTGGATCTAAACACATGAATAAACATTATTAATCTAACAGTTATCTAGTTAATGTGATCAAATTAGGTTTTCCTGGGGTTTCTAGGTCTGAGCTAAAAATATATGATCAGATATAAGGTGATTTTAACATGAAACATATAATATGATCCTAATTTACCCATACAATTCGTAGCTTCCGCGTGAGAGATGTCTATCACTCACCAATTTCTAGATTTGAAGTAGATTCAATGATATTAGATCTGGACATCATTGAAACCACTTGAATTTGATGCAATATGATGTGATCTAATCCTCTTTGATGATGATCTATTCTTCCCTGATGATGATCTATCTTCTAGATGCAATCTATGATGAATTTGATTGAAAAGAATGGAGAAATAGAGTTTTAGGCTGAACCTGGAGAATCACAAACTCCCAACCTAAAACTTAGAATGAAGAGAGTAACCCTAATTCTCTCCCCAAGTCCCCCTATTTATATTTGATGGCCATAGGTCTAATGGGTTTGACTGACCAGCCCATTAGCTGCTGACCAGTTTGGCTAAACACAAGCTGAAACTTAAAACAACGATTCCTCACAAACCGCTGAACTAAATCCTTCATGTGACCACTTCATGGAATTGTAAACCACCATTTCAATCCAATGGAATCAGTCTCAGCACTTGATTTGATTCCTATCAAAAGTTATTGCCCAAGAAGTAAACTCAAGGGAAAAATATTCATACTTAGGTTCGGTAAAAATCATGGACATGTCTCACATCCACATGGACAACATATTAAATTCTGAGAATTATCCGACCATCAGGGAATAAAATATAATTATTTTATGATCGATCAACACATAAAATACGGGTTGTTACATTCTCTTATCCTTTAGGAGTTTCGCCCCCGAAATTCTAAGCAAACACGAGCAAACACATCCCGCATGCCTACCATCCAGGAGTAGCCAATCTACCATTCAATAATCCATGCAACCAAAATCTTATCCTAGCATGCAGAATTCTAATAGCACAAGTCACAATGGCATAAGTAAGATATGATATATGGGACATACTACTCGAAGAGTTCTGGACATATCAACTTCATACTCTCTTCCATTTCCCACGTGCAATCGTCATCATTCTCACTCCGTTGTACCTTGACTAGCTTAACAACCTTTCTCCTAAGCTCTTTCATGTCATTCCCTACGACGCGAAGCGGTTTACGAGGTCTAGAAACTTTGGGCTTGAATTTAAAATCTTCAAGCTGATTAGGAGATATCATAACATTCGAATCGTGCATTAACTTCCGTAGAAATGATACATGAAAAACAATATGCACATTTTCCATCTTCTCAGGTAAATCCAATCTATAAACAAGCTTTCTAGTACGCTTGATAAACGGAAATGGCCCAACAAACCTTGGTGCTAACTTTCCTTTCCTCCCAAAGAGGACGATATTCCTTAGAGGTAAAATCTTAACAAACACTATATCCCCAACTGAAAATTCCAAATCCTTTCGTCGCTTATCACCATAACTTTTCTGATGATCTTGTGCTGCCTTCATTTGTTGTCAAATGACTTCAATATTATTCTTCATTTTCCTATTATCTCATACCCAAGTACTAACTGTTCACCAGTTTCTAACCAACAAGATGGAGAATTACACGTCCAGACGTACAACGCCTCATACGGGGTCATTCTAATACTCGACTGGTAATTGTCATTGTAAACAAACTTAACTAAATGTAGATGATATTCCCATGATCCTCCAAAATCCAAAATACAAGCTGTAAGAAGGTCTTCCAATACTTGATTAACTCTTTCGGTTTGACCATCTATTTGAAAATACCTAACTTGCTCCAGGTTCCTTTTCACTTCTAAGTTTAATGGGTGTGATGGTAACAACAGAGCGACGAGGGAATATATGCATTATTATTTCAAAGTAAATTGCCTAATGTTTCCAAATTCGTCCAACTTTGTACCTTTTCAGCAACCGTATATCTCAGAGGGGAAATATTTCTGTAGGTGGCAGTAATGGAATGGTTTCATTATGTAAAATGAAGAACATTTCTCACCAAAGGATCAGTCCAATACTACCACTCACTGGTAAATAGTGCAAGTCTTCTTCGTGAATCTCCGCTATTTGAACTACGTGTTGTCAAGAGGAAAAAGGCTGCGCAAACACTCAGTCTTCACCTCATTGGCTTATGATCTCTCAGGGTTTCAATTCCTTATACAGTCAATAAATTGGGAGATTGGCCTTCTTGCTGGGCACTAATGGTGGAACTGGCATTTTTGGAGGGAAGAAAGCGACCCTCTTTTGTGGTAGAGTAGGATTTATATTATTCATTTGTGCGTGTGTAGCAAGAATATAAAGAACTGACTCTCTTACACAATAAACGGAGATGCCGGGAACAAAAGCTCTATTCATGGACCGATTTCGACTGATTATTGGATATATGACTCTTTGCCATAGACCAACTGCAAGATATTCGCATTACCATCAAACAGAAAAGAAGACCGCTCGACCCTTACATATGAGTGTTTTAACTTCTTCCTAAACAACACGAATTTAACCACCATTTTTTCATAGAGTTTTCTTCTCCTCCTTCTATTTAATGAAAGTAGAATAGATGAATGGTCATTTGATGAATACTCATTTTACTATTTAACCTCGCTATTCCCGAATACATAAACGAGCCTATTAATTCCTGTAACGGGAATGCATTCCATTTAATATAGGCTAGCCCTCTCTCGGGTCGTTCCTTGGATAAGATAACTCAAGAAGTGGCCTTTTAGGCCTAAGTAGCTTGCTTGGAATCTCAGTCAAGCATATTCGCAATCCTTGGGCAAAGAGGTAGTTGAATGCTCGACCTAAGAAAGATCGCCAAGTCAACAATTCCATAACTTCTCGAATGGTGAGATTCAGCTTTAAGGGAGGAAGGAAATTAAAGGGAAGGAGAGTTAAGAATCAACGGCTAACCAAGCTATAAGCCTTCACATTTTATCACTCTAAAGAGTAACATAATATTGGGGGCATTTTCTTTACTTATTTAACTGGAAGAATTGATACGTCACACTAATAATAATAAAAAAGGGCCTTCAACCACACAACATTATTGCAAAGTTAACTAACAACATTAAAGACATAGAACTTAATAATTACAAGCGTACATCTTGAAGCCATAAGAAGACACAAGGGAATACCGATAACTCAACCGAGCTCTGGCAATGAATCATTCGATCGACCACCTCCCTTTAGACTAATAGAATAAAAGGACGTTGGAATGAGCAAATGAACGAGTAGTTATTCTTCAAATAGTTGGTCCATCTACTTGGAATAGTATGGACAGGTCCTCGAGATCTAGGGGAAAGTAAAAATTCGGACGAGTGAAGACCAGAACAGGTCACGTCACTATTCTTCTGCTCGGCTCTGAAGTGCCTAGTGCGAATATAAGTCAATTCTGGTGAAACTGTCTCAGTTGTACAACGTCTATCTCCACTCAATTTGTAGCGACCCGAAACTTCCCCGGTCTCCGAAGAGATGAGAAAGAACGAATTACTATGAGGACAAGACAAATCAGAACGCAGACGGAAGAACATTTCATTGCTATTACAACAATTCCATCAGATACAAGAATATACGGAATGTGAATAAACATTATACAACAAAGAATATCAGAGATTTAAATACAGTATTACAGCGGAAAAATAATACAAAACACAACTGAAAGTAATACATGGATACAGAGCTTTCCGAGCATCGTTCCAGCTGTAAATCAGGATCCTACGAATATAAATCTGCAAAACCAAAACTACTAGCTGCCCATGTCGAAAATAGGGGCACCCAGAGTTTAGGTTAAAACAATAAACTCCAGGTCAGTCATGTGACTGGTGTGAGAACTAAAACAGTTATTTAAAACTTTATTTTAAAAGAGAGTAATTCAAGGGACCACGCCGTATAACACGGAACGGGTTTCCTCCCAAGAATACCAGTGCATAGAATAAACAACGCAATGCTTTTTCGAAAAATGAAGCCGTTATAAGACCCAGGTCCCATCACACAATGCAACGCAAGCCGGAGGATAGGGTTTTACCTTATAACAGCCAAACATGCTTGATACGTTTAAAACAAATCATTTGATACTATAATAAGTGTATAGTGTCAAAACAATTTCAATCATAAATATAAATCATAGATCCTCTCCAAATACCACTATGTCGCCATACTATAATAATAAGTGCCCCATACCACTATGTCGCCATACTAGGCTCTACAAATAAAGCCGAAATACACGTATTGGGAATTGGATTTCCGTCATGAGTCGAGGCAAGGGGCAAGATCCTCTCCGCGCTCGAGACACTCTAGCAAATGCCTCAGGGCTACGCACTCTGGGCAACCCTGGATTCGGCTGGGCCGGTCCTCACTTACGTTAGAGGATTGGCAATTCCTGAACACACGTTTCCCGGTCCTTACAGACCTATAATCGAGGCGCCTCATTCCAACAACCACAAAGGTGAAAAGTATATAAATGTCAGGGCTGGTAAGTCACTGACACCACCATAGATAGAAAGAAACGTCGTGCTCTCCCAGCGGTCCGTATCCCGTTTTTAACTCATACCGAGGTGTGAGGCTCACGAATTCACGTTATACACAAAGCTACGCCACAAAGGCCGTGCTTTGATCATCAACCACAAGACTTTGCTTTTCAACAGAAGCCTTGATAATTGCATCTTAACGTGCCACATAGGCAATTCATGCTATGCGACTGATGTCCATCGATATACAACCTCTGAGCTCGTACGTCTCAGAGAAGGGCGTTAAGCAAAAGAATAAATTCTCCGCCGCCAAACAGATGTATATTTAATAGAGATCAATCAACACAGAACAAAATCCAATGTCAGACACACAATCCATTTACAAGTCCGTTTTGGGTCTGAACGAAACCGGAGGCACTTTCCTCGCATATCCATCCATCTCCAGGTACGTCTGGACGACCACCAACTATTTCCATCCTCTTGGGTGTACAGCCCAATCATGATCGTCAGTAATTATCCAAACGATGTGAAGACTTCCGGGCTTCAACCACTGTCTTCATCTTCGACATATCGTCGAATCGGTTATTCAGAATGGGTATAAACCCGGACTTTCCGAACAACCCGCGTATATTAAAACAAATGTTACATAAACACAACATACGCCTCATTCCAATTCATATTCTTAGGGAAAGGTTCCCATTAATTTTATCCAAGATAAATTCTTTAGAATTTATCCTTTAATCTTCCTTTGGATGTCATTTCAAACCAAATTATGGTTTTTCCAACTAGTCGAGATTAGCGAACCACACCGAAGTAATTATTTATTTTATTTTCCAATCCCAACCTATTCATCCCATGAAGCAAAACTGGTAATACTCCATATCTAACACCACGGTGTTATCGGTAAAATTAATTACCATTTCACGTTCAAATCTAATTAAAGATTTAACTATCGCTTTGGAGCAAAACTGGTAATACTCCATTCTCGCTCATTTCTAAATTTGATAATTTAGATTATAGATTTACATTTCAATCTAATTGCAGATTCGTTAAAACTCCTTTTATTGGGTTAAAGAACTAATGTCATTTAAAACACAGTTCACGATAAACCCAAATCACATTCTATTTATCGTCGGGTTAAAGAACTAGTGTTGTTTAAAACACAGTTCACGATAAACCCATTTCAAATCCAATCAAATATATTAGAGATTCCGATTATTTAAAACCCCTTTTTAAATCTAATTTATTTATTTAAAAATAATTGGGTTTTAAATTTAGTTCAAAACTAGTTCATTTCGATAAAAATCCATTTTTATCTTTTCAAATATGGAGGTTTTCACCCCAATTTTTCCCAAATCATTTCTCATGATTTTACACAAACTATTACTATTTTTAATAATTTTATCAAGGCCCGTACAGTCGATTTCCATCAACGGCCATCGAACTGCACTTACAGCGACCTTTTTCAAATTTTATTTGGACGTATCTCCAAATCCAACCGTTAGATTTCATATTTCTAATATTCGATAGAAAGCTCTTTTCGATACGAACCCAACGGTTCCAGTTTTAGGAGGATCCGACGGTCGGATCTCCCGTAATGTTCGTTTGAAATAAATGGTCGAAATTCGCGAACTGCCGCAGCGCGGCGCGTTCTATTCAGGCCATTATATTATATATATAATATATATAATATATATTTCGTCGATTCTATTTTTAAATGAATTTTATAAATAGTTTTGAATTCGTTTCAAAAACATTTCAACTTCCATTTCAATTCAAATCAAAATTGAATTTTTCCTTATAAATTCGTTTTAAAATTCATTTCAATTCATTTCAAATTTCAATTCAATTTGAGTTCATTTCAAATCGCTTTCAATTCAATTTGAATTCATTTTCAATTCAATTCAATTCGAATTGGTTTTCTATTCGATTCAAATTCATTTTCTATTCAAATCAAATTCGTTTCGTTTTCTATTTGAATCAAATTCATTTTATATTCAATTGAAATCAAATTGGTTTTCTATTCCATTCAATTCGAAATCGTTTTATATTCAATTCATTTCGAAATCGTTTTATATTCAATTCATTTCTGTTTTAAATTCAAAAACGAATGTAATCGATATAAATATTGTTCGCGTCAAAATGGCGCATCACTAATCAACACGGCTTTATATGTTTCAATAAATTCGTTATTCTATTCAACAAATGAATATTTATTCTACTCAATATGTGAATCTATATTTTTGTCAACACACGACTAATCTCAACGAATGAGTACTGTCCATGTGTGACCATTTTTGTTATTTACTATATTTTATGGAAATTAAGGTATCTATCGTTTGATATTAAATCAGACTCCAACTGTAAATTAGTAAGAGAACGATTCCCTGAATATTAACCCCGAAGGCCGAAACCAACATCAGATCAATATTCAGGAGACCACTCATCTCATCTATTTTCCAGTTAGTTTTTAATTTCATATATGATAAAGATGTAAATTTTATTGTTAAAATATTTCGTTCAACACATGACTAATCTCAACGGATGAGTACAGTCAACACATGAACCTTTACTTTATAGTGATAAAGATATAAATTTTATTGTTAAAATATTTCGTTCAACACATGACTAATCTCAACGGATGAGTACAGCCAACACATGAACCTTTACTTTATAGTGATAAAGATATAAATTTTATTGTTAAAATATTTCGTTCAACACATGACTAATCTCAACGGATGAGTACAGTCAACACATGAACCTTTACTTAATATATTCTTTATCTTCTAAATTGAAATGAGGCCCAATCAATCACCATATAAAGTTAATTATATGGATTTTCATACATCACACGTATATAATAACATGGTAAAATAATCAACCATCAATCAAAGTGTACTACACTGTATAAGCATCAAATATAGATGTCTAACGCTTATAACAGCCTGTCAATCAATCGATCGACAAATTTAATCAATCAGGATGAGTGAACTTCAAATTTCATCCCAACACCCGTGTGGGGTTTCAAACAATCAAACACAGATTTTAGTTGTGCAGTTGGGCGATGTGTAAAATTTATCGTCCCAATCAATGTCAGTTAAATCAGTGTACATAAACAAACCGTCCGGTTTGTAAATGAATATTTATTTATTCACATTCACTATATTCATATTCACGTTAAAAATTATATTTTTAACGATAAAACATTTTATTTTAACATATGAATTTCTATTCAATTCATTTATTCAATAAAATGATATTTTTATTTTTCTAACTTATTTTAGAAAATTTCGGCGGCATAACGGCACGATACTAGAAACGGGACAAGGCCTAGCCTTATCACCGATCTAGTGAAGGCCCACGCCATTCACACATCAATCAAATTCACCAAACAATTCAAATTTCAATTAAATAATCTAACTAATTTTTGCAATCAAACAAACAAGTCCATGGTCTGTGGACGATTGTGTCGAGTGCTACTAAGCACCGTCTGCATCCTAGTATATATATATAACTAGAAAATGAAATTGAAAGGTGAGAAATTCTCACCGACTAGCTATCCAACTTCACGACACTTCATTTAGGGAAATCATCGCCATTCTCGCCTTTTGTCGCTTTCGTTGCCCGTATTCACTACATATATAAAAATCACATTTTTACTTTGCTATTCAATATATAAAAATCGAATTTTTACTTCGCTATTCAATATATAAAAATCGAATTTTTACTTCGCTATTCAATATATAAAAATCGAATTTTTACTTCGCTATTCAATATATAAAAATCGAATTTTTACATCGCTGCTATATAAAAAGATTTCGCCTTTTCAAAAATATAGATTTGCCTTTCTATAATATAAAAAGCATATTTTTCTCGAAGTAAAAATCATATTTTTACTTCACTACTCATCTCAAAATATCGTCTTTTCATATTTAAAAATATCGTCTTTTCATATTTAAAAATATCGTCTTTTCATATTTAAAAATATCGTCTTTTAAAAATCAATCTTTATTTTTCTACACATATAAAGATTCTATTTTTAATATTCCTATCATGTAAAAATTATATTTTTACTTCTCTACATAAACAAAAATCATATTTTTACATCTTTTATATAGTAAAGATTATATTTTTAATACTTTAAAAATATAAAGATCATATTTTTATTACTTTAAAAATATAAAAATCATATTTTTAATCGAATCAAAATCTAAAATTTTCAATTCAAAAGTCACTAAACGTAAAACTGAAAATAAAAACCAATTTCTTTAAACCAATAAAAATAAATAGGGCTGTAAAATAAATGAATGGACTTACAGAAATAAGGGGGGGGGTCTGAAATTAAAGGAAGAGGGAGAGGTAGTTTTTTTTTAATTTAATTATTTAATTTCGAAAAGGTTGACTTTACATACGACCTCGAAACGATGCCAACCGCCTGTCGTCCATAGTGTTCTACCCCCACTATGAACACAATGGGATATGTATCGTAGGCTGATTCGTTCGTCTCGATCAGTTTCCATTGAATTTACATTTAAATCGCTATATTGAATTTTAAACATACATTTCAAATTACCGGGGTCACATAACAACTCTATAAATTCCATAAAAATATTTTCTAGCTTCGTATTGATGATACGGTCCTAACAAAACTAGTTTCGTCAAATTCTGA
The DNA here is from genome assembly GCA_030737875.1 of Allium sativum. Taxonomy (NCBI): domain Eukaryota; kingdom Viridiplantae; phylum Streptophyta; class Magnoliopsida; order Asparagales; family Amaryllidaceae; genus Allium; species Allium sativum. The sequence goes on along the minus strand of CM060919.1, from coordinate 562,261,825 downwards.
GATCGTTAGAAAAATGGCCATTTTCCAGTCGATTAAAATCAACTGAAACTGGTAAAACGCGTTTTCCTTTGCCACACTCACATATTGATTGGAAAAATTATGAAATTTGGAATCTAGCAATAATTTTACACTGCGGATCCAACAAAAGTGGTTTCATCGAAATCCGAGGTCGTTTGCAAAATGTCTATTTTTAAGGGCCTGAATTCCATAGCGACTATTCAGAATTTTCAACTGGACATATCTTTTGATTCCCGCTATGAAATTTCGATTTTTCGGATTCGTTGGAAAGATATCATCAATTAGATCCTATTGTTTTTGGTTTCACTAAAATCCGGATTGTTTTGCACCCGGTACATTCAATTGAAGTTTGAAATCGAATTATCGAACTACCGCGCCATTTTCAATTCTATTTATAATTATATATAATTATTTATATTCAAACGACGGCGTATATAATATATACGTTCTAATATATTCAAAATAAATTTCTCGTCGATATTATTTAAAATAATTCATTTTAAATATTCAAAATTCGCTAAAATTGCCAAAATAAAAATTTTAAACTGGTTCAGAATTTCGGGTTATTACAATCTCCCCCACTTAAAACTTTTCGTCCCCGAAAAGGAACAAAGTCGAAAGTGGTTTGATTAATCAATTCTACGTTCGATCTGGCTTCCATTCTCCAACTTTTCAGTTTCTGAGAATTTTCAAATTTTTCAAAAATTTGGCTAACACCCTAAATTTTCGAAAAATTTCGAGCCACGGGAAAATCCCGAAATTGCCATATAGGCCTTCTGATCTCAAAAAAGAAAAGAAAAAGCCAAGCAGCTAGCCAATAGGCTCATAAAATCCTCATCACCCAAACAAAACAGTAAATTATGTAGTAAACATGTACCTATTTGTCGGGCAAACAAATTTTATTCTTCGGCTCTAGCCTCCTTGCTGTGACCTGTTCAATGTAAGTATATGTATATGCAAGCAAATGTGACCAATTTCAATATAATTCAATATTTGGTTCAATTAGGCATAATGGTTTAAAAATTAGCAAACAAATAAACAAACAACACAAGCATCAATCAATTAGTGGATTAACGTTTCAAATTCATAAATTTGATACATATACAGAAAATCTTGTTTTTGATGCCAATTCACAACAATGTGTTCTAGCTATATAAGTTTTGGTTCTCACACCAGTCTAATGGAAACATATAGATATCATACCTTCGAAACACGAACACAAATTCTGATGATGATATATCAATCATCAGAACCATCTCCGAGTGTCTAGGATGTGATTCTATATCTATCTAATATATTAAAACTTCGAATATACGTTCATGACGTGTATATGCAAAACCTTTATATACTCGATGGTCCATATTCAAAAATAAATAAATATTCAAATACGTTTTAAAATGGTTTAAATTTCAAAACAAAATTGTTTTCATTTGGAAAATATACTCTTCACACTCGTTCTAGGATACTACTGATCCTATCTCTAACGAGTCATTCTAATTGGATATTACTAACCCAATATCTGATGAATTCTTTCGTATGGTTCTAATGTGTCTTGTTCTCGAGCTCTGTAAACCAAAGCTCTGATACCAAATGTAGCGACCTGAAACTTCCCCGGTCTCCGAAGAGATGAGAAAGAACGAATTACTGTGAGGACAAGACAAATCAGAACGCAGACGGAAGAACATTTCATTGCTATTACAACAATTCCATCAGATACAAGGATATACAGAATATGAATAAACATTATACAACAAAGAATATCAGAGATTTAAATACAGTATTGCAGCGGAAAAATAATACAAAACACAACTGAAAGTAATACACGGATACAGAGCTTTCCGAGCATCGTTCCAGCTGTAAATCAGGATCCTACGAATATAAATCTGCAAAACCAAAACTACTAGCTGCCCATGTCGAAAATAGGGGCACCCAGAGTTTAGGTTAAAACAATAAACTCCAGGTCAGTCATGTGACTGGTGTGAGAACTAAAACAGTTATTTAAAACTTTATTTTAAAAGAGAGTGATTCAAGGGACCACGCCGTATAACACGGAACGGGTTTCCTCCCAAGAATACCAGTGCATAGAATAAACAACGCAATGCTTTTTCGAAAAATGAAGCTGTTATAAGACCCAGGTCCCATCACACAATGCAACACAAGCCGGAGGATAGGGTTTTACCTTATAACAGCCAAACATGCTTGATACGTTTAAAACAAATCATTTGATACTATAATAAGTGTATAGTGTCAAAACAATTTCAATCATAAATATAAATCATAGACGGCATAAGTACCCCATACCACTATGTCGCCATACTAGGCTCTACAAATAAAGCCGAAATACACGTATTGGAAATTGGATTTCCGTCATGAGTCGAGGCAAGGGGCAAGATCCTCTCCGCGCTCGAGACACTCTAGCAAATGCCTCAGGGCTACGCACTCTGGGCAACCCTGGATTCGGCTGGGCCGGTCCTCACTTACGTTAGAGGATTGGCAATTCCTGAACACACGTTTCCCGGTCCTTACAGACCTATAATCGAGGCGCCTCATTCCAACAACCACAAAGGTGAAAAGTATATAAATGTCAGGGCTGGTAAGTCACTAACACCACCATAGCTAGAAAGAAACGTCGTGCTCTCCCAGCGGTCCGTATCCCGTTTTTAACTCATACCGAGGTGTGAGGCTCGCGAATTCACGTTATACACAAAGCTACGCCACAAAGGCCGTGCTTTGATCATCAACCACAAGACTTTGCTTTTCAACAGAAGCCTTGATCATTGCATCTTAGCGTGCCACACAGGCAATTCATGCTATGCGACTGATGTCCATCGATATACAACCTCTAAGCTCGTACGTCTCAGAGAAGGGCGTTAAGCAAAAGAATAAATTCTCCGCCGCCAAACAGATGTATATTTAATAGAGATCAATCAACACAGAAAAAAATCCAATGTCAGACACACAATCCATTTACAAGTCCGTTCTGGGTCTGAACGAAACCGGAGGCACTTTCCTCGCATATCCATCCATCTCCAGGTACGTCTGGACGACCACCAACTATTTCCATCCTCTTGGGTGTACAGCCCAATCAGGATCGTCAGTAATTATCCAAACGATGTGAAGACTTCCGGTCTTCAACCACCGTCTTCATCTTCGACATATCGTCGAATCGGTTATTCAGAATGGGTATAAACCCGGACTTTCCGAACAACCCGCGTATATTAAAACAAATGTTACACAAACACAACATACGCCTCATTCCAATTCATATTCTTCGGGAAAGGTTCCCATTAATTTTATCCAAGATAAATTCTTTAGAATTTATCCTTTAATCTTCCTTTGGATGTCATTTCAAACCAAATTATGGTTTTTCCAACTAGTCGAGATTAGCGAACCACACCGAAGTAATTATTTATTTTATTTTCCAATCCCAACCTATTCATCCCATGAAGCAAAACTGGTAATACTCCATATCTAACACCACGGTGTTATCGGTAAAATTAATTACCATTTCACGTTCAAATCTAATTAAAGATTTAACTATCGCTTTGGAGCAAAACTGGTAATACTCCATTCTCGCTCATTTCTAAATTTGATAATTTAGATTATAGATTTACATTTCAATCTAATTGCAGATTCGTTAAAACTCCTTTTATTGGGTTAAAGAACTAATGTCATTTAAAACACAGTTCACGATAAACCCAAATCACATTCTATTTATCGTCGGGTTAAAGAACTAGTGTTGTTTAAAACACAGTTCACGATAAACCCATTTCAAATCCAATCAAATATATTAGAGATTCCGATTATTTAAAACCCCTTTTTAAATCTAATTTATTTATTTAAAAATAATTGGGTTTTAAATTTAGTTCAAAACTAGTTCATTTTGATAAAAATCCATTTTTATCTTTTCAAATATGGAGTTTTTCACCCCAATTTTTCCCAAATCATTTCTCATGATTTTACACAAATTATTACTATTTTTAATAATTTTATCAAGGCCCGTACAGTCGATTTCCATCAACGGCCATCGAACTGCACTTACAACGACCTTTTTCAAATTTGATTTGGACGTATCTCCAAATCCAACCGTTAGATTTCAAATTTCTAATATTCGTTAGAAAGCTCTTTTCGATACGAACCCAACGGTTCCAGTTTTAGGAGGATCCGACGGTCGGATCTCCCGTAATGTCCGTTTGAAATAAATGGTCGAAATTCGCGAACTACCGCAGCGCGGCGCGTTCTATTCAGGCCATTATATTATACATATAATATATATAATATATATTTCATCGATTCTATTTTTAAATGAATTTTATAAATAGTTTTGAATTCGTTTCAAAAACATTTCAACTTCCATTTCAATTCAAATCAAAGTTGAATTTTTCCTTATAAATTCGTTTTAAAATTCATTTCAATTCATTTCAAATTTCAATTCAATTTGAGTTCATTTCAATTCGCTTTCAATTCAATTTGAATTCGTTTTCAATTCAATTCGAATTGGTTTTCTATTCGATTCAAATTCATTTTCTATTCAAATCAAGGTCGTTTCGTTTTCTATTTGAATCAAATTCATTTTATATTCAATTGAAATCAAATTGGTTTTCTATTCCATTCAATTCGAAATCGTTTTATATTCAATTCATTTCGTAATCGTTTTATATTCAATTCATTTCTGTTTTAAATTCAAAAACGAATGTAATCGATATAAATATCGTTCGCGTCAAAATGGCGCATCACTAATCAACACGGCTTTATATGTTTCAATAAATTCGTAATTCTATTCAACAAATGAATATTTATTCTACTCAATATGTGAATCTATATTTTTATCAACACACGACTAATCTCAACGAATGAGTACTGTCCATGTGTGACCATTTTTGTTATTTACTATATTTTATGGAAATTAAGGTATCTATCGTTTGATATTAAATCAGACTCCAACTGTAAATTAGTAAGAGAACAATTCCCTGAATATTAACCCCGAAGGCCGAAACCAACATCAGATCAATATTCAGGAGACCACTCATCTCATCTATTTTCCAGTTAGTTTCTAATTTCATATATGATAAAGATGTAAATTTTATTGTTAAAATATTTCGTTCAACACATGACTAATCTCAACGGATGAGTACAGTCAACACATGAACCTTTACTTTATAGTGATAAAGATATAAATTTTATTGTTAAAATATTTCATTCAACACATGACTAATCTCAACGGATGAGTACAGCCAACACATGAACCTTTACTTTATAGTGATAAAGATATAAATTTTATTGTTAAAATATTTCGTTCAACACATGACTAATCTCAACGGATGAGTACAGTCAACACATGAACCTTTACTTTATATATTCTTTACCTTCTAAATTGGAATGAGGCCCAATCAATCACCATATAAAGTTAATTATATGGATTTTCATACATCACACGTATATAATAGCATTGTAAAATAATCAACCATCAATCAAAGTGTACTACACTGTATAAGCATCAAATATAGATGTCTAACGCTTATAACAGCCTGTCAATCAATCGATCGACAAATTTAATCAATCAGGATGAGTGAACTTCAAATTTCATCCCAACACCCGTGTGGGGTTTCAAACAATCAAACACAGATTTTAGTTGTGCAGTTGGGCGATGTGTAAAATTTATCGTCCCAATCAATGTCAGTCAAATCAGTGTACATAAACAAACCGTCCGGTTTGTAAATGAATATTTATTTATTCAAATTCACTATATTCATATTCACGTTAAAAATTATATTTTTAACGATAAAACATTTTATTTTAACATATGAATTTCTATTCAATTCATTTATTCAATAAAATGATATTTTTATTTTTCTAACTTATTTTAGAAAATTTCGGCGGCATAACGGCACGATACTAGAAACGGGACAAGGCCTAGCCTTATCCCCGGTCTAGTGAAGGCCCACGCCATTCACACATCAATCAAATTCACCAAACAATTCAAATTTCAATTAAATAATCTAACTAATTTTTGCAATCAAACAAACAAGTCCATGGTCTGTGGACGATTGTGTCGGGTGCTACTAAGCACCGTCTGCATCCTAGTATATATATATATAACTAGAAAATGAAATTGAAAGGTGAGAAATTCTCACCGACTAGCTATCCAACTTCACGACACTTCATTTAGGGAAATCATCGCCATTCTCGCCTTTTGTCGCTTTCGTTGCCCGTATTCACTACATATATAAAAATCACATTTTTACTTTGCTATTCAATATATAAAAATCGAATTTTTACTTCGCTATTCAATATATAAAAATCGAATTTTTACTTCGTTATTCAATATATAAAAATCGAATTTTTACTTCGCTATTCAATATATAAAAATCGAATTTTTACATCGCTGCTATATAAAAAGATTTCACCTTTTCAAAAATATAGATTTGCCTTTCTATAATATAAAAAGCATATTTTTCTCGAAGTAAAAATCATATTTTTACTTCACTACTCATCTCAAAATATCGTCTTTTCATATTTAAAAATATCGTCTTTTCATATTTAAAAATATCGTCTTTTCATATTTAAAAATATCGTCTTTTCATATTTAAAAATATCGTCTTTTAAAAATCAATCTTTATTTTTCTACACATATAAAGATGTTATTTTTAATATTCCTATCATGTAAAAATTATATTTTTACTTCTCTGCATAAACAAAAATCATATTTTTACATCTTTTATATAGTAAAGATTATATTTTTAATACTTTAAAAATATAAAGATCATATTTTTATTACTTTAAAAATATAAAAATCATATTTTTAATCGAATCAAAATCTAAAATTTTCAATTCAAAAATCACTAAACATAAAACTGAAAATAAAAACCAATTTCTTTAAACCAATAAAAATAAATAGGGCTGTAAAATAAATGAATGGACTTACAGAAATAAGGGGGGGGGGGTCTGAAATTAAAGGAAGAGGGAGAGGTAGTTTTTTTTTATTTAATTATTTAATTTCGAAAAGGTTGACTTTTATATACGACCTCGAAACGATGCCCACCGCCTGTCGTCCATAGCACTCTACCCCCACTCTGAACACAATGGGATATGTATCGTAGGCTGATTCGTTCGTCTCGATCAGTTTCCGTTGAATTTACATTTAAATCGCTATATTGAATTTTAAACGTACATTTCAAATTACCGGGGTCACATAACAACTCTATAAATTCCATAAAAATATTTTCTAGCTTCGTATTGACGATACGGTCCTAACAAAACTAGTTTCGTCGAATTCTGAGACCGTTAGAAAAATGGCCATTTTCCAGTCGATTAAAATCAACTGAAACTGGTCAAACGCGTTTTCCTTTGCCACACTCACATATTGATTCGAAAAATTATGAAATTTGGAATCTAGCAATAATTTTACAATGCGGATCCAGCAAAAGTGGTTTCGTCGAAATCCGAGGTCGTTTGCAAAATGTCTATTTTTAAGGGCCTGAATTCCATAGCGACTATTCAGAATTTTCAACTGGACATTTCTTTTGATTCCCGCTATGAAATTTTGATTTTTCGGATTCTTTGGAAAGATATCATCAATTAGATCCTATTGTTTTTGGTTTCACTAAAATCCGGATTGTTTTGCACCCAGTACATTCAATTGAAGTTTGAAATCGAATTATCGAACTACCGCGCCATTTTCAATTCTATTTATAATTATATATAATTATTTATATTCAAACGACGGCGTATATAATATATACGTTCTAATATATTCAAAATAAATTTCTTGTCGATATTGTTTAAAATAATTCATTTTAAATATTCAAAATTCGCTAAAATTGCCAAAATAAAAATTTTAAACTGGTTCAGAATTTCGGGTTATTACACAATTCCTTGTTTGTAAACCTCTCCTTTTAGTATATTTTGATCATTTCTATCTTTCCCTACTGGGGCAACTAAGAAGAGGGGGTATGCAGGATTCTTTGGCTTTAGTTGTTTCAATGTGCCATCGGATTTTGAAGGTGTTCAGTAACTATCAGAAAATGAATGAAATAGGAATTCTTTCTCCCGTTGGTCGCCTCACAACCTTCATAAAGTCTTATTTTATTGCACTACCATTCCATCTTGCTTTATCACTTCGAAATCTCTATAGCTCTAGCTCGAGGAACTCTAGCAACATCTAGCTACCCGGACATAGCAATAGAACTCTTACTTGCTTGCAAGTCGAACGTTGTTTCTGGTTCGATCCTTGGTATAAACATTGTCTAGCTACTTGATTTTCAGCCGTAGTTTGCTGGAATCAGAATCGTTGAGAACAAAGTGGCGAATGGGTGCATAACGTGTGGAAATATGCCGAACAGTTCATGCCAAATCCTGAAGAAAGCTTAAAAGAGTTGTTTGATGAGCCTGCGTAGTATTAGGTAGTTGTTCAGGTAAAACCTGACCAAGCCAATGATGCTTAGCTGGTCTTTTCGGATGATCAGCCACACTGGGACTGAGACACGGCCTGGACTCCCCCATGACCTGAGGGAATGAAACGACAGAAAGCTACGACAAAGCTATTCAGAGGCAGACAATTGAGGACACTTGAAATACTAAGACTAGCCGTTTGTTTGCCTCTTCCTACCCCATTATGACTTCCCAGGGAATTCGACGTATGCCCGTCGTACTTCCTTTGACTACTCCCAAGATATGATAGAAAAATAGGGTTATGCTGGAGAGTGGGGAGTAAAAAGGTAAATGCATTTTTTTTAATGAATACTAGGGCAAAGAGAATTTAGTTCGTTCAATTACTTGACTTTCTTCTCACTCTCAACGGAAGTAATTTGAGATCAAAATTCCATTCCAGAAACATTTGATTGCCTGATTGACCTAATCAACCAAATAGAATATGTCAATTTTGAAAGAATAAAGAATAAGGGTTTAAAGCCTAAATAGAACTAGTCAATCCGTAACTGAAAGCAGGAATGGAAAGTAACGTCTTAGCATATAACATAGGCGTATTTTCCCCGGTCTTGCATTTCGATCCCAATTGTTTAGAGGGAAAAAGAGGGCGTACCTAGTATGGTAAATCAAAGGATTAGACTTTATGTATGTAGCTTATCTGAGATAGGTAGAGGAAGAGGTGCGTAGCGAACTTGCTCAGCATGTGACTTCTAAGGCCATTCGGGTTCACTTCTTTCTCCTTACCTGGAAGTAGCTAAGATGAGGAAGAAAAGTCCGAAGAAAGACCTTCCTCACTACTGCTCTTCTTTCCTATTTGCTATAACTTTAAACTGACAATTTTCTTATTCAACAACTCTCTAAGTGGTTTGGGCACTAGGCAGTAATAACTGGTAAGGTTAGTACGGACCCGGTCACTAGAGTGGCTCCCGGTAAATGGCATGCTATGATAACCCGAGGGTTAGTTCAGGACATTCATTTTCCAGTTCAGTAGATAGAAATTGGCTTAATTCACATTGTCATAGCCATGATCATGTTTTAAAGTAGACGAAGAGGCTATCAAAGTGAGGTCGGACCAATCCAAACTATTCTTTTGGGTTGTGTTCGCTCATTCTCGGCTTCAGATTCAAAAAACCCAGACCGATCCCGTCCAGCACGGAGAAAGAAAGAAGAGAATAGGATTCCACTAATGCGACATCTAGAACTGGACTCATTTGTTGCTTGTGGAGATGAGCGCAACATTAAAGTAGAAGCGGGAATGAAAAGTCTATGTTGAGTATGAACAAAAAGCTGTGAAATGCTGTGTGGACATCTTCGTTCTGTAAAAGGAAACTCCTATTTGGAAACAAAAAATATCATGAAGGAGGAAAGAGAACCTGACCTAACAAGAGACGTTAGCGATATCCGATATCAGATAGATAGGGAAAGAAACCCCGATATAAAAAGAAAAAGAAGCGGTGTCGTGCCTAATCGGACAAGTGCGAGATGTGCCATTTCTTTCAAACAGAGGTAGTGAAGCTGACGGACAACGTTCGACTTACATGTGTTAAGCATAATGCTAGCGTTCCTTCTGAGCCAGGATCAAACTCAGATGTCAGGCTATGATTGGGCACAGTATATTAATTGCGCCTTTAGTCGCCCCTAGTGAACCGGGCCTTCCTTCGGTCCTCCTTGCACTTGAGCGACCGATAGGGAGGAACTAGAGCCTTTAGTTCTCTAGCGCTTTGCTCTTTCTCCTAAGAAATGGTGAAAAGTTGACCGGAAGAGAACTTCGATTCGCCCGGCCAGTAGGCGAGCGCATCCTACCTATTGCAATTAATATACTGGCTACTCCTACGTCCACTCACACTCCTTCCTTCAGGCGCCTATTGCCTGTTTTCTTCTCAAAGTGCCATTAAATTAATATACCTCCCCAATTAATATACTGGCTCACGATAACCAATAAGGCAAGGATGGATTACCTAGTTAGTTAGGTGTAAATGTCAACAGCTAAGGCTTTGTCCTCATTCCTTCTATCAGCTTATCGCGCGTCGGGGCATCCCAATCAGATTAAATGGGATGATGGTTTAGTCGAGCAAATCTGTAAAATGAGAATTTCAATCAAATCACACATCTAAAGAACTGGCGTGGATCTAATAGATCTATCAGGAGTGGTACGAATGAATCCTTCCAGTAGACTGGCCCAGACACCAGTCTGAGCTAAGGGAGGCGACCAGTTCTGTCTGTTTGGAGGGAATCATTTTTTATCAATCAAGAATGCCTCAACTGGATAAATTTACTTATTTTACATGACCTTCCCTTTTAGGTCGGTTATGGACGAGTGTTTCCAGTGGCGGACGGGTGAGTGACGCATAAGAAATTTCCTGGAAAAACAACTGGAAACGGTTGCTAATACCCCGGGGGTGACCGCAATGAGCAGAAATGTCACTCACCGGCCTAAACGACGAGCTAACACTCGAAGACTTGAGGGAACAAAATGTTAGAAAGCTCAGACAAATCCATTCAGAGGCAGAGTCTTCAATAAGTGAGCGTGAGTGACTCTAAAAAGAGAACAAGCTATCAAGAGTGAAGTCAACTGAAGTCAACTGAGTTGGTATCAACACCTAAAGTCGGCGATCATTCTCTATGCATATTTCAGCAGATGTAGCAGCAGATTGACAAATAAAAGAAACAAGATCAAAGGAAGGACCTATAAAATAAAAGATTTCAAAAGAATAATAAGATCCGAGACAAAATCTGTTTTTTCTTTTTTTTTTTAAAATTGATTCCTTGGGTTTCCATTCAAAGAAACTCATAGTTCTCCTTCCGACTCCGCCCTTCTCTATCTATCCAAGGGAGGGAAGGGTAGAGCCTTCCTTCCTCGGCGGACCACGTTCCAAGCCAGGCAAACCTGAACCAAAGATAGACTATAGAGCACGATACTAAGACTATAGGATGTTCCTGCAAATTATGACCTTCGCCTACAAACGTTTATACTGGCCAATTGATTGGGTCTCCAATTAATATACTGGCGCCTTTCTTTTGGATCCGTCCAGCCTTTAGTACAAATTACTTATAGTAGGTGAATTATGACCTGATTTTCACCTCTTCTAATGAGGCTGTTGATGTCAAACTCTTCCTCGAGTCCTACTCTTTGCCTCCCTTCTTCGCAGAGCTACCTCACTACTGCTCATGCACGACAACACTTGTTCTTAATCTTCTTTGCTTCCTTGGTCTAAATAAGTGGTATCAAAAGAGCTTGGCAGGGTCTAAAGAGAACAAAAGGAGTATTACAACCAAAAGGTAATGGGGAGACATGAGTGAAGATGGCATGTACGATCGACTTTGCATGTTCCATCCTTCGCCTATCAGTTTGGTAGGCAACTGCCGAATAGGTGGGGAAAACTGGTCATTGAATCTAAGACATAATATCTCTGAAGTATTTGGGGTTATTGCCAAAATCAAATCCAAACTTGTAAGTGACAGTTTGCTCCGTCCTCCTGCTAATATGGTCATTTTCGAACCAACTACCTATCCAACTATTCTCAATTGATCTTTGCTTGTGGCTACTCTCTGAGAACTCTAGGCGTGGCCGCACACTATAGACATACTAACTGCGGGAAATCAGTGACCTTTCACCATTTCTTCTCATATTTGTTAATTTGCAAATTCTATTCCTATTGATTCACCCTTTGGGCATAATGCTTTACTTCATCATCTTGAGAATCTGAAGAAGCTAGGTCTAAGAATAAAAAAAATCCAAGAGATCTTTTCTTTATTGTAGGATCCTTAATTATAACCTTGAGGTTGGTGTAGATCGATTTTTCTCCCGTAGTTTCGGGCCGTAGATCAAGCCAAGGGGGGCTCCTCCTACTCACACCCTTTATATTGTCTATTTCATTTTGCCACAAAAATTTGTTATTTGATTATACGATACTAGATTCTACGAGAATTAATTCTTCATTTATTTATTATTTCATTAGCCCCGAAAATTAGGGCGTTAAAAAGGCAGCTATCTTAATCACGATGTTCGGTTGTAGAGCCTACACTTAGTTTCGGTTGGTATTAGCATTAGCACTAGCTTAGGTGCTAAAGGTAGAAGGTAGATATGTAAATCACTTAGCTGGGCAAAATCAAATTCCAATAGAATACTAGTACTATACTAGACTAGTGAAGGAGGAAATCGTATTCCCACAGGATTCAAGGAAGCTATGCCTTTTTACTATAGGACTAGAAGAAAATTAATTCCTTCAGTTAGAGAGCTGAAAGGACCATTTGTTCCACTACTCCTCTTAATTAACAGTTGTCTTTCGGTCAGGAAAGAGGGGTAGTACATGACTTGGCTTAGGTTTTTTTATCTTCTTTTTGTTGAGAACCCAGGCTAGATTGATCTTCTGAGTCCATATGCTTCTATTATACAGTACCAAATCTTTCTGCAAATATGCGTCTTCCTCTAGGCCCAGTTCCTCTCTCTTTGGCCACTGCCTACTTGAGAAATTTTCCATTCACCCATTCATTCCCATAAAGATGGGGAAGTTTTATTTTTCATTCACAAATCCATCCTTGTCTATGCTGCTCACTCTCGGTTTGGTCCTACTGATGATTTTTATTGTTTTGAAAAAAGGGAGGGGAAAGTCAGTGTCGACCCCCGTCTTCAACTGGTGGTATCCATTAGAAAAGCATGGCTGTAACTTCTTGTACTTCCTTTTTCTCTCTCTCAGTGTCTCACGCTCATCTTTGAGAACCGACTGTAGCATCATTGACTAAATGAACTGGTGCTTATATCTTTATAGGTACCATCTTGATGCTGGTTGTAGCCGTGGGAGGCTGTTCTTGGGGACCTCTCGGATCCCACAAGTGAATAGAAAGTAAGATCTACATTGGATCTCACCTGAATCTTCCCATCTATCCTCCTGAGGAGAAGTTTGGTTTCAAACTCTGATTCGAACAGGAGGAGTATGTCATGCTAATGTGCCTTAGATGATCCACATCTAGTTTGAATTAATAGAGAACCTTTTCTTTTGTATGAATTGATATTATTACATTCTGATTCCTTCCCGATACCTCCCAAGGAAAATATTGAATTGATTCCTGGTTGAGCATTTTCTCAACTGAAATTCGCAGATCTAATGTCGCCCGTTTGAAGCGCTTTGATTGACCTAATTATTGTACGGCTAGTGGTGCGTTGAGCAGCTCTAAGTTCCGTTTGTCGGGCCCTTGACGGTAGGCTATACGGCAGAGACCTATGTTGTGCGCTACCAACAACTACGATTCATTCTTGGCTTTCGCTGGTACGGCTAAACAACTGGACCATTGAGTAACTTCTCTCTAAGACTATTGAAAGACTTGCCAATTCATATACTGAGGGGCTAGACCTTCTTACAACGAGTAAAGCATTTCATTTGACTGGTCGAAGGTAAACTGATAGCTTCCCATAGATTCTTTTTGATTTCTTCTTCAGGGGAGATTTGCAAGTCATTAATAGAACAATCCACCAAATAGATATTCACGTGGGGAAGAAAAATGGGATTCTCTTCTAGTTCAAAAAAAATGGGGGTAGAGCGGGTCTTAGCTTGATAGACCCAAACAATCATAGTTTCTTCTTGAAAAAAGAGGAACTATGCCCCATGTCTAATTCTGTTGTAGTGTCGCCAGTTCTTCAGCCACTGCCTGCTGCCAGCAAGGCGGATTCAGGGATGGTAGGCTATACAGCAGATACCTATGTTGTGCGCTGCCAACAACTGCTATTCATTCTTGACTCTCGCTAGTACGGCTAAACAACTGGACAATTGAGTAACTGCTCTCTAAGACTATTGAACGACCTGCCAATTCATATACTGAGGGGCTAGACCTTCTTACAACGAGTAAAGCATTTCACTTGACCGGTAGGAGGTAAACTGATAGCTTCCCATAGATTCTTTTTGATTTCTTCTTCAAGGGAGATTTGCAAGTCATCAATAGAACAATCCACCAAATAGATATTCACGTGGGGAAGAAAAATGGGATTCTCTTCTAATTCAGAAAAAAATAAGGGTAGAGCGGGTCTTAGCTTGATAGACCCAAACGATCATAGTTTCTTCTTGAAAAAAGAGGAACTAAGCCCCATGTCTAATTCTGATGTAGTGCCGCCAGTTCTTCAGCCATTGCCTGCTGCCAGCAAGGCGGAATCGGGTTTGTGTTTTCAAGTAGGGGGTGGCCCTTCTATTATCTAAATGTTGATGGAACCCCCATCCAATTAGGATTTAACTCTTACTACGACACTGGGTAACCGAGGGAGCCCAAAGGCGAGCCTTAGTGAGGTGCTAACTAAGACTTTTCTTTCTCTTGGACACCATAGTCGAGACAAAAACCTAAGTACGTATTACTACTTACTATTTGGTTTTGGTTGGTGTGAAGCAGGTCGTTCACAAAATTTCATAGTGGTTGCACGTAGGCTGGACTAAGGCACTGGTTCCGGTTGTCCAAACCTCGTCCGTAGTATACAAATTAGGGAGGTATAACCATTGGGCTTTGTTACATGTTCCTAAAAGCAAGTCATGATTTGCTTGGAGCGACCTAAATTTGGTAAAAACCAGAAACTAACCCGGGCTCAAAGGAGCGAATAGGTAGCACCCCAACAACTAACCAGTCCAGAAGTCACATTTTACGGGCCCAAGAGTCTTGCGGTTGTTCGCTACGCACCTATGGTCGCCTCGATACCAATAGAAAAATAGGAAGGGCCATCACTCATCGTTCGATTAGATGTTCAACGGGCACGTAGATATTTATACCTTGTTTAGCCTAAAATCTAGTTTATAAAGTTTTATAATATATATGTTTATAGTTTATAATGTTTTATAATATATATGTGTTTTTTAAGAAAAATAATAATATATACCCAAAAGGAGAAACAAGCCTTTCTCCAACGGCTCACAAACACGGTGCACACACAAAAGTGAGGAAATAGGAAAAATGCAAATACATAAATACGAAGAAAAGAAGACTCTAAGCCCAGGGCCAGGACGAAGCAGCCGCCACAGACAGCTGAGCCGCGAAGAAAACCATAGCTCCACCATGCAGGGCATAGTCCAAAAACAACGGGCAAGGCCTCCAATGGAAACCGACGGTGAATAGAGGGATGAACCACAAGACAGGGTCGTAAGCGAGACGAAGGAACAACAAATAACCATGAGATCTACCAAAATCCAAAGCCGCTCCTGCTCTAATGTGTAACCTCGATACCGTCATGAATCCCCAGACAAAGCAAATCCAGCACCTAAAAAATGTGATCTGCATAATTAGCAAACATCATAAGTCCTGGGGGGAGGATGAGGAATAAAGAAACAGAAAGCAACAGAAGATAAATAAAAAGCAGAAAACAAGAAAACAAGAACTCAGCTAATGCCTGCCCTAGGAGTGCCCGCCATTGACAAAACATCAAATGTAACAGCTAACCTCCTAGAGTGAGTACAAATGGCACTCCAGAACGGCCTATCATGGAAGACAAGGAACACATTGTTTCTAACTTTCCGAATAATGGCAGGAGGGTGCATCATCACTTCGTCAAAAACAACCTTATCCCTAGCACATCAAATGAGCCAGCAGACAAGACAAGGAATTAGATGCAGAAGAATAAAATGTAAAGATTTGCATGAGACACCGGACCACCAGAGTCTTAGCAAATCTTCTGTCGAAGTGGCATTACTTTGGCATCCCATAAGATTCCCGAATTAATTCCAGACAGCCCGGTAATAAGAACTAACAATTAACAGATGAAAAGAAGATTCAGAGCATCTAGAATTGCAGCACCTGCATCTGGACACAAGAGGGATGCCAATACACTGAAGATTCTCGTCCATCGGCAAACCTTCATCTAAGGTTTTCCACATAAAAATGAGAAATCTTCAGCGGGATAAGGACACTACAAACAGGATTGAAAATAAGAAGACGTGGATTATGAGTCCTAATTGAATTCCACACCGCCTTAAGCGAGAAGGGGTTACCATCCCAAATGCTTCCACCCCCATGAGAATCCGTTAAGCCTTTTACACTAGCATAGGATGGGATATCGGTGTAATTCGCATTAGCAACCAGACGGTACTTGGCATGGAGGAATGACGACCATAGGTCCATAGGGAGTTGCTCGCTCAAAACTAAGCCCATAACTTACAAGCAAAGGACAAACAAATGTCCTTAGGGCTACGAAGACCAAGGCCTCCCTCACATTTGGGATGACAAATGGTGTTCCAAGAAATCCAGTGATGGCGTGAAGAATTGTCCTTGCTTCCCCAGAAGAATGCAGAAACCAAGGACTGGTAGGAGTGGAACAAAGAGGCCATGGGAGTCATAGCAGCAAAGATATGGGATCCCAGTTAGTCCAATACAGACTTAATGAGGACAAGTTTACCAGCCTGGGAAACGAGGGAAGCATTCCACCGAATAATCTTTCCCCTGACTTTGTCAGTTAGGTGATCGAAGATAGCGTTGAGCTTCCTACCCTGGTATAGAACTATGCCCAGATAAGGAAGGGGTGGTCGCTTTAAAACCAGATGTTGACTCGATCCAAGAGGACCTTATCGCAGATAGATCTTTTGCGGGGATAAAGAAGCTTTTAGAAGAGTTCACGAGTTGCCCTGAGCAACTCTTATACTACCGAATAAAAGCAAGAAGGGGACGGACTGAACGACGAGAGCCATTCTTGAAATTGACGATGTCGTCCGCAAAAGACAAGGAAGAGATAAGCGGACAACCCCTAGAAATGACGAACCTATGAATCTTCCTAGCTATCGTTAGAGAGTGAAGTCCTCGAACAAAAGCCTCGGCAGTAATGATGAAAAGGGAGGGGGACAAGGGGTCACCCTGCCGAAGACCTCTTCCTGATCTGAAATAGCCTGCGGTTGATCCGTTGATGAGAACGGAAAACCAGCAGTTAGAGATGAGCCTCAAGACAACATCGATAAGGGGTTCGGGAAACCCAAAAGCCCATAGAACCTTGATGATAAAGAACCACGAAATGTGATCGTAAGCTTTAGCCATATCAAGATTAATGACCACATTAGAGCCACGAACCTTCTTATCAATCTGAGAGATCGGTTCCTGGGCTAGAAGAATGTTGTCAGTGATCAAACATCCTTTTACAAACCCGGCCTATGAAGAAGAAATAAGGCGCTCAAGAAACGGTGCTAACCTTGAGGTCGGGACCTTAGATATGACTATGTTAGAGACATTACATAGACTGATCAGTCTAAAGTCCCCACAAGAGATAGGTTGATCGCTTTTAGGGATCAGCACCAGAGAAAAATATTTGAATGGCGAGACAAAAATTCACTTGAATGATAGGCCACACACTCTTGTAAAATACTCTATTGAATCCATCCGGCCCACTCGCACTGTCCTTAATAAGAGAAAATATGCAGGCACGTATTTCTTCCGAGGAAGGGGGTCCGGCTAGGTCGGATTTATCTGATGAAAGTATCAGACTAGGGATGTAAGTCAACATGGACGGATCAGAAGCAGGAACCGAAGGAGAACTAAGGAAGGACTAGAAATAGGAAAGAATAGTTTCTTTGACTTCAACTAGAGTCGAAGCCAAAGAAAGATCAGATATACGGATCTGGCGAATGGTAAGGAGATTCTTCTTCTTACGGATAGACGAGTGAAAAAACATGGAGTTCGTATCTCCATCTACCACCCACTTGATCGTAGCTTTCTAGCGTAGATGATCTTGTTTGATACAAAGTTCTGAAGAGAAGGCAAGTTGGGCTAACGTCCATGCCTCCTTGTTGGCAGCATTGGGATCTTCATCAAAAGAAGCTTCAGCTAGAATAAGAGTTTCTTCAGCCGCTCTAACACGGTCGAAGATATTCTTGAAGACGAGGAGATTCCACGCCTTAAGACAAGTCTTAAAGCATTTTAGCTTGCGAGAGAAAAGCACAAAAGGGGGAGATAAGGGAGAACTCCAAGAATCTTCAATTGCTGAAAGGAAAGAGTGGTGCGATCTCCACATACTCTGGAACCTAAAGGAAGACGGACCATATCGGGAAAGGGGGAACAACTAAGAAACTAGGGAGCATGGTCGGAAAAAGTATGATGAAGGTGGAGATGGAGAATGAGAAAGGTAGGCTAAGACATCCTTCAGTGGCAAACACACGATCAAGGCTAGACAGAATCCGGTTCAGGCCTTCTTGGTTGTTACTCCAAGTGAAGGCCGATCCGACGAACAGTACTTCATAAAGCCCAGAGCTGATGATGAAAGAGTTGAAATCTGCAACCGCGAATCGGTTAACAACATTTCCTCCCTGCTTTTCTACCTGGTTGGCGACGACATTGAAGTCGCCACCCAGAACAAAAATTGAAAATTCCCAAGTATGAAAGAGAAAGGATATCAACCCAAAGGCCTTGTCTCTCTATCTGATCGCACTTAGCATAGACCACAGAGAATAAAAAGGAAGAAGAGAATGAGGGGTGTGAACAAGCCACCAATAAGACCTGACTCGAATAGAAGATGGGGTGGACGACAAAGTCTTTGGACCACATGATCCAAATCTTGTCGGACATGTTAGCTAGAGCACCACCAAAGCCTAAAGATAAAACAGTAGAAGTGATTGTATCTGGTCCCATAAGAGGTTCCAGGAGTGCAATAAGAGAAATGGAGTGCTTCCTAATAACGCGTTTAAGGCGAGCAACCGACACATCATTCCCAATACCCCGCACATTCCAGAACAGAAAGTTCGCCATAATGACCAACAAACAAATAAAAAGAGAATAAACAGAGGGAAGGCCACGGAAGGAATCATGCTGCTTGACTCAAATACGGTAGAGGGTATGTCGAGTAGATCTGACGATCTGCTCGGACGTCGCTACAGAGCCTATACGAATGGTGCGAGGGGTGCGAGGGGCCTCACGTCGACTACGCCAAGGTGAGCCAGAAGTTGAGGAGCCAGGAACTAGGCGATGACTCGGGTAAGCGAATCATCGCGAGTAGGGTGAGAATTCTTAGTAAGCCCAGATAGTTGATCATTGACGATCGCTATTTCGGTCTTACTAAGAAGCGGGGACGAAAACAGAAGCTGAAGACATAGAAGTCGCAGGGCAACAAGGAGGGGACCACAGAGACTCTATGTAACACCCTGAAATTTTAATGACGCTAAAGATGATGAATTAAAGAATAATCAATGTGAAGTACACTATTAACAATGAATTAAGGAAAATTTAATTTAATACTCATAATTAAGTAAAACGGATTACGCCATTGCGTTCATCTCGAAATTCTGGTGAAGACAGATACTTGGTTTGCGTAAATCAGACATCGTATGAAGAAGTTATTAAGGTTTGAAGTTTGTATATGCACAGGAGGAATATATATATATATATATATATATAATAGGTTCAAAAATTCAAAAATGGGTCCAGAAATTCGAAATTCGGTCCAAATTCAAAATTTGGGAAGGCGGCAGATTTCCCGCCCAGGTGGGTCTACCCACTCAAAGGGGCTCGACCCATAGGTCAACCTACCCAAAGGGTGGTCGACCCATAGGTCGACCCACTCAAAGGGGGGTCGACCCACCCCTGACAGATCAGGGCGGACACCTTTTTGAGCAAGATTCATTGAACCCTAGGCTATATAAATGACCTTAGACCTAGGTTTTATTCATTTAAAAATAATGCTGACGGTGAAGCTCTGCTGCAGCGAAAATTAAAATAGGCTTTATTCTTCTAAATCAATTCAAAGAAGATTATACATATTTGAAGATTGCTACAACAAATTCAGCGATGACTACAACAACTTATTCAACATGTTCTTCGCAGTAATTTGGATCCATTTCCTTAGATCTATTCACTGTGAGTTCATGTTATTTTTAGATCTGAATATTTAAATAGTAATCTTGATATGTATATAAAAAAATTGGATCTTGAATCGGTGCCTAATCAGTTATATTATGACATAATTATTAGATCTGCTTATATATGTTCATATCGCCACCATGTTAAATCTGGTCATAATATGCCTATTTCTATCAGTTTATTTTTGATTCGTTATTATTCCTATTCTTAATTCTCTTCTCTCCCTCCTTTTCCCATTTTGTTTTTATATAGCCAGGCTAACTTCGAGCCTAGGCCTAATGCTGAAAAATGCGAACATGCGAAATTGGGAACAATTGGGAAAGACATGATTTGGGGCATAATTGGTATTGGAAAATATGGACCTAAATTTGGGCATAAAATTTGGAAACATATGAATATGAATTTTGGGGCATATATTGTGTTGGATAATATGAATTTAGTCATACGTTGGAAATATAATTTGAGCATAAATTGGGACATGTGTAAGTACTGATTTGGTACATAAATTGGGACATATGTGAATATGAATTTTAGGCATATATTGGAAAATATGCGAATATGAATTTGGGTATAACTTGTATTGAAATGGGTGAATATGGACTGGGGACATAAATTGGAAAATATGTAGATTTGGGTTTGTGCATAACATGTATATATATATATATATGTATGTATGTATATGCCTTGACTTATAACTTGTGAAAAAGAACATATGGCGCATAATTAAAAGGTAAATTAAAAAGGGGTATAAAAGTCTATGATTTGAATAGTGAATTGGGCATATAATTAAATATGGGGAAAAAGAGAAATAATCACCTATAATGACATAGGTAGATTTGGAGAAAATGGAATGTCTAGTAATTACAATTAGGAATTGTAATTGCACTTATGACACGAGGTTAGGTTGCATTAGTGGTGAAAGTCTGCCCGGACCCGACCGGCATAGCCAGCAGCCACTAATGTTGAACCTAATGTGAGAGTTCTAAGTGTGCAAATATGAATCGGGCTAAGACACAAGGTTAGACCCAACTGTGGAATAAGACTTCCCGGACCCGACTGACATATCCAGCATCCACATGTTGTAGGCCTAATGTGGGAGGTCTAGCCCATTATAACCATAATTGGACTACTTAACCTAATTTAATCCATAAGGATTGTATGATTATGAACTTAAGTTAGGGTTAAGTAAAATTGGATGGGTAGTGGGTGGGTTAAGTAAAATAGAGGGGATGGGTAATATTTACATATAGGCCCACGAAATTAACCCAATAAGGTTATGTAATTAAAGACACCTAGTGGTATACATAACCAGAGGAAAATGTAATAAAGTTATGTAATTAAAGACACCCTTGTAGGGTAAGCATAACTTGTAGAAATGATAGAATTAGATATGCGTAATAATCTGCTAAGTAAACAACGATAAGTTGGAGTGACGGTGTAAATTGAATTTATGAGTAAATGAGAAAGAATGAGGAAAACTTGTAAAATAAATAAGTTATATTTAATCATAAATGGTAAGTGACATGCTAATAGAAAACATGTGAATTGAGATATACTTAACAACGTATTAAGGAGAACATGTTATTGTAATGATGTAACCAAGCAAGAATATAAAATAGATTGTGGATTACAAACCTTGGGCCACAATCTAGAAATTAACCTGTTGTGGACTTGTTAATAAACTTAAATGGATTAAGTTATATGACTGAAATTAATAAGCAAGAGAAACTTGGTAATTTGAATAAGAATTCAATACGAATAGGAAATAACCAAGTTAAATGGGAACCTGGTGAGGTAAGGCAAGCGTGTAAAAGAATTTTTAGACATAGGGTCTAACAACAAATTAAAGAAAGGCGTTTGGACTAGACTGTACGTTTGAGGGTGAATAATCCAACGGGCCAGATCATCGAGGTGTTATACAATACGAGGGGAGCGCACATTCATCTGATTGTTATGACGGCTCTAAAGGAATGGGAAGGGGAAGCATGCAGCTTCCTGAAGTACGTAAGGTGCTCCTAGTAGTCCTCTGTGTGGTGACAGATGTCTTAGGTTGTACTCACAGAGGTTGGGTCTGCGCGTAACTACTAGGTGGGTGGGCCTTGACTGCAGATGTAGCTATGCAATCAGAATGTTGTGATGAGGTGACACCAGGGTGATTCAACGGTTTCCTCACGAGGAGGTAGAGTGGGTCACGACCAACAAGGATAGTAGATCGTCGAATATCCGTCATGAACAGCCAGCGGGATGCGAAAGACTAGAGCTAAACCCAAGATACCATCTCACCTTTCACTATCGAGGTACGCGGTTGAGGGTAGACGCCACATGGATGTTTAGATTGGTTGTTATTATGGGCGATCGCTTAGCTCTTGTAGTCTATACTAGTTATGGGAGGGGCCGAGGTGGGGCCATAGCCACCATGAAAACAAACCCTATGTATCTATATATAGAGGCTCTTTAAAGACAGGCATGTACAGATATGGAAAATCTCCCAGCCGAATTCCTTGTTTAGCCCTACCACGGAACTCGGTGCACATTAGAGGACGTGCGATTGAGGCATCGAGCTACACTTACAGTACATACATGGGACAGTCTAGATACATGCATATCTTCTCTGAGTGGTGTATTATAGACTAGAGGGCATTATTTCGATAAGGAATCTGATTGATCGATGGTGGCAGTCCGTACGCTTATGTAGCATAGTAATGGCAGATATATGCGGAACGTAACATTGTTATATAGAGTTCCGTACGTCACTCTGGCGTAGGATGAGGGACTGCGTTCACTACAGTGGAGACCGTGCGAGTGAGTTACCATGGGGTGTATCTCAATATTGAGAGATAGCTACATATATTGTATTAGGTGAATCCATGGGAAAGTAAATGGGTACGATGCGCGTATAAGTCTTGAGTGCTATTATCCCAAGTAACCTAATAATCAAGAAAATGTAATGGAACGGTATTAATAGGGATCATTCTACTTCTGATATACTAGTACCTGCGCGGTGTAGAGAAATGTATTTAAGAAGCGCAATATATCCAATTCATCTTATCTTGCTCAGTTCACACTTGTTATTGTTACTATTATCTTGTTCTTCCAGTTATATATATATATACCTGTCATGATGCTTTTATTTATTTATATTTAAAAATAACTGGAGTCGCCAGACTTTATGTCTGACCTATTTTGTTTCCTCTTCTCTCTCTTCCGTTTGCCCCCAGGTTCTTAGGGTGGAAGTGCTTAGAGTTGATTTGGATTCTTTCAGCTTAGCTTGGATTTTGGATATAGATGCATCGCTTTGACTTTTGGTCAACTCTCTTATGGCTTTGCAAGGAAAATATGGTTTTATGCTTTTGTACTCTGATATTTTTGGCAAGACAGATTATTAATGTAATTAGTTACTTATGATGTAAACTCAATATTTAGGACCATGATGCTTTGATTTAATTAAAGTTTTTAATTCTGCTGTTATTTTACATGTCTGTCTTGTGCTATTATGTTCTTATTTACCTATAATGCTTCACGAAACTTAATGCATTCCCTTAGTGAGTGACATTAACGGACGTGGGGTGTCACACTCTACAATGGCAGGAGCCGATAAATGTGTGGAGTTGCTCATCAGAGCCAATCCCGGTTGTTGTGTGAGCTTTACCAAAGACGATCTATCATCAACTTGATAGACCTGCATAATAGGTAAAGATCGAGCGACAGGGCATGGAAAACCAGTCGAAATCCAGGATAAGCATGAGAGGCCACCTCCCTAGTAAACCGTATAGTGAACCCCTGTAGTGTCCAATATACGCCTACGTAAGGGAAGCCACCTATCCCATGGAGTCAAGGCGTCGATGGGGTGCCAAAACGGGACAAGGAACCTCAAAAACCCAAACCGACTCGAGCGAGTCACTATCGACACAGAAAAGGCCTCGTAGTGACTTGAAAAGAAGACGAAGCCCAGCCAGAATGCAAAAGCCCACAGAAACCAGTCAGGTCTGTGAAACGTAGACCAGTCGTGCATGCCACAAAAGAAACCTGAAACAAGCCCGAAGACGGACCAACCCATAGCAAAAAATCGGGCTCCATCCTAGCCGAATAAAATACCCACAATACCGTCCGAAAAGGCACCAACAAGGGACCAACAGACAGCAAAAAAGGGAACCAGAGAAGTGGGCTCTGGCTAACCAACAAAAGAGGGGAACACCCACAAAAACACTCCAAAAAATACACACATGACAAGGCATCACCACATCTAAACACAATGCAGTAATGCCAGGCAGCAAACACATGAAAATGTTAACGCTCACACTACCACACACAACACCAAAAACCCCACATGAACACACGTCCCGAGAAATCGTGGTATTGCATAATCAATAACGGTACATAAGATGACCAAATGCATAAAAAAGGGACAGGCAACAAGAAACTCAAAATTGGCACAATGATCAGGAGCATGCAACAAGGCATACAAGTCATAATCAATCTCACAAGACAGTGGGGATGAAACAGGGTCGACCAAACCAAATTGTCCGCAGAAAGATGCAAAACAAGAAGAAAAACATACCATACCAGTAATCGAGGCATCAAGTTTGATGCTTCTATTACCGATAACAGCCGAATACAAGCCGACCCAAAGCTCCTCACGCAAGATAGAAACTACAGCACCATCACTCACCAACCCGACAGAGCACCCAACTAGCATCATTGCCTCGCCTAAAGACTTAGTCTATGGCTGCAAATGAGTCACCGTCCTCAACCTTGTATACCAACGAAGAGAAGAGTTTGGCAGTGTAGAAGAGAGGCCAGCATTACAACCAGCGAGCTCAACAGATATGGTGGCGGGAGCAGGCTCCAAGATACATATCGGCTCCACAACAAACTCCAACAAAGAGAATGCATAGACAAGAACTAAAGTAGGGGAAGTCTTCTTACCCACTAAAGAAGAATCCACCAAACAACCAGAAAGCCCAAAAACATAGACTGGCTGCGCCTTTCTCCCTGCCTCGAACGACGTGCTTTACGACGACATCGAGAAGGAGTCGGCTGAGCAGAAAAGCCTCCAACTTTAGTCTCCATAACTTCTACCGATCTATTAACCAAGGATGGGGTGGTCACATCCCCACCGATAATTTGATCAGGGGAAATTAGATTTCCAAAACCGGGACCGAAAACACCACCATAGGCTATGGAACTAACAAGAAATTCGTGGTCAGCCACAATCGGAGCTGCAATCGTAGATCTGAAGCTCAACTTAGGAATGAAAAGGGTGGTTAAATCCCGCTTTCCCCAGTTGACTCCAGAGAGGAGGCTGAAATCCGATTTTGCAACAGCTAAAGGGACAAATCCATGAAGGGGCAGAGAACTAACCAGGAGAGATTGATAAAGATGTGACAATTCAAAAAATTTCCCGTCCACAATAAGAAACTTGTGACAAAGTAGGTTAGCAAAATCCAACAAAGAAAATAAGTTAAACCTCAATCGATGAGCTTCTAGTAACCACCACCACCAAAGGGCTAACCGCTACCTCTAGAATCGATTTGGCAATCAAGTCAAAACGAGGGCACAACTCAGTAAAAGATCCAAAAATTACAAAGATCCAACTGAGAGAGACAAAACCATACCAATAACACGACCTCAAATCTGAGAGAGATGAGAGCTCGATAATTGCCACACAATCTCAGATCGAACAAGAACAAGCAAGAAGACAGAGATCAAAAACAGTCTGGAGCAAGAAAAGAGGGAAATCGCCTTTGAGATTTAGGATCGGGTAGCCATTTTTTTACCATTGAGGATTCTTGATAATATATATGTGTTCATAATATATGTTTTATAGTCTTATATCGTGTAATTTCATAAATATATATTTTTATATGTTTTTACACTTTAGAAAATTCATTTTGAAACACTAGTTTTGATTCAAGAATTTCTAGAATATACATATTAGCTTTAACACGTGAAAAATGATTTTAAAAAGTCAAAATAATAGGTATATGCCAACATACTTGTTTGAGCATGTCGTTATATAACTGTCAGATTTTCAATTTTCAAAGGAAATATCTTTTCATATTTGAAATATTTCAGAAACGTTGCAACCTTTTAAACACTATAAATAGGGTTTAAATTCGATTTTTTTATAACTTGTTCTTCTCCATCTTCATCCTATCTCTAACCACCAATATTATTCTTTAATTTGTTGATTTCTACACTTATACTCTGTCGATTTCAACAAAAATTATGTCATTCTCTTCTCAATCTATGTCAACTACTATATATTTAAAAGTACTATTCAAGAGTTCTAGGGCTATTGTAATCATTTGGGAATTGTTTGGGAAAGGGTGTGTTCCTTGTTGCCCTGGTATCAAGGAAAGGGAGCCGTGTGAACCTTGTAGCCGTGACATCAAGGGTTATGGAATCAGTGTGAACCTTTTAGCCGTGAAATCAAGGGTGGTGAAATCAGTGTTAACCTTGTAGCCGTGAAATCAAGGGTGTTGTAAGATTGATACTAGTACTAATAAAACTCTACGCAGTCCAGCGTTGCATGGGACTGGACGTAAGAGTAATCCGAACCAGTATAAAATCTGGTGTGTTCTTTCCATTTCTGCATTTTATATTTACTTATATCTGTGATTGTTTCTGTGTTTGTGATCATTTCTGGTGTGATAATCATTGTGGGACTCGAATACTAATTCAAGATTGTTTAAATTTTTCGTAATCTCTTTAAAACACTATTCACCCTCCGTCCTTTAGTGTTAGTTTTGCCTTAAGATACTTAATCCACATCCTTAACAAGATCTGCTTATAAACATTGTCAAAACTTGGAAACTGTGAATTATGGTTAGGAATTATAATAATTGTAGGTTTACTTAAATTGTTTGTACACATTGCTTACAATTATGTTAGAGAATATATTGTAGTTTGTCGTAAAACACTGAAGATTTGGAAATCAGTCCCAATAACATTGTTTAGATGTAGTTTTCTTTCAAATCTCTAGTTCCAGTGTTAAAAAGATAAATTATGTGAATTTGATTAAAAAGATACAGTGGTGAATTATGTGATTTTAATTTTAAAAGAAATATGCCTATTTGTGTACAATGTTGTTAGGGATTTGGCTTAGTTGTTGTAAATATGTCGTTTTCCTCTTTTTGAACAAAAAGACATTAATTTGAATTCACAAGAGATACGACAAAAATATTGAAAAAGAAAAGGTGGTGAAAATGTACATATAAAGATAAATATACATATTTGTGTGTAATTTGCATCAACTATTCCAAAATATATATTAACTTATGTTTCTTGTGATTTGAAATTATGTCAATTCCAATAATTAGGTATAATTTACAATAACTATAGCTAACGATCTTTTTGTAAGATTTGGAACCTTTTGGAAAGATTGAATGCAAAAAGGAATGTTTGGTTATTAATTAAACCAAATTACTAAATTTAACAATAAATAATAATAAAGAAAGATTACCACGTTGACCCGCACAAATATAAAATAATATATACACATTATCCATCCGAATCTACGTAAACTGACAAAATATACATTGTATTGAATGTTTGAATGTATTCAATTGTGGAATTATACACATAAATGTAACCCATATTAAATGAATATATTTGTGGTGACCATTGTAGCAATCAGTGTAATTGACTACTATAAATAGGGCCATAAATATATAAATAACCATTGTAAGCAGTGTTGATTTGGGGAAAGTAAACTTAATGGAGAAATTAAGTAAAACTATCACAATTCCTAAGATTTATTAGGATAAAGGTTATAAATACCAATTAGGGAATTTAATTAAATTCGCATATAGACACGAGGTTAGGCTCAACTTGTGGTAGAAGTCTGCCTGGAACCAACCGGCAAATCCAACATCCACAAGTGATCAACTTAATGTGAGGGGTCTAGTGCATAAATATAATTGTACTAAGGCACGAGGTTAAGTTCAACTTGTGGTAGAAGTTTGCCCGGAACCTCCCTGCAAATCCATCATCCGCAAGTTGTCAGCTTAATGTGAGAGGTTTGGTGCATAAATATATATGTATATATATAACAGATAATAAATAAATAATAAATAAAATTAGTAATGCATGTTGGGGGTACTACAAATAGATATATTCGGGACTGATAAGATATGGATATCCATTATGAATTAATGCCTTAGGAAAATTATGATCGTTAGGCTCATAAATGACATTAATTATAATCAATGGTAATAGAAAGGAAATTATGAATTTTATGATTTTCCTTAGGAAAATATGACCATTATGGTTATAAATGGAAATTAGTTTATGAACAGAAATAAATGAAATAAAAAGGGGATATACGAGTGTTGATTGTTTAAGTACTAAGTCTAATTAGGGAAATAATCAAATAAATATCCGAGGGTAAGGAGGATATAACTTTCCTTATATATATTAGTTAATATAGAATTTATAATTAGAAGTTAGAGTTGGACTTAGTAGGTTAACTATAAGAACCCATGACGAAAACATGTGTGCGTATGGTATTTCTGTGAAGAGAAACTAAATGGAAAGGACTTAATGACGTAGCCCACTTTATCCCAATAGGGAAAGGTATTAAAGGCTAATGGGGTACAAACTTCGCGTATAGTCCGCTTCCTGGGTCTTTAGCAGTTGGGGTTGAAGATTCCACCTAGGAGTAAGTCTTATAGTTTAGGGTTCTTAAATGGCATGAGTGTATGGGGCCTACCCAAACCTGGAAACTTAAAACGTCAGATATGGCTACATATCCTACGGGAAGTAGTAAGCGACTAAGGAGGTTATCAATAAGGTTAGCTAGATGGTATAGCTAGCGATAAACTGCCATCTCTCACCTTACACGGGGCAAGGGTATGTGCATAAATGACGGAAGCCTTAACCAGTAGGGTCCCGTTGCTAGTGCCCTCTAGTTTATGTTAACGTTGAATATAATAAGTGACCAATATTCGCATTGGGTCTTAAGCGATCACGGATAATCCACCATACCTATCATGGCAAATTATATTTAAACCCATAAACTGGCTGAGTATAC
Organism: Allium sativum; assembly: GCA_030737875.1. NCBI lineage: Eukaryota > Viridiplantae > Streptophyta > Magnoliopsida > Asparagales > Amaryllidaceae > Allium > Allium sativum. The sequence goes on along the minus strand of CM060919.1, from coordinate 562,232,547 downwards.
CCATGTTTTTGTAATAAAAAATGACCAAACTGCCGCTACTCAATAATATATATTTTTAAATTTGTCAGCACACCTTGTAGGGCAACTAGGTGGTGCCTTTAAGGCACCACGTAGGACCACTACATGGTATCTTGAAGGAACCACGTAGGGGCACTACGTGGTATCCTAAAGTCACCAAGTAGTTGCTTTACGAGGTGCCTTTATGGCACCATCTAGAGTTCCTACGTAGGAGGGAAAAATTGCCTTTTTTTTAATATGCACGGGTAAACTCAGCAAAAAGTTGGGTTTTACTTTCTTTTCCATATTTCATGGGTATACTCAGCAAGATCATGGGTTTAAATAGAATTTGCCATCTATCATTAATAGTGAGGCATTAAACAATAAGGGGTGAGCGAATGAATATATATATATATATATATATATATAAACTCTGTAATTAGGGGTCAACTCTCGATTAAATAACCAGCCATATTCCGGTACAAAGGCTTCCTAAATATATGCGTAAACGTTCTATCTCGGTATCATACTTGGAAATACTACTTTCGGAAGAGTAGTAGAGTCATGCGTAAACATTTACAAGGTTAGGCTAGAATCACTAACCTTGTTAGGCATACATCTTGGGTTGAACCAACGGGATACATCTGTGTATTATAATCTGTGTTGTACATTTCCTGTTTACCAGAATTTTGTTGTTCTGACCCCCTCCTCATTACAACCACTCAGGTTTTCTAGAGCAGATCGGGTTCCCAAAGGTGTTTAAGTTTGGATATCGGTTCTCATTCTCTCTCATGATCAATATTGGCAAAGTGACTTACTTTAAAAAGGTAGTTACTTGAGTTAATACTAGTTTATCCTACTTTGTTTCCGTTGTGAGTTATCTTATCGTACTTTGATTATTCTCATGCTCATTTATTTGTAGGTACCCATGCTTGGATGTGTTCGAGTTTCGATTTTTGATGAAATTTGGGCATAGAAAAGTGTAGGGTGTTACAAGGCACATATTAATGGTGTACTACAACTTGAAAGCAATAAAGTTGTTGCATTACTAAAACACTTCAAGTCATATCTTCCTTAAGTTTTGCTTCCAACTATTCAACTACTTTCCACTACTTCTACTCCTAACAGAAGGTTGCAGAGCATGTCATTGGCTAAGCTGGCTCGAACTGCACATTTCCCAATGTTTGTTTTTCCTAATTTGAGGTCGGTGGTTAACCAAGTTACTATAGGAGAAGAAGTGCCCACAAACATGACACAGAAGATGGCCAAAACGTGAGGTTTATGGCTTATCATGTTTTTGAAGTTAAAGTGCGTGAATGGGAGGAATGCGATGACAGTGAAGAGGATAGTTGTGATGATGCCACTGTGAGCTATGCTTGCCTCTTAGCATGGGATTTTTATTATGGAATGAGGCTCCATTTCCAGGCCAAGGACAAACATGTAGGTAGCTGGGGGTATGACTTCGAGGTATTGAAAGGCTTGTAATAATTGTTCTTCAATTTTGATTTGGTTGAAGTTGGATAGAATCATGCCTATTTGAATTCATTCATTGTCAATGTATATTCATGAATCTATCATCAAAATGAAGCAAAAAAAAAAAAATTAAAATAAAATGAAATGTTCATGTTTGGCACTCTTCTTTAGAGCTTAATTGATTCTCAATGTTAATGGGAAAATAATGGGGAAGTAGATGATCTAAATTCAATTTGTTGACTTTTAGTAAATTACTCAATATGTAAATTCAAAATAAGACATTCTCTAAAGGATTTACGCCAAGTAACTAAGAGGTAATTTATGATAAAATCAACTACAATGCGGGGCTGGTGAAAGCAGCGGAGAACTAAATGGCAAATTCGAAACCCAACAATAATGCTAACATTGTCCAATATGAATTTTTTGTAGGATAGATCCAGGTTTTGGGCATTGATTCCGCAACTCATCATCAGGTCTTTCATTGTCGCATTGAAAAAATGGGAAGGATCCATTGTTATAATAAGGCCACATTAACAATTTTAAATAGCTTCTAGAGAATGTTTCTATTCAGCAGTGCCTCTGGTCAATCATAGCATGTAATTTTCGTACTCGGTCAAACTCTGTCAAGTTATGTTGTGAGAAACCTCCGCCATTTCACCTTTGAGAGGGGAATTGAAAAAGAAAATTGTTAATTTAGTAACATTATTGGAAGGGGTGAAGCTTTTCTGTGAAGCTTGTTGACAAAGTTGGTGTTTGGATTGTCGAGTGTGTACATTTTAGAGAACATCAATTGCCAAAAATGAAAATTTCAATGTAGTGCCAAATTTTATTTCATATTTCCTTTTAAAAAAACAGCCGTTTATGTTTGGCTTCTTAATAACAGTAATTTCCATTGACCAGTCCTTCATTTTTTCCGATATTAAGATCCTTATTGTTGAAATGTTAATTGAATTGTTTTAAATGTTCTTTTGGATATTTAGGATTTAATAGAAGTTGCAAAAGAAAGGTAAAAGTCTGAAGCTAGTGTTAATGGTAACGAAGGAGTCATTGGTTTGGAGGATTTCGAAAAGAGATGTTGTTGCCGAAGTCTTTGGAAATGGAAAAAATAGAAGCTGTTGTCATGCTTTTAGCTCCACATCTAATGCAAAGTAAGTAAAACTCACCCAAGCTACAAAAGCAGTATTGGATTATGGAATGAATGAAGATAAACAATGGAAAATGGATATGCAACACAAGAACACAATCAAATGCATGAAGATATTTTGTAAGTTTGTAAGTTTCTAGATATTTTGTACTAGTGAAAATTGAAGTTCTCACAATGAACTTTGTAGAATTTGATGACTTAGTATGTTTGCTACCTTCTTTTCAATTTAGTGAAATGTTAGCTTGGAATTTGGTTCCCTGTTTGGTATTGTTATAAATTTGATTTGTGTAGTTGAATGAAATGATATAATATTGTATGCTACTACAAGATGTTGAATGTGATACAGTTCAATACTACAAAAGTTGTAACACTTATAAGTGTTAGGATTTTTGCATTTGTTTATATGTATGGAAACTATTTATGTTTAGTCCAACATTTATAAACGTTGGAACAAGGATATGTACTAACGCTTATTAACGTTGGAACAACACACCATTCCAATGGTTGTAATTGTTATAATAGAAAGTTGTTCTAATAGTTACAACCGTTGGAACAGGAATATCTACTAACGGTTATAATCGTTGGAACAAATTCCTTTTCCAATGGTTATAACCATTAGTACATAAGTTACAAAATTTACCACTCACCTAGTCCGGTCACCCCATAATGACCAGTGATAAAAAGGGAATTTTCAAACCAAAGATCTACATAGTTTCTGTTACATCAGAGAAACCACAAAGGTACAATAACGCTGTAAAGGACAAAAACTGGACAGAAGCTATGGATGATGAATTTAATGCTCTCATCAATAATATATATAGGAATTGATCGACCCTCCTATTAATAAAAATATCATTGGGTGCAATTAGATAAACAAATTAAAGAAAAGCCAAGACAAAACAATAAATAGATACAAAGTCAGGCTTGTTGCAAAGGGTTTCACTCAAGAGTATGACTCTGAATTCACTAAAACTTTCTCACTAGTGATGAAGCCTACAATAATCAGACATATAATTACTAGTGCTTTAAGAAATAATTCAAAAATTATACATCTAGATGTCAACAATTCTTTTTTAAATGGTATACTGAAAGAATAAATTTACATGCATCAACCAGTGGGTACATTTAAAATCTAGACCAAGTATGCCAACTCAAAAGAACAATATATGGTCTCAAACAAGCAATAAGGGTCTAGTTAGACAGACTAAAGTCTACATTGGACGTATTGGGTTACAAAGCCACAAAATCTGACTCTTCTCTCTTTATTAAAATTAGTAATCTATCAACAATATATATTCTAATATATATATTGGTAACTTAATTATTATAGGAAGTGATAAAGAAGAAGTCGAACATCTAACAGTGTACCTGGACAAATAATTCTCAATTAAAGGTTCGGGAGAACTATCATACTTCTTGGGTATTGAAGATAAGAAGAAGTCAAATTTAGAAATACAACTTTGTCAAAGAAAGTATGTTTCTGACCTATTGACCAAAGCAATGATGAATGAATCCAACTCTCAACCAACTCATATGATATCCAACTAGCACTATTCTAAATATAGGGAAAACTTAAATAACATAAAACAATATAGAAGTGTTGTAGGAGCAATACAATATGCAACTATAACACGACCTAATAAATGTTTGTGTTAACAAGTTGTCTCAGTTTTTGCAGAATCCTCTTGACGAACACTGAAAAAGATGTGAAGAGTATATTAAGATACTTAAAGGGTACCATCAACCATGGCCTATCATTAAAAGATAGTAAGTTGTTAAGCATTATAGCATTCAAAGATTCAGATTGGGCTATAGGTTCAAATGAAAGAAAATCTGTAACTGTTGAAATGCTATAGCAAAAGCCCAATTTCATGGAGTTCAAAGTAGCAAACCACAATATCCAGATCAAGTACAGAAGCAAAATATAGAAGTGTGGCTTGTACAACTGCTGAAATGCTATGGCTACAATCTATACTTAGGGAGCTACAACTATCATAAAAAAGGAAACCAATAATTTGGTGTGATAATCAAAGTACTATCTATATGGCAGCAGATCCAACTTTGCATGTTAGGGCAAAGCATATTGAGATTGATATCTAATTTGTTTGGGAAGTTTACCAAAGGAAAAACTTACAAGTCAATTACATACCTTTTTATCATCAGAAAATTGACATACTTACAAAGACTCTTCTTGAAAGGAATTTTAATCTGTCCAGAGATGAACCGAGAGTTGCAGAATAAAGCCCTCGCTTTCCTTTGATTTAGTGAGCCATCCTTTCTCGAAGTCTGTTTGAAGTTGTGGATCATTTCAAAGCCTAGAAGTATAAATCTATAGTTCATAACTTTAGATATGTACTATTTGTAGCAAATCATCATAATGGCTCTGGTCGATCTCATGCTTACAACGCTTTCTTTTGCATGGATTCTAATTTCTAATCACGGAAGTTTTCAGATCGGAAGCTGTATGAATTAAGGCTTTGATGAAACCCTAAGCCTAATTTGAGTGGGACTGTCGAAGGAAATGAATAATGCGGTTGCCCCCTTTTCTTTCATTTCCTTTGTATTAGGTTTGTGGGTTGTATATCTTTCTTGGCCCATCTACTTGTATATAAATCAAGGTTCGAAATCCCGGTTCCTCGTTCCGTTCCGTTCACGTAAAAAAAATCCCGTCCCATTTCGGAAATTCCATAGATTCCATTTTAATTTCGGTTTGACAATTCCGATATTTTTTTATTACGCATAAAATATGCAGTATCATTGACTATTTTAAATATACAGTACCATAAGCGTGCATCAATTTTCGTTAGAAAACCAACAAAGCATGCAGAATGATATTTTGAAAAGTTGCTTGTGGGATAGGCTTTAAATAAACACAAAACAGTTATTAATCCTAGCCATGGTACTGAAAAAACAGCTGGCATACACTATGCAATTGTTTACTGGAGTTACTATTGCTAGCATTGCAGCTGCCATTAGTGAGAATAACATTATTTTGAAGTAGATCCATGATATACCCATCAGAACAATAAAGCCCTAATACACGAAAAGAAGCAACTTTGTAGTTGCCTACCTAGTATAACCTTAGTCGAGAAAAAACAATTTGCCTTTGGCCATTGTTATTCGCACTCCCATTTTGATTAAGGGGCTATTTATTTTTTGGTTTTTTAAAAATTGTTAAGGGGAGGACATTTGGAGCTAACAACCCTCCCCCCTAAACACATAATTATATTATGACTAAAATATCTCTAATATCTTTTTAACATAATTGTAATTACTGTGTAACATATGCTACAGAAACCTAATATACCGTCTATTTGTCGATTTATTCAGCTAAAAATGATTTTAAATGTCCGTTTACAGATCGTAGTACTACTTCGTGTTTTAAACCATATACGACATGTGACAACTAAAAAAACATATAAATTCGGTGATGCATCACCGTTAAGCATTGTTCTTTTCAATCCATCGTCACCATTTTTTCGTCTTCTCCAAACAGTTCTGAAAACCATAACGCTGCTCCAATTCCAAACCAAAATCAATACACTAAACCGCAACTACAACACAATCCAGATACTATTCGAAAACATCTCAAACCCTAATGCCGTAAAATCGAGGACGCATAGCATAGGAGATCAAGTGTTTTGTCGCACAATCTAGATTCTATTCTCATCTTCTTCGTGGTCTTATACCACACCATTTTGTTCGATTATACGCTGGCGGTCGTTGTTGCTAGAAAGTGGAACCCGAGATTAGAATGAGGGAATGATATGCATAAGAGATGCTTGATTTTTACTATTGGTTAATTCTTTTTCAGTGTGTTGAGTTAAGGAAAATTTGGTCATCGTTTTTAATATATAAATACCCCTTAATCATTAAATTTCATTCTGGAGTCCCCTTAAAATGGGTAGCCATTTAACCAAAACAGGAATGCGAATATCAATGCCTTTGCCTTTCACTCTGATCTTCCATGTCGTTTCTCTCTCAGCATAGTCTCGCATATTCGATGATGGTTCTCTACTGCTTATCGTCTCTCCTTCTTCGTCAACTCTAGGTATTTCGTATGAGACTGGAATTAAAGGCGAATTCCAGTCCGGTGATCACCGAAACAGGACTGTAATGGCTGGAATACCGATGTTACGGGCAAAATCTGGAACCATGATATAAATATACAAAGCTTTATTCGTTAGTTTGTATTACAGAACATCAATAAAGTTTACTTTATCTTCTCCAAACACTGTTGCAACAGTTTTATCAATTTAGTCAGCTCAAATTTAGCAATTCTAATTCTTGTGACCCTCTTCTTGACTTTTGTCCATTGTGTCTTCTATATTTTCTTTCTGTTCTTTTTCCTTTTGCCACTTACAAGAGACGAAGTTGAAGACATAAGCAATGCAACATTTTCTATCAATTTGACAGGAGATTGCAGTCTTTTCGAAACCAATATTGGGTATATTTACAGAATTAACGTTGCCTCTGATATCAAAATTACCATTGTTCATAGTTATATCAGAATTATCATTGTTCATGATTAAGTTAGGGTCCGGCTATTGCCATCCCGATATTTGCTCTTCACACCCAATTAAAATTTTAAACTTTTATATCTAGATATACCCTTTAATAATAAAATAGATAACTTGTCTAATGTCATGCAACGATTAAAAATAATAAAATTAGTCATATATGATGTTTGAGTTTAAATTACAAACAATATTTAGAGTTAAAAATCAACCGCATATGTGATTTAAAAGAAATTAAGGAAAGAATTACAAACAATGATTAAAATTTCAAATTTGTAAAGTCAACAGTTTACATAATTATGTATCTTGAGATCGAACAGAGCGACAATGTACATGAATTGCGAGTTCCTAAACAGCAAAAAAATAATCATCACTGTGGAGGAGTTAATTTAAATAAATTGACGTTCAGATGTAGTTTTAATTACCATAACCAATGCTAGGCAATTATAGATTCCTTCTACAAACGTTAATTAATTTGATCAAGATGTTAAAGAGAGAACTGCACAAATAAACTGTGTGTTTGATGTAAGAAGTAAAAAACAAAAAAACAATAAGAAAAAAATGTAGTAGGGGCATTTTTGGAATAAGCGGGGTGGGAAGAGAAAAGTTTGGGGTGTGCATTTTATTTTCTATTTAATGGGGGTGAAGAGCAAATAAAGGGGTATGCATTCTGTTTTCTATTTAGTGGGGGTGAAGAGCAAATAACAGGGTGTCAATAGACGGACCCATTAAGTTGAAGCTGTGAAGTCTTCAAATTCTGATCCTTCCAATGTTACTGCCTATTTTCTGGAATGATGTTGCTACCATTAAATCCTTTCTTTTCAACAAGGCTCTTGTCATAGCTTTGCTGAATAGGATTGGTGGCTAAAGAAATTTGATGTTAATCGTTTGAATTTGCTGCTTGCGAGTATATTATCTCCCTTTGCTCAACTATTTCATCATTTCCATTTGAATTTGGCAAGAGAGATACATTGTCAATGCTTTCAAAAAGATTTATTATACCTGTAACAATGTTCGACTCTTCCTTTTCAAGATTTTCATGTGGGCTGTGCTTTTTGGATTCTCATCATTATAACTCTTAAAAACGGCTTACGATTTTATTTTATTTTGAATTTGTTCAGGATGGAAATCGATCGGAGTCGTAAAATCCTCCCTGGTGCACCTAGCCTGGTCTGCGAGCACCACATAAATGGTTGATCTTAGCATATGCACATGGTAAGCTCTTAGCACTCCATTCCGGGTTTCGAACCAACGCCACTATTACCATGGCTCCAAGTTGCTAAAATTTGAAGTATAACAGTGGTGACAAATCAAAGGCTAAGGGAATGACGGAGGGCACGGAGGGACGGTGGGAGAATAATTTGTTATGGTTTTTTTGTTGTTTCTTAAAACATGGAAAATAATAAAAAGTTATTTTCGGTTTTGTGTATTAATTTCGTTTCGTAAAAAGGTCGTTTTTAACGATATGTGCGTCGTTCGTACTTTTGTATGTGCGAAACTCAAAACTATAAATCAAACGCACCCTCTTTGATTTCGGGGCATTTCAGAATTACCTGAATCTTAAGTCGTGCTTTCCTTGCTGTTGAATTTGTTATTAACTTTTTATTTCCAACCTTGTTTAGTTGAGTAATTTTCTGTGAGATGCCCAAAGCAAACCCAAATTAAACACCGTGGGGAACTCATTCATATATTATAGGAAAATTCACAATCGTATGCTTGTTTGGAGAAAGTATTATACGATTAGCCATGTTTCAGAAATAATAACAAATATAGGCTTGTTTTGTTCGGGGAGGCATATTGGCGCGTTTTGGAAACTCGCCTGTGTGTGAGTTTTAAAAACTCGCCTGTGTATTTTGGTCCATTCCCAAACTTTATATGTACCCACTGGTTCTCTCATAATTCTGATTTATACTTTACCACAACTTCTCAAATCTGTATATTTTCAAAATGACTTTTCAAACAATGGTGGAGCAAGAGGTTAACTCATACCCAGTTTGCTGCCATTGTGGATATATGGCTGAAGTTGTTGTATGAGATGATGGCGAAAACATTGGTCGTCGAAGTCTTCTTTGTTCTAATTATCCCTACGGATGCAATTATTCAGAATGGATTGACGAACCACTTTGCCAATGGGCATAGCATATGCGAAAGAGCTGGAGCAAGAAATAAGACGTCCCAAAAAACATGACTTGCAATTTAACCGTAACCACTAGTGTTTCTATTATCCATCGTCGTTGTGGGTTTTTGAAGTTTAATATGAGTTATTCTGTGACCCATACAACGGTCCACGAATAATGGCTCCGCCTGTAAGATGACAAGCCGGATGACCAAAATCAATGAGATTCAAAAATGTTATGGACGAGCATCAAACACCCAAAACAAACAGGTGCTGCAAATGTGGATCGCAGAGCCATAACAGAAAGCGGTGTGCTTCAATAGTCTAAAATGGAGACATATGTTTGTTAATGCGATGTTAGTGTGTTGCATTTCGTGTATCTGTATTTCTTATGTTTCGAACATTTTTGTTCTTAATCGGACTATGTATCTCTCTTATATCTGAATATTATAATTTGGTATTTGTTTTATGTTGTTTGGTTAAGCTATATATACTATTTAGATGTCGTGGTAGTTCGTACTTTAACCTTTTGAACTTCATTCTAATATATAGGAATCGTTATACGTCGGATTTTATTGAAACACAAAACGTTCGAATCTATAGAACTATATTTTAATAATGAAACAGAAAATTGGAGATTTCATATTATAGATATAGAGTTATGTCCAAATTAAATTTCAAGAAAGTCGCTATGGAATTTAGTACCAAAGTTTATACAAGCGATTTTCGAAAACTCGCCTTCGTGCGATTTTCGAAAACTCGTCTTCCTTATTTCAAAACAGATCTATTCATGTGATTTATTTTCAAACAAGGCTGTTTGCATTATAAACTTTGAAAACAAGGCTAACATAGTTAAAATCCCTATATTATATTTTGTATGAGATTTCACCATCTTGCTCAGTTATGTAAACTTCTGCAGGTAAATTCACATCTTCCCTGATCTCAACAAAGATTTTTTCGTAGCTTAGTATGGATACCCACTAAATTTGCAATCGTGCTACATGCTTTCTTTATCCTAAAGTTTTAGATTAAATTCCGGCAATCTAATTCAAACTAGGATTGTAGATGGCAATACTTGTCAAGATTCATCTTCTTACTCAATTTTTTAGTATTATTAGCTTACCATTAATAAAGTATTGGCCTCTGTTTATGACTTCATTCAGTTCATTGCAGTCATCAAATCCATTGCCTCTTGCATAAATCTCAAATTTTGATGAGGGGTTCCAAGTTCTGGTGAAGAATGATGTGAAGTGATGATAGTAGGGCTTAGGATCCAAGACACATGCAAAACACTGAACTGTTCCATTTTTCTTCCATTCTTCAACTAATCCTCTCGTTTACAACGAAAATTCGCTCTTTTCACCTAAATTAATAGGAATGGTAGATTCTAAGTCAGCGTTAGATTTGAGCCTTCAATTCTTTTAGTAAATTTCCCCGTGTTGAAGATGCTTTAATATTATTTTCAGAAGCAGACTTTGAGTTTCTTGGGTTTTTTGAAGTGTTGAATCCATTTCTTTTCATATTTATTCTATGCTTTGCAGCGTTGCAGAATGCAGCATCCTGCCTGTTATTCAAAGCCTTTAGGTTGATTTCCCTTGAAATTTTGAGCAGATTAATGAACATTCATTTTTGGTTGGAAACCTTTTCGGTTTAGACAGTCGTAAGAACAGTCATAAAACCGGATCCTTCTACTTCTACATGGGGCTTAACTTTTTAGATTAGGAGGAGGAATGATGGTTGTTAGTGCAGTGGAGAATTAAAAATCTGAGCTAAAGAGCCCTCAACTTGATTAAAAGAAGCCATTGTTCTTTTATTGCTTCTGTAAACTAAGTTCTATTTTATGTCCACGCGGTTTTATTTCCTACAGAAAATGATTGTACTCAATTATTTGCCTTTTTCCTATATCACGTATTTCACGTTGTTGTGAAATTACATGTTTTCCAAATGCGAAAATGTATGTGGGACATGTGTAATATAAAATATACAAGTCAGTTTGAAATTGTTTTCGGAATCCTTTTTTTTTCATCAACTGCCATGTGCGGCTTCTTTAAAACATCGCCCTTTAGTTTCATAACATAAAGTAGATTCACTGTTTAGAAATCAATTTGTGCATATATAGCATTTAAAAGTACATATCTAAAAACTTAAAAAAACAAAGGAAAAAAATTATAGTAAGTCGAAGCTTCTTGAACAAGATAGTACATACGTTAAGCGTTTCATTGTAACAAAGCTCAATAGAAGATTTTTCTTTTTTCCTTGGTGCAAGCCAAATTAGTTAATTGCTCTTGCTTTATTTCAAAACCATTTTATAAGAATCTTACAAAATATTCAGAAGCTCTTTCGAAAAAAAAAATTTGAATACACTGTTATGTGCTGCTACCGCTTTGCAGGCAACACAAACCGTGCAAATCCTAATGCCAACAAGCATTTTATTTCTTTATTTTGTGCTACTGAATTTGCAACAGCTAAACCATTGCCTTAAAAATTGGTTTTCTCTTTTTTTTTCTTCTGAAGAGAGTGCAAATATAGAGGTAGTTAGAAAAATAAGAGCATCTCCAATAGTTTGTTGGTTACATATTACAGTTTAGGAGATTACAGGATGTAATTCGAGCAAGTTGCCAACAGAATTCAGTCTTGGACGCCTGTTGAACATGCTCCTAGACTTCAGGCGGCCAACCATTTTTTTTGGGCACCTGTTGAACAGGCATCCAAAGGCCAGACCCTGTTCAACAAGCGCCCCAAAAAAAGGGGGCCCACCCCATTTTCATATGAATTGTTTCTGTTTTCAAACCATACTTTAAATAACTAAACCTTTTAAATTTATAAATAGAGGATGATGACCCATGAAAACACCGAAAATTATACGATAACATCAAATAAAAGTACCGTGCATAAGTCACTATTCATTAGTGGATGATCCGAAATTTTTATTAAGCTGTTATGATCAAAATGATTCAACTAATATTTTGCATAACGATAACACTAACAATAAAACATACACGTATAATCGATCATTAAAGGTACAACAACTAATGATAGTAGTTGCCAACTAAAACACCAAAGCAAACGTAGATCCCAACTACATGTTATGCGTTCAATCTCAAGGGAGTCTTGAAATGTTCAATCGCAACTGGTCAATATCATTTTGGAGACGTCTAATCTCTCGTTTGAGTTCGTTTGCATATGCTATTCCCCTTGGGCACAATGGTTTGTCTGTCCATTCCATGTAATTGCATCCGTTTGGATAGGATGAACATTTTTGCATGCGTCGACCTATATTGTTGCCCTCTGCTCGAACTACAACTTCAACCGCATGACCGCAGTAGCAACGTACTGGATAAGAATCAACTCCCTGTTCAAACGGTGGTACTCGATAGAACTCTACTTCTTATTGTGGTTGAGCGACCGCCTGTTCAGAAGATTGTTGAACATATGGTACTTGAGCTTCATGTGTAAGATTTACGTTCCCCTGTTCATGCGTTGGTTCATCCTGGGGTCTTATTTGGTTTAGAAACTGAAATTCGTCTTCGAGTAGCTGAAGTCTCATCTGTTCGTAGGTTGGCACCATGTTCATTTACTTTAAGTGGTAACACATACGACCATGGTTATTATCTTAGGGATGACATATACCCTAAATGGAAGTACTATTGTCAAGACAATTCCAGCACCAATAAATAACAAGCAGTCCATGTTAGCGGCAATGCAAGAAGGCCAAAGGAAAGACGTGGAAAGAGCGTTTGGAGTTCTCCACTCAAGTTTTTCTATTATTAGTAACCCATGTAGACTTTGGGATCCATTTAAAATGACAAAAATAATGTATACTTGTGTTATTTTGCATAATATGATCTTAGAAGACGAAAGAGATACGGAATTAGACTACGTCTACGAGGGTGCCACTGCGGTTCGGGATATATGGCGCGCAGATATGATTGGTAGTGAGACTGAACTCGAGTTCCATGTTTCTAGTCAGATGGCACATCGAAGTGTTCACCTCCACAGAAGACTACAAGTGGATTTGACCAATCATATCTGGAACTTTTGTGGCAATCAATAAACTAGCTAGTTTTTGTTTTTTTACTATCCTACTGTATTTCGTTTAATTATGTATTGGGAACTCCTTGTTTATGTCAGTTTTATTTTAAAATTTGAATTGCACTTTTAAGTTGTTTGAATTTGATGTGAAACGATAATTTGTTCAGTACTCAAAGCAAATACAAGTATCGAATCCAACTTTGATTGTTGTGACAGTATAGAAGGTGCAACAAAAACGTCAAGCTGGGTAGCTGTTCAATAGGCGCCCTGCATTGGGGTGCCTTAAACCAGGCGCATGTTTAATAGGTGACTGGTTTGAGACGTCTGTTCGACAGGCGCCGCAATGTTGGGCGCCTGTTGAACAGCTGCCCAGCTTGATTACGTTTTTGTAATCAAAAATGCTGAATTCTGGACCAATTCAGAATGTTGTACTCTGTTGGAGGCTTGTTTGAGTGTAATTCTTACAAAAACATAATAATAAATCATTGTTGGAGATGCTCTAAAACATGTTACGATCCAAACTCAAATGTGATTTGCACACAATTTGAAATTTGTCGGATTCTTCAAATACTTGAACTGGACGGTCCCTTTCTATGATGCATCTATTGAAAATAACAACATTTCAAACAGGACAGGACTAACTCTAACCCTTTATTTATAAAAATATGTTCCAACTATTGACTCATCCAACGTTTTTCAGAAGTTCATTTTATGAATGAAAGAACCACTAGTACAAAACTGGCTTGTTGTTTCGCCTCATTTGCATCGGTTCTTAATACAACCGAAGCAATTGACACTATATGCTTCAGTTGTTAATACAACCGAGGCAAATGCAGTGAAGCAAATGATGTGACTTCCAATTGCTTCACTGCATTTGCTTCGATTGTATTCACAACCGAAGCATATAGTGTCAATTGCTTTGGTTTTACTAAGAACCGATGCAATAAGGCAAAGCAATTTTGAAAATTTACTTCGGTTGTTCTTACAACCGAAGAAACAGTGTTAATTGCATCGGCTCCATAAGAACCGAAGCAACTGCGGGGAAGCAAATATGAGCCGAAGCAAATGCATCGAAGCAACTTTAATCATTAAAAATGCACATATCAATAATTATAAACAATAACTTACATATGTTAGTATTTAAAATTTATTATAATTAATGATAATCAATAAATACTTTACAACCACTAATTAATTATTATTAATACCGATAATTATTTTTGCAAATTAATAATTAGTAAATTATAATTACAATTTAATAATTACACTTAACAAATAATTAGTAAATTGATAATTAATATTAAATAATTATTAAATAATAATAAATATTAAATTAGCAATGTTTAACACCTAAATTTTTAATATTATTATAAATAATGTTTAATTACTCATTATTATAAATAATCAATAATTATTTCAATATTTAATAATTTTTATAATTAATTATATAATTAGTAAATTATAGTTAAATTTTATTAATTAAATTTAGTAATTAATAAATAAATTAACAATTGATAATAATAAATAATAATAATTACTAACAATTACCATTAGGTAATACTTAATTATTATTAATTAGTTACAAATTAAAACTAATATTTGATAAGTAATAATAAAGTTTAATATTTACGAAGTGAAACTTAATATAATATTTAAATTAAAAATATTAATAATTAAAAATGACTATTTGAAGATTACTAATCAATAATTAATAATTAATAGTTAATAAATATAATTAATAATTAATAAATTGAATGTAAGTAAGTAATAAATAATGAATAATAACTAAAAAAACTAGAAGTTAGCAAAATGTAGTTGCTAAACTAAAAATTAGTAAGTTAATAAATAAATATATTATTGTAAATAAGTAATAGTAAATATATTTAATAACTGTTTATTTTTTATAATTGCATTTAATTAAAATGAAATAATAGTAAATATTACTTTTATAATAATGACTATTAATTATCTAATATTACTTATTAATTAAAAAGTACTATTTAATTATGAAGAAGTAATACTTAATATTTAGTTTTTAGTAATTAAAAAGTAATCATTTTTATTAAACAAGTAATTATTAACAATTATATAATAATTAAAACTAATATTTAATTATACATATAAAGTGATATTTCATATTTAATAGTTAATTTTTAATAATAATGACTATTAAAAAAATTAATATTTAATATTTGTTAATTGTATTTAATAGTTAAAAAATATAATTAATTGTATTTGATAGTTACTATGTCATATTTAATATTTATTAATTGTATTTAATAGTTAAAAAATATAATTAATAACTCTTTATTGATAAACTTGAAGTAAACATAATTAATCACTTACGGAATATCAGAGAAAGCGTCAATGCTATATTTTCGTTGTCATAAGGAAAGCAACAATGATCACTGTAATGTAATCATATTAACATTAAGATAGTCTTTAACAATTCTCATATTGCAATAATAATAATAATAATAATAATAATAATAATAATAATAATAATATAATGCTAATCCATAAGAACCAAAAGCTAAAGTTGATGTTGCTTAGATAATTGCATTCATGGATAACCCTTATCCTTTATAATGTTCAATTGGATGCAAGTTATAGTATTTTGTTTTTCATCCTTGTACACTTTTTCACGTAAGGAGTCTTGCAAAGCTAAATCAGTGGTGTTCTAAGTTTAGGTTGGGTGAGTTTGTAGCAAAACATAATTTGGTCTGCTTTTTCATGTATCCCTCGGAATTAACTTTTCTACTTTGCAAATAGAAGATGAGCAAGTACACAAGGTACTGACAGTATTGGAGCAAAGGAGAAAGTCACAGCTGTCTACTTCACAAATTGTAAGCCCCACGTGATCACTGTCGCGCATGCTCCAATTCAAAATTAGTGTGATTTTCACACTCTTAAAAATAGACGAATGCAAACCATACTTCAAAATTATTAATTTGACATCTCACTTTCTAATCCAAATTATGGACAAAAAAGAAATGTTAAAGACCTTGTTTAAACATCTAATCAAGAAATCATAAGGCTAGCTTAAACTATTAACATAAAAATAAAAACAGTAAACATTATTTTACAACATTATAATTAAAAAAATTTTGGAAAACACTACCAATAATAGATATAAATCCTTGTCGCTACCTAACAAATAAGGCAGAGTTGAGAAGATTGGCTCCAGCTTTAACATCGGCCACAATAGTGCACAGTTGCACATGCAACTTGTTTGATTAAAATAAGGGAGAATAATAAAAAAATTGGAATTGCCAAACTAAATAATGTTTCATGCCAAAATAACTTTTTCACGTTCCCTCCAAAATAACTTTTCATTTCCCGCTTAACTTTTTGTTTCCCGCTATCTTCTTCATCCTGTCTTTCTAACAAAACCCATTGCTAAAAATCCACTTCATCTTTAAAATGCAATTTTCGTTCTTCTCAAATTCTAGAAAGTCGATGCGAGATCCATCTCCGTCCCTCTCCTCCTCCCACCTCCTCATCCCGTTCACCACTATCTCCACTCCCATCACCAGCAAAAGCAGTTCCTTCCCAGCCCATCCGGTGCTATACTGGGGTCGACGTCGATGATGGCGTTTGGAGGAGGGGGGAATAACAGCGGGAGTGGAGCGACAATGGAGTCGACAAGCGAGGAAGGGTTGAATACATGAGGGTGTGAGCCATTGAGAAGTAGCCACGAGGCAATGCTGATGAGCAGTGTGATGTCGTCCAAGAAGAGGTTCAAGACGAATTTCGGGTGGAGGTTCTAGAAGCTCGCGTTGATGTTCCAGAAGCAGGATGCAGCCGTATGTGGAACAGTTTTGCAAAGAAAAGGGTATTAAGATGGCAGGTGTGGATGCTAGTTAGTTGAATTATTCATTCTTTCACGCAGAAGGACAAACTAAAACATTAACAATTTTAAGTATAAACTATCTTGAAGCAGCAGTTCATTTTCAGCAAGATTTAGTTAGTGCTTGTTTGTTTAAACAATATATAATGAGTATGATTTATGCATTTTCTCATCTTTAGCACTAGACAAGTTAGTGAATTTTATTTCCCGGTTCAAAAGGTAGCACAAATAGCAAACAAGATGTGGTGTATGACGACAATAATACTGAAGAGACATTAAGATTGATTGAAGCGGCCGAGAAAGCTAAGTGGTATTTAAAATGTATTCGAAATGTGACTTAAAAAATGATACTGGAAGAGTGGTTTCTCCATCTTTTCTAAAACTAGCATATGAATTTGCAAAGTCAAATTCTGGGTCAACAGATGAAAGTTGGAATCAAAAGGGTCCTCCTGGTGAAAACTATTTCATTCTTCATCAAAATGTTAAGGACTTGATTAATCGTTTTAGATTGATGGGTCATGAGAAGATGTGTTATCAGTGTAAATGAGAAGAATGGTTACTTGGCCATGTTCTTCTTCCTCCTTTTTTAGTAAAACTAATGGCGCACGTTAGATCTTTTGGGTGAACAAATATAATTTGACATTCTTGATATTTGCATTAATGTACTCCTTCTCAAGCTAAATACATACAGTGAAATTGCGTCAAATCCCTTTTCCTTATACATATCACCTTTGTAATAATCCTCTGTTGTGCAGTAATATGAATGATTGTATTTAAACTAAAATTCCAGTGTAATTACAGCGATGCAACTGAAGATAACCTTCATTGCCGATGTTGTTGTGGCTTTATCGACGTTAAGTTTCACACAATGACAAAACATTTCACTTTAATTTCAAGCTAGACGGATATAAACTTGTCTATATGAATGAGTAGGGTCAGATTAAGACTGGAGCTCCATGCATATCTGAATGCCTTGCCAAATACAACCATGGTATTTTTTATGCATGCATTAACTGAAATGTTCTACATCTCAGTCTTTTCTTAAATTTACCTCATAAGTCTTTATGATATACAAATGGATGCAGCTTCTTAGGATAGAATAGGTGTAACACCCCGTGTATTCTATAGCAGTGAAATTCACAAATTAAAGTATAATTAATTTCAAATCAAAGAATTAAGGGAAACGGGATACGCCATTGTGTTCATCTCGGAAAAATACGCGAAATAGAGTCCGAGTTTTCGAAAAACGGATAACGTGTGAAGAAGATATCTTTAATTTAAATATCGCAGCAAAACATGAAAAAGAAGAAGAATGGGAAACGAATAATGTTTAGCATTATTCTAGGATTTGTAAGCAAAAGACTTAGTAGCTCATTTGGTTGGAACACATGACTTGCATACAAGAGGTACAGAGTTCGATCCCCGCCAGCGCCCTATTTTTGTTTTAGGGGAATGGCTTAAAATAGCCTAGTGTGAACGCAGTTCAAAAAGTGGTTTAGTGTGAAAATGGGTAATTGGGAAGATAGAGAGAAAAATGAATATATATATAATATATATATATATACATATACGCATATATATATATATATATATATATATATGACGTGTACGCATCATGTAGCGTACGTTGCGCATTTTTGGTTGTCAAGGATGGTTTTTTTATTTTGGCCTTCTCCAATTTTTAATTATGAAAAATTAAAGGTAAGAAAATATTTATTCATATATAAATAAATATTTATATATGGGTAATTAATACGGTAAAGGGGAAAATGTATCTATTAAATACGTATTTACGTTTGAATTGGTGAACATTTAATACGCTGAGTCATTTCTGACTCATCGCTGAGTCAATGCTGAGTCATTTCTGACTCATGGCTGAGTCAATAGGATAACTCTATCCTGACCGAATGGCTATTGTTGAATCAAGCTCCATCGACGGTCTAAAACAACTTGCAAACATTATAAAAAGGACCTAAGACCTAGCCTAAATCATACTATTTCATTTTAGCCTCAGGCCGCCGCCATTAAACCTAGAGCTCTAAATTAAAAATCCCAAATCAATTAGTCTCGAATTCGTTGTCTAAAGCGTCGTAGTTGTTGTAGCTTCTAGTTGTAGCCTTCAAGAATCGTCCTCCATCTTCTATAATCTTTATTCTTTGTATTTTTAATTTAGAGCTCTAGGTTTAATGGCGGCGGCCTGAGGCTAAAATGAAATAGTATGATTTAGGCTAGGTCTTAGGTCCTTTTTATAATGTTTGCAAGTTGTTTTAGACCGTCGATGGAGCTTGATTCAACAATAGCCGTTCGGTCAGGATAGAGTTATCCTGTTGACTCAGCCATGAGTCAGAAATGACTCAGCATTGACTCAGCGATGAGTCAGAAATGACTCAGCGTATTAAATGTTCACCAATTCAAACGTAAATACGTATTTAATAGATACATTTTCCCCTTTACCGTATTAATTACCCATATATAAATATTTATTTATATATGAATAAATATTTTCTTACCTTTAATTTTTCATAATTAAAAATTGGAGAAGGCCAAAATAAAAAAACCATCCTTGACAACCAAAAATGCGCAACGTACGCTACATGATGCGTACACGTCATATATATATATATATATATATATATATATATATATATATATATATATATGCGTATATGTATATATATATATTCATTTTTTTTCTCTATCTTCCCAATTACCCATTTTCACACTAAACCACTTTTTGAACTGCGTTCACACTAGGCTATTTTAAGCCATTCCCCTAAAACAAAAATAGGGCGCTGGCGGGGATCGAACTCTGTACCTCTTGTATGCAAGTCATGTGTTCCAACCAAATGAGCTACTAAGTCTTTTGCTTACAAATCCTAGAACAATGCTAAACATTATTCGTTTCCCATTCTTCTTTTTTTTCATGTTTTGCTGCGATATTTAAATTAAAGATATCTTCTTCACACGTTATCCGTTTTTCGAAAACTCGGACTCTATTTCGCGTATTTTTCCGAGATGAACACAATGGCATATCCCGTTTCCCTTAATTCTTTGATTTGAAATTAATTATACTTTAATTTGTGAATTTCACTGCTATAGAATACACAGGGTGTTACATTCTCCCCCACTTAAAAAGGATTTCGTCCCCGAAATCTTCAAGTTAGGAGGAATGTATATCCTAACATCCAAACATCCATCTACTCATCCATCAAACACGAGTATCCATTGTCCTTAAAAGACTTCTAATGCTTCATGATCATATGCGAAGTGTGTGTATATGTTCCTTAGCTAATGCTAATGATCAGGCCTGATTGATCTTCTAAATGCAAAATATGTTTAGTGAAATGAATCCAATATGTATGCAAATTTTTCCTACTATAATTCATAATTTCTACATGATTGCTCAAACATTCAATCATATGCAACAACCAAATGATAGCACGACCGAGTTTCCAAAATAAACACTCATGCATATGCAACATGAAAATGTGTCTGAGCCGATCTAGTGCCTAATGTGTATTCATGCATCCACGAGCAACCACTTGCGACCACTTGCAACCATTTCGCAATCATAACATGTTTCAATTACATGTTTACATCCAAAAAGATTCTACCTATGGTTCTCAAGATAGGATCGAGGAGAGAAATAGGATAAAACAAAGCATCTAGAATAAGTTAACGATGTACCGCCAGAAGGTCCGGTCTGCTTCTCAGGGCAGTCTTTGCTGATGTGTCCAGTCTTCCCACAATGAAAACATTCACCTTGCTTTCTCTTCCTCTTTCTACAATCCTTGGCTATGTGCCCTTCCGTACCACAGTAATTGCATTTCCTTTTATCGCGTGAGTTATTGTTCTTGCCTCCTTTCTCGGAGTCTACCTTCTTATTCTTAGAATCATTGGGCTTGACCTCTTTCTTCCCTTGAGAGTTTTCTGCCTCTGCCTCCTTCTTGCCCTTATCTTCCTCGTTCAGCAATGCCATCTGCACCAACCTTTCGTACGTAGCTCCCATGGGTATATGGGTCATGGCCAAACTGTGTAATGGCTCATTCAACCCTTTGACAAAGCGGAGAGCCTTTTTGTGCGGGGTGTTGACTAGGTCTAGTCCGAACCTAGCCAGCTCGTCGAACTGATTAACATACTCTTTGACTGTCATATTTCCTTGCTTAAGAAATAAAAAAATTTCCAACTGAAGACTCCTTTCAGCTTCTGAGAGAAATTTAGCCTCAAACCTTGCCCTAAAATCCTCCCATGTTTCCACTGGTCTTTCTGCATTAGTGACTTCCCACCAGTAGGAAGCCTCACCTTTTAGTAGCCACACTGCCAGTTGTACCTTCTGCCTATCTTCTACCTCAAAGATGACGAATAAGTCCTCGGTTTCTTTCAGCCAATTTCTAGCTGCCACGAAGGACTCCGTTCCATGAAAATCCTTTCCTCCCATAGCCTTAAAATCTTTACATATCTTAGCAAAAGTGTTTCCCCGCGGAGGAGGTGGAGCAAGAGGTGCTGCTGCAGCTGGATGATTTCCTGCAGCTGGGGGAGGAGGGACGGTAGGACCTGGCTGGGTGGCCCTTGCTTCTAAGAATCGTCTAAACCAACCAGGTATTGGTACACCCTCTGGCAAGTTAAGTTCTTCGGACATGCTGAAACAAGAAGGATAGATTCAAAACGAAGGACAAGAGATTCAAACAAGGAAACAAAGGATAGTGCTAATGGCTTTTGGGGAATAGCCTTTAAAAACTTTTTCTTGGAAAATGCTTCTTTGTAAATGGTTTTGAAAAAAATAAATTCAAAAGGTTTTCAAAACTTTTGCCCAGTCTTGGTAACCTTCTGCTCTGATACCAAGTGTAACACCCCACCTCCGCTAGGGTCACTCACAAAGGGAATGCCCTAGTTTTGGAGAGGTATTATCGAGATAACATCACAGAATTATCACAAGACAGAACATAAATAAATAATTAAGTAAACAGCGGAAGAATTTCTGAGCAAAGCAGAACTTCATTTCATTCCAAATTAAACCATGTCTTTTACAAACATTTCAAGTAACCTCATTACAACTGTCTTGTAATAATAGCTAAAGAAGCAGTAATTTAAAAACAGTAAAACAACTTATTCCCCAAGTGCAGTTAAAAGAAGCAGCCATAGCAAACCGTACATGCTGAGCCAAAGCAAGTGATATCCAAGCTAAGAGCTAGTTATTCCTCCCTGAGAACCTGGGGGGGGAACGAAAGAAAAAGAGGCGAAAGGAAAAGGGTCAGTCATAAAGACTGAGTAAGTTCTAGTGACTTTCAGTGTAAAAACGGTTAAAACAACCTGTCATGTATGAACTGGAACTAGACTTAAGAATAGTGTCAAGGTGAACAAGATAGACTAAGGTGATCAGGATAAGTCAAGACAAGTCAAGTAAAGCATCACATGTTCGAGATCCGTTGCATCGACTTCACTAGTATACTAATCCTGTGTCACAAGTTAATCACGAAATAAATCCCACGGCCCAATATCATGAAATGACCCTGAAACGGGGTCTGACCCAAGTACGGGGTCCTACGGAGCGATTATCTAGTCGATCGGCTCCCTACAAGTTCTAGCTCGTCAAGTGTCCGTGTCATACGGCTAATCACGAATGTAGTCACCTGTGCTGGGTCCACCTTCGGGTGTATCAGCCCTAGGGTGTCAACCCCTGACACGATTCAAGATGCACAGATAAATCTACGGATACCCAGTGTCTGCCCCGGATACGTGCACGATCGTAGTCCGCCGAACCTACACTGGCGTACCCTACTGCCGTCGTTCACCTCTTACAATCAGCCCAGTAATCGTGCCCCCACCCGGCCTAGCCCCAGGGTACCTTGATACTTCTAGAGGGTTACTGCTGAAAGGGGTCGTGTCTAGGGTTTCGCCTAATAGATTAGGTCATGTAATTCGTGACCTAACCCGCCTAACAGATTAAGTCATGTAATTCGTGACTTAATCCTTTTCTAGTCTAGTCATGTCAAGATGGTTAAGTATGTCATTTCAGTTTGCGACTTAACCCGCCTACGTGTCATGTCAAGTTGGCTAAGTGTCGTCGTTTTCAAGTTCATGACTTAGCCCTTCAAATCGTGTTCAAGTTGGTTAAGTTGTCTTTTCATGTTCATGACTTAACCCTACTTGGCATTAATTGATTCGTTAATGCACCGAACCACTCACATTGGATCCTGTTGTTCGTAGCCACTGGATTTGCCGGGCGGTTCCGGGCAGGTTTACACTACGAACTCAACCCAACCTCGGGTTTCAAGCGCGATGTGACCAACTACCCACATTGGATCCTATTGTTTGTAGCAACTGGATTTGCCGGGCGGTTCCGGGCAGATTTACACTACAAACTCAACCCAACCTCGAGTTGGCCACTTTCTTGTTTTCTAAAGTCATGCCCATGTTCTTATCAGAATTTTGATATCATGTTCATATGTCAACTTCGTGCCCAACTAAGGCGTGTTTAAAGTCAAGTTATGGCATGTTCAAGTCAAGTTTTTCGTGCCATATTTCATGTTCTACTTATGCCAAATTTCATGGTTTATGCTTATAATTAATTCAGGTTTTGCCTATTCTACCCAATCGTATCCCCAACGTATATAAACGTACTTCGTTCACAAGTATAAACAGTTCAAGAGATAAAGGGGAATAATACCAAACATGTGATAGGCATATGTGACAGTTATAACATTACTTGCATAATAAACAGGCTATAACATATCACATAGTTGCAATACTAGTATAGTGATAACTTGGCATAGTGATGATTCCAACTTAATGATGTTTTCAACTTTGCATCATAGGCATAATAATCATTGCGGCATCATAAAATTTTTATTATAAACATGAAACATTAAAGGCATAGTAATCCTAATGGGCATAGTGGATTCCAATTTAGCATTTTTAACATAATGATTCTCATAGACATAATAATTCCAATTTATCATAATGATTCTCATCTAATATTATAAACATAATGGTTCCAACTTAGCATTATTAACATAATGATTCTCAACTAACATGATAGACATAATGATCCCAATTTCCCAAATCAATTAGTCTCGAATTCGTTGTCTAAAGCGTCGTAGTTGTTGTAGCTTCTAGTTGTAGCCTTCAAGAATCGTCCTCCATCTTCTATAATCTTTATTCTTTGTATTTTTAATTTAGAGCTCTAGGTTTAATGGCGGCGGCCTGAGGCTAAAATGAAATAGTATGATTTAGGCTAGGTCTTAGGTCCTTTTTATAATGTTTGCAAGTTGTTTTAGACCGTCGATGGAGCTTGATTCAACAATAGCCGTTCGGTCAGGATAGAGTTATCCTATTGACTCAGCCATGAGTCAGAAATGACTCAGCATTGACTCAGCGATGAGTCAGAAATGACTCAGCGTATTAAATGTTCACCAATTCAAACGTAAATACGTATTTAATAGATACATTTTCCCCTTTACCGTATTAATTACCCATATATAAATATTTATTTATATATGAATAAATATTTTCTTACCTTTAATTTTTCATAATTAAAAATTGGAGAAGGCCAAAATAAAAAAACCATCCTTGACAACCAAAAATGTGCAACGTACGCTACATGATGCGTACACGTCATATATATATATATATATATGCGTATATGTATATATATATATTCATTTTTTTTCTCTATCTTCCCAATTACCCATTTTCACACTAAACCACTTTTTGAACTGCGTTCACACTAGGCTATTTTAAGCCATTCCCCTAAAACAAAAATAGGGCGCTGGCGGGGATCGAACTCTGTACCTCTTGTATGCAAGTCATGTGTTCCAACCAAATGAGCTACTAAGTCTTTTGCTTACAAATCCTAGAACAATGCTAAACATTATTCGTTTCCCATTCTTCTTTTTTTTCATGTTTTGCTGCGATATTTAAATTAAAGATATCTTCTTCACACGTTATCCGTTTTTCGAAAACTCGGACTCTATTTCGCGTATTTTTCCGAGATGAACACAATGGCGTATCCCGTTTCCCTTAATTCTTTGATTTGAAATTAATTATACTTTAATTTGTGAATTTCACTGCTATAGAATACACGGGGTGTTACAATAGGAGTTCGATCCCAATGCCGTGTACGCTGGTGCGAAGTTCAGAGCACCTGTAGAGCCTTACTAGTTTCTTTTTTTCCCACAACCCTGTAACTGGTCGTGTTTTTCATTTTCTCCTTGTTCTTTAAACTTGTCAATGGTCTCTCTGTATGGGAAGAGTTGAGAATAAAGTATTTTGATCTTTCAATTGTTGTGGGTTACTAAACATTTATGGAGTTTTAGGTATTTTGTTGGAAGAGCTAATTTATTTTGTTTACCTTGTTTGTTCTTTCACTGTATGCTTCTATCATGATTACTTATTTGTGGCACATTTGTTTATGCGATTATGTTGGTTGTAAGCTGTTTACATCTTTTATTTAGACCTATAGAGTTTTTTGTTAACCGAGCAGTCACCAAATGTGGAACCTCCCACCTTTTGGTATATGTTTGAATGATTTGTTAAGGTGTGTTTGCACGTAAAGTAACAGGATAGTTATACGGAGTTGAAGGTAAAATGAGGGTGGGTTCGGGGTTACCAGACAGTGGAGTTTTATATCGGAGAATGCGTTTGTCGTTTTAAGTGGACTCTTTTGATTTCGAATTCTAGATTGTCTACCATTATATATATATATATATATATGTGTGTGTGTGTGTGTGTATAGCTGTATTATTTGAGAATTTCTGTGATTTACGTAGGGGAGGAGGTTTATACAAAAAATAACATTTTGCATCGGTTGTTAGAATAGCCGATGCAAAAATAAAATATTGAAAATGATACTATTTTTTAGCATCGGCTAAAATAAAAGTCGATGCAAAATTGCAATTTTTTTGCATCGAATTTTTAAACAACCAATGCAAAATTTAATACTTTACTAAGCAAAAGAACCATTTTTGCATCGTCTGTTACTGAAAACCGATG
This sequence comes from Allium sativum, assembly GCA_030737875.1. Taxonomy (NCBI): domain Eukaryota; kingdom Viridiplantae; phylum Streptophyta; class Magnoliopsida; order Asparagales; family Amaryllidaceae; genus Allium; species Allium sativum. Next base: position 562,206,427 of record CM060919.1, on the reverse strand, counting down.
CAAAAAATTCATAGTTGCATCGGCTGATTTCAAACATTCGATGCAAATAATTGAATTTGCATCGGTTTTACAACCGATGCAACAGAAAAAAGTTTTTTGCATCGTCTGCAATTGCATCGGTTGTTGAACCGATGCAATAGGGGGGTAAACAACCGAAGCAATTGGTCTGTTTTGTACTAGTGAACTGCCCAGTAAGAACCATTCCTAACATTGCAGAATTGTTAAAATTCTGAACATTTGAGAAACCAAGATTGGAAGGCCACATCACATAGGAGTGTATAAAAAGAAAAAGAAGCAAAGGAACACAAATCACAAGAATATTTTGGTCACAGTTCTACACAGAGGCATAAAGGAACTATTAAGTATTAACAACTAGTTTTTAAAATCCATAAAACCGTAGAGACTACAAACCTAGTAGCCAATGTTGATTGCTTAGAAAATGCCACATTACCCATGAAACTTAAGAACTATTGTCGGTCGATAGCTGCAGCTTGAAATTACGACAGAGGTATTGCCTAACGAAAATTAATTCTATAAGCAATGCAAAACTCCAAAGAAGTAAACACAATTAAGAAAGAATCATTTCTACATAGAAATGTAGTGCCATCATCAAGTTGATCTAATTTTAGTTTTTAGTACTAGTTTTATTTTACTAGATTGTAAATTAAAAAATCGACCTATTTATAACTAGGCTCATCAAGATCGGAATCGTAGCTCTTGGCATAACATTATTAGTTCGTATGAAACAATCATGAAATTCGATACATACGACATTAGTCACACTTTTTTTTGAGAAAGTGAGACTTGGTGCTTTCATAAGTACGTATTGATTTAATTATTACGATTTTTTTATTATACTTTATAGTCAGGCCCGGCCGTACGTGTTTTGATGCCCTAAACGATTTTTTTTTTGAGCAATACTTAAGAATAATGCAGCCAAGATTCAAGCTCTGCCCACATGATTCTCACTCAACAATGCACACCACTCAGACACGCTACCTTTTACAAATAAGAGCCATGTAATTTTAAACATAGCAAATCTTAAAATGTTGCCCTCACCACTGTTGCTGCCCTCATCACCTGTTGCTGCCATTGGCGGTGGGTTCGGCAATCTACCCCTAGGGCCGGCCTTGTTTATAGTATCTTCATATGACTGTAAATCTATTTTTTAGGTATTCAAAATATTTTAAATTTGAAGTTGACTAATGTGTTTGTTGTCTAATGCTGGAAGACAACCCATACGTTTTGTTTTGATTTAGAGAGTCAGTTTCACTCCTTTAGACCTTACCATGCTTACTACATTTACGGCATGACAACTAAAGACATTACCGTATGATGAGCGGTATCAGCGCTCCGGCCTTTTATTAGTCACAATGCCTTATTTTGATTTACGCAATAGATTATCTTCCAGAGTGCAGCTGCGGGTACTTCTATTATATGACTTACCCGTCAATAGGCTCCACTTTACCTTTATTCTTTCCTCGTGTTAAAGCGTGGGATCGTGGGAGCTAGAGACCGGTGGAAGACGATCATACCATGTGACATAAAGAGAAGCTTATTATAACAATCTGTATTCCACGTATCGGAGGATCGTAGAATATTTATATTATTTGTGTATGAGGTTGTATGATCATATAACTTTGGGAAATGGTTATTAGGGTCATTTCTTACCTTCATTATTTTATAGCATATTTAAACGACCATTTTATCTTTTGCAAATCTTGATTTTCACATAAATTTTTATTGGTATGGAAATTTAAAACTAAAACCACTTCCATTGATCTGGATGATGGTTTCCCATTCCATTGATCATTTCTGTGAGACCACACCACTTATCGCGGAATGAGTTTTTACCTCACAAGAATAACATATATAAATAAACATCAACACGAAACAAAATCCCCGAAACAATAAGGAATGAGTGTCATATGCAAAAATTTGCCAATAGAAAAAGTAATAAAAGTTGAACACCTCATTGAGAAGAGTGCACGACACTTCCCGATGGAAACAAAGAAACTGATCCAAAAATTCAGATCGAACAAGGAAAAAAGTTGATTTTCTTGAAATAATTAGACCGCACTGCTTACTGCGGACTAGGCTACTTACAACAACATCCAACCTCACCGTGGATTAAACTAAATTAACATTGCGAAGGGCTAATTTATATCTTCACAATGCGAATTTAAAATAGAAAAACTTTAAATTATAAAATCAAGCGAATCGAATTAGAAGTTCTCCAAACAAATTATGACTAGGAGAGTGCGCTCCCCTGATCGAAAGTATACCTCTAGAATATACTAAGAACTCAAATGGCTCTCGGAACGTTCAAGCTGGACCCCATACAAAATCCGAGAATCCGAGTATTCGCATCTGCGCTTGAACATAACTGGATCCAATCTAGAGTAGATGCGATAATACTCTAATGGGAGCAACCCCACATAGGTTGCCTTCCGCTCACTCTTCTGGTTCATCCATTGCCAATAAAGGATACCGTGCTCAAAGAACAACAAATTGATTTGATTTGACGATACAACACGAGAATGTTGAACCAATAATTGTTAAATCGACTATTAGGATTATTCAAAATAATCGTATATGGAAACTAAATCACGTTCTCTTATCATTATTCGTCAATCCCAAACTTATATTATCTCTTGGCTAAAAACATAATCGGACAAGTTGAGATAGTGTTACTTCTAGGCATCGTCCGGACAATGTTTTACAAACTTCGAGATAGGGGAAAGTTTTTGTACTTCAACCTCTAATCATAAGAGTATAACTAAATATTTTCCATATAAGTGATATCATTTATGCAAATTTCTTTCCATATTCGTATCGAAAACCTTTTAACTTTAAAACTCGAACTTATGCTTGGTTTTCACATTTGTTATCTAAAAGAAAACACTTTCAAATATTCTTTGTTGTTTTCTTGATCTATCCTATTGATCAAGGAAGTTTAAAACATTGGTTTTAAAGAGGTGATTATATTTCTTTTGAGGAAGACGGTTGAGTAGCGCGAAGCTACACAGCCGATTAACATATATATATATATATATATATATATATATATATATATATATATATATATAGTAATTAAGCCAGTCGACAAGCCTAACTAGTGGCGAAATAAGTAGTAACCAAAGATACAGTCAGTTTAAACCAGCAAATGCCTACACCCAGATTTTGTGCATAGCACAACTTACATACATTTACATAGATAAACTAGCCAAAATAGGACACAACCATACCATCCAAGAAAAAGCATCACCCATACCTAGGAAGACATTCAGTGCAAATCAGGGCTTAAGCTTCCTTGATTCGAACCCACGGATTCAGCAGGGCTATTAGGCATTGGAAAAGCTAGTCTGAATCGAGCCTGAGATGAAGAACCTGTCCAAGTTTGAAAGAGATGAATGATAAGTCTGCATATACCATCAAAGTGTTTACGAGGTCTATCAAAGGCTGAAGCATTTCTCTCTTTGCAAATACATCAACAAAAGATGGATAGGAAAGTACCCAATGGGGGGGTCAACCGATTATATTGCCAATAATAAAAAACTGATGAAAAAATAGGAATGTGACCAAGCAATTGTGCACTAGTTGCAGCCAGATAGGGTATGAAACATCACATTCAAAAAATAAATGATTTATAGTTTCTTCGTGGTTGGAGCATAAAGCACAATTAGGGTTCGATATCATATTATAACGATTCAGTCTAACTCTGGTATTAATTCTTTCATGAATGAGACACCACTGAAAAAAGAGTACCCTTGGAGGAAGCATACACATCCATAATCTTGCAAAATTAAAGGATCGACCAGCAAAATTAAGGAAGTGATAAAGTGATACAACAGAAAAATCCTTATAGGGGATAACGCCCAATTATAACGATCAGAAGAATCTGAAAGATGGGTATGATGAAGCAAATTAGAGACAGTAAGGAGCTCAAGGAAAGCAGGTATATCTAAAATAGAAGAAGGAGAAAGACTAAATGGACCTCAAGATATGTGCCACAAAATTGCTCAAATGAGAGGCTGATGAGAAAAGATCAGGGAAGGAATGTGATAAAGGAAGTTGATCATGCCAAATATCAAGCCAAAAGAGACACGAGAAACCATTACCCAGTTTGACATGAAATAAATTCTTAATTCGGGGCAAAGCATAAGTAACACCATTCCAAAAAGGAGAGGGCGTAGCAGAGGGAGGAAAGTGCAAGGCAAGGTGAGGGTTCGTAGAATAATGAAGAGAAAGGATTCAATCATTCCAAATGAAAGAACCTGGAGAAATTAGGCGCCATAACCATTTTGAAAGCAATGAAGTGTTAAAGTTTGAAAGATTCACAATGCCAAGACCTCCTTGACTACGATGCAAACATATTGTATGCCAATTGACTAGTCTCTTGATATTACTTCCATTCCACAAGAAAGAGATTCTAATTGAATCAATTTTGTTAATAACCCATTTTGGCAACTTATGAAATGACATCCAATATGTAGGAATAGCAGAAAGAACAAATTTAGCAAGTACTAAACAGCCAGCGGATAATAAAGAGTTAACTTTCCGTGAAGCCAATCTAGAATCAATCTTATGTATGAGTGGATACCAGTAATGTAACGACCCACATTCTACGTATTGAAGGATCGTAGAATATTTATTTCTTTTTCATATGAGGTCGTATAGTCGTATAACTTTGGGAGACGACTATTGGGGTCATTTTCCATGTTCACGATTTTTGCCGGTTTTTAAATGACCGTTTTGCCCCTAGCGAATCTTGTTTCGCCTATAACTTTTGATTGGTAAGGAGTTTTGACCTGAAACCACTTCCATTAGATCCGAATGATGGTTTACCTTTTCGTAGAGTGGTCACACTTGTCAAACGGACTTACCGTTTGGGAGATATGGCTGAATTAAGGTTTAGAAGGTGAAAAACAGCTTAATTGGACTTAACCGGGTGATTAGCAGCTAGGCCCATTGGGGGATTTCGGGATTAGATCTATATGAGGGCTGATTAGGGTTAGAGAAACCTTTTCTTTGTCATTTTTCAGCCGCCACTAACATCCTCTCAAACCTAGCAATAGCCTCCAACACCCAAATCACCTTTTAATCACCATTTAATCAAGTTTTAGCCTAATCTACATCTAATCAAGGCAAATTAGCATCAAATTGTGAATAGAGCTATTGTGTTGCATAGAGATTCAACCTAAATCAGAGATATTTTCAGATCTAATATTTATTTGTGGCTAAGGTGAGTGATTTGCATTGTTTTTCACTAATTACGGCTAATTAGGGGTGATTAGTGATAATTAGCGAAATTACAACTCAGAAAAATTTGTAAAATTCTAAAATATTATTTTAGGCCTCTGTTAGAAATTTGGGTTAATTTGGATAAGTTTTGCTAATTGTATGCTTAAACATGATTAAGGGGGATTAAGGGGAAATTATGGGTTTTGGGTATGTTTGATCCATTTTTAACATATCATATTGTTGTTTTGGTGTTTGTGGTTGATTATACATGTTGCTATGACTATATGGTATGCTTTGTGATTGCTTAGAACAGTTAGAATGGTTGAAAACGCCGTCGTATGGCGAAAAATAGTCGCTGGAAAGGTTGCAGGAAAATTGTGTAGGAAACCGGACCAGATCGGATCGCCCGACCCGATCATGACACCCCTCTCCGAACCAACCCGCTCGTGATGATGGAAACCGACCCGAACCGCTCGCCTGAAGATGCCAATCACGACCTGATGCTCTGGAGCTGGAATCACGAACCGATCCCATTCATGGTCTATGTACCACGATCCGAACCGATGTGCCAATCACGAACCGGAGCGAGAGCTATGAACCAAAGCACCCAAAAAAGGAGGACCATGAACCGTTCATGTGAGCCCCGATCCGACCAGGGGCGCCACGAGTCACCGTTGCCAGAGCTCCACGAACTGAACTGCCAGGGGATCCGAACCGAGGTGCTTGGACTAGAGACGTGAGCCAAGAACTGAATTGGGAGTGCGACCTGAAGTGAAGAGAAGTGGACAACCGAACCGATCCGGAGAAGACCAATAACCCGAGATGCATAGGTAGTCCAAATAGGAAGTAGAACTCAGGATCCAGTTGGGAACCAACGAGTCAACTTCATGATTGGGCTTTGCTGCGGGATGTGTGCTAAGGGCTTATCGACGTCCATAACTTTGATTCACCACCAAGACGGATGTTAGGCTACGGATCAGTGCAGTGGGGTAGTTATTACCCCATGGGGCAGAGTGATCGTAGCATGGCTATGAGCCAGTGCAGTGGAGTATTCATGACTTCATGGGGCAGAGTGGACATAGCAAGGACTAGTGGCTATGGATCAGTGTAGTGGAGTCACCATGACTCCATGGGGCAGAGTGATCATAATAAGGATTTGGGTGATCAGAGTGGTGGATATCGTATGCTTTACGCACTGAGTGAGAGATGTGAGGATGGTTGCTATGCTTGATTGTTTGATATCACTATGACATGCACACCCTTCCCCCGTATCTTTACGCCATATGTTAGTGTCACCTTAGAGTATTGTACATCCTGCTGTGCTAACTCTTTGGTCGCAGGTCCAGGTTCAGGTATGGTTTAATATACCTGTTATTGATTTGTTTTGCTGCTTATCACTCATACCAGACTTTTGTCTGACCCAGAGTTTTATGTCTCTTCTTATTACTTTGGGTGCTCTTAAACGGGCAGACTAGAGACAGGTTAGGTGGTATGCACGAGTAGCTGTACCGGAGACGGGCAGGAGCCTTCCACGTATGATATATATAGATATTCTCCTTGTGTCGCTGCTGGTCACTACTTTGGGCATTAGTGGTGTACCTTTCCTTTACTTTTCTCTAGAGACAGTTTTAAAAGTTGTAATAGTGATGATGTGGAACATAAGCTGTATTTTTGGATTTTCCGCTGCAACGATGATTATGGTTTAGTTTTCAGCTTATGCACTGTCTCGCCTGTTTTATGTCAAGTATGTTATTATTATATTTTATTCCATATGCTGTGAGACATTCTACAGGTTCCTTGTTAGTTCAAATTCCTTTCTTTTCCTTTCTTTGGCGATCGTCTCATGCTAGTCGGCCATTGGCACAATGCACTTTCGAGGGAAATGTCGGTTGGTGCGGGGTGGGCCGTCACACTTGGTATCAGAGCTCTAGGTTGCGTAGCTAACCATGGGAAAGACACTAGGGAGAGACAATACATATATGAGAGCGCGCATTTGTGATATTTTGGTTTTCAAAAGTTGTACATATATACTATTAGTATATCTAAGGATGAAGTCGCACTGCACTGGCACCACTGAAGAGATGGTTAATCGTTTTCTCCTTATAGATTGAACGATGAGCCGATATACGAGGAATACTGGTTTAGGAGCCAATAATAGGAATGCTCCTGATATGAGGATGATGTTTACTGACTTCATGAGAGAGATGCTTAGGGATGTTCATAGAGCTCCTAATGCTGCAAATGGTGGTGGTGCAGCGGTGCAGGCGCCCAGGGCCGATTTCGTCAAGCTCTTTAAGGACTACACTAGTCTTAGTGGGAAGCCGTTCCACGGAACGGAATCGGCCACAGAAGTTCAGGATTGGCTCGATAGTTGTGAGCGCATCTTCGAGGACTTAGGGATCGATGACGCGATGAAGAGGAAGCTAGCATCCCGTCAACTACAAGGACGGGCTATGAATTGGTGGAATGCTATTAAGGCAGCTACCCTTGAGGATCAAGTTACTTGGGATCAGTTTAAGGCCCGATTCAGCGATAAGTTTATCCCAGCTTCTCAGAAATCAGAATTGTTTAGGAAGTTCTTGAAACTTAAGCCGAATGGTAGAGCAGCCTCGGAATACATTGCAGAGTTCGATACTTTATCAAAGTACGGATTATCCCTTGTCGACACTGCCGAGAAGAAGAACGAGAAGTTCATAACTGGCTTGGATGGGTACTTGGGGGAAAGACTTATAAACCACATCGATGAGACGTTCGGAGAGTCTTTACCCTAAGTCAAAGATCGAAGTTGCTGTGGTATCTACAGGAGAGCCAAAACCGCAAGCAGGCGGTGGAGGCAAGAATAATTCTCAGAGTAAGAGGAAACAGAGCCAAGCTAAGGATGGTCAGAAAAAGAATAAGAAAGAAGTTGAGTGCTTTAGCTGTGGCAAGAAGGGCCACTATGCCAAAGAATGTCGAGCAAAGCTAGCAGACAGGAAGTGCTTTAACTGCGGCCAAGTAGGACATCACAAGGATAAATGTCCGCAACCACCTAAAGAGAAGCAGATTGTGAAAGCATATGCTATTAATGTTGTTCCTTCTTCATCGAATGCCCCAACTGCGGTGGAGAAAGGAAAGAATGTCGCCATTCAAGGTATGATTTCTGTTTATGATATTCCTGTTCGAGTATTGTTTGATACCGAGGCTTCCCATTCCTTCATATCTAGTGACCTGGTAGATAGGTTAGGATTGGAACCCGAGATAGTCGATAGACATTTAGCGGTGACGAACCCGGTAGGTGGTTCGACTAGCCTTAGCATGATTTGTCGTAATGTGGTCTTATCGAGTCATGGATGCATGATTGTTTGTGATTGTTTTGTTTTGGGCTTTACTGGGTTTGGCATTATTTGGGAGTCGATTGGCTCTAAAGGTACGGGTGGTGGTAGACTGTGAGGGCTTTTTGGTGACAGTTAGAGCGGATGATGGGCGGAGGGTAGTGTTTGGTGGTCTACCTAGTGATTGAGTAATGGCTAGTTTTCTGAATTCCCTCGACATCCCGCTTGATGAGTTGTCAGATGTGCCCGTGGCTGGCCAGTATCCGGACGTCTTCGAGGAAGTGACTGAACTTCCACCACACCGAGAGATTGAGTTTCGTATTGATTTAGTGAAAGATGCCAGACCTATAGTGATGCCACTTCGTCGTATGGCACTAAGGGAGCAGCGAGAGCATGGGGTGCAAGTAAGCGATCTTTTGAAGAAGGGATTCATCAGAAGAAATGTTTCTGAGTGGGGAGCACCAGTTGTGTTTGCTACTAAGGCAGATGGTTCTCTTCGCTTGTGTGTGGATTATCGCAAGTTGAATAAGGTGACGAGGAAGAATAATTATCCTCTACCGCGGATAGATGATTTGTTTGATCAGTTAAGTGACGCGAGAGTGTTCTCCCAGTTGGATCTCGCGACAGGCTTTCATCAGCTTAGGGTGGAAGCTGAGAGTATAGCTAAAACGACATTTCGGACGCCATCTGGATTCTATGAGTGGTTGGTCATGCATTCGGGTTGACCAATGCACCAACATATTTTGTGGATCTTATGGATAGGGTATTCAGAGATCAATTGAATAAGTTTGTTCTTGTGTTCGTGGACGATATACTTGTTTATTTGAGGACAGAGGAAGAACACAAGGAACATTTGATGATAGTGATGGAGGTGTTGAGAAAACACCAATTGAAAGCAAAGTTTTCTAAGTGTCACTTCTGGATGAGGGAAGTGAGGTTCTTGGGCCATGTTGTTTCAGAAAATGGTATTGCCGTGGATCCTGCAAAAGTGGCTACAGTACAAGATTGGTCTACGCCTAAGAATGCAACAGACATAAGAAGTTTCTTGGGGTTAGCTGGATATTACCGTAAGTTTATCTAAGACTTCTCCAAGATAGCGGCACCGTTAAATCAGTTATCCAAGAAGAATCAAGCTTTCACTTGGGACGAAAGGTGTGAAAATGCATTTAAGAGCCTAAAGGAAAAGTTGACGTGTGCACCAGTGTTAGTCATCCCTAAAGGGAATGAACATATGACAGTATACACAGATGCATGTGGTACCGGACTAGGTGCTGTATTGATGCAAGGAGGTACGGTTGTAGCTTATGCAAGTCGACAACTGAAACCGCATGAGAAAAGATACCCCACCCAAGATTTGGAAGTAGCAGCGATCGTGTTCGCGTTGAAGATGTGGAGACATTATCTCTTGGGAGAAAGATTCGAGTTGTTTACCGATCATAAATCGTTAAAGTATCTCTTCTCTTAGAAGGATCTAAATCTCCGACAGCAGAGATGGTTAGAATTCTTGGCTTCCTATGATTTCGATATCGCATATACACCAGGAAAAGGCAATGCGGTAGCTGATGCATTGAGTAGAAGACATGCCAGTTTAGGGGTTATGTTTCTTGAGTGGAAGCAACTAGAGTATATCGCAGGGTACGATTTCAAACCAAAGTGTGAATTGGATCCAGAGATGTTAGAAAGTTTGACGATCAGACCCACTTTGATTGCGCGCATTTGTTCCAGTCAGAGGGACGATCCTAACCTACTAGAAATCATCTCCAAGTTAGTAATAGGTATCGACGGTGAGGAGATGAACAAGTATGGGCTTGATCGAGATGGATGGCTTAGAAAGAATGGGAGGCTGGTTGTACCCAATGTCAATGGATTAAGAGATGAAGTGCTTATAGAATGTCATCACTCAAAACTAACTATACATCCCGGTGGTAATTAAATGTATCGAGACATGAAGCAGACCTACTGCTGGGAAGGGATGAAAAGAGATGTTGGAAAGTTTATATCCAAATGCATGAATTGCCAGCTAGTTAAAGCCGAGCAAAAGAAGCCTAGTGGTTTGTTGCAACCATTAGAAATTCCAGAATGGAAATGGGAACAAGTATCAATGGATTTCATTGATGGGTAACCAAGGACTAGATCGGGACATGATAGCATTTGGGTGATTGTGGGCCGAATGACCAAGAGTGCAAGGTTTATACCCGTCAATTCGAATAGAATATCAGCTAAGTTAGCATAACTGTATATGAAGTAGGTACTGAGATTTCATGGAGTACCCAAAGGCATTGTGAGTGACCGAGATCCGTTGTTTATTAGTGGATTTTGGAAGAGCTTACAAGAGGCTTTAGGATCAGAATTACATCTCAGTACCGCGTACCATCCTCAAACCGACGGTCAGACAGAGAGGGTGAATCGAATATTGGAGGATCTCTTAAGAGCTTTTGTATTGGATTTTGGTGGATCATGGGATGACCATTTGCATCTAGTAGAGTTTGCATATAATAACAGTTATCAATCCAGTATTGGTATGGCTCCATTTGAAGCTTTGTACGGAAGACCGTGCAACTCACCATCATGTTGGATGGAAACCGGTGAGAAATTTGTGCTTGGGCCAGATGTGATAAGAGAAACCTCAGATAAGATCAAGGTTATCCGACAAAGAATGAAGGCTGCCCAAGATAGGCAGAAGAGTTATGCTGATAAGAGGAGAAGAAATTTAAAATTCTCCATTGGCGACTTGGTGTTTGTCAAGATTTCTCCGTTAAAGAGTGTGATACGATTTGGTAGGAGAGGCAAGTTAACACCACGATTTGTTAGTCCATTCCTAGTTCTCGAACAAGTTGGGAATTTAGCATATAAAGTTGAGTTGCCAGACAAGATGGCGGGAGTTCATAACGTATTTCATGTTTCCTAGTTAAGGAAATTCGTGCACGACCCCGATGTGGCTATTTCACCTGATCAGTTGGATGATATCGAAGTAGAACCCGAGGCGGTTGAGAACAGCAAGCCGACTCGTATTGTCGAGCATGATACGAAGAAACTTCGAAGGAAAGCGGTGAATCTAGTCAAGGTTCAGTGGGGCGGGGATGAGAATGACTGTACTTGGGAGACATAGGAGAGCACTAAGGAGACATATCCAGAACTCTTTGTCTGGTATGGTTTTCATTTCGATTTAGTCTTTCCGCATGCTAGGATAGATTTGTTTTGTTTGTTTTGCATGTTTGATTGTTGTATATGGCTGATAGGCATGCGGGATCCATGGTTTGTTTCTTAGTTAAGGAATTTCGGGGGCAAAATTTCTTAAGGGGGGAGAGTGTAAGACCCGCATTCTAGGTATTGAAGGATCGTTGAATATTTATTTCTTTTTCATATGAGGTCGTATAGTCGTGTAACTTTGGGAGACGGCTATTAGTGTCATTTTCCGTGTTCACGATTTTTGCCGATTTTTAAATGACCGTTTTGCCCCTGACGAATCTTGTTTTGCTTATAACTTTTGATTGGTAAGGAGTTTTGACCTGAAACCACTTCCATTAGATTCGGATGATGGTTTACCTTTCCGTAGAGTGGTCACAATTGTCAAACGGACTTACCGTTTGGGAGATAGGGTTGAATTAAGGTTTAGAAGGTGAAAAACAGCTTAACTGGGCTTAACCAGATGATTAGCAGCTAGGCCCATTGGGGGATTTCGGAATTAGAGCTATATAAGGGATGATTAGGGTTAGAGAAACCTTTTCTTTGTCATTTTTCAGCTGCCACTAACATCCTCTCAACCCTAGCAATAGCCTCCAACACCCAAATCACCTTCTAATCACCATTTAATCAAGTTTTAGCCTAATCTACATCTAATAAAGGCAAATTAGCATCAAATTGGGAATAGAGCTGCTGTGTTGCATAGAGATTCAACCCAACTCAGAGATATTTTCATATCTAAGATTTATTTGTGGCTAAGGTGAGTGATTTGCATTGTTTTTCACTAATTACGGCTAATTAGGGGTGATTAGTGATAATTAGCGAAATTATCACTCAGAAAAATTTGGAAAAATTTGTAAAATTCTAAAATATTATTTTAGGCCTCTGTTAGAAATTTGGGTTAATTTGGATAAGTTTTGCTAATTATATGCTTAAACATGATTAAGGGGGATTAAGGGGAAATTATGGGTTTTGGGTATGTTCGATCAATTTTAACATATCATATTGTCGTTTTGGTGTTTGTGGTTGATTATACATGTTGCTATGACTGCATGGTATGCTTTATGTTTGCTTAGAACAGTTAGAATGGTCGAAAACTCCGTCGTGTGGCGAAAAATAGTCGTTGGAAAGGTTGTAGGAAAATTGTGTAGGAAACTGGACCGGATCGGATCGGCCGACCCGATCGTGACACCCCTCTCTGTACCGACCCGCTCGTGATGATGGAAACCGACCCAAACCGCTCGCCTGCAGATGCCAATCACGACCTGATGCTCTGGAGCTGGCATCACAAACCGATCCAATTCGTGGCCTATGTACCACGATCTGAACCGATGTGCCAATCACGAACCGGAGCGAGAGCTATGAACCAAAGCACCCAGGAAAGGAGGACCATGAACCATTCATGTGAGCCACGATCCGACCAGGGGCACCATGAGTCACCGTTTCCAGAGCTCCACGAACCGAACTGCCAGGGGTAATAATAACCGATCCGAACCAAGGTGCTTGGACTAGAGACGTGAGCCATGAACTGAATTGGGAGTGCGACCTGAAGTGAAGAGAAGTGGACAACTGAACCGATCCGGAGAAGACCAATAACCCGAGAGGCAAAGGTAGTCCAAATAGGAAGTAGAACTCAGGATCCAGTTGGGAACCAACGAGTCAACTTCATGATTGGGCTTTGCTGCGGGATATGTGCTAAGGTGTTATCGACGTCCATAACTTTGATTCACCACCAAGACAGATGTTAGGCTACGGATCAGTGCAGTGGGGTAGTAATTACCCCATGGGGCAAAGTGATCGTAGCATGGCTATAAGCCAGTGCAGTGGAGTCGTCATGACTTCATGGGGCAGAGTGGACATAGCAAGGACCGGTGGCTATGGATCAGTGCAGTGGAGTCACCATGACTCCATGGGGCAGAGTGATCATAGCAAGGATTTGGGTGATAAGAGTGGTGGATATCGTTTTCTTTACGCAGTGAGTGAAAGATGTGAGGATGGTTGCTATGCTTGATTGTTTGATATCACTATGACATGCACACCCCTCCCCCGTATCTTTACACCATATGTTAGTGTCACCTTAGAGTATTGTACATCCTGCTGTGCTAACTCTTTGGTAGTAGGTCCAGGTTCAGGTATGGTTTAGTATACCTGTTATTGTTTTGTTTTGTTGCTTATCTCTCATACCAGACTTTTGTCTGACCCAGAGTTTTATGTCTTTTCTTATTACTCTGGGTGCTCTTAAGTGGGCAGACTAGAGACAGGTCAGGTGGTTATGCACGAGTAGCTGTACTGGGGATGAGGAGGAGGCTTACACGTATTATTCTATATATATATATATATATATTCTCCCTGTGTCGCTACTGGTCACTACTTTGGGCATTAGTTGTGTACCATTCCTTTACTTTGCTCTAGAGACAGTTTTAAAAGTTGTAATAATGATGATGTGGAACATAAGCTGTATTTTTGGATTTTCCGCTGCAATTATGGTTTAGTTTTCAGCTTATGCACTGTCTTGCCTGTTTTATGTCAAGTATGTTATTATTATATTTTATTCCATGCGCTATGAGACATTTTACAGGTTCCTTGTTAGTTCAAATTCCTTTCTTTTCCTTTCTTTGGAGATCGTCCCATGCTAGTCGGCCATTGACACAACGCACTTTCGAGGGAAATGTCGGCTGGTGCGGAGCGGGCCGTCACAAGTAAATTTTCAATAATTTTGTAAGTCTAAGAGGAATACCAAGGTAGACTATCAGGAAGTGTTCAATGTGACAGTTGAGGAGAGAAGATATGGTGGGGCCAAGATGATCAGAATTACCAAGCATGATGATAGAGCTTTTAGAAAAGTTGATGGAAAGGCCAAAGACAAGTTCAAATACATAAAGAAGGACTTTAAGGTAGTGAATGTGCTTAAGGCCAGGGGAGGAAAAGATGATGGTATCATCAGCAAATTGCAGGTTGGAAATTGAAATCACAGAATTAGGGAGATGAATTCCATCTAGGAGAGAGTTAACAGTAGCTTTTTTCACCATTTGGTTAAATACATCTACAATAAGTACATATAAGAGAGGAGATAATGGGTCCCCTTGCCTAAGACCTTTGGATGATTTGATTAAACCACCCGAGTTTCCATTAATTGCAATGGTTGAGTAGCTTGTTCTTAGAATACATTTGATCCAATTACACCATCTCAGAGGAAAACCTCCATGTTTCATCATTTGAATAATGAAATCCCAGTTGACGGAGTCAAAGGCTTTGGAAAAATCCAATTTAAGGAGAACTCCAGGATTTGAAGTGTTGTGGAAGAAAGAAGTAACCTCTTGTGTGGCTACTATGAAATCAAGTATGTTTCGGTCATGGATGAAAGCAGATTGCTCAGGACCAATTAAGGGAGAGATGACAGATTGAAGATGATTGGCAAGCACTTTGGTAATGATTTTAAAGGTAGTATTAAGCAAGCTGATAGGACGGAATGAAGAAAGAGAGTTAGCACCACAAAATTTAGGGAGGAGGACTATGTTGGCATAGTTTAATCTAGAGATATAGCTAGGTTTTTCAAAGAATTCCATACACATTTCGATAATATCGTGTTTAACGAAGGCCCAAAACCATCAGGTCTAGGAGCTTTGTCATCATCTGTTTCCTTAACTGCGGCCCAAATATCATTTTCAGAAAATGGATAATCAATTGATAATGAAGAAGGGTTAGGGTATAAATAGTGCCAATCAATATCAGGAAGAGGAGGAGGTGGACTACCAAGGATGGAACAATAGAAATTGGTGAAAAGGTGGAGGATGTCATTGTGATCAGTGAACGATTGATCATTATGGATGATTTCAGAGATTGTAGATGATCTACATCTACCATTAACTAACCGATGAAAGTAAGATGTATTTCGATCCCCTTCATCAATCCATTTGGCTTTTGATCTTTGTTTCCAGCCAATTTCGTCTTGCTTAAAAAGTCTGCCTAATTCGTTTTCAAGGTCTTTTAGAGAATTTCTTAATGTGATTATATTTCTAAGCATACTTGAAACAAAAGTCTAAACCAATGTTAATGAAAAACATCGATTTCGATAAATCTCCTCTCACCCTACGCTTAGATTAAATTTCAAACTATATTTGTTTAAAATAGACATTCCTATTAAAAATAATCGTTTATAAGACCTAACCAATATTCTAAATCCAAAGGGGTAATAATTTATATTTGGATACTTAAATATACTCAAAACAAATTTATTAATCATTTTGAAAGGTACTTTATAAAACCCATTTTATCACTTTAAAAAACATCTATATTATTCTCAAAGGGAAACAAATCGAATACAGAATTTGTTAATAACCCTTAAAAACATTAATTGTCCTAAAAAATGGATAATCACATTTATGTTCTTTCAAAATCAATAAATTGATTATATACAAACCTTTTCTTAAATAAATTAAGTTTTAAAAACCTTTTATATATCGCTTGATAATTCTTAAATTCCTATTATCCAATTAATGTGGTTAGTTTTATCCATTTATTAATTTGATTTATATCAATTCATTTCTTTTAAAAATCAAATCAATCTCATTAGTCAAAATAATTACAGAAACTAAACCATCATTCATTGAAACGATTATTAAGTTTCAGTGAATCTTTAATTAAAAATAATTAATTAAAATCAAGTTTCAATAGCTACAATAATTGATTAAATTCTATTATCATTGATTAAAATGAATATTCAATATTCAGTTTGTTGCTTACATAAAATCAGACTCAATCATCAATTGTTACAATAGACACAAGCTTATATTAAACAAAATGTTTAATTTACTTCAATCATCGACAATATAATCAATTTGGGAACACACATAAGTAAATTTAGACGATAAACGAACATAATAAACAAATGCAAGAAAATATAAATATAGACGAATGGATGAATGAGAATAAATATGAATAATCAAAGTAATTTATTAGTCCCGTAATAACCACACATAGATGTGTATATTTCAGAGTGTTCAATCGCGACCTAATTCGTTATGTACACTCAGCTTTCCTTTTTATAGTCCCCTGCAAAAAATGGTTATTTATATGCATATAAAACATGTAATATAATATAATTCTTTTAGGACGAATCTCCCACTTAAAAGCAGGTAATGTCAAAGTTCATCCTTTCATAGATGGGAATATATATACCAACAACTCCAATCCAACTCGTACGCGTAGTGTTCACGAATATGAACCCAACGTAATTTGTTTCACGTGAATCAAACCTCATATGAAAAAGATACGCACGTTACAAGTTATAATTTAATTAAAATAAATTATATTAGTTACCAATGATAGTCATTAGCCATAATTATCTCATTCGCCTTAATTAACGATAATTAACTCCGGCCAAAACCATATTAGCTCTTTTGGCTTCGAACGAAGAAAACCCAATACCTAAAACACCAACTACGGCCGCCCTACCACACCGGACCCCATGCCAGCACTAACGCCAGGACAACCATGCTTTTAGATCCCCCCAAGGCCTAACGATGGCTCACGATGTTGCCTCATTCGCCCAAAAAATCGAGTTGAATGGAATCTGGTTATCTCTAGATTCCAGCACCTTTGGACCACAAGTGACGACCAAACCACCACAGAATTAAAGCTCTTCTCCTTCCCCTTTGTTTTCCTTCGGGTTTCATCACGTGAAACATCATGGTTTGCACGCTATTCGACATAACATGAAAACAACTCCTACTCGGTTCTATCGAAATTCTGGCCATCGACGACCTTCGATCGTCGACGCCTGACATGGATGAACTCTAAAAGTCGATGTGAACAATTTTGCAGTTGAGAATTTTTGCTGAAGTTGATGGATTAAAAGATTAAATTGTGGCCAGTGGATGGAAGAAAAAGAAACGGAGGCTAGGGTTTAACAAATGAGGAAGCTAACTCTTATTTATAGGCTTCACTAAATCACTATTTATTGAGGTCAAAATTTCCGAACTGGAAATGTGTAGTAACCCGGAAAATCAGAACCATTGAAAATTTTTCATTTTGCCAATTTTAATGAATTTTGAATATTTAAAATGATTTATTTTAAATAATAACGACTAGAAATTTATTTTGAATAGAATTAGAACGTATATATTTATTTAAATCGAAATTAGAATATAAATATTTATTTTAATTATAAAAAGAATTGGAAATGGCGCGGTAGTTTGAAATTTCGATTTCAAATTTCAAATGAATGTACGTGATTCAAAATAAACCGGATTTTAGTGAAACCAAAAATATTTGAATCTGTTTGAAAATATCTTTTCAACGAATCTGAAAAATCCAAATTTCATAGCGGGATTAAAAGATATGTCCAGTTGAAAATTTAGAATAGTCACTATGGAAATATAACCCTTAAAAATAGAAATTTTGCAAACGACCTCCGTTTTCGACGAAACCACTTTTGTTGGATCCGGAATGTCAAATTATTGCTAGATTCCAATTTTCATAATTTTTGGAATTAATATGTGAGCGTGGTGAATTTAAACGTATTTGGTCAATCTAGTTTGAATTTAATCGACTGGAAAATGACCGTTTTTAACGGTATCCAAATTCGATGAAATTAGTTTTATTAGGACCGTATCGTCAAAACATAGCTAGATTTATTTTTCGGGAATTTTTGGAGTCAGTATGTGGTCACGGTAAATTAAAATGTAAGTTCGAATTTAAAATATAATGATTATATTTTAAATTTAGTGAAAACTGATCGAAACAGACGAATTGGCTTACGATACATATCCCATTATGTTCGGAATGAGGGTAATTAGCTAGGGACGACAGTCGGTGGGTTCCATTTGGAGTTTGAATTTTAAAGTTACTTTTTGGAACTAAAATAAAATTAAATAAATATATTTATACTCCTCAACCCCCTTCCTCTTTCCCCGATTCAGAATTTAGAAGAAAAAAACAACGCCCTAACCCCCGTCGCCCACCACCGCTGTCACTGCCGGAGCCCGACACCGCACCCTCCAGCCCGTCGCCACCTTCCATTCCTCCTTCCCCCTCCATCTCAAATCAAACCGCGAGCCCCCCACTCAATCGAGCCACCGCACCAAAAACCGCAATCGCCTGACCCTCACTGCTCCTCCTGACCACCTGCGCCCCCCTTTCCTCCTCCCCATCACCTCTTCTCTCTCCCTATTCCATCTACAGCCAAAAACCGCCCCTTTCTCCTCCTTAATCCGATGAACCCCTTTCTTCGATTCACCGATGCGACGAAACCCCCTTTCTTCGATCGAGCAATGTAAGTTTTCCTGATTTTGTTTTTATGCTAATAAAAGATTTGATTTTTATGTGAAATCTTTTTACGAAACGGATTAAAATAAAAAGATTAGATTTTTAAAAATAAAAAGATTGGATTTTTAAATGAGAAATTATAAAAATATGATTTTTATATTGAAAGAGAAATTATGAAAATATGATTTTTATATTGAAAGAGAGATTATAAAGATACGATTCTTATATGAATGAAATTGTTTTAAAGATGCGATTTTTATATAAATGATTTCAAGTTAGAAAAGGAATGATTTTTAGTTATATAAAAATATGATTTTTATATATGTATCGATATAAAAATATGATTTTTATATATGTATCAAAATAAAAATGTGATTTTTATATAGGTAGCGAAATAAAATTTAGGATTTTTAATATAAACTGTGTGAAACAGATTTTGTTCAAAACACGGTGAAGGACACAACGTGCGGGAAACAAATCCAAATCCGAACCGTTCAGAAATAAAGAATCGAGGAGTGGAAACAAAAGGTGAGAACTTCTCACTTTAATTTTATTTTCTAGTTAAAATATATACTAGGATGCAGACGGTGCTTAGTAGCATCCGACACCGTCGTCCACAGACCATGGACGACTAGTTTGATTGAATTGTGTTGTGGAAATGGATTGTGATCGTGATGTGAAATATAAAATAAAAGATTCATGTATTGAATAGAATATTTTATCATTAAAAAAATATAATTTTAATGTGTATATGAATAAAATAAATATTCATTTACAAATCGGACGATTTGTTTATGTACACACATTTGACTGATATGGATTGGGACGATAAATTTTACACATCACCCAACTGCACAAATAATAATCAATGTTTGTTGTTTGAAAACCCCACACGGGTATTGGGATGATATTGGACATAAACTAATCCCAATGTTTAGTTGTATGTCAATCGATGGGTTGACAGACTGTTGTAAGCGTTAATTATTTATATTTAATGCTTATACAGTTGTGTAATGCACTTTGGATGATGGTTGACTGTGCTTAATTATTGTGGTGTACATGTGTGTATGAAATCCATATAAATAAAATTATATGGTAATTGACTGTGTCTGATTCTAGTTCATAATTAACGAATATTTTAAAATAATATTCAGTGAATATTGAAATGTGAAGCCGTGTTAAGTAGCTAAACACCATTTTAACACGAACGAAAATTTTGTCGATTTATTCATTTAATAATGAATATCGAAAAGTGATTTCGAAATTTGATATTTTGAAAATATTATCATTTTAATATTAAAATGATATGGAATATTCAAATTTGATTTGAATTTTGAAATGAAAGTGAAATCGTTTTAAAATGAATTTAAAACAAATATATTAAGGAATATTCAAATTTGATTTGAAATTTGAAATGAAATTGAAATCGTTTCAAAATGAATTTAAAACGAATTTATTAAGGAGTATTCAAATTTAATTTGAAATTGAAAATGAAGTTGAAATCGTTTTTAAAACGAATTTAAAATGAATTTATAGAATACGTTTTAAATGGAAATCGACGAAATATATTATATATATATATAATGGCCTGAATAGAACGCGTCGCCGCAGTTCGCGAATTTCGACCATTGACTTCGAATTGACATTACGGGAGATCCGACCGTCGGATTCTCCTAAAACCGAAACCATTGGGTTCGTATCGAAAAGAGCTTTCCAACGAATATAAGAGGTTTGAAATTGAACAGATGAATTTGGAATTATGTCCAAATCAAATTTGGAAAAGGTCGCTGTAAGTGCAGTTCGATGACCATTTATGGAAATCGACTGTACAGGCCTTGATAAAATTATTAAAAATATCAATAATTTGTGTAAAATCATAATAAATGATTTGGAAAGAATTGGGATGAAAAATTGCATATTTGAAAAGATAAAAATATATTTTTATCGAAATGAACTAGTTATGAACTAGAATTATAAATCCATTTTTTTTAAATAAATAAATTGGATTCAAAATGGTTTTAAAAATAAATAACCAGAATTTCCAATATATGAATTGGAATGGATTTGAATGGAAATTATCTTCGGAATATTTCGCTGTTGGGTTTCGTGATTATACAGATATTGTTATGGAAATATGAAAGATATATTTATATCGTTATTTCCAATACGATATTTGTTGGTTGCAGAATTTGATATTGAATATAAGCCGATATATTTCCTATTCAGAGCCTTGTATTTAATATCAAATGGGCTTTTGGGTTTGTCGTGAACGGTGTCTTAGATAACACTGTTCTTAAACCCAGTTGAGGAAAGAATAGATCTTTTTATTAAGATTTAGTGAAAATTTCCAATTAAATTAATATTTAATTGGAATTGAATAAAAGAATTGGATTTTGGGTTTGTCGTGAACGGTGTCTTCAGTAACACTGTTCTTAAACACCGTTTGAAAGGAATAAATCTTTTAATTAAGATTATTAGAGTTTCAGTTACATTTGGTAAATTGGAATAAAATGGAATGTGAATCGGGTTTACCGTGAATTGTGTTTTAACGACATTCGTTCTTTAACCCGATTTACAGTGAGATGTGATTTGGAATTCATAAATCTTTTATTAAGATTTAATGGAAATTTTCCAAAGTAAAGTTTTCCAATTTAATAAAATAAATGGGAATGTAATGGAATTCAATTTGGTAATATTCGAAGTGAGCTTCTGTGTAGGAAGACCGTTACCATAAATGGAATTTAGAAGGCTTTGCCGTTATTCTATTTATATTATTGGTTGGATACGGAAGTTTATATCAATTATATATATTGATCTGTTTTTTGTGACGATTCCATGATTAATGGAATGTGATTTTGGGTTTATCGTGAGCTGTGTTTTAAATGACATTAGTTCTTTAACCCAGTTAAAGACAGGATTTATTTCCTGAATTTGAATAATCATTAAGTAATGATTTTTGGTGATTAAAACAAAATGGAGTTTTAATGAATCTTTAATTAGATTGAAATGTGAATCTGATAACTAAAATTATCAAATTCAAGAAATGATCGAGAATGGAGTATCACTAGTTTTGCTCCAAGCGATAGTTAAATCTTTAATTAGATTTGAACGTAAAATGGTAATTAATTTTACCGATGACATAGTGGTGTTAGATATGAAGTATTACCAGTTTGCTTCATGGGATGAATAGGTTGGGATTGGGAAATTAAACAAATGATTACTTCGGTAAGGTGCGCTAATCTCGACTAGTTTGGACAAACCTTAATTTGGTTTGAATTGATATCCAATGGAAGATTAAAGAATAAATTTAAAGAATTTATCTTTGATAAAATTAATGGGAACCTTTCCCAAAGGACATGAATATTTAAATAAAAGAATATTCAGAATTGGAATGAGGCATATGTTGTGTTTTTATAGCACTTGTTTATTATATACGCGAGTTATTCGGAAAGACCGGGTTTATCCCATTCTGAATAACTGAATCGGTGATGAGTCGACGATGAGGATGATGGTTGAAGACCGGGGTCTTCACATCGTTTGGATGATTATTGATGTTTTGATTGGGTTGTACACCCAAGACGAGGTAATAAGTGGTGATCGTCCAGACGTACTTGGAGATCGATCAGATATGTGAGGACCTCTCACCTGTATTGGATATATGGGACAAGGAATAAGATGCCTCCAGTTTCGTTCAGACCCAGAACGAACTTGTAAATGAATGTGTGTCTGACATCGAATTTCATTTTGTGTGATTGATAAACATCGGTTGCATGGCGTGAATTGCCTGTGTAGGATGTTGAGATGCAAATGATCAAGGCTTCTGTTGAAAATCAGAGTCTTGTGGTTGATGATCAAAGCACGGCTTTAATATAACATAGCTTTGTGTATAGCGTTAATTCGCGAGCCTCGCACCCCGGTGTGAACCACAAATGGGAGAGGACTTCAGGGAGGGCATGCGTTTCCTTCTAGCTAGGAGTGGTGTCTGGGTTTTGCACGCCCAGACGTTTTACTTATGTGGATGATGGATAGCAAGACACCTCGGTTATATCGGTCACTGCGGTGTCGATGGATGGTTTGGTCGATATATGACCAGTTTACGCCCCATAGGGCGGGAAACGTATTGTTCAGGCATTTTAATCCACTTCCTGTGGACCAGCCCTGACGATCCAACGTGCAGTTGCGGCTGTTCCTGAGACACGGGCTAGAGCGTCTTGAAGTGGGAAGGACGATCCCTTGCCTTGGTTCACAGACGGAAATCCAACTTCCAATACGTGACATTTTAGTTTTGATTGTAGAGCCTAGTATTGGCGACATGATAGATGGTACCCATGCCGTCTATGATTGATACATTTATATTTGAAGTTGTTTTATACGCTATGCACTTATTATAGTATCAAAATGATTTTTTTAAACGTACCAAGCATGTTTGGCTATTATAAGGTAAAACTCTATCCTTCGGCTTGCATTGCATTGTGTGATGGGACATGTGTCTTATAATAGATTCATTTTTCCAAAAAGCATTGCATTGTTTTGTTATATGCACTGGTATTCTTGGCAGGAAACCCGTTCCGTGTTATACGGCGTGGTCCCTTGATATATCTGATTTAAAGTAAAGTTTTAAATAACTATTTTAGTTCTCATACCAGTCACATGACTGACCTATAGTTTATTGTTTTAACCTAAACTCTGGGTGCCCTTATTTTCCACACGGGCAGCTAGTAGTTTTGGTTTTGCAGATTTATATTCACAGGGTTCTGATTTAGAGCTGGAATGATATTCAGAAAGCTCTGTATCCGTGTATCTCTTTTAGTTGTGTTTTGTATTGTTTTCCACTGCATTGTAATTTGTAAATCTCTGATATTTATCAAATGTATACTATTTGTTCATACTCTGTATATTCTTGTACTCTTATGTAAATTGTTGTAATAGGCAATGAAATGTTTTTCTGTTTGTGTTCTGGATTGTCGTGTTCTCAACTCCATCCGGGCTTCCCTTTACGGGGAAGTTTGGGTCGCTTCAAAATGAGACATTCTAACTAACGTTCATATCTAAAAATCCATATTTTGAAATAATGGAATTTGTTTCAGAAGCTAATTCGATCGTATTTAAGAGTTATTGTTAAAATCAAATTATAAATTCAAATCGTTTATCGATACGCGTTTTTATCATGCATGACCACATAACAACTCCGATGGATACTAAAATTGAAATCTTACAATAATTTACCATTCCGGATCCGATTAAACTAATTTCATCGAATTCCGAGATCATTTGAAAATTGGTTATTTTCCATATTAAAGTATTATTTTAAAATACGATCTAAATATCGATTTAAATCCAAACTATTTATTATCGTCAATGGATTTACAAACTAGATTTAAAATCAATATCGATTTACTGAACGATGATAAATGAAATTATCGAATTCATATTAGTTAATACTTAGACCATGGATTCCAATATTTAGAATTTCAAACATTCAACTTTATTGATAATAATTTCTTATTATCGTTCATATCCAAATAGTATTGTCCATGGTTTCAAAATAACTTAAGTTGATTTAAACTCAAAAGTTCAAATTTAAGTTGAATCGACATTCCAAATCAGTAAACATTAAAATTAACCGTTTGCAATACTTATAATTAAAATATTCCCGTTATAAAAATCTCGGGGTTTTACATTTATCTCCTATCATATTGTTCAACATCTTTTCTTAACGAACCAAAAAGCTCTAACATCAGAATAGTTTGGATTAGGAACTCAAACACATTGGAAGTAATATGATCATGCTAATGTTAAGGTAAAACAAACATAAAACTAATATTCCAAAATAAGTCATCAAAGATACCACTTATCCTTTGCTGGATTTTATTACATTCGAGAAAAGAAAATGACAAGACTGATAACGAAGGTTAAGAAGAATAATATGAAGAAATATAACTTAAGATGATTGCAAAACTTTAAGAACGAATGTCTTTATATAAAGATTATTACTAGGTGTTGAGGTAATTGTGGTATTAAATTAATACCTTATTAATTTTTCTATTCATATAGCGAACATTTATTTATTTGATTTTTTTTCGGTTTCCTCTACTTTGCATGCCCTTAACAGAATGAGGCAGGTCAGCTTTATTGTGGATCATGTCACTTTTATAAGAAATTAACAAGCAAGCGTGAGAATAGATACATTAGCAACAAAAAATTCAAATAGCGCATTACATCCCCAACCTAAAGTGATTAAAAAAGCAAGAAGAATAATAACACATTACATCACGTGTACCAAGAAGGACGTAAAATGAGAACTATGAGTTTGACAAAATTAAGTCCGCAAGTGAATATTGTATCCCATCATCCATGAAATCGGGTTAAAGACCATTATCTTACCTGAGAAACCGGCCAGATCAGCAGCAAGTGTTGCAACGGGAGAGCGCTTATAAGAGCAACTCCAACAGAAGCATATATTGTATCCGTATTTCATAATAAGGGGTGAATTTTGTCCCCAACAGACATTACATAGCGTAATATTAAGGTAAATATTACATGGCCAATCCTGAATTAGGAATTGGCCCAAGGAGTCAATTTTTTCGGCGCACGCCAAAAAAATCGGCTCCTCAACACCAACGTATACAAACTGTCCTAATTTTTCAAATGGTTATATTCCACCAACGGCTATAAAACGGTCATAAATTTTCAAACGGCTATATTTTCAGTTATAAAATGGTTCCATTCTACCATTTTACATCCCAACCTATTCATAATCCTCTTCTATCTCCATAATCAAAACAAACTCTAACTCTGTAATGGCGTCACCATGTGGAGATTTCTCACATCCAATGTTGGAAGAAAGCCAGTTTTTCCAAGGCAAGACGAACAATTTTATGGGAACTCAGTCAAGTAGACAAGGAATTATGCCGTGGAAAAACTAAGAGGACATCAATCTATGTAGCATCTATTGTCATTTCTCACAAGATCTGGCAACGGGGAACGACCAATCAGCCATTACGTTTTAAAAAAAAAAATAGACAGCGTTCATTTTGAAGCATCCAGAGTGCGAATGGATGTTATCGGCGATTCAAGGCCGTTTTGGCAAAATAAGTCGTCAAACCCAGTTTTAAGAGTCACAAGTGTACAAATAAAGTTAGCGAATCCAAGCGGCATGAGAGGGGAAGATAATCTGGTATATTTTCGTACTACTTGCGTTAGTGTTTGGTAGATTGTTTTTATGATTCATATTCCATTTTTTAAACATAAATGAATGACAAACGAGGAGTTCAAGGAGCTTTTTCCAAGAGAAAATGGAATGAAAAGAGCACAATATTATCATTTTATGCATTGTTATGATCTGCTTACTTGTCAACTGAAATAGAACTCCGGACTTGCTAAGAGCCTCTGACACGACCCGAACCTCGCTATGAGGGAAAGCCCGGATTGAGTTGAGGACAAGACAAATCAGAACACAAACAAAAGAACATTTCATTGCTTATTACAACAATTCCATCAGAATAAAAGAATATACAGTATGAATGAATAACATACATTTGATAAATATCAGAGATTTAAATTACATTTAAATACATAGCAGCGGAAAAAAATTACAAAACACAACTGAAAAGAATATACGGATACAGAGCTTTCCGAATATCATTCCAGCTGTAACCCAGGATCCTGTGAATATAAATCTGCAAAACCAAAACTACTAGCTGCACGTGCGGAAATAGAGGCACCCAGAGTTTAGGTTAAAACAATAAACTCCAGGTCTGTCATGTGACTGGTGTGAGAACTAAAACAATTATTTAAAACTTTTTTTAAATCAGATATATCAAGGGACCACGCTGTAAAACACGGAACGGGTTTCCTTCCTAGAATACCAGTGCATATAACAAAACAACGCAATACTTTTTGGAAGAATGAAGCTATTATAAGACCCAGGTCCTATCACACAATGCAACGCAAGCCGGGGGATAGGGTTTTTCCTTATAATAGCCAAACATGCTTGGTACGTTAAATCAAATCATTTGATACTATTATAAGTGCATAGTGTATAAAACAACTTCAAATATAAATGTATCAATCCTAGACAGCATGGGTACCATATATCATGTCGCCAATACTTGGCTCTACAATCAAAACCGCAAATGTCACGTATTGGAAGTTGGATTTCCATATGTGAACCAAGGCAAGGGATCGTCCTTACCGCTTCGAGACAATCTAGCCCATGTCTCAGGCAAGTACTCTGTCTAGCCTTTAGATCGTCAAGGTCGGTCCACTCGATGTGGATTAAAATGCCTGAACACTGCGTTTCCCGCCCTATGGGGCGTAAATGAGCCAAATGACTCCATCGGTCTCAGATCGACCGATATAACCGAGGCACCTCGCAATCCATTATCCACATAAGTAAAATGCCAGGGCGTGTAAAACACTGACACCACTCCTAGCTAAAAGGAAACACATGCCCTCCCTGATGTCCTCTCCCGTTTCTGGTTCACACCGTGGTGTGAGGCTCGCAAATTAACGCTACACAAAGCTATGCTGTATTAAAGCCGTTCTTTGATCATCAACTACAAGATTCTACTTTTTAACAGAAGCCTTGCTCATATGCATCTCAGCATGCCACACAGGCAATTCACGCTATGCAACCGATGTCTACCATTCACACAGAATGAAATCCGATGTCAGACACACCTCCATTTAAAAGTTCGTTCTGGGTCTGAACGAAACCAGATGCACCTTATTCCTCTCCCATATGTCCAACACAGGGGAGAGGCCCTCCCCCATATGTCCAATACAGGGGAGAGGCCATCGTCTTGGGTGTACAGCCCAATCAAAACATCAGTAATCATCCAAACGATGTGAAGACCTCCGGTCTTCGACCATTGTCTTCATTCTTGACATATCGTCGAATCAGTTATTCAGAATGGGATCTTTCTGAATAACTCGCGTATATAATAAACAAGTGTTATAAAAACACAACATACGCCTCATTTCAATCCAGAATATTCTTTTATTCAAATATTCTTATACTTTGGGAAAGGTTCCCATTAATTTTATCAAAGATAAATTCTTTAATTTTATTCTTTAATCTTCCTTTGGATATCAATCCAAAACAAATTATAGTTTATCCAAACTAGTCGGAATTAGCGAGCCTTACCGAAGTAATCATTTGTTTAATTTCCCAATCCCAACCTATTCATCCCATGAAGCAAAACTGGTAATACTTCATATCTAACACCACAGTGCTATCGGTAAATTCAATTACCATTTCACGTTCTAATATAATTAAAGATTTAACTATCGCCTGGAGCAAAACTGGTGATACTCCTTTCTCAATCATTTCAATCTAATTAAAGATTCATTAAAACACCACTTGGTTTTAATCTTCCCAAAAATCAATATTAATTATTGTTTAACTTGGGAAATCATATCCTGTCTTTAACTGGGTTAAAGAACCAGTGTCATTTAAAACACGGTTCACTATAAACCCAAAATCACATTCCATTCCATCAGCCTTTAACCGTAAATTAGCAAGTGAACAATTCTCAAAGTATTAACCCCGAAGGACGAAACCAACATCAGATCAATACCCAGGAAACCATTCAACTTAACTAATCTCCAGTTAATTTCTGATTTTCTTAACTCCGTTGGGTCTAAGAACAGTATTATTAAAGATACCATTCACGACAACCCAAAATCACATTCCATTTTCAATGGAATCTTCATGGAAAACAAATCGATATATATACTCGATATAAACTTCCACATCCAACCGATAATATAAATGGAATAACGACGAGGCCTTTTAATTCCATATATATTAACCGTCTCCCTCTATAGAAGCATACTTCGATTATTACCAAATCGAATTCCATTCAATTCAAATTCAATATGTTAAATTGAAAAACTTTACTTTGGAAAATCTCCTTTAAATCTTAACAAAAGATTTATAAATTCCAAATCCCATTTCACCGTAAATCGGGTTAAAGAACGAATGTCGTTAAAACACAGTTCACAACGAACCCAATTCACATTCCATTAATTATCGGGTTAAAGAACAAGTGTTATTTAAAACACCGTTCACGGTAAACCCAAAAATCAATTCCAATTCAATTCCAATTAAATATTTGGTATACTTCATTAAATCTAAATAAAAGATTTAATCTTTTTCTCAACTGGGTTTAAGAACAGTGTTAACGAAGATCCCATTCACGACAAACCCAAATTCCATTTGATATTAAATACAAGGCTCTGAATAGAAAATATATTGGCTTATATTCAATATCAAATACTACAACCAACAAATATCGTATTGGAAATAACGATATAAATATATCTTTCAAATTTCCATAACAATATTTGTATAATCACGAAATCCAACATCGAAATATTCCGAAGACAATTTCAATTCAAATCCATTTCCCATTTATATTGGAAGTTCTGGTTATTTTTAAAACTATTTCAAATCCAATTTATTTATTTTAAAAATAAATGGATTTTAATTCTAGTCCAAAACTAGTTCATTTCGATAGAAATCTATTTTTATCTTTTAAAATATGTAATTTTTCATTCCAATTCTTTCTAAATCATTTCTTATGATTTTACACTAATTATTGATATTTTTAATAATTTTATCAAGGCCCGTATGGTCGATTTCCATAAACGGCCATCGAACTGCACTTACAGCGACCTTTTCCAAATTTGATTTGGACATAATTCCAAATCAAACCGTTAGATTTCAAATCTCAAATATTTGTTAGAAAGGTCTTTTCGATACGAACCCAACGGTTCTGGTTTAAGGAGAATCCGACGGTCGGATCTCCCGTAATGTCCGTTTGAAGTCAATGGTCGAAATTCGCGAACTACTGCAGCGCGGCGAGTTCTATTATGGCCATTATATATATAATATATATATATTTCATCGATTTCCATTTAAAATGTATTTTATAAATCATTTTAAATTCGGTTTCAAAACGATTTCCACTTCATATTCAATTTCTAATCAAAATTGAATATTCCATATCATCGATATATAAATGATACTATTTTCAAAACATTAGATTTTGAAATCAATTCCTTTTCGATATTCATTTTAAAAATGAACAAAATCGATATAAATATCGTTCATGTCAAAATGGCGTATATCCAATCAACACGGCTTCATATTGTTAAATATATTCGTGTCCATCCCAAATCGGACATCAAAATCAAATTTTGATTCTTTTACTGAATATTATTTTAAAATATTCGTTATTTTAAAATAATTGTTATTTTAAAATATTCATTCTTTCTGAACTGGAATCAGACACGGTCAATTACCATATAATTTTATTTATATGGATTTCATACACACATGTATACAACAACAATCAAACATAGTCAACCATCATCCAGAGTGCATTCTACACTGTATCAGCATCAAATATAAATGTTTAATGCTTACCACAGTCTGTCAATCAATCGATCGACATACAGCTAATTATTGGACTAGTGTGTGTCATATATCATCCCAATACCCGTGTGGGGTTTCAATCAACAAATAATGAATTTTATTTGTGCAGTTGGGCGATGTGTAAAATTTATCGTCCCAATCCATATCAGTTACATCAGTGCACATAGACAAATCGTCTGATTTGTCTATGAATATTTATTTTATTTCTTATACACGTTAAAAAGTATATTTTTAACTATAAAATATTTAATTCCATTCCACATCACACAATCATTTTTACCACACAAACAAACAAGCATACAAGTCGTCCATGATCTGTGGGCGACGGGTGTCGGGTGCTGCTAAGCACCGTCTGCATCCTAGTATATATTTCAACTAGAAAATAAAATTCAAAGTGAGAAGTTCCCACCTTGGGTTTCCACTCCGTCAATCTTTAACGGGTGATGGTTTGGATTCTACTCAAAATTCCAACGCACTCTTCTTCATGCTGTTCATAGATAAAAATCACATTTTTATCGCCTCATTCCAATAAAAAGTTTCATATCTTTATAATTTATAAAAATCGTTTCTTTTCTCTAGTTAAAAATCAAATCTTTTCCTTTTCAAAAATCTAATCTTTTTATAAAGAAAACCCAAATCTTTCTATAAAGAAAAATCAAATCTTTTTCTTTTTCTGTAAACAAAATCTAATCCTTGTCATGTTAAAAATGTAATCTTTCTTTGTTTAAAAATCTCGGCTTTCTCATGTTAAAAATCTCGACTTTCTTATGTTAAAAATCTCGACTTTCTTATGTTAAAAATCTCGACTTTCTAATGTTTAAAATCTCGACTTTCTAATGTTAAAAATCTCGACTTTCTAAGGTTAAAAATTTTGACTTTCTAATGACCTAACAATCATATTTTTATAAATTAGTTTTATATATAAAAATCACATTTTTCCTTTGTTATACAAATAAAATAAAATAAAATTTTAACATCCTAAATGAAGAAAGATAAAGGTAAAAGCTTACAGGGATGTCGATCTGAACAGTAGAGAGAGGGGGGCGTGTCTCGATGGCGCTGGTGGTGGCAGGGCGTCTCGACACTGGTGGCGGCTCTATCGTGGGGGCATAGGCGGTTCTGGGTGTGGGAGGTTTGTGGTTCCGCGGTGGGGTTTCCAGCGGAATGGAGGTCAGGGAGGAGCGCTGGGGCCCGGCGATGGTGACAGGAGACGGCGGCCGAGCTGCGGTGGCTGACAGTGGAGGCAACGCGCTCCGTGCGATTTTTCTTTTTAGTTTTTTTTTCAATTCTGATTTGAACGATCGTATGGAGGGGAGGGCGTTGACCAAGAAAGGATAAAGGGGGTGAAGGCTTTGATTTTATATTTATTTATTTATTTTATTCTATTTAAATTTCAAGAAACAACTTTTTATTTCGAACTCGAAATAGAACCCACCTACTGCCATCCCTAGCTAATTACTCCCATTCCGAACATAATGGGATATGTATCGTAAGCCAGTTTGGTTGTTTCGATCGGTTTCCGTCAAAATCAAAATATAAATCTATATATTGAATTTGAACGCACATTTCAATTTACCGGGGCCACATACGGACTCTAAAAATTCCAGAAAAATTATTCCTAGCTTCGTATTGACGATATGGTCCTAACAAAACTTATTTCGTCAAATTCTGAGACCGTTTGAAAAATGGCTATTTTCTGGTCGATCGAAATTGACTAAAACTGTTAAAACACGTTTTCTTTTGCCACGCTCACATATTGATTCACAAAATTACAAATTTTGGAAGCTAGCAATAACTTGACATCCCGGATCCAACAAAACTGGTTTCGTCGAAAACGAAGGTCGTTTGCAAAATTTCCATTTTTAAGGGCTATATTTTCCATAGCGACTATTTTGAATTTTCAATTGGGCATAACTTTTTATTCCCGCTATGAAATTTTGATTTTTCGGATTCGTTGGAAAGAAATTTTCAAATAGATTCTAATATTTTTGGTTTCGCTACAATCCATTTTGTTTTGAACCCTATACATTCATTTGAAATTTGAAATCGAATTTTCAAACTACTGCGCCATTTTCAATTCCTTTTATAAATAAAAATAAATATTTATATTCTAACGACAATTCATATAAATATATACGTTCTAATTCTATTCAAAATAAATTTCTCGTTGTTATTATTTAAAATAATTCATTTTAAATATCCAAAATTCATTAAAATTGCCAAAATAAAAAATATATATTGGTTCTGGTTTTCCGGGTTATTACAGCCTCCGCGATGTTCAGTCCGCTAGAAAGAGCAAGAAAAAAGCTCCTAAATTTGGGTATTCTTCCAGTCCAAGCGATTCAACTGCCAAAATTTCGCATTGTGAAGGGGAAAACCTACTTGATGAGTTTAATGCCATGATGGATGAAGATTTTAGACCCGAGGGAGTCAATCTGCGAAAAGGAGCAAAACAACGGTCGAGCTTGAAGCAAAAGTGAACGCACGCCACGAAGAACATAGTCGTAGAGCTGAAAAAAGACTTGTAGAAGCCAAGGAAAGAACAGAAGTTATGAAAAGGATTGCTGATCTGGAAGAGAAGAAGCTACAAATTCTAGTGGAGGAATTAGCGCACAAGAAAGAGCAAGATGCGTATAAGAAAGATCAAGATGAAATTGCTATCATGAACAAAAATCTGAGTGGAATGCCTCAATTAGACCAGGAATTTTGGATAGGGATGAAACACCGTATTATAACGTCACGGTTTCCTCACCTATAAGTTGATTGTTCACCACTATTTGTATTACTAGTTGTTTGTATTATGATGTTGTAGTAATCTTATATTCCCTGCTGTAGTAATGATTTTCGTATTAATGGAATGTGTGTTTTATTTATATCGCTATTGTTTTCCTAAGCTGGTAGTTTTATAACTTAAATAAAGTATCAAATTAGAAGAAATCTCTAATTTTTTTACCTAGAAGCATCAAATAACTGAAAGATTCAACAAGCACTAAGCAAAACCATTAGCCTATTTAGCACCATATCGGGTTAGCCAACTATAACGCAGTTTGTAGGCTTCGTCAACAAAATCAGTTCCATACTCTACAAGGCAACGAGAAACAAAAGTTGTCCGAGTCGTTTTAAATATGTCTTCATCTTTAACTGTTTGTATAATCTTTTAATATCGTTCAAACGTTTTAACGAAATGCCGCGATGAGCCGTATGAATTTCACCCCAAGTTCGTGTAGTGGTGCAGTTACGATGATTGTTATGTAATCTTGTTATCATGGACCAAAATTCTTCATGGGTTAGCCCTCCTCCATTTTGCATCAGCAACAAATCTCTTTTATCAACTTCGATATAGGATTTCATGAGTAAAATAAGTCCTTAGGAGAAAATTCTGTTGTAGTGGCACTACAGCTAGCATTACTTTGGTTGTGGCGATTACGGTTAACAACTTGCCTCCTTATGTTTTTGCGTGGATATGCTTTAGGTTTTTGAACTTCAACTACTTGTTGAGTACCACGAATAATTTCATTTTGAACTGGTTCTTCCGCTTCTTCTACTTGTGTACCTAGAACGTATCCACCCTCTTTCTCCTTCTCCCTGTTCCTTTCATACTCATCAAACATTTTATCTACAAGTTCATCACTTATTTCCCACTCATCCATTTAAGCTACACATAAAGAAGAAATGTGTTACGTACACAAATAAGTACTTAAACAATGGAAAAAATATGATAGAATTATTATTTTCTCACCTTAATGTCGGGGTTGATCTAGAACTCGCAAATTTTAGATATGGTTAGGGGACGAAGTCTAAACTATTTAAACAAGGGGGTTGCTTTTTGGTAAAGCTCTGTCATTATTAGTTAAGCAATAGGATAGAGACATATGACAGGATTACCCTTTGTCCTCAACAGTTGAGTTGCTATGGCTCTGCCTTAGATAAGTTGATGTTACTACACTCTGCAACACTCAAGTAATGTGCTATAGGTTGTCCAACAAATAGAAACAACATGACTTGACAACTCGTACTGATTAAAGATGACTTGACCGCTGCTTTAATAAAGCAAAGCAAGAAATCAGGCGACTTTTTGACTATTACTAAATC
Source organism: Allium sativum (assembly GCA_030737875.1). Lineage (NCBI taxonomy): Eukaryota > Viridiplantae > Streptophyta > Magnoliopsida > Asparagales > Amaryllidaceae > Allium > Allium sativum. The sequence continues at coordinate 562,171,888 of CM060919.1, read as the reverse complement.
TCAGCCCTCTACCTTTAAATTCGGCACTTCCGAAGACTTAGGCTTGTCAAATTATTTATTTTATCTACCTACCACTTTTCAAGTAGTTCAACATGCCTTCTTGGGAATACGATGATGAAACCATGGTCGAAATTTACGATCAATATGAAAGAAATAAGCAACCAGTCGAGTTTGTTCTCGAAACGCAATTGGATGATCAAGTGGAAGCTGGAGAAGTGGAGTCTGAGCTCTTCAGTGCCACGCAACCTAACGTTGTCATCCCACGTATTGGGCCTCTTCAAAAAAACCACAATGCTCGATTAAGGGAAGTAATTGCTCGGGTGAACCCAGATAGGTCAAGCTCTAGCATGACGGGTCGTTCAGTACTTTGCTACTGTGGAGCGGAATGCAATGCGGTTGTTTCTAAAAGCCAGAGCAACACAGGTCGTTGCTTTTATGGGTGCAAAGCATACATTACTGCACTAAACTGACAAGGGTTGCAATGTTGTAATTTTTTCTTATGGATCGACCCACCGCTAACGGAGAGGGGTGTCACGTACGCTCTAGAGATGCAAGCGGAGGTAAGTCGCTTGGAAAGGGTCATTGTTGCAGCAAAGGCTGAAATGTTGTATGGGTTCAACAGTTCGGCCCGAAACTAGGATCTTAGTTATATGGTACTACATCTTAATTATATGTATTGTAATCCAAGTTAAGTCGTGCTTTATTGTAGTTGTATGGTGGGTCGAACATGAACTGTATCATGTATCTTCTATTTTGTTATATTGAACATAGTTTGTACGCAGGTTAATAGGTGTAATAACCCGAAAATCTGGGCCAGTTTAAAATTTTTATTTTGGCAATTTTAACTGAATTTGAATATTTAAAATGAAATATTTTAAATAATATCGACGAGAAAATTTATTTTGAATAGAATTCGACGTATATATTATACGCGTCGTCGTTAGAATATATATATTTATATATAATTATAAATAGAATTGAAAATGGCGCGGTAGTTCGATAATTCGATTTCAAACTTCAATTGAAGGTACCGGGTGCAAAACAATCCGGATTTTTAGTGAAACCAAAAACATTAGGATCTAATTGATAATATCTTTCCAACGAATCCGACAAATCAAAAATTTCGTAGCGAGAATCAAAAGATATGTCCAGTTGAAAATTCTGAATAGTCGCTATGGAATTCAGGCCCTTAAAAATGGACATTTTGCAAATGACCTCGGATTTCGACGAAACCACTTTTGTTGGATCCGCAGTGTCAAGTTATTGCTAGATTCCAAATTTCATAATTTTTCGAATCAATATGTGAGCGTGGCAAAGGAAAACGTGTTTTGACCATTTCAGTTGATTTTAATCGACTGGAAATTGGCCATTTTTCTAACGGTCTCAGAATTCGACGAAACTAGTTTTGTTAGGACCGTATTGTCAATACGAAGCTAGAAAATATTTTTCTGTAATTTTTAGAGACTGTATGTGGCCCCGGTAAATTGAAATGTGAGTTTAAATTTAATATATAAAGATTTAAATTTTAAATCAAATGGAAACTGATCGTAATGGCCGAACTGGCTTACGCAGCATATCCCATTGTGTTCGGAATGGGGGTAATACGCTAGGGACGACAGTCGGTGGGTTCGATTTCGAGTTGAAAATAAAAAGTTGCTCTTTAGAAATTTAAAATAATAAAATAATATAATTTCCCTCTGTAACCCCCCTTCCCTCTCTTCACGTCGTTCACTTCAAAGGAAGAAAATAAAATATATATATAAAAAAAAAAACCCTAGCCTAATCAGATCGACGCCGCCCTCCAGGGGCCATCGCGCCATCGCCGACGGTGTGAGCCACCGCATCACCCCCCTCCGATCCCCCACCACTCCTCGCGCTTCTCTCCTCTTCGTATAATCCCCAAAACCCAAACCCGATTCCAACAGGCCGTCGCCGCTACCGTGTCCCACGCCCCACCAGAGTTCGTCGCCGGAGCACCCCACTACCGTGCTGACCCACCTCCGACCACTGTTTCTCCCTCCTCCGCCCCATTTTCCCCTAAAACCCACCACATCCCTAGCCAAATCAAAACCGCCGCCTCCCATTGATGCTGCCCCCGCCGCCGAGCGCCATCTCCTCCCCTCCTTCCAGCCATTGGTCGCAGAAACTTCCCCCCCATTCGCTGTAAGATTTTTGCTTATACCTTTTTATATTTATTTTGTTTTATTTTCAGTTTATTATATGTATAACTTTGTTATAAAAGAATTGATTTTTCTAAAGTAAAGATTTGAATTTTTAGAAGAAGAAAGATCATATTTTTATGTGAACGTAGAAAGAAAAAGATCGTATTTTTATATAGAAGAAAGCGTGATAAAAATTTAATTTTCATATATGTGAAGTAGACGAGATAATGAAACGATTTATAATTATAGTTGTAGATAAAAAAAATATTTTTATAAAAAGTTAAGGTTAAAAATATAATTTTTATAATATAGGTAAGTTAAAAATATAATTTTTATTATATATAGAGATTAAAAATATAATCTTTATTATGTAGAAGACGTAAAAATATAATTTTTATACTAGTGGCATAATAAAAATATGATTTTTACTTAGGTAGAGTGTTAAAAATATGGTTTTTATTAAAGTAGAAATATAAAAATATAATTTCTATATAGGTATGATAATAAAAATTCGATCTTTATATAAGGAGTAGAAATATAAAAATATAATTTTTATATAGAAAGAAGCGTTGTAAAAATATATATGAAGAAGAAATGAAAATATGAATTTTATTTATTAAAATGAAGCAATAAAAATATAATTTTTATTTGAACAGCGTGAAAAGACTATATTGGAATTACAAATGGATTCAGGCGATTCAGCAGTTCAAAAGCAAAGCACGGCGGAGTGGAACCCTCGGTGAGAACTTCTCACTCAAAATCTCTTTTTCTAGTTATATATATATACTAGGATGCAGACGGTGCTTAGTAGCACCCGACACCCGTCATCCACAGACCATGGATGGCTTGTTTGAAAATTGTTTGGTTGTGTAGTTGGTTAGATTAATTGAATTGAAATTGAATTGTTTGGTGAATTGAAATGGATTTGATTGATGTGTGAATGGCGTGGGCCTTCACTAGACCGGGGATAAGGCTAGGCCTCGTCCCGTTTCTAGTATCGTGCCGTTATGCCGCCGAAATTTTCTAAAATATGTTAGAAAAATAAAAATATCATTTTATTGAATAAATGAATTGAATAGAAATTCAAGTGTTAAAATAAATTGTTTTATCGTTAAAAATATAATTTTTAACGTGAAAGTGAATAAATAAATATTTATAAACAAATCGGCCGATTTGTTTATATACACTGATTTGACTGATATTGATTGGGTCGATAAGTTTTACACATCGCCCAACTGCACAAATAAAATCTGTGTTTGATTGTTTGAAACCCCACACGGGTGTTGGGATGAAATTTGATGTTCACTCATCCTGATTGATTGAATATGTCGATCGGTCGATTGACAGACTGTGTAAGCGTCAATTATTTATATTTGGTGCTTATACAGTGTAGTGCACTTTGGTTGATGATTGATTATTTTTCAAAGCTATTATATACATGTGTTGTATGGAATCCATATAATTAACGTTATATGGTGATTGATTGGGCCTCATTCCAATCGGGAAAATAATGAATATTATAAAAGAAAATTCATGTGTTGAATATAAAGAAAATAGTCATGTGTTGAGTGAATTATTTTAAATAAAATAAATTACATCTTTATCATATTTAAAATTAGAACTACTTCCTAGTAGAAGTCTAATTAAAATCAAACGATTAGATACCATAGTTTTATAAAATATTTTACATAACAAAAATAGTGACGTGTTGACAGTGCTCATGTGTTGAGATTAGTCGTGTGTTGAAAGAAATATAGATTCATGTGTTGAATGAAATAAATATTCATTTGTTGAATAGAATAACGAATTATTGAAATATAAAGCCGTGTTGGTTAGAGATGCGTTATTTTGATGCGAACGATATTTATATCGATTTGAAAACGATTTCGAAATGAATTGAATTGAAAACGATTTCGAAATGAATTGAATTGAAAACGATTTCGAAATGAATTGAATTGAAAACGATTTCGAAATGAATTGAATTGAAAACGATTTCGAAATGAATTGAATTGAAAACAATTTCGAAATGAATTGAATTGAAAACGATTTCGAAATGAATTGAATTGAAAACGATTTCGAAATGAATTTGAATTGAATTGAAACGAGTTAGAATTTGAATTGAATCGAAATGAACTCGAATTGAATTGAAATCAAATCGATTTGAAATTGAATGTAGTGTTGAAAGGGTTTTGAAAACGAATTTAAAACGATTTATAAAATTCGTTTTAAAAGGAAATCGACGAAATATATATTATATATATAATATAATGGCCTGAATAGAACGCGCCGCGCCGCGGTAGTTCGTGAATTTCGACCATTTATTTCAAACGGACATTGCGGGAGATCCGACCGTCGGATTCTCCTAAAACCGGAACCGTTGGGTTCGTATCGAAAAGAGCTTTCCAATGAATATTAGAAATTTGAAATCTAACGGTTGGATTTGGAATTATGTCCAAATCAAATTCGAAAAAGGTCGCTGTAAGTGCAGTTCGATGGCAGTTGTTGGAAATCGACTGTACGGGCCTTGATAAAATTATTAAAAATATCTATAATTTGCGTAAAATTATAAAATGTGAATTGGAAAGATTTGGGCTGGAAAATTCCACATTTGAAAAGATAAAAATAGATTTTTATCGAAATGAACTAGTTTTGAACTAGAATTGAAATCAATTTATTTTTAAAATAAATAAATTGAATTTGAAAGTGATTTTGAAAATAATCGATAATTTCCAATACGTGGATTGGACTGGAGCTGAATCGAAATTATCTTCGGGATATTTCGATGTTGGATTTCGTGACTATACAAATATTGCTATGGGGATTTGAAAGATATTTTATATCGTTATTTCCAATACGATATTTGTTGGTTTCAGAATTTGATATTGAATATAAGCCGATATATTTTCTATTCAGAGCCTTGTATTTAATATCAAATGTGATTTGGTTTGTCGTGAATCGTGTTTTTGATGACATTGGTTCTTTAACCCAGTTAAAGGCAGGATATTGTTTTTTTTGAAAAGATTAAAACTAAGTGGAGTTTTAATGAATCTTTAATTAGATTAAAAAGTGAATTGATAATTTAAATTATCAAATCTGAAAAGTGATCGAGAGTGGAGTACCACCAGTTTTGCTCCAAAGCGATAGTTAAATCTTTAATTAGATTTGAACGTGAAATGGTAATTAATTTTACCGATAACACCGTGGTGTTAGATATGGAGTATCACCAGTTTTGCTCCATGGGATATATAGGTTGGGATTGGGAAATAAAACAAATAATTACTTCGGTGTGGTTCGTTAATCCCGACTAGTTTGAAATGATATCCAAAGGAAGATTATAGGATAAATTTAGAAGAATTTATCTTGGATAAAATTAATGGGAACATTTCCCCTAAGAATGTGATTTTGTGAATAAAAGAATATTCTGAATTGGAATGAGGCGTTTGTTGTGTTTGTGTAACATTCGTTTATTATATACGTGGGTTATTCAGAAAGGCCGGGTTTATACCCATTCTGAATAACCGATTCGACGAGATGTCGAAGATGAAGACGGTGGTAGAAGACCGGAAGTCTTCACATCGTTTGGGTGATTACTGATGATCTTGATTGGGCTGTACACCCAGGATGAGGGAATCAGTTGGTGATCTTCCAGACGTACTTGGAGATGGATGGATATGCGAGGAAAGTGCCTCCGGTTTCGTTCAGACCCAGAACGAACTTGTAAATGGATTGTGTGTCTGACATTGGATTTTATTCTGTGTTGATTGATCTCTATTAAATATACATCTGTTTGGCGGCGGAGAATTTATTCTCTTGCTTAACGCCCTTCTCTGAGACATACGAGCTCAGAGGTTGTATATCGATGGACATCAGTCGCATGGAGTGAATTGCCAATGTGGCATGCGTAAGTGGCAATTAATCAAGGCTTCTGTTGAAAAGCAAAGTCTTGTGGTTGATGATCAAAGCACGGCCTGTGTGGCGTAGCTTTGTGTGTAACGTGGATTCGCGAGCCTCACACCTCGGTATGAGTCAAAAACGGGAGATGGACCGCTGGGAGAGCACGACGTTTCTTTCTAGCTAGGGTGGTGTCAGTGACCTACCAGCCCTGACATTTATATACTTTTCACCTGTGTGGTTGTTGGAATGCGAGGCGCCTCGGATATAGGTCTGTAAGGACCGGGAAACGTGTGTTCAGGAATTGCCAATCCTCAAAAGTAAGAGAGGACCGGCCCAGCCGATTCCAAGGATCATAGTGGGGTCCTGGGACATTTGCTAGAGTGTCTCGAACGCGGAGAGGAGCTTGCCCCTTGCCTCGGCTCATGACGGAAATCCAATTTCCAATACGTGATATTGCGGTTTTAATTGTAGAACTAGTATGGCGACATGATAGATGGTACCCATGCCGTCTATGATTGATACTTATGATTGAAATTGTTTTGGCACTATACACTTATTATAGTATCAAATAATGTGTTTTAAACGTATCAAGCATGCTTTGGCTGTTATAAGGTAAAAACCCTATCCTCCGGCTTGCGTTGCATTGTGTGATGGGACCTGGGTCTTATAACAGCTTCATTCTTCTTTATTTAGCATTGCGCTGTTTGTTTTATGCGCTGGTATTCTTGGGAGGAAACCCGTTCCGTGTTATACGGCGTGGTCCCTTGATTTACCGAACTTTAAAATAAAGAATTATAACTGTTTTAGTTCTCACACCAGTCACATGACTGACCTGGAGTTTATTGTTTTAACCTAAACTCTGGGTGCCCCTATTTTCCGCACGGGCAGCTAGTAGTTTTGGTTTTGCAGATTTATATTCACAGGGTCCTGATTTACAGCTGGAACGATGCTCGGAAAGCTCTGTATCCGTGTATCACTTCCAGTTGTGTTTTGTATATTTTTCCGCTGCTATGTAATTTATTGTAATCTCTGATATTTATCGAATGTATTTTATTCATTTATACTCTGTATATTCTTGTATCTGATGGAATTGTTGTAATTAAAATGAAATGTTCTTCCGTATGCGTCCTTTTGTGTGGTGTTCTCAAAGTATTCGTGCTTTCCTTCACGGGGAAGTCACGGGTCCTTACAGTGGTATCAGAGCTTTGGTTTACAGAGCTCGAGAACAAGACACATTAGAACCATACGAAAGAATTCATCAGATGTTGGATTAGCAATATCCAATTAGAATGACTCGTTAGAGATAGGATCAGTAGTATCCTAGAACGAGTGTGAAGAGTATATTTTTCAAATGAAAACAATTTTGTTTTGAAAATTTAAATCGCTTTATACGTATTTGAATATTTATTTATTTTGAATATGGACAATCGAGTATATATAGATTTCGCGTATACGCGTCATGAACGTATATTCGAAGTTTTAATATACTGGGTAGGTATAGAATCACATTCTAGACACCCGGAGATGGTTCTGATGATTGATATATCATCATCAAAATTTATGTTCGTGTTTCGAAGGTGTGATTTCTATATATTTCCATTAGACTGGTGTGAGAACCAAAACTTATATAGCTAGAACACATTGTTGTGAATTGGCGTCAAAAACATGATTTTCTGTATATATATAAAATTATGAATTTGAAACTCTAATTCACTAATTGATTGTTGTTTGTGTTGGTTGTTTATTTGTTTGCTAATTTTTAACCACTATGCCTAATTGAATCACATATTGAATTGTATTGAAAATCGGTTGCATTTGTTTGCATATACTTGTATATCATTGAACAGGTCATAGCAAGGAGGCTAGAGCAGAGAATAAAATTTGTTTGCCCGACAAATAGGTACATGTTTACTACATAATTTACTGTTTTGTTTGGGTGATGATGATTTTGTGAGCCTATTGGCTAGCCGCTTGGCTTTTTCTTTTTCTTTTTGAGATCTGAAGGACCGGGGAAGCTATTTGAAATTCCCCGATGCTCCCGGTGCAGGGGAGGTTATGGCGAAATTTTTCAAAAATTTAGGGTGTTAGCCAAATTTTTGAAATTTTGAAAATTCTCAGAAACTAAAAAGTTGGAGAATGGAAGCCTGATCGATCGTAGAGTTGAATGATCAAACCACTTTCGACTTTGTTCCTTTTCGGGGACGAAAAGTTTTAAGTGGGGGAGATTGTAATAACCCGAAAATCTGGGCCAGTTTAAAATTTTTATTTTGGCAATTTTAACTGAATTTGAATATTTAAAATGAAATATTTTAAATAATATCGACGAGAAAATTTATTTTGAATAGAATTCGACGTATATATTATACGCGTCGTCGTTAGAATATATATATTTATATATAATTATAAATAGAATTGAAAATGGCGCGGTAGTTCGATAATTCGATTTCAAACTTCAATTGAAGGTACCGGGTGCAAAACAATCCGAATTTTTAGTGAAACCAAAAACATTAGGATCTAATTGATAATATCTTTCCAACGAATCCGACAAATCAAAAATTTCGTAGCGAGAATCAAAAGATATGTCCAGTTGAAAATTCTGAATAGTCGCTATGGAATTCAGGCCCTTAAAAATGGACATTTTGCAAATGACCTCGGATTTCGACGAAACCACTTTTGTTGGATCCGCAGTGTCAAGTTATTGCTAGATTCCAAATTTCATAATTTTTCGAATCAATATGTGAGCGTGGCAAAGGAACACGTGTTTTGACCATTTCAGTTGATTTTAATCGACTGGAAATTGGCCATTTTTCTAACGGTCTCAGAATTCGACGAAACTAGTTTTGTTAGGACTGTATTGTCAATACGAAGCTAGAAAATATTTTTCTGTAATTTTTAGAGACTGTATGTGGCCCCGGTAAATTGAAATGTGAGTTTAAATTTAATATATAAAGATTTAAATTTTAAATCAAATGGAAACTGATCGTAATGGCCGAACTGGCTTACGCAGCATATCCCATTGTGTTCGGAATGGGGGTAATACGCTAGGGACGACAGTCGGTGGGTTCGATTTCGAGTTGAAAATAAAAAGTTGCTCTTTAGAAATTTAAAATAATAAAATAATATAATTTCCCTCTTTAACCCCCCTTCCCTCTCTTCACGTCGTTCACTTCAAAGGAAGAAAATAAAATATATAAAAAAAAAAACCCTAGCCTAATCAGATCGACGCCGCCCTCCAGAGGCCATCGCGCCATCGCCGACGGTGTGAGCCACCGCATCACCCCCCTCCGATCCCCCACCACTCCTCGCGCTTCTCTCCTCTTCGTATAATCCCCAAAACCCAAACCCGATTCCAACAGGCCATCGCCGCCACCGTGTCCCACGCCCCACCAGAGTTCGTCGCCGGAGCACCCCACTACCGTGCTGACCCACCTCCGACCACTGTTTCTCCCTCCTCCGCCCCATTTTCCCCTAAAACCCACCACATCCCTAGCCAAATCAAAACCGCCGCCTCCCATTGATGCTGCCCCCGCCGCCGAGCGCCATCTCCTCCCCTCCTTCCAGCCATTGGTCGCAGAAACTTCCCCCCCCATTCGCTGTAAGATTTTTGCTTATACCTTTTTATATTTATTTTGTTTTATTTTCAGTTTATTATATGTATAACTTTGTTATAAAAGAATTGATTTTTCTAAAGTAAAGATTTGAATTTTTAGAAGAAGAAAGATCATATTTTTATGTGAACGTAGAAAGAAAAAGATCGTATTTTTATATAGAAGAAAGCGTGATAAAAATTTAATTTTCATATATGTGAAGTAGACGAGATAATGAAACGATTTATAATTATAGTTGTAGATAAAAAAAATATATTTTTATAAGAAGTTAAGGTTAAAAATATAATTTTTATAATATAGGTAAGTTAAAAATATAATTTTTATTATATATAGAGATTAAAAATATAATCTTTATTATGTAGAAGACGTAAAAATATAATTTTTATACTAGTGGCATAATAAAAATATGATTTTTACTTAGGTAGAGTGTTAAAAATATGGTTTTTATTAAAGTAGAAATATAAAAATATAATTTCTATATAGGTATGATAATAAAAATTCGATCTTTATATAAGGAGTAGAAATATAAAAATATAATTTTTATATAGAAAGAAGCGTTGTAAAAATATATATGAAGAAGAAATGAAAATATGAATTTTATTTATTAAAATGAAGCAATAAAAATATAATTTTTATTTGAACAGCGTGAAAAGACTATATTGGAATTACAAATGGATTCAGGCGATTCAGCAGTTCAAAAGCAAAGCACGGCGGAGTGGAACCCTCGGTGAGAACTTCTCACTCAAAATCTCTTTTTCTAGTTATATATATACTAGGATGCAGACGGTGCTTAGTAGCACCCGACACCCGTCATCCACAGACCATGGATGGCTTGTTTGAAAATTGTTTGGTTGTGTAGTTGGTTAGATTAATTGAATTGAAATTGAATTGTTTGGTGAATTGAAATGGATTTGATTGATGTGTGAATGGCGTGGGCCTTCACTAGACCGGGGATAAGGCTAGGCCTCGTCCCGTTTCTAGTATCGTGCCGTTATGCCGCCGAAATTTTCTAAAATATGTTAGAAAAATAAAAATATCATTTTATTGAATAAATGAATTGAATAGAAATTCAAGTGTTAAAATAAATTGTTTTATCGTTAAAAATATAATTTTTAACGTGAAAGTGAATAAATAAATATTTATAAACAAATCGGCCGATTTGTTTATATACACTGATTTGACTGATATTGATTGGGTCGATAAGTTTTACACATCGCCCAACTGCACAAATAAAATCTGTGTTTGATTGTTTGAAACCCCACACGGGTGTTGGGATGAAATTTGATGTTCACTCATCCTGATTGATTGAATATGTCGATCGGTCGATTGACAGACTGTGTAAGCGTCAATTATTTATATTTGGTGCTTATACAGTGTAGTGCACTTTGGTTGATGATTGATTATTTTTCAAAGCTATTATATACATGTGTTGTATGGAATCCATATAATTAACGTTATATGGTGATTGATTGGGCCTCATTCCAATCGGGAAAATAATGAATATTATAAAAGAAAATTCATGTGTTGAATATAAAGAAAATAGTCATGTGTTGAGTGAATTATTTTAAATAAAATAAATTACATCTTTATCATATTTAAAATTAGAACTACTTCCTAGTAGAAGTCTAATTAAAATCAAACGATTAGATACCATAGTTTTATAAAATATTTTACATAACAAAAATAGTGACGTGTTGACAGTGCTCATGTGTTGAGATTAGTCGTGTGTTGAAAGAAATATAGATTCATGTGTTGAATGAAATAAATATTCATTTGTTGAATAGAATAACGAATTATTGAAATATAAAGCCGTGTTGGTTAGAGATGCGTTATTTTGACGCGAACGATATTTATATCGATTTGAAAACGATTTCGAAATGAATTGAATTGAAAACGATTTCGAAATGAATTGAATTGAAAACGATTTCGAAATGAATTGAATTGAAAACGATTTCGAAATGAATTGAATTGAAAACGATTTCGAAATGAATTGAATTGAAAACAATTTCGAAATGAATTGAATTGAAAACGATTTCGAAATGAATTGAATTGAAAACGATTTCGAAATGAATTTGAATTGAATTGAAACGAGTTAGAATTTGAATTGAATCGAAATGAACTCGAATTGAATTGAAATCAAATCGATTTGAAATTGAATGTAGTGTTGAAAGGGTTTTGAAAACGAATTTAAAACGATTTATAAAATTCGTTTTAAAAGGAAATCGACGAAATATATATTATATATATAATATAATGGCCTGAATAGAACGCGCCGCGCCGCGGTAGTTCGTGAATTTCGACCATTTATTTCAAACGGACATTGCGGGAGATCCGACCGTCGGATTCTCCTAAAACCGGAACCGTTGGGTTCGTATCGAAAAGAGCTTTCCAATGAATATTAGAAATTTGAAATCTAACGGTTGGATTTGGAATTATGTCCAAATCAAATTCGAAAAAGGTCGCTGTAAGTGCAGTTCGATGGCAGTTGTTGGAAATCGACTGTACGGGCCTTGATAAAATTATTAAAAATATCTATAATTTGCGTAAAATTATAAAATGTGAATTGGAAAGATTTGGGCTGGAAAATTCCACATTTGAAAAGATAAAAATAGATTTTTATCGAAATGAACTAGTTTTGAACTAGAATTGAAATCAATTTATTTTTAAAATAAATAAATTGAATTTGAAAGTGATTTTGAAAATAATCGATAATTTCCAATACGTGGATTGGACTGGAGCTGAATCGAAATTATCTTCGGGATATTTCGATGTTGGATTTCGTGACTATACAAATATTGCTATGGGGATTTGAAAGATATTTTATATCGTTATTTCCAATACGATATTTGTTGGTTTCAGAATTTGATATTGAATATAAGCCGATATATTTTCTATTCAGAGCCTTGTATTTAATATCAAATGTGATTTGGTTTGTCGTGAATCGTGTTTTTGATGACATTGGTTCTTTAACCCAGTTAAAGGCAGGATATTGTTTTTTTTGAAAAGATTAAAACTAAGTGGAGTTTTAATGAATCTTTAATTAGATTAAAAAGTGAATTGATAATTTAAATTATCAAATCTGAAAAGTGATCGAGAGTGGAGTACCACCAGTTTTGCTCCAAAGCGATAGTTAAATCTTTAATTAGATTTGAACGTGAAATGGTAATTAATTTTACCGATAACACCGTGGTGTTAGATATGGAGTATCACCAGTTTTGCTCCATGGGATATATAGGTTGGGATTGGGAAATAAAACAAATAATTACTTCGGTGTGGTTCGTTAATCCCGACTAGTTTGAAATGATATCCAAAGGAAGATTATAGGATAAATTTAGAAGAATTTATCTTGGATAAAATTAATGGGAACATTTCCCCTAAGAATGTGATTTTGTGAATAAAAGAATATTCTGAATTGGAATGAGGCGTTTGTTGTGTTTGTGTAACATTCGTTTATTATATACGTGGGTTATTCAGAAAGGCCGGGTTTATACCCATTCTGAATAACCGATTCGACGAGATGTCGAAGATGAAGACGGTGGTAGAAGACCGGAAGTCTTCACATCGTTTGGGTGATTACTGATGATCTTGATTGGGCTGTACACCCAGGATGAGGGAATCAGTTGGTGATCTTCCAGACGTACTTGGAGATGGATGGATATGCGAGGAAAGTGCCTCCGGTTTCGTTCAGACCCAGAACGAACTTGTAAATGGATTGTGTGTCTGACATTGGATTTTATTCTGTGTTGATTGATCTCTATTAAATATACATCTGTTTGGCGGCGGAGAATTTATTCTCTTGCTTAACGCCCTTCTCTGAGACATACGAGCTCAGAGGTTGTATATCGATGGACATCAGTCGCATGGAGTGAATTGCCAATGTGGCATGCGTAAGTGGCAATTGATCAAGGCTTCTGTTGAAAAGCAAAGTCTTGTGGTTGATGATCAAAGCACGGCCTGTGTGGCGTAGCTTTGTGTGTAACGTGGATTCGCGAGCCTCACACCTCGGTATGAGTCAAAAACGGGAGATGGACCGCTGGGAGAGCACGACGTTTCTTTCTAGCTAGGGTGGTGTCAGTGACCTACCAGCCCTGACATTTATATACTTTTCACCTGTGTGGTTGTTGGAATGCGAGGCGCCTCGGATATAGGTCTGTAAGGACCGGGAAACGTGTGTTCAGGAATTGCCAATCCTCAAAAGTAAGAGAGGACCGGCCCAGCCGATTCCAAGGATCATAGTGGGGTCCTGGGACATTTGCTAGAGTGTCTCGAACGCGGAGAGGAGCTTGCCCCTTGCCTCGGCTCATGACGGAAATCCAATTTCCAATACGTGATATTGCGGTTTTAATTGTAGAACTAGTATGGCGACATGATAGATGATACCCATGCCGTCTATGATTGATACTTATGATTGAAATTGTTTTGGCACTATACACTTATTATAGTATCAAATAATGTGTTTTAAACGTATCAAGCATGCTTTGGCTGTTATAAGGTAAAAACCCTATCCTCCGGCTTGCGTTGCATTGTGTGATGGGACCTGGGTCTTATAACAGCTTCATTCTTCTTTATTTAGCATTGCGCTGTTTGTTTTATGCGCTGGTATTCTTGGGAGGAAACCCGTTCCGTGTTATACGGCGTGGTCCCTTGATTTACCGAACTTTAAAATAAAGAATTATAACTGTTTTAGTTCTCACACCAGTCACATGACTGACCTGGAGTTTATTGTTTTAACCTAAACTCTGGGTGCCCCTATTTTCCGCACGGGCAGCTAGTAGTTTTGGTTTTGCAGATTTATATTCACAGGGTCCTGATTTACAGCTGGAACGATGCTCGGAAAGCTCTGTATCCGTGTATCACTTCCAGTTGTGTTTTGTATATTTTTCCGCTGCTATGTAATTTATTGTAATCTCTGATATTTATCGAATGTATTTTATTCATTTATACTCTGTATATTCTTGTATCTGATGGAATTGTTGTAATTAAAATGAAATGTTCTTCCGTATGCGTCCTTTTGTGTGTTGTTCTCAAAGTATTCGTGCTTTCCTTCACGGGGAAGTCACGGGTCCTTACAATAGGTATTGTTTATATTTATGAATGCTAGTGAGTTAAAAACTAGGGTCGTCCCCGTGTAAATTAAACATTTCAATACAAAAAGGAGTTAGAAAATAAGGTCATACTCACCCACTTGAGCATTATTGCTGACAAATGCTTTGAAAATCGCATCAGGTAAAGCAAAAGTGGAACCAGTCACCGTTCACATCATGGCAGTACGAAAAACAGATTCACTACACTTTTACGTCATGCAAAACAGTGTCGGACAGCACGTAAAGCACAATCGTAACAATGACCCGTTACATTACATCATTATTTCTTTTATTGATTTATACTACGCAACTATATATTTCTATCAAATTACTCACAATTTTCCTCACTCAAACAAATTTGTTTCCATTTTTCTACTACCTCCTCCTTTTATCACTCATTCAAAATGCCTTCTTGGCCATCAGATACTAACTCTGATGAACAGGCGTACGAACAGATGAGACTTCAGCAGCTCGAAGATGAATTCCAGTTTCTAAACCAAATAAGACCCCAGGATGAACCCTCGGATGAATAGGGGAACGTAAATCTTCCACATGAAGCTCAAGTACCACATGTTCAACTATCGTATGAACAGGCGGTCGCTTAACCACAACAAGAAGTAGAGTTCTATCGAGTACCCCCATATGAACAAGGAGTTGATTCTTATCCAGTACATTGCTACTGCAGTTATGCGATTAAAGTTGTGGTTCGAGCAGAAGGCAACAATATAGGTCGACGCATGCAGAAATGTCCATCCTATCCAAATGGATGCAATTACACGGAATCGATAGACGAACCTTTATGCCCAAGGGGAATAGCATATGCAAACAAACTCGAAGGAGATATTAGACGTCTCCAAAATGATATTGGACAGTTGCGATTGAACATTACGAGAATCCCTAGAGATTGAACGCATAACATCTATGCTTGCTTTGGTGTTTTAGTTGGCATCCACTATCATTAGTTGTTGTACCTTTAATGACCGGTTGTATCTGTATGTTTTATTAGTGTTATCGTTATGCAAAATATTAGTTGAATCATTTTGATCATAACAACTTGTTTTCATGCGTTCAAACATTGTGTTTCAACCTTAAAAGTATGCATGTTTTAAAATAATAACATCCACGAGCCAATTTAATCGGCTCGTGAGGTCAGGAGCCAATTTTATCGGCACACCATGATAAAATCAAGGCACGCCGATAAAATCGGCGTGCGACTGTTGAAATATATCCGAGATATCTCCCTGAATGTTACGGGTCATAATATTACGACCCGTAACCTTGTTGGAGTTGCTCTAAGCCTTCTCAGAAAGAATAAATGTAACAACCCGTATTTTTGAATAACATGTTATAACATAAATCAAGGCAGAATTAAACTGTGAAATCTGAATCAAGGGAAACGGGCTGTGCCATTGCGTTCGTCTCCTAAAAATACGCGAAATAGAGTCCGAGTTTTCGAAAATCGGAGTCCGTATGACCAAGATATGGCCTCGCGAAGTTTCACGAAAAATTCAAATTCAAAACAGATTCAAATTTCAGAAAATCAGAAGTGGCGGGAAAATTCCCGCCAGACCCAGGGGGTCGACTGGGGAGTCGACCTCCCCCCCAGGTCGACTGGAGAGTTGACCCCAGGGTCGACCTGGGTGTCGACCTGCCTGGTCGGCCCAGGCGGCCTGGTGCACCTGTTTTGGCTGTTTTGACCTGTTTTGTTGGCTAGTGACGGGATTTGATGGCTTGGATTGAATCTAGGGTTAATCCTATGGCTAATACTATCCTAAAACTCTATAAAAAGACCCCTAAGCCTAGCCTAAATCATCATTATTCATTCCTACAACTAAACTATGCCAAAATTGTTCCTCTCATGGCCTCCACTCTCATGCTAAAATTCCTAAGTTTATTTATATGAGAGATTTTGAGTTCATACAAGTGTATTCAAGCTTGTATGAATGTTCTTAGTTTGCATTCAAGTCAAGTTGCAACATTTCTATTACAAAGCAAGAGTTTTTATTGATTTGGCTCAAGGGTTTTTCATTTGGAGCTTGCATATTTGGGTTTTGCATAAGGGCTTCGTCTCAATCTTTATAATAACTATTTATTTGTGTCTTCATAGCATTGTAAGCCCTTTTCTACTTTCTTTTTATTGAACTCTAAAGTTAAATGAATGATGCAAGTTTGGGGTTGATCATTATGATATGCAAGTTTGGTTGATCATCATTATATGCAAGTTTGGTTGATCATTATATGCAAGTTTGGTTGATCATTATGCAAGTTATGTATGACACATGTTGCCATGTTATGCAAGTTTGGATTGATCATGTTATCATGTTATGCAAGTTTGGGTTGATTATCATGTTATGCAAGTTAAACTTGAGTTTGTGAGCTCAAAGCTTCAAGCTTTATATGAAAGGTTGCATTTTGGCAACATGGAAGTTATCATATCCCTTATGATAACTTGCATGTGAGGCTAAATGCGAACTTCTAGCAACTTCTACATGTCATTTGTCACCATGTATCACTCATATGCTAAGTTTGGTTTTATGCATGCTTTTGAGCCTAATAATGCAATATGCAAGTATATGAACATATGTACATTTCATATGCCACCATGTTATACTTGTGGCTTCAACACCTTTTTGTCATGATTATGCCAAGTTCCCTATTTTATCTTTTATACGTTGTTGCGATTATGTAAACGATGGGATTTCGTTGGGGTTGGCTAACATTATGACATAAACATGGTTTTTATAACATGACGTGACATGTTAACTTGTAATTATGTTTTGGAAACATAATGGACATGACACTTAGAAAATATGAGTGTGGCCAACTCGAGGTTGGGTTGAGTTTGTAGCATAAATCTACCCGGACCCGCCCGGCTTAACTAGTGGCTACAAACAATAGGACCCAATGTGAGAAGTTGGTCATGTTGTGCTCGAACCCGAGGTTAGACCAAGTTGTGGTGTAAAGCTACCCGGACCCGCCCGGCTTAACTAGTAACCACAACAAAGTCTAATGTGAGAGGTTAATGCACATTAAGTTAATTAATTAATGCCTCCTGATTAGGGTTAAGTCATGGTCCACTTAATACTTAATCAATTTGGGCTTGATGGGTTAATCAGGGTTAAGTCATGAATCTT
Source organism: Allium sativum (assembly GCA_030737875.1). Lineage (NCBI taxonomy): Eukaryota > Viridiplantae > Streptophyta > Magnoliopsida > Asparagales > Amaryllidaceae > Allium > Allium sativum. Next base: position 562,154,006 of record CM060919.1, on the reverse strand, counting down.
GGGTACACTTAACCAATTTAATCCACGTTTGGATCGGGTTGACCACATTTAACCCATTTAAGGAAACCCTAGTTGCGTGGTCCTTTTCAGCAGTAACCCTCTTGATAGTATCATAAGACCCTAGGACTAGGCTAGGGTGGGGGCACGATTACTGGGCTGACATGTAAGCGACCAAAACGACGGCTGAGTAGGTACGCCGGTGTAGGTCCAGGCGGACTATGGTCGTGCACTTAGTCCAGAGTTGGAAAATCAGGCACGGGTACCAGTAGATCTAGACTGTGCATACTTGATTGGTGTCCGAGGTCTACACCCTAGGACTTGATACACCCTGGGGTAGACCTAGCGCAGTTAGCTACATTGCATGTTTGGGCCGTATGACACTGACACTTGACGAGTTAGGCTTATAGGGAGCCGATCGACTAGACCGAGTAGTTGGACCTTGATTTAGGTCACCTGTAACAACCCGTATTTTTGAATAACATGTTATAACATAAATGGAGGCAGAATTAAACTGTAAAATCTGAATCAAGGGAAACGGGCTATGCCATTGCGTTCGTTTCGGAAAAATACGCGAAATAGAGTCCGAGTTTTCGAAAATCGGAGTCCGTATGACCAAGATATGGCCTCGCGAAGTTTCACGAAAAATTCCCTAATTAAAGTATACTTAATTAAGTGAAATGGGTTGCGCAGAGAAATATATATATTGATATATATATATATATATATATATATATAATTGAAAATTTAATAAATAAATATGCAAAAATGTTCAAAACAGCGAATTGGGAGAGGGGAATAACCGAACCGGCCGATTTTTGAGGTCGACCCGAGCTCGCTGGGTCGACTAGGGGTTAATCCAGGGTGTTTGGCTGTCAACCCGTGGGCCGATTCGCTCAAATGCAGATTTTGCATTTGAATGGTTCTCATGGTCCATCTTTAATCTAAAGGCCCTAGATGGTTCCTACACTTGACTTCTTCCCCAAGACATGCTTTGATGGATTGGATTGAATCTAGGGTTAATCCTATGGCCTAAAACACTTGCCTAATCTATAAATAAGACCCTAACCTACCCTAAATCATCATTATTCATTCTAGCAACTAAACTATGGCAAAATCAATCCTCTCATGGCCTCCACTCTCTTCATAAATTCCTAAACAAATTCTTATGAGATTTTCCATGCATACAAGTGTTTTTAGACTTGTATGATCATCATTAGCTTGCATTCAAGTCAAGTTTCTATCTTTGCATCATAAAGAGAGAGTTTTGATCTATTTTGCTTGCATTTTGGGGTTTAATTGGTTGCATAAGGGTTTTCTTACATTTGCTATACTCATTTGAGTCCGCATAAGCATTGTAAGCCCTATTCCTTTCATACTTAAACTCTAAAGTTAAATGTATGATATGCAAGTTATCATATGTTATGCAAGTTTGTTTATGCAAGTTTGATATGCAAGTTGTCATATATTATGCAAGTTTTATTATGCAAGTTTGTTATGCAAGTGTCATATGATATGCAAGTATGTTATGCAAGTTTGGGATGGTCATATGGTTCATGTTATCATGTTATGCAAGCTTATTTTGAGTATGTGAACATAAAGCTTCAAGCTTTATGCCAAAGGTTGCATTTTGGCAACATGTAAGTTATCATATCACTTATGATAACTTGCATGTGAGGCTAAATGCGAACTTGTGGCCATTCTTACATGTCATTTAGCACCATGTATCATGAATATGCCAAGTTTGGTTTTATGCATGCTTTTTGGGCCTAAAAATGTAATATGCAAGTGTATGAACACATGAACCTTTCATATGCCACCATGTTGAACTTGTGGCTTTAACATTTTTATGTCATGATTATGCCAAGTTCCCTCTTTCTATCATTTATGCGCTATTGCGATATGTAAGCGATGGGATTGCGTTTGGGGTTGGGTAAACTTAAAAGACATAAAAACATAAGCTTGGGAATTTACCTATTAAGTTAGGTCTACCCATTGGGAATTTACCTATTAAGTTAGGTCTACCCAATTGCTTGAAAATTTGTAACATGTTTTGGAAACATGATGGACATGACACTTAGAAAAGATAGGTGTGGCCAACTCGAGGTTGGGTTGAGTTTGTAGCGTAAACCTACCCGGAACCGACCGGCCTAACTAGTTGCTACAAACGATAGGACCCAATGTGAGAAGTTGGTCATGTTGTACCTTGGACCCGAGGTTAGACCAAGTTGTGGTGTAAAGCTACCCGGACCCGCCCGGCCTAACTAGTAACCACAACAAAGTCTAATGTGAGAGGTTAAGGCGCATTAATTAATTAATGCCTCATGATTAGGGTTAAGTCATGGTCCATTTAATACTTAACCAATTTGGGCTTGGTAGATTAACGGGGTTGAGTTAACCTACACTTAACCAATCTGAACTCGGTAATTTCACGGGGTTAAGTTGAACTATACCAATCCAACTCAGTAATTTGATAAGGCTGAGAACCGATTTGATACCTGGTCTGGATAAACTAACTTGATTGATAAGTTAAACGAACCTGCTTTGCGGATCTGTAGGACCCACACTAAGTTAGGCAGGTTTGTAAATTTGTTATCTGATCCGTTAGTCTGAAAACTAATCGTCTGAACTTTGTATGTCTGAACTCTGTTAATAAGTTAATCTGAATCTGATAGTCTGGGGACACAAGGGGGAATACTTGTGTCATCTATTGTTTGGGACCCATATTAGTCAGTAACCCTTTCTGGTATCAAAACTTTGACCCAACTGTAGGTAGGGTCCGGGCACGCTTACTGAACTAATTATAAGTGGTTCATTCTGATAATGGCGATGGGTGTTGATGGTGTGTTCCAACCGGGTCATGTGCGTGCATGGATCCCGGTCTGCCTCTGAGGATGTAAGACGCCGTGACATCTATAAATATGCCTGTGCCAATTGGTTGCCACTTTAGGGGGTGATACACCCTATCGTGGGGCCGACACAGGGTATTTATGTATTAGGGAGCCGATCGCTTGGGTAGGATTTAGGGTACACTTAGTTCTGTCTGATTCTGTTGGTACCGTCTGTTCTGTTGGGTGGCAACACCCGTCTGTTTCTGCGTGGTACCGTTCTGTTAGGGTGGTAAAGGCCCATTATAGTTAGTATTCCGTTTCTGTACTTTATCTGTTAGGGTGGTTAAGGCCCATTATTGTTAGCATTCCGTTTCTGTACTTTATCTGTTGGGATGGTAAGAGACCATTTTTCCCAAGCTCTATTTCTGTATGGACCATTCTGTTCCGTCCTGTTTCGATGTGAACATTGGGGTAACACCTAATCCTGTTATACTAGGATTGGTACCAAGAAGTTGGATCTTGATTTGAGTCAAACACCTGATACTGGGCCAAGTTTAGGCCAAGGGATAAATTCTTGATTATACATGACATGTTAGAATGCTGATACACCTGTGGTGCAAAACCTTAAACCTGATTATGCGATGACACCTTTATCTACCTTGTTAGTTAATCATCATGCTAGTATGTTGTTATCCTTATGTTCATCCCTGCTGCTCATGCCAGTTAATTTTATCAGTTTACATTGATTGTAGTAGGGCTTACTCAGTCTTTTTGACTGACCTGTTTTCTTTCGCCTCTTTTCTTCCGTTCCCCCCCAGGTTCTCAGGGAGGGAATATTGGAGCTTAGCTGGATTTCTGATCGCTTGCTTGTGGGATTAGCTCATGTACAGTCTTGACATGAAGCTAGCTATGGTTATCATTTATTTTGGGGATAGCACTTATGTATTTCAGTTTTCAGATGATGTTGTTTTATCTAGACTTGTTTATTTGGAAAGTTGATATTATGTTGTACCAGACTTGTTTTGAAATGGTTTAAAATCTTCCGCTGTTTTATCTATGTTATTTACTCTGTTTACATATATACATATGTTCTTGTTCTGCCTTGATATATCATTATGCATGTTTACCTGATTCAAACGCCCCTCCAAAGTCAGAGTGCTTGCAAGAGTTACCCTGGCGGAGGTGGGGTGTTACATTTGGTATCAGAGCATATGGTTTACGAGAAGGAACAAAAAGGTTTTTAGAAAACTTTTAGAAACCTATTTTCAAAACCAAGTATAAAGTATTTTCCAAAGAAAAGTCTAGTTTATTTTGAAGGCTATTCCTCAAAAAGCCATTAGCAAAAATCCCTTCGTTTTTCTCTATTCTGAATCTGTCTTTTTCTTCGTTTTCAGTATGGCCGATAACCTTGCTATTCCGGAGGGAGTACACGTACCTGTTTGGTATAGGAGACTTTTGGAGGCTAGGGCGACCGAAGCCGGCCCCGCAGATGTCCCTCCTCCTCCTCCTCCAGTAGTTAATATTCCTCCTCCTGTCGCTAATGTTCCTCCTCCTCCTGTCGCTGAGGTTCCTCTTCCTCCTCCCCCTCAGCATCCTCAGGCTGACTTCGCAAAGACTTGCAAGGATTTCAAAGCAATGGGTGGCAAGAACTTTCAAGGCACCGAGACCTTTGTAGAGGCCAGAAATTGGTTGAAAGAGACCGAGGATTTATTCGCTATCTTTGGATTAGATGATCAGAGAAAGATCTTGTTGGCGGTTTGGCTTATGAAGGATGAAGCCGCTTATTGGTGGGAGATCACCACCGCGACTAGGCCCGTTGAGACATGGGTCGATTTCAGGACAAGATTCGGGCTTAAGTTTATGTCTTCTACTGAAGAGAACTTGCAAATGGAAAGGTTTATTGCTTTGAAGCAAGGAGACATGTCTGTTAAAGAATATGTGAACAAGTTCAATCAGTTAGCTCGTTTTGGCTTGGATATGGTGAGTACTACTCAGAAGAAGGCTCTTCGTTTTGCTAGAGGATTGAATGAGCCGTTACAGGAGTTAGCTATGTCTCATGTGCCCATGGGGGCCACGTTTGAGAGTTTGGTAGATATGGCCCTACTCCATGAAGAGAACAAGAGTGCAAAGAAGGAGGTCAAGGTGAATGAGTCTCAAAACAAGAAAACGGGGCCCAAAAAGGAAATGCAAAAGAAGGAGGAGAAGTCTGAAGATAAGAAGGAAAAGAAGTGCTTTACTTGTGGAAGCTCAACCCATCTAAACAAGGATTGCAGAAAGAGGAAGGGCACTTGCTTTAACTGTGGAGAGATGGGACACTTCACTAGGGACTGCCCGAAGAAGAAAGGGACTACATCGGAAGGAACGGTGAATACTCGCATGGCGGGTGAATAGATTAGGGCTAGAATAATTTGTCTGTAGGATGTTTAATTTTCCTTGTCTAATTTTCAGTTTGAAACTCTTTTTCTGGTATTTTGATTCTTTAATGGAAACTCAGTACTTTAATGCTAGTCTTGCTTCTGATCTGGTAATAGTCTCAAACTCCCTGAGAGTTATAACTCATCTGTTTGTGATAAATTGGGATTTGAGAGTATCTGTGTTGGGCATGAGGGTGACTATGACGAATACATTCTGGGTTTCTACCATGCTTAGTTTCCTAAGAATCATTTGGGGAAAATCTGATCTGTACTAGTAGTCTGTAAGTATATGTACCAAGTTTTTGTTTTATCTGTACTCGCTTCCATCACTCGACTGTGTCTTGTTAAGATAGGAATCCTATGGATGTAAACATGTGTTTGAGACATGTTATGTTTGATGGTTGCAAGTGGATGCAAGTGGTTGCTAGTGGTTGCTCGTGGATGCATAAACACACACTAGGCACTAGATCGGCTTGAAATACACTCTCATATTGCATATGGACGTGTGTATATTTTCAATTCTTATGGTTGCAAGATGGTTAATGCGGCACATGGATGTTGCATATGGATGAATGTTTGTGCACACATATAGTATTATATGATTAGGACTATTTGCATACATAATGGATTCATTTCACTGACATACTTTGCATTGATGATCTTTGCATTAGATAAGAACATATACACACACCTTTTGCATATGTTCATACCGCATTAGAATCTTGTAAGGACAATGATTGCTCGTGGGTGATGTTTTGAGTAGATGGATGATTGGATGGTAGGATACGTTCTTCCTAACTTGGAGATTTCGGGGACGAAATCCTTTAAGGAGGGAGGAATGTAACAACCCGTATTTTTGAATAACATGTTATAACATAAATGGAGGCAGAATTAAACTGTAAAATCTGAATCAAGGGAAACGGGCTATGCCATTGCGTTCGTTTCGGAAAAATACGCGAAATAGAGTCCGAGTTTTCGAAAATCGGAGTCCGTATGACCAAGATATGGCCTCGCGAAGTTTCACGAAAAATTCCCTAATTAAAGTATACTTAATTAAGTGAAATGGGTTGCGCAGAGAAATATATATATTGATATATATATATATATATATATATATAATTGAAAATTTAATAAATAAATATGCAAAAATGTTCAAAACAGCGAATTGGGAGAGGGGAATAACCGAACCGGCCGATTTTTGAGGTCGACCCGAGCTCGCTGGGTCGACTAGGGGTTAATCCAGGGTGTTTGGCTGTCAACCCGTGGGCCGATTCGCTCAAATGCAGATTTTGCATTTGAATGGTTCTCATGGTCCATCTTTAATCTAAAGGCCCTAGATGGTTCCTACACTTGACTTCTTCCCCAAGACATGCTTTGATGGATTGGATTGAATCTAGGGTTAATCCTATGGCCTAAAACACTTGCCTAATCTATAAATAAGACCCTAACCTACCCTAAATCATCATTATTCATTCTAGCAACTAAACTATGGCAAAATCAATCCTCTCATGGCCTCCACTCTCTTCATAAATTCCTAAACAAATTCTTATGAGATTTTCCATGCATACAAGTGTTTTTAGACTTGTATGATCATCATTAGCTTGCATTCAAGTCAAGTTTCTATCTTTGCATCATAAAGAGAGAGTTTTGATCTATTTTGCTTGCATTTTGGGGTTTAATTGGTTGCATAAGGGTTTTCTTACATTTGCTATACTCATTTGAGTCCGCATAAGCATTGTAAGCCCTATTCCTTTCATACTTAAACTCTAAAGTTAAATGTATGATATGCAAGTTATCATATGTTATGCAAGTTTGTTTATGCAAGTTTGATATGCAAGTTGTCATATATTATGCAAGTTTTATTATGCAAGTTTGTTATGCAAGTGTCATATGATATGCAAGTATGTTATGCAAGTTTGGGGATGGTCATATGGTTCATGTTATCATGTTATGCAAGCTTATTTTGAGTATGTGAACATAAAGCTTCAAGCTTTATGCCAAAGGTTGCATTTTGGCAACATGTAAGTTATCATATCACTTATGATAACTTGCATGTGAGGCTAAATGCGAACTTGTGGCCATTCTTACATGTCATTTAGCACCATGTATCATGAATATGCCAAGTTTGGTTTTATGCATGCTTTTTGGGCCTAAAAATGTAATATGCAAGTGTATGAACACATGAACCTTTCATATGCCACCATGTTGAACTTGTGGCTTTAACATTTTTATGTCATGATTATGCCAAGTTCCCTCTTTCTATCATTTATGCGCTATTGCGATATGTAAGCGATGGGATTGCGTTTGGGGTTGGGTAAACTTAAAAGACATAAAAACATAAGCTTGGGAATTTACCTATTAAGTTAGGTCTACCCATTGGGAATTTACCTATTAAGTTAGGTCTACCCAATTGCTTGAAAATTTGTAACATGTTTTGGAAACATGATGGACATGACACTTAGAAAAGATAGGTGTGGCCAACTCGAGGTTGGGTTGAGTTTGTAGCGTAAACCTACCCGGAACCGACCGGCCTAACTAGTTGCTACAAACGATAGGACCCAATGTGAGAAGTTGGTCATGTTGTACCTTGGACCCGAGGTTAGACCAAGTTGTGGTGTAAAGCTACCCGGACCCGCCCGGCCTAACTAGTAACCACAACAAAGTCTAATGTGAGAGGTTAAGGCGCATTAATTAATTAATGCCTCATGATTAGGGTTAAGTCATGGTCCATTTAATACTTAACCAATTTGGGCTTGGTAGATTAACGGGGTTGAGTTAACCTACACTTAACCAATCTGAACTCGGTAATTTCACGGGGTTAAGTTGAACTATACCAATCCAACTCAGTAATTTGATAAGGCTGAGAACCGATTTGATACCTGGTCTGGATAAACTAACTTGATTGATAAGTTAAACGAACCTGCTTTGCGGATCTGTAGGACCCACACTAAGTTAGGCAGGTTTGTAAATTTGTTATCTGATCCGTTAGTCTGAAAACTAATCGTCTGAACTTTGTATGTCTGAACTCTGTTAATAAGTTAATCTGAATCTGATAGTCTGGGGACACAAGGGGGAATACTTGTGTCATCTGTTGTTTGGGACCCATATTAGTCAGTAACCCTTTCTGGTATCAAAACTTTGACCCAACTGTAGGTAGGGTCCGGGCACGCTTACTGAACTAATTATAAGTGGTTCATTCTGATAATGGCGATGGGTGTTGATGGTGTGTTCCAACCGGGTCATGTGCGTGCATGGATCCCGGTCTGCCTCTGAGGATGTAAGACGCCGTGACATCTATAAATATGCCTGTGCCAATTGGTTGCCACTTTAGGGGGTGATACACCCTATCGTGGGGCTGACACAGGGTATTTATGTATTAGGGAGCCGATCGCTTGGGTAGGATTTAGGGTACACTTAGTTCTGTCTGATTCTGTTGGTACCGTCTGTTCTGTTGGGTGGCAACACCCGTCTGTTTCTGCGTGGTACCGTTCTGTTAGGGTGGTAAAGGCCCATTATAGTTAGTATTCCATTTCTGTACTTTATCTGTTAGGGTGGTTAAGGCCCATTATTGTTAGCATTCCGTTTCTGTACTTTATCTGTTGGGATGGTAAGAGACCATTTTTCCCAAGCTCTATTTCTGTATGGACCATTCTGTTCCATCCTGTTTCGATGTGAACATTGGGGTAACACCTAATCCTGTTATACTAGGATTGGTACCAAGAAGTTGGATCTTGATTTGAGTCAAACACCTGATACTGGGCCAAGTTTAGGCCAAGGGATAAATTCTTGATTATACATGACATGTTAGAATGCTGATACACCTGTGGTGCAAAACCTTAAACCTGATTATGCGATGACACCTTTATCTACCTTGTTAGTTAATCATCATGCTAGTATGTTGTTATCCTTATGTTCATCCCTGCTGCTCATGCCAGTTAATTTTATCAGTTTACATTGATTGTAGTAGGGCTTACTCAGTCTTTTTGACTGACCTGTTTTCTTTCGCCTCTTTTCTTCCGTTTCCCCCCCCCCCCCCCAGGTTCTCAGGGAGGGAATATTGGAGCTTAGCTGGATTTCTGATTGCTTGCTTGTGGGATTAGCTCATGTACAGTCTTGACATGAAGCTAGCTATGGTTATCATTTATTTTGGGGATAGCACTTATGTATTTCAGTTTTCAGATGATGTTGTTTTATCTAGACTTGTTTATTTGGAAAGTTGATATTATGTTGTACCAGACTTGTTTTGAAATGGTTTAAAATCTTCCGCTGTTTTATCTATGTTATTTACTCTGTTTACATATATACATATGTTCTTGTTCTGCCTTGATATATCATTATGCATGTTTACCTGATTCAAACGCCCCTCCAAAGTCAGAGTGCTTGCAAGAGTTACCCTGGCGGAGGTGGGGTGTTACATCACCTCATGATATTGGGCCAAGCTTGGGCCAAGGGATCAATTCTTGTTTTTTTTCTTGACATGTTGGAATGCTAGTACACCCGTGGTGCAAAACTTAACCTTGATTATGCGATGACATCTTTATCTATCTTGTTAGTTAATCATCATGCCAGTATGTTATTATCCTTATGTTCATCTCACCTTCTCATGCCAGTTAACTTTACTAGTTCATAGACAAATAGCAGTAGGGCTTACCAGTCTTTTTGACTGACCTGTTTTCTTTCGCCTCTTTTCTTCCGTTTCCCCCCTAAGGTCCTCAGGGTGGGAACATTGGAGCTTAGCTTGGATCTTTACAGCTTGCTTACTGGATTTGCTCATGTACGGTTTTGGATATTGAGCCAGCTATGGTTTATCACTTCACTTTGGGGATAGTACTTTATGTATTTCAGTTTTTCAGTTTATGCTTTTATCTAGACTTTGTTTGTTGGAAAATAATGACTAAGTACTTTGTTGTAACTTAACTATGGTTTTGGAAATGCAAGTTTTATCCGCTGCTTTATTTACTCTGTTTTACTTATATGTTCTGTCTTGTGATTTCTGCATGCACTTTTACCTTGTTTAAACGCCCCTCCGAAGCTAGTGTGCTTGCAAGAGTTACCCTGGCGGAGGTGGGGTGTTACATTAAAGATATTAGTCGAAAAAATGGGAAGGTGCAATGGAAATATACAGGTACCGTTTGATTTTCGGAAGGGGCACATGAAGTTCGTATCCACACCGGAAGCGTTGGAAGCGTCTGACGCGAGCACCAATTTACCTCTTTCAAACGAAAGCTCGGATTTGTAACTTTTGATGCCCCATTCACTCATATTCACCCCTTTACACCCCTTTGCCCCTTTCATGTGCCCCTTCACCATGAAAACCAAAGATCGATTTGGGGATTTCATGCTTTTAATCTGCTAGTGCCGAGGGTGAGGCTTCTTCATAGGGCATTTAACGGAGAAAGAAGCAACCTCCCCTTCCAACCGATGGCGACTACTGACAAACTCCAACTGGTCACTACACTTGGTTTCTCATAAAAACAAACAAGCTCTCCAATATGATTAGGCAACAAATCAGGTCCTTCCAAAGACTAAAGTGATGATAGAACATTTGATAACTAAACCCATACGTGAATGCACAAAACATTCTCTCCAGCTGAATCTATTAAAGGGACATAGTGACAATAAAAATGTTATCATTAGTAATGCGAGGGTCTGCCCGTAAAACCGATATATTTCCTCTCCTCAGGATTTGAAAATAAAAAAAGAACATATCTTTATCAAATATAAAATTTAAAGACCCATTGATCTTCCATTTATTACATAGAATATTCTAATAACAGTGCAGTTGCTAATACCCTCATCAAGGAAAAAAAATACACCAACAAGTGTATTCTTCTTAAACGCTAGTATCTTTTGGAGGAATTAGTAACGCTTTACGATCCTAACTATGTCAAACACTTAAAACAGACCTCCTTGTATTCCAAGTTTCCGAAGAGAATAGGGATTTTCATGAAACGTCTTGAGGTTTAGAGCACACTTTAAACGAAGGAGCATGAACTGGAGATCGTTGGAGTCCTACTGGCATATATGTCAATGCATTTGTATCAAACAAATTTGATGCAGTAATAATATCAATTTCTAGTCCAACAGTCTTTGTCACGAAAACAACCTTTTTAACCATCATAGAATTATTCACAATAAGAGTAGGAACATCATACTAAGACTTACCGGCAGCTACTTCAACATTAGAGATAGATTAAGGCTTGCACGCATCAAAATATCCAAGATCTCTTTGGGAATTGAGACCTTACCGGCAGCTACTGTAATAACCCGGAAATTCTGAGCTAGTTTAAAATTTTTGTTTTGGCAACTTCGACGAATTTTGAGGATTTAAAATAGATTATTTTAAATAATATCGACGAGAAATTTATTTTGAACAGAATTTAGAACGTATATATTTATACGCGTCGTCGTTAGAATATATAATATTTATATTTAATTATAAATAGAATTGAAAATGGCGCGGTAGTTCGATAATTCGATTTCAAACTTCAATTGAATGTACCGGGTGCAAAATAATCCGGATTTTAGTGAAACCAAAAATAATAGAATCTATTTGATAATATCTTTCCAACGAATCTGTAAAATTGAAATTTCATAGCGGGAATCAAAAGATATGTCCAGTTGAAAATTCTGAATAGTCGCTATGGAATTCAGGCCCTTAAAAATGGGAATTTTGCAAACGACCTCGGATTTCGACGAAACCACTTTTGTTGGATCCGTAGTGTCAAATTATTGCTAGATTCCAAATTTCATAATTTTTCGAATCAATATGTGAGCGTGGCAAAGGAAAACGTGTTTGACCAGTTTCAGTTGATTTTAATCGACTGGAAAATGGCCATTTTTCAAACGGTCTTGGAATTCGACGAAACTAGTTTTGTTAGGACCGTATCGTCATTACGAAGCTAGAAAATATTTTTCTGGAATTTATAGAGTTCGTATGTGACCCCGGTAAATGGAAATGCGCGTTCAAATTCAATATATAGAGTTATATGTTGATTTCGACGAAAACTGATCGAAATGATCGAATCAGCTTACGATACATATCCCATTGTGTTCGCAATGGGGGTAATACGCTATGGACGACAGGTGGTGGGCCTCGTTTAGAGGTCGTATGTAAAAGTCAACTTTTTGAATTTAAAATTAATAAAAAAATATAATAACCTATCCCTCTCTCTCGCCTCCCCTATATCTTCTTCAAATCCCCCCCCCCCTCGATTTCATTTTGCAGAAAGGAAAAAAAGAAGAAGAAGGCGACGAAGCAGGGGGAGGAGCCGCCGCCCTCCCCGATGACCACCGCGTCGCCGCTTCAGGTGGCGCGCCCACGATGAAACCCCCCTTCTCGCGCCAGAGCGCGATCCTCCCCCCCCCCAATCGACGCTTCGATCGATGAAACCCCCTACCCTCTGCTGCTCCGCCTGCTACCGCAACCACCTGCACCGACCCCCAACGCGCCACCAACCCCCTCCTGAGCCGCAGCCACCTGGGCTGACCCCCTTCCGACCGCTAATCCTCCGGTGAGCATTTATTCGTCTTTTGAATTGTTTAGATAATATAAACTGATTTTTCTTGTGTCTAAAAACTGAAAGTAATTAGATTTTGAAATACGAAAAGACGTGATTTTTAAAATAGAAAAGACGTGATTTTTAAAATACGAAAAGACGAGATTTTTAAAATAGAAAAGATTAGATTTTTAAAGGAAGAAAGACGATATTTTTAAATGGAGAAAGGTGTGATTTTTACATATGTAGTGGGTTAAAAATATGATTTTTACATAGTAGGAACTATAAAAATGTAATCTTTACGAGATAGAGAATATAAAAATATCATCTTTGTATATGTAGCGAAATAAAAATCTGATTTTTATTTTATATACGTTGAAATAAAGTGGTGATTTTTATAATGATGAAATCTATATTTTTGAAAAGGCGAAATCTATATTTTTGAAAAGGCGAAATCTATATTTTTGAAAAGGCGAAATCTATATTTTTGAAAAGGCGACATCTATATTTTTGAAAAGGCGAAATCTATATTTTTGAAAAGGCGAAATCTATATTTTTGAAAAGGCGAAATCTTTTTATATAGTAGCGGTGTAAAAATAGGATTTTTATATATTGAATAACGAAGTAAAAAATCCGATTTTTATATATTGAATAGCGAAGTAAAAATTCGATTTTTATATATTGAATGGCGAAGTGAAAATTCGATTTTTAAATATATGAAGCGATTATAAAAATATGATTTTTAAATTGAAAGTGAACAAATAAAAATGTGATTTTTATATATGTAGTGGCTACGGGCGACGAAAGCGATAAGAGACGAGAACGGAGAAGATTTCTAAATGAAGTGTCGTGGAATTGGATAGCTATTGGTGAGAACTTCTCACTCTTCAATTTCTTTTTCTAGTTATATATATATATTAGGATGCAGACGGTGTTTAGTAGCACCCGACACCCGTCATCCACAGACCATGGATGGCTTGTTTGTTTAATTGTTTGGTTGTGTAGTTGGTTAGATGATTTGGTCTAAATTGAATTGTTTGGTGAAATGAAATTGATTTGATTGATGTGTGAATGGCGTGGGCCTTCACTAGACCGGGGATAAGGCTAGGCCTCGTCCCGTTTCTAGTATCGTGCCGTTATGCCGCCGAAATTTTCTAAAATAAGTTAGAAAAATAAAAATATCATTTTTATTTTGTAAATGAACAGAATAAAATTTCATGTTTTAAAATAAAACATTTTATCGTTAAAAATATAATTTTTAACGTGAAGGTGAATAAATAAATATTTATAAACAAATCGGCCGATTTGTTTATATACACTGATTTGACTGATATTGATTGGGTCGATAAATTTTACACATCGCCCAACTGCACAAATAAAATCTGTGTTTGATTGTTTGAAACCCCACACGGGTATTGGGATAATATATGACATACACCAATCCCAATAATTAGTTGTATGTCGATCGATTGATTGACAGGCTGTTATAAGAGTTAGATATCTATATTTGATGCTTATACAGTGTAGTGCACTTTGGATGATGGTTGATTATTTATCGTTGCTATTATATACATGTGTTGTATGGAATCCATATAGTTAACGCTATATGGTGATTGATTGGGCCTCATTCCAATTTAGAAGATAAAGAATATTATAAAATAAAGGTTCATGTGTTGACCGTACTCATCCGTTGAGATTAGTCATGTGTTGAACGAAATATTTTAACAATAAAATTTACATCTTTATCATTATAAAATAAAGGTTCATGTGTTGACCGTACTCATCCGTGAGATTAGTCATGTGTTGAACGAAATATTTTAACAATAAAATTTACATCTTTATCATATATAAAATTAGAAACTAACTGGAAAATAGATAAGATGAGTGGTCTCCTGGATATTAATCTGATGTTGGTTTCAGCCTTCGGGGTTAATATTCAGGGAATCGTTCTCTCACTAATTTACGGTTGGAGTCTGATTTAATATCAAACGATAGATACCTTAATTTTCATAAAATATAGTAAATAACAAAAATAGTCACACGTGGACAATACTCATTCGTTGAGATTAGTCGTGTGTTGACAAAAATATAGATTCATTTGTTGAATAGAATAACGAAGTTATCGAAATATATAAAGCCGTGTTGATCAGAGATGCGCTATTTTGACGCGAAAGATATTTATATCGATTATATTCGTTTTTATAATGAATATTGAAAAGAGATAAAAATCGAATATAATTGCAAACCAATTTGAATTGAATATAATAGAAAACCAATTTGAATTGAATCGAATAGAAAACCAATTTGAATTCGAATTAAATAGAAAACGAAATGAATTCGAATTGAATAGAAAACGAAATGAATTCGAATTGAATAGAAAACGAAATGAATTCGAATTGAATAGAAAACGAAATGAATTCAAATTGAATAGAAAACGAATTGAATTCGAATTGAATAGAAAACGAATTGAATTCGAATTGAATAGAAAACGAAATGAATTCGAATTGAATAGGAAACGAATTGAATTCGAATTGAATAGAAAACGAAATGAATTCGAATTGAATAGAAAACGAAATGAATTCGAATTGAATAGAAAAAGAAATGAACTCGAATTGAATAGAAAACGAATTCGAATTGAAACGAAAATGAATTCGAATCGAATTAAAAATCGATTTGAATTGAAATCAAATAGAAATGAAAATAAAAAGGATTTATAATAGAAAATTCAATTTTGATTTGAAATAAAGGTTGAAATTGTTTTTGAAACGAATTTAAAACTATTTATATAATTCGTTTTAAATAGAAATCGACGAAATATATATTATATATATTATATATATAATATAATGGCCTGAATAGAACGCGTCGCGCCGCGGCAGTTCGTAAATTTCGACCATTAACTTCGAACGAACATTACGGGAGATCCGACCGTCGGATTCTCCTAAAACCGGAACCGTTGGGTTCGTATCGAAAAGAGCTTTCTAACGAGTATTAGAAATTTGAAATCTAACGGTTGGATTTGGAGATACGTCCAAATCAAATTTGAAAAAGGTCGTTGTAAGTGCAGTTCGATGGCCGTTGATGGAAATCGACTGTACGGGCCTTGATAAAATTATTAAAAATAGTAATAATTTGTGTTAAATCATAAGAAATGATTTGGGAAAAATTGGGATGAAAAACTCCATATTTGAAAATATAAAAATAGATATTTATCGAAATGAACTAGTTTTGAGCTAAAATTAAAACCCATTTATTTTTAAATAAATAAAATGGATTTGAAATGGGTTTTAGATAGAATTGATTAGTGGGTTTATCATGAAGGGTGTTTTAAATAACACTTGTTCTTTAACCCGATAATAAATAGAATGTGATTTGGGTTTATCGTGAACTGTGTTTTAAATGACATTAGTTCTTTAACCCAGTAAAAGGAGTTTTAATGAATCAGCAATTAGATTGAAATGTGAATTGATAATCAAAATTATCAAATTTGGAAAATGAACGAGAATGGAGTATCACCAGTTTTGCTCCAAAGCGGTAGTTAAATCTTTAATTAGATTTGAACGTGAAATGGTAATTAATTTTACCGATAACACCGTGGTATTAGATATGGAGTATTACCAGTTTTGCTTCATGGGATGAATAGGTTGGGATTGGGAAATAAAATAAATAATTACTTCGGTGTGGTTCGCTAATCTCGACTAGTTTGGGAAAACCATAATTTGGTTTGAAATGACATCCAAAGGAAGATTATAGGATAAATTTAAAGAATTTATCTTGGATAAAATTAATGGGAACATTTCCCTGAGAATATGAATTGGAATGAGGCGTATGTTGTGTTTGTCTAACATTTGTTTTTAATATACGCGGGTTGTTCGGAAAGGCCGGGTTTATACCCATTCTGAATAACCGATTCGACGATAAGTCGAAGATGAAGACGGTGGTCGAAGACCGGAAGTCTTCACATCGTTTGGATAATTACTGACGATCCTGATTGGGCTGTACACCCAAGAGGATGGAAATAGTTGGTGGTTGTCCAGACGTACTTGGAGATCGATGGATATGAGAGGAAAGTGCCTCCGGTTTCGTTCAGACCCAGAACGAACTTGTAAATGGATTGTGTGTCTGACATTGGATTTTATTCTGTATTGATTGATTTCTGTTAAATATATATCTGTTTGGCGGCGGAGAATTTATTCTCTTGCTTAACGCCCTTCTCTGAGACGTACGAGCTTAGAGGTTATATATCGATAGATATCAATCGCATGGCATGAATTGCCTGTGTGACACGCTGAGTTGCATGGATCAAGGCTTCTGCTGAAAAGCAAAGTCTTGTGGTTGATGATCAAAGCACGGCCTATGTGGCAGCTTTGTGTATAGCGTGAATTCGCGAGCCTCACACCTTGGTATGAGTTAAAAACGGGATACAGACCGTTGGGAGAACACGACGTTTCTTTCTAGCTTTGGTGGTGTCAGTGACTTACCAGCCCTGACATTTATATACTTTTCACCTATGTGGTTGTTGGAATGAGGCGCCTCGATTATAGGTCTGTAAGGACCGGGAAACGTGTGTTCATGCATAATTAATCCTCAAACGTAAGAGAGGACCGGCCCAACCGATCCAGGGTTACCCAGAGTGTGTAGTCCTGAGGCATTTGCTAGAGTGTCTCGAAGCGGAGAGGAGCTTGCCCCTTGCCTCGACTCATGACGGAAATCCAATTTCCAATACGAGATACTTCGGTTTTATTTGTAGAGCCTAGTATGGCGACATGATAGATGGTACCCATGCCGCCTATGATTGATATTTATGATTGAAATTGTTTCGACACTATACACTTATAATAGTATCAAATGATTTGTTTTAAACGTACCAAGCATGTTTGGCTATTATAAGGGAAAACCCTATCCTCTGGCTTGCGTTGCATTGTGTGATGGGACCTGGGTCTTATAATAGCTTCATTTTTTGAAAAAGCATTGCGTTGTTTATCCTATGCACTGGTATTCTTGGGAGAAAACCCATTCCGTGTTATACGGCGTGGTCCCTTGAATTACTCTCTTTTAAAGTAAAGTTTAAATAACTATTTTAGTTCTCACACCAGTCACATGACTGACCTGGAGTTTATTGTTTTAACCTAAACTCTGGGTGCCCCTATTTTCCGCACGGGCAGCTAGTAGTTTTGGATTTGCAGATTTATATTCATAGGATCCTGGTTTACAGCTGGAATGATATCCGGAAAGCTCTGTATCCGTATATCACCTTCAGTTGTGCTTCGTATTATTTTTCCGCTGCTATGTAATTTAATGTAATCTCTGATATTTATCGAATGTAATTTATTCATTATACTCTGTATATTCTTGTATCTGATGGAATTGTTGTAATAGCAATGAAATGTTCTTCTGTCTGCGTTCTGATTTGTCTTGTCCTCACAGTAATTCGTTATTTCTCATCTCTTCGGAGACCGGGGAAGTTCGGGTCGCTTCAGCTACTTCAACATTCGAGACAGTCCAGCAGTCATGACGGATTTGGAAATTGGTATGGACTTGCTACGACTGGTCTAAGTCAATGGGAAGAACGAACGTCGTTGAGAATTGGCGATGGCGGTTTCACTCGGATCTTCCCTAAACGAAATGTGTCTTTGATTAGTTGGCTAGTGAATTGTTTACTTACTTCCGTATTTTCCAAAATAATTTCTTTTTGTTTTTTAATGCATTAAAAGTGGTAGTTGCTCAAAAAAATTTCAAAATTTTCCTTAATTCAAAAATACAATATCACTGAAATTTAATAGATTCCTCAATTAAAAATGCAACATTAACAACATTTAGAGCATCTCCAACGGTTTCTTGATTAAATATTACAATTCAGCTGATTACAGGATGTAATTCGAGCCATTTTCCAACAGAATTCAATCTTGGACGCCTGTTCAACAGGCGCCCAACCTTTTTTTTTGGGCGCCTGTTGAACAGGCGCCCAAAGACCCAGTGCCTATTCAACAGGCTTCCCAAAAAAGGGGGCCCCACTCCATTTTCATATGAATTGTTTCTCTAGTCAAACTCATACTTTAAGTAACTAAACCATTAAAATTTATAAATAGAGGATGACAACCCACGAAAACACCGAAAATTATACGAAAACGTCTAATATAATACCATGCATAAGTCAGTAGTCATTAGTGGACGATCCGAAATTTTTAACAAGTTGTTATGATCAAAATGATTCAACTAATATTTTGCATAACGATAACACTAACAATAAAACATACAGATACAACCGGTCATCAAAGATACAACAACTAATGATAGTAAATGCCAACTAAAACACTAAGGCAAACGTAGATTCCAACTACATGTTATGCTTTCAATCTCAAGGAAGTCTCATTATGTTCAATCGCAACTGTTCATTATCATTTTGGAGATGTTTCATCTCTCGTTCGAGTTCGTTTGCATATGCTATTCTACTTGGGCACAAAGGTTCGTCTATCCATTCCATATAATTGCATCCGTTTGGATAGGATGGACATTTCTGCATGTGTCGACCTATATTGTTGCCCTCTGCTCGAACTACAACTTCAACCTCATAACCGCAGTAGCAACGTACTGGATAAGAATCAACTCCATGTTCATATGGTGGTACTCGATAGAACTCTACTTCTTGTTGTGGTTGAGCGACCGCCTGTTCATATGATAGTTGAACATGTGGTACTTGAGCTTCATGTGTAAGATTTACGTTCCCCTGTTCATGCGATGATTCATCCTGGGGTCTTATTTGGTTTAGAAACTGGAATTCGTCTTCGAGCTCCTAAAGTCTCATTTGTGCGTGCGCCTGTTCATCAGAGCCTGTACATATAAGAGTGCTACACTCTTTATATTTTATGTACCAAAAAATAATTCAAACACTTATCCACAAAACCAAATCAAATCATGTCAGAAAGAGCTAATTTTTCACGATGACAGTGATGACAACTTTGATGAAATGATCGACGATCACTTTCCAGTGTGAAAACGAGCTATTAGCTCTTCGGTCCATACAACAACACGATGGTTACTTCATATTCAAACAAAATGCGTCGCGTACAATGAGACTTACTGATCTCCAAAAAATTACATCTGCATTGCGCATACTTGTGTACGCCGGACCGGCAGACTCCATAGACAAAAATCTGTGTTTGGGTGAAAGCACTATGCTTGAGTCTCTCAAGCATTTTTGTCAGGCAATCGTGGATATTTATGGTGATCAATACTTACGCAGACCAAACGCGTCTGAAATTACTAGATTAACTGAGATGCATGAAAGTAGAGGATGACCGGGGATGTTAGATATCGATCGTATGCATTGGGAATGGAAGAACTGTCCAAAGGCGAACGTCGGAGCATACCAAGGCAAGTCTCATAGATGAACGATAATTTTAGAAGCCGTAGCTTCATATGATTTATGGATTTGGCACGCATTTTTTGGAATGCCTGGTTCTAACAATGACCTAAACGTAGTCGAGCGTTCTACGTTATTCAATGATTTAGCAAATGGTAGGTCGACACCATTTTCATTTACTTTAAGCGGTAACATATACGACCATGATTATTATCTTGGGAATGGCATATATCCTAAATGAAGTACTATTGTCAAGACAATTCCAACACCAATAAATAACAAGCAGTCCAAGTTCGCGGCAATGCAAGAAGGCTAAAGGAAAGACATGGAAAGATCGTTTGGAGTTCTCCAATCAAGATTTGCTATTATTAATAACCCATGTAGACTTTGGGATCCATTTAAAATGACAAAAATAATGTATACTTGTGTTATTTTGCATAATATAATCTTAGAGGACGAAAGAGATATGCAAGAAGACTATGTCACGCAGATATGATTAGTAGTGAGATTGAACTCGAGTTTCATGTTTCTAGCCAAATGGCATATCGAAGTGTTCAGCTCCACAGAAGACTACAAGTCGATTTGACCAATCATATCTGGAACTTTTGTGGCAATCAATAAACTAGCTAATTATCATGTTTTTTTCTATGTTACTGTATTTCGTTTAATTATGTATTGGGAATTCCTTGTTTATGTCAGTTTTATTTTAAAATTTGAATTGCACTTTTAAGTTGTTTGAATTTGATGTGTAACGGTAATTTGTTCAGTACTCAAAACAAATACAGGTATCGAATCCAACTTTGATTGTTGTGGCAGTGTACCAAAAAGGAAACAAAAACGTAATCAAACTGGGCAACTATACAACATGCGCCCAGCCTTGGGGCGCCTGTTGAACAAGTGCCTCAAACCAAGCGCTTGTTAAAACAGGCACCTGGTTTGAGGTGCCTGTTCTACAGGCTTCCCAAGGCTGGGCGCCTGTTGTACAACTGCACAGTTTGATTACGTTTTTGTAATCAAAAACGCTGAATTCTGAACCAATTCAGAATGCTATACTCTGTTGGAGGCTTGTTTGAGTGCAATTCTTACAAAAACGTAATAATTAACCATTGTTGGAGATGCTCTTAGAGAAGTTCAATTCATATAATGTTTTATGCAAGAAATATTAGGCAGTGTTATAACAACCATTTTACTTATATAACATTTTCATAAAATGCGATAAAGACAGCGTTACATGCAATATTTTTATAAGTGGATCGAAAATCGAACCGTGATGAATTAAAATTAAAGTTTCTTGTGTTAATTAGACGGTCAAATAATTGGAATTGTAAATTGTTGTTGTTTTTAATAGAAAACATACAGTTTTAAATACATGCTACAATGCAAAATATAAAAATAAAATTAGAATCTTCAAAGTTTGCAATCGAAGTTGTATACCATTGTAGTGCATGACTATATCAATAAAGCTATAGAAGTGCACATTGTATTATTGTAAAACCATATAAGTTTGATGACGATGAACTTGATGAAACAAGCAGTGGTGTAGGAATAGTTTGTAGATGTGAATGAATAAGTTGTAAAGTTCATTGTTTAGATTTTAGGGATGATGATGATTTTTAAGCGAGATTTATTTATTTTATTTCAAATAATTTATAAATAATACGGAGAATGAGAATGAGATAGAATGACGTGAAAAATAGGAGAAAAATAGAGAAATTATGGTGCAATTAAATAAAGTGAAAATAAAGTACACGTCCCTAACAAGTTTGGAAATTAAAATTTGGGTGCGTTTGGCACAGGTCCATGTTAAGGTTTTAAATTAGGCTCAGGTCCGTTCATAAATTATTGTAAATTTAGTCCTTATTATTCGAAAATTCAGTAAAAAAATTATTTATTTAAAAAAATCACGTAAATTCGTATTTAATTAAAACAGGTAAACACAATCATACCAAAAGACATCAAAAACCACGTCAAAACCAAAAAAGCAGAAAAACAACGAAAACAGCAGTTAAATGCATACTAGTATGCACATATTTGGATTTTGATGCATACATCTGTGCAAGAATTTCAGTTATGTATCTGTGTTGAAAATACTTGCATACATCTGTGCAACTATAGCATAATTCTTGCATGAAAATACGCGATAGTTCACACACATGCAAATCAATTCGAATTTAATTGCATTCACGTGTGCAGATAAAACATAAAAGTAGCACACATGCATGCAACAATCCACAGGCAAAAATTCAGTTAACTTTTCTTCATGGGATACTTTCATACAAATGTGCAAGTATTTCAGAATAATTGCACACACGTATGCAAGTTTTCGTCCAGATTTTTCAATACAAACAGCGTATGAAATAGTTGCATTCATGTGTGCAACTATTGGTAAAAGTTGCACACATGTATGCAATTTTTTTTTTAAATTGCGTGGACTTCTGTGAACGTTTCCAGAATTTAGATTTTTTTTTAAAAAAAAAAAAAATTGGAAGCACCAAAAAATTTGGCCAAAAAACACGGAAGTACTGAAAACAGGAGGTGGAAATGAATGTAAACTTGGGGAGTGATGTGACTTCTATTTCGATGAGTTTTAGGGACCTGACACTAATATTCACTTAAAACTTTTCGTAACTTTACATGCAAAGCGGGTCCCTGTTTTTGGACTTCACATGTTTTTCGAAGGAAAAAAAAAGCGCTCCCATGTAAAAATAAAATAAAAAAATCGCAAATATTCGCAGAAGCAACCTAAATTTTTTTTGCATTTATCTCCGCATTAATACCGAATATACGCATATATGCATCCATATTTTATACTGAAAAATCTGGGTGAATATATGCATACATGTATGCATATACTGGTTATACTTGCTGAGATGTATGCATATAACGATGAATTAATATGCATGAGTTACAAATTGTTGCTGAAATGTATGCGTTTATTCTGTATTATATGCTGAAATATATGCATAAAAGCTAAAGCAAATGAAGACTTATGAATATGTGCTGACATGTATGCATTTATATTGCTTATAAAAGCTGAAACACATGCATAAAAGGCGTATGTTTGAAAAAACAGATCAGGATTGAATTAATGCATCAAACGATGCATTTATTGCAGTATTACTGCATACATTTCTGCATTAATACTGTAGTTTGATGCAGAACTGGAGTATATACAGAAATGTATGCATAAATTGCAAATAAATGCATCATTTGATGCAATATACTGCAGTTTCGTGTTTTTTTTTTTTTTTGATGCATTTTTTGTGGGTTTAACGCATGAATTGATGACGATTAGTTGTTGTATTTAACTATGAATTTACGTGATTTTTTTTTTTTGATTTTATTGAGAACTTACGAAAAATAGGGACCTAATTTATAAAATTTTAAGGGAGGGATATGACGTGAATTTTGAAATCTTTTAGGGCTTTGAGACAAACTGACCCTTAAATAAAATACTGACCCCTAAATAAAATAGACGACATGACCATTATTTCGAATTCATACTCTGACTAAAGTTTTATTGAGTTAAAAATTAAAATGGTCAAAAATGTGGCCTTGATTCACTTGCCAACTTTTTAATAAAAATCGGCACTGCTTCTTATTAGTGGTGGACAAAAACCGCATCACAATACGGAAACTATCTAAATCGAACCACAAAAATGATATTAAAAAATTGAACCAAATTCTTCTTTGAAGCAAATACCTCAAACCAAACAGGCTCGCAATGATACGGTTCAGTTACGGTTTGAACTGTTGACCCAACCGCATTAAACAAAACCGAACTGAATACTGCACTAATAATTTTGTAATAAAAATATAACTAATTTCTATCTAATTTTTTGTTTTAACGATGTATATTTTATTTTCAGCGTATGTTGTTATTATATTAATAATAATCGTTATCACAAAGGAACAATTTATAGTTTAGGTATAATAATTTCTATATCATTTTTTGGATAATGTTAATCATAATCTTATTTAAGTTATCTTACTTAATTAATGTTTATGCATTAATTAACGCTGATTTTGGTTAATATACTAAAACAATTTTACTTTTCATTTAAATGTAAAATTGAAATATTCATGCAATCAGAAACTGTTTTTTCAATTCAAGATAACATTGTGTGTTTTAACCTTTAAGTAACAACATCACACAATTATAAATTGATTGTTGATGGAAGTAATTCTTTTATGACAAATTCTAGTTATACATCGTAAATTACTTTATCTACACCATTAAAAAAAATTAGTTAGATTAAAGACAAAAATACCCTTATTAAAAAATAATCAAAATAAAATTAAATAATAAAAATTTCGTATGTCCGCATCATACACAATCGTTAAAATTCTTTTATAAATTAATTGGAATTTCTATGTGTTAGCAAGTGAATTTAATTTAACTTCTATTGAAACGTTAAATTTTATTCATATTCTTTCTTGTTATATTCATGTATAATCAGCTCTAAAATTATGCATTTCAAATTAGTCATAAAAATAAATTTAGAAATGACGTACTAAAATTAATATGGTTTATAGTGTACTAAGTTCTCAATTTTTACTATATTTAAATTGGATTTTAATTTATAACCAAAATTTAAGTAGATTAGTATTTTATTATTCAAAATTTTAAGTTAAATTCTAATATATAAATAATTAAATAAATATAAATCCAATCAAGGATTTGAATTTGAGTTGCAAAAGTGAATTCATTGCATATTAGAAATCAATATTTCTTAGTTCGATCAATGCACGTGTGAAAGATACTAAATGAGAAATTTATTTTGTTCTATTCGGGCTTGAGGACAATTTAGTAATATGTATGGTGTATACTAAGCAATAAGTGGTGTATATGATTTAAAAAAAAAAAATCTGGTGTATTTAAAACAATCTAAGATGTACAAATAGAATTTGCCTTTTTTTTATTTCAATTTAATACGGGTTCAAACTAGAATGAATCAAAACTGGACCGTATTACGATAAAACCAGACCGAAATCGAACCGTTTGAATGCTTTGTATTTTTGATCAACCGTTTGATGCGATGCGAAAGTGGTTTGGATTCCAAACAACATCAAATCAAACTGTGTCCACCCCTACTTCTTATGCCTTCGGCTCGCCGTTGTCTTTACAACCCATCCACTCCATCAAATCTTACGGCCATGTCCATCGGCTGTCATGCCATGCAAGATATTGCCGAAGCACATTTACCAAGCGTTTGGATTAGATAAAAAGAAATGTTTTTTCATGAATTTAGCGCAAAAATTGAATTAAAACGTATTATATTGTGAGTAATTCTCATACAAAAATCACGATTGATCAGGCTAACTTCGCATTCCTTCTTTAATTTTGAACTTACTCATCCTTTTCATTTCAGTTTAGACAGTTTATGGACAAAGAATATATAGTTTTTTCATCACCAGTTAAGGAGCTACATCAATGACCTTTCCTGAAAAGAAAAAAGAAGGCATCAAGAGTTTGGGTAACAATAGAAAATTCGCATTGTTCTTTATATTTTCCTAAGACTAAAAAATCTTACATATGTGGAGGCGATGCTTCCATTTTTAAAGTCATCAAAAGTATAACTCTACACATGTAAAACAACGATAACCTCTCTTTAGCCTTTTTCACCTATGGGTCGGCTCGAATATTCAGCCACCCATGTCCAAAACGAATATTTTCCTTATCATTTTCTGAAGAACTCAAACTCTTCCATCTATAAATGTACACTCTTCCACATAAATCTTTCTGACACAGCAGATTTCCATGGTTCCAGAACTAGAGGTACGTTAATATGTTCCCTGTTAACTCCTCCTAACCAGTTACATATATACGTTTTACTCAGTCAGGCGTTCTCATGTTCACAGAGACCTCGGGTCACAGAATTACAGCTACGGATCGACTGCAACGGCTGCATCCAGAAAATCAAGAAAGCGCTGCACAACGTAGATGGTGAGCAATCATCCGTTATGATACTTTGGAATGTGTATTCATGATTCTTCTACAGGTGTTTACGAGATAGCCATAGACATTCCACAGCAGAAACTGACCATAGTCGGCAGAGCAGAGCTGGAGAAAATACTGAAGGCGATAAAGAAGACAAGAAAGATAGCGACCATCTGCTCATATGTGGATCCAAACGCTCCTCCACCAGAACAGCCACCTGAAAACGCGCCACCGCCGGCTGCACCTGAAGCACCGCCTGGTCCACCACATCCGGAACCAGCTCCAGCAGCCAACTCTGAAGGGCCACCCAATGAACCACCACCGCCGCATCGAGAAGAAGATGATGCAAAGCCTACTGAAGAAGCAAATACCAGACCGGAGAACGTACACATGGTGCATTATTACCCGTACACGTATCATAGACGTATCGAGAGTCCGAGGTCCGTGTACCAGTGGTCGCCACCCCCACCCCCGAGGTACCGTTATAGCTGGATGGAAGATGATCAGGATAGTTATAACTGTCAGAGTAGGCAGCGAGGAGACTGCAGTAGGATGAACTCCATGTTCAGTGAGGAGAATGCGAATAGCTGTGTAATCATGTAGCCGCTTTGATTTATAATAAGATGCCGATAGCAATTTTGGTTCTGGCGATTGATTATTTCTTTGCATTTGGGAAAAGAATAACTTGCTGAATGAATACTCTATGGTATACAGTCGTTCAAAATTCATGGGTACATTACTGATTGAAGAAATTAAGAGTTGATCGAGGTCAGGAAGGGGTTGAAACGTTGGGATATAGAATTTGTTATTGGGACTCCAAGTTTAAGAGAAGGTCAAATTTACATGTCTTAAACAAAGTTAAATTCATAAGAGGATATACGTTCTGATTTAAATTTTTTTTTTTTTTTTTTTTTTTTTTTTTTGGGGCCCAAACTTGTGTTACAAAACTCTATGCATAGGCAATGTACATTCGATAATTCTGATCATCATTTCATCAATAAAAAGGTGTTTCTTCCATCAAATACAATTCATAATACAGATTACTTTCTGTCTCAATTCATATCA
Organism: Allium sativum; assembly: GCA_030737875.1. Classification (NCBI taxonomy): domain Eukaryota; kingdom Viridiplantae; phylum Streptophyta; class Magnoliopsida; order Asparagales; family Amaryllidaceae; genus Allium; species Allium sativum. Next base: position 562,126,896 of record CM060919.1, on the reverse strand, counting down.
ACACAGCTATATCAAATTCCTCACAAGTAACCATGTCATTCCATCTAAAGTGAACATTATTCGGTTAAACCAAATAAACCAATCAAACCAATTTATTTTGATCGGTTTGGTTCGGTTTTGAAATTAAATTGGTTTGTAATCGACCTGAAAAAATATTAAGTTCGTTTATCGGTTTAACCAAATTAACTGAATTTTTACTATGTTTTCAAAATTATTGATATTATAATAAATATTTTAGGTTAACTTAGTTATTTAAGTATATATTAATCATTACCTATGTGTCAAAATTAATATTAAAAAGCATAAAAATCAAAAATAATAATTCTGTAATCATATGTTTATAATTTATTTCAAATTATAATGAATATTTCAAACATAAAGTGTAAAACATTTTTAGTTCGGTTTAATTGGATAATCAAACAAACCAACCAAATTTAATTTAATTGGTTTGGTTTGGTTTTCATTTTTATTGGTTTTGGTTTGGTTTGACAAATTTATCACCGGATAAACCAAACCAACCAAATGTTCACCTCTGATTCATACATGACAGACTCCATGTTGCAACAATACATACTGCTTTTTTACTTCATTGTTATTTCCACTTTCATTATGTCTGCATGGAATTCTCCGCATGCACTGACACTATGTATGGCTATCTTATGTTGTCACCTGTAGAAGCAATTCCAGCCTGTTTTCAGTGCTAGAAAGTTTGATGAAATCATAGCGAGCAATTGCAATTCATTGGTGTAAAGTGAATGCTTGCAAATGAACAGTTCCTTCGAATTCGTCTTCTACAAAATTTTGAACTGCCTCTGTCATTGTCGCAGTTACCATAACAGCTTGGAATTCCCGATACCCTGATTTTTCTGCATGTTTCTTTAGTGGTTCTAAGAACTATCAGGACCACCCCTGTCCAACATTGTATCTCAGTATCTGCCTAATGTTAGACCTAGATTTTTTTTCTTTGAATTCTAGTAATTCTTGGATCTAAATTGGACATTTTCTCCTTGGAATAGCACGAAGTAATGCGTAAAGATGATGCAGAGATCTGAAAATAATAACAACAATGAACCAGATAGGACGAAAGCTTAATTCTTTATTTTCAACAAATGTTTGACTAATTGAAAGTTTGAGGGTTTGTGAGAGAAAAACTCCCAAAACAACTCGATAACCATTTCTCACGACTCATACTCCTTATTTATAGATGGGCATTATTATTGACACTCCAAATATTGTTAGGGAAGGCCAATTTTTTACTTTCTAAAAAATTGTTAAGGGGAGTACCAAGGAGGAAAGTAGCCCCTTAACAAATAAATATAATTTTACACTATTATCCATTTAGGCTTAATTTGGGTTTTTGTGATTTAGGAGACTTATGATTTTACAATTGGCTATTTCTATTTGTACACCAAAAATTGCTAAACATATACCAAAAATTATAATATACTAATATACACCATATATTACTTTACGCCGTTTCTTTTACTAAAATATTCATGTTCTCATCTTCTTTTTCTTTCCCTTTTCACATTTAAAACACAATTATCAAAAATTAGAAACTCTTTGCATCAAATTGAGTAAAATTTTACAAAATGAAATATATTTCTTGTACTAATATTGCAGCTTTTATTAACTTTATGAAAAAAAATCAATTTCAACAAAATTACTGTAATTTTACAAAATAAATCAACACTTCTAAATTAGACCGTTATTTTTGAATGTTTTCTTAATTGAAATTTTAGATCTCATGATTAAATAATTCATTAACATATCTGGTTTTATCAAATTTCAATACTTTTAAGAATGTTTTGACTTTTTATATGCAGAAGTATTAAAAAAGCAACTATGAGAAAAGGGTAATTTAGCAATAAAATTTTATAGAAAAATAATGGTGTATGTTAAGGAATTTTTGGTGTATAAATAGAATTTGCCTTTATGACGAGTAATTTTTAGAAGTAAGGGTAAAAACGTAAAAAAGTTAAAAAAATAGTCATCTACATGATCCCTCCCTTAACAATTTAAAAAAAGCGGAGTGTTCTTAAAATTTGGCCTCCCCTTAACAGAAAATGGAGTGTCAATAACAATGCCCTTATAGATAACAAACCCCTTAAACATGGGTTAGACCGAATTAAGCCCAATTACAACACTTTAATTACACAGCATACGCTAGTGCACATGCACAGCAAATCTGGGTGCCATGTCAGAGTTTTGCCAGCATGGCTTCCACCAGTGGATCGCCCTCCTAGATTCTGTGATGTTCATTGATCATCCCAGTCACTGATGACGTGTCTTTTCTGTTCGGATCATTCTGCACCCAACTGTTCGACGAATTGCCTTCCATTGTTTTATTTGCACAAACAACTTCTAGTCTCCACCTCTTTGCTGTTGTACTTCCACAATTAATGGAGGATTGATGTAAGAGCATAACACTCCCCTCCCCTTCAAAATTTGACCTTGTCTCAAGGTCAAAAGTTGGAAATCTCTTCCCTAACGTCCAACATTTGATCAACACTTGGGTTACAGCCCTATTATTTTTGGGAACTATTCTTCTATCCACGATTAATTCAGGTTCATCTATGATCTCTTCTATGTAGGTAGGGTCACTTTGCTGTATAATAACCCCCTGCCCTAGTCTTCTTTTTAGTTGAGAGACATGAAACACATGATGTATCTTGGCATTGCTGGGGAGCTCTAATTCATATGCAACTGTGCCAATCTTTCGAATAATTTTATATGACCCATAATATTTAGGAGATAACTTGTTAGTTTTTGCACGACTAACAGAGATTTTCCTGTAGGGTTGCAGCTTGAGGTAAACCCAATCCCCTACTTCAAAATGTCTTTCTGTTCTCTTCAGATCTGAGTATTTTTTCATTCGTTCTTGAGCAAGTTTCAAACTATCCTTTAGTAGCTGCAATACAACATCTCTGGAGTACAGAATTTGATCTACTTGAGGGATGGTTGCTGTGTTTGGCACATAGGAAAGTAAAAATGGAGGTGCAACTCCATAGACAGCCATGAAAGGTGCCATGTTTATGGAGCTCTGCCAACTTGTATTATACTAAAATTCCGCAATAATAAGCCATTTGAACCACTCTTGTGGCTTGTGACATACAAAACAGCGCAAGTATCCTTCTAATATCTTATTTACAACTTCAATTTGTCCATCGGATTGTGGATGAGAGGCAGAGCTCATTTTCACTGTGCTTCCTTGTAATTTCATCAATTCTTGCCAAAATAAACTAGTGAAAATGGCATCTCTATCCGATACAATGCTGTGTGGCATGCCATGTAGTTTGAAAACTCCACCGAAGAAAATTTGTGCAACCTGTACAGCTGTAACAACCCGGAAATTCTGAGCCAATTTAAATTTTTTATTTTGGCAATTGTGATGAATTTTGAATATTTAAAATGAATTATTTTAAATAATAACGACGAGAATTTTTTTTTGAATGGAATTAGAACGTGTATATTTATATAGATCGTCGTTAGTATATAAATATTTATTTTTAATTATAAAAGGAATTGAAAATGGCGCGGTAGTTCGATAATTCGATTTCAAAATTCAAATAAATGTACAGGATTCAAAATAAACCGGATTTTAACGAAACCAAAAATAATAGAATCTAATTGAGAATATCTTTCCAACGAATCCGAAAAATCAAAATTTCATTGCGGGAATCAAAAGTTATGCCCAATTGAAAATAGAATAGTCGCTATGGAATTCTAGCCCTTAAAAATGGGAATTTTGCAAACGACCTCGGATTTCGACGAAATCACTTTTGTTGGATCCGTGATGTCAAGTTATTGCTAGATTCCAAAATTCGTAATTTTTCGAATCAATATGTAAGCGTGGCAAAGGAAAACGGGTTTGACCAGTTTCAGTTGATTTTAATCGACTGGAAATTGACCATTTTTCAAACGGTCTCAGAATTTGACGAAATTAGTTTTGTTAGGACCGTATCGTCAATACGAATCTAGAAAATATTTTTCTGGAATTTTTCAAGTCAGTATGTGGCCCCAGTAAATTGAAATGCGCGTTCAAATTCAATATATAGAGTTATATGTTGATTTTGACGAAAACTGATCGCAACGATTGAATCAGCTTGCGATACATATCCCATTGTGTTCGGAATGGGGGTATTACGCTAGGGGCGACAGTCGTTGGGTCTCGTTTAGAGTTTGTATGAAAAGTCAACCTTCATGGAATAAAATAATAATAAATTATAATATATATATATATATGTTCCTTTTTAAACCCTCACCTCCCTCTCTCTATTCACAAATCAGAAAACAAATAAAAAAAGGGGAGGACCACCATCGCGATCTAGGGCGCCACCGCCCGTCGCAGTCAGCGCCGCCCCTCCCCCTGATGATCGGCGCCTCCTCAGCGCCTCCCCCTCTCCCCGCTCACCTCTTCCCCCCTCGTTCTCTCTCTCTCCTACTTCGAATCGCCTCCTCCTCTGCCTGACCACTGGCGACATCAAGCCCCGCCCCCCAGCCACCACCAGCCTCCCACCCCTCCTCCTTCCTCTCTCCACTTCGATTCTCCTAACCCCCTCAAACCGCGCCACCCTGAGATGAAGACCCAGCCACTCCGACCTCCTCCAGCGCCATTCCCCACCTCCAACCTTCTTGTAAGTTTTATATTTTTGTTTTTATTCGTTTAAACATTAAGTATATGATTTTAACATATTAAAAATCTGATTTTTATTCGTTTTAAAATTAGGATTTTTAACATTTTAGAGTTTAGATTCTTATTATATATAATGACATAGCATAAATAGGTTTTAATTTATATATAAAATATAGAAAACATAAAGCTTAGATTTTTAATTTGCTAAAGCTTAGATTTTTAATTTGCTAAAGCTTGGATTTTTAAATTAGCATAGTTTGGATTTTTATATGAAGAAACCTGGAATCAAGATATGATTTTTATTTTTATGAGAGCTATGATTTTCATAGAGGAAAGATGAAAATTTTGTTGTAGGAAAGATGAAATTTTTGAATTAGAAAAGCTTGATTTTTATAAGAAGAAAAGCTATGATTTTTATCATAGGAAAGATTAGATTTTTAACTATGAAAGGTAGGATTTTTAATGATGTAAAAATTGGATTTTAACATGGATGATTTTTAGATAAAAATAAGATCTTTAAAATGAAAGTGATTTGAAAATATATATATATTTATTTGAAATGGAAATTAAAATAGGAAAGACGATACTTTTATTTATATAGCAATAAAGTAAAAATTATGATTTTTATTTATATGAAGATATGATCTTTATCTATATAGGATAACCATATTTGATTTTTATATAATAGAAGGAATAGAAATACGATTTTTATATTATATAGGTAGTAAAAATTCGATCTTTATATATATAATAGAAATATAAAAATATAATTTTTATATAAGATGAAGCGTTGTAAAAATGTATATGAAGTAGAAATAAAAATATGATTTTTATTTATTGAAATGAAGTGATAAAAATATAATTTTTATTGTGAACAGCGGGACAAGAACTGAATTGGAATTTCAATCAGATCCAGACGGTTCAGCAGTTCAAAAGCAAAGCACGGCGGAGTGGAACCCTCTGTGAGAACTTCTCACTTTTTAAATTTTCTTTTTTAGTTAAAATATATACTAGGATGTAGACGGTGTTTAGTAGCACCCGACACCCGTCGTGTAACAACCCATATTTTTGAATAACATGTTATAACATAAATGGAGGAAGAATTAAACTGTAAAATCTGAATTAAGGGAAACTGGCTATGCTATTGCGTTCGTCTCGGAAAAATACGCGAAATAGAGTCCGAGTTTTCGAAAATCGGACTCCGTATGACCAAGATATGGCCTCGCGAAGTTTCACGAAAAATTCCCAAATTAAAGTATACTTAATTAAGTGAAATGGGTTGCGCAGAGAAATATATATATATTGATATATATATATATATATATAATTGAAAATTTAATGAATAAATATGCAAAAATGTTCAAAACAGCGAATTGGGAGAGGGGAATAACCGAACCGGCCGATTTTTGAAGTCGACCCGAGCTTGCTGGGTCGACTAGGGGTTAATCCAGGGTGTTTGGCTGTCAACCCGTGGGCCGATTCGCTCAAGTGCAGATTTTGCATTTGAATGGTTCTCATGGTCCATCTTTAATCTAAAGGCTCTAGATGGTTCCTACACTTGACTTCTTCGCCAAGACATGCTTTGATGGCTTGGATTGAATCTAGGGTTAATCCTATGGCCTAAAACACTTGCCTAATCTATAAATAAGACCCTAACCTACCCTAAATCATCATTATTCATTCATACAACTAAACTATGGCAAAATCAATCCTCTCATGGCCTCCACTCTCTTCATAAAATTCCTAAATAAATTCCTAAGTGATTTTCCATGCATACAAGTGTTTTCAAACTTGTATGAGCATCATTAGCTTGCATTCAAGTCAAGTTTATATATTTGCATCATAAAGAAAGAGTCTTGATCATTTTGGCTCAAGGGTTTTGCTTGCATTTTGGGTTTAATTGATTTCATAAGGGCTTTGTCATATTTTTGTGACTTCTTAAGCATTGTAAGCCCTATTCCTTTCATACTTAAACTCTAAAGTTAAATGTATGATATGCAAGTTATCATATGTTATGCAAGTTTGTTTATGCAAGTATGATATGCAAGTTGTCATATGTTATGCAAGTTTGTTTATGCAAGTATGATATGCAAGTTGTCATATGTTATGCAAGTTTGTTTATGCAAGTATGATATGCAAGTTGTCATATGTTATGCAAGTTTGTTTATGCAAGTATGATATGCAAGTTGTCATATGTTATGCAAGTTTGTTTATGCAAGTTTGATATGCAAGTTGTCATATATTATGCAAGTTTTATTATGCAAGTTTGTTATGCAAGTGTCATATGATATGCAAGTATGTTATGCAAGTTTGGGATGGTCATATGGTTCATGTTATCATGTTATGCAAGCTTATTTTGAGTATGTGAACATAAAGCTTCAAGCTTTATGCCAAAGGTTGCATTTTGGCAACATGTAAGTTATCATATCACTTATGATAACTTGCATGTGAGGCTAAATGCGAACTTGTGGCCATTCTTACATGTCATTTAGCACCATGTATCATGAATATGCCAAGTTTGGTTTTATGCATGCTTTTTGGGCCTAAAAATGTAATATGCAAGTGTATGAACACATGAACCTTTCATATGCCACCATGTTGAACTTGTGGCTTTAACATTTTTATGTCATGATTATGCCAAGTTCCCTCTTTCTATCTTTTATGCGCTATTGCGATATGTAAGCGATTGGATTGCGTTTGGGGTTGGGTAAACTTAAAAGACATAAAAACATAAGCTTGGGAATTTACCTATTAAGTTAGGTCTACCCATTGGGAATTTACCTATTAAGTTAGGTCTACCCAATTGCTTGAAAATTTGTAACATGTTTTGGAAACATGATGGACATGACACTTAGAAAAGATAAGTGTGGCCAACTCGAGGTTGGGTTGAGTTTGTAGCGTAAACCTACCCGGAACCGACCGGCTTAACTAGTTGCTACAAACAATAGGACCCAATGTGAGAAGTGGTCAAGTTGTACCTTGAACCCGAGGTTAGACCTAGTTGTGGTGTAAAGCTACCCGGAACCGACCGGCCTAACTAGTGACCGCAACAAAGTCTAATGTGAGAGGTTAAGGAACATTAATTAATTAATGCCTCATGATTAGGGTTAAGTCATGGTCCACTTAATACTTAACCAATTTAGACATGGGGGATTAACGGGGTTAAGTCAGCCTACACTTAACCAATCTGAAGTCGGTAATTTCGCGGGGTTAAGTTGAATAATACTTAACCAATCCAACTCAGTAATTTGATAAGGCTGAGAACCAATTTGATACCTGGTCTGGATAAACTAACTTGATTGATAAATTAAACGAACCTGTTTTGCGGATCTGTAGGACCCACATCAAGTTAGGCAAGTTTGTAAATCTGTTATCTGATCCGTTAGTCTGAAAACTGGTCTCTGAACTTTGTATATCTGAACTCTGTTAATAAGTTAATCTGAATCTGATAGTCTGGGGACACAAGGGGGAATACTTGTGTCATCTGTTGTTTGGGACCCATATTAGTCAGTAACCCTTTCTGGTATCAAAACTTTGACCCAACTGTAGGTAGGGTCCGGGCACGCTTACTGAACTAATTATAAGTGGTTCATTCTGATAATGGCGATGGGTGTTGATGGTGCATTCCAACCGGGTCATGTGCGTGCATGGATCCCGGTCTGTCTCTGAGGATGTAAGCCGCCGTGACATCTGTAAATATGCCTGTGCCAATTGGTTGCCACTTTAGGGAGTGATACACCCTATCGTAGGGCCGACACAGGGTATTTATGTATTAGGGAGCCGATCGCTTGGGTAGGATTTAGGGTACACTTAGCTCTTTCTGGTTCTGTTGGTACCGTCTGTTTTGTTGGGTGGCAACACCCGTCTGTTTCTGTGTGGTACCGTTCTGTTAGGGTGGTAAAGACCCATTATTGTTAGCATTCCGTTTTTGTACTTTATCCGCTAGGGTAGTAAAGGCCCATTATTGTTAGCATTCCGTTTCTGTACTTTATCTGTTAGGATGATAAAAGCCCATTTTTTCCAAACTCTATTTCTGTATGGACCATTCTGTTCCGTTCTGTTCGGTGTGAACATTGGGGTAACACCCAATACTTTTATACTAGTATTGGTACTAAGAAGTTGGATCTTGACTTAGGTCAACACCTGGTATTGGGCCAAGCTTGGGCCAAGGGATCAATACTTGTTTATTCAAGTCATGTTAGTTTGCTAGTACACCTGTGGTGTAAAAACCTTAATCCTGATTATGCGATGACACCTTTATCTGCTTGGTTAGTTAATCATCATGGTAGTATGTTATTATCCTTATGTTCATACCTGCTGCTCATGTCAGTTAACTTTATCAGTTTACATTGATTGTAGTAGGGCTTACTCAGTCTTTTTGACTGACCTATTTTCTTTCGCCTCTTTTCTTCCGTTTCCCCCCCCCCCCAGGTTCTCAGGGAGGGAATACGGGAGCTTAGCTTGGACCTTAGCTGCTTTTCTTGGATAGCTCATGTATGCTTTGGACTTGAGCTTGCTATGGTTTTTCCATTTGGGGATAGCTACTTTATGTTTTCCTTTTCAGTTTTCAGATGATGTGGTTTTATGTACTAGACTTGTTTATTTGGAAAATTGACATTGTGTTGTACCAGACTTGTTTTGAAATGGTTTAAAATCTTCCGCTGTTTTATCTATGTTATTTACTCTGTTTACATATATACATATGTTCTTGTTCTGCCTTGATATATCATTATGCATGTTTACCTGATTCAAACGCCCCTCCAAAGTCAGAGTGCTTGCAAGAGTCACCCTGGCGGAGGTGGGGTGTTACACGTCGTCCACAGACCATGGACGGCTTGTATGCTTGTTTGTTTGTTTGATTTTGATGTGTAGTTGATTGCGTGATGTGGAATGAAATAAAATATTTATATAGGTAATAAATATTTTATAGTTAAAAATATAATTTTTAACGGGTATATAATTTGTAACGAATATTTATAAACTAATCGAACGATTTGTTTATGCACACACATTTGACTGATATTGATTGGGACGATAAATTTTACACATCGCCCAACTGCACAAATAAAATCTGTGTTTGATTGTTTGAAACCCCACACGGGTATTGGGATGATATATAGCATACACTAGTCCCAATAATTAGTGGTGTGTCGATCGATTGGTTGACAGGCTGTTATAAGCATTAAATATTTATATTTGATGCATATATAGTGTAGAATGCACTCTGGATGATGGTTGATTGTTTATCGTCATTGTCGTATATATGAATTAGATGAAATCCATATAACTGAAATTATATGGTAATTGACTGTGTCTGATTCCAGTTCAATATTATCGAATAATTCAAAATAATGTTCAGTGAATATTGAAATGTAAAGCCGTGTTAAGTAGTTAAACGCCATTTCAACGCGAACGGGAATTTCGTCGATTTTATAATAAATATCGAAAGGTGATTTCAAAATCGAATATTTTGAAAATATAATTCGAATTAAATTGAATTATAATTGAATTGAAAATGAATTGAATTCGTTTGAATTTGAATTGAAATGAAATCAATTTGAAATGAATTTAAAATGAATTAATAAGGAAGAATTCAATTTTGATTTAAAATTGAATACGAAGTTAAAACTGTTTTGAAAACGAATGTAAAACGAATTATAAAATACGATTAAAAAGGAAATCGATGAAATATATATAATATATATATTATATTATATTATATTAAATGGCCTGAATAGAACGCGTCGCGCAGCGGCAGTTCGCGAATTTCGACCATTGACTTCGAATTGACGCTACGGGAGATCCGACCGTCGGATTCTCCTAAAACCGAAACAGATGGGTTCGTATCGAAAAGAGCTTTCTAACGAATATAAGAAATGTGAAATCTAACGGTTGGATTTGGAGTTACATCCAAATCAAATTTGGAAAAGGTCGTTGTAAGTGCAGTTCGATGGCCGTTATTGGAAATCGACTGTACGGGCCTTGATAAAATAATTAAAAATATCAATAATTTGTGTAAAATTAAAATAAGTGATTTGAAAAAATCCCATATTTGAAAAGTTAAAAATGTATTTTTATCCAAATGAACTAGTTTTGAACTAGAATTATAAATTCAATATTTTTAAAATAAATAAATTGGATTTGAAATGGTTTTAAAAATAACCAGAATTTCCAATATATGAATTGGAATGGATTTGAATCGAAATTATCTTCGGAATATTTCGATGATTAGATTCGGGATTATATGAATATTGTTATGGAAATTTGGAAGATATATTTTATATTGTTATTTCCAATACGATATTTGTTGATTTCAGAATTTGATATTGAATATAAGCCGATATATTTTCTAATCAGAGCCTTGTGTTTAATATCAAATGAGATTTGGGGTTTGTCGTGAATGGTGTCTTCATTAACACTGTTCTTAAACCCAGTTGAGAAAAGATTAAATCTTTTTATTTAGATTTAATGAAGAATACAAATTAATTATTATATTTAATTGGAATTGAATTAGAATTGATTTGTGGGTTTATCGTGAACTGTGTTTTAAACGACATTAGTTCTTTAACCCAGTAAAAGGAGTTTTAATGAATCTTTAACCAAATTAAAATGGGAATTGATAATTTAAATTATCAAATATAGGAAATGATCGAGAATGGAGTATTGCCAGTTTTGCTCTTAGCGATAGCTAAATCTTTAATTAGATTTGAACGTGAAATGGTAATTAAATTTACCGATAGCACCGTGGTGTTAGTTATGGGGTAGTAACAGTTTTGCTCCATGGGATGAATAGGTTGGGATTGGGAAATAAAATAAATAATTACTTCGGTGTGGTTCGCTAATCTCGACTAGTTTGGAAAACCATAATTTGGTTTGATATGACATCCAAAGGAAGATTAAAGAATAAATTTTAAAGAATTTATCTTTGATAAAATTAATGGGAACCTTTCCCTAAGAATATGAATTTAGAAACTAGCTATAGGTTAGTTAAGTAGAATGGTTTCCTGGGTATTGATCTGATGTTGGTTTTGGCCTTCGGGGTTAATATTTGGGGAATTGTTCTCTTACTAATTTACGGTTAGCAACTGATGAATTGGAATGAGGCGTACGTTGTGTTTGTGTAACATTTGTTTATAATATACGCGGGTTGGTCGGAAAGGCCGGGTTTATACCCATTCTTAATAACCGATTCAACGATAAGTCGAAGATAAAGATGGTGGTCGAAGACCGGAAGTCTTCACATCGTTTGGATAATTACTGATGATCCTGATTGAGCTGTACACCCAAAAGGAGGGAAATAGTTGGTGGTCGTCCAGACGTACTTGGAGATCGATGGATATGCAAGGAAAGTGCCTCCGGTTTCGTTCAGACCCAGAACGGACGTGTAAATGGATTGTGTGTCTGACATTGGATTTTATTCTATGTTGATTGATTTCTGTTAAATATATATTTGTTTGGCGGTGGAGAATTTATTCTCTTGCTTAATGCCCTTCTCTGAGACGTACGAGCTCAGTGGTTATATATCGATATATATCAATCGCATGGCATGAATTGCTTGTGTGGCACGCTGAGATGCAATGATCAAGGCTTTTGTTGAAAAGCAGAGTCTTGTGGTTGATGATCAAAACACGACCTACGTGGCGTAGCTTTGTGTATAACGTGAATTCACGAGCCTCACACCTCGGTATGAGTCAAAAACGGGATGAGGACCCAAGGAGTGCACGACGTTTCTTTCTAGCTATGGTTGGTGTCAGTGCTTAAACTGGCTGACATTTATATACTTTTTTACCTATGTGGCTGTTGGATGCAAGGCGCCTCGATTTTAGGTCTGTTAGGACCGGAAAACGTGTGTTTAGGAATAATTAATCCTCAAACGTAAGAGAGGACCGGCCTTGGAGGTTCCCAGGGGTTACCCAGAGAGAGTAGTCCTGAGACATTTGCTAGAGTGTCTCGAAGCGGAGAGGATCTTGCCCCTTGCCTCGACTCATGACGGAAATCCAATTTCCAATATGAGATATTTCGGTTTTATTTGTAGAGCCTAGTATTGGCGACATAGTTGCATGGGATACTATGTCGTCTATGATTGATACTTATGATTGAAATTGTTTTGACACTATACACTTATTATAGTATCAAATGATTTGTTTTTAAACATATTAAGCATTATTTGGCTATATAAGGTAAAACCCTATCCTCCAGCTTGCGTTGCATTGTGTGATGGGACCTGGGTCTTATAATAGCTTCATTTTTCGAAAAAGCATTGCGCTGTTTATTTATATATGCACTGGTATTCTTGGGTGGAAACCTGTTCCGTGTTATACGACGTGGTCCCTTGAATTACTCTCTTTTAAAGTAAAAATTTAAATAACTATTTTAGTTCTCACACCAGTCACATGACTGACCTTGAGTTTATTGTTTTAACCTAAACTCTGGGTGCCCTTATTTTTCGACACGGGCAGCTAGTAGTTTTGGTTTTGCAGATTTATATTCATAGGATCCTGATTTACAACTGGAACGATGCTCGGAAAGCTCTGTGTCCGTGTATTACTTTCAGTTGTGTTTTGTATTGTTTTTCCGCTGCTATGTAATTTATTGTAGTCTCTGATATTAATCGAATGTATAATATTCATTTATACTCTGTATATTCTTGTATCTGATGGAATTGTTGTAATAAACATTGAAATGTTCTTCTGTTTGCGTTTTGATTGTCTTGTACTCACAGTAATTCGTTCTTTCTCTTTTCTTCGGAGAATGGGGAAGTTCGGGTCGCTACATTTGGTACCAGAGCTCTGGTTTACAGAGCTCGAGAACAAGACACAATAGAACCATACGAAAGAATTCATCAGAAATTGGATTAGTAATATCCAATAAGGAATGACTCATTAGAGATGGGATCAGCAGTATCCTAGAACGAGTGTGAAGAGTATATTTTTAAAGTGAAAACCAACTTAGTTTTGAAAATTAAATTCAATTATACGTATTTGAATATTAAATTTGTTTTGAATTTGGACAATCCAATATATAAAGATTTTGCGTATACGCGTCATGAACGTATATTCAAAGTTTTAATATGCTGGATAGATATAGAATCACATTCTAGATACCCGAGGATGATTCTGATGATGATGCATCATCATCAGTATTTATGTTCGAGCTTCGAAGGTATTATATCAATATATTTCCATTAGACTGGTGTGAGAACCAAAATATAGCTAGAATATATTGTTGTGGATTTGGCATCAAAAATGTGATTTTTGATTATATATCAAAATTATGAGTTTGAAACGTTAATTCACTAATTGATTGATGGTTGTGTTGTATGATTATTTATTTAAACCAGAACGGTGAATTTAGGCCAAATTGAACCAAATATTGAACTGTATTGTAAATTGTTTGGAAATGCATATGTGTGAACAGGTCATAGCAAGGAGGCTAGAGAAGAGAAATAAAATTGTTTGCCCGACAAAAGGTACATGTTTATTGTATTTCTTGGGTTTTGGATGATTTTGTGAGCCGATTGGCTAGCCGCTTGGCTTTTTCTTTTTCTTTTTGATTGAAGAAGGCCATGGGAGGCTATATGAAATATCCCGAAGTCCCCGGTGCAGGGGAGGTTATGGCGAAATTTTTCGGAAATTTAGGTTGTTAGCCAAATTTTTGAAAAATTTGAAAGGTTCTTAGAAACTGAAAAGTTGAAGAACTTAAGCCGTAAAGAAAACAATGGGAGTTGAGTTGGTTTGTAAAACAACTTTCGACTTCGTTCCTTTTCGGGGACGAAAAGTTTTAAGTGGGGGAGATTGTAACAACCCGGAAATTCTGAGCCAATTTAAATTTTTTATTTTGGCAATTGTGATGAATTTTGAATATTTAAAATGTATTATTTTAAATAATAACGACGAGAATTTTTTTTGAATGGAATTAGAACGTGTATATTTATATAGATCGTCGTTAGAATATAAATATTTATTTTTAATTATAAAAGGAATTGAAAATGGCGCGGTAGTTCGATAATTAGATTTCAAAATTCAAATGAATGTACAAGATTTAAAATAAACTGGATTTTAACGAAACCAAAAATAATAGAATCTAATTGAGAATATCTTTCCAACGAATCCGAAAAATCAAAATTTCATAGCGGGAATCAGAAGTTATGCCGAATTGAAAATTCAGAATAGTCGCTATGGAATTCTGACCCTTAAAAATGGGAATTTTGCAAACGACCTCGGATTTTGACGAAATCACTTTTGTTGGATCCGTGATGTCAAGTTATTGCTAGATTCCAAAATTCGTAATTTTTCGAATCAATATGTGAGTGTGGCAAAGGAAAACACGTTTGACCAGTTTCAGTTGATTTTAATCGACTGGAAATTGGCCATTTTTCAAACGGTCTCAGAATTTGATGAAATTAGTTTTGTTAGGACCGTATCATCAATACGAAGCTAGAAAATATTTTTCTGGAATTTTTGGAGTTAGTATGTGGCCCCAGTAAATTGAAATGCGCGTTCAAATTCAATATATATAGTTATATGTTGATTTTGACGAAAACTAATCGAAACGATCGAATCAGCTTGCGATACATATCCCATTGTGTTCGGAATGGGGTATTACGCTAGGGGCGACAGTCATTGGGTCTCGTTTAGAGTTTGTATGAAAAGTCAACCTTCATGGAATAAAATAATAATAAATAATAATATATATTTTTTCCTTTTTAAACTCTCACCTCCCTCTCTCTATTCACAAATCAGAAAAAAAAGGGAGGACCACCGTCGCGATCCAGGGCGCCACCGCCCGTCGCAGTCGGCGCCGCCCCACCCCTGATGATCGGCGCCTCCTCAGCGCCTCTCCTCGCGCTCCTCTTCCCCCCTCGTTCTCTCTCTCTCCTACTTCGAATCGCCTCCCCCTCTGCCTGACCGCTGGCGACATCAAGCCCCGCCCCCTCAGCCACCACCGGCCTCCCACCCCTCCTCCTTCCTCTCTCCACTTCGATTCTCATAACCCCCTCAAACCGCGCCACCCTGAGATGAAGACCCAGCCACTCCGACCTCCTCCAGCGCCATTCCCCACCTCTAACCTCCTTGTAAGTTTTATATTTTTGTTTTTATTCGTTTAAACATTAAGTATATGATTTTAACATATTAAAAATCTGATTTTTATTCGTTTTAAAATTAGGATCTTTAACATTTTAGAGTTTAGATTCTTATTATATATAATGACATAGCATAAATAGGTTTTAATTTATATATAAAATATAGAAAACATAAAGCTTAGATTTTTAATTTGCTAAAGCTTAGATTTTTAATTCGCTAAAGCTTGGATTTTTAAATTAGCATAGTTTGGATTTTTATATGAAGTAACCTGGAATCAAGATATGTTTTTTATTTTTATGGGAGCTGTGATTTTCATAGAGGAAAGATGAAAATTTTGTTGTAGGAAAGATGAAATTTTTGAATTAGAAAAGCTTGATTTTTATAAGAAGAAAAGCTATGATTTTTATCATAGGAAAGATTAGATTTTTAACTATGAAAGGTAGGATTTTTAATGATGTAAAAATTGGATTTTTACATGGATGATTTTTAGATAAAAATAAGATCTTTAAAATGAAAGTGATTTGAAAATATATATATTTATTTGAAATGGAAATTAAAATAGAAAAGACGATATTTTTATTTATATAGCAGTAAAGTAAAAATTATGATTTTTATTTATATGAAGATATGATCTTTATCTATATAGGATAACCATATAAAAATTTGATTTTTATATAATAGAAGGAATAGAAATACGATTTTTATATTATATAGGTAGTAAAAATTCGATCTTTATATATGAAATAGAAATATAAAAATATAATTTTTAAATAAGATGAAGCGTTGTAAAAATGTATATGAAGTTGAAATAAAAATATGATTTTTATTTATTGAAATGAAGTGATAAAAATATAATTTTTATTGTGAACAGCGGGACAAGAACTGAATTGGAACTTCAATCAGATCCAGACGGTTCAGCAGTTCAAAAGCATAGCACGGCGGAGTGGAACCCTCTGTGAGAACTTCTCACTTTTTAAATTTTCTTTTTTAGTTAAAATATATACTAGGATGCAGACGGTGTTTAGTAGCACCCGACACCCGTGTCCACAGACCATGGACGGCTTGTATGCTTGTTTGTTTATTTGATTTTGATGTGTAGTTGATTGCGTGATGTGGAATGAAATAAAATATTTATATAGGTAATAAATATTTTATAGTTAAAAATATAATTTTTAACGGGTATATAAAATGAAATGGATATTTATAAACAAATCGAACGATTTGTTTATATACACACATTTGACTGATACTGATTGGGACGATAAATTTTACACATCGCCCAACTGCACAAATAAAATCTGTGTTTGATTGTTTGAAACCCCACACGGGTATTGGGATGATATATAGCATACACTAGTCCCAATAATTAGTGGTGTGTCAATCGATTGGTTGACAGGCTGTTATAAGCATTAAATATTTATATTTGATGCTTATACAGTGTAGAATGCACTTTGGATGATGGTTGATTGTTTATCGTCATTGTCGTATATATGTATTTGATGAAATCCATATAACTGAAATTATATTGTAAGTGACTGTGTCTGATTCCAGTTCGATATTATCGAATAATTTAAAATAATGTTCAGTGAATATTGAAATGTAAAGCCGTGTTAAGTAGTTAAACGCAATTTCAACGCAAACGGGAATTTCGTCAATTTTATAATGAATATCGAAAGGTGATTTCAAAATCGAATATTTTGAAAATATAATTCGAATTGAAATGAATTATAATTGAATTGAAAACGAATTGAATTCGAATGAATTTGAATTGAAATTGAATTGAATCAATTTGAAATGAATTCAAATTGAGGTGAAATTGAAATGAATTCATATTGAAGTGAAACTGAAATGAATTCAAATTGAATTGAAATAGAAAATGAATTCGATTCGAATTGAATAGAAAGTGAATTTGAATTCGAATTGAATAGAAATGAAAATGAATTCAAATTGAAATGAAAATGAATTGAAAATCGAAATGAAATTGAATTGAAGTCGATTTGAATTGAAATCAATTTGAAATGAATTTAAAACGAATTAATAAGGAAGAATTCAATTTTGATTTAAAATTGAATACGAAGTTAAAACTGTTTTGAAAACGAATTATAAAATATGATTAAAAAGGAAATCGATGAAATATATATATATATATTAAATGGCCTGAATAGAACGCGCCCCGCCGCGGCAGTTCGCGAATTTCGACCATTGACTTCGAATTGACGCTACGAGAGATCCGACCGTCAGATTCCCCTAAAACCGGAACCGATGGGTTCATATCGAAAAGAGCTTTCTAACGAATATAAGAAATGTGAAATCTAACAGTTGGATTTGGAGTTACGTCCAAATAAAATTTGGAAAAGGTCGTAGTAAGTGCAGTTCAATGGCCGTTATTGGAAATCGACTGTACGGGCCTTGATAAAATAATTAAAAATATCAATAATTTGTGTAAAATCAAAATAAATGATTTGGATAAATCCCATATTTGAAAAGATAAAAATGTATTTTTATCAAAATGAACTAGTTTTGAACTAGAATTATAAATTTAATATTTTTAAAATAAATAAATTGGATTTGAAATGGTTTTAAAAATAACTAGAATTTCCAATATATGAATTGGAATGGATTTGAATCAAAATTATCTTCGGAATATTTCGATGATTAGATTCGGGATTATACGAATATTTTTATGGAAATTTGGAAGATATATTTTATATCGTTATTTCCAATACGATATTTGTTGATTTCAGAATTTGATATTGAATATAAGCCGATATATTTTCTATTCAGAGCCTTGTATTTAATATCAAATGAGATTTGGGGTTTGTCGTGAATGGTGTCTTCATTAACACTGTTCTTAAACCCAGTTGGGAAAAGATTAAATCTTTTTATTTAGATTTAATGAAGAATACCAATTAATTAATATATTTAATTGGAATTGAATTAGAATTGATTTGTGGGTTTATCGTGAACTGTGTTTTAAACGACATTAGTTCTTTAACCCAGTAAAAGGAGTTTTAATGAATCTTTAACCAGATTAAAAAGGGAATTGATAATTTAAATTATCAAATATAGGAAATGATCGAGAATGGAGTATTGCCAGTTTTGCTCTTAGCGATAGCTAAATCTTTAATTAGATTTGAATGTGAAATGGTAATTAAATTTACCGATAGCACCGTAGTGTTAGTTATGGGGTAATAACAGTTTTGCTCCATGGGATGAATAGGTTGGGATTGGGAAATAAAATAAATAATTACTTCGGTGTGGTTCGCTAATCTCGACTAGTTTGGAAAACCATATTTTGGTTCGATATGACATCCAAAGGAAGATTAAAGAATAAATTTTAAAGAATTTATCTTTGATAAAATTAATGGGAACCTTTCCCTAAGAATATGAATTTAGAAACTAGATATGGGTTAGTTAAGTAGAATGGTTTCCTGGGTATTGATCTGATGTTGGTTCGGCCTTCGGGGTTAATATTTGGGGAATTGTTCTCTTACTAATTTACGGTTAGCGACTGATGAATTGGAATGAGGCGTACGTTGTGTTTGTGTAACATTTGTTTATAATATACGCGGGTTGGTCGGAAAGGCCGGGTTTATACCCATTCTGAATAACCGATTCGACGATAAGTCGAAGATAAAGATGGTGGTCGAAGACCGGAAGTCTTCACATCGTTTGGATAATTACTGATGATCCTGATTGGGCTGTACACCCAAAAGGAGGGAAATAGTTGGTGGTCGTCCAGACGTACTTGGAGATCGATGGATATGCGAGGAAAGTGCCTCCGGTTTCGTTCAGACCCAGAACGGACGTGTAAATGGATTGTGTGTCTGACATTGGATTTTATTCTATGTTGATTGATTTCTGTTAAATATATATTTGTTTGGCGGCGGAGAATTTATTCTCTTGCTTAACGCCCTTCTTTGAGACGTACGAGCTCAGAGGTTATATATTGATAGATATCAATCACATGGCATGAATTGCCTGTGTGGCACACTGAGATGCAATGATCAAGGCTTTTGTTGAAAAGCAGAGTCTTGTGGTTGATGATCAAAGCACGGGCTACGTGGCGTAGCTTTGTGTATAACGTGAATTCACGAGCCTCACACCTCGGTATAAGTCAAAAACGGGATGAGGAACCAAGGAGTGCACGACGTTTCTTTCTAGCTATGGGTGGTGTAAGTGCTTAAACTGGCTGACATTTATATACTTTTTTTTACCTATCTGGCTGTTGGATGCGAGTTGCCTCGATTTTAGGTCTGTTAGGACCGGGAAACGTGTGTTCAGGAATAATTAATCCTCAAACGTAAGAGAGGACCGGCCTTGGTGGTTCCCAGGGGTTACCCAGAGAGAGTAGTCCTGAGGCATTTGCTAGAGTGTCTCGAAGCAGAGAGGATCTTGCCCCTTGCCTCGACTCATGACGGAAATCCAATTTCCAATACGAGATATTTCGGTTTTATTTGTTGAGCCTAGTATTGGCGACATAGTATCATCGGATACTATGCCGTCTATGATTGATACTTATGATTGAAATTGTTTTGACACTATACACTTATTATAGTATCAAATGATTTGTTTTTAAACGTATTAAGCTTATTTGGCTATTATAAGGTAAAACCCTATCCTCTAGCTTGCGTTGCATTGTGTGATGGGACCTGGGTCTTATAATAGCTTCATTTTTCGAAAAAGCAATGCGCTGTTTATTTATATATGCACTGGTATTCTTGGGAGGAAACCCATTCCATGTTATACGGCGTGGTCCCTTGAATTACTCTCTTTTAAAGTAAAAATTTAAATAACTGTTTTAGTTCTCACACCAGTCACATGACTGACCTGGAGTTTATTGTTTTAACCTAAACTCTGGGTGCCCTTATTTTTCGACACGGGCAGCTAGTAGTTTTGGTTTTGCAGATTTATATTCATAGGATCCTGATTTACAACTGGAACGATGCTCGGAAAGCTCTGTGTCCGTGTATTACTTTTAGTTGTGTTTTGTATTGTTTTTCCACTGCTATGTAATTTATTGTAATCTCTGATATTTATCGAATGTATAATATTCATTTATACTCTGTATATTCTTGTATCTGATGGAATTGTTGTAATAAACAATGAAATGTTCTTTTGTTTGCGTTTTGATTGTCTTGCACTCACGGTAATTCGTTCTTTCTCTTCTCTTCGGAAATTGGGGAAGTTCGGGTCGCTACAACAGCAGTGTAAGGATGTTTTAAGGGGAAGAAATGAGCATATTTCGACAGCGTTTCTACCACTACCAATATAGTAGTGTAATTATGGCTTTTTGGCAGTCCTATTATGAAATCCATAGATATTTCTCTCCATATTACTTCAGGCATGGGAAGAGGCTGTAAATACCCCGGGCTGCTAACATTCTCATGCTTGTTACATTGACAAGTTTCACATTCTCGTATGTACCTCTCAACATCAGATTTTACACCCTTCCAATGGAACACTTGCTTAATGCGTTGTTTTGTTTTTTCCGTGCTTGCATGGCCACCAAGGGGTGTTGAGTGATGCTCCCTGATAAATATTTGTATTACATCTCTACAATCGTCTGCTATGAACATCCTGTTTTTGTAGTAAATCATTTGATAAATCAGTTTGTAGTGGTGACTTAATTTGCCTTCTTGTAGCTTGTTTTTCATGGACTGGTAGCTATTTGAATTTTCCAGTAATTTTTTAAGCTCCTACAACCAACTGCCTTCAATTGTAGTGATGGCTCGACAATATTTATTCACAACTTGCTCCTTGCAATTTTCATATAATGTTGGTTCAGATACTTCACTTGAGTCTTCAGGTATGCGTGCAAGTGCATTAGCTACTTTATTTTTGTTCCCTTTCTTGTATTCAACTTTATAATCAAAATCATGCAATTTGGCTAATCATTTGCCTTGTATTCCCGTAGTTAATCTCTGAGACAGTAGATGTTTCAAACTCTGATGATCTGTTCGAATGATGAAGCTCCTTCCTAACGAATGTTGTGTCCATTTTTTTGTAGCAAGCAACACAGCGAGCAATTCCTTTTCATAAGTTGACAGTGCTAGATTTTTTCCACTCAGCGCTTGACTAAGGTATGCAATTGGTCTATCATCTTGTGTTAACATTGCCCCTATTCCTACACCACTGGCATCACATTCAATTATGAATTCCTTGCTGAAATTGGGCATACTTAATACTGGTGGAGATAATAAGCATTTTTTGAGTTGGTTGAAGGAAGATGTAGCTCGTTCATCCCATTTGAAAGAATTTTTCTTAAGCAGATCGGTAAGAGGATTTGCTATAATTCCATAATTCCTTATAAACTTCCTGTAGTATCCAGTAAGTCCCAAAAATCCTCGTAAACCCTTCAAAGTTTTTGGTTGTGGCCACTTCTCCACTGCATTGATCTTCTCTGGATCTACTACAATGCCATTTTGTTTGATAATGTGCCCCAAATAATTGATTTGAGTCTATGCAAATGAACACTTGGATATCTTGATAACCAGCTGATTATTATTTAGCACCTGCATGGTTATAATAAGTGTTGCACTGCTCACACATAGTCTGGCTGTAGATTAGGATATCGTTAAAGAAAACTAATAAGAATTTTCTTAAATATGGTTTAAATATTTCATTCATGAGTGCTTGAAAAGTAGAGGGTGCATTAGATAATCCAAAAGGCATGACTACAAATTCGTAATGTCCTTCATGTGTTTTAAATGCGGATTTGTGTATATCTTGCGTGTGCATACGAATCTGGTGGTATCCAGACTTAAGATCCAATTTTGTGAAATAAAGTGAACCATGTAATTCGTCTAATAAATCATCTATTAGCGGAGTAGGATATTTGTCTTTGATTGTTTGTTTGTTGAGTGATCGATAGTCAACACACATCCTCCAAGATCCATCCTTTTTCCTTACCATCACCACTGGTGATGAATATTCACTCACACTTGGTCTTATCAGTCCAGCCTCCAGCATTTCATTTACCAACCTCTCTAACTCATTTTTAATATGATAGGAATGACGATATGGCCTTAAGAAAACTGGTTTGGAAGTAGGAATCAAGGGTGTTTTGTGGTCACAATTTCAAGTGGGTGGCAGAGAGTTGTTATTAATAATGACAGTGGGAAACTGATTTAAGATATGAAGCACTTCTGGGGGTTATTTTTGCACACCTCTCTTGCACATAATAAAAGGGAAACTTGACAGTGTAGACTTTCCTTGATTATACTCTGGCTATCCACAATTTTATTATTATTTCTAATGCCTTGCCAAACATGCTCTGTCCCCTTCCAACAGAATTTTATTTGCAATTCAGAAAAATTAAAAGATATGCTCCCAAGCTCCTTCATCCCTTGTGCACCAAGTACCATGTGATGACCTTCTAGCAGAATGATTAAGAGATCAATTGGCATAACACAACCTTGGCATTTAAACATGATTCCCCTGCACATACCTTTTCCTTTTAACTTCTCGCCATTAGCCACTTGTACCACATACTCATTGGTTTCTTGTATGTCCAGTTTTAACTTCTTTGACAAATCCGTGTTAAGAAAGCTATGAGTCGATCATGAATCTATTAGCACCTCTACCAATTTGTTGTCAATATATCCTCTAACACGTAAAGTAGATAAAGTGGGTATACTACAAATTGCACTTAGGGTGATTGCATAAGGTTGCTCCTCCTCTGCCTTGCTGGAAATAATATCCGTGCTAACTGTTGCTTCATTAACATTTATCTCTTACCCATCCTCATCTTGCATTAATTCTTGGTTTTCTTCAATCTCTTCATTCTGTAATGACATCACCCCTTCGATGATATATATGTGCTTTGTTTTGCACTCATGTCCAGGATGCCACTTTTCATTACACCCGAAGCATAGGTTCTTCCTCCTTCTTTCCAAAATTTCTTGAGGAGTAAGGACTTTCTTTTTAGCATTTACATCTTTGCTGATTGTTTCCTACTTAACAGTTCGAGATACTCCAGCATTCTTGAAGGATTTACTCAGTTTAGCCTTCTTTTTATTCATTCTCTTGCATTCGAATACCTTAGCTAAACTCAAAGCTAGTTTGAAATCAATAGGGTGTAAAGCCAATACATCAAATTTAATTTCATCTTTAAGTCCATCAATAAATTTCTCTAACATAAACTGATCTGGAAGAGCATCACACAAACCTTGCAAATGTTCATATTCTGTTAAATAGTTCGCAACAGTAGAGGTCTATTTAAGGTTCCAGATTGCACTATGCGGTTTTAGAAATTCTTCAGGAGCAAACCATACTAATATTTCATCTTTGAAGACACTCCATACCTCGTAATCTTTAACCTTTTTAACAAGCCAACTATACCACTTTCTAGCATTTTCACGAAGATGGAACGAACATGTAGGCACCCACTCGTTTTCAGGTGTGTGATGGTACTTAAATAAATGTTCGACTTGGTTAACCCATTCTACCACTTCACTATCCCCATTGTAAGTGGGAAAATCCAACTTAATCACAGTATTTTGGAGTAATTTTGGGGGATTATGAGAATTAATGGGAACAACTTGATTATTCCTACTGTTATTATTATTATTAACAAGTAATTGTTCAGAATGCACCTGATTGGAAATTGCAGTGGACGAAGATTCTTGAGCTTGTCTGGCTTGACGTTGAGCCGGAGGAACATATGGAGCTCTAAGGTTTGATGCTTGATTCTTTAGATATTTGAATTATTTCGCAATAGTATTCAATGTTTCTTGCATGACATCCATTCGAGAGAAGACTTCATGTTGGGATTCCTGCAATTCGCGAATATTCAAAGCTGTTTGCGCATTGATTAGTTCTTGCCTTGAATCACCATCTAGTGATTCGTTGTCGATGTCTACAGATTTAACGCCACGATCTTCATCTTCATTTTCGTGCAATTAAGATTCTGATAGCTCTGATACCAATGTGTTAGGCCCAGATTTTTTGCTTTGACTTCTAGTAATTCTTGGATCCAGATTGGACATTTTGTCTCTGGAATAGCACGAAGTAATGCATAAAGATAATGCAGAGATCTGAAAATAGTAACAATAATGAATTAGATAGGACGAAAGCTTAATTCTTTAATTTCAACAAATGTTTGATTAATTGACAGTTTGAGGGTTTGTGAGAGAAAAACTCCCAAAACAACTCGACAACCATTTCTTACAACCCATACTCCTTATTTATAGATAACAAACTCCTTAAACATGGGTTAGACCGAATTAAGCCCAATTACAACACTTTAATTACACAGCATACACTTGTGCACATGCACAACAAATCTAGGTGCCATGTCAAAGTTTTGCCAGCATGGCTTCCACCAGCGGATCGCCCTCCTGGATTCTGTGATGTTCATTGATCATCCCAGTCATTGATGACGTGTCTTTTCTACTCGGATCATTCTGCACCCAACTGTTCGACAAATTGCCTTCCATTGTTTTATTTGCACAAACATCTTCTAGTCTCCACCTCTTTTGTGTTGTACTTCCACAATTAATGGAGGATTGATGTAAGAGCATAACAACTAATCTTAAAAACATGACAGTCTCCGGATTCTTGGTTATCTTCCCACCATTATCAACAACTTTTTCTACAAGGCACTGCTTGTGATTGTGGTTGCTGCTCATGCAAATAGGATTGAACATGGGAATGACGAGGTGTGTTATCATTTCTAAAGCACTGAGCATATTTCCTTTTTTTAAGCTAGGATCTAAACTACCACAAAACCTGGTCAACTCAAAGATCCGCACAAAGAGTGGGGCACCTAACAACTCAAACGGAGCTTGGCAAAACAATCCAAATCCTGCAAAGAATTGGGTAAACTGATAAAGCTATGAACCTCCACTACTGTGCCAAAGGTCTGCACCTAGATATCCAATCCGACCAGCTCCCGGTCCTTCCAAGCAGTAAGGAAATCCCTAAAGCATCCAGGACCCATCTACCAATTCAGCCCAACAAAGCCAACCAAAACCCTAGTCCCAACTAGGGGTGTCATATGGGTTCGGTTGGGTCTAAATGGGTTGGATCGAGTTTTGACCCAACCCATTTATGACCCATTCTCTGTGACCCATTTATTACCCAACCCGTTTGTAACCCAACCCACTAATAAGTGGTTGACCATTTAACCTAATTAGATATCTAAAGTTGATTTAGCTAATAAAAACAAATACTAAATTTTTAAAGTTAAAAAAGTCAAAATTACGAAAATACCCTTCACTTTGAAAAATGGTAAAAAAACAAATAAATTTCAAAAAATCCAGAAAATTACGAAATGAAAAGTAAAAAAAGAATTATTCAAAAATTACTATTTCTAAAGATAAAAATATAAAAATTACGAAAATACCCTTCGTATTTGAAAAAGTGGAAAAAAATAAAAAATATTCGAAAAATCAGAAAAAAATATGAAATTAAAAGTAATAAAAGAATTATTCGAAAATAATAATTTATAAAGTTAAAAAGG
Organism: Allium sativum; assembly: GCA_030737875.1. Classification (NCBI taxonomy): domain Eukaryota; kingdom Viridiplantae; phylum Streptophyta; class Magnoliopsida; order Asparagales; family Amaryllidaceae; genus Allium; species Allium sativum. The sequence continues at coordinate 562,100,711 of CM060919.1, read as the reverse complement.
TCAAAATTATGAAAATGCCCTTGATGTTGAAAAGAGTGAAAAAAATAAATAAATTTTAAAAAATCCAGAAAATTACAACATGAAAATAGAATTATTTGAAAATTACAATTTTTAAAGCTAAATATGTCAAAATACGAAAATGCCCTTCATGTGGAAAAAAGTGAAATAAATAAATAAATTTAAAAAAATCCAGTAAATTACGAAATGAAAAGTAAAAAACAATTATTCGAAAATTACGATTTTTAAAGCTAAATATATCAAAATTACGAAAATGCCTTCATTTTGAAAAAAGTGAGAAAAAATAATAAATTTCAAAAAATCCAGAAAATGATTATTTTAAAATATCTTTTTTTTACTTTAAATTTCGTAATTTTCTTAAATTTTTTCATTTTTTCCAAAATAAAGGGTATTTTTGTAATTTTAGCATTTTTAGCTCTAAAAATCGTTATTTTAAAATAATTCTTTTTTTACTTTTCATTTCTTAATTTTTTGGAATTTATGAATTTTTTTCCAATATGAAGGGCATTTTCGTAATTTTGGTCCTTTTAGTTTTAAAAATCGTTATTTCAAAATAATTCTTTTTTTACTTTTCCTTACGTAATTTTTCGGATTTTCTGAAAATTTTCATTTTTTCCAATATGAAGGGTATTTTCGTAATTTTGGTCCTTTTAGCTTTAAAAATCGTTATTTTAAATTAATTCTTTTTTTATTTTTCATTTCGTAATTTTCTGGATTTTCTGAAATTTTTTCATTTTTTTCACTTTTTCCAATATGAATGGTATTTTTGTAATTTTGGTCCTTTTAGCTTTAAAAATCGTTATTTTAAAATAATTCTTTTTTAACTTTTCATTTTGTTATTTTCTGGATTTTCTAAAATTTTTCCATTTTTTCCAAAGTAAAGGGTAGTTTCGTAATTTTGACATTTTTAACTTTTAAATTTTAACTTTTTATAAATGTGTTTATAATTTTAAGTTTTTTATAAATGGATAAAATGGGTTATCCATTTATGACCCTCTTAAAAATGGGTCAACCCAACCCATTACCCATTTAATAAAATTCATAAATGGGTTAACCCTACCAATTTGTGGATAGGGTAAATGGGTTGGGTCATATTTTGACACCTCTAGTCCCAACCAACCTAGACAGCAACCTTTGTGAGTGTTCGCTTCATCACTTTTCTTCAATTGGGCTCTGGTTTCGGGCATGTCTACAAAGATGATGGTGTGATGAAACAGGAGATAATAGTGAGGAAATGGGATCGTGAACTGGGGTCAGAGTTGGTAGTGGGGAAAAGAATGATCAATACGTATTGATCAGAGAGAAAAGAGTGATCAGTATGGGGTTGAGAGAAGAGAAGACTGGGTGCAAGAAGGCAGAGAGGGGAATTCAGAATTGGTTGATCAACATGAGCAAATCATACCAAATAAGATGATCAGCCCGAGAAGGAGAAGAGAACACAAAGAAAAGGAAGAGGACACGACAGAAAAACAAGAAAACACACAGCAAATAGGGTAAGTTTAGATATATTTTATTACTGAATTTTCGCAATCCAGTTACAAGCATTAGGATGCTATTTATAGATGTTTACAGTATTGCTTAATTGCCATGATTTACAGTTTTGCCATTAAAATGCCTAATTACATTGTGTTAGAGTTGTGCACGTGCACATTGTGCACACTTGATTTAATTCATTTCAAAATGGAATTCTGTGCTAGAAACTGCTAGAGTACGATCGTCCAGGCTTCATGATATTTCAGATTTTCTTTACTTCATCGTGTTGTTTTTGCTTTGCTTGATTTTCGAGTCTTTCCGATGTGTTTGTTGAAATGACTGGTGAATTTGGCACATAGGATGAAATTGTTGGTGGCTGTCTTCCATACACAATCTCATATGGAGTCATTTTTGTAGATTCTTTCCACATAGTATTGAACCAAAATTCGGCTAGAGACGACCACTTTGTCCATTCACTAGGTTGATGGGAAACAAAACATCTCAAATATGTTTTTAGAATTTTATTGGTGATCTCGGTTTACCAATCTTATTAGAGGTGATAGGCTGATGAGAATTTTAGTGAACAACCTTGTAGTGTAAATAAGTCAGTCCAAAAATTACTCAAAAATATCGAGTCCCTATCACTTACTATTGATTTCGGCATCCCATATAGTTTAGCTACCCCGTCAAAGAAAATCTGAGCTACTTGTTGAGCAGAAAATGGATGTTTGAAAGCAAAGAAATGAGGGTATTTAAACAATCGATCCACCACAACATAAATGACTGTAGCTCCGTTGCTTTTAGGCAAATGAATGATGAAGTCCATAGATAAATCAGTCTAAATATTTTCAGGAATGGGCAAAGGGTGTAGCAGTCCAGGATAAGGTACATTTTCTGACTTTGCTCGTTGACATATATCATATTGTCTAGGGCTGTCAATGGATGCTTTCGGATGTAGGCAACGCAATATCCATATCCGTATCCGCATCCGAAATCATTTTTGGATATCGGATATCTGCATCCGTGGCTACAAACGGATATCGGATAATTACTCAACGGATATCAAATATTGGAAATATCCTTTCAATGCGAACCAACGGTTCCGGTTTTAGGAGAATCCGACGGTCGGATCTCTCATTACATCCATCTGAAGTTAATGGTTGAAATTCGCGAACAGTCGCTGCGTGGCGCATTCTATTCAAGCCATTGAATATATATAATATATTTATCGTCAATTTCCATTTAAAACGTACTTTATAAATCGTTTATAAATTCATTTTACAATGATTTCAACTTCCATTTCAATTTTAAATGAAAATTGAACATTCCACATCATTATAATATTTAAATGATCATATTTTCAAAATATCAGATTTTGAAATCAAATCTTTTCGATATTCATTATAAAACAAATAAAATCGACAGAAAATTCCGTTCAAGTAAAAATGGCGTATATCTACTCAGCTTGGCTTCACATCCATTTCAGTTACAAATATTTCAATACTTTCGTGTCCATCCAAAATCGTACATCAACATCATATTTTGATTCTTTACTGAATATTATTTTAAAACATTCGTTATTTCTGAATTGGAATCAGACTCAATCAATTACCATATAATTTTATTTATATGGATTCCACACATCACATGTATTCAAAAATAGTGATAAACAACTATTAAATAGTCAATTCACATCCATAGTTCAATTTACAACTGTATAAGCATTAAATAATTAAATAACGCTTATAACAGTCTGTCAATCAATCTGTTGACATACAGTCAAATCCAAGGAAGATGTGAATAAATTATCATCCCCAGACCCGTGTGGGGTTTAAACCAACAATAATGAATTCAAAATAGTCACTGGTTAATAAATTTAACCAATTCTAGTTTAATTCGAATTATTTTTCTAATTAACCAATTTTCATTGTTTAACTTATAAATGGATATTTATAATTTAATTTCAACTACCACAAATTTATTAAAATTATTTTTAATATGTTAATCATCACAATCACAACACAATACAGTCAATCAGATCATTCATGGGTTTTCAAACAATAGTGAATGTGAGCTAACAGGCACTGTACAACATTTTTGTGATAATTAAACAGATAAAAATCAATACTGACAATTTATATATTCAGTTATAAAATAAATAACTGTACAAAAATTTTAGTGAGAGAATTCTCACATTAGTTTCCACTCCGTCAGTCTTTATTAGATGATTGCAGTACTGTTTTGATTTAAATTCGCCTCAAATTCTAATTTGCTCCAAATAGCTTCTAGTCAGTTCCATGTTGTAGTGCTCGATTTTACGGTTCCAACGGTCCGAATTTCATCAAATTCTGATTCAGTTTGAATAAGATATGAATATTTAAAGTTTATGTAATTTAAAACTAATTAATTCTTAATCACTTAGTTAATAAAGGCTGATTACATTTCTTAACTGTTGATTATCTGGCTTTCTTCCCCGATCCACGCATAGACAAAACTGAACCCATTCACGCGGTATTTTCCAACACCGCCGCATGCGCTCTAAAGTGCCAGACCCCTATCGGATTATGCCAACGCAAAGCCCCAACTCCACACTCCCTTCTCCTAGAATCCTTCCCAACTCGCATCCTCCCTGCTCTCGAAAAAGAAAACTGAACCCGCCGCCTTTCAAAGCCAAATCCAACCATCTTGCTTCTCTAAAAATGATCGCAGCAGGTCATATGGAAGCTCTTGTCGAGCCGATCACCTTTCATGTTGAATGATTTGCTAATTGGTGAAGAAATGGAACATAATTTGTAGAAGAACAAGGGGAGATCTCTATCGTTCAATAGTAGAGGCGGAAATAACAACGGGTTTGACCACCGAATGAGAAAAACTAGGGTTGTTGACCCTTGTGTGTATTTATACCATTATTTTTATTATTATTTTAATCCTTTATTTTTTAGCTTTTAATTTTCGCCTCCGAACTCCGAACGAAACCCAACAACTGTCGTTCCTAACTAAATACCCCATTCCGGACACAATGGGATATGTTTCGTAAGCTAATTCGACTGTTTTGAATAGTTTTCATCAAAATTAAAATATAAATTAATATAACGGTCAATATTGAATTCCAACGTACATTTTAATTTATCGGAGCCACATACCGACTCCAAAAATTATGAATTTTGAAATCTAGCAATGTTTCGACGATACGGTCCTAACAAAATTAGTTTCGTCGAATTTGGAGACCGTTTGGAAAATGACTTTTTTCTAGTCGATTAAATTTAAGTGAAAATAAGGCTCAGGTCCCTGAAAGCAAACTTAATTAGGCTCACATCCAGTGATAAACTTATTATAAATTAGGTCCCTATTTTTCAAAAGTAGCAAAAAATGGGAAAAAAATAAAAAAATACGAAAATTATTATTTAAATAAATTATGCGTTTGACCATAAATTCGCTCAAAAAAATCAAAAAACATGCAAAAAAAAAAACAGCAAAAAACATCAAAAATGCAGTTAAATGCATAATGTTATGCGAGAATTTCAATTTCCTGCGCATATATGTGCAAGTATTCCAGTGTTGCATCCGCTTTTGAATTTTTTGCATATTTATGTGTACGTATTGCATCATTCTTGCATTAAAATATGCAATATTTCATAGTAGTGTAACTCAGTTCATTTTTATTTGCATTCAAGTGTGCAAGTAAATTCGAAACATGCACACATGTGTGCAACATATGTGCAGGCAAAACTATAGCATAATTCCCTTTGTGCAATAATTGCATACATGTATGCAGGTATTGGCAATACTTGCATACATATATGCAAGTTTTTTTTCTTGGCGTGGACTTCTGGGATTATTTCCAAATTTTAGTTTTTTTTTTTAACCACGGCCGCACTTTTTTTGGAAGAAAATGAAGGAGCGAAAGGAAAAAAGCAGGAGGCGGGACATAAAAGTATGAAGTGGATCCAAGAAAGTAGGAGGCGGCAATTCAAAAATAGGGTGCGGAAGTGTATTGGAAACTATGATCGGATGTGAGCCTAAATTTAAAACTTAATAAGGACCTGTAAAAACGCATCCTAAATTTAAACTAAAATTACAAAGCACGTTTAAATTTACCACGCTCACATATTAATTCCAAAAATTATGAAATTTGAAACTTGACAATAATTTGACACTCCGGATCCAACAAAAGTGGTTTCATCGAAAACGGAGGTCCTTTGCAAAATGGCTATTTTTAAGGGCTATATAATATATATTTAAATTATATATAAATTCCATATTGACTATTTTGAATTTTAAACTGGACATAACTTACCATTTATAAAGTGAAATCTCAGTTTCTTACATTCGTTAGAAAATTACAGTTCAAAATACTCCAATGTTTCTTGATTTACTAAAATTCGATTTATATTGAATCCTATACAATCAATTGAAATTTAAAATCGAAAACTTTAAATTTATACGTTCTAACTTCGATTTAAATAAATTTTAAATCGTTACTTCTCAAAATAAATCATTTTAAATATTCAAAACCCATTAAAATAGCTAAAATTAAAATTTTAAATTGGTTCAGAAAATCCAGGTTGTTACACTCCCCCACTTAAAATCTTTTCGTCCTCGAAAAGGAATAGAGCTGAAAGTTGTTCAACTAACCAACTCAACTTTCATTCTGGCTTGAGTTCTTCGACTTTTTAGTTTTTAAGAACTTTCTAATTTCTAAAAAATTTGGCTAACACCCTAAATTTTTGAAAAAATCCACTATAACCTCCTTTGTTAGGGGAGGGTTTGAAAAATTTATTGGGCCGTATTAGGTACCCAGTAAATCAATAAAATGCATACATAATTTTGATGACCTATCTATGCCCAAGGGAGACGTGTAAAAATGTTGAAATCCTATACCTTTCCCCAGTGTTGGAAATAAAATAATCCATGTGCCTTAATTAAAACAAGAGAGACATGAATTTTTGTCATCTCCAGACCCGTGTAGAGTTTTTATTAAATCTTGCCCCGAGCACCTTTATATGTATTTTATTAAGTCCACAATCAGTCTTCGGTTCAACCTGTAATTCAGTCATCGCCATACAAGCATCTCCCCCGTATGTATATCCAAACCTCGTCATATAAGCACCAAATGCTTATATGGAATATGATATGATATGCTGTCTTCATAAAGTGTGTCGTGCAGTGTAGTTCATAATTTATTTGTTACTATCCTATGGCGTATATTTGTAATCTCACACAGAATAACCATCACAACGCATCCAAAATCACTCATAGGAGTTGATATATTAATAAAATTGCGCAACCAACTCATTATGGCGCACCTATTTGTTGGACACACAATTTATTTCTCTACTCAGCAGCGAATCCATAACCTGCCCAATCATACATGTATATGCATATCTATCTATATATGTATATCCAATTCGAAGTAAATTTTCAATTCAGTTCGATCTTATATTTGATTTGGCTTTATTTATCATTCATTCTCATATGGGTTTTATCATTCCAATACTTTTGTTAGTTAAATTAATTATCACACATCACAATCAACAATCAATTAGTCGATTAACTTTTCAAACATATATCTTTAATATATACTCAAAAAATCTATTTTTAATGCCAAGTCACAAACAATAAACTCTAACAAAGTTTTGGTTCTCACACCAGTCAATTGGAAATGTATAGATATCCACTTTCGAAACTCAAACATAAATACTGATGATGCTATAGTGATCATCAGGATCATCTCCGGGCGACTAGAGTGTGATTCTATATCTACCCAGTATATTTGAGACTTCAAGTACACATGGATCAGACGTATATGCAAAATCTTTTAATACACGATAGTCTAAAATCAATATAAAATAAAATACTCTGATATGTATAATAAGATATAAAATTTCAAAACTAAATTTGTTTTTATAAATAATACTCTTCAAACTCATTCTAGGGTATTACTAACCCTATCTCGAAAGAGTTATTCTTATAGGATACTACTAATCCTATCTCTGATGAATTCTCTCGTTCGGTTCTAATGTGTCTTCTTCTCTAGCTTTGCAAAGCAAAGCTCTGATACCAACTGTAGCGACCCGAACTTCCCGGCCGACCTAAATCGAACAAGAAAGCGGACTACTTTGAGAACACGATTCATTAGAACACAAACAATAGAACATTTAATTGCTATTACAACAATTTACATCAGAGTACAAGAATATTAGAGTTCAAATAAATAATATACAACAGAAAAATAAATATCAGAGATTTACATATTACAAAGCAGTGGAATAAATATACATGAATGTAATGCAGCGGAAAACATCAACTACCACAACTGAATGAAATAAACAGATACATAGCTTTCTGAATATAGCGCCAGTTGTAATCCAGGATCCTGTAAAAAGAAATATCTGCGAAAACCAAAACTACTAGCTGCCAGTGTGGAAAATTTGGGCACCTATAGTTTAGGTAGAAACAATAAACTCTGAGTCAGCCATGAGACTGGTGTGAGAATAAAAACAGTTATTAAACATTTTCTTCAAAATTGGGTAAATCAAGGGACCACGCCGTATGTCACGGAATAGGTTTACTCCATGTGAATACCAAAGCTTGAAACAACAACCAATAATAGACATATGGATCTATTATGCGTCAAACAACATGCAATTCCTCAATCTACCCATTTAGGCTTAATCCCAAATTTAGATTTTCCAAATCCAATTATCTTTACAGAAATTATTTCTTTGGACTTTATTCCCGATTTCTTATTTCAAATCGTTTGGAATACATATCTAACTTTCATAGCTAAGTAGATTTCACTTCGAGATCTCAAACCAAAATCATTTGGAAATATGAATTCTGAAATATCACAATGCATACAAACAGTATGCAACCAAATATCAGGTGGTTTCTCCCATCAACAAGGCAAAGGGTCGCTTTCCTTAGTCACTCGATATATATATATATATATATATATATAGGTGCACCTCCCACGATGGAGCAGGCTACACCGTTCAATGCACCTCCCACGCCCTCGGCAAACTACACTGTCTGATGCCCATACTTGTCGCATGGGTTACCCTAATCTTTAGCCACATACTAAATCATTTTATGTCCCGAAGTAGGGAAAATCATTTCACAACATAATAATCACAAGTACTTTCAAACTATAGTTAAAGTACTTCACATCAGAAATTCACATGTGTGATCAGTCACTATTAATCATATAACCTTTGAGCTCGTACATCTCAAAGAAGGGTGTTAAGCAAGAGAATAAATTCTCCATCACCAAACAGATACATCATCAATAGCAACTAATCGGTTACGTGATGAACCACAATGTCAAACACATAATACTTTTCTAAATCATTTCAGAAACATCAGGTTTAGCCCTCGAAATCCAATATTCCCTGTCCAAAATCGGGGAAACATTTCTTTTCACTTAAGAAAATATCTTTTCAAAATCATTCATTAAATTTGAAATGAACTCAACAACATCGCTAAACATCTCATAGTCAAATCGTGAAGTGTTTCACAAGATGTTAGCATACAAATTTTTCTACCCAACCCAATGCTAAATGTAAAAGCATATTTTGCTCATAAACTGGTTGAGCACAATCCATACAATGAATCAGTCCCAATCAATATCAACAACCAAGCATATTTGGTTTATACCACATCTCATTTTTTGGTAAATTTAATCACCATTCATTCATTCAAATCTAATTAATGATTTACTAAAACTCCAGTTCAGTTTTTATTTCACAAATCATTACTTAATGATTATTTAACTTTCTGGAAATTAATCCTGTCTTTAACTTGGGTTAAAGAACGTATGTTATTTAAAACACCATTCACAGGAAACCCAAAATCCCATTTGATATTAAATACAAGGCTCTAAATAGAAATAATATCGACTTAAGAATTCTGAAACCAACATGTATCGTATTGGGAATAATGATATTTATATCTTCCCAATTCCTCAACGATATTCGTATAATCACAGAATCCAATATCTAAATCTTCTGAAGATTATTTTCATTCAAATCCATTTCAATTTTTATATTGGAAAATTCTGGTTATATCAAAACCATTTCAATTCATTTCAGTTCTTTACTCTAGTTGTTAACTAGTTCATTCAGATAAAAATAACTTTTATCTTTTCAAACTAGGAGTATTTCATCCAAAATATTTCCAAATCATTTATTATGATTTTACACAATTTTTCCATATTTTTAATAATTTTATTAAGGCCCTTACAGTCGGTTTCCAATAACGGCCACCGAACTGCATCCATAACGACCTTTTCTGAAATTGATTTGGATATAATTTGAAATCCAGCCGTTCAAATTTAAATCTCATATATTCATTGGAAAGATCCTTTCGGTAGAACCCAACGGCTTCAGTTTTAGGAGAATCCAACGGTCGGATCTCCCGTTACATCCATCTGAAGTTAATGGTTGAAATTCGCGAATGGTTGGTGCACGGCATGTTCTATTCAAGCCATTATATATATATATATAATATTTATCGTCGATTTACATTTAAAACGTATTTTATAAATCGTTTTTAAATTAATTTTACAACGATTTCAACTTCCATTTCAATTTTAAATCAAAATTGAACATTCCATATCATTATAGTATTTAAATGATCATATTTTCAAAATATCAGATTTTTAAATCAAATCTTTTAGATATTCATTATAAAATAAATAAAATCGACAGAAAATTTCATTCGAGTAAAAATGACGTATATCTACTCAACTCGGCTTCACATTCATTTCAGTTATGACCGATTCAATATTTTTGTGTCCATCCAAAATCGGACATCAATATCATATTTTGATTCTTTACTGAATATTATTTTAAAATATTCGTTATTTCTGAATTGGAATCAGACTCAATCAATTACCATATAATTTTATTTATATGGATTCCACACGTCGCATGTATTCAAAAATAGTTATAAACAACTATTAAATAGTCAATTTACAATTGTATAAGCATTAAATAATTAAATAACGCTTATAATAGTCTGTCAATCAATCGGTTGACATACAGTCAAATCCAAGGGAGATGTGAATAAATTATCATCCCCAGACTCGTGTCGGGTTTCAACCAACAATAATGAATTCAAATTTATCACTGATTAATAAATTTAACCAATTCTAATTTGATTCGAATTATTTTTCTAATTAACCAATTTTCATTGTTTAAATCATAAATGGATATTTATAATTTAATGTCAACTACCATAAATTTATTAACATTATTTTTAATATGTTAATCATCACAATCACAACACAATACAGTCAATCAGATCATCCATGGGTTTTCAAACAACAGTGAATGTGAGCTAACAGGCACCGTACAACATTTTTGTGATAATTAAACAGATAAAAATCAATATTGGAAATGTATATATTCAGTTATAAAATAAACAACTATACAAAAAATTTAGTGAGAGAATTCTCACATTGGTTCCACTCCGTCAGTCTTTATTTGATGATTGTAGTACTGTTTTGATTTAAATTCGCCTCAAATTCTAATTTGCTCCAAATCGCTTCTAGTCAGTTCCATGTCGTAATGCTCGATTTTATGGTTCCAACGGTCCAAACTTCGTCAAATTCTGATTCAGTTTGAATAAGTTATGGATATTTAAAGTTTATGTAATTTAAATTAACTAATTAATTCTTAATCACTTAGTTAATAAAGACTAATTACATTTCTTAACCGTTGATTATCGGGCTCTCTTCCCCGATCCATGCATAGAAAAAACCGAACCCATTCACGCGATATTTTCCACCACCACCGCATGCACTCTAAAGTGTCGGACCCCCATCGGATTATGCCAAAGCGAAGGCCCAACTCCACACTCCCTTCGCCTAGACTCCTGCCCAACTCGCATCCTCCCTACTCTCGAAAAAGGAACCCGAATCCGCCGCCTTTCAAGGCCAAATCTGACCTTCTTGCTTCTTTAAAAACGATCACAGCCAGTAATATGGAAGCTCTTGTCGAGCCGATCACCTTTCATGCTGAATGATTTGCTAATTGGTGAAGAAATGGAACATAATTTGTAGAAGAACGAGGCGTGATCTCTGTCGTTCAATGGCAGAGTTGGGAACAACAACGGGTTTGACCACAGAATGAGAAAAACGAGGGTTGTTGACCCTTATGCGTATTTATACCATTATTTTTATTATTATTTTAATCCTTTATTGTTTAGCTTTTAATTTTCGCCCCCGAACTTCAAACGAAACCCAACGACTGTCGTTTCTAACTAAATACCCCCATTCCGAACACAATGGGATATGTTTCGTAAACTAATTTGACTATATTGATTAGTTTTCATCGAAAATAAAATACCAATTAATATAACAGTCAATATTGAATTCCAACGTACATTTTAATTTGCCGGAGCCACATAATGACTCCAAAAATTATGAATTTTGAAATCTTGCTATGCTTTGATGATTTGTCCTAACAAAATTAGTTTCATCTAATTTGGAGACCGTTTGAAAAGTAGCATTTTTCTAGTCGATTAAATTTGAACTAAAATTACAAAACACGTTTAAATTTACCATGCTCACATATTATTTTCAAAAATTATGAAATTTGAAACCTGACAATAATTTGACATTCCTGATCCACCAAAAGTTGTTTCGTTGAAAACGCAAGTAGTTTGCAAAATGGCTATTTTAAGGGCTATATATATACTAAAAATACATATAAATTCCATAGCGACTATTTTGAATTTTAAAATGGACATAACTTACCATTTATAATGTGAAATCTCAGTTTCTTACATTTGTTAGAAAATTACAGTTCAAAATACTTCAACCTTTCTTGTTTTACTGAAATCCGATTTATATTGAATACTATACATTCAATTGAAATTTAAAATCGAATTTCCAAACTACCGCGCCATTTCAGGCTCGTTTTAATTAAACTTTAAATTTATACATTCAAACTTCGATTTAAATAAATTTTAATTCGTTAATTCTCAAATTAAACCATTTTAAATATTCAAAAACCATTAAAATAGCTAAAATTAAAATTTTAAATTAGTTCAAAAATTCGGGTTGTTACACAAATAATAAATCCGTATATTTAATTGTGTTAAATACACATAATTTAAGCTATAATCATGAAAAATAGATGGTTAATTTTCGTATGCTGATGTTCATGTATCCGCATCTACATCGGTTTTTTCGGATATCGGCTGCTTTTCGGATGCGGATGCGGATGTGGACAGATTTCGGATTTTTTAGGTATCCATTAACTGCCCTAACATTGTCTGATATAGTTTTCCACTGATTTTTTGATATGCTTCAAGTAAAAAACCCTTTTGATGCTTTTTAGTGTCTTTTTTACCCCTGAGTGGCCACTTAGTGGTGTTGAATGGAACTCTTATAGGATGATATCAAGTAGTTGAGAGTGTATGATCAAGTAATATCTTCCCTTTATAAAATATCCACCCATCTAGAAGCTTGTATTTAGTATTATCTGTTGTGCCACTGAGAATTTGTTCTTTCTTTAAGACATAAAATGGATTTGCTTCTATTTCTTTTTTGAGTTTAGTAATCCAATCTGCTTGTACAAGAGACAAGTTATGTACTTCTGGAGTATCATGCATCCAGGAGAGACTGTCAGCCAGTGTCGGCCCAAGTAGGTTTGTTGCCTTAGCCGAAAAGACCAACACCACACTAAAAAATCAAACTGTTGTGCTAGGATTTGATCCTAGGTTGCTTAAACAGCCAATCTCTATTACTACCATTACACCAACACCTTACTTGATAGTTATATCAAATAAGATCTTTGATTAATAAAAATATAAACTCACCACCACCATCGCCTGTTGCCTCCTATCGGATCCGCTGTCCTAGGCGATCGTCTTGGTCACCTTGCCCTAAGGCCGAGCCTGCTATTAGCTATAACATTTTCTTTGACTTTTTTATATTTAACAGTATAATCATACCCATGCAATTTGGCTAATCCTTTTCCTTGAATTATCGTTGTTAACTTTTGAGACAGTAGATGTTGTTGGCTCTGATGGTATGTCCATATAATAAATTTTCTGCCAGTAAGTATTAAGACCATTTTATGTATCCAAAATAAGTGCCAGCAACTCCTTTTCATAGGTAGAGAGGTGCAGATTTCTCCCTTGAAGTGCTTGACTAAGGTATGCAATTGGTTTATTGTTTTGTAATAAGTCAACCCTTAGACCTGTTCCACTTGCATCACATTCTATAACAAAGTCTTTAGTGAAATCAGGTAATGCAAGAATAGGTGGATTAGTTAAAAATGATTTTAACTTAAAAAATGCATCCGTAACTTCCTCATTCCAATGAAATGAATTCCTTTCCAGCATGCATGCTAGAGACTTGGCTATTAGGCCATAATTTTTAATAAATTTCCTATAGTATCATGTTAGACCTAAAAACCCTCTTAAAGTTTTAATAGTATTAGGTCGGGGCCATTGCAATATAACTTTGATTTTATCTTTGTCAACAGAAATTCCTTGCAGCAATATTATATGACCTAAGTATTTAATACTATCAAAAGCAAAAGAACACTTGGGTAAATTAAGTATCGCACTGTACACTAGGATATCATCAAAAAATACTAGGATGAACTGCCTTTTTTTTTAAATGTTATTCATTTAAGATTGGAATGTTGACGGGGCATTAGTAAGTCCAAATGGCATGACAATAAATTCGTACTGGCCATCATGTGATCTAAATGATGTCTTATGAATATCAAGTTCATACGTTCTGACTTGGTGATGTCCTGATTTTAGATCTACCTTGGTAAAAAAAAAATTTGAACCATGAAGTTCATCAGCAGGTCATCAATTAACGGAATATGGAATTTATTCTTTATTGTTTTTATATTTAAATCCCTATAATTTACACATAATCTCCAACTTCAATCTTTCTTTTTAACCATCATAATAGGTGCTGAAAATGAACTAGAACTTGGTCCTATTATACCAGATTTAAGCATATCAGATATTAATGCATCTAGTTCTTTTTTTGTATATATGAGAATATCTATAAGGTTTCGGACAAACCGGTTTGATCCTTCTAATAGTGGTATTTTGTGATCACAAGCTCTTTGTGGTGGCACATTATTTGTTATTGTTGTTACTGAAGGAAATTACTCTAGGATATTCTGAATTTCTGGATGAATTGAGGAGGAATTTGTTGATGAAGCGTTGGCAGATAATAACCTGAAATGTATGTTGGCTTAGTTGAATTCTTTTGTTGATCTGTGTCCTTCAACTATTTGCATATCATTTTGTAACAGCCTCGGCCACTTGTACTCTTTTCCTTTATAATAAGAGCTTACTTGCAATTTTTTGAAATTAAAGCAAATTTCATCTAATTCTTTCATCCATTGTGCCCACAGCACAATTTGGCAGAAATCCATAGGTAACACTAATAAATCAAGTGGCATTTTACATCATTAACAGTGTAGTATAACATTTGGGCAAATTTTAGAACCTTCTAGTTTATGGCCATTGGCAACTTGGACTTTAAAAGGTTTAGACTGTGATTTATTTAATTTTAAATTCTATGCTAAGGCAACATCAATAAAACTGTGAGTCGAACCTGAATTTATTAAGAATATTACTGCCTTATTATTTATAATTCCTTTGATCCTAATAATGTGTAGTGTTGGTATTCCCAGCAATGTATTAAGTGAAATGGTATGTAACGTGTTTTGTGTATCATCATTACTGTCATCGTTTTCTAACAGAATATTATCATTCGAGTTAACCATCAGTATAAGATGTATCGTCAAGATTAATTACTCCATCCATGATAAATACTTGTTTGGTCTTACATTTGTGACCTTGATGATATTTTTTGTTACACCCAAAACATATATTAATTTCCCTCTTTTTTAGAAATTCTTCTGGAGTATGTTTTTTCAATTTAGAACTTTTATAAGAATTACTTGAATATGTCTTTTGAATAGATGTTGTTGAAGAAGTACTACTGTTTTTATTGGAAGAGAAGGATTGTCTTTTATTCTTTGGAAGCAACCATTTATTTTCAAATGTTTTTGCTAAGCTAACAGCATAATCAAGGTCAGTAGGGCTATTAGTAATAACATAATACTTGATCTCCTCTTTTAAACCTCCATTTTTTTTTGCAACAAATGGACTAGACTGATATGTTCAATCATGCCTTCTAATCTCTCAAATTGGTTAACATATTGCATGAATATATGTGTTTGCTTTAGTGAGAATAATGTGTCATATGGTCATTCAAGATCATTATAATTAAAATGTGCTTGAATAGCTTTTGCGAATATTTCCCAGTGTTCAAAGTTAGATGTATTTCTAGAATACCTGCAAAACCATTGGAGTGCTTCTTTTCCTTAGATTATATGAGTATAAACGTACCAAGTCACGTGAATCGGTGTCGTTGAATTTTAAGAACTGCTCAACTTGTCGTAGCCAATCAATAACTCGATCCTCTTTAGTAAAAGTGGGGAAATCTATTTTGAAATTGATTTTTGATGAGTCTTTTATTGTGGTTGTTTGTACGTCAGTGTTTCTTGCATTATATTCAACATTTCTTTTATGTATGTATGGCATTCTTGAGTTCATTTCAGCATTTCTCATGACTGAATTATCAAGAATTTGTTGGTCGGGTGTAGGGAGTAATGGAGGTAGAATATTTGTAAATGAGTAATTATTTGTTCTTTGATGTTGGTTGTTACTTGATTGCCTTGTTGAAGTATGCGATACTATATGTTTGATTGAAGAGGACGAAGATAGCTTCGAGTCGGAGGTGACCATTTGCAAATCGGAGTTCGCACGAGAGAGTTATGAGCTGAAAGGTGCAGGTTTTCAGCTGGCTGGTGCGACAAACGCCTGTCGTAGGGGACGACAGACGTCGGAGTTGTCAAGGGGATTTTCCCGCGATTTATGACAGATGTCTGTCATCCCTATGACAGACGTCTGAGAGAGGGACAAACGTCTATCATATTGGGGACAGACGTCTGAGCTGAGTGCTGAAGCCCAAATAATTCCCTGGGAGGGACAGACGTCTGTCACCTCCCACGACAGACGTCTGACGAGTGTTTTGGGCTTTTTCGTGCTGGACACTTGACAAATTGATTTGTGGAGACATGGGGGAAATTTGGGTAATTGGCCTATCTCTATATAAGCTATTTTCTGGTGTGTTAGCGGGAGGAGCTTGGATACTTGATTTGGGATCAAAGGTTTATTCTCAAGGGTGAATTAGGGTTTATAACCTAATTCCAATTCTTCAATTCTATTCTCCTCAAATTCTTTTCTATATTGAAATATAGTAATCATTGGATCAATCTCTTATATTCATTTCGTCGTGGTAATAAAATTCTTTCTCCAAAGTGGATGTACGCTAACAAGATGATAGTGGAACCACTATAAATCCTTGTGTGATTTATCTTTGCTATTTTAGTCATTAGTTTCTTGCTTGCGATTGAGACTTGGATTGTTCGTGATTGGTTGATCTTGGTTTTGTGACTAGAGTTATTGTTTTGGTTGTTTTTGCAAGTCTAACAACGATCTATTCTTCCGCTAGTGCTTTGTGGTTTAGATATCGGATTCGAGTGGTCTTGAGTCGGGTTAATCACAACGGTTACAACAGTTGGTGTCGGAGATGTTTGGTGCTTGTTAGGTGTTTGTGAAAATGTCGGAGACCGATAATAGCTCGGTAAGTCCTTCAACCGGAATTCCGAATAGTGTGGCGCCTTATGTACGGGGTTCGTATGCGGTGTCGGGTTCTTAATTGGTGATAGACAAGTGGAATGGTGATAATGACTTTGAGAAGTGGCAATGGAAAATAAAAGCGGTTCTTAGGCGGAATCGAGTGCACCGAGTAGTATTTGATACTCACTTATTGCCAAGTGATATCTCGGATGTTGAGAGAGAGGAGATGGAGGAATGGGCTTACACTACTCTTCAACTTGCTATGGGGGAGAATGCGATCTCCGAAATTAGAGGTGAGACGACCGCTAAAGGTATTTGGGACAAGTTGGAGGAACTTTATATGAAGAAGTCGCTCACTAACCGTTTGATCTTGTTGCGAACATTTTTCACCTTCAAGATGAAGGAGGGTAATTCACTTAAGGCATGTTTGAATGCCTTTGATGACTTGCTCATGAAGATGAAGGCCATGGATTTGAAGATTGAGGAAGAGCAAAAGGCGATGATATTATTGTGTTCATTGCCAGACCGCTATACGGGTTTCTCAAATAGTTTGATCTATGACCGGGATACCTTGACTCTTGATGATTTCAAGACGGGTCTTCTTAGTGAGGAGTTGAGAGATCAAATGAAGGAGATGAGTGAGGGTAGTAGTGGAGCTAGTAGCGGTCACGGGGTGTTTATGGAGAAAGAAAAGAATGTGAAGAAAGGAAACCGGGGGCGTTCTGAATCAAGAAAACCCGGTGGAAGAGGTAAATCAAAAGAGAGAAATGGCAAGTGCTTTATTTGCAAGAAACCGGGACATTGGAAGAATGAATGTCCGGACAAAGATAAGAAGGAAGTAGCATCTTCATCCATGTCAGTGGAGAGTGGGGTTGGTGAGATAGATGAGAATGTGTTGACGGCGGTGGCATCGGGTGTTTCGGGTAACGAATGGGTACTCAATTCGGGTGCGTCGTATCATATGACACCAAATAGAGATTGTTTTTCGTCCTTTGAGGTCAAAGAGGGAAATGCAATTGCTATGGGAAATGGTGCTGTTTGCATGTCGATGGGTAGTGGCTCCGTGCAAATAAGGATGTTTGATGGAGTTGTTCGCACGCTCACCAATGTTAGCTATGTTCCGAGACTTAGGAAGTCGCTTATATCTTTGGGGTAATTGGATTCTCTAGGATGCAAGATCACTATTGAGAAGGATTGCTTGAGGATTTCAAAGGGGGCACTTGTGGTTATGAAGGGTGCTAGGACTCATGGTATATATTTTCTTCAAGGTGTGACCGTAGGAGGTGAGACTTGTGTGTGTTGATAGTTCTCGTGAATGGGATGCGACACGGTTGTGGCATTTGAGATTGGGTCATGTCTCAGAGAGGAGTTTGGATATTCTTCGGAAGCGGGAGATGATCGAGGGTGAGAGTTTCAAAAAACTGGAGTTTTGCGAGGAATGTGTCATGGGGAAGCAAACAAGGGTATCATTCGATAAAGGCAAGCATGACTCAAAGGAGGTTCTTGAGTATGTTCATTCGAATGTTTGGGGACCGACACTGGTTGCTTTTTTGGGAGGATCAAGGTATTATATTTCTTTCATTGATGATTTGTCTCGAAAGGTATGGGTGTATGTAATGAGGGCCAAGTCGGAGGCATTTGCTAAGTTCAAAGTGTGGAAGGCTCTTGTTGAGAATGAGAGTGGTAAGACTATGAAGGTGTTAAGGACCGAAAATGGCGAAGAATATGTTTCTTAGGAATTCTTGGAGTATTGTAAGCATCACGGAATCCAGAGACATTTTACTACACCGAGAGATCCACAATCTAATGGAGTAGCGGAGAGAATGAACCGAACTCTACTTGAGAAAGCTCGATGCTTGAGATTGACATCGGGTTTGTCTAAGGGATTTTAGGCCGAGGCTTTGTCAACCACGGTGTATATTGTGAATCGAATTCCATGCTCGGCCATTAATAACAAAATTCCATAGGAAGTGTGGAAAGGGAAGAGTGTTGACTTGAGATATCTTCGTGTGTTTGGTATCCCGGTTTATGTGCATGATCCAGGGAATGATAAGCTTAGAGCTTGAGTATTCAAAGGGGTCTTGCTTGGTTTCACGGACGACGAGAAAGGCTTTTTGTAACGTCCCGCCTTTTTGACCGCTTCAAATTGATAATTAAACCAACTTAAAACGTCCAAATCGACAGAGCGTATTCAGCTTATAGAGTTTAAAATATGGAATCAATACACAGAAAATACAGAATAAATAAAAGACACAGTATTGAACAATAGAATGAATCTTTTTTTTATATATATAAATCGAAATTTTGAGTACAATACTTTTAAATACACTGGAATTTAAAAGAAACAATTTAATACAAGGAAAATCTTTACTGGTTTAAAATCTTCAGAGTGCGCCGTCTTCAGAATCCCCAGCTTTGCCATTCTTCGAATTCTCCGCTGTAATATCTAAATATGAAATGCTCGGGTCTGACTCGAGCGTTCCATGCAAAAACATAAAACACTCGAGTCAGGATTAAATCATAGTTCAATTAAATTAACTTCAATATAAACTGCAATATAATAGTTAATCCTATCTCCCAACATATCAAAAAATAAAAGTGGCGTAGTATCGATTCATATCAGTTCTATATCAGTATTTAAGTCCAGAATAGCAGCTGCACATATCGGTTTTATTTTTTTGGGACAAGCGGTTACGGGAGCCTGCATGTACACACGTGTACATGTACACGTGTGCACTGCCCCAGCATTCCGCAACTATAAATAGCAAATATGGTGAAGTTCATAGGTTTCACGCAGTATGCAGCACAAATCAGCGGCTACAATAACATCTCAGATTAGCCGAAGTAGTGGTCATATACAGACCCGAAATAATGGTTTTTAATGTTGATCAAATGGGAGAGAACGCACGGTAGATAGAGTCATATATGGTGCAGAAAGTAGGAGTCAAGCACCATGAATAAACGAGAGTAAACATGATTTGTGTTGATAGCAAAAGCCCTTCAATTCATGGCAGTTCAAACGATTTTTGCACAACTTGTGCAAAGTACAAAACAGTTCACAGTTATAAGTTCTTACAGGTTATCATGTTAGTAAAACAATATTTTGTTCAAACTCCTATACAGGTTTAAGATGTGTCACTGTCGAATAGGGTATTGGAGTAACAAATGTATCTGCAGTCCAGGCATGTCTATTTAGTACTGACAATGCAAAGTAAGTATGCAGCTACAAATTTCTAATATACATTCAAAGTTCGTCTTCAAAGTAACAAATGAAACTTGCATGCATCAAATATAATCTAGGTGGAAATAACCGGTGGCCAATTTCGTGTAAAATCAAGGGGCGGCATGTATGTGCATATCATTCAGCACATATAAGAAGGTGCTGCAACAATCATAGATGATAACTGAAATCGAACTATGCATGGTAAGGTGAACTCCTACCAACCAGTAAAAGGGACATGCTGTGTTACAAGTCATGCTTGTCAGGGTAGGGATTTACTTACCCAAAATCAATGCTTAAAGTAATCCAGGCTGTCATGAGGGAAAACATACATATAGGTGTATATACTGGGCTAAAATGGTCATGAAGTTGAGTAGCATATCATAACAGAACACATATATATTTTAGTGTCAAAACTCCATATACTGGGTTCAAATGGTCATAAGGTGATATCAAGACTGAGGCCAACCCCTACAAGCTAGGTAATATATATATATATATATAATTCAAATTTTACCAACTGATGAACAAAGAAAATTTGTTATGTTCAACGCATAACCATCTAGCAAGATATTTAATGTTTATGTGGCATGTTAATAAATCCTCTAATAACCTCATCTTATCTAGAACATGGTAACATATCAGTTTAATCCTGGTTCCAGATAACCAATTTTAATGGGAATGACCTCATGTTCAATAACACATTTAAGTGGAGAAAACATTCCAGTAATTAAACCTGATCAACTCCAGTGTGTATTTGATTCTAAAACCAGATAAAATGTTTAAATGTTTCCCATTTTAATCAAGGAAAAAGCATACAATTCAGAGATTACAGACCTGAAAAAAAAATGCACACAAGAACCCAATGTAATGTTTCGGCAAAACATATGATGATATGCATCTAAGTTTTCAAACAAACAACAAAGTGCTTCCAACCTTTCCAAACATGGTCAGTATGTTTTTCCTTTTAATTTGCATGGTGATTCCTCAACATAAAGTTATATATGCTTATGTGTGCCACTAACATACATATACATGTATGTCAAGTTGGGTTCAAGCAATCCATTTAGGTTACAGTTCTCTATATGCATATGTATAAAAATATGATCTGGTGACACTCTAGGTGATCAATTACATGCATGCAAATGTGTATTCAATACTGAATGAACGGTGTGGCGTGTGTATTTAATAATGGATGAAGAGTAAAACATATATATAATAATGTGCACTGGTAGTATCTGAAACGCAGGCAACAAACCAGTGAAACAACCAGAGGAGTTCAAGTTGAAACTCATGTGTATAATAATGTTTCCCAGATTAAAGAGTTCAACCCCCTTTTCCACGCAATATTTGCTTAAATATCATGCATTATTACTAACAAAAATCTACAGCTAAAATCCACTTTTTGAGTAATATCCTTTTTTTCTTCTAGACAATGATATTGTACTATTTTCTTCCTTCTTGAGTAATATCCTTCAAGCAAATATAAATTTTGCACAACTCATTTCAATAGGACTAACAAAATTTCCAATATTTCATTTGTGGCTATAACAGAAGAAGTGACTTTTATTTTCATCAGAAATCAGCAAAAAATGAAGTTTTACAAAGTGGGGTGAACATAATCCGAGTAAGTTAATTAATGATGGTAAATGGCACTAACTGTTGGTAAAATACGTTCATGTATATAATTTAAGTTATCACCACTTTCCGGTTTCAGACTGTCTACTGCCTTTCAACGAAACATAAATCGTAGCAGGTGTGATTCCAAGTTTCAAATAAGCAAGGCAAATTCAGTTTAAGGGAAACCGGAAAATTCAATCATACAGATAATCAAATCAACCCAGAGAACGAAATCCACAAGTAAGTCAACTCGAAACTAGGTTTAAACACGCAAATCATCCCAGGCAACCAATACGATCAACTATCATATTTTAGTTTTAACTTGAAATCAATTTACTTGAAAACATGCTTAATCGTGAGTGAGATGCTCACCTACGGTCGTGCTATCCTAGGGTTGCGTGTTGAGTTTCCGATTCGAGATGTTGACGGCTTTGAGATGCTGGAGAGACCGATGCTGGATTTGATTGAAGAAAACTGCGACTTTCGAGATGCCGAGATCTGGAAAAACGAACGCTAGCAGTTCCGATTCCTCTGGTGCTATCTTAATGGTTGGATCAGCAAAGCCTATTTGTGTGGCATCGATTTGAGGGTATGCTACTTTGATTTAAAGAAGAAAAGCCATGATATAGGGGATAGTGGTTTAGGGCGTCGGCCATTGAATTGGGGAAACAATTTGGGTTGAGGAAATGGGGAGGATACGCTGTATTTTTATAGAAGAGAACCGTGGAAAGCAAGGAATAAAGGTAGGCTGTATTCAGGATGGGTGGTGTCTGCAATTACTTGACGCTGAAGGAACAAAATGTGAATCCTATATTTATGTTCACATGCCGGTTTGTTCTCAAGCAAACTCACTCATCTTATCTCTCAAAAACAAAGAGCCACAAAGCAAGAAGAGGATTCAACACTTGTTCATTCTCGCTGCCTTATTGAAAAACAAGTGGACATAGTTTTCAAAATACTTACCTGAAAGGTGAGAAAAACGTACTGGCCGTTTGATTTCTTATACATTTACAAGTTCACATGTAATTTATAATGATATTACCGTGGTAAATTTTATAGGTAATGTCAAGAAATGGTTTAAACTTCTCATAATATAATCATTATGTTATTTACAAATCTCTAAAGAGACAACCTACATAACTTGAAATAATCATATCAAGAAATGGAAAATATCATTTTATTTTTCTATAACCTAACCCTTTTTTTCTTTTTTTTTCTTTCTAACCCACGTATCAATATAAAATCGAATATTAAAAATGAATTCTTGAATTAATTTCATGTCCCAATCGTCGAAATTTCTGGGTTGTTACACTTTTGGATTTGAAATCCGGAAATGAAGAAGGTTGTTAATTCTCGTCATGTCACTTTTGATGACTCAGCTTTATTCAAGGAGAATGAGAGCTCATCGGATGTTACGGATTTGGTCATGGTGAATCAAAGGAGAAGGAAGTCATTCCCACATTTCGTCCAAGTGGTAGTAGAGTTGATGAAGCTCGTGGGGTAGAAGCGGTTGATGAAACATAACATAGTCCACATGGTTCCTCTAGTGATGTACATGATACTAGAGAAATTTCGACTCAAGGTGGAGCCGAAAGGGGTTTGGAGTGATAGTATTGCTACTCGAGTTGGTCGACGTGCAATAAGGCCTCCCGAAAGATATGGTGATTGGAACTACCTTAGCTTTTGTGATCATTTGGACTATGCTCTCAATGTAGTCCAAGATGAGCCGATGGACCTTGATGACTTCATGGAGTCGAGAGAGAGCTTGAAGTAGATTTGCGCCATGGAGGAAGAGATGCAATCATTAATGAAGAACCGAACTTGGGAGTTGGTTCCACTTCCTCAAGGAAACTGTGCTATAGGGTGCAAATGGATCTATAAGGTGAAGGATGATGGAAGGTACAAAGCAAGATCAGTGGCAAAGGGGTTTGCACAAAGGAAAGGAAAGGAGTATGATGAAATTTTTGCACCGATGGTACGTCGTACTTCTATTCGGGTATTACTAGCCATAGTTGCTATCCATAACTTGGAGTTGAAGAAACTTGATATGAAAATCGCCTTCTTGCATGGAGACTTGGATGAAGACATCTACATGGAGCAACCGGAAGGGTTTGTTGTAGATGGTAAGCCTAAAATGGTTTGCAAGTTGAAGAAATCACTATAGCGACTATTTTGAATTTTAAAATGGACATAACTTACCATTTATAAAGTGAAGTCTCAGTTTCTTACATTTGTTAGAAAATTACAGTTCAAAATACTTCAACCTTTCTTGTTTTACTGAAATCCAATTTATATTGAATACTATACATTCAATTGAAATTTAAAATCAAATTTCCAAACTACCGCGCCATTTCAGGCTCGTTTTAATTAAACTTTAAATTTATACATTCTAACTTCGTTTAGAGGTGTGTAACTCGCAATTTGTGCCACCGTGGAGGATCCAACCGTACGGATAGAGAGAGGAGGAAAATCTATACAAATAAGTCTAAAGGAGGAGGGAGATTCGGTGAAGGGATTGAGAGAATTTAGTGGGCGAAAGTGGGTGCAAATTCGGCCATGGATGAGTAGGGTGGCGGCGGCTGTGTTTGAGGTATTAGGGTTTTGAGAAGATGATCTATTTTTATATTATTTTAATGCTATTTTTACAAATAAATCCATACATCTTAAACTAATCCGATCTCAGTCCAACCGGAGTTGACCGCACCCAATAGCCCCCGTTCCAGATCCAATGGGCTGGGCCTCGTCAGCCCAAACGACTGTCTGTGGTCTGAATGTTTTAATTTAATATTTAAATCCTTTATTTAATTAATTCGATCACATATTTAAATTCACCGGGGCCACATACGAACTCAGAAAAATCCAGAAAAATTATTTAAGGTTTTGTTTTGATGATACGGTCCTAACAAAATTAATTTCGTTGAATTCTGAGACTGTTTGAAAAATGGACATTTTCCAGTCGATCAGATTTGACTGAAATTGACAAAACACATTTTCGTTTTCCACGCTCACATATTAATTCGAAAAATTATGAAAATTGAAACCTAGCAATAATTTGACATTCTGAATCCAACAAAAGTGGTTTCATCGAAAACGGAGGTCGTTTGAAAAATGGCCTTTTATACAGGCTATAAATTATACTATAGCGACCATTCTGAATATTCAACTGGCCATATCTTTTGATTCCCGCTATGAAATTTCGATTTTTCGGATTCGCGGAAAGATATTTTCAATCATATTTAGATATTTTTGGTTTCGCTAAAATCCGTTAAATTTTGAATCCGGTACATTCGGTCAAAGTACAGGGTTGACTTTTCAAACTACCGTACTATTTCTAATTCCTTTAGAAATCAAAATGCATATATTCGCTCTAACTTCGATTAAAATAATTTTTTAATCGTTATTATTTAAAATACATTATTTTAACTATTCAAAATTCACTGAAATAGCCAAAATAAATTTTTTTAAATTGGTTCGGATTTTCTGGGTTGTTACAATCTCCCCCACTTTAAAGCTTTTAGTCCTCGAAAAGGAAATAATAGTAAAGTAGGAAACAAAACGGAAAATGCAAGGTATTGTAAATGTACCTCAACATAAGAGTCACTCGGAGATATCCACTCTGCACTTGGGATATGCCTGTTTGATGTTATCCTCAGTCTCCCATGTACAATCTCTAGGATCCCCGCTCCATTGTACCTTGACTAAGTGGATCCTCTTGTTTCTCAGCACTCTAGTTTCCTTGCCCACAATCTTCACTGGCTCCCTTCTCACTGCTAGGGCCGGGGTAATCTCCAAATCTCGTTGTGATGCTTCCTCCACAACTAAATCTGGATCATGAACATGTTCCCTGAGTTGGGACACTTGAAATACATTATGGACCCCTGGTAACCAGTCAGACAATTGCATTCTATAGGCGAGAGTTCCAATCCTTTCGAGAATAGGAAATGGACCAATAAATCTCAGCGCCAATTTCCCAGTTTTCCCAAATCAGACTACACCTCTCAGTGGGGAAACCTTCAAGTATACAAGATCACCAACAGAGAATTCTAAATCCCTTCTTCGAGCGTCTGCATAGCTCTTCTGTCGGCTTTGGGCAGCAAGTAATCGCTTCTTAATAAAATCAACCCTTTCCGATGCTTCGCGAATCATGTCGGGACCTAATACCAATCGATTTCCGGGTTCCACCCAACATGCGAGAGATCTGCATGGCCTGCCATATAATACTTCAAATGGAGACATCTGCAGGCTTGCTTGATAGCTGTTGTTATAGAAAAATTCAAGCAAGTGCAAATGATCTTCCCATGACCCACCAAAATCTAGGATGCATGCTCGCAACAAGTCCTCTAATATACGGTTCACCCTCTCAGTCTGGCCATCTATCTGAGGATGGTAAGCAGTGCTCATATTCATCTTAGTCCCTAGCTCTTCTTGGAAAGACTCCAAGAATTTGCTACAAATATCGGATCGCGATCACTGACAATGCTGCTGGGAACTCCATGCAGTCTGACAATCTCTCTAAAATAAAGTTGTGCCAAACTCCGAGCTGTTCTATTGGATTTGACAGGAATGAAATGGGCAGTCTTTGTGAGGCGATCTACAATCACCCATATAATGTTATTGCCTTTCCTAGTTTGCGGCAAGCCATCATTGAAGTCCATAGAAATTTCGTCCCATTTCCAACTTGGAACTCCTAGCGGTTGCAATAGACCTGCTAGCTTTTGCTGATCGCTTTTGACTTGTTGACAGGTGGGACATCTAGAAACATAAATAGAGATGTCTCTCTTCATAGATTTCCAAAAAGTACGTTTGAGGTCCTGGTACATCTTGCACACACCCGGATGAATGCTGAGCTTAGACCTATGACATTCGTCCATTACTTCCTTTCTGAGCTCAGGAAGATTTAGAACACAAATTCGGCCCAATAGCCTTAGAACTCCTTTGTCATCAATCTGAAAACTCGTGGATTTGCCTTCCCTAACCCTTTTGATGATTCTCTGAATAAATTCATCATTCTTCTGAAGAGCAGAGATCTTATCGATCAAGGTAGGGGTAATAATGAGATTTGCAAGGATAAGGTTGGTGCTGGCCGTATTCTTCCAACTGAGAGCATCTTCCACTACATTGGCTTTCCCTCGAGTATATAAAATGTCCAGGTCATAGGGTGCAAGGAATTCAACCCAACGCTGTTGCCTCAAGTTCAAATCTCTTTGGGTGAATAGACACTTTAAGGATTTGTGGTCAGTATACTGCTCAAATTTCTCTCCCAAGACATAGTGCCTCCATATCTTTAAAGAAAATACTATGGAGATTAGCTCAAGATCATGAGTGGCGTAATTCTTCTCATGTGGTTTTAATTGGCGGCTAGCATATGCGACAACTTTGTCTTTTTGCATTAGCACTGCACCAATACCTTAAATAGAGAAAAGAATAACATGTTAAAATAAGATTTGACATTAGAAAAATGTCATTTCTGACATGTTTATTTAGGTGAAAAGGATAACCTTCTCTAGAAGTGTCTATCCAGACTTTCAGATCCTGATTGCCATCAATAATGGTCAACATAGGAGCAGTGATCAATTTCTGTTTCAGCTCTTGGAAAGCTGCCTCACATTCGGGTGTCCAATTAAACTTCGTATACTTCTTAGTCAGCTTCGTCAATGGACAAGATAATCTCGAGAAATCCTTAACGAATTTCCAATAATAACCAGCAAGACCTAAGAAACTTCTGACTTCAATGGGCGTAGTAGGATGCTTCCAATCTTTGATGGCCGAGATCTTTCCTAGATCTACTGAGATGCCCTCCTTAGATACAACATGGCCGAGGAATTTCACCTCTTCTTGCCAGAATATGCACTTAGAGAATTTGGCTTTCAACACATTTCTACGCAAAATCTCCAAGACTTCTTTTAGATGTTTTTCGTGTTCAACAGTGGACTTAGAGAAGATGAGAATATCGTCTATGAACACTAGCACAAATTTATTTAGAACATCGCGGAAGACTCTATTCATCAGATCTACGAAGTATGCTGGAGCATTGCATAGGCCGAATGGAATCACTAGCCATTCATAAAATAAGTCGGGTCCTCTGAAGGCGGTCAAAGGCACACATTCTTCGGCAATGCGTAATTGGTGAAAACCTGTACCTAGGTCCATCCTGGAGAATACTCATGCTCCATTCAAGCGGTCTAGCAGTTCATCAATGCGGGGTAGCGGTATTTATTTTTCAGAGTCTGCTTATTTAGGTCACGGTAGTCCACACATAACCTGAGGGTACCGTCTGAGTTTGGGACGAAAACCACTGCTGCACCCCAGCTTGAGAAACTAGGCCTGATCCGACCCTTCCACAAAAGCTGCTTTGTTTGATTGCTCAGTTCCTCTTTTTCTTTCAGTGACATTCTCTGAATAGGGTGTACAACTGGCCTTGCATTAGGAACTAAGTCAATTTTGAAATCGATTTCTCTACGCGGAGGTAAGCTGTCTACTTCTTCGAACACATCCGCATAGTCTCTGACGATAGGAATATCCTCAATAGAAGCAGGAGTGACTTCTATAGAAGACCAGAATTCTTTCCTATCTGTGGCTGAGCCGTGACATGGAATAGCAATAATGTCTCCAAATTTGGTTTTGATTCTGACTACTCTTTTAGCACAAAGTAACTCAGCCTCATATTTCGTTAGCCAGTCCATTCCAAGTATGATATCATACCCGGAGAAATTCATGATGATCAGATTAAAAGGAAATTGGAATTAGGAGTAAGAAATAGGCACTCTACAATGTTGATCGAGAATAAGTGAACCTCCTATCTGACTATGGGCTCTAATTGGTTCTTTGAGTTTTCTGGGTTTCAATTTAAGCTATTTAATCGTGTCAACAGATATGAAACTTCTAGATGCACCCGTGTCAAACAAAACGGTAATAGGAGTATTTTTAATGTTAAGAGTACCTCCCAAAACATCAGGTTTACCTGCTTCGGAAGAAGCCGGTGCAACCGCTCCGTCGTAGACATGTGCCACCTAAGATTTCTTGAGCAAAGGGCAATCCTTGATGAGGTGTCCAGGCTTGTGGCAGTTAAAACATTCCCTTGGGCCACGGGGATTCTGTCCGCTGCTCTGACTAAGTCCAGATTCGTTCCTTTTGGGCCTCTTCGGAGCTCGGCACTCATAGTCAAAATGCCCTATCCTCTGGCAATTAAAGCACTTGACTTTAGATCTATCCCTCTTCTTCTTCTTCTTCTCTTGGGGCTTGGCGGTGGAAGAGTTGCCCGCCTTAGTTTTCTTGTCCGCCTCCTTCTTGTTGTTGTTGGCTTGATTCTTTTCTCTCTCTTGTTAAGAACCCTTCTGATCAATCTCTTCATATCTGCAGGCCATCTCGATTACTTTAACAAATGGGCGCTCGATGTGTGCAGTCACCCTGTTATGGTACCTCCTTGCCAGACCATTGATAAACCTCTTATTTTTCTATAGTAGGTTTGGACTAACTCCGGGGCATATCTGGAAAGCTCATCAAATTTCTTAACATACTCGAAATAGTCATGCTCCCTTGTTGGAGGTGGGCGAACTCATCGTGAAGGCGCTCAACTTCGTGGGGTGGAATGAACTTCTCAATGAATAGCTCCTTGAATTTCTCCCAAGTCACCTCAGCTTCATTACCCCCAACCATTGCTGTTTCCCACCAAATCTGGGTCTGGCCTTTCAGAAACCAAGTTGCCATAAATCGCTTTTTATGGTCCTCGAGCTTTAGTCCTCCCAAAATCTTCTCCATCGTCTTCAGCCATGCTTGCGACCCCATGACCGTCTCTTGGCCTGTATAATGCACACCTCCTAGATTCTTTATTTTCTTAGCCACTTTGTCAAGATCAAATGCACGTGGAGGTGGTGGTGGTGTCTCAACTTCTTGGGTGGCCTGTTCCTGTTCCTGTCCCATAGGGGTCTCATCTCTGGCGGGTCCTCTGGCCCCACCTTGGCCTCGTGCTCTTGTTCGTGCTCTCGTGCTTATTTCTCAATCAGTCTATATCATCAAGGAAAGAGTCAGACTAAGAGAAATGATAATTTTCCAAGGAAAGTTTTAAAAATAGAGACATGTGATAAGATGATAGTGATGTAATGACTGATTAATATGTGCCATTCTGTGGTGCTCATTCTAGGACATTACTAATCCTATCTTTAATGAGCTACTCGTTTTAGAATACTACTGATTCTATCTAGACGAATTGTTCTAAAAATGTCATACTCCGTAGCTAAGGTTAACCTTTAACTCTGATACCAAATGTGACGACCCAAACTTCCGTAGAACGAAAGTAAGGATAATCATAGGAGTATAACAGAATTAAAACAATAACAGATCACAGTTACATAGCAGAACATATAAATCATTGCAGCGGAAAGGAAATGTCATCATAAGCATTATCACAGAACATCAGAGTACGCAGTATAGGATACACTTAGCAGAAACAGATGTCTAAAACAGGGAAAGAAATAAAGTCTCAATCTCCCAAAATACATCAATATCCAATACTATCTCAAAATCTCAAGAAGAAAATAAAAGATAAAAAGGAAAGATCTTCCAACATCTTCATCCGCAAGCTCTAGTCCAGAAAACATCCCTACCTAAAACTTGTCAATTGGCTGCCCGTGTGGAAAGAGGGCACCCGAGTTTACAAAGTGAAACAAACTACGAGTCAGTCATGGGACTGGTATGATAAATCTTACTAAACTAATAATATGGCTAATCACTGGACCACGCCGCTAACGCGGAACGCGTTTTGCTCCATTGAATTGCTAGTGCATAAGTGTTATAAAATTTTAAGTCAAAAACAACGCAATGCTTTCTAGAAAATGAAATCATTATAAGACTCAAGTCCCATCACACAATGCAATGCAAACGGAGGATAGAGTTTTACCTTATAATGATAAAAAATGCTTGATACGTAGAAAATAATATTTTTAATAATATTATTAGTGTATAATATGTTTCAAAAATACTTCAAAGTAAATGTATCAATCCTAGACGGTATAGCTACCATATACTATGTCGCCATATATAGGTTTACAATCAAGACCGTAATGTCGTATTGGAGGTTGGTTTCCATCATGAGTCATGGCTAGGGACGATCTCCTAACCGATTCGAGACACTCTAGCAATGTCTCAGGATTCGGATGTTGGCGAACACTTGGATCCTGTAGGGCCGGTCCACAAATACTTTAGTGGATTAGTTATGCCTGAACACACGCTTCCCGATCCTATTGGACCTATAAATTGTCCATTGGCGACCAATAAAAATTCGAGGCGCCTCAATCCATCAACCACATAAGTAAAAATGCCGGGCCGTGTAAAAACCCAAACACCACTTCTAGCTAGAAAGAAACGTGTGCACTCCCTGCGTTCCCTTGTCCCGTTTTTGACTCTATCGGGGTGTGAGGCTCGCGAGGTAACGTAATACACAAAGCTATGCCTAAATAGGCTATGCTTTGATCATCATCCACAAAGCTCTTCTTTTCAACAATAGCCTCGATCAATTACATCTTGGCATGTCACATTGACAGTCCATACCATGTGATCGATACCTACCAATATATAACCTTCAAGCTCGTGCGTCTCAAAGAAGGGTGTTTAGCAAGAGAATAAATTCACTGCCACCACAGAAATATATTAATAGATATCAATTTAATTACACGGCATGAAATTCAATGTCGGACACACATCCATTTACTAGTACGTTCTAGGTCTGAACGGAACGGGAGTCACCTATGTGCTCGCATATCCGGACGATCAACAAGTACGTCTGGAAAACTACCACTTTAACCCGTTATTGGTAGCTAGTCAATGCCAGACATCAGTAGTTATCCTTTCAACATGAAGATCACCGGTCTTCAATCGCCGTCTTCGATATCTTCGATTTAAAATCACCGTAAAATTATTCGAAATGAGTTGAACTCGGTCTTTTCAAATAATTTTTCGAATTATTATCATTTAAACCATTTAATATTGTTAATATTAATTTGTAACGACTTGACGCTATTTTTATTTTTTTAAAATAACTCAATATAATTAAACGACGCTTCGGGTCGATGGACGGTCCTGGCGTTGTTTTTACCAAATTTTGATTTACACATATCTTAAAATCTAACAGTTGGATTTTAACGAAATTCATATCATTGGAAAGATCTTCCCAAAGCGGTCCTAACGGTTCTGGCTTTGGGAAAATTTGACGGTCGGATCTTACGATATAATCGTTTGAAGTTACGATTGCCGAAACGCGAACTACCGCGCGCGATTCGTTTAAGTTTTAATTTATATTTATATATCAATATAAATATAAATATAAATATAAATCATTTGGCAGTTTCAACTATTTCAGCAATCATAAACAAACCAAGTACAATCCATATTCATGTTAGAGATTTTATTCATATGATTTTCCTAATTCTTCTAACATGATAAAAATGAATATTTGAAATAAATCATGTTTTTAATAGCTAATTATTTCCAATGGTAAAAAAATTATATTGAAAATATATTTTCTTAATATTCCTACCTTTTGTTGAAACCAAATGACAAATAAGATATGATTTCAATTCTGCTATTTTTATTGTATCTAAAGTAACAATAAACATCTTAACATTTAAATATATTCTTTTATTTCGTATGAGATGTCAATAAAAATACAACTCTTTAATTCTAGCAATTTACTACAACTAAAATGTATAAAAATGAAACCTTAAAATTCTATCTTTTATTTACATCTAAAATGTAAATAAAAATGCAACACTATAATCTATTCTTTCATGTACATCTAAAATGTAAATAAAAATATGACTTTTTATTCTATGTTTTCATTTACATCAAAATTGCAAATAAAAATGTAACATTTTAATTCATGTTCTTATTTACGTCTAAAATGTAAACAAAATGTAACTTTTATTATAATGTTTTTTTATTTGCATCTAAGATTGCAAACAAAAATGCAACCTTTATTAAATGTTTTGTTTGCAACTTTTTCCTACGGTGATTATTCGCATCTAAATATGCAACTAAAAATGTAATCTTTTTCTACGATGTTTATTTGCAACTAAATATGCAACTAAAAATGTATTTTTTTCTCTATGGTGTTTATTCGCATCTAAATATGCAACTAAAAATGTAATCTTTATAAAATGTTTTGTTTGCAACTAAATTTGCAAACAAAAATGTAACTTTTATTTTAATGTTTTGTTTGCATCTAAAATTACATACAAAAATGTAACTTTACAAATCATGTTTTTAATTTGTATCTAAATTACAAATAAAAATATAACCTTTTTAAAACTATGTTTTATTTGCATCAAGGAATGCAAATAAAAATTTAACTTCCACTTGCAACATTTTATCTGTATTAAAGAGTGCAAATAAAAATATAACTTTTTATTTCAATGTATATTTGCATCAAAGAATGCAAATAAAGAATAACTTTTTAATTCAATGTATATTTGCATCAAAGAATGCAAATAAAAGAATAACTTTTTAATTCAATGTTTATTTGCATCAGAGAATGCAAATAAAAGAATAACTTTTTAATTCAATGTTTATTGACAACTCTATCTCAATTCAATGATATAGACAAAAATGATATATTTTCAATTGTATTAACAATTCTATTAATTCCAATAAAATGACAAAATAATATTTTATATTGAATTTACAATTCTATTTCAATTCAATAAAAATGATAAAATAATGTTTTATATTGAATTGACAATTCTATTCCAATTCAACAAAAATAACCCAAATAATGTTTTTATATTGAATTGACAATCTAATTCAATTCAACAAAAATGATCAAAATAACGTTTTTATGTTGAATTGAAAATATAATTCAATTCAACAAAAATGATCAAAATAATGTTTTTATGTTGAACTGGAAATCTAATGCAATTCAACAACATAACAAAAGGATTTATTTTTATTGAAATGGCAATTCTAATCCAAATCAATAATATAACAAAATGATTTATTTTATTGAAATGGCAATTCTAATCCAAATCAATTATATAGCAAAATGATTTATTTTATTGAAATGGCAATTCTAATCCAAATCAATAATATAACAAAATGATTTATTTTATTGAAATGGCAATTTTAGTCCAAATCAATAATATAACAAAATGATTTATTTTATTGGACACATACAAATCTGTGTTTATACATCACCAACAAACAGATCAAACATCATCCAAAATGTCTGAATAAAGTAGATCTAAATCATATACATGCGATCATTACATAGCAAATAAATCAAATAAATTAATTAGTTATAAAAAAAATCTCGCAGTCGCATTGCGAATTTGGTCAAAATTTGAACTGCTCGGATTTGGATCTAGTCCGGACAGCAGCGTAGATCTCGGTTTCACGATCGTATAGGATCTGAAATCGTAAAATTTCGAGTCCGAATGAATAAGTTATGATTTAATTTAGGTTGTAACATTTTAAATTATATAAGTAAATATTAAAAATAAGAATTTTATACCCTTCTTCTTCTGTTTTGAGTTCGAGTTTAAGGCTTAATTCGATCCTAGGGTTCCTTTTTGCGATCAAAAGGTGCAATGGCCTCACGATCGGAGAGCGGAGCGTCGGAGAGGAGAACGAGGCACGCGTAGGGGGGCCCGCGGTGTCAGGTGCGATCTCACCTATGGGTGGTGGCGGCGGTTGAAACACATGCGGTTTAGAGGGGTGTACCTCGCAATTTGTGCCACTATGGAGGATCCAACCGTACGGATAGAGAGAGGAGGAAAATCTCTACAAATAAGTCCAAAGGAGGCGGTAGAATCGGTGAAGGGATTAAGAGAATTTAGTGGGTGAAAATTCGGCCATGGATGAGTAGGGTGGCGGCGACTGTGTTTGAGGGTATTAGGGTTTTGAGAAGATGATCTATTTTTATATTATTTTAATGCTATTTTTACAAATAAATCCATACATCTTAAACTAATTCGATTTCAGTCCAACCGGAGTTGACCGCACCCAATAGCCCCCGTTCCGGATCCAATGGGCTAGGCCTCGTCAGCCCAAACGACTATCTGTGGTCTGAATTTTTTACTTTAATATTTGAATCCTTTATTAAATTAATTCGATTGCATATTTAAATTCACCGGGGCCACATACGAACTCAGAAAAATCCAGAAAAAATTATTTTTGGCTTTGTTTTGACGATATGGTCCTAACAAAATTAATTTCGTCGAATTTTGAGACAGTTTGAAAATGACCATTTTCCAGTCGATCAGATTTGACTAAAATTGACAAAACACATTTTCGTTTGCCACCCTCACATATTAATTCGAAAAATTATGAAAATTGAAACCTAGCAATAATTTGACATTCCGAATCAAACAAAAGTGGTTTCATCGAAAACGGAGGTCGTTTGAAAAATGGCCTTTTATACAGGCTATAAATTATACTATAGCGACCATTCTGAAAATTCAACTGGCCATATCTTTTGATTCCCGCTATGAAATTTTGATTTTTCTGATTCATTGGAAAGATATTTTCAAATAGATTTAGATATTTTTGGTTCGCTAAAATCCGTTAAATTTTGAATCCGGTACATTCGGTCAAAGTACAGGGTTGACTTTTCAAACTACCGTACTATTTCTAATTCCTTTAGAAATCAAAATAAATATATTCGCTATAACTTCGATTAAAATAAATTTTTAATCGTTATTATTTAAAATACATTATTTTAACTATTCAAAATTCACTGAAATAGCCAAAATAAAATATTTAAATTGGTTCGGATTTTCCGGGTTGTTACATAATTATTATTTAATTCAATTGTTTTGGATTCAAT
Organism: Allium sativum; assembly: GCA_030737875.1. NCBI lineage: Eukaryota > Viridiplantae > Streptophyta > Magnoliopsida > Asparagales > Amaryllidaceae > Allium > Allium sativum. The sequence continues at coordinate 562,064,874 of CM060919.1, read as the reverse complement.
ATATAATATATCGATATTATATAAGCCGTAAATATGGTTCTTATTCAAACAACCTCCATTTTCGACGAAACGAATTTTATGGGAGTACGTAGAGCTAGTTATTGTTAAATTTCCAATTTGGAGCCAATTGGAGTTGTTTTGTCGGTATGCGAATTTTAAAGGTAAAGCGATAAATAAATTGAAATTTAAAATAACACCGGTGTGCAAACGGAGTCGGTTTTCAACGAAATTAATTTCATTAGGATTAGAATGTCAAGACGTAGTAGTATGTATATTTTTATTACATGAGAAGTTCGTGTGGAACGGTGCGAATTCAGAGCGTTCAACATAAATCGGCAGTACGATATAAACTAATCGATATTAATAATAATAATAATAATTTGTTTTATGGATACTTAAGTGTTAAGCAAATTTAATAAAGGACCGACACCCAGCTACTTTCTTTTTTCTCTACATGCCTAGCTTTTACTAAACATCAAAACGTCCCCAAAACATCAAAACTTATCTGGTACATATTTATAATATGGAGACCACCCTATGCCTTAGCATCTAAGTAGTTGCACATGCTTATTATGCCTTCTCACGTTTAGCTGCGGAAGCCTATATTCAGACAACCATCCTACTGAAATGATTTCACAAACACATCAAATAAATGGACAACATCTACCCTTTTTCCTACGTACAGAAACTCAGGCCTACAACTGTGTCGACCGAGTACATGATGCCAAGACAACCAAAAAACGTGTACCTACCTAGAGAAAAATATTTGCAGATATATTCCTACACCAGCTACCCTACCCTCAACGATAAATCGTGCTACAATGTATTTTTCTTCAAGCCTAAGCAAGCAACGAAGAATACAAGCCTGTTACATCACTATATGCTAACATGCCAACCTAATAGATAGCAACCAGACCTAAGATATTAATAAATATAAAATATTATATATTAACGTGGCCACAACGCATATTTCATCTATAAATACATGGGCGCTCCTTATCATTTTTGGTTTCATAATTTACACCGAAGAAAACTCTCCATTTCGTGAATTAAATAAAACTAAGCAGGCCCCTTCATTTTTTCTTCTACAAATTAAACTTTCTTCCTTTTACTGACGCCAAGATCCCTTTCAGAAATACCGAACCCATTACTCATAAAAATGAAGATGCAAGGAGATTGCAGGACATGCGTAGCAGCTGGTGAGGCAGGTGCTGGCGCTGCATTTGAACTGGAGGTTAACGTGGGTCAGTGTGGAGATGGATGGTGGCAGCCGCCGAAGCATGGTAGGAGGAGCGTGAGTTGCGTGGTGATCGCGGGGTTGTTAATAGTGGCAGGTTCAATGAAAATGGGAAGCTGGCATCTTGTGTTTCTTTTGGAAATAGGAAGTTCTATGTTATGGTGGAAGGCAACAGACGTGGTGAGGCCGTACGCAAGAGACAGGAAGAAAATAAAATAGTCTAAGGTAGGAAGAAGAGAAATATAAACAGGATGGGAATGTTTTGAATGGAGAAGGACTGTGTGTGGCCATATATATATATATATATATATATATATGATATTGTACTTGTCCAAAAAGAATGAGGAAGGAATGAGGCACGTAATGCGAGAAGATGAAGGTGCTGATGAACAGTAAGCGGTTGCCTAATCAAGTTGTAAACATTGTCTGGAAGTAGTTCATTCATGCCTAACTAGAGATTAATTAACATGAGTTAAGTTATGTTAATAAAATAAAGCAGTATAGTATATAATATATAAGTAATTGGGCAATACCAATGGTTTGGTCCTTACAGTAAAATTGGGTATAAGCTGAAATACACACGGTTGAACATCATGGAAAGAACAGCAGGTGATGCACGGTAGTGGTGTATAACAATTATAATATAGCCTAGGGTTTATAATATACCTAAATATATATACTAGGTTAGTAATAATACACAGTAAATAATATTTACTTAAATACCCAATATCGTATATAATTTATAACTGTGTCATACAGTATTGGAACTGGAGAACAAGTGACATCAGATCTGTATCGACGAGCACAACACAATGGAGTTGATTTAGTCAGAAAGCGGCAGCTATTTGAGTTTTAATTAAATTAAACATCAGTTTAATTTAATTAAAGAAAACTGTTTCAACAACAAAGGAATCAAGGTGAGTTAAACTCATTCAGTTTTCCCACTTATATTTTATATAAGTCGGGTTTTAATATTTGTATGCTATGGTTGCTATTTATCGACTGATTAACAATTGTTTGGTTGTTTGTTGAATATTTTTACATTATTTCAATTAAATGATTGTTTAATTTAAATGAAACAAAATCGTTATTTTAACGATTAAATCCAATAGAGGTAACTTACCTCGTTGGTTACATTTATAATAATATAAACGTTTAAAATTGAATTGAATGCTTGAATTATTGGTTGTTGACTGTTACAGTTGAATTAATTATTCATGTTTATTATAAATTATCGTACTGAGTACAGGGAAGAACAGGTTGAAGGGATCTAACCGGATTCCTTAAATTTATTGTTTATTTTCATGTATATCACATATAAAATGAGATGGAAGTTAAAGCGTTAATTTGAAATTAACGTTACTTAACAATGGCATTTAAATGAAATGGATGGAAATTGAAATAAGATTTCCCAAAGTGAGTGATTGAGAGGATTAGAAAAGGGATTTTTGCAATGGAATTTGGTAAAAGTTCGAGTAATAGAGTTTATAATAAGGATCCTGATAATTAAACAAATAGTTTAAAGAAGTTGAAGTTTAAAAATGGATGTTCTATCAATTATTTTCTAAACCAATAAATTTGATAATGATAGTATATTTAAGAAGGGAGATTTCAAAGTTAAAAAGGTTTTACAAAAGCATATTTTAATAAAGTAGATAATCGGTATTAGAATGAATACGAGTTTTAGAATTACAATTCATATCTATCTTGAGATAAGAATGTTGTTGATCAAGGTTTGAGAGGTAATTAAAATACCCCAACTTGAACGACTTCAGAGTTATCAGATGATGATATGAGTTGTAATGATAAAGATGTTGGAAGCGATTTACTTTGAGAAATAATAATGTGACGTTATTGAGGATAAATGTGATGAGATTTCATTATAAAGGAAATAAAAGGATTTGAGGTAATATAGGTATTGATATTTCCAAAGTAACGGAAAGAAAATGGGCTAGAGAATATGAAATGATATTTTCATAATCAAGATAATAAAAGGAGTTGTGAAAATATAACGATATTTTCAAAGTAAAGAAACGAGTTATTCTAAAAGTATAAGTGATGATTATTGTTTTCAAATAACGAAACAAATGGAGATATCATAACGATTGTTTTACGAATGATAAGTTTTGAATCGATTTCCCGATTATGGATAATAAGAGATGTCGTAACAAATGATTTGAAATGATAATTGGATATGATTATCAGATATTTTTCTAAGTATTAAAAAGAGATGATTTGAGAATATTTTTATATTAAAATAAGAGGTGAATACCGTGTTAAAAGATTTTGAAGTTTTAATTAACCATTCATAAATTATCTTTAATTAAAAGGGCCAAGTGAAGCAGTGCACTCAACCAATAGATCCATTTTATTTTTGTCACTTGATAGTTAAATAACCAACTATCAAAAACTTGCCCATATGGTTATTGGTACAGAAAGACTGGAATCAAAATTATATTCGATAACCATTCCGACCCATAAATACGAATAGGTGGAAGATGCTACTCAAGATGGAGCAATTGAAGACCGTGGATCTTCATAAAATGGTATAATTACTTACAATCTTTGGCTGATCCCTAGAGATATACTTTGATTCTGTCGTGGTTGAAATCTACGGATTGCAAGGACTACTCACTACTAATCCTTGGAGTGACACCTATATAGGATGTGGTTGGAGGGTGCCTTTGGTTCATCCTGTTCTTAGATGACGTGTATGGATGGATGTCTGACGGAGGATTTCCAGAAAGGTCACGTACATTGATTCCTTCAACTGTACCAAGAGTGGAGGCGGAGAAGGAAAATTCTTTAACTAACACATAACGTATTGTCGTGGACGTCAATTAGTGATTTTAATGGATCTGACGATGAGGCATTCGAAGTAAATGTGATGTGCTGATTATAAAGATAAAATGTAGCCTCAAGCCTCATCAACCAGGAATTGTAAAAATCGGGTAGGTTGCATGGCTATGTGGGTCGCCCCCATTAGGGTGTATTGTCACCTTATAGAGAACATTCATATTTGTCTTCTTTTCGCTTCTGTATCTCCCGGGAACGGTTTTGTTGGTACCAACCATATGTGACAATATATTCGGAACATTCAAGGTTAAGTGGATGGCCAGTCATCTTTAGCCTGCGTTGTAAGATGTTCTTGTTGAACTCGGTATATTCCTCTCTAGAGATACACTATTAGAAAGGTGGTTGCCCAAACCTTGCCATGGAAATCCATTCTCCAATAAGCGCCTGCGGTTTTGATTGTATACTATATATATAGAGCATGAGATGCAAACGTTCTGCTAGATCGTTATTTATTTGTATTTAGACATTATTATAATATCAGAAAATATACTGATTTCAAAAACGATTTGGGTTATCGTATGGTAAAAACTGTCTGTATTTATGTGTGGATTTGATCTTACGATTATCCTTTCTTTTGGAAAGATTTTAACTTTAAAATCAAGTTGGATGCTACCTATAAACTTAGGGAGTTTTTCTCACCCTGGTTCACCAGACTGATCCATGTATTTGTAGTACTCAGGTTAGACCGGGTTGTACAGGTTTAGGTTATTAGATGCTGTGAAGTCTAGAGACGAGCTACAGAAGTCCAGACGTATGATATCTTGCATTTATTCCGTTGTATGTTGTATATGAGGATAGATATTTGCAATTGTCCAGATGTTTTGTTGTACTCTGAAAATTTGTAAGTTTTCAAACTCTCTTTGAAGATTATTTCTATATTATATTTTGTCCCGTTGCAATGTGAGACTCTGATTATGTGTTGTATTCTTCTTCATACTATTCTATTCTGATATTTCTTTCTTTCTTGTCTCACCCTCTTATTTCATTCAAATAACTATCTGTGTTTTCGATACTTGAGTTCTGACAAGTGATACAGGATCTGTATTATTGTCGGAATTCAGGCTCGAATTCCCGTAGGTCGTTACACGGCCACACATGACCGATGACTCATTCATCTTGAGTGTACCGAATATATAATCACTACGATTGGTAGCGACCCAAACCATTTCCTGTAAGAAACCGAAGCAATAGAAGAAACAAATGAAATTTCTCTAGATGGTGATATACACTCTAATGGGAATGACCCACATAACCATGTCGCTTGCTCGATTTCTGTCATTTCCTGGTTGATGAGGCTTGAGGTCATGATTATCTTTCAGAGGACATCACATTATCTTTGAATGACACATTGTCAAATCCATCTAATCACTAATTGATATCCACAAATATTCTCTGAGTGTTAAGCTAAAAGAAGTTGCCTTCTCCGCCATAAAGCTTGGTATATTTGTAAAAATCAACGTACGTGACTTTCAGGAAATACTCTATCACACATTCATCTATACAAGTCATCCAGAACTGAATGAACCAAAGGCACCTTCCTACCATATCCTATATAGAAATACCCCAAAAATCAATAGCGAGTTGCCTTGTAATCCGTAGATTTCAACCACGACAGAATCACAGTCCATCTCTGGGAGCTAATCAAAGATTATAAGTAGTTCTTCTATTTTATAAAGATATACGGTCTTCAATGATCCATCTATATTCCTTACAAGTTAGTTTCGAATGTCAAGTCGGTTCGAAGTGGTTTTGGGTCTAGTTTCCATCCCAGTCTCTTCGAACTAACACGCCAAAAGTCCAAGCCCAATATTTCGTTGATAGTCAGCTTTTAACTAGCAATTCAAGCAATACGGTTAAGTAAATTGGTAGCTCAGACCCCTTTAATCAAAATTATTTATTTAAAATCATTTCATTGATTAAAATCTTATTTCAGCATATCTCATTGTTTTCGTTACTTTGAAAACAATACTCAACACTTATCTCTTTTCAAAATAAACGTATTCTCAAAAAGACCCTTTTTATTACCTTTACTTTTGGAATATTGCTATATATTCACAAAACCTCTTTTATTCCTTTTACTTTGGAAATATCGCTTATAATTACTTAACCATCGGTATAAGTCAAATTACAAATCTTATATGGGACAAACAATGTCAAATGATACGTCTTTCAATTTAAACCCAATATTTTTATTAAATTTCTAAAATTTTGCAAATAAAGTTGCAATACTATCTCTCTGGTGGAAATAATAAATTATTTTCAACACCTTACCATTACAAACTAGTATCATCCCTTGATAATAGTAAAGTCATCCAAGTTAGTGTAACATACTGTCTTTCCCATACCCTTTGAGTTGACAATCATAACTCACGTCCAACCCAAATTGCACAGAAATGCAGATAGTTATTAGAAAGAAATTAGAGGGTGAGATAAGAAAGAAAGAAATATTAGAATAGAAGAAGAAGAAGAACTAACACAACTCCGATTCTCACATCGCAGCGGAACAAAATATAATATAGAAATAAATCTTTATTGAGAGCTTGAAATGGAACTTACAATTTTTAGAGCACATCACATATCTGGACAGTTATAATAACCTGTCCTCATTTACAACACACAGTGGAATAATATATATATAATATCATATGTCTGAATTCTTCCAGTTCGTCTCTTCACATCATTCAATAACCTAAACCTGTACAACTCGGTCTAACCCGAGCATTACAAACACCGGGTCAGTCTGGTGAACCATAGTGAGAAAAACACACTAAGTTTAAAGGCATCACACAACTTGATTTTAACGTCAAAATCTTTTCAAAAGAAAAGGATAATCGTAAGACCAAATCCACACATAAATACGGACGGTTTTTACCTTACGATAACCCAAAACACTTTTGAAAACAATATTATTATGATATTATGATAGTGTCTAAATACAAGTAAATATCAATCTAGCGGAACACTTGCATCTCACGCTCCACATATATAGTATAGAACCAAAACCGCGGGCATGTGACGATCCCCATATCCGTGTGACAGTATTAAGGATAATCATTGGAATATAACACATCAATCATCATAGCAGAGTACAGATAATAGCAAAAACAATAGATAGAATAATTTTACATAGATATGACAGCGGAATCATAACATGTAACAACATCAGAATAACACAACGTAGGATATAACTTAGTAAATAAAAGGGAAATGATCAGTCACCATCGCCAGAGGCGGAATATATACATGCAGTGAGACATAATAAGGGTATCAGTCTACATCGCTGAAGGCGGTACATATACATACGATAATAAGTACTGGAAGTAAAACAGTCTGCATCGCCCGTGGCGGAATCATAATATAAGTACAATAATGGCGGAAAATGTCAAAGTCATCTCGGTGAAGTCAGCCTCGCCATGAGCCAAAAGTGCACTCCATACTACAGTGCTGAGCCAAAAACAACCTGTCACCTGTGAACTTGGCTGCCCATGTGAAAATAAGGGCACCCGCGTTTGCAAAGTGAAACAAACAACGAGTCAGTCATGCGGACTGGTATGAGGAATCTACTTAACAGTTTAAACAACAGTAATAAGCAAATCATAGGACCACGCCACTTTCGCGGAACGGGTTTACTCCAGTGATTGCTGGTGCATTTAAAACAAAGTAAATTCTTTGAAAACAACGCAATGCTTTTTAAAAAGAATGAAGCCGTTATAAGACTCAAGTCCCATCATACAATGCAACGCAAGCCGGAGGATAGAGTTTTACCTTATAATGGCCAAATATGCTTAATACGTGTAAAGAAAAATCATTTGGTATTATTACTAGTGCATATATATTTCAAAAACGAATAGCATCATAAATATCAATCATAGGCGACATGAGCGTCCCATGCCACTATGTCGCCATACATAAGTTACAATCGAATCCGTTATCTCGTATTGGAAATTGGATTTCCGTCATGAGTCGAGGCAAGGGGCAAGCTCCTCTCCGCTTCGAGACATTCTAGCAAATGCCTCAGGACTACACACTCTGGGTAACCCCTGGACCTCCAAGGCCGGTCCTCTCTTACATTTGAGGATTAATTATTCCTGAACACACGTTTCCCGGTCCTTACAGTCCTAAAATCGAGGCGCCTCGCATTCCAACAACCACATAGGTGAAAAGTAGATATATATGTCAGGGCTGGTAGGTCACTAACACCACCATAGCTAGAAAGAAACGTCATGCACTCCTTGGGTCCTTATCCCGTTTTTAATTCATACCGAGGTGTGAGGCTCGCGAATCCACACTATACACAAAGCCAGGCCACGTAGGCCGTGCTTTGATCATCAAACACAAGACTTTGCTTTGCAACAGAAACCTTGATCATAGCATCTTGGCATTCCATATAGGCAATCCACTCCATATGACTGATTTCTATCGATATATAACCTCTGAGCTCGTACGTCTCAGAGAAGGGCGTTAAGCAAAAGAATAAATTCTCCGCCGCCAAACAAATATATATTTAACAGAGATCAATCAGTATAGAACAAAATCCAATGTCAGACACATAGTCAATTTACAAGTCCGTTCTGGGTCTGAACGAAACCGGAGGCGTCAATTCCTCGTATATCCGTACAATCAACACATACGTCCAGACGGCTACTACTTCCGTTCCTTCACGGTAGCTACTCCAATCAGGAACCTCAGCAGCGCCCATCCAACCGATACGAAGATCGTCAGTCTTGAATCGTCTTTGTATTTTCCAATTCGAATCGTTCGATCAATTATTTGAAATGAGGGTTAGCTCGGCCTTTTCAAATAGTCCACGTAATTAGAATTCAAAACAATTCTTTCCATGGTTATATTATTCGACATTCATATTTCAGTTCTTTAGTATTATTTTCGTGTCAGACACATACAACCATCAAATATCAAGCAGATCAAGCCAAACTGGTTTATTTCCAATCTATGTTGCTTATAATATTTTATAACGGTTTTTCACCATTTTTATTTATTTAAAAATGGCCATATTTAATTAAACGACGTTTCAGGTCGTGCCGTGGCACTGTTTTTCCCCTAATTTGTTTTAACATATCGGAGAATCTGTCCGTTGGATTTCTACAAAGTCTATACCACTGGGAAGATATTCCCAAAGCGAACCCAACGGTTCCAGTTTTGTGAAAATCCGACGGTCGGATCTTCCACGCTAGTCGTTTGAAGTTACGGTTTCAAAATTCGAACTTCTGCGTCGTTATTCGATTTAATTTAATTATATTTATATATAAATATAAACGATTCTGGCGCTGTTTTTCTTCAGATTTGAATTAAACATTCCAGGCAATCCAACCGTTGGATTTTTACAAGGTTGGTGCCGTTGGAAAGATATTTCCAAGGCGAGCCCAGCGGTTGCGGTTTCGGGAAAATCCGATGGTCGGATTTCTCGTACTAATCGTTTCAAATTACGATTCCAAAACACGAACCGCACGGCTTCGATTCCTTTCAATTCTATTTATATTTATATATATAAATATAGTTCATTCTTTTATTTCAAATATAGTTCATTCATTTATTTCAACATCGTTTTCACTTCAAATATTTCACTAACGCCTTAATATTTCGAAAAATTTCGCCATAACCTCCTTTGTACGGGAAGGGTTTTAGAAATTTATTGGGCCATGTTAGGTACCCAATAAATCCTATAAAGCATCCACATATTTATAGTGATATATTCTGGTGTTTACAAGGGAGCGTGTATAGATAATAACTCCAGAGAATAAATTCTCGTCACCCTGTCAAGCCTGAGGGAGCGTGTATTTTTAATTACTCCAGAGGATAAATCCTCGTCACCTCGTCCCGTGTGGGAATAAATAGTCCATGTGCCGTATCTAATGACTAGAGAGACGATTATTGTCAACTCCAGACCCGTGTGGGGTTTTTATTAATCTGGCAATTTATCATTATATTTTATATAGTCCATATCAGTCATCAGTTCAACCTGTAGTATATAATCATCGCCATACAAGCCTCTCGCTCGTATGGTAAATCTTCCACCTCGTCACACAAGCTCCAAATGCTTATGTGGAATATGATGAAGTATGCCTATCGTCAAGGAGTATGCCATATAGTGTAGTTCAAAATTAATTGTTACTATCCTATGGCGATGTTTATTATTTCACACAGAATAACCAACACTCAGCATCCAATGGCATTCACAGGAGTTGATATAAAAATAAAATTTCGCAGCCAACTCATCAAGGCTTACCTATTTGTCGGGCACGCAAATAATTTCTTTACTCTACAGCTAATCCATTTTCCTGTTCGACACATGTATATATATGCAGAACAAAGCTAATAATAACATTTGTAGCAAACTAATATTTATTTCAACACGTGTGTATTTTTATCAAAGCGTATACATGATAAAAGAAATATTTTTATCATCAAAAATATTTATTCAACACGTGAATGTTTTTAACACTTCATATTCACAATAAAAATGTAGTTTTTATTGTCTATTCATTTTATTTTAAAATACGATAACATTCAACACATGAATTTCAATTCAACGAATGAATTTCAATTCAACACATGAATATTCTCTATAGTTTGTATATATATAAAAATGTGATTTTTATCGTTAAATCTATTTGTTTAAAATTCGAATAATATTCAACACATGAATTTCAACTCAACGAATGAATTTCAATTCAACACATGAATATTCTCTATAGTTTGTATATACATAAAAATGTGATTTTTATCATTAAATCTATTTGTTTAAAATTCGAATAATATTCAACACATGAATTTCAACGAATGAATTTCAGTCCAACACATGAATATTCTCTATAGTTTGTATATATAAAAAAAATGTGATTTTTATCATTAAATCTATTTGTTTAAAATTCGAATAATATTCAACACATGAATTTCAACTCAACAAATGAATTTCAATCCAACACATGAATATTCTCTATAGTTTGTATATATATATAAAAATGTGATTTTTATTACTTAAGCTATTGGTTTAAAATTCGAATAATATTCAACACATGAATTTCAACTCAACGAATGAATTTCAATTCAACACATGAATATTGTTTCAACATATGTAATTAATTTCAACAAATGAAAATTATTCTAACACATGAATATTTCAGAAAATTTCGGCAGCATAACGGCAGGGTAGTTAAAACCGGGACCGTCCGTAGTACGGCTCCTCGCTCTATCTTAAAACCTCGCGGTTTTTGACAATGGGTATCATGCATCTAGTTCGCACGTAGGCGGCATGTTTTATTTTCATTTCCACAATCCTATTCTAATTTGTTTCAACCACAAGAGGGTATTCTTCAACCACAAAGGTATATTTCATGTAATAACCCAGAAATCTGGGCCAGTTTAAAATTTTTATTTTGGCAATTTTAGCGAAGTTTGAATATTTAAAATGAATTATTTTAAATAATATCGACGAGAAATTTATTTTGAATATAATTCGAATGTATATATTATATAGATCGTCGATAGAATATAAATATTTATTTATATTTATAAAAGGAATTGAAAATGGCGCGGTAGTTCGATAATTCGATTTCAAATTTCAAATGAATGTATAAGATTCAAAATAAACCGGATTTTAGTAAAACCAAAAATAATAGAATCTAATTGTGAATATCTTTCCAACGAATCTGAAAAATTGAAATTTCATAGCGGGAATCAAAAGATATGTCCAGTTGAAAATTCTGAACAGTCGCTATGAAATTCATGCCCTTAAAAATGGAATTTTTACAAACGACCTCGGATTTCGACGAAACCACTTTTGTTGGATCCGAGATGTCAAGTTATTGCTAGGTTTCAAATTTCGTAATTTTTCGAATCAATATGTGAGCGTGGCAAAGGAAAACGCGTTTGACCATTTTGAGTTGATTTTAATCGACTGGAAAATGGCCATTTTTCTAACGGTCTCATAATTCGACGAAATTAGTTTTGTTAGGACCGTATCGCTAATATGAAACTAGAAAATATTTTTCTGGAATTTTTAGAGTTAGTATGTGACCCCAGTAGATTGAAATGCGCGTTCAAATTCAATATATAGAGTTATATTTTGATTTTGACGAAAACTGATCGAAATAGTCGAATCAGCTTATGATACATATCCCATTGTGTTCGGAATGAGGGTAATTAGCTATGGACGGCAGGCGGTGGGCCTCGTTTAGAGGTCAAATGAAAAAGTCAACTTTTGTGAATTAAATAATTAAAAATAAAAGTCTTCCCCCCTTTTTAACCGCTCAGCCCCCCCCCCCCGGTTAGAAATTGATTTCGAAATTAAAAAAAAAAAAGGAAAAAGGGGGGATCGCGATTCACGCCCCCCCGATCGATCGCTGCCGCCGCCTTGTCAGGCGAAGGCGCGCGCCTCTCCCTCCCCCCCTCTTCTGTGCCGTCGCTTCCCCTTCTTCTTCTCCCTCCTTTCTTCCTCCTCCACAACTCCGCCCTCGCCTCACCCCCCCTCCATCTGAGCCGCCCCCGCCTAACCAAGGCTGCACCCCCACCTCCAGCGACCACGGCGCCACCTCCCCCTTTTTCCAGCGATGAGAAACCCGAAAACAAACCCAATGTAAGTCCTTTCCTTTATTGATTTTTAATTACAGAAAGGATATGAATTTTCTTGACAGAAAGATATAAATTTTGTTAGTAGAAAAATACCATCTTTGTTAGTAGAAAAATATAATTTTTGTGAAGGAAAAAACCATATTTTTGTTATAGGAAAAACCATATTTTTGTTAAAGTGAAAGGCAAGGTTTTCAGAAAGTGAAAGGCGAGATTTTTAGTATGTAAAAGACGAGATTTTTAGATATGAAGGAACGATTTTTATATATTGAATAGCAAAGTAAAAATTCGATTTTTATATATTGAATAGCAAAGTAAAAATTCAATTTTTATATATTGAATAGCGAAGTAAAATTTTGATTTTAATATATTGAATAGCAAAGTAAAAATTTGATTTTTACATATGTAGAGAATACGGGCAAAGAAAGTGACAAGAGGCAAGAACGACGAAGATTCCCACATAAGAAGAGTCGTGGGATTGGATTAGCTAATCTGTGAGAACTTCTCACCTTTAATTTTATTTTCTAGTTATATAAATATATACTAGGATGCAGACGGTGTTTAGTATCACCCGACACCCGTCGTCCACAGACCATGGACGGCTTGTATGCTTGATTGTTTGATTTTGATGTGTAGTTGATTGTGTGATGTGAAATGAAATAAAATATTTATATAGTTGAAAATATTTTATAGTTAAAAATAGAATTTTTAACGTGTATATGAAATGAAATAAAAATAAACAAATCAGACGATTTGTTTATATACACACATTTGACTGATATTTATTGGGTCGATAAATTTTACACATCGCCCAACTGCACAAATAAAATCTGTGTTTGATGGTTTGAAAACCCCACACGGGTATTGGGATGATATTTGACGTACACTAATCCCGATTGTTTAGTTGTATTTCGATCGATTGATTGACAGACTGTTATAAGCGTTGAATATTTATATTTGATGCTTATACAGTGTAGAATGCACTCTGGATGATGGTTGATTATTTATCGTTGTTATTTTATACATGTGCTGTAGAGAAATCCATATAATTAACATTATATGGTAATTGATTGGGCCTCATTCCAGTTTCGAATAGAAATATTTGAACAGAAATGTTTGAAATAGAATATTTGAATATAGAAATATATGAAGCCGTAGTGATTAGATTGACGCCATTTTGACGTAAACGATATTTATATCGATTGTATTCGTTTTATAAGGAATATTGAAAAGTGATTTCAAAATCGAATATTTTAAATTGAAATTCGAACCGAATTGAAACGAATTAGAATTCGAATTGAAATTGAATAGAATTGAATTTGAATAGAAAACAAATTCGAATTGAAATAAATAGAAATGAATTCGAATTGAAATTGAATTGAATTGAAAACGAATGGAAGTTGAATTAGAAATCAATTTGAATTGAAATCAATTTGAAATGAATTTAAATCGAATTTATAAGGAAAAATTCAATTTTGATTTGAATTTAAAAAGAAGTTGAAATCGTTTTGAAAACGAATTTAAAACGATTTATAAAATACGTTTTAAAAGGAAATCGACGAAGTATATATTATATATATAATATAATGGCCTGAATAGAACGCGCCGCGCCGTGGCAGTTCGCGAATTTCAACCATTGACTTCGAACGGATATTACGGGAGATCCGACCGTCGGATTCTCCTAAAACCGGAACCGTTGGGTTCGTATCGAAAAGAGCTTTCTAACGAATATTAGAAATTAGAGATCTAATGGTTGGATTTGGAATTATGTCCAAATAAAATTTGGAAAAGGTTGCTATAAGTGCAGTTCGATGGCCGTTGATGGAAATCGACTGTACGGGCCTTGATAAAATTATTAAAAATAGAAATAATTTGTGTAAAATCATAAGAAATGATTTGGGAAGAATTGGGATGAAAAACTCCAAATTTGAAAAGATAAAAATAGATTTTTATCGAAATGAACTAGTTTTGAACTAGAATAGTAATTTGTTTATTTTTAGAATAAATAAAGTGAGTTTGAATTGGCTTTGAAATATAACCAGAATTTCCAATAATTGAATTGGAATGGATTTGAATCGAAATTGTCTTTGGAATATTTCGATGTTGGATTTCGTGATCATACAGATGTTGTTATGGAAATTTGAAAGATATGTATATATATCGTTATTTCCAATACGATATTTGTTGGTCGTAGAATTTGATATTGTATATAAGACGATATATTTTCTATTCAGAGCCTTGTATTTAATATCAAATGTGATTTGGGTTTGTCGTGAATGGTGTCTTCATTAACACTGTTCTTAAGCCCAGTTGAGAAAAGATTAAATCTTTTTATTTAGATTTAATGAAGTGTACCAATTAAATGATATTTAATTGGAATTGAATTGGTATTGATTTTTGGGTTTATCGTGAACAGTGTTTTAAATAACACTTGTTCTTTAACCCGACAATTAATGGAATGTGATTTTGGGTTTATCGTGAACCGTGTTTTAAAAAGGACACTGATTCTTTAAACCAGTTAAAGATTAAAACTAATTGGAGTTTTAATGAATCTTTAATTAGATTGAAAGGATCGAGAATGGAGTATCACCAGTTTTGCTCCAGGCGATAGTTAAATCTTTAATTAGATTTGAACGTGAAATGGTAATTGAATTTACCGATAACACCGTGGTGTTAGATATGAAGTATGACCAGTTTTACTTCATGGGATGAATAGGTTGGGGTTGGAAAATAAAATAAATAATTACTTCAGTGTGGTTCGCTAATTCCGACTAGTTTGAATTGATATTCAAAAAGGAGATTAAAGAATAAATTTAAAGAATTTATCTTTGATAACATTAATGGGAACCTTTCCCAAAATATAAGAGTATTTGAATAAAAAGAATATTCTGAAGTGGAATGAGGCATATGTTGTGTTTGTGTAACACTTTTATAATATATACGCGAGTTATTCAGAAAGACCGGGTTTATCCCATTCTGAATAACTGATTCGACGTGGTGTCGAAGATGAAGACGGTTGTTGAAGACCGGAGGTCTTCACGTCGTTTGGATAATTACTGATGATCTTGATTGGGCTGTACACCCAAGAAGATGGAAACAGTTGGTGATCGTCCAGACGTTGTAATGACCCAGAAAATCTGAACCAATTTAAAATTTTTAAATTGGCTAAAATAATGGGTTTTAAATATTTAAAATAAATATTTTAAATAATGGCGATGAAAACTGAGTTTGAATCGACAATTGAAAACGAATATAATTAATTATAATTATAAATAAGGCCTGAAAGGGCGCTGTAGTTTCAGAAATTGAATTCAAACTTTGTCGGACTGTACCGGGTGCAAAACAATCCGGATTTTAGTGAAACCAAAAATAATGGAATCTAATTGATAATATCTTTCTAACGAATCTGACCAATCGAAATTTGATAGCGGGAATCAAAAGATATGTCCAGTTGAAAATTCTGAATAGTCGCTATGGAATTCAGGCCCTTAAAAATGGATATTTTGCAAATGACCTCGGATTTCGACGAAACCACTTTTGTTGGATCCGCAGGGTCAAGTTATTGTTATGTTTCAAATTTCATAATTTTTCGAATCAATATGTGAGCGTGGCAAAGGAAAACGCGTTTGACCAGTTTCTGTTGAATTTAATCGACTGGAAATTGGCCATTTTTCAAACGGTCTCAGAATTCGACGAAACTAGTTTTGTTAGGACCGTATCGTCAATACGAAGCTAGAAAATATTTTTCTGGAATTTTTCTAGTTAGTATGTGACCCCGGTAATTTGAAATGTGCGTTTAAAATTCAATATAGTGATTTAAATGAAAATTCAAAAGGAAACTGATTGTAACGAGCAAATCAGCTTGCGATACATATCCCATTGTGTTCGGAATGGGGGTAAAACGCTATGGACGACAGGCGGTGGGCCTCGTTTCGAGGTCGTATGTAAAAGTCAACCTATTTGCGAAATTAAATAATTAAATAATAATAATAAAAAAATATTTTCCCTCCTATATCTCCTTCTTGCCCCCCCCCCCCGATTCAGTAAACATAAAAAAAAAAAAAAAGAAGAAAGCAGCAGCAGCCGCCAGCGCCACGACCGCCTCCACCAAGCTCCAGCCACCTCCGATCTTCTCCCCCCCTCTTCCTTGCACTCGCTCCCTCCTCCTCCTTCAATCCGACACCCCCCCGAAGCCGTTCGAGACCTCGAAGTCGCCTCCCGTTCGAAACCCTAGCCACCGCCTGCTCCGCCTCCTGCCGCGAGCCTGGCCGTCATCTCCCCCCTTCTTCGCAGGAAGGTAAATTGTTTTATCTTATTTTATTTTCATTTTAAAATTCCGATTGAAAAAGATTTTAAAACAGATTTTAAAACTGATTTTAAAAAAAATAAAAACTGATTTGTTTTAAAAATAAAAACTGATTTTGTTTTAAAAAGTAAAAACTGATTTGTTTTAAAAATAAAAACTGATTTGTTTTAAAAGTAAAAACTGATTTGTTTTAAAGGTAAAAACTGATTTGTTTTAAAAATAAAAACTGATTTTGTTTTAAAGGTAAAAACTTTAAATAAGAAAAAGGTTTAATCTTTAAAGAGAAAAAGGATTTGAACTTTAAGAAGTAAAAATCAGATTTTTATATATTGAAAGTCGAAGTAAAAATCAGATTTTTATATATTGAAAGTCGAAGTAAAAATCAGATTTTTATATATTGAAAGTCGGAGTAAAAATCAGATTTTTATATATTGAAAGTCGAAGTAAAAATCATATTTTTATATATTGAATAACATCGTAAAAATTCGATTTTTACAAATGTAGAGAATACGGGCGAAAGCGACAAAGGGCGAGATTGGCGAAGATTTCTATAAGTGAAGTGTCGTGAAGTTGGATAGCTATTGGTGAGATTTCTGATTTAAAAATATTATATATATGTTGAAAATGAAAGTGAATTGCTATATATAAATATCTATATCTATATATATATATATATATATATATATATATATATATACGCCCTCGTCCACAAACCATGGACGATATTTATTGGTTGAAATTGTTGTGAAAATTGATTGATAGCGAATGGTTGTTTGGGATTGTTTGTGATGGATATTGGTTGATTGTGGTTGAAAAATACCCGTTTGTGGTTGAAAAATATTTGGTTGAAACCATATAGGATTAGTTTGTGGAAATGAAATAAATATATACATGCCACCTGCGTGCGAACTAGATGCATGATCCCCATTGTCAAAAACCGCGAGGTTTTAAGGTAGAGCGAGGAGCCGTACTAGGGACGGTGCCGGTTTAACTACCCTGCCGTTATGCTGCCGAAATTTTGAATAATATTCGTGTGTTTGAATTATTTTCATATGCTTAAACTATATTTATTCATTGAATAGAAAACCTTCATGTGTTGAATTGATATTCATTCGTTGATTAGAAATTCATGTGTTGAATGGTATTCGCGTTTTGAAATATAAAAATCACATTTTTATCTATATATAAAAACTATAGAAAACATTCATGTGTTGAATTGATATTCATTCGTTGATTAGAAATTCATGTGTTGAATGGTATTCGCGTTTTGAAATATAAAAATCACATTTTTATCTATATATAAAAACTATAGAAAACATTCATGTGTTGAATTGATATTCATTCGTTGATTAGAAATTCATGTGTTGAATGGTATTCATATTTTGAAATAAATTGTTCGATAATAAAAATCACATTTTTATCTATATATAAAAACTATAGAAAACATTCATGTGTTGAATTGATATTCATTCGTTGATTAGAAATTCATGTGTTGAATGGTATTCATATTTTGAAATAAATTGTTCGATAATAAAAATCACATTTTTATCTATATATAGAAACTATAGAAAACATTCATGTGTTGAATTGATATTCATTCGTTGATTAGAAATTCATGTGTTGAATGGTATTCATATTTTGAAATAAATTGTTTGATAATAAAAATCACCTTTTATCGACTATATGAACTATATAGAAAAATAGTGTTTTGAAATGAATCGTTTTACAATAAAAATCATATTTTTATTGTATGCATAAATTGTTAAAACGTGAAGTGTTAAAAATAGCCACTTGTTCAAAATAAACATATATGAGTTGAAATATTCATTAATTAGCTAATGAAATGATTTGCACCTATTTATGTAACATTATAATGAATGGTGTTTTTAAATCAAATAGAAATCAAGTATGAAGTTGAATAGAAAATGATAAATGATAAGAACTGTATATATATGTACATGCATATTTATTGAACAGGTTATAGCAAAGGGGATAGAGAAGAGGAATAAAATTTTGTGCCCGACAAATAGGTACACATTTACTGCTTTGTTTGGGTGATGATTTTATGAGCCTGTTGGCTAGCCGCTTGGCTTTTTCTTTTTCTTTTTGAGATTAGAAGGACCGGGAAAGCTATTTGCGATTTCCCGATGCTCCCGGTGCAGGGGAGGTTATGGCGAAATTTTCCAAAATTTTAAGGTGTTAGAAAAATATTTGAAGTGAAAACGATATGGAAATCATTGAAGGAACTATATTTATATAAATATATAAATATAAATAAAATTAAAACGAAACGAGGCCGTGCAGTTCGTATTTTGAAACCGTGATTTCAAACGACTAGTGCGGGGAATCCGACCATTGGATTTTCCCGAAACCTCAACCGTCGGGTTCGCCTTGGAATAATCTTTCCAACGGCACCAACCTTGTAAAAATCCAACGGTTGGATTGTCTGGAATGTTAAATTCAAATCTGAAGAAAAACAGCGCCAGAAACGATTATATTTATTTATATATATAAATAAAATTATATTTAATCGAATAACGACGCTGCAGTTCGTATTTTGAAATCGAAAATTCAAACGATTGTACCGGGAGATCCGACCGTCGGATTTTCCCGAAACTAGAACCGTTGGACTCGTTTTGAAAAGACCTTTCTAATGATGTAAATTTTGTGAAGATCCAACGGTTAGATTTTCAGATATGTGTAAATCAAATCTGAGGAAAAACAGCGCCACGGCCGCCTTATGGCCCGAAGCGTCGTTTTGAATAAATTAGCTATTTTAAAATAAATAAAAATAGCGATAAATAGTTATAAAATATCATAAGCGATATGGAATGTAAATAAACTGAATTTGCTCGATTTATGTTGTATTTGATGGTTGAATGTGTTTGGTGTGAAAACTATATTAAAGAACAATATTGGTGTTGTCGAATAATTTAACCATTGAAATAAATTGATTTGAAATTCTAAATATGCGTGAATTATTTGAAAAGGCCGAGTTAATTCTCATTTCGAATAATTGACCGACGATTGAAATTCGAAGATGAAGACGGTGGTCGAAGACCGGAGATCTTCACCTCGTTTGGATGGTAACCGAGGTCCTGATTGGGAGGCATCCCGAAATATGGATAATGAGTGGTGATCGTCCAGACGTACGTGGTGATCGATGGGTTTGCGAGGTATTTAGTGCCTCCGGTTTCGTTCAGACCCAGAACGGACTTGTAAATGGACCGTGTGTCTGACATTGGATTTTATTCTGTGTTGATTGATTTCTGTTAAATATACATCTATTTGGCGGCGGTGAATTTATTCTTTTGCTTAACGACCTTCTCTGAGACGCACGAGCTCAGAGGTTGTATATCGATGGACATCAGTCGCATGGCATGAATTGCCTGTGTGGCATGCTAAGATGCAGTGATCAGGGCTTCTGTTGAAAAGCAAAGTCTTGTGGTGATGATCAAAGCACCGCCTGTGTGGTGTAGCTTTGTGTATAACGTGAATTCGCGAGCCTCACATCCCGGTATGAACCTAAAACGGGAGAAGGACCTCAGGGAGGGCATGCATTTCTTTCTAGCTAGGGTGGTGTCAGTGACCTACCAGCCCTGACATTTATATACTTTTCACCTATGTGGTTGTTGCTGTTGCGAGGCGCCTCGGTTTGATCGGACAATCCGGGTCCGATGGAGTCATTCGTTGGCTCGTTTACGCCCCAAAGGGCGGAGGAACGTATTGTTCAGGCACTATAATCCACATCGGTGGACCGGCCCTGACGATCCAAGGGGCAGTTGCGGCTGTTCCGGAGACATGGGCTAGATTGTCTCGAATTCGGTAAGGACTATCTTTTGCCTTGGTTCATGACGGAAAACCAATTTCCAAATACGTGACTGTGCGGTTTTGATTGTATACCTATATATGGCGACATAGTGGTATGGGGCATTAATGCCGTCTATGATTGATAGTTATGATTTGAAATTGTTTTCAAAACATATAAACACTAGCAATAATATCAAATGTCTTTGTTTTGTTCGTATCAAACATATTTTGACCGTTATAAGGTAAAACTCTATCCTCCGGTTTGCGTTGCATTGTGTGATGGGAACTGAGTCTTATAACGGTTTCATTTTTATAAAAAGCATAGCGTTGTTTTAAAAGAAAGATTTGTTTTGAAGCACTGGCAATCCAATGGAGTAAACCCGTTCCACGAAAGTGGCGTGGTCCTGTGATTAGCCAATTATATATGTGTTGAGTGGATTTCTCATACCAGTCCCATGACTGACTCGTAGTTTGTTTCACTTTCAAACTCGGGTGCCCCTTTTTCTGCACGGGCAGCCTTGTATTCAGGTTTAGCTGGTTCTTTCTGGATAGCTGGAGCTGAAGATGGATTCTATCATTTATTTCCTTTTATGCTGTTCAGCTCCTATTGTACATATTTTGTTTATTTCCGCTGTAGACATTTATGTATAGCTGAACTGTATTTGTACTAAGTAAGATCCTGTATACTGTGTAACTCTGATGATTACTTTTATCCAGTATATTTTGTTGTTCATTATCTGGTGTATTTATTTAATTCTGTTCTGCTATTATATGTTTCTATGTTATATTCCAAAGATAACCCTGTTTCCGTCTGAACGGGATTTTGGGTCGTCTCAGACGTACTTGGAGATCGATGGATATGCGGGGTACTAGGTGCCTCCAGTTTCGTTCAGACCCAGAACGGACTTGTAAATGGACTGTGTGTCTGACATTGGATTTTAGTCTGTGTGATTGATTTCTGTTAAATATATATCTGTTTGGCGGCGGAGAATTTATTCTCCTGCTTAACGCCCTTCTCTGAGACGTACGAGCTCAGGGGTTATATACTGATGGATATCAAACGCATAGAGTGAATTGCCTATGTGGCATGCCTAAGTAGCAAATGATCAAGGCTTCTGTTGAAAAGCAAAGTCTTGTGGTTGATGATCAAAGCACGGCCTGTGTGGCGTAGCTTTGTGTAACGTTGATTCGCGAGCTTCACACCCAGTATGAACCAAAAACGGGAGATGGACGTCAGGGAGGGCATGCGTTTCTTTCTAGCTAGAAGTGGCGTAAGTGGTTTTACACGCCCTGACGAGTTTGACTTATGTGGTTGTTGCTGTTGCGAGGCGCCTCGGTTTGATCGGACGATCCGGGTCCGATGGAGTCATTCGTTGGCTCATTTACGCCCCATAGGGCGGGGAAACGCATGTTCAGGGTTTAAGTTTAATCCACATCGGTGGACTGGCCCTGAGGATCCAAGGGTCACTTGTAACAACCCGTAAAATGCGAGCCAGTTTGAAATTTTTATTTTTGCAATTTTAGCGAATTTTGATTACTTAAAATGAATTATTTTAATAATATCGACAAGAAATTTGTTTTGAATAGAATTCAACGTATATATTATATACGTCGTCGTTAGAACATAAATATTTATATATAATTATAAATAGAATGGAAAATGGCGCGGTAGTTCGATAATTCGATTTCAAACTTCATTTGAACATTTCGGGTGCAAAACAATCCGGATTTTAGTGAAACCAAAAACATTAGGATCTAATTGATGATACCTTTCCAACGAATCCGAAAAATCAAAATTTCATAGCGGGAATCAAAAGATATGTCCAGTTGAAAATTCTGAATAGTCGCTATGGAATTCAGGCCCTTAAAAATGGACATTTTGCAAATGACCTCGGATTTCGACGAAACCAGTTTTGTTGGGTCCGTGATGTCGAATTATTGCTAAATTTCAAATTTCATAATTTTTCGAATCAATATGTGAGCGTGGCAAAGGAAAATGCGTTTGACCAGTTTCAGTTGATTTTAATCGACTGGAAAATGGCCATTTTTCCAACGGTCTCAGAATTTGACGAAACTAGTTTTGTTAGGACCGTATCGTCAATACGAAGCTAGAAAATATTTTTCTGTAATTTTCCGAGTTAATATGTGACCCTGATAATTTGAAATGTACGTTTAAAATTCAATATAGTGATTTAAATGTAAATTCAACGGAAACTGATCGAAACGATCAAACCAGCTTACGATACATATCCCATTATGTTCGAAATGGGGGTATTACGCTAGGGACGATAGTCGTTGGGTCCAATTCAAAGCCCGAACGAAAAAGCAACTTTATGGAGAATTAATTAAATAAATAATTATATATTTTCTTTTATAAACCCCCCGTTACTTTCTTATTTCAGAAATCACCCCCCCTCTCTTCGAAAATCCCGACCCCCCCCAAATCGAAGGCGACTTCGCCGTCGCCCTGCCCTCCGCCACCCACCGCCACGCTACCCCAGACGCCGCCACCTCGCAGCCGTCCTCCAGCCTCCGCCCAGAGCCCCGCCGCTGCCTCCCCTACAACGTGCCGCGCTGCCGCCTTCTTCTTCTCCTCCCCCTTCTTCCTCCACCTCGCCACCCTCCACCCCGGCGCCAACTCTCCAGCCTCCGCCCGCCACGTCCAAACGACAGTGCCGCCCATTCTCGCCCTCCCCTCCACCAATTGTGAGTTTTTTATTATTTGATTTTACTTATTTAAGGTAATGAGTGTTTTTAAATCGGTTTTTATATATAAAACATACTTAGAAAATCAGTTTTTTTCTTTGAAAATCATAAGAAAAGATTAGATCTTGTTTAAAGAGAAAGATTTGATTTTGTTTATATGAAATGATAGGATTTTGTATAATTGGGAAAATATGATCGTTGTATATAGATTAACGAAATAAAAATGCAATCTTTATGTAAAAGACATGAGATAAAAATGAGTTTTTTTTCTTCATATAAAGTCGAGATCCTTTAATGTAAAAAGAAGTGATATTTCATTAGTAAAAGAAATTTGAAAAGGTCGGATTTTTATATTGGAAAAGGTCGGATTTTTATATTGGGAAAGGTCGGATTTTTATATGGGAAAGGTCGGATTTTTAAGGAAGGAAAGTTTGGATTTTTAAAGTAGGATTTTTATATATTGAATAGCGAAGTAAAAATATGATTTTTATATAGTGAATAGCGAAGTAAAAATATGATTTTTATATATTGAATAGCAAAGTAAAAATATGATTTTTATATATTGAATAGCGAAGTAAAAATATGATTTTTATATATTGGATAGTGAAGTAAAAGTTCGATTTTTATATATGTAGTGACTATGGGCGGTGAAAGTGACAAAAGACGGGAACGACGAAGATTTCTACAGAAGAAGAGTCGTGGCGTTTGGTTTAGCTAGTCGGTGAGAACTTCTCACTCTAAATTCTCTTTTTCTAGTAATATATATATACTAGGATGCAGACGGTGTTTAGTAGCACCTGACACCCGTCATCCACAGACCATGGATGGCTTGTTTGTTTAATTGTTTGGTTGTGTAGTTGGTTAGATTTTTTAGTTTGAATTGAATTGTTTGGTGAATTGAATGGATTTGATTGATGTGTGAATGGCGTGGGCCTTCACTAGACCGGGGATAAGGCTAGGCCTCGTCCCGTTTCTAGTATCGTGCCGGTATGCCGCCGAAATTTTCTAAAATATGTTAGAAAAATAAAAATATCATTTTTATTGTGTAAATGAAATGAATAGAAATTCATGTGTTAAAATTAAATATATTATCGTTAAAAATAGAATTTTTAACGTGAAAGTGAAAGTGAATAAATAAATATTTATAAACAAATCGGCCGATTTGTTTATATACACTGATTTGACTGATATTGATTGGGTCGTTAAATTTTACACGTCGCCCAACTGCACAACTAAAATCTGTGTTTGATTGTGTGAAACCCCACACGGGTGTTGGGATGAAATTTGGAAGTTCACTCATCCCGATTGATTAAATTTGTCGATCGATAGATTGACAGGCTGTTATAAGAAGATATCTATATTTGATGCTTATACAGTGTAGTGCACTTTGGTTAATGGTTGATTATTTTCCAATGCTATTATATACGTGTGATGTATGAAAATCCATATAATTAACATTATATGGTGATTGATTGGGCCTCATTCCAATCGGGAAAATAATAAATATTATAAAAGAAAATTCATGTGTTGAATATAAAAATAGTCATGTGTTGACGATGATTATGGGTTAAAACTATTCATGTGTTGAGTGAAATATTTTGAATAATAAAAATTACATCTTTATCATATTTACGATTAGAATCTACTTTAAGGTGGAGTCTAATTAAAATCAAATGATAGATACCATAGTTTTATAAAATATTTTACATAACAAAAATAGTGATGTGTTGACAGTACTCATGTGTTGAGATTAGTCGTGTGTTGAAAGAAATATAGATTCATGTGTTGAATGGGATAAATATTCATTTGTTTGATGGAATAAAGAAGTTTTGAAAAATATAAAGCCGTGTTGATTAGAGATGCGTTATTTTGACGCGAACGATATTTATATCGATTTTATTCGTTGTATAATGAATATTGAAAAGTGATTTCAAAATTAAATATTTTGAAATGAAATTCAAATTGAATTAGATTAAAAATCGAATTGAATTGAAACGAATTTGAATTCGAATAAAATAGAAATGAATTCAAATTGAATTAAATTGAAATTGAAATTGGAAACGAACTGAAATTGAATTGAAATCAATTTGAAACGAATTCGAATTGAATCAAATAGAAGGTGAATTCGAATTGAATTGAAACGAATTTGAATTTGAATTGAATTGAAATGAACTCGAATTGAATTGAAATCAAATCGATTTGAAATTGAAGATAGAGTTGAAATGGTTTTGAAAACGAAGTTAAAACGATTTATAAAATACGTTTTAAAAAGGAAATCGACGAAATATATATAATATATATTATATATATATATAATGGCCTGAATGGAACGCGCCGCGCCGCGGCAGTTCGTGAATTTCGACCATTTATTTCAAACGGACATTACGGGAGATCCGACCGTCGGATTCTCCTAAAACCGGAACCGTTGGGTTCGTATCGAAAAGAACTTTCTAATGAATATTAGAAATTTGAAATCTAATGATTGGATTTGGAATTATGTCCAAATCAAATTCGAAAAAGGTCGTTGTAAGTGCAGTTCGATGGCCGTTGATGGAAATCGACTGTAAGTGCCTTGATAAAATTATTAAAAATATCTATAATTGGTGTAAAATTATAATCTGCGAATTGGAAAGAACTGGGGTGAAAAACTCCACATTTGAAAAGATAAAAATAGATTTTTATCGAAATGAACTAGTTTTGAACTAGAATTAAAATCAATTTATTTTTGAAATAAATAAATTGAATTTGAAAGTGATTTTAAAAATAACCAATATTCCCAATATGTGAATTGGACTGGAGTTGGATCGAAATTATCTTCGGAATATTTCGATGTTGGATTTCGTGACTATACAGATATTGTTATGGGAATTTGAAAGATATATTTTATATCGTTATTTCCAATACGATATTTGTTGGTTTCAGAATTTGGTATTGAATATAAGCCGATATATTTTCTATTCAGAGCCTTGTATTTAATATCAAATGTGATTTGAGTTTATCGTGAATTGTGTTTTCGAAGACATTGGTTCTTTAACCCAGTTAAAGACAGAATATTGATTTTTGAGAAGATTAAAACTAAGTGGAGTTTTAATGAATCTTTAATTAGATTAAAAATGTGAATTGATAATTTTAATTATCAAATTTGAAAAGTGATCGAGAGTGGAGTACCACCAGTTTTGCTCCAAAGCGATAGTTAAATCTTTAATTAGATTTGAACGTGAAATGGTAATTAATTTTACCGATAACACCGTGGTGTTAGATGTGGAGTATTACCAGTTTTCTCCATGGGATATATAGGATGGGATTGGGAAATAAAATAAATAATTACTTTGGTGTGGTTCGCTAATCCCGACTAGTTTGAAATGATATCCAAAGGAAGAATATAGAATAAATTTAGAAGAATTTATCTTGGATAAAATTAATGGGAACATTTCCATAAGAATGTGTTTTTGTGAATAAAAGAATATTCTGAATTGGAATGAGGCGTTTGTTGTGTTTGTGTAACATTCGTTTATTATATACGTGGGTTATTCAGAAAGGCCGGGTTTATACCCATTCTGAATAACCGATTCGACGAGATGTCGAAGATGAAGACGGTGGTTGAAGACCGGAAGTCTTCACATCGTTTGGGTGATTACTGATGATCTTGATTAGGCTGTACACCCAGGATGAGGGAATCAGTTGGTGATCGTCCAGACGTGCTTGGAGATGGACGGATATGCGAGGAAAGTGCCTCCGGTTTCGTTCAGACCCAGAACGAACTTGTAAATGGATTGTGTGTCTGATATTGGATTTTATTTTGTGTTGATTGATCTCTATTAAATATACATCTGTTTGGCGGGGGGAGAATTTATTCTCTTGCTTAACGCTCTTCTCTGAGACATACGAGCTCAGAGGTTGTATATCGATGGACATCAGTCGCATGGAGTGAATTGCCAATGTGGCATGCGTAAGTGGCAATTGATCAAGGCTTCTGTTGAAAAGCAAAGTCTTATGGTTGATGATCAAAGCACGACCTGTGTGGCGTAGCTTTGTGTATAACGTGAATTCGCGAGCCTCACACCTCGGTATGAGTCAAAAACGGGAGATGGACCGCTGGGAGAGCACGACGTTTCTTTCTAGCTAGGGTGGTGTCAGTGACCTACCAGCCCTGACATTTATATACTTTTCACCTGTGTGGTTGTTGGAATGCGAGGCGCCTCGGATATAGGTCTGTAAGGACCGGGAAACGTGTGTTCAGGAATTGCCAATCCTCAAAAGTAAGAGAGGACCAGCCCAGCCGATTCCAAGGATCATAGTGGGGTCCTGAGGCATTTGCTAGAGTGTCTCGAACGCGGAGAGGAGCTTGCCCCTTGCCTCGACTCATGACGGAAATCCAATTTCCAATACGTGTATTGCGGTTTTAATTGTAGAACTAGTATGGCGACATGATAGATGGTACCCATGCCGCCTATGATTGATATTTATGATTTGAATTGTTTTGACACTATACACTTATTATAGTATCAAATAATGTGTTTTAAACGTATCAAGCATGCTTTGGCTGTTATAAGGTAAAAACCCTATCCTCCGGCTTGTGTTGCATTGTGTGATGGGACCTGGGTCTTATAACAGCTTCATTTTTCTTTATTTAGCATTGCGCTGTTTGTTCTATGCACTGGTATTCTTGGGAGGAAACCCGTTCCGTGTTATACGGCGTGGTCCCTTGATTTACCTAACTTTAAAAACAATATTAATAACTGTTTTAGTTCTCACACCAGTCACATGACTGACCTGGAGTTTATTGTTTTAACCTAAACTCTGGGTGCCCCTATTTTCCACACGGGCAGCTAGTAGTTTTGGGTTTTGCAGATTTATATTCACAGGGTCCTGATTTACAGCTGAAACGATGCTCGGAAAGCTCTGTATCCATGTATCACTTTCAGTTATGTTTTGTATATTTTCCGCTGCTATGTAATTTATTGTAATCTTTGATATTTATCGAATGTAATTTATTCATTTGTACTCTGTATATTCTTGTATCTGATGGAATTGTTGTAATAACAATGAAATGTTCTTCTGTATGCGTTCTATTTTGTCTTGTCCTCAATTCTATCCGTGCTTTCCTTCACGGGGAAGTTCGGGTCGTTTCATTTTGGTATCAGAGCTTTGGTTTACAGAGCTCGAGAACAAGACACATTAGAACCATACGAAAGAATTCATCAGATATTGGATTAGTAATATCCAATTAGAATGACTCGTTAGAGATAGGATCAGTAGTATCCTAGAACGAGTGTGAAGAGTATAATTTTCAAATGAAAACAATTTTGTTTTGAAAATTTAAACCATTTTATACGTATTTGATTATTTATTTATTTATTTTGAATATGGACAATCGAGTATATAAAGATTTCGCGTATACGCGTCATGAACGTATATTCGAAGTTTTAATATACTGGGTAGATATAGAATCACATTCTAGATATCCGGGAATGATTCTGATGATGGTGCATCATCATCAATATTCATATTCGAATTTCGAAGGTGTGATTTCTATATATTTCCATTAGACTGGTGTGAGAACCAAAACTAATATAGCTAACTTTATTTGTTGTGAATTGGCATCAAAAACATGATTTTTGCATATATATCAAATTTATGAATTTGAAACTCTAATCCACTAATTGATTGATGTTTGTGTTGTTTGTTTATTTGTTTGATAATTTTGAACCATTATGCCTAATATCGAATTGTATTGAAAATTAGTTGCATTTGCTTGCATATACATATACTTACATTGAACAGGTCATAGCAAGGAGGCTAGAGCAGAGAATAAAATTTGTTTGCCCGACAAATAGGTACATGTTTACTATATAATTTACTGTTTTGTTTGGGTGATGATGATTTTATGAGCCTATTGGCTAGCCGCTTGGCTTTTTCTTTTTCTTTTTGAGATCTGAAGGACCAGGGAAGCTATTTGAAATTCCCCGATGCTCCCATTGCAGGGGAGGTTATGGCGAAATTTTTCGAAAATTTAGGGTGTTAGCCAAATTTTTGAATTTTGAAAATTCTCAGAAACTGAAAAGTTGGAGAATGGAAGCCTGATCGATCGTAGAGCTGAATAATCAAACCACTTTCGACTTTGTTCCTTTTCGGGGACGAAAAGTTTTAAGTGGGGGAGATTGTAACAACCTGTAAAATGCGAGCCAGTTTGAAATTTTTATTTTTGCAATTTTAGCGAATTTTGATTATTTAAAATGAATTATTTTAAATAATATCGACGAGAAATTTGTTTTGAATAGAATTCAACGTATATATTATATACGTCGTCGTTAGAATATAAATATTTATATATAATTATAAATAGAATGGAAAATGGCGTGGTAGTTCGATAATTCGATTTCAAACTTCATTTGAACGTTCCGGGTGCAAAACAATCCGGATTTTAGTGAAACCAAAAACATTAGGATCTAATTGATGATACCTTTCCAACGAATCCGAAAAATCAAAATTTCATAGCGGGAATCAAAAGATATGTCCAGTTGAAAATTCTGAATAGTCGCTATGGAATTCAGGCCCTTAAAAATGGACATTTTGCAAATGACCTCGGATTTCGACGAAACCAGTTTTGTTGGGTCCGTGATGTCGAATTATTGCTAGGTTTCAAATTTCGTAGTTTTTTGAATCAATATGTGAGCGTGGCAAAGGAAAATGCGTTTGACCAGTTTTAGTTGATTTTAATCGACTGGAAAATGGCCATTTTTCCAACGGTCTCAGAATTTGACGAAACTAGTTTTGTTAGGACCGTATCATCAATACGAAGCTAGAAAATATTTTTCTGTAATTTTCCGAGTTAATATGTGACCCCGATAATTTGAAATGTACGTTTAAAATTCAATATAGTGATTTAAATGTAAATTCAACGGAAACTGATCGAAACGATCAAACCAGCTTACGATACATATCCCATTGTGTTCGAAATGGGGGTATTACGCTAGGGACGACAGTCGTTGGGTCCAATTCAAAGCCCGAACGAAAAAGCAACTTTATGGAGAATTAATTAAATAAATAATTATATATTTTCTTTTATAAACCCCCCCGTTACTTTCTTATTTCAGAAATCACCCCCCCTCTCTTCGAAAATCCCGACCCCCCCCCCCAAATCGAAGGCGACTTCGCCGTCGCCCTGCCCTCCGCCACCCACCGCCACGCTACCCCAGACGCCGCCACCTCGCAGCCGTCCTCCAGCCTCTGCCCAGAGCCCCGCCGCTGCCTCCCCTACAACGTGCCGCGCCGCCGCCTTCTTCTTCTCCTCCCCCTTCTTCCTCCACCTCGCCACCCTCCACCCCGGCGCCAACTCTCCAGCCTCCGCCCGCCACGTCCAAACGTCAGTGCCGCCCATTCTCGCCCTCCCCTCCACCAATTGTGAGTTTTTTATTATTTGATTTTACTTATTTAAGGTAATGAGTGTTTTTAAATCGGTTTTTATATATAAAACATACTTAGAAAATCAGTTTTTTTCTATGAAAATCATAAGAAAAGATTAGATCTTGTTTAAAGAGAAAGATTTGATTTTGTTTATATGAAATGATAGGATTTTGTATAATTGGGAAAATATGATCGTTGTATATAGATTAACGAAATAAAAATGCAATCTTTATGTAAAAGACATGAGATAAAAATGAGTTTTTTTCTTCATATAAAGTCGAGATCCTTTAATGTAAAAAGAAGTGATATTTCATTAGTAAAAGAAATTTGAAAAGGTCGGATTTTTATATTGGAAAAGGTCGGATTTTTATATTGGAAAAGGTCGGATTTTTTTATTGGGAAAGGTCGGATTTTTATATGGGAAAGGTCGGATTTTTAAGGAAGGAAAGTTCGGATTTTTAAAGTAGGATTTTTATATATTGAATAGCGAAGTAAAAATATGATTTTTATATAGTGAATAGCGAAGTAAAAATATGATTTTTATATATTGAATAGCGAAGTAAAAATATGATTTTTATATATTGAATAGCGAAGTAAAAATACGATTTTTATATATTGGATAGTGAAGTAAAAGTTCGATTTTTATATATGTAGTGACTACGGGCGGTGAAAGTGACAAAAGACGAGAACGACGAAGATTTCTACATAAGAAGAGTCGTGGCGTTTGGTTTAGCTAGTCGGTGAGAACTTCTCACTCTAAATTCTCTTTTTCTAGTTATATATATATATATATATACTAGGATGCAGACGGTGTTTAGTAGCACCTGACACCCGTCATCCACAGATCATGGATGGCTTGTTTGTTTAATTGTTTGGTTGTGTAGTTGGTTAGATTATTTGGTTTGAATTGAATTGTTTGGTGAATTGAATGGATTTGATTGATGTGTGAATGGCGTGGGCCTTCACTAGACCGGGGATAAGGCTAGGCCTCGTCCCGTTTCTAGTATCGTGCCGTTATGCCGCCGAAATTTTCTAAAATATGTTAGAAAAATAAAAATATCATTTTTATTGTGTAAATGAAATGAATAGAAATTCATGTGTTAAAATTAAATATATTATCGTTAAAAATAGAATTTTTAACGTGAAAGTGAAAGTGAATAAATAAATATTTATAAACAAATCGGCCGATTTGTTTATATACACTGATTTGACTGATATTGATCGGGTCGTTAAATTTTACACGTCGCCCAACTGCACAACTAAAATCTGTGTTTGATTGTGTGAAACCCCACACGGGTGTTGGGATGAAATTTGGAAGTTCACTCATCCCGATTGATTAAATTTGTCGATCGATAGATTGACAGGCGGTTATAAGCGTAAGATATCTATATTTGATGCTTATACAGTGTAGTGCACTTTGGTTAATGGTTGATTATTTTCCAATGCTATTATATACGTGTGATGTACGAAAATCCATATAATTAACATTATATGGTGATTGATTGGGCCTCATTCCAATCGGGAAAATAATAAATATTATAAAAGAAAATTCATGTGTTGAATATAAAAATAGTCATGTGTTGACGATGATTATGGGTTAAAACTATTCATGTGTTGAGTGAAATATTTTGAATAATAAAAATTACATCTTTATCATATTTACGATTAGAATCTACTTTAAGGTGGAGTCTAATTAAAATCAAACGATAGATACCATAGTTTTATAAAATATTTTACATAACAAAAATAGTGATGTGTTGACAGTACTCATGTGTTGAGATTAGTCGTGTGTTGAAAGAAATATAGATTCATGTGTTGAATGGGATAAATATTCATTTGTTTGATGGAATAAAGAAGTTTTGAAAAATATAAAGCCGTGTTGATTAGAGATGCGTTATTTTGACGCGAACGATATTTATATCGATTTTATTCGTTGTATAATGAATATTGAAAAGTGATTTCAAAATTAAATATTTTGAAATGAAATTCAAATTGAATTAGATTAAAAATCGAATTGAATTGAAACGAATTTGAATTCGAATAAAATAGAAATGAATTCAAATTGAATTAAATTGAAATTGAAATTGGAAACGAACTGAAATTGAATTGAAATCAATTTGAAACGAATTCGAATTGAATCAAATAGAAGGTGAATTCGAATTGAATTGAATTGAAACGAATTTGAATTTGAATTGAATTGAATTGAAATGAACTCGAATTGAATTGAAATCAAATCGATTTGAAATTGAAGATAGAGTTGAAATGCTTTTGAAAACGAAGTTAAAACGATTTATAAAATACGTTTTAAAAAGGAAATCGACGAAATATATATAATATATATATTATATATATATAATGGCCTGAATGGAACGCGCCGCGCCGCGGCAGTTCGTGAATTTCGACCATTTATTTCAAACGGACATTACGGGAGATCCGACCGTCGGATTCTCCTAAAACCGGAACCGTTGGGTTCGTATCGAAAAGAACTTTCTAATGAATATTAGAAATTTGAAATCTAATGATTGGATTTGGAATTATGTCCAAATCAAATTCGAAAAAGGTCGCTGTAAGTGCAGTTCGATGGCCGTTGATGGAAATCGACTGTAAGGGCCTTGATAAAATTATTAAAAATATCTATAATTGGTGTAAAATTATAATCTGCGAATTCGAAAGAACTGGGGTGAAAATCTCCATATTTGAAAAGATAAAAATAGATTTTTATCGAAATGAACTAGTTTTGAACTAGAATTAAAATCAATTTATTTTTGAAATAAATAAATTGAATTTGAAAGTGATTTTAAAAATAACCAATATTCCCAATATGTGAATTGGACTGGAGTTGGATCGAAATTATCTTCGGAATATTTCGATGTTGGATTTCGTGACTATACAGATATTGTTATGGGAATTTGAAAGATATATTTTATATCGTTATTTAAAATACGATATTTGTTGGTTTCAGAATTTGGTATTGAATATAAGCCGATATATTTTCTATTCAGAGCCTTGTATTTAATATCAAATGTGATTTGAGTTTATCGTGAATTGTGTTTTTGAAGACATTGGTTCTTTAACCCAGTTAAAGACAGAATATTGATTTTTGAGAAGATTAAAACTAAGTGGAGTTTTAATGAATCTTTAATTAGATTAAAAATGTGAATTGATAATT
Source organism: Allium sativum (assembly GCA_030737875.1). Taxonomy (NCBI): domain Eukaryota; kingdom Viridiplantae; phylum Streptophyta; class Magnoliopsida; order Asparagales; family Amaryllidaceae; genus Allium; species Allium sativum. The sequence continues at coordinate 562,030,797 of CM060919.1, read as the reverse complement.
TTAATTATCAAATTTGAAAAGTGATCGAGAGTGGAGTACCACCAGTTTTGCTCCAAAGCGATAGTTAAATCTTTAATTAGATTTGAACGTGAAATGGTAATTAATTTTACCGATAACACCGTGGTGTTAGATGTGGAGTATTACCAGTTTTCTCCATGGGATATATAGGTTGGGATTTGGAAATAAAATAAATAATTACTTCGGTGTGGTTCGCTAATCCCGACTAGTTTGAAATGATATCCAAAGGAAGATTATAGAATAAATTTAGAAGAATTTATCTTGGATAAAATTAATGGGAACATTTCCATCAGAATGTGTTTTTGTGAATAAAAGAATATTCTGAATTGGAATGAGGCGTTTGTTGTGTTTGTGTAACATTCGTTTATTATATACGTGGGTTATTCAGAAAGGCCGGGTTTATACCCATTCTGAATAACCGATTCGACGAGATGTCGAAGATGAAGACGGTGGTTGAAGACCGGTAGTCTTCACATCGTTTGGGTGATTACTGATGATCTTGATTGGGCTGTACACCCAGGATGAGGGAATCAGTTGGTGATCATCCAGACGTGCTTGGAGATGGACGGATATGCGAGGAAAGTGCCTCCGGTTTCGTTCAGACCCAGAACGAACTTGTAAATGGATTGTGTGTCTGACATTGGATTTTATTCTGTGTTGATTGATCTCTATTAAATATACATCTGTTTGGCGGGGGGAGAATTTATTCTCTTGCTTAACGCCCTTCTCTGAGACATACGAGCTCAGAGGTTGTATATCGATGGACATCAGTCGCATGGAGTGAATTGCCAATGTGGCATGCGTAAGTGGCAATTGATCAAGGCTTCTGTTGAAAAGCAAAGTCTTGTGGTTGATGATCAAAGCACGGCCTGTGTGGCGTAGCTTTGTGTATAACGTGAATTTGCGAGCCTCACACCTCGGTATGAGTCAAAAACGGGAGATGGACCGCTGGGAGAGCACGACGTTTCTTTCTAGCTAGGGTGGTGTCAGTGACCTACCAGTCCTGACATTTATATACTTTTCACCTGTGTGGTTGTTGGAATGCGAGGCGCCTCGGATATACGTCTGTAAGGACCGGGAAACGTGTGTTCAGGAATTGCCAATCCTCAAAAGTAAGAGAGGACCGGCCCAGCCGATTCCAAGGATCATAGTGGGGTCCTGAGGCATTTGCTAGAGTGTCTCGAACGCGGAGAGGAGCTTGCCCCTTGCCTCGACTCATGACGGAAATCCAATTTCCAATACGTGTATTGCGGTTTTAATTGTAGAACTAGTATGGCGACATGATAGATGGTACCCATGCCGCCTATGATTGATATTTATGATTTGAATTGTTTTGACACTATACACTTATTATAGTATCAAATAATGTGTTTTAAACGTATCAAGCATGCTTTGGCTGTTATAAGGTAAAAACCCTATCCTCCGGCTTGTGTTGCATTGTGTGATGGGACCTGGGTCTTATAACAGCTTCATTTTTCTTTATTTAGCATTGCGCTGTTTGTTCTATGCACTGGTATTCTTGGGAGGAAACCCGTTCCGTGTTATACGGCGTGGTCCCTTGATTTACCTAACTTTAAAAACAATATTAATAACTGTTTTAGTTCTCACACCAGTCACATGACTGACCTGGAGTTTATTGTTTTAACCTAAACTCTGGGTGCCCCTATTTTCCACACGGGCAGCTAGTAGTTTTGGGTTTTGCAGATTTATATTCACAGGGTCCTGATTTACAGCTGGAACGATGCTCGGAAAGCTCTGTATCCGTGTATCACTTTCAGTTGTGTTTTGTATATTTTTCCGCTGCTATGTAATTTATTGTAATCTTTGATATTTATCGAATGTAATTTATTCATTTGTATTCTGTATATTCTTGTATCTGATGGAATTGTTGTAATAACAATGAAATGTTCTTCTGCATGCGTTCTATTTTGTCTTGTCCTCAATTCTATCCGTGCTTTCCTTCACGGGGAAGTTCGGGTCGTTTCATTTTGGTATCAGAGCTTTGGTTTACAGAGCTCGAGAACAAGATAAATTAGAACCATACGAAAGAATTCATCAGATATTGGATTAGTAATATCCAATTAGAATGACTCGTTAGAGATAGGATCAGTAGTATCCTAGAACGAGTGTGAAGAGTATAATTTTCAAATGAAAACAATTTTGTTTTGAAAATTTAAACCATTTTATACGTATTTGATTATTTATTTATTTATTTTGAATATGGACAATCGAGTATATAAAGATTTCGCGTATACGCGTCATGAACGTATATTCGAAGTTTTAATATACTGGGTAGATATAGAATCACATTCTAGATATCCGGGAATGATTCTGATGATGGTGCATCATCATCAATATTCATATTCGAATTTCGAAGGTGTGATTTCTATATATTTCCATTAGACTGGTGTGAGAACCAAAACTAATATAGCTAACTTTATTTGTTGTGAATTGGCATCAAAAACATGATTTTTGCATATATATCAAATTTATGAATTTGAAACTCTAATCCACTAATTGATTGATGTTTGTGTTGTTTGTTTATTTGTTTGATAATTTTGAACCATTATGCCTAATATCGAATTGTATTGAAAATTAGTTGCATTTGCTTGCATATACATATACTTACATTGAACAGGTCATAGCAAGGAGGCTAGAGCAGAGAATAAAATTTGTTTGCCCGACAAATAGGTACATGTTTACTACATAATTTACTGTTTTGTTTGGGTGATGATGATTTTATGAGCCTATTGGCTAGCCGCTTGGCTTTTTCTTTTTCTTTTTGAGATCTGAAGGACCGGGGAAGCTATTTGAAATTCCCCGATGCTCCCATTGCAGGGGAGGTTATGGCGAAATTTTTCGAAAATTTAGGGTGTTAGCCAAATTTTTGAAATTTGAAAATTCTCAGAAACTGAAAAGTTGGAGAATGGAAGCCTGATCGATCGTAGAGCTGAATAATCAAACCACTTTCGACTTTGTTCCTTTTCGGGGACGAAAAGTTTTAAGTGGGGGAGATTGTAACAACCCGTAAAATGCGAGCCAGTTTGAAATTTTTATTTTTGCAATTTTAGCGAATTTTGATTATTTAAAATGAATTATTTTAAATAATGTCGACGAGAAATTTGTTTTGAATAGAATTCAACGTATATATTATATACGTCGTCGTTAGAATATAAATATTTATATATAATTATAAATAGAATGGAAAATGGCGCGGTAGTTCGATAATTCGATTTCAAACTTCATTTGAACATTCCGGGTGCAAAACAATCCGGATTTTAGTGAAACCAAAAACATTAGGATCTAATTGATGATACCTTTCCAACGAATCCGAAAAATCAAAATTTCATAGCGGGAATCAAAAGATATGTCCAGTTGAAAATTCTGAATAGTCGCTATGGAATTCAGGCCCTTAAAAATGGACATTTTGCAAATGACCTCGGATTTCGACGAAACCAGTTTTGTTGGGTCCGTGATGTCGAATTATTGCTAGGTTTCAAATTTCATAATTTTTTGAATCAATATGTGAGCGTGGCAAAGGAAAATGCGTTTGACCAGTTTCAGTTGATTTTAATCGACTGGAAAATGGCCATTTTTCCAACGGTCTCAGAATTTGACGAAACTAGTTTTGTTAGGACCGTATCGTCAATAGGAAGCTAGAAAATATTTTTCTGTAATTTTCCGAGTTAATATGTGACCCCGATAATTTGAAATGTACGTTTAAAATTCAATATAGTGATTTAAATGTAAATTCAACGGAAACTGATCGAAACGATCAAACTAGCTTACGATACATATCCCATTGTGTTCGAAATGGGGGTATTACGCTAGGGACGACAGTCGTTGGGTCCAATTCAAAGCCCGAACGAAAAAGCAACTTTATGGAGAATTAATTAAATAAATAATTATATATTTTCTTTTATAAACACCCCCGTTACTTTCTTATTTCAGAAATCACCCCCCCTCTCTTCGAAAATCCCGACCCCCCCCCAAATCGAAGGCGACTTCGCCGTCGCCCTGCCCTCCGCCACCCACCGCCACGCTACCCCAGACGCCGCCACCTCGCAACCGTCCTCCAGCCTCCGCCCAGAGCCCCGCCGCTGCCTCCCCTACAACGTGCCGCGCCGCCGCCTTCTTCTTCTCCTCCCCCTTCTTCCTCCACCTCGCCACCCTCCACCCCGGCGCCAACTCTCCAGCCTCCGCCCGCCACGTCCAAACGTCAGTGCCGCCCATTCTCGCCCTCCCCTCCACCAATTGTGAGTTTTTTATTATTTGATTTTACTTATTTAAGGTAATGAGTGTTTTTAAATCGGTTTTTATATATAAAACATACTTAGAAAATCAGTTTTTTTCTATGAAAATCATAAGAAAAGATTAGATCTTGTTTAAAGAGAAAGATTTGATTTTGTTTATATGAAATGATAGGATTTTGTATAATTGGGAAAATATGATCGTTGTATATAGATTAACGAAATAAAAATGCAATCTTTATGTAAAAGACATGAGATAAAAATGAGTTTTTTTCTTCATATAAAGTCGAGATCCTTTAATGTAAAAAGAAGTGATATTTCATTAGTAAAAGAAATTTGAAAAGGTCGGATTTTTATATTGGAAAAGGTCGGATTTTTATATTGGAAAAGGTCGGATTTTTATATTGGGAAAGGTCGGATTTTTATATGGGAAAGGTCGGATTTTTAAGGAAGGAAAGTTCGGATTTTTAAAGTAGGATTTTTATATATTGAATAGCGAAGTAAAAATATGATTTTTATATAGTGAATAGCGAAGTAAAAATATGATTTTTATATATTGAATAGCGAAGTAAAAATATGATTTTTATATATTGAATAGCGAAGTAAAAATACGATTTTTATATATTGGATAGTGAAGTAAAAGTTCGATTTTTATATATGTAGTGACTACGGGCGGTGAAAGTGACAAAAGATGAGAACGACGAAGATTTCTACATAAGAAGAGTCGTGGCGTTTGGTTTAGCTAGTCGGTGAGAACTTCTCACTCTAAATTCTCTTTTTCTAGTTATATATATATACTAGGATGCAGACGGTGTTTAGTAGCACCAGACACCCGTCATCCACAGACCATGGATGGCTTGTTTGTTTAATTGTTTGGTTGTGTAGTTGGTTAGATTATTTGGTTTGAATTGAATTGTTTGGTGAATTGAATGGATTTGATTGATGTGTGAATGGCGTGGGCCTTCACTAGACCGGGGATAAGGCTAGGCCTCGTCCCGTTTCTAGTATCGTGCCGTTATGCCGCCGAAATTTTCTAAAATATGTTAGAAAAATAAAAATATCATTTTTATTGTGTAAATGAAATGAATAGAAATTCATGTGTTAAAATTAAATATATTATCGTTAAAAATAGAATTTTTAACGTGAAAGTGAAAGTGAATAAATAAATATTTATAAACAAATCGGCCGATTTGTTTATATACACTGATTTGACTGATATTGATTGGGTCGTTAAATTTTACACGTCGCCCAACTGCACAACTAAAATCTGTGTTTGATTGTGTGAAACCCCACACGGGTGTTGGGATGAAATTTGGAAGTTCACTCATCCCGATTGATTAAATTTGTCGATCGATAGATTGACAGGCTGTTATAAGCGTAAGATATCTATATTTGATGCTTATACAGTGTAGTGCACTTTGGTTAATGGTTGATTATTTTCCAATGCTATTATATACGTGTGATGTATGAAAATCCATATAATTAACATTATATGGTGATTGATTGGGCCTCATTCCAATCGGGAAATAATAAATATTATAAAAGAAAATTCATGTGTTGAATATAAAAATAGTCATGTGTTGACGATGATTATGGGTTAAAACTATTCATGTGTTGAGTGAAATATTTTGAATAATAAAAATTACATCTTTATCATATTTACGATTAGAATCTACTTTAAGGTGGAGTCTAATTAAAATCAAACGATAGATACCATAGTTTTATAAAATATTTTACATAACAAAAATAGTGATGTGTTGATAGTACTCATGTGTTGAGATTAGTCGTGTGTTGAAAGAAATATAGATTCATGTGTTGAATGGGATAAATATTCATTTGTTTGATGGAATAAAGAAGTTTTGAAAAATATAAAGCCGTGTTGATTAGAGATGCGTTATTTTGACGCGAACGATATTTATATCGATTTTATTCGTTGTATAATGAATATTGAAAAGTGATTTCAAAATTAAATATTTTGAAATGAAATTCAAATTGAATTAGATTAAAAATCGAATTGAATTGAAACGAATTTGAATTCGAATAAAATAGAAATGAATTCAAATTGAATTAAATTGAAATTGAAATTGGAAACGAACTAAAATTGAATTGAAATCAATTTGAAACGAATTCGAATTGAATCAAATAGAAGGTGAATTCGAATTGAATTGAATTGAAACGAATTTGAATTTGAATTGAATTGAAATGAACTCGAATTGAATTGAAATCAAATCGATTTGAAATTGAAGATAGAGTTGAAATGGTTTTGAAAACGAAGTTAAAACGATTTATAAAATACGTTTTAAAAAGGAAATCGACGAAATATATATAATATATATATTATATATATATATAATGGCCTGAATGGAACGCGCCGCGCCGCGGCAGTTCGTGAATTTCGACCATTTATTTCAAACGGACATTACGGGAGATCCGACCGTCGGATTCTCCTAAAACCGGAACCGTTGGGTTTGTATCGAAAAGAACTTTCTAATGAATATTAGAAATTTGAAATCTAATGATTGGATTTGGAATTATGTCCAAATCAAATTCGAAAAAGGTCGCTGTAAGTGCAGTTCGATGGCCGTTGATGGAAATCGACTGTAAGGGCCTTGATAAAATTATTAAAAATATCTATAATTGGTGTAAAATTATTATCTGCGAATTGGAAAGAACTGGGGTGAAAAGCTCCACATTTGAAAAGATAAAAATAGATTTTTATCGAAATGAACTAGTTTTGAACTAGAATTAAAATCAATTTATTTTTGAAATAAATAAATTGAATTTGAAAGTGATTTTAAAAATAACCAATATTCCCAATATGTGAATTGGACTGGAGTTGGATCGAAATTATCTTCGGAATATTTCAATGTTGGATTTCGTGACTATACAGATATTGTTATGGGAATTTGAAAGATATATTTTATATCGTTATTTCCAATACGATATTTGTTGGTTTCAGAATTTGGTATTGAATATAAGCCGATATATTTTCTATTCAGAGCCTTGTATTTAATATCAAATGTGATTTGAGTTTATCGTGAATCGTGTTTTTGAAGACATTGGTTCTTTAACCCAGTTAAAGACAGAATATTGATTTTTGAGAAGATTAAAACTAAGTGGAGTTTTAATGAATCTTTAATTAGATTAAAAATGTGAATTGATAATTTTAATTATCAAATTTGAAAAGTGATCGAGAGTGGAGTACCACCAGTTTTGCTCCAAAGCGATAGTTAAATCTTTAATTAGATTTGAACGTGAAATGGTAATTAATTTTACCGATAACACCGTGGTGTTAGATGTGGAGTATTACCAGTTTTCTCCATGGGATATATAGGTTTGGATTGGGAAATAAAATAAATAATTACTTCGGTGTGGTTCGCTAATCCCGACTAGTTTGAAATGATATCCAAAGGAAGATTATAGAATAAATTTAGAAGAATTTATCTTGGATAAAATTAATGGGAACATTTCCATAAGAATTTGTTTTTGTGAATAAAAGAATATTCTGAATTGGAATGAGGCGTTTGTTGTGTTTGTGTAACATTCGTTTATTATATACGTGGGTTATTCAGAAAGGCCGGGTTTATACCCATTCTGAATAACCGATTCGACGAGATGTCGAAGATGAAGACGGTGGTTGAAGACCGGAAGTCTTCACATCGTTTGGGTGATTACTGATGATCTTGATTGGGCTGTACACCCAGGATGAGGGAATCAGTTGGTGATCGTCCAGACGTGCTTGGAGATGGACGGATATGCGAGGAAAGTGCCTCCGGTTTCGTTCAGACCCAGAACGAACTTGTAAATGGATTGTGTGTCTGACATTGAATTTTATTCTGTGTTGATTGATCTCTATTAAATATACATCTGTTTGGCGGGGGAGAATTTATTCTCTTGCTTAACGCCCTTCTCTGAGACATACGAGCTCAGAGGTTGTATATCGATGGAAATCAGTCGCATGGAGTGAATTGCCAATGTGGCATGCGTAAGTGGCAATTGATCAAGGCTTCTGTTGAAAAGCAAAGTCTTGTGGTTGATGATCAAAGCACGGCCTGTGTGGCGTAGCTTTGTGTATAACGTGAATTCGCGAGCCTCACACCTCGGTATGAGTCAAAAACGGGAGATGGACCGCTGGGAGAGCACGACGTTTCTTTCTAGCTAGGGTGGTGTCAGTGACCTACCAGCCCTGACATTTATATACTTTTCACCTGTGTGGTTGTTGGAATGCGAGGCGCCTCGGATATAGGTCTGTAAGGACTGGGAAACGTGTGTTCAGGAATTGTCAATCCTCAAAAGTAAGAGAGGACCGGCCCAGCCGATTCCAAGGATCATAGTGGGGTCCTGAGGCATTTGCTAGAGTGTCTCGAACGCGGAGAGGAGCTTGCCCCTTGCCTCGACTCATGACGGAAATCCAATTTCCAATACGTGTATTGCGGTTTTAATTGTAGAACTAGTATGGCGACATGATAGATGTTACCCATGCCGCCTATGATTGATATTTATGATTTGAATTGTTTTGACACTATACACTTGTTATAGTATCAAATAATGTGTTTTAAACGTATCAAGAATGCTTTGGCTGTTATAAGGTAAAAACCCTATCCTCCGGCTTGTGTTGCATTGTGTGATGGGACCTGGGTCTTATAACAGCTTCATTTTTCTTTATTTAGCATTGCGCTGTTTGTTCTATGCACTGGTATTCTTGGGAGGAAACCCGTTTCGTGTTATACGGCGTGGTCCCTTGATTTACCTAACTTTAAAAACAATATTAATAACTGTTTTAGTTCTCACACCAGTCACATGACTGACCTGGAGTTTATTGTTTTAACCTAAACTCTGGGTGCCCCTATTTTCCACACGGGCAGCTAGTAGTTTTGGGTTTTGCAGATTTATATTCATAGGGTCCTGATTTACAGCTGGAACGATGCTCGGAAAGCTCTGTATCCGTGTATCACTTTCGGTTGTGTTTTGTATATTTTTCCGCTACTATGTAATTTATTGTAATCTCTGATATTTATCGAATGTAATTTATTCATTTGTACTCTGTATATTCTTGTATCTGATGGAATTGTTGTAATAACAATGAAATGTTTTTCTGTATGCATTCTATTTTGTCTTGTCATCAATTCAATCCGTGCTTTCCTTCACGGGGAAGTTCGGGTCGTTTCATCACTCGAGCTCTGATCCTGAGACATGGGCTAGATTGTCTCGAATCGGTAGAGGACTATCTTTTGCCTCGGTTCATAGAAGGAAATCCAATTTCCAAATACGTGACTTTGCGGTTTTATTTGTAAACCTATATATGGCGACATAGTGGCATGGGACGCTTATGCCGTCTATTATTGATACTTATGATTTGAAGTTGTTTTATACATTATGCACTTATAATAGTATCAAATGATTTGTTTTAAACGTATCAAGCATTCTTGGCTACTATAAGGTAAAAAACCTATCCCCCGGCTTGCGTTGCATTGTGTGATGGGAACTGGGTCTTATAATAGCTTCATTTTTCTTTATTTAGCGTTGCGCTGTTGTTTTATGCACTGGTGTTCTTGGGAGGAAACCCGTTCCGCGTTAGCGGCGTGGTCCATTGATTTACCTAGCTTTAAAAATAAAGATTAATAACTGTTTTAGTTCTCACACCATTCCCATGACTGACCTGGAGTTTATTGTTTCAACCTAAACTCTGGGTGCCCTTATTTTGACACGGGCAGCTAGTAGTTTTGGTTTTGCAGATTTATATTCACAGGATCCTGGTTTACAGCTGGAATGATATCCGGAAAGCTTTGTATCCGTATATCTCTTCTAGTTGTGTATTGTATTATTTTCTGCTGCGTTGTATTTAAATGTAATTTAAATCTCTGATATTTCTGTGTAATATTTATTTATGCTCTGTATATTCTTGTATTCTGATGGAATTGTGGTAATAAGCAATGAAATGTTCTTCCGTTTGTGTTCTGATTTGTCGTGTTCTCAAAACGATCAAGCGTTTCGAACGATCTAGATCGGTTTAGCGACTGATTCGGATCGAGCGAAATTCCTTTTCGTCACATTTGGTATCAGAGCTTTGGTTTACAAAGCTCAGAGAACAAGGCACATTAGAACCATATGAAAGAATTCATCAGAAACTGGATTAGTAATATCCAACGGGAATGACTCGTCAGAGATGGGATCAGTAGTATCCTAGAACGAGTGTGAAGAGTATATTTTTAAAATGAAACCAAATTTTGTTTTGAAAATTTAAATCAATTATTCGTATTTGATTATTTATTTTATATTAATTTGGATAGTCCAGTATATAAAGATTTTGCATATACGCCTTGCAAACGTGTATTTGAAGTTTTAATATACTGGACAGATATAGATTCACACTCTAGTCGCCCGGAGATGATTCTGATGATTGTAGCTACATCATCAGAATTAGTGTTCGAGTGTCGAAGGTGTGATATTTATATATCTCCTATTGACTGGTGTGAGAACCAAAATTAGATAGGCCCTATTGTTGTGATTTGGCATCAAAAATCTGATTTTTGACTATGTATCAAAATTATGTGTTTGAAATGCTAATCAACTAATTAATGGATGGTTGTGTTGTTTGATTATTGTTGGATTAATTAAAATTTGAACCATTTAGTCAAATTGTACTAAAAAATGAGTTGTATTGAAAATGTGTCGCATTTGCTTGCATATACTTGTACTTACATTGAACAGGTCGTAGCAAAGAGGCTAGAGCAGAAGAATAAAATTTGTTTGCCCGACAAATTGGTACATGTTTATCATAATTTACTGTTTTGTTTGGGTGATGATGATTTTATGAGCCGATGGGCTAGCCGCTTTTTCTTTTTCTTTTTGAGATCAGAAGGCCTGTATGGCAATTTCGGGATTTTCCCGTGCTCCCGGTGCAGGGGAGGTTATGGCGAAATTTTTCGAAAATTTAGGGTGTTAGCCAAATTTTTGAAATAATTGAAAAGTTCTTAGAAACTGAAAAGTTGAAGAACTTAAGCCGTAGTGAAAACACTGGAAGTTGAGTTGATTTGTGAAACAACTTTCGGCTTTGTTCCTTTTCGGGGACGAAAAGTTTTAAGTGGGGGAGGTTGTAATAACCCGGAAATCTGGGCCAGCTTAAAATTTTTATTTTGACAATTTTAGCGAAGTTTGAATATTTAAAATGAATTATTTTAAATAATATCGACAAGAAATTTATTTTGAATATAATTCGAACGTATATATTATATAGATCGTCGATAGAATATAAATATTTATTTATATTTATAAAAGGAATTGAAAATGGCGTGGTAGTTCGATAATTCGATTTCAAATTTCAAATGAATGTACAGGATTCAAAATAAACCGGATTTTAGTGAAACCAAAAATAATAGAATCTAATTGTGAATATCTTTCCAACGAATCCGCAAAAGTGAAATTTCATAGCGGGAATCAAAAGATATGTCCAGTTGAAAATTCTGAATAGTCGCTATGAAATTCAGGACCTTAAAAATGGAATTTTTGCAAATGACCTCGGATTTCGACGAAACCACTTTTTTTGGATCCGTGATGTCAATCTATTGCTAGGTTTCAAATTTCGTAATTTTTTGAATCAATATGTGAGCGTGGCAAAGGAAAACGCGTTTGACCAGTTTCAGTTGATTTTAATCGACTGGAAAATGGCCATTTTTCTAACGGTCTCAAAATTCGACGAAATTAGTTTTGTTAGGACCGTATCGTCAATACGAAACTAGAAAACATTTTTCTGGAATTTTTCGAGTTAGTATGTGACCCCAGTAGATTGAAATGCGCGTTCAAATTCAATATATGGAGTTATATTTTGATTTTGACGAAAACTGATCGAAACAGTCAAATCAGCTTACGATGCATATCCCATTGTGTTCGGAATGGGGGTAATTAGCTATGGACGGCAGGCGGTGGGCCTCGTTTAGAGGTCAAATGAAAAAGTCAACTTTTTGTGAATTAAATAATAAAAATAATTAAAAATAAAAGTCTTCCCCCCCTTTTTAACCCCTCAGCCCCCCCCCCCCCCCCCGTTATAAATTGATTTCGAAATAAAAAAAGAAAAAAGAAAAAGGGGGGATCGCGATTCACGCCGCCGCCCCCCCGATCGATCGCCGTCGCCGCCTTGTCAGGCGAAGGCGCGCGCCTCTCCCCCCCCCCCCTCTTCTGTGTCGTCGCTCCCCCTTCTTCTTCTCCATCCTTTCTTCCTCCTCTGCAACTCCGCCCTCGCCTCAACCCCCCTCCATCTGAGCCGCCACCGCCTGACCAAGGCTGCACCCCACCTCCAGCGACCACGGCGCCACCTCCCCCTTTTTCCAGCGATGAGAAACCCGAAAACAAACCCAATGTAAGTCCTTTCCTTTATTGATTTTTAATTACAGAAAGGATATGATTTTTCTTGACAGAAAGATATAAATTTTGTTAGTAGAAAAATACCATCTTTGTTAGTAGAAAAATATAATTTTTGTGAAGAAAAAAACCATATTTTTGTTATAGGAAAAACCATATTTTTGTTAAAGTGAAAGGCGAGGTTTTCAGAAAGTGAAAGGCGAATTTTTAGTATGTAAAAGACGAGATTTTTAGATATGAAGGAACGATTTTTATATACTGAATAGCAAAGTAAAAATTCGATTTGTATATATTGAATAGCAAAGTAAAAATTCGATTTTTATATATTGAATAGCAAAGTAAAAATTCGATTTTTATATATTGAATAGCAAAGTAAAAATTCGATTTTTATATATTGAACAGCGAAGTAAAAATTCAATTTTTATATATTGAATAGCAAAGTAAAAATTCAATTTTTACATATGTAGAGAATACGGGCAAAGAAAGTGACAAGAGGCAAGAACGGCGAAGATTCCTACATAAGAAGAGTCGTGGGATTGGATTAGCTAATCTGTGAGAACTTCTCAGCTTTAATTTTATTTTCTAGTTATATAAATATATACTAGGATGCAGACGGTGTTTAGTAGCACCCGACACCCGTCGTCCACAGACCATGGACGGCTTGTATGCTTGATTGTTTGATTTTGCTGTGTAGTTGATTGTGTGATGTGAAATGAAATAAAATATTTATATAGTTGAAAATATTTTATAGTTAAAAATAGAATTTTTAACGTGTATATGAAATGAAATAAAAATAAACAAATCGGATGATTTGTTTATATACACACATTTGACTGATATTGATTGGGTCGATAAATTTTACACATCGCCCAACTGCACAAATAAAATCTGTGTTTGATGGTTTGAAAACCCCACACGGGTATTGGGAATATATTTGATGTACACTAATCCCGATTGTTTAGTTGTATGTCGATCGATTGATTGACAGACTGTTATAAGCGTTGAATATTTATATTTGATGCTTATACAGTGTAGAATGCACTCTGGATGATGGTTGATTATTTATCGTTGTTATTTTATACATGTGCTGTAGAAAATCCATATAATTAACATTATATGGTAATTGATTGGGCCTCATTCCAGTTTCGAATAGAAATATTTGAACAGAAATATTTGAAATAGAATATTTGAATATAGAAATATATGAAGCCGTAGTGATTAGATTGATGCCATTTTGACGTAAACGATATTTTTATCGATTGTATTCATTTTATAAGGAATATTGAAAAGTGATTTCAAAATCGAATATTTTAAATTGAAATTCGAACCGAATTGAAACGAATTAGAATTCGAATTGAAATTGAATAGAATTGAATTTGAATAGAAAACGAATTCGAATTGAAATAAATAGAAATGAATTCGAATTGAAATTGAATTGAATTGAAAATGAATGGAAGTTGAATTAGAAATCAATTTGAATTGAAATCAATTTGAAATGAATTTAAATCGAATTTATAAGGAAAAATTCAATTTTGATTTGAATTTAAAAAGAAGTTGAAATCGTTTTGAAAACGAATTTAAAACGATTTATAAAATACGTTTTAAAAGGAAATCGATGAAGTATATATTATATATATTATATATATAATATAATAGCCGGAATAGAATGCACCGCGCCGCAGTAGTTCGCGAATTTCGACCATTGACTTCGAACGGATATTACGGGAGATCCGACCGTCGGATTCTCCTAAAACCGGAACCGTTGGGTTCGTATCGAAAAGAGCTTTCTAATGAATACTAGAAATTAGAAATATAACGGTTGGATTTGGAATTATGTCCAAATAAAATTTGGAAAAGGTCGCTATAAGTGCAGTTCGATGGCCGTTGATGGAAATCGACTGTACGGGCCTTGATAAAATTATTAAAAATAGTAATAATTTGTTTAAAATCATAAGAAATGATTTGTTAAGAATTGGGATGAGAAACTCCATATTTGAAAAGATAAAAATAGATTTTTATCGAAATGAACTAGTTTTGAACTAGAATAGTAATTTGTTTATTTTTAGAATAAATAAAGTGAGTTTGAAATTGATTTGAAATATAACCAGAATTTCCAATAATTGAATTGGAATGGATTTGAATCGAAATTGTCTTTGGAATATTTCGATGTTGGATTTCGTGATCATACAGATGTTGTTATGGAAATTTGAAAGATATGTATATATATCTTTATTTCCAATACGATATTTGTTGGTCGTAGAATTTGATATTGAATATAAGCCGATATATTTTCTATTCAGAGCCTTGTATTTAATATCAAATGTGATTTGGGTTTGTCGTGAATGGTGTCTTCATTAACACTGTTCTTAAGCCCAGTTGAGAAAAGATTAAATCTTTTTATTTAGATTTAATGAAGTGTACCAATTAAATGATATTTAATTGGAATTGAATTGGTATTGATTTTTGGGTTTATCGTGAACAGTGTTTTAAATAACACTTGTTCTTTAACCCGACAATTAATGGAATGTGATTTTGGGTTTATCGTGAACCGTGTTTTAAAAAGGACACTGATTCTTTAACCCAGTTAAAGATTAAAACTAAGTGGAGTTTTAATGAATCTTTAATTAGATTGAAAAGATCGAGAATGGAGTATCACCAGTTTTGCTCCAGGCGATAGTTAAATCTTTAATTAGATTTGAACGTGAAATGGTAATTGAATTTACCGATAACACCGTGGTGTTAGATATGAAGTATGACCAGTTTTACTTCATGGGATGAATAGGTTGGGGTTGGGAAATAAAATAAATAATTACTTCGGTGTGGTTCGCTAATTCCGACTAGTTTGAATTGATATTCAAAAAGGAGATTAAAGAATAAATTTAAAGAATTCATCTTTGATAAAATTAATGGGAACCTTTCCCAAAATATAAGAATATTTGAATAAAAAGAATATTCTGAAGTGGAATGAGGCGTATGTTGTGTTTGTAACACTTTTATAATATATACGCTAGTTATTCAGAAAGACCGGGTTTATCCCATTCTGAATAACTGATTCGACGTGGTGTCGAAGATGAAGATGGTGGTTGAAGACCGGAGGTCTTCACGTCATTTGGATAATTATTGATGATCTTGATTGGGCTGTACACCCAAGATGGAAACAGTTGGTGATCGTCCAGACGTACTTGGAGATCGATGGATATGCGGGGTACTAGGTGCCTCTGGTTTCGTTCAGACCCAGAACGGACTTGTAAATGGACTGTGTGTCTGACATTGGATTTTAGTCTGTGTGATTGATTTCTATTAAATATATATCTGTTTGGCGGCAGAGAATTTATTCTCCTGCTTAACGCCCTTTTCTGAGACGTACGAGCTCAGGGGTTATATACTGATGGATATCAAACGCATAGAGTGAATTGCCTATGTGGCATGCCTAAGTGGCAAATGATCAAGGCTTCTGTTGAAAAGCAAAGTCTTGTGGTTGATGATCAAAGCACGGCCTGTGTGGCGTAGCTTTGTGTAACGTTGATTCGCGAGCTTCACACCCGGTATGAACCAAAAACGGGAGAAGGACGTCAGGGAGGGCATGCGTTTCTTTCTAGCTAGAAGTGGCGTCAGTGGTTTTACACGCCCTGACGAATTTGACTTATGTGGTTGTTGCTGTTGCGAGGCGCCTCGGTTTGATCGGACGATCCGGGTCCGATGGAGTCATTCGTTGGCTCATTTACGCCCCATAGGGCGGGGAAACGCATGTTCAGGGTTTAAGTTTAATCCACATCGGTGGACTGGCCCTGAGGATCCAAGGGTCACTCGAGCTCTGATCCTGAGACATGGGCTAGATTGTCTCGAATCGGTAGAGGACTATCTTTTGCCTCGGTTCATAAAAGGAAATCCAATTTCCAAATACGTGACTTTGCGGTTTTATTTGTTAACCTATATATGGCGACATAGTGGCATGGGACGCTTATGCCGTCTATGATTGATACTTATGATTTGAAGTTGTTTTATACATTATGCACTTATAATAGTATCAAATGATTTGTTTTAAACGTATCAAGCATTCTTGGCTATTATAAGGTAAAAACCCTATCCCCCGGCTTGCGTTGCATTGTGTGATGGGAACTGGGTCTTATAATAGCTTCATTTTTCTTTATTTAGCATTGCGCTGTTGTTTTATGCACTGGTGTTCTTGGGAGGAAACCCGTTCCGCGTTAGCAGCGTGGTCCCTTGATTTACCTAACTTTAAAAATAAAGATTAATAACTGTTTTAGTTCTCACACCAGTCTCATGACTGACCTGGAGTTTATTGTTTTAACCTAAACTCTGGGTGCCCTTATTTTGACACGGGCAGCTAGTAGTTTTGGTTTTGCAGATTTATATTCATAGGATCCTGGTTTACAGCTGGAATGATATCCGGAAAGCTTTGCATCCGTATATCTCTTCTAGTTATGTATTGTATTATTTTCCGCTACGATGTATTTAAATGTAATTTAAATCTCTGATATTTCTGTGTAATATTTATTTATGCTCTGTATATTCTTGTGTTATGATGAAATTGTTGTAATAAGCAATGAAATGTTCTTCCGTTTGTGTTCTGATTTGTTGTGTTCTCAAAACGATCAGGCGTTTCGAACAGTCTAGATCGGTTTAAGGACTGATTCAGATCGAGCAAAATTCCTTTTCGTCGCATTTCAACTACAACATCAACCACAAAAAATTATTTCCAACCATTCGTCATACTATATAATATCACGCCAATCACAAGAAATAAATATCGTCCATGGACGAGGGGAGTATATATATATAATTTCTATAATTCACTTGCATTTTATCACAATTCAAAGCATATATGTTTCATACAACGCTTGTATAATTTATACGTCGCTAATATAACTTATACAACACATGTACATGAGGTATACAATGCGTATATAATTTACACTTCGCTTGTATAATTTATACAACACGATTCCATTCACACAATTTAGTTTAGATTCCTCACATTGGTTTTTGAAGTGCTAAAAATCGTAGGAAGATCAGAAAAATCCGCGGCTTCTGCTAGATGGTAGAGAGCCTCCCTGCGGTCCCGATGTTTCCTGTTTCATCGAATTTCGTTAACACACTAAAAAGATATGATTTTTCAAAGTTTTGCAACACTTAAAAGTGTTATTTTCAATTAAGAAATTTCAAAGCATAATGCTTTTCAAACCTTCAAAACTAGGTTTTTAATCCACGATCAATCCGTGTTGTTTCGTCTCGATCAGATGCTGCGACGTCGAAGAGCTTCGAGCAGGCTTCCCAGCACCTATGGTGGCAGCGAACTCGGCGGCTCCAGGGACGATCGGCGGCGCTCCAAAGGTGCGGACTTCCTCGGCGAAATTCGACGTCGATAGGGGATGGTTTCAGTCGAGGGTTGGTTTGATTGAAAGAGGGGAGGAAGGCGATCGGAAAAGTCAACTGGAGGCGGTGGCGAAATCGCCTGTGGCGGCGGCGATGAGGCTGGGAAGATTTGAACGGGTTTCGCCGTTCGTTTCAGAGGGGTTGACCGATTTTTTCTGATGTGAGAGAAAAGGAAGATATTTTCTAATATATTTAATTTTTAAATTCCTATAATATCCTTTCTAGCCAACGTACACCAATTTCAACCCAACGACAGTCGCCCGTAGCTAAATACCCCCATTCCGGACGCAATGGGATATGTTTCGTTGGCCAATTCGACTGTTACAGTCAGTTATTTTTCAAATTAAAGTATAAAACATTTTATATTCAATTTAAAAGTACATTTCAATTTGCCAGGGTTACAAACTGAATCGAAAAATTCCAGAAAAATAAATCTAGCTTTGTTTTGACGATACGGTCCCAACAAAACCAGTTTCGTCGAATTCTGAGATCGTATGCAAAATGTCCATTTTCAGGTCGACCCATTTTAACAGAAATTGACCAATCACATTTTCTTTTGCCCCGCTCACATACTAGCTTCAAAAATTATGAAATTTGAAACCTAGTAATAGTTTGACATCCCGGATCCAACAAAAGTGGTTTTGTCGAATTCCGAGGTCGTATGCAAAATATCTATTTTCAAGGGCTATATATTCCATATAGCGACCTTTCTGAAAATTCATTTGGCCATAACTTTTGATTCCTGTTATGAAACTTCGATTTTTCAGATTCGTTAGAAAGGTATTCATAAACAGATTTAAATATTTTTGGTTTCACTAAAATTTGTTATATTTTCCACTCGGTACAGTCAGACAAAGTTTGTATTCAAATTTTCAAACTACCTCACTATTCCCAATTCATTATTTTATTGAAATATGCTATTTCAGTTGTTCAAATTCTTTGACAATAACCAATTTTAAAAATTTTAAATTGGTTCACATTTTCTGGGTTATTACAGGGCGCTTATTGGATAATGGATTTTCTGGCAAGGTATGGGACCACCTTCCCGACAATGTACCTCCGGAGATGAATACATTGGGGTTCAACAAGAACATCTTGCAACCCAGGCTAAACATGACCGGCCCCTCACTTTCTCTTGAGAGTACCGAATATATCATTACCACGGTTGGGGGCCATCCAACCGAACCGATAGCATACATACATAAATAAAAGGGACAACCGAAGGCATTTTATTTATCCAGATCAGGAAATGATATACTCTTTTGATGGGTGCGACCTACATAGCCATGCGACCTACCCGATTTTATGCCTTTCCCGATTGATGAGGCTAGAGGTCATAATCTTTTTAGAACATCTGGTCACCATTCACGTTGAATGCCACATTGTCATATCTTCCAGATAATCACTAATTGACGTCCACAAAAATACCCTATTTAGGAGCTAACCAATTATAGTACGTTTGAAGAAATCAATGTACGTGACTCCGTTGGAAATACTTTGTCAGACATTCGTCCATACAAGTCATCCAGGAACAGGATGAACCGAAGGGACTCTCCTACTGCATCCAATATAGGAATCACCCCATGGATCAGTAGCGAGAAGTCCTTGCAATCCGTAGATTTCAATCAAGACTGAATCATTGTTAGCTCTAGCGATCAGCTAGAGATATCTAACAATAGTTCTTCCGCTTATGAAGATCCACGGTCTTCTATTTCTCCAGCTTGATTAACATCTTCCACTAATTCGTATTTATTGGTCGGAATGGTTTTCGAATATGAATTCAATCCCGATCTTTGTGTACGAACAATCGTATGGGCAAGATTTGATAGTCGGTTATTTAACTATCAAATAAACCAAAATGAAATGGATCTACTGGCTGAGTACACAGCGTCACTTGGCCTTTAAAGATAATATGTTGGTTGTAATACCAAAAATAATATATTAGTTTTTAATATATTAATATTCTCAAATCCTTTATTTTTAATACTTCGGAAAATATTTTAAAATCATATCCAGTTTTCCTTCAACTATCACTTCAAAATATTGCTAAAAACGTTATTAATTATTTAACATTTGAAAATCGATCCAACTTATCATTCTTAAACAACCGTTACGAAATCTCCTTTTTGTTTCGTTATTTGAATACCATAATCATCACTTATCCCTTTAGAATAACGCATTCTAAATCTTATCTTTTTGTTTTGAAAATATCGTTATATTTTCACAAAAATCTTCTTTATTATTTCTTACTATAGATATATCATTTCATATTCTCAAGCCCTTATTAAATTCCTTTACTTTGGAATTCTAATATATGTATATTTCCAACTTCTTCAAATGACGTTTCATTATTATTTCACAAAGTAATTCACTTCTAATATTTCCGTCACTACAACTAATATCATCCTCCGACAATTCCGAAGTCATTCAAGTTGGGGTATTTTAATTACCTCTCAGACCTTAATCAACAACGTTCTTATCTTAAGATAAATACGAGTTGTAATTTAAAAACCCATACTCAATCTAATACCGACCAATACCAATTCACTATTTTATTAAAAATACGGTTTTATGAAACCTTCTTACTTTTGAAATCTCCCCTTTTAAATATACTATTATTAACTAAATTCATTGATTTAGTAAATGATAAATAAAACATCAACCTTTAAACTTCAACTTCTTTAGCCTATTTATTTGATTAACTAGATTCTTATTATAAATTATATTACCAAAACTTTTACCAAATTCAATTTCAAGAATACTTTTTCCTAAACCTTTAATTATTTCCTTTAGGAAAATCTTATTTCAAATCCCATCCGTTTCAAGTAACACCATCATTAGGTAACGTTAAATTAACGCTTTAATTTCACATCTCTCTTTATAAACTTGTTTATACAACTTTGGTTTAACATACAACCCTTTTTCATCTCGATTTCTTTTTTACTTAATCCAATTATTAAGTAATATTTAATTTAAGCTTACCGTATTCGCTTAAAATCACTTTATAACTTTATTCACCAAATTCGGTTTAAATATAAATTGTTCATAGGCTTCCTTAGAAATTCAATTATATTTCATTACCACTTCGATTACTTATTTAATGAACTTTAGTTACATAAGTAACTCCTTAAATTAAAATTCACTTCATCATTAACTAAAATACATATCCAATTTTCTTTTTAATTCTTATTAAATTAAACTCCATTTGCTAAATTATTACATTAGATTAATTAGCATAAACTAATTCAATTTAATAATCAATTTCTGTTAAGTTGGCTTGGTAAAATTTAAAGCACGATTAACTTGTTGATCAACTCTAATTAAACAATAATATAATTAATTTAAATTATCCCATTTACTTTGATTATTATTAAATAAATAATATATCGATTTGTATACCCCATTTTGATTATTAATTAAAAACAATTAATCCCAATTATTAATCGTTACATTAATCCTTGGTCACCTGCTTATCCATCTTATTAATATAAGAATTAGTTTAATAAATCATCTAACAATTTATATGAGGCACGTGCTTCGCACACGATATATTTTTGGTACAAAAATGGTATTTCTGGTTAAGACAATCAATATTTGCATGTGCTTCGCACACGGTATATTTGTGATACAAAAATGGTATTTGTGGTTAAAACGATCAATATATGTGTGTGCTTCGCACACAGTATATTTTCTTTTTAATAAACTTCATTTTAATAATATATTTAAAATTCTATATTCAGTTATAAAAATAAATTTTATAACTTCATTTCTAACGATTCACCTAACGGTAAATCAATCTTTATAAAACGATTATAATTTAGGCCATCTACTGTCAATTTCTCAACCAATATTTCTCATTGGTTAATATTAAGGATTCAACAGTAATCAATAATCAATCCATTATCTAATCAGGTTATTAAACAGTACATGTGATATAACATGAAAATAAACAATAAATTTGAGGAATCCAGTTGGATTCCCCCAACCCGTTCTTCCCTGTATTCAATACGACATGAATAATTAATTCAACTGGTAACGGTCAACTAACAACCATTCAAGCATCCGATTCAATTTTAAACGTTTATATTATTATAAACGTAACCAGCAAGGTAAGATACCTCTATTGGTATTAACTGTTAAAGATAACTATTTCATTTTTTTAAAACTAAACAATCGTTGAATTTAAACAATACAAATAAATAATCAGCAAACAACCAATCAACCATCAATCAGTCAATAAATAGCAATATAGCACACAAACAATAAAACCCGACTTATATAAATATAAGTGGGGTAACTGAGTGAGTTTAACTCACCTTTTTTTCGTTGTCGCTAAAGCGGTTCGGTTATAGTCAAATTAAAAAGTTGTTTAATTTAACTGTAAATCCCCGTTGATTCCAGATCCGTTCAAATTAGCTCCACATTGAAGTGTTCGTCACCATGATCGTAACGCAACTTGGTTTGTCCGATTCTGTTCACGGAATCCAAAGGTTAATTAAGTTTAAGATTATATGATTTAGTTAATCTCATTATTCCCTAATTACTAAAATTAACAAACTAATTACATTAAAATAAATCTACCGATTTTATTCTTCTTCTCGTGTCTCGTTTTCGCATACCGCTCCAAAAACCCTGCAACCATTCGCATTTGTAAATATCATTATTAATTAACTAAATAAATTCTTAAATCATTATTTTAATTAACTTCGTGTAACTAATTTACTTATTAATATGACGACCAACCTGGTTCTGCAAACAGTGGGCAGGCACCCTTCAAAATCAAACACCCACCGCGCATTGTCTTCTGGTTATTGGCAGAAAATATAAAACCGTCCCATTCCATGCCTGGTTTCCATACATCCTGCTACTCTTTGATGTGCTTCCATTTCGTATGTTATTTGATTTTCCAGTTGCCACGTGGTCCAACATGTTGCTTCCATCTGCTTAGCACTTTGATCCCCATTTCCCTTTCACGCTACACCTTCTTTCCTTTTTTATTTTTAAAGGGCAGAAGCCCAGTGTTCCTGCAACCAACCCGCCACTTCTAATATTCCCCTATCATTCTGTTTGAAACTTGCTGTTTCATTCTTTTTTGCTTTACACGAATACAAGAAAGCAACATGGTTTACTTTCCTCCCCATTTGCTTTCAATGTATAACCATCTTTTTTGTTACAGCTTTCGAAAGTCCAGTCCACTTATAAACTTCAGCCCATCCAATCCCCTACCTTTCTTCCCAAATGTACAGCAGCCGCTCCCCATTTGAAAACAACCGAACTTCATTTTCTTCCCATATCATCCATCTCTCCAATATAAAAGAAACGCTATTGGTTTCTATTCATTTGCTGCAACCACTACTTCTTAGTCATTCCATACACTGTATCCCCGTTAAGCACCAACCTCTCCCATTCTCCTTCCCATTGTTCCATGTTCATGCAACACCTCCATCCCTTAATACTCATAAATCATTCCCTTGCGTCATTTTTTTTGAAACCGAAATGAATTGCCACCTCCAGTGAACCATCCGAACGCCAGTACACCGCCACCTCGACCTCCGTGCCAACCTACCGCAGTCCCAAGCCCTACTGCTCCACCTAGCCACTGATAGGCTATCCATGCTACTGCTCTGCCCTTTCCTCAGCTACCGGCGCCTACAGTGATGCCACACAAGACACCCACTTTTGTCCAGAAAACACGCCACATGGTTTTCGTCAACTGCAACTCCGAATGCCACAAACTACTATCGTGATCGTAGCCACTACTAGTTGAAATAGGTTGTTTAAGGATTTGAAGCACATTGGTTTTATATTTTTATCGTAGAGTATTTTGTTCTCTTTAGTTTTGCAAAGCCACCAAAAATAGACGGCTGCCATTATATTTGTTTACTGGAAAAAAAATCATGAAGATGCGTAGCTCATATTTACAGCAGAGAAGGACCGTGGAGAGCAAGTTTTAGGATATAGGGATGCAGTAAAATAGGGTAGCTAGCTGGTATGATGGACGGGGTTTTGAAAAACTTGACAATCAAGGAATTGAGAAAGATTGACACGTAAAGTTTGGCAAGTACTAATATACTTTTTAGGTTCATGTGGGACAGTTGTTACCCCATTTAGCTGGCAGAAGTACAAGCATTAACAATTTTATTTCAACATGTAGACTGTAGAGTTTTAGAAGTAGGAATCCGTGTGTATTAATTCTCTTGGCTGATGTACGTCCTTGGTAAACTCATGATAGAAAAGAAATCAACTAGCATGTGCTTGTGAAAAATATAGGCTGCATGTATTTTAAAATAATAGAGTAGCATGCGGATGACAATACATGGCTGTACGTTGGTCCTTTATTTTATTGCGTTGGTCCTTTATTTTATTGTTTTGGGTAGAAGTATGTATATATAATATAATATTATTATTTCATAGTTGAATTATTAAAATGTACATTTTACGTTTAATGTTCGTACCGCCACACGCGATCTCCAAACGCCGTGAAAATTGACACACTGCTACGTTTGGACAATACGTTCCCAATGAAATTTGTTTCATTGAAAACGGACTCCATTTGCAAAAATAGCTTATTTTAATTTCGAATTATTTCATCGGTTCACGGTTAAAATTTCGACTACCGACAAAATAACACTGATTGGCTCCAAACTGGAAATATAGCAATAATTAGCTATACGTATCCAAATAAATTCATTTCGTTGAAAACGAAGGTTGTTTGAAAACAAATATTTTTAATGCTTATATATCACTTCAAATTTATCCAATATGGCTTTATAACTCGACGTTAATATTTCCGAACTGAACGGTATTCAAATATATAGAAATTCCTTATTAAATAAATTAAATAAGCGTTATAATTTATAAACGAATTCCAAATCGACTATTTTTAAAATTTGATTTGGACATAACTAACAATTTATAACACGAAATCCGGATTTTTCTCTTTCATATGAAAATTATAATCAACAAGATTCCAACGTTTCTTGTTTCACAGAAATCCGACTCATATCGGATTCTGTATATTCAATTGAAGTTCAAAACTCAATATTACGAAATGTCGTGCCATTTCGAGCTCGATTTATATTATATATAAATTTAACGTTCAAAGTTCGTTTTAAATAAACAAATTCAATATTAAAATCCATTAATATTCCAAATAAAATATTTAAAATAATAAAATATACTAAATATTTGAATACCAGAAATACGGGACATTACTGTTGGGGTATTTTATATACCTCTTAGACCTTGATCGGCAACGTTATTATCTTGAGATGGATAAAAGTTTGTAACTCAAAACTGATATTATATCATTTCATTTACCGTTTTATTTAAAAGTAGTTTGCATACCTTACTAATATCTAAGAAATCTCCTTTACTTAATTATATTGTTAAGTAAATTCTTTATAAACTCAACTAAATTTCATTGTAATTTGATTTTTTTTGAAATGAATTCCATTTAAGAGTAATCACTACAGTTAATTAAAAATAATCATTAGCTTTATCATTAACTGAAGTAAAAATAGTTTACTCCATTATAAGCCTAAAATAAAATTAGTTAAGCTATTTTTAGAACCAAATTTATTAAATAATAACTAACTTCATTAACCACCATTAACTCGATAATTACCCTTAAACAACGGTAACTAGAAAGTTAATTAACTTTCTAGAGACCTTATTAATTTTACATAATTATTTATTAAATTTATTTCGATTAGACTAAATGAAAGTAAACAAATTAGAAAACTAATTTTTAATCAAACAATTGACTTGGCCAACTTAAAACCACCAGTTAACTTGTTAATTGATTTCAATTAATCCCTCCTCTTAAATTAATTAACAGTATAATTAATTTAATAGTATCGGACAATTATTTCTTAAAAACAATTATTCCAAATTATTAACCTATAGGTTAAATTCTGACTAACTACTTATAAAGCTTATTAAAACATTAAAATTACAATACATAGTATTTTATAATTATTTTGTAAAAACTATTTAAAGATATCAATTAATTTATGAAACTTCTACTTCTATATAAATTATAATTTAAAACTTTGTTTCGGTTATAAAATAAATTTTATAACTTTAAATACGTTGGTTCACTTACCGGTGAATTAATGTCTTATAAAAGTGGATTTAAGCCATTTGCTGCCAATCCATTAACCAATACAGTATTGATTACAACACAACGATTGTTGAATTTCAATTCAACAATCAACATCCAATCAGATTTTAGCATTACTGGGGTCAAATAGTTCATATATAAACAATATGAAAATAAATAACACACAAATGTTGAGGAATCCAGTTGGATCCCTCCAATCTACTTTTCCCTGTAACGAAGTTCATAATATTATATAATAATGCATATGAAATAAATAATTTAATTTAAACATCGAAGACAAATAATGACAATCATTTAAACAAATAATAAACATTCAAAACATCCAATTTATATTAACGACGATAAATTATAATTATATGAATTTAATCACATCATAGGATTCCAGAAGGCGGGAGAGTTAACTCACCATTGGTTTTCGATTGACGATTCAATGTTGTTTCATTTAATTTTAAAAAAGCATTTAAAATTAAACGAAATTCCAATTGCTACCGATTCCAACTAAACCAGCTTAGTCGCGTAGGCTTCGTCGACATGATCTGAACAGATCTTGTTTAATCGAATTTTCCTCACATAGATAAAAGTTACAACTATTACAAGTTAAATAAATTAAAAGATTATCAAAGTAAGTTAATTATTAATGAAATAAATTTAATTACCATTTAACTTAACTAATCTTCTTCCGCTATAAGGCAACTCATGACTGCCTATCTCGACCAAAAAACCTGACTCCATACTTTACCCGCCGCCGTTCACTCAAGACCATCAAAGACTCACTTGACACGACCGCCGTCTTCGCCCATCCCAATCGGCCCTATGCCTGAAAGTGCGACCCCCAATGCCATAGAGGTTTACTACAAAACGTTGTAATACGTTTCCATTCATGTGATGATTCCACCACCGACCGACCACCTGAGGCTTCGCCACCACCACCGTTGGAACTGCCTCCCTTGTAAAACCCTGTATTTTTGTTAACATTAAAGTAAAAAATTAAAGTATACTTAATTTTTAAGAGAAGAATTAAGGGAAACGGGCTACGCCATTGCGTTCATCTCGAAATTCTGCTAAGGATAGAGTCCGATTTTGCGTAAATCGGACTCTGTATAAAGAAGTTATGACCTTCAGAAGTTTCAGGAGTTTAAATAAAAACCAGCGCGAATTCAAATTTAAAGTTTCGAAATTCAAATCACACATCTAGGCTGGGCGGGAAATTTCCCGCCCAGGACCCAGGTCAACCAGGGGGTCGACCTGGGTAGAATAGGTCGACCATGGGGTCGACGTCCCCCCTTTCCAAGATTCGTGGACATATTCGTTTTTCTGCATTTAGACGCCCGTTCTGACTAGATTCATTGCTCCTAAGCTATTTAAACACCCCCAAACCTCACTTTCTCTCCACAAAACTTCATTTCGCCTATACTTTACCCTAATTCATATCAAAATAAATCTAAGACGGGGTTATGTTGCTTAAGTCCTTCGTAGAAATCAAGTTATAATTCTAGTAGAGATTCAAAGGCTAATTCAACGACTTCAACAACTATTTCTAAGAATCAAATCAAATATAAATTAGAAGAACAAATAGTCCACTTCAAGGGAGAGCTATTCAGTTTCAGAATACAGATCCCAAAATGCAAGGCCCTTCTATAATTTGTATGTTCATGTTACTTTCAGAAATAAAAGTTAATTGTGATTCTGACATTGTAATAAATCTGGATCTGAGATTATGCCTGTCTTTCTATATACTTTGGACCTATCTCATTGATAATATTATGTTCATTCTTTGTCTCTTCTTTCCTTCTTCTCTTTTTGTTTTATAGCGAAGCTACAGCGAGCCTGAGCCAAATCTCATAAGAGATGAACGTACGTTGGAAATAAAATTGGGCATAAATTACGACTTTGGACATGACCAGCGCTAAAATTTGGGAAAAGTATTAAATTGTGTATAATGGGGCATAAAGTATTGGACATATGACTTGAGATTTGAAACACAAAGTATTGGACATATGACTTGAGATTTGAAACATAAAGTATTGGACATATGACTTGAGATTTAAAGCATAAAGTATTGGACATATGACTTGGGATTTGGGGCGTAAATTGAACTGTAAATATAAGGCATAGTACATGTTGTGGTCTAAGATCTAAAATTGGGATATATATATATATATATATATGATAGTTTAAGATTGGGAAAAAGAAGATTAGGGTGTATAGTGATGTATGGCTTAGGCATGAAAACAAGATTAGCCTTTGTTTTGTAAGTCAGTTACTTTTTAGATTTGAACACCTAAATCTAATTGTGACATGTAATAAAATAGATATGAGAATATGCTTGATGTAAGCTATCCTTTCATTGAAATCTTTTCTTCAGTATATATATCTATGGGAATCATTTTTGACTATGAAACTGGTCCAATCATATCTATCCTTGTTGTAATCCCTTTTTAAGTTCATGATATAATTCTTGTCATGCCTGCGATGTATTCCTTGCAAAGCTTGTCTTTTTAGTACATCAAGTTTATTGGACCAGTAGTTCTTATCATCGTATGACTATGCCTATCCTTACGATGTTCCATCTTGCTTCTCCCCTTCTATTATGAATCTTGAGTTGAATCTCGAAATACGTACGTTATGAACGCTGGGGAAATTGGGTATAACATGAAATTGACATTATTTGGCATAATTTGGAACATGTAACATGGCATAACTGTTAAGATGCAATTTGAAATGAATTATGGAATATGTAATTTGACATATTGAACCTAGAATTGGCATGAACGACAAAGTAGGAAGTTGGCATATAAATCAAGTTTTGGGCAAATTGTTATTGTTGCGAATTTGGGGTAACTTGAGCATTAAATCTAGATTGGGTGTAAAATGTAACATGACTAGTTTTGGTGAATTTGGTAATTAGCATGTAAAATCTAGATTTGTCTATATAGGGTAAATGTGTAGATTAAAGATGAACATGCCTAACCCGAGGTTAGATTGAGTTGTGGTGTAAAACTGCCCGGAACCGCCCGGCACATCCAGTAACCACAACAACACCTATCTAATGTGAGAGTTTAGTTCATCATGCCCAAGAAAAACCCGAGGTTAGATTGAGTTGCGGTGTAAAACTGCCCGGAACCGCACGGCACATCCAGTAATCGCAACAACACATATGTAAAGTGAGCGGTTGGTGCATTAATAAATCAATTAATGCTAATGAAAAAGATGAATGAGTAGGGTTAAGTTCATAGGAACACTTAACCAATATAACATGGATGACTAGGGTTAAGTAAGGAGAAACACTTTACCAATATGACAAGATGGATGACTAGGGTTAAGTTAATAGGAAACACTTAACCAGTATAGCATGATGAATGGGTAGGGTTAAGTAATAAGAAACACTTAACCAGTATAAGATGATTTGTGGTAGGGTTAAGTTAACACAAGAAGGCAACACTTAACCAAAGTAATATGACAAGTAGGTGGGTTAAGTTAACTTGAATTGATTGAAGACACTTAACCGATACAACATGATGAACACGTGGGGTTAAGTTAACAAGAAAACACTTAACCAACATAACTTGATGAACGAATGGGGTTAAGTAAATAAGGAACACTTAACCAACATGACACGTGGGTGGGTTAAGTTAACATGAATGGACAACACTTAACCAATATGACATAATGTGCGGGAGGGTTAAGTACATATCGGGTTGGTGGGTAATATTAGTAAATATAGGCCCACAAACTTAACCGTTAAATAAACATGCTTGAATCGATGGGAGGGTTATGTACATCTCGTGTAGGTGGGTAATATTAGTACATATAGGCCCACAAACTTAACCGTTAAGTAAACATGCTTGAATCGATGGGAGGGTTAAGTACATCTCGTGTAGGTGGGTAATATTAGTACCTATAGGCCCACAAACTTAACCGTTGAGTAAACATGCTAGAATCGGTGGGAGGGTTAAGTACATCTCGTGTAGGTGGGTAATATTAGTATATATAGGCCCACAAACTTAACCAGTAGGAAACCCTAGTAACAGGGACCCATTTCAGCAGTAACCCACATTGATGTATCACAGTACCCTGAACTAGGCAGGGTGAGGCACGATTAATGGGTTGATTATAAGCGGTCAAAGCAGCGGCAGGGGGTACGTCAGTGTAGGTTCCGACGGGTTATGGGCGTGCACGTACACCGGAGTGGGAAAAAGCAGGCACTGGGTACTAGTAGTTATACACTGTGCATCTTGAATCATGTCGGGCCGCTACCATAAGGATTGATACACCTTATGGTGGGACCAGCACAGGGTAGCTACACGCAAGAGAGGGCCAATTGACACAGACACAAGAGAAATGAATACAAGTACGGAGTCGATCGATAGGGTAGTAAGGATACATCTAACATGTTCATGGCAATTAGGCTGATTGAAGTGGAATCCTCATGATAGATGTATACCTGAAGGATACCACAATTACTGGGATTGGGATCACGTTATCATTTTATACAGATTATTAGTTGGGACACTAGTTAGGTGTTGCAGAGATAGATATAGAAATCAAAATAACAAAGTAGTAGCGAAGCGGAGAAAGAGTAGAAGCGCATTCAGTTTATCTTGCCTTATCATACCTTATACTTATCCTATGTTATCATGATATCCTTGTTTCTCACGGTATTGTCTTATATTCAATTTATTCATGTCATAATGCTTTTACCTGTTTATATGCTGAAAGTCACTATACTTACCAGACTTATGTCTGACCTAGTTTTGTTTCGCCTCTTTTCTTCCGTCCCCCCCCCCCAAGGTTCAAAGGGAGGAAATGTTACCACTTAGCTTAGTTTTCTTTCCAAGCTCGAAGATAGTCGATGTATCCTCTCTTCCACTGCTATGGCTGGTTCATGCTTTATTTTGGGAATATCATTGTTATTTTTATGCTTCTTTTATACTTGGAAGTTTTTGAATCAAGATGAAAGTTCTATGTATCACTTTTAAGTATGATTGAGATAACTATTGTAAAAGCTTGACTGAATTAAGTTATTAATAAAATGATTTTATTTTCCACCGCTTTATTTGTCTGTCTTGTAATTTATCTGCATATTTTACCTAAAATGCTCCACCAAAGTTAAGGCATTCCCTTTGTGAGTGACCTTAACAGAGGTGGGGTGTTTCACTTGGTATCAGAGCTGAAGGTTACCAGATCAGATAAAAGATTTGAAAAATTATTTTTCAAAATGGTTTTAAAAGAAGCATTTTCGAAAGAAAAGTTTTGTTTTAAAGGCATATCCCCCAAAGCCACATGCACTATATTTTGATCCTCTGTTTGAATCCTTGTTTCCTTCTTTTCTGAATCTCCGGGGCTCCTGGCTTTCTGGGAGGTAACCTCATCGCGACATGGTTCCGTAGGCTCGATTAGACTACGACACTTGTCAAAGGGCAAATAAGTGCCCAACTTCTATCTATAGCCGCTGTAGTTTCACCTACGACAAATTTTCTTTCGAGCTTTGTAGGATTTTCCAGGCGATGGAGGCAGCTTTCAAGAGACCTGTCAACAAGTTACACAAGGATGGCAAAGATGAGAATGAAGGAGTTTGGCTAATTAGCACAACCCAAGGATGAAGAACTCATGGATATAGACTTGGTTCACAAAGGAGGGGAGGAAAGAATATTGAAACCTAAGACAAAAGGAAATATCTTTATTATGGTATAACAGGTCGTATAATTAAGGACAAGGGCAAGAACAAATGACAGGATTTTCAATAGGGCAAATACATGCTCTCACCGCTAGCGTACCTAAGAGAGAGGTAGTAAAGCTTCGGTTGAAAAAGTTTATTTTTATTTTGATCATCCCGTCAGTACTCTTTTGATTTTAGCGCTTCACATTCGTTTATATCTGCTTCCATAGTTGAGTCTCTGCACCTTAGTACTTGTATAGTAGAAGATCCCATTATTGTCTCAAATCCAATTTGTGGTTCGGCTCATTTATCTTTGGTTTATAAGGATTTGAGATACTTATGTTTTTGGTTTCATGGGCTATGGGTTGATTCTAGACATGGATTAGTTAACTAGTAATCGGGAAAGGAGGGTAGTTAGACTTTCGACTTGTGTAACGGCTGGAAATTTTCGACTCCTCAAGAGTCGAAAATTCCGAGACGTTAGTGAAAGAAAGAAGAGGGTGAGGAAGAAAAGATAGAACTAATAGAATAGAAGAAGAAGAAGAACTTACATCATCAGAGTAAACACGAATCTCACAGCGGAACGAATAAAATATAACATAACTTTGAAATACAAATCAGTACTCGTATATACATACCATTTCAAAGTACAACACTTAACAACACAGCAGAATAATCATAGCTATAATCCTGAAGCCTCCTGCTCCAAGCTCTCCAAGTGTATCTGTAAAATCCCGACTACTTGACTGCCCGTACAAATTTAGGCACCCAAGAGTTTAGGGAAAACAAAACAAAATAAACTCCGGGTCAGTCATGGGACTGGTGTGAATAAAACTCCAACACTTGGTTAAATAAGGGATATCTTTCTGATATTATAATAATGTCTAAATACAAATAGATATCAATCTAGCAGAACGCTTGCATCTCACGTTCCACATACATAGTATACAAATAAACCGTGAGCGCTTATTGGAGATTGGATTCCAACAGACAAGGTATGGGAGCACCTTCCGATCAGTGTACTCTAGAGGAGATACACTAGGGTTCAACAAGAACGTCTTGCAACCCGGCCACACATGACCGTTCACTCATTTAGCTTGAGTGTGACGAATATATTATCACCCATGGTTGGGATCAGCAACCATCCTTCCCGATAAGGGATAGCATTGAAATAGATTATAAAGAAGTACAATTGAATATTCTCTAGATGGTGACAATACACCCTGCTTGGGTATGGCCCAACTAGCCATGCTGCCTAGCCCAACTTCTGTTATTTCCCGGTGGTGAAGTTTGAGGTCACGTTTATCACTTTGACAGATTTTTGCTTCAATTACTTTGAATGCCACATCGTCATACCCGCCAAATCATTATCGATTTCTCAAGGCATCACGGGTATAAAAGCTAAGAGAAACGAATTTCTCCGCCACCAACGTAATACGTTTAAAGAGATCAACATATATGGTTCGTTAAGAATACTTTGTCAGAAACTCGTCCATATACGTTGTTCTGGGACTGAACAAACCGAAAGCACTATTCAGTGAATCCATCCTACCTAGGCTTTTCACAATAGCCCTTGCACTTCACTCCGTCTTCAATTATCTTCAGCGTACTTGATTCGCAACGCTTATGCTAATATGGAGTGGTTCTTCGGATAATAATCCAACCGGTCTCTCCATATTTACAACGTAAATATGGTTTAAAACTTTGATAGTCTGTGATTCAACTATCAAATGAAAACATGTCGGTGTACAAACAACGATCTTATTTCCAAATGGAAATTCGATCGATAAATCATCATATACATATATATGTTCATATTTGCTTATTTCATATATTTAGAAAATATATGTTATTAATCATTGGAAAACATTTCCATAGCTTATTTTCACATCACTATTATTTCGCAACTATCAGTACCTAACTGTAACTAGTATGAGAACAATTCTCTAAGTATCAATCCGGAAGGTCGAAACCAACATCAGATCGTCACTTAGAAAACTGTTCAACTTACCCTCCCCAGTCAGTTTCTGAATTTGCTTAACTCTATTTCTTAAATTCTTATCATGAAAACATTTCATTTTCTATGTTTAGAAAACATATCTGACTATATTTGGAAAACGTTTCCAAAACTCATTTACGGATTTCCAATGAACGTTTTATAAAACATCGTTTCGCTTAATCCATTTATCGCTTATTCCTTAACTTTATTCCTAATCAACCTTTTAGATCGAACCACAACTATTCCTTTGTCAATTCCGAAGTCCATCAAGTTGGGGTATAATTACCTCTCAGACCTTAATTGAATAACGTCCTTTACTGTGAAATAGATGAAGCTCGTCACTCACTTTTTCCAATCATCTATTTACACAAATTCTCGGATTCTGGTTACGAATCCACTTCTTATATGACAACGTTTGATTATAACTATAACGTTATAATTCCTACCCCTAAAATATCTAACCTAAATTATAAATTTATTTCCTAACTCGAATAATTTAACAGACACCTAATTTCTAAATCAATAACTAAATCTTGATTTAAACCCTGGAAAGTAAATAGTACTTTCCCGAATTCGCTATAATCGAATTCGACGTATAACTCTCTTTCGAGAAATCTCTATTCGATTAACTCTCCCTTTTAAATAAATCACATTCGATAAATTCTATTTCGATTAACTTCTATCGAATAACTAATATTCGAATAACTCTTCTTGGTTGGCTCTATTTCATTAACTCTTATCGAATAACAAATATTCGATTTTCTTAAATGTGTCAATTCTTATCGAATAACTAACATCCGATTTAACTTAAATGGATTTACTCTTATCAAATAACTTATTCGATTAACTCAACTTGATTTTCTTAACTCGATTATCTCAACTCGATTTCTTAACTCGATTACTTAACTCGATAAATCTCAACTCGATTACTTAACTCGATAACTTAACTCGATAACTTAACTTAACCCAAATCGATTAACTCAACTCTAATCGATTACACTATTTGATAAATTATATTCACTTCTATCCTATCGAATAAACTATATTCGATATCTCCCCCAACACTATTCGAATGAACTATATTCGATTAACTTCTCTAACTCTATTCGAATAAATTATATTCAATTAACTCTTTAACTTTACTCGAATAACTATATTCGATTAACACTTTCTTTCGAATAACTATATTCGATTAACTCTTCGACTAACTCCTTTGGATTAACTAACTTCGAATAACTCCTTTGGATTAGCTAACTTCGAATAACTCCTTTGGATTAACTAACTTCGAATAACTCCTTTGGATTAACTAACTTCGAATAACTCCTTTGGATTAACTAACTTCGAATAACTCCTTTGGATTAACTAACTTCGAATAACTCCTTTGGATTAACTAACTTCGAATAACTCCTTTGGATTAAGTAACTTCAAATAACTCCTTTGGATTAACTTACTTCAAATAACTCCTTTGGATTAACTAACTTCGAATAACCAATATTCGATAACTACTCTTCGAATAAATAATATTCGGTAACTCTTCTCAAATGAACTATATTCGATTACTCTTCACTCGAATACACTATATTTGATTACTCTTCCCTCGAATACACTATATTCTATAACCCTACTTCGAATAAGTGATATTTGGCAACTCTACTCGATTAACTCCACTTGGATAACTCTAACTGGTCAACTCTAACTGAGTAACTCTAACTGATCAACTCTAAATGGTCAACTTTAACTGGTCAACTTTAACTGGTCAACTCTAACTGTTTATCTTTAACTGGTAAACTATAACTGGTTAACTCAAATGGTTTAACCTAACTTGATTTACTTGTCTCGATTAACTGAACTAATCCACTTAGTTTAACTTAGTTAATTCACTTTGATTAACTCTAACCGATTTACTTAATTTAACTCAGCTAATTCACTTTGATTAACCCAACTAATTTACTTCGATTAACCAATTAGTTTAACTTGACTAATTCACTTAGTTCGACGCAACTAATTCACTTTGATTTACAAATTAGTTTAACTCAACTAAGT
Source organism: Allium sativum (assembly GCA_030737875.1). Taxonomy (NCBI): domain Eukaryota; kingdom Viridiplantae; phylum Streptophyta; class Magnoliopsida; order Asparagales; family Amaryllidaceae; genus Allium; species Allium sativum. Next base: position 561,994,948 of record CM060919.1, on the reverse strand, counting down.
CACTTAGTTTGACGCAACTAATTCACTTTGATTTACCAATTAGTTTAACTTAACTAATTCACTTCGATTAACCGCTTGGTTTATCTTAACTAATTTACTTTGGTTAACTTAACAAATTACTTTGATTAACTCGACTAACTCGCTTGGGTTAACTTAACCAATTACTTTGTTTAACTCGACTAACTTGCTTTGGTTAACCTAACCAATTACTTTGTTTAACTCGACTAACTTTGCTTTGGTTAACCTAACAAATTACTTTGTTTAATCCTTTTATCACACTCTGGTATTTCTTATGGTTTTTAACACATCACCTAACAACGATGAATATCGTCCAACCACACGTAATCACAACAGATTATATACATCACATTTATATATCACAATACATAAATCACAGTAAAAATAACTGTTGAGGAATCCAGTTGGATTCCTCCAACCTGTTTCCCTGCATCCACAGATGTTAAACAACACCAGTATAATATTCTGATAAACAGAATCAACATATAATTATTTGACGGTTTATATATATATATATATATATATACGTAAATATATATATATATAAAATCTCTACTAACTGACTAGCAGTTCAAGCAAATAATCAACACACAGTCAAACAGAAAATATTTTAACAGTTCTAACAATACAACATGAAATTATAAACTGTTCAGAGTTAGTGAGATTTACTCACTTTGGCAGTTCATCGTTAAAGAACGATAAACTGTTATTTGATTTGAATCAAACAATTTATTTCGCCATAAATTCATACGAGCCCCAATCCACTCCTTGTCGGTTCCAGTGCGTAGCTATCGTCCATACGATCCCAGCGGATCTTGTTTTGTTGAATTCTGATTACCAGTGTGGAAGTTATTAATATTACAAGATCTGATATAATTAAATTAATTAAATACTTAAATCAATTTAAACATGGGCTTAACTTTCAAATCCCGGCCCAATCAAATACCAGCCCGCCCCAATGATACTCCCTCAAACCTCAATACTGCCGATTCTTCTGCCTCTCCTCTTCTGTCTAAAACCCACGAACAGACCCACAACGTCTCTGACTTCGGTTTCCCCACTGAGAAACTCACGTTTCTTCTTTGAAAGCTCCCTCCAGTATCTCAACGCTCTTCAGACCTTTCGAAACAACTGCCAACATTTCCCACTTCGCAACAGTAAAGCAACGACCCCAAGACCAACCCGCACCAACCTCCAGACCTTCAGCAATCACCCCCGTCCTCTCCTTATCTCACTCTCGCGGATTCAAAAACAACGAAGTGGCCAAACCGAAGCCACATCTTTTCGTAAACCCCAAACTGACAACTACTGTGGAGTTTCGATCTCCTCTACATCTCCTCATCAACTCGAATTCGAGATTAAATCCTCCCATTCGCCAGTATCTTGAACCCTAGGTTCACGCTGAAGAATACTGCGAGCCAAAAGTGAAATCGAGTTCAGCGCAAATCCCATTATGTTGAAGAGAACGAGAGCAGGGATTCCTATATATAAATATTATGATTTTAGGATTTGATTTCGAATTGTTTGGATTTTCGAGGGTTGCGGAATTTTCGTTTTCCAGAAGATAGAACTAGCGGCGGCTAGATCTGAGAAAGGAAATGGGATATTCGGTTTTAGAACGATTGTTGCTGTGTTTATATAGTGAGGGTTGGAGAGATTTTTATTACACTACTGTACAAATGTTTTTAAAAATGCTTTGTACTGGTTGGACCGAGCCCATTTCTACGTGAGAATTTAGTTTAGAGTTGGCTCCTTTTTATAGATTTTAAATCCGAACGTGTGTCTAAATGGACACCAAATATTTTCTGTGGTTTAAGGAAAGATGTACGTAGCCTCCCCTTAACCTCTTAAAAATAGAAAAAAAAACATTGACACTCCTCTGTACACTATTTTGTTTATATCCGAACTGTAATGACAGATATAAAAATACCATTTCATCAGGCAGTGCTCTACGATTCCAAAAATATAAAAATACCGGTAGTTTGACTCATTTTGTGGAACCCCAAAATATCCATACAGGGTGCCAAATACTCCAAATAAAAAGTCTCTTATTAAATAAATTAAAAATTACAGTAAAATTCTAAAATTTATTTTATCACTATTTCCCAAAAGGACCTCGTTCAAATTCAAAGCTGATCTCTAGTTATATCGAATAAACCGATATGGTCGATAAACGATTCTATAGCGACTATTTTAAAATTTGATTTGGACATAACTCAAAATCTACACGACGAAATCTTGAATTTTCTCTTCCACTAGAAAGATATACTTCACCAGCTCCACACGTTTCTTGTTTCACAGAAATCCGGCTTAAAATGAATCATGTACATTCAGATGAAGTTCAAATCGCCAAATTGCGAACTGCCGCGACGTTTCAGGTTCGTTTTAATTATAATTATAAATTATAAGTTCGAACGTTTTACTTTAAGTTATCGATATCGCCAAATCGATATATAAATAATTAAATAAATTAATTATTCGACAGCTAACAAAACGCGCCATTACAACTTGCCTCGGGAATACCCTCGAAGTTTCGTGCGATCCTAAGGGATCAATTTGTCTTAGCCACCTAGAAATCACTTTAATGATTTTCGATCCGTCGGAGTAGTCCATAGGTACACAGATGTTTTTGATTTAGGTTATGGGTTAGTTCCCTAAAACGTGAGGTAGACTTCCATATATATCTAGTTAACAACGCAAAGCCCATTAGGAGATCAACGATAGTTTTGGAGCAAGATTGGCGAGAATAGCTAGAGTTGGTTAAGTGCTTAATTGTTTGGTTGTTTTTCTAGTGTCATCTCACATAAATCGTCCAAATTCGGAGGAGGTATTCCTTGGGTGCTTGTCTGATATTGGTTTAGGCCTTTGGGGCTTGTACTTGAGGAATGTCAAGTTCGACTAGGATGGTTTGCGTGAGAGATATCGACCCTCAGATTTGTGACATAATGGGTAAGCTAAGTAGAAGAGAGACCTTTAATCATCTTAGTATATACACTTGGTATGATGGTTAACATCTGTTTATCTTGGAAAGATAGTTCGACAACATTGGATACCCTCTAACATAGTAAGCGATCGATGTCCTATCTTTACTAATGGTTTTTGGAAATGGAGGTCAAGAAGCTTCGCAATCGTGAAGTTAAATTAGTTAAGGTACATAGGAGTGAAGCTCAAGAAGATGCGACTTAGAAAACTGAAGACTAGATACGCGCATCATACCCTTTTTGAGGGTATATCTTTGATTCCACTTTTTCTGTAATATTTATTTGTATGCTAGTATTTATCTTTTAAGTATATCCTCTCGGTCCTATCTTGGATCCTTTGGTAGAAGCCAATGGATGAAAAAATGTGTTTGAGCCATGTTATGACTGATGGTTGCAAGTGGTTGCAAGTGTTTGCTAGTGGTTGCTCGTGGATGCATTTACACACATTAGGCACTAGATCGGCTCAGTCACTTTCATATTGCATATGCATATGAATGTATTTGTATATGGATTGAAACTTGATGTGTTATCATATGGATATTCCATATGGATGAGTGAATATGCACACATATATTATTTACATGATTAGGGATATTTGCATTCATGTTGGACGCATGACACTTTCATGATTCGCATTAAGGAGGTCATCTGGATTAGTAGACCGCCTGATTCTGCATTAGATAAGAGACATATACACACACTCTGCATATGTTCATACGACATTAGAAACCCTTTAAGGACAATGGTTGCCTGTGATTGAATGGTTGAGTATATGGATGTTGGATGGTAGGATATACGTTCTTCCTAACTTGAAGATTTCGGGGATGAAATCCTTTAAGGAGGGGAGAATGTAACACCCCGTATTTTTGTAAACATTAAAGTAAAAAATTAAATTATACTTAATTTTTAAGAGAAGAATTAAGGGAAACGGGCTACGCCATTGTGTTTGTCTCGAAATTCTGCTTGAGATAGAGTCCGAGTTTGCGTAAATCGGACTCCGTATGAAGAAGTTATGACCTTCAGAAGTTTCAGGAGTTTAAATAAAAACCAGCCCGAATTCAAATTTAAAGTTTCGAAATTCAAATCACGCATCTGGGCTGGGCGGGAAATTTCCCGCCCAGGACCCAGGTCGACCTGTGTAGAACAGGTCGACTATGGGGTCGACCTCCCCCCTTTTCCAGATCCGTGGACAGATTCGTTTTTCTACTTTTAGACGCCCGTCCTGACCATATTCGTTGCTTCTAAGTTATTTAAAAAATCCCCAAACCTCACGTTCTCTCCACTCAACTTCATTTCGCCTATTCTCTACCCTAATTCATATCAAAATAAATCTAAGACGGGGTTATGCTGCTCAAGTCCTTCGTAGAAATCAAGTTAGAATTCTAGTAGAGATTCAAAGGCTAATTCAACGACTTCAACAACTATTTCTAAGAATCAAATCTAAATTAGAAGAAAAAATAGTCTACTTCAAGGGAGAGCTATTCAGTTTTAGAATACAGATCCCAGACTGCAAGACCCTTCTGTAATTTGTAAGTTCACGTTACTTTCAGAAATAAAAGTTAATTGTGATTCTGACATTGTAATAAATCTGGATCTGATATTATGCCTGTCTTTCTATATCCTTTGGATCTATCTCCTTGATAATATTATGTCCGTTCTTTGTCTCTTCTTTCCTTCTTCTCCTTTTGTTTTATAGCCAGGCTACAGCGGGCCTGGGCCAGATCTCATAAGAGATGAACGTACGTTGGAAAGAAAATTGGGCATAAATTTTGGACATGACCAGCGCTAAAATTTGGGAAAAGTATTAAATTGTGTATAATTGGGCATAAAGTATTGAACATATGACTTGAGATTTGAAACACAAAGTATTGGACATATGACTTGAGATTTGAAACATAAAGTATTCGACATATGACTTATGATTTGTAGCATAAAGTATTGGACATATGACTTGGGATTTGGGGCGTAAATTGATTTGTAAATATAAGGCACAGTACATATTGTGGTCTAAGATCTAAAATTGGAACATATATATATATATATGATAGTTTATGATTTGGAAAAAGAAGATTAAGGTGTATAGTGATGTATGGCTTAGGCATGAAAAAAGATTAACCATTGTTTTGTAAGTCAGTTACTTTTTAGATTTGAACACCTAAATCTAATTGTGACATGTAATAAAATAGATATGAGAATATGCCTGATGTATGCTATCCTTTCATCGAAATCTGTGCTTGAGTATATATATCTTTGGGAATCATTTTTGACTATGAAACTGGTCCAATCATATCTATCCTTGTTGTAATCCCTTTTTAAGTTCATGATATAATTCTTATCATGCCTGCAATGTATTCCTTGCAAAACTTGTCTTTTTAGTCCATCAAGTTTATTGGACCAGTAGTTCTTATCATCATATGACTATGCCTATCCTTACGATGTTCCATCTTGCTTCTCCCCTTATATTATGAATCTTGAGTTGAATCTCGAAATACGTACGTTATGAACGCGGGGGAAATTGGATATAACATGAAATTGACATTATTTGGCATAATTTGGAACATGTAACATGGCATAACTATTAAGATGCAATTTGAAATGAATTATGGAATATGTAATTTGACATATTGAACCTAGAATTGGCATGAACGACAAAGTAGGAACTTGGCATATAAATCAAGTTTTGGACAAAATTGTTATTGTTGCGAATTTGGGGTAACTTGAGCATTAAATTTAGATTGGGTGTAAAATGTAACATGACTAGTTTTGGTGAATTTGGTAATTAGCATGTAAAATCTAGATTTGGGTATATAGGGTAAATGTGTAGATTAAAGATGAACATGCCTAACCCGAGGTTAGATTGAGTTGTGGTGTAAAACTGCCCGGAACCACCCGGCACATCCAGTAACCAAAACAACACCTATCTAATGTGAGAGGTTAGTGAATCATGCCCAAGAAAAACCCGAGGTTAGATTGAGTTGCTGTGTAAAACTGTCCGTAACAGCCCAGCACATCCAGTAATCGCAACAACACATATCTAATGTGAGAGGTTGGTGCATTAATAAATCAATTAATGCTAATGAACAAGATGAATGAGTAGGGTTAAGTTCATAGGAACACTTAACCAATATAACATGGATGACTAGGGTTAAGTAATTAGAAACACTTAACCAATATGACAAGATGGATGACTAGGGTTAAGTTAATAGGAAACACTTAACCAGTATAGCATGATGAATGGGTAGGGTTAAGTAATAAGAAACACTTAACTAGTATAACATGATTTGTGGTAGTGTTAAGTTAACACAAGAAGGCAACACTTAACCAAAGTAATATGACAAGTAGGTGGGTTAAGTTAACTTGAATTGATTGAAGACACTTAACCAATATAACATGATGAACACGTGGGGTTAAGTTAACAAGAAAACACTTAACCAATATAACTTGATGAAGGAACAGGGTTAAGTAAATAAGGAACACTTAACCAACATGACATGATGGGTGGGTTAAGTTAACATGAATGGACAACACTTAACCAATATGACATAATGTGGGGGAGGGTTAAGTACATATCGGGTTGGTGGGTAATATTAGTAAATATAGGCCCACAAACTTAACCGTTAAATAAACACGCTTGAATTGATGGGAGTGTTAAGTACATCTCGTGTAGGTGGGTAATATTAGTACATATAGGACCATAAACTTAACCGTTAAGTAAACATGCTTGAATCGATGGGAGGGTTAAGTACATCTCGTGTAGGTGGGTAATATTAATACATATAGGCCCACAAACTTAACCGTTAAGTAAACATGCTAGAATCGGTGGGAGGGTTAAGTACATCTCGTGTAGGTGGGTAATATTTGTATATATAGGCCCACAAACTTAACCAGCAGGAAACCCTAGTAACGGAGACCCATTTCAGCCGTAACCCACATAGATGTATCACGGTACCCTGAACTAGGCAGGGTGGGGCACGACTACTGGGCTGATTATAAGCGGTCAAAGCAGCGGCAGGTGGTACGTCAGTGTAGGTTCCGACGGTTTATGGGCGTGCACGTACTCCGGAGTGGAAAAAACAGGCACTGGGTACCACTAGTTATACACTGTGCATCTTGAATCATGTCGGGTCGCTATCATAAGGATTGATACACCTTATGGTGGGACTAGCACAGGGTAGCTACACGCAAGAGAGGGTCGTTTGACACAGACACAAGAGAAATGAATACAAGTAGGGAGCCGATCGATAGGGTAGTAAGGGTATGTCTAACATGTTCATGGCAATTAGGTTGATTGAGGTGGAATCCTCACGATAGATGTACACCTGAAGGCTACCACAATTACTGGGATTGGGATCACGTTATCATTTTATACAGATTATTAGTTGGGACACTAGTTAGGTGTTGCAGAGATAGATATAGAAATCAAAATAACAAAGTAGTAACGAAGCGGAGAAAGAGTAGAAGCGCATTCAGTTTATCTTGCCTTATCATACCTTATACTTATCCTATATTATCGTGATATCCTTGTTTCTCACGGTATTGTCTTATATTCAGTTTATTCATGTCATAATGCTTTTACCTGTTTATATGCTGAAATTCACTGGACTTACCAGACTTATGTCTGACCTAGTTTTGTTTCACCTCTTTTCCTCTGTTTCCCCCCTCCCCCCAGGTTCAAAGGGAGGAAATGTTACCACTTAGCTCAGTTTTCTTTCCAAGCTCGAAAATAGTCGATGTATCGTCTCTTCCACTGCTATGGCTGGTTCACGCTTTATTTGGGGAATATCATTGTTAATTTATGCTTGGAAGTTTTTGAATCAAGACAGAAGTTCTATGTATCAATTTTAAGTATGATTGAGATAACTATTGAAAAGCTTGACTGAATTAAGTTGTTAATAAAATGACTCTATTTTCCGCTGCTTTATTTGTCTGTCTTGTAATTTATCTGCATCTTTTACCTAAAATGCTCCTTCAAAGTTAAGGCATTCCCTTTGTGAGTGACCTTAATAGAGGTGGGGTGTTTCACTTGGTATCAAAGCTGAAGGTTACCGGATCAGATAAAAGATTTGAAAAATTATTTTTCAAAATGGTTTAAAAAGAAGCATTTTCAAAAGAAAAGTTTTGTTTTAAAAGCATATTCCCAAAAGCCATATGCACTATCTTTTGATCCTCTATTTGAATCCTTGTTTCCTTCTTTCCTGAATCTCCAGGGCTCCTGGCCTTCTGGGAGGTAACCTCATCGCGGCATGGTCCGTAGGCTCGACGAGACTACGACACTTGTCAAAGGGCAATTAAGTGCCCAACTTCCATCTATAGCCGCTGTAGTTTCACCTACGGCTAATTTTCTATCGAGCTTTGTAGGATTTTCCGGGCAGTGGATGCAGCTTTCGAGAGACCTATCAACAAGTTACACAAGGATGGCAAAGATGAGAATGAAGGAGTTTGGCTAAGGAGCACAACCCAAGGATGAAGAACTCATGGATATAGACTTGGTTCACAAAGGAGGGGAGGAAAGAATAGTGAAACCTAAGACAAAAGGAAATATCTTTATTATGGTATAACAGGTCGTACAATTAAGGACAAGGGCAAGAACAAATGACAGGATTTTCAGGAGGGTAAATACATGCTCTCACCGCCAGCGTACCTAAGAGAGAGGTAGTAAAGCTTCAGTTGAAAAAGTTTAGTTTTCTTTTGATCATCCCGTCAGTACTCTTTTGATTTTAGCGTTTCACATTCGTTTATATCTGGTTCCATAGTTGAGTCTCTGCACCTTAGTACTTGTATAGTAGAAGATCCCATTATTGTCTCAAATCCAATTTGTGGTTCGGCTCATTTATCTTTGGATTGTAAGGATTTGAGATACATATGTTTTTGGTTTCATGGGCTATGGGTTGATTCTAGACATGGATTAGTTAGCTAGTAATCATGAAAGGAGGGTAGTTAGACTTTCGACTTACCTCAGGAATACCCTCGAAATTTCGTGCGATCCTAAGGGATCAGTTTGTCTTGGCTACCTAGAAATCACTTTATGTATTTATCAACAATTTTTGATCCATCAGAGTAGTCCATGAGTACGTAGATGTTTTTGACTTAGGTTAAGGGTTAGTCCCCTAAAACATGAGGTAGACTTCCACATATATCTAGTTAACAACGCAAAGCACATTAGGAGATCAACGATCGTTTTGGAGCAAGATTGGCGAGGATAGCCAGAATCGGTTAAGTGCTCAATTGTTTGGTTGTTTTGCTAGTTTCATCTCACATAAATCATCCAAATTCGGAGGAGGTATTCCTTGGGTGCTTGTCTGATATTGGTTCTGGCCTTTGGGGCTTGTACTTGAGGAATGTCAAGTTCGACTAGGATGGTTTGCGTGAGAGATATCAACCCTCAGATTTGTGACATGATGGCTAAGCTAAGGAGAAGAGAGACCTTTAATCATCTCAGTATATGCACTTGGTATGATGGTTAACATCTGTTTATCTTGGAAAGATAGTTCGACAACATTGGATACCCTCTAACATAGTAAGCGATCGAGGTCCTATCTTTACTAATGGTTTTTGGAAATGGAGGTCCAAAAGCTTCGCAATCGTGAAGTTAAATTAATTAAGGTACATTGGAGTGAAGCTCAAGAAGATGCGACTTAGAAGACTGAAGACTATATACGCGCATCATACCCTTTTTGAGGGTATATCTTTGATTCCACTTTTTCTGTAATATTTATTTGTATGATAGTCTTTATCTTTTAAGTATATCCTCTCGGTCCTATCCTGGATCCTTAGGTAGAAGCCAATGGATGAAAACATGTGTTTGAGACAAGTTATGACTGATGGTTGCTAGTGGTTGCAAGTGTTTGCTAGTGGTTGCTCGTGGATGCATATACACACATTAGGCACTAGATTGGCTCAGTCACTTTCATATTGCATATGCATACGAATGTATTTGTATATGGACTGAAACTTGATGTGTTATCGTATGGATGTGGCATATGGATGAGTGAATATGCACACATATAGTATTTACATGATTAGGGATATTTGCATACATGTTGGACGCATGAGACCCTCATGATTCGCATTAAGGAGGTCAATTGGATTAGTAGACCGCCTGATTTTGCATTAGATAAGAGACATATACACACACTCTGCATATGTTCATACGGCATTTGAAACCCTTTAAGGACAACGAATGCCTGTGATTGAATGGTTGAGTAGATGGATGTTGGATGGTAGGATATACGTTCTTCCTAACTTGAATATTTCGGGGACGAAATCCTTTAAGGAGGGGAGAATGTAACACCCCGTATATTTGTAAACATTAAAGTAATAAATTAAAGTATACTTAATTTTTAAGAGAAGAATTAAGGGAAATGGGATACGCCATTGCGTTCGCCTCGAAATTCTGCTTGAGATACAGTCCGAGTTTGCGTAAATCGGACTCCGTATAAAGAAGTTATGACCTTCAGAAGTTTCAAGAGTTTAAGTAAAAACCAGCCAGAATTCAAATTTAAAGTTTCGAAACTCAAATCACACATTTGGGCTGGGCGGAAAATTTCCTGCCCAGGACCTAGGTCATCCAAGGGGTCGACCTCCCCCCTCCCTTTTCCAGATCCGTGGACAAATTCGTTTTTCTGCATTTAGACGCCCGTTCTGACAAGATTCGTTGCTCCTAAGCTATTTAAACACCCCCAAACCTCACTTTCTATCCACACAACTTCATTTAGCCTATACTCTACCCTAATTCATATCAAAATAAATCTAAGATGGGGTTATGCTGCTCAAGTCCTTCGTAGAAATCAAGTTAGAATTCTAGTGGAGATTCAAAGGCTAATTCAACAACTTCAACAACTATTTCTAAGAATCAAATCAAATCTTAATTAGAAGAACAAATAGTCTACTTCAAGGGAGAGATATTCAGTTTCAGAAAACAGATCCCAGAATGCAAGACCCTTTTGTAATTTGTATGTTCACGTTACTTTCAGAAATAAAAGTTAATTGTGGTTCTGACATTGTAATAAATCTAGATCTGAGATTATGCCTGTCTTTCTATATCCTTTGGATCTATCTCATTGATAATATTATGTCCGTTCTTTGTCTCTTCTTTCCTTCTCTTTTTGTTTTATAGCCAGGCTACAGCGAGCCTGAGCCAAATCCCATAAGAGATGAACATACGTTGGAAATAAAATTGGGCATAAATTATGAATTTGGACATGACCAGCGCTAAAATTTGGGAAAAGTATTAAATTGTGTATAATTGGGCATAAAGTATTGGGCATATGACTTGAGATTTGAAACACAAAGTATTGGACATATGACTTGAGATTTGAAACATAAAGTATTGGACATATGACTTGAGATTTGAAGCAAAAAGTATTGGAAATATGACTTGGGATTTGGGGCGTAAATTGAACTGTAAATATAAGGCATAGTACATGTTGTGGTCTAAGATCTAAAATTGGGACATATATATATATATATATTTGGAAAACGAAGATTAGGGTGTATAGTGATGTATGGCTTAGGCATGAAAACAAGATTAGCCTTTGTTTTGTAAGTCAGTTACTTTTTAGATTTGAACACCTAAATCTGATTGTGACATGTAATAAAATAGATATGAGAATATGCCTGATGTAAGCTATCCTTTCATTGATATCTGTGCTTGAGTATATATATCTTTGGGAATCATTTTTTACTATGAAACTGGTCCAATCATATCCATCCTTGTTGTAATCCCTTTTTAAGTTCAGGATATATTTCTTATCATGCCTGCGATGTATTCCTTGCAAAACTTGTCTTTTTAGTACATCAAGTTTATTGGACCAGTAGTTCATATCATCAATGACTATGCCTATCCTTACGATGTTCCATCTTGCTTCTCCCCTTATGTTATGAATCTTGAGTTGAATTGTTATGAACGCGGGGGAAATTGGGTATAACATGAAATTGATATTATTTGGCATAATTTGGAACATGTAACATGGCATAATTGTTAAGATGCAATTTGACATGAATTATGGAATATGTAATTTGACATATTGAACCTAGAATTGGCATGAACGACAAAGTAGGAAGTTGGCATATAAATCACGTTTTGGGAAAAAATGTTATTGTTGCGAATTTGGGGTAACTTGAGCATTAAATCTAGATTGGGTGTAAAATGTAACATGACTAGTTTTGGTGAATTTGGTAATTAGCATGTAAAATCTAGATTTGGGCATATAGGGTAAATGTGTAGATTAAAGATGAACATGCGTAACCCGAGGTTAGATTGAGTTGTGGTGTAAAACTGCCCGGAACCGCCCGGCACATCCTGTAACCACAACAACACCTATCTAATGTGAGAGGTTAATGCATCATGCCCAAGAAAAACCCGAGGTTAGATTGAGTTGCGTTGTAAAAATGCCTGGAACCACCCGGCATATCCAGTAACCGCAACAACACATATCTAATGTGAGAGGTTGGTGCATTAATAAATCAAATAGTGCTAATGAACAAGATGAATGAGTAGGGTTAAGTTCATAGGAACACTTAACCAATATAACATGGATGACTAGGGTTAAGTAATGAGAAACACTTAACCAATATGACAAGATGGATGACTAGGGTTAAGTTACTAGGAAACACTTAACCAGTATAGTATGATGAATGGGTAGGGTTAAGTAATAAGAAACACTTAACTAGTATAACATGATTTGTGGTAGGGTTAAGTTAACACAAGAAGGCAACACTTAACCAAAGTAATATGACAAGTAGGTGGGTTAAGTTAACTTGAATTGATTGAAGACACTTAACCAATACAACATGATGAACACGTGGGGTTAAGTTAACAAGAAAACACTTAACCAATATAACTTGAAGAACGAACGGGGTTAAGTAAATAAGGAACACTTAACCAACATGACACGATGGGTGGGTTAAGTCAACATGAATGGACAACACTTAACCAATATGACATAATGTGCGGGAGGGTTAAGTACATATCGGGTTGATGGGTAATATTAGTAAATATAGGCCCACAAACTTAACCGTTAAATAAACATGCTTGAATCGATGGGAGGTTTAAGTACATCTCATGTAGGTGGGTAATATTAGTACATATAGGCCCACAAACTTAACCGTTAAGTAAACATGCTTGAATCGATGGGAGGGTTAAGTACATGTCGTGTAGGTGGGTAATATTAGTACATATAGTCCCACAAACTTAACCGTTAAGTAAACATGCTAGAATCGATGGGAGGGTTAAGTACATCTCGTGTAGGTGGGTAATATTTGTATATATAGGCCCACAAACTTAACCAGCAGGAAACCCTAGTAACGGGGACCCATTTCAGCAGTAACCCACATAGATGTATCACGGTACCCTGAACTAGGCAGGGTGGGGCATGATTACTAGGCTAATTATAAGCGGTCAAAGCAGCGGCAAGGGGTACGTCAGTGTAGGTTCTGACGGTTTACGGGTGTGCACGTACTCCATAGTGGGAAAAAGCAGGCACTGGGTACTAGTAGTTATACACTGTGCATCTTGAATCGTGTCGGGTCGCTATCATAAGGATTGATACACCTTACGGTGGGACCATCACAGGGTAGCTACACGTAAGAGAGGGCCAATTGACAGAGACACAAGAGAAATGAGTACATGTAGGGAGCCGATCGATAGGGTAGTAAGGGTACATCTAACATGTTCATGGCAATTAGGCTGATTGAGGTGGAATCCTCACGATAGATGTACACCTGAAGGCTACCACAATTACGGGGATTGGGATCACGTTATCATTTTATACAGATTACTTGTTGGGACACTAGTTAGGTGGTGCAGAGATAGATATAGAAATCAGAATTACAAAGTAGTAGCGAAATAGAGAAAGAGTAGAAGCGCATTCAGTTTATCTTTCCTTATCATACCTTGTACTTAACCTATGTTATCATGTTATCCTTGTTTCTCATGGTATTGTCTTATATTCAGTTTATTCATGTCATAATGCTTTTACCTGTTTATATGCTGAAAGTCACTGGACTTACCAGACTTATGTCTGACCTAGTTTTGTTTCGCCTCTTTTCTTCCGTTCCCTCCCTCCCCCGGTTCAAAGGGAGGAAATGTTACCGCTTAACTCAGTTTTCTTTCCAAGCTCGAAGATAGTCGATGTATCCTCTCTTCCACTGCTATGGCTGGTTCACGCTTTATTTAGGGAATATTATTGTTATTTTTATGCTTCTTTTATGCTTGGAAGTTTTTGAAACAAGACAAAAGTTCTATGTATCACTTTTAAGTATGATTGAGATAACTGTTGTAAAAGCTTGACTGAATTAAGTTGTTAATAAAATGACTTTATTTTCTGCTGTTTTATTTGTCTGTCTTATAATTTATCTGCATCTTTTACCTAAAATGCTCCACAAAAGTTAAGACATTCCCTTTGTGAGTGACCTTAACAAAGGTGGGGTGTTTCATCCCTCCTCTCCTCCTTCTTCCTTCATCGCCCAAACCAATACCTCCTTCATCTCCCCAAAATCAGCAAATACTCGAACCCAACCATAAAACACAAAACCTACGTTCAACTCACAAAATTCAGCACTACTTGCCACCATTCTCCACCACACCAGCGATTGGAGGCCCTTCCTGTCCTCTACCTTCACCCTTTAGGGCACATCACCTGAAATGGACCCAACCTCCTTAAAATAAGAAAAATACGAAACTACAATAGCTCGCTATTCTCGATGAGTCCGACTACCTCACCATTAGCCACCAAATTTTACCAGAAGTCTCCCCCAACATCCTCTACAACTTCCTAGTTGATGACTTCCTCCAATTCTTCAACGTTTGAGAGATAAAAATTAAAATACGAAAATGGGTTTGTATGCAAAATTCGGCTGATTGATTTGGGGATTAGGATTTCGTTAGGTTAGGATAATTCATAGTGAAGATATTTTGGGTTTATTATTATTCTATTCAATTATTTTATTAGTTCGTGCATATCTTCATTTTCGATTGATGTTTCTTTATTCATACGATCACATACGAACTGCAATTGCGATGAAAATAAACATCATGCTACGGTTCGACATTCCGGACCCAATGAAACTTGTTTCGTCGAAATCCGAGCCTGTTTGCAAAAATGATGCTAGTTTGAGTTCAAATTAATTATTTATTCACATTTTAATTTCCGCTCTCACATAACAACTTTAATTGGCACGGAACTTGAAATCTAGCACTAATTAACCATTACAGATTTAATAAAATTCGTTTTGTTGAAATTTGAGGACGTCTGAAGAATGGCTCTTTTAAAGGTCTAAATTAAACTGAATAAATCAATTTCAAAACCCTTCAATATAATAACAATAAATTATCGTTGTTGTATATATTCAAATAGAATTTCATTTAGCTTCAAAATAAACTACTTTAGATTTAATTTTAAATTAAATCGATATTCAATATTTTAAAAACCCTTTCATTTTATATAATAAATCATTATAGTTTAGAAACAATTCCATAACTACTTTCTGAAAGTTTGATTTTGGCATAACTCAATATTTACAAGATGAAATCTCGATTTTTCTCTTTCATTAGAAAATTATAATACAATAGATTCGAGTGATACTTGTTTCAAAGAATTCCGACTTATATTAAATCACATATATTCAATTGAATTTCAAAACATAAAACTCTGAACTACCGCGACATTACGAGCTCGTTTTTAATTAAATATAAATTATACGTTCAAACATCATTAAATTAACAAATTCCTTATAATAATTCAAATCTAACTTACTTAAATAGTTCTATATTGTCCAATTCATTCTATATTACAAATCCAACTAATTCCAACTATTTCGGAATTTAATAATTCCAAATCGCTGAATTCAAAATATTTAAATTTCATATCAACATTTAAAACCATTTTTAAATGTTCAAACAAACAGTTAAAAATCCAGATCGTTACATTCCTCCCTCTTTAAAAGAATTTGATCCCCAAAATTACTAAGGCACTAGAAATGCTATAAGTCCATTAGCTTTCACAAATCCACTTAGTTAAAATCCTTTTGTTCCACTTTCTGAGTTTCTTAGTTTTAATTGATCTAATTATTTTTAATCGAAAATCCAATTAATTTTTGTTGAAAAAAGTTTCAAATTTTTTTAACACCTTAAATTTTTGTGTAACAACCCGGATTTTTAGAACTAATTTAAATTTTTTATTTTAGCTATTTTAATGGATTTTGAATATTTAAAATGATTTATTTTAAATAATAACAACTAATTTTTTTTAAATCGAAGTTAGAAAATATATTTTTAATTTAATTATATAACGAGTCTGAAATGGCGCGGTAGTTTGAAAATTCGATTTTAAATTTTAATTGAATGTATAGAATTCAAAATAAATTAGATTTCAGTAAAACCAAAAACATTGGAATCTATTTAACTATATCTTTCTAATGAATGTGAAAAATTCAGATTTCATAATATAAATTGAAAGTTATGTCCAGTTTAAAATTTAAAATAGTCGCTATGGAATTTATATATAATTTAAATAATATATAGCCGTTAAAATAGCGATTCTGCAAACGACCTCCGTTTTTGACGAAACCACTTTTGTTGGATCCGTAATTTCAAATTATTGTTAGTTTCAAATTTTCACAATTTTCGGAATTAATATGTGAGTGCGGTGAATTAAACCGTGTTTGGTACTTTAAGTTTGAATTTAATCGACTGGGAAATGACCATTTTTCAAATGGTCTCCAAATTCGATGAATTTAGTTTTGCTATGACCGTATCGTCGAAACATAGCTAGATTTATTTTTCTGGAATTTTTGAAGTCAGTATGTGGCCCTGGTAAATTAAAATGTACGTTTAAATTCAATATAGATTGATTTATATTTTAATTTTGAGAAAAACTGACTAAAACAGTCGAATTAGCATATGATACATATCCCATTGTGCCCAGAATGAGGATAATTAGCTAGGGCCAATAGTCGTTGGGTTCGATTTGGAGATTGAATGAAAAAGTAACTTTACAGAATTCAAAATTAAAATAACAAAATATAAGTCAACCCCCCTTTGTTTTCTCTCTCCCCGTCATTTGAAAAACAAAAAAACAAAACAAAACCCGAGGTAGCCGCTACCCCCGTCGCCCCCCTTCTAGTCGCGCCACCATCCACATCGCCCCCCCTTCGTCGTCGCACCCTCCCCTTTCTTCCTCCTCTTCCTCCTTCTCTCTCTCTTCAATTTCTAAAACCCTAACCCCCAAATCAACCCAAAACCGCCGCCGACCACCCTAGCCGCGACCACTCCACCTGCACAACCCCCGCCATCATCAGCGAACCCCGCCACCCATCCTCAGCCTCTGCCTCCAACCATGGACCCCTCTCCATTTAAAAATCCAATTTTTATTATTTTCAGTGTTTGCAAATAACACCCTGAGTTTTCACAGCCCATATCTGTGCAACCGTACGCTTCTGGCCAAAACTCCACATTACCAAAATCGAAGGGCATGTCTTTCTCTTCAATTTGGGTATATGGAAGTCATATTTTGGATTGCGGAGTTGTCCAGAAAACGCGTCCAAAGTCGACTGTCCCATTTATGACTTTTCGCGATTTCTGGCGAATTGGAGCATTTTCGAAAGGAAGGCCACTAGGCGAACGTTGTCCAGAATGGCGCGCTTAAACTAGAAAAAAAGACCGTATGAAGATTGGAGCTCGTTTGCAAATTATGAGATCAGAACAGCGAATCAGAAAAGCGTGGTGGAGTAGATCCCAATGTGAGAACACCTTCTCACTTAAATTATTTTACAATTAAAAATATTTAGGTTGCAAACGGGGCTTAGTTTCCCCCGACACTATTTATTTGTACAAACCATGGTTGTTTGTTTGTTTGGATTGAATTTTTGGAAAATTGACTGTATTATGGTGTGATGAATTGTTTTGTGGTGTATTGAATGTGATGGATCATTGTGTATGGCGCGAACTAGTATCAGGAGAGGGGTAATGCTAGACATTACTTCGGTTCTAATATCGCGCCGTTATAATGCCGAAATTTTCTAAAATAAATATTTATGCATTAAAAATATAATTTTTAATGTATATATGAAATGTATAAATATTCATGTGTTGAATAAAATGTTTGAACAATAAAAATATTATTTTTATTAAATGTATGGACTATATGAAATAGTCAAGTGTTGAAATAAATATTTTATCGTTAAAAATAAAAATTTTAACGTATAAATGAACAACATAAAATTCTCTTGAAATGAAAATAAATATTCATTTGCAAATCGGATAATTTGTTTATGTACACTCATTTAACTGACATTGACTAGGACGATAAATTTTACACATCGCCCAACTACACAAATAATATTCAGTATTTGTTGGTTGAAATCCCACACGGGTATTGGGATGATATTTGGCGTACACTAATCCAAATTGTATAGTTGTATGTCAATCGATTGGTTGACAGACTGTTGTAAGCGTTAATTATTTATATTTAATGCTTATGCAGTTGTGTATTGCACTCTGGTTGATGGTCGATTGTGTATCAAAATTGTTGTGTACATGTGTTGTATGAAATCCATATAAATAAATTATATGGTGATTGATTGTATCTGATTCCAATTCAGGAATAACGAATATTTTAAAATAATATTCAGTAACGGATTAAAATATGATTTTGATGTCTGATTTGGGTTGGATACGAAAATATTGAAATATGTGAAGCCGTGTTGATTAGATTTGCGCCATTTTAACACGAATGATATTTATATCGATTTTATTCACTTTTATAATAAATATCGAAAAGGAAATTATTTCAAAATCTGATATTTTGAAAATATTATCATTTAAATATTATAATGATAAGGAGTATTCAATTTTGATTTAAAATTGAAATAAAAGTGGGAACCAGTTTTAAAACGAATTTATAAAATACGTTTTGAATGAAATATATATTATATATAAATGGTTTGAATAGAATGCACCGCGTCGCGACCGTTCACGAATTTCGACCATTGACTTCAAACTGACATTACGGGAGATCCGACCATCGGATTCTCCTAAAACCGGAACCGTTGCATTCGTATTGGAAGGAGCTTTCCAATGAATATAAGAGATTTAAATTTGAATGGTTAGATTTGGAATTATGTCCAAATCAAATTTGGAAAAGGTCGCTATGGATGCAGTTCGATGGCTGTTATTGGAAACTGGCTATACGGGCCTTGATAAAATTATTAAAATTATTAATAATTTGTGTAAAATCATAATAAATGATTTGGAAAGAATTTGGATGAAAAATTCCACGTTTATAAATGTAACAATATATTTTTTATAAAAATGAACTAGTTATTAACTAGATTTGAAATCCAATAATTTTTAAATAAATAAATTGGATTTGAGAATGGTTTTAGTCTAACCAGAATTTTCCAATGTATGAATTGGAATAGATTTGAATAAAAATCATCTTTGGGATATTTCGATATTGGATTCCGTGACTATACGGATATTGTGGAGGAATTTGGAAGATGGATATATATCGTTATTCCCCATAAGATATGTGTTTGTTTCAGAATTTGATATTGAATATAAGCCGATGTAATTTCTGCTTAGAGCCTTGTATTTAATATCAAATTGGATTTTGGGTTTGTCGTGAATGGTTTCTTAAATAACACTGTTCTTAAACCTCGAGTGAAAGGAATAAATCTTTTAATTAAGATTATTACAGTTTCCAGTTATATTTAGTAATTGGAATAAAACGGAATGTGAATTGGGTTTATTGTGAACTGTGTTTTTAACGACAATCGTTCTTTAACTCGATTAACAATGAAATGTGACTTGGAATTTATAAATCTTTTAACTAAGATTAATGGAAAATTTCCAAAGTAAAGTTTTCCAATTTAATATATTAAATTGGAATTGAATGGTATTCGATTTGGAGATAATTGAGATATGCTTCTATGGAGGAAGACTGATACTATATTTGGAATTTAAAAGGCTTTGCCGTTATTCCATTTATATTATTAGTCAGATATGGAAATTGATATCGATTATATATTGATCTGTTTCCCGTGAAGATTCCTTTATTAATGGAATGTGATTTTGGGTTTATCGTGAACTGTGTTTTAAAAGACATTGGTTCTTTAACCCAGTTAAAGACAGGATTACACGTCTAATATTGTATTTCGAACTGTATTGTTGATCTATGCTAAATATATATCTGTTTGGTAGAGGAGAATTTATTCTCTTACTTAACACCCTTCTCTGGGACGTACGAGCTTAGAGGTTATATATTGGTAGAAATCAGTGGTACGCTGTAGATTGTCGATGTGGCATGTTTGTGTTTCCAAAGTTAAATAATCATTAAATAATGATTGTTGGAAGATTAAAACTAAGTGGAGTTTTAATGAATCTTTAATTAGATTGGAATGCGAATATGATAATTTAAATTATCAAATTTGTGAAATGATCGAGAAT
The DNA here is from genome assembly GCA_030737875.1 of Allium sativum. Lineage (NCBI taxonomy): Eukaryota > Viridiplantae > Streptophyta > Magnoliopsida > Asparagales > Amaryllidaceae > Allium > Allium sativum. The sequence continues at coordinate 561,974,503 of CM060919.1, read as the reverse complement.
GGAGTACCACCTGTTTTACTCTATGCGATAATTAAATCATTAATCAGATTTGAATGTGAAATGGTAATTAATTTCACCGGTAACACCATGGTGTTAGATATGGAGTATTACCAATTTTGCTCCATGGGATGAATAAGTTAGGATTGGGAAATAAAACAAATGATTACTTCGGTAAGGTGCACTAATCCCGACTAGTTTGGAAAACCTTAATTTGGTTTAAATCGTGAAAAGAATATTTGAATAAAAGAATATTCTGGATTGAAGTGAGGAGTATGTTGTGCTTTTATAGCACTTTATTATAAGATATGTGAATTGTTTGGAAAGGCCGGGTTTATACCCATTTTGAATAATTGATTCGACGATAAGTCGACGATGAAGACGGTGGTTGAAGATCGGAGATCTTCACATCGTTTGGGTGTCTGTTGATGTCTTGATTGGGCTGTATACCCAAGACAAGGTAATAAGTGGTGATCGTCCAGACATACTTGGAGATCGACCGAATATGTGAGGACCTCTCTCCTCTATTGGACATATGGTACGAGGAATAAGGTGCCTCCGGTTTCGTTCAGACCCAGAACGAACTAGTAAATGGATGCGTGTCTGACATTGGATTTTATTCTGTGTTAATTGATTTCTATTAAATATATATCTATTTGGTGGCGGAGAATTTAGTATCTTTCTTAACACCCTTCTATGAGACGTACGAGCTTAGAGGTTATATATCGATAGACATCAGTTGCATGGCGTGAATTGTCAGTGTGGCATGCAGAGATGCAGTGATCAAGGCTTCTGTTGAAAAGAAGAGTCTTGTGGTTGATAATCACAGCACGGCTTTATATAGCATAGCTTTGTGTATAGCGTTAATTCGAGAGCCTCACACCTCGGTATGAGTCAAAAACGGGATCGTGACTGCAGGGAGTGCACGACGTTTCATTCTAGCTATGGGTGATGTCATGGTACGGAACCCAGACATTTATATTTTTACCTATGTGGATGATGGATAGCGAGGCGCCTTAGATATTGGTCCCTAGTGGCCAAGTGATAGGTCCGATAGGACCGGAAAACGTGTGTTCAGGAATAATTAATCGTCAAAAGTAAGAGAGGACTGGCCCTTAAGATCCAAGGGTTCGCCAGCGTCCGAGCCCTGAGGCATTTGCTAGAGTGTCTCGAATTAGTGAGGAGTCATCCATGGCCTCGACTCATAGATGGAATCCAATTTCCAATAGGTGACATTTCGGTTTTAGTTGCAGAACTAGTTTGGCGACATAGTGGCATGGGATATTATGCCGTCTATGATTGATAAATTTATATTTGAAGTTGTTTTATACACTATACACTTATAGTAATATCAGGATGATTTGTTTTAAACGTACCAAGCATGTTTGTCTATTGTAAGGTAAAACTCTATCCTTCGCCTTGTATTGCATTGTGTGATAGGACCTGAGTGTTATAATAGCTTCATTTTTTCAAAAAGCATTGCGTTGTTTGTTTTATGCACTGGTATTCTTGGGAGAAAACTCGTTCCGTGTTATACGACGGGGTCCCTTGATTTACTCTATTTTAAAGTAAAGTTTTAAATAACTGTTTAGTTCTCACACCAGTCTCATGACTAACTCGAAGTTTATTATTTTAACCAAAACTCTGGGTGCCCCTATTTTCGACACGGGCAGTCAGTAGTTTCGGTTTTGCTGATATTTCTTTATACAGAATCCTGGATTTACAGCTGAAGCTATATTAGGAAAGCTCTGTATCCGTGTATTTCTTTCAACTGTGTTTTGAATTATTTTTTCGCTACTCTGTAATTTAAATCTCTGATATTTATCTGCTGTATATTATTTATTTATACTCTGTTACGTTCTTGTACTTTGATGTAATTGTTGTAATAGTAATGAAATGTTCTTATGTTTGCGTTCTGATTTGTCGTGTTCTCAACTCAATCCAGGCTTTCCCGTAAGGGCGAGTTTGGGTCGTTTCATTTTGAAATTTTCGGTAGAGTCTCCCTTGTATAGAGGGACTTCTGTAATATTGCAGGAATAACAAATATATATACATCGACCCACACGGTCGGGAGATCCAATTCATAAACCAAATTTTATATTTTCGCATAGGTGTACCTTATATAAGCGCTATTAGGCATATTTGCTCAACTTATATGCTATCTGTGCAACCCAAAATCAATCTTCATAGCTTTCTGGTACTTGTATTTAATTTCTCATGTAAGTAATAAATACATGAAATTTTAAATGACATTTCACTGATCAACAAGTGTAACTATACAAATTCTCAGAACCCAACATGTAGCATCATTCATTTTGGAAGGTATATGCAAATACAAGATTAATCATTTAGTTTCAATTCATAGGGGGTTCCATTCAGATTTATTATACTGGGACTCATTTCAATTTATTCGTTCTAGATAGTTCTCAATCAAGTTTATTCACCTTTAAATTTATACTTATACAGGCTATTTCAATTACATCATTCAAACTGATTTCCAATCATTTCATTTGGATTCATTAACTTGCATCTATTTCTATTTTCCCAAACACAAGTCAAATTCCCATTGACATAAATTAAATTTTATTTCAATTTCAACTTATAAGATTCATTTTAACTCAACACAAGTTAAATTAAATATTAAAATTATCATTTTCACATTTCATATTTGAAATCTCTTTTGGTTAAATCACTCCAGCTTCATAATCAAATTTGAATTCCATTCAAATCAACATTGGTGTATTTGTTGATTATAATGATTTAAGAAAAAATATTACTTTAAACTTCTTTGAAAAATATACTAGCAAAAATAATATAAAATAATTTTACATCCAATTACAAATATGCGCTCTCATATATACAATATAACTCAACCTAGGGTATTACTAACCCTGTAACAGCGCCACTTTCGATGGCCTCAAAAGTTGTGTCATTATATAAGAAATATAATAGATAGAGAATAGAACTAACACAAACATCAGAATCTCACAGCAGAATTTTTACAAAATATAATATCACTTAATATATTACATATCAGAGTCTGCTACATCATAGAATATTTCATCATTATACATGATTACGGGCCCAATACAACATACAAACTCGATACTTAGGTATAGACAGAACTACTAAGCTGACTTCATGATTTCCTGTCCAAAATACTCCAAAGGATTCCAATAGTTACCTGAATCACTTGTCTACCCATAACAATTATTATGAGTACCCAAGAGTTTAGGAAAACACAGAAAAATAAACTCAGGGCCAGTCAGGGGACTGGTGTGAGTAAACAATTTTAAACAGTTTAAAAGCAAGATAATATGGAACGGGGTTTTTCTCTTATGAGAACATGCTGATTTAACGTTAGAAAACCATTCGAAAGAAAAGATAATACTAAGACCTGCCCACACATAAACATTGACGGTTTTTACCTTAATATAACCCAAACCATTTTTGATATCAAAATCATTTGATATTATAATGGTTTTTATCAAATAAATAACCATTTAGTGGAACGCTTGCATCTCACGCTCCACATATATAATATAAAATCAAAAACCGCGGGCGCTTATTGGAGATTGAATTCCAAATATGACAAGGTATGGGACCACCTACTAATCAGTGTACTCCAGAGGGGATACACCGGGGTTCAATAAGAACATCTTGCAACTCGGCCACACTTGACCGCCCACTCATTTAGCTTGAGTGTAGCGAATATATTATCACCCCCACAGTTGGGAGCGACCCACCGTTTCCGAAACCTGCAGCAACGAAAAGAGATTAAGAAACAAATAAGAATTTATCTAGATGGTGATAATACACCCTGCTTGGGAATGACCCACCTAGCCATGTTGCCTGCCCAAATTTTGTCATTTCCTGGTTGTGAGGCTTGAGGCTACGTTATCTACTAGAACACCTGTCCACCGTTCACTTTGAATGCCATATTGTCAAATCCGTAATCACATATTGATTACACAAATACACACTGAGTGTAAAATAAAGAGAAATTACCTTCTCACCACCAACTTGATATATTTGTAAAAATCAACGGGCGTGATCGTTGGAAATACTCTGTCAGACATTCATCCATACAAGTTGTCTTGGGACTGGACAAACCGAAGGCACTAATCAAAATATCCCTTGCATATCTCCGTCTACAATTATCTTCAATAATCTCTGACACGCGATGTATAAATCGAATCGAAGTGGAATATTAATTCCAGACTCTTCGAAATGATTAGCGTAATGTCTTATACGGTTAATTGATACTTAAGTAAACTGATTCCATTTTATCTCAAAACATTTCTTGTTTCAAAAGTAATAGTTATCAACTTCTCGATGATTGAATTAGATACACTTCAAGGATTAACACAAATGAATTACCCAGATAGTCGATAATAATGTCTACTATAGTTTGATTAATTCATTTCATACATTCTTTCAATCATAAGCTTCGACCAAACATAATTATATATATATGTGTGTATTTTTTAAATCCAGATATTTGACTGTCTTTTATAAATGAACAATTAAAGCATGTGCGTCATACACGGTACTTCATTCAAAAATGTTAGCATGTTTACACGACAATTATTTGCACTTTATATCTTTGTCTTATCTTGTAAATTGTCTTTTATTTATTACACACCTTAATAATTAAATTTATACTAATTTCTATTTTATATGTTATATTTTTTTTCATTCCTATTAAATTTCAGCTTGGCTCAATTACTTCTTAATGTCGGCTATAATTCAACATACTTGAATTACCTTATTATTTTATAAATGTTTAAGCAAATTATATATATATATATTTATTTATTTAAGGTTATTATTTTCTAAAGTAAAGTCATTGACTATTTATTTAACTATCTTATAACCTTAAAATCCCTTTTTCTCTTTGTCTTATGTTTTCCTTCTAATAGATCTCTTCTTTTTATCTAATTTATCTTACTAAGCCCTTGAGGCCCAACCACTTCGGCCCATCCTTCTTCTCACCGGCCCAAGCATGTTTGGCCCATTTCTACCTTATTTTATACACTTTAAAATCTCCTTTTTATATTTTTACTTGTTTTCTTTATTATATATTTTCCATTTCTAATTTGATTTAAAGATTTTCCTAAAGGCCTTACAATTAAATACCTTGGCCCAAATACATTTTGGTTTGCTTGCTTCACTTGACCCGGTATCCTTGGCCCGATCACTTTCCTTCTCCCTCTTATTAGCTAGCTAATTCCCTATTTTCTACATTGGCCTGGTAAGGTCCACTTCCATTTCTAATAAATTTATTTTATTATCATATCTTTTCTCTTGTTAAACTGCTACCACCACATCTGTTTCTTCACTTCTATCTGCCACCGTTTCTTCTTCACTTCCCAGACAAGAATACATCACATCTCCCCTTATGTTCTCTCCTTCATCAACTCCTTCGACAGTCACTCCCTTGCTTCAACCACTCACTTCTTCCTAGTCCCAAACTGTTACACTTCATGTTCATATTAGCACCAGGTTCTTATTATTATGACTGCAAAAATCAAAGCCCAGCTTCCACTTTTGTTGTTATCCTACTTCCTTTGTTTACACTACTGCGTCCCTTTATCACTTAGTCTTTTACTACTACTTTGTTTTACAATTACTACCATATGTTCACGTTTCAACACAGTAAAACCCTTGCCATCTCCTTTTTTAATGCTTCCACTTCTTTTCTAGTAACTGTGCACTGTCATACTGGTGCACATGCACCAACGCTCCAGTCATTCAACGGTTACCGGACCACCGCCCACCAGTCACGTTTTCACTCACGGTTTCCATCGACCAGTCGCCAAACCCCAAAAGAGTCTCCTCCTCAAAATCGCCACTTCACCGTGAAATACCCAAACATATCACCTTCAGGTCGTCACCACAAACCCGCCTCGTCCGGTCACCCCCGTGGTTCGATCATCCTCAAATTCCATAAACAGGAAGCTTACTCAAAACCCGACCTTACGCCTACATCCGGTGGCACTCGATACTGCCGTTGAAGTGCAGTTCGCCATTAACGGAATGTTATCCAAACGCACAGTGAAACCCTAGTTTTGTCAAAATCAAACCCAATACTTAAAAATTCTTATTATATTTTTTCTATGATCTCTAATCCTTCGTACCTCTCTGGCTCCGGCGCCGTCGTTTATAACCACCCCGATCACCGAAATTTGACTCAAGCTCAATTTTTTGATCATCTCGAAATTCTCCTTACTCACATTACTAAATGTTATGATATTACCATTAAAAATCATGATTTTCGAAGATTAACACAACCATATACCTGAATTGGTAAATGGTGATGGTCGAAAATCTAAGTTTTAAAACTCTTTACTGTAAATTTATTTTATATTAGAAAATATATGTTCTACTTTTGGCCACAACCATTTTTACATTATACTGGGGGTAATTTCAATCAACTTTGATGTTTAACTCAAATACAAATACTGACTGACACTAAAGTTTTTGATTTTTCCTCAATCAACATAGTGAGTATATTGTACACAGTTTATACATACAAGTGATTCAACCAAGCCTGAGCAACATGTATATCTGATGGTATAAATTCAGTCGTATTACGTGAATATATTTTCTTGGATCCATATATACAAATACTGAAATAGATTCAAAAGGGAAGAAAGGAAAAACAAATGGAGTTTACTCACTAGTTTCTAGCTCCTCTATTTTACTGCTGTTCTGGTTATAATCTTCTACTTTGTTTGATCTCTCTGGTTTGAATGTTTTGCTTGAGAAGAGTATGAGTTTATGTTTGTATTTATAGGTGAGATTTAGCATAAAAAAATTAGCTTTATTAAATAGTTGTAGGCTCTTTATCCTACAGATAAAACATCTGATGTAACAGCATATTTATGCTTCAGTTTTCCAGTTTTAATTTCGATCTGTTATCAGAAATCACATGCTAAGTTTGCATGTAAATGTACTATTACTTACCTTTTTAGAAACATTGCAATTTTCCTAAGGACATATCTATTTTAATGTATGCTGCCAAATGTTTTAAAGACGAAATGATCTATCTTTTCATTGTTTTTAAATTGAAATTCTGCTTACGTTTTAAACTGCAGCTTTTACTCTTATTTAGCTTTTAGGCTAGGTTAGGTGATATCTATCCACTTGCATATGAAGTTTGACATGAGATGAAAAGAATTTCCATGCTTATCTCATTAGAGTATTGTACTCTTATGCTAAGAAATCAACATACATGTTTGCGGCAAAAACCTCTCTTTGATTTGTTGTAATTTCAAATGTGTTCTCACATAAAACTATTGTACTACTATACTTAGATACCTAGATGCAACTACCTCCTTCTTTGATTTTATTGACATATAAAAACATGTTTTTATTTGCTAAAAAAGATTCTATACATGAATTTTTGTATTGATTGCTTTAAGGGATGGCTGTGTTATCATAGCCACTATTATGGATGTTATATCCCATAAATGTCTTGACTTTTGCTGATTGTTTTAAATGCAACCATACTTGTTTTATTGATGAATCATTTCATCAAACACGTGGTGTTCACCATAATATACTTTACATTGTAAACCTTTGTGTTTTGCCGGAATGGTTTCTTTTTTGCAAATGTTCTCTACATCATTCTCTTCACTGGTTTATAACTCATCTACATCACTAAATGCCATTTTACATTATGTTATAATTTGTATGTGTAAGTATTTTATGTTTTTGTTGTAAACTTATCTTATGTATTATGCTATAAGTGTAAGTGTATCGGATTTTAGTTGCATGATTTCATTAACTATCATAAGCCAAAATATATGTATATCTACACATACATTTATATACCATTCATATATATTTCTATATATGCTTACAACTTTTTAAGTTGTTTTTGTTTGTTATAGTTTAATTCCATTTTAAATTAATTAGCTCATTATAATCAATGTTTTATTATCAAACAAAGTCGTTAAAAACCGGGACATTACAATCCACCCCCCTTAAAAGAATTTCATCCCCGAAATTAAAGAGAACGAGCAGATCCAGTTTTAACCAAAGTTCAATAACTAACACACATCCTTAACTACCCATCACACTCTTCAAATAAACCTCTTGTTTGATTTATTGATTAAAATTTTGAAATTTAATTTACGTTTAAAGAATTCTGATTCAAAATGAATCTCACTTTCCAATATAGTTGGTTTACAACAAAAGACGTATGGCTCGTATTAGAGTTTGGATTTCAAACATGACAAGGTATGGGACCACCTCCCGATTAGTGTACTCTAGAGAGGATACACTGGGCTTTAATAAGAACGTCTTGCAACTCGACCACACATGACAAACCACTCGTTCAACGTGAGTGTACCAAATATATTATCGCTACAGTTGGTAGCGACCCAAACTGTTTCGCGTAAGATACAGAAGTGACAGAAGAAACAAATGAAATTTCTCTATATGGTGATATACACCCTAATGGGAATGACCCACATAGCCACGTTGCATGCCCGATTTTTTCATTTCCCAGTTGATGAGGCTTGAGGTCACGATTATCTTTCAGATAACATCACATTAACTTTGAATGTCACATCCATCAAATCACTAATTGATATCCACAAATATAATCAGGGTGTTAAGCTAAAATAAGTTGCCTTCTCTTCCACAAAGCTTGGTATATTTATAAAAATCAACGTGTACTCTGTCAAACGTTCATCTATACAAGTCATCTAGGAGCAGGATGAACCGAAGGCATCCTCCAACCTCATCCGATATAGCAATCACCCCAAAGATCAATAGCAAGCAGTCCTTGCAATCCATATATTTCAACCATGATAGAATCACAGTTCATCTCTGGAAGCTAATCAGAGTTAAGTAGTTCTTCCGTTTTATGCAGATCTACGGTCTTCAATGCTCCATATTTTTCCTACAAGTTAGTTTCGAATGCCAAGTCGTTTCGAGGTGGGTTTGGGTCTAGTTCCCATCCCTGGCTCTTCGAACTAACATGTCAAAAGTCCAAGAACAATATTTCATTGATAGTCGGGTTTTTAACTATCAATTCAAACAATACAGTCAAGTAAATTTGTAGCTCAGACCCCTTTAATAAAAAATTGTTTATTTAAAATCATTTCATTGATTAAAATCTTATCTCAGGAAATCTCATTGTCTTCGTTACTTTAAAAACAAAACTCGAGACTTCTCTTTTCAAAATAAACATATTCTCAAAAAGACCCTTTTTATTTCCTTTACTTTAGAAATATTGCTTTATATTCACAAAACTTCTTTTTATTCCTTTTATTTTGGAAATATTTCTTATAATTACTTAACCCAACGATATAAGTCAAATTACAAATCTTATACAGCTCGAACAATGTTAAATGATACGTCATTTAATTTAAACCCAATATTTTAATTAAATTTCTAAAACTTTGCAACTAAAGTTGCAATATTATTTCTCTGGTGGAAATAATAAATTATTTTCAATACCTTACCATTACAAACTAGTATCATCCCTCAATAATAGTGAAGACGTTCAAGCTGTGGTATATTCTATTTACCTCTTACAAACCTTTACCAATATCTAAGAAATTTCCTTTAGTTAATCATATTATTGAGTAAATTCTTTATAAACTAAACTAAATTTCATTGTAATTCGAATTCTTCTTAATTGAATTCCATTTAATAGTAATCACTACAGTTAATTAAAAATAATCATTCGCTAAAGTAAAAATAGTTTACTCCATTATAAACTAAAAATAAAATTAGTTATACTATTTTTGAAACAAAATTTATTAAATAATAACTAACTTCATTGACGACCATTAACTCGATAATTATCCTTAAACAATAGTAACTAGAAAGTTAATTAACTTTCTAGAGATCTTATTGATTTTACATAATTATTTATAAAATTTATTTCGATTAGACTAAATGAAAATAAACAAATTAGAAAACTAATTTTTAATCAAACAGTTGACTTGGTCAACTAGAAACCACCAGTTAACTTGTTAATTGATTTCAATTAATCCCTCCTCTTAAATTAATTAATAATATAATTAATTTAATAAAATCGCTCAAATGTTTTCTTAAAAACAATTATTCCAAATTATTAACCCGCAGGTTAAATTCTAACTAGCTTCTTTTAAAACTTATTAAAACATTAAAATTACTATTCATAGTATTTTATAACTATTTTGAAAAAAATAACTTATAGATATCAATTAATTTATAAAACTTCTATTTTTATATAAATTATAATTTAAAACTTTGTTTCAGTTATAAAATAAAATTTATAACTTTAAATACGTAGATTCGCCTAACGGTGAATTAACGTCTAAAAAGGTGAATTTTAGGTCATTTGTTGCCGATCCCTTAATCAATACCGTATTGATTACAATGCAATAATTGTTGAATTTCAAGTCAACAATCAACATCCAATCAATTTTACGGTTACCGGGTTAAACTGTTCAGATATAAACAATATGAAAATAAATAACACAAATATTGAGTAATCCAGTTGGACCCCTCCAATCTGTTTTTCCCTGCATCACATTTCATATTATATAATAATGCATGTGAAATAAATAATCTAATCTAAATATCCAGGATGGCATAATATAAATGATTACAATCATTTAAACAAACAATAAAAATTGAAAGCATCCAAATCCAATTTATATTAACGATGATAAATTATAATTATATGAATTTAATCACATCATAGGATTCTAGAAGGCGTGAGAGTTAACTCGCCATTTGTTTTCGATTGACGATTCAATGTTGTTTCATTTAATTTTAAACAAGCATTTAAAATTAAACAAAAATCCAATTGCTTCATATTCCAACCAAACCATCTTGGTCGCGTAAGATACGTCTCTACTACTCAACGGATCTTGTTTCATCGAATTCTGCTTATGTAGATAAAAGTTACAACTATTACATGTTAAATAAATTAAATGATTATTAAACTAAGTTAATTATTAATTAAATAACTTTTATTACCATTTAACTTAACTAATCTTCTTCCGCTATAAGGAAACTTACGATTCCCTATCTCGACAAAAAAACCTGACTCCATACATCACCCGTCATCCTTCACTACAGACCGCCAGAGCCTCGCCAGACACAACTGTTGTCTTCGCCCATCCCAAGCGGCGGTATGCCTGAAAGTGCGACCCCCAACGCCAATGAGGTTAGCTAGAAAATGTTGTAATACATTTTCCGTTCATGTGACGATTCCCCCATCGACCGACCACCTAAGGCTTCGCCGCCACCACTGCTGGAACCGCCTTCCTCCTTCTTCCTTCAGATGCCCTGACCCAATACCTCATTCACCGCCCTCAAGTTAGAAAATACTCGAACCCTACCTCAAAACACAAGACCTATGTTCAACTCACAAAATCTGACGCCACCATTCACCACTGCGCTTTCAGCGATAAGCCCTTCCTCTCATCTTCCTTCGCCCTTCATGGCAAATCACCTGAAATGGACCCCACCTCTTTGAAATAAGAAAAATATGTAACTACAATAGCTCGTTGTTCTCGATGATTCTGTCCACCTCGATTCACCATTAGCCAATAAATTTTACCAGTAGGTCTCCCTCAACATCCTCTACAACTTCCTAGTTGATGACTTCCTACAATTCGTTACTATTTGAGAGATAAAAATTAAAATATGAAAACGGGTTTATATGTAAAATGTCGGCTGATTGATTTGGGGATTCGGGTTTGGTTAGGTTAGGGTAATTTATAGTGAAGATATTTTGGGTTTATTATTATTCTATTTGATTATTTGGATTATTTTTATTAGTTCATGCCTATCGCCATTTCCGATTGATGTTTCTTTATTCATATGATCACATACGAACTCCGATTGCGATGAAAATAAACATCATGCTATGGTTAGACATTCCGAACCTAATGAAACTTGTTTCGTCCAAATCCGAGTTCGTTTGCAAAAATGGCGCTAGTTTGTGTTCAAATTATTTATTTATTCACATTTTAATTTTTGCACGCTCACATTACAATTCTGATTGGTATAAAACTTGAAATCTAGCGATAATTAACCACTACAGATTTAATAAATTTCATTTCGTAGAAATTCGAGGTCGTTTGAAGAATGCCACTTTTAAAGGTCTAAATTAAATCGAAATAAATCGATTTCAAAACACTTCAATATAATAACAAATTATTATATCGTATATATTCGAATAGAATTTCATTTAGCTTCAAAATAAACTTCTCCAGATTTTAAACTTAACATATTTAATTTCAAATTAAATCGATATTCAATATATTAAAAATTCTTTCATTTTATATAATAAATCGTTATGGTTTAGAAATGGTTCCATAGCGAGCTTCTGAAAGTTTGATTTTGACATAACTCAAAATTACAAGGTGAAATCTCGGGTTTTCTCTTTCATTAGAAAATAATTATAATCCAATCGATCTGTACCAACCTGGAATTTCTGGACCAATTTAAAATTTTGATTTTAGCTATTTTAATGAATATGGAAATATAAATTGGTTATTTTTGCTAAACAAAATTTTTATATTTTATTTGACTTAGAATAAACTCAGTAAAATTATTAAATTGATTTATAAGCTTTATTTTTAAAATTTTGAAAATTAGATTTTGAAAATCAATGCATAACCCTTAAATAACTAAAATTTTGCATATGAGCTCAGAATTCAGCAAAATAATTTTTTTTGGAATCATAATGACAAATCATTGTTGGATTCCAAAGTGCGCATCAAACGGAGTCAGTATGTATCTGTGAGAGGCAAAATCATTTGTTCAAAAATAAACAGTCATTTTACAAAGGAACATTATTTAGACGACCTCGGAATTTGATTCTACCTTTTTTTTTGGATTCGTATAGTCGAATAATGGTAAGATCCCAAGTTCTGTGATTTTTAGAATCTGTATGTGGCCGAGCGTGATTTTTCAGTAGAAAAATAGTCACTATTTTGGCTTTAAAAATTCGATGTTTGTGCATACGGACTCAAAATTTGATGAAACAAGTTTCGTTGGATCCGTAATGTCAGAGAGTTGTTGCATGTCAATTTTCATTGAAAACGGGATCCGTAGGTGACCACACGGATTTTTAAATGATGAAAATGAGTGATATTTAAGTATAGAAAAATATAAAATCAATAAAAATAATAATTTCCTCCACTATATAATATCCTTTTCACCTCCTAAACCTAATCATATTCCTCATTTACACGCAACCCCTATTTCTTCACATTTCCTAAACCTAAATGCAACTTCTAAATTCAAGAACAAATCAAAGAAAAATCCATAAATCCTGAAACTTATATATTTGAGTTCATGTGGCGATTAGCTTGATGTGTATGAGTTTGGTGAAGATTTTGTGCATACCAAATTTTACAGCGTGTGTGCGTTTTTGTTCTTGGATCCTAGGGTTGGAATTTGTGACAAATGCAAGCAACGATATACGTTTTATTTATTGTATTTGAGCTTAGCATAGAAAATAACATCGATTATGTAAGTTAGGATGGATTTGGTGACAAAAAGTGTTGAGAGGAAGAAGGGGCTGCGCACGTTTTGACAGTGAACGAGATTTTTGGGGAAGCTTGAGTTTAAGATTCATGGTGTTGACATTGTAGAGGAGAAGAGAAGAACAACAGTGTTTACGGTTTGTGTTTTTGTTGAGAAACGAAGGAGAAAGAGGTGGAGGAAGCTTGCATGAAGATGGACATGGAGGGGCTGCGTTTTTGGACTAAGTACGTGAGTTTTGGAGAGAGAGAGAGGGATTAGAGGAAGTGATTAGAGAAGAAATAAGGGTAATTAATTAATTTATGTTAATGTTAATGACATCTATATACATGAATCTTATAAAAAGCATAACTTTTTCATACAAACTCGGAATTCAGCGAACCAAGATCCGTTGGAACCGTATCGATGAGAGCTTCGCAATGAAACTAATTTTGAGTGATTTGGATATCATATGTGGACTGTGGAGCCGAAAAAGTCACATTTCCCTCGTATAAAGACTGACAGAGTGGAAACCAAGGAGAGAACTCCTTCTCACTAAAAATTATATTTTATCATGTTATTGTATTCATGTATAAAAATATATAGAATTGCCAGTGTAGATTTTTATCAGTTTAATCAGTATAAATTGTATACGGTGCCTGTCAAATCACTTCCCTCGTCCACAGACCATGGACGATTTAAATTGACTGTATTGTGTGTTGTTTGTGATGGTGAAATGTTTAACGTATTAAAAATAATGTTAACATTAATGTGGTAGTTGAAATTAAATTATAAATATCCATTTATAATTTAAACAGTGAAAATTGGCTAATTAGAAAAATAATTCAAACCGAATTAGAATTGGTTAAATTTGTTAACCAATAATTTATTTAAATAAACTGTTGTTGTTTGAAAACCCCACATGGGTCTGGGGATGATAATATATTCACACCTCCCCTGAATTTAATTATATGTCAATCGATTGAACGATAGACTGTGATAAGCGTTATTTAATTATTTAATTCTTATACAATAGTAAATTTCACTTTGGATTTGAATGGACTGTTTAATGATTATTTATCATTATTGTTGAATATATGCAATGTATGAAATCCATATAACTGAAATTATAGGGTAATTGATTGAGTCGCGTTCCGATTCAGAAATAAAGAGTAGTTTGAAATAAAGAATATTTTAAAATAATGTATGTTTCATATATAATATTCATGTGTTTGAATAAAATGTTTTAACAATAAAAATAACATTTTTATTGTATGTATGAACCACTAAAAATATTCATGTGTTGAATAAAATGTTTTAACAATAAAAATCACATTTTTATTGTATGTATGAACCACTAAAAATATTCATGTGTTGAATAAAATGTTTTAACAATAAAAATAACATTTTTATTGTATGTATGAATCACTTAAAATATTCATGTGTTGAATAAAATGTTTTAACAATAAAAATCACATTTTTATTGTATGTATGAATCACTTAAAATATTCATGTTTGAAATAAAATGTTTTAACAATAAAAATCACATTTTTATTGTATGTATGAATAACTCAAAATATTCATATTTAAATTATGTTTTTGTTAGATAAAAACATCGTCTTTAACATGTTAGTGAAGTAATAAAAATATTGATATGTTAAATTATGTTTTTGTTAGATAAAAACATCGTCTTTAACATGTTAGTGAAGTAATAAAAATAGCCATATGTTAAATTATGTTTTTGTTAAATAAAAACATCGCCTTTAACATGTTAGCGAAGTAATGAAAATAGTCATATGTTAAATTATATTTTTGTTAGATATAACATCGTCTTTAACATGTTAGTGAAGTAATAAAAATAGTCATATGTTAAATTATTTTTTTGTTAGATAAAAACATCGTCTTTAACATGTTAGTGAAGTAATAAAAATAGTCATATGTTAAATTATGTTTTTGTTAGATAAAAACATCGTCTTTAACATGTTAGTGAAGTAATAAAAATAGTCATATGTTAAAATATATTTTTGTTAGATAAAAACATCGTCTTGAACATGTTAATGAGGTAATAAAAATAATCTTATGTTGAATTATATTTTTGTTAGGTAAAAATATCATTTTAATGTGAATATGAAGTGAACAAAATTTACATGTGTTGAAATATATTTTTGTTCATTAAAAAGTATTCTTTTTAACATGTGTAGGAAGTGGATAAAATTCACATGTGTTGAAATATATTTTTATTCATTAAAAATATCATTTTTAAGATGTGTAGGAAGTGGATAAAATTCACATGTGTTGAAATATATTTTTATTCATTAACAATATCATTTTTAACATATGTAGGAAGTGGATAAAATTTACATGTCTTGAAATATATGTTTGTTCATTAAAAATATTATTTTTAACATGAATGTGAAGTGTAAAAATTTACATGTAGTGAAATAAAAATGATATATATATATGTATGTATATATGTATTAAAATAAAACGAATTGCACGCGGTAGTTCGTGTTTTGGAATAGAAATTTTAAATGATTATACCGAGAGATCCGACCATCGAATTTTCCCAAAACTGGAACCGTTGGGTTCGCTTTGGAAAGATCTTTCCAATGATATTAAATTTGTTAAGACCCAATGGTTAGATTTCAAGAAATGTGTAATACAGGTCTGAATAAAAACAGCGGCAGAGCCACATAATGACATGAAACGTCGTTCGAATTAAATGAGCTATTTTTATATAAGTAAAAATAGCGATAAATCATTATAAAATATTATAACCGATATGGAGTGGAAATAAACCAATTTCCCATGGTTTATAAAGTAATATGGACGTTTAGATCATTTGAGTGACGATCCCAAAACCCCGTGACACGGTGTTAAGGATAATCATTGGAATATAACACATTAATCATCATTAGCAGATCACAGATAATAGCATAAACAGAAAATAGAATAATTTACACACATATGACAGCGAAATCATATAGATATCATCACATCAGAGAGCACAGTACAGGATACAACTTAGTGCATAATGATACATAATCAGTCACCATCGCCTAAAGCGGAATCATACATAAAGAGTACACAAAATAAATATCAGTCTACATCGCCAAAAGTGGAATCATAATATAGATACAATAATGGCGGAGAAAATCAAAGTCAGCACGGTGTAGTCAAGCCTCGCCATGAGCCAAAAGTGCGTCAAAAACCTGTAACTAGGCTGCCCGTGTGAAAATGAGGGCACCCGAGTTTGCAAGGTGAAACAAACTACGAGTTAGTCATGGGACTGGTATGAGAAATCTACTTAACTTATTAACAATAATAATAAAGCAAATCAAAGGACCACGCCACTTTCGCGGAACGGGTTTACTCCAATGAGTGCTAGTGCATGAAATAAAGTAAATGATTAAATCATCGCAATGCTTTTTATAAAGTGAAGCCATTATAAGACTCAGGTCCCATCACACAATGCAACGCAAGCCGGAGGATAGAGTTTTACCTTATAATGGCTAAAAATGCTTCATACGTATAAAACAAAAGTGTTTGATATTATTACTAGTGCATATATGTTTTAAAAGCAAAGTCCATCATAAATATCAATCCTAGACGGCATGGGTACCATATATCATGTCGCCATACTAGTAATACAATCACATTCGCATATTTCGTATTGGAAATTGGATTCCTTCATGAGTCGAGGCAAGGGGCAAGCTCCTCTCCGATTCGAGACACTCTAGCAAATGCCTCGGGACCGCACACAGCAATCCCTGGATCCTCCAAGGCCGGTCCTCTCTTACTTTTGAGGATTGGCAATTCCTGAACACACGTTTCCCGGTCCTTACATACCTATAATCGAGGCGCCACGTATTCCAACAACCACACAGGTGAAAAGTAGATATAAATGTCAGGGCTGGGAGGTCACTGATACCACCATAGCTAGAAAGAAACGTCGTGCACTCCTTGGGTCCTTCTCCCGTTTTTGACTCATACCGGGGTGTGAGGCTCGCGAATTCACGTTATACACAAAGCTACGTCACACAGACCATGCTTTGATCATCAACCACAAGACTTTGCTTTGCAACAGAAGCCTTGATCATATGCCACTTAGGCGTGCCACACAGGCAATCCACTCCATGCGACTTATTTCTATCAATACATAACCTCTGAGCTCGTACGTCTCATAGAAGGGCGTTAAGCAAGAGAATAAATTCTCCGCCGCCAAACAGATATATATTTAACAGAGATCAATCAGCACAGAACAAAATCCAATGTCAGACACACAGTCCATTTACAAGTCCGTTCTGGGTCTGAACGAAACCGGAGGCACCAATTCCTCGCATATCCATACAATCAACAGTATGTCTGGACGGCTACTACTTCAGCTCCTTCATGGTAGCTACTCCAATCACGAGCATCAGTAGCGCCCATCCATTCAGTGTGAAGATCGTCGGTCTTCAACCACCTTCGACTCTTCGACTTCTCAACGTCGATCGATTATTTGAAATGAGATGAACTCGGCCTTTTCAAATAATCCACGTATATTTAAATTTTCAAATCAATTTATCACATGGTTGGACTATTCAACATTCACATTTCAGTTCTTTAGTTATAATTCTCATGTTAAATACATTCAACCACCACATATCAAGCAAACACAACGAAATTGATTTA
Source organism: Allium sativum (assembly GCA_030737875.1). Classification (NCBI taxonomy): domain Eukaryota; kingdom Viridiplantae; phylum Streptophyta; class Magnoliopsida; order Asparagales; family Amaryllidaceae; genus Allium; species Allium sativum. Next base: position 561,956,344 of record CM060919.1, on the reverse strand, counting down.
TTTCCACTCTATATCGTCTATAGTATTTTATAACGATATATCGCCATTTTTATTAAATTTAAAACGGTATATTTAATTAAACGACGTTTCAGGTCGTGCCGATGCACTGGCGCTGTTTTTCATCAAATTTGTTTTACACTTATCTGAAAATCTAACCATTGGATCTTCACAAATTTTATATCAATAGGAAGGTCATTTCAAAACGAATCCAACTGTAACGATACGGATTTTGCCCGGACTTAATCGACCGCTAAATCGACCAAGACCGTTCAATTCCCGCATACGTTAACTTTGGGAATACAACAACATCAAAACAATAACAGCAGACTTTTATAACATCATAATAAATGTTACATCAGAGTACAGAATATATATATCAGAGTACATTAAATAAATTTACAGCGGAAGAAAATTTTACATTACTTTAATACAGTGCAGCGGAAATAAAATAACTAAGACAGCGGAAGACTTTTCTATGCTCTGGACACAGCTTTGAGCTTCAATCCAGGATCCTGCTAAAGAGATAAATATCTGCAAAAAGCTACTCGACTGCCCGTGTGGAAAAGAGGGCACCCGAGTTTGCAAAAGTGGAAACAAACAACGGGTCAGTCGTGGGACTGGTGTGAGAATTCTTAACTAATATAACTAATAGTAATAAGGCAAATCCAAGGACCACGCCGCTAAAGCGGAACGGGTTTTATTCCAATGGATTGCCGTGCATAATTTAAGTAAATCGCCAAAACAACGCAATGCTTTATAGAAAAATGAAACCATCATAAGACCCAAGTCCCATCACACAATGCAACGCAAACCGGAGGATAGGGTTTTACCTTATAATGGTCAAACATGCTTGATACGATAAAAACGATATTATTATTAGTGTGTATATGTTTTAAAACATTTCAAAGTAAATGTATCAATCCTAGGAAGCATAGGTACCATATGCTATGCCTCCATACTAGTAATACAATCAAAACCGCAAGGGTCGTATTTGGAATTTGGATTTCCATCTGAGTCAAGGCTAGGGAGGAGCTCCTACCGATTCGAGACACTCTAGCTAATGTCTCAGGATTCCCCGCAGTGAACCCTTGGATCCTGCAGGGCCGGTCCACACATACAGCTTCGTGGATTGGCAATTCCTGAACACACGTTTCCCGATCCTATAGGACCTATCCGAGGCGCCTCATTCCATCATCCACATAAGTAAAATGTCAGGGCTGGTAGGTCACTGACACCACTCTAGCTAGAAAGAAACGTGCTGCTCTCCCTGCGTTCCCTTCTCCCGTTTTAGACTCCGCCGGTGTGTGAGGCTCGTGAAGTCACGCTATACCCAAAGCTATGCCTAAACAGGCTATGCTTTGATCATCCCACAAGGCCTGCTTTTCAACAAAGCCTTGATCATATGCATCTTAGCATGCCACATCGTCAATCCATACCATACCATTGATTTCTACCAACATATAACCTCTGAGCTCATACGTCTCAGAGAAGGGTGTAAAACACCAAACAGATATATGTTTAGCAGAGATCAACGAATACAGTATAAAGGAATACAATGTCAGATATACAATCCATTTACGCGCTTATGCTCTGGGTTTGAGCGAAAGCCAAACCCGTGCAATCAACACTACGTCCGGACGGCTACTACTGTCGCCCCTTCAAGGTAGCTACTCCCATCATGGGTCTCAATAGCAACACACCCATTCGATGTGAAGATCGTCGGTCTTCAATCACCGTCTTCAACTCTTCGAACGTCGTATCATTATTTGGAATGAGAGTAAACTCGGACTTTCCAAATAATTCTCGCATATATAAATTTGCAAACCATTCTATATCGTTATTTATTCTTTTATAAATATAAATATCGTCCATTAATTTCATGTATATATATATCGTCCATTCATTTCATAAATATCGTCCATTCATTTATCGTGTCAAAGAATTTATAATTCAACAATTTATTCTTTTTATTTCAACAATCATACAAAATAAAAATGATATTTTATTTTATATCATTTCATTAAAGCCAACATATATACAATTAAAAGTCTTTTAAACGTTTAATTCTTTTCAAATAAAAAGGTCCTTATTTCAATATATATAGACACGACATCAAAAATATGTTCATTTTTACTATATGAACATGATCTTAAAAATATATTTATTTTTAATATGGTAGCATAAACCTTAAGTATGTTTGAATATCATACATATATTAACACTATCTCAAGATTTGCCTTTCATTTCATATGCAGTAATACTACTCTAAACATGAATTTTTATTTCATATGCGGTTTCTTGATTATGCATTTCATATGCGACTTCATGCTTTTTAAAACATGTTAAATTTCCATATGCGGTTCATGCTTCTAAATCATGTTTCATTTCATATTTTTATCTTTTTATTCGCATGTGAAGTGTAAATAAAAATTCCCTTCTTATTTTCATCTTTTTTATTTACATGTGAAAGTAAATAAAAGTTTCATTCTTATTTTCATTCTTTTATTTACATATGAAATGTAAACAAAAAATTTCATTCTTATTTTCATTCTTTTATTTACATATGAAATGTAAATAAAAATTTCATTCTTATTTTCATCTTTTTATTTACATGCGAAAAGTAAATAAAAGTTTCATTCTTATTTTCATTCTTTTATTTACATATGAAATGTAAATAAAAGTTTCATTACTTTTATTTATATAAAATATATAAATAAAATAACCATTTCATGTTTTCATTCATTTATTCATTTATAACATGAAAATATTCATTGCTTTATGGTTCATTTTCCATTTTCGATCACTTTCTTAATTCAGTGATTTTAACTACTTAATTCCCTTTCAATCTAATTAAAGATTTAATTAAAATCTTATTTAGTTTTAATCTTCCAAAGTCATTATTAAATGATTATTCAATTTTTAGGGAATTAATTCTATCATAAATTAGGGTTAAAGAATAAATGTTATTTAAAACATAATTCACGATAAACCCAAATTTAAATTTCATAAATTTCCCATTTAATATATATAATTAGATATCATTTATTTCATAGTATTTCATTTAAACTTAAATAAAATATTAATCTTCTTCGATTTCCTTTATAAAATGTATAACATAATTTATACGGGTTAAAATGGAGTTACTATTTTAAAATGAACTGAATAGCCCAATTCATTTTCCTTATCCATTTATTATGTTTATCTTTACATTTTATTATTTGATAGCGGGCCAGACCTCTCACATTAGGCCTACAACATGTGGATGCTGGATATGCCGGTTGGTTCCGGGTAGACTTCTACCACAGGTTGGGCTTAACCTCGTGTCTTGACCCAATTCGTATTTGTGCACTTGGACCTCTCACATTAGGCCCAACATTTATGGCTGCTGGATATGCCGGTTGGTTCCGGGCAGACTTCCGCCATAAATGTGACCTAACCTCGTGTCCAAATATAATTATAATTGTTAATTATAAATATTATCCTAGAATATTATTTTAAAATATTTTATATTTTAAAATATCCAACTACTTAATATCATTCCTTACTTGAAATGTTCTTTCATATAAAACTTTATTATTCCATTTCAATACATATTAACTTTCCATATTATTATGATATTATAATAATAATTATTTTCAAAACGGTTTTAATTGTGATATTAAAACCTACCATTTCAATATTAAAATGAAATCAATTTCCCAAATTAAATGTTAACATAAAATGGTATCTTTAAATTTCAAATCTTCTTATTAAAGTTGGAAGGTAATTTACCCATTTCTAGGATTTGTTTTGTAACTTTCCAAATAAATAAGATTTGATCTTCTCAATTCAATCGTCAATTAATTTCGTTAATTGAGTAATAAATGGAAATTAATTTCCTTCATTCAAAACTAGAATGAAATATGATCAATTCAAAACTTCTTTATCATTTCCTTTTTAAAAAGCGAATACATCATCTCTTACTTCAATTGCCAATTAATTTCATTTATTGAATAAAAAAAAAGAAATTTATTACATTCCTTCAAAAGCTTTTATTCAATACTTTAAAACAATAAATACACAATTCCTAAATTTAATTACCAATTAATTGCATTAGTTGAATATTTATTTATTTCACTCAAAGTTGGAATGAGACCCACTATTTCCATATAAATTAATTATACGGAAAATCAAACATTAATTATATCACAATTTCAAACATCCATCCAAAGTGCATTTCTAATTATTCCAAGGGTGACGTGTATTCAAATGTCAACCCATAACCCGTGTGGGGTTTCAGCCAACACAATTCACATATTATGAAATAAACTGTGCTTCTGGACGATGTGTAAAAATTTATCGTCCACTCACATAAACAAGCCAGGGTCGCTTGTAAATGGCAGTGTATACAAGTGCATTAAATTATAACATAAATGGTATAACCAATTAACGATGTTCACCTAATAGGTATTAATTGCATTCTTTTGAATGGAACAAATTTTAGAATAAAACTCCCTTTTGTATCATTTCAATTTAATGTAATTGGTCCATGGTTTAAGTATTTCCTTTTTAATCCATTCATAAATAAAGAATAAATTTATTCAATTTAATCTTTTTCCAAAACATTTTATCATTCTAGTCCTTTTAAAAATAAAGAACGTCACTTTTATTCATTTTAGTCCAAACAAATTCATGTTCACAAAAACCTTATTTTATTTTCAAAATAAAAATAAAAACCAAAACTTTATTTATTAAAAATAAAAATCAAATTTTTACATTTTAGTCCAAAACAAAATCAAAACTTTATTCTTCAAAAATAAAGACCAAAACTTTATTTTTATAATTATTCGTTTCATTAAAACGACGTTACAGGTCAGGTGTAGTTATAGCGCTGTTTTTCCAAAAATACGAATTACACATAACTCAAGATCTAACCGTTGAAAATTTTCAAACTTGGTATTGGTGGAAAGATTTTTCCAAAGCGGACCCAATGGATCCAGCTTTGGAAAAATCCAACGGTTGGATCTTCCGTTATAGTCATTCAAAGTTTGAAACTCAAAACATGAACTGCACCTGCCTGAAACGTTAAAATTATAATTTATATTGAAAATATAAATTATATAAACAATTCTAAAAACCAATTTTATTTTCTAAAATTCCATGTTAATAAAGATGTCATCTTTAATTTCAGAAAGAATAAGAAAACAAAAATTTGTTCTTTTTGTCCACAAAAGACAATTTTGCATAAAAGCCCAAATTTTGCCAAAATCGATTAAAATATTATTTTTTATCAAAAATCAACATTTTAATTAAATATTCATTTCCATGTAGTTCAATAAAATGAAATATTTATTTAGTTCAACGATTTTGTATAAAATTCACGTTTTCATGTAAAACATGAAAAAATGAAATTTTGGTACAAAATTGCAAATCTAAATAACATCCATTTTTCTGAAACAACAATAAAAATTATAAATTTAAATTTAAATATAAATTCTTAAGAATATAGAAATAAAGAATGAATTTTATTTACACAAATTTACCCATCAATATTCATTCCACAATCAATGACACTCACAACGTATACATGAACAGAACTGCCAATAATTACATAAACATCCATCACCAATATCAGTCATTCGTCACCAATCCATATTCTTGTACATACAAACATCAATAACACAAGAAAGATAATTTAATTTCATAAATTATAAAATAAAGAATCTCACCTTTGTTCTAATTTAGTTTTACAATCCATAATCGCTCCGAATCAGTCCAAATCAGTTTCTAAGCCTCGCCTACGTCGATATGGTTCTACCGGTTCTGAAATTTTCAGATTAAGAGTTCGTATGAGTTTATAATCAATTTTCCAAATTAAATAAATAATAAAAATCAAAATTTTCATAACCTTTGTTTTGGTTTGGAGTGGCGGCTGGTTCATGAGAGAATAGGGTTAGGTTTTGACCGTATATACTAGGGGTATATATATTAATAAAACTATTTAATTCTTATATTTCAAAAAGGCCCGTTAATACAATTGTTACAAAGGAATTTAATTGGATGGATAGGAATAAAGAGAATACAAACGTACACGTGGTTCTCTTTTACAAATTATATTTATAACCTGCCCATTATGATTTATATTAATAACTTAATTCTTTTTATCTAACTAGACAAATTAAAAATGTCATTTTAAATGGCAAACCAATGACATTACTTAAATGACAATTCCTATGTAAACATAACATTTCTACATATATGACATTTATGTTTTAACAATTTTATTTCCAACACTAATGATGTTTATATTTGGACAATTCTAAATCAACATTTATGACAAATTTATATTTGGACAATTCTAAATTAACATGTTTTGTTTGTTTTGACAAATACTAACAAAATGACCTGTTTTTGTTTTTAACAAATTCTAGATTTCTCATGACAAATAAAAGTAAATTTTATTTGTAGAATCAATCCTAAGTTTCTAATGACAAATAAAAGTAAATTTTTTTTGTCACAACAAATTTTTACATCAGTCCAACCATAATGACAAATAAATGTTTTGACTAATTTTGAATTGATACAATAAATCAATCCCACCATAATGACAATAAATGTTCTTCAAATTTTCAAAAATGTGTTTTTAAATGTACATGACTCTTTTCCATATTTTCTAGTATCACATTAACATGTGTTTTTAACGTGATCATAATTTCTTAATTAAAACACGTAACACTAAAATATGTTTTTAATGAAAAACATGTTTTCAAAATAAAACATAAATCTTTTTCTAATGTTTACATTTTTCTATGTTACAAATATCATACGGATGAACATTTTCTATGCTAACATTTTCCCATGAATTATAGTGTCATATAAAAATGATATTTTATATGTTAACAATTCAAGGTTATATTTAACACATAGTAAATCTTGACAAATAGGATCAATGCCTTTATATGTCAACGACTTAATGTAAATTTTTTTTTTTTTTTTTAGATAATGACATAAAATATGTTTTTATTTCCAAACACAAGTTTGACAAGAAAATGTGTTTTTTTTCGTTCAATGTTCAAATTTGACAAGGAAGGTGTTTTTATTTTCAATGCTCAAATTTGACAAAGCTATGTTTTCTAATTCAATAATCATGTTTGACCAAAATAAATCTTCTTTCCATGTCATACCTTTATTCAATTCAAACATGAACATTTTTGTTCTTGTGTATAAAATAAAAATATAATATTTATTTTATACACCAAATTTAACACACATGAATCTAACATATTTTATATATACAATGAATTATGTTTTTATCGTATACACAACATTCTAACAAACGTGAATACCCAATCACAATCCATCGTTCATCACAATCACAGCACAATCAACATTGAAGTATATACAACATACAACATGAATTTCAAATCAAATGAATGCAATAAAAATTAAATAATTAATTTTAAAAATTAGAAATCTCACAGTGATTTTTATTTAATCTTTTATTTACATTGAAAAATGTAACTCTTTTATTTTACATAAGAAAAAAAAATATGTTTCTTTTTGATTAAAAATTAAATTTTTAGCCATGATTATTTAAAATAAATTATCTCGAATATTAAATTTCCTTTAAAATTTCTTAAAATAAAAATTTTAAATTGACCCCAAAATTCCGGGTTGTTACAATCTCCCCCACTTAAAATCTTTTCGTCCTCGAAAAGGAACTAAGCTATAAGTTGTTTAATTTATTAACTAAATTTCAATTTTACTATTATTAATTTCAACTGTGGACTAATTTATCAAATACATATATACTTTTATATATTTAAAAATCTTATCTTCTGAAATAGGATTATATATATAATCAAAATACTTTAATTATAAGCTTATCACTCTGAACTCATTCTAGGGCATTACTAACCCCATCTCTAATGAGTTTTCTCATTCTAGGACATTGCTGGTCCTATCTCTAATGAGTATTCTTATTGGATATTACTAATCCAATCTCTGATGAGTCTTTTGTTCAGTTCTAACGAGTTGTACCCCAAAGATTTGAGCTAACCAAAGCTCTGATACCAACTGTAACGATACGGATTTTGCCCGGACTTAATCGACCGCTAAATCGACCAAGACCGTTCAATTCCCGCATACGTTAACTTTGGGAATACAACAACATCAGAACAATAACAGCAGACTTTTATAACATCATAATAAATGTTACATCAGAGTACAGAATATATATATCAGAGTACATTAAATAAATTTACAGCGGAAGAAAATTTTACATTACTTTAATACAGTGCAGCGGAAATAAAATAACTAAGACAGCGGAAGACTTTTCTATGCTCTGGACACAGCTTTGAGCTTCAATCCAGGATCCTGCTAAAGAGATAAATATCTGCAAAAAGCTACTCGACTGCCCGTGTGGAAAAGAGGGCACCCGAGTTTGCAAAAGTGGAAACAAACAACGGGTCAGTCGTGGGACTGGTGTGAGAATTCTTAACTAATATAACTAATAGTAATAAGGCAAATCCAAGGACCACGCCGCTAAAGCGGAACGGGTTTTATTCCAATGGATTGCCGTGCATAATTTAAGTAAATCGTCAAAACAACGCAATGCTTTATAGAAAAATGAAACCATCATAAGACCCAAGTCCCATCACACAATGCAACGCAAACCGGAGGATAGGGTTTTACCTTATAATGGTCAAACATGCTTGATACGATAAAAACGATATTATTATTAGTGTGTATATGTTTTAAAACATTTCAAAGTAAATGTATCAATCCTAGGAAGCATAGGTACCATATGCTATGCCTCCATACTAGTAATACAATCAAAACCGCAAGGGTCGTATTTGGAATTTGGATTTCCATCTGAGTCAAGGCTAGGGAGGAGCTCCTACCGATTCGAGACACTCTAGCTAATGTCTCAGGATTCCCCGCAGTGAACCCTAGGATCCTGCAGGGCCGGTCCACACATACAGCTTCGTGGATTGGCAATTCCTGAACACACGTTTCCCGATCCTATAGGACCTATCCGAGGCGCCTCATTCCATCATCCACATAAGTAAAATGTCAGGGCTGGTAGGTCACTGACACCACTCTAGCTAGAAAGAAACGTGCTGCTCTCCCTGCGTTCCCTTCTCCCGTTTTAGACTCCGCCGGTGTGTGAGGCTCGTGAAGTCACGCTATACCCAAAGCTATGCCTAAACAGGCTATGCTTTGATCATCCCACAAGGCCTGCTTTTCAACAAAGCCTTGATCATATGCATCTTAGCATGCCACATCGTCAATCCATACCATACCATTGATTTCTACCAACATATAACCTCTGAGCTCATAAGTCTCAGAGAAGGGTGTAAAACACCAAACAGATATATGTTTAGCAGAGATCAACGAATACAGTATAAAGGAATACAATGTCAGATATACAATCCATTTACGCGCTTATGCTCTGGGTTTGAGCGAAAGCCAAACCCGTGCAATCAACACTACGTCCGGACGGCTACTACTGTCGCCCCTTCAAGGTAGCTACTCCCATCATGGGTCTCAATAGCAACACACCCATTCGATGTGAAGATCGTCGGTCTTCAATCACCGTCTTCAACTCTTCGAACGTCGTATCATTATTTGGAATGAGAGTAAACTCGGACTTTCCAAATAATTCTCGCATATATAAATTTGCAAACCATTCTATATCGTTATTTATTCTTTTATAAATTTAAATATCGTCCATTAATTTCATGTATATATATATCGTCCATTCATTTATCGTGTCAAAGAATTTATAATTCAACAATTTATTCTTTTTATTTCAACAATCATACAAAATAAAAATGATATTTTATTTTATATCATTTCATTAAAGCCAACATATATACAATTAAAAGTCTTTTAAACGTTTAATTCTTTTCAAATAAAAAGGTCCTTATTTCAATATATATAGACACGACATCAAAAATATGTTCATTTTTACTATATGAACATGATCTTAAAAATATATTTATTTTTAATATGGTAGCATAAACCTTAAGTATGTTTGAATATCATACATATATTAACACTATCTCAAGATTTGCCTTTCATTTCATATGCAGTAATACTACTCTAAACATGAATTTTTATTTCATATGCGGTTTCTTGATTATGCATTTCATATGCGACTTCATGCTTTTTAAAACATGTTAAATTTCCATATGCGGTTCATGCTTCTAAATCATGTTTCATTTCATATTTTTATCTTTTTATTCGCATGTGAAGTGTAAATAAAAATTCCCTTCTTATTTTCATCTTTTTTATTTACATGTGAAAGTAAATAAAAGTTTCATTCTTATTTTCATTCTTTTATTTACATATGAAATGTAAACAAAAAATTTCATTCTTATTTTCATTCTTTTATTTACATATGAAATGTAAATAAAAATTTCATTCTTATTTTCATCTTTTTATTTACATGCGAAAAGTAAATAAAAGTTTCATTCTTATTTTCATTCTTTTATTTACATATGAAATGTAAATAAAAGTTTCATTACTTTTATTTATATAAAATATATAAATAAAATAACCATTTCATGTTTTCATTCATTTATTCATTTATAACATGAAAATATTCATTGCTTTATGGTTCATTTTCCATTTTCGATCACTTTCTTAATTCAGTGATTTTAACTACTTAATTCCCTTTCAATCTAATTAAAGATTTAATTAAAATCTTATTTAGTTTTAATCTTCCAAAGTCATTATTAAATGATTATTCAATTTTTAGGGAATTAATTCTATCATAAATTAGGGTTAAAGAATAAATGTTATTTAAAACATAATTCACGATAAACCCAAATTTAAATTTCATAAATTTCCCATTTAATATATATAATTAGATATCATTTATTTCATAGTATTTCATTTAAACTTAAATAAAATATTAATCTTCTTCGATTTCCTTTATAAAATGTATAACATAATTTATACGGGTTAAAATGGAGTTACTATTTTAAAATGAACTGAATAGCCCAATTCATTTTCCTTATCCATTTATTATGTTTATCTTTACATTTTATTATTTGATAGCGGGCCAGACCTCTCACATTAGGCCTACAACATGTGGATGCTGGATATGCCGGTTGGTTCCGGGCAGACTTCTACCACAGGTTGGGCTTAACCTCGTGTCTTGACCCAATTCGTATTTGTGCACTTGGACCTCTCACATTAGGCCCAACATTTATGGCTGCTGGATATGCCGGTTGGTTCCGGGCAGACTTCCGCCATAAATGTGACCTAACCTCGTGTCCAAATATAATTATAATTGTTAATTATAAATATTATCCTAGAATATTATTTTAAAATATTTTATATTTTAAAATATCCAACTACTTAATATCATTCCTTACTTGAAATGTTCTTTCATATAAAACTTTATTATTCCATTTCAATACATATTAACTTTCCATATTATTATGATATTATAATAATAATTATTTTCAAAACGGTTTTAATTGTGATATTAAAACCTACCATTTCAATATTAAAATGAAATCAATTTCCCAAATTAAATGTTAACATAAAATGGTATCTTTAAATTTCAAATCTTCTTATTAAAGTTGGAAGGTAATTTACCCATTTCTAGGATTTGTTTTGTAACTTTCCAAATAAATAAGATTTGATCTTCTCAATTCAATCGTCAATTAATTTCGTTAATTGAGTAATAAATGGAAATTAATTTCCTTCATTCAAAACTAGAATGAAATATGATCAATTCAAAACTTCTTTATCATTTCCTTTTTAAAAAGCGAATACATCATCTCTTACTTCAATTGCCAATTAATTTCATTTATTGAATAAAAAAAAAAGAAATTTATTACATTCCTTCAAAAGCTTTTATTCAATACTTTAAAACAATAAATACACAATTCCTAAATTTAATTACCAATTAATTGCATTAGTTGAATATTTATTTATTTCACTCAAAGTTGGAATGAGACCCACTATTTCCATATAAATTAATTATACGGAAAATCAAACATTAATTATATCACAATTTCAAACATCCATCCAAAGTGCATTTCTAATTATTCCAAGGGTGACGTGTATTCAAATGTCAACCCTTAACCCGTGTGGGGTTTCAGCCAACACAATTCACATATTATGAAATAAACTGTGCTTCTGGACGATGTGTAAAAATTTATCGTCCACTCACATAAACAAGCCAGGGTCGCTTGTAAATGGCAGTGTATACAAGTGCATTAAATTATAACATAAATGGTATAACCAATTAACGATGTTCACCTAATAGGTATTAATTGCATTCTTTTGAATGGAACAAATTTTAGAATAAAACTCCCTTTTGTATCATTTCAATTTAATGTAATTGGTCCATGGTTTAAGTATTTCCTTTTTAATCCATTCATAAATAAAGAATAAATTTATTCAATTTAATCTTTTTCCAAAACACTTTATCATTCTAGTCCTTTTAAAAATAAAGAACGTCACTTTTATTCATTTTAGTCCAAACAAATTCATGTTCACAAAAACCTTATTTTATTTTCAAAATAAAAATAAAAACCAAAACTTTATTTATTAAAAATAAAAATCAAATTTTTACATTTTAGTCCAAAACAAAATCAAAACTTTATTCTTCAAAAATAAAGACCAAAACTTTATTTTTATAATTATTCGTTTCATTAAAACGACGTTACAGGTCAGGTGTAGTTATAGCGCTGTTTTTCCAAAAATACGAATTACACATAACTCAAGATCTAACCGTTGAAAATTTTCAAACTTGGTATTGGTGGAAAGATTTTTCCAAAGCGGACCCAATGGATCCAGCTTTGGAAAAATCCAACGGTTGGATCTTCCGTTATAGTCATTCAAAGTTTGAAACTCAAAACATGAACTGCACCTGCCTGAAACGTTAAAATTATAATTTATATTGAAAATATAAATTATATAAACAATTCTAAAAACCAATTTTATTTTCTAAAATTCCATGTTAATAAAGATGTCATCTTTAATTTCAGAAAGAATAAGAAAACAAAAATTTGTTCTTTTTGTCCACAAAAGACAATTTTGCATAAAAGCCCAAATTTTGCCAAAATCGATTAAAATATTATTTTTTATCAAAAATCAACATTTTAATTAAATATTCATTTCCATGTAGTTCAATAAAATGAAATATTTATTTAGTTCAACGATTTTGTATAAAATTCACGTTTTCATGTAAAACATGAAAAAATGAAATTTTGGTACAAAATTGCAAATCTAAATAACATCCATTTTTCTGAAACAACAATAAAAATTATAAATTTAAATTTAAATATAAATTCTTAAGAATATAGAAATAAAGAATGAATTTTATTTACACAAATTTACCCATCAATATTCATTCCACAATCAATGACACTCACAACGTATACATGAACAGAACTGCCAATAATTACATAAACATCCATCACCAATATCAGTCATTCGTCACCAATCCATATTCTTGTACATACAAACATCAATAACACAAGAAAGATAATTTAATTTCATAAATTATAAAATAAAGAATCTCACCTTTTTTCTAATTTAGATTTACAATCCATAATCGCTCCGAATCAGTCCAAATCAGTTTCTAAGCCTCGCCTACGTCGATATGGTTCTACCGGTTCTGAAATTTTCAGATTAAGAGTTCGTATGAGTTTATAATCAATTTTCCAAATTAAATAAATAATAAAAATCAAAATTTTCATAACCTTTGTTTTGGTTTGGAGTGGCGGCTGGTTCATGAGAGAATAGGGTTAGGTTTTGACCGTATATACTAGGGGTATATATATTAATAAAACTATTTAATTCTTATATTTCAAAAAGGCCCGTTAATACAATTGTTACAAAGGAATTTAATTGGATGGATAGGAATAAAGAGAATACAAACGTACACGTGGTTCTCTTTTACAAATTATATTTATAACCTGCCCATTATGATTTATATTAATAACTTAATTCTTTTTATCTAACTAGACAAATTAAAAATGTCATTTTAAATGGCAAACCAATGACATTACTTAAATGACAATTCCTATGTAAACATAACATTTCTACATATATGACATTTATGTTTTAACAATTTTATTTCCAACACTAATGATGTTTATATTTGGACAATTCTAAATCAACATTTATGACAAATTTATATTTGGACAATTCTAAATTAACATGTTTTGTTTGTTTTGACAAATACTAACAAAATGACCTGTTTTTGTTTTTAACAAATTCTAGATTTCTCATGACAAATAAAAGTAAATTTTATTTGTAGAATCAATCCTAAGTTTCTAATGACAAATAAAAGTAAATTTTTTTTGTCACAACAAATTTTTACATCAGTCCAACCATAATGACAAATAAATGTTTTGACTAATTTTGAATTGATACAATAAATCAATCCCACCATAATGACAATAAATGTTCTTCAAATTTTCAAAAATGTGTTTTTAAATGTACATGACTCTTTTCCATATTTTCTAGTATCACATTAACATGTGTTTTTAACGTGATCATAATTTCTTAATTAAAACACGTAACACTAAAATATGTTTTTAATGAAAAACATGTTTTCAAAATAAAACATAAATCTTTTTCTAATGTTTACATTTTTCTATGTTACAAATATCATACGGATGAACATTTTCTATGCTAACATTTTCCCATGAATTATAGTGTCATATAAAAATGATATTTTATATGTTAACAATTCAAGGTTATATTTAACACATAGTAAATCTTGACAAATAGGATCAATGCCTTTATATGTCAACGACTTAATGTAAATTTTTTTTTTTTTTTTTTTTTTTAGATAATGACATAAAATATGTTTTTATTTCCAAACACAAGTTTGACAAGAAAATGTGTTTTTTTTCGTTCAATGTTCAAATTTAACAAGGAAGGTGTTTTTATTTTCAATGCTCAAATTTGACAAAGCTATGTTTTCTAATTCAATAATCATGTTTGACCAAAATAAATCTTCTTTCCATGTCATACCTTTATTCAATTCAAACATGAACATTTTTGTTCTTGTGTATAAAATAAAAATATAATATTTATTTTATACACCAAATTTAACACACATGAATCTAACATATTTTATATATACAATGAATTATGTTTTTATCGTATACACAACATTCTAACAAACGTGAATACCCAATCACAATCCATCGTTCATCACAATCACAGCACAATCAACATTGAAGTATATACAACATACAACATGAATTTCATATCAAATGAATGCAATAAAAATTAAATAATTAATTTTAAAAATTAGAAATCTCACAGTAATTTTTATTTAATCTTTTATTTACATTGAAAAATGTAACTCTTTTATTTTACATAAGAAAAAAAATATATGTTTCTTTTTGATTAAAAATTAAATTTTTAGCCATGATTATTTAAAATAAATTATCTCGAATATTAAATTTCCTTTAAAATTTCTTAAAATAAAAATTTTAAATTGACCCCAAAATTCCGGGTTGTTACACAACGGTTTCAGTTTTGGGTAAATCCGACGGTTGGATCTTCCACACTAGCCATTTGAAGTTACGATTTCAATTTACAAACTGCAGCGTCGTTATTCGTTTTTATTTAATTATATTTATATATATATAAATATAATCGTTTCTGGCACTGTTTTTCTTCAGATTTGAATTAAACATTCCAGACAATCCAACCGTCGGATCTTCACAAAGTTGGTGCCGTTGGAAAGATATTTCCAAGGCGAACCCAACGGTTGTGGTTTCGGGAAAATCCAATGGTCAGATTTCCTGCTCTAGTCGTTTGAAATCACGGTTTCAAAACACGAACTGCACGGCCACATTTCATTTTAATTTTATTTATATTTATATATTTATATAAATATAGTTCATTCAAAAATTCCTATATCGTTTTCACTTCAATTATTTCACTAACGCCTTTAAATTTTGGAAAATTTCGCCATAACCTCCTTTGTACGGGAGGGGCTGGGAAAATTCCCAAATAGCCATATGGGCGTCTCATGTCATAAAGGAAAAGAAAAAGCCAAGCGACTAGCCAACAGGCTCATAAAATCATCACCCAAACAAAATAGTAAATGTGTACCTATTTGTCGGGCACAAAATTTTATTCCTCTTCTCTAGCCCCTTTGCTATAACCTGTTCAATAAATATGCATGTACATATATACGATTTTTATCACTTATCATTTTCCATTCAACTTCATATTTGATTTACTTTGGTTTAAAAACACCATTCATTCTAATGTTGCATGCATAGGCAAAAATCATATCATTAGCTAACTAATGTATATTTCAACTCATGCATATTTATTTGAACAAGTGGCTATTTATAACACTTCACATTACAAAGATGATAATTTCGGCGAAATAAAATAGATTCCAACACATGACTATTTTATTTAGTTCCTATGCATGTTAAAAATAATATTTCATTCACAAATATTTATTTCAACGTCCGCATATCTTTAGCATATCACATATATGATAAAAATGATATTTTTATCATTTAAAATATTTATTTGACAAATGAATGTTCGCAACACTTCATAGTTTCAATAAAAATGTAATTTTTATTGTTCGATCTTTTTATTCAACACATGAACTTTTCCACTACACGCACTTCTCAACACATGAGCATTTCCACACATGGATATTTATTTATGTTGTTCATATAAGAAAGATGGAATTTTCTATTGTTGAAACTATTTATATATAAGGCGAATATTTTACATACTTCATATATATTATAAAAATGTGATTTTTATTGTTTAAACACTTCATTCCTTCATAAATGAATTTAATTTTCACACATCACTTTTCAACACATGAACATTTCCACACATGGATATAGTTTCAACATATGACTTTAATTTCAACGCATGAAGATAATTTCAACATATGAAAATAATTCTAACACATGAATATTATTCAAAATTTCGGCAGCATAACGGCAGGGTAGTTAAAACCGGCACCGTCCCTAGTACGGCTCCTCGCTCTACCTTAAAACCTCGCGGTTTTTGACAATGGGGATTCATGCATCTAATTCGCATGCAGGCGGCATGTTTTATTTTTATTTCCACAAATATTTCCAATTCATTTCAATCACCAATGGGTATTTTTCAACCACAACAAAACAATATCAATCACAAACAATTACCATTCACATTTTTCATCCAATATTTCACACCAATTCACAACAATAAATATCGTCCATGGTTTGTGGACGAGGGGAGTATATATATATATTATTGCTATATTTCACTTGCATTTAAACACATATATCAATTATTCTATGCATGTATAATTCATACTTCGCTTATATAGCTTACACTACGCATGTACATGAGGTATACTACACGTGTGTAATTTATATTTCGCTTATATAATTTATACACGACATTTTCAATTCAAATTCATTTAATTTAGATTTCTCACATTGGTTTGCGGAGTGCTAAAAATCGTAGATGACTCAGAAAAATCCGCGGCTTCTTCTATCTGGTAGAGAGCTTCCTTGCGGTCCCGATGTTTCCTGTTTCATCGAATTTCGTCAACACACCAAAAAGATATGATTTTTCAAGTAAAGGAAAAGAACTCCGTGGCACGTGGGGACATCAAAAAGGACTCACCTTTCTAAGTGGTTCGAAACTAGGGTTGCGGTATTCGCGAAATCCGTGGCACGTGGGGACGATCGGGGGTGCTGACGTGGAAGAGGAAGGAGAGGCGGTCTTCTCGGTGGTGGTTTGGGGTGGGTCGGTGGTCGGTGGTGATCAGGGCGGCGCTGGGAAGTCGGCGACTTCCTGGGCCCGATTCAGGCGGAGGCGGCGACGAGAGGTGGAGAGAGTTGGTCGGATTTGAAGAGGAGGAGGAGGTGGTTCGATTCTGGGTGGTGGCGGCGGCGATAGGAGGCTGAGGCGGCGGCGATCGGTTGGGGAAGTTTGGAATGGGTTTCGCCGTTTGTTTCGAAGGAGCGGTTTTTTTTTTTAATTTATGAAAGAAAATTCTGATTGGCCGATATATATATTATTCAGAAAATTAGGGTTTTCCCATACGAACTCCTTTTCAAGTCCAACGACTGTCGTCCCTAGCTAAATACCCCCATCCCGGACACAATGGGATATGTTTCGTTGGCCAATTCAACGGTTACAGCCAGTTATTTTTCAAATTAAAGTATAAAACATTTAATTTTTAACTTTGAACGTACATTTCAATTTGCCAGGGCCACAAACTGATTCGAAAAATTCCAGAAAAATAAATCTAGCTATGTTTTGATGCTATGGTCCCAACAAAACTAGTTTCGTCGAATTCTGAGATCGTTTGAAAAATGGCCATTTTCTGGTCGATCCAATTTAACATAAATTGACCAAACACATTTTCTTTTGCCACGCTCACATACTAGCTTCAAAAATTATGAAATTTGAAACCTAGAAATAATTTGACATCCCGGACCCAACAAAAGTGGTTTCGTCGAATTCCGATGTCGTTTTCAAAATATCAATTTTCCAGGGCTATATATTCTATATAGCGACCTTTCTGAAAATTCATTCGGCCATAACTTTTGATTCCCGTTATGAAACTTCGATTTTTCAGATTCGTTAGAAAGTTATTGATAAACAGATTTAAATATTTTTGGTTTCACTAAAATCCGTTATATTTTCCACCCTGCACAGTCAGTCAAAGTTTGAATTCAAATTTTCAAACTGACTCACTATTTCTAATTCACTATTTTATTGAAATATTCTATTTCAATTGATCAAATTACTTTGAAATGACCAATTTAAAAATTTTAAATTGGCCCGTATTTTCCGGGTTATTACAATCTCCCCCACTTAAAACTTTTCATCCTCGAAAAGGAAACAACCGTAAAGTAGGAAACAAAATGTAAATGCAAAGTATTGTAAAGGTACCTTGCACCGGAGTTAGTCAGAGATGTCCACTCTGCATTTGGGGTAAGCTTGCTTAATGCTTTCCTCAGTCTCCCAAGTACAGTCTCTAGGTTCACTGCTCCACTGCACTTTAACTAAATGAACCTTTTTGCTTCTTAGTTCTCTAGTTTCTTTGCCAACAATCTTTAATGGCTCTCTTCTGAGTGCTAATTCTGGAGTTATGTCTATATCCTGTTGCGCTGCTTCTTCTACAACGAGATCCGGATCATGCACATGTCTTCTAAGTTGAGATACGTGAAACACATGGTGCACTCCAGGCAACCAATCTGGTAATTGAACCCTATAAGCAAGAGTTCCAATTCGTTCGAGTATAGGAAATGGACCAATAAATCTCGGTGGCAACTTCCCAGTTTTGCCAAATCTGATTACTCCTCTCATCGGAGAAACTTTCAAATAAACATGATCACCAACAACAAATATCAAATCTCTTCTTCTAGAATCTGCATAACTTTTCTATCGGCTTTGGGCGGTTCTCAATCGCTTTTTGATGAAGTCGACTTTATCAAATGCTTCTCTAATCATATCGGGTCCTAACACAAGTCTGTTACCAGGTTCTACCCAACATGCCGGAGATCTGCATGGTCTGCCATATAATGCTTCAAATGGCGACATTCCCAAACTTGCTTGATAGCTATTGTTATATGAGAATTCTGCCAAATGCAAGTGATCTTCCCATGACCCACCAAAATCAATTATACAAGCCCGCAATAAATCTTCTAGAATTCTATTCACCCGCTCAGTCTGGCCATCTGTTTGAGGGTGATAAGCGGTGCTCATATTCAGTTTCGTTCCCAATTCTGTCTGGAAAGCCTCCCAGAATTTGCTAGAAAATATCGGGTCTCTATCTCTAACTATGCTGATGGGAATTCCATGCAGCTTAACGATTTCTTTGAAATATATCTGTACTAGACTTTGAGCGGTTCTATTGGATCTGACAGGTATAAAATGGGAAGTCTTCGTGAAGCGATCTACGATTACCCAAATGCTGTCATTACCTTTCCTGGTTCGCGGCAAGCCATCTATGAAATCCATGGAAATCTGTTCCCATTTCCAACCTGGGACTTCCAACGGTTACAACAGTCCAGCTAGCTTCTGCTGGTCGCTCTTGACCAATTGACAAGTAGGGCATCTGCTAACATACAAAGAAATATCCCTTTTCATTGCCCTCCACCAGAAAGTGCGTATGATATCGTGGTACATTTTACTCACACCAGGATGGATGCAAAATTTGGATTTATGGCATTCATCTAGCACCTCTCTTTTGAGCTCAGGGATGTTGGGAACACATATTCTCCCATTCAGTCTCAGAACTTCTTCTTTATCTACCTGAAAACTTGAGGGCTCTCCCTTCTGGATTCTCCCTCTGATCCTTTGAATGAAATAATCATTCCTCTGGAGAGCACATATCTTATCAATCAAGCCAGGTGTAATTATAAGATTGGCAATGATTGCGGTTTTTCTACTAAGCGCATCCGCTACTACGTTAGCCTTTCCCGGCGTATACAGGATATCAAGATCATACGCTGCAAGAAATTCTAGTCAACGCTACTGTCTCAAATTCAGATCTTTCTGGGTGTATAAATACTTTAATGATTGATGATCTGTGTACAGTATAAATTTCTCACTCAATAAATAATGCCTCCAGATTTTCAATGCAAAAACGATAGCTAGCAACTCAAGATCATGAGTCACATAATTCTTCTCATGCGGTTTCAGTTGGCGGCTTGCATAGGCGATTACTTGGCCTCTTTGCATTAACAGTGCACCAAGACCTCTAATAGAAGCATCTGTCCAAACCGTTAAATCCTGATTACCATCAATAATGTTTAACACTGGAGCAGTCGCCAGTTTCGATTTCAATTCCTGGAAAGCTTCTTCACAGTCGGAAGTCCACTTGAATTTCTCATGCTTCTTCATGAGCTTCGTTAATGGACCGGATATCTTCGAAAAATCCTTAACGAACTTTCGATAATAACTAGCCAACCCCATAAAACTTCTAACCTCTATGGGAGTAGTGGGTTGTTTCCAGTCTTGAATCGCTGTTATTTTGCTTGGGTCTACAGAAATCCCTTTCTCTGACACGACATGGCCAAAAAACTTGACTTCTTCTTGCCAGAAGACACATTTAGAGAATTTGGCTTTGAAGACGTTCTTTCTTAGAATCTCCAATACTTGTTCAAAGTGCTTTTCATGCTCGGGTTTTGATTTGGAGTAGATTAAAATATCATCGATGAATACGAGGACAAATTTATTCAGAACTCCTCTGAACACTCTATTCATTAGATCGACAAAGTATGCTGGAGCGTTGCACAGGCCGAACGGCATTACTAACCATTCATAAAATATGTCTGGACCTCTGAAAGCTGTCAAAGGAACACACTCTTCTGCTATTCTCAATTGATGAAAACCTGTAGCTAGGTCCATTCGGGAAAATACTTTCGCCCCATTCAATTGGTCTAGCAAATCATCGATGCGGGGTAATGGATACTTGTTTTTGAGCGTCTGTTTATTGAGGTCTCGGTAATCAACGCATAATCGAAGAGTACCGTCTGACTTTAGGACAAACACAACAGCTGCACCCCAATTAGAAAAGCTAGGTCTGATTTGACCCTTCCATAACAGTTGACGAGTTTGATCGCCTAATTCTTCTTTTTCCTTCGAAGTCATTCTGCGAATTGGATGTACCACCGGTTTGGCATTGGTAATTAGATCGATTCGGAATTCTATTTCTCTTTGCGGAGGTAAGTTTTCAACTTCTTCAAACACATCCGCATAGTTTCTAACAATCGGAATCTTTTCCAAGGAAGTGGGGATAAGTTCTAATGCTGACCAAAATTCTTCTCTATTTGGATTCGAACCATGACAGAGTACTGTAATATATCCAAGCTTCGTTCGAATTTTAACGATTCTTTCCGCACAATTCACTTCGGCTTCGTATTTCGTTAACCAATCAAGCCCGAGAATGATATCAAATTCGGGGAAATCCATGACAATTAAATCAAAGGGAAACTTGTAGAAAGAATAAGAGGTTGGCACTCTACAATACGAACCGAGAATAATAGAACCCCCTATCGGATTATGTACATCAACCGAATCTTTAAGATTTCTCTGTTTTAACTTTAATTTGTGCACTGTGTTACTAGCAATAAAACTACGCGACGCACCCGTGTCAAACAATACAGAAACAGGAATATTTTTAATTGTAAGGGTACCTCCCAAAACATCGGGTTTACCTGCTCCATCGGAAGCAGCTGGCGGGCTCGACCCGTCATACACGTGAGCTACTGTGGCCTTCTTCAGCAAAGGACAATATTTGACTAGATGATCCGTCTTGCGGCAATTAAAGCAGGAGCGAGGGCTCTGAGAACCCTGGCTTGAACCTTGTGAATTTGTCTTCTGCCTCTTCGGGGTTGTGCACACATTAGAGAAGTGCCCCATTTTTCCACAGTTATAGCAGCTTCCTCTTGGCGGCTTGCCGGTCTGAGGTTTCAAGGATGCTGCTTGGCTTGACTCAGCTTGATTCGCAGCAAGCTTGCGTTTGTTCCCGGCTTGGCTTCTAGCGCGATCCTGCTCCAGATGCCTTTGGTCAAGGTCTTCGTAGTTGCATGTCATTTCCACCAATTCGTTAAATTCCAGCTTGACATGGGCCATGGCTCTATCATGATACTGTCGCTTTAGCCCAAGGATAAACCTCTTATTTTTGGACTTTGCAGTGGCGACGAGCTCCGGAGCATAGGGCGACAACAGTGTAAATTTATTCAGATAATCCTGCACTGAAAGATCCCCTGCTGGAGGTTGGCGAAGTCATCATGCATTCGTTCCAGTGCTTGTTCCGGGACATATTTCTCCTTGAAGAGTTCTTTGAATCCATCCCATGTTCTTCCAGCTTCTCTATTCCCGGCGGTGAGAGATTCCCACCATAGTTCAGCTTGTTCTTGCATAAGCCAGGCGCCCATAATAGCTTTATCTTGATCTCCAAGCCTTAGGCCTTCAAGAATTTTCTCGCATGTTTTGAGCCATGCAAGGGCCTCTATTATTGTGCCAGTTCCCGAGAAGGTCTTGCCTTCTAGGGTTTTATATCTCTTAGCTACACGGTCTAGCTCGAAGTATTGAGCGTCCGGGGGTTGTATCAAAGGTCCTTCTTCAACTGGGGCTTCTCCCCGTCCTCTGCCACGGCCGGCACGACCTCCTCTAGTGGCGGCTGCTCTGGTAGCCATTTTTCAAGTTCTGTATAAGCAAGAAAAGAGTCAGCTTACAGAAACTATAACTTATTGCATAGTTAAGAAGAAAATTTACGGAAAGATAACGATGGACTGATGAAATTGTTTATGCTATTCTGTTCGGCTCATTCTAGGACTTTACTAGTCCTATCTCTAATGAGCAACTCGCGTTATAATACTAATGATTCTATTTTGACGGAGTGTTTAATGTGTTAGACTCCAGAACTAAGGTTAACCAAAGCTCCGATACTAGCTATGATGATCCCAAAACCCCGTGACACGGTGTTAAGGATAATCATTGGAATATAACACATTAATCATCATTAGCAGATCACAGATAATAGCATAAATAGAAAATAGAATAATTTACACAAATATGACAGCGGAATCATATAGATATCATCACATCAGAGAGCACGGTACAGGATACAACTTAGTGCATAATGATACATAATCAGTCACCATCGCCTGAGGCGGAATCATACATAAAGAGTACACAAAATAAATATCAGTCTACATCGCCAAAAGCGGAATCATAATATAGATATAATAATGGCGGAGAAAATCAAAGTCAGTACGGTGTAGTCAAGCCTCGCCATGAGCCAAAAGTGCATCAGAAACCTGTAACTAGGCTGCCCGTGTGAAAATGAGGGCACCCGAGTTTGCAAGGTGAAACAAACTACGAGTCAGTCATGGGACTGGTATGAGAAATCTACTTAACTTATTAATAAAAATAATAAGGAAAATCAAAGGACCACGCCACTTTCACGGAAAGGGTTTACTCCAATGAGTGCTAGTGCATGAAATAAAGTAAATGATTAAATCATCGCAATGCTTTTTATAAAGTGAAGCCATTATAAGACTTAGGTCCCATCACACAATGCAACGCAAGCCGGAGGATAGAGTTTTACCTTATAATGGCCAAAAATGCTTCATATGTATAAAACAAAAGTGTTTGATATTATTACTAGTGCATATATGTTTTAAAAGCAAATTCCATCATAAATATCAATCCTAGACGGCATGGGTACCATATATCATGTCGCCATACTAGTAATACAATCACATTCGCATATTTCGTATTGGAAATTGGATTCCTTCATGAGTCGAGGCAAGGGAAAAGCTCCTCTCCTATTCGAGACACTCTAGCAAATGCCTCGGGACCGCACACAGCAATCCCTGGATCCTCCAAGGCCAGTCCTCTCTTACTTTTGAGGATTGGCAATTCCTGAACACACGTTTCCCGGTCCTTACAGACCTATAATCGAGGCACCTCGTATTCCAACAACCACACAGGTGAAAAGTAGATATAAATGTCAGGGTTGAGAGGTCACTGACACCACCATAGCTAGAAAGAAACGTCGTGCACTCCTTGGGTCCTTCTCCCGTTTTTGACTCATACCGGGGTGTGAGGCTCGCGAATTCACGTTATACACAAAGCTACGTCACACAGACCATGCTTTGATCATCAACCACAAGACTTTGCTTTGCAACAAAAGTCTTGATCATATGCCACTTAGGCTTGCCACATAGGCAATCCAC
Source organism: Allium sativum (assembly GCA_030737875.1). Taxonomy (NCBI): domain Eukaryota; kingdom Viridiplantae; phylum Streptophyta; class Magnoliopsida; order Asparagales; family Amaryllidaceae; genus Allium; species Allium sativum. Next base: position 561,931,637 of record CM060919.1, on the reverse strand, counting down.
TCCATGCGACTGATTTCTATCAATACATAACCTCTGAGCTCATACGTCTCAGAGAAGGGCGTTAAGCAAGAGAATAAATTCTCCGCCGCCAAACAGATATATATTTAACAAAGATCAATCAGCACAGAACAAAATCCAATGTCAGACACACGGTCCATTTACAAGTCCATTCTGGGTCTGAACGAAACCGGAGGCACCAATTCCTCGCATATCCGTACAATCAACAGTATGTCTGGATGGCTACTACTTCAGCTCCTTCATGGTAGCTACTCCAATCACGAGCATCAGTAGCGCCCATCCATTCAGTGTGAAGATCTTCGGTCTTCAACCGTCTTCGACTCTTCGACTTCTCAACGTCGATCGATTATTTGAAATGAGATGAACTCGGCCTTTTCAAATAATCCACGTATATTTATATTTTCAAATCAATTTATCACATGGTTGGACTATTCAACATTCACATTTCAGTTCTTTAGTTATAATTCTCATGTTAAATACATTCAACCGTCACATATCAAGCAAACACAATGAAATTGGTTTATTTCCACTCTATATCGTCTATAGTATTTTATAACGATATATTGCCATTTTTATTTAATTTAAAACGGCATATTTAATTAAACGACGTTTCAGGTCGTGCCGATGCACTGGCGTTGTTTTTCATCAAATTTGTTTTACACTTATCTGAAAATCTAACCATTGGATCTTCACAAATTTTATATCATTAGGAAGGTCATTTCAAAACGAATCCAACGGTTTCAGTTTTGGGTAAATCCGACGGTCGGATCTTCCACACTAGCCATTTGAAGTTACGATTTCAATTTACGAACTACAGCGTTGTTATTCGATTTTATTTAATTATATATATATATATAAATATAATCGTTTCTGGTGCTTTTTTTCTTCAGATTTGAATTAAACATTCCAGACAATCCAACCGTCGGATCTTCACAAATTTGGTGCCGTTGGAAAGATATTTCCAAGGCGAACCCAACGGTTGCAGTTTCGGGATTATCCAATGGTCGGATTTCCTGCTCTAGTCGTTTGAAATCACGGTTTCAAAACACGAACTGCACGGCCACGTTTCGTTTTAATTTTATTTATATTTATATATTTATATAAATATAGTTCATTCAAAAATTCCTATATCGTTTTCACTTCAATTATTTCACTAACGCCTTTAAATTTTGGAAAATTTCGCCATAACCTCCTTTGTACGGGAGGGGCTGGGAAAATTCCCAAATAGCCACACGGGCGTCTCATGTCAAAAAGAAAAAGAAAAAGCCAAGCGGCTAGCCAACAGGCTCATAAAATCATCACCCAAACAAAACAGTAAATGTGTACCTATTTGTCGGGCACAAAATTTTATTCCTCTACTCTAGCCCCTTTGCTATAACCTGTTCAATAAATATGCTTGTACATATATATGATTTTTATCACTTATCATTTTCCATTCAACTTCATATTTGATTTACTTTGGTTTAAAAACACCATTCATTCTAATGTTGCATGCATAGGCAAAAATCATATCATTAGCTAACTAATGTATATTTTAACTCATGCATATTTATTTGAACAAGTGGCTATTTTTAAAACTTCATATTTCAAAGATGATAATTTCGGCGAACTAAAATAGATTCCAACACATGACTATTTTATTTAGTTCCTATGCATGTTAAAAATAATATTTCATTCACAAATATTTATTTCAACGTCCGCATATCTTTAACATATCACATATATGATAAAAATGATATGTTTATCATTTAAAATATTTATTCGACAAATGAATGTTTTCAACACTTCAGAGTTTCAATAAAAATGTAATTTTTATTGTTCGATCTTTTTATTCAACACATGAACTTTTCCACTACACACACTTCTCAACACATGAGCATTTCCACACATGGATATTTATTTATGTTGTTCATATAAGAAAGATGGAATTTTCTATTGTTGAAACTATTTATATATAAGGCGAATATTTTACATACTTCATATATATTATAAAAATGTGATTTTTATTGTTTAAACGCTTCATTCCTTCACAAATGAATTTAATTTTCACACATCACTTTTCAACACATGAACATTTCCACACATGGATATAGTTTCAACATATGACTTTAATTTCAACGCATGAAGATAATTTCAACATATGAAAATAATTCTAACACATGAATATTATTCAAAATTTCAGCAGCATAACGGCAGGGTAGTTAAAACTGACACCGTCCCTAGTACGGCTCCTCGCTCTACCTTATAACCTCGCGGTTTTTGACAATGAGGATTCATGTATCTAATTCGCACGCAGGCGGCATGTTTTATTTTTATTTCCACAAATATTTCCAATTCATTTCAATCACCAATGGGTATTTTTCAACCACAACCAAACAATATCAACCACAAACAATTATTCAACCTTTCGCATTTTTCATCCAATATTTCACACCAATTCACAACAATAAATATCGTCCATGGTTTGTGGACGAGGGGAGTATATATATATATTATTGCTATATTTCACTTGCATTTTAACACATATATCAATTATTCTATGCATGTATAATTCATACTTCGCTTATATAGCTTACACTACGCATGTACATGAGGTATACTACACGTGTGTAATTTATATTTCGCTTATATAATTTATACACGACATTTTCCATTCAAATTCATTTAATTTAGATTTCTCACACTGGTTTGCGGAGTGCTAAAAATCGTAGACGACTCAGAAAAATCCGCGGCTTCTTCTATCTGGTAGAGAGCTTCCTTGCGGTCCCGATGTTTCCTGTTTCATCAAATTTCGTCAATACACCAAAAAGATATGATTTTTCAAAATGCAGACATCAAAAAGGACTCAACTTTCTAAGTGGTTCGAAACTAGGGTTGCGGTTTTCGCGAAATTCGTGGTACGTGGGGACGATCGGGGGTGCTGACGTGGAAGAGGAAGGAGAGGTGGTCTTGTCGGTGGTGGTTTGGGGTGGCTCGGTGGTCGATGGAGATCAGGGCGGCGCTGGGAAGTCGGCGACTTCCTGGGCCCGATTCAGGCGGAGGCGGCGACGAGAGGTGGAGAGAGTTAGTCGGATTTGAAGAGGAGGAGGAGGCGGTTCGATTCTGGGTGGTGGCGGCGGGGATAGGAGGCTGAGGCGGCGGCGATCGGTCGGGGAAGTTTGGAACGGGTTTCGCCGTTCGTTTCGAAGGAGCGGTTTTTTTTTTTAATTTATGAAAGAAAAATTCTGATTGGCCGATATATATATTATTCAGAAAATTAGGGTTTTCCCATACGAACTCCTTTTCAAGTCCAACGACTGTCGTCCCTAGCTAAATACCCCCATCTCGGACACAATGGGATATGTTTCGTTGGCCAATCCGACGGTTACAGTCAGTTCTTTTTCAAATTAAAGTATAAAACATTTAATTTTTAACTTTGAACGTACATTTCAATTTGCTAGGGCCACAAACTTATTCGAAAAATTCCAAAAAAATAAATCTACCTATGTTTTGACGCTACGGTCCCAACAAAATTAGTTTCGTCGAATTCTGAGATTGTTTGAAAAATGGCCATTTTCTGGTCGATCCAATTTAACAGAAATTGACCAAACACATTTTCTTTTGCCACGCTCACATACTAGCTTCAAAAATTATGAAATTTGAAACCTAGCAATAATTTGACATCTCGGACCCAACAAAAGTGGTTTCGTCGAATTCCGAGGTCGTTTGCAAAATATCAATTTTCCAGGGCTATATATTCTATATAGCGACCTTTCTGAAAATTCATTCGGCCATAACTTTTGATTCCCGTTATGAAACTTCGATTTTTCAGATTCGTTAGAAAGGTATTGATAAACAGATTTAAATATTTTTGGTTTCACTAAAATCCGTTATATTTTCCACCCTGCACAGTCAGTCAAAGTTTGAATTCAAATTTTCAAACTGACTCACTATTTCTAATTCACTATTTTATTGAAATATTCTATTTCAATTGTTCAAATTCCTTTGAAATGACCAATTTAAAATTTTTAAATTGACCCGTATTTTCCGGATTATTACAATTTGACATCAATCTATAAAATTGACTTGGATTTGTTTAAGAAAGGAAATGATTTGAATTATATATATTCGAGAATTATTTGAAAAGGCCGAGTTAAATCTTATTTCAAATAATTATACGATGACTAAAAGTCGAAGATATTAAAGACAGTGGTTGAAGACTGGCAATCTTCACATCGAATGGATGACTACTGGTGCCCTGGATTGGTTAGGTCCCATGAAAGTGTAAAAGTGGTAGTTGTCTAGACGTACTTGTTGATTGTCCGGATATGCGAGAGCCTCTCTTCCGTATTAGACATATGGAACGAGGAATAAGGTGTCTCCAGTTTCGTTTTGACTCAGAACGGACTTGTAAATGGATGTGTGTCTGACATTGAATTTTATTCTGTGTTGATTTGTTTCTATTAAATATATATCAATTTGGTGGCGGAGAATTTATTCTCTTGCTTAACACCCTTCTCTGAGATGTACGAGCTTAGAGGTTATATATCGATAGACTTTAGTCGCATGGCGTGGATTGTCAATGTGGTATGCTAAGATGCAAATGATTAAGGCTTTTGTTGAAAAGCAGAGCCTTGTGGTTGATGATCAAAGCACAACTTTAATTAGCATAGCTTTGTGTAACGACCCACATTCTACGCATCACAGGATCGTAAAATATTTAATTCTTTCACATACGAAGTCGTATGGTCATGTAACTTTGGGAGATGACTATTGGGGTCATTTCCCACGTTCATGATTTTTGCCGATTTTTAAATGACCGTTTTGCCCCTAGCTGATACTGTTTTGGCCATAACTTTTGATTGGAAAGGAATTTTGACCTGAAACCACTTCCATTAGATTCGTTTGATGGTTTTCAATTCCGAAGAGTGGTCACATTAGCCAAACGGACTCACCGTTTGGGAGATATGACTGAAACAAGTTTCAGATGGTGAAAAACAACTTAATTGGGCTTAACCGGGTGATTAGCAGCTAGGCCCAAAGGGGATTTCGGGATTAGAGATGTATAGGGGCTGATTAGGGTTAGAAAACATTTCTTTTAGCCGCCACTTTCATTCTTGGAACCCTAGCAATGGCCTCCAACACCCAAATCAACTTCTAATCACTTCCTAATCAGGTTTTGGCTTAATCAACACCAAATCAAAGAAGATCTTCACCAAATCAGTATTAAATCTGTGTTTAGACATCATTATTCACCCAAATCAGTGAGGTTTCAGTTCTGAAAATTTTATTTGTGGCCAAGGTGAGTGATTTGCATAGTTTTGCACTAATTACGGTTAATTAAGGGTAATTAGTGAAGATTAGCGAATTTATACATTAATAAATTCTAGAAAAATATTTATAAATTCTAAAATGTTATTTCATACCTCTGTTAGAAATTTGGGACGATTTGGTTAAGTTTTGTTAATCCTATGGTGAGTTTTACCTAAACAAGCTTAAGGCAAAATAAGGGGTTTTGGGTATGTTTGATCCATTTTACATGCTACGATTTATGTTTTGGTGTTTGGGGTCGATACAACATGTTGCTATGATTGTATGGTATGCTTTGTGATTGTTTAGAAGTGTTAGATTGGTCGAAAAAGCCGTTGAATAGCGTAAAACAAGTCGCAGGGAAGCTGTGCAGGGACCGGATCGCGGATCGCCCCTATGTGCCACGACCCAGACCGGAGACCATGATCCGATGGTGGGAGGAGCTCGAACTCGAACCGCGTCACGCGCTGGAGCACCCGATCGCATGCCATCTCCGATCCGACCCGCCAGAAGGACTCCGATCCGAACCAGGAGCCACGAGCCACGAGCTAGAGGAGCACGACCCGAACCGACGTGAAACTCTGACCCGATCCGATGTCGACCCGACCTGGAGAGCATATCACGATCCGACCTGAAGAAGGTGGAGCACGATCCGAACCGGTGAGAAAGCACAATCACGAACTGAAGGGTGCCAGGGAACTACAAACTGGAGGGTACCACGATCCGAACCAGCAGGTTATCTCGAACCGATCTGAAGCGAAGCAAGATGAAGACCGATCCGGATGAAGATGATGACCAAAACCCGAGATGCAAAGGTAGTCCAAATGGAAGTTAGAGCTCAGGATCCAGTTGGGAACCAATGAATTCACTTCATGAGTTGGGCTTTGCTGCGGGACGCGTGCTAAGGGGTTGTCGATGTCTATAACTTTGGATCACTATGTGTAGGGAGTACGTGGACGGATTCAGGGCCACAGTGCCTAGGTACGACTAAAGAGCTATAGACCAATGAAGTGGGGTCATTTGTAAAGATTTGGTCATGACTCCATGTGGTAAGCTTGGTAGCGGCAGTAGTTGTACAAGTTGAACCCCGTCACTACTTCGATGGGTCTAGTGATTGAAGCGGTTGATATCGTATGCTTTACGCACTGGGTGAGAGATGTGAGGATGGTTGCCATGATTGATTGTTTTCTATCATTATGACATGCACGCCCCCACCCCCGTATTCTTTACACCGTGTTTAGTGGCACCTTAGAGTATTGTACGGTATGTAGTGCTAAACTCTTTGGTTGCTGGTCCAGGTTCAGGTATGGTTTAGTATACATGTTATTGTTCTGTTTAGATGCTTATCGCTCATACTAGACTTTTTGTCTGACCCAGAGTTATATGTCTCTTCTTATTATTCTGGGTGCTCACACGAGAAGACTAGAGACAGGTTAGCTGGTGATGCACGAGTAGCTGTGTCGGAGACGAGCAGGAGGCTTCTACGTATGATATATATATATATATAGATATTCTCCCTGTGTTGCTGCGGTCACTACTTTGGGCATTAGTGGTGTACCTTTCTTTCTTTTGTTTAGAGACAGTAAATTGGAAAGTTATAATAAGCTATATTTTGGATTTCCGCTACTCTGATGAAGTTGGTTTTAGTTTTCAGCTTATATACTGTCTCGCCTGTTTTATGTCAAAGTATGTTGTTATCATATTTTGTTCTATACGCTGTGAGACATTCTACAGGTTCTTTGTTGTTTCTTCGTCTTCTTTCTTTTCTTCTGACGACCGTCCCATGCTAACTGGACATGTGTACAGCGCACTTTTGGAGTAAATGTCGGTTGGTGCGGGGCGGGCCGTCACACTAGGTATCAGAGCTCTAGGTTGCGTAGTTAACCTAAGGAAGTCATCAGGGAGAGATAATACGTATATGAGAGTACGTATATGTGATTATTTTGGTTTTCAAAAGCTATATATGTATACAATTAGTATAGTTAAGGATGAAGTCGCACTGCACTAACACCACTATAGAGATGGTTAACCGTTTCCTTTACAGATGAGCCGATACGTAAGGGGTACCGGTAGAGGAGCCAATAATGGGAATGTTGCTGACATGAGGACGATGTTTACTGACCTCATGAGAGAAATTCTTAGGGACGTCCAAACGGCAGCTCCCAATGCCGGTAATGGTGGTGGTCCAGTAGTGCAGACGCCTAGGGCCGATTTCGCCAAGCTTAACAAGGATTATACTAGTCTTGGTGGAAAGCCATTCCACGGAACGGAGTCGGCTACGGATGTTCAGGATTGGCTGGATAGCTACGAGCGTATCTTCGAAGACTTGGGTATCGAGGATGCGATGAAGAGAAGGCTAGCATCCCGTCAGCTGCAAGGACGGGCTATGAATTGGTGGAATGCTATAAAGGAAGCTACCCAAGAGGATCAGATTACTTGGGATCAGTTTAAGGTTCGCATTAGCGATAAGTTCATTCCAGCTGCTCAGAAGTCAGTGTTGTTTAAGAGATTCTTGGAACTCAAGCAGAATGGCAGAGCTGTCTCGGAATATATTGCTGAATTCGACACTTTGTCGAAATATGGGTTATCCCTAATAGATACTGCCGAGAAGAAGAACGAGAAGTTCATAACTGGCTTGGATCAGTACTTGGGGGAAAGGCTTATTAACCACATCGATGAGACGTTTGAATTGATAGTGGGGAAAGCATTGAGGTCCGAAAGTCTTTACCCTAAGTCGAAGACTGAGGTTGCATCTGCAGAAGAGCCAAAGCCGCAGGAAAGCGGTGGAGGCAAGAGTGGTTCTCAGAATAAGAGGAAGCAGAACCAGAATAAGGATGGCCAAAAAAAGAAGAAGGATGTGGAGTGCTTCAGCTATGGTAAGAAGGGCCATTATGCTAGTAATTTTCGGGCCAAGCCAGCGGATAGGAAGTGCTTCAACTGTGGCCAAGTGGGACATCACAAGGACAAGTGTCCGCAACCCCCTAAAGAAAAGCAGATGGTGAAAGCATATCCCTTAATGTTATTCCTTCTTCGTCGAAAGCCCCAACTGCGGCGGAGAAGGGAAAGAATATCGTCATTCAAGGTATGCTTTCTGTTTATGATGTTCCTGTTAGAGTTTTGTTTGATACCGGAGCTTCCAGTTCTTTCATATCTAGTGACCTAGTAGATAGGTTGGGATTGGAGCCTGAGATTGTTGATAGACCTTTAGTAGTGACGAACCCGATTGGTGGTTCAACTAGCCTTAGCATGATCTGTCGTAATGTGGTCTTATCGAGTCATGGATGCATGTTTGTTTGTGATTGTTTTGTTTTGGGCTTTACTGGGTTTGGCATAATTTTGGGAATAGATTGGCTCCAAAGATACGGGGTGGTGGTAGACTGTGAGGGCTTTTTGGTGACAGCTAGAGCGGATGATGGGCAGAGGGTAGTGTTTGGTGGTCTACCCGGTGATGGGGTAATGGCTAGTTTTCTAAATTCCCTCGACATCCCGCATAGTGAGTTGTCAGGTTTGCCCGTGGTTGGCCAGTATTCGGACGTCTTCGAGGAGGTGACCGGGCTCCCACCACACCGAGAGATTGAGTTCCGTATTGATTTAGTGAAAGATGCCAGACCTATAGTGATGCCACTTCGTCGTATGGCACCAAGGGAGCAGCGAGAGCTCGGGGTGCAAGTCAGCGATCTTTTGAAGAAGGGATTTATCAGAAGGAGTGTTTCTGAGTGGGGAGCACCAGTTGTATTTTCTACCAAGGAGGATGGTTCCCTTCGATTATGTGTAGACTACCGCGAGTTGAATAAAGTGACGAGGAAGAACAAGTATCCTCTACCGCGGATAGATGATTTGTTTGATCAGTTGAGTGGCGCGAGAGTATTTTCCCAGTTGGATCTCGCGACAGGTTTTCATCAACTTAGAGTGGAAGCTGAGAGTATAGCTAAAACGACATTTCGGACGCCGTCTGGATTTTATGAATGGTTGGTCATGCCATTTGGGTTGACCAATGCACCAGCATATTTTGTGGATCTTATTAATAGGGTATTCAGAGATCAGTTGAATAAGTTTGTTCTTGTGTTCATGGACGATATCCTTGTTTATTCGAGGAAGAGGAAGAACACAAGGAATGCTTGAGGATAGTGATGGAGGTGTTGAGAAAACACCAATTGAAAGCAAAGTTTTCTAAGTGTCACTTCTGTAAGAGGGAAGTGAGATTCTTGGGCCATGTTGTTTCAGAAAATGGTATTGCCGTGGACCCTGCGAAGGTGGCTACGGTACAAGATTGGTCTACGCCCAAGAATGCAATGGACATAAGAAGTTTCTTGGGATTAGCTGGATATTATCGAAAGTTCATCCAAGACTTCTCCAAGATAGCAGCACCGTTGACTCAGTTGACCGAGAAGAATTAAGCTTTCGTCTGGGACGAAAAGTGCGAGGATGCATTCAAGAGTCTAAAGGAAAAATTGACGCGTACACCAATGTTAGTCATTCCTAAAGGGAATGAAGAGATAACGGTATACACGGATGCTTGTGGTACCGGACTAGGTGCTGTATTGATGCAAGGAGGTAGGGTTGTAGCTTATGCTAGTCGGCAATTGATGCCGCATGAGAAAAGGTATCCTACCCATGATTTAGAATTGGCAGCGATTGTATTCGCGTTGTAGATGTGGAGACATTATCTCTTGGGAGAAAGATTCGAGTTGTGTACCGATCATAAATCGCTAAAGTATCTTTTCTCTCAGAAGGATCTAAATCTCCGTCAGCAAAGATGGTTAGAGTCCTTAGCTTCCTATGATTTTGATATCGCATATACACCTAGAAAGGGCAATGCGGTAGCCGATGCCTTGAGTAGGAGACATGCCAGTTTAGGGGCTATGTTTCTTGAATGGAAGTAACTGGAGTATATCGCTGGGTTTGATTTCAGACCAAAGTGCGAATTGGATCTAGAAATGTTAGCAAGTTTGACGATCAGACCCACCTTGATTGAGCGGATTGGTTCCAGTCAGAGGGACGATCCTAATCTATTGGAAATCATCTCCAAGTTAGAGATGCATATCGATGAGGATATGAACAAGTATGAGCTTGATCGAGATGGATGGCTTAGAAAGAATGGAAGACTAGTTGTACCCAATGTCAATGGATTGAGAGATGAAGTGCTAAGAGAATGTCATCACTCAAAACTGACTATACATCCCGGTGGTAACAAGATGTATCGAGACATGAAGAAGAATTACTACTGGGAAGGAATGAAAAGAGACGTTGGGAAGTTTATATCCAAATGCATGAACTGCCAGTTAGTTAAAGCTGAGCAAAAGAAACCTAGTGGTTTGTTGCAACCATTAGAAATTCCAGAATGGAAATGGGAACAAGTCTCAATGGATTTCATCGATGGTTTACCGAGGACTAGATCGGGCCATGATAGCATTTGGGTGATTGTTGATTGATTGACCAAGAGCTCAAGGTTCATACCAGTCAAGTCAAACAGAACGACAGCTAAGTTGGCTGAACTATATATGAAGTGGGTAGTGAGATTTCATGGAATACCAAAAGGCATTGTGAGTGACCGAGATCCATTGTTTACTAGTGGATTTTTGAAGAGCTTACAAGAGGCGTTAGGATCAGAATTACATCTTAGTACCGCGTATCACCCTCAAGCGGACGGACAGACAGAGAGGGTGAATCGAGTGTTAGAAGATCTTTTGAGAGATTGCATATTGGATTTTGGTGGATCATGGGATGACCATTTGCATATAATAATAGTTATCAGTCCAGTATTGGTATGGCTCCATTTGAAGCTTTGTACGGAAGACCGTGCAACTCACCGTCATGTTGGTTAGAGACTGGTGAGAAGTTTATGCTCGGACCAGATGTGATAAGAGAAACTTCAGACAAGATCAAGATCACTCGACAGCGAATGAAGGCTGCCCAAGATAGGCAGAAGAGTTATGCCGATAAGAGGAGAAGAGATTTAAAGTTCTCCATTGGCAACTTGGTGTTTGTCAAGATTTCTTCGTTGAAGAGCGTGATACGATTTGGCAGGAGAGGCAAGTTGGCACCAAGATTTGTTGGCCCATTCCCAGTTCTCGAACAAGTTGGGAATTTGGCATATAGAGTTGACTTACCAGAGAAGATGGCGGGAGTTCATAACGTATTTCATGTTTCTTAGTTAAGGAAATTCGTACACGACCCCGATGAGACTATTTCACCTGATCAGTTAGATGATATCGAAGTTGAACCCGAGGCGGTTGGGAACCGCAAGCCTATGCATATTGTTGGGAATGATACGAAGCAACTTCGAAGGAAAGCGGTGAATCTAGTCAAAGTCCAGTGGGGCGAGAATGAGAATGACTGTACTTGGGAGACAGAGGAGAGCATTAGGAAGACGTATCCAGAACTCTTTGCCTGATAAGATTTTCTTTGCGATTTAGTTATTCCGCATGCTAGGATAGACTTGTTTTGCTTGTTTTGCATGTTTGATTGTTGTTTTATGGCTGATAGGCATGCGGGATTCTCTGTATGTTTTGGGTTAAGGAATTTCGGGGACGAAATTTCTTAAGGGGGGGAGAGTGTAACGACCCGCATTCTACGCATCATAGGATCGTAGAATATTTAATTCTTTCACATACGAAGTCGTATGGTCATGTAACTTTGGGAGACGACTATTGGGGTCATTTCCCACGTTCATGATTTTTGCCGATTTTTAAATGACCGTTTTGCCCCTAGCTGATACTGTTTTGGCCATAACTTTTGACTGGAAAGGAATTTTGACCTGAAACCACTTTCATTAGATTCGTTTGATGGTTTACAGTTCCGTCGAGTGGTCACATTAGCCAAACGAACTCATCGTTTGAAAGATATGGCTGAAACAATTTTCAGATGGTGAAAAACAGCTTAATTGGGCTTAACCTGGCGATTAGCAGCTAGGCCCAAAGGGGATTTCGGGATTAGAGATGTATAGGGGCTGATTAGGGTTAGAAAACATTTCTTTTAGCCACCACTTTCATTCTTGGAACCCTAGCAATGGCCTCCAACACCCAAATCAACTTCTAATCACTTCCTAATCAAGTTTTGGCTTAATCAACACCAAATCAAATAAGATCTTCACCAAATCAGTATTAAAGCTACTGTTAGACATCATTATTCGCCCAAATCAGCGAGGTTTCAGTTATGAAAATTTTATTTGTGGCCAAGGTGAGTGATTTGCATAGTTTTGCACTAATTATGGTTAATTAAGGGTAATTAGTGAAGATTAGCGAATTTATACATTAATAAATTCTGGAAAAAAAATTATAAATTCTGAAATGTTATTTCAGGCCTCTGTTAGAAATTTGGGACGATTTGGTTAAGTTTTGTTAATCCTATGGTGAGTTTTACCTAAACATGCTTAAGGGAAAATAAGGGGTTTTGGGTATGTTTGATCCATTTTACATGCTATGATTTATGTTTTGGTGTTTGGGGTCGATACTACATGTTGCTATGACTGTATGGTATGCTTTGTGATTGTTTAGAAGTGTTAGATTGGTGGAAAACGCCGTCGAATGGCGTAAAACAAGTCGCAGGGAAGCTGTGCAGGGACCAGATCGCGGATCGCCCCTATGTGCCACGATCCGATGGTGGGAGGAGCTCGAACTCGAACTGCGTCACGCGCTGGAGCACCCGATCACATGCCATCTCTGATCCGACCCGCCAGAAGGACTCCGATCCGAACCAGGAGCCACGAGCAAGAGAAGCACGACCCGAACCGACGTGAAACTCCGACCCTATCCGATGATGGCGACCCGACCTGGAGAGCATATCACGATCCGACCTGACGAAGGTGGAGCACGATTCGAACCAGTGAGGAAGCATCGTCACGAACTGAAGGGTGCCAGCGAACTACTAACTGGAGGGTACCACGATCCGAACCAGCAGGTTATCTTGAACCGATCCGAAGCGAAGCAAGATGAAGACCGATCCGGATGAAGATGATGACCAAAACCCGAGATGCAAAGGTAGTCCAAATGGAAGTTAGAGCTCAGGATCCAGATGGGAATCAATGAGTTCACTTCATGAGTTGGGCTTTGCTGCGGGACGCGTGCTAAGGGGTTGTCGATGTCTATAACTTTGGATCACTATGTGTAGGGAGCACGTGGACGAATTCAGGGCCACAGTGGCCTAGGTACGACTAAAGAGCTGTAGACCAATGAAGTGGGGTTATTTGTAAAGATTTGGTCATGACTTCATGTGTTAAGCTTGGTAGTTGCAGTAGTTGTACAAGTTGAACCCCGTCACTACTTCGATGGGTCTAGTGATCGAAGCGGTAGATATCGTATGCTTTACGCACTGAGTGAGAGATGTGAGGATGGTTGCCATGATTGATTGTTTGCTATCATTATGACATGCACACCCCCACCCCCGTATTCTTTACACCATGTTTAGTGGCACCTTAGAGTATTGTACGGTATGTAGTGCTAAACTCTTTGGTTGCAGGTCCAGGTTCAGGTATGGTTTAGTATACCTGTTATTGTTCTGTTTAGCTGCTTATCGCTCATAACAGACTTTTTGTCTGACCCAGAGTTTTATGTCTCTTCTTATTACTCTGGGTGCTCACACAAGCAGACTAGAGACAGGTTAGCTGGTGATGCACGAGTAGCTATGTCGGAGACGAGCAGGAGGCTTCCACGTATGATATATATATATTCTCCCTGTGTTGCTGCGGTCACTACTTTGGGCATTAGTGGTGTACCTTTCTTTCTTTTGTTTAGAGACAGTAAATTGGAAAGTTGCAATAAGCTGTATTTTGGATTTCCGCTACTTTGATGATGTTGGTTTTAGTTTTCAGCTTGTATACTGTCTCGCCTGTTTTATGTCAAAGTATGTTGTTATTATATTTTGTTCTATGCGCTGTGAGACATTCTACAGGTTCTTTTTTGTTTCTTCGTCTTCTTTCTTTTCTTCTGACGACCGTCCCGTGCTAACTGGACATGTGTACAACGCACTTTTGGAGTAAATGTCGGTTGGTGCGGGGCGGGCCATCACACTTTGTGTATAGTGTTACATCACGAGCCTCACACCCCGATATGAGTTAAAAACGGGATCGTGACTACAGGGAGTGCACGATGTTTCTTTCTAGCAAGGAGTGGTGTCATGGTATGGAGCCCAGACATTTTTACTTATGTGGATGATGGATTGCGAGGCGCCTCGGATATTCATCGTTACTGGCCAAGTGATAGGTCCGATAAGACCGAGAAACGTGTGTTCAGGAATAACTAATACACTAAAGTATTTGTGGACCGACCCTGGAGATCCAGGGGTTGCCCGTAGGTGTGATCCTGAGACATTTGCTAGATTGTCTTGAATCGGAAGGAGCCATTCCTAGCCTTGACTCATGATGGAAACCCAATTTCAAATACGACGTTACGGATTTGATTGTAAACCTATATATGGCGACATAGTATATGGTAGCTATGCCGTCTAGGATTGATACATTTAAATTGAAAGTGTTTTAAACTGACTAGACACTAATAATAATATCAAATAATTTTGTTTTATACGTATCAAGCATGTTTGGCTATTATAAGGGAAAACTCTATCCTCCAGCTTGCGTTGCATTGTGTGATGGGACCTGAGTCTTATAATAGCTTCATTTTCCAAAAAGAATTGCGTCGTTTTAATTTAAACTAAGATTCATGTGGAGTAAACCCGTTCCGTGTTATACGGTGTGGTCCCATGATTTCTCAACTTTTAAAGTAAAAATTTAATAAATGTTTTAGTTCTCACACCAGTCCCATGACTGACTCGGAGTTTATCATTTCTACCTAAACTCTGGGTGCCCATATTTTCCACACGCGCAGCTAGTAGTTTTGGTTTTCGCAGATATTTCTTTTCATAGGATCCTGGATTACAGCTGGAGCTATATTCGGAAAGCTTTGTATATCGCGTTCAGTTGTGTTAGTTGTTATTTTCCACTACGCATTATGCTTATGTATTATTTTCTGCTGCTATGTAATTTTTAAATCTCTAATATTGTATTTCCAATATGTAATAGTTATTCATACTCTGGAATATTCTTGTACTCTGATGTAATTATTGTAATAGCAATAAAATGTTCTATTGTTTATGTTCTGATGCGTCGTGTTCTCAACTCAATTCGGGCTTTCCCGTAAGGGGAAGTTTGGGTCGTTTCACGATCCGAACGATTCTTGTTTCAAATAATTCCGACTTATATTGGATCATGTATATTCATTTGAAGTTCAAAACATAAAACTATGAACTACCGCGATGTTACGAGATCGTTTATAATTAAATATAAGTTATACGTTCAAATGTCGTTTAATAAACGAATTCCTTATAATAATTCAAATCTAACTTACTTAAATATTTCTATATTGTCCAGTTCATATTATATTGCAAATCCAACTAATTCCGACTATTTTAGAATATAATAATTCAGAATCGTTGAATTCAAATTAATTGAATCTCGAATCAACATTTAAAACCATTTTTAAATGTTTAATTAAAAGAGTAGAAATCCATGACGTTGCATGCAATCGTTTACAAAATAAACAACAACATTTGAAACTGACCTTAATTACAACCGTAGTCAACGATCCTTCCTTGGTTAAACTCATCGATGCATCAGGAAACACAACATTCAACATGCACAAGAACGATATATATTGATTCAACATTAATGAATCACCTACGAACAATATCTTCTTTCGTCTGTATTTTCTTAACATGCTCCTCCCAACAAACCTTCATAATTTCGAAAGGAGATGTACAATATATATATATATGTGTATATATATATATATATATATATATGTATATATATATGTATATAAATAGGGCCCATATGAATTAAACATATTTTGAGACATAAAGCTTCATGGGTTTTGTTCGCTATGTTGAAAAATGTTAGGATAGCCTCACATGTTGTTAGGGTAGGAATGACGGATTAATAAAAAGTCCCACACCATGGAATAAATTGAAGGATTGTAGTATAAATATGAGTTGGTAGGCACGTAACATCGGGGATTCCTTTTGTTAAAGGATGTGTGTGCCAACTCAAATGCGTGCCCTATGTAGGAGGAGGGGGAGTTATTTTCCGACCATCGTTACATAATAGTGGTATCAGAGCCGAAGGTTACGGACTGAGCCATGGGGGCAAGACAATGCTCTCAATAGTATTCGTAGGACGCGAGTCAAGGGAGAGACTATTAGGATTGCCTTGCATATTGTTAGGGTAAGAATGGTGGTTTGAATAAATAGTCCCACTTCATGAAATAAATTGAAGGATTGGATTACAACGTGAGCTGGTGGGCACATAACAATAGGGATTCCTATTGTTACAAGGATGTATGTGCCAACTTATATGCATGCCCTATGCAGGAGGATAAAGAGATTTGTTCCCACCATCGTTACATAACAAAAAATGCAAACTAGTTGGTCATTAAATTTTCACATGCCATGCCTCTTTTTCTTTCCAATCTTCAAATGTGAACTAGAAATGATAGTTAAAAAATAGAACTGATCATTGGCTTTGGAATATCACATTGATCAGACTGTCACAAGTACTAGAGATAATCAGAATCCGACCTACCAAACTTTAGGCAGTCGGATTCCCTAAAAGGATAGTTACCAGAGCCGCAATTTGGGTAAGACTCATCATAAACCTATCTTCCTTCGTATAAATTCTAGCCATCTTTAGTACTACGAGCGTAAAAACGTCGATTTATAAATTTTAAATTTGTATGTTTTCTTCTCATGGGTTTTTTTCACTGAAATGAACGTTTTATCGGTCTATTTATTGATCTTTTGTACCTTTTTTAATTAGTGTTTAAAGAACCGTTTTGAGTAATTGTAATTAAGGATCAATGACCTGCTACCTAATAAGTTTACATACGTTTCTTGAAAATAATAATTAGAAGTCCTAATCATTTTTTTACCAGACTTTGATAATTCAATTTAATTGGCATAATAATAATATTATTAATTATTGTTGTTTATAAGCATCTAATATAATTTAAAGATTGACTGTTAGTGATGAAGGGAGCTTTTACTAGGGATCTTGATGGTGCATTGAAGTAATGCATGACATATTTTTTTCAGTTGGAAGCATCTCTCGTATCATTCTTGAAATTGTAATTAAAACGTGTTTCAAGGCGCATTGAGTATCTCAATCTATGTTATACATGTACAAATGTATCCCACAATGTGTTACATGTACATATAATTGGATCCAATAATATAAACCTTATTTCCACTAAATTTAATTTCATAGTGCCATGACCCATTTGAGTATAGAACTTAAAGTGAACAGGAACTCAATTTTATTTTGAATCTCTCCCACCATGTTTACATGTATATATAATTGGATCCAATAATATAAAACCTTATTTCCTCTAAATTTGATTTCAAAGTGCCATGACCCATTTGAGTATAGAACTTAAAGTGAACATGAACTCAATTTTATTTTGAATCTCTCCCACCACGTGTTACATGTATATATAACTGGGTCCAATAATATAAAACCTTATTTCCTCTAAATTTGATTTCAAAGTGCCATGACCCATTTGAGTGTAGAACTTAAAGTGAACAGGAACTCGATTTTACTTTGAATCTCTCCCACCATGTGTTACATGTATATATAATTGGATCCAATAATATAAAACCTTATTTCGTCTCAATTTGATTTCAAAGTGCCATGACCCATTTGAGTATAGAGCTTAAAGTGAACAGGAACTCAATTTTATTTTGAATCTCTCCCACCACGTGTTACATGTATATATAATTGGATCCAATAATATAAAACCTTATTTTCCTCTAAATTTGATTTCAAAGTGCCATGACCCATTTGAGTATAGAACTTAAAGTGAAAAGGAACTCAATTTTATTTTGAATCTCTCCCACCACGTGTTATATGTATATATAATTGCATCTAATAATATAAAACCAAATTTCCTCTAAATTTGATTTCAAAGTGCAATGACCCATTTGAGTATAGAACTTAAAGTGAACAGGAACTCAATTTTATTTTGAAAAAATCCTTTAAAAAATCATCTTAGTATGGCAGTTTACGCCAAATTAATCTGCATGCTACTTCAAAAATTGAAAATTTAATCTTCTCAGTCTATTATCTAACTTTTGATGAACTAATAATATACAATTATTATATTCAATAATGATAACTAAATATTTATTAATAAAAATTAAATTCATGAGATGATTTTGTGTTAGAAACTATTAGCACTTTTCATGTTTATAATTTTCTAATTTAGAAATAGTAATTTAAACATGATTAAAATCCATGGCTTTTTTATGGAATATTATCCCAAAGTACATATGAGTTTGCACATTTTTGTGAACTAGCATAAACATGTACATTTTTTGAGCTTGAGTGCATCTTATATATATATATATATATATATATATATATATATATATATATATATGATCTAGAATTCATAGTTGTCTCCGGATTGAGCTATAAGAGTCAAAGATACATTCATGTTAATATTGGTATGGGGTAAGATTTGTTTCTTTGGGTATTTTCTTTCTAAATGTTAGATACAAAAAATGAAACCAAGCTTATAAATTATTTTTAATTCTGACCTGCTTTTTCCCCAGTCTTGGAACTACGCATGTTGAAATTTTGGTAAATTAAAATGATTAACAGAAAAACAATGTACTTGTTTATTCATGATAATTCACTGATCAAACGTGGTAAAGAAATGTTCTTGATGTAATGTTTCAAATAAATCTGCTTATTTATAACATGTCAAATAAATGTGCTCACTTTTAGTGAATCAAATAAATGTGCTCACTTGTAATATGTCAAATAAATGTGCTCATTTATTATATGTCAAATAAATGTGCTTATTTGTAAATACATTATTAATTAATACAACATATAGAGAATAGATGAACAAATTCTCTTATCATATGTTTACAATATATTGTTTGGGAATAAAATACAAGTAAAACTTGAAATCAAATGAATATAGAAACAAGATTTCCACTAACCCCCCACCAGAAATAACCTTAGTGCATAAGATACAAACGTAAGCTAGTAAATATGTGAAAAATCAAATTAGTACCCATCACTGTCTAAACATTGATGATAGTTCTCTTATTTATTGTTAATATAGTCTTCATTACTACTGTTCATTCTGATAACTTACGGTCAACTTTGGTCACTAATTGCATATATAGCCATATATGCATATAAAAGCACAACAGAAATTTTCCTAAATAACAATTAGATCATTTGAAAAATCTAAACGTTGCAGTTGCAAAAACAACACTACTATGAGAAATACACATAATCATCGGATATTGTGGGTGTCAACAGTGTTAGGAAGATTTTTATTGAGGATTATATACACGGCAATTTAGGTCCAAAAAATACTTGTGACAAATATTTAAAAAAAGTTGGGGCAATATCCGGATTTCATATATAGTCAAATACCAAGGCACGATAAAACTCTCCCTTATATGAGAGCAAAATATAGTGTAACAATCCGGACTTTTGATCGATTAATTTTAAATATTTAACATTTATTTTAAATATTGAATTGATAATACAAATGAATTTTTATATTAAGTTATCGATTTAAAAATCGATTTCAATTTAATATCAAATATATTAAATTATTGTAATGCGAAATATAATTGAATTCAAATTTAAAACTGAATTGAAAACAGTTCAGATAATTAATACAAATTCTGTTTGAATTAGAATAATGATATTAATTTATTATCGAGGAATTTAATTATTTCGAATTTAATTTATCGATTTAAATTAATATCTTCTCTAGACGATCAAACGAGGCCTTGAAACTTGTTCCAATGTGTTCAGGGTAGTGCTATAACCCTAGGAATGCCAGTTGTTACACTCAATAGGGGTTCACAATTTCAAGATAATTTAAATGGAATAAATTCACATCAGTTCCAAATCATTATATATAAATATTAATATAAAATATTTTCCTTCCTAAGTAAACACTGCAAACCTACCTTAAGCTATCGCTTCCTTCTCCTTTCTAATCACGTACCATATTGTCTCCTTACTTAGCTACAAAGTAAAACACCAAATTAATGGAGTGTGTACGATGTCTTCCCATTATCACTTATACATATACATCGCGGCATCCTTCCTCTGTTTAATTTTTCATTTTCGCTCCTCAAAATGAAAATTGAAATGGCCGACTTTGTGTTGATTTTCAAATCTCAAAATCAATCGAATCCTTTAGTTTAAATTCATGAAAAAAATGAGATCCGAGTTCGTATAAACTAAGGATTCACACCTATACCCAAATTGCTTTGTGCGATGGAGATATTGGAGTTCGATAATTAGCTAGGGTTGTTGTTTAATTGATTTGGGTTCGCTCTTCTATTCTACAGTACGGGTCTTTAGCTAAAGCGTTTTTAAGGGGAGGCGGCTCTGTGGAACTCTCGTGAAGGAGAAAGCATCGAGGGTCAGTTAGGGTTTTTTAGCGTGAGTGGTCAGGGGACTGGAAGTTGTTGTCGGGTTTGCTGCTAAAGGCAGTGGCTTGGGTGATTCAACGGAGGCATACTGTGTTGATAAAATTACACATATGGAAGTATATGGGTGCGAACTATTTTGGGTTGGCTCGGTTTTCTTGTAGCATAGGCGCGTTGGGATTAAGGGGTAATTCAACAGGAAGCTCCAAGTTGGGATTTCTGTATGCGAGAGGGTTGTTGGGTCTTCAACAATGAGGCATATGGGATGCATGGTTAGGAAGCTACAGGGAAGAGCGTTTTGACGGTAAAAGGGAAGAGGAGC
This sequence comes from Allium sativum, assembly GCA_030737875.1. Classification (NCBI taxonomy): domain Eukaryota; kingdom Viridiplantae; phylum Streptophyta; class Magnoliopsida; order Asparagales; family Amaryllidaceae; genus Allium; species Allium sativum. Next base: position 561,910,552 of record CM060919.1, on the reverse strand, counting down.
TGCAGTGGAAATTTTGTTTGGAGAAGTGACTGAACGTGAAATACTGGAAATGTGGACCCTTAGGTAGCAAGACTAAAATGTAATTAAAGTAATTTATTTATTTTTATTTAAAAAAAAGATTAATGTAATTGTTTACTTTTAGTTACTGTAAATAAACTAAGAAGGTTTAAGCATCAATATTTTAAGGGACATCTTTATTATCCTAAGTAATATTAGTAAATATAAAGTTAACGCTAATATCTCTAGGTTAGTTAATAATAAAAATGGTTCACAGAGAACAAGTTAACCCGAACAATAATACTAGTATGTCCAAGCATTCATGTTGCTGGTTTTTTTATATATATTAAAGGTTAGATAATAACAAAAAGAAGAATGAAATGGTACTATCGGTGAATTCAATTTTTATTTACAATAGTCTGTAAAATTGTAAAGCTAATATCTATTCCATACGAAATCAAAATTAGATAAAACGAAGTCCATTGAATTTGTATGGATGAAGACCGCGCTATGGGATTAATTCGAAGTAGTTTGGAGGCAGTTGGAGTTTTCGATTAAATTAAATATCAGTTTAATTTGATCGAAAACAAATCGCTAGTTCGGCAAACAAAATCAAGTGGGTAAATCTCACTCAAATTATTTTGTAGAATTTTTTTTAGTCATTAAAAATAATTGATAGTTGTTTGGTTGCATAAAAATAATACTATGGCTATTATTAAATATATATTAGTTATTTAGGATTGGTGTTTGTGGCTACTATATATATATATTGTTGGTTGGATTCCCGCAGTATCATTAGCGGAAGCCCGCGGTATCATTAGCGGATGATTTCCCTATTCGCTCAACAATATATATAGTGGATGACCTTCACACCGTGATATCCTGCCTCGAAGCAGGATGGGTATTATTTATGTTGGCTAACGTCTGTGATGCAGGAAAAACAGGTTGGAGGAATCCAACTAGATTCCTCAAAAATTTATTACTGTTTGTTTTCACATATATATTATCATATATGATGTGTTATAAAACCCGTGATTTGATAATTGAGTGTTTTTGGATATTTAAATATCACTGGGCTAAAATGTTGATATATAAAAATATCGTGAAAATGATATTTGAGATTTAAATGGAAAATTCTATTTTTCTGAAATAGAATTTGAATTTCGAATGGACTAGAAATATTAACTTGTTTTGAATAATTAAAACAAGCAGTTCATTTATAAATGATGTTTATAAATGAAGTGAAATGAATTGTCATTGGATAAATCAGGGAATATAAATACAAGTGTGAATTTGAAATGGGAAATTTATTTTTCCAAAGTAGAAATATTTATTTCAAATGAATTTGAAATCGAGACTTGTTTAAATATATAAACAAGTAAAATAAACGGTGTTTGTAAATAAAAAGGAAAAATTATCATTTCGATAATTTAAATATATAAATTCAAATGTGAATTTAAAATGAGAGTTTAGAATCGTTTTAAATAATAAACGATTAACTTTATTCCGATATTCGGAATATAAATGAAGTTGAATAAATCCTTAGGATTTATGTTTGAATTCGATTATGTCGGATTTATGAAAATAAATTATTCACAAATAGGATATTTAAATTATATTAAATACAAATTAAAATAAAACATGAAAGTAGATTCTATATTTATATAGATAAGTTATAATAAATAGAATATTCCAAAATAAGATTTTTGGTTTTTAATAGATTTCGAAATGGAAACTTGTTTTAACTTTATAAAACAAGAAAGTTGAATTATAAACGATGTTTATAATTTAGCAAGATAAATTATCATTAGATAAGTTAGAAGTTTAAATTCAAGTATGAATTTATAGAAATGAAATGGGAATCGTTTCAAAAAGGGGAGGACGGTTTTTATTCCAAAATTCAGAATATAAAGGGGATTGAGTTTCAAATAGATTTGAAATGAAAACTTGGGTTAAGATTCATAATAAATAAGTCAAATATATAAACGATGTTTATAAATTAAGTGAAATAAATTATCATTAGATAATTTAGCGGTTTAAATTCAAATATGAATTTAAAAATGAACCGGGAAGCGATTTGAAATAGAACGACGGATTTTTATTCCGGAATTCGGAATATGAAATGAATTGAGTAAATCTAAGGATTTATAATTTGAATTCGATTATATCGAACTTTGTATATAATTTGTAAAGGAATTGTAATATAGTATAAAAGATGGAGTTATAATCAAATTTATAACCGAGTAATGAAAATCGACAAGTAGAGATAAGCTGAAATACTAAGTTGGATTTGAAAACTAGATTGAATATATATTAACATATATATTAAAACGAGATTGAAATATAAATTAAACGAAATTTAATGTTTATATATAAATATAATTAAAACGAACTCGCCGCAGCACTACGGTTCGTGAATTGGCGTTTCGAACTTCAATTGAGTATATAGAACTCAATTTAAGTCAAAATTCTTTGAAACAAGAACCGTCAGGACCAATTGAATAATAGTTTTCTAATGGAAGAGAAAAATCTGGATTTCGTCGTATAGATTTGAGTTATGTCAAAATCAAATTTTCAGAAAAGCAGCGCCAAAATCTTTTAAAAACCATAACGGTTTATTTAATTAAATAAAAAGAATTTTTAGGAAATAAAATCCGAATTGCCATTAGAAAAATCCAGACTGGAGATGTAAAATAAGTATGAACTCCGGTGATGTAAGTGAAATGATTTTTGAGACAAAAATTAGATTTTTAGTTATTGAATAGAATCGACTAATTAGAAGAAAAATTATCTAATGGACTTTTGGGTTGGATTGGACGTTGAATAGGTGGATGGGGTTTGTAATTCATATTCGAAATCAAATATGGAAATTGAATAGAAAATGGAATTCAATTGATTTATAAGCAAGATTAAAATTTTATTTGAATGTGTTATGTTCAAATAAGAAGTGAAATAGGCAGAATAGTTAATTAGAAAATTAATTAGCAAATTGAGTTTAAAATGATTAATTGAGTTAGAATAAATTGGGAATGGACGTATATGTGTTAAACAGGTATGGAATGAAGAGAATGAAGTTTATAAATTTAGTGCTCGACAAGAAAGGTACATGTTTAAATTCTATATGAGGTTTTATGAGCCGAATCGGCAAGCCACTTGGCTTTTTGATTTCTTTTTAAATGGAAAAGGCATAGAGAGGCGAGTTGAGGTTTGAACTATTTGCCGGTACAAAGGAGGTTATGGTGAATTTTTCCGGAAATTTAAGGAGTTAGAATATTTTTAAGAAAATTTGATAGTTAGAAATCAATGTATCGATATATATATAATTCGATAAGGAAGTGAACTTAAAAATAGAATATTATAAACAAAAAGGGAATCTATAAATTAGATTTGTTAAGAATAGAAAGAGAAAAGTATATACGTTTTAGAAATGGGAAATTGGTTTAATATGGTGTTGATTATTCGAGTTAGCAGCTTGTCTGTTTTGAAGTTAATAATATTTTCAGTCAAGGTCTGAGAGGTAATTATACCCCAACTTGATTGATTTCATTATTAGCTGATAAATAGCAAGATTCAGTATCGAAGAGAAATGTTTAAAGAGATTTATTCGAATGCAGTATTTTGGGTTGTTGTAATGATGTTTTACATAACTTTAGTTTTAACCCAATAAGTGGAAATTTTGGAAATATAATAGTTGTGACGACCCCATTTCCCGTACAGACGGTGACAAGGGTAATATTTGGAATATAACACATAAACAGATAACAGCAGAACAGAATTAATTAAATACACCAGATAATGTATAATAGAATACACTGGATAAACGTAATCATCAGAGTTACACAGTATACAGGATCATACTTAGTACAAATACAGTTCAGCTATACATAAATGTCTACAGCGGAAACAAACAAAATATATACAATAGGAGCTGAACAGCATAAAAAGAGATAAATAATAGAATCCATCTTCAGCTCCAGCTATCCAGAAAGAGCCAGCTAAAACTGAATACAAGGCTGCCCGTGTAGAAAAAGGGGCACCCGAGTTCGAAAGTGAAACAAACTACGAGTCAGTCATGGGACTGGTATGAGAAATATACTCAACACATTTAATATATGGTTAATCACAGGACCACGCCACTTTCGTGGAACGGGTTTACTCCATGGGATTGTCAGTGCTTTAAAAACAAATCTTTCTTTTAAACATCGCAATGCTTTTTATAAAAATGAAGCCATTATAAGACTCAGTTCCCATCACACAATGCAACGCAAACCGGAGTATAGAGTTTTTACCTTATAATGGCCAAAATATGCTTGATATGAATAAAACAAAAGAATTTGATATTATTGTTAGTGTTTATATGTTTTAAAAACAATTTCAAATCATAACTATCAATCATAAACGGTATTAATGCCCTATACCACTATGTCGCAATATATAGGTATACAATCAAAACCGCACAGTCACGTATTTGGAAATTGGATTTCTGTCATGAACCAAGGTAAAAGATAGTCCTTACCGAATTCGAGACTGTCTAGCCCGAGTCTCAGGCAAGCGCGCAGGCAAGCCTTGGATCATCAGGGTCGGTCCACCGAGGTGGATTATTATGCCTGAACAATACATTTCCCCGCACTTTGGGGCGTAAATGAACCAACGAATGACTCCATCGGACCCGGATCGTCCGATCTAACCAAGGCGCCTGGCAACAGCAACAACCACATAAGTCAAACTCGTCAGGGCGTGTAAAACCACTGACGCCACTCCTAGCTAGAAGGAAACGCATGCCCTCCCTGAGATCCTTTCTCCCGTTTCTGGTTCATACCGGGTGTGAGGCTCGCGATTTCACGTTATACACAAAGCTACGTCACACAGGCGGTGCTTTGATAATCACCACAAGACTTTGCTTTTCAACAGAAGCCCTGATCACTGCATCTTAGCATGCCACACAGGCAATTCACACCGTGCAACTGATGGCTATCAATCACACAGAATAAATTCCAATGTCAGACACACTGTCCATTTGCAAGTCCGTTCTGGGTCTGAACGAAACCGGAGGCACTATATACCTTGCAAACCCATCGATCACCACGTACGTCTGGACGATTACCACTCATTATCCATATTTCAGGATGCCTCCCAATCAGGACCTCGGTTACCATCCAAACAAGGTGAAGATCTCCGGTCTTCGACCACCGTCTTCATCTTCGATTTCTTATCGTCGATTCAGTTATTCAGAATGGGATAAACCCGGTCTTTATGAGCAACTCGCGTATATAATGAACAAGTGCAACACTAACATACATACGCATCATTTCAATTCATTAGTCACTAATCGTCAATCAGTAAGAGAACGATTTCCCAAATATTAACCCCGAAGGCCGAAACCAACATCAGATCAATACCCAAGGAACCATTCGACTTAGCCAACCTTCAGTTAGTTTCTAAATTTCACATCCATATCGTTTATAATATTTTATAACGATTTATCGCTATTTTTATTTATTTTAAAATAGCCAATTTATTCAAAACGACGCTTCGGGCCATAACGCGGCTGTGGCGCTATTTTTCTTCAGATTTGATTTACACATATCTGTAAATCTAACTGTTGGATCTTCATAAAATTTACGTCATTAGAAAGATCTTTTCAAATCGAATCCAACGGTTCCAGTTTCGGGAAAATCCGATGGTCGGATCTCCCGGTATAATCGTTTGAAGTTTCGATTTCAAAATACGAACTGCAGCGTCGTTATTCGATTAAATATAACTATATATATATATAAATATAATCGATTCTGGCGCTGTTTTTCTTCAGATTTTAATTAACTATTCCAGACAATCCAACAGTTGGATTTTTACAAAGTTGGTGCCGTTGGAAAGATATTTCCAAAGCAAACCCAACGGTTGTGGTTTCAGGAAAACCCGATGGTCGGATCTCCCGGTATAATCGTTTGAAATCACGGTTTCAAAATACGAACTGCAGCTTCGTTTTTCGATATATTTCAATTCTATTTATATATATATATCGATTCTTCGATTTCAAAACTATATAACTTTCATACTTTCGATAAAAGTGATATTTTTATCTAACTGTTTTCTATTTCAACACTTCACTATTTTTAACAAGTCATGTATATAGTAAAAATGTGATTTTTAATTTAAAACAATTTACTTCAAAACCATATTATTTTATATAGTTCATATTGGTGATAAAAATGGGATTTTTATTATAAAACAATTTATTTCAAAACTCGACTATTTTATATAGTTCATAAAGATGATAAAAATATTATTTTTATTATAAAACAATTTATTTCAAAATATGAATACCATTCAACACATGAATTTCAATTCAATGAATGAATTTCGATTCAACACATGAAGGTTTTCTATAGTTTATATATATAGATAAAAAGGTGATTTTTATATTTAAAACACGAATACCATTCAACACATGAATTTCAATTCAACGAATGAATTTTTATTCAACACATGAAGGTTTTCTATAGTTTACATATATAGATAAAAATGTGATTTTTATATTTAAAATATGAATACCATTCAATACATGAATTTCAATTCAAAGAATGAATATCGATTCAACACATGAAGGTTTTTTTATAGTTTGTATATATAGATAAAAATGTGATTTTTATATTTAAAACACGAATACCATTCAACACATGAATTTCAATTCAACGAATGAATTTCGGCTCAACACATGAAGGTTTTCTGTAGTTTACATATATAGATAAAAATGTGATTTTTATATTTAAAACACGAATACCATTCAACACATGAATATGATTCAACGAATGAATTTCTATTCAACACATGAAGGTTTTCTATTCAACAGACGAATATAATTTCAACACAGGAAAATAATTCTAACACATGAATATTATTCAAAAGTTCGGCAGCATAACGGCAGGATAGTTAAAACCGTGACCGTCCCAAGTACGGCTCCTCGCTCTACCTTAAAACCTCGTGGTTTTTGACAATGGGGAATCATGCATCTAGTTCGCACGCAGGCGGCATGTATATTTTTTTCATTTCCACAAACTAATCCTATGTGGTTTCAACCAAATATTTCTCAACCACAAACGGGTATTTTTCAACCACAATAAATCAATATCAACCACAAACAATTCCAATCAACCATTCGCTACCAATCAATTTTCACACCAATCACAACCAATAAATATCGTCCATGGTTTGTGGACGAGGGGCGTATATAGATATATATTTATATATAGCAATTCACTTCTATTTCAACACATATATAATTTTTACAATGCATATACAACTTATACATCGAACGTACAACTTATACAACGCTTATACAAGAGGTGTACAACGCTTATATAACTCATACATCGACTATATAATTTATACATCGTCGTTTTCCATATCGTTTATAAATTAGAAATCTCACATTGGGTTCAACTCCTCCAAAAATAGCAGAAGGCTCAGAAAAATATGTGGTCTCTTCTAGAATGTAGAAGACATCCACACGAGTCCATTGTCTCTTGTTTCACTGAATTTCGTCGACACACGAAAAAGATATGATTTTTCAAAGTTTGCAACGGTTTTAAACTGTTAAAAACAGTTTTAATTAAACAGCCGTATACCTCTATTCCTCGTTCAAAACTAGGTTTTGAATTTTCGCTCGATGCGCGAAGTGTTGTCTCGATCAGGTGCTGCAGCGTCGAAGATCTACGAATGGGCTTCTCGCGCATGGTGGTTGGAGGCGATTCGGTGGTTGGAGCTGGGAGCTGGACGGCGGTGAAGTCGTCGACTTCCCGGGGTTCGTACGCGGTGATGGAGAGGAGAGAGAAGGCGGCGGGGGGTCGGATTTGAAGAGGAGGAGGAGGCGCGTCGAGGGGATGTGGTGGTGGTCGCTGGTGATGGCCGTGGCGGCGGAAAAAGAGGAGAGAAGGATCGAAGGTCTTCCGCCGTATATCGGGGGGTGGGGGGGGGGGGGGGGAAGAGAGAGAAATTCTTTTTTTTATAAAAAAATCTGATTGGCCGGAATATATATATTTCAAAAAATTAGGCTTTTCACAAATGAACTCCTTTTTAACCCCAACGACTATCGTCCCTAGCGTTTTACCCCCATTTCGAACACAATGGGATATGTTTCGTAGGCCCATTCGACTGTTTCAGTCAGTTTTCCTTCAAATTAAAATATATAACATTCAATATTTGATTTGAACGTACATTTCAATTTGCCAGGGCCACAAACTGATTCGAAAAATTCCAGAAAAATAAATCTGGCTATGTTTTGATGACACGGTCCCAACAAAACTAGTTTCATCGAATTCTGAGACCGTTTTCAAAAAGGCCCATTTCTGGTCGATCCAATTTAACTATAATTGACCAAAACACGTTTTCCTTTGCCACGCTCACATACTAGCTTCAAAAATTATGAAATTGGAAACCTAGCAATAACTTCACATCCCGGATACAACAAAAGTGGTTTCGTCGAATTCCGAGGTCGTATGCAAAATGGTCATTTTTACGGGCTATATAAATTTCATAGCGACCTTTCTGAAAATTCATTTGGCCATAACTTTTGCTTTCCGCTATGAAACTTCTATTTTTCAGATTCATTAGAAAGGTATTCACTAACAGATTTAAATATGTTTGGTTTCACTCAAATCCGTTTTGTTTTGCACCCGGTACAGTCCGACAAAGTTTGAATTCAATTTTTGAAACTGCAGCGCCATTTCAGGCCTTGTTTATAATTAGAATTAATTATATTCGTTTTTAAACGTCGATTCAAACTCACTTTTCATTGCTATTATTTAAAATATTTATTTTAAATATTTAAAATCCATTATTTTAGCAAATTAAAAAAAATTAAATTGGTTTAGATTTTCCGGGTCGTTACAATCTCCCCCACTTAAAAATTTTCATCCCCGAAAAGGAACAATGTCAAAAGTGGTTTGATAAATCAACTCTACGTCCAATCTGGCTTCAATTCTCCAACTTTTCAGTTTCCGAGAATTTTCAAATTCTTCAAAAATTTGGCTAACACCCGGAATTTTCGAAAACTTTCGCCATAACCTCCTTTGTACGGGGAGAGGTTTGGAAATTTATTGGGCCGTATTAGGTACCCAATAAATCCTAATAAGTATACACATATTTATAGTGATATATTCTGGTGTTTACAGGGGAGCGTGTATAGATAATAACTCCAAAGAATAAATTCTCGTCACCCTGTCAAAGCCTGAGGGAGTGTGTATTTTAAATGCTCTAGAGGATAAATCCTCGTCACCTCGTCCCGTGTGGGAAATAAATAGTCCATGTGCCATATCTAATAACTAGAGAGACGTGATTATTGTCAACTCCATACCCGTGTGGGGTTTTTGTTAATCTGGCAATTTTATCGTTACTATTTAAATAGTCCATATCAGTCATCAGTTCCACCTGTAAAATATAGTCATCGCCATACAAGCCTCTCGCTGGTATGGTAAATCTTCCACCTCATCACACAAGCTCCAAATGCTTATGTGGTATATGATGAAGTATGCCTATCTTCAGAAGTATGCCATGCAGTGTAGTTCAAAATTAATTGTTACTATCCTATGGCGATATTTATTATTTCACACAGAACAACCAGCACTCCGCATCCAATGGCATTCACAGGAGTTGATATAATAATATTTCGCATCCAACTCATTAAGGTTTACCTATTTGTCGGGCACACAAATAAAATCTTTACTCAACAGCTATCCCATTACCTGTTCAAACATATATAATGCACAAGTATATATTTCTATCTATTTTCTAATCAATTCAATGTGTGATTTAAATGAATAAGTTCTACCAAAATTAACCATCGTTTTAATAATTTAATTAGTCAATCTACTATCACACAACACAAACAACAATCAAATTGTTTTTAACTTTTCAAAAACATACTATTCAATTTCCATACTCTTTTAAAATCATTCAGACTATTGAATTAAAAGTGCACATCCATGGAAATAAAATAACTACAGAGTAGAGAACTAATTGGTAATGCAAAGTATGGTAAATGTACCTTGCACCGGAGTCAATCAGAGATATCCACTCGGCACCTAGGATAGGCTTTCTGAATGCTCTCCTAAGTTTCCCGAGTACAATCTCGCGGGTCCTCACTCCATTGCACTTTGACTAAGTGAACTTTCTTGTTCCTCAGCTCTTTGGTTTCTTTGCCAATAATCTTTAGCGGCTCTCTTCTCACAGCTAATTTTGGGGTAATTTCAATATCCTGTTGAGCTGCTTCTTCCACGATCAAGTTTGGATCATGAACGTGCTTACGAAGTTGAGGTATGTGAAATACATCATGAACTCCAGGCAACCAATCAGGCAATTTAACCCTATAAACGAGAGTTCCGATCCGTTCCAAAATAGGAAACGGACCAATGAATTTGGGCGCCAGCTTCCCAGTTTTACCGAACCGGATAACTCCTCTCATCGGCGATACTTTCAAATATACATAGTCGCCAACTGCAAAGGATATATCTCTTCTTCTCCTATCGGCATAGCTCTTTTGTCGGCTTTGAGCAGCGAGTAATCGTTTCTTAACGAAATTGACTTTGTCGGCAGCTTCTCGGATCATATCAGGTTGTGATGGCCCGCCCCCGCACCAGCCTGCATTTCCTCCGAAAGTGCACTGTACACATGCCCGACTAGCACAAGACGATCGTCAGAAGAAAGGAAAGAAGGGAATTAACTAACGAGGAACCTGTAAAATGTCTCACAGTGCATGGAATAAAATATAATAATAACATACTTGACATAAAATAGGTGAGACAGTGCATAAGCTGATAACTAAAATCAACATCAACATCAGAGCAGCGGAAATCCAAGTACAGCTTATTACAACTTTTCCAAATTTACTCTCTAAAACAAAAGAAAGCATAAAGTAGAAGATGCACTACTAATGCCCAAGCAGTGATCTTCAACAACACAGGGAGAATACTATATATATCATACGTGGAAGCCTCCTGCTCGCCTCTGAATCATCTACCCGTGCATCACCAGCTAACCTGTCTCTAGTCTGCTCGTGTGATCACCTAGAGTAATAAGAGGAGACATAAAACTCTGGGTCAGACATAAAGCCTGGTATGAGCGATAAGCAACAAAACATAACAATAACAGGTACAATCCAATCGTACCTGAACCTGGACCTGCAACCAAAGAGTTAGCACTACATACCATACAATACTCTAAGGTGCCACTAACATACTGTGTAAGAGATACGGGGGTGGGGGTGTGCATGTCATAGTGGTGTCAAACAATCAAGCATAGCAATCATCCTCACATCCCTCACTCAGTGCGTAAAGCATACGATATTCACTACTTTGGTCACCTAATACTTTGGGCCATGACGGAATCCAATCCCGTGTAACTATCACTACAAGCCCACCATCCACCTCTCAGTGGTGAACCAAAGTTATGAATACCGACAACCCCTTTGCACACGTCCCGCAACAAAGCCCAACCATGAAGTGAACTCATTGGTTCCCAACTGGATCCTGAGCTCTAACTTCCATTTGGATTACCTTTGCATCTCGGATTATTGGTCAATACTGGGTCGGGTCGGATTCCTTTCAAGCCATCGGTTCGGGTCGGGTCCACTGCATTGCGTTGGTGCATGGTCTTCCTCTGATAGCGGTTCGGTTCGGGTCCACTCCATCGCGTCGGTTCGGGTCGGGTGTCCCCCTTCGGGTCGGGTTTGGTGTCCTCCTTCGGGTCGGGTGTCCCACTTCAGGTCGGGTCGGGTGCCATCTCCCTTCCAGTTCGTGCTTCCGCTCCGATCCGCTCCCTCGTTCTTCACGTGCTCCGATCCGATCCCTCCTTCTTTATCCGACCCGATCCCGGTTCAATTAGCGTGGCCTTCCTTTTTTCCAGTTCTCCCAAGTGTCAAGTTCCGATCCGAGCCCTTCGTCCTTAAGTCGATCTGATCCCCCTTCTTTATCCGATCCGATCCCAATATTGCTAGCATGACCTTCCTTTCTGCCAGATTCCTCAAGTGTCAAGTTCCGATCCGATCGAATCCCTTGCCCAGTTCACTTATCCGATCCGAGCCCCCATATCCGATCCGATCCGAAAACCTGCACAACTTACTGCAACTTTTTCCAGCAAATTGTTTACGTCATTCGACGATGTTTTCGACCAATCTAACTATACTAATCAACCACAAATCATTCCAAACAGTCATAGCAAAATAGTAAACTAACCACAAACACCAAAACAATGAATTTATATGTCAAAATGGATCAAATATACCCAAAACCCCATAATTTCCCTTAAGCATGTTTAAGCAAAACTAATCATAGGGTTAACAAAACTTAATCAAATTAAACCAAACTTCTACCAGAGGCATAAAATATTATTTTCGAATTTATGGATATTTTTCCAGAATTTATTAGTGCATAAATTCGCTAATCTTCACTAATTACCCTTAATTAACTGTAATTAGTGTCAAAACAATGCTAATCACTCACCTTGGCCACAAATAAGATTCTCAGAACTGAAACCTCGCTGATTTGGGTGAATACTGATGTCTAACAGTAGCTCTAACCTTGCTTTCGTGTTTTCTCCCCTTAATTTGATGTAGATTAAGCCAAAACTTGATTAGAAAGTGATTAGAAGGTGATTTGGGTGTTGGAGGCCATTGCTAGAGCTCCAAGAATGAAAGTGGCGGCTGAAAGAAATGTTTTCTAACCCTAATCAGCCCCTATACATCTCAAATCCCGAAATCCCCTTTGGGCCTAGCTGCTAATTACCCGGTTAAGCCCAATTAAGCCGTTTTCACCATCTGAAACTTGTTTCAGCCATATCTCCCAAACGGTGAGTCCGTTTGGCTAATGTGACCATTCTACGAAATTGTAAACCATCATCCGGAGCCAATGGAAGTGGTTTCAGGTCAAGTTTCCTTCTCAGTCAAAAGTTATGGCCAAAACAGTACCAACTAGGGGTAAAATGGTCATTTAAAAATTGGCAAAAATCATGAACATGGGAAATGACCCCAATAGTCGTCTCCCAAAGTTACATGACCATACAACTTCGTATGTGAAAGAAATATATATTCTACGATCCTATGATGCGTAGAATACGGGTCGTTACACTCTCCCCCCCCCCCCCCTTAAGAAATTTCGCCCCCGAAATTCCCTAACCAAAACACACAAAGGGTTCCGCATGCCTATCAACCATATAACAACAATCACCATACAAAAAAAGTCTATCCTAGCATGCAGTTTACTAACAAGGGAAGAAACTATCACTACCAAAACCTTACTAGGCAAAGAGTTCTGGATACTTCTTCTTTATATCCTCCTCTGTTTCCAAGTACAGTCTTTTTCATTCTCACCCCACTGGACTTTGACTAGTTTCACCGCCTTCCTTCGAAGCTGCTTCGTATCGTTCCCAACAATACGCATAGACTTGCGGTTCCCAACCGCCTCAAGTTCAACTTCGATGTTATCCAACTGATCAGGTGAAATAGCCACACTAGGGTCGTGCACGAATTTCCTTAACTGGGAAACATGAAATACGTTGTGAACTCCCGCCATCTTGTCAGGTAGCTCTACTTCATATGCCAAATTCCCAACTTGCTCGAGGACTGGGAATGGGCCAACAAATCTTGGTGCTAACTTACCTCTCCAACCAATCCGAATCACATCCTCTATGGAGAGATCTTGACGAACACCAAGTCGTTAATGAAGAATTCCAAATCTTTTCGTCTCTTTTCGAGATAAGTCTCCTGCCTATCTTGGGTAGCCTTCATTCTCTAATATACAATTCACTCAAATACCATCATGACCTGACCTAGTCCTTGGTAAACCATCAATGAAATCCATTGAGACTAGTTTCCAACGGTTGTGACAAACCACTAGGCTTCTTTTTGCTCAGCTTTAACTAACTGGCAATTTATGCATTTGGACATAAACTTCCCAACGTCTTTCTTTATCCTTTCCTAGTAGTAGGTCTAATCCATGTCTCAATAAATTTTGTTACCACCGGGATTCATAGTCAATTTCGAGCGATGATATGCTCTAAGCATTTCATCTCAGTCCATCTACGTTGGGTACAGCTAGTCCCTTATTCTTTCGAAGCCACCCTTCTCGGTCAAATCCTTACTTGATCATTCTCTTTCCATCGATACCCATCTCTACCCTAGAGATGGTTTCCAATAGATTAGGATCGTCCTTCTAACTGGAAACAATCCACTCAATCAAAATCGATCTAATCGTCAAGCTTACTAGTGTTTCTGAATCCAATTCACTCTTGGGCCCGAAATCATATCTTGTGATATACCTTAGTTGCCTCCATCCTAGAAACAAAACCCCTAAACTGGCATGTTTCCTACTCAATGCAACTATTACCGCACCCAAATCCTTTACTATGATCACTCTGCCCCATGGAGTCATGGTGACTCCACTGCACTGATCCATAGCCACTAGTCCTTTGCTATGTCCACTCTGCCCTATGAAGTCATAACAACTCCACTGCACTGGCTCATAGCCTTACTAATCATTTACTATGTCCACTTGCCCCATGGAGTTATTTACCCCATCTGCGCTGGCTAATAGTCCTACTACAATCATTTTGTTCCCCATCGCTGGAACCCTACAGGTGATAGTCTACTCAAGAGAAGAAAGATAGGAACAAACATAGCAACCATAACATCCATCAAACAAATCCTATCTATCACCTGCTAAAGTCATAAACACATCAACACCTACATGACTAGTCTAACCAATCCCAGTATGTCAATTCTAGTATGTATGGTCCAACCAACATCAATAACTAATGGAAGCCCAGCCTATATACATACACCGATGCCTACTTGACTGGTCCAACCAATCCCAGGCCAATGGAAGCCCTGCCTCCCAACGGACTGCCGTACGTCCAACGTACGTTTATCCTCCAAGGATAATTAAACTAATGGAAGCCCAGCCTCCAATCGGACTACCGTACGTCCAACGTACGTTTATCCTCCAAGGATAACTAGATCACGTCTAATGGATCCAAGGTAACGGGCGTCCCCAGATACCCCTGCTTTTAGTCCTCCTAAAATATTTGAGTCCAACCCAAGTCTATCCATTATCTTGCTGCCCTCTCGAGTCCAACTCGAGCTGAATCCAATTCCTTGCAGCCTTCTCGAGTCCAATTCGAGTCAATCTATAACTCAGACCCAGTCTTGTGTATCCATTAGTGACAGACTCTAGTCCAACATGAGTCGTCTCCCTATCCGTTGCATCTCCAAGATCAACGAACACCCATTTTCTTTTACGAGTTCAAGTCCAACTTGAATCGCCCTAACCTTCGTTGTATCTTCCATGATCAACGAACACATCCTATTCCTTCAAAATTCTACTATCCAATAGAGAACATCAACATAGGGTCCTAAACAATCCATTACTCTGCATCTTTCCCGAGTCCCACTCGAGCAATCTCATAACCCTATCGAGTCTAACTCTGGGCAGTCTATACCATTGAACAGTCTCATCATGTTCCGTCTGCCCATCACTCCTCGAGTAAACCAAGATATCATCCAATGAAAAATCACAACAACTATTTACCCCTCATGCAAACCATCCTAGTCGAAATCGACATTCCCCAAGCACAAGCCCCAAAGGCCTAAACCAATATCAGACAAGCACCCAAGGAACATCTCTTCCGAGTTCGGACAACCCACGTGAGGTGATACTAGCCAAACAATCTAGCACTGGAGCACTCATTTGCCTCCCAGAGACAACTAGAACTTATTACAACAATAACCTTTCAGCTTTCCTAACTCCAGTTACAATTGCCATCACTAGGTAGGTACCTAATACCACCCTATTCCTTTGGAGTAAATCGACTCCCAAAATAATGCTAAACCCAGTAAAGCCCAAAACAAAGCAATCACAAGGAAACATACATCCATGACTCGATAAGACCACATTACAACAAATCATGTCAAAACTAGTCGAACCACCAATCGGGTTTGTCACTACTAAAGGTCTATCGACTAACTCAGGTTTGTCAAACAAAACCCGATCAAAACATCTTAAATAGAAAGCATACCTCGAATAACGACACCTTTTTCCTTCTGCGCCGCAGTTGGGGCATTCGACGAAGAAGGAACATTGTTGATAGCATACGCTTTCACAATCTGCTTCTCCCTAGGAGGTTGTGGGCAATCATCCTTGTGATGTCCCGCCTGGCCGCAGTTAAAGCACTTCCTTTCCCCTGGCTTTTCTCGACAATCTCTGGCGTAATGGCCCTTCTTGCCACAACTAAAGCATTCACTATCCTTCTTATTTTTCTTATTCTGACCATCCTTGGTCGGGTTCTGCTTCCTCTTACTCTGAGAATTCTCCTTGCCTTCACCGCCTGCTTGCGGCTTTGGCTCCTCTGTAGATGCAATAACAACTTCGGTCTTCGACTTAGGGAAAAGGCTCTCTGACCGTAATGCCTTTCCTACAATAGACTCGAACGTCTCATCGATATGGTTTATAAGTCTTTCCCCCAAGTACCCATCCAAGCCAGTTATGAACTTCTCGTTCTTCTTTTCGACTGTATCGATAAGGGACCATCCATATTTCGATAAAGTGTCGAATTCAGCGATATACTCCGAGACTGCTCTACCATTCTGCTTAAGCTCCAAGAACTTCCGGAACAGTTCTGATTTATGAGCAGCTGGAATAAACTTATCACAAAAGCGAGTCTTAAACTAATCCCAAGTAACTTGATCCTCTGGAGTAGCTGTCCTAATGGCATTCCACCAATTCATCGCTCTCCCTTGCAGCTGACGAGACGCTAGCCTTCTCTTCATCGCATCCTCAAGACCCAAGTCGTCGAAGATACGATCACAGCTATCCAACCAATCCTACACATCTGTGGCCGACTCCGTTCCGTGGAACGGCTTCCCACCAAGGTTAGTGTAATCCTTGCACAACTTGGCAAAATCGACCCTAGGCGCCTGCACTACTGGACCACCACCATTTCCGGGATTGGGAACTGCTCCCCGAACATCCCTAAGCATCTCCCTCATGAAGTTAGTGAACATTGTCCTCATGTCAGGAGCATTCCCATGGTTGGTCCCTCTACCGGCACCCCTGGTGTCTCTACTCATCGTTCAATCTGTAAAGAGAAAACGATTAACAACCCCATATTGGTGCTAGTGCAATACGACTTCATCCTTAGCTATACTAATAATAGTATATATATAGCTTTTGAAAAACAAAGTAATCACAAATACGCGCTCTCATATACGTAATATCTCTCCCTAGTGTCTTTCCCTAGGTTAACTACGCAACCTGGCTCTGATACCAAGTGTGACGGCCCGCCCCCGCACCAGCCTACATTTCCTCCGAAAGTGCGCTGTACACATGCCCGACTAGCACGGGACGGTCGTCAGAAGAAAGGAAAGAAGGGAATTAACTAACGAGGAACCTGTAAAATGTCTCACAGCGCATGGAATAAAATATAATAATAACATACTTGACATAAAACATGTGAGACAGTGCATAAGCTGATAACTAAAATCAACATCAACATCAGAGCAGCGGAAATCCAAGTACAGCTTATTGCAACTTTTCCAAATTTACTGTCTCTAAAACAAAAGAAAGCTTAAAGTAGAAGATGCACTACTAATGCCCAAGCAGTGATCTTCAACAACACAGGGAGAATACTATATATATCATACGTGGAAGCCTCCTGCTCACCTCTGAATCATCTACCCGTGCATCTCCAGCTAACCTGTCTCTAGTCTGCTCGTGTGAGCACCCAGAGTAATAAGAGGAGACATAAAACTCTGGGTCAGACATAAAGCCTGGTATGAGCGATAAGCAACATAACAATAACAGGTATAATCCAATCATACCTGAACCTGGACCTGCAACCAAAGAGTTAGCACTACATATCGTACAATACTCTAAGGTGCCACTAACATACTGTGTAAGAGATACGGGGGAGGGGTGTGCATGTCATAGTGGTGTCAAACAATCAAGCATAGCAATCATCCTCACCTCCCTCACTCAATGCGTAAAGCATACGATATTCACTACTTTGGTCACCTAATACTTTGGGCTATGACGGAATCCAATCCCGTGTAACTATCACTACAAGCCCACCATCCACCTCTCAGTGGTGAACCAAAGTTATGAATACCGACAACCCCTTTGCACACGTCCCGCAGCAAAGCCCAACCATGAAGTGAACTCATTGGTTCCCAACTGGATCCTGAGCTCTAACTTCCATTTGGACTACCTTTGCATCTCGGATTATTGGTCAATACTGGGTCGGGTCGGATTCCTTTCACGCCATCTGTTCGGGTCGGGTCCACTGCATTGCGTTGGTGCATGGTCTTCCTCTGATAGCGGTTCGGTTCGGGTCCACTCCATCGCGTCGGTTCGGGTCGGGTGTCCCCCTTCGGGTCGGGTCGGGTGTCCTCCTTCGGGTCGGGTGTCCCACTTCAGGTCAGGTCGGGTGCCATCTCCCTTCCAGTTCGTGCTTCCGCTCCGATCCGCTCCCTCGTTCTTCACGTGCTCCGATCCGATCCCTCCTTCTTTATCCGATCCGATCCCAGTTCAATTAGCGTGGCCTTCCTTTTTGCCAGTTCTCCCAAGTGTCAAGTTCCGATCCGAGCCCTTCGTCCTTAAGTCGATCCAATCCCCCTCCTTTATCCGATCCGATCCCAATATTGCTAGCATGTGCTTCCTTTCTACCAGATTCCTCAAGTGTCAAGTTCCGATCCGATCGAATCCCTTGCCCAGTTCACTTATCCGATCCGAGCCCCCATATCCGATCCGATCCGAAAACCTGCACAACATTCTGCAACTTTTTCCAGCAACTTGTTTACATCATTCGATGACGTTTTTGACCAATCTAACTATACTAATCAACCACAAATCATTCCAAACAGTCATAGCAACATAGTAAACTAACCACAAACACCAAAACAATGAATTTATATGTCAAAATGGATCAAATATACCCAAAACCCCATAATTTCCCTTAAGCATGTTTAAGCAAAACTAATCATAGGGTTAACAAAACTTAATCAAATTAAACCAAACTTCTACCAGAGGCATAAAATATTATTTTCGAATTTATGGATATTTTTCCAGAATTTATTAGTGCATAAATTCGCTAATCTTCACTAATTACCCTTAATTAACTGTAATTAGTGTCAAAACAATGCTAATCACTCACCTTGGCCACAAATAAGATTCTCAGAACTGAAACCTCACTGATTTGCGTGAATACTGATGTCTAACAGCAGCTCTAACCTTGCTTTCATGTTTTCTCCCCTTAATTTGATGTAGATTAAGCCAAAACTTGATTAGAAAGTGATTAGAAGGTGATTTGGGTGTTGGAGGCCATTGCTAAAGCTCCAAGAATGAAAGTGGCGGCTGAAAGAAATGTTTTCTAACCCTAATCAGCCCCTATACATCTCAAATCCCGAAATCCCCTTTGGGCCTAGCTGCTAATTGCCGGTTAAGCCCAATTAAGCCATTTTTCACCATCTGAAACTTGTTTCAGCCATATCTCCCAAACGGTGAGTCCGTTTGGCTAATGTGACCACTCTACGGAATTGTAAACCGTCATCTGGAGCCAATGGAAGTGGTTTCAGGTCAAAATTCCTTTTCAGTCAAAAGTTATGGCCAAAACAGTACCAACTAGGGGTAAAATGGTCATTTAAAAATTGACAAAAATCATGAACATGGGAAATGACCCCAATAGTCGTCTCCAAAGTTACATGACCATACGACTTCGTATGTGAAAGAAATAAATATTCTACGATCCTATGATGCGTAGAATACGGGTCGTTACACAGGCCCTAACACAAGTCTATTTCCAGGTTCGACCCAACAAGTAGGAGATCGGCACGGTCTACCATATAATGCTTCGAATGGCGACATTGTCAGGCTCGCCTGGTAGCTGTTGTTACAAGAGAATTAGCCAAATGCAGATGGTCTTCCCATGATCCACCGAAATCTAGAACACAAGCCCGCAGTAAATCTTCTAGGATACGATTCACCCTCTCAGTTTGACCATCTGTCTGAGGGTGATAAGCGGTGCTCAAGTTCAGCTTCGTTCCCAGATCTACTTGAAATGCCTCCCAGAATTTGCTAGTGAATATTGGATCTCTATCACTAACTATACTGATCGGCACTCCGCGTAGTCTAACAATTTCCTTGAAGTATATCTGCGCCAGACTCTGAGCAGTCCGGTTTGATCTAACAGGTATGAAATAGGCGGTCTTCGTGAAGCGATCTACGATCACCCAAATACTGCCATTTCCTTTTCTGATTCTGGGCAGACCATCAATGAAGTCCATGGAAATATGTTCCCACTTCCAACCTGGAACGTCTAGCGGTTGTAACTATCCAGCCAGTTTCTGTTGGTTGCTCTTGACTAGCTGGCAAGTAGGGCATCGGCTAACATATATTGAAACGTCTCTTTTCATAGCCTTCCACCAGAATGTTCGCTTGAGATCGTTGTACATTTTGGCCACACCAGGATGGATACTCAGCTTGGACTTGTGACACTCGTCTAACACTTCCCTTTTTAGCTCGGGGATGCCAGGAACACAAATCCTTCCTTTCAATCTCAGGATACCGTCGTTATCTATTTGAAAACACGAGGGTTCGCCTTTCTAAATCCTTTTGATCATATCCTTAATAAAGTTATCCTCCTTCTGAGGAATAGATATTTTGTCAATCAAGGAAGTCGTAATAA
The DNA here is from genome assembly GCA_030737875.1 of Allium sativum. Classification (NCBI taxonomy): domain Eukaryota; kingdom Viridiplantae; phylum Streptophyta; class Magnoliopsida; order Asparagales; family Amaryllidaceae; genus Allium; species Allium sativum. The sequence continues at coordinate 561,889,831 of CM060919.1, read as the reverse complement.
TAAAGCTGGCGATCATTACATTCTTTCGGCTCAGCGCATCGGCCACGACATTGGCTTTCCCTGGAGTGTATATAATCTCAAAGTCATATGCTGCAAGAAACTCCAGCCAACGTTGCTGCCTCAGATTCAGGTCTTTCTGGGTGAACAGATACTTTAACGACTGATGGTCTGTATACATCTCGAATTTCTCACCCAGAAGATAGTGTCTCCAGATTTTCAAAGAGAATACTATAGCCAATAAATCAAGATCATGAGTTACGTAGTTCTTCTCGTGCGGTTTTAACTGACGGCTAGCATACGCAATCACTTGACCTCTTTGCATTAACACTGCGCCAAGGCCTTCTCTAGAAGCGTCAGTCCAGACTTTCAAGTCCTCATTGCCATCTATTATTGTTAACACTGGAGCAGTTGTCAGTTTTAATTTCATCTCCTGGAAAGCTTCCTCACATACCGGAGTCCAGTTGAATCTCGAATGTTTCTTAGTCAGTTTTGTTAAAGAACTAGATGTCTTCGCGAAATCCTTAATGAATTTTCGATAATAACTGGCTAACCCGAGAAAACTTCTAACTTCTGTTGGCATACGAGGTTGTTTCCAATTCTGAATAGCAGTGATTTTACTAGGATCCACTGCAATTCCTTCTTTTGACACTACGTGGCCAAGAAATTTGACTTCTTCTTACCAGAATATACATTTGGAAAAATTTGCTTTTATACATTCCTTCTGAGGATTTCTAACACTTGTTCCAAATGTTTTTCGTGATCACTTTCTGACTTAGAGAAGATAAGGATATCATCAATGAAAACTAGAACAAATTTATTTAATACTCCTCTGAATACTCTGTTCATTAGATCGACGAAATAGGCTGGAGCGTTACATAAGCCGAAGGGCATTACTAACCACTCGTAGAATAAGTCTGGACCTCTGAATGTTGTCAAATGAACACACTCCTCGGCGATACGAAGTTGATGGAAACCTGTAACTAGGTCCATTCGTGAAAATACTTGTGCGCCATTTAATCGATCCAACAAATCATCAATCCGCGGCAATGGATATTTGTTCTTTATTGTCTGTTTGTTCAGATCACGATAATCCACACACGGACGTAGAGTACCGTCAGATTTTGGGACAAACACCACTGCTGCACCCCAATCAGAGAAACTAGGCCTGATCAGACCCTTCCATACTAGCTGTCGTGTTTGATTGTCTAATTCCTCTTTCTCTTTCAAGGACATTCTTCGAATAGCGTGAACTACCGGCCTTGCATTCGGAATCAAAGCAATTTTGAAATCTATTTCTCTTTTCAGAGGTAAGCGAACAACTTCTTCGAACACATCCGCATAGTTCTTGACGACAGGAATGCCCTTGATGAGGTCAGGAATATTCTCTGTGATTTCAGGGATATTTTCTATTTGGGCTAGAGAAACATCGAGAGCTGCCCAGAAGTCTTTTCTATTAGCATTCTGACCTTCACAGGGAATGGTTATATAATCACCTGATTTAATCTTCGCCTTTACGACTCTGTCGGCGCATTTAACTTCAGCTTCATATTTGGTCAACCAGTCTAACCCCAAGATAAGATCAAACTCTTTAAAATTCATGACGACCGCGATGGTAGGAAACCGATAACGAGAAAAAGAAACCGGCACTCCACAAACCCAACTGAGATCGATGGAACTCCCAACCGAATTCTGAACAGTCATTGGTTCCTTGAGCTTCTTCAAATTCAAATCCAGCTTCTTAGCTGCACTCTTTGCAATAAAGCTTCGCGACGCGCCAGTGTCAAACAGTACTTAACAGGAATGTATTTGACAATAAGCGTGCCTTCTAAAACATCTGGCCTTTCCTGAATAGACGAGGATGCAGGCACTTCTGCCACTTCATTTACCTGAGCCCCTTTGGTCTTTTTTAACAGCCAGCAATCTCGCTTTATATGACCGGCCTGATGGCAAAGATTGCACTCTCGAGTCACAGTAAATTTGCCCTTGGATTTTGACCCATCCTCCTTTCGTTTCTTCGAACAATTCCTGGTCAAATTCCCTTGTTTATGGCAGTTACTGCATATGGCCGTCGTTGCTGGTTTTTTTCCAGAATTATCCCTTTTTTGGTTTACTTCAGGCTTCTTACTGACCTCAGACATTGTACTGGCCTTAGGAATATCAGCTTCCGACTCTTCTTTGTTACTAGTTACGGCTTCCTCTTCATCACGCAACATGCCTTTCTTATGGAGATCTTCATACTGATAAGCCATATAAATCATTTCTGAAAAAGGAAGCTTCACATTCCTCATTACACTATTCTGATATCTCCTTTATAGGCCATGAATAAATCTCAGATTTTTCCTCTTTGGATCTTGAATCAGATGAAGAGCAAAGTGAGAAAGTTCGTTGAATTTCTTATGATATTCTGGGATGGTCATATCACCTTGTATCAGATAAGAGAATTCATCACGTAGTCGCTCAGTCACTTCAGGAGGAGTAAATCTTCCTAGGAAAATCTCTTTGAATCTATCCCAGGTGATATCACCTTCTGGATTATCTTTGATGATTGTTTCCCTCCAGATTAAAGCTTCTCCATTGAGCGCCCAAGATGCTACTAATCTTTTCTGGTCATCTCTCAGCTGGAAACGCTCAAATATTCTTTCTGCAGAGCTCACCCAAACTTGAGTTTGAATAATAGATTCATTGCCCGAGAATTGTGCTCCACCCAGATTTCGATATCTCTTAAATAGAACCTCTAGATCTGGTTCTGCATTCCTTCTGTTTCCGACACTCATTTTTCTAGTACTTCTGCAAACAGCAGATCAAGTGACAGGTCACAGAAAAGATAATTTAAAACATAGAAACACATACTTCAAATATAAATGTGTCTATCGAGGTGTAATTTCATTCTGCTTTACTCATACTAGGATATTACTGATCCTATCTGTAATGAGATACCCATACTAGAACACTACTGGTTCTACTTCTGACGAGTTCGTTAATATGTTATATTCCAGAACTAAGCTTAACCAAAGCTCTGATACCACGTTGTGACGACCCCATTTCCCGTACAGACGTTGACAAGGGTAATCTTTGGAATATAACACATAAACAGATAACAGCAGAACAGAATTAAATAAATACACCAGATAATGTACAATAGAATACACTGGATAAACGTAATCATCAGAGTTACACAGTATACATGATCATACTTAGTACAAATACAGTTCAGCTATACATAAATGTCTACAGCGGAAACACACAAAATATGTATAATAGGAGCTGAACAGCATAAAAAGAGATAAATAATAGAATCCATCTTCAGCTCCAGCTATCCAAAAAGAGCCAACTAAAACCTAAATACAAGGCTGCCCGTGTAGAAAAAGGGGCACCCGAGTTTGAAAGTGAAACAAACTACGAGTCAGTCATGGGACTGGTATGAGAAATCTACTCAACACATTTAATATATGGCTAATCACAGGACCACGCCACTTTCGTGGAACGGGTTTACTTCATGGGATTTCCAATGCTTTAAAAACAAATCTTTCTTTTAAACCTCTCAATGCTTTTTATAAAAATGAAGCCATTATAAGACTCAGTTCCCATCACACAATGCAACGCAAACCGTAGGATAGAGTTTTTACCTTATAACGACCAAAATATGCTTGATACGAATAAAACAAGAGCATTTGATATTATTGTTAGTGTTTATATGTTTTAAAAACAATTTCAAATCATAACAATCAATCATAGACGACATTAATGCCCCATACCACTATGTCGCCATATATAGGTATACAATCAAAACCGCACAGTCACATATTTGGAAATTGGATTTCCGTCATGAACCAAGGTAAAAGATAGTCCTTACCGAATTCGAGACTGTCTAGCCTGAGTCTCAGGAAAGCGCGCAGGCAAGCCTTGGATCGTCAGGGTCGGTCCACCGAGGTGGATTGTTATGCCTGAACAATACGTTTCCCCGCCCTTTGGGGCGTAAATGAGCCAACGAATGACTCCATCGGACCCGGATCGTCCGATCTAACCGAGGCGCCTCGCAACAGTAACAACCACATAAGTCAAACTCGTCAGGGTGTGTAAAACCACTGACGCCACTCCTAGCTAGAAGGAAACGCATGCCCTCCCTGAGGTCCTTTCTCCCGTTTCTGGTTCATACCGGGTGTGAGGCTCGCGATTTCACGTTATACACAAAGCTACGCCACACAGGCAGTGCTTTGATCATCACCACAAGACTTTGCATTTCAATAGAAGCCCTGATCACTGCATCTTAGCATGCCACACAGGCAATTCACACCATGCAACTGATGGCTATCAATCACACAGAATAAATTCCAATGTCAGACACACTGTCCATTTGCAAGTCCGTCCTGGGTCTGAACGAAACCGGAGGCACTATATACCTCGCAAACCCATCGATCACCACGTACATCTGGACGATCACCACTCATTATCCATATTTCGGGATGCCTCCCAATCAGGACTTCGGTTACCATCCAAAAAAGGTGAAGATCTCCGGTCTTCGACCGCCGTCTTCATCTTCGATTTCTTATCGTCGATTCAGTTATTCAAAATGGGATAAACCCGGTCTTTTTGAGCAACTCGCGTATATAATGAACAAGTGCAACACTAACATACATACGCATCATTTCAATTCATTAGTCACTAACCATCAATCAGTAAGAGAATGATTTCCCAAATATTAACCCCGAAGGCCGAAACCAACATCAGATCAATACCCAAGAAACCATTCGACTTATCCAACCTTTAGTTAGTTTCTAAATTTCACATCCATATCGTTTATAATATTTTATAACCATTTTGTCGCTATTTTTATTTATTTTAAAATAGCCAATTTATTCAAAACGACGCTTCGGGCCATAACGCGGCCGTGGCGCTGTTTCTCTTCAGATTTGATTTACACATATCTGAAAATCTAACCGTTGGAATTTACATCATTAGAAAGATTTTTTCAAAACGAATGCAACGGTTCCAGTTTCTGGAAAATCCGACGGTCGGAGCTCCCGGTATAATCGTTTGAAGTTTCGATTTCAAAATACGAACTGCAGCGTCGTTATTCGATTAAATATAATTATATTTATATATATATATAAATATAATCGATTCTGGCACTTTTTTTCTTCAAATTTGAATTAACCATTCCAGACAATCCAACCGTTGGATTTTTACAAAGTTGGTGCCGTTGGAAAGATCTTTCCAAAGCGAACCCAACGGTTGCGGTTTCAGGAAAATCCGATGGTCGGATCTCCCGGTATAATCGTTTGAAATCACGGTTTCAAAATACGAACTACAGCTTCGTTTTTCGATATATTTCAATTTTATATATATATATATATATATATCGATTCTTCGATTTCAAAACTATATAACTTTCATACTTTCGACAAAAATGATATTTTTATCTAACTGTTTTCTATTTCAACACTTCACTAGTTTTAACAAGTCATGTATATAGTAAAAATGTGATTTTTAATGTAAAACAATTTATTTCAAAACCAGATTATTTTATATAGTTCATATTGGTGATAAAAATGGGATTTTTATTATAAAACAATTTATTTCAAAACTCGACTATTTTATATAGTTCATATAAATGATAAAAATATGATTTTATTATAAAACAATTTATTTCAAAATATGAATACCATTCAACACATGAATTTCAATTCAACGAATGAATTTCGATTCAACACATGAAGGTTTTCTATAGTTTATATATATAGATAAAAAGGTGATTTTTATATTTAAAACACGAATACCATTCAACACATGAATTTTAATTCAACGAATGAATTTTGATTCAACACATGAAGGTTTTCTTTAGTTTACATATATAGATAAAAATGTGATTTTTATATTTAAAACACGAATACCATTCAACACATGAATTTCAATTCAACGAATGAATATCGATTCAACACATGAAGTTTTTATTATAGTTTGTATATATAGATAAAAATGTGATTTTTATATTTAAAACACGAATACCACTCAACACATGAATTTCAATTCAACGAATGAATTTCGACTCAACACATGAAGGTTTTCTATAGTTTACATATAAAGATAAAAATGTGATTTTTATATTTAAAACACGAATACCATTCAACACATGAATATGATTCAACGAATGAATTTCTATTCAACACATGAAGGTTTTCTATTCAATTGACGAAGATAATTTCAACACAGGAAAATAATTCTAACACATGAATATTATTCAAAATTTCGGCAGTATAACGGCAGGGTAGTTAAAACCGGGACCGTCCCTAGTACGGCTCCTCGCTCTACCTTAAAACCTCACGGTTTTTGACAATGGGGAATCATGCATCTAGTTTGCACGCAGGCGGCATGTATATTTTTTTCATTTCCACAAACTAATCCTATGTGGTTTCAACCAAATATTTCTCAACCACAAACGGGTATTTTTCAACCACAATAAATCAATATCAACCACAAACAATTCCAATCAACCATTCGCTACCAATCAATTTTCACACCAATCACAACCAATAAATATCGTCCATGGTTTATGGACGAGGGGCATGTTTATATATATATATATACATATATACATATATATATATATATATAGCAATTCACTTCTATTTCAACACATATATAATTTTTACAACGCATATACAACTTATACATCGAACGTACAACTTATACAACGCTTATACAAGAGGTGTACAATGCTTATATAACTCATACATCGACTATATAATTTATACATCGTCGTTTTCCATATCGTTTATAAATTAGAAATCTCACATTGGGTTCCACTCCACCAAAAATAGCAGAAGGCTCAGAAAAATATGCGGTCTCTTCTAGAATGTAGAAGACGTCCACACGAGTCCACTGTCTCTTATTTCACTGAATTTCGTCGACACACGAAAAAGATATGATTTTTCAAAGTTTGCAACGGTTTTAAACTGTTAAAAACAGTTTTAATTAAACAGCCGTATACCTCTATTCCTCGTTCAAAACTAGGTTTTGAATTTTCACTCGATCAGGTGCTGCAGCATCAAAGAGCTACGAATGGGCTTCTCGCGCGTGGTGTTTGGAGGCGATTCGGTGGTCGGAGGTGGGAGCTGGACGGCGGTGAAGTCGTTGACTTCCCGGGGTTCGTACAAGGTGATGGAGAGGAGAGAGAAGGCGGCGGGGGGTCGGATTTGATGAGGAGGAGGAGAAGCGTCGAGGGGATGTGGTGGTGGTCGATGGTGATGGCCGTGGCGGCGGCAAAAGAGGAGAGAAGGATCGAAGGTCTTCCGCCGTATATCGGGCGGGGGGGGGGGAGGGAAGAGAGAGAAATTCTTTTTTTATAAAAAAAATCTGATTGGCCGGAATATATATATTTCAAAAAATTTGGGTTTTCACAAATGAACTCCTTTTTAACCCCAATGACCGTCGTCCCTAGCGTTTTACCCCCATTCCGAACACAATGGGATATGTTTCGTAGGCCCATTCGACTGTTTCAGTCAGTTTTCCTTCAAATTAAAATATATAACATTCAATATTTGATTTGAACGTACATTTCAATTTCCCAGGGCCACAAACTGATTCGAAAAGTTCCAGAAAAATAAATCTGGCTATGTTTTGATGATACAGTCCCAACAAAACTAGTTTCGTTGAATTCTGAGACCGTTTGCAAAAAGGCTCATTTCTCGTCGATCCAATTTAACTGTAATTGACCAAAACACGTTTTCCTTTGCCACGCTCACATACTAGCTTCAAAAATTATGAAATTTGAAACCTAGCAATAACTTCACATCCCGGATCCAACAAAAGGGTTTTCGTCGAATTTCGAGGTCGTATGCAAAATGGCCATTTTCACGGGCTATATAAATTCCATAGCGACCTTTCTGAAAATTCATTTGGCCATAACTTTTGCTTTCTGCTATGAAACTTCGATTTTTCAGATTCGTTAGAAAGGTATTCACTAACAGATTTAAATATTTTTGGTTTCACTCAAATCCGTTTTGTTTTGCACCCGGTACAGTCTGACAAAGTTTGAATTCAATTTTTGAAACTGCAGCGCCATTTCAGGCCTTGTTTATAATTAGAATTAATTATATTCGTTTTCAAACGTCGATTCAAACTCAGTTTTCATTGCTATTATTTAAAATATTTATTTTAAATATTTAAAATCCATTATTTTAGCCAAATAAAAAAATTTAAATTGGTTCAGATTTTCCGGGTCGTTACAATAGTAAATATTTCCTAAGTCTAAAAATGAATGGTCGTGAAAGAGATAAGTAATTAGAATCCAATTATTAATAGAAGATGTTTTCTGAGTATAGAAAATAAAAGGAGGCGAAATATGGAAATGTTTTCCAAATAGTGTAAGAGGCCAAGATGATTGTTGAAATATTTGGCTAACAAATATTGATAAGGAAATGGAGAAGTGATTTAATTAATGGAATATTAATTAAAAGGCCCAAAGATTTGTTTAATGCTTTGAATGTATGTTTGTTTTTCTTCGATAGTTAAATAACCGACTATCGAAGTATTTGCCAATATCGTTGTCAATATGGAGAGACCAGTTGGATTATTATCCGTGAACCACTCCGTATTGGCAGTAGCGTTGCAAATCAGATTATATGAAGGTAATCGAAGACGGAATAAAGTGCAAGGGCTTTTTCTATTAATGGAAATTGTGCCTTTGGTTTCGTTCAATCCCAGAACGAACGTATATGGACGAATGTCTAACAAAGTATTTCCAATGATCGAATATGTTGGTCTGTATAAATATATATGGTGGCAGAGGATTTATTCTCTTAGCATAATATCCAATATATTTGTGCAAACCAATTAGAGATTAACGGATCTGACAATGTGGCATTCAAAGTGATTGTGCTATCAATGAATGGAAAGTAATCGTAGCCTCAGGCCTCAGCAACTGGGAAATGACAAAAATCGGGCAGGTAGCATGGCTATGTGGGTCACTCCTATTAGGGTATATAATCACCTATCTAGAGAATTTCCTTTTACTTCTTTAATCTATCGATGCTGTCCCATTTCGGGAAACGGTTGCTGATCCCAACCGTTGGTGATATACATTCGATACACTCAAGCGAAATGAGTGGTCGGTCATGTGTGGGCCGGGTTGCAAGACGTTCTTGTTGAACCCAGTGTATTCCTCTCTAGAGATACACTATCGGAAGGTGGTTCTATACCTTGTCATAGTCGGAACCCAATCTCCAATAAGCGCCCTGCGGTTTTTGATTTTACATTATATATGGAGCGTGAGATGCAAGCGTTCCGCTGGATTGTTATTTATTTGGTTTAGACACTATTATAATATCACTGGATTTTCGTATCAAAGTGTTTTGGGTTATAGTAAGGTAAAAACCGTCCATGTTTATGTGTGGGCTAGTCTTACTATTATCCTTTCTTTCGAAAGGATTTTGAAAGTTAAACAAATGGTTGGAGTTTACTAACACCAGTCCCATGACTAACCCAGAGTTTTTTTTTTGTTTTTTTTGTTTTCCCTAAACTCTTGGGTGGCCAAATTTGTACGGGCAGTCAAGTAGTCGGGATTTTTCAGATTCACTTGGAAGAGCTGGAAGCAGGAGGCTTCACCAGTTAGCTATAGACTATCATATTTCCGCTGTGTACTATGTTGTATCTCGAAACAGGTGATTATAACTGTTTCAGAAATAGCTGTTGTGCTCTGATGATGGTATGTATATAAAGTTACTGATTTGTATTTCAAAAGTTATGTTATTTAATATATTTTATTCGTTCCGCTGTGAGATTTGTGTTCTTCGTTGTTCTTATATTCTAACTTTTCTTTCTTTCTATTTCTCATCCTCTAACTTCTTTCTAATAATGATTCGTATTTTTGTGCAATTTGGGTTGGACGTGTGGTGTTATTAGTCAACTCAAATAGTACAGATCTGCAGGCCAATACAGTTGGTATCAGAGCTTAAGTTGAGCGAATACCTAGTCTTTGGTGGGGTTATGCTCATTAGAGATAGGGTCAGTAGTACCATAGAATGAGTTGAGTGTATATATACGAGAGAGCGTATTTGTTAATTGATATAAAAATTATTTTATATTGTGTTGGCTAGTCTGTTAAGTGGTTTATGAATTCTGATTGAATCGTGGGACGCCACGGAGTCAATAGGAATTTCTAAACACTGGAACAGAGAAATTTGACACAATACTGTTTTAAATGGGTAAATGAAATAATTTTACCCAAAATTATATTTTGATAAAAAAGAAATAATTTTCTGAAATTATTATAATATATGGATGTGTTGGATGTTAATATTATAATCAAATGAGATTATAAAAATTGAACTGGTTATATATAACCAAATAGAATATGTAAATGAATGAAATTTACAAATGTGATGAATTAAAATTGAATTTAGAATCAGAATTTGGAATTTAAATCCCCAAAATTTGAAAAAAATAATCAAAGTATATTAAAATAATATAGCTTTGTTTTAGAAAGTATTCGAATAAAAATCATTTTTGATGGATTTTGTAAGTGATAAAAGCACTGAACTCACGTCAGTGGCTTGAAAATAATTCTGATGATGACTACAGCATCATCAGTGTTCGTTTTCGAGTTTCTAAGTGATGGATTGCTACCTTAGAAAAGATTTGATGGAAATTTGGTTGAAAGAAAACAAGTTAGTTTGAAAATTCAAATGTTTTGAATTTGAGATGGAAATAAATATATGTATATATTTATGTTATTTCTAAAAGATTTGAAATAGAAACACGGGAATTTGAATTCTGGAATTTAAATTTAACTTAAGCAAGTTTAATAGATCGAAGTGAATAAACTGATCAGAATCAATTTGCATGGAATATGAATTGATTGTAATTCATTCAGATAAAATGAATGTAGGCATATATGATATTCAATATGAATTCAAACCCAAATGTTTGGTTGGACCTAAAATTTGTTGGAATATAAAGAGTTAAGTTTCAACATAAGTGAGTTTTGAAAAGTAAATGGGTTTGTACCATTTTTCTACCTTAGTAATTTCGGGGACGATTTTTTTTTAAGAGGGGAAGAATGAAACGATCCGGATTTTTGATCGATTAATTTTAAATATTAAATATTTATTTTAAATGTTGAATTGATAATATAAATGAATTTTTGTGTTAAGTTATCGATTTAAAAATCGATTTCGATTTAATATCGAATATATTAAATTATCGTAATGCGAAATATAATTGAATTCAAATTTAAAACTAAATTGAAAACAGTTCAGATAATCAATACAAATTCTGTTTGAATTAGAATAGTGATATTAATTTATTATCGAGGAATTTAATTGTTTCGAATTTAATTTATCGATTTAAATTAATATCTTCTCTAGACGATCAAACGAGGCCTTGAAACTTGTTCCAATGTGTTCAGGGTAGTGGTATAACCCTAGGAATGCCAGTTGTTGCACTGAAATAGGGGTTCACAATTTCAAGATAATTTAAATGGAATAAATTCACATCAGGTCCAAATCATTATATATAAATATTAATATAAAATATTTTCCTTCCTTCCTAAGTAAACACTGCAAACCTACCTTAAGCTACCGCTTCCATCTCCTTTCTAATCACGTACCATATTGTCTCCTTACTTAGCTACAAAGTAAAACACCAAATTAATGGAGTGTGTACGATGTGTTCCCATTATCACTTGTATATATACATCACGGCATCCTTCCTCTGTTTAATTTTTCATTTCCGCTCCTCAAAATGAAAATCGAAATGGTCGACTTTGTGTTGATTTTCAAATCTCAAAATCAATTGGATCCTTCAGTTTAAATTCATGAAAAAATTGAGATCCGAGTTCGTATAAACTAGGGCTTCACACCTATACCCAAATTGCTTTGTGCGATGGAGATATTGGAGTTCGATAATTAGCTAGGGTTGTTGTTTAATCGATTTGGGTTCACTCTTCTATTCTACAGTATGGGTCTTTAGATAAAGCGGTTTTAAGGGGAGGCGGCTCTGTGGAACTCTCGTGAAGGAGAAAGCATCGAGGGTCAGTTAGGGATTTTTAGCGTGAGTGGTCAGGGGACTGGAAGTTGTTGTCGGATTTGCTGCTAAAGGCAGTGGCTTGGGTGATTCAACGGAGGCATACTGTGTTGATAATAATTACACATATGGAAGTATATGGGTGCGAACTGTTTTGGGTTGGCTCGGTTTTCCTGTAGCATAGGTGCGTTGGGATTAAGGGGCAATTCAACAAGAAGCTCCAAGTTGGGATTTCTGTATGCGAGAGGGTTGTTGGGTCTTCAACAATGAGGCAGATGGGATGCATGTGTTAGGAAGCTACAGGGAAGAGCGTTTTGACAGTAAAAGGGAAGAGGAGCTGCAGTGGAAATTTTGTTTGGAGAAGTGACTAGACGTGAAATACTGGAGATGTGGACCCTTAGGTAGCAAGACTAAAATGTAATTAAGGTAATTTATTTATTTTTATTTAAAAAAAGGATTAAGGTAATTGTTTACTTTTTATTACTGTAAATAAACTAAGAAGATTTAATTATCAATATTTTAAGGGACATCTTTATTATCCTAAGTAACATTAGTAAATATAAAGTTAATGCTAATATCTCTAGGTTAGTTAATAATCTAAATGGTTCACAGAGAACAAGTTAACCCGAATAATAACACTAGTATGTCCGAGCATTCATGTTGTTGGTTTTTTTTATATATTAAAGGTTAGATAATAACAAAAAGAAGAATGAAATGGTACTATCTGTAAATTCAATTTTTATTTACAATAGTCTGTAAAATTATAAAGCTAATATCTATTCCATACGAAATCAAAATCAGATAAAACGAAGTCCATTGAATTTGTATGGATGAAGACCACACTATGGGATTAATTTGAAGTAGTTTAGAGGCAGTTGGAATTTTCGATTAAATTAAACATTAGTTTAATTTGATCGAAAACAAATCGCTAGTTCGACAAATAAAATCAGGTGAGTATATCTCACTCAATTTATTTTGTAGAAATTTTTTTAGTCGTTAAAAATAATTGATAGTTGTTTGGTTACATAAAAATAATACTATGGCTATTATTAAATATATATTAGTTATTTAGGATTGGGGTTTGATGCTATTATATATATATTGGTGGTTGGATTCCCGCAGTATCATTAGCGGATGCCAGCGGTATCATTAGCGGATGATTTCCCTATGCGCCCCCAATATATATAGTGGATGACCTTCATACCATTATATCCTGCCTCGAAGCAGGATGGGTATTATTTATGTTGGCTAACGTCTTTGATGCAGGAAAAACAGGTTAGAGGAATCCAACTAGATTCCTCAAAAATTTATTACTGTTTTTTTTTTCACATATATATTATCATACATGATGTGTTATAAAACCCGTGATTTGATAATTGAGTGTTTTTGGATATTTAAATATCACTGGGCTAATATGTTGATATATAAAAATATCGTGAAAACGATATTTGAGATTTAAATGGAAAATTCTATTTTTCTAAAATAGAATTTGAATTTCGAATGGACTAGAAATATTAACTTTTTTTGAATAATTAAAACAAGTAGTTCATTTATAAATGATGTTTATAAATGAAGTGAAATGAATTGCCATTGGATAAATCAGGAAATATAAATACAAGTGTGAATTTGTAAAGGGAAATTTATTTTTCCAAAGTAGAAATATTTATTTCAAATGGATTTGAAATTGGGACTTGTTTAAATATATAAACAAGTAAAATAAACGGTGTTTGTAAATAAAAAGGAAAAATTATCATTTGGATAATCTAAATATATAAATTCAAATGTGAATTTAAAATGAGAACTTAGAATCGTTTTAAATAATAAACGATTAACTTTATTCCGATATTCAGAATATAAATGAAGTTGAATAAATCCTTAGGATTTATGTTTGAATTCGACTAAGTCGGATTTATGAAAATAAATTATTCACAAATAGGATATTTAAATTATATTAAATAAAAACTGAAATAAAACATGAATGTAGATTCTTTATTTATATAGATAAGTTATAATAAATAGAATATTCCAAAATAAGATTTTGGTTTTTAATAGATTTCGAAATGGAAACTTGTTTTAACTTTATAAAACAAGAAAATTGAATTATAAACGATGTTTATAATTTAGCAAGATAAATTATCATTAGATAAGTTAAAAGTTTAAATTCAAGTATGAATTTATAGAAATGAAATGGGAATCATTTCAAAAAGGGGAGGACGGTTTTTATTCCGAAATTCGAAATATATAGGGTATTGAGTTTCAAATAGATTTGAAATGAAAACTTGGGTTAAGATTTATAATAAACAAGTCAAATTTATAAATGATGTTTATAAATTAAGTGAAATAAATTATCATTAGATAATGTGAAAACCCGCAACTTCCCCGTAAAGGAAAGCGTCGGATAGTTCGAGAACAAGCCACAACAGAACGCATACTGAAGAACATTTCATTGTATATAACAACAATGCATCAGATTACAAGAATATACAGAGTATAAATGAATATTACACAGAAATATCAGAGATTTAAATTACATTTAAATACATAGCAGCGGAAAATAATACAATACACAACTAGAAGGAGATATACGGATACAAAGCTTTCCGGATATCGTTCCAGCTGTAAACCAGGATCCTGTGAATATAAATCTGCAAGACCAAAACTACTAGCTGCCCGTGTCAAAATAAGGGCACCCAGAGTTTAGGTCAAAACAATAAACTCCAGGTCAGTCATGGGACTGGTGTGAGAACTAAAACAGTTAATCTTTATTTTAAAGTTAGGTAAATCAAGGGACCACGCCGTATAACACGGAACGGGTTTCCTCCCAAGAATACCAGTGCATAAAACAAACAGCGCAATGCTAAATAAAGAAAAATGAAGCTGTTATAAGACCCAGGTCCTATCACACAATGCAACGCAAGCCGGGGGATAGGGTTTTTCCTTATAACAGCCAAAGAATGCTTGATACGTTTAAAACAAATCATTTGATACTACTATAAGTGCATAGTGTATAAAACAACTTCAAATCATAAGTATCAATCATAGGCGGCATGGGTACCATATATCATGTCGCCATATATAGGTTTACAAATAAAACCGCAAATGTCACGTATTTGGAAATTGGATTTCCATCTATGAACCGAGGCAAAAGATAGTCCTCAACCGATTCGAGACGCTCTAGCCCGCCCCTCAGGAACAGCCGCAACTGCCCCTTGGATCCTCAGGGCCGGTCCACCGATGTGGATTATTATGCCTGAACACTACGTCTCCCCACCCTATGGGGTGTAAGTCTGGTCCGTCAGCCGACCAGAATGCATCGGCCGAAACCGATATAACCGAGGCGCCTCGCAACAGCAACAACCACATAAGTCAAACTCGTCAGGGCGTGTAAAACCACTGACGCCACTTCTAGCTAGAAAGAAACGCATGCCCTCCCTGACGTCCTCTCCCGTTTTTGGTTCACAACCGGGGTGCGAGGCTCGCGAATTCACGTTACACAAAGCTGTGCCACACAGGCTGTGCTTTGATCATCACCACAAGACTTTGCTTTTCAACAGAAGCCTCGATCAATTGCCACTTAGGCATGCCACACAGGCAATTCACTCCATGCGTTTGATATCCATCAATATATAACCCCTGAGCTCGTACGTCTCAGAGAAGGGCGTTAAGCAAGAGAATAAATTCTCCGCCACCAAACAGATATATATTTAATAGAAATCAACCACACAGACTAAAATCCAATGTCAGACACACAGTCCATTTACAAGTCCGTTCTGGGTCTGAACGAAACCGGAGGCACCTAGTACCCCGCATATCCATCGATCTCCAAGTACGTCTGGACGATCACCAACTGTTTCCATCTTCTTGGGTGTACAGCCCAATCAAGATCATCAGTAAGCACCCAAACGACGTGAAGACTTCTGGTCTTCGACCACCGTCTTCATCTTCGACACCACGTTGAATCAGTTATTCAGAATGGGATAAACCCGGTCTTTCTGAATAACTCGCGTATATATTATAAAAGTGTTACACAAACACAACATACGCCTCATTCCAATTCAGAACATTCCTTTATTCAAATATTCCTATACTTTGGGAAAAGTTCCCATTAATTTTATCCAAGATAAATTCTTTAAATTTATTCTTTAATCACCTTTGAATATCAATTCAAACTAGTCGGGATTAGCGAACCACACCGAAGTAATCATTTATTTTATTTTCCAATCCCAACCTATTCATCCCATGAAGTAAAACTGGTAGTACTTCATATCTAACACCACAGTGTTATCGGTAATTCAATTACCATTTCACGTTCAAATCTAATTAAAGATTTAACTATCGCTTGGAGTAAAACTGGTGATACTCCATTCTCGATCTTTTCAATCTATTTAAAGATTCATTAAAACTCCACTTAGTTTTAATCTTTAACTGGGTTAAAGAATCAGAGTCATTTAAAACACGATTCACGATAAACCCAAAATCACATTCCATTAATTATCGGGTTAAAGAACAAGTGTTATTTAAAACACTGTTCACGATAAACCCAAAAATCAATACCAATTCAATTTCAATTAAATATCATTTAATTGGTACACTTCATTAAATCTAAATAAAAAGATTTAATCTTTTCACAACTGGGTTCAAAAACAGTGTTAGTGAAGACACCATTCACGACAAACCCAAATCACATTTGATATTCAATACAAGGCTCTGAATAGAAAATATATCGGCTTATATTCAATATCAAATTCTACGACTAACAAATGTCGTATTGGAAATAACGATATAAATATATATCTTTCAAATTTCCATATCAACATCCGTATAATCACGAATTCCAACATCGAAATATTCCGAAGACAATTTCGATTCAAATCCACTCCAATGCAATCATTGGAAATTTTGGTTATTTTCAAAACCCTTTTCTAATTCAATTTATTTATTTAAAAATAGATAGAATTCTAATTCTAGTTCAAAACTAGTTCATTTCGATAAAAATCTATTTTTATCTTTTCAAATAGGGAGTTTTTCATCCCAAATCTTCACAAATCATTTCTTATGATTTTACACCAATTATTACTATTTTTAATAATTTTATCAAGGCCCGTACAGTCGATTTCCAACAATGGCCATCGAACTGCACTTACAGCGACCTTTTTCAAATTTGATTTGGACATAATTCCAAATCCAACTGTTAGATTTCAATTATCTAATATTCATTAGAAAGCTCTTTTCGATACGAACCCAACGGTTCCAGTTTTAGGAGAATCCGACGGTCGGATCTCCCGCAATGTCCGTTTGAAATAAATGGTCGAAATTCACGAACTGCCGCGGCGCGGCGCGTTCTATTCAGGCCATTATATTATATATATAATATATATAATATATACTTCGTCGATTTCTATTTGAAACGAATTATATAAATAGTTTTGAATTCGTTTCAAAAACATTTTTCAACTTCCTTTTCAATTCAAATCACAATTGAATTCTTCTTTATAGATTCGTTTTAAAATTCATTTCTATTCAATTCAAATTTCAATTCAATTTGAATTCGTTTTCAATTCAATTCATTTCGAAATCGTTTTCACTTCAATTCATTCCGAAATCGTTTTCAATTTACTTTGAAATCGTTTTCAATTCACTTCATTTCGAAATCGTTTTCAATTCACTTCATTTCGAAATCGTTTTCAATTCATTTCGAATTCGTTTTCAATTCAATTCATTTCGAAATCTTTTTCAATTCATTTTGAAATGAATATAATCGATATAAATATCGTTCACGTCAAAATGGCGTCAATCTACTCAACACGGCTTCATAATTTCTATTTTCAAATTTTCTTTATTTTTCAAATTGGAATGAGGCCCAATCAATTACCATATAAAATTAATTCTATGGATTTCCATACAACACATGTATATAATAGCATTGAAAAATAATCGACCATCAACCAAAGTGCACTACACTGTATAAGCATCAAATATAGATATTCAACGCTTATAACAGCCTGTCAATCAATCGATCGACATATTTAATCAATCAGGATGAGTGAAATTCATATTTCATCCCAACACCCGTGTGGGGTTTCAAACAATCAAACACAGATTTTAGTTGTGCAGTTGGGCGATGTGTGAAATTTATCGACCCAATCAATATCAGTCAAATCAGTGTATATACAAACAAATCGGCCGATTTGTTTATAACTATTCATTTATTCACATTCACGTTAAAAATTATATTTTTAACGATAAAACATTTTATTTCAACCTATGAATTTCTATTCAATTCATTTTCACAATAAAATGATATTTTTATTTTCTAACATATTTTAGAAAATTTTGGCGGCATAACGGCACGATACTAGAAACGGGACAAGGCCTAGCCTTATCCCCGGTCTAGTGAAGGCCCACGCCATTCACACATCAATCAAATCAATTCGTTATGCAAACCACAAAACTTGGAGTAAGAGTCTAACCTAGCCTTACTCCTTCGCCTTATAATGGCGCACGTCTAATCCTAACCAATTTATCGATTCGATTTTTCACACCACAAACCACTTTCAAACCAATATCGCAATCAATCACCAAACAGCCAAACAAACAAGTCCATGGTCTGTGGACGATTGTGTCGGGTGCTACTAAACACCGTCTGCATCCTAGTATATATATATAACTAGAAAATAAATTGAAGAGTGAGAAATTCTCACATATAGCTATCCTAGCTCCACGACTCTTCATTTGCAGGAGTCTTCGTCGTTTCGCCTTTTTGTCGCTTTCGTTGTCCGCTTTCACTACATATGTAAAAATCACATTTTTACTTCGCTATTCAATATATAAAAATCGAATTTTTACTTCGATGTTCAATATATAAAAATTCTAATTTTCTATCGAAGTTCAATATATAAAAATTCTATTTTTCTATCGAAGTTCAATATATAAAAATTCTATTTTTCTATCGAAGTTCAATATATAAAAATTCTATTTTTCTATCGAAGTTCAATATATAAAAATTCTATTTTTCTATCGAAGTTCAATATATAAAAATTCTATTTTTCTATCGAAGTTCAATATATAAAAATTCTATTTTTCTATCGAAGTTCAATAAATAAAAATTCTATTTTTCTTTCGTTTCAAAAACCGTATCTTTAATTTTTCCAAAGTCAAGTCTTTATATTCTTCAATTCAAAGATATCGTCTTTTCACATTTTAAAAATCAGTTTTTAACATTTAAAAAAAAAAAATCAGTTTTTAATTTTTTTTAAAAAAATCAGTTTTTAATTTTTTTTTAAAAAATCAGTTTTTAATATTTAATAAAATCAGTTTTCTAACTTCTTTTTTTTTCCCTAAAATCAGTTTTCTAACTTTTTTTTTCCTAAAATCAGTTTTCTAACTTTTTTTAAAATCAGTTTTCTAACTTTTTTTTAAAATCAGTTTTCAATCTTTAATAAAAATCAGTTTTTAAAGAAAATAAAAAAAACAGTTTTAAAGAAAATAAAATAAAAAAACGAGATCAGGGAACTTACAGGGAGAGGGGGGGCTGTCGAGTGGTCGGCGCCGCGATTGGGGGGGGGGCTCTCGAGCAGGCGGAGGGGGCGGTCAACGAGGGGCTAGGGTTTGCTGGGCGGTGGCGATTTGGGGTTCGGGTCCAGGGGTCGCGAGGCTCGAGCGGGGTTCATCAGAGGATGGGCGCGAGGGGGAGGTGGACTCGGCGGAGGCGGCAGTCGGCTCTGGCAAAGGGTGGCGCCGACAGGAGGAGGGAGGCGCGATTTCCTTTGGGGTTTTTTTTTCTTTTTTCTTTTTTATTCTGATTCGATCTGAAGAAGGGGGGGCCAACGTATAAAAGGGAAAAGGGTTTTCCTTTTTTTTTTTATTTAATTAATTTTCAAAAAGTTGACTTTTACATACGACCTCTGAACGAGGTCCACCGCCTGTCGTCCATAGCGTTTCACCCCTATTCCGAACACAATGGGATATGTATCGCAAGCTGATTCCATCGTTTCGATCAGTTTCCTTTAAATTTATATTTAAATCACTATATTGAATTTTAAACGTACATTTCAAATTACAGGGGTCACATACGAACTTTAAAAATTCCTGAAAAATATTTTCTAGCTTCGTATTGACGATACGGTCCTAACAAAACTAGTTTCGTCGAATTCTGAGACCGTATGAAAAATGGCCAATTTCCAGTCGATTAAAATCAACTGAAATGGTCAAAACACGTTTTCCTTTGCCACACTCACATATTGATTCGAAAAATTATGAAATTTGAAACCTAGCAATAAATTTACATCCCGGACCCAACGAAACTAGTTTCGTCGAAATCCGAGGTCGTTTGCAAAATGTCCATTTTTAAGGGCCTGAATTCCATAGCGACTATTAAGAATTTTCAACTGGACATATCCTTTGATTCCCGCTATGAAATCTTGATTATTCGGATTCGTTGGAAAGATATTATCAATTAGATCCTATTATTTTTGGTTTTACTAAAATCCGGATTGTTCTGCACCCGGTACATTCAAATGAAATTTGAAATCGAATTATCGAACTACCGCGCCATTTTCAATTCTATTTATAATTATATATAAATATTTATATTCTAACGACGACGCGTATAATATATACGTTCGAATTATATTCAAAATAAATTTCTCGTCGATAATATTTAAAATAATCTATTTTAAATATAGAAAATCCGCTATAATTGCCAAAATAAAAATTTTAAACTGGCCCAGATTTTCGGGTTGTTACAGATAATTTAGCGGTTTAAATTCAAATATGAATTTAAAAATGAATTGGGAAGCGATTTGAAATAGAACGACGGATTTTTATTCCGGAATTCGGAATATGAAATGAATTGAGTAAATCTAAGGATTTATAATTAGAATACGATTATATCGAACTTTATATATAATTTATAAAGGAACTGTAATACAGTATAAAAGATGGAGTTATAAACAAATTTATAGCCAAGTAATGAAAATCGACAATTAGAGATAAGCTGAAATACTAAGTTGGATTTGAAAACTAGATTGAATATATATTAACATATATTTTAGAACGACATTGAAATATAAATTAAATGAAATTTAACGTTTGTATATAAATATAATTAAAATGAACTCGCCGCAGCACTACGGTTCGTGAATTGGCGTTTCGAACTTCAATTGAGTATATAGAACTCAATTTAAGTCAAAATTCTTTGAAACAAGAACCGTCAGGACCAATTGAATAATAGTTTTCTAATGGAAGAGAAAAATCTGGATTTCGTCGTATAGATTTGAGTTATGTCAAAATCAAATTTTCAGAAAAGCAGCGCCAAAATTGATTAAAAACAATAACGGTTTATTTAATTAAATAAAAAGAATTTTTAGGAAATAAAATCCAAATTGCCATTAGAAAAATCCAGACTGGAGATGTAAAATAAGAATGAACTCTAGTGAAGCAAGTGAAATGATTTTTGAGACAAAAATCAGATTTTTAGTTATTGAATAGAATCAACTAATTAGAAGAAAAATTAGTTAATGGGCTTTTGGGTTGGATTGGATGTTGAATAGGTGGATGGGGTTTGTAATTCATATTCGAAATCGAATATGGAAATAGAATGGAAAATGGAATTCAATTGATTTATAAGCAAGATGAAAATTTTATTTGAATGTTTTATGTTCAAATAAAAAGTGAAATAGGCAGAATATTTAATTAGAAAATTAATTAGCAAATTGAGTTAAAAATGATGAATTGAGTTAGAATAAATTAGGAATGGACGTATATGTGTTAAACAGGTATGGAATGAAGAGAATAAAGTTTATATATTTAGTGCTCGACAAAAAAGGTACATGTTTAAATTCCATATGAGGTTTTATGCATCGAATCGGCAAGCCACTTGGCTTTTTGATTTTCTTTTTAAATGGAAAGGGTCTAGAGAGGCGAGTTGAGGTTTGAACTATTTTCCGGTACAAAGGAGGTTATGGCAATTTTTTTGGAAATTTAAGGAGTTAGAATATTTTTAAGAAAATTTGATAGTTAGAAATCAATGTATCGATATATATAGAATTCGATAAGGAAGTGAACTTAAAAATAGAATATTATAAACAAAAAGGGAATCTATAAATTAGATTTGTTAAGAATAGAATGAGAAAAGTATATACGTTTTAGAAATGGGAAATTGGTTTAATATGGTGTTGATTATTCGAGTTAGCAGTCTTGTCTGTTTTGAAGTTAATAATATTTTCAGTCAAGGTTTGAGAGGTAATTATACCCCAATTTGATTGATTTCATTATTAGCTGATAAATAGCAAGATTTAGTATCGAAGAGAAATGTTTAAAGGGATTTAGTCGAATGCAGTATTTTGGGTTGTTGTAACGATGTTTTATATAACTTTTGTTTTAACCCAATAAGTGGAAATTTCGGAAATATAATAGTAAATATTTCCTAAGTCTAAAAATGAATGGTCGTGAATGAGATAAGTAATTGGAATCCAATTATTAATAGAAGATATTTTCTAAGTATAGAAAATAAAAGAAGGCGAAATATGGAAATGTTTTCCAAATAGTGTAAGAGGCCAAGATGATTGTTGAAATATTTGGTTAACAAATATTGATAAGGAAATGGAGAAGTGATTTAATTAATGGAATATTAATTAAAAGGCCCAGTGATTTTTTTAATGCTTTGAATGGATGTTTGTTTTTCTTCGATAGTTAAATAACCGACAATCGAAGTATTTGCCAATATCGTTGTCAATATGGAGAGATCGGTTGGATTATTATCCGTGAACTACTCTGTATTGGCAGTAGCGTTGTGAATCAGATTATATGAAGATAATCGAAGACGGAATAAAGTGCAAGGGCTTTTTCTATTAATGGAAATTGTGCCTTCGGTTTCGTCCAATCCCAGAACGAATGCATATGGATGAATGTCTGACAAAGTATTTCCAATGATCGAATATGTTGGTCTGTATAAATATATATGGTGGCGGGGGATTTATTCTCTTAGCATAATATCCAATATATTTGTGCAAACCAATTAGTGATTAATGGATCTGACAATGTGGCATTCAAAGTGATTGTGCTATCAATGAATGGAAAGTAATCGTAGCCTCAGGCCTCAACAATCGGGAAATGACAAAAATCGTGCTGGCAGCATGGCTATGTGGGTCGCTCCCATTAGGGTGTATAATCACCTATCTAGAGAATTTCCTTTTACTTCTTTAATCTATCGATGCTGTCGCTTTTCGGGAAATGGTTGCTGATCCCAACCGTTGGTGATATATATTCGATACATTCAAGCGAAATGGGTGGTCGGTCATGTGTGGGCCGGGTTGCAAGACGTTCTTATTGAACCCAGTGTATTCCTCTCTAGAGATACACTATCGGAAGGTGGTTCCATTCCTTGTCATAGTCGGAACCCAATCTCCAATAAGCGCCCTGCGGTTTTTGATTTTATATTATATATGGAGCGTGAGATGCAAGCGTTTCGCTAGATTGTTATTTATTTGATTTAGACACTATTATAATATCACTGGATTTTCGTATCAAAGTGTTTTGGGTTATAGTAAGGTAAAAACCGTCCATGTTTATGTCTGGGCTGGTCTTACTATTATCCTTTCTTTCGAAAGGATTTTGAAAGTTAAACAATGGTTGGAGTTTACTCACACCTGTCCCATGACTGACCCAGAGTTTATTTTTGTTTTTTTTTGTTTTCCCTAAACTCTTGGGTGCCAAAATTTGTACGTGCAGTCAAGTAGTCGGGATTTTTCAGATTAACTTGGAAGAGCTGGAAGCAGGAGGCTTCACCAGTTAGCTATAGACTATCATATTTCCGCTGTGTACTTTGTTGTATCTAGAAACATGTGTTTATAACTGTTTCAGAAATAACTGTTGTGCTCTGATGATGGTATGTATATAAAGTTACTGATTTTATTTCAAAAGTTTTGTTATTTAATATATTTTATTCATTCCGCTGTGAGATTTGTGTTCTTCGTTTTTCTTCTATTCTAACTTTTCTTTCTTTCTGTTTCTCATCCTCTAACTTCTTTCAAATAATGATTCGTATTTCTGTGCAATTTGGGTTGGACATGTGGTGTTATTAGTCAACTCAGATAGTACGGATCTGCGGGTCGTTATATATAGATGCAAATAAGGTAATACTGGCCAGATAATTGCACTGATGGAACTTAAAAATGTATAATATAACTTTATCCTAATGCCTAGTAAAAAATGAAAGGAAAAAAGTCAAGGCATCGGTAGATTTTATAACAAGTAGAGAAGTATTTAGACAACAACATCCAAGAAGATGATAAAGCAAGATTTAGTGAAACAAATATATGGGTTCACTAAAATTCTGACATGGAGTTAATTACGCATTCAGTAAATCATAATGTTAGGTAGGGGATGTGCTAATAATTTTAGTTTAATGACATTTATTTGCAGTTATCAATCCCTATTTTTTAGGTTTATCAATTGGGAATTCAAGAGACCATAAATACAAAAAATATTACAATGCAGAAATTTATTATTGTTATTATGTGCATAGTTAAAGCATTTAAAAGAGCACATATGAAACGACCCGCAAATCCGTACCCTTTGAGTTGACTGATAACACTACACATCCAACCCAAATTGCACAG
This sequence comes from Allium sativum, assembly GCA_030737875.1. Taxonomy (NCBI): domain Eukaryota; kingdom Viridiplantae; phylum Streptophyta; class Magnoliopsida; order Asparagales; family Amaryllidaceae; genus Allium; species Allium sativum. Next base: position 561,865,190 of record CM060919.1, on the reverse strand, counting down.
AAATACGAACCATTATTAGAAAGAAGTTGGAGGGTGAGGAATAGAAAGAAAGAAATATTAGAATAGGAGAAAACGAAGATCACAAACTCACAGCGGAAACGAATAAAATATATTAGATAATATAACTTTTGAAATACAAAGCAGTAACTGTATATATACATACCATCATCAGAGCACAACAGTTATCTCTGGAACAGTTATAATCACCTGTTTCCAGATACAACAAAATACACAGCGGAAAATATGATAGTCTATAGCTAACTGGTGAAGCCTCCTGCTTCAAGCTTCTTCAGGTGAATCTGTAAAATCCTAACTACTTGACTGCCCGTACAAATTTGGGCACCCAAGAGTTTAGGGAAACCAAAATAAAATAAACTCTGGGTCAGTCATGGGACTGGTGTGAGTAAACTCCAATCATTTGGTTTAACTTTTCAAAATCCTTTTCAAAAGAAAAGATAATCGTAAGACCAATCCACACATAAACACGGACGGCTTTTACCTTACGATAACCCAAAACACTTTGGAAATCATGTATTATCTGATATTATAATAATGTCTAATCACAAGTAATTAACAATCTAGCAGAACGCTTGCATCTCACGCTCTACATATATAATATACAATCAAACTCGCAGGCACTTATTGGAGATTGGATTCCAACTTGACAAGGTATGGGACCACCTTCCGAACGTGTATCTCTAGAGGAAAATACACTGGGTTCAACAAGAACGTCTTGTAACCCGGCCCTCACATGACCGACCACTCATTTCGCTTGAGTGTATCGAATGTATATCACCGACGGTTGGGATCAGCAACCGCCTCCCGACAAGGGACAGCATCGATAGATTTAAGAACAAAAGGAATTTCTCTAGATAGGTGATTATACACCCTAATGGGTGCGACCCACATAGCCATGCTGCCTGCCCGATTTTTGTCCACTTCCGGTTTGATGAGGCTTGAGGTTTGAATTATCTTCCAGAACATCTGGCCATCATTCACTTTGAATGCCACATCGTCAGATCCATCGGAAATCACTAATTGATTCCCACAAAAATACTCAGATTGTTAGGCTAAAGAAGTTTCCCTTCTATGCCACCAACTTCGTACGTTTGAAGGAATCAACGTACGTAACCCCCTTTGGAAATACTCTGTCAGACACTCGTCCATACAAGTTGTCCTGGGTCTGGACAAACCGAAGGCACTATCCCGTAAACAGGATAACCCTTGCATAACTCCGTCTTCAATTTTCTTCAGCATAAGTTGCTTCATGACGCTTACGCCAATACGGAGTGGTTTTCAGATATCAAATCTGATCCCGGTCTCTCCATATTGACAACGGAGGTATAAAATAAATCAAAACTTTGATAGTCGGTGATTTAACTATCAAAGAAACATCCATACAATCAACGGTCCTATTTCCAAATGGAAATTCTATCAATCAAGCATCAACCAACACTGGGCCCTTTTTATATTAGTTCTTTATTACATTATCATTTCCAATTTCCATTTTCCACCTTTCGTGTTCTTTCAAAGCACTATTTTCTCTCTCGATTTTTGGAAAACATTTCCCATATATATAATTCCTTTATTGAGGAAATATCCTTTACTCCAGTTAGAAAACATTTCTAAACCCTTTGAATTAACTGATGTTATATACATCGATATTATAATTCAAATCATAAATCATTCGTTAACTAACGATATCACTAACCAACCCTCGCTATCGAACCTTAACCATTTCTCCGTCAATAATGCAGTCAGTCAAGTTGGGGTATAATTACCTCTCAGACCATAACCGAACGACATTCTTAACTTTGAAATAGTCAGAGCTCACAACTTTAAACCAAACATTGCTTTCAACAACAGCGTTAAGACCGCTATCTAGCATTATAGAACACTTATCATAACCATAACATTAAGATTGCTATTAAAACAGTTATTATAACGGCAAATGTTAAAATTGCTATTTAGATTTACCAAGACATTTATTATAACAGCAGCGTCTAAAATTGCTGTATAGATTTACAACATCTATTATAACAACAGCGCTAAAATCACTGTTTAGTTTTATAAAAGCATTTCTTACAAAGACAGCGTTATGATCGCTGTTTCAAATTTATAAAAGCATTTCTTAAAACAACAGCGTTATGATTGCTGTTTTGAATAAAATACCGTGTGCGACGCACACGCTTCCGTTGTTCATTTATAATCTCTGTTTATTTTAAACAATTCAAGTTCTCCTTTAAACATATTTATAAGCTATACATTCTTCTAACCACTTAATTCGATTTCTATAAATCCCCTTTTTATATACATTTTATTTGCAAAATATTTCCTTGTTTTAAACTACTATTCTTTTACTTTAAACATTTGCAAATCTTTCTTTAAACTTTCCTCTGTAATTTGCTAAATTCGGATCCATTTCCAAATATTGGTTTCAAAACCGATACTCACTTTCAAATATACATTCATATTTGAACTCACCTTTTAATTTATCCAATGGTTAATGATCCACTTAATTTATATCTTTATTTATAATATTTTCCTTGGTTTACCCAATGGAATAGGTTTCCATTTGCAATTCAATGAAAAAGAAGTTATTTCTAATTTGGAAATAAACTCTGCTTTTAAATTCTAATTTCCTTTTTCACATTCGATGATATTTTACGGTATCTAAAATACCAGGTTCCTAAGGCCAGGGTAAATCAAACACACAAATTCAACCATGGATAGTGTAACATAACATATATCACCATCAAATAAAACAGTAAATAAAATGTTGAGGGATCCAGTTGGATCCCTCCAACCTGTTTTCCCTGCATCCACAGATGTTAGTAACATCAAAAATATCGCATTTATGAAAAAATCAATCAACGATGTGATTATATCAACCAATTTATCAACTATTCAACCAAGCAACCATTTCACATTATAAAATAATTTTAAACGAGTGAGTTTACTCACCTTGGTTTGCGGTTGATGATTCTGCTTTCATTTCATTTAAAATCAAACAGCCGTTTGATTATATCACGAAATTCCAGTAGCTCGCTTCTCAATGAAATCAGTTCTACGATGTAGCCCTTGTTGCTACGATTCCAATTTGACTGATTTGACTCAATTCGTATTACTATAAATTTAGGCGTAACTAGTTGCACAAACTCGCGCTTGAACCCATTAACAAATCCCGATTCCCATCGCTAAGTCTTCTTCTTCCTTCCCAGATAAATTCAAATGTTTCCCTTCACAATTGTTACCACCTGTAACTTGCCAAAGACGGACCGACTTCCTCTAACGAACCCCGGACTACCTCAACAAAAGCAAACTACCCCATTAAACCACCCCATTTCTAGTGATAAACTTGAAAGAGATTTCTAAACTCTATGATTTCTTCAAATAAGTAAACATGTTGTTCTTTACGCCATTTAGGTATTGGACCCATGGCTTTAAGTAAGCAACGTATTAATCAAATCCCATGATAAGCGGCGATAACCTTTCTTCCCAAAGGAACCCATACTCCAGAAATTTCATGCCATTTCCGATAATTTTATTTGCCCAACTTTTCCTGTCCGACCACCCTTTAACGTCTTGATTTCACCAACTTTCTATATTTAATCACCTCAAAATACTATCATTATATTAATTTGGAAACCTCCCTAAACCGATTTCTCACCTTGGCAGTATCATAATTCCAGGAAAACGCAAATTCAACCTTTTGATCCTTAATTGCCTTGTAAGCTTTAAATCCCCTTAAGAAAACACCATCAAATCTCCTCAGCCTCTGACCTCAACGCCACCCGTACCATATTTTCCAGCGTCACTCCCTCTCACAAACGAAGCCAACCACCTGCTACAGCGATTACATCTCCTATATGCATCCAGTCCTTTACCGTTCCGGCAAATCAAGGAACATCAGACTTCCCTTCAAACTCTCCAGTATTCCATCAAAACTTCACCACAGTAAACACTTGTTTTCCCTCTATCTTCCACCATCAGCGAACGGTCCTCACCACCCTTTCGATTCTCCCTCCGCTACCGTTCAAGACAACTAGAACCGGTATCACTAATCTCCTCAACACTGTACAACCCAACCCCCTCTGACCCGCGGTGACCTCTCCGGTGCCCCCCTCCAACTCGACGTTGATGGAAAGGTAGAAAAAACATGAGCTTTCCGAGTTCGAACATAGGGAAAAAGATGCCCGTATGAAGCTCTCGAGATTTGCGATGGAAACAAGGTAAAAATTTTCGTTCTTGTTTGGTATTGATTTATTTCTGATTTTATTTTGTGTTGTGAGGAGATTTGAACGACTGTTGACAATGGAAAACGAGAACGATGGATTTGGGTGTTAGGGATTTGGTATGGCTTGGTATTAGAGAAAGAGGCGTTGGATTTTTCCATGGTTCAGATTTATTTTTCTTTTCACTTGCTGAGTAAACGAGAGGAATGGAAGAAAGCATGCTCCATTATTTATATATTTGATTCCCTTGGCACCCACGAAATTTAGCATAGCTGTAGAAATAGGGGTAGATAGGCTTGGGATTTTGATTACTTTGTCGGCAAGGTATTTGAAAATAGATTGACAACCTGTACATGCTATACTGTAGGTTTGTACATTATGTTTAAGAGCTATAGAGGTTTTCATGTATCGAAATTTAGATGTGAAGTAGAAAATTCAATGTGACAAGTCACTGTATAAACTAGAGGAAAGGACAATACTACGACGAAAGATTAAATTTAATGTACGATGCAGTTTTTCCCTTGTTACGGTACTTGGAAATAAAAGTGGCTTCTGTTTACTGATAAAAAAGCTAATCTTGGTGTAAAAAGGGATTCTGAACCCAATGGGACAAGTTTCATCGAAATCCGAGTTCATTTGGAAAAAAATCCTTTATAAAACCAGAAATAAACACGCGTTTAAATTTTTCACGATCACCAGATAAATCAACTCAACTGGAAACTTTGATATCTTTCAATAATTCTTCGATACGAACCCAACGGCACTGGTTTCGTCGCATTCTGAGACTGTTGCCCCGGTAGACTGTTTTTGGCGCGTACCGCACTGCCCTTCTGAACACCAAATTTGCCGATCTCCAAAAATAACAATATATATATCTACCCTGACTAAAATCGACGATACGAACTCACCGGAACTGGTTTCGTGGCCTGATTTGATCGTCTGTTCAAGTTACACTCTAATATCCCTTTATTCAGTTGAATTAATTTAATTGCACTGAACGAGCGTTTACGGCTACCGTGGTTACATACGACATCGGTTTGCCATGCAATTCAAAACCGTACAATAATTTAACGATACGGTTCCAATGAAACTGATTTCGTCGAAAACAGAGTCCGTTTGCAAAACGGCTATTTTAACGCGTATATTTTAATAACGATTTCCACAGCGACTATTTCAAAATTTGATTTGACCATAACTTACAAATTATAACACGAAATCTGGATTTTTCACTTTCATATGAAAATTATAATCAATACGGTTCCAACGTGTCTTGTTTCACAGAAATCCGACTTATATCGGATCCTGTATCCTCAGTTGAAGTTTAAAACTCTATATTACGAACTGCCACGCGATTTCGAGCTCGTTTTATAATTATATTATAAATTAACGTTCAAACTTCGTTTTTAATTAATAAATTCCTATATGTAATTCAATTAAAATTTTTAAAACAAATCTAAATATTCAGAATTCAACGGCCGAAAATCCGGGTCGTTACAACATAAGTGAGACTGTGATCTAAAGTATAAACAAACATGTATGTGTTCTATAGTGGTTGAATTTAAAGTTCCATTAAAATGTAGAGAGACTACAACATTACAATTCCATTGATAAAAAAGCTACTTAGTGAATACTTCCAACATAATTATTAACACACACACACACAAATACATACGTACATATATATATATGTATGTATGTATGTATAATGAGAAAGTTAAAATAATGGAGCAAGAAACTTGAATATAAAAAATCATCAAATTATGCAACTGTTCTCCATCCAAAAACCATTATTGTACTAGTAAAAAATTGCCTTGTATCGCTTATGATCTACGTGAATATATATACATGTTGTACCAACCCACCATTATTAACAAATATGTTAGAAATCTATGATAGTTGATAATGACAAGTAAGAAACTTAAGATTACAACATGTATCAAAACTCAAATAAGAATTATTATTTCTCAATTCTGGTTGGGTAAATTGTAATATTCTTTTATAGATACAAGGAATATATTTCCTTGGTGAAAAAAGGATGTGCTCATGCATCAATAAATTAAGGAAATTGATACTTCAACTTGGTTTATACCATGAATTTTTAACCAACTCTTAGTAAAAAAACCGAAGTACCCTTAAATTCTACAAATAAAGCTGTAAACTATGCTCGTACAGGTTATAGTGGGTATTTGTAGCATAATCTAGAAATTAAACAATACAAATGTACAAAAATATATATGTAATCAGTCAACCTTGAATTTAAATTTTGAATTCAGTGTAATAAAATGTATCTTTTGGGGTCTATGTGTTCTCAGTTATTACATGTCTTCCTTTTAATTGGATATAAGTATACCCTTTAAAAAAAACTTTCGGGTCAATGGTATTAAACTCCAATCATCTTGGTAAATGACGATCTCATAACAAAATCAAATCTAACAATCCAAGCTATTTTTTTAAGAAGCAGACCAAGCAACTTAAGCAGCAATAGAAAATGATAATATTCATCCAACAATGATTCCTCTCATACTAAACTGAAATAGGCATCAACATTTATCATCCGTCGGCTCAAACAAAATGATAGTATCAAAACATAAAAATGTATACAGTTCGAAGATCGAAGTACGACAAAACCTAAAAATCCTTGTATAAATTGAAACATTCAAATCAAAATTGGAGAACTCTGGAATCAACCTTTTAAAAAGAAAAATAATTAGTATTTAATCACTGAATCCAAGCATAAAAACAAAGTGATTTAGAATTGAATCAATCGAATTGCCTAATGAGGGAATTACTGCATGATAGAATTAAAGAAAGATGGAATTAGGTTATAAAGAAATTGAAGGAGGAGAGAATTGGAAAAACTAAGGAACGAGGGAAATGAAAATTAAATAAAATAAGCAAGGGAAGTTTTAAATGTGTAATCATAAATGAGGCGACGACAAATATTTTGTATAATAACTAGGTAGGTCGATGATAAGTCAGCATTTATATGGAAAATTATTCATTTAAATTTTTGTTTGACCGCATTAGTTAGTAGAATCTTGAGAAGGATTACTTTTGAAAAAGGATTTTGTATGAAACAAACATATAAGCATAAACATCCATTATCTAGTATCACGTTCACTCACTCCTTGCGTTAGATATACAACAGAGCTTGGTTTGTATGCTACTCAAATCCATGCCACTTAGTTAGAAAGGATCTAGGATGTACTAAATTTTAAGCCCTATTGTAAAGAAACGGACTTGGTCCAAGCGTATGTCGTAAGCTTATCGGACTTGGCCAAAACAATCTTCTGGACTTGGAGAAGAGGACTCGGACTTGGTCCAAATGGACATTAAGTTCACTTCCTTTCTTCTCGAGTATCCGTCAAAACCATATGCATCGACAATCTATTTGCACATGCTATTTGCAGTAAAACCTATCCTAGGAACTACTCTTGTCGCTCCCATTTTGTGGCCTCTTTTGTTGTGATAATTCCTAGACAACCAATCTTGTCGTTAAACCCAATCATGTATCCCTATCCTTATCTGGTAGCTTCGCCTTCTGAATATTATTCATTGCTCTTCATCTTGGAATATAGCTAGTCATATATGGAGTCATTCTTCATATAATAGAGCCATCATCGATCAAAGCTATTAAAGAATTATTGCATCATAATAGATGAACCAAACAATGTAGTTGAACTCCCTTTGGTTAATGTAACTCCCCCTTAGAATTTGTATCAACCCATGCCAAGCTTTTATAGGAGTTGTCCCCAAAAATCGAAAAGAAAGGATAGGGATTGACACGGATCCAGCCTCGGAGTTCCTCTTCAAGCATTTAGCCGGCCTGAAAGTAACACCTCACGTTGATTCGAAACTAACACCTCATGCTGATTTATTTATTACCTCTCCTACCGATCCAAACCCAATGTGAGATGATTCCATACTTAAACTCTCCAACCAAGTAGTTTTCCCATTATCGATCCGAAGTCATCCACCCCAACTGATCCAAAATCAACCCACTCAAATCGATTCAAAATCATCCATCTCCTTCCGATCTGATCCGAAGCCATCCCCATGTCCTGATCTGGAGTTTAAAAGCCTAAGTTGAACCCATACTTAATAAAATTTGAAGCTACGAACTCCTGATCTGCCATACCGATCTAAAGTACACATCTCATGTAGATACAAAGCAAAGACTCATACCAATTCAAAGTAAAGACCCATGCAAATTTGAACTTTCTCGCACCGTAACTTGAGCATACAAACTCGAAACTACTTGAAACTTGTTAAGTTGTCAAATTAGGCCTTCCTTATGACCCAATAGGGACATCGCCCACGTATAAGTCAAAGACTTGGATCTGGTACAACTCCATTCCTACAACCCATGTTTTTGACTTCCTTTCCCTATTTCACCATTCAATCAACATTTGCATCCACCCACAGACTTACAGTAAGCATATGACTTTTAAAATACATTAAACCAAGTATTCATCAAATCAAAGAGAATCAAAGTTTAGGTATATGGTAATCTTGTCATGTTCATGTGTTTTTCCTACAAATCCTTAAACATGGTTTCCACAGACATGATTCAAATTAATCCAAACTATATATGTTGATAACATAATTAAATATGATTACTGAACATTTTTTTTGAAAGATTTTTAAGAGGTGTTTATAGTCTAAAACTCCTTAATTAGTAAGAAATAATACTAATCACTCTCCTTAATCCAAACCCTTCCCTAGATCTCATATGAATAGTGATTGCATAGATCCCTAGGTGGTTGTAGCAACACTTTGTCCAAGTCTAGGGCTTATTTTCTCTTAATTAGGTAATAAAGCTAATTAAAGATAGGTTTAATAGTGGATTGAGAGAGAGAGGAGGCCATTGTTGGAGAAGTAAAGCTATTTTGGAAGTCATACAATGACTAACGAGATGTTTCATATGCTCATACAACCTCTTTGTGTAGTAATCTCGAAATTAGTATTGGGTCCACTACCCTAATGACTCTACCTTTTTAAGTTGTCTAAACCCTATTAAACCTTAAAACAACCTTATCTCTTGAACACTAGTCCGTTTTTCATCGATGATTTCTCTACAACGATGATTTCTCTACAAAAGGTAAATCTTCACTCAGACCCAATAGAAGTTATTTTGGGCCAAAATATATTCCTTTTCGATCAAAAGTTATGAACAAAATAATATCTGGTAGGGGTAAAACGATCACAGAAAAATTCGATAAAAATCATGAAAGTGAGAAATGACTCTTATAGTCATTTCCAAAAATTATATAATAATATAACTTATGTGAAAATAACATAAATATTCAGATCCTTTGATATGTAGAATAGGAGTCATTACATTCTCTCTTTTTTAGGAGTTCTATTCCTGAGATTCCCAAACAAGTTGTTTAGGTCATCTTGTATGCCTACCAACCATATATAAATCCAAGCGATCATCAAATTCAAACATACATACATAGAAACCAAAATAAAATAGGATAAAACAAACCCATCCTAACATGTAGGATTATACACAAGGGTACATTGATGATATCATAAATGAAAATAAGAGCGATAATCTAGAAGTCTTACAAAGCAAAGATTTCTGAACATGACGTCTTCATGCTCTCTTTAGTTTCCTAAGTGCAATTACCTTTACCTTCACCTAGTTGGACCTTCACAAGCTCCATTGTCTTTCTTCGAAGATGCTTCGTATCATGCTCGATGATGCGAATAGGCTTACAGTCCCATTAGCTTCAGGATCCACCCCCAATATCATCCAACTAATCTAGTGTGACGGTTACATTAGAATCGTGCACAAACTTACTTAAGTGAGAAACATAGAAAATATTATGTACTTCAACTATCTTTTGAGGTAAGTTGACTCTGTAAGGTAAGTTCCTAAGTCGTTCGCAATAGGAAAGGACAAACATACCTCGATGCCAACATCTAATCCTACAAAGCCGAATTGTATTTCTTAAAGGATAAATCTTGAAAAACACTAGGTTGCTAATGAAGAATTTCAAATCTATGCGTCAATTACCAGCATAACTTTTATGTTTGTCCTAAGCAGTTTTCACCCGTTGTCGGATGATCCTAATCTTACCTGAAAACTCTCTAATAGTATCTGGCTCAAATATCAGTTTCTCTCCCATTTTCCACTAATATGAAGGAGTGTTGCAAGATCTACCATATATAGCTTTATACGGTGCCATTCCGATGCTAGACCGATAACTATTGTTGTATGCGAATTCAACAAGATGAAACTGATCATCCCACAAACCTCCAAAATCTAGGATGCAACACAATACCATAAAGGCTCGATTGTCACGCTTATAACCATGAGTAAGTATTGTGCTCACAGTTATAACTGTTTAGCCAACAAGCAAGGATGAAATTTATGACGGATATAGTTACAATTATAACCGTTACTAATAGATGATTTACTCGTAGTTATAAGCATGAGTTATTTGCAAGTACTAACGGTTATAAACACCAGCTAAGTGAAAGTACTCACGGCTATAACCATTGTAATTGTGGTAACTGTAATGGTTAAACTGTTTTTAATATTACTTATTCACGGTTATAATCATTAGTTAGATTCATGTACTAACAGTTATAAGCATTAGCTAAATGCATGTACTCACGGTTGAAAGCCATTGTAACTATGATAGACTATGGTTGTAACCATTGCACACTTCATACCATTCACTACCCTTTCCTTACTAATCAATAATACACAGAGACATATATTTTATATCAAATAAGCATGTACTATATAATCTGTAATAATACCAGTTATATACACGGTAATATATATTTCATAATAGTAGATTTATATTCCATGCTAGTTGCAAAGAGTCAATATTACACAATATTTAGAATAGCAAACATACATGTATCTCATATAAAATACCGCAAGTTCTATACGGTTATTACCATACATAACTATAACGGCCCGCAAATCTGTATTATCTGAGTTGACTACATAGATCACACGTCCAACCCAAATATCATATGAATCGCTTTTTTTAGAAGAAGAACAAAAATAACAACACAGAATCTCACATTGCAGCGGAACAGAATATAATATATCATAACTTTTGAAATACAAAATTTTAACTGTATAACATACAATTATCAAAGTACAAGACTTACAACACAGCGGAAATAAAAATACTATATACTTAACACTGAAGCCTCCTGCTCCAAGCTCCCATAGATAGATCTATAAAATACCGAACTACTTGACTGCCCGTACAAATTTTGGCACCCAAGAGTTTAGGTAAAACAAAACAAAATAAACTCTAGGTCAGTCATGGGACTGGTATGAGTAAACAATTTAAAACAGTTTGAGAAAATAAATGATATCTCATAAGACCACGCCGTATAACACAGAACGGGTTTTTCCCTTATGAAAATCCAAAACACTTGATTTAACTTTTAAATTCCTTTTGAAAGAGATGATAATCTTTATATCAAAACTCTTTTGATATTATAATAGTGTCTAAATCAAATAAATAGAAATCTAGTGGAATGCTTTCGTCTCACGCTAAACATATATAATATATAATCAAAACCGCGGGCACTCATTGAGTAATGAATTTTCAACTATGACAAGGTATGGAACCACCTTCTGATAGTGTATCTCTAGAGAGGAATACACTGGGTTCAACATGAACATCTTATAACCCGACCACACATGACCGACCACTCATTTCGCTTGAGTGTATCGAATGTATATCACCAACGGTTGGGATCAGCAACCGTTTTCCCGAATGGGACAACATCGAATAGAATAAAGAATGAAATGAATTTCTCTAGATAGGTGATAATACCCCTAATTGGGAGCTACCTACTTAGCCATGATGCCTGCCCGATTTTTGTCATTTCCCGATTGTTGAGGCCTGAGGCTACGATTACTTATCATTCATTGATAACACAATCACTTTTAATGCCACATTGTCAGATCCGTTAATCATTAATTGATTTGCACAAATATATTCTGGATATTATGTTAAGAGAATAGATTCTCCGCCACCATATATATTTGTACAGAACAACATATGTGATCATTGGAAATACTCTGTCAGACATCCGTCCACATACGTTCGTTCCGAGATTGAACGAAACCGAAGGCACAATATCCATTAATAGAAAATCCCTTACACTCTACTCCATCTCCGATTATCTTCATATAATATGATTCGCAATGCCACCGCCAATACGGAGTGGTTCTCGGATAATAACCCAACCGGTCTCTTATATTGACAACGATATTGGCAAACACTTCGATAGTCAGTTATTTAACTATTAAAGAAAAACAAAAATCCATTCATAGCATCAAACAATCACTGAGCCCCTTAATTGATATTTCATTAATTAAATCACTACTCCATTTCCTTATCAATATTTGTTAACCAAATATTTTCGACAACCATTTTGGTTTTTTTGGCTATTTGGAAATACATTTCCGTATAGCGCCTCCCTTTTCTTTTCTATACGTAGAAAATATCTTCTATTTATAATTGGAAAACATTCCAATTACTTATCTCTTTCACGTCCGTTCATTTCTACACTTAGGAAATATTTATTTATTATAGTTCCAAAATTTCACTTCCTTGGTTAAAATGAAGGTTGTATAAAACACTGTTACAACAACCCAAAATATTTCATTCAACTAAATTTCTTTAAACATTTATCTCCGAGACTGAATCCTCCTATTTATTGGTTAATAAATAAATAAATCAAGTTGGGGTATAATTACCTCTCAGACCTTGACTGAAATCATCATTAACTTCAAAACAGACAAGACCAAATTTCCTCGAATACTCAACACCATAAAACCAATTATTCATTTTTAAAATATATATACGTTTCTCTTTCTATTACCAGATTATCGATTTCCTTTTTGTTTATAATATTCTTTTTTAAATTCGTTTCTTTATCGAATTCAAAATATATTGATTTTCTAGTTATCCAATTTTCACTACGCCATAGATGGCCTATCGCAACGAAAATCCATGGTGTTGGTAGCTACAATGTTGCCATTGCTTTGCTGTTTTTTGTCTATTGCAACGCACGCTTCAATGTGTTAGCATATATATCGAATTGTGTTGCAGTACTTATAGATATACTCAAATTAAAAAAACTAAAAAAGAAATGACACCTCAGCAATCTGCACCTTTAATTTTAACATAATCTAAACCGTCAATCTACTCTCTATTGTGCTTCCTTTCCCGCTAACTTTTCATTCACCGCTTACTTTTCATTTTCGTACCCCCCAAATCGCTAGATTTTTCGATTTCCATTTCCTCAAATTCAGATCTAACCGAACCGCCTCCCGCTTTGCCACATCTAGTCAAACAGCTAGGTTTTCGAAATCGCTAGGTGTTCTGATTTTTTGATTCTGTTCGTTTCCTCCGAACCCGTTCCTATTTCCATCCCCAAATCGACACCCAATTGAAAGGGTTTTTTGTTCTAATTGATATTAAACCGGACTATATTTCGAAATCGTTTTCGATTTTCAAATCTATTTCGATTTATGATGATAAGCTTTAATCTGTCTTAGGAATCGAACAGACTCAGAAATGATAACTTCAATTATCATGTAGTTCACAATATACTGAGAAGTAAATATACGAGAACCAAAGTTGAAATTGTTTTCCCGTTGTGTTCAGATCAAATTCTAGATGTGAAGATTCATCTACACCTGCTGGTCTTGAAAGGTTTCCCCTTTTTCCAGGTATGGCTTGCGCTGAATTATGTCTATCTTACTGTATTTGAAATATTTTGTGTGTGCACGCATGTGTGTGAAGTTTAGTGTTTAAATCTTTTAATTACAACTTCAAAGGGTATGGCTCTCTTTTAGGTATATTTTATAAAAATGAATAGATTGTAGTATTTAGTATTTAGTACCTTGAGCTACTAAGTTACCACCTGACCAGGTATGTGGTGTTAGAAATTGATTTACTTGGATTTAGTGTTAAAACAGTGTCAAGTTGTTGTTTTAACTCTGTTTTAACAGTGTTAAGTTACCACCTGACCAGGTATAGGGTATAAGATATAGTTTAAAGTATTAAAACTCTATATAAGTAGAGTGGTATAAGCTTGTATTTGCTGATGTTGTTTTGTTAAAAAAACAGAGTATCCTGATCTTGTATGATCTGAACTGGGGGATAAGGCACTATATATAAAATAAAGATAGGTACATATTTTGATTTTCATTCAAAGAAATACCTATGTGTGGGATATATTTGATAGAATAAAACATTAGATAAAGTAAAAGAGGACAAGTATACATAGTTTATTATATATATGCACAAGAAGAATTAAGCAGGTAGGTAAGCTTTAGTTTATAAAACTGAAAAAAGGGTTGGATTGTACAAAGACCAATGGAATAAATTACACTTCCAATATCTGGAAGCATAGAAAATTCTGTTATCCCACTTAGAAGAAAGAGTTAAGATGTTATATGCTTACGTAAGATCAGTCATGTTTGATGAATTTAATTTCTTAAGCATATGCTAAAAACTAGATATAATGATTGAGTTAACAACACTGAAATGAACTATTTTAGATGCTGAATGTTTTATAATTGATGCTGGAATGAACTGTTGTGTATCTATGCAAATGCAAAACTAAAGTGGAGTTTTTTGTTCCTATGTTTTGACTGAAAAAGTGGTTATAGATTTACACTTGAAGCTAACTATGAATAAAAAAAACCTTCCAAAACTGGATATGAATGAAGTTAAACCATTTTACTGAGTTTACTGTAAGATTGGTGTAAGTAAATATGTTTAATGGTTGATTGGTTTGCACCCAGCATATATATGATTGAGATGACCAAAATATGCAAGCATCATTAGTACAATACTGCTTATTTGCGACACTTTATTTGCGACGGTTTAGCTAAAAACAGTAGCACATATGGTTATGTGCGACTGCTTTAATTACAAACCGTAGCAGGTTGTCTTGAAAAAGGTGTAGAAGACAAATTTGCGATGGTTTTATTTAAAAACAGTAGCAAATATTTGCATTTTGCGACCGTTAAATGTGAAACAGTCGCACATAAAATGGGTTGAAATAGTCAAATTTAATTTTGCGACCGATAAATGCAAAACAGTCGCTTTTTTATTTACGTCCCCACTTATACCAGCTTCCCCTTTCCTTGACCCAAAAACAAAATCATGCCTTTCATATTTCAATCGAACAAAATCACACGTCAAATCCTCCATATCTCGATCGAACGAAATCCCGACAATCTCCGACCCTAAATCCTCCAGATCGTCACTTCCGTCCCGTCGCTAAGAAAAATAAAACGCGCCTCTGCAGATCTGTCACTTCGGTTTCAATCCAGATGGTCTCCGACCCCGACGTCTTCGACCTCCTCAAAAACTGCATTTCAGATATAGGTAAGTGATGTTGTACCTTAATCCTACTTTTATTCCTAGCAGTGGCTCAGCTACTAGATGTTGTTTGATTTCGCATATTTTCGCATTTGCAGATCTAGGTAAGTGATGTAGTACCTTAAACTGAGTTGTGGTGTTGTAGTTTTATTTCGCATTTTGATCTTTGTTCTTATTTGTACTAAGTGTTCCTTGGACTCTTGCTATTAATATGAAATTTGAGAAATATTACGTTTACGGAAATTTATCCTCAAATCAAAAATTGACTGATTAATTAAACTTCTTAATGTTGTACTATTATAGGATTCATTTTAGCTTACAGCGGGATAAAGTTTGGAATTTTGTAAAATCTATGCATTGTTTTGGTCCCTAAATTCTAAAAGGATCACATACTTATGTTCGATGACCTCTAAATATGCCATTGGGTGAATAAATTAAAGACTCAACATGATCAATATATTTCATTCTTTTGATGTCTGCTTCAGACTATAATCTATTGTTGTCCTTTTTTATTAAAGCTTTAAAGCTGAACTTTGATTGCTATGTAGGATAAAATGTATTATTTGAAACCAATATAGAACTGTAATATAGTAGTGGGTGTTAAAGAGATATGTTAAACCATTTAAGATTTTTTAACTATTTGAGACTGAAAGTCTCTTCATCGCTATTAACTTCTATGTATCATTTCCAATGAAGAAAATTTTCAGTTATGTAGTTATTGAATCTAAACTCAAAGGGTGACTCCGTCCTATAAAGATGAGGGAAATGTTTTCCTAATTATATGAATCTTGTTGTGTTATATATATATATATATATATATATATATACACACACATATATATATAGGGTGTTGTTATTGACACTCCAATTATTGTTAAGGGGAGGTCAAATTTTAAAAACACTCCAATCATAATGAAAATGTTAAGGGGGGTCACATACTTAATTTTTTACGTTCCCTTTTTACCCATACCATCTCAAATCCCAATTAATATCAAACCAAAAAAAACCACATCTTTAAATTATTTGCAAACAAAAAAATCGATTGTTTGAGGAGAAATGATGGTGTAAAAGATGAATGTGAAACGCTTTTCCTAAGATGCTAAGATTGTGGAGAAGCTGTTGATAAGGTATGTGAAATCGATTGTATAATGCCGGAAACGATGGAGGTTAAGATTTTTATTTTGTCAGTCTTGAGAGCGAAACGCTGTAGTGTCAAATTTTATTTGGTGGAGATGGTCGTTTATTTTTCGATTTGTCATTGCCAAAATAGGTTAATTACTGCATAACGGTATGAACGACGTAGGTCTGCCATATTATATATTTTTGTTTCACATTGTTCATCGTTTTTGAAATTTGTATTCGTTGTTGGGTTGTCGAAGTGGAGAAAATAGGGTGTATCGACAAATTTGGCGGTGGGATAATGTATAAATAAATTGTTTGATATATGTATATCGATTTCCTATGAATGATATATTTTCATCTGATCTGATGCATATCGACAAATGAAATTATTGATATTTTGGTATAAAATCTGATGCAGTTCGACCAATATACTGTATTATTTTTAATTGATAAACAACTAAAAAAGAGATTATTGCAAAGAAGGATAATTTGGTAAAATAAACTTTATTTGTTAAGGGGGGGGTGCTCTCTGCATCGGTACTCCCCTTAACAAATTCTTTCTTTTTAAAAAATTGACCCCCCCTTAACAATATTTGGAGTGTCAATAACAATCCCCTATATATATGCTAAGTAAACAGTGACTTCTTTGATTGGGTGTCTTGCCGTTAACTCTAAAATATCATGAAGTTATTTTGGTTTTCTTTGTACTAAGCCCAATTGATTTTTAACCAGCTGTAAAGATTGGGATTATTAAAACAAGACACCCAATCAAAGAAAACCAAACCAATACTACCAAAAGTAATGTACTAAGTGGCAGTCTTTAATTTAACATATGATTTTTACTCAACATGATATATCCAGAAATTCAACCCAAATGTGTAAAAAAAAATAACCAGAATACATGTTAGTCCTTTATGGAAGGAATTTCAACTTAAAGAAAATAATTGAAATAAAGAATAGATGAGGCATCGCTATTGTTTATTAACAGTTGCAATATTATTTTATTGCTGCTGCAATAACTGCAAAAAATAACTACAAAACATACGTGGAATTTGGAATATGATAATCAAGTGAAATGCCTTTGTTTATTAATAAAATTATTTTTCAAATTTGAACGAACACATTCTATAGGACGAAAATGAGGAAAGGAAACAAAATTGTTGAATTAATGGTAATAACGGGAAATTATTCAGGGAAAAGATGTCCAAATCAAATTTTAGGTAATAACAAAAAACAACATAATATATAAACTCACATATATAGACATCTGATATCTCATACACCTATCATTTCACTCTTGCATTAGAAATATTGTAATCGGCCATTTCATTAGATTTCAGAACAGTAGCCTAAAAAATTGTTAATGCGTTTTGTCAAAGCAACATAAATTATGTTCTTTCTCGAATCATCCAAACTAAGTTTAATATAATATAGTAAGTATGGAAACCGCGGTGTTTAGAATTTAGTGTGAAGAAACATGATTGGTAATGTAGAACAGGAAACTATTATTTTTACAGAAAATATACATAGTCTTCTGAGAGCAGGTACACAGAACAAAAACCATAACATTAAAACATCAGTTGTTAAAATCCAATTATGCATGCAAGAGATATGATCTATGTAAGCTTATCATTACAATCATACCAATGTTTTTATAGCTGTGGATTTATCTTCAACCATCTCCATCCTTAAGTATTAAATGCAGCTTTTGATTCATCATGTAGTTGTACTCATTCATTATTGTGTATGTCCAATGCATAAGTAGATAAAGAACTGTAACAATATTAAGTAAAATTTATCAACCAAGAGAGGAAGATTAAGGATATAAATTTTTAGCAAATAACACTGTAATTTTGTAATAAAAATATATGGGACACCATTACATCACAAACTGCTGACATAGTGGATGTTCATTGCACACCTAACCAAAATAGTTGCGACAAACCATTATAAGTGAAACCGAAATAGCTGGTAGCAACTTCTATAAAAGTGATTAAAGGAAAAGCTAGTGCTCAACACATATAGCATACATTTAAAGAAATTTTGCTTTTGAAATGGCATGTTAAAATAAATAAATAAAGTTACATGTATATGCATTGTACATGTCAGTGTGTTGGTTTAGAAAACATCGGTTTCAAATAGCAGTTCCAGCTAAAATAAAGTTAATAGGTATAAATTTTGTTCTGAAATAACTGTAGTATATTTTTGTTTAGAAATACACGTGGTAATTTGCAGTTTAAACAAATTGCCTTATTACTTAACTTCAAACTGCATAAAATTTATGACCTGAAAATATTTTTAAGTACTGACTGAAGAAATTGATCCTAGATTGAAGAAATTAGTTTCAATATGCAACCATTAAATATGTATGCACAAAGTAATTTTGGCATTTAAAAAAAAGGAAGAGCGTTCATAGGTGGCTTGATGCCAGCAGTAAATGGTCATTAAACTAAAATACTATAATCAAGTTGCATATTATACGTGTTCAACTAACAAGAATTTACAAATTTAAAACTAAAAATTCTAATTTTGGAGTGTAAAATCTGGATAGAAACATAATATCTAGAATGATCTAATGTTTAAATCTAAAAGCATTTATGTAGCTACAAAAATTAATGATTTTACGTTTTGAAACACGCAAGTTATTTTCATAAAGAAACAAAGAGTTAATGTGTTAGAACGAAAACACAAAATATTTGGTAGATTTGAAATTTAAAGATGATTTAGATATAAAAGAATGAAAATTAGTGAAAAGATGTTTGTGCTATTGCTCGAAAAAATTATTATTCCCTTTTAAAAAAAATGCACAACTATAGCCTTGAAGAAGGTAAATAAATGTTCTGGAGGTCGTAAAACCATAATTTCACCTGCTTCGAGATTTTTTTTTTTAGAATACATGGCAGTTGAAAAAACATGAAGTTATTTTTGTAAAGAAGCAAAGACATAGTGTGTTAGAATGGAAACGCAAAATTTATGGCAGATTTGAAATTTAAAAATAATATTTGATATAGAAGAATGAAAATCAATTAAAAGTTGTGTGCTCTTTAGCTGGAAAATAGTACTACTCCATTTTAAAAAAAAAATTGCGCAACTATAGCCTTGAAGATGGTAAATAAATGCTTAAAGGTTGAAAATACATGACAATTAAAACCAAAATTCACCTGCTTAAAGTAGGAATTCAGTACCATTGATTCCATATGCAGAACTTTATGATTCTCAATTAAAATTAGTCAAAATGCACAAATTAAAGTAGATAAAGTATAAAAGTTGATAGTATTTAGTGGAAATGCAAAACCGAATATTAAATTGATAGTTCAATTTGATGTGGATAGGAAACTGTCTTTATTTGCTATGAAATGGAAATTTTGGAAGATGCATAATCTTTGAGAAAAGATTAAATACTCAAATTTTAAAATTAGATTGAGCGAAAGGTATTGTAGATAAAAGGATAAAAGTTGAATTTTTGTTGAAAGAAACCGTTGGTATGCAAAAATAACATATGAGAATTTAATCTAGCATGGCAAAAACTGCATATTTCATTGCTTCTTTTTTTACATGATTAGCTGTTGATAATCTCTCCAGTAAATAGTATGACCAAAATAAAATGAAAATTGGAAATAAGTCTTTTACACACTTATATAAAGTCACTAACTTCAAAATTGGGTAATTGTTGATTTCTTCCTAATTAAAATGTACTTAATACATTATTACTTGCATCTTTCTTACATTTATTGTAGGTTGGGCCTAGATATGAATCTGATGTGTCTTTGGATTTCTAGTGTTGAATATATGGTGTATTGACTGGATCTCAAGTACTCTAGGGATGCCTTTGCCTCATTCTAGCACCATCTTCGCCTCATTTGGGTAATTTTCATTTTTCTGCCTTAAGTTACAACCGGGTTTTCAATTATTTCTCAAACTTTCATTTAAATATCAACAACCTGACTTCATGTAATATTTGGTATTGACTTTTAAATCTGTATGTGTTCAACTGATGGAGGAGGCAAAAAAATTATAAATGAAATTGGCATATTCCTGTATGTAATAAAAATGAAATACTTAAAGACTTGCTTAGTTTAATGCCCCAACTGTGCGTCATCCACCAACAGGAGGAATCTGAAAACATTGCTACATCGGACGCGGATCTGAGAGATGCGGGCTTGCTAAGGTAATTTTTTTTAAACTATACGATCTTATTGCCTAAAATCTATCTTTTTTAGCTCGGAGGAGATACGCTTCCATGTTCCAGTAACTACAAGAACTTTAGTAACTGTGGTTAGCTCTCAACTGCTCATGCCAAGCTAAAATTGAAAAATCAGGTTTGTTTTCTCAAATAATCTGTAATCACAATGTTGTTGCTGTCTTGACCAAAACAGATGCAAATGTCCCTAAAGAATAACATGCACGTGAATGTGTATCTTTATTGTTATCACCTGTTTACCTTTCATCCAACCATGCACCTCAATTTTAAAGTTTTATACTTCGTCAGTTCTTTCTCCCTTCCAAAACCACCATTTCAAACCTTTATGCCAACTCATTTCAAAACACAGCCAACCCACTTGAGAGTACCAATCCATCACTTTCAACCCAATAAACGTCACCAATCATTTTATAGGTAGCACCATGTAGTTGTCATCTTCAGTACTCTATTATTTACCCAGTCCACATTGCTTTGCTACTTGTAAGATGAACATAAATTTTTATCCTTCCCCCCATTTATATTCCAATTGAAATATGAAAAAACTACTAAAGCTTAATTAATGAGTTTGTTTATATTGACCAAGTTTTGATCTTGTCATTGTCCTTGTTGATACCTGGTTCATAGTCTAAAGCTGAAACATTATAAGAAATTAATGTTATTTTTGCTGAAGTCAAGTTTCAGTTTTTCATACCTTTGATAGGTATTGAGTTTTAGCAGATGACAACATTGTTTGAAGAAGATGAGAGCATAATTTTTGAGTATGTGATAGATAAACTGCTTCAAGCATTTGAGCATAGTAAAAAGGGTTAAAAAAATTAAAACATATAAAAATAGATGAAAGATACACCTTTCCAAAATTTGTATGAATTATTGTAATTAAGAAAAAGATTCTCATTGCAATGATTATTATTATAATAATACTGTATAAGATTTGAAAATGTTTAACTTGTTCATAACTAAACTTTAAATCTTTGTAAGAGTACTCTAGCTTTAATTCCTTTTATGTATCCTTTGGTGCACCTGTTTCGCCCCCAGGCATTTGTGTTTATATGTAATAACCCGAAAATCTGGGCCGGTTTAAAATTTTTATTTTAGCGAATTTAGATTATTTAAAATGAATTATTTTAAATAATATCGACGAAAAATTTATTTTGAATAGAATTAGAACGTATATATTATACGCGTCGTCGTTAGTATATAAATATTTATATATAATTATAAATAGAATTGAAAATGGCGCGGTAGTTCGTTAATTCGATTTCAAACTTCAATTGAGTGTACCGGGTGCAAAACAGTCCGGATTTTAGTGAAACCAAAAATAATGGGATCTAATTGATAATATCTTTCCAACGAATCCGAAAAATCAAGATTTCATAGCGGGAATCAAAAGAGATGTCCAGTTGAAAATTCTGAATAGTCGTTATGGAATTCGGGCCCTTAAAAATGGAAATTTTGCAAATGACCTCGGATTTCGACGAAACCACTTTTGTTGGGTCCGTGATGTCGAATTATTGCTAGATTCCAAATTTCATAATTTTTCGAATCAATATGTGGGCGTGGCAAAGGAAAACGCGTTTGACCAGTTTCAGTTGATTTTAATCGACTGAAAATTGGCCATTTTTCTAACGGTCTCAGAATTCGACGAAACTAGTTTGGTTAGGACCGTATAGTCAATACGAAGCTAGAAAATATTTTTCGGGAATTTTTCGAGTTAGTATGTGACCCCGGTAATTTGAAATGTACGTTTAAAATTCAATATAGTGATTTAAATGTAAATTCAAAACGAAAACTGATTGTAACGATCGAATCAACCTACGATACATATCCCATTGTGTTCGGAATGGGGGTGAAACGCTATGGGCGACAGGCGGTGGACCTCGTTTAGAGGTCGTATGTGAAAGTCAACTTTTTAATAATTAAATAATAATAATAATTAAAAAAAATTTCCTACCCTTTATTACCCTCTGCCCCCCCCCCCCCCCCGTTCTAAATTATTTCATCTCAGATCGAAAAAAAAAAACGAGCGCCCTCGCGCTCGAACCCAGGTCGCCGGCGGCGAGGCTTCGCCGAACCCCCCCCCCCTCCGACCAGAGCGCCGCCCCCCCCCTCTTCCCCCTCGCCTGCGACACCCCTCCCCTACACCCCCCGACAGCCGACCTCCCCCTCTCCCACTTCGAAGACGACGAGACCCCCCCAGAAGCCGCCTCCCCGTTCGAATCGAGCCGCCGCCTCGAAGCCCTCTGACGATCTGCGAAAACTCCCCCCCCCCCCTGTAAGTTTTTTTTGTTTTGTTAAATTATTTTTATGTAAGAAAAAAACTGATTTCGTCTAAAGTTAAAAACTGTTTTTTTTTAGGTTTAAAAATTGATTTTTAACAGGTTTTAAAACTAATTTTTAAAAGAAGTTAAAAACTGATTTTTTTATTTTAAACTTTAAAAAGAAAAACTGATTTTTGTAAAAGGATTTAAAAACTGAACTGATTTTTGAAAAAGGATTAAAAACAGTTTTTTTTTTTAAAAGGTTAAAACTGAATTGATTTTTTTTAAAAGGTTTTAAAAGATTTGAATTTTGAAAAGTAAAAGATATAAACTTTAAAAAGTAAAAGAAAAGATTTGATCTTTAAAATGGAAAAGGCGGAATCTATATTTGTAAAAATATGATTTTTATATATCGAACATCGATGTAAAAATATGATTTTTATATATTGAACTTTGAAATAAAAATTTGATTTTTTATATATTGAACTTTGAAATAAAAATAGAATTTTTATATATTGAACTTTGAAATAAAAATTTGATTTTTTATATATTGAACTTCGAAATAAAAAATTCGATTTTTATATATTGAACTTCGAATTAAAAATAGGATTTTTATATATTGAATAGCAAACTAAAAATTCGATTTTTATATATTGAATAGCAAACTAAAAATTCGATTTTTATATATTGAATAGCAAATTAAAAATAGGATTTTTATATATTGAATAGCAAACTAAAAATTCGATTTTTATATATTGAATAGCAAACTAAAAATTCGATTTTTATATATTGAATAGCAAAGTAAAAATTCGATTTTTATATATTGAATAGCAAATTAAAAATTCGATTTTTATATATTGAATAGCAAACTAAAAATTCGATTTTTATATATTGAACTTCGAATTAAAAATAGGATTTTTATATATTGAATAGCAAACTAAAAATTCGATTTTTATATATTGAATAGCAAACTAAAAATTCGATTTTTATATATTGAATAGCAAATTAAAAATAGGATTTTTATATATTGAATAGCAAACTAAAAATTCGATTTTTTTATATTGAATAGCAAACTAAAAATTCGATTTTTATATATTGAATAGCAAACTAAAAATTCGATTTTTATATATTGAATAGCAAAGTAAAAATTCGATTTTTATATATTGAATAGCAAATTAAAAATTCGATTTTTATATATTGAATAGCAAAGTAAAAATTCGATTTTTATATATTGAATAGCAAATTAAAAATTCGATTTTTATATATTGAATAGCAAAGTAAAAATTCGATTTTTATATATTGAATAGCAAATTAAAAATTCGATTTTTATATATTGAATAGCAAACTAAAAATTCGATTTGTATATATTGATTAGCGAAGTAAAAATTCGATTTTTACATAGGTAGTGAAAGCGGGCAACGAAGGTGACAAAAAGGCGAGAGCGATGAAGATTTCTATCAATGAAGAGCCGTGGAGCTAGCTATATGTGAGAATTTCTCACCTTTCAAATTTATTTTCTAGTTATATATATATCCTAGGATGCAGACGGTGCTTAGTAGCACCCGACACAATCGTCCACAGACCATGGACTTGTTTGTTTGGTTGCATAGATTAGTTGGATTATTTGTTTGAATTGTTTGGTGAGATGAAATTGATTTGATTGATGTGTGAATGGCGTGGGCCTTCACTAGACCGGGGATAAGGCTAGGCCTCGTCCCGTTTCTAGTATCGTGCCGTTATGCCGCCGAAATTTTCTAAAATAAGTTAGAAAAATAAAAATATCATTTTATTTAAAGAATGAACTGAATAGAAATTCATATGTTGAAATAAAAATGTTTTGTCATTAAAAATATAATTTTTAACGTGAATGTGAATAAATAAATATTCATTTACAAACCAGACGGTTTGTTTATGTACACCTATTTGAAGGACATTGATTGGGTCGATAAATTTTACACATCGCCCAACTGCACAACTAAAATATGTGTTTGATTGTTTGAAACCCCACACGGGTGTTAGGATGAAATTTGAATTTCACTCATCCTGATTGATTAAATATGTCGATCGGTTGATTGACAGGCTGTTTTAAGCGTTAGATATCTATATTTGATGCTTATACAGTGTAGTGCACTTTGGTTGATGGTTGATTATTTTTCCATGCTATTATATACATGTGTTGTATGAAAATCCATATAATTAACTTTATATGGTAATTGATTAGGCCTCATTCCAATTTGAAAAATAAAGAATATTATAAAATAAAAGTTCATGTGTTGACAGTACTCATTCATTGAGATTGGTCATGTGTTGAACGAAATATTTTAGTAATAAAATTTACATCTTTATCAATATAAAATAAAGGTTCATGTGTTGACAGTACTCATTCATTGAGATTGGTCATGTGTTGAACGAAATATTTTGATAATAACAACTATTTTGAAAAAGAAATATTTGAAATAGAATATTTGAAAATAGAAATTTATGAAGCCGTGTTGAGTAGATTGACGCCATTTTGACGTAAACGATATCGATTTCGAAATGAAATGAATTGAAAATGATTTCGAAATGAATTGAATTGAAACGAATTGAAATGAATTCAAATTGAATTGAAATTTGAATTGAATAGAAATGAATTTTAAAACGAATTTATAAAGAAGAATTCAATTTTGATTTGAATTGAAAAGGAAGTTGAAATTGCTTTTGAAACGGATTTAAAACTATTTATATAATTCGTTTTAAATAGAAATCGACGAAGTATATATTATATATATTATATATATTATATATATAATATAATGGCCTGAATAGAACGCGCCGCGCCGCGGCAGTTCGTGAATTTCGACCATTTATTTCAAATGGACATTGCGGGAGATCCGACCGTCGGATTCTCCTAAAACCGGAACCGTTGGGTTCGTATCGAAAAGAGCTTTCTAACGAATATTAGAAATTTGAAATCTAACGGTTGGATTTGGAATTATGTCCAAATCAAATTAGAAAAAGGTCGCTGTAAGTGCAGTTCGATGGCCATTGGTGGAAATCGACTGTACGGGCCTTGATAAAATTATTAAAAATAGTAATAATTTGTGTAAAATCATAAGAAATGATTTGTGAAGATTTGGGATGAAAAACTCCATATTTGAAAAGATAAAAATAGATTTTTATCGAAATGAACTAGTTTTGAACTAGAAATATAATTCTATTTATTTTTAAATAAATAAATTGAATTTGAAAGGGGTTTTAAAAATAACCAGAATTTCCAGTGATTGCATTGGAGTGGATTTGAATCGAAATTGTCTTCGGAATATTTCGATGTTGGAATTCATGACTATACAAATATCGTTATGGGGATTTGAAAGACATATATATTTATCGTTATTTCCAATACGACATTTGTTAATCGTAGAATTTGATATTGAATATAAGCCGATATATTTTCTATTCAGAGCCTTATATTGAATATCAAATGTGATTTGGGTTTGTCGTGAATGGTGTCTTCACTAACACTGTTCTTGAACCCAGTTGAGAAAAGATTAAATCTTTTTATTTAGATTTAATGAAGTGTACCAATTAAATTATATTTAATTGGAACTGAATTGGTATTGATTTTTGGGTTTATCGTGAACGGTGCTTTAAATAACACTTGTTCTTTAACCCGATAATTAATGGAATGTGATTTTGGGTTTATCGTGAACCGTGTTTTAAATGACACTGATTCTTTAACCCAGTCAAAGATTAAAACTAAGTGGAGTTTTAATGAATCTTTAATTAGATTGAAATAATCGAAATGGAGTATCACCAGTTTTACTCCAGGCGATAGTTAAATCTTTAATTAGATTTGAACGTGAAATGGTAATTGAATTTACCGATAACACTGTGGTGTTAGATATGAAGTATTACCAGTTTTACTTCATGGGATTAATAGGTTGGGATTGGGAAATTAAAACAAATGATTACTTCGGTAAGTTTCGTTAATCCCGACTAGTTGAATCGAAATTCAAAAGATAGAATAAAGAATAAATTCAAGGAATTTATCTTGGATAAAATTAATGGGAACCTTTCCCTATGAATGTGAAATTTAGAAACTAACTGTCGGTTAGCCAAGCAGAATGGTTTTCTGGATATTGATCTGATGTTGGTTTCGGCCTTCGGGGTTAATATTTGGGGAATTATTCTCTTGATGAATTTACGGTTAGTGACTAATGAATTGGAATGAGGCGTATGTTGTGTTTGTGTAACAATTATTCAAAATATACGCGAGTTATTCGGAAAGACCGGGTTTATCCCATTCTAAATAACTGATACGACGATAAGTCGAAGATGAAGACGATGGTCGAAGACCGGAGGTCTTCACGTCGTTTGGGTAATTACTGATGATCTTGATTGGGCTGTACACCCAAGAAGATGGAAACAGTTAGTGATCGTCCAGACGTACTTGGAGATCGATGGATATGCGGGGTACTAGGTGCCTCCGGTTTCGTTCAGACCCAGAACGGACTTGTAAATGGACTGTGTGTCTGACATTGGATTTTAGTCCGTGTGATTGATCTCTATTAAATATATATCTGTTTGGCGGCGGAGAATTTATTCTCTTGCTTAACGCCCTTCTCTGAGACGTACGAGCTCAGGGGTTATATATTGATGGATATCAAACGCATGGAGTGAATTGCCTGTGTGGCATGCCTAAGTGGCAAATGATCAAGGCTTCTGTTGAAAAGCAAAGTCTTGTGGTTGATGATCGAAGCACGGCCTTCGTGGCGTAGCTTTGTGTAACGTTTACTTCGCGAGTTTCACACCCGGTATGAACCAAAAACGGGAGAGGACATTAGGGAGGACTTGCGTTTCTTTCTAGCTAGAAGTGGCGTCAGTGGTTTTACACGCCCTGACGAGTTTGACTTATGTGGTTGTTGCTGTTGCGAGGCGCCTCGGTTATATCGGTTTCGGCCGATGCATTCTGGTCGGCTGACGGACCAGACTTACACCCCATAGGGTGGGGAAACGTAGTGTTCAGGCATAATAATCCACATCGGTGGACCGGCCCTGACGATCTAAAGGGTTGATGCGTTCTGATCCTGAGGGGCGGGCTAGAGCGTCTCGAATCGGTTGAGGACTATCTTTTGCCTCGGTTCATAGACGGAAATCCAATTTCCAAATACGTGACATTTGCGGTTTTAATTGTAGAACTAGTATGGCGACATGATATATGGTACCCATGCCGCCTATGATTGATACTTATGATTTGAAGTTGTTTTATACACTATGCACTTATTATAGTATCAAATGATTTGTTTTAAACGTATCAAGCATTCTTTGGCTGTTATAAGGGAAAACCATGTCCTCGGCTGCGTTGCATTGTGTGATGGGACCTGGGTCTTATAACAGCTTCATTTTTCTTTATTTAGCATGGCGCTGTTTGTTTTATGCACTGGTATTCTTGGGAGGAAACCCGTTCCGTGTTATACGGCGTGGTCCCTTGATTTATCTAACTTTTAAAATAAAGAATAATAACTGTTTTAGTTCTCACACCAGTCCCATGACTGACCTGGAGTTTATTGTTTTAACCTAAACTCTGGGTGCCCTTATTTTGACACGGGCAGCTAGTAGTTTTGGTTTTGCAGATTTATATTCACAGGATCCTGGTTTACAGCTGGAACGATATCCGGAAAGCTTTGTATCCGTATATCTCATTCTAGTTGTGTATTTTATTATTTTTCCGCTGCTATGTATTTAAATGTAATTTAAATCTCTGATATTTCTGTGTAATATTCATTTATACTCTGTATATTCTTGTAATCTGATGCATTGTTGTAATATACAATGAAATGTTCTTCTGTATGCATTCTGTTGTGGCTTGTTCTCGAACTATCCGACGCTTTCCTTTACGGGGAAGTTACGGGTTTTCACATTATAGCTTCTAGATTAAAAGAAATTGTATATTATGTCCTTTTTTTAAAAAATGATTATTTCTTCCATGTATAAGACCACACACTTCTTTACAACATTCGCCCTATTTCTTAAGTAGTTGCCACTGCCTACTTACTGTATGAAATCAATTATGAATTCAAAATATGTATTCTAGTGTATGTTGCAAGATCGGATGCTTACTGCTACATGTACCAAAGGGAAACTAGTTTTAACTGATTTTTGTTCACATGTCTGTACTTCAAAAATCATATGTTTGCAACAAATGACAACAATTGGATATGTTATTGATATACTATTATTAAAGAAATTCCTCCACCTATGCAACAACGATTTAGACAATCATAATTATTATGTGAATATCAGAAAGGCTATGCTCTCTGGATACTTCATGTAAGTTTCCCATATTGAAAAAACTGCACATTATTTAACTATCAAAGATAACCAAGTAAAGGATTTTGACATTCCCTAGTTATTTATCCTCTATCGCGTGGGAGATATAATCTAAATATTCATTTTCATTTGCAGTATAAGGAATATGCTCTGACATTTCACTTATAAAATATCATCAAGTTCGCTGCAACAGCGAATAGTTCAGATGGGGAATCATACTTTCCATCTTAAGTTTCTTGCATTTCATAATTTTGATAACTTATTGAATTGTTTCAGTTTCATGTATCTCCATGTGACCAGAGATAATAAAATTCATTATAGAAAATCTTTTGAAACTGTAAGTGTGGAACACCCATTTAATTCTATCTTCCACTGAATTCATTAGGTGAAATGTTGGACTTTCCTTTTTAGGCATTTCTTGTGCCGTCTCTTGTAATACTGTCATTTTTCACTCTGGACCGTAGAATCTTTTTCTATCGTGCACTGTATATGTTATAATGTGTATACATGCGTGTGTTATTGTGATTTTGTATGCTCAGCAAGTCTGGAATTTTTTTTCCAGGTGGAAGTGATGGTTTCAATCAAGAAACTATTTGACCCCAAAGGAATATTGAATCCTTATAAAGTTCTACCTCTATCTTTGTTATAAAACTGAGAGTTTGTACTATATTGAAGTTTCTTTCAGACTGATATGTTGTTTTTAATTACCACATTAATGCTGCTAGTCATGCATATGACAAACACGTATACATTGTTTCTACAAAATATAGACTTTTTTGGCAAGGCAGCTACAAAATACACACTTAGAAGTACGATCAAATTGATTGGCTCTTAAATCTTAGAAGGGTAACTTGTTAAGAGTATATCTAACCAGGTTGTTACAGGCTACAAAATGTAACATGTAATTCTCAAAACTCACTCCAATATGTCTTCCAAGCACAGCCCAAGCCAGGTCACAAACAGTTAGTGCCATCACACTCAATTCACCATTTTAAACAATGCGTTCTGTCTTGTTAAATTGTCACTTCAAGCTAGACACTATCGAACTAGAAACTTAGTATAATTCACACTGCTCAACCAAGATACTGCCCGAATGTTTACATCTATCTTGATATTTCATTATTGATGCAAATAGTTAAGTAGATTAGAGGTTGGAAAAATGAGTAGTGCTAAAATGTGAAATATTATTCAAAAATGTATAACTTTGAATCAGATGACTGCAAACTATTTACATTCGGTTCACATTATAATCTAGAGGAGAAAAACACGGTATTTTTCATGTCACTATTTTACAGTTTATGATATGTTTCTTGTTTGTATATTTTTTAGCGTCCAATTTCACAGTCTGGATGTTATGTTTGATATATTTTCAATTGCTGTCAAAATAATGCTATGTTGGTTTTTTTCGTAGATGCTGATTCAAGTCAACCATCACGAAGACAAATTGTGTTATTTTTAGTTTTAAGTTGGATGATTCATTTTGTTCTTTTGTAGTCATGTGAAGAATGTTAATTTCTGCTGATATAAGTATTATGTAAGTACTTACACGATCAAATTGGTTGGAGCTTAGCATATTACTAGTTATGACTCATGCAAACTATTTTTATTGTATGGTTATCAATGTTAGTGTTTTCTTTTCAAATGATATAAGATTTTGTGAATTGTGTATGTATTTCTTGTGTTCATATATTTCGTGAATTGCTTGTAATGTTGAACTGTATAAGCATAATGGATGAGATGAAATGCGGTTGCATTAGACCTTTTGAATTCAGAAATTATTTGCTACTGTTGTAAATAAAACACGGTCGCAGATGCAAAACTTATCGCATCAGTTATTTTAATACCTGTCACACAAGGTCAAAGTTTTGAAGTTAAATAGCGTTTTCTTGCTACTGGTGTAAAGCAAACCATTGATAATGAATTATACTACAACGATTGTTATTACAGAATACCCGTCGCAAGAACCTGTATATTGCGACGGTTTTAAAACTGTCGCAATAAGTTTACACATTTTGCGACAGTCGCATATGCGACGGTTGTAAAACAGTCGCAAATAAGCTTAAATAACCGTCGCAAATGACCTGTTTTGTAGTAGTGCATGTGTGTAGAAAGTTAGCCTTAAAAAATATGTATATATATATATATATATATAATAAGAAGAATTAGTGATAAAAATCAGGGGTTTCAATTTTAGGAGATACAATGTATGTTTGCATAAATATATAATAAGAAGATTGTTAAGTCACCAGGTAATGCACCATGTGTATATTTGTAAGATTAATGGTACAACAAGAAAGTTATTGATATACATAAGTAATAAACACTATGCATTCATTGATGAACCAGCAAGTACACACATATATTAATATGTACATGTATATCTATTCAGACAGGATGACCCTAAATATAAATTATGTGTTTACTTCTATTTTGTGTTTGAATATTATCAAGTATACTGTATATTATGGACTGATCATTTACTTGCTTAACGCCTGAAACATCACATGTATTATTATGTACTTGCATATTGCTACCATCTGAGCCCAAGTGATGACTTCAAGGAGCTCTTCTAAGGTTCCATAACCACCAGATAAAGCAATGAAAGCATCGACATGCCGAGCCATTTCAGCCTTCCTGTGGTGCATTCCTGAAACTGCTTCGACATGTCCGAGCTCAATAGCAGCAACTTGATAGCTTTGTTTCTTGCTAGGTCTGCTCCCACAGAACACAGACTCTCTTAAATTTGGATATACTATCCATTACTAAGAATGTTTACTGATTTAACAAATACTAAGTGTCATATATATTTTTATTCAGAACTTGTGCTTTTTTTCTTGTAAAACTCTTTTCAATTTCTATGTAGAAACAAAGGGGGAGGGGGAGAAGATAGGCTTCAGCAGCTCTTTTAAACCCAAGCATTTAGAACTCTTTATTTTGTGAGAAATAGAAGTGAGTTGGAACTGGATAAGAGGTATATGTAGGATCTTTATATGCTTTTTTAAGTGATAACTGCATATCTGTTCTGATTTTTAATTAATCCTGTACATAAAAAAATTGTGTATATGCATATGACCAAAATATGGCCATTAATTTCCTTAAATATTGTGTATACAGGAGGGTAGCATGAAGTATTGTTACACGGCCAGATGATATTTTTGCCAAGACATGGGTAGCATGAGTTTAGTGCAGCAGCTACTAAGTACACTAGGATGCAGGTGATTTTCTTGTATTTTTTCTTGATTATGGTTGTATGTGTGAGTCTGCATATGAATGAATCGAGTGACAATGTAGCGAGGAATGTATGTAAATGTGAATGATTGTGTAATATACGAGTGAATGTATAGTAGTGGAGTCAAAAAAATTGTACCATTTGAAATGTTGAAATAAAATATTTATTTGACAAAAAACTATGTTATAATTATTATAATAATATGAAATCTTTGATTAATAGCAGGTGAGGTGTAATTACTTTTAGTAGTTGTAAAACAATTTTTAACAACTGCTAGAAACAGTTGTAAAAAAGGTTGACTTTATTACGATTGCCAGCTGTACTAGACATATTACAACTGTTTTTGGCAGTTGTGAAAGGGAATTTTTTTGTATAGTGGTACTTGTAGCAACACCTGTAGCGATGTTACCTTAGGATAGCAAAGATGTTGCCTTTGACTCTAAGGCAACACGGCAAAAGGCCACCCCAAAAAAGTGTTGACATAGACCTATAACAACAATTTTTGGCACCTACTGCGTCATTTCTCCGGGTTGCCATAGGCCATCTATGGCGTAGTGTTTCTTAAAAATATTCTAACTTCTTCAATTTCCGGAAAATTTTGCCATAACCTCATATATACGAGTCACTCGGTACAACTACAAAACGCCTCTCTAGGCCCTTTCCATTCAAAAAGAAAATTGAAAAGCCAAGCGGCTTGCTTATTCGACGCATAAAACCTCATATGGAATTTAAACATGTACTTTTTTGTAAAGCACTCGAATTATAATCTTCATATACTTCATTCCATACATGTCTAACCCATATACGTCCATCCCTAGTTTATTTCAACTCAATCCGATTATTTTTAACTCAATTCGCTAATATATTCTTTAATTAGTTCTTTGCCTATTTCACTTTTTAATTGAACATATCACGTTCAAATACACTTTTATTTGCTTATAAACCAATTGAATTCCATTTTCAATTCAAGTTGCATATTCGATTTTGAATATGAATTTACAAACCCAATTTACTTATCCAAAGCTCAATTTCAATTCAAAACTCCAATAACTAATTATTCTTCAAATTAGTTAATTCTATTCAATAATTAACAAAATATGATTTTTGTTTCAGAAATCATTTCATTACTCCACTTTGTTAGATCTAGATTAACCCTATAGAGGGGGTGAATAGGGTTTATTGAAATTTATCGCAGTGTTCAAATATTACAGGATATTAAAAACTATTCATAGATCACAGATTATAGCAGAAGCAGAAATGTAGAAAGTAAATGACACAAGATATACCCAGCTTCGGCAAAATCCTGCATACTACTGCATTCCTAAGGTTTCTACTAGGTGATAGAAAAGATCCCGCATACAAGACCATGTACACTCGCAATCCCTGCACCAAATCTAACCCTACACTCAAAACCCTAGACTGGTCTATATCCACTAGACCAGATTTTCCCCTAGTTTTACAGACACTAGTAAACTGTTAGTTAACCCTTAACTGAATCATCTAGAATTTTACAGACTCTAGCAACTGTTCAGATGGAACGAATACAAAACAAAATTAAAGCAATACAAATTAAAACAAATTTAAAAGACCCTAGGAGTTTAAATTAAAAGGGTAATCCCCTTTAGAATAGGCTTCGCTTTAGTTCTACTCCATGTAGACCGACCCCTTTGTAATTCAATTAGCCCGATCTCTTTTCCTCTTTGCTCTGGGAAAAATAAATGGAGATGGGGCGATTAGAAAACTAGGGTTTTCTGATTTCCTTTGGATCGAAATCGATTGCTCGATGGATTGATTGTCGTGGTTCTCTGATTGCTTCAACTTGATGATGTCGATCGATTCCTTGCTTCACTGATTTGGGATTGCGATCGAAAACTCACGAAATTTTTGAGTGCTACTGAATTGATTTAATTCTGCTCTTTTAATTTGTGGCTTGTGATTTCGATTTTCCGTACATGCCTGTGATGATGTGGTGTAGATTATATAAGGTAAATAGAAACCCTAGTCACTCTGATTTCATATATTGACTTGGCCTGATAGTTTGCAGTTTCCCCTTTTGGAATTCTTGAATGAAATTGAACGACGTGGCATTTGTTTGAATCTAGTCTTGAATGCCCTGTAAATTAGCCGAGATAAATTGTTGCCAAAACATTGATTCCATGCTGTAAATCTGGAATTCAAAAACTAGCCAAAAACATGGTTTTTTGCGTGATACTTTGCTCTGCCTTGAACCATTGATTTGTTGCATGACATTCTGATTTATTGCCAAATATGTTTTGTAAAATCTGGAAATAAAAACAAAATATTTTCTAGCCATTTATGTTCTTGCCAAATATGATTTCCAGTCATGATTTAATTTTCTGGATTAAATGCCATATATGTCATAGTGATTTCCGAAAAATAGTTTGCCAAGAGTGTTGTTTATCGATTTTGTGTATTATTGAACCATATATATATATGAACCTGAGTACATGTAGTATACTTCCACTTGTAATGTCCCATTCCTTTGGGTTCATATCCCTGAGATGCCTATTGCTTGTACTTGGTGTGTTCTTGTTCAGATTCCTATATACTATTGCTCCAAATGCTTTGCCAATTGAGATTTTCAACCATGCTTGTTTGATCCATATGATGTTGAACTGTACATATTGAATGCCTCTTGTTGGTTGTTGAACTTTGTAGACATGCTTTAGCACAAATGTGCTATGCCTTGTATTCACATATGCCACATCACCTATTTGCACCTATATAAATTGCACTGTACTTGAGATTGGCCTGCCATATGTTGCATTGTTGATTGCAGGAACCAAGTGAATTCTTGCCTCAAATTTGAATTGTTATTTTCTGGAAATAAATACCTTGCTCTTGCACTGATTATCTTGACACACAAAAATTTGCAACTGAAATTATTTGTGAATTGCCATATTAAATTGGAAAACTGCTTGAACTTTGATTTTAATGTGTATACACTTGCATATCATGTATACCCTGAAATGCTACTGCTGTATGAACAGCCATGTATGAATAAATGTTCTATAATACCCATGTTGCACTATTTGGCTTGTGTACAGCAAATCTTGGCCATGTTGTCTTCTGTTGAGCCACCATGTACACACTGCTTTGAGTCATTCAACATTGCACTTGTGTGTGTGATTTTGCCATTTTTCTGACTTATTGTTGCTTGAATCATGTACTCCACTGTTTAGTACACATAGACATCTTGTGTTCATGTTCGACTTGTCTGGACTTGTGCTTGAATCAGTCCATGCTGCTTGTCACTTTTGCTACACCATTTGATTTTGCTCACTTACCATTTTGAATTGTTTCATTTGCACATCTGACTTGAATATCCAGCCTGAGCTGATCACTTGTAGCTGAGTTGCACCACCTTGGCACTTTAATGTTTGCTAGTTTGAGTTCGACACTGTATAGACTACATGTATACATATATGTATATATATACACACATGTGTGTATATATATGTGTGTGTATACGTGTGGCAAATTTAATTTATATCAGCAAACCACTGCACTGTGTTGTGGCTATTCAGAACCAACTGGTTCTGATCAGCAAACCAGTGTGGTGTGTTGAGGCTGATCAATGAGCACTAGAAACAATGTCTACATAAATCAGATCAAGTCATGAAAAATGATGTGAAACACACCAGAAAACTGAGGCAAATAAAATTTTAAAATAAAATTTATATTCGTATGTATTCAGTTTCATTTCTATTGCAGTGTACTGTGTGTGTTTCTGTTTTATTTGACAAGTAAGCAAAAGATGACAGGACTGACAGTGGAGTGCAGTGAAGACTGAAGACTGAAGACAGAGTCAGTGAATGTAAATGTACCAGTGAATGTATATGGATATGAAAATGTAAAAAGAGTGATTGTATATATGTATGAGATATGTATACAGAGTGTTATAGTGAGGAGCTGTGTAACAACATAATTGTACTGATGTTTGTATTAAACAAGTTTGTTTGAAATAATATATTATTTTATTATTTTCAAACAAACTTGTCTATTATATTCAGTTTATTTACACAAGTAGTATAATATTCTGTGAATGTGTACAAATAGTGGAGTCATATAATTTGTATTGTTTGAATGTTGAAATATAATATTATATAAATAAAATACTGTGTGAATGTATGAAATTCTATACAGGCGTATTCTATTTAAATATAAATATTATATTCCTGTCTGTGATGTTATATAACAGTACAATAACAAACACATTAATATTAATATATATTTGGTTGTTATCATCAAACAAAAATCATATAATTGTGTATACAATACACTTGAGTTCATATATATTTTATAACTCAAATCTTGATTTTTCTAAATAGAAATTCAGATTTTATTTGCTTAAAATCTTTTAATTTATTTAAATAAACCGTTATGGTTTTTAAACGGTTATGGCGCTGTTTTTTTGAAAATTTGATTTTGACATAACTCAAAATATATACGACGAAATTCATATTTTTCTCTTCCATTAGAAAACTATTATTCAATCGGTCCTGACAATTCTTGTTTCCCTGAATTCCGACTTAAATTGAGTTCTGTATACTCAATTGAAGTTCGAAACGCCAATTTATGAACTACCACGTTACGACGAGTTCGTTTTAATTATATTAATATACATAAACGTTTAAACTTTGTTTATAATAAATTCAACTCCATTCTAATATATTTCAAATATATATCAAATCAATTTCTCCCAATTCAACATAATATTTCCGTTTATCTATAATTGTCAATTTTTCCTTACTCGGTAATAAATTTACTTATACTTCGATCTTCTATATTTAATTCCAATTCCTATTATATATGAATTATTTATAAAATTCGATATAATCGAATTTCAATTATAAACCCATTGGATATTTCTCAATTCAGCTTATATTTCGAATTTCGAAATATAATCAATCGTACTATTTTAAAACACTTCCCAATTTACTTTTAAATTTATGTTTGAATTTAAATGTTTTAAATTATCCAAATGATAATTATCTCACTTAATTTATAAACGTCGTTTATAAATTTACTTCCTTATTTTATATATTAAAACAAGTTTCCATTTCAAAATTCTATTTGAAACTCCGTTCCTTTTATATTCCGAATTCCGGAATAAAATCATCGTTCCCTTTTAGAAATGATTTCAACTTTCTATTTTTAAACTCAACTTGAATTTAAAATTCCAAATTATCTCACAATAATTAATTCACTACATTTGTAAACATTATTTATAAATTTACTTGTTCCATATATTCGAACAAGTTACATTTCGAAATCCATCTAAAACCAAAATCATATTTTGGAATATTCTATATATTTTAACTTATCTATATATAACATAGAATATATTTTAATATTTAATCTTAATATTAGTTTCTAATTTGTACCATTCCAATATCCTTTCTGGAAATAATTTATTTTATAAATTCAGCATAATCTAATTTAGTTATCCAATTCAATTTATATTCCGAACATCGAAATAGATTTCATCATTTTCTATTTAAAATGATTTCCAAATTTTAATTTTTAAATTCACATTTGAATTCAACTCTCTAATTATCCAAATGATAATTTTCCATTTTTATTTACATACTCCATTCATAAATGTAACACCCAGAATTTTGAATGATTGAATTAACTAAATTTTAGTACACTTAATTTTTAAAAGAGGAATGAAGGGAAATGGGTTGCGCCATTGCGTTCGTCTCAGAATTCTGCTTGGGATAGAGTCCGAGTTTGCGTAAATCGGACTTCGTATGAGGAAGTTATGGGCCTCTGAAGTTTGAGTAATTAAGCAGAATTAATTAAAGTTAAACCCAGCAAGAAAATTTAAATTTAAATTCGAAATTGCAGGTACCCGGGCTGGGCGGGAAAATTCCCGCGCACGACCCAGGTCGACCAGGGGGTCGACCTGGTCAGACAGGTCAATCAGGGGGTCGACCTCCCTCCATATAGGTCGACCTCGGGGTCGACCTCCCCCCATACAGGTCGAACCTGGTTCGGCCAATTTTTCTGCGTGGTGCGATTTTTGTCCTGGGACGATTTTTGATGGTCCATATCAGTTCTAGGGTTAATCCTAAGACCTAAATAATAAATATGTCATCAACCTAACCCTAATACATAAAATAATTTCTAAGACACCATTATGCTGCCAAACTCTCTCTTGAACCCTAGCCGCCGCCTCTTAACACAAATTGCAAGCATTCAACTTCAACTCAAATTAAAGATTAGAGCTTCTACAACAATTCAAGAAGATAAATCAGCAACACCGCAACGTTTCTACATCAATTTCAGTGCATAATTCTATTCTTTAACCATAAAAGGTGAGTACAGTGATTTTCACAATATAATGGGATTAAAAGTAACATGATGAAGTTGTAAAGAGGATTCATATGTATGTATGTAATTTAAATCTCATCCAAGTTTTCACCTTTTGATTCATGTCATCATATGCTTTTGTTTCTATGTAAAGTTCATACCTTTTATCAGTTTATTCATGTTGAATCTATCATTATGCCTCTATGCTAGTTTATATGCCCCATTTATTTCATGATGTTGTGTTAATTCCAATTTTCTGTGATTTGATTCTCTCTTCTTATCCCTATTCCTTTTATTTTTGGATCTAGGCTACCTTCGAGCCTATGTTCAAAATACGTGCGAATGCGAATACGTGGGAACGATGGGAATATAATGAAATATGGAAAATTGGATATTATTGGATATTTTGGATAATTGGATAATATGTGAAATTGGCATATTTGGGTATGAATTACATGGAATTGATGAAATTGCCTATAATTGAAAAATTGTATTTGAGGCTAATTAATATGTAATTAGTGTAACTAGTGACAAGTTGGAAAAGGCAAAAAGTGTAAACATGATTATATGTTGAATTGGAAACGCATGACATGAAAATTGGGATTTGGGTGAAATACGATTACTAATAAACCTTTGACATGAGGTTAGGCACAATTGTGGTGTAAGACTGCCCGGAACCGCCAGGCAAATCCAGCTACCACAATTGGACGTCTAATGTGAGAGGTCAAAGGCATGAATTGTAGGCGTAACGATGGGTGACACGAGGTTAGACCCGGTTTGCAGCGTAAGACTGCCCGGAACCGCCCGACAAATCCAGCGGCCACAAAGTGTTCGGTCGAATGTGGGAGGTCACGCACCGTTCGTCATAAGGAATGAATTAAGGAATACTAACCATAATAAGACATGGTTATGGTTAGAGGGTTAAGTGGGGTGACATGTAAATTATGACATGTAAATATGGACTTAACCGGAATAAGGTAAGACATGTAAATTATGACATGTAAGTATGGACTTAACCATAGCATGTGTAAGACATGGATATTTAAATTAAAATGGTTAAGTGGGAGAAAAAACTAGTGGGGACCAAGCATAGGTGGGAGGCTTGTGTCGGATGGGGACCCGTTTCAACCAGTAACCCGTTTGAGTATCTAATTGGGCCCAGTACTAGGTCGGGGTTGGGGCACGCTTACTGGACTTGAATATAAGAGGTCAAAACGTGAATAGCGGTGGCAACGCAAGTCCAACGGGTTCATGTGCGTGCATGGGTCCGGGATGGTACGTAAGACGTTATTGCATCATGTAGGTATGGTCGTGCATTTCATGTTGGTATCGGGGTTGCCACTTTGGGGAGTGATACACCCCATTGTGGGGCCAGCACGGGTGCCTACGAGGTTTCGGGAGCCGATCGAATGGGTAGAGTAAGGGTACCTGAGGGGTGGTAGGAGCAAGTCGGCACCTACGATAGCAGCTAGGTACAAGTAACTACCAAGTATGTCATGTGGGTACAGTTAGTGGGAAGGGATCAACCTTGAGTAAAAGAGACTAGTAGATGTGCGGTGTAATTAAGTAATGTGGTGTAACTTAGCAAAAGTGCGGTGTAACGAAATACATGTTGGTTGAGTTGGATAGTCCTTTGGGTGCTAGTCTGATGTTGACTTCGGTCTTCGGGTTTAGTACTTGGAGGGTTGTTCGCTTAACCAAGATGTAGGATTGTCTTAGTACTTAGGAACGGAATTATCTTGTCCATCCTTTTTATCTACCTTATCTATGTTACAGCCATATAATGATGCCTATTTACGTCATGATCATTTACCTTACCTATTATTTGTTAAAATTACTAGACTCGCCAGACTTTATGTCTGACCCATTTTGTTTCCACCTCTGTTCTTCCCTTTTCCCCCCCTCAGGTTTGCAAGGAGGGAATACTACAGCTTAGTGCCGATTTCTTTCAGTTGCTTGAAGAGAGTAGATGTATCGCTTTGGACTCTCTCGTCTTTATGGATTTTCTCATGCTCAGTGGGGATTTATGCATTTATGTTATTTAAGTATTTGCTTCTTTATGTACTTTGAAGTTTTTGGAAAAGACTATTGTTCATGTTGTGATGGTTTTGGAAACTACTTATGTAAGCTTGTTTTGAGTTATGATGCTATGAAATAAGTTTTATCTTCCGTTGTGTTGTTTTATTTATTTATTCTTGTAATTTGTCTGTTCTATACAACAATAATGCTTCATAGACATTGATGCATTCCCTTTGTGAGTGACATTAATGGACATGGGGTGTTACAATAAATTCATCCCATTTCCCTGTATTATCCAATGAAAATTATTCTATTTTATTTATAAACTCTGTTTATAAATTCACTGCATTATCTAATTTATAATTGTCGTTTATAAATTCAATTCTTGTTTGTATTTTGCAAAACAAGTTAATATTTCTAATCCATTCAAAATTCGAATTCTATTTTTTTGGAAAAAACAGTTTTCCCTTTTAAACTCTAAACATCCTTATCACAATATTTTTATAAATCAATACTCAGGGCCAACGACATTCAACCAATCAAAAACACATAATTATCAACCATAGGTTTTCTAACACATCACATATGATAATATATATATGAAACAAACAAATAATAATATTTTTGAGGAATCCAATTGGATCCCTCCAACCTGTTTTCCTGCATCCACAGATGTTAGCCAACATAAATAATGCCCATCCTGCTTCGAGGCAGGATATCGCGGTACAGAAGGTCATCCACTATCATAGCATGGGGCGCATAGGGTCATCCGCTAATGATACTGCGGGCATCCTCTAATGGTACTGCGGGAACTATCCAATCACCAATATATATATATATATATATATATATAATAACCACAAACACCAATCCTAAATAACTAATATATATTTTATAGCCACAATAATATTTCAGTGCATGCAAACAACCAACGAACAATTATTTTAAAAAATAAAATAATTCTAAATAAAAATATGAGTGAGATTTTACTCACATTGATTTTTGTTTATCGAAATACGTTTGATTTTCGATTAATTGAAAATCGCAGCTGGATCTAAACTATTTCAAATCCAAATCCATCGTGAAGCCTATGTTGATATGTTTCCAATGCAACAGACGGAGATCCATTGAACCTAATATGAAATGTTATAAAATTTATAAGCTAACCACTTCTAAAAAAATTTCTAACTATATTAACACTAACCTTTCTTCCCAAACTTCTTAGTGTTGAACGACTAATGTTTTTAAGTTTAATTATTTCACTCATATAATTTATGATAATTCACTAACTCAAATTTTCCTTTTAATTTCTATTCAGATTAACATGAAACATCATTTCTTTTCTAATAGTATACTATATTTTTGTTTTAACCAATAAAAAAAAATCACCTTCGGTTAGTTTGATTCCCCAAACCCGAACCTGATAAGAACCTCTAAGCCTTCTTCAATTTCCTCACAGACCTAACACCTCCACTGTAATCACTGCAAACACCATTGCAACGTTTGTAAAAATGACACCTTCCCAAATTAACACAGACCATTCCTTTCCAAATATACTGATCGAACAACCAATTGTCGATCCTCCTCGAACTACATCGCTCCTCTAAACCCATCTCGATGCTCTAGTCACCGCTCTTCTTGCAATTTCTGACATAATCTTGACTGCGAGCTAATTCTAATCCACCTCAATTTGTATGCGTATCCACCCTGAGTCATCCAGCCTCATGATGCTTAATCGAATTGCACCCCGTTCACTCCCGTTCATTCGAACCCACACCCCATCGTGTAATCGAGAGTACCTCTAGAACGTCAAGGGTTTCCAGGAGATCCGCGATTCCTGCTTTCGATTTTTATTTTTTATTTGAAAGATGGTTTTTCTTTTGGCTTTTGGCTATTCGATTTTTTTGCTAAAGTCCTTTTTTTCGATTTTGAAAATGAATTGAATGGAGAGCGGAATGCGATTAGAACAGGACTAATGCATTAATAAAAATGGGGGAGCGCGATTAAATTTTGATTTCTGAAATGAGGAATGAAGAGCCATAAAAATTTTCGGAAGAAATCCATTTGTTAGAACAAACGAAAATAGGAGTTGGGTATGTTTATAACGGAAGAAGTCTTCGAGTATAAGGCATAAGCTTGCACAGTACATCTAGATGATAAAAATTTC
Organism: Allium sativum; assembly: GCA_030737875.1. NCBI lineage: Eukaryota > Viridiplantae > Streptophyta > Magnoliopsida > Asparagales > Amaryllidaceae > Allium > Allium sativum. Next base: position 561,821,918 of record CM060919.1, on the reverse strand, counting down.
AACGTTTATAGGTTGGCTGATTTGAAGTGTATTCATTTTGATTTGATTTTTAATGCGATTTGATTCTGATTTAGCTCGATTTGATTTCATTCTTATCCACTTAAAAATACCTTGACGTCCTTAACTTGAAACCACGAACTGCTATTTTAACATAACAACTGACATTCAAATGTTATCACACTATTCTGAACTGAACAGAAAATATTCTGAAATTTAATTTGTACGTATATACCATATTAAATTAATATAATATAATTTAAATTCAGAAATAATCAATTCCTTGATAATAAATTATTATTATCGTTTTTATTCAAATAAAATTTATATTGATTCTCTGGATGGTTTTTGATTCAATTTTATATTTTGAATTCAATAATTTGTCGTTTACGATAATTCGATATACTCAAATTAAATCATATTTGATTATAAATCGATAAATTCCATATAAATATCCATTTATATTATCAATCTAATAGTTAAAACAATATTAAATATTTAAAATAAATCGATGAAAATCCAGGTCATTACATTCTTCCCCCTTAAAAGAATTTCGTCCCCGAAATTACTAAGGTAGGAAAAATGCTACAAACCCTTTTTCTTTTCAAAATCCACTTATCTGAAATTCAACATTTCATATTTGTGCAATTTTAATTCTACCAAAATTTCAGTTTTCATTCATTTAATCTAAATGATTTACAATCAGTCTGTTCACATTCAATTCATATTCCGTTCATATGAATTTAAATTCATTCAAATTGATTCTAGATCAATTTATTTCTTTCAATCCATTTAACTTGATTAAGTTAAATTTAAATTTAAAAATTTAAATTCCCAGGTTTTCATTTCAAATCCTTTTTAAATCACATAAATATATATACATATATTTATTTCCATCTCAATTCAAAACATTTGAATTTTCAAACCACTTGTTTTCTTTCAAACAAATTTCCAACAAAACCTTATTAAGGTAGCAATTCATCACTTAGAAACTCGAAAATGAACACTGATGAGGCTGCAGTCATCATCGGAATTATTTTCCAGCCAATGAAGTGAGTTCAGTGCTTTATCATTTCTAAAATCCATTCAAAACTGATTTTTATTCAAAAATCCTTCCAAAACGAACTATATTCTTCTAATTTACTTTAGAAAATATTCTTCCAAACACCCAGGATTTTAAATTCTTAATTCTGATTCTGAATCCACTTCCAGTTTATCTTATTTGTATATTTTATACATATACAAATTTTATTTGATTATACATAACCATTTCAATTTTATAATCTCATTGATTATAATAACAAGCAACACATCCATTTATATTATAATAATTTCAAAAAATTATTTTTTCTATATCAAAATAGAATTTTTGGTAAAATTATTTCATTTACCCATTTTAAAACAATTCTATGTTCAACCTTCTATTCAAGTATTTATAAACGCTTATCGACGTCGTGGCGTCCCACGATTCGACCAGAATTCATAATCCACTCAACAGACAAGCCAACACAGTATTAAACAATTTTTATATCAATTAACAAATACGCTCTCTCGTATATATACACTCAACTCATTCTAGGATACTACTGACCCTATCACTAATGAGCACAACCCCACCAAAGCCTAGGTGTTCTCTCAACCTAAGCTCTGATACTGTGACGGCAAGGAATTTCGCTCGATCCGAATCAGTCGTTAAACCGATCTAGACCGTTCGAAACCCCTGATCCTTTGAGAACTAGACAAATCAGAACGCAGACGGAAGAACATTTCATTGCTATTACAACAATTCCATCAGATACAAGAATATACAGAGTATAAATGAATAAATTACATTCGACAAATATCAGAGATTACAATAAATTACATAGTAGCGGAAAATAATACAAAGCACAACTGAAAGTGATACACGGATACAGAGCTTTCCGAGCATCGTTCCAGCTGTAAATCAGGATCCTGTGAATACAAATCCGCGAAACCCAAAACTACTAGCTGCCCGTGTCGAACCTAGAGTTTAGGTTAAAACAATAAACTCCATGTGACGGCCTGGAATTTCGCTCGATCTGAATCAGTCGTTAAACCAATCTAGACCGTTCGAAACCCCTGAACTTTGAGAACAGGACAAATCAGAACACAAACAGAAGAACATTTCATTGTATATTACAACAGTTCCATCAGATACAAGAATATACAGAGTATAATTGAATAAATTACATAGCAGCGGAAAAATAATACAAAGCACAACTGAAGGTGATATACGGATACAGAGCTTTCCGGATATCATTCCAGCTGTAAACCAGGATCCTGTGAATATAAATCTGCAAAACCAAAACTACTAGCTGCCCGTGCGGAAAATAGGGGCACCCAGAGTTTAGGTTAAAACAATAAACTCCAGGTCAGTCATGTGACTGGTGTGAGAACTAAAACAGTTATTTATATTGGTTTTAAAGTTAGGTAAATAAAGGGACCACGCCGTATAACACGGAACGGGTTTTCTCCCAAGAATACCAGTGCATAAAACAACAGCGCAATGCTAAATAAAGAAAAATGAAGCTGTTATAAGACCCAGGTCCTATCACACAATGCAACGCAAGCCGGGGGATAGGGTTTTCCCTTATAACAGCCAAAGCATGCTTGATACGTTCAAAACAAATCATTTGATACTATAATAAGTGTATAGTGTCAAAACGTTTCAATCATAAATATAAATCATAGGCGGCATAGCTACCATCTACTATGTCGCCATACTAGTTCTACAATTAAAGCCGAATTACTCGTATTGGAAATTGGATTCCGTCATGAGTCGAGGCAAGGGGCAAGCTCCTCTCCGCGTTCGAGACACTCTAGCAAATGCCTCAGGATTACGCACACTGGGTAACCCCTGGATCTTCAGGGCCGGTCCTCACTTACGTTAGAGGATTAGTTATGCCTGAACACACGTTTCCCAGTCCTTACAGACCTATAATCGAGGCGCCTCATCCAACAACCACAAAGGTGAAAAGTATATAAATGTCAAGGCTGGTAAGTCACTGACACCACCAAAGCTAGAAAGAAACGTGTGCTCTCCCTGCAGTCCGTATCCCGTTTTTAACTCATACCGAGGTGTGAGGCTCGCGAATACACGCTATACACAAAGCTACGCCACAAGGGCCGTGCTTTGATCATCAACTACAAGACTTTGCTTTTCAACAGAAGCCTTGATCCATGCAACTCAGCATGCCACACAGGCAATTCATGCCATGCGATTGATATCTATCGATATATAACCTCTAAGCTCGTACGTCTCAGAGAAGGGCGTTAAGCAAGAGAATAAATTCTCCGCCGCCAAACAGATATATATTTAATAGAAATCAATCAACACAGAATAAAATCCAATGTCAGACACACAATCCATTTACAAGTCCGTTCTGGGTCTGAACGAAACCGGAGGCACTTTCATCGCATATCCATCCATCTCCAAGTACGTCTGGACGACCACCAACTATTTCCATCCTCTTGGGTGTACTGCCCAATCAGGATCGTCAGTAATTACCCAAACGATGTGAAGACTTCCGGTCTTCGACCACCGTCTTCATCTTCGACATATCGTCGAATCGGTTATTCAGAATGGGTATAAACCCGGACTTTCCGAACAACCCGCATATATTAAAACAAATGTTACACAAACACAACATACGCCTCATTCCAATTCATTAGTCACTAACCGCAAATTAGCAAGAGAACAATTTCCCAAACATTAACCCCGAAGGCCGAAACCAACATCAGATCAATACCCAGGAAACCATTCTTCTTAGCCAACCTACAGCTAGTTTCTAAATTCCACATTCTTAGGGAAAGGTTCCCATTAATTTTACCCAAGATAAATTCTTTAAAATTTATCCTGTAATCTTCCTTTGGATGTCGTTTCAAACCAAGTTATGGTTTTTCTAAACTAGTCGAGATTAGCGAACCACACCGAAGTAATTATTTATTTTATTTCCCAATCCCAACCTATTCATCCCATGAAGCAAAACTGGTAATACTCCATATCTAACACCGTGGTGTTATCGGTAAAATTAATTACCATTTCACATTCAAATCTAATTAAAGATTTAACTATCGCTTTGGAGCAAAACTGGTGATACTCCATTCTCGCTCATTTTCTAAATTTGGTAATTTAGATTATCAATTCGAATTTCAATCTATTTGCAGATTCATTAAAACTCCTTTTACTGGGTTAAAGAACTAGGTGTTATTTAAAACACAGTTCACGACAAACCCAAATCACATTCTATTTGTTATCGGGTTAAAGAACTAATGTTATTTAAAACATAGTTCACGATAAACCCATCTCAAATTTAATCAAATATATTAGAAATTCGATTATTTAAAACCCCCTTTTAAATCTAATTCATTTACTTAAAAATAATTGGGTTTTAAATTTAGTTCAAAACTAGTTCATTTCGATAAAAATCCATTTTTATCTTTTCAAATATGGAGTTTTTCACCCCAATTTTCCCAAATCATTAATTATGATTTTACACTAATAATTACTATTTTTAATAATTTTATCAAGGCCCGTACAGTCGATTTCCAACAATGGCCATCGAACTGCACTTACAGCGACCTTTTTCGAATTTGATTTGGACGTATCTCCAAATCCAACCGTTAGATTTCAAATTTCTAATATTCGTTAGAAAGCTCTTTTCGATACGAACCCAACGGTTTCGGTTTTAGGAGGATCCGACGGTCGGATCTCCCGTAATGTCCGTTTGAAATAAATGGTCGAAATTTTACGAACTGCCGCGGCGCGGCGCATTCTATTCAGGCCATTATATTATATATATAATATATATATAATATATTTCATCGATTTCTATTTAAAACGAATTATATAAATAGTTTTGAATTCATTTCAAAAACATTTTCAACTTCCATTTCAATTCAAATCAAAATCGTTATATATTCAATTCATTTCGAAATCGTTATATATTCAATTCATTTCGAAATCGTTATATATTCAATTTTCAAATATTCCATTCAACAAATGAATATTTATTTTTGTCAACACACGACTAATCTCAACGAATGAGTACTGTCCACGTGTGACTATTTTTGTTATTTAATATATTTTATAAAAATTAGGGTATCTATCGTTTGATATTGAATCAGACTTCAACCGCAATTCAGTGAGAGAACGATTTCCTGAATATTAACCCCGAAGGCCGAAACCAACATCAAATTAACATCCAGGAGATCACTCATCTCATCTATTTTCCAGTTGTTTTCTAATTCTATATATGATAAAGATGTAAATTTTATCGTTAAAATATTTCGTTCAACACATGACTAACATCAACGGATGAGTATAGTCAACACATGAAAATTTACTTTATATTGATAAAGATATAAATTTTATTATAAAAATATTTCGTTCAACACATGACTAATATCAACGGATGAGTATAGTCAACACATGAACCTTTATTTTATAATATTCTTTACTTTCTAAATTGGAATGAGGCCCAATCAATTACCATATAAAGTTAATTATATGGATTTTCATACATCACATGTATATAATAGCATTGAAAATAATCAACCATCAACCAAAGTGCACTACACTGTATAAGCATCAAATATAGATATCTAACGCTTATAACATCCTGTCAATCAATCGATCGACATATTTAATAAATCAGGATGAGTGAATTTCAAATTTCATCCCAACACCCGTGTGGGGTTTCAAACCATCAAACACAGATTTTATTTGTGCAGTTGGGCGATGTGTAAAATTTATCGTTCCAATCAATGTCCTTCAAATAGGTGTACATAAACAAACCGTCCGGTTTGTAAATGAATATTTTATTTATTCGCATTCACGTTAAAAATTATATTTTTAACGATAAAACAATTTATCTTAACATATGAATATCTATTCAGTTCATTCTTTAAATAAAATGATATTTTTTTTCTAACATATTTTAGAAAATTTCGGCGGCATAACGGCACGATACTAGAAACGGGACGAGGCCTAGCCTTATCCCCGGACTAGTGAAGGCCCACGCCATTCACACATCAATCAAATCCATTCATTCTCACCAAACAATTCAATTTCAATCAAATAATCTAATTAATTTTTGCAATCAAACAATTTAACAAACAAGCCATCCATGGTCTGTGGATGACGGGTGTCGGGTGCTACTAAACACCGTCTGCATCCTAGTATATATATATATAACTAGAAAAATTAAATTGAGAGGTGAGAAGTTCTCACCGAAAGCTATCCAATACCACGACTCTTCATTTATAGAAATCTTCTTCGTTATCCCATCTTTGTCATCTTCGTTGCCCGTAGTCACTATATATATAAAAATCACACATTTTTATATTTCGATGTCTTTAAAATAAAAATCACATTTTTATTTATTCACTTTCAATTTAAAAGTCATATTTTTATAATCACTTCATATATTTAAAAATCGAATTTTTACTATGTTGTTCAATATATAAAAATCGAATTTTTACTATGTTATTCAATATATAAAAATCGAATTTTTACTATGCTATTCAATATATAAAAATCGAATTTTTACTATGCTATTCAATATATAAAAATCGAATTTTTACTATGCTATTCAATATATAAAAATCGAATTTTTACTTCGATGTTCAATATATAAAAATCTTGCCTTTTCTAATTTAAAAATCTCGCCTTTTCATATTTAAAAATATCGCCTTTTCATATTTAAAAATATCGCCTTTTCATATTTAAAAATATCGCCTTTTCTTATTTAAAAATATCGCCTTTTCTTTTGCTACCTATATAAAGATGATATTTTTAATATTCCTATCATGTAAAAATTATATTTTTAATTTTCTACCTAATCAAAAATCATATTTTTACATCATCTATATAGTAAAGACTATATTTTTAATACTTTAAAAATATAAAAATCATATTTTTAATACTTTAAAAATATAAAGATCATATTTTTAATTTGCTACAAGTGTAAAAATCATATTTTTATACCTTTAAAAATATTTTCAATTTGCCAACAATGTTTTCTTTCAACGATAAAAATCATAGCCTTATGCTATTAAAAATCCGATCTTTAACTTTAAAAATCAAATCTTTTATATTTTTAAAAATCGAAGCTTTTATATTTAAAAAAAAAACGAATCTTTCATATATTAAAAATCTCGTCTTTCCTAAAATACCTACTTTATATTTTTATACCAAATCAGAGAAAGCTAAGAAAAAAAATATAAAAACAAAAATAAAATAGGAAAAGAACTTACAGATGAAATTATGGGAGGGGGAGGGGCTTGGCGTAAGGGTGAAGTGGGGCGCTCAGATGGTTGAGCTTCGGTCAGGCAGAGGGTGGTGGCGCACTGGGCTCGCACGGGTTTTAATGGGTTTGGGTGGGGGATTTTGACTCGGCGGTTGTAATCAGGGAAGGGGAGAGAGTGAGGGTAGGAGGAGAGAGAAGGTGCAGGTTGGACGGTGGCGGTGGGGCTGGCGTTGGGCGAGGCGTCGATCGATTTAGGTCTGGGGGGTCGGTTTTGGAATTAAAGAAGAAAAGGGGCGGAGGGAAGAGGAGATCGCCGGAGGAGGGTTTGGTGGAGGCGCCGGCAACCCAACGACGTTGCTGGAGGGGGGCGCGGTGGCACGGATCGCCACTGACGACGGGGAGTTGGTCTTTTTTTTTTCTTTAATCGACAGTTATGAGAGGAGAGAGGGAGTGAGAGAGAGTTTATTAACATATAATTTAATTATTTAATTTAATTTATTTCTCCTTTTAAGTTGACTTTTCATTCAACCTTCAAACGAGACCCAACGACTGTCGCCCTTAGCGTTTTACCCCCATTCCGAACACAATGGGATATGCATCGTAAGCTGATTCGATCGTTACAATCAGTTTCCGTTGAATTCACATTTAAATCACTTTATTGTATTTTAAACGTACATTTCGAATTACCTGGGTCACATACTAACTAGAAAAATTCCAGAAAAATATTTTCTAGCTTCGTATTGACGATACAGTCCTAACAAAACTAGTTTCGTCGAATTCTGAGACCGTTTGAAAAATGGCCAATTTCCAGTCGATTAAATTCAACTGAAATGGTCAAAACACGTTTTCCTTTGCCACGCTCACATATTGATTCGAAAAATTATGAAATTTGAAACCTAGCAATAATTTGACACTGCGGACCCAACAAAACTGGTTTCGTCGAAATCCGAGGTCATTTGCAAAATGTCCATTTTTAAGGGCCTGAATTCCATAGCGACTATTTAGAATTTTCAACTGGACATATCTTTTGATTCCCGCTATGAAATCTCAATTCGTTGGATTCGTTGGAAAGATATCATCAATTAGATCCTATGATTTTTGGTTTCACTAAAATCCGGATTGTTTTGCACCCGGTACATTCAATTGAAATTTGAAATCGAATTATCGAACTACCGCGCCGTTTTCCATTCTATTTATAATTATATATAAATATTTATATTCTAACGATGGCGTATATAAATATATACGTCGAATTCTATTCAAAATAAATTTCACGTCGATATTATTTAAAATAATCTATTTTAAATATTCAGAATCCGCTAAAATTGCCAAAATAAAAATTTTAAACTGGCCCAGATTTTCGGGTTATTACAATCTCCCCCACTTAAAACTTTTCGTCCCCGAAAAGGAACAAAGTCGAAAGTGGTTTGATTATTCAACTCTACGTTCGATCTGGCTTCCATTCTCCAACTTTTCAGTTTTTGAGAATTTTCAAAATTTCAACAATTTGGCTAACAACCTAAATTTTCGAAAAATTTCGCCATAACCTCCCCTGCACCGGGAGCATCGGGGAATTTCAAATAGCTTCCCCGGTCCTTCTAATCTCAAAAAGAAAAAGAAAAAGCCAAGCGGCTAGCCAATAGGCTCATAAAATCATCATCACCCAAACAAAACAGTAAATTATGTAGTAAACATGTACCTATTTGTCGGGCAAACAAATTTTATTCTTCGGCTCTAGCCTCCTTGCTATGACCTGTTCAATATAAGTATATGTGTATGCAAGCAAATGCGACTAATTTTCAATATAATTCAATATTTGGTTCAATTAGGCTAAATGGTTCAAAATTATCAAACAAATAAACAAACAACACAAACATCAATCAATTAGTGGATTAGAGTTTGAAATTCATAAATTTGATATATATACAGAAAATCATGTTTTTGATGCCAATTCACAACAATGTGTTCTAACTATATTAGTTTTGGTTCTCACACCAGTCTAATGGAAATATATAGATATCACACCTTCGTTACTCGAACATGAATACGAATGACAACTAGTCAATCATCAGAATCATCTTCGGGCCACTAGAGTATGATTCTATATCTATCCAGTATATTAAAACTTCGAATATACGTTCATGACGCGTATATGCAAAATCCTTATATACTTGATTGTCCATATTCAAAATAAATAAATAGTCAAATACGTTTAGAACGATTTAATTTTTCAAAACAAGATTGTTTTCATTGGAAAAATATACTCTTCACACTCGTTCTAGGATACTACTGACCCCATCTCTAACGAGTCATTCTCGTTGGATATTACTAATCCAATATCTGATGAATTCTTTCGTATGGTTCTAATGTGTCATGTTCTCGAGCTCTGTAAACCAAAGCTCTGATACCAACTGTGACGGCCTGGAATTTCGCTCGATCTGAATCAGTCGTTAAACCAATCTAGACCGTTCGAAACCCCTGAACGTTGAGAACAGGACAAATCAGAACACAAACAGAAGAACATTTCATTGTATATTACAACAGTTCCATCAGATACAAGAATATACAGAGTATAATTGAATAAATTACATAGCAGCGGAAAAATAATACAAAGCACAACTGAAGGTGATATACGGATACAGAGCTTTCCGGATATCATTCCAGCTGTAAACCAGGATCCTGTGAATATAAATCTGCAAAACCAAAACTACTAGCTGCCCGTGCGGAAAATAGGGGCACCCAGAGTTTAGGTTAAAACAATAAACTCCAGGTCAGTCATGTGACTGGTGTGAGAACTAAAACAGTTATTTATATTGGTTTTAAAGTTAGGTAAATCAAGGGACCACGCCGTATAACACGGAACGGGTTTCCTCCCAAGAATACCAGTGCATAAAACAACAGCGCAATGATAAATAAAGAAAAATGAAGCTGTTATAAGACCCAGGTCCTATCACACAATGCAACGCAAGCCGGGGGATAGGGTTTTCCCTTATAACAGCCAAAGCATGCTTGATACGTTCAAAACAAATCATTTGATACTATAATAAGTGTATAGTGTCAAAACGTTTCAATCATAAATATAAATCATAGGCGGCATAGCTACCATCTACTATGTCGCCATACTAGTTCTACAATTAAAGCCGAATTACTCGTATTGGAAATTGGATTCCGTCATGAGTCGAGGCAAGGGGCAAGCTCCTCTCCGCGTTCGAGACACTCTAGCAAATGCCTTAGGATTACGCACACTGGATAACCCCTGGATCTTCTGGGCCGGTCCTCACTTACGTTAGAGGATTAGTTATGCCTGAACACACGTTTCCCGGTCCTTACAGACCTATAATCGAGGCGCCTCATCCAACAACCACAAAGGTGAAAAGTATATAAATGTCAGGGCTGGTAAGTCACTGACACCACCAAAGCTAGAAAGAAACGTGTGCTCTCCCTGCAGTCCGTATCCCGTTTTTAACTCATACCGAGGTGTGAGGCTCGCGAATACACGCTATACACAAAGCTACGCCACAAGGGCCGTGCTTTGATCATCAACTACAAGACTTTGCTTTTCAACAGAAGCCTTGATCCATGCAACTCAGCATGCCACACAGGCAATTCATGCCATGCGATTGATATCTATCGATATATAACCTCTAAGCTCGTACGTCTCAGAGAAGGGCGTTAAGCAAGAGAATAAATTCTCCGTCGCCAAACAGATATATATTTAATAGAAATCAATCAACACAGAATAAAATCCAATGTCAGACACACAATCCATTTACAAGTCCGTTCTGGGTCTGAACGAAACCGGAGGCACTTTCCTCGCATATCCATCCATCTCCAAGTACGTCTGGACGACCACCAACTATTTCCATCCTCTTGGGTGTACTGCCCAATCAGGATCGTCAGTAATTACCCAAACGATGTGAAGACTTCCGGTCTTCGACCACCGTCTTCATCTTCGACATATCGTCGAATCGGTTATTCAGAATGGGTATAAACCCGGACTTTCCGAACAACCCGCGTATATTAAAACAAATGTTACATAAACACAACATACGCCTCATTCCAATTCATTAGTCACTAACCGCAAATTAGCAAGAGAACAATTTCCCAAACATTAACCCCGAAGGCCGAAACCAACATCATATCAATACCCAGGAAACCATTCTTCTTAGCCAACCTACAGCTAGTTTCTAAATTCCACATTCTTAGGGAAAGGTTCCCATTAATTTTACCCAAGATAAATTCTTTAAAATTTATCCTGTAATCTTCCTTTGGATGTCGTTTCAAACCAAGTTATGGTTTTTCTAAACTAGTCGAGATTAGCGAACCACACCGAAGTAATTATTTATTTTATTTCCCAATCCCAACCTATTCATCCCATGAAGCAAAACTGGTAATACTCCATATCTAACACCGTGGTGTTATCGGTAAAATTAATTACCATTTCACGTTCAAATCTAATTAAAGATTTAACTATCGCTTTGGAGCAAAACTGGTGATACTCCATTCTCGCTCATTTTCTAAATTTGGTAATTTAGATTATCAATTCGAATTTCAATCTATTTGCAGATTCATTAAAACTCCTTTTACTGGGTTAAAGAACTAGGTGTTATTTAAAACACAGTTCACGACAAACCTAAATCACATTCTATTTGTTATCGGGTTAAAGAACTAATGTTATTTAAAACATAGTTCACGATAAACCCATCTCAAATTTAATCAAATATATTAGAAATTCGATTATTTAAAACCCCCTTTTAAATCTAATTCATTTACTTAAAAATAATTGGGTTTTAAATTTAGTTCAAAACTAGTTCATTTCGATAAAAATCCATTTTTATCTTTTCAAATATGGAGTTTTTCACCCCAATTTTCCCAAATCATTTATTATGATTTTACACTAATTATTACTATTTTTAATAATTTTATCAAGGCCCGTACAGTCGATTTCCAACAATGGCCATCGAACTGCACTTACAGCGACCTTTTTCGAATTTGATTTGGACGTATCTCCAAATCCAACCGTTAGATTTCAAATTTCTAATATTCGTTAGAAAGCTCTTTTCGATACGAACCCAACGGTTCTGGTTTTAGGAGGATCCGACGGTCGGATCTCCCGTAATGTCCGTTTGAAATAAATGGTCGAAATTTTACGAACTGCCGCGGCGCGGCGCATTCTATTCAGGCCATTATATTATATATATAATATATATATAATATATTTCATCGATTTCTATTTAAAACGAATTATATAAATAGTTTTGAATTCGTTTCAAAAACATTTTCAACTTCCATTTCAATTCAAATCAAAATCGTTATATATTCAATTCATTTCGAAATCGTTATATATTCAATTCATTTCGAAATCGTTATATATTCAATTCATTTCGAAATCGTTATATATTCAATTTTCAATTATTCCATTCAACAAATGAATATTTATTTTTGTCAACACACGACTAATCTCAACGAATGAGTACTGTCCACGTGTGACTATTTTTGTTATTTAATATATTTTATAAAAATTAGGGTATCTATCGTTTGATATTGAATCAGACTTCAACCGTAATTCAGTGAGAGAACGATTTCCTGAATATTAACCCCGAAGGCCGAAACCAACATCAGATTAACATCCAGGAGATCACTCATCTCATCTATTTTCCAGTTGTTTTCTAATTCTATATATGATAAAGATGTAAATTTTATCGTTAAAATATTTCGTTCAACACATGACTAACATCAACGGATGAGTATAGTCAACACATGAAAATTTACTTTATATTGATAAAGATATAAATTTTATTATAAAAATATTTCGTTCAACACATGACTAATATCAACGGATGAGTATAGTCAACACATGAACCTTTATTTTATAATATTCTTTACTTTGTAAATTGGAATGAGGCCCAATCAATTACCATATAAAGTTAATTATATGGATTTTCATACATCACATGTATATAATAGCATTGAAAATAATCAACCATCAACCAAACTGCACTACACTGTATAAGCATCAAATATAGATATCTAACGCTTATAACAGCCTGTCAATCAATCGATCGACATATTTAATAAATCAGGATGAGTGAATTTCAAATTTCATCCCAACACCCGTGTGGGGTTTCAAACCATCAAACCCAGATTTTATTTGTGCAGTTGGGCGATGTGTAAAATTTATCGTTCCAATCAATGTCCTTCAAATAGGTGTACATAAACAAACCGTCCGGTTTGTAAATGAATATTTTATTTATTCGCATTCACGTTAAAAATTATATTTTTAACGATAAAACAATTTATCTTAACATATGAATATCTATTCAGTTCATTCTTTAAATAAAATGATATTTTTTTTCTAACATATTTTAGAAAATTTCGGCGGCATAACGGCACGATACTAGAAACGGGACGAGGCCTAGCCTTATCCCCGGACTAGTGAAGGCCCACGCCATTCACACATCAATCAAATCCATTCATTCTCACCAAACAATTCAATTTCAATCAAATAATCTAATTAATTTTTGCAATCAAACAATTTAACAAACAAGCCATCCATGGTCTGTGGATGACGGGTGTCGGGTGCTACTAAACACCGTCTGCATCCTAGTATATATATATAACTAGAAAAATTAAATTGAGAGGTGAGAAGTTCTCACCGAAAGCTATCCAATACCACGACTCTTCATTTATAGAAATCCTCTTCGTTATCCCATCTTCGTCATCTTCGTTGCCCGTAGTCACTATATATATAAAAATCACACATTTTTATATTTCGATGTCTTTAAAATAAAAATCACATTTTTATTTATTCACTTTCAATTTAAAAGTCATATTTTTATAATCACTTCATATATTTAAAATTCGAATTTTTACTATGCTGTTCAATATATAAAAATCGAATTTTTACTATGCTTTTCAATATATAAAAATCGAATTTTTACTATGCTATTCAATATATAAAAATCGAATTTTTACTATGCTATTCAATATATAAAAATCGAATTTTTACTATGCTATTCAATATATAAAAATCGAATTTTTACTATGCTATTCAATATATAAAAATCGAATTTTTACTTCGATGTTCAATATATAAAAATCTTGCCTTTTCTAATTTAAAAATCTCGCCTTTTCATATTTAAAAATATCGCCTTTTCATATTTAAAAATATCGCCTTTTCATATTTAAAAATATCGCCTTTTCTTATTTAAAAATATCGCCTTTTCTTTTGCTACCTATATAAAGATGATATTTTTAATATTCCTATCATGTAAAAATTATATTTTTAATTTTCTACCTAATCAAAAATCATATTTTTACATCATCTATATAGTAAAGACTATATTTTTAATACTTTAAAAATATAAAAATCATATTTTTAATACTTTAAAAATATAAAGATCATATTTTTAATTTGCTACAAGTGTAAAAATCATATTTTTATACCTTTAAAAATATTTTCAATTTGCCAACAATGTTTTCTTTCAACGATAAAAATCATAGCCTTATGCTATTAAAAATCCGATCTTTAACTTTAAAAATCAAATCTTTTATATTTTTAAAAATCGAAGCTTTTATATTTAAAAAAAAACGAATCTTTCATATATTAAAAATCTCGTCTTTCCTAAAATACCTACTTTATATTTTTATACCAAATCAGAGAAAGCTAAGAAAAAAAATATAAAAACAAAAATAAAATAGGAAAAGAACTTACAGATGAAATTATGGGAGGGGGAGGGGCTCGGCGTAAGGGTGAAGTGGGGGCGCTCAGATGGTTGAGCTTCGGTCAGGCAGAGGGTGGTGGCGCACTGGGCTCGCGCGGGTTTTAATGGGTTTGGGTGGGGGATTTTGACTCGGCGGTTGTAATCAGGGAAGGGGAGAGAGTGAGGGTAGGAGGAGAGAGAAGGTGCAGGTTGGACGGTGGCGGTGGGGCTGGCGTTGGGCGAGGCGTCGATCGATTTAGGTCTGGGGGGGGGGGGCAGTTTTGGAATTAAAGAAGAAAAGGGGCGGAGGAAAGAGGAGATCGCCGGAGGAGGGTTTGGTGGAGGCGCCGGCAACCCAACGACGTTGCTGGAGGTGGGCGCGATGGCACGGATCGCCACTGACGACGGGGAGTTGGTCTTTTTTTTTCTTTTTCTTTAATCGACAGTTATGAGAGGAGAGAGAGAGTGAGAGAGAGTTTATTAACATATAATTTAATTATTTAATTTAATTTATTTCTCCTTTTAAGTTGACTTTTCATTCAACCTTCAAACGAGACCCAATGACTGTCGACCTTAGCGTTTTACCCCCATTCCGAACACAATGGGATATGCATCGTAAGCTGATTCGATCGTTACAGTCAGTTTCCGTTGAATTCACATTTAAATCACTTTATTGAATTTTAAACGTACATTTCGAATTACCGGGGTCACATACTAACTAGAAAAATTCCAGAAAAATATTTTCTAGCTTCGTATTGACGATACGGTCCTAACAAAACTAGTTTCGTCGAATTCTGAGACCGTTTGAAAAATGGCCAATTTCCAGTCGATTAAATTCAACTGAAATGGTCAAAACACGTTTTCCTTTGCCATGCTCACATATTGATTCGAAAAATTATGAAATTTGAAACCTAGCAATAATTTGACACTGCGGACCCAACAAAACTGGTTTCGTCGAAATCCGAGGTCATTTGCAAAATGTCCATTTTTAAGGGCCTGAATTCCATAGCGACTATTCAGAATTTTCAACTGGACATATCTTTTGATTCCCGCTATGAAATCTCGATTCGTCGGATTCGTTGGAAAGATATCATCAATTAGATCCTATGATTTTTGGTTTCACTAAAATCCGGATTGTTTTGCACCCGGTACATTCAATTGAAGTTTGAAATCGAATTATCGAACTACCGCGCCGTTTTCCATTCTATTTATAATTATATATAAATATTTATATTCTAACGATGGAGTATATAAATATATACGTCGAATTCTATTCAAAATAAATTTCACGTCGATATTATTTAAAATAATCTATTTTAAATATTCAGAATCCGCTAAAATTGCCAAAATAAAAATTTTAAACTGGCCCAGATTTTCGGGTTATTACACTCCAGGTCAGTCATGTGACTGGTGTGAGAACTAAAACAGTTATTTAAAACTTTACTTTAAAAGAGAGTAATTCAAGGGACCACGCCGTATAACACGGAACAGGATTCCTCCCAAGAATACCAGTGCATAGAATAAACAACGCAATGCTTTTTCGAAAAATGAAGCTATTATAAGACCCAGGTCCCATCACACAATGCAACGCAAGCCGGAGGATAGTGTTTTCCCTTATAATAGCCAAACATGCTTGGTATGTTTAAAACAAATCATTTGATACTATAATAAGTGTATAGTGTCAAAACAATTTCAATCATAAATATAAATCATAGACGGCATGGGTACCATATATTATGTCGCCATACTAGTTCTACAATTAAAACCGCAATACACGTATTGGAAATTGGATTTCCGTCATGAGTCGAGGCAAGGGGCAAGCTCCTCTCCGCTTCGAGACACTCTAGCAAATGCCTCAGGACTACACACTCTGGGTAACCCTGGATCGGTTGGGCCGGTCCTCTCTTACGTTTGAGGATTGGCAATTCCTGAACACACGTTTCCTGGTCCTTACAGACCTAATATCGAGACACCTCATTCCAACAACCACAAAGGTGAAAAGTATATAAATGTCAGGGCTGGTAAGTCACTGACACCACCAAAGCTAGAAAGAAACGTCGTGCTCTCCCAACGGTTCGTATCCCGTTTTTGACTCATACCGAGGTGTGAGGCTCGCGAATTCACGTTATACACAAAGCTGCCACGTAGGCCATGCTTTGATCATCAACCACAAGACTTTGCTTTTCAACAGAAGCCTTGATCCATGCAACTCAGCATGCCACACAGGCAATTCATGCTGTGCGATTGATATCTATCGATATATAACCTCTAAGCTCGTACGTCTCAGAGAAGGGCGTTAAGCAAGAGAATAAATTCTCCACCGCCAAACAGATATATATTTAACAGAAATCAATCAACACAGAATAAAATCCAATGTCAGACACACAATCCATTTACAAGTTCGTTCTGGGTCTGAACGAAACTGAAACGACCCGCAAATCCGTGCTATCTGAGTTGACTAATAACACTACACGTCTCACCCAAATAACACAGAAATACGAACCATTATTAGAAAGAAGTTAGAGGGTGAGAATTAGAAAGAAAGAAATATTAGAATAGAAGAAAAACGAAGATCACAACTCACAGCGGAACGAATAAAATATATTATATAACATAAGCTTTGAAATACAGATCTGTTCTGTACATATATACATACCATCATCAGAGTACACATAACATTTGATTCAGCGGAAGTAACTCTAAATAACTAACATTGAAGCCTCCAGCTTCAAGCTCCTCCAAGTGTATCTGTAAAAGCCTGAAACACTTGACTGCCCGTACAAATTTGGGCACCCAAGAGTTTAGGGAAAACAAAACAAAATAAACTCTGGGTCAGTCATGGGACTGGTGTGAGTAAAACTCCAACCACTTGTTTAACTTTCAAAACCCTTTCAAAAGAAAAGATAATAGTAAGACCAGCCCACACATAAACATGGACGGTTTTTACCTTACTATAACCCAAACACCTTGATATCAAATCCAGTGATATTATAGTAATGTCTACATCAAGTAAATAACCAAATAGTAGAACGCTTGCATCTCACGCTCCACATATATAGTATAAAATCAAAAACCGCATGGCGCTTATTGGAGATTGGATTTCCAACATGACAAGGTATGGAACCACCTTCCGCCTGTGTATCTCTAGAGGCGAATACACCTGGGTTCAACAAGAACATCTTGCACCCCGGCCCACACATGACCGACCACTCATTTCGCTTGAGTGTATCGAATGTATATCACCAACGGTTGGACTCAAACCACCGTTTCCCGAATGGGCAGAATCGATAGATTTAGAAACAAAAGGAATTTCTCTAGATAGGTGATTATACACCCTAATGGGTGCGACCCACATAGCCATGCTGCCTGCCCGATTTTTGTCCTTTCCCGGTTGTTGAGGCCTGAGGCTACGATTACTTACCATTCCTTGATAGCACAATCACTTTGAATGCCACATCGTCAGATCCGTTAATCACTAGTTGAGTTTGCACAAATATTCTGGATATTAAGCTAAGGGATAAATCCGTTGCAACCATATACATTCATACAGATCAACCCATTTGATCATTGGAAATACTCTGTCAGACATTCGTCCATTTACGTTCGTTCTGGGATTGAACGAAACCGAAGGCACTATTTCTATAAATAGAAAAGCCCTTGCACTTCACTCCGTCTTCAATATATTCAGCATACTTGGTTCGCAACGCTTATGCCGATACGGAGTGGTTCTTCGGATAATAATCCAACCGGTCTCTCCATATTGACAACGATGGTCAAAAACTTCGATAGTCTGTGATTTAACTATCGAATAAAACAAGTGTTCATCCAAACATATCAAACAAATCACTGGGCTCTTTAATTAATATTTCATTAATTAAATCTCTTCTCCATTTCCTTATCAATATTTGTTAACCAAATATTTCAATACTCATCTTGCCTCTTATGCCATTTGGAAAACGTTTCCAAATATTAACTTCTTTTATTTTCTATATATTAGAAAATGTCCCTATTTGCAATTGAAATCAATTTCAATCACTTATCTCTATCCCCTTTGGTTTACAACATTCGATTTTTATATTCACTTTACTATCGAATTCAATACGTCGATATAATGATTTCAAATTATCAAAATCTCTTAAAAATATTCTAACTCCTTAAATTTCCGGAAAAATTTCGCCATAACCTCCCCTGTATCGGGAGCATCGGGAAATTTCAAATAGCTTCCCGGTATCTTCTAATCTCAAAAAGAAAAAGGAAAAGCCAAGCGGCTTGCCGATACGGCTCATAAAACCCATATATGAATTTAAACATGTACCTTTTTGTCGAGCACACTAATTATATACCTTCATCACTTTATCCCATACCTGTCTCCTGTGTGTTTATTCCTGTCCAATTTATTTCAACCCCATACACTCGTTTTGACTCCACTCGTTAAATTAACTCGTTATCTATCTCTTTGCCTATTTCGCTTGCATATTTGAATATAACACGTTTCAAATATATTTCCACTTACTTATCAATCAATTGAATTCAAATTTCAATTTAAGTTCTATATTCGATTTCGAATATATATTTACAATCCCAAATTTCACTTTTCAAAGTTCGACTTTAGTTCAAACTCAATTAACTAATTCTCCTTTGATTTAGTTAATTCTATTCAATAATCAAAGATAGGATTATTGTTTCAAAAATCATCTCCTTTACTTCACTTGAGTTCACATTTTATTTTCTAACTCAAGTCTAGATTTTTAAATGGCAATCCGGATTTTTATTTGCTTAAAAATCCCAATATTTATATATAAAATCCATTATGGTTTATAATGGTTTATGGCGCTGCTTTTCTAAAAATTTGATTTTGACATAACTCAAAATCTATACGACGAAATTCAGATTTTTCTCTTCTATCAGAAAACTATTATCAAATCGGTCCGGACGTTTCTTGTTTCGAAGAATTCCGACTTCAATTGCGTTCTGTATACTCAATTGAAGTTCAAATCGCTATTTTACGAACTGCAGCGCTGCGGCGAGTTTGTTTTAATTATATTTATATTTATAAACCTTTAAACTTCTAAACTTCTTTCAAATGAATTCAACTCCCTTTAACTCTATTTGAATTCCTTGATTCAAATTCAAATCTCACTTCTATTTGAATTCTAAATTCAAATTCCAATTCCTTTTCTATTTGATATTCAAATTCAATATTTGAATTTCTATTTGATTTCCCTTATTCAAACTCCATATTTAAATTCCATTTGAACTTTCTATATTCCAATTTCTATATTTGAATTCTATTGGAATTCCAATATTCAAACCCCTTTTGAATTCTATGTTCAAAATTCCATAGTTAGAAACCCATTTGAATTTCATATTCAAATCCCATAGATTAATTCCTATTTGAATTCAATTTGAATCTCTTACATTCGAATTTCATTTTCCATTTCCGACCCCATTTGAATTTCTAATATTCAGATTCATTTCAACACCATTTGAGTTTCTAATATTCAAACTCATTTTCAACACCGTTTGAATTTCTAATATTCAAATTCATTGGAATTCCCTTGAATCCAAATTCCATTTCAAAACTATTTGGATTTCCTATTTTGAAATCCTATTTCAATCCTACTTTGAAATCCTACTTTCAAAGTTTATTTCAAATTCTATTTTGAAATCTCATATTCAAATTTCTACTTGAATTTCTATATTCAATTCCATGTTCAAATTCAACACTTGAATTTCTATTTCAAATCTCAATTCAAATTTCATATCTAAATTCCATTCAAATCTCTATTCACATTTCACATTTGAATTCTTCTTTGAAATACTATATTTCAAATTCTATTCAATTCTTCTTTGAAATTCTATATTTTCAAATTCTATTTTGAAATTCTTCTTTGAAATTCTATTTGAATTTCTTTATTCGAATCCCTTTGAATTCAAATTTTATTTTAATTTCTTGAATTCAAATTCTATTTTTCATTCTATTTTCGTCTATTCAAATTCTATTTGAACTTCGCTTTGAATTTCGAATATTCAATCTCCTTTTAAAATTCAAACATTTAAATTCCTTTTCTAATTCTACTATTCAAATGTTATACTCAAATTTCATTTGAGTTATATATTTGAAAATTTCATTTCACGTCCTGTTTTGAAATTTCATTTCAAATTCCAATTCCACGCTTGTATTTCTGAATTATCAAATGATAATTCTTTTCACTTCATTTATAACTTCATTATAAAAGAACTATTTCTTAAACTTCGTTTAAAAAGGAAACTACTTGTTTTATTTTCAAAACAAGTTTATATTTTTATTTCCATTTAAAATTTCAAATTCTATTCAAAATAGAATTTTCCCTTTTTAAATCTCCAATATCCTTTTTACGATATTTTTAAATATCATTACTCAAGCCCAGTGATATTTAAACACACAAAGCGACGAAGTATTTATTTTTCTAACACATCATATATAACAATATATATATGCAAACAAATAAGCAAACAGATAAAATATTTTTGAGGAATCCAGTTGGATTCCTCCAACCTGTTTTCCTGCATCCACAGATGTTAGCACATAAATAATACCAATTCTGCTTCGTGGCAGAATATCGCGGTATAGAAGGTCATCCACTAATCATAGCGTGGGGCGTATAGGGTAATCATCCGCTATGAAACTGCGGGCATCCGCTAATGAGACTACGGGAATCCAACCAATCAATCATCCCAATATATATATATAATAGCCTAAATAACTAATATATATAAAATAACAAGAAAACATTCACACAAGCAACAAACAATTATTTTTAACGAAATAAAAATAATTGTAAAGGTGAGTGAGATTTACTCACCGGGGATTTTTATTTTGCAGAATATCCAATGAAGCCAACTATATAGATTTCACAGTGATTTCTCCAACCGTCTTATAAATCGAATCCTCCACCTTATGCTTCAGTACACAGGGTCGCTATCGCCTTGGCCTTATGAACTTTGAAACTTGAACGCAACCCCAAAAATTGCCTCATTCATACTCAGACAATTTATCGAACAGTTCACATACAATCTCTATTCCCAAATTGTACTCCTTCTTCACCGTTGTCGGATTACCAGAAAACCCTTCAGCTTCGAAATTCACTGATCGACTCCTCCTCTTCAACTGTCGCCATCTGGTTATAGCAGCTAAACCCATCGCACTATTGTCAGAGGCTCGAAATCCGCTACTGTCGCACCCTACTCAAGCCCCAGATCATCATCGGACCTCCCAAATCTTCCATGAGTTACTCAGTCATCATCGAATCATTCGAACTTCTCACTCGTCATCAGGCGTCGTACCCTCCTTCCTAAGTCGCGAATTTCGATGTACCCGAGTCGAACGAGAATTGATTCGGTATCTTTCCTTTCCTGCTTCTGGCGTTTTGATTTTGATTTGTATATATATATATATATTTTTTTCCTTTAATTTCGGAGATCGATTTGGATCTCGGAGAAAGAACGAGAGGTAGGAGATTGGTTGGGTTTCAGAATGAACGAAAGTTCATAAGGCCAGGCTTATTTATAGAGGGGGATGCAGGAACAAGGCGTACACACCATTAAAATCATGTTTCTTTGATACCGTATGAAGGAGACAAAAGTTTTCAGCTCGAGGAAATTAGGGTCTGCGTGATTTCAATTTTAGGTCGGCTTCATTCAGAGTATAGGGTGGCTGTTGATTAAATTTTATTTTAATTAAAAACTAAAATATCTCACAGTCCTTTATTCTGAACCGCTATTCTAACTTAACGACCTGTGTTTCCAGATTATAACGTTATTTTGAATTTAACGAAATATACTGTATAATTTAATTCAAACAATAAAAATAACATATTAAAATAATATGATTTAAATTCAAAACAAATAAATTCCTTAAAAATAAATTACTATCATTATCTTTCGAATTCAATTAAAATTCATATTAACCATTTGAATCACTCAGAATCCATTATAAATTCAAATGGAATTATTTCAGTTCTCGTGTTTCGAAAATTATATATATATATATATATATACGAAATAAATCATATATTGATCACTAATTGGTAATTCAATATAAAAATTCTTTTATATTACTAAATTAATATTTAAAAACCATACTAAATATTTAAAATAAACTGTCAAAAAATCTGGGTCGTTACATTCTTCCCCCCTTAAAATAATTTCGTCCTCGAAATTGCTAAGTTAGAAAAAAAATGGTACAAACTCATTACTTTTCAAAACCTAACTTATGTTGAAACTCAACTCCTCATATTTTTATGACTTTAATTTCAACCAAAACCTTTGGTTTCCATTCATATGCATTCTAATTCATATTCATTTCAATTTATTTCAATAAATCTATTTAAATTGTTTCTAATCAATTCATTCACTTCGACCCATTTAACTTGTTTAAGTTAAATTTAAATTCCAGAATTCAAATCCCTGGGTTTTTCTTTTCAAATTCTTCTGAAATCACATAAACATGTACATATACTTATAATCTTTTCAAATTCAAAATATTTGAATTTTTCAACTAAACTTGTTTTCTTTCAAACAAATTCCCATCAAAATTTTTCTAAGGTAGCAATCCATCACTTAGAAACTCGAAAATGAACACTGATAATGCTGCAGTCATTATCAGAATTGTTTCCCAGCTACTGAAGTGAGTTCAGTGCTTTATTATTTCAAAATCCATCTAAAATTGTTTTCTTTCAACTCCTTCTAAAACAAAGCTATATTACTTTAATATACTTTGAAAAATATTTTTCAACTTCCCAGGATTAAAATTCCAAATTCTGGTTTGAATTAAATTCTAATTCATCTCATTTGTATATTTAATTTACTATACAAATTCTATTTGGTTATAAATAACCATTCTAATTTTATAATCTCATTTGATTATAAAATCAACATCCAACACATCCATATAATAATAATCCTAGAAAATTATTCTTTCTATATCAAAATAGAAATTTTGGGTTAAATTATTTCATTTACCCACTTAAAACAATATCGTGTCGTATTTTCTGTTCAAGTGTTTAGAAATCCCTATCGACTTTGTGGCGTCCCACTATTCGATCAGAATTCATAAATCACTCAACAGACTAGCCAACACAATATAAAATAATTTTTATATCAACTAACAAATACGCTCTCTCGTATATACATACACTCAACTCATTCTAGGGTACTGCTGACCCTATCTCTAATGAGTACATGCCACACAAGCCTAGGTATTCGCTCAACCTAAGCTCTGATACCAACTGAAACGACCCGCAAATCCGTGCTATCTGAGTTGACTAATAACACTACACGTCTCACCCAAATAACACAGAAATACGAACCATTATTAGAAAGAAGTTAGAGGGTGAGAATTAGAAAGAAAGAAATATTAGAATAGAAGAAAAACGAAGATCACAACTCACAGCGGAACGAATAAAATATATTATATAACATAAGCTTTGAAATACAGATCTGTTCTGTACATATATACATACCATCATCAGAGTACACATAACATTTGATTCAGCGGAAGTAACTCTAAATAACTAACATTGAAGCCTCCAGCTTCAAGCTCCTCCAAGTGTATCTGTAAAAGCCTGAAACTGAGACGACCCGATTTCCCGTTCTCACGGAAACAAGGTTATCTTTTGGAATATAACACAGAAACATATAATAGCAGAACAGAATTAAATAAATACACCAGAATGAACAACAAAATATACTGGATAAAAGTAATCATCAGAGTTACACAGTATACAGGATCTTACTTAGCACAAATACAGTTCAGCTATACATAAATGTCTACAGCGGAAATAAACAAAATATGTACAATAGGAGCTGAACAACATAAAAAGAAATAAATGATAGAATCCATCTTCAGCTCCAGCTATCCAGAAAGAACCAGCTAAACCTGAATACAAGGCTGCCCGTGTAGAAAAAGGGGCACCCGAGTTTGAGAGTGAAACAAACTACGAGTCAGTCATGGGACTGGTATGAGAAATCCACTCAACACATTTATAATTGGCTAATCACAGGACCACGCCACTTTCGTGGAACGGGTTTACTCCATTGGATTGCCAGTGCTTTAAAACAAATCTTTCTTTTAAACATCGCTATGCTTTTTATAAAAATGAAGCCGTTATAAGACTCAGTTCCCATCACACAATGCAACGCAAACCGGAGGATAGAGTTTTTACCTTATAACGGCCAAGATATGCTTGATACGAATAAAACAAAGGCATTTGATATTATTGCTAGTGTTTATATGTTTTGAAAACAATTTCAAATCATAACTATCAATCATAGACGGCATTAATGCCCCATACCACTATGTCGCCATATATAGGTATACAATCAAAATCGCATCGTCACGTATTTGGAAATTGGATTTCCGTCATGAACCAAGGCAAAAGATAGTCCTTACCGAATTCGAGACGCTCTAGCCCGCCCCTCAGGACCCAGACTCAGGTGGGCCCTTGGATCGTCAGGGCCGGTCCACCGATGTGGATTAAAATTCCTGAACAATACGTTTCCCCGCCCTTTGGGGCGTCAACGAGCCAACGAATGACTCCATCGGACCCGGATCGTCCGATCAAACCGAGGCGCCTCGCAACAGCAACAACCACATAGGTGAAAAGTATATAAATGTCAGGGCTGGTAGGTCACTGACACCACCCTAGCTAGAAAGAAACGCATGTCCTCCCTGAGGTCCTTCCTCCCGTTTTAGGTTCATACCGGGGTGTGAGGCTCGCGAATTCACGTTATACACAAAGCTACACCACACAGGCAGTGCTTGGTCATCACCACAAGACTTTGCTTTTCAACATAAGCCCTGATCACTGCATCTTAGCATGCCACACAGGCAATTCACACCGTGCAACTGATGGCTATCAATCACACAGAACAAATTCCCATGTCGGACACACAGTCCATTTACAAGTCCGTTCTGGGTCTGAACGAAACCGGAGGCACTAAATACCTCGCAAACCCTTCGATCAACACGTACGTCTGAACGATCACCACTCATTATCCATATTTCGGGATGCCTCCCAATCAGGACCTCGGTTACCATCCAAACGAGGTGAAGATCTCCGGTCTTCGACCGTCGTCTTCATCTTCGAATTTCAATCGTCGGTCGATTATTCGAAATGAGAATTAACTCGGCCTTTTCAAATAATTCACGTATATTTAGAATTTCAAATCGATTTATTTCAATGGTTAAATTATTCTACAACACCCATTTTGTCCTTTAATGTAATTTTCACACCAAACACATTCAACCATCAAACATCACATAAATCAAGCAAATTCAGTTTATTTCCATTCCATATCGCTTATGATATTTTATAACTATTTATCGCTATTTTTATTTATTTTAAAATAGCCATTTTATTCAAAACGACGCTTCGGGCCATAAGGCGGCCGTGGCGCTGTTTTTCTTCAAATTTGATTTACACATATCTGAAAATCTAACCGTTGGATCTTTACAAAATTTACATCATTAGAAAGGTCTTTTCAAAACGAACCCAACGGTTCCAGTTTCGGGAAAATCCGACGGTCGGATCTCCCGGTACAATCGTTTGAATTTTCGATTTCAAAATACGAACTACAGCATCGTTATTCGATTAAATATAATTATATTTATATATATAAATAAATATAATCGATTCTGGCGCTGTTTTTCTTCAAATTTGAATTAAACATTCCAGACAATCCAACCGTTGGATTTTTACAAGGTTGGTGCCGTTGGAAAGATTATTCCAAGGCGAACCCGACGGTTGAGGTTTCGGGAAAATCCAATGGTCGGATTTCCCGTACTGGTCGTTTGAAATCACGGTTTCAAAATACGAACTGCACGGCCTCGTTTCGTTTTAATTTTATTTATATTTATATAGTTATATAAATATAGTTCATTCAATGATTTCTATATCGTTTTCACTTCAAAAATTTTTCTAACTCCTTAAATTTTGGAAAAATTTCGCCATAACCTCCCCTGCACCGGGAGCGTCGGGAAATCGCAAATAGCGTCCCGGTTCTTCTAATCTCAAAAAAGAAAAAGAAAAAGCCAAGCGGCTAGCCAACAGGCTCAAAATCATCACCCAAACAAATCAGTAAATGTGTACCTATTTGTCGGGCACAAAATTTTATTCCTCTTCTCTAGCCCCTTTGCCATAACCTGTTCAATGAATATGCATATACATATATATACAGTTCTTATCATTTATCCTTTTCTATTCGACTTCATATTTGATTTCTATTTGGTTTAAAAACTCCATTTATTCTAATATTACATAAATAGGTGCAAATCATTTCATTAGCTAATTAATGAATATTTCAACTCATATATGTTTATTTTGAACAAGTGGCTATTTTTAACATTTCACATTTCAACGATTCATGCATACAATAAAAATGTGATTTTTATTGTAAAACAATTCATTTCCAAACACTATTTTTCTATATAGTTCATATAGTCTATAAAAGGTGATTTTTATTATCGAACAATTTATTTCAAAATATGAATACCATTCAACACATGAATTTCTAAACAACGAATGAATATCAATTCAACACATGAATGTTTTCAATAGTTTTTATATATCGATAAAAATGTGATTTTTATTATCGAACAATTTATTTCAAAATATGAATACCATTCAACACATGAATTTCTAAACAACGAATGAATATCAATTCAACACATGAATGTTTTCAATAGTTTTTATATATCGATAAAAATGTGATTTTTATTATCGAACAATTTATTTCAAAATATGAATACCATTCAACACATGAATTTCTAAACAACGAATGAATATCAATTCAACACATGAATGTTTTCAATAGTTTTTATATATCGATAAAAATGTGATTTTTATTATCGAACAATTTATTTCAAAATATGAATACCATTCAACACATGAATTTCTAAACAACGAATGAATATCAATTCAACACATGAATGTTTTCAATAGTTTTTATATATCGATAAAAATGTGATTTTTATTATCGAACAATTTATTTCAAAATATGAATACCATTCAACACATGAATTTCTAAACAACGAATGAATATCAATTCAACACATGAATGTTTTCAATAGTTTTTATATATCGATAAAAATGTGATTTTTATTATCGAACAATTTATTTCAAAATATGAATACCATTCAACACATGAATTTCTAAACAACGAATGAATATCAATTCAACACATGAATGTTTTCAATAGTTTTTATATATCGATAAAAATGTGATTTTTATTATCGAACAATTTATTTCAAAATATGAATACCATTCAACACATGAATTTCTAAACAACGAATGAATATCAATTCAACACATGAATGTTTTCAATAGTTTTTATATATCGATAAAAATGTGATTTTTATTATCGAACAATTTATTTCAAAATATGAATACCATTCAACACATGAATTTCTAAACAACGAATGAATATCAATTCAACACATGAATGTTTTCAATAGTTTTTATATATCGAAAAAATGTGATTTTTATTATCGAACAATTTATTTCAAAATATGAATACCATTCAACACATGAATTTCTAAACAACGAATGAATATCAATTCAACACATGAATGCTTTCAATAGTTTAAGCAAATGAAAATAATTCAAACACACAAATATTATTCAAAATTTCGGCAGCATAACGGCAGGGTAGTTACACCGGCACCGTCCCTAGTACGGCTCCTCGCTCTACCTTAAAACCTCGCGGTTTTTGACAATGGGGTTCATGCATCTAATTCGCACGCAGGCGGCATGTATATATTTTTTTTCATTTCCACAAACTAATCCTAAGTGGTTTCAACCAAATATTCCACAACCCCAAATGGGTATTTTTCAACCACAATCAACCAATATCAATCACAAACAATCCCAAACAATCATTCAATTTTCACCACAATTTCAACCAATAAATATCGTCCATGGTTTGTGGACGAGGGGCGTATATATATATATATATTTTTATATATAGCAATTCACTTTTACTTCACACATATATATATAATTATTTTTAAATCAGAAATCTCACCAATAGCTATCCAACTTCACGACTCTTCCTAATAGAAATCTTCGCCTATTGTTGCTTTCGCCCGTATTCTCTGCATATGTAAAAATCGAATTTTTACGATGCTATTCAATATATAAAAATATGATTTTTACTTTTGCTCTCAACATATAAAAATATAATTTTTTCTTTTGCTTTCACATATAAAAAATATGACAATTCTATTTTTTTTCTTTTGCTTTCACATATAAAAAATATGACAATTCTATTTTTACTTTCTTTAAAGAAACCAGTTTTAAAATATTTTAAAAAATCAGTTTCAGTTTTTATCTTTTTATAAAATTCAGTTTTTTTTACTTTTTTAAAAAAATTCAGTTTTTATCTTTATTAATAAATCAGTTTTTTTACTTTAAAAACCAAAACAAATTTTATTCTAAAAACCAAAACAGTTTTTATTCTTTTCAAATCAGTTTTCAATACCTTTTATAAAATTCAGTTTTTAACTTTTAAAAACCAGTTTTCAATTCTTTTTTTTAAAAATCAAAATCAGTTTTTATAGTTTTACAAAATCCAGTTTTTTTCTTTTTTAAAAAAAAACAGTATTTCAATTCTTTTATAAAATCAGTATTCAATTCTTTTATAACAAATCGGTTTTTAATATTTTATATAATCAGTTTTTATTTCTTTAAAAACAAATCAGTTTTAAAGAATTAAAATAAAAAAAGAAAATAAAATAAAAAAAATAGAAAATGTTTACCGATGAAGCTGCGAAGGGGGGGGAGGAGCGATGCTCGTCTTCGTCGGCGGCATGAGGAGCAGGCGGCGGCTTCGAGCTTCGACGGAGGAAAGGCGGTTGGCGACTTCGAGTCTCGAACGCGATGGAGGGAGGCGATGGCTTCAAGGGGGGGGGGGGCTCTTCGTCGGCGCTCGAGGGATCGGGGGGAGGCTGGCGATTTAGGTTTAGGGTTCGGGTTTTTTTTTTTTTTTTTCTCTGTTATGTTTTAACGAACGGGGGGCCAAGCAGATGATAAGGAGGGAAAGGATATTTTTTTTTTTTTTTTAATTATTAAATCTCGCAAAAGGTTGACTTTTACATATGACCTCGAAACGAGGCCCACCGCCTGTCGTCCATAGCGTTCTACCCCCATTCCGAACACAATGGGATATGTATCGCAAGCTGATGTGATCGTTACAATCAGTTTCTGTTGAATTTACATTTAAATCATTATATTGAATTTTAAACGTACATTTCAAATTACCGGGGTCACATACTAACTAGAAAAATTCCAGAAAAATATTTTCTAGCTTCGTATTGACGATACGGTCCTAACAAAACTAGTTTCGTCGAATTCTGAGACCGTTTGAAAAATGGCCAATTTCCATTCGATTTAAAATCAACTGAAATCGGTCAAACGCGTTTTCCTTTGTCACGCTCACATATTGATTCGAAAAATTATGAAATTTGAAACCTAACAATAACTTGACACTGCGGACCTAACAAAAGTGGTTTCGTCGAAATCCGAGGTCATTTGCAAAATGTCCATTTTTAAGGGCCTGAATTCCATAGCGACTATTCAGAATTTTCAATTGGACATACCTTTTGATTCCCGCTATCAAATTTCGATTGGTCGGATTCGTTAGAAAGATATCATCAATTAGATACTAATGTTTTTGGTCTCACTAAAATCCGGATTGTTTTGCACCCGGTATATTCAATTGAAGTTTGAAATCGAATTATCGAACTACCGCGCCAATTTCAATTCTATATATAATTATAATTAATTATATTCGTTTTCAATTGTCGATTCAAACTCAGTTTTCATCGCCATTATCTAAAATATTTATTTTAAATATTTAAAGTCCATTTTTTTTAGCCAATTTAAAAATTTTAAATTGGTTCAGATTTTCTGGGTCGTTACAATCTCCCCCACTTAAAACTTTTCGTCCCCGAAAAGGAACAAAGTCGAAAGTGGTTTGATAAATCTACAAACCCACGATACAACAACCAATTTGTTTTTAATATTCAGAGTATAGAATAAACAATGCACATCCATGGAAAGAAAATAGCAACAGAATAGAGAATTAAATGGTAATGCAAGGTAAAGTAAATGTACCTTGCACCAGAGTCAATCAGAGATATCCACTCGGCATCTAGGATAAGCTTTCTGAATGCTCTCCTCAGTTTCCCAAGTACAATCTCGCGGATCTCCACTCCATTGCACTTTGACTAAGTGAACCTTCTTGTTCCTCAGCTCTTTGGTTTCTTTGCCGATAATCTTTAGCGGCTCTCGCCTCACAGCTAATTCTGGAGTAATTTCAATATCCTGTTGAGCTGCTTCTTCCACGATCAAGTCTGGATCATGAACGTGCTTTCGAAGTTGAGATATATGAAATACATCATGAACTCCAGGCAACCAATCAGGCAGTTTGACCCTATAAGCGAGAGTTCCAATCTGTTCCAGAATAGGAAACGGACCAATAAATTTAGGCGCTAACTTTCCAGTTTTACCGAACCGGATAACTCCTCTCATCGGCGATACTTTCAAATATACATAGTCGCCAACTTCAAAGGATATATCTCTTCTTCTTCTATCGGCATAGCTCTTTTGTCGGCTTTGAGCGGCGAGTAATCGCTTTTTAATAAAATCGACTTTGTCGGCAGCTTCTCGAATCATATCAGGCCCTAACACCAGTCTATTTCCAGGCTCGACCCAACAAGCAGGAGATCGGCACGGTCTACCATACAATGCTTCGAATGGCGACATTGTCAGACTCGCCTGGTAGCTGTTGTTATAAGAGAATTCAGCCAAATGAAGATGGTCTTCCCATGATCCACCGAAATCTATAACACAAGCCCGCAATAGATCTTCTAGAATGCGATTCACCCTCTCAGTCTGACCGTCTGTCTGAGGATGATAAGCGGTGCTCAAGTTTAACTTCGTTCCTAGCTCGACTTGAAATGCTTCCCAGAATTTACTAGTGAATATTGTATCTCTATCACTTACTATACTGAGCGGCACTCCATGTAGTCTAACTATTTCCCTGAAGTATATCTGCGCCAGACTCTGGGCAGTTCTATTTGATTTGACAGGTATGAAATGGGCGGTCTTCGTGAAACGATCTACGATCACCCAAATACTGTCATTCCCTTTTCTGGTTCTGGGCAGACCATCAATGAAATCCATAGAAATATGTTCCCACTTCCAGCCAGGAACTTCTAGCGGTTGTAATAACCCAGCTAGTTTCTGTTGGTCGCTTTTAACTAGCTGGCAAGTAGGGCATCGGCTAACGTATATTGAAACGTCTCTTTTCATAGCCTTCCACCAGAAAGTTCTTTTGAGATCATTATACATTTTGGCCACACCAGGATGGATACTCAGCTTGGACTTGTGACACTCGTCTAACACTTCCCTTTTTAGCTCAGGAACGTCAGGAACACAAATCCTTCCTTTTAACCTCAAGGTCTCGTCGTTATCTATTTGAAAACACGAGGGTTCGCCTTTCTGAATCCTTTTGGTCATATCTTTTATAAAGTTATCCTCCTTCTGAAGAATAGATATTTTGTCAATCAAGGAAGTCGTGATAATAAAGCTGGCGATCATTACATTCTTTCTGCTCAGCGCATCGGCCACGACATTGGCTTTCCCTGGAGTATATATAATTTCGAAGTCATATGCTGCAAGAAACTCCAGCCAACGTTGCTGTCTCAGATTTAAGTCCTTCTGAGTGAACAGATACTTTAACGACTGGTGATCTGTAAACAGTTCAAATCTCTCGCCCAGAAGATAATGTCTCCAGATTTTCAAAGAGAATATGATGGCCAATAACTCAAGATCATGAGTTACATAGTTTTTCTCGTGCGGTTTCAGTTGACGGCTAGCATAGGCAATTACTTGGCCTCTTTGCATTAACACTGCGCCGAGGCCTTCTCTAGAAGCATCAGTCCAGACTTTTAAATCCTGGTTGCCATCAATGATGGTTAACACTGGAGCTGTCGTTAATCTTAACTTTAGCTCTTCGAAAGCCTCCTCACTCTCTTCAGTCCATTTGAACTTAGAATGCTTCTTTGTAAGCTTCGTTAAGTGGCCAGATATCTTCGAAAAGTCTTTAACGAACTTTCGGTAATAGCTAGCCAATCCGAGAAAACTGCGGACTTCAGTGGGAGTACTAGGCTGTTTCCAATTCTGAATAGCTGTGATTTTGCTTGGATCCACAGCAATTCCTTCCTTCGATACAACATGGCCCAGAAATTTCACTTCATCTTGCCAGAATATACATTTGGAAAACTTGGCTTTCAATACATTCCTTCTGAGGATTTCTAGAACCTGTTCCAGATGCTTTTCATGTTCGGCCTTTGATTTAGAGAAGATTAGAATATCATCAATAAAAACCAAAACAAATTTATTCAATACTCCCCTGAATACTCTGTTCATTAGATCGACGAAATAAGCTGGAGCGTTACATAAGCCGAACGGCATTACTAACCACTCGTAGAATAAGTCGGGGCCTCTGAACGCTGTCATTGGAACACACTCTTCGGCAATTCGAAGTTGATGGAAACCTGTAGCTAGGTCCATTCTTGAGAATACTTGTGCTCCATTTAATCGATCCAACAAATCATCAATCCGCGGCAATGGATACTTGTTCTTTATTGTCTGTTTGTTCAAATCACGATAATCCACACATAGACGTAGAGTACCGTCAGATTTTGGGACAAATACCACTGCTGCACCCCAATCAGAGAAACTAGGCCTGATCAGACCTTTCCATACTAGCTGTCGTGTTTGATTGTCTAATTCCTCCTTCTCTTTCAAGGACATTCTTCGAATAGCGTGAACTACCGGCCTTGCATTGGGAATCAAAGTAATCTTGAAATCTATTTCTCTCTGCGGAGGTAAGCGAACAACTTCCTCGAACACATCCGCATAGTTTTTGACGATAGGAATGTCTTTGATGAGATCGGGAATATTCTCAGTGATTTCAGGAACATTTTCAATTGGGGCTGGAGAAACATTTAGAGCCGCCCAGAAGTCTTTTCTATTAGCTTTCTGACCTTCACAAGGAATGGTTATATAATCACCTGATTTAATCTTTGCCTTTACGATTCTGTCGGCGCATTTAACTTCAGCTTCATATTTGGTCAACCAGTCTAACCCCAAGATAAGATCAAACTCTTTAAAATTCATGACGACTGCGATGGTAGGAAACCGATAACGAGAGAAAGAAACCGGCACTCCACAAACCCAACTGAGATCAATGGAACCCCCAACCGGATTCTGGACAGTCATTGGTTCCTTGAGCTTTTTCAAATTCAAATCCAGTTTCTTAGCTGCATCTTTGGCAATGAAACTTCGTGACGCGCCAGTGTCAAACAGTACTTTAACTGGGATGTCTTTGACATTTAGCGTGCCTTCTAAAACATCTGGCCTTTCCTGAGCAGACGGGGAGGCAGGTACTTCTACCACTTCATTCACTTGTACTGCTCCAGATTTCTGAGATAGCGGGCAGTTTTTCGCGATATGCCCAGCCTGATGGCACTTATGGCATCCTCTGCCTTCAGGAACCTTCTTACTGGGTTCTAATCCTCCCTTTCTTCGTTTGTTCCAAGATTTGCAACTTATCGCCAAATGTCCTTTTCTATTGCAGCTTGAGCACGTGGCGGTTGTTATTTGTTCGTTCCAAGATTCAGCCCTTTTTCTCTTGGCACTGAGCCTCTTATTGACCTCAGACCTTGTACTGGCTTCAGGAATATCAGCTTCTGACTTTGCTATGTCACTAGAACTGACTTCTTCTTCGTCGCATAACATTCCTTTCTTATGGAGATCTTCATACTGATAGGCCATATAAATCATTTCAGAAAAAGGAAGCTTCACGTGCCCCAATACTTTATTCTGGTATTTCCTTTGAAGCCCGTGAATAAATCTCATATTTTTCCTCTTCGGATTTTGGATTAGATGAGGAGCAAAGTGAGAAAGTTCATTGAATTTCTTATGATATTCGGGAATTGTCATATCGCCTTGAATTAGATAAGAAAATTCATCACATAATCTCTCGGTTGCTTCGGGAGGAGTAAATCTTTCTAGGAAAATCACTTTGAATCTGTCCCAGGTGATATCACCTTCTGGATTATCTTTGATGATTGATTCCCACCAGATTAAAGCTTCTTCTTTGAGCGCCCAAGATGCTACTAACCGTTTCTGGTCATCTCTCAGCTGGATATGCTCAAAGATTCTTTCGACAGAACTCAACCAGGCTTGAGTTTGAATAATAGATTCATTGCCCGAGAATTGCGCTCCGTTCAGATTTCGATACTTCTTTAATAGAGCTTCTAGATCGGGTTCTGTATTCCTTCTGTTTCTGGCACTCATTTTTCTAGTACTTCTGCAATTAGCAGATCAAGTGTCAGGTCACAGAAAAGATAATTTTCAAACATAGAAACATATACTTCAAATGTAAATGTGTCTATCGAGGTGTAATCATTCTGCTTTACTCATACTAGGATATAGCTGATCCTATCTGTATTGAGTTGCCCGTCCTAGAACACTACTGGTTCTATTTCTGACGAGTTCGTTCAAATGTTATATTCCAGAACTAAGCTTAACCAAAGCTCTGATACCACGTTGAGACGACCCGATTTCCCGTTCTCACGGAAACAAGGTTATCTTTTGGAATATAACACAGAAACATATAATAGCAGAACAGAATTAAATAAATACACCAGAATGAACAACAAAATATACTGGATAAAAGTAATCATCAGAGTTACACAGTATACAGGATCTTACTTAGCACAAATACAGTTCAGCTATACATAAATGTCTACAGCGGAAATAAACAAAATATGTACAATAGGAGCTGAACAGCATAAAAAGAAATAAATGATAGAATCCATCTTCAGCTCCAGCTATCCAGAAAGAACCAGCTAAACCTGAATACAAGGCTGCCCGTGTAGAAAAAGGGGCACCCGAGTTTGAGAGTGAAACAAACTACGAGTCAGTCATGGGACTGGTATGAGAAATCCACTCAACACATTTATAATTGGCTAATCACAGGACCACGCCACTTTCGTGGAACGGGTTTACTCCATTGGATTGCCAGTGCTTTAAAACAAATCTTTCTTTTAAACATCGCTATGCTTTTTATAAAAATGAAGCCGTTATAAGACTCAGTTCCCATCACACAATGCAACGCAAACCGGAGGATAGAGTTTTTACCTTATAACGGCCAAGATATGCTTGATACGAATAAAACAAAGGCATTTGATATTATTGCTAGTGTTTATATGTTTTGAAAACAATTTCAAATCATAACTATCAATCATAGACGGCATTAATGCCCCATACCACTATGTCGCCATATATAGGTATACAATCAAAATCGCATCGTCACGTATTTGGAAATTGGATTTCCGTCATGAACCAAGGCAAAAGATAGTCCTTACCGAATTCGAGACGCTCTAGCCCGCCCCTCAGGACCCAGACTCAGGTGGGCCCTTGGATCGTCAGGGCCGGTCCACCGATGTGGATTAAAATTCCTGAACAATACGTTTCCCCGCCCTTTGGGGCGTCAACGAGCCAACGAATGACTCCATCGGACCCGGATCGTCCGATCAAACCGAGGCGCCTCGCAACAGCAACAACCACATAGGTGAAAAGTATATAAATGTCAGGGCTGGTAGGTCACTGACACCACCCTAGCTAGAAAGAAACGCATGTCCTCCCTGAGGTCCTTCCTCCCGTTTTAGGTTCATACCGGGGTGTGAGGCTCGCGAATTCACGTTATACACAAAGCTACACCACACAGGCAGTGCTTTGATCATCACCACAAGACTTTGCTTTTCAACATAAGCCCTGATCACTGCATCTTAGCATGCCACACAGGCAATTCACACCGTGCAACTGATGGCTATCAATCACACAGAACAAATTCCCATGTCGGACACACAGTCCATTTACAAGTCCGTTCTGGGTCTGAACGAAACCGGAGGCACTAAATACCTCGCAAACCCTTCGATCAACACGTACGTCTGAACGATCACCACTCATTATCCATATTTCGGGATGCCTCCCAATCAGGACCTCGGTTACCATCCAAACGAGGTGAAGATCTCCGGTCTTCGACCGTCGTCTTCATCTTCGAATTTCAATCGTCGGTCGATTATTCGAAATGAGAATTAACTCGGCCTTTTCAAATAATTCACGTATATTTAGAATTTCAAATCGATTTATTTCAATGGTTAAATTATTCTACAACACCCATTTTGTCCTTTAATGTAATTTTCACACCAAACACATTCAACCATCAAACATCACATAAATCAAGCAAATTCAGTTTATTTCCATTCCATATCGCTTATGATATTTTATAACTATTTATCGCTATTTTTATTTATTTTAAAATAGCCATTTTATTCAAAACGACGCTTCGGGCCATAAGGCGGCCGTGGCGCTGTTTTTCTTCAAATTTGATTTACACATATCTGAAAATCTAACCGTTGGATCTTTACAAAATTTAAATCATTAGAAAGGTCTTTTCAAAACGAACCCAACGGTTCCAGTTTCGGGAAAATCCGACGGTCGGATCTCCCGGTACAATCGTTTGAATTTTCGATTTCAAAATACGAACTGCAGCATCGTTATTCGATTAAATATAATTATATTTATATATATAAATAAATATAATCGATTCTGGCGCTGTTTTTCTTCAAATTTGAATTAAACATTCCAGACAATCCAACCGTTGGATTTTTACAAGGTTGGTGCCGTTGGAAAGATTATTCCAAGGCGAACCCGACGGTTGAGGTTTCGGGAAAATCCAATGGTCGGATTTCCCGTACTGGTCGTTTGAAATCACGGTTTCAAAATACGAACTGCACGGCCTCGTTTCGTTTTAATTTTATTTATATTTATATAGTTATATAAATATAGTTCATTCAATGATTTCTATATCGTTTTCACTTCAAAAATTTTTCTAACTCCTTAAATTTTGGAAAAATTTCGCCATAACCTCCCCTGCACCGGGAGCGTCGGGAAATCGCAAATAGCGTCCCGGTTCTTCTAATCTCAAAAAAGAAAAAGAAAAAGCCAAGCGGCTAGCCAACAGGCTCAAAATCATCACCCAAACAAATCAGTAAATGTGTACCTATTTGTCGGGCACAAAATTTTATTCCTCTTCTCTAGCCCCTTTGCCATAACCTGTTCAATGAATATGCATATACATATATATACAGTTCTTATCATTTATCCTTTTCTATTCGACTTCATATTTGATTTCTATTTGGTTTAAAAACTCCATTTATTCTAATATTACATAAATAGGTGCAAATCATTTCATTAGCTAATTAATGAATATTTCAACTCATATATGTTTATTTTGAACAAGTGGCTATTTTTAACATTTCACATTTCAACGATTCATGCATACAATAAAAATGTGATTTTTATTGTAAAACAATTCATTTCCAAACACTATTTTTCTATATAGTTCATATAGTCTATAAAAGGTGATTTTTATTATCGAACAATTTATTTCAAAATATGAATACCATTCAACACATGAATTTCTAAACAACGAATGAATATCAATTCAACACATGAATGTTTTCAATAGTTTTTATATATCGATAAAAATGTGATTTTTATTATCGAACAATTTATTTCAAAATATGAATACCATTCAACACATGAATTTCTAAACAACGAATGAATATCAATTCAACACATGAATGTTTTCAATAGTTTTTATATATCGATAAAAATGTGATTTTTATTATCGAACAATTTATTTCAAAATATGAATAACATTCAACACATGAATTTCTAAACAACGAATGAATATCAATTCAACACATGAATGTTTTCAATAGTTTTTATATATCGATAAAAATGTGATTTTTATTATCGAACAATTTATTTCAAAATATGAATACCATTCAACACATGAATTTCTAAACAACGAATGAATATCAATTCAACACATGAATGTTTTCAATAGTTTTTATATATCGATAAAAATGTGATTTTTATTATCGAACAATTTATTTCAAAATATGAATACCATTCAACACATGAATTTCTAAACAACGAATGAATATCAATTCAACACATGAATGTTTTCAATAGTTTTTATATATCGAAAAAATGTGATTTTTATTATCGAACAATTTATTTCAAAATATGAATACCATTCAACACATGAATTTCTAAACAACGAATGAATATCAATTCAACACATGAATGCTTTCAATAGTTTAAGCAAATGAAAATAATTCAAACACACAAATATTATTCAAAATTTCGGCAGCATAACGGCAGGGTAGTTACACCGGCACCGTCCCTAGTACGGCTCCTCGCTCTACCTTAAAACCTCGCGGTTTTTGACAATGGGGTTCATGCATCTAATTCGCACGCAGGCGGCATGTATATATTTTTTTTCATTTCCACAAACTAATCCTAAGTGGTTTCAACCAAATATTCCACAACCACAAATGGGTATTTTTCAACCACAATCAACCAATATCAATCACAAACAATCCCAAACAATCATTCAATTTTCACCACAATTTCAACCAATAAATATCGTCCATGGTTTGTGGACGAGGGGCGTATATATATATATATATATATTTTTATATATAGCAATTCACTTTTACTTCACACATATATATATAATTATTTTTAAATCAGAAATCTCACCAATAGCTATCCAACTTCACGACTCTTCCTAATAGAAATCTTCGCCTATTGTTGCTTTCGCCCGTATTCTCTGCATATGTAAAAATCGAATTTTTACGATGCTATTCAATATATAAAAATATGATTTTTACTTTTGCTCTCAACATATAAAAATATAATTTTTTCTTTTGCTTTCACATATAAAAAATATGACAATTCTATTTTTTTTCTTTTGCTTTCACATATAAAAAATATGACAATTCTATTTTTACTTTCTTTAAAGAAACCAGTTTTAAAATATTTTAAAAAATCAGTTTCAGTTTTTATCTTTTTATAAAATTCAGTTTTTTTTACTTTTTTAAAAAAATTCAGTTTTTATCTTTATTAATAAATCAGTTTTTTTACTTTAAAAACCAAAACAAATTTTATTCTAAAAACCAAAACAGTTTTTATTCTTTTCAAATCAGTTTTCAATACCTTTTATAAAATTCAGTTTTTAACTTTTAAAAACCAGTTTTCAATTCTTTTTTTTAAAAATCAAAATCAGTTTTTATAGTTTTACAAAATCCAGTTTTTTTCTTTTTAAAAAAAAACAGTATTTCAATTCTTTTATAAAATCAGTATTCAATTCTTTTATAACAAATCGGTTTTTAATATTTTATATAATCAGTTTTTATTTCTTTAAAAACAAATCAGTTTTAAAGAATTAAAATAAAAAAAGAAAATAAAATAAAAAAAATAGAAAATGTTTACCGATGAAGCTGCGAAGGGGGGGGAGGAGCGATGCTCGTCTTCGTCGGCGGCAGGAGGAGCAGGCGGCGGTTTCGAGCTTCGACGGAGGAAAGGCGGTTGGCGACTTCGAGTCTCGAACGCGATGGAGGGAGGCGATGGCTTCAAGGGGGGGGGGGCTCTTCGTCGGCGCTCGAGGGATCGGGGGGAGGCTGGCGATTTAGGTTTAGGGTTCGGGTTTTTTTTTTTTTTTTTTTTCTCTGTTATGTTTTAACGAACGAGGGGCCAAGCAGATGATAAGGAGGGAAAGGATATTTTTTTTTATTTTTTTATTATTTAATTATTAAATCTCGCAAAAGGTTGACTTTTACATATGACCTCGAAACGAGGCCCACCGCCTGTCGTCCATAGCGTTCTACCCCCATTCCGAACACAATGGGATATGTATCGCAAGCTGATGTGATCGTTACAATCAGTTTCTGTTGAATTTACATTTAAATCATTATATTGAATTTTAAACGTACATTTCAAATTACCGGGGTCACATACTAACTAGAAAAATTCCAGAAAAATATTTTCTAGCTTCGTATTAACGATACGGTCCTAACAAAACTAGTTTCGTCGAATTCTGAGACCGTTTGAAAAATGGCCAATTTCCATTCGATTTAAAATCAACTGAAATCGGTCAAACGCGTTTTCCTTTGTCACGCTCACATATTGATTCGAAAAATTATGAAATTTGAAACCTAACAATAACTTGACACTGCGGACCTAACAAAAGTGGTTTCGTCGAAATCCGAGGTCATTTGCAAAATGTCCATTTTTAAGGGCCTGAATTCCATAGCGACTATTCAGAATTTTCAATTGGACATACCTTTTGATTCCCGCTATCAAATTTCGATTGGTCGGATTCGTTAGAAAGATATCATCAATTAGATACTAATGTTTTTGGTCTCACTAAAATCCGGATTGTTTTGCACCCGGTATATTCAATTGAAGTTTGAAATCGAATTATCGAACTACCGCGCCAATTTCAATTCTATATATAATTATAATTAATTATATTCGTTTTCAATTGTCGATTCAAACTCAGTTTTCATCGCCATTATCTAAAATATTTATTTTAAATATTTAAAGTCCATTTTTTTTAGCCAATTTAAAAATTTTAAATTGGTTCAGATTTTCTGGGTCGTTACAGAAACACTTGACTGCCCGTACAAATTTGGGCACCCAAGAGTTTAGGGAAAACAAAACAAAATAAACTCTGGGTCAGTCATGGGACTGGTGTGAGTAAAACTCCAACCACTTGTTTAACTTTCAAAACCCTTTCAAAAGAAAAGATAATAGTAAGACCAGCCCACACATAAACATGGACGGTTTTTACCTTACTATAACCCAAACACCTTGATATCAAATCCAGTGATATTATAGTAATGTCTACATCAAGTAAATAACCAAATAGTAGAACGCTTGCATCTCACGCTCCACATATATAGTATAAAATCAAAAACCGCATGGCGCTTATTGGAGATTGGATTTCCAACATGACAAGGTATGGAACCACCTTCCGCCTGTGTATCTCTAGAGGCGAATACACCTGGGTTCAACAAGAACATCTTGCACCCCGGCCCACACATGACCGACCACTCATTTCGCTTGAGTGTATCGAATGTATATCACCAACGGTTGGACTCAAACCACCGTTTCCCGAATGGGCAGAATCGATAGATTTAGAAACAAAAGGAATTTCTCTAGATAGGTGATTATACACCCTAATGGGTGCGACCCACATAGCCATGCTGCCTGCCCGATTTTTGTCCTTTCCCGGTTGTTGAGGCCTGAGGCTACGATTACTTACCATTCCTTGATAGCACAATCACTTTGAATGCCACATCGTCAGATCCGTTAATCACTAGTTGAGTTTGCACAAATATTCTGGATATTAAGCTAAGGGATAAATCCGTTGCAACCATATACATTCATACAGATCAACCCATTTGATCATTGGAAATACTCTGTCAGACATTCGTCCATTTACGTTCGTTCTGGGATTGAACGAAACCGAAGGCACTATTTCTATAAATAGAAAAGCCCTTGCACTTCACTCCGTCTTCAATATATTCAGCATACTTGGTTCGCAACGCTTATGCCGATACGGAGTGGTTCTTCGGATAATAATCCAACCGGTCTCTCCATATTGACAACGATGGTCAAAAACTTCGATAGTCTGTGATTTAACTATCGAATAAAACAAGTGTTCATCCAAACATATCAAACAAATCACTGGGCTCTTTAATTAATATTTCATTAATTAAATCTCTTCTCCATTTCCTTATCAATATTTGTTAACCAAATATTTCAATACTCATCTTGCCTCTTATGCCATTTGGAAAACGTTTCCAAATATTAACTTCTTTTATTTTCTATATATTAGAAAATGTCCCTATTTGCAATTGAAATCAATTTCAATCACTTATCTCTATCCCCTTTGGTTTACAACATTCGATTTTTATATTCACTTTACTATCGAATTCAATACGTCGATATAATGATTTCAAATTATCAAAATCTCTTAAAAATATTCTAACTCCTTAAATTTCCGGAAAAATTTCGCCATAAACTCCCCTGTATCGGGAGCATCGGGAAATTTCAAATAGCTTCCCGGTATCTTCTAATCTCAAAAAGAAAAAGGAAAAGCCAAGCGGCTTGCCGATACGGCTCATAAAACCCATATATGAATTTAAACATGTACCTTTTTGTCGAGCACACTAATTATATACCTTCATCACTTTATCCCATACCTGTCTCCTGTGTGTTTATTCCTGTCCAATTTATTTCAACCCCATACACTCGTTTTGACTCCACTCGTTAAATTAACTCGTTATCTATCTCTTTGCCTATTTCGCTTGCATATTTGAATATAACACGTTTCAAATATATTTCCACTTACTTATCAATCAATTGAATTCAAATTTCAATTTAAGTTCTATATTCGATTTCGAATATATATTTACAATCCCAAATTTCACTTTTCAAAGTTCGACTTTAGTTCAAACTCAATTAACTAATTCTCCTTTGATTTAGTTAATTCTATTCAATAATCAAAGATAGGATTATTGTTTCAAAAATCATCTCCTTTACTTCACTTGAGTTCACATTTTATTTTCTAACTCAAGTCTAGATTTTTAAATGGCAATCCGGATTTTTATTTGCTTAAAAATCCCAATATTTATATATAAAATCCATTATGGTTTATAATGGTTTATGGCGCTGCTTTTCTAAAAATTTGATTTTGACATAACTCAAAATCTATACGACGAAATTCAGATTTTTCTCTTCTATCAGAAAACTATTATCAAATCGGTCCGGACGTTTCTTGTTTCGAAGAATTCCGACTTCAATTGCGTTCTGTATACTCAATTGAAGTTCAAATCGCTATTTTACGAACTGCAGCGCTGCGGCGAGTTTGTTTTAATTATATTTATATTTATAAACCTTTAAACTTCTAAACTTCTTTCAAATGAATTCAACTCCCTTTAACTCTATTTGAATTCCTTGATTCAAATTCAAATCTCACTTCTATTTGAATTCTAAATTCAAATTCCAATTCCTTTTCTATTTGATATTCAAATTCAATATTTGAATTTCTATTTGATTTCCCTTATTCAAACTCCATATTTAAATTCCATTTGAACTTTCTATATTCCAATTTCTATATTTGAATTCTATTGGAATTCCAATATTCAAACCCCTTTTGAATTCTATGTTCAAAATTCCATAGTTAGAAACCCATTTGAATTTCATATTCAAATCCCATAGATTAATTCCTATTTGAATTCAATTTGAATCTCTTACATTCGAATTTCATTTTCCATTTCCGACCCCATTTGAATTTCTAATATTCAGATTCATTTCAACACCATTTGAGTTTCTAATATTCAAACTCATTTTCAACACCATTTGAATTTCTAATATTCAAATTCATTGGAATTCCCTTGAATCCAAATTCCATTTCAAAACTATTTGGATTTCCTATTTTGAAATCCTATTTCAATCCTACTTTGAAATCCTA
The DNA here is from genome assembly GCA_030737875.1 of Allium sativum. Classification (NCBI taxonomy): domain Eukaryota; kingdom Viridiplantae; phylum Streptophyta; class Magnoliopsida; order Asparagales; family Amaryllidaceae; genus Allium; species Allium sativum. Next base: position 561,777,433 of record CM060919.1, on the reverse strand, counting down.
CTTTCAAAGTTTATTTCAAATTCTATTTTGAAATCTCATATTCAAATTTCTACTTGAATTTCTATATTCAATTCCATGTTCAAATTCAACACTTGAATTTCTATTTCAAATCTCAATTCAAATTTCATATCTAAATTCCATTCAAATCTCTATTCACATTTCACATTTGAATTCTTCTTTGAAATACTATATTTCAAATTCTATTCAATTCTTCTTTGAAATTCTATATTTTCAAATTCTATTTTGAAATTCTTCTTTGAAATTCTATTTGAATTTCTTTATTCGAATCCCTTTGAATTCAAATTTTATTTTAATTTCTTGAATTCAAATTCTATTTTTCATTCTATTTTCGTCTATTCAAATTCTATTTGAACTTCGCTTTGAATTTCGAATATTCAATCTCCTTTTAAAATTCAAACATTTAAATTCCTTTTCTAATTCTACTATTCAAATGTTATACTCAAATTTCATTTGAGTTATATATTTGAAAATTTCATTTCACGTCCTGTTTTGAAATTTCATTTCAAATTCCAATTCCACGCTTGTATTTCTGAATTATCAAATGATAATTCTTTTCACTTCATTTATAACTTCATTATAAAAGAACTATTTCTTAAACTTCGTTTAAAAAGGAAACTACTTGTTTTATTTTCAAAACAAGTTTATATTTTTATTTCCATTTAAAATTTCAAATTCTATTCAAAATAGAATTTTCCCTTTTTAAATCTCCAATATCCTTTTTACGATATTTTTAAATATCATTACTCAAGCCCAGTGATATTTAAACACACAAAGCGACGAAGTATTTATTTTTCTAACACATCATATATAACAATATATATATGCAAACAAATAAGCAAACAGATAAAATATTTTTGAGGAATCCAGTTGGATTCCTCCAACCTGTTTTCCTGCATCCACAGATGTTAGCACATAAATAATACCAATTCTGCTTCGTGGCAGAATATCGCGGTATAGAAGGTCATCCACTAATCATAGCGTGGGGCGTATAGGGTAATCATCCGCTATGAAACTGCGGGCATCCGCTAATGAGACTGCGGGAATCCAACCAATCAATCATCCCAATATATATATATAATAGCCTAAATAACTAATATATATAAAATAACAAGAAAACATTCACACAAGCAACAAACAATTATTTTTAACGAAATAAAAATAATTGTAAAGGTGAGTGAGATTTACTCACCGGGGATTTTTATTTTGCAGAATATCCAATGAAGCCAACTATATAGATTTCACAGTGATTTCTCCAACCGTCTTATAAATCGAATCCTCCACCTTATGCTTCAGTACACAGGGTCGCTATCGCCTTGGCCTTATGAACTTTGAAACTTGAACGCAACCCCAAAAATTGCCTCATTCATACTCAGACAATTTATCGAACAGTTCACATACAATCTCTATTCCCAAATTGTACTCCTTCTTCACCGTTGTCGGATTACCAGAAAACCCTTCAGCTTCGAAATTCACTGATCGACTCCTCCTCTTCAACTGTCGCCATCTGGTTATAGCAGCTAAACCCATCGCACTATTGTCAGAGGCTCGAAATCCGCTACTGTCGCACCCTACTCAAGCCCCAGATCATCATCGGACCTCCCAAATCTTCCATGAGTTACTCAGTCATCATCGAATCATTCGAACTTCTCACTCGTCATCAGGCGTCGTACCCTCCTTCCTAAGTCGCGAATTTCGATGTACCCGAGTCGAACGAGAATTGATTCGGTATCTTTCCTTTCCTGCTTCTGGCGTTTTGATTTTGATTTGTATATATATATATTTTTTTTTCCTTTAATTTCGGAGATCGATTTGGATCTCGGAGAAAGAACGAGAGGTAGGAGATTGGTTGGGTTTCAGAATGAACGAAAGTTCATAAGGCCAGGCTTATTTATAGAGGGGGATGCAGGAACAAGGCGTACACACCATTAAAATCATGTTTCTTTGATACCGTATGAAGGAGACAAAAGTTTTCAGCTCGAGGAAATTAGGGTCTGCGTGATTTCAATTTTAGGTCGGCTTCATTCAGAGTATAGGGTGGCTGTTGATTAAATTTTATTTTAATTAAAAACTAAAATATCTCACAGTCCTTTATTCTGAACCGCTATTCTAACTTAACGACCTGTGTTTCCAGATTATAACGTTATTTTGAATTTAACGAAATATACTGTATAATTTAATTCAAACAATAAAAATAACATATTAAAATAATATGATTTAAATTCAAAACAAATAAATTCCTTAAAAATAAATTACTATCATTATCTTTCGAATTCAATTAAAATTCATATTAACCATTTGAATCACTCAGAATCCATTATAAATTCAAATGGAATTATTTCAGTTCTCGTGTTTCGAAAATTATATATATATATATATATACGAAATAAATCATATATTGATCACTAATTGGTAATTCAATATAAAAATTCTTTTATATTACTAAATTAATATTTAAAAACCATACTAAATATTTAAAATAAACTGTCAAAAAATCTGGGTCGTTACAGAAACCAGAGGCACTTTCCTCGCATATCCATCGATCTCCAAGTACGTCTGGACGACCACCAACTGATTCCCTCATCTTGGGTGTACAGCCCAATCAAGATCATCAGTAATCACCCAAACAATGTGAAGACTTCCGGTCTTCAACCACCGTCTTCATCTTCGACATATCGTCGAATCGGTTATTCAGAATGGGTATAAACCCGGCCTTTCCGAACAACCCACGTATATTGAAAACAAATGTTACACAAACGCAACATACGCCTCATTCCAATTCATTAGTCACTAACCGCAAATTTCATATTCTTAGGGAAAGGTTCCCATTAATTTTATCCAAGATAAATTCTTTAAAATTTATTCTTTAATCTTCCATTGGATGTCATATCAAACCAAATTATGGTTTTTCCAAACTAGTCGAGATTAGCGAACCACACCGAAGTAATTATTTATTTTATTTCCCAATCCCAATCTATTCATCCCATGAAGCAAAACTGGTAATACTCCATTTTTAACACCACAGTGTTGTCGGTAAAATTAATTACCATTCCACGTTCAAATCTAATTAAAAATTTAACTATCGCTTTGGAGCAAAACTGGTGATACTCCATTCTCGCCCATTTTCCAAATATGATAATTTAAATTATCAATTCGCATTTCAATCTAATTGCAGATTCCTTAAAACTCCCATTATTGGGTTAAAGAACTAATGTCATTTAAAACACAGTTCACGACAAACCCAAATCACATTCTATTTATTTATCGGGTTAAAGAACAAGTATCATGTAAAACACCCTTCACGATAAACCCACAAATCAATTCTATTTACAACCCATTTCAAATCCAATTTATTTATTTAAAAATAAATGGGTTTTAATTTTAGTTCAAAACTAGTTCATTTCGATAAAAATCTATTTTTATCTTTTCAAATATGGAGTTTTTCATCCCAATTTTTCCCAAATCATTTCTTATGATTTTACATAAATTATTACTGTTTTTAATAATTTTATCAAGGCCCGTACAGTCGATTTCCATCAACGGCCATCGAACTGCACTTACATCGACCTTTTCCAAATTTGATTTGGATGTATCTCCAAATCCAACCGTTAGATTTCAAATTTCTAATATTCTTTAGAGAGCTCTTTTCGATACGAACCCAACGGTTCCGGTTTTAGGAGAATCCGACGGTCAGATCTCCCGTAATGTCCGTTTGAAATAAATGGTCGAAATTCACGAACTGCCGCGGCGCGGCGCGTTCTATTCAGGCCATTATATATATAATATATATATATTATATATATCTCGTCGATTTCTATTTAAAACGAATTATATAAATAGTTTTAAATTCGTTTCAAAAACAATTTCAACTTCCATTTCAATTCAAATCAAAATTGAATTCTTCCTTATAAATTCGTTTTAAAATTCATTTCTATTCAATTCAAATTTCAATTCAATTTGAATTCATTTCAATTCGTTTTCAATTCAATTTGAATTCGTTTTCAATTCAATTCGAATTCGTTTTCTATTCGATTCAATTCAAATTGGTTTTCTATTCGATTCAATTCAAATTGGTTTTCTATTCGATTCAATTCAAATTGGTTTTCTATTCGATTCAATTCAAATTGGTTTTCTATTCGATTCAATTCAAATTGGTTTTCTATTCGATTCAATTCAAATTGGTTTTCTATTCGATTCAATTCAAATTGGTTTTCTATTCGATTCAATTCAAATTGGTTTTCTATTCGATTCAACTCAAATTGGTTTTCTATTCGATTCAACTCAAATTGGTTTTCTATTCGATTCAATTCAAATTGGTTTTCTATTCGATTCAATTCAAATTGGTTTTCTATTCAATTCAATTCAAATTGGTTTTTCTATTCGATTCAATTCAAATTGGTTTTCTATTCGATTCAATTCAAATTGGTTTTCTATTCGATTCAATTCAAATTGGTTTTCTATCCGATTCAACTCGAATTGGTTTTCTATTCGATTCAACTCGAATTGGTTTTCTATTCGATTCAACTCGAATTGGTTTTCTATTCGATTCAAGTCAAATTGGTTTTCTATTCGATTCAATTCAAATTGGTTTTCTATTCGATTCAACTCGAATTGGATTTCTATTCGATTCAACTCGAATTGGTTTTCTATTCGATTCAACTCGAATTGGTTTTCTATTCGATTCAATTCGAATTGGTTTTCTATTCAATTCAATTCAAATTGTTTTTCTATTCGATTCAATTCAAATTGGTTTTCTATTCAATTCAATTCAAATTGGTTTTCTATTCAATTCAATTCAAATTGGTTTTCTATTCAATTCAATTCAAATTGGATTTCTATTCGATTCAACTCGAATTGGTTTTCTATTCGATTAAACTCGAATTGTTTTTCTATTCGATTCAATTCGAATTGGTTTTCTATTCAATTCAATTCAAATTGGTTTTCTATTCAATTCAATTTGAATTTTCTTTCTAATCAATTTATAAAAACGAATATAATCGATATAAATATCGTTCGCGTCAAAATAGCGCATCTCTAATCAACACGACTTTATATATTTCAATAATTCCGTTATTCTATTCAACAAATGAATATTTATTCTTGTCAACACGTGACTAATCTCAACGAATGAGTACTGTCCACGTGTGACTATTTTTGTTATTTAATATATTTTATGAAAATTAAGGTATATATCGTTTGATATTAAATCAGACTCCAACCGTAAATTAGTAAGAGAACGATTCCCGGAATATTAACCCCGAAGGCCGAAACCAACATCAGATCAATATCCAGGATACCACTCATCTCATCTATTTTCCAGTTGATTTCTAATTTTATATATGGTAAAGATGTAAATTTTATTGTTAAAATATTCCGTTCAACACATGGCTAATCTCAACGGATGAGTACAGTCAACACATGAACCTTTATTTTATAATATTCTTTATCTTCTAAATTGGAATGAGGCCCAATCAATCACGATACAAAGTTAATTATATGGATTTCATACAACACATGTATATAATAGCAACGATAAATAATCAACCATCATCCAAAGTGCACAACACTGTATAAGCATCAAATATAGATATCTAACGCTTATAACAGCCTGTCGATCCATCGATCGACATACAACTAATTATTGGGATTAGTGTATGCCGTATTTTATCCCAATACCCGTGTGGGGTTTCAAATCAACAAACACAGATTTTTATTTGTGCAGTTGGGCGATGTGTAAAATTTATCGTCCCAATCAATGTCCGTCAAATAGGTGTACATAAACAAACCGTCCGGTTTGTAAATGAATAATTTATTTTATTCACTTCCACGTTAAAAATTATATTTTTAATGATAAAATATTTTATTTCAACACATGAATTTCTATTCAGTTCATTTACACAATAAAAATGATATTTTTATTTTTCTAACATATTTTTAGAAAATTTTGGCAGCATAACGGCACGATACTAGAAACGGGACAAGGCCTAGCCTTATCCCCGGTCTAGTGAAGGCCTATGCCATTCACACATCAATCTAATCAATTTCCATTTCACCAAACAATCAAATTCCAATCAAACAATCTAACCAACTACACAACCAAACAAACAAGTCCATGGTCTGTGGACGACGGTGTCGGGTGCTACTAAACACCGTCTGCATCCTAGTATATATATATATATATATATATATATATATATAACTAGAAAACAAGAAATTGAAGAGTGAGAAATTCTCACCGAAAGCTATCCCAACTTCACGACACTTCGTTTATAGAAATCTTCATCGTTCTCGCCTTTTTGTCATCTTCGTTGCCCGTATTCTCTACATATGAAAAAATCGAATTTTTACCTTACTATTCAATATATAAAAATCGGATTTTTTACTTCGCTATTCAATATATAAAAATCGAATTTTTACTTTGCTATTCAATATATAAAAATCGAATTTTTACTTCGCTATTCAATATATAAAAATCGAATTTTTACTTCGCTATTCAATATATAAAAATTGAATTTTTACTTCGCTATTCAATATATAAAAATCAAATTTTTACTTCGCTATTCAATATATAAAAATCGAATTTTCACTTTGCTACTATATAGATAAAAATTCTATTTTTACATCGCTATTCTCTATATAAAGATTTCGCCTTTTCAATTTCATCATTATAAAAATCACATTTTCATTTTTCTACACATATAAAGATGATATTTCTAATATTCCTATCATGTAAAAATTATATTTTTAATTCTTTAAAAATATAAAAATCATATTTTTAACCTCCTACTTTCATGAAAATTATATTTTTATTATCTATTTAATATCAAAATTATATTCTCTATCTTTACATACGATAAAATTATATTTTTAAACAATTAAAATTCGTATCTTTAGCTAATTAAAAATCTCATCTTTTTATTTTCAAAGTTATCGCCCTTTTCACTTTAAAGATTATATTTAAAAATCTCGTATTTCACATATAATAAATATCGCTTTTCATATATTAAAAATCAAATCTTTTCCTTTCCTACATATACAAGATCAGGTTTTTAATCCTCTACACATATCAAAATCATGTTTTTAATACTCTGCATATGTAAAAATCAGATTTTTACAAGGCTAATTTTATATATAAACTAAAAACTGAATTTAAATCATGCATTTACATTTATTTTAATATCAGAAAATAAAACAAGGTATATAACTAAATTAAAAGAAAACAAAATAATAAAAAGAGAAACACCACTTACAGATTTTCGGAGGGGGGGTGTTGGCTTCGCCGGTGGTCGGCAGTAGGAGGAAGGAGGGGGTAGCTCGCGTCGGTTTTTTGGTGGTAGGGGGGCTGTGTCGCGAGGCAGGGGGTTTCGGGGGGGGGGGGGGGGGGGTCGGCGCGAGATGAGGGGGAGACAGGGGGGTCTCGCTTCCTGGCGGCGGCGACGATGGGAGGAGCGGCGGCTCCTCCCCTTTTCTTCTCCGTCGCCCTCTTTTTTTTTTTTCTGGTATGAATGAATCGAAACAAAGGGGGGGCAGAAGTTAAAGAGGGTGAGGAGAGAGAGAAGTTTTTATTTTAATTATTTAATTTCAAAAAGGTTGACTTTTACATACGACCTCGAAATGAGGCCCACCGCCTGTCGTCCATAGCTTTTTACCCCATTTCGAACACAGTGGGATAAGTATCGTAGGTTGATTCGATCGTTTCGATCAGTTTCTGTCAAAATCAAACATATAACTCTATATATTGAATTTGAACGCGCATTTCAATTTACTGGGGTCACATACTAACTCTAAAAATTCCCGAAAAATATTTTCTAGCTTCGTATTGACGATATGGTCCTAACAAAACTAGTTTCGTCGAATTCTGAGACCGTTGGAAAAATGGCCATTTTCCAGTCGATTAAAATCAACTGAAACTGGTCAAACGCGTTTTCCTTTGCCACGCTCACATATTGATTCGAAAAATTATGAAATTTGGAATCTAGCAATAATTTGACATCACGGACCCAACAAAAGTGGTTTCGTTGAAATCCGAGGTCGTTTACAAAATTCCCATTTTTAAGGGCCTGAATTCCATAGCGACTATTCAGAATTTTCCACTGGACATATCTTTTGATTCCCGCTATGAAATTTCGATTTTTCGGATTCGTTGGAAAGATATTCTAAAATAGATCCTAATGTTTTTGGTTTCACTAAAATCCGGATTGTTTTGCACCCGGTATGTTCAATTGAAATTTGAGATCGAATTATCGAACTACCACGCCATTTTCAATTCCATTTATAATTATATATAATTATTTATATTCTAACAATGACGTATATAATATATACGTCGAATTCTATTCAAAATAAATTTCTCGTCGATATTATTTAAAATAATCTATTTTAAATATTCAAAATTCGCTAAAATAACCAAAATAAAAATTTTAAACTGGCTCGCATTTCCGGGTTATTACAGATACCAACTGTAACGGCCCGCAAATCCGTATTATCTGAGTTGACTACATACATCACACGTCCAACCGAAACATCACAGAAATACGAATCATTTTTTTAGAAGAAAAAGGTAGAAGAAGAATAAATATAACAACACAGAATCTCACATCGCAGCGGAACAAAATACAATATATCATAACTTTTGAAATACAAAATTTTAACTATATAACATACAATTATCAGATTATAACACTTACAACACAGCGGAAATAAAAATACTATATATCTAATACTGAAGCCTCCTGCTCCAAACTCCCTTAGATAAATCTATAAAATCCTGAACTACTTGACTACCCATACAAATTTGGGCACCCAAGAGTTTAGGTAAAACAAAACAAAGTAAACTTCGGGTCAGTTAAGGGATTGGTATGAGTACACAAATTAAAACAGTTATAGAAAATAAACGATATCTCATAAGACCACGCCGTATAACACAGAACGGGTTTTTCTCTCTTATGAGAATCCAAAACATTTGATTTAATTTTCAAATTGCTTTTGAAAGAAACAATAATCTTTATATCAAAACTCTTTTGATATTATAATAGTGTCTAAATCAAATAAATAGAAATCTAGTGGAACGCTTTCGTCTCAAGCTCCACATATATAATATATAATCAAAACCGCGGGCACTTATTGGGTAATGAATTTCCAACTATGACAAGGTATGGAACCACCTTCCGATACTATAGTGTACCTCTAGAGAGGAATACATGGGGTTCAACAAGAACATCTTGTAACCCGGCCACACATGACCGACCACTCATTTTGCTTGAGTGTATCAAATGTATATCGCCAACGGTTGGGATCAGCAACCCCTTTCCCGAATGGGATAGCATCGAATAGAATAAAGAACGAAATGAATTTGTTTAGATAGGTGATAATACACCCTAATTGGGAGCTATCCACTTAGCCATGCTGCATGCCCGATTTTTTTCGTTTGCCGGTTGTTGGGGCCTGAGGCTAAGATTAATTATCATTCATTGATAACACAATCACTTTGAATTATTATCAGATCCGTTTATTATTAATTGATTTGCATAAATATATTCTTGATATTATGCTAAGAGAATAAATTCTCGGCCACCATATATATATTTGTACAAAACAACATATGCGATCATTGGAAATACATTGTCACACATTCGTCCATATACGTTCGTTCTAGGATTGAAGAAACCGAAGGCACAATTTCCATTACTAGAAAAATCCCTTGAACTGTACTCCATCTCTGATTATCTTCATATAATCTGATTCGCAACGCTACCGCTAATACGGAGTGGTTCTCGGATAATAATCTAACCGGTCTCTCCATATTGACAACGATGTTGGCAAACACTTCGATAGTCGGTTATTTAACTATCGAAGAAAAACAAACATCCATTCATAGCATCAAACAATCATTGGGCCCCTTAATTAACATTCATTAATTAAATCACTACTCCATTTCCTTATCAATATTTGTTAACCAAATATTTTCAACAATCATCTTGGCTTTTTCCGCTATTTGGAAACACATTTACGTATAGCGCCTCCCTTTTATTTTCTATACATAGAAAATATCTTCTATTTATAATTGGAAAACATTCCAATTACTTATCTCTTTCACGCCCGTTCATTTCTACACTCAGGAAATATTTATTTATTATATTTCCAAAATTTCACTTCCTTGGTTAAAATGAAGGTTGTACAAAACACCGTTACGACAACCCAAAATATTTCATTCAACTAAATTTCTTTAAACATTTATCTCCGAGATTGAATCCTCCTATTTATCGGTTAATAATTAAATCAATCAAGTTGGGTTATAATTACCTCTCAGACCTTGACTAAAATCATCATTAACTTCAAAATAGACAAGACTAAATTTACTCGAATACTCAACACCATAAAACCAATCATTCATTTTTAAAATGTATATACGTTTCTCTTTCTATTACCAAATTATCGATTTCCTTTTTGTTTATAATATTCTATTATAAATTCGTTTCCTTATCGAATTCAATATATATTGATATATTGATTTCCTAGCTATCCAATTTTCTTAAAAGTATTCTAACTTCTTAAATTTCCGGAAAATTTCTCCATAATCTCCTTTGTACGGGTCACTCAGTACAACTACAAAACGCCTCTCTAGGCCCTTTCCATTCAAAAAGAAAATTAAAAAGCCAAGCGGCTTGCCGATTCGGCGCATAAAACCTCATATGGAATTTAAACATGTATCTTTTTGTCGAGCACTCGAATTATAATCTTCATATACTTCATTCCATACCTATCTAACCCATATACGTCCATCCCTAACTTATTTCAACTCAATCCGATTATTTTTAACTCAATTCGCTAATCTATTCTTTAGTTAGCTCTTTGCCTATTTCACTTTTTAATTGAACATATCACGTTCAAATACACTTTCATTTTCTTATAAACCAATTGAATTCCATTTTCAATTCAAGTTGCATATTCGATTTCAAATATGAATTTACGAACCCAATTTACTTATCCAATGCTCAATTTCAATTCGAAGCTCCAATAACTAATTATTCTTCAAATTAGTTAATTTTATTCAATAAATAACAAAAATCTGATTTTTGTTTCAAAAATCATTCATTACTCCACTTGAGTTCAGATATATTTGATAACTCAAATCATGATTTTTGTTAATATATATTCAAATTTTATTTGCTTAAAATCCTTTAATCCAATTAAATAAACCGTTATGGTTTTTAAAAGGTTATGGCGTTGTTTTTCTGAAAATTTGATTTTGACATAGCTCAAAATATATACGAAGAAATTCAGAATTTTCTCTTCCATTAGAAAACTATTATTCAATCGGTCTTGTCAATTCTTATTTCTCAGAATTCCGACTTAAATTGAGTTCTGTATACTCAATTGAAGTTCGAAATACCAATTTACGAACTACCGCGCTGCGCCGAGTTCATTTTAATTATATTAATATATATAAATGTTTAAAAATATATATTAAATTCAACTCCTTTCTAATATATTTTTAATATATACCAAATCAGTTTTTCCTAATTCAACATAATATTTCCGATTACTTACAATTGTTGAGTTTTCCTTACTTGTTAATAAATTTATTTATACTTCGATCTTCTATATTTAATTCCAATTCCTTTTATAAATGAATTATTTATAAAATTCAATATAATCGAATTTCAATTATAAACCCATTGGATTTTTCTCAATTCAGCTTATATTTCGAATTCCAAAATATAATCAATCGTTCTGTTTCAAAACACTTCCAATTTACTTTTAAATTCATATTTGAATTTAAATGTTTTAAATTATCCAAATGATAATTATCTCACTTAATTTATAAACTTCGTTTATAAATTTAATCCCTTGTTTTATATATTAAAACAAGTTTCCATTTCAAAATTCTATTTGAAACTCCATTCCATTTATATTTCGAATTCTAGAATAAAAACCGTCGTTCCCTTTTTGAAATGATTTCAACTTTCTATTTTTAAACTCAACTTGAATTTAAAATACCAAATTATCTCACGATAATAATTCACTGCATTTATAAACATCGTTTATAAATTTACTTGTTTCATAAATTCAAACACGTTACATTTCGACATCCATCTAAAACCAAAATCTTATTTTGGAATATTCTATATATTTTAACTTATCTATATATAACATAGAATATATTATAATATTTAATCTAAATATTAGTTTCTAATTTGTATCATTCCAATATCCTTTCTGGAAATAATTTATTTTATAAATTTAGCATAATATAATTTAATTATCCAATTCAATTTATATTCAGAACATTGGAATAGATTTCATCATTTTCTATTTAAAATGATTTTTAAATTTCCATTTTTAAATTCACATTTAAATTTAACTCTCTAATTATCCAAATGATAATTTTCCATTTTTATTTACAAACTCCATTTATAAATTCATCCAATTACCCAGTATTATCCAATGAAAATTATTTTATTTTATTTATAAACACTGTTTACAAATTCACTACATTATCTAATTTATAAATGTCGTTTACAAATTCAATTCTTGTTTTTATTTTTCAAAACAAGTTAATATTTATAATCCATTCAAAGTTCGAATTCTATTTTTTTGGAAAATAGATTTCCCTTTTAAGTCTCTAAACATCCTTATCACAGTATTTTTATAAATCAATATTCAGGGCCAATGACATTCAACCAACCAAAAACACACAATTATCAACATAGGTTTTCTAACACATCACATATGATAATATATATGAAACAAACAAATAATATTATTATTTAGGAATCTAGTTGGATCCCTCCAACCTATTTTCCTGCATCTACAGATGTTAGCCAACATAAATAATACCCATCCTGCTTCGAGGCAGGATATCGTGGTATAGAAGGTCATCCACTATCATAGAGTGGGACGCATAGGGTCATCCTCTAATGATACTGCGGGCATCCCCTAATGGTACTGCGTGAACTATCCAATCACCAATATATATATAATAACCACAAACACCAATCCTAAATAACTAATACATATTTTATAGCCACAATAATATTTCAGTGCATGCAAACAACCAAAGAACAATTATTTTAACGAATAAAATAATTCAAAATAAAAATATGAGTGAGATTTTACTCACATTGATTTTTGTTTGTCGAAATACGTTTGATTTTCGATTAATCGAAAATCGCAGCTGGATCCAAACTATTGCAAATCCAAATCCATCGTGAAGCCTATGTTGATATGCTCCCAATGCAACAGACGAAGATCCATCGAACCTAATATGAAATGTTATATAATTTATAAGCTAACCACTTCTAAAAAAAATTCTAACTATATTAACACTAACATTTCTTCCCTAACTTCCTAGTGTTGAATGGCTAATGTTTTTAAGTTAATTTATGCTAATTCACTAACTTAAATTTTCCTTTTAATTTCTATTCAGATTAACAATAAACATCATTTATTTTCTAACAGTATACTAAATTTTAGTTTTGACTAATAAAATAAAATAAAAAAATCACCTTCAGTTAGTTTGATTCCCCAAACCTAAACCTGCTAAGCAACTCTAAGCCTTCTTCAATTTCCTCACAGACCTAACACCGCCACTGTAATCACTGCAAATACCATTTCAACGTTTGTAAAAATCGCACCTTCCAAAATTAACACAGACCATTCCTTTCCAAATATACCGATTGAACACCCATTTGTCGATCCTCCTCAAACTACAACGCTCCTCTAAACCCATCTCGACGCTTCAGTCACCGCTCTTCTTGCAATTTCTGTCCTAATCTTGACTGCGAGCTACTACTAATCCACCTCAATTTGTATGCGTATCCACCCCGAGTTATCCAGCTTCGTGATGCTAAATCAAATCGCACCCCATTCACTCCCCTTCATTTGAACCCACACCCCCATCGTGTAATCGACAGCGCCTCCAGAACGTCCAGGGTTTCCAAGAGATCTGCAATTCCTGCTTTCGATTTTTATTTTGTATTTGAAAGATGGTTTTTCTTTTGGCTTTTGGTTATTCACTTTTTTGCTAAAGCCCTTTTTTTTGTTTTGAAAATGAATTGAATGGAAAGGGGAATGAGATTAGAACAGGAATAACGCATTAATAAAAATGGGGGAGCGCGATTAAATTTTGATTTCTGAAATGAGGAATGAAGTGCCATAAAAAATTTCTGAAAGAAATCCATTTGTTAGAACAGACGAAAATTGGAGATGGGCATGTTTATATAACAGAAGAAGTCATCGAGTAGAAGGCATAGGCTTACACAGTACAGCTAAGTGATAAAAATTTCAACGTTTATAGGTTGGCTTATTTGAAGTGTATTTATTTTGATTAGATTTTTAATTAATGTGATTTGATTCCGATTTAGCTCGATTTGATTTCATTCTTATCCTCTTAAAAATACCTCGAGGTCCTTAACATGAAACCACGAACCGCTATCTTAACATAACGACTGACATCTAAATGATATCACGCTATTCTAAACTGAACAGAATATATTCTGAAATTTAATTTGAACGTATTTGACATATTAAATTAATATAATATAATTTAAATTCAGAAATAATCAACTCCTTAATAATAAATTATTATTATTATCGTTTTTATTCAAATATAACTTATATTGATTCTCTGAACGGTTTTTGACTCAGTTTTAAATTTTGAATCCAATAATTTATCGTTTACGATAATTCGATATACTTGAATTAAATCATATTTGATTATAAATAGATAAATTCCATATAAATATCTATTTATATTATCAATCAAAAATTTAAAACAATATTAAATATTTAAAATAAATCGATAAAAATCTAGGTCATTACAATAACAATGTTTAAAGCAAGCTCCAACATTATCATCAAAAAATAAGATTCAAGATATATCTTCTAAATTCAGTCTTTCATCTCCAATGTTTGAACCTTCCATCATTAATGAATCTCCATTGTAAGAAAACCTATAAGACAATATAGTATATAAGTGCAAATTTAACATTTAACAGGGTTAAAACTGAGATATTCTGGAAAACTATTAAGGTACATGCAAGTCACATTTGTTAAAAAAAATACAACTCAAATAGGAGAAGCACAAACTCAAAATAATTCAAAATCAGATTCATCCATTGGTAAGAAATTCGTTCATCTATTGTAAGCCAACCTATCACCAATGCATTTATTGTCAAAGAATTAGCTTATAAGAGCTACAAAAGTTGAACTACACAAGCTAAAAGTAAGCAAAGTGAAAAATGTTAATGTGCTTTCTTTTTTAATTCAAAAAAGGCAATGGACAAGTTTGTTGTAGTTAAAAGAAGTTTGGAACACATGTTTCTTTAAAGTTATATAGCCAATGTTCATGAACCATTACTTAACAACTATGATTTTGATAATAAAACATCTATACTATACTATTAAAGCTGAGTTAGGAATGGTGAGCTCTCAGACCTTCTCCCATTTATCAAATAAGCTTGCGCCACGTGTATTCTGACACTCAACCGTCCCTGCGTAGAAATGAAGTGTCACGTGTTTCCTCGGTGTGCGTATTTGCGTCTTTTTCATCCTTCCGTTCGTTTTCTGCAATAGCCGTGATTCTACTCTAAATTAGGTTTAATAGACATCCTTTGACTTCCGCTTTTCCTCCGGTGAGATTGACGAATGCTGGCGACAGCCGATTCGAGCATCTTTATTTTGTGTCAGATCTACAGCGCCTGCGTTGACATAAACGAAGAATTCAAAACCCTAATTTCTAGAATGGCCCGGTGTCGCAATAACCTGTAGGCGGATAAACTTCTAGCCACAGCTCTTGGTCTACCAAAACAGGTATGCAGGCTTTAGAATTTAGTACTGAAGAATTACAAATTTCTCTAAATCTTTGGTATCTCCCATCGCTTTTGATTTCCTTCCCCCATGTCTCGGCTGACTTCTTCAGCTTCGATTGCTACAGAATCCATGCTGCACGATCGGGAAATTTCCCCACTTTTATCGATTGGATTGTTCATTTTTGTTTTTATAGTTTTGGGTCTATCATTCATTATTTCTGCTTTCTAAATGGTATCCCTCTTTTGGATTTTTCTGCTTTACTATGTAAACTGTGTCGTTATTTTACATTCATTTCTTCAGTTCCCAAGTAGTGTCGTATTTTTCACTCAAATGACAGGAAAACTAACTAGCAAGGTGTACAAAATCATCCCACTTGAGATATAAAATTTTCATTTAGGTTTTGTTTTATTTTTTAGGTCTACTTTTCTGTAAGGTTACTTCAACTAACATTCAGTATTTTATTTATTTTTAGACAGTAATTCAATATATAATTCGTAGATATTAGGTCCCTTTGTTTCACAAAATTATAGGTATTAAAGATCTTACATTAAGCACTAAGCATATGCATAAAGCTAAAAATCATGTACTTAGCATGATTGTCGATGACAATGTTTTTGCAAATATAAAATGTTTCCTATCTTAAAATTTGATACTATGAAATTTTAGATTGATTGTATTTTGAGTTATAATTTTTCTGTAATTACAGATTGCCGAACTAAAAGTTTTTTCTCACCATAAACAATATTGGTTTTACAAAATAATGAAATTTTAAATTTAGCTTACATAGACTTTTTGTTTCGAATTATATGTTTACTCTAATTTACCTTTTTTACATGTATTCGAATTATATGTTTACTCTAATTCCCGAAAAGATAATTTAGCTTGCTAAACTGACTGGTACTAGATCATCTTTGTTTTGGAATATGATGCCTCAACTTTTTGATCAACCAACTGAAATGTTAGGAAATTATTTTTCGTTCCTGTGAATGAGGCATTGAACTCATTTTAGTTCATATAATCGTGCTTGATTTTTCGAACCTCTTGCCCAATAAATATGTTGTCAATTCATTTTTTACGCTGTTTAAAGGTATGGTATTTGTATTCTTACTCTTAGTTATCTGTTCATAGTCTGGCTTGATAATTTGTTTAGTCTGGTTGTAGGTTTCTTTTTCCTTTTTTTTGCATCATGATTATGTAGTACTTTAAACCAGCGGAGAGCTTTACTCAATCTTCGTAGGTATATAATTTTGGTATATTTAGTTTGTTTTATGACTGAATTGAGATGGTATTAGATGTTATGGGTTTTCTTGAATTAAAACGGAATTAACCATCGATGATGTCTGATTTACCCAAATGGTAGAAAAGATAGAAAACTTTTATCTCAATTCGTCATCCTATGGTAGAAAAGATAGAAAACTTTTATCTCAATTCATCATTCAAACAAGTAGACATTCTTTACATCATCTTTGTTCATTAGTTAACAACAGAAATAATGTAATAGACATAAATTTGGATATTTAAAACCATTAGTATAAATTTGTTTAAAGTCTGATATTCACATGAATTCTTTGCGTAAAGTGATGCAAAATATAAGTTGGAAATAAATTTTATTTTACTCATTAAATAATTATCAGATTGTAATATAGAACAGATTACAGACCTCCCCCAAAATAAGAAAGTTATTAGTCCTCAGGTTGTAATTGGTATGGTAAGTTATTACAACTTGAAAGGTTAGAGATTAAGTTAGAAAATTGACAATGAATTAATAATTTTCTGTTTGTTTTCACTAAGACGCTTTTCTTCCTCTGCATCGTAGTTGTTTTTATTTGTAGTCGTATTAAATTGAAATGCATGTGGGGATGACATGCTTGCTTATTCATGTATAATAGATATGTCTTCAATTTTCGTAGATTAGATGGTAGATCGATTTGCCATAAATTACTTGCACTGTAGCATGTATTGTTGCTTTCTTGCGCTATATTAGCTCACAGACTTAAATTTGAATGTAAACAAATTAATATGGATTGTTGATTACTTGCATTATATTTAATATGTACTCCCAGATTTAATTTTGATTATACTTTATCCGAAGTTGAATTTTTGTTGTATGCTCAAATCTATGTTTTCAGTTTTCCTAATCAGAAACCTCTAATTTTACCCTTATTTGCTAATGTGCTGGTATCAGTTTTCATATACACTTTCTCATTCCGTCTTTTTTATATGCTGCCAATAAGGAAGAGTGTAAAAAAATATAACAAGTGGGTTACTGGTAAACATGGCATGATATGTTTGGTTCTTACTTATTAATAATGCAAAGCTGATCATTTTTACCATTTTTTATCAGCATGTTCCATGTTTCCAATCTCAATTTGTTTTTAGTTACAACTATAATTTTATTTTCTCAATTTGTTTCCTGCAAATTAGATATCATCCATTAGATTCCACCAATAACTTTTATGACGACAAGCTTCATCGAAAGATTTAGGTTATTTTCCATTTGACATTTCATTGCTTTATCAGTGCGTGTTGCTTAGAAATTTACATGGTCTATAATATAACGAAATAGTCTTTTCCTGCTCAATTTCATCCAGTGATAATCATTAGTTTTATATCAATATGGAATCTAATTAACTAAGGGAGTGCAATTTAATTTATTATATGAAAGCTCAATAAGGGTTCCAAGACATTTCGTTTTCAATCCACTAAAAATTTCAAAGCTCCGACACCCGTCTGTAGAATACATCAACACCGTTGAATCCGTGTTATAACAAAAATTCTCTATGTCCAATCTGTTCTCAGAAAAGCCTGCCATTCTCCTTCGGCTCACAGTCCACGCTAGCCAACAAAAACAAACAAACAAACAAACATGTCCAGCCCTAACCTTAGAAAGCTTACACGTTGTCATTCTCCTTCCCCTGTTTAGCAACCAATCTACTACCGCTGAAACACTATTTCTTCTATCGCTGTACATCCTTGAGTTATCCATGTTCAATTGGTGGCTGTTGACATGCGCTACAGTCCACTTGCCGATCATTTGCAAGAAGGATTTTACCATGTCACATCTCCTTTTTTTTGGACAATTCCTTCATCTTACTAATTTGAACCTGTTCCTGTTTTCATACTTTTGTGCCTTGATATCTTCGCCCTAGCCGAGTTTTGCTTCAATCGGCGATTTGTTTCAAATAACTATTTTCCCTATGTCATGCTTTTTGGTTACATGTTTCCTCTCATTTATGCTTTTTTCGGACCTCTAATCATTCCTTTTTTCCTCTTTAAATTGATGTGCACTAATGTTGATTTATGACAATAGTTTGAAATGGTTGCTGTACATTTTACAAATACTGAAGGAAATGTTGTTTGAATTATTCGGTTCAGACCTTTTGTTTGTTTTGCTTCAATTCTATTTTATTTTTATGCTAATTAGATCCACTCACATGTTTCATTACTTTCGCTAATTTTTGTATCTATGTCAGTTGTATGTGCATTCCTGAATGCTACACTGTTAGGATACAGTGATTTCCAGTGGCCAAGAGGATAAACATCTAAAAGGTTGATGCAAGATTAATAGTTCCAGTATCTGTTGCCTTATTTAATCCTGTCAACTATCGCTTTACGTCAGCTACTGTTGTTACTGAAGAGGTATAACATGCAATATACAAATTTTGTTACCTGCAATCAAATGTATGAGTTCGTGTTTCGTTCCTCTTCCTCATCTACTGTATTTATTTATTACATTGACATCGTTGTATTGTTACATACTAAATTTAGTTTGCCCATATTTGTTTTCAATAAACAATATAAATTATAACTTCCAATATTTATTTTAATTTTCTACCAGCATTTCATAGAGGTCAGTTGTAATAGAACATCCATTAGGTAGCTAATATTCTTTTTTAAAGATTTTCTGTCTATATTTTTTAAGTCTGTTTTGCATGATGCTAATAAGACCCAGACAATGCTTTGCCCAAAGAAATAAAAATAAAAAATAAGACCCAGACGACATTGCATTTTATCCACCACTATTTGTTTTTAAAACACATTGATTACTCCTTCGTGGCAGTGACTTATACGGACTTAATAAGTAAAACATGTTCACTTTTAGATATTTAAATTAAAACGATGCATGAGATTCAATAGTATAAAGCAGTGAAAAGGTGAGGTGGACAAAAGGGTTCGTGAAACTTTCTTTGACAACCCATGTTGAGTAACATCTCTCCCTGGTAAATTACTTTTGAATTTCAATTGACTGCATATATTTCGATACCTACTCGGTTGTTTGCCTTCATCTTCATTGATTGTAGTTAAAAGATGTATTATACTTTATTCGCCACTACCTTGAAATTGAAATTTTAACTCTTAAACTTGAATAAGTTTTCCAATTTTGCTCTTTAAGACAAACGCATGTACTTTATTATGCTGTTGTTTCATTTCTCATCTTTATCATCTGCGATAAGCAGGGTATTTATCTGAAACTTTTGGTGTATTGTCATGTTTCCTATTTTTTAAATTTCATGGTTATTTCTTGAATTGTAGAGTGATGCGTGTTCGTACACATATAAAGAAAGAATCGGATGACTACTCAGAAGTGTCATTGGCTAAAATTGCAACGTCTATATCAAGCAAGCACTTTTCAGGTACGTCTAAAACTTGATGCCAGTTTATTCATTATTTTTACGCTTTTCATTAACATCAAAATGGGTTGAATAGCTTCTTCAATTACTGTAAACATTAGTGTATCAGTATCGTGATTAAACGTATATTTTAGATTTAATTATGCAACATATGAATGTGAACA
This sequence comes from Allium sativum, assembly GCA_030737875.1. Lineage (NCBI taxonomy): Eukaryota > Viridiplantae > Streptophyta > Magnoliopsida > Asparagales > Amaryllidaceae > Allium > Allium sativum. The sequence continues at coordinate 561,756,807 of CM060919.1, read as the reverse complement.
TGGTTGAATCATCAACCAAAACATGTAAATTAAATTTCATTATTTTATGTTTTGATGGATGAGACGTCTTTTTTCCTCCATGGATGCTTTGAAATAGTGGTTATGCTTTAGCTACTTCACATGATTTATTTGTTTTACCATCAAATGATTTATATTTATTGACCTTTTTTGCATGGTTATGGGCTTCCACATAACATCTGAATTGTGTTTTTGAGTTATATAAGTTTGCACTATGCTCTTTTTCAACCCTACATTACGCACTGTGAGATGATATGTAGTGTATGTATGCAGTTCTTTTTTCAATCTTTATAGAAATATAGGTACAGAAGTGATTCAAGGCCGTTCATTTTTGTGAAATCGGATACTACGTGATAACTTACAAGAGATTAAAAGAACAAGCTACACAGCTAGATCTGAAAACCCTTTTGATTCTGTTCTTTTACTCCTTATATCATTAGAAGTAGTTCCATGGCCAATATCGAGGTTTATGTTAAATTCTATTGTTTGATGCGTCTACTTTATGCTGTAGATAACTTAGCTAAATACTTAGGCCTTACTGTGGCTTGCTTCACTTTTCCTCCAACAAGATGGTGAATGCCTAAGATGTACAAACATGATTTTTCAAAGTATAACATTTCAGTTCTATTCATACAAATTTAGATTTTCACTATCAACCCCACAAGATCGCTATAATTGTTACTGCACATGTGAATATCGTAACACTGTTGAAAATATGCTTTGCTCTTTTTCCCAGTGCTACCATATGCCAATCTTTTGCATAATCACACATAACTTTAGCAATATTTATTACTTTTTCGCTGAATAAGTTGATTATTTTGTCTTCAAGTTGTACCTGGACTTAAGTTTAAATATTTTTGCAGGCACCGGAGGAAAATGATGGACAATATGAAATCACGTACTGTCAAGTAGTATCTTTAAGATTTGGGGTCCAATATGATCATTGTTTCAAACATTTTAAGTTGTCCTAGGTTAGTTTATGCTAAATTGCCATGTAGGCATTTATGTTGCTTAATTTTTACAGACTGGGACATGTTAGGCTTTCTGTGCTTATACTTTCATGAATGCAAGTTGACCATTTTTTTTTAAAACCTAATGCCATTTGATCAGTGTCATTATTATTTTTCCTGCTTTTTCAGTATATGTGAGGTAGAGTATACAATAATGATCCCTTTTTTTCTCTTTTTTTTTTTTTGGTTGCATAAGTGGACTCACCACCACCTTCGATTCATTACATTTTTTTCTCTTTATTTGTTGTGTACCTATAACTTTTTGCCTTTTGCCACATGTTCAATATTATGACCTAAAAATGCTACTTTGTTCAATTTATTAATTAATGGCAACTAATGTTACGCCACTATGGATGGCCCCTTTGTCCATGTATGTGTTCATATGTAGATCAAAGCGATGGGATATTATGTGTAGAAAAGTTACTTTTATCACACATACTGATTCAGTTGCAAGTTTATTACGAACATCTTCCTGGAAGATCGTTGGAATAATGGTGTTAGTCGCTGAATTAGCCAGATTTTCTACTGTAGCATGCCAGTCTTCTAATTGACATGGTTCAGTCTATAATTCTTGCTAAATAAAATATAGGTTGGCTTTCAACATCACCATTATGGTTTGAAATCCTAAATAGTTTGGTTTTCTGCTTAGTTTTCCAACTTTGAGTCGGTTAAAAAATATTTCTCTTTCTATTAATAATAATTTTGGTTTGAGTTGAGCCAACATATAGTTATAACCCGTGTGCGAAGCACGGGTTCACACTAGTAATTATGTATAATCATGTTAAAATATGGCTTAAAAATATGCAAATGAGCAATGATTATTTTCAACAATTTTAGATGTCAAGAAGTGAATAATATTATGGTTTAAATTCTTAAATTATATTTGATCATTATGTAGGCTACTGTTGCATTTTTTAGTTCTGATAATAAAACTTTGTAAAACATTCACAAATTCTTTTTTTAACACATGAATGAAGTGTAAGAATGATATTCACATCATTTAGATGGATGTAATAAAAAATTAAACCATCTACTAAGTTAGCTTGTAAGTCACCTGAAACTAATACACGAAAATGCTACATATGAAAGCAAAGCATGCACAAACGACATAATAAACAACCAATATGTCAATTTCAAAAGAAGCAATAGTCAGATATAAGTATGATGTTTTCTTTAAGAATCTACAATATTAAGAGCATATACTACAAATAAAAATTTATATTAACATTACAATGTATGTAGTTGAACATAAAAACTGTTTTCTTTGCATATCTATAGCAAATAATTTGTTGTGCTAGATTTTGATGTTGTTAAACTATGGTGATATATTCATATTAATTTCTTTAAGAAGTTGTAATATTAAGAGGATAGAATTATAAATAATAATTTATATGAACATTAAAGCATACATAGACAGATATAAAGACTTGACTCTTTGTATGTCGAGAGCAAATAATTAGCTAATGTCAGAGTTTAATGTTGTTAAACTGTGATGACATAATTGCCAGTAATGATTATAGACTTGTAGTATAGTATAATTAGAGGAAAATATATATCTTTTAAGTTAATTAAAAATAATTACCAGTGTTTGATGTTGTTCATATCATTGGGATTTAGAACCTAATTTCACGTATCTACCCTAAGGCATTTCTTGTATAGATGATTTTCAATCAAACACGAATACAAAACTGATTTCCAATTACATAAACTTGTACACTATTTAATGTTTATTATCACTTTATCCTGCTTCAAAAGCACATAACTACCAATGGGAGTGAAGTGCTTTTGTTTGAACCCTAACATCATCCTATATTTATAAGATGCATATTCGAGCAAAGAAGCATGTTAAATGCTACAAGGACTAGTATAATTTTGAAATTGTACTAAAATTTCTAGGTAAGCACACTTTCTTAAAGGATTGACCATATCAATAACTATCAAAATAGCATATAAATAGACATTTTCTGACCTTATATTTTTGTTGAATTTGTACTCAAAATATTATCAAATATAGTAAAAGCTCAAGTAAACCCTGAAATGATTCAAGCCAGCTATTAATGCTGCACTTTCGGGCAATAAACAACAATGGCCTTTGAATCTAGGACTTGTAGGGTGAGAATGATGCTAAGGCATTTGGGAATGGTATCTGGGTAAGAAAGAATTGGTTAGGCAGGGATTTGGCCAATTTTGAAACTTAACCAACTATTCTAAAACAAGGACCAATCATTTTATTCAATTGGTTATTGTATATGCAAGAGCATAAAAGTTGCATATATCAAATCAAACATCAGGTTAGTTTCCTCTTCGTTGACCACATGTTCATTTGCTTAATTCAACCAAACAAAATTATGGAGTTAGTGTGTGATTCAAGGAATAAATAGCAAATTAGTATTATTTCATTAATGAGATTTGATTGGAAAATGCAGCGCCAACTATAATCATTATTGATAAACATAACAAAGTATCAGAAAATTTAAGAACGTACCTTGTTGAAATATGCTATTTTATGAATTGAGACCCAACCTGCTCATCCAATAGCAAGTGCAAGTATTTTTTAGTTTCGAGGTTTGTGTCGCAACAGTATAAGGAAGGTGTAACATAGTAGATATCAACCGAATGACACAGTTATCAAGATGAAAAAACTAAATTGTACTTATGTAATATATCTACCATAAATGGAAGAATAAAACTATTTATCCCTTAAGAATCATACTCACATTGAATGATTAAGTCTAGGGTAAAACCATAAGACAAGCACTCACGAAGTTCGTGTGCTCATACCTCAACCAAAGTCGTTCGTGCATAGCAAGGTCAAACAGAGGCCATGACATGAGCACGGGAGCAAAGTGTAACAACCCGTAAAATCTGGGCCAGTTTAAAATTTTTATTTTGACAATTTTGGCGAATTTTGAATATTTAAAATAGATTATTTTAAATAATATCGACGAGAAATTTATTTTGAATATAATTCGAACGTATATATTTATACGCGTCGTCGTTAGAATATAAATATTTATATATAATTATAAATAGAATTGAAAATGGCGCGGTAGTTCGATAATTCGATTTCAAACTTCAAATGAATGTACCGGGTGCAAAACAATCCGGATTTTAGTGAAACCAAAAATAATGGAATCTAATAGTGAATATCTTTCCAACGAATCCGAAAAATCAAAAGTTCGTAGCGGGAATCAAAAGATATGTCCAGTTGAAAATTCTGAATAGTCGCTATGGAATTCAGGCCCTTAAAAATGGACATTTTGCAAACGACCTCGGATTTCGACGAAACCAGTTTTGTTGGGTCCGTGATGTCGAGTAATTGCTAGGTTTCAAATTTCATAATTTTTCGAATCAATATGTGTGCGTGGCGAAGGAAAACGCGTTTGACCAGTTTCAGTTGAATTTAATCGACTGGAAATTGGCCATTTTTCAAATGGTCTCAGAATTCGACGAAACTAGTTTTGTTAGGACCGTATCGTCAATACGAAGCTAGAAAATATTTTTCTGGAATTTTTAAAGTTAGCATGTGACCCCAGTAATTTGAAATGTACGTTTAAAATTCAATATAATGATTTAAATGTAAATTTAACGGAAACTGATTCAAACAGTCGAATCAGCCTACGATACATATCCCATTGTGTTCGGAATGGGGGTAAAATGCTAAGGACGTCAGGCGGTGGGCCTCGTTTAGAGGTCGTATGTGAAAGTCAACTTTTTGAGCAAAATAAAATAATTAAATTAATAAATAATATAATTTCTCCTCCCCCCTTTATCTTCATTGCCCCCCCCCCCCGTTCGTTTTAATTCCAAACGGAAAAAAAAAAACCCTAAAGCCTATCAACGGCCGCCCCCCCCTGAAGCGCCGCCGCCCATCACCGCACCCCCCTCTCCCTCGTACGACGAACTCCCACCGAAGCCCCCCCCAGATCGCACGAGCCCCGAAGCCACCGCCTCCATCGATCGAAGACCCGAAGCAGCGACGCCCCCCTGAAAGCGAACGCCTTACCGCCGACGAACTGCGAAATTCTCTTCCCCCCCCCCGTAAGTATTTCTTTATATTTTTATTATTTTATTTTTATATTTTTTTTATATAAACGTAATTTAGAAAAAAACTGAATTTATAAAATTAGGTTTAAACTGAAAATTTAATTAGGTTTAAACTGAAAATTTAATTAGGTTTAAAACTAAATTGATTTTTTTAAAAGGTTTAAAAACAGATTTTTTTAAGGTTTAAAAACTGTTTTTTTAAAGAAAGTAAAAACTGAATTTATAAAGATTTAAAAACTGTTTTTTTTAGAATTTAAAAACTGTTTCTTTTATAATAGTTTTAAAACTGATTTTATTTTAAAGGTTTAAACTTTGAAATAGAAAAAAAAGGTTTAAACTTTAAAATAGAAAAGGCGGAATTTTTATTGAGTAGAAGAAGTAAAAATATGATTTTTGTATTTTTAAAGTATTAAAAATATAATCTTTACTATATAGAAATATTAAAAGTATGATTTTTATATTTTTAAAGTATTAAAAATATAATCTTTATAGGATAGAGAATATAAAAATATCATCTTTGTATATGTAGCGAAATAAAAATCTGATTTTTTATAAGGCGAAAACTTTATTTTTATAAAGGCGAAAACTTTATTTTTATAAGGCGAAAACATCATTTTAGAAAAGGCGAAATCTATATTTTTTGAAATGGAATTTTTATCTATATAGTAGCAATGTAGAAATAGAATTTTTATCCATAGAGCGTGATAATAAAAATATGATTTTTATATATTGAATAGCAAAGTAAAAATTCGATTTTTATATATTGAATAGCGAACTAAAAATTCGATTTTTATATATTGAAAAGCAAAGTAAAAATTCGATTTTTATATATTGAATAGCAAAGTAAAAATTCGATTTTTATATATTGAAAAGCAAACTAAAAATTCGATTTTTATATATTGAATAGCGAACTAAAAATTCGATTTTTATATATTGAATAGCGAACTAAAAATTCGATTTCTATATATTGAACAGCAAAGTAAAAATTCGATTTTTATATATTGAATTGCGAACTAAAAATTCGATTTTTATATATTGAAAAGCAAAGTAAAAATTCGATTTTTATATATTGAAAAGCAAAGTAAAAATTCGATTTTTATATATTGAATAGCGAAGTAAAAATGTGATTTTTACATATGTAGTGGCTACGGGCAACGAAGATGACGAAGATGCGATAGCGATGAAGATTTCTATCAAGGAAGAGTCGTGGATTTAGGATAGCTATCTATGAGAATTTCTCACCTTTCAATTTCTTTTCTAGTTATATATATACTAGGATGCAGACGGTGCTTAGTAGCACCCGACACAATCGTCCACAGACCATGGACTTGTTTGTTTGGTTGCATAGATTGGTTAGTTGATTTGAAATTGAATTGTGTGGTGAAATTGAATGATTTGATTGATGTGTGAATGGCGTGGGCCTTCACTAGACCGGGGATAAGGCTAGGCCTTGTCCCGTTTCTAGTATCGTGCCGTTATGCCGCCGAAATTTTCTAAAATATGTTAGAAAATAAAAACATCATTTTATTGTGTAAATGAATAATAGAAATTCATATGTTGGAATGAAATGTTTTGTCGTTAAAAATATAATTTTTAACGTGAATGTGAATAAATATTCATTTACAAACCAGACGGTTTGTTTATGTACACCTATTTGAAGGACATTGATTGGGTCGATAAATTTTACACATCGCCCAACTGCACAAATAAAATATGTGTTTGATTGTTTGAAACCCCACACGGGTGTTGGGATGAAATTTGAAGTTCACTCATCCTGATTTATTAAATATGTCGATCGATTGATTGACAGGCTGTTATAAGCGTTAGATATCTATATTTGATGCTTATACAGTGTAGTGCACTTTGGTTGATGGTTGATTATTCTTCAATGCTATTACATGTGTGTAATGTATGAAAATCCATATAATTAACTTTATATGGTAATTGATTGGGCCTCATTCCAATTTGAAAAATAAAGAATATTATAAAATAAAAGTTCATGTGTTGACAGTACTCATTCATTGAGATTGGTCATGTGTTGAACGAAATATTTTAGTAATAAAATTTACACCTTTATCGATATAAAATAAAAGTTCATGTGTTGACAGTACTCATTCATTGAGATTGGTCATGTGTTGAACGAAATATTTTAGTAATAAAATTTACACCTTTATCGATATAAAATAAAAGTTCATGTGTTGACAGTACTCATTCATTGAGATTGGTCATGTGTTGAACGAAATATTTTGATAATAACAACTATTTTGAAATAGAATATTTGAAAATAGAAATTTATGAAGCCGTGTTGATTAAATTGACGCCATTTTGACGTGAACGATATTTATATCGATTTTATTCATTTTAAAATGAATATTGAAAAGTGATTTCGAAATCGAATATTTTGAAATGAAATGAATTGAAAACGATTTCGAAATGAATTTAATTGAAAGCAATTTCGAAATGAATTGAATTGAAAACGATTTCGAAATGAATTTAATTGAAAGATATTTTGAAATGAAATGAATTGAAAACGATTTCGAAATGAATTGAATTGAAAACGATTTCGAAATGAATCGAATTGAAAACGAATTCAAATTGAATTGAAAGCGAATTGAAATGAATTCAAATTGAATTGAAATTTGAATTGAATAGAAATGAATTTTAAAACGAATTTATAAAGAAGAATTCGATTTTGATTTGAATTGAAAAGAAAGTTGAAATAGCTTTTGAAACGATTTTAAAACTATTTATATAATTCGTTTTAAATCGAAATCGACGAAATATATATTATATATATTATATATATAATATAAATGGCCTGAATAGAACGCGCCGCGCCGCGGCAGTTCGTGAATTTCGACCATTTATTTCAAACGGACATTACGGGAGATCCGACCGTCGGATTCTCCTAAAACCGGAACCGTTGGGTTCGTATCGAAAAGTGCTTTCTAATGAATATTAGAAATTTGAAATCTAACGGTTGGATTTGGAGATACGTCCAAATCAAATTCGAAAAAGGTCGCTGTAAGTGCAGTTCGATGGCCATTGATGGAAATCGACTGTACGGGCCTTGATAAAATTATTAAAAATAGTAATAATTTGTGTAAAATCATAAGAAATGATTTGTGAAGATTTGGGATGAAAAACTCCATATTTGAAAAGATGAAAATAGATTTTTATCGAAATGAACTAGTTTTGAACTAGAAATATAATTCTATTTATTTTTAAATAAATAAATTGAATTTGAAAAGGGTTTTGAAAATAACCAGAATTTCCAATGATTGCATTGGAGAGGATTTGAATCGAAATTGTCTTCGGAATATTTCGATGTTGGAATTCGTGATTATACAGATGTTGTTATGGAAATTTGAAAGATATATATTTATATCGTTATTTCCAATACGACATTTGTTAGTCGTAGAATTTGATATTGAATATAAGCCGGTATATTTTCTATTCAGAGCCTTGTATTGAATATCAGATGTGATTTGGGTTTGTCGTGAATGGTGTCTTCACTAACACTGTTCTTGAACCCAGTTGAGAAAAGATTAAATCTTTTTATTTAGATTTAATGAAGTGTGCCAATTAAACAATATTTAATTGGAATTGAATTGATATTGATTTTTGGGTTTATCGTGAACAGTGTTTTAAACAACACTCGTTCTTTAACCCGATAATTAATGGAATGTGATTTTGGGTTTATCGTGAACCGTGTTTTAAATGACACTGATTCTTTAACCCAGTTAACGATTAAAACTAAGTGGAGTTTTAATGAATCTTTAACTAGATTGAAAAGATCGAGAATGGAGTATCACCAGTTTTGCTCCAGGCGATAGTTAAATCTTTAATTAGATTTGAACGTGAAATGGTAATTGAATTTACCGATAACACTATGGTGTTAGATATGAAGTATTACCAGTTTTACTTCATGGGATGAATAGGTTGGGATTGGGAAATTAAAACAAATGGTTACTTCGTTGAGTTTCGTTAATCCCGACTAATTTGAATTGAAATTCAAAAGATGAGTAAAGAATAAATTCAAGGAATTTATCTTGGATAAATTTAATGGGAACCTTTCCCTATGAATGTGAAATTTAGAAACTAACTGTCGGTTAGCCAAGCAGAATGATTTTCTGGATATTGATCTGATGTTGGTTTCGGCCTTCGGGGTTAATATTTGGGGAATTATTCTCTTGATTAATTTACGGTTAGTGACTGATGAATTGGAATGAGGCGTATGTTGTGTTTGTGTAACACTTATTTAAAATATACACGAGTTATTCGGAAAGACCGGGTTTATCCCATTCTGAATAACTGATACGACGATAAGTCGAAGATGAAGACAATGGTCGAAGACCGGAGGTCTTCACGTCGTTTGGGTGATAACTGATGATCTTGATTGGGCTGTACACCCAAGAAGATGGAAACAGTTGGTGATCGTCCAGACGTACTTGGAGATCGATGGATATGCGGGGTACTAAGTGCTCCCGGCTTCGTTCAGACCCAGAACGGACTTGTAAATGGACTGTGTGTCTGACATCGGATTTCATTCTGTGTGACTGATATCGGTTGCATAGGATGGTTTGCCTGTGTGGCATGCTAAGATGCAAATGATCAAGGCTTCTGTTGAAAAGCAAAGTCTTGTGGTTGGTGATCAAAGCACGGCCTTTGTGGCGTAGCTTTGTGTAACGTTTGATTCGCGAGTTTCACACCCGGTATGAACCAAAAACGGGAGACGGACCTCAGGGAGGACTTGCGTTTCTTTCTAGCTAGAAGTGGCGTCAGTGGTTTTACACGCCCTGACGAGTTTGACTTATGTGGTTGTTGCTGTTGCGAGGCGCCTCGGATTGATCGGTCGTTCTCGAACCGATGGAGTCATTTAGTGGCTCATTTACGCCCCAAAGGGCGGAGAGACGTAGTGTTCAGGCATAATAATCCACATCAGTGGACCGGCCCTGACGATCTAAAGGGTTGATGCGTTCTGATCCTGAGACATGGGCTAGATTGTCTCGAATCGGTTGAGGACTATCTTTTGCCTCGGTTCATAGACGGAAATCCAATTTCCAAATACGTGACATGTGCGGTTTTAATTGTAATCCTATTTATGGCGACATAGTGGGATGGGGCGCTCATGCCGCCTATGATTGATACTTATGATTTGAAGTGTTTTATACACTATGCACTTATATTAGTATCAAATGATTTGTTTTAAACGTATCAAGCATTCTTTGGTTGTTATAAGGGAAAACCCTATCCTCGACTGCGTTGCATTGTGTGATGGGACCTGGGTCTTATAACAGCTTCATTTTTCTTTATTTAGCATTGCGCTGTTGTTTTATGCACTGGTATTCTTGGGAGGAAACCCGTTCCGTGTTATACGGCGTGGTCCCTTGATTTACCTATCTTTAAAAATAAAGATTAATAACTGTTTTAGTTCTCACACCAGTCACATGACTGACCTGGAGTTTATTGTTTTAACCTAAACTCTGGGTGCCCTTATTTTGACACGGGCAGCTAGTAGTTTTGGTTTTGCAGATTTATATTCACAGGATCCTGGTTTACAGCAGGAACGATATCCGGAAAGCTTTGTATCCGTATATCTCATTCTAGTTGTGTATTGTATTATTTTTCCGCTGCGATGTATTTAAATGTAATTTAAATCTCTGATAATTCTGTGTAATATTCTTTTATACTCTGTATATTCTTGTAATCTGATGCATTGTTGTAATATACAATGAAATGTTCTTCTGTATGCGTTCTGTTTTGTCCTGTTCTCAAACGATAGGGCGTTTCGAGCGGCCTGGGTCGGTTTAGCGACCGGTTCGGACCGAGCGAAATTCCTTGCCGTCACACAAAGGTTGGACACAATTTATCAAACAGAATCGCTTGAATACGACAACAAGGTGGGTCGTCCGCTTAGCATAATCAGGGTTGGTCATACAGCACAGTGCGGCCATATAAAAAGGGTCACACACATGAAGCTAGCTCAAGAATACCACAACGCAAAAACAGTAAGGCTCGTACATCCCACAAGGATTATCCATATTTAAAGAAGTCGCTCATTCTTGTACCGTAGAGAATGTTCATATAAGACAAAGAGAAGAAGTGGTTCCAGTCACATGCTCCACTCTGAAGTCGTTCGTTCATGCTACCCGGTCGATCGAGCCTAACGAGAAACACGGAAAGGCCGAAGGTCGCACATGCATCTCCTATTCGTTCATAGACTGCAATCACAGTTACCCGCTCATTCATCAACCAGTTGCTAACACTTCAATTAGGTACTCTCCTCCTGTCGATCGTATACCAATTCCTGAAGGGTCGCATCTACATTTTGATCTACAAAATTTAGTCGCTCACCCAAACTATTCGGACCTATGCAGTTGCTCACCCCCGCAAAGTCATTCGCTCTTATAAAGTTGCTTGTATTGGACAACTGGAGATAGTTGTCGACAGTTGGCTACAGCTAGACTGGGGAATTTTAGTAAATCATGAGACAAGTGATCCACAACCTGCATATATGAATTTCAGCTCATTTCTTCATGGGAGCTCACCTATAAATAGGCCATGGCTGCCACCATAAAGGGGGGGAGGGCTTCTGGCTACCACGAAGTGCTGCTAAATTGTTCCCCCATCCATTCCTTAAGCATTCCAATCATGATCATTACCTCCATTCGAAGATCTTCCATCCATCTGGCCATGGAATCGGAAAAAAAAACCAAAGATATACTCTTCCTCCATCGCTCATTCATCCTTCTCCTCCACAGATTCCACCACTCCTTCATTGAATCCTGTGAACCTAAGCGAGATTTGTGTGTAAAAGTGAGAATATGTTGAGAGAGCAAGAAGATGTATGAAAAAGGAGAGTTTATATGTTTTGTAACCATTGTTATGATAATACAAACCATCTTCATAGTGGATGTAGGCCTAGCATAAGGCTGAACCACTCTAAAGTCTTATTTCCATTTTACTTTCTTTACATTTTCATTTTTAATTGTCATTGAGTGCGGCTCCATTTATTTCCTAACCATCTTGGTGAAGTGCGATTCTCGTACCATTTCCATTTTTTGGTAAAACATTTGGCGCCCACCATGCGTCCGTATTTGCATCTTTCCCTATTGAAATCCAATGAGATTTTCTAATGAAAAACTTTGTTTGTAATCGTGGGTGTGCCGAAGGAGGTTACATGCAAAGTTGATGTAACAACCCGAAAATCTGGGCCAGTTTAAAATTTTTATTTTGGCAATTTTAGCGAATTTTGATTATTTAAAATGAATTATTTTAAATAATATCGACGAGAAATTTATTTTGAATATAATTCGAACGTATATATTATACGCGTCGTCGTTAGAATATAAATATTTATATATAATTATAAATGGAATTGAAAATGGCGCGGTAGTTCGATAATTCGATTTCAAACTTCAATTGAATGTACCGGGTGCAAAACAATCCGGATTTTAGTGAAACCAAAAATAATGGAATCTAATTGACAATATCTTTCTATCGAATCCGAAAAACCCAGATTTCATAGCGGGAATCAAAAGATATGTCCAGTTGAAAATTCTGAATAGTCGCTATGGAATTCAGGCCCTTAAAAATGGAAATTTTGCAAATGACCTCGGATTTCGACGAAACCACTTTTGTTGGATCCGTAGTGTCAAGTTATTGCTAGATTCCAAATTTCATAATTTTTAGAATCAATATGTGAGCGTGGCGAAGGAAAACGCGTTTGACCAGTTTTAGTTGATTTTAATCGACTGGAAATTGGCCATTTTTCTAACGGTCTCAGAATTCGACGAAACTAGTTTTGTTAGGACCGTATCGTCAATATGAAGCTAGAAAATATTTTTCGGGAAATTTTCGAGCTAGTATGTGGCCCCGGTAATTTGAAATGTACGTTTAAAATTCAATATAGTGATTTAAATATAAACTCAACGAAAACTGATTGTAACGATCGAATCAGCTTACGATACATATCCCATTGTGTTCGGAATGGGGGTAAAACGCTAGGGACGACAGTCGGCGGGTTCAATTTCGAGTTCATATGAAAAGTCAACAAATGGAGAATCAAATGGAATAAAATAATAATTATAAACTTATATAAATAACCCTTTTTGACCAGTCAAAACCCTAATCCACCCCCATTCCCTTTTCTGCGCCGCTACTCTCAAACCGACAGCAGGAATCGTTCAAAATGAATTCCCTCTTATCTCCCTCCAAATCCAATAATTAACGAAAATTACTAAACGGAAATTGAGGAGCATCATGAGTTCTATAAAGTGGACGGACGAGATTGGATTTGCTGTTGTGTCTCGCAAGAATTAGTGGCTCCATCATCCACCGTTCGAGCACGCAGATCGAGGCGACAGGAAGGCCGAGTTGGCCGAGATTACTGGAGGCGGAGGGGCTCGAGGCGGCGGTCATCCTGGCGTAGTCCGATGGTGATCCGGTCATCCGGCGAGGCGACAATTCCAAGCCCTAGCGCACGACAATGTTGGGTTTCCTGGAACCTGGAGCAGAACGGGCAAAGTGGAAGGGTAATTAACCCTTAATGACAGCAATTAATGATAAATGGTGTGACTAAATTATATTAACTTGTGTATAAAATTGTAATATAGATATACGTTGTTTAAAAATACAAGTATACATTATTTTCAAAATACCGTTTTTAGAATAGAAAATATACATTATTTTAGAAAAGAAAATATTATTTTAGAAAAGAAAATATTGTTTTTAGAAAAGAAAATATTGTTTTTAGAATAGAAAATATACAGTTTTTAGAATTGAAAATAAACATAGCGACATTTTAGAACATAAAAGTAGCATTGTTTTCTTTTGAAATAACGTATATAAAAATAAAAGAACTTTGCTTAGAAAAATATACATATGATTTGAAAAGAAAAATATACGTATGTTTTGAATTGAAAGAAATAACATCGTTTTGAAAAGGGATTTTTATGTACCTTAGCATTATATAGGAAAGATGTGATTTTTAAAAGTATGAAGCAATAATAAAAATATGATTTTTATATATTGAACTTCGAAATAAAAATATGATTTTTATATATGGAATAGCGAAGTAAAAATTCGATTTTTACATAGGTAGTGAAAGTGGACAACGAAGGTAACAACAAGGCGGGAACGAAGGAGATTTATATCAAAGAAGAGTCATGATGTTTGGATAGCTATCAGTGAGAATTTCTCACCTTTCAATTTCTTTTCTAATTATATATATATACTAGGATGCAGATGGTGCTTAGTAGCACCCGACACAATCGTCCACAGACCATGGACTTGTTTGTTTGGTTGCATATATTAGTTATATGATTTGATTTGAATTTGGTTGTTTGGTGATTTTGATTGATGTGTGAATGGCGTGGGCCTTCACTAGACCGGGGATAAGGCTAGGCCTTGTCCCGTTTCTAGTATCGTGCCGTTATGCCGCCGAAATTTTCTAAAATATGTTAGAAAATAAAAATATCATTTTATTTAAAGAATGAACTGAATAGAAATTCATATGTTAGAATAAAATGTTTTGTCGTTAAAAATATAAATTTTAACGTGAATGTAAATAAATAAATATTCATTTACAAACCAGACGGTTTGTTTATGTACACCTATTTGAAGGACATTGATTTGGTCGATAAATTTTACACATCGCCCAACTGCACAAATAAAATATGTGTTTGATTGTTTGAAACCCCACACGGGTGTTGGGATGAAATTTGAAGTTCACTCATCCTGATTGATTAAATATGTCGATCGATCGATTGACAGGCTGTTATAAGCGTTAGATATCTATATTTGATGCTTATACAGTGTAGTGCACTTTGGTTGATGGTTGATTATTTTTCAGTGCTATTATATACATGTGTTGTATGGAATCCATATAATTAACTTTATATGGTAATTGATTGGGCCTCATTCTAATTTGAAAAATAAAGATCAATATAAAATAAAGGTTCATGTGTTGACAGTACTCATCCATTGAGATTGGTCATGTGTTGAACGAAATATTTTAGTAATAAAATTTACATCTTTATCAATATAAAATAAAGGTTCATGTGTTGACAGTACTCATCCATTGAGATTGGTCATGTGTTGAACGAAATATTTTGATAATAACAACTATTTTGAAAAAGAAATATTTGAAATAGAATATTTGAAAATAGAAATTTATGAAGCCGTGTTGATTAGATTGACGCCATTTTGACGTGAACGATATTTATATCAATTTTATTCATTTCGAAATGAAATGAATTGAAAACGATTTCGAAATGAAATGAATTGAAAACGATTTCGAAATGAAATGAATTGAAAACGATTTCGAAATGAAATGAATTGAAAATGATTTCGAAATAAATTGAATTGAAAACGATTTCGAAATGAATTGAATTGTAATTGAATTGAATTCAAATTGAATTGAAATTTGAATTGAATAGAAATGAATTTATAAAGAAGAATTCAATTTTGCTTTGGATTGAAATGGAAGTTGAAATTGTTTTTGAAACGAATTTAAAACTATTTATATAATTCGTTTTAATTAGAAATCGACGAAATATATATATATATATATATATATTATATATATATAATATAATGGCCTGAATAGAACGCGCCGCGCCGCGGCAGTTCGTGAATTTCGACCATTTATTTCAAACGGACATTACGGGAGATCCGACCGTCGGATTCTCCTAAAACTGGAACCGTTGGGTTCGTATCGAAAAGAGCTTTCTAACGAATATTAGATATTTGAAATCTAACGGTTGGATTTGGAGTTACGTCCAAATCAAATTTGAAAAAGGTCGCTGTAAGTGCAGTTCGATGGCCATTGATGGAAATCGACTGTACGGGCCTTGATAAAATTATTAAAAACAGTAATAATTTGTGTAAAATCATAAGAAATGATTTGTGAAGATTCGGGATGAAAAACTCCATATTTGAAAAGATAAAAATATATTTTTATCGAAATGAACTAGTTTGAACAAGAAATATAATTCTATTTATTTTTAAATAAATAAATTGAATCTGAAAAGGGTTTTAAAAATAACCAGAATTTCCAATGATTGCATTGGAGTGGATTTGAATCGAAATTGTCTTCGGAATATTTCGATGTTGGAATTCGTGATTATACAGATGTTGTTATAGAAATTTGAAAGATATATATTTATATCGTTATTTCCAATACGACATTTGTTAATCGTAGAATTTGATATTGAATATAAGCCGATATATTTTCTATTCAGAGCCTTATATTGAATATCAAATGTGATTTGGGTTTGTCGTGAATGGTGTCTTCACTAACGCTGTTCTTGAACCCAGTTGAGAAAAGATTAAATCTTTTTATTTAGATTTAATGAAGTGTACCAATTAAATGATATTTAATTGGAATTGAATTGGTATTGATTTTTGGGTTTATCGTGAACAGTGTTTTAAATAACACTTGTTCTTTAACCCGATAATTAATGGAATGTGATTTTGGGTTTATCGTGAACCGTGTTTTAAATGACACTGATTCTTTAACCCAGTTAACGATTAAAACTAAGTGGAGTTTTAATGAATCTTTAATTAGATTGAAATAATCGAGAATGGAGTATCACCAGTTTTGCTCCAGGCGATAGTTAAATCTTTAACTAGATTTGAACGTGAAATGGTAATTGAATTTACCGATAACACCGTGGTGTTAGATATGAAGTATTACCAGTTTTACTTCATGGGATAAATAGGTTGGGATTGGGGAATTAAAACAAATGATTACTTCGGTAAGTTTCGTTAATCCCGACTAGTTGAATCGAAGTTCAAAAGATGATAAAAGAATAAATTCAGGAAATTTATCTTGGATAAAATTAATGGGAACTTTTCCCTATGAATGTGAAAATTAGAAACTAACTGTCGGTTAGCTAAGCAGAATGGTTTTCTGAATATTGATCTGATGTTGGTTTCGGCCTTCGGGGTTTATATTTGTGGAATTATTCTCTTGATTAATTTACGGTTAGTGACTGATGAATTGGAATGAGGCGTATGTTGTGTTTGTGTAACACTTATTTAAAATATACGCGAGTTATTCGGAAAGACCGGGTTTATCCCATTCTGAATAACTGATACGACGATAAGTCGAAGATGAAGACGATGGTCGAAGACCGGAGGTCTTCACGTCGTTTGGGTAATTACTGATGATCTTGATTGGGCTGTACACCCAAGAAGATGGAAACAGTTAGTGATCGTCCAGACGTACTTGGAGATCGATGGATATGCGGGGTACTAGGTGCCTCCGGTTTCGTTCGGACCCAGAACGGACTTGAAAAAGGACGGTGTGTCTGACATTGGATTTTAGTCCGTGTGATTGATCTATATTAAATATATATCTGTTTGGCGGCGGAGAATTTATTCTCTTGCTTAACGCCCTTCTCTGAGACGTACGAGCTCAGGGGTTATATATTGATGGATATCAAACGCATGGAGTGAATTGCCTGTGTGGCATGCCTAAGTGGCAATTGATCAAGGCTTCTGTTGAAAAGCAAAGTCTTGTGGTTGATGATCGAAGCACGGCCTTTGTGGCGTAGCTTTGTGTAACGTTTACTTTGCGAGTTTCACACCCGGTATGAACCAAAAACGGGAGACGGACCTCAGGGAGGGCCTACGTTTCCTCCGAGCTAAAAGTGGCGTCAGTGGTTTTACACGCCCTGACGAGTTTGACTTATGTGGTTGTTGCTGTTGCGAGGCGCCTCGGATTGATCGGTCGTTCTCGAACCGATGGAGTCATTTAGTTGGCTCGCTTACGCCCCAAAGGGCGGCGAAACGTAGTGCTCAGGTATAATAATCCACATCGGTGGACCGGCCCTGACGATCCAAGGGTCGATGCGTTCTGATCCTGAGACTCGGGCTAGGCAGTCTCGAATCAGTGAGGATCTTGCCCCTAGCCTCGGTTCATACCATAAATGATAACCCAACTTCCAATACGACGTCTTGCGGTTTTGATTGTAAACTTATATATGGCGACATAGTGTTATGGGGCATTCATGCCGCCTATGATTGATACTTATGATTTGAAGTTGTTTTATACACTATGCACTTATAGTAGTATCAAATGATTTGTTTTAAACGTACTAAGCATTCTTTGGCTGTTATAAGGGAAAACCCTATCCTCGGCTGCGTTGCATTGTGTGATGGGACCTGGGTCTTATAACAGCTTCATTTTTCTTTATTTAGCATTGCGCTATTTGTTTTATGCACTGGTATTCTTGGGAGGAAACCCGTTCCGTGTTATACGGCGTGGTCCCTTAATTTACCTAACTTTAAAATAAAGATTAACTGTTTTAGTTCTCACACCAGTCACATGACTAACCCGGAGTTTATTGTTTTAACCTAAACTCTGGGTGCCCCTAATTTCGTCACGGGCAGCTAGTAGTTTTGGTTTTGCAGATTTATATTCACAGGATCCTGGTTTACAGCTGGAACGATATCCGGAAAGCTTTGTATCCGTATATCTCTTCTAGTTGTGTATTGTATTATTTCCGCTGCTATGTATTTAAATGTAATTTAAATCTCTGATATTTCTGTGTAATATTCTTTTATACTCTGTATATTCTTGTAATCTGATGCATTGTTGTAATATACAATGAAATGTTCTTCTGTATGTGTACTGATGTGGTTTGTTCTCGAACTATCCGACGCTTTCCTTTACGGGGAAGTTACGGGTTTTCACAGTTGACGACCTCACCAACAATATTAATATTGTCACATCACCCACCACCCATTTCGAGACAAGAGAATTATCAGAAATTGAGGACCAAAAGAGAGTTGGAAGAAGTGATAATAGGACTGACGAGTCAAATAACCATTGCAAACAGTGCAATGATGAAAAAACTTGAGTCGATGTTTGCTATTCAAGCCGCAACCGCAAAAGCCACACTAAGTGCCACTTGTTTCCAACCCGCTCGAATGAGTCAAGCATGTGATATAGAATTTCTGCTTCAAATGCGAAACAAGGAAATTCTATTTCGGAAGTTACATACCATGCTAATCGAGACCGTGCAAAGGCCAAATCACCTATGCGTGACTATTCCGATGACACAACCTCTCAATGGGTAAATGATCCTACGAAAGGGGCACATGCGCATCTCTCAAAAGAAAGCCCAATTTCCCTATCTCCAGATTATGATTACACGCCTAGACGAGAATCTGGCGAGGAAGAAGGCACTTGTCCCCTGGGCAGAGAGCGGGAATATATTCTAGGAATGGCGTGTGGAATTGTGAAGGAAAGCTTAAAAAACAAGGATAATCAAAAAGAGTAGGAATTTTATCCTAGTAAGACCCCACTCACCGAAAGAATTAAAATGGCTATATATACACAGAAATCTAAACCTCCAATGTTGCAATCCTACAATAGGACAAGCGACCCAAACATGTTCCTATGTAAATATGATCAACATATGAACGGGGCGCGCGCTACCGACGAGATCAAATGCCTGTATTTTCCAACTTATTTAAAAGGGGTGGCCTACCTCTGATTCACAAAGTTGCCGCCAAGTTCCGTGGATAACTTCGCTGTTTTGGCCAGATTATTCAATAAGCAGTTCAGGTTCCAAGTAGCTAGAGTCAGGGATGTCATGGAGCTAAGTGAACTACGACAAAGACCAGGAGAGTCCGTCAAAGCTTTTCTCAATTGCTTTAATATGGCAGTAGCTGAAGTTGAAAATTATGAGCCCCGTCTAGTTCTGATGCCTTTGAAAGGGGCCATATGTAAAAAGACCAAGTTAGGCTGGTGGATTAAGAAGAAGAAACCAGATACACTCGAACAACTACTTAATAAAGCTTAAAAATATACGAGTGTTGAAGAGAATTCAGTGCGTGAACAACTAAAGAGGAAAGGTAGTGCGCAAAGTAGCTCTAATAGTCAGGAAAGGAGCAATGAAGGAATGGATGAGCAGGCTAAGAAGAAGCTATGCTTTTTTAAGAATTCTGAGCTCTGTAACACCGCGAATTATGAATGATTGAATTAACTAAATTTAAGAACACTTAATTTTCAAAAGAGGAATGAAGGGAAATGGGTTGCGCCATTGCATTCATCTCGGAATTCTGCTTGAGATAGAGTTCGAGTTTGCGTAAATCGGACTACGTATGAGGAAGTTATGGGCCTCGGAAGTTTGAGTAATTAAGCAGAATTAATTAAAGTTAAACCCAGCCAGAAAATTCAAATTCAAATTCAAATTCGAAATTGCAGGTACCTGGGTTGGGCGGGAAAATTCCCACCCACGACCCAAGTCGACTAGGGGGTCGGCCAGGGGGTCGACCTCCCCCCTATACAGGTAGAACCTGGTTCGGCCAGTTTGCTGCATGGTGCGATTTTTAGGCCTGGGACGATTTTTGATGGTCCAGAACAGTTCTAGGGTTAATCCTAAGGCCTAAATAACTTCCTACACCTATAAATATGTCATCAACCTAACCCTAATTCATAAAATAATTTCTAAGACACCATTATGCTGCCAAACTCTCTCTTGAACCCTAGCCGCCACCTCTAACTCAAATTGCAAGCATTCAACTTCAACTCAAATTAAAGATTAGAGCTTCTACAACAATTCAAGAAGATAAATTAGCAACACCGCAACGTTTCTACACCAATTTCAGTGCATAATTCTATTCTTTAACCACAAGAGGTGAGTACAGTTATTTTCACAAATTTAATGGGATTAAAGTAACATGAAAAAGTTATAAAGAGGGTTTATATGTATGTGTGTAATTTAAATCTCTTCCAAGTTTTCACCTTTTGATTCATGTCATCATATGCTTATGTCTCTATGTAAAGTTCATACCTTTTATCAGTTTATTCATGTTGAATCTGTCATTATGCCTCTATGCCAGTTTATATGCCCCTTTATTTCATGATGTTGTGTTAATTCCAATTTTTTATGATTTGATTCTCTCTTCTTATCCCTATTCCTTTTATTTTTGGATCTAGGCTACTTTCGAGCCTATGTTAAATATACACACGAATGTGAATACGTGGGAACGATGGGAATATGTGAAATATGGAAAATTGGATATTATTGGATATTTTGGATAATTGGATAATATGTGGAATTGGCATATTTGGGTATGAATTACATGGAAATCGATGAAATTGCCTAAAATTGTAAATTTGTAATTGAGGCTAATTAATATGTAATTAGTGACAATTTGGAATAGGCAATATTATAAACATGATTATATGTTTAATTGGATATACATGACACGAAAATTGGGTATGGGTGAAATACGATGTTAATGAACCTTTGACACGAGGCTAGGCGCAACTGTGACGTAAGACTGCCCGGAACCACCCGGCAAATCCAGCGGTCACAATTGGACGTCTAATGTGAGAGGTCAAAGAAATGAATTGTAGGCGTAATGGTTAATGACACGAGGTTAGACCCGGTTCGTGGCGTAAGACTGCCCGAAACCGCCCAGCAAATCCAACGGCCACAAAGTGTTCGGTCTAATGTGGGAGGTCATGCACCGTTCGTCATAAGGATTGAATTAAGGGATTCTAACCATAATAAGACATGGGTATGGTTAGAGGGTTAATTGGGGTGACATGTAAATTATGACATATAAATATGGACTTAACCGAAATAAGATGAGACATGTAAATTATGACATGTAAGTATGGACTTAACCCAAGCTTGTTTAAGGCATGGACATTTAAATTTATAATGGTTAAGTGGGAGAAACACCTAGTGGGCACCAAGAATAGGTGCGAGGCTTGTGTCGGATGGGGACCAATTTCAACCAGTAACCCGTTTGAGTATCTAATTGGGCCTGGTACTAGGCCGGGGTTGGGGCACGCTTACTGGGCTTGAATATAAGAGGTCAAAATGTGAATAGCGGTGGCAACACAAGTCCAACGGGTTCATGTGCGTGCATGGGTCCGAGCTAGTAGGTAAGACGTTGTTGCATCGTGTAGGTATGGCCGTGCATTTCACGTTGGTATCGAGGTTGCCACTTTGGGGAGTGATACACCCCACGGTGGGGCCAGCACGGGTGCCTACGGGGTTTAGGGAGCCGATCAAATGGGTAGGGTAAGGGTACCTGAGCGGTGGTAGGAGCAAGTCGGCACCTACGATAGCAGCTAGGTACAAGTAACTACCAAGTATGTCATGTGGGCACAGTTAGTGGGAAGGGATCAACCTTGAGTAAAAGAGACTAGTAGATGTGCGGTGCAATTAAGTAATGTGGTGTAACTTAGCAAAAGTGCGGTGTAACGAAATACATGTTGGTTGAGTTGGATAGTCCTTTGGGTGCTAGTCTGATGTTGACTTCGGTCTTCGGGGTTAGTACTTGGAGGGTTGTTCGCTTAGCCAAGGTGTAGGATTGTCTTAGTACTTAGGAACGGAATCATCTTGTCCATCCTTTTTATGTACCTTATCTATGTTACGGCCATATCATGATGCCTATTTACGTCTTGGTCATTTACCTTTCCTATTATTTGTTAAAATTACTGGACTCGCCAGACTTTATATCTGACCCGTTTTGTTTCCACCTCTTTTCTTTCCACCTCTTTTCTTTCCTCCCCCCCTCAGGTTTGCAAGGAGGGAATACTATAGCTTAGTGTCGATTTCTTTCAGTTGCTTGTAGAGAGTAAATGTATCGCTTTGGACTGTCTCATCTTTATGGCTTTGCTTATGCTTAGTGGGGATTTATGCATTTATGTTATTTAAGTATTTGCTTCTTTATGTACTTTGAAGTTTTTGGAAAAGACTATTGATCCTGTTGTAATGGTTTTGGAAACTACTTATGTAAGCTTGTTTTGAGTTATGATGCTATGAAATAAGTTTCATCTTCCGTTGTGTTGTTTTATTTATTTATTCTTGTAATTTATCTGTTCTATACAACAATAGCGCTTCATGGACATTGATGCATTCCCTTTGTGAGTGATATTAATGGACATGGGGTGTTACACGTGGTATTGGAGCCAGGTTAAAAGAACAGATAAAAAGTTTTGAAAAGTGTTTTCAAAAGTATTATTTTCCTAGAAAGTATTTTCAAAAACTTGTTTTAAAGAAGCTATTTTCAAGGAAAGTTTACTTTAAGGAGCATAATCACCACAAGCCATACATCTCTCTTTCGCTTCCCTTATTTTGAAACTCTTTTCTTTTTCTTTTCAACATGTCTGGAGCATCTAAGATACTAGAGGGTGTTCATGTACTCGGTTGGTTTCGTCAATATCTCGAGGCTAGGGCTGCTACCACGGGTCCGGCCGACGTTCCTCCTCCTCCTCTCCCAGCTCCAGTCATTCCTCCGCGTGGAGGCATTTTCTCCAAGATATGTAAAGACTTTCGTTCGATGGGTGGAAAACCTTTTAGTGGATCTGAAACGTTCGTTGAAGCTAGAAATTGGTTGAAAGAAGTGGAGGATCTGTTTGGCATTTTCGATTTGGACGATTGTAGGAAGGTCCAACTGGTAGCTTGGTTGATGAAGGACAAAGCTTCGTTTTGGTGGGAGGTTACTAATGGAGAGCGTGCTGTAGAGACGTGGGCAGATTTTAGGGGAAGGTTTGAGTTGAAATTCCTTTCTCAAGCTGAGGAGAGTATGTACATGGAGAGGTTCTTGACATTGAAGCAGAGAAACTTGACAGTAAAGGAGTATGTGACCGAATTTAATAAGTTGGCGAGATTTGGGCTAGAGTTGATGAATACGCCTCATAAGAAGGCCTTGAGGTTTGCAAAGGGCCTAAATGAACCGCTTCACAGTTTGGCTATGTCCCACATTCCAAATGGGGCTACGTATGAAAAGCTTGTTGATATGGCATACATGCATGAAGAAGAGAAGGGTGTAAGTACTTTTAGGCCGCAAGATAAGAAGGAGGATCCAAAGAAAGCCCAACAACAAAAGAAAGGTGGTAAAGAAAAGAGGAAGTGTCACAACTGTGGGATACCCGGCCACTTAAAGAAAGACTGTAGGAAGAAGAAGAAGTTAGCTTGTTATCATTATGGTGATGCGGGTCATGCTGTGAAGGACTGTCCTAAGAAGCAAGGGCAGAGGGCAGGTTCTACTTCGGGAGGGCAGGTTCACGCCCTCATGGCTCCGGGGCAGGAAGAAGGTAGAAAAATTTCTGTCGAAAGTTTGATTTTCTTGTTTGATCATCCTGTCCGTACTTTATTCGACTCTGGCGCATCACATTCGTTTATCTATGCATCATTAGTTGAAACACTGCACTTAAATACTAGTCTCATTGTGGATCCCATTATAGTCTCAAATCCTATTGGTGGGTCGGCTCATTTATCCATGGTTTGTAGGGATTTGAGATTGTCTATCTTAGGCGTTGTTTTTGAATGTAATGCTTTTGTGCTTGGTTTCATGGGTTATGGCTTGATTCTAGGGATGGATTGGCTAGCCATATATGGTGCCATCCAAGATTGTGAATGAAGGGTAGTAAAATTGTTGACTCGTAGTGGAAAGACCCTTGATATTTCTTGTGACCCTAGAGGATCGGTGATGCTTAGTTATCTTGAGTCACTTGACGCATCCAATGATGATTTACATTCTGTTCGTATAGTCCGTGAATATGTTGATGTCTTCGATGAGGTGAGGGGTCTACCCCCAAAACGTGAGATAGACTTTCGTATTTATCTTGTAGACAATGCAAAACCAGTATCTCTGCCAGTACGCTACATGGCTCCTTGTGAGAGGAGGGAGCTCAATAAGCAAGTAGGGGAGTTGCTTGAGAAGGGGTTCATAAGACGTAGTATATCGGAGTGGGGTGCTCCAGTAGTATTTTCCACGAAGGCGGATGGGTCCCTTAGACTTTGTGTGGACTATAGAGAACTCAATAAGCTTACTAAGAAGAATAGGCACCCATTGCCGAGGATTGACGATCTCTTCGATCAGTTAGTTGGCGCCTCAGTGTTTTCGTAGTTGGACTTAGTCACTGGTTTCCATCAATTGAGAGTGGCTGAGGATAGCATAGACAAGACTGCCTTCAGGACTCCGGACGGTTTCTATGAGTGGCTTGTGATGACCTTCGGTTTGATAAATGCCCCCGCATACTTTGTTGACTTGATGAGTAGGGTGTTTAGGGAGTACCTTAATAAATTCGTGGTGGTCTTTGTGGACGACATCTTGATCTTTTCTAAGAGTGAGGAAGAGCATGCCCTACATCTTAGGGAAGTGTTGGAGACCCTTCGAGTGCATAACCTTATAGCTAAATTTTCTAAATGTCACTTTTGGAGGAAGGAAGTGTGATTCTTAGGGCACGTGGTGTGACGGCCTAGAATTTCGCTCGATCCGAATCAGTCGTTAAACCGATCTAGAATGTTCGAAACCCCTGACTGTTGAGAACAGGACAAATCAGAACACAAACAGAAGAACATTTCATTGCTATTACAACAATTCCCTCAGATACAAGAATATACAGAGTATAAAAGAATAAATTACATTCGATAAATATCAGAGATTACAGTAAATTACATAGTAGCGGAAAATAATACAAAGCACAACTGAAGGTGGTATACGGATAGAGAGCTTTCCGGATATCATTCCAGCTGTAAACCAGGATCCTGTGAATATAAATCTGCAAAACCAAAACTACTAGCTGCCCGTGCGGAAAATAGGGGCACCCAGAGTTTAGGTTAAAACAATAAACTCCAGGTCAGTCATGTGACTGGTGTGAGAACTAAAACAATTATTTAAAACTTTACTTTTAAAAGAGAGTAATTCAAGGGACCACGCCATATAACACGGAACGGGTTTCCTCCCAAGAATACTAGTGCATAGAATAAACAGCACAATGCTTTTTCGAAAAATGAAGCTATTATAAGACCCAGGTCCCATCACACAATGCAACGCAAGCCGGAGGATAGGGTTTTCCCTTATAATAGCCAAACATGCTTGGTACGTCTAAAACAAATCATTTGATACTATAATAAGTGTATAGCGTCAAAACATTTAAATCATAAATATCAATCATAGGCGGCATAGCTACCATCTACTATGTCGCCATACTAGTTCTACAATTAAAACCGAATTATCACGTATTGGAAATTGGATTCCATCATGAGTCGAGGCAAGGGGCAAGCTCCTCTCCGCGTTCGAGACACTCTAGCAAATGTCCCAGGGCTACGCACTCTGGGCAACCCCTGGATCGGTTGGGCCGGTCCTCACTTACGTTAGAGGATTGGCAATTCCTGAACACACGTTTCCCGGTCCTTACAGACCTATAATCGAGGCGCCTCATTCCAACAACAACAAAGGTGAAAAGTATATAAATGTCAGGGCTGGTAAGTCACTGACACCACCAAAGCTAGAAAGAAATGTCGTGCTCTCCCAACGGCCCGTATCCCGTTTTTAACTCATACCGAGGTGTGAGGCTCGCGAGTTCACGTTATACACAAAGCTACGCCACAAAGGCCGTGCTTTGATCATCAACCACAAGACTTTGCTTTTCAACAGAAGCCTTGATCCATGCAACTCAGTATGCCACACAGGCAATTCATGCCATGCGATTGATATCTATCGATATATAACCTCTAAGCTCGTACGTCTCAGAGAAGGGCGTTAAGCAAGAGAATAAATTCTCCGCCGCCAAACAGATATATATTTAATAGAAATCAATCAACACGGAATAAAATCCAATGTCAGACACACAATCCATTTACAAGTCCGTTCTGGGTCTGAACGAAACCGGAGGCACTTTCCTCGCATATCCATCCATCTCCAAGTACGTCTGGACGACCACCAACTATTTCCATCCTCTTGGGTGTACAGCCCAATCAGGATCGTCAGTAATAATCCAAACGATGTGAAGATTTCCGGTCTTCGACCACCGTCTTCATCTTCGACATATCGTCGAATCGGTTATTCAGAATGGGTATAAACCCGGCCTTTCCGAACAACCCGCGTATATTAAAAACAAATGTTACACAAACACAACATACGCCTCATTCCAATTCATTAGTCACTAACCGCAAATTAGCAAGAGAACAATTTCCTAAACATTAACCCCGAAGGCCGAAACCAACATCAGATCAATACCCAGGAAACCATTCTTCTTAGCCAACCTACAGCTAGTTTCTAAATTCCACATTCTTAGGGAAAGGTTCCCATTAATTTTATCCAAGATAAATTCTTTAAAATTTATCCTGTAATCTTCCTTTGGATGTTGTTTCAAACCAAATTATGGTTTTTCTAAACTAGTCGAGATTAGCGAACCACACCGAAGTAATTATTTATTTTATTTCCCAATCCCAACCTATTCATCCCATGAAGCAAAACTGGAAATACTCCATATCTAACACCGTGGTGTTATCGGTAAAATTAATTACCATTTCACGTTCAAATCTAATTAAAGATTTAACTATCGCTTTGGAGCAAAACTGGTAATACTCCATTCTCGCTCATTTTCTAAATTTGATAATTTAGATTGCAAATTCACATTTCAATCTAATTGCAGATTCGTTAAAACTCTTTTTACTGGGTTAAAGAACTAGGTGTTATTTAAAACAAAGTTCACGACAAACCCAAATCACATTCTATTTGTTATCGGGTTAAAGAACTAGGTGTTATTTAAAACACAGTTCACGACAAACCCAAATCACATTCTATTTGTTATCGGGTTAAAGAACTAGGTGTTATTTAAAACACAGTTCACGATAAACCCAGATCACATTCTAGTTCAATTCAAATCGAATATATTAGGAATTTCGATTATTTAAAACCCCTTTTTAAAACTAATTTATTTATTTAAAAACAATTCGGGTTTTAAATTGAGTTCAAACTAGTTCATTTCGATAAAAAATCATTTTTATCTTTTCAAATATGGGGTTTTTCATCCCAATTTTTCCCAAATCATTTCTTATGATTTTACACAAATTATTACTATTTTTAATAATTTTATCAAGGCCCATACAGTCGATTTCCAACAATGGCCATCGAACTGCACTTACAGCGACCTTTTTTGAATTTGATTTGGACGTATCTCCAAATCCAACCGTTAGATTTCAAATTTCAAATATTCGTTAGAAAGCTCTTTTCGATACGAACCCAACGGTTCCGGTTTTAGGAGAATCCGATGGTCGGATCTCCCGTAATGTTCGTTTGAAATAAATGGTCGAAATTCACGAACTGCCGCGGCGCGGCGCGTTCTATTTAGGCCATTATATTATATATAATATATATAATATATATTGCTTCGATTTCTATTTGAAACGAATTTTATAATTAGTTTTAAATTCGTTTCAAAAACAATTTCAACTTTCCTTTCATTTCAAATCAAAATTGAATTTTCTTTATGAATTCGTTTAAAGTTCATTTCTATTCAATTCAAATTTCAATTCAATTTGAATTCATTTCACTTCGTTTTAAATTCAATTCGGATACGTTTTCAATTCGATTCAATTCAAAGTGGTTTTCTATTTGAATCAAATTCATTATATGTTCAATTCGAGTTCAATTCGAATTCAAATCAGTTTTCTAATCCATTCAATTCGAAATCGTTTTATATTGAATTCATTTCGAAATTGTTTTATATTCAATTCATTTCGAAATCGTTTTATATTCAATTCATTTCCATTTTCTATTCAATTTGATTCAAATTTCATTTCAAAATATTCGATTTCGAAATCACTTTTCAATATTCATTTTTTTTTAAATGAATAAAATCGATATAAATATCGTTCACGTCAAAATGGCGTCAATCTAATCAACAACGGCTTCATATATTTCTATTTTCAAATATTCTATTTCAACTATTCTATTCAACAAATGAATATTTATTTTTGTCAACACGCGACTAATCTCAACGAATGAGTACTGTCCACGTGTGACTATTTTGTTATTTAACATATTTTATGAAAATTAAGGTATCTATCGTTTGATATTAAATCAGACTCCAACCGTAAATTAGTAAGAGAACGATTCCCTGAATATTAACCCCGAAGGCCGAAACCAACATCAGATTAATATCCAGGAGACCACTCATCTTATCTATTTTCCAGTCAGTTTCTAATTTTATATATGATAAAGATGTAGATTTTATTTTAAAAATATTTCGTTCAACACATGACTAATCTCAACGGATGAGTACAGTCAACACATGAACCTTTATATTATATTGATAAAGATGTAATTTTTATTATAAAAATATTTCGTTCAACACATGACTAATCTCAACGGATGAGTACAGTCAACACATGAACCTTTATATTATATTGATAAAGATGTAATTTTTATTATAAAAATATTTCGTTCAACACATGACTAATCTCAACGGATGAGTACAGTCAACACATGAACCTTTATATTATATTGATAAAGATGTAGTTTTTATTATAAAAATATTTCGTTCAACACATGACTAATCTCAACGGATGAGTACAGTCAACACATGAACCTTTATATTATATTGATAAAGATGTAATTTTTTATTATAAAAATATTTCGTTCAACACATGACTAATCTCAACGGATGAGTACAGTCAACACATGAACCTTTATATTATATTGATAAAGATGTAATTTTTTATTATAAAAATATTTCGTTCAACACATGACTAATCTCAACGGATGAGTACAGTCAACACATGAACCTTTATATTATAATATTCTTAATTTTCTAAATTGGAATGAGGCCCAATATATGGATTTTCATACATCACACGTATATAATTGCATTGAAAAATAATCAACCATCAACCAAAGTGCACTACACTGTATAAGCATCAAATATAGATATCTAACGCTTATAACAGCATGTCAATCAATCGATCGACATATTTAATCAATCAGGATGAGTGAACTTCAAATTTCGTCCCAACACCCGTGTGGGGTTTCAAGCAATCAAACACAGATTTTATTTGTGCAGTTGGGCGATGTGTAAAATTTATCGTCCCAATCCATGTCCTTCAAATAGGTGTACATAAACAAACCGTCCGGTTTGTAAATGAATATTCTATTTATTCACATTCACTATATTCATTCTCACGTTAAAAATTATATTTTTAACGACAAAAACATTTTATTTTAACTTATGAATTTCTATTCAGTTCATTCTTTAAATAAAATGATATTTTCATTTTTCTAACATATTTTAGAAAATTTCGGCGGCATAACGGCACGATACTAGAAACGGGACGAGGCCTAGCCTTATCCCCGGTCTAGTGAAGGCCCACGCCATTCACACATCAATCAAATCCATTCATTCTCACCAAACAATTCAATTTCAATCAAATAATCTAATTAATTCTTGCAATCAAACAAACAAGTCCATGGTCTGTGGACGATTGTGTCGGGTGCTACTAAGCACCGTTTGCATCCTAGTATATATATATAACTAGAAAAGAAATTGAAAGGTGAGAAATTCTCACCGATTGCTATCCAATCATCTTGACTCTTCTTTGATAGAAATCATTCCCATTCTCGCCCATTGTCATCTTCGTTGCCCGTATTCTCTACATACGTAAAATCACATTTTTACTTTGCTAGTCAATATATAAAAATCGAATTTTTACTTTGCTATTCAATATATAAAAATCGAATTTTTACTTTACTATTCAATATATAAAAATCGAATTTTTACTTTGCTATTCAATATATAAAAATCGAATTTTTACTTTGCTATTCAATATATAAAAATCTCGCCTTTTTCAAAATAAAGATTTCGCCTTTTTCAAAATAAAGATTTCGCCTTTTTCAAAATAAAGATTTCGCCTTTTTCAAAATAAAGATTTCGCCTTTTTCAAAATAAAGATTTCGCCTTTTTCAATATAAAGATTTCGCTAATCAAAGATTTACACTTTCTTCCTCAAATGATCTATTCCTTTCTAATAAAAACCATTTCTTTGTCCTAATAAAAGCATATATTTTTATAACTCTACAACCTAAAAGATTATATTTTTACCTCGCAAAACAATATATAAAAATTCGATTTTTACTTCGTAAAACCATATATAAAAATTCGATTTTTACTTCGAATTCACACACATACCAATTGGAATTATATTTCGACAAGGATAGGTAAAATAAAGAAATAAAACTAATTAAATGAATAATAATGATATAAAAAAAACTTACAGTATTCGATATGGGGGGGGAGAAGGTGCGCTCGAGTTCAGGAGGGGGCTGCGGTGCCTGGCGTCGGTCGTGGGGAGGAAGGAGAAGAAGGGGAGGAGGGAGAGGGCGCGACGCTCGTCTGGAGGGAGGGGGAAGGAAGAGGAGAGCTGCGATGGGGGGAGGGGGTTGCGGCCATCCTAGATGGCGGCGCGGCGGTGGCGCACGCCCTGGGCGGTGGTGAAGCCCCGTCGATCGCCCCCCCTTTATCATTTTTTTTATTTTTTTTCTTTGATTAAATGAACTAACGGGGGGGGGGGGGGCTGGAGGTATAGGAGAGAAAAGGGGGGGAGAATATTATTTTTTTATTATTATTTTAATTAATTTAATTAATTTAATTTCAAAAAGTTGACTTTTTATTTCGATCTCAAAACGAGGCCCACCGCCTGTCGTCCATAGCGTTTTACCCCCATTCCGAATACAATGGAATATGTATCACAAGTTAATTCGATTGTTTCGATCAGTTTCCGTTGAATTTACATTTAAATCGCTATATTGAATTTTAAACGTACATTTCAAATTACCGGGGTCGCATACGAACTCTAAAAATTCCTGAAAAATATTTTCTAGCTTCGTATTAATGATACGGTCCTAACAAAACTAGTTTCATCGAATTTAGAGACCGTTTGAAAAATGGTCATCTTCCAGTCGATTAAAATCAACTGAAACTGGTCAAACACGTTTTCCTTTGCCACGCTCACATATTGATTCGAAAAATTATGAAATTTGGAATCTAGCAGTAATTTGACATCATGGACCCAACAAAACTGGTTTCGTCGAAATCCGAGGTCATTTGCAAAATGTCCATTTTTAAGGGCCTGAATTCCATAGCGACTATTCAGAATTTTCAACTGGACATATCTTTTGATTCCCGCTATGAAATCACAATTTTTCGAATTCGTTGGAAAGATATCATCAATTAGATCCTAATGTTTTTGGTTTCACTAAAATCCGGATTGTTTTGCACCCGGTACATTCAATTGAAGTTTGAAATCGAATTATCGAACTACCGCGCCATTTTCAATTCTATTTATAATTATATATAAATATTTATATTCTAACGACGACGTATATAATATATACGTTCGAATTATATTTAAAATAAATTTCTCCTCTATTTTATTTAAAATAATCTATTTTAAATATTCAAAATTCGCTAAAATTGCCAAAATAAAAATTTTTAACTGGCTCAGAATTTCCGGGTTATTACACGTGGTTTCCAAAGAAGGGATAGCCGTGGATCCCGCGAAGGTGGTGGCCATCCAAGATTGGAAGGTCCCTAAAAATGCTACCGAGGTGAGGAGTTTCTTGGGGTTGGCTGGCTACTATAGGAAGTTTATCAAGGACTTCGCAAAGATATCAGCCCCATTGACACGCTTGACGAAGAAGAACCTAGTTTTCACGTGGGATGTAGATTGTGATGATGCGTTCCAACGTTTAAAGAGAGGTTTGACCACATCCCTAGTCTTCGTGTTGCTAGATAGTAATAAGCCATTTACAATTTATACCGATGCTTGTGGGACAGGTCTAGGCGCAGTCTTAATGCAAAAGGGGAGGGTAGTAGCCTATGGAGGAAGGCAGTTGAGAGTGCATGAGAGAAATTACCCTACACATGGCCTAGAGTTGGCCGCTATTGTTTTCACGCTTAAGTCTTGGCGCCATTATCTTCTTGGCGAGAAATTCGAATTGTTCACAGACCACAAATCACTAAAATACCTGTTCTCTCAAAAGGACTTGAACTTAAGGCAGCAAAGGTGGATGGAATTCTTAGCGTCCTACGATTTTGAGATAGTATATACCCCTGGCAAGGGTAATGTGGTGGCAGACGCCTTAAGTAGGAAAAGGTTGTCCTTGAGTCCATTGTTTGTTGAGCGGCGAAGCTTAGAGTTCATCTCTACGTTTGACTTTAGACCTTCCATTGACTTTGTACCCGGTTTGCTAGCATCCTTAGAGCTTAGACCTACGCTTTTGGGACGGATTGGTGAGGCACAGCGAGATGACCCACAGTTGGTTGAGGTAGTAGAGAAGCTCATAAGGGGGAGTCATCGAGCCATCTCAGTAGGTATACCCTAGATGATAAGGTTTGGTTACGTAGGGACGGCAGACTTTGTGTACCACGGGACGAGAATTTGAGGAAGACCATTCTTGATGATGCACATCGTTCGAAGATGACCATTCATCCCAGCGAGGACAAGATGTACATGGACATGAGACGAGTTTACTTTTAGGCCGGTATGAAGAGGGATGTGGCCGAAGTTGTCGCTAGATGCTTGGTGTGCCAACAAGTAAAAGCATAGCAAAAGAAGCCCAGTGGGTTACTTCACCCATTGGAGGTCCCTCAATGGAAGTGGGAGAGTGTCTCGATGGACTTTGTTGATGGGTTGCCGAGATCGAGGAAGGGTAACACGGGGATTTGGGTCGTGGTAGACAGACTTACTAAGAGCGCCCATTTCATTCCCGTGAAGAGTAAGAGGACTGCTCCATGGTTAGCCTTGGTATCCATTCGAGAGATAGTTTGTTTGCACGGTGTTCCTTCTAGCATAGTGAGCGATTGCGACCCTATCTTTACTAGCGAGTTTTGAAAGAGCTTGCAAGAGGCGGTAGGGACTCAGTTATGTTTGAGCACCGTATATCATCCTCAGACGGACGGCCAGACCGAGAGGGTGAATCATATTCTAGAGGACCTTTTGAGGCTATGTGTTTTAGACTTCGGAGGTACATGGGAGGAGCATCTTCCTTTGGTTGAGTTCGCGTATAATAATAGTTTTCAGTCTAGCATTGGCATGGCACCTTTCGAGGCTCTTTATGGAAGGCCTTGTCGTTCACCTACATGTTGGTGGGAATCTACGGATAAGATCTTACTTGGGCCTGATATGATTAGAGAGACTTCAGAAAAGATCGATTTGATTCGAAGGAGGATGAAGACGGCGCAAGATAGGAAGAAATAGTATGCGGACAAGAGGAAGACAGATCTTGAGTTTGGTATTGGGGACATGGTCTTTATCAAGGTGTCTCCGTTACGGAATGTTGTTCGCTTTGGGTCCGTTGGGAAGTTAGCACCAAGGTTCGTAGGGACGTTTCCTATTAAGGAGAGGATTGGACAGATGGTGTATAGAGTGGAGTTGCCCGAGAGACTTAGTGGTATACACGACGTATTCCATGTATCACATTTGAGGAAGTGCTTGCATGAGACCGCGGAAGTGGTAGAGCCGAGCTTGCTTAGAGAGGTGGAGATAGAGCGTGATGCGACGATTCGACGAGCTCCTACGTGCATTCTTGGGTCGGAGATTAAGAAATTGAGGAATTGAGAGGTCAAGCTAGTCAAAGTGCAATGGGGAGATGATGAGAGAGACGCTACTTGGGAGACGAAAGAGAAGATGCGTTCATTGTACCCTTTTCTTTTCGAGGGTATGTCTTTTAATTTCTCCTTTATCGCTTAGCTTGTACTTGTTCTATCTTTAGTATGTCCTCTCGCTAGTATCTTTGACCTTTAGATAGGGTAGTCCTATGGTTGAAACATGTGTTTGAGACATGTTATGTATGGTGGATGCATGTGGATGCAAGTGTTTTCTAGTGGTTGCTCGTGGATGCAGATACACACACTTTAGGCACTAGATCGGCTCAGTCACTTTCATATTGCATATTGCATATAAATGGATGTATTTAGTAAAATGAATGTACATTGAATGTGTGTATCATATGGATGTTGCATCTAAATGAATGGTTGTGCACACATGTAGTAATGATATGTATAGGGTTCTTTGCATACATTATGGATACATGGCACTATCATTATTTGCATTAAGGAGGTCGACTGAATCAGTGGACCGCCTGATTTTGCACTAGAATACGAACATATACACCCACTATGCATATGTACATGAACAACATTAGAATTTTTTTAAGGACAATGGTTGCTTGTGGTTGATGGTTGAGTAGATGGATGATTGGATGGTAGGATACGTTCTTCTTGACTTAGAGATTTCGAGGACGAAATCCTTTAAGTAGGGGAGAATGTAACACCCCGAATTTTGAATGATTGAATTAACTAAATTTAAGAACACTTAATTTTTAAAAGAGGAATGAAGGGAAATGGGTTGCACCATTGCGTTCGTCTCGGAATTCTGCTTGAGATAGAGTCCGAATTTGCGTAAATCGGACTTCGTATGAGGAAGTTATGGGCCTCAGAAGTTTGAGTAATTAAGTAGAATTAATTAAAGTTAAACCCAGCCAGAAAATTCAAATTCAAATTCGAAATTGCAGGTAACCGGGCTGGGCGGGAAAATTCCCGCCCATGACCCAGGTCGACCAGGGGGTCGACCTGGGGGTCGACCAGGGGGTCGACCTCAGCCCCATACAGGTCGAACCTGGTTCGACCAGTTTTGCTGTGTGGTGCGATATTTGGGCCTGGGACGATTTTTGATGGTCCAGATCAGTTCTTGGGTTAATACTAAGGCATAAATAACTTCCTACACCTATAGATATGTCATCAACCTAACCCTAATTCATAAAATAATTTCTAAGACACCATTATGCTGCCAAACTCTCTCTTGAACCCTAGCCGCCGCCTCTAACTCAAATTGCAAGCATTCAACTTCAACTCAAATTAAAGATTAGAGCTTCTACAACAATTCAAGAAGATAAATCAGCAACACCGCAACGTTTCTACACCAATTTCAGTGCATAATTCTATTCTTTAACCACAAGAGGTGGGTACAGTTATTTTCACATATTTAATGGGATTAAAGTAACATGAAAAAGTTATAAAGAGGGTTCATATGTATGTGTGTAATTTAAATCTCTTCCAAGTTTTCACCTTTTGATTCATGTCATCATATGCTTATGTCTCTATGTAAAGTTCATACCTTTTATCAGTTTATTCATGTTGAATCTGTCATTATGCCTCTATGCCAGTTTATATGCCCCTTTATTTCATGATGTTGTGTTAATTCCAATTTTTTATGATTTGATTCTCTCTTCTTATCCCTATTCCTTTTATTTTTGGATCTAGGCTACTTTCGAGCCTATGTTAAAAATACGCGCGAATGCGAATACGTGGGAATGATGGGAATATGTGAAATATGGAAAATTGGATATTATTGGATATTTTGGATAATTGGATAATATGTGGAATTGGCATATTTGGGTATGAATTACATGGAAATCGATGAAATTGCCTAAAATTGTAAATTTGTAATTGAGGCTAATTATGTAGTTAGTGACAATTTGGAATAGGCAATATTATAAACATGATTATATGTTTAATTGGATATACATGATATGAAAATTGGGTATGGGTGAAATACGATGTTATTGAGACACGAGGTTAGGTGTAATTGTGACGTAAGACTGCCCGGAACCACCCGCCAAATCCAGCGGTCACAATTGGACGTCTAATGTGAGAGGTAAAAGGAATGAATTGTAGGCGTAATGGTTAATGACACGAGGTTAGACCCGGTTTGTGGCGTAAGACTGCCCGGAACTACCCAGTAAATCCAGCGGCCACAAAGTGTTCGGTCTAATGTGGGAAGTCATGCACCGTTCGTCATAAGGAATGAATTAAGGAATACTAACTATAATAAGATATGGGTATGGTTAGAGGGTTAAGTGGGGTGACATGTAAATTATGACATGTAAATATGGACTTAACCGGAATAAGAAAAGACATGTAAATTATGACATGTAAGTATGGACTTAGCCAAAGCATGTGTAAGACATGGACATTTAAATTAAAATAGTTAAGTGGGAGAAAAACCTAGTGGGGACGAAGCATAAGCGGGAGGCTTGTGTCGGATGGGGACCCGTTTCAACCAGTAACCCGTTTGAGTATCTAATTGGGCCCGGTACTAGGCCGGGGTTGGGTCACGCTTACTGGGCTTGGATATAAGAGGTCAAAAAGTGAATAGCGGTGGCAACGCAAGTCCAACGGGTTCATGTGCGTGCATGGGTCCGGGCTGGTAGGTAAGACGTTGTTGCATCATGTAGGTATGGCCATGCATTTCATGTTGGTATCGGGGTTGCCAGTTTGGGGAGTGATACACCCCATTGTGGGGCCAGCACGGGTGCCTACAGGGTTTAAGGAGCCGATCAAATGGGTAGTGTAAGGGTACCTGAGCGGTGGTAGGAGCAAGTCAGCACCTACGATAGCAGCTAGGTACAAGTAACTACCAAGTATGTCATGTGAGTACAGTAAGTGGGAAGGGATCAACCTTGAGTAAAAGAGACTAGTAGATGTGCGGTGTAATTAAGTAATGTGGTGTAACTTAGCAAAAGTGCAGTGTAACGAAATACATGTTGGTTGAGTTGGATAGTCCTTTGGGTGCTAGTCTGATGTTGACTTCGGTCTTCGGGGTTAGTACTTGGAGGGTTGTTCGCTTAGGCAAGGTGTAGGATTGTCTTAGTACTTAGGAACGGAATCATCTTGTCCATCCTTTTTATCTACCTTATCTATGTTACATTCATATCATGATGCCTATTTATGTTTTGGTCATTTACCTTACCTATTATTTGTTAAAATTATTGGATTCGCCAGACTTTATGTCGGACCTGTTTTGTTTCCACCTCTTTCCTTTCCTTCTCCCCCCCCCTCAAGTTTGCAAGGAGGGAATACTACAGCTTAGTGTCGATTCCTTTCGGTTGCTTAAAGAGAGTAGATGTATCGCTTTGGACTATCTCATCTTTATGGCTTTGCTTATGCTCAGTGGGGATTTATGCATTTACGTTATTTAAGTATTTTCTTCTTTATGTACTTTGAAGTTTTTGGAAAAGACTACTGATCCTGTTGTAATGGTTTTGGAGACTACTTATGTAAGCTTGTTTTGAGTTATGATGCTATGGAATAAGTTTTATCTTCCGCTGTGTTGTTTTATTTATTTATTCTTGTAATTTATATGTTCTATACAACAATAACGCTTTATGGACATTGATGCATTCCCTTTGTGAGTGACATTAATGGACATGGGGTGTTACAAGCTCACTCCCCTTAATGACACCATAGGGAATATCTTCATGGCAACCAAGGGTACCGAGAAGTATCCAATCCCAAAACAAATGCAGATCAAAGATGTCGCTGTAAGTTCTGGAAGGTTTTGTCAATTTCATAACCAGCCAGGACATGATACTAATGATTGTAGGCATCTAAAGTCATTAATTAAGGAACTGGTCAGGAAGAATCATTTGCAACAATAAGTACAAGTTCATGAACACTGCTCTAACTCTCTACGAATAAGGGGCAACAATTAATAAGTAGATCGCCTGAACCAATCAGAGGCCAACACTTACTTAAAGGATCAGTAGTTAGCGTCCTGGTCACGTTGGTTTTGAATAAGTGACCTCCATCACTTCACTTTGCTTTATTACTTTTCTTCGCTTTATTACTTGAGAACCAGTAGTCACTCTACTCTGCTATATTACTTGTTATGTTCTAGTAAGTGGTAGGCGATGATTTGTTTATTTTGTATTAAACAAAAGCCTAATAAATCAAAAGTTATGTGCTTACCTAAATGACGTGCTTGTAATCCTGTACTAAAAGCAGGTTTCCTAAAATGTAGGCATAATAGAAGCAATCGCTCATCTGCAAATAAACCATAACGGAAGGCTTCCCAAAGCATATTTCAAGTAAAACAACTCGAGAGCCAAAAACATCATGCGAATTAAGCAGACGGATGAACACGTCATTTCAAAAGGACAAGTTATTCTGGGACAATTAGTGAAAAGCATGGTAAACAAATAGCAAGTCAGAAGGTTACTATAACACCCCACATCTGCTAGGGTCACTCACAAAGGGAATGCACTAGTTTTGGTGGAGCATTATCTAGGTAAACATACACAGAGATATCACAAGACAGAACATAAATAAAGCAGCGGTAGAAATAAAAAACCAAATTTCATTACTTTCGTGGAAAGAGTCAAAATCTCATATATCCAAAGTACAAATTATTCCATTACATCAAGTTCTAAATAAAGAAGCATAAACTTAAAATAACATTAGTAAATTATTGCCCAAAATAGCAGTAGTGCAGCCATAGCATAGCTCAAGACCAAACCGTACATGAGCTGTCAGAAAAGCAAGCTAGATCCAAGCTAAGAGCTAGAGTTTCCTCCCTGAGAACCTAGGGGGGAAACGAAAGAAAAAGGGGAGAAAGGAAAAGCGTCAGTCGTAAAGACTGGTAAGTCCTAGTGACTTTTAGTATAAAAACTAGTAAAGGTAAGATGACATGTGAAAAATGGAATTATACATAAGGATGATAACAGGATAGGTATAATAACTAAGATAACAAGATAAGTCAAGTCTAGCATCGCATATTCAAGATTTCGCTGCACCAACTGTACTAGTATTCTAACCCAGTTCAAGTGTTAACCATGAAATGATCCCTTGGCCCAATATCATAAAATGACCCATTCCGGGGTCCTACAGAACGATCTACTAATCGATCGGCTCCCTACAAGTTCTAGCTCGTCATGTGTCTGTGTCATACGGCCCTATCATAAAATGTAGTCACCTGTGCTAGGTCCACCATAGGGTGTATCAAGTCCTAGGGTGCCAACCATCGACACGAATCAATCACTCACAGTGTAAAGCCTACGGGTGCCCAATGCTCGCTTTTTCAACTCTGAACTACGTGCACGACCATAGTCCGCCTGAACCTACAATGGCGCACCAACTCAGCCGTCGTTCTGGTTGCTTACAATCATCCCAGTAATCGTGCACCACCATGCCTAGTCCTAGGGTATCTGATACTCCTAAGTGGGTTACTGCTGAAAAGGACCGCATAACTAGGGTTTCTAATGGGTTAAGTGTTGTCATTTAAATTCGTGACTTAACCCTATCCAATCATGTATCAAGTTGGTTAAGTGTGTTCAAGCGATTCATGACTTAACCCTACCAAATCATGCATCAAGTTGGTTAAGTATATTCAAGCGGTTCATGACTTAACCCTATCTTGTGGCATTAATTCATTAATGCACCCCAACCTCTCACATTAGACTAGTGGTTGTGGTCACTGGATTCGCCGAGCGGTTCCGGGCAGATTTACACCACAACCTAGTCTAACCTTGGGTTTTAAGCGCGATATGACCAACTACCCACATTGGATCTTATTGTTTGCAGTTACTGGATTCGCCGGGCGGTTCCGAGCAGATTTATACTGCAACTCAACCCAACCTCGAGTTGGACATGTTCAAGTTTATCTAAGTGTCATGTCCATGTTCAAGCTTTCAAATATAATTTCGTGTCAAGTTTTCATGTCATGTTTCATGTCAAATCATGTCAAGTTCATAGCCAATTCAGATTTGCCTAAACTACCCAAAACGTATTCCCATCGCACGTGAATTCGAATCGATACAATTAGATCTAATTAGGGAATAATATAAAAAGAACGGGATAAGGTGGCAAAGGTGATTACAAGTCAAGCATGGTACAATTTGAGATAAATGATTACAACAATATTGGCATATGAAATAGTGGTCTCAAATATCAAATCTAGCAAAATAGAGTGATAGTCATGGTGACAGTTGATATGAGATAATAACCCCAAACTTGTGAATAACAACTAATTCAACATTATAGGTATGTTAACATCATGGACATGAGGGGTTTTAGGTTTACAACATGTATAGTCCCCAAATCAATTTCATAGCAATTTACCCAAAAGTCAAGATTCAAAGTGAACGGTACTAGGTTCAAAGTGGGCAATACTAGATCCAATATGGACAATAATAGATCCAAGGTGAACAAAAGTAGATCAAAATATACAATGATAGATTCTAAATATACAATGATAGATCCAAGATAATCGTCACTTAGGTTCAAATATAATTGTAACAACCCGTATTTTCAATAACCTGTTATAACATAAATGGAGGCAGAATTAAACTGTAAAATCTGAATCAAGGGAAACAGGCTATGCCATTGCGTTCGTCTTGGAAAAATACGCGAAATAGAGTCCGAGTTTTCGAAAATCGGAGTCCGTATGACCAAGATATGGCCTCGCGAAGTTTCACGAAAAATTCCCAAATTAAAGTATACTTAATTAAGTGAAATGGGTTGCGCAGAGAAATATATATATATTGATACATATATATATATATAATTGAAAATTAAATAAATAAATATGCAAAAATGTTCAAAACAGCGAATTGGGAGAGGGGAATAACCGAACCGGCCGATTTTTGAGGTCGACCCGAGCTCGCTGGGTCGACTAGGGGTTAATCCAGGGTGTTTGGCTGTCAACCCGTGGGCCGATTCGCTCAAATGCAGATTTTGCATTTGGATGGTTCTCATGGTTCATCTTTAATCTAAAGGCCCTAGATGGTTCCTACACTTGACTTCTTCCCCAAGACATGCTTTGATGGCTTGGATTGAATCTAGGTTTAATCCTATGGCCTAAAACACTTGCCTAATCTATAAATAAGACCCTAACCTATCCTAAATCCTCATTATTCATTCATGCAACTAAACTATGGCAAAATTTTACCTCTCATGGCCTCCACTCTCTTCATAAAATTTCTAAATGTTTTCTATGAGAGATTTTCCATGCATACAAGTGTTTTCAAGCTTGTATGAGTGTCATTAGCTTGCATTCAAGTCAAGTTTCTATCTTTGCATCATAAAGCAAGGGTTTTGATCATTTTGGCTCAAGGGTTTTTATGTTAGAGCTTGCATTTTGGGTCTATTTGATTGCATAATATCTTTTGTGCCTTCATAGCAATGTAAGCCCTTTCCCTACTCTTAGATATTAACTATGAAGTTAAATGTTCATGTTGCAAGTTTGGGTTTGATCATTGGGAATGATGCATGCTATCATGTTATGCAAGTTTATGAAGTCATTATCTTGATATTATGAGCTAAAAGCCACAACCTTTATGTTGAAATGGTGCATTATGCAACATGAGAACCTTCATAATCTTTATGTCAACTTGCATATGAAGTCATAACCCTTACATGATGGTATATGCGAGTTTCTAGTCATTATTCTTTGTCTTTTGACACCATGATTCGCTTATGTGCTAAGTTTGGGTTTATGCATGTTTTTGAGGCTTAGGAATGTAACATGCAAGTTAATGAACACATTTGTGCCTCATTTGCCACCATGATTAACTTGTGGCTTATTATCCATTCTTGTCATGCCTTTGTCAAGTCTCTTCTTTTAATCCATTACGTTGTTGCGAACGTAGATGCGAGTTTAAAAGCGTTGGGTTATGTT
The DNA here is from genome assembly GCA_030737875.1 of Allium sativum. Classification (NCBI taxonomy): domain Eukaryota; kingdom Viridiplantae; phylum Streptophyta; class Magnoliopsida; order Asparagales; family Amaryllidaceae; genus Allium; species Allium sativum. The sequence continues at coordinate 561,714,449 of CM060919.1, read as the reverse complement.
ATGGGTAATTTCTAATGACATGAAAATACAACTTGAAAACATGACTTGAAATATAACATGGAAGTTGACATGTAAGTATGCATAAAAACATAAGCTTGGGAATTTACCTATTAAGTTAGGTCTACCCTTTGGGAATTTACCTATTAAGTTGGTCTACCCAAATGCTTGAAAAACTTGTAACATGTTTTGGAAACATGATGAACATGACACTTAGATAATATAAGTGTGGCCAACTCGAGGTTGGGTTGAGTTTGCAACGTAAAACTACCCGGAACCGACCGGCCTAACTAGTAGTTGCAAACAATAGGACCCAATGTGAGAAGTTGGTCATGTTGTGCTTGAACCCGAGGTTAGACCAAGTTGTGGTGTAAAGCTACCAGGAACCGACCGGCTTAACTAGTAACCACAACAAAGTCTAATGTGAGAGGTGAAGGTGCATTAAGTAATTAATGCCACATGATAGGGTTAAGTTAATTTGATTAATGACCCTTAACCAAATATGACATGGACAAATGGGTTAAGTAATTTGATTAGGCTAATGGTACTTAACAAAACATGACAAGGTTTGGAAGGTTAAGTGACTTGATTTGCCTAATGACACTTAACCATTTTTATACGACTAGTGGACGGGGTTAAGTTAACCAACACTTAATCAATCCAACACGATGATTTGGTAAGGTTAAGTAAGTTTTCTTAATGACACTTAACCGAAAGGTACAGTTAATGGATGGGGTTAAGACTAGACTCAATTAGTCTAAACATGATAATCGGATGGGGTTAAGTTAACCTAAACTTAATTAATCCCACTTGGTAGTTTAATGGGGTTAAGTGACCTAAACTTAACCAATCTAACTCGTTAATTTGATGCGGTTAAGTGGCCTAAACTTAACCAATCTAACTCGTTAATTTGATGTGGTTAAGTGATTTATACTTAACCAATCTAACTCGTGAATTTATTGAGGTTAAGTTAACCCATACTTAACCAATATAACGTGAAAACATGATAAGGCTAAGTCACGAATCCCTTGAATACACTTGACCGGTTTGACTAAGAAATTTGATAGGGTCAAGTTAATGTATACATAACCAACTTGAGCATGGTTTGTAGGGTTAAGTCTTGAACTTGGATACTTAGCCAATTTTGACATGGTTTGTAGACGGGTTAAGTCTTGAACTTGGATACCTAGCCAATTTTGACATGATTTGTAGACGGGATTAAGTCATGAACTTAAGTGACACTTAATCTGTTATATAAACCCTAATTCGGAGAATTAGGTGGGTAACCGTAATTAACAAGGATAACGGGAATAAGGTTAAGTGGTAAACCTTAGTTGAAGGATAACTAAGTAATGATTCTTAGTCAAGGAAATTTAGACCAGTTCATAGATAGATGAGTAACCTGATCCGGTAGGTCATCGTTCAAGTATACGAGTAAGAGCAAGTATCTGAGTTAGATAAAGGCTCCAGCGAACAGGGTAACGAAGCAGCGGCTTCGGGGAACGTGAGGATATTCTTGGGATCCCTCTGTGGGCTGCCAGGTAATTATACTAGGCTCATGAGAGGTTAAGGTCTGCGTTAGAAGAACCAAGAGTATGCCTTGGTTGCTATACGAGCGACCTAAAGACGGGGATGGATAGGGCATAGTCGACGAGACACGGTCGTACCCTAGATAGCATTTTCTCGTCAGGCTACCTTCCATCTTTGGTCAAGCGTGTACGTACGAAAAGGCAGAGAACACCCAATAGACCATAATTGCTATCTAATTATGGTTGCGGTAAGGCTCGGATTGGGGGGTTTGCCAGTAGTGTGTTCTCGTACAGGATTTATCCTGTCTTGTCTTTCGCTAGTTGAGGGAGGGCTCGCGTGGGACCATAGCCACGTATAGAAAAACAGACCTTAGCATCTGCATCGGCAGATAAATTGTAAGCTCACGACCGAGTCCTGTATTTCCTGGTCTGCCCTGTGACAGGACTCGGATGGCACGATGTGATACATGTGCACACAGTCATGGAAAACGATTCATGATGAATGCGTGGGAAAAAGGGCGCGGTTGGAGGTTAGCGTAATCCCTAGTGGCCCTAGGTGGTTGAACCCAAAACCGAGATACGAAAACGTGCAATAGGTAAGCGTAATCCCTAGTAGCCCTAGGTAGCATAAGTCCTAGTTGTACAGACGATAATTCATGTTGGAAGACCCTATCTAGGTTTAGGGTAATAGTCCAAACCGATCTTAAGGATCATGGGACTATGTTAAAGTAAGATAGAATCTCATGGAAAAGCCCGTATGGTCTACGGCAAGGGACTGAACATTTACATGGAATAAAACATACGAGTTGAGTAACCTATATATGCGATATATTAGGTTGACATGGACCATTACACGACTTTTGAGTAAGGGTCATTCACGGATAACACGTGATACAGTTGGGATACTAGTACGGTAGGTGCAGAGCGGGCATACAGGATAGATACCATGGGACATTATACGTGATAGATATCTTGGGGATATTATACTCGATAGAAACCTGACGATGTGATACCTTGTTTTATCTTGACATCGTAATTTATCATGACACCTTAGTTTACCTGAGTTCAGTAGTTCATCCTGTTATTTTGATTTAGCTTATCTATCTTGTTATCATGCTTATGTTCATCCCAGTTTCTCATGTCAGTTAACTTTACTAGTTTTTATACTAATAGTAGATAGGGCTTACTCAGTCTTTTTGACTGACCCGTTTTGTTTCGCCTCTTTTCTTCCGTTTCCCCCCAGGTTACAGGGAGGAAATACTGCTGTTTAGTTCGGACTTCTTCTGCTTAAAGGTCATCATGGATGGCTTGGACTTTTCTTGGCTATGGCTACTTTACTGTTTTACTTGGGGAATAATTTATGAAAATGTCTTTATGCTTCTTTACTATTGCAAGACAGGTTTTGATGTACTCTGATGTAAAAGGCTTTAGACCTTATTTATTCATGTTATGAAAGTTTGATTTTACTTCCGCTATTTTATATGTTCTGTCTTGTGATATTTCTGTGCATGTTTACCAATAATGCCCCTCTAAAGCTAGTGCATTCCTTTGCGAGTGACCCTAGCGGAGGCGGGGTGTTACATGTGGTATCAGAGCAGAAGGTTACCAGACTGGGCAAAAGTTTTTAAAGACCTTCTGAAAACTATTTGAAAAAAAAAACCGTTTACAAAGAAGCATTTTTCAAGAAAATTTTCTTTTAAAAGAAAAAGGCTATTCCCCAAAGGCCATTAGCACTATCCTTGTTTCCTTAATTGAGTCTCTTTTCCTTTCTTTCCTCCATCTGTAGTCACAGTAGTTTTAACTGCGACTAGTCTTTTCTACCTACGAAAGTGCTTTCCATGCGATGGAGGTGGTTCTCGAGAGACCAGTGGCCGCGTTATAAGAAAGGATCGTGAGAAAGAAGGATAAAGGATACGAGCTTAAGGATGAGCAACTTGTTTGTACGGCTTAGTCCTCAAAGGAGGGAGAAAGATGAACAATGAAACCCATGACAAGAGAGTACCTTTGGCATGGTAAAACGGGGCGGATAGTTAAGTATTATGGGACAAGGACAAGATCATCGGGAGGGCAGTAGTATGCTCTCATTTCTAGAGTACCTCGGAAGGAGGGTAACAATCTTGTTAAAGGTTTAGCTTTTCTTCTCTATCATCCCGTTAGGACTTCGTTGTTCGTATCATTTAAGTCTGCTTTGATAGTTGAGTCTCTGCACCTTAAGTACTAGCGTAATAGAGAATCCCATTTTTGTCTCACAGTCCTATTGGAGAATCAGTCCATTTATACATGACTTGTTTGGATTTGAGAATGTCTATGCCAAGTGTTGAGTTTGGAAATAATGCTTATGTTTATAAGCTATGGATGGATTCTAGGGATGAAGTGGTTATCCAGTAGGGGGTGCCACTCTCGGTTTTGATAGGAGGGTAGTTAGACCTTTTGACTAGCCTTGGTAATGCCCTCGAAGTATCGGGTAACCTTTTTGAGGTTCTGTCATGACTAGTTACTTAGAATCCCTTGATGCCTTTATTGGAAATTTGAAGCCCGATCGAGTGGTGTTCGCCAATAAGACGGATGGTTTACTTCATTTATGCATGGGTTATAGAGATCACCCTAGTAAGTGCGCATGATAACCTGATTGACATCTGTTTACTTTCAAGAGAAAGTTCTTTTATATGGAATGCCTTATAGTATATAAACGAGATCCAAGATTCACTAGTGAATTTTGGAAAGCTTGCTTGAGATCATGAGTACGCAGTCATGTTTGCGTCAAGTATTCTAGGAAAAGGATAAGTGCAAGTGGAACGAGAGGCGACGAAGAAATGAGTTCCAGCTCATGTTATGGAAACAGGAATAAGAAGCTACAAAATCGCGAAGTTAAAAGACGACTTTGATGGTCAAAGACTAGATACGCGCATGATATCTCTTTTTGGGAGTATATCCTTGATCCCTGTTTTCTGTAGAGCTTACTTGTAGGCTATCTTTTGTGGACATCCTCTCGGTCCTATTCTCCGTTACAAACCCTGTAAGGAGTTTGTCCTGTTTATCTTCTCGACCCTGTTTCAGGGAATTCTAGGTAGAACCCTATGGATGTAAACATGTATTTGAAACATGTTATGATTGATATGGTTGCAAGTGGTTGCTCGTGGATGCGCGAATACACATTAGATACTAGCTCGACTCGGTCACATTTCATATTGCATATGCATGAGTATTTATACTTGTTTATGGATGAAATCGAATGTATTATCATGCGGTTGTTGCATATGAATGAATGATTGTGCCTGCATATAGTATCTATATGACTAGGACTATTTGCATACATGTTGGATTCATGGCACTATACATATTTTGCATTAGAAAGATTATTCAGGCCTGATCATTAGCATTAGCTAAGGAACATGTACACACACATTTTGCATATATTCATACAGCATTAGAAATCATCTAAGGACAATGGTTGCTTGTGGATGATGTTTTGAGTAGATGGATGATGGATGGTAGGATATGTTCTTCCTAACTTGGAGATTTCGGGGACGAAATCCTAAAAGGTGGGGAGAATGTAACAACCCGTATTTTCAATAACCTGTTATAACATAAATGGAGGCAGAATTAAACTGTAAAATCTGAATCAAGGGAAACGGGCTATGCCATTGCATTCTTCTTGGAAAAATACGCGAAATAGAGTCCGAGTTTCCGAAAATCGGAGTCCGTATGACCAAGATATGGCCTCGCGAAGTTTCACGAAAAATTCCCAAATTAAAGTATACTTAATTAAGTGAAATGGGTTGCGCAGAGAAATATATATATTGATATATAAATATATATATATATAATTGAAAATTAAATAAATAAATATGCAAAAATGTTCAAAACAGCGAATTGGGAGAGGGGAATAACCGAACCGGCCGATTTTTGAGGTCGACCCGAGCTTGCTGGGTCGACTAGGGGTTAATCCAGGGTGTTTGGCTGTCAACCCGTAGGCCGATTCGCTCAAATGCAGATTTTGCATTTGGATGGTTCTCATGGTTCATCTTTAATCTAAAGGCCCTAGATGGTTCCTACACTTGACTTCTTCCCCAAGACATGCTTTGATTGCTTGGATTGAATCTAGGTTTAATCCTATGGCCTAAAACACTTGCCTAATCTATAAATAAGACCCTAACCTATCCTAAATCCTCATTATTCATTCATGCAACTAAACTATGGCAAAATTTTACCTCTCATGACCTCCACTCTCTTCATAAAATTTCTAAATGGTTTCTATGAGAGATTTTCCATGCATACAAGTGTTTTCAAGCTTGTATGAGTGTCATTAGCTTGCATTCAAGTCAAGTTTCAATCTTTGCATCATAAAGCAAGGGTTTTGATCATTTTGGCTCAAGGGTTTTTATGTTAGAGCTTGCATTTTGGGTCTATTTGATTGCATAATATCTTTTGTGCCTTCATAGCAATGTAAGCCCTTTCCCTACTCTTAGATATTAACTATGAAGTTAAATGTTCATGTTGCAAGTTTGGGTTTGATCATTGGGAATGATGCATGCTATCATGTTATGCAAGTTTATGAAGTCGTTATCTTGATATTATGAGCTAAAAGCCACAACCTTTATGTTGAAATGGTGCATTATGCAACATGAGAACCTTCATAATCTTTATGTCAACTTGCATATGAAGTCATAACCCTTATATGATGGTATATGCGAGTTTCTAGTCATTATTCTTTGTCTTTTGACACCATGATTCGCTTATGTGCTAAGTTTGGGTTTATGCATGTTTTTGAGGCTTAGGAATGTAACATGCAAGTTAATGAACACATTTGTGCCTCATTTGTCACCATGATTAACTTGTGGCTTATTATCCATTCTTGTCATGCCTTTGTCAAGTCTCTTCTTTTAATCCATTACGTTGTTGCGAACGTAGATGCGAGTTTAAAAGCATTGGGTTATGTTATGGGTAATTTCTAATGACATGAAAATACAACTTGAAAACATGACTTGAAATATAACATGGAAGTTGACATGTAAGTATGCATAAAAACATAAGCTTGGGAATTTACCTATTAAGTTAGGTCTACCCTTTGGGAATTTACCTATTAAGTTGGTCTACCCAAATGCTTGAAAAACTTGTAACATGTTTTGGAAACGTGATGAACATGACACTTAGATAATATAAGTGTGGCCAACTCAAGGTTGGGTTGAGTTTGCAACGTAAAACTACCCGGAACCGACCGGCCTAACTAGTAGTTGCAAACAATAGGACCCAATGTGAGAAGTTGGTCATGTTGTGCTTGAACCCGAGGTTAGACCAAGTTGTGGTGTAAAGCTACCCGGAACCGACCGGCTTAACTAGTAACCACAACAAAGTCTAATGTGAGAGGTGAAGGTGCATTAAGTAATTAATGCCACATGATAGGGTTAAGTTAATTTGATTAATGACCCTTAACCAAATATGACATGGACAAATGGGTTAAGTAATTTGATTAGGCTAATGGTACTTAACAAAACATGACAAGGTTGGGAAGGTTAAGTGACTTGATTTGCCTAATGACACTTAACCATTTTTATACGACTAGTGGACGGGGTTAAGTTAACCAACACTTAATCAATCCAACACGATGATTTGGTAAGGTTAAGTAAGTTTTCTTAATGACACTTAACCGAAAGGTACAGTTAATGGATGGGGTTAGGACTAGACTCAATTAGTCTAAACATGATAATCGGATGGGGTTAAGTTAACCTAAACTTAATTAATCCCACTTGGTAGTTTAATGGGGTTAAGTGACCTAAACTTAACCAATCTAACTCGTTAATTTGATGCGGTTAAGTGGCCTAAACTTAACCAATCTAACTCGTTAATTTGATGTGGTTAAGTGATTTATATTAACCAATCTAACTCGTGAATTTATTGAGGTTAAGTTAACCCATACTTAACCAATATAACGTGAAAACATGATAAGGCTAAGTCACGAATCCCTCGAATACACTTGACCGGTTTGACTAAGAAATTTGATAGGGTCAAGTTAATGTATACTTAACCAACTTGAGCATGGTTTGTAGGGTTAAGTCTTGAACTTGGATACTTAGCCAATTTTGACATGGTTTGTAGACGGGTTAAGTCTTGAACTTGGATACTTAGCCAATTTTGACATGATTTGTAGATGGGATTAAGTCATGAACTTAAGTGACACTTAATCTGTTATATAAACCCTAATTCGGAGAATTAGGTGGGTAACCGTAATTAACAAGGATAACGGGAATAAGGCTAAGTGGTAAACCTTAGTTGAAGGATAACTAAGAAATGATTCTTAGTGAAGGAAATTAAGACCAGTTCATAGATAGATGTGTAACCTGATCCGGTAGGTCATCGTTCAAGTATACGAGTAAGAGCAAGTATCTGAGTTAGATAAAGGCTCCAGCGAACTGGGTAGCGAAGCAGCGGCTTCGGGGAACGTGAGGATATTCTTGGGATCCCTCTGTGGGCTGCCAGGTAATTATACTAGGCTCATGAGAGGTTAAGGTCTGCGTTAGAAGAACCAAGAGTATGCCTTGGTTGCTATACGAGCGACCTAAAGACGGGGATGGATAGGGCATAGTCGACGAGACACGGTCGTACCCTAGATAGCATTTTCTCGTCAGGCTAACTTCCATCTTTGGTCAAGCGTGTACGTACGGAAAGGCAGAGAACACCCAATAGACCATAATTGCTATCTAATTATGGTTGCGGTAAGGCTCGGTTTGGGGGGTTGGCCAGTAGTGTGTTCTCGTACAGGATTTATCCTGTCTTGTCTTTCGCTATTTGAGGGAGGGGTCGCGTGGGACCATAGCCACGTATAGAAAAACAGACCTTAGCATCTGCATCGGCAGATAAATTGTAAGCTCCCGACCGAGTCTTGTATTTCCTGGTCTGCCCTGTGACAGGACTCGGATGGCACGATGTGATACATGTGCACACAGTCATGGAAAACGATTCACGATGAATGCGTGGGAAAAAGGGCGAGGTTGGCGGTTAGCGTAATCCCTAGTGGCCCTAGGTGGTTGAACCCAAAACCGAGATACGAAAACGTGCAATAGGTAAGCGTAATCCCTAGTAGCCCTAGGTAGCATAAGTCCTAGTTGTACGGACGATAATTCATGTTGGAAGACCCTAGCTAGGTTTAGGGTAATAGTCCAAACCGATCTTAAGGATCATGGGACTATGTTAAAGTAAGATAGAATCTCATGGAAAAGCCCGTATGGTCTACGGCAAGGGACTGAACATTTACATGGAATAAAACATACGAGTTGAGTAACCTATATATGCGATATATTAGGTTGACATGGACCATTACACAACTTTTGAGTAAGGGTCATTCACGGATAACACGTGATACAGTTGGGATACTAGTACGGTAGGTGCAGAGCGGGCATACAGGATAGATACCATGGGACGTTATACGTGATAGATATCTTGGGGATATTATACTCGATAGAAACCTGACGATGTGATACCTTGTTTTATCTTGACATCGTAATTTATCATGACACCTTAGTTTACCTGAGTTCAGTAGTTCATCCTGTTATTTTGATTTAGCTTATCTATCTTGTTATCATGCTTATGTTCATCCCAGTTTCTCATATCAGTTAACTTTACTAGTTTTTATACTAATAGTAGATAGGGCTTACTCAGTCTTTTTGACTGACCCGTTTTGTTTTGCCTCTTTTCTTCCGTTTCCCCCCAGGTTACAGGGAGGAAATACTGCTGTTTAGTTCGGACTTCTTCTGCTTAAAGGTCATCATGGATGGCTTGGACTTTTCTTGGCTATGGCTACTTTACTGTTTTACTTGGGGAATAATTTATGAAAATGTCTTTATGCTTCTTTACTATTGCAAGACAGGTTTTGATGTACTCTGATGTAAAAGGCTTTAGACCTTATTTATTCATGTTATGAAAGTTTGATTTTACTTCCGCTATTTTATATGTTCTGTCTTGTGATATTTCTGTGCATGTTTACCAATAATGCCCCTCTAAAGCTAGTGCATTCCTTTGCGAGTGACCCTAGCGGAGGCGGGGTGTTACAACAATTTACAACATGTCCACATTAAGTTTAAAGTTTAGATCTAAAAGTAACTGGGGCTTACAGATCATGGCTTGAGAATTAGAAAATAAAAGAGGCGATGTAGAATCTCTAGAAATCCCCCAAATCTGCCAATTCTCTAAACGTAGTCTCGACGTAGAAGAAGAAGTCCCTTTCTCTAACTTTTCAACCAGAATTTGAGCAGCATAAGGCCAGAGAGAAAATGTGTAGAGAGAAGGGGGCTAGGGGGTTGTTTATATAGGGTCAGGCCAACGAATTTAGACTGAAATCGAACCAGAAACATCAGAATGAATTCTGACCCAAAATTGGGTTCGAGGTACCAGGTCGACCGCCAGGTCGACCTGGTCCTATGTAGGTCGACTACATGGTCGACCACCCAGTCGACCTGGTCCTGGGCGCGAAATATCCCGCCCAGTCTGTTCAGGTTTTGAATTCGAAATTTGAATTCGAATTCGAGCTGTTTTGAACTCTGAAAATTTCTGAAATTCTGGAGGGCCATAACTTGGTCATACAGACTCCGATTTTCGAAAACTCGGACTCGTTTCCAAGCAGAATTTCGAGACGAACGTAATGGCGTAACCCATTGCCCTTGGTTCTTATTTTAAGAATTAATTCTTCCTTGATTTATATTTATCACACGTTATAAAAATACGGGTTGTTACATTCTCCCTTCCTTAAAGGATTTCGTCCCCGAAATCTCTAAGTTAGGAAGAACATATCCTACCATCCATCATCCATCTACTCAAAACATCATCCACAAGCAACCATTGTCCTTAAAAGATTTCTAGTGTTGTATGAACATATGCAGTAAGTGTGTGTATATGTACTTATCTAATGCAAAAGATCAGGTGGTTACTGATTCAGTAAACCTCCTTAATGCAAAATATGTTATGTAATGAGTCCAACATGTATGCAAATTCCTAACATAATTTATAATCTCTACATGAGTGCATATAACATTCATCCATATGCATCATCCAAGTGATAGCATAACAAGTTCCATCCATGTACAAGTATAAGCACTCATGCATATGCAATATGAAAATGTGACTGAGCCGATCAAGTGCTTAATGTGTGTCATGCATCCACTAGCAATCACCTGCAAACACTTGCAACCATTTGCAAACATCAACCATAACATGTTTCAATCACATGTTTGCATCCACATGGTTCTACCTAAGGTTCTTAAAATGAGATCGAGAAGTTAACAAGATAAACATGATACGAAAGGTTTTCAAGTTTATAGGAAAAGAGGTTGAGAATGTACCCTCAAAAAGAAATGGGTAGAGCGCGCGTTTCTTCTCTTCGGTTTCCCAAGTTGCGTCTTCTTGGGCTTCACTCCACTGTATTTTAAGTAGCTTGACTTCTCCATTCCTCAGTTTCTTGATCTCCGTTCCTAAGATACGAACCGGAACTCGCCTCAATGTTGCTTCTTTTTCCACTTCTACGCCTTCAAGGATGCTTGGCTCAACCACTTCGGCCGACTCATGTAAGCACTTTCAGAGATGCGAGACCTGAAAGACATTGTGTACTTCGGCGAGCCTCTCGGGTAATTCTACCTTATAGGCCATCTGCCCAATCCTCTCAGTGATAGGGAACGCTCCTACGAACCTTGGTGCTAGCTTTCCAACCGCTCCAAAACGAACCACATTGCGTAAAGGAGAAACTTTTATAAAGACCATATCTCCGACTTCGAACTCTAGGTCTGTCCTTCTCTTGTCCACATAAGATTTCTGTCTATCTTGGGCCGTTTTCATCCGTCTTCGTATCAACTCAACCTTCTCAGAAGTGTCCCTTATCATGTCGAACCCAAGTATAAGCCTATCTGTCGTCTCCCACCAACAAGTTGGAGATTTGCACGGTCTTCCGTACAGGACTTCGAACGGTGCCATTCCGATGCTAGCTTGGTAACTATTATTATACGCAAACTCCACGAGAGGAAGATGGTCTTCCCAAGTACCACCAAAGTCAAGAATGCATAGCCTCAAAAGATCCTCTAGTACCCTAGTTACCCTTTCGGTTTGTCCATCTGTCTGTGGGTTACAGGCCGTGCTTAAACTTAGTCGTGTGCCCATTGCTTCTTGCAGACTATTCCAAAACTGGCTAGTGAAAATCGGGTCACGATCACTAACTATACTAGAAGGAACCCCGTGTAGTCGTACTATCTCTCGAAGGTAAATAGATGTTAGCCATGATGCGGTCCTCTTGCTTTTCACCGGAATGAAGTGAGCACTTTTCGTGAGTCTATCAACTATGACCCATATGGTAGTATTTCCCTTCCTTGACCTAGGCAGTCCATCCACGAAATCCATCAAAATACTTTCCCATTTCCATTGCGGAACCTCCAAAGGGTGTAATAGCCCACCGGGCTTCTTCGACTCGGCCTTTACTTGTTGGCACACCATGCACTTCGAAACGAACTCTGCTACGTCCTTTTTCATTCCAGCCCAAAAGAAAATGTGTTTCATGTCCCTGTACATCTTATCCCCTCTGGGATGTATGGTCATCTTCGAGTGATGCACCTCCTCGATAACTTTCCTAACCAAGTCTCCCACTTGCGGGACGCATAGCCTGCCATTGCGCCTTAGCCATCCCTTGTCATCTATGTCATACCTACTTAGGTGAATTGACATCTCACCACTAATCAACTTGTCCATGATTTCAACTATCTGTGGGTCTTCCTTCTGTGAAGTCCCTACTTGATCTAAAAGTGTAGGTCTTAACTCAAGAGATGCTAGCGTAGCAGCAAATGACTCAACAGCTGGTGTAAAATCAAAGGTTGCTATAAACTCAAGACTTTTTCTTTCAATAAACAAGGGGCTCAAGGTCAACCTTTTCCTACTTAGCGCATCCCCCACCACGTTACCCTTTCCAGAGGTATAAGCTATATCGAAGTCATATGATGCCAAGAGAATTCCATCCACCGTTGTTGTCTCAGATTCAAATCTTTCTGTGAGAAGAGGTACTTAAGCGATTTGTGGTCGGTATACAGCTCGAACCTCTCCCTTAGGAGATAATGGCACAAAGATTTAAGTGTAAAACCAATCGCCGCCAACTCCAAGTCATGTGTGGGATAGTTCTTCTCATGAACTTTAAGTTGTCTACCCCCATAGCATATCACTTTCCCTTCTTGCATTAGGACAACGCCTAATCCCGTGCCACACGCATCTATGTACACCGTAAACATCTTACCTCCGTCGGGTAATGCCAAAACTGGAGCTGTGGTGAGGGCTCTCTTAAGTCTCTGAAAAGCAATCTCACATTCTATGCCCCATGCAAACGCTAGGTTTTTCTTTGTTAACTTAGTAAGAGGAGCTGAAACCTTAGCGAAGTCCTTAATGAACTTCCTATAAAAGCCTGCCAAACCGAGAAAGCTTCTTACTTCAGTTGCGTTCTTAGGGACCTTCCAGTCTTGTACCGCAACTACCTTTGCGGGGTCCACAGCTATGCCTTGCTTAGAAACTACATGCCCAAGAAACCGAACTTCCTTTCTCTAAAAATGGCATTTGGAGAACTTAGCCTTTAACTGGTGTGCTCTAAGCGTATCCATGACTTCCTTGAGATGTGTAGCATGCTCTTCTTCATCCTTTGAGAAGATCAAAATATCGTCCACAAAAACCACCACGAACTTGTTAAAGAACTCCCGAAACACCCTACTCATCAAATCTACAAAGTACACGGGTGCATTCGTTAACCCAAACGGCATGACAAGCCATTCGAAGAACCCATCTGGAGTCCTAAACGCAGTTTTATCAATGCTATCCTCAGCCACTCTGAGCTGATGGAATCCTGTGGCTAGATCGAGTTGAGAGAAAACAGACGCTCCTACAAGCTGGTCAAAAAGATCGTCGATTCTTGGTAGTGGGTGCCTATTTTTCTTTGTCGGCTTGTTTAACTCACGAAAATCTACGCACAGACGAAGTGAACCATCCGCCTTAGTAGCGACTACCACCAGAGCACCCCATTCAGAAATGCTTCGCCTTATGAAATTTTTCTCTAGAAACTCCTTGACTTGTTTACTGAGCTCTCTTCTTTCTCGCGAGGCCATGTGCCTAACGGGCAAGGAAACCGGCTTGGCATTATCAACAAGATAAATTCGGAAGTCTATCTCGCGTTTAGGGGGTAACCCCTTCACCTCATCAAAGACATCAGGATATTCTCGGACCACCCTTACGGATTGCAAATTGTCGATGGACGAGTCAAGAGATTCAAGATAACATAACATGACTGGACCCTTAGGGTTACAAAATTTCAAGGGTATTACCAAGGCGAGTCGTGAGCCTCACTACCCTTTGTTCACAATCAAGAATGGCTCCATAATTGGACAGCCAATCCATACCTAGGATCAAACCGTATCCCATAAATCCGAGAACATAAGCATTACACGTGAATTCTACGCTTAAGATAGAAATCCGCAAATCCACACACATCATAGATAAATGAGCGGAGCCCCCAATTGGAATTGAAACCATAACGGGATCCTCAACTAGACTAGTACTTAGGTGCAAATTTTCAACAATATCAGAAGAAATAAAAGTATGCAATGCGCCAGAGTCAAATAAGGTTCGAACAGGAAAGTCAGAAATGTAAACAAGGCTTTCTACGGAAATATTACTACCTCGGTCAAGAGCTGGAGTGGTGTTGAGAGCATGCAACTGCCCTCCAGAAGGTCCTGCTCGCGGGGTCTGCCCTTGCCCTTGCCCTTGCTTCTTAGGGCAATCCTTGCTGATGTGTCCAGTATCCCCACATTGAAAGCATTCACCCAACTTTCTCTTCTTCCTTCTACAGTCTTTAGCTAGATGTCCCGTAATACCACAAAAGTTACACTTCCTTGTCTCACGTGGTTTGTTAGCATTGTTGTTGTTGCTCTTGTTATTCTTGTTGCCTCCCTTCTTGAAGTCAACCTTCTTATTCTGAGTCTCATTAGGCTTAACCTCCTTCTTGCTATTCTTGTCTTCCTCATGAAGTAGAGCCATATCCACCAAGCTTTCAAAGGTCGCCCATATAGGTATATGAGTTATGGCCAAACTGTGTAGTGGTTCGTTCAATCCTCGAGCAAAGCATACAGCCCTTTTCTGGGCCGCGTTGACCAAGTCCAGACCGAACCGAGCATGTTGATTAAACCTATTCACGTATTCCCTAACAGACATGCCCCCTTGCCTGAGTGCTAGGAACCTCTCCATATGAAGGTTCTCTTCTGCGGATGATAAGAATTTAAGCCCAAACCTCTCTCTAAAGTCTGCCCAAGTCTCCACTGGCCTGGTAGCATTGGTGACTTCCCACCAAAATGCAGCTTCCTCTTTCAGCAACCATGCTGCCAACTGAACTTTCCTATGATCCTCCACATTGAAAATAACAAACAGGTCTTCAGTCTCCTTTAGCCAGTTTCGTGCCTCAACGAAGGTTTCAGTTCCAACGAAGTTCTTGCTGCCCATTGCTTTAAAGTCTTTGCATATTTTGGCAAAGGTGGTACCAGGAGGAGGAGGAACCATGGCCACTGGGGGAGGAGGAGGAGGGATGTCTGCCGGCCCTGCGCCGTTGGCCCTAGCTTCTAAGTACCTTCGGAACCATCCAGGTACGGGTACTCCCTCAGGAAGGTTAAGGTCAGACATGGTGAAAAACGAAAGGAAAAAGATTTAAACGAAGAAACAAAGGAAAGTGCTGATGGCTTTTGGGGAATAGCTTTTTTTCTTAAAAACTTTTCTCGAAAAATGCTTCTTTATAAATGGTTTTGAAAATAGTTTCAGAAGGTTTTTAAAACTTTTGTCCAGTCTGGTAACCTTCTGCTTTGATACCAAATGTAACACCCCACCTCTGTTAGGGTCACTCACAAAGGGAATGCACTAGTTTTGGTGGAGCATTATCTAGGTAAACATACACAGAGATATCATAAGACAGAACATAAATAAAGCAGCGTTAGAGATAAAAAACCAAATTTCATTACTTTCGTGGAAAGAGTCAAAACCTCATATATCCAAAGTACAAATTATTCCATTACATCAAGCTCCAAATAAAGAAGCATAAACTTAAAATAACAATAGTAAATTATTCTCTAAAACAGCAGTAGTGCAGCCATAGCATAACTCAAGACCAAAACGTACATGAGCTGTCAGAAAAGTAAGCTAGATCCAAGCTAAGAGCTAGAGTTTCCTCCCTGAGAACCTGGGGGGAGGGGGAAACGAAAGAAAAAGGGGCGGAAGGAAAAGGGTCAGTCGTAAAGACTGGTAAGTCCTAGTGACTTTCAGTATAAAAATTAGTAAAGGTAACATGACATGTGAAAACTGGAATTAAACATAAGGATGATAATAGGATAGGTATAATAACTAAGATAACAAGATAAGTCAAGTCTAGCATCGCATATTCAAGATTTCGCTGCACCAACTGTACTAGTATTCTAACCCAGTTCAAGTGTTAACCATGAATTTATCCCTTGGCCCAATATCATAAAGTGATCCATTCCAGGGTCCTACAGAACAATCTCCTAATCGATCGGCTCCCTACAAGTTCTAGCTCGTCATGTGTCTGTGTCATACAGCCCTATCATAAAATGTAGCCACCTGTGCTAGGTCCACCATAGGGTGTATCAAGTCCTAGGGTGCCAACCATCGACACGAATCAAGCACGCACAGTTTAAAGCCTACAGGTGCCCAATGCCTGCTTTTTCAACTCCGGACTATGTGCACGACCATAGTCCGCCTGAACCTACAATGGCGCACCAACTCAGACGTCGTTCTGGTCGCTTACAATCAACCCAGTAATCGTGCCCCACCCTACCTAGTCCCAGGGTATCGTGATACTCCTAAGTGGGTTACTGCTGAAAAGGACCGCGTAACTAGGGTATCTAATGGGTTAAGTGTTGTCATTTAAATTTGTGACTTAACCCTATCCAATCATGTATCAAGTTGGTTAAGTGTGTTCAAGCGATTCATGACTTAACCCTACCAAATCATGCATCAAGTTGGTTAAGTATATTTAAGTGGTTCATGACTTAACCCTATCTTGTGGCATTAATTCATTAATGCACCCCAACCTCTCACATTAGATTAGTGGTTGTGGTCACTGGATTCGCCGGGCGGTTCCGGGAAGATTTACATCACAACCTAGTCTAACCTCGGGTTTTAAGTGCGATATGACCAACTACCCACATTGGATCTTGTTGTTTGCAGTTACTGGATTCGCCGGGCGCTTCTGGGCAGATTTATACTGCAACTCAACCCAACCTCGAGTTGGTCATGTTCAAGTTTATCTAAGTGTCATGTCCATGTTCAAGCTTTCAAATATATTTTCATGTCAAGTTTTCATGTCATGTTTCATGTCAAATCATGTCAAGTTCATAGCCAATTCAGATTTGCCTAAACTACCCAAAACGTATTCCCATCGCACGTGAATTCGAATCGATATAATTAGATCTAATTAGGGAATAATATAAAAAGAACGGGCATAAGGTGGCAAAGGTGATTACAAGTCAAGCATGGTACAATTTGAGATAAATGATTACAACAATATTGGCGTATGAAATAGTGGTCTCAAATATCAAATCTAGCAAAATAGAGTGATAGTCATGGTGACAGTTGATACGAGATAATAACCCCAAACTTGTGAATAACAACTAATTCAACATTATAGGTATGTTAACATCATGGACATGAGGGGTTTTAGGTTTACAACATGTATAGTCCCCAAATCAATTTCATAGCAATTTACCCAAAAGTCAAGATTCAAAGTGAACGGTACTAGGTTCAAGGTGGGCAATAATAGATCCAATATGGAAAATAATAGATCCAAGGTGAACAAAAGTAGATCAAAATATACAATGATAGATTCTAAATATACAATGATAGATCCAAGATAATCGTCACTTAGGTTCAATTACAATTTACAACATGTCCATATTAAGTTTAAAGTTTAGATCTAAAAGTAACTGGGGGTTACAGATTGTGGTTTGAGAATTAGAGAATAAAAGAGGCGATGTAGAATCTCTAGAAATCCCCCAAATCAGCCAATTCTCTAAACGTAGTCTCGACGTAGAAGAAGAAGTCCCTTTCTATAACTTTTCAACCAGAATTTGAGCAGCATAAGGCCAGAGAGAAAATGTGTAAAGAGAAGGGGGCTAGGGGTTTGTTTATATAGGGTCAGGCCAATGAATTTAGACTGAAATCCAACAAGAAACATCAGAATGAATTCTGACCCAAAAATGGGTTCGGGGTACCAGGTCGACACTATGGACGACCTGGTCCTGGGTAGGTCGACTACATGGTCGACCACCCAGTCGACCTGGTCCTGGGCGGGAAATTTCTTGCCCAGTCTTTTCTGGCTTTGAATTCGAAATTTGAATTTGAATTCGAATTCGAGCTGTTTTGAACTCTGAAAATTTCTGAAACTCTGGAGCGCCATAACTTGGTCATACGGACTCCGATTTTCGAAAACTCGGACTCGTTTCCAAGCAGAATTTCGAGACGAACGTAATGGCATAACCCGTTGCCCTTGGTTCTTATTTTAAGAATTAATTCTTCCTTGATTTATGGTTATCACACGTTATAAAAATATGGGTTGTTACAGTTACACTTTTTCATTACATAACACGCCAAACTCTTATTAAGCATCCACTGAAGAGGTTGGCATCAAGCTTTGAGGAAAATACAAAGGTAGCATCAAAATTGTCCCATGGATAAAATCACCAAGTCCCAAAAGAGCATCTTGTTAGGTGCAGGACACGTATTCCTTAAATCAGAATAGAGTTCGATAAGAGGAACTAGTGTCCACCTCCCGGGGCGATGAATAAAATTAGAAGGACCAACAACACCTAGGCTGGAAACACCAGTCCTAGTGTCGGAAGGACCGGCAAAACATGCTGGAAGGACCAGCACAATCAGAAATCCTAGCCGAAAGGGGGTAACAGAAATCCTAGCCGAAAGGGGGTATCCGACAAGGTCTTTTTGGTTCAAGAGAAATCAGAACAAACAAGACCAAACTTGGATCGAAAATTGAAACCCAAGACCTCCTTGGGGGCATACATACAAAAAAAACATAATGACCTTGCGCATTTTAGAAAAAAACCTAACCCCAAAGGAGGTTGTACTACCGGGTTAGCGGGAAATACGGTTCAAAACCATCCCAAGGTCATGAACTGATCGATTAAAACTAAAATTGTGACTATAACTAAGACAATTTATGAAAAATCGATCATTTCTACCCCCAACATACCACAAGTTCGTTACAGCTTTACAACAAAGAATAAGCATCTGATAGGGTCGTTCGACTGACAAGATCGAATCCCTACGAAATATTCTCATTCATAAAAACGAACGGCGAAATCATTATAATACCAAACGTCCCAACATGGATATCCGAGCGTAAAAGTATTAGGCGAGGACCGACACTCGCATACACAATCAGTCTAAATGCATGACAAATAAGAAAATAGATTGAAATCAAAACATAAAGGTCACAAATGCTACTTCTTAACAGAGGAAGGAGGAGGTGAACTAACTTCTTGACATCCATCTTTTGTTCCTTTGTCTATGCAAGAACTATCAGGAGAGGACAGGTTAATAATTCCTGGGCTACTCACAATGGTCTTCCTTCTGCATGTCAGAGTAGACACAGCCCTAATATTCCAAATTTCATCCTCGTCTTCCAGATCAGACATGTTAAGTGATGTAGGGTCGCCCGGTAAAGGTGTGGTGCACGGGGTAATACTATTCGATACTAAAATGGAATCAACAGTGGCAGTTCAAACAGCAGCACCACTAGTGGACAAAAGATGTGGCGAGGGCGGACCTGGTGCAAATGAATAATAAGCACAAAATTCAGCAAACCCAGGTGAAGAAGTAAGATAATCCAAATCTGGTGTGGACTGATTGGTATCAATTTTACCTGGGGTCATTGGGTATACAAGGTCGACCTTGTAATCATTCGCATCTAAAGAAGTATCATCATGGCTCAAGCACTATTTAAGAACATCCTCCTAAAATGTGTGTCCTCTAATGGGTTGAACTCCAGTAGCATCTTAGACAAGGTGATCTGTAGAAGGAGTTTGAGAGCTTGAGGCTTCAATATCAATAAGACTGGATGGGCTAAGAGTGGTAGTAACCTCTGGGGTTTTCCCCTTGGAAGATCGAGCTCGCTCCTCTGCTAATATTTTCCTACCTCCAACCAAAGCCTTATGGTCTTCTTCTTCCAAGAGTTTCTCCTGAAAATATTCATCATCAACACCATTAGAGTATGAGTGCACTTGTTCCTAAACTAGAGCTAAAGTCCATGGGAATTCAATATTCAGATAGCTTAAGCTTCCGCGGTTCATGACACTGTAAATGTAAAATTGGAACATAGTATTGTCAGTCTTAATTTTGGCTTCATCAAGATCTTTGCGCAGCTTGATTTTGTTTTCTTTCAGAATCCTTAGAGCCTCATTCTGAGAATTAATCTTTCCCTTAAGAAATATTTTTTCTTGTTGACAAGAAGCCAAAGTCCGTCTCTCTAAAGCCAATTGACATTAAGCAAGTTCTTGAGAAGATTGAGCCTCTCGGAGTTCCCTTCTTACAGCCTCAAGTGCTCTCTTGAGTTCCTCATTTTTAGCTTCCAAGTTGTTCACTCTAATGTTCCCACTCTTCAAAGAGGCAAATTTCAGATTCTTGAAACTTGATCAGGTGAACTAATCCAGCTTTATCATTCTCTAAGATGTCAATATGGTTAAGGTGCCGAGCATTTAATCTCTGGAACTCATAACCAAATTTGGCCCAGTGTTCTAATCGCCTATCAACATTGCTCATGGCCAGGTTCAACCGTGTTTCCAGTTGACTTCTAGCAGTGTTAAACTAGGTAATCATACAACTCTTTATAGTACTTAAACCTTTAACAACATCTCGCCTATCGTTCAGATGCAGATCTAAGTCAAAATACACCCCCCTTAAATCCCAACCTCTAAAGCGATCCTTGAGCATCAAGTTACCAGGTGGAACCTTATAAGGGGGTCGGTCGAGAATCATTTGGATTCGAGTAGAGGTTAGGATGATGGATCGTTCAGGGAAAGTAGGAACGTCAAGGTCCAGGAAATCAGCTAATACGGAACATTTCTGAACCTCACTTTTGCTTTGATCGTTCCTAATCCGTTTCTTCTTCTCTCCTTCAAAAAGGTTCTCACCTTTATCACCCTTATCCAATATCTCTGCATGACCAGATCCTTCCCTCCTTAAAGGATCAGTCAATGGAGGTACGAGGATATGTTGAAGTTGAGAACTCGAGGACGACTGGTAGCGCTTCAAATGACAAGAAAGGCGAGACTGTAAAAGACTTTGTGGATCGATAGAGTCAGCTTGTTGGGAGAAACTGTTTGATAATGAGTGTTTCATGCCTATACTTGGCCAAGGGAACAAAACAAAACTTTAACGAGCATGCAAAGAAATTATAAGACGTACAGGAAAGTGTAAAGTGCTTATAATGATCGTATTTCGGTACGCATCTAATAACGAACCAATTTCAAAGGGAGATCCTAAATCAAATGCTTTCCCAGGCCATTGGGCAAATTCTCGGGTTCGCTCCATATCAGACGTTACAGGATCAGAAGTCATAGTATCACCCTGACTAAGGTAATAGATGGTATCAAAATCTCCCAAACCTCTTAAAGTTCCTATGGAATTCTCTTCTCGAATAATCAGGGGAAAAGGATTTTCAACAATCTTTTCAGAAATTATATTATCCCTTGTACCATCTACGTTATTATGCACTCTTTGTCACTCCCTTCAATAGTCAAAGGCAAGGAAGACCCTGGCGATGATTGACTACTATCTCCTGGGACTAAGCGTTTCTTTTTGGTAAGGGATTTGCCAGTGGCATTTTGAGTATAAGCCAAGGTTTTCTTAATGGATCGTGAAGGATGGAGTAACTGATATTTATGAAGGTTTCCCTCGGAAAGCAACACCTGGCTACTTCTCTCAGTTTTGTCAATAGCAATCAAAAAATTGAGAAGAGCCTGATCAAGGACAAGGCCTTCACTGGAAGGAATTACTGCAAAATGGAAAAAGAACTAATGAAAAAAGGGAAAAAAAGTAAAGATCCCAAAGCAGGGGTAGTTACCTCCTTCCATCCACCGCCCGTAAAAGTTAATAGGACATCGAACGAAAAAATATTTGTAACAACCCGAATATTCAGAACCAATTTAAAATTTTTATTTTAGCAATTTTAACAGATTTTGAATATTTAAAATGATTTATTTTAAATTATAACGACTAAAAATTTATTTAAATCGAAGTTAGAACAAATAAATTTAATTTAATTATAAATAGAGTTTAAAATGGTGCGGTAGTTTGAAAATTTGATTTTAAATTTCAAATGAATGTACAAAATTCAAAATAATTTGGATTTCAGTAATACCAGAAATATGAGAATCTGTTTAAAAATATATTTCTAATGAATGTGAAAAATCCAGATTTCATAACAAGAATAAAAAGTTATGTCCAGTTTAAAATTTAAAATAATCGTTATGGAATTTATATATAATTTTTAATATAATATATATCCATTTTGCAAACGACCTCCATTTTCGATGAAACCACTTTTATTGGATCCGGAATGTCAAATTATTGTTAGGTTCCAATTTTCGTAATTTTTGGAATTAATATTTGAGCGCAGTAAATTTAAATGTGTTTGGTAATTTAAATTTGAATTGGATCGACCAGAAACTCACCATTTTTCAAACGATCTCCAAATTCGACAAAATTAGTTCTATTACGACCGTATCGTGAAAACATAGCTAGATTTATTTTTTTGGAATTTTTGGAGTCAGTATGTGGTCTCGGTAAATTAAAAAGTACGTCTAAATTCAATATATATAGATTTATATTTTATTTTGGATGAAAACTAATCAAAACATTAGAATTGGCTTACAAAACATATTCCATTATGTTCGGAATAAGGGTATTTAACTAGGGGCGACAGTCGTTGGGGTTCATTTGGAGTTAGAAGCGGTAAACAAGCATATTATGAACTAAATATTGTTTAAATAAATATGTATATGAATAAAAGAAATCGAGAAACCCTAATATCTTTCCAGAGCCGCCGTCCCTCTTTTAACGGTTGAAAAGCTCTCGTTTTCCATGCAAAATTTCGTTGAATCTATCAATTAAATTCAGGGATTTATAAAACAAAAATCATAGATCTTTGTTAGCTCTTGTAACACCCCACCTCCATTAAGGTCACTCACAAAGGGAATGCCTTAACTTCAGTGGAGCGTTTTAGGTAAACAGACACAGAATATCACAAGACTGATATAAAAATTATGCAGTGGAAATAAACAACTTTATTAAATCACCAAAATACTTTGTTACATAATACTATGAGTCATAAAACCCTTACAACAAAACACTTCTGTCTTACATTATCAGAGTACATAGGTATTTAAAAGAAAAACATCATTCCCCAGATTAAAGAGCAAGCCATATAAGAGACAGAGATTCGACCCATACTTCAGAAGTAGCTCCTAGAAGATGATATCCAAATCCTGACTAAACCTGGGTGTTTCCTCCCTAAGAACCTGGGGGGAAACAGAAGAAAAGAGGCGAAACAAACTAGGTCAGACATACGTCTGGTGAGTCCAGTAACTTTTAGCCAGTAAATAGATAAAGGTAAACATGACAGGCATACAAAGTGGATAAGAGGATTCACTGTACAGATGGCAGGTATGACAGGACAAATAAGGTAAGGTGTTTGCATGCTTCACTACAAACTACTCTGCACTATTACTAGTAAAATCAAGATGGGATGATCCCTTCCACTAATCATAATAACGATAATGATGGTGGTAGTTTTGTGTATTCCTAGTTGCTGTCATAGGTGTCGCCTGCTCCTATCTCAACTAGTCGTACCCACTACCTTCCTACTATAAATTGGTAGACTTAGGGCATACGTCCGGGTATACCCTAACCATTACCCTAATCGATCGGCTCCCCACTCTGTAGATACCCTGTGCTGGTCCCACAACTAGGGGGTATCACTTCCCTAAAGTGGCAACCCAAGGTGTGCACAGTTATACCTACTGGTGTCACGATCATCTTGTCCCCCTCTGCCCGGCCCATGCACGCACATGTCCCCGGTCAGTTTGCGTCGCCCACACCATCCGTCTCGTTTTGGATCTCTTATAATCAATCAGTAAGCGTGCCCCTTCCCCGCCTAGTACAGAGTTCTTTACTTTGATGCCCCTCCGGGTTACTGACTGAAATGGATCCCACACAACATGATACAATTTCTCCCCTATGCCTTGTATCCTCACTAGGTTTTCTACTGACTATGCATACCTTAAGGTGTCTTTAATTACATAGCCCTCAATCAGTTATGCGTACCTATAGGTGTCTTTAATACATAACCCTTAATCTACCTATCGGTTATGCTTTCCTATAGGTGTCTTTAATACATAAATTTATCTATCCCCATTAGTTATGCGTACCCCTAAGGGTGTCTTTAATACGTAACTTTACTATTTTGCCCCGATTATGTATACCATTAGGTGTCTTTAATTACATAACCCTTTTTATTCGGTTAAGTTTGTGAGCCTATATACATTAATATTACCCACCTACCCTTCAGCTGTACTTAACCCTCCCACTGATTTAATCCTATTTATTTAATGGTTAAGTTTGTGGGCCTATATATACTAATATTACCCACCTACCCTTCAGTTGTACTTAACCCACCCACAATCCAACTCATTTTACTTAACCCTAACTTATGTCTATCATCATACAGTCCACATGTATTAAGTTAGATTAAGTAGTCTTTTCTTATTATCATGTCCAATTATGGTTATATTGGGCTAGACCTCCCACATTAGGCCTACAGCAAGTGGATGCTGGATATGCCGGTCGGGTCCGGGCAGTCTTATTCCACAGTTGGGTCTAACCTCATGTCTTAGCCCAAGTCGTATTCACACACTTAGACACACTTAGACCTCTCACATTAGGTTCAACATTAGTGGCTGCTGGATATGCCGGTCGGGTCCGTGCAGACTTCCACCACTAATGTATCCTAACCTCATGTCATAAGTGTTAATTAAATTTTCAGACTTTAATTGCTTAAAAATTCCTCTTTTGATTAATTAAGTTAATTAATTAATCCTTTCCTTTTATAGGTGTCAGTACCTATTTTATTAACAATTTGAATTTCCTATCCATAAATGGTCATATTCAAATTATACCACTTTTACTCAACTTTACCTATGTCATAATAGGTAATTATTTATATGTTTCCCTACTAGAATCATGTGCCCAATTTACATAAACACTATGTAAATTATGCCTATTACAAATTGCCCTTTTTTCCGTTTCTTAACTAGTGTAACCATTTGCGTTTTTGGCGTCATCGAGGCTACAAAGTAGCCTCGCCATAACAAAAAAATAAAGGGAATGACAAGGTGATCGTTTTCAGTACAGTTTTTGGCATAAGCATAACAACCAGGTGAATGGACATGAAATCATAATAGGGCATATACAACATAATTAACAACTTGCATAATTTCATGATTCACCATATAATTAACTTGTATAATTTCATGATTCACAACAACAATAAACTTGCATAGGTAACTTGCATAGGTTCACGATTCACAACATAACAAACTTGCATAACATAACAACTTGCATAGTTTCATGAATAATAACTTGCATAGGTTCATGAATAATAACATGTATAGGCGACTTGCATGATCTCATAACAACTTGCATAGATTCATGATAACAACTTGCATAGATTCATGATAACCACTTGCATAGATTCATGAATTTCACTGATTCACAACAACAATAAACTTGTATAATTTCATGATCCACAACAACAATAAACTTGTATAATTTCATGATCCACACCAACAATAAACTTGCATAACTACAAACAACATATGCCCAAATCATAGTCTACCACAATTCACTTTTATCTATTTAAACCTAAAAGTGACTAGAACTCACAGAAAAAGAGGGTCTTGAGCTCTGGGATCTGAATTCTGTAATTGATTAGCGTTCCCTTTATGTAGGCTATTTCGTTGTTGTATAGATTTGACTTTGATTTGATTTGAGTTGAATTGAGTTGCTTTACTTTCCCTCTAGTTGGTGGCGGCTACTCTAGGTTGCATGGTGACAGCATGACGGCCATGGTTCTAATTTTTATTTGGTTTTAGGGTTTGAGTCTACATGTGTTTATATAGAATTTCAATTTAATTATAGTCGTCGGATGAACCTAGAGTTAACCACAACCATTCAATCAGGATAGGGTGACACCTCAGCCCTAATGACTCAGCAAGGAGTCAGAAAGGACTCAGCAATGAGTCATAGTATGGATCAGAACACACCAGAAAGCTGTACAGGCTTTCAGCCCGATCTGGGTGCACTTCCCAAGTGCGCCAGTGCATTTTTGTACTGGCGCACTTCACAAGTGCGCCATTGCATTCTGGTCGACTTCCGGTTTTCTGCCTAACTTCATTCGTCCATATCTCCTTCATACGGTATCCGTTTTACGCAAACTCGGACTCTAACCCAAGTAGAATTCCGAGACGAACACAATGGCGTAACCCGTTTCACTTAATTTTGACATTTGAAATTAAGTATTCTTTAATTTGTTAATATTATTATTAAAATTACGGGGTGTTACATTCTCCCCTCCTTAAAGGATTTCATCCCCGAAATCTTTAAGTCAAGAAGAATGTGCATCCTGCCATCCAATCAACCATCTACTCAACCATCAAACACAGGCATCCATTGTCCTTAAAAGTTTTCTAATGCTTTTATGTTTATATGCATAGTGTGTGTACATGTCCCTATCTAATGCAAAATCAGGCGGTCTACTGATTAGTTTGACCTCCTTAATGCAAATTATGTCAGTGCCATGTGTGACAATCCCAAAATCCGAGGGGCGGTATCAAGGATAATCATTGGGAAATAACACATTAATCATCATAGCAGAGTACAGATAATAGCAGAAACAATAAATAAAATAATTTTACATGTATATGATAGCGGAATCACAACTAGGATATCAGAATAGCATAACGTTGGATATACTTAGTAAATAAAAAGGAAAGTGATCAGTCATCATTGCCAAAGGCGGAATACATACATGCAGTGAGACATAATAAGGGTATCAGTCTACATCGCCGAAGGCGGAATACATATACATATAGTGAGAAATACGGAAAGTAAATCAGTCTGCATCGCCAGTGGCGGAATCATAATATAAGTACAGTAATGGCGGAAAAAGTCAAAGTCATCTCTATGAAGTCAGCCTCGCCATGAGCCAAAAATGCACTCTATGCAGCAGTGCAGAACCAAAAACCACCTGTCACCTGTGTACTAGGCTGCCCGTGTGAAAATAAGGGCACCCGCGCTTGCAAAGTGAAACAAACAACGAGTCAGTCATGAGGACTGGTATGAGGAATCTATTTAACAATTGAACAACAGTAATAGCAAATCATAGGACCATGCCACTTTCGCGGAACGGGTTTACTCCAGTGATTGCTAGTGCATTTAAAACAAAGTAAATTCTTTTTAAAACAACGAAATGCTTTTAGAAAGAATGAAGCCAGTATAAGACTCAGGTCCCATCATACAATGCAACGCAAGCCGGAGGATAGAGTTTTACCTTATAAGGGCCAAATATGCTTGATACGTATAAAGCAAAATCATTTGATATTATTACTAGTGCATATATGTTTCAAAAACGAATCGCATCATAAATATCAATCATAGGCGGCATAGCTACCATCTACTATGTCGCCATACTAGTTCTACAATCAAGACCGTTATTTCGTATTAGAAGTTGGATTTCCGTCATGAGTCGAGGCAAGGGGCAAGCTCCTCTCCGCTTCGAGACACTCTAGCAAATGCCTCGGGACTATATACTCTGGGTAACCCCTGGATGCTTTAGGGCCGGTCCTCACTTACGTTAGAGGATTAGTATTCCTGAACACACGTTTCCCGGTCCTTACAGACCTATGATCGAGGCGCCTCGCATTCCAACAACTACAAAGGTGAAAAGTAGATATATATGTCAGGGCTGGTAAGTCACTAACACCACCATAGCTAGAAAGAAACGTCGTGCTCTCCCTGCAGTCCGTATCCCGTTTTTAACTCATACCGGGGTGTGAGGTTCGCGAATCTACGAAATACACAAAGCTAGGCCACGCAGACCTTGCTTTGATCATCATCCAAAAGACTTTGCTTTTCAACAAAAGCCTTGATCACAGCATCTTGGCATGCCACATAGGCAGTCCACTCCATACGATTGATTTCCATCGATATATAACCTCTAAGCTCGTATGTCTCAGAGAAGGGCGTTAAGCAAAAGAATAAATTCTCCGCCGCCAAACAGATATATATTTAACAGAGATCAATCAGTATAGAACAAAATCCAATGTCAGACACACAGTCCATTTACAAGTCCGTCCTGGGTCTGAACGAAGCCGGAGGCGTCAAATTCCTCGTATATCCGTCCAATCAACACATACGTTCAGACGGCTACTACTTCCGCCCCTTTCCGGTAGCTACTCCGGTTATGAACCTCAGTAGCGCCCATCCAACCGATACGAAGATCGTCGGTCTTGAATCGTCTTTGCATTTTTCAATTCGAATCGCTCGATAAATTATTTGAAATGAGGGTTAGCTCGGCCTTTTCAAATAATTTACGTCATTAGAATTTAAATCAATTCATTTTATGGTTATATTATTCGACATCCATCTTTCAGTTATTTAGTGTTATTTTCATGTCAAACACATACAACCATCCAATATCAAACAATTCGAGCCCAATTGGTTTATTTTCAATCAATATTGCTTACAATATTTTATAACGATTTTTTCGCCATTTTTATTTATTTAAAAATGGCCATATTTAATTAAACGACGTTTCAGGTCGTGCCGCGGCACTGGCGCTATTTTTCTTCTAATTTGTTTTACACATACCAGAAAATATAACCATTGGATTTCTACAAAGTCTATATCAGTGGTAATATATTCCCAAAGCGAACCCAACAGTTCCAGTTTCGTGAGAATCCGACGGTCGGATCTTCCACACTAGTCGTTTGAAGTTATGGTTTCAAAATTCGAACTGCAGCGTCGTTATTCGATTTAATTTAATTATATTTATATTTATATATAAATATAAATGATTCCGGCGCTGTTTTTCTTCAGATTTGAATTAAACATTCAGGACAATCCAACCGTTGGATTTTTACAAGGTTGGTGCCGTTGGAGAGATATTTCCAAGGCGAACCCAGCGGCTGCGGTTTCGGGAAAATCCGATGGTCGGATTTCTCGTACTAATCGTTTCAAATTACGATTCCGAAACGCGAACTACACAGACTCTATTCCTTTTAATTATATTTATATATATATATATATAAATATAGTTCATCCTATGCTTTCAACTATAACTCATTCTATATTTTCAACTTCGTTTTCACTTCAAATATTTCACTAACGTCTTAATATCGAAAAATTTCGCCATAACCTCCTTTGTACGGGGAGGGGTTTGGAAATTTATTGGGCCGTATTAGGTACCCAATAAATCCTAAAAAGCATTCACATATTTATAGTGATATATTCTGGTGTTTACGGGGGAGCATGTACTGATAATCACTCCAGAGAATAAATTCCCGTCACCCCGTTTCTGTGTGGAAATAAATAGTCCATGTTCCGTATCTAATAACTAGAGCGACGTGATTATTGTCAACTCCAGACCCGTGTGGGGTTTTTATTAATCTGGCAATTTATCGTTATAATTTATATAGTCCATATCAGTCATCAGTTCAACCTGTAGTACATAGTCATCGCCATACAAGCCTCTTGCTTATATGGTAAATCTTCCACCTCGTCACATAAGCTCCAATTGCTTATGTGGAATATGATGAAGTATGCCTATCGTCAAGAAGTATGCCATGTAGTGTAGTTCAAAATTAATTGTTACTATCCTATGGCGTTGTTTATTATGTCACACAGAAAAACCAGCACTCCGCATCCAATGGCATTCACAGGAGTTGATATATAAATAAAATTGCGCAGCTAACTCATCAAGGTTTACCTATTTGTCGGGCACGCAAATAATTTCTTTACTCTACAGCTAATCCATTTTTCCTGTTCAACACATATATATATATGCAGAACAAAGCTAATAATAATATTTCTAGCAAACTATTATTTATTTCAACACGTGTGTATTTTTAACTAAGCGTATACATGATAAAAGGAATATTTTTATCATCAAAAATATTTATTTGTCACATGTATATTTTTAACTAGGCATATACTTGATAAAAGGAATATTTTTATCATCAAAAATATTTATTCGTCACGTGTGTATTTTTAACACTTCATATTCCTGATAAAAGGAATATTTTTATCATCAAAAATATTTATTCGACACGTGTGTATTTTTAACACTTCATATTCATGATAAAAGGAAAATTTTTATCATCAAAAATATTTATTCGACACGTGCGTATTTTTAACACTTCATATTCATGATAAAAGGAATATTTTTATCATCAAAAATATTTATTTGACACGTGTGTATTTTTAACACTTCATATTTACTATAAAAATATAGTTTTCAATGTCGATTCATTTTATTTTTAAAAGATGATAACATTCAACACATGAACTTCAATTCAACGAATGAATTGCCACTCAACACATGAATATTCGATATAGTTTGTATATATATAAAAATGTGATTTTCATTGCTAAAGCCATTTGTTTAAATTCGAATAATATTCAACACATGAATTTCAACCCAACGAATGAATTGCAACTCAACACATGAATATTCGATATAGTTTGTATATATATAAAAATGTGATTTCCATTGCTAAAGCCATTTGTTTAAATTCGAATAATATTCAACACATGAATTTCAACCCAACGAATGAATTGCAACTCAACACATGAATATTCGATATAGTTTGTATATATATAAAAATGTGATTTTCATTGCTAAAGCCATTTGTTTAAATTCGAATAATATTCAACACATGAATTTCAACCAACGAATGAATTGCAACTCAACACATGAATAATCGATATAGTTTGTATATATATAAAAATGTGATTTTCATTGCTAAAGCCATTTGTTTAAATTCGAATAATATTCAACACATGAATTTCAACCCAACGAATGAATTGCAACTCAACACATGAATATTCGATATAGCAGATGTAAATAATTTCAATGAATGAAAATTATTCTAACACATAATTATTTCAGAAAATTTCGGCAGCATAACGGCAGGGTAGTTAAAACCGGGACCGTCCCTAGTACGACTCCTCGCTCTACCTTAAAACCTCGCGGTTTTTGACAATGGGGATCATGCATCTAGTTCGCACGCAGGCGGCATGTTTTATTTTCAATTCCACATCCTATTCTATTTTGTTTCAACCACAAGAGGGTATTTTTCAACCACAAAGGTATTTTTCAACCATAAAGGTATTTTTCAACCATAATATCAACCACAAACAATTATTTCCAACCATTCGTCATACCATATAATATCACGTCAATCACAAGCAATAAATATCGTCCATGGTCTGTGGACGAGGGGAGTATATATATATATAATATAATAATTCACTTGCATTTCATCACAATTCAAAGCATATATGTTTCCCACAACGCTTGTATAATTTATACATCGCTAATATAACTTATACAACACATGTACATGAGGTATACAATGCGTATATAATTTACACTTCGCTTATATAATTTATACAACGCGATTTCATTCACACAGATAATTTAGATTCCTCACATTGGTTCTTGCGGTGCTAAAAATCGTAGGAAGGTCAGAAAAATCCGCGGCTTCTTCTAGAATGTAGAGAGCCTCCTTGCGGTCACGGTGTCTCCTGTTTCATCGAATTTCGTTAACATAGCAAAAAGATACGATTTTTACAAGTTTGCAACGCTTTAAAGTGTAAAAATCAGTGGAAAATAGTTTCAGCCGTATACCCTTTTCGATTTCGAAAGCTAGGGTTGAATTTTTCGGCAAAACCACGAAGCTTTAGGACAAACGGCCAGGGCTGCGTCGAAGAGGAAGGAGAGAGCTTTCCAAAGCTACCTGAGATGGTCAGATCGACGCCTCCTAGAGGGCACGGCGGCGGCGCGAAGTTCGGGGTTTCCCGACGCTATAACTCCCTCAATACTCAACGATATTTCGTGAAATTACTATGGATTTGAAGATCTCTGAACGCTCTTCAAAATGGATCTGAGTTTGCTTGATTTCGTTGTGTGGTTGCGGAGAATTTTAAGAGAGAAGTTTTGGGTTCATTTCCGCGTCGCGACAGGGGTTTCGAGGAAGAAGATGAATTCTGATTTGTCGATGCCCTTTTAATTTTAATTTTTAATTTATTTAATTCCAAAAATACCCCTTTCTACAAACGACCTCGAAATCAAACCCAACGACTGTCGCCCCTAGCTAAATACCCACATTCCGGACACAATGGGATATGTTTTGTTGGCCATTTCGACTGGTACAGTCAGTTATTTTTCAAATTAAAATATAAAACATTCGATAATTAATTTAAACGTACATTTCAATTTGCCAGGGCAACAAACTGAATCGAAAAATTCCAGAAAAATAAATCTAGATTTGTTTTGACGATACGGTCCTAACAAAACCAATTTCGTCGAATTCTGAGCTCGTTTGAAAAACGGTCATTTTAGGTCGACCCATTTTAACATAATTTGACCAAACACGTTATCTTTTGCCCCGCTCACATACTAGCTTCAAAAATTATGAAATTTGAAACTTAGCAATAATTTGACATCCCGGACCCAACAAAAGTGGTTTCGTCGAATTCCGAGGTCGTATGCAAAATCTCAATTTTCAAGGGCTAAATATACTATATAGCGACCCTTCTGAAAATTCAATTGGACATAACTTTTGATTTCCGTTATGAAATTTCGATTTTTCAGATTCGTTAGAAAGGTATTGATAAACAGATTTAAATATTTTTAGTTTCGTTAAAATCCGTTATATTTTCCACCTGGTACAGTCAGACAAAGTTTGTATTCAAAATTTCAAACTGCAATATTATACCCAATTCTATATTTTATTGAAATATGCTATTTCAATCATTCAAATTTCTTGGTACTAACCTGTTTTAAAATTTTTAAACTGGTTCTCATTTTCCGGGTTATTACAATCTCCCCCACTTAAAACTTTTCATCCTCGAAAAGGAAATAACAGTTAAGCAGGAAATAAAATGTAAATGCAAAGTATTGTAAAGGTACCTTGCACCGGAGTTAGTCAGAGATGTCCACTCTGCATTTGGGATAGGCTTGTTTAATGCTTTCCTCAGTCTCCCAAGTACAGTCTCTAGGATCACTACTCCACTGCACTTTGACTAAATGAATCTTTTTCCTCCTTAGCTCTCTAGTTTCTTTGCCAACTATCTTCAATGGCTCTCTCTTGAGTGCTAATTCTGGAGTTATGTCAATATCATGTTGTGCTGCTTCTTCCACAATAAGGTCGGGATCATGAACATGTTTTCTGAGTTGAGATACGTGGAACACATCAGGTATACCAGGCAACCAATTAGGTAATGAAACCCTATATGCTAGAGTTCCAATCCGTTCAAGTATAGGAAAGGGACCAATAAATCTCAGTGCCAACTTCCCAGTCTTGCCAAATCTGATTACTCCTCGCATTGGAGAAACTCTTAAGTAAACATAATCGCCAACGGCAAATGATATATCCCTTCTTCTCGCATCAGCATAACTTTTCTGTCGGCTCTGCGCGGTTTTTAATCGCTTCTTAATGAAATCGACTTTATCTGATGCTTCTTGAATCATATCGGGCCCTAACACAAGTCTGTTGCCAGGTTCTACCCAACATGCGGGAGATCTGCATGGTCTACCGTATAATGCTTCAAATGGAGACATTCCCAAACTTGCTTGATAGCTATTGTTGTAAGAGAATTCTGCTAAATGTAAATGATCTTCCCATGAGCCTCCAAAATCGATAACACAAGCCCGCAATAGATCCTTTAAAATTCTATTCACCCGCTCCGTTTGGCCATCTGTCTGAGGGTGATAAGCGGTGCTTAGATTCAATTTGGTTCCCAATTCTATCTGGAATGCTTCCCAGAATTTGCTAGTAAATAGGGGATCTCTATCGTTGACTATACTGAGCGGTACTCCATGAAGTTTAACTATTTCTCTGAAGTAAATCTGTGCTAGACTTTGAGCCGTTCTGTTGGATCGGACAGGTATGAAATGGGCAGTCTTTGTGAAGCGATCTACGATTACCCATATACTGTCGTTTCCTTTTCTAGTTCGAGGCAGGCCATCGATGAAATCCATCGAGATTTGTTCCCACTTCCAACCCGGAATTTCTAATGGTTGTAATAATCCAGCCAATTTCTGCTGATCACTCTTAACTAGCTGACAAGTGGGGCATCTGCTAACATATAATGAGATGTCTCTTTTCATCGCCTTCCACCAGAAGGTGCGTTTGATATCGTTATATATTTTGCTCACACCGGGAGGGATACTTAATTTGGATTTGTGGCACTCATCAAGTATTTCTCTTCTGAGCTCGGGAAGGTTTGGGATGCAAATTCTGCCCTTTAATCTAAGAACTCCTTTGTCATCGAGTCGGAAACTTGTGGATTCACCTCCTTTGACTCTTTGACTAATTCTTTGAATAAATTCATCGTCTTTCTGAAGAGTCGAGATCCTGTCTATTAATGAAGAGGTGATGACAAAACTGGCGATGATTTCATTCTTTCTGCTGAGCGCATCTGCTACAACATTGGCTTTCCCTGGAGTGTATAGAATTTCAAAATCGTATGCTGCAAGGAATTCTAACCAACACTGTTTCTCAAGTTTAAATCTTTCTGGGTGAACAGATATTTCAAGGATTGATGATCGGTAAATAGTTCGAACTTCTCGCCCAGCAAATAATGCCTCCAGATTCTTAAAGCGAACACGATAGCTAATAACTCAAGATCATGAGTTGCATAGTTTCTTTCATGTGGCTTTAGCTGACGGCTGGCATAAGCGATCACTTGGCCTTTTTGCATTAACACTGCTCCTAGCCCTCTAATAGAAGCATCTGTCCATACAGTCAAGTCTTGGTTGCCTTCTATAATGGTCAATACGGGAGCGGTTGTCAACTTCAGTTTCAGCTCCTGGAAAGCTTCTTCACATTCGGGAGTCCATTTGAATTTCTCATGCTTCTTTGTAAGCTTTGTCAATACTCCTGATATCTTTGAAAAATCCTGAACGAATTTCCGATAGTAACTAGCTAGTCCCAGAAAACTTCGAACTTCCGTGGGAGTAGTAGGTTGTTTCCAGTTCTGAATCGCTGTAATTTTGCTTGGATCTTCAGCAATTCCTTCTTTTGATACCACGTGGCCTAGGAATTTAACTTCATTCTGCCAGAAGACACACTTAGAAAATTTAGCTTTCAAGACATTTCTCCTTAGAATTTTCAACACTTGTTCTAAATGTTTTGCATGTTCGTCTTCCGACTTAGAGTAGATTAAAATGTCATCGATGAAGACTAGAACAAATTTATTCAATACACCACGGAACACCCTATTCATAAGATCGACGAAGTATTCCGGAGCGTTGCACAAGCCGAACGGCATTACTAACCATTCGTAGAATAAATCGGGACCCCTGAAGGCTGTCAAAGGAACACAGTCTTCGGCTATACGCAATTGGTGGAAACCTGTAGCTAGGTCCA
This sequence comes from Allium sativum, assembly GCA_030737875.1. Classification (NCBI taxonomy): domain Eukaryota; kingdom Viridiplantae; phylum Streptophyta; class Magnoliopsida; order Asparagales; family Amaryllidaceae; genus Allium; species Allium sativum. Next base: position 561,679,135 of record CM060919.1, on the reverse strand, counting down.
TTCTGGAGAATACTGTTGCTCCATTTAATTAATCTAACAGATCGTCTATACGGGGCAAAGGATATTTGTTCTTCAGTGTCTGTTTATTGAGATCTCGGTAATCAACACAAAGTCTTAGAGTACCGTCTGGTTTTGGGACAAATACTACTGCGGCTCCCCACGCTGAAAAGCTTGGTTTAATCAGACCTTTCCAAAGCAATTCTCGGGTTTGGCTACTTAGCTCGTCTTTTTCTTTTGGGGCCATTCTTCTTATTGGATGTACTACTGGTCGGGCGTTAGGAATTAGATCTATCCTAAATTCAATTTCTCTTTGCGGCGGTAAGTTTTCTACTTCTTCAAACACATCCGCATAGTTTTTAACGACCGGTATCTTTTCTATCGAAGGGGGAGTAATTTCTAAAGAAGACCAAAATTCCGTTCTATTAATTTCTGAGCCATGACATGGTATATATATAGGCCCAAGCTTCGTTTCGACTTTAACGATTCTCTCGGCACATCTAACTTCGGCCTTATATTTTGTCAACCAGTCAAGTCCCAGTATAATATCAAAGTCAGAAAGGTCCATGACAATTACTTTAAAAGGAAATCGATAACAAGAATATGAGGCGGGTACATTACAATATGAGCCGAGAATAGTAGACCCTCCTATCGGATTTTGAACTTTAATTGGTTCTTTAAGCTTCCTTGGATTCAATTTTAACTTGTGAACTATTTTACCAGAAATGAAGCTACGTGATGCACCGGTATCAAAAAGTACTGAAACAGGAATATTTTTAATGGTAAGGGTACCTCCCAAGACATCTGGTTTACCTGATCTATCGGTGATAGCTGGCGGGGTCTTCCCGTCATAGACATGAGCCACCTGTGCATTCTGCTTCAGAGGGCAGTTCCTGCTGTAGTGCCCCTTCTTATGGCAGTTGTAGCATTCGGCTGAGTCATTTGCCTTTGGCTTCTTTGGGGCTTTGCATACATTAGAGAAATGACCGGGCTTCCCGCAATTGTAGCAGTTTCCTTTCGGGATCTTTGCGGGTGTTTGAGTAGCGGCCGTGGTAATGCTAGATTCGGGTTGATCTGTTGAAGCCTTGCGCTTATTCCCTGCTTGGCTTTTAGCGCGGTCTTGGCTAGCATGCCTTTCATCCATGTCTTCGTAGTTGCAAGCCATCTCTACTAGTTCTGTAAAGGAGAGTTTGATGTTGCTCATAGCTCTATCGTGGTACTTGCGCTTCAGCCCAAATATGAATCTCTTATTCTTTGCTTTGTTGGTCATAATCAGCTCTGGAGCATAGCGCGATAGCTGGGTGAACTTATTTAGATAATCCTGAATAGAGAGGTCTCCCTGCTGGAGATTAGCAAACTACTCTCGCATCCTCTCTAGAGCTTGCTCCGGTACAAACTTCTCATTGAACAAAGCTTTGAACTGCTCCCATGTCCGGATAGTACCAGCTGCATCTTCAGAGGTAATGGCATCCCACCATAGCTCTGCTTCCTCTTGAAGGAGCCAAATGCCAAGTCTTGCTTTATTGTTGGTTCCCATACCCATACCTTCGAAGATTTTCTCACAGGTTTTCAGCCAAGCTATTGCCTCGGTCATTGTGCCAGTGCCAGTAAAAGGTTTACCCCCAAGATTTCTGTACCTCTTTGCCACTTTATCTAGCTCAAATTCTTCAGGTGCTGGTGGCTGAACAATAGGGATTTCTATAGCTACGGGGATATTCCCCCGTCCTCCTGCTGCATCTCCTCGGCCTCCACGGCCTCCTCTAGCTGCTGCTCCTCGCGTAGCCATCTAAGAGAACTGTATAAGCAAGAAAAGAGTCAAGCTCACAGATTTGATAATTTTCATAAATGATAAAGCAAGGGAATACAAGGAAAGATAATGATGATGTACTGATCAAATTGTTTTGCTAATCTGCTTAGCTCATTCAAGGACATTGCTAATCCTATCTCTAATGAGCTACTCGCATTAGAACACTACTGATTCTATTCTGACGAGGTGTTTAATGTGTTAGATCCCAGAACTAAGGTTAACCTAAGCTCTGATACCAACTGTGACGATCCCAAAATCCGAGGGGCGGTATCAAGGATAATCATTGGGAAATAACACATTAATCATCATAGCAGAGTACAGATAATAGCAGAAACAATAAATAAAATAATTTTACATGTATATGACAGCGGAATCACAACATGTAGGATATCAGAATAGCATAACGTGGGATATACTTAGTAAATAAAAAGGAAAGTGATCAGTCATCATCGCCAAAGGCGGAATACATACATGCAGTGAGACATAATAAGGGTATCAGTCTACATCGCCGAAGGCGGAATACATATACATATAGTGAGAAATACGGAAAGTAAATCAGTCTGCATCGCTAGTGGCGGAATCATAATATAAGTACAGTAATGGCGGAAAAAGTCAAAGTCATCTCTATGAAGTCAGCCTCGCCATGAGCCAAAAATGCACTCTATGCAGCAGTGCAGAACCAAAAACCACCTGTTACCTGTGTACTAGGCTGCCCGTGTGAAAATAAGGGCACCCGCGTTTGCAAAGTGAAACAAACAACGAGTCAGTCATGGGGACTGGTATGAGGAATCTATTTAACAGTTGAACAACAGTAATAGCAAATCATAGGACCACGCCACTTTCGCGGAACGGGTTTACTCCAGTGATTGCTAGTGCATTTAAAACAAAGTAAATTCTTTTTAAAACAACGCAATGCTTTTAGAAAGAATGAAGCCAGTATAAGACTCAGGTCCCATCATACAATGCAACGCAAGACGGAGGATAGAGTTTTACCTTATAAGGGCCAAATATGCTTGATACGTATAAAGCAAAATCATTTGATATTATTACTAGTGCATATTTGTTTCAAAAACGAATCGCATCATAAATATCAATCATAGGCGGCATAGCTACCATCTACTATGTCGCCATACTAGTTCTACAATCAAGACCGTTATTTCGTATTGGAAGTTGGATTTCCGTCATGAGTCGAGGCAAGGGGCAAGCTCGTCTCCGCTTCGAGACACTCTAGCAAATGCCTCGGGACTACACACTCTGGGTAACCCCTGGATGCTTCAGGGCCGGTCCTCACTTACGTTAGAGGATTAGTATTCCTGAACACACGTTTCCCGGTCCTTACAGACCTATAATCGAGGCGCCTCGCATTCCAACAACCACAAAGGTGAAAAGTAGATATGTATGTCAGGGCTGGTAAGTCACTGACACCACCATAGCTAGAAAGAAACGTCGTGCTCTCCCTGCAGTCCGTATCCCGTTTTTAACTCATACCGGGGTGTGAGGTTCGCGAATCTATGAAATACACAAAGCTAGGCCACGCAGACCTTGCTTTGATCATCATCCACAAGACTTTGCTTTTCAACAGAAGCCTTGATCACAACATCTTGGCATGCCACATAGGCAGTCCACTCCATACGATTGATTTCCATCGATATATAACCTCTAAGCTCGTACGTCTCAGAGAAGGGCGTTAAGCAAAAGAATAAATTCTCCGCCGCCAAACAGATATATATTTAACAGAGATCAATCAGTATAGAACAAAATCCAATGTCAGACACACAGTCCATTTACAAGTCCGTCCTGGGTCTGAACGAAGCCGGAGGCGTCAAATTCCTCGTATATCCGTCCAATCAACACATACGTTCAGATGGCTACTACTTCCGCCCCTTTCCGGTAGCTACTCCAGTTAGGAACCTCAGTAGCACCCATCCAACCGATACGAAGATCGTCGGTCTTGAATCGTCTTTGCATTTTTCAATTCGAATCGCTCGATAAATTATTTGAAATGAGGGTTAGCTCGGCCTTTTCAAATAATTTACGTCATTAGAATTTAAATCGATTCATTTTATGGTTATATTATTCGACATCCATCTTTCAGTTATTTAGTGTTATTTTCATGTCAAACACATACAACCATCCAATATCAAACAATTCGAGCCCAATTGGTTTATTTTCAATCAATATTGCTTATAATATTTTATAACGATTTTTTCGCCATTTTTATTTATTTAAAAATAGCCATATTTAATTAAACGACGTTTCAGGTCGTGCCGTGGCACTGGCGCTGTTTTTCTTCTAATTTGTTTTACACATATCGGAAAATCTAACCGTTGGATTTCTACAAAGTCTATATCAGTGGGAAGATATTCCCAAAGCGAACCCAACGGTTCCAGTTTCGTGAGAATCCGACGGTCGGATCTTCCACACTAGTCGTTTGAAGTTATGGTTTCAAAATTCGAACTGCAGCGTCGTTATTCGATTTAATTTAATTATATTTATATTTATATATAAATATAAACGATTCCGGCGATGTTTTTCTTCAGATTTGAATTAAACATTCCAGACAATCCAACCGTTGGATTTTTACAAGGTTGGTGCCGTTGGAAAGATATTTCCAAGGCGAACCCAGCGGTTGCGGTTTCGGGAAAATCCGATGGTCGGATTTCTCGTACTAATCGTTTCAAATTACGATTCCGAAACGCGAACTGCACGGCCTCTATTCCTTTTAATTATATTTATATTTATATATATAAATATGGTTCATCCTATGCTTTCAACTATAGCTCATTCTATATTTTCAACTTCGTTTTCACTTCAAATATTTCACTAACGTCTTAATATTTCGAAAAATTTCGCCATAACCTCCTTTGTACGGGGAGGGGTTTGGAAATTTATTTGGCCGTATTAGGTACCCAATAAATCCTAAAAAGAATTCACATATTTATAGTGATATATTCTGGTGTTTACGGGGGAGCATGTACTGATAATCACTCCAGAGAATAAATTCCCGTCACCCCGTTTCCGTGTGGAAATAAATAGTCCATGTGCCGTATCTAATAACTAGAGCGACGTGATTATTGTCAACTCCAGACCCGTGTGGGGTTTTTATTAATCTGGCAATTTATCGTTATAATTTATATAGTCCATATCAGTCATCAGTTCAACCTGTAGTACATAGTCATCGCCATACAAGCCTCTTGCTTATATGGTAAATCTTCCACCTCGTCACACAAGCTCCAATTGCTTATGTGGAATATGATGAAGTATGCCTATCGTCAAGAAGTATGCCATGTAGTGTAGTTCAAAATTAATTGTTACTATCCTATGGCGTTGTTTATTATTTCACATAGAAAAACCAGCACTCCGCATCCAATGGCATTCACAGGAGTTGATATATAAATAAAATTGCGCAGCCAACTCATCAAGGTTTACCTATTTGTCGGGCACGCAAATAATTTCTTTACTCTACAGCTAATCCATTTTTCCTGTTCAACACATATATATATATATATATATATATATATATATATATATATATATGCAGAACAAAGCTAATAATAATATTTCTAGCAAACTATTATTTATTTCAACACGTGTGTATTTTTAACTAAGCGTATACATGATAAAAGGAATATTTTTATCATCAAAAATATTTATTCATCACATGTGTATTTTTAACTAAGCGTATACTTGATAAAAGGAATATTTTTATCATCAAAAATATTTATTCGTCACGTGTGTACTTTTAACACTTCATATTCCTGATAAAAGGAATATTTTTATCATCAAAAATATTTATTCGACACGTGTGTATTTTTAACACTTCATATTCATGATGAAAGGAATATTTTTATCATCAAAAATATTTATTCGACACGTGCGTATTTTTAACACTTCATATTCATGATAAAAGGAATATTTTTATCATCAAAAATATTTATTCGACACGTGTGTATTTTTAACACTTCATATTTACTATAAAAATATAGTTTTCAATGTCGATTCATTTTATTTTTAAAAGATGATAACATTCAACACATGAACTTCAATTCAACGAATGAATTGCCACTCAACACATGAATATTCGATATAGTTTGTATATATATAAAAATGTGATTTTCATTGCTAAAGCCATTTGTTTAAATTCGAATAATATTCAACACATGAATTTCAACCCAACGAATGAATTGCAACTCAACACATGAATATTCGATATAGTTTGTATATATATAAAAATGTGATTTCCATTGCTAAAGCCATTTGTTTAAATTCGAATAATATTCAACACATGAATTTCAACCCAACGAATGAATTGCAACTCAACACATGAATATTCGATATAGTTTGTATATATATAAAAATGTGATTTTCATTGCTAAAGCCATTTGTTTAAATTCGAATAATACTCAACACATGAATTTCAACCCAACGAATGAATTGCAACTCAACACATGAATATTCGATATAGTTTGTATATATATAAAAATGTGATTTTCATTGCTAAAGCCATTTGTTTAAATTCGAATAATATTCAACACATGAATTTCAACCCAACGAATGAATTGCAACTCAACACATGAATATTCGATATAGCAGATGTAAATAATTTCAATGAATGAAAATTATTCTAACACATAATTATTTCAGAAAATTTCGGCAGCATAACGGCAGGGTAGTTAAAACCGGGACCGTCCCTAGTACGGCTCCTCGCTCTACCTTAAAACCTCGCGGTTTTTGACAATGGGGATCATGCATCTAGTTCGCACGCAAGCGGCATGTTTTATTTTCAATTCCACAATCCTATTCTATTTTGTTTCAACCACAAGAGGGTATTTTTCAACCACAAAGGTATTTTTCAACCATAAAGGTATTTTTCAACCATAATATCAACCACAAACAATTATTTCCAACCATTCGTCATACCATATAATATCACGTCAATCACAAGCAATAAATATTGTCCATGGTCTGTGGACGAGGGGAGTATATATATATATATATATATATAATATAATAATTCACTTTCATTTCATCAGATTTCAAAGCATATATGTTTCCAACAACGCTTGTATAATTTATACATCGCTAATATAACTTATACAACACATGTACATGAGGTATGTAATGCGTATATAATTTACACTTCGCTTATATAATTTATACAACGCGATTTCATTCACACAGATAATTTAGATTCCTCACATTGGTTCTTGCGGTGCTAAAAATCGTAGGAAGGTCAGAAAAATCCGCGGCTTCTTCTAGAATGTAGAGAGCCTCCTTGCGGTCACGGTGTCTCCTATTTCATCGAATTTCGTTAACATAGCAAAAAGATACGATTTTTACAAGTTTACAACGCTTTAAAGTGTAAAAATCAGTGGAAAATAGTTTCAGCCGTATACCCTTTTCGATTTCGAAAGCTAGGTTTGAATTTTTCGGCAAAACCACGAAGCTTTAGGATGAACGGCCAGCGCTGCGTCGAAGAGGAAGGAGAGAGCTTTCCAAAGCTACCTGAGATGGTCAGATCGACGCCTCCTAGAGGGCACGGCGGCGGCGCGAAGTTTGGGGTTTCCCGACACTATAACTCCCTCAATACTCAACGATATTTCGTGAAATTACTATGGATATGAAGATCTCTGAACGCTCTTCAAAATGGATCTTAGTTTGCTTGATTTCGTTGTGTGGTTGCGGAGAATTTTAAGAGAGAATTTTGGGTTCATTTCCGCGTCGCGACCGGGGTTTCGAGGAAGAAGATGAATTTTGATTGGTCGATGCCCTTTTTATTTTAATTTTTAATTTATTTAATTCCAAAAATACCCCTTTCTACAAACGACCTCGAAATCAAACCCAACGACTGTCGCCCCTAGCTAAATACCCCCATTCCGGACATAATGGGATATGTTTCATTGGCCATTTCGACTGTTACAGTCAGTTATTTTTCAAATTAAAATATAAAACATTCGATAATTAATTTAAACGTACATTTCAATTTGCCAGGGCCACAAACCGAATCGAAAAATTCCAGAAAAATAAATCTAGCTTTGTTTTGACGATACGGTCCTAACAAAACCAGTTTCGTCGAATTCTGAGCTCGTTTGAAAAACGGTCATTTTTAGGTCGACCCATTTTAACAGAATTTGACCAAACACGTTATCTTTTGCCCCGCTCACATACTAGCTTCAAAAATTATGAAATTTGAAACTTAGCAATAATTTGACTTCCCGGACCCAACAAAAGTGGTTTCGTCGAATTCCGAGGTCGTATGCAAAATCTCAGTTTTCAAGGGCTATATATACTATATAGCGACCCTTCTGAAAGTTCAATTGGCCATAACTTTTGATTTCCGTTATGAAATTTCGATTCTTCAGATTCGTTAGAAAGGTATTGATAAACAGATTTAAATATTTTCAGTTTCGTTAAAATCCGTTATATTTTCCACCCGGTACAGTCAGACAAAGTTTGTATTCAAAATTTCAATTTGCAATATTATACCCAATTCTATATTTTATTGAAATATGCTATTTCAATCATTCAAATTTCTTGGTACTAACCTGTTTTAAAAATTTTAAACTGGTTCTCATTTTTCGGGTTATTACACCATGAGTCCATTATGTATGCAAGTAAACCTATTACATCATATAAGTTCTATATGTGTGCACACACATTAATCCAAATGCAACATCCATATGCTAGCTCATCCATTTCCATCCATAAAAATAAAAGAAAATGTACATACATCCATATGCAGAATGAGAGAATGATTGAGCCAATCTAGTGCCTAATGTGTGTGTATATGCGTCCACAGGCAACCACTAGCAAACACTTGCATCCACTTACAACCATAAAACATAACATGTCTCAAACACATGTTTACATCCATGGATTTCCTATCTAAAGGTCGAAGATTTGGTCGATGGGATACAAACAAATGATATAACTAAAACAAAAGCTCTGTTCCCATTTGACATCGGTTAAGAGAATAATTCCCTATGTCTCAGCCCCGAAGACCGAAATCAACATCAGACTAACACTCAGAGAATTACCCCCATTAAACAATGTCAAAACTCGAAATCTGCTTCATGCTTCAACTAGAAACCCCTATCCTTTAGAAATATTCAGATACTTACAGACTACTGGTACAGACCAGATTACAGAATGATTCTTAGAAAGGTAAGCATAACAGACCCTTGCGGGTCACAAGAAACTTTGGGGGTCTTCCCATGACAAGTTAGAAACTTAACGACCCTCCTCTCAAAATCTAGAACGACCCTCTACATAGAAAGCTGGTCCATTTAGAACCAACCCATAGCCCATAAACTTGAGCATACAAACGTCACATTCAAATTTTTGATGCCTAACACAGATAATTTCAACCCCTTACAAATAACCAATAAATGAGCCGAACCACCAAAGGGGTTTGAAACAACTACGGGATCAGAAACAAGACTAGTATTAAAGTGCAGAGTCTCAATTACCAAATCAAAATGCCTGAATCAAAAAGAGTCTTAACTTCGTAATCAGATAAGGAAATTAAACCTTTTACATAAATTTTTCCTATCTCTATCTTATCCATCTGCCACGAGAGCATCCACCTACCCTCTAGAAGATTATACCCTTTGCCCTTGCCTTCTTGGGCAATCCTAGATCAGATGTCCTGTCACGTGGCACCGAAAACAACCAACCTTCTTACATGTTAACAAGTCTTTCTCTAAAGTTTCCCCCATCGCGCGGAAAACCCTACGAATCCCGAAAGAGGATTAGCCGTAGATGGAATAACTGCGGCTACAGATCGAAGTTAGGCACTTCTTTGCCCTTCGACAGACGCCATAGTATCATCATGCCTATGGAACCATGTCGCGATGAGGTTACCTCCCAGAAAGCCAGGAGCCCCGGAGACTCAAAAAAGAAGAAAAACAAGGATCAAACAGAAAATCAGAAGATAGACATATTGCTTTGGGGACTATGTTTTTCAAAATAACTTTCCTTTTAAATCCTTTTTGAAAATAGTTTTCAAAAACTTTTTATCAAATCTGGTAACCTTCAACTCTGATACCAAGTGTAACACCCCACCTCCATTAAGGTCACTCACAAAGGGAATGCCTTAACTTCAGTGGAGCGTTTTAGGTAAACAGACATAGAATATCACAAGACGGATATAAAATTTTTGCAGCGGAAATAAACAACTTTATTAAATCACCAAAATACTTTGTTACATAATACTATGAGTCATAAAACCCTTACAACAAAACACTTCTGTCTTACATTATCAGAGTACATAGGTATTTAAAAGAAAAACATCATTCCCCAGATTAAAGTGCAAGCCATACAAGAGACGGAGATTCGAGCCATACTTCAGAAGTAGCACCTAGAAGATGATATCCAAATACTGACTAAATCTGGGTGTTTCCCCCTTGAGAACCTGGGGGGAAAGGAAGAAAAGAGGCGAAACAAACTAGGTCAGACATACGTCTGGTCAGTCCAGTAACTTTTAGCCAGTAAATAGATAAAGGTAAACATGACAGGCATACAAAGTGGATAAGAGGATTCACTATACATATGGCAGGTATGATAGGACAAATAAGGTAAGGTGTATGCATGCTTCACTACAAACTACTCTGCACTATTACTAGTAAAATCAAGATGGGATAATCCCTTCCGCTAATCATAATAACGATAACGATGGTGGTAGTTTTGTGTATTCCAAGCTGCTGTCATAGGTGCCGCCTGCTCTTATCTCAACTAGTCGTACCCACTACCCTCCTACTATAAATTGGTAGACTTAAGGCATACGTTCGGGTATACCGTAACCATTACCCTAATCGATCGGCTCTCTACTCTGTAGATACCTTATGCTGGTCCCACAACTAGGGGGTATCACTTCCCTAAAGTGGCAACCCAAGGTGTGCACAGTTATACCTACTGGTGTCACGATCGTCTTGTCCCCCTCTGCCCGGCCCATGCACGCACATGTCCCCGGTCGGTTTGCGTCACCCACACCATCCGTCTCGTTTTGGATCTCTTACAATCGATCAGTAAGCGTGCCCCTTCCCCGCCTAGTACAGAGTTCTTTAGTTTGATACCCCTCTGGGTTACTGACTGAAATGGATCCCACACAACATGATACAAGTTCTCCCCTATGCCTTGTATCCCCACTAGGTTTTCTACTGACTATGTATACCCTAAGGTGTCTTTAATTACATAGCCCTCAATCAGTTATGCATACCTATAGGTGTCTTTAATACATAACCCTTAGTCTACCTATCGGTTATGCTTACCTATAGGTGTTCTTAATGCATAACTCTATCTATCCCCATTAGTTATGCATACCCCTAAGGGTGTCTTTAATACATAACTTTACTATTTTGCCCTGATTATGTATACCATTAGGTGTCTTTAATTACATAACCCTTTTTATCCGGTTAAGTTTGTGGGCCTATATACATTAATATTACCCACCTACCCTTCAGCTGTACTTAACTCTCCCACTCATTTAATTCTATTTATTTAGTGATTAAGTTTGTGGGCCTATATATACTAATATTACCCACCTACCCTTCGGTTGTACTTAACCCACCCACAATCCAACTCATTTTACTTAACCCTAACTTATGTCTATCATCATATAGTCCACATGTATTAAGTTAGGTTAAGTAGTCTTTTCTTATCACCATGTCCAATTATGGTTATATTGGGCTAGACCTCCCACATTAGGCCTATAACATGTGGATGCTAGATATGCCGGTCGGGTCCGGGCAGTCTTATTCCACAGTTGGGTCTAACCTCGTGTCTTAGCCCAAGTCGTATTCACACACTTAGACACACTTAGACCTCTCACATTAGGTTCAACATTAGTGGCTGCTGGATATGCCGGTCGGGTCCGGGCAGACTTCCACCACTAATGTAACCTAACCTCGTGTCATAAGTGTTAATTAAATTTTCAAACTTTAATTGCTTAAACATTCCTCTTTTGATTAATTAAGTTAATTAATTAATCCTTTCCTTTTATAGGTGTCAATACCTATTTTATTAACAATTTGAATTTCCTATCCATAATTGGTCATATTCAAATTATACCACTATTACTCAACTTTACCTATGTTATAATAGGTAATTATTTATATGTTTCCCTACTAGAATCATGTGCCCAATTTACATAAACACTATGTAAATTATGCCTATTACAAATTTCCCTTTTCCCCGTTTCTTAACTAGCGTAACCATTTGCGGTTTTGGCGTCATCGCGGCTACAAAGTAGCCTCGCCATAACAATAAAATAAAGGGAATGACAAGGTGATCGTTTTCAGTACAGTTTTTGGCATAAGCATAACAACCAGGTGAATGGACATGAAATCATAATAGGGCGTATACAACATAATTAACAACTTGCATAATTTCATGATTCACCATATAATTAACTTGTATAATTTCATGATTCACAACAACAATAAACTTGCATAGGTTCATGATTCACAACATAACAAACTTGCATAACATAACAACTTGCATAGTTTCATGAATAATAATTTGCATAGGTTCATGAATAATAACTTGTATAGGCGACTTGCATGATCTCATAACAACTTGCATAGATTCATGATAACAACTTGCATAGTTTCATGATAACAACTTGCATAGATTTATGATAACGACTTGCATAGATTCGTGATAACGACTTGCATGGATTCACGATAACAACCTGCATAGATTCATGATAATGACTTGCATAGATTCCTGATAACAACTTGCATAGATTCCTGATAACAACTTGCATAGATTCATGATAACAACTTGCATAGATTCATGATAACAACTTGCATAGATTCATGAATTTCACCGATTCACCACAACAATAAACTTGTATAATTTCATGATCCACAACAACAATAAACTTGTATAATTTCATGAACCGCAACAACAATAAACTTGCATAACTACAAACAACATATGCCCAAATCATAGTATACCACAATTCACTTTTATCTATTTAAACCTAAAAGTGACTAGAACTCCCAGTTTAAGAGGTTCTTGAGTTCTGGGATCTGAATTCTATAATTGATTAGCGTTCCCTTGATGTAGGCTATTTCGTTGTTGTATAGATTTGACTTTGATTTGATTTGAGTTGCTTTACTTTCCCTCTAGTTGGTGGCGGCTACTCTAGGTTGCATGGTGACAGCATGACGACCATGGTAATAATTTTTATTTGGTTTTAGGGTTTGAGTCTACATGTGTTTATATAGAATTTCAAATTAATTATAGCCGTCGGATGAACCTAGAGTTAACCACAACCATTCAATCATGATAAGGTGACACCTCAGCCCTAATGACTCAACAAGGAGTTAGAAAGGACTCAACAATGAGTCACAGTATGGATCAGAACACACCAGAAAGCTGTGCAGGCTTTCAGCCCGACCTGGCGCACTTCCCAAGTGCGCCAGTGCATTTTTTGTACTGGCGCACTTCACAAGTGCGCCAGTGCATTCTGGTCGACTTCCGGTTTTCTACCTAACTTCGTTCGTCCATATCTCCTTCATACGGTATCCGTTTTACGCAAACTCGGACTCTATCTCAAGAAGAATTCCGAGACGAACACAATGGCGTAACCCGTTTCACTTAATTTTCACATTTGAAATTAAGTATTCTTTAATTTGTTAACATTATTATTAAAATTATGGGGTGTTACAGCTCGTTCAATTGACACCAATATGATGAAGATCCGTTGCTTATCCTTCTCGAAATCGTGGCTAAAAGGTTGGATTCTTGCATGCAAATTCAGTCATCTAGAGGGGCTCGAGTTCTCCCATAGTGGCGGTGTTGGGTGGCGAGGCCACGCGGATTCAGGTGGGGGTCTCAGATCATGTTCAGGCGGAGTATATGGAGGTGCGACGGTGGATGTTCATTTCGAGGTCATTGGGTTTCTCGGTCCAGGTTATAACAAGGAAGAACGACGTGTTTTTTTAACAAGGAAGGGCAATGTTTTTTAATAGCGTAATTAGTGTTGTTAATTTATAATTAAGGAAATTTATTAATAATTATATAATGTTATTATTAAAACGTTAATATCTTTTTATCTAGTTATTAGAATCAAATGATTTTCTAAGCATTGGAACCGAGATGACGATATCTAAACAGTGGAACTGACCAGTACCAAAATAGAGAAAATTGGAATCTAAGGAGAATTCAAATTCAAACAAAAGTTAAATTCAGAAATAAAAGACTGGCGAAGTGAAAACGAATGTGAGAACTCTCTCACACTCAAAGTATTTTCCAGTTATTATATAATAGGTTGCAAACGGGGAATAGAAGCCCCCGACACTATTTATTGTACAGACCGGTTGATTATTTGTTTGGATTGTGATTGGATTGTCATGTGATTATATTGTTGTGTATAAAAATTATTTATATAATATATATATAAATTATCATGAAATAAAATAAATATAAATTTACAAACCGGGCGGTTTGTTTATGTACACTTATTTATCTGATATTGATTGGGATGATAAATTTTACACATCGCCCAACTGCACAAATAATGAATAGTATTTGTTGTTTGAAAACCCCATAAGGGCATTGCGATAATATTTGACGTACACTGATCCCAATAATTAGTGGTATGTCAATCGACGGGTTGACACTGTATAAGCGTTATTTATTTATTTTAATGCTTATACAGTTGTAAAATGCACTCTGGATATTGTATGAATTTTTAATGATTGTTTATCGTTATTATTATATACATGCGATGTATTAAATCCATATAACTAAAATTATATGGTAATTGATTGAGTCTGATTCCAGTTCAGAATTAACGAATATTTAAAAATAATATTCAGGTAATATTGAAATGTGAAGTCGTGTTAAGTAGTTAGACGCCATTTTAACACGAGCGAGATTTTCTATCGATTTTATTCATTTTATAATGAATATTGAAAAGTGATTTCAAAATATGAAAATTTGAAAACATTATCATTTTAATATTATAATGATAAGGAATATTCAAATTTGATTTAAATTTGAATTTGAAATTGAAATCGTTTTAAAATGAATTTAAAACGAATTTATAAATGAATATTCAATTTTGATTTAAATTTGAAAATGAAATTGAAATCGTTTTAAAATGAATTTAAAACGTATTTATGTAGGAATATTCAATTTTGATTTAAATTTGAAAATGAAATTGAAATCGTTTTAAAATGAATTTAAAACGAATCTATATAGGAATATTCAAGTTTGATTTAAATTTGAAAATGAAATTGAAATCGTTTTAAAATGAATTTAAAACGAATTTATATAGGAATATTCAATTTTGATTTAAATTTGAAAATGAAATTGAAATCGTTTTAAAATGAATTTAAAACGAATTTATAAAGGAATATTCAGTTTTGATTTGAAATTGAAATGGAAGTGGAAATCGTTTTTAAAACGAATTTAAAATGATTTATAAAATACGTTTTAAATAGAAATTGACGAAAACTATAATATATATATATATTATAATGGCCTGAATAGAACACTCCGCGCAGCGACTGTTCGCGAATTTCGACCATTAACCTCAAATGGACGTTACGGGAGATCCGATCGTCGGATTCTCTTAAAACCGGAACCGTTGGGTTTGTATCGAAAAGAGCTTTCCAACGAATACAAGAGATTTGAAATCTAATCGTTGTATTTTAAGATATGTCCAAATCAATTTTGGAAAAGGTCGCTATGGATGCAGTTCGGTGGCCTTTATTGTAAACCGACTGTACGAGCGATAATAAAATTATAAAAAATATTGAAAAATTATGTAAATCATAATAAATGATTTGGAAAGATTTTGGATCAAAAATTCTAGTTTTGTAAAGATGAAAATATATTTTTATCAAAATGAACTAGTTATTTACTAGAATAATAATTTAATTATTTTTAGAAATAAATAAATTCGATTTGAAATGGTTTTAAAATAACCAGAATTTTTCCAAAGAATAAATTGGAATGGATTCGAAATGGAAATAATCTTCGGAATATTTTGATATTGGATTTCGTGATTATACAGACGTTGTTAAGGAATTTGGAAGATATGTATATACATCGTTATTCCCAATACGATATTTGTTGCTTTCAGAATTTGATACTGAATATAAGCCGATATAATTTCTATTAAGAGCCTTGTATTTGATATCAAATTGGATTTTGGGTTTGTCATGAACGGAGTCTTTAATAACACTGTTCTTAAACCTAGTTGAGAAAAGAATAAATCTTTCAATTAAGATTTAGGGAATTTTACCAATTAATATTTAGTTGGATTGAAATTGGATTTTGGGTTTGTCGTGAACGGTATCTTTAATAACACTATTCTTAAACCCAGTTGAAAAAAAATCTTTTAATTAAGATGTAGCGAAGTTTTCCAATTAATTAATATTTAATTAGAATTGAATAAAAGAATTGGATTTTTGGGTTTATCGTGAACGGTGTTTTAAATAACACTTATTCTTTAACCCAATTAACAGTGAAGAATATGATTTGGAATTTATAATCTTTTAATTAAGATTAATGGAATTTTCCAAAGTAAAGATTTCCAATTTAATATATTAAATTGTAACTGAATGGAATTCGATTTGGTAATAATCGAAATGAGCTTCTATGGAGGAAGACTGTTAAAACATATGGAATTTAAAGGCTTTATCATTATTCCGTTTATATTATTAGTCGGATATGGAAATTTATATCGAATATATATATTGATCGGTTTTCCGTGAAGATTCCATAATTAAGGGAATGTGATTTTGGGTTTATTGTGAACTGTGTTTTAAATGACATTGGTTCTTTAACCCAGTTAAAGACAGGATTTCATGTTTAACATTGTAATTTATATTGTATTCGTTGATCTCTACTAAATATATATCTGTTTGGTGGCGGAGAATTTATTCTCTTGCTTAACACCCATCTCTTCGACATACGAGCTCAGAGGTTATATATTGGTAGAAATCAGTGGTACGGTGTAAATGGTCGATGTGACATGTTTGATTTCCCAAAGTTAAATAATCATTAATAATGATTTTTGAGAAGATTAAAACTAAGTGGAGTTTTAATGAATCATTAATTAGATTGAAACGTGAATGTGATAATTTAAATTATCAAATTTGGGAAAAGATCGAGAATGGAGTATCACCAGTTTTACACCAAGCGGTAGTTAAATCTTTACTTAGATTTGAACGTGAAATGATAATTAAATTTTACCGATAACACTGTGGTGCTAGATATGGAGTATTACCAGTTTTGCTCCATGGGATGAATAAGTTGGGATTGGGAAAATAAACAAATGATTACTTCGGTAAGGTTCGCTAATCCCGACTAGTTTGGAAAACCTTAATTTGGTTTAAACTGAGAAAAGAATATTTGAATAAAAGAATATTCTGGATTGAATGAGGCGTATGATGTGTTGTTATAGCACTTGATTATAATATACGCGAGTTATTCAGAAAGACCGGGTTTAACTCATTCTGAATAACTGATACGACGAAATGTCGAAGAGATTGAAGACGGTGCAAGACCAACGATCTTCACATCGAGAGGATGGGTTGCTACTGATTCCCATGATTGGATTAGCTACCTTGAAGGGGATACAATGGTAACCGTTCGGACGTACTAGTTGATTGTACGGATATGCGAGGGCCTCTCTCCTGTATTGGACATACGGGACGAAGAATAAGGTGCATTCGGTTTCGTTCAGACCCAGAACGGACTTGTAAATGGATGGTGTGTCTGACATTGTATTCCATTGTACTGTATTCATTGATCCCTGCTAAATATATATATATATGTTTGGTGATGGAGAATTTATTCTCTTTCTTAACACCTTTCTCTGAGACGTACGAGCTTAGAGGTTATATATCAGCATAAATCAGTGGTACGGTATGGACTGATAGTGTGGCATGTTGAGATGTAGTGTTCCAAACTTTTGTTGAAAAGCAAAGTTTGATAGATGATGATCAAAGCACAACTTTCAATAGCACAGCTTTGTGTAGCGTTAATTCGCAAGCCTCACACATCGGTATGGTGGTAAACCGATGGTTAGATCAGTATACTTTAGAGATGAGGATAGACATCCTACGGGTTGTCATGGATTCGAGCGACTGAGGTGATATTGGGTGTGGTCGCCCCACACCAATAGGGATATGGCACACCCCCGATTCCCAGATGGATAGAGTTAGCGGTGTTATCCAATGCTTGAACGTAAGCCGCGGTAACTTGTTTCCTAGATATAGTGCGGATGTGCATTACGGCGTTTTCTCATGCACGGGACGTAAGCCATTGGGTATTGCACTACGCGATAGATCCTTTGAATCAGGAGCTATTAGTATAGAAATCCAAACTTCCAATATGACATTTTGCGGTTTTCATTGTATACTATGTATGGCGACATAGTGGGATGTGGTGATCATGCCGTCTATGATTGATACATTTATATTTGAAGTTGATTTCTTCACTTAGATTAATAATAAAGGATTTTTTTAAAGTGTACCAAGCATATTTGGCTATTATAAGCTAAAACTCTATCCTCCGGCTTGCGTTGCATTGTATGATGGGATCTGAGTCTTATAATAGCTTCATTTTTCTTTATTTAGCATTGTGTTGTTTGTTTTAGGCACGGGTATTCTTGGGGGTAAACCCGTTTCATGTTATACGGCGTGGTCCCTTGATTTACCTTATTTTAAAAGCAAAGTTTTAAATAACTGTTTTAGTTCTCACACCAGTCCCATGACTGACTCGAAATTTATTGTTTTAACCTAAACTCTAGGGGCCCATATTTTCCACATGGGTAGCTAGTAGTTTTGGTTTTCGTAGATATTTCTTTTCATAGGATTCTGGATTACAGCTGGAGCTACATTCGAAAAGCTCTGTATCCATGTATTGTTTTCAGTTGTGTCAGTTGATTTATTTTCCGCTACGCATTGTATTTATACATTTAAAATTCCGATGCTATATATTTTAATCTCTGATACTTTTCTATGTAATATTTATTCATATTCTGAATATTCTCGTACTCTGATGTAAATTGTTGTAAATAGCAATGAAATGTTCTATTGTTCGTGTTCTCAATTCAATCTGGGCTTTCCCATAAGGGCGAGTTTGGTCGTTCTCAGCGTGGTATCAGAGCTTTGGTTTACAGAGCTCGAGAACAAGACATATTAGAACCAAACGAAAGAATTCATCAGAGATTGGATTAGTAATATCCAAGGAGAATGACTCATTAGAGATGGGGTTAGTTATACCCTAGAATGAGTTTGATGAGTCTTATTTAAAAAAAATCATATCAGATTTGAAAACTTATATCAAATTATACATATTTGAATATTTTATTTTATATTGAATTTGGACTATCAAGTGTAAGCAGAGTTTGAATATACGCCTTGTAAGCGTGTATTTGAAGTCTCAAATATACTGGGTAGATATAGAGTCACACTCTAGTCGCCTGGAGATGATTCTGATGATAGCGATCGCATCATCAGCATATATGTTCGAGTTTCGAAGGTGGGATATCTATATATCTCCAATCGACTAGTGTGAGAACCAAAACCTAGATACGGTTTATTGTTTGTGATTTGGCATTGAAATATGATTTTTCAATATATATACAAAAGTTATATGTTTTGAAAATTTAATTAACAAATTGATTGCTGGTTGTGTTGTTTGAATATTAGTTAAACTAATAAAAATGTTGGAATAATAAAACCCATATGAGAATGAATGACTAGTAAAACCAAATCGAATCAAATATTGAACTGAATTGAAAATATATTAGAATTGCATACATGTACATATATATATATATATATATGTGTGTGTGTGTGTGTGTGTGAACAGGTCATAGCATGGAAGCTAAGAAGAGGAATAAAATTGTATGCCCGACAAATAGGTACATGTTTACTATTTTATTGGGTTTTGATGATTTTATGAGCCGATTGGCTTTTTATTTTGGATTGGTAAGGCCCTGTGAGGCAAGTTGAGGTTTTAAATATCAACCCATACAAAGGAGGTTATGGCGAAATTTTTCGAAAATTTAGGTTGTTAGCCAAAAATTTTGTGACGACCCAAACCCCGTAACACGAAGGCAAGGGTAATCTTTGGAATATAACACATAAACAGATAACAGTATGGCAGAAATAAATAAATACACCAGATAATGTACAATAGAATATACTGGATAAATATAAACATCAGAGTTACACAGTATACAGGATCATAATTAGTACAAATACAGTTCAGCTATACATGAATGTCTACAGCGGAAAACAAACATAAATGTACAATAGGAGCTGAACAGTATAAAAAGAGATAAATGATAGAATCCATCTTTAGCTCCAGTTATCCAGAAAGAGCCTGCTAAAACTTGAATACAAGGCTGTCCATGTAGAAATAGGGGCACCCGAGTTTGCAAGTGAAACAAACTACGAGTCAGTCATGGGACTAGTATGAGAAATCTGCTTCAACTTATTTTACAATATGGCAAATCACAGGACCACGCCACTTTCGCGGAACGGGTTTACTCCAGTGATTGCCAGTGCTTTAAAACAAGTAAATCATTTAAACATCACAATGCTTTTTTTATAAAAATGAAGCCCTTATATGACTCTTGTCCCATCACACAATGCAACACAAACCGGAGGATAGAGTTTTACCTTATAATGGCCAAAATATGCTTGATACGAGCAAAACAAATCATTTGGTATTATTGCTAGTGTTTATATGTTTCAAAAACAATTTTAGTCATAACTATCAATCATAGGCGGCATGGGTACCATATATCATGTCGCCATATTTGTATACAATCAAAACCGCATGATGTTGTATTTAGATTTCCGTCATGAACCAAGGCCAGGGATCGTCCTCACCGCTTTGAGACAATCTAGCCTACCATGTCTTAGGAATAGCCACAACTGCACCTTGGATCACCAGGGCCAGTCCACTCGATGTGGATTAAACTTAAACCCTGAACACTGCGTTTCCCCACCCTATAGGGCGTAAACTGGTCATATCCCGACCAGACTATCGACTCCAAAGAGACTGAACTAACCGAGGTGCCTCGAAATCCATCATCCACATAAGTAAAATGTTAGGCCCTGTAAAATCTGACACCACTCCTAGCTAGAAAGAAATGCAGGTCCTCCTTGAAGTCCTCTCCCGTTTCTGGCTCATACCGGGGTGTGAGGCTCGTGAAACAACGATAAACACAAAGCTATGCCACACAGGCGGTGCTTTGATCATCAACCACAAACCTCTGCTTTTCAACAAAAGCTCTGATCACTACATCTTAGCTTGCCACACCGGCAATTCATGACATGTAACTGATGGCTATTAGTCACACAGAATGAAATCCAATGTCAGACACACATTCCATTTACAAGTCCGTTCTGGGTCTGAATGAAACCGGAGGGTATTTATTCCTCGCACATCCGTACAATCAACATGTACGGCTTGACGGCTACTACTTCAGCCCCTTCAAGGTAGCAACTCCTATCATGAACATCAGTAGCACCCCTCCATTCGACGTGAAGATCATCGGTCTTGCACCGTCTTCGTATCTTTGACTTTTACTCGTCGATCAAATATTTTGTGACGACCTGGAATTTCGCTCGATCCGAATCAGTCGTTAAACCGATCTAGACAAAGTATAAATGAATAAGTTACATACGAAAATTATCAGAGATTACAATAAATTACATAGCAGCGAAAAATAATACAAAGCACAACTGAAGGTGATATACGGATACAGAGCTTTCCGGATATCATTCCAGCTGTAAACCAGGATCCTGTGAATATAAATCTGCAAAACCAAAACTACTAGCTGCCCGTAAGGAAAATAGGGGCACCCAGAGTTTAGGTTAAAACAATAAACTCCAGGTCAGTCTTGTGACTGGTGTGAGAACTAAAACAGTTATTTAAAGTTTTACTTTAAAAGAGAGTAATTCAACGGACCACGCCGTATAACACGGAACGGGTTTCCTCCCAAGAATACCAGTGCATAGAATAAACAGCGCAATGATTTTTCGAAAAACGAAGCTATTATAAGACCCAGGTACCATCACACAATGCAACGCAAGCCAGAGGATAGGGTTTTCCCTTATAATAGCCAAACATGCTTGATACGTTTAAAACAAATCATTTGATACTATAATAAGTGTATAGTGTCAAAACATTTCAATCATAAATATAAATCATAAATATATATCATGTCGCCATACTAGTTCTACAATTAAAACCGCAATATCACGTATTGGAAATTGGATTTCCGTCATGAGTCGAGGCAAGGGGCAAGCTCCTCTCCGCTTTCGACACACTCTAGCAAATGTCTCAGGACTACACACTCTGGCAATCCTGGATGCTTCAGGGCCGGTCCTCACTTACGTTAGAGGATTAGTTATGCCTGAACACACGTTTCCCGGTCCTTACAGACCTAAAATAGAGGCGCCTCATCCAATAACCACATAGGTGAAAAGCATATAAATGTCAGGGCTGGTAAGTCACTGACACCACCAAAGCTAGAAAGAAACGTCGTGCTCTCCCTGCAGTCCGTATCCCGTTTTTGACTCATACCGAGGTGTGAGGCTCGCGAATTTACGTTATACACAAAGCTGCCACATAGGCCGTGCTTTGATCATCAACCACAAGACTCTGCTTTTCAACTGAAGCCTTGATCCATGCAACTCAGCGTGCCACACAGGCAATTCATGCCATGCGATTGATATCTATCGATATATAACCTCTAAGCACGTACGTCTCAGAGAAGGGCGTTAAGCAAGAGAATAAATTCTCCGCCGCCAAACAGATATATATTTAACAGAAATCAATCAACACAGAATAAAATCCAATGTCAGACACACAATCCATTTACAAGTTCATTCTGGGTCTGAACGAAACCGGAGGCACTTTCCTCGCATATCCATCGATCTCCAGGTACGTCTGTACGACCACCGACTATTTCCGTCCTCTTGGGTGTACAACCCAATCAGGATCGTCAGTAATTATCCAAACGATGTGAAGACTTCCGGTCTTCGACCACCGTCTTCATCTTCGACATATCGTCGAATCGGTTATTCAGAATGGGTATAAACCCGGTCTTTCCAAACAACCCGCGTATATTAAAAAAAATGTTACGCAAACACAACATACGCCTCATTCCAATTCAGCAGCCACTAACCGCAAATTAGTAAGAGAACAACCTCCCAAATTTTAACCCCGAAGGCCGAAACCAACATCAGATCAATACCTAGGAAACCATTCTTCTTAACTAACCTACAACTAGTTTCTAAATTTCAATTCTTAGGGAAAGGTTCCCATTAATTTTATCCAAGATAAATTCTTTAAAATTTATCCTTTAATCTTCCTTTGGATGTCATTTCAAACCAAATTATGGTTTTCCAAACTAGTCGAAATTAGCGAACCACACCGAAGTAATTATTTATTTTATTGCCCAATCCCATCCTATTCATCCCATGAAGCAAAACTGGTAATACTCCATATCTAACACCGTGGTGTTATCGGTAAAATTAATTACCATTTCACATTCAAATATAATTAAAGATTTAACTATCGCTTTGGAGAAAAACTGGTAGTACTCCATTCTCGCTCATTTGCCAAATTTGATAATTTAGATTATCAATTCATATTTCAATCTAATTGCAGATTCATTAAAACTTCTTTTTCTGGGTTAAAGAACTAGTGTCATTTAAAACACAGTTCACGATAAACCCAAATCGCATTCTATTTATTATCTGGTTAAAGAACTAGTGTTATTTAAAACACAGTTCATGGTATATCCATGAATCAATTCTATTTAAACCCATTTCAAATCCAATTTATTTATTTAAAAATAAATGGGTTTTAATTTCAGTTCAAAACTAGTTCATTTTGATAAAAATCTATTTTTATCTCTTCAAATGTGGAGTTTTTCATCCCAATTTTTCCCAAATCATTTCTTATGATTTTACACAAATTATTGATATTTTTAATAATTTTATCAAGGCCCGTACAATCGATTTCCATCAACGGCCATCGAACTGCACTTACAATGACCTTTTTCGAATTTGATTTGGACGTATCTCCAAATCCAACCGTTAGATTTCAAATTCCCAATATTCGTTAGAAAGCACTTTTCGATACGAACCCAACGGTTCCAGTTTTAGGAGAATCCGACGGTCGGATCTCCCGTAATGTCCGTTTGAAATAAATGGTCGAAATTCACGAACTACCGCGGCGCGGCGCGGCGCGTTCTATTCAGGCCATTATATTATATATATAATATAAATAATCAATATTTCGTCGATTTCTATTTAAAACGAATTATATAAATCGTTTTAAATTCGTTTCAAAAACAATTTCTACTTCCATTTCAATTCAAATCAAAATTGAATTTTTTCTTATAAATTCGTTTAAAATTCATTTCTATTCAATTCAAATTTCAATTCAATTTGAATTTATTTCAATTCATTTTCAATTCAATTTGAATTCGTTTTATATTCAATTCATTTCGAATTCGTTTTATATTCAATTCTTTTGGAATTCGTTTTATATTCAATTCATTTCGAATTCGTTTTATATTTAATTCATTTCGAATTCGTTTTCGATTCAATTCGATTCAAATTTCATTTCAAAATATTCGATTTCGAAATCACTTTTCAATATTCATTTTAAAATGAATAAAATCGATATAAATATCGTTCACGTCAAAATGGCGTCAATCTAATCAACAAGGCTTCATATAGTTCTATTTTCAATTATTCTAATTCAAACATTTCTTTTTCTAATATTTCCTTTTCAAATATTTCTATTTCAAATATTTTTATTTTTAAATTATTTCGTTCAACACATGACTAATCTCAACGGATGAGTACTGTCAACACATGAACCTTTGTTTTATATTAATAAAGATGTAAATCTTATTATTAAAATATTTCGTTCAACACATGCCTAATATCAACGGATGAGTACGGTCACACATGAACCTTTATTTTATATTGATAAAGATGTAAATTTTATTATTAAAATATTTCGTTCAACACATGACTAATCTCAACGGATGAGTACAGTCAACACATGAACCTTTACTTTATAATGTTCTTTATTTTCTAAATTGGAATGAGGCCCAATCAATTACCATATAAAGTTAATTATATGGATTCCATACAACACATGCATATAATAGCAACGATAAATAGTCAACCATCATCCAAAGTGCACTACACTGTATAAGCATCAAATATAGATATCTAACGCTTATAACAGCCTGTCGATCCATCGATCGACATACAACTAATTATTGGGATTAGTGTATGTCGTATCTTATCCCAATACCCGTGTGGGGTTTCAGACAATCAAACCCAGATTTTATTTGTGTAGTTGGGCGATGTGTAAAATTTATCGACCCAATCAATATCAGTCAAATCAGTGTACATAAACAAACCGTCCGGTTTGTAAATGAATATTTATTTATTCACATTCACTATATTCATATTCACATTAAAAATTATATTTTTAACGATAATTTTTTTTATTTTAACGTATGAATTTCTATTCAGTTCATTCTTTAAATAAAATGATATTTTTATTTTTCTAACTTATTTTAGAAAATTTCGGCGGCATAACGGCACGATACTAGAAACGGGACGAGGCCTAGCCTTATCCTCGGTCTAGTGAAGGCCCACGCCATTCACACATCAATAAAATCCATTCATTTCACCAAACAATTCAATTCAAACCAAATAAACTAACCAACTACACATCCAAACAATTTAACAAACAAGCCATTCATGGTCTGTGGATGACGGGTGTCGGGTGCTACTAAACACTGTCTGCATCCTAGTATATATATATAACTAGAAAAAAAGAAATTGAAGAGTGAGAAGTTCTCACCAATAGCTATCCTAACTCCACGGCTCTTCTTTTGCAGAAACCTTCGTCGTTCTCGCCTTTTTGTCATCTTCGTTGCCCGTATTCTCTACATATGTAAAAATCGAATTTTTACTTCGCTATTCAATATATAAAAATCGAATTTTTACTTCGCCATTCAATATATAAAAATCGAATTTTTACTTTGCTATTCAATATATAAAAATCGAATTTTTACTTTGCTATTCAGTATATAAAAATCGAATTTTTACTTCGCTATTCAATATATAATCGAATTTTTACTTTGTTATTCAATATATAAAAATCGAATTTTTACTTTGCTATTCAATATATAAAAATCCTATTTTTACTTCGC
Source organism: Allium sativum (assembly GCA_030737875.1). Taxonomy (NCBI): domain Eukaryota; kingdom Viridiplantae; phylum Streptophyta; class Magnoliopsida; order Asparagales; family Amaryllidaceae; genus Allium; species Allium sativum. The sequence goes on along the minus strand of CM060919.1, from coordinate 561,653,093 downwards.
TATTATATAGATAAAAATTCTATTTTTAGAACGGTATTCATATAATTAAGATTATATTTTTATATCGCTATTCTCTATATAAAAATTTCGCCTTTTCTATTGTAAAGATTTCGCCTTTTCTATTTTAAAAAATCTAATCTTTTCTATTTTAAAAATCTAATCTTTTCTATTCTTTTAGTTAAATATATATATATATATATATTTCATAAATCTATGCTAAGTTCAGAAAAGAAAAGAATCAAAATAAAATAAAATGAAAGCTTACAGCGTCGATTGGAGGAAGGAGGGGGGTTCAGGCGTCGGTGGCGTCGGTGACTGGCGCGACGGAGGGCGTGGGTCCAGGGAGCAGCGGCATGCGGTGGAAAGGTTTGGTTGTGGGATTAAAGCGTTCAGTTTTGGGGGTAGAAGGAGGGAGAGGGCGCGAGGAGGACGAGCAGAGGGAGGTGGGGTTTTGGATGGCGCGGCATCATAAGAGAAAGGGGGCGGAGCGAGGAAGAACGGAGCAGGGAAGGAGGAGAACTAGCAGAGGGGAGAGCGGGGCCAGGGGAGGGACTGCTCCGCCTGAGCGTCGGCGGCGCAGGGGCGACGCGCCCTCTTGGAGGCGCGGCTCCAATCGCTAGGGCGCAGCCCTTTTTTTTATATCGAATTGAAGAAAATAAACCGGGGGGGCAGAGGGAATTAAAGGGAGGGTTTATTTTAATTTAATTTAATTTAATTTATAAAAGTTGACTTTTTCATACGACCTCTAAACGAGGCCCACCGCCTGTCGTCCATAGCTAATTACCCCCATTCCGAACACAATGGGATATGTATCGCAAGCTGATTCGGTCGTTACGATCAGTTTTCGTCAAAACCAACATATAACTCTATATATTGAATTTGAGCGCGCATTTCAATTTACCGGGGTCACATACTAACTCTATAAATTCGCGAAAAATATTTTCTAGCTTCGTATTGACGATACGGTCCTAACAAAACTAGTTTCGTCGAATTCTGAGGCAGTTGGAAAAATGGCCATTTTCCAGTCGATTAAAATCAACTGAAACTGGTCAAACGCGTTTTCCTTTGCCACGCTCACATATGGATTCGAAAAATTATGAAATTTGGAATCTAGCAATAATTTAACATCACGGACCCAACAAAGTGGTTTCGTCGAAATCCGAGGTCGTTTGCAAAATGTCTATTTTTAAGGGCCTGAATTCCATAGCGACTATTCAGAATTTTCAACTGGACATATCTTTAGATTCCCAATATGAACTTTCGATTTTTCGGATTCGTTGGAAAGGTATTATCAATTAGATCCTATTATTTTTGGTTTCACTAAAATCCGGATTGTTTTGCACCCGGTACATTCAATTGAAGTTTGAAATCGAATTATCGAACTACCGCGCCATTTTCAATTCCTTTTATAATTATAAATAATTATTTATATTCTAACGACGACGTATATAAATATATACGTTCTATTATATTCAGAATAAATTTTTCGTCGTTTTTATTTAAAATAATTCATTTTAAATATTAAAAATTCGCTAAAATTGCCAAACTAAAAATTTTAAACTGACCCAGATTTTCAAGTTGTTACAATCTCCCCCACTTAAAACTTTTCGTCCCCGAAAAGAAACAAAGTCGAAAGTGGTTTGATTAATCAACTCTACGTTCGATCTGGCTTCCATTCTCCAACTTTTCAGTTTCTGAAAATTTTCAAATTCTTCAAAAATTTGGCTAACACCCTAAATTTTCGAAAAATTTCGCCATAACCTCCCCTGCACCGGGAGCCACGGGAAAATCCTAAAATTGCCATACAGGCCTTCTGATCTCAAAATGAAAAAGAAAAAGCCAAGCGGCTAGCCAATAGGCTCATAAAATCATCATCACCCAAACAAAACAGTAAATTATAGTAAACATGTACCTATTTGTCGGGCAAACAAATTTTATTCTCTGCTCTAGCCTCCTTGCTATGACCTGTTCAATGTAAGTATATGTATAGGCAAGCAAATGCGTCCAAATTTTCAATACAATTCAATATGTGATTCAATTAGGCTAAATGGTTCAAAATTATCAAACAAATAAACAAACAACACAAACATCAATCAATTAGTGAATTTAACGTTTCAAATTCATAATTTGATACATATACAAAAATCATGTTTTTGATGCCAATTCACAACAATGTGTTCTAGCTATATAAGTTTTGGTTCTCACACCAGTCTAATGGAAATATATAGGAAATCACACCTTCGAAACTCGAACACACACTACTGATGCTATATAGTCATCAGTAGCATCATCTTCGGGCGACTAGAGTGTGATTCTATATCTATCTAGTATATTAAAACTTCGAATATACGTTCATGACGCGTATATGCAAAATCTTTATATATTAGATTGTCCATATTCAAAATAAATAAATAATCAAATACGTTTAAAACGATTTAAATTTTCAAAACAAAATTGTTTTCATTTGAAAAATATACTCTTCACACTCGTTCTAGGATACTACTGATCCTATCTCTAACGAGTCATTTTAATTGGATATTACTAATCCAATATCTGATGAATTCTTTCGTATGGTTCTAATGTGTCTTGTTCTCGAGCTCTGTAAACCAAAGCTCTGATACCAAATGTGACGGCCTGGAATTTCGCTCGATCCGAATCAGTCGTTAAACCGATCTAGACCGTTCGAAACCCCTGATCGTTTGAGAACAGGACAAATCAGAACACAAACAGAAGAACATTTCATTGCTATTACAACAATACCATCAGATACAAGAATATACAGAGTATAAATGAATAAGTTACATTCGACATTTATCAGAGATTACAATAAATTACATAGCAGCGGAAAATAATACAAAGCACAACTGAAGGTGATATACGGATACAGAGCTTTCCGGATATCATTCCAGCTGTAAACCAGGATCCTGTGAATATAAATCTGCAAAACCAAAACTACTAGCTGCCCGTAAGGAAAATAGGGGCACCCAGAGTTTAGGTTAAAACAATAATCTCCAGGTCAGTCATGTGACTGGTGTGAGAACTAAAACAGTTTTTTAAAGTTTTACTTTAAAAGAGAGTAATTCAAGGGACCACGCCGTATAACACGGAACGGGTTTCCTCCCAAGAATACCAGTGCATAGAATAAACAGCGCAATGATTTTTCGAAAAATGAAGCTATTATAAGACCCAGGTCCCATCACACAACGCAACGCAAGCCGGAGGATAGGGTTTTCCCATATAATAGCCAAACATGCTTGATACGTTTAAAACAAATCATTTGATACTATAATAAGTGTATAGTGTCAAAACATTTCAATCATAAATATAAATCATAGATGGCATGGGTACCATATATCATGTCGCCATACTAGTTCTACAATTAAAACCGCAATATCACGTGTTGGAAATTGGATTTCCGTCATGAGTCGAGGCAAGGGGCAAGCTCCTCTCCGCTTTCGAGACACTCTAGCAAATGTCTCAGGACTACACACCCTGGGCAATCCTGGATGCTTCAGGGCCGGTCCTCACTTACGTTAGAGGATTAGTTATGCCTGAACACACGTTTCCCGGTCCTTACAGACCTAAAATCGAGGCGCCTCATCCAACAACCACATAGGTGAAAAGTATATAAATGTCAGGGCTGGTAAGTCACTGACACCACCAAAGCTAGAAAGAAACGTCGTGCTCTCCCTGCAGTCCGTATCCCGTTTTTGACTCATACCGAGGTGTGAGGCTCGCGAATTCACGTTATACACAAAGCTGCCACGTAGGCCGTGCTTTGATCATCAACCACAAGACTCTGCTTTTCAACTGAAGCCTTGATCCATGCAACCCAGCGTGCCACACAGGCAATTCATGCCATGCGATTGATATCTATCGATATATAACCTCTAAGCACGTACGTCTCAGAGAAGGGCGTTAAGCAAGAGAATAAATTCTCCACCGCCAAACAGATATATATTTAACAGAAATCAATCAACACAGAATAAAATCCAATGTCAGACACACAATCCATTTACAAGTTCATTCTGGGTCTGAACGAAACCGGAGGCACTTTCCTCGCATATCCATCGATCTCTAGGTACGTCTGTATGACCACCGACTATTTTCGTCCTCTTGGGTGTACAGCCCAATCAGGATCGTTAGTAATTATCCAAACGATGTGAAGACTTCCGGTCTTCGACCACCGTCTTCATCTTCGACATATCGTCGAATCGATTATTCAGAATGGGTATAAACCCGGTCTTTCCGAACAACCCGCGTATATTAAAAACAAATGTTACACAAACACAACATACGCCTCATTCCAATTCAGCAGCCACTAACCGCAAATTAGCAAGAGAACAACCTCCCAAATTTTAACCCCGAAGGCCGAAACCAACATCAGATCAATACCCAGGAAACCATTCTTCTTAACTAACCTACATCTAGTTTCTAAATTTCAATTCTTAGGGAAAGGTTCCCATTAATTTTATCCAAGATAAATTCTTTAAAATTTATCCTTTAATCTTCCTTTGGATGTCATTTCAAACCAAATTATGGTTTTCCAAACTAGTCGAGATTAGCGAACCACACCGAAGTAATTATTTATTTTATTGCCCAATCCCATCCTATTCATCCCATGAAGCAAAACTGGTAATACTCCATTTCTAACACCGTGGTGTTATCGGTAAAATTAATTACCATTTCACGTTCAAATCTAATTAAAGATTTAACTATCGCTTTGGAGCAAAACTGGTAGTACTCCATTCTCGCTCATTTGCCAAATTTGATAATTTAGATTATCAATTCATATTTCAATCTAATTGCAGATTCATTAAAACTTCTTTTTCTGGGTTAAAGAACTAGTGTCATTTAAAACACAGTTCACGATAAACCCAAATCACATTCTATTTATTATCAGGTTAAAGAACTAGTGTTATTTAAAACACAGTTCACGATAAACCCATGAATCAATTCTATTTGAACCCATTTCAAATCCAATTTATTTATTTAAAAATAAATGGGTTTTAATTTCAGTTCAAAACTAGTTCATTTTGATAAACATCTACTTTTATCTCTTCAAATGTGGAGTTTTTCATCCCAATTTTTCCCAAATCATTTCTTATGATTTTACACAAATTATTGATATTTTTAATAATTTTATCAAGGCCCGTACAGTCGATTTCCATCAACGGCCATCGAACTGCACTTACAGCGACCTTTTTCGAATTTGATTTGGACGTATCCCCAAATCCAACCGTTAGATTTCAAATTCCCAATATTCATTAGAAAGCTCTTTTCGATACGAACCCAACGGTTCCGGTTTTAGGAGAATCCGACGGTAGGATCTCCCGTAATGTCCGTTTGAAATAAATGGTCGAAATTCACGAACTGCCGCGGCGCGGTGCGTTCTATTCAGGCCATTATATTATATATATATAATATATATAATCAATATTTCGTCGATTTCTATTTAAAACGAATTATATAAATCGTTTTAAATTCGTTTCAAAAACAATTTCAACTTCCATTTCAATTCAAATCAAAATTGAATTTTTTCTTATAAATTCGTTTAAAATTCATTTCTATTCAATTCAAATTTCAATTCAATTTGAATTTATTTCAATTCGTTTTCAATTCAATTCGAATTCGTTTTATATTCAATTCATTTCGAATTCGTTTTATATTCAATTCATTTTGAAATCGTTTTATATTCAATTCATTTCGAATTCGTTTTATATTCAATTCATTTCGAATTCGTTTTCGATTCAATTCGATTCAAATTTCATTTCAAAATATTCGATTTCGAAATCACTTTTCAATATTCATTTTAAAATTAATAAAATCGATATAAATATCGTTCACGTCCAAATGGCGTCAATCTAGTCAACATGGCTTCATATAGTTCTATTTTCAATTATTCTATTTCAAACATTTCTTTTTCTAATATTTCCTTTTCAAATATTTCTATTTCAAATATTTCTATTTCAAATATTTCGATTTTTAAATTATTTCGTTCAACACATGACTAATCTCAACGGATGAGTACTGTCAACACATGAACCTTTGTTTTATATTGATAAAGATGTAAATTTTATTATTAAAATATTTTGTTCAACACATGACTAATCTCAACGGATGAGTACGGTCAACACATGAACCTTTATTTTATATTGATAAAGATGTAAATTTTATTATTAAAATATTTCGTTCAACACATGACTAATCTCAACGGATGAGTACAGTCAACACATGAACCTTTACTTTATAATGTTCTTTATTTTCTAAATTGGAATGAGGCCCAATCAATTACCATATAAAGTTAATTATATGGATTCCATACAACACATGCATATAATAGCAACGATAAATAGTCAACCATCATCCAAAGTGCACTACACTGTATAAGCATCAAAAATAGATATCTAACGCTTATAACAGCCTGTCGATCCATCGATCGACATACAACTAATTATTGGGATTAGTGTATGTCGTATCTTATCCCAATACCCGTGTGGGGTTTTAGACAATCAAACACAGATTTTATTTGTGCAGTTGGGCGATGTGTAAAATTTATCGACCCAATCAATATCAGTCAAATCAGTGTACATAAACAAACCGTCCGGTTTGTAAATGAATATTTATTTATTCACATTCACTATATTCATATTTACGTTAAAAATTATATTTTTAACGATAAAACATTTTTATTTTAACATATGAATTTCTATTCAGTTCATTCTTTAAATAAAATGATATTTTTATTTTTCTAACTTATTTTAGAAAATTTCGGCGGCATAACGGCACGATACTAGAAACGGGACGAGGCCTAGCCTTATCCCCGGTCTAGTGAAGGCCCACGCGATTCACACATCAATCAAATCCATTCATTTCACCAAACAATTCAATTCAAACCAAATAAACTAACCAACTACACATCCAAACAATTTAACAAACAAGCCATCCATGGTCTGTGGATGACGGGTGTCGGGTGCTACTAAACACCGTCTGCATCCTAGTATATATATAACTAGAAATAAAGAAATTGAAGAGTGAGAAGTTCTCACCAATACTCCACGGCTCTTCTTTTGCAGAAACCTTCGTCGTTCTCGCCTTTTTGTCATCTTCGTTGCCCGTATTCTCTACATATGTAAAAATCGAATTTTTACTTCGCTATTCAATATATAAAAATCGAATTTTTACTTCGCTATTCAATATATAAAAATCGAATTTTTACTTCGCTATTCAATATATAAAAATCGAATTTTTACTTTGCTATTCAATATATAAAAATCGAATTTTTACTTTGCTATTCAATATATAAAAATCGAATTTTTACTTCGCTATTCAATATATAAAAATCAAATTTTTACTTTGCTATTCAATATATAAAAATCGAATTTTTACTTTGCTATTCAATATATAAAAATACTATTTTTACTTCGCTATTATATAGATAAAAATTCTATTTTTACAATGGTATTCATATAATAAAGATTATATTTTTATATCGCTATTCTCTATATAAAAATTTCGCCTTTTCTATTGTAAATATTTCACCTTTTCTATTTTAAAAAATCTAGTCTTTTCTATTTTAAAAATCTAATCTTTTCTATTCTTTTACTTAAATATATATATATCATAAATCTATGCTAAGTTCAGAAAAGAAAAGAATCAAAATAAAATAAAATGAAAGCTTACAGCGTTGATTGGAGGAAGGAGGGGGGAGGTTCAGGCGTCGGTGGCGTGGGTGACTGGCGCGGCGGAGGGCGTGGGTCCAGGGAGCAGCGGCAGGCGGTGGAAAGGTTTGGTTGTGGGATTGAAGCGTTCGGTTTTGGGGTTAGAAGGAGAGAGAGGGCGCAAGGAGGTCGAGCAGAGGGAGGTGGGGTTTTGGGTGGCGCGGCTTCATCAGAGAAAGGGGGCGGAGCGAGGAAGAACGGAGCGGGGAAGGAGGAGAACTAGCGGAGGGGAGAGCGGGGCCAAGGGAGGGGCTGCTCCGCCCGAGCATCGGCGGCGCAGGGGCGACGCGCCCTCCTGGAAGCGCGGCTCCGATCGCTAGGGCACAGCCCTTTTTTTTAATATCGAATTGAAGAAAATAAACCGGGGGGGGGGGCAGAGGGAATTAAAGGGAGGGTTTATTTTTATTTAATTTAATTTAATTTATAAAAGTTGACTTTTTCATACGACCTCTAAACAAGGCCCACCGCCTGTCGTTCATAGCTTATTACCCACATTCCGAACACAATGGGATATGTACCACAGGCTGATTCGGTCGTTACGATCAGTTTTCGTCAAAACCAACATATAACTCTATATATTGAATTTAAGCGCGCATTTCAATTTACCGGGGTCACATACAAACTCTATAAATTCGCGAAAAATATTTTCTAGCTTCGTATTGACGATACGGTCCTAACAAAACTAGTTTCGTCGAATTCTGAGGCCGTTGGAAAAATGGCCATTTTCCAGTCGATTAAAATCAACTGAAACTGGTCAAACGCGTTTTCCTTTGCCATGCTCACATATTGATTCAAAAAATTATGAAATTTGGAATCTAGCAATAATTTGACATCACGGACCCAACAAAAGTGGTTTCGTCGAAATCCGAGGTCGTTTGCAAAATGTCTATTTAAATTCCATAGCGACAATTCAGAATTTTCAACTGGACATATCTTTAGATTCCCGCTATGAAATTTCGATTTTTCGGATTCGTTGGAAAGGTATTATCAATTAGATCCTATTATTTTGGGTTTCACTAAAATCCGGATTGTTTTGCACCCGGTACATTCAATTGAAGTTTGAAATCAAATTATCGAACTACCGCGCCATTTTCAATTCCTTTTATAATTATATATAATTATTTATATTCTAACGACGACGTATATAAACATATACGTTCTATTATATTCAAAATAAATTTTTCGTTTTTTATTTAAAATATTTCATTTTAAATATTCAAAATTCGCTAAAATTGCCAAAATAAAAATTTTAAACTGACCCAGATTTTCGGGTTGTTACATATTTGAAATGAGAATTAACTCGGCCTTTTCAAATAATTCACGTATTTTTAGAATTTCAAATCAATTCATTTCAATGGTTAAATTATTCGACATCAATAATTCAGTTCATTAATTGTAATTTTCACGCCAAACACATTCAACCATCAAACATACAATAAACCGAACAAATCCAGTTTATTTTCATTCCACATCGTTTATAATATTTTATCATGATTTATCGCTATTTTTAATCATTTAAAAATAGCCAATTCATTCGAACGACGCTTCAGGCCATAACACGGCCGTAGCGCTGTTTTTCTTCACATTTGATTTACACATATCTGAAAATCTAACCGTTAGATCTTCCCAAATTCATATCATTAGAAAGATCTTTTCAAAACGAATCCAACGCTTTTTTTTGGGAAAATCCAATGGTCGGATCTCCCGGTACAATCGTTTGAAGTTACGATTTCAAAATATGAACTGCAGCATCGTTATTCGATTATTTTAATTATAATTATATATATATAATTATAATCGATTCTGGCGCTGTTTTTCTTCACATTTGAATTAAACATTCCAGACAATCCAACCATTAGATTTTTACAAAGTTGGTGCCATTGGAAAGATATTTCCAAAGCGAACCCAACGGTTGTGGTTTCGGGAAAATCCGATGGTCGCATCTCCCGCAATAATCATTTGAAATCACGGTTTCGAAATACGAACTGCAAATTCGTTATTCGATTTATTTTAGTTATATATATATATATATATATATATATATATAAATATAATTCATTGTTCGATTTCAAAACCATATTCATTTCATACATTTGATAAAAATGATATTTTTATCCAACATATATTTATTTCAACACATCACTATTTTTAACAATTCATATATATAATAAAAATGTGATTTTTATTATTAAACAATTTGTTTCAAAACACGATTATTTTATATAATTCGTACAGATGATAAAAATGTTATTTTTATTTTAAAACAATTTATTTCAAAACATGATTATTTTATGTATTTCATACAGATGATAAAAATGTTATTTTTTATTTTAAAACGATTTATTTCAAAACACGATTATTTTATATAATTCAAATAAATGATAAAAATGTGATTTTAATTTTTCAAAGAATATATTCAACACATGAATGTCACTCAACACATGAATTTATATTCAACACATGAATATAGTTTCAACACATGAAAATAAATCAAACACAGAAATATTTCAGAAAATTTTGGCAGCATAACGGTAGGGTAGTTAAAACCGGCACCGTCCCGAATACGGCTCCTCGCTCTACCTTAAAACCTTGCGGTTTTTTTGACAATGGGGATTTCATGAATCTAATTCGTACGCAGATGAGCATGTTTATTTTTCTTTTCCACAAACTAATCCTATTGGGATTTCAACCACAATCAACCATTTCAACCACAAACCGATAATCTCAAACCATAAACAATTCTATCAACCATTCGCATTATTCACCCAATTTCACATCAACCAATAATCCAAACAATATCACAACCAATATATATCGTCCATGGTATGTGGACGAGGGGAGTATATATATATATATATATATATATATGTTCATATATAAATTTATTTCAATTTTATTCCACTTCATTCCAATCATTTCAACGCATATCTAATTTTTACAACGCATATATAACTTATACATCAAACATACAACTTATACAACGCTTATACATGAGGTGTACAACGCTTATATAACTCATACATCAACTATATAATTTATACATCGTCATTTCCATATCGTTTATAATTTAGAAATCTCACATTGGGTTCCACTCCACCAAAAATTGCAGAAGGCTCAGAAAAATATGTGGTCTCTTCTAGAATGTAGAAGACGTCCTCACGGTCCCGACATCCTTGTTTCACTGAATTTCGTCAACATAGCAAAAAGATATGATTTTTATTGTGAAATCAAAAATCGTAGCGCTTTAAAGTGCTATTAACTATAAAATAAAAAAAACTGCCGTACCTTTCTATTTTGATTCAAAACTAGGTTTTAGTTTTTCGATCAATCCGCGCAACGATATGATGATCGGCCTTTACCACAGCGTAGGGCTTGGAAATCCGCACCTAGGGGTGCCAACTACCTCGAACTCGCACGCGCCAGGGTGGAGAAAAAGTGGCCGACGTCGGCGATCTTCAGGAGGGCGGATCTCTTGAACGACGCGACGAGGTGGGTTGAGGCTACTATGGATTTGAAGAGGAAGGGATTCTCTACAGAATTCCCAACTGGATCGAGGTGTTTCGTGGAGCGGATTGGAAGAAATCGGGCTGGGAAGTGGTGAACAACTTCCGCCGTCGCCTGGGGTATTATCGGGGAAAGAGAAATTGTGTTGGCCAATAGGATTTTTTCTTTTATTTATATATTTTTAAAAATCCAAAAATCCCCCTTATCTCCTATGAACTCCAAACCCAACGACTGTCATCGCTAGCTAAATACCCCCATTACGAACACAATGGGATATGTGTCGTAGGCCCATTCGACTGATTCAGTCAGCTTTTCTTCAAATTTAAAATATAAAACATTCAATATTTGATTTGAACGTACATTTCAATTTGCCGGGGCCACATACTGATTCTAAAAATTCCCGAAAAATAAATCCAGCTAAGTTTTGACGATATGGTCCCAACAAAACTAGTTTCATCGAATTTTGAGACCGTTTGAAAAATGGCCATTTTCTGGTCGATCCAATTTAACTATAATTGATCAAACACATTTTCCTTCGCCACGCTCACATATTAACTTCAAAAACTATGGAATTTGAAACCTAGCAATAAATTGACATCCTGGATCCTACAAAATTGGTTTCACCGAAATCTGAGGTCGTTTGCAAAATGTCTATTTTCAAGGGCGATATATTCTCTATAGCGACCTTTCTAAAAATTCATTTGGCCATAACTTTTAATTCCAACTATGAAACTTTGATTTTTCAGATTCGTTAGAAAGATATGCACTAACAGATTTAAATATTTTTGGTTTCACTAAAATCCGTTCTATTTTGCACCCGATACAGTCAGTCAAAGTTTGAATTGAAATTTTGAAACTGCCATGCCATTTCAGGCCTTATTTATAATTTAAAATAATTATATTTATTTTCAAACATCGATTCAAACTTAATTTTCGTCGTTATTATTTAAAATATTTATTTTAAATATTTAAAGTCCACTATTTTAGCCAATTTAAAATTTTTAAACTGGTTCAGATTTTCCGAGTTGTTACAATCTCCCCCACTTAAAACTTTTCGTCCCCGAAAAGGAAGAAAGTCGAAAGTGGTTTAATTAATCAACTCTACTTTCAATCTGGCTTCCATTCTTTAAATTTTCAGTTTCTAAGAATTTTCAAATTCTTCAAAAATTTGGCTAATACCCTAAATTTTCGAAAAATTTCGCCATATCCTCCTTTGTACGGGGAGGGGTTTGGAAATTTATTGGGCCGTATTAGGTACCTAATAAATCCTAATAAACATACACATATTTATAGTGATATATTCTAGTGTTTACTGGGGAGTGTGTATAGATAATAACTCCAGAGAATAAATTCTCGTCACCCCATAAATAGTTTTTGTGCCTTATAAGACTAGAGAGACGTGTTTATTATCATCTCTAGACCCGTGTGGGGTTTTTATTAATCTGGCAATTTATCGTTATATTTTTATATGGTCCGTATCAGTCACCAGTTCAACCTGTAAAATATAGTCATCGCCATATAAGCCTCTCGATCGTATGGTAAATCTTCAACCTCGTCACACAAGCTCCAAATGCTTATGTGGTATATGATGAAGTTTGCCTATCCTCAAGAAGTATGCCATGTAGTGTAGTTCAAAATTAATTGTTACTATCCTATGGAGACATTTATTAATTACACACAGAATAACCAGCACTCCGCATCCAATGACATTCACAGGAGTTGATATAATAATAAAAGTGCGCATCCAACTCATTAAGGTTTACCTATTTGTCAGGCACGCAAATAAAATCTTTACTCCACAGCTAATCCATTTACCTGTTCAAACATATATAATGCACATGTATATATTTCTATCTATTCTCTAATCAGTTCAATGTGTGATTTAATCGAATAAATTCTACCATTCATTCATTTATTGATTAAATTAACTATCATTCTAATAATTTAATTCATCAAATCCGCAATCACACAACACAAACATCAATCAATTTATTTTTAACTTTTCAAAAATATATCTATTAATTCATATATTCCTTTAAAATCATTCAGACTATACAATTAAAATTCTACATCCATGAAAAGAAAACAACAACAAAGTAGAGAACATAATGGAAATTTCAAGATATGGTAAATATACCTTGCACCAGAGTCAATCAGAGATATCCACTCTGCACTTAGGATAGGCTTTCTTAATGCTTTCCTCTGTTTCCCAAGTACAGTCTCGCGGATCTCCACTCCATTACACTTTGACTAAGTGAACCTTCTTGTTCCTCAGCTCTTTGGTTTCTTTGCCAATTATCTTGATCGGCTCTCTACTTATAGCCAATTCTAGAGTAATATCTATATCCCATTGAGCTTCTTCTTCCACGATCAAATCGGGATCATGAACATGCTTTCGAAGCTGAGATACGTGAAATACATCATGTACTCCAGGCAACCAATCTGGTAATTGAACCCTATAAGCGAGAGTTCCAATCCGTTCTAGAATAGGAAACGGACCTATGAATTTAGGCGCCAATTTCCCTGTTTTACCGAACCGGATGACTCCTCTCATCGGAGATATCTTCAAATAAACATAGTTGCCAATAGCGAATGATATATTTCTTCTCCTCTTATCTGCATAGCTCTTTTGTCGGCTTTGAGCGGCTAGTAATCGTTTCTTAACGAAGTCGACTTTATCTAGCAGCATCACGAATCATATCAGGACCCAATACAAGTCTATTACCAGGTTTTACCCAACAAGCAGGGGATCGACACGGTCTACCATACAATACTTCGAATGGAGACATTTTCAAGCTCGCCTGGTAGCTGTTGTTATATGAGAATTCGACCAAATGCAAATGGTCTTCCCATGATCCGCCAAAATCAATAATACAAGCCCGCAATAGATCTTCTAAAATACGATTCACCCTCTCAGTTTGGCTATCTGTTTGAGGATGGTAAGCGGTGCTCAAGTTCAGCTTCGTACCCAATTCGGCTTGGAATGCTTCCCAGAATTTACTAGCAAAAATTGGGTCACGATCACTAATGATGCTCATGGGAACTCCGTGCAGTCTAACAATTTCCCTGAAATATTTCTGCGAGCAGTCCTATTCGATCTGACAGGTATGAAATGGGCGGTCTTCGTGAAACGATCTACGATCACCCAAATACTGTCATTTCCTTTCCTGGTTCTGGGCAAACCATCTATGAAATCCATAGAAATCTGTTCCCATTTTCCACCTGGAACTTCTAAAGGTTGCAACAATCCAGCGAGTTTCTACTGATCGCTTTTGACTTGTTGACAGGTGGAACACCGGCTTGCATATAAGGAGATGTCAAGTTTCATAGATCTCCACCAGAAGGTGCATTTGATATCATTATACATCTTGCTCACTCCTGGATGGATACTTAGCTTGGCCTTGTGACATTCATCCAATACCTCTCTCCGGAGTTCAGCAATGTTTAGCACGCATATTCGGCCTTTTAGCCTTAGAATTCCCTCATTATCAATTTGAAAACTCAAGGGTTCGCCTTTCTGTATTCTTTCTCTGATTCTTTGAATGAAGTGATCATCCTTTTGAAGAGCAGATATTTTATCACTCAATGAAGTCGTAATAATAAAACTAGCGATTATTACATTCTTTCTACTCAGCGCATCAGCCACAACATTGGCTTTCCCTGGAGTGTACAAAATCTCAAAATAGTACGCTGCAAGAAATTCTAGCCAACGCTGCTGCCTCAGATTCAGGTCTTTCTGGGTGAACAAGTACTTCAATGACTGATGGTTTGTATATAGTTCAATTTCTCCCCCAAAAGATAATGCCTCCAGATTTTCAAAGTAAATACAATGGCCAACAACTCAAGATCATGAGTAATGTAGTTTTTCTCATGCAGTTTCAGTTGGCGGCTAGCATAAGCAATCACTTGACCTCTTTGCATTAACACTGCACCAAGGCCTTCTCTAGAAGCGTCGGTCCAGACCTTCAAGTCCTCATTGCCATCAATTATTGTTAACATTGGAGCAGTCGTCAGTTTTAACTTCAGCTTTTGGAAAGCTTCCTCACATTTTGAAGTCCAATTGAATCTTGAATGTTTCTTAGTCAGTTTCGTTAAGGAACTAGATGTCTTAGCGAAATCCTTAATGAATTTCTGATAATAACTGGCCAACCTGAGAAAACTTCTGACTTCTGTAGGTGTACGAGGCTGTTTCCAATTCTGAATAGCAGTGATTTTACTGGGATCCACTGAAATTCCTTGTTTTGACACGACATGGCCAAGAAATTTTACTTCTTCTTGCCAGAATATACATTTGGAGAACTTTGCTTTTAAAACATTCCTTCTCAGAATTTCTAACACTTGTTCCAAATGTTTTTGTGCTCGCTCTCTGACTTAGAGAAGATCAGGATATCATCAATGAAAACCAGAACAAATTTATTCAATACTCCTCTGAATACCCGGTTCATTAGATCGATGAAATAAGATGGAGCGTAACATAAGCCGAACGACATTACTAACCACTCGTGAAATAAGTCTGGACCTCTGAGTGTTGTCAAAGGAACACACTCCTCGGCAATACGAAGCTGATGGAAACCTGTAGCTAGGTCCATTCGAGAAAATACTTACGCGCCATTCAATCGATCTAACAAATCATCAATCCGCGGCAATGGATATTTGTTATTCAATGTCTGCTTATTCAAGTCACGATAATCTACACATAGCCTGAGAGTACCATCTGACTTCGGGACAAATACCACTGCTGGTCCCCAATCAGAGAAACTAGGTTTGATTAGACCCTTCCATACAAGCTGTTGAGTTTGGTTATCTAACTCATCTTTCTCCTTTAAGGTCATTCTTCGAATAACGTGAACTACTGGCCTTGAATTCGGAACTAAAGCGATCTTGAAATCAATTTCTCTTTGCGGAGGTAAGCTAACAACTTCTTCGAACACATCCGCATAGTTCTTGACAACTGGTATATTTTCAATGTCGACTGGAATAGTCTCCGCAGCGGCAGGAACAGGTTCTATCTGAGCCGGAGAAACATCTAAAGCTGCCCAGTAGTCTTTTCTATTAGAATTCGGTCCTTCGCATGGAATGGTTATATATTCCCCGAACTTTGTCTTTTCCTTAATAATTCTTTCGGCGCATTTGACCTCAGCTTCATATTTGGTTAACCAATCCAATCCCAGAATGAGATCGAATTCGGTAAAATTCATGACGTTCGAGATAGTAGGGAACCGATAATGAGAAAAAGAAACAGGCACCCCACAAATCCAACTAAGCTCGAGGGAACCCCCAACCGGATTATTTACAGTCATTGGTTCTTTAAGATTTCTCAAATTCAAATCCAGCTTCTTAACCGCATTCCTTGCTATAAAGCTTCACGACGCGCCTGTATCAAACAGTACTTTAACTGGAATATCCTTGACATTAAGCGTGCTTTCTAAAACATCTGACTTTCTTAGACTAGATGAAGATGCAGGGACTTCTGCCACTTCATTTACCTGTACTACTTTGGATTTTTGTGATAATCGGCAATCTTGCTTTACATGACCAACCTGATGGCAAAGGTTGCACTTTCTATCTTCTTGAACCTTGTTATTGGATTTAGATCCATTATTCTTTCACTTGTTCAAAGATTTACAGTTTCTCATTGAATGCCCTTGTTGATCACACTTTAAACATATGACTGCCTTCACCTTCTTTCTTTTGATTCTAGGCTTCTTTCTGGCCCCAGATGAAACACCCCACCTCGATTAGGGTCACTCTCAAAGGGAATGCCCTAATTTTGATGGAGGTTTATAAGTATAAGTCACAGATATACAAGACAGATATAATAACACATATTTTTGAACAGCGGAAAACAACAACTTTTATTTCTTCCAAAATACGTGTTACACAAACATTGCCATAATACTTCCCAAAATCATAACTGTCTTGATTACATTATTTAAAGAAGCATGAAGAAAACATAAATAAACTGCAAAAGTCCCCTAGTTGCTGTCCAAAGCCATAGTCCAAAACGGAAAAGATCCAAGCAATACATTCTTTCTCTTCAAGCTGGATGTGAAAACTGATCAAGCTGCGGTATTCCCTCCCTGAGAACCTAGGGGGAAACGAAAGAAAAAGAGGCAAAAGGAAAAGGGTCAGTCATAAAGACTGAGTAAGTTCTAGTGACTTTCAGTGTAGAAAAGGTTAAAACAACCTGTCATGTATGAACTGGAACTAAACTTAAGAATGGTATCAAAGTGAACAAGATAGACTAAGGTGATCAGGATAAGTCAAGACAAGTCAAGTAAAGCATCACATGTTCGAGATTCGTTGCATCGACTGTACTAGTATACTAAGCCCATATCACAAGTTAATCACGAAATAAATCCTACGGCCCAATGTCATGAAATGACCCTGAAACGGGGTCTGACCCAAGTACGGGGTCCTACGGAGCGATTATCTAGTCGATCGGCTCCCTACAAGTTCTAGCTCGTCAAGTGTCCATGTCATACGGCTAATCACGAATGTAGTCACCTGTGCTGGGTCCACCTTCGGGTGTATCAGCCCTAGGGTGTCAACCCCTGACACGATTCAAGATGCACAGATAAATCTACGGATACCCAGTGTCTGCCCCGGATACGTGCACGATCGTAGTCCGCCGAACCTACACTGGCGTACCCTACTGCCGTCGTTCACCTCTTACAATCTGCCCAGTAATCGTGCCCCCAGCCGGCCTAGCCCCAGGGTACCTTGATACTTCTAGAGGGTTACTGCTGAAAGGGGTCGTGTCTAGGGTTTCGCCTAATAGATTAGGTCATGTAATTCGTGACCTAACCCGCCTAACAGATTAAGTCATGTAATTCGTGACTTAATCCTTTTCTAGTCTAGTCAGGTCAAGATGGTTAAGTATGTAATTTCAGTTCACGACTTAACCCGCCTACGTGTCATGTCAAGTTGGCTAAGTGTTGTCGTTTTCAAGTTCATGACTTAGCCCTACAAATCGTGTTCAAGTTGGTTAAGTTGTCTTTTCATGTTCATGACTTAACCCTAATTGGCATTAATTGATTCGTTAATGCACCGAACCACTCACGTTGGATCCTATTGTTCGTAGCCACTGGATTTGCCGGGCGGTTCCGGGCAGGTTTACGCTACGAACTCAACCGAACCTCGGGTTCAAGCGCGATGTGACCAACTACCCACATTGGATCCTATTGTTTGTAGCAACTGGATTTGTCGGGCGGTTCCGGGCAGATTTACACTACAAACTCAACCCAACCTCGAGTTGGCCACTTTCTTGTTTTCTAAAGTCATGCCCATGTTCTTATCAGATTTTGCTATTTTCCACAACATGTTCATATATCAATTTCGTGCCCAACTAAGGCATGTTTAAAGTCAAGTTATGGCATGTTCAAGTCAAGTTTTCGTGCCATATTTCATGTTCTACTTATGCTAAATTTCACAGTTTATTCTTATAATTAATTCAAGTTTTGCCTATTCTACCCAATCGTATCCCCAACGTATATAAACGTACTTCGTTCACAAGCAAAAATAATTCAAGAGATAAAGGGGAATAACACCAAACATGTGATAGGCATATGTGAAAATTCCAACATCACTTGCATAATAAACAGGCTATAACATATCACATGGTTGCAATACTAGTATGGTGATAACTGGGCATAGTAATGATTCCAACTTAATTTAACATGATGATTTCAACTTTACATCATAGGCATAATAATCATTGCGGGCATAATATTAATTTTATTATAAACATGAAACATTAAAGGCATAGTAATCCTAATAGGCATAGTGGATTCCAATTTAGCATTTTTAACATAATAATTCTCATAGACATAATGATTCCAATTTAGCGTTTTTTTTAATAATGATTCTCAATTAACATGATAGACATAATGATCCCAATTTAGTGTTTTTAACATAATGATTCTCAATCAACATGATAGACATAATGATTCCAATTTAGCGTTTTTAACATAACTAACATTATAAACATAATAATTCCAACTTTTCATCATAACCTAGCAATACCCTATTTTTCATTAATCATGATGGGTAAAATAACATTATAGGCATAATTCCATCAATAATCATAGCCATGGTTTAATTAGCACCATAGGCATGGTTTAATCAACATAAAGATTTCAATAAACATAGCGATTCCATGGACATGTATTAGTCCAACTTGCCAAACAATTAAGCCTAAGTGATTCATATCAACATCAAAATCATGACAAGTTTAACTTGCAACGTTGCCATAACAATATCCCCAAATTATAATTCGAAGATAAACAATATAAACAATGGATTAACAATAGTTCCTAAATCTAATTTCAATTCATGGCATGTCCATATTGTTTTTGCGTTTTTGCCTAAAAAGTAACATAGAACTTACAATATGAAGCAAATAACCCAAATAAAAATCCCAAATCAAATAGTCCCAAATTCGTTGTCTAAAGCGTCGTAGTTGTTGTAGCTTCTAGTTGTAGCCTTCAAGAATCGTCCTCTATCTTCTCTAATTTTATTCTTTGTATTTATAATTCAGAGCTCTAGGTTTAATGGCGGCGGCTTGAGGCTAAAATGAAATATTATGATTTAGGCTAGGTCTTAGGTCCTTTTTATAATGTTTGTGAGTTGTTTTAGACCGTCGATGGAGCTTGATTCAATAATAGACGTTCGTTTGAAGGAGAGACCAACCAGGAGCTGACACCTAGCCCTAGTGACAAGGTAAGACTCAGAAAATCGACCAAACACAGACCAGGCCAGCCAGGGTGGGCTGGGTTCGACCTGGCTCTGGGGCCAGGTCGACAGCCCAGTCGACAGCCCTGTCGACCTGGCTAGCCCAGGTCGACTGCCAAGTCGACCTGGGTGCCTTAGGCGGGAATTTTCCCGCCCTGGCCAATTGGGCCCGATTTTGAATTCTAAACTTGTTTTCTGAGCTGTTTCGTCTGTTTGAATTTTAAACTGAATTCTGAATCTTCCGGAGGCCATATCTTCTTCATACGGACTCCGTTTTTCGAAAACTCGGACTCTATTTCGCGTATTTTTCCGAGACGAACACAAAGGCGTATCCCGTTTCCCCTAATTCTTTGATTTGAAATTAATTATTCTTTAATTTATGAATTTCACGGTTATAGAATACACGGGGTGTTACATTCTCACCCACTTAAAAGGATTTCGTCCCCGAAATCTTCAAGTTTAGGAAAAATATATATCCTATCATCCAAACATCCATCTACTCATCCATCAAACACGAGTATCCATTGTCCTTAAAAAAAACTTCTAATGCTTTATGATCATATGCGAAGTGTGTGTATATGTTCCTTAGCTAATGCTAATGATCAGGCCTGATTGATCTTCTAAATGCAAAATATGTTTAGTGAAATGAATCCAATATGTATGCAAATTTTTCCTATTATAATTCATAATTTCTACATGAGTGCTCGAACATTCAATCATATGCAACAACCAAATGATAGCACAACCAAGTTTCCAAAATAAACACTCATGCATATGCAACATGAAAATGTGTCTGAGCCGATCTAGTGCCTAATGTGTATTCATGCATCCACGAGCAACCACTTGCGACCACTTGCAACCATTTCGCAATCATAACATGTTTCAATTACATGTTTACATCCAAAAAGATTCTAACTATGGTTCTCAAGATAGGATCGAGGAGAGAAATAAGATAAAACAAAGCATCTAGAATAGGTTAACGATGTACCGCCAGAAGGTCCGGTCTGCTTCTCAGGGCAGTCTTTGCTGATGTGTCCAGTCTTCCCACAATGAAAACATTCACCTTGCTTTCTCTTCCTCTTTCTACAATCTTTGGCTATGTGCCCTTCCGTACCACAGTAATTGCATTTCCTTTTATCACGTGAGTTGTTGTTCTTGCCTCCTTTCTCGGAGTCTACCTTCTTATTCTTAGAATCGTTGGGCTTGACCTCCTTCTTCCCTTGAGAGTTTTTTGCCTCTGTCTCCTTCTTGCCCTTATCTTCTTCGTTCAGCAGTGCCATCTGCACCAACCTTTCGTACGTAGCTCCCATGGGTATATGGGTCATGGCCAAACTGTGTAATGGCTCATTCAACCCTTTGACAAAGCAGAGAGCCTTTTTGTGCGGGGTGTTGACTAGGTCTAGTCCGAACCTAGCCAGCTCGTCGAACTGATTAACATACTCTTTGACTGTCATATTTCCTTGCTTAAGAAATAAAAATTTCTCCAACTGCAAACTCCTTTCGGCTTCTGAGAGAAATTTAACCTCAAACCTTGCCCTAAAGTCCTCCCATGTTTCCACTGGTCTTTCTGCATTAGTGACTTCCCACCAGTAGGAAGCCTCGCCCTTTAGTAGCCACACTGCCAGTTGTACTTTCTGCCTATCTTCTACCTCAAAGATGACGAATAAGTCCTCGGTTTCTTTCAGCCAATTTCTAGCTGCCACGAAGGACTCCGTTCCATGAAAGTCCTTTCCTCCCATAGCCTTAAAATCTTTACATATCTTAGCAAAAGTGTTTCCCCGCGGAGGAGGTGGAGGAAGAGGTGCTGCTGCAGCTGGATGATTTCCTGCAGCTGGGGGAGGAGGAACGGTAGGACCTGGCTGGGTGGCCCTTGCTTCTAAGAATCGACTAAACCAACCAGGTATTGGTACACCCTCTGGCAAGTTAAGTTCTTCGGACATGCTGAAACAAGAAGGATAGATTCAAAATGAAGGATAAGAGATAGTACCTATGGCTTTGGGGGACTTTGCCTTTTTAAAATAAAATAATATTTTATCTTTTAAAAAAAATGCTTCTTTAAATTTTCTTTTGAAAATAAATTTTCAAAACTTTTTATCTTATCTGGTAAACCTATGCTCTGATACCAACTGAAACACCCCACCTCGATTAGGGTCACTCTTAAAGGGAATGCCCTAATTTTGATGGAGGTTTATAAGTATAAGTCACAGATATACAAGACAGATATAATAACACATATTTTTGAACAGCGGAAAACAACAACTTTTATTTCTTCCAAAATACGTGTTACACAAACATTGCCATAATACTTCCCAAAATCATAACTGTCTTGATTACATTATTTAAAGAAGCATGAAGAAAACATAAATAAACTGCAAAAGTCCCCTAATTGCTGTCCAAAGCCATAGTCCAAAACGGAGAAGATCCAAGCAATACATTCTTTCTCTTCAAGCTGGATGTGAAAACTGATCAAGTTGCGGTATTCCCTCCCTGAGAACCTGGGGGGGAAACGAAAGAAAAAGAGGCGAAAGGAAAAGGGTCAGTCATAAAGACTGAGTAAGTTCTAGTGACTTTCAGTGTAGAAACGGTTAAAACAACCTGTCATGTATGAACTGGAACTAAACTTAAGAATGGTGTCAAAGTGAACAAGATAGACTAAGGTGATCAGGATAAGTCAAGAAAAGTCAAGTAAAGCATCACATGTTCGAGATTCGTTGCATCGACTGTACTAGTATACTAAGCCAATATCACAAGTTAATCACGAAATAAATCCTACGGCCCAATGTCATGAAATGACCCTGAAACGGGGTCTGACCCAAGTACGGGGGTCCTACGGAGCGATAATCTAGTCGATCGGCTCCCTACAAGTTCTAGCTCATCAAGTTTCCGTGTCATACGGCTAATCACGAATGTAGTCAGCTGTGCTGGGTCCAACTTCGGGTGTATCAGCCCTAGGGTGTCAACCCCTGACACGATTCAAGATGCACAGATAAATCTACGGATACCCAGTGTCTGCCCCGGATACGTGCACGATCGTAGTCCGCCGAACCTACACTGGCGTACCCTACTGCCGTCGTTCACCTCTTACAATCAGCCCAGTAATCGTGCCCCCACCCGGCCTAGCCCCAGGGTACCTTGATACTTCTAGAGGGTTACTGCTGAAAGGGGTCGTGTCTAGGGTTTCGCCTAATAGATTAGGTCATGTAATTCGTGACCTAACCCGCCTAACAGATTAAGTCATGTAATTCGTGACTTAATCCTTTTCTAGTCTAGTCAGGTCAAGATGGTTAAGTATGTCATTTCAGTTCACGACTTAACCTGCCTACATGTCATGTCAAGTTGGCTAAGTGTTGTCGTTTTTAAGTTCATGACTTAGCCCTACAAATCGTGTTCAAGTTGGTTAAGTTGTCTTTTCATGTTCATGACTTAACCCTAATTGGTATTAATTGATTCGTTAATGCACCGAACCACTCAAGTTGGATCCTATTGTTCGTAGCCACTGGATTTGCCGGGCGGTTCCGGGTAGGTTTACGCTACGAACTCAACCCAACCTCGGGTTTCAAACGCGATGTGACCAACTACCCACATTGGATCCTATTGTTTGTAGCAACTGGATTTGCCGGGCGGTTCCGGGCAGATTTACACTACAAACTCAACCCAACCTCGAGTTGGCCACTTTCTAGTTTTCTAAAGTCATGCCCATGTTCTTATCAGATTTTGCTATTTTCCACAACATGTTCATATATCAATTTCGTGCCCAACTAAGGCATGTTTAAAGTCAAGTTATGGCATGTTCAAGTCAAGTTTTCGTGCCATATTTCATGTTCTACTTATGCCAAATTTCACAGTTTATGCTTATAATTAATTCAAGTTTTGCCTATTCTACCCAATCGTATCCCCAACGTATATAAACGTACTTCGTTCACAAGCAAAAATAATTCAAGAGATAAAGGGGAATAACACCAAACATGTGATAGGCATATGTGAAAATTCCAACATCACTTGCATAATAAACAGGCTATAACATATCACATGGTTGCAATACTAGTATGGTGATAACTTGGCATAGTAATGATTCCAACTTAATTTAACATGATGATTTCAACTTTACATCATAGGCATAATAATCATTGCGGGCATAATAATAATTTTATTATAAACATGAAACATTAAAGGCATAGTAATCCTAATAGGCATAGTGGATTCCAATTTAGCATTTTTAACATAATAATTCTCATAGACATAATGATTCCAATTTAGCGTTTTTTTTAATAATGATTCTCAATTAACATGATAGACATAATGATCCCAATTTAGTGTTTTTAACATAATGATTCTAAATCAACATGATAGACATAATGATTCCAATTTAGCGTTTTTAACATAACTAACATTATAAACATAATAATTCCAACTTTTCATCATAACCTAGCAATACCCTATTTTTCATTAATCATGATGGGTAAAATAACATTATAGGCATAATTCCATCAATAATCATAGCCATGGTTTAATTAGCACCATAGGCATGGTTTAATCAACATAAAGATTTCAATAAACATAGCGATTCCATGGACATGTATTAGTCCAACTTGCCAAACAATTAAGCCTAAGTGATTCATAACAACATCAGAATCATGACAAGTTTAACTTGCAACGTTGCCATAGAAATATCCCCAAATTATAATTCGAAGATAAACAATATAAACAATGGATTAACAATAGTTCCTAAATCTGATTTCAATTCATGGCATGTCCATATTGTTTTAACGTTTTTGCCTAAAAAGTAACATAGAACTTACAATATGAAGCAAATAACCCAAATAAAAATCCCAAATCAAATAGTCCCAAATTCGTTGTCTAAAGCGTCGTAGTTGTTGTAGCTTCTAGTTGTAGCCTTCAAGAATCGTCCTCTATCTTCTCTAATTTTATTCTTTGTATTTATAATTCAGAGCTCTAGGTTTAATGGCGGCGGCTTGAGGCTAAGATGAAATAGTATGATTTAGGCTAGGTCTTAGGTCCTTTTTATAATGTTTGTGAGTTGTTTTAGACCGTCGATGGAGCTTGATTCAATAATAGACGTTCGTTTGAAGGAGAGACTAACCAGGAGCTGACACCTAGCCCTAGTGACAAGGCAAGACTCAGAAAATCGACCAAACACAGACCAGGCCAGCCAGGGTGGGCTGGGTTTGACCTGGCTCTGGGGCCAGGTCGACAGCCCAGTCGACAGCCCTGTCGACCTGGCTAGCCCAGGTCGACTGCCAAGTCGACCTGGGTGCCTTAGGCGGGAATTTTCCCGCCCTGGCCAATTGGGCCCGATTTTGAATTTTAAACTTGTTTTCTGAGCTGTTTTCGTCTGTTTGAATTTTAAACTGAATTCTGAATCTTCCGGAGGCCATATCTTCTTCATACGGACTCCGTTTTTCGAAAACTCGGACTCTATTTCGCGTATTTTTCCTAGACGAACACAACGGCGTATCCCGTTTCCCTTAATTCTTTGATTTGAAATTAATTATACTTTAATTTATGAATTTCACGGTTATAGAATACACGGGGTGTTACACCAGACGTCGTACTCGATTCTGGCTGAGTGCTTGCCTCTGGGCTATCAGTTTCAAATTTCCTTTTGTTGCTAGTACTGACTTCCTCTTCATCGATGAAAAGGCCTCGCTTATCAAGATCTTCATACTGATAAGCCATGTATATCATTTCAGCAAAAGGAAGCTTCACGTGCCCCATTACACTACTCTGGTGTTTTCTTTGGAGCCCGTTGATAAACCTCAGATTCTTCCTCTTCGGATTTTGAATTAGATGAGGGGCAAAATGGGACAGTTCATTGAATTTCTTATGATATTCTGGGATATTCATATCACCATATATCAAATAGTCGAATTCATCACATAACCGCTCAGTTGCTTCTGGAGGAGTAAATCTTGCACTGGAAATATCTTTGAATCTATCCCAGGTGATATCACCATCTGGATTATCCTTAATGATTGATTCCCACCAGATTAAAACTTCTTCTTTGAGCGCCCAAGATGCCACTAGTCTTTTCTGATCATCTCTCAGCTGGATATGTTCAAAAATTCTTTCAATAGAACTCATCCTAGCTTGAGTTTGAATTATAGATTCATTGATCGAGAATTGTGCTCCACCCAGATTTCGATATCTCTTTAGTAGAGCCTCTAGATCTGGTTCTGCATTCCTTCTGATTTTGACACTCATTTTCTAGTACTTCTGCAAATAGAAGATCAAGTGTCAGGTCACAGAAAAAATATTATATAGCATAGAAACATATACTTGAATGTAAATGTGTCTATTGAGGTGTATTTCCTTCTGCTATACTCATACTAGGATATTACTGATCCTATCTGTATTGAGTTACTCATCCTAGAACACTACTGGCTCTATTTCTGACGAGTTCGTTAATATATTATATTTCAGTTCTAAGCTTAACCAAAGCTCTGATACCACGTTTGTGACGACCCAAACCCCGTAACACGAAGGCAAGGGTAATCTTTGGAATATAACACATAAACAGATAACAGCAGCACAGAAATAAATAAATACACCAGATAATGTACAACAGAATATACTGGATAAATGTAAACATCAGAGTTACACAGTATACAAGATCATACTTAGTACAAATACAGTTCAGCTATACATGAATGTCTACAACGGAAAACAAACATAAATGTACAATAGTAGCTGAACAGCATAAAAAGAGATAAATGATAGAATCCATCTTAAGCTCCAGCTATCCAGAAAGAGCCTGCTAAAACCTGAATACAAGGCTGCCCATGTAGAAATAGGGGCACCCGAGTTTGCAAGTGAAACAAACTACGAGTCAGTCATGGGACTGATATGAGAAATCTACTTCAACTTATTTTACAATATGGCAAATCACAGGACCACGCCACTTTCGCGAACGGGTTTACTCCAGTGATTGCCAGTGCTTTAAAACAAGTAAATCATTTAAACATCGCAATGCTTTTTTTTTATAAAAATGAAGCCCTTATAAGACTCAGGTCCCATCACACAATGCAACACAAACCGGAGGATAGAATTTTAACTTATAATGGCCAAAATATGCTTGATACGAGCAAAAAAATCATTTGGTATTATTGTAGTGTTTATATGTCTCAAAAACAATTTTAATCATAACTATCAATCATAGGCGGCATGGGTACGATATATCATGTCGCCATATATATATATACACACAATCAAAACCGCACGATGTCGTATTTGGAAATTTAATTTCCGTCATGAACCAAGGATCCTTGTTTTGACACGACATGGCCAAGAAATTTTACTTCTTCTTGCCAGAATATACATTTGGAGAACATTGCTTTTAAAACATTCCTTCTTAGAATTTCTAACACTTGTTCCAAATGTTATTCGTGCTCGCTCTCTGACTTAGAGAAGATCAGGATATCATCAATGAAAACCAGAACAAATTTATTCAATACTCCTCTGAATACCCGGTTCATTAGATTGACGAAATAAGCTGGAGCGTTACATAAGCCGAGCGGCATTACTAACCACTCGTGGAATAAGTCTGGACCTCTGAATGCTATCAAAGGAATACACTCCTCGGCAATATGAAGCTGATGGAAACCTGTAGCTAGGTCCATTCGAGAAAATACTTACACGCCATTCAATCGATCTAACAAATCATCAATCCGCGACAATGGATATTTGTTTTTCAATGTCTGCTTATTCAAGTCATGATAATCTACACATAGCCTGAGAGTACCGTCTGACTTCGGGACAAATACCACTGCTGCTCCCCAATTAGAGAAACTAGGTCTGATCAGACCCTTCCATACAAGCTGTCGAGTTTGGTAATCTAACTTATCTTTCTCCTTTAAGGTCATTCTTCGAATAGCGTGAACTACTGGCCTTGAATTCGGAACTAAAGCGATCTTGAAATCAATTTCTCTTTGCGGAGGTAAGCTAACAACTTCTTCGAACACATCCGCATAGTTCTTGACAACTGGTATATTTTCAATGTCGACTGGAATATTCTCCGCAGCGACAGGAACAGGCTCTATCTGAGCAGGAGAAACATCTAAAGCTGGCCAGAAGTCTTTTCTATTAGAATTCGGTCCTTCGCATGGAATGGTTATATATTCCCCAAACTTTGTCTTTTCCTTAACAATTCTTTCGGCGCATTTGACCTCAGCTTCATATTTGGTTAACCAATCCAATTCCAGAATGAGATCGAATTCGGTAAAATTCATGACGATCGAGATAGTAGGGAACCGATAACGAGAAAAAGAAATAGGCACCCCACAAATCCAACTAAGCTCGAGGGAACCCCCAACCGGATTATGTACAGTCATCGGTTCTTTAAGCTTTCTCAAATTCAAATCCAGCTTCTTAACTGCATTCTTTGCTATAAAGCGTCATGAAGTGCCTGTATCAAACAGTACTTTAACAGGAATATCCTTGACATTAAGCGTGCTTTCTAAAACATCTGACTTTCTCAGACTAGATGAAGATGCAGGTACTTCTGCCACTTCATTTACCTGTACTGCTTTGGATTTTTGTGATAGTCGGCAATCTTGCTTTATGTGACCAACCTGATGGCAAAGGTTGCACTTTCTATCTTCTTGAACCTTGTTATTGGATTTAGATCCATTATTCTTTCGTTTGTTCAAAGATTTATAGTTTCTCATTGAATGCCCTTTTTGATCACACTTTAAACATATGACTGCCTTCACCTTCTTTCTTTTGATTCTAGGCTTCTTTCTGGCCCCAGACGTCGTACTCGATTCTAGCTGAGTGCTTGCCTGTGGGCTACCAGTTTCAAATTTCCTTTTGTTTCTAGTACTGACTTCGTCTTCATCGACGAAAAGGCCTCGCTTACCTAGATCTTCATACTGATAAGCTATGTATATCATTTCAGCAAAAGGAAGCTTCACGTGCCCCATTACACTACTCTAGTATTTTCTTGGAAATCTTGTTTCACCTTCTGAAAATCCAAAACGAGCACACAATTGCTGGTATAAGTCAAATGGGAGCGTCAATTTATGGCTATCAGATGGCACCCATTCAAGGATTCGAGGTTGGGGATAAATTTGGCTAACGATCGCTCCAAAACCTACAGCCGGGGCAGCTTCAGTCACTTGACCAGAACCTTCGGGCTCTCTAGACATAGTCCCTTCCTTGGTACATTGACTAAATTGTTTCTTAGTTTTCATTTCTACATGGATGGGTATATTTAAGAAACAAGTTACACTAGGTTGCTGATAATTAAAGGAAATCAACTTTGAGCGAATGTGCTCTTCAAACAAAAAACTATACCTAGTCTTTAAAATCTACCGGTGCTATAAGCAAGCCCAAAAGTTTGTGGTAGGGCTTGCCATTACGGATTAAGTATTACAAGAAAATTTCAGCCAACAAGATTGAACCAGCTTCGACCAGTCGCACGTGACCCTTGCATATACAAAAGCCGTGGCCCGATCAACTGTCAATAACTACTGGTCGCGTATGGCAAATGGATGCTACCGGCAACAAACAGAATATAAAGCAATAACAACAATGTCAAAGTTCTACGACACAGGCATTCCATCAAACATCTAACGAAGGCATGGTAAATTGAAAGCGTCGTTTCAAAGACATCTCAACAGGCAACCTGCGGGCATTTCATTGAAACCAAAAAACAAAAGAGCTTTTGCGCAAATCGAGTTTATCAAACAATTACATCCAAAACCCTATAGCATACTAAGCCAAATCGGTGTTTTCAATCATCACAATCACAGCAAGCTACTGAAAACATCAATACCTGATCAAATAATACGGTTCTTACCAAACGGGAATTTTTATGGAGCTGGTTGGATTAACCCAAAAGCAAAGTCCAAAAAAAAAAAGAATTTACTTACAGACGAGCAAGCGGGTATGATTTTGAAGGAGAAGTTCTCTAACTGATTTCGAAATTGAAGAAACTCGGTCTAGGAAGATTAGGCGAAATGATAAGTAAAGAAGGTAGTGCAATCGAAGTCTGGGAGTGATCGGAGGCAGTAGGGAATCTTTTACAGCAGAACCGCCATTAAAGCAAGGTTTTTAGAAAGATAGAATACATAAAGAGAGGGAAAATGAATAGACGGTATTTAAAGAAAACTAAAAGCCCTTTTCAAAATAAAGTGACGTAACAGCTCAGTCAGGCCCAAATAACCCACGTAAACTATACTCGGAAAATGGCTCGTCAGATCTTGTCAGCCGACAACTATGTCTGTGCACGAGCGACTACGAGGGTCTTCAATTTTATATGCTCGTCTTCTAGGGAACTAGACTTAATCCATCAAATGGTGTTACATTTCATTATTTAGAAGCATGTAATTCTTTACAAACTAAGAATTACAGACTTCGAGGGGCAAATGTTTATCTCTTCAGAATCATACTCACATTGAAGGATTAAGTCTAGGGTATAACCATAAGACAAGCACTCACGAAGCTCGTGCTCATACCTCAACCAAAGTCGTTTGTGCATAGCAAGGTCAAACATAGGCCATGACACGAGCACAGGAGCAAAGGTTGGATACGCTTTATCAAACAATGTTGCCTGAATACCATAACAAGGTGGGTCGTCCACTTAGCATAATCAGGATCGGTTATATAGCATAGTGCGGCCATATAGAAAGGGTCGCACACACGAAGCTAGCTCAAGAATAGCACAACGAAAAAATAATAAGGCTCATACATCCCACAAGGATTATCCATATTTAAAGAAGCCGCTCATTCTTGTACCGAAGAGAATGGTCATACAAGACAAGGAGAAGAAGTGGTTCCAGTCACATGCTCCACTCTGAAGTTGTTCGTTCATACTACCCCAGTCGATCGAGCCTAACGAGAAACACAGAAAGGCTCGAGGTTGCACATGCATCTCCTATCCGTTTGTAGACTGCAATCACAGTTACCCGCTCATTCATCAATCAGTTGCTAACACTTCAATTAGGTACTCTCCTCCAGTCGATCGTATACCAATTCCTGAAGGGTCGCATCTACATTTTGATCTACAAACTTTGGTTTCTCGCCCAAATTGTTCGGACCTATGCAGTCGCTCACCCCCACAAAGTCGTTCGCTCTTATAAAGTCGCTTGTATTGGATAGCTGGAGACAGTTGTCGACAATTGGCTACAGCTAGGCTGGGGCATTTTAGTAATTCATGAGAAAAGTGATCCACAACCTGCATATATAAATTTCAGCTCATTTCTTCACAGGAGCTCACCTATAAATAGGCCATGGTTGCCACCATAAAGCGAGGGACTTCTGGTGACACAACCCGAAATCCCCCTTACGGGAAATCACGGATTGAGTTGAGAACAAACCACAAAAGAACACAAACGGAAGAACATTTCATTGTTTATTACAACAATTCATCAGAATACAAGAATATACAGAGTATTAACAAATAAAATACATTCGATAAATATCAGAGATTACAATACATTACATCGCAGCGGAAAATAATACAAAATACAACTGAAGGAGATATACGGATACAAAGCTTTCCGGATATCGTTCCAGCTGTAAACCAGGATCCTGTGAATATAAATATGCAAAACCAAAACTACTAGCTGCCCGTGTCGAAAATAAGGGCACCCAGAGTTTAGGTTAAAACAATAAACTCCAGGTCAGTCATGCGATTGGTGTGAGAACTAAAACAATTATTAATCTTTATTTTAAAGTTAGGTAAATCAAGGGACCACGCAGTATAACACGGAACGGGTTTCCTCCCAAGGATACCAGTGCATGAAACAACAACGTGATGCTAAATAAAGAAAAATGAAGCTATTATAAGACCCAGGTCCCATCACACAATGCAACACAAACCAGAGGATAGGGTTTTCCCTTATAATAGCCAAAGCATGCTTGATACGTTTAAAACAAATCATTTGATACTATAATAGGTGTATAGTATTAAAACAATTTCAATCATAAGTATCAATTATAGACGACATGGGTACCATATATCATGTCGCCATACTAGTTCTACAATTAAAACCGCAAAATCACGTTTTTGGAAATTGGATTTCCATCTATGAACCGAGGCAAAAGATAGTCCTCTACCGATTCGAGACAATCTAGCGTACCATGTCTCAGGCAAGTACTCAGTCAAGCCTTGGATCGTCAGGGCTGGTCCACCGATGTGGATTAAAATGCCTGAACACTGCGTTTCCCCGCCCTTTGGGGCGCAAATGAGCCAACGAATGACTCCATCGGACCCGGATCATCCGATAAAACCGAGGCGCCTCGCAACAGCAACAACCACATAGGTGAAAATAATATAAATGTCAGGGCTGGTAGGTCACTGACACCACCCTAGCTAGAAAGAAACGCATGCCCTCCCTGATGTCCTCTCCCATTTCTGGTTCACAACCGAGGTGTGAGGCTCGTGAATTAACGCTACACAAAGCTACGCCACAAAGGCCGTGCTTTGATCATCAACCACAAGACTTTGCTTTTCAACATAAGCCTTGATCATTTGCATCTTAGCATGCCACACAGGCAAACCACTCCATGCAACCGATATCAATCACACAGAATGAAATCCAATGTCAGAAACACAGTCCATACAAGTTCGTTCTGGGTCTGAACGAAACTGGAGGCACTTTCCTCGCATATCCATCGATCTCCAAGTACGTCTGGACGACCACCAACTATTTCCCTCCTCTTGGTTGTACAGGACAATCAGAATCGTCAGTAATTATCCAAATGATGTGAAGACTTCCAGTCTTCAACCACTGTCTTCATCTTCGACTTATCGTCGATATAGTTATTTAGAATGGTTATAGACCCGGCCTTTCTAAATAACCCGCGTGTATAATAAACAAGTGTTAGAAAACACAACATACGCCTCATTCCAATTCTGAATATTCTTTTATTTAAATATGCACATCTTTTGGGATCTGTTCCCATCAATTTTATTGAAGATAAAGTCTTTAAAATTTATTCTTTAATCTTCCTTTGTATATCATTTCAAACCAAATTATGGTTTTCCAACATGGTCGAGATTAGCGAACCACACCGAAGTAATTATTTATTTTATTTCTCAATCCCAACCTATTCATCCCATGGAGCAAAACTGTTATTACCCCATAACTAACACCACGGTGTTATCGGTAAATTGAATTACCATTTCATGTTCAAATCTAATTAAAGATTTCACTATCGTCTGGAGTAAAACCGGTGTTATTCCATTCTCGATCATTCCTTGAATTTGATAATTTTAATTATCAAATTCACTTTTCAATCTATTTAAAGATTCATTAAAACTCCACTTAGTTTTAATCCTTAACTGGGTTAAAGAACCAATGTCATTTAAAACACGGTTCACGATAAACCCAAAAATCAATTCCAATTTTATTCCCATTAAATATTATTTAATTGGTACACTTCATTAAATCTAAATAAAAAGATTTAATCTTTTTTTCGACTGGGTTTAAGAACAGTGTTAATGAAGACACCATTCACGACAAACCCAAATCTCATTTGATATTATATACAAGGCTCTGAATAGAAAATATATCGGCTTATATTGAATATCAAATTCTACGACCAACAAATATCGTATTGGAGATAACGATATAAATATATCTTTCAAATTTCCATAACAATATCTGTATAATCACAAAATCCCACATCGAAATATTCCGAAGACAATTTCGATTCAAATCCATTTCCAATCTATATATTGGAAATCCTGGTTATTTTCAAAACCATTTCAAATCCAATTTATTTATTTCTAAAAATAATTGAATTATATTTCTAGTTCAAAACTAGTTCATTTCGATAAAAATCAATTTTTACCTTTTCAAATATGGAGTTTTTCATCCCAATTCTTTCCGAATCATTTCATATGATTTTACATTAATTATTAATATTTTTAATAATTTTATCAAGGCCCGTACAGTCGATTTTCATCAACGGCCATCGAACTGCACTTACAGCGACCTTTTCTAAATTTTATTTGGACATAATTCCAAATCCAACCATCAGATTTCTAATTTTTAATATTCGTTAGAAAGTTCTTTTCGATACGAACCCAACGGTTCCGGTTTTAGGAGAATTCGTCGGTCGGATCTCCCGTAATATCCATTTGAAGTCAATGGTCGAAATTCACGAACTGCCGCAGTGCGGCCCGTTCTATTCAGGCCATTATACATAATATATATATATATTATAAATATTATATATATTTCATCGATTTCCTTTTAAAACGTATTTTATAAATTGTTTTAAATTCGTTTCAAATTGATTTCAACTTCATACTCAATTTCTAATCAAAATTGAATATTCCATTACAAATTCGTTTTAAATTCATTTCAAATCGATTTTAATTCAATTTCAATTCGTTTTCAATTTGATTTTAATTCGATTTAAATTCGTTTTCAATTTAATTCGAATTTCAATTCATTTCAGTTTAATTCGAGTTTCAATTCATTTCAAAATATCAGATTTTGAAATCATTTTCGATATTCATTGTAAAATGAATAAAATCGACAAAGTTCTCATTCGTGTTAAAATGGTGTTCAACTACTTAACATGGCTTTACATTTCAATATTCACTGAATATTATTTTAAAATATTTGCTAATTCTGAACTGGAATCAGACACAGTCAATTACCATATAATGTTGATTATATTGATTTCATCCAATTCAAATACACAACAGTGACGATAAACAATCAACCATCAACCAAAGTGCGTTCTACACTGCATAAGCATTGAATATAAATATTCAACGCTCATAATAGTCTGTCAATCAATCGATCGACATACAGCTAATTATTGGGACTAATGTATGTCAATATCATCCCAATACCCGTGTGGGGTTTCAATCAATCAACCACAGTTTTTATTTGTGCAGTTGGGCAATGTGTAAAATTTATCGTCCCAATCAATATCAGTCAAATGTGTGTATATAAACAAATCATCCGATTTGTTTATAAATATTTATTTCATTTTAAATACACGTTAAATTTTTTATTTTTAACTAAAAAATATTATTTTTAACTATATAAATATTTTATTTCATTTCACATCACACAATCAACTACACATCAAAATCAATCAAACAAACAAGCATACAAGCCGTCCATGGTCTGTGGATGATGGGTGTCGAGTGCTACTAAACACCGTCTGCATCTTAGTATATATTTTAACTAGAAATTAAAAATTAAAAGTGAGGAGTTCTCACAGAGGGTTCCACTCCGCCATGCTTTGCTGCTGAACTGCTGAATCATTTGTATTTGTTCGAAATTCCAATGCAGTCCTTTGTCCCGCTGTTCACAATAAAAATTATATTTTTATTGCTTCATTTCAATAAATAAAAATCGAATCTTTCTCTTGCAAATGAATAAATAAAAATCAAATCTTTCTCTTGCATTTTTATTTAGTTATTCATATGTGAAAATCAAAACTTTATCATGATGTTTACACGATAAAAACCCCATTTTTATTTATGTGAACACACTATAAAACTCGCGTTTCTCTTTCTACGAACACACCATAAAAATCTTATCTTTCTTAACATTAAAAATCAAATCTTTCTTGACATGAAAAATTAAATACTTTGTTAATTAAAAATCCGATCCTTTTGTTAATTAATAATCCAAACTTTTCGATTTTAAAAATCGTTTTTATATGTAGTCAAGATCTACTCTTTAACCGGTTAAAAATCTGAACTTTATACTGTTAAAAATATAAGCTTTTCAAACTAAAAAACCATATTTTTATAAACTTAAACCAAACTTAGAAGGCTTACATCGATCGGAGGAGGAGGGTTTGTCTGCGCGGTGGTCTTGTGGCTCTTCAGGCAGCGTCGGACGACTAGGGGAAGGCGGAGATGGTGTAGTGGCATCAGCGGTGGGACCAAGGCAGCGACAACGGCGGTTTTCCGCTGAGAGAGGGGCCTGCGTGAGTTTTCAGAAGAAGAGATGAGGGGAATGGCGGAGATGATCGGTGAGAGGGCGAGGCGATCGGAGCAGGGATGCGGTGGTCGGTTTTGGGTCTCCGGGGCTAGGGCGCGCGGTTTAACAAAGGGCAGAGGGACGGAGAGGTGGAGGAGAAGGGAGAGAGATCGCCGGAGCGGGTGGTCCTCCGGTGAGGCGCGCGGCGGTGGCTTCCGCCCCCTGAGCGACGGCGACGAGGTCGCGTTTCCCCCTTTTCCTTTTTATTTTATTTTATTTTGATATCGCCGTTGACTCTGAGAAGAGAGGGGGGTTTGGAGAAAATATATATATATATATATTTAATTATTTAATTTATTTTCAAAAAGCAACTTTTAAATTCGACCTCCAATCGAGACCCAATGACTGTTGTCCCTAGCTAATTAACCCCATTCCGACCACAATGGGATATGCTGCATAAGCCAATTCGATCGTTACGATCCATTTTCATCAAAATCAACATATAACTCTATATATTGAATTTGGGCGCGCATTTCAATTTACTGGGGTCACATACTAACTCGAAAAATTCCAGAAAAATATTTTCTAACTTCGTATTGACGATACGGTCCTAACAAAACTAGTTTCGTCAAATTCCGAGACTGTTTGAAAAATGGCCATTTTCCAGTCGATTAAAATCAACTAAAACTGGTCAAATGCGTTTTCCTTTGCCACGCTCACATATTCATTCAGAAAATTACGAATTTTGGAATCTAGCAGTAACTTGACATCAAAGATCCAACAAAAGTGGTTTCGTCGAAATCCGAGGTCGTTTGCAAAATGGCTATTTTTAAGGGCCAGAATTCCATAGCGACTATTCTGAAAATTCATTTGGCCATAACTTTTGATTCCCGCTATGAAATTTTGATTTTTCGGATTCGTTGAAAAGATATTCTCAATTAGATTATAATATTTTTGGTTTCACTAAAATCCGGTTTATTTTGAATCCTGTACGTTCATTTGAAGTTTGAAATCGAATTATCGAACAACCTCGACATTTTCAATTCATTTTATAATTTAAAATAAATATTTATATTCTAACGATGATCTATATAAATATATTCATTCGAATTATATTCAAAATAAATTTTTCGTCATTATTATTTGAAATAATTCTTTTTAAATATTCAAAATTCACTAAGATTGCCAAAATAAAATTTTTAAATTGGCTCAGATTTCTGGGTTATTACAATCTCCCCCATTTAAAACTTTTCGTCCCCGAAAAGGAACGAAGCCGAAAGTTTTTTTTAAAACCAACTCAACTTTCTTTATTTTCATTACGGCTTAAGTTCTTCAAATTTCCAGTTTCTAAGAACTTTTCAAATTTTTCAAAAATTTGGCTAACACCCTAAATTTTCGAAAAATTTCACCATAACCTCCCCTGCACCGGGGACTTCGGGATATTTCATATAGCCTCCCATGGCCTTCTTCAGTCCAAAAGAAAAAGAAAAAGCCAAGCGGCTCACAAAATCACCCAAAACTCAAGAAATACAATAAACATGTACCTATTTGTCAGGCAAATAATTTTATTCCTCTTCTCTAGCCTCTTTGCTATGACCTGTTCAATGTATAGACATGTATATGTATGCAATTGCAACCAATTTTCAATACAATTCAATATTTGGTTCAATTTGGCTAAAGGTTCAACATTCAATTAATCAAACAATAATCAAACAACACAACCAACAATCAATTAGTGAATAGCTTTTCAAATTCATAATTTTGATATATAGTCAAAAATCACATTTTGGTGCCAATTCACAACAATGTATTGTAGCTATATTTTGGTTCTCACACCAGTCTAATGGAAATATAGAAATCTCACTTTCGTTACTCGAAAATAAATACTAGCGACGGTGCCCCATTACCAGAATTATTCCCGGGCAACTAGAGTCTGATTCTATAACTATCCAGTATATTAAAACCTCGAATACACATTTGCAGGACGTATATGCAAAATTTTAATATATCGGATTGTCCAAATCAATATAAATAAATATTCAAATACGTATAAAACGATTTAAATTTTCAATACTCTTCACACTCGTTCTAGGATACTACTGATCCCATCTTTAACGAGTCATTCCCATTGGATATTACTAATACAATCTCTGATGAATTCTTTCGTATGGTTCTAATGTGTCTTGTTCTCTGAGCTTTGTAAACCAAAGCTCTGATACCAAGCTGACACGACCCGAAATCCCCCTTACGGGAAATCACGGGTTGAGTTGAGAACAAACCACAAAAGAACACAAACGGAAGAACATTTCATTATTTATTACAAAGATTCATCAGAATACAAGAATATACAGAGTATTAAAAAATAAAATACATTCGATAAATATCAGAGATTACAATACATTACATAGCAGCGGAAAATAATACAAAATACAACTGAAGGATATATACGAATACAAAGCTTTCCGGATATCGTTCCAGCTGTAAACCAGGATCCTGTGAATATAAATCTGCAAAACCAAAACTACTTGCTGCCCGTGTCGAAAATAAGGGCACCCAGAGTTTAGGTTAAAAAAATAAACTCCAGGTCAGTCATGTGAATGGTGTGAGAACTAAGACAATTATTAATCTTTATTTTAAAGTTAGGTAAATAAGGGGACCACGCCATATAACACGGAACGGGTTTCCTCCCAAGAATACCAGTGCATGAAACAACAGCGCGATGCTAAATAAAGAAAAATGAAGCTATTATAAGACCCAGGTCCCATCACACAATGCAACACAAACCAGAGGATAGGGTTTTCCCTTATAATAGCCAAAGCATGCTTGATACGTTTAAAACAAATCATTTGATACTATAATAGGTGTATAGTGTTAAAACAATTACAATCATAAGTATCAATCATAGACGGCATGGGTACCATATATCATGTCGCCATACTAGTTCTACAATTAAAACCGCAATCACGTATTTGAAAACTGGATTTCCATCTATGAACCGAGGCAAAAGATAGTCCTCCACCAATTCGAGACAATCTAGCCTACCATGTCTCAGGCAAGTACTCAGTCAAGCCTTGGATAGTCAGGGTCGGTCCACCGATGTGGATTAAAATGCCTGAACACTGCGTTTCCCCGCCCTTTGGGGCGCAAATAAGCCAACGAATGACTCCATCGGACCCGGATCGTCCGATAAAACCGAAGCGCCTCGCAACAGCAACAACCACACAGGTGAAAATAATATAAATGTCAGGGCTGGTAGGTCACTGACACCACCCTAGCTAGAAATAAATGCATGCCCTCCCTGATGTCCTCCCCTGTTTCTGGTTCACAACCGGGGTGTGAGGCTCGCGAATTAACGCTACACAAAGCTACGCCACAAAGGTCGTGCTTTGATCATCAACCACAAGACACTGCTTTTCAACAGAAGCCTTGATAATTTGCATCTTAGCATGCCACATAGGCAAACCACTCCATGCAACCGATATCAATCGCACAGAATGAAATCCGATGTCAGACGCACAGTCCATACAAGTTCGTTCTGGGTCTGAACGAAACCGGAGGCACTTTCCTCGCATATCCATTGATCTCCAAGTACGTCTGGATGACCACCAACTATTTCCCTCCTCTTGGGTATACAACCCAATCAGGATCGTCAGTAATTATCCAAACGATGTGAAGACTTTCGGTCTTCGACTACCGTCTTCGTCTTCGACTTATCGTCGAAACGGTTATTCAGAATGGGTATAGACCCAGCCTTTCTAAATAACCCGCGTATATAATAAACAAGTGTTAGAAAACACAACATACGCCTCATTCCAATTCTGAATATTCTTTTATTTAAATATCCACATCTTTTGGGATCTGTTCCCATCAATTTTATCGAAGATAAATTCTTTAAAATTTATTCTTCAATCTTCCTTTGGATATCATTTCAAACCAAATTATGGTTTTCCAACCTAGTCGAGATTAGCGAACCACACCGAAGTAATTATTTATTTTATTTCCCAATCCCAACTTATTCATCCCATGGAGCAAAACTGTTATTACCCCATAACTAACACCATGGTGTTATCGATAAATTGAATTACCATTTCACGTTCAAATTTAATTAAAGATTTAACTATCGTCTGGAGTAAAACTGGTGGTACTCCATTCTCGATCATTCCTTGAATTTGATAATTTTAATTATCAAATTCACTTTTCAATCTATTTAAAGATTCATTAAAACTCCACTTAGTTTTAATCTTTTACTGGGTTAAAGAACCAATGTCATTTAAAACACGGTTCACGATAAACCCAAAAATCAATTTCAATTCAATTCCAATTAAATAATATTTAATTGGTACACTTCATTAAATCTAAATAAAAAGATTTAATCTTTTTTTCGACTGGGTTTAAGAATAGTGTTAATGAAGACACCATTCACGACAAACCCAAATCTCATTTGATATTAAATACAAGGCTCTGAATAGAAAATATATCGGCTTATATTCAATATCAAATTCTACGACCAACAAATATCGTATTGGAGATAACGATATAAATATATCTTTCAAATTTCCATAACAATATCTGTATAATCACAAATTCCCACATCGAAATATTCCGAAGACAATTTTGATTCAAATCCATTTCCAATCTATATATTGGAAATCCTGGTTATTCTCAAAACCATTTCAAATCCAATTTATTTATTTCTAAAAATAATCGAATTATATTTCTAGTTCAAAATTAGTTGATTTCGATAAAAATCTATTTTTATCTTTTCAAATATGGAGTTTTTCATCCTAATTCTTTCCAAATCATTTCTTATGACTTTACATTAATTATTAATATTTTTAATAATTTTATCAAGGCCCGTACAGTCGATTTCCATCAACGGCCACCGAACTGCACTTACAACGACCTTTTCTAAATTTGATTTGGACATAATTCCAAATCCAACTGTTAGATTTCTAATTTATAATATTCGTTAGAAAGCTCTTTTCGATACGAACCCAACGGTTCCGGTTTTAGGAGAATCCGTCAGTCGGATCTCCCGTAATATCCATTTGAAGTCAATGGTCGAAATTCACGAACTGCCGCAGCGCGGCGCGTTCTATTCAGGCCATTATATATATATATATATATATATATATATATATATATATATATATATATTTCGTCGATTTCCTTTTAAAACGTATTTTATAAATTGTTTTAAATTCGTTTCAAAACGATTTCAACTTCATACTCAATTTCTAATCAAAATTGAATATTCCATTATAGATTCGTTTTAAATTCATTTCAAATTGATTTCACTTCAAATCGATTTCAATTCAATTTCAATTCGATTTAAATTCATTTTCAATTTAGTTCGAATTTCAATTCATTTCAATTTAATTCGAATTTCAATTCATTTCAAAATATCAGATTTTGAAATCATTTTCGATATTCATTGTAAAATGAATAAAATCGACAAAGTTCTCGTTCGTGTTAAAATGGCGTTCAACTACTTAACACAGCTTTACATTTCAATATTCACTGAATATTATTTTAAAATATTTGTTAATTCTGAACTGGAATCAGACACAGTCAATTACCATCTAACGTTGATTATATGGATTTCATCAAATTCAAATACACAACAATGACGATAAACAATCAACCATCATCCAAAGTGCATTCTACACTGCATAAGCATCGAATATAAATATTCAACGCTCATAACAGTCTGTCAATCAATCGATCGACATACAACTAATTATTGGGACTAGTGTATGTCATATATCATCCCAATACCCGTGTGGGGTTTCAATCAATCAACCACAGTTTTTATTTGTGCAGCTGGGCGAGGTGCAAAATTTATCGTCCCAATCAATATCAATCAAATGTGTGTATATAAACAAATCATCCGATTTGTTTATAAATATTTATTTCATTTTAAATACACGTTAAAATTTTTATTTTTAACTAAAAAATATTTTTTTTAACTATATAAATATATTTTTTATTTCACATCACACAATCAACTACACACCAAAATCAATCAAACAAACAAGCGTACAAGCCGTCCATGGTCTGTGGACGATGGGTGTCGGGTGCTACTAAACACCGTCTGTATCCTAGTATATATTTTAACTAGAAATTAAAAATTAAAAGTGAGGAGTTCTCACAGAGGGTTCCACTCCGCCATGCTTTGTTGCTGAACTGCTGAATCATTTGGATTTGTTCGAAATTCCAATGCAGTCCTTTGTCCCACTGTTCACAATAAAAATTATATTTTTATTGCTTCATTTCAATAAATAAAAATTGAATCTTTCTCTTGCAAATGAATAAATAAAAATCGAATCTTTCTCTTGCATTTTTATTTAGTTATTCATATGTGAAAATCAAAACTTTATCATGATGTTTACACGATAAAAACCCCATTTTTATTTATGTGAACACACTATAAAACTCGCGTTTCTCTTTCTACGAACACACCATAAAAATCTTATCTTTCATAACATTAAAAATCAAATCTTTCTTGACATGAAAAATTAAATCTTTTGTTAATTAAAAATCTGATCCTTTTATTAATTAAAAATCCAAACTTTTCGATTTTAAAAATCGTATTTTTATGTAGTCAAGATCTA
Organism: Allium sativum; assembly: GCA_030737875.1. NCBI lineage: Eukaryota > Viridiplantae > Streptophyta > Magnoliopsida > Asparagales > Amaryllidaceae > Allium > Allium sativum. The sequence goes on along the minus strand of CM060919.1, from coordinate 561,610,601 downwards.
CTCTTTAACCGGTTAAAAATCTGAACTTTATACTGTTAAAAATCTAAGCTTTTCAAACTAAAAAACCCTATTTTTATAAACGTAAACCAAACTTAGAAGGCTTACATCGATCAGAGGAGGAGGGTTTGTCTGCGCGGTGGTCTGGTGGCTCTTCAGGCAGCGTCGGACGACTAGAGGAACGCGGAGATGGTGTAGTGGCGTCCGCGGTGGGACCAAGGCAGCGACAGCGGCGGTTTTCAGCTAAGAGAGGGGCCAGCGCGAGTTTTCAGAAGAAGAGAGGAGGGGAATGGCGGAGATGATCGGTGAGAGGGGGGAGGCGATCGGAGTAGGGGTGCGGTGGTCGGTTTTGGGTCTCAGGGGCTAGGGCGCGCGATTTAACGAAGGGCAGAGGGACGGAGAGGTGGAGGAGAAGGGAGAGTGATCGCCGGAGCGGGTAGTCCTCCGGTGAGGCGCGCGGTGGTGGCTTCTACCGCCTGAGCGACGGCGACGAGGTCGCGTTTCCCCCTTTTCCTTTTTTTTAATTTTATTTTGATATCACCGTTGACTCTGAGAAGAGAGGGGGGGGGGTTTGGAGAAAAAATATATATTTATATTTAATTATTTATTTTATTTTCAAAAAGCAAATTTTAATTTTGACCTCCAATCGGGACCCAACGACTATCGTCCCTAGCTAATTACCCCCATTCCGAACACAATGGGATATGTTGCGTAAGCCAATTCGACCGTTACGATCCGTTTTCATCAAAATCAACATATAACTCTATATATTGGATTTGAACGTGCATTTCAATTTACTAGGGTCACATACTATCTCGAAAATTTCTAGAAAAATATTTTCTAACTTCGTATTGACGATACGGTCCTAACAAAACTAGTTTCGTCAATTCCGAGACCGTTTGAAAAATGGCCATTTTCCAGTCGATTAAAATCAACTAAAACTGGTCAAACGCGTTTTCCTTTGCCACGCTCACATATTGATTCAAAAAATTACGAATTTTGGAATCTAGCAATAGCTTGACATCATGGATCCAACAAAAGTGGTTTCGTCGAAATCCGAGTTTGTTTGCAAAATGGCTATTTTTAAGGGCCAGAATTCCATAGCGACTATTCTGAAAATTCATTTGGCCATAACTTTTGATTCCCGCTATGAAATTTTGATTTTTAGGATTCGTTAAAAAGATATTCTCAATTAGATTCTAATATTTTTGGTTTCGCTAAAATCCGGTTTATTCTGAATCCTGTACATTCATTTGAAGTTTGAAATCGAATTATCGAACTACCGCGCCATTTTCAATTCCTTTTATAATTTAAAATAAATATTTATATCCTAACGATGATCTATATAAATATATTCGTTCGAATTATATTCAAAATAAATTTTTCGTCATTATTATTTAATATAATTCATTTTAAATATTCAAAATTCACTAAAATTGCCGAAATAAAAATTTTAAATTGGCTCAGATTTCTGGGTTATTACATCTGGCCACCACGAAGTGCTGCTAAATTCTTACCTCATCCATTCCTTAAGCATTCCATGTTGTATATAACGGTGTTGTATACACAATTATATGATTTTTGTTTGATGATAACAACCAAATAAATATTATTTTAAGTGTGTTTGTTATTGTACTGTTTCACTCATACATCACAGACATGAATATAATATTTATGTTTAAATAAAATACGACTTTATAGAAATTTAAATACTCACACAGTATTTTATTTAAATATAATATTTTATTTCACTATCAAAACAGTACAAATTTATAAACTCCACTATTTGTATATATTCACTGATATACATTTTTGTATTACATTTCATCACTCTACATACAATTTCATATACAGACATTTTTTTGCTGACACTGCTTCATTCACTGTTTTTCATCTTCAGTCTTCACTGCTCATTGTCAGTCCAGTCATCACAATCAGTCCAGTCATCCCCGCTTACCTGTCACACATGAAACAGAAACACACAGTATACTGCAATAGAAATAATATTCTAAATACATGCAAATATAAATTTTATTTTAAAAATTTTATTTGCCTCAGATTTCGGTGTGTTTCTCATCATTTTTCTGACTTGATCTGATATTTAAATAACCATCAATCTGTGTCTAGAGAGCTTGTGATATTCACAGTGATACACTATAAATACTACAAGGTAGACAGTAGGTATATATGGTGCAGGGACAGAAAAATACTCTAGATGGCTGCATATACACACGTGTATATATATACACATGTGCACTGCCTCGCCAATCCAGTGTGCAACTGAGGAGTAGCCACGTAGACCTGCTCGACTCAGTGCAACACTCAAGCAACAAAAACAAATGTCAACCAGCATAGTCAAAATCAACACAAGTTAATACAAGTGTAGCATTGAAAGTGGTCGAGCACAAGTCAAAATGGTGCATCAAAGGAAAATCAACATAGTGATGGACGCGGCAACTTAAATACAAGACTGGTGCATGTACACAAAATAAATGGTGAAACATGAAGTCAAGGTCGAGTTCAAGTGTTCGAGTCAACATGTTCATTTCAGCAACAACAATGGCAAATGGTGCAACCATGGTGCAACAATCAAGTCGAGGCACAAGTCAGAGTGCAGAAAGCAACTCAATCAGGTTATGTGCAAGTGCAAGTTTGATTCAACCCAAAACAGCAAATAAGAGTGATCAACAATCAAGGTAAGTGAGCATAAGCAAAACAATGATGCAGCAAAATGAAGTATGTACACATGTAGCATGGTGATGCCAAACAGCAATGGTGGCATAGCAGCAACAAGAGGATGTACATGGCAGCAAATTCAAGTCAGGTTTTATGGTGAAACATGTAAACAGTATGGTGTAACTCATGGAAAGTATGGACATGCAAACATATACTTAAGCAATGTCATGGTGATTCATTCAAAAGCAAGTACAGATTTAAACTTGAACAAGTGCAGGCAAGGGTCAAGTGTACATGTTACATTGGTTCAACTCAAAAAAAAAAAGCAATGCACAGAAATTTCGAAATGTTCAAATAAACAGCAAGCATATTTGTGGAAATCATCTCTGCCTAAATTACTTCCATTTAATTGCGCAAGCACAGGTACACACATATGGGAATGTGTTCAATCAGATATGGTGCATGAAGTATTTTTGGCAAAACTGAAATTGGAATTCGGATTTCAGTTTGAAAGAATGAACAAGTTTTTAAGGTAGCAAATAAATTTCCAGAAATACAAGTGAGGAGCAAATCAACATTCAGGTTTTATTTGTTTTCGGAATTTACTGTGCATGCTCAAGAAATCACTTTCCAAATTTTTGGCAAATTAATTCAAATTCATTTCCATCTTTACTCCAGGAATTTATTTCAGAAATTTAGTTTTAATGTTGGTTCCAGTTTTTGGCCAAAAGTATTTCCCAGAAATGAATACACATGGAAAATCAATGCACAAATTAGTATTCAATTTTTTGGCAAGAAAATGTTTTGCAGGATTTCAAATTATTTCCTGTTTTTTACAAATCAGTGCCGTGTTTTTAGCTAGTGGTCAAATGGAGCAATTTTTGGAAAAAAATCTCTTTTCGTAAAATCTGTTTTAAGCACAGTAATGTTTTTGGGCAAGTATTTATTTTTCCACAAATACACAATCAATATTTGGCAAGAATAAATTATGGAAATCGAAATCTGCCAAAGTTTACATGTTTCAGGAAACCGAATCACGCAAGCTATTTCAGCCAAGGAATTCAATTCATTCAATCGAACCAAAAAGGGAAAGCAACAGCAATTCAGATCAAATCATTATTTGAAATCAGATCTCAATTTTAGGATTTCAAAATCCTATATTATCCACCAATCATCACTAGCAATTGAGTATTGAAAATTCAAGCATCAAAAATTCAGAGCATAAATCGAAGAGGAAAAATCAATTCAGAAATCACTCACCAAGTTTTCGATCATAACCACATCCAAATCGAAGTACAAAAGCCATGCATAGTTTCGAAGCAGCAGAGATTTAGTTCCAGAAGCATACGTTCGAGATTTGGAGTGTAGAAAACCCTAACTCCCAAATCAGAGAAAGCCAACGTGAAGAATCACGTAGCCACAAAGAAGAGAGCCTCAGTTTCATCAATTCCAGAAGCCATCGAGTCGATTTGGGGGAAGATTCAGAAACCCTAGCAAGCCGCCATTTTTTTTATTGCAAAAGCAAAAGAGATCGGGCAAAATAAAAGAGGAAGGGCCGGCCTATGTTTCTCTTGGCTAAGCCAAGTCTAAAGGGGATGACCCCTTTTATTTAACTCCTCCACTTATTAGGGTTTCTTTTTGTTTTATTTTTTGTTGTGTTTTTTTTTCTTTTTTGTTTTGTTTTTGTTTTGAATTGTAAAACCGTCAATCAGTTCTAGAGTCTGTAAAATTTTAGGAATCAGTCAGGGTTGACAGAGTCTGTAAAATCTGAGTTACGAGTTACTGGGTTTGTAATTCGGGAAATCTGATCTAGGGGATTTGATCAGTCTACGGTTTTGAGCGTAGGGTTAGAATAGGAGCAGGGGTTTACGAGTGTACATGGTCTTGTATGCGGGAACTGTTCTATCACCTAGTAGAAACCTTAGAAATGCAGTAGTAGGCAGGGTTTTGCCGAAGCTGGGTATATCTGTGTGTGATTTATTTTCTGCATTTCAGTTTCTGCTATTTTCTGTGATCTGTTTATTATTTTAATATCATGTCAGTTTTTCATTTCAGTTAAAAAACTGTGATAAACCCTATTCACCCCCCCTCTAGGGTTAATCTAGATCCAACAAGTGGTATCAGAGCAGGTATTTCTTTAACTCTAGAGTAATGGGTCATCCTAGTTGTCAGTCCATAGAGAGTCAGTCCTGTCACATTCCAAATATTTTTGATGGTACAGATTTTTTAAACTGGAAATCCAAAATGGAATATTATTTAAAATCTATTAATATAAAATATTGGAATGTTGTTATCAATGGTTTTGATAGTGTAGATATCACTTTCAATACCAGTGCTATGAAAATTATATTTGATTATCTTAGTACTGAACAGTTTAATCTTATCTGCCATTGTTTATCTGCACAGGAAATCTGGGATACTCTCAATACGAAGTATGGAAGATCTGACAACGATAGCTCAAAACCCGAGAAAGTCAACTTAGATTCAGAGTTCTGTTTAACAGGATTTACAAATGAAACTTCAGATGAATCAGATGATGGTGAATCAACAAATGCTGAAACAGAGAATTTCTCATATGAAGATCTGGTTTACATGTGTCTTGATTTAACGAAATCTGTTGATAAACTCCAACTGAAAAATAAGTCTCTGAAATCTAAGAATTTTGAGTTCACCAACAAAATTGATGATTTGGAATCACAACTTGAATATGTTAAAAAAATTTCAAATTCAGTTTGCAAAAATTGTTTGAAATTGAAAACCAATCTTGTTCATCTCAATAAAAATATTCAAAAGTTTGAAGATGAAATTTTGATCTTAAATGAGAACAAGACTGAGTTATCAAAATTAAATAACCTTATGCAAAAGGAATTTGAAAATTTTAAAACAGATATATATTCCAAATTTGAAATTGCTGAAAATGAAAATTTGGTGAAAAGTGGTTTGGTTTTGAAAGAACTTGAAAATGAGATTGAAAAATCCAAGAATTTTGTGTTTGAAAAGCAAAAACAATTTGAACTTGAAATTTCCGAATCCCAAGCCAAAATTAAATTGCTTGAAAATAAGAATTTGGTTTTGAAACAGTCCAGTGCTGAACAGATGATCGCTGTAAATAATTGCTCAAATTTACTAAAAGAAAATAGCGATCTAAAATCCAAAATTCAACGATTAGAATCAACTTTGGATAAATTTTCTAATGGGGAAAAATCGTTGAATATGCTGTTACAAAACCAAGTTTCTACTGGAAATAAATCTGGTCTTGGTTTTGGGAAAAATGATGTTTTTGGAAAACAAAATTCAAATGATTTGAAAAATCCCTCAAACTGTTTTGAAAATTTGAACTCTAAAAATTTCAAAGGTTTTTTGAATCAAAGTTGCGATGAGAAATTGTTTCATAATAAACCTTCCAAACATTCTTGGATCCCTAAAAATAAAATGGGCTTCGTCAAGTTCAAACAGATTTGGGTTCCTAAGGGTACAAAGGTTAATTCTGATGGTTTGTTATACAAACAGGTTTGGGTACCAAAAGTGGTAAACATATTTCAGAGTGGTTTTACAAATTTTGTTAGACCACTTAATTCACTCAACTGCTAGGTACCAGTGAAGGCTGAGGAACTGCTGTGCTGAAAAGAAATTTGAAATCAAGATTGTCTATAATTCTGTGTCATTTACAGTTCCTTAGGCCAAGATTTGTTGAGTTAGAGATTCTGCTTTACATTGGATTCTGGTATGATCTCTAAGCTCACCTTTGTATATTCTCTTTGTTTGTTTTTATTTTCTGTTTTTATTCCTTTCTCTATCTCTTTCTGTTTTTTTTTTCTGCTTTTGATTTGACACGTTTGTCTGTACTTATTAAACTTCCAGTTGCAGAATTCATGATTTTTTTTGAAATATGCTCTATTTGTTTAAAATCATCGTGTGTTAATCATTTCCATATCCTGAATTAATCTTGTAAGTATCTGCAATTGTTTTTTTGAAGTATATTTTTATTTCTGAATTCATAACAGTGTTGATGTATTCGTGCCATATCTTGAACACTGTTAATTTGAATTCTAAATTTTTGAAGATCTGAATACTTAATGAAATTTCACACTCTTATGCTGTTTTGAGTTTTTTTTCAATTAATTTTGGAAACGCTTAAAATATTATACTTATTACAGTACACTCTGTTATTTATCAGTTGTGAAAATTTCTTTAATTTTTCAGATTGGCTTAGACATTTTTTAATCTGTCTTACATCTTGAAATTCACCGTTATTCATGATCATCTGGTTTATTTTTTTTATGTTTGTTTGAGATCATTTGAAATTTTTGATATTTTGAATCTCACACACCTCTCAAATCTGAAGTTATTAATTATGTGTGATTGATTCATTGTATCTCATGATGTACATTTGTTCAAATGACTTCGAATAAACCATTATTTTTGGATCATGAATTATTATTCAGTCTTGATGTAAATGATCTGAAATCTCTCTTGTGATTGTCAAAAATATTCGTGAAAACTCTTTTGAAAATATGGTCATAAATATCATTGTTATAGTATGATTATTTGATTTGAATATATATTTGTTTAAAATCATTTGAAATTATTTATTTATTGAATCTCACACATAATTTTGAATCTGAAATATAACCTGGTGTGATTGATTCGTTAAATACTAATACTTTCACTTTTCTTCAAATGATTTAAAATAAAGTATATTTTTAATCTAGGATCATGGATTTTTTTTTGTGACCATCATCTTGACTTGTTTGCTTGGAAACTGTCTTTGTACTGCTCTCATACTGTTTCAAATAACTGCCTGCTTTAATCTGACTACTACTCTGATACTGTTTCAAATAATTATTTGTTCTTGTTTGCAGGTTTGAAAAATGTGCAAATTTGTTAATTCTGTCTGTTTTGAGCTTTGTGATTAAAATTTGTTAATAGAGACACCAACTGATATCAGAAGCGCCTTATATTTGTCTCATCCATCTGTACTGAGATTCAAATTTTCACCTTGTATAGATCCACACATATTTTTTTTGCCTTATACAAATAAATGTGCTAAATTTGTCTGGCTGAATTTGTGTTTAAATTTCTTTGGTATGAGATGTCCATGATAATCCATTAGGGTGTAATTAAATTCCTCGATAAAGGAGACTACAATTGGTATCAGCTTTTTCAACCATCTGTTTCTGAATTTTCACCTTGTATAGACACCATACACATTTTTTTTCGTGGTATAAATCTGTATAAATTCCTCTTGTAATTGATTTTCAATTTTAAAATTATTTATTTTTTATTCATTCACAAATTGGAATCAATATCCAAACTGTTCTGTATTTATAATTCATCAAAATATATCAGAATTTGAAATTGTGATGAATTATGACTGCAATATATTTCACAACAAGAGGAGATTTTATTTAAATTTTCATGATGGTTGAATATTTGTTATAATATCTTTGAACTGGCAATTATTTCACGACCATCTTCATTATCTATCATCTTTCTGTCATCCATGATAATTCTATATTAATGTGGAGAGTTTGATTTTTTTTTTAAATTCATCGTGAATAAACAGTGAAAATATTTATGATGGAATTGTGGCTATACTATTATTCAGAATTAGTGATAAATGATAATTTTCAATGATCCCGGTACAATTGGTCTTATTTCATAATATAATTAATTTAGAAATTTATTTCACAGTCCATTTCTGTACCTACCACATTTTTCTATGATCCATATATTGGTTTTATACTGAGGAGTTTCTCTTTTTTTTTTAAAAAACAAAAATGCTGAAATGATAAACATATCTAATAAATATATAAGTGTGTCTCTAGCCTCATTTAAAAATCCAAGCTCTGGTCATGCATGGTTAAGAGACAACTTATAATTTAAGCTGCGACTGACCTCATTTAAAAATCCAAGCTCTGGTTATGCGTGGTCAGTGTGCTCTTAAATAAAAGATAAAAAAAAGGGTGCTAAAAATAGAAATAAATTTGAAATTCTCGTCAGTGTATAAAAACCAGCCTATCAATCCATGTTCTAATCTGTGAAATGTGTTAATACCTTATGAAGTATTATGATTTGTTGATTGATAGCTACTGGGATTTGAGACTATCTGTTTTTGTCACTTAAGCTGAATTTATAATTATAGTCAAAATCCATCACTGTTTTGTGCCTCAATTTTTTAAAATCTTTTTGAAAAATAATTGGAAAATATTCATATTTTCAAACTCTCTCTCCTTTTTTATAAATTCATTGTAAACCCATCATTCTCTAAAATGTGAAATATGCCACCTGTTCTCAGAATATTATGATTTTTGTTTGACTAATTGATATTTATGATGATCGTTCTTCCTCTTATGCTGAAATTTTAGTCATTTTTCATCTGTATTTTAAATTCTGTATCCTTTTGATGATAACAAAAGGGGGAGAATGGGTTTAGATTTTGATTTATGAGTGAATATTTTATAAATATTTTAATTTTGAAAATTAATTATTATTCATTTCACTCATGCACAGTTATAGGGGGAGTTGTCTGTTGTAGGGGGAGCTGATAAATAGGGGGAGTTAAATAGGGGGAGTTAAAATTTCACTCTCAAACACATTTATTGTACTCAAAATAAGTTATTTGTTTGTCATCATCAAAAAGGGAGATTGTTGTATATAACGGTGTTGTATACACAATTATATGATTTTTGTTTGATGATAACAACCAAATAAATATTATTTTAAGTGTGTTTGTTATTGTACTGTTTCACTCATACATCACAGACATGAATATAATATTTATGTTTAAATAAAATACGACTGTACAAAAATTTAAATACTCACACAGTATTTTATTTAAATATAATATTTTATTTCACTATCAAAACAGTACAAATTTATAAACTCCACTATTTGTATATATTCACTGATATACATTTTTGTATTATATTTCATCACTCTACATACAATTTCATATACAGACATTTTTTTGCTGACACTGCTTCATTCACTGTTTTTCATCTTCAGTCTTCACTGCTCATTGTCAGTCCAGTCATCACAATCAGTCCAGTCATCCCCACTTACCTGTCACACATGAAACAGAAACACACAGTATACTGCAATAGAAATAATATTCTAAATACATGCAAATATAAATTTTATTTTAAAAATTTTATTTGCCTCAGATTTCGGTGTGTTTCTCATCATTTTTCTGACTTGATCTGATATTTATATAACCATCAATCTGTGTCTAGACAGCTTGTGATATTCACAGTGATACACTATAAATACCACAAGGTAGACAGTAGGTATATATGGTGCAGGGACAGAAAAATACTCTAGATGGCTGCATATACACACGTGTATATATATACACATGTGCACTGCCTCGCCAATCCAGTGTGCAACTGAGGAGTAGCCACGAAGACCTGCTCGACTCAGTGCAACACTCAAGCAACAAAAAAAAATGTCAACCAGCATAGTCAAAATCAACACAAGTTAATACAAGTGTAGCATTGAAAGTGGTCGAGCACAAGTCAAAATGGTGCATCAAAGGAAAATCAACATAGTGATGGACGCAGCAACTTAAATACAAGACTGGTGCATGTACACAAAATAAATGGTGAAACATGAAGTCAAGGTCGAGTTCAAGTGTTCGAGTCAACATGTTCATTTCAGCAACAACAATGGCAAATCGTGCAACCATGGTGCAACAATCAAGTCGAGGCACAAGTCAGAGTGCAGAAAGCAACTCAATCAGGTTATGTGCAAGTGCAAGTTTGATTCAACCCAAAACAGCAAATAAGAGTGGTCAACCATCAAGGTAAGTGGGCATAAGCAAAACAATGATGCAGGAAAATGAAGTATGTACACATGTAGCATGGTGATGCCAAACAGCAATGGTGGCATAGCAGCAACAAGAGGATGTACATGGCAGCAAATTCAAGTCAAGTTTTATGGTGAAACATGTAAACAGTATGGTGTAACTCATGGAAAGTATGGACATGCAAACATATACTTAAGCAATGTCATGGTGATTCATTCAAAAGCAGGTTCAGATTTAAACTTGAACAAGTGCAGGCAAGGGTCAAGTGTACATGTTACATTGGTTCAACTCAAAAAAAAAAAAAAGCAATGCACAGAAATTTCGAAATGTTCAAATAAACAGCAAGCATATTTGTGGAAATCATCTCTGCCTAAATTACTTCCATTTAATTGCGCAAGCACAGGTACACACATATGGGAATGTGTTCAATCAGATATGGTGCATGAAGTATTTTTGGCAAAACTGAAATTGGAATTCGGATTTCAGTTTGAAAGAATGAACAAGTATTTAAGGTAGCAAATAAATTTCCAGAAATACAAGTGAGGAGCAAATCAACATTCAGGTTTTAATTGTTTTCGGAATTTACTGTGCATGCTCAAGAAATCACTTTCCAAATTTTTGGCAAATTAATTCAAATTCATTTCCATCTTTACTCCAGGAATTTATTTCAGAAATTCAGTTTTAATGTTGGTTCCAGTTTTTGGCCAAAAGTATTTCCCAGAAATGAATACACATGGAAAATCAATGCACAAATTAGTATTCGATTTTTTGGCAAGAAAATGTTTTGCAGGATTTCAAATTATTTCCTGTTTTATACAAATCAGTGCCGTGTTTTTAGCTAGTGGTCAAATGGAGCAATTTTTGGAAAAAAATCTCTTTTCGTAAAATCTGTTTTAAGCACAGTAATGTTTTTGGGCAAGTATTTATTTTTCCATAAATACACAATCAATATTTGGCAAGAATAAATTATGGAAATCGAAATCTGCCAAAGTTTACATGTTTCAGGAAACCGAATCACGCAAGCTATTTCAGCCAAGGAATTCAATTCATTCAATCGAACCAAAAAGGGAAAGAAACAGCAATTCAGATCAAATCATTATTTGAAATCAGAGCTCAATTTTAGGATTTCAAAATCCTATATTATCCACCAATCATCACTGGCAATTGAGTATTGAAAATCCAAGCATCAAAAATTCAGAGCATAAATCGAAGAGGAAAAATCAATTCAGAAATCACTCACCAAGTTTTCGATCATAACCACATCCAAATCGAAGTACAAAAGCCATGCATAATTTCGAAGCAGCAGAGATTTAGTTCCAGAAGCATACGTTCAAGATTTGGAGTGTAGAAAACCCTAACTCCCAAATCAGAGAAAGCCAACATGAAGAATCACGTAGCCACAAAGAAGAGAGCCTCAGTTTCATCAATTCCAGAAGCCATCGAGTCGATTTGGGGGAAGATTCAGAAACCCTAGCAAGCCGCCATTTTTTTCTATTGCAAAAGCAAAAGAGATCGGGCAAAATAAAAGAGGAAGGGCCGGCCTATGTTTCTCTTGGCTAAGCCAAGTCTAAAGGGGATGACCCCTTTTATTTAACTCCTCCACTTATTAGGGTTTCTTTTTGTTTTTTTTTTTCTTTTTTGTTTTGTTTTTGTTTTGAATTGTAAAACCGTCAATCAGTTCTAGAGTCTGTAAAATTTTAGGAATTAGTCAGGGTTGACAGAGTCTGTAAAATCTGAGTTACGAGTTACTGGGTTTGTAATTCGGGAAATCTGATCTAGGGGATTTGATCAGTCTACGGTTTTGAGCGTAGGGTTAGAATAGGAGCAGGGGTTTGCGAGTGTACATGGTCTTGTATGCGGGAACTGTTCTATCACCTAGTAGAAACCTTAGAAATGCAGCAGTAGGCAGGGTTTTGCCGAAGCTGGGTATATCTGTGTGTGATCTATTTTCTGCATTTCAGTTTCTGCTATTTTCTGTGATCTGTTTATTATTTTAATATCCTGTCAGTTTTTCATTTCAGTTAAAAAACTGTGATAAACCCTATTCACCCCCCCCCCCTTCTAGGGTTAATCTAGATCCAACATTCCAATCATGATCATCACCTCCATTCGAAGATCTTCCATCCATCTTGTAACGACCAAGGATTTTCGACTCCGAAAATCAACATAAAAACATCATGTCCATTATTCGAGCATCGGAAATACCAGATCATTAGTAGAAAGAAGTTAGAGGGTGAGAAATAGAAAGAAAGAAAATTAGAATAGAAGAAGGAGAAGACAACTGAATGAATCAGAGTAAATAAGAATCTCACATCGGAACGAATAAAATATATTATATAAGATAATTTTTGAAATACAAACTGAACTGTATATACATACTATTATCAGAGTATAACTCATAACATTACAGCGGAAATAAACTCTGTATATAACTAATGCCGATGCCTCCTGCTCCAAGCTCTCCCAAATATACCTGTAAAATCCTGACTACTTGATTGCCCGTACAAATTTGGGCACCCAAGAGTTTAGGGATAACACAAAACAAAATAAACTCTGGGTCAGTCATGGGACTGGTGTGAGTAAACTCCAATCATTCGGTTTAACTTTTCAAAATCCTTTTCAAAAGGAAGGATAATCGTAAGACAGATCCACACATAAATACGGATGGTTTTTACCTTACGATAACCCAGAACATTTTCAAAATCAATACTATGACGATATTATAATAGTGTCTAAATACAAGTAAATATAAATTTAGCAGAACGCTTGCATCTCACGCTCTACATATATAGTATACGATACAAACCACGGGCTCTTATTGGAGATTGGATTCCTACTATGACAAGGTATGGAACCACCTGCCGATAGTGTATCTCTAGAGAGGAATACACTGTGTTCAACAAGAACGTCTTGCAACCCGACCACACATGACCGACCACTCATTTCTCTAGAATGTGTCGAATATATTGTCACCTACGGTTGCTAGCAACATAACCGTTCCCGGGAGATACAGAAGCGAAAAGAAGTAACAAATATGAATATTCTCTAGATGGTGAAAATACACCCTAATGGGGGCGACCAACATAGCCATGTTGCCTACCCGATTTTTGTCATTTCCCGGTTGTGAGGCTTGAGGTCATAACGTATCTTTCGAAACATCTGGTCGCCGTTCACTTTGAATATCACATCGTCATACCCGCCAAATCACAAATTGATTTCTCCAAAAATACCACGGGTATAAAGCTAAGAGAAACGAATTTCTCCGCCACCAACGTAAATACGTTAGAAGAGATCAACTTACGCAATCCATTAGATATACTCTGTCAGACATTCGTCCATACAATTTGTCCTAGGACTGGACAATCCGAAGGCACTATTCTGTAAATCCATCCTTGGCAATTTCTACCTAGGATCGCCAGAACAACCCTTCCATAAACTCCGCCTTGAATTATCTTCATCATATTTGATTCGCAATGCTAGTGCCCATACAGAGTGGTTTTCAGATAATAATCTGATCCCGGTCACTCCGTATTAACAACGGAAAATGGTCAAAAACTTTGATAGCCGGTGATTTAACTATCAAAGGAAAACATCCATGCATTCAACGATCTTATTTCCAAATGGAAATTTTTATCTATCAACCATCAATCAACACGTAGCCCTCTAAATTAATTTAGCCTTAATTTATTCATTTCTCCAATTTCTTGTTTCCCATATTTCACAAATATTTCTCAAAACCTATTTGTTTTACCTGATCCTTGGAAAAATGTTTCCATCTATATCAAACTATTTATTTCCTATATTTACAAAATATCTCTTTTAACATCGGGAATCAATTCCATATATTTACAACTCTTATGTTCCCATATTCCGAAAATATACATACTTAACATTGGAAAACATTTCCATATATTATTCATGCATCTCTATTCTTCCCCATTCATCAGTCTCTAACTGTAAACTAGTAAGAGTATAATTTACCCAGTATCAACCCCGAAGGCCGAAACCAACATCAGATCGATACTCAGAAAAATCGCTCAAATTTACAGACCTCCAGTTAGATTCTAATTTCCTTAACACCATTTCTTGACTTCAAAAATCATTTCTTTTCTATATTTAGAAAAAGATTCTGATTTTACTTGGAAACATTACCAAAATATTTAAATTAAAAATATAACTTTGATTCTTTATTTTGATAATTTAATAATATTAAATTGAAAGGTCTTAATTAAAAATGGAAAGTAAATAGTACCTTTCTGAATTCGATATAATTGAATTCCGACTTAAAACCCTCTTTCGAATAATCTATATTCAATTAACGTTCTTAACTACGGAATAAATTCCCCGTTTTCTGGTTAACTCCATATCTAAATTCTTTTTTTTAATCACTTCAATATCTACCATTTTCCTTTTACAACCCATTTAATTTGCAATACACTTGCCTTTAGGAAAATCATTATTCACTTTAAAAATGAATATTATTCCTTTACAGGAAACTGGACTGGTTATGTCAAGTCAGATCTTGATTCTTACTTGTAAATACATTACCGGTTCAAATTCGGTTTATCAACTTGTTATAGAAAATCATAATCATATTTTACTTCAAAACTCTATATTTACATGTCAACTTCTTATTTATATAACTAGTTTATAAAATCTCAATCTCATACCCGATTTTAAATCATTGGTTTTAAATCAAATATTCTCTCTCTTATCAGAAATCCAATATATAATTTTTTTTAAATAAATTATTTTTCTAGCACTCGACATAGTTGCATTAGTTATAAATCCTTATGGAATTCAATACTACCCACATTCCAAACATCGAACCAATTTCATCATTTCCTTTTTTTATCAGTTTATATTCCCGAATTATCTAATAATAATTATTCCACTTCATGATAAATATTGTTTATAAACCAAACTAATATAATTTAACAAGCTATTTTATTCCAGCCAATCGAAATTCAACTTCTATTTTAAAATAGAATTTCTTTTTGAAATCCCAATTTCTTTTCTAATATATTCGAATATATTTTACGGTATTTAAATATCTATTTATTTCAGGTTGATGTTGTTCAAACACCCCAAACACACAATAATCAATCCCGGATTATTCATCACATCATATAATGCAATATATGAAAATCAACAATATAATTGTTAAGGAAGATCCCTCCGACCTATTTTCCTGCATCCACAGATGTTATCAACATGAATAACACTAATTTCATATTAATGAAAAATAATAGAATCAGTATTTAACCAACAACTTTGTATATATAACTATCAACCAATTTATTTGTAATCATCCAAACAACCATCACACACAACATTCAATCATTTTGATCAATATTAATTAACATTTATAAAATTATAAAACTGGACAGAGTTAGTGAGTTTACTCACCTTGGTCGTAAATCGTTAAATAACGATTTCCATCGGTTGATTTAAACAGATGTTTAATTCTGCGTAAAATTGTAACGATCTCCCAAATTTTCCAGACTAGCTTCAAATCGTAGTTTGCCTTCGTCTGGTTCAAATGAATTAGATCATTCACCATCCTAATATCGGATGTGTAAAATATAACGTTTAAAAGTTTATGTTCGTAACTAAATTTAATAATGCTTAATTTTTATATTATAACTATACCTTACCATTTCCCTGTTGGCCCGCAATATTCTCTAACACGTTCAGATAGTATTGTCTCTAAAACCCGCTACCTCCTGTAAACGGAAAACAGCACTATCCATTTTTGCATCTTTTTAAAATTTAACTTAATTATATTTAATTATAATATGGCCTCACCCATTTTAAATTCAGCCCGCATCTTATCCACTTAAATCCGATCCACGCCAAACAGTCTCCTTCTCCCTCTTTACTTTCGAATGCGAGTTTCAGAATTTGCTCCAGTATTTTATTTCAATCGAAATCCTTTCTTTTCTTTGAATATTGCCTCACGTATAAAACCAGACCATATTCAACCTTACCCGATTCACTCTGTTTCTTTCTTCTCCAAACTAGTAACTCACGTAACCGCCTCTTCAAATACCATCGCCTTCTCCAACTACCGAAAATTGCAGACCTCAACTCCAGTATTTCAACCGCGTTTCAACCATTACCGCCCCTCCTCCTACCGCCGCTGCAACCGTGCCTCGGAGCCAACCAGTTCACCATAGTGACGACCCTCACCATCTTTGCTGACTCGCGAGTCACCTCCTCCGGGGGTTTTGAATGTAGTATCTACCGCTACCCTTCTGTAAAACCAATCCGCGTAGAAGCTCTCTTTCCCAACATCTAGCTCGCTCCTTCCAGACAATTTGAACCCAAGCAAACGCAACTCAAACTCTGTAACCATTATGCTGTGTTGAAGAGCTTATATCCCTAGGTTTATCTTGTGCATTATTAGTAGAATGTTAAGTTTACTTTATATTTTTCTCATGCCATTCAAAAACTTTGATCTCAGCCAGGTAAAACAAAGGATGGAGGAAGTGTATTTATAGGATTTCTTAATTCCTTGGGTGCTAAGGAATAATAGATTGTAGGAAGTAGATTAGCTGTGCACAGCTTTAATGTTTTGATTTGATCTTTCGAAACCATCATCATGGTTTCTCTTGCTGATTGGAAAGAGAAAGCACATAGACATGTGAAGTATAAAAAGGAACTGGACATTACGTGGGTAGGCATACTAGGTGTACAACATATATATAGAATTAGTTCCTTCCCTGCGTGAAATATGGAAGGGTACGACTCTCTTAAGTATGAAGTAATAGGAAATCTATGGAGTTCGAGTAGGTATGTTCTTGCTTTATGGTAGCAGTTGAAATTTTGAGGAGTAGAGGTAGGTTTTCAGATTATTAATGGGGACGGTGACAATTCAGTATCCAGGAGATGGGTACTCTATCTTTAAGTGGTAATAGATCTAGGCCTGTAGGATTTCTTAGTCATGAAGCTTCCATTCATTTCTTGGTTGGATAAAACCATCCAAGTTTGTATAGTTTCACTTATCAGCATCATTGTATTTTATAAAGGTTCACTAAGCGTTTAGAATACATGTGCATGTATGTGTGCATATTTTACGAACTGTGTATGCTTATTAATAACATACACCATGGAGGTTTCACCTGAAGTTCGAAAAAATTGTTGACTTTTAGGTGTTTTGATATTGATGGATTTCATTCCAACCCACATTTTATTTCCTTTCCTTTCCATTTTGGCTTGTAAACGAATTGTGAAGGTAAGGTTTATGGTTTTAAATGGAATTTTGATAACTCGATCATCTCAGGTGTATCAGTTTCTGAATCTCGTACGATATGAAATGACGACAAAAATGATGCTCTCAAATCTTGGTATGCAAAATATAGTGTACCATTCATTGTTCGAGACTTCTTCTAGTTCTAAGATCGAACTAAGCTTTTGAGACTACTACTCTTAGAACTTAGGAACAGTTAACCTTGTCAAGTTATTCGTACTTCGTAAAATATGTGTTAAAGTTAACGCGGTACCAGCTACAACGAATCCCGTTTATTTATAACTGCTAAGGACAAAAATAAAAATATTGTTGAGACGAGCAGTGTGTTACGATTCCAAAAATATAATAAAATAGGCAGCTACTTTATTCTGTGAAATCTCAAAATCGCTGATAAAGGGTGCAAAATACATTAAACAAAAATTTGCTTATTTTTTAAAATAAAAATTACAGTAAAATTCTAAAAATTAAATTATAACTACATCTAAAAGGATTTGTCCAAATTTGAAACTAATATTTAAATATATTTAAATAACCGTTAAGGTCAAAAATGATTTATACCGCTGCTTTACTAAAAAATTGATTTGGATATAACTCACAATTTACAAGACGAAATCCCAATTTTTCTCTTCCATTAGAAAAATACAGTTCAATGGATTCCAACATTTCTTGTTTCGAAGGGATCCGACTTATAACGAATCCTGTATATTAATTTGAAGTTCAAAACCCAATATTACGAACTACCACGATGTTATGGGCTCATTTATAATTATATTATAATTATTATGTTCAACTGTCGTTTAAATAATATATTCGTTATTATAATTAAATCCTGAACTGAATTATATCCTTTAAATTGTCAAATTTACTCAATATTGTCAGTCCGGCTATTTTCAACTATTTCGGAAATAAATATATTGTCACATTATTTATATTTAAATTTAATATTCACAATATTTGAATTCTAACCATTTAAATTACCCACCCAATACATTAAAATAATTAAATAAATTTATTATTAAATAGCTAAAAATCTGGGATGTTACATTCCTTCCCCCTTAAAAGAGTTTCGTCCCCGAAATTTCTAAGGTAGAAAAAATGCTACAAACCCCATTTACTAGGTTAAAATCTTCTGTTTTACTTCTTAATTCCCATTTTAATTGAACCAGTAAATTCAATTAAAATACTAATTCATTCTTATTAACGAAAATTTTCAAGAATTCTGAAAATTTTCTAACAACTTAAATTTCCAAAAAAAATCGCCAGCATCTCCTTTGCATGGTTCAATCGGTACAATTACAACTCGGCTCTTTAGGCCTTCTCCATTCCAAAAGAAAATCAAATAGCCAAGCGGCTTACCAAACAGGCTCATAATCTCATACTTAATTGAAATATAAACTTGTACCTTTTTGTCAAGCTAACAATTCCTATCTCTTCCGTTTGCTATTACTTCAGTCAAAATCCATGTATTCCAATTGGTCTCCCATCAACTTATCCACAAATCCAATCATCTGCATATACCCAAGTAAAAATCCATTTAAAAATCCTTACTCACGAGTCCAATTACTTAACGAAGTTAAGTACCATTCCCATATTCTATTGATCCATTAATTTCTCTCATCAGTTATCTTCATCTCAAAATTCTAAAATCTGATTCTTATTTTCCAAAAATCAATCCTTTTTAATAATTCGAATCTCAAGCATTTCTCCCTTACCAATTTCATTCTGGATTATCTCTAATCCAATACAATTTCATTTAACTTGATTCAAGTTAATTTTTTATTTATTATTCACTTTTACTATTTCAATTAATTTAACTTCATAAGTTAAATTTTAATTTCAGAATTCAATTTCCTGAGATTTATTTCAAAAAGTTTCAAATAATGTATATTACATATAATAATAGCAATTCAAAAACATTTGAATTTTCGATAACATGTTTCCTTAATATAATTCAAAACAATATCTTTGGTAGTAATTCGTCACTTGGAAACTGAAAAATTACACTGATGATGCGGTCGTCATCATCAGAATTATTTTCCAGCGAACGAAGTGTGTTCAATACTATACCTCTTTTCAAAACCACTTTTTTTAAAACACTTTTCATTTGGAAATTACTTTAGGATACCTTTACAAATATTGAAAAACATTTTCAAACCATCCAGGAGCTTAAAATTCCCTTATATAATTCAGAATTCAATTTCAAACACCTTTCCCAGTTTTTGAAATTTAAAATTCCAAATTCTAATTTAATTCCAGATTTAGTTCATCTTATTTAATATGTTATACAAATTCTGATTGGTTATCGATAACCATCTCGATTATAATCTGATTCAATTATATAAACAAATCAATACATCCAATATATTATAAAAATTTCAATACATATACTTCTTTATATCAAAATATATTTTGGGTAAAAATTATTTTATTTACCCTCTTTCAAAGCAATACTATGTTGAAATACTCTATTCAAGAGTTTAGAAAAAAAATTCGATATAGTGTGCACTACCATATCGACCTGAATTTTTAAACTACTCGACAAACCAATCAACACAATATAAAACCATTTTTAATCAATCTACAAGTACGCTCTCTCGTATATATACATTCAAACGCGATCTAGGATATTACTAACCCCATCTCTATCGAGTTACGCCACAGAGCCAAGGAAATCACTTTAACATTCTGCTCTGATACCACTGTAACGACCATGAATTTTCGACTCCGAAAATCGACATAAAAACACCATGTCGATTATTCGAGCATCGGAAATACCAAGTCATTAATAGAAAGAAGTTAGAGGGTGAGAAATAGAAAGAAAGAAAATTAGAATAGAAGAAGGATGTAACAACCCGGAAAATGCGAGCCAATTTAAAAATTTTATTTCGGCAATTTTAATGAATTTTGAACATTTAAAATGAATTATTTTAAATAATATCAACGAAAATTTATTTTGAATATATTTAGAATATATATATTTATATGCGTCGTCGTTAGAATATAAATATTATTTATATATTATAAAAGGAATTGAAAATGGCGCGGTAGTTCGATAATTCAATTTCAAACTTCAAATGAATGTACCGGGTGCAAAACAAACCGGATTTTAGCGAAACTGAAAATAATAGAATCTAATTGTGAATATCTTTCCAATGAATCTGACAAATCAAAATTTCATAGCGGGAATCAAAAGATATGTCCAGTTGAAAATTCAGAATAGTCGCTATGGAATTCTGGCCCTTAAAAATGGAAATTTTGCAAACGACCTCAGATTTCGACGAAACCACTTTTGTTGGATCCGCAATGTCAAGTTATTGCTAGGTTTCAAATTTCATAATTTTCTGAATCAATAGGCGAGCGTGGAAAAGGAAAACGCGTTTGACCAGTTTAAGTTGATTTTAATCGACTGGAAAATGATCATTTTTTAAACGGTCTCGGAATTTGACGAAACTAATTTTGTTAGGACCATATCGTCAATATGAAGTTAGAAAATATTGTACTGGAATTTATAGGGTTCGTATGTGGCCCCGGTAATTTGAAATGTACGTTTTAAATTCAATATAATGATTTAAATGTAAATTTTGACGAAAACTGATCGAAATGGTCGAATCAGCTTACGATACATATCCCATTGTGATCAGAATGGGGGTAATTAGCTAGGGACGACAGGCTGTGGGTCTCGTTTAGAGGTCGAAATTAAAAAGTTGCTTTTCAAAATTAAATAAATATAATATAATATAATATAATATATATCGTTGCCCCCCCTTTCACTCCTCATTCTCTCTCCCCGACCTATTTTGGAAAAAAGAAAAAAAATTAAAACCTCCACCGCCGCCGATTCAATCCATCGCCTGCGCCCCCTCCATTGACACCACCTCCCACGTCGACGCCGCCCTCCGCCCAGTCCCGACCCCCCCACCTCGCACCCCTCTCTACCTCCACCCCCAAATCGAATGGCGCCCCCTGCAGCCCAAAACCTGCCACCAAAGCCTAGCGCCGCCCAGCTGAGCTCCACCTCCGACGACCCCCTCAACCCCGATGCGCCATTCCCACCCCCTCCACCAATTCCAACAGCAAAACCCCTCCTCTCGGTGAAACGATGTAAGTTTTTACATGATTTTTTTAGTTTAGATTTTTATAAATAAAAGGCTATGATTTTTATAACCGAAATTATATGATTTTTATTTGTTTAAAGCTTTGATTTTGAATAACATAAAAAGGTAAGAATTAGATTTTATAATAAAGATTAAATTTTTATTTAGATAAAGTTTATGTTTTTATTTAGGTAAAGATTGGATTTTTATAAATGTAAAGATTGGATTTTTATAAATGTAAAGAAGTGATTTTTAATCTATGAAAGACGATATTTTTATAATAGGAAAGACATTATTTTTATATAATGTAGAAGGTTAAAAATATAATTTTTATATTATAGGAAGGTTAAAAATATAATTTTTATATTATAGGAAGATTAAAAATATAATTTTTATATTATAGGAAGGTTAAAAATATAATTTTTATACTGGTGGCATATTAAAGACATGATTTTTATATAAGTATGATGGTAAAAATATAATTTTTATTCATGTAGAGTAATGAAAATATAATCTTCATTAGGAGAAGAGCAATATGAAAATATAATTTTTATATGAGGTGAAGATAAAAATTCGATTTATATATATATGAAGTGAAGTTAAAAATTCGATTTTTATATATACGAAGTGAAGATAAAAATATGATTTTTATTATATGAGAAGTGAAATAAAAATATAAACATTATTTTTATCGTGAACAGTGCGAATAAGAGTGCGATGGAA
Source organism: Allium sativum (assembly GCA_030737875.1). Classification (NCBI taxonomy): domain Eukaryota; kingdom Viridiplantae; phylum Streptophyta; class Magnoliopsida; order Asparagales; family Amaryllidaceae; genus Allium; species Allium sativum. Next base: position 561,588,052 of record CM060919.1, on the reverse strand, counting down.
TTGACCGAGAGCATAACAGAATCCAGATCGATCAGAAATTCAGAAATAAAACTGGAGTAGTGGATCCCTCGGTGAGAACTTCTCACTTAAACTTTTCTTTTCTAGTTATATAAATATATACTAGGATGCAGACGGTGTCTAGTAGCACCCGACACTATCGTCCACAGACCATGGACTTGTTTGGTTGGTTGTGTAGTTGGTTAGATTATTTGATCTAAATTTGGTTGTTTGGTGAATTGAAATTGGTTTGATTGATATGTGTATGGCGTGGGCAATTACTAGACCGGGGATAAGGCTAGGCCTTGTCCCGTTTCTAATATCGTGCCGTCATGCCGTCGAAATTTTCTAAAATAAGTTAGGAAAATAAAAATATCATTTTATTGTGTAAATGAACTAAATAGAAATTCATGTGTTGAAATAAAATATTTTATCATTAAAAATATAATTTTTAACGTGTGTGTGAATAAAATAAAATATTCATTTACAAACCAGACGGTTTGTATATGTACACCTATTTGAAGGACATTGATTGGGACGATAAATTTTACACATCGCCCAACTGCACAAATAAAATCTGTGTTTGATTGTTTGAAACCCCACATGGGTATTGGGATAAAATATGGCATACACTAATCCCAATAATTAGTTATATGTCGATCGATGGATCGACAGGCTGTTATAAGTGTTAGATATCTATATTTGATACTTTTACAGTGTAGTGCACTTTGGATGATGGTTGATTATTTATCATTGCTATTATATACATGTGTTGTATGGAATCCATATAATTAACTTTATATGGTAATTGATTGGGCCTCATTTCAAATTTAGAAAATAAAGAATATTATAAAATAAAGGTTCATGTGTTGACAGTACTCATCCGTTGAGATTAGTCATGTGTTGAATGAAATATTTTAACAATAAAATTTATATCTTTATTATATATAGAATTAGAAACTAACTTCTTTATAAAATAAAGGTTCATGTGCTGACAGTACTCATCCGTTGAGATTAGTCATGTGTTGAACGAAATAATTTAACAATAAAATTTACATCTTTATTATATATAGAATTAGAAACTAACTTCTTTATAAAATAAAGGTTCATGTGTTGACAGTACTCATCCGTTGTGATTAGTCATGTATTGAACGAAATATTTTAACAATAAAATTTACATCTTTATCATATATAAAATTAGAAATTAACTGGAAAATAGATGAGATGAGTGGTCTCCTGAATATTGATCTGATGTTGGTTTCGGCCTTCGGGGTTAATATTTAGGGAATCGTTCTCTTACTAATTTATGGCTGGAGTCTGATTTAAATCAAACGCTAGATACCATAATTTTTATAAAATATATTGAATAACAAAAATAGTCACACGTGGACAGTACTGATTCGTTGAGATTAGTCATGTGTTGACAAAAATATAGATGCACATATTGAATAGGATAAATATTCATTTGTTGAATAGAATAACAGAATTATTGAAATATATAAAGCAGTGTTGATTAGAGATGCGCTATTTTGACGCGAACGATATGTATATCGATTATGTTCGTTTTTATAATGAATATTAAAAAAAGAGATAAAAATCGAATATATATAAAGCAATTTCGAATTGAATTGAATATAAAGCAAATTGGAATTGAATTTAATATAAAGCAAATTCGAATTGAATTGAATATAAAGCAAATTCAAATTGAATTAAATATAAACCAAATTCGAATTGAATTGAATATAACCCAAATTCGAATTGAATTGAATATAGAATGAATTGAAATTTGAATTGAATTGGAAATGGAAGTTGAAATGTTTTTGAACGAATTTAAAACTATTTATAAAATTTGTTTTAAATAGAAATCGACGAAATATATATTATATATATTATATATATATAATATAATGGCCTGAATAGAATGTGCCGCGCCGCGGCATATCGTGAATTTCGACCATTGACTTCGAACGGGCATTACGGGAGATCCGACCGTCGGATTCTCCTAAAACCAGAACCGTTAGGTTCGTATCAAAAAGAGCTTTCTAACGAATATTGGAAATTTTAAATCTAACGGTTGGATTTGGAGATACGTCCAAATCAAATTTGGAAAATGTCGTTGTAAGTGCAGTTCGATGGCCGTTGGTGGAAATCGACTGTACGGGCCTTGATAAAATTATTAAAAATAGTAATAATTTGTGTAAAATCATAAGAAATGATTTGTGAAAAATTGGGATGAAAAACTCCATATTTGAAAAGATAAAATAGATTTTTATCGAAATGAACTAGTTTTGAACTAAAATTAAAACCCATGTATTTATTTATAAATAAATTGGATCTGAAATAGGTTTTAAATAGAATTGATTTGTGGGTTTATCGTGAAGGGTGTTTTAAATAACACTTGTTCTTTAACCCGATAATAAATAGAATGTGATTTGGGTTTGTCGTGAACTGTGTTTTAAATGACATTAGTTCTTTAACCCAGTAAAAGGAGTTTTAAATGAATCTGCAAATAGATTGAAAAGTGAATTGATAATGAAAATTATCAATTTTTGAAAGTGAGCGAAAACGAAGTATCACCAGTTTTGCTCCAAAGCGATAGTTAAATCTTTAATTAGATTTGAACGTGAAATGGTAATTAATTTTACCGATAACACCGTGGTATTAGATATGGAGTATTACCAGTTTTGCTTCATGGGATGAATAGGTTGGGATTGGGAAATAAAATAAATAATTACTTCGTTGTGGTTCGCTAATCTCGACTAGTTTGGAAAACCATAATTTGGTTTGATATGACATCCAATGGAAGATTAAAGAATAAATTTTAAAGAATTTATCTTTGATAAAATTAATGGGAACCTTTCCCAAAGAATTGAAATTTAGAAACTAGCTGTAGGTTAGATAAGAAGAATGGTTTCCTGGGTATTGATCTGATGTTGGTTTCGGCCTTCGGGGTTAATATTTAGGAAATTGTTCTCTTGTTGATTTACGGTTAGTGGCTGCTAAATTGGAATGAGGCATATGTTGTGTTTGTGTAACATTTGTTTTTAATATACGCGGGTTGTTCGGAAAGGCCGGGTTTATACCCATTCTGAATAACTGATTCGACGATAAGTCGAAGATGATGACGGTGGTCGAAGACCAGAAGTATTCACATCGGTTGGATAATTACTGACGATCCTGATTGGGCTGTACACCCAAGAGGATGGAAATAGTCGGTGGTCGTCCAGACGTACTTGGAGATCGATGGATATGCGAGGAAAGTGCCTCCGATTTCGTTCAGACCAAGAACGAACTTGTAAATGGATTGTGTGTCTGACATTGGATTTTATTCTGTGTTGATTGATTTCTGTTAAATATATATCTGTTTGGCGGCGGAGAATTTATTCTCTTGCTTAACGTCCTTCTCTGAGACGTACGAGCTTAAAGGTTGTATATCGATAGATATCAATCGCATGGAATGAATTGCCTATGTGGCACGTTGAGTTGCATGGATCAAGGCTTCTGTTGAAAAGCAATGCCTTGTGGTTGATGATCAAAGCATGGCCTACGTGGCAGCTTTGTGTATAACGTGAATTCGCGAGCCTCACACCTCGGTATGAGTCAAAATCGGGATAGTGACTGCGGGGAGAGCACGACGTTTGTTTCTAGCTTTGGTGGTGTCAGTGACTTACCAACCCTGACATTTATATACTTTTCACCTATGTGGTTGTTGGATGAGGCGCCTCGATTTTAGGTCTGTAAGGACCGGGAAACGTGTGTTCGGGAATACTAATCCACTAATGTAAGTGTGGACCGGCCCTGAAGATCCAAGGATTGCCCAGAGTGTGTAGTCCTGAGACATTTGCTAGAGTGTCTCGAAAGCGGAGAGGAGCTTGCCCCTTGCCTCGACTCATGACGGAAATCCAATTTCCAATACGTGTATTTCGGGTTTATTTGTAGAGCCTAGTATGGCGACATAGTGGGACGGGGCGCTTATGCCGTTTTTGATTTATATTTATGATTGAATTTGTTTTGACACTATACACTTATTATAGTATCAAATGATTTGTTTTAAACGTACCAAGCATGTTTGGCTATTATAAGGGAAAACCCTATCCTTCGGCTTGCGTTGCATTGTGTGATGGGACCTGGGTCTTATAATAGCTTAATTTTTCGAAAAAGCATTGCGTTGTTTATTCTATGCACTGGTGTTCTTGGGAGGAAGCCCGTTCCGTGTTATACGGCGTGGTCCCTTGAATTACTCTCATTTAAAGTAAAGTTTAAATAACTGTTTTAGTTCTCACACCAGTCACATGACTGACCTGGAGTTTATTGTTTTTAACCTAAACTCTGGGTGCCTCTATTTTCGACACGGGCAGCTAGTAGTTTTGGTTTTGCAGATTTATATTCACCGGATCCTGGTTTACAGCTGGAATGATATCCAGAAAGCTCTGTATCCGTATATCACCTTCAGTTGTGCTTTGTATTATTTTCCGCTGCTATGTAATTTATTTTAATCTCTTATATTTATCGAATGTAACTCATTCATTTATATTCTGTATATTCTTGCATTCTAATGGAATTGTTGTAATATACAATGAAATGTTCTTCTATGTGCGTTCTTTTGTGTGTTGTTCTCAAAGTATCCGCTCTTTCCTTCACGGGGAAGTAACGGGTTCTCAAAAAGGAGAAGACAACTGAATTGAATCAGAGTAAATATGAATCTCACAGCGGAACGAATAAAATATTTTATATAAGATAATTTTTGAAATACAAACTGAACTGTATATACATACCATTATCAGAGTATAACTCATAATGTAACGACCCGTATTTTCTACCTATTTATTTGGAATATTTTATTTATTTAAAATATTGGTTTATATTTAAATAATCGAATTTAATGATTTATTTGGAACATATTATTTAAATAAATAATAAAATATTATTTTAATTTCTAGAATTGGGAAAATGTTGGATTTGAAATATATTGTGACCGGGCAGTTTAAAATGGTCAAATGTTGGTTATATTGAAAATATAGTGACAATTTCGATTCGAAAACGACGGTCGAGCGATATGGTTTATAATTTAATTAAATAACGAGCTGCAGCAGCGCGACAGTTCGCAATTTGGCGTTTTGAACTTCAATTGGTGGTACCGGGTTCAAAATAAGTCAGATTTCCTCGAAACAAGAAACGTCAGGACCGGTTGTTTCTGTGAAAGAGAAAAATCGAGTTTTTGTATTGTGGATTTTATTTTATGTCCAAATCAAATTTTGAAAAGGTCGCTATGAAATTTCGTTGTATATTATAATGTTATTTATATAAAATAAAGGGTTTTTAATTTTTTATAATATCGGTTTGGCTTCAAACCCAACCCGGGATATTTTATTGTGGTAGCATACGATATTCTGGTCGTGTATGGCCAATTTCAATATTTTGATATTATTATATTGGGGTATTTTAAAATTGGTTTATTTTATTCGAATTGGGCAGTTATAAAAGGGCCTTTATTCAAATGACCTCAGTTTTTGACAAAATAAATTTTATTGGAACCGCAACGATAAATTATTGCTAGTTTTCAAGTGGCGCATCAATTGGGGTTAATTTTTGAGCATGGCAAAATAAAATGCAAATAAAAATGACCATATAGACGTGAACGAGGGCCATTCGAGCAAACGAACTCGAAATTCGATGAAACAAGTTTCATAAGGACCGTATAGTCAAATTATACTATGCCCTCCATTCGCGTCTCGAACGGGGTTCGTATGTGAGAACAGCAGCGAATAAACGATGTTCGAAAATGCGATAGACACGAAATAAAATATCGTTAGTCGACTTACCTCGTCTCATCAACTTAAAATATATTTTTCCACACTATATAAACCCCTAGGGTCAGAAATTTCCAGCCTAACTTCTTCTTCTTCCATGTAATTTTGCAAAAAAGTCAAAATTCACAAATCAATTTATATCTTGAAATCGGTAACGAATTTCCTATGGCAACCTGAAGGGAAATGATAGATCGGGACGATATCTACCTATAGCAAAAAGTTAGGGAGGTATCGACGAATGTGGTGGCCGGAATGGGGGTTAAACCGCAGAAAATGACTTTCGTTCTTGGTCAAAATTTGAGAGATTGGGTTGATTTGGGAGGCCGGGACCTTGGGGCTTTCGTAGAGGAGAGGCGAGGCTTTCGTTTGGCTGTGGTCTCGGGGTCTGTAATGGTCTGTGGTGGCCGTGGCAAGGAGATGAACGGAGATGTACTGTTTTGGGTTTTGTTTTTAAAGTAACGGACGGATTTGGTCATTTTCCGGTGGTTGTGGTCGTTGTTGGCGGAGGACTGTGCCGGTCAGGGGTAGAGGGTGGCGAGGCCGTTCCAATGGAGGTGGTGGCAGTGGCTTAGGCGGATGGTTGACGGAGAAACTGGGGTTTGTTCGTGTTTCGGGTTTGGTTGGTTTCCGGCGAGCTGGGGCTATGGGGACGATCGGCGTTCATGGAGGAGGGACGCCGTGACACGGCGAGTCTGGTGGTGGTCACGCGATGGCCTCCGATGGTCTGTAGTGGCGCCGGCGAGGGACTGAAGTGGTTGAACGAGGATGAAGAACAGACGGGTTTCTGATGGATTTAAGGGAGAAGACGCGTTGTTTGTTTAGTTTGAGGATGACGTGGCAGGGTTAAGGGGGTTAAACGTGGATTAACGGCTGAACGGTAAGATTAAGGTAAAATTTTAATTTATTTATTTAATTAGTTATTTATAAATCGTATATATATTCAATCTTTGAATTAACGTAACTTCCTCATACGTAAACGAAATTTGATGAAACTGGATCCGTTGGGATCACAGGGACGAGACCTAGGTGATGGCACTGACTAGGCCTTGATCTGAAGCTACTGAAATTTCAGTAAATTTTGAATGTCCGTTCAAGATTTAAAGGAACAAACGCGTCAACCGCCAACCGTATACATCTGGTGAGTTAATTCTCACACCTTCTGGAATTCTGTGATGTGGTAAATTCATATTAAAAATATAATTTACCTTTAAAAATATAAATTGGTTTATTGGTTGCTATTGGCTACTATTGTTTGAGTGGTTGCTGACATTTATATTTTATCGTTTTAAAATATTAGATGATTGAAATTTATTTCATATATTATTATGAAATTTTGTAACGAGCTGTGATGCAGGGCAGAACAGGTTGGAGGGATCCGACCGGATTCCTCAAATATTATATATGTTGATTGTTTGTTTTATATCATTGATAGTTGAACTGATTGAACCCCCTATGATAGAAAACCTGTTTGAGTGTGATGGTTGAATAAATATTCACCTATGTTGTGTTTAAAATCAACCGACAGTGTTGATTTAGTAATTGGCAGTGAGTGGCCTAAAATGTGTTATTTTAGACGTCGTTCGACCGTTTGGCGAAACGACGCAGTTTAAAGTTATAAATTATTTTATAACTAAATTGGGCCTTTTAAAATATTTTATTTAAGTAATTAAAGGAGAAGTTTATAAATATATATTTTAATCGAGATCATAAAGAAAGTATTTAAATGGCTAATGTAGATTAAATCGTATGATGTATACGAGTTCTAAAAGCAGTCAAAGAAACTACCTACGTGTGGGTAAATTGGGGATAACTGGTATTTTTAAAATTAATTAAGTTATTTAATTAATTAAAGAAAAGGGGAAATGACGATGAAATCAGTTGGTAGTAAACTAACATGAACGGTTGGCAAAAAAACCAACCGCTTTTGAGTAAAATTGACAAATGCGATAATTTTGTTGTAAATATCCCGAATAAGGTAAACTATTAGTTAATCCTTGTTTAACTATAAGTTAAGGAAATTATTGAATTGTTTGGAGTAAATAAAGTGATTTTTATTTGTTAAGTTTTTCCCAAATGATAATTATACTATTGTTAGTTAATAAACAAGTTAACCATCTTAACATAGTAAGAAAATAAAGTTGATTATTATTATTTAGTTAATAGTAATTAAAGTGATGGTTGGTAATTGGAATTCAAAGTAAAAGTGATTAGATGACAATAAGTAAGGTCGAAAGAACATAAGAGTTTTATAAAAGAATTTATGATCTAAGTTTTCAAAATGAGATTAGTAAATGGAAATCGATTATTGGGCGTGGGTTTTTCATTTAAATCCCAAAAATATAGGTGAAGTAATGTTTAAAGTTCAAAGGGGCGTTTATTGGAAATATACTTAATTAAAGCAATTAAGTAAAGAGATTATCGAACGAAGATTTCAAATGTAAGCTACGATTTATAAAACCAGTTTGAAACCAAAGTGGTAAACGAGATTTGAATATCTGTGGTTAAGTGGCGAACTGATATTATTCTGAGGTAAGAACGGGTTGATCAAGGTCTGAGAGGTAACTAAAATACCCCAACTTGGTTGGCTTCACTATTATCGAGGAATAGTATTATTTTGGAGCGAGTGAAGGTGTTGAAATTAGTTTTACCCTATACGAGGGATATCGAACTCTAATACAAGGTTTTGGAAATAAATAATATTGCAATATTTGTTTTCAAAAGAAATAAGAATATTGTTTTCAAATTATTTCGAATATTTGTTTATTCAATTAGAGTTGATCGAATATTCTATTTAAGTTGGAGTTAGTCAAACCATAATTATTCAGGATGAGTTTCCATTGCGTACGACTGCTAGCGTAATTCGCATGGCTGCAGATAGCCTACGGCGGTCGGATGTTTTCTAAGGGAATCAGGCGTAACCATTGTGATCGCTGCGATCTAGAGTCAAGCGAATGGAGTTAAGTCGAGTATTAGTTAATCGATAGGAGTAATCTAGTCGAGTGAGTCAAGTTAGAGTTAAGTCGTATATTAAAGTTTATTAACGATTTCGTTAAATATATTTTAAAAGAGGCCAAGTCATGCCAAGTATTGAATCAGTGAAATCATTTCATGAACACATTTGTTATTTGGTAGTTAAATCACCGACTATCAAACCTGACCAATACGATTGTTGGTATGCAAAGACCGGGATCGAATTTATATTCGAAAATCATTCCGACCAACAAATACGTGAAGACGTCGATTGAAGACGGAGCAAGTGAAGACCATGGATCTTCATAAGCGGAAGGACTACTTGTCGAATCTCTCTGGCTTGCAACCAGAGTTATTCGGTTTGTGATTCTGTCGTGGTTGAATCCACAGATTTGCAAGGACTACTCGCTACTGATCCATGGGGTGATTTCTATATGAGATGCGGTAGGAGGGTGCCTTTGGTTCATCCTATTCCTGGATGACTTGCATGGACGAGTGTCTGACGGTGTATTTCCAAAGGAATTACGTGCGTTGATTTCTTCAAATGCACCTTAGTTGGTAGCGGAGGACGACGGTTCTCTTAGCTTAACCACTAGTGTATTTTTGTGGATGTCAATTAGTGATATATGGTGGATCTGACGTTGTGGCATTCAAAGTGAATGATGGCCATATGTTCTGGAGATAAATTCTAGCCTCAAGCCTCATCAACCGGGAAATGTCAAAAATCGGGCAGGCAGCATGGCTATGTGGGTCGCTCCCATTAGGGTATATGATCACCTATCTAGAGAAATTTCTTTTGCTTCTTTAATCTATCGATGCTGACCCTTTCCGGGCAGGTGGTTGCTGATCCCAACCGTCGGTGATATACATTCGATACACTCAAGCGAAATGAGTGGTCGGTCATGTGCGGGCCGGGTTGCAAGACGTTCTTGTTGAACCCGGTGTATTTGCCTCTAGAGATACACTATCGGCAGGTGGTCCCATACCTTGTCAAGGTTGGAATCCAATATCCAATAAGCGCCCGCGGTTTTGGTTTGTATACTATATATGGGGAGCGTGAGATGCAAGCTTTCCTCTAGATTGTTATTTATTTGTATTTAGACATTATGATAATATCAGAGTAAGTTTGATTTCAAAAACGTTTTGGGTTATAGTAAGGTAAAAACCGTCCGTGTTTATGTGTGGACTGGTCTTACTATTATCCTTTGATTTCAGAATGGATTTTCCAAAGTTAAACAAGTGTGTGTTATGTGAATTTATCACTGATAGTATCCCAGACTGACCCGGTGTATTTTGTTTTAAATCAAATGTGCTCGGGTCAGACCGAGTATGTTCCAGGTTAGGTTTCTCTTGGAGTTTCAGGAGCTAGAAGCAGGAGGCTTCACCGCTAGATATATACAGATATTATTCCGCTGTGACTGATATGTTATACTATGATGATTGGTATGTATACAAAGTTCTTTTGTATAAGGAGATTTGTTATATTATATTTTATTCGTTCCGCTGTGAGATTTTGATGTGTTCTTCTTCTTTCTTCTATTCTAATACTTCTTTCTTTCTATTCTCACCCTCTAAATACTTTCTCATGACAATCTGGGGGTTCGATACTTGGGTTTTTGGCAATCGATACAGGTTTATGTATTATTGTCGAAGACTCGAGCATCGAGCGTTTCCCCGGGTCATTACAGTGGTATCAGAGCTATTGGTTTAGTGATAACCTTGGCTCTGTGGCGTGACTCAATAGAGATGGGGATAGCAACACCCTAGATTGAGTTTGAGTGTATATATACGAGAGCGCGTATTTGTGATTTGATATTAAAATTATTTTGGAAATTATTTTGCCCAATTTATTTTATAATAAAATAAAAGTGATAATTATTATAATGTGGGTAAATTATTTGGATTTGTTTATGTTGATTGTGTGATGTTTGGATGGTGTGCTCGATCTCATGGATGTAAAACCTGAACATGAATCGATTTGGTTAATGCCAATCTGAAATAAATAATTCAAAGAAATCAATCCAGATAGATAAAATTGAATGGATAATTAAAGAAATAAATGAAGTGATTATGTAAATAATTATAATCCGGCGTGAATTAAATTGTCGGTGAATTGGTTGATATGAATGGTATTGATGTTTTGAACATAATTAACAGTTGTTTGATGACTAATGAATTCGTTTGAGTTAAGAAACAGGTGCAGAAGTGCCAGTTCAGCTTTAAAATCCATTACAGGGAAAATTCTGGAGTTAATTGAATCCAGTTGAATAGAGCTGCATAATAACTAAGCAAGGTCGAGTATAAATTATCGGTTATCACATAATAACGCTCGCAAAAAGGTACGCCTACGCAAATATGAATTTTTGGCTTTTCTTTGGGTTCCGAGTTTGGATATTGATTTTTCCGACCATGAGAGTCGAGGTATATATATTTCTTGATCCTGCGATATTGCAGATGGTCCTCCGTACAGGGGAGACTCTACCGAAATTTTTCCAAAATTTAAGGTGTTAGAATTTTTTTTGGAAATTTTTGGAAAATTCTTTTATTGGTTTTAAAACCAATTGGGTCGGTTTGAAAATAAATTCGAGTTTTAAATTTAATTATTCTGAAAAGATAATCGGATATAACGTTCTTTTCTACCTTAGCAATTTCGAGGACGAAATTATTTTAAGGGGAAAGGAATGTAACGACCCGTATTTTCTGCCTATTTATTTGGAATATTTTATTTATTTAAAATATTGGTTTAAATTTAAATAATCGTATTTAACGATTTATTTGGGATATATTATTTAAATAAATATTAAAATATTATTTAAATTTCCAGAATTTGGGAAAAATGTTGGATTTGAAATATATTGTGACCGGGCAGTTTAAAATGGTCAAATGTTGGTTATATTGAAAATATAGTGACAATTTCGATTTGAAAACGACGGTCGAGCGATATGGTTTATAATTTAATTAAATAACAAGCTGCAACGACGCGGCAGTTCGCGATTTAGCGTTTTGAACTTCAATTGGTCGTACCGGGTTCAAAATAAGTCGGATTTCCTCGAAACAAGAAACATCAGGACCGGTTGGACAATATCTTTCTAGTGAAAGAGAAAAATCAAGTTTTCGTGTTGTAGATTTTATTTTATGTCCAAGTCAAATTTTGAAAAGGTCGCTATGAAATTTCGTTATATATTATAACGTTATTTATATAAAATAAAGGGTTTTTAAATTTTTATAATATCGATTTGGCTTCAAACCCAACCCGGGATATTTTATTGTGGTAGTATACGATATTCTGGTCGTGTATGGCCAATTTCAATATTTTAATATTATTATATTGGGGTATTTTAAAATTGGTTTATTTTATTCGAATTGGGCAGTTATAAAAGGGCCTTTATTCAAACGACCTCAGTTTTCGACGAAATAAATTTTATTGGGACCGCAGCGTTAAATTATTGCTAGTTTTCAAGTGGCGCATCAATCGGGGTTAATTTGTGAGCGTGGCAAAATAAAACTCAAATAAAAATGACCATATAGACGTGAATGAGGGCCATTCGAGCAAACGAACTCGGAATTCGACGAAACAAGTTTCATTAGGACCGTATAGTCAAATTATACTATGTCGTCCATTCGCGTCTCGAATAGGGTTCGTATGTGATCACAGCAGTGAATAAACGATGTTCGAAAACGTGATAGACACGAAATAAAATATTGTTAATCGACTTCGCTCGTCGCATCAACTTAAAATATATTTTTCCACACTATATAAACCCCTAAGGTCAGAAATTTCCAGCCTAACTTCATCTTCTTCCATGTAATTTTATAAAAAAGTCCAAATTCACAAATCAATTTATATCTTAAAATCGGTAAGGAATTTCCTATGGCAACCTGAAGGGAAATGATAGATCGGGACGATATCTACCTACAGTAAAAAGTTGGGAAGGTATCGACGACTGTGGTGGCCGGAATGGGGGTTAAAACACAAAAAATGACTTTCGTTCTTGGTCAAAATTCGAGAGATTGGGTTGATTTGGGAGGCCGGGACCTTGGGGCTTTCGTAGAGGAGAGCCGAGGCTTCCGTTTGGCTGTGGTCTGGGCGTCTGTAATGGTCTGTGGTGGCCGTGGAAAGGAGATGAACGGAGATGTACTGTTTTGGGTTTTGTTTTTAGAGTAACGGACGGATTTGGTCATTTTCCGGTGGCTGTGGTCGTTGTTGGCGGAGGACTATGCCAGTCAGGGGTAGAGGGTGGCGAGGCCATTCCAATGAAGGTGGTGGCGGTGGCTCAGGCGGGTGGTTGACGGAGAAACTGGAGTTTGTTCGTGTTTCGGGTTTGGTTGGTTTCCGGCGAGCTGGGGCTATGGAGACGGTCGGCGTTCATGGAGGAGGGACACCGTGACACAACGAGTCTGGTGGTGGTCACGCGATGGCCTCCAATGATCTGTAGTGGCGCCAGTGAGGGACTGAAGTAGTTGAACGAGGATGAAGAACAGACGGGAAGAACAGACGGGTTTCTGATGGATTTAAGGGAGAAGACGCGTTGTTTGTTTAGTTTGAGGATGACGTGGCAGGGTTAAGGGGGTTAAACGTGGATTAACGGCTGAATGGTAAGATTAAGGTAAAAATTTAATTTATTTATTTAGTTATTTATAAATCGTATATATATTCAATCTTTGAATTAGCGTAACTTCATCATACGTAAACGAAATTTGATGAAACTGGATCCGTTGGGATCGCAGGGACGAGACCTAGATGATGGAACTGACTAGGTCTTTATCTAAAGCCGTTGAAATTTCAGTAAATTTTGAACGTCCGTTCAAGATTTAAAGGAACAAACACGTCAACCGCCAACCATATAAATCTGGTGAGTTAATTCTCACACCTTTTGGAATTCTCTGATGTAGTAAATTCATATTAAAAATATAATTTACCTTTAAAAATATAAATTGGTTGATTGGTTGCTATTGGCTGCTATTGTTTGAGTGGTTGCTGACATTTATATTTTATCATTTTAAAATATTAGATGATTGAAATTTATTTCATATATTATTATGAAATTTATAACGAGATGTGATGCAGGGCAAAACAGGTTGGAGGCATCCGACCGGATTCCTCAAATATTATATATGTTGTTTGTTTGTTTTATATCGTTGATAGTTGAACTGATTGAACCCCCTATGATAGAAAACCTGTTTGAGTGTGATGGTTGAATAAATATTCACCTGTGTTGTGTTTAAAATCAACCGACAGTTTTGATTTGGTAATTAGCAGTGAATGGCCTAAAATGTGTTATTTTAGACGTCGTTCGACCATTCGGTGAAACGACGCAGTTTAAAGTTATAAATTATTTTATAACTAAATTGGGCCTTTTAAAATATTTTATTTAAGTAATTAAAGGAGAAGTTTATAAATATATATTTTAATCGAGATCATAAAGAAAGTATTTAAAAGGCTAATGTAGATTAAATCGTATGATGTATACGAGTTCTAAAAGCAGTCAAAGAAACTACCTACGTGTGGGTAAATTGGGGATAATTGGTATTTTTAAAATTAATTAAGTTATTAAATTAATTAAAGAAAAGGGGAAATGACGATGAAATCAGTTGGTAGTAAACTGACATGAACGGTTGGCAAATAAACCAACCGCTTTTGAGTAAAATTGACAAATGAGATAATTTTGTTGTAAATATCCCGAATAAGGTAAACTATTAGTTAATCCTGGTTAACTATAAGTTAAGGAAATTATTGAATTGTTTGGAGTAAATAAAGTGATTTTTATTTGTTAAGTTTTTCCCAAATAATAATTATACTATTGTTAGTTAATAAACAAGTTAACCATCTTAACATAGTAAAAAAATAAAGTTGATTATTTGTAACGACCCGGAAAATCTGAACCAATTTAAAAAATTTTAATTGGCTAAAATAGTGGATTTTAGATATTTAAAATAAATATTTTAAATAATAACGATGAAAATTGAGTTTGAATCGACAATTGAAAACGAATATAATTAATTCTAATTATAAACAAGGCCTGAAATGGCGCGGTAGTCTCAAAATTTGAATTCAAACTTTACCTGACTGTACCGGGTGCAAAACAAAATGGATTTGAGTGAAACCAAAAATATTTAAATCTGTTAGTGAATACCTTTCTAACGAATCTGAAAAATCGAAGTTTCATAGCGGAAAGTAAAAGTTATGGCCAAATGAATTTTCAAAAAGGTCGCTATGGAGTTTATATAGCCCGTGAAAATGGCCATTTTGCAAATGACCTCGGAATACGATGAAACCACTTTAGTTGGATCCGGGATGTGAAGTTATTGCTAGATTTCAAATTTCATAATTTTTGAAGCTAGTATGAGAGCGTGGCAAAGGAAAACGTGTTTTGGTCAATTATAGTTAAATTGGATCGACCAGAAATGGGCCATTTTTCAAATGAACTCAGAATTCGATGAAACTAGTTTTGTTGGGACCGTATCGTCAAAACATAGCTAGATTTATTTTTCTGGAATTTTTCGAATCAGTATATGGCCCCGGCAAACTGAAATGCACGTTCAAATTAAATATTGAATGTTTTATATTTTAATCCGAATGAAAACAGACTGAAACAGTCGAATGGGCCTACGAAACATATCCCATTGTGTTCGGAATGGGGGTAAAACGCTAGGGACGACAGTCGTTGGGTTTGGATTGGTGTTCGTGTGTGGAAGAGGGTATTTTATAGATTTTAAAATTTATAAATAAATAAAAATATTCCATTGGTCAACATCTTTCTCTCTCCCCGATAAAACCACCTGACCGACGGCGATAAAAGCTCCAAACCTTCTCTCCTCGATTCTTCGTTATACACTCGATAAAATCCAACGCCACAGTAAGGGATTTTGTAGAGCTTCGAATTCTCTTCAAATCCATATAAGTATTGGATTTTTTCGTTGCCTGTAGCTCAAGATCCACCTGCTCGAATTCGCCAACTTCGCGCCGCCGACAGGAGCTGGATTCGCCAACGAGCTGGACGAGACCGGTGGCGCTAGGAAGCTCTCTCGGATCCCTTCGACGCTGTATAATCTGATCGGGCTATAGCTTCATGGATTGATCGAAAAGTGAAAACCTAGTTTCGAATCAAAATCTGAGGTATCAGCTATGTTTATTTTCAACAGTTTTAACACATTTAAACCGTTGCAAACTTTGAAAAATCATATCTTTTTCGTGTATTGATGAAATTCGATGAAACAGGAAACATCGTGACCGTGTGGACATCTTCTACATTCTAGAAGAGACCGCATATTTTTCTGAGCCTTCTGCTATTTTTGGTTGTGTTGAACCCAATGTGAGATTTCTAAATTATAAACGATATGGAAAACGACAATGTATAAATTATATAGTCGATGTATGAGTTACATAAGTGTTGTACACCTCTTGTATAAGCGTTGTATAAGTTGTACGTTCGATGTATAAGTTGTATATGCGTTGTAAAAATTATATATGTGTTGAAATAGAAGAGAAATGCTATATATATATATATACGCCCCTCGTCCACAAACCATGGAAGATATTTATTGGTTGTGATTGGTGTGAAAATTGATTGATAGCGAATGGTTGATTGAAATTGTTTGTGGTTGAAATTGATTGATTGTGGTTGAAAAATACCCGTTTGTGGTTGAGAAATATTTGGTTGAAACCACATAGGATTAGTTTGTGGAAATAAAAAAAATATACATGCCGCCTGCGTGCGATCTAGATGCATGATTCCCCATTGTCAAAAGCTGCGAGGCTTTAAGGTAGAGCGAGGATCCGTACTAGGGATGGTCCCGGTTTTAACTACCCTGCCGTTATGCTGCCGAAATTTTGAATAATATTCATGTGTTAGAATTATTTTCCTGTGTTGAAACTATATTCGTCTGTTGAATAGAAAACCTTAATCTGTTGAATCGGTATTCAATCGTTGAATTGAAATTCATGTGTTGAATAGTATTCGTGTTTTGAATAAATTGTTTTAACAATAAAATCACCTTTTTATCTATATCTTTATATATATATATAAACTATAGAAAACCTTCATGTGTTGAATCGAAATTCATTCGTTGAATAGAAATTCATGTGTTGAATGGTATTCGTGTTTTAAATATAAAAATCACCTTTTACCCTATATATATAAACTATAGAAAACCTTCATCTGTTGAATCGATATTCATTCGTTGAATTGAAATTCATGTGTTGAATGGTATTCGTGTTTTGAATAAATTGTTTTAACAATAAAATCACCTTTTCATCTATATATATATAAACTATAGAAAATCTTCATGTGTTGAATCGAAATTCATTCGTTGAATAGAATTTCATGTGTTGAATAGTATTCGTGTTTTAAATATAAAAATCACCTTTTTATATATATATATAAACTATAGAAAACCTTCATGTGTTGAGTTGAAATTCATTCGTTGAATTGAAATTCATGTGTTGAATGGTATTCATATTTTGAAAGAAATTGTTTTATAATAAAAATCCTATTTTTTTATCATCAATATGAACTATATAAAATAATCTTGTTTTGAAATAAATTGTTTTATAATAAAAATCCAATTTTTATCATTGATATGAACTATATAAAATAATCTTGTTTTGAAATAAATTGTTTTACATTAAAAATCACATTTTTATTATATACATGAATTGTTAAAAATAGTGAAGTGCTGAAATAGAAAACAGTTAGATAAAAATATCATTTTTACCAAATGTATGAAATTCATATAGTTTTAAAATCGAAGAATCGATATATATATATATATAAATAGAATTGAAATATATCGAATAACGAAGCTGCAGTTCGTATTTTGAAACCGTGATTTCAAACGATTAGTGCGGGAGATCCGACCATCGGATTTTCCTGAAATCGCAACCGTTGGGTTCGCTTTGGAAATATCTTTCCAACGGCACCAACTTTGTAAAAATCCAACGGTTGGATTGTCTGGAATATTTAATTCAAATCTGAAGAAAAACAGCACCAGAATCGATTATATATATATATAATTATATTTAATCGAATAACGACGCTGCAGTTCGTATTTTGAAATCGAAACTTCAAACGATTGTACCGGGAGATCCGACCGTCGGATTTTCCCAAAACTGGAACCGTTGGATTCGTTTTGAAAAGATCTTTCTAATGATGTAAATTTTGTGAAGATCCAACAGTTAGATTTTCAGATATGTGTAAATCAAATCTGAAGAAAAACAGCGCCACGGTCGCATTATGGCCCGAAGCGTCGTTTTGAATAAATTGGCTATTTTAAAATAAATAAAAATAGTGATAAATCGTTATAAAATATTATAAACGATATGGATGTGAAATTTAGAAACTAACTGAAGGTTGGCTAAGTCGAATGGTTTCTTGGGTATTGATCTGATGTTGGTTTCGGCCTTCGGGGTTAATATTTGGGAAATCGTTCTCTTACTGATTAACGGTTAGTGACTAATGAATTGAAATGATGCGTAGTAGTGTTTGTGTAGCACTTGTTTATTATATACGCGAGTTGCTCAGAAATATCCCACTCTGAATAACTGAATCGACGATAAGAAATCGAAGATGAAGACGGTGGTCGAAGACTGGAAATCTTCACCTCGTTTGGATGGTAACTGATGTCCTGATTGGGAGGCATCACGAAATATGGATAATGAGTGGTGACTGTCCAGACGTATGTGGAGATCGATGGGTTTGCGAGGTATATAGTGCCTCCGGTTTCGTTCAGACTCAGAATGGACTTGCAAATGGACAGTGTGTCTGACATTGGAAATTTATTCTGTGTGATTGATAACCATCAGTTGCACGGTGTAAATTTTCTGTGTGGCATGCTAAGATGCAGTGATCAGGGCTTCTGTTGAAAAGTAAAGTCTCGTGGTGATGATCAAAGCAACGCCTGTGTGGCGTAGCCTTGTGTATAACGTGAATTCGCGAACCTCACACCATAGTATGAACCAGAAACGGGAGAGGACCTCAGGGAGGACATGCGTTTCTTTCTAGCTAGAAGTGGCGTCAGTGGTTTTACACGCCCTGACGAGTTTGACTTATGTGGTTGTTACTGTTGCGAGGCGCCTCGGTTAAATCGAACGATCCGGGTCCGATGGAGTCATTCGTTGGCTCATTTACGCCCCAAAGGGCGGGGAAACGTAGTGTTCAGGAATTTAATCCACATCGGTGGACCGGCCCTGTCGCTCCAAGGGTCGATGCGCTCTGACCCTGAGGCTCGGGCTAGAGAGCCTCGAAGTCGGTAAGGACTATCTTTTGCCTTGGTTCATGGCAGAAATCCAATTTTCAAATACGTGACCGTGCGGTTTAGATTGTATACCTATATATGGCGACATAGTGGTATGGGGCATTAATGTCATCTATGATTGATGCTTATGATTTGAAATTGCTTTTGAAATATATAAACACTAGTAATAATATAAATTCTTTTGTTTTATTCGTATCAAGCATATTTTGTCCGTTATAAGGTAAAAACTCTATCCTCCGGTTTGCGTTGCATTATGTGATGGGAACTGAGTCTTATAATGGCTTCATTTTTCTGAAAAGCATTGCGATGTTTAAAAGAATTATTTATTTTAAAAGCACTGGCAATCCAATGGAGTAAACCCGTTCCACGAAAGTGGCGTGGTCCTGTGATTAGCCAATTGTATAATGTGTTGAGTAGATTTCTCATACCAGTCCCATGACTGACTCGTAGTTTGTTTCACTTTCAAACTCGGGTGCCCCTTTTTCTGCACGGGCAGCCTTGTATTCAGGTTTAGCTGGCTTTCTCTGGATAGCTGGAGTTGAAGATGGATTCTATCATTTATCTCTTTTTATGCTGTTCAGCTACTATTGTACATATTATGTTTGTTTCCGCTGTAGACATTTATGTATAGCTAAACTGTATTTGTACTAAGTATGATCCTGTGTACTGTGTAACTCTAATGATTATGTTTATCCAGTATATTCTATGGTGCATTATCTGGTGTATTTATTTAATTATGTTCTGCTATTATCTGTTTATGTGTTATATTCCAAAGAGTACCCTTGCCGCCGTCAGTACGGGGTTTGGGGTCGTCTCATTATTATTATTTAGTTAATAGTAATTAAAGTGATGGTTGGTAATTGGAATTCAAAGTAAAAGTGATTAGATGATAATAAGTAAGGTCGAAAGAACATAAGAGTTTTATAAAAGGATTTATGATCTAAGTTTTCAAAACGAGATTTGTAAATGGAAATCGATTATTGGGCGTGGGTTTTTCATTTAAAACCCAAAAATATAGGTGAAGTAATGTTTCAAGTACAAAGGGGCATTTATTGGAAATATACTTAATTAAAGCAATTAAGTAAAGAGATTATCGAACGAAGATTTCAAATGTAAGCTACGATTAATAAAACCAATTTGAAATCAAAGTGGTAAACGAGATTTGAATATCTGTGGTTAAGTGGCAAACTGATATTATTCTGAGGTAAGAACGGGTTGATCAAGGTTTGAGAGGTAACTAAAATACCCCAACTTGGTTGGCTTCACTATTATCGAGGAATAGTATTATTTTGGAGCGAGTGAAGGTGTTGAAAATAGTTTTACCGTATACGAGGGATATCGAACTCTAATACAAGGTTTTGGAAATAAATAATATTGCAATATTTTTTTTCAAAAGAAATAAGAATATTGTTTTCAAATTATATCGAATATTTGTTTATTCGATTAGAGTTGATCGAATATCGTATTTAAGTTGGAGTTAGTCAAACCATATATTCAGGAAGAGTTTCCATTGCATACGACTGCTAGCGTAATTCGCTGGGCTGCAGATAGCCTACGGCGGTCGGATGTTTCCTGAGGGAATCAGGCGTAACCATTGTGATCGCTGCGATCTAGAGTCAAGCGAATGGAGTTAAGTCGAGTATTAGTTAATCGATAGGAGTAATCAAGTCGAGTGAGTCAAGTTAGAGTTAAGTCATATATTAGAGTTGATTAACGATTTTGTTAAATATATTTTAGAAGAGGCCAAGTCATGCCAAGTACTGAATCATTGAAATCATTTCATGAACACATTTGTTATTTGGTAGTTAAATCACCGACTATCAAACCTGACCAATACTATTG
Source organism: Allium sativum (assembly GCA_030737875.1). Classification (NCBI taxonomy): domain Eukaryota; kingdom Viridiplantae; phylum Streptophyta; class Magnoliopsida; order Asparagales; family Amaryllidaceae; genus Allium; species Allium sativum. The sequence goes on along the minus strand of CM060919.1, from coordinate 561,567,179 downwards.
TTGGTATGGAAAGACCGGGATCGAATTTATATTCGAAAACCATTCCGACCAACAAATACGTGAAGACGTCGATTAAAGACGGAGCAAGTGAAGACCGTGGATCTTCATAAGCGGAAGGACTACTTGTCGAATCTCTCTGGCTTGCAACCATAGTTATTCGGTTTGTGATTCTGTCATGGTTGAATCCACGGATTTGCAAGGACTATTCGCTACTGATCCATGGGGTGATTCCTATATGAGATGTGGTAGGAGGGTGCCTTCGGTTCATCCTATTCCTGGATGACTTGTATGGACGAGTGTCTGACGGCGTATTTCCAAAGGAATTATGTACGTTGATTTCTTCAAACGTACCTTAGTTGGTGGCGGAGGACGACGGTTCTCTTAGCTTAACCACTAGAGTATTTTTTTGGACGTCAATTAGTGATATCTGGCGGATCTGACGTTGTGGCATTCAAAGTGAATGATGGCCAGATGTTCTGGAGATAAATACTAGCCTCAAGCCTCATCAACTGGGAAATGTCAAAAATCGGGCAGCCAGCATGGCTATGTGGGTCGCTCCCATTAGGGTATATGATCACCTATCTAGAGACATTCCTTTTGCTTCTTTAATCTATCGATGCTGTCCCTTTTCGGGCAGGCGGTTGCTCATCCCAACCGTCGGTGATATACATTCAATACACTTAAGCGAAATGTGTGGTCGGTCATGAGAGGGCCGGGTTGCAAGACGTTCTTGTTGAACCCAGTGTATTTGCCTCTAGAGATACACTATCAGCAGGTGGTCCCATACCTTTTCAAGGTTGGAATCCAATATCCAATAAGCACCCGCGGTTTTGGTTTGTATACTATATATAGGAAGCGTGAGATGCAAGCTTTCCTCTAGATTGTTATTTATTTGTATTTAGACAATATGATAATATCAGAGTAAGTATGATTTCAAAAACGTTTTGGTTTATAGTGAGGTAAAAACCGTCTGTGTTTATGTGTGGACTGGTCTTACTATTATCCTTTGATTTCAGAAAGGATTTTCCAAAGTTAAACAAGTGTTTGTTATGTGAATTTATCACTGATAGTATCTCAGACTGACCAGGTGTAATTTGTTTTAAATCAAATGTGCTCGGGTCAGACCGAGTATGTTCCAGGTTAGGTTTCGCTTGGAGTTTCAGGAGCTAGAAGCAGGAGGCTTCACCGCTAGATATATACAGATATTATTCTGCTGTGACTGATATGTTGTACTCGGATGATTGGTATGTATACAAAGTTCTTTTGTATAAGGAGATTTTTTATATTATATTTTATTCGTTCCGCTGTGAGATTCTGATGTGTTCTTCTTCTTTCTTCTATTCTAATACTTCTTTCTTTCTATTCTCACCCTATAAATTATTTCTCATGACAATATGGGGGTTCGATACTTGGGTTTTTGGCAAGCGAAACGGGTTTATGTATTGTTGTCGAAGACTCGAGCGTCGAGCGTTTCCCCGGGTCGTTACACATAACATCACAGCGGAAATAAACTCTGTATATAACTAATGCCGAAGCCTCCTGCTCCAACTCTCCCAAATATACCCGTAAAATCCTGACTACTTGACTGCCCGTACAAATTTTGGCACCCAAGAGTTTAGGGAAAATACAAAACAAAATAAACTCTGGGTTAGTCATGGGACTAGTGTGAGTAAACTCCAATCGTTCGGTTTAACTTTTCAAAATCCTTTTCAAAAGAAAGGATAATCGTAAGACAAATCCACACATAAATACGGATGGTTTTTACCTTACAATAACCCAAAACATTTTCAAAATAAATACTATTATGATATTATAATAGTGTCTAATTACAAGTAAATATCAATTTATCATAAAGCTTGCATTTCACGCTCTACATATATAGTATACAATCAAAACCGCGGGCTCTTATTGGAGATTGGATACCTACTATGACAAGGTATGGAACCACCTGCCGATAGTGTATCTCTAGAGAGGAATACACTGGGTTCAACAAGAATGTCTTGCAACCCGGCCACATATGACCAACCACTCATTTCTCTTGAGTGTATCGAATATGTTGTCACCTAAGGTTGCTAGCAACATAACCGTTCCCGGGAGATACAGAAGCGAAAAGAAGTAACAAATATGAATATTCTCTAGATGGTGACAATACACCCTAATGGGGGCGACCCACATAGCCATGCTGCCTGCCCGATTTTTGTCATTTCCCGGTGTGAGGCTTGAGGTCATAACTTATCTTTTGAAACATCTGGCCGCCGTTCACTTTGAATATCACATCGTCATACCCGCCAAATCACAAATTGATTTCTCCAAAAATACCACAGGTATAAAGCTAAGAGAAACGAATTTCTCCACCACCAACGTAAATAAATTTGAAGAGATCAACTTACGCAATCCACTAGATATACTCTGTCAGACATTCGTCCATACAAGTTGTCCTAGGACTGGACAATCCGAAGGCACTATTCTGTAAATCCATCCTAGGCAATTTCTACCTAGGATCGCCAGAACAGCCCTTGCATAAACTCCGCCGTCTGTTATCTTCATCATATTTGATTCACAATGCTAGTGCCCATACAGAGGGGTTTTCAGATAATAATCTGATCCCAGTCTCTCCGTATTGACAACGGAAAATGGTCAAAAACTTTGATAGCCGGTGATTTAACTATCAAAGGAAAACATCCATGCACGCAACGATCTTATTTCCAAATGGAAATTTTTATTGATCAACCATCAATCAACACATAGCCCTTTAAATTAATTTAGCCTTAATTTATTCGTTTCTCCAATATCTTGTTTCCCATATTTTACGAATATTTCTCAAAACCTGTTTGTTTTACCTGATCCTTGGAAAAATGTTTCCATCTATATCAAACTATTTATTTCCTGTATTTACAAAATATCTCTTTTAACATCGGGAATCAATTCCATATATTTACAACTCTTATTTTCCCATATTCCGAAAATATACATTCTTAACATTGGAAAACATTTCCTTATCTTATTCACGCATCTCTATTCTTCCCCATTCATCAATCTCTAACTGTAAACTAGTAAGAGAATAATTTACCCAGTATCAACCCCGAAGGCCGAAACCCACATCAGATCGATGCTCAGAAAAATCTCTCAACTTTACAGACCTCCAGTTAGATTCTAATTTCCTTAACTCCATTTCTTGACTTCAAAAATCATTTCATTTCTATATTTAGAAAAATATTCTGATTTTACTTGGAAACATTTCCAAAATATTTAAATTAAAAATATAACTTTGATTCTTTATTTTGATAAATTAATAATATTAAATTGAAAGGTCTTAATTAAAATTGGAAAGTAAATAGTATCTTTCTGAATTCGATATAATCGAATTCCAACTTAAAACCCTCTTTCGAATAATTTATATTCAATTAACGTTCTGTACTACAGAATAAATTCCCTGTTTTCTGGTTAACACCATTTCTAAATTTCTTTTTTTTAATCACTTCAATATCTATTGTTTTACTTTTACAAACCATTTAATTTGCAATACACTTGCCTTTAGGAAAATCATTATTCACTTTAAAAATGAATATTATTCCTTTACAGGAAATTGGATGGGTAATATCAAGTCAGATCTTGATTCTTACTTGTAAATACCATTACCGATTCAAATTCGGTTTATCAACTTGTTATAGAAAATCATATTCATATTTTACTTCAAAAATCTATATTTACATGTCAACTTCTTATTTATATAACTAGTTTATAAAATCTCAATCTCATATCCGATTTTAAATCATTGGTTTTAAACCAAATATTCTCTCTCTTATCAGAAATCTAATATATTTTTTTTAAATAAATTATTTTTCTAGCACTCGACATAGTTGCATTAGTTATAAATCGCTATGGAATTCAATACTACCCACATTCCAAACATCGAACGAATTTCATCATCTCCTTTGTTTATCAATTTATATTCCCGATTTATCTGATAATAATTATTCCACTTCATGGTAAATATTTTTTATAAACCAAACTAATATAATTTAACAAGTTATTTTATTCCGGCCAATCGAAATTCAACTTCTATTTTAAAATAGAATTTCTTTTTAAAATCCCAATTTCTTTTCTAATATATTTGAATATATTTTACGGTATTTAGATATCTATTTATTTCAGGTTGATGTTGTTCAAACAGCCCAAACACACAATAATCAATCCCGGATTATTCATCACATCATATAATGCAATATATGAAAATCAACAATATAATTGTTGAGGAATCCAGTGGGATCCCTCCGAAACACGAACATAAATACTGATGATGTGGCCACATCATCAGAATTATCCCCGGGTGTCTAGAATGTGATTCTATATCTATCCAGTATATTAAAACTTCGAATATACGTTCATGACGCGTATACGCGAAATCTATATATACTCGATTGTCCATATTCAAAATAAATAAATATTCAAATACGTGTAAAACGATTTAAATTTCAAAACAAATTTGTTTTCATTTGAAAAATATACTCTTCACACTCGTTCTAGGATACTACTGATCCTATCTCTAACGAGTCATTCTAATTGGATATTACTAATCCAATATCTGATGAATTCTTTCGTATGGTTCTAAGGTGCCTTGTTCTCGAGCTCTGTAAACCAAAGCTCTGATACCAAACTGAGACGACACGAACTTCCCCGGTAAGGAAAGCACAGATAGAATTGAGGACAAGACAAAATAGAACGCAGACGGAAGAACATTTCATTGTTATTACAACAATTCCATCAGATAAAAGAATATACAGAGTATAAATGAATAAATTATATTCGGTAAATATCAGAGATTACAATAAATTACATAGCAGCGGATAAATATACAAAACACAACTGAAATTGATACACGGATACAGAGCTTTCCGAGCATCGTTCCAGCTGTTAATCAGGACCCTGTGGATATAAATCTGCAAAACCAAAACTACTAGCTGCCCGTGTGGAAAATAGGGGCACCCAGAGTTTAGGTTAAAACAATAAACTCCAGGTCATTCATGTGACTGGTGTGAGAACTAAAACAGTTATTAATATTGGTTTTAAAGTTAGGTAAATCAAGGGACCACGCCGTATAACACGGAACGGGTTTCCTCCCGAGAATACCAGTGCATAGAACAAACAGCGCAATGCTAAATAAAGAAAAATGAAGCTGTTATAAGACCCAGGTCCCATCACACAATGCAACGCAAGCCGGAGGATAGGGTTTTCCCTTATAACATCCAAAGCATGCTTGATACGTTTAAAACACATTATTTGATACTATTATAGGTGTATAGTGTCAAAACAATTTCAATCATAAGTATCAATCATAGGCGGCATAGCTACCATCTACTATGTCGCCATACTAGGCTCTACAAATAAAACCGAAACACATGTATTGGAAATTGGATTCCAACATGAGTCGAGGCAAGGGGCAAGCTCCTCTCCGCGTTCGAGACACTCTAGCAAATGTCCCAGGACCCCACTATGATCCTTGGATCTTCAGGGTCGGTCCTCTCTTACTTTTGAGGATTAGTTATTCCTGAACACACGTTTCCCAGTCCTTACAGACCTATATCCGAGGCGCCTCGTATCCAACAACCACACAGGTGAAAAGTATATAAATGTCAGGGCTGGTAGGTCACTGACACCACCCTAGCTAGAAAGAAACGTCGTGCTCTCCCTGCAGTCACTATCCTGTTTTTGACTCATACCGAGGTGTGAGGCTCGCGAATTCACGTTATACACAAAGCTACGCCACACAGGCCGTGCTTTGATCATCAACCACAAGACTTTGCTTTTCAACAGAAGCCTTGATCAATTGCCACTTACGCGTGCCACACTGGCAATTCACTCCATGCGACTGGTGTCCATCGATATACAACCTCTGAACTCGTACGTCTTAGAGAAGAGCGTTAAGCAAGAGAATAAATTCTCCGCCACCAAACAGATGTATATTTAATAGAGATCAATCAACACAGAATAAAATCCAATGTCAGACACACAATCCATTTACAAGTTCGTTCTGGGTCTGAACGAAACCGGAGGCACTTTCCTCGCATATCCATCCATCTCCACGTACGTTTGGATGATCACCAACTGTTTCCCTCATCTTGGGTGTACAGCCCAATCGAGATCATCAGTAATCACCCAAACGATGTGAAGACTTCCGGTCTTCAACCACCGTCTTCATCTTCGACATCTCGTCGAATCGGTTATTCAGAATGGGTATAAACCCGGCCTTTCTGAATAACCCACGTATATGATAAACAAATGTTACACAAACACAACGAATGCCTCATTCCAATTCAGAATATTCTTTTATTCACAAAATCACATTCTTAGGGAAGAGGTTCCCATTAATTTTATCCAAGATAAATTCTTCTAAATTTATTCTTTAATCTTCCTTTGGATATCATTTCAAACTAGTTGGGATTAGCGAACCACACCGAAGTAATTATTTATTTTATTTCCCAATCCCAACCTATACATCCCATGGAGAAAACTGGTAATACTCCGCATCTAACACCATGGTGTTATCGGTAAAATTAATTACCATTTCACGTTCAAATCTAATTAAAGATTTAACTATCGCTTTGGAGCAAAACTGGTGGCACTCCATTCTCGATCACCTTTCAGATTTGATAATTTAAATTATCAATTCACATTTTAATCTAATTAAAGATTCATTAAAACTCCACTTAGTTTTAATCTTCTCAAAAATCAACATCTTGCCTTTAACTGGGTTAAAGAACCAATGTCATCTAAAACACGATTCACGATAAACCCAAATCATATTTGATATTAAATACCAGGCTCTGAATAGAAAAATATCGGCTTATATTCAATATCAAATTCTGGAACCAACAAATATCGTATTGGAAATAACGATATAAAATATATCTTTCAAATCCCCATAACAATATTCGTATAGTCACGAAATCCAACATCGAAATATTCCGAAGATAATTTCGATTCAACACCAGTCCAATTCACGTATTGGGAATATTGATTATTTTTAAAATCACTTTCAAATTCAATTTATTTATTTCAAAAATAAGTTGATTTTAATTCTAGTTCAAAACTAGTTCATTTCGATAAAAATCTATTTTTATCTTCTCAAATATGGAATTTTTCAGCCTAATTTTTCCCAAATCATTTCTTATGATTTTACCCAAATTATGGATATTTTTAATAATTTTATCAAGGCCCGTACAGTCGATTTCCATCAACGGCCATCGAACTGCACTTACAACGACCTTTTCTAAATTTGATTTGGACATAATTCCAAATTCAACCATTAGATTTCAAATTTCTAATATTCATTGGAAAGCTCTTTTCGATATGAACCCAACGGTTCCGGTTTTAGGAGAATCCGACGGTCGGATCTCCCGCAACGTCAATTTGAAGTCAATGGTCGAAATTCACGAACTACCGCGGCGCGGCGCGTTCTTTTCGGGCCATTATATATAATATATATATATATATTATATATATATATATATATATTTCGTCGATTTCCTTTTTAAAACGTATTTTATAAAACGTTTTAAATTCGTTTTCAAAACCATTTCAACTTCATCTTCAATTTCAAATCGAGTTGATTTCAATTCAATTCGAATTCATTTCAATTTTATTTAATTCGAATTCAAATTCGTTTCAATTCAATTTCTGTTCGTTTTAAATTTCATTCAAAACAATTTCAATTCGTTTTTAATTCAATTTCAATCTAATTCAATTTGAATTCATTTCTATTCAATTCGAATTCAAATTCACTTTCTATTCAATTTGAATTCAAATTCACTTTCTATTCAATTCAAATTCATTTCAAATTGATTCAATAAAATTTCAATTTGAATTTTAATCTAATTTAATTTGAATTTCATTTCAAAATATTAAATTTTGAAATCAATTTTCAATATTCATTATAAAATGAATAAAATCGATATAAATATCATTCGCGTCAAAATAACGCATCTCTAATCAACATGGCTTTATATTTTTCAAAAACTACGTTATTCTATTCAACAAATGAATATATATTCTATTCAACACATGAATCTATATTTCTTTTAACACACGACCATTTTTGTTATGTAAAATATTTTATAAATCATGGTATCTATCATTTCATTTTTAATTAGACTCCACCGTGAAGTAGTTCTAATTTTAAATATGATAAAGATGTATTTTGTTATTAAAACATTTTACTCAACACATAAATAGTTTCAACACATGAACATCGTCAACACATGACTATTTTTATATTCAACACATGAATTTCCTTTTATAATATTGATTATTTTCCCGATTGGAATGAGGCCCAATCAATCACCATATAATGTTAATTATATGGATTCCATACAACACATGTATATAATAGCAATGATAAACAATCAACCATCATCCAAGGTGCACCACACAATGGCATAAGCATCAAATATAAATAATCGACGCTTACACAGTCTGTCGACCAATCGATCGACATATAATTAAATAATTGGGATTAGTGTACCCAAATATCATCCCAACACCCGTGTGGGGTTTCAAATCAACAAACACAGATTTTTATTTGTGCAGTTGGGCGATGTGTGAAATTTATCGACCCAATCAATATTAGTCAAATTAGTGTATATAAACAAATCGGCCGATTTGTTTATAAATATTCATTTATTCACATTCACGTTAAAAATTATATTTTTAACGATAATTAATTTATTTCAACACATCTACATTTATTATCGATTTCACATCAACAACACAAACAAATTTCACAACACATCAATTAAACAAACAAGCCATCCATGGTCTGTGGATGACGGGTGTCGGGTGCTGCTAAGCACCGTCTGCATCCTAGTATATATATATATATATAACTAGAAAAAGAAATTTAGAGTGAGAAGTTCTCACCGATAGCTATTCCAACTCCACGACACATCATTTATAGAAATCTTCATCGTTCTCGCCTTTTTGTCAACTTCGTTGCCCGTATTCACTACATATATAAAAATCGAATTTTTACTTCGCTATTCAATATATAAGAATCATATTTTTACATAGCTATTCAATATATAAAAATAATATTTTTACACCGCTACTATATAGATAAAAATTCTATTTTTACAACGATGTTATATAGATAAAAATTCTATTTTCATCACGATGTTATATAGATAAAAATTCTATTTTTATCACGATGTTATATAGATAAAAATTCTATTTTTATCACGATGTTATATAGATAAAAATTCTATTTTCATCACAATGTTATATAGATAAAAATTCTATTTTCATCACGATGTTATAAAAACAACAACAACAACAACAAAGCCATATATCCCAAACAAGTTGGGGTTGGCTAGATATGGAACCCAAAATTAAGGTAAAATAACTAATAACAATATATAAAAAGAGTTTAAAATAACCAAACAGATTAAAGTAAAAAGGTTCAATAAATGTGAAATAAAGTTCTAAAAAAAATTAAAATTAAAATAATTAAACAGATCTAAAAATAATAATAATTAACATATATATATATATATATATATATATATTAAAAAAAAAATCCTAAGGTTCTGGTACATGGATTGCCAACTTCCATGCACTTCTATCTACCACAAGCTCTTCAGATATACTCCAATTTCTTAGATCTCTCTTTATTATCTCTTCCCATGTCATTTTAGGTCGACCTCTACCTCTCTTTGGGCCTTCGGCACGACCTATAACTCCAACGTGCACAGGAGCATCGCGTGGTCTACGTTGGATATGTCCAAACCATCTCAAGCGGTGTTGGACTAACTTCTCTTCAATAGGTGCAACTCCAAGTTTTTCCCGAATATCCTCATTTCTAATCCGATCTCATCTGGTATGCCCACAGCTCCAACGCAGCATCTGCATCTCTGCTACACTTATCTTCTGCACGTGTTGCCTCTTAGTAGGCCAACATTCTGCACCATATAACATTGCAGGCCTGATTGCTGTCCTATAGAACTTTCCTTTAAGCTTCTGAGGAATCTTCCTATCACAGAGAATGCCAGATGCTAGCTGCCATTTCACCCATCCTGCTTGAATTCTAAAACTAACATCCTTATCAATCTCTCCATCAAACTGCAACATAGATCCTAAGTATCGAAACGATTCCTTCTTGGGTACTACGCTACCAGCCAAGGTGACCTCTCCGTCATCTGACCTAGCACCGCTAAACTCACACTTCATATACTCAGTTTTTGTTGTGCTAAGCCTGAAACCCTTTGATTCCAAGGTCTCCCTCCACAACTCCAATTGTCTATTGACCCCTATTCTACTTTCATCAATCAGCACAACATCATCGGCAAAGAGCATACACCAAGGGGTCTCCTTTTGTATATCTTTCGTGATTTCATCCATCACTAATGCAAAAATATAGGGGCTCAAAGCCGAACCTTGATGTAACCCTATGTTAATTGGGAAGTCTCTGGTCTCACCATCGCATGCCCTTACACTAGCCACAACCCCCTCGTACATATCCTTGATAAGGGTAATATACTTTGATGGCACTCTCTTCCTTTCTAGTGCCCACCACATAACCTTCCTCGGCACTCTGTCATAAGCTTTCTCCAAGTCAATAAAAACCATGTGAAGATCTTTCTTTTGTTCCCTGTATCTCTCCATAAGTTATATAGATAAAAATTCTATTTTCATCACGATGTTATATAGATAAAAATTCTATTTTTATCACGATGTTATATAGATAAAAATTCTATTTTTATCACGCTATTCTTCATATAAAGATTTTGCCTTTTCAAATATAAAGATTTCGCCTTTTCAAATATAAAGATTTCGCCTTTTCAAATATAAAGATTTCGCCTTTTCAAATATAAAGATTTCGCCTTTCATAACATAAAAATTTCGCCTTTCATATCCTACCATATAAAGATCACATTTTTATTATCTATATAATATGAAAATTATATTTTCAACCTTTACATGCGATAAAAATTATATTTTTAACCTTTCTATATAATAAAAATTATATTTTTCTCCTATAAAAATCCTATTTTTATTATCGCCATTCTATAAAAATTCCACCCTTTTAATTTAACTCCTAACATACAACAAAAATTTGTTTTTTATTTAAATTAATGACTTTCACACAAGAAAACTGATTTGAAAACATTAAATAAAAATAAATAGAAGAACTTACAGAAGGTGGAGAAGAAGGCGGGGTGGCGCTGCGTCTAGGTGGCAGGAGGGGTTCGGCGAGGGTGGTCAGGTGGCGGTGGAGGTCGGTGCAGGCGGTTGCGGTGGCTGCTGTGCTTCGCGGTGGTGGTCAGGGCGTGGGGTTGAGGGCTGCGTCGGGTTCGATCTGGAGAGGGGGAAAGGAAGGAGAAGAGGAGGGGCGGCGGATGGAGGCGGGGCGCCCTGCCCCGAGCGGCGGCGGCGATTAGAGGGGGGGCGGCGGCGATCGATCGCGTCCCCCCTTTCTCTTGTTTTTTTTATTTCCGTATGAATCGATTTTGAAAAAAAGGAGGAGGGCCCAGAAGTTAAAAGGAAGAGAGGTTTTAATTTTTTTTTATTATTTTAATTTCAAAAAGTTGACTTTTATTTTCGACCTCTAAACGAGGCCCACCGCCTGTCGTCCATAGCTAATTACCCCCATTCCGAACACAATGGGATATGTATCGCAAGCTGATTCGACCGTCTCGATCAGTTTCCGTTAAAATCAACATATAACTCTATATATTGAATTTGAACGCGCATTTCAATTTACCGGGGCCACATACTAACTCTAAAAATTCCCGAAAAATATTTTCTAGCTTCGTATTGACGATACGGTCCTAACAAAACTAGTTTCGTCGAATTCTGAGACCGTTGGAAAAATGACCATTTTCCAGTCGATTAAAATCAACTGAAACTAATCAAACGCGTTTTCTTTTGCCACGCTCACATATTGATTCGAAAAATTATGAAATTTGGAATCTAGCAATAACTTGACATCACGGATCCAACAAAAGTGGTTTCGTCGAAATCCGAGGTCGTTTGCAAAATGGCTATTTTTAAGGGCCGAAATTCCATAGCGACTATTCTGAAATTTCAACTGGACATATCTTTTTATCCCCGCTATGAAATTTTGATTTTTCGGATTCCTTGGAAACATATTCCTAATTAGATCCTAATGTTTTTGGTTTCACTAAAATCCGGATTGTTTTGCACCCGATACATTCAATTGAAGTTTGAAATCGAATTATCGAACTACCGCGCCATTTTCAATTCTATTTATAATTATATATAATTATTTATATTCTAACGACGATGTATATAATATATACGTTCGAATTCTATTCAAAATAATTTTCTCGTCGATATTATTTAAAATAATTCATTTTAAATGTTCAAAATTCGCTAAAATTGCCAAAATAAAAATTTTAAACTGGCCCGCATTTTCGGGTTGTTATACCTGTTTTCCTGCATCCACAAATGTTATCAACATGAATAACACTAATTTCGAACCATTACCGCCCCTCCTCGACTCCAGTATTTCGAACCGCGTTTCAACCATTACCGCCCCTCCTCCAACCGCTGCTGCCACCTTGCCTCGTAGCCAACGAGTCCATCATAGTAACAACCCTCACCATCTTTGCTGACTCGCGAGCCACCTCCTCCGGGGGTTTTGAACGCAGTAATGCCCGCTACTCTTTTGTAAAACCCATTCGCATATAAGCTCTCTTTACCAACGTCTAGCTCGCTCCTTCCAGATAATTTGAATCCAAGAAAATGCAATTTGAACTCTGTAACCAGTATGTTGCGTTGAAGAGATTATATCCCTTGGTTTATCTTGTGCATTTTTAGTAGAATGATAAGTTTACATTATATTTTTCTCATGCCATTCAAAAATTTTGATCTCAGCCTGGTAAAACAAAGGATGGAGGAAGTGTATTTATAGGATTTCTAAATTCCTTGGGTGCCAAGGAATAACAGATTGTAGAACGTAGATTAGCTATACGCAACTTTAATGTTTTGATTTGATCTTTCGAAACCATCGTCATGGTTTCTCTTGCTGATTGGAAAGAGAAAGCACACAAACATGTGAAGTATAAAAAGGAACTAGACATTACGTTGGTAGGTATACTAGATGTACAACATATATATAGAATTAGTTTTTTCCCTGCGTGAAATACGGAAGGGTACGACTCTCTTAAGTATGAAGTAATAGGAAATCTATGGAGTTCGAGTAGGTATGTTCTTGCTTTATGGTAGCAGTTGAAATTTTGAAGAGTAGAGGTAGGTTTTCAGATTATTAATGGGGACGGTGATAATTCAGTGTCCAGGGGATGGGTACTCTTTCTTTAATTGGTAATAAATCTAGGCCTGTAGGATTTCTTAGTCATGAAGCTTCCGTTCATTTCTTAGTTGGAGAGAACCATCCAAGTTTGTATAGTTTCACTTATCAGCATCATTGTATTTTCTAAAGGTTCACTAAGCGTTTAGAATACATGTGCACGTATGTGTGCATATTTTACGAATTGTGTATGCTTATTAATAACATACACCATGGAGGTTTCACCTAAAGTTCGAAAAAATTGTTGACTTTTAGTTGGTTTGATATTGATGGATTTCATTCCAAACCACTTTTTTTCCTTTCCTTTCCATTTTGGCTTGTAAACGAATTGTGAAGGTAAGGTTTATGGTTTTAAATGAAACTTTGATAACTCGATCATCTCAGATGTATCAGTTTTCGAATCTCGTACGATATGAAATGATGACAAAAATGATGCTCTTAAATCTTGGTAATGAAAAATATTAGTGTACCATTCATTGTTCGAAACTTCTTCTAGTTCCAAGATCAAACTAAGCTTTTGAGACTACTACTCTTAGAACTTAGGAACAGTTAACCTTGTCAAGTCATTCGTACTTCGTAAAATATGTGTTAAAGTTAACGCGGTACTAGCTACACCGAATCCCGTTTATTTATAACTGCTATGGACAAAAATAAAAATATCGTTGATACGAGCAGTGTGTCACGATTCCAAAAATATAACAAAATTGGTTAGTTACTTTATTCTGTGAAATCTCAAAATCGCTAATAAAGGGTGCAAAATACATTAAACAAAAAATTGCTAAATTTTCAAAATAAAAATTATAGTAAAATTCTAAAAATTAAATTTTAACTACATCTAAAAGGATTTGTCCAAATTTGAAACTAATATTTAAATATATTTAAATAACCGTTAAGGTCAAGAACGATTTATACCGCTGCTTTACTGAAAAATTGATTTGGATATAACTCGCAATTTACAAGACGAAATCCCTATTTTTCTCTTCCATTAGAAAAATACAATTCAATGGATTCCAACATTTCTTGTTTCGAAGAGATCCGACCTATAACGAATCCTGTATATTCATTTGAAGTTCAAAACCTAATATTACGAACTACCGCGATGTTACGGGCTCGTTTATAACTATATTATAATTATTACGTTCAACCGTCGTTTAAATAATATATTCATTATTATAATGAAATCCTGAACAGAATTATATCCTTTAAATTGTCAAATTTACTCAATATTGACAGTTCAGCTATTTTCGACTATTTCGGAAATAAATATATTATCACATTATTTATATTTAAATTAAATATTCAAAATATTTGAATTCTAACCATTTAAATTACCCACCCAATACATTAAAATAATTAAATACATTAATTATTAAATAGCTAAAAATCTGGGATGTTACATTCCTTCCCCCTTAAAAGAGTTTCATCCCCGAAATTTCTAAGGTAGGAAAAATGCTACAAACCCCATTTACTAGGTTAAAATCTTCTGTTTTACTTCTTAATTCCCATTTTAATTGAACCAGTTAATTCAATTAAAATACTAACTCATTCTTATTAACGAAAATTTTCAAGAATTCTGAAAATCTTCTAACAACTTAAATTTCCAAAAAAATTCACCAGCATCTCCTTTGCATGGTTCAATCGGTACAATTACAACTCGCCTCTTTAGGCGTTATCCATTCGAAAAGAAAATTAAATAGCCAAGCGGCGTACCAAACAGGCTCATAATCTTATACTCAATTGAAATATAAACTTGTACCTTTTTGTCAGGCTAACAATTCCTATCTCTTCCATTTGCTATTACTTCAGTCAAAATCCATGTATTCCAATTGGTCTCCCATCAACTTATCCACAAATCCAATCATCCGCATATACCCAAGTCAAAATCCATTTAAAAATCCTTACTCACGAGTCCAATTACTTAACGAAGTTAAGTACCATTCCCATATTCTATTGATCCATTAATTTCTCTCATCAGTTATCTTCATCTCAAAATTCTAAAATCTGATTCTTATCTTCAAAAATCAATCCTTTTTAATAATTCGAATCTCAAGCATTTCTCCCTTACCAATTTCATTCTGGATTATCTCTAATCCAATACAATTTCATTTAACTTGATTCAAGTTAAATTTTTATTTATTATTCACTTTTACTATTTCAATCAATTTAACTTCATAAGTTAAATTTTAATTTCAGAATTCAATTTCCTGAGATTTATTTCAAAAAGTTTCAAATCATGTATATTACATATAATAATAGAAATTCAAAAACATTTGAATTTTTGATAACCTGTTTCCTTAATATAATTCAAAACAATATCTTTGGTAGTAATCCGTCACTTGGAAACTCGAAAATAATAGAAAGTTGTGAAGTATAAAAAATGTTAGTTTATTTTTTATTAATCCCCTTATTATCACAAAACCAATTGACTATGTGATGAGGAACATTTTAGTTTATATCCAGGATCTTAGTTCAGTATTTCCCGATGTGGGACAACTTTGAAGCACCATTCAACACAACCCCTTGCTTCAAAGTTGTTGAGATCGAAGCACTTTCTCTTCGATTTGTGATGCACTTTCTCATCGCCTTCAATTGTTGAAGCACTTTCTCTTCAACTCTACTGAAATTCTGTGCTCTGATACCATGTTAGTTTATTTTTTATTAATCCCCTTATTATCACAAAACCAATTGGCTATGTGATGAGGAACATTTTAGTTTATATCTAGGATCTTAGTTCAGTATTTCCCGATGTGGGACAACTTTGAAGCACCATTCAACATCATCATCAGAATTATTTTCCAGCAAACGAAGTGAGTTCAATACTATACCACTTTTCAAAAACACTTTTTTTAAACACTTTTCATTTGGAAATTACTTCAGAATACCTTTAAAAAATATTGAAAAATATTTTCAAACCATCCAGGAGCTTAAAATTCCCTTATATAATTCAGAATTCAATTTCAAACACCTTTCCCAGTTTTCGAAATTTAAAATTCCAAATTCTAATTTAATTCCAGATTTAGTTCATCTAATTTAATATGTTATACAAATTCTGATTGGTTATCTATAACCATCTCGATTATAATCTGATTCGATTATATAAACAAATCAATACATCCAATATATATTATAAAAATTTCAATACGTATACTTCTTTATATCAAAATATATTTTGGGTAAAAATTATTTTATTTACCCTCTTTCAAAGCAATACTATGTCGAAATGCCCTATTCAAGAGTTTAGAAAAACTTTTCGATATAGTGTGCACTACCATATCGACCTGAATTTTTAAACTACTCGACAAACCAATCAACACAATACAAAACCATTTTTAATCAATCTACAAATACGCTCTCTCGTATATATACATTCAAACGCGATCTAGGGTATTACTAACCCCATCTCTATCGAGTTATGCCACAGATCCAAGGTAATCACTTTACCCTTCTGCTCTGATACCACTATAACGACCACGAATTTTCGACTCTGAAAATCGACATAAAAACACCATGTTGATTATTCGAGCATCGGAAATACCAAATCATTAATAGAAAGAAGTTAGAAGGTGAGAAATAGAAAGAAAGAAAATTAGAATAGAAGAAGGAGAAGACAACTGAACTGAATCAGAGTAAATAAGAATCTCACAGCGGAACGAATAAAATATATTATATAAGATAATTTTTGAAATACAAACTGAACTGTATATACATACCATTATCAGAGTATAACTCATAACATCAAAGCGGAAATGAACTCTGTATATAACTAATGCCGAAGCCTCCTGCTCCAAGCTCTCCTAAATATACCTGTAAAATCCTGACTACTTGACTACCCGTACAAATTTTGGTACCCAAGAGTTTAGGGAAAACACAAAACATAATAAACTCTGGGTCAGACATGGGACTGGTGTGAGTAAACTCCAATCATTCGGTTTAACTTTTCAAAATCCTTTTCAAAAGAAAGGAAAATCGTAAGACAGATCCACACATAAATACGGATGGTTTTTACCTTACGATAACCCAAAACATTTTCAAAATCAATACTATTATGATATTATAATAGTGTCTAAATACAAGTAAATATCAATTTAGCATAACGCTTGCATCTCACGCTCTACATATATTGTATACAATCGAAACGCGGGCTCTTATTGGATATTGGATTCCTACTATGACAAGGTATGGAACCACCTGCCGATAGTGTATCTCTAGAGAGGAATACACTGGGTTCAACAAGAACGCCTTGCCACCCGGCCACACATGACCGACCATTCATTTCTCTTGAGTGTATCGAATATATTGTCACCTATGGCTGCTAGCAACATAACCGTTCCCGGGAGATACAGAAGCGAAAAGAAGTAACAAATATGAATATTGTAACAACCCGAAAATCTGGGCCAGTTTAAATTTTTTGTTTTAGCGAAGTTTGAACATTTAAAATGAATTATTTTAAATAATATCGACGAAAAATTTATTTTGAATATAATTAGAACGTATATATTATATACGTCGTTGTTAGAATATAAATAATTATATATAATTATAAATAGAATTGAAAATGGCGCGGTAGTTCGATAATTCGATTTCAAACTTCAATTGAATGTACCGGGCGCAAAACAATCCGGATTTTAGTGAAACCAAAAACATTAGGATCTAATTGATAATATCTTTCCAACAAATCTGAAAAATCGAAATTTCATAGCGGGAATCAAAAGATATGTCCAGTTGAAAATTCTGAATAGTCGCTATGGAATTCAGGCCCTTAAAAATGGGAATTTTGCAAATGACCTCGGATTTCGACGAAACCACTTTTGTTGGATCCGTGATGTCAAATTATTGCTAGATTGCAAATTTCATAATTTTCCGAAGCAATATGTGAGCGTGGTAAAGGAAAACGCGTTTGACCAGTTTCAGTTGATTTTAATCGACTTTAAAATGGCCATTTTTCCAACGGTCTCATAATTCGACGAAACTAGTTTTGTTAGCACCGTATCGTTAATACGAAGCTAGAAAATATTTTTTGGGAATTTTTAGAGTTAGTATGTGACCCCAGTAAATTGAAATGCGCGTTCAAATTCAATATATAGAGTAATATGTTGATTTTAACGGAAACTGGTCGAAATGGTCGAATCAGCTTGCGATACATATCCCATTGTGTTCGGAATGGGGGTAATTAGCTATGGACGACAGGCTGTAGGCCTCGTTTCGAGGTCGAAATAAAAGTCAACTTTTAGAAATTAAATAATATAAAATAAAATTTAAACTTTCTCTCTCCCCTCTATATTCACTCTGCCCCCCCCCCCCCCCGTTAAAAATCTAAATCAGAAAAACAAAAAAAAAAAAGAAGAGAAAGACGGGGGGGAGGGAACCCGCCGCCGCCCCCCCTGATTGATCGCCGCCGCCTCAGAGGAGGGGCGCCACCTCCGAACCCACCCCCCTCCCACCTCGGCCTCGCAAGCACCCCCCTCCTCTGCGCGCAACCGCGAAGCCGCCCCCCTCATCCGCACCCTCCTCCGCCCCTTCTTCCTCCTCCGCCGACCACCACCCTGTTCCCACCGCCACCATCCCACCCCGCGTCCGCCACAGCGCACCACCCCTAATAGATGCACCACCGTGGACCGAAAACCGCAGTCAAATGCCACGTAGACCACACCAAAACCGACGACGCTTCTCTGACCGCCTCCACCAGTCAATGGCGAACCAGAAATCTCCTCGAATGATGCTCCAGCAACCACAATTCGACTTCTACAATAAAAATATGGCCACGGACGACGGAATAGACAAAAGGCGAGCACGGTAAAGATGTTCTACATAGGAAGTGCCGTGGAGTTAGGATAGCTATCGGTGAGAACTTCTCACTCTTCAATTTCTTTTTCTAGTTATATATATACTAGGATGCAGACGGTGGTTAGCAGCACCCGACACCCGTCATCCACAGACCATGGATGGCTTGTTTATTTAATTGTTTGGTTGTGTAGTTGGTTAGATTATTTGGTTTGAATTGAATTGTTTGGTGAAATGGAATTGATTTGATTGATGTGTGAATGGCGTGGGCCATCAGTAGACCGGGGATAAGGCTAGGCCTCGTCCCGTTTCTAGTATCGTGCCGTTATGCCGCCGATTTTTTTTTTAAAATATGTTAGAAAAATAAAAATATCATTTTTATTGTGTAAATGAACTGAATAGAAATTCATGTGTTGAAATAAAATATTTTATCATTAAAAATATAATTTTTAACGTGGAAGTGAATAAAATAAAATATTCATTTACAAACCGGACGGTTTGTTTATGTACACCTATTTGAAGGACATTGATTGGGACGATAAATTTTACACATCGCCCAACTGCACAAATAAAATTTGTGTTTGATTGTTTGAAACCCCACACGGGTATTGGGACGAAATACGACATACACTAATCCCAATAATTAGTTGTATGTCGATCGATGGATCGACAGGCTGTTATAAGCGTTAAATATCTATATTTGATGCTTATACAGCGTAGTGCACTTTGGATGATGGTTGATTATTTATCGTTGCTATTATATACATTTGTTGTATGGAATCCATATAATTAACTTTATATGGTGATTGATTGGGCCTCATTCCAATTTAGAAGATAAAGAATATTAAAAAATAAAGGTTCATGTGTTGACTGTACTCATCCGTTGAGATTAGTCATGTATTAAACGAAATGTTTTAAAAATAAAATTTACATCTTTATCATTATAAAATAAGGGTTCATGTGTTGACTGTACTCATCCGTTGAGATTAGTCATGTGTTGAACGAAATATTTTAACAATAGAATTTACATCTTTATCATTATAAAATAAAGGTTCATGTGTTGACCGTACTCATCCATTGAGATTAGTCATGTGTTGAACGAAAATATAGATTCATTTGTCGAATAGGATAATGGAATTATTGAAATATATAAAGCCGTATTGATTAGAGATGCGCTATTTTGACGCGAACGATATTTATATCGATTAAATTCGTTTTTTAATTTGAATTGAATCGAATAGAAAACCAATTTGAATTGAATCGAATAGAAAACCAAATTGAATTTGAATTGAATAGAAAACGAATTTGATTTGAATTGAATAGAAAACGAATTTGATTTGAATTGAATAGAAAACGAATTTCAATTGAATATATAACGAATTTGATTTGAATTGAATAGAAAACGAATTTGATTTCAATTGAATATATAACGAATTTGAATTGAATTGAAAAGAAAACGAATTTGAATTGAATTGAATTGAAAAGGAAATGAATTTGAATCGAATTAAAATCGATTTGAATTGAAATCAAATAGAAATGAATGTAAAAAGGATTTATAATAGAAAATTCAATTTTGATTTGAATTTGAAATAAAGGTTGAAATTGTTTTCGAAACGAATTCAAAACTATTTATAAAATTCGTTTTAAATAGAAATCGACGAAATATATATTATATATATAATATAATGGCCTGAAAAGAACGCGCCGCGCCGCGGCAGTTCGTGAATTTCGACCATTTACTTCGAACGGACATTACGGGAGATCCGACATCGGATTCTCCTAAAACTGGAACCGTTGGGTTCGTATCGAAAAGAGCTTTCTAATGAATTTTAGAAATTTGAAATCTAATGGTTGGATTTGGAGATACGTCCAAATCAATTTCAGAAAAGGTCGCTATAAGTGCAGTTCGATGGCCGTTGATGGAAATCGACTGTACGGGCCTTGATAACATTATTAAAAATAGTAAAAATTTGTGTAAAATCATAAGAAATGATTTGGGAAAAATTGGGATGAAAAACTCCATATTTGAAAAGATAAAAATAGATTTTTATCGAAATGAACTAGTTTTGAACTAAAATTAAAAGCCATTTATTTTTAAATAAATAAATTGGATTTGAAATGGGTTTTAAATAGAATTGATTTGTGGGTTTATCGTGAATAGTGTTTTAAATAACACTTATTCTTTAACCCGATAATAAATAGAAGGTGATTTGGGTTTATCGTGAACTGTGTTTTAAATGACATTAGTTCTTTAACCCAGAAAAAGGAGTTTTAATGAATCTGCAATTAGATTGAAATGTGAATTGATAATTTAAATCATCAAATATAGAAAGTGAGCGAGAATGGAGTATTACCAGTTTTGCTCCAAAACGATAGTCAAATCTTTAATTAGATTTGAACGTGAAATGGTAATTAACTTTACCGATAACACCGTGGTGCTAGATATGGAGTATTACCAGTTTTGCTTCATGGGATGAATAGGTTGGGATTGGGAAATAAAATAAATAATTACTCCGGTGTGGTTCGCTAATCTCGACTAGTTTGGAAAACCATAATTTGGTTTGAAATGATATGCAAAGGAAGATTAAAGGATAAATTTTAAAGAATTTAGCTTGGATAAAATTAATGGGAACCTTTCCCTAAGAATATGAAATTTAGAAACTAGCTGTAGGTTAGCTAAGAAGAATGGTTTCCTGGGTATTGATCTGATGTTGGTTTCGGCCTTCGGGGTTAATATTTGGGGAATTGCTCTCTTACTGATTTACGGTTAGTAACTAATGAATTGGAATGAGGCGTATGTTGTGTTTGTGTAACATTTGTTTTTAATATACGTGGGTTGTTTGGAAAGGCCGGGTTTATACCCATTCTGAATAACCGATTCGACGATAAGTCGAAGATGATGACGTTGGTCGAAGACCGGAAGTCTTCACATCGTTTGGATAATTACTGATGATCCTGATTGGGCTGTACACCCAAGAGGATAGAAATTGTTGGTGGTCGTCCAGACGTACTTTTAGATCAATGGATATGCGAGGAAAGTGCCTCCGGTTTTGTTCAGACCCAGAACGAACTTGTAAATGGATTGTGTGTCCGACATTGGATTTTATATAGTGTTGATTGATTTCTGTTAAATATATATCTGTTTGGCGGCGAAGAATTTATTCTTTTGCTTAACGCCCTTCTCTGAGACGTACGAGCTTAGAGGTTATATATCGATAAATATCAATCGCATGGCATGAATTGCCTGTGTGGCACGCTGAGTTGCATGGATCAAGGCTTCTGTTGAAAAGCAAAGTCTTGTGGTTGATGATCAAAGCACGGCCTACGTGGCAGCTTTGTGTATAACATGAATTCGCGAGCCTCACACCTCGGTATGAGTCAAAAACGGGATACAGACTGTAGGGAGAGCACGACGTTTCTTTCTAGCTTTGGTGGTGTCAGTGACTTACCAGCCCTGACATTTATATACTTTTCACCTATGTGGTTGTTGGATGAGGCGCCTCGATTTTAGGTCTATAAGGACCGGGAAACGTGTGTTCAGGAATACTAATCCTCTAACGTAAGTGAGGACCGACCCTGAAGCATCCAGGATTGCCCAGAGTGTGTAGTCCTGAGACATTTGCTAGAGTGTCTAGAAAGCGGAGAGGAGCTTGCCCCTTGCCTCGGCTCATGAAGGAATCCAATTTCCAATACGTGATATTGCGGTTTTAATTGTAGAACTAGTATGGCGACATAGTAGATGGTAGCTATGCCGCCTATGATTGATATTTATGATTGAAATTGTTTTGACACTATACACCTATAATAGTATCAAATAATGTGTTTTAAACGTATCAAGCATGCTTTGGCTGTTATAAGGGAAAACCCTATCCTCCGGCTTGCGTTGCATTGTGTGATGGGACCTGGGTCTTATAACAGCTTCATTTTTTCTTTATTTAGCATTGCGCTATTTGTTCTATGCACTGGTATTCTTGGGAGGAAACCCGTTCCGTGTTATACAGCGTGGTCCCTTGATTTACTTAACTTTAAAACCAATATTAATAACTGTTTTAGTTCTCACACCAGTCACATGACTGACCTGGAGTTTATTGTTTTAACCCTAAACTCTGGGTGCCCTTATTTTCGACACGGGCAGCTAGTAGTTTTTGTTTTGCAGATTTATATCCACAGGATCCTGATTTACAGCTGGAACGATGCTCGGAAAGCTCTGTATCCGTGTATCACCTTCAGTTGTGCTTTGTATTATTCTCCGCTGCTATGTACTTTATTGTAACCTCTGATATTTATCGAATGTACTTTATTCATTTATACTCTGTATATTCTTGTATCTGATGGAATTGTTGTAATATACAATGAAATGTTCTTCTGTTTGTGTTCTGATTTGTTCTGTTCTCAAACGATCAGGGGTTTCGAACGGTCTAGATCGGTTTAACGACTGATTCGGATCGAGCGAAATTCCAGGCCGTCACATTTGGTATCAGAGCTTTGGTTTACAGAGCTCGAGGACAAGACACATTAGAACCATACGAAAGAATTCATCAGATATTGGATTAGTAATATCCAATTAGAATGACTCGTTAGAGATGGGATCAGTAGTATCCTTGAACGAGTGTGAAGAGTATATTTTTCAAATGAAAACAATTTTGTTTTGAAATTTAAATCGTTTTATACGTATTTGAATATTTATTTATTTTGAATTTGGGCAATCGAGTATATAAAGATTTTGCATATACGCGTCATGAACGTATATTCGAAGTTTTAATATACTGGATAGATATAGAAGCACATTCTAGTCGCCCGGAGATGGTACTGGTGATAGCACGTGCATCATCAATATTTATGTTCGTGTTTCAAAGGTGTGATTTCTATATATTTCCATTAGACTGGTGTGAGAACCAAAACCAATATAGCTAGAATACATTGTTGTGAATTGGCATCAAAAACATGATTTTCTGTATATGTATCAAAATTTATGGATTTGAAACTCTAATCAACTAATTGATTGATGTTTGTGTTGTTTGTCTATTTATTTGATAATTTTGAACCATTTAACCTAATTGAACCAAATATTGAATTGTATTGAAAATTGGTCACATTTGCTTGCATATATATGTACTTACATTGAACAGGTCATAGCAAGGAGGCTAGAGCAGAGAATAAAATTTGTTTGCACGACAAATAGGTACATGTTTACCATAATTTATTGTTTCGTTTGGGTGATGATGATTTTATGAGCCTATTGGCTAGCCGCTTGGCTTTTTCTTTTTCTTTTTGAGATCAGAAGGCCTATATGGCTATTTCGAGATTTTCCCGTGGCTCCCGGTGCAGGGGAGGTTATGGCGAAATTTTTCGAAAATTTAGGGTGTTAGCCAAATTTTTGAGAATTTGGAAATTCTCAGAAACTGAAAAGTTGGAGAATGGAAGCCAGATCGAACATAGAGTTGATTGATCAAACCACTTTCGACTTTGTTCCTTTTCGGGGACGAAAAGTTTTAAGTGGGGGAGATTGTAACAACCCGAAAATCTGGGCCAGTTTAAATTTTTTTTTTGGCAGTTTTAACGAAGTTTGAACATTTAAAATGAATTATTTTAAATAATATCGACGAAAAATTTATTTTGAATATAATTAGAACGTATATATTATATACGTCGTCGTTAGAATATAAATAATTATATATAATTATAAATAGAATTGAAAATGGCGCGGTAGTTCGATAATTCGATTTCAAACTTCAATTGAATTTACCGGGCACAAAACAATACGGATTTTAGTGTAACCAAAAACATTAGGATCTAATTGATAATATCTTTCCAACGAATCTGAAAAATCGAAATTTCATTGCGGGAATCAAAAGATATGTCCAGTTGAAAATTCTGAATAGTCGCTATGGAATTCAAGCCCTTAAAAATGGGAATTTTGCAAACGACCTCGGATTTCGACGAAACCACTTTTGTTGGATCTGTGATGTCAAATTATTGCTAGATTCCAAATTTCATAATTTTCTGAAGCAATATGTGAGCGTGGCAAAGGAAAACGCGTTTGACCAGTTTCAGTTGATTTTAATCGACTTTAAAATGGCCATTTTTCCAACGGTCTCAGAATTCGACGAAACTAGTTTTGTTAGGACCGTATCATCAATACGAAGCTAGAAAATATTTTTCGGGAATTTTTAGAGTTAGTATGTGACCCCAGTAAATTGAAATGCGCGTTCAAATTCAATATATAGAGTTATATGTTGATTTTAACGGAAACTGATCGAAACGGTCGAATCAGGTTGAGATACATATCCCATTGTGTTCGGAATGGGGGTAATTAGCTATGGACGACAGGCGGTGGGCCTCGTTTCGAGGTCGAAATAAAAGTCAACTTTTAGAAATTAAATAATATAATATAAAATAAAATTAAAACTTTCTCTCTCCCCTCTATATTCACTCTGCCCCCCCCCCCCCCCGGTTAAAAATCTAAATCAGAAAAAAAAAGAAGAGAAAGACGGTGGGGAGGGAACCCGCCGCCCCCCCCCCCCGATTGATCGTGGCCGCCTCAGAGGAGGGGCGCCACATCCGAACCCACCCCCCCTTCCACCTCGGCCTCGCAAGCACCCCCCTCTGCGCGCAACCGCGAAGCCCCCCCCCCCTCATCCGCACCCTCCTCCGCCGACCACCACCCCGTTCCCACCGCCACCATCCCACCCCGCGTCCACCACAGCGCACCACCCCTAATCGATGCACCACCGTGGACCGAAAACCGCAGTTAAATGCCACGTAGGCCCCACCAAAACCGACGACGCTACTCTGACCGCCTCCGCCAGTCAATGGCGAACCAGAAATCTCCTCGGACGATGCTCCAGCAACCACAATTCGACTTCTACAATAAAAATATGGCCACGGACGACGGAATAGACAAAAGGCGAGCACGGTAAAGATGTTCTACATAGGAAGTGTTGTGGAGTTAGGATAGCTATCGGTGGGAATTTCTCACTCTTCAATTTCTTTTTCTAGTTATATATATACTAGGATGTAGACGGTGCTTAGCAGCACCCGACACCCGTCATCCACAGACCATGGATGGCTTGTTTGTTTAATTGTTTGGTTGTGTAGTTGGTTAGATTATTTGGTTTGAATTGAATTGTTTGGTGAAATGGAATTGATTTGATTGATGTGTGAATAGCGTGGGCCATCATAGACCGGGGATAAGGCTAGGGCCTCATCCCGTTTCTAGTATCGTGCCGTTATGCCGCCGAAATTTTCAAAAATATGTTAGAAAAATAAAAATATCATTTTTATTGTGTAAATGAACTTGAAACGACCCGCAAATCCGTGCTATCTGAATTGACTAATAACACCACACGTCCAACCCAAATAACACAGAAATACGACTCATTATTAGAAAGAAGTTAGAGGATGAGAAATAGAAAGAAAGAAATATTAGAATAGAAGAAAAACGAAGATCACAACTCACAGCGGAACGAAGAAAATATATTATATAACATAAGCTTCGAAATACAAATCTGTTTTGTACATACATACATACCATCATCAGAGTACACATAACATTTGATCCAGCGGAAGTAACTCTAAATAACTAACGTTGAAGCCTTCTGCTTCAAGCTCCTCCAAGTGTATCTGTAAAAGCCTGAAACACTTGACTGCCCGTACAAATTTGGGCACCCAAGAGTTTAGGGAAACAAACAAAATAAACTCTGGGTCAGTCATGGGACTGGTGTGAGTAAACTCCAACCACTTGTTTAACTTTCAAAACTCTTTTTCGAAAGAAAAGATAATAGTAAGACCAGCCCACACATAAACATGGACGGTTTTTACCTTACTATAACCCAAAACACTTTGATACGAAAATCCAGTGATATTATAATAATGTCTACATCAAGTAAATAACCAAATAGTAGAACGCTTGCATCTCACGCTCCACATATATAGTATAAAATCAAAAACCGCATGGCGCTTATTGGAGATTGGATTTCCAACATGACAAGGTATGGGACCACCTTCCGATGATGTATCTCTAGAGGCGAATACACCTGGGTTCAACAAGAACGTCTTGCAACCCGGCCCACACATGACCGACCACTCATTTCGCTTGAGTGTATCGAATGTATATCACCAACGGTTGGACTCAAACCACCGTTTCCCGAATGGGCAGAATCGATAGATTTAGAAACAAAAGGAATTTCTCTAGATAGGTGATTATACACCCTAATGGGTGCGACCCACATAGCCATGCTGCCTGCCCGATTTTTGTCCTTCCCCGGTTGTTGAGGCCTGAGGCTACGAATACTTACCATTCATTGATAGCACAATCACTTTGAATGCCACATCATCAGATCCGTTAATCACTAGTTGAGTTTGCACAAATATTCTGGATATTATGCTAAGGGATAAATCCGTTGCAACCATATACATTCATACAGACCAACCCATTTGATCATTGGAAATACTTTGTCAGACATTCGTCCATTTACGTTCGTTCTGGGATTGAACGAAACCGAAGGCACCATTTCTATTAATAGAAAAAGCCCTTGCACTTCACTCCGTCTTCAATATATTCAGCATACTTGGTTCGCAACGCTTATGCCAATACGGAGTGGTTCTTCGGATAATAATCCAACCGGTCTCTCCATATTGACAACGATGGTCAAAAACTTCGATAGTCTGTGATTTAACTATCGAATAAAAACAAGTGTTCATCCAAACATATCAAACAAATCACTGGGCTCTTTAATTAATATTTCATTAATTAAATCTCTTCTCTATTTTCTTAACAATATTTGTTAACCAAATATTTTCAATAATCAATCTTGGCCCTTTACGCTATTCTTGATTTCATTTCCTTATCGAATTCTATATATATCGACATATCGATTTCTAATTGTCAAATTTCTTAAAAATATTCTAACTCCTTAAATTCCCGGAAAAATTCGCCATAACCTCCCCTGTATCGGGAGCATCGGGAAATTTCAAATAGCATCCCGGTATCTTCCAATCTCAAAAAGAAAAAGAAAAAGCCAAGCGGCTTGCCGATACGGCGCATAAAACCCATATATGAATTTAAACATGTACCTTTTTGTCGGGCATACAAATTAAAATCTTCATATACTCCATCCCATATCTGTTTAACACCTGTTCACCTGTTTCCAATCCAATTCAACTCAATCCATTCGTTTGAATTCAATTTTGAATCGTTTGAATTCAGTTTCGCTCAATTATTCTTTAATTAGCCTTTTTGCCTATTTCACTTCTTTGTTGAACATAACATGTTCAAACAAAATATTTAACTCGTTCATAACCAAATTGAATTTCACTTTCAATTTTAGTTCCCCTTTTGATTTCGAATATAAATTTTCAAATCGAATTCACTTATTCAAAGCCCAATATTAATTCAAAATCTCATTAACTAATTACCATTCGAATTAGTTAATTCTATTCAATAATCAAAAATCTGATTTCTGTTTCAAAAATCAATCCATTTACTTCACTGGAGTTCATATTTGTTTTATATCCCCAGTCTAGATGGAAATTCGGATTTTTATTTATAAAAATCCTTTTATTCATTTAAGTACACCATTACGGTTTTCAATTGGTTCTGGCGCTGTTTTTCTGAAAATTTGATTTTGACATAACTCAAAATCTATACGACGAAATTCAGATTTTTCTCTTTCATTAGAAAACTATTATCAAATCGGTCCTGACGTTTCTTGTTTCGAAGAATTCTGACTTCAATTGAGCCCTGTATACTCGATTGAAGTTCGAATCGCTATTTTACGAACTGCAGCGCTGCGGCGAGTTCGTTTTAATTATATTTATATATATAAACTTTTTAAACTTCTTAAAAATGAATTCAACTTCGTCCAATATATATATATTCATATATATTTCAAATTCCATTTGAATTTTTATATTTCAAATTCCATAGTTTTAAATCCTGTATTCAAATCCCATTTGAAATCCTTTATTCGAATTCCATTTCAAATTCTTTATTCGAATTCCATTTTAAATCCTCTATTCGAATTCCCACTTTAATTCAACTCCTTTTTGAATTTCTATATTTGAAATTCATACTTGAATTTAAATATCCAAACTCCATTTAATTTCTATTTGGAATTCTAAATGTTTCAAATTCCATTTGAACTTCTATATTCCGATTCCTATATTTGAATTCTATTGAAGTTCAATATTCAAACTCCCTTTTAAATTCTATATTCAAAATTCCATAGTTTAAACCCCATTTGAATTTCATATTCAAATCTCATAGATTAAATTCTATTTGAGTTCAATTTGAATCTCTTATATTCAAATTGCATTTTCCATTTGAATTCTAATATTCAAATTCATTTCCAGCCCCATTTGAATTCTAATATTCAAATTCATTTCAACACCATTGGAATTTCTAATATTCAAATTCATTTCAACACCATTTGAATTTCTATTATTCAAATTCATGTTCAAATTCAATACTCGAATTACTATTTCAAATCTCCATTCAAATTTCATATTCAAATTCCATTCAATCTCTATTCAAATTTCACATTTGAATTTCTTCTTTGAAATACTATATTTCAAATTCTATTTAATTTCTCTTTGAAATTTCTATATTTCAAATTCTATTTTGAAATTCTACATTCAAATCTATATTTGAATTTCTTTATTCGAATTCCTTTGAATTCAAATTTATATTTAAATTTCTTGAATTCAAATTCTATTTTTCAATTCTAATTTCGTCTATTCAAATTCTATTTGAACTTCAATTTGAATTTCTAATATTCAATCCCCTTTAAAATTCAAATATTTAAACTCCTTTTAAAATTCAAATATTATACTCAACTTTCATTTGAGTTATATTTTTAAAAATTTCATTTCAAAACCTATTTTGAAATTTCATTTCAAATCCCAATTTCACGCTTGTATTTCTATCCCTGAATTATCAAATGATAATTCTTATCACTTTATTTATAACTTTGTTATAAAAGAACTATTTATAAACTTCGTTTATAAAGAACTACTTGTTTATATTTTTTTCAAAACAAGTTTTATATTTCCATTTAAAATTCAAATTCTATTTAAAAATAGAATTTTCCCTTTTTAGATCCCAAATATCCTTCCACGATATTTTTAAATATCATTACTTAAACCCAGTGATAAAACACACAAAGCAACCAATTATTTATTTTTCTAACACATCATATATAACAATATATATGCAAACAAATAAACAAACAGATAATATATTTTTGAGGAATCCAGTTGGATTCCTCCAACCTGTTTTCCTGCATCCACAGATGTTAGCACATAAATAATACCCATTCTGCTTCGTGGCAGAATATCGCGGTATAGAAGGTCATCCACTAATCATAGCGTGGGGCGTATATAGGGTAATCATCCGCTATGAAACTGCGGGCATCCGCTAATGAGACTGCGGGAATCCAACCAATCAATCAACCCAATATATATATATATAGCCTAAATAACTAATATATATAAAACAACCAGAAAGCATGCACACAAGCAATAAACAATTATTTTTAATGAAATAAAAATAATTAAAATAAAAGGTGAGTGAGATTTACTCACCGGAATTTCCATTGCTGAATATCCTGTGAAATTCAAATCTTACTGCTTCGAATTGCCTCAAATGAATTTTATCGTGTACCTACGATAATTTTATTTAAATTTACAGGTTAAACATCTATTCATTTAAATTTACTATTTAAACGAATAACTAATTTTCCTATATGTTTTAATTAACCAAGTTAAACATTAATTTGCATACTCAACTATTAGTCTATGGATTTTATTTCTATACCAATTTATTTCTTTATATAAACTGATTTTATAAATTGATTTTCTTTAAATAAATGACAAACTAATTCTCTATTAAATTAATTCTATATTTATGACACACTAATTAATTCTTTAACTAAACTAGACTAACTAAATAAATAAATTATTAACTAAAAATTTTATTAAATTACCTAAATCCATTCTCTTCATTTCAGTCACATTGGCCTTCACGCATCAGCATCCAGGAACTGCCTTCATCGTCACCAGAAATACAGAGACCGACTCCTCCTCCATTGCCAACCAAACATCGACTTCCACTCGCTCATTATCAAGTCATCGCACCTACTCACATCGCGACTACCCCCTTTTGTGCTGCATCGTGACTCCCCGAACACCATGTCGAGTTGAATTCGCAACCCCCCAAATCCTTCTTGCTGGAATCGAACTCCAGATTTGACATCGCTCTGGAACCCTAAGTTCTTCGTTGCCCTAAATACTTCGAGAGCCACGACATTCCCATCGCGATGATGGTCAAAACCCCCTCTCGCGAGTCCCTAGCTGCCGTCACCCCATAGGGAATCGCCCGATTCGAACTCGCGGTTCCTGATTCAATTTTTTTTTTTTTTTTTTTTTTTATTTACAGAGGATCGATTTTTAATTGGGAAAAAGAATGGAAGGGAAAGACTAGAAATTGTTTTCGGATTTCAATCTGAAAATATATGAAGGCTCGGTCGATTTATATAAGTGTTAAGGGGGAACAGGGAGTACAAGTCCATTAAATCCTTGCTTTACTTTGTCGGGAAGAAGGAAGACAATATGTGCTGCTCGAAGAATTAGGCTGCGATGTTATGTTTCAGGGTAGCGAAAATTAAAATGTAGGTCGGCTGATGTTTATTGTGATTTGATTTAAATTAAATAACAAAAATATCTTGTGGTCTCTCAATTCGAAGTCCTGAACTGCTATTCAACCGTAATGACCGATGTTTCCAACGTTATTCACTATTCTGAATTCAATGAAATAGATTATAAAATCTAAATTCGAACGTATATTTAAAATAGCCATATTAAATCATTTTAAATTCAAAATAAATAAATTCTTCATCAATGAATTTCTATTATCATCGTTCATATTCAAATAGAATTCATACCGGTCATCTGAATTGTACTGATTCAGTTTTTAACCTCGATTTCGATTATATTTTATATTTTGATAATTTAATATTTTTGATATTAAATCGAAATCAATATTTAAACCAATTAATATAAAAAATTCATTTATATTATCAATTCAATATTTAAAACCATATTAAATATTTAAAATAAACTGTTCAAAAATCTGGGTCGTTACATTCTTTCCCCCTTAAAATAATTTCGTCCTCGAAATTGCTAAGGTAGGAAAAAGGGTACAAATCTATTTCTTTCCCACATCTCACTTATGTTGAAACTCAACTTCTCATATTTCAACAAATTAACTCCACCAAACATTTGGTCTTCCTTCATTTAATTCGAATGATCTATGATCAATCCATTTATATCCAATCTATATTCCACTAAACCAATTCAAATTGATTCTAGTCAATTGATTCACCCTGAACCCTTTAACTTGCTTAAGTTAAATTTTAATTCCAGAATCCAAATCCCAGGGTTTTCATTTCAAATCCTTCCGAAGTCACATAAATATATATACATATATTTATTTTCATTTCAAATTCAAAACATTTGAATTTTTAAACCACTTGTTTTTTTTTTTTTCATACGAATTTCCATCAAAATTTTCTAAGGTAGCAATCCATCACTTAGAAACTTGGAAATGAACACTGATGATGTTGCAATCATCATCAGAATTATTTCCCAGCCACTGAAGTGAGTTCAGTGCTTTATTATTTCAAAATCCATGATTTTCTTTCAAATCCTTTTAAACAAATCTATATTATTTTAATATACTTTGAAAATAATTTTTCAACTTCCCAGGATTTTGAATTCTTAATTCTAATTCTGAATCCAATTCTAATTCATCCCATTTGTATATTTAATTCATATACAAGTTTTATTTGGTTATATATAACCATTTCAATTTTATAATCTCGTTTGATTATATAGTCAACATCCAACACATCCATATAATAATAATTCTAGAAAATTATTCTTTCTATATCAAAATAGAATTTTTGGGTAAAATTATTTCATTTACCCTCTTTAAACTATATCGTGTTCAATCTTCTGTTCAAGTATTTAGAAACTCCTATCGACGTCGTGGCGTCCCACGATTCGACCAGAATTCATAAACCACTCTACAGACTAGCCAACACAATATAAAACAACTTTAATATTAATTTACAAATACGCTCTCTCGTATATATATACGCTCAACTCATTCTAGAGCACTACTGACTCTATCTCTAATGAGCACATGTCACACAAGCCTAGGTGTTCACTCAACCTAAGCTCTGATACCAACTGTAAAGACCCCGGGATTCGAGTAGGCTTTTCAACCATCCTCTCCTCCCTCGGCACTGGGCTAACCTCCCAGCGTGGCTTACAGAGATACCTCAGAACTGCTTTTACGGCCAGCCTCTCGACTCAACCAACCCACATTGTCGGGAGATGTAGGGGTAAGAGTCTCCCGTTCGCCACCAAACGCGAAGCGAGAACCCCCTATCATCCGTACCAATTAAGCAACCAGCTCTGATACCAACTGAAACGACCCGCAAATCCGTGCTATCTGAATTGACTAATAACACCACACGTCCAACCCAAATAACACAGAAATACGACTCATTATTAGAAAGAAGTTAGAGGATGAGAAATAGAAAGAAAGAAATATTAGAATAGAAGAAAAACGAAGATCACAACTCACAGCGGAACGAAGAAAATATATTATATAACATAAGCTTCGAAATACAAATCTGTTTTGTACATACATACATACCATCATCAGAGTACACATAACATTTGATCCAGCGGAAGTAACTCTAAATAACTAACGTTGAAGCCTTCTGCTTCAAGCTCCTCCAAGTGTATCTGTAAAAGCCTGAAACACTTGACTGCCCGTACAAATTTGGGCACCCAAGAGTTTAGGGAAACAAACAAAATAAACTCTGGGTCAGTCATGGGACTGGTGTGAGTAAACTCCAACCACTTGTTTAACTTTCAAAACTCTTTTTCGAAAGAAAAGATAATAGTAAGACCAGCCCACACATAAACATGGACGGTTTTTACCTTACTATAACCCAAAACACTTTGATACGAAAATCCAGTGATATTATAATAATGTCTACATCAAGTAAATAACCAAATAGTAGAACGCTTGCATCTCACGCTCCACATATATAGTATAAAATCAAAAACCGCATGGCGCTTATTGGAGATTGGATTTCCAACATGACAAGGTATGGGACCACCTTCCGATGATGTATCTCTAGAGGCGAATACACCTGGGTTCAACAAGAACGTCTTGCAACCCGGCCCACACATGACCGACCACTCATTTCGCTTGAGTGTATCGAATGTATATCACCAACGGTTGGACTCAAACCACCGTTTCCCGAATGGGCAGAATCGATAGATTTAGAAACAAAAGGAATTTCTCTAGATAGGTGATTATACACCCTAATGGGTGCGACCCACATAGCCATGCTGCCTGCCCGATTTTTGTCCTTCCCCGGTTGTTGAGGCCTGAGGCTACGAATACTTACCATTCATTGATAGCACAATCACTTTGAATGCCACATCATCAGATCCGTTAATCACTAGTTGAGTTTGCACAAATATTCTGGATATTATGCTAAGGGATAAATCCGTTGCAACCATATACATTCATACAGACCAACCCATTTGATCATTGGAAATACTTTGTCAGACATTCGTCCATTTACGTTCGTTCTGGGATTGAACGAAACCGAAGGCACCATTTCTATTAATAGAAAAAGCCCTTGCACTTCACTCCGTCTTCAATATATTCAGCATACTTGGTTCGCAACGCTTATGCCAATACGGAGTGGTTCTTCGGATAATAATCCAACCGGTCTCTCCATATTGACAACGATGGTCAAAAACTTCGATAGTCTGTGATTTAACTATCGAATAAAAACAAGTGTTCATCCAAACATATCAAACAAATCACTGGGCTCTTTAATTAATATTTCATTAATTAAATCTCTTCTCTATTTTCTTAACAATATTTGTTAACCAAATATTTTCAATAATCAATCTTGGCCCTTTACGCTATTCTTGATTTCATTTCCTTATCGAATTCTATATATATCGACATATCGATTTCTAATTGTCAAATTTCTTAAAAATATTCTAACTCCTTAAATTCCCGGAAAAATTCGCCATAACCTCCCCTGTATCGGGAGCATCGGGAAATTTCAAATAGCATCCCGGTATCTTCCAATCTCAAAAAGAAAAAGAAAAAGCCAAGCGGCTTGCCGATACGGCGCATAAAACCCATATATGAATTTAAACATGTACCTTTTTGTCGGGCATACAAATTAAAATCTTCATATACTCCATCCCATATCTGTTTAACACCTGTTCACCTGTTTCCAATCCAATTCAACTCAATCCATTCGTTTGAATTCAATTTTGAATCGTTTGAATTCAGTTTCGCTCAATTATTCTTTAATTAGCCTTTTTGCCTATTTCACTTCTTTGTTGAACATAACATGTTCAAACAAAATATTTAACTCGTTCATAACCAAATTGAATTTCACTTTCAATTTTAGTTCCCCTTTTGATTTCGAATATAAATTTTCAAATCGAATTCACTTATTCAAAGCCCAATATTAATTCAAAATCTCATTAACTAATTACCATTCGAATTAGTTAATTCTATTCAATAATCAAAAATCTGATTTCTGTTTCAAAAATCAATCCATTTACTTCACTGGAGTTCATATTTGTTTTATATCCCCAGTCTAGATGGAAATTCGGATTTTTATTTATAAAAATCCTTTTATTCATTTAAGTACACCATTACGGTTTTCAATTGGTTCTGGCGCTGTTTTTCTGAAAATTTGATTTTGACATAACTCAAAATCTATACGACGAAATTCAGATTTTTCTCTTTCATTAGAAAACTATTATCAAATCGGTCCTGACGTTTCTTGTTTCGAAGAATTCTGACTTCAATTGAGCCCTGTATACTCGATTGAAGTTCGAATCGCTATTTTACGAACTGCAGCGCTGCGGCGAGTTCGTTTTAATTATATTTATATATATAAACTTTTTAAACTTCTTAAAAATGAATTCAACTTCGTCCAATATATATATATTCATATATATTTCAAATTCCATTTGAATTTTTATATTTCAAATTCCATAGTTTTAAATCCTGTATTCAAATCCCATTTGAAATCCTTTATTCGAATTCCATTTCAAATTCTTTATTCGAATTCCATTTTAAATCCTCTATTCGAATTCCCACTTTAATTCAACTCCTTTTTGAATTTCTATATTTGAAATTCATACTTGAATTTAAATATCCAAACTCCATTTAATTTCTATTTGGAATTCTAAATGTTTCAAATTCCATTTGAACTTCTATATTCCGATTCCTATATTTGAATTCTATTGAAGTTCAATATTCAAACTCCCTTTTAAATTCTATATTCAAAATTCCATAGTTTAAACCCCATTTGAATTTCATATTCAAATCTCATAGATTAAATTCTATTTGAGTTCAATTTGAATCTCTTATATTCAAATTGCATTTTCCATTTGAATTCTAATATTCAAATTCATTTCCAGCCCCATTTGAATTCTAATATTCAAATTCATTTCAACACCATTGGAATTTCTAATATTCAAATTCATTTCAACACCATTTGAATTTCTATTATTCAAATTCATGTTCAAATTCAATACTCGAATTACTATTTCAAATCTCCATTCAAATTTCATATTCAAATTCCATTCAATCTCTATTCAAATTTCACATTTGAATTTCTTCTTTGAAATACTATATTTCAAATTCTATTTAATTTCTCTTTGAAATTTCTATATTTCAAATTCTATTTTGAAATTCTACATTCAAATCTATATTTGAATTTCTTTATTCGAATTCCTTTGAATTCAAATTTATATTTAAATTTCTTGAATTCAAATTCTATTTTTCAATTCTAATTTCGTCTATTCAAATTCTATTTGAACTTCAATTTGAATTTCTAATATTCAATCCCCTTTAAAATTCAAATATTTAAACTCCTTTTAAAATTCAAATATTATACTCAACTTTCATTTGAGTTATATTTTTAAAAATTTCATTTCAAAACCTATTTTGAAATTTCATTTCAAATCCCAATTTCACGCTTGTATTTCTATCCCTGAATTATCAAATGATAATTCTTATCACTTTATTTATAACTTTGTTATAAAAGAACTATTTATAAACTTCGTTTATAAAGAACTACTTGTTTATATTTTTTTCAAAACAAGTTTTATATTTCCATTTAAAATTCAAATTCTATTTAAAAATAGAATTTTCCCTTTTTAGATCCCAAATATCCTTCCACGATATTTTTAAATATCATTACTTAAACCCAGTGATAAAACACACAAAGCAACCAATTATTTATTTTTCTAACACATCATATATAACAATATATATGCAAACAAATAAACAAACAGATAATATATTTTTGAGGAATCCAGTTGGATTCCTCCAACCTGTTTTCCTGCATCCACAGATGTTAGCACATAAATAATACCCATTCTGCTTCGTGGCAGAATATCGCGGTATAGAAGGTCATCCACTAATCATAGCGTGGGGCGTATATAGGGTAATCATCCGCTATGAAACTGCGGGCATCCGCTAATGAGACTGCGGGAATCCAACCAATCAATCAACCCAATATATATATATATAGCCTAAATAACTAATATATATAAAACAACCAGAAAGCATGCACACAAGCAATAAACAATTATTTTTAATGAAATAAAAATAATTAAAATAAAAGGTGAGTGAGATTTACTCACCGGAATTTCCATTGCTGAATATCCTGTGAAATTCAAATCTTACTGCTTCGAATTGCCTCAAATGAATTTTATCGTGTACCTACGATAATTTTATTTAAATTTACAGGTTAAACATCTATTCATTTAAATTTACTATTTAAACGAATAACTAATTTTCCTATATGTTTTAATTAACCAAGTTAAACATTAATTTGCATACTCAACTATTAGTCTATGGATTTTATTTCTATACCAATTTATTTCTTTATATAAACTGATTTTATAAATTGATTTTCTTTAAATAAATGACAAACTAATTCTCTATTAAATTAATTCTATATTTATGACACACTAATTAATTCTTTAACTAAACTAGACTAACTAAATAAATAAATTATTAACTAAAAATTTTATTAAATTACCTAAATCCATTCTCTTCATTTCAGTCACATTGGCCTTCACGCATCAGCATCCAGGAACTGCCTTCATCGTCACCAGAAATACAGAGACCGACTCCTCCTCCATTGCCAACCAAACATCGACTTCCACTCGCTCATTATCAAGTCATCGCACCTACTCACATCGCGACTACCCCCTTTTGTGCTGCATCGTGACTCCCCGAACACCATGTCGAGTTGAATTCGCAACCCCCCAAATCCTTCTTGCTGGAATCGAACTCCAGATTTGACATCGCTCTGGAACCCTAAGTTCTTCGTTGCCCTAAATACTTCGAGAGCCACGACATTCCCATCGCGATGATGGTCAAAACCCCCTCTCGCGAGTCCCTAGCTGCCGTCACCCCATAGGGAATCGCCCGATTCGAACTCGCGGTTCCTGATTCAATTTTTTTTTTTTTTATTTACAGAGGATCGATTTTTAATTGGGAAAAAGAATGGAAGGGAAAGACTAGAAATTGTTTTCGGATTTCAATCTGAAAATATATGAAGGCTCGGTCGATTTATATAAGTGTTAAGGGGGAACAGGGAGTACAAGTCCATTAAATCCTTGCTTTACTTTGTCGGGAAGAAGGAAGACAATATGTGCTGCTCGAAGAATTAGGCTGCGATGTTATGTTTCAGGGTAGCGAAAATTAAAATGTAGGTCGGCTGATGTTTATTGTGATTTGATTTAAATTAAATAACAAAAATATCTTGTGGTCTCTCAATTCGAAGTCCTGAACTGCTATTCAACCGTAATGACCGATGTTTCCAACGTTATTCACTATTCTGAATTCAATGAAATAGATTATAAAATCTAAATTCGAACGTATATTTAAAATAGCCATATTAAATCATTTTAAATTCAAAATAAATAAATTCTTCATCAATGAATTTCTATTATCATCGTTCATATTCAAATAGAATTCATACCGGTCATCTGAATTGTACTGATTCAGTTTTTAACCTCGATTTCGATTATATTTTATATTTTGATAATTTAATATTTTTGATATTAAATCGAAATCAATATTTAAACCAATTAATATAAAAAATTCATTTATATTATCAATTCAATATTTAAAACCATATTAAATATTTAAAATAAACTGTTCAAAAATCTGGGTCGTTACAGAACTAAATAGAAATTCATGTGTTGAAATAAAATATTTTATCGTTAAAAATATAATTTTTAACGTGGAAGTGAATAAAATAAAATATTCATTAACAAACCGGACGGTTTGTTTATGTACACCTATTTGAAGGACATTGATTGGGACGATAAATTTTACACATCGCCCAACTGCATAAATAAAATCTGTGTTTGATTGTTTGAAACCCCACACGGGTATTGGGACGAAATACGACATACACTAATCCCAATAATTAGTTGTATGTCGATCGATGGATCGACAGGCTGTTATAAGCGTTAAATATCTATATTTGATGCTTATACAGTGTAGTGCACTTTGGATGATGGTTGATTATTCATCGTTGCTATTATATACATTTGTTGTATGGAATCCATATAATTAACTTTATATGGTGATTGATTGGGCCTCATTCCAATTTAGAAGATAAAGAATATTATAAAATAAAGTTTCATGTGTTGACTGTACTCATCCGTTGAGATTAGTCATGTATTGAACGAAATATTTTAACAATAAAATTTACATCTTTATCATTGTAAAATAAGGGTTCATGTGTTGACTGTACTCATCCGTTGAGATTAGTCATGTGTTGAACGAAATATTTTAACAATAAAATATACATCTTTGTCATTATAAAATAAAGGTTCATGTGTTGACCGTACTCATCCGTTGAGATTAGTCATGTGTTGAACGAAAATATAGATTCATTTGTCGAATAGGATAATGGAATTATTGAAATATATAAAGCCGTATTGATTAGAGATGCGCTATTTTGACGCGAACGATATTTATATCAATTATATTCGTTTTTAAATTTGAATTGAATCGAATAGAAAACCAATTTGAATTGAATCGAATAGAAAACCAAATTGAATTTGAATTGAATAGAAAACGAATTTGATTTTAATTGAATAGAAAATGAATTTTATTTGAATTGAATAGAAAACGAATTTGATTTGAATTGAATAGAAAACGAATTTCAATTGAATATATAACGAATTTGATTTTAATTGAATAGAAAACGAATTTGATTTCAATTGAATATATAACGAATTTGAATTGAATTGAAAAGAAAACGATTTCGAATCGAATTGAATTGAAAAGGAAATGAATTTGAATCGAATTAAAATCGATTTGAATTGAAATCAAATAGAAATGAATGTAAAAAGGATTTATAATAGAAAATTCAATTTTGATTTGAATTAGAAATAAAGGTTGAAACTGTTTTCGAAACGAATTCAAAACTATTTATAAAATTCGTTTTAAATAGAAATCGATGAAATATATATTATATATATTATATATATAATATAATGGCCTGAATAGAATGCGCCGCGCCGCGGTAGTTCATGAATTTCGACCATTTACTTCGAACGGACATTACGGGACATCCGACCGTCGGATTCTCCTAAAACCAGAACCGTTGGGTTCGTATCGATAAGAGCTTTCTAACGAATTTTAGAAATTTGAAATCTAATGGTTGGATTTGGAGATACGTCCAAATCAATTTCAGAAAAGGTCGCTGTAAGTGAAGTTCGATGGCCGTTGATGGAAATCGACTGTACGGGCCTTGATAAAATTATTAAAAATAGTAAAAATTTGTGTAAAATCATAAGAAATGATTTGGGAAAAATTGGGATGAAAAACTCCATATTTGAAAAGATAAAAATAGATTTTTATCGAAATGAACTAGTTTTGAACTAAAATTAAAACCCATTTATTTTTAAATAAATAAATTGAATTTGAAATGGGTTTTAAATAGAATTGATTTGTGGGTTTATCGTGAACAGCGTTTTAAATAACACTTATTCTTTAACCCGATAATAAATAGAACATGATTTGGGTTTATCGTGAACTGTGTTTTAAATGACATTAGTTCTTTAACCCAGAAAAAGGAGTTTTAATGAATCTGCAATTAGATTGAAATGTGAATTGATAATTTAAATCATCAAATATAGAAAGTGAGCGAGAATGGAGTATTACCAGTTTTGCTCCAAAACGATAGTCAAATCTTTAATTAGATTTGAACGTGAAATGGTAATTAACTTTACCGATAACACCGTGGTGTTAGATATGGAGTATTACCAGTTTTGCTTCATGGGATGAATAGGTTGGGATTGGGAAATAAAATAAATAATTACTCCGGTGTGGTTCGCTAATCTCGACTAGTTTGGAAAACCATAATTTGGTTTGAAATGATATCCAAAGGAAGATTAAAGGATAAATTTTAAAGAATTTAGCTTGGATAAAATTAATGGAAACCTTTCTCTAAGAATATGAAATTTAGAAACTAGCTGTAGGTTAGCTAAGAAGAATGGTTTCCTGGGTATTGATCTGATGTTGGTTTCGGCCTTCGGGGTTAATATTTGGGGAATTGCTCTCTTACTGATTTACGATTAGTAACTAATGAATTAGAATGAGGCGTATGTTGTGTTTGTGTAACATTTGTTTTTAATATACGTGGGTTGTTCGGAAAGGCCGGGTTCATACCCATTCTGAATAACCGATTCGACGATAAGTCGAAGATGATGACGGTGGTCGAAGACCGGAAGTCTTCACATCGTTTGGATAATTACTGATGATCCTGATTGGGCTGTACACCCAAGAGGATGGAAATAGTTGGTGGTCGTCCAGACGTACTTGGAGATCGATGGATATGCGAGGAAAGTGCCTCCGGTTTCGTTCAGACCCAGAACGAACTTGTAAATGGATTGTGTGTCCGACATTGGATTTTATTCTGTGTTGATTGATTTCTGTTAAATATATATCTATTTGGCGGCGAAGAATTTATTCCTTTGCTTAACGCCCTTCTCTGAGACGTACGAGCTTAGAGGTTATATATCGATAGATATCAATCGCATGGCATGAATTGCCTGTGTGGCACACTGAGTTGCATGGATCAAGGCTTCTGTTGAAAAGCAAAGTCTTGTGGTTGATGATCAAAGCACGGCCTACGTGGCAGCTTTGTGTATAACGTGAATTCGCGAGCCTCACACCTCGGTATGAGTCAAAAACGGGATACAGACTGCAGGGAGAGCACGACGTTTCTTTCTAGCTTTGGTGGTGTCAGTGACTTACCAGCCCTGATATTTATATACTTTTCACCTATGTGGTTGTTGGATGAGGCGCCTCGATTTTAGGTCTGTAAGGACCGGGAAACGTGTGTTCAGGAATACTAATCCTCTAACGTAATTGAGGACTGGCCCTGAAGCATCCAGGATTGCCCAGAGTGTGTAGTCCTGAGACATTTGCTATAGTGTCTCGAAAGCAGAGAGGAGCTTTCCCCTTACCTCGGCTCATGACGGAATCCAATTTCCAATACGTGATATTGCGGTTTTAATTGTAGAACTAGTATGGCGACATAGTAGATGGTAGTTATGCCGCCTATGATTGGTATTTATGATTGAAATTTTTTTGACACTATACACCTATAATAGTATCAAATAATGTGTTTTAAACGTATCAAGCATGCTTTGGCTGTTATAAGGGAAAACCCTATCTTCCGGCTTGCGTTGCATTGTGTGATGGGACCTGGGTCTTATAACAGATTCATTTTTTCTTTATTTAGCATTGCGCTGTTTGTTCTATGCACTGGTATTCTTGGGAGGAAACCCGTTCCGTATTATACGGCGTGGTCCCTTGATTTACCTAACTTTAAAACCAATATTAATAATTGTTTTAGTTCTCACACCAGTCACATGACTGACCTGGAGTTTATTGTTTTAACCTAAACTCTGGGTGCCCTTATTTTCGACACGGGCGCTAGTAGTTTTGGTTTTGCAGATTTATATCCACAGGATCCTGATTTACAGCTGGAACGATGCTCGGAAAGCTCTGTATCCGTGTATCACCTTCAGTTGTGCTTTGTATTATTTTCCGCTGCTATGTACCTTATTGTAACCTCTGATATTTATCGAATGTACTTTATTCATTTATACTCTGTATATTCTTGTATCTGATGGAATTATTGTAATATACAATGAAATGTTCTTCTTTTTGTGTTCTGATTTGTTCTGTTCTCAAACGATCAGGGGTTTCGAACGGTCTAGATCGGTTTAACGACTGATTCGGATCGAGCGAAATTCCAGGCCGTCACATTCTCTAGATGGTGACAATACACCCTAATGGGGGCGACCCACATAGCCATGCTGCCTGCCCGATTTTTGTCATTTCCCGGTTGTGAGGCTTGGGGTCATAATGTATCTTTTGAAACATCTGGCTGCCGTTCACTTTGAATATCACATCGTCATACCCGCCAAATCACAAATTGATTTCTCCAAAAATACCACGCGTATAAAGCTAAGAGAAACAAATTTCTCCGCCACCAACGTAAATACGTTTGACGAGATCAACTTATGCAATCCATTAGATATACTCTGTCAGACATTTGTCCATACAAGTTGTCCTGGGACTAGACAATCCGAAGGCACTATTCTGTAAAACCATCCTAGGAAATTTCTACCTAGGATCGCCAGAACAGCCCTTGCATAAACTCCGCCTTCAATTATCTTTATCGTATTTGATTCGCAATGCTAGTGCCCATACAGAGTGGTTTTAAGATAATAGTCTGATCCCGGTCTCTCCGTATTGACAACGGAAAATGGTCAAAAACTTGGATAGCCGGTGATTTAACTATGAAAGGAAAACATCCATGCACACAACGATCTTATTTCCAAATGGAAATTATTATCGATCAACCACCAATCAACACGTAGCCCTTTAAATTAATTTAGCCTTAATTTATTCGTTTCTCCAATTTCCTGTTTCCCATATTTTACAAATATTTCACCAAACCTTTTTGTTTTAACTGATCCTTGGAAAAATATTTCCATCTATATCAAACTATTTATTTCCTATATTTATAAAATATCTCTTTTAGTATCGGGAATCAATTCCATATATTTACAACTCTTATTTTCCCATATTCCGAAAATATACGTTCTTAACATTGGAAAACATTTCCATATCTTATTCACGCATCTCTATTCTTCCCCATTCATCGGTCTCTAACTATAAACTAGTAAGAGAATAATTTACCCAGTATCAACCCCGATGGCCGAAACCAACATCAGATCGATACTCAGAAAAATCGCTCAACTTTACAGACCTTCGGTTAGATTCTAATTTCCTTAACTCCATTTCTTGTCTTCAAAAATCATTTCATTTCCATATTTAGAAAAAAATTCTGATTTT
Source organism: Allium sativum (assembly GCA_030737875.1). Taxonomy (NCBI): domain Eukaryota; kingdom Viridiplantae; phylum Streptophyta; class Magnoliopsida; order Asparagales; family Amaryllidaceae; genus Allium; species Allium sativum. The sequence continues at coordinate 561,522,540 of CM060919.1, read as the reverse complement.
ACTTGGAAACATTTCCAAAATATTTAAATTAAAAATATAACTTTGATTCTTTATTTTAATAAATTAATAATATTAAATTGAAAGGTCTTAATTAAAAATGGAAACTAAATAGTACCTTTCCGAATTCGATATAATCGAATTACTTAAAACCCTCTTTCGAATAATCTATATTCAATTAACGTTCTGTACTACGTAATAAATTCCCTGTTTTCTAGTTAACTCCATTTCTAAATTCTTTTTTTTAATCACTTCAATATCTACCATTTTCCTTTTACAACCCATTTAATTTGCAATACACTTGCCTTTAGGAAAATCATTATTCACTTTAAAAATGAATATTATTCCTTTACAGGAAACTGGACTGGTTATATCAAGTCAGATCTTGATTCTTACTTGTAAATACCATTACCGTTTCAAATTCGGTTTATCAACTTGTTATAGAAAATCATATTAATATTTTACTTCAAAAATCTATATTTACATGTCAACTTCTTATTTATATAACTAGTTTATAAAATATCAATCTCATATCTGATTTTAAATCATTGGTTTTAAATCAAATATTCTCTCTCTTATCAGAAATCTAATATATAATTTTTTTAAATAAATTATTTTTCTAGCACTCAACGTAGTTGCATTAGTTATAAATCCCTATGGAATTCAATACTACCCACATTGCAAACATCGAACCAATTTCATCATTTCCTTTTTTTTATCAATATATATATTCCCGAATTATCTGATAATAATTATTCCACTTCATGATAAATATTTTTTATAAACCAAACTAATATAATTTAACAAGTTATTTTATTCCAGCCAATCGAAATTCAACTTCTATTTTAAAATAGAATTTCTTTTTAAAATACCAATTTCTTTTCTAATATATTCGAATATATTTTACGGTATATAAATATCTACTTATTTCAGGTTGATGTTGTTCAAACACCCCAAACACACAATAATCAATCCAGGATTATTCATCACATCATATAATGCAATATACGAAAATCAACAATATAATTGTTGAGGAATCCAGTTGGATCCCTCCAACCTGTTTTCCTGCATCCACAGATGTTATCAACATGAATAACACTAATTTCATATTAATGCAAAATAATAGAATCAGTATTTAACCAACGACTTTGTATATATAACCATCAAACAATTTATTTGTAATCATCCAAACAACCATCACACACATCATTCAAACATTTTTATCAATATTAATTAACGTTTATAAAATTATAAAACTGGACAGAGTTAGTGAGTTTACTCACCTTGGTCGTAAATCGTTAAATAACGATTTCCATCAGTTGATTTAAACAGATGTTTAATTCTACGTAAAATTGTGATGATCTCCCAAATTTTCCAGACTAGCTTCATATCGTAGTCTGCCTTCGTCTGGTTCAAACGAATTAGACCATTCGCCATCCTGATATCGGATGTGTAAAATATAACATTTATAAGTTTATGTTCGTAACTAACTTCAATAACGCTTAATTTTTATATTATAACTAGAACTTACCATTTCCTTGTTGGCCCACAATATTCTCTAACACGTTCAGATAGTATTTTCTCTAAAACCCGCTACCTCCTGTGAACGGAAAACAACACTATCCATTTTTGCATCTTTTTAAATTTTAAATTAATTATATTTAATTATAATATGGCCTCACCCATTTTAAACTCAGCCCGCATCGCATCCACTTAAACCCGATCCACGCCAAACAGTCTCCTTCTCCCTCTTTACTTTCGAGCGCGAGTTTCAGAATTTGCTCCTGTATTTTACTTCAACCGAAATCCTTTCTTGTCTTTGATTATTGCCTCACATATAAAACCAGACCATATTCAACCTTACCCGATTCACTCTATTTCTTTCTTCTCCAAACTAGTAACTCACGTAACCGCCTCTTCAAATACCATCGCCTTCTCCAACTACGGAAAATTGCAGACCTCAACTCCTGTATTTCGAACCGCATTTCAACCATTACCACCCCTCCTCCTACCGCTGCTGCCACACTGCCTCAGAGCCAACCAGTCCACCATAGTGACGACCCTCACCATCTTTGCTGACTTGCGAGTCACCTCCTCCGGGGGTTTTGAACGCAGTAACGCCCGCTACCCTTCTGTAAAACCCATCCACATATAAGCTCTCTTTCCCAACATTTAGCTCACTCCTTCTAGACCTTTTGAACCCAAGCAAACGCAACTCGAACTCTATAACTAGTATGCTGCGTTGAAGAGCTTATATCCTTGGGTTTATCTTGTGCATTTTTAGTAGAATGTTAAGTTTACTTTATATTTTTCTCATGCCATTCAAAAAACTTTGATCTCAGCCCGGTAAAACAAAGGATGGAGGAAGTATATTTATAGGATTTCTTAATTCCTTGGGTACCAAGGAATAATAGATTGTAGGACGTAGATTAGTTGTGCGCAGCTTAATGTTTTGATTTTATCTTTCGAAACCATCGTTATGGTTTCTCTTGCTGATTGGAAAGAGAAAGCACACAGACATGTGAAGTATAAAAAGGAACTGGACATTACGTGGGTAGGCATACTAGGTGTACAACATATATATAGAATTAATTTCTTCCCTGCGTGAAATACGGAAGGGTATGACTATCTTAAGTAAGAAGTAATAGGAAATCTATGGAGTTCGAGTAGGTATGTTCTTGCTTTATGGTAGCAATTAAAATTTTGAAGGGTAGAGGTAGGTTTTCAGATTGTTAATGGGGACGGTGACAATTCAGTGGTCAGGAGATGGGTACTCTATCTTTAAGTGGTAATATATCTAGGCATGCAGGATTTCTTAGTCATGAAGCTTCCGTTCATTTCTTAGTTGGAGAGAACCATCCAAGTTTGTATAGTTTCACTTATCAGCATCATTGTATTTTTTAAAGGTTCACTAAGCGTTTAGAATACATGTGCATATTTTACGAACTGTGTATGCTTATTAACAACATACACCATGGAGGTTTCACCTGAAGTTCGAAAAAATTGTTGACTTTTAGCTGTTTTGATATTGATGGATTTCATTCCAAACCACTTTTTTTCCTTTCCTTTCCATTTTGGCTTGTAAACGAATTGTGAAGGTAAGGTTTATGGTTTTAAATGAAACTTTGATAACTCGATCATCTCAGATGTATCAGTTTCTGAATCTCGTACGATATGAAATGATGACAAAAATGATGCTCTCAAATCTTGGTATGCAAAATATTAGTGTACCATTCATTGTTTGAGACTTCTTCTAGTTCTAAGATCGAACTAAGCTTTTGAGACTTCTACTCTTAGAACTTAGGAACAGTTAACCTTGTCAAGTCATTCGTACTTCGTAAAATATGTGTTAAAGTTAACGCGGGTACCAGCTACACCGAATCCTGTTTATTTATAACTGCTATGGACAAAAATAGAAATATCGTTGAGACTAGCAGTGTGTCACGATTCCAGAAATATAATAAAATAGGTCAGTTACTTTATTTTGTGAAATCTCAAAATCGCTGATATAGGGTGCAAAACACATTAAACAAAAATTTGCTTATTTTTCAAAATAAAAATTACAGTAAAATTCTAAAAATTAAATTATAACTACGTCTAAAAGGATTTGTCCAAATTTGAAACTAATATTTAAATATATTTAAATAATCGTTAAGGTCAAAAACGATTTATACTTCTGCTTTACTGAAAAATTGATTTGGATATAACTCGCAATTTACAAGACAAAATCCCGATTTTTCTCTTCCATTAGAAAAATATAGTTCATTGGATTCCAATGTTACTTGTTTTCTAAGAGATCCGACTTATAACGAATCCGGTATATTCATTTGAAGTACACAACCCAATATTACGAACTACCGCGATGTTACGGGCTCGTTTATAATTATATTATAATTATTACGTTCCACTGTCATTCAAATAATATATTCGTTATTATAATTAACTCGTGAACAGAATTATATCCTTTAAATTGTCAAATTTACTCAATATTGTCAGTCCGGCTATTTTCGACTATTTCGGAAATAAATATATTATCACATTATTTATATTTAAATTAAATATTCAAAATATTTGAATTCTAACCATTTAAATTACCCACCCTATACATTAAAATAATTAAATAAATTAATTATTAAATAGCTAAAAATCTGGGATGTTACACATCTGGCCATGGCATCCATTCAAATCTCATAAAGGAAAAGAAACCAAAGATATACTCTTCCTCCGTCGCTCATTCATCCTTCTCCTCGTTAGATTCCACCACTCCTTCATTGAATACCGTGAACCTAAGCGAGATTTGTGTGTAAAAGTGAGAATATGTTGAGAGAGCAAGAAGATGTATGAAAAAGGAGAGCTTATATGTTTTGTAACCATTGTTATGATAAAACAAACCATCTTCATAGTGGATGTAGGCCTAGCATAAGGTTGAACAACTCTAAAATCTAGTCTCCACTTTACTTTCTTTACATTTTCATTTTTAATTGTCATTGAGTGCGGCTCCATTTATTTCCTAACCATCTTGGTGAAGTGCGATTCTCGTACCATTGGTGTTTGAGCCATTTTTTGGTAAAAACAACAACATTATCAAAGTTGTTGGATCATAAGATTCAAACCAAGATTCATATTAGGTTAAATATCCTAAGATTCAAACTTCTACTTGAATTTTTTTAATGTAATCACAAGATTTTTGTTTTTGTTAATGATTTTTGTAAATTAAAGCTGAACCGGTAGAAGTAGAAGAATAAAGATAGAAATATAGTTGATTTTAATGTACCAGATAAAACATTGTAAACTGCTCAAAGTCCTAAATAAATCGAAGCTGATAAAAGAACTTAACCACTCGTAAAAGTTTTGCGGTGAGAGATCAACACCAGAGACAATATTCATGTGAATATTCCTAGAAGCATAAATTGGTAGGACAATGCATATTTTCCCAGAGTTTAAACCAAAGCTTTGGTTTCCTAGGTCTTAAAAAAAATCATTTTTAAAAGTCTACAATAATGAATGAAAGCATAGTCTAAAGCACATAAATTGAAACATAAACCATAGTTATATCTGTATTTTACAATACTTGTAACACCCCTTAGTTTGGAGTGGAATTAGATTTCCCACATCATGGAAATAGGATATGAAATGGGGACTTAAATGGAAGAACCTAATCTCGTGATAGCGCCGAGACTTTTTAAGGAACAAAACCTCACTCCTATATGGAGGCCAAGTTGAGGACAGTACCTTGCATGAATGGAGGTGCAACCTATTACAATAGTATCGGATCCAATACCCAGTCGGAATTATAGCTCACGCATCGACTACAACGCTTGAGTGGTGAGGAATAATGAGCCAATGAGGACGTTGGGCTCTAAAGGGAAGAGATTGTAACACCCTTCAGTTTGGAGTGGAATTAGATGCCCCATATCATGAAAATAGGGTATGAAATGGGAACTTAAATTGTAAAGCCTAACCTCCTAAAAGCATCAAGGCCTTTTGAGGAACAAACCCCCACTCCCATATGGGGGCTAAGTTGGAGACAATATCTTGCACGAAATGAGGTACGAGATGTGACAATACAGCTTTACTTCAAATCTACACTTTAATATTTAAATCACATTTTGATTCAAAATTTGGAATTTACAGTTAGCCTCTCATATTAAAAACCTGTAAGATCATTTCCTTTTTCCATGAAAAACAATTATTTGTAACATTTTTTTCATGGAAATAGCTGGAACTTACAAATAACTTGCAACATTATAGTTACCTGAAATAATACTCAATCTATTTTGATATTTTATACTTCTCAATGTGCCCTCCGTTGGAACAGAATTTTCAGGATTAGGCCGAATTTCTAAATGTGGACCGATAATAATATATGGCTGCCTCCTCATCATTTCTGGTGGAGATTTAGGTACATAACACATAGGAGCAGCGGGACCTGTAATACTTTAAATAAGGTAGAAAATTATGTTCAGTTACGATAGACATTGCCTTGGCATTTATGTTCAAAGGATATACCTGGAAATCTAGTCTAGCTTTATACCCTCAAACTATAGCAAAAAATGGTGGAGCTGCCCTAATAAAACTTCCAGGACCTATGTTATATGGCATGTTCATATTTTCACTTGGACCAAATGGGAGTTGATGATGCCATAGTTGTATAAAATAAGGTGCACCTTTATGAATATTGTGTAGTCTATTACCATGCCAATTGTTTGAACCACCTCTCATGGATTTCTAGCATCATTGATTCTAACCGCTTGACCTATAGGAATTAAAACTGGCATTAGAGGTTAAGTTGGAACTGGATGGGGGCGTATTTGGTAATGATGAACCATAAAATATACGGTAGAGCTTGATGGTTAGAACATGGGTTGTTGGTAAGGCAAAGGAACATGAAAAGGTGGCATGTTTCTATTTGATTTTTCATTACAAAATGAATTAAGGATACAAATACAATCTTTCCCGAATTCATCAAATAAAAAACCCTTATGAACCAAATAATTTCAGTAACCCCAAAGCCAATAGAAGTTTGATGTGATGGGTGAACAAATTAAGAAATTACATACACCAAATTAGATGAATTTTAAAAATTGATAACAGGAAAACCCTTCTGCATATGTTGTAATCGAAACATTAGATTTGATGCACATGTAGGAAATACTACAAAACAATTAGAGCTATATATGATATTTTCACCTAAGATCTTTAGATTAATCATAACGTTGACAACAAATCCCTAAATCAAAAACGAGATATGCATCTCCTTAGTTTTTCGCATCCATGGTAATGGGGTAAAGTAACCCTAATGGGGAAAAAAGAGGACAAATTGACTTAGGTTCTCATAATGAGGCACTGATAATGGGAGTTTGATAGATTGTTGGGTCGCTGAGTTTTAATTAGATCAAGTTGTGATAGATCAATAGTATCACTAGAAGTTCGTCACCATAAAACAATGGAGTCGAGGTTAAAGTGTGGTGTTGATCTAAAGACAAAAGGGGAAAGTGTTATAAATTGGGAGAAAGGTAAAATTACTATGCCATCCATTATACTTCAATGTTTTTCTAGTATTACCCTAGGTTATCATGGTAGTAAGCATTGAATATAGTTATAACGGTAACAAATGTTATGACTTAGTAATGGGTATAACCATAATGAATTGAGATAGGGAAAATGTAACAAAATCAGAGACTGTTGCCCAAAATGATAATTTTACACGTATATCGAGATCGTTTTGACCACCAAATGGTCCAAACTCGAAATATAGCGATACTTGTACCTTTTATTAGTGTAACAAGCCATAAGAACTAAACGGAACTATTCTTGAATCCCGATTCGATCGTTTGTGAGAAATCACCTTTTGGGACCGTCAGCTAAATAATTAACGATCGATATTTAAATATCTAATCGTTAAAATACAAATCGTTACATTCTCCCTCCTTAAAGGATTTCGTCCCCGAAATCCTCAAGGACAAAACAACATAACCCAATGCTCTCAAGTAAGTAAAGACACAAAGCATAAAATCACTTAACGCTCTCAACAACAACCATTGAAAGCAATTATAAGAAAGGAAATTAACTTGGAATTCAGCATGGAACCAATATTCTCATTCCTTTGTATAATCATTGTAATAACCCGAATTTTGACAAACCCGATTTTTCTTAAAAATTTCAATCTATCAAAGTTCAAGTTATCTTGTTTAGTATCCTCCAGAAAAAAGACAGAGATAATTAATATATCAGAGCTCGATAAAACATCTCACAGCGGAATGGATAAAATATAATAATCAAATATGGCCTTACTAAAATAATTTCATTGTCTAATCAAGTGTCCAAAGGCTACCAAATCTCTACCATAAATCTAACCTGCGAGTATGTTATAAGGAGGGGGCAAGAACTCAAAGTTCAAGTGAGGGGACAAATTACACATCCTGAAATAAGCCTACATATACCGTTCAGTTATGTTTTCTTAAATATTATGTTAATTGGGTTAGCAACACTCAAGGCTCTGCACTCACGTCATACCCATCTATAACCCAGTAAATTAAACATAATATATTATATTTTGGTTATTTGGGTTAACAGCTAATATCAAGGGCTAAGAATCCTAGGACCAAGTCCCCGCTGACAAAGAAAAGTCCATACCATAGGATCAAAACAACTCACTTGCCCTTTACCATCTACTTGCCACAACTTTACCTTCCTGTGCACTAGTCTTTTCCAAGAAACAACCTAGGCTTTATAGTGCTTATGCACTCTATGGGAACTGACTATTATTATAAAATAATTCTCGCTATCAACTTTTATAGTCTCAAAAATATTTTTTGCCTTTTCTAGGTATTAATCCTTACCTGCTCCATGATTTAAATGTTAGGGATGAGGACCAAGGATCTTAAGGAAAAACTAACACTAGGGGGTGAATAGTATTTTAAAGAACTTATAGAAATCTTAACCAATTTACAATTACTCAAACAACTATATGAATCATAGAATAAATATCACAATAGAAACAATCACAGGTAGATATAAACAGAAATAAAATGCAGAAAAGGAAATAACTCACCGGATTTGGTTCAGATTGCTACTACGTCCAGTCCCGCACAACGTTGGATTGTGCAGAGTTTTATTAATATTAGTATCTAATACAACACCCTTGATTTCACGGTTACAAGGTTTACACTGATTCAACACCCTTGATTTCACGGCTACAAGGTTTACACTGATTCAACACCCTTGATTTCACGGCTACAAGGTTAACAACGATTCAACACCCTTTGATTTCACAGTTACAAGGTTAACACCGCTCCTTTTCTTGATTTACGGGCTACAAGGAACACACCCTTCCTATCTTTGATTACAATTGCCCTAACTCTTGTGTAGCACTTCCAAACAGAGAGTATTTGATGAGGACCGAAAATAGAAGAAGAATGATATAATTTGTGTTGGAACTGGCAGAGTATAAGTGTAGAATCTTAGAAAATTAATAAGAATAATGGTGGTATGTAAATCAGGGAAGAAGGAGATGATAGATTATAAAAAACAATCGAAATCAAGCCCTTTATATAGTGTTCCAAGAGTCACAACTGTTTCTGAGACGTTTTAAAATGAAAAGACACATCTTTTTAAATTTAAAAGTTTGTGACTGTTATATGTCGACATGTATGTAGGCATATGTCAACATATGTTATATAATTAGGGTATTTAAACCAATATATATTCTGGAAATTTCCGAAATAAAACTAGTTGTTTAAAATATAATTTTTCAAGTATAAAAACATATTTAAACATATGATTTAAAACTATATATATATATATATGAATGAATGATATAAAACTATATAATACAATCATAAACATATATAATTATAAAACTTAATAATATATAAATGTAAGAAACTTAGAAAGTATATATATTTAAAATTATAAGTTAAAAAATACATAAATGATTAAAAACATTTTTGAGAAGAGTTTGAAATCAGTTTGAAATGTTTAGAAATCAATTTAAAAAGATAATTTGAAAACAAAATTTGAGTGCTATTCATAGTTTTACATACTAACTAGACTCCATTTCTCTGATAATCTTGAACTCTTGATATCTTGAAATCTTGACACTCATGAGTCTTGATTCTCCTTTGAAATTTTGAATCTCCAAAACTATACAGTCTTCAATATCTATTACCTACATATAAATTGTAAATATATATATTCTGGATAAAGAAGTTAGCATATATTCTATAATTATTAATGACAATGACCGAAATAAGGTTATTGTCATCAAAATTCCATTCTCCTACAATCTCCCCCTTTTTGATGATGACAACATGGTTTATAAAATATTCATACCAGATATTACCTTTCAATTTGATTCTTCAGTTACTCCTCCTTTTACCATGAATTCCTTCTAACTCCCCCTTAAAATATACCCATTCTATACCAATTTTATAATTTCTCCCCCTTTGTCATCAACCAAAGGCATATAAACTAATCCTTGTGGCTAATTCTATAACTCCCCCTGAAATTATAATATTTCCTAAATCTATAATTTTACTAAAACTCTCCCTAACTCTATGACAATACCATTATAATTGTACTAAGTAAAACTGAATAGGGGGATAAATATTGTATAAAGTAAGAAATCCAAACAATATCTACAAACAATCCAAATATATACAGGATAAATTAAGTTTTAAATCAAATCATACCATACATATCAAATAAATTATTCATACATCTCTTGGAACTTCTACCCATCCATCTTCACCTAAGATTGGATCCGCTTTTACGACTTCCCAGTCTTCGCTGTCTTTAGTGAGAGGTGCTTTGGTGATGTTATTATCTTCATCTCTGGAAAGAGAATAGATCAACCAACGGATAACATCAAAGCATTTTTCTTATCGTTCATCTTTATCTTACTTAATTCTAGATGACATTGATTGTGGAGGATGATGGATAGGATATTCTTGGAAGAATTGAGAGTTTCTTCAAGATTTTCACTTTGATTGTGAATAGGATTAGCCATAATTTTGATTATATAGAAAGAGAGTGATTAGAGAAGTAGAAATGAATTTTTCAGAAAGAAAATGGCATATATAGAGTCTGGAATTCATTTGAAAATGAATATACGTAAGGTAGTTATTAAAAATTCAAATTTTGAATAAATTTGAATTTATGACAGTTATACGTCGACATACACATATGAGTATGTCGACATATGCTATATAATTTTAAAATTTAAATCATTTTTAAAGTATTTAAACCAATATATATTCTGGAAATTTCTGAAATAAAACTGGTTGTTTAAAATATATTTTTTCAAGTATAAAAACATATTTAAACATATGATTAAAAAATATAGATATATATATATTAATGATATAAAACTATATAATATAATTATAAGCATACATAATTATAAAACTTTATAATGTATAAACATAAGAAACTTAGAAAGTATATATTTAAAATCATAAGTTAAAATTTCTTGAATAATTAAAAACATTTTTGAGAAGAGTTTGAAATCAGTTTGAAAATATTTTGAAATCAATTTAAAAACAGATAATTTGAAAACAAAATTTGAGTTATATTCAGAGTTTTACGTACTAACTAGACTTTATTACTCTAATAATCTTGAACTCTTTATATCTTGAAATATTGATACTCTAAGTCTTGGTTCTCCTTTGAAATCTAGAATCTCCAAAACTGTACAGTCTTAAATATATATATATATATATATAATGATAAAGATGTTAGTATATATTTTATAATCAATAATGATAATGATTGAAACACGGTTGTTGTCATCAAAAATCCATTCTCCAACATTAAAAACATGGTTTGGATTTATCACTTTTTTCAAAAATTAAAAGTTTCAAAACTTTATTTTTCTTCATTAAAACTTATTTTTGTTTAACCATAAAAAAATGACATCTCCTAAAAAAGCACAATCTTTTTTTAAAACATCAAAAATACCTCTTTTTCAAAAATTTAAAGTTTTTAAAGGTTAACAAAGGGGAAGACTTAAATTGGGTTTTTAACTCACTTAGACTTTCCTAAATATTCCCACAAAATCAGTTTTCTCAAATATATATATATATTCCTAATCCATTTTCCTTTTTACTATTTCCCAATTTATAAGGCTCTACTGCCAAATCCACTAATCCGAAATACTAACATTTCAGATACTAACATATGGGATCCATCTTTTTCCATTACAAAACACATTGTACACTTTTCACCCAGATCACCTAAAAGGACTCAAATTTCCGTAACCATTTCTTTAGCATACAAAACTTAATCTTAACTATTTCCATATGTTGCTCTTCCTATTTAATGGGTTCCTATATGGATCTAAGTGTGTATATATAATATATTTATATTTTAAAAATACAAATACGCTCAATCACTATATATAATTAGGAATGCTAAACCAGTGCTCTAGTACCAGATGTAACAAGTCGAATTTCAACAGACCGATTTTTTCTCAAAAATCCTAACCTATCAAAGCTCGAGTTGGCTTGTCTGGTATCCTATAGAAAAGACAGTGATAATAAATATAACAGAGGTCGATAAAATATCTCACAACGGAATGGATAAAATATAGTAATCAAATATAGCCTTACCGAAATAATAACACTGCATAATCAAGTGTCCAAAGACTACCAAATCTCTGCCCTAAAACCAAACCCACGAGTACGATATGAGAAGGGGGTCAAAACACAAAGTTCTGGTAAAGGGACAAATTATACATTCTGAAATAGCCCTATATATACCCTTTAGTTATGTTTACTTAATTATTAGGTTATTTTGGTAACAATCCTTAAGGCTCTACACTCACGTCGTGCCGATCTACTCACTGGTAAATTAAACCTAATATAGTATATATGTAGCTATACCCAACATCTCAAGGTACTATGATAGTACCCTCCTCGTACGGTCTCTGCCTTTACCCTATAGAAGCGTATACTACCTCTATCCTACGCCAAACCGTATACGGAAATCTATATCGTTACGCCGTGTAATTGCATAGAATCACCTAGTATGCCACGTAAGCGTATGGATCCTCATATCTGAACAATTCAGTCGAATCACGTCTCAACACGAAATAATGCCATAATGTCCACAATACACCATCCAATGCGTGTATTTGGACCCTCACACGAACGTACTGCCTACTGTAACCTGATTCCTATAGTAGGGCTGCATCCAATGCATGAAACTCTGTCAATAGCTTTCAATATCTGTAAATGACAGCTTCATTAGGCCTACAATACAGATATTCATGTATGGTCTGTCTTTTCATGGTGGCTTTGGCCCCACCATAGCCCCTCCCTCAACTAATGAAAGACTACACCAGGAGCTAATGACACACCCCTAACAACCAATCTAGCATCCAATTTAGCTTGTCCCTCATTAATGCCTCGATAGTGAAAGTACATTGTTTATTGGTTTAGCTCTTAGACTTTATGTATCCAACTGATTGTTGATGATAGGAATTCGACGATTATTGTCCTTAATTTGGTCCTGAGCAACCTCCCCTACGAGTGAGGTAAAGCTCCGAATCACCCAACGAAATCCACCACAACCTTCTGACTACCTCACCATAGTTGCAGTCAAGGTATACTCACCGGATGGTACCATACGTACCACACCTCTATGGGTACAACCCGAAGCCTATCACAAAGGACCATCACAGAGTACCTTACCACATCCCGTAGAAGCTACGTGCCTCCCTCCAGTCTCATAGAATAATCAGTTGGGCGTGCTCCTCTTGTGTCTCTGGACAACGCGGTGATATGCCCCAATGGGTTCTTCACCTCCCTACGTACGGACTCTTTCTAGCGCATTGCGCCATAGCGTTATTAGATCCTACGTCTTATCTTTTAACCATGCGCTTTCTTTATCTCATCGCATTGCTAATTAACTTGATTATCCACATATTCACTTTTTATTCAAGTTACTCGGTTCATTAGCTCACAATTAGCTGCTTATTTTCTTTAATCAGCCTTATGCCGCCGGAGCAGACTTCTTCTTGTTATTTATTACATTAATTAGACTTAATACTTCTAATTATAAGTCTACCAATAATGAGCTTGTTTTATTCGATTTTATTTTATTATAACCTTATCTTACGCTATTATCACAACCATTGTTGTGAGTTTACTTATTAACTTAGTTCCCTTAACTAAGGTTTATTAATAAGTTTTCTTTTCCTTATTAGTTATAACTTATGTTATAATTCCACTTGTCCCTAGGACAAACCTACATAATATATTTCATTCTTATTCACATAATTAATTATAATAGGTTATATTCCTCATTCATCACATTTTCCCTAGGTTCCTTAACATTAGCCAAACTTTACTATTATAGCCTTCCTTTATTTATCGTCTTATACATCTGTATTATTTCAAGAAAATATTTCGCACACTTCATTACTCTGGTTAGTGGAAAGATATAAAGATCTATTTCCATAATGTACATCAAAATGAGATCCGTGGTTGCAAGCTATTTCTTTTATTTTCATTGTGGACATACATATATATTTTATTTGTTTAGCGTGCAATATGGTAAAAGAACCATTATTTCACACTAATCCTTATTTTTCCTTTCTTTTCTTGCAACTATGTTCTCAGTAAATTTGTCTTTATGGAATGTATCCATTTTTCCCAAATCCAACTAAATTGGTCCACTGCTAATTTTTCCCCTTTTTATTTTATGAGTTAGATGTTAATTTCTCTTTTTCGTATACCATTTCCAATTACTGTAAATTTTGATACAAAATTAGGCATACCGATTCTTTTACCATTATTTCCACAATTCACTGTAATCCTCTTTACAACATATCCAATTTATTATTGAATAGAAATCTTAAGAATATATGCACAATTATTGTTAAATTCACCATTTCAGTATTACAGTAATTCTTAACCCAAATAGAAAATTTATAGAATAGATTTGTACAACAACAATTTTTTTAAAATACACAGGGAATGGGTTATATTACAATTACCACAAATTTCAATTATTTGTCACATTAAGAATTACGGGGAATGAAAATGATAAATACACCGTTACCAAAAGGTATAATTTAAATCCACTCACCTGACTGCTTTCCAATCCTTGAATCTGATTTGGATTTGCGCTAATTGACTGTTCGGATTTGTAGATATGTTCGGATAGAAGAATTTGTATATCTATAATCCTAAATCTCTTTTATTCTCTAACAATTATCAAATTTGAAACTTAAACTAATATATGTTTATATTTTAGAGAGTATGGAGGAGAAAGAAATGGCAGAACCCTGACATCCTCTCAGAAAAATGTGAGTTAGAGGCTAGGGCTTGCTGTTTACTTATAAATGCTTAGAAGAATCATGTCCGCACGATCAAAAAAAAAATTCGAAGTCACTTAAACCAGAAAAACACGTTGCCTCCAACCCAAAACCGACCGACACACATTCCAGGTGGGTCGACCCTCGGTCGACTCAGTTCCCAGGTGGTCTGACCCACTTTAGGCATGGCTCGACCTATGTACATAATTACAAATCGTATATTTGGGTCTTGAACATGCAATTTTTGGCTGGTATTATTTGTTGCCTGCACCTTTAATTTCTTTCCCGTTTCACTACAAGAAAAGCTGTAAATAGCTACAGATTTTAACAACGGAAATTTCCATCACAAATTAGCGACGGATTTTCATGGAATCTGCAAGGAATATTTTCTCAGATTTTATATTTTAGTTCATTTTAAATTAATTCCATTATCATGGAATCTGTAAGGAATATTATCTTATATTTAATATTTTAGTTCGTTTTCCGTCGCTAAACCATAAAAAATTGGAGCGATTTACCGTCATCTTTTTTTCATCGCAAAGTTCCGTTGCAAATGGAATCACTTTACCGTCTTGTCTTTTTTGAAGCTATTTTCTAACAAGTTTTTAAGGGATTTGCAAGGGACTGACATGCTTATTCTTCATAAAATGTTTTACTGTCACGTTTTTACTAAGTAATTGATAAGTAAAAATAAATTTTACGTAATTAATGTTAATAATAATATACTAATAACAAAAAATAAATAATTACTATAGTAACTAATTTTCAATAATTAGTATTGATTAACTGATAATTACTAAATAATTAAGAAGTAATAATAATTAATCATGTAATTAAGAAGTTATTAGCCCAATTATAGGCTTTCACATGTACCTATCTTCTCTCATACATAGTAAGTAATATGTATAACTAATTTCTAATAATTATTAGTTAGTAGTTACTACTAAATAAACAATTTTTAGTAATGACATAATAATTTAGACTAATAATTAATTATTATTAATTAAATTTAACAATTATGAAGTTATAATTTGTATTCAATAATTAAGTTTAAATACTATCGGTAATTGATAAAACGTATATTTTAATAATTAATATATATAAATTACTATTAAGTAATTAATACATAATAATTAAAAATAATATTTAACCACTAATAATTAATTGGTCAAAAGAAATTAATAATTAAAAAGTAACATTTATCATGTATTATTTGATAATTAATAATTATATTTAATATTTTTGTTTTTTAAAAATTGGCACTCTATTAATATTTAACCAATTAAATTTAACATCCTCATTGATTTCTAATACAACTAAGCAGACTAAATTGAAAACAATTAAATTTTAAATATTATTGAAAAAAAAAATTGATAACTGATACAGATATGACACTACTCGTATCGAAAAAAATATGGGTTCACTATGAAATTAAGTATCCAAATTTTATTCTTAGATTATACTTTATTCTTAAACTCTAAATGACCATAAATTAAATTAAATAATTATAAATTCATTGACTTTTTTCAGCCATTGGATTCTTAAACGAAACTAATTAATCTTTTAATTAATTCTAAAATTTTTTATTAAAACTTTGATAACTAATAAATAACTTTAAATAATTAGTGCTAGATATAGAATGCCCAATAATTTTGATTAATAATCAATAATGTGTAATTAATATTTACTATATAATAATTAACGATTAATATATATAAAAAGTAATATTTATTAGTTAATATTTAATCATTATATTGATGATTATCTATAATATTTTATATTTCGAAACAAAATTAAAATTTTGGAATTTTCTGTAACAAACTTAAAACTTTAATAAAAAAGTACGAAACCTAAACTTTTAAATAAATTTTAAATTTTATAAAATATTCAATGTTTCAAAAAGTTCAAATTTGTAAAAACAAATTCAAAATTACAGACATTATGTCCCAAATGCTTCTAAAAGTTCTTTTACAAATATCTTATGTAACATATATATTTTTTGAATATGTTTACAGTTGTTTAATTTTTTTTCTTTTTTGAAATTGGTACTATACACATCTCAAGTAGTAAACAATATAATATTTGTTAATGTCTATTCAAATTACACTACATTAGTTTCGAAACCATGGCTTTTTGCACCAACATTGAAAAGTCTAACTATTTGGACGATGGTGCTTCCCATTTTTTATTTACTTAATAATTCATGTGTGATAATTTATAATAAATAACAAGTGTTGTAATATATAAGAGTGAATATGTTTTTATGATATTTTATTTAGTCCCACATCATGGGGATAAGTTTAACATCAGCTCCAAAGCCTATGTATAAAGGAGCCAATGTAATAGAAATGTACACACTTGAAGTAATAGAAGTAAAAGTCTCTCCCCTATCTTTTTTGTTCTCTCTAATTACTTCTTGTTTAACATATGTTCTATTTTATTTTATAACACGTTATCAGCACGAAGTTCTAACCGATCTAATTATAGATCTCAAAACGGTACTCTAACCGATCTAATTATAGATCTCAAAATGGTAGGTTATTTTTCTGACTTGATTAATTTGATTTTTCAAATCTCCATTTTTGTCAGATCTCATATCATTCTAGATTTAAATCTATTGGGTTATCTTCTAGATTTTTTTGTTTAGTCTTATAATTTTAGAACTCGTATAGATCTACACTTTGAGATCTGATTCTTATTTTGTTAATCATATTTCTGATCTCACTCTATTATAGATCTGATTTTTTCTGATGTTATCCTACTGTTGATCTCAAAATTATACTCAAATTATATACATTTGAGATCCCTAAATGATTTAAAAATGAGATGTTGATTGTAGTGACTTATCCTTTTGGATTCGAAATTTTTTTTTCTTCTCTATTCAAATAAATTCATTGAATTAATTTGATTTTGTTACATAATTCATATTTCCGGGAGAAATGTTGTATTGTTTCTTTGAGGAAAAAATATAAATATAATATGTATCTGGAAAATCGTATTAAGTTCAGATCTAATATTGATATATCACCAAAAGTGAATTATGAAAAATAAACAAACGAAAAATCATAAAGTATATTAATTCTATGGAATTTGAAATAATTTGAACCTGAAGTTCATATGTTGAAGAAGGAAAAAAAATTAAAGCCCAAAGTTTTCTTAATGTTGTGACATGAAATGATTATACTTCCAGAAGAAGTTAAAAGAGACACACACATCATAATATGTGAAATAACGTTGGATTCAATAGAAAATCTCTAAAGTGTTTCATCTAACTGACAACTTTCATGTACAGATTATATTAACTGAATATCCTGAAGATATAGTATGCATATTAATCTCTTGAAGACATGTTTTAGAGATTTAATTTTATATATAGCAAATCCAACATCCTAGAAGAGATGTTATAAAAAAAATTGTTGCATTGCAATTACATAAATAAAAGATATTTTCCCTTCCCGGAAGAAATATCATACACTCCAGAAGCAGTGATTTCTTTTCTCTTTTGAATCTTATTTTTATTTAATGCACCTAATTTTGTTACTACATTTAAGGTTTGATATGTATTTTTGTATACTTATATGAAATTTCAATAGTCTGTATATATTTATCTCTGGAGGAGATAAGTTTATCCCAGAAGCAGTGATAACAAAATATCTTTAGAGATATTTGTATATTTGGAAATGGTAAAATATCTCTAGAAGAGATCTATTTATTTGAAAATAATAAAATATCTCTAGAAGAGATTTCTACAATTAAAGGTGATAAAGTATTTGTAGAAAAAAATTCATAAATTTTTCCTAAATGGTGTTTATGGAATATCCCAGAAGCAATATTATATTTTGACATGTCTATAAAAGAATTTTCATTGAAATATTTTCAAATATCAAAGATGATAATGCAAATTTAATGACTAAAGAAAATATGCATCTCGAAGATCATAAGATAATATTTAAATATTGTTCTTAATTTAGCACACCTGAAGTGTATGCAGAAGCAATTTTTGTTATAAAAAGGAAAAATTTAGAACCTGAAGTTTCTATAATGGTAAAAGATAATTTTGATATAAAAAGAATGATCTAAAAGTTTTTTATATGGATTGTATAATTTGAACCTAAAACATGTAATTTTTATGTATAGATCTGCAAGTTTATGGAATTATTCATATTAAAGAATGTAAAATTTTGGTTCTATAATTATGCACTTTTACTCAATTCTTGATTATACATTATGCATATATATGGTATTTTAGAAAATAAGATTATTGGGAATGCAGTACAACTATAAGTTGTTTATTTCAGTTTTGTCGTTGATCAATACTGTAGCTAGATCCAAATTTTATTATGTTGATTTAAGTAAAATTTATTTGATTCATATATTTATACCGTATAATGGTTATTCCCATAGAAAATATATTCTATTTATAATTGGAAAATATTTCAAATACTTATCTCTTTCACGACCATTCATTTTTAGACTTAGGAAATATTTATAATCATATTTCCAAACTTTCACTTCCTTGGATTAAAACGAATGTTGTGTAAAACATCGTTACGACAACCCAAAACACTGCATTCAACTAACTCTTATTCAAACATTCCTCTTCGAGACTGAACCTTGCTATTTATCAGTTAAAAATGAAATCAATCAAGTTGGGGTATAATTACCTCTCAGAACTTAACTGAAAACATCATCAACTTTAAAACAGAAAAGACCACTTAACTCGAATAATCAACACCAAACAAACCAATTATTCATTTTTAAAACGTATATACATTTCTCTTTCTATTACCAGATTTTCGATTTCCTTTTTGTTTATACTATTCTATTTTCAAGTTTGTTTTCTTATCGAATTCTATATATATATATATATCGATACATTGATTTCTAACTATCAAAATTTCTTAAAAATATTCTAACTCCTTAAATTCCTAGAAAAAATCGCCATAGCCTCCTTTGTACCGGGAGCATCGGGAAAATCCCCAAACCGCCACACAGGCCTCTCCATTCAAAAAGAAAATCAAAAAGCCAAGCGGCTAGCCGATACAGCGCATAAAAACTCATATGTGAATTAAATACATACCTTTTGTCGGGCATTCTATATATATATATATATATATATATATCTTCATTAACTTCATTCCATACCTGTCTCATGTATATCCATACATTTCTAATTCATTCAACTTATACACTCGTTTTAACTCCACTCATTAATTAATTCGTTAATTAACTCTTTGTCTATTTCACTTGTATATTTGAATATAACATGTTTCAAATAAATTTCAACTTACTCATAACTAATTGAATTCCATTTCAACTCGAGTTACATATTCAATTCGAATATGAAGTCACAAGTTAAATTTACTTATTCAAAGTCAACTTGATTAAATCGTTTTAACTTAATTCATTAATCAGTTTGTTAATTAACTCTTTTGCCAATTTCACTTTGAACATGACATGTTTGAATATATTTTAACTTACTCATGAAACAATCTATTTCTATTTTCAACTCGAGTTATATATTCAATTTCGAATATAAATTCTCAATCTCTTTCACTTATCCAAAACCCCAATTTTGATTCAAATTTCCTTTAACTAATTATTCTCCAATTTAGTTAATTCTATTTGATAATTAAAAATATGATTTTTGTCTCAAAAATCATTTCACTTACTTCATTGGAGATCATATTTATTTTGTATCTCCAGTTTGGATTTTTCTAATGACAATTCGGATTTTATTTCTTCAAAATCCTTTTATTCATTTAAATAAACCGTTATGGCTTTTAAATGATTTTGGCGCTGCTTTTCTGAAAACTTGATTTTGACATAACTCAAAAGCTGTACGATGAAATCCAGATTTTTCTCTTCCATTAGAAAACTATTATCAAATCGGTCCTGACAATTCTTGTTTCAAAGAATTCCGACTTCAATTGAGTTCTGTATACTCAATTGAAGTTCGAATCGCCAATTTACGAATTGCAGCGCTGCGGCGAGTTCGTTTTAATTATATTTATATATATAAGCGTTTAAACTTTGTTTATAAGATATATTTTTAATGTATATCAAATCCATTTTTCCAATTAAACATTATATTTCCGATTTTCTAAAATTGTCGATTTTCCCTAATCGGAAATAAATTTATTTATACTTCGGTCTTCTATATTCAAATTCCATTTCAATTCTATTTTAATTCTATATTCAAATTCCATTTCAATCTATTTGAATTCTATATTCAATTTCCATTTCAATCTATTTGAATTCTATATTCAAATTCCATTTCAATCTCTATTTGAATTTCCTATATTCAATTTCCATTTCAATCTATTTGAATTCTATACTCAAATACCATTTCACTTTCTATATTCAAATTCTATATTTGAATTTCCTTTATATTTTCTATATTCAAATTCCATATTTGAATTCCATTTGAATTTCTATATTCAAACTCCATTCGAATTTCTATATTCAATTTCTATTTGATTTTTCTTTATTCAAATTCTATATTAAATTTCTATTTGAATTTTCTTTATTCAATTTACATATTCAATTCCATTGAATTTCATATATTCAAACTCCATTTGAATTACTATATTCAAATTCTATATTTGAATTTCCTTTATTCATTCTTATACTAGTCTCGATTTCAATTTCTTTTGAAATCGATATTTCTTCTTTTGAAAAATAGATTTCCCTTTTCAATTTCACACTTGTATTTTTATTTCTGAATTATCCAATGATAATTCTTTTCACTTCATTTATAAACTTCGTTTATAAAAGAACTACTTGTTTTTATTTTTTTAGAACAAGTTAATTTTTATTCTATTCAAATTTCGACTTCTATTTTAGAAAAATAGAATTTCCCCTTTTAACTCTGGAAATTTCCTTTTTCGATATTTTTAAAATATCAACATTTAAACCCAGTGATATTTAAACACCACACAACCAATTATTTATTTCAGGTTTTCTAACACATCATATATGACAGTATATATGCAAACAAATAAACAAACAGATAATATATTTTTGAGGGATCCAGTTGGATCCCTCCAACCTGTTTTCCTGCATCCACAGATGTTAGTCAACATAGTAATACCCATCCTGCTTTGAGGCAGGATATCGCGGTATGGAGGTCATCCACTAATATATAATTGTGGGGCGCATAGGGAAATCATCCACTATGAAACTACGGGCATCCGCTAATGAGACTGCGGGAACAATCCAATCATCAACCCAATATATATATATATATATATATATATAAAATAGTCAACCCTAAATAACTAATATATATAAATCAACCAGAAAGCAATCACCCAAGCAACAACAATTATCTTTACCGAATAAAAATGATTCTGAATAACAGGTGACTGAAATTTACTCAGCGATGATTTTTTTTCACGGTCTGTTTTCAATTTTTAATTTAGATCGAACAAATGTTCGACATAAATTAAAAGTTCTCATCGACTTTAGAAAAAATCCCTAGTCAATCCCAGAGGCCACATTCATCGATGTGATTCCATTGCTGATTTCGAATGATTTCACCCTAAATTAATTTATTTAGATTTAATGATTAAACATTTATTTAAAATTACAACTAAAGTAAATAAATAATTTACTTTATTTAAATAAACCTAACTAACAACTTAAATTAAGAATTTACCTCCTGTAACCAAAACTAACAACTTTATCATCAACTGAATTCAACCCTGCTCCATATACATAAAAATGCCGAATCTGTAGATTGCCAAACCATCTACTGCAGCAACCAATTCCAACCTCTCCTAACCTTATTCATTCCAACGCCATCTCCCTGAACTCGACCCCACATAACACGACTCTACCAGCAACTGCTTACTATAGGAATCAGTAAAAATCCATATGAAATCCCATCGCGTTGGCCACATATCCCTGTTTTTGACAACACCATTGAATCCTATGTTATTTGCCATCATCGCAATACCTCAGGACGTCACTGCTCGAGGCGTTTTATGTTGCAGCTGAACCCCTTTATCAACGAAAAACCCTATCCCTTGATTTGCGTTGCTCGAGTTCGAGCTATCCTTGTTCACATCGCACCATTTCCAGCGACTGTTGCGACTTTGAATACCCTTAATAGCAATCGCACCCAACTTAATCTCTATTTGCTCCTTCCAGACCAACATCGGCTTCCCCCAAATCACCCAGTGTCGAACTCGAGTGCCAGCCTAACCTAGATCCATTGTATTAAAGTCAAGTATCCTCGAATTGGATTATGAATTCTTGTTGGTACGAACACGATTCTGGGTTTGTACGATGAGGAGCGACTGGGTTATTTTGAGGCTTTTGATTCTGAAAGGGGCATTGCGGTTTTCGTTTTGGTCTCTCCCCATTTCTTTATATAGCTGAGTTCGATTTTTAGTTTGTGGACATAGGAGAAGCACGGTTTGTTTGATTTAGTGGACATAAAGGAAGCACGGGTTGTTTGGTTTTGTGGTGATAATGAAGAACACGCCCTTTTAATTTTTTGGCCATTTAAATTTTGTTTTAAATTTATTAATTTAAAACTCGCATCCTTTAAATAAAAATACCCCCTGATTTCTGAACTCCTTCCTGAACCCAACAACTGTCAATTTTAGGGTAATACCCCTATTCCGGACACATTGGGATAGGTCACGAAGTCCAATTCGATCATCTGAAGGAGATATTAATTTAAATCAATATAAATTAATTTTAGACAATTTATTTTCCTTGATAATAAATAAATATTATTATCGTTATAAATTCAAATAAATTTTCCTATTAATTATTTGAACTGTATTTAATTCAAATTAAATTTTGAATGTAACTAAATCCATTTTCGTATTCTGATAATTTAATATTTTTAATATTAAATCGAAATTGATTACTAAGACTTGATACCTTAATATAAATAATTCATTTATATTATTAACTCAATATTTAAATCCAGATTAACTATTTAAAATTAGTTGACCAAAATCCTGGGTCATTACAATCTTGCCCCCTTAAAAGAATTTTTTCCCCGAAATTACTAAGATAGAAAAATGTTACTATCCTATTTAATTTTCAAAATCCACTTATGCTGAAACTCAGCACTTTATACTTCTACGACTTCAGTTTTTACCAACACTTTGGTCCTTCATCCCTATTGCACCCTATATCTGCTTACATTCATTTTCTCTGAAAGATTACCAATTAAGTTACTCGCATTTAATTCATATTCCATTCATATGCAATCCAATTTTATTTAAATTGATTATGATCAATTTATTTATTTCGGTCCATTTAACTTACTTAAGTTAAATTTAATTTCAATTATTCAAATTCATGGATTCTTATTTCAAATCTCCTTTGAAATAATATAAATATATATACATATATTTATATCCATCTCAAATTCAAAACATTTGAATTTTCAAACTAACTTGTTTTCCTTCAAACAACTTTCCATCAAAAACTTTTCTAAGGTAGCAATCCATCACTTACAAGCTCGAAAATGAACACTGATGATGTTGCAAATATCATCAGAATTATTTTCCAGCCACTGGAGTGAGTTCAGTGCTGAATTACTTTCAAAAATCCATCTAATTCTTCTTCCTAGGATTTTAAATTCTAAATTCTGGTTTGAATTTCATTTTAATTCATCTCATTTGTATATTTCCTTTTTACACAAATTCTATTGGTTATATATAGCTATTTCCGTTTTATAATCTCATTCGATTATAATTCTAACAATCAACTCAACCATTTAAAACAATATCATATCCAATTTTCTGTTCAAGTGTTTATAAACCCCTATCGACATCGTGGCGTCCCACGATTCGATCAGAATTCATAATTCACTCAACAGACTAGTAAACACAATATAAAATAGTTTTTATATCAAATAACAAATACGCTCTCTTGTATATATACACTCAACTCATTCTAGGGTATTACTGACCCTATCTCTAATGAGCACAACTCCACAGCCTAAGTATTCGCTCAACCTAAGCTCCGATACCAACTGTAGTGACCCGCAAATCCGTAACATCAGAGTTGACTACATACACCATACATCCAACCCAAATATCACGAAAATACGAATCATTTTTTTAGAAGAAAAAGGTAAAAGAAGAACAGAAATAACAACACAGAGTCTCACATCGCAGCAGAAAAAAATTTAACATATCATAACTATTGAAATGCAAAATCAACAGTATAACATACACTTATCAGAGTACAACACTTACAACATAGCGGAACAAAACTCTATATAACTAACGATGAAGCCTCCTGCTCCAAGCTCCTTTAGATAGATCTGTAAAATTGTGAACTACTTGACTGCCCGTACAAATTTAGTCACCCAAGAGTTTAGGTAGAACAAAACAAAATAAACTCCGGGTCAGTCATGGGACTGGTATGAGTAAACAGTTTAAAACAGTTTCAGAAAACTAAATGTTATCTCATAAGACCACGCCGTATAACATGGAATGGGTTTTTCCCTTATGAGAATCGAAACACTTGACTTAACTTTCAAATCCTCTTTGAAAGAAACGGTAATATTTATATCAAAAATCTTTGATATTATGATAATGTCTAAATCAAATAAATAACAATCTAGTGGAACGTTTGCATCTCACGTTCCACATATATAATATACAATCGAAACTGCAAACACTTATTGGGTAATGGATATCCAACTATGACAAGGTATGGAACCACCTACCGCTGGTGTATCTCTAAAGGAGAATACACAGAGTTCAACAAGAACATCTTGCAACTCAGCCACACATGACGGACCACTCATTTCGCTTGAGTGTATCGAATGTATATCACCAACGGTTGGGATCAGCAACCGTTTTCCCGAATGGGACAGCATCAAATAGAATAAGAATTAAATGAATCTTTAGATAGGTGAGTATACACCCTAATGGGAGCTAACTACATAGCCATGCTGCCTGCCCGATTTTTGTCATTTCCCGGTTGTTGAGGCCAGAGGCTACGATTACTTTCCATTCATTGATAACACGATCACTTTGAATGCCACATTATCAGATCCGTTAATCACTAATTGATCTACATAAATATTCTGGATATTCCGCTAAGGGAATAAATCCGTTTCAACCATATATATTTATACAAGCCAACCCATTCGATCATTGGAAATACTCTGTCAGACAGTCGTCCATATACGTTCGTTCTGCGACTGAACGAAACCGAAGGCACTATTCAGTACATCCATCCTAGGCAATCTCCACGTAGGACTTATACAACAGCCCTTGCACTTTACTCCGTCTTCAATATATTCAGCATACTTGGTTCGCAACGCTTATGCCAATGTGGAGTGGTTCTTCGGATAATAATCCAACCGGTCTCTCCATATTAACAACGATAAAATGGTCAAAGCTTTGATAGACGGTGATTTAACTATCAAATGAAAAATGTCCGTGTACACACAACATATCAAACAAATCACTGGGCTCTTTGATTAATATTTCATTAATTAAATCTCTTCCCCATTTCCTTATCAATATTTGTTAACCAAATATTTTCGATAACGATCTTGGCCTTTTATGTTAATTGGAAAACATTTCCATATATCATCTTCTTTTATTTTCTATACGTAGAAAATATATTCTATTTATAATTGGAAAATATTCCAATTACTTATCTCTTTCACGACTATTCACTTTTAGACTTAGGAAATATTTATAATCATATTTCCAAACTTTCACTTCCTTGGGTTAAAACGAATGTTGTGTAAAGCATCGTTACGACAACCCAAAACACTGCATTCAACTAACTCTTATTCAAACATTCCTCTTCGAGACAGGACCTTGCTATTTATCAGTTAAAAATGAAATCAATCAAGTTATTGTATAATTACCTCTCAGACCTTGACTGAAAACATCATTAACTTTAAAACAGAAAAGACCACTTAACTCGAATAATCAACACCAAACAAACCAATTATTCATTTTTAAAACGTATATACAGTTCTCTTTCTATTACCAGATTTTTAATTTCCTTTTTGTTTATACTATTCTATTTTCAAGTTCGTTTTCTTATCGAATTCTATATATATCGATACATTGATTTCTAACTATCAAATTTTCTTAAAAATATTCTAACTCCTTAAATTCCTGGAAAAAATCGCCATAACCTCTTTTATACCGGGAGCATCGGGAAAATCCCCAAACCGCCACACAGGCCTCTCCATTCAAAAAGAAAATCAAAAAGCCAAGCAGCTAGCCGATACGGCGCATAAAAACTCATATGTGAATTAAATACATACCTTTTGTAGGGCATTCTATATATATATCTTCATTAACTTCATTCCATACCTGTCTCATGTATATCCATACATTTCTAATTCATCCAACTTAATACACTCGTTTTAACTCCACTCGTTAACTAATTCGTTAATTAACACTTTGTCTATTTTACTTGTATATTTGAATATAACATGTTTCAAATATATTTCAACTTACTCATAACTAATTGAATTCCACTTCAACTCGAGTTACATATTCGATTCGAATATGAAGTCACAAGTTAAATTTACTTATTCAAAGTCAACTTGATTAAATCGTTTTAACTTAATTCATTAATCAGTTTGCTAATTAACTCTTTTGCCAATTTCTCTTTGAACATGACATGTTCAAGTATATTTTAACTTACTCATGAACCAATCTAATTCTATTTTCAACTCGGGTAATATATTCGATTTCGAATATAAATTCTCAATCTCTTTCACTTATCCAAAACCCCAATTTCGATTCAAATTTCCTTTAACTAATTATTCTCCAATTTAGTTAATTCTATTTTATAATTAAAAATATGATTTTTGTCTCAAAAATCATTTCACTTACTTCACTGGATTTCATATTTATTTTGTATCTCCGGTCTAGATTTTTCTAATGAAAATTCGGATTTTATTTCTTCAAAATCCTTTTATTCATTTAAATAAACCGTTATGGCTTTTAAACGATTTTGGCGCTGCTTTTCTGAAAATTTGATTTTGACATAACTCAAAAGCTATACGATGAAATACAGATTTTTCTCTTCCATTAGAAAACTATTATCAAATCGGTCCTGACAATTCTTGTTTCAAAGAATTCCGACTTCAATTGAGATCTGTATACTCAATTGAAGTTCGAATCGCCAATTTACGAACTGCAGCGCTGCGGCGTGTTCGTTTTAATTATATTTATATATATAAACGTTCAAACTTCGTTCATAACAAATTCAACTCCATTCTGATATATTTTTAATATATATCAAATCCATTTTTCCAATTCAACATTATATTTCCGATTTTCTAAAATTGTCGATTTTCCCTAACTCGGAAATAAATTTATTTATACTTCGATCTTCTATATTCAAATTCCATTTCAATTATATTAGAATTCTATATTCAATTTCCATTTCAATCTATTTTAATTCTATATTCAATTTCCATTTCAATCTATTTGAATTCTATATTCAAATACCGTTTCAATCTCTATTTGAATTTCCTATATTCGGTTTCCATTTCAATCTATTTGAATTCTATATTCAAATTCCATTTCACTTTCTATATTCAAATTCTATATTTGAATTTCCTTTATATTTTCTATATTCAAATTCCATATTTGAATTCCATTAGAATTTCTATATTAAAACTCCATTTGAATTTCTATATTCAATTTCTATTTGAATTTTCTTTATTCAAATTCTATATTCAATTTCTATTTGAATTTTCTTTATTCAATTTCCATATTCAATTCCACTGAATTTCATATATTCAAACTCCATTTGAATTTCTATATTTAAATTCTATATTTGTATTTCCTTTATTCATTCTTAAACAAGTCTCGATTTCAATTTCTTTTGAAATCGATATTTCTACTTTTGAAAAATAGTTTTCCCTTTTCAATTTCACACTTGTATTTTTATTTCTGAATTATCCAATGATAATTCTTTTCACTTCATTTATAAACTTCATTTATAAAAGAAATACTTGTTTTTATTCTGTGAAACAAGTTAATTTTTATTCTATTCAAATTTCAAATTCAATTTTAGAAAAATAGAATTTCCCCTTTCAACTCTAGAAATTTCCTTTTTCGATATTTTTAAAATATCAACATTTAAACCCAGTGATATTTAAACACCACACAACTAATTATTTATTTCAGGTTTTCTAACACATCATATATGACAGTATATATGCAAACAAATAAACAAACAGATAATATATTTTTGAGGGATCCAGCTGGATCCCTCCAACCTGTTTTCCTGCATCCACAGACATTAGTCAACATAGTAATACCCATCCTGCTTCGAGGCAGGATATCGCGGTATGAAGGTCATCCACTAATATATATTTGTGGGGCGCATAGGGAAATCATCCGCTATGAAACTGCGGGCATCCGCTAATGAGACTGCGGGAACAATCCAATCATCAACCTAATATATATATAATTGTCAACCCTAAATAACTAATATATTTAAATCAACTAGAAAGCATTCACACAAGCAACAACAATTATCTTTACCGAATAAAAATGATTCTAAATAACAGGTGAGTGAAATTTATTTACCGAAGATTTTTTTCACGGTCCGTTTTCAATTTTTAATTTAGATCGAACAAATGTTCGACATAAATTAAAAATTGTCGTCGACTTCAGAACAATTCCCAAATCAATCGCAAAGGCCATATTCATTGGTGTGATTCCATTGCTGATTTCGAATGATTTCACCCTAAATTAATTTGTTTAGATTTAATGATTAAACATTTACTTAAAATTACAACTAAAGTAAATAAATAATTTACTTTATTTAAATAAATCTAACTAACAACTTAAATTAAGAATTTACCTCATGTAACCAAAACTGACAACTTTATCATCAACTGAATTCAACCCTGCTCCATATACATCAAAATGCCGAGTCTGTAGATTGCCAAACCATCTACTGCAACCACCAATTCCTATCTCTCCTAACCTTATTCTTTCCACCTCCATCTCCCTGAACTCGACCCCACATAACACGACTCTACCTGCAACTACTTACTATAGGAATCAGTAAAAATCCGTATGAAATCCCATCGGGTTGGACACATATCCCTTTTTTTGACAACACCATTGAATCCTATGTTGTTTGCCAGCATCGCAATCCCTCAGGACATCACTGCTCGAGGTGTTTTATGTTGCAGTCGAACCCCTTTATCAATGAAAAACCCTATCCCTTGATTTGCATTGCTCGAGTTCGAACTATCCTTGTTCACATCGCACCATTTCTAACGACTATCGCGACTTTGAATACCCCCAATAGCAATCGCACCCAACTTAATCTCTATTTGCTCCTTCCAGACCAACATCGGCTTCCCCCAAATCACCCAACGTCGAACTCGAGTGCCAGCCTAACCTAGATCCGTTTTATTAAAGTCGATCTCCAGAGAATTCGCACGCAGCATCCTCGAATTGGATTATGAATTCTTGTTGGTACGAACACGATTCTGGGTTTGTTCGATGAGGAGCGACTGGGTTATTTTGAGGCTTTTGATTCTGAAAGGGGCATTGCGGTTTTCGTTTTGGTCTCTCCCCATTTCTTTATATAGCTGAGTTCGATTTTTATTTTGTGGACATAGGAGAAGCACGGTTTGTTTTTAGTTTGTGGACATAGGAGAAGCATGGTTTGTTTGATTTAGTGGACATAAAGGAAGCACAGGTTGTTTGGTTTTGTGGTGATAAGGAAGAACATGCCCTTTTAATTTTTTTGGCCATTTAAATTTTGTTTTAAATTAATTAATTTAAAACTCGCATCCTTTAAATAAAAATACACCATGATTCTGAACTCCTTCCTGAACCCAACAACTGTCAATTTTAGGGTAATACCCCTATTCCGGACACATTGGGATAGGTCACGAAGTCCAATTCGATCATCTGAAGGAGATATTAATTTAAGTCAATATAAATTAATTTCATACAATTTATTTTCCTCGATAATAAAAAATATTATTATTGTTATAAATTCAAATAAATTTTCCTATTAATTATTTGAACTGTATTTAATTCAAATTAAATTTTGAATGTAACTAAATCCATTTTCGTATTCTGATAATTTAATATTTTTAATATTAAATTGAAATTGATTACTAAGAATTGATACCTTATTATAAATAATTCATTTATATTATTAACTCAATATTTAAATCCAGATTAAATATTTAAAATTAGTTGACCGAAATCCCGAGTCATTACAATCTTCCCCCCTTAAAAGAATTTCGTCCCCGAAATTACTAAGATAGAAAAATGTTACTATCCTATTTACTTTTCAAAATCCACTTATGCTGAAACTCAACACTTTATACTTCTACAACTTCAGTTTTTACCAACACTTTGGTCCTTCATCCCTATTGCACCCTATATCTGCTTACATTCATTTTCTCTGAAAGATTTCCAATTAAGTTGCTCGCATTTAATTTATATTCCATTCATATGCAATCCAATTTTATTTAAATTGATTCTGGTCAGTTTATTTATTTCGCTCCATTTAACTTACTTAAGTTATATTTAATTTCAATTATTCATATTCCTGGATTCTTATTTCAAATCTCCTTTGAAATAATATAAATATATACATATATTTATATCCATCTCAAATTCAAAACATTTGAATTTTCAAACTAACTTGTTTTCCTTCAAACAACTTTCCATCAAAAACTTTTCCAATGTAGCAATCCATCACTTAGAAGCTCGATAATGAACACTGATGATGTTGCAAATATCATCAGAGTTATTTTCCAGCCACTGGAGTGAGTTCAGTGCTTAATTACTTTCAAAAATCCATCTAATTCTTCTTCCCAGGATTTTAAATTCTAAATTCTGGTTTGAATTTCATTTTTACTCATCTCATTTGTATATTTCTTTTTTACACAAATTCTGTTGGTTATATATAACTATTTCCGTTTTATAATCTCATTCGATTATAATTCTAACAATCAACTCAACCATTTAAAACAATATCATGTCCAATTTTATGTTTAAGTGTTTATAAACTCCTATCGACATCGTGGTGTCCCACGATTCGATCAGAATTCATAATTCACTCAACAGACTAGTCAACACAATATAAAACAGTTTTTATATCAAATATCAAATACGCTCTCTCGTATATATACACTTAACTCATTCTAGGGTATTACTGACCCTATCTCTAATAAGCACAACTCCACAGCCCAGGTATTCGCTCAACCTAAGCTTTGATACCAACTTTAGTAACCCGCAAATCCGTAACATCAGAGTTGACTACATACACCATACATCCAACCCAAATATCATGAAAATACGAATCATTTTTTTTTAGAAGAAAAAGGTAGAAGAAGAACAGAAATAACAACACAGAATCTCACATCGCAGCGAAACAAAATTTAACATATCATAACTTTTGAAATACAAAATTTCAACTGTATAACATACACTTATCAGAGTACAACACTTACAACATAGAGGAACAAAACTCTATATAACTAATGCTGAAGCCTCCTGTTCCAAGCTCCTTTAGATAGATCTGTAAAATCCTGAACTACTTGACTGCTGGTACAAATTTATGCACCCAAGAGTTTAGGTAGAACAAAACAAAATAAACTCCGAGTCAGTCATGGGACTGGTATGAGTAAGCAGTTTAAAACAGTTTCAGAAAACTAAATGATATCTCATAAGACCACGCCGTATAACACGGAACGGGTTTTTCCCTTATGAGAATCCAAACACTTGACTTAACTTTCAAATCCTCTTTGAAAGAAACAGTAATCTTTATATCAAAACTCTTTTGATATTATGATAATGTCTAAATCAAATAAATAACAATCTAGTGGAACGTTTGCATCTCACGTTCCACATATATAATGTACAATCAAAACCGCAAGCACTTATTGGGTAATGGATATCCAACTATGACAGGGTATGGAACCACCTGCCGCTGGTGTATCTCTAGAGGAGAATACACCGAGTTCAACAAGAACATCTTGCAACTCAGCCACCGAATGGGATAGCATCGAATGTATATCACCAACGGTTGGGATCAACAACCATTTTCCCGAATGGGATTGCATCGAATAGAATAAGGAATTAAATGAATCTCTAGATAGGTGATTATACACCCTAATGGGAGCTAACCACATAGCCATGCTGCCTGCCTGATTTTTGTCATTTCCCGGTTGTTGAGGCCAGAAGCTACGATTACTTTCCATTCATTGATAACACGATCACTTTGAATGCCACATTATCAGATCTGTTAATCACTAATTGATCTGCACAAATATTCCGGATATTATGCTAAGGGAATAAATCTGTTGAAACCATATATATTTATATAAACCAACCCATTCGATCATTGGAAATACTCTGTCAGACACTCGTCCATATATGTTCGTTCTGGGACTGAACGAAACCGAAGGCACTATTCAGTACATCCATCCTAGGCAATCTCTACCTAGGACTTATACAACAACCCTTGCACTTTAGTCCGTCTTCAGTATATTCAGCATACTTGGTTCGCAATGCTTATGCCAATACGGAGTGGTTCTTCGGATAATAATCCAACAGGTCTCTCCTGTGACAAAAAGGAATTCCGCTCGATCCGAATCAGTCGCTAAACCGACCCAGACTGTTCGAAACGCCTGATTGTTTTGAGAACATGACAAAATAGAACGCAGACGGAAGAACATTTCATTGTATATTACAACAATTCCATCAGAATACAAGAATATACAGAGTATGAATAAATATTACACAGAAATATCAGAGATTTAAATTACATTTAAATACATCGCAGCAGAAATAATACGAAACACAACTATAAGGAGATATACGGATACAAAGCTTTACGGATATCATTCCAGCTGTAAACCAGGTTCCTGTGAAAATAAATCTGCAAAACCAAAACTACTAGCTGCCCGTGTCAAAATAAGGGCACCCAGAGTTTAGGTTAAAACAATAAACTCCAGGTCAGTCATGTGACTGGTGTGAGAACTAAAACAGTTATTAATCTTTATTTTAAAGTTAGGTAAATCAAGGGACCACGCCGTATAACACGGAACGGGTTTCCTCCCAAGAATACCAGTGCATATAACAACAGCGCAATGCTAAATAAAGAAAAATGAAGCTATAATAAGACCCAGGTCCTATCACACAATGCAACGCAAACCGGGGGATAGGGTTTTCCCTTATAATAGCCAAAGAATGCTTGATACGTTTAAAACAGATTATTTTGATAATACTATAGGTGTATAGTGTCAAAAACAAATTTCAAATCATAAGTATCAATCATAGACGGCATAAGCGCCCCATCCCACTATGTCGCCATATATAGGATTATAACTAAAATCGAAACGTCACGTATTTGGAAATTGGATTTCCATCTATGAACCGAGGCCGGGGATCGTCCTCTATCGAGTCGAGACAATCTATCCTACCATGTCTCAGGATCAGAACGCATCGACCCTGGGAGCGACAGGGTCGGTACACCGATATGGATTAGACGAAATCCTGAACACTACGTCTCCCCTCCCTATGGGGCGCAAATGAGCCAACAAATGACTCCATCGGACCCGGATCGTCCGATGAAACCGAGGCGCCTCGCAACAGCAACAACCACATAAGTCAAACTCGTCAGGGCGTGTAAAATCACTGACGCCACTTCTAGCTAGAAAGAAACGCATGTCCTCCCTACGGTCCTCTCCCGTTTTTGGTTCACCACCAGGGTGTGAGGCTCGCGAATCAACATTACACAAAGCTACGCCACACAGACCGTGCTTTGATCATCAACCACAAGACTTTGATTTTCAACAGAAGCCTTGATCATTTGCATCTTAGCATGCCACACAGGCAATTCACGCAATGCAATCGATATCAATCACACAGAATGAAATCCGATGTCAGACAAACAGTCCATCTACAAGTTCATTCTGGGTCTGAACGAAACCGGAGGCACCTAGTACCCCGCATATCCATCGATCTCCAAGTACGTCTAGACGACCACTAACTGATTTCCTCCTCTTGGGTGTACGGCCCAATCAAGATCATCAGTAATTATCCAAACGACGTGAAGACCTCCGGTCTTCAACCATCGTCTTCGTCTTCAACTTATCGTCGTATCAGTTATTCAGAATGGGATAAACCGGTCTTTCTGAATAACTCGCGTATATAATAAACAAGTGCTACACAAACACAACATACACCTCATTACAATTCATCAGTCACTAACCGTAAACTAACCAGAGAATAATTCCCCAAATATTAACCCCGAAGGCCGAAACCAACATCAGATCAATACCCAGGAAACCGTTCTACTTAGCTAACCTACAGTTAGTTTCTAAATTTCACATTCTTAGGGAAAGGTTCCCATTAATTTTATCAAAGATAGATTCTTTTAAATTTATTCTTTAATCTTCCTTTTTAATATCACTTCAAACTAGTCGGGATTAGCGAACCACTCCGAAGTAATTATTTATTTTATTTCCCAATCCCAACCTGTTTATCCTATGAAGTAAAACTGGTTATATGTAACGACCCAGAAAATCTGAACCAATTTAAATTTTTTAAATTGGCTAAAATAATGGATTTTAAATATTTAAAATAAATATTTTAAATAATGGCGATGAAAACTGAGTTTGAATCGACAATTGAAAACGAATATAATTAATTATAATTATAAACAAGGCCTGAAATGGCGTGGCAGTTTCAAAAATTGAATTCAAACTTTGTCGGACTGTACCGAGTGCAAAACAATCCGGATTTTAGTGAAACCAAAAATATTTAAATCTGTAAGTGAATATCTTTCTAACGAATCCGACGAATCGAAATTTGATAGCGGGAATCAAAAGATATGTCCAGTTGAAAATTCTGAATAGTCGCTATGGAATTCAGGCCCTCAAAAATGGACATTTTGCAAATGACCTCGGATTTCGACGAAACCACTTTTGTTGGATCCGCAGTGTCAAGTTATTGTTAGGTTTCAAATTTCATAATTTTTCGAATCAATATGTGAGCGTGGCAAAGGAAAACGCGTTTGGCCGGTTTCAGTTGATTTCAATCGACTGGAAATTGGCCATTTTTCAAACGGTCTCAGAATTCGACGAAACTAGTTTTGTTAGGACCGTATCGTCAATATGAAGCGAGAAAATATTTTTCTGGAATTTTTCTAGTTAGTATGTGACCCCGGTAATTTGAAATGTACGTTTAAAATTCAATATAGTGATTTAAATATAAATTCAACGGAAACTGATTGTAACGATCGAATCAGCTTGCGATGCATATCCCTTTGTGTTCGAAATGGGGGTAGAACGCTAGGGACGACAGGCGGTGGGCCTCGTTTAGAGGTCGTATGTAAAAGTCAACTTTTTGAAAAATTAAATAATTAAATATATATATATATATATATTTTTTTATATAAACCCCCCTGTTCCCTCTTCTCTCTCCACTTCGAACAGAAGAAAGAAAAAAAACCTAAATCTAAATCGCGTCGCAGCCCAGGAAGCGCCGCCACCGCCGCCCATCACCGCACCCGCTCCCCTCGTTCGTCGAACCAGTGACGAGCCCAAACCCCCCCTCGAAGCCATCGCGACGCCAATTCGCGAGCCCCCCCAACTGACGACCGCCTGCCACCACCAGCGCCTGAGCACCCGCGACCCCCCCTTTCTCGATCCGTGAACCCGTAGCAACCCCCCCCCCTTCAGGCGACAGCAAAAGTAAGTATTTTATTCTATTTTTATTTTTATCTTTTTATTTTAATTCTGAGGATTTAAAACTGATTTATTTTAATTAGGTTTAAAACTGATTTTAAAAGAAAACTGATTTTAAAAATGATTTAAAAACTGATTTTGAAAAGGTTTTAAAACTGAATTGATTTTAAACTTTAAAAAGAAAGAATACTGTTTTTTTTAGGATTTAAAAACTGATTTTTATAAAGGATTAAAACAGATTTTTGAAAGGCTTTAAAACTGATTTTTTTAAGAGTTTAAAACTGATTTGATTTTAAAACTTTAAAAAGGAAAAAGGTTTAAACTTTAAAAGGAAAAAAGATTTAAACTTTAAATAGAAAAAGGTTTAATCTTTTTAAAGAAAAAGATTTGAACTTTTAAAAGAAAAAGATTTGAACTTTGAATAGAAAAAGATTTGAACTTGGAAAAATAAAGATCATATTTTCAAAATAGAAAAGACGGAATTTTTATTAAGTAGAAGAAGTAAGATATGATTTTTATATTTTTAAAGTAATAAAAATATAATTTTTACATCATAGGAATATTAAAAATATAATCTTTATTTTTGAAAAGGCGGAACCTATGTTTTTGAAATTCGATTTTTATATATTGAATAGCATAATAAAAATTCGATTTTTATATATTGGATAACATAGTAAAAATTCATTTTTACATATGTAGAGAATATGGGCAACGAAAGCAACGAAAGGCGAGATTGGCGAAGATTTCTCTAAAGGAAGAATCGTAGTATTTGATAGCTATTGGTG
Organism: Allium sativum; assembly: GCA_030737875.1. Lineage (NCBI taxonomy): Eukaryota > Viridiplantae > Streptophyta > Magnoliopsida > Asparagales > Amaryllidaceae > Allium > Allium sativum. The sequence continues at coordinate 561,485,231 of CM060919.1, read as the reverse complement.
AGATTTCCGATTTAAAAATTATAAATGTGTGAGAATTTCTCACTCTTCAATTTCTTTTTCTATATATACGTGTTGAAATAAAAGTGAATTGCTATATATAAATATAAATATATATATATATATATACGCCCCCTCGTCCACAAACCATGGACGATATTTATTGATTGAAATTGTTGTGAAAATTGATTGATAGCGAATGATTGTTTGGGATTGTTGTGATTGATATTGGTTGAAAAATACCCATTTGTGGTTGAGAAATATTTGGTTGAAACCACATAGGATTAGTTTGTGGAAATGAAATAAATATATACATGCCGCCTGCGTGCGAACTAGATGCATGATCCCCATTGTCAAAAACCGCGAGGTTTTAAGGTAGAGCGAGGAGCCGTACTAAGGACGGTCCCGGTTTTAACTACCCTGCCGTTATGCTGCCGAAATTTTGAATAATATTCGTGTGTTTGAATTATTTTCATATGCTTAAACTATATTTATTCATTGAATAGAAAACCTTCATGTGTTGAATTGATATTCATTCGTTGATTAGAAATTCATGTATTGAATGGTATTCATATTTTGAAATAAATTGTTTGATAATAAAAATCACATTTTTATCTATATATAGAAACTATAGAAAACATTCATGTGTTGAATTGATATTCGTTCGTTGATTAGAAATTCATGTGTTGAATGGTATTCATATTTTGAAATAAATTGTTCGATAATAAAAATCACCTTTTATCTATATATAAAAACTATAGAAAACATTCATGTGTTGAATTGATATTCATTCGTTGATTAGAAATTCATGTGTTGAATGGTATTCATATTTTGAAATAAATTGTTTGATAATAAAAATCACCTTTTATCGACTATATGAACTATATAGAAAAATAGTGTTTTGAAATGAATTGTTTTACAATAAAAATCACATTTTTATTGTATGCATAAATCGTTGAAATGTGAGGTGTTAAAAATAGCCACTTGTTCAAAATAAACATATATGAGTTGACATATTCATTAATTAGCTAATGAAATAATTTGCACCTATGTATGTAACATTAGGATAAATGGTGTTTTTAAACCAAATAGAAATCGAATACGAAGTTGAATAGAAAATGATAAATGATAAGAACTGTATATATATGTACATGCATATTCATTGAACAGGTTATAGCAAAGGGGCTAGAGAAGAGGAATAAAATTTTGTGCCCGACAAATAGGTACACATTTACTGTTTTGTTTGGGTGATGATTTTATGAGCCTGTTGGCTAGCCGCTTGGCTTTTTCTTTTTCTTTTTGAGATTAGAAGGACCGGGAAAGCTATTTGCGATTTCCCGATGCTCCCGGTGCAGGGGAGGTTATGGCGAAATTTTCCAAAATTTTAAGGTGTTAGAAAAATATTTGAAGTGAAAACGATATGGAAATCATTGAATGAACTATATTTATATAAATATATAAATATAAATAAAATTAAAACGAAACGAAGCCGTGCAGTTCGTATTTTGAAACCATGATTTCAAACAACTAGTATGGGAAATCCGACCATTGGATTTTCCCGAAACCTCAACCGTCGGGTTCGCCTTGGAATAATCTTTCCAACGGCACCAACCTTGTAAAAATCCAACGGTTGGATTGTCTGGAATGTTTAATTCAAATCTGAAGAAAAACAACGCCAGAAACGATTATATTTATTTATATATATAAATATAATTATATTTAATCGAATAACGACGCTGCAGTTCGTATTTTGAAATCGAAACTTCAAACGATTGTACCGGGAGATCCGACCGTCGGATTTTCCCGAAACTGGAACCGTTGGATTCATTTTGAAAAGACCTTTCTAATGATGTAAATTTTGTGAATATCCAACGGTTAGATTTTCAGATATGTGTAAATCAAATCTGAAGAAAAACAGCTCCACGGCCGCGTTATGGCCCGAAGCGTCGTTTTGAATAAATGGGCTATTTTAAAATAAATAAAAATAGCGATAAATCATTATAAAGTACCATAAATAATATGGAGTGGAAATAAACTGAATTTGCTTGATCTATGTGGTATTTGATGGTTGAATGTGCTTGGTGTGAAAATTACATTAAAGAACAAAATTGGTGTTGTCGAATAATTTAACCATTGAAATAAATTGATTTGAAATTCTAAATATACGTGAATTATTTGAAAAGGCCGAGTTAATTCTCATTTCAAATGATTGACCGACGATTGAAATTCGAAGATGAAGACGATGGTCGAAGACCGGAGATCTTCACCTCGTTTGGATGGTAACCGAGGTCCTGATTGGGAGGCATCCCGAAATATGGATAATGAGTGGTGATCGTTCAGACGTACGTGTTGATCGATGGGTTTGCGAGGTATTTAGTGCCTCCGGTTTCGTTCAGACCCAGAACGGACTTGTAAATGGACTGTGTGTCCGACATTGGAATTTGTTCTGTGTGATTGATAGCCATCAGTTGCACGGTGTGAATTGCCTGTGTGGCATGCTAAGATGCAGTGATCAGGGCTTCTGTTGAAAAGCAAAGTCTTGTGGTGATGATCAAAGCACCGCATGTGTGGCGTAGCTTTGTGTATAACGTAAATTCGCGAGCCTCACACCCCGGTATGAACCAGAAACGGGAGAAGGACCTCAGGGAGGGCATGCGTTTCTTTCTAGCTAGGGTGGTGTCAGTGACCTACCAGCCCTGACATTTATATACTTTTCACCTATGTGGTTTTTGCTGTTGCGAGGCGCCTCGGTTTGATCAGACGATCCGGGTCCGATGGAGTCATTCGTTGGCTTGTTTACGCCCCAAAGGGCGGAGAAACGTATTGTTCAGGCACTATAATCCACTCTGTGTGGACCGGCCCTGTCGCTCCAAGGGGCAGTTGCAGCTGTTCCGGAGACATGGGCTAGATTGTCTCGAATTCGGTATGGACTATCTTTTGCCTTGGTTCATGAAGGAAATCCAATTTCCAATTACGTGACTGTGCGGTTTTGATTGTATACCTATATATGGCGACATAGTGGTATGGGGCATTAATGCCGTCTATGATTGATAGTTATGATTTGAAATTGTTTTCAAAACATATAAACACTAGTAATAATATCAAATGCCTTTGTTTTATTCGTATCAAGCATATCTTGGCCGTTATAAGGTAAAAACTCTATCCTCCGGTTTGCGTTGCATTGTGTGATGGGAACTGAGTCTTATAACGGCTTCATTTTTTATAAAAAGCATAGCGATGTTTAAAAGAAAGATTTGTTTTAAAGCACTGGCAATCCAATGGAGTAAACCCGTTCCACGAAAGTGGCGTGGTCCTGTGATTAGCCAAATTATATATATGTTGAGTAGATTTCCCATACCAGTCCCATGACTGACTCGTAGTTTGTTTCACTCTCAAACTCGGGTGCCCCTTTTTCTACACGGGCAGCCTTGTATTCAGGTTTAGCTGGTTCTTCCCGGATAGTTGGAGCTGAAGATGGATTCTAACATTTATTTCTTTTTATGCTGTTCAGCTCCTATTGTACATATTTTGTTTATTTCCGCTGTAGACATTTATGTATAGCTGAACTGTATTTGTACTAAGTAAGATCCTGTATGCTGTGTAACTCTGATGATTACTTTTATCCAGTATATTCTATTGTTCATTTTCTGGTGTATTTATTTAATTCTGTTCTGCTATTATCTGTTTCTGTGTTATATTCCAAAGATAACCCTTGTTTCCGTGAGAACGGGATTTCGGGTCGTCTCAACGTGGTATCAGAGCTTTGGTTAAGCTTAGTTCGGAATATAACATTTGAACGAACTCGTCAGAAATAGAACCAGTAGTATTCTAAGACGGGTAACTCTATACAGATAGGATCAGCAATATCCTAGTATGAGTAAAGCAGAATGAAATTACACCTCGATAGACACATTTACATTCAAGTATTTGTCTCTATATTTTCAAATATCTTTTCCATTGACCTGATACTTGTTCTGCTAATTGCAGACGTACTAGAAAATGAGTGACAGGAACAGAAGAAGTAATCGTATGGCTCGACCAGTTAATGAGCCAGTTGTGCTCCCGCAGCCAGAATCCAATATAGAAGTTCTATACAAGAGATTTCGAAATCTTGGTGGATCGCCATTCTTAGGCAAGGAGTCCATTATGGAAACACAGGCTTGGATTCGTTCTGCAGAGAAAATATTTGAGGGTTTAAAGCTGAGAGACGATCAGAAAAGATTACTAGCGTCTTGGGCACTCAAAGAATAAGCTTTGTTTTGGTGGGATTCTGTAAGTAAGGATAATCCAGAAGGTGATATCACCTGGGATAGATTCAAAGTAATTTTCTTAGAAAGATTTACTCCTCCCGAAGCAACCGAGAGATTATGTGATGAATTTTCCTATCTAATTCAAGGCGATATGACAATCCCAGAATATCACAAGAAATTCAATGAACTTTCTCACTTTGCTCCTCATCTTATTCAAGACCCAAAGAGGAAGAATCTGAGATTTATTCATGGCCTTCAAAGGAAATACCAGAATAAAGTATTAGGGCATGTGAAGCTTCCTTTCTCAGAAATGATATACATGGCTTATCAGTACGAAGATCTCGACAGGAAAGGCATGTTGCGCGACGAAGAAGAAGTCTGTTCTAGTGACAAAGAAGAGTCGGAAACTGATATTCCAGAAGCCAGTAAGAGGTCTGAGGTCAGTAAGAAGCCCAAGGCAAATCAAAAAAGGGCCAGATCCGAGAAAGAACTAGTAATGACCGCCACATGCAATAACTGCCATAAGCAGGGGCATTTGCAAGGAAAATGCAGATCTTTAAAGAAACTAAAGAAGAGTGAACCGAAGTCAAAGAAAAAGTTTCAAGAGACCAGAGAATGCAGCATTTGCCATCGGTTTGGCCATATAAAGCAGGATTGCCGGCTGTTAAGGGCAACCAATGAGGCTCAGGTAAATGAAATAGCAGAAACTTCTGGGCCCGCAGACGTTCTGGAAAGGGCTGATGTGTTAGAAGGCACGCTTACTGTCAAAAACATTCCAGTCAAAGTACTGTTTGACACAGGCGCGTCACGAAGCTTTATTGCAAAGAGTGCCGCTAAGAAGCTAGATTTGAATTTGAGGAAGCTCAAGGAACCAATGACTGTCCAGAATCCGGTCGGGGGTTCTATCAATCTCAGCTGGATTTGTGCAGTACCTGTCTCTTTTTCTTGCTATAAATTCCCTGTTATCTCTATCGTCATGAATTTTAATGAATTCGATCTTATTCTGGGATTGGATTGGCTAACAAAATATGAAGCAGAGGTTAGATGCGCCGAGAGAGTTGTTAAGGCAAAGGCACAATCGGGGAATTATATAACCATACCATGTGAAGGCCCGACATCAAATAGAAAAGACTTCTGGGCAGCTTTGGATGTTTCTCCAGCTCAAATAGAAAGTGTCCCTGAGATCACAGAGAATATTCCTGACCTCATAAAAGATATTCCTGTCATCAAGAACTATGCGGATGTGTTTGAGGAAGTCGTTCGCTTACCTCCGCAGAGAGAAATAGATTTCAAGATTGCTTTGATTCCGAATGCAAGGCCGGTAGTTCACGCTATTCGAAGAATGTCCTTGAAAGAGAAGGAAGAATTAGACAATCAAACACGACAGCTAGTATGGAAGGGTCTGATCAGGCCTAGTTTCTCTGATTGGGGTGCAGCAGTGGTATTTGTCCCAAAATCTGACGGTACTCTACGTCTATGTGTAGATTATCGTGATCTGAACAAGCAGACAATAAAGAACAAGTATCCATTGCCGCGGATCGATGATTTGTTGGATCGATTAAATGGAGCACAAGTATTCTCACGAATGGATCTAGCTACTGGCTTCCATCAACTTCGAATTGCCGAAGAATGTGTTCCAATGACAGCGTTCAGAGGTCCCGACCTATTCTACGAGTGGTTAGTAATGTCGTTCGGCTTATGTAACGCTCCAGCTTACTTCGTCGATCTAATGAACCGAGTATTCAGAGGAGTATTGAATAAATTTGTTCTGGTTTTTATTGATGATATTCTAATCTTCTCTAAATCAAAGGCCGAGCATGAAAAACATTTGGAACAAGTGTTAGAAATCCTGAGAAGGAATGTATTAAAAGCTAAATTTTCCAAATGTATCTTCTAGCAAGATGAAGTAAAATTTCTGGGCCACGTCGTATCGAAAGAAGGAATTGCTGTGGACCCAAGCAAAATCACAGCTATTCAGAATTGGAAACAGCCCAGTACCCCCACTGAAGTCCGCAGTTTTCTCGGATTAGCTAGCTTTTATCGGAAGTTCGTTAAAGACTTTTCGAAGATATCTGGTCACTTAACGAAGCTTACAAAGAAGCATTCTAAGTTCAAATGGACTCCAGAAAATGAGGAGGCTTTCGAAGAGCTGAAGTTGAGATTAACGACAGCTCCAGTGTTAACCATCATCGATGGCAACCAAGATTTAAAAGTATGGACTGATGCTTCTAGAGAAGGCCTTGGCGCAGTGTTAATGCAAAGAGGTCAAGTGATTGCTTATGCTAGCCGTCAACTGAACCCGCACGAGAAAAACTACGTAACTCATGATCTTGAGTTATTGGCTATAGTATTCGCCTTGAAAATCTGGAGACACTATCTTCTGGGTGAGAGATTTGAACTATTTACAGATCATCAGTCGTTAAAGTATCTGTTCACTCAGAAGGACTTGAACTTGAGGCAGCAACGTTGGCTGGAGTTTCTTACAGCATATGACTTTGAAATTATATATACACCAGGGAAAGCCAATGTCGTGGCCGATGCGTTAAGCCGAAAGAATGAAATGATCGCCAGCTTTATTATCACGACATCCTTGATTGACAAAATATCTATTCTTCAGAAGGAGGATAATTTTATTAAAGATATGATAAAAAGGATTTAGAAAGGCGAACCCTCGTGTTTCCAAATAGATAACGATGAGACCTTGAGGTTGAAAGGAAGGATTTGTGTTCCCGACATCCCAGAGTTAAAAAGGGAAGTGTTAGACGAGTGTCACAAGTCCAAGCTGAGTATCCATTCTGGCGTGGCCAAAATGTATAACGATCTCAAAAGAACATTCTGGTGGAAGGCTATGAAAAGAGACGTTTCAATATACGTTAGCCGATGCCCTACTTGCCAGCTAGTTAAAAGCGACCAACAAAAATTGGCTGGATTGTTACAACCACTAGAAGTTCCTGGTTGGAAGTGGGAGCATATTTCTATGGATTTCATCGATGGTCTGCCTAGAACCAGGAAAGGGAATGACAGTATTTGGGTGATCGTAGATCGCTTCGCGAAGACCGCCCATTTCATACCTGTCAGATCAAACAGAACTGCTCAGAGTCTGGCGCAGATATACTTCAGGGAAATAGTTAGACTGCATGGAGTGCCGCTCAGTATAGTAAGTGATAAAGATACAATATTCACTAGCAAATTCTGGGAAGCATTTCAAGTCGAGCTGGGAACGAAGTTAAACTTGAGCACCGCTTATCATCCTCAGACAAACGGTCAGACTGAGAGGGTGAATCGTATTTTAGAAGATCTATTGCGGGCTTGTGTTCTATATTTCGGTGGATCATGGGAAGACCATCTGCATTTGGCTGAATTCTCTTATAACAACAGCTACCAGGCGAGTCTGACAATGTCGCCATTCGAAGCATTGTATGGTAGACCGTGTCGATCTCCTGCTTGTTGGGTCGAGCCAGGAAATAGACTTGTGTTGGGTCCGGATATGGTTCCAGAAGCTGCCGACAAAGTCGATTTTATTAAGAAGCGATTAGTCGCCGCTCAAAGCCGGCAAAAGAGCTATGCCGATAGAAGAAGAAGAGATATATCCTTTGAAGTTGGCGACTATGTATATCTGAGGGTATCGCCGATGAGAGGAGTTATCCGATTCGATAAAACTGGAAAGTTGGCACCCAAATTCATTGGTCCGTTTCCTATTCTGGAACGGATCAGAACTCTCGCTTACAGGGTCAAACTGCCTAATTGGTTGCCTGAAATTCATGATGTATTTCACATATCTCAACTTCGAAAGCACGTTCATGATCCAGACTTGATCGTGGAAGAAGCAGCTCAACATGACATTGAAATTACCCCAGAATTAGCTGTGAGGGGAGAGCCGCTAAAGATTATCGGCAAAGAAACCAAAGAGCTGAGGAACAAGAAAGTTCGCTTAGTCAAAGTGCAATGAAGTGGAGATCCGCGAGATTGTACTTGGGAAACTGATGAGAGCATTCAGAAAGCTTATCCTAGATGCCGAGTAGATATCTCTGATTGACTCCGGTGCAAGGTACATTTACCATACTTTGCATTACCATTTAATTCTCTAATCTGTTGTTATTTTCTTTTCATAGATGTGCACTTTTATATTCTATACTCTGAATGATTTTTAAAGGAAAATAGGATTTGATCAGAATATTTTAGAAAGGTTAGATGCAAATTGGTTGGTTGTGTTGTATGATTATGGATTTATCAAACCACTTTCGACTTTATTCCTTTTCGGGGACGAAAAGTTTTAAGTGGGGGAGATTGTAACGACCCAGAAAATCTGAACCAATTTAAAATTTTTAAATTGGATAAAATAATGGATTTTAAATATTTAAAATAAATATTTAAATAATGGCGATGAAAAAAGTTTGAATCGACAATTGAAAACGAATATAATTAATTATAATTATAAACAAGGCCTGAAATGGCGTGGCAGTTTCAAAAATTGAATTCAAACTTTGTCGGACTGTACCGGGTGCAAAACAATCCGGATTTTAGTGAAACCAAAAATATTTAAATCTGTTAGTGAATATCTTTCTAACGAATCCGACGAATCGAAATTTGATAGCGGGAATCAAAAGATATGTCCAGTTGAAAATTCTGAATAGTCGCTATGGAATTCAGGCCCTCAAAAATGGACATTTTGCAAATGACCTCGGATTTCGACGAAACCACTTTTGTTGGATCCACAGTGTCAAGTTATTGTTAGGTTTCAAATTTCATAATTTTTCGAATCAATATGTGAGCGTGGCAAAGGAAAACGCGTTTGGCCGGTTTCAGTTGATTTCAATCGACTGGAAATTGGCCATTTTTCAAACGGTCACAGAATTCGACGAAACTAGTTTTGTTAGGACCGTATCGTCAATATGAAGCGAGAAAATATTTTTCTGGAATTTTTCTAGTTAGTATGTGACCCCGGTAATTTGAAATGTACGTTTAAAATTCAATATAGTGATTTAAATATAAATTCAACGGAAACTGATTGTAACGATCGAATCAGCTTGCGATACATATCCCATTGTGTTCGAAATGGGGGTAGAACGCTAGGGACGACAAGCGGTGGGCCTCGTTTAGAGGTCGTATGTAAAAGTCAACTTTTTGAAAAATTAAATAATTAAATATATATATATTTTTTTATATAAACCCCCCTATTCCCTCTTCTCTCTCCACTTCGAACAGAAGAAAGAAAAAAAAAACCTAAATCTAAATCGCGTCGCAGCCCAGGAAGCGCCGCCACCGCCGCCCATCACCGCACCCGCTCCCCTCGTTCGTCGAACCAGTGACGAGCCCAAACCCCCCCTCGAAGCCATCGCGACGCCAATTCGCGAGCCCCCCCAACTGACGACCGCCTGCCACCACCAGCGCCTGAGCACCCGCGACCCCCCCTTTCTCGATCCGTGAACCCGAAGCAACCCCCCCTTCAGGCGACAGCAAAAGTAAGTATTTTATTCTATTTTTATTTTTATCTTTTTATTTTAATTCTGAGGATTTAAAACTGATTTATTTTAATTAGATTTAAAACTGATTTTAAAAGAAAACTGATTTTAAAAATGATTTAAAAACTGATTTTGAAAAGGTTTTAAAACTGAATTGATTTTAAACTTTAAATAGAAAGAATATTGTATTTTTTAGGATTTAAAAACTGATTTTTATAAAGGATTAAAACAGATTTTTGAAAGGCTTTAAAACTGATTTTTTTTAAGAGTTTAAAACTGATTTGATTTTAAAACTTTAAAAAGGAAAAAGGTTTAAACTTTAAAAGGAAAAAGATTTAAACTTTAAATAGAAAAAGGTTTAATCTTTTTAAAGAAAAAGATTTGAACTTTTAAAAGAAAAAGATTTGAACTTTGAATAGAAAAAGATCATATTTTCAAAATAGAAAAGACGGAATTTTTATTAAGTAAAAGAAGTAAGATATGATTTGTATATTTTTAAAGTAATAAAAATATAATTTTTACATCATAGGAATATTAAAAATATAATCTTTATTTTTGAAAAGGCGGAACCTATGTTTTTGAAATTCGATTTTTATATATTGAATAGCATAATAAAAATTCGATTTTTATATATTGGATAACATAGTAAAAATTCGTTTTTACATATGTAGAGAATACGGGCAACGAAAGCAACAAAAGGCGAGATTGGCGAAGATTTCTCTAAAGGAAGAATCGTAGTATTGGATAGCTATTGGTGAGATTTCCGATTTAAAAATTATAAATGTGTGAGAATTTCTCACTCTTCAATTTCTTTTTCTATATATACGTGTTGAAATAAAAGTGAATTGCTATATATAAATATATATATATATATATACGCCCCCTCGTCCACCAACCATGGACGATATTTATTGATTGAAATTGTTGTGAAAATTGATTGATAGCGAATGATTGTTTGGGTTTGTTGTGATTGATATTGGTTGATTGTGGTTGAAAAATACCCATTTGTGGTTGAGAAATATTTGGTTGAAACCACATAGGATTAGTTTGTGGAAATGAAATAAATATATACATGCCGCCTGCGTGCGAACTAGATGCATGATCCCCATTGTCAAAAACCGCGAGGTTTTAAGGTAGAGCGAGGAGCCGTACTAGGGACGGTCCCAGTTTTAACTACCCTGCCGTTATGCTGCCGAAATTTTGAATAATATTCGTGTGTTTGAATTATTTTCATATGCTTAAACTATATTTATTCATTGAATAGAAAACCTTCATGTGTTGAATTGATATTCATTCGTTGATTAGAAATTCATGTGTTGAATGGTATTCATATTTTGAAATAAATTGTTTGATAATAAAAATCACATTTTTATCTATATATAGAAACTATAGAAAACATTCATGTGTTGAATTGATATTCATTCGTTGATTAGAAATTCATGTGTTGAATGGTATTCATATTTTTAAATAAATTGTTCGATAATAAAAATCACCTTTTATCTATATATAAAAACTATAGAAAACATTCATGTGTTGAATTGATATTCATTCGTTGATTAGAAATTCATGTGTTGAATGGTATTCATATTTTGAAATAAATTGTTTGATAATAAAAATCACCATTTATCGACTATATGAACTATATAGAAAAATAGTGTTTTGAAATGAATTGTTTTACAATAAAAATCACATTTTTATTGTATGCATAAATCGTTGAAATGTGAGGTGTTAAAAATAGCCACTTGTTCAAAATAAACATATATGAGTTGAAATATTCATTAATTAGCTAATGAAATAATTTGCACCTATGTATGTAACATTAGGATAAATGGTGTTTTTAAACCAAATAGAAATCGAATACGAAGTTGAATAGAAAATGATAAATGATAAGAACTGTATATATATGTACATGCATATTCATTGAACAGGTTATAGCAAAGGGGCTAGAGAAGAGGAATAAAATTTTGTGCCCGACAAATAGGTACACATTTACTGTTTTGTTTGGGTGATGATTTTATGAGCCTGTTGGCTAGCCGCTTGGCTTTTTCTTTTTCTTTTTGAGATTAGAAGGACCGGGAAAGCTATTTGCGATTTCCCGATGCTCCCGGTGCAGGGGAGGTTATGGCGAAATTTTCCAAAATTTTAAGGTGTTAGAAAAATATTTGAAGTGAAAACGATATGGAAATCATTGAATGAACTATATTTATATAAATATATAAATATAAATAAAATTAAAACGAAACGAAGCCGTGCAGTTCGTATTTTGAAACCATGATTTTAAACAACTAGTATGGGAAATCCGACCATTGGATTTTCCCGAAACCTCAACCGTCGGGTTCGCCTTGGAATAATCTTTCCAACGGCACCAACCTTGTAAAAATCCAACGGTTGGATTGTCTGGAATGTTTAATTCAAATCTGAAGAAAAACAGCGCCAGAAATGATTATATATATATATATATAATTATATTTAATCGAATAACGACGCTGCAGTTCGTATTTTGAAATCGAAACTTCAAACGATTGTACCGGGAGATCCGACCGTCGGATTTTCCCGAAACTGGAACCGTTGGATTCATTTTGAAAAGACCTTTCTAATGATGTAAATTTTGTGAAGATCCAACGGTTAGATTTTCATATATGTGTAAATCAAATCTGAAGAAAAACAGCGCCACGGCCGCGTTATGGCCCGAAGCGTCGTTTTGAATAAATGGGCTATTTTAAAATAAATAAAAATAGCGATAAATCATTATAAAGTACCATAAATAATATGGAGTGGAAATAAACTGAATTTGCTTTATCTATGTGGTATTTGATGGTTGAATGTGTTTGGTGTGAAAATTACATTAAAGAACAAAATTGGTGTTGTCGAATAATTTAACCATTGAAATAAATTGATTTGAAATTCTAAATATACGTGAATTATTTGAAAAGGCCGAGTTAATTCTCATTTCAAATGATTGACCGACGATTGAAATTCGAAGATGAAGACGATGGTCGAAGACCGGAGATCTTCACCTCGTTTGGATGGTAACCGAGGTCCTGATTGGGAGGCATCCCGAAATATGGATAATGAGTGGTGATCGTTCAGACGTACGTGTTGATCGATGGGTTTGCGAGGTATTTAGTGCCTCCGGTTTCGTTCAGACCCAGAACGGACTTGTAAATGGACTGTGTGTCCGACATTGAAATTTGTTCTGTGTGATTGATAGCCATCAGTTGCACGGTGTGAATTGCCTGTGTGGCATGCTAAGATGCAGTGATCAGGGCTTCTGTTGAAAAGCAAAGTCTTGTGGTGATGATCAAAGCACCGCCTGTGTGGCGTAGCTTTGTGTATAACGTAAATTCGCGAGCCTCACACCCCGGTATGAACCAGAAACGGGAGAAGGACCTCAGGGAGGGCATGCGTTTCTTTCTAGCTAGGGTGGTGTCAGTGACCTACCAGCCCTGACATTTATATACTTTTCACCTATGTGGTTGTTGCTGTTGCGAGGCGCCTCGGTTTGTTCGGACGATCCGGGTCCGATGGAGTCATTCGTTGGCTCGTTTACGCCCCAAAGGGCGGAGAAACGAATTGTTCAGGCACTATAATCCACTCGTGTGGACCGGCCCTGTCGCTCTAAGGGGCAGTTGCGGCTATTCCGGAGACATGGGCTAGATTGTCTCGAATTCGGTAAGGACTATCTTTTGCCTTGGTTCATAAAGGAAATCCAATTTCCAACTACGTGACTGTGCGGTTTTGATTGTATACCTATATATGGCGACATAGTGGTATGGGGCATTAATGCCGTCTATGATTGATAGTTATGATTTGAAATTGTTTTCAAAACATATAAACACTAGTAATAATATCAAATGCCTTTGTTTTATTCGTATCAAGCATATCTTGGCCGTTATAAGGTAAAAACTCTATCCTCCGGTTTGCGTTGCATTGTGTGATGGGAACTGAGTCTTATAACGGCTTCATTTTTTTATAAAAAGCATAGCGATGTTTAAAAGAAAGATTTGTTTTAAAACACTGGCAATCCAATGGAGTAAACCCGTTCCACGAAAGTGGCGTGGTCCTGTGATTAGCCAAATTATATATATGTTGAGTAAATTTCTCATACCAGTCCCATGACTGACTCGTAGTTTGTTTCACTCTCAAACTCGGGTGCCCCTTTTTCTACACGGGCAGCCTTGTATTCAGGTTTAGCTGGTTCTTCCCGGATAGCTGGAGCTGAAGATGGATTCTAACATTTATTTCTTTTTATGCTGTTCAGCTCCTATTGTACATATTTTGTTTATTTCCGCTGTAGACATTTATGTATAGCTGAACTGTATTTGTACTAAGTAAGATCCTGTATGCTGTGTAACTCTGATGATTACTTTTATCCAGTATATTCTATTGTTCATTTTCTGGTGTATTTATTTAATTCTGTTCTGCTATTATCTGTTTCTGTGTTATATTCCAAAGATAACCCTTGTTTCCGTGAGAACGGGATTTCGGGTCGTCTCATTATACTTCATATCTAACACCACGGTGTTAACGGTAAATTCAATTACCATTTCACGTTCAAATCTAATTAAAGATTTTACTACCGTCTGGAGTAAAACTGGTGATACTCCATTCTCGATCTCTTCAATCTAATTAAAGATTCATTAAAAACTCCACTTAGTTTTAATCTTTGACTGGGTTAAAGAATCAATGTCATTTAAAACACGGTTCACGATAAACCCAAAATCACATTCCATTTCAATCAGTCCCTAACCGTAAATTAGCAAGTGAGCAATTCCCTAATTATTAACCCCGAAGGCCGAAACCAACATCAGATCAATACCTCAGAAACCATTCAACTTAACTAATCTCCAGTTAGTTTCTGATTTTCTTAACTCCTTTGGGTCTAAGAACAGTATTATTGAAGATACCGTTCACGACAACCCAAAATCACGTTCCATTAATTATCGGGTTAAAGAACAAGTGTTATTTAAAACACTGTTCACGATAAACCCAAAAATCAACACCAATTCAATTCCAATTAAATATTATTTAATTGGTACACTTCATTAAATCTAATATTGGCTTATATTCAATATCAAATTCTACGACCAACAAACATCGTATTGGAAATAATGATATATATATATATATCTTTCAAATTTCCATAACAATATCTGTATCATCATGAAATCCAACATCGAAATATTCCGAAGACAATTTTGATTCAAATCCATTCCAATATAATTATTGGAAATTCTGGTTATTTTCAAAACTATTTCAAATTCAGTTTATTTATTTAAAAATAAATAGAATTATAATTCTAGTTCAAAACTAGTTCATTTCGATAAACATCTATTTTTATCTTTTCAAATATGGAGTTTTCATCCCAATTCTTCCCAAATCATTTCTTATGATTTTACACAAATTATTACTATTTTTAATAATTTTATCAAGACCCGTACAGTCGATTTCCATCAACGGCCATCGGACTGCACTTATAGCGACCTTTTCCAAATTTGATTTGGACATAATTCCGAATCCAACCATTATATTTCTAATTTCTAATAATCGTTAGAAATCTCTTTTCGATACGAACCCAACGGTTCCGGTTTTAGGAGAATCCGACGGTCAGATCTCCCGCAATGTCCACTCGAAGTCAATGGTCGAAATTCACGAACTACCGTGGCGCGGCGCGTTATATTCAGGCCATTCTATAATATATATAATATATACTTCATCAAATTCCTTTTAAAAGGTATTTTATAAATCGTTTTTAAATTCGTTTTCAAAACGATTTTCATTTCAAATTCAAATCAAAATTGAATTTCTCCTTATAAATTCGTTTTAAATTCATTTCAAATCGATTTTTATTTCAATTTCAGTTCGTTTTCAATTCAATTCAATTTCAATTCGAATTCCTTTCTATTCAATTTCAATTCGAATTCATTTCTATTCAATTTCAATTCGAATTCATTTCTATTCAGTTTCAGTTCGAATTTCAATTCTTTTCAAAATATCAGATTTTGAAATCACTTTTGATATTCATTATAAAATGAATAAAATCGATATAAATATCGTTCACGACAAAATGGCGTCAATCTAATCAACACGGCTTCATATATTTCTATTTCCAAATATTCTATTTCAAATATTTCTATTTCAAATATTTCTTTTTCAAATATTTTTTTTCAAATATGGAATGAAGCCCAATCAATTACCATATAATGTTAATTATATGGATTTTCAACAACACATGTATACAATAACAATGATGAATAATCAACCATCATCCAAAGTGCATTCTACACTGTATAAGCATCAAATATAAATATTCAACGCTTATAACAGTCTGTCAATCGATCGATTGGCATACAACTAATTATTGGGATTAGTGTATGTCATATATCACCCCAATACCCGTGTGGGGTTTCAAACAATCAAACACAGATTTTATTTGTGTAGTTGGGCAATGTGTAAAATTTATCGTCCCAATCAATATCAGTTAAATGTGTGTATATAAACAAATCGTCCGATTTGTTTATTTTTAATTCCTTTCATATACACGTTAAAAATTCTATTTTTAACTATAAAATATTTTTAACTATATAAATATTTTATTTCATTTCACATCACATCACACAATCAACTATACATCAAAATCATACAAACAAGCATACAAGCCGTCCATGGTCTGTGGACGACGGGTGTCGGGTGCTACTAAACACCGTCTGCATCCTAGTATATATTTATAACTAGAAAAATAAAATTAAAAGTGAGAAGTTCTCACCGACTAGCTAATCCAAACGCCTCGACTCTTCTTATGTAGAAGTCATCGCTGTTCTTGCCTTTTGTCACTTTCGTTGCCCGTAGCCACTACATATATGAAATCACATTTTTATATTGTTGCTATGTATATAAAAATCACATTTTTATAATCACTCTCTATGGATAAAAATTCTATTTTTACATCGCTACTATATAGATAAAAATTCTATTTTTATCACGCTATTCTCTATATAAAGATTTCGCCTTTCAAATATAAAGATTTAATTTTTATTTCATCACTATAAAAATCACATCTTTATTTCAACATATATATAACAAAAATCAGATTTTTATTTCGCTACATATATAAAGATAATATTTTTATATTCTCTATTATATAGAAATTCTATTTTCAACACACTACTTATATAAAAATAGTATTTTTATATCTTCTATTATATAAAGATCATATTTTTAATACTCTACGCAAGTAAAAATCATATTTTTGATTCACTACATATATAAAAATTACATTTTTAACCTTTCTATATTATAAAAATTATATTTTTAAACTTTCTATATTATAAAAATTATATTTTTAAACTTCACATATAATAAAAATCATATTTTTATACTTTCTATATTATAAAAATTATATTTTTAAACTTCACATATAATAAAAATCATATTTTTATACTTTCTATATTATAAAAATTATATTTTTAAACTTCACATATAATAAAAATCATATTTTTATTATGTTATTCATATAAAAATCCCGTCTTTGTTGTTATAAAAAAAATCTCAACATTCACTAGTTAAAAATCTAACCTTTCTGTGTATGAAAATCAAATTTTAATCCTATAAAAAAAACTAAGAAACTGAAATTAGAAAAACATACCCATTCTTAGCGTTTTCGGATCGGAGGGGGGTCCATGTCGATGGTCAGAGGCAGGGGGAGGCGCGGCAGTTCACTGGTGGTCGGAGGAGTGGCGGCAGGGGCTTGGATGGACGGAGGGCGGTGGAAAGGTGGGGGCTTCTAATCCCGAGGGGGAAAGGGGGTTAGAGGAGAAAGGGAGCGAGGGAGGGGGGTCTCACCGGTGGCGGCGCCGAGCCTGGGGGCGGCGGTGGTGGTGATAGGGGGCGCGAGCGCGATTCGTCATTCTCCCCTTTTTTTAATTTCTATTTCTGAAAGTATAAGGTGAGGAGAGATGAGGATATATATATATATATTATTTATATTATTTTATTATTTTAATTTCAAAAAAGTTAACTTTTTTATTCAACCTTGAAATCGAACCCACCGCCTGTCGTCCATAGCTAATTACCCCCATTCCGAACACAATGGGATATGTTTCACAAGCCATTTCGAACGTTTCGATCAGTTTCCGTCAAAATCAATATATATTGAATTTGAATGCACATTTCAATTTACTGGGGCTACATACTAACTCGAAAAATCCCAAAAAAATAATTTCTAGCTTCGTATTGACGATACGGTCCTAACCAAGCTAGTTTCATCAAATTCTGAGATCGTTTGAAAAATGGCCATTTTGCAGTCGATTAAAATCAACTTAAACTGGCCAAACGCGTTTTATTTCGCCACGCTCACATATTGATTCGAAAAATTATGAAATTTGAAACCTAGCAATAATTTGACATCGCGGATCCAACAAAAGTGGTTTCGTCAAAATCTGAGGTCGTTTGCAAAATTTCCATTTTTAAGGGCCAGAATTCCATAACGGCTATTCTAAATTTTCAACTGGGCACATCTTTTGATTCCCGCTATGAAATTTCAACTTTTCGGATTCATTGGAAAGATATTCTCAATTAGATTCTAATATATTTGGTTTCGCTAAAATCCGGTTTATTTTGCACCCGGTATGTTCAATTGAAATTTGAAATCGAATTATCGAACTACCGCGCCATTTTCAATTCCTTTTATAATTATAAATAATTATTTACATTCTAACGACGATCTATATAAATATATTCGTTCGAATTCCATTTAAAATAAATTTCTCATTGATATTATTTAAAATAATTCATTTTAAATAATCAAAATTCGCTAAAATTTCCAAAATAAAATTTTTAAATTGGCTCGGATTTCCGGGTTATTACATCTCCATATTAACAACGTTAAAATGGTCAAAGCTTTGATAGACGGTGATTTAACTATCAAATGAAAAATGTCCGTGTACACACAACATATCAAACAAATCACTGGGCTCTTTAATTAATATTTCATTAATTAAATCTCTTCTCCATTTCCTTATCAATATTTGTTAGCCAAATATTTTCGATAACCATCTTGGCCTTTTACGTTAATTGGAAAACATTTCCATATATCGTCTTCTTTTATTTTCTATACGTAGAAAATATATTCTATTTATAATTGGAAAATATTCCAATTACTTATCTCTTTCACGACCATTCATTTTTAGACTTAGGGAATATTTGTAATCATATTTCCAAACTTTCACTTCCTTGGGTTAAAACGAATGTTGTGTAAAACATCGTTACGACAACCCAAAACATTGCATTCAACTAACTCTTATTCAAACATTCCTCTTCGAGACTGAACCTTGCTATTTATCAGTTAAAAATGAAATCAATCAAGTTGGGGTATAATTACCTCTCAGACCTTGACTGAAAACATCATTAACTTTAAAACAGAAAAGACCACTTAACTCGAATAATCAACACCAAACAAACCAATTATTCATTTTTAAAACATATATACATTTCTCTTTCTATTACCAGATTTTCGATTTCCTTTTTGTTTATACTATTCTATTTTCAAGTTCGTTTTCTTATCGAATTCTATATATAACGATACATTGATTTCTAACTATCAAAATTTCTTAAAAATATTCTAACTCCTTAAATTCCTGGAAAAAATGGCCATAACCTCCTTTGTACCGGGAGCATCGGGAAAATCCCCAAACCGCCACACAGGCCTCTCCATTCAAAAAGAAAATCAAAAAGCCAAGCGGCTAGCCAATACGGCGCATAAAAACTCATATGTGAATTAAATACATACCTTTTGTAGGGCATTCTATATATATATATATATATATATATATATATATATATATATATATATCTTCATTAACTTCATTCCATACCTGTCTCATGTATATCCATACATTTATAATTCATTCAACTTAATACACTCGTTTTAACTCCACTCGTTAATTAATTCGTTAATTAACTCTTTTTCTAATTCACTTGTATATTTCAATATAACATGTTTCAAATATATTTCAACTTACTCATCGCTAATTGAATTCCATTTCAACTCAAGTTAAATATTCAATTCGAATATGAAGTCACAATTTAAATTTACTTATTCAAAGTCAACTTGATTAAATCGTTTTAACTTAATTCATTAATCAGTTTGCTAATTAACTCTTTTGCCAATTTCACTTTGAACATGACATGTTCAAATATATTTTAACTTACTCATGAACCAATCTAATTCTATTTTCAACTCGAGTTATATATTCTATTTTGAATATAAATTCTCAATCTCTTTCACTTATCCAAAACCCCAATTTCGATTCAAATTTCCTTTAACTAATTATTCTCCAATTTAGTTAATTCTATTTGATAATTAAAAATATGATTTTTGTCTCAAAAATTATTTCACTTACTTCACTGGAGTTCATATTTATTTTGTATCTCCAGTCTGGATTTTTCTAATGACAATTCATATTTTATTTCTTCAAAATCCTTTTATTCACTTAAATTAACCATTATGGCTTTTAAACGATTTTGGCGCTGCTTTTCTGAAAATTTGATTTTGACATAACTCAAAAGCTATACGATGAAATCCAGATTTTTCTCTTCCATTTGAAAACTATTATCAAATCGGTCCTGACAATTCTTGTTTCAAAGAATTCCGACTTCAATTGAGTTCTGTATACTCAATTGAAGTTCGAATCGCCAATTTACGAATTACAGCGCTGCGGTGAGTTCGTTTTAATTATATTTATATATATAAATGTTCAGACTTTGTTTATAACAAATTCAACTCCATTCTGATATATTTTTAATATATATAAATCCATTTTTCCAATTCAACATTATATTTTCGATTTTCTAAAATTGTCGATTTTCCCTATTTCGGAAATAAATTTATTTATACTTCGATCTTCTATATTCAAATTCCATTTCAATTCTATTTGAATTCTATATTCAAATTCCATTTCAATTTATTTTAATTCTATATTCAATTTCCATTTCAATCTATTTGAATTCTATATTTAAATTCCATTTCAATCTCTATTTACATTTCCTATATTCAATTTCCATTTCAATTTATTTGAATTCTATATTCAAATTCCATTTCAGTTTCTATATTCAAATTCTATATTTGATTTTCCTTTATATTTTCTATATTCAAATTCCATATTTGAATTCCATTTGAATTTCTATATTCAAACTCCATTTGAATTTCTATATTCAATTTCTATTTGAATTTTCTTTATTAAAATTCTATATTCAATTTCTATTTGAATTTTCTTTATTCAATTCCATTGAATTTCATATATTCAAAATCCATTTGAATTTCTATATTCAAATTCTATATTTGAATTTCCTTTATTCATTCTTAAACAAGTCTCGTTTTCAATTTCTTTTGAAATCGATATTTCTACTTTTGAAAAATAGATTTCCCTTTTCAATTTCACACTTGTATTTTTATTTCTGAATTATCCAATGATAATTCTTTTCCCTTCATTTATAAACTTCGTTTATAAAAGAACTACTTGTTTTTATTTCTTTACAACAAGTTAATTTTTATTCAATTCAAATTTCAAATTCTATTTTAGAAAAATAGAATTTCCCCTTTTAACTCTGGAAATTTCCATTTTCGATATTTTTAAAATATCAACATTTAAACCCAGTGATATTTAAACACCACACAACCAATTATTTATTTCATGTTTTCTAACACATCATATATGACAGTATATATGCAAACAGATAAACAAACAGATAATATATTTTTGAGGGATCCAGCTGGATCCCTCCAACCTATTTTCCTACATCCACAGACGTTAGTCAACATAGTATTACCCATCCTGCTTCGAGGCAGGATATCGCGGTATGAAGGTCATCCACTAATATATATTTGTGGGGCGCATAGGGAAATCATCCGCTATGAAACTGCGGGCATCCGCTAATGAGACTGCGGGAACAATCCAATCATCAAACCAATATATATATAATAGTCAACCCTAAATAACTAATATATTTAAATCAACTAGAAAGCATTCACACAAGCAACAACAATTATCTTTACCGAATAAAAATGATTCTAAATAACAAGTGAGTGAATTTACTCACCGACGATTTTTTTCACATTCCATTTTCAATTTTTAATTTAGATCAAACAAATGTTTGAAATAAATTAAAAATTCTCGTCGACTTCAGAACAAATCCCAAATGAATCCCAGAGGCTATATTCATCGATGTGATTCCATTGCTGATGTCGAATGATTTCACCCTAAATTAATTTATTTAGATTTAATGATTAAACATTTATTCAAAATTACAACTAAAGTAAATAAATAATTTACTTTATTTAAATAAACCTAACTAACAACTTAAATAAAGAATTTACCTCCTATAACCAAAATTGACAACTTTATCATCAACTGAATTCAACCTTGCTCCATATACATAAAAATGCTGAGTCTGTAGATTGCCAAACCATCTACTGCAACCACCAATTCCTATCTCTCCTAACCTTATTCTTTCCACCGCCATCTCCCTGAACTCGACCCCACATAACACGACTCTACCTGCAACTGCTTACTACAGGAATCGGTAAAAATCCGCATGAAATCCCATCGCGTTGGCCACATATCCCTGTTTTTGACAACACCATTGAATCCTATGTTGTTTGCCAGCATCGCAATCTGTAACACCCCACATCCGTTAGTGTCACTCACGACGGGAATGCACTAAGTTCTGTGGAGCATTTAGGGTAAAAGATGCAGATAAATTACAAGACAGACAGAAATTAAACAGCGGAAAATAAAACTTTACTTTATTGATAAGATAGTTTGTACAACAATTGTTTTCCAATATCAGAGTATCATCTGTCTTACAAAATAAAGAAGCATAAAAATACATTTATATTCCCCAATGTAGCAAGAACCAGCCATAACATCTGAAAAGAGAATCCAAGCAAAACTTCGAAAAATCTTCAAGTTGGGAAAGAGTGAAAGTCCAACTTAACCTTAGCTATACTATTCCCTCCTTTATTACCCGGGGGGGGGACGAAAGAAAAGAAGACGAAAGAAAAACAGAGTCAGACATAAAGCCTGAGTAAGTTCAGTTACTTCTAGCATGTGAACATGGAAAAACAAAACGACATGAATTAACTGAATACAGGATAACACCATGATGATAGGGTCAGCAAGATTCGACAAGATTAACATAATATGTGCTAAGATAAAATAAACTGGATATGCTCTAATACTTTCGCCACTTCGCTATTTCCTTGTTATATTGGTTTCTATATCTCTGCACCACCTAACTAGTGTCCCAACTAGTAACGATAACGTGATCCCAATCCCTGTATTTTCCATTGCCTTCAGGCATACATTTATTATTTATTACCTAGATTTAATCTAGGGTTTTCTATCAAGTGCTTTCTAGATTCAACTAGAGTTTACGCTATCTGCTGAACGCTTCTCGAATTCAGGGTTTATGCCACCTAGTCCAACTAGGGATTATGCTACCTGTCGAACGATGCCCCCAAGTCTAGGACACACTACCTAGAGTGGTATATGTTCCTATACTTCCCCACGCATGTATCGCGAATCGTTATCGCTTGTCTAGATGCACATGTCCTGTAATGTGCGGCCCGAGTCCTGTGGCAGGGCAAATCAAGAAACACAAAACTCGGTCGGGAGCTTTCAGATATCTGCCGATGCAGATGCTAAGGTCTGTTTTTATTCCAGTGGCTATGGTCCCGCTCGACCCCTCCCTCAACTAATGAAAGGCACACTTTGAAAAATGAGAACTATACGCAGGCCCCCTATGCCCCACTATCCTATGGCCATCCTCACCCATAACTAGATAGCAAGTATATGGTCTTTTGGAGTTCTCCGCCTTTCTGCTTCACGTATCTCGACTGACTCAAGATGGATGGTAGACGACGAGTTGCTATCACAGGGCTACCGTTTTCTCGCCGAATCACGCTGGTCCATCCTAGTCTTTAGGTTGCCATATTTTGCAACCAAGGCATACCCTTGGTTCTTCTAACGCAGACCTTAACCTCTGTGAGCCCAGGAGGATCATTTGCAGCCTCACAGAGGGATACCAAGAGTACCCTCACGTCCCCTCGAAGCCTCGGGCTTCGTAACCCAATTCGTTGGAGCCTTCTTTTTACTCAGATGGACGTTCGCACCTTCCCGTGTTATACTAAGAATTACTACTTAGTTTTGCTAACTAAGGTTTACCACTTAGTTTCCAGAATTGTTGTTTTCTTAACTAAGGCTTACTACTTAGCTCCTTTTAACTAAGGTTTACTACTTAGTTCTCTTTCCCGTCAATTTGGATTGGTTAAGTGTCATTAGTCAATTCAAGCTAACTTAACCCTCTTCATTTATCCTGATAAACTGGTTAAGTGTTATCAGTACTTCATGTTGACTTAACCCTACCACAAACCAAGTTATATTGGTTAAGTATTTCTTATTACTTAACCCTATTCATCCTGTATTGGTTAAGTGTTCCTTCTTAACTTAACCTTGCCCGTCTGTTTTAACTAACATGTTATTAATGGTTAAGTATTATCCCTTCATGTTTTAGACTTAACCCTATTCATTTATCACAATATGATGGTTAAGTGTTCAAGTTTACTTAACCCTATAGTCTAGTCCAGCTAACATATCAATTCGGCTAAGTGTATTAAATTTTACTTAGCCCCAACCTCTAGCCTAGTTAACATGTTAATTTGGCTAAGTGTATTAACTTTACTTAACCCCACCTTCTAGTCTAGTTAACATGTTAATTTGGGATAAGTGTTTTCTTAGTTACTTAACCCCTACAAATCTTGTCTTGTTACGATGTTAAGTTTGGTTAAGTGTTCCTATAGACTTAACCCTCCCATTCTAGCTTAACTGTGTTAAGTTGGTTAAGTGTTCCTATGGACTTAACCCTCCCATTCTAGCTTAACTGTGTTAAGTTCGTTAAGTGTTCCTATGGACTTAACCCTACCATTCTAGCTTAACTGTGTTAAGTTGGTTAAGTGTTCCTATGGACTTAACCCTCCCGTTCTAGCTTAACTGTGTTAAGTGTCTGTATGAACCTAACCCCACCCACCGGTCTGGTTATCATGTTGAATTGGTTAAGTGTCTTAGTTAACTTAACCCTACCATTCTTGTTCTAGCTTTAACTAAATAAATTAAAGCCACGACCACTCACATTAGACATATATTGTTGCGATTACTGGATGTGCTGGTTGGTTCCGGGCAGGTTTACATCGCAACTCAGTCTAACCTCGGGTTAGGCATATTCGTGTTTTCTAAGTTCAAAGGGTTTTGATTAATTTTCAAATCGGGTTTTGAAAGTAACCATCCCGTCCGTCGGATCAGTTAGGGATAGCCAGGGAGAGCAGGAAACTTGTATTTTCCAAACCCTAGCCTAGACACTATCCTCTCTGTCACCCTAGAACTTTCTGGTGTATTATTAAAAGAGATGTCGTTAATAAACCTTTAATTTGTCTAAATTTACATTTTCTCATTTAGGACAAATTCTATAAGTAAATCAATCCTAATTTACTTATTTCCTAATTACACTTTTAATGTAAATTGTCAACATTTATTCTTATGGCCCATTTTCCCCTCTATATCATATTTATGCTTTTTGGTATGTAAACTATACCAAATTAAGTGTCACTAACCATGATTTTTGCCAAACATGACAATTACTCGCAATTATGGCCAATTTCAAATTTATGCCAATATACTTATTATGCCAAATTAGCTAATCCAATTCTGATTTAACATTCTAATTACAGTTCATGTCAAACTAGACTTATTATTCTAGTTCACAATTCATGTAAATGCTAGATTTACAAGTCAATACTAGATTCAAATTACACATCCTATAATTCATGTCAAATTTATCCAATTTGCATTTTTATGAACATGCCATAATACATGTTCCCAATTTATGCCAATTTCCAAGTTTATAACTACGTTTTAGTAAATTTCATATTTTGCCCAAATCGTATTCCCATCGTTCGTATAATCGTGATTCAACCTAGATTATAAATAAATCTAGATTCGTAGAAAATAGGGAATGAACCAGAGATGCTATGAAAAAGATAGACATGATAACTGGCATAAAATGATAATTTACTAATTACAGACCTAACGAATTACACTGAAATTGATCTAAAACATCGAAGGCCTATAGGTCTGAAAATCTTATGACATAAAAAGGGTTGAATAACGACGTAGGTTCAAGAACATGGGTAGACCTAACTTAATAGGTAAATTCCCAAGATCTAAAACCAAAGAAAACCAAGAATAGACAGAATATATAATCAGGTTTAGACCCAATTTCACAGTCACAAAACTTAAGCAACACTTTCCTAGTCATGAATCATAGGTGTTTAATCATAGTTGTCCTTGTTATGTCATAGGAAATAGTTTATGTTACCTAATCAAAGGCATAGGCTTGTGTTCATAGACAAGGAAATAATTCTCATAGTCATGAGTCACAGTCATAGGCAGTGTTCATAGTCATAGGCAATGTTCGTAGTCAAAGAGGCATATGGTTTTAAGGTCCATAGTTTCATAGTCACAGTCTTATTGGTCCTCGAATCATAACAGTTCTTAATTAGGTCCAAAGATATAAGCACTGATTCGAATAGAAAGATTTGGCTTATTCTTTTATTCCTTTAATTTCATGTCACGAACAGAGAAAACGTTCAAATCTAAAAAGTAACCGACTTACATTGATCGATTTTTAGAATGGAAAGATGGCGTTGCTATGATTCGTGCGACGTTGCTCGAAACCGTTTGAGTTAGCCTTTGATTCTTATCTTGAAGCTTTAATCTTGACTCGAATCTCTTCTTGACAAACTTGAGCAGCATAACCTTGTCTTGGATTTTCGTATTATTTTCTTATTTTTATTTATACATTTTCTCAGAGGTAGCATAAGGATAGAATGAAATGGTGTAGAGAGAATGAGGCCAAAGGCTGTTTATATAGGATTAGGAAGACGAATCTAGGCAGAAAATGAGACCAGGTACATCAGAATGCACCCAGTCCCAAAAGTGGGTTTCTGCACCCAGGTCGACCCCCAGGTCGATTGGGCAGTCGACCTGGTCAGGGGGGTCGACTACCTAGTCGACTCCCCAGTCGACCTGGGTCCGGGGCGGGAATTTTCCCACCCAACCTGCTTCTGGGTTTGAATTCGAATTTCGAATTCGAATTTCGAGCTGTTTTCTGTTCTGAAAATTCTTGAAACTTCGGAGGGTCATATCTCCCTCATACGAACTCCGATTCTCGCAAACTCAGACTCGTTTCCAAGAAGAATTTCGAGACGAACGCAATGGCACAACCCGTTTCCCTTGAATTTGATTTTAAAATTTAATTCTGTCTTGATTTGTGAATCCTAGTGTTACAGAATTACGGGGTGTTACATTCTCCCCCACTTAAAAGGATTTCGTCCCCGAAATCTTCAAGTTAGGAAGAATGTGTCCTACCATCCATTCACCCATCTACTCAACCATTCAATCACCGTCATTCATTTTCCTTAAAAGAATTCTAATGCTTTCATGTTCATATGCATAGTGTGTGTATATGTCTTTATCTAATGCAAAATCAGGCGGTCTACTGATTCAGTTGACCTCCTTAATGCGAATCATGTCATCGCCATGCGTCCAATCATGTATGCAAGCATCCCTAGTTATGTAAATACTACATGTGTGCATAGCTATTCATCCATATGCACCATCCATATGATAACATATCAAGTTCAACTTACAACCAAATACATATCTGTAAATGCAATATGAAAGCGTCTAAACTGATCTAGTGCCTAATACGTATGTATATGCATTCACGAGCAACCATTAGCAACCACTCGCAACCATCAACCATAACATGTTTCAAATACATGTTTACATCCAAAAGAGTTTCTACCTAAGGATCGAAGATACGACCTAGAGGATACACTTTGGAAAGAGAGAAACAATTATGCGTAAAGCTCCTACAAAAGAAATCAAGGATGCACCCTTAAGGAAAAGGGTATGATGCTAGTATCTAGCCTTCTTGAGCTTTACTCCACTGTATCTTAACTAATTTAACTTCACGATTGTGAAGTTTTAGACCTCCATTTCCAAAATAAACATATGTCAATTACGGTACCAAGTGTATGTACTAAGATGATCAGAGGTCTCCCTCTTATCCACCATGCTATAACTATAAGGGTCGAAAGGTTACTACGTGCTTTTTAGAGTGCCTGCCACAACTATTCATCTCTCACGCAGACCATCCTAGTCGAACTCGACATTCCTTAAGTACAAGCCCCAAAGGCCTAAACCAATATCAGACAAGCACCCAAGGAATATCTCCTCCGAATTTAGACGATCTACGTGAGATGACATAAGCAAACTTGATAGCTATTCTCAAATCCCTACTAACCAAAAATAAACTGGTCGGACCACCAATTGGATTTGAGACTCTAGTGGGATCTTTCTACTATACAAGTACTATGGTGCAGAGACTCAACTATGGAATTGGATATGAACAAATGCGAAGAGTTAAAACCAAAGGAAAGAGTACGGACAACAAAACTATACTCTTCCAACAGAACATTACTACCTTTCTCCTAGGTACGCTTAGTGGTGAAAGTATGTACTTGCCCTTCTGAAAATCTTGTTCCTCGTTCTTGCCCTTGTCTTTAATTATATGCCCTATTAGACCCTAGTAAAGATACTTTCTCTTGTCTTAGGTTTTATAATTCCTTCCTCCTTTGTGAGCTAAATCTACATCCATGAATTCCTCATCCCAGGGTTGTGCTCCTTAGCCAAACTCCTCATCCCCTTCCGTGTGTAACCATGTTGACAAATCTCTCGAAAGCTGCTTCCATCGTACAGAAAACCCTACTAAACTTGAAAGAAAACTGGCCGTAGGTGAAACAACTACGGCTATGGATGGAAGTCGGGCACTACTTCGCCCATCGATGAGGTTACCTCCCAGAAAGCCAGGAGCCCCAGAGACTCAAGAAAGAAGGAGACAAGAATTTAAACAGAGGAAGAGAAGATAGTGCGTATGGCTTTGGGGAATATGTCTTTAAAACAAATCTTTTCTTTTGAAAATGCTTCTTTTAAAACTGTTCTGAAAATAATTTTTCAAATCCTTTATCTGATCTGGTAACCTTCAGCTCTGATACCACGTGTAACACCCCACATCCGTTAGTGTCATTCACAAAGGGAATGCACTAAGTTCTGTGGAGCATTTAGGGTAAAAGATGCAGATAAATTACAAGACAGACAGAAATTAAACAGCAGAAAATAAAACTTTACTTTATTGATAAGATAATTTGTACAACAATTGTTTTCCAATATTAGAGTATCTTCTGTCTTACAAAATAAAGAAGCATTAAAATACATTTATATTCCCCAATGTAGCAAGAACCAGCCATAGCATCTGAAAAGAGAATCCAAGCAAAACTTCGAAAAATCTTCAAGCTGGGAAAGAGTGACAGTCCAACTTAACCTGAGCTATACTATTCCCTCCTTTATTACCTGGGGGGAACGGAAGAAAAGAAGACGAAAGAAAAACAGAGTCAGACATAAAGCCTGAGTAAGTTCAGTTACTTCTAGCATGTGAACATGGAAAAACAAAACGACATGCATTAACTGAATACAAGATAACACCATGATGATAGGGTCAGCAAGATTCGACAAGATTAACACAAGATGTGCTAAGATAAAATAAACTGGATATGCTCTAATACTTTCGCCGCTTCGCTATTTCCTTGTTATACTGGTTTCTACATCTTTGTACCACCTAACTAGTGCCCCAACTAATAACGATAACGTGATCCCAATCCCTGTATTTTCCATTGCCTTCAGGCATACATTTATTATTTATTACCTAGATCTAATCTAGGGTTTTCTATCAAGTGCTTTCTAGATTCAACTAGAGTTTACGCTATCTGCTGAACGCTTCTCGGATTCAGGGTTTATGCCTCCTAGTCCAACTAGGGATTATGCTACCTGTCGAACGATGCCCCCAAGTCTAGGACACACTACCTAGAGTGGTATATGTTCCTATACTTCCCCACGCATGTATCGCGAATCGTTATCGCTTGTCTAGATGCACATGTCCTGTAATGTGCGGCCCGAGTCCTGTGGCAGGGCAAATCAAGAAACACAAAACTCGGTCGGGAGCTTTCAGATATCTGCCGATGCAGATGCTAAGGTCTGTTTTTATTCCAGTGGCTATGGTCCCGCTCGACCCCTCCCTCAACTAATGAAAGGCACACCTTGAAAAATGAGAACTATACGCAGGCCCCCTATGCCCCACTATCCTATGGCCATCCTCACCCATAACTAGATAGCAAGTATTTGGCCTTTTGGAGTTCTACGCCTTTCCGTTTCACGTATCTCCACTGACTCAAGATGGATGGTAGACGACGAGTTTCTATCACAGGGCTACCGTTTTCTCGCCGAATCACGCTGGTCCATCCTAGTCTTTAGGTTGCCATATTTTGCAACCAAGGCATACCCTTGGTTCTTCTAACGCAGACCTTAACCTCTGTGAGCTCAGGAGGATCATCTGCAGCCTCACAGAGGGATACCAAGAGTACCCTCACGTCCCCTCGAAGCCTCGGGCCTCGTAACCCAATTCGTTGGAGCCTTCTTTTTACTCAGACGGACGTTCGCACCTTCACGTGTTATACTAAGAATTACTACTTAGTTTTGCTAACTAAGGTTTACCACTTAGTTTCCAGAATTGTTGTTTTCTTAACTAAGGCTTACTACTTAGCTCCTTTTAACTAAGGTTTACTACTTAGTTCTCTTTCCCGTCAATTTGGATTGGTTAAGTGTCATTAGTCAATTCAAGCTAACTTAACCCTCTTCATTTATCCTGATAAACTGGTTAAGTGTTATCAGTACTTCATGTTGACTTAACCCTACCACAAACCAAGTTATATTGGTTAAGTATTTCTTATTACTTAACCCTATTCATCCTGTATTGGTTAAGTGTTCCTTCTTAACTAAACCTTGCCCGTCTGTTTTAACTAACATGTTATTAATGGTTAAGTATTATCCCTTCATGTTTTAGACTTAACCCTATTCATTTATCACAATCTGATGGTTAAGTGTTCAAGTTTACTTAACCCTATGGTCTAGTCCAGCTAACATATCAATTTGGCTAAGTGTATTAAATTTTACTTAGCCCCAACCTCTAGCCAAGTTAACATGTTAATTTGGCTAAGTGTATTAACTTTACTTAACCCCACCTTCTAGTCTGGTTAACATGTTAATTTGGGATAAGTGTTTTCTTAGTTACTTAACCCCTACAAATCTTGTCTTGTTACGATGTTAAGTTTGGTTAAGTGTTCCTATAGACTTAACCCTCCCATTCTAGCTTAACTGTGTTAAGTTGGTTAAGTGTTCCTATGGACTTAACCCTCCCATTCTAGCTTAACTGTGTTAAGTTCGTTAAGTGTTCCTATGGACTTAACCCTCCCATTCTAGCTTAACTGTGTTAAGTTGGTTAAGTGTTCCTATGGACTTAACCCTCTCATTCTAGCATAACTGTGTTAAGTGTCTGTATGAACCTAACCCCACCCATCGGTCTGGTTATCATGTTGAATTGGTTAAGTGTCTTAGTTAACTTAACCCTACCATTCTTGTTCTAGCTTTAACTAAATAAATTAAAGACATGACCACTCACATTAGACAGATATTGTTGCGATTACTGGATGTGCCGGTTGGTTCCGGGCAGGTTTACATCGCAACTCAGTCTAACCTCGGGTTAGGCATATTCGTGTTTTCTAAGTTTAAAGGGTTTTGATTAATTTTCAAATCGGGTTTTGAAAGTAACCATCCCGTCCGTCGGATCAGTTAGGGATAGCCAGGGAGAGCAGGAAACTTGTATTTTCCAAACCCAAGCCTAGACACTATCCTCTCTGTCACCCTAGAACTTTCTGGTGTATTATTAAAAGAGATGTCGTTAATAAACCTTTAATTTGTCTAAATTTACATTTTCTCATTTAGGACAAATTCTATAAGTAAATCATTCCTAATTTACTTATTTCCTAATTACTCTTTTAATGTAAATTGTCAACATTTATTCTTATGGCCCATTTTCCCCTCTATATCATATTTATGCTTTTTGGTATGTAAACTATACCAAATTAAGTGTCACTAACCATGATTTTTGCCAAACATGACAATTACTCGCAATTATGGCCCATTTCAAATTTATGCCAATATACTTATTATGCCAAATTAGCAAATCCAATTCTGATTTAACATTCTAATTACAGTTCATGTCAAACTAGACTTATTATTCTAGTTCACAATTCATGTAAATGCTAGATTTACAAGTCAATACTAGATTCAAATTACACATCCTATAATTCATGTCAAATTTATCCAATTTGCCTTTTTATGAACATGCCATAATACATGTTCCCAATTTATGCCAATTTCCAAGTTTATAACTACGTTTTAGTAAATTTCATATTTTGCCCAAATCGTATTCCCATCGTTCGTATAATCGTGATTCAACCAAGATTATAAATAAATCTAGATTCGTAGAAAATAGGGAATGAACCAGAGATGCTATGAAGAAGATAGACATGATAACTGGCATAAAATGATAATTTACTAATTACAGACCTAACGAATTACACTGAAATTGATCTAAAACATCGAAGGCCTATAGGTCTGAAAATCTTATGACATAAAAAGGGTTAAATAACGACGTAGGTTCAAGAACATGTGTAGACCTAACTTAATAGGTAAATTCCCAAGATCTAAAACCAAAGAAAACCAAGAATAGACAGAATAGATAATCAGGTTTAGACCCAATTTCACGGTCACAAAACTTAAGCAACACTTTCCTAGTCATGAATCATAGGTGTTTGATCACAGTTGTCCTTGTTATGTCATAGGCAATAGTTTATGTTTCCTAATCAAAGGCATAGGCTTGTGTTCATAGTCAAGGAAATAATTCTCATAGTCATGAGTCATAGTCATAGGCAGTGTTCATAGTCATAGGCAATGTTCATAGTCAAAGATGCATATGGTTTTAAGGTCCATAGTTTCATAGTCACAGTCTTATTGGTCCTCGAATCATAACAGTTCTTAATTAGGTCCAAAGATATAAGCACTGATTCGAATAGAAAGATTTGGCATATTCTTTTATTCCTTTAATTTCATGTCACGAACAGAGAAAACGTTCAAATCTAAAAAGTAACTGACTTACATTGATCGGTTTTTAGAATGGAAAGATGGCGTTGCTATGATTCGTGCGACGTTGCTCGAAACCGTTTGAGTTAGCCTTTGATTCTTATCTTGAAGCTTTAATCTTGACTCGAATCTCTTCTTGACAAACTTGAGCAGCATAACCTTGTCTTGGATTTTCGTATTATTTTCTTATTTTTATTTATTTATACATTTTCTCAGAGGCAGCATAAGGATAGAATGAAATGGTGTAGAGGGAATGAGGCCAAAGGCTGTTTATATAGGATTAGGCGGACGAATCTAGGCAGAAAACGAGACCAGGTACATCAGAATGCACCCAGTCCCAAAAGTGGGTTTCTGCACCTAGGTCGACCCCCAGGTCGACTGGGCAGTCGATCTGGTCAGGTGGGGTCGACGACCCAGTCGACTCCCCAGTCGACCTGGGTCCTGGGTGGGAATTTTCCCACCCAGCCCGCTTCTGGGTTTGAATTCGAATTTCGAATTCGAATTTCGAGCTGTTTTCTGTTCTGAAAATTCCTGAAACTTCGGAGGGTCATATCTCCCTCATATGGACTCCTATTCTCGCAAACTCGGACTCGTTTCCAAGCAGAATTTTGAGACGAACGCAATGGAGCAACCCGTTTCCCTTGATTTTGATTTTAAAATTTAATTCTGCCTTGATTTGTGAATACTAGTGTTACAGAATTACGGGGTGTTACACAATCCCTCAGAACATCACTGCTCGAGGCGTTTTATGTTGCAGTCGAACCCCTTTATCAACGAAAAAGCCTATCCCTTGATTTGCGTTGCTCGAGTTCGAGCTATCCTTGTTTACATCGCACCATTTCCAGCGAATGTTGCGACTTTGAATACCCCAATAGCAATCGCACCCAACTTCATCTCTATTTGTTCCTTCTAGACCAACATCAGCTTCCCCCAAATCACCCAGTGTCGAACTTGAGTGCCAGCCTAACCTGGATCCGTTGTATTAAAGTCGATCTCCAGAGAATTCGCACGTAGCATCCTCGAATTGGATTATGAATTCTTGTTGGTATGAACATGATTCTGGGTTTATACGATGGGGAGCGACTGGGTTATTTTGAGGCTTTTGATTCTGAAAGAGGCATTGCGGTTTTCGTTTTGGTCTCTCCCCATTTCTTTATATAGCTGAGTTCGATTTTTAGTTTGTGGACATAGGAGAAGCACGGTTTGTTTTCAGTTTGTGGACATAGGAGAAGCACGGTTTGTTTGATTTAGTGGACATAAAGGAAGCACGGGTTGTTTGGTTTTGTGGTGATAAGGAAGAACACGGCCTTTTAATTTTTTGGCCATTTAATTTTTTTTTAATTAATTAATTTATAACTCGCATCCTTTAAATAAAAATACACCCTGATTCTGAACTCCTTCCTGAACCCAACAACTGTAAATTTTAGGGTAATACCCCTATTCTGGATACACTGGGATAGGTCACGATGTCCAATTCGATCATCTGAAGGAGATATTAATTTAAGTCAATATAAATTAATTTCAGATAATTTATTTTCCTTGATAATAAATAAATATTATTATCGTTATAAATTCAAATAAATTTTCCTATTAATTATTTGAACTGTATTTAATTCAAATTAAATTTTGAATGTAACTAAATCCATTTTCGTATTCTGATAATTTAATATTTTTAATATTAAATCGAAATTGATTACTAAGAATTGATACCTTAATATAAATAATTCATTTATATTATTAACTCAATATTTAATTCCAGATTGAATATTTAAAATTAGTTGACCGAAATCCCGGGTCATTACAGTAAGAATGTAAAATATTCTAAATTAGAAGCATGTTAAAAGGTTGAGAACCAGAAGTTCATCATAAATTAATAAACTAGATATAATATGTATGTTTATATATATGTATAGGAACTTGAAGTTCCTTAGTCAATGAACTTGAAAAACTTCATAATTTAAAAGCTTGAAACTTTATTGAAACTGTGTGAAATAATAACATTAATAAAATTAATATCCAAAGATTTCATAATTTTTGAAAGGAATTGTATTGTAATAACTCGGAAAATCCGAACCAATTCAAAAATTTTATTTTGGTAATTTTGATGAATTTTGAATACTTGAAATCAATTATTTTAAATAATAACAACGAGAAATTTATTTTGAATAGAATTAGAACATATATATTTATATAGATCGTCGTTAGAATATAAATATTTATTTTAAATTATAAAAGGAATTGAAAACGGCGCGATAGTTTAGAAATTAGATTTCAAATTTCAAATGAATGTATAGGATTCAAAATAAATTGGATTTTAGCGAAACCAAAAATATTTGAATCTATTTGAAAATATCTTTCCAACGAATCCGAAAAATTGAAATTTCATAGCGTGGATAAAAAGTTATGCCTAGTTGAAAATTCAGAATAGTCGCTATGGAATTTTGGCCCTTAAAAATGGAAATTTTGCATACGACCTCCGTTTTTGACGAAACCACTTTTTTGGATCCAGGATGTCAAGTTATTGCTATATTCCAAAATTCGTAATTTTCTGAATCAATATGTGAGCGTGGAAAAAGAAATCGTGTTTTGACAATTTCTGTCAATTTGGATCGACCAGAAAATGGCCATTTTTCAAACGGTCTCCAAATTAGATGAAATTAGTTTTGTTAGGACCGTATCGTCAGTACGTAGCTAGAAAATATTTTTCGGGAATTTTTAAAGTCCGTATGTAGCCCCGGTAAGGTGAAATGTGCGTTCAAATTCAATATATAGAGTTATATTTTGATTTTGATGGAAACCGATAGAAACAACCAAACTGGCTTACGATACATATCCCATTGTGTTCGGAATGGGGGTAATTAGCTAGGGACGACAGTCGATGGGTTTGATTTCGAGTTCAAAATAAAAGGGTTTTTGAATTTAAATAATAAAATATATAAAAATAATAATATCTCTCTATACTCTCTCTCAGCCCCCCCCCCCCGGCTCATTCTTTCAAATCGATTAAAAATAAAATAAAAAAAAGGAAAAGGAGGGGCGCATGTGCAGCCGCCTCCACCACTGCCGCGCCGCCGCGGGCTTGGGCCACCGCGCCCCCTTAGCCTTCTCCCTCCTCGCGTGAGCCCCTCCCCATATTTCCCCCAAACCCTAGAAAGCCTCTGTCTCCAATCCGCCGCTACAACCACGCCAAGGCCCGCCATTGGACAGCCACCGCACCGCCCCCTAGGCCCTGCGCCGCCTCCACAACCCCCTAGCTCCAACAATGGCCCCCTTCCATCCGAAATTTGATTATCTTTCAAGCAAAAGCGTGAAAAGGATGCGTTGGAATTTCGAACAAATCCAAATAGTTCAGAAAGAAAGAACGGAGGAGTGGATCCCAAAGGTGAGAACTTCTCACTTTTATTTTATTTTCTAGTTAAAATATATAATAAGATGCAGACGGTGCTTAGCAGCACCCGACACCCATCGTCCACAGACCATGGACGACTTGTTTGTTTGTTCGATTGTGTTGTGAAAATTTATTGTGTGTTGTGGAATGGAATAAAATATTTTATAGATAAAAATATACTTTTTAATGTGTATATGAATTAAATAAATATTTATAAACAAATCAGATGATTTGTTTATGTACACACCTTTGACTTATATTGATTGGGACGATAAATTTTACACATCGCCCAACTACACAAATAAAAGCTGTGTTTGATTCTTTGAAACCCCACACGGGTATTGGGATGATATACGACATACACTAATCCCAATAATTAGCTGTATGTCGATCGATTGGTTGACAGGCTGTTGTAAGCACTAAATATTTATATTTAATGCTTATGCAATGTAGAATGCACTATGGATGATGGTTGACTGTGTTTGATTGTTGTATTATGCATGTGTGTATGAAATCCATATAAATAACATTATATGGTAATTAAATGTGTTTGATTCCAATTTAGAAAGAATGAATATTTTAAAACAATGAATATTTTAAAATAGTGAATATTTTAAAATAATATTCAGTAAAAGATCAAAATATAATTTTGATGTCCGATTTGGGATGGGCACAAAATATTTAAATATATATAGCCGTGTTGATTAGATTAACGCCATTTTGACGCGAACGACATTTATATCAGTTTTATTCATTTTTATAATGAATATAGAAAAAGGAAGTGATTTCGAAATATAATATTTTGAAAATATTATCATTTATATATCGATGATATGGAATATTCAATTTTGATTTGAAATTGAATATGAAGTTGAAATCGTTTTGAAAACGAATTTAAAACGATTTATAAAATACGTTTTAAATGGAAATCAACGAAATATATATAATATATATATATATATATATATATATATAATGGCCTGAACAGAACGCGCCGCGCTGCGGTAGTTCGCGAATTTCGACCATTGACTTCGAACGGACATTACGGGAGATCCGACCGTCGGATTCTCCTAAAACCAGAACCGTTGGGTTCATATCGAAAAGAGCTTTCTAAGGAATATGAGAAAATAGAAATCTAATGGTTGGATTTGGAATCGTGTCCATATCAAATTTGGAAAAGGTCGCTGTAAGTGCAGTTCGATGGCCGTTTATGGAAATCGACTGTACGTGCCTTGATAAAATTATTAAAAATATCAATAATTTGTGTAAAATCATAATAAATGATTTGGAAAGAATTGGGATTAAAAATCCCATATTTGAAAAGATAAAAATATATTTTTATCGAAATGAACTAGTTATTAACTAGAAAAATAATATATTTATTTTTAGAAATAAATAAATTGGATTTGAAATGGTTTTAAAAATAACCAGTATTTCCAATATATGAATTGGAATGGATTTGAATCGAAATTATCATCAGAATATTTCGATGTTGGATCCGGGATTATACGGATGTTGTTATGGAAATTTGGAAGATATATTTTATATCGTTATTTCCAAAGAAATATTTGTTGGTTTTAAAATTTGATATTGAATTTCCATTACCAGTGTCCAATAAATATTTGTTAATGCTCAGCCATGAAGTTAAACAATAAACATGCCTCCGGAATGACATACTAAGGGTTTATCATGTATATATGCTAAGATCAGTCACTTATGTGGTGCTCGCGAACAAGT
Organism: Allium sativum; assembly: GCA_030737875.1. Classification (NCBI taxonomy): domain Eukaryota; kingdom Viridiplantae; phylum Streptophyta; class Magnoliopsida; order Asparagales; family Amaryllidaceae; genus Allium; species Allium sativum. The sequence continues at coordinate 561,447,187 of CM060919.1, read as the reverse complement.
TAAATGCATATATTGCAGGATCCCCATATATATATATATATATATAATTTGATATTGAATTTAAGCCGATATATTTTCTATTTAAAGCCTTGTATTTAATATCAAAAGGGATTTGGGTTTGTCGTGAATGGTGTCTTCACTAAGAGTGGTCTTAAACCCGATTGAGGAAAGATTAAATCTTTTTATTTAGATTTAATGAAGGATACCAATTAATTAATATTTAACCGGAATTGAATTGAATTTTTTTTGGGTTTATCATGAATGGTGCTTTACATAACACTTGTTCTTCAACCCGGTAATTAATGGAATGTGAATTGGGTTTATTGTGAACTGTATTTTTAAAGACAATCGTTCTTTAACCCGATTTACAGTGAAATGTGATTTGGAAATTATAATTTTTTTATTAAGATTTAACAGGAATTTTCCAAAGTAACGGTTTTCCAATTTAAAATATTAAATTGGACTTGAATGGAATTCGATTTAATAATAATCGAAATGAAATTCTATGGAAGAAGACTGTTAATACATATGGAATTTAAAAGGCTTTGCCATTATTCCATTTATACTATTAGTCAGATACGGAAATTGATATCGATTATATATTGATTTGTTTTTCCATGAAGATTCCATCATTAATGGAATGGATTTGGGTTTATCGTGAACTGTGTTTTAAATGACATTAGTTCTTTAACCCAGTTAAAAGCAGGATTACATGTCGGTCATTGTATTTCGAACTATATGGTTGATCTCTGCTAAATATATATTTGTTTGGCGACGGAGAATTTATTCTCTTGCTTAACGCCCTTCTCTGAGACGTACGAGCTCAGGCGTTATATATCGACAGAAATCAATAGTACGGTGTAGATTGTCGACGCGACATGTTTGTGTTTCCAAAGTTAAATAATCATTAATATTGATTTTTGGGAAGATTAAAACTAAGTGGAGTTTTAATGAATATTTAATTAGATTGAAAGGTGAATTGATAATTTAAATTATCAAATATGGAAAATGATCGAGAGTGGAGTATCGTCAGTTTTACTCCTAGCGATAGTTAAATCTTTAATTAGATTTGATCGGGAAATAGTAATTAAATTTACCAATAACACTGTGGTGTTAGTTATGGGGAAATAACATTTTTGTTTCATGGGATGAATAGGTTGGGCCTGGAAAATAAAATAAATGATTACTTCGGTGTGGTTCGCTAATCCCGACTAGTTTGGAAAACCATAATTTGGTTTGAAATGATGTCCAAAGGAAGATTAAAGAATAAATTTTAAAAAAATATCTTTGATAAAATTAATGGGAACAAATCCCTAAAGATGTGAATATTTGAATAAAAGAATATTCAGAATTGGAATGAGGCGTATGTGTGTTTTTATAACACTTGTTTATTATATACGCGAGTTATTCGAAAAGGCCGGGTTTATACTCATTCTGAATAACTGATTGAACGATATGTCGACGATGAAGACGGTGGTTGAAGACCGGAGGTCTTCACATCGTTTGGATGATTACTGATGTCTTGATTGGCCTGTACACCCAAGACGATGTAATAAGTGGTGATTGTCCAGAAGTACTTGGAGATCGACGGATATGCGAGGACCTCTCCCATGTATTGGACAGATGGGGGAGGAATAAGGTGCCTCCGGTTTCGTTCAGACCTAGAACGTACTTGTAAATGGATTGTGTGTCTGACATTGGTTTTTATTCTGTGTTGGTTGATTTCTATTAAATATATATCTGTTTGGCGGCGGAGAATTTATTCTCTTGCTTAACGCCCTTCTTTGAGACGTACGAGCTCGGAGGTTATATATCGATAGATATCAGTCGCATGGCATGAATTGCCTGTGTGGCATGCTGGGATGCAGTGATCAAGGCTTTTGTTGAAAAGCAAAGTCTTGTGGTTGATGATCAAAGAACGACTTTAATACAGCATAACTTTGTGTATTGCGTTAATTCACGAGCCTCGCACCTCGGTATGAGTTAAAAACGGGATACAGACCGTTGGGAGAACACGATGCTTCTTTCTAGTTATGGGTGGTGTCAGCGTTTTACTAGCCCTGACATCGTTGATTATTATACCTTTGTGGATGTTGGAATGCGAGGCGCCTCAGATATATCGGTCTCTTCGGTGATGATGGATATAGGTCCGATAGGACCGGGAAACGTGTGTTCAGGAATAACCGATCCTCAAACGTAACGGAGGACCGACCCAGCCAATTCCAAGGGCTACCCAGAGTGTGTAGTCCCGAGGCATTTGATTGAGTGTCTCGAAGCCGGTGAGGAGCTTGCCCCTTGCCTCGACTCGTGATGGAAATCCAATTTCCAATACGAAATCACGGACTTGATTGTAAACTTATATATGGCGACACAGTAGATGGTAGTTATGCCATCTAGGATTGATATTTTTGATTGAATTTGCTTTTGAAGCATATATGCACTAGTAATAGTATCAAATGATTTGTTTTAAAACGTATCAATCATTATTTGGCTATTATAAGGTAAAACCCTATCCTCCGGCTTGCGTTGCATTGTGTCATGGGAACTGGGTCTTATAATAGCTTCATTTTTCCAAAAGCATTGCGCTGTTTGTTTTATGCACTAGTATTCTTGGGAGGGAACCCGTTCCGTGTTATATGGCGTGGTCCCTTGATTTACTTTACTTTAAAGTTAAAATAATAACTGTTTTAGTTCTCACACCAGTCACATGACTGACCTAGAGTTTGTTGTTTTAACCTAAACTCTGGGTGCCCCAATTTCCACACGGGCAGCTAGTAGTTTTGGTTTTGCGGATTTATATTCACAGGAACCTGGTTTACAGCTGGAATGATATCTGGAAAGCTCTGTATCCGTATATTCTTTTCGGTTGTGTTTTGTATTATTTTTCCGCTGCTATGTAATGTATTTAAATCTCTGATATTTTACAATGTGTAATATTTATTCATACTCTGTATATTCTTGTATTCTGATGGAATTGTTGTACTAAGCAATGAAATGTTCTTCTGTTTGTGTTTTGATGTGGCTTGTTCTCAACTCAATCCGGGTTTTCCATTACAGGGAAGTTCGGCTCGTTTCATGTGGTATCAGAACTCTGGTTTACAGAGCTCGAGAACAAGACACATTAGAACCATACGAGATTCATCAGAGATTGAATTAGTAATATCCAATAAGAATGACTCGTTAGAGATAGGATCAGTAGTATCCTAGAACGAGTGTGAAGAGTATATTTTTAAAATGAAAACCAACTTGGTTTTGAAAATCTAAACCAATTCAATGTATTTGAATATTTATTTGTATTGAATTTGGACAATCCAATATATAAGGATTTTTCATATACGTCTTGCAAACGTGTATTCGAAGTTTTAATATACTGGATAGATATAAAATCGTAATCTAGTCACCCGGAGATGATTCTACTGATGACGTACGACATCAGTAGTTTGTTTTCGAGTTTCAATAGTGGGATTTCTATATATTTCCAATTGACTGGTGTGAGAACCAAAAACTAGATAGGGCTATCATGTGAATTGGCATCAAAAACATGATTTTCTGTATATGTATCAAATTTATGAATTTAAAACGTTAATTTACCAATTGATGGTTGTGTTGTATGATTATTTGTTATTTAATAAAACCAACATATGAAAGAAAGGTAAATTTAGGCCAAATTGAACCAATATTGAACTGTATTGAAAATTGTTTGAAATTGCATGCATATACATGTGTATCCATTGAACAAGTCATTGCAAAGAGGCTAGAGCAGAGGAATAAAATTGTTTGCCCGACAAATAGTTACATGTTTATTGTATTTCTTGGGGTTTTTGATGATTTTATGAGCCGATTGGCTAGCCGCTTGGCTTTTTCTTTTTGGCTTGGAGAGGCCCGTATGGCGATTTCGGGATTTTACCGGTGCTCCCGTATAGGGGAGGTTATGGTGAAATTTTTCGAAAATTTAGGGTGTCAGCCAAATTTTTGAGAAATTTGAAAAGTTCTTAGAAACTGAAAAGTTGAAGAACTTAAGCCATAAAGAAAATAATGAAAGTTGAGTTGATTGTTAAACAACTTTAAGCTCCGTTCCTTTTCGAGGACGAAAAGATTTTAAGTGGGGGAGATTGTAATAACCTAGAAAATCCGAACCAATTTAAATTTTTTATTTTGGCAATTTTGATGAATTTTGAACATTTAAAATGAATTATTTAAAATAATAAGGACGAGACATTTATTTTTGAATAGAATTAGAACGTATATATTTATATAGATCGTCGTTAGAATATAAATATTTATTTCAAATTATAAAAAGAATTGAAAATGGCGCGGTAGTTTGAAAATTCGATTTCAAATTTCAAATGAACGTATAGGATTCAAAATAAATCGGATTTTAGCGAAACCAAAAATATTTGAATCTATTTGAAAGTATCTTTCCAACGAATCCAAAAAATTGAAATTTTATAGCGGGGATAAAAAGTTATACACAGTTGAAAATTCAGAATAGTCGCTATGGAATTTTGGCCCTTAAAAATGGAAATTTTGCAAACGACCTCCGTTTTCGATGAAACCACTTTTGTTAGATCCGGGATGTCAAGTTATTGATAGATTCCAAAATTTGTAATTTTCTGAATCAATATGTGAGCGTGGCAAAAGAAAACGTTTTTTGATCGTTTCTGTCAATTTGGATCGACGAGAAAAGGGCCATTTTTCAAAAGGTATCCAAATTGGATGAAATTAGTTTTGTTAGGATCGTATCGTCAATACGAAACTAGAAAATATTTTTCGGGAATTTTTATAGTCCGTATGTGGCCCCGGTAAAGTGAAATGTGTGTTCAAATTCAATATATAAAGTTATATTTTGATTTTGACGGAAACCGATAGAAACAACCAAACTGGCTTACGATACATATCCCATTGTGTTCGGAATGGGGGTAATTAGCTGGGGACGACAGTCGGTGGGTTTGATTTCGAGTTCAAATTAAAAAGGTACTTGTTTAAATTAAATAATAAAATATATAAAAAAATATCTCTCCATAATCTCTCTCAGCCCCCAGACCCCCCCCCCCCGTTCATCCTTACAAATCGATTAAAAATAATAAAAAAAAGGAAAAGGAGGGGGGCGCGTGCAGCCGCCTCCACCACGCCCCCTAGCCTTCTCCCTCCTCGCGTGAGCCCCTCCCCCTCTTTCCCCCTAGAAAGCCTCCGTCTCCAATCCACCGCCACAACCTTGCCAGGGCCCGCCATCGCCATTGGACAGCCACCACACCGCCCCCTCGGCCCTGCGCCGCCTCCACAACCCCCTAGCTCCAACAGTGGGCCCCTTCCATCCGAAATTTGATTATCTTTCATGCAAAAGTGTGAAAAGGATGCGTGGAATTTCGAACAAATCCAAACAGTTCAGAAAGAAAGAACGGCGGAGTGGATCCCAAAGGTGAGAACTTGTGACAGCCCGCCCCGCACCAACCGACATTTACTCCAAAAGTGCGATGTACACATAGGGATGGCAATGGGGTGGGGCGGGTGCGGGTAGTATCACCTCACCACCCACCCCATTGGGTGATCTTTTCCCCCGTGCCCGCCCCATACCCGCACGGGTACCCATTAAACGGGTTTTAAACAAGTTGCGGATAATGACGGGTATTCATGGTAATCCATTATATTTATTCATTTTTAGCCATTTATTGAAATTATTCAAAAGTACATTTGGTAAAAAAAACAAATTAGACCAATGCTCAAATGCTAACCTCAAAATACCAATACATATTTAAACCAACATCCAGAAAAGAAGAGATAACAACATAATTATCCATCCAAATATGAAATTCATTTATAAATTGTTGAGTAAATGCATGCACACAAATATCGAACAGTTAACAACAATGTTTTTTTGTGATAATAAATCACATTCAATACGGGCACGGGTACCCACAGACATGGATATCTTACTATCCGTATCCGCCCCATTGATTAATGGATATTTAAAATACCCGTTTATTTTACCCACGGATACCCATTTAGCAATCCATTTCATATTCATGACGGATTTTATCCGTGGATAACCGTGGGTACGGATTATTTTGCCATCTCTATGTACACATGTCCGGTTAGCACGAGACGGTCGTCAGAAGAAAAGAAAGAAGGCGAAGAATCAACAAGGAACCTGTAGAATGTCTCATCGCATAGAACAAAATATAATAACAACATAATTGACATAAAACAGGTGAGACAGTGCACAAGCTGAAAACTAGAATTAAGCATCATAGCAGCAGAAAATCTAAAATACAACTTATTACAATTTCAAAATACTGTCTCTAAAAGGAAAAGTAAGATAAGGAAGGTACACTACTAATGCCCAAGTAGTGACCACCAACGACACAGGGAGAATATATTTAGATATCATACATAGGAGCCTCCTGCTCGTCTCCGAATCAGCTACTCGTGCATCACCAGCTAACTTGTCTCTAGTCTGCTCGTTTAGGAGCACCCAGAGTAATAAGAAGAGGCATAAAACTCTGGGTCAGACAAAATTCTGGTATGAGCGATAAGCAGCTAAACAGAACAATAACAGGTATACTAAACTATACCTGAACCTGGACCTGCAACCAAAGAGTTAGCACTACATACTGTACAACACTCTAAGGTGCCACTAACATATGGTGTAAAGATACAAGGGTGGGGGTGTGCATGTCATAGTGATGGCAAACAATCAAGCATAGCATCCATCCTCACATCTCTCACTCAGTGCGTAAAGCATACGATATCCACCACTACGATCACCCAATACTTTGCTATGATCACTCTGCCCCATGAAGTCACAACGGCGTCATTGCACTGATACATAGCCACTAATCCTTCGCTATATCCACTTTGCCCCATGGAGTCATACACCCCCCACTGCACTGGCTCATAGCCTTACTAATCCTTTACTATGTCCACTCTGCCCCCATGGAGTCACAAGGGCTCCACTGCACTGGCTCATAGTCTTACTACAATCACTTTGCCCCTCGAGTCATAATGACTCTACTGCACTGATACGTAGTCCTGCTACGATCACTTTGCCCCTCAAGTCGTGATGACTCTAGTGCACTGATACGTAGCCTATCATTCTTTTTCAGTGGTGAATCGAAGTTATGAACGTCGACAACTCCATAGCACACGTCCCGCATCAAAGCCCAACCATGAAGTGAACTCATTGGTTCCCAACTGGATCCTGAGCTCTAACTTTCTATTTGGACTACCTTTGCATCTCGGGTTTTTGGTCATCACTGGATCGGTTCGGTTCTCAGCTCTTCTTCCCTGTCGGTTCGGATCGGTCTTCAGCTCTCCATCGTCAACATGGTTTGGCTCGTGGCATCCACCTGGTGGCGGTACGGATTGTCAACACCCCCAGCGGGTCGGGTCGGGGTCTCCAAGTCCATTCGTAGTACATCGGTTCGGTTCGGGTGCTCTCTGGCGGGTCAGGTCGGTGTACCCTTGCTCCATCGGTTCGGTTCGGGTTCTTGGTCACGGTCCGATCTACTTCCCCATTCCTTTCTGCTTCGATCCCCTTCTCTTCCCTTCAGTTTGATCCGATTCCCCCTTCTTTAGCTCGATCTGATCCCCCTTCCTTAGCCCGATCCGATCCCAGTTCAACCATTTTGGCCTGCCTTCTTGCCCTTGTGCCAAGTCTTGGTTCAGTTCGGTGATCCCTTGCCCAGTCCTCTATCCGGTCCGAGCCCATTCCTCCGATCCGATCCGAAACCTGCACTGTTTTTCTGCAACTTTTCCAGCGAGTGTTTTACGTCATTCGACGACGTTTTCGACCATTCTAACTATTGTAATCAATCACAAAGCATACCACAAAGTCATAGCAACAAGTAAAAGTGACCTGAAACACCAAAACATCAATATGATAGGTTAAATTAGATCAAACATAACCAAAACCCCATATTTTCCCTTAAGCATGTTCAAGCATAACTAATGATAGGATCAGCAAAACTTAACCAAACTAACCCAAATTCATATCAGAGGTCTAAAACATTATTTAAGAATTTATAAATATTTTTCCAGAATTTATTAATGTATAAATTCGCTAAACAACACTAACTACCCTTAATTAACATAATTAGTGAGGAACTATGCAAATCACTCACCTTAGCCACAAATAAACCTTAGAACTGAAATAAATCTCTGATTTGGTGTGAATCCCAATGCTAAACAGCAGCTCAAATCTTGATTTGGTGTTGATTTGCCTTGATTTGATGTTGTCAATCCCAATCTTCAAGTTGCAAGTGATTTAGAGGTTGTAGGCCATTTTTAGGGTTTCTAAGAGGTAAGTGGAGGCTAGAAAACTGAAATGAAATGAAACCCTAACTCATTTTAGCATCCCCATAACCCTAATCCCGAAATGGGTTATGGGCCCATTCACTAATCACCCTATTTGGCCCGATTAAGCAGTTTTTCACCTTCCAAACCTTATTTCAGCCATATCTCCCAAACGGTAAGTCCGTTTTCCACATGTGACCACTCTACGGAAAGGTAAACCATCATTCTAAGCCAATGTAAGTGGTTTCAGGTAAAAACTCCTTTCCAATCAAAAGTTATGGAGGAAACAAGATCAGCTAGGGGCGAAACGGTCATTTAAAAATCGACAAAAATCATGAACATGGGAAATGACCCCAATAGTCGTTTCCCAAAGCCACATGACCATACGACTTCATATAAGGAAGAAATAAATATTCTACGATCCTCTGATGCGTAGAATGCGGGTTGTTACATTCCCCACCCCCCCCCCCCCCCCCAAGAAATTTCGCCCCCGAAATTCCTTAACCAAAATACATAAAGGGTCCTGCTTGCCTATCAGCCATAAAACAACAATCAAACATGCAAAACAAGCAACACAAGTCTATCCTAGCATGCGGAATAACTAAATTGCAAAGTAAATCTTACCAGACAAAGAGTTTTGGATACGTCTTCCTAATGCTCTCCTCTGTCTCCCAAGTACAGTCATTCTCGTTCTCGCCCCACTGAACCTTGACTAGCTTCACCGCCTTCCTTCGAAGTTGTTTCATATTGTGCTCGACAATACGAATTGGCTTGCGGTTCCCAACCGCCTCGGGTTCCACTTCGAAGTCGTCTAACTGATCAGGTGAAATAGTCGTATCTGAGTCGTGCACGAACTTCCTTAGCTGGGAAACATGAAATACGTTGTGAACTCCTGCTATCTTCTTTGGTAAGTCAACTCTATACGCTAAATTCCCAACTTGTTCGAGAACTGGGAATGGACCAACAAATCTTGGTGCTAACTTGCCTCTCCTTCCAAATCGAATCACGCTCTTTAACGGAAAAATCTTCACAAACACCAAGTCACCAACGGAGAATTTTAAGTCTCTTCTCCTCTTATCAGCATAACTTTTCTGCCTATCCTGGGCAGCCTTCATTCGTTGTTGAATGATCTTAATCTTATCTGAAGTTTCTCTTACTACATCTGGTCCAAGCACAAACTTCTCATCGGTCTCTATCCAACACGATGGTGAGTTGCACGGTCTCCCGTACAAAGCTTCATATGGAGCTATATCGATACTGGATTGTTAACTATTATTATATGAAAACTCTACTAGATGCAAATGGTCATCCCATGATCCACCAAAATCCAATATACAAGCTCTCAAGAGATCTTCCAATATACGATTCACCCTCTCTGTCTGACCGTCGGTTTGAGGATGATACACGGTACTGAGATGTAATTCTGACCCTAAATCCTCTTGTAAGCTCTTCCAAATTCCACTAGTAAACAACGGATCTCGGTCACTCACAATGCCTTTGGGTACTCCATGAAATCTCACTACCCACTTCATATACAGCTTTGCTAACCTAGCTACCGTTCTGGTCGATTTGACTGGTATAAATCTTGCACTCTTGGCCAATCGATCCACAATTACACAAATTCTATCATGTCTCGATCTAGTTCTTGGTAAACTATCAATGAAATCCATCGAGACTTGCTCCCATTTCCATTCGGGAATTTCTAATGGTTGCAACAAACCACTAGGCTTCTTTTGCTCAGCTTTAACTAGCTGGCAATTCATGCACTTGGATATAAACTTCCCAACGTCTCTTTTCATCCCTTCCCAGTAGTAAGTCTGCTTCATGTCTCGATACATCTTGTCACCACCGGTGTGTATAGTCAGTTTTGAGTGATGACATTCTCTAAGCACTTCATCCCTCAAACCATTCACTTTGGGTACAACTAGTCTTCCATTCTTTCGAAGCCATCCTTCTCGATCAAGCCCATACAAATTCATCTCCTCACCGCCGATACTCATCTCTAACTCAGAGATGATTTCCAATAGATTAGGATCGTCCCTCTGACTGGAACCAATCCGCTCAATCAAAGTGGGTCTGATCGTCAAACTAGCTAACATCTCTGGATCTAATTCGCACTTTGGTCTGAAATTGTACCCTGCGATATACTCCAGTTTCTTCCATTCAAGAAACATAGCCCCTAAACTGGCATGTCTCCTGCTCAAGGCATCGGCTACCGCATTGCCTTTTCCTGGTGTGTAGCGATATCAAAATCATATGAAGCCAAGAACTCTAACCATCTCTGCTGACGGAGATTCAGATCCTTCTGAGAGAAAAGATACTTTAACGATTTATGATCGGTAAACAACTCGAATATTTCTCCCAAGAGATAATGTCTCCACATCTTCAATGCAAACACGATCAGCACCAATTCCAAATCATGGGTAGGATACCTTTTCTCATGCGGTTTTATTTGCTGACTAGCATAAGCTACAACCCTACCTCCTTGCAACAAAACAGCACCTAGTCCGGTACCACAAGCATCCGTGTATACCGTCATCTCTTCATTCCCTTTAGGAATGACTAACACTGGTGCACACGTCAACTTTTCTTTTATACTCTTGAATGCATTTTCACACGCTCCGTCCCAGACGAAGGCTTGATTCTTCTTAGTCAACTGAGTCAACGGTGCCGCTATCTTGGAGAAGTCTTGGATAAACTTACGATAATATCCAGCTAACCCCAAGAAACTTCTTACGTCTGTTGCATTCTTGGGCGTAGACCAATCCTGTACCGTAGCCACCTTCGCAGGGTCCACGGCAATACCATTCTCTGAAACAACATGGCCCAAGAATCTCACTTCTCTCCTCCAGAAGTGACACTTAGAAAACTTTGCTTTCAATTGGTGCTTTCTCAACACCTCCATTACTATCCTCAAATGTCCCTTGTGTTCTTCCTCTGTCGTCGAGTAAATAAGGATGTCATTTACGAACACAAGAACAAACTTATTCAATTGATCCCTGAATACTCTATTCATAAGATCCACGAAGTATGCTGGTGCACTGGTCAACCCAAATGGCATGACCAACCACTCATAAAATCCAGACGGCATCCTAAATGTCGTTTTCGGAACACTCTCAGCTGCTACTCAGAGCTGATGAAATCCTGTCGCAAGGTCCAACTGGGAGAACACTTTTGCTCCTTCTAGTTGATCAAACAAATCATCTATCCGCGGTAGAGGATACTTATTCTTCCTCGTCACCTTATTCAACTCGCGATAGTCCACACACAAACGAAGGGAACCATCTTCCTTAGTGGCAAACACAACTGGTGCTCCCCACTCGGAGACACTTCTTCTAATGAATCCCTTCTTCAAAAGATCGCTTACTTGCACCTCGAGCTCTCGCTGCTCCCTTAGTGCCATACGACGAAGTGGCATCACTATAGGTCTGGCATCTTTCACTAAATCAATACGGAACTCAATCTCTCGGTGTGGTGGAAGCCCGGTCACTTCCTCGAAGACGTCCGGATACTGGCCAACCACGGGCACATCTGACAACTCATCATGCGGGATGTCGAGAGAATTTATAAAACTAGCCATTACCCCATCACTAGGTAGACTACAAAACACTACCCTCCGCCCATCATCCACTCTAATTGTCACTAAAAATCCCTCACAGTCTACCACCACCCCGTACCTCTGGAGCCAATCGACTCCCAAAATAATGCCATACCCAGTAAAGCCCAAAACAAAGCAATCACAAACAAACATACATCCATGACTCGATAAGACCAAATTTCGGCAAATCATGCTAAGGTTAGTTGAACCACCAATCGGGTTCGTCACAACCAACGGTCTATCGACTATCTCGGGTTCCAGTCCCAAACTATCTACCAGGTCATTAGATATGAAGGAACGGGAAGCCCCAGTATCAATCAAAACTCGAACAGGTACATCAAAAATTGAAAGCATACCTTGAATGACGACATTCTTTCCTTTCTCCGCCACAGTTGGGGCATTCGACGAAGAAGGAATAGCATTGATAGCATATGCTTTCACAATCTGCTTTTCTTTAAGAGGTTGTGGACATTTATCCTTATGATGTCCCACTTGGCCACAGTTGAAGCACTTCCTATCCGCTAGCTTGGCCCGACATTCTTTGGCATAATGGCCCTTCTTACCACAGCTGAAGCACTCAACATCTTTCTTAGTCTTTTTCTAGCCATCCTTAGCTTGGTTCTGCTTCCTCTTGTTCTGAGAGTTATTCTTTCCTCCACCGCCTACTTGCAGCTTTGGCCCTTCTGCAGATGCAACCTCGGTCTTTGACTTAGGGTAAATACTCTATGATCTCAAAGCTTTCCCAACAATCGATTCAAAAGTCTCATCAATGTGGCTGATAAGCCTTTCCCCCAAGTATCCATCCAAACTAGTAATGAACTTCTCATTCTTCTTCTCAGGGGTATCGATAAGGGATAATCCATACTTCGACAAAGTGTCGAACTCAGCAATATAATCTGAGACTGCCCTACCATTCTGTTTTAGCTCCAAGAACTTCCTAAACAACTCTGACTTCTGAGCAGCCGGGATAAACTTGTCGCTAAAGCGAGCCGTGAACTGATCCCATGTAACTTGATCCTCAGGAGTGGCTGTCTTAGTAGCATTCCACCAATTCATCGCTCGCCCTTGCAACTGACGAGACGCTAGCCTTCTCTTCATCGCATCCTCGATACCCAATTCTTCGAAGATACGATCACAGCTATCCAACCAATCCTAAACATCTGTGGCCGACTCCGTTCCGTGGAACGGCTTCCCACCAAGGTTAGTGTAATCCTTGCACAGCTTGGCGAAATCGACCCTAGGCGCCGGCACTACTGGACCACCACCATCATTAGCAACATTAGGAGCCGCCCTTTGAATATCCCTGAGCATATCTCTCATGAGGTCAGTAAACATAGCCCTCATGTCAGGAGCATTCCCGTTATTGGCCCCTCTACCAGCACCCCTCGTGTCTCGGCTCATCGTCAAATCTGTAAAGAGAAAACGATTAATCATCTCCATAGGGGTGCCAGTGCAGTACGACTTCATCTTTAGCTATACTAATAGTATATATATAGAGCTTTTGAAAACCAAAGTAATCACAAATACGCGCTCTCATATACGTACTATCTCTCCCTAGTGTCTTTCCCTAGGTTAACTACGCAACCTAGAGCTTTGATACCAAATGTGACAGCCCGCACCAATCGACATTTACTCCAAAAGTGCGCTGTACACATGTCCGGTTAGCACGGGATGGTCGTCAGAAGAAAAGAAAGAAGGCGAAGAATCAACAAGGAACCTGTAAAATGTCTCACAGCGCATAGAACAAAATATAATAACAACATACTTGACATAAAACAGGTGAGACAGTGCATAAGCTGAAAACTATAATTAAGCATCATAGCAGCGGAAAATCCAAAATATAGCTTATTACAATTTCAAAATACTGTCTCTAAAAGCAAAAGTAAGATAAGGAAGGTACACTACTAATGCCCAAGTAGTGACCACCAACGACACAGGGATAATATATGTAGATATCATATGTAGGAGCCTCCTGCTCATCTCCGAATCAGCTACTCGTGCATTACCAGCTAGCCTGTCTCTAGTCTGCTCGTTTAGGAGCACCCAGAGTAATAAGAAGAGACATAAAACTATGGGTCAGACAAAAGTCTGGTATGAGTGATAAGCAGCTAAACAGAACAATAACAGGTATACTAAACCATACCTGAACCTGGACCTACAACCAAAGAGTTAGCACTACATACTATACAATACTCTAACGTGCCACTAACATATGGTGTAAAGATACGGGGGTGGTGAGACGACCCCAAACCTCGTACTGATGGCGGCAAGGGTAATCCTTGGAATATAACACAGAAACAGATAATAGTATAACAGAAATAAATAAATACACCAGATAATGAACAATAGAATATACTGGATAAACGTAATCATCACAGTTACACAGTATACAGGATCATACTTAGAAAAAATACAGTTCAGCTATACATAAATGTCTACAGCGGAAACAAACATAATATGTACAACAGGAGATGAACAGCATAAAAAGAGATAAATAATAGAATCCATCTTCAGCTCCAACTATCCAGAGAAAGCCAGCTAAACCTGAATACAAGGCTGCCCGTGTAGAAAATGGGGCACCCGAGTTTGAAAGTGAAACAAACTACGAGTCAGTCATGGGACTGGTATGAGAAATCTACTCAACGCATTCAAAATATGGCTAATCACAGGACCACACCACTTTCGTGGAACGGGTTTACTCCATTGGATTGCCAATGCTTTAAAACAAATCATTCTTTTAAACATCGCAATGCTTTTTATAAAAATGAATCCATTACAAGACTCAGTTCCCATTACACAATGCAACGCAAACCGGAGGATAGAATTTTACCTTATAATGGCCAAAATATGATTGATACAAATAAAACAAAAGCATTTGATATTATTACTAGTGTTTAATGTTTCAAAAACAATTTCAATCATAACTATCAATCATAGACGGCATGGGTACCATATATCATGTCGCCATATATATATATACAATCAAAACCGCACAGTCACTTAATTGGAAATTGGATTTCCGTCATGAACCAAGGCAAAAGATAGTCCTTACCGAATTCGAGACGCTCTAGTCCGTGTCTCAGGATCAGAACACATCAACCCTTTAGATCGTCAGGGCCGGTCCACCGAGGTGGATTATTATGCCTGAACAATACGTTTCCCCGCCCTTTGGGGCGTCAATGAGCCAACGAATGACTCCATCAGACCCAGATCGTCCGATCTAACTGAGGCGCCTCGCAACAGTAACAACCACATAAGTCAAACTCGACAGGGCATGTAAAACCACTGACGCCACTTCTAACTAGAAAGAAACGCATGCCCTCCCTGAGGTCCTTCTCCCGTTTCTGGTTCATACCGGGGTGTGAGGCTCGCGATTTCACGTTATACACAAAGCTACGCCACACAGGCGGTGCTTTGATCATCACCACAAGACTTTGCTTTTCAACAGAAGCCCTGATCACTGCATCTTAGCATGCCACACAGGCAATTCACACCATGCCACTAATGGCTATCAATCACACAGAATAAATTCCAATGTCAGACACACTGTCCATTTGCAAGTCCGTTCTGGGTCTGAACGAAATCGGAGGCACTATATAGCTCGCAAACCCATCGATCACCACGTACGTCTGGACGATCACCACTCATTATCCATATTTCGGGATGCCTCCCAATCAGGACCTCGGTTACCATCCAAACGAGGTGAAGATCTCCGGTCTTCGACCGCCGTCTTCATCTTCGATTTCTTATCGTCGATTCAGTTATTCAGAATGGGATAAACCCGGTCTTTCTGAGCAACTCGCGTATATAATAAACAAGTGCAACACTAACATACATACGCATCATTTCAATTCATTGATCACTAACCGTCAATCAGTAAGAGAACGATTTCCCAAATATTAACCCCGAAGGTCGAAACCAACATCAGATCAATACCCAAGAAACCATTCGACTTAGCTAACCTTCAGTTAATTTCTAAATTTCACATCCATATCATTTTTAATATTTTATACTGATTTATCGCCATTTTTATTTATTTTAAAATAGCCTATTTATTCAAACGACGCTTCGGGCCATAACGCGGTCGTGGCGCTATTTTTCTTCAGATTTGATTTACACATATCTGAAAATATATCCGTTGGATCTTCATAAAATTTACATCATTAGAAAGATCTTTTCAAAACGAATCCAACGGTTCTAGTTTCGGGAAAATCCGACGGTCGGATCTCCCGGTATAATCGTTTGAAATTTCGATTTCAAAATACGAACTGCAGCGTCGTTATTCGATTAAATATAATTATATATATATATATATAAATATAATCGATTCTGGAGCTGTTTTTCTTTAGATTTGAACTAAACATTCCAGACAATCCAACCGTCGGATCTTTACAAAGTTGGTGCCGTTAGAAAGATATTTCCAAAGCGAACCCAACGGTTGCAGTTTCGGGAAAATCCGATGGTCGGATCTCCCGCACTAATCGTTTGAAATCACGGTTTCAAAATACGAACTGCAGCTTCGTTATTCGATATATTTCGATTCTATTTATATATATATCGATTCTTCGATTTCAAAACTATATTCTTTTCATACATTTGATAAAAATGATATTTTTATCTAACTGTCTTCTATTTCAACACTTCACTATTTTTAACAATTCATTTATATAATAAAAATGTGATTTTTATTGTAAATCAATTCATTTCAAAACACTATTATTTTGTATAGTTAATATAGGTGATAAAAATAGGATTTTTATTATAAAACAATTTATTTCAAAACAAGTTGATTTTATACATTTCATATTGATGTTAAAAATGGGATTTTTATTATAAAACAATTTCTTTCAAAATATGAATACCATTCAACACATGAATTTCAATTCAATGGATGAATTTCGATTCAACACATGAAGGTTTTCTATAGTTTATATAAATAGATAAAAAAGGTGATTTTTATATTTAAAACACGAATACCATTCAACACATGAATTTCAATTCAACGAATGAATATCGATTCAACACATAAAGGTTTTCTATAGTTTGTATATATTGATAAAAAGGTGATTTTTATATTTAAAACACGAATACCATTCGACACATGAATTTCAATTCAACGAATGAAAATCGATTCAACACATGAAGGTTTTCTATAGTTTATATATATAGATAAAAATGTGATTTTTATATTTAAAACACGAATACCATTCAACACATGAATTTCTATCCAACGAATGAATATCGACTCAACACATGAAGGCTTTCTATTCAACGAATAAATATAGTTTCAATAAATGAAAATAATTCTAACACATGAATATTATTCAAAATTTCGGCAGCATAACGGTAGGGTAGTTAAAACCGGGACCGTCCCTAGTATGGCTCCTTGCTCTACCTTAAAACCTCGCGGTTTTTGACAATGGGAAATCATGCATCTAGTTCGCACGCAGGCGGCATGTATATATTTATTTCATTTCCATAAACTAATCCTATGTGGTTTCAACCAAATATTTCTCAACCACAAACGGGTATTTTTCAACCACAAACAATTCCAATCAACCATTCGCTATCAATCAATTTTCACACCAATCACAACCAATAAATATCGTCCATGGTTTGTGGACGAGGGGCGTATATATATATTTATATATAGCATTTCACTTCTATTTCAACACATATATAATTTTTACAACGCATATATAACTTATACATCGAACGTACAACTTATACAACGCTTATACAAGAGGTGTACAACGCTTATATAACTCATACATCGACTATATAATTTATACATCGTCGTTTTCCATATCGTTTATAAATTAGAAATCTCACATTGGGTTCCACTCCACCAAAAATAGAAGAAGGCTCAGAAAAATATGCGGTCTCTTCTAGAATGTATAAGACGTCCACACGAGTCCATTGTCTCTTGTTTCACTGAATTTCGACCACATCGCAAAAAGATACGATTTTTATAATGTTAACCAACTTTGCGACGGTTTTAATGTGTCGAAATCAATTTAAATAATTAAAACAGTATATGAAACACCCCACCTCCGTTAGAGTCACTCTCAAAGGGAATGCCCTAATTTTGGTGGAGGTTTATAAGTATAAGTCACAGATATACAAGACATATATAAGAACACATAATTTTAAACAGCGGAAAAATAACAACTTTTATTTCATAAAGAAAATACGTGTTTCAACAACATGCCACAATTGTCTTACAATACTTCAAAACATAACATCTTCATAACTGTCTTGATTACATCATTTAAAGAAGCATAAAGAAAACATAAATAAACTGCAAAAGCCCCTTAGTTGTTGTCCAAAGCCATAGTCCAAAACGAAAAGATCCAAGCAATACATTCTTTCTCTTCAAGCTGGATGTGAAGGATGGTCAAGCTGCGGTATTCCCTCCCTGTGTACCTGGGGGGGGGGAGGGGAAATGGAAGAAAAGAAGATGAAAGCAAAGTAGAGTCAGACATAAAGCCTGAGTAAGTCTAGGACTATTCAGTCTATGAATAAAGAACTGGGTATGATAAGTATAAACTCGAAATGGGAAAGTACTATAAATTTAGTTAAGTTGTCTAGGGACGAATATATTATCGTACCCCATATCAATCTCTGAACCCATATAAACTAGTTCCCAACTGGCACCCCATAATCTGGGTGAAGTGATCCATTTCATGATGATCGGCTCCTACTCGCATAGTTACATGTGTCCTACGGCCCCCGATGTTGTAGTTACCTATGCTGGTCCCATCATGGGGTGTATCAAGTCCCATGGTGGCGGCCCGACACAACCCTAGAATGCACAGGTATTCTACTGGTGCCCAGTGCCTTATTTTTCTGCGCCGGAGTGTGTGCACGCCCGCACCCCGTTAGAACCTACACTGCTACACCACCGCCGTCGATTTGACCTCTTACAATCAGCCCAGTAATCGTGCCCCACCCTGCCTAGTTTCAGGTTATCATGATACACCTTATAGGGTTACTGCTGAAAAGGGTCCCCCGCTACTAGGTTTTCTATTTCTAGCCAACATGCTAAGTTGGTTAAGTGTTTTATAAACCTAACCCCCAAATCAGTCTGTTTAGTTTAGCATGTTCCATTTTGATTAAGTCTTTAGTTCACTTAATCCTAACAATCCTGACTCAGCCTTAATTGTCTTATTAAAGCCTTGACCTCTCACATTAGACAGGTATTGTTGTGGCTGCCTGTTGCCGGTTGGTTCCGGGCAGTCTTACGCCACAACTCAGTCTAACCTCGGGTCCTTATTGGGCTCCATGTTCAACCACCCACATTGGATAGGTATTGTTGTGACTACTGGACAGTCGGGCGGTTCCGGGCAGGTTTACATCACAACTCAATCCAACCTCCGGTTAAACATATCGTATTTTCTACATTTACATATTTTGTCTTTCTTCTTTACTTTCTTATATGTAAATATTTGCGGCCCATTATTAAAAATCAATGGTGTAAAGGTTACACCAATCATGGGCCCAACCCATTCTTGGATTTGGGCCCCTCTACTTTATCTTTTCATTTATTAATTAATTTAGCCCAATGTTATTTTCCCCCGTTTAATACGTTCGTTTATTATATATATGTTGGGCTTAACCTTTTTAAGCCCAACTTAGCCATGCGAAAGAGGGGAGGCTTAAAGCGTGATTACATACACAAAAAGGGGAATGTGAACGCATGAACTTGCAACATAACGTTGGAATTACAAAATAGAAACTGGTGTACTTTCATAGTAGTAACACATACTTTGGTCATAAAGCATAAGTGACATGAATCAAACCATGTAAACTTGTAGTTAAGTTAGGAATCTAAATTGTATATCACTAT
This sequence comes from Allium sativum, assembly GCA_030737875.1. Classification (NCBI taxonomy): domain Eukaryota; kingdom Viridiplantae; phylum Streptophyta; class Magnoliopsida; order Asparagales; family Amaryllidaceae; genus Allium; species Allium sativum. Next base: position 561,427,448 of record CM060919.1, on the reverse strand, counting down.
TGACGCATAGTCTTAACTACAACATAAACCTATGTTTTTATTTAGGCATAATGTCAAACATAAGCAAATCATGTTTATAAGATTACTACATGTTTACAAAGGTGCTTACTTTTGTTACTAATACAAAAGTATAATTCCACTAGAACTATTCCAACTTAATCATGGTTTTAAATCTATTCACATGACCATGGCACAAATATACTTATGGCATAAATATTCCTAACATGAAATCATGATTTTTACTTTAGTCATGCAAACTTGCAAATGGGATTTTGAACATAACCTAGCTATATACCACATGTGTCATCATATAATTCTTGTTAACAATATAGACCTAACATGTTTTTCAATTATGCAAAATATCAATCATAGCCTAGTCATATTCATAAGTTCGCAAAGAGGTTTTCTAGTACAAAAGTATGGCTTAATACATAGATCATGATGCCAAATTTTCAACATAATTTCATATGAATTATAATAACCCAAATTTGTTCCAATTACACACAAAAATGATTTTTGTACAAAAATACACATTATGATGGCATAGTAGCAAAACCACAAACTTGCATGAATTTCAATTAAAGAACTACATACATGTAGCTTCAACATGAATTACAAACTTTGCGAATATCCAAACGTATACTTGCATAAAACTACCGCAAACATGTAGCTTTTATAATGAATAACATTCTTGCGAATATCCAATCGTTATACAATATTCCAAATCGATAAGAATCACAGTAACGCACAAATATGAATTACTTATCACCACAAATCAAGTGTACAAACCAACACAGTTATTTATTCATACCAAAATAATACTCTACTTACAATCGTGTGGCGAATTCTCCAATTCAGGAATTTGGAGATGCGATTCCTTGTTGATTTGATTTGTTTAAGTTGCTTTATGCTTTAGATTTGCCTCCTAATCTTCTCTCAAATTGGTGGCTACTCCTAGTCGCTCCTCTGCAGCATGATGGCCTCCTTCTTATTTTTGAATGAATAGATTAGGTAGAGTCTAGGGTCATTTTTATAGAGTTTATGAACCGATTAGGACCATCGATGTTGCTTGGATAGATCGTAGCCATTCATTCGAAAGAGAGACCAATTAGAGCCTGCCACCTAGCCCTAATGACAAAGCAAGCTTCTGAAAATCGACCAACATAGACTAGGCCAGCCAGGGGTGGGCTGGGTTCGACCTGGCTCTGGACCAGGTCGACAGCCCTGTCGACAGCCCTGTCGACCTGACTAGACCAGGTCGACAGCCCAGTCGACCTGGGTGCCTTAAGCGGGACTTTTCCCGCCCTAGCCAATTGGGCCCGATTTTGAATTTTGAATTGTTTTTCCTGAGCTGTCTTTCTTATGTTCGAATTTTAAACTTAATTCAGAAACTTCCGGAGGCTATATCTTCTTCATACGGACTCCGTTTTTCGAAAATTCGGACTCTATTTCGCGTATTTTTCCGAGACGAACGCAATGGCGTATCCCGTTTCCCTTAATTCTTTAATCTGTAATTAATTATACCTTAATTTGTGAATTTCACAGTTATAGAATTCACGGGGTGTTACATTCTCCCCCACTTAAAAGGATTTCGTCCTCGAAATCTTCAAGTTAGGAGGAATGTATATCCTAACATTCAATCATCCATCTACTCATCCATCAAACACGAGCATCAATTGTCCTTAAAAGACTTCTAATGCTTCATGATCATATGCGAAGTGTGTGTGTACATGTACTTATCTAATGCAAAATCAGGCGGTCTACTGATTCAGTTGACCTCCTTAATGCGAATTATGTTAGTGCCATGAATCCATTATGTATGCAAATTTTCCTATTCATGATTCTACATGAGTGCACAATCATTCATACAAATGCAACATCCATATGACAATACATTAAAGTTCAACCATATACGAATGCAAACATATATGCATATGCAATATGAAGTGACTGAGCCGATCTAGAACCTAGATTGTGTGTGTATATGCAACCACGAGCAACCACTAGCAATCACTTGCAACCACTTGCAACCATCATCCATAACATGTTTCAACTACATGTTTTCTTCCAAAGAGTTTCTACCGAAAAGATAAGGTCGAGGAGAAATATCTAAAAAAAGATAGATAAAAGCGCAACTTAAGGAAAAAGAAAGATCAAGGATGTACCCTCGAAAAGAAAAGGGTAGGCAGTGCGTATTCTAGCTTCAGTTTCCCAAGTCGCGTCTCCCTCAGCGTCGCTCCACTGAACCTTGACGAGTTTGACTTCGCGTTTGCGTAGCTTTTTCACTTCCGTTCCTAATATGCGGGTTGGAACTTTTCTTATGGTTGCTTCGCGTTCCACTTCGGCCTCTTCGAGGATATTTGGCTCTACCACTTCAGCAGACTCATGTAGACATTTTCGGAGATGTGAAACGTGATAAACGTTGTGAACTCCAGCCAGTTTCTCGGGTAGCTCTAATCTATAGGCCATTTTCCCAATTTTCTCGATGATAGGGAATGGCCATACGAACCTTGGTGCTAGCTTTCCTGTGGTTCCAAAACGAACAACGTTCCTTAGCGGAGATACCTTAAGAAAAACTCTGTCCCCAACCTCAAATTCAAGGTCAGTTCTCCTCTTGTCGGCGTAGGACTTTTGTCTGTCTTGCGCCGTCTTCATCCTTCTTCGTATTAAGTCTACTTTCTCTGAAGTCTCTCGGATCATATCCGGTCCAAGTATGAGCTTATCAGTAGACTCCCACAAACAAGTGGGCGATCGGCACGGTCTTCCATATAAAGCTTCGAAGGGCGCCATTCCGATGGTTGCTTGATAGCTGTTGTTGTAGGCAAATTCCACCAAAGGAAGGTGGTCTTCCCATGTCCCTCCGAAGTCGAGGACGCACAGTCTTAAAAGGTCCTCCAAAACTCTGTTTACTCTCTCTGTTTGGCCGTCGGTTTGGGGATGATAGGCTGTGCTCAAGCATAACTGCGTTCCTACTGCTTCTTGCAGACTCCGCCAAAACTCACTGGTGAAGATGGGGTCTCGGTCACTAACGATGCTAGATGGTATTCCATGGAGTCGAACGATTTCCTTGAGGTAAAGTGATGCTAGGGATAAGGCAGTTCTTTTACTTTTGACAGGTAAAAAGTGGGTGCTTTTAGTAAGCCTATCCACTATTACCCAAATGCTAGTGTTGCGTCTCCTAGACCTAGGCAGCCCATCGATGAAGTCCATTGAGATGCTATCCCACTTCCACTGCGGGACCTCCAGAGGATGTAGCAGTCCGCCAGGCTTTTTCTGTTCCGCCTTAACCTGTTGGCACACCATACACTTAGAAACGAATTTTACCACGTCCTTTTTCATGCCGTTCCAGAAGAAAGTCCTTTTTATATCTTTGTACATTTTATCTCCGCCTGGGTGTATCGTTATCTTGGAGTGATGTGCTTCCTCGAGAACCTTCTTTACTAAATATTTTGTCTGTGGGACGCATAGTCTTCCGTCTCGCCTTAGCAAACCCTTATCGTCGATGGAGTATCTGTTGAGGTGACTTGAAGTCTCACCCCTAATTAGCCTATCAATTATTTCCACAAGCTGGGGGTCTTCGCGCTGTGCTGCCCCTACTGAATCTATTAAAGTTGGGCGCACTTCGAGAGATGCTAGCAAGCCTGGTACAAAATCGGAGGAAGGCCTAAAGTCGAAGCTGGCTATAAACTCTAGGCTTTGTCTTTCTACAAACAGCGGGCTTAGGGTCAATTTCTTTCGGCTCAGCGCGTCTGCCACAACGTTGCCTTTGCCCGGAGTGTAGGAGATTTCGAAATCGTACGAGGCAAGAAACTCCATCCATCTCAGTTGCCTCAAGTTAAGGTCTTTCTGCGAGAAAAGATATTTCAATGATTTATGGTCAGTGTAAAGTTCGAACTTCTCACCTAGGAGATAGTGTCGCCAAGACTTGAGTGCAAAGACGATGGCGGCTAACTCAAGATCGTGGGTTGGGTAGTTCTTTTCGTGCACTTTCAACTGCCTCCCGCCATAAGCTACTACCCTTCCTTCTTGCATTAAAACGGCGCCTAGCCCTGTCCCACATGCATCTGTATAAACAGTGAACATCTTGCTCCCATCTGGCAGCGTCAAAACTGGGGCTGTTGTAAGAGCCCTTTTCAGTCGTTGGAAAGCAAACTCGCAATCCAAGTCCCAATTGAACACTAGATTCTTCTTGGTCAATTTCGTGAGCAGAGCTGAGATTTTCGCAAAATCCCTTATGAACTTTCAATAGAAACCTGCTAGTCCTAGAAAACTTCGGACCTCAGTTGCATTCCTTGGAGTCTTCCAATCCTGTACCGCCACTACCTTAGCAGGGTCCACTGCTAACCCTTGTTTGGATACTATGTGCCCAAGGAACCTCACTTCTTCTCTCCAAAAGTGGCATTTGGAGAATTTGACTTTTAGTTGATGGACTCGCAGAGTTTCCATGATTGCCCTTAAGTGCTGAGCATGTTCCTCTTCACTCTTTGAGAAGATAAGGATATCATCTACGAAGACCACTACGAACTTGTTGAGGAAATCTCTAAATACCCTACTCATCAGGTCCACGAAGTAAGCAGGTGCATTTGTCAAGCCGAAAGGCATGACAAGCCATTCAAAGAAGCCGTCTGGGGTTCTGAATGCCGTTTTATCGATACTATCTTCAGCCACCCTTAGCTGATGAAAACCAGTCGCTAAATCGAGTTGGGAGAAAACAGACGCTCCTACAAGCTGATCAAACAAATCGTCAATTCTGGGGAGAGGGTGCCTATTCTTTTTCGTTAGCTTGTTGAGCTCCCTATAGTCAACACATAGACGGAGTGAACCATCCGCCTTTGTAGCGAACACCACTGGAGCGCCCCATTCTGAAATGCTCCTCCTAATGAACCCCTTTTCTAGAAGCTCTTTAATCTGTTTACTGAGCTCTTTCCTTTCCCGTGGAGCCATGTGTCTAACGGGCAGCGCAACGGGCTTTGCATTATCTACAAGATATATGCGGAAGTCTATTTCCCGCTTCGGAGGCAAGCCCTTCACCTCTTCGAAGACATCCGGATATTCCCGGACCACTCTAACTGATTGCAAATTTTCAACAGAGGTATCTAGCGATTCAAGATAACTAAGCATAACCGCATACGAGGGATTACAAGAAATTTCCAAAGTATTACCGAGCTGGGTTAGGAGCCTAACAACCCTTTTCTCACAATCAAGGATGGCCCCATTACTGGATAGCCAATCCATGCCCAAAATCAAACCATATCCCGAAAAGCCCAAAACAAAGGCACTACATTGAAATTCTACGCTTAGAATAGAAATTTTCAATCCCAAACAGATCATAGACAAATGAGCTGGGCCCCCAATTGGGTTTGAAACAATTAAGGGGTCCTCTACCATACTAGTTTTTAGGTGCAGAGATTCTACTAAAGCAGACGAGATAAAGGAGTGTGATGCGCCAGAATCAAATAAAGTGCTAACGGGGTGATCATAAAGATAAACTACACTTTCTACAGAAGTATTTATACCTCGCTGTTGCAGAGGTGGCGCTTCTAGCACATGAACCTGTGCCCCTAAGGTGGATCCAGCCCTCTGCCCCTGTCCTCGTTTCTTTGGGCAGTCCTTAGCCCTGTGGCCTGTCTCACCGCAAGAAAAGCACCCACCATTCTCTTTGGCCTTCTTTTTCCTGCAATCCTTCACTAAGTGCCCCACTTTGCCACAGAAATTACACTTCCTCTTCTCTTTGTTGCCTTTCCCGCCTTTCTTAAAGTCTGCCTTCTTAGGCTGCAAACCCTCTTTCTTCCCTTGAGAGCTTTCAGCCTTTGCCTCCTTCTTGCCCTTATCCTCTTCGTTCAGCAATGCCATTTGTACCAACCTTTCATATGTGGCTCCCATAGGTATATGGGTCATGGCCAAACTGTGTAATGGCTTATTCAACCCTTTGACAAAACGGAGAGCCTTCTTGTGCGGGGTGTTGACTAGGTCCAGCCCAAACCTAGCCAGCTCATCGAACTGATTAACATACTCTCTGACTGTCTTGTTCCCTTGCTTAAGAAATAAGAATTTTTCCAACTGCAAACTCCTTTCCGCATCTGAGAGAAATTTAGTCTCAAACCTTGCCCTAAAGTCCTCCCATGTCTCCACTGGTCTTTCAGCATTAGTGACTTCCCACCAGTAGGAAGCCTCGCCCTTTAATAGCCACACTGCCAGTTGTACTTTCTGTCTATCTTCTACCTCAAAGATGATGAATAGGTCCTCAGTTTCTTTCAGCCAATTCCTAGCTGCCACGAAGGACTCAGTTCCATGGAAGTCCTTTCCTCCCATAGCTTTAAAATCTTTACATATCTTAGCAAACGTGTTTCCCCGCGGAGGAGGTGGAGGAAGAGGTGCCGCTGCAGCTGGATGATTTCCTACAGCTGGGGGAGGAGGAACGGTAGGACCTGGCTGAGTGGCCCTTGCTTCTAAGAACCGCCTAAACCAACCAGGTATTGGTACCCCTTTTGGCAAGTTAAGCTCTTCGTACATGCTGAAACAAAAAGGATAGATTCAAAACGAAGGATAAGAGATAGTACCTATGGCTTTGGGGGGACTTTGCCTTTTTAAAATAAAATAATATTTTTCTTTTTTAAAAATGCTTCTTTAAATTTCCTTTTTGAAAATAAAATTTCAAAACTTTTTATCTTATCTGGTAAACCTATGCTCTGATACCAAGTGAAACACCCCACCTCCGTTAGAGTCACTCTCAAAGGGAATGCCCTAATTTTGGTGGAGGTTTATAAGTATAAGTCACAGATATACAAGACATATATAAGAACACATAATTTTAAACAGCGGAAAAATAACAACTTTTATTTCATACAGAAAATACGTGTTTCAACAACATGCCACAATTGTCTTACAATACTTCAAAACATAACATCTTCATAACTGTCTTGATTACATCATTTAAAGAAGCATAAAGAAAACATAAATAAACTGCAAAAGCCCTATAGTTGTTGTCCAAAGCCATAGTCCAAAACGAAAAGATCCAAGCAATACATTCTTTCTCTTCAAGCTGGATGTGAAGGATGGTCAAGCTGCGGTATTCCCTCCCTGTGTACCTGGGGGGGAAACGGAAGAAAAGAAGACGAAAGAAAAGTAGAGTCAGACATAAAGCCTGAGTAAGTCTAGGACTATTCAGTCTATGAATAAAGAACTGGGTATGATAAGTATAAACTCGAAATGGGAAAGTACTATAAATTTAGTTAAGTTGTCTAGGGACGAATATACTATAGTACCCCATATCAATCTCTGAACCCATATAAACTAGTTCCTAACTGGCACCCCATAATCTGGGTGAAGTGATCCATTTCATGATGATCGGCTCCTACTCGCATAGTTACATGTGTCCTACGGCCCCCGATGTTGTAGTTACCTATGCTGGTCCCACCATGGGGTGTATCAAGTCCCATGGTGGCGGCCCGACACAACCCTAGAATGCACAGGTATTCTACTGGTGCCCAGTGCCTTATTTTTCTACGCCGGAGTGTGTGCACGCCCGCACCCCGTTAGAACCTACACTAGTACACCACCGCCGTCGATTTGACCTCTTACAATCAGCCCAGTAATCGTGCCCCACCCTGCCTAGTTTCAGGGTATCATGATACACCTTATAGGGTTACTGCTGAAAAGGGTCCCCCGCTACTAGGTTTTCTATTTCTAGCCAACATGCTAAGTTGGTTAAGTGTTTTATAAACCTAACCCCCAAATCAGTCTGTTTAGTTTAGCATGTTCCATTTTGATTAAGTCTTTAGTTCACTTAATCCTAACAATCCTGACTCAGCCTTAATTGTCTTATTAAAGCCTTGACCTCTCACATTAGACAGGTATTGTTGTGGCTGTCTGTTGCCGGTTGGTTCCGGGCAGTCTTACGCCACAACTCAGTCTAAGCTCGGGTCCTTATTGGGCTCCATGTTTAACCACCCACATTGGATAGGTATTGTTGTGACTACTGGACAGCCGGGCGGTTCCGGGCAGGTTTACATCACAACTCAATCCAACCTCGGGTTAAACATATCGTATTTTCTACATTTACATATTTTGTCTTTCTTCTTTACTTTCTTATATGTAAATATTTGCGGCCCATTATTAAAAATCAATGGTGTAAAGGTTACACCAATCATGGGCCCAACCCATTCTTGGATTTGGGCCCCTCTACTTTATCTTTTCATTTATTAATTAATTTAGCCCAATGTTATTTTCCCCCGTTTAATACGTTCGTTTATTATATATATGTTGGGCTTAACCTTTTTAAGCCCAACTTAGCCATGCGAAAGAGGGGAGGCTTAAAGCGTGATTACATACACAAAAATGGGAATGTGAACGCATGAACTTGCAACATAACGTTGGAATTACAAAATAGAAACTGGTGTACTTGCATAGTAGTAACACATACTTTGGTCATAAAGCATAAGTGACATGAATCAAACCATGTAAACTTGTAGTTAAGTTAGGAATCTAAATTGTATATCACTATTGACGCATAGTCTTAACTACAACATAAACCTATATTTTTATTTAGGCATAATGTCAAACATAAGCAAATCATGTTTATAAGATTACTACATGTTTACAAAGGTGCTTACTTTTGTTACTAATACAAAAGTATAATTCCACTAGAACTATTCCAACTTAATCATGGTTTTAAATCTATTCACATGACCATGGCACAAATATACTTATGGCATAAATATTCCTAACATGAAATCATGATTTTTATTTTAGTCATGCAAACTTGCAAATGGGATTTTGAACCTAACCTAGCTATGTACCACATGTGTCATCATATAATTCTTGTTAACAATATAGACCTAACATGTTTTTCAATTATGCAAAATATCAATCATAGCCTAGTCATATTCATAAGTTCGCAAAGAGGTTTTCTAGTACAAAAGTATGGCTTAATACATAGATCATGATGCCAAATTTTCAACATAATTTCATATGAATTATAATAACCCAAATTTGTTCCAATTACACACAAAAATGATTTTTGTACAAAAATACACATTATGATGGCATAGTACCAAAACCACAAACTTGCATGAATTTCAATTAAAGAACTACATACATGTAGCTTCAACATGAATTACAAACTTTGCGAATATCCAAACGTATACTTGCATAAAACTACCGCAAACGTGTAGCTTTTATAATGAATAACATTCTTGCGAATATCCAATCGTTATACAATATTCCAAATCGATAAGAATCATAGTAACGCACAAATATGAATTATTTATCACCACAAATCAAGTGTACAAACCAACACAGTTATTTATTCATACCAAAATAATACTCTACTTACAATCGTGTGGCGAATTCTCCAATTCAGGAATTTGGAGATGCGATTCCTTGTTGATTTGATTTGTTTAAGTTGCTTTATGCTTTAGAATTTGCCTCCTAATCTTCTCTCAAATTGGTGGCTACTCCTAGTCGCTCCTCTGCAGCATGATGGCCTCCTTCTTATTTTTGAATGAATAGATTGGGTAGAGTCTAGGGTCATTTTTATAGAGTTTATGAACCGATTAGGACCATCGATGTTGCTTGGATAGATCGTAGCCATTCATTCGAAAGAGAGACCAATTAGAGCCTGCCACCTAGCTCTAATGACAAAGCAAGCTTCTGAAAATCGACCAACATAGACTAGGCCAGCCAGCGGTGGGCTGGGTTCGACCTGGCTCTGGACCAGGTCGACAGCCCTGTCGACCTGGCTAGACCAGGTCGACAGCCCAGTCGACCTGGGTGCCTTAAGCGGGACTTTTCCCGCCCTGGCCAATTGGGCCCGATTTTGAATTTTGAATTGTTTTTCCTGAGCTGTCTTTCTTATGTTCGAATTTTAAACTTAATTCAGAAACTTCCGGAGGCTATATCTTCTTCATACGGACTCCGTTTTTCGAAAACTCGGACTCTATTTCGCGTATTTTTCCGAGGCGAACGCAATGGCGTATCCCGTTTCCCTTAATTCTTTAATATGTAATTAATTATACCTTAATTTGTGAATTTCACAGTTATAGAATTCACGGGGTGTTACAGTATACCTTCTGTTTGGTTCAGAATTTGGTTTGGCAAAATCTTTCAATCCGTGAAGCTAGGGGTCGATCGGCCAATGCAGCAGCGTACCGCTTGGTGAGGCGCACCTGCGCCAAGGTGTGAGGTCCAGCTCGCAGCTCCGATGAGGGAAGAAATGGCGAAGAGGCGGGCTGACTTCAGTGGCACGATTCACGAAAATACTCCACGATTGAGAGCATGGTTGGTATAGATTTGAAGGTGAGGAGGAGTACTACAAAAAGTTGAACTGGGGCAGTGGGTTTCGTTGATCAGAGCGGTCAGAAATTAGCCTGGAAGCGGCGAACAATAGCCGTCGTCGAATCGAGGGTTACGGGGGGGGTTTGATTTTTTTATTTTATTTAATTTATGAAAGAATTTTCCTATTGGTCGATATATATATTTATTCAAAAATTGGGGTTTTCTCAAACGAACTCGAAATCAAACCCAATGATTGTCGTCCATAGCGTTTTACCCCCATTCCGAACACAATGGGATATGTTTCGTTGGCCCATTCGACTATTTCATTTAGATTTCCTTCAAATTAAAATATAAAATATTCAATATTTAATTTGAACGTACATTTCAATTTGCCAGGGCCCCAAACTGATTCGAAAAATTCCAAAAAAATAAATCTAGCTATGTTTTGACGATACGGTCCTAACAAAACTAGTTTCGTCCAATTCTAAGACCGTTCGAAAAATGGCCCATTTCTGGTCGATCCAACTTAATTATAATTGACCAAAACACATTTTCCTTTGCCACGCTCACATACTAGCTTCAAAAATTATGAAATTTGAAACCTAGCAATAACTTCACATCCCGGATCCAACAAAAGTGGTTTCGTCGAATTTCGAGGTCGTTTGCAAAATGGCCAATTTCACGGGCTATATAAACTCCATAGCGACCTTTCTGAAAATTCATTTGGCCATAACTTTTTCTTTCCGCTATGAAACTTCGATTTTTCAGGTTCGTTAGAAAGGTATTCACTAAAAGATTTAGATATTTTTGGTTTCACTCAAATCCGTTTTGTTTTGCACCTGGTACAGTCAGTCAAAGTTTGAAATGAAAATTTGAAACTGCTGCGCCATTTCAGGCCTTGTTTATAATTAGAATTAATTATACTCATTTTCAAATGTCGATTCAAACTTACCTTTCATCGTTATTATTTAAAATATTTGTTTTAAATATTTAAAATCCACTATTTTAGCCAATTTAAAAAATTTTAATTGGTTCAGATTTTCCGGGTTGTTACAATCTCCCCCACTTAAAACTTTTCGTCCCCGAAAAGGAACAAAGTTGAAAGTGGTTTGATTAATCAACTCTACATTCAATCTGATTTTCATTCTCCAACTTTTTAGTTTCTGATAATTTTCAAATTCTTCAAAAATTTGGCTAACACCCGCTATTTTCGAAAAATTTCGCCATAACCTCCTTTGTACGGGGAGAGGTTTGGAAATTTATTGGGCCGTATTAGGTACCCAATAAATCCTAATAAGCATACACATATTTATAGTGATATATTCTGGTGTTTACAGGGGAGCGTGTATAGGTAATAACTCCAGAGAATAAATTCTCGTTACCCTGTCAAAGCCTAAGGGAGTGTGTATTTTAAATGCTCCAGAGGATAAATCCTCGTCACCTCGTCCCGTGTGGGAAATAAATAGTCCATGTGCCGTATCTAATAACTAGAGAGACGTGATTATTGTCAACTCCAGACCCGTGTGGGGTTTTTATTAATCTGGCAATTTTATCGTTATAATTTAAATAGTCCATATCAGTCATCAGTTCAACCTGTAAAATATAGTCATCGCCATACAAGCCTCTCGCTCGTATGGTAAATCTTCCACCTCGTCACACAAGCTCCCAATGCTTATGTGGTATATGATGAAGTATGCCTATCTTCCAAAAGTATGCCATGTAATGTAGTTCAAAATTAGTTGTTACTATCCTATGGCGACATTTATTATTACACACAGAATAACCAGCACTCTGCATCCAATGGCATTCACAGGAGTTGATATAATAATATTTCGCATCCAACTCATTAAGGTTTACCTATTTGTCGGGCACGCAAATAAAATCTTTACTCAACAGCTATCCATTTACCTGTTTAAACATATATAATACACATGTATATATTTCTATCTATTTTCTAATCAGTTCAATGTGTGATTTAAATGAATAAATTCTACCATTATTCTCTTATTGATTAAATTAACTATCGTTTTAATAATTTTAATTAATCAAATCTTCAATCACACAACACAAACAACAATCAAATTGTTTTTAACTTTTCAAAATCATACAAATCAATTTCTATATTCTTTTAAAATCATTCAGACTATAGAATTAAAAGTGCACATCCATGAAAAGAAAATAACAACAGAGTAGAGAACTAATTGGTAATGCAAAGTATGGTAAATGTACCTTGCACCGGAGTCAATCAGAGATATCCACTCGGCATCTAGGATAGGCTTTCTGAATGCTCTCCTCAGTTTCCCAAGTACAATCTCGTGGATCTCCACTCCATTGCACTTTGACTAAGTGAACCTTCTTGTTCCTCAGCTCTTTGGTTTCTTTGCCGATAATCTTGAGCGGCTCTCTTCTCACAGCTAATTCTGGAGTAATTTCAATATCCTGCTGAGCTGCTTCTTCGACGATCAAGTCTGGATCATGAACGTGCTTTCAAAGTTGAGATATGTGAAATACATCATGAACTCCAGGAAAACAATCTGGCAATTTAACCCTATATGCGAGGGTCCTGATCCGTTCCAGAATAGGAAATGGACCAATGAATTTGGGCGCCAACTTTCCATTTTTACCGAACCGGATAACTCCTCTCATCGGCGATACTTTCAAATATACATAGTCGCCAACAGAAAAGGATATATCTCTTCTTCTCCTATCGGCATAGCTCTTTTGTCGGCTTTGAGCGGCGAGTAATCGTTTCTTGATAAAATCGACATTGTCGGCAGCTTCTCGGATCATATCAGGCCCTAACACAAGTCTATTACCGGGTTCGACCCAACAAGCAGGGGATCGGCACGGTCTACCATATAATGCTTCGAATGGCGACATTGTTAGGCTCGCTTGGTAGCTGTTATTATATGAGAATTCAGCCAAATGCAGGTGGTCTTCCCACGATCCACCAAAATCTAGAACATAAGCCCGCAATAGATCTTCTAATATACGATTCACCCTCTCAGTCTGACCATCTGTCTGAGGATGATAAGCGGTGCTCAAGTTCAGTTTTGTACCCAGCTCTACTTGAAATGCCTCCAAGAATTTACTAGTAAATATTGTATCTCTATCACTGACTATAATGAGCGGCACTCCATGTAGTCTAATAATTTCCCTGAAGTATATCTGCGCCAGACTCTGAGCAGTTCTGTTTGATCTAACAGGTATGAAATGGGCGGTCTTCGTGAAGCGATCTACGATCACCCAAATACTGTCATTTCCTTTTCTGGTTCTGGGCAGACCATCAGTGAAGTCCATGGAAATATGTTCCCACTTCCAGCCTGGAACGTCTAGCGGTTGTAACAATCCAGCCAGTTTCTGTTGGTCGCTTTTGACTAGCTGGCAAGTAGGGCATTGGCTAACATATAAAGAAATGTCCCTCTTCATCGACTTCCACCAGAAAGTGCGTTTGATGTCATTATACATTTTGCTTACTCCCGGGTGGATACTAAGTTTTGAATTGTGGCATTCATCCGGAACTTCCTTTCGAAGCTCAGCAATGTTGGGAACACAAATTCGACCTTTCAGCCTTAGAATCCCATCATTATCAACCTGAAAACTCGAAGGTTCGCCTTGTTGAATTATCTCCCTGATCTTCTGAATGAAGCGATCATCCTTCTGAAGAGCAGATATTTTATCTATCAATGAAGTCGTGATAATAAAACTGGCGATCATTTCATTCTTTCAGCTTAACGCATCGGCCACGACATTGTCTTTCCCTGGAGTGTATATAATCTCAAAATCGTATGCTGCAAGGAACTCTAGCCAACATTGTTGCCTCAGATTCAAGTCTTTCTGGGTGAACAGGTACTTTAACGACTGGTGATCTGTAAACAGTTCAAATCTCTCACCTAGAAGATAGTGTCTCCAGATTTTCAAAGCGAACACTATAGCCAATAACTCAAGATCATGAGTGACGTAGTTTTTCTCGTGCGGCTTCAGCTGACGGCTAGCATAAGCAATCACTGGACCCCTTTGCATTAACACTGCACCAAGGCCTTCTCTAGAAGCATCAATCCAGAAATTTAAATCCTGATTGCCGTCGATAATGGTTAACACTGGAGCAGTAGTTAATCTTAACTTTAGCTCCTCAAAAGCCTCCTCACTTTCTGGAGTCCATTTGAATTTAGAGTGCTTCTTCGTAAGCTTCGTTAAGTGACCAGATATCTTCGAAAAGTTTTTAACGAACTTCCGGTAATAACTAGCCAATCCGTGAAAACTGCGGACTTCTGTAGGAGTACTGGGCTATTTCCAATTCTGAATAGCTGTGATTTTACTTGGATCCACAGCAATTCCTTCTTTTGACACGACATGGCCCAGAAATTTTACTTCTCTTTGCCAGAATATACATTTGGAAAACTTTACTTTTAATACATTCCTTCTGAGGATTTCTAACACTTGTTCCAAATGTTTTTCGTGCTCGCTTTCTGACTTAGAGAAGATAAGGATATCATCAATGAAAACCAGAACAAATTTATTCAATACTCCTCTGAATACTCTGTTCATTAGATCGACGAAATAGGCTGGAGCGTTACATAAGCCGAACGGCATTACTAACCACTCGTAGAATAAGTCTGGACCTCTGAATGCTGTCATTGGAACACATTCTTCGGCAATTCGAAGCTGATGGAAGCTTGTAGCTAGTCCATCCTTGAAAACACTTGTGCTCCATTCAGACGATCCAATAAATCATCGATTCGCGGCAATGGATATTTGTTCTTTATTGTCTGCTTGTTCAAATCACGATAATCCACACTTAGCCGCAGAGTACCGTCCGATTTTGGGACAAACACCACTGCTGCTCCCCAATCATAGAAACTAGGCCTGATCAGACCCTTCCATACGAGCTGTCGTGTTTGATTGTCTAACTCCTCTTTCTCTTTCAGGGACATTCTTCGAATAGCGTGAACTACTGGCCTTGCATTCGGAGTTAAAGCAATTTTGAAATCTATTTCTCTCTGCGGAGGTAAGCGAACAACTTCTTCAAACACATCCGCATAATTCTTAAGGACAGGAATATCTTTTACGAGGTCCGGAATATTCTCTGTGACTTCAGGGATATTTTCTATTTGAGCTGGAGAAACATCCAAAGCTACCCAGAAGTCTTTTCTATTAGAATTCTGACCTTCACAGGGAATGGTTATATAATCACCTGATTTAATCTTCGCCTTAACGACTCTGACGGCGCATTTAACCTCAGCTTCATATTTGGTCAACCAGTCTAACCCCAAGATAAGATCAAACTCTTTAAAATTCATGACGACCGCGATGGTAGGAAACCGATAACGAGAAAAAGAAACCGGCACTCCACAAACCCAACTGAGATCAATGGAACCCCCAACCGGATTCTGGACAGTCATTGGTTCCTTGAGCTTCTTCAAATTCAAATCCAGTTTCTTAGCTGCATTCTTTGCAACAAAGCTTCGCGACGCGCCGGTGTCAAAAAGTACTTTAACAGGAATGTCTTTGACAGTTAGCGTGCCTTCTAAAACATCCGGCCTTTCCTGACTAGCTGAGGGCTCAGAAGTTTTTGCCAATTCATTCACTTGAACTACTTCAGGCTTCTTTAAGAGCCAACAATCCTTTGCAAGATGACCAGTCTGATGGCATTTACTGCAACCTCTTTTCTTGTGAAAATTCTTCTCTGATTTAGATCCACTTTTGATTCGTTTCATTAAGGGTCCGCAATTTATCGAGAGATGTCCTTGCCTATTGCAGTTAGAGCATACAGTTGTCGCTACTGGCCCCTTCTCGGATTTAGCCCTTTTTCTCTTGGCACTGGGCTTCTTACTGACCTCAGACATCGCTGGCCTCCGGACGATCAGTTTCAGACTCAACTTTCTTACTAGAGCTGACCTCTTCTTCGTAAGGCAACATACCTTTCTTGTCGAGATCCTTATACTGGTAAGCCATGTATATCATTTCAGAGAAAGGGAGCTTCACATTCCTCATTACACTGTTCTGATATTTTCTTTGAAGGCCATGAATAAATCTCAGATTCTTCCTCTTTGGATCTTGAATCAGATGAGGAGCAAAGTGAGAAAGTTTGTTGAATTTCTTATGATATTCTGGGACGGTCATATCACCTTGTATCAGATAAGAAAATTCATCACATAATCGCTCGGTTGCTTCAGGAGGAGTAAATCTTTCTAGGAAAATCACTTGGAATCTATCCCAGGTGATATCACCTTCTAGATTATCTTTAATAACTGAATCCCACCAAAACAAAGCTTCTTCTTTGAGTGCCCAAGACGCCAGTAATCTTTTCTGATCGTCTCTCAGCTTTAAACCCCCAAAGATTTTCTCTGCAGAACAAATATAAGCTTGTGTTTCCATAATGGACTCTTTGCCTAAGAATGGCGATCCACACAGATTTTGAAATCTCTTGAATAGGACTTCTATATCTGATTCTGGCTGTGGGAGCACAACTGGCTCATTAGCTGGTCGAGCCACACGATTATTTCTTCTGTTCCTCTCACTCATTTTCTAGTGCGTCTGCAATTAGCAGACAAAGTGTCAGGTCAACAGAAAAGATATTTCAAAATATAGAGACAAATACTTGAATGTAAATGTGTCTACTGGGGTGTTATTTCATTCTGCTTTACTCATACTAGGATATTACTGATCCTATCTGTATAGAGTTGCCCGTCCTAGAACACTACTGGTTCTTTTTCTGACGAGTTCTTTAATATGCTATATTCCAGAACTAAGCTTAACCAAAGCTCTGATACCAAATGAGACGACCCCAAACACCGTACTGACGGCGGCAAGGGTAATCCTTGGAATATAACACAGAAACAGATAATAGCAGAACAGAAATAAATAAATACACCAGATAATGAACAATAGAATATACTGGATAAACGTAATCATCAGAGTTACACAGTATACAGGATCATACTTAGAACAAATACAGTTCAGCTGTACATAAATGTCTACAGCGGAAACAAACATAATATGTACAACAGGAGCTGAACAGCATAAAAAGAGATAAATAATAGAATCCATCTTCAGCTCCAGCTATCCAGAGAAAGCCCGCTAAACCTAAATACAAGGCTGCCTGTGTAGAAAAAGGGGCACCCGAGTTTGAAAGTGAAACAAACTACAAGTCAGTCATGGGACTGGTATGAGATATCTACTCAACACATTCAAAATATGGCTAATCACAGGACCACGCCACTTTCGTGGAACGGGTTTACTCCATTGGATTGCCAGTGCTTTAAAACAAATCATTCTTTTAAAAATCACAATGCTTTTTATAAAATGAAGCCATTATAAAACTCAGTCCCCATCACACAATGCAACGCAAACCGGAGGATAGAGTTTTACCTTATAATGGCCAAAATATGATTGATACGAATAAAACAAAAGCATTTGATATTATTACTAGTGTTTATATGTTTCAAAAACAATTTCAATCATAACTATCAATCACAGACGGCATGGGTACCATATATCATGTCGCCATATATATATACAATCAAAACCGCACAGTCACGTAATTGGAAATTGGATTTCCGTCATGAACCAAGGCAAAAGATAGTCTTTACCGAATTTGAGACGCTCTAGTCCGTGTCTCAGGATCAGAACGCATCAACCCTTTAGATCGTCAGGGCCGGTCCACCGAGGTGGATTATTATGCCTGAACAATACGTTTCCCCGCCCTTTGGGGCGTCAATGAGCCAACGAATGACTCCATCGGACCTAGATCGTCCGATCTAACCGAGGCGCCTCGCAACAGTAACAACCACATAAGTCAAACTCGTCAGGGCGTGTAAAACCACTGACGCCACTTCTAACTAGAAAGAAATGCATGCCCTCCCTGAGGTCCTTCTCCCGTTTCTGGTTCATACCGGGGTGTGAGGCTCGCGATTTCACGTTATACACAAAGCTACGCCACACAGGCGGTGCTTTGATCATCACCACAAGACTTTGCTTTTCAACAGAAGCCCTGATCACTGCATCTTAGCATGCCACACAGGCAATTCACACCGTGCCACTGATGGTTATCAATCACACAGAATAAATTCCAATGTCAGACACACTGTCCATTTGCAAGTCCGTTCTGGGTCTGAACGAAACCGGAGGCACTATATACCTCGCGAACCCATCGATCACCACGTACGTCTGGACGATCACCACTAATTATCCATATTTCGGGATGCCTCCCAATCAGGACCTCGGTTACCATCCAAACGAGGTGAAGATCTCCGGTCTTCGACCACCGTCTTCATCTTCGATTTCTTATCGTCGATTCAGTTATTCAGAATGGGATAAACCCGGTCTTTCTGAGCAACTCGCATATATAATAAACAAGTGCAACACTAACATACATACGCATCATTTCAATTCATTGATCACTAACCGTCAATCAGTAAGAGAACGATTTCCCAAATATTAACCCCGAAGGCCGAAACCAACATCAAATCAATACCCAAGAAACCATTCGACTTAGCTAACCTTCAGTTAATTTCTAAATTTCATATCCATATCGTTTATAATATTTTATAGCAATTTATCGCCATTTTTATTTATTTTAAAATAGCCAATTTATTCAAACGACGCTTCGGGCCATAACGCGGCCGTGGCGCTGTTTTTCTTCAGATTTGATTTACACATATCTGAAAATCTAACCGTTGGATCTTCATAAAATTTACATAATTAGAAAGATCTTTTCAAAACGAATCCAACGGTTCCAGTTTCGGGAAAATCCGACGGTCGGATCTCCCAGTATAATCGTTTGAAATTTCGATTTCAAAATATGAACTGCAGCGTCGTAATTCGATTAAATATAATTATATTTATATATATATAAATATAATCGATTCTGGCGCTGTTTTTCTTCAGATTTGAATTAAACATTCCAGACAATCCAACCGTCGGATCTTTACAAAGTTGGTGCCGTTGGAAAGATATTTCCAAAGTGAACCCAACGGTTGCGGTTTCGGGAAAATCCGATGGTCGGATCTCCCGCACTAATCGTTTGAAATCACGGTTTCAAAATACGAACTACAGCTTCATTATTCGATATATTTCGTTTCTATTTATATATATATATCGATTCTTTGATTTCAAAACTATATTCTTTTCATACATTTGATAAAAATGATATTTTTATCTAACTGACTTCTATTTCAACACTTCACTATTTTTAACAATTCATTTATATAATAAAAATGTGATTTTTATTGTAAAACAATTCATTTCAAAACACTATTATTTTGTATAGTTAATATAGGTGATAAAAATAGGATTTTTATTATAAAACAATTTATTTCAAAACAAGATGATTTTATACATTTCATATTGATGTTAAAATCGGGATTTTTATTATAAAACAATTTCTTTCAAAATATGAATACCATTCAACACATGAACTTCAATTCAACGGATGAATTTCGATTCAACACATGAAGGTTTTCTATAGTTTATATAAATAGATAAAAAGGTGATTTTTATATTTAAAACACGAATACCATTCAACACATGAATTTCAATTCAACGAATGAATATCGATTCAACACATGAAGGTTTCTTATAGTTTGTATATATCGATAAAAAGGTGATTTTTATATTTAAAACACGAATACCATTCAACACATCAATTTCAATTCAACGAATGAATATCGATTCAACACATGAAGGTTTACTATAGTTTATATATATAGATAAAAATGTGATTTTTATATTTAAAACGCGAATACCATTCAACACATGAATTTCTATCCAACGAATGAATATCGACTCAACACATGAAGGCTTTCTATTCAACGAATAAATATAGTTTCAACAAATGAAAATAATTCTAACACATGAATATTATTCAAAATTTTGGCAGCATAACGGCAGGGTAGTTAAAACCGGGACCGTCCCTAGTACGGCTCCTCGCTCTACCTTAAAACCTCGCGGTTTTTGAAAATGGGGAATCATGCATCTAGTTCGCACGCAGGCGGCATGTATATATTTATTTCATTTCCACAAACTAATCCTATGTGGTTTCAACCAAATATTTCTCAACCACAAATGGGTATTTTTCAACCACAATCAATTCCAATCAACCATTCGCTATCAATCAATTCCAATCAACCATTCGCTATCAATCAATTTTCACACCAATCACAACCAATAAACATCGTCCATGGTTTGTGGACGAGGGGCGTATATATACATATACATATATATATATAGCATTTCACTTCTATTTCAACACATATATAATTTTCACAATGCATATATAACTTATACATCGAATGTACAACTTATACAACGCTTATACAAGAGGTGTACAACGCTTATATAACTCATACATCGACTATATAATTTGTACATCGTTGTTTTCCATATCGTTTATAAATTAGAAATCTCACATTGGGTTCCACTCCACCAAAAATAGCAGAAGGCACAGAAAAATATGCGGTCTCTTCTAGAATGTAGAAGACGTCCACACGAGTCCACTGTCTCTTGTTTCACTGAGTTTCGACCACATAGCAAAAAGATACGATTTTTATAATGTTAACCAACTTTGCGACGGTTTTAAAGTGTCGAAATCAATTTAAATAATTAAAACCGTATACCTTCAGTTTGGTTCAGAATTTGGTTTGGAAAAATCTTCCAATCCGTGTAGCTAGGGGTCGATCGGCCAATGCAGCAGCGTAGCGCTTGGTGAGGCGCACCTGGGCCAAGTTGTGCGGTCCAGCTCGCAGCTGTGACGAGGCGGAAATGGCGAAGAGGCGGGCTGACTTCGGGGGAACGATTCACGAAAAATACTCCACAATTGAGAGCATGGTTGGTATAGATTTGAAGGTGAGGAGGAGTACTACAAAAAGTTTAACTGGGGCAGTGGGTTTCGTTGATCGGAGCGGCCAGAAATTGGCCTGGAAGCGGCGAACAATAGCCGTCATCAAATCGAGGGTTGGGGGGTTTGATTTTTTTATTTTATTTAATTTATGAAAGAATTTTCCTATTGGTCGATATATATATTTATTCAAAAATTGGGGTTTTCTTAAACGAACTCGAAATCAAACCCAACGACTGTCGTCCCTAGCATTTTTACCCCATTCCGAACACAATGGAATATGTCTCGTAGGCCCATTCGACTATTTCAGTCAGTTTTCCTTCAAATTAAAATATAAAACATTCAATATATAATTTGAACGTACATTTCAATTTTCCAGGGCCCCAAACTAATTCGAAAAATTACAGAAACATAAATCTAGCTATGTTTTGACGATACGGTCCCAACAAAACTAGTTTCGTCGAATTCTGAGACCATTTGAAAAATGGCCCATTTCTGGTCGATCCAACTTAACTTTAATTGACCAAAACACATTTTCCTTTGACACGCTCACATACTAGCTTCAAAAATTATGAAATTTGAAACCTAGCAATAACTTCACATCCCGGATCCAACAAAAGTGGTTTCGTCGAATTCCGAGGTCGTTTGCAAAATGGCCAATTTCACGGGCTATATAAACTCCATAGCGACCTTTCTGAAAATTCATTTGGCCATAACTTTTGCTTTCTGCTATGAAACTTCGATTTTTCAGATTCGTTAGAAAGGTATTCACTAACAGATTTAGATATTTTTAGTTTCACTCAAATCCGTTTTGTTTTGCACCCGGTACAGTCAGTCAAATTTTGAAATGAAAATTTGAAACTGCCGCGCCATTTCAGGCCTTGTTTATAATTAGAATTAATTATATTCGTTTTCAAATGTCTATTCAAACTTACCTTTCATCGTTATTATTTAAAATATTTATTTTAAATATTTAAAATCCACAATTTTAGCCAATTTAAAATTTTTAAATTGGTTCAGATTTTTCGGGTCGTTACCGGTGAGGGTGTGCATGTCATAGTGATGGCAAACAATCAAGCATAGCATCCGTCCTCACATCTCTCACTCAGTGCGTAAAGCATACGATATCCACCACTTCGATCACCCAATACTTTGCTTTGATCACTCTGCCCCATGAAGTCACAACAGCTTCATTGCACTGATACATAGCCACTAATCCTTCACTATGTCCACTTTGCCCCATGGAGTCGTACACACCCCACTGCACCGGCTCATAGCCTTACTAATCCTTTACTATGTCCACTCTGCCCCATGGAGTCTCCACTGCACTGGCTCATAGTGTAACAACCCTGAATTTTGGGGTAAAATTTAAAAATTTATTTTAAGTTATTTTAATGAGTTTTGATATTTAAAATAATTTATTTTAAATAAAAGGATTACGTTTTCCTTTGTATTATAAAAAGATTTAAGTAGTATCAATTATGTAAGGTAAATTATTATATGTAGTTGGAAAAATAAAAGGTATTATTTTTGCATTAAGAGTTTACAAAACAAAATATTCATGACACACAAAGTTTACATTTTTTTGAAATTAGTTTGACACAATACCACAATTGAGAATTAAACAATAAATCTAAATTAGAATGTTTTTACTTGGAATCTAAAATATGCAATTGTTTAATAATGAAACAAATGAATTAAAATCGTATATACACATGCGTAAGGAAAATTTAGCAATGAGAACTAAATGGTTGTTATTGTAAGTCTTAATTGTGTATTAACATGATTTATATTATTATTAAAATTTAGATCCGTTCCTTAATTTTACATTAATGTGCATGCATTCATTTATCTCTTCCATATTTTAATACATGGTTGCCTCTTTTTACCTCTTTGTTCTCCAACCTTTTAAGTCAAATTAACAAAACATATGCTACATTTTAATGCATGCACCTAAAAGTCTCTCTCTCCCATTTATATTTACTTTTGGAATTTGAACAAAATTGATGATGCTACATTTGCAGGCTTTATGATCAATAAATGTTGAATTAAATGAAAAGAAATGCAAAAATATTCCGAATATATTAAGAAACAAGATATTAATTTATCCCTGCTGTGATTAGACATGGTATCTTTTTCTTAACCTACTATGCGTCCAAATAAAAAGTTGCATTTAAATGTACCCTTTTTATTACATTGAAAAGATTGAAAGAAAAGTATGATTTGTTTATAATAAAAGGACCAAATTGTATTAAATGACTGTTGTTATATAAAAATTCTTGTACATTGCAATTGACATTTTTAACGAAAAGAACGAAATTATAAAAATGTCCATTACTATAGGAAATGTATTTACATTGGATTTTGCATTCTAAATGTTTTATATTAAAATGAACACTGTTATGATAATAATGTTTTACATTAAAGTTTTACATTCTTATGTAAGTGAACCTTTTTAAAAATGGTCATTGCACTAACAAAAAAAAGGGTTTTCATAGAACTTTACATTTTTAATGTAAACATTAAATGACCATTGTCATATTGAAATGTCTTTACCTGTAAAAAATATATATTTTGATGTAACCCAACATTAAAAATAGTTATTTGTCATATAGAAATGCATGAACATTGCATTATACATTTATCTTGAAATGGAAAATTGCATTTTTCAACGT
The DNA here is from genome assembly GCA_030737875.1 of Allium sativum. Lineage (NCBI taxonomy): Eukaryota > Viridiplantae > Streptophyta > Magnoliopsida > Asparagales > Amaryllidaceae > Allium > Allium sativum. The sequence continues at coordinate 561,403,661 of CM060919.1, read as the reverse complement.
GATCATATTATGAAATCAAAAGTTACGTTTTTATATGTAAATAAAGAATTAAGTTATCAATATAAATCATAATGGGCAGGTTATAAATATAAATTGTAATGGAACCACGTGTATATTTATATTCTTTTTATTCCTATCCATCCAATTAAATACCTTCCCATTCTTTCTCTTTGCCTTATTCTATTTTGAAATTTGAATAAGAGAACCACGTGTATATTTCTATTCTTTTTATTTCTATCCATCCATTTAAATACCTTTCCATTCTTTCTCTTTGTCTTATTCTATTTTGAAATTTGAATAAGAGAAACGGGCCTTAAGGGTTTAATCAAATAATGTTTTAATATAAGTATACCCTTTGGAAAATACTCCAAACCCTAACTTGTTTCTATAGCCGCCGCCTCTCTTAAGAGGATGGCTGAAAATGTCTTGAATTCAACTCTTAATATTTCAATCCACACAATATTATTCGATCAACTCAAAGGCAAATCGAAGAGCAAAGCAAGACCTTTCATTCCATATGGTGATGGCGGTAGGAGCAAGTTGAAGTCGACCGATGGGTTTCCTTTAGTGCGTGAAGACCTGGAAGAAAGCAAAATGAAGGGAACGATTCTTCTTGGCCAAATAAATTGATGATATCCGTCGCGTTGGATTTGCAATGAAAAATACTACAACATGGGACAAACTTTAAGGAAAATTTCAGATCTGAATTGATTGGTGAGAATTCCTATTTGTAAAATTAATCTTTAATTAATTTCTCGATCATAAATTCCTATTTATAAAATTCCTATTTATGTCTGAATTGCAGTGTTATGATTTTTCATCGATGTTGTGATGTTTGGGATGGTTTGAAGTATAGATCTGAAATCATAATGGGTTCATATGTATGGATGTGGACTTAAATCTTTCTAGTTACTGAATCATACTTATACCTTCTTGGATTTTTATTGGAAATGAAAATAAGAATATGGACAATATAAAAAGATTTGATTTATATTGAAAGTTGAAAGGAAATATTGAGAATGTCAAAAGATGGGATTTTGGTAATGCATTTTTATTGCATTTTTCATATGAATAAAAAGATTGGAATTTTTATTGCACTTTCACACAGATAAAAGAGGTTAGAATTTTATTTGCATTTCAATGCAAATTTTGATGATAATAAAAAGATGGGATTTTTTTAATATGATAAAAGATTGGATTTTTGTTGACATTAAAAGATTAGATGAATTTTGACATTGCATCTTAATGTCAATTTCAATATATTGTAAAGGATGAATTTTAAAGTTTCAACTTTTTGATTCATTTTGTTATAAAACATGAAATGCAACTTATTAATTTATTTTGTTAATTAGAACATTATCATTTATATGATAGAGGAATAGAAAAAGAAGTTTCCTTATGAAACATGTGTTGATTCATTAAAAATAGTGTCACTACACATTGTCAGAAAAAAATATGACATTTAGTTAGGACATGTTTAGTGAAATAAAAATACATTATTTAGAATAATGTCATATTAGCTGTGGATGCATTAACTTTATTCAAAACGTGTCATTTTGAGGATGCATTAATAAAATTCAACACATGTCATCTTTATTGAGATTAGAATTGGTGAATATAAGATAAAAAAAATGTCATGTATGTCAAATTAAATATCATTTATGATCATCTAGGATTGCCACAATAAAAGGTCATTTATGTCAAATATAAAAGTGTCATTTTAGTTAGTAATGTCACCTAAGAATAAAATAGACATTTTAGTTAAAATTATCATTTTAGACAAGAATGTCATGTTAGAAGATAAGGTCATTTAGTCAGGTATGTCACATACATCAGAATAATGAATATGTCATTTGTTTAGGATAATGTTTTGTGAGAACTCTTTCTCACTAAATCTTTATCTTCAGTAATTATTTATTTTCATAAATAAATATATTTAATTGTATGTAATGAAATGTTTGTGGTTTATTTCTATGTTATGCATGATTTGTTGTTTATTATTGTTTGGTCGTGATGCGATGTTTAAAATGTGAGAATGTGTAACATACCGATTAATGTTATTTTATTATGTATGATAATTCAAATATGTTACACTGCCATATACAAGTTACTTGACTTGTATATGTTGATTGGGCTGATATTTTCCCACATCGGCCAAGTGCACAAATAATCTATTGTTATTTGAATTTTGTTGTGAAAAGTTATTGTATGTTGTCAATTGAATGTATACTATTTTGAATGTCAATTACATGAATAAATGAATGTTATTTGGATATTGTGATTGGAATGTAATTTGGGTAATAAAAGGATGTTTGTCATTATGTTGCAAATGCGTTGTTTGAAATCCATTAATTAATGGTATTGATGTGGGTCTCATTCCAATGAGGGATTTTTGAAAGTTTTCAAATATGGTTTTACGTTAAAGAATTAACTGTGACTTTAATAACATTAAATATCATTTAATGTGAATGAAGCCGATTAAGTAGTCTCGCGCTACGTTTACGAGAATGATTATTACCATGAATTTCATTTATTATGTAATAAATGATGAAGGATTAGAATTTGAAATTTGAAATTTTACATTTTGGAATTTTATTTTAATGGTTATTATAATAAATTGAATATTGCTTAACCCAAGGTTAATGCAGTAATAAATGATTAATCAATATCGAAGATTTGAAATTCAAAAAATTTACATTTTGAAAATGCTATTATTATAGGAACAAATGCTGCATTAAATGATTAATTAATATGAAGAGTTTGTCATTTAAGAATTATTATAATATGAAAGGTTTCAATTTTTATTTAAAGTTTAAATATAAGAATAAATTGTATTTCAAGAATAACAAAGATTTGTAAGGGGATATTTTGAAATAAATGATATATTTAGAACCAAAATACTTAAAAAATATATTTCAAAATAATATTTCTGGTAGGATAATTATAATTATAGATCATAATTGTACTTGGACACGAGGTTAGGTTACACTAGTGGTATAAGCCTGCCCAGACCCAACCGGCATATCCAGCAGCCGCTAAGGTCAAACCTAATGTGAGAGGTCCAAGTGCGCAAATACGAATTGGGCCAAGACACGAGGTTAAGCCCGACTTGTGGGATAAGTCTGCTCGGAACCAACCTGCATATCCAGCATCCACAAGTTGTAGGCCTAATGTGAGAGGTCTGACCGCTATGAAATATAAATGGATATGATAACGAGTTGGGCTATTCAGCCCATTTTAAAATAGTAACACCATTTTAACCCGAACGTATTTATCAAATTATTTTATCCATTTAATAATGAATATTGATAAAAAGGAAGATTAAAGATTTGACGTAAAGATTTTTCTTTGATAAAATTAATGGGAACCTTTCCTAAAAATATATTTTAATTTAAAAGAATAATCTGAATTGGAATGAGACGTTGGATGTATTTTATCTATAGCACTCGTTTTTTTTATATAAAAAAATCACGTGAGTTATTCATAAAGACTGGGTTCGACCCATTCTGAATAATGAATACGACGACGAACATTCGAAGAAATGAAGACGGTGGCAAGACCGACGATCTTCATATCTAATGGATGTGATGCTATTGAGGCCCATGATTGGAATAGCTACCTTAAAGGGGCTAAAGTGGTGGCCGTCCGGACGTATAGGTTGATTGCACGGGTTTGGTTTTCGCTCAGACCCAGAGCATAAGCTTATAAATGGATTGTGTGTCTGACATTGTACTCCGTTAAATATCATGTCATTGATTTTCTGTTTAATATATAAATGTTGGTGGTGGAGAATTTATTCTTTGCTTAACACCCGTTTATATATTGATGGATGATCAGTGGTACGGTATGGATTGACAATGTGGCATTCTAAGATATTATGATCAAGGCTTTTGTTGAAAAGTAGGGCCTTGTGGATGAAGACTATAGCGTGACTTCGTGAGCCTCATAACCCGGTTGAGTCTAAAACGGGAGAAGGGAACGCAGGGAGAGCAGCACGTTTCTTTCTAGCTAGAAGTGGTGTCGGTGCTTAAACTGGCTGATATTTACTTATGTGGATGATCGATTACGAGGCCTCGGATATTAGGTTCTATAGGAACGGGAAACGTGTGTTCAGGAATTGCCAATCCTCAAAGTTGTATGTGAGGACCGGCCCTGCAGCTTTCCAAGGGTTCACTGTGGGGGATCCTAGGACATTAGCTAGAGTGTCTCGAATCGGTAAGGAGCTCCTCCCTAGCCTTGACTCATGATGGAAACTCAATTTCCAATACGCCCCATGCGGTTTTGATTGTATTACTAGTATGGAGGCATAGTATATGGTAGCTATGCTTCCTAGGATTGATACATTATGATTGAAATGTTTTAAAACATATACACACTAATATTAAATATCGTTTTATACGTATTTATCATCTTTTGACCATTATAAGGTAAAACCCTATCTTCCGGTTTGCGTTGCATTGTGTGATGGGACTTGGGTCTTATGGTGGTTTCATTTTTCTAAAAATCATTGCGTTGTTTAACAATTTACTTTATTTTATGCGCTGGCAATCCAATGGAATAAACCCTTTCCGCGTTAGCGGCGTGGTCCTGTGATTAGCTTTATTATTATTAGGTTTATTAGTTAAGAATTCTCACACCAGTCCCATGACTGACCCGTTGTTTGTTTCCACCTTTGCAAACTCGGGTGCCCTCTTTTCTACACGGGCAGTCGAGTAGTTGTCTACAGGTTTATCTCTTGAGAAGGATTCTGGATTGAAGCTTACATCCAGAGCGTAGAAAAGTCTTCCGCTGCAATATTTTAAAATATTGTAATTTATCTTTCGCTGTATTTTATCGAGGTACTCTGATATTCTGTACTCTGATGTAAACTTTATTGTAATGTTTATAAAAGTCTGCTCTTATTGTTCTGATGTTGTTGTATTCCCAAAGTTAAAGTATTCGAGGATTTTCAACCTTTGGCTCAGACCTGTGTGGTTTATGGTCGATTCAAAGGGTGGGGATTTTCGGGTCTTTACATTTGGTATCAGAGCTCTGGTTAGCTCAAAATCTTTGGGGTACAACTCATCAGGACTGAACAATAGACTCATCAGAGATTGGATTAGTAATACCCAATAAGAATACTCATTAGAGATGGGGTTAGTAATGCCCCAGAATGAGTTGAGAGTATTACGTATACGAGAGCATAACCGTGACCTAGAATACGAACTTGCTGCCTTCTTTTCTTAGCTTCGTTCCATTTCGAGGTGTAATAACCCGGAAATCTGGGCCAGTTTTAAATTTTTGTTTTGGCAATTTTAGCGAATTTTGAATATTTAAAATAGATTATTTTAAATAATATCGACGAGAAATTTATTTTGAATATAATTCGAATGTATATATTCGTTTGAATCGACGATATAATATAAATATTTATTTATATTTATAAAAGGGATTGAAAATGGCGTGGTAGTTCGATAATTCGATTTCAAACTTCAAATGAATGTACCGGGTGCAAAATAAACCGGATTTTAGCGAAACCAAAAATAATAGAATCTAATAGAGAATATCTTTCCAACGAATCCGAAAAATCAAGATTTCATAGTGGGAATCAAAAGATACGTCCAGTTGAAAATTCCGAATAGTCGTTATGGAATTCAGGCCCTTAAAAATGAAAATTTTGCAAACGACCTCGGATTTCGATGAAACCACTTTTGTTGGATCCGCGATGTCATATTATTGCTAGGTTTCAAATTTCATAATTTTTCGAATCAATATGTGAGCATGGCAAAGGAAAACGCGTTTGACCAGTTTCAGTTGATTTTAATCGACTGGAAAATGGCCATTTTTCAAACTGTCTCAGAATTCGACGAAACTAGTTTTGTTAGGACCGTATCGTCAATACGAAGCTAGAAAATATATTTCTAGAATTTTTCGAGTTAGTATGTGGCCCTGGTAAATTGAAATACGCATTCAAATTCAATATATAGAGTTATATGTTGATTTTGATGAAAACTGATCGAAACGATCGAATCAGCTTACAAAACATATCCCATTGTGTTCAGAATGGGGGTATTACCCTAGGGACGACAGTCGGTGGGTTCGATTTTGAATTCGAAACAAAAGTTTGCTTTGTAGAATAAATAAATATAATAATATAAAAAAAATCAATAAACCCCCCTCCCTTTTTCCTCTTTCCTCGTTCACGTTCAAAGGAAAAAATAAAATAAAAAAGGGGGGCGCTCCTCAAATCGATGGCGGCTATCGCCACCGCCACCTGACGCCGCCGAAGGTGGGCCACCCCATCGCCGCGCTGCGGCCAAGCCCCCCCTCGTGCGACCTCTCTTCTCTGCTCCCTCTCTCCTCCTCCACTTGAGAAACCCGCCACGCCCCATCTCGAGAACCCCACCATCCCACAGTCCACCGCACTCCCTCCAGGCCGACGCCGCCGCTCCCATCGACGCCCCCTTCTCCGTGCGTCACCGCCTCCTCCAGCCTCCTTCCCCCCCTCTTCTAAAACGACAGTGCCCTCCCCCTATTTCCCTCCAAACTGCGTGTAACACCCCACGTCCATTAATGTCACTCACAAAGGGAATGCATTAACTTCCATGGAGGTTTTAAGTGAATATAGAATAGTAAAATTACAACAAGACAGATATAAAATAGTACTTGGAAATTCAAAAACTTTATTTCATTGTAGCAGAAGTCAAAACATGTTTGATTACATCATAACACCATATTCAATGTCAAGTACAATATCTATCTTGATAAAACAAGTACATAATCCCATTACATGAATAGCCATTAAAAAGAAAGATAACAAGCTGGACTTTACTTCAGCAGTCCAAGCTTTCCAGAAGATAAGCGATCCAACTAGACTCCACTAGAACTTGGCCCAACCTGCGGACCTGAAGGGAGAAAAAGGATGGAAAAGAGGGGGTCAGACATAAAGTCTGGTGAATATGATAATTCTACAATACTATTACCAAAATAACTGGACTAAGGCATAAGCTGGAAAACAAGAAAATGTCTATGAAGAGCAGATTAAGGACATAGACAATCGCTAAAGGCAACGTTATAGGCGCTCCTAAATACTAAAGGATAAACACTATACTGCACCACACCAGTCACCCTAAAGATTCATCCCACTTAGCTTCACTTAGAATCTTTCCCAATGGCTTTACGTACCCCTAGCTGACTACATAGGTGCCGCCTGCCCCTATCTCCACTAGGTGTACCCTACTTCCCATTATTCGATCGGCTCCCTAACTCGTAGATACCCGTGCTGGCCCCATAGTGGGGTGTATCACTCCCCTAAAGTGGCAACCTGATACAACGGACATGCACGGCTTATACCTACACGATGGAACAACGTCATACCTACCAGCCTGGGTCCACACACGCATATGAAACCCGTTGGACTTGCGTTGCCACCGCTCCTTATTTTGGCCTCTTATAGTCAAACCCAGTATGCGTGTCCCGTCCTCGACTTGGGTCGAGCCCACAAAGATACGTTTTGGGATACTGGTTGAAATGGGCCCCCACTATTTACCACAAGCATTCCACCTAAGCTTGTCCCCATTAGTCCATCCCACTTAACCCACTTAGTCATGTTCATTTACATGTGTGTTTGGTTAAGTCTAATCGTATTTTAAATGCCTCTAAAGGCAACCACCAGATTCCTCATGCCACCCAAGGCACCTACTTAACCCCCATGTCCCACCTTACATGATTATCTGGTTAAGTATTTCTTAGTTCATTAAGGCCATAACCTCATAAAGACCTCTCACATTAGACTGGCATTTATGGCAGCTGGATTTGCCGGGCGGGTCCGGGCAGTCTTACACCATAAAAGAGTCTAACCTCGTGTCTTTACAACTGTTATGCTTTAGTTTGGGCCTAGGACCTCTCACATTGAGCCGACATTTGTGACTACTGGATTTGTCGGGCGGGTCCGGGCAGGTTTACATCACAAACGGGTCCAACCTCGTGTCCTAAGCATTGATTATTAATAATAATCCACTTTCCCCCAATTTTAATAATTCCCTACTTGAATTATTAATTACTTCCAATTTTTAACAATGTCCATAATTGACTCAATTATGGACATTCATTCACGGCATGCAACATCTTACAAAATTGCACCCAATTTATTAATTCCTAATATTACCCCTACCCCACGTTTGAACGTTTATTCGCAAAATATATGTTAGACTCGAATAGCCTAACTCATAGCATAAAAGAGATTATCATAATAACAACATGTATATGTGACCAAATGAATCATAATAAGGGGTGAAACTTGCATATGTCCAACTTGCATAGATTATACATGTCATGGATCTAAAGGTGTCAACTTGTTCAAAATTCACCTAATATGATCTCAATCAATTTTCATAGACTTACATATGAACATGTGTGAATCAACATCATCTAATTTTTTTTTAACAACATGGTTTTATATGGGTACACCTAACTCAATAGGCAAATTCCCATAATCAAGTTTTATTTAATTATAGTTTCAAGTTTATGGGTACACCTAACCTAATAGGCAAATTCCCATAAACAAGGTCCATTTAAATTAAGAAAAAAAAACATAACTTTAAGCATGATCCAACAACATCATGATTTTTCAACATAATATAGCATGATTTATAACATGGCATAGTATGATAGTATAACATAGCTTGACATGATTCTCAACATAGCACGACATAGCATAAGAGAATTTACAACATAGCATGACATAGCATATATAATTTACATCATACGACAACATAATAACATAATAAGAGATCCACAATATATAGAATTTACAATTACAAATCACATCACTTTCTTGTGATCCATTCATAACTGAGTCAAATTAGTTTGTAATAGTCTTGTGAGAAGAATTAGAGAAAGAGAGAACTTTTGATTTGATTTGTGTAGATTTAGTTGTAGATGATTAGGCTTCCACTTCTTAGTTTGTGACGGCTATGCTGAACTCCATGGCAGCAGCATGACGGTAGCTTCTCTAATTTTACAAGTGATTTAGGTCTAGGGTCTACCCACTTATTTATATATTTTAGAGTTCATTTAGGCCATTAGATTTAACCTAGAAATAACCGCAGCCGTTCAGACAAGATGGGGTTTATCTTGTTGACTCAGCAATGAGTCAGAAGTGACTTAGCAAACACTCAGCAAATTAATAAACTTCTATTCATGTTTGCATTAACTGCCCATATATATATATATATATATATATATATATATATATTCTACAATGTACACATTAGATACATCCTCCCCTTTTACACACTTATTATTGTTTTTATATACATATTAGATACATCCCCTCTCTTACACACTTATTAATATTTTTATATTCATATTAGATACATCCCCTCTCTTACACACTTATTAATATTTTAGCAACTTTAGTGTTAATAGAAAATTCGGGGTGTTACATTCTCCCCTCCTTTCAGGATTTCGTCCCCGAATTCTTCAAGTCTGGAAGAATGTATATCCTACCATCCAAACGTCCATCTACTCATCCATCATACACAGGCATCCATTGTCCTTAAAAGACTTCCAATGCTTTATGATCATATGCAAGTGTGTGTACATGTCCTTACCTAATGCGAAATCAGGCGGTCTACTGATTCAGTTGACCTCCTTAATGCAAATTATGTAAGTGTCATGAATCCATTATGTATGCAAAAGATCCTAATTGCTTACATACTACTTCTATATGCGTGCACACCCATTCAACCGAATGCAGCATCCATATGATGGTACAACCATTATACATCCATTATACTAAATACATCCATATATATGCAATATGCAATATGAAGTGACTGAGCCGATCTAGTGCCTAAAGTGTGTGTATATATGCATCCACGAGCAACCACTAGCAAACACTTGCATCCATTTTGCATCCATCATACATAACATGTCTCAAACACATGTTTCAACCATAGGATTATCCTAACTAAAGGTCAAAGATACTAATGAGAGGACATACTAAAGATAAGATAAGATAAGCTAAGCGATAAAGGAGAAATTAAAAGACATACCCTAAAAAAGAAAAGGGTACAACGAACGCATCTTCTCTTCTGTCTCCCAAGTTGCGTTGCTCTCATCATCTCCCCATTGCACTTTAACCAGTTTGACCTCTCGATTCCTCAACTTTTTGATCTCCGACCCAAAAATGCATGTAGGAGCTCGTCTAATTGTTGCATCACGCTCTATTTCCACCTCTTTAAGCAAGCTCGGCTCTACCACCTCCGCGGTCTTGTGCAAACACTTCCTCAAATGTGATACATGGAATACACGAAGTTTCTCAGGCAACTCCACCCTATATGCCATCTTCCCAATCCTGTTTTTTTTACAAGAAACGGCCCTACAAACCTTGGTGCTAATTTCCCTACGGACCCAAAGCGAACAACATTCTGTAACGGAGATACTTTGATAAAAACCATGTCCCCACTGTCAAACTCAAGATCTGTCCTCCTCTTATCAGCATACGATTTTTGCTTATCTTGTGCTGCTTTCATCCTCCTTCGAATCAACTTAATCTTCTCCGAGGTTTCCCTAACCATATCGGGCCCAAGTAGGATTTTATCGGTAGATTCCCACCAACATGTAGGCGAACGGCAAGGCCTTCCATAAAGAGCTTCGAAAGGTGCCATGCCAATACTAGACTGAAAGCTATTATTATAAGCGAATTCTACTAACGGAAGGTGCTCTTCCCATGTACCCCCAAAGTCTAGGATACAAAGCCTTAAAAGATCCTCTAGAATGCGATTCACCCTCTCGGTCTGGCCGTCTGTCTGATGATGATATGCGGTGCTCAAACATAGCTGAGTCCCTACCACCTCTTGTAAACTCTTCCAAAATTCGCTAGTAAAGATGGGGTCACGGTCGCTTACTATACTAGAAGGAATACCGTGCAAACGAACTATCTCCTTAATGTATACAGAAGCCAACCACGGAGCAGTCCTCTTACTTTTCACGGGAATAAAATGGGCGCTTTTAGTAAGTCTATCTACTATAACCCAAATCCCCGTGTTACCCTTCCTTGATCTTGGTAATCCATCCACAAAATCCATTGAGATGCTTTCCCATTTCCATAGTGGAACTTCTAATGGGTGAAGCAACCCACCGGGTTTCTTTTGTTCTGCTTTAACTCGTTGGCACACCAAGCATCTAGCGACGTACTCGGCCACATCCTTTTTCATACCGGCCCAAAAGAAAACCCGCTTCATATCTTTGTACATCTTATCCCCGCCGGGATGAATGGTCATTTTTGAGCGATGAGCATCATCAAGAATGGCCTTCCTTAAGTCTTCGTCTTGTGGTACACAAAGTCTATTATCCCTTCGTAACCAACCCTTATCGTCTAGGGTATACCTACGAAGATGGCTTGACGACTCCCCCCCTTTGAGCTTTTCTACTATCTCAACCAACTGTGGGTCGTCTCGCTGTGCCTCACCAACCCGTCCTAGAAGTGTAGGTCTAACCTCCAAGGATGCTAACAGACCGGGTACTAAGTCAACGGAGGGTCTAAAGTCAAACATAGAGATGAATTCTAAGCTTTGTCGTTCAACAAACAACGGACTCAAGGACAACCTTTTCCTACTTAAGGCGTCTGCCACCACGTTACCCTTGCCCAGGGTATATGCTATTTCAAAATCGTAGGAGGCTAAGAATTCCATCCACCGTTGCTGCCTTAAATTCAAATCCTTCTGAGAGAATAAGTATTTTAATGATTTGTGGTCAGTGAACAGTTCGAATTTCTCACCAAGAAGATAGTGACGCCAAGACTTAAGCGCGAAAACAATTGCGGCTAGCTCTAAGTCATGCGTGGGGTAATTCTTTTCATGAACCCTCAACTGCCTTCAACCATAGGCTATTACTCTTCCCTCTTGCATGAGGACCGCGCCAAGTCCCGTCCCACAAGCATCAGTATAGATGGTAAACGGTTTATTCCCGTCTGGCAGCACTAAGACTGGGGCTGAAGTTAAGGCTCTCTTTAAACGTTGGAACGCATCATCGCAATCTTTGTCCCACGTAAAAACCAGGTTCTTCTTCGTTAACCGTGTTAATGGAGCTGATATTTTTGCGAAGTCTTTGATAAACTTCCTATAATAGCCAGCCAACCCCAAGAAACTTCTTACTTCGGTTGCATTTTTAGGGACCTTCCAATCTTGGATGGCCACCACCTTTGCGGGATCCACTGCTATCACTTCTTTGGAAACCACGTGCCCTAAGAACCGTACTTCCTTCCTCCAGAAGTGACACTTAGAAAATTTTGCCTTAAGGTTATGCGCTCGAAGGGTTTCCAACACTTCCCTAAGATGTAGGGAGTGCTCTTCTTTATTCTTAGAAAAGACTAAGATGTCATCCACAAAGACTACCACGAATTTGTTAAGGTATTCCCTAAACACCCTACTCATCAAATCAACAAAATTTGCAGGGGCGTTTGTCAAACCAAAGGGCATCACTAGCCATTCATAGAATCCGTCAGGAGTCCTAAAAGCAGTCTTATCTATACTATCCTCAGCCACTCTCAGTTGATGAAAGCCAGTGGCTAAGTCCAACTGCGAAAACACTGAGGCGCCAACTAACTGATCAAAGAGATCGTCAATCCTCGGCAGTGGGTGTCGGTTCTTTTTAGTAAGCTTGTTTAGTTCTCTATAGTCCATACAAAGTCTAAGAGACCCATCCGCCTTTGTGGCAAAAACTACTGGAGCACCCCACTCCGATATACTACGTCTTATGAACCCCTTCTCAAGCAACTCCTTTACTTGCTTATTGAGTTCCCTCCTTTCACGAGGAGCCATGTGGCGCACTAGCAAAGATACAGGTTTAGCATTATCCACAAGATAAATTCGAAAGTCTATCTCCCGCTTTGGAGGTAAGCCCTTCACCTCCTCAAACACATCCAGATATTCTCGGACCACTTCTACCGATCGCAGGTTCTCTACAGACGCGTCAAGCGATTCAAGATAACTTAGCATAACGGAATTTATGGGATTACAAAAGATGTCGAGAGCATTACCAAGGCGAGTCACAAGCCTAACTACTCTCCTTTCACAATCAAGAATGGCCTTATTTCTAGACAACCAATCCATTCCTAAAATTAGCCCATAGACCGTGAAGCCCAATACATAAGCATCACATCTAAATTCAACGCTAAGTATAGAGATTTTCAAATCCAAACATATCATGGTCAGATGAGCCGAACCCCCAATTGGATTTGAAACGACCAAGGGATCCTCTACTAAACTGGTGTTCAAGTGGAGTGATTCAACAAATGATGCAGAGATAAATGAATGAGATGCGCCAGAATTGAATAAGGTACGGACAGGATGATCAAACAGAAAAACTAAGCTTTCAACAGAAATTGTTCTACCTCTTTCTTGCAGCGGTGGGGCCGCAATAGCCTGAACTTGCCCCCTTGCCTGCCCTGGTGCCATAAGAGCCTGCACCTGTCCTCCCGAGGTAGACCCTGCCCTCTGCCCCTTCTTTGGACAGTCCTTTACTAAATGTCCCGCATCTCCACAATGAAAACAACCAGTCTTCTTTTTCTTTCTACAATCTTTGCTGAGATGGCCAGGCGTCCCACAATTGAAGCATTTCTTCTTCCCTTTTCCATTATTGTTTTTACCACCCTTCTTATTTTGCTGTTGGGGTTTCTTCTGATCCCCTTTCTTTTCAACTGCCTTATCCTCATGCATAAGTGCCATTTCTACTAGCTTTTCAAAGGTGGCTCCCATAGGGATGTGGGTCATAGCCAACCCTTGCAACGGTTCATTAAAGCCTCTAACGAACCTCAAAGCTTTCTTCTCTGGCGTGTTCACCAAATCCAAGCCAAACCTTGCTAACTGATTAAATTTATTGACATATTCCTTTACTGGTGAGCTCCCTTGCTTTAGTGCCAGGAATTTTTCCATATTTAAGTTCTCCTCTGCCCTTGAAAGAAACTTTGCCTCAAACCTTCGTCTGAAATCCGCCCATGAATCAACTGGACGTTCCCCGTTAGTGACCTCCCACCAAAACGAGGCCTCTCCCTTCATTAACCAAGCAGCTAAACGGACTTTCCTCCCATCTTCCACTTCAAAGATATCCAACAATTCCTCAGTCTCCTTAAGCCAATCTCTGGCCTCCACAAACGTCTCAGTCCCTTGAAAAGTTTTTCCTCCCATAGCCTTGAATTCCTTGCACGTCTTTGCAAAAGTGTCAACACGAGGAGGAGGAGGAGGAGGAATGGGTGCAACTAGGGGTGGAGGAGTATCCGCTGGGCCTGCAGTGGTGGCCCTAGCCTCCAAGTATCTCCTAAACCACCCTGGAATCGTCACACCTTCTGGGAGATTAAGATCTTCAGCCATGCTGAAACGAAAAAGGAAAGATTCAAAATGGAGAATTCGAAAGATAAAGATAAGGATGTGGCTATTTGGGATTATGTTTTTCATAAAAACTCTCTTTAAATAACATGTTTTTTTTTTTGAAAGCACTTCTTCCAAAAATACTTTAGAAAAAAAATATTTTTCTAAAAAAATTTTTTTATCTGTTCTGGTAACCTTATGCTCTGATACCACGTGTAACACCCCACGTCCATTAATGTCACTCACAAAGGGAATGCATTAACTTCCATGGATGTTTTAAGTGAATATAGAACAGTAAAATTACAACAAGACAGATATAAAATAGTACTTGGAAATTCAAAAACTTTATTTCATTGTAGCAGAAGTCAAAACATGTTTGATTACATCATAACACCATATTCAATGTCAAGTACAATATCTATCTTGATAAAACAAGTACATAATCCCATTACATGAATAGCCATTAAAAAGAAAGATAACAAGCTGGACTTTACTTCAGCAGTCCAAGCTTTCCAGAAGATAAGCGATCCAACTAGACTCCACTAGAACTTGGCCCAACCTGCGGACCTGAAGGGAGAAAAAGGATGGAAAAGAGGGGGTCAGACATAAAGTCTGGTGAATATGATAATTCTACAATACTATTACCAAAATAACTGGACTAAGGCATAAGCTGGAAAACAAGAAAATGTCTATGAAGAGCAGATTAAGGACATAGACAATCGCTAAAGGCAACGTTATAGGCGCTCCTAAATACTAAAGGATAAACACTATACTGCACCACACCAGTCACCCTAAAGATTCATCCCACTTAGCTTCACTTAGAATCTTTCCCAATGGCTTTACGTACCCCTAGCTGACTACATAGGTGCCGCCTGCCCCTATCTCCACTAGGTGTACCCTACTTCCCATTATTCGATCGGCTCCCTAACTCGTAGATACCCGTGCTGGCCCCACAGTGGGGTGTATCACTCCCCTAAAGTGGCAACCTGATACAACGGACATGCACGGCTTATACCTACACGATGGAACAACGTCTTACCTACCAGCCCGGGTCCACACACGCATATGAAACCCGTTGGACTTGCGTTGCCACCGCTCCCTGTTTTGGCCTCTTATAGTCAAACCCAGTATGCGTGTCCCGTCCTCGACTTGGGTCGAGCCCACAAAGATACGTTTTGGGATACTGGTTGAAATGGGCCCCCACTATTTACCACAAGCATTCCACCTAAGCTTGTCCCCATTAGTCCATCCCACTTAACCCACTTAGTCATGTTCATTTACATGTGTGTTTGGTTAAGTCTAATCGTATTTTAAATGCCTCTAAAGGCAACCACCAGATTCCTCATGCCACCCAAGGCACCTACTTAACCCCCATGTCCCACCTTACATGATTATCTGGTTAAGTATTTCTTAGTTCATTAAGGCCATAACCTCATAAAGACCTCTCACATTAGACTGGCATTTATGGCAGCTGGATTTGCCGGGCGGGTCCGGGCAGTCTTACACCATAAAAGAGTCTAACCTCGTGTCTTTACAACTGTTATGCTTTAGTTTGGGCCTAGGACCTCTCACATTGGGCCGACATTTGTGACTACTGGATTTGTCGGGCGGGTCCGGGCAGGTTTACATCACAAACGGGTCCAACCTCGTGTCCTAAGCATTGATTATTAATAATAATCCACTTTCCCCCAATTTTAATAATTCCCTACTTGAATTATTAATTACTTCCAATTTTTAACAATGTCCATAATTGACTCAATTATGGACATTCATTCACGGCATGCAACATCTTACAAAATTGCACCCAATTTATTAATTCCTAATATTACCCCTACCCCACGTTTGAACGTTTATTCGCAAAATATATGTTAGACTCGAATAGCCTAACTCATAGCATAAAAGAGATTATCATAATAACAACATGTATATGTGACCAAATGAATCATAATAAGGGGTGAAACTTGCATATGTCCAACTTGCATAGATTATACATGTCATGGATCTAAAGGTGTCAACTTGTTCAAAATTCACCTAATATGATCTCAATCAATTTTCATAAACTTACATATGAACATGTGTGAATCAACATCATCTAATTTTTTTTTAACAACATGGTTTTATATGGGTACACCTAACTCAATAGGCAAATTCCCATAATCAAGTTTTATTTAATTATAGTTTCAAGTTTATGGGTACACCTAACCTAATAGGCAAATTCCCATAAACAAGGTCCATTTAAATTAAGAAAAAAAAACATAACTTTAAGCATGATCCAACAACATCATGATTTTTCAACATAATATAGCATGATTTATAACATGGCATAGTATGATAGTATAACATAGCTTGACATGATTCTCAACATAGCACGACATAGCATAAGAGAATTTACAACATAGCATGACATAGCATATATAATTTACATCATACGACAACATAATAACATAATAAGAGATCCACAATATATAGAATTTACAATTACAAATCACATCACTTTCTTGTGATCCATTCATAACTGAGTCAAATTAGTTTGTAATAGTCTTGTGAGAATCATCATACTCACCAACAAAAGAAAAGAATTAGAGAAAGAGAGATCTTTTGATTTGATTTGTGTAGATTTAGTTGTAGATGATTAGGCTTCCTCTTCTTAGTTTGTGACGGCTATGCTGAACTCCATGGCAGCAGCATGACGGGAGCTTCTCTAATTTTACAAGTGATTTAGGTCTAGGGTCTACCCACTTATTTATAGATTTTAGAATTCATTTAGGCCATTAGATTTAACCTAGAAATAACCGCAGCCGTTCAGACAAGATGGGGTTTATCTTGTTGACTCAGCAATGAGTCAGAAGTGACTTAGCAAACACTCAGCAAATTAATAAACTTCTATTCATGTTTGCATTAACTGCCCATATATATATATATATATATATATATTCTACAATGTACACATTAGATACATCCCCCCTTTTACACACTTATTATTGTTTTTATATACATATTAGATACATCCCCTCTCTTAGACACTTATTAATATTTTTATATTCATATTAGATACATCCCCTCTCTTACACACTTATTAATATTTTTATATTCATATTAGATACATCCCCTCTCTTACACACTTATTAATATTTTTATATTCATATTAGATACATCCCCTCTCTTACACACTTATTAATATTTTAGCAACTTTAGTGTTAATAGAAAATTCGGGGTGTTACACCGCGACCTCGAGCCACTGACGCGGCAGCTTCGTCTCCACCCCCTCCCCAGCGCTGTGAGTTTTTTTATTTAATTATTTGCATTATTTTTCTTTCTTTTCCCTGATTTTAATTAGGAATAAAACTTTTTTTTATTATTTTTATTTTATTTAAAGGTTAGGATTTTATTAGTAGAAAGCTATAATCTTTCATTAAAGAAAGATTGGATTTTCTTTAAGTATAAAAGATAGGATTTTTATATTGTAGAACTATGAAAGATAGGATTTTTATATTGTAAAAATATTAAAGATAGGATTTTTATATTGTAAAAGTATAAAAGATAGGATTTTTATATTGTAGAACTATAAAAGATAGGATTTTTATATTGTAAAAATATTAAAGATAGGATTTTTATATTGTAAAAATAATAAAAATATAATTTTATAAAGTAGAGATGTTAAAAATATGATTTTTATAAAGTAGAAGTATAAATATATAATCTTTTATATAGTTATGATAATAAAAATTCGATCTTTATATATGAAGTAGAAATATAAAAATATAATTTTTATATAGAATGAAGCGTCGAAAATATATATGAAGTAGAAAAAAATATGATTTTTATTTATTAGAATGAGGCAATAAAAATATAATTTTCATATTTGAACAACATGAAAAGAACTGCATTGGAATCCAGATGATCCAACAGTTCAAAAGCAAAACACGGCGGAGTGGAACCCTTTGTGAGAACTTCTCACCTTTAATTTAATTTTCTAGTTGAAATATATACTAGGATGCAGACGGTGTTTAGTAGCACCCGACACCCATCGTCCACAGACCATGGACGGCTTGTATGCTTGGTTGTTAGATTTTGATGTGTAGTTGATTGTGTGATGTGATGTGAAATGAAATAAAATATTTATATAGTTGAAAATATTTTATAGTTAAAAATAGAATTTTAACGTGTATATGAAATGAAATAAAAATAAACAAATCGAATGATTTGTTTATATACACACATTTGACTGATATTGATTGGGACAATAAATTTTACACATCGCCCAACTGCACAAATAAAATCTGTGTTTGATTGTTTGAAACCACACACGGGTATTGGGAAGATATATGACATACACTAATCCCAATAGTTAGTTGTATGTCGATCGATTGATTGACAGACTGTTATGAGCGTTAAATATTTATATTTGATGCTTATACAGTGTAGAATGCACTTTGGATGATGGTTGATTATTCATCGTTGTTACTGTATACATGTGTTGTAGAAAATCCATATAATTCACTTAAGGGTGCGTTTTTTAGAGGTCCCTATTAGGTTTCAAAATATAAAAAAAACCCGGTCATAAACTTATTGTAAATTTAGTCCCTGTTTTTCGAAAATTCATAAAAAAAATATTAAAAAAATATAAAAAAATCACGTAAATTCGTATTTAAATAAAACATGTACTCGCCCAAAAATTCAGATCATAATAAAATCAAAACATGCATCAAAATCGAAAAAATACAGAAAACAACGAAAAATGCAGTAATTTGCATCAAATCATGCACATATTTGGAATACTTGCATTCATCTGTGCAAGTATTTCTCTGTTATATTTTTACATGCAATACTTGCATACATGTGTGCAAGTATTTAAAATAGTTGCATACATGTATGCAAGTTTCTGCACACATTTTATTTTCACATGTAAATACTTGCATACATGTGTGCAAGTATTTCAAATAGTTGCACACATGTATGCAAGTTTCTGCATACATTTTCAACTAAAACAGCTTCAGAAATACTTGCATACATGTATGCAACTATTGGCAAAAGTTGCATACATGTATGCAACTATTTTGCAAGTTTTAAATTCACAATACATCCCTGTAATTAATGTTTTCTCTGTAAACCCGCCCCCTATTTTAGCTGCCGCCTGGAATCTTCCGCCTGCCACTTTCCATACCTCCGCCTCTTTCGTTTTCTGTCCAAATTTTCAGGCGCTATCACTTAAAAAAAAAAAAAAATTCTGAAATCTGTAAATATTCTCGGAAGTCCACAGAAATTAAAAAAAAAAAGTTGCATCAATGTATGCAACTTTTACGAATAGTTGCATACATTTATGCAACTATTCGAATACACATGCATATATTTATGCACGCCTGTTTGAAAAATTGCATACATGTATGCAGTTTTTCTATATAACTGCATACATGTGTGCATATATGTCAAAATACATGCAAACGTGAATAAGTTGCACGTAGGTATGCAGTTTTTAAACAAATGCATCAGCAGATGCATGTTTTAACAATATGTGCATACATGTATGCATTTATACTGCAGTTTTGACGCAGATTTGAAATAAATGCATACAGGTATGCAACTAATCGACTTATATGCATGTTTTGATGCAATTTACTGCATTTCGTTGATTTTCTGTATTTCATGATTTCGACGTTGTTTTTAATGTTTTTTTGATCTGATTTTTTTCACGATTAATTGTTTTAATTAAATACGAATTTACATGGTTTTTTAATATATTTTTTATATTTTTTTATATGTTTTTGAAAATAGGGACCTAATTTACAATAAGTTTATGACCGGATGTGAGCCTAATTAAGTTTCGTTTTAGGGATGTGTGCCTAATATTCACTTAACATTATATGGTAATTGATTGGGCCTCATTCAATATTTGAAAAAGAAATATTTGAAATAGAATATTGGAAAATAGAAATATATGAAGCCGTGTAGATTACATTGACGCCATTTTGATGTGAACGATATTTATATCGGTTTTATTCATTTTATAATGAATACCGAAAGTGATTTCAAAATCTGATATTTTGAAAAGAATTAGAATTCAATTTGATTCTTTGACTTGATAATTAATGGAATGTGATTTTTGGTTTATCGTGAACCGTCTTTAAAATGACACTGATTCTTTAAACCAGTTAAAGATTAAAACTAAGTGGAGTTTTAATGAATCTTTAATTAGATTGAAAAGATCGTGAATGGAGTATCACCAGTTTTGCTCCAGGCGATAGTTAAATCTTTAATTAGATTTGAGCGTGAAATGGTAATTGAATTTACCGATAACACCGTGGTGTTAGATATGAAGTATTACCAGTTTTACTTCATGGGATAAATAGGTTGGGATTGGGAAATAAAATAAATAATTACTTCGGTGTGGTTCGCTAATCTCGACTAGTTTGAATTGATATTAAAAGAAGATTAAAGAATAAATTTAAAGAATTATCTTTGATAAAATTAATGGGAACCTTTCCCAAAGTATAAGAATATTTGAACAAAAGAATATTCTGAATTGGAATGAGGCGTATGTTGTGTTTGTGTAACACTTGTTTATTATATACGCGAGTTATTCAGAAAGACCGGGTTGATCCCATTCTGAATAACTGATTCGACGTGGTGTCGAAGATGAAGACGGTGGTCGAAGACCGGAAATCTTCACATCGTTTGGGTGATTGCTGATAATCTCCATTGGGCTATACACCCAAGAGGAGAGAAACAGTTGGTGATCGTCTAGACGTACTTGGAGATTGATGGATATGCGGGGTCCTAGGTGCCTCGGTTTCGTTCAGACCCAGAACAGACTTGTAAATGGACTGTGTGTCTGACATTGGATTTTAGTCTGTGTGATTGATTTCTATTAAATATATATCTGTTTGGCGGCGAAGGATTTATTCTCTTGCTTAACGCCCTTCTCTGAGACGTACGAGCTCAGGGGTTATATACTGATGGATATCAAACGCATAGAATGAATTGCCTGTGTGGCATGCCTAAGTGGCGAATGATCGAGGCTTCTGTTGAAAAGCAAAGTCTTGTGGATGATGATCAAAGCACGGCATGTGTGGCGTAGCTTTGTGTAACGTAGATTCGCGAGCCTCACACCCCGGTGTGAACCGAAACGGGAGAGGGCCTCAGGAAGGACATGCGTTTCTTTCTAGCTAGAAGTGGCGTCAGTGGTTTTACACGCCCTGACGAGTTTTACTTATGTGGTTGTTGCTGTTGCGAGGCGCCTCGGTTTGATCGGACGATCCGGGTCCGATGGAGTCATTTATTGGCTCATTTACGCCCCATAGGGCGGAGAGACGTACTGTTCAGGCATTTTAATCCACATCGGTGGACCAGCCCTGTCGCTCCAAGGCTTGACTGAGTACTTGCCTAAGACATGGGCTAGATTGTCTCGAATCGGTAGAGGACGATCCCTGGCCTCGGTTCACAGATGGAAATCCAATTTCCAAATACGTGATAATTCGGTTTTAGTTGTAATCCTATATATGGCGACATAGTGGGATGGGGCACTCATGCCGTCTATGATTGATACTTATGATTTGAAGTTGTTTTATACACTATACACTTATTATAGTATCAAAAGATTTGTTTTAAACGTATCAAGCATTTTTGGCGATTATAAGGTAAAAACCCTATCCTCCGGCTTGCGTTGCATTGTGTGATGGGAAATAGGTCTTATAATAGCTTCATTTTTCTTTATTTAGCTTTGCGCGGTTTGTTTTATGCACTGGTATTCTTGGGAGGAAACCCGTTCCGTGTTATACGGCGTGGTCCGTTGATTTGCCTAACTTTAAAAATAAAGATTAATAACTGTTTTAGTTCTCACACCAGTCCCATGACTGACCTGGAGTTTATTGTTTTAACCTAAACTCTGGGTGCCCTCATTTTGACACGGGCAGCTATTAGTTTTGTTTTTGCATATTTATATCCACAGGATCCTGGTTTGCAGCTGGAATGATATCCGGAAAGCTTTGTATCCGTATATCTCTTCTAGTTGTGTATTGTATTATTTTCCGCTGTTATGTATTTAAATATAATTTAAATCTCTGATATTTCTGTGTAATATTTATTTATTCATACTCTGTATATTCTTGTAATCTGATGCATTGTTGTAATATACAATGAAATGTTCTTCCATCTGCGTTCTGTTTTGTCGTGTTCTCAAAAACAATCAAGCGTTTCGAACGGTCTAGATCGGTTTAGCGACTGATTCAGATCAAGCGAAATTCCCAGTCGTCACATTTGGTATCAGAGCTTTGGTTTACAAAGCTCAGAGAACAACACACATTAGAACCATACGAAAGAATTCATCAGATATTGGATTAGTAATATCTAATTAGAATGACTCGTTAGAGATGGGATCAGTAGTATCCTAGAACGAGTGTGAAGAGTATATTTTTCAAATGAAAACAATTTTGTTTTGAAAATTTAAACCATTTTATTCGTATTTGATTATTTATTTAAATTGATATGGACAATCCAATATATAAAGATTATGTATATGTGTCTTGCAAACGTGTGTTCGAAGTTTAAATATACTGGGTAGATATAGAATCCCTCTAGTGCCCGGGGATAATTCTGGTGATGGGGCACCATCACCAGTATTTATTTTCGAGTTTCGAAAGTGAGATTTCTATATATTTCCAATTGACTGGTGTGAGAACCGAAATTAGATAGGGCTTATCGTTGTGAATTGGCATCGAAAACATGATTTTCTGTATATGTATATGTATCAAAATTATGAATTTGAAACGTTAATCCACTAATTGATTGATGTTTGTGTTGTTTTTTTATTTGTTTGATAATTTTGAACCATTACGCCTAATTGTATCAAATATTGAATTGTATTGAAAATTAGTCGCATTTGCTTGCATATACATGTACTTACATTGAACAGGTCATAGCAAGGAGGCTAGAGCAGAGAATAAAATTTGTTTGCCCAACAAATAGGTACATGTTTATCATAATTTACTGTTTTGTTTGGGTGATGATGATTTTATGAGCCGATTGGCTTTTTCTTTTTGAGATAAGAGTGCCTATATGGCAATTTCAGGATTTTCTCGTGCTCCCGGTGCAGGGGAGGTTATGGCGAAATTTTTCGAAAATTTAGGGTGTTAGCCAAATTTTTGAAAAATTTGAAAAGTTCTTAGAAACTGAAAAGTTGAAGAACTTAAGCCGTAGTCAAAATAACGAAAATTGAGTTGACTTGTGAAACAACTTTCGGCTTTGTTCCTTTTCGGGGACGAAAAGTTTTAAGTGGGGGAGATTGTAATAACCCGGAAATCTGGGCCAGTTTTAAATTTTTGTTTTGGCAATTTTAGCGAATTTTGAATATTTAAAATAGATTATTTTAAATAATATCGATGAGAAATTTATTTTGAATATAATTCGAACGTATATATTCGTTTGAATCGACGATAGAATATAAATATTTATTTATATTTATAAAAGGGATTGAAAATGGTGCGGTAGTTCGATAATTCGATTTCAAACTTCAAATGAAAGTACCAGGTGCAAAATAAACCGGATTTTAGCGAAACCAAAAATAATAGAATCTAATAGAGAATATCTTTCCAACGAATCCGAAAAATCAAGATTTCATAGTGGGAATCAAAAGATACGTCAAGTTGAAAATTCTGAATAGTCACTATGGAATTCAGGCCCTTAAAAATGGAAATTTTGCAAACGACCTCGGATTTTGACAAAACCACTTTTGTTGGATCTGCGATGTCAAATTATTGCTAGGTTTCAAATTTCATAATTTTTCGAATCAATATGTGAGCGTGGCAAAGGAAAACGCGTTTGACCAGTTTCAGTTGATTTTAATCGACTGGAAAATGGCCATTTTTCAAACGTCTCAGAATTTGATGAAACTAGTTTTGTTAGGACCGTATCGTCAATACGAAGCTAGAAAATATTTTTCTAGAATTTTTCGAGTTAGTATGTGGCCCCGGTAAATTGAAATACGCATTCAAATTCAATATATAGAGTTATATGTTGATTTTGACGAAAACTGATCGAAACGAATGAATCAGCTTACAAAACATATCCCATTGTGTTCAGAATGGGGGTATTACCCTAGGGACGACAGTCGGTGGGTTCGATTTTGAATTCGAAATAAAAGTTCGCTTTATAAAATAAATAAATATAATAATATAAAAAAAAAATCAATAACCCCCCTCCCTTTTTCCTCTTTCCTCATTCACGTTCAAAGGAAAAAATAAAATAAAATAAAAGGGGGCGCTCCTCAAATCGATGGCGGCTATCGCCACCGCCACCTGACGCCGCCGAAGGTGGGCCACCCCATCGCCGCGCTCCAGCCAAGCACCCCCTCGTGCGACCTCTCTTCTCTGCTCCCTCTCTCCTCCTCCACTTAAGAAACCCGCCACGCCCCATCTCGAGAACCCCACCATCCCACAGTCCACCGCACTCCCTCCAGGCCGACGCCGCCGCTCCCATCGACACCCCCTCCTCCGTGCGCCACCGCCTCCTCCAGCCTCCTTCCCCCCCTCTTCTAAAACGACCGTGCCCTCCCCCTATTTCCCTCCAAACCGCGACCTCGAGCCACTGACGCGGCAGCTTCGTCTCCACCCCCTCCCCAGCGCTGTGAGTTTTTTATTTAATTATTTGCATTATTTTTATTTTTCTTTCTTTTCCCTGATTTTAATTAGGAATAAAACTATTTTTTTATTTTATTTTATTTAAAGGTTAGGATTTTATTAGTAGAAAGCTATAATCTTTCATTAAAGGAAGATTGGATTTTTTTTAAGTATAAAAGATAGGATTTTTATATTGTACAACTATAAATGATAGGATTTTTATATTGTAAAAATATTTAAGATAGGATTTTTATATTGTAAAAGTATAAAAGATAGGATTTTTATATTATAGAACTATAAAAGATAGGATTTTTATATTGTAAAAATGTTAAAGATAGGATTTTTATATTGTAAAAATATCAAAAATATAATTTTATAAAGTAGAGATGTTAAAAATATGATTTTTATAAAGTAGAGATGTTAAAAATACGATTTTTATAAAGTAGAAGTATAAAAATATAATCTTTTATATAGTTATGATAATAAAAATTCGATCTTTATATATGAAGTAGAAATATAAAAATATAATTTTTATATAGAATGAAGCGTCGAAAATATATATGAAGTAGAAAAAAATATGATTTTTATTTATTAGAATGAGGCAATAAAAATATAATTTTCATATTTGAACAACATGAAAAGAACTGCATTGGAATCCAGATGATCCAACAGTTCAAAAGCAAAACACGGCGGAGTGGAACCCTTTGTGAGAACTTCTCACCTTTAATTTAATTTTCTAGTTGAAATATATACTAGGATGCAGACGGTGTTTAGTAGCACCTGACACCCGTCGTCCACAGACCATGGACGGCTTGTATGCTTGGTTGTTAGATTTTGATGTGTAGTTGATTGTGTGATGTGATGTGAACTGAAATAAAATATTTATATAGTTGAAAATATTTTATAGTTAAAAATAGAATTTTAACGTGTATATGAAATGAAATAAAAATAAACAAATCGAATGATTTGTTTATATACACACATTTGACTGATATTGATTGGGACAATAAATTTTACACATCGCCCAACTGCACAAATAAAATCTGTGTTTGATTGTTTGAAACCACACACGGGTATTGGGAAGATATATGACATACACTAATCCCAGTAGTTAGTTGTATGTCGATCGATTGATTGACAGACTGTTATGAGCGTTAAATATTTATATTTGATGCTTATACAGTGTAGAATGCACTTTGGATGATGGTTGATTATTCATCGTTGTTATTGTATACATGTGTTGTAGAAAATCCATATAATTAACATTATATGGTAATTGATTGGGCCTCATTCAATATTTGAAAAAGAAATATTTGAAATAGAATATTGGAAAATAGAAATATATGAAGCCGTGTAGATTACATTGACGCCATTTTGACGTGAACGATATTTATATCGGTTTTATTCATTTTATAATGAATACCGAAAGTGATTTCAAAATCTGATATTTTGAAAAGAATTAGAATTCGAATTGAAAGTGAATAGAAATAAATTCGAATTAAATTGAATGGAAATGAATTCGAATTGAAATTGAATAGAAATGAATTCGAATTGAAATTGAATAGAAATGAACTCGAATTGAAAGTGAATAGAAATAAATTCGAATTAAATTGAATGGAAATGAATTCGAATTGAAATTGAATAGAAATGAATTCGAATTGAAATTGAATAGAAATGAATTCGAATTGAAATTGAATAGAAATGAATTCGAATGGAAATTGAATATAAATGAATTTGAATTGAAATCAATTTGAAATGAATTTAAATCGAATTTATAAGGAAAAATTCAATTTTGATTTGAATTTGAAAAGTAGTTGAAATCATTTTGAAAACAAATTTAAAACGATTTATATAATACGTTTTAAAAGGGAATCGATGAAGTATATATTATATATATAATATAATGGCCTGAATAGAACGTGCCGCGGCAGTTCGTGAATTTCGACCATTGACTTCGAATGGATATTGCGGGAGATCCGACCGTCGGATTCTCCTAAAATTGGAACCATTGGGTTCGTATCGAAAAGAGCTTTCTAATGAATATTGGAAATTTGAAATCTAACAGTTGGATTTGGAATTATGTCTAAATCAAATTTGAAAAAGGTCGCTGTAAGTGTAGTTCGATGGCCGTTGATGGAAATCGACTATACGGGCCTCGATAAAATTATTAAAAATAGTAATAATTTGTGTAAAATCATAAGAAATGATTTGTGAAGAATTGGGATGAAAAACTCCAGATTTGAAAAGATAAAAATAGATTTTTATCGAAATGAACTAGTTTTGAACTAGAGTAGCAATTTGTTTATTTTCTTAAAAATAAATAAATTGGATTTGAAAATGGTTTTGAAAATAACCAGAATTTCCAATAATTGAATTGGATTGGATTTGAATCGAAATTGTCTGTGGCATATTTCGATGTTGGATTTCGTGATGATACAGGTATTGTTATGGGAATTTGAAAGATATATTTATATCGTTATTTCCAATACGATATTTGTTAGTCGTAGAATTTGATGTTGAATATAAGCCGATATATTTTCGATTCACAGCCTTGTATTTAATATCAAATGTGATTTGGGTTTGTCGTGAATGGTGTCTTCATTAACACTGTTCTTAAGCCCAGTTGAGAAAAGATTAAATCTTTTTATTTGGATTTAATGAAGTGTATCAATTAAATAATATTTAATTGGAATTGAATTGGTATTGATTTTTGGGTTTATCGTGAACCGTGTTTTAAATGACACTGATTCTTTGACCTGATAATTAATGGAATGTGATTTTGGGTTTATCGTGAACCGTCTTTTAAATGACACTGATTCTTAAACCCAGTTAAAGATTAAAACTAAGTGGAGTTTTAATGAATCTTTAATTAGATTGAAAAGATCGTGAATGGAGTATCACCAGTTTTGCTCCAGGCGATAGTTAAATCTTTAATTAGATTTGAGCGTGAAATGGTAATTGAATTTACCGATAACACCGTGGTGTTAGATATGAAGTATTAACAGTTTTACTTCATGAGATAAATAGGTTGGGATTGGGAAATAAAATAAATAATTACTTCAGTGTGGTTCGCTAATCCCGACTAGTTTGAATTGATATTCAAAGAAGATTAAAGAATAAATTTAAAGAATTTATCTTTGATAAAATTAATGGGAACCTTTCCCAAAGTATAAGAATATTTGAACAAAAGAATATTCTGAATTGGAATGAGGCGTATATTATGTTTGTGTAACACTTGTTTATTATATACGCGAGTTATTCAGAAAGACCGGGTTTATCCCATTCTGAATAACTGATTCAACGTGGTGTCGAAGATGAAGACGGTGGTCGAAGACCGGAAATCTTCACATCGTTTGGGTGATTGCTGATGATCTCGATTGGGCTGTACACCCCAGATGAGAGAAATAGTTGGTGATCGTCCAGACGTACTTGGAGATTGATGGATATGCGGGGTACTAGGTGCCTCCGGTTTCGTTCAGACCCAGAACGGACTTGTAAATGGACTGTGTGTCTGACATTGGATTTTAGTCTGTGTGATTGATTTCTATTAAATATATATCTGTTTGGCGGCGGAGAATTTATTCTCTTGCTTAACGCCCTTCTCTGAGACGTACGAGCTCAGGGGTTATATACTGATGGATATCTAACGCATAGAGTGAATTGCATGTGTGGCATGCCTAAGTGGCGAATGATCGAGGCTTATGTTGAAAAGCAAAGTCTTGTGGATGATGATCAAAGAACGACCTGTGTGGCGTAGCTTTGTGTAACGTTGATTCGTGAGCCTCACACCCCGGTGTGAACCAAAACGGGAGAGGACCTCAGGGAGGACATGCGTTTCTTTCTAACTAGAAGTGGCCTCAGTGGTTTTACACGCCCTGACGAGTTTGACTTATGTGGTTGTTGCTGTTGTGAGGCGCCTCGGTTTGATCGGACGATCCGGGTCCGATGGATTCATTTGTTGGCTCATTTACGCCCCATAGGGCGGAGAGACGTATTGTTCGGGCATTTTAATCCACATCGGTGGACCGGCCCTGTCGCTCCAAGGCTTGACTGGGTACTTGCCTGAGACATGGGCTAGATTGTCTCGAATCGGTAGAGGACGATCCCTGGCCTCGGTTCACAGATGGAAATCCAATTTCCAAATACGTGATAATTCGGTTTTAGTTGTAATCCTATATATGGCGACATAGTGGGATGGGGCACTCATGCCGTCTATGATTGATACTTATGATTTGAAGTTGTTTTATACACTATACACTTATTATAGTATCAAAAGATTTGTTTTAAACGTATCAAGCATTTTTGGCGATTATAAGGTAAAAACCCTATCCTCCGGCTTGCGTTGCATTGTGTGATGGGAACTGGGTCTTATAATAGCTTCATTTTTCTTTATTGAGCATTGCGCTGTTTGTTTTATGCACTGGTATTCTTGGGAGGAAACCCGTTCCGTGTTATACGGCGTGGTCCCTTGATTTGCCTAACTTTAAAAATAAAGATTAATAACTGTTTTAGTTCTCACACCAGTCCCATGACTGACCTGGAGTTTATTGTTTTAACCTAAACTCTGGGTGCCCTTATTTTGACACGGGCAGCTAGTAGTTTTGGTTTTGCAGATTTATATCCACAGGATCCTGGTTTACAGCTGGAATGATATCCGGAAAGCTTGGTATCCGTATATCTAATCTAGTTGTGTATTGTATTATTTTCCGCTGCTATGTGTTTATATATAATTTAAATCTCTGATATTTCTGTGTAATATTTATTTATTCATAATCTGTATATTCTTGTAATCTGATGCATTGTTGTAATATACAATGAAATGTTCTTCCGTCTGCGTTCTGTTTTGTCGTGTTCTCAAAAACAATCAGGCGTTTCGAACGGTCTAGATCGGTTTAGCGACTGATTCGGATCGAGCGAAATTCTTGGTCGTCACATTTGGACGAAAAGTTTTTAAGTGGGGGAGACTGTAACAACCCTAAATTTTGGGGTAAAATTTAAAAATTTATTTTAAGTTATTTTAATGAGTTTTGATATTTAAAATAATTTATTTTAAATAAAAGGATTACGTTTTCCTTTGTATTATAAAAAGATTTAAGTAGTATCAATTATGTAAGGTAAATTATTATATGTAGTGGGAAAAATAAAAGGTATTATTTTTGCATTAGGAGTTTACAAAACAAAATATTTATGACACACAAAGTTTACATTTTTGTGAAATTAGTTTGACACAATACCACAATTGAGAATTAAACAATAAATCTAAATTAGAATGTTTTTACTTGGAATCTAAAATATGCAATTGTTTAATAATGAAACAAATGAATTAAATCGTATATACACATCCGTAAGGAAAATTTAGTAATGAGAACTAAAAGGTTGTTATTGTTAGTCTTAATTGTGTATTAACATGATTTATATTATTATTCAAATTTAGATCCGTTCTTTAATTTTACATAAGTGTGCATGCAATCATTTATCTCTTCCACATTTTAAAACATGGTTGCATCTTTTTACCTCTTTGTTCTCCAACCTTTTAAGTCAAATTAACAAAACATATGCTACATTTTAATACATGCACCTAAAAGTCTCTCTCTCTCTCTCCCATTTATATTTACTTTTGGAATTTGAACAAAATTGATAATGCTACATTTGCAGGCTTTATGATCAATAAATGTTGATTTAAATGAAAAGAAGCAAAAAAATATTCCGAATATATTAAGAAACAAGATATTAATTAATCCCTGCTGTGATTAGACATGGTATCTTTTTCTTAACCTACTATGCGTCCAAATAAAAAGTTGCATTTAAATGTACCCTTTTTATTACACTAAAAAGATTGAAAGAGAAGTATGATTTGTTTATAATAAAAGGACCAAATTGTATTAAATGACTGTTGTTATATAAAAATGCTTGGACATTGCAATTGACATTTTTAATGAAAGGAACGAAATTATAAAAATGTCCATTACTATAGGAAATGTATTTACATTGGATTTTGCATTCTAGATGTTTTATATTAAAATGAACACTGTTATGATAATAATGTTTTACATTAAAGTTTTACATTCTTATGTAAGTGAACCTTTTTAAAAATGGTCATTGCACTAACAAAAAAAAGGGTTTTCATAGAACTTTACATTTTTAATGTAAACATTAAATGACCATTGTCATATTGAAATGTCTTTACCTGTAAAATATATATATTTTGATGTAACCCAACATTAAAAATAGTTATTTGTCATATAGAAATGCATGAACATTGCATTATACATTTATCTTGAAATGGAAAATTGCATTTTTCAATGTGATCATATTATGAAATCAAAAGTTACGTTTTTATATGTAAATAAAGAATTAAGTTATTAATATAAATCATAATGGGCAGGTTATAAATATAAATTGTAATGGAACCACGTGTATATTTCTATTCTTTTTATTCCTATCCATCCAATTAAATACCTTCCCATTCTTTCTCTTTGTCTTAATCTATTTTGAAATTTGAATAAGAGAACCACGTGTATATTTCTATTCTTTTTATTCATATCCATCCAATTAAATACCTTTCCATTCTTTCTCTTTGTCTTATTCTATTTTGAAATTTGAATAAGAGAAACGGGCCTTAAGGGTTTAATCAAATAATGTTTTAATATAAATATACCCTTTGGAAAATACCCCAAACCCTAATTTGTTTCTACAGCCGCCGCCTCTCTTAAGTGGATGGCTGAAAATGTGAAGCGACCCAAACTTCCCCGGTCTGCGAAGAGATGAGAAAGAACGAATTACTGTGAGGACAAGACAAATCAGAACGCAGACGGAAGAACATTTCATTGTTATTACAACAATTCCATCAGATACAAGTATATACAGAGTATAAATGAATAAATTACATTCGATAAATATCAGAGATTACAATAAATTACATAGCAGCGGAAAAATAATACAAAGCACAAACTGAAAGTAATGCACAGATACAGAGCTTTCCGAGCATCATTCCAGCTGTAAACCAGGATCCTGTGAATATAAATCTGCAAAACCAAAACTATTAGCTGCCCGTGTCGAAAATAGGGGCACCCAGAGTTTAGGTTAAAACAATAAACTCCAAGTCAGTCATGTGACTGGTGTGAGAACTAAAACAGTTATTTAAAACTTTACTTTAAAAAAAAGAGTAATTCAAGGGTCCACGCCGTATAACACGGAACGGGTTTCCTCCCAAGAATACCAGTGCATAGAATAAACAACGCAATGCTTTTTCGAAAAATGAAGCTATTATAAGACCCAGGTCCCATCACACAATGCAACGCAAGCCGGAGGATAGGGTTTTCCCTTATAATAGCCAAACATGCTTGGTACGTTTAAAACAAATCATTTGATACTATAATAAGTGTATAGTGTCAAAACATTTTCAATCATAAATATCAATCCTAGGCGGCATGAGTACTATATATCATGTCGCCATACTAGGCTCTACAAATAAAACTGACATACACGTAATGGAAATTGGATTTCCGTCATGATTCGAGGCAAGGGGCAAGCTCCTCTCCGCTTCGAGACACTCTAGCAAATGTCCCCGGACTACGCACTCTGGGTAACCCTTGGATCGGCTGGGCCGGTCCTCTCTTACGTTTGAGGATTGGCAATTCCTAAACACACGTTTCCCGGTCCTTATAGACCTATAATCGAGGCGCCTCATTCCAACAACCACAAAGGTGAAAAGTATATAAATGTCAGGGCTGGTAAGTCACTGACACCACCAAAGCTAGAAAGAAACGTCGTGTTCTCCCAATGGTCCATATCCCGTTTTTAACTCATACCGAGGTGTGAGGCTCGCGAATTCACGTTATAGACAAAGCTACGCCTCAAAGGCCGTGCTTTGATCATCAACCACAAGACTTTGCTTTTCAACAGAAGCCTTGATCCATGCAACTCAGTATGCCACACAGGCAATTCATGCCATGCGACTGATGTCCATCGATATACAACCTCTGAGCTCGTACGTCTCAGAGAAGGGCGTTAAGCAAGAGAATAAATTCTCCACCGCCAAACAGATGTATATTTAATAGAGATCAATCAACACAGAATAAAGTCCAATGTCAGACACACAATCCATTTACAAGTTTGTTCTGGGTCTGAACGAAACCGGAGGCACTTTCCTCGTATATCCATCGATCTCCAAGTACGTCTGGACGACCACCAACTATTTCCATCCTCTTGGGTGTACAGCCCAATCAGGATCATCAATAATTATCCAAACGATATGAAGACTTCCGGTCTTCAACCACCGTCATCATCTTCGACTTATCGTCGAATCGGTTATTCAGAATGGGTATAAACCCGGCCTTTCCGAACAACCCGCGTATATTAAAAACAAATGTTACACAAACACAACATAAGCCTCATTCCAATTCATCAGTCACTAACCGTAAATCAGTAAGAGAGCAATTCCCCAAATATTAACCCCGAAGGCCGAAACCAACATCAGATCAATACCCAAGAAACCATTATTCTTAACTAACCTACAGCTAGTTTCTAAATCTCAATTCTTAGGGAAAAGTTCCCATTAATTTTATCCAAGATAAATTCTTTAAAATTTATTCTTTAATCTTCCATTGGATGTCGTATCAAACCAAACTATGGTTTTTCCAAACTAGTCGAGATTAGCGAACCACACCGAAGTAGTTATTTATTTTATTTCCCAATCCCAACTTATTCATCCCATGAAGCAAAACTGGTAATACTCCATATCTAACACCACAGTGTTGTCGGTAAAATTAATTACCATTCCACGTTCAAATCTAATTAAAGATTTAACTATCGCTTTGGAGCAAAGCTGGTGATACTCCATTCTCGCTCACTTTCCAAATTTGATAATTTAACTTATCAATTCACATTTCAATCTAATTGCAAATTCATTAAAACTCCTTTTACTGGGTTAAAGAACTAGTGTCATTTAAAACACCCTTCACGATAAACCCACGAATCAATTCTATTTAAAACCCATTTCAAATCCAATTTATTTATTTAAAAATAAATGGGTTTTAATTTCAGTTCAAAACTAGTTCATTTCGATAAAAAACTATTTTTATCTTTTCAAATAGGGAGTTTTTCATCCCAATTTTTCCCAAATCATTTCTTATGATTTTACACAAATTATTACTATTTTTACTAATTTTATCAAGGCCCGTACAGTCGATTTCCACCAATGGCCATCGAACTGCACTTACAGCGACCTTTTCCAAATTTGATTTGGACGTATCTCCAAATCCAACCGTTAGATTTCTAATTTCTAATATTCGTTAGAAAGCTCTTTTCTAAACGAACCCAACGGTTCTGGTTTTAGGAGAACCCGACGGTCGGATCTCCCGTAATATCCGTTCGAAATCAATGGTCGAAATTCACAAACTGCCGCGGCGCGGCGCGTTCTATTCAGGCCATTATATTATATATATAGTATATATAATATATATTTCGTCGATTCCTATTTGAAACGAATTTTATAAATAGTTTTAAATTCGTTTCAAAAACATTTCAACTTCCATTTCCAATTCAAATCAAATTCATTTTCTATTCAATTCAATTCAAATTCGTTTTCTATTCAATTCAATTCAAATTCGTTTTCTATTCAATTCAAATTCGTTTTCAATTCAATTCAATTCAAATTCGTTTTCTATTCAATTCAATTCAAATTCGAATATAATCGATATAAATATCGTTCACGTCAAAATAGCGTATATCTAATCAACACGACTTTTAATATTTCAATAATCCCGTTATTCTGTTCAATAAATGAATATTTATTCTATTCAATACGTGAATCTATATTTTTGCCAACACATGACTAATCTCAACGAATGAGTACCGTCCACGTATGACTATTTTTGTTATTTAATATATTTTGTAAAAATTATGGTATATGTCGTTTGATTTTAAATCAGACTCCAACCGTAAATTAGTAAGAGGACGATTCCCTGAATATTAACCCCGAAGGCCGAAACCAACATCAGATTAATATCCAGGAGACCACTCATCTTATCTATTTTCCAATTAGTTTCTAATTTTATATATGATAAAGATGTAAATTTTATTGTTAAAATATTTCGTTCAACACATGACTAATCTCAACGGATGAGTATTGTCAACACATGAACCTTTATTTTATAAAGATAAAGATGTAAATTTTATTGTTAAAATACTTCGTTCAACACATGACTAATCTCAACGGATGAGTACAATCAACACATGAACCTTTATTTTATAATATAAAAATGTAAATTTTATTGTTAAAATACTTCGTTCAACACATGACTAATCTCAACGGATGAGTACAGTCAACACATGAACCTTTATTTTATAATATTCTTTATCTTCTAAATTGGAATGAGGCCCAATCAATCACCATATAAAGTTAATTATATGGATTCCATACAACACATGTATATAATAGCAATGATAAACAATCAACCATCATCCAAGGTGCACCACACAACTGCATAAGCATCAAATATAAATAATCGATGCTTACACAGTCTGTCGACCAATCGATCGACATATAATTAAATAATTGGGATTAGTGTACGCCAAATATCATCCCAACACCCGTGTGGGGTTTCAAATCAACAAACATAGATTTTTATTTGTGCAGTTGGGCGATGTGTAAAATTTATCGTCCCAATCAATGTCAGTCAAATCAGTGTACATAAACAAACCGTCCGGTTTGTAAATGAATATTTATTTATTCACATTCACGTTAAAAAATTATATTTTTAACGATAAAATATTTTATTTCAACACATGAATTTTTATTCAGTTCAATTATCAAATAAAATGATATCTTTATTTTTCTAACTTGTTTTAGAAAATTTCGGCGGCATAACGGCACGATACTAGAAACGGGACGAGGCCTAGCCTTATCCCCGGTCTAGTGATGGCCCACGCCATTCACACATCAATCAAATCAATTTCAATTCACCAAACAACCAAATTTAGATCAAATAATCTAACCAACTACACAGCCAAACAAACAAGTCCATGGTCTGTGGACGATTGTGTCGGGTGCTACTAAACACCGTCTACATCCTAGTATATATGTATAACTAGAAAAAGAAATTGAAGAGTGAGAAGTTCTCACCGATAGCTATTCCAACTTCACGCCACTGCAAATGTAGAAGTCTTCGTCATTCTCGCCTTTAGTCTCTTTCGTTGCCCGTAGCCACTACATATATAAAATCACATTTTTATATTGCTATTCAATATATAAAAATCGAATTTTTACTTCGCTATTCAATATATAAAAATCCTATTTTTACATCGTTATTCAATATATAAAAATCGAATTTTTACTTTGCTATTCAATATACAAAAATCGAATTTTTACTTCGCTATTCAATATATAAAAATCGAATTTTTACTTCGCTATTCAATATATAAAAATCGAATTTTTACTTCGCTATTCAATATATAAAAATCGAATTTTTACTTCGCTATTCAATATATAAAAATCGAATTTTTATAATCACGCTATATGGATAAAAATTCTATTTTCACACCGCTACTATATAGATAAAAATTATATTTTTACATCGTTATTATATAGATAAAAATTCTATTTTTATACCGCTATTCTCTATATAAAGATTTCGCCTTTTCATTTCATCTCAATAAAAATCACATTGTTAAGTTGTTGTTCATATGGTAAAAACCATATTTTTATATGAATAAAAATGATACCTTCATATAAATAAAAATCAAAACTTTCCTATAATTAACAACCTCGTCTTTCTATGAATAAAAAAAAATTAATCTTTCTTTGATAACTTCACTAAATTCCCAGACCTTTATAGTGTAAAAAAACAAAGTTTAACACAAATAAATAAAATAAATATAAAAGGTATAAGAAAGAAAAATCTTACAGCGGAAAAAGGGGCGATTTCTGCGAGCAATGGCTGGAAGGAGGGGTACGGGGTCTCGTTCGCTCGTGAGGAGGAAAAGGGGTCGGAGGAGTTAGGGCACGCTGGGGGTTTCGTGCTTGAACGTGGAGGGAGTGGAGGGTGTTGCGCAAGTTGGAGGAGGGGAGGAGCAGGCGCAGGGAGGTCAGAACCGGGGGGAGGGGGTGCGGCATCGACCGCCATCGAGGGGGGGCTGCGGCTGCACCTTCTTTTTTTTTCTTCCATTAGATCGATTGAAATTAACTGGGGGGCAGAGGGATTTAAGGGGAGAGAAGAGGGTTTTATTATTTTAAATTTCAAAAAGTTGACTTTTTCATACGACCTCTAAACGAGGCCCACCGCCTGTCGTCCATAGTATTTTACCCCCATTCCGAACACAATGGGATATGTATCGTAAGCTGATTCAATCGTTTCGATCAGTTTCCGTTAAAATCAACATATAACTCTATATATTGAATTTGAACGCGCATTTCAATTTACTGGTGTGACGATCCCAAAACCCCGTGACACGGTGTTAAGGATAATCATTGGAATATAACACATTAATCATCATTAGCAGATCACAGATAATAGCATAAACAGAAAATAGAATAATTTACACACATATGACAGCGGAATCATATAGATAACATCACATCAGAGAAGCACAGTACAGGATACAACTTAGTACATAATGATACATAATCAGTCACCATCGCCTGAGGCGGAATCATACATAAAGAGTACACAAAAGGAATATCAGTCTACATCGCCAGTGGCGGAATCATAATATAGATACAATAATGGCGGAGAAAATCCAAGTTAGCACAGTGTAGTCAAGCCTCGCCATGAGCCAAAAGGTGCGTCAGAAACCTGTAACTAGGCTGCCCGTGTGAAAATAAGGGCACCCGAGTTTGCAAGGTGAAACAAACTACGAGTCAGTCATGGGACTGGTATGAGAAATCCATTCAACTTATTAACAACAATAATAAGGCAAATCAAAGGACCACGCCACTTTCGCGGAACGGGTTTACTCCAATGAGTGCTCGTGCATGAAATAAAAGTACATGATTAAATCAACGCAATGCTTTTTCTAAAATGAAGCCATTATAAGACTCAGGTCCCATCACACAATGCAACGCAAGCCGGAGGATAGAGTTTTTACCTTATAATGGCCAAAGATGCTTCATACGAATAAACAAAGGTGTTTGATATTATTACTAGTGCATATATGTTTCAAAAGCATATTCAATCATAAATATCAATCCTAGACGGCATGGGTACCATATATCATGTCGCCATACTAGTAATACAATCACATCCGCACATATCGTATTGGAAATTGGATTCCTTCATGAGTCGAGGCAAGGGGCAAACTCCTCTCCGATTCGAGACACTCTAGCAAATGTCCCAGGACCCCACTATGATCCTTGGATCTTCAGGGCCGGTCCTCTCTTACTTTTGAGGATTAGTTATTCCTGAACACACGTTTCCCGGTCCTTACAGACCTATAATCGAGGCGCCTCGCATTCCAACAACCACACAGGTGAAAAATATATATAATGTCAGGGCTGGTAGGTCACTGACACCACCACAGCTAGAAAGAAACGTCGTGCTCTCCCTGCAGTCACTCTCCCGTTTTTGACTCATACCGAGGTGTGAGGCTCACGAATTCACGTTATACACAAAGCTAGTCACACAGACCATGCTTTGATCATCAACCACAAGACTTTGCTTTGCAACAGAAGCCTTGATCACATGCCACTTAGGCGTGCCACACAGGCAATCCACTCCATGCGACTGATTTCTGTCAATACATAACCTCTAAGCTCGTACGTCTCAGAGAAGGGCGTTAAGCAAGAGAATAAATTCTCCGCCGCCAAACAGATATATATTTAACAGAGATCAATCAACACAGAACAAAATCCAATGTCAGACACACAGTCCATTTACAAGTCCGTTCTGGGTCTGAACGAAACCGGAGGCACCAATTCCTCGCATATCCGTACAATCAACACTATGTTTGGACGGTTACTACTTCAATTCCTTCATGGTAGCTACTCCAATCACGAGCATCAGTAGCGCCCATCCATCCAACGTGGAGATCGTCGGTCTTCAGTCGTCTTCGACTCTTCGACTTCTCAACGTCGATCGATTATTTGAAATGAGATAAACTCGGCCTTTTCAAATAACCCACGTATATTTAGATTTTCAAACCAATTAATCACAGGGTTGAACTATTCAACATTCACATTTCAGTTGTTTAGTTATAATTTTCCCGTCAAATACATTCAACCATCACATATCAAGCAAACACAACAACATTGGTTTATTTTCACTCTATATCGTCTATAACACTTAATAACGATATATCGCCATTTTAATTTAATTTAAAACGACCATAATTAATTAAACGACGTTTCAGGTCGTGGCGATGCACTGGCGCTGCTTTCCACTAATTTTGTTTTACACATATAGGAAAATCTAACCGTTGGATCTTCACAAATTTCACATCATTAGGAAGATCTTTTCAAAACGAACCCAACGGTTCCAGTTTTAGGAAAATCCGACGGTCGGATCTTCCACACTATCCATTTGAAGTTACGATTTCAATTTACGAACTGCAGCGTCGTTATTCGATTTAATTTAATTATATTTATATATATATATATAAATATAATCGTTCCTGGCGCTGTTTTTCACTAATCTTGTTTTACACATTCCAGACAACCCAACCGTCGGATCTTCACAAAGTTGGTGCCGTTGGAAAGATATTTCCAAGGCGAACCCAACGGTTGAGGTTTCGGGAAAATCCAATGGTCGGATCTTCCGCACTAGTCATTTGAAATCACGGTTTCAAAATATGAACTGCACGGCCACGTTTCGTTTTAATTATATTTATATTTATATATTCATATAAATATAGTCCATTCAATATTTCCTATATCGTTTTCACTTCAAATATTTTTCTAACACCCTAAATTTTTGGAAAATTTCGCCATAACCTCCCCTGTACCGGGGGCATCGGGAAATCGCAAATAGCGTTCCCGGTCCTTCTAATCTCAAAAAGAAAAAGAAAAAGCCAAGCGGCTAGCCAATAGGCTCATAAAATCATCACCCAAACAAATCTGTAAATGTGTACCTATTTGTCGGGCACAAAATTTTATTTCTCTTCTCTAGCCCCTTTTGCTTTAACCTGTTCAATAGATATGCATGTACATATATACAATTTCTAACATTTATCATTTTCTATTCAACTTCACATTTGATTTGCTTTGGCTTAAAAACACCACTCATTCTAATATCGCATGCATAGGCTAAAATCATATCATTAGCTAGTTAATGTATATTTCAACTCATGCACGTTTATTCGAACCAGTGGCTATTTTTAACACTTCACATTTCAAAGGTGATAATTTTGGCGAACTAAAGTAGATTTCAACACATGACTATTTTATTTAGTTCCTATGCATGTTAAAATTAATATTTCTATCACAAATATTTATTCCTACGTCCGCATATCTTTAGCATGTCACACATATGATAAAAATGCTATTTTTATCATTTAAAATATTTATTCACTAATGTATGGTTTCAACACTTCATAGTTTCAATAAAAATGTAATTTTTATCGTTCAATCTTTTTATTCAACACATGAATATTTCCACTACACACACTTCTCAACAAATGAGCATTTCCACACATGGACAATTTATTTATGTTGTTCATATTAGAAAGATGAAATTTTGATTGTTGAAACTATTTATATAAGGCGAATATTTTTGATACTTCATATATTTATAAAAATGTGATTTTTATTGTTTATACACTTCATTCATTCACAAATGAATTTTATTTTCACACAACACTTTTCAACACATGAATATTTCCACACATGGATATGGTTTCAATATATGACTTTAATTTCAATGCATGTAAAATAATTTCAACATATGAAAATAATTCTAACACACAAAGATTATTCAAAATTTCGGCAGCATAACGGCAGGGTAGTTAAACCGGCACCGTCCCTAGTACGGCCCCTCGCTCTACCTTAAAACCTCGCGGTTTTTGACAATGGGGATCATGCATCTAATTCGCACGCAGGCGGCATGTTTATATTTATTTCATTACCACAAACTAATCCTATGTGGTTTCAACTAAATATTTTTTCCCAATCACAAACGGGTATTTTTCAACCTCAATCAATTCAATACCATCCACAAACAATCCCAAACAACCATTTGCCATCAACCAATTTTCACAACAATTTCAACCAATAAATATCGTCCATGGTTTGTGGACGAGGGGGCGTATATATATATATATATAAATATTTATATATAGCAATTCACTTTTATTTTCCACACACATAGATATATAAAAAGAAATTGAAAAGTGAGAATTTCTCACCAGTAGCTATCCAATAACACGACTCTTCCTTTATGGAAATCTTCGTCTACTTCGTCTTCTTGTCGCTTTCGTTTCCCGTATTCTCTACATAAGTAAAAATCGAATTTTTACTATGTTATTCAATATATAAAGATTATATTTTAAAAACAAAGATTATATTTTTAATATTCCTTTGATGTAAAAATTATATTTTTATTGCTTTAAAAATATAAGAATCACATCTTACTACTTAACAAAATTCTGTCTTTTCTATTTTTAAAAATATGATCTTTATTTTTAAAAGTTCAAATCTTTTTCTTTTAAAAGATTCAACCTTTTTAATTTCAAAGTTAAAAATAAAAATCATTTCCCTTTCTTTTTCAGATCAGTTTTTATTTTCTTTTCAAAACAGTTTTTAAATTATTTTCAAAACAGTTTTTAAAACTCTTTTATAAAAATGCAGTTTTTTAAAATCTTTTTTTTTTTTAAATGCAGTTTTTAAATTATTCTTTTTTTTTAAAATGCAGTTTTGCCTTTTTCAAAATGCAGTTTTTCTTCTTTTAAAAAAACATGCAGTTTTGCCTTTTTCAAAATGCAGTTTTTCTTCTTTTAAAAACATGC
The DNA here is from genome assembly GCA_030737875.1 of Allium sativum. NCBI lineage: Eukaryota > Viridiplantae > Streptophyta > Magnoliopsida > Asparagales > Amaryllidaceae > Allium > Allium sativum. The sequence goes on along the minus strand of CM060919.1, from coordinate 561,361,765 downwards.
AGTTTTTAAAATCTTTTAAGAATGCAGTTTTTATTTTCTTAAAAATGCAGTTTTTACCTTATTTAAAAATGCAGTTTTTATTTTCTTAAAAAAATGCAGTTTTCAAATTATTCTTCAAAACAGTTTTTAAAACTCTTTTATAAATTTCTGTTTTAACTTCTTTTAAAAATTCTGTTTTAAAATTCTTTTTAAAACTCTGTTTTAAAATCCTTTTAAAAATTTCTGTTTTTAAAACTAAAAGAAATCAGTTTTTATAAATCTATCAAAAATACAGTTTTTATTTCTTTTTAAAAATTTCTGTTTTTAAAACTAAAAGAAATCAGTTTTTAAATTTATTCAAAATACAGTTTTTATAACTCAGAAATAAAAATAAAAATAAATTAACTTAAAAAAAAAAACTCACCGTTTCGAAGTGGAGGAGGCGTCGGCAGCAGGGTTGGTGGTCGGTGGTTCAGGGGGTGTCGCGTCTGGGTTCGAGGCTTCCACGAGGGGGCTGCTTCGATTCGCGAGGGTGGTGGGGACTCCGAGGTGTCGTTCGGTGGGAGGAGGAGGTTGGTCGGGTGGTGGGGGCTTCGGTGAAGGTTCGTCGGCGGGTCGAGGGTCAGGCGGCGGCTCGAATTAGGATTAGGTTTCTTCCTTTTTTTTTTTTTTTTTGTTCTGGTATAATGAAACGGGGGGGGGGGGGGGGGGGGGCAATGCAGAAAGAAAAGGGGAGAAGTTTATTTTTTTTTATTATTTTATTTAATTATTTAATTATTTAAATTTGCACTAGGGTTGACTTTTATATCCGACCTCGAAATGAGGTCCACCGCCTGTCGTCCCTAGCGTTTTACCCCCAATCCGAACACAATGGGACATGTATCGTAAGCTGGTTTGATCGTTACAATCATTTTCCGTTGAATTTACATTTAAATCCTTATATTGAATTTTAAACGTACATTTCAAATTACCGGGGTCACATACTAACTAGAAAAATTCCAGAAAAATATTTTCTAGCTTCGTATTGACGATACGGTCCTAACAAAACTAGTTTCGTCGAATTCTGAGAACGTTTGAAAAATGGCCAATTTCCAGTCGATTAAATTCAACAGAAACTGGTCAAACGCGTTTTCTTTTGCCACGCTCACATATTGATTCGAAAAATTATGAAATTTGAAACCTAGCAATAGTTTGACATCCCGGACCCGACAAAAGTGGTTTCGTCGAATTCCGAGGCCATTTGCAAAATATCAATTTTCAAACTGACTTACTATTTCTAATTCACTAATTTATTGAAATATTCTATTTCAATGGTTCAAATTGCTTTGAAATAATCAATTTAAAAATTTTAAATTGGCTCGTATTTTCCGGGTTATTACAACTGGGGTCACATACTAACTAGAAAAATCCCAGAAAAATATTTTCTAGCTTCGTATTGACGATACGGTCCTAACAAAACTAGATACGTCGAATTCTGAGACCGTTGGAAAAATGGCCATTTTCCAATCGATTAAAATCAACTAAAACTGGTCAAACGCGTTTTCCTTTGCCACTCTCACATATTGATTCGAAAAATTATGAAATTTGGAATCTAACAATAATTTGATATCATGGATCCAACAAAAGTGGTTTCTTCGAAATCCGAGGTCGTTTGCAAAATTCCCATTTTTAAGGGCCTGAATTCCATAGCGACTATTCAGAATTTTCAACTGGACATATCTTTTGATTCCAGCTATGAAATTTCGATTTTTCGGATTCGTTGGAAAGATATCATCTATTAGATTCTACTATTTTTGGTTTCACTAAAATCCGGATTGTTTTGCACCCGGTACATTCAATTGAAGTTTGAAATCGAATTATCGAACTACCGCGCCATTTTTAATTTTATTTATAATTATATATAATTATTTATATTCTAACGACGACGCGTATAAATATATACGTTCGAATTATATTCAAAATAAATTTCCCGTCGTTATTATTTAAAATAATTCATTTTAAATGTTCAAAATTCACTAAAATTGCCAAAATAAAATTTTTAAACTGGCTCAGAATTTCCGGGTTGTTACAATCTCCCCCACTTAAAACTTTTCGTCCCCGAAAAGGAACAAAGTCGAAAGTTGTTTGATTAATCAGCTCTACGTTCGATCTGACTTCCATTCTCCAACTTTTCAGTTTCTGAGAATTTTCAAATTCTTCAAAAATTTGGCTAATACCGTAAATTTTCGAAAAATTTCGCCATAACCTCCCCTGCACCGGGAGCCACGGGAAAATCCCGAAATTGCCATACAGGCCTTCTGATCTCAAAAAGAAGAAGAAAAAGCCAAGCGGCTAGCCAATAGGCTCATAAAATCATCATCACCCAAACAAAATAGTAAATTATAGTAAACATGTACCTATTTGTCGGGCAAACAAATTTTATTCTCTACTCTAGCCTCCTTGCTATGACCTGTTCAATGTAAGTACTTGTATATGCAAGCAAATGTGACCAATTTTCAATACAATTCAATATTTGGCACAATTAGGCTAAATGGTTCAAAATTATCAAACAAATAAACAAACAACACAAACATCAATCAATTAGTGAATTTAACGTTTCAAATTCATAATTTTGATATATATACTAAAAATCTTGTTTTTGATGCCAATTCACAACAATAAATCTATCTATATAAGTTTTGGTTCTCACACCAGTCTAATGGAAATATATAGAAATCATACCTTCGTCACTCGAAAATAAATACTGGTGATGGTATACTTCATCATCAGGACCATGTCCGGGCGACTAGAGTGTGACTCTATATCTATCTAATATATTAAAACTTCGAATATACGTTCATGACGCGTATATGCAAAACCTTTATATACTAGATTGTCCAAATCAATATAAATAAATTATTCAAATACGTATAAAACGATTTAAATTTCAAAACAAAATTGTTTTCATTTGAAAAATATACTCTTCACACTCGTTCTAGGATACTACTGATCCTATCTCTAACGAGTCATTCTAGTTGGATATTACTAATCCAATATCTGATGAATTCTATCGTATGGTTCTAATGTGTCTTGTTCTCGAGCTTCGTAAACCAAAGCTCTGATACCAAATGAAGCGACCCGAACTTCCCCGGTCTGCGAAGAGATGAGAAAGAACGAATTACTGTGAGGACAAGACAAATCAGAACGCAGACGGAAGAACATTTCATTGTTATTACAACAATTCCATCAGATACAAGAATATACAGAGTATAAATTAATAAATTACATTCGATAAATATCAGAGATTACAACAAATTATATAGCAGCGGAAAAATAATACAAAGCACAAACTGAAAGTAATGCACGGATACAGAGCTTTCCGAGCATCATTCCAGCTGTAAACCAGGATCTTGTGAATATAAATCTGCAAAACCAAAACTACTAGCTGCCCGTGTCGAAAATAGGGGCACCTAGAGTTTAGGTTAAAACAATAAACTCCAGGTCAGTCATGTGACTGGTGTGAGAACTAAAACAGTTATTTAAAACTTTACTTTAAAAAAAAGAGTAATTCAAGGGACCACGCCGTATAACACGGAACGGGTTTCCTCCCAAGAATACCAGTGCATAGAATAAACAACGCAATGCTTTTTCGAAAAATGAAGCTATTATAAGACCCAGGTCCCATCACACAATGCAACGCAAGCCGGAGGATAGGGTTTTCCCTTATAATAGCCAAACATGCTTGGTACGTTTAAAACAAATCATTTGATACTATAATAAGTGTATAGTGTCAAAACATTTTCAATCATAAATATCAATCCTAGGCGGCATGAGTACCATATATCATGTCGCCATACTAGGCTCTACAAATAAAACCGAAATACACGTATTGGAAATTGGATTTTCGTCATGAGTCGAGGCAAGGGGCAAGCTCCTCTCCGCTTCGAGACACTCTAGCAAATGCCCCAGGACTACGCACTCTAGGTAACCTTTGGAACGGCTGGGCCGGTCCTCTCTTATGTTTGAGGATTGACAATTCCTAAACACACGTTTCCCTGTCCTTACAGACCTATAATCGAGGCGCCTCATTCCAACAACCACAAAGGTGAAAAGTATATAAATGTCAGGGCTGGTAAGTCACTGACACCACCAAAGCTAGAAAGAAACGTCGTGTTCTCCCAACGGTCCGTATCCCGTTTTTAACTCATACCGAGGTGTAAGGCTCGCGAATTCACGTTATACACAAAGCTATGCCTCAAAGGCCGTGCTTTGATCATCAACCACAAGACTTAGCTTTTCAACAGAAGCCTGATCCATGCAACTCAGTATGCCACATAGGCAATTCATGCCATGCGACTGATGTTCATCGATATACAACCTCTGAGCTCGTACGTCTCAGAGAAGGGCTTTAAGCAAAGAATAAATTCTCCACCGCCAAACAGATGTATATTTAATAGAGATCAATCAACACAGAATAAAGTCCAATGTCAGACACACAATCCATTTACAAGTTTGTTCTGGGTCTGAACGAAACCAGAGGCACTTTCCTCGTATATCCATCGATCTCCAAGTACGTCTGGACGACCACCAACTATTTCCATCCTCTTGGGTGTACAGCCCAATCAGGATCATCAGTAATTATCCAAACGATGTAAAGACTTCCGGTCTTCGACCACCGTCATCATCTTCGACTTATCGTCGAATCGGTTATTCAGAATGGGTATAAACCAGGCCTTTCCGAACAACCCGCGTATATTAAAAACAAATGTTACACAAACACAACATACGCCTCATTCCAATTCATCAGTCACTAACCGTAAATCAGTAAGAGAGCAATTCCCCAAATATTAACCCCGAAGGCCGAAACCAACATCAGATCAATACCCAAGAAACCATTCTTCTTAACTAACCTACAGCTAGTTTCTATATCTCAATTCTTAGGGAAAGGTTCCCATTAATTTTATCCAAGATAAATTCTTTAAAATTTATTCTTTAATCTTCCATTGGATGTCGTATCAAACCAAATTATGGTTTTTCCAAACTAGTCGAGATTAGCGAACCACACCGAAGTAATTATTTATTTTATTTCCCAATGCCAACCTATTCATCCCATGAAGCAAAACTGGTAATACTCCATATCTAACACCACAGTGTTGTCTATAAAATTAATTACCATTCCACGTTCAAATCTAATTAAAGATTTAACTATCGCTTTGGAGCAAAGTTGGTGATACTCCATTCTCGCTCACTTTCCAAATTTGATAATTTAACTTATCAATTCACATTTCAATCTAATTGCAGATTCATTAAAACTCCTTTTACTGGGTTAAAGAACTAGTGTCATTTAAAACACCCTTCACGATAAACCCACGAATCGATTCTATTTAAAACCCATTTCAAATCCAATTTATTTATTTAAAAATAAATGGGTTTTAGTTTCAGTTCAAAACTAGTTCATTTCGATAAAAATCTATTTTTATCTTTTCAAATAGGGATTTTTTCAACCTAATTTTTCCCAAATCATTTCTTATGATTTTACACAAATTATTACTATTTTTACTAATTTTATCAAGGCCCGTATAGTCGATTTCCACCAATGGCCATCGAACTGCACTTACAGCGACCTTTTCCAAATTTGATTTGGACGTATCTCCAAATCCAACCGTTAGATTTCTAATTTCTAATATTCGTTAGAAAGCTCTTTTCGATACGAACCCAACGGTTCCGGTTTTAGGAGAACCCGACGGTCGGATCTCCTGTAATATCCGTTCGAAATCAATGGTCAAAATTCACGAACTGCCGCGGCGCGGCGCGTTCTATTCAGGCCATTATATTATATATATAGTATATATAATATATATTTCGTCGATTCCTATTTGAAACAAATTTTATAAATAGTTTTAAATTCGTTTCAAAAACATTTCATCTTCCATTTCCAATTCAATTCAAATTCGTTTTCTATTCAATTCAATTCAAATTCGTTTTCTATTCAATTCAATTCAAATTCGTTTTCTATTCAATTCAATTCAAATTCGTTTTCTATTCAATTCAATTCAAATTCGAATATAATCGATATAAATATCGTTCGCGTCAAAATAGCGTATCTCTAATCAACACGACTTTAAATATTTCAATAATCCCGTTATTCTGTTCAATAAATGAATATTTATTCTATTCAATACGTGAATCTATATTTTTGCCAACACATGACTAATCTCAACGAATGAGTACCGTCCACGTGTGACTATTTTTGTTATTTAATATATTTTGTAAAAATTATGGTATCTATCGTTTGATTTAAATCAGACTCCAACCGTAAATTAGTAAGAGGACGATTCCCTGAATATTAACCCCGAAGGCCGAAACCAACATCAGATTAATATCCAGGAGACCACTCATCTTATCTATTTTCCAATTAGTTTCTAATTTTATATATGATAAAGATGTAAATTTTATTGTTAAAATATTTCGTTCAACACATGACTAATCTCAACGGATGAGTATTGTCAACACATGAACCTTTATTTTATATAGATAAAGATGTAAATTTTATTGTTAAAATACTTCGTTCAACACATGACTAATCTCAACGGATGAGTACAATCAACACATGAACCTTTATTTTATAATATAAAAATGTAAATTTTATTGTTAAAATACTTCGTTCAACACATGACTAATCTCAACGGATGAGTACAGTCAACACATGAACCTTTATTTTATAATATTCTTTATCTTCTAAATTGGAATGAGGCCCAATCAATCACCATATAAAGTTAATTATATGGATTCCATACAACACATGTATATAATAGCAATGATAAACAATCAACCATCATCCAAGGTGCACCACACAACTGCATAAGCATCAAATATAAATAATCGATGCTTACACAGTCTGTCGACCAATCGATCGACATATAATTAAATAATTGGGATTAGTGTACGCCAAATATCATCCCAACACCCGTGTGGGGTTTCAAATCAACAAACATAGATTTTTATTTGTGCAGTTGGGCGATGTGTAAAATTTATCGTCCCAATCAATGTCAGTCAAATCAGTGTACATAAACAAACCGTCCGGTTTGTAAATGAATATTTATTTATTCACATTCACGTTAAAAAATTATATTTTTAACGATAAAATATTTTATTTCAACACATGAATTTTTATTCAGTTCATTTATCAAATAAAATGATATCTTTATTTTTCTAACTTGTTTTTGAAAATTTCGGCGGGATAACGGCACGATACTAGAAACGGGACGAGGCCTAGCCTTATCCCCGGTCTAGTGATGGCCCATGCCATTCACACATCAATCAAATCAATTTCAATTCACCATACAACCAAATTTAGATCAAATAATCTAACCAACTACACAGCTAAACAAACAAGTCCATGGTCTGTGGACGATTGTGTCGGGTGCTACTAAACACCGTCTACATCCTAGTATATATGTATAACTAGAAAAAGAAATTGAAGAGTGAGAAGTTCTCACCAATAGCTATTCCAACTTCACGCCACTTCAAATGTAGAAGTCTTCGTCATTCTCGCCTTTTGTCTCTTTCGTTGCCCGTAGCCACTACATATATAAAATCACATTTTTATATTGCTATTCAATATATAAAAATCGAATTTTTACTTCGCTATTCAATATATAAAAATCCTATTTTTACATCGTTATTCAATATATAAAAATCGAATTTTTACTTCGCTATTCAATATATAAAAATCGAATTTTTACTTCGCTATTCAATATATAAAAATCGAATTTTTACTTCGCTATTCAATATATAAAAATCGAATTTTTACCTCGCTAATCAATATATAAAAATCCCATTTTTATAATCACGCTATATGGATAAAAATTCTATTTTCACACCGCTACTATATAGATAAAAATTATATTTTTACATCGTTATTATATAGATAAAAATTCTATTTTTATACCGCTATTCTCTATATAAATATTTCGCCTTTTCATTTCATCTCTATAAAAATCACATTGTTAAGTTGTTGTTCATATGGTAAAAACCTTATTTTTATATGAATAAAAATGATACCTTCATATAAATAAAAATCAAAACTTTCCTATAATTAACAACCTCGTCTTTCTATGATTTAAAAAAAAAATCTTTCTTTGATAACTTCACTAAATTCCCAGACCTTTATAGCGTAAAAAAAACAAAGTTTAACACAAATAAATAAAATAAATATAAAAGGTATAAGAAAGAAAAATCTTACAGCGGAAAAAGGGGCGATTTCTGCGAGCAATGGCTGGAAGGAGGGGTATGGGGTCTCGTTCGCTCGTGAGGAGGAAAAGGGGTCGGAGGAGTTATGGAACGCTGGGGGTTTCGTGCTTGAACGTGGAGGGAGTGGAGGGTGTTGCGCAAGTTGGAGGAGGGGAGGAGCAGGCGCGGGGAGGTCAGAACGGGGAGGGGGGGTGCGGCATCGACCGCCGTCAGGGGGAGGGGGGTTGCGGTTGCGCCTTCTTTTTTTTTTATTATTATTTTTTCTTCAATTAGATCGATTGAAATTAACTGGGGTCAGAGGGATTTAAGGGGAGAGAAGAGGGTTTTATCATTTTTATTATTTTAAATTTCAAAAAGTTGACTTTTTCATACGACCTCTAAACGAGGCCCACCACCTATCGTCCATAGCGTTTTACCCCCATTCCGAACACAATCGGATATGTATCATAAGCTAATTCGATCGTTTCGATCAGTTTCCGTTAAAATCAATATATAACTCTATATATTGAATTTGAACGCGCATTTCAATTTACTGGGGGTCACATACTAACTAGAAAAATTCCAGAAAAATATTTTCTAGCTTCGTATTGACAATACGGTCCTAACAAAACTAGTTTCATCGAATTCTTAGACCATTGGAAAAATGGCCATTTTCCAGTCGATTAAAATCAACTAAAACTGGTCAAATGCGTTTTCCTTTGCCACTCTCACATATTGATTCGAAAAATTATGAAATTTGGAATCTAACAATAATTTGACATCACGGATCCAACAAAAGTGGTTTCGTCGAAATCCGAGGTCGTTTGCAAAATTCCCATTTTTAAGGGCCAGAATTCCATAGCGACTATTCAGAATTTTCAACTGGACATATCTTTTGATTCCCGCTATGAAATTTCGATTTTTCGGATTCGTTGGAAAGATATCATCTATTAGATTCTACTATTTTTGGTTTCACTAAAATCCGGATTGTTTTGCACCCGGTACATTCAATTGAAGTTTGAAATCGAATTATCGAACTACCGCGCCATTTTCAATTTTATTTATAATTATATATAATTATTTATATTCTAACGAGGACGCGTATAAATATATATACGTTCGAATTATATTCAAAATAAATTCCACGTCGATATTATTTAAAATAATTCATTTTAAATGTTCAAAATTCACTAAAATTCCCAAAATAAAAATTTTAAACTGGCTCAGAATTTCCTGGTTGTTACAAAATGTCTTGAATTCAACTCTTAATATTTCAATCCACACAATATTATTCAATCAACTCAAAGGAAAATCGAAGAGCAAAGCAAGACCTTTCATTCCATATGGTGATGGCGGTAGGAGCAAGTTGAAGTCGACCGATGGGTTTCCTTTAGTGCGTGAAGACCTGGAAGAAAGCAAAATGAAGGGGAACGATTCTTCTTGGCCTAATAAATTGATGAAATCAGTCGCGTTGGATTTGCAACGAAAAATACTACAACATGGGACAAACTTTAAGGAAAATTTCAGATCTGAATTGATTGGTGAGAATTCCTATTTATAAAATTAATCTTTAATTAATTTCTCGTTCATAAAATCCTATTTATAAAATTCCTATTTATGTCTGAATTGCAGTGTTATGATTTTTCATCGATGTTGTGATGTTTGAGATGGTTTGAAGTATAGATCTGAAATCATAATGGGTTCATATGTATGGATGTGGACTTAAATCTTTCAAGTTATTGAGTCATACTTATACCTTCATGGATTTTTATTGGAAATGAAAATAAGAATATGGAAAATATAAAAAGATTTGATTTATATTGAAAGTTGAAAGGAAAGATTGAGAATGTCAAAAGATGGGATTTTAGCAATGCATTTTTATTGCATTTTTCATATGAATAAAAAGAAAGGATTTTTATTGCACTTTCGCATAGATAAAAGAGGTTAGAATTTTATTTGCATTTCAATGCAAATTTTGATGACAATAAAAAGATGGGATTTTTTTAATACGATAAAAGATTGGATTTTTGTTGACATTAAAAGATTAGATGAATTTTGACATTGCATCTTAATGTCATTTTCAATATATTGTAAAGGATGAATTTTAAAGTTTCAACTTTTTGATTCATTTTGTTATAAAACATGAAATGCAACTTATTAATTTATTTTGTTATTTAGAACATTATCATTTATATGATAGAGGAATAGAAAAAGATGTTTCCTTATGAAACATGTGTTGATTAATTAAAAATAGTGTCACTTAACATTGTCAGAAAAAAAATGACATTTAGTTAGGACATGTTTAGTGAAATAACAATACATTATTTAGAATAATGTCATATTAGCCGTGGATGCATTAACTTTATTTAAAACGTGTCATTTTGAGGATGCATTAATAAAATTCAACTCATGTCATCTTTATTGAGATTAGAATTGGTGAATATAGGATAAAAAAATGTCATGTATGTCAAATTAAATATCATTTATGATCATCTAGGATTGCCACAATTAAAGATCATTTATGTCAAATATAAAAATGTCATTTTAGTTAGTAATGTCACCTAAGAATAAAATAGACATTTTAGTTAAAATTATCATTTTAGACAAGAATGTCATGTTAGAAGATAAGGTCATTTAGTTAGATATGTCACATACATCAGAATAATGAATATGTCATTTGTTTAGGATAATGTTTTGTGAGAACTCTTTCTCACTAAATCTTTATCTTCAGTAATTATTTATTTTCATAAATAAATATATTTAATTGTATGTAATGAAATGTTTGTGGTTTAATTCTATGTTATGCATGATTTGTTGTGTATTAATGTTTGGTCGTGATGCGATGTTCAAAATGTGAGAATGTGTAACATACCGATTAATGTTATTTTATTATGTATGATAATTCAAATATGTTACACTGCCATATACAAGTTACCTGACTTGTATATGTTGATTGGGCTGATATTTTCCTACATCGCCCAAGTGCACAAATAATCTATTGTTATTTGAATTTTGTTGTGAAAAATTATTGTATGTTGTCAATTGAATGTATATTGTTTTGAATGTCAATTACATGAATAAATGAATGTTATTTGGATATTGTGATTGGAATGTAATTTGGGTAATAAAAGGATGTTTGCCATTATGTTGCAAATGCGTTGTTTGAAATCCATTAATTAATGGTATTGATGTGGGTCTCATTCCAATGAGGGATTTTTGAAAGTTTTCAAATATGGTTTTACGTTAAAGAATTAATTGTGATTTTAATAACATTAAATATCATTTAATGTGAATGAAGCCGATTAAGTAGTCTCGCGCTACGTTTACGAGAATGATTATTACCATGAATTTCATTTATTATGTAATAAATGATGAAGGATTAGAATTTGAAATTTGAAATTTAACATTTTAAAATTTTATTTTAATGGTTATTATAATAAAATGAATATTGCTTAACCCGAGGTTAATGCAGTAATAAATGATTAATCAATATCGAAGATTTGAAATTCAAAAATTTTACATTTTGAAAATGTTATTATTATAGGAACAAATGCTGTATTAAATGATTAATTAATATGAAGAGTTTGTCATTCAAGAATTATTATAATGTTATTATAATATGAAAGGTTTCAATTTTTATTTAAAGTTTAAATATAAGAATAAACGGTATATCAAGAATAACCAAGATTTGTAAGGAGATATTTTGAAATAAATGATATTTTTAGAACCAAAATACTTTAAATAAAAAAAATATTTCAAAATAATATTTTTGGTAGGATAATTATAATTATAGATCATAATTGTACATGGACACGAGGTTAGGTTACACTAGTGGTATAAGCCTGCCCTGACCCAACCGGCATATCCAACAGCCACTAAGGTCAAACCTAATGTGAGAGGTCCAAGTGCGCAAATACGAATTGGGCAAAGACAGGAGGTTATGCCCGACTTGTGGGATAAGTCTGCCCGGAACCAACCGGCATATCCAGCATCCACAAGTTGTAGGCCTAATGTGAGAGGTCTGACCGCTATGAAATATAAATGGATATGATAACGAGTTGGGCTATACAGCCCATTTTAAAATAGTAACACCATTTTAAACCGAACGTATTTATCAAATTATTTTATCCGTTTAATTATGAATATTGATATAAAGGAAGATTAAAGATTTGACGTAAAGATTTGTCTTTGATAAAATTAATGGGAACCTTTCCCAAAAATATATTTTAATTTAAAAGAATATTCTGAATTGGAATGAGATGTTGGATGTATTTTATCTATAGCACTCGTTTTTTTTATATATAAAAAAAATCACGTGAGTTATTCAGAAAGACCGGGTTCGGCCCGTTCTGAATAATGAATACGACGACGAACATTCGAAGAAATGAAGACGGTGGCAAGACCGACGATCTTCACATCGAATGGATGTGATGCTATTGAGGCCCATGATTGGAGTAGTTACCTTGAAGGGGCTAAAGTGGTGGCCGTCCGGACGTATAGGTTGATTGCACGGGTTTGGTTTTCGCTCAGACCCAGAGCATAAGCTTATAAATGGATTGTGTGTCTGACATTGTACTCCGTTAAATATCATGTCATTGATTTTCTGTTTAATATATAAATGTTGGTGGTGGAGAATTTATTCTTTACTTAACAACCGTTTATATATTGATGGATGATCAATGGTACGGTATGGATTGACAATGTGGCATGCTAAGATATTATGATCAAGGCTTTTTTTGAAAAGCAGGGCCTTGTGGTTGAAGACTATAGTGTGACTTCGCGAGCCTCACAACCCGGTTGAGTCTAAAACGGGAGAAGAGAATGTAGGGAGAGCAGCACGTTTCTTTCTATCTAGAAGTGGTGTCGGTGCATAAACTGGCTGATATTTACTTATGTGGATGATGGATTACGAGGCCTCGGATATTAGGTTCTATAGGACCGGGAAACGTGTGTTCAGGAATTGCCAATCCTCAAAGCTGTATGTGAAGACCGGCCCTGCAGCTTTCCAAGGGTTCACTGCGGGGAATCCTGGGACATTAGCTAGAGTGTCTCGAATCGGTAAGGAGCTCCTCCCTAGCCTTCGCTCATGATGGAAACTCAATTTCCAATACGCCCCATGCGGTTTTGATTGTATTACTAGTATGGAGGCATAGTATATGGTAGCTATGCTTCCTAGGATTGATACATTATGATTGAAATGTTTTAAAACATATACACACTAATATTAAATGTCGTTTTATACGTATTTATCATCTTTTGACCATTATAAGGTAAAACCCTATACTCCGGTTTGCGTTGCATTGTGTTATGGGACTTGGGTCTTATGGTGGTTTCATTTTTCTAAAAATCATTGCGTTGTTTAACGATTTATTTATTTTATGCATTGACAATCCAATGGAATAAACTCGTTCCGCGTTAGCGGCGTGGTCCTGTGATTAGCCTTATTATTATTAGGTTTATTAGTTAAGAATTCTCACACCAGTCCCATGACTGACCCGTTGTTTGTTTCCACCTTTGCAAACTCGGGTGCCCTCTTTTCTACATGGGCAGTCGAGTAGTTGTCTACAGGTTTATCTCTTGAGAAGGATTCTGGATTGAAGCTTAAAGATGTGTCCAGAGCATAGAAAAGTCTTCCGCTGCAATGTTTTAAAATATTGTAATTTATCTTCCGCTGTATTTTATCGATGTACTCTGATATTCTGTACTCTGATGTAAACTTTATTGTAATGTTTATAAAAGTCTGTTGTTATTGTTTTGATGTAGTTGTATCCCCAAAGTTCAAGTATTCGAAGATTTTCAACCTTTGGCTCAGACCTGTGTGGTTTATGGTCGATTCAAAGAGTGGGGATTTTCGGGTCTTTACACATAGTCTCACTACGTTCACTTTGCCCCTCGAGTCATAATGACTCTACTGCACTGATACGTAGTCCTGCTATGATCACTTTGCCCCTCAAGTCGTGATGACTCTACTGCACTGATACGTAGCCTATCATTCTTTTTCAGTGGTGAATCGAAGTTATGAACGTCAACAACTCCTTAGCACACGTCCCGCAGCAAAGCCCAACCATGAAGTGAACTCATTGGTTCCCAACTGGATCCTGAGCTCTAACTTCCTATTTGGACTACCTTTGCATCTCGGATTTTTGCTCATCACTGGATCTGTTCGGTTCTCAGCTCTTCTTCCCTGTCGGTTCGGATCGGTCTTCAGCTCTCCATCGTCAACATGGTTTGGCTCGTGGCATCTACCTGGTGGCGGTTCGGATCATCAACACCCCCAGCGGGTCAGGTCGGGGTCTCCAAGTTCATTTGTAGTACATCGGTTCGGTTCGGGTGCTCTCTGGCGGGTCGGGTCGGTGTACCCTTGCTCAATCGGTTCGGTTCGGGTTCCTGGTCACGGTCCGATCTACTTCCCCATTCCTTTCCGCTCCGATCCCCTTCTCTTCCCTTCAGTTTAATCTGATTCCCCCTTCTTTAGCTCGATCTGATCCCCCTTCCTTAGCCCGATCCGATCCCAATTCAACCATTGTGGCCTTCCTTCTTTCCCTTGTGCCAAGTCTCGGTTTGGTTCAGTGATCCCTTGCCCAGTCCTCTATCCGGTCCGAGCCCATTCCTCCGATCCGATCCGAAACCTGCACTGTTTTTCTGCAACTTTTCCAGCGAGTGTTTTACACCATTCGACGATGTTTTCGACCATTCTAACTATTCTAATCAATCACAAAGCATACAACAAAGTCATAGCAACAAGTTAAAGTGAACTCAAACACCAAAACATCAATATGATAGGTTAAAATGGATCAAATATAGCCAAAACCCCATATTTTCCCATAAGCATGTTCAAGCGTAACTAATGATAGGATTAGCAAAACTTAACCAGACTAACCCAAATTCATATCAGAGGTCTAAAACATTATTTAAGAATTTATAAATATTTTTCCAGAATTTATTAATGTATAAATTAGCTAACCAACACTAACTACCCTTAATTAACATAATTAGTGAGGAACTATGCAAATCACTCACCTTAACCACAAATAAACCTTAGACCTGAAATAATTCTCTGATTTGGTGCGAATCCCAATGCTAAACAGCAGCTCAAATCTTGATTTGGTGTTGATTTGCCTTGATTTGATGTTGCTAATCCCAATCTTCAAGTTGCAAGTGATTTAGAGGTTGGAGGCCATTTTTAGGGTTTCTAAGAGGTAAGTGGAGGCTAGAAAACTGAAATGAAATGAAACCCTAACTCATTTCAGCCTCCCCATAAGCCTAATCCCGAAATGGGTTACGGGCCCATTCACTAATCACCCTATTTGGTCTGGTTAAGAAGTTTTTCACCTTCCAAACCATATTTCAGCCATATCTCCCAAAGGGTAAGTCCGTTTTCCACATTTGACCACTCTACGGAAAGGTAAACCATCATTCTAAGCCAATGGAAGTGGTTTCAGGTCAAAACTCCTTTCCAATCAAAAGTTATGGACGAAACAAGATCAGCTAGGGGCGAAACGGTCATTTATAAATCGACAAAAATCATGAACAAGGGAAATGACCCCAATAGTCGTTTCCCAAATCCACATGACCATACGACTTCATATAAGGAAGAAATAAATATTCTATGATCCTCCGATGTGTAGAATGCGGGTTGTTACAGAACTTCTCACTTTTATTTATTTTTCTAGTTAAAATATATACTAGGATGCAGACGGTGCTTAGCAACACCCGTCGTCCACAGACCATGGACGACTTGTTTGTTTGTTTGATTGTGTTGTGAAAATTGATTGTGTGTTGTGGAATGGAATAAAATATTTTATAGTTAAAAATATAATTTTTAACGTGTATATAAATAAAATAAATATTTATAAACAAATCGGACGATTTGTTTATGTACACACCTTTGACTGATATTGATTGGGACAATAAATTTTACACATCGGCCAACTACACAAATAAAACATGTGTTTGATTGTTATAATGAATATCGGTTTTATTCATTTTTATAATGAATATCGAAAAAGGAAGTGATTTCGAAATATAATGTAACACCCCACGTCCATTAATGTCACTCACAAAGGGAATGCATTAACTTCCATGGAGGTTATAAGTGAATATAGAACAGAAAAATTACAACAAGACAGATAATAAATAGTACTTGGAAATCTAAAACTTCATTTTATTGCAGCGGAAATTAAAAATGTTTGTTACATCATAAAACCATAGATCATAACCAAGTACAATATCCATCTTCATAAAAACAAAATACATAATCCCATTACATAAATAGCCATTAAAAAGATAACAAGCTGGACTTTACTTCAACGGTCCAAGCTTTCCAAAGAGAGATGAAGCAATTCAATCAAACTCCACTAGAGCTGGGCCCAACCTGAGGACCTGGAGGGGGAAAAAGGATAGAAATAGAGGGGGTCAGACATAAAGTCTGGCGAGTATGATAATTCTAACAATACTATTATCAAAATAACTAGACTAAGGCATAAGCTGGAAGACAAGTAAATGTCTATGAACTCTTAGGAAGATAAAGATAGAGTTTAAGATAACGGTAAAGGCACACCTAATTACTAACGAATGATTACTACACTGCACCGCACATTACTACACTGCACCACACCAGTCACCCTATTGTTTGATCCCACTTGCTTCACACAGAAACTTTATAAATAGCCTTACGTACCCCTAGCTGACTACATAGGTGCCGTCTGCCCCTATCTCCACTAGGTGTACCCCACTACCTACTTTCGATCGGCTCCCTACTCGTAGATACCCGTGCTGGCCCCACAGTGGGGTGTATCACTCCCCTAAAGTGGCAACCCGATACAACTTGAGAATGCACGACTTATACCTACACGATGCAACAACGTCTTACCTACCAGCCCGGGTCCACACACACATACGAAACTCGTTGGACTTGCGTTGCCACCGCTCCCCGTTTTGGCCTCTTACAGTCAAACCCAGCATGCGTGTCCCATCCTCGACTTGGGTCGAGCCCACAAAGATACGTTTGGGATACTGGTCGAAATGGGCCCCCCACAAGCTATCCACCTAAGCTTGTCACTAGTATATCCCACTTAACCCTCTTAGTCATGTTCATTTACATGTGTGTTTGGTTAAGTCTTACTAATCGTATTTCACATGCCACTAAGGGCACCCCCTAGATTCCTCATGCCACCCAAGGCACATACTTAACCCCCATGTCCCACCTTACATGTTTATCTGGTTAAGTATTTCTTAATTCATTCAGGCCATAACCTCATAAAGACCTCTCACATTACACTGGCATTTATGGCAGCTGGATTTGTCGGGCGGGTCTGGGCAGTCTTACACCATAAAAGAGTCTAACCTCGTGTCTTTACAACCGTTATGCTTTAGTTTAGGCCTAGGACCTCTCACATTGGGCTGACATTTGTGACCACTGGATTTGCGGGCGGGTCCGGGCAGGTTTACGTCACAAACGAGTCCAACCTCGTGTCCTAAGCATTGATTAACACTTAAAATCTTTTACCCCAGTTTTAATTATTCCCTATTCAAATTATTAATTAAGTCAACTTTTAATGATGTCCATAATTGACTCAATTATGGCCATCCACTTATGGCATGCAAAATCATATCAATTGCACCCCAACTTTTTAATATTAAATCCTTAATATTACCCCTACCCCACGTTTATACGTTCGCTTATTCAACGCATAATATATGCTAGACTTGTATAGTCTAACACCTAGCACAAAGATAAATTATCACAACATGTAGACAATTAAAATAAATCTAATCATAATAGGGGTGAAACTTGCATAAACTACACATGTTAAGGATCAGAAGGTGTCAAATTGTTAAATGTCTCAATTTATATGATATGATCATAGCCCAAATCTATACATAAACTTGCATATGGGGTTTTTAGGCAACATAATGATGGTGTGAACTAGCATAGGATATCACATATGTCATAGCATAATTCTAGATGTCATAATAGATGTCTTGGTATATGTTCATAACTTTTCTAATCAATCTAACTTGCATATGTGACTTGTCATATAGATCAACATAACCCAAACATGATGATTTAATTAATATGAACTAACTAGCATAGATGGTAACATCATGGCCTTTTTAACATGTATGATTCATCACAACTTAGCATAGAAACTTTCAACATACATAACATCATCATCATAGAAACTTTTAACATGTAATGAAAACCTTGATATACTTCAAGGTGAGTAGATTACTTCATGCTTAGTGTTATTGTAATAAATTTTTTGATATACTTCATTCTTCTGAGTATTGTTGTAATGAAAATCTTGATATATTTCAAGAAGAGTAGATTACGTCCTGCTTAGTAATGAAAGTTGTCTTATTCATCAAATATGTATTGCAACATGCAAGTCCGATTTAAACAGAAAATTATAAGCACCTGAAGTGTATTCATAAATGAATTTTAGTAACATACAAATCACAAAAGGAAGGAGTTTTTAATAAGAAAATATGCCTAAAGCATGGAAATGCACATGAAGTTTTAAAAGAAAAACTTCATTAAGAAGTATTTATAAGCAATTTAAGTTATTGAAAGAAGAATACGAATTCAGAGGAATTATTAAATTAGAGGGTGCATCCATAAGTATGATATAATTCACTCTTTTCCCTTAACTAAGTTTTTCCCACTTGGTTTTCTTAGCAAGGTTTTAATGAGGCATGTGTCATGATCCAGAAGTATCAACCCAAAAGTAACATACAAAAATAAGTTATAATGTACTCTTTTTCCTTATTTAAGATTTTTCCCACTAGGTTTTTTCTTATTAAAGTTTAAACGAGGCATTACATTGATCCAGAAGTATCACACTACTTTTGACGTAGTAAATATGACATTTTATATTATACTCTTTTTCCATCACTAAGATTTTTCCCATCAGGTTTTTCTTAGTAAGGTTTTGACGAGGCAACATTTTGATCTAGAAGTATCAAACATCTTTTGATGCAATAAAAACTATTAATTATAAAGACAAGGCAATTTGCATGACTCAGATTCAAGTGAATTATATCATGGATGATAGGATGGAGCATATTTCTTCTAAATCTGTAACAGCCTGCAAGTCCATACTATCTGAGTTGACTACATACATCACACGTCCAACCCAAATATCACACAAATACTAATCATTTTTTTTTGAAGAAAAAGGTAGAAGAAGAACAGAAATAACAACACAGAATCTCACATCGCAGCGGAACAAAATATAATGTATCATAACTTTTGAAATACAAAATTTTAACTGTATAACATACAATTATCATAGTACAACAGTTACAACACGGCGGAAATAAAAATACTATATATCTAACATTGAAGCCTCCCACTCCAAGCTCTTTTAGATAGATCTGTAAAATCTTGAACTACTTGACTGCCCGTACAAATTTGGACACCCAAGAGTTTAGGTGAAACAAAACAAAATAAACTCTGGGTCAGTCATGTGAATGGTATGAGTAAACAATTTAAAATAGTTTGAGAAAGTAACTGATATCTTGTAAGACCACGTCGTATAACATGGAATGGGTTTTTCCATTATGAGGTTCCAAAAAACTTGATTCAACTTTCAAAATCGTTTTGAAAGAAACGATAATCTTTATATCAAAACTCTATTGATATTATAATAGAGTCTAAATCAAATAAATAACAATCTAGTGGAACGCTTACATCTCACGTTCCACATATATATATATAATATACAATCAAAACCGCGAGCACTTATTAGGTAATGAATTTCCAACTATGACAAGGTATGGAACCACCTTACGATAGTGTATATCTAGAGGAGAATACACTGGGTTCAACAAAAACATCTTGTAATCCGGCCACACATGACCGACCACTCATTCCGCTTGAGTGTATCGAATGTATATCAGCAACGGTTGGGATCAACAACCGTTTTCCCGAATGGGAAAGCATCAAAATAGAATAAAGAATGTAATGAATTTCTCTAGATAGGTGATATACACCCTAATTGGAAGCTACCCACATAGCCATGCCACCTGCCCGATTTTTGTCATTTCCCGGTTGATGAGGCCTGAGGCTACGATTACTTACCATTCATTGATAACACAAACACTTTCAATGCCACATTGTCAAATCCTTTAATCATTAATTGATTTGCACAAATATATTCTAGATATTATGCTGAGAGAATAAACTCCCCACCACCATATATATCTATACAGACCAACATATGCGATCATTGGAACAACTCTGTCAGAGACTCGTCCATATACGTTCGTTCTTGGACTGAACGAAACCGAAGGCGCAATTTCCATTAATCCATCTTAGGAAATTTTTACCTAGTATTAATAGAAAAAGCCCTTACACTTCACCCCATCTCCAGTTATCTTCATATAATCTGATTCACAACGCTACTGCCAATACGGAGTGGTTCTCGGATAATAATCCAATCGGTCTCTCCATATTAACAATGATTATTGGCAAATACTTCGATAGTCGGTTATTTAACTATCGAAGAAAAACAAATATCCATTCAAACATCAAACAATCACTGGGCCCCTTAATTAATATTTCATTAATTAAATCACTTCTCCTTTTCCTTATCAATATTTGTTAACCAAATATTTTCAATAATCAACTTAGCCTCTTACGCTATTTGGAAAACATTTCCATATCTCGCCTTCTTTCATTTTCTATACTTAGAAAATATTTCTATTTAAAATTGGAAAGCATTCCAATTACTTAACTCTTTCACGACCATTCATTTCTATACTTAGGAAATATTTAATATTATATTTCCAAAATTCCACTTATTTGGGTTAAAACGAATGTTGTGTAAAACATTGTTACAACAACCCAAAATACTGCGTTCAACTGAATCATATTCAAACATTTCTCTTCAAGACTGAACCTTGCTATTTATCGGTTAAAAATGAAACTAATCAAGTTGGGGTACTGAAGCGACCCAAACTCGCCCTTAAGGAAAGCCTGGATTGAGTTGAGAACACGTCAAATCAGAACACAAACATAAGAACATTTCATTGCTATTACAACAATTTACATCAGAGTAAAAGAATATATAGAGTATGAACAAATAATATACATTTGATAAATATTATAGATTTACAAATTACCATGCAGCGGAAAATAATACAAAACACAACTGAAAGAAATACACGAATACAGAGCATTCCGAATATAGCTCTAGCTGTAAACCAGGATCCTATAAAAATAAATCTACAAAAACCAAAACTACTAGTTTCCCGTGTGGAAAATAGGGGCACCTAGAGTTTAGGTTAAAACAATAAACTCCAGGTCAGTCATGTGACTGGTGCGAGAACTAAAACAGTTATTAAATCTTTACTTTGGAAACAAAGTAAATCAAGGGACCACACCGTATAACATGGAACGGGTTTCCTCCCAAGAATACCAGTGCATACAACAAACAACGCAATGCTTTTTGGAAAAATGAAGCTATTATAAGACTCAGGTCCCATCGCACAATGCAACACAAGCCGGAGGATAGAGTTTTTCCTTATAATAGCCAAACATGCTTGGTACGTTTAAAACAAGTCATTTGATACTATTATAAGTGCATAGTGTATAAAACAATTTCAAATATAAATGTATCAATCATAGGCGGCATGGGTACCATCTATCATGTCGTCATACTAGGCTCTACAATTAAAACCGAAATGTCGTATTGGAAGTTGGATTTCCATCTGTGAACCAAGGAAATGGGATCATCCTGTGCAAATTCGAGACAATTTAGCCCATGTCTCAGGATCAGCCGCAACTGCACCTGGATCGTCAGGGTTGGTCCACATTTTAAGTGGATTAATAATCCCTGAATATGTGTTTCCCAACCTATAGGGAGTAAGTCTGGTCAGTATGTCGACCATGTCATCCATCGGCCCCGTAGTGACCGTATATCCGAGGCGGCTCGCTTTCCATCATCCACATAAGTAAAATGTTTGGGCTCCATACCATGACACCACTCCTAGCTAGAAAGAAACGCATATCCTCCCTGAGGTCCCTCCCGTTTCTGGTTCACATCGAAGTGTGAGGCTCGCGAATTAACGCTATACACAAAGCTATGCTATATTAAAGTCTTGCTTTGATCATCAACCACAAGACTTTGCTTTTCAATAGAAGCCTTGATCATTTGCTTCTCAGCATGCCACACAGGCAATTCACGCCATATGACTGATGTCTATCGATATATAACCTCTGAGCTCGTACATCTCAGAGAAGGGTGTTAAGCAAGAGAATAAATTCTCCGCCACCAAACAGTTATATATTTAATAGAGATCAATCAACACAGAATAAAATCCAATGTTAGACACACATCCATTCACAAGTTCGTTCTAGGTCTAAACGAAACCGGAGGCACCTTATTCCTCATCCCATATGTCCAATATAGGAGAGAGGTCATCGCATATCCGGTCGATCTTCAAGTATGTCTGGACGATCACCACCTATTACCTTGTCTTGGGTGTACAGCCCAATCAATACATCAGTAATCATCCAAATGATGTGAAGACCTCCGGTCTTCAACCACCGTCTTCATCGTCGACTTATCGTCGAATCAGTTATTCAGAATCGGTATAAACCCGGCCTTTCCGAATAACTCGCGTATATAATAAACAAGTGCTACAAAAACAAAACATACGCCTCATTCCAATCCAGAATATTCTTTTTGTTCAAATATTCTTATACTTTGGGAAAGGTTCCCATTAATTTTATCAACGATAAATTCTTCAAATTTATTCTTTAGTCTTCCTTTGGATATCAATTCAAACCAAATTAAGGTTTATCCAAACTAGTCAAGACTAGCGCACCTTACCAAAGTAATCATTTGTTTAATTTCCCAATCCCAACATATTCATCCCATGGAGCAAAACTGGTAATACTCCATATCTAACACCATGGTATTATCTGTAAAATTAATTACCATTTCCCGTTCAAATTTAATTAAAGATTTAACTACCGCTTGGAGCAAAACCGGTGATACTCCACTCTCGATCATTTCCCAAATTTGATAATTTAAATTATCACATTCGCATTTCAATCTAATTGAAGATTCATTAAAACTCCACTTGGTTTTAATATTCCCAAAAATCAATATTAATGTTTAAGAACAGTGTTATTTAAAACACCATTCATGACAAACCCAAAATTCAATTCTTTTATTCAATTCCATTTAAATATTAATTAATTGGAAAACTTCACTAAATCTTAAATTAAAGATTTATTCTTTTCTCAACTGGGTTTAAGAATAGTTGTAACAACCCGAATTTTAATAACGTGTTAAAACCATAAATCAAGGCAGAATTAATTTTTAAAATAAGAATCAAGGGAAACGGGTTGTGCCATTGCATTCGTCTCGAAAATTCTTCTTGGAAACGAGTCCGAGAGAATCGGAGTCCGTATGAGGGAGATATGACCCTCCGATGTTTCAGGATTTTCAGAATCGAAAACAGCTCGAAATTCGAGTTCGAATTTCGAATTCAAACCCCAGAACAGGCTGGGCGGGAAAATTCCCGCCCATGGACCAGGTCGACCTGGGGGTCGACCTCCTAGGGACTAGGTCGACCATAGTGTCGACCTGGGGGTCGACCTGCCTCCCGAATCCATTTTCTGAACCTGATGCATTCTGGTGTATTTGACCTCATTTTCTATCCAAATTCGTCTGCCTAATCCTATATAAACAGCCTCCTAGCCTCATTTTCTTTACACCATTCTTCACTAACCTTATGCTGCTCAAACTCTTGATGATCATGGCTTCTTCTTCTCCCTCTAAACTAAATTAAATTAAAATAAAAACGCGAAATCTATTTCTTGAAGACTACGGCTAGGAATTGCATATTTGGGGATTTGCTTCTACAATCAAATCAAGATTATACGATTCAACAATTCGACGACTAGTTTATAGATTCAACTTCTGCATCTCAATTTCTTAGACCACGATCTGTAAGTTAAAGTTACTTTTAGATAAAAACTATAAACTTAATATGGACATGTTGTAAATTGGAATTGGATCTATGTATGATAATTGATTCATATCTATTCTTGTTCATCTTGGATCTTGACTTTTTGGGAATATTGCTATGAAATCAGTTTGGGCCTATTCACGTTGTAAATCAAACTCTTTCATGTCTATAACATTATCATGCCTATGACGTTGAAACTGTTGTTAATGGCCAAGGACTATGACTGTGAACATAAGACTATGCCTATGCCTATGACTGTGAACATAAGACTATGCCTATGCCTATGACTGTGAACATAAGACTATTGCATATGACTATGACAAGGACAATTGTGTCTAATCACCTATGACTCATGACTATGAATTATAACATATGATTATGAACATAAGACTATTGTCTATGACTATGACTTTGAAAATTGCCTATGACTATTTAGGGTAGTTGCCTAGAACTATTTTGGATAATTATCCATGACTACTGTGATTAATCGCTTATGATTCACTATGACTATGACTATTGTGGTTAATTGACTATTATAGTTGATCGTTCATGCCCATAACACTATAGTTGAAAACCATGGTGTACACTGAATAGGCATTTTGTTGGATCTCATACCTAGGGTGTGACTTGCTTAGTTTATTCGCTATTAAGTACACCAAAACCATTGATCCATTATCCTTGTATTTGGCTTGCTTTTGCATACCTATTCTTTTATGTCAATTTTTATCATGACTATCGCCTTATTTTGCTAGATCTGTAATCCTAATGTTTTGGGATTATTATTCTATATGCCAGTGATGTTGTAACCAGTTATCTCAAGTTATATCATGCTAGTCTTGTAATCCCTTTTATTGTTTTATGCTCGTCCCTTTTGCCTATCATAGTTTTGATGTTATTCCCTTTATTTCGGGATTTGGATTACTTGTAGTATAGATCGATTCACGTTTACGTACGATGGGAATACGATTTGGGTAGATTAGGAAAAACATGAATTGGTTATGAACATGAATCATGAACTAAATAATAGGCATAAATTGAAACATGAACATTGTTATAACTTGAATCTGGATATGGATGTAAAACTTGCCTTGAAACTTGACACGAACTTGATATGAAATTTGAACATGGGCATGACACTAGAATGAACTTGAAAATGGCCAACTCGAGGTTGGGTTGAGTTTGTAGTGAAATTATGCCCGGAACCGCCTGGCAAATTCAGTGACTGCAGACAACAGGATCCAATGTGGGTAGTTGGTCATATCGCGCTTGAAACCCGAGTTCAGACTGAGTTGTGGTGTAAATCTACCCGGAACCGCCCGGCAAATCCAGTGACCACAACAACAGGTCTGATGTGAGAGGTTGGGGTGCATTAATGAATTAATGCCACATGATAGGGTTAAGTCATGAACATGAAAGACAACACTTAACCAACTTGAAACATGATTGGTAGGGTTTGGTCATGAACTTGAATGACAACACCTAACCAACTTGACACGTGAATTGTAGGGGGCTAAGTCACGAACTTAAACGACAACACTTAGTCAATTTGACATGCTAGACTGATAAGGGGTTAAGTCTCGAATTTTAATGACAACACTTAACCCTCTGGACGGAAACCCTAGTTACGCGGTCCGTTTCAACAGTAACCCACTAGATGTATCATGGTACCCTGGAACTAGGCAGGGTGGGGCACGATTACTGGGCTGATTGTAAACGACCAGAACAATGGCTGTGTTGGTGCGCCAGTGTAGGTTCAAGCGGGCTATGGTCGTGCACGTGGTTCGGAGTTGGAAAAGCAGGCATTGGGCATTAGTAGGATTATCTGTGCATTCTTGATTCGTGTCTGTGGTTGGCATCCAGGGCTTGATACATCCTATGGTGGACCTAGCACAGGTGACCACATTCGTGATAGGGCCGTATGACACAGACACATGACGAGCTAGAACTTGTAGGGAGCCGATCGATTAGTGGATCATTTCCGTTGGACCTAGTAATGGGTCATTTCATGATATTGGGCCAAGGGATCATTTCATGGTTAATATAAGACATGGGTTTAGGATACTAGTATAGTTGGTGCAGCGAATCTTGAACATGCGATGCTATACTTGATTTATACTTGAATTATCCTGTTATCTTAGTCTATCTTGCCCTTATTGACAGCATCCTTATGTTTACTTTCAGTTTATACATGTCACGTTACCTTTACCTGTTTTTATGCTGAAAGTCACTAGGACTTACTAGTCTTTATGATTGACCCATTTTCTTTCGCCTCTTTTTCTTTCGTTTCCCCCCCCAGGTTCTCAGGGAGGAAACACTAGCACTTAGCTTGGATTTCGCTTGCTTTCGGTTCAGCTCATGTACGGTTTGATCTTGAGCTATTCTATGGCTGCATTTCTGCTTCCTTTGGGGAATTAAGCTACTTTTGTTGTTTTAAAGTTTATGCTTCTTTATTTATTCAAGGCAGAACTTGTTGTAATGGAAAATGATAGTTGGTACTTTGGATGTAAAAGGTTTTGACTCTTTTTGAAAGTAATGAAATTTAGCTTTTCATTCTTCTGCTCTTTTATTTATGTTCTGTCTTGTAATATTTCTGTGTTTGTTTACCTCGATAACGCTCCTCCAAAACTAGTGCATTCCCTTTGTGAGTGACCCTAGCGGAGGTGGGGTGTTACAACAGTGTTAGTAATGAAACCATTCACGACAAACCCAAAATCCAATTTGATATCAAATACAAGGCTCTGAATAGAAATTATATCGGCTTATATTCAATATCAAATTCTGAAACCAACAAATATCGTATTGGAAATAACGATATAAATATATCTTCCAAATTTTCATAACAATATACGTATAATCACGGAATCCAATATCGAAATATTGCGAAGATGATTTCCATTCAAATTCATTCCAATTCATATATTGGAAATTCTAGTTATATTAAAAACCATTCACAAATCCGATTTATTTTATTTAAAAAAAAAATTGGGTTGTAAATCTAATTAATAACTAGCTCATTTTGATAAAAATATCTTTTTATCTTTCCTAATATGGAATTTTTCATCCCAATTCCTTTTAAATCATTTATTATGATTTTACACAAATTATTAATATTTTTAATAATTTTATCTAGTCCCGTACAGTTGATTTCCATAAACGGTCATCGAACTGCACTTAAAATGACCTTTTCCAAATTTGATTTGGACATAATTCCAAATCCAACTGTTAGCTTTCAAATCTCTTATATTCGTTGGAAAGCTCTTTTCGATACAAACCAAACGCTTTAGGTTTTAGGAGAATCCGATGGTCGGATCTCCCGTAATATCATTTCGAAGTTAATGGTCGAAATCGTGAACGGTTGCGGTGCAGCGCGTTCTATTCAGGCCATTAAATATGTATAATATATATATTATATATATTTAGTCGATTTCCATTTAAAACGTATTTTATAAATCGTTTTAAATTCGGTTTAAAAACGGTTCCAACTTCATCTTCAATTTTAAATCAAAATTGAATACCCCTTATCATTATATTATTTAAATGATAATATTTTCAGAATATCAGATTTTGAAATCATTTCCATTTCGATATTCATTATAAAAATGAATAAAATCGATATAAATATCGTTTACGTCAAAATGGCGCATATCTAATCAACACGACTTCATATATTTCAATATTATCGTGTCCATCCCAAATCGGACGTCAAAAACATATTTTGATCTATTATTGAATATTATTTTAAAATATTAGTTATTTTAAAATATACATTATTCGTCATTTTTAAAATATTCGTTAATTTAAAATATTCGTTCTTTCCGAATTGGAATCAGACACAGTCAATTACCATATAATGTTATTTATATGGATTTCATACATCATATGTATACAACAACAATGATAACTAATCAACCATCGTCCAAAGTGCACTACACAACTGCATAAGCATTAAATATAAATAATTAAGGCTTACAATAGTTTGTCAACCAAACGATTGACATACAACTAAACAATTGGGATTAGTGTGTGTTAAATATCATCCTAGTACCCGTGTGGGGTTTCAATCAACAAATACATGTTTTATTTGTGTAGTTGGGCGACATGTAAAATATATCGTCCCAATCAATATCCGTCAAATGAGTGTTCATAAACAAATCGTCTGATTTGTAAATGAATATTTATTTTCATCCATGTACACGCTAAAAATTATATATTTGACGATAAAATATTTATTTCAACACATGAATATTTTATACAGTTCATTTATACAATAAAAATGATATTTTTATCGTACTAACATATTTTAGAAAATTTTGGCAGCATAACGGCGCGATACTATAACCAGAATAAGGTCTAGCCTTATCCCTCGCTTAATACTGGCTCGCGCCATACACATACCAATTCTAATCAATTCAATTTACATCCCAAATCAAATTCAACCAATTTATCTATCAAAACAAACAACCAAACGTCCATGGTTTCAATCAAAGGTTTGGGTGCTATAAGCACGGTCTGCATCCTAGTATATATGTTTAACTATAAACAAAGTTAGAGTGAGAAGTTCTCACCTTTGGGATCCACTCCGCCATTCTTTATTGGACAGTTTGGATTTGTTTCTTGTCAGTTCCATCGCAATCTGTTTCACGCGGTATATGTTAAAAATCACATTTTTAAACGACGATCTTTATAAATAAAAATCACATTTTTATTACGCTATATATATATTAAAAATCATATTTTTACATTATCCTTACCTGTATAAAGATCACATTTTTATAATGTCACTACATGTATAAAAATCACATTTTTATAATATCACTACTTGTATAAAAATCACATTTTTATATTATCAATACATGTATAAAAATCACATTTTCATTTCGCTATCTTCATAATAAAAATCATATTTTTATTTTTCTAACATCAAAATAAAAATCATATTTTTATTTCACTAAAAATCATATTTTTAATTCGATATATATATCATATTTTTACATCGCTATCAAATATATAAAAATCGTATTTTTAAGCCAAAGCCATTTGATATAAAAATTACATTTTTATAACCATGCTATTTATATAAAAAAATTGCATTTTTATAAACGATGTTATTTATATTGTTAAAACTATTTAATGTTTATTTATTTAAATAAAAACTCATTGTGTTAACTTCCCCGTTTGAATCGTTCAAGGCTCCTTCATGTATTTGGCGTCGCTGGTGGTCGGTGGCGCGGTTCGAGAGGGGCGGGTTCAGCTGAAAGGAAAAAAACGGGTCTACACGGATTGAACTACGAAGGAGGAGGGGAGGTGGAACTCCACGGCGAGGGGGCGAGGTTGGTCGAACTACGACGGAGGGGGAGCGGAGCGGTGGTCAGAGGCGAGCCATAGGCGGCGGGGTTAGGCTAAACGGGTTTGGGGTTCACGGTGGGTTTGGGGATTTCTGATCGAAGAATGGGGGAAGAAAGAGAGGCGGCAGGTGGTGCAATAGGGAGCGGCGGCGGCTAGGGCGGCTGGGGGAGGCGACGTCGATCGCCAGGACGGCGGAGGCGGCTGTGAATGAGGGCATGTAAATTTTCTTTTCTTTTTTTAATCGATCGTTGACTGAGTTAGGGAAGAGAGAAGGGGGGGGGGGGGTTTAAGGAATAGATATATATTTTAATATTTAATTTATTTTCAAATCCAAAATGTTACTTTCTTAATTCGAACTCCAAATCGAACCCAACGACTGTCGCCACTAACTAAATACCCTAATTCCAGACACAATGGGATATGTATCATAAGCCAGTTCTAACATTTTGATCAGTTTTCGTTTAATTTAAAATATAAATCAATATATTTTAAATTCAAACACACATTTTAATTTACCGAGGCCACATACTGACTCCAAAAATTCCCGAAAAATTATTTCTAGCTTTGTTTTGACGATACGGTCCTAAAAAAACTAATTTCGTCAAATTTGGAGACCGTTTGAGAAATGGCCATTTTTTAGTCGATCAAATTCAAACTGAAATAGTCAAACGCGTTTTCTTTTGCCACTCTCACATACTAATTCCAAAAATTATGAATTTTGGAGTCAAGCAATAATTTGACATTTCGGATCCAACAAAAGTGATTTAGTTGAAAATGGAGGTCGTTTGTAAAATGGCTATTTTTAAGGGCTATATATTATATAATATATATATAAATTCCAACTGTACATAACTTTTTATTCCCGTTATGAAATCTGAATTTTTCACATTTGTTGGAAAGATATTTTCATACAGATTCAAATATTTCTGGTTTTACTGAAATCCGATTTATTTTGAATCCTGTACATTTATTTGAAATTTGAAATCAAAATTTCAAACTATCGCACAATTTCAGGCTCGTTATATAATTAAAATAAATTAATTCATTCTAACTTCAATTAAAATAAACTTTTAGTTGTTATTATTTGAAATAAACTATTTTAAATATTCAAAATCCATTAAAATTGCTAAAATAAAAATTTTAAATTGGTTCTGATTCTCCGGGTTGTTACAACTACCTCTCAAACCTTGACTGAGTAACATTCTTAACTTCAAAACGAACAAGACCGCTTACCTCGAAAAATCAACACCATAAAAACCAATTATTCATTTTTAAAATGTATATACATTTCTCTTTCTATTACCAGATTATCAATTACCTTTTTGTTTATAATATTCTATTTTAAGTTCGTTTCCTCATCGAATTATATATATATCGGTATTTTGATTTCTAATTATCAATTTTCTTAAAAATATTCTGACTCCTTAAATTTCTGGAAAATTTCAGCAGCACCTCCTTTGTACCGGTCAATAGTTCAAACCTCAACTCGCCTCTCTAGGCCCTTTCCATTCAAAAAGAAAATCAAAAAGCCAAGTGGCTTGCCGATTTGGCGCATAAAATCTCATATGGAATTTAAACATGCACCTTATTGTCGGGCACACGAATTATAATCTTCATACACTTCATTCCATACCTGTCTAACCCATATACGTCCATTCCTAATTTGTTTCAACCCAATCTAATCATTTTAACTCAATCTTCTAATTTATTTGTTAACTAGTTCTTTTGCCTATGTGACTTTTTATTTGGACATATCACGTTCAAATATATTTTTAACTTGCTTATAACAAATCGAATTCCATTTTTAATTCAAGTTTCACATTCGATTTTGAATATAAATTTACAAACCTCTTTTACTTATCCCAAGTCCAATGTTGATTCAAAATCTCATTAACTAACTATTCTTTAAATTAGTTAATTCTATTCAACAATTAAAAATCTATTTTTTTTTGTTCAAAAATCATTTCATTTACACAACTTGGGTTCGTATTTATTTTACAACCCAAATCCGGATTTTTAAAATAAAAATTCATATTTTATTAACTTAAAATACTTCAATTTTAATTAATAAACCGTTACGGTTTTATAATGGTTATGGCGCTGCTTTTTTGGAAATTTGATTTTGACATAACTAAAAATATATTAGACAAAATCCAGATTTTTATCTTCCATTAGAAAACTATTATCGAATCAGTCCTGACGGTTGTTGTTTCAAAGAATTCTGACTTAAATTGAGCTCTATACACTCAATTGAAGTTCAAAACGCCAATTTACGAACTGCCGCGCTGCAGCGAGTTCGTTTTAATTATATTTAATATATAAACGTTTTAAACTTTGTTTATATATAAATTCTAACTTCATTCTAGTATATTTTAATATATATGAAATCAATCTTCCCAATTCAACTTAATAATTCTGATTATCCCAGATCGCCAATTATTTCGTATCTCAGTTATAAATTTATTTATAATTCAATCTTCTATATTAAACTCTATTTCCTTTATAAATAAATTATTTATAAAATTCGACATAATCAAATTTCAAATTTTAAATCCTTCTGATTTATCTCATCTCAGTTTATATTCTGAATTCCAGAAATAAACCTGTCGTTCCTTTTTCGAAACGGTTTCCAATTCACTGTTAAATTCATATTTGAACTTAAATTCCTAAATTATCAAATGATAATTTATTTCACTAAATTTATAACACTGTTTATAAATTCAAATTCCTTATTTCATTTATTAAAACAAGTTTCATTTCAAATCTACCTTAAACCCAATTCATTTTATATTCTGAATCTTGAAATAAAACTGTCGTTTCTTTTTCGAAATGATTTCAAATTATATTTTAAATTCATACTTGAATTTAAAATTACAGAATATCTCCAGATAATTAATTCACTATATTTATAAACATTGTTTATAAATTTACTTGTTTTATAAATTCCAACGAGTTCTATTTCGAACTCTATTTAAAACCAAAATCTCATTTTGGAATATTCTATTTATTTTAACTTATCCATATATAATATAGAATCTATTTCCATACTTAAATTTAACTTCTATTTAATATAATCCTAATATATTTTTCTGGACATATTTTATTTAAATAAATTCGAACTAATCCAATTCAAATCATAAATCCTTAAGGATTTATTTTAGTTTAATTTATATTCTAAATATCAGAATAAATTTCATCATTTACTTCTTTAAAACGATTCTCCATTTCTATTTTTAAATTCATATTTGAATTTAAATATTCAAATTATCAAATGATAATTTTGCCACTTCATTTATAAACAGCATTTATAAATTCATTTCAATTCCTCGATTATCCGATGAAGTCATTCCATTTTATTTATAAACACTATTTATAAATTACTTCAATTTCCTGTATTATTTAATTTATAAACATCGTTTATAAATTCAATCCTTGTTTTATTTATTCAAAACAAGTAAATATCTTTATAGCCCATTCGAAATTCAGATTATATTTTTGAAAAATAGATTTTCCCTTTTAAACCTCGAAATATCATTTTCACGGTATTTTAATAAATCAACATTTTGGGTCCAGTGATATTTAAACAATCAAACCACCCAACTATCAATCAACACATCATATATGATACTATACAATAATATTTTTGAGGAATCCAGTTGAATCCCTCCAACCAGTTTTCCTGCATCCACAAACGTTAGCCAAACATAAATAATATCTATCTTGCTTCGAGGTAGGATATCGCGGTATAGAAGGTCATCCACTATCATATTGTGGGGGCGTATAGGGTCATCCGCTAATGATACTGCAGGCATCCGCTAATGGTATTGCGAGAACTATCCAATCACCGACATATATATAATAACCACAAACACCAAGCCTAAATAACTAATATATATCTATATAATATCCAACACTGATAAACAATTTATAAATGCATCCAAGGCAACCAACAATTTATTTTTAACGATAAAAATAAATTTAAATAAATTTCTGAATGAGAATTACTCATCGGGATTTTTAAATTGTAGATCCGATACAAATTTGACTCAAACAGAACGATATTTGATTTAAGTAAAAATTCCATCGTCGATCTCGCACGACTTCAAAAATTCCAAATCCAATTCCCTCGCGAAGCTTAACCTCTTACGCTTCCATGGAATTTCGTTTCCCGTCAAAACTGTTATTGTATGAAACTGTTATATATATATATATATCAAGTTTGTATATCTATAAATTGAACATCATTAGTTAATCTAATTAATTATTAAAAATTACCTTGATCCCTTGTCCAACATCTCATACAACTTGCTGTTGTTACCAAACAACCTTCTATTACTTTCTCTCTACCGTCTACAGGTCTCACCTAACTTCAATTACCCATATGACCAAAATCCTTTGCAAACATCTCCAATTTTCTTTATGAACTCATATTCCACCAAAACAAAGTGTACCACATGCACACGTTTTAAAATTAGTGCAACTGCTTTACAGCTCCTTATACCAACCTATTGCTTTACCAAACAATCTAACTCCTTTTGCCTTATCAACCCCATCTTCATCCTATCTACTTACTCACAGTGTGATCGGAACCCCAAAACCCATCATACCATATACCACTTCAAACCCGCATGCTTCCTTACCCCAGAAACCAACACTGAACTTCATGATACCCATCAGCACGTTCGAATTGCATCTCCTTCCTCCGAGCAATCAGCGACTTCCATGCCTCGTGCACTACTCTAATACAGACCTGCGACATTTGTTGATTCGAAAATCCCCAAGAGCTCACAATAAGGTATTGTTATCATCCCTAAGCCCAAAAACAACTTCAAAATCACATTAGGATCCCCCAACCTCATGAAAAACCAAGCCCTAAACCACTCTGCCTATCGCGACTATCGGAACCGCGCTCGTCAACTCCATCTCGTACCATCCTAGCCTCAGTCACGAATTAGATTTTGATTTTCTCCTTTTTTTTCGAATGAATTTGATTTGAATGGAGGAGGAAGAGGCTTCGATTTGTACCAGGAATTAAGGAAATAAATTATAAAAAATATGGGTGGCTTCTTCCTTGTATTATTCTAAGGAGCGCACAAATTATCAAACGAAATGGAAAGAGTTTATACTGCGTATTTTTAATGAGGGATACTTAAGCCTTAAGAAATTTAGTCCGTCTGATTTAATTTTGTACTATATTAATTTACTTAGGAGAGAAGGAAACCCCTTTTTTTAAATTTGTTTATTTTAGTTTTTAACTTAATAGATACGATTTAATTAATTAAATTATCCTATTGATTTCAAACTCCTATTTGAATACAACAATAGGTCTTCCTAGGGTTAAACCACTATTCTGAACACACTGGGACAAGTATCAAAGCCCAATTCGATCATATGGAGAAGATATTAATTTAATTTCGATATAAATTAAATTCAAAACAATTAATTCCTTGATAATAAATTAATATTATTATTCTAATTCAAATAGAATTTTGTATCGATCATTTGAACTGTATTCAATTTAGTTTTAAACTTTGAATTCAATTAAATTCATTTTCGTATTACGATAATTACATATACTCGAAATAAATCGTATTTCGATTATTAAATCGATAACTCAATATAAAAATCCATTTATATTATCAACTCAATATTAAAAAGCATATTAAATATTTAAAATTTATTAACTAGAAAAATATGGGTTGTCACAAAATCTCTCTTCATACATGAATAAAAGGATAACAAGAAAGAGGGGAAACAAATCCAGTTTCAAGAAAAGCGGATAGATTTGTTCTCAAAGGCAATTTCCAAACCAACATTCTAGAAGATGATGTACAAAATTGGCATGCGTCGACTACATCAATAGACTAATCGAACAATGAGTTATAAGTAAGGGGGAACATATAAAATTATGCTATAATGCACTCTTTTCCTTCACTAATATTTTTCCTATAGGGTTTTTTTAGTAAGGTTTTTAATGAGGCATTATCTTGATTCTGAAGTATCAACCCTTATGGTAACATTGTAAAACATGTTACCTAAAGATGAAATAAATTTGCACTCTTTTCCTTGTTTATAATTTTTCCCATAGGGTTTTTCATAAAAAGGTTTTTAATGAGGCATTGTTTTGATCTAGAAGCATCAAACTCCTTTAAGGAATATCATTTTAATATGATATTCATAATGTCAAACGTTGCGTACTATTTTTCTCGTTCAAGGTTTTTCCCATTGGGTTTTCTTGATAGAGTTTTGATGGCAACAGACAATAGTTCTATCGACTGAACGGATATATGCAAATAAGATAATAATAAGGGAGAGCAATCATCATATATGATTTAAAAGGGACATTTCAAGTTAGCAGAGCATTCATGTAACGACCTGCATCCTACACATCAGGGGATCGTAGAATATTTATTTCTTTTTCATATGAAGTCGTATAGCCATGTAACCTTAGGAGACGACTATTGGGGTCATTTCCCATGTTCATGATTTTTGCCGATTTTTAAATGAGCGTTTTGCCCCTATTTGATCTTGTTTCGGCCATAACTTTTGATTGGTAAGGAGTTTTGACCTGAAACCACTTCCATTAGATCCGGGTGATGGTTTACCTTTCTGTAGAGTGGTCACATTAGCCAAACGGACTCACCGTTTGGAGGATATGGCTGAAACAATGTTT
This sequence comes from Allium sativum, assembly GCA_030737875.1. Classification (NCBI taxonomy): domain Eukaryota; kingdom Viridiplantae; phylum Streptophyta; class Magnoliopsida; order Asparagales; family Amaryllidaceae; genus Allium; species Allium sativum. The sequence goes on along the minus strand of CM060919.1, from coordinate 561,325,569 downwards.
GGAAGATGAAAAAACAGTTTAACTGGGACTAATTTGGGCGATTAGCAAAAGGGTCCATAACCCATTTCAGGATTAGGGTTATGGGAGGGCTGAGATGAGTTAGTAAAACAGTTTTTATTTCATTTCCTAGCCGCCACTTACAACCTTTGAACCCTAGCAATGACCTCCACTTGCTAAAACACCCCAAATCACCTTCTAATCGCTAATTAAGCCAAATCTACATCAAATCAAAGCGGATTAGCACAAAAATCGAGGTAGAGCTGCTAGACTATATTGGAATCCGAACCATTTTGTCCAAAAGTTTCAGATCTGAGTTTATTTGTGGCCAAGGTGAGTGATTAGCATTGTTTCTACACTAATTATGGCTAATTAGGGGTGATTAGTGTTAATTAACAAAATTATACATGATTAAACTCTGGAAAAATGTTTAGAAATTATTATACACCGTTTTAGACCTCCATTGGAAGTTTGGGTTAATTTGGTTATGTTTTGCTAATCCTATCATTTGATTTGCTTAAACATGCTTAAGGGAAAAATATGGGTTTTGGGTATGTTTGATCCGTTTTGACATATCAAATTGTTTTTTTGGTGTTTGTGGTCAATTCTATATGTTGCTATGACTGTATGGAATGCTTTGTGATTGATTATTGTGATAGCCCGTAACTTCCCCGGTAAGGAAAGCCCGGATTACCTTGAGGACAAGACGAATCAGAATGCAAACAGAAGAAAATTTCATTGTATATTACAATAATTGCATCAGAATACAAGAATATAAAGAGTATAAACAAATAATATACAATTGATAAAATATCAGAGATTACAATACATTACATAGCAGCGGAAAATAATACAAAACCCAATTGAAGGAGATATACGGATACAAAGCTTCCCGAATATCAGTCCAGCTGTAAACCAGGTTCCTGTGAATATAAATCTGCAAAACCAAAACTACTAGCTGCCCGTGTCGAAATAGGGGCACCCAAAGTTTAGGTTAAAACAATAAACTCCAGGTCAGTCATGTGACTGGTGTGAGAACTAAAACAGTTATTAATCTTTATTTTAAAGTTAGGTAAATCAAGGGACCAAGCCGTATGACACGGAACGGGTTTCCTCCCGAGAACACCAGTGCATAAAACAACAGCGCAATGCTAAATAAAGAACAATGAAGCTATTATAAGACCCAGGTCCCATCACATAATGCAACACAAACCAGAGGATAGGTTTTTCCCTTATAATAGCCAAAGCATGCTTGATACGTTTAAAACAAATCATTTGACACTATAATAAGTGTATAGTGTTAAAAATAATTTCAATCATAAGTATCAATCATAGACGGCATGGGTACCATATATCATGTCGTCATACTAGGCTCTGCAATCAAAACCGCAAAATGTCGTATTGGAAGTTGGATTATCATTTATGATATGAACCAAGGCTAGGGATCGTCCTCTACCGATTCGAGACGCTCTAGCCCGCCCCTCAGGAACAGCTGCAACTGCCCCATGGATCGTTAGGGCCAGTCCACCGATGTGGATTATTATGCCTGAACACTGCGTTTCCCCGCCCTATGGGGTGTAAGGGAGCCAACGAATGACTCCATCGGACCCGGATCGTCCGATCTAATCGAGGCGCCTTAAATTCCATCATCCACATAAGCAATGTCAGCCAGTTCAAGCACTGACACCACTTCTAACTAGAAAGAAACACATGTCCTCCCTGATGTCACTACTACAAAACAGGTCAGTTGCTTCGGTTATTTACCCCCTGTTGCTTCAGTTCTGCAATCGAAGCAATTGCAGCAGACGCAACAGACCAAAAATTTGTTGCTTCTGACAAGCAACCGAAGCAAATATTACTCTGTTGCTTCGGTTATGTCCCATTGTTGCTTCGATTTAACAACAGAAGCAACTGAAGACGGTGCAATAAAGGGAAGATTGTAGCTTCGGATGGATAACCGAAGCAAAAAATAATTTGTTGCTTCGGTTATATACTCATATTGCTTCAATTTAGCAACTGAAGCAAATATCAATTTTTACATTAAAAAAATAATATTGTTTCGAGTTTTTAAAACCCGAAACAATATCAAATTACATTTTTAAAAAAATTCACATTTACAGTAACTCTAATACAAAAATACATATACAAATTACAAAGGATATTCAAAGCAGCATACATATCCAGTCTCATAAAATTTCCCACTACATCTAGAAGAAGACTGCTTACAACCAGACCCATCAATAGAAAAATTGTCCAATACTCTCACTAATAATTAACTCCTCCTCATAAAAACAAGGAAAAACCACAGTATCTTAGAAAAAACCCAAATTCATCAACTCATGGCCATATTTATCAGAAAAGGGATCATAACTCATCAAATTGGATATATACCACTATTACTGTTCATCATCATTTTGCAACCTACTGTTCGAAACTCCATACGAAACTGCTGCTCCATGATTTTCCATTTCCTTTTGCTGCTCTTCACCAGTGCTCCACTAACTTTCACTTGCTCCAGTAAACATTGCCCATCTCTCTTGATACGCACAGGCACATCACCGTGCCACTTCAACTTCAAACGTCCACACACTTTTTTTACTTTTCTTAAAACTTGGCTCACGCAATCCATGTCGGCCCATGACCATACAAATTCGCACCTACTCATGTCACAGTGAAACTCCTTCTTTGCCGTCACTCTTTTTTCACGCTGAAACCACACAGTGAACTACCCCATGCTTTTTGCTCAACTCCTTTCTCCCTTCTTCTCATTTTCGTGTCTCCCCATTATGCTATAGTACACGCACCTCGTCTCCATTTTCATGTATGCTGTTCCATTTCGTTTGTTGCTCTTTCCTACACCGCACTAAAATCACAAACCAACAACACTACTCCACTCCCCATTGCAAGTTCCATCTCGACACAACTGCAAACTGCTAGACTTAGCCGATATCATTCCATGAGATGAACTTTGTGAGAGAGAGAAATCCTCAACCTAACCAACATGAGGTTAACAAGAGATCACAAGAATTGCCAACAACAAATTAAGAATCCAATAACATGGTACCAAACAACTTAAAAATTGAAGCAACTTCGAACCTAGAATCAAAAGAAAGAACTCAGCGAATCCAAAAATAATACTGATTCTGCATGAGCAAAATCATCAACTGACACCGTTTAAAGCCAAAACAAAAAAATGAACGAAAACTCATCAACAAAGAGAAGGGCGAAATTGAAACAAAAAAAAAATCAGCACCGAGCACTTCGATTTTGAAGAGCAGGTTGGGTTCGGACACAATGGAGTTCAGGTAAGAGAGGTTTTGGTCGTGACTTCAACTCAGGGGTGGAGGTGGTTCAATTGATTTTCAGATTTGTGATTCGGGTTGTAGGTGTATTCGAAGCCAGTGAAAAGCAGTTGACTTCTCATTGGTGATTGCGGTGGTGGTATCTGTGGACTCGAGGGAAGTAGCAGGAGTATGATTGAGGCGTTGCCATTATTTATCAATAAATTCAATATGTTAGAGATGAAATAAGGAGGCGGGGAAAGGGTATCTGTGATAATTTATTCTGGGATTTGGTGGAAAGGTGAAGCGGCAGATGAAAATTTGATGAATTTGCTTTGGATTTAAGGAGGGAAACATTAGAGGAGGCAAGGCGGGAAACGAAAATTCTGACGAAAAAAAGGAGGGAAGTAGGTCAATGCCACTAAACGTTCAAAAACACATTATTATTAAATAGCCTGCATGCGTGCCACTGCTTTTATTATAAAAGAAGCAAATGGTATCGTAATAACATTTGATAAGTTTAAGTCGAACGGTAATAACCTTAGTTATTTATTACTAATAAATAGAAACTTTTATTTGTTAAATTTAAAATTTAAAATTTTGAAATATTGAATATTGAATATAATTATCAATTGTAATTATAAAATATTTAATGCTTAATGTTACTAATTAATTATTAATATTTTTTATTAATTATGGATTGCTAAATATTTGTGTAATTATTGATTTTTTATTTAAAATTAATTTTTTAATTTTCTTTATTATTAAGAATTAAGTATTAAGTACGAAATATCACTTTATATGTGTAAGTAAATATTATTCTTTATTTTTAATAATTACTTATTTAATAGAAATGATTTTCCAGTAATTACATAAAATTAAATATGAAGTATTATTTCTTTAGAATTAAATAATACTTTTTCATTATTGAATATTTCTGATTAATTAAATATTAAATGTCAAACATTAAGTATTGAATATTGGTTATTAATTAATAGTTGTTAATTATTTAATGTAATCAATAAATTTTGCCTGTAATTTACTAATTACTAATAACTAAATATAAAAAATAATTATTTATTATTTATACTATCTAATAATCGCAAAAATATATTAATTGATAATCATTTATTATAATACATTATAAATAATGATATATATAAGCAGTTGTTTAATTATGATTAATTATATGTGCATTTTCTCTAATTAAAATATTTGGAGTTGCTTTGGTGCACATGCTTCAGTCACTACGGAACCGATGCATGTTGCCCTGTTTGCATCAGTTCATATGCTTCGGTTCATAAAGAACCGATGAAAACAGTGTTATTTGCTTCGGTTGGAAAAACAACTGATGCAAATAATTCTATTTGCTTCTGTGCATTTGCTTCAGTTATTAATACAACCGAAGTAAATGATACAATTTGCTTCAGTTGTGAGCAAAACTGAAGCAAGTACATCATTTGCTTCGGTGCATTTGCTTCAGTTGTTGATAAAACCAAAGTAAATGACACTATTTGCTTCGGTTGTTAGCACAACTGAAGCAAATAAGGCGAAGCAACAGGCAAGTTTTGTACTAGTGTGTCCTTCTCCCGTTTCTGGTTCACACCGGGGTGTGAGGCTCGCGAATTAACGCTACACAAAGCTATGCCACAAAGGCCGTGCTTTGATCATCAACCACAAGACTTTGCTTTTCAATAGAAGCCTTGATCATTTGCATCTTAGCATGCCACACAGGCAATTCACACTATGCAACTGATATCAATCACACAGAATGAAATCCGATGTCAGACACACATCCATTTATAAGTCCATTCTGCGTCTGAACGAAACCGGAGGCACCACGTACCTCGCATATCCATCGATCTCCACGTATGTCTGGAACGATCACCAACTGATTCCCTCCTCTTGGGTGTACAGCCCAATCAAGATCATCAGTAATTATCCAAACGATATGAAGACCTCCGGTCTTCGACCACCGTCTTCATCTTCGACTTATCGTCGTATTAGTTATTCAGAATGGGATAAACTCATTCTTTCCGAATAACTCACGTATATAATAAACAAGTGTTACACAAACACAACATACGCCTCATTCCAATTCATCTGCCATTAACCGTAAATTAGTAAAAGAACAATTCCCCTAATATTAACCCCGAAGGCCGAAACCAACATCAGATCAATACCCAGGAAACCATTCATCTTAACTAATCTTCAGTTAGTTGCTAATTTTCACATTCTTAGGGTAAGGTTCTCATTAATTTTATCAAAGATAAATTATTTAAATTTATTCCTTAATCGTCTTTTGAATATCAATTCAAACCAAATTATGGTTTATCCAAACTAGTCAGGATTAACGAACCTTACCGAAGTAATCAATTGTTAAATTTCCCAATCTCAACCTATTCATCCCATGAAGTAAAACTGGTAATACTTCATATCTAACACCACAGTGTTATCGGTAAATTCAATTACCATTTCACGTTTAAATCTAATTAAAGATTTAACTATCGTCTGGAGTAAAACTGGTGGTACTCCATTCTCGATCATTTCTTGAATTTGATAATTTTAATTATCAAATTCACTTTTCAATCTATTTAAAGATTCATTAAAACTCCACTTAGTTTTAATCTTTAACTGGGTTAAGGAACCAATGTCATTTAAAACATAGTTCACGATAAACCCGAAATCGCATTTCATTTCCACCAGCCTTTAACCGTAAATTAGCAAGTGAACAATTCCCTAAGTAATAACCCCGAAGGTCGAAACCAACATCAGATCAATACCCAAGAAACCATTCAACTTAACTAATATTTAGTTAATTTCCGATTTTCTTAACTCCATTGAGTCTAAGAACAGTATTATTAAAGATACCGTTCACGACAACCCAAAATCACATTCCATTAATTGTCGGGTTAAAGAACAAATGTTATTTAAAACACCGTTCATGATAAACCCAAAAATCCCATTTGCTATTAAATACAAAGCTCTGAATAGAAAATATATCAGCTTATATTCAATATCCAATTCTACGACCAACAAATATCGTATTAGAAATAACGATATAAATATCTTTCAAATTTCCATAACAATATCTGTATAATCATAAAATCCCACATCGAAATATTATGAAGACAATTTCGATTCAAATCCATTCTAATTCAATTATTGGAAATTCTGGTTTCTTTTAAAACCATTTCAAATCCACCTTATTTATTTAAAAATAATTGAATTATAACTCTAGTTCAAAACTAGTTCATTTCAATAAAAATCTATTTTTATCTTTTCAAATATGGAGTTTTTCATCCCAATTCTTTCCAAATCATTTCTTATGATTTTAAATTGATTATTAATATTTTTAATAATTTTATCAAAGCCCGTACAGTCGATTTCCATCAATGGCCATCGAACTGCACTTACAGCGACCTTTTCCAAATATGATTTGGACATAATTCCAAATCCAACCGTTAGATTTCTAATTTCTTGTATTCGTTAGAAATCACTTTTCGATACGAACCCAATGGTTCCGGTTTTAGGAGAATCCGACGGTCGGATCTCCCGTAATATCCGTTCGAAGTCAATGGTCGAAATTCACGAACTGCCGCAGCGCGGCGCGTTCTATTCAGGCCATTCTATTATATATATTATATATATAATATATATTTCATCGATTTCCCTTTAAAACATATTTTATAAATCGTTTTAAATTCGTTTTCAAAACGATTTCAACTTCCATTTCAAATTCAAATCGAAATTGAAATTTTCCTTATAAATTCGTTTTAAATTCATTTCAAATTGATTTCAATTCAAATCGATTTTTAATTCAATTTCAGTTCGTTTTCAATTCAATTTGAATTTCAAATCTATTCAATTTCAATTCGAATTCCCTTATATTCAATTTCAATTCGAATTTCATTTCTATTTAATTTCGATTCGAATTCAATTCTATTTAATTTCAATTCGAATTCAATTCTATTTAATTTCAATTCGAATTCAATTCTATTTAATTTCAATTCGAATTTCATTTCAAAATATTCGATTTTGAAATCACTTTTCAATATTCATTATAAAAACGAATATAATCGATATAAATATCGTTCGCGTCAAAATAGCGCATATCTAATCAACACGGCTTTATATATTTCTATTTCAAATATTCTATTCAAATATTTCGTTTCAAATATTTCTTCTCAAATATTCTATTCAAATATTTCTCTTTCAAATATTCTATTTCAGAACTGGAATAAGGCCCAATCAATTATAACAGATTTTATTTCTATGGATTTCCATACAACGCATGTATATACCAACAATGACAAATAATCAACCATCATCCAAAGTGCATTCTACACTGTATAAGCATCAAATATAAATATTTAACGCTTATAACTGTCTGTCAATCAATCGATCGACATACAACTAATTATTGGGATTAGCGTGTGTCATATATCATCCCAATACCCGTGTGGGGTTTTCAAAGAATCAAACACAGATTTTATTTGTACAGTTGGGCGATGTGTAAAATTTATCGTCCCAATCAATATCAGTCAAATCAGTGTATAAAAATAAATCGTCCGATTTGTTTATAAATATTTATTTTATATACACGTAAAAATTATATTTTTAACTATAAAATATTTTCCACTATAAAATATTTTATTTCATTCACCATCACACAATCAAATTTCACTACACAGTAATCAAACAAACAAGTCATCCATGGTCTGTGGACGACGGGTGTCGGGTGCTACTAAACACCGTCTGCATCCTAGTATATATTATAACTAGAAAATAATTTAAAAGTGAGGAGTTCTCACCGAGGGTTCCACTCTGCCGTGCTTTGCTTTTGAACTGTTGAACCGACCGGATCTGTTTGAAATTCCAATGCAGTCCTTTCCCGCCGTTCATAATAAAAATTATTTTTTTATCGCTTCATTTCAATAAATAAAAATCATATTTTTATTTCTACTTCATCTATTTTTACAACGCTTATTTCAGTATAAAAATTATATTTTTATATTTCTTCTTCTTATATAAAGATCGGATTTTTATTTCAACATATATATAATAAAAATCATATTTTTATTCTCACTGCTATATAAAGATCAATTTTTACTAGTTATATAATATAAAAATCGTATTTTTATTTGACTAAAAATCATATTTTTATACAAAGCAAGGTCATATTTTTAAACAAGCAAAGATTATATTTTTAAAATCATAACTTTACATACATAAAGATCTCATCTTTGTGTTGATAAAAATCTGTTCTTTTGATTTAGAAATCACTTCCTTATCTAAGTAAAAATCACAACTTTATCTACAATAAAAATCGGACCTTTTCTATTATAAAAATCGTTCCTTTTCTATGATAAAACCTAGCTTTCATTACTTTAAAAACCAAAGCCCTCTTTGCATTAAAAATCAAAGCTTTAACTTTATAAAAATATAATCTTTATATGTTAAAAATCGTATCTTCATCATACTGAAAATCTAAGCTTCATATAAATAAATTTCATATCTTTTAAACTGATTATTAAAAATAAATTGAAATAAATAAGTTAAATGACTTACAAATTTCGTTCGGAGGGGGAATGAGGCTCGTTGGAGGCGGAGAAAGGTGGGCGCAGGGCTTCAGGTTGAACCAGAGGGGGCTCGGAGCTGTGGCGGAGCAGGGCGGTGCCGATTTGGGGATTTCAGGGTTGGGGTGGCTGCGTTGGTTCGGATAGGGATGAAGGGGGTGGCAGTCGGAGCTGCGGTGGCTCGCAGGGGTAGCGCGGTGGGGGATTTGGGTGATGGGGTTCGCGTTGATCGATTTGAGCTGGCGGGGCGTCGGGTGTCTCGCGAGCAGCGGAGGAGGTAGGGTGGAGGGCGACGGTGCCGCTTCGAGGTGGTGATAGGGTGGAGGCGGCATCAACGTAGGGGGCGGTGGGCGCCAGAGCGTGCGGCGGCGAGCCCCCCTTGTGATCGCCGATCGTGATTTGCCCCCCTCCCCATTTTCTTTTTTCTTTTTTATTTTATTTGCTGGTCAACGGTTCTGAGGTGGAAAGGGAATAAGGAAGGATTTTATATATAATTATTTAATTATATTAATTTCCCCAAAAAGCAACTTATATTTTTGACCTCGAAACGAGACCCACCGCCTGTCGTCCATTGCTAATTACCCCCATTCCGAACACAATGGGATATGTATCATAGGCTGATTCAATCGTTTTGACCAGTTTTCGTCAAAATGAAAATATAACTCTATATATTGAATTTGAACGCGCATTTCAATTTACCGAGGCCACATACTAACTCGAAAAATTCCAGAAAAATATTTTATAGCTTCGTATTGACGATACGGTCCTAACAAAACTAATTTCGTCAAATTTCAAGACCGTTTAAAAAATGGCCATTTTCCAGTCGATTAAAATCAACTTAAACTGGTCAAACGCATTTTCTTTTGCCACGCTCTCATATTGATTCAAAAAATTATGAATTTTGAAACCTAGCAATAACTTGACAACATGGATCCAATAAAAGTGGTTTCGTCGAAAACCGAGGTCGTTTGCAAAATTCCCATTTTTAAGGGCAAGAATTCCATAACGACTATTCTGAATTTTCAATTGGACGTAACTTTTGATTCCCGCTATGAAATTTCAATTTTTCGGATTCGTTGGAAAGATATTCTCAATTAGATTCTAATATTTTTGGTTTCGCTAAACTCCGGTTTATTTTGAATCCTGTACATTCATTTGAAGTTTGAAATCGCATTATCGAACTACCGCGCCATTTTCAATTCCTTTAATAATTTAAAATAAATATTTATATTCAAATGGCGATCTATATAAATATATACGTTTGAATTCTATTCAAAATAAATTTCTCGTCGTTATTATTTAAAATAATTCATTCTAAATGTTCAAAATTCATCTAAATTGCCAAAATAAAAATTTTAAATTGGCTCCGATTTCTGGGTTATTACAATCTCCCCCACTTAAAACTTTTCGTCCCCGAAAAGGAACGAAGCCGAAAGTTGTTTTACAAACCAACTCAACTTTCATCATTTTCATTACGGCTTAAGTTCTTCAACCTTTCAGTTTCTAAGAACTTTTCAAATTTTTCAAAAATTTGGTTAGCACCCTAAATTTCCGAAAAATTTCGCCATAACCTCCCCTGCACCGGGGACTTCGGGATATTTCATATAGCCTCCCATGGCCTTCTTCAATCCAAAAGAAAAAGAAAAAGCCAAGCGGCTAGCCAATCGGCTCATAAAATCACCCAAAACTCAAGAAATACAATAAACATGTATCTATTTGTCGGGCAAACAATTTTATTCCTCTGCTCTAGCCTCCTTGCTATGACCTGTTCAATGGATACACATGTATATGTATGAAAATGCGACAAATTTTCAATACAATTCACTATTTGGTTCAATTTGGCTAAATGGTTCAAATTTAATTAATCAAACAATAATTAACCAACACAACCAGCAATCAATTAGTTGATTATCTTTTCAAATTCATAACTTTGATCTATAGTCAAAAATCACATTTTTGATGCCAAATCACAACAATAAGCCCTACCTAGTTTTGGTTCTCACATCAGCCTAATGGAAATATATAAATATCACACCTTCGAAACTCGAACACTAATGCTGATGATGTCTAGACTATCATCAAAATCGTCTCCGAGCAACTAGAGTGTGATTCTATATCTATCCAGTATATTAAAACTTCAAATACACGCGGATCAGACGTATATGCAAAATCTTTATATATTGGATTGTCCAAATCAATATAAAAATAATATTCAAATACGAATACTTGATTTAAATTTTCCAAACAAAAATCGTTTTCATTTCAAAAATATACTCTTCACACTCGTTCTAGGATACTACTGATCCCATCTCTAACGAGTCATTCTTATTGGATATTACTAATCCAATCTCTGATGAATTCTTTCGTTTGGTTCTAACGTGCCTTGTTCTCTGAGCTTTGTAAACCAAAGCTCTGATACCAACTGTGATAGCCCGTAACTTCCCCGATAAGGAAAGCCCGGATTACCTTGAGGACAAGACGAATCAGAACGCAAACAGAAGAACATTTCATTGTATATTACAACAATTGCATCAGAATACAAGAATATACAGAGTATAAACAAATAATATACATTTGATAAAATATCAGAGATTACAATACATTACATAGCAGCGGAAAATAATACAAAACACAACTGAAGGAGATATACGGATACAAAGCTTCCCGAATATCAGTCCAGCTGTAAACCAGGTTCCTGTGAATATAAATCTGCAAAACCAAAACTACTAGCTGCCCGTGTCGGAATAGGGGCACCCAGAGTTTAGATTAAAACAATAAACTCCAGGTCAGTCATGTGACTGGTGTGAGAACTAAAATAGTTATTAATCTTTATTTTAAAGTTAGGTAAATTAAGGGACCACGCCGTATGACACGGAACGGGTTTCCTCCCGGGAACACCAGTGCATAAAACAACAGCGCAATGCTAAATAAAGAACAATGAAGCTATTATAAGACCCAGGTCCCATCACACAATGCAACACAAACCAGAGGATAGGGTTTTCCCTTATAATAGCCAAAGCATGCTTGATACGTTTAAAACAAATCATTTGATACTATAATAAGTGTATAGTGTTAAAAACAATTTCAATCATAAGTATCAATCATAGACGACATGGTACCATATATCATGTCGCCATATTAGCCTCTACAATCAAAACCGCAAAATGTCGTATTGGAAGTTGGTTTATCATTTATGATATGAACCGAGGCTAGGGATCATGCTCTACCGATTCAAGACTGTAACAACCCACAAATTCTGAACCAATTTAAAAATTTTATTTTAGAAAATTTTAATTAATTTTGAGGTTATAATATAATTTATTATAAATAATAATGGCTAGAATTCATTTTATCGAAGTTATAACAAAAAAATTTAATTTAAATATAAATGGAGTTAGAAATGGCGCGGTAGTTTTAAAATTTGATTTTGAACTTTAATTGAATGTACATGATTCAAAATAAATCAGAATTGAGTGAAACCAGAAATATTTAAATTTGTTTAACCATGTTTTTCTAACGAATCTGAAAAATTGAAATTTCATAGCGAAAATCAAAAGTTATGGCCAATTCAATTTTTAGAAAGGTCGCTGTAGAATTTATATATATAATATATGGCCCAAAAGGCTACTTTTCACATATGAAGGAATTTCGACTCGAAACCACTTCCATTGAGTCCGGAATGATTTTTCTGCATTGAGAAACAGTAAACACTTATATATTTTGAGTTTCGGAAATTATTTGTTTAAAAATGTATTTTTAATATTAAATATATTGGCCTTGAAAATAGTCATTTTTCAAACGACCTCCGTTTTCGACGAAACCACTTTTGTTGGAACCGGAATGTCAAATTATAGCTAGGTTTCAATTTTCATAATTTTTCGAGTTAATATGTGAGCGTGGCAAACGAAAATGATTTTGACTATTTCTGTTAAATTTAAACGACTTGAAAATAGCCATTTTTCAAACAGTCTCAGAATTCAATGAAATTAGTCTTGTTAGAACCGTATCGTCCTAAGAAAGCTAGAAATAATTTTTCTGTAATTTTCAGAGTCAGTTTGTGGCCACGGTAATTCAAAATGTACGTTTAAATTTAATATATATTGATTTATAATTAAAATTTAAAGAAAAACATATCGTAACAGCCGAATTGGGTTACAAAACATATTCCATTGTGTCCAGGACAGGGGTTATTAGCTTGGGGCGACACTCGTTGGGTTCGTATTGGAGTTCGTATGAGTTATACGGTATTTTTGGATTTTTAGGAATTTAAAATAAATAAATTAAATCAGAAATATAGTATAAATACTGTTCAGAATACGTAACCCTAATTATATTCATACAGCCACCGTATGTATTGTTTCAATGACCATAACCATCCGAATTTGAAATGCTAAAATCTCCCAAGATGCTTCGAATTAAAACCAAAGCCATATACCAAATCGAAGGGAAATTCGAGAGCTTTGATTTCATACGGAGATGATCCGAAATCGCTTAGAAATGGGGTCGGATTCAGGCTTGGAAGTGGGCAGTTTGGGGGGCGGATTCCGGCGTCATGGGGACCTCGAGTTGGCCGGAGCTCGGCGCGTGGGGTGGTGGCGCTTCGGCGGTCGGAGTGGCGATCTCCGATGATCGGCCGGTGGCTTCAAGGCACGTGCGACGGTGGGTTTTGATTTGGACGAAATGGGTTTCGACGGTCTGAAACAACGAGGAGAAAGAAAGGTTTTAATATTTTATTATTTTATTTACTTAATATTTAAATTATCCAATCTTTAAAAATCAATATCTCTTTCATACGAGGTCCGATTGACGAACCGTCAGTTGCATTGGACTCGTCTTTCCGAGATCTTCGCGATGGCGCGGACCAGAGCTGATTCTGAGACAGTCAAATTTTCAGCGAAAATCAATGTGAGAATTCAAATTTTTATTATTTAATTAATTATTAATTTATTTTCTTGCTTTAAAATAATTGTGTGATGATGTTAATTCAGAGTTGGATTGTTATGTATTGTATGAATCGTTGATTGTGGCTTGTAATATGTTTGTTGTTCATGTTGTACTAGATTCACATTAAAATTTCATATTTTATTGAATTTTATTTGCATTTTGAAAATTTAATCTAAATTCAGATTTAAATCATATTTATTTTAGATCCAGTTGTAAAAATTTATTTTATGTTATTAAAACATAATTTCTATTTTTTTCTGGAATGAACAATAGAAATTGAAACGACAAATAAAAACTCATTTTTATTTGTTAATATTACCATAAGTATTTGAACGACAAATAAAAGCTTATTTTATTTGTTGATATTACAATAGAATTTGATCGACAAATAAAAACTCATTTTTATTTGTTAATATTACTATAAGATTTGAACAACAAATAAATACTTATTTTTATTTGTTGATTTTACAATAAAAATTAAACTACAAATAAAAACTGTTTTTTTTTTTATTTGTTGACATTACAATGCAAATTGGACGACGAATAAAATTCATTTTTTATTTGTTTATATTACAACATAGATTGTTTAACAAATAAAATCTTAATTTTATTTGTTTACATAACAACAGAATTTGGTCAATGAATAAAACATATTTTTATTTTGTTTACTTTACATTAGAATGTAAACAACGAATAAAACTTTATTTTTATTTATTTGCTTTGCAATAGAAATTGAATGATAAATAAAACATTATTTTTATTTGTTTATATTACAACAGAAAAGGGTTAACAAATAAAATCTTATTTTTATTTGTTTACCTTTCAACAGAATTTGGACGACAAATAAAATATTATTTTTATTTGTCTATTTACAATTGAATTTGAACAACGAATAAAATATATTTTTATTTGTTTACATTAAAAAGAATGGATTAAGAAGATTATATTTTTAACGTGCACTGTTTACATTAAAAAGAGTGGATTAAAAAGCATATATTTTAATAAGAAATAGTTTCATAATTAAAATTACATTTTTCTATGTAATGAAAGGGTGAATTGTTACTATATGATCAAAATTACATTTTTCTATGTAATTAAAACGGGAATTTGTACCGTATGATTAAAATTGCATTTTTCTTTGTAATTATGACATAGATTTACATCGCATAATAGAAATTACATTTTTCTATGTAATTTATATAGGAATTTACATCGCAAAATAGAAATGACATTTTTATATGAAATTAAAGCATGAATGTGCATTGTAGGATAAAAATTACATTTTTTTACATGTAATTTAGATATTAGAATAAAAATTACATTTTTAATGTAATTAAAATGTGAATTTACACTGTATGATAAAAATTACATTTTTATATGTAATTTAGAGGTGAATTTACATCGTATCATAGAATTTACATTTGTCTATGTAAATAAAATATGAATTTACATGGTAAATTAAAAACATACATTTTTGTTAATGTGACGATCGAGAATTTCGCTCGGTCCGAACCAGTCGCTAAACCGACCCAGACCGTTTGAAACGCCCTATCGTTTGAGAACATGACAAAATAGAACGCATACAAAAGAACATTTCACTGTATATTACAACAATGCATCAGATTACAAGAATATGCAGAGTATAAATGAACATTACACAAAAATATCAGAGATTTAAATTACATTTAAATACATAGCAGCGGAAAATAATACAATACACAACCTGAAGGGATATACGGATACAAAGCTTTCCGGATATCGTTCCAGCTGTAAACCAGGATCCTATGAATATAAATCTGCAAAACCAAAACTACTAGCTGCCCGCGTCAAAATAAGGGCACCCAGAGTTTAGGTTAAAACAATAAACTCCAGGTCAGTCATGTGACTTGTGTGAGAACTAAAACAGTTATTAATCTTTATTTTTTTTTCAAATGAATGGGGGGGGTCTGAGGAAAGATAAGGGAGAAGGGTTTTTTTTTTATTTAATTATTTTATTTTCCACCAAAAAGCAACTTCTATTTTCGACCTCAAAACGAGGCCCACCGCCTGTCGTCCCTAGCTAATTACCCCCATTCCGAACACAATGGGATATGTATCGTAAGCTGATTTGATCGTTTCGATTAGTTTCCGTTGAATTTACATTTAAATCACTATTTTTGATTTTAAACGTACATTTCAAATTACCGGGGTCGCATACGAACTCGAAAAATTACAGAAAAATATTTTCTAGCTTCGAATTGACGATACGGTCCTAACAAAACTAGTTTTGTCGAATTCTGAGACCGTTAGAAAAATAGCCATTTTCCAGTCGATTAAAATCAAATGAAACTGGTCAAACACGTTTTCCATTGCCACGCTCACATATTGATTCGAAAAATTATGAAATTTAAAATCTAGCAATAATTTGACACTGCGGATCCAACAAAAGTGGTTTCGTCGAAATCCGAGGTCATTTGCAAAATTCCCATATTTATGGGCCTGAATTCCATAGCGACTATTCAGAATTTTCAACTGGACATATCTTTTGATTCCCGCTATGAAATTTTGATTTTTCGGATTCGTTGGAAAGATATTATCAATTAGATCCTAATGTTTTTGGTTTCACTAAAATCCGGATTGTTTTGCACCCGGTACATTCAATTGAAGTTTGAAATCGAATTATCGAACTACCGCGCCATTTTCAATTCTATTTATAATTATATATAAATATTTATATTCTAACGACGACGCGTATAAATATATACGTTCGAATTATATTCAAAATAAATTTCTCGTCGTTATTATTTAAAATAATTCATTTTAAATAATCAAAATTCGCTAAAATTGCCAAAATAAAAATTTTAAACTGGCCCAGATTTTCGGGTTGTTACAATCTCCCCCACTTAAAACTTTTCGTCCCCGAAAAGGAACAAAGTCGAAAGTGGTTTGATCAATCAACGCTACGTTTGATCTGGCTTTCATTCTCCAACTTTTCAGTTTTTGAGAATTTTCAAATTTTCAAAAATTTGGCTAACACCCTAAATTTTCGGAAAATTTCGCCATAACCTCCCCTGCAATGGGAGCATCGGGAAATCTCAAATAGCTTCCCCGGTCCTTCAGATCTCAAAAAGAAAAAGAAAAAGCCAAGCGGCTAGCCAATAGGCTCATAAAATCATCATCACCCAAACAAAACAGTAAATTATGTAGTAAACATGTACCTATTTGTCGGGCAAACAAATTTTATTCTCTGCTCTAGCCTCCTTGCTATGACCTGCTCAATGTAAGTACAAGTATATGCAAGCAAATGCGACCAAATTTCAATATAATTCAATATTGGGTACAATTTGACCAAATGGTTTAAATTTATCAAACAAATAAACAAACAACACAAACATCAATCAATTAGTGAATTAGAGTTTCAAATTCATAATTTGATATATATACAAAAATCATGTTTTTGATGCCAATTCACAACAATGTATTCTAGCTATATTTTGGTTCTCACACCAGTCTAATGGAAATATATAGAAGTCACACCTTCGAAACACGAATATAAATACTGATGATGTGGCCACATCATCAGAATTATCCCCGGGTGTTTAGAATGTGACTCTATATCTATCCAGTATATTAAAACTTCGAATATACGTTTGCAAGGCGTATATGCAAATTCTTTATATACTGGACTATCCAAATCAATACAAATAAATAATCAAACACGAATATTTGATTTATATTTTCAAAACTAAATTTGTTTTCACTTTCAAAAATACTCTTCACACTCGTTCTAGGATACTACTGATCCCATCTCTAACGAGTCATTCCCGTTGGATATTACTAATCCAATATCTGATGAATTCTTTCGTATGGTTCTAATGTGTCTTGTCCTCTGAGCTTTGTAATCCAAAGCTCTGATACCACGTGTGAC
Organism: Allium sativum; assembly: GCA_030737875.1. Taxonomy (NCBI): domain Eukaryota; kingdom Viridiplantae; phylum Streptophyta; class Magnoliopsida; order Asparagales; family Amaryllidaceae; genus Allium; species Allium sativum. Next base: position 561,307,861 of record CM060919.1, on the reverse strand, counting down.
GATCGAGAATTTCGCTCGGTCCGAACCAGTCGCTAAACCGACCCAGACCGTTCGAAATGCCCTATCGTTTGAGAACATGACAAAATAGAACGCATACAAAAGAACATTTCACTGTATATTACAACAATGCATCAGATTACAAGAATATGCAGAGTATAAATGAACATTACACAGAAATATCAGAGATTTAAATTACATTTAAATACATAGCAGCGGAAAATAATACAACACACAACCAGAAGGGATATACGGATACAAAGCTTTCCGGATATCGTTCCAGCTGTAAACCAGGATCCTGTGAATATAAATCTGCAAAACCAAAACTACTAGCTGCCCGTGTCAAAATAAGGGCACCCAGATTTTAGGTTAAAACAATAAACTCCAGGTCAGTCATGTGACTGGTGTGAGAACTAAAACAGTTATTAATCTCTTTTTTTTTCAAATGAACGGGGGGGGGGGGGGGGGTCTGAGGAAAGATAAGGGAGAAGGGTTTTTTTTATTTAATTATTTTATTTTCCACCAAAAAGCAACTTCTATTTTCGACCTCAAAACGAGGCCCACCGCCTGTCGTCCCTAGCTAATTACCCCCATTCCGAACACAATGGGATATGTATCGTAACTGATTTGATCGTTTCGATTAGTTTCCGTTGAATTTACATTTAAATCACTATTTTTGATTTTAAACGTACATTTCAAATTACCGGGGTCGCATACGAACTCGAAAAATTACAGAAAAATATTTTCTAGCTTCGAATTGACGATACGGTCCTAACAAAACTAGTTTCGTCGAATTCTGAGACCGTTAGAAAAATAGCCATTTTCCAGTCGATTAAAATCAACTAAAACTGGTCAAACGCGTTTTCCTTTGCCACGCTCACATATTGATTCGAAAAATTATGAAATATATAATCTAGCAATAATTTGACACTGCGGATCCAACAAAAGTGGTTTCGTCGAAATCCGAGGTCATTTGCAAAATTCCCATTTTTAAGGGCCTGAATTCCATAGCGACTATTCAGAATTTTCAACTGGACATATCTTTTGATTCCCGCTATGAAATTTTGATTTTTCGGATTCGTTGGAAAGATATTATCAATTAGATCCTAATGTTTTTGGTTTCACTAAAATCCGGATTGTTTTGCACCCGGTACATTCAATTGAAGTTTGAAATCGAATTATCGAACTACCGCGCCATTTTCAATTCTATTTATAATTATATATAAATATTTATATTCTAACGACGACGCGTATAAATATATACGTTTGAATTATATTCAAAATAAATTTCTCGTCATTATTATTTAAAATATTTCATTTTAAATAACCAAAATTCGCTAAAATTGCCAAAATAAAAATTTTAAACCGGCCCAGATTTTCGGGTTGTTACAGTTAATTAAAAACGATTAAACCAAAAACATACATTTTTGGTTATTCAAAAGAGTTAAACAAAATAAACATTTTTGGTCATTAAAAAGAGTTACATCAAAATATACATTTTTGGGCATTGAGTAGGATTACATTTTATGGTAACATTGTTTATAATAAAACGGTCTTTTATTTGTGTTCTTAAGCACAAATAAAACATTAAAAAAAGTACATTTTTTATTTGTGTTCCCCAACGCAAATATAATATGATTTTTAAGTGGCGCATTTTTATTTACATTTTTCAATGCAAATATAACACGAAAACAAAAGTTCACATTTTGTTTACATTCCACAATGCAAAAAAAAAAAAAAAAAAAAAAAATTGTTTGCATGCAACAATGCAAACGAAATGTAGAAAATAGAAATACATTTTTTATTTGCATTCTATCATGCAAATAAAACAAGAAGATAAAAATTACACTTTTTTTTTGTTTGCAACTTTAGTTGCAAACAAACAAGAAAATGAGAATTACATTTTTGTTTTGCAAATTTAGATGCAAACAAATTTATTTAAAGACAAAGGTTACATCTTTGTTGCATGTTTTAAATGCGAACAAAGCATTAAAATCAATGTTACATTTTTATTTATTTATTTACTTCACTTGATGTGAGTAAACATAAAATAAGGAGTTGTTCTTTTATTTACATTTCTTGATGTAAATAAAACTAGAAATTAAATATTGCATTTTTATTTGCATTACTCAACGCAAATAAACAGGAGAATAAAAGATACAGTTTCATTTGCAATCCTTAATGCAAATAAATTATGAAATGAATTGAAATAAAAGATTTTATTTTATCATCGCTTTTATTTCCATAAATGGACGTAACATAAAGATTTCATTTGTTCATTGTTTTCAAATAAAAAGATTGTACATTTAAAATTTACATTTTTTTATGTTTCAATAAATAGAAATAAAGAGTTCATTTTTATTGACATTTTACATGCGGTAAAAAGAATAGAAATAAAAGAGACATTTTTATCGTGTGTTATATATTGTGTATTACACTGCCATAGACAAGTTACCTGACTTGTTTATGTGATTGGGTCGATCATTTTCACACATCGCCCAAGTGCACAAATGAATTTATTATTTGTTTGTTGGTTGAAACCCCACACGGGTGTTGGGATGAAAATTAACATACACTAATCCCAATATTTAGTTGTATGTTGATCGTTAGATCGACAGGCTGCGATGAGCGTTATTATTTAATTTTAACGCTTACACAGTAGAAATTGCACTTTGGATGAAAATGGATGAATTGATGATTATCTACTTTATTGTCATATGTATGATGTATGTGATATCCATATAATCCAAAATTATATGGTAAATGATTGAGTCGCTTTTCAATTCCGGTGTTCTTTTAAATAATAATATTCTTACATTAGAAATTCTTTTTATATAAAGAATATATTTTAATATAAAATATATTTTTAATCAAGTATATGTTAAAACAAAGAATATTTGTAAAAGGTGAAATCTGTAATATAAAGAATACTTCCCATTTAGAACCTTTTTATAAAGAATATTTTTAATGATTATTTTAAATATGTTTTCTTTATAATAATTGATATTTAAAGAGAATTTTTTTAATTAAGATTACTAGCATTTTCCATTATACTTTATGATATGAAGTAAATTGAGATGTGAAGTGGATTTATCGTGGACGATGTTTTAAACGACATTTGTCCTTTAATCCAATTTACATTGAAATTATTATTTGGGATTTATAAATCTATTTTATAGATTTAAAAAGGCATTTTCTAAAAACCAAGTTCCAATTTGATATTTTAAAATTGGAATTAAGTATAAATTCGATTGGTAATAATCGAGATGGGCTTCTGTAATAGAAGATCGATATTATATATGGAATTTAAAAGGCTTTGCTGTTATTCCATGTATATTGTTACTCCGATACAGAAATTCATATCGATTATGTATTGATTTGATTTCTGTGAAATTCCTTATTTTAGAAATCGATTTGTGGGTTTATCATGAATTGTGTTTTAAAGAACACTAGTTCTTTAACCCGTTTTAAGATAAGATTTATTCCACAAAATAAATGATCTTGTAATAATGATTTTTGATATTAAATCAAAATTAGAGTTTTAATAAATCTTTTAAGGAAGATTTAAGATTTTATTTTCAAAGATTATCTTTGATATAATTAATGAGAATCCTTTAATATGAATATTATTATTAAAAGAATATTCAGAGTTGAAATGTGGCGTAATGTGTGATTTTCCAATATTTTATTTTAAATCACAAAATACGCGAGTTATTCAGAAAGACCGGGTTTAACCCATTCTGAATAATCCTCATGACGGTCAAGAGTCGAAGATGAAGACGGTGGTTGAAGACCGAATGTTTTCACATCGTTGGGATGGTGACGACTGGTATCTTGAATTGGGACTATACATCCCAAGGCAAGGTATTTGGTAATGATCGTCCAAACGTATTTGGAGATCGACGGACACATTGTTTCGCCCAGACCCAGAGCGGACTTGTAAATGGATTGCGTGTCTGACATTGTATTCCTTTCTACTGTATTTGTTGAACGCTACCGATTATATATTTATGTTTGGTGGTGAAGAATTTATTCTTTACTTATCACCCTTCTCTAAGACGTATGAGCTTAGAGGTTATATATATATATATATATATATTGGTAGATGATCAATAATATGGTAGGGTCTGACAATGTGGACTGCTAAGATGCAAATGATCAAGGCTTTGTTGAAAAGCAGGCCTTGTGGTTGATGATCAAAGCATAGCCTGTTTAGGCATAGCTTTGTGTATATCGTGACTTCGCGAGCCTCACACCCCGGTATGAGTCAAAAACGGGAGTGTACACGTTTCTTTCTAGCTAGGAGTGGTGTTTGGGCTTTGACACGGCCCGACATTTTACTTATGTGGATTTTGGATTGAGGTACCTCGGGTTTTTATACGCCGGAAGTGGTCATATTATAGGTCCAAAGGGACCGAGAAACGTGTGTTCAGGCATAACTAATCCACTACCGTTAGGTAGGGACCGACCCTACCGCATCCAAGGGTTCACTGCGGGGGATCCTGAGGCATTTGCTAGAGTGTCTCGAACCGGAAGAGGACGATCCCTAGCCTCGATCTCATGATGGAAACCCAATTCCCAATATGACACCACGGTTTTGATTGTAAAATTATATATGGAGACATAGTAGGATGGGGTACTATGCCGTCTAAGATTAATACATTTATATTGAAATGTTTTAAATATATATATATATATATACACACTAATAATAATATCGTTTTTACGTATCAAGCATCTTTTGACCATTATAAAGTAAAACCCTATCCTTTGGTGTGCGTTTCATTGTGTGATGGGACCTGGGTCTTATAATGGTTTCATTTTTTCTAAAAAAAAGGGATTACGTTATTTGACGATTTACTTTAATTATGCACTAGCAATCCAAAGGAGTAAACCCGTTCCGCATTAGCTGCGTGGTCCTGTGATTAGCCTACTTATTAGATAGGTTAAGTTAAGAATTCTCACAACAGTCCCACGACTGACTTGTAGTTTATTTCACTTTGCAAACTCGGGTGCCCTCTTTCCACACGGGCAGTCGAGTAGCTTTTTGCAGATATAGTTAAGTAGGATCCTGGATTGAAGCCTGAAGCTGGGTCCAGAATATTGATGGTCTTCCGCTAAGATTAGTTTGCTGCAATGTATTTAATTTATTTTAAATGTATCTTCCGCTATATTATTTATCGACGTACTCTGATATATTCTGTACTCTGATGTAACATTTATTATTGATGTTATAAAAGTCTGTGTTATTGTTCTGATGTGTTGTATGCCCAAAGTTAACGTACGCGGGTTTTGAACGGTCTTGATCGATCTTGCGATCGATTGGGGTCGGGCGAAATCCGGGTCGTTACATTCTGGTATCAGAGCTCAGGTTAGCTCAAATCTTTGGGGTACAATTCATTAGAACTAAACAGAAGACTCATCAGAGGTTGGATTAGTAATATCCAATAAGAATACTCATTATAGATAGGATCAGCAGTATCCTAGAATGAGAATACTCATTAGAGATAGGGTTAGCAACGCCCTAGAATGAGTCAGAGTGAAGAAGAGTTCATAATTAACGTACTTGTTATTATATTTATAATTCGATTTTAGAAAATATGATTTTGAATATATAAAAGTTATATATTTTTGAAATTTTAATCAACTAATTGATTGATGATTGTGTTGTGTGAATATGTATTCAACTAATAAAATTATTAAACAATTAGAGAACGAAAATTAAATTACTAAAATAAACAACTTTAGCTTCATTTCCTTTTCGTGGACGAAAAAATTTTAAGTGGGGGAGATTGTAACAACCCACAAATTCTGAACCAATTTAAAAATATTATTTTAGAAATTTTAATGAATTTTGAGGTTATAATATAATTTATTATAAATAATAATGGCTAGAATTCATTTTATCAAAGTTAGAACGAATAAATTTAATTTAAATATAAATGGAGTTAGAAATGGCGCGGTAGTTTTAAAATTTGATTTTGAACTTTAATTGAATGTACAGGATTCAAAATAAATCAGAATTGAGTGAAACCAGAAATATTTAAATCTGTTTAACCATATCTTTCTAACGAATCTGAAAAATTGAAATTTCATAGCGGAAATCAAAAGTTATGGCCAATTCAATTTTTAGAAAGGTCGATGTAGAATTTATATATATAATATATATGGCCCAAAAGGCTACTTTTCACATATGAAGGAATTTCGACTCGAAACCTCTTCCATTGAGTCCGGAATGATGTTTCTGCATTGAGAAACAATAAACACTTATATATTTTGAGTTTCGGAAATTATTTGATTAAAAATGTATTTTTAATATTAAATATATTGGCCTTGAAAATAGTCATTTTTCAAACGACCTCCGTTTTCGACGAAACCACTTTTGTTGGAACCGGAATGTCAAATTATAGCTAGATTTCAATTTTCAGAATTTTTCGAGTTAATATGTGAGCATGGCAAACGAAAATGGTTTTGACTATTTTTGTTAAATTTAAACGACTTGAAAATAGCCATTTTTCAAACAGTCTCAGAATTCAACGAAATTAGTCTTGTTAGAACCGTATCGTCATAAGAAAGCTAGAAATAATTTTCTGTAATTTTCAGAGTCAGTTTGTGGCGCCGGTAATTCAAAATGTACATTTAAATTTAATATATATTGATTTATAATTAAAATTTAAAGAAAAACATATCATAACAGCCGAATTGGGTTACGAAACATATTCCATTGTGTCCAGGACGGGGGTTATTAGCTAGGGGCGACACTCGTTGGGTTCGTATGAGTTATACGGTATTTTTGGATTTTTGGGAATTTAAAATAAATAAATTAAATCAGAAATACAGTATAAATACTGTTTAGAATACGTAACCCTAATTATATTCATAAAGCCGCCGTATGTATTGTTTCAATGGCCATAACCATCCGAATTTGAAATGTTAAAATGTTCCAAGATGCTTCGAATTAAAACCAACGACATATACCAAATCGAAGGGAATTTCGAGAGCTTTGATTTCATACGGAGATGATCGGAAATCGCTTAGAAATGGGGTCGGATTCGGGCTTGGAAGTGGGCGGTTTGGGGGGCGGATTCCGGCATCATGGGGACCTCGAGTTGGCCGGAGCTCAGCGCGTGGTGTGGTGGCGCTTCGGCGGTCGGAGTGGCGATCTCCGATGATCGGCCGGTGGCTCCAAGGCACGTTCGACGGTGGGTTTTGATTTGGACGAAATGGGTTTCGACGGTCTGAAACAATGAGGAGGAAGAAAGGTTTTAATATTTTATTATTTTATTTATTTAATATTTAAATTATCCAATCTTTAAAAATCAATATCTCTTTCATACGAGGTCCGATTGACGAACCATCAGTTGCGTTGGACTCGTCTTTCCGAGATCTTCGCGATGGCGCAGACCAGAGATGATTCTGAGACAGTCAAATTTTCAGCGAAAATCAATGTGAGAATTCAAATTTTTATTATTTAATTAATTATTAATTTATTTTCTTTCTTTAAAATAATTGTGTGATGATGTTAATTGAGAGCTGGATTGTTATGTATTGTATGAATCGTTGATTGTGGCTTGTAATATGTTTGTTGTTCATGTTGTACTAGATTCACATTAAAATTTCATATTTTATTGAATTTTATTTGCATTTAAAAAATTTATTCTAAATTCAGTTTTAAATCATATTTATTTTAGATCCAGTTGTAAAAATTTATTTTATGTTATTAAAACATAATTTCTATTTTTTTCTGGAATAAACAATAGAAATTGAAACGACAAATAAAAACTCATTTTTATTTGTTGATATTACCATAAGTATTTGAACGACGAATAAAAGCTTATTTTATTTGTTGATATTACAATAGAATTTGATCGACAAATAAGAACTCATTTTTATTTGTTAATATTACTATAAGATTTGAACAACAAATAAATACTTATTTTTATTTGTTGATTTTACAATAAAAATTAAACGACAAATAAAAACTCTTTTTTTTATTTGTTGACATTATAATGCAAATTGGATGACGAATAAAATCTCATTTTTTATTTGTTTATATTACAACATAAATTGTTTAACAAATAAAATCTTAATTTTATTTGTTTACATAACAACAGAATTTGGTCAACGAATAAAACATATTTTTATTTTGTTTACTTTACATTAGAATGTAAACAACGAATAAAACTTTATTTTTATTTATTTGCTTTGCAATAGAAATTGAACGACAAATAAAACATTATTTTTATTTGTTTATATTACAACAGAAATGGGTTAACAAATAAAATCTTATTTTTATTTGTTTACCTTTCAACAGAATTTGGACGACAAATAAAATATTATTTTTATTTGTCTATTTACAATAGAATTTAAACAACGAATAAAATATATTTTTATTTTTTACATTAAAAAGAATGGATTAAGAAGATTATATTTTTAACGTGCACTGTTTACATTAAAAAGAGTGGAATAAAAAGCATATATTTTTATAAGAAATTGTTTCATAATTAAAATTACATTTTGCTATGTAATGAAAGGGTGAATTGTTACCGTATGATCAACATTACATTTTTCTATGTAATTAAAACGGGAATTTGTACCGTATGATTAAAATTGCATTTTTCTTTGTAAATAAGACATGGATTTACATCGCGTAATAGAAATTACATTTTTCTATGTAATTTATATAGGAATTTACATCGCATAATAGAAATGACATTTTTATATGAAATTAAAGCATGAACGTGCATTGTAGGATAAAAATTACATTTTTTACATGTAATTTAGATATTAGAATAAAAATTACATTTTTAATGTAATTAAAATGTGAATTTACACTGTATGATAAAAATTACATTTTTATATGTAATTTAGAGGTGAATTTACATCGTATGATAGAATTTACATTTGTCTATGTAAATAAAATATGAATTTACATGGTAAATTAAAAACATACATTTTTGTTAATTAAAAACGATTAAACCAAAAACATACATTTTTTGTTATTCAAAAGAGTTAAACAAAATAAACATTTTTGGTCATTAAAAAGAGTTACATCAAAATATATATTTTTGGGCATTGAGTAGGATTACATTTTATTGTAACATTGTTTATAATAAACAGTCTTTTATTTGAGCTCTTAAGCACAAATAAAACATAAAAAAAGTACATTTTTATTTGTGTTCCCCAACGCAAATATAATATGATTTTTAAGTGGCTCATTTTTATTTGCATTTTTCAATGCAAATATAACATGAAAACAAAAGTTCACATTTTGTTTACATTCCACAATGCAAACAAAAAAAAATACATATTTTTGTTTGCATGCTACAATGCAAACGAAACGTAGAAAATAGAAATACATTTTTTATTTGCATTCTATCATGCAAATAAAACAAGAAGATAAAAATTACAATTTTTTTTTGTTTGCAACTTTATTTGCAAACAAACAAGAAAATGAGAATAACATTTTTGGTTTGCAAATTTAGATGCAAACAAATTTATTTAAAGACAAAGGTTACATCTTTGTTGCATATTTTAAATGCGAACAAAGCATTAAAATCAATGTTACATTTTTATTTATTTATTTACTTCACTTGATGTGAGTAAACATAAAATAAGGAGTTGTTCTTTTATTTACATTTCTTGTTGTAAATAAAACTAGAAATTAAATATTGCATTTTTATTTGCATTACTCAACGCAAATAAACAGGAGAATAAAAGATACAATTTCATTTGCAATCCTTAATGCAAATAAATTATGAAATGAATTGAAATAAAAGATTTTATTTTATCGTCGCTTTTATTTCCATAAATGGACGTAACATAAAGATTTCATTTGTTCATTGTTTTCAAATAAAAAGTTTGTACATTTAAAATTTACATTTTTTTTATGTTTCAATAAATAGAAATAATGAGTTCATTTTTATTGACATTTTACATGCGGTAAAAAGAATAGAAATAAAAGAGACATTTTTATCGTGTGTTATATATTGTATTATATATTGTGTATTACACTGCCATAGACAAGTTACCTGACTTGTTTATGTGATTGGGTCGATCATTTTCACACATCGCCCAAGTGCACAAATGAATTTATTATTTGTTTGTTGGTTGAAACCCCACACGCGTGTTAGGATGAAAATTAACATACACTAATCCCAATATTTAGTTGTATGTTGATCGTTAGATCGATAGGCTACGATGAGCGTTATTATTTAATTTTAACGCTTACACAGTAGAAATTGCACTTTGGATGAAAATGGATGAATTGATGATTATCTACTTTATTGTCATATGTATGATGTGTGTGATATTATATGGTAAATGATTGAGTCGCTTTTCGATTCCGGTGTTCATTTAAATAATAATATTCTTACATTAGAAATTCTTTTTATATAAAGAATATATTATAATATAAAATATATTTTTAATCAAGTGTAACAACCCGTAAAATCTGGGCCAGTTTAAAATTTTTATTTTGGCAAATTTAGCGAATTTTAATTATTTAAAATAGAATATTTTAAATAATATCGATGAGAAAATTTATTTTGAATATAATTTGAACGTATATATTATATACGTCGTCGTTAGAATATATAATAATTATATATAATTATAAAAGGAATTGAAAATGGCGCGGTAGTTCGAAAATTCGATTTCTAATTTCAAATGAATATACAGAATTCAATATAAGTCAGAATTGAACGAAACAAGAAATATTTGAATCTGTATAACTATATCTTTGTAACGAAGTTAACAAATTGAGATTTCATCTTAGGAATGATAAGATATGTCCAGTTTAAAATTAGAAATAGTCGCTGTGGAATTTATATATATTTTTATATATATAAGGCCCTTAAAAATGGACATTTTGCAAATGACCTCGGATTTCGACGAAACCAGTTTTGTTGGGTCCGTGATGTTAAGTTATTGCTAGGTTTTAAATTTCATAATTTTTCGAATCAATATGTGAGCGTGGCAAAGGAAAATGCGTTTGACCATTTTTAGTTGATTTTAATCGACTGGAAATTGGCCATTTTTCAAACGGTCTCAGAATTCGACGAAACTAGTTTTATTAGGACCGTATCGTCAATACGAAGCTAGAAAATATTTTTCTGGAATTTTCAAAGTTAGTATGTGACCCCGGTAATTTGAAATGTACGTTTAAAATTCAATATAGTGATTTAAATGTAAACTTAACGGAAACTGATCGAAACGATCGAATCAGCCTACGATGCATATCCCATTGTGTTCGGAATGGGGGTGAAACGCTATAGGCGACAGTCGGTGGGTTCGATTCTGAGTTCGAATGGAAAGTCAACCCTTGTGCAAAATTAAATAATAAAATAATAAAATAAAATAATAAAGAAACATACTCCCCCCCTTTTCTTCTTCATTGGCCCCCGATCATTTACCAGAAATTAAAGAAAAAAAAAAAAAAAAGAGAAACCCTAAGAAGGCGATCGACGCCACTGCCCTGACCTGCTCCGAGCCCCGCCTCCGCCTGAGCTTCCCCCCCCAGATCGCTCGAGTTCCGCTGACGCCCTCCCTCGCTCGCGAAGATGAAGCCGCCGACCGCCACCAGCAAACCCCCCCAGCCGACGATCCTTCCACCGCCGACGCCTTCTTCCTTCCCCCCCCTTTTCTTCGGATTACTGTAAGTAATTTGTTTTTTTTTTTTTTTTTTAATTCGTTAAAAGTAATTTCGATGTTTAGGTAAAAACAGATTGATTTTATAAAAGTATTTTAAAAAACTGAATTTTAAAGTATTTTAAAACTGAAATGATTTTTAAAAGTATTTTAAAACTGAATTTTAAAGTATAAAAACCGAATTGATTTTATAAAAGTATATGGAAAAAAAAAATTCGATTTTTATATATTGAACTTCGAACTAAAAATTCGATTTTTATATATTGAACTTCGAACTAAAAATTCGATTTTTATATATTGAACTTCGAACTAAAAATTCGATTTTTATATATTGAACTTCGAACTAAAAATTCGATTTTTATATATTGAACTTCGAACTAAAAATTCGATTTTTATATATTGAACTTCGAACTAAAAATTCGGTTTTTATATATTGAACTTCGAACTAAAAATTCGATTTTTATATATTGAACTTGGAACTAAAAATTCGATTTTTATATATTGAACTTTGAACTAAAAATTCGATTTTTATATATTGAACTTTGAACTAAAAATTCGATTTTTATATATTGAACTTTGAACTAAAAATTCGATTTTTATATATTGAACTTTGAACTAAAAATTCGATTTTTATATATTGAACTTCGAACTAAAAATTCGATTTTTATATATTGAACTTTGAACTAAAAATTCGATTTTTATATATTGAACTTTGAACTAAAAATATGATTTTTATATGTTGAACTTCGAACTAAAAATATGATTTTTATATGTTGAACTTCGAATTAAAAATATGATTTTTATATATTGAACTTCGAATTAAAAATATGATTTTTATATATTGAACTTCGAATTAAAAATATGATTTTTATATATTGAACTTCGAATTAAAAATATGATTTTTATATATTGAACTTCGAATTAAAAATATGATTTTTATATATTGAACTTCGAATTAAAAATTCGACTTTTATATATTGAATAGCGAAGTAAAAATGTTATTTTTATATATGTAGTGAAAGCGGGCAACGAAAGCGACAAAGAGAGAGAATGGCGAAGATTTCTATAAATGAAGAGTCGTGGAGCTAGGATAGCTATATGTGAGAATTTCTCACCTTTCAATTTCATTTCTATTTATATATATATATACTAGGATGCAGACGGTGCTTAGTAGCACCCGACACAATCGTCCACAGACCATGGACTTGTTTGTTTGGTTGCATAGCTTAGTTATATGATTTGATTTGAATTTGGTTGTTTGGTGATTTTGATTGATGTGTGAATGGCGTGGGCCTTCACTAGACCGGGGATAAGGCTAGGCCTCGTCCCGTTTCTAGTATCGTGCCGTTATGCCGCCGAAATTTTCTAAAATATGTTAGAAAAATAAAATATCATTTTATTGAAGAATGAACTGAATAGAAATTCATATGTTGGAATAAAATGTTTTGTCGTTAAAAATATAATTTTTAATGTGAATGTGAATAAATAAATATTCATTTATACTCTGTATATTCTTGTAATCTGGTGCATTGTTGTAATAACAATGAAATGTTCTTCTGTATGCGTTCTATTTTGTCGTGTTCTCAAACGATAGGGCGTTTCGAACGGTCTGGGTCGGTTTAGCGACTGGTTCGGACCGAGCGAGATTCCTTGCCGTCACATCAAGTATATGTTAAAACAAAGAATATTTGTAAAAGGTAAAATCTGTAATTTAAAGAATACTTCCCATTTAGAACCTTTTTATAAAGAATATTTTTAATGATTATTTTAAATATGATTTCTTTATAATAATTGATATTTAAAGAGAAATCTTTTAATTAAGATTACTAGCATTTGCCATTATACTTTATGATATGAAGTAAATTGAGATGTGAAGTGGATTTATCGTGGACGATGTTTTAAACGACATTTGTCCTTTAATCCAATTTACATTGAAATTATTATTTGGGATTTATAAATCTATTTTATAGATTTAAAAAGGCATTTTCTAAAAACCAAGTTCTAATTTTATATATTAAAATTGGAATTAAGTAGAAATTCGATTGGTAATAATCGAGATGGGCTTCTGTAATAGAAGACCGATATTATATATGGAATTTAAGAGGCTTTGCCGTTATTCCATGTATATTGTTAGTCCGATACAGAAATTCATATCGATTATGTATTGATTTGATTTCTGTGAAATTCCTTATTTTAGAAATCGATTTGTGGGTTTATCGTGAACTGTGTTTTAAAGAACACTAGTTCTTTAACCCGTTTTAAGACAAGATTTATTCCATAAAATAAATGATCTTGTAATAATGATTTTTGATATTAAATCAAAATTAGAGTTTTAATAAATCTTTTAAGGAAGATTTAAGATTTTATTTTCAAAGATTATCTTTGATAAAATTAATGAGAATCCTTTAATATGAATATTCTTATTAAAAGAATATTCAGAGTTGAAATGTGGCGTAATGTGTGATTTTCCAATATTTGATTTTTAATCACAAAATACGCGAGTTATTCAGAAAGACCGGGTTTAACCCATTCTGAATAATCCTCACGACGATCAAGAGTCGAAGATGAAGACGGTGGTTGAAGACCGATGGTTTTCACATCGTTGGGATGGTGATGACTGGTATCTTGAATTTGGACTGTACATCCCAAGGCAAGGTATTTGGTAATGATCGTCCAAACGTATTTGGAGATCGACGGACACGTTGTTTCGCTCAGACCCAAAGCGGACTTGTAAATGGATTGCGTGTCTGACATTGTATTCCTTTCTACTATATTTGTTGAAAGCTACTGATTATGTATTTCTGTTTGGTGGTGAAGAATTTATTCTTTACTTATCACCCTTCTCTAAGACGTATGAGCTTAGTGGCTATATATATATTGGTAGATGATCAATAATATGGTAGGGTCTGACAATGTGGCATGCTAAGATGCAAATGATCAAGGCTTTGTTGAAAAGCAGGCCTTATGGTTGATGATCAAAGCATAGCCTGTTTAGGCATAGCTTTGTGTATACCGTGACTTAGCGAGCCTCACACCCCGGTACGAGTCAAAAACGGGATATGGACCGTAGGGAGTGCACACGTTTCTTTCTAGCTAGGAGTGGTGTTTGGGCTTTGACACGGCCCGACATTTTACTTATGTGGATTTTGGATTGAGGTACCTCGGGTTTTTATACGCCGGAAGTGGTCATATTATAGGTCCAAAGGGACCGGGAAACGTGTGTTCCGGCATAACTAATCCACTACCGTTAGGTAGGGACCGGCCCTACCGCATCCAAGGGTTCACTGCGGGGGATCCTGAGGCATTTGCTAGAGTGTCTTAAATCAGAAGAGGACGATCCCTAGCCTTGATCTCATGATGGAAACCCAATTCCTAATATGACACCACGATTTTGATTATAAACTTATATATGCGACATAGTAGGATGGGGTACTATGCCGTCTAAGATTAATACATTTATATTGAAATGTTTTAAATATATATATACACACTAATAATAATATCGTTTTTACGTATCAAGCATCTTTTGACCATTATAAGGTAAAACCCTATCCTTTGGTGTGCGTTGCATTGTGTGATGGGACCTGGGTCTTATAATGGTTTCATTTTTTCTAAAAAAAAGGCATTACGTTATTTGACGATTTACTTTAATTATGCACTGGCAATCCAATGGAGTAAACCCGTTCCGCGTTAGCGGCGTGGTCCGTGATTAGCCTACTTATTAGATAGGTTAAGTTAAGAATTCTCACACCAGTCCCACGACTGACCTGTAGTTTGTTTCACTTTGCAAACTCGGGTGCCCTCTTTCCACACAGGCAGTCGAGTAGCTTTTTTCAGATATAGTTAAGCAGGATCCTGGATTGAAGCCTGAAGCTGGGTCCAGAATATTGATGGTCTTCAGCTAAGATTAGTTCTGCTGCAATGTATTTAATTTATTGTAAATGTATCTTCCGCTGTATTATTTATCGATGTACTCTGATATATTATGTACTCTGATGTAACATTTATTATTGATGTTATAAAATTCTGTGTTGTTGTTCTGATGTGTTGTATGCCCAAAGTTAATGTACGCGGGTTTTGAACGGTCTTGATCGATCTTGCGATCGATCGGGGTCGAGCGAAATCCGGGTCATTACAGAGACGCTCTAGCCCACCCCTCAGGAACAGCCGCAACTGCCCCATGGATCGTCA
The DNA here is from genome assembly GCA_030737875.1 of Allium sativum. Classification (NCBI taxonomy): domain Eukaryota; kingdom Viridiplantae; phylum Streptophyta; class Magnoliopsida; order Asparagales; family Amaryllidaceae; genus Allium; species Allium sativum. Next base: position 561,292,024 of record CM060919.1, on the reverse strand, counting down.
GGCCCAGTCCACCGATGTGGATTATTATGCCTGAACACTGCGTTTCCCTGCCTTATGGGGCGTAAGTGAGCCAACGAATGACTCCATCGGACCCGGATCGTCCGATCTAACCGAGGCGCCTCAAATTCCATCATCCACATAAGCAATGTCAGCCAGTTCAAGCACTGACACCAGTTCTAACTAGAAAGAAACACATGACCTCCCTGATGTCCTTCTCCCGTTTCTGGTTCACATCGGGGTGTGAGGCTCGCGAATTAACGCTACACAAAGCTACGCCACAAAGGCCGTGCTTTCATCATCAACCACAAGACTTTGCTTTTCAACAGAAGCCTTGATCATTTGCATCTTAGCATGCCACACAGGCAATTCACACTATGCAACTGATATCAATCACACAGAATGAAATCCGATGTCAGACACACATCCATTTACAAGTCCGTTCCGGGTCTGAATGAAACCGGAGGCACCACGTACCTCGCATATCCATCGATCTCCACGTACGTCTGGACGATCACCAACTGATTTCCTCCTCTTGGGTGTACAGCCAATTAAGATCATCAGTAATTATCCAAACGATGTGAAGACCTCCGGTCTTCGACCACATCCTTCATCTTCGACTTATCGTCGTATTAGTTATTCAGAATGGGATAAACCCGGTCTTTCCAAATAACTCGCGTATATAATAAACAAGTGTTACACAAACACAACATATGCCTCATTCCAATTCATCTGCCACTAACCGTAAATTAGTAAGAGAACAATTCCCCAAATATTAACCCCGAAGGCCGAAACCAACATCAGATCAATACCCAGGAAACCATTCATCTTAACTAATCTTCAGTAAGTTGCTAAATTTCACATTCTTAGGGTAAGGTTCTCATTAATTTTATCAAAGATAAATTATTTAAATTTATTCTTTAATCTTCTTTTGAATATCAATTCAAACCAAATTATGGTTTATCCAAATAAGTCGAGATTAACGAACCTTACCAAAGTAATCAATTGTTAAATTTCCCAAACCCAACCTATTCATCCCATGAAATAAAACTGGTAATACTTCATATCTAACACCACGGTGTTATTGGTAAATTCAATTACCATTTCACGTTTAAATCTAATTAAAGATTTAACTATCGTCTGGAGTAAAACTGGTGGTACTCCATTCTCGACCATTTCTTGAATTTGATAATTTTAATTATCAAATTCACTTTTCAATCTATTTAAAGATTCATTAAAACTCCACTTAGTTTTAATCTTTAACTGGGTTAAAGAACCAATGTCATTTAAAACACGGTTCACGATAAACCCAAAATCGCATTTCATTTCCATAGCCTTTAACCGTAAATTAGCAAGTGAACAATTCCCTAAGTAATAACCCCGAAGGCCGAAACCAACATCAGATCAATACCAAAGAAACCATTCAACTTAACTAATCTTTAGTTAATTTCTGATTTTCTTAACTCCATTGGGTCTAGGAACAGTATTATTAAAGATACCGTTCACGACAGCCCAAAATCACATTCCATTAATTGTCGGGTTAAAGAACAAATGTTATTTAAAACACCGTTCACGATAAACACAAAAATCCCATTTGATATTAAATACAAGGCTCTGAATAGAAAATATATCGGCTTATATTCAATATCCAATTCTACGACCAACAAATATCGTATTGGAAATAACGATATAAATATCCTTCAAATTTCCATAACAATATCAGTATAATCATAAAATCCCACATCGAAATATTCCGAAGGCAATTTCGATTCAAATCCATTCCAATTCAATTAATGGAAATTCTGGTTTCTTTTAAAACCATTTCGAATCCACCTTATTTATTTAAAAATAATTGAATTATAACTCTGGTTCAAAACTAGTTCATTTCAGTAAAAATCTATTTTTATCTTTTCAAATATGGAGTTTTTCATCCCAATTCTTTCCAAATCATTTCTTATGATTTTACATTGATTATTAATATTTTTAATAATTTTATCAAGGCCCATACAGTCGATTTCCATCAATGGCCATCGAACTGCACTTACAACGACCTTTTCCAAATATTATTTGGACATAATTCCAAATCCAACCGTTAGATTTCTAATTTCTTGTATTCGTTAGAAAGCTCTTTTCGATACGAACCCAACGGTTCCGGTTTTAGGAGAATTCGACGGTCGGATCTCCCGTAATATCCATTCGAAGTCAATGGTCGAAATTCATGAACTGCCGCAGCGCGGCGCGTTCTATTCAGGCCATTCTATTATATATATATAATATATATTTCGTTGATTTCCTTTTAAAACGTATTTTATAAATCGTTTTAAATTCGTTTTCAAAACGATTTCAACTTCCGTTTCAAATTCAAATCAAAATTGAATTTTTCCTTATAAATTCGTTTTAAATTCATTTAAAATTGATTTCAATTCAAATCGATTTTTAATTCAATATCAGTTCGTTTTCAATTCAATTTGAATTTCAAATCTATTCAATTTCAATTCGAATTCCCTTCTATTCAATTTCAATTCGAATTTCATTTCTATTTAATTTCGATTCGAATTCAATTCTATTTAATTTCAATTCGAATTCAATTCTATTTAATTTCAATTCGAATTCAATTCTATTTAATTTCAATTCAAATTTCATTTCAAAATATTCGATTTTGAAATCACTTTTCAATATTCATTATAAAAACGAATATAATCGATATAAATATCGTTCGTGTCAAAATAGCGCATATCTAATCAACGCGGCTTTATATATTTCTATTTCAAATATTCTATTCAAATATTTCGTTTCAAATATTTCTTCTCAAATATTCTATTCAAATATTTCTCTTTCAAATATTCTATTTCAGAACTGGAATGAGGCTCAATCAATTACCATAGATTTTATTTCTATGGATTTCCATACAACGCATGTATATACCAACAATGACATATAATCAACCATCATCTAAAGTGCATTCTACACTGTATAAGCATAAAATATAAATATTTAACGTTTATAGCAGTCTGTCAATCAATCGATCGACATACAACTAATTATTGGGATTAGTGTATGTCATATATCATTCCAATACCCGTGTGGGGTTTTCAAACAATCATACATAGATTTTATTTGTGCAGTTGGGCGATGTGTAAAATTTATAGTCCCAATCAATATCAGTCAAATCAGTATATATAAACAAATCGTCCGATTTGTTTATAAATATTTATTTTATATACACGTAAAAAATTATATTGTTAACTATAAAATATTTTCCACTATAAAATATTTTATTTCATTCACCATCACACAATCAATTTTCACTGCACAGTAATCAAACAAACAAGTCATCCATGGTCTGTGGACGACGGGTGTCGGGTGCTACTAAACACCGTCTGCATCCTAGTATATATTATAACTAGAAAATAATTTAAAAGTGAGGAGTTCTCACCGAGGGTTCCACTCCGCCGTGCTTTGCTTTTGAACTGTTGAACCGACTGGATCTGTTTGAAATTCCAATGCAGTCCTTTCCCGCTGTTCATAATAAAAATTATATTTTTATCGCTTCATTTCAATAAATAAAAATCATATTTTTATTTCTACTTCATCTATTTTTACAACGCTTATTTCAATATATAAATTATATTTTTATATTTCTTCTTCTTATATAAAGATCGGATTTTTATTTCAACATATATATAATAAAAATCATATTTTTATTCTCACTACTATATAAAGATCAAATTTTGACTAGTTATATAATATAAAAATCGTATTTTTATTTCACTAAAAATCATATTTTTATACAAAGCAAGGTCATATTTTTAAACAAACAAAGATTATATTTTTAAAATCATAACTTTACATACATAAAGATCTCATCTTTGTGTTGATAAAAATCCGTTCTTTTTATTTAGAATTCACTTCCTTATCTAAGTAAAAATCACAACTTTATCTACAATAAAAATCCAACCTTTTCTATGATAAAAATCGTTCCTTTTCTATGATAAAACCTAGCTTTCTTTACTTTAAAAACCAAAGCCCTCTTTACATTAAAAATCAAAGCTTTAACTTTATAAAAATATAATCTTTATATGTTAAAAATCGTATCTTCATCATACCGAAAACCTAAGCTTCATATAAATAATTTTCATATCTTTAAAACTGATTATTAAAAATAAATTGAAATAAATAAGTTAAATGACTTACAAATTTCGTTCGGAGGGGGAATGAGGCTCGTTGGAGGCGGAGAAAGGCGGGCGCAGGGCTTCAGGTCGAACCAGAGGGGGCTCGGAGCTATGGCGGTGCAGGGCGGTGCCGATTTGGGGATTTCGGGGTTGGGGTGGCTGCGTGGTTCGGATTGGGATAAAGGGCGGTGGCAGTCGGAGCTGCGGTGGCTCGCAGGGGTGGCGCGGTGGGGGATTTGGGTGTTGGGGTTCGCACTGATCGATTTGAGCTAGGGGGCGTCGGGTGTCTCGCGAGCAGCAGAGGAGGTAGGGTGGAGGGTGATGGTGCCACGTCGAGGTGGTGATAGGGTGGAGGCGGCGTCAGCGCAGGGGGCGGTGGGCGCCAGAGCGCGCGACGGCGAGCACCCCCTTACGATCGTCGATCGCAATTTGCACCCTACCATTTTCTTTTTTCTTTTTTATTTTATTTGTTGGTCAACGGTTCTGAGGTGGAAAGGGAATAAGGAAGGATTTTATATATAATTATTTAATTATATTAATTTCCCCAAAAAAGCAACTTATATTTTCGACCTCGAAACGAGACCCACCGCCTGTCATCCATAGCAAATTACCCCCATTCTGAACACAATGAGATATGTATCATAGGCTGATTCGATCGTTTCGACCAGTTTTCGTCAAAATCAAAATATAACTCTATATATTGAATTTGAACGTGCATTTCAATTTACCGAGGCCACATACTAAATCGAAAAATTCCAGAAAAATATTTTCTAGCTTCGTATTGACGATACAGTCCTAACAAAACTAATTTCGTCAAATTCCAAGACCATTTGAAAAATGGCCATTTTCCAGTCGATAAAAATCAACTAAAACTGGTCAAACGCGTTTTCTTTTGCCACGCTCTCATATTGATTCGAAAAATTATGAATTTTGAAACCTAGCAATAACTTGACATCACGGATCCAACAAAAGTGGTTTCGTCGAAAACTGAGGTCGTTTGCAAAATTCCCATTTTTAAGGGCCAGAATTCCATAGCGACTATTCTGAATTTTCAACTGGACGTAACTTTTGATCCCCGCTATGAAATTTCAATTTTTCGGATTCTTTGGAAAGATATTCTCAATTAGATTCTAATATTTTTGGTTTCGCTAAAATCCGGTTTATTTTGAATCCTGTACATTCATTTGAAGTTTGAAATCGAATTATCGAACTACCACGCCATTTTCAATTCCGTTAATAATTTGAAATAAAAATTTATATTCTAACGGCGATCTATATAAATATATAAGTTTGAATTCTATTCAAAATAAATTTCTCGTCGTTATTATTTAAAATAATTCATTCTAAATGTTCAAAATTCATCTAAATTGCCAAAATAAAAATTTTAAATTGGCTCAGATTTCCGGGTTTTTACAATTAGAACAGTTAGAGTGGTCGAAAACGCCGTCGTATGGCGTAAAACAGTCGCTGGAAAAGTTGCAGAAAAATATGCAGGATCCGGATCGGATCGCCCTACCCGCTCGTGGAGCATTCCATGACCCGACCCGCTCACCAGGAGAACTCCACGAATCGCCGCTCGAGCCAAGAGGACTGACCCGAACCTTCTAGTGTCCACGAACCGATGTACCAACTACGAACTGGAGCACCATGAGGGGACCAAACCGGAGGAACCCGAACCGACCTGGATGTCCTTTCATGAGCCGAACCGATGTACTACGAACTGGACTAGACGAAGACAACGAGCCGACCAGAGGAGGAACCCGACCCAACCCGGAGGGGAGATCACGATCCGAACTCAAAAAAAAAATCACAAGTCGACCTAGATGGAGCATCACGACCAGACCGAACCAAGGAGTTTGGACTCGAGACATGAGCTACGAACCAAATGAAGACCGATCCGATGATGACCAAACCCCGAGGTGCAAAGGTATTCCAAATGGGAAGTAGAACTCAGGATCTAGCTGGGAACCAACGAGTTGACTTCATGATTGGACTTTGCTGCGGGACGTGTGCTAAGGGGTTATCGATGTCCATAACTTTGATCCACCACCAAGACGGATGTTAGGCTACGGATCAGTGCAGTAGGGTAGTTATTACTCAATGGGGAAGAGTGATCGTAGCACGGCTATGAGCCAGTGCAGTGGAGTCGTCATAGCTTCATGGGGGCAGAGTGGACATAGAAAGGACTAGTGGCTACGGATCAGTGCAGTGGAGTCGCCATGACTCCATGGGGCAGAGTGATCATAGCAAGGATTTGGGTGATCAAAGTGGTGGATATAGTATGCTTTACGCACTGAGTGAGAGATGTGAGGATGGTTGCTATGCTTGATTGTTTGCCATCACTAGGACATGCACACCCCCACCCCCGTTATCTTTACACATTAAGCTAGTGTTACCTTAGGGTACTGTACATCCTGTTGTGCTAACTCTTTGGTTGCAGGTCCAGGTTCAGGTATGGTTTAGTATACCTGTTCTTGTTCTGCTTTGCTGCTTATCGCTCATACCAGACTTTTGTCTGACCCAGAGTTTTATGTCTCTTCTTATTACTCTGGGTGCTCTTAAATGGGCAGACTAGAGACATGTTAGGTGGTATGCACGAGCAGCTGTGCCGGAGACGAGCAGGAGGCTTCCACGTATGATATATATATACATATATTATCCCTGTGTCGCTACTGGTCATTACTTTGGGCATTAGTAGTGTACCTTTCTTATTTTGCTTTAGAGACAGTATTTTGAAGTTGTAATAATGATGTTGGATCATAAACTGTATTTTGGAATTTTCGCTGCTAAGATGGTTTAGTTTTTAGCTTATGCACTGTCTCACCTGTTTTATGTCAAAGTTATGTTATTATTATATTTTATCCCATGCGTTGTGAGACATTCTACAGGTTCCTTATTAGTTCAAATTCCTTTCTTTTCCTTCCCTTGGCGACCGTCCCGTGCTAGTCGGGCATTGGCACAGTGCACTTTCATTGGAAATGTCGACTGGTGCGGGGCAGGCTGTCATAATTCAAGATTTTGAAGACGCATATTCAAGGGGAGTGTTTTAATATATAATGGTGAATATGCTTTTGTGATATTTTATCTAGTCCCACATCATGGGGATAAGTTTAACATTATCTCGAAAACCTATATATAAAGGAGCCAATGTAATAGAACTGTACACACTTGAAGTAATAGAAATAAAAGTCTCTTCCCTATCTTTTCTGTTCTCTCTAATGGCTTCTTGTTTAACATATGTTTTGTTTTATTTTATAAAAAAATCTTTCCTAAGAATTACTCATTTTTCTAAAAATAATTAATAATGAATAATTCATAGATAATAACCTAATATCAATGATTAATATGTTTAGAATTAATGTTTCATTATAGTAATTTATAAATAGTTATAAGTAACAATTTTGGTTTACTAATTAATCATTTCTAATAGTTATTATGTATCTACAATTAGTAAATTACGGTGTCTCTGAAACTGTTGCCTACTAAAATTTTAAAACTCGCCTCAACATGCCTCCCAATTTTCGTTCATTCCGCCTAAATCTTTATTTTTCACTGAAAGCAATCCTAAATCACAAATCATTCATCATCATTCATACCAAAATCTCTACCAACCCTAAATCTCAAATCCGAAGTCATTTTTTTCTTGTCTCTCTGTCCTTAGAATTATGTTTTCTTGTCTCTTTGTACTCTCAGATCTGTCTTCGTGTCTCTCCATATTGTTCCCCTTTTCATCATCTTCCTCTCACAATATCCCTTTTCTCCCCCTCACAACTGCTTTTTTCTTGGTAAGTTTTTTGGTTGCTGCTCTTTTCCTCGGCTTCAACTCCCACGAGTTCATCCTTGCATTGCATCTCGAGCTCACGAGCCTCATCATAACCTTGCAGTTTAAAGCCTTTTAAAATTTCCTCCGCTCTACATCTCTGCTGTACTCGAACCAAGATCGGTTGTTGTTGATGGATGCATATGATGATTTATGACATGTTGTGGGTTTGCTTATGAATTGCATCAAATTGACCAAGGTGAGATTTTGATAACATGCAAGTGTTTGGTTATGTTGTGTTTTATTTGGATTTTGGTAACATTCAAAGTATAAACTCATTATATAGTGATACCAAGGATCGTTGAGAAATATGGTACTTGTTTTGGTTGCTGTCAATATCTTGGTTGCTATTTTGTTTATTTGTAGCATACATCCACAGTTTAGTAAAGTGAATCGTTTAGCAAGTGATGATTTCGGAGCTGATTTGATGATGTAACACATTGAACATTTTTGTAATGAGTCTATGCACTTCTTATGATGGTAGTTTGTTTGCAGCTGGTTCCAACAATGTATGCGTTCATACATTCTAATGTAGATTGCTTTTTGAATCATTGCAGTTATATGTAAACTGTAATCGTTTTGTCTATGTCCATCTAGGCCTTCCCAAGTCTAAAATGGTTTAGCATGCCAGATACGGCACATGGTGGTTGAAGTGTATGTCGGAGTATAGAATATATTGAAGTGTAAAAGACAGTGTTAAAGTGTAAGCATATGAGCAGTGCACACAGCGATAGAATTGGTCCCTAAATTCCATAGTTTTCCACAGATGAGCTGGACTGAATGGTGCAGTTAGACACTGGTTGGTGCTGGCAAGATGAACAACATGGTGCATTGAGCCACTGGTGGTGCTGTTGACTTAAACGAATCACTGATTTGATTTGCCTAGTTTGTTGAATATTTTTGCAGGCTTCTTTTTTTATCATTGAACTTGGTATAAGGAATCCGTTATTCTTTTTGTTGGCTGAAGTTTAAAATGCTACTTTGCAAGAAAGCTTGTCAAATCCAGAACATCTTATTTCATCAATTCAGAAGCCTATTTGAAGGATTGATCATCTCTCATCTTAGTGCTCAAAATGAATCCTTCAAGCATTTCACTTTTCTTATCACTTACATTAATTATATAGATGGTCAAACACATCTCAGTAAACCGTTGATTTTTGTTGGAGAAAATAAAATAAAACTTCTCCTATGATTATGAAAAGATAGCTACATGAATGTGTTTTTCAAGATTGTGGCTTACCAGCATCGTTTTACTTTTTTACTCTTTTCCTTGGACAATTAAGACGCAAATGATCAACAAGCTTAGATATCATGGACCAAAATAATTAGGTGCTTATCGTGATCATGATCATTTTAAAATGAAAATTTTGTTTTCTTTTGTAAATATTGCAAATCAAATGTAGTATGTGGTCTATGCTTTCTCAAATGTAGTATATGGATCAGTATCACGCAATATAAAAACAAATCTCTTTAAGATAGAAAATTAGGAGATGAATATCATAATTTGTTACTTTCAAAAGTTTACATCTAGCCATATTGATTAAGCAAATAATATGTTACTTAATCCAGAAGTTGCTTGGTTAATCTTCAATTTAGTAAGTTCATTCCATTAATTTTTATCATAAGAACCTGAAACATATAAAGCATAGAGTTACCAAATTTGCTATTGTCAACTTCTTATTCGGCTTTACAGTTACCCAGACCCAAGTTACCCATTTTTATCATAGGAACCTGGATAAGACCCAATACCCTGAATATAAAGCTTAGAGTTACCCAAACCCAAGTTGCTATATTCCAGGAGATGAATATCATAAGAACGTCTTTTAACTATAATATAATATGTTAATAGAGTGGGCAACAAAGAAAAGCACCCAGACCCAACTCGAGGATGTTGCATGTATGTGAAGCAATGCTGAACTAGTTGAAATTGCTCATAGGTAACAGATTTGTAGGCATTTTTCTTACAATATATATAACACTCATTTATATCTATAACATGTTGCTTATGTTTGGATTTTGTAATTTGTAAGTGAACTCTTAAGTGCAGAGAAATTGTTGTTTATGGTGAAGCAGTCAAGAGAAGGGGATGAAGTGTAACACCCCGTGGTTTTAAATATTAAAATTTACAAATTAAAGAATACTTAATTTCAAATGTGAGAATTAAAGGAAAAGGGTTATGCCATTACGTTTGTCTCAGAATTCTGCTTGAGATAGAATCCGAGTTTGCGTAAATTGGACTTCGTATGAAGAAGTTATGGCCTTACGAAGTTTCAGCAATTTTATATAAAAGCTAAAACTGTAATAACCCGGAAATCTGAGCCAATTTAAAAAATTTATCTTGGCAATTTTAATGAATTTTGAATATTTAAAATGAATTATTTTAAATAATAACAACAAAAAATTACTTTGAATAGAATTAGAACGTATATATTTATATGAATCGACGTTAGAATATAAATATTTTATTTTAATTATAAAAGAAATTGGAAATTGCGCGGTAGTTTGAAATTTCGATTTCAAATTTCAAATGAGTGTACAGGATTCAAAATAAACCAGATTTTAGCGAAACCAAAAATATTAGAATCTATTTGAGAATATCTTTCCAACGAATCCGAAAAATCAAAATTTCATAGCGGGAATCAAAAGTTATGTCCAGTTGAAAATTCAGAATAGTCGCTATGGAATTTTAGCCCTTAAAAATGGAAATTTTGCAAACGACCTCGGTTTTCGACGAAACAAATTTTTTGGATCTGGGATGTCAAATTATTGCCAGATTTCAAAATTCATAATTTTTTGAATTAATATGTGAGTGTGGCAGAAGAAAACGTGCTTGACCAATTTCAGTTGAATTTAATCGACTGGAAAATGGTCATTTTTCAAACGGTCTTCAAATTTGATGAAATTAGTTTTCTTAGGACCATATCATCAAGACGAAGTTAGAAATAATTTTTCGGGAATTTTTAGTGTTCGTATGTGGCCCCGGTAAATTGAAATTGTAACGACCCTGGTTATTTTCGGCCCCGGAAATCGACATAAATACCTTTACCGTAACTCATGCCGACCTTCCAAACACCGAAAACATTGGAACGTTATTAGAAAGAAATTAGAGGGTGAGATAAGAAAGAAAGAAATATTAGAATTGAAGAAGAAGAAACAACACAACACAAAGTCTCACAACGCAGCGGAACAAAATATAATACAGAAATAAACTTTATTGAGAGCTTTAAAAATACTTACAATATCAGAGTACATCACACAACGGGACAGTTATAATAACCTGTTCCCATATACAACACACAGCGGAATAGTAGCTATATAATATCATGCGCTTGAACATCTCCAGCTCGTCTCTGGACTTTACAGCATTCGATAACCTGAACCTGTACACCCCGGGCTAACCCGAGCATTTACAAAACACTGGGTCAGTCTGGTTAACCAGAGTGAGAAAAACTCGCACATTATTAAGGGTATCACACAACTTGATTTAAAGTTCAAAATATTTTCGCAAGAAAAATGTAATCATAAGACCAAATCCACACATAAATACAGACGGTTTTTACCTTACGATAACCCAAAACATTTTTGAAATCAATATCTTTTCTGATATTATAATAGTGTCTAAATACAAGTAAATAGCAATCTAGTGAAACGCTTGCATCTCACGCTCCACATATATAGTATACAAACAAAACCGCGGGCGCTTATTGGAGATTGGATTCCAACTACGATATGGTATGGGACCACCTACCGATAGTGTATCTCTAGAGGCGAATACACTAGGTTAAACAAGAACGTCTTGCAACCCGACCCACACATGACCGACCACTCATTTCGCTTGAGTGTATCGAATGTATATCACCAACGGTTGGGCTCAAACCACCGTTTCCCGATAAGGGACAACATCGAAATAGATTAAAGAAGCAAAAGAAATTTCTCTAGACAGGTGATTATACACCCTAATGTGAGCGACCCACATAGCCATGCTGCTTGCCCGATTTCTGTCATTTCATGGTTGATGAGGCTTGAGGTTTAAATATCCTTTTGGGATATTTGGTCACTATTCACTTTGAATGTCACATCGTCAGATCCGTCAAGTCACTAATTGACGTCCACAAATATACTCTGGGTATAAAAGAAGTGCCCCTCTTTTCCACCACTCGGTATATTTGTAAAAATCAACGTACGTGGTTTCAGGAAATACTCTGTCAGACATTGTCCATACAAGTCATCCAGGAACAGGATGAACCGAAGTTACTCTCCTACTGCATCCAATATAGGAATCACCCCATGGATCAGTAGCGAGAAGTCCTTGCAACCCGTAGATTTCAACCACGACAGAATCACAGTTTATTTCTGGTCGCTAAACCAGATATTTTTATTAATCCTTTCGCTTATGAAGATCCACGGTCTTCAATGCTCCGTCTCGACCTTCTTCTGATATCTTCACGTATTTGTTGGTCGGAATGGTTTTCGAATATAAATTCGATCCCAGTCTTTCCATACCAACAATCGTATTGGACAGATTTGATAGTCGGTGATTTAACTACCAAAATAATCAGTGTTTCAATCATGACAATCCAATGGGTTCACTGGTTCATTATTCAGCACCGCTTGGCCTTTTAATTAAAACAAATGTAAATTCAAACTCTTAAATATTTCGATATTATAAATATAGTTTTCTCGCTTCTTATTTAACATAAGTTTGCTCTTTAAACCAATTCATTTTAATACTTAGGAAATCCTATATCATATTCAGTTGTCTATTTTCATTTACAAAGCATTAGCCACATTATTATATAATATTGGGAAATCAATTCAACTTATTACTCAGAAAACAACGTTACGAGATATAATTTATTTATTACCATAATCCATGTTTTATTCTTATTGAATAAAACTCAACTTTTACATTTCATTTCTAGCTTGAAAATATCATTATAATTCACGCAATTCAATCTCCTTTTATTTCCCTTTACTTTGGAATCTCATTATATACATACTTGCCAAATTTCCACAAATGGGTTGCGTTACTATTTCTCTAATGAAATAATAAATCCTTACTATCCTCTTTTACCATTACAGCTAATATCATCCTCAGATAATATAGAAGTCGTTCAAGTTGGGGTATTTTAATTACCTCTCAGACCTTGATCAACAACGTTCATATCTTAAGATTGATCCAAGTTGTAATTCAAAACCCGATATTTCATTCCAATTTCAACACAAATTCCATTTCACTATTTTATTCAAGGTAATATATTTCAAAATCTATATACAGTTATAAAATAAATTTTTATAACTTCATCTCTGTCGATTTGCCTAACGGTAAATCAACATTTATAAAACGGTTGATTTTGTAGGCCATATGTCACCAAATACTCAACCAATACCGCCCATTGGTTTAAACTAAACAGATGTTGAAATTTCATCAGAAATCAACAATCAGATCAATCACCCCAAACAGGACAGTTCATATGTTCATAATATGAAATAAATAATATATTGAGGAATCCCGTTGGATCCCTCCAATCTGTTCTTCCCTGTATACAAATGGTTATCTCCAAACAGATCGTTCAATTTCATTTAAGTGATAAAAATAAATAACGACACCACAAGCAATTCAAACAATTCAACCAATTAACCACGTCTATTTTATAAACATGACCAATAAGGTAAGTTACCTTTATTGGAACCAATCATTAAAATAACGATTTGGTATTTCACTAAAATTAAACAACGGTTTAATTTCATCAGTTAAATCAGCAAATAAATATATAATTAGCAAACAGTCAACCATTGGCAAGCAGAGCACACAAAATCAAAACCCAATTTATATAAAATATAAATGTGAGGAACTGAGTGAGTTTAACTCACCTTTGTTCGTCCATTACTGAAATAGTTTGTTTTAATTAAATTAAATGGACGTTTAACTTAATTAAAATCCCAGTAGCTCACAGCCGCTCCAAAATATTTCGTCCGTCGATACGGTCATCATGTCCTTTGGCTTGTTCCATTCTGTTGTTAAATGAACAAGTTATGTGTTTAATATGTTATTATTTATAATGTTATTAAAACTTTAAAAAAAATTATCCTAATTTCCCAATAACTTTAATTAACTTCCATTAGACACATTCAAATCTTGATTTTCAAAATCCTACATAATAATGCACCAGTGGTACAACGGAATTGTTAGTTGAATTATGGTCTATCTAATGCACAGGAATACTATTAAATTAGGTTGGGCATTACAGTAACAAGGCCATGAGGCACAACATATGTATATATATTGATTAGGCACAATAAACTTAAGATTAGGCAAATACATATATACCCGGGCGGTTACTAACTTACTATATGTTTTTAATATTAATTAAATGCGTTGCCTTTTACTTGGACATACCGTGAAGTCACTAGGCACATGCACAGTTCCTTGGAGGCCACGTTTAATGATCAACTTAATAATTGGCTACCCATTTAAGGATAATTATCATAATACCGATTATAATTAGGCAATGTACGTTATTAATTATTCCAGACTTGAATATTACTGTTCATCTTCTGTTATATGACATTGGTCACGTTATATATTATATTATACTATAAACTGACCATACTTTATACTAATCTAGGTAGATAAACATAATTAAGTTATTTAATTAAAATTTGGCATTTTCTAAGCATGGTTATTAAGCTACATGATTAAATAATTAGGCACGAGATTTACTGTACATCTTCTTTGCGGCTACTGATGACCTTCTCTACCCTCGGCTGTTAACTCATCCGATCCGCCTCTTCATTGATCCAATCACCCGTTGCAACACTCTCCCATCTCCCAGTTTCAACCATACTTCATGTGGAACCCCTCAACTCGAGAAAGCCCGGCAACCCAGAGATGAACAACACTTCATCATGTCCCGAAACAAACCCCATCTGCAACCCATCTGCTCCTTGCTCTTTGCTTGAACCCGTACTGTACCCATCCTCTAGTCCACCGACGAACCCTATGCTCGAGCACGACCCCCTCTCCATTCCAGCGCACCGCTTCTTCCCTCATGACCTTTCTCCGCCTCCACGTGCCAGCTAGAGGTTCCATGCGAGTCGAACTATCCATCGAAATTTTTCTTTATATATATATGCCTATTGCTTTGAGTTTATTCAAGGAAGCTCGCGTTTTCTCTTTTCTGGAGCGAAAGAAAATTTGATATGGTTTGTGTTTATATAGAAGAGACTAATGTGGGAGCCAAACTTTAGGTAAATAGGTTTGCATTAATACTAGAATAGCTGGTTGATGGTGTGTGGCTCAGAACGTGGTCGGCAAGGAGTAAATAAATTAGCAGTGAAGAAAATAGGAAGTGTGGAGCGCAAGTAAACAGAAATAAGTGGGAACTGGGGAAGGCTTATACGGTTAAATAAATTATTATTTTATGAAACTTCATGGTGAATTAACACGTAAAACTTACCACAATTGACTTCTGTTTACTGATAAAAAAACTAATCTTAATATAAAATAATATTCCGAACCTAATGGGACAAGTTTCGTCGAATTCCGACATCGTTTGAAAAAAAATCCTTTATAAAACCAGAAATAAACACGCATTTAAATTTTTCATGATCAACAAATAAATCAAATCAACTTGAAACCTTGCAATCCTATAATAATTCTTCAATACGAACCCAACGACACCAGTTTCTTTGCATTATGAGACAGTTTTCCCGGTAGGCTATTTTTACGCGCACCGCAATGCCCTTTTGAACACCAAATTAACCGATCTTCAAAAATAACAAACTATATGCTTATCCGGACTCTAATCGTCGATACAAACTCAATAGAACTATTTCAGTGGCTTAATTCGATCGTCTGTTCAAGTTATACCCAACTAACCCTTTATTAAATTAATTACGTGCTATAGAAATTGAACGGGCGTTTGTGGCTGCCGC
Organism: Allium sativum; assembly: GCA_030737875.1. Taxonomy (NCBI): domain Eukaryota; kingdom Viridiplantae; phylum Streptophyta; class Magnoliopsida; order Asparagales; family Amaryllidaceae; genus Allium; species Allium sativum. The sequence continues at coordinate 561,276,097 of CM060919.1, read as the reverse complement.
GACCGCATTCGACATCGGTTTTCCACGCCATTTAACACCATGCAATAATTTAACGTTATGGTCCCAATGAAACTAGTTTCATCGAAATCGAATATAGTTTGCAAAATGACCATTTAAAGGCCTATATTTTAATAACGATTTCCACAGCGATTATTTCAAAATTTGATTCAGCCAAAACTAACAATCTAAAATACGGAATCTGGATTTTTCTCTTCCATATGAAAATTACAATCAATACAGTTCTAACGTTTCTTGTTTCACAGAATCTGACTTATATCGAATCCTGTATATTCGGTTGAAGTTCAAAATTCCATATTACGAACTACCGCGCCATTTCGAGCTCGATTTATATTATAAATAAATTAACATTCAAACTTTGTTTTTAATAATGAATTAAATATGAAAATCCATTAATATTCCAAATATAATATTTAAAAAAATAAATTAAATTAAATATTTGACTGCCAAAAATACGGGACATTACAGAAAGGTGCGTTCAAATTCAATATATAGATTTATATTTTGATTTTGATGGAAATTGATCGAAACAGCCGAACTGGCTTATGACACATATCCCATTGTGTTCGGAATGGGGGTAATTAGCTATGGACGACAGTCGGTGGGCTTGATTTCGAGGTCAAAATAAAAAGTAACTTTATGGATTATAAAATTAATATATATTATATAAGTCAACCTTTTCTCTCTCCCTCCCCAAGTTATACATTACAGATAGAAATTTAAAAAAAAAGTAAACAACGGACGACGGAGGACCATCGCCGCCTTCCCCAGGCCCACTGCCGCCGCGACCTAGCTGCCGCCGCCCCTCAGATGACCGGCGCCGCCCTCCCCTTCTCCTCCTTGCCCCGCTGAGAACCCCAAGCCCACAACACCACAAACAACGCCTCCAGTCACCGCCTGTCCCCATCGCCACTCCAGGCATCGTAGCCACACCCCCTCTCTCGCCTCCGACCTCCCCTTTCCCTCCTCCCTCCCTCTAAACCCCAATCCACCCCAAAACATCCCAAACCCCCTTAGAAACCGATGCTCCGGCCAATGTGGGCCCTGTCATCAACTGTCCGGCCACCCACGACTCCGACACCGCCATCTACCACCTCCGATCTGGCTGGTGAGATTTTATTTTTGTTTTATTTATTCATGTAATTAAAAATTTGATCTTTAGCTAGAATAAAAATCCGATTTTTTTTATATGTGTTGCTTTGAAATAAAAATCCAATTTTTGTGTATGAGAAAGCGAGGTAAAAATCCAATTTTTATATATGTAGTAGTGGTATAAAAATGTGATTTTTACATATAAAGATTTGATCTTTATTTATATGTATAACAGAAAAAGAAGTGATTTTTAATTATATATAGCGATTTTAAAAATATGATTTTTATGAGATTGAGAATATAAAAATACGATTTTTATATATTTAGCGAATAAAAATCTGATTTTTATTATATATATGTTGAAATAAAAATGTGATTTTTATAGCGTCGAAATTAAAATTTGATCTTTATAGAGGAAGTAGAAATATAAAAATATAATTTTTATATAGAAAGAAGCGATAAAAATATACAATTTTTATATATGAAATGCCATTGTAAAAATGTGATTTTTAATGTGAACAACGGGAAAAGATAGCGAAGGTAACAACGGAAATAAAGACGGAATCCATACCGTTCAGAAATAGAGAATGGAGTAGTGGAAACCAAAGATGAGAACTCCTCACTTTTATTTCAATTTCTAGTTAAAATATATATTAGGATGCAGATGGTGCTTAGCAGCACCCGACACCCGTCGTCCATAGACCGTGTACGACTTGTTTGTTTGATTGTATGTTGTTGTGAAAATTGATGGTGTGATGTGGAATGAAATAAAATATTTATATAGTTAAAAATATTTTATAGTTAAAATTATAATTTTTAACATGTATATGAATAAAATATATATTTATAAACAAATCGAATGATTTGTTTATATACACACATTTGACTGATATTGATTGGGACGATAAAATTTTACACATCGCCCAACTACACAAATAAAAGCTGTGTTTGATTGATTGAAATCCCACACAGATATTGGGATGATATATGACATACACTAATCCCAATAATTAGCTGTATGTCGATCGATTGATTGACAGACTGTTATAAGCGTTAAATATTTATATTTGATGCTTATACAATGTAGAACGCACTTTGGATGATGGTTGATTGTTTATCGTCATTGCTGTATACATGTATTGGATGAAATCCATATAACTAAAATTATATGGTAATTGATTATGTTTGATTCCAGTTCAGAATTATCGAATATTTTGAAATAATATTCAGTGAATATTGAAATGTTAAGCCGTGTTAAGTAGTTAAACGCCATTTTAACACGAACGGGAATTTTGTCGATTTTATAATGAATATCGAAAAGTGATTTCAAAATCGAATATCTTGAAAATATAATTCGAATTAAATTGAATAGAATTGAAATTCGAATTGAATTGAAATGAATTTGAAATTCGAATTGAATTGAAATGAACTTGAAATTCGAATTGAATTGAAATAAATTTAATACAAATTTATAAGGAAAAATTCAATTTTGATTTGAATTTGAAATGGAAGTTGAATTCGTTTTGAAAACGAATTTAAAACGATTTATAAAATATGGTTTAAAAAGGAAGTCAACGAAATATATATATATATATATATATATATATATATATATATATATATATATATAATGGCCTGAAAAGGACGCGCCGCACCGCAGCAGTTGGTGAATTTCGACCATTGACTTCAGACGGACATTACGGGAGATCCGACCGTCGGATTCTCCTAAAACCAGAACCGTTAGCATCGTATCGAAAAGAGATTTCTAACGAATATAATAAATTAGAAATCTAATGGTTGGATTTGGAGGTATGTCCAAATCAATTTCAGAAAAGTTCACTGTAAGTGCGGTTCGATGGCCGTTATAGGAAATCGACTGTACGGGCCTTGATAAAATTATTAAAAATATCAATAATTTGTGTAAAATCATAATAAATGATTTGGAAAGAACTGGGACAAAATATCCCATATTTGAAAAGATAAAATTGTATTTTTATCAGAATGAACTAGTTTTGAACTAGAATTATAAATTCAATATTTTTAAAATAAATAAACTGGATATGAAATGGTTTTAAAAATAACCAGAACTTCCAATATATGAATTAAAGTGGATTTGAATCAAGATTATCTTCGGAATATTTCGATATTGGATTCCGTGATTATACGGATGTTATGGAGGAAATTTGGAAGATATATTTTATATCGTTATTTCCAAAGTGATATTTGTTGGTTTCAGAATTTGATATTGAATATAAGCCGATATATTTTCTATTCATAGACTTGTATTTAATATCAAATGAGATTTAGGTTTGTCGTGAATGGTGTCTTCATCAACACTGTTCTTGAACCCAGTTGAGAAAAGACTAAATCTTTTTATTTAGATTTAATGAAGTATACCAATTAATTAATATGTTTAATTGGAATTGAATTAGAATTGATTTTTGGGTTTATCATGAATGGTGTTTTAAATAACACTTGTTCTTTAAACCCGTTTAATAATGGAATGTGATTTGGGTTTATCGTGAACGGTGTTTTAAATGACATTAGTTCTTTAATCCAGTAAGAGACAGGATTACATGTCTGTCACTGTATTTCGAACGGTATGGTTGATCTCTGTTAAATATATATCTGTTTGGCGGTAGAGAATTTATTCTCTTGCTTAACGCCCTTCTTTGAGACGTACGAGCTCATTGGTTATATATCGGCAGAAATCAATAGTACGGTATAGATTGTCGATGCGACATGTTTGATTTTCCAAAGTTAAATAATCATTAATATTGATTTTTGGGAAGAATAAAACTAAGTGGAGTTTTAATGAATCTTTAATTAGATTGAAATTTGAATTGATAATTTAAATTATCAAATATAGGAAGTGATCGAGAATGGAGTATCACCAGTTTTGCTCCGAGCGATAGTTAAATCTTTAATTAGATTTGAACGGAAAATGGTAATTAATATTTACCGATAACACGGTGGTGTTTGTTATGGGGTAGTAACAGTTTTGCTCCATGGGATGAATAGGTTGGGATTGGGAAATAAAATAAATGATTACTTCGGTGTGGTTCGCTAATCCCGACTAGTTTGGAAAACCATAATTTGGTTTGAAATGACATCCAAAGGAAGATTAAAGAATAAACTTTAAAGAATTTATCTTTGATAAAATTAATGGGAACCTTTCCCAAAAGATGTGAATATTTAAATAAAAGAATATTCAGAAATGGAATGAGGCGTATGTTGTGTTTTCTAGCACTTGTATATTATATACGTGAGTTATTCGGAAAGGTCGGGTCTATACCCATTCTGAATAATTGTTTCGACGATAAGTTGAAGATGAAGATGGCGAGGGAATACTGGAGGTATTCACATCGTTTGGATAATTACTGATGATCTTGATTGGCCTGTAAACCCAAGAGGAGGGAATCAGTTGATGATCGTCCAGACGTATTTGGAGATCGATGGATATGTAAGGTATAAAGTGCCTCCGGTTTCGTTCAGACCCAGAACGAACTTGTAAATGGACTGTGTGTCTGACATTGGATTTTATTCTGTGTGATTGATTTCTATTAAATATATATCTGTTTGGCGGCAGAGAATTTATTCTCTTGCTTAACGTCCTTCTCTGAGACGTACGAGCTTAGAGGTTATATATCGATAGATATCAATCGCATGGCATGAATTGCCTGTGTGGCATACTGAGTGGCATGGATCAAGGCTTCTGTTGAAAAGCAAAGTCTTGTGGTTGATGATCAAAGCACGTCCTGCATAGCATAGCTTTGTGTATAGCGTTAATTCGCGAGCCTCACACCTAGGTATGAGTCAAAAACGGGATAGTGACTGCAGGGAGTACACAACGTTTCTTTCTAGCTATGGTGGTGTCAGTGACTTACCAGCCTTAACATCTATATTATTTTCACCTATGTGGTTGTTGGAATGCGAGGCGCGTCGGATATAGGTCTGAAAGGATCGGGTAACGTGTGTTCAGGAATAATTAATCCTCAAACGTAGGAGAGGACCGGCCCTGAAGATCCAAGGGTTACCCAGAGTGTGTAGTCCTGAGGCATTTGCTAAAGTGTCTCGAAGCGGTGAGGTGCTTGCCCCTTGCCTCGACTCATGACGGAAATCCAATTTCCAATACGTGACATTTCGGTTTTGATTGTAGAGCCTAGTATGGGCGACATGATAGATGGTACCCATGACGCCTAGGATTGATATTTATGATTGAAATTGTTTTCACACTATACACTTATAATAGTATCAAATGATTTGTTTTAAACGTACCAAGCATGTTTAACTATTATAAGGGAAAACCCTATCCTCCGGATTGCGTTGCATTGTGTGATAGGACCTGGGTCTTATAATAGCTTAATTTTTCGAAAAAGCATTGCGTTGTTTATTCTAAGCACTGGTATTCTCGGGAGGAAACTCGTTCCGTGTTATACTGCGTGGTCCCTTGATTTACCTTATTTTTAAAGTAAAGTTTTAAATAACTGTTTTAGTTCTCACACCAGTCACATGACTGATCTGGAGTTTATTGTTTTAACCTAAACTCTGGGTGCCCTTATTTTCGACATGGACAGCTAGTAGTTTTAGTTTTGCAGATTTATATTCACAGGATCTTGATTTACAGCTGGAATGATGCTCGAAAAGCTCCGTATCCGTGTATTATTTCAGTTGTGTTTTGTATTGTTCTTCCGCTGCTATGTAATCTATTGTAATCTCTGATATTTATCGAATGTATTTTGTTTATTCATACTCTGTATATTCTTGTATCCGATGGAATTGTTGTAATTAACAGTGAAATGTTCTTCTGTTTGTGTTCTGATGTGACTTGTTCTCAACTCAATCCGTGCTTTCCTTCATGGGGAAGTTCAGGTCATTTCAGTTGGTATTAGAGCTCTGGTTTACAGAGCTCGAGAACAAGGCGCATTAGAACCATACGAAAGAATTCATCAGAGATTGGATTAGTAATATCCAATAAGGATGACTCGTTAGAGATGGGATCAGTAGTATCCTAGAATGAGTGTAAAGAGTATATTTTTAAAATGAAAACATTTTTTTTTTTGAAAATTTAAACCTTATTCAACATATTTGAATATGTTATTTGTATTGAATTTGGACAATCCAATATATAAAGATTTTGCATATACGCCTTGCAAACGTATATTCAAAGTTTTAATATACTGGGTAGATATATAATCACACTCTAGTCGCTCGAGGATAATTCTGGTGATGTTCGGACATCATCATTATTTATGTTTGTGTTTTGAAAGTGGGATGTCTATATATTTCCATTAGACTGGTGTGAGAACCAAAACTAGATAGGGCTTATTGTTGTGATTTGGCATCAAAAACATGACTTCCTGTATATGTATCAGAATTATGAATTTGAAAAGATAACCAACTAATTGATTGATGGTTGTGTTGTATGATTATTCCTTTAAACAATTATGTGAATGAACGGTGAATTTAGGCCAAACTGAACCAAATATTGAACTGTATTGAAAATTATTTGCAAATGCATGCATGTACATATATATGTGTGAACAGGTCATTGCAAAGATGCTAGATTAGAAGAATAAAATTGTTTGCCAGACAAATAGGTACATGTTTATTGTATTTCTTGGGTTTTGGATCATTTTATGGGCCGATTGGCTAGCCGCTTGGCTTTTTCTTTTTCTTTTGGATTGGTGAGGGCCATGGGAGGCTACTTGAAATATCCCGAAGCTCCCGGTGCAGGGGAGGTTATGGCGAAATTTTTCGAAAATTTAGGGTGTTAGCCAAATTTTTGAAAATTTTGAAAAGTTCTTTGTGACGACCCCATTTCCCGTACAGACGGTGACAAGGGAAATCTTTGGAATATAATACATAAACAGATAACAGCAGAACAAAATAAAATAAATACCCTAGATAATGAACAAATAATACACTGGATAAATGTAATCATCAGAGTTACACAGTATACAGGATCTTACATAGTACAAATACAGTTCAGCTATACATAAACGTCTATAGCGGAAACAAACAAAATATGTACAATAGGAGCTGAACAGCATAAAAAGAGATAAATGATAGAATCCATCTTCGGCTCCAGCTATCCAGAAAAGCCAGCTAAAAACATGAATACAAGGATGCCCGTGTAGAAAAAGGGGCACTCGAGTTTGAAAGTGAAACAAACTACGAGTCAGTCATGGGACTGGTATGAGAAATCTACTCAACACATTTATAATATGGCTAATCACAGGACCACGCCACTTTCGTGGAACAGGTTTACTCCATTGGATTGCCAGTGCTTTAAAACAAATCATTCTTTAAAACATCGCAATGCTTTTTATAAAAATGAAGCCATTATAAGACTCAGTTCCCATCACACAATGCAACGCAAACCGGAGGATAGAGTTTTACCTTATAATGGCCAAAATATGCTTGATACGAATAAAACAAAAGCATTTGATATTATTACTAGTGTTTATATGTTTCAAAAACAATTTCAATCATAACTATTAATCATAGACGGCATGGGTACCATATATCATGTCGCCATATATATATATACAATCAAAACCGCACAGACACGTATTTGGAAATTGGATTTCCGTCATGAACCAAGGCAAAAGATAGTCCTTAACGACTTCGAGACGCTATAGCCCGCCCCTCAGGATCAGAGCTCGAGTGACCCTTGGATCGTCAGGGCCGGTCCACCGATGTGGATTAAAATTCTTGAACAATGCGTTTCCCCGCCCTATGGGGCGTAGGTGAGCCAACGAATGGCTCCATCGGACCCGGATTGTCCGATCTAATCGAGGCGCCTCGCAACAGTAACAACCAAATAAGTCAAACTTGTCAGGGCGTGTAAAACCACTGACGCCACTTCTAGCTAGAAAGAAACGCATGTCCTCCCTGAGGTCCTGCTCCCGTTTCTGGTTCATACCGGGGTGTGAGGCTCGCGATTTCACGTTATACACAAAGCTACGCCACACAGGCGGTGCTTTGATCATCTCCACATGACTTTGCTTTTCAACAGAAGCCCTGATCACTGCATCTTAGCATGCCACACAGGCAATTCACACCGTGCAACTGATAGCTATCAATCACACAGAATAAATTCCAATGTCAGACACACTGTCCATTTGCAAGTCCGTTCTGGGTCTGAACGAAACCGGAGGCACTATATACCTCGCAAACCCATCGATCACCACGTACGTCTGGACGATCACCACTCATTATCCATATTTCAGGATGCCTCCCAATCAGGACCTCGGTTACCATCCAAACGAGGTGTAGATCTCCGGTCTTCGACCACCGTCTTCATCTTCGATTTCTTATCGTCGATTCAGTTATTCAGAATGGGATAAACCCGGTCTTTCTGAGCAACACGCGTATATAATAAATAAGTGCTACTCAAAACACTACTACGCATCATTTCAATTCATTAGTCACTAACCGTCAATCAGTAAGAGAACGATTTCCCAAATATTAACCCCAAAGGCCGAAACCAACATCAGATCAATACCCAACAAACCATTCGATCTAGCCAACCTTCAGTTAGTTTCTAAATTTCACATCCATGTCGTTTATAATATTTTATAACGATTTATCGCTATTTTTATTTATTTTAAAATAGCCAATTTATTCAAAACGACGCTTCGGGCCATAACGCGGCTGTGGCGCTGTTTTTCTTCAGATTTGATTTACACATATCTGAAAATCTAACCGTTGGATCATCACAAAATTTACATCATTAGAAAGATCTTTTCAAAACGAATCCAACGGTTCCAGTTTCGAGAAATTCCGACGGTCGAATCTCCCGGTATAATCGTTTGAAGTTTCGATTTCAAAATACGAACTGCAGCGTCGTTATTCGATTAAATATAATTATATATATATATATATATATAATCGATTCTAGCGTTGTTTTTCTTTAGATTTGAATTAAACATTCCAGACAATCCAACCGTTGGATTTTTACAAAGTTGGTGCCGTTGGAAAGATATTTCCAAAGCGAACCCAACGGTTGCGGTTTCGGGAAAATCCGATGGTCGGATCTCCCGCATTAATCGTTTGAAGTCATGGTTTCAAAATACGAACTGCAGCTTCGTTATTTGATATATTTCAATTCTATTTATATATATATATCGATTCTTCGATTTCAAAACTATATGAATTTCATACATTCGATAAAAGTGATATTTTTATCTAACTGTCTTCTATTTCAACACTTCACTATATTTAACAATTCATGTATATAATAAAAATGTGATTTTTATTATAAAACAATGTAACAACCCGGAAAATCTGGGCCAGTTTAAATTTTTTTGTTTTGGCAAATTTAGCGAATCTTGATTATTTAAAATGAATTATTTTAAATATAATCGACGAGAAATTTATTTTGAATATAATTCGAACGTATATATTTATATACGTCGTCGTTAGAATATAAATATTTATATATAATTATAAATAGAATTGAAAATGGCGCGGTAGTTCGATAATTCGATTTCAAACTTCAATTGGATGTACCGGGTGCAAAACAATCCGGATTTTAGTGAAACCAAAAATAATAGGATCTAATTGTGAATATCTTTCCAACGAATCCGAATAATTGAAATTTCATAGTGGGAATCAAAAGATATGTCCAGTTGAAAATTCTGAATAGTCGCTATGGAATTCAGGCCCTTAAAAATGGACATTTTGCAAATGACCTCGGATTTCGACCAAACCAGTTTTGTTGGGTCCGTGATGTTAAATTATTGCTAGGTTTCAAATTTCATAATTTTTCGAATCAATATGTGAGCGTGGCAAAGGAAAACGCGTTTGACCAGTTTCAGTTGATTTTAATCGACTGGAAAATGACCATTTTTCAAACGGTCTCAGAATTCGACGAAACTAGTTTTGTTAGGACCATATCGTCAATACGAAGCTAGAAAATATTTTTCAGGAATTTTTCTAGTTAGTATGTGACCCCGGTAATTTGAAATGTACGTTTAAAATTCAATATAGTGATTTAAATGTAAATTTGACGAAAACAAATCGAAACGATCAAATTAGCTTGCGATACATATCCCATTGTGTTCGGAATGGGGGTAAAATGCTATGGACGACAGGCGGTGGGCCTCGTTTCGAGGTCGTATGTAAAAGTCAGCTTTTTGAAAATTAACTAATTAAATAATAATAAAAAAAAAACCTCTCCCCGTTAACCCGCTCTGGCCCCCCCCCCCAATTCATTACTTCAGATCGAATTAAAAAAAAAAATGTCGAAACAAAAACCGCCGCCGCCCTCCTCCGTTCAACCCATAGTTGAGCCGCCTCCCCATCGCGCCACCGCGTTGCCCCCCCCCCACCGTCGAACCTCCCTCCTCTCCCAATTGAAGAACCGCACCTCCTTCCCCTCCGTCCTCCCTCCTTCGCGTCGATTTCCGCACCCCCTCGCCGCAGTTTACCATCGGAGCACCAGCGCCGCCGACCTCGCATCAGCCCCCCCCCCCTCTGTAGGTAAAACCGATTTATTTATTTATTTATTTTATTTTACTTTAAAACTGTTATTTTATTTTACTTTAAAACTGTTATTTTATTTTACTTTAAAACTGTTATTTTATTTTACTTTAAAACTGTTATTTTTATTTTACTTTAAAACTGTTATTTTATTTTACTTTAAAACTGTTATTTTATTTTACTTTAAAACTGTTATTTTTATTTTACTTTAAAACTGTTATTTTATTTTACTTTAAAACTGTTATTTTATTTTACTTTAAAACTGTTATTTTATTTTACTTTAAAACTGTTATTTTATTTTACTTTAAAACTGTTATTTTATTTTACTTTAAAACTGTTTTTTTATTTTACTTTAAAACTAATTTTTTAAATGAATAGAAAACTAATTTTTTAAATGAATAGAAAACTGATTTTTTTAAATGAATAGAAAACTGATTTTTAAATGAATAGAAAACTGATTTTTAAATGAATAGAAAACTGATTTTTAAATGAATAGAAAACTGATTTTTTAAATGAATAGAAAACTGATTTTTATATAAATGAATAGAAAACTGATTTTTATATAATGTTAAAACTGATTTTTATATAATGTTAAAACTGATTTTTATATAATGTTAAAACTGATTTTTATATAATGTTAAAACTGATTTTTGTTAATTTAAAAACTGATTTTATTTTATGTTATAAAGCAATGATTTTTATTTAGAAATCTTTAAATTAGAAAAGGTAAGATCTTTGAAATGGAAAAGGCGGAATCTATATTAATAAAAATATGATTTTTATATATAGAACTTCGAAATAAAAATATGATTTTTATATATAGAACTTCGAAATAAAAATATGATTTTTATATATAGAACTTCGAAATAAAAATATGATTTTTATATATTGAATAGCGAAGTAAAATTCGATTTTTACATATGTAGTGAAAGCGGACAATGAAAGCGACAAAAAGAGAGTTGGCGAAGATTTCCTGCATTAGAAGTGCCGTGGAGCTAGGATAGCTATCTGTGAGAATTTCTCACCTTTCAATTTTATTTTCTATTTATATATATATATACTAGGATGCAGACGGTGCTTAGTAGCACCCGACACAATCGTCCACAGACCATGGACTTGTTTGTTTGGTTGCATAGATTAGTTGAATTATTTGTTTGAATTGAATTGTTTGGTGAGATGAAATTGATTTGATTGATGTGTGAATGGCGTGGGCCTTCACTAGACCGGGGATAAGGCTAGGCCTCGTCCCGTTGCTAGTATCGTGCCGTTATGCCGCCGAAATTTTCTAAAATATGTTAGAAAAATAAAATATCAATTTATTTAAAGAATGAACTGAATAGAAATTCATATGTTGAAATAAAATGTTTTATCGTTAAAAATATAATTTTTAACGTGAATGTGAATAAATAAAATATTCATTTACAAACCAGACGGTTTGTTTATGTACACTGATTTGACTGACATTGATTGGGTCGATAAATTTTACACATCGCCCAACTGCACAAATAAAATATTTGTTTGATTGTTTGAAACCCTACACGGGTGTTAGGATGAAATATGAAGTTCACTCATCCTGATTGATTAAATATGTCGATCGATTGATTGACAGGCTGTTATAAGCGTTAGATATCTATATTTGATGCTTATGCAGTGTAGTGCACTTTGGTTGATGGTTGATTATTTTTCAATGCTATTATATGTGTGTAATGTATGAAAATCCATATAATTAACTTTATATGGTAATTGATTAGGCCTCATTCCAATTTGAAAAATAAAGAATATTATAAAATAAAAGTTCATGTGTTGACAGTACTCATTCATTGAGATTGGTCATGTGTTGAACGAAATATTTTAGTAATAAAAATTACACCTTTATCGATATAAAATAAAAGTTCATGTGTTGACAGTACTCATTCATTGAGATTGGTCATGTGTTGAACGAAATATTTTGATAATAACAACTATTTTGAAAAAGAAATATTTGAAATAGAATATTTGAAAATAGAAATTTATGAAGCCGTGTTGATTAGTTTGACGCCATTTTGACGTGAACGATATTTATATCGATTTTAAAACGATTTCGAAATGAAATGAATTGAAAACGATTTCAAAATGAAATGAATTGAAAACGATTTCGAAATGAAATGAATTGAAAACGATTTCAAAATGAAATGAATTGAAAACGGTTTCGAAATGAAATGAATTGAAAACGATTTCGAAATGAAATGAATTGAAAACGATTTCGAAATGAAATGAATTGAAAACGATTTCGAAATGAAATGAATTGAAAACGATTTCGAAATGAAATGAATTGAAAACGATTTCGAAATGAAATGAATTGAAAACGATTTCGAAATGAATTGAATTGAAAACGATTTCGAAATGAAGTGAAAACGAATTCAAATTGAATTGAAAACGAATTGAAATGAATTCAAATTGAATTGAAATTTGAATTGAATAGAAATGAATTTTGAAACGAATTTATAAAGAAGAATTCAATTTTGATTTGAATTGAAATGGAAGTTGAAATTGTTTTTGAAACGAATTTAAAACTATTTATATAATTCGTTTTAAATAGAAATCGACGAAATATATATTATATATATATATTATATATATAATATAATGGCCCGAATAGAACGCGCCGCGCCGCGGCAGTTCGTGAATTTCGACCATTTATTTCAAACGGACTTTACGGGAGATCCGACCGTCGGATTCTCCTAAAACCGGAACCGTTGGGTTCGTATCGAAAAGAGCTTTCTAACGAATATTAGAAATTTGAAATCTAACGATTGGATTTGGAATTATGTCCAAATCAAATTTGAAAAAAAGTCGTTGTAAGTGCAGTTCGATGGCCATTGATGGAAATCGACTGTACGGGCCTTGATAAAATTATTAAAAATAGTAATAATTTGTGTAAAATCATAAGAAATGATTTAGAAAAGATTGGGATGAAAAACTCCCTATTTGGAAAGATAAAAATAGATTTTTATCGAAATGAACTAGTTTTGAACTAGAATTAAAATTCTATTTATTTTTAAATAAATAAATTGAATTAGAAAAAGGGTTTTAAAAATAACCAGAATATCCAATGATTGCATTGGAGTGGATTTGAATCGAAATTGTCTTCGGAATATTTCGATGTTGGAATTCGTGATTATACAGGTGTTGTTATGGAAATTTGAAAGATATATTAGTATCGTTATTTCCAATACGACATTTGTTAATCGTAGAATTTGATATTGAATATAAGCCGATATATTTTCTATTCAGAGCCTTATATTGAATATCAAATGTGATTTGGGTTTGTCGTGAATGGTGTCTTCACTAACACTGTTCTTGAACCCAGTTGAGAAATGATTAAATCTTTTTATTTAGATTTAATGAAGTGTACCAATTAAATAATATTTAATTGGAATTGAATCGATATTGATTTTTGGGTTTATCATGGACAGTGTTTTAAATAACACTCGTTCTTTAACCCGATCATTAATGAAATGTGATTTTGGGTTGTCGTGAACGGTATCTTCAATAATACAGTTCTTAGACCTAAAGGAGTTAAGAAAATTAGAAACTAACTGGAGATTAGTTAAGTTGAATAGTTTCCGAGGCATTGATCTGATGTTGGTTTCGGCCTTCGGGATTAATACTTAGGGAATTGCTCACTTGCTAATTTGCAATTAGGGACTGATTGAAATGTGATGTGATTTTGGGTTTATCGTGAACCGTGTTTTAAATGACACTGATTCTTTAACCCAGTCACAGATTAAAACTAAGTGGAGTTTTAATGAATCTTTAATTAGATTGAAATAATCGAAATGGAGTACCACCAGTTTTACTCCAGGCGATAGTTAAATCTTTAATTAGATTTGAACGTGAAATGGTAATTGAATTTACCGATAACACTGTGGTGTTAGATATGAAGTATTACCAGTTTTACTTCATGGGATTAATAGGTTGGGATTGGGAAATTAAAACAAATGATTACTTCGGTAAGTTTCGTTAATCCCGACTAGTTGAATCGAAATTCAAAAGATGGAATAAAGAATAAATTCAAGGAATTTATCTTGGATAAAATTAATGGGAACCTTTCCCTATGAATGTGACATTTAGAAACTAACTGTCGGTTAGCCAAGCAGAAGGGTTTTCTGGATATTGATCTGATGTTGGTTTCGGCCTTCGGGGTTAATATTTGAGGAATTATTCTCTTGATTAATTTACGGTTAGTGACTAATGAATTGGAATGAGGCGTATGTTGTGTTTGTGTAACACTTATTTAAAATATACGCGAGTTATTCAGAAAGACCGGGTTTATCCCATTCTGAGTAACTGATACGACGATAAGTCGAAGATGAAGACGGTGGTCGAAGACCAGAAGGCTTCACGTCGTTTGGGTGATAACTGATGATCTTGATTGGGCTGTACACCCAAGAAGATGGAAACAGTTGGTGATCGTCCAGACGTACTTGGAGATCGATGGATATGCGGGGTACTAGGTGCCTCCGGTTTCGTTCAGACCCAGAACGGACTTGTAAATGGACTGTGTGTCTGACATTGGATTTTAGTCCGTGTGATTGATCTCTATTAAATATATATCTGTTTGGCGGCGGAGAATTTATTCTCTTGCTTAACGCCCTTCTCTGAGACGTACGAGCTCAGGGGTTATATATTGATGGATATCAAACGCATGGAGTGAATTGCCTGTGTGGCATGCCTAAGTGGCAGTTGATCGAGGCTTCTGTTGAAAAGCAAAGTCTTGTGGTGATGATCAAAGCAAGGTCTTTGTGGCATAGCTTTGTGTAACGTTTACCTCGCGTGTTTCACCCCCGGTATGAACCAAAAACGGGAGACGGACCTCAGGGAGGGCATGCGTTTCCTTCTAGCTAAAAAGTGGCGTCAGTGGTTTTACACGCCCTGACGAGTTTGACTTATGTGGTTGTTGCTGTTGCGAGGCGCCTCGGATTGATCGGTCGTTCTCGAACCGATGGAGTCATTTAGTTGGCTCATTGACACCCCAAAGGGTGGGGAAACGCAGTGTTCAGGCATTTTAATCCACATCGGTGGACCGGCCCTGTCGCTCCAAGGGTCACTCGAGCTCTGATCCTGAGACACGGGCTAGAGCGTCTCGAATCGGTTGAGGACTATCTTTTGCCTCGGTTCATAGACGGAAATCCAATTTCCAAATACGTGACATTTGCGGTTTTAATTGTAATCCTATATATGGCGACATAGTGGGATGGGGCGCTCATGCCGCCTATGATTGATACTTATGATTTGAAGTTGTTTTATGCACTATGCACTTATAATAGTATCAAATGATTTGTTTTAAACGTATCAAGCATTCTTTGGCTGTTATAAGGGAAAACCCTATCCTCGGCTGCGTTGCATTATGTGATGGGACCTGGGTCTTATAACAGCTTCATTTTTCTTTATTTAGCATTGCGCTGTTTGTTTTATGCACTGGTATTCTTGGGAGGAAACCCGTTCCGTGTTATACGGCGTGGTCCCTTGATTTACCTAACTTTGAAAATAAAGATTAATAACTGTTTTAGTTCTCACACCAGTCCCATGACTGACCTGGAGTTTATTGTTTTAACCTAAACTCTGGGTGCCCTTATTTTGACATGGGCAGCTAGTAGTTTTGGTTTTGTAGATTTATATTCACAGGATCCTGGTTTACAGCTGGAACGATATCCGGAAAGCTTTGTATCCGTATATCTCCTTCTAGTTGTGTATTGTATTATTTTCCGCTGCTATGTATTTAAATGTAATTTAAATCTCTGGTATTTCTGTGTAATATTCTTTTATACTCTGTATATTCTTGTAATCTGATGCATTGTTGTAATATACAATGAAATGTTCTTCTATATGCGTTCTGTTTTGTCGTGTTCTCAAACGATAGGGCGTTTCGAGCGGCCTGGATCGGTTTAACGACTGGTTCGGACCGAGCGAAATTCCTTGCCGTCACAAACAATTTCTTTCAAAACAAGATTATTTTATATAGTTCATATAGATGATAAAAATGTGATTTTTATTATAAAACAATTTATTTCAAAATATGAATACCATTCAACACATGAATTTCAATTCAACGAATGAATTTCGATTCAACACATGAAGGTTTTCTATAGTTTGTATATATCGATAAAAAGGTGATTTTTATATTTAAACACGAATACCATTCAACACATGAATTTCAATTCAATGAATGAATTTCGATTCAACACATGAAGGTTTTCTGTAGTTTATATATATCGATAAAAAGGTGATTTTTATATTTCAAACACGAATACCATTCAAAACATGAATTTCAATTCAACGAATGAATATCGATTCAACACATGAAGGTTTTCTATAGTTTGTTTATATCGATAAAAAGGTGATTTTTATATTTAAAACACGAATACCATTCAACACATGAATTTCAATTCAACGAATGAATATCGATTCAACACATGAATGTTTTCTATACAACGAATAAATATAGTTTCAACAAATGAAAATAATTCTAACACATGAATATTATTCAAAATTTCGGCAGCATAACAGCAGGGTAGTTAAAACCGGGACCGTCCCTAGTACGGCTCCTCGCTCTACCTTAAAACCTCGCGGTTTTTGACAATGGGGATTCATACATCTAGTTCGCACGCAGGCGGCATGTATATTTATTTTATTTCCACAAACTAATCCTATGTGGTTTCAACCAAATATTTCTCAACCACAAACGGGTATTTTTCAACCACAATCAATCAATATCAACCACAAACAATTCCAATCAACCATTCGCTATCAATCAATTTTCACACCAATCATAACCAATAAATATCGTCCATGGTTTGTGGATGAGGGGCGTATATATATATATATATGTATATATATATATATTTATATATAGCATTTCACTTCTATTTCAACACAGATATAATTTTTACAACGCATATACAACTTATACATCGAATGTACAACTTATACAACGCTTATACAAGAGGTGTACAACGCTTATATAACTCATACATCGACCAAATAATTTATACATCGTCGTTTTTCATATCGTGTATAAATTAGAAATCTCACATTGGGTTCCACTCCACCAAAAATAGCAGAAGGCTCGGAAAAATACGCGGTCTCTTCTAAAATGTAGAAGACGTCCTCACGGTCCCGGTGCCTCCTGTTTCATCGAATTTCGTCAACACACTAAAAAGATACGATTTTTCAAAGTTTTCTAACACTTAAAAGTGTTAAAATCATATAAAGGAGTCACCTTCATGTTGGTTCAAACAAGGGTTTTACTTTTTCGCGAAATCCGAGCGATGTGGTGACGATCGGAGGGTGTGACGTGGAAGAGGGAGGAGAGGGGAGTCGGCGCAGGGTGGTTTGGTAATGATCGGTGGCCGGATCTGGTCGTGGCGGCGCTAGGAAGTGGCGAACTTGGCGGGCTCGATTCAGGCGATAGAGGCGATGAGGGGGTGGTGTTTGGGTTGGATTTGAAGAGGAAGAGGAGGCGCGTCGAGGGGATGTGGTGGCGGTCGCTGGTGATGGCCGTGGCAGCGCTAAAGTGGATGGGAAGGGGGAAGCGCGTCAGCCGTCATTCGGGGGGGTTTCAGAAGAAAGAACGGGGAGAGAGAAAGTGAGGCTGACTAATTGGATTTTTTATTATTTTATATATTTTTAAAATTTCAAAAATACCCTCTTTCACACCCGAACACCAATCCAAACCCAACGACTGTCGTCCCTAGCATTTTACCCCCATTCCGAACACAATGGGATATGTTTCGAGGGCCCATTCGACTGTTTCAGTCAGTTTCCATTCAAATTAAAATATAAAACATTCAATATTCAATTTGAATGTACATTTCAATTTGCTAGGGCCACAAACTAATTTGAAAAATTCCATAAAAATAAATCTAGCTATGTTTTGACGATACGGTCCCCACAAAACTAGTTTCGTCAAATTCTGAGACTGTTTGCAAAAAGGCCCATTTCTGGCCGATCCAATTTAACTATAATTGACCAAAACACGTTTTCCTTTGCCACGCTCACATACTAGCTTCAAAAATTATAAAATTTGAAATCTAGAAATAACTTCTCATCCCGGATCCAACAAAAGTGGTTTCGTCGAATTCCGAGGTCGTTTGCAAAATGGCCAATTTCACGGGCTATATAAATTCCAAAGCGACCTTTCTAAAAATTCATTTGGCCATAACTTTTTCTTTCCGCTATCAAACTTAGATATTTCAGATTCATTAGAAAGGTATTCACTAACAAATTTAAATATTTTTGGTTTAACTCAAATCCGTTTTGTTTTGCACCCGGTACAGTCCGATAAAGTTTGAATTCAATTTTTGAAACTGCAGCGCCTTTTCAGACCTTGTTTATAATTAGAATTAATTATATTCATCTTGAAACGTCGATTCAAACTCACTTTTCATTGTTATTATTTAAAATATTTATTTTAAATATTTAAAATCCACTATTTTAGCCAATTTAAAAAATTTAAACTGGTTCAGATTTTCCGGGTCGTTACATTCTTAGAGACTGAAAAGTTGAAGAACTTAAGCCATAAAGAAAAGAATGAAAGTTGAGTTGGTTTGTAAAACAACTTTCAGCTTCGTTCCTTTTCGAGGACGAAAAGTTTTAAGTGGGGGAGATTGTAATAACCCAGAAATCCGAGCTAATTTAAATTTTTTATCTTGGCAATTTTAATGAATTTTGAATATTTAAAATGAATTATATTAAATAATAACGATGAAAAATTTATTTTGAATAGAATTAGAATGTATATATTTATATGAATCAACGTTAGAATATAAATATTTTATTTTAATTATAAAAGGAATTGGAATTGGCGCGGTAGTTTGAAATTTCGATTTCAAATTTCAAATGAGTGTACAAGATTCAAATTAATCCGGATTTTAGCGAAACCAAAAATATTAGAATCTATTTGAGAATATCTTTCCAACGAATCCAAAGAATCAAAATTTCATAGCGGTAATCAAAAGTTACGTCCAGTTGAAAATTCAGAATAGTCGCTATCGAATTTTGGCCCTTAAAAATGGAAATTTTGCTAACGACATCGATTTTCTATGAAACCACTTTTGTTGGATCCGTGATGTCAAATTATTGCTAGATTTCAAAATTCATAATTTCCTGAATTAATATGTGAGCATGGTAGAAGAAAACGTGTTTGACCAATTTTAGTTGAATTTAATCGACTGGAAAATGGCCATTTTTCAAACGGTCTTCAAATTTGACGAAATTAGTTTTGTTAAGACCGTATCGTCAATACGAAACTAGAAATAATTTTTCGGGAATTTTTAGAGTTCGTATGTGGCCCCGGTAAATTGAAATGTGCATTCAAATTCAATATATATATATTTATATTTTGATTTTGACGGAAACTGATCGAAATAGCCGAACCGGCGTACGATACATATCCCATTGTGTTCGGAATGAGGGTAATTAGCTATGGATGACAGTCGGATGGTTTGATTCCGAGGTCGAAATAAAAAGTAACATTATGGATTATAAAATTAATAAAATAAATATATATTATATAAGTCAACCTTTTCTCTCTCCCTCCCCACGTTATACATTACAGATCGAAATTAAAAAAAGGGAAACAGCGGACAACAGAGGACCATCGCCGCCTTCCCCAGGCCCACCGCCGCCGCGACCTAGCTGTCGCCGCCCCTCAGATGACCGGCGTCGCCCTCCCCTTCTCCTCCTTGCCCTGCTGAGAACCCCGAGCCTACAACACCACAAACAACTCCTCCAGTCACCGCATGTCCCCATCACCGCTCCAAGCGTCGCAGCCACACCCCCTCCGGCACTCCCCTTCTCGCCTCCGACCTCCCCTTTCCCTCCTTCCTCCCTCTAAACCCCAATCCACCCCAAAATAGCCCAAACCCCCTTTGAAACCGATGCTCCGGCCAATGTGGGCCCTGTCATCAACTGTCCGGCCACCCACGACTCTGACACCGCCATCTACCACCTCCGATCTGGCTGCTGAGCTTTTATTTTATTTATTCATGTAATTAAAAATTTGATCTTTAGCTAGAATAAAAATCCAATTTTTTTTATATGTGTTGCTTTGAAATAAAAATCAAATTTTTGTGTATGAGAAAGCGAGGTAAAAATCCGATTTTTATATATGTAGTAGTGGTATAAAAATGTGATTTTTACATATAAAGATTTGATCTTTATTTATATGTATAACAGTAGAAGAAGTGATTTTTAATTATATAAAGCGATGTTAAAAATATGATTTTTATATAGTAGAGATAATAAAAATATGATTTTTAGGAAACTGAGAATATAAAAATACGATTTTTATATATGTAGCCAAATAAAAATCTGATTTTTATTACGAATATGTGATTTTTATAGCGTCGAAATAAAAATTCGATCTTTATAGAGGAAGTAGAAATTTAAAAATATAATTTTTATATAGAAAGAAGCGATAAAAATATATGATTTTTATATATGAAATGCCATTGTAAAAATGTGATTTTTAATGTGAACAACGGGAAAAGATAGCGATGGTAACAACGGAAATCAAAACGGAATCCATACCGTTCAGAAATAGAGAATGGAGTAGTGGAACCTAATGGTGAGAACTCCTCACTTTTATTTCAATTTCTAGTTAAAATATATACTAGGATGTAGACGGTGCTTAGCAGCACCCGACACCCGTCGTCCACAGACCATGGATGACTTGTTTGTTTGATTGTATGTTGTTGTGAAAATTGATGCTGTGATGTGAAATGAAATAAAATATTTATATAGTTAAAAATATTTTATAGTTAAAAATATAATTTTTAACGTGTATATGAATAAAATATATATTTATAAACAAATCGAACGATTTGTTTATATACACACATTTTACTGAAATTGATTGGGACGACAAAATTTTACACATCGCCCAACTGCACAAATAAAAACTGTGTTTGATTGACTGAAACCCCACACGGGTATTGGAATGATATATGACATACACTAATCCCAATAATTAGCTGTATGTCGATCGATTGATTGACAGACTGTTATAAGCATTAAATATTTATATTTGATGCTTACACAGTGTAGAACGCACTTTGGATGATGGTTGATTGTTTATAGTCATTGATGTATACATGTATTGGATGAAATCCATATAACTGAAATTACATGGTAATTGACTGTGTTTGATTCCAGTTCAGAATTATCGAATATTTTGAAATAATATTCAGTGAATATTGAAATGTGAAGCCGTGTTAAGTAGTTAAATGCCATTTTAACACGAACGGGAATTTTGTCGATTTTATAATGAATATCGAAAAGTGATTTCAAAATCGAATATTTTGAAAATATAAATCGAATTAAATTGAATAGAATTGAAACTCGAATTGAATTGAAATGAACTTGAAATTCGAATTGAATTGAAATGAATTTAAAATAAATTTATAAGGAAAAATTCAATTTTGATTTGAATTTGAAATGGAAGTTGAATTCGTTTTGAAAACGAATTTAAAACGATTTATAAAATACGATTTAAAAAGGAAGTCAACGAAATATATATAATATATATATTATATATATAATGGCCTGAAAAGAATGCGCCGCGCCGCGGCAGTTGGTGAATTTCGACCATTGACTTCGGATGGACATTACGGGAGATCCGACCATCGTATTCTCCTAAAACAGGAACCGTTGGGTTCGTATCGAAAAGACCTTTCTAACAAATATAAGAAATTAGAAATCTAATGGTTGGATTTGGAGGTATGTCCAAATCAATTTCAAAAAAGGTCACTTTAAGTGCTGTTCGATGGCCGTTATAGGAAATCGACTGTACGGGCCTTGATAAAATTATTAAAAATATCAATAATTTGTGTAAAATCATAATAAATGATTTGGAAAGAACTGGGATGAAATATCCGATATTTGAAAAGATTAAATTGTATTTTTATCAAAATGAACTAGTTTTGAACTAGAATTATAAATTCAATATTTTTAAAATAAATAAACTGGATTTGAAATGGTTTTAAAAATAACCAGAACTTCCAATATATGAATTGAAGTGGATTTGAATCGAGATTATCTTCGGAATATTTCGATATTGGATTCCGTGATTATGCAGATGTTATGGAGGAAATGTGAAAGATATATTTTCTATCGTTATTTCCAAAGCGATATTTGTTGGTTTCAGAATTTGATATTGAATATAAGCCGATATATTTTCTATTCAGAGCCTTGTATTTAATATCAAATGAGATTTGGGTTTGTCGTGAATGGTGTCTTCATCAACACTGTTCTTGAACCCAGTTGAGAAAAGATTAAATCTTTTTATTTAGATTTAATGAAGTATACAATTAATTAATATGTTTAATTGGAATTGAATTAGAATTGATTTTTGGGTTTATTGTGAACGGTGTTTTAAATAACACTTGTTCTTTAACCCGTTTAATAATGGAATGTGATTTGGGTTTATCGTGAACGGTGTTTTAAATGACATTAGTTCTTTAACCGAGTAAAAGATAGGATTACATGTCTGTCGTTGTATTTCGAACGGTATGGTTGATCTCTCTTAAATATATATCTGTTTGGCGGTAGAGAATTTATTCTCTTGCTTAACGCCCTTCTTTGAGACATACGAGCTTATAGGTTATATATCGGCAGAAATCAATAGTACGGTATAGATTGTCGATGCGACATGTTTGATTTTCCAAAGTTAAATAATCATTAATATTGATTTTTGGGAAGATTAAAACTAAGTCGAGTTTTAATAAATCTTTAATTAGATTGAAATGTGAATTGATAATTTAAATTATCAAACATAGGAAGTGATCGAGAATGGAGTATCACCAGTTTTGCTCCGAGCGATAGTTAAATCTTTAATTAGATTAGAACGAAAAATGGTAATTAATATTTACCGATGTGATGACCCCAAACCTCCATAGAATGAAAGTAAGGAGTAATCATTTGGAATACAACATAAATACAATAATACATATCACAGATACAAAATAGCATAGGAAATTCATAGAGTAACAACATCATAGCAGCGGAAATATAATGTCATCACCTTGTTTTTACGGCGACCCTTTCGGGATCCCCCGACCGCAGCCTACCAACCCTAATCAGGGACATGTGGGGGTAAGAGTCTCCGGTTTGCCACCAAACCGCGAAGCGAGAACCCCCCATCATGCTGCATCCTATTACCAGGCATGCCAAACAAGGACTGGTGTGAGAATTCTTATCTAATTAATCACTATTAATAGGGCAAATCCAAAGACCACGCCGCTAATGCGGAACGGGTTTACTCTAATGGATTGCCGTGCATAAAAATGTCAGAATAAATGATAAGTAAATCGTACAACAACGCTATGCTTTTTAGAAAAATGGAATCACCATAAGACCCATGTCCCATCACACAATGCAACACACACCAGAGGATAGGGTTTTACCTTATAGTGATTAACATGATAAATACGGCAAATACGAGTTTAATATTATTATTAATATATTAAAACATTTCAAAGTAAATGTAGAAATCCTAGGAAGAATAGTATCCCATACTACTATGCCTCTATACTAGTAATACAATCAAATTCGTAGGGTTATATTTGGATTTTGGTTTCCATCATGAGTCAAGGCTAGGGAGGAGCTCCTACCGATTCGAGACACTCTAGCTAATGTCTCCGGATCCCCCGCAGTGAACCCTTGGAAAGCTGCAGGGCCGGTCCGCCATACGAGTTGCGGATTAGTTATTCCTGGACACACGTTTCCCAGTCCTATAGGACCTATCATCCGAGGATCCTCATTCCATCATCCACATAAGTAAAATGTTAGGCCGTGTTAAAACCCAATCACCACTTCTAGCTAGAAAGAAACATGTTGCTCTCCCTGTGTTCCCTTCTCCCGTTTTAGACTCCGCCGGTGTGTGAGGCTCGCGAAGTCACGTTGTACACAAAGTTATGCCTAAACAGGCTATGCTTCGATCGTCCCACAAGGCCTGCTTTTCAACAAAACCTTGATCATATGCACCTTAGCATGCCACATCATCACCCCATATCGTACAACCAACCCTTTGCCGAAATATATGAACGGGTGTTAAGCAAGAGAATAAATTCCCCGCCACCAAACATCCATACCTTCGACAAAAGATCAATAACGTGATATTTGATAGAGTATGATGTCAGACACACAATCCATTTAGTAGCTTATGCTCTGGGTCTGAGCGAAAGCCAAACCCGTGAAATCAACACGTACGTTTGGGCAATGACCATGACCTTTGAGTTGGGAGCAAGTCAAGTCAACGCCTCGATCGATGTCCATTCGAGGGAAGATTTACTGTCTTCATTCACCATCTTTATACTTCAAGTAACGTCGTTTGACTATTTAGAATGAGAGAACTCGGTCTTTCCAAATAATCCTCGTATATATATATATATAGAAATCCTTCTTATACATTAATAATTATTATTAACGATTCATTCCCATATTAATTTTTTAAAATGATAAAATTTTAATATAACGACGCCTTAAGTTCATAGGCGACCATGGCGCTGCATTCCAACAATTTAGATTTTCACATTTCTCAGAATCTAACCGTTGGATCGTAACGTAATATATATCGTTGGAAAGATTTTTCCAAGACGGTCCTAACGGTTTCAGTTTCAAGAAAATTCGACGGTCGGATCTTCTTGTATAATCGTTTAAAAGTACGATTTCAAAACGCGAACTACCACGCCCTATTCGTTGAATTATAATTATATTTATATATATATAATCATTGAATCGCAATAACGTCCTTTGATTAAAACAACGCCCTACACAACTACCGACACTCTCCAAATTTTTAATTCATTTGAAAAAATGAAAATAATATCACCGCATCCTAAATTCATTTTTTTCTTACATTGAAAATGTAAATTTTGATACACTCAAAATCTTTAAATTACATATAAAAATATAATTTCTAATGACAATGCAAACTCTACTCTTAATTCACATTGTGAAAACATGATTTGTAATTACAATGCAAACACTACATCTAATTTACATTGTAAAAGTATAATTTTTAATTACAATACAAACACTACATCTAATTTACATTGTAAAAATATAGAAAAATGTAATTTTTATCATACAATATCATTTCGCTTTATAGTTTACATATAAAAATGTAAAATTTGACATACGATGAAATTCACCTTTTAATTACAAAGAAAACTGTAATTTTTTAACATTCAACGTTGATTCACTTTATAATTTACATATAAAAATGTAAATTTTGACAAACGATGAAATTCACCTTTTAATTACAAAGAAAAAATGTAATTTTTTAACATTCAACGTTGATTCACTTTATAATTTACATATAAAAATGTAAATTTTGACAAACGATGAATTTCACCTTTTAATTACAAAGAAAAATGTAATTTTTAACATTCAACGTTGATTCACTTTATAATTTACATATAAAAATGTAAATTTTGACAAACGATGAAATTCACCTTTTAATTACAAAGAAAAAATGTAATTTTTAACATTCAACGTTGATTCAGTTTATAATTTACATATAAAAATGTAAATTTTACATACGGTGAAAATTCCCTTTTAATTTACATAAATAAAAAAAATGTAAACTTTACATACGGTGAAAATTCCTTTATTAACATTAATAAAAATGTAAATTTTCCTACGGTGTACATTCTTATTTATTTACATCAACAAAAATTGTAAATTTTCCATACGGTGAAAATTTCTCTTATTCACATTAATAAGAATGCAAAATTTCCTATGGTGAATATTCTATGTATTTACATTGGCCAAAAATGTAAAATTTCCATGCAGTGAATATTTCTTTTAATTTATATTAATAAAAAGTAAACTTTGTCATACGGTGAAATTCTATACATTTACATTAAGAAAAATGTAAGTTTTATTTCATGTCAAATTCCTTACTTGTTATTACATTATAAAAATGTAAATCTTAATTTCATGAGACCTTTATTTTGTATTTACATTATAAATCCTACTTAAATTTTCCATATAAAATCCTACTTAATAATTTAATGAAAAATCTATTCTTTAATGATTCATTGAAAAATTCATTCTTTAATAATTCATTGCAAAAAAAAAAATTCATTCCTTAATAATTCTTTGCAAAAATTCATTCTTTAATAATTCATTACAAAAATTCAATATATAAAAGTTAGTCTTTCTATTTACAATGTAAAGATTAAGTCTTTACCGTTTACCACATCGTATTTCATGTCACATCGAATCAACAACAACATTCAAATAAACCAACATGACTAAATCTAACAATTCACATCAAGGTAATATACAGGGTGATGTTTATATTGGCATATGACATATCAACGAGGCATGATTAAATAAAATTAACAAATAATTAATTCTAATTAATCAATAAATTCAGATCTAATATTTAGATTTGCAGATCTAACATTATGCGGTATAAACAATTCAGATCCATATTTAAAATATCACGACATAACAGATCTATCAATAAATATTTTTAATAACTAAGAATTAATAATTAAATAAATTAAATTAAATTAAAATAAATTCTCACCTAGGCCGGATCTGAAATGAATTGTCAACTTTGATCAGATCTTGTGTTTGAATTCAAAACGATTTCGGATCTGAAAGATTTCGAATTCAAGTTCATATGAATAATTAAAAATCAACTTCTAACAACTGGCGCAACGACGTTTAAAAGTGTCGCAAAATTGAAATCAGAAATTACCTTGAAACCCAATATTGTTCAAATTTTTTATTCCAGTTTTCAGGAACTATAGTTGATGGATCGACGAACCGATTGCTGGAGGTTGGAGGGGGAGAAGAGGGCAATCGGCGCCGGGAAGTGGGGGGGGGGGGTGCGCACGCTGCTGGTGGGCCCGGTTCACCACGAGCGGCGGTGGGTTTAGGGGGTAGGGCGGCGGCTACAGTCCTTGGGACGGGGAGAAATGGGTATGGAATCGAAGAGCTCTGAAATCTCTTCGAAACGTGACAAACGACGAAGGTTTTCGTTGAGAAACAAAGGAGGAATCAGTGTTTGAAATTTTGAAGGCTTATGGGTTTGTGGTGGCTGAAGTAACGTGGAAGAAGAACGATGAATAGGGTTTTTATATTATAATATTAGGTTTAACTAATTAATTATTTAATTAGCCCAATAAAGGTCTGTTTGGCTAGTAACTCAGAATTCGGCTTGCTTACTGTCGTTCTTAAGGTTTTGACGCCTTCTGAACGCAATGGGATATGTCTCGTGGCCCAATTCCGAAATCTGTAAATATTTCATTTAAATTTACATTAAAAATTAATTAATTAAATATTTACCGTTCATTTAAATACGCCGGGGCCACATACTAACTCAGAAAAATCCAGAAAAAATATTTTTGGCTTCGTGACGACGATACGATCCTAACAAAATTAATTTCGTCGAATTCTGAGACTGCTTTAAAAATGGCTATTTTCTAGTCGATCCAATTTAACTGAAATTGACCAAAACACATTCTCCTTTGCCACGCTCACATATTAACTTCTAAAATCATTAAATTTGAAACCTAGCAATAATTTTACATCCCGGATCCAACAAAAGTGGTTTCGTCGAATTCCGAGGTCGTATGCAAAATGTCTATTTTCAAGGGCGATATATTCTCTATAGCGACCTTTCTGAAAATTCATTTGGCCATAACTTTTAATTCCCGCTATGAAACTTCGATTTGTCAGATTCGTTAGAAAGCTATTTATTAACAGATTTAGATATTTTTCGTTTCATCAAAATCCGGTTTATTCTGCATTCTGGGTAGTTAGTCAAAGTTCAAGTTTGACTTTCCAAACTACCATCCTATTTCTAATTCTTTTTGTAATTTATTTGAATATGTTTGCATTAACTTTGCTCGAAGTAAATTGCCATTCATATTTATTTGAAATAATTTATTTGAAATATTTAAACACCCCTAAAATCTATAAAATGAAAATTTTAAATTGGCCCCAAATTCCGGGTTGTTACAGTCTCCCCCGCTTAAGAACTTTTCGTCATCGAAAAGGAAAAGAGAAGAGTAGAAGGGTAGGAACCAACATAAAGAATAGAAAATATTTTAAGCGTACCTCAAAATAAAACTAATCGGGGATGTCCACTCTGCATTTGGGATAGTCTTGTTTGATACTCTCCTCGGTTTCCCAGGTGCAGTGTCTAGGATCACCACTCCATTGCACCTTGACTAGGTTGATACTTTTATTTCTCAGCTTCCTAGTCTCCTTGCCAATAATTTTCAGTGGTTCTCTTCTCACTGCAAGGCTTGGGGTAATCTCCAAATCTTGCTGTGCTACTTCTTCCACAATCAGATCTGGATCATGGACATGCCTTCGAAGTTGAGATACATGGAACACATCGTGCACTCCAGGCAACCAGTCTAGCATCTGAATTCTATAAGCTAGGGTGCCAATCTTTTCAAGAATAGGGAAAGGGCCGATGAATCTAGGTGCTAATTTTCCTGTCTTTCCAAAACGGATAACACCTCGCATTGGAGTGACTTTCAGATAGACATAGTCACCCACATCAAAAGCTAGCTCTCGCCTTCTTACATCTGCATAACTTTTCTGCCTACTTTAGGCAGCCAATAGTCGCTTCTCAATAAAGTCAACTTTGTCTGAAGCTTCTCGGATCATGTCTAGACCCAACACAAGCCGATTTCCTTTTTCAACCCAACAAGCTGGCGATCTACACGGCCTACCATTTAAGGCTTCAAATGGAGTCATTTTCAAACTTGCTTGATAGCTATTGTTGTACGAGAATTCAACTAAATGCAATTGATCCTCCCAAGACCCTCCAAAATCGAGTATGCAAGCTCACAATAGATCTCCAAGAATGCGATTCACTCGCTCAGTCTGGCCGTCAGTCTGAGGGTGATACGCGGTGCTGAGATTCAACTTCGTTCCCAACTCATTTTGGAATGCTTCCCAAAATTTACTAGCAAAGATAGGATCACGGTCGCTAACGATGCTACTAGGGACTCTGTGAAAAAGAGAACAATTAATATTTATTTTGCAAAAGAAAATTTCCATTTAGATTATGAGGAGAAGGAAAGATTTAGTTTTATTACCCATGTAGCCTGACGATTTCTTTGAAATAAATTTGCGCCAGACTTTGAGCAGTTCTAGTGGATTTGACAAGTATGAAATGAGCGGACTTGGTGAAGCAATCCATGATCACCCATATGCTGTCATTTCCTTTCCTAGTACGAGGCAAACAATCTATGAAATCCATGGAGATTTGGTCTCACTTCCAATCTGGAACTTCTAATGGCTGCAACAACCCTGCCAGCTTTTTTTGATCACTTTTTACTTATTGGCATGTAGGGCATCTACTCACATAAATGGATATATCCCTTTTAATAGACCTCCACCAAAATGTGCGCTTTAAGTCTTGATACATTTTGCTCACACCGGGGTGGACGCAAAGCTTTGATTTGTGACCCTCATCTAAAAGTTCTCTTATGAGCTCGATGACACTTGGAACACAAATCCGCCCGTGCAATCTGAGAACTCCCTTGTCATCTATTTGGAAGTCCGTGTTTTCACCTCCTTGAATTCTTTCAATCATTTTCCGAATAAAAGCATCACTTTTCTGAAGAGAGGCGATCTTATCAATCAAAGAAGGGGTGATGATGAGGCTTGCGACAATGACTTCCTTTCTACTAAGCGCGTCTGCCACAACATTGGCTTTCCCTGGCGTATATAAGATGTCAAGATCGTAGGCCGCCAGAAATTCTAGCGATCGTTGCTGCCTTAAATTCAGATCCTTTTGATCGAAGAGATATTTCAAAGATTGATGGTCTGTGTATAATTCAAATTTTTCGCCCAAAAGATAATGTCTCCAAATTTTTAAAGCAAAGACTACGGCCAACAACTCTAAGTGATGGACACGATAATTTTTCTCATGCGGTTTTAACTGACGGCTTGCTTATGCAACAACTCTGCCCCTTTGCATCAGTACCGCACCAATACCACCACTTTGAGAAGCATCTGTGTAGACCTTTAAATCTTGGTTGCCATCGATGATGGTGAGTACGGGAGCAGTAGTCAAACTCACCTTTAGCTTTTGGAATGCCTCCTCATAATCTGATGTCCAATTGAACTTGGCATGCTTCTTGGTAAGCTTTGTTAATGGGCTAGACAGCTTGGCGAAACCCTCGACAAATTTTCTATAATATCTGGCCAAACCTAGGAAGCTTCTTACTTCAGTGGGTGTACTGGGCTGCTTCCAATCTCGAATGGCTGCAATTTTACTTGGATCAACTGTGATTCCTTCCTTTGACACAACATGGCCCAAGAATTTTACTTCCTCTTGCCAAAATGTGCATTTGGAAAACTTTGCTTTTAGAACATTTCGTCGCAGAATTTCCAACACTTCCCTTAAATGCCCTTCATGCTCCTCCTTAGTTTTAGAATAGATTAGAATATCATCAATGAAGACTAGAACGAATTTATTTAGGACCTCCCTGAAGACCCTATTCATCAAGTCAACAAAGTAGGCTGGAGCATTGACCGAACGACATCACTAACCATTCGTAGAATATATCGGGACCCCTGAAGGCGGTCAAAGGTATGCATTCTTCAGCTATGCGAAGTTGGTGGAAACCTGTGGCTAGGTCCATCTTTGAAAACACCTTGGCTCCATTCAATTGGTCCATCAAATCATCTATGCGGGGTAAGGGGTATTTGTTCTTCAATGTTTGTTTGTTAAGATCGCGGTAATCGACACAAAGTCTTAGCGTACCGTCCTATTTGGGGACAAACACCACAGCTGCACCCCAATTTGAAAAGCTAGGTCGGATGAGTCCCTTCCACAGAAGCTGCTTGGTTTGGGTTTGCAATTCTTCCTTTTCTTTAGGAGTCATCCTTCTGATAGCATGAACTACAGGTCTTGCATTAGGAACAAGATCAATCCTGAAATCGATTTCCCTTCGCGGTGGTAGGCTGTCCACTTCTTCAAATACATCTGCATAGTCTTTGACCACGGGAATATTTTCTAAGGAAATGGGAGTGATCTCTAGGGAAGACCAGATTGCCTTTCTATCAGATTTTGGCCCATGGCAAGGTATAGCAACAGTGTTTCCGAAACCTGTGTTCACCTTAATCACTCTTTCTGAACATAACACTTCAGCTTCATATTTGGTCAGCCAATCGAGACCGAGGATGATATCAAACTCGGAGAAATTCATAATGATCAAATTAAATGGAAATTTGAAATAGGAGTAAGATACAGGCACTTTACAAAATAAATCTAGAGTGGTAGAACCTTCTATAGGGTTGTGAACATTTAGGGGTTCTTTAAGACTTCTTTGCTTTAGTTTCAATTTCTGAACCGCATTGCTAGAAATAAAGCTTCTCGATGCACCCGTATCAAATAAGGCAGTAACAGGGATATTTTTAACAGAAATGGTACCATTTAAAACATCAGGTCGGAAGAAGTAGGAGCGGAAGAAGATGGTGCACTTGCCCCTTCATACACATGTGCTACCTGCGCTCCTTTCAACAGCGGACAATTTGGCTTGATGTGACCCTTCTTGTGGCAATTGTAACATTCCTTGGTGTCGTCGCTTCGGGCCTTCTTAGGATTCCTGCAGTACTTGCTGTAGTGCCCAAATTTTTGGCAGTTGTAGCATTGCACCTTTGACTTATCGCGCCCCTTAGCAGCTTCAGAGTTGTTTCCCTCAGTCTTCTTCTCTGTTTGTTTCCTCTTGTTGTTAGCTAAGCTCCTTTCCCTGTCTTGTTGAGAATTCTTCCTATCATTTTCCTCATAATGACAAGCGAACTCCACCAGCCTATTGAAAGAGAGGTCGATGTGGGCAGTGGCTCTACCAATATACTTCCTCGCAAGCCCATTTATGAATTTCTTATTCTTCTGAAATTCATCTTGAACCAACTCAGGGGCATAGCGGGAAAGGTCTTCAAATCTTCGTACATATTCTGAAATTGTCTTGTCGCCTTGTTTCAGATTGGCGAACTCATCATGTAGCTTCTCTACCTCTTGCCTTGGAATATATTTGTCATTGAAAAGCCCCTTAAACCTCGTCCAAGTCATATTGTCTGCAATTCCTCCAACCGTGACAGTGTCCCACCAGTTTTGAGCTTCTTCCTGTAACAGCCATGAAGCCACTAGTCTTTTCCTATGATCCTCCAGCTCTAATCCTCCAAAAATCTTTTCACAGTTCCTCAGCCAAGCTTGAGCTTGTGTCACAGTCTCAGTACCCTTGAATGGCACCCCTCCCAAGTTTTTGTACTTCTTTGCCATCTTATCTAAATCAAAGGGCTGCGGTGGTGGTGGTTGCTGAACAGTAGCCCCCTCAGTCCCAGCAGCATTCTGCCTCCTTGCTCTAGCTCTAGCGGCTTTAGCGGCAGCGGTACTCATTTTTAGTTAGTTCTGTACGATCAAGGAAAGAGTTAGAACAACTATAATGGTGATTTGAAGAGTTGATCAAGATAAAAGGATGGATAAAAGATAATGATAGAATGACTGACTATTATGTTTTCACATGAAATGTTCGCCACAGAATATTGTGATTCTATGTAAACGAATTATCGTAAATATGCTATATCCCAAAGCTAAGTTTAACCAAAGCTCTGATACCAACTGTTATGACCCCAAACCTCCACGGAATGAAAGTAAGGAGTAATCATTTGGAATACAACATAAATACAATAATACATATCACAGATACAAAATAGCATAGGAAATTCATAGAGTAACAACATCGTAGCAGCGGAAATATAATGTCATCACCTTGTTTTACGGCGACCTTTTCGGGATCCCCCGGCCGCAGCCTACCACCCTAATCAGGGACATGTAGGGGTAAGAGTCTCCCATTCGCCACCAAACCGCGAAGCGAGAACCCCCCATCATGTTGCATCCTATTACCAGGCATGCCAAACAAGGATTGGTGTGAGAATTCTTATCTAATTAATCACTATTAATAGGGCAAATCCAAAGACCACTTACTCTAATGGATTGCCGTGCATAAAAGTGTCAGAATAAATGATAAGTAAATCGTACAACAACGCTATGCTTTTTAGAAAAATGGAATCACCATAAGACCCAGGTCCCATCAAACAATGCAACACACACCAGAGGATAGGGTTTTACCTTATAGTGATTAAACATGATAAATACGGCAAATACGAGTTTAATATTATTATTAATATATTAAAACATTTCAAAGTAAATGTAGAAATCCTAGGAAGAATAGTATCCCATACTACTATGCCTCGATACTAGTAATACAATCAAATTCGTAGTGTCGTATTTGGATTTTGGTTTCCATCATGAGTCAAGGCTAGGGAGGAGCTCCTACCGATTCGAGACACTCTAGCTAATGTCTCCGGATCCCCCGCAGTGAAGCCTTGGAAAGCTGCAGGGTCGGTCCGCCATACGAGTTGCGGATTAGTTATTCCTGAACACACGTTTCCCAGTCCTATAGGACCTATCATCCGAGGCGCCTCATTCCATCATCCACATAAGTAAAATGTTGGGCCGTATTAAAACCCAATCATCACTTCTAGCTAGAAAGAAACATGCCGCTCTCCCTGCGTTCCCTTCTCCCGTTTTAGACTCCGCCGGTGTGTGAGGCTCGCGAAGTCACGTTGTACACAAAGCTATGCCTAAACAGGCTATACTTCGATCGTCCCACAAGGCCTGCTTTTCAACAAAACCTTGATCATATGCACCTTAGCATGCCACATCATCACCCCATACCGTACAACCAACCCTTTGCCGAAATATATGAACGGGTGTTAAGAAAGAGAATAAATTCCCCGCCACCAAACATCCATACCTTCGATAAAAGATCAATAACGTGATATTTGATAGAGTATGATGTCAGACACACAATCCATTTAGTAGCTTATGCTCTGGGTCTGAGCGAAAGCCAAACCCGTGAAATAAACACGTACGTTTGGGCAATGACCATGACCTTTGAGTTGGGAGCAAGTCAAGTCAAGGCCTCGATCGTTGTCCATTCGAGGGAAGATTTATGGTCTTCATTCACCATCTTTGTACTTCAAGTAACGTCGTTTGATTATTTAGAATGAGAGAACTCGGTCTTTCCAGATAATCCTCGTATATATATATTGAAATCCTTCTTATACATTAATAATTATTATTAATGATTCATTCCCATATTAATTATTTAAAATGATTAAATTTTAATATAACGACGCCATAAGTTCATAGGCGACCATGGCGCTGCATTCCAACAATTTTGATTTTCACATTTCTTAGAATCTAACAGTTGGATCTTAACGTAATATATATCGTTGGAAATATTTTTCCAAGACGGTCCTGACGGTTTCAGGTTCAAGAAAATCCGACGGTCGGACCTTCTTGTATAGTCGTTTAAAAGTACGATTTCAAAACGCGAACTATCACGCCCTATTCGTTTAATTTTAATTATATTTATATATATAATCATTGAATCGCAATAACGTCGTTTGATTAAAACAACGCCCTACACAACTACCGACACTCTCCAAATTTTTAATTCATTTGAAAAAATGAAAATAATATCACCGCATCCTAAATTCATTTTTTTCTTACATTGAAAATGTAAATTTTGATACACTCAAAATCTTTAAATTACATATAAAAATATAATTTCTAATGACAATGCAAACTATACTCTTAATTCACATTGTGAAAACATGATTTGTAATTACAATGCAAACACTACTTCTAATTTACATTGTAAAAATATAATTTTAATTACAATGCAAATACTACATCTAATTTACATTGTAAAAATATAGAAAAATGTAATTTTTAACATACAATATCATTTCACTTTATAGTTTACATATAAAAATGTAAAATTTGACATACGATGAAATTCACCTTTTAATTACAAAGAAAAATGTAATTTTTTAACATTCAACGTTGATTCACTTTATAATTTACATACAAAAATGAAAATTTTGACAAACGATGAAATTCACCTTTTAATTACAAAGAAAAAATGAATTTTTTTAACATTCAACGTTGATTCACTTTATAATTTACATATAAAAATGTAAATTTTGACAAACGATGAATTTCACCTTTTAATTACAAAGAAAAATGTAATTTTTAACATTCAACGTTGATTCACTTTATAATTTACATATAAAAATGTAAATATTGACAAACGATGAAATTCACCATTTAATTACAAAGAAAAAATGTAATTTTTAACATTCAACGTTGATCACTTTATAATTTACGAATAAAAATGTAAATTTTACATTCGGTGAAAATTCCCTTTTAATTTACATAAATAAAAAAAATGTAAACTTTACATACGGTGAAAATTCCTTTATTAACATTAATAAAAATGTAAATTTTTCCTACGGTGCACATTCTTATTTATTTACATAAACAAAAATTGTAAATTTTCCATACGGTGAAATTTCTCTTATTCACATTAATAAAAATGTAAAATTTCCTATGGTGAATATTCTATGTATTTACATTGGCCAAAAATGTAAAATTTCCATGCGGTGAATATTTCTTTTAATTTATATTAATAAAAAGTAAACTTTGTCATACGGTGAAATTCTATACATTTACATTAAGAAAAATGTGAACTTTGTCATACGGTGAAATTCTATACATTTACATTAAGAAAAATGTGAACTTTGTCATACGGTGAAATTCTATACATTTACATTAAGAAAAATGTAATTTTTATTTTATGTCAAATTCCTTACTTGTTATTACATTATAAAAATGTAAATCTTAATTTCATGAGACCTTTATTTTGTATTTACATTATAAATCCTACTTTAATTTTCCATATAAAATCCAACTTAATAATTTAATGAAAAATCTATTCTTTAATGATTCATTGAAAAATTCATTCTTTAATAATTCATTGCAAAAAAAATTCATTCCTTAATAATTCATTGCAAAAATTCATTTTTTAATAATTCATTGCAAAAATTCAATATATAAAAATTTGTCTTTCTATTTACAATGTAAAGATTAAGCCTTTACCATTTACCACATCATATTTCATGTCACATCCAATCAGCAACAACATTCAAATAAACCAACATGACTAAATCTAACAATTCACATCAAGGTAATATACAGGGTGATGTTTATATTGGCATATGACATATCAACGAGGCATGATTCAATAAAATTAACAAATAATTAATTCTAATTAATCAATAAATTCAGGTCTAATATTTAGATTTGCAGATCTAACATTATGCGGTATAAACAATTCAGATCCATATTTAAAATATCACGACATAGCAGATCTATCAATAAATATTTTTAATAACTAAGAGTTAATAATTAAATAAATTAATTTAAATTAAAAATAAATTCTCACCAAGGCCGGATCTGAAATGAATAGTCAACTTTGATCAGATCTTGTGTTTGAATTCAAAACGATTTCGGATCTGAAAGATTTCGAATTCAAGTTCATATGAATAATTAAAAATCAACTTTTAACAACTGGCGCAACGACGTTTAAAAGTGTCGCAAAATTGAAATCAGAAATTACCTTGAAACCCAATATTGTTCAAATTTTTGATTCCAGTTTTCAGGAACTATAGTTGATGGATCGACGAACCGATTGCTGGAGGTTGAAGGGGGAGGAGAGGGCTATCGGCGCCGGGAAGTGGGGGGGGGGTGCGCACGCTGCTGGTGGGCCCGGTTCACCACGAACGGCGGCGGGTTTAGGGGGGTAGGGTGGCGGCTACAGTCCTTGAGACGGGGAGAAATGGGTATGGAATCGAAGAGCTCTAAAATCTCTTCGAAACGTGACAAACAATGAAGGTTTTCGTTGAGAAACGAAGGAGGAATCAGTGTTTGAAATTTTGAAGGCTTATGGGTTTGTGGCGGCTGAAGTAACGTGGAAGAAGAACGATGAATAGTGTTTTTATACTATAATATTAGGTTTAACTAATTAATTATTTAATTAGCCCAATAAAGGTCCGTTTGGCTAGTAACTCAGAATTCGGCCTGCTTACTGTCGTTCTTAAGGTTTTGATGCCTTCTGAACGCTATGGGACAGGTCTCGTGGCCCAATTCCGAAATCTGTAAATATTTCATTTAAATTTACATTAAAAATTAATTAATTAAAAATTTACCGTTCATTTAAATACGCAGGGGCCACATACTAACTCAGAAAAATCCATAAAAATTATTTTTGGCTTCGTGACGACGATACGATCCTAACAAAATTAATTTTCTCGAATTCTGAGACTGTTTGAAAAATGGCTATTTTCTGGTCGATCCAATTTAACTGAAATTGACCAAAACACATTTTCCTTTGCCATGCTCACATATTAACTTCAAAAATCATGAAATTTGAAACCTAGCAATAATTTTACATCCCGGATCCAACAAAAGTGGTTTCGTCGAATTCCAAGGTCGTGTGCAAAATGTCTATTTTCAAGGGTGATATATTCTCTATAGCGACCTTTCTGAAAATTCATTTGGCCATAACTTTTAATTCCCGCTATGAAACTTCGAATTTTTAGATTCGTTAGAAAGTTATTTATTAAAAGATTTAGATATTTTTCGTTTCATCAAAATCTGGTTTATTCTGCACCCTGGGTAGTTAGTCAAAGTTCAAGTTTGACTTTTCAAACTACCTTCCTATTTCTAATTCTTTTTGTAATTTATTTGAATATGTTTGCATTAACTTTGCTCGAAGTAAATTGTTATTCATAATTTTTTGAAATAATTTATTTTAAATATTTAAACATCCCTAAAATCTCTAAAATGAAAATTTTAAATTGGCCCCAAATTCCGGGTTGTTACAACCGATAACACCATGGTGTTAGTTATGGGGTAATAACAGTTTTACTCCATGGGATGAATAGGTTGGGATTGGGAAATAAAATAAATGATTACTTCGGTGTTGTTCGCTAATCCCGACTAGTTTGGAAAACCATAATTTGGTTTGAAATGACATCCAAAGGAAGATTAAAGAATAAACTTTAAAGAATTTATCTTTGATAAAATTAATGGGAACCTTTCCCAAAAGAAGTGAATATTTAAATAAAAGAATATTCAGAATTGGAATGAGGCGTATGTTGCGTTTTCTAGCACTTGTTTATTATATATGCGAGTTATTCGGAAAGGTCGGGTCTATACCCATTCTGAACAACTGTTTTGACGATAAGTCGAAGATGAAGATGGTGGTGGAAGACCGGATGTCTTCACATCGTTTGGATAATTACTGATGATCTTGATTGGGCTGTACACCCAAGCTGAGGGAATCAGTTGGTGAACGTCCAGATGTATTTGGAGATCGATGGATATGTGAGGTATAAAGTGCCTCCGGTTTCGTTCAAACCCAGAACGAACTTGTAAATGGACTGTGTGTCTGACATTGGATTTTATTCTGTGTGATTGATTTCTATTAAATATATATCTATTTGGCGGCGGAGAATTTATTCTCTTGCTTAACGCCCTTCTCTTAGACGAATGAGCTTAGAGGTTATATATCGATAGATATCAATCGCATGGCATGAATTGCCTGTGCGGCATGCTGAGTGGCATGGATCAAGGCTTCTGTTGAAAAGCAAAGTCTTGTGGTTGATGATCAAAGCACGACCTACGTGGCATAGCTTTGTGTATAGCGTTAATTCACGAGCCTCATACCTCGGTATGAGTCAAAAAGGGATAGTGACTACAGGGAGTGCACGACGTTTCTTTCTAGCTATGGTGGTGTCAGTGACTTACTAGCCCTGACATTTATATTATTTTCACCTATGTGGTTGTTGGAATGCGAGGCGCCTCGGATATAGGTTTGAAAGGACCAGGAAACGTGTGTTCAGGAATAATTAATCCTCAAACGTAGGAGAGGACCAGCCCTGAAGATTCAAGGGTTACCCAGAGTGTGTAGTCCTGAGGCATTTGCTAGAGTGTCTCGAAGTGGTGAGGAGGTTGCCCCTTGCCTCGACTCATGACGGAAATCCAATTTCCAATACATGACATTTCGGTTTTGATTGTAGAGCCTAGTATTGGCGACATGATAGATGGTACCCATGCCGCCTAGGATTGATATTTATGATTGAAATTGTTTTGACACTATACATTTATAATAGTTTCAAATGATTTGTTTTAAACGTACCAAGCATGTTTGGATATTATAAGGGAAAACCCTATCCTCCGGCTTGCGTTGCATTGTGTGATGGGACCTGGGTCTTATAATAGCTTCATTTTTCGAAAAAGCATTGCGTTGTTTATTCTAAGCACAAGTATTCTCGGGAGGAAACCCGTTCCGTGTTATACGGCGTGGTCCCTTGATTTACCTTATTTTTAAAGTAAAGTTTTAAATAACTATTTTAGTTCTCACACCAGTCACATGACTGACCTGGAGTTTATTGTTTTAACCTAAACTCTGGGTGCCCTTATTTTCGACACGGGCAGCTAGTAGTTTTGGTTTTGCAGATTTATATTCACAGGGTTCTGATTTACAGCTGGAACGATGCTCAGAAAGCTCTGTATCCGTGTATTACTTTTAGTTGTGTTTTGTATTGTTCTTCCGCTGCTATGTAATTTATTGTAATCTCTGATATTTATCGAATGTATTTTGATTATTCATACTCTGTATATTCTTGTATCTGATGGAATTGTTGTAATTAACAGTGAAATGTTCTTCTGTTTGTGTTCTGATGTGACTTGTTCTCAACTCAATCTATGCTTTCCTTCACGGGGACGTTCGGGTCGTTTCAAAAACAGTTCAGAAAATAAATTCAAATTCAAACAGGGGAGCAGGCTGGGAATTTTCCCGCCCAAAGGCCAGGTCGACTAGGGGGTCGACCTACCCATACAGGTCGAGCAAGGGGTCGACCACCCCCTCGGGGCAGATATGAAAGATGATGCTGTTTTGACCTATTGCTGAGTCATTAGGGCTGAGGTGTTATTCTATCTTGACTGAATGGTCTTGATTGATTCTAGGTTAATCTGACGGCTCTTAATTAACTAAAAGTCTGTATAAGCAACCTAATTCTTAACCTAAAATCACATTAATTCATACCAAGAGCTGCCATGCCATCCATGGAGAACCTAGAGTAGCCACCGTCTCTTTCAACCCTAAAGCTAGAATCAAATCTAATCTAAACAACAATTAGTCTACATCAAAGGCGAGCAATTCAGTTTCAGAATACAGATTCCAGAAAGACAAGACTATTCTTTTGTTTGTGATTATAATAGCTTTCACAAAATAATTAATTAATTTAATTATGATAAGTTATAAATAGGACTATGAGAATATGATTTTGAATCATGTGATGTTGGACTATATGTTCTTATGTGAATTATATGCAAGTTTGTGATGTTGGACAGTATGTTCTTATGTGAATTATATGCAAGTTTTTGATGTTGGACTATATGTTCTTATATGAATCTTATGCAAGTTTGGGATATTAAGACATATGTGAATCTTATGCAAGTTTGGGATATTAAGACATATATGTGAATCTTATGCAAGTTTGGGATGTTAAAACATATGTGGATCATGTATATACATATGCTAGTTTATGTGACATTAACCTTTATGTTTAGATCCATATGCAAGTTTACACCTTTATGTTTAGATCCATATGCAAGTTTACACCTTTATGTTTAGATCCATATGCAAGTTCACACCTTTATGTTTGGATCTATATTTAGATCCATAGCAGTATATAGTTATGCAAATTTATGTTTGCCTATGTGAATCATATGTTAGTTTGAATGTAACTCATATGCAAGTTATAGGAAAACCATATACATAAATGCAAGCTCACTATTACATGTTTAGAACTATATTTAGATCCATGATATTTTATGTAAATTTATGTATAATCAATGCCTATGCAGTTATTTGCTATGCAAACTTGTGTCATGATTCTTGGATTTATTCTATGTGTTATGCGAGTTGTAATGTTGCTTTTCTTTTATTAGTTAGACTATATTGTGAGTCTAACATATGTTATAACGTATGAATTGCGCGGGGACAATGGTAAACATTAAATATACATAATTGTGAATTGGCATAAAATGGCCTTAAAAGGCATATAATTAATTTGAGGCATTAATTGGCATAATTGGTATTTATGGACATAATTTAAGTGACAATTATGGACATAAATAAATTTGAAATCTATTGACAAATTTGAATAAGGATATTAATCCAACTTGGGGTAAATAAAGATGTGTAATAATTAACCGCCTAAGACACGAGGCTAGACTCGTTTGTGGTGTAAGACTGCCCGGACCCGCCCAGCAAATCCAGCAACCACAAACGGTAGTCTAATGTGAGAGGTCACAGGCAAGAATTAAATGCGTAACGATTGTAAAGACACGAGGTTAGGCTCTTTTGCGGTATAACACCGCCCGGACCTGCCCGGCAAATCCAGCAACCGCATATGACAATCTAATGCGGGAGGTCTTTACAAGGTTACGGTTCTCATGAATTAAGTAACACTTAACAAGATAAACATGTGGTGGGGCATGAGGGTTAAGTGGGTGGCCTTGGGTGGCTTGTGAAATACGATTAGAAACACTTAACCAAGTTGAAAACATGTAAGAAGACATGAATAAGAAGGGGTTAAGTGGGAAATTCTATTGGGGACCAAGCATAGGTGGAAAGCTTGTGTCAGGCATGGGGGCCCTTTTCAAACCAGTAACCTATTAAGTATCTTTGTGAGGTCGACCCAAGTCGAGGACGTGACACGCTTACTGGGTTTGATTGTAAGAGGTCAAAACGGGTTAGCAGTGGCAACGCAAGTCCAACGGGGTCATATGCGTGCGTGGGCCCGGGCTGGTAGGTAAGACGTTGTTGCATCGTGTAGATATAAGCCATGCATCTTTGGTGGTATCAGGTTGCCACTTTGGGGAGTGATACACCCCATTGTGGGACC
This sequence comes from Allium sativum, assembly GCA_030737875.1. Classification (NCBI taxonomy): domain Eukaryota; kingdom Viridiplantae; phylum Streptophyta; class Magnoliopsida; order Asparagales; family Amaryllidaceae; genus Allium; species Allium sativum. The sequence continues at coordinate 561,233,581 of CM060919.1, read as the reverse complement.
AGCACGGGATGTACGAGTTAGGGAGACGATCGCATGGGGGTAGTGGGTACAACTAGTGGAGATAGGGGCAGACGACACCTATGAAGGCAACTAGGGGTACACGAAACTACCATTATCATTATTATGTTCAGTAGGCGGGATCAACTTTTAGGGTGACTAGTAATGGAGCGGTGTATTTAGCATTGGTGCAGTATAGTAATTATCCTATAGTGATTAGGAACGAGATTAATGCTAGAATATTCCTCTTGATTGCTTTGTCATGCCCACTTATTTCATAGTCATAACTTGTTTTACCAGTTTATGTCTTATCCTAATTACTTTAATAATTATATTGTTAAAGTTATTATACTCGCCAGACTTATTGTCTGACCCCCTTTTGTGTTCGCCTCTTTTCTTCCTTCCCCCCCGGTTCTCAGGGTGGGACTAGTACTAGTGGAGCTTGATCTTGGATCTCTTTCTCTTTCTCTATTGGAAGTGCTTGGATTGCTTAAAGTAAAGTTCAGCTCATCTCTTTTATGGCTACTTGTGTTGGGTTATGCTTTTTACTTTATGTACTCTGAAAGCAATTTGTCAAGATGGATATTAAGTGTACTTGGTTTTTCTGCGGTTTATGAAGTTGTTGTATCAAACTATTTCTCCACTGCAATAAAAGTTGTTTTTGAATTTTTCAAGTACCAATTTATGTATCTGTCTTGTTATATTCTGTTCAATACACTAATAATGCTCCACGAAACTTAATGCATTCCCTTAGTGAGTGACATTAACGGACGTGGGGTGTTACACGTGGTATCAGAGCTGAAGGTTAACAGAACATATAAGAGATTTTGAAAAACTAATTTTCAAAAGCACTTTATAAATAAATACTTTCAAATGTATGTTTTAAGGAGAGTATTTTCAAGGGAAAAGTTTGTTTCAAAAAACATAACCCCCAAGAACCATATATCTTTCTTTTGAATTCTCCATTTTTGAATCTCTTCATTTTATTTTCAACATGTTTGGAATTCACGAGATACCCGAGGGGATACCGGTACCAGGATGGTTTAGAAGATATTTGGAAGCTAGGGCCAATGTCGCAGGCCCAACGAATGCTCCTCCTCCTCCTCCCCGTGTTGATACTTTTGCAAAGATATGCAAGGAATTTCGAGCAATGGGCGGGAAACCTTTTCATGGATCAGAAACGTTTGTTGAAGCTTGAAATTGGCTTAAGGAGGTGGAAGATCTATTTGGTATTTTCGAGGTAGAAGATGGAAGGAAGGTCCAATTGGCAGCTTGATTAATGAAGGACGAAGCCTCGTTTTGGTGGGAGGTCACGAATGGAGAGCGTCCAGTGGAGACATGGATGGATTTCAGGCGTAGGTTCGAGATGAAATTTCTCTCACGAGCAGAAGAGAATTTATATATGGAAAGGTTCTTAGCGTTGAAGCAAGGAAATTTGTCAGTAAAGGAGTACGTCAACAAGTTCAATCAGTTGGCGCGATTTGGCTTAGACTTGGTGAACCCACCTGAGAAGAAGGCTCTGAGGTTCGTTAAAGGCTTGAATGAGCCACTACATGGGTTGGCTATGACCCACATTCCGATGGGGGCTACCTTTGAGAGATTGGTTGACATGGCGCTTATGCATGAAGAGGAGAAAGGTGCTAATGCTAATAAGGCACCGAAGAAGAAAGGGGATCAAAAGAAACCACAACAGCAAAACAAGAAAGGCGGAAATAACAACAATGGCAAAGGAAAGAAAAAGTGCTTTAATTGTGGAAAACTGGGTCATCCAAGCAAGGACTGTAGGAAAAAGAAGAAGACTTGTTGTTTCCACTGTAGAGAGGCAGGACATCTAGTAAAAGACTGCCCAAGGAAACCGGGGCAAGGGCAAAGAACAGGGTCCACTTCTGGAGGGCAGATTCAGGCTCTCATGGCACCCGGGCAGGCAAGAGGGAAGATTCAGGCTCTTATGGCACCCGGACAGGAGAGAGGTAGAAATATTTCCGTTGAAAGTTTAGTTTTTCTGTTTGATCATCCTGTTCGTACTTTGTTTGATTCTGGCACTTCACACTCGTGCTTCATTAGTTAAAACACTGCACCTAAATACTAGTCTAGTTACGGATCCCATAGTAGTCTCAAATCCTATTGGTGGTTCGGCTCATCTTTCAATGATTTGTCAGGATTTGAGAGTGTCTATTTTGAGCGTTGAGTTTGAATGCAACGCCTTTGTTCTTGACTTCACGGGTTATGGATTGATTCTAGACATGGATTGGTTATCCAGTAATGGTGCCAACCTCGAGAAAGGAGAGTGGTCAGACTTATGACTCGCCTTGGTAACACTCTCAAAATCTCTTGTAATCCCATACATTCTGTTATGCTTAGCTACCTAGAATCTCTTGATGCGTCTGTTGAAAACTTGCTGTCTGTTAGGGTAGTCTGTGAATTCTCAGATGTATTTGAAGAGGTAAAGGGCTTACCTCCAAAGCGGGAGATAGACTTCCACATATACCTTGTTGATAATGCAAAACCCGTAGCTCTACCCGTTAGACATATGGCTCCTAGGGAAAGAAAAGAGCTCACTAAGTAAGTCAAAGAGCTGCTCAAAAAGGGGTTTATAAGGCGGAGTATTTCTGAATGGGGTGCTCCAGTAGTATTCACAACCAAAGCGGATGGTTCACTTCGCCTATGTGTTAATTATAGGGAGCTAAACAAGCTGACCAAAAAGAATAGGCACCCACTCCCAAGAATAGATGACTTGTTTGATCAGCATGTAGGTGCGTCTGTTTTCTCCCAACTAGATCTGGCCACCGGGTTCCATCAGCTAAGAGTGGCTGAAGATAGCATAGATAAGACCGCGTTCAGAACCCCGGATGGTTTCTTCGAATGGCTTGTCATGCCTTTCGGCTTGACAAACGCACCCGCTTACTTCGTTGATTTGATGAGAAGGGTGTTCAGAGAATTCCTTAATAAATTTGTGGTGGTCTTCATAGATGATATTTTGATTTTCTCAAAGAGTGAAGAAGAGCATGTTCAGCATTTAAGGGAAGTCATGGATACTCTTCGTGCACATCAGCTGAAAGCCAAATTCTCCAAATTCCATTTCTAGAGAGAAGAAGTGAGGTTTCTTGGACATGTGGTGTCCAGAGAAGGGTTAGCTGTGGACCCCGCAAAAGTAGTTGCGGTGCAAGATTGGAAGGTTCCACGGAATGCAACCGAAGTCCGAAGCTTTCTCGGGCTAGCGGGCTTTTACCGAAAATTCATTAAAGACTTTGCAAAAATCTCAGTCCCACTTACAAGGTTAACGTAGAAGAACCTAACTTTCGCTTGGGATTTGGATTGCGATATTGCTTTCCAACGTTTGAAGAGGGCTCTAACAACAGCCCCAGGGAGCAAGATGTTTACCGTATACACGGATGCATGTGGTACGGGACTAGGTGTTGTCTTGATGCAAAAAGGGAAGGTAGTAGCTTATGGAGGAAGACAGTTGAAAGTACACGAGAAAAACTACCCAACCCATGATCTGGAGTTGGCAGCCATCGTCTTTGCACTTAAGTCTTGGCGCCATTATCTCCTAGGTGAGAAATTTGAATTGTATACTGACCATAAATCGTTGAAGTACCTTTTATCGCAGAAAGATCTTAACTTAAGACAGCAGAGGTGGATGGAATTTCTGGCCTTATATGATTTTGAGATTTCCTATACCCTAGGAAAGAGCAATGTGGTAGCGGACGCCTTTAGTAGAAAGAAGCTGACCTTGAGTCCTCTCTTTGTAGAAAGGCAAAACCTGGAGTACATAGCGAACTTTAACTTTAGAACCTCCTCTGAAATTGTGCTCGGTCTGTTAGCATCGGTAGAGGTGCGGCTTACTCTTTTGGACTCAATAAGAACCGCTCAACGAAAAGAACCTCAGCTAGTTGATGTGATGGATAAGCTAGTTAGGGGTGAGACTTCTAGTCACCTCAACAGATACTCCATCGATGATAGGGGTTGGTTGAGGCAGGATGGAAGGCTGTGCGTCCCACAAGTAAGGAATTTAGTAAAGATGGTTCTCGAAGAAGCACACCATTCTAAGCTAACCATACACCCAAGCGGAGACAAGATGTATAAAGATATAAAAAGGGCTTTCTTTTGGAATGGCATGAAGAGTGATGTAGATGAGTTCGTCGCTAAATGTTTGATATGCCAGCAAGTCAAAGCGGAGCAGAAGAAGCCTGGTGGTCTGCTCCATCCCCTAGAGGTGTCATAGTGGAAATAGGATAGCATTTCGATGGACTTTGTTGATGGGTTGCCTAGGTCAAGAAGGGGCAGTACCAGTACTTGGGTAATAGTGGACAGGCTCACTAAAAGCGCCCACTTTATACCTGTTAAAAGTAGAAGGACTGCCTCATCCCTAGCATCCATTTATCTAAAAGAGATAGTTCGACTCCATGGGATACCCTCCAGCATACTGAGTGATCGAGATCCTATCTTTACGAGCGAGTTTGGAAAAGTTTGCAAGAGACTGTAGGCACACAATTATGCTTAAGCACGACCTATCACCCCCAAACCGATGGTCAGACGGAAAGGGTGAACAGAGTATTGGAAGACCTCTTGAGACTGTGCATTCTTGACTTTGGAGGGACATGGGAGGTTCATCTTCCTTTGGTGGAATTCGCCTACAACAATAGCTACCAAGCTACCATAGGTATGGCGCCCTTCAAAGCTTTACATGGAAGACCATGTCGATCGCCAACGTGTTGGTGGGAGTCTACAGATAAACTCGTACTTGGGCCAGACATGATTAGAGAAACCTCAGAAAAAGTGGACTTGATAAGAAGACGAATGAAGGCTGCACAAGATAGGTAGAAGTCCTATGTAGACAAAAGAAGGACCGACCTTGAGTTCGAGGTTGGAGAAAGGGTGTTCCTTAAAGTATCTCCTTTGAGGAATGTCATTCGCTTTGGGTCCGTAGGAAGCTAGCACCAAGATTTGTAGGACCATTTCCTATCATTGAAAGGATTGGAACGATGGCTTACAGAATAAGCTGCCCGAGTGACTGGTTGGAGTTCATAATGTTTTTCATGTTTCTCAACTACGAAAGTGCTTACATGAATCAGTGGAAGTGGTGGAGCCAAGTATACTAGAGGAAGTAGAAGTAGAACGGGAAGCGATTGTGAGAAGAGTTCCAACTCGTATCTTGGGTCTGGAAGTCAAAAAGCTACGCAACCGTGAGGTCAAGCTTGTTAAAGTTCAATGGAGTAACGCTGAGGAAGACGCGACTTGGGAAACTGAGAGGAAAATACGTGCAGCCTACCCATTCCTTTTTGTGGGTACCTCCTTGATCTCTTTTTCCATAAGTTTATTCATGTTTATAACTATCTTTTAAGCATATCTCCTCTGTCCTACTCTTTATCCTTAGGTAAAAACCGATGGATGTAAACATGTATTTGAAACATGTTATGAATGATGGTTGTGAGTGGTTGCTTGTGGTTGTTCGTGGATGCATGTACACACACATTAGGCACTAGATCGGCTCAGTCACTTTCATATTGCATATAAATGTGTGTGCATATTTAAAAGATGTATAATGGTTATGTTATCATATGGATGTTGCATTTTGATGAATGGTTGTGCATGCATGTAGAAGTAATATGTATCATTAGGATTCTTTCGCATACATAATGGATGCATGGCACTATCATGTTTTGCATTAAGGAGGTCAACTGAATCAGTAGACAGCCTGATTTTGCATTAGATAAGGAACATATACACCCACCTTTTTGCATATGTTCATACGGCATTAGAAATCTTGTAATGACAATGGATGCCTATGTTTGATGGTTGAGTAGATGGATGATTGGATGTTAGGATATACATTCTCCTTAACTTGGAGATTTCGGGGACGAAATCCCTTAAGGAGGGGAGAATGTAACACCCCATGGTTTTAAATATTAAAATTTACAAATTAAAGGATACTTAATTTCAAACGTGAGAATTAAGGGAAACGGGTTACGCCATTGCATTCGTCTCGGAATTCTGCTTGAGATAGAGTACGAGTTTGCGTAAATTGGACTTCGTATGAAGATGTTATGGCCTTCCGAAGTTTTAGCAATTTTATATAAAATCTAAAACAGTTCAGAAAATAAATTCAAATTCAAATTCAAACAGGGGAGCAGGCTGGGCGGGAATTTTCCCGCCCAAAGGCCAGGTCGACCAGGGGATCGACCTACCCATACAGGTCGACCAACCCCCCCCCTCGGGCAGATCTTAAAGATGATGCTGTTTTGACTTGTTGCTGAGTCATTAGGGATGAGGTGTTATTCTATCTTGACTGAATGGTCTTGATTGATTCTAGGTTAATCTGACGGCTCTTAATTAACTAAAAGTCTATATAAGCAACCTAATTCTTAACCTAAAATCACATTAATTCATACTAAGAGCCGCCATGCCATCAATGGAGAACCTAGAGTAGCCACTGTCTCTTTCAACCCTAAAGCTAGAATCAAATCTAATCTAAACAACAATTAGTCTACATCAAAGGCGAGCAATTCAGTTTCAGAATACAGATTCCAGAAAGACAAGACTATTCTTTTGTTTGTGAGTATAATAGCTTTCACAAAATAATTAATCAATTTAATTATGATAAGTCATAAATGGGACTATGAGAATATGATTTTGAATCATGTGATATTGGACTATATGTTCTTATGTGAATTATATGCAAGTTTGTGATGTTGGACTATATGTTCTTATGTGAATTATATGAAAGTTTGTGATGTTGGACTATATGTTCTTATATGAATCTTATGCAAGTTTGGGATATTAAGACATATGTGAATCTTATGCAAGTTTGGGATGTTAAAACATTTGTGGATCATGTATATACATATGCTAGTTTATGTGACATTAACCTTTATGTTTAGATCCATATGCAAGTTTACACCTTTATGTTTAGATCCATATGCAAGTTTACACCTTTATGTTTAGATCCTTTATGTTTAGATCCATATGCAAGTTTACACCTTTATGTTTAAATCCTTTAATATTTGGATCCATATGCAAGTTCACACCTTTATGTTTAGATCCATATGCAAGTTCACAACTTTATGTTTGGATCTATATTTAGATCCATAGCAGTATATAGTTATGCAAATTTATGTTTGCCTATGTGAATCGTATGTTAGTTTGAATGTAACTCATATGCAAGTTATAGGAATACCATATACATATATGCAAGCTCACTATTACATGTTTAGATCTATATTTAGATCCATGATAGTTTATGTAAATTTATGTATAATCATTGCCTATGCAAGTTATTTGCTATGCAAACTTATGTCATGATTCTTAGATTTATTCTATGTGTTATGCGAGTTGTGATGTTGCTTTTCTTTTATTAGTTAGACTATATTGTGAGTCTAACATATGTTATAACGTACGAATAGCGCGGGGACAATGGGAAAACAATAAATATATATAATTGTGAATTGGCATAGGCATTAATTGGCATAATTGGTATTTATGGACATAATTTAAGTGACAATTATGGACATAAATAAATTTGGAATCTATTGACAAATTTGAATAAGGATATTAATCCAATTTGGGGTTAAATAAAGATGTGTAATAATTAACCGCCTAAGACACGAGGTTAGACTCGTTTGTGGTGTAAAACTGCCCAGACACACCCGACAAATCCACGGTAGTCTAATGTGAGAGGTCAAAGGCACGAATTAAATGCGTAACAATTGTAAAGACACGAGGTAAGGCTCTTTTGTGGTATAAGACTGCCCGGACCCGCCCGGCAAATCCAGCAACCGCAAATGACAGTCTAATGTGGGAGGTCATTACAAGGTTATGGTTCTAATGAATTAAGTAACACTTAACCAGATAAACATGTGGTGGGGCATGGGGGTTAAGTGGGTGGCCTTGGGTGGCTTGTGAAATACAATTAGAAACACTCAACCAAGTTGAAAACATGTAAGAAGACATGAACAAGAAGGGGTTAAGTGGGAAATTCTAGTGGGGACCAAGCATAGGTGGAAAGCTTGTGTTAGGCATAGGGGCCCTTTTCAAACCAGTAACCCATTAAGTATCTTTGTGAGCTCGACCCAAGTCGAGGACGGGACACGCTTACTGGGTTTGATTGTAAGAGGTCAAAACGGGTTAGCTATGGCAACGCAAGTCCAATGGTGTCATGTGCGTGCGTAGGCCCGGGCTGGTAGGTAAGACGTTGTTGCATCGTGTAGATATAAGCCGTGCATCTTTGGTGGTATCGGGTTGCCACTTTGGGGAGTGATACACCCCACTGTGGGACCAGCACGGGTATCTACGAGTTAGGGAGCCGATCGCATGGGGGTAGTGGGTACAACTAGTGGAGATAGGGGCAGACGACACCTATGAAGGCAACTAGGGGCACACGAAACTACCATTATCATTATTATGTTCAGTAGGCGGGATCAACTTTTAGGGTGACTAGTAATGTAGCGGTGTATTTAGCATTGGTGCAGTATAGTAATTATCCTATAGTGATTAGCAATGAGATTAACGCCAGAATATTCCTCTTGATTGCTTTGTCATGTCCACTTATTTCACAGTCATACCTTGTTTTACCAGTTTATGTCTTATCCTAATTACTTTTATAATTATATTGTTAAAGTTATTATACTCGCCAGACTTATTATCTGACCCCCTTTTTCACCTCTTTTCTTCCTTCCCCCCCCCAAGGTTCTCAGGGTGGGACTAGTACTAGTGGAGCTTGATCTTGGATCTCTTTCTCTGTTGGAAGTGCTTGGATTGCTGAAAGTAAAGTTCAGCTCATCTCTTTTGTGGCTACTTGTGTTGGGGTTATGATTTTTACTTTATTTACTCTGAAAACAATTTGTCAAGATGGATATTAAGTGTACTTGGTTTTTCTGTGGTTTATTAAGTTGTTGTATCAAACTATTTCTCCGTTGCAATAAAAGTTTTTTTTGAATTTTTCAAGTACCAATTTATGTATTTGTCTTGTTATATTCTGTTCAATACACTAGTAATGCTCCACGAAACTTAATGCATTCCCTTAGTGAGTGACATTAACGGACATGGGGTGTTACATGAAGCATTAGTGACACTCTTAGTGTAACGACCTGGGGAGAACTCGACGCTCGAGTTTTCGACAACAATACATAAACCCATATTACTTGCCAAAAACCCAAGTATTGAACCCCAGATTGCCAATAGAAAGAAGTTAGAGGGTGGGAAATAGAAAGAAAGAAGAGTGAGAAATAGAAAGAAAGAAGTATTAGAATAGAAGAGAGAAGAACACATCAGAATCTCACAGCGGAACGAATAAAATATAATATAACAAATATCTATACAGAAGAAACTGTATATACATACCAACCATCAGAGTACAACAAATATCAGTCACAGCGGAAATTAACTTTATATAACTAACGGTGAAGCCGCATGCTTCCAATTCTTGAACTCCAAGAGAAACCTAATCTGGAACATACTCGGTCTGACTCGAGAACATTTGAAGCAAAGAAAAATACACCGGGTCAGTCTGGAATACTTTCAGTGATAAATTCACAGAACAAACAACTTGTTTAACTTTGGAAAATCCTTTATGAAATCAAAGGATAATAGTAAGACCAGCCCACACATAAACACGGACGGTTTTTACCTTACTATAACCCAAAACGTTTTTGAAATCATAACTTATTCTGAAATTATCATAGTGTCTAAATACAAATAAATAACAATCTAGTGGAACGCTTGCATCTCACGCTCCACATATATAGTATACAATTGAAAACCGCGGGCGATTATTGGATATTGTATTCCAATCTTGACAAGGTATGGGACCACCTGCTGAATGTGTATCTCTAGAGGCGAATACACTGGGTTCAATAAGAACGTCTTGCAACCCGGCCCACATATGACCGACCACTCATTTCGCTTGAGTGTATTGAATGTATATCACTGACGGTTGGGATCAGCAACCATCTCCCGAAAAGTGACAGCATCAAATATAGATTAAAGAAGCAAATGGAATTTCTCTAGATAGGTGATCATACACCCTAATGGGAGCGACCCACATAGACATGCTGCCTGCCCGATTTTTGTCATTCCCTGGTTAATGAGTCTTGAGGCTAGAATTTATCTCTAGAACAGCTGGTCATCATTCACTTTGAAAGCCACATCGTTAGATTCGCCAGATCACACTGATTGACGTCCACAAAAATACTCTAGTTATTTGGCTAGAGAATAACCATTTCTCCACCATAAACTATGGTACGTTTGGAGAAATCAACACGTGTAATTCCTTAGGAAATACTCTGTCAAACATCCGTCCATACAAGTCATCCAGGAACAGGATGAACCGAAGGTACTCTCCTACTGCATCTCATATAGGAATCACCCCATTGATCAGTAGCGAGTAGTCCTTGCAAACCGCAAAAACTCTACCACGACCGAATCACGTCAGAATACCTCTGCGTTGCAACATAGAGATTATTCGTCAAGTAATCCTTCCGCTCAAGAAGATCCACGACCTTCACTTGCTCTGTCTTCCATCGACGTCTTCACGTATTTGCTGGTCGGAATGATTTTTGAATATAATTCCATCTCGGTCTTTCCGTACCAACAACCGTATTGGTCAGGTTTGATAGTCGGTGATTTAACTATCAAATAACAAAGGTGTTCATAAAATGATCTTGCTAATTCGGTACTTGACATGACTTGGCCTCATTAAAACATATTTACCAAAATGGTTAATAAACTTCTAACTTTCCCAATATATTTAAAACCTGATATTTATTCTAATTTTATTTTCACCAAACTATATTATACGTTTCAAATTATGAAATGCTTAACTTACAATTACCTTCCATATTGGGTATATCATTATTTTTATCAAAACCCCTTTTCCCCTTTCTTAAAATCATGGTATATACTTATATAGATGTAATACTTAATGGTATAAACCAAATTACCAATTCCGATATGACAAATCAAATGTCGACTTATATAGTTTAAAACCAAATCCTTATTTACATTAAAACTAATTTATATTTCAATACCTCGCATTTGAGTTCAATACTCCTCGTATGGGATATCACACTAATCACGACACCTTTTACTCGTTCCAAACTAATGCCATTCTTCGATAATAATGAAGCCGTTTAAGTTGGGGTATTCTATTTTCCTCTCAGACCTTAATCGGCAACGTTCTTAACTCAGAATAATATCAATTCGTCACTTAACCAGTGAAAATAAAATCTCCTTTACCACTTTGATTTCAAATCTGGTTTTCCAAAAACCGTTTCTTACATTTGAAACCCTCGTTCAAAAATCTTCTTACTTAATTCCCTTAATTAAATAAATATTCACTAAACCCACAACTTTTCACTTAACGCATTGATTCCGCTTATAACCTTTTGACCTATATGAAAATCCCATTTCCACATCTCGTCTTGAAAACTTGGATTTTAAATCCTCTTATAACACCTTATTCGCTTGATTAAAACTGATCGCCACTTAACATTTTCAAATCAATGTCTAATTTAAAAGTCTTCGCTTTAATTATAATACTAAACTTTCATATTAACTATATTAAAATAGTTAACTTTGCATTAACATGATCCTTATCATTTTTAAACTCATTAAATAATAACTAATGTTATTAACACTAACCACTTTCAATAATTTCTTTAATTCATAGTTAATCGATGATTAACTAATTATTTTTCCCTATTCGTTAAGTTAACAAATATTACAGAATTTTTAAATCAAATTACTTTTCATTTGTCCATTTTACTCAAACGGTTGATTTTATCGACTATACACATCAGTTAGCAGTTAACTGATTTCATTTGCCATTCCCCTTTTTAAATTAATTAAATAACTTAATTAATTTAAATATACCATTTAATTGTTTTAAAAACAATTATTCTATTTTAACAACCCGAAGGTAATTTCCTTGGATTTTCTGCCTTATAACTTGTTTACATCGTACGATTTTGCTACTCAACCCATTTATATAATTCTTTATAAACTTGATTAAAATATTTATTTATAAATTTCCAATTTAATTATTAATATAAAATGACTGAAAAACTTTAGTTCAGTTATAAAATAATTTATAACTTTAAAATTGCGTCAATTCACCGAACGGTAAACCGACGTCTGAAACAACATATTTTAGGCCATTCACTGCCAATTACCAAATCAACACTGTCGGTTGATTTTAAACACAACACAGGTGAATATTTATTCAACCATCATTTTCAAACAGGTTTTTCTACCATATAGGGTTCAATCAGTTCAAATACCAACAATATAAAACAAACAACAACATATATAATATTTGAGGAATCCGGTCGGGTCCCTCCAACCTATTCTTCCCTGCATCACAGCTTGTTATAACATTTCAAAATAATATATGAAATAAATTTCAATAATCAAATATTTTAAACGATGGAATTTAAATAACAGCAATCAACCCAATAATAAACAACCAATAGCACTCAATCAACCAATTTATATTTTTAACGGTAAATTATATTTTAATATGAATTTACCACATCACATAATTCCAGAAGGTGTGAGAATTAACTCACCAGATCAATACGGTTGACGGTGGACGCGTTTGTTCCTTTTAAACTTGAACGGACATTCAGAATTAACTGAAATTTCAACTGCGTCGGACCAGTGCCTAATCAGTGCCATCACCTAGGCCTCGTCCCTGCGATCCCAACGGATCTAGTTTCGTCAGATTTCGTTAAAGTATGTAAAAGTTACGCCTGTTTTAAGTTCGTATAAATTATACGATAATAAACTAATTAATTAATTAATAAATAAAAATTTCTTACCTTAATTACTGTTAAAACGCCACGTCATCCTCGTTAATACCCTTCCCACGCGTTTTCCTTCATCCCGATTCCTGAACCCGAACGTGTTTCTTCAATGTTGAAACTGGCCCCTATCTCTCATCACCACCGCCGCCTAAGGCCACCGGAGACTTCCACCTGGACCTTACCGGAACCGCCAGACCCGAGGGTCCCTTCGCCAGTGATCCCCGACCCCAATACTCTTTCTCCGCGCCAGAAACCGAAAGAGAATGGAATCCGTTTAAACCCAAAACGCCATCGCCTCTCTCCGTTTCAGACCACCGCGCCACCACCTCTGAGTCCGTCTCACTTCCTGCTTCACTCCCCCTTCGTCACCTCGCCTCCTCATGGCTTCCTCCGGCCTCACGGCCACCCAAACCATTAGCCACTTTGAAAAGAAAACCCAAAATAACAATCTCCGTTCATCTACCAAGTTCTCCCACCTCCGACCAACAGAGGTCACGCCACCACCGCCAAGACGAAGCCTTGCCTCTCCTCTACAAAACCCCCAAGGTCCCAACATCTAAAATTGAACCAAACTCTTCAATTTTGAAGAAAAACAAAACTGAATATCCAAGGTTTTACCTCGATTCCGGCCACCACCGACCACCGTTCCACCCAAATTTTGGTCAACGACTAGTCTTCGACCCGATCTACGCTTTTCCCTTTAGAACCCCCGCTAAATCGCCACCAGTCGAGAGAAATAAATTAATTTGTGTATGAGGACTTATTTGCAAAATTTTAGTGGCTGAAAATTGTTTTGACCGGATGAGCTGAAATATAGGTTGTATATATAGGTGGAAATAATACATTTTATGATGACGTGACCAGTTACGCTGACTAACAATTTTTATTTCGTGTCTTTCACGTTTTCGGACGTTGCTTATTCGCTCCTATGCTCACATACGAACCCCGTTCAAGATGCGACTGGACGACATAGCATAATTTGATGATACGGTCCTAATGAAACTTGTTTCGTCGAATTCCGAGTTCGTTTGCTCACATGGCCCTCATTTACATTCAAACAGTCGCTTTTATTTGTATTTTATTTTGCCACGCTCACAAATTAACCCCGATTGATGCGCCACTTGAAATCTAGCAATAATTTACTATTGCGGTCCCAATAAAATTTGTTTCGTCGAAAACTGAGGTCGTTTGAATAAAGGCCCTTTTATTACTGCCCAATTCAAATAAAATAAACCAATTTTAAAACACCTCAATATAATAATATTAAAATATTGAAATTGACCATACACGACCAGAATATCGTATATTACAAAGATAAAATATCCTGGGTTGAATTTGAAGCCAAATCGATATTATAAAAATTCAAAAGCCCTTTATTTAATATAAATAACGATGTAATATATAAAGGAAATTCCACAGCGACCCTTTTAAAATTTGATTTGGACATAAAACAAAATCTACAACATGAAAACTCGATTTTTCTCTTTCATTAGAAAGATATTATCCAACAGATTCCGACGTTTCTTGTTTCGAGAAAATCCGACTCATTTTGGGCCCTGTACCGACGTTTAAAGTTCAAAATGCCAATTTACGAACTACCGCGCCGCTGCAGCTCGTTTTACAATTAAATTATAAATTAAATGTTATAACGTCATTTTAATAACGAAATCGCCATGATAATTTTATATAAACCATATTCAAACCATTTTAAATTGCGTGTTCACTTTAAACTGCAAAATCAACATTTTTCCAAATGTCACAAAAATAAAATATTATTATAATATTAATATAATTTAAAAATTCACATTAAAATGGTTAAATCGATTATATAAACTCAAATCAATATTATAATAAATAAAATATTTCAAATAAATGGTCATTAAATATGGGACATTACATTCCTTCCCCCTTAAAATAATTTCGTCCTCGAAATTGCTAAGGTAGAAAGAACGTCACAACCCATTATCTTTATAATAATAATAAATTTAAAATTCGATTTATTTCCAAAACAAATCTAATCGGTCGTAAAACCAATTTATTTCAAATAAAAGAATTTCCCAAAAATCTTCAAAAATTTTCTAACACCATAAATTTTGGAAAAATTTCGGCAGAGTCTCCCCTGTACGGAGGACATCTGCAATATCGTAGGTTCAAGAAATATATATATATCGACTCTCATGGTCGGAAAAATTCAAAATCCAAACTCAAAACCCAAAGAAAAACCAAAAATTTCATATTTTTCGTAGGCGTACCTTTTCGCAAGCGTTATTACGTGATAAGCGATATATTATACTTGAGCTTGCTTAATTGTTATGCAGCTCTATTTAAACTGGATTCGATTAACTCCAGAATTTTCTCTTGCATGAATTTTAAAGTTGAATTGGCACTTCTGCACCTGTTTCTCTACTCAAATGGATTTCATTAGTCCACAAACAATATCAATAAGGTTCAAAACATCCATATCATTTATAACAACCCATTTTACACACAATTCAATCCATACGAGGTTATAATTATTTACAATCACTTCATTCATTTCTTTAATTATCCATTCAAATTTATTTATCTGGATTGATTTATTCGAATTATTTATTTCGAATTGGTTTTAAACCAAGTCTTATTATTTCCAGGTTTATATTCATGAGATCGAGCACACCATCCAAACATATCATATAAATCAGTATTAAAAAATAAATCGATTTGCCCATAGTATAATAATTTATAAAATCCTTACCTTTATTATTTTATAAAATAAATAGGGCAAGACAAATTTCAAATATAATTTTATATCAAAATACAAATACGCGCTCTCATATATATATATATTCAAACTCAATCTAGGGTATTACTAACCCCATCTCTATTGAGTCACGCCACAGAGCCAAGGTTATCTCTAAACCAATAGCTCTGATACCACTGTAACGACCCGGGGAAAACTCGATGCTCGAATTTTCGACAACAATACATAAACCCGCATTACTTGCCAAAAACCCAAGTATCGAACCCCAGATTGCCAATAGAAAGAAGTTAGTGGGTGAGAAATATAAAAGAAAGAAGTATTAGAATAGAAGAGTGAAGAAGAACACATCAGAATCTCACAGCGGAACGAATAAAATATAATATAACAAATATCTATAAAGAAGATACTGTATATACATACCAACCATCAGAGTACAACAAATATCAGTCACAGTGGAAATTAACTTTATATAACTAACGGTGAAGCCGCATGCTTCCAATTCTTGAACTCCAAGAGAAACCTAATCTGGAACATAC
Source organism: Allium sativum (assembly GCA_030737875.1). Classification (NCBI taxonomy): domain Eukaryota; kingdom Viridiplantae; phylum Streptophyta; class Magnoliopsida; order Asparagales; family Amaryllidaceae; genus Allium; species Allium sativum. The sequence goes on along the minus strand of CM060919.1, from coordinate 561,217,508 downwards.
TCGGTCTGACCCAAGCACATTTGAAGCAAAGCAAAATACACCGGGTCAGTCTGGAATACTTTCAGTGATAAATTCACAGAACAAACAACTTGTTTAACTTTGGAAAATCCTTTATGAAATCAAAGTATAATAGTAAGACCAGCCCACACATAAACACGGACGGTTTTTACCTTACTATAACCAAAAACGTTTTTGAAATCATAACTTATTCTGATATTATCATAGTGTCTAAATACAAATAAATAACAATCTAGTGGAACGCTTGCATCTCACGCTCCACATATATAGTATACAATTGAAAACCGCGGGCGCTTGTTGGATATTGGATTCCAACCTTGACAAGGTATGGGACCACCTGCAGAATTTGAATCTCTAGAGGCGAATACACTGGATTCAGCAAGAACGTCTTGCAACCCGGCCCACACATGACCGACCACTCATTTCGCTTGAGTGTATCGAATGTATATCACCGACGGTTGGGATCAGCAACCACCTCCCGAAAAGGGACAACATCGAATATAGATTAAAGAAGCAAATGGAATTTCTCTAGATAGGTGATCATACACCCTAATGGGCGCGACCCACATAGCCATGCTGCCTGCCCGATTTTTTTCATTCCCCGGTTGACGAGGCTTGGGGCTAGAATTTATCTCTAGAACATCTGGTCATCATTCACTTTGAATGCCACATCGTCAGATCCACCAGATCACACTGATTGACGTCCACAAAAATACTCTAGTTATTTGGCTAGAGAATAACCATTTCTCTGCCATATACTATGGTACGTTTGAAGAAATCAACGCGTGTAATTCCTTTGGAAATACTCTGTCAGACATCCGTCCATACAAGTCATCCAGGAAAAGGATGAACCGAAGGTACTCTCCAACTGCATCTCATATAGGAATCACCCCATGGATCAGTAGCGAGTAGTCCTTGCAAACCGCAAAATCTCAACCACGACCGAATCACGTCAGAATTCCTCTGCGTTGCAACACAGCGATTATTCGTCAAGTAATCCTTCCGCTTATGAAGATCCATGGCCTTCACTTTCTCTGTCTTCAATCGACATCTTCACGTATTTGCTGGTCGGAATGGTTTCCGAATATAATTCGATCCCGGTCTTTCCGTACCAACAACTCTATTGGTCAGGTTTGATAGTCGGTGATTTAACTATCAAATAACAAAGGTGTTCATAAAATGATCTTGCTGATTCGGTACTTGACATGACTTGGCCTCGTTAAAACATATTTACCAAAATGGTTAATAAACTTCTAACTTTCCCAATATATTTAAAACCTGATCTTTATTCTAATTTTATTTTAACCAAACTATATTATACATTTCAAATTATGAAATGCTTAACTTTCAATTCCCTTCCATATTGGGTATATCATTATTTTTATCAAAACCCTTTTTCCCCTTTCTTAAAATCACGATATATACTTATATAGATGTAATACTTAATGGTATAAACCAAATTACCAATTCCGATATGACAAATCAAATATCGACTTATATAGCTTAAAACCAAATCCTTATTTACAATAAAACTAATTTATATTTCAATACCTCGCACTTGAGTTCAATACTCCTCGTATGTGATATCACACTAATCACGACACCTTTCACTCGTTCCAAACTAATGCCATTCTTCGATAATAATGAAGCCGTTTAAGTTGGGGTATTCTATTTACCTCTCAGACCTTAATCGGCAATGTTCTTATCTCAGAATAATATCAGTTTGTCACTTAACCACTGAAAATAAAATCTCCTTTACCACTTTGATTTCAAATCTGGTTTTACAAAAACCGTTTCTTACATTTGAAACCCTCATTCAAAAATCTTCTAACTTAATTTCCTTAATTAAATAAATATTCACTAAACCCACAACTTTTCACTTAACGCATTGATTCCGCTTATAACCTTTTGACCTATATGAAAATCCCATTTCCACATCTCGTCTTGAAAACTTGGATTTTAAACCTCTTATAACACCCTTATTCGCCTCTTTGATTAAAACTGATCGCCACATAACATTTTCAAATCGATGTCTGATTTAAAAGTCTTCGCTTTAATTATAATACTAAACTTTCATATTAACTATATTAAAATAGTTAACTTTGCCATTAACACGATCCTTATCATTTTTAAACTTATTAAATAATAATTAATGTTATTAACACTAACCACTTTCAATAATTTCTTTAATTCATAGTTAATCGACGATTAACTAATTATTTTCCCTATTCGTTAAGTTAACAAATATTTCAGAATTTTTAAATCAAATTACTTTTCATTTGTCCATTTTACTCAAACGGTTGATTTTATCGACCGTACACATCAGTTAACAGTTAACTGATTTCATTTGCCATTCCCCTTTTTAAATTAATTAAATAACTTAATTAATTTAAAAATACCATTTAATTGTTTTAAAAACAATTATTCTATTTTAACAACCCGTAGGTAATTTCCTTGGATTTTCTGCCTTATAACTTATTTACATCGTACGATTTTGCTACTCAACCCATTTATATAATTCTTTATAAACTTGATTAAAATATTTATTTATAAATTTCCAATTTAATTATTAATATAAAATGACTGAAAAACTTCAGTTTAGTTATTAAATAATTTATAACTTTAAAACTGCGTCAATTCACCAAATGGTAAACCGACGTCTGAAACAACATATTTTAGGCCATTCACCGCCAATTACCCAATCAACACTGTCGGTTGATTTTAAACACAACACAGGCGAATATTTATTCAACCATCATGTTGAAACAGGTTTTTCTACCATATGGGATTCTATCAGTTCAAATACCAACAATATAAAACAAACAACAACATATATAATATTTGAGGAATCTGGTCGGATCCCTCCAACCTGTTCTTCCCTGCATCACAGCTCGTTATAACATTTCAAAATAATATATGAAATAAATTTCAATAATCAAATATTTTAAACGATGGAATATAAATAACAGCAATCAACCCAACAACAAACAACCAATAGCACTCAATCAACCAATTTATATTTTTAACGGTAAATTATATTTTAATATGAATTTACCACATCACAGAATTCCAGAAGGTATGAGAATTAACTCACCGGATCAATACGGTTGACGGTGGATGCGTTTGTTCCTTTTAATCTTGAACGGACGTTCAAAATTAAATGAAATTTCAACTGTGTCAGATCAGTGCCTAGTCAGTGCCATCACCTAGGCCTCGTCCCTGCGATCCCAACGGATCCAGTTTCGTCAGATTTTGTTAAAGTATGTAAAAGTTACGCCAGTTTTAAGTTCATATAAATTATACGATAATAAACTAATTAATTAAAATTTCTTACCTTAATTACCATTAAAACGCCACGTCATCCTCATTAATACCCCTCCCACGCGTTTTCCTTCATCCCCATTCCTAAACCCGATCGTGTTTCTTCAATGTTGAAACTGGCCCCTATCTCTCATCACCACCGCCGCCCAAGGCCACCGGAGACTTCCACCCGGACCTTGCCGGAACCGCCAGACCCGAGGCTCCCTTTGCCAGTAATCCCCGACCCCAATACTCCTTCTCCGCGCCAGAAACCGGAAGAGAACGGAATCCGTTCAAACCCAGAACGCCATCGCCTCTCTCTGTTTCAGACCACCGTGCCACCACCTCTGAGTCCGTCTCACTTCCTGCTTCACTCCCCCTTAGTCACCTCGCCTCCTCATGGCTTCCTCCGGCCTCATGGCCACCAAAACCGTTAGCCACTTTAAAAAGAAAACCCAAAATAACAATCTCCGTTCATCTACCAAGTTCTCCCACCTCCGACCACCAGAGGTCACGTCACCACCACCAAGATGATGCCTTGCCTCTCCTCTACAAAACACCCAAGGTCCCAACATATAAAATTGACCTAAACTCCTTAATTTTGAAGAAAAATGAAACTAAATATCCGTGGTTTTACCTCGATTCCGGCCACCACCGACCACCGTTCCACCCAAATTTTGGTCAGCGACCAGCCCTCGACCCGATCTACGCTTTTCCCTTTGGAACCCCCCCTCCCCCCAAAATCGCCACCAGTCGAGAAAAATAAATTAATTTGTGTATGAGGACTTGTTTGCAAAATATTGGTGGCTGAAAATTGTTTTGACCGGATGAGCTAAAATATAGGTTTTATATATAGGTGGAAATAATATATTTTATGATGACGTGACCAGTGACGCTGACTAACAATTTTTATTTCGTGTCTATCGCGTTTTCGAATGTTGTTTATTCGCTCCTATGCTCACATACGAACCCCGTTCAAGATACGACTGGACGACATAGCCTAATTTGACGATACGGTCCTAATGAAACTTGTTTCATCGAATTCCGAGTTCGTTTGCTCCCATGGCCCTCGTTTACGTTCAAATGGTCATTTTTATTTGTATTTTATTTTGCCACGCTCACAAATTAACCCCGATTGACGCGCCACTTGAAATCTAGCAATAATTTACTGTTGCAGTCCCAATAAAATTTGTTTTGTCAAAAACTGAGGTCGTTTGAATAAAGGCCCTTTTATAACTGCCCAATTCAAATAAAATAAACCAATTTTAAAATACATCAATATAATAATATTAAAATATTGAAATTGGCCATACACGACCAGAATATCGTATATTACCAAGTTAAAATATCCCGTGTTGAATTTGAAGCCAAATCGATATTATAAAAATTTAAAAACCCTTTACTTAATATAAATAATGATGTAATATATAAAGAAAATTCCACAGCGACCTTTTCAAAATTTGATTTGGACATAAAACAAAATCTACAACACGAAAACTCGATTTTTCTCTTTCATTAGAAAGATATTATCCAACAGATTCTGACGTTTCTTGTTTCGAGAAAATCCGACTCATTTTGGGCCCTGTACAGCCGTTTAAGTTCAAAACGCCAATTTACGAACTACCGCACCGCTGCAGCTCGTTTTATAATTAAATTATAAATTAAATGTTATAACGTCGTTTTAATAACGAAATCGCCACGATAATTTTATATAAACCATATTCAAACCATTTTAAATTGCATGTTCACTTTAAACTGCAAAATCAACATTTTTCCAAATGTCCCGAAAATAAAATATTATTATAATATTGATATAATTTAAATATTCACATTAAAATGGTTAAATCGATTATATAAACTCAAATCAATATTTTAAATCAATAAAATATTTCAAATAAATGGTCAGAAAATACGGGACATTACACTCAGTTTCAGAAATTGAAAAGATGAGAAAGCTGCTTAGGATGTTGAGAAGCATGAATTTATGCAAATGCATCCAATGATGATTTATACAAATACTTATTCTATGGAAGGATTATGTGTATTCATGTTTACATTGAGTTGTATTATTTTGTGTTAATAGTTAGATATATGTGTATTGTATTGTTTGTATGAATGGCAAAATTTTGTGAAATTTTCATTGTCTGAATCGATGAATTTTATACTTTTAAATTTTATATATTGACTTATTCCTAGATGATTATGTTGTTGATTGGTGAACTATTAACATATATTGTATTGAGAAAACCGTGAAATGCAAAATGGAAAATAAATTAGAGTTATCTATGGACTAGAAAGAGAACACCGGTGGAATCTTCAAATTCAAATCATTTCGAATACCAATGAATCACTGACAGATATTTAAAACTTTTTGTCGCTAATCCCAATCCCTTGGCAATTAATAAGGGTTTGCCAACGCCTTTTATAAATAATAATTTATTATAAATTACTTATCCATCGGTAAAAAATTAAGATTGAATTAATAAATAAAATTATATTTTTATTATAAAAAATAGTATAATGAAGGAAAATTGTTGCAAAACTCACGCAAAATTCCGTCTTTGAAATTTGTCATAATTACCGTCATGGTTTTTACTAACAACAATGTTATACAGGAAATCCATCGCTAAAACCAATATAGCGGCGGATTGGAAACGGATTTTACCGCTGCAAAATCAGCTTTTTCTTGTAGTGTTTCTACATATTCTGATTTATTATCTCCCTCTTTTAACATTCTTTCAAATTATGAGCTTGAACCTGTGCACATATATATGCATATAACTCTTCAAATCTTTGTCCGTTAATAGCTGTGCTGTAAATGTCATTAATAACACTATCAATTCATTGTTTCCTTCCTTTTAATATATATTCAATTTTCAAACACAACTATTCTCTTCCCATTTTACATTTATTCCACATTAATTACTTTCTGCCCTTAAATTAGATTTTAATTTCGATTTTTGAACTTATGCATATATTTTTACGCACAACTTCATTTCTTTTCAAAATTCAAACCGCGTTATGCCGACATTTATTTCTTATTCATTTTGACTGATTGCATGTTACTTATGGATTTCATATTCAAATATATACATATATATATACATATATATATATACATACATACATATATATATATATATATTTACACACACATACACATATCTAAACATATACATGTATATATATATACACACACTCAACTGTATATATGATTTTCTTGTATGAACATATATATATATATATATATATATATATATATATGTTTTCTTAGAATATGCACTTCTTTAGCCGTCCCTTTAAAATTAAAAACATGGCATTGAGAGGACTCAAACTCCCGATCTCCACGTTGGAAAGTGCATGCCTTACCAACTCATCTAACTTAGCATTTGTTCACAAGACTAAAAACATTGGTAGCTATTGTTCTTATTTGTGTTCCTCTTATATCTTCTTTTTCACGTTTGGTCTACAACTTCATTTAAAGATATCATTTTCATTTCAAATCCGTTTTCTGCAAATCATAGTTCTAAATTGATCAGAAAATCGGTATGGACGCAATGACGCTAATTCCATGACCAAATTCTGAAAATTCTATAATTTTTTATTTTATTATTTGATTAAAAATGCGGGGCATTACATTCTCATAGAGTAAGACCGTAGTTCATCCAATTTTTGCATTCAAACCCTATCAACAACTTTGAATTTGCAAATTACAGAAAAGTCTAATTTTATGAATTCGATTTCTTATGTTATAAAAAGGTGGGAAATGAAAAACTTCACATCTCCCGTTTTTCATTTATGTTCCTTTCTATGTACTTGGATTTATGCAACTATTTTATGAAAGTTTCCTAGCTTCCTATCCAAGCACAGTTTGCATAAGAAAATTTTCTTTGTTATAAAATTCCTTTTTCCAACTTACTTTAAAAAAATCCAACTTTTTTTTCTATATTCTTGAAAATTTCCATTTACCTTAATTGTGATATTTGTTGCTTTATTTGGGTTATATCATCACCTTTTCGTTAGCATATTTACCTTAATCCACCGATCTAAGCTTAATTTTAAATAAGCCTTCTAATTCTTTCAAAACTAAAATAGGAAAACAAGCACACTACACAACTACTATCAAAGGTTAAGAATCGTAGGACCAGGTCAACGTTGACAAAGAAAAGTCCATACCATTGGATCTAAACAACTCACTTGCCCATAACCATCTACTTGTCACAACTAGTCCTTGTTGTGTACTAACAGTCTTTTCCAAGCAACAACCAAGACTTTATAATACTTACACACTCAATGGGAATTTACTATTATTCCACAATGATTCTCGCTATCCGTTATATACCTTAAAAATATTTCCTGCCTTTTCTAGGCATTAATCCTTACCAACTCCATGATTTAAAAACGTGGTTTGGCCTTATCACTTTTACAAAACTTTATTTTTCTTCATTAAAACATATTTTTGCCAAAAAAACAGAAAAATGACATCTCATTAAGAAAACACAAAAAAATTAAACGTCAAAAATACCTTCTTTTTTCAAAAATTGCAAGTTTTTAAAAGTCAACAATGGGGCTAAACTAAAAGTGGGTTTCTAACTCACTTAGACTTTCCTAAATATTCTCACAAATTCATTTCTCTCAAATATATATGTATTCCTAATCCATTTTCCTTTTTAGTCTTTTCCAATTTATAAGGCTCTACTGCCAAATCCACTGATTTGGTATACTAACATTTCAGATCTAACATGTAGGATCCATCTTTTTCCATTATAAAAGACATTGTACACTTTTCACCTTGACCACCTAACGGGTCTCAAATTTCCATAACCATTTCTTTATTGTATATAACTAAATCCAAACTCTTTCCTTATGTTGCTCTTCCTATTTAGTGGGTTACCTTATGGATCTGGGGTATATATATAATATATTTATATTTTAAAAATACAAATAGGTGCACTCACTATCTATACTTAGGAATCCTAAACCTAAGCTTTGATACCAGTTATAACAACCTGAATTTCAATATACCGGTTTTTTCTCAAAAATCCTAATCTATCGAAGCTCAAGTTGGCTTGTCTGGTATCCTGTAGAAAAGAAAAAGATAATAAATATATCATAGCTCGATAAAACATCTCACAGTGAAATGGATGAAATATAATAATCAAATATAGTCTTACAAAAATATTAACACTGTTTAATCAAGTGTCCAAAGACTACCAAATCTCTATCGTAAACCTAACATGCGAGTAAGTTATGAGGAGGGGGTCAGAACACAAAATTCTAGCAAAGGGACAAATTATACATTCTGAAATAACCCAACATATATCATTCAATTATGTTTTCTTAATTATTAGGTTATTTGGGTTAGCAGCACTCAAGGCTCTGCACTCACACCATACCCATCCACTCCACCGTAAATTAAACCTAATATATTATATATGTAGCTATACCCAACATCTCAAGGTACTCTCTTAGTACACTCCTTGTACGGTTTCCTCCGTCACACCTTGGAAACGCATACTATCTCCATCCTACATCGAACTACGTATTGAAATCTATATTGTTATGTCACGTAATCGCACAGAACCACCATCGCTATGCCACTATACGTGCAAATCCTCGTATATGAACTCCTCGGTCGAACCATGTCTCAACATGGAGCAATGCCCTACTGTCTACAATACACCTCCAGTGCGTATGTCTAGACCCTCACACGAATGTACTGCCTACTATAACCCAAGTCCCATAAGAAGGTTGCATCCAATGCACGAAACTTGGTCGAGAGATTTCAATATCTGTAAAGGACAACTTCATTAGGCCTACAATACAGATATTCACATATGGTTTGTCTTTTCACGGTGGCTACAGCCCCATTTTGGCCCCTTCCCCAACTAATAAAAGACTACACCAAGAGCTAATGACATGCCCTTAACAACCCATCTAGCATCCAATTTGTCTTATCACTCACCATTGCCTCGATAGTGAAAGTACGTAGTTTGTGGTTTAGCTCTTAGTCCTTCCGCATCCCACGGACTGCTGAAGACAAGTATCTGACGATTACTATCCGATGATGGAACTGTACAGACCACATCTCTGTGGGTACAGCTCGAAGCCTAGCATAGAGGACCATCATGGATTACTCAACCACGTCTCGTAGAAGCCACATTCCTCTTTCCAGTCTCGTATAAAAGTCAGTTGGACATTCTCCTCTCGTGTCTCCAGACACTGCGATGATCTACCCCCCTGGGTTCTTCACCTCCCTACGTACGGACTGGTTCTAGCGCATCGCGCCATCACGTTATTAGATCCTATGTCTAATCTTTTAATCATGCGCTTGCTTTATCTCATCACATTAATAATTAACTTGATTATCAACGTATTTGCTTTTTATTCAAGTTACTCGGTTCATTAGCTCACAATTAGCTACTTTTTTTTTAATCAGCCCTATGCCGTCGGAGCAGACTTCTAATTGTTATTTATTACATTCATTAGACTTACTACTTCTAATTATAAGTCTACCAATAATATGCCTTCTTTATGCATCCTTATTTCATCAAAAAATTATCTTACACTGTTATCACAACGGTTGTTGTGAGTTTACTTATTAACTTAGTTTCCTTGACTAAGACTATTTAATAAGTTCTCTTTTCCTTATTATTTATAACCTATGTTATAATTCCACTTGTCCCTAAGACAAGCCTACCTATTATATTTCATTCTTATTCACATAGTTAATTATAATAGGTTATATTCCCCATTCATCACATTTCCTGTAACAACCCACTTGGAGTGGGCCTAAATTTCGACCTAGAAAAGGCCCATCGAAACTTAGAGCCACTCTAAATGGATTGTTGGTTCCTATAAGGAATTAAATTTACACAGAACAATAGTTAAACATAGCGTTATGGAATCTCACACAGCCGAACGAAAATGTATAATACCAAAATAGGATGTAACATTTCATAAAAGCCACATAATTCAAATACAAATTATCAAGATACTTAAATCGGTACATCATTATGGTTTATAGTCCAGAGTTTCCATAAGAAAAACAATAATGATAACTAATAATAGCATAATATCTCCGTTGCCTTTGTTAGGCCCCAGCTTCGTTTCCTTCATTGGATAGCTACCCCACCCATAACCTGTTGGATATGTTAAGGAGAGGCGTCTGAACAAAAAGTCCTATGTGATTGGAAATAATATTTACTTAAAGACCATACCCTAGATTTAGTAGGTTATATATGTCAAGGTATGTCCGTGAAACACAAAGGCATACACATGTACAAAAAGTGTTTAACCAATGAGGTGGATATCTGAATCAATCATTTAAGACCTCATTAGTTCATTTAGGGTGAAGACCCGACGAGGTGGACATTCTCGGTCACTTAAGGCATGTTCTAACTTATTTATTAAGGGTGGATTCTCGTGATCTCTTATGAGCCTAAGGCGGACCCTAGCCAAAAAAGACCCTATCCTAACACGTCAACGTTTTTAAGTATATATATTCTCACAAGTAATATGAAAAATAGTAACTACCCGCTTAATACCAGTTTATGGTAGGCCCACTCATAGCCATTTATGACCCCTTCGACGGATGCCTCATGTTACTACTTAACTGATATTACGGAAGAACACTTATGCTGCTAAAGACTTCCCTTAGGCAGTTGGTGAAATCATTAGCATGCTACGTCCAACGTGTAACAGTTCTGTCCCTAGGTTGGCCCTCACACAGCTCCTAAAGGAAGTGGACATTCTGGTAAACTACCCTACTCTTGTATCATTATGTCTAAACCACTTTCAAAGAAGGAGGACCCATAGACCTACTCTGAATCTAAAAAGGGTCGGTCCTATGACTTAGGTCCACATATAAGGAATAAACCTTTGGAGTGGTCCTAGTCCTAACCACTTAAGACCCAAACTAGATAAGAAGAGAGTCAACCACTTAAGGCCTTCTCAAGGCGTAGTAAACCTACCTATTTACACACATAATAGGTATATATATTTACATAAGACCTCTCACATTAAACCGTCTATCTGTAGGTGCCGGATATGCTGGGAGGGTCCGGGGAGACTTCTACTACAAGTGAGTTTAACCTCGGGTCATAGTGTATTAATGTAACAACCCGCTCATTCGATGATAATAGATTTAGATATTTTGTCTAAATATAGCGTCGTATCCGATGTGTCGCTCAAAAAGTCGTTTTTCAAAAACGATAAAATTAGGACTCGAGACCACTTCCATTGAGTCCGGATCATTGTTTACGACCTTTTTGACTATAAGCATCGATATGTTTCGAGATTCAGAAATTTGGCACTTTGGCTAGGGTCTTGGTTGAGCTAGCCTAGCTCATCATATAACCCCTCTTAGTTCTCTCTTCCTCTCATTCACTCCAAACACTCAAAAGAAAATGGAAATGGGGAAGGGAAATTAGAATTCCTAAGCTAGGGCTTCCAATCTAGAGCTCAATTCAAGTGCAAATCCAATTCTAAAACATGGGTAAGCTTCACCATCTTCATCTCTATCTTCTCCAACCCTATTCCTCTTGAATTTGTATGATTTCCTAAACCTAACTCTTAGGAATCTTGTTGATATGCTCTTAGATTGGAGATTCATGAGTATTGATTGAAGAGAGGTTGATTTAGCAAAGCTTTTGGTTGATTTCTCGCTTCTAGCAAGCAAAGGTGAGTTCTTCTTTAACTCACATCTATGCCACAAGCCATTGGCTTGTAATTTAGTGTTCATATGAGTTTGCTTGTGCTTGTGAATTGGTTAGGCTAGGGTAACTTAGCCAATTTCGTGTATTTATGTTTCATTGAGTTGAAAATTATGATAAGGATTGTTCATACGACCTTATGCATAGGTTTTGAGTTGATTTGGTGATGTTGTGAAGCTCTGTTGTCCCCCGACAAAGTTCTAAGTCTTCACAAGTCGCTTGAATCACTTTTGCATGCTTTGATTTGGAATTTAGCTCACATTTGAATTTATAAGCTGAATCATTGCAAATCTCTTGTATGAATGTTTGTGTATGTGCATTTGGGTGTTATAAGTTGTCTCGGCAAGTCTTTGAAGCCTCATTTGCATGTATATAACACAATTGGGCCATAGTTTGAATTGTATTCGATTTGCTATGATTAGAGAATTTAGTCGTCTTGGAGTTTATAATCGAAATCATAGCAATCTCATGTTCGTATTGTGTGTGCATGTTTGTTGGTGTTATATGATGTTTCGCCAAGCCTTAGATGCTTCATTTTCACTTAGAAATCATCATATATCATCACCATTTGTCCGGGCCTCATCCGCGGCCGATTGCACATTCATTCCTAGGCAAAATCTAGTATTTGGCTCAGTTCAGACGTCTGTTGCACCAGTTCAGACGTTTGTTGCACCGCTTCAGACGTCTGAGCGACGCAACAGACGTCTGAAAATGCTCTCGGGAAACTTGTTTCCTGCAATTTGCGTTGGTCAGACGTCTGACCCGATGCAACAGACGTCTGATTTAGCCCTCGGCCAGCAAAATAATTATTTGCATTAGGTCAGACGTCTGACCCGATGCAACAGACGTCTGACTTATCTTTTGTGAAATTATTTGCTTCAGCTCAGACGTCTGACCCGACGCAATAGACGTCTGTCAAGGGCAAAATAGTTGAATTCTTAAAACGATCATAACTTTTTCATACGAACTCGGAATTGAGCGAAATCAGGTGCGTTGGAGCCATCTCGATGAGAAATTTCCATTGAAACTAAATTAGAGTGATTTTGAGTTCATGATAACTTTTGGTGAAGGAAAACATCCAATGAAAATAACCGAACAGTGAAAAACAAAGGGGCTCGATATCCTCTGAGTCCATTCCGATATAGTTTAAAACCTTCGGGCGCTAGTTTAGTATTTCTATTCGTTCATTGATCGAAATTAAAATGAGTTATCCCTTGATTTCATGTATGTTGTTGTGATGTGAGTTTGTGATTTATGATTTGAGATCACGTCATTGTGACGTGAACCCCATTGATCGATTTGCCTCGGCAATCGTACTATTGTTTAATGCCACTTTGAAGTTATACAAAGAGATTTTATGTTATTAGTAGATATCAAATTCTTGTACTAAAATGGTTTCCAATCTTACTTCATTATACGAAGCTAATTTATGAAATCGTTTTATGAACCTTCTTCAAATCTACTAGTATATATTTTATAAACTTTTTCCTCATTCGTATGAGAAATCTGATTAAACGTCTTAGTAAAATCAAGGACTATGAACCCTTGCTTTTGCTTCGATGGTTAATTCTTGCACTCGTCCGATTGAAAACCGTGGCAATGCTCCTTCTATGATTTTCTCTATTTTGAATAGGAACCAATTACGAGTGTGTAAGTATTCGAGAATAGCATGTGGTTATGGGACATGTTGATATTTTCTTATATTAACTAGCTCGGAGCAATTTCTATTCGCCCGGATCCATGGTATCCGCCTCTATGACATAGTTGTTTGGTTCGCAATCGCCCGACTGGGAATATACGATTTGTGACCTTCATCTATGAGACTTCGGTCCAACTTTAAATAATTTTCTATGATTTATGATTTCCTCTCTCAGCTTCGGCTCAAACTTATGGGTTCGCTACCTAGAGATCGTATATGATCTTGGTGAACAGGCCTGCCTCTTGGTGATGTTTTCTATGATGTCTTGGTGATTTATGATGTCTTGATGATTTATGATTACTTGGTGATTTATGATGTCTTGATGATTTATGATTACTTGGTGATTTATGATTACTTAGTGATTTATGATTACTTGATGATTTATGATTACTTGGTGATTTATGATTTCTTGATGATTTATGATTTCTTGATGATTTATGATTATTGGAATGTTGAATTCCACATTAGCTAGGAGATTATTTAGAGATAGTTGTGTTGACATGCCATGTTTCATATTTAGTTATGATTAGATGTATTAGTAGAATCATGTCATCTTGTGTTATATCTCTTGTTATCTCAGTTTATTTGATAAGTACAGCTAGACTGATCCGTTTACTGTTTATTTCCTTATAAATAATACTCGGGTCAGGCCGAGTCATTTTAGGTACTCCTCTGGGACTACTCACAGGATTGATCTTCTGCTTTCAGCTTGCTACGCTGTCTTTGCAGTTTTATGTACTTTTGTACCTATGTCGTTATCACTTGTTGTGTACATATTCTTTTGTTTAGGTCATGGTGCATGTATCTATTCTTTTGGGATTAGTGGATCTTTGTTGAACCCTATCTTTTTGTACACATCCTTGGTTTATTCATATTTATTCCGCCTTTGTGATATGATTGTTTTGTGTCTGGCTTTGAGATATACCATATTTATATTATTGTTGTTGTCTATTTTATACTGCTTTCCGGATTGCATATAGCCGTTGTGTAGTTGCCTTATGTGTCGAATGGTCATGTCAAAATTTTAAATTAGTATCAGAATTCGATGTGCATTCCTCACATGGAGCAATCATACAATCGGTCGCCCTTCACAAACCTCATTCTCCGTTATGGTCTATGACATTTCTTTGAAATGAACTGGACGATAGTGGGTATAGAGGCGGGGCGTTACAGTTGGTATCAGAGCAACTTTTCAGAACAGTGTAAGATAGCATGACGATGGTATTGTCTTAAGCCTCTCTCGGGAATCGTGCCTTAGGGTTTTAGTTAGAGTCCTAAGACCCGTCATAGCTTATCTTCCAATACGATTCCATTTTGATTGAATTCGCATCGTTTGAATTCAACTTGAGACTAACTTTGTCTTCCTTCTTTTTCCTTAAAGAAGCGAAATAGTTGGTCGCAGCCGTGCAAGTGCCGGTTCACCTAGTGTACCTCCTAACGGAGGGGTTATAATGTCTCAAGTGTCCTGTTTTTAGTCTTTTAGAATAGTTATCGACTTGTTCTCTTTCGGGTTGATTCTATAGTTCATCTAGGACCCGTGTGCTCTAGTGGTGCTTCTGTTTTATTCTTTGACTCAAGTTGCTAATCGATGTCTGTCTTTGAATAAATTACATTATTAGAACGTAAATTTCATGTTGTCGATCACTTCGGTGATCGTATTTTGAATATTCGAGTAGGATTCAACAATTCGTTCGTTAATTCTTGAGTTAAGCTGGCGGTATGGGACGTTCGGCAAAATTTATTTGTTAACTGGCCTATTGTGTATCACACTTATCTTGTTGATCATTTATGATCCTTGCAGTTGATTGATCATTGGATATCTTGCCCATGTGTCGAATGCACGTTGTAAGCGCCTTTGATCCTGATGTTTCTTGATTTCTAGCTGAGATTGTTTCGTACGTCGTTACGTACGTAGCATGGTCTATTGATCACTTTACGTTCGGGATGGAGATACCATGTCTTTGTGACTAAACCTACTCCCTTGCTGTCAACTATATAGTTCTAGTTCGGTGTGAGATCACCAAGCCTTCGGGCTAAAACAACTCAATTGTTACCTCGTTGCACCGGTGTGAGTCACCAAGCATTTGTGCTAAATTGACTCAACAAATGCGCAACAATACATTTGTGTTACCTCGTTGCGTTCCAAACTCAAGATCAAGAATGAGGGAAGGCATCCCGTTTCTTGCGATCCCTCTTCTTGAGTCAAGGTACGTGCCATTAATTCCTTGATGTCATTTACCTTGTTCAGAGATTATTTTATTTATGTTATTTTGATATACGTCGACCGTGTTCTTCGTTATCAAAAGATATCATTTGTGTTTTATTTGTAAGTTGATAAAGGAAATTTGTTTCCTTTATGCCATCCCGAATGATTTATTTAATTTTTTATATTTTCACGAGATTTGCATGAACGTTAGAATTTGTGAGGACTTTCTTGTGTTAACTTGTCCATTGGGTGAGTTAAGGATCTCGAACAAGATATGGGACGTCATGTTGTAGTTCGGAATTCCTAAACACCATTATGTGACAATCCGACATTTGAAATGATCCCTAAAATTAAATTAACCATTAATAAGTTAATCAGAATAATAATATTTTGGGTTTTTGCGAATTTGCGTAATCGTTTGTTATTTTTCTAGATAATCTATTTCTAGATATCCTTGGAGCAATTCCAAGAATTTCAGTGGTTCAAGATTTTCAATTAGAAATTATCTTGAATCCTTTCTTTGAGTAGATAAATAACTCTAGCAACAATTCCTAGCGATTATTTGTGTCTCTTGTTTACGGATTTCAGATCTTTGATTTTCGAGAATTCTTAGTGATTGAGAATATCGCCTAATTCTTAATCCTTGTTTCGATTTGCTAAAGAGAATTTAGTATTCTTGTGATTCCATGGGTCTTCTTATTTTCTTTAGTGACCGATCACTTGAGAAATGGGAGTTCCCATTGGGGAGAGAAAATTTGAGTTTTTGCGATCCACGGTAAACTCAATAATTCCTTTCTTCGAATCTATGATCTAGTCGATCATCCGGAAGTGCTATAGTCAATTCACTTATGGACTTAGCCTTGCGTTGTTCTTAGAAACGAATTTCGAAAGGATGAGCTCTTTTGATATTCATCCCTTGTTTGTTTGAATAATTT
This sequence comes from Allium sativum, assembly GCA_030737875.1. Classification (NCBI taxonomy): domain Eukaryota; kingdom Viridiplantae; phylum Streptophyta; class Magnoliopsida; order Asparagales; family Amaryllidaceae; genus Allium; species Allium sativum. The sequence goes on along the minus strand of CM060919.1, from coordinate 561,200,636 downwards.
GGGTCGACAATTATCTCTGCACGTTTTTTAACCCTTGTGAATCAAAACTTTGGGGATTATGACCTCTTTGGTTTAATCTCGCCTTGTTAGAGAAATTGTCTATTGCTTCTTTGATTAATTGCTGATGTTTTTGCGATTTGAGATTTTTGGCGGAAAATTATCTTAAATCCTGATGTTCCGAAGTGGTAAGTTGTGCACTACTTACCCATCATCTTCTCGATGTTTTTAATTTTCTAGAACTGATACTCAAGTTTCTGAATATTGGGAATTTCGTATAATTCCTAATGATTCGTCCTTATGGTTACTAATGAGATTTAGTACCTAGTTAGAAATCGATTTCCCTGAGTAGTTCATTGGTCTTCCGTTACCAATATTTGTTATCGATTTCTAGTTCATTGGTATTCCGTTACCAATATTTGTTATCGGTTTCTAGTTCATTGGTATTCCATTACCAATATTTGATTATCGACTTGTAGTTCAATGGTATTCCATTACCAATATTTGTTTATTGGTTTCTAGCTGGTTGGTATTCCGTTACCAACCTTGAATCGTTGATATTAAGATTGATTATTCCTTCGAGAATTGCTCTCCTTAGCTAAATCCGTTGGAATCTCTATGTTGTGCTTTTGTTGGTGTCAGCTACCTTGTCGCAAGACTAAAAAGCTTGGGTTTGATGTTTTCTACCTCGTCATGATTGAGTTTGGGAATGGATTAGTCAACCACCGTAGATTCCCATTTCATATCCTAAGAGAAATATCTACTGTTGATATCTCGCGTCTGTAGGACGCAGTCCTGTTGCTCCTTGAATTTCCAAATTAGATTCGCTTGGTTTTTGTGCATTCTATTGATTCTCATTCCCTTGAGAATCATACGAAGAAAGGCGAGTCTATTTGAATTCATAGCGCTTATGAATTTTTCTGGAATTATTTTACCTGTTTGGGATGACTACCTTTATGTGTAATGAAGTTCGAAATTGAACTCTAGCTTTTATGATCTTGCGAGACGAAATTGGGATCTCACCTAGCCATTGGTGTGATCTTTCCATTTCGTGTCGATTCTTATGGTACCACTCCGTGGTATTATTTTTGGTTGTTACTTACTACTTCATTCTTAAGGAATTGCGGGGGCGCAATTCTTTTAAGGGGGGAAGTCTGTAACAACCCGCTCATTCGATGATAATAGATTTAGATATTTTGTCTAAATATACCGTCGTACCCGATGTGTCGCTCAAAAAGTCGTTTTTTCACAAATGATAAAATTAGGACTCGAGACGACTTCCGTTGAGTCCGGATCATTGTTTACGACCTTTTTGACTATAAGCATCGATATGTTCCGAGATTCGGAAATTTGGCACTTTGGCTTGGGTCTTGGTTGAGCTAGCCTAGCTCATCATATAACTCCTCTTAGTTCTCTCTTCCTCTCATTCACTCCAAACACTCAAAAAAAAATGGAAATGGGGAAGGGAAAGGGAAATTAGAATTCCTAAGCTAGGGATTCCAATCTAGAGCTCAATTCAAGTGCAAATCCAATTCTAAAACATGGGTAAGCTTCTCCATCTTCATCTCTATCTTCTCCAACCCTATTCCTCTTCAATTTGTATGATTTCCTAAACCTAACTCTTAGGAATCTTGTTGATATGCTCTTAGATTGGAGATCATGAGTATTGATTGAAGAGAAGTTGATTTAGCAAAGCTTTTGGTTGATTTCTCGCTTCTAGCAAGCAAAAGTGAGTTCTTCTTGAACTCACATCTATGCCACAAGCCATTGGCTTGTAAAAGGGTAATTTAGTGTTCATATGAGTTTGCTTGTGCTTGTGAATTGGTTAGGCTAGGGTAACTTAGCCGATTTCGTGTATTTATGTTTCATTGAGTTGAAAATTATGATAAGGATTGTTCATACGACCTTATGCATAGGTTTTGAGTTGATTTGGTGATGTTGTGAAGCTCTGTTGTCCCCCCACAAAGTTCTAAGTCTTCACAAGTCGCTTGAATCACTTTTGCATGCTTTGATTTGGAATTTAGCTCACATTTGAATTTATAAGCTGAATCATTGCAAATCTCTTGTATGAATGTTTGTGTATGTGCATTTGGGTGTTATAAGTTGTCTCGGCAAGTCTTTGAAGCCTCATTTGCATGTATATAACACAATTGGGCCATAGTTTGAATTGTATTCGATTTGCTTTGATTAGAGAATTTAGTCATCTTGGAGTTTATAATCGAAATCATAGCAATCTCATGTTTGTATTGTGTGTGCATGTTTGTTGGTGTTATATGATGTTTCGCCAAGCCTTAGATGCTTCATTTTCACTTAGAAATCATCATATATCATCACCATTTGTCCAGGCCTCATCCACGGCCGATTGCACATTCATTCCTAGGCCAAATCTAGTATTTGGCTCAGTTCAGATGTCTGTTGCACCAGTTCAGACGTCTGTTGCACCGCTTCAGATGTCTGAGCGACGCAACAGACATCTGAAAATGCTCTCGGGAAACTTGTTTCCTGCAATTTGCGTCGGTCAGACGTCTGACCCGATGCAACAGACGTCTGATTTAACCATCGGCCAGGAAAATAATTATTTGCGTCAGGTCAGACGTCTGACCCGATGCAACAGACGTCTGACTTATCTTTTGGGAAATTATTTGCTTCCGCTCAGACGTCTGACCCGACACAACAGACGTCTGTCAAGGGGCAAAATATTTGAATTCTTAAAATGATCATAACTTTTTCATACGAACTCGGAATTGAGCGAAATCAGGTGCGTTGGAACCGTCTCGACGAGAGCTTTCCATTGAAACTAAATTAGAGTGATTTTGAGTTCATGATAACTTTTGGTGAAGGAAAACATCCAATGAAAATAACCGAACAGTGAAAAACAAAGGGGCTCGATATCCTTTGAGTCCATTCCGAAATAGTTTAAAACCTTCGGGTGCTAGTTTAGTATTTTTATTCGTTCATTGATCGAAATTACAACGAGTTATCCCTTGATTTCATGTATGTTGTTGTGATGTGAGTTTGTGATTTATGATTTGAGATCATGCCATTGTGACGTGAACCCCCTTGATCGATTTGCCTCGGCAATCGTACTATTGTTTAATGCCACTTTGATGTTATACAAAGAGATTATATGTTATTAGTAGATATCAAATTCTTGTACTAAAATGGTTTCCAATCTTACTTCATTATACGAAGCTAATTTATGAAATCGTTTTATGAACCTTCTTCAAATCTACTAGTATATATTTTATAAACTTTTTCCTCATTCGTATGAGAAATCTAATTAAACGTCTTAGTAAAATCAAGGACTATGAACCCTTGCTTTTGCTTCGATGGTTAATTCTTGGACTCGTCCGATTGAAAACCATGGCAATACTCCTTCTATGATTTTCTCTATTTTGAATAGGAATCAATAACGAGTGTGTTAATATTCGAGAATAGCATGTGGTTATGGGACATGTTGCTATTTTCTTATATTAACTAGCTCGGAGCAATTTCTATTTGCCCGGATCCATGGTATCCGCCTCTATGACATAGTTGTTTGGTTCGCAATTGCCCGACTGGGAATATACGATTTATGACCTTCATCTATGAGATTTCGGTCCAACTTTATATAATTTTCTATGATTTATGATTTCCTCTCTCCGGGGTCACAACCCGGGCACGTTGGGGAGCTTCGGCAGCCCAACACCGCGGAAAGCTTCGGCTCAAACTTATGGGTTCGCTACCTAGAGATCATATCTCATCTTGGTGAACAGGCCTTCCTCTTGGTGATGTTTTCTATGATGTCTTGGTGATTTATGATGTCTTGATGATTTATGATTACTTGGTGATTTATGATTACTTAGTGATTTATGATTACTTGATGATTTATGATTACTTGGTGATTTATGATTTCTTGATGATTTATGATTTCTTGATGATTTGTGATTTCTTGATGATTTATGATTATTGGAATGTTGAATTCCACATTAGCTAGGAGATTATTAGAGATAGTTGTGTTGACATGCCATGTTTCATATTTAGTTATGATTAGATGTATTAGTAGAATCATGTCATCCTGTGTTATATCTTTTGTTATCTCAGTTTATTTGATAAGTACAGCTAGACTGATCCGTTTATTGTTTATTTCCTTATAAATAATACTCGGGTCAGGCCGAGTCATTTTAGGTATTCCTCTGGGACTACTCGCAGGATTGATCTTCCGCTTTCAGCTTGCTACTCTGTCTCTGCAGTTTTATGTACTTTTGTACCTATGTCGTTATCACTTGTTGTGTACATATTCTTTTGTTTAGGTCATGGTGCATGTATCTATTCTTTTGGGATTAGTGGATCTTTGTTTACCCCTATCTTTTTGTACACATCCTTGGTTTATTCATATCTATTCCGCCTTTGTGATATTATTATTTTGTGTCTGGCTTTGAGATATACCATATTTATATTATTGTTGTTGTCTATTTTATACTGCTTTCCGGATTGCATATAGTCGTTGTGTAGTTGCCCTATGTGTCGAATGGTCATGTCGAAATTTTAAATCAGTATCAGAATTCGATGTGCATTCCTCACATGGACCAATCATACAATCGGTCGCCCTTCACAAACCTCATTCTCCGTTATGGTCTACGACATTTCTTTGAAATGAACTGGACGATAGTGGGTATAGAGGCGGGGCGTTACAATTAAATTTAAATGGCCCATGACACTCAGACCTCTCACATTAGCTAGATTCATTTGTAGATGTTGGATTTATCGGTTGGTTCTGGGCAAACTTCTACCACATTGACAACTAACCTCGTGTCGTGTGTTACTATTTAATATATAGATAAACCATTTATACACACACAAAAACAACAATTTATTTGGGGACATTTCAAATCTTACCCTAATAGCATTTATTACGTCATTATTATGCTAAATACATTAATTACGCTATATAAGTAGATTATTTAGTATGTATAAATAACATTATTTTTCGTATGAACCAAGGAGCGTTTTAACGAGACAAAATTGTCAACTTGGTCTACATTCAAGGCATATAAGTTAATTCCCACGTCAGACCGCTACATACATGGCATAATGGCTAGCAGCAATGGGAAAAATACAACATACAATCAAAACTTGCATCCTAGGCTTGTAAGAATAGTCCTAGTAATGAATCAAGAACAAGGTGTAAATTTCTTACATCATATATACACATATATATACATAGGAATTAATTTTTCTAATTTACCCTTTCTTGTGTTATACATAAAAACATTGATATTTGATTTGTTTCAAATCTGAATACGTTCAGATTATCTGTTTAGAATGTAAATCCAAACCTATTCAAATAATAAAACTAATAAAATCTAAACCTTTTTACATCGCAAACAAATATTTAGATAAAAAGGATAAATCAAATAAAAGTATATCACCTAAATGTTCTTCATCTGCTACTAAAACAGGTTCACAAACCCAATATCAATCGACAACTCTTGCAAAATGTATGTATAAATAGGAGATTTTGGAGTTTTATAGTTTGATATTATCATTATTCCAAATCTCCTTAGGCATAGTAATTCATATAATAATCTACAAATGTAGAATATGCCTAAGCAATTACTAATTCCACTCATAGTGATTGGAAATGTCATGGATTTGACGACGTTTTGCCTATTTGATGCAAACTCCAACCCCTAGAAATATATATATATATATAAGAATCAAATAATTAGAATTCTTATATATAAAAAACTTGTGATTCCAGATTTATATTTTAATTCAAATCGTCTAAGAAAAAGAGATTAGAAAAAAAGAATAGATTTTAAGAGAAGAAGAAAACCTATTATGAATTTCTCTGGAATCAATGGTAGAGTGGAGGCACAGGTAGAGAGAGTGGCTATGTTTAGGTATGGAGTCTAGTGTGTTATTTATAGGTGTGTGTGTAAATAAGAACCGTAGGATTATTATGATCTAATCTTAGCTGTTAAACCTTACAAATTAACCCCAAAACCTTACCCAAACCCAACCTTATTGGACATATGATGTAACAAACCAGAAAATCAGAACCAATTTAGAAAATTATTTTAAGAAAATTTTGTTAGAAAATGCGTCAGAATTTAAAAATTGCATTTTTAAATAATAACAAGGCTATTAAAAATAGCCATTTTGAAAAAGACCTCCGTTTTCGATGAAACCACTTTTTTTGGATCCGTAATGTCAAATTATTCCTAGGTTTAAATTTCCATAATTTTTGGAATCAATATGTGAGCGTGGTAAATTAAAACGCGTTTGGTAATTTCTATTGAATTGGATCGACCGTTAAAAAGGCCACTTTCAAATGGTCTCCAAATTCGACGAAATTAATTTTATTAGGACCGTATCGTCAAAAATAGCTAGATTTATTTTTCTGGAATTTTTAGGATCAGTATGTAGCCCCGGTAAATTAAAATGTACATTCAAATTTAATATTGAATGTTTTATATTTTAATTTAAAGAAAAACAGACTGAAACAGTCAAATGGGCTTACGAAATATAGTCCATTGTGTCCGAAATGGGGGTATTTAGCTGAGGGCGACATTCGCTGGGCTTGATTTGGAGTTTGTACGGATTAACGGGCCTTTTTAGTATTAAAGAATTAAATAATTAAATTATAAATAGACTAGGAATTAAAACCCTAATCTCCAGAAAACCACGCCGCCTCCAAATAACGAACGACTCATATCGTCAAACTTTTCTCCTCCAATTACTCTCAAACCACTCAACGAAATTCAACGATCCTTTGGAGGATTTTGTAGAGCTCATCCTCCTCTTCAATTCCATACCCGATTTGTAATTTATCGCTGTGTATTCGAGAAGAACCAACGCCCCAAAGTCCCCCCGTTCAGACCGCCGTTGTGCCCCCTAGCCGCTGTCGAGCTGGGCCCCATCACCACAGCCGGGTACACAGCTCCGTCCTCTCCGACGTGGCATAAACCGATCCTCCCCTCGTGCTTCCAATCTCGTGCAAAATCCGACCCTAGTTTTGAACAGAAAACGAAAACCGTGGCCTGTATAATCAGAGGAAGAAGGTATATATATTTTAATTAATTATAACATTCAAAAGCGTTGCGAAGTTCAATTTAATAATAAAAATCATATCTTTCTGATACGATGTCGAAATCCGATGAAACAGGAACATTGGGACCATGACAACGTCTTCTACATTCTAAAAGAGATCGAAGAAATTTTGGAGCTAGTTATGAATTTAGGCGAAGTCAAAATCAATGTTAGATTTCTAAATTTAAAATAAAATTGGTTGTGATTGCGATGATAAATTTATGTATATATACGCTATATAAAATTTATATATGTGTTGTATGAAATTGGAATTGATTGATTGTGGTTGCGATGAATTGTTGAATCATGTTTTTGTATGACAAAAATGTTCATGTTAGGAATACAAATATTATATTTTTATTTTTTATGAATGACAAAAATGTTCATGTTAGGAACAAAATATATTAACAAAAAAAAAATTATTGTTTATGAATGACAAAAATGTTCATGTTAACATGTTAGTTAAAATAAAATAATTGCATGTAAATATATGTTTTGTTTGATAAAAATGTCACTTTTAACATGTATGTGAAGTGTATAAAATTTACATGTCTTGAAATATATTTTTGTTCATTAAAAATATAATTTTTAACATGAATGTGAAGTGTACAAAATTTACATGTAATAGAATAAATGTTGTTGAATTCGTTGAACGAATTATATATATATGTACATTAAAATTAAAAGAATCGCGCGTGGTAGTTCGCGTTTTGGAATCGTAACTTTAAACGATTATACCGAAAGATCCGACCGTCGGATTTTCCCAAAACTAGAACCGTTGGGTTCGCTTTGGAAAGATCATTCCAACGACATTAAATTTATTAAAATCCAACGGTTATATTTCGAGAAATGTGTAATTCAATTCCGAGTAAAAACAGCGCCAGGGCCGCGTAATGACCTAAAGCGTCGTTCGAATTAAATGGGCTATTTTTATATAAATAAAAATAGTGATAAATCACTATAAAATATTATAAACGATATGGAATGAAAATAAATCAATTCCCCTTGGTTTATAAGGTAATATGGACGGCTAGATTTATTTGACATTAATTTATCAAATTGAATTAAAATTAACCAAAGAAAGAAGTGATTTGAATTATATATATATATTCGAGAATTATTTGAAAAGGCGAGTTAAATCTCATTTCAAATAATTATACGACGACTAAAAGTTGAAGACATTCAAGATGGTGGTTGAAGACCGGCGATCTTCACGTCGAATGGACAACTACTAATGCCCTGAATTGGTTAGCCCCCAGGAATGGGTTAAAGTGGTAGTTGTCCGGACGTACTTGTTGATTGTTCGGATATGTGGGAACCTCTCTTTCGTATTGGACATATGGGACGAGGAATAAGGTGTCTCCAGTTTCGTTCAGACCTAGAACGGACTTGTAAATGGATGTGTGTCTGACATTGGATTTCGTTCTGTGTTGATTGATTTCTATTAAATATATATCTTTTTGGTGGTGGAGAATTTATTCTCTTTCTTAACACCCTTCTCTGAGATGTACGAGCTTAGAGGTTATATATTGATAGACATCAGTCGCATGGCGTGGATTGTCAATGTGGCATGCTAAGATGCAGTTGATCAAGGCTTTTGTTGAAAAACAGAGCCTTGTGGTTGATGATCAAAGCACAACTTTAATTAGCATAGCTTTATGTATAACTTTAATTCGCGAGCCTCACACCCCGGTATGAGTCAGAAACGGGATAAGGGACCCAAGGAGTGCATGTGTTTCTTTCTAGCTAGGAGTGGTGTCATGCTATGGAGCCCAGACATTTTTACTTATGTGGTTGATGGATTGTAAGGGCCCTCGATATATTGGTTGCTACTGGCCAAGTGATAGGTTCGATAGGACTGGGAAACGTGTGTTCAGGAATAACCAATCCACTAAAGTATGTGTGGACCGGCCTTGGAGGATCCAAGAGTTGCCCGTAGGTGAGATCTTGGGTCATCTTGCTAGAGGTGACCCGAATCGGTAAGGAGACCATCCCTAGCCTTGACTCATGATGGAAGCCCAATTTCCAATACGACATTGCGGATTTGATCGTAAACCTATATAGGGCGACATTGTATATGGTAGTTATGCCGTCTAGGATTGATACATTTACTTTGAAAATGTTTTAAACTGACTAGACACTAATAATAATATAAAATGATTTTTGTTTAATACATATCAATCATATTTGACCATTATAAGGTAAAACTTTATCCTCCGGTTTGCGTTGCATTGTGTGATGGGATTTGAGTCTTATGATGGTTTCATTTTTCTAAAAAGCATTGCATTGTTTAAAAGATTTACTTTATTTTATGCACTGACAATCCAATGGAGTAAACCCATTCTGCGTTAGCAGTGTGGTCCTATGATTAGCCTTATTATTAAATAAGTTAAGTAAGATTTCTCATACTAGTCCCATGATTGACTCGTAGTTTGTTTTCACTTGCAAACTCGGGTGTCCCTTATTTTTACACGGGTAGCCAAGTAAACAGGTAACATGATTTATTTTGGATATGCACCATAGCAGTAGGTGCTCTTTCGGCTGAAGACGAAGACTATTTTTATCTCTTATTTTGGACATTTAGACATCACCTTATCAATGTTGTATTTGATGATGTTCTTGACTTGTTATCTACCTATTGGAACCTTTTATGTACTAAGTAGTATCCTGTATCTGTGCAACTGTGATGATGATGACATTTATGATTCCACTGCTATGATGATGAATATTATTCTATGATTTCATGTGTTATGCTATTAACTGTAATCTGCTGATGTGATAAATGTGTTATATTCCAGTGATTATCCTTGCCACCATGGTACGGGGGTTTGGGGTTATCACAGTTGGTATCAGAGCTTAGGTTAACCTTAGCTCCGGAGCATAACATATTTAAAACAACTCATCAAAAATAGAATCAGTAGTATTCTAAGGTGAGTAGCTGATTAGAGATAGGATTAATAATGTCCTAGAACGAGCACAGCAAAATAGCATAATAATCAGTCATTACATCATTGTTTTTCCATATGTCCTTTTGATTCTACCATTCCTTAAAACAAATTATTATCATTTTTGTTGGTCTGACTCTTTCCTTGCTTGTACACAACTGCCTGAGATGAGTACTAGAGCTAGAGGTAGAGCAGGCAGAGGCCAAGGAAGGGGTGAAATCCCCGCTGCTCATAACCAGCCTAATCTAGAGGATGTAGTGCCACTACCACCCTCGCAACCGTTCGATCTTGATAAAGTGGCTAAGAAGTACAAGAATTTCGGAGGCATGCCATTCACTGGTCGTGAAATAGTAACTGAGGCTCAAGCTTGGTTAAATACGCGAGAACGGTTCTTCACGGGCCTAGAGTTAGAAGACCACAGGAAGAGATTCATGGCATCTTGGCTACCTAAAGATGAGGCTTTGATGGTGGTAAACAACGACTATTGGCAATCTTGATGTTGACATGACTTGGGCTAAGTTTAAAGAAATCTTTAATGAGAAGTTTATCCCTCGACAAGAAGTCAAGTGCTTGCATGATGAATTTGCTAATCTCCAGCAAGGGGATCGAACCATTAATGAGTATGTGAGAATATTTGAAGAGCTCTCTGGTTATGCGCCTGAATTGATTCAAGACCAACTTTAGAAGAACAAGCGATTCATAAACGGTCTTTCGAGAAAGTACCACAACCGAGTGACTGCACATATCGAGCTCTCATTTACCAAGGTGATTGAAATGACTTGTAGGTACGAAGAGATTGACAAGAAGAATTCCTAGCACGACCGTAAGAGAAATAAAGCTAGCAACAAAAGGAAGCATTCTGATAAGATGCCCGAGGCGAGCAACATGGAAGCCGCTTAGCCTCCAGAGAAGAGAAAAAGAAAAGGTCAAATGCTTCAACTGCCAACAATTCAGACATTATAATACTGAATGAAAAGCTCCAAAGAAGGCAAGGACGAATGAATCAGGGCCTAGTCAGAATCTTCGAGATGCTAGAGAGTGCTTCAACTGCAACAAGACGGGGCATTTTATTAGGAACTGTCCATTGCTGAAGAAGTCCGAAGTGGCTCATGTGTATGATGGGGCCAGTGCGCCAGCTTCCTCTGAAGGAGCAGGCAAACCAGATGTTTTGGGAGGTACCCTTACTATTAAAAATATTCCTGTTACAGTATTATTTGACACTGGGGCATCACGAAGTTTCATTTCTAGTAACACAGTTAAAAAGTTAAATTTGAAACCAAGAGATCTTAAAGAATCGATTAGTGTCCACAATTCGATCGGAGGTTCCCTTGTCCTCGGGTTATATTGTAAAGTGCCTGTCTCCTATTCTTTTTACCGGTTTCCTTTTGATTTGATTATGATGAATTTTTCTGAGTTTGTTATTATTCTTAGGGTGGATTGGTTAACAAAATATGAGGTCGAAGTTAATGTGCCGAAAGAATTGTTAAGGTTAAAACGAAGCTTGGAAATATTATTTTACCATGCCACGGTTCAGAAACTGATAGAAAAGAATTTTGGTATGCTCTAGAAGTTACTCCTACTTCAATTGAGAATATTCATGTAGTTAAAGATTATGCGGATGTGTTTGAAGAAGCTGATAGCTTACCTCCGCGAAGAGAAATTGACTTCATGATCAATCTGGTTTTGAATGCAAGAACAGTTGTGCACGCTATTCGAAGAATGATGTTGAAAGAAAAAGAAGAATTGAGTAATCAAACTCAAAATCTTTTGTGAAAAAGTCTGATCAGACCTAGCTTTTCAAATTGGAGTGCAGTAGTAGTGTTTGTTCCAAAGTCAGACGGTACTCTCAGATTGTGTGTGGATTACCGGGACCTCAATAAGCAGACACTAAAGAATAAATATCCATTACCACGTATTGATGATTTATTAGATCGCTTGAATGGAGCGCAAGTGTTTTCAAGAATGGACCTAGCTATAGGTTTCCATTAATTGTGTATTGTCGAAGAATGTGTTCCTTTGACAGCTTTCAGAGGCCCAAACTTATTTTATGAGTGATTAGTAATGCCGTTCGGCTTATGTAACGCTGCTGTTTATTTTTTCGATTTAATAAACAGAGTATTCCGCGATGTCTTGAATAAATTTTTGCTGGTTTTCATTGACGACATTTTAATCTTCTCTAAGTCCACTGCCGAGCATGTGAAGCATTTGGAAGAAGTTTTGGAAATTCTGAGAAAGAATGTTTTAAAAGCTAAATTTTCTAAATGCATATTTTGGCAAGAAGAAGTAAAGTTCCTTGGTCATGTAGTATCAAGGAAAGGAATTTCAGTAGATCCAGGCAAGATTACAGCCATTCGAGGTTGGAAGCAGCCTAGCACACCTACAGAAGAAGTTTTCTAGGATTTGTTGGCTATTATCGAAAATTCGTTAAAGATTTTACAAACCTATCTAGTCCATTAACGAAACTTACCAAGAAGCATACAAGGTTTAATTGGACACCTGAATGCGAGGAAGCTTTCCAAGAGCTGAAATTAAGGTTGACTACTACTCCAGTGTTGACTATTATCGATGGCAATCAAGATTTGACAGTCTATACAGATGCTTCTCTTGAAGGTCTTGGTGCGTTATTAATGCAAAGAGGCCAAGTAGTTGCTTATGCTAGCCGTTAGCTGAAGCCGCATGAGAAGAGATATCCTACTCATGATCTTGAGCTGTTAGCCGTTGTGTTTGCTTTGAAAATATGGAGGCACTATCTTTTAAGTGAAAAGTTTGAATTATATACAGATCATAAGTCATTGAAGTATCTGTTCACCCAGAAGGACTTGAATTTGAGGCAGCGACATTGGTTAGAATTTCTTGCAGCATACGATTTAGATACTTTGTATAATCCGGGGAAAGCCAATGTTGTAGCTGATGCGCTCAGCGTAAAGAATGCCATTATCGCTAATCTCATTATTACGCCTTCATTGATTGACAAAATCTCTGTCCTTCAGAAGGATAATGAATTTATTCAGAAGATTAGTAAAAGAGTTCAGGAAGGGGAACCCTCGAGTTTCCAGATTGACAGCAAGGGAGTTCTGAGGTTATTAGGCCGAATTTGTGTTCCGAATATTCCTGAGCTCGGAAGGGAAGTGATGGATGAATGTCACAAGTCCAGGCTTAGTATTCATCCAAGGGTGAGAAAGATGTATCATGATATCATGCATACGTTCTGGTGGAGATCTATGAAAAGAGACATCTCCATATATGTTAGCAGGTGTTCTACTTGCCAACAAGTCAAAAGCGATCACAGAAACATGTCGAATTGTTACAACCATTGGAGATTCCAGATTGGAAGTGGGATTAAATCTCCATGGATTTCATAGACGGTTTACCCATAACCAAGAAAGGCAATGACAATATATGGGTGATCATAGATCGTTTCACGAAGACCGCCCATTTTTTTCCTGTCAGATCGACTAGAATAGCTCAAAGTCTAGCGCAGATTTATTTCAGAGAAATTGGCAGACTACATGGAGTTCCCAGTAGTATTGTTAGTGATCGTGATCCTATATTCGCTAGTAAATTCTAGGAAGCATTCCAAGAGGATGTAACACCCCGTAATTTTAGAACATGACATAAGAGATAATTAAAGAATAATTAATTATTAAAAGAAGAATTAGATGAAATGTGTTACGCCATTGCATTCGTCTCGGAATTCTGCTTCAGATAGAGTCCGAGTTTGCGTAAAACGGATACCGTATAAAGAAGATATGGACGAACAAAGTTAAGCAGAAAAACCGGAAGTCGACTAGAATGCGCTGGCGCACTTCACAAGTGCGCCGGTACAAAAATGCACTGGCGCACCAACCAAGTGCGCCCACACTGATCTAGAACAGAATCCTAGAGTGTTCTGTGATGATGTGTCTTCTTCTGAGTGGCCGGATGATGTGTATTTGAGCTGGGTGGTTCTGATGGACTCCTAGTTCATCTAAAGGCTCTAAATCTCCCTATACACCTATAAAAAGATCCCTAAACCTATTGATTTCTCCACACGAATTCATAAGCGTTTATACGCTGCTAAAACCTAATGTGACCTAGCCTCCACCTTAATCAATCAAATTAGGAGTTCTTCATCATACAATCAACTTTGAAGATTAATCAACACCAAATTAGAATTCTAGTAGAGATTCAAAGACTAATTCAGCGACTATTTTCTAAGAATCAAATCTAAATTAGAGGATCGATAGTCTACTTCAAGGGAGAGCTATTCGGTTTCAGAATACAGATCCCAGAAAACAAGATCGTTCTGTTGTTGTAAGTTCACGTTACATTTCAGAAATAAAAGTTATTGTGATTTTGACATTGTAATAAATCTGAATCTGAGATTATGCCTATTTCTATCTATCTTTCTATCCATTGGATCTATCTCATTGTTAATATTATGTCCATTCTTCGTCTCTTCTTTCTTTTTTTCCCTTTTTTGATTAATAGCCAGGCTACTGCGAGCCTGAGCCAAATCTCATAAGAGATGAACGTACGTTGGAAATAAAATTGGGCATAATATATGATTTGGACAAGACTAGCGCTAAAATTGGGAAAATATTAAATTGGGCATTATTGAGTTGTAACTGATTTGAGGACATAACACATGTTGTATTCAAGAACATAAAGTGTATCGAACATATGACTTGAGATTTGAGGCATAAAGTATTGGACATATGACTTGGGAATTTGGGGGCGTAAATTGAACTGCAAATATGTAAGGCATAGCATAGCTTGTGGTTTAAGATCAAAAATTGGGGTATATATATATATATACCAGTACATATGCACGCCCGATGGGCGTGTGCATAGATGCATTTGACCAAAGATGGAAAAGAAGTGTAGAATAAGCAGTAAACTCATGCGTGTTGTTATACAGAAAATATGGAACAGTAAATGAACACAACAGCACACTGTTTGTGCAGATAAAAACGTCATACAACAACATCAGTAACTATCTCAGGATCAGCTGAGTGTGAAGACAGAATAATCGGAAAAAAAGGACTGAACATAATGGCTGTATAAAGAAGCCAAAGGCTGAATGTTAAATAAGCATGAAGTAACAAAGGAAGCAAAACAAATGGAAGAACTGTTTATAACGCAGTTATCATCATCAGTTACAACTTATTTGCCGGAAGAAACCTGAGAAAGGACAACAGTTTTAAAAAAAAACAGAACAAATATGATGACCAAAAAACTGCATAGGAAAAGCAGGAGCAGTAGCATTAATGTGAATGTGATCGGGAACGTGAACGGCTTTCAAGCTCAGCAAAAAGTGTATCAACTTCCGCAATCTGGAAGGAATAAAAGAGAAGAGTTAACAGTTGGGTTTACAAACTGTCAGTACCATAGAAATGAAAAAAAGTAATGAAGTTAAAAGAAGAACTGACCACTGCCGGGTCGTTCCAGTCGATGTCATCATCATTGTCAGCCTGGACAGTGTGAAGTGAGTTGTGTGAAGTGGCATGATCGTGTGTGACTTGGTCATGGGTACGTTCGTGAGAATGACCGTTGTTCTGGTTCAACTCATCCGGGATTTCTGCTGGAGTGTCATAGCTTGTAGACGCATCATGTTTTCTGTTACGCGAGCTCCTACGTGTCACCCTTTCTTCAGCTGGCGGTGACACGACCTTACCTTTGGCAGAATTTTTGGCCTGTGTATAACAGTATTAGTCGGCTCTTGTAGAAGTGTGCAAAAAAAAGGAAAAAAAGGTAAATCGTAAATATAGTAATGGTACTGGTAGGGGTGTAGTACCCTTGGCATATCTTGCTTATGAAAGTGTAGTAGTTTGCAGTAAAAATAAAGATGAGTAGGGAAGATGACAATGAAGTAGTGTATGTGGGGAGGTTTATATAGAAGTAAAACATGGTAGTGGGAATGCTGGTTAACACGTGTATGAAAAAGGGGCAGTAGAAAGGAGAAAAAACAGGTGATCTAAATGGGAAGAGGTTATGAATTGGTAAATACTGGAGAGAAGCTAGCATGAAAAGTTGGTGAAGAGGAATGAATGGAAAAATGAGATTTATTTGTCTGTCTGTAATACGTGTTGAGTACAGGGCAGAAATGTGTTAGAAAATAAATAATGGAGGAGTTAAAACTTGTAAAATGTCGACTTGTAAGTTCCAAATAGCAAAGTAATGAATGTTTAAAAAAAGTGGTAGTAAATTAAAATAAGGATAAAATCAGGAAAATAAGTAATTACAGATACTGATCCGTTAACATTCTCTAGTTATTTGTTTTCTGTTTGTGTTTAATGTCCGTCGGTATGATGACGTAAAGATTGAATGTAAATGATTTTTGAATGTGAAAATTGTAGTTTATGGAGTAGCAGGTAAATAGCAATGAAAATCGAGTTAAAAAAAAACAGTACTGAAAAAGAGTACCTTAATTGGGTATATATCTCTGTATACATCATGTTTAGTACCATTGGAATCATTGTATTACCTGTGGAAATTACATAAATAGTATTAGCATTTAAAGTATTTGCATGTAAAGGGAAAAAAATAGAAATTTAGGCGGATTAACAAATCAATATACGAAGTGATGTTTGCTATTTATGGCATTTAAGTAAACATATTGCAGGACAGGGGTACGTAATCACCGTCAAACTACTATGATCGAATCGATGTTCAAAATGAATATCATACATAAGAAGAATTCCTAATACAATAAAGTATATTTAGATCCATGCTAGCAGTTATATAGATCAATTTCTTTGTCGTCATATTCAGTGTACTCACGTGTTCAATATCCAAATTAATCTCAGCATCACATGATGTAATAACTAATTTGATCGCATTATAATATTCATCGATGATTTGGTGTAAAGATTGAATGGTTAGGATCAGCTGGGGACAGGGGACAGGTAAATAAGGGATAGAAAAACTGAAATTGCATTGATATATGCATATATCTGGTTAGCCACTATTTTGAAATTCAAAATATACCCAACTGAAATGAGTGTGCATTCAATGTCCGTAATGTAATTAAATTGCTGACACCATACAGATAACATTCCACTCGTCTTAACATTATATATGCACATATTATTGGCCTGTATTAATGAACACAGTCTCGTAGGCATAGCAACGGATATTTAACGCACTGTAATTTATAATTACTAATACCATAAGAGTATGAAAAATATATCATTAATGCTCACCCAAGATAAAGCATCTGGTTCCAGTTTCTTGTCCTCAACCCTCATCATCTGAATAGTTACGCAATCCGTGTGCAGCAGTCATCGACCCTAGTCATGTTAATAGTTACCCAAGATTAGTACTTCCTATCTTCACTGATAAAAGAAACATTGAGTGCAACAGTCCCGTTTTCAGTCAGTGCATTTATGTTGGATGTTGATAAATCTGAGGATTAAACAAACATATGTTTCATTTTGCTATTAAATATGAAAATAAAGGTACATTTGGTAACCTAAATATCGTTTAATGTACATGCCAACAAATTTTCCGTCAACGTCAGATAATGACGTGCGTAAAATATTGTATCATTTTCAGATAGAAAGTTTAAAAATTTAAGATATAAAAATACCTCTGTTTTATCGGAATGTTTACGGTAGGTAAATGGTAGACCTGAATTGCATTCCTTCCCTTTTGTGGTCAGCTCACATCAATCCTCAGTATACAGGAAAAAAAATAAAAATAAATGTTAAACAAATACAAAACTGAACAAATAGGACGTCGACGGCATGTAGTTTTTAAAATTTGGAGAATTCAACCGCAGAAATGTAAGCCGAATGAAACGTAGAAATTGTGTAGAGGTCAAGAATAGAGTAAATGATTCAGAACTAATTGATAAAGTAGAGAATGTAGAGCATGTAGAAAGCAGAGAGTAAGTTAAAGTATACCTTAATTTGTTTTGTGTTGAGTAGACGGGCCGTAAGTAATTAGAAGGGTGGTTATGTCATTCCTCCAATCGACGATTTGAGGTGTTGATGAATGCGGTCAGCACTGCAGGGGGGAAAAAGTATTAAATTTTTGAACGAAACGACAGAGTAAATGAGTTAAAAATTATAGAGTAGAGAGCGTAATGTTGATGTAACCATACTGCTAAATGTATTATACTGATTAGAATGGAAGTGAGTTGTGAAAACCCTTGTTATCTTATTCCACCTGCCGGGAAGGATTGAATGCTGTCCAATGGAAATTGCTGGGATGAATAACCTGAGATAGTACAGACGACAGCTTTGTAAAAGCAAAATGAATTGCAAATAGAGTAAAAAGTCTGAGAAATTTACATTTCCTCTCCTCCTTTTCCGGGCTTGAGACCGGCATCAAATGAATTAACATTTGATGGCGGAGTTAAAAATGGGGGGGTGGGGGGTTTTTTTTTTCTGGTGTTATTGCGACATGTTTATAGTCGTTAATGGTTGTGAATGGGGGGGATAAGGTGGGGAAAACATTAGTCATGTTAATGGCAGGTAAAAAAGTGTGAACATTGGATGTAGCAGACATGTAAATGCAAAAGTGCAAATAGATAAGATGTCGTTAACAATAGTTATTACTTTGTGTGACGTAAAGAGAGTATGATAAAAAAATGCCTAACTCATGTTTGAAGTACATGTTAGTAAAACATCCTTGTAAACAACATTTCTCGTATGCGTACCATCTTTTCGTGGAATGTTTCCATTTTGAACTAAAATTTTTGTTGTTTGTCGTGCAATACCTCTAGATAAGGCTACATATAGCTGACCGTGGGTAAAAACATGTTGCTGTAGGTAGATACCTACAGTACGAATGGTTTGTCCTTGCGATTTGTTGATCGTAAGAGCAAATGCCAGTTTAATAGGAAATTGTTTTCTAATAAGTGTGAAAGGCATGCTAACATTTTCCGAAGGCTTTAATGGTATTCGGGGAATAAATACTCTTGTACCACGGAAATGACCAACCGCAATTTCTGCATCAATAAGATTTCTATGGAAAACACGGCATATTAACCTTGTTCCATTACATAAACCTATCTTAGGGTCAATATTGCGAAGAAGCATAATTGGAGAACCAATTTTAAGAGAAAGTTTATGTGGCGGTAATCCGCTTGGGGCAAGAGAATTTAAGAATTCATGTTGGTACAAATTATGTGTGTCCTCTTCAACGGAGTCGAAGGAGTAGTATGTAAATTCCGTACCGGGAAACATGTCAATCACAGTAGTGTTAATAGCATCAACAGTATCATTTGTGGGGGCTAAAATGGCTCTATTCAAAATAGAAGTAGCGTCGTATATCGTATCACTAATCGCTGGGAAAACATGATCAACTAATGAATAAATAGGATTTGCATTGTTCGACGATATAATAATATCATCAGGGAGTTTTATCATGTCATCATGCACATATGGTTCATCTCCGTTTCCAATACGTAAAACAAAGGTAGCATATGAAGGATCATGTATAGCACGCATATTTTGTGTCAAGTGGAAAACCTGTACGTGTGACCATATGTATGATTGTGTAATACATGCATCAACAGTTTCAGCTCTAGTACCATTTTGTACAATAGGCAAAACTTGTCGAAAGTCACCACCTAAAATAACAATTTTGCCACCGAATGGTTTATCTGAATTACATATATCTCTAAGTGTTTTGTCTACAGCCTCAAAAGCATGTCGATGAGCCATTGTAGCTTCATCCCATAGAATGATTGTGGTTTCATAAATAAGTTTTGCAAGATCAGATTGTTTAGGAATGTAACAGGTAGATGAAGAGTCAAGCAGTATTGGTATTTTAAATCTTGAATGGGCAGTACGTCCACCGGGCAATGCTAGAGCAGCAATTCCCGATGTTGCAACTGCAAGTGCAATTAAACCTCTACTTCGTGAGTGAGCTAAAATAGACTATACAAAAATGTTTTCCCTGTACCCCCCGGCCCATCTATGAAAAAAACAGAATTTATATTATCAACAATAGAGTTCATGATAACATCAAATGCATGTCTTTGTTCAGAATTTAAGGAGTTAATAGACTCGATGTCTTCTTGTGGTACATGGACAGAATTTTCAATGAAGACAGCAGTGCAAATATTATTGGCAGACTCGAAATCAACAGAATAATTTGGAAAATCATAGTCAAAAACTGATTTGTTGTACTGCTGTAGCAACTTGTTAAGGTCTGAGAGACAAACATGAGTGAAATATGTAATGTCGGTAATTGAAGAAGTATGTCGATAGTCTTCAATCATGTATTCAAACAAAAAATCCCACATTTTACGCACATGAGTTGGTTCGCAATAAACTAAAATTGTAACAAATAATCTTCTAAGTGCAGTTGGCATATGTGTGTTAGAAGCATCTCGTAAACAGTCATAAATATCATCATCATTTTGTAATAAGCCTCTACATTCAGCAGATTCTTTGAATGTGCGGTATTCTGTTCCTTGAACTGTACGTAAATCAGTAAAAGATAATGCGCCTCTAACGTGTGTAAGGAGTAATCTCAAGAAATATCGATCACCGTCAGTGGGTGAAACGGTATAAATTCTACCTATAACCCTACGATTGTTTTGTCTATGAATCCATAACTTATGTTTATTGTCCCACCAATATCTTTGTGGGAACTCGTGGTAAAATAACTGTCTTGCCTCTTCGTCGATAACGTTTGTACTAAAATATTCAGTAAGCATAGTTTTTGTTCTACTGTCATCGTTTAGTATATCAGTTAATTGTTCGGATGAAGAAAAATGCAATTGCTGCCTATTTGGCAAATGAATTTGCAGACCAATAACAGAAGGTACAATGCTGTTAAGCTGGAACTTAAAGATTCTCCATAACGACTCAGGTGGACAAACCCAGCGAGCGTTAGCAAATTTAGATATTTCATCGTTGTTATCGACTGCTGAGGCTGAAACACCCACGGAAACACGGTCAGACCCTTTGTACACATACTTGTAAAGATACTTGACGGATTTAATACTTGAACATATTTCAACATTTAAATGACAGTCATATTTTAGTAGTAAATAAGGGTTATATGCACTACCCAACGATTGTCAATTGTGTTATTGTTTGAGTTATTTTGTGTCATGTTATCGCGTCTCCTATATATTGGGTATGAGTCGTTTCCTTGTACGGTAACAGGAGCAAATGGTTTTGGGAAACCTTTTTTGCATTCACCATTTTTCATGCATGTGGCATTAGTGTTAAAATGTCCGCACGGATGATGAATCATGTTTTTTATAACAGCCGCATGTAAATCACGTTCTAATTCTTTACACGGAATTTCAGCTCTAACAACGGAGTCATACTCATCGGGATTACTAATCTTATCGTTGTCAGCTACAATTATTAAAACATGTGCGTGTGGCAGTCCTCGTTTTTGAAATTCAACAACGTGTACATGTGCGATAACCCTGCCTAAAACACCTATGTCAAATAAATCATGTTTTAATTGTTCTAATTTAGCACGGAAAATTCTAGTTGTTAGGTCAGGTCTATCTTGCGGTAGTTGCCCGGGAAGCAGTTCGTTTAGTATTTCAGGCCATTTAGCATTACATGTCATCGTAAGAAAAAAATCAGGTTTTCCATACCTTTGCACTACAGCCATTGCATCTTGATAGCGTTGAAGCATATCTCGTGGACTACCAATATGAGATGACGGAAGAATTTTTTTCATTCCTACATTAGCTGCCATTGACATTGCAGAAGTACATGTAAGATAAGAATGTATGAAGCGGACATAAAATAAGTAAGGAAGGAAGCGTTTGAAAATGTAAAGTACCGGTAGACGTTTCGCCTGCAATCAGTGCATCCTGCAGGCCTTGATACAAATCAGCCCTTATTTTATCTTGATGAGTACGAACATATCTCAGTCACATCGTTTCAATTTTAACATACATATCTACGACATATTGTTGAAAAAGCCGGCCTGCAAGCAAGAGAAGTGATGTGTCTCCAGGTCTTATCTGCGAGAAAACGAATGTAGTACGGAGTGTAAAGGTCAAGTTAAAAAAAAATGAATGTGCAGAGTGAGGTAATCAAACAGAATTAAAGCATTACATGAAATAAGGTATGAAATGGGAAGTATCCTGAATCCAGAAGATATAAAATTAATAGTAGTAATAGTAAGATGCATATGAAATTATAAGTATGTACTGTGAAACAATCGTGAACAAACGTAGCATGATATACGTGGGGCACAACATAATGTCAACATAAGGTAAAATAAGTGTTTAAAGGTGAGAGATAATCATTTACATCGACGTTTGTAAAAATAGATTTAAGATCATCACGTGTTCACATATCATTTTCAATTACCATAAACATACCTGTATAAGGTGTGAGTAATAAGATGCACAACTAATTTCATTGTCTCCACTATCGTGTAAGCTCAAATCCCAACCATGGTGACCGTAGGGAAGCAATAGTGGGTACTGTAGTGGATCATAATATCCAGCTGTATCTGGAACCCGTTGTAGATGTCCAGACTGTGTTCTGACAATTATGTCCCTACCTTGTAAATCATCGCTTTCGTCGCCTACAATTATGGCGGCAACTTGTGATGCAGTAGGCATCTCATGAACATGTCGATCAATTGTGATCTCTTTAATTTTAATTCTGCAAAGGTGCATATCAGGACGTTGTCCCAGCTGACGTAGAACAGAAACAAATGGGTTAACTGAATTCATAACAGCAGTTATAATTTGAAGTAGCTCATGTCGTAAAACTACGTTATCCAGCTGTCGATTTTCAGTTTCATGTTCTGTGTCATAAATGTATAGCTGTAAATATCGTGGTCTGGTTCCATCAGCAGGTAGCACACTGCCAATACGGTGGTAGATGGAACCATGAGCACGATATGAGTAAACTCCATCCATTCCGTTAGCCAAATTTTGGTCAATTTCGGCACCCATTGATGTGAAAGCAAACGCATTGTTGTACGATCTTATATTAGTTCGGAAGTGCGTGCCAACTTCGGTTTGATCAGTGAACAGAGCAAGCAACTGAGGCGGTGCAGAAGGTAGAGAAATACGAAGCCTACCATTTGAACAGCAGGAACCTGAAGTTTCAAAAGCAAATTTTTTTGCTGTGCATAAGGTACAGGTTGTTGGTTGTGGGAGGACATACTTGCGAAAGGCACGGTTGGCTACAAAATTTCGTGCACAGTTAACAGATGTTCTCAATGTTTCAAGCGGAACAACATTATTATCAGCTGGTTGAATAAGAGTGAAAAATAAGTTAAAATCAAATATAAATGCAACCTACGGGATGAATGCAGCAGAATTTATGAATATTATATGAAATAGTACCATTGACAGGTCCATTTTGTTGTGCGGTAGACTGAAGTCGTTGTGAACGACGTCGTTGTCTACGGTTAGCTAGCTGTTGTTCATGTTCATCGTCAGACAGCCTAGCACGTCGAGCTCGCTGAGCAAGACGTCTATTTTCTCGCTGTTCACTATCCATCGGGGTAATGAACAAAGTTGAAAGAGTATAAGCGTATGAGCAGAAGAGTACAGGTAAAAATATGGCAGCAGGTATTATAGAGAGAGTGTGAATGAAGGAAGGTAAAGATACGAAGAGGAAAAGAGAAGTTGGTATAGTTGTGTAAATATTTTTTCAGCTGGCAAAAAAACTGCATAAAATAAGGAGGAAAAAATGCAAGTTTTAAAAAAAATGGAATAATTCAAGGAGGACCGAGCAAAGTTGAAAATAACCGTTGTTTTTTTAATACCTTAGTAGTAAATATAGGATAATAATGCAGCAGGTAAATGATAGAAATGTGAATAAGTATAATAGATTATTACATAAAATCCAAATGATTGTGTACTCATAATATTCGAAAAAACTGAAATATGAATTACTCATACTTTTTGACATATATATTTAGTGGAAATATGTGCGTAAATTATGCTGAAATCACATTCGTCCATCATAAATGAGATAAATATAGGTCAACGTAGCAAAGTCAGAAGATAAGCTTTTGTATGTTCGGTTGTACAAAGCTGAGTATAAGAATCGTATAACAAAGATGTAAAGGCTCAGTGTAGGTTCAGGAAATACGTACGGACGCAATGTAATGTCAAATTTGAGTTTTTTACATAAACATACAACATAAGTTGAATGTGAATGCAATGTGACGACATTAGTACTTTACAAATGTTATGCAATAAGTGTCGACGGTATTACGATGAAAGTAAATGCAGGCATTTGATCCATACCTTTTGGTAGTTGTGTCGGTGGTGCCGCAAATGCGCCAAGTAAAGAAAAGAGAAGAAATATGCTTCGGGAATTAAACTGGTTGAATAAATGTACTATGCAAATATAAGTGCATATCGATTCTGGTCCGCATGCTGATCCAGCTTTCACATAACAAACTGGATGCAACATTTTGTAGAACAACCGAGGAGAAGGCCGAATTTCACCGGTAATTTCTTCATCTGAGCCGTGTCGTCGTAGTTGAGAAACCGTGCCTCGCCAAGTACAACGGCTGCAGCAGTTTCTTCAACATCTGACTGGCAGAAGAAAATCACCCGTAATGAATTCAGGTCACACTTGTCCTCATAGATGACAAACTGTGCCTCGCCATTAACGATGGCTGCATCAGTTTGTTCAACATCGGACGGGCAGCAGAAAACATGCGTAATCTGTTAAATTGAGAGTACATAAGTATAATAGCAGTTGGTTAAATAATTATGATCACCTTCATGATTAACTTTTTTTCAATAAAATGCAGTACAATTTACCTTCCCCGTCTTGTCGTCTACTTCTGTCTTTCAACCATATTAGTACAGCAAGCCATACTTATTGCCGCTTCATGGCCATTTAGGTCAAGTTCTTTGTATTTCACACAAATTTGTGCATATTCGTACTCCGTCATAGTGCATGTTGTTCTCACTATCTTTCACTTGGTCGTACATCTTCTGCCCTCCATTTTACCTTGCATACAAATATCCGTAATGCACAAAATTATACTGACTGTCGATTATAAGACAAAGCAAGATAAATAATATGACAGTACAATCAGTTGTGTAAATAAATATGATAACATGCATGATTAAAAGTTATGAGTAAGTTAACCGAAGGTTGCTGCTTACAACAGCATGTGTCACTCCTTTCTACATCCATTGTCAAAGAATGCAAAAGGAGGGACAGAAGAGTTAATGATAGTTGACAGAAAATTTTTATGATACTTGTTTATGCAAACCGTATTCAAGTGTTGGTAGAACTCTGTGACGGTTAAAGATGCAGAGGAAAAAAAACAGCAGGACTATATTCCGAAAACTCGATCAAGCAAAAGGAACGATTAAAAAAAAAATTTTCCAAAAGTGTTAACGTACAGAACACGGTTAGAATAAAAAGTGTAAGGTGAGAAAATAACTGCTGAGGAGAACATAAGTATAATAGCAGTTGTGTAAAACAATAGTGCAGGTGTACCAAATGTAACCGCGTTTGCAAAACAACTCTACACAACCCAAAAAAAATTCAGTTTTTAAATGGACAATGGTGTACGTTTAAACAATGAAATCTCATGAATTATGTAAAGACATTTGGCAAACAAATGGTTATTATTTATACAGTACTATTTCATTGCTAAGAATACGGTTTTATGTAGTATAATAGTAGAACAATACTTGGACGTACGACAGATTTAAGTTATAATTTTTGACAGCAAAGAATAGCACGTTAACAGTGAACATGTTGGCACTTAAATGTACCTTTGGAACAAAGCAGTTACAAACTGTTTGGCGTATCATACTAATAATACGGTACATGGAATTAACGCAAGTTAAAAATAACAATTTAGGCCAAAAGTTAAACCAAATGAACACATAACATGTTGGGAGTTATATTTTGCAAATAAGGAATTTGAAACTCGTTGGAATTATTTGTCGGTGGAAAGTCAATGGCAATACGGGTGATGGGGTAAGAGTGATTAAGGTAATAAGTAACAATTTAAAACAAAAATAAAGTAAGATAAAAGTATAGTAATAACTCGGATAAAAGAGAACAGCATAACAAAAGATAAAAAGACATACATATAACGTAGCGGAAAATGAGTAAAAAAATTGTTCTTGCCTTTTTTTGTTTGATCCATTCTTTTATCAATTTATACATCGCATGTTATAAAACATCCTGCATTATCTTTGAAATCTGTCAAACTGGGTACCTCCTCCATCCCGTCATAATGATATAGTATGCAGGAAAAAAAATAGCGCAAATGTATAAAAATAATTTTGGATGAAGGATTTACTACTGTGTACCATAGCAAGGAGTTGTGAGATTAAAGCATTACAAATACCCAAAAGTGTATGAAGGCTGAAGGTAAGTGCTAAACAGCGTATGAAAATTTCATCATCTAATTTATACTGAAAAGGACGTATATCAGTGGTCAGACTTATCAGGTACGGTTAGCAAATTGTTTGTAAAATGTAAAGACAAATATCCATGAATATTTTGTACAATTAAACAGTACAGGTGGATAATTTAGTCCGACCGTATCGAGTGGTAAAACATTTGAACAAAAGTTGTTTGTACTCAGAATATTAGTTAATATACCATGTATACAAGTGAAGCAGTTGACAATGTATGAATGTATTGTATTGTGATATAAAATTTATCAATATAATATGGTTAAGTATAGCACACAACAGATGCACGTATGAAAACACCATATTCTGCTATGAAAAGAATGACGGGAGGCGCAATAATACGCACGAACAGTGAATATAGCATCAGCAAAAGCATTAGTGACGTGAGCTACCATGTGAGTGTTTCAAAGTTAAGCACGTAATAATTAGTACTAATATAGGTCATTCAAATTTGGTACGTACGTCGATGATACATCGGACGAATGGATGTCCAGGTGTACAAACATGGATAACTGGTGGTTTGGAGAGAATACCATTATGGAAGAGAAGTAGGGTGAACTGATTATACGTGCTATCAAAAAAGAAAAACATGTGTTACCTAGCAGTATGTGAGATAATCACAAACAGCAGTGTGTGACAAAGAGTAGTATGGGACATAATGACACGTAATATTTGCTTACTAAAAAATTTAAATCACGCAATACAATTAAACATCAGTTTGTGTAATCCAATTTTCGTATGTGCTAAATATCAGTTTAATGAAATAATTATCAGTTCATAAATAATCGGTAATAAATTTGCGTAAATACAGAAACCGGAGGTCTACAAACACATGAAGGTAGCAAACTTTATGGGTATAATATCCTTAACCATATCAGACAACAGATTGAGGTATGAAAAGTTGTTGGTGATGTCAGTGTTAAAAAAATAAGCAGCAATCGTAGTAATATAGATGGTATAAAGTTCATATGGACCTCGGTGGTACAGGACAGAAATCAATTTTGAGCTGGTCAAACGCGTCTACCTGCAGGGTTGGTGAAAATAACGTTAGGGAAGAGCAATAAAGTGAACTTAGTGTACTACAGTCGGAGTTTACCTGAGCTGAACACGTCAGCGACGGAAAAAACATTGTCGCGGGTGTACAGAAGCAGATCTGCACAGCAGTAGGGCGTAACCTTCCAGATCTGGACAGCAGTTCAGTATGGAAGGATAAGGAAGGCAGAAACCACAAATAACTGGCGGTGAATAGGGAACAAAGCACTGAAGACGTCAGCGACGGAAAAAACGTTGTCGCTGGTGTACAGAAGCAGATCTGCATAGCAGTACGGCGTAAACATCCAGATGTGGACAGCAATTCAGTATGGAACGATAAGGAACCCAGAAACCACAAATAACTGGCCGTGAAGACGGAACAAAGCAGGCGGAGTTGGGTGTTAATAGGAGATGTGAAAACTACGAAAAATAAGTCGGTAGTCCAGTATGTTTGAACGGCAGACGCCATTATTTTTTACAAAAGAAGAAGGAAGAAGATGGAAAGAACGGAGTGGAAAAGTGGAGAAAAAAAAAACTGCCGACATACTTTGACCAAGGGTAACCGGCGTGCTTTTGGGAAATGTGTTTTTCCAATGACAAAATGGTCCCTGCCCATAAACGTTGCCCTTAAGTTCAATTGGAGTGGGAGAAAAGGACTTTTCTGACCATTCAAAAAAGCTTCACCAAGGAGGGGTATTTGTATTAATAGTATATATATATATATATATCTTTGGGAATCAATTTTGACTATGAAATTGGTCCAATCATATCTCTCCTTGTTGTATATCGGAATTGTAATCCTTTTTAAGTTCATGATAAAATTCTTGTCAAATCTATATGCCTGTGATGATTCATGATGATATTCATATCATATCTATATGCCTGCGATGTATTCTATGCAAAACTTGTCTTTTTAGTACATCAAGTTTATTGGACCAATAGTTCTTATCATCATATGACTATACCCATCCTTACGATGTTCCATCTTGCTTCTCCTCTTATTTTATGAATCTTGAGTTAAATCTCGAAATATGTACGTTATGAACGCGGGGATAATTGGGTATAACATGAAATTGACATTATTTGGCATAATTTGGAACATGTAGTATTTCATGACTGTTAAGATGCAATTGGGGGAAATTTGACATGAATTATAGAATATTGACATATTAAACCTAGAATTGGCATGAACGACAAAGTATGAAATTGGTATATAAATCAAGTTTTAGGCATAATTGTTATTGTTGCGAATTTGGGGTAACTTGAGCATTAAATCTAGATTGGGCATAAAATGTAAATTGGAACCTTAAATCTAGATTTGTCTTAACTATTGATTTGCTAATTAGCATGTAAAATCTAGATTTAGGTATATATATGGTAAATGTGTAAATTAAAGATGAATATGCCTAACCCGAGGTTAGATTGAGTTGTGGTGTAAAACTGCCCGGAACCGCCCGGCACATCCAGTAACCACAACAATACCTATCTAATGTGAGAGGTTAGTGCATCATGCCCAAGAAAAACCCGACTTTAGATTGAGTTGTGGTGTAAAACTGCCCGGAACTGCCCGTCACATCCAGTAACTGCAACAACACATATGTAATGTGAGAGGTTGGTGCATTAATAAATCAATTAATGCTAATGAACAAAATGAATGAGTAGGGTTAAGTTCATAGGAACACTTAACCAATATAACATGGATGACTAGGGTTAAGTAATGAGGAACACTTAACCAATTTGAGAAGATGGATGACTAAGGTTAAGTTAATAGGAAACACTTAACTGGTATAGCATGATAAATGGAAAAGGTTAAGTTAACACTTAACCAATATAACTTGATTTGTGGTAAGTTTAAAGTTAAAACAGGAGGGCTACACTTAACCAATATAAATTGATTTGTGGTAGGGTTAAGTTAACACAAGAAGGCAACACTTAACCAAAGTAACATGACAAGTAGGTGGGCTAAGTTAACTTGAATTGATTTATGACACTTAACCAATACAAACACGTGGGGTTAAGTTAACAAGAAACACTTAACCAATCCAACATGATAAGTGAGGAGGGTTAAGTTAATAAGAAACCCTTAACCAACATGACATGGTAAATGGGTGGGTTAAGTTAACATGAATGGATAACACTTAACCAATATGGCATAACGTGCGGGAGGGTTAAGTAAATATCGAGTTGGGTGTGTAATATTAGTAAATATAGGCCCACAAACTTAATCATTAAATAAACATGCTTGACGGGAGAGTTAATTACATATCGAGTTGGGTGGGTAATATTAATAAATATAGGCCCACAAACTTAACCATTAAATAAACATGCTTGAATCAGCGGGAGAGTTAAGTACATATTGAGTTGGGTGGGTGATATTAGTAAATATAGGCCCACGAACTTAACCATTAAATAAACATGCTTGAATCGGTGGGAGGGTTAAGTACATATCGGGTTGGTGGGTAATATTAGTAAATATAGGCCCACAAACTTAACTAGTAAGAAACCCTAGTAACGGGGACCCATTTCAGCAGTAACCCACATAGAAGTATCATGGTACCCTGAACTAGGCAGGGTGGGGCATGATTACTGGGCTGATTATAAGCGGTCAAAGTAGTGGCGGGGGTACGTCAGTGTAGGTTCCAACGGTTTACGGGCGTGCACATACTCCGGAGTGGGAAAAAGCAGGCACTGAGTACTAGTAGTCATACACCATGCATCTTGAATCGTGTCGGGTTGCTACCATAGGGATTTATACACCTTATGGTAGGACCAGTACAGGTTATCTACACGTAAGAGAGGGCCGATTGACACAGACACAAGGACAATTAGTACAAGTAGGGAGCTGATCGACAGGGTAGTAAGGGTACATCTAACATCTACATGGCAATTAGGCTGATTGAGGTAAGATCCTCATACTAGATGTACACCTAAAGGCTACCAAAATTGCGGGGATTGGGATCACGTTATCATATGATCATTTTATACAGATTACTAGTTGGGACACTAGTTAGGTGGTGCAGAGATATAGAAATCATATGTAATAACCCGAAAATCTGGGCCAGTTTAAATTTTTTATTTTGGCAATTTAGTGAATTTTGAATATTTAAAATAGATCATTTTAAATAATATCGACGATAAATTTAATTTGAATATAATTCGAACGTATATATTATATACGTCATCGTTAGAATATAAATAATTATATATAATTATAAATAGAATTGAAAATGGCGCGGTAGTTCGATAATTCGATTTCAAACTTCAATTGAACATACCGGGTGCAAAACAATCCGGATTTTAGTAAAACCAAAAACATTAGGATCTATTTGAGAATATCTTTCCAACGAATCTGAAAAATCAAAATTCCATAGCGGGAATCAAAAGATATGTCCAGTTGAAAATTCTGAATAGTCGCTATGGAATTCAGGCCCTTAAAAATGGAAATTTTGCAAACGACCTCGAATTTCGACGAAACCACTTTTGTTGGGTCCGTGATGTCAAATTATTGCTAGGTTTCAAATTTCATAATTTTTCGAATCAATATGTGAGTGTGGCAAAGGAAAACGCGTTTGACCAGTTTCAGTTGATTTTAATCGACTGGAAAATGGCCATTTTTCCAACAGTCTCAGAATTCGACGAAACTAGTTTTGTTAGGACCGTATCGTCAATACGAAGCTAGAAAATATTTTTCGAGTTAGTATGTGACCCCAGTAAATTGAAATGCGCGTTCAAATTCAATATATATAGTTATATGTTGATTTTGACGGAAACTGATCGAAATGATCGAATCAGCTTATGATACATATCCCATTGTGTTCAGAATGGGGGTAATTAGCTGTGGGCGACAGGCGGTCGGCCTCGTTTAGAGGTCGTATGTAAAAGTCAACTTTTTGAATTAAATAATTAAATAAAATAAAAAAACACTTCCTCTCTCTTCCCCTTAATTCCCTCTGCCCCCCTTCTTCGATTTTCAGAATCATTTCAAAAAAAAATAGAAAGAGGAAGTCGGGGGGGAGAATTCGCCACCGCCCCCCCCCCGATGGACCGCCGCCGCAAAGGAGGGGCGCCACCTCCGAACCCCCACCCCCTGCCCTCGCGACGCGAGCTACCCCCACCCCCCCCCCCCCCCCCACCTGCGCGCAATCACGATACCCCCCCTCCTCTGCCTCGCGCCGACACCCTCCCCCCTGACCATTCGACGAACCCCTCCGCCTTGCCTCCCTCCTCCATCCAGGAAAGCGCCCAATCCCCTCCGACGATGCTCCAGCAACCACGATTCGACTTCTACAATAAAAAATAGTGAGTTTTATATTAGTTAATTGTGTTTATTTATATATATTTTATTGTGTTATAAATCTGAAATTATATTAAAGCATAGTTTTTTTTTAAAATATACATAGCGCGGCATTAAAAATGTTATCTTTTTATGAAGTAGCGTTGTAAATGTAAAAATATGATTTTTATATTTTTAAATATTAAAAATATGATTTATATATTTTTAAAGTATTAAAAATATAATCTTTATTATGTAGAAGGTGTAAAAATATGATTTTTGTTTATGTAGAGAATTAAAAATATAATTTTTACATGATAGGAATATTAGAAATATCATCTTTGTATATGTAGCGAAATAAAAATCTGATTTTTATTATATATACGTCGAAATAAAGAGGTGATTTTTATAATGATGAAATCTATATTTTTGAAATGGCGAAATCTATATTTTGGAAAAGGCGAAATCTTTATATGAAGAATAGCATGATAAAAATATAATTTTTATCTATATAACATCGATGTAAAAATAGAATTTTTATCCATATAATAGCGGAGTAAAAATTCGATTTTTATATATTGAATAACGAAGTAAAAATTCGATTTTTATATATTGAATAACGGAGTAAAAATACGATTTTTATATATTGAATAACGGAGTAAAAATTCGATTTTTATATATTGAATAACGAAGTAAAAATTCGATTTTTATATATTGAATAACGAAGTAAAAATTCGATTTTTATATATTGAATAGCGAAGTAAAAATTCGATTTTTATATATTGAATAACGAAGTAAAAATTCGATTTTTATATATTGAATAACGAAGTAAAAATTCGATTTTTATATATTGAATAACGAAGTAAAAATTCGATTTTTATATATTGAATAACGAAGTAAAAATTCGATTTTTATATATTGAATAACGAAGTAAAAATTCGATTTTTATATATTGAATAGCGAAGTAAAAATTCGATTTTTATATATTGAATAACGAAGTAAAAATTCGATTTTTATATATTGAATAACGAAGTAAAAATTCGATTTTTATATATTGAATAGTGAAGTAAAAATTCGATTTTTATATATTGAATAGCGAAGTAAAAATTCGATTTTTACATATGTAGAGAATACGGGCAACGAAGATGACAAAAAGGCGAGAACGACGAAGGTTTCTGCAAATGAAGTGTCGTGAAGTAGGGATAGCTTTCGGTGAGAACTTCTCACTCAAATTTTCTTTTTCTAGTTATATATATATATATATATATATATATATACTAGGATGCAGACGGTGTTTAGTAGCACCCGACACCCGTCATCCACAGACCATGGATGGCTTGTTTGTTTAATTGTTTGGTTGTGTTGTTGGTTAGATTATTTGGTTTGAATTGAACTGTTTGGTGAAATAGAATGGATTTGATTGATGTGTGAATGGCGTGGGCCTTCATTAGACCGGGGATAAGGGTAGGCCTCGTCCCGTTTCTAGTATCGTGCCGTTATGCCGCCGAAATTTTCTAAAATAAGTTAGAAAAATAAAAATATCATTTTTATTTTGTAAATGAACTGAATAAAAAAATTCATGTGTTAAAATAAAATATTGTATCGTTAGAAATATAATTTTTAACGTGGAAGTGAATAAAATAAATATTCATTTACAAAC
This sequence comes from Allium sativum, assembly GCA_030737875.1. NCBI lineage: Eukaryota > Viridiplantae > Streptophyta > Magnoliopsida > Asparagales > Amaryllidaceae > Allium > Allium sativum. Next base: position 561,167,316 of record CM060919.1, on the reverse strand, counting down.
CGGACTGTTTGTTTATGTACACCTATTTGAAGGACATTGATTGAGACGATAAATTTTACACATTGCCCAACTGCACAAATAAAAATCTGTGTTTGATTGTTTGAAACCCCACACGTGTATTGGGATAAAATACGGTATACACTAATCCCAATAATTAGTTGTATGTCGATCGATTGATTGACAGGCTGTTATAGGCGTTAGATATCTATATTTGATGCTTATACAGTGTAGTGCACTTTGGATGATGGTTGATTATTTATCGTTGCTATTATATACATTTGTTGTATGGAATCCATATAATTAACTTTATATGGTAATTGATTGGGCCTCATTCCAATCGAGAAAATAAAGAATATTATAAAGTAAAGGTTCATGTGTTGACCGTACTCATCCGTTGAGACTAGTCATGTGTTGAACGAAATATTTTAACAATAAAATTTACATCTTTATCTTTATAAAATAAAGGTTCATGTGTTGACCGTATTCATCCGTTGAGATTAGTCATGCGTTGAACGAAATGTTTTAACAATAAAATTTATATCTTTATCACTATAAAGTAAAGGTTCATGTGTTGACCGTACTCATCCGTTGAGATTAGTCATGTGTTGAACGAAATATTTTAGCAATAAAATTTACATCTTTATCATATATTAAATAACAAAAATAGTCACGCGTGGACAGTACTCATTCGTTGAGATTAGTCATGCGTTGACAAAAATATAATATTCATTTGTTGAATAGAATAACGAGATTATTGAAATATATAAAGCCGTGTTGATTAGAGATGCGCTATTTTGACGCGAACGATATTTATGTCGATTATATTCGTTTTAAATTTGAATTGAACTGAATAGAAAACGAATTTGAATTGAATCGAATAGAAAACGAATTTGAATTGAATCGAATAGAAAACCAATTTGAATTGAACTGAATAGAAAACGAATTTGAATCGAATCGAATAGAAAACGAATTTGAATTGAATCGAATAGAAAAACAATTTGAATTGAATCGAATAGAAAACCAATTTGGATTGAATCGAATAGAAAACGAATTTGAATTGAATCGAATAGAAAACAAATTTGAATTGAATCGAATAGAAAACCAATTTGAATTGAATCAAATAGAAAACGAATTTGAATTGAATCGAATAGAAAACCAATTCGAATTGAATCAAATAGAAAACGAATTTGATTTGAATAGTAAACGAATTCGAATTGAATTGAAAACGAATTCGAATTGAATTGAAAACGAATTCGAATCGAATTGAAAACGAATTGAAATGAATTCAAATTGAATTGAATTGAAATGAATTTTAAAACGAATTTATAAGGAAAAATTCAATTTTGATTTGAATTGAAATGGAAGTTGAAATTGTTTTTGAAACGAATCTGAAAACTATTTATATAATTTGTTTTAAATAGAAATCGACGAAATATATATTATATATATTATATATATAATATAATGGCCTGAATAGAATGCGCCGCGCCACGGCAGTTCGCGAATTTCGACCATTGATTTCGAACGGACATTACGGGAGATCCGACCGTCGGATTCTCCTAAAGCCGGAACCGTTGGGTTCGTATCCAAAAGAGCTTTCTAACGAATATGAGAAATTTAAAATCTAACGGTTGGATTTGGAGATACGTCCAAATCAAATTTGGAAAAGGTCGCTGTAAGTGCAGTTCGATGGCCGTTGATGGAAATCGACTGTACGGGCCTTGATAAAATTATTAAAAATAGTAACAATTTGTGTAAAATCATAAGAAATGATTTGGGAAAAATTGGGATGAAAAACTCCATATTTGAAAAGATAAAAATAGATTTTTATCGAAATGAACTAGTTTTGAACTAAAATTAAACCCCTTTTTTTTTAATAAATAAATTGGATTTGAAACGAGTTTTAATCGAATTAATTTGTGGGTTTATCGTGAACAGTGTTTTAAATAACACCTGTTCTTTAACCCGGTAATAAATAGAATATGATTTGGGTTTGTCGTGAACTGTGTTTTAAATGACATTAGTTCTTTAACCAAGTAAAAGGAGTTTTTAATTAATCTGCAATTAGATTGAAATGTGAATTGATAATCTAAATTAAATTTGGGAAAATAAGCGAGAATGGAGTATCGCCAGTTTTGCTCCAAAGCGATAGCTAAATCTTTAATTAGATTTGAACGTGAAATGGTAATTAATTTTACCGATAACATCGTGGTGTTAGATATGGAGTATTACCAGTTTTGATTCATGGGATGAATAGGTTGGGATTGAGAAATAAAATAAATAATTACTTCGGTGTGGTTCGCTAATCTCGACTAGTTTGGAAAACCATAATTTGGTTTGAAACGACATCCAAAGGAAGATTAAAGGATGAGTTTTAAAGAATTTATCTTGGATAAAATTAATGGGAAACTTTCCCTAAGAATTGAAATTTAGAAACTAGCTGTAGATTAGCTAAGAAGAATGGTTTCCTGGGTATTGATCTGATGTTGGTTTCGGCCTTCGGGGTTAATATTTGGGAAATTGTCCTCCTGCTGATTTACGGTTAATGACTAATGAATTGGAATGAGGCGTATGTTGTGTTTGTGTAACATTTGTTTTTAATATATGCGGGTTGTTCGGAAAGTCCGGGTTTATACACATTCTGAATAACCGATTCGACGATAAGTCGAAGATGATGACGGTGGTCGAAGACCGGAAGTCTTCACATCGTTTGGATAATTACTGATGATCCTGATTGGGCTGTACACCCAAGAGGATGGAAATAGTTGGTGGTCGTCTAGACGTACTTGGAGATCAATGGATATGCGAGGAAAGTGCCTCCGGTTTCGTTCAAACCCAGAACGAACTTGTAAATGGATTGTGTGTCTGACATTGGATTTTATTCTGTGTTGATTGATTTCTGTTAAATATATATCTGTTTGGCGGCGGAGAATTTATTCTCTTGCTTAACGCCCTTCTCTGAGACGTACGAGCTTAGAGGTTATATATCGATAGATATCAATCGCATGGCATGAATTGCCTGTGTGGCACGCTGAGTTGCATTGGATCAAGGCTTCTGTTGAAAAGCAAAGTCCTGTGGTTGATGATCAAAGCACGGCCTACGTGGCAGCTTTGTGTATAACGTGAATTCGCGAGCCTCACACCTCGGTATGAGTTAAAAACGGGATACAGACTGCAGGGAGAGCATGACGTTTCTTTCTAGCTTTGGTGGTGTCAGTGACTTACCAGCCCTGACATTTATATACTTTTCACCTATGTGGTTGTTGGAATGCGAGGCGCCTCGATTATAGGTCTGTAAGGACCGGGAAACGTGTGTTCAGGAATAAATAATCCTCTAACGTAAGTGAGGACCGGCCCTGAAGATCCAGGATTGCCCAGAGTGTGTAGTCCTGAGACATTTGCTAGAGTGTCTCGAACGCGGAGAGGAGCTTGCCCCTTGCCTCGACTCATGACGGAAATTCAATTTCCAATACGAGATATTTCGGCTTTATTTGTAGAGCCTAGTATGGCGACATAGTAGCATGGGATGTTATGCCGTCTATGATTTATATTTATGATTGAAATTGTTTTGACACTATACACTTATTATAATATCAAATGATTTGTTTTTAAACGTACCAAGCATGTTTGGCTGTTATAAGGTAAAACCCTATCCTCCGGCTTGCGTTGCATTGTGTGATGAGACCTGGGTCTTATAATAGCTTCATTTTTCGAAAAATCATTGCGCTGTTTATCCTATGCACTGGTATTCTTGGGAGGAAAACCGTTCCGTGTTATACGGCGTGGTCCCTTGAATTACTCTCTTTTAAAGTAAAGCTTTAAATAACTGTTTTAGTTCTCACACCAGTCACATGACTGACCTGGAGTTTATTGTTTTAACCTAAACTCTAGGTGCCCTTATTTTCGACACGGGCAGCTAGTAGTTTTGGTTTTGCAGATTTATATTCACAGGATCCTGGTTTACAGCTGGAATGATATCCGGAAAGCTCTGTATCCGTATATCACCTTCAGTTGTGCTTTGTATTATTCTTTTTCCGCTGCTATGTAATTTATTGTAATCTCTGATATTTATTGAATGTAATTTATTCATTTATACTATGTATATTCTTGTATTTGATGGAATTGTTGTAATATACAATAAAATGTACTTCCGTCTACGTTCTATTTTGTCCTGTTCTCACAGTAATTCGTTCTTTCTCATCTCTTCGGAGACCGGGGAAGTTCGGGTCGCTTCATTTGGTATCAGAGCTTTGGTTTACAGAGCTCGAGAACAAGACACATTAATACCATACGAAAGAATTCATCAGATATTGGATTAGTAATATCCAATTAGAATGACTCGTTAGAGATATGATCAGTAGTATCCTAGAACGAGTGTGAAGAGTACATTTTTAAAATAAAAATTTGAAAACAAAATTTGTTTTGAAGGTTAAATTCAAGTATACATATTTGAATATTTATTTATATTGAATTTGGACAATCCGCTATATAAATATTTTGCATATACGCGTCATGAACGTATATTCGAAGTTTTAATATACCGGATAGATATAGAACCGCACTCTAGTAGCCCGGAGATGTTCTGATGGTGGTTCGAAACATCATCAGCATTTATTTTCGAGTGACGAAGGTGTGATATCTATATATTTCCATTAGACTGGTGTGAGAACCAAAACTTATATAGCTAGATTTATTGTTGTGAATTGGCATCAAAAACATGATTTTTGTATATGTATCAAAATTATGAATTTGAAACTCTAATTCACTAATTGATTGATGATTGTGTTGTTTGTTTATTTGTTTGATAATTTTGAACCATTATGCCTAATTGAATCAAATATTGAATTATATTGAAAATTAGTCGCATTTGCTTGCATATACATATACTTACATTGAACAGGTCATAGCAAGGAGGCTAGAGCAGATAATAAAATTTGTTTGCCCGACAAATAGGTACATGTTTCCTATATAATTTATTGTTTTGTTTGGGTGATGATGATTTTATGAGCCGATTGGCTTTCTCTTTTTCTTTTTGAGATCAGAAGGCCTATATGGCAATTTCGGGATTTTCCCGTGGCTCCCGGTGCAGGGGAGGTTATGGCGAAATTTTTCGAAAATTTAGGGTGTTAGCCAAATTTTTGAAGAATTTAAAAATTCTCAGAAACTGAAAAGTTGGAGAATGGAAGCCAGATCGAACGTAGAGTTGACTAATCAAACCACTTTCGATTTTGTTCCTTTTCGGGGACGAAAAGTTTTTAGTGGGGGAGATTGTAATAACCCAAAAATCTGGGCCAGTTTAAAATTTTTATTTTGGCAATTTTAGTGAATTTTGAATATTTAAAATAGATCATTTTAAATAATATCGACGATAAATTTAATTTGAATATAATTCGAACGTATATATTATATACGTCATCGTTAGAATATAAATAATTATATATGATTATAAATAGAATTGAAAATGGCGTGGTAGTTCGATAATTCGATTTCAAACTTCAATTGAACATACCGGGTGCAAAACAATCCGGATTTTAGTAAAACCAAAAACATTAGGATCTATTTGAGAATATCTTTCCAACGAATCCGAAAAATCAAAATTCCATAACGGGAATCAAAAGATATGTCCAGCTGAAAATTCTGAATAGTCGCTATGGAATTCAGACCCTTAAAAATGGAAATTTTGCAAACGACCTCGGATTTCGACGAAACCACTTTTGTTGGGTCCGTGATGTCAAATTATTGCTAGGTTTCAAATTTCATAATTTTTCGAATCAATATGTGAGCGTGGCAAAGGAAAACGCGTTTGACCAGTTTTAGTTGATTTTAATCGACTGGAAAATGGCCATTTTTCCAACGGTCTCAGAATTCGACGAAACTAGTTTTGTTAGGACCGAATCGTCAATACGAAGCTAGAAAATATTTTTTGGGAATTTTTCGAGTTAGTACGTGACCCCAGTAAATTGAAATGCTCGTTCAAATTCAATATATAGAGTTATATGTTGATTTTGACGGAAACTGATCGAAATGATCGAATCAGCTTACGATACATATCCCATTGTGTTCAGAATGGGGGTAATTAGCTATGGACGACAGGCGGTAGGCCTCGTTTAGAGGTCGTATGTAAAAGTCAACTTTTTGAATATTAAATAATTAAATAAAAAAACACTTCCTCTCTCTCTTCCCCCTTAATTCCCTGTGGCCCCAGTTCTTCGATTTTCAGAATCATTTCAAAAAAAAAATAGAAAGAGGAAGTCGGGGGGTAGAATTCGCCGCCGCCCCCCCCCCCCTCGATGGACCGCCGTCGCCGCTGCAAAGGAGGGGCGCCACCTCCGAACCCCCACCCCTGCCCTCGCGACGCGAGCTACCCCCCCCCCCCCCACCCTGCGTGCATTCGCGATACCCCCCTCCTCTGCCTCGCGCCGACACCCTCCCCCTGACCATTCGACGAACCCCTCCGCCTTACCTCTCTCCTCCGTCCATGAAAGTGCCCAATCCCCTCTGACGATGCTCCAGCAACCACGATTCTTCTTCTACAATAAAAATAGTGAGTTTTATTTTAGTTAATTGAGTTTATTTATATATATTTTATTGTGTTAAAAATCTGAAATTATATTAAAGCAAAGTTCTTTTTTTAAATATATATAGCGCGGCATTAAAAATGTTATCTTTTTATGAAGTAGCGTTGTAAATGTAAAAATATGATTTTTATATTTTTAAACTATTAAAAATATGATTTTTAAATTTTTAAAGTATTAAAAATATAATCTTTATTATGTAGAAGGTGTAAAAATATGATTTTTGTTTATGTAGAGAAATAAAAATATAATTTTTACATGATAGGAATATTAGAAATATCACCTTTGTATATGTAGCGAAATAAAAATCTGATTTTTATTATGTATACGTCGAAATAAAGAGGTGATTTTTATAATGATGAAATCTATATTTTTGAAAAGGCGAAATCTTTATATGAAGAATAGCATGATTAAAATAGAATTTTTATCTATATAACATCGATGTAAAAATAGAATTTTTATCCATATAATAGCGGAGTAAAAATTCGATTTTTATATATTGAATAACGAAGTAAAAATTCGATTTTTATATATTGAATAACGGAGTAAAAATTCGATTTTTATATATTGAATAACGAAGTAAAAATTCGATTTTTATATATTGAATAACGAAGTAAAAATTCGATTTTTATATATTGAATAACGAAGTAAAAATTCGATTTTTATATATTGAATAGCGAAGTAAAATTCGATTTTTATATATTGAATAACGAAGTAAAAATTCGATTTTTATATATTGAATAACGAAGTAAAAATTCGATTTTTATATATTGAATAACGAAGTAAAAATTCGATTTTTATATATTGAATAACGAAGTAAAAATTCGATTTTTATATATTGAATAGCGAAGTAAAAATTTGATTTTTAAATATTGAATAACGAAGTAAAAATTCGATTTTTATATATTGAATAGCGAAGTAAAAATTCGATTTTTATATATTGAATAGCGAAGTAAAAATTTGATTTTTACATATGTAGAGAATACGGGCAACGAAGATGACAAAAAGGCGAGAACGACGAAGGTTTCTGCAAATGAAGTGTCGTGAAGTAGGGATAGCTTTCGGTGAGAACTTCTCACTCAAATTTTCTTTTTCTAGTTATATATATATATATATATATATATATATATATATATATATACTAGGATGCAGACGGTGTTTAGTAGCACCCGACACCCATCATGCACAGACCATGGATGGCTTGTTTGTTTAATTGTTTGGTTGTGTAGTTGGTTAGATTATTTGGTTTGAATTGAACTATTTGGTGAAATAGAATGGATTTGATTGATGTGTGAATGGCGTGGGCCTTCATTTGAGACGACCCGATTTCCCGTTCTCACGGAAATAGGGTTATCTTTGGAATATAACACAGAAACAGATAATAGCAGAACAGAATTAAATAAATACACCAGAACGAACAACAAAATATACTGGATAAAAGTAATCATCAGAGTTACACAGTATACAGGATCTTACTTAGTACAAATACAGTTCAGCTATACATAAATGTCTACAGCGGAAATAAACAAAATATGTACAATAGGAGCTGAACAGCATAAAAAGAAATAAATGATAGAATCCATCTTCAGCTCCAGCTATCCAGAAAGAACCAGCTAAACCTGAATACAAGGCTGCCCGTGTGGAAAAAGGGGCACCCGAGTTTGAAAGTGAAACAAACTACGAGTCAGTCATGGGACTGGTATGAGAAATCCACTCAACACGTATATAATTGGCTAATCACAGGACCACGCCACTTTCGTGGAACGGGTTTACTCCATTGGATTGCCAGTGCTTTAAAACAAATATTTCTTTTAAAACATCGCTATGCTTTTTATAAAATGAAGCCGTTATAAGACTCAGTTCCCATCACACAATGCAACGCAAACCGGAGGATAGAGTTTTTCCTTATAATGGCCAAAATATGATTGATACGAATAAAACAAAGGCATTTGATATTATTGCTAGTGTCTATATGTTTTGAAAACAATTTCAAATCATAACTATCAATCATAGACGGCATGGGTACCATATATCATGTCGCCATATATATATACAATCAAAACCGCACGATGTCGTATTTGGAAATTGGATTTCCGTCATGAACCAAGGCAAAAGATAGTCCTTACCGAATTCGTGACTCTCTAGCCCGAGCCACAGGCAAGCGCGCAGGCAAGCCTTTAGATCGTCAGGGCCGGTCCACCGATGTGGATTATTATGCCTGAACAATACGTTTCCCCGCCCTTTGGGGCGTAAACGAGCCAACGAATGACTCCATCGGACCCGGATCGTCCGATTAAACCGAGGCGCCTCGCAACAGCAACAACCACATAGGTGAAAAGTATATAAATGTCAGGGCTGGTAGGTCACTGACACCACCCTAGCTAGAAAGAAACGCATGCCCTCCCTGAGGTCCTTCTCCAGTTTTAGGTTCATACCGGGGTGTGAGGCTCGCGAATTCACGTTATACACAAAGCTACGCCACACAGGCGGTGCTTTGATCATCACCACAAGACTTTGCTTTTCAACAGAAGCCCTGATCACTGCATCTTAGCATGCCACACAGGCAATTCACGCCATGGGATTGATGTCCATCGATATACAACCTCTGAGCTCGTATGTCTCAGAGAAGGGCGTTAAGCAAAAGAATAAATTCTCCGCCGCCAAACAGATGTATATTTAACAGAAATCAATCAACACAGAATAAACTCCAATGTCAGACACACAGTCCATTTACAAGTCCGTTCTGGGTCTGAACGAAACCGGAGGCACTAAATACCTCGCAAACCCTTCGATCAACACGTACGTCTGAACGATCACCACTCATTATCCATATTTCGGGATGCCTCCCAATCAGGACCTCGGTTACCATCCAAACGAGGTGAAGATCTCCGGTCTTCGACCGTCGTCTTCATCTTCGAATTTCAATCGTCGGTCAATTATTCGAAATGAGAATTAACTCGGCCTTTTCAAATAATTCACGTATATTTAGAATTTCAATTCGATTTATTTCAATGGTTAAATTATTCGACAACACCAATTTTGTTCTTTAATGTAATTTTCACACCAAACACATTCAACCATCAAATATCACATAAATCAAGCAAATTCAGTTTATTTCCATTCCATATCGCTTATGATATTTTATAACTATTTATCGCTATTTTTATTTATTTTAAAATAGTTAATTTATTCAAAGCGACGCCTCGGGCCATAAGGCGGCCGTGGCGCTGTTTTTCTTCAGATTTGATTTACACATATCTGAAAATCTAACCATTGGATCTTCACAAAATTTACATCATTAGAAAGGTCTTTTCAAAACGAACCCAACGGTTCCAGTTTCGGGAAAATCCGACGGTCGGATCTCCCGGTACAATCGTTTGAATTTTCGATTTCAAAATACGAACTGCAGCGTCGTTATTCGATTAAATATATAATTATATTTATATATATATATATGAATATAATCGCTTCTGGCGCTGTTTTTCTTCAGAATTGAATTAAACATTCCAGACAATCCAACCGTTGGATTTTTACAAGGTTGGTGCCGTTGGAAAGATTATTCCAAGGCGAACCCGACGGTTGAGATTTCGGGAAAATCCAATGGTCGGATTCCCCGCACTAGTCGTTTGAAATCACGGTTTCGAAATACGAACTGCACGGCTTAGTTTCGTTTTAATTTTATTTATATTTATATAGTTATATAAATATAGTTCATTCAATAATTTCAATATCGTTTTCACTTCAAAAATTTTTCTAACACCTTAAATTTTGGAAAAATTTCGCCATAACCTCCCCTGCACCGGGAGCATCGGGAAATCGCAAATAGCGTTCCCGGTCCTTCTAATCTCAGAAAGAAAAAGAAAAAGCCAAGCGGCTAGCCAACAGGCTCAAAATCATCACCCAAACAAATCAGTAAATGTGTACCTATTTGTCGGGCACAAAATTTTATTCCTCTTCTCTAGCCCCTTTGCTATAACCTGTTCAATGAATATGCATGTACATATATATACAGTTCATATCATTTTTCATTTTCTATTCAACTTCATATTTGATTTCTATTTGGTTTAAAAACACCATTCATTCTAATGTTCCATAAATAGGTGCAAATCATTTCATTAGCTAATTAATGAATATTTCAACTCATATATGTTTATTTTGAACAAGTGGCTATTTTTAACACTTCACATTTCAACGATTTATGCATACAATAAAAAATGTGATTTTTATTGTAAAACGATTCATTTCAAAACACTATTTTTCTATATAGTTCATATAGTCGATAAAAGGTGATTTTTATTATCAAACAATTTATTTCAAAATATGAATACCATTCAACACATGAATTTCTAAACAACGAATGAATATCAATTCAACACATGAATGTTCTCTATAGTTTTTATATATAGATAAAAATGTGATTTTTATTATCGAACAATTTATTTCAAAATATGAATACCATTCAACACATGAATTTCTAAACAACGAATGAATATCAATTAAACACATGAATGTTTTCTATAGTTTCTATATATAGATAAAAATGTGATTTTTATTATCGAACAATTTATTTCAAAATATGAATACCATTCAACACATGAATTTCTAAACAACGAATGAATATCAATTCAACACATGAATGTTTTCTATAGTTTCTATATATAGATAAAAATGTGATTTTTATTATCGAACAATTTATTTCAAAGTATGAATACCATTCAACACATGAATTTCTAAACAACGAATGAATATCAATTCAACGCATGAATGTTTTCTATAGTTTTTATATATAGATAAAAATGTGATTTTTATTATCGAACAATTTATTTCAAAATATGAATACCATTCAACACATGAATTTCTAAACAACGAATGAATATCAATTCAACACATGAATGTTCTCTATAGTTTTTGCATATGAAAATAATTCAAACACAAGAATATTATTCAAAATTTCGGCAGCATAACGGCAGGGTAGTTACACCGGCAGCGTCCCTAGTACGGCTCCTCGCTCTACCTTAAAACCTCGCGGTTTTTGACAATGGTAATCATGCATCTAATTCGCACGCAGGCGGCATGTATATATTTATTTCATTTCCACAAACTAATCCTATGTGGTTTCAACCAAATATTTCATAACCACAAATGGGTATTTTTCAACCACAATCAACCAATATCAATCACGAACAATCCCAAACTATCAATCAATTTTCACAACAAATTCAACCAATAAATATCGTCCATGGTTTGTGGACGAGGGGCGTATATATATATATATATATAGATATTTATATATAGCAATTCACTTTCATTTTCAACACATATATATATATATATAATTTTTAAATCAGAAATCTCACCAATAGCTATCCAGTACCACGACACTTCCTTTATAGAAATCTTCGCCTTTTGTCGCTTTCGCCCGTATTCTCTACACATGTAAAAATCGAATTTTTACTATGCTATTCAATATATAAAGATCTGATTTTTACTTCGACTTTCAATATATAAAAATCTGATTTTTACTTCGACTTTCACTAAATAAAAATCTGATTTTTACTTTCGACTTTCGATATATAAAAATATGATTTTTCTTTCGACTTTCGATATATAAAAATATGATTTTTACTTCGACTTTCACTAAACAAAAATATGATTTTTACTTCTCTACAAATCTGATCTCTTTAAAGTTTAAACCTTTTCTTTTAACTTAAAATTAAAATCTGTTTAAATCCTTTATATAAAAAAACAGTTTTAAATCTTTATTAAAATTTCAGTTTTAAACCTAATTAAATTTCAGTTTTAAAATTCTAAACAAAATCAGTTTTAAAATACTAAAAAAAATCAGTTTTTAATTTCTAAAATAAAACCAGTTTTTAAAATACTATAAAGATCAGTTAAACAAACAAGAAAAAAAAACTTACAGAGGGGGGGTCGAGGTCAGGGTCGGCGGTGGTCTTCTCGAGGGTGTCGCTCGGGGTTTGGTGGCGTTGCGATGGGATTCGACGGGGGGCGATGGCTTCGAGGAGTTCGAACGGGGTGGCGATGGCTTCGGGTCTTCGAGGTGAGGGCGGCGCGATGATGTTCGTCGACGTCTGGTCTTGAGGGGGGCGGCGGCTTCGAATCGATTTAGGTTTTTTTTTTCTTTTGTTTTCTGATAACTGAAACGGGGGGGGGGGCAAGCAGAAGAATAAAAGGGAGGGAGGGAATTAAAAAAAATATTAGTTAATCCGTACAAACTCCAAATCAAGCCCAGCGAGTGTCGCTCAAAAAGTCGTTTTTTCACAAATGATAAAATTAGGACTCGAGACGACTTCCGTTGAGTCCGGATCATTGTTTACGACCTTTTTGACTATAAGCATCGATATGTTCCGAGATTCGGAAATTTGGCACTTTGGCTTGGGTCTTGGTTGAGCTAGCCTAGCTCATCATATAACTCCTCTTAGTTCTCTCTTCCTCTCATTCACTCCAAACACTCAAAAAAAAATGGAAATGGGGAAGGGAAAGGGAAATTAGAATTCCTAAGCTAGGGATTCCAATCTAGAGCTCAATTCAAGTGCAAATCCAATTCTAAAACATGGGTAAGCTTCTCCATCTTCATCTCTATCTTCTCCAACCCTATTCCTCTTCAATTTGTATGATTTCCTAAACCTAACTCTTAGGAATCTTGTTGATATGCTCTTAGATTGGAGATCATGAGTATTGATTGAAGAGAAGTTGATTTAGCAAAGCTTTTGGTTGATTTCTCGCTTCTAGCAAGCAAAAGTGAGTTCTTCTTGAACTCACATCTATGCCACAAGCCATTGGCTTGTAAAAGGGTAATTTAGTGTTCATATGAGTTTGCTTGTGCTTGTGAATTGGTTAGGCTAGGGTAACTTAGCCGATTTCGTGTATTTATGTTTCATTGAGTTGAAAATTATGATAAGGATTGTTCATACGACCTTATGCATAGGTTTTGAGTTGATTTGGTGATGTTGTGAAGCTCTGTTGTCCCCCCACAAAGTTCTAAGTCTTCACAAGTCGCTTGAATCACTTTTGCATGCTTTGATTTGGAATTTAGCTCACATTTGAATTTATAAGCTGAATCATTGCAAATCTCTTGTATGAATGTTTGTGTATGTGCATTTGGGTGTTATAAGTTGTCTCGGCAAGTCTTTGAAGCCTCATTTGCATGTATATAACACAATTGGGCCATAGTTTGAATTGTATTCGATTTGCTTTGATTAGAGAATTTAGTCATCTTGGAGTTTATAATCGAAATCATAGCAATCTCATGTTTGTATTGTGTGTGCATGTTTGTTGGTGTTATATGATGTTTCGCCAAGCCTTAGATGCTTCATTTTCACTTAGAAATCATCATATATCATCACCATTTGTCCAGGCCTCATCCACGGCCGATTGCACATTCATTCCTAGGCCAAATCTAGTATTTGGCTCAGTTCAGATGTCTGTTGCACCAGTTCAGACGTCTGTTGCACCGCTTCAGATGTCTGAGCGACGCAACAGACATCTGAAAATGCTCTCGGGAAACTTGTTTCCTGCAATTTGCGTCGGTCAGACGTCTGACCCGATGCAACAGACGTCTGATTTAACCATCGGCCAGGAAAATAATTATTTGCGTCAGGTCAGACGTCTGACCCGATGCAACAGACGTCTGACTTATCTTTTGGGAAATTATTTGCTTCCGCTCAGACGTCTGACCCGACACAACAGACGTCTGTCAAGGGGCAAAATATTTGAATTCTTAAAATGATCATAACTTTTTCATACGAACTCGGAATTGAGCGAAATCAGGTGCGTTGGAACCGTCTCGACGAGAGCTTTCCATTGAAACTAAATTAGAGTGATTTTGAGTTCATGATAACTTTTGGTGAAGGAAAACATCCAATGAAAATAACCGAACAGTGAAAAACAAAGGGGCTCGATATCCTTTGAGTCCATTCCGAAATAGTTTAAAACCTTCGGGTGCTAGTTTAGTATTTTTATTCGTTCATTGATCGAAATTACAACGAGTTATCCCTTGATTTCATGTATGTTGTTGTGATGTGAGTTTGTGATTTATGATTTGAGATCATGCCATTGTGACGTGAACCCCCTTGATCGATTTGCCTCGGCAATCGTACTATTGTTTAATGCCACTTTGATGTTATACAAAGAGATTATATGTTATTAGTAGATATCAAATTCTTGTACTAAAATGGTTTCCAATCTTACTTCATTATACGAAGCTAATTTATGAAATCGTTTTATGAACCTTCTTCAAATCTACTAGTATATATTTTATAAACTTTTTCCTCATTCGTATGAGAAATCTAATTAAACGTCTTAGTAAAATCAAGGACTATGAACCCTTGCTTTTGCTTCGATGGTTAATTCTTGGACTCGTCCGATTGAAAACCATGGCAATACTCCTTCTATGATTTTCTCTATTTTGAATAGGAATCAATAACGAGTGTGTTAATATTCGAGAATAGCATGTGGTTATGGGACATGTTGCTATTTTCTTATATTAACTAGCTCGGAGCAATTTCTATTTGCCCGGATCCATGGTATCCGCCTCTATGACATAGTTGTTTGGTTCGCAATTGCCCGACTGGGAATATACGATTTATGACCTTCATCTATGAGATTTCGGTCCAACTTTATATAATTTTCTATGATTTATGATTTCCTCTCTCCGGGGTCACAACCCGGGCACGTTGGGGAGCTTCGGCAGCCCAACACCGCGGAAAGCTTCGGCTCAAACTTATGGGTTCGCTACCTAGAGATCGTATCTCATCTTGGTGAACAGGCCTTCCTCTTGGTGATGTTTTCTATGATGTCTTGGTGATTTATGATGTCTTGATGATTTATGATTACTTGGTGATTTATGATTACTTAGTGATTTATGATTACTTGATGATTTATGATTACTTGGTGATTTATGATTTCTTGATGATTTATGATTTCTTGATGATTTGTGATTTCTTGATGATTTATGATTATTGGAATGTTGAATTCCACATTAGCTAGGAGATTATTAGAGATAGTTGTGTTGACATGCCATGTTTCATATTTAGTTATGATTAGATGTATTAGTAGAATCATGTCATCCTGTGTTATATCTTTTGTTATCTCAGTTTATTTGATAAGTACAGCTAGACTGATCCGTTTATTGTTTATTTCCTTATAAATAATACTCGGGTCAGGCCGAGTCATTTTAGGTATTCCTCTGGGACTACTCGCAGGATTGATCTTCCGCTTTCAGCTTGCTACTCTGTCTCTGCAGTTTTATGTACTTTTGTACCTATGTCGTTATCACTTGTTGTGTACATATTCTTTTGTTTAGGTCATGGTGCATGTATCTATTCTTTTGGGATTAGTGGATCTTTGTTTACCCCTATCTTTTTGTACACATCCTTGGTTTATTCATATCTATTCCGCCTTTGTGATATTATTATTTTGTGTCTGGCTTTGAGATATACCATATTTATATTATTGTTGTTGTCTATTTTATACTGCTTTCCGGATTGCATATAGTCGTTGTGTAGTTGCCCTATGTGTCGAATGGTCATGTCGAAATTTTAAATCAGTATCAGAATTCGATGTGCATTCCTCACATGGACCAATCATACAATCGGTCGCCCTTCACAAACCTCATTCTCCGTTATGGTCTACGACATTTCTTTGAAATGAACTGGACGATAGTGGGTATAGAGGCGGGGCGTTACAATTAAATTTAAATGGCCCATGACACTCAGACCTCTCACATTAGCTAGATTCATTTGTAGATGTTGGATTTATCGGTTGGTTCTGGGCAAACTTCTACCACATTGACAACTAACCTCGTGTCGTGTGTTACTATTTAATATATAGATAAACCATTTATACACACACAAAAACAACAATTTATTTGGGGACATTTCAAATCTTACCCTAATAGCATTTATTACGTCATTATTATGCTAAATACATTAATTACGCTATATAAGTAGATTATTTAGTATGTATAAATAACATTATTTTTCGTATGAACCAAGGAGCGTTTTAACGAGACAAAATTGTCAACTTGGTCTACATTCAAGGCATATAAGTTAATTCCCACGTCAGACCGCTACATACATGGCATAATGGCTAGCAGCAATGGGAAAAATACAACATACAATCAAAACTTGCATCCTAGGCTTGTAAGAATAGTCCTAGTAATGAATCAAGAACAAGGTGTAAATTTCTTACATCATATATACACATATATATACATAGGAATTAATTTTTCTAATTTACCCTTTCTTGTGTTATACATAAAAACATTGATATTTGATTTGTTTCAAATCTGAATACGTTCAGATTATCTGTTTAGAATGTAAATCCAAACCTATTCAAATAATAAAACTAATAAAATCTAAACCTTTTTACATCGCAAACAAATATTTAGATAAAAAGGATAAATCAAATAAAAGTATATCACCTAAATGTTCTTCATCTGCTACTAAAACAGGTTCACAAACCCAATATCAATCGACAACTCTTGCAAAATGTATGTATAAATAGGAGATTTTGGAGTTTTATAGTTTGATATTATCATTATTCCAAATCTCCTTAGGCATAGTAATTCATATAATAATCTACAAATGTAGAATATGCCTAAGCAATTACTAATTCCACTCATAGTGATTGGAAATGTCATGGATTTGACGACGTTTTGCCTATTTGATGCAAACTCCAACCCCTAGAAATATATATATATATATATAAGAATCAAATAATTAGAATTCTTATATATAAAAAACTTGTGATTCCAGATTTATATTTTAATTCAAATCGTCTAAGAAAAAGAGATTAGAAAAAAAGAATAGATTTTAAGAGAAGAAGAAAACCTATTATGAATTTCTCTGGAATCAATGGTAGAGTGGAGGCACAGGTAGAGAGAGTGGCTATGTTTAGGTATGGAGTCTAGTGTGTTATTTATAGGTGTGTGTGTAAATAAGAACCGTAGGATTATTATGATCTAATCTTAGCTGTTAAACCTTACAAATTAACCCCAAAACCTTACCCAAACCCAACCTTATTGGACATATGATGTAACAAACCAGAAAATCAGAACCAATTTAGAAAATTATTTTAAGAAAATTTTGTTAGAAAATGCGTCAGAATTTAAAAATTGCATTTTTAAATAATAACAAGGCTATTAAAAATAGCCATTTTGAAAAAGACCTCCGTTTTCGATGAAACCACTTTTTTTGGATCCGTAATGTCAAATTATTCCTAGGTTTAAATTTCCATAATTTTTGGAATCAATATGTGAGCGTGGTAAATTAAAACGCGTTTGGTAATTTCTATTGAATTGGATCGACCGTTAAAAAGGCCACTTTCAAATGGTCTCCAAATTCGACGAAATTAATTTTATTAGGACCGTATCGTCAAAAATAGCTAGATTTATTTTTCTGGAATTTTTAGGATCAGTATGTAGCCCCGGTAAATTAAAATGTACATTCAAATTTAATATTGAATGTTTTATATTTTAATTTAAAGAAAAACAGACTGAAACAGTCAAATGGGCTTACGAAATATAGTCCATTGTGTCTGAAATGGGGGTATTTAGCTGAGGGCGACATTCGCTGGGCTTGATTTGGAGTTTGTACGGATTAACGGGCCTTTTTAGTATTAAAGAATTAAATAATTAAATTATAAATAGACTAGGAATTAAAACCCTAATCTCCAGAAAACCACGCCGCCTCCAAATAACGAACGACTCATATCGTCAAACTTTTCTCCTCCAATTACTCTCAAACCACTCAACGAAATTCAACGATCCTTTGGAGGATTTTGTAGAGCTCATCCTCCTCTTCAATTCCATACCCGATTTGTAATTTATCGCTGTGTATTCGAGAAGAACCAACGCCCCAAAGTCCCCCCGTTCAGACCGCCGTTGTGCCCCCTAGCCGCTGTCGAGCTGGGCCCCATCACCACAGCCGGGTACACAGCTCCGTCCTCTCCGACGTGGCATAAACCGATCCTCCCCTCGTGCTTCCAATCTCGTGCAAAATCCGACCCTAGTTTTGAACAGAAAACGAAAACCGTGGCCTGTATAATCAGAGGAAGAAGGTATATATATTTTAATTAATTATAACATTCAAAAGCGTTGCGAAGTTCAATTTAATAATAAAAATCATATCTTTCTGATACGATGTCGAAATCCGATGAAACAGGAACATTGGGACCATGACAACGTCTTCTACATTCTAGAAGAGATCGAAGAAATTTTGGAGCTAGTTATGAATTTAGGCGAAGTCAAAATCAATGTTAGATTTCTAAATTTAAAATAAAATTGGTTGTGATTGCGATGATAAATTTATGTATATATACGCTATATAAAATTTATATATGTGTTGTATGAAATTGGAATTGATTGATTGTGGTTGCGATGAATTGTTGAATCATGTTTTTGTATGACAAAAATGTTCATGTTAGGAATACAAATATTATATTTTTATTTTTTATGAATGACAAAAATGTTCATGTTAGGAACAAAATATATTAACAAAAAAAAAATTATTGTTTATGAATGACAAAAATGTTCATGTTAACATGTTAGTTAAAATAAAATAATTGCATGTAAATATATGTTTTGTTTGATAAAAATGTCACTTTTAACATGTATGTGAAGTGTATAAAATTTACATGTCTTGAAATATATTTTTGTTCATTAAAAATATAATTTTTAACATGAATGTGAAGTGTACAAAATTTACATGTAATAGAATAAATGTTGTTGAATTCGTTGAACGAATTATATATATATGTACATTAAAATTAAAAGAATCGCGCGTGGTAGTTCGCGTTTTGGAATCGTAACTTTAAACGATTATACCGAAAGATCCGACCGTCGGATTTTCCCAAAACTAGAACCGTTGGGTTCGCTTTGGAAAGATCATTCCAACGACATTAAATTTATTAAAATCCAACGGTTATATTTCGAGAAATGTGTAATTCAATTCCGAGTAAAAACAGCGCCAGGGCCGCGTAATGACCTAAAGCGTCGTTCGAATTAAATGGGCTATTTTTATATAAATAAAAATAGTGATAAATCACTATAAAATATTATAAACGATATGGAATGAAAATAAATCAATTTCCCTTGGTTTATAAGGTAATATGGACGGCTAGATTTATTTGACATTAATTTATCAAATTGAATTAAAATTAACCAAAGAAAGAAGTGATTTGAATTATATATATATATTCGAGAATTATTTGAAAAGGCGAGTTAAATCTCATTTCAAATAATTATACGACGACTAAAAGTTGAAGACATTCAAGATGGTGGTTGAAGACCGGCGATCTTCACGTCGAATGGACAACTACTAATGCCCTGAATTGGTTAGCCCCCAGGAATGGGTTAAAGTGGTAGTTGTCCGGACGTACTTGTTGATTGTTCGGATATGTGGGAACCTCTCTTTCGTATTGGACATATGGGACGAGGAATAAGGTGTCTCCAGTTTCGTTCAGACCTAGAACGGACTTGTAAATGGATGTGTGTCTGACATTGGATTTCGTTCTATGTTGATTGATTTCTATTAAATATATATCTTTTTGGTGGTGGAGAATTTATTCTCTTTCTTAACACCCTTCTCTGAGATGTACGAGCTTAGAGGTTATATATTGATAGACATCAGTCGCATGGCGTGGATTGTCAATGTGGCATGCTAAGATGCAGTTGATCAAGGCTTTTGTTGAAAAACAGAGCCTTGTGGTTGATGATCAAAGCACAACTTTAATTAGCATAGCTTTATGTATAACTTTAATTCGCGAGCCTCACACCCCGGTATGAGTCAGAAACGGGATAAGGGACCCAAGGAGTGCATGTGTTTCTTTCTAGCTAGGAGTGGTGTCATGCTATGGAGCCCAGACATTTTTACTTATGTGGTTGATGGATTGTAAGGGCCCTCGATATATTGGTTGCTACTGGCCAAGTGATAGGTTCGATAGGACTGGGAAACGTGTGTTCAGGAATAACCAATCCACTAAAGTATGTGTGGACCGGCCTTGGAGGATCCAAGAGTTGCCCGTAGGTGAGATCTTGGGTCATCTTGCTAGAGGTGACCCGAATCGGTAAGGAGACCATCCCTAGCCTTGACTCATGATGGAAGCCCAATTTCCAATACGACATTGCGGATTTGATCGTAAACCTATATAGGGCGACATTGTATATGGTAGTTATGCCGTCTAGGATTGATACATTTACTTTGAAAATGTTTTAAACTGACTAGACACTAATAATAATATAAAATGATTTTTGTTTAATACATATCAATCATATTTGACCATTATAAGGTAAAACTTTATCCTCCGGTTTGCGTTGCATTGTGTGATGGGATTTGAGTCTTATGATGGTTTCATTTTTCTAAAAAGCATTGCATTGTTTAAAAGATTTACTTTATTTTATGCACTGACAATCCAATGGAGTAAACCCATTCTGCGTTAGCAGTGTGGTCCTATGATTAGCCTTATTATTAAATAAGTTAAGTAAGATTTCTCATACTAGTCCCATGATTGACTCGTAGTTTGTTTTCACTTGCAAACTCGGGTGTCCCTTATTTTTACACGGGTAGCCAAGTAAACAGGTAACATGATTTATTTTGGATATGCACCATAGCAGTAGGTGCTCTTTCGGCTGAAGACGAAGACTATTTTTATCTCTTATTTTGGACATTTAGACATCACCTTATCAATGTTGTATTTGATGATGTTCTTGACTTGTTATCTACCTATTGGAACCTTTTATGTACTAAGTAGTATCCTGTATCTGTGCAACTGTGATGATGATGACATTTATGATTCCACTGCTATGATGATGAATATTATTCTATGATTTCATGTGTTATGCTATTAACTGTAATCTGCTGATGTGATAAATGTGTTATATTCCAGTGATTATCCTTGCCACCATGGTACGGGGGTTTGGGGTTATCACAGTTGGTATCAGAGCTTAGGTTAACCTTAGCTCCGGAGCATAACATATTTAAAACAACTCATCAAAAATAGAATCAGTAGTATTCTAAGGTGAGTAGCTGATTAGAGATAGGATTAATAATGTCCTAGAACGAGCACAGCAAAATAGCATAATAATCAGTCATTACATCATTGTTTTTCCATATGTCCTTTTGATTCTACCATTCCTTAAAACAAATTATTATCATTTTTGTTGGTCTGACTCTTTCCTTGCTTGTACACAACTGCCTGAGATGAGTACTAGAGCTAGAGGTAGAGCAGGCAGAGGCCAAGGAAGGTGTGAAATCCCCGCTGCTCATAACCAGCCTAATCTAGAGGATGTAGTGCCACTACCACCCTCGCAACCGTTCGATCTTGATAAAGTGGCTAAGAAGTACAAGAATTTCGGAGGCATGCCATTCACTGGTCGTGAAATAGTAACTGAGGCTCAAGCTTGGTTAAATACGCGAGAACGGTTCTTCACGGGCCTAGAGTTAGAAGACCACAGGAAGAGATTCATGGCATCTTGGCTACCTAAAGATGAGGCTTTGATGGTGGTAAACAACGACTATTGGCAATCTTGATGTTGACATGACTTGGGCTAAGTTTAAAGAAATCTTTAATGAGAAGTTTATCCCTCGACAAGAAGTCAAGTGCTTGCATGATGAATTTGCTAATCTCCAGCAAGGGGATCGAACCATTAATGAGTATGTGAGAATATTTGAAGAGCTCTCTGGTTATGCGCCTGAATTGATTCAAGACCAACTTTAGAAGAACAAGCGATTCATAAACGGTCTTTCGAGAAAGTACCACAACCGAGTGACTGCACATATCGAGCTCTCATTTACCAAGGTGATTGAAATGACTTGTAGGTACGAAGAGATTGACAAGAAGAATTCCTAGCACGACCGTAAGAGAAATAAAGCTAGCAACAAAAGGAAGCATTCTGATAAGAAGCCCGAGGCGAGCAACATGGAAGCCGCTTAGCCTCCAGAGAAGAGAAAAAGAAAAGGTCAAATGCTTCAACTGCCAACAATTCAGACACTATAATACTGAATGAAAAGCTCCAAAGAAGGCAAGGACGAATGAATCAGGGCCTAGTCAGAATCTTCGAGATGCTAGAGAGTGCTTCAACTGCAACAAGACGGGGCATTTTATTAGGAACTGTCCATTGCTGAAGAAGTCCGAAGTGGCTCATGTGTATGATGGGGCCAGTGCGCCAGCTTCCTCTGAAGGAGCAGGCAAACCAGATGTTTTGGGAGGTACCCTTACTATTAAAAATATTCCTGTTACAGTATTATTTGACACTGGGGCATCACGAAGTTTCATTTCTAGTAACACAGTTAAAAAGTTAAATTTGAAACCAAGAGATCTTAAAGAATCGATTAGTGTCCACAATTCGATCGGAGGTTCCCTTGTCCTCGGGTTATATTGTAAAGTGCCTGTCTCCTATTCTTTTTACCGGTTTCCTTTTGATTTGATTATGATGAATTTTTCTGAGTTTGTTATTATTCTTAGGGTGGATTGGTTAACAAAATATGAGGTCGAAGTTAATGTGCCGAAAGAATTGTTAAGGTTAAAACGAAGCTTGGAAATATTATTTTACCATGCCACGGTTCAGAAACTGATAGAAAAGAATTTTGGTATGCTCTAGAAGTTACTCCTACTTCAATTGAGAATATTCATGTAGTTAAAGATTATGCGGATGTGTTTGAAGAAGATGATAGCTTACCTCCGCGAAGAGAAATTGACTTCATGATCAATCTGGTTTTGAATGCAAGAACAGTTGTGCACGCTATTCGAAGAATGATGTTGAAAGAAAAAGAAGAATTGAGTAATCAAACTCAAAATCTTTTGTGAAAAAGTCTGATCAGACCTAGCTTTTCAAATTGGAGTGCAGTAGTAGTGTTTGTTCCAAAGTCAGACGGTACTCTCAGATTGTGTGTGGATTACCGGGACCTCAATAAGCAGACACTAAAGAATAAATATCCATTACCACGTATTGATGATTTATTAGATCGCTTGAATGGAGCGCAAGTGTTTTCAAGAATGGACCTAGCTATAGTTTCCATTAATTGTGTATTGTCGAAGAATGTGTTCCTTTGACAGCTTTCAGAGGCCCAAACTTATTTTATGAGTGATTAGTAATGCCGTTCGGCTTATGTAACGCTGCTGTTTATTTTTTCGATTTAATAAACAGAGTATTCCGCGATGTCTTGAATAAATTTTTGCTGGTTTTCATTGACGACATTTTAATCTTCTCTAAGTCCACTGCCGAGCATGTGAAGCATTTGGAAGAAGTTTTGGAAATTCTGAGAAAGAATGTTTTAAAAGCTAAATTTTCTAAATGCATATTTTGGCAAGAAGAAGTAAAGTTCCTTGGTCATGTAGTATCAAGGAAAGGAATTTCAGTAGATCCAGGCAAGATTACAGCCATTCGAGGTTGGAAGCAGCCTAGCACACCTACAGAAGAAGTTTTCTAGGATTGGTTGGCTATTATCGAAAATTCGTTAAAGATTTTACAAACCTATCTAGTCCATTAACGAAACTTACCAAGAAGCATACAAGGTTTAATTGGACACCTGAATGCGAGGAAGCTTTCCAAGAGCTGAAATTAAGGTTGACTACTACTCCAGTGTTGACTATTATCGATGGCAATCAAGATTTGACAGTCTATACAGATGCTTCTCTTGAAGGTCTTGGTGCGTTATTAATGCAAAGAGGCCAAGTAGTTGCTTATGCTAGCCGTTAGCTGAAGCCGCATGAGAAGAGATATCCTACTCATGATCTTGAGTTGTTAGCCGTTGTGTTTGCTTTGAAAATATGGAGGCACTATCTTTTAAGTGAAAAGTTTGAATTATATACAGATCATAAGTCATTGAAGTATCTGTTCACCCAGAAGGACTTGAATTTGAGGCAGCGACATTGGTTAGAATTTCTTGCAGCATACGATTTAGATACTTTGTATAATCCGGGGAAAGCCAATGTTGTAGCTGATGCGCTCAGCGTAAAGAATGCCATTATCGCTAATCTCATTATTACGCCTTCATTGATTGACAAAATCTCTGTCCTTCAGAAGGATAATGAATTTATTCAGAAGATTAGTAAAAGAGTTCAGGAAGGGGAACCCTCGAGTTTCCAGATTGACAGCAAGGGAGTTCTGAGGTTATTAGGCCGAATTTGTGTTCCGAATATTCCTGAGCTCGGAAGGGAAGTGATGGATGAATGTCACAAGTCCAAGCTTAGTATTCATCCAAGGGTGAGAAAGATGTATCATGATATCATGCATACGTTCTGGTGGAGATCTATGAAAAGAGACATCTCCATATATGTTAGCAGGTGTTCTACTTGCCAACAAGTCAAAAGCGATCACAGAAACATGTCGAATTGTTACAACCATTGGAGATTCCAGATTGGAAGTGGGATTAAATCTCCATGGATTTCATAGACGGTTTACCCATAACCAAGAAAGGCAATGACAATATATGGGTGATCATAGATCGTTTCACGAAGACCGCCCATTTTTTTCCTGTCAGATCGACTAGAATAGCTCAAAGTCTAGCGCAGATTTATTTCAGAGAAATTGGCAGACTACATGGAGTTCCCAGTAGTATTGTTAGTGATCGTGATCCTATATTCGCTAGTAAATTCTAGGAAGCATTCCAAGAGGATGTAACACCCCGTAATTTTAGAACATGACATAAGAGATAATTAAAGAATAATTAATTATTAAAAGAAGAATTAGATGAAATGTGTTACGCCATTGCATTCGTCTCGGAATTCTGCTTCAAATAGAGTCCGAGTTTGCGTAAAACGGATACCGTATAAAGAAGATATGGACGAACAAAGTTAAGCAGAAAAACCGGAAGTCGACTAGAATGCGCTGGCGCACTTCACAAGTGCGCCGGTACAAAAATGCACTGGCGCACCAACCAAGTGCGCCCACACTGATCTAGAACAGAATCCTAGAGTGTTCTGTGATGATGTGTCTTCTTCTGAGTGGCCGGATGATGTGTATTTGAGCTGGGTGGTTCTGATGGACTCCTAGTTCATCTAAAGACTCTAAATCTCCCTATACACCTATAAAAAGATCCCTAAACCTCTTGATTTCTCCACACGAATTCATAAGCGTTTATACGCTGCTAAAACCTAATGTGACCTAGCCTCCACCTTAATCAATCAAATTAGGAGTTCTTCATCATACAATCAACTTTGAAGATTAATCAACACCAAATTAGAATTCTAGTAGAGATTCAAAGACTAATTCAGCGACTATTTTCTAAGAATCAAATCTAAATTAGAGGATCGATAGTCTACTTCAAGGGAGAGCTATTCGGTTTCAGAATACAGATCCCAGAAAACAAGATCGTTCTGTTGTTGTAAGTTCACGTTACATTTCAGAAATAAAAGTTATTGTGATTTTGACATTGTAATAAATCTGAATCTGAGATTATGCCTATTTCTATCTATCTTTCTATCCATTGGATCTATCTCATTGTTAATATTATGTCCATTCTTCGTCTCTTCTTTCTTTTTTTCCCTTTTTTGATTAATAGCCAGGCTACTGCGAGCCTGAGCCAAATCTCATAAGAGATGAACGTACGTTGGAAATAAAATTGGGCATAATATATGATTTGGACAAGACTAGCGCTAAAATTGGGAAAATATTAAATTGGGCATTATTGAGTTGTAACTGATTTGAGGACATAACACATGTTGTATTCAAGAACATAAAGTGTATCGAACATATGACTTGAGATTTGAGGCATAAAGTATTGGACATATGACTTGGGAATTTGGGGGCGTAAATTGAACTGCAAATATGTAAGGCATAGCATAGCTTGTGGTTTAAGATCAAAAATTGGGGTATATATATATATATACCAGTACATATGCACGCCCGATGGGCGTGTGCATAGATGCATTTGACCAAAGATGGAAAAGAAGTGTAGAATAAGCAGTAAACTCATGCGTGTTGTTATACAGAAAATATGGAACAGTAAATGAACACAACAGCACACTGTTTGTGCAGATAAAAACGTCATACAACAACATCAGTAACTATCTCAGGATCAGCTGAGTGTGAAGACAGAATAATCGGAAAAAAAGGACTGAACATAATGGCTGTATAAAGAAGCCAAAGGCTGAATGTTAAATAAGCATGAAGTAACAAAGGAAGCAAAACAAATGGAAGAACTGTTTATAACGCAGTTATCATCATCAGTTACAACTTATTTGCCGGAAGAAACCTGAGAAAGGACAACAGTTTTAAAAAAAAACAGAACAAATATGATGACCAAAAAACTGCATAGGAAAAGCAGGAGCAGTAGCATTAATGTGAATGTGATCGGGAACGTGAACGGCTTTCAAGCTCAGCAAAAAGTGTATCAACTTCCGCAATCTGGAAGGAATAAAAGAGAAGAGTTAACAGTTGGGTTTACAAACTGTCAGTACCATAGAAATGAAAAAAAGTAATGAAGTTAAAAGAAGAACTGACCACTGCCGGGTCGTTCCAGTCGATGTCATCATCATTGTCAGCCTGGACAGTGTGAAGTGAGTTGTGTGAAGTGGCATGATCGTGTGTGACTTGGTCATGGGTACGTTCGTGAGAATGACCGTTGTTCTGGTTCAACTCATCCGGGATTTCTGCTGGAGTGTCATAGCTTGTAGACGCATCATGTTTTCTGTTACGCGAGCTCCTACGTGTCACCCTTTCTTCAGCTGGCGGTGACACGACCTTACCTTTGGCAGAATTTTTGGCCTGTGTATAACAGTATTAGTCGGCTGTTGTAGAAGTGTGCAAAAAAAAGGAAAAAAAGGTAAATCGTAAATATAGTAATGGTACTGGTAGGGGTGTAGTACCCTTGGCATATCTTGCTTATGAAAGTGTAGTAGTTTGCAGTAAAAATAAAGATGAGTAGGGAAGATGACAATGAAGTAGTGTATGTGGGGAGGTTTATATAGAAGTAAAACATGGTAGTGGGAATGCTGGTTAACACGTGTATGAAAAAGGGGCAGTAGAAAGGAGAAAAAACAGGTGATCTAAATGGGAAGAGGTTATGAATTGGTAAATACTGGAGAGAAGCTAGCATGAAAAGTTGGTGAAGAGGAATGAATGGAAAAATGAGATTTATTTGTCTGTCTGTAATACGTGTTGAGTACAGGGCAGAAATGTGTTAGAAAATAAATAATGGAGGAGTTAAAACTTGTAAAATGTCGACTTGTAAGTTCCAAATAGCAAAGTAATGAATGTTTAAAAAAAGTGGTAGTAAATTAAAATAAGGATAAAATCAGGAAAATAAGTAATTACAGATACTGATCCGTTAACATTCTCTAGTTATTTGTTTTCTGTTTGTGTTTAATGTCCGTCGGTATGATGACGTAAAGATTGAATGTAAATGATTTTTGAATGTGAAAATTGTAGTTTATGGAGTAGCAGGTAAATAGCAATGAAAATCGAGTTAAAAAAAAAACAGTACTGAAAAAGAGTACCTTAATTGGGTATATATCTCTGTATACATCATGTTTAGTACCATTGGAATCATTGTATTACCTGTGGAAATTACATAAATAGTATTAGCATTTAAAGTATTTGCATGTAAAGGGAAAAAAATAGAAATTTAGGCGGATTAACAAATCAATATACGAAGTGATGTTTGCTATTTATGGCATTTAAGTAAACATATTGCAGGACAGGGGTACGTAATCACCGTCAAACTACTATGATCGAATCGATGTTCAAAATGAATATCATACATAAGAAGAATTCCTAATACAATAAAGTATATTTAGATCCATGCTAGCAGTTATATAGATCAATTTCTTTGTCGTCATATTCAGTGTACTCACGTGTTCAATATCCAAATTAATCTCAGCATCACATGATGTAATAACTAATTTGATCGCATTATAATATTCATCGATGATTTGGTGTAAAGATTGAATGGTTAGGATCAGCTGGGGACAGGGGACAGGTAAATAAGGGATAGAAAAACTGAAATTGCATTGATATATGCATATATCTGGTTAGCCACTATTTTGAAATTCAAAATATACCCAACTGAAATGAGTGTGCATTCAATGTCCGTAATGTAATTAAATTGCTGACACCATACAGATAACATTCCACTCGTCTTAACATTATATATGCACATATTATTGGCCTGTATTAATGAACACAGTCTCGTAGGCATAGCAACGGATATTTAACGCACTGTAATTTATAATTACTAATACCATAAGAGTATGAAAAATATATCATTAATGCTCACCCAAGATAAAGCATCTGGTTCCAGTTTCTTGTCCTCAACCCTCATCATCTGAATAGTTACGCAATCCGTGTGCAGCAGTCATCGACCCTAGTCATGTTAATAGTTACCCAAGATTAGTACTTCCTATCTTCACTGATAAAAGAAACATTGAGTGCAACAGTCCCGTTTTCAGTCAGTGCATTTATGTTGGATGTTGATAAATCTGAGGATTAAACAAACATATGTTTCATTTTGCTATTAAATATGAAAATAAAGGTACATTTGGTAACCTAAATATCGTTTAATGTACATGCCAACAAATTTTCCGTCAACGTCAGATAATGACGTGCGTAAAATATTGTATCATTTTCAGATAGAAAGTTTAAAAATTTAAGATATAAAAATACCTCTGTTTTATCGGAATGTTTACGGTAGGTAAATGGTAGACCTGAATTGCATTCCTTCCCTTTTGTGGTCAGCTCACATCAATCCTCAGTATACAGGAAAAAAAATAAAAATAAATGTTAAACAAATACAAAACTGAACAAATAGGACGTCGACGGCATGTAGTTTTTAAAATTTGGAGAATTCAACCGCAGAAATGTAAGCCGAATGAAACGTAGAAATTGTGTAGAGGTCAAGAATAGAGTAAATGATTCAGAACTAATTGATAAAGTAGAGAATGTAGAGCATGTAGAAAGCAGAGAGTAAGTTAAAGTATACCTTAATTTGTTTTGTGTTGAGTAGACGGGCCGTAAGTAATTAGAAGGGTGGTTATGTCATTCCTCCAATCGACGATTTGAGGTGTTGATGAATGCGGTCAGCACTGCAGGGGGGGAAAAGTATTAAATTTTTGAACGAAACGACAGAGTAAATGAGTTAAAAATTATAGAGTAGAGAGCGTAATGTTGATGTAACCATACTGCTAAATGTATTATACTGATTAGAATGGAAGTGAGTTGTGAAAACCCTTGTTATCTTATTCCACCTGCCGGGAAGGATTGAATGCTGTCCAATGGAAATTGCTGGGATGAATAACCTGAGATAGTACAGACGACAGCTTTGTAAAAGCAAAATGAATTGCAAATAGAGTAAAAAGTCTGAGAAATTTACATTTCCTCTCCTCCTTTTCCGGGCTTGAGACCGGCATCAAATGAATTAACATTTGATGGCGGAGTTAAAAATGGGGGGGTGGGGGGTTTTTTTTTTCTGGTGTTATTGCGACATGTTTATAGTCGTTAATGGTTGTGAATGGGGGGGATAAGGTGGGGAAAACATTAGTCATGTTAATGGCAGGTAAAAAAGTGTGAACATTGGATGTAGCAGACATGTAAATGCAAAAGTGCAAATAGATAAGATGTCGTTAACAATAGTTATTACTTTGTGTGACGTAAAGAGAGTATGATAAAAAAATGCCTAACTCATGTTTGAAGTACATGTTAGTAAAACATCCTTGTAAACAACATTTCTCGTATGCGTACCATCTTTTCATGGAATGTTTCCATTTTGAACTAAAATTTTTGTTGTTTGTCGTGCAATACCTCTAGATAAGGCTACATATAGCTGACCGTGGGTAAAAACATGTTGCTGTAGGTAGATACCTACAGTACGAATGGTTTGTCCTTGCGATTTGTTGATCGTAAGAGCAAATGCCAGTTTAATAGGAAATTGTTTTCTAATAAGTGTGAAAGGCATGCTAACATTTTCCGAAGGCTTTAATGGTATTCGGGGAATAAATACTCTTGTACCACGGAAATGACCAACCGCAATTTCTGCATCAATAAGATTTCTATGGAAAACACGGCATATTAACCTTGTTCCATTACATAAACCTATCTTAGGGTCAATATTGCGAAGAAGCATAATTGGAGAACCAATTTTAAGAGAAAGTTTATGTGGCGGTAATCCGCTTGGGGCAAGAGAATTTAAGAATTCATGTTGGTACAAATTATGTGTGTCCTCTTCAACGGAGTCGAAGGAGTAGTATGTAAATTCCGTACCGGGAAACATGTCAATCACAGTAGTGTTAATAGCATCAACAGTATCATTTGTGGGGGCTAAAATGGCTCTATTCAAAATAGAAGTAGCGTCGTATATCGTATCACTAATCGCTGGGAAAACATGATCAACTAATGAATAAATAGGATTTGCATTGTTCGACGATATAATAATATCATCAGGGAGTTTTATCATGTCATCATGCACATATGGTTCATCTCTGTTTCCAATACGTAAAACAAAGGTAGCATATGAAGGATCATGTATAGCACGCATATTTTGTGTCAAGTGGAAAACCTGTACGTGTGACCATATGTATGATTGTGTAATACATGCATCAACAGTTTCAGCTCTAGTACCATTTTGTACAATAGGCAAAACTTGTCGAAAGTCACCACCTAAAATAACAATTTTGCCACCGAATGGTTTATCTGAATTACATATATCTCTAAGTGTTTTGTCTACAGCCTCAAAAGCATGTCGATGAGCCATTGTAGCTTCATCCCATAGAATGATTGTGGTTTCATAAATAAGTTTTGCAAGATCAGATTGTTTAGGAATGTAACAGGTAGATGAAGAGTCAAGCAGTATTGGTATTTTAAATCTTGAATGGGCAGTACGTCCACCGGGCAATGCTAGAGCAGCAATTCCCGATGTTGCAACTGCAAGTGCAATTAAACCTCTACTTCGTGAGTGAGCTAAAATAGACTATACAAAAATGTTTTCCCTGTACCCCCCGGCCCATCTATGAAAAAAACAGAATTTATATTATCAACAATAGAGTTCATGATAACATCAAATGCATGTCTTTGTTCAGAATTTAAGGAGTTAATAGACTCGATGTCTTCTTGTGGTACATGGACAGAATTTTCAATGAAGACAGCAGTGCAAATATTATTGGCAGACTCGAAATCAACAGAATAATTTGGAAAATCATAGTCAAAAACTGATTTGTTGTACTGCTGTAGCAACTTGTTAAGGTCTGAGAGACAAACATGAGTGAAATATGTAATGTCGGTAATTGAAGAAGTATGTCGATAGTCTTCAATCATGTATTCAAACAAAAAATCCCACATTTTACGCACATGAGTTGGTTCGCAATAAACTAAAATTGTAACAAATAATCTTCTAAGTGCAGTTGGCATATGTGTGTTAGAAGCATCTCGTAAACAGTCATAAATATCATCATCATTTTGTAATAAGCCTCTACGTTCAGCAGATTCTTTGAATGTGCGGTATTCTGTTCCTTGAACTGTACGTAAATCAGTAAAAGATAATGCGCCTCTAACGTGTGTAAGGAGTAATCTCAAGAAATATCGATCACCGTCAGTGGGTGAAACAGTATAAATTCTACCTATAACCCTACGATTGTTTTGTCTATGAATCCATAACTTATGTTTATTGTCCCACTAATATCTTTGTGGGAACTCGTGGTAAAATAACTGTCTTGCCTCTTCGTCGATAACGTTTGTACTAAAATATTCAGTAAGCATAGTTTTTGTTCTACTGTCATCGTTTAGTATATCAGTTAATTGTTCGGATGAAGAAAAATGCAATTGCTGCCTATTTGGCAAATGAATTTGCAGACCAATAACAGAAGGTACAATGCTGTTAAGCTGGAACTTAAAGATTCTCCATAACGACTCAGGTGGACAAACCCAGCGAGCGTTAGCAAATTTAGATATTTCATCGTTGTTATCGACTGCTGAGGCTGAAACACCCACGGAAACACGGTCAGACCCTTTGTACACATACTTGTAAAGATACTTGACGGATTTAATACTTGAACATATTTCAACATTTAAATGACAGTCATATTTTAGTAGTAAATAAGGGTTATATGCACTACCCAACGATTGTCAATTGTGTTATTGTTTGAGTTATTTTGTGTCATGTTATCGCGTCTCCTATATATTGGGTATGAGTCGTTTCCTTGTACGGTAACAGGAGCAAATGGTTTTGGGAAACCTTTTTTGCATTCACCATTTTTCATGCATGTGGCATTAGTGTTAAAATGTCCGCACGGATGATGAATCATGTTTTTTATAACAGCCGCATGTAAATCACGTTCTAATTCTTTACACGGAATTTCAGCTCTAACAACGGAGTCATACTCATCGGGATTACTAATCTTATCGTTGTCAGCTACAATTATTAAAACATGTGCGTGTGGCAGTCCTCGTTTTTGAAATTCAACAACGTGTACATGTGCGATAACCCTGCCTAAAACACCTATGTCAAATAAATCATGTTTTAATTGTTCTAATTTAGCACGGAAAATTCTAGTTGTTAGGTCAGGTCTATCTTGCGGTAGTTGCCCGGGAAGCAGTTCGTTTAGTATTTCAGGCCATTTAGCATTACATGTCATCGTAAGAAAAAAATCAGGTTTTCCATACCTTTGCACTACAGCCATTGCATCTTGATAGCGTTGAAGCATATCTCGTGGACTACCAATATGAGATGACGGAAGAATTTTTTTCATTCCTACATTAGCTGCCATTGACATTGCAGAAGTACATGTAAGATAAGAATGTATGAAGCGGACATAAAATAAGTAAGGAAGGAAGCGTTTGAAAATGTAAAGTACCGGTAGACGTTTCGCCTGCAATCAGTGCATCCTGCAGGCCTTGATACAAATCAGCCCTTATTTTATCTTGATGAGTACGAACATATCTCAGTCACATCGTTTCAATTTTAACATACATATCTACGACATATTGTTGAAAAAGCCGGCCTGCAAGCAAGAGAAGTGATGTGTCTCCAGGTCTTATCTGCGAGAAAACGAATGTAGTACGGAGTGTAAAGGTCAAGTTAAAAAAAAATGAATGTGCAGAGTGAGGTAATCAAACAGAATTAAAGCATTACATGAAATAAGGTATGAAATGGGAAGTATCCTGAATCCAGAAGATATAAAATTAATAGTAGTAATAGTAAGATGCATATGAAATTATAAGTATGTACTGTGAAACAATCGTGAACAAACGTAGCATGATATACGTGGGGCACAACATAATGTCAACATAAGGTAAAATAAGTGTTTAAAGGTGAGAGATAATCATTTACATCGACGTTTGTAAAAATAGATTTAAGATCATCACGTGTTCACATATCATTTTCAATTACCATAAACATACCTGTATAAGGTGTGAGTAATAAGATGCACAACTAATTTCATTGTCTCCACTATCGTGTAAGCTCAAATCCCAACCATGGTGACCGTAGGGAAGCAATAGTGGGTACTGTAGTGGATCATAATATCCAGCTGTATCTGGAACCCGTTGTAGATGTCCAGACTGTGTTCTGACAATTATGTCCCTACCTTGTAAATCATCGCTTTCGTCGCCTACAATTATGGCGGCAACTTGTGATGCAGTAGGCATCTCATGAACATGTCGATCAATTGTGATCTCTTTAATTTTAATTCTGCAAAGGTGCATATCAGGACGTTGTCCCAGCTGACGTAGAACAGAAACAAATGGGTTAACTGAATTCATAACAGCAGTTATAATTTGAAGTAGCTCATGTCGTAAAACTACGTTATCCAGCTGTCGATTTTCAGTTTCATGTTCTGTGTCATAAATGTATAGCTGTAAATATCGTGGTCTGGTTCCATCAGCAGGTAGCACACTGCCAATACGGTGGTAGATGGAACCATGAGCACGATATGAGTAAACTCCATCCATTCCGTTAGCCAAATTTTGGTCAATTTCGGCACCCATTGATGTGAAAGCAAACGCATTGTTGTACGATCTTATATTAGTTCGGAAGTGCGTGCCAACTTCGGTTTGATCAGTGAACAGAGCAAGCAACTGAGGCGGTGCAGAAGGTAGAGAAATACGAAGCCTACCATTTGAACAGCAGGAACCTGAAGTTTCAAAAGCAAATTTTTTTGCTGTGCATAAGGTACAGGTTGTTGGTTGTGGGAGGACATACTTGCGAAAGGCACGGTTGGCTACAAAATTTCGTGCACAGTTAACAGATGTTCTCAATGTTTCAAGCGGAACAACATTATTATCAGCTGGTTGAATAAGAGTGAAAAATAAGTTAAAATCAAATATAAATGCAACCTACGGGATGAATGCAGCAGAATTTATGAATATTATATGAAATAGTACCATTGACAGGTCCATTTTGTTGTGCGGTAGACTGAAGTCGTTGTGAACGACGTCGTTGTCTACGGTTAGCTAGCTGTTGTTCATGTTCATCGTCAGACAGCCTAGCACGTCGAGCTCGCTGAGCAAGACGTCTATTTTCTCGCTGTTCACTATCCATCGGGGTAATGAACAAAGTTGAAAGAGTATAAGCGTATGAGCAGAAGAGTACAGGTAAAAATATGGCAGCAGGTATTATAGAGAGAGTGTGAATGAAGGAAGGTAAAGATACGAAGAGGAAAAGAGAAGTTGGTATAGTTGTGTAAATATTTTTTCAGCTGGCAAAAAAACTGCATAAAATAAGGAGGAAAAAATGCAAGTTTTAAAAAAAATGGAATAATTCAAGGAGGACCGAGCAAAGTTGAAAATAACCGTTGTTTTTTTAATACCTTAGTAGTAAATATAGGATAATAATGCAGCAGGTAAATGATAGAAATGTGAATAAGTATAATAGATTATTACATAAAATCCAAATGATTGTGTACTCATAATATTCGAAAAAACTGAAATATGAATTACTCATACTTTTTGACATATATATTTAGTGGAAATATGTGCGTAAATTATGCTGAAATCACATTCGTCCATCATAAATGAGATAAATATAGGTCAACGTAGCAAAGTCAGAAGATAAGCTTTTGTATGTTCGGTTGTACAAAGCTGAGTATAAGAATCGTATAACAAAGATGTAAAGGCTCAGTGTAGGTTCAGGAAATACGTACGGACGCAATGTAATGTCAAATGTGAGTTTTTTACATAAACATACAACATAAGTTGAATGTGAATGCAATGTGACGACATTAGTACTTTACAAATGTTATGCAATAAGTGTCGACGGTATTACGATGAAAGTAAATGCAGGCATTTGATCCATACCTTTTGGTAGTTGTGTCGGTGGTGCCGCAAATGCGCCAAGTAAAGAAAAGAGAAGAAATATGCTTCGGGAATTAAACTGGTTGAATAAATGTACTATGCAAATATAAGTGCATATCGATTCTGGTCCGCATGCTGATCCAGCTTTCACATAACAAACTGGATGCAACATTTTGTAGAACAACCGAGGAGAAGGCCGAATTTCACCGGTAATTTCTTCATCTGAGCCGTGTCGTCGTAGTTGAGAAACCGTGCCTCGCCAAGTACAACGGCTGCAGCAGTTTCTTCAACATCTGACTGGCAGAAGAAAATCACCCGTAATGAATTCAGGTCACACTTGTCCTCATAGATGACAAACTGTGCCTCGCCATTAACGATGGCTGCATCAGTTTGTTCAACATCGGACGGGCAGCAGAAAACATGCGTAATCTGTTAAATTGAGAGTACATAAGTATAATAGCAGTTGGTTAAATAATTATGATCACCTTCATGATTAACTTTTTTTCAATAAAATGCAGTACAATTTACCTTCCCCGTCTTGTCGTCTACTTCTGTCTTTCAACCATATTAGTACAGCAAGCCATACTTATTGCCGCTTCATGGCCATTTAGGTCAAGTTCTTTGTATTTCACACAAATTTGTGCATATTCGTACTCCGTCATAGTGCATGTTGTTCTCACTATCTTTCACTTGGTCGTACATCTTCTGCCCTCCATTTTACCTTGCATACAAATATCCGTAATGCACAAAATTATACTGACTGTCGATTATAAGACAAAGCAAGATAAATAATATGACAGTACAATCAGTTGTGTAAATAAATATGATAACATGCATGATTAAAAGTTATGAGTAAGTTAACCGAAGGTTGCTGCTTACAACAGCATGTGTCACTCCTTTCTACATCCATTGTCAAAGAATGCAAAAGGAGGGACAGAAGAGTTAATGATAGTTGACAGAAAATTTTTATGATACTTGTTTATGCAAACCGTATTCAAGTGTTGGTAGAACTCTGTGACGGTTAAAGATGCAGAGGAAAAAAAACAGCAGGACTATATTCCGAAAACTCGATCAAGCAAAAGGAACGATTAAAAAAAAAATTCCAAAAGTGTTAACGTACAGAACACGGTTAGAATAAAAAGTGTAAGGTGAGAAAATAACTGCTGAGGAGAACATAAGTATAATAGCAGTTGTGTAAAACAATAGTGCAGGTGTACCAAATGTAACCGCGTTTGCAAAACAACTCTACACAACCCAAAAAAAATTCAGTTTTTAAATGGACAATGGTGTACGTTTAAACAATGAAATCTCATGAATTATGTAAAGACATTTGGCAAACAAATGGTTATTATTTATACAGTACTATTTCATTGCTAAGAATACGGTTTTATGTAGTATAATAGTAGAACAATACTTGGACGTACGACAGATTTAAGTTATAATTTTTGACAGCAAAGAATAGCACGTTAACAGTGAACATGTTGGCACTTAAATGTACCTTTGGAACAAAGCAGTTACAAACTGTTTGGCGTATCATACTAATAATACGGTACATGGAATTAACGCAAGTTAAAAATAACAATTTAGGCCAAAAGTTAAACCAAATGAACACATAACATGTTGGGAGTTATATTTTGCAAATAAGGAATTTGAAACTCGTTGGAATTATTTGTCGGTGGAAAGTCAATGGCAATACGGGTGATGGGGTAAGAGTGATTAAGGTAATAAGTAACAATTTAAAACAAAAATAAAGTAAGATAAAAGTATAGTAATAACTCGGATAAAAGAGAACAGCATAACAAAAGATAAAAAGACATACATATAACGTAGCGGAAAATGAGTAAAAAAATTGTTCTTGCCTTTTTTTGTTTGATCCATTCTTTTATCAATTTATACATCGCATGTTATAAAACATCCTGCATTATCTTTGAAATCTGTCAAACTGGGTACCTCCTCCATCCCGTCATAATGATATAGTATGCAGGAAAAAAAATAGCGCAAATGTATAAAAATAATTTTGGATGAAGGATTTACTACTGTGTACCATAGCAAGGAGTTGTGAGATTAAAGCATTACAAATACCCAAAAGTGTATGAAGGCTGAAGGTAAGTGCTAAACAGCGTATGAAAATTTCATCATCTAATTTATACTGAAAAGGACGTATATCAGTGGTCAGACTTATCAGGTACGGTTAGCAAATTGTTTGTAAAATGTAAAGACAAATATCCATGAATATTTTGTACAATTAAACAGTACAGGTGGATAATTTAGTCCGACCGTATCGAGTGGTAAAACATTTGAACAAAAGTTGTTTGTACTCAGAATATTAGTTAATATACCATGTATACAAGTGAAGCAGTTGACAATGTATGAATGTATTGTATTGTGATATAAAATTTATCAATATAATATGGTTAAGTATAGCACACAACAGATGCACGTATGAAAACACCATATTCTGCTATGAAAAGAATGACGGGAGGCGCAATAATACGCACGAACAGTGAATATAGCATCAGCAAAAGCATTAGTGACGTGAGCTACCATGTGAGTGTTTCAAAGTTAAGCACGTAATAATTAGTACTAATATAGGTCATTCAAATTTGGTACGTACGTCGATGATACATCGGACGAATGGATGTCCAGGTGTACAAACATGGATAACTGGTGGTTTGGAGAGAATACCATTATGGAAGAGAAGTAGGGTGAACTGATTATACGTGCTGTCAAAAAAGAAAAACATGTGTTACCTAGCAGTATGTGAGATAATCACAAACAGCAGTGTGTGACAAAGAGTAGTATGGGACATAATGACACGTAATATTTGCTTACTAAAAAATTTAAATCACGCAATACAATTAAACATCAGTTTGTGTAATCCAATTTTCGTATGTGCTAAATATCAGTTTAATGAAATAATTATCAGTTCATAAATAATCGGTAATAAATTTGCGTAAATACAGAAACCGGAGGTCTACAAACACATGAAGGTAGCAAACTTTATGGGTATAATATCCTTAACCATATCAGACAACAGATTGAGGTATGAAAAGTTGTTGGTGATGTCAGTGTTAAAAAAATAAGCAGCAATCGTAGTAATATAGATGGTATAAAGTTCATATGGACCTCGGTGGTACAGGACAGAAATCAATTTTGAGCTGGTCAAACGCGTCTACCTGCAGGGTTGGTGAAAATAACGTTAGGGAAGAGCAATAAAGTGAACTTAGTGTACTACAGTCGGAGTTTACCTGAGCTGAACACGTCAGCGACGGAAAAAACATTGTCGCGGGTGTACAGAAGCAGATCTGCACAGCAGTAGGGCGTAACCTTCCAGATCTGGACAGCAGTTCAGTATGGAAGGATAAGGAAGGCAGAAACCACAAATAACTGGCGGTGAATAGGGAACAAAGCACTGAAGACGTCAGCGACGGAAAAAACGTTGTCGCTGGTGTACAGAAGCAGATCTGCATAGCAGTACGGCGTAAACATCCAGATGTGGACAGCAATTCAGTATGGAACGATAAGGAACCCAGAAACCACAAATAACTGGCCGTGAAGACGGAACAAAGCAGGCGGAGTTGGGTGTTAATAGGAGATGTGAAAACTACGAAAAATAAGTCGGTAGTCCAGTACGTTTGAACGGCAGACGCCATTATTTTTTACAAAAGAAGAAGGAAGAAGATGGAAAGAACGGAGTGGAAAAGTGGAGAAAAAAAAAACTGCCGACATACTTTGACCAAGGGTAACCGGCGTGCTTTTGGGAAATGTGTTTTTCCAATGACAAAATGGTCCCTGCCCATAAACGTTGCCCTTAAGTTCAATTGGAGTGGGAGAAAAGGACTTTTCTGACCATTCAAAAAAGCTTCACCAAGGAGGGGTATTTGTATTAATAGTATATATATATATATATATATCTTTGGGAATCAATTTTGACTATGAAATTGGTCCAATCATATCTCTCCTTGTTGTATATCGGAATTGTAATCCTTTTTAAGTTCATGATAAAATTCTTGTCAAATCTATATGCCTGTGATGATTCATGATGATATTCATATCATATCTATATGCCTGCGATGTATTCTATGCAAAACTTGTCTTTTTAGTACATCAAGTTTATTGGACCAATAGTTCTTATCATCATATGACTATACCC
Organism: Allium sativum; assembly: GCA_030737875.1. Lineage (NCBI taxonomy): Eukaryota > Viridiplantae > Streptophyta > Magnoliopsida > Asparagales > Amaryllidaceae > Allium > Allium sativum. The sequence continues at coordinate 561,127,349 of CM060919.1, read as the reverse complement.
ATCCTTACGATGTTCCATCTTGCTTCTCCTCTTATTTTATGAATCTTGAGTTAAATCTCGAAATATGTACGTTATGAACGCGGGGATAATTGGGTATAACATGAAATTGACATTATTTGGCATAATTTGGAACATGTAGTATTTCATGACTGTTAAGATGCAATTGGGGGAAATTTGACATGAATTATAGAATATTGACATATTAAACCTAGAATTGGCATGAACGACAAAGTATGAAATTGGTATATAAATCAAGTTTTAGGCATAATTGTTATTGTTGCGAATTTGGGGTAACTTGAGCATTAAATCTAGATTGGGCATAAAATGTAAATTGGAACCTTAAATCTAGATTTGTCTTAACTATTGATTTGCTAATTAGCATGTAAAATCTAGATTTAGGTATATATATGGTAAATGTGTAAATTAAAGATGAATATGCCTAACCCGAGGTTAGATTGAGTTGTGGTGTAAAACTGCCCGGAACCGCCCGGCACATCCAGTAACCACAACAATACCTATCTAATGTGAGAGGTTAGTGCATCATGCCCAAGAAAAACCCGACTTTAGATTGAGTTGTGGTGTAAAACTGCCCGGAACTGCCCGTCACATCCAGTAACTGCAACAACACATATGTAATGTGAGAGGTTGGTGCATTAATAAATCAATTAATGCTAATGAACAAAATGAATGAGTAGGGTTAAGTTCATAGGAACACTTAACCAATATAACATGGATGACTAGGGTTAAGTAATGAGGAACACTTAACCAATTTGAGAAGATGGATGACTAAGGTTAAGTTAATAGGAAACACTTAACTGGTATAGCATGATAAATGGAAAAGGTTAAGTTAACACTTAACCAATATAACTTGATTTGTGGTAAGTTTAAAGTTAAAACAGGAGGGCTACACTTAACCAATATAAATTGATTTGTGGTAGGGTTAAGTTAACACAAGAAGGCAACACTTAACCAAAGTAACATGACAAGTAGGTGGGCTAAGTTAACTTGAATTGATTTATGACACTTAACCAATACAAACACGTGGGGTTAAGTTAACAAGAAACACTTAACCAATCCAACATGATAAGTGAGGAGGGTTAAGTTAATAAGAAACCCTTAACCAACATGACATGGTAAATGGGTGGGTTAAGTTAACATGAATGGATAACACTTAACCAATATGGCATAACGTGCGGGAGGGTTAAGTAAATATCGAGTTGGGTGTGTAATATTAGTAAATATAGGCCCACAAACTTAATCATTAAATAAACATGCTTGACGGGAGAGTTAATTACATATCGAGTTGGGTGGGTAATATTAGTAAATATAGGCCCACAAACTTAACCATTAAATAAACATGCTTGAATCAGCGGGAGAGTTAAGTACATATTGAGTTGGGTGGGTGATATTAGTAAATATAGGCCCACGAACTTAACCATTAAATAAACATGCTTGAATCGGTGGGAGGGTTAAGTACATATCGGGTTGGTGGGTAATATTAGTAAATATAGGCCCACAAACTTAACTAGTAAGAAACCCTAGTAACGGGTACCCATTTCAGCAGTAACCCACATAGAAGTATCATGGTACCCTGAACTAGGCAGGGTGGGGCATGATTACTGGGCTGATTATAAGCGGTCAAAGTAGTGGCGGGGGTACGTCAGTGTAGGTTCCAACGGTTTACGGGCGTGCACATACTCCGGAGTGGGAAAAAGCAGGCACTGAGTACTAGTAGTCATACACCATGCATCTTGAATCGTGTCGGGTTGCTACCATAGGGATTTATACACCTTATGGTAGGACCAGTACAGGTTATCTACACGTAAGAGAGGGCCGATTGACACAGACACAAGGACAATTAGTACAAGTAGGGAGCTGATCGACAGGGTAGTAAGGGTACATCTAACATCTACATGGCAATTAGGCTGATTGAGGTAAGATCCTCATACTAGATGTACACCTAAAGGCTACCAAAATTGCGGGGATTGGGATCACGTTATCATATGATCATTTTATACAGATTACTAGTTGGGACACTAGTTAGGTGGTGCAGAGATATAGAAATCATATGTAATAACCCGAAAATCTGGGCCAGTTTAAATTTTTTATTTTGGCAATTTAGTGAATTTTGAATATTTAAAATAGATCATTTTAAATAATATCGACGATAAATTTAATTTGAATATAATTCGAACGTATATATTATATACGTCATCGTTAGAATATAAATAATTATATATAATTATAAATAGAATTGAAAATGGCGCGGTAGTTCGATAATTCGATTTCAAACTTCAATTGAACATACCGGGTGCAAAACAATCCGGATTTTAGTAAAACCAAAAACATTAGGATCTATTTGAGAATATCTTTCCAACGAATCTGAAAAATCAAAATTCCATAGCGGGAATCAAAAGATATGTCCAGTTGAAAATTCTGAATAGTCGCTATGGAATTCAGGCCCTTAAAAATGGAAATTTTGCAAACGACCTCGAATTTCGACGAAACCACTTTTGTTGGGTCCGTGATGTCAAATTATTGCTAGGTTTCAAATTTCATAATTTTTCGAATCAATATGTGAGTGTGGCAAAGGAAAACGCGTTTGACCAGTTTCAGTTGATTTTAATCGACTGGAAAATGGCCATTTTTCCAACAGTCTCAGAATTCGACGAAACTAGTTTTGTTAGGACCGTATCGTCAATACGAAGCTAGAAAATATTTTTCGAGTTAGTATGTGACCCCAGTAAATTGAAATGCGCGTTCAAATTCAATATATATAGTTATATGTTGATTTTGACGGAAACTGATCGAAATGATCGAATCAGCTTACGATACATATCCCATTGTGTTCAGAATGGGGGTAATTAGCTGTGGGCGACAGGCGGTCGGCCTCGTTTAGAGGTCGTATGTAAAAGTCAACTTTTTGAATTAAATAATTAAATAAAATAAAAAAACACTTCCTCTCTCTTCCCCTTAATTCCCTCTGCCCCCCCTTCTTCGATTTTCAGAATCATTTCAAAAAAAAATAGAAAGAGGAAGTCGGGGGGGAGAATTCGCCACCGCCCCCCCCCCCCCCCGATGGACCGCCGCCGCAAAGGAGGGGCGCCACCTCCGAACCCCCACCCCCTGCCCTCGGGACGCGAGCTACCCCCACCCCCCCCCCCCCCCCCACCTGCGCGCAATCACGATACCCCCCCTCCTCTGCCTCGCGCCGACACCCTCCCCCCTGACCATTCGACGAACCCCTCCGCCTTGCCTCTCTCCTCCATCCAGGAAAGCGCCCAATCCCCTCCGACGATGCTCCAGCAACCACGATTCGACTTCTACAATAAAAAATAGTGAGTTTTATATTAGTTAATTGTGTTTATTTATATATATTTTATTGTGTTATAAATCTGAAATTATATTAAAGCATAGTTTTTTTTTAAAATATACATAGCGCGGCATTAAAAATGTTATCTTTTTATGAAGTAGCGTTGTAAATGTAAAAATATGATTTTTATATTTTTAAATATTAAAAATATGATTTATATATTTTTAAAGTATTAAAAATATAATCTTTATTATGTAGAAGGTGTAAAAATATGATTTTTGTTTATGTAGAGAATTAAAAATATAATTTTTACATGATAGGAATATTAGAAATATCATCTTTGTATATGTAGCGAAATAAAAATCTGATTTTTATTATATATACGTCGAAATAAAGAGGTGATTTTTATAATGATGAAATCTATATTTTTGAAATGGCGAAATCTATATTTTGGAAAAGGCGAAATCTTTATATGAAGAATAGCATGATAAAAATAGAATTTTTATCTATATAACATCGATGTAAAAATAGAATTTTTATCCATATAATAGCGGAGTAAAAATTCGATTTTTATATATTGAATAACGAAGTAAAAATTCGATTTTTATATATTGAATAACGGAGTAAAAATACGATTTTTATATATTGAATAACGAAGTAAAAATTCGATTTTTATATATTGAATAACGAAGTAAAAATTCGATTTTTATATATTGAATAACGAAGTAAAAATTCGATTTTTATATATTGAATAGCGAAGTAAAAATTCGATTTTTATATATTGAATAACGAAGTAAAAATTCGATTTTTATATATTGAATAACGAAGTAAAAATTCGATTTTTATATATTGAATAACGAAGTAAAAATTCGATTTTTATATATTGAATAACGAAGTAAAAATTCGATTTTTATATATTGAATAACGAAGTAAAAATTCGATTTTTATATATTGAATAGCGAAGTAAAAATTCGATTTTTATATATTGAATAACGAAGTAAAAATTCGATTTTTATATATTGAATAACGAAGTAAAAATTCGATTTTTATATATTGAATAGTGAAGTAAAAATTCGATTTTTATATATTGAATAGCGAAGTAAAAATTCGATTTTTACATATGTAGAGAATACGGGCAACGAAGATGACAAAAAGGCGAGAACGACGAAGGTTTCTGCAAATGAAGTGTCGTGAAGTAGGGATAGCTTTCGGTGAGAACTTCTCACTCAAATTTTCTTTTTCTAGTTATATATATATATATATATATATATATATACTAGGATGCAGACGGTGTTTAGTAGCACCCGACACCCGTCATCCACAGACCATGGATGGCTTGTTTGTTTAATTGTTTGGTTGTGTTGTTGGTTAGATTATTTGGTTTGAATTGAACTGTTTGGTGAAATAGAATGGATTTGATTGATGTGTGAATGGCGTGGGCCTTCATTAGACCGGGGATAAGGGTAGGCCTCGTCCCGTTTCTAGTATCGTGCCGTTATGCCGCCGAAATTTTCTAAAATAAGTTAGAAAAATAAAAATATCATTTTTATTTTGTAAATGAACTGAATAAAAAAATTCATGTGTTAAAATAAAATATTGTATCGTTAGAAATATAATTTTTAACGTGGAAGTGAATAAAATAAATATTCATTTACAAACCGGACTGTTTGTTTATGTACACCTATTTGAAGGACATTGATTGAGACGATAAATTTTACACATTGCCCAACTGCACAAATAAAAATCTGTGTTTGATTGTTTGAAACCCCACACGTGTATTGGGATAAAATACGGTATACACTAATCCCAATAATTAGTTGTATGTCGATCGATTGATTGACAGGCTGTTATAGGCGTTAGATATCTATATTTGATGCTTATACAGTGTAGTGCACTTTGGATGATGGTTGATTATTTATCGTTGCTATTATATACATTTGTTGTATGGAATCCATATAATTAACTTTATATGGTAATTGATTGGGCCTCATTCCAATCGAGAAAATAAAGAATATTATAAAGTAAAGGTTCATGTGTTGACCGTACTCATCCGTTGAGACTAGTCATGTGTTGAACGAAATATTTTAACAATAAAATTTACATCTTTATCTTTATAAAATAAAGGTTCATGTGTTGACCGTACTCATCCGTTGAGATTAGTCATGCGTTGAACGAAATGTTTTAACAATAAAATTTATATCTTTATCACTATAAAGTAAAGGTTCATGTGTTGACCGTACTCATCCGTTGAGATTAGTCATGTGTTGAACGAAATATTTTAACAATAAAATTTACATCTTTATCATATATTAAATAACAAAAATAGTCACGCGTGGACAGTACTCATTCGTTGAGATTAGTCATGCGTTGACAAAAATATAATATTCATTTGTTGAATAGAATAACGAGATTATTGAAATATATAAAGCCGTGTTGATTAGAGATGCGCTATTTTGACGCGAACGATATTTATGTCGATTATATTCGTTTTAAATTTGAATTGAACTGAATAGAAAACGAATTTGAATTGAATCGAATAGAAAACGAATTTGAATTGAATCGAATAGAAAACCAATTTGAATTGAACTGAATAGAAAACGAATTTGAATCGAATCGAATAGAAAACGAATTTGAATTGAATCGAATAGAAAACCAATTTGAATTGAATCGAATAGAAAACCAATTTGGATTGAATCGAATAGAAAACGAATTTGAATTGAATCGAATAGAAAACAAATTTGAATTGAATCGAATAGAAAACCAATTTGAATTGAATCAAATAGAAAACGAATTTGAATTGAATCGAATAGAAAACCAATTCGAATTGAATCAAATAGAAAACGAATTTGATTTGAATAGTAAACGAATTCGAATTGAATTGAAAACGAATTCGAATTGAATTGAAAACGAATTCGAATCGAATTGAAAACGAATTGAAATGAATTCAAATTGAATTGAATTGAAATGAATTTTAAAACGAATTTATAAGGAAAAATTCAATTTTGATTTGAATTGAAATGGAAGTTGAAATTGTTTTTGAAACGAATCTGAAAACTATTTATATAATTTGTTTTAAATAGAAATCGACGAAATATATATTATATATATTATATATATAATATAATGGCCTGAATAGAATGCGCCGCGCCACGGCAGTTCGCGAATTTCGACCATTGATTTCGAACGGACATTACGGGAGATCCGACCGTCGGATTCTCCTAAAGCCGGAACCGTTGGGTTCGTATCCAAAAGAGCTTTCTAACGAATATGAGAAATTTAAAATCTAACGGTTGGATTTGGAGATACGTCCAAATCAAATTTGGAAAAGGTCGCTGTAAGTGCAGTTCGATGGCCGTTGATGGAAATCGACTGTACGGGCCTTGATAAAATTATTAAAAATAGTAATAATTTGTGTAAAATCATAAGAAATGATTTGGGAAAAATTGGGATGAAAAACTCCATATTTGAAAAGATAAAAATAGATTTTTATCGAAATGAACTAGTTTTGAACTAAAATTAAACCCCTTTTTTTTTAATAAATAAATTGGATTTGAAACGAGTTTTAATCGAATTAATTTGTGGGTTTATCGTGAACAGTGTTTTAAATAACACCTGTTCTTTAACCCGGTAATAAATAGAATATGATTTGGGTTTGTCGTGAACTGTGTTTTAAATGACATTAGTTCTTTAACCAAGTAAAAGGAGTTTTTAATTAATCTGCAATTAGATTGAAATGTGAATTGATAATCTAAATTAAATTTGGGAAAATAAGCGAGAATGGAGTATCGCCAGTTTTGCTCCAAAGCGATAGCTAAATCTTTAATTAGATTTGAACGTGAAATGGTAATTAATTTTACCGATAACATCGTGGTGTTAGATATGGAGTATTACCAGTTTTGATTCATGGGATGAATAGGTTGGGATTGAGAAATAAAATAAATAATTACTTCGGTGTGGTTCGCTAATCTCGACTAGTTTGGAAAACCATAATTTGGTTTGAAACGACATCCAAAGGAAGATTAAAGGATGAGTTTTAAAGAATTTATCTTGGAAAAAATTAATGGGAAACTTTCCCTAAGAATTGAAATTTAGAAACTAGCTGTAGATTAGCTAAGAAGAATGGTTTCCTGGGTATTGATCTGATGTTGGTTTCGGCCTTCGGGGTTAATATTTGGGAAATTGTCCTCCTGCTGATTTACGGTTAATGACTAATGAATTGGAATGAGGCGTATGTTGTGTTTGTGTAACATTTGTTTTTAATATATGCGGGTTGTTCGGAAAGTCCGGGTTTATACACATTCTGAATAACCGATTCGACGATAAGTCGAAGATGATGACGGTGGTCGAAGACCGGAAGTCTTCACATCGTTTGGATAATTACTGATGATCCTGATTGGGCTGTACACCCAAGAGGATGGAAATAGTTGGTGGTCGTCCAGACGTACTTGGAGATCAATGGATATGCGAGGAAAGTGCCTCCGGTTTCGTTCAAACCCAGAACGAACTTGTAAATGGATTGTGTGTCTGACATTGGATTTTATTCTGTGTTGATTGATTTCTGTTAAATATATATCTGTTTGGCGGCGGAGAATTTATTCTCTTGCTTAACGCCCTTCTCTGAGACGTACGAGCTTAGAGGTTATATATCGATAGATATCAATCGCATGGCATGAATTGCCTGTGTGGCACGCTGAGTTGCATTGGATCAAGGCTTCTGTTGAAAAGCAAAGTCCTGTGGTTGATGATCAAAGCACGGCCTACGTGGCAGCTTTGTGTATAACGTGAATTCGCGAGCCTCACACCTCGGTATGAGTTAAAAACGGGATACAGACTGCAGGGAGAGCATGACGTTTCTTTCTAGCTTTGGTGGTGTCAGTGACTTACCAGCCCTGACATTTATATACTTTTCACCTATGTGGTTGTTGGAATGCGAGGCGCCTCGATTATAGGTCTGTAAGGACCGGGAAACGTGTGTTCAGGAATAAATAATCCTCTAACGTAAGTGAGGACCGGCCCTGAAGATCCAGGATTGCCCAGAGTGTGTAGTCCTGAGACATTTGCTAGAGTGTCTCGAACGCGGAGAGGAGCTTGCCCCTTGCCTCGACTCATGACGGAAATTCAATTTCCAATACGAGATATTTCGGCTTTATTTGTAGAGCCTAGTATGGCGACATAGTAGCATGGGATGTTATGCCGTCTATGATTTATATTTATGATTGAAATTGTTTTGACACTATACACTTATTATAATATCAAATGATTTGTTTTTAAACGTACCAAGCATGTTTGGCTGTTATAAGGTAAAACCCTATCCTCCGGCTTGCGTTGCATTGTGTGATGAGACCTGGGTCTTATAATAGCTTCATTTTTCGAAAAATCATTGCGCTGTTTATCCTATGCACTGGTATTCTTGGGAGGAAAACCGTTCCGTGTTATACGGCGTGGTCCCTTGAATTACTCTCTTTTAAAGTAAAGCTTTAAATAACTGTTTTAGTTCTCACACCAGTCACATGACTGACCTGGAGTTTATTGTTTTAACCTAAACTCTAGGTGCCCTTATTTTCGACACGGGCAGCTAGTAGTTTTGGTTTTGCAGATTTATATTCACAGGATCCTGGTTTACAGCTGGAATGATATCCGGAAAGCTCTGTATCCGTATATCACCTTCAGTTGTGCTTTGTATTATTCTTTTTCCGCTGCTATGTAATTTATTGTAATCTCTGATATTTATTGAATGTAATTTATTCATTTATACTATGTATATTCTTGTATTTGATGGAATTGTTGTAATATACAATGAAATGTACTTCCGTCTACGTTCTATTTTGTCCTGTTCTCACAGTAATTCGTTCTTTCTCATCTCTTCGGAGACCGGGGAAGTTCGGGTCGCTTCATTTGGTATCAGAGCTTTGGTTTACAGAGCTCGAGAACAAGACACATTAATACCATACGAAAGAATTCATCAGATATTGGATTAGTAATATCCAATTAGAATGACTCGTTAGAGATATGATCAGTAGTATCCTAGAACGAGTGTGAAGAGTACATTTTTAAAATAAAAATTTGAAAACAAAATTTGTTTTGAAGGTTAAATTCAAGTATACATATTTGAATATTTATTTATATTGAATTTGGACAATCCGCTATATAAATATTTTGCATATACGCGTCATGAACGTATATTCGAAGTTTTAATATACCGGATAGATATAGAACCGCACTCTAGTAGCCCGGAGATGTTCTGATGGTGGTTCGAAACATCATCAGCATTTATTTTCGAGTGACGAAGGTGTGATATCTATATATTTCCATTAGACTGGTGTGAGAACCAAAACTTATATAGCTAGATTTATTGTTGTGAATTGGCATCAAAAACATGATTTTTGTATATGTATCAAAATTATGAATTTGAAACTCTAATTCACTAATTGATTGATGATTGTGTTGTTTGTTTATTTGTTTGATAATTTTGAACCATTATGCCTAATTGAATCAAATATTGAATTATATTGAAAATTAGTCGCATTTGCTTGCATATACATATACTTACATTGAACAGGTCATAGCAAGGAGGCTAGAGCAGATAATAAAATTTGTTTGCCCGACAAATAGGTACATGTTTCCTATATAATTTATTGTTTTGTTTGGGTGATGATGATTTTATGAGCCGATTGGCTTTCTCTTTTTCTTTTTGAGATCAGAAGGCCTATATGGCAATTTCGGGATTTTCCCGTGGCTCCCGGTGCAGGGGAGGTTATGGCGAAATTTTTCGAAAATTTAGGGTGTTAGCCAAATTTTTGAAGAATTTAAAAATTCTCAGAAACTGAAAAGTTGGAGAATGGAAGCCAGATCGAACGTAGAGTTGACTAATCAAACCACTTTCGATTTTGTTCCTTTTCGGGGACGAAAAGTTTTTAGTGGGGGAGATTGTAATAACCCAAAAATCTGGGCCAGTTTAAAATTTTTATTTTGGCAATTTTAGTGAATTTTGAATATTTAAAATAGATCATTTTAAATAATATCGACGATAAATTTAATTTGAATATAATTCGAACGTATATATTATATACGTCATCGTTAGAATATAAATAATTATATATGATTATAAATAGAATTGAAAATGGCGTGGTAGTTCGATAATTCGATTTCAAACTTCAATTGAACATACCGGGTGCAAAACAATCCGGATTTTAGTAAAACCAAAAACATTAGGATCTATTTGAGAATATCTTTCCAACGAATCCGAAAAATCAAAATTCCATAACGGGAATCAAAAGATATGTCCAGCTGAAAATTCTGAATAGTCGCTATGGAATTCAGACCCTTAAAAATGGAAATTTTGCAAACGACCTCGGATTTCGACGAAACCACTTTTGTTGGGTCCGTGATGTCAAATTATTGCTAGGTTTCAAATTTCATAATTTTTCGAATCAATATGTGAGCGTGGCAAAGGAAAACGCGTTTGACCAGTTTTAGTTGATTTTAATCGACTGGAAAATGGCCATTTTTCCAACGGTCTCAGAATTCGACGAAACTAGTTTTGTTAGGACCGAATCGTCAATACGAAGCTAGAAAATATTTTTTGGGAATTTTTCGAGTTAGTACGTGACCCCAGTAAATTGAAATGCTCGTTCAAATTCAATATATAGAGTTATATGTTGATTTTGACGGAAACTGATCGAAATGATCGAATCAGCTTACGATACATATCCCATTGTGTTCAGAATGGGGGTAATTAGCTATGGACGACAGGCGGTAGGCCTCGTTTAGAGGTCGTATGTAAAAGTCAACTTTTTGAATATTAAATAATTAAATAAAAAAAACACTTCCTCTCTCTCTTCCCCCTTAATTCCCTGTGGCCCCAGTTCTTCGATTTTCAGAATCATTTCAAAAAAAAAATAGAAAGAGGAAGTCGGGGGGTAGAATTCGCCGCCGCCCCCCCCTCGATGGACCGCCGTCGCCGCTGCAAAGGAGGGGCGCCACCTCCGAACCCCCACCCCTGCCCTCGCGACGCGAGCTACCCCCCCCCCCCCCCCCACCCTGCGTGCATTCGCGATACCCCCCTCCTCTGCCTCGCGCCGACACCCTCCCCCTGACCATTCGACGAACCCCTCCGCCTTACCTCTCTCCTCCGTCCATGAAAGTGCCCAATCCCCTCTGACGATGCTCCAGCAACCACGATTCTTCTTCTACAATAAAAATAGTGAGTTTTATTTTAGTTAATTGAGTTTATTTATATATATTTTATTGTGTTAAAAATCTGAAATTATATTAAAGCAAAGTTCTTTTTTTAAATATATATAGCGCGGCATTAAAAATGTTATCTTTTTATGAAGTAGCGTTGTAAATGTAAAAATATGATTTTTATATTTTTAAACTATTAAAAATATGATTTTTAAATTTTTAAAGTATTAAAAATATAATCTTTATTATGTAGAAGGTGTAAAAATATGATTTTTGTTTATGTAGAGAAATAAAAATATAATTTTTACATGATAGGAATATTAGAAATATCACCTTTGTATATGTAGCGAAATAAAAATCTGATTTTTATTATGTATACGTCGAAATAAAGAGGTGATTTTTATAATGATGAAATCTATATTTTTGAAAAGGCGAAATCTTTATATGAAGAATAGCATGATTAAAATAGAATTTTTATCTATATAACATCGATGTAAAAATAGAATTTTTATCCATATAATAGCGGAGTAAAAATTCGATTTTTATATATTGAATAACGAAGTAAAAATTCGATTTTTATATATTGAATAACGGAGTAAAAATTCGATTTTTATATATTGAATAACGAAGTAAAAATTCGATTTTTATATATTGAATAACGAAGTAAAAATTCGATTTTTATATATTGAATAACGAAGTAAAAATTCGATTTTTATATATTGAATAGCGAAGTAAAATTCGATTTTTATATATTGAATAACGAAGTAAAAATTCGATTTTTATATATTGAATAACGAAGTAAAAATTCGATTTTTATATATTGAATAACGAAGTAAAAATTCGATTTTTATATATTGAATAACGAAGTAAAAATTCGATTTTTATATATTGAATAGCGAAGTAAAAATTTGATTTTTAAATATTGAATAACGAAGTAAAAATTCGATTTTTATATATTGAATAGCGAAGTAAAAATTCGATTTTTATATATTGAATAGCGAAGTAAAAATTTGATTTTTACATATGTAGAGAATACGGGCAACGAAGATGACAAAAAGGCGAGAACGACGAAGGTTTCTGCAAATGAAGTGTCGTGAAGTAGGGATAGCTTTCGGTGAGAACTTCTCACTCAAATTTTCTTTTTCTAGTTATATATATATATACTAGGATGCAGACGGTGTTTAGTAGCACCCGACACCCATCATGCACAGACCATGGATGGCTTGTTTGTTTAATTGTTTGGTTGTGTAGTTGGTTAGATTATTTGGTTTGAATTGAACTATTTGGTGAAATAGAATGGATTTGATTGATGTGTGAATGGCGTGGGCCTTCATTTGAGACGACCCGATTTCCCGTTCTCACGGAAATAGGGTTATCTTTGGAATATAACACAGAAACAGATAATAGCAGAACAGAATTAAATAAATACACCAGAACGAACAACAAAATATACTGGATAAAAGTAATCATCAGAGTTACACAGTATACAGGATCTTACTTAGTACAAATACAGTTCAGCTATACATAAATGTCTACAGCGGAAATAAACAAAATATGTACAATAGGAGCTGAACAGCATAAAAAGAAATAAATGATAGAATCCATCTTCAGCTCCAGCTATCCAGAAAGAACCAGCTAAACCTGAATACAAGGCTGCCCGTGTGGAAAAAGGGGCACCCGAGTTTGAAAGTGAAACAAACTACGAGTCAGTCATGGGACTGGTATGAGAAATCCACTCAACACGTATATAATTGGCTAATCACAGGACCACGCCACTTTCGTGGAACGGGTTTACTCCATTGGATTGCCAGTGCTTTAAAACAAATATTTCTTTTAAAACATCGCTATGCTTTTTATAAAATGAAGCCGTTATAAGACTCAGTTCCCATCACACAATGCAACGCAAACCGGAGGATAGAGTTTTTCCTTATAATGGCCAAAATATGATTGATACGAATAAAACAAAGGCATTTGATATTATTGCTAGTGTCTATATGTTTTGAAAACAATTTCAAATCATAACTATCAATCATAGACGGCATGGGTACCATATATCATGTCGCCATATATATATACAATCAAAACCGCACGATGTCGTATTTGGAAATTGGATTTCCGTCATGAACCAAGGCAAAAGATAGTCCTTACCGAATTCGTGACTCTCTAGCCCGAGCCACAGGCAAGCGCGCAGGCAAGCCTTTAGATCGTCAGGGCCGGTCCACCGATGTGGATTATTATGCCTGAACAATACGTTTCCCCGCCCTTTGGGGCGTAAACGAGCCAACGAATGACTCCATCGGACCCGGATCGTCCGATTAAACCGAGGCGCCTCGCAACAGCAACAACCACATAGGTGAAAAGTATATAAATGTCAGGGCTGGTAGGTCACTGACACCACCCTAGCTAGAAAGAAACGCATGCCCTCCCTGAGGTCCTTCTCCAGTTTTAGGTTCATACCGGGGTGTGAGGCTCGCGAATTCACGTTATACACAAAGCTACGCCACACAGGCGGTGCTTTGATCATCACCACAAGACTTTGCTTTTCAACAGAAGCCCTGATCACTGCATCTTAGCATGCCACACAGGCAATTCACGCCATGGGATTGATGTCCATCGATATACAACCTCTGAGCTCGTATGTCTCAGAGAAGGGCGTTAAGCAAAAGAATAAATTCTCCACCGCCAAACAGATGTATATTTAACAGAAATCAATCAACACAGAATAAACTCCAATGTCAGACACACAGTCCATTTACAAGTCCGTTCTGGGTCTGAACGAAACCGGAGGCACTAAATACCTCGCAAACCCTTCGATCAACACGTACGTCTGAACGATCACCACTCATTATCCATATTTCGGGATGCCTCCCAATCAGGACCTCGGTTACCATCCAAACGAGGTGAAGATCTCCCGTCTTCGACCGTCGTCTTCATCTTCGAATTTCAATCGTCGGTCAATTATTCGAAATGAGAATTAACTCGGCCTTTTCAAATAATTCACGTATATTTAGAATTTCAATTCGATTTATTTCAATGGTTAAATTATTCGACAACACCAATTTTGTTCTTTAATGTAATTTTCACACCAAACACATTCAACCATCAAATATCACATAAATCAAGCAAATTCAGTTTATTTCCATTCCATATCGCTTATGATATTTTATAACTATTTATCGCTATTTTTATTTATTTTAAAATAGTTAATTTATTCAAAGCGACGCCTCGGGCCATAAGGCGGCCGTGGCGCTGTTTTTCTTCAGATTTGATTTACACATATCTGAAAATCTAACCATTGGATCTTCACAAAATTTACATCATTAGAAAGGTCTTTTCAAAACGAACCCAACGGTTCCAGTTTCGGGAAAATCCGACGGTCGGATCTCCCGGTACAATCGTTTGAATTTTCGATTTCAAAATACGAACTGCAGCGTCGTTATTCGATTAAATATATAATTATATTTATATATATATATGAATATAATCGCTTCTGGCGCTGTTTTTCTTCAGAATTGAATTAAACATTCCAGACAATCCAACCGTTGGATTTTTACAAGGTTGGTGCCGTTGGAAAGATTATTCCAAGGCGAACCCGACGGTTGAGATTTCGGGAAAATCCAATGGTCGGATTCCCCGCACTAGTCGTTTGAAATCACGGTTTCGAAATACGAACTGCACGGCTTAGTTTCGTTTTAATTTTATTTATATTTATATAGTTATATAAATATAGTTCATTCAATAATTTCAATATCGTTTTCACTTCAAAAATTTTTCTAACACCTTAAATTTTGG
The DNA here is from genome assembly GCA_030737875.1 of Allium sativum. Taxonomy (NCBI): domain Eukaryota; kingdom Viridiplantae; phylum Streptophyta; class Magnoliopsida; order Asparagales; family Amaryllidaceae; genus Allium; species Allium sativum. Next base: position 561,112,060 of record CM060919.1, on the reverse strand, counting down.
AAAAATTTCGCCATAACCTCCCCTGCACCGGGAGCATCGGGAAATCGCAAATAGCGTTCCCGGTCCTTCTAATCTCAAAAAGAAAAAGAAAAAGCCAAGCGGCTAGCCAACAGGCTCAAAATCATCACCCAAACAAATCAGTAAATGTGTACCTATTTGTCGGGCACAAAATTTTATTCCTCTTCTCTAGCCCCTTTGCTATAACCTGTTCAATGAATATGCATGTACATATATATACAGTTCATATCATTTTTCATTTTCTATTCAACTTCATATTTGATTTCTATTTGGTTTAAAAACACCATTCATTCTAATGTTCCATAAATAGGTGCAAATCATTTCATTAGCTAATTAATGAATATTTCAACTCATATATGTTTATTTTGAACAAGTGGCTATTTTTAACACTTCACATTTCAACGATTTATGCATACAATAAAAAATGTGATTTTTATTGTAAAACGATTCATTTCAAAACACTATTTTTCTATATAGTTCATATAGTCGATAAAAGGTGATTTTTATTATCAAACAATTTATTTCAAAATATGAATACCATTCAACACATGAATTTCTAAACAACGAATGAATATCAATTCAACACATGAATGTTCTCTATAGTTTTTATATATAGATAAAAATGTGATTTTTATTATCGAACAATTTATTTCAAAATATGAATACCATTCAACACATGAATTTCTAAACAACGAATGAATATCAATTAAACACATGAATGTTTTCTATAGTTTCTATATATAGATAAAAATGTGATTTTTATTATCGAACAATTTATTTCAAAATATGAATACCATTCAACACATGAATTTCTAAACAACGAATGAATATCAATTCAACACATGAATGTTTTCTATAGTTTCTATATATAGATAAAAATGTGATTTTTATTATCGAACAATTTATTTCAAAGTATGAATACCATTCAACACATGAATTTCTAAACAACGAATGAATATCAATTCAACGCATGAATGTTTTCTATAGTTTTTATATATAGATAAAAATGTGATTTTTATTATCGAACAATTTATTTCAAAATATGAATACCATTCAACACATGAATTTCTAAACAACGAATGAATATCAATTCAACACATGAATGTTCTCTATAGTTTTTGCATATGAAAATAATTCAAACACAAGAATATTATTCAAAATTTCGGCAGCATAACGGCAGGGTAGTTACACCGGCAGCGTCCCTAGTACGGCTCCTCGCTCTACCTTAAAGCCTCGCGGTTTTTGACAATGGTAATCATGCATCTAATTCGCACGCAGGCGGCATGTATATATTTATTTCATTTCCACAAACTAATCCTATGTGGTTTCAACCAAATATTTCATAACCACAAATGGGTATTTTTCAACCACAATCAACCAATATCAATCACGAACAATCCCAAACTATCAATCAATTTTCACAACAAATTCAACCAATAAATATCGTCCATGGTTTGTGGACGAGGGGCGTATATATATATATATATATAGATATTTATATATAGCAATTCACTTTCATTTTCAACACATATATATATATATATAATTTTTAAATCAGAAATCTCACCAATAGCTATCCAGTACCACGACACTTCCTTTATAGAAATCTTCGCCTTTTGTCGCTTTCGCCCGTATTCTCTACACATGTAAAAATCGAATTTTTACTATGCTATTCAATATATAAAGATCTGATTTTTACTTCGACTTTCAATATATAAAAATCTGATTTTTACTTCGACTTTCACTAAATAAAAATCTGATTTTTACTTTCGACTTTCGATATATAAAAATATGATTTTTCTTTCGACTTTCGATATATAAAAATATGATTTTTACTTCGACTTTCACTAAACAAAAATATGATTTTTACTTCTCTACAAATCTGATCTCTTTAAAGTTTAAACCTTTTCTTTTAACTTAAAATTAAAATCTGTTTAAATCCTTTATATAAAAAAACAGTTTTAAATCTTTATTAAAATTTCAGTTTTAAACCTAATTAAATTTCAGTTTTAAAATTCTAAACAAAATCAGTTTTAAAATACTAAAAAAAATCAGTTTTTAATTTCTAAAATAAAACCAGTTTTTAAAATACTATAAAGATCAGTTAAACAAACAAGAAAAAAAAACTTACAGAGGGGGGGTCGAGGTCAGGGTCGGCGGTGGTCTTCTCGAGGGTGTCGCTCGGGGTTTGGTGGCGTTGCGATGGGATTCGACGGGGGGCGATGGCTTCGAGGAGTTCGAACGGGGTGGCGATGGCTTCGGGTCTTCGAGGTGAGGGCGGCGCGATGATGTTCGTCGACGTCTGGTCTTGAGGGGGGCGGCGGCTTCGAATCGATTTAGGTTTTTTTTTTCTTTTGTTTTCTGATAACTGAAACGGGGGGGGGGGGGGGGCAAGCAGAAGAATAAAAGGGAGGGAGGGAATTAAAAAAAATATTTTTTTTTTAATTATTTAATTTTGCAAATAGGTTGACTTTTACATACGACCTCGAAACGAGGCCCACCGCCTGTCGTCCATAGCGTTTCACCCCCATTCCGAACACAATGGGATATGTATCGTAAGCTGATTTGATCGTTACAATCAGTTTCCTTTTGAATTTTCATTTAAATCACTATATTGAATTTTAAACGTACATTTCAATTTACTGGGGCCACATACTAACTAGAAAATCCTCGAAAAAATATTTTCTAGCTTCGTATTGCCGATACGGTCCTAACAAAACTAGTTTCGTCGAATTTTGAGACCGTTTGAAAAATGGCCAATTTCTAGTCGATTAAAATCAACTGAAACCGGTCAAACGCGTTTTCCTTTGCCACGCTCACATATTGATTCGAAAAATTATGAAATTTGAAACCTAGCAATAACTTGACACTGCGGATCTAACAAAAGTGGTTTCATCGAAATCCGAGGTCATTTTTAAAATGTCCATTTTTAAGGGCCTGAATTCCATAGCGACTATTCAGAATTTTCAACTGGACATATCTTTCGATTCCCGCTATCAAATTTCGATTGGTCGGATTCGTTAGAAAGATATTCACTAACAGATTCTAATGTTTTTGGTTTCACTAAAATCCGGATTGTTTTGCACCCGGTATATTCAATTGAAGTTGGAAATCGAATTATCGAACTACCGCGCCATTTTCAATTCTATATATAATTATAATTAATTATATTCGTTTTCAAATGTCGATTCAAACTCAGTTTTCATCGCCATTATCTAAAATATTTATTTTAAATATTTAAAATCCATTATTTTTGCCAATTTAAAAATTTTAAATTGGTTCAGATTTTCTGGGTCGTTACAATCTCCCCCACTTAAAACTTTTCGTCCCCGAAAAGGAACAAAGTCGAAAGTGGTTTGATAAATCCATAATCATACAACACAACACCCAATCCAATTGTTTTTAACCTTCAAAAATATACTAATCAAATTTTATATTCCTTTAAAAATCATTCAGAGTATAGAATAAATAGTGCACATCCATGAAAAGGAAATAACAACAGAATAGAGAATTGAATGGTAGTGCAAAGTAGGGTAAATGTACCTTGCACCGGAGTCAATCAGAGATATCTACTCGGCATCTAGGATAAGCTTTCTGAATGCTCTCCTCAGTTTCCCAAGTACAATCTCGCGGATCTCCACTCCATTGCACTTTGACTAAGTGAACCTTCTTGTTCCTCAGCTCTTTGGTTTCTTTGCCGATAATCTTTAGCGGCTCACGCCTCACAGCTAATTCTGGAGTAATTTCAACATCTTGCTGAGCTGCTTCTTCCACGATCAAGTCTGGATCATGAACGTGTTTTCGAAGTTGAGATATGTGAAATACATCATGCACTCCAGGCAACCAGTCTGGCAATTTAACTTTATATGCGAGAGTTCCAATCCGTTCCAGAATAGGAAACGGACCAATGAATTTGGGTGCTAACTTTCCAGTTTTACCGAACCGGATAACTCCTCTCATCGGCGATACTTTCAAATATACATAGTCGCCAACTTCAAAGGATATATCTCTTCTTCTTCTATCGGCATAGCTCTTTTGTCGGCTTTGAGCGGCGAGTAATCGCTTCTTAATAAAATCGACTTTGTCGGCAGCTTCTCTAATCATATCGGGGCCCAACGCAAGTCTATTTCCAGGCTCGACCCAACAAGCAGGAGATCGGCACGGTCTACCGTACAATGCTTCGAATGGCGACATTGTCAGACTTGCCTGATAGCTGTTGTTATAAGAGAATTCAGCCAAATGCAGATGGTCTTCCCATGATCCACCGAAATCTATAACACAAGCCCGCAATAAATCTTCTAAAATGCGATTCACCCTCTCAGTCTGACCGTCTGTCTGAGGATGATAAGCGGTGCTCAAGTTTAACTTCGTTCCCAGCTCGACTTGAAATGCTTCCCAGAATTTGCTAGTGAATATTGTATCTCTATCACTTACTCTACTGAGCGGCACTCCATGTAGTCTAACTATTTCCCTGAAGTAAATCTGCGCCAGACTCTGAGCAGTTCTGTTTGATTTGACAGGTATAAAATGGGCGGTCTTCGTGAAGCGATCTACGATCACCCAAATACTGTCATTTCCTTTTCTGGTTCTGGGCAAACCATCAATGAAATCCATAGAAATATGTTCCCACTTCCAGCCAGGAACTTCCAGCGGTTGTAATAATCCAGCCAATTTATGTTGGTCGCTTTTGACTAGCTGGCAAGTAGGGCATCGGCTGACATATAAAGAAATGTCCCTTTTCATCGACTTCCACCAGAAAGTGCGCTTGATGTCATTATACATTTTGCTTACTCCCGGATGGATACTGAGTTTTGACTTGTGGCATTCATCCAGTACTTCCTTTCGAAGTTCAGGAATGTTAGGGACACAGATTCGACCTTTGAGCCTTAAAATCCCATCATTATCAACTTGAAAACTCGAGGGTTCGCCCTGTTGAATTATCCCTCTGATCTTCTGAATGAAGTGATCATCCTCCTGAAGAGCAGATATCTTATCTAGCAATGAAGTCGTGATAATAAAACTGGCGATCATTACATTCTTTCGGCTTAAGGCATCGGCCACGACATTGGCTTTTCCTGGAGTATATATAATTTCAAAGTCATAAGCTGCAAGAAACTCCAGCCAACGTTGATGTCTCAGATTTAAGTCCTTCTGAGTGAACAGATACTTTAATGACTGGTGATCTGTAAACAGTTCAAATCTCTCGCCCAGAAGATAGTGTCTCCAGATTTTCAAAGAGAATATGATAGCCAATAACTCAAGATCATGAGTTACATAGTTTTTCTCGTGTGGCTTAAGTTGACGGCTAGCATAAGCAATTACTTGGCCTCTTTGCATTAACACTGCGCCAAGGCCTTCTCTAGAAGCATCAGTCCAGACTTTTAAATCCTGGTTGCCGTCTATGATGGTTAACACTGGAGCTGTCGTTAATCTCAACTTCAGCTCTTCGAAAGCCTCCTCACTTTCTTGAGTCCATTTGAACTTAGAATGCTTCTTTGTAAGCTTTGTTAAGTGGCCAGATATCTTCGAAAAGTCTTTAACGAACTTTCGGTAGTAGCTAGCCAATCCGAGAAAACTGCGGACTTCAGTGGGAGTGCTGGGCTGTTTCCAATTCTGAATAGCGGTGATTTTACTTGGATCCACAGCGATTCCTTCTTTCGATACGACGTGGCCCAGAAATTTTACTTTATCTTGCCAGAATATACATTTGGAAAACTTGGCTTTTAATACATTTCGTCTGAGAATTTCTAACACTTGTTCCAGATGCTTTTCATGTTCGGCCTTTGATTTAGAGAAGATTAGAATATCATCAATAAAAACCAGAACAAATTTATTCAATACCCCTCTGAACACTCTGTTCATCAGATCGACGAAGTAAGCTGGAGAGTTACATAAGCCGAACGGCATTACTAACCACTCGTAGAATAAGTCGGGGCCTCTGAACGCTGTCATTGGAACACACTCTTCGGCAATTCGAAGTTGATGGAAACCTGTAGCTAGGTCCATCCTTGAGAATACTTGTGCTCCATTTAATCGATCCAACAAATCATCAATCCGCGGCAATGGATATTTGTTCTTTATTGTTTGTTTATTCAGATCACGATAATCCACACATAGACGTAGAGTACCGTCAGATTTTGGGACAAACACCACTGCTGCACCCCAATCAGAGAAACTAGGCCTGATCAGACCTTTCCATACGAGCTATCGTGTTTGATTGTCTAATTCCTCTTTCTCTTTCAAGGACATTCTTCGAATAGCGTGAACTACCGGCCTTGCATTGGGAATCAAAGCAATCTTGAAATCTATTTCTCTCTGCGGAGGTAAGCGAACGACTTCCTCAAACACATCCGCATAATTCTTGACGACAGGAATATCTTTAATGAGGTCAGGAATATTCTCAATGATTTCAGGGATATTTTCTATTTGGGATGGAGAAACATTCAAAGCTGCCCAGAAGTCTTTTCTATTAGCATTCTGACCTTCATAGGGAATGGTTATATAATCGCCTGTTTTAATCCTCGCCTTTACGACTCTGTCGGCGCATTTAACTTCAGCTTCATATTTGGTCAACCAATCTAACCCCAAAATAAGATCAAACTCTTTAAAATTCATAACAGCCGCGATGGTAGGGAACCGATAACGAGAGAAAGAAACTGGCACTCTACAAATCCAACTGAGATCAATGGAACCCCCAACCGGGTTCTGGACAGTCATTGGTTCCTTGAGCTTTTTCAAATTCAAATCTAGTTTCTTAGCTGCATCTTTGGCAACGAAACTTCGTGACGCGCCTGTGTCAAACAGTACTTTGACTGGAATGTTTTTGACAGTAAGCGTGCCTTCTAAAACATCGGCCCTTTCTTGATTAGCTGAGGGCTCAGAAGTTTCTGCTACTTCATTTACCTGTACTGTTTTGGTCTTTTTCAACATCCAACAGTCTCTCTTTATATGACCCATCTTATGACAAAGGTTACACTCCCGGGTCGCTTGAAACTTATTCTTGGATTTAGACTCATCCCTTTTTGGTTTCTTTAGAGATCGGCAACTTATCGAGAGATGTCCTTGCTTATTGCAGTTAGAGCATATAGTTGTCGTTACTGGTTCTTTTCCGGATCTGGCCCTTTTTCGATTTACTTCGGGCTCCTTACCGACTTTAGACATTGAACTTGCCTCAGGAATATCAGTTTCCGACTCTCCTACGTCCCTAGAACTGACTTCTTCTTCGTCGCATAACATTCCTTTCTTATGGAGATCTTCATACTGATAAGCCATATAAATCATTTCTGAGAAAGGAAGCTTCACATGTCCCAATACCTTATTCTGATATTTCCTTTGAAGTCCGTGAATAAATCTCATATTTTTCCCCTTCGGATTTTGAATTAGATGAGGAGCAAAGTGAGAAAGTTCATTGAATTTCTTATGATATTCGGGAATGGTCATGTCTCCTTGTATTAGATAAGAAAATTCATCGCATAATCGCTCAGTTGCTTCAGGAGGAGTAAATCTTTCTAAGAAAATCACTTTGAATCTATCCCAGGTGATATCACCTTCTGGATTATCCTTAACAACAGAATCCCACCAGAACAAAGCTTCGTCTTTGAGAGCCCAGGAGGCCAGTAATCTTTTCTGGTCATCCCTCAGTTTTAAGGCTTCGAAGATTTTCTCAGCCGAACGAATCCAAGCTTGTGTTCTCATAATAGATTCCTCACCCGAGAAGGTTTTCCACCCAGATTTCTATATTTCATGAATAGAGCTTCTATATCCGGGTCAATATTTCTTCTTCTGTTTCTGGCACTCATTTTCTAGTTGTTCTGCAAATAGCAGATCAAGTGTCAGGTCAACAGAAAAGATATTTCAAAATATAGAGACAAATACTTGAATGTAAATGTGTCTATCGAGGTGTTATTTCATTCTGCTACTCATACTAGGATATTACTGATCCTATCTGTATGGAGTTACCCGTCCTAGAACACTACTGGTTCTATTTCTGACGAGTTCGTTCAAATGTTATATTCCAGAACTAAGCTTAACCAAAGCTCTGATACCACGTTGAGACGACCCGATTTCCCGTTCTCACGGAAATAGGGTTATCTTTGGAATATAACACAGAAACAGATAATAGCAGAACAGAATTAAATAAATACACCAGAATGAACAACAAAATATACTGGATAAAAGTAATCATCAGAGTTACACAGTATACAGGATCTTACTTAGTACAAATACAGTTCAGCTATACATAAATGTCTACAGCGGAAATAAACAAAATATGTACAATAGGAGCTGAACAGCATAAAAAGAAATAAATGATAGAATCCATCTTCAGCTCCAGCTATCCAGAAAGAACCAGCTAAACCTGAATACAAGGCTGCCCGTGTGGAAAAAGGGGCACCCGAGTTTGAAAGTGAAACAAACTACGAGTCAGTCATGGGACTGGTATGAGAAATCCACTCAACACGTATATAATTGGCTAATTACAGGACCACGCCACTTTCGTGGAACGGGTTTACTCCATTGGATTGCCAGTGCTTTAAAACAAATCTTTCTTTTAAAACATCGCTATGCTTTTTATAAAATGAAGCCGTTATAAGACTCAGTTCCCATCACACAATGCAACGCAAACCGGAGGATAGAGTTTTTCCTTATAATGGCCAAAATATGATTGATACGAATAAAACAAAGGCATTTGATATTATTGCTAGTGTCTATATGTTTTGAAAACAATTTCAAATCATAACTATCAATCATAGACGGCATGGGTACCATATATCATGTCGCCATATATATATACAATCAAAACCGCACGATGTCGTATTTGGAAATTGGATTTCCGTCATGAACCAAGGCAAAAGATAGTCCTTACCGAATTCGTGACTCTCTAGCCCGAGCCACAGGCAAGCGCGCAGGCAAGCCTTTAGATCGTCAGGGCCGGTCCACCGATGTGGATTATTATGCCTGAACAATACGTTTCCCCGCCCTTTGGGGCGTAAACGAGCCAACGAATGACTCCATCGGACCCGGATCGTCCGATTAAACCGAGGCGCCTCGCAACAGCAACAACCACATAGGTGAAAAGTATATAAATGTCAGGGCTGGTAGGTCACTGACACCACCCTAGCTAGAAAGAAACGCATGCCCTCCCTGAGGTCCTTCTCCAGTTTTAGGTTCATACCGGGGTGTGAGGCTCGCGAATTCACGTTATACACAAAGCTACGCCACACAGGCGGTGCTTTGATCATCACCACAAGACTTTGCTTTTCAACAGAAGCCCTGATCACTGCATCTTAGCATGCCACACAGGCAATTCACGCCATGCGATTGATGTCCATCGATATACAACCTCTGAGTTCGTATGTCTCAGAGAAGGGCGTTAAGCAAAAGAATAAATTCTCCGCCGCCAAACAGATGTATATTTAACAGAAATCAATCAACACAGAATAAACTCCAATGTCAGACACACAGTCCATTTACAAGTCCGTTCTGGGTCTGAACGAAACCGGAGGCACTAAATACCTCGCAAACCCTTCGATCAACACGTACGTCTGAACGATCACCACTCATTATCCATATTTCGGGATGCCTCCCAATCAGGACCTCGGTTACCATCCAAACGAGGCGAAGATCTCCGGTCTTCGACCGTCGTCTTCATCTTCGAATTTCAATCGTCGGTCAATTATTCGAAATGAGAATTAACTCGGCCTTTTCAAATAATTCACGTATATTTAGAATTTCAATTCGATTTATTTCAATGGTTAAATTATTCGACAACACCAATTTTGTTCTTTAATGTAATTTTCACACCAAACACATTCAACCATCAAATATCACATAAATCAAGCAAATTCAGTTTATTTCCATTCCATATCGCTTATGATATTTTATAACTATTTATCCTATTTTTATTTATTTTAAAATAGTTAATTTATTCAAAGCGAAGCCTCGGGCCATAAGGCGGCCGTGGCGCTGTTTTTCTTCAGATTTGATTTACACATATCTGAAAATCTAACCGTTGGATCTTCACAAAATTTACATCATTAGAAAGGTCTTTTCAAAACGAACCCAACGGTTCCAGTTTCGGGAAAATCCGACGGTCGGATCTCCCGGTACAATCGTTTGAATTTTCGATTTCAAAATACGAACTGCAGCGTCGTTATTCGATTAAATATATAATTATATTTATATATATATATGAATATAATCGCTTCTGGCGCTGTTTTTCTTCAGAATTGAATTAAACATTCCAGACAATCCAACCGTTGGATTTTTACAAGGTTGGTGCCGTTGGAAAGATTATTCCAAGGCGAACCCGACGGTTGAGATTTCGGGAAAATCCAATGGTCGGATTCCCCGCACTAGTCGTTTGAAATCACGGTTTCGAAATACGAACTGCACGGCTTCGTTTCGTTTTAATTTTATTTATATTTATATAGTTATATAAATATAGTTCATTCAATAATTTCAATATCGTTTTCACTTCAAAAAATTTTCTAACACCTTAAATTTTGGAAAAATTTCGCCATAACCTCCCCTGCACCGGGAGCATCGGGAAATCGCAAATAGCGTTCCCGGTCCTTCTAATCTCAAAAAGAAAAAGAAAAAGCCAAGCGGCTAGCCAACAGGCTCAAAATCATCACCCAAACAAATCAGTAAATGTGTACCTATTTGTCGGGCACAAAATTTTATTCCTCTTCTCTAGCCCCTTTGCTATAACCTGTTCAATGAATATGCATGTACATATATATACAGTTCATATCATTTTTCATTTTCTATTCAACTTCATATTTGATTTCTATTTGGTTTAAAAACACCATTCATTCTAATGTTCCATAAATAGGTGCAAATCATTTCATTAGCTAATTAATGAATATTTCAACTCATATATGTTTATTTTGAACAAGTGGCTATTTTTAACACTTCACATTTCAACGATTTATGCATACAATAAAAAATGTGATTTTTATTGTAAAACGATTCATTTCAAAACACTATTTTTCTATATAGTTCATATAGTCGATAAAAGGTGATTTTTATTATCAAACAATTTATTTCAAAATATGAATACCATTCAACACATGAATTTCTAAACAACGAATGAATATCAATTCAACACATGAATGTTCTCTATAGTTTTTATATATAGATAAAAATGTGATTTTTATTATCGAACAATTTATTTCAAAATATGAATACCATTCAACACATGAATTTCTAAACAACGAATGAATATCAATTCAACACATGAATGTTTTCTATAGTTTCTATATATAGATAAAAATGTGATTTTTATTATCGAACAATTTATTTCAAAATATGAATACTATTCAACACATGAATTTCTAAACAACGAATGAATATCAATTCAACACATGAATGTTTTCTATAGTTTCTATATATAGATAAAAATGTGATTTTTATTATCGAACAATTTATTTCAAAGTATGAATACCATTCAACACATGAATTTCTAAACAACGAATGAATATCAATTCAACGCATGAATGTTTTCTATAGTTTTTATATATAGATAAAAATGTGATTTTTATTATCGAACAATTTATTTCAAAATATGAATACCATTCAACACATGAATTTCTAAACAACGAATGAATATCAATTCAACACATGAATGTTCTCTATAGTTTTTGCATATGAAAATAATTCAAACACAAGAATATTATTCAAAATTTCGGCAGCATAACGGCAGGGTAGTTACACCGGCACCGTCCCTAGTACGGCTCCTCGCTCTACCTTAAAACCTCGCGGTTTTTGACAATGGTAATCATGCATCTAATTCGCACGCAGGCGGCATGTATATATTTATTTCATTTCCACAAACTAATCCTATGTGGTTTCAACCAAATATTTCATAACCACAAATGGGTATTTTTCAACCACAATCAACCAATATCAATCACGAACAATCCCAAACTATCAATCAATTTTCACAACAAATTCAACCAATAAATATCGGCCATGGTTTGTGGACGAGGGGCATATATATATATATATAGATATTTATATATAGCAATTCACTTTCATTTTCAACACATATATATATATATATAATTTTTAAATCAGAAATCTCACCAATAGCTATCCAGTACCACGACACTTCCTTTATAGAAATCTTCGCCTTTTGTCGCTTTCGCCCGTATTCTCTACACATGTAAAAATCGAATTTTTACTATGCTATTCAATATATAAAGATCTGATTTTTACTTCGACTTTCAATATATAAAAATCTGATTTTTACTTCGACTTTCACTAAATAAAAATTTGATTTTTACTTTCGACTTTCGATATATAAAAATATGATTTTTCTTTCGACTTTCGATATATAAAAATATGATTTTTACTTCGACTTTCACTAAACAAAAATATGATTTTTACTTCTCTACAAATCTGATCTCTTTAAAGTTTAAACCTTTTCTTTTAACTTAAAATTAAAATCTGTTTAAATCCTTTATATAAAAAAAACAGTTTTAAATCTTTATTAAAATTTCAGTTTTAAACCTAATTAAATTTCAGTTTTAAAATTCTAAACAAAATCAGTTTTAAAATACTAAACAAAATCAGTTTTTAATTTCTAAAATAAAACCAGTTTTTAAAATACTATAAAGATCAGTTAAACAAACAAGAAAAAAAAAACTTACAGAGGGGGGGTCGAAGTCAGGGTCGGCGGTGGTCTTCTCGAGGGTGTCGCTCGGGGTTTGGTGGCGTCGCGATGGGATTCGACGGGGGGCGATGGCTTCGAGGAGTTCGAACGGGGTGGCGATGGCTTCGGGTCTTCGAGGTGAGGGCGGCGCGATGATGTTCGTCGACGTCTGGTCTTGAGGGGGGCGGCGGCTTCGAATCGATTTAGGTTTTTTTTTTTTCTTTTGTTTTCTGATAACTGAAACGGGGGGGGGGCAAGCAGAAGAATAAAAGGGAGGGAGGGAATTAAAAAATATATATTTTTTTTTTTTAATTATTTAATTTTGCAAATAGGTTGAATTTTACATACGACCTCGAAACGAGGCCCACCGCCTGTCGTCCATAGCGTTTCACCCCCATTCCGAACACAATGGGATATGTATCGTAAGCTGATTTGATCGTTACAATCAGTTTCCTTTTGAATTTTCATTTAAATCACTATATTGAATTTTAAACGTACATTTCAATTTACTGGGGCCACATACTAACTAGAAAATCCTCGAAAAAATATTTTCTAGCTTCGTATTGCCGATACGGTCCTAACAAAACTAGTTTCGTCGAATTCTGAGACCGTTTGAAAAATGGCCAATTTCTAGTCGATTAAAATCAACTAAAACCGGTCAAACGCGTTTTCCTTTGCCACGCTCACATATTGATACGAAAAATTATGAAATTTGAAATCTAGCAATAACTTGACACTGCGGATCTAACAAAAGTGGTTTCATCGAAATCCGAGGTCGTTTGCAAAATGTCCATTTTTAAGGGCCTGAATTCCATAGCGACTATTCAGAATTTTCAACTGGACATATCTTTCGATTCCCGCTATCAAATTTCGATTGGTCGGATTCGTTAGAAAGATATTCACTAACAGATTCTAATGTTTTTGGTTTCACTAAAATCCGGATTGTTTTGCACCCGGTATATTCAATTGAAGTTGGAAATCGAATTATCGAACTACCGTGCCATTTTCAATTCTATATATAATTATAATTAATTATATTCGTTTTCAAATGTCGATTCAAACTCAGTTTTCATCGCCATTATCTAAAATATTTATTTTAAATATTTAAAATCCATTATTTTAGCCAATTTAAAAATTTTAAATTGGTTCAGATTTTCTGGGTCGTTACATCATTAGACCGGGGATAAGGCTAGGCCTCGTCCCGTTTCTAGTATCGTGCCGTTATGCCGCCGAAATTTTCTAAAATAAGTTAGAAAAATAAAAATATCATTTTTATTTTGTAAATGAACTGAATAAGAAATTCATGTGTTAAAATGAAATATTTTATCGTTAAAAATATAATTTTTAACGTGGAAGTGAATAAAATAAATATTCATTTACAAACCGGACGGTTTGTTTATGTACACCTATTTGAAGGACATTGATTGGGACGATAAATTTTACACATCGCCCAACTGCACAAATAAAAATCTGTGTTTGATTGTTTGAAACCCCACACGTGTATTGGGATAAAATACGGTATACACTAATCCCAATAATTAGTTGTATGTCGATCGATTGATTGACAGGCTGTTATAAGCGTTAGATATCTATATTTGATGCTTATACAGTGTAGTGCACTTTGGATGATGGTTGATTATTTATCGTTGCTATTATATACATTTGTTGTATGGAATCCATATAATTAACTTTATATGGTAATTGATTGGGCCTCATTCCAATCGAGAAAATAAAGAATATTATAAAGTAAAGGTTCATGTGTTGACCGTACTCATCCGTTGAGATTAGTCATGTGTTGAACGAAATATTTTAACAATACAATTTACATCTTTATCTTTATAAAATAAAGGTTCATGTGTTGACCGTACTCATCCGTTGAGATTAGTCATGTGTTGAACGAAATATTTTAACAATAAAATTTACATCTTTATCATATATTAAATAACAAAAATAGTCACGCGTGGGCAGTACTCATTCGTTGAGATTAGTCATGCGTTGACAAAAATATAATATTCATTTGTTGAATAGAATAACGAGATTATTGAAAAATATAAAGCCGTGTTGATTAGAGATGCGCTATTTTGACGCGAACGATATTTATATCGATTATATTCGTTTTAAATTTGAATTGAACTGAATAGAAAACGAATTTGAATTGAATCGAATAGAAAACGAATTTGAATTGAATCGAATAGAAAACCAATTTGAATTGAACTGAATAGAAAACGAATTTGAATTGAATCGAATAGAAAACAAATTTGAATTGAATCGAATAGAAAACCAATTTGAATTGAATCGAGTAGAAAACCAATTTGAATTGAATCGAACAGAAAACGAATTTGAATTGAATCGAATAGAAAACGAATTTGAATTGAATCGAATAGAAAACCAATTTGAATTGAATCGAATAGAAAACGAATTTGAATTGAATCGAATAGAAAACCAATTTGAATTGAATCAAATAGAAAACGAATTTGATTTGAATAGTAAACGAATTCGAATTGAATTGAAAACGAATTCGAATTGAATTGAAAACGAATTCGAATCGAATTGAAAACGAATTGAAATGAATTCAAATTGAATTGAAATTTGAATTGAATTGAAATGAATTTTAAAACGAATTTATAAGGAAAAATTCAATTTTGATTTGAATTGAAATGGAAGTTGAAATTGTTTTTGAAACGAATTTGAAAACTATTTATATAATTCATTTTAAAGAGAAATCGACGAAATATATATTATATATATAATATAATGTCCTGAATAGAACGCGCCGCGCCGCGGCAGTTCGCGAATTTCGACCATTGATTTCGAACGGACATTACGGGAGATTCGACCGTCGGATTCTCCTAAAACCGGAACCGTTGGGTTCGTATCGAAAAGAGCTTTCTAACGAATATGAGAAATTTAAAATCTAATGGTTGGATTTGGAGATACGTCCAAATCAAATTTGGAAAAGGTCGTTGTAAGTGTAGTTCGATGGCCGTTGATGGAAATCGACTGTACGGGCCTTGATAAAATTATTAAAAATAGTAATAATTTGTGTAAAATAATAAGAAATGATTTGGGAAAAATTGGGATGAAAAACTCCATATTTCAAAAGATAAAAATAGGTTTTTATCGAAATGAACTAGTTTTGAACTAAAATTAAACCCGTTTTTTTTTAATAAATAAATTGGATTTGAAACGAGTTTTAGTCGAATTAATTTGTGGGTTTATCGTGAACAGTGTTTTAAATGACACTTGTTCTTTAACCCGGTAATAAATAGAATATGATTTGGGTTTGTCGTGAACTGTGTTTTAAATGACATTAGTTCTTTAACCCAGTAAAAGGAGTTTTTAATGAATCTGCAATTAGATTGAAATGTGAATTGATAATCTGAATTATCAAATTTGGGAAAATAAGCGAGAATGGAGTATCGCCAGTTTTGCTCCAAAGCGATAGCTAAATCTTTAATTAGATTTGAACGTGAAATGGTAATTAATTTTACCGATAACCCCGTGGTGTTAGATATGGAGTATTACCAGTTTTGCTTCATGGGATGAATAGGTTGGGATTGGGAAATAAAATAAATAATTACTTCGGTGTGGTTCGCTAATCTCGACTAGTTTGGAAAACCATAATTTGGTTTGAAACGGCATCCAAAGGAAGATTAAAGGATGAGTTTTAAAGAATTTATCTTGGATAAAATTAATGGGAACCTTTCCCTAAGAATTGAAATTTAGAAACTAGCTGTAGGTTAGCTAAGAAGAATGATTTCCTGGGTATTGATCTGATGTTGGTTTCGGCCTTCGGGGTTAATATTTGGGAAATTGTCCTCTTGCTGATTTACGGTTAATGACTAATGAATTGGAATGAGGCGTATGTTGTGTTTGTATAACATTTGTTTTTAATATACGCGGGTTGTTCGGAAAGTCCAGGTTTATACCCATTCTGAATAACGGATTCGACGATAAGTCGAAGATGATGACGGTGGTTGAAGACCGGAAGTCTTCACATCGTTTGGATAATTACTGATGATCCTGATTGGGCTGTACACCCAAGAGGATGGAAATAGTTGGTGGTCGTCCAGACGTACTTGGAGATCGATGGATATGCGAGGAAAGTGCCTCCGGTTTCGTTCAAACCCAGAACGAACTTGTAAATGGATTGTGTGTCTGATATTGGATTTTATTCTGTGTTGATTGATTTCTGTTAAATATATATCTGTTTGGCGGCGGAGAATTTATTCTCTTGCTTAACGCCCTTCTCTGAGACGTACGAGCTTAGAGGTTATATATCGATAGATATCAATCGCATGGCATGAATTGCCTGCGTGGCACGCTGAGTTGCATTGGATCAAGGCTTCTGTTGAAAAGAAAAGTCTTGTGGTTGAAGATCAAAGCACGACCTACGTGGCAGCTTTGTGCATAACGTGAATTCGTGAGCCTCACACCTCGATATGAGTTAAAAACGGGATACGGACTGCAGGGAGAGCACGACGTTTCTTTCTAGCTTTGGTGGTGTCAGTGACTTACCAGCCCTGACATTTATATACTTTTCACCTATGTGGTTGTTGGAATGCGAGGCGCCCCGATTATAGGTCTGTAAGGACCGGGAAACGTGTGTTCAGGGATAAATAATCCTCTAACGTAAGTGAGGACCGGCCCTGAAGATCCAGGATTGCCCAGAGTGTGTAGTCCTGAGACATTTGCTAGAGTGTCTCGAACGCGGAGAGGAGCTTGCCCCTTGCCTCGACTCAATACGGAAATCCAATTTCCAATACGAGATATTTCAGCTTTATTTGTAGAGCCTAGTATGGCGACATAGTAGCATGGGATGCTATGCCGTCTATGATTTATATTTACGATTGAAATTGTTTTGACACTATACACTTATTATAGTATCAAATGATTTGTTTTTAAACATACCAAGCATGTTTGGCTGTTATAAGGTAAAACCCTATCCTCCATCTTGCGTTGCATTGTGTGATGGGACATGGGTCTTATAATAGCTTCATTTTTCGAAAAATCATTGCGCTATTTATCCTATGCACTGGTATTCTTGGGAGGAAACCCGTTCCGTGTTATACGGCGTGGTCCCTTGAATTACTCTCTTTTAAAGTAAAGCTTTAAATAACTGTTTTAGTTCTCACACCAGTCACATGACTGACCTGGAGTTTATTGTTTTAACCTAAACTCTGGGTGCCCTTATTTTCGACACGGGCAGCTAGTAGTTTTGGTTTTGCAGATTTATATTCACAGGATCCTGGTTTACAGCTTGAATGATATCCGGAAAGCTCTGTATCCGTATATCACCTTCAGTTGTGCTTTGTATTATTCTTTTTCCGCTGCTATGTAATTTATTGTAATCTCTGATATTTATCGAATGTGATTTATTCATTTATACTCTGTATATTCTTGTATCTGATGGAATTGTTGTAATATACAATGAAATGTTCTTCCTTCTGCGTTCTATTTTGTCCTGTTCTCACAGTAATTCGTTCTTTCTCATCTCTTCGGAGACCGGGGAAGTTCGGGTCGCTTCATCATAATAACAGGGTAGTAGCGAAGCAGAGCAAGAGTATAAGCGCATTCAGTTTATCTTGCCTTATCATACCTTATACTTATCCTATGTTATCATGTTATCCTTATTTCCACGGTATTGTCTTATATTCAATTTATTCGTGTCATGATGCTTTTACCTGTTTATATGCTGAAAGTCACTGGACTTACCAGACTTATGTCTGACCTAGTTTTCTTTCGCCTCTTTTCTTCCGTTCCCCCCCCAAGGTTCACAGGGAGGAAATGTTATCACTTAGCTCAGTTTTCTTCCAAGCTCGAAGATAGTCGATGTATTGTTTTGGACTCTCTCTTCCACTGCTATGGCTGGTTCACGCTTTACTTGGGGAATATCATTTTTATTTTTATGCTTCTTTTATACTTGGAAGTTTTTGAATCAAGACAGAAGTTCTATGTATTGCTTTTAAGTATGATTGAGATAACTGTTATAAAAGCTTGACCGAATTAAGTTGTTAATAAAATGACTTTATTTTCCGCAGCTTTATTTTTCTGTCTTGTAATTTATCTGCATCTTTTACCTAAAATGCTCCACCAAAGTTAAGGCATTCCCTTTGTGAGTGACCTTAACAGAGGTGGGGTGTTTCACTTGGTATCAGAGCTGAAGGTTACCAGATCAGATAAAAGATTTGAAAAATTATTTTCAAAATGGTTTTAAAAGAAGCATTTTCAAAAGAAAAGTTTTGTTTTAAAGGCATATTCCCCAAAGCCATATGCACTATCTTTTGATCCTCTGTTTGAATCCTTGGTTCTTTCTTTCCTGAGTCTCCGGGGCTCCTGGCTTTCTGGGAGGTAACCTCATCGCGTCATGGTTCCGTAGGCTTGATGAGGCTAAGACACTTGTCAAAGGGAGAATAAGTGCCCAACTTCCATCTATAGCCACAGTAGTTTCACGTACGGCTAATTTTCTTTCGAGCTTTATAGGATTTTCCATGCGATGGAGGCATCTTTCAAGAGACTTGTCAACAAGTTACATAAGGATGGAAAAGATGAGAATGAGGGAGTTTGGCTAAGGAACACAACCCAAGGACAAGGAACTCATGGATATGGACTTGGTTCACGAAGGAGGAAAGAATAGAAAAATCTAAAACAAGAGGAAGTGTCGTTATTATGGTATAACGGGTCATATAATTAAGGACAAGGGCAAGAACAAAGGACAGGATTTTCCAGAGGGCAAGTGCATGCTCTCACCGCCAGCATACCTGAGAGAGAGGTAGTAAAGCTTCTATTGAAAAGGTTTAGTTTTTCATTTTGATAGTACTCTTTTTGATTTTAGCGCTTCACATTCGTTTATATCTGCTTCCATAGTCGGGTCTCTGCACCTTAGTACTTGTATAGTTGGAGATCACATTTTTTTCTCAAATCCAATTGGTGGTTCGGCTCATTTATCTTTGGTTTGTAAGGATTTGAGAATAGCTATCTTAAGCATTGAGTTTAAGTGTAATGCTTATGTTTTTGGTTCCATGGGCTATGGGTTGATTCTGGACATAGGTTGGTTAGCTAGTAATTCTGAAAGAAGGGTAGTTAGACCTTTGACTTTCCTCGGGGGATACCCTCGAGATTTCGTGTGATCCTAAGGGGATCAATTAGGCTTAGCTACCTAGAATCACTTGATGCATCTATCGACGATTTGCGATCCGTTAGAGTAGTCCGTGAGTACGCTGATGTTTTTGATTAAGTTAGGGGTTTGTCCCCTAAAACGTGAGGTAGACTCCCACATATATCTAGATGACAATGCAAAGACAGTTATGCGGTCAACAATAGTTTTGGAGCAAGATTGGCGAGGATAGCCAGGATCGGTTAAGTGCTCAATTATTTGGTTGTTTTGCTAGTATCATCTCACATAAATTGTCCAAATTCGAAGCAGGTATTCCTTGGGTGCTTGTCTGATATTGGTTTAGGCATTTGGGGCTTGTACTTGAGGGATGTCAAGTTCGACTAGGATGGTTTGCGTGAGAGATATCGACCCTCAGAATTGTGACATGATGGATAAGCTAAGTAGAAGAGAGACCTCTAATCATCTTAGTATATACACTTGGTATCATGGTTAACATCTGTTTATCTTGGAAAGATAGTTCGACTACATTGGATACCCTCTAGCATATTAAGTGATCGACGTCCTGTCTTTACTAGTGGGTTTTGGAAATGGAGGTCAAGAAGCTTCGAAATCGTGAAGTTAAATTAGTTAAGGTACGGTGGAGTGAAGCTCAAGAAGATACAACTTAGAAGACTGAAGACTAGATACGTGCATCATACCCTTTTTAAGGGTATATCCTTGATTCCTCTTTTTCTGAAAAGTTTATTTGCATGCTATTCTTTATCTTTTAAGTATATCCTCTCGGTCCTATCCTCGATCCTTAGGTAGAATCCAATGGATGTAAACATGTGTTTGAGACATGTTATGTTTGGTGGATGCAAGTGGTTGCAAGTGTTTGCTAGTGGTTGCTCGTGGATGCATATACACACATTAGGCACTAGATCGGCTCAGTCACTTTCATATTGCATATGCATATGTGTATTTATATGGATTGAAACTTGGTGTGTTGTTATATGGATGAGTGAATATGCACACATATAGTATTTACATGATTAGGGATATTTGCATACATATTGGACACATGACACTCTCATGAATCGCATTTAGGAGGTCAACTGAATCAGTGGACTGCCTGATTCTGCATTAAGGTAAGGACATATACACACACTTTTGCATACGCTCATATAATATAGCATTAGAAGTCTTTTAAGGACAATGGATACTTTTGGATGATGGATGAGTAGATGGATGATTGGATGGTAGGATGCATTCTTCTTAACTTGAAGATTTCGGGGACGAAATCCTTTAAGGAGGAGAGAATGTAACAGCCCATAATTTTAGAACATGAAATAAGAAATAATTAAAGAATAATTAATTATTAAAAGAAGAACTAGATGAAACGGGTTACGTCATTGCGTTTATCTCGGAATTCTGCTTGAGATAGAGTGCGAGTTTGCGTAAAACGGATACCGTATGAAGAAGATATGGACGAACAAAGTTAGGCAAAAAACCGAAAGTCGACCAGAATGCACTGGCGCACTTCACAAGTGCGCCAGTACAAAAATGCACTGGCGCACCTGCCAAGTGCGCCCATACTGATCCAGCACAGAATCCTGGAGTGTTTTGTGATGATGCGTCTTCTTCTGAGTGGCCGGATGATGTGTATTTGAGCTGGGTGGTTCTGATGGATTCCTAGTTCATCTAAAGGCTCTAAATCTCCCTATACACCTATAAAAAGACCTCTAAACCTATTGATTTCTCCACATGAATTCATAAGCGTTTATATGCTGCTAAAACCTGATGTGACCTAGCCTCCACCTTAATCAATCAAATTAGGAGTTCTTCATCATACAATTAGCTTTGAAGATTAATCGGCACCAAATTAGAATTCTAGTAGAGATTCAAAGACTAATTCAATGACTATTTTCTAAGAATCAAATCTAAATTAGAGGATCGATTGTCTATTTCAAGGGAGAGTTATTCAGTTTTAGAATACAGATCCCAGAAAACAAGGTCGTTCTGTTGTTGTATGTTCACGTTACTTTTCAGAAATAAAGGTTATTGTGATTCTGACATTGTAATAAATCTGAATCTGAGATTATGCCTATTTCTATCTGTCTTTCTATCCATTGGATCTATCTCATTGATAATATTATGTCCATTCTTCGTCTCTTCTTTCTTTTTTTCCCTTTTTTGATTTATAGCCAGGCTACTGCAAGGCTGAGCCAAATATCATAAGAGATGAATGTACGTTGGAAATAAAATTGGGCATAATATATGATTTGGACATGACTAGCGCTAAAATTGGGAAAAATATTAAATTGTGTATAATTGAGTTGTAACTGATTTGAGGACATTACACATGTTGTATTCAAGAACATAAAGTGTATCGAACATATGACTTGAGATTTGAGGCATAAAGTATTGGACATATGACTTGAGAATTTGGGGGCGTAAATTGAACTGTAAATATGTAAGGCATAATATAGGTTGTGGTTTAAGATCAAAAATTGGGGTATATATATATATATCTTTGGGAATCAATTTTGACTATGAAATTGGTCCAATCATATCTCTCCTTGTTGTGTATCGGAATTGTAATCCTATTTAAGTTCATGATATAATTCTTGTCAAACCTATATGCCTATGATGATTCATGATGATATTCATATTATATCTATATGCCTGCGATGTATTCTATGCAAAACTTGTCCTTTTAGTACATTAAGTTTATTGGACCAATAGTTCTTATCATCATATGACTATAGCCATCCTTACGATGCTCCATCTTGCTTCTCCCCTTATTTTATGAATCTTGAGTTAAATCTCGAAATATGTACGTTATGAACGCGGGAGTAATTGGGTATAACATGAAATTTACATTATTTGGCATAATTTGGAACATGTAGTATTGCATGAATGTTAAGATACAATTTGGGGAAATTTGACATGAATTATAGAATATTGACATATTAAACCTAGAATTGGCAAGAACGACAAAGTATGAAATTGGCATATAAATCAAGTTTTAGGCATAATTGTTATTGTTGCGAATTTGGGGTAACTTGAGCATTAAATCTAGATTGGGCGTAAAATGTAAATTGGAACATTAAATCTAGATTTGGCCTAACTATTGATTTGGTAATTAACATGTAAAATCTAGATTTGGGTGTATATATATATATATATGGTAAATGTGTAAATTAAAGATGAATATGCCTAACCCGAGGTTAGATTGAGTTGTGGTGTAAAACTGTTCGGAACCGCCCGACACATCCAGTAACCATAACAACACCTATCTAATGTGAGAGGTTAGTGCATCATGCCCAAGAAAAACCCGAGGTTAGATTGAGTTGTGGTGTAAAACCACCAAGAACCGCCCGGCACATTCAGTAACCGCAACAACACATATGTAATGTGCGAGGTTGGTGCATTAATAAATCAATTAATGCTAATGAACAAAATGAATGAGTAGGGTTAAGTTCATAGGAACACTTAACCAATATAACATGGATGACTAGGGTTAAGTAATGAGGAACACTTAACCAATATGACAAGATGGATGACTAGGGTTAAATTAATAGGAAACACTTAACCAGTATAGCATGATAAATGGAAAGGGTTAAGTTAACACTTAACCAATATAACTTGATTTGTGGTAAGGTTAAAGTTAAAACAAGAGGGCTACACTTAACCAATATAACTTGATTTGTGGTAGGGTTAAGTTAACACAAGAAGGCAACA
The DNA here is from genome assembly GCA_030737875.1 of Allium sativum. NCBI lineage: Eukaryota > Viridiplantae > Streptophyta > Magnoliopsida > Asparagales > Amaryllidaceae > Allium > Allium sativum. The sequence continues at coordinate 561,088,547 of CM060919.1, read as the reverse complement.
CTTAACCAAAGTAACATGACAAGTAGGTGGGCTAAGTTAACTTGAATTGATTTATGACACTTAACCAATACAAACACGTGGGGTTAAGTTAACAAGAAACATTTAACCTGTTGTATATAATAGTGTTGTGTACATAATTATATGATTTTTGTTTGATGATAACAACCAAATATATATTATTTTATATGTGTTTGTAATTGTACTGTTTCATACACTACACAACTTACATGAATATAATATTTCTATTTAAATAAAATACAACTATACAGAAATTTAAATATTCACAATATTTTATTTGAATTGAATATTTTATTTCAATATCAAACAGTACAAATTTTATGTTCCACTATTTGTACATCTCTATATTACATTTCAGGTTATATCAGATTTCATATATAAAACTCCTCGCTACATCACTCATCACTCAGATATAAATATATATATATATATATATATATATACTCATATTCACACTCATATACATTTTCGTATATTCTTATACAGACACTTTCACTGTTATACACATTGACACTGCTTAAATCTTCTGTCTTCTATCTTCATAGCATCGTTCAGTCAGTCCAGTCATTATCTTCATACCTGTTATATACAGAAACACACACACAGTATATGGAACAGAAATCATATTCAAAATTCATGCAAATATAAATTTTATTTTTAAAATTTTATTTGCCTCAGTTTTCTGGTGTGTTTCTCATCATTTTTCATGACTTGATTTGTGTCTAGCTAGTTTGTATGTGAACAGGGACAGAAAAAAATCTTTCTGATGACTGCATATACACACGTGTATAGATATACACGTGTGCATTGCCACGCCAATCAGTATGCATCCGAGGAGTAGCCACGTAGCCCATCTCGACTCAGTGCGTATATGGTCAAGCAAAATAAAACCAACATGGCAAGTTCAAGTCAACACATCTCAAAGCACAAAGCAAAGTGGTTAAGTCAGATTCAAGCTCATGTGCAAGCTAAAAAAGTGGTTCAGGTTTAGACAAAACATACATGATACAAGTGTGATATGGCAGATTCAATGTATACAGTTTTATGGAGCATATACAGATCAGCCCAAAACAAGGGTCATGGCATGAACTAATGATCAACACAGCACAAATGAGCATCAAACCAACAAGGATGTTCATGGACTCAAGGTGGCCGAAATCATTTTAAGTGTCAAAGTGCAACAAAATCAGTTTTACAAAGGTGAAATAGTCCAAATACATGCAGAGTATAGCAAGGCATGAAGTCAGATATATGGAACCAAGTACATATGCCAAAGTAATGCAAACAGGTGCATGGAAAGGTTCAAATCAGTTTGTACATGATGGTGCAACACATCAGTGGACATGCATGTGAATACATAACGAATGTAGTTTAAACAATCTCAAGTAAACAGTTTTTTTTTAGTGTACTAGTTCAAGTCCAAGTATTCATAGTCTTCATGCAAAAGATTTGAAATGGTGCAAAGCTTATATACATGATGCAACAATGCCAAAAATAAATATGGTGTTTAGTCAAGCAAGCAAGTGGTGGGTCAGCAGTTCAAAGAGCATGGTGGTAAATGTTTCAGAACAATACACATAAGGACTTGGTGCAATACTACATGAACAAGCTCAAGCATGGCATATGGTGCAATTGAAATGGACAATCATCAAGTCAGTATAAAGATTAAAGCAGTGGCACAAATGAAGATAGTCCACACAAGTGCATGTCAGTTTTAACAAGAAATAACATGAATGTTCTATGGCATGAAATCAATTCAAAAGTTTTCCTGAAACCAACATTCCAAACTTGGCAATTTTTTTTAAAGATTTATATCCAAGAAATCTCCAATTCATTTTCACAGAGAAACATATACATGGAAAGATTATTGGAAAGAGTTTTTAATTTGCAGACAAACATTTATGGCATGCTCATTTAAATATTTCCAGTAAAGTTTCCAGAATTTTTTTCAAGGTAGTAATTACATTTTTCTTTCTGAATTAAACTCAAAACAATGAGAAAGTGTAAATGCTTCAGGAGCAGTGCAAATGAATTATTTCTAGAATTGACCAAAACTGATTTCCAATTTCCAAAGGAACAAAGTTTACATGCATATTTAGTCTTCTCTAGATTTGAAGAATGTTGGCATTGACAAGCATTTTTTTGGAAGGTTTTAAATAAGAAAAATTTTGTTTCCAGAAAATTAGCAAGCATGTTCTAAGGCAGTTTCAAATTCACAGACCATAAACAAGAATGGATACACCAAACAAACTTGGCAAGTAATAATGTGCAATTTTTCATATGTCATGACAAAACAGCAATCCCTGCTTATTTGGCAACTAGTTTCAATCAATCAAGGTCGAATTTTTTCATGGGAACAAATCATCACAACAAATCACGCAAGGAATTTCCAAAGCAACAATTCAAAAGGGGCAAGTGTATCAAGCCGAGGTGATTAAATCACAAAGGGGAAACAAGCACAAACCAAATTCAAGTCATCACGAAATCAAAGCATTAATTAGGATTTTTAATCCTACATTATACAACATTTTCATCATCGGCCAAGGCATAAAAAAATAACAGCAAAACAATCGAAAACACAAGCAAAAACTGAAGAGAAAAAATCAAATCTTTTTAAAGAACTCATAGTATTCGATCGATCGAGAGAGATAGAGAGCAATCCCAAATCAGAGAAAGCCAAATTGAAGAATCACATAGCCGCAGAGACTCGAGCCTGAGTTGCATCAATTCCAGACGCTATCGAATTGATTTGGGGGAGTTTTCATAAACCCTAGCCAAATTTCCAGCCGCCATTTCTAATTTCCAATGAGGAAAGTGATCGGGCAAAAAGGGTGCAAAGAAATAAAGAAGTGCGCCGGCCATTTTTCTAGTCCAACATTTCAAGTGAAAAAGAGGATGACCCCTAATCCTTCAAACTCTTTTATTTCTTAGGGTTTCATTTGTTTTGATTTTAATTTTTGTTGTTTTTCTTTTGTAAACAGACAAAACAGTTCTACGTCTGTAAAATCTAGGAGGGTTCAGTCAGGGTGTCGACTGACAGTTGACAGAGTCTGTAAAATCTGGGTTACTGGTTACAGGGTCGTAATCAGGGGAAATCTGATCGAGGGGATATCGGTCAGTCTAGGGTTTTGAGCGTAGGGTTAGTACATGAGCAGGGAGTGCGAGTTTACATGGTCTTTTAAGCGGGATTTGTTCTATCACCTAGTAGAAACCTTAGGAATGCAGCAGTAGGCAGGATTTTGCCGAAGCTGGGTATATCTTGTGCCATTTACTTTCTGCATTTTTGTTTCTGCTATTTTCTGTGATCTATTTATTATTATATATCCCGTTAGACTTTTAATTCAGCTAAAAACTGTGATAAACCCTATTCACCCCCCTCTAGTGTTAATCTAGATCCAACATGATAAGTGAGGAGGGTTAAGTTAATAAGAAACACTTAACCAACATGACATGGTAAATGGGTGGGTTAAGTTAACATGAATGGATAACACTTAACCAATATGGCATAACGTGCGGGAGGGTTAAGTACATATCGAGTTGGGTGGGTAATATTAGCAAATATAAGCCCACAAACTTAACCATTAAATAAACATGCTTGAATCAGCAGGAGGGTTAAGTAGATATCGAGTTGGGTAGGTAATATTAGTAAATATAGGCCCACAAACTTAACCATTAATAAACATGCTTGAATCAGCGGGAGGGTTAAGTACATATCGAGTTGAGTGGGTAATATTAGTAAATATAGGCCCACGAACTTAACTATTAAATAAACATGCTTGAATCAGTGGGAGGGTTAAGTACATATCGGGTTGGTGGGTAATACCACAAACTTAACCAGTAAGAAACCCTAGTAACGGGGACCCATTTCAGCAGTAACCCACATAGAAGTATCATGGTACCCTGAACTAGGCAGGGTGGGGCATGATTACTGGGTTGATTATAAGCGGTCAAACTAGTGGCGGGGGTACGTTAGTGTAGGTTCCGATGGTTTACGGGCGTGCACATACTCCGGAGTGGGAAAAAGCAGGCACTGGGTACTAGTAGTCATACACCGTGCATCTTAAATCGTGTCGGGTTGCTATCATAGGGATTGATACACCTTATGGTAGGACCAGTACAGGGTATCTACACGCAAGAGAGGGCCGATTGACACAGACACAAGGACAATTAGTACAAGTAGGGAGCTGATCGACAGGGTAGTAAGGGTACATCTAACATCTTCATGGCAATTAGGCTGATTGAGGTAAGATCCTCATACTAGATGTACACCTGAAGGCTACCAAAATTGCGGGGATTGGGATCACGTTATCATATGATCATTTTATATGGATTACTAGTTGGGACACTAGTTAGGTGGTGCAGAGATATAGAAATCATAATAACAGGGTAGTAGCGAAGCAGAGCAAGAGTAGAAGCGCATTCAGTTTATCTTGGCTTATCATACCTTATACTTATCCTATGTTATCATGTTATCCTTGTTTCCCACGGTATTGTCTTATATTCAATTTATTCGTGTCATGATGCTTTTACCTGTTTATATGCTGAAAGTCACTAGACTTACCAGACTTATGTCTGACCTAGTTTTCTTTCGCCTCTTTTCTTCCATCCCCCCCCCCCGCCCCCCAGGTTCAAAGGGATGAAATGTTATCACTTAGCTCAGTTTTCTTCCAAGCTCGAAGATAGTCGATGTATTGTTTTGGACTCTCTCTTCCACTGCTATGGCTGGTTCACGCTTTACTTGGGGAATATCATTTTTATTTTTGTTCTTCTTTTATACTTAGAAGTTTTTAAATCAAGACATAAGTTCTATGTATTACTTTTAAGTATGATTCAGATAACTGTTGTAAAAGCTTGACTGAATTAAGTTGTTAATAAAATGACTTTATTTTCCGCAGCTTTATTTGTTTGTCTTGTAATTTATCTGTATCTTTTACCTAAAATGCTCCACCAAAGTTAAGGCATTCCCTTTGTGAGTGACCTTAACAGAGGTGGGGTGTTTCAGAGGAGCTGGGGACAAAGTTAAATCTGAGCATCGCTTATCGTCCTCAACCAGATGGCCAGACTAAGAGGGTGAATCGTATAGTAGAAGACTTGTTGTGAGAATGTATTCTAGATTTTGGCGGATCGTGGGAAGATCACTTGCATTTGGTTGTGTTTTCATATAATAATAGTTATCAAGCAAGCTTACAAATGTCACCATTCGAAGCATTGTATGGCAGACCATGTAGATCTCCTTCGTGTTGTGAAACACCCCACCTCCGTTAGGGTCACTCTCAAAGGGAATGCCCTAATTTTGGTGGAGGTTTTATAAGTATAAGTCACAGATATACAAGACAGATATAAGAACACATATTTTTGAATAGCGGAAAACAACAACTTTTATTTCATCAAAATACGTGTTACACAAACCATGCCATAATTGTCTTACAATACTTCCAAAATCATAACTGTCTTGATTACATTATTTAAAGAAACATAAAGAAAACATAAATAAACTGCAAAAGTCCCATAATTGCTGTCCAAAGCCATAGTCCGAAACGAAAAGATCCAAGCAATACATTCTTTCTCTTTAAGCTGGATATGAAGGCTGGTTAAGCTGCGGTATTCCCTCCTTGTGGACCAGGGAGGGGGGAACGGAAGAAAAGAAGACGAAAGAAAAGTAGAGTCAGACATAAAGCCTGAGTAAGTCTAGGACTATTCAGTCTATGAATAAAGAACTGGGTATGATAAGTATAAACTAGAAATGGGAAAGCACCATAAACTAAGTTAAGTTGTCTAGGGTCGAATATACTATCGTACCCCATATTAATCTCTGTACCCATATAAACTAGTTCCCAACAGGCACCCCATAATCAGGGTGAAGTGATCCTTTTCTGATGATCGGCTCCTACTCGTATAGTTACATGTGTCTTACGGCCCCCGATGTTGTAGTTACCTATGCTGGTCCCACCATGGGGTGTATCAAGTCCCATGGTGGCGGCTCGACACAATCCTAGAATGCACAGGTATGCTACCGGTGCCCAGTGCCTTATTTTTCTGCGCCGGAGTGTGTGCACGCCCGCACCCCGTTAGAACCTACACTGCTGCACCACCGCCGTCGATTTGACCTCTTACAGTCAGCCCAGTAATCGTGCCCCACCCTGCCTAGTTTCAGGGTATCATGATACCTTGTAGGGTTACTGCTGAAAAGGGTCCCCAGCTACTAGGTTTTTCTATTTCTAGCCAACATGCTAAGTTGGTTAAGTGTTTTATAAACCTAACCCCCAATCATTCTGTTTAGTTTAGCATGTTCCATTTTGATTAAGTCTTAATTCACTTAATCCTATCAATCCTGACTCAGCCTTAATTGTCTTATTAAAGCCTCAACCTCTCACATTAGACAGGTATTGTTGTGGCTGCCTGTTGCCGGTTGGGTCCGGGCAGTCTTACGCCACAACTCAGTCTAACCTCGGGTCCTTATTGGGCTCCATGTTTAACCACCCACATTGGATAGGTATTGTTGTGACTACTGGACAGCCGGGCGGTTCCGGGCAGGTTTACATCACAACTCAATCCAACCTCGGGTTAAACACATCGTATTTTCTACATTTACATATTTTGTCTCTTTTCTTTTTATATGTAAATATTTGCGGCCCATTATTCAAATTCATCTTTATTAGTTAAAATTTATTTATGCCACTTAATTGTTTTTCAAGGTTGTTGGCATGCGTCAAACATGCCAACACATATGTTCTATATTTTAGCCCAAACGTCATTACCCCCGTTTTACACGTTCGCTCCAATGTAAGGTGTGTTGGGTTTAATACTTAAACCCAATTTAGCCAAATGAAAAGGGGAGGCTTATAACATGGTGTTTATAAGGTAACATGAAAAAGGGGAGTGTGAACGCATGAACTTGCAACGAACGATTCAGTTAACATAAAGTAGGCAAATGTGAGCTTGCAATTGTAACATCATGGCATAACAATACTTAAACATGAATCGTTTTATTCATATAATCATGGCATAAACAATACTTAAACATGAATCATTCTATTCATATGATTATGGCATAAACAATACTTAAACATGAATTATTCTATTCATATGATTATGGCATAAACAATATTTAAACATGAATCATTCTATTCATATGATTATGGCATGAACAATACTTAAACATGAATCATTCTACATGATTATGGCATAAACAATACTTAAACATGAATCATTCTAGATGATTATGGCATAAACAATATTTAACCATGAATCATTCTATTCATATGATTATGGCATGAACAATACTTAAACATGAATCATTCTACATGATTATGGCATAAACAATACTTAAACATGAATCATTCTAGCTGATTATAGCATAAACAATATTTAAACATGAATCATTCTATTTATATGATTATGGCATAGACAATACTTAAACATGAATCATTCTATTCATATGATTATGGCATAAACAATACTTAAACATGAATCATGCTATTCATATGATTATGACATAGACAATACTTAAACATGAATCATTCTAGATGATTATGGCATAAACAATATTTAAACATGAATCATTCTATTCATATGATTATGGCATAAACAATACCTAAGCATGAATCATTCTATTCATATGATTGTGGCATAAACAATACTTAAACATGAATCATAGGTTCAACTAACCATGTAAACTTGAAATTAAGAATCTAACTAAATTAGAGATCATTATTATTGGCACATGGTCTTGACTGGAAATATAAGCCTATATTTTTATTTAGGCATAATACAAACTAATCATGTTCATAAAATCACTACATGCTAACAAAAAGGTACTTACTTTTGTCACTAATACAAAAGTATGGTTCAACTAGAATTATCCCAACCTAATTCTTATATGAATCATGGTTTTTAATCCATTTATAGAATTATAGCATAAACATATCTAAACTTAAATCATGGTTTTTATTTTATCTATGTAAACTTGCAAGTGGAATATAATTCTACTGTAATTCTAATGTAACTTATGTGTCACATATATTATCATATGATTATGATAACAACATAAACCTAAAAACATGTTTTTCAATTGGGCATAATAACAAACATAGTTTAGTCATGTTCATAAAATTAATACAAGTGCACAAAGATGCTTGCTTTTGTCACTATCACAAAAGCATGATTTTTATACTTGAACTATGATGCCAATTCCAACATAACCTTCATATGAATCATAATACTTAAGTGGATCAAATTTCACTAAAGATGACCATAGAATTATACATCATGTTGGCATAACAATAAATCATAGACTTGCATGAATTTCAAACAAACTACTACAACATATAGTTGTTATTTTCAACATGAATCATATACTTGCAATTATCAAATGGGTGTTGTAAATAACTACCACAAACATGTAGTTTTCAATATGAATCATATGCTTGCATGAATCCCAATTAAAATTCCACAACATGTGGTTGTCAACATAAATCATATACTTGTATGAATCCAATCGTACACCATAGCATTGTCAAATCGTTTAGAATCAAAATAACATACAAATATAGATTATTATCGCCACAATTCCATTTCGTTGTTAACTTCCAACGCAAATCACGTACTTGCAAATATCCAATCGTATACCATAATATTCCCAAATCGTTTAGCATCAAAGCAACATACAAATATAGATTATTATCGCCACAATTCCATTTCTTACTTTACACAAATCAACACAATTATTTAATTCACATCGGAATAGCACTCTACTTACAACGTATGACGAATCTTCAATTCAGGAATCTGAATTCTGAATTTGGAGATGCTATCCTTTGTTGTAGGCGTTGCTTTGATTCAATTAACTTTGCTTTAAGCTTTTGATTTATCTCCTAATTGTCTCTCTATTTCTGACGGCTATCCTTAGTCTCTCCTCAGCAACATGACGGTCTCATCTCCATTTTAGTTTGGGTGAATTAGGGTTAGTCTTAGGTCCTTTTTATAGAGTTTGTGAGTTGATTTAGACCGTCGATGGAGCTTGGTTTAATAATAGCCGTTCGTTCAAAGGAGAGGCCAATCAGGAGCTGACACCTAGCCCTAGTGACAAGGCAAGGCTCAGAAAATCGATCAAACACAGACCAGGCCAGCCTGGGTGGGCTGGGTTCGACCTGGCTCAGGGGCCAGGTCGACTCCCCAGTCGACCCCCAGGTCGACTCTAGAGTCGAACTGCCTGGGGCAGGTCGACACCTAGGTCGACTCCCAGGTCGACCTGGCCTGGCAGGTCGACCCCCAGGTCGACCTGGTGGGTTTGGGCGGGAATTTTCCCGCCTACTCTGATTGGGCTGAAATTCAAATCTGTTTTCGAAATTTGAATTTTCTGAAACTTCATCGGGCCATAATTTGGTCATACGGGCTCCTTTTTCGAAAACTCGGACTCTATTTCGCGTATTTTTCCGAGACGAACGCAATGGCATATCCCGTTTCCCTTAATACTTTGATTTGAAATTTATTATACTTTAATTTGTGAATTTCACTGTTATAGAATACACGGGGTGTTACATTCTCCCCCACTTAAAAGGATCTCGTCCCGAAATCTTCAATTTCAGGAAGAATGTATATCCTAACATCTAAAAATCCATCTACTCATTCATCAAACACGAGCATCCATTGTCCTTAAAAGACTTCTAATGCTTCATGATAATATGCGAAGTGTGTGTGTACATGTACTTATCTAATGCAAAATCAGGCGGTCTACTGATTCAGTTGACCTCCTTAATGCGAATTATGTAAGTGCTATGGATCCATTATGTATGCAAATCCTCCTATTTATGATTCTACATGAGTGCACAATCACTCATACAAATGCAACATCCATATGACAACATATTAAAGTTCAACCATATACGAATGCAAACATATATGCATATGCAATATGAAGTGATTGAGCCGATCTAAAACCTAGATTGTGTGTGTATATGCAACCACGAGCAACCACTAGCAATCACTTGCAACCACTTGCAATCATCATCCATAACATGTTTCCATTACATGTTTTCATCCAAAGGGTTTCTACCTAAAAGATAGGGTCGAGGAGATATACCTAAAAAGATAGATAAAAGCGCAACTTAAGGAAAAAGGAAAGATCAAAGATGTACCCTCGAAAAGAAAAGGGTAGGCTGCGCGTATTTTAGCTTCAGTTTCCCAAGTTGCATCTCCTTCGGCGTCGCTCCACTGAACTTTGACGAGGTTGACTTCGCGGTTGCGTAGGTTCTTCACTTCCGTTCCTAATATTCGGGTTGGAACTTTCCTTATGGTTGCTTCGCGTTCCACTTCAGCTTCTTCTAGGATATTTGGCTCTACCACTTCAGCAGACTCATGTAGACATTTTCGGAGATGTGAAACGTGAAAGACGTTGTGAACTCCGGCCAATCTTTCAGGTAGCTCTAATCTATAGGCCATTTTCCCAATTGTTCCTCAATAATAGGGAATGGTCCTACCTAAAGGTATAGTCGACTGATAGAAGCAAGTAAAAACTTTGTGCCCATTAGGCAATGTCAAAACTGGAAATCTATGCCACATATTTATTGATTAGGAGAAGAACTCTCTAAGCATCAGCCCCGAAGACCGAAATCAACATCAGACTGATACCCAAAGAATTACTCAACCCAACCACTAGGTTCTAGGAAACTAAGCATGATGGACTCCTTTTAGGTCACAAGGGAGTCCCTTCCTAAGACCAACTTATAAAACCCAAAAAGTTTAGTCAAACCAACGAACACCCTCAAGCCCCAACATGTGTTGCTAACAGATGAGTCATACTCCCTGTGGGGTTTGCAACAGAAATTGGATTGAGAATGGGACCAAGAGGATATACACAAAAGATAGCATGCAAGTAAGCTCTACAGGAAGAGAGGGATCAAAGATATACTCTTAAGAAGAGATATGATGCACGAATCTAGTCTTCTATCTTCTAAGTCGCATTTCCTTGAGCTTAACTCCATTATGCTTTGTCCGTCTTTAACTTCACAATTTCGTAGTTTCTTAATTCTTGTTTCCAAAATATGAGTTGGAACCTATTTCACTGTTGCCTCTCGTTCCTCTTTCACTTACTCTACTTCTAGTATACTCGGCTCAAACATAACGGCGTACTCATGGTTTCATGCAAGCTCTCCAAAATTCACTAGTGAATCTTAGATCTCGTCCACTTACTATCAGGTATTCTACGTAGAAGAACTATCTCTCGGAAATAAATGCCAACCATGTTGCCAAATGTACTTACTAAGGTGATTCTCCACAACTCATGCATAAGCGAAATGAACCTTCTGCCTTAGTGGCGAACACCACTGGAGTGCCCCATTCTGAAATGCTCCTCCTAATGAACCCCTTTTTCTAGAAGCTCTTTAATCTGTTTACTAAGCTCTTTCCTTTCCCGTGGAGCCATGTGTCTAACGGGCAACGCAACGGGCTTTGCTTTATCTACAAGGTATATGCGGAAGTCTATCTCCCGCTTCGGAGGCAAGCCATTCACCTCTTCGAAGACATCCGGATATTTCCGGACCACTCTAACCGATTGCAAATTTTCAACGGAGGCATCTAGCGATTCAAGGTAACTAAGCATAACCGCATACGAGGGATTACAAGAAATTTCCAAAGTGTTACCGTGCTGGGTCAGGAGCCTAATAACCCTTTTTCACAATCAAGGATGGCCCCATTACTGGATAGCCAATCCATGCCCAAAATCAAACCATATCCCAAAAATCTCAAAACAAAAGCACTACATTTAAATTCTACGCTTAGAATAGAAATTTTCAATCCCAAACAGATCATAGATAGATGAGCTGGGCCCTAAATTGGGTTTGAAACAATTAAGGGGTCCTCTACCATACTAGTTTTTAGGTGCAGAGATTCTACTAAAGCAGACGAGATAAAGGAGTGTGATGCGCCAGAATCAAATAAAGTGTGAACGGGGTGATCATAAAGGTAAACTACACTTTATACAGAAGTATTTATACCTCGCTGTTGCAGAGGTGGCGCCTCTAGCACATGAACTTGTGCCCCTGAGGTGGATCCAGCCCTCTGCCCCTGTCCTCGTTTCTTTGGGCAATCCTTAGCCATGTGGCCTGTCTCACCGCAAGAAAAGCACCCGCCGTTCATCTTGGCCTTCTTTTTCCGGCAATCTTTCACTAAGTGCCCCACTTTGCCACAGAATTTACACTTCCTCTTCTCTTGGGACTTGTTGTCTTTCCCGCCCTTCTTAAAGTCTGTCTTCTTAAGCTGTAAACCCTCTTTCTTCCCTTGAGAGCTTTCCGCCTTTGTCTCCTTCTTCCTTGGGCATTCCCTAGCCCAGTGGCCTGTCTCCCTACACTGAAAGCAAGTAGCACTCATCCTCCTCTTCTTCTTCCTGCAGTCTCCCTCCAGATGTCCAAGAATTCCGTAGAAATAATATTTCCTTTTTTCACGTTTCTTGTCATTACTGTTACGGTCCTTTCTTGTTTGACTATTATTCGTCTTCCTACTCTGGGACTCTTCCGCTTGCTGGTTTACGGGGAGGAGGAGGAGTGAAAGCGTCAGCAGCTGGGGAGTAAGGTCTCCAGACATGCTGAAACAGAAAGGATAGATTCAAAACGAAGGATAAGAGATAGTACCTATGGCTTTGGGGGGGGCCTTTTAAAATAAAATAATATTTTATCTGTTAAAAATACTTCTTAAAATTTCTTTTTGAAAAATAAATTTTCAAAACTTTTTATCTTATCCGGTAAACCTATGCTCTGATACCAAGTGAAACACCCCACCTCCGTTAGGGTCACTCTCAAAGGGAATGCCCTAATTTTGGTGAAGGTTTTATAATTATAAGTCACATATATACAAGACAGATATAAGAACACATATTTTTGAACAGCGGAAAACAACAACTTTTATTTCATCAAAATACGTGTTACACAAACCATGCCATAATTGTCTTACAATACTTCCAAAATCATAACTATCTTGATTACATTATTTAAAGAAGCATAAAGAAAACATAAATAAACTGCAAAAGTCCCATAATTGCTGTCCAAAGCCATAGTCCGAAACGAAAAGATCCAAGCAATACATTCTTTCTCTTTAAGCTGGATATGAAGGCTGGTTAAGCTGCGGTATTCCCTCCCTGTGGACCTGGGGGGGAAACGGAAGAAAAGAAAACGAAAGAAAAGTAGAGTCAGACATAAAGCCTGAGTAAGTCTAGGACTATTCAGTCTATGAATAAAGAACTGGGTATGATAAGTATAAACTAGAAATGGGAAAGCACCATAAACTAAGTTAAGTTGTCTAGGGTCGAATATACTATCGTACCCCATATTAATCTCTGTACCCATATAAACTAGTTCCCAACAGGCACCCCATAATCAGGGTGAAGTGATCCTTTTCTGATGATCGGCTCCTACTCGTATAGTTACATGTGTCTTACGGCCCCCGATGTTGTAGTTACATATGCTGGTCCCACCATGGGGTGTATCAAGTCCCATGGTGGCGGCCCGACACAATCCTAGAATGCACAGGTATGCTACTGGTGCCCAGTGCCTTATTTTTCTGCGCCGGAGTGTGTGCATGCCCGTACCCCGTTAGAACCTACACTGCTGCACCACCGCCGTCGATTTGACCTCTTACAGTCAGCCCAGTAATCGTGCCCCACCCTGCCTAGTTTCAGGGTATCATGATACCTTGTAGGGTTACTGCTGAAAAGGGTCCCCCGCTACTAGGTTTTTCTATTTCTAGCCAACATGCTAAGTTGGTTAAGTGTTTTATAAACCTAACCCCCAATCAGTCTTTTTAGTTTAGCATGTTCCATTTTGATTAAGTCTTAATTCACTTAATCCTATCAATCCTGACTCAGCCTTAATTGTCTTATTAAAGCCTCAACCTCTCACATTAGACAGGTATTGTTGTGGCTGCCTGTTGCCGGTTGGGTCCGGGCAGTCTTACGCCACAACTCAGTCTAACCTCGGGTCCTTATTGGGCTCCATGTTTAACCACCCACATTGGATAGGTATTGTTGTGACTACTGGACAGCCGGGCGGTTCCGGGCAGGTTTACATCACAACTCAATCCAACCTCGGGTTAAACACATCGTATTTTCTACATTTACATATTTTGTCTCTTTTCTTTTTATATGTAAATATTTGCGGCCCATTATTCAAATTCATCTTTATTAGTTAAAATTTATTTATGCCACTTAATTGTTTTTCAAGGTTGTTGGCATGCGTCAAACATGCCAACACATATGTTCTATATTTTAGCCCAAACGTCATTACCCCCGTTTTACACGTTCGCTCCAATATAAGGTGTGTTGGGTTTAATACTTAAACCCAATTTAGCCAAATGAAAAGGGGAGGCTTATAACATGGTGTTTATAAGGTAACATGAAAAAGGGGACTGTGAACGCATGAACTTGCAACGAACGATTCAGTTAACATAAAGTAGGCAAATGTGAGCTTGCAATTGTAACATCATGGCATAACAATACTTAAACATGAATCGTTTTATTCATATAATCATGGCATAAACAATACTTAAACATGAATCATTCTATTCATATGATTATGGCATAAACAATACTTAAACATGAATTATTCTATTCATATGATTATGGCATAAACAATACTTAAACATGAATCATTCTAGATGATTATGGCATAAACAATATTTAAACATGAATCATTCTATTCATATGATTATGGCGTGAACAATACTTAAACATGAATCATTCTACATGATTATGGCATAAACAATACTTAAACATGAATCATTCTAGATGATTATGGCATAAACAATATTTAAACATGAATCATTCTATTCATATGATTATGGCATGAACAATACTTAAACATGAATCATTCTACATGATTATGGCATAAACAATACTTAAACATGAATCATTCTAGATGATTATGGCATAAACAATATTTAAACATGAATCATTCTATTCATATGAATATGGCATGAACAATACTTAAACATGAATCATTCTACATGATTATGGCATAAACAATACTTAAACATGAATCATTCTAGATGATTATGGCATAAACAATATTTAAACATGAGTCATTCTATTCATATGATTATGGCATGAACAATACTTAAACATGAATCATTCTACATGATTATGGCATAAACAATACTTAAATATGAATCATTCTAGATGATTATGGCATAAACAATATTTGAACATGAATCATTCTATTCATATGATTATGGCATAGACAATACTTAAACATGAATCATTCTATTCATATGATTATGGCATAAACAATACTTAAACATGAATCATGCTATTCATATGATTATGACATAGACAATACTTAAACATGAATCATTCTAGATGATTATGGCATAAACAATATTTAAACATGAATCATTCTATTCATATGATTATGGCATAAACAATACCTAAGCATGAATCATTATATTCATATGATTGTGGCATAAACAGTACTTAAACATGAATCATAGGTTCAACTAACCATGTAAACTTGAAATTAAGAATCTAACTAAATTAGAGATCATTATTATTGGCACATGGTCTTGACTAGAAATATAAGCCTATATTTTTATTTAGGCATAATACAAACTAATCATGTTCATAAAATCACTACATGCTAACAAAAAGGTACTTACTTTTGTCACTAATACAAAAGTATGGTTCAACTAGAATTATCCCAACCTAATTCTTATATGAATCATGGTTTTTAATCCATTTATAGAATTATAGCATTAACATATCTAAACTTAAATCATGGTTTTTATTTTATCTATGTAAACTTGCAAGTGGAATATAATTCTACTGTAATTCTAATGTAACTTATGTGTCACATATATTATCATATGATTATGATAACAACATAAACCTAAAAACATGTTTTTCAATTGGGCATAATAACAAACATAGTTTAGTCATGTTCATAAAATTAATACAAGTGCACAAAGATGCTTGCTTTTGTCACTATCACAAAAGCATGATTTTTATACTTGAACTATGATGCCAATTCCAACATAACCTTCATATGAATCATAATACTTAAGTGGATCAAATTTCACTAAAGATGACCATAGAATTATACATCATGTTGGCATAACAATAAATCATAGACTTGCATGAATTTCAAACAAACTACTACAACATATAGTTGTTATTTTCAACATGAATCATATACTTGCAATTATCAAATGGGTGTTGTAAATAACTACCACAAACATGTAGTTTTCAATATGAATCATATGCTTGCATGAATCCCAATTAAAATTCCACAACATGTGGTTGTCAACATAAATCATATACTTGTATGAATCCAATCGTACACCATAGCATTGTCAAATCGTTTAGAATCAAAATAACATACAAATATAGATTATTATCGCCACAATTCCATTTCGTTGTTAACTTCCAACGCAAATCACGTACTTGCAAATATCCAATCGTATACCATAATATTCCCAAATCGTTTAGCATCAAAGCAACATACAAATATAGATTATTATCGCCACAATTCCATTTCTTACTTTACACAAATCAACACAATTATTTAATTCACATCGGAATAGCACTCTACTTACAACGTATGACGAATCTTCAATTCAGGAATCTGAATTCTGAATTTGGAGATGCTATCCTTTGTTGTAGGCGTTGCTTTGATTCAATTAACTTTGCTTTAAGCTTTTGATTTATCTCCTAATTGTCTCTCTATTTCTGACGGCTATCCTTAGTCTCTCCTCAGCAATATGACGGTCTCATCTCCATTTTAGTTTGGGTGAATTAGGGTTAGTCTTAGGTCCTTTTTATAGAGTTTGTGAGTTGATTTAGACCGTCGATGGAGCTTGGTTTAATAATAGTCGTTCGTTCAAAGGAGAGGCCAATCAGGAGCTGACACCTAGCCCTAGTGACAAGGCAAGGCTCAAAAAATCAATCAAACAAAGACCAGGCCAGCCAGGGTGGGCTGGGTTCGACCTGGCTCAAGGGCCAGGTCGACTCCCCAGTCGACCCCCAGGTCGACTCTAGAGTCGACCTGCCTGGAGCAGGTCGACACCTAGGTCGACTCCCAGGTCGACCTGGCCTGGCAGGTCGACCCTAGGGTCGACCCGCAGGTCGACCTGGTGGGTTTGGGCGGGAATTTTCCCGCCTACTCTGATTGGGCTGAAATTCAAATCTGTTTTCGAAATTTGAATTTTCTGAAACTTCATCGGGCCATAATTTGGTCATACGGGCTCCGTTTTTCGAAAACTCGGACTCTATTTCGCGTATTTTTCCGAGACGAACACAATGGCATATCCCGTTTCCCTTAATACTTTGATTTGAAATTTATTATGCTTTATTTTGTGAATTTCACAGTTATAGAATACACGGGGTGTTACATGTTGGGTAGAACCATGCAATCAACTAGCATTGGCTCCTGACATGATTCGAGAAGCTTCGGATAAAGTCGATCTCATTAAGAAGCGACTGCAACCAGCTTAGAGCCAATAGAAGAGTTATGCAGATTCGAGAAGAAGAGATTTAGCATTTGCTGTTGGTCATTATGTATATTTGAGAGTTTCCCCAATGAGAGGAGTAGTCCGATTCGGGAAAATAGGGAAGCTAGTGCCTAGATTTATTAGTCCATTTCCTATACTCGAAAGAATTGGAACTCTTGCTTACAGGATTCAGTTGTCTGACTGGTTGCCAAGAGTACATGACGTATTTCACGTGTCTCAACTTCGAAAGCATGTGCATGATCTAGATCTGATTGTGGAGGAAGCCGTGCAACAAGATTTGGATACTACTCCAAGCATGGTAGTGAGAAGAGAGCCATTGAGGATTATTGGCAAAGAAACCAGAGTGTTGAGAAACAAGAAGATACACTTAGTCAAAGTGCAGTGGAGCGGAGATCCTAGAGACTGTACATGGGAGACCGAGGATAGCATTAAACAGGCTTATCCCAAGTGCAAAGTGGACATCTCTGATTAGCTCTTGTGTTGAGGTACATTTACAATATATTCTATTTCCGTTTTGTTTCCTACTTCACTATTGTTTCCATTTCGAGGACGAAAAGTTTTAAGTGAGGGAGATTGTAACAACCCGGAAAATTAAACCAATTTAAAATTTTGTTTTAAAGAAATTTTGTTAGAAAATGCGTCAGAATTTAAAAGTTCCATTTTTAAATAATAATAAAGCTATTAAAAATAGACATTTTGCAAACGACCTCCGTTTTCGACGAAACCACTTTTGTTGGATCCGGAATGTCAAATTATTGCCAGGTTTAAATTTCCATAATTTTTTGAATAAATATGTGAGCGTGGTAAATTAAAACGCATTTGGTAATTTCTATTGAATTGGATCGACCATTAAAAAGGCCATTTTTCGAACGGTCACCAAATTCGACGAAATTAATTTTGTTAGGACCATACGTCAAAACACAGCTAGATTTATTTTTTGAGAATTTTTGGGATCAGTATGCAGCCTCGGTAAATTAAAATGTACATTCAAATTTAATATTAAATGTTTTATATTTTAATTTAAAGAAAAATAGACTGAAACAATCAAATGGGATTACGAAACATAGTCCATTGTGTCTGAAATGGGAGTATTTAGCTAGGGATGACAGTCGCTGGTCTTGATTTGAAGTTCGTATGGATTAATGGGCCTTTTCAGTATTAAAGAATTAAATAATTAAATTATAAATAGCCTAGGAATTAAAACCCTAATCTCCAGAAAACCACGCTGCCTTCAGATAACGAACGACGCATACCATTCAAACTTTTCTCCTCCAATAACTCTCAAAACCACTCAACGAAATTCAATGATCCTTTGGAGGATTTTGTAGCGCTCATCCTCCTCTTCAATTCCATACCTGATTTGTAATTTATCGCGGTGTATTCGAGGAGAACCGACGCCCCAAAGTCCCCCCGTTCAGACCGTCGCCATGCCCCCTAGTTGTCATCGAGCTGGGTCCCACCACTGCCGCCGGTGCGCCGCTCAGTCCTCTCCAACATGGTACAAACTGATCCTCCCCTCGTGCTTCCAATCTCGTGCAAAATCCGACCCTAGTTTTGAACAGAAAACGAAAACCGCGGCCTGTATAATCAGAGGAAGAAGGTATATATATTTTAATTAATTATAACATTTAAAAGCGTTGCGAAGTTCAATTTAATTATAAAAATCATATCTTTTTTATATGATTTCGAAATCGCTGAAATAGGAAGCATTATGACCGTGACAACGTCTTCTACATTCTAGAAGAGATCGAAGAAATTTTGGAGCTAGCTATGAATTTAGGCGAAGTCAAAATCAATGTGAGATTTCTAAATTTAAAATAAAATTGGTTGTGATTGCGATGATAAATTTATATATATACGCTATATAAAATGTGACGGCAAGGAATTTCGCTCAGTCCGAACCAGTCGCTAAACCGACCTAGACCGTTCGAAACGCCCTATCTTTTGAGAACAGGACAAAACAGAACGCATATAGAAGAACATTTCATTGTATATTACAACAGTGCATCAGATTACAAGAATATACAGAGTATAAATGAATATTACATAGAAATATCAGAGATTTAAATTACATTTAAATACATCGCAGCGGAAAATAATACATTACACAACTAGAAGAGATATACGGATACAAAGCTTTCCGGATATCGTTCAAGCTGTAAACCAGGATCCTGTGAATATAAATCTGCAAAACCAAAACTACTAGCTGCCCGTGTCAAAATAGGGGCACCCAGAGTTTAGGTTAAAACAATAAACTCCAGGTCAGTCATGTGACTGGTGTGAGAACTAAAACAGTTATTAATCTTTATTTTTAAAGTTAGGTAAATCAAGGGACCACGCCGTATAACACGGAACGGGTTTCCTCCCAAGAATACCAGTGCATAAAACAAACAGCGCAATGCTAAATAAAGAAAAATGAAGCTGTTATAAGACCCAGGTCCCATCACACAATGCAACGCAGCCGAGGATAGGGTTTTCCCTTATAACAGCCAAAGAATGCTTGATACGGTTAAAACAAATCATTTGATACTATTATAAGTGCATAGTGTATAAAACAACTTCAAATCATAAGTATCAATCATAGGCGGCATGAGCGCCCCATCCCACTATGTCGCCATATATAGGTTATACAATCAAAATCGCAAAGTCACGTATTTGGAAATTGGGTTTCCATCTATGAACCGAGGCAAAAGATAGTCCTCAACCGATTCGAGACTGTCTAGCCCGAGCCTCAGGAACAGCCGCAACTGCCCCTTGGAGCGACAGGGCCGGTCCACCGATGTGGATTATTATGCCTGAACACTACGTTTCCCCACCCTATGGGGTGTAAGTCTGGTCCGTCTGCCGACCAGAATGCATCGGCCGAAACCGATATAACCGAGGCGCCTCGCAACAGCAACAACCACATAAGTCAAACTCGTCAGGGCATGTAAAACCACTGACGCCACTTCTAGCTAGAAAGAAACGCAAGTCCTCCCTGAGGTCCGTCTCCCGTTTTTGGTCCATACCGGGTGTGAAACTCGCGAAGTAAACGTTACACAAAGCTACGCCACAAAGGCCGTGCTTTGATCATCAACCACAAGACTTTGCTTTTCAACAGAAGCCTCGATCAATTGCCACTTAGGCATGCCACACAGGCAATTCACTCCATGCGTTTGGTATCCATCAATATATAACCCCTGAGCTCGTACGTCTCAGAGAAGGGCGTTAAGCAAGAGAATAAATTCTCCGCCGCCAAACAGATATATATTTAATAGAGATCAATCACACGGATAAAATCCAATGTCAGACACACAGTCCATTTACAAGTCCGTTCTGGGTCTGAACGAAACCGGGGGCACCTAGTACCCCGCATATCCATCGATCTCCAAGTACGTCTGGACGATCACCAACTGTTTCCATCTTCTTGGGTGTACAGCCCAATCAAGATCATCAGTAATCACCCAAACGACGTGAAGACCTCCGGTCTTCGACCATCGTCTTCATCTTCGACTTATCGTCGTAATAGTTATTCAGAATGGGATAAACCCGGTCTTTCCGAATAACTCGCGTATATTTTAAATAAGTGTTACACAAATACAACATACGCCTCATTCCAATTCATTAGTCACTAACCGTAAATTAATCAAGAGAATAATTCCCCAAATATTAACCCCGAAGGCCGAAACCAACATCAGATCAATATCCAGAAAACCCTTCTGCTTGGCTAACCGACAGTTAGTTCCTAATTTTCACATTCATAGGGAAAGGTTCCCATTAATTTTATCCAAGATAAATTCCTTGAATTTATTGTTAAATCTATTTTTGAATATCAATTCAAACAAGTCGGGATTAGCGAACCTTACCGAAGTAATCAATTGTTTTAATTTCCCAATCCCAACCTATTCATCCCATGAAGTAAAACTGGTAGTACTTCATATCTAACACCACGGTGTTATTGGTAAATTCAATTACCATTTCACGTTCAAATCTAATTAAAGATTTAACTATCGCCTGGAGCAAAACTGGTGATACTCCATTCTCGATCTTTTCAATCTAATTAAAGATTCATTAAAACTCCACTTAGTTTTAATCGTTAACTGGGTTAAAGGACCAGTGTCATTTAAAACACGGTTCACGGTAAACCCAAAATATCATTCCATTAATTATCGGGTTAAAGAACAAGTGTTATTTAAAACACTGTCCACGATAAACCCAAAAATCAATATCAATTCAATCCCAATTAAATATCATTTAATTGGTACCTTTCATTAAATCTAAATAAAAAGATTTAATCATTTCTCAACTGGGTTCAAGAACAGTGTTAATGAAGACACCATTCACGACAAACCCAAATCACATTTGATATTAAATACGAGGCTCTGAATAGAAAATATCCCGGCTTATATTCAATATCAAATTCTACGACCAACAAATATCGTATTGGAAATAACGATATATATATCTATATCTTTCAAATTTCCATAACAACATCTGTATGATCACGAAATCCAACATCGAAATATTCCGAAGACAATTTCGATTCAAATCCACTCCAATGCAATCATTGGAAATTCTGGTTATTTTTTAAAACCCTTTTCAAATTCAATTTATTTATTTAAAAATAAATAGAATTATAATTCTAGTTCAAAACTAGTTCATTTCGATAAAAATCTATTTTTATCTTTTCAAATATGGAGTTTTTCATCCCAAATCTTCCCAAATCACTTCTTATGATTTTACACAAATTATTACTATTTTTAATAATTTTATCAAGGCCCGTACAGTCGATTTCCACCAATGGCCATCGAACTGCACTTACATCGACCTTTTTCAAATTTGATTTGAACATAATTCCAAATCCAATCGTTAGATTTCTAATTTCTAATATTCGTTAGAAAGCTCTTTTCGATACGAACCCAACGGTTCCGGTTTTAGGAGAATCCGACGGTCGGATCTCCCGTAATGTCCGTTTGAAATAAATGGTCGAAATTCGCGAACTGCCGCGGCGCGTTCTATTCAGGCCATTATATTATATATATAATATATATAATATATATTTTGTCGATTTCTATTTAAAACGAATTATATAAATAGTTTTAAATTCGTTTCAAAAGCAATTTCAACTTCCTTTTCAATTCAAATCAAAATTGAATTCTTCTTTATAAATTCGTTTTAAAATTCATTTCTATTCAATTCAAATTCCAATTCAATTTGAATTCATTTCAATTCGCTTTCAATTCAATTTGAAATCATTTTCAATTCAATTCATTTCGAAATCGTTTTCAATTCAATTCATTTCGAAATCGTTTTCAATTCAATTCATTTCGAAATCGTTTTCAATTCAATTCATTTCGAAATCGTTTTCAATTCAATTCATTTCGAAATCGTTTTCAATTCAATTCATTTCGAAATCGTTTTCAATTCAATTCATTTCGAAATCGTTTTCAATTCATTTCAAAATGAATAAAATCGATATAAATATCGTTCACGTCAAAATGGCGTCAATCTAATCAACACGGCTTCATAAATTTCTATTTTCCAATATTCTATTTCAAATATTTCTTTTTCAAAATAGTTGTTATTATCAAAATATTTCGTTCAACACATGACCAATCTCAATGGATGAGTACTGTCAACACATGAACCTTTATTTTATATTGATAAAGATGTAAATTTTATTACTAAAATATTTTGTTCAACACATGACCAATCTCAATGGATGAGTATTGTCAACACATGAACCTTTATTTTATATTGTTCTTTATTTTTCAAATTGGAATGAGGCCCAATCAATTACCATATAAAGTTAATTATATGGATTTTCATACAGCACATGTATAATAGCATTGAAAAATAATCAACCATCAACCAAAGTGCCCTACACTGTATAAGCATCAAATATAGATATCTAACGCTTATAACAACCTGTCAATCAATCGATCGACATATTTAATCAATCAGGATGAGTGAACTTCAAATTTCATCCCAACACCCGTGTGGGGTTTCAAACAATCAAACACAGATTTTAGTTGTGCAGTTGGGCGATGTGTAAAATTTATCGTCCCAATCAATGTCAGTCAAATCGGTGTACATAAACAAACCGTCCGGTTTGTAAATGAATATTTATTTATTCACATTCACGTTAAAAATTATATTTTTAACGATAAAACATTTTATTCCAACATATGAATATCTATTCAGTTCATTCTTTAAATAAAATGATATTTTTATTTTTCTAACATATTTTAGAAAATTTCGGCGGCATAACGGCACGATACTAGAAACGGGACGAGGTCTAGCCTTATCCCCGGTCTAGTGAAGGCCCACGCCATTCACACATCAATCAAATCCATTCATTTCACCAAACAATTCAATTTCAAATCAAATCATCTAACTAATTTATGCAACCAAGCAAACAAGTCCATGGTCTGTGGACGATTGTGTCGGGTGCTACTAAGCACCGTCTGCATCCTAGTATATATATAACTAGAAAAAGAAATTGAAAGGTGAGAAATTCTCACCTATAGCTATCCAATCATCTTGACTCTTCTTTTATAGAAATCTTCGTTGCTATCGCATTTTTGTCATCTTCGTTGCTGCTTTCACTACATAGTAAAAATCACATTTTTTACTCTGCTATTCAATATATAAAAATCAAATTTTTACTTCGTTGTTCAATATATAAAAATCGAATTTTTACTTCGATGTTCAATATATAAAAATCGAATTTTTACTTCGATGTTCAATATATAAAAATCGAATTTTTACTTCGATGTTCTCTATATAAAGATTTCGCCTTTTCAAATATATCATTATAAAAACCACATTTTTATATTTCTACATATATAAAGATGATATTTCTAATATTCCTATCATGTAAAAATTATATTTTTAATTCTCTTCATAAACAAAAATTATATTTTTATATCGTCTATATAGTAAAGACTATATTTTTAATACTTTAAAAATATAAAAATCATATTTTTATAATTTCAAAAATCAAATCTTTCTAACGTTAAACTTCCTTTAAATAAAAATCACAATTTTCTTATTGTAATATCGATGTAAAAATTACCTTCTTTTATTTTTGTATATATATATTTGAAAACACAATTCTATTTTCAGACAATGTTATTTTTGTTTTTAAAACAGGGTATATTTTCATTTCAAAAACAAGGTACATTTTCATTTCAAAAACACATTTTTTTAGTCATGTTATATGTTTATATAAACCACATTTGTAAGAACCCGTAACTTCCCCGTGAAGGAAAGCACGAATACTTTGAGAACAACACACAAAAGGACGCAGACGGAAGAACATTTCATTGTTATTACAACAATTGCATCAGATACAAGAATATACAGAGTATAAATGATTAAATTACATTCGACAAATATCTGAGATTACAATAAATTACATAGCAGCGGAAAAATATACAAAACACAACTAGAAGTGATACACGGATACAGAGCTTTCCGAGCATCGTTCCAGCTGTAAATCAGGACCCTGTGAATATAAATCTGCAAAACCAAAACTACTAGCTGCCCGTGTGGAAAATAGGGGCACCCAGAGTTTAGGTTAAAAACAATAAACTCCAGGTCAGTCATGTGACTGGTGTGAGAACTAAAACAGTTATTAATCTTTATTTTTAAAGTTAGGTAAATCAAGGGACCACGCCGTATAACACGGAACGGGTTTCCTCCCAAGAATACCAGTGCATAAAACAAACAGCGCAATGCTAAATAAAGAAAAATGAAGCTGTTATAAGACCCAGGTCCCATCACACAATGCAACGCAAGCCGGAGGATAGGGTTTTTACCTTATAACAGCCAAAGCATGCTTGATACGTTTAAAACACATTATTTTGATCTTTCTATAAGTGTATAGTGTCAAAACAATTTCACATCATAAATATCAATCATAGGCGGCATTAATGACCCATACCACTATGTCGCCATACTAGTTCTACAATTAAAACCGAAACACACGTATTGGAAATTGGATTCCATCATGAGTCGAGGCAAGGGGCAAGCTCCTCTCCGCGTTCGAGACACTCTAGCAAATGTCCCAGAACCCCACTCTGATCCTTTGGAACCTCCAAAGTCGGTCCTCTCTTACTTTTGAGGATTAGTTATTCCTGAACACACGTTTCCCGGTCCTTACAGACCTATATCCGAGGCGCCTCGTATCCAACAACCACACAGGTGAAAAGTATATAAATGTCAGGGCTGGTAGGTCACTGACACCACCATAGCTAGAAAGAAACGTCGTGCACTCCTTGGGTCCGTATCCCGTTTTTGACTCATACCGAGGTGTGAGGCTCGCGAATTCACGTTATACACAAAGCTATGCCACACAGGCCGTGCTTTGATCATCAACCACAAGACTTTGCTTTTCAACAGAAGCCCTGATCAATTGCCACTTACGCGTGCCACACTGGCAATTCACTCCATGCGACTGATGTCCATCGATATACAACCTCTGAGCTCGTACGTCTCAGAGAAGGGCGTTAAGCAAGAGAATAAATTCTCCGCCGCCAAACAGATGTATATTTAATAGAGATCAATCAACACAGAATAAAATCCAATGTCAGACACACAATCCATTTACAAGTTCGTTCTGGGTCTAAACGAAACCGGAGGCACTTTCCTCGCATATCCATCCATCTCCAAGTACGTCTGGACGATCACCGACTGTTTCCCTCATCTTGGGTGTACAGCCCAATCAAGATCATCAGTAATCACCCAAACGATGTGAAGACTTCCGGTCTTCAACCACCGTCTTCATCTTCGACATCTCGTCGAATCGGTTATTCAGAATGGGTATAAACCCGGCCTTTCTGAATAACCCACGTATATAATAAACGAATGTTACACAAGCACAACAAACGCCTCATTCCAATTCAGAATATTCTTTTATTCACAAAATCACATTCTTAGGGAAATGTTCCCATTAATTTTATCCAAGATAAATTCTTCTAAATTCATTCTTTAATCCTCCTTTGGATATCATTTCAAACTAGTCGGGATTAGCGAACCACACCGAAATAATTATTTATTTTATTTCCCAATCCCAACCTATATATCCCATGGAGAAAACTGATAATACTCCACATCTAACACCACGGTGTTATCGGTAAAATTAATTACCATTTCACGTTCAAATCTAATTAAAGATTTAACTATCGCTTTGGAGCAAAACTGGTGGTACTCCATTCTCGACCACCTTTCAGATTTGATAATTTAAATTATCAATTCACATTTTTAATCTAATTAAAGATTCGTTAAAACTCCACTTAGTTTTAATCTTTTCAAAAATCGATATCTTGCCTTTAACTGGGTTAAAGAACCAACGTCATCTAAACCACGATTCACGATAAACCCAAATCACATTTGATATTAAATACAAGGCTCTGAATAGAAAATATATCGGCTTATATTCAATATCAAATTCTGAAACCAACATATATCGTATTGGAAATAACGATATAAAATATATCTTTCAAATTCCCATAACAATATCTGTATAGTCACGAAATCCAACATCGAAATATCCCGAAGATAATTTCGATTCAACTCCAGTCCAATCCACGTATTGGGAATATTGATTATTTTAAAAATCACTTTCAAATTCAATTTATTTATTTCAAAAATAAATAGATTTTAATTCTAGTTCACAACTGGTTCATTTCGATAAAAATCTATTTTTATCATTTCAAATGTGGAATTCTTCATCCCAGTTCTTTCCGATTCACATATTATGATTTTACACAAATTATCAATATTTTTAATAATTTTATCAAGGCCCGTACAGTCGATTTCCATCAACGGCTATCGAACTGCACTTACAGCGACCTTTTTCAAAGTTGATTTGGACATAATTCCAAATCCAACCGTTAGATTTCAAATTTCTAATATTCATTGGAAAGCTCTTTTCGATACGAACCCAACGGTTCCGGTTTTAGGAGAATCCGACGGTCGGATCTCCCGCAACGTCAATTCGAAGTCAATGGTCGAAATTCACGAACTGCCGCGGAGCGGCGCGTTCTATTCAGGCCATTTTATATATAATATATATATATATTATATATATTTCGTCAATTTCCTTTTAAAACGTATTTTATAAATCGTTTTAAATTCGTTTTCAAAACCATTTCAACTCTATATTCAATTTCTAATCAAAATTGAATATTTCATATCATTACTATATAAATGATAATATTATCTAAATGTTATATTTTGAAATCACTTCTTTTCTATATTCATTATAAAAACGAATATAATCGATATAAATATCGTTCACGTCAAAATAGCGCAACTCTAATCAACACGGCTTTATATATTTCAATAAATCCGTTATTCTATTCAACAAATGAATATTTATTCCATTCAACACATGAATCTATATTTCTTCCAACACCTGACTAATCTCAACACATGAGTACTGTCAACACATCACTATTTTTGTTATGTAAAATATTTTATAAAACTATGGTATCTATCGTTTGATTTTTAATTAGACTTCTACTCGGAAGTAGTTCTAATTTTAAATATGATAAAGATGTAAATTTTATTATATAAAATATTTCACTCAACACATGACTATTTTTATATTCAACACATGAATTTTCTTTTATAATATTCATTGTTTTCCCGATTGGAATGAGGCCCAATCAATCACCATATAACGTTAATTATATGGATTCCATACAACACATGTATATAATAGCATTGATAAACAATCAACCATCATCCAAAGTGCACCACACAACTGCATAAGCATCAAATATAAATAATCGACGCTTACACAGTCTGTCGACCAATCGATCGACATACAATTAAATAATTGGGATTAGTGTACTCAAATATCGTCCCAACACCCGTGTGGGGTTTCAAATCAACAAACACAGATTTTATTTGTGCAGCTGGGCGATGTGTAAAATTTATCGTCCCAATCAATGTCCTTCAAATAGGTGTACATAAACAAACCGTCCGGTTTGTAAATGAATATTTTATTTTATTCACTTCCACGTTAAAAATTATATTTTTAACGATAAAATATTCTATTTCAACACATGACTTTCTATTCATTTCATTTACACAATAAAAATGATATTTTTATTTTTCTAACATATTTCGGGAAATTTCGGCGGCATAACGGCACGATACTAGAAACGGGACGAGGCCTAGCCTTATCCCCGGTCTAGTGAAGGCCCACGCCATTCACACATCAATCAAATCCATTCCATTTCACCAAACAATTCAATTCAAACCAAATAATCTAACCAACTACACAACCAATCAAACAAGTCCATGGTCTGTGGACGATTGTGTCGGGTGCTACTAAGCACCGTCTGCATCCTAGTATATATATATAACTAGAAAAAGAATTTGAAGAGTGAGTAGTTCTCACCGATAGCTAATCCAATCATCTCGACTCTTCTTATGTAGAAAATCTTGTCATTCTCGTCTTTTGTCACTTTCACCGCCCGTAGTCACTACATATGTAAAAATCACATTTTTATATTATTGCTATGTATATAAAAATCACATTTTTATATTGTTGCTATGTATATAAAAATCACATTTTTATACTACTACTATATAGATAAAAATTCTATTTTTACAACGGTGTTCATATAATAAAGATTATATTTTTATATCGCCACTTATATAAAAATAACATCTTTGCTCCTTCTACATAATAAAGATCAAATCTTTAATACTTCTATAATGTAAAAATCATATTTTTAATCTTCTACTAATATAAAAATCATATTTTTATTATCTCCATAACATAAAAATCATATTTTTATTAACTTCATATGTCAAAAATCATAGAAGCTTTAAAGCGGAGAAAACTCACTTTTTTTCTAACGCCCGGATTCACTGTTCGGGTTCCAGAGTTTGCAAACGAGCTTCAATCTTCACACCATCTTATTTTCTAGCACAAGCACGCCATTCTGAACAAATTTTGCCTAGTGGTCTTCTGGCCGAAAATGTGCCATTTCGCCGGAAATCACGAAAAGACAGCATTTTGACAGTGTTTGAACAGCAGACTTCGGACGCGTTTTCCCGATAACTCCGCATTGCAAAATAGGACTTATCATATACCAAATCGAAGAGAATTTCGTTCTCTACAACTTTGGTTTTGAGAAACTTTGGCTAGAAACGCACGGTTTGGGAGTTATTCACGAAATGGTGACAGAGACTTTTATGCAAAAACGGGATTTTTGGTGAAAAAGGGGATATTGGCCATGTGGGGCCCACGGCCGGAATTGAGGGGGCTGGAGGGGGGGCGCGGGCCTGATGGACGTGGGGGAGGGTGTGGGTGGCGGTGGTGGGGCCCGTGGTGGCCGCGGTGGTGGTGTTGGGTGATTTGGGGCTTAGGGTTTGCAAATGGAGAGAGGAGGAGGGGAGGAGGAGGGGGTGCGGCGGCCGGTGGAGGCCGGTGGTGGAGGTGGGCAGCGGGTTTGGGGAGGAGGAGCCATTTTTGAGTTTTTTGGAGGAAGAGAGGAAAGTGAAATTATGAAGAGAAAAAGGAAGTAAAAGTGATTATATGCTAGTTTCCCGCGTATCGCCTGAACGCTAACGATCTCCAATCGCCGCGGATTTCGGACACGACATAGTAGACGTGAAGACGAGTCCAACGAAACAAGTTTCGTCGAATTCCGAGTTCGTTTGACCGTTCAACAAAAATCACAAAAATGCTCAGATAAGCTCTAAAAATGTGATTTTGGCGCACCTTTTCTTCTCGCACGCTCACATGCTAACTCAAAAAATCAAGCCCTCTTGGATTTAACCATTATTAGACGATACGAATCTAGAAAAAAAAGTAGAATTGAATTCCGAGGTCGTATCAATAATGCTCCTTTGTAAAATGACTACCCGCTTTACCCTGAACTATTTCAGCTCGCACGGCCACATACTAACTCCGTTCGACGCGCCCTTTGGAACATAACAATAATTTTTCATTATGAATCCATAAAAATTTATCTCGTCGAATTCTGAGCTCGTATGCAAAATTTCACTTTTTAAGGGCTATGTATTGTTAACCGAACAACTCCAGCCCATAGCCCCTATTCCGGATATCGGAATATATTGAAGCTTATACTTTTCGGAGTTCTAAACGGCATTTTGAACTCAATGGAAGTGGTTTCGAGTCCAAATTCATCCGTATGCAAAATGTGACTTTTTGGCCATGTATAATTTACACAGCGACTATCCTGAATTTTCAACTGGGCATAACTTTTGATTCCCGCTATGAAATTTCGATTTTTCGGATTCGTTGGAAAGATATTCTCAACTAGATTCTAATATTTTTGGTTTCACTAAAATCCGGATTGTTTTGCACCCGGTACATTCAATTGAAGTTTGAAATTGAATTATCGAACTACCGCGCCATTTTCAATTCTATTTATAATTATATATAATTATTTATATTCTAACGACGACGTATATAAATATACACGTTCTAATTCTATTCAAAATAAATTTCTCGTCGTTATTATTTAGAATAATTCATTTTAAATATTCAAAATTTGCTAAAATTGCCAGAATAAAAATTTTAAACTGGCTCAGAATTTCCGGGTTATTACAATCTCCCCCACTTAAAACTTTTCGTCCCCGAAAAGGAACAAAGTCGAAAGTGGTTTGATTAATCAACTCTACGTTCGATCTGGCTTCCATTCTCCAACTTTTCAGTTTCTGAGAATTCTCAAATTTTCAAAAATTTGGCTAACACCCTAAATTTTCGAAAAATTTCGCCATAACCTCCTTTGTACGGGGAGCACGGGAAAATCCCGAAATTGCCATACAGGCCTTCTGATCTCAAAAAGAAAAAGAAAAAGCCAAGCGGCTAGCCAATAGGCTCATAAAATCATCATCACCCAAACAAAACAGTAAATTATGATAAACATGTACCTATTTGTCGGGCAAACAAATTTTATTCTCTGCTCTAGCCTCCTTGCTATGACATGTTCAATGTAAGTACATGTATATGCAAGCAAATGCGACTAATTTTCAATACAATCCAATATTCGGTTCAATTAGGCTAAATGGTTCAAAATTAGCAAACAAATAGACAAACAACACAAACATCAATCAATTAGTGAATTAGAGTTCCAAATTCATAAATTGATATATATACAGAAAATCTTGTTTTTGATGCCAATTCACAACAATGTGTTCTAGCTATATTAGTTTTGGTTCTCACACCAGTCTAATGGAAATATATAGAAATCACACCTTCGAAACTCGAATATGAATACTGATGATGATGCACCATCATCAGAATCATCCCCGGGTGTCTAGAATGTGACTCTATATCTATCCAGTATATTAAAACTTCGAATATACGTTCATGACGCGTATACGCGAAATCTATATATACTCGATTGTCCAAATTCAAAATAAATAAATATTCAAATACGTATAAAGTGATTTAAATTTTAAAACAAAATTGTTTTCATTTGAAAAATATACTCTTCACACTCGTTCTAGGATACTACTGATCCTATCTCTAACGAGTCATTCTAATTGGATATTGCTAATCCAATATCTGATGAATTCTTTCGTATGGTTCTAATGTGCCTTGTTCCCGAGCTCTGTAAACCAAAGCTCTGATACCACTGTAAGAACCCGTAACTTCCCCGTGAAGGAAAGCACGAATACTTTGAGAACAACACACAAAAGGACGCAGACGGAAGAACATTTCATTGTTATTACAACAATTGCATCAGATACAAGAATATACAGAGTATAAATGATTAAATTACATTCGACAAATATCAGTGATTACAATAAATTACATAGCAGCGGAAAAATATACAAAACACAACTAGAAGTGATACACGGATACAGAGCTTTCCGAGCATCGTTCCAGCTGTAAATCAGGACCCTGTGAATATAAATCTGCAAAACCAAAACTACTAGCTGCCCGTGTGGAAAATAGGGGCACCCAGAGTTTAGGTTAAAAACAATAAACTCCAGGTCAGTCATGTGACTGGTGTGAGAACTAAAACAGTTATTAATCTTTATTTTTAAAGTTAGGTAAATTAAGGGACCACGCCGTATAACACGGAACGGGTTTCCTCCCAAGAATAACAGTGCATAAAACAAACAGCGCAATGCTAAATAAAGAAAAATGAAGCTGTTATAAGACCCAGGTCCCATCACACAATGCAACGCAAGCCGGAGGATAGGGTTTTTACCTTATAACAGCCAAAGCATGCTTGATACGTTTAAAACACATTATTTTAATCTTTCTATAAGTGTATAGTGTCAAAACAATTTCACATCATAAATATCAATCATAGGCGGCATTAATGACCCATACCACTATGTCGCCATACTAGTTCTACATTTAAAACCGAAACACACGTATTGGAAATTGGATTCCATCATGAGTCGAGGCAAGGGGCAAGCTCCTCTCCGCGTTCGAGACACTCTAGCAAATGTCCCAGGACCCCACTCTGATCCTTTGGAACCTCCAAGGCCGGTCCTCTCTTACTTTTGAGGATTAGTTATTCCTGAACACACGTTTCCCGGTCCTTACCGACCTATATCCGAGTCGCCTCGTATCCAACAACCACACAGGTGAAAAGTATATAAATATCAGGGCTGGTAGGTCACTGACACCACCATAGCTAGAAAGAAACGTCATGCACTCCTTGGGTCCGTATCCCGTTTTTGACTCATACCGAGGTGTGAGGCTCGCGAATTCACGTTATACACAAAGCTATGCCACACAGGCCATGCTTTGATCATCAACCACAAGACTTTGCTTTTCAACAGAAGCCCTGATCAATTGCCACTTACGCGTGCCACACTAGCAATTCACTCCATGCGACTGATGTCCATCGATATACAACCTCTGAGCTCGTACGTCTCAGAGAAGGGTGTTAAGCAAGAGAATAAATTCTCCGCCGCCATACAGATGTATATTTAATAGAGATCAATCAACACAGAATAAAATCCAATGTCAGACACACAATCCATTTACAAGTTCGTTCTGGGTCTGAACGAAACCGGAGGCACTTTCCTCGCATATCCATCCATCTCCAAGTACGTCTGGACGATCACCGACTGTTTCCCTCATCTTGGGTGTACAGCCCAATCAAGATCATCAGTAATCACCCAAACGATGTGAAGACTTCCGGTCTTCAACCACCGTCTTCATCTTCGACATCTCGTCGAATCGGTTATTCAGAATGGGTATAAACCCGGCCTTTCTGAATAACCCACGTATATAATAAACGAATGTTACACAAGCACAACAAACGCCTCATTCCAATTCAGAATATTCTTTTATTCACAAAATCACATTCTTAGGGAAATGTTCCCATTAATTTTATCCAAGATAAATTCTTCTAAATTCATTCTTTAATCCTTCTTTGGATATCATTTCAAACTAGTCGGGATTAGCGAACCACACCGAAGTAATTATTTATTTTATTTCCCAATCCCAACCTATATATCCCATGGAGAAAACTGGTAATACTCCACATCTAACACCACGGTGTTATCGGTAAAATTAATTACCATTTCACGTTCAAATCTAATTAAAGATTTAACTATCGCTTTGGAGCAAAACTGGTGGTACTCCATTCTCGATCACCTTTCAGATTTGATAATTTAAATTATCAATTCACATTTTTAATCTAATTAAAGATTCGTTAAAACTCCACTTAGTTTTAATCTTTTCAAAAATCGATATCTTGCCTTTAACTGGGTTAAAGAACCAACGTCATCTAAACCACGATTCACGATAAACCTAAATCACATTTGATATTAAATACAAGGCTCTGAATAGAAAATATATCGGCTTATATTCAATATCAAATTCTGAAACCAACATATATCGTATTGGAAATAACGATATAAAATATATCTTTCAAATTCCCATAACAATATCTGTATAGTCACGAAATCCAACATCGAAATATCCCGAAGATAATTTCGATTCAACTCCAGTCCAATCCACGTATTGGGAATATTGATTATTTTAAAAATCACTTTCAAATTCAATTTATTTATTTCAAAAATAAATTGATTTTAATTCTAGTTCACAACTGGTTCATTTCGATAAAAATCTATTTTTATCATTTCAAATGTGGAATTCTTCATCCCAGTTCTTTCCGATTCACATATTATGATTTTACACAAATTATCAATATTTTTAATAATTTTATCAAGGCCCGTACAGTCGATTTCCATCAACGGCTATCGAACTGCACTTACAGCGACCTTTTTCAAATTTGATTTGGACATAATTCCAAATCCAACCGTTAGATTTCAAATTTCTAATATTCATTGGAAAGCTCTTTTCGATACGAACCCAACGGTTCCGGTTTTAGGAGAATCCGACGGTCGGATCTCCCGCAACGTCAATTCGAAGTCAATGGTCGAAATTCACGAACTGCCGCGGAGCGGCGCGTTCTATTCAGGCCATTTTATATATAATATATATATATATTATATATATTTCGTCAATTTCCTTTTAAAACGTATTTTATAAATCGTTTTAAATTTGTTTTCAAAACCATTTCAACTCTATATTCAATTTCTAATCAAAATTGAATATTTCATATCATTACTATATAAATGATAATATTATCTAAATGTTATATTTTGAAATCACTTCTTTTCTATATTCATTATAAAAACGAATATAATCGATATAAATATCGTTCACGTCAAAATAGCGCAACTCTAATCAACACGGCTTTATATATTTCAATAAATCCGTTATTCTATTCAACAAATGAATATTTATTCCATTCAACACATGAATCTATATTTCTTCCAACACCTGACTAATCTCAACACATGAGTACTGTCAACACATCACTATTTTTGTTATGTAAAATATTTTATAAAACTATGGTATCTATCGTTTGATTTTTAATTAGACTTCTACTCGGAAGTAGTTCTAATTTTAAATATGATAAAGATGTAAATTTTATTATATAAAATATTTCACTCAACACATGACTATTTTTATATTCAACACATGAATTTTCTTTTATAATATTCATTGTTTTCCCGATTGGAATGAGGCCCAATCAATCACCATATAACGTTAATTATATGGATTCCATACAACACATGTATATAATAGCATTGATAAACAATCAACCATCATCCAAAGTGCTCCACACAACTGCATAAGCATCAAATATAAATAATCGACGCTTACACAGTCTGTCGACCAATCGATCGACATACAATTAAATAATTGGGATTAGTGTACTCAAATATCATCCCAACACCCGTGTGGGGTTTCAAATCAACAAACACATATTTTATTTGTGCAGTTGGGCGATGTGTAAAATTTATCGTCCCAATCAATGTCCTTCAAATGGGTGTACATAAACAAACCGTCCGGTTTGTAAATGAATATTTTATTTTATTCACTTCCACGTTAAAAATTATATTTTTAACGATAAAATATTCTATTTCAACACATGACTTTCTATTCATTTCATTTACACAATAAAAATGATATTTTTATTTTTCTAACATATTTCGGGAAATTTCGGCGGCATAACGGCACGATACTAGAAACGGGACGAGGCCTAGCCTTATCCCCGGTCTAGTGAAGGCCCACGCCATTCACACATCAATCAAATCCATTCCATTTCACCAAACAATTCAATTCAAACCAAATAATCTAACCAACTACACAACCAATCAAACAAGTCCATGGTCTGTGGACGATTGTGTCGGGTGCTACTAAGCACCGTCTGCATCCTAGTATATATATATATATATATAACTAGAAAAAGAAGTTGAAGACTGAGTAGTTCTCACCGATAGCTAATCCAATCATCTCGACTCTTCTTATGTAGAAAATCTTGTCATTCTCGTCTTTTGTCACTTTCACCGCCCGTAGTCACTACATATGTAAAAATCACATTTTTATATTATTGCTATGTATATAAAAATCACATTTTTATATTGTTGCTATGTATATAAAAATCACATTTTTATACTACTACTATATAGATAAAAATTCTATTTTTACAACGGTGTTCATATAATAAAGATTATATTTTTATATCGTCACTTATATAAAAATCATATCTTTGCTCCTTCTACATAATAAAGATCAAATCTTTAATACTTCTATAATGTAAAAATCATATTTTTAATCTTCTACTAATATAAAAATCATATTTTTATTATCTCCATAACATAAAAATCATATTTTTATTAACTTCATATGTCAAAAATCATAGAAGCTTTAAAGCGGAGAAAACTCACTTTTTTTCTAACGCCCGGATTCACTGTTCGGGTTCCAGAGTTTCCAAACGAGCTTCAATCTTCACACCATTTTTTTTTAGCACAAGCACGCCATTCTGAACAACTTTTGCCTAGTGGTCTTCTTGCCGAAAATGTGCCATTTCGCCGGAAATCACGAAAAGACAGCATTTCACAGTGTTTGAACAGCAGACTTCGGACGCGTTTTTACGATAACTCCGCAATGCAAAATAGGACTTATCATATACCAAATCGAAGAGAATTTCGTTCTCTACAACTTTGGTTTTGAGGAACTTTGGCTAGAAACGCACGGTTTGGGAGTTATTCACGAAATGGTGACAGGGACTTTTATGCAAAAACGGGATTTTTGGTGAAAAGGGGGATATTGGCCATGTAGGGCCCACGGCCGGAATTGAGGGGGCTGGAGGGGGGCGCGGGCCTGATGGACGTGGGGGAGGGTGTGGGTGGCGGTGGTGGGGCCCGTGGTGGCCGCGGTGGTGGTGTTGGGTGATTTGGGGCTTAGGGTTTGCAAATGGAGAGAGGAGGAGGGGAGGAGGAGGGGGTGCGGCGGCCGGCGGTGGGCGGTGGAGGCCGGTGGTGGAGGTGGGCAGCGGGTTTGGGGAGGAGGAGCCATTTTTGAGTTTTTTGGAGGAAGAGAGGAAAGTGAAATTATGAAGAGAAAAAGGAAGTAAAAGTGATTATATGCTAGTTTCCCGCGTATCGCCTGAACGCTAACGATCTCCAATCGCCGCGGATTTCGGACACGACATAGTAGACGTGAAGACGAGTCCAACGAAACAAGTTTCGTCGAATTCCGAGTTCGTTTGACCATTCAACAAAAATCACAAAAATGCTCAGATAAGCTCTAAAAATGCGATTTTGGCGCACCTTTTCTTCTCGCACGCTCACATGTTAACTCAAAAAATCAAGCCCTCTTGGATTTAACCATTATTAGACGATACGAATCTAGAAAAAAAAGTAGAATTGAATTCCGAGGTCGTATCAATATTGCTCCTTTGTAAAATGACTACCCGCTTTACCCTGAACTATTTCAGCTCGCACGGCCACATACTAACTCCGTTCGACGCGCCCTTTGGAACATAACAATAATTTGTCATTATGAATCCATAAAAATTTATCTCGTCGAATTCTGAGCTCGTATGCAAAATTTCACTTTTTAAGGGCTATGTATTGTTAACCGAACAACTCCAGCCCATAGCCCCTATTCCGGATATCGGAATATATTGAAGCTTATACTTTTCGGAGTTCTAAACGGCATTTTGAACTCAATGGAAGTGGTTTCGAGTCCAAATTCATCCGTATGCAAAATGTGACTTTTTGGCCATGTATAATTTACACAGCGACTATCCTGAATTTTCAACTGGGCATAACTTTTGATTCCCGCTATGAAATTTCGATTTTTCGGATTCGTTGGAAAGATATTCTCAAATAGATTCTAATATTTTTGGTTTCACTAAAATCCGGATTGTTTTGCACCCGGTACATTCAATTGAATTTTGAAATCGAATTATCGAACTACCGCGCCATTTTCAATTCTATTTATAATTATATATAATTATTTATATTCTAACGACGACGTATATAAATATACACGTTCTAATTCTATTCAAAATAAATTTCTCGTCGTTATTATTTAGAATAATTCATTTTAAATATTCAAAATTTGCTAAAATTGCCAAAATAAAAATTTTAAACTGGCTCAGAATTTCCGGGTTATTACAACATTTTTAAACAGCGTTGTATTCATATTAAAAACTACTTCTTTATATAATGATATATACACAAAAATTCAGCTTTTCCATATAATGATATCTATGCAAAAATTTAGCTTTTTCTATATTTTAAAACCAGATTTAAAATACGGTTTATACATATATATATATATATATTGCAGATTTAAACTATGTCATTTATTAGGGAGAAAAAATAAAAAAAATAAAAATAAATAAATAAATAAATAAATAAACAAACGTTACCATCGGTCTTCTTCTTCTGTTTAATCCTCTGTAAAAAAAACTGCTCCCTCATCGATTTGATTTCCCGTCAACCGCGCTGCCCTAGGTTGATCGGACCACCATCGGAGGTCATCACCTCTTTCGCCTTCGTGTGCCCCGCCAACGCCAGTAGTGGCGCGCTATTCGAAGTCCCCCGGAGCGTGCAAATCGAGGGCGAACCAGCTGGGTTTGGGAGAGAAATTCGAACTCAAACCTCAATAAAATCCGATCACTTGGGTATGAAAATGAAGATCGGAGGACGTTCTCCCATTTTTTTCTTTGGAAGGAGGATCAAAGACGAAGTGAACTGAGCTCGATTTAGGGTTTTAAATTCGAATGATTTATGTCGTCAATTAAGGGGTGGCGGCGGCTTCAGAATGAAATTAGGGTTTGTCCGCGAATTTTGATTGGCCAGGAGTATATATATAATATTTTTAATTTATTTAGTTCGTTTACTACCTGCTTACGGACACGAACTCCAATTTGAACTCAACGACTGTCGCCCCTAGCGTTTTACCCCCATCCCGGACACAATAGGATATGTTTCGTAGGTTGATTCGATCGTTTGAATCAGTTTCCGTTGAATTTACATTTAAATCACTATATTGAATTTTAAATGTACATTTCAAATTACCGGGATCACATACTAACTAGAAAAATTCCAGAAAAATATTTTCTAGCTTCGTATTGACGATACGGTCCTAACAAAACTAGTTTCGTCGAATTCTGAGACCGTTGGAAAAATGGCCATTTTTCAGTCGATTAAAATCAACTGAAACTGGTCAAACGCGTTTTCCTTTGCCACGCTCACATATTGATTCGAAAAATTATGAAATTTGGAATCTAGCAATAATTTGACATCACGGACCCAACAAAACTGGTTTCGTCGAAATCCGAGGTCATTTGCAAAATGTCCATTTTTAAGGGCCTGAATTCCATAGCGACTATTCAGAATTTTCAACTGGACATATCTTTTGATCCCCGCTATGAAAATTTGATTATTCGGATTCTTTAGAAAGATATTATCAATTAGATCCCATTATTTTTGGTTTCACTAAAATCCGGATTGTTTTGCACCCGGTACATTCAATTGAAGTTTGAAATCGAATTATCGAACTACCGCGCCATTTTCAATTCTATTTATAAATATATATAAATATTTATATTCTAACGACGACGCGTATACAATATATACGTTCGAATTATATTCAAAATAAATTTCTCGTCGATATTATTTAAAATAATCTATTTTAAATATTCAAAATTCGCTAAAATCGCCAAAATAAAAATTTTAAACTAGCCCAGATTTTCGGGTTATTACATAAAATTCATATATGTGTTGTATGAAATTGGAATTGATTGATTGTGGTTGTGACGAATTGTTGAATCATGTTTTTGTCTGACAAAAATGTTTATGTTACGAACAAAATATATTAACAATAATAATTATAATTATATTGCTTATGAATGACAAAAAATTTCATTTTAACAATAAAAAATATATTTTTATTGTTTATGAATGGAAAAAATGTTCATGTTAGGAACAAGAAAATTATATTTCTATTGTTTATGAATGACAAAAATGTTCTTGTTAGGAATAAAAAACTTATATTTTTATTGTTTATGAATGACAAAAATGTTTATGTTAGGAATAAAAAAATTATATTTTTATTGTTTATGAATGAAAAAGATGTTCATGTTAGGAATAAAAAAAATTATATTTTTATTGTTTATGAATGACAAAAATGTTCATTTTAGGAATAAAATATTTTAACAATAAAAATTATATTTTTATTGTATGTATGAATCACAAATTTGATCATGTTTTAAATAAAATGATTGGACAATAAAAATTACATTTTTATTGTATGCTTGATTCACTAAAAAGAATCATGTTTTAAATAAAATGATTGGACAATAAAAATTACATTTTTATTGTATGTTTGATTCATTAAAAAGAATCATGTTTTAAATAAAATGATTGGACAATAAAAATTAAATTTTATTGTATGTTTGATCATGTTTTAAATAAAATGATTGGACAATAAAAATTAAATTTTTACTGTATGTTTGATTCATTAAAAAGAATCATGTTTTAAATAAAATGATTGGACAATAAAAAGTACATTTTTTGTATGTTTGATTCATTAAAAAGAATTATGTTTTAAATAAAATGATTGGACAATAAAAACTATATTTTTATTGTATGTTTGATTCATTAAAGAGATTTTGCTAAATAAAAATGTAATATCATTTACATGTTAGCGATGTTAATATAAAAATGTTCATTTGTTAAATATGTTTTGATTCATTAAAATTATGTCATTTACATGTTAGTGAAGTTAGAAAAATGATCATTTGTTAAATATGTTTTGATTCATTAAAATAATGTCACTTACACGTTAGCGATGTTAATATAAAAATATTCATTTGTTAAATATGTTTTGAGTCATTAAAATAATGTCAATTACATGTTAGCGAAGTTAGAAAAATGTTCATTTGCTAAATATGGTTTGTTAGATTAAAATATTGTCATTAACATGTTAGCGATGTAAATATAGGAAAAGAATCATATGTTAAAATATATGTTTTGTTTGATAAAAATGTCACTTTCAACATGTTAGTTAGAATAAAATAATTACATGTAAATATATGTTTTGTTTGATAAAATTGTCACTTTTAACATGTATGTGAAATGTATAAAAGTTATATGTCTTGAAGTATATTTTTGTTCATTAAAAATATAATTTTTAACATGAATATGAAGTGTATAAAATTCACATCTCTTGAAATATATTTTTTTTCATTAAAAATATAATTTTTAACATGAATATGAAGTGTACAAAATTTACATGTAATAGAATAAATGGTGTTGAAATCATCAAACGAATTATATTTATATATATATATATAAAAATTAAAATTAAATGAATCGTGCGTGGTAGTTTGCATTTTGGAATCGTAACTTTAAACGATTATACCGAAAGATCCGATCGTCGGATTTTTCCCAAAACTGAAACCGTTGGGTTCGCTTTGAAAAGATTTTTCCAACGACAGTAAATTTATTAAGATCCAATGGTTAGATTTCGAGAAATGTGTAATTTAAATCCGAATAAAAACAGCGCTAGGGCCGCGTAATGACCTGAAGTGTCATTCGAATTAAATGGGTTAAATTTATATAAATAAAAATAGCAATAAATCGTTATAAAATATTATAAACGATATGGAATGAAAATAAATCAATTTCCCTTGGTTTATAAGGTAATATGGACGGTTAGATTTCTTTGACATTAATTTATCAAATTGAATTAAAATTAACCAAAGAAAGAAGTGATTTGAATTATATATATATTCGAGAATTATTTGAAAAGGCCGAGTTAAATCTCATTTCAAATAATTATACGATGACTAAAAGTTGAAGACATTTAAGACGGTGGTTGAAGACCGGCGATCTTCACATCGAATGGACGACTACAGATGCCCTGGATTGGTTAGCTCCCAGGAAAGGGTTAAAGTGGTAGTTGTCTGGACGTACTTGTTGATTGTACGGATATGCGAAAAACTCTCTTCCGTATTGGACATACGGGATGAGGAATAGGGTGTCTCCGGTTTCGTTCAGACCCCGGACGGACTTGTAAATGGATGTGTGTCTGACATTGGATTTCGTTCTGTTTTGATTGATTTCTATTAAATATATATCTGTTTGGTGGCGGAGAATTTATTCTCTTGCTTAACACCATTCTCTGAGACATACGAGCTTAGAGGTTATATATTGATAGACATCAGTCGCATGGCGTGGATTGTCAATGTGGCATGATAAGATGCAATTG
Source organism: Allium sativum (assembly GCA_030737875.1). NCBI lineage: Eukaryota > Viridiplantae > Streptophyta > Magnoliopsida > Asparagales > Amaryllidaceae > Allium > Allium sativum. The sequence goes on along the minus strand of CM060919.1, from coordinate 561,045,949 downwards.
ATCAAGGCTTTTTTTGAAAAGCAGAGCCTTGTGGTTGATAATCAAAGCACAGCTTGATTAGCATAGCTTTGTGTATAATGTTAATTCGCGAGCCTCACACACCGGTATGAGTCAAAAACGGGATAAGGGACCCAAGGAGTGCATGTGTTTCTTTCTATCTAGGAGTGGTGTCTTGGTATAGAGCCCAGACATTTTTACTTATGTGGATGATGGATTGTGAGGGCCCTCGATATATTGGTCGCTACTGGCCAAGTGATAGGTCCGAAAGGACTGGGAAACGTGTGTTCAGGAATAACCAATCCACTAAATGTATGTGTGGACCGGCCTTGGAGGATCCAAGGGTTTCCCGTAGGTGTGATCCTGGGTCATCTTGCTAGAGGTGACCCGAATCGGTAAGGAGACCATCCCTAACCTTGACTCATGATGGAAAACCAATTTCCAATACGACATTATGGATTTGATTGTAAACCTGTATACGGCGATATAGTATATGGTAGCTATGCCGTCTAGGATTGATACATTTACTTTGAAAATGTTTTAAATTGACTAGACACTAATAATAATATCAAATGATTTTTGTTTTATATGTATCAATCATATTTGACAATTATAAGGTAAAACTCTATCCTCCGGTTTGCGTTGCATTGTGTGATGGGACTTGAGTCTTATAATAGTTTCATTTTTCTAAAAAGCATTGCGTTTTTTAAAAGATTTACTTTATTTTATGCGCTGGCATTCCAATGGAGTAAACCCGTTCCGCGTTAGCGGCGTGGTCCTGTGATTAGCCTTATTATTATTAAATAAGTTAAGTAAGATTTCTCATACCAGTCCCATGACTCACTCGTAGTTTGTTTTCACTTGCAAACTCGGGTGCCCCTTATTTTTACACGGGAAGCTAAGTAAACAGGTAACAGGCTTTATTTTGGATATGCACCGTAGCAGGAGGTGTTCTTTCGGCTGAAGACGAAGACTATCTTTTATCTCTTATTTTGGACATTTAGACATCACCTTATCTATGATGTATTTGATGATGTTCTCGACTTATTATCTACCTAATGGAACCTTTTATGTACTAAGTAGTATCCTGTAATTATGCAACTATGATGATGATGACATTTATGATTCCGTTGTTATGATGATGAATATTATTCTATGATTTCATGTGTTTTGCTATTATCTGTAATCTGCTGATGTGATAAATGTGTTATATTCCAATGATTATCCTTGCCACCATGGTACGGGGGTTTGGGGTTATCACATATGCTGCGCCAAGCAGTCGACCACTCCCCTAGATGGGCGGTTGACTGACGGTCAACACCCCTCTAGGGGGCAGTCAACCCCTTGGTCACAATTTTGCCCAGTAAACGTATACGATGCAGAAAAGATTTTTATTATTTAATGTTAATCAATTTTGTTTATTTCTTACCTTATAAACATTATTCTTGCCCCTTTATCTTTATCTCTCCATTTGAAATTCAAATCTTCCTAAGGGAATGTTATTATTATCCAAATTATTTTGTCCCTTAGATATATATATTATTATTAATTCAACCGCATTTATATACACATTTACCATATCTTTTCTTTAAATTGTATTTTCTTCACACGGACACCGTTTTCAACATATTATATATGAAAACGTACCAGAATTTCATCACAAACATAAATAAAATATTTTCATGGCCAGATTTTTAATGCTGAAAAATTCCATTTTTCAGCCTATTTATGTTTTATTACTTTATTGTAGACTTCCATTATTTATTATTAATTAGTTTTAGGTATTTTTTTTATGGGGTGTTATATTCTCTCCCCCCCCCCCCCACACACACACAAAATAGATTTTGTCCCGAAATCTGTTTGAAGGGGCGAAAAACACAACTCGCTCTAAACATCCATGTTGTGCACGCATGTTATTTTGTTATTTTTAATTAATCAAAAAACATCAATGACTCGCAGTGATTATGAACTACAGAAGCGAGCTCAATTCTAGCGTGTATGTGTAATAAGTGATGCAGTGTGTACGCTAAACATCCTAATATGCATATACTTCAATATGAGTGCGTTGTGCAGTCGTGTTGCATCCATTTCCTAACATCCAATCTAGCAACCACAATGCTTCCATAAACATAATTTATAGGGAAAATTACCCGATAAAAGCTTTGTGGTGGGTCTGTATCATCTTATCCTCGGTCTCCCATGTGCTTTCCACATGATCATTTACCCAATGTACTCGGACGAGGCGAACAGTTTTATTGCGGAGTCTCTTGATTTCATGCTCTGCAATCTTTGCAGTGGCACGGGGCACCTTGGACTCCAACTTGAGTTTTCCTATGTCCCCAATTTCATCAAGCTCAAGTTTGATAGTAGAATCATGAAGGAATTTCCTCAGATGAGATACATGAAAAAAGTTATGAAATCCCGATAAACGTTCTAGGAGATCCACTCGATAGGCTAAAGATCCTATTCTCTCAATGATGCCATAAGCCCAATGAAACTAAGAGCTAATTTCCCAGTCTTTCCAAACCGAACAGTCTTCTTGAGAGGGTATACTTTTACGAATACCAAGTCTCCAATATCGAATTCAAGTTCCCTCCTCCTCTTATCGGCATATGATTTCTAACGGTCTTGGATGAGGCATCCTTTGCCTAACCAAAGAAATCTTTTTCGAGGAATCAAGAATGAAGTCTGGTTCGAGAAGAACCTTGTCGGCAGTTTTCAACCAATAAGTTGGTGATTTGCATGGCCTCCCGTAAAGCGCTTCAAAAGGGTTCATACCAATTGTCGTTCGAAAACTATTGTTGTACATAGACTCCATAAGCGACATGTGCTGCACCCTGTAACAACCCACATTCTACGCATCTAGGATCGTAAAATATTTATTTCTTTTTCTAGGTAAGTCGTATGGTCGTGTACTTTTGGGAAACGACTAGTGGGGACATTTCCCATGTTCATGATTTTTGCCAATTTTTAAATGACCGTTTTGCCCCTAGTTGATCTTGTTTCGTCCATAACTTTTGACTGGAAAGGAATTTTGACCTGAAACCACTTCCATTAGCTCCGGATGATGGTTTCTCTTTCCGTAGAGTGGTCATAATAGCCAAACGGACTTACCGTTTGGGAGATATGACTAAATTAAGGTTTAAAGGGTTATTTTCAGCTAATTGGGCTTAACCGGGTAATTAGCAGCTAGGCCCAAAGGGGGATTTCGGGATTAGTGGTACTTAGGGGCTGCTAGGGTTATGATTTCGGTTTTTACTTCATTTTCCAGCAGCCTAAGACAGTCCTTCAAGTATAGCCATGGCCTCCACCTTCTAATTTCACTCCAAATCACCTCTAATCACTTTCTAATCAAAGATTAAGCAAAACTACATCAAACCAAAGGGGATTAGCACCAAATCAGAGAGAGAGTTGCTGGGACACATAGAGATTGGATCTATATCAGAGGAGTTTCAGTTCTGAAAGTTTAATTGTGCCAAAGGTGAGTGATTTGCTTAGTTTTTTCACTAATTACGGCTAATTAGGGCAATTAGCGAAGATTAGCGAAATTATGGCTCAGAAAAATGTAGAAAAATTCCCAAAATTCTAAAACATCATTTTATGCCTCTGATATGAATTTGGGTTAATTTGGACTAATTTTGTTAATCCCGGAATTTAGGGGATTAAGGGGTGATTAGTGTTAATTAGCGAAATTAAGCGTGATAAAATTCTGGAAAAATATTCAGAAATTCATAAATATTGTTATAAACCTCTGTTAGAAAATTTGGCTAATTTGGTTAAGTTTTACTAATCCTATCATTAATTGTTCTTAAACATGCTTAATGGGAAAATATGGATTTTTGGGTATGTTTGATCCGTTTTAACCTATCATATTGTTGTTTTGGTGTTTGTGGTTGATTATGCATGTTGCTATGACTGTATGAAATGCTTTGTGATTGATTTCAATAGTTAGAATGGTCGAAAACGTCGTCGAATGGCGTAAACACTTGCTGGAACAGTCTCAGAAAACAGTGTAGGTTTCGGATCGGATCGGACATAGGGCTCGGATCGGATATGTTGAACTGAGCAAAGAATCCGATCGGATCGGAACCCAACACTTGGGGGAAAATGGCAAAAAGGAAGGCCACGCTAGCTGAACTGGGATCGGATCGGATCGAGGAGGACGGATCGGATCGAGGAGGGCGGATCGGATCGAAGAGGACGAATCGGATCGAGGAGGACGGATCAGAGTGAAGGCATGAGGATGGATCGGATAGGAGCATGTGAAGGACGAGGGCACGGATCGGAACGGAGACACGAACTGGAGGGGAGATGACACCCGACCCGACCCGAGGTAAAGCACCCGAACCGAACCGATGGAGGACAACCGACCCGAACCGCACCAGGAGAAGACCTGACCCGAACAGATGAAGGACACCCGACCCGAACCGATGGCTTGAGAAGGAACCCGACCCGACCCAGTATTGACCAATAACCCGAGATGCAAAGGTAGTCCAATATGGGAAGTTAGAGTTTAGGATCCAGTTGGGAACCAATGAGTTCACTTCATAGTTGGGCTTTGCTGCGGGACGTATGCTAAGGGGTTGTCGGTATTCATAACTTTGGTTCACCACTGAGATATGGATAGTGGGCTTGTAGTGATAGTTACACGGGATTGGATTCCGCCATGGCCCAAAGTATTGGGTGACCAAAGTAGTGGATATCGTATGCTTTACGCACTGAGTGAGGGATGTGAGGATGATTGCTATGCTTGATTGTTTGACATCACTATGACATGCACACCCCCACCCCCGTTATCTTTACACCATTTGAAAGGGCACCTTAGAGTGTTGTACAGTATGTAGTGCTAACACTTTGGTTGCAGGTCCAGGTTCAGGTATGATTGGATTATACCTGTTATTATTCTTTTTAGATGCTTATCGCTCATACCAGACTTTATGTCTGACCCAGAGTTTTATGTCTCTTCTTATTACTCTGGATGCTCACACGAGCAGACTAGAGACAGGTTATGTGGATGCACGGGTAGCTGTACTGGAGACGAGCAGGAGGCTTCCACGTATGATATTTATGTATTATCTCCCTATGTTATCGATGGTCACTGCTTGGGCATTAGTAGTGTACCTTTTCCTTTCTTTTGTTTAGAGACAGTATTTTTGAAGTTGTAATAAGGATGTTGGATCATAAGCTGTATTTTGGATTTCCGCTGCCATGTTAGACATGATTTAGTTTTTCAGCTTATGCACTGTCTCGCCTGTTTTATGTCAAAGTTACATGATTATTATATTTTATTCCATGCGCTGTGAGACATTCTACAGGTTCTGTGTTAGTTCTTCACCTTCTTTCTTTCCTTCCGACGACCGTTCCATGCTAGTTAGACATGTGTACAGCGCACTTTCGGAGGAAATGTCGGCTAGTATAGGGTGGGTCGTTGCATTTGGTATCAGAGCTCTAGGTTGCGTAGTTAACCTGGGGAAAGTCATCAGGGAGAGATATTATACGTATATGAGAGCGCGTATTTGTGATTATTTTGATTTTTCCAAACTGGTTTTCAAAGCTATATAGATATATATATATATATACTATTAGTATATCTAAGGACGAAGTCGCACTGCACTGACACCACAAAGAAGATAGTTAATCGTTTTCTCTGTACAGATTGAACGATGAGCCGATATGTGAGGGGTACTGGTAGAGGAGCCAATAATGGGAATGCTGCTGAGATGAGGACGATGTTTACTGACCTCATGAGAGAGATGCTTAGGGATGTTCAGAGGGCAGCTCCTAATGTTGCTAACGGTGGTGGTGCAGCAGTGCAGGCGCCTAGGGCCGATTTCGCCAAGCTTAACAAGGATTATACTAGTCTTGGTGGGAAGCCGTTCCACGGAACGGAGTCGGCTACGGTTGTTCAGGATTGGTTGGATAGCTGTGAGCGTATCTTCGAAGACTTGGGTATTGAAGATGCCATGAAGAGGAAGCTAGCAGCCCGTCAGCTTCAAGGACGAGCAATGAATTGGTGGAATGCTATTAAGGCAGCAACTCCAGAGGATCAGATTACATGGGATCAGTTTAAGGCTCGTTTTTGCGATAAGTTTATACCAGCTGCTTAGAAGTCAGAATTGTTTAGAAAGTTTCTGGAGCTTAAGCAGAACGGAAGGGCAGTTTCAGAGTATGTTGCTGAGTTCGATACTTTATCGAAGTATGGGTTATCTCTTATCGACACTGCCGAGAAGAAGAACGAGAAGTTCATAACTGGTTTAGATGGGTACTTGGGGGAAAGGCTTATAAACCACATCGATGAGACGTTTGAATCGATTGTAGGAAAGGCATTAAGGTCAGAAAGTCTTTACCCTAAGCCTAAGACTGAGGTCGCTAATGCATCTGCAAAGGAGCCAAAGCCGCAAGCAGGCGGCGGAGGCAAGAATAATTCCCAGACTAAGAGGAAACAAGACCAAACCATGGATGGTCAGAGTAAGAAGAATAAGAAAGATGGCGAGTGCTTTAGCTGTGGCAAGAAGGGCCACTATGCCAGAGATTGTCGAGAAAAGCCTGGGGAAAGGAAGTGCTTTAATTGCGGCCAAGCGGGACATCACAAGAATGAATGTCCACAATCTCCTAGGGAGAAGCAGATCGTGAAAGCATATGCTATCAACGCTATTCCTTCTTCGTCGAATGCCCCAACTGCGGCGGAGAAGGAAAAAGGTGTCGTTATTCGAGGTATGCTTTCTATTTAAGATGTTTCTGTTCGAGTTTTTTTTTAATAACAAGGTTTCCCATTCCTTCGTACCTAGTGACCTGGTAGATAGGTTGGAATTGGAACCCGAGATAGTCGATAGACCTTTAGTAGTGACAAACCCGATAGGTGGTATGACTAGCCTTTGTAGGATTTTTCGTAATTTGGTCTTATCGAGTCATGGATGTATGTTTGTTGTGATTGCTTTATTTTGAGCTTTACTAGGTTTGGCTTGATTTTGGGAGCTGATTAACTCCAAAAGTATAGAGTGAGAGTAGATTGTGAAGAGCCTTTGATGACCGTTAGAGTGGATGATAGATGAAGGGTGGTATTGGATCGCCTACCTTATGATGAAAATGATAACGGGAGTTAGAGAAGCAAATGTACATTGGATGTACAGTAGTTGGTCAGGACTTGGTCATGCGGTCGATGATAATTTCAAGTAAGATTGGCAAGGATAGCCAAAGTCAGTTATGGATGCTTGAGTGTTTGGATGTTTTGCTCATGTCATCTCACGTAGATCGTCTGAACTCGGAGGAGATGTTCCTTGGGTGCTTGTCTGATATTGGTTTAGGCCTTTGGGACTTGTGCTCGGGGAATGTCGAGGTCGACTAGGATGGTCTACATGAGAGATAGGTAGTTGTTGCGATTTTCATTGGATGATATCTTGGTTTACTCGAAGAGTGATGGGCAGTTGTGACAGGATAAGACTATTCGATGGTATGGGCTGCCCCGAGTTAGACTCGATAGGGTTATGAGATGACTCGAGTGGGACTCAAGAAAGATGCAAAGTAATGAATCGTTTAGGACCATATGTTAATGTTCTTTTTAAAAGAATGGGATGTGTTCGTTGGTCCAGGAAGGTGCAACGAAGGTTAGGACGATTCAAGTTGGACTTGAACTCGTAAAATAAAATAGATGTTCGATTGATCTTAGAGATGCAACGAATAGGGAGACGACTCACGTTGGACTAGAGTTTGTAGGTAATGGATACTCAAGACTGGGTCTGAGTTATGGGTAATAGATTGACTCGAGTTGGACTCGAGGAGGCTGCAAGGAATTGGATTGGCTCGAGTTAGACTCGAGAGGGCAGCAGGATAATGGATAGGCTTGGGTGGGACTCGAGTGTTTCAGGCGGACTAAAAGCAGGGGTATCTGGGGACGCCCGTTACCTTGGATCCGTTGGATGTGATCTAGTTATCCTTGGAGGATAAACGTGCATTGGCCGTACGGTAGTCCGTTTGGAGGCTGGGCTTCCATTAGTTATTGATGTTGGTTGGACCAGACATATAGGTGTTGATGTATTCAAGGATTTAGCAGGTGATAGATTGGATTTGTTTGATGGATGCTATGCTTGCTATGTTTGTTCCTACCTTTCTTCTCTAGATTAGACTATCACCTGTAAGGATCCTGTTAAATGGAAATAGGATAGGTTTGTTGATCATAGCGAGATGATGGGTGTATGATACTTTACGTTAGACTTGAAGTATGTTTGGGCATTGTGGAGCGTCCGTTGATCTTGGAGATTCCGCGGATATAGGAGATTCAAGTTGGACTTGGACTCATAGGTAGGGTACCTAGATTCATTGGATGAGTCTAGTTCACCTTTAGAAGGTGAATGTACGTTGGACGTGCAGTACAGATATGGGTAAGGTACCTAGATTCCTTAGATGAGTCTAGTTCACCTTTAGAAGGTGAATGTACGTTAGACGTACAGTACGGATATAGATGTAGTGCCTAGGGTCATTGGATGGATCTAGTTTGCCTCTAAGAGGTGAATATACGTTGGACGTGCAGTATGGAGGTAGGCAAGATTCGGGTTAGACTTGAAAGGACATTTGGAATGTAGTTGGTAATTTGACGTATATGGTTGGATTACCTAAGAAGATGACAGTACGGACGGATGCCGTAGTACCGGACTAGGTGCGGTAGCTGATGCATTGGGTAGGAGACATGCCAGTTTAGAGGCTATGTTTCTGGAATGGAAGCTACTAGAGTATATCATGGGGCATGACTTCAGACCTAAGTGTGAATTGGATTCAGAAACGCTAGTAAGCTTGACGATTAGATCGATCTGGATTGAGTGGAACAGTTCCAGTCAGAGGAACGATCCTAACCTATTGGAAATCGCCTCTAGGATAAAGATGGGAATCGATGGCGGGAGGACGACTGTACTTGGGAAGTAGAGGATGACATAAGAAGGTCGTATTTGAAGCTCTTTGTCTGGTAAGATCTTAGCGGCGATGATTCTTCCTTTGTTAGAAAACCGCATGCTAGGATATGCTTGTTGTACTATCATGTATGTTTGATTGTTTGAAATTGGTTGATAGGCATGCGGGACCCATTGTTGTTTCTTAGTTAAGGAATTTCGGGGGCGAAATTTCTTAAGGGGGGGGAGAATGTAACAACCCACATTCTACGCATCTAGGATCGTAGAATATTTATTTCTTTTTCTAGGTAAGTCGTATGGTCGTGTACTTTTGGGAAACGACTAGTGGGGTCATTTCCCATGTTCATGATTTTTGCCAATTTTTAAATGATCGTTTTGCCCCTAGTTGATCTTGTTTCGTTCATAACTTTTGACTGGAAAGGAATTTTGACCTGAAACCACTTCCATTAGCTCCGGATGATGGTTTCTCTTTCCGTAGTGGTCATAATAGCCAAACGGACTTACCGTTTGGGAGATATGACTAAATTAAGGTTTAAAGGGTTATTTTCAGCTAATTGGGCTTAACCGGGTAATTAGCAGCTAGGCCCAAAGGGGGATTTCGGGATTAGTGGTACTTAGGGGCTGCTAGGGTTATGATTTCGGTTTTTACTTCATTTTCCAGCTGCCTAAGACATTCCTTCAAGTATAGCCATGGCCTCCACCTTCTAATTTCACTCCAAATCACCTCTAATCACTTTCTAATCAAAGATTAAGCAAAACTACATCAAACCAAACGGGATTAGCACCAAATCAGAGAGAGAGTTGCTGGGACACATAGAGATTGGATCTATATCAGAGGAGTTTCAGTTCTGAAAGTTTAATTGTGCCAAAGGTGAGTGATTTGCTTAGTTTTTTCACTAATTACGGCTAATTAGGGCAATTAGCGAAGATTAGCGAAATTATGGCTCAGAAAAATCTAGAAAAATTCCCAAAATTCTAAAACATCATTTTATGCCTCTGATATGAATTTGGGTTAATTTGGACTAATTTTGTTAATCCCGGAATTTAGGGGATTAAGGGGTGATTAGTGTTAATTAACGAAATTAAGCGTGACAAAATTCTGGAAAAATATTCAGAAATTCATAAATATTGTTTTAGACCTCTGTTAGAAAATTTGGCTGATTTGGTTAAGTTTTACTAATCCTATCATTAGTTGTTTTTAAACATGCTTAAGGGGAAAATATGGATTTTTGGGTATGTTTGATCCGTTTTAACCTATCATATTGTTGTTTTGGTGTTTGTGGTTGATTATGCATGTTGCTATGACTGTATGAAATGCTTTGTGATTGATTTCAATAGTTAGAATGGTCGAAAACGTCGTCGAATGGCGTAAACACTTGCTGGAACAGTCTCAGAAAACAGTGCAGGGTTCGGATTGGATCGGACATAGGGCTCGGATCGGATATGTTGAACTGAGCAAAGAATCCGATCGGATCGGAACCCAACACTTGGGGGAAAATGGCAAAAAGGAAGGCCACGCTAGCTGAACTGGGATCGGATCGAGGAGGACGGATCGGATCGAGGAGGGCGGATCGGATCGAGGAGGACGAATCGGATCGAGGAGGACGGATCAGAGTGAAGGCATGAGGATGGATCAGATAGGAGCATGTGAAGGACGAGGGCACGGATCGGAACGGAGGAACGAGCTGGAGGGGAGATGACACCCGACCCGACCCGAGGTAAAGCACCCGAACCGAACCGATTGTAACAACCCGTAAAATGCGAGCCAGTTTGAAATTTTTATTTTGGCAATTATAGCGAATTTTGATTATCTAAAATGAATTATTTTAAATAATATCGACGAGAAATTTATTTTGAATATAATTCAAACGTATATATTATATACGTCGTCGTTAGAACGTAAATATTTATATATAATTATAAATAGAATTGAAAATGGCGCGGTAGTTCGATAATTCGATTTCAAACTTCAATTGAATGTACCGGGTGCAAAACAATCCGGATTTTAGTGAAACCAAAAATGATAGGATCTAATCGATAATATCTTTCCAACGAATCCGAAAAATCAAAATTTCATAGCGGGGAGCAAAAGATATGTCCAGTTGAAAATTCTGAATAGTCGCTATGGAATTCAGGCCCTTAAAAATGGACATTTTGCAAACAACCTCGGATTTCGACGAAACCAGTTTTGTTGGGTCCGTGATGTCAAGTTATTGCTAGGTTTCAAATTTCATAATTTTTCGAATTAATATGTGAGCGTGCCAAAAGAAAACGCGTTTGACCAGTTTCCGTTGATTTTAATCGACTGGAAATTGGCCATTTTTCAAACGGCCTCAGAATTCGACGAAACTAGTTTTGTTAGGACCGTATCGTCGATACGAAGCTAGAGAATATTTTTGTGGAATTTTTAGAGTCAGTATGTGGCCCCGGTAATTTGAAATGTACGTTTAAAATTCAATATAGTGATTTAAATGAAAATTCAAAAGGAAACTGATTGTAACGATCAAATCAGCTTGCGATACATATCCCATTGTGTTCGGAATGGGGGTAAAACGCTATGGGCGACAGGCGGTGGGCCTCGTTTAGAGGTCGTATGTAAAAGTCAACCTATTTGCAAAATTAAATAATTAAATAATAAAAAAAAAATCTATTTTCCCTCCCCTTATCCTTCGTTCTGCCCCCCCCCCCCCCCCCCGTTCATTTTGATTTCAACCAAAAAAAAGAAGAAAAAAACCCTAAAGCATCGACGCCACCCCCTGACAACCCACGACCGCCGAACCCCCACCGCCCTCCTCCTCCTTCAATTCGCCAGCCCCCCTCGAGCGAACGTCACCGACGAAGCTTCCCCCCCCCAGATCGCACGAGCTCCGACGAAGCTTCCCCCCCTCGCTGGCGACGCTGAAGCCGCCGACGACCTCTTCCCCCCCCCCCTCTTCTTCGCAGAGCAAGGTAAGCTTTTTTATTTTTATTTTTTATTTTTAAGTTTTGAAAAAAAAACTGATTTCGTTTAATAGAAAAAAAACTGTTTTTATAAAAAGAAAAACTGTTTTTTTAAAGCAATTAAAAACTGATTTTTAAAAGAGAGAAAAACTGATTTTTTAAAGAATTGAAAACTGAATTTTTAAAAGTAAAAACTGTTTTTATAAAAAGAAAAACTGATTTTTAAAAAAAGTATAAAAACTGAATTTTATAAAAGGATGGAAAACTGATTTGAAAAGAAATTAAAACTGATTTTATAAAAAGAGTAAAAACTGATTTTTGATTTTTAATAGGTTTTGAAAACTGTTTTTTTTTTAAGTTTAAAAACTAATTTTTAAAAGGTATTGAAAACTGATTTCTTTAAAAAGTAAAAATCATATTTTTATATATTGAAAGCCGAAGTAAAAATCATATTTTTATATATTGAAAGCCATAGTAAAAATTCGATTTTTATATATTGAATAGCGAAGTAAAAATATGATTTTTACATATGTAGTGGCCGCGGGCAACGAAGATGACAAAAAGGCGAGAACGACGAAGATTTATATCAAAGAAGAGCCAAGATGTTTGGATAGCTATCGGTGAGAATTTCTCACCTTTCAATTTATTTTTCTAGTTATATATATATATATATATACTAGGATGTAGACGGTGCTTAGTAGCACCCGACACCCGTCCACAGACCATGGACTTGTTTGTTTGGTTGTGTAGTTGGTTAGATTAGTTGATTGAAATTGAATTGTTTGGTGAATTTGATTGATGTGTGAATGGCGTGGGCCTTCACTAGACCGGGGATAAGGCTAGGCCTCGTCCCGTTTCTAGTATCGTGCCGTTATGCCGCCGAAATTTTCTAAAATAAGTTAGAAAAATAAAAATATCATTTTATTGAATTGAATAGAAATTCATAGGTTGAAATAAAATGTTTTATCGTTAAAAATATAATTTTTAACGTGAAGTGAATAGAATAAAATATTCATTTACAAACCAGACGGTTTGTTTATGTACACCTATTTGAATGACATTGATTGGGATGATAACTTTTACACATCGCCCAATAGCACAAATAAAATATTTGTTTGATTGTTTGAAACCCCACACGGGTGTTGGGATGAAATTTGAAGTTCACTCATCCTGATTGATTAAATATGTCGATCGATTGATTGACAGGCTGTTATAAGCGCTAGATATCTATATTTGATGCTTATGCAGTGTAGTGCACTTTGGTTGATGGTTGATTATCTTTCAATGCTATTATATACATGTGTTGTATGAAAATCCATATAATTAATTTTATATGGTAATTGATTGGGCCTCATTCCAATTTGAAAAATAAAGAATATTATAAAATAGAAGTTCATGTGTTGACAATACTCGTCCATTGAGATTGGTCATGTGTTGAACGAAATATTTTATAGTAATAAAATTTACATCTTTATCGATATAAAATAAAAGTTCATGTGTTGACAATACTCATCCATTGAGATTGGTCATGTGTTGAACGAAATATTTTATAGTAATAAAATTTACATCTTTGTCAATATAAAATAGAAGTTCATGTGTTGACAATACTCATCCATTGAGATTGGTCATGTGTTGAACGAAATATTTTATAGTAATAAAATTTACATCTTTATCGATATAAAATAAAAGTTCATGTGTTGACAATACTCATCCATTGAGATTGGTCATGTGTTGAACGAAATATTTTATAGTAATAAAATTTACATCTTTATCGATATAAAATAAAAGTTCATGTGTTGACAATACTCATCCATTGAGATTGGTCATGTGTTGAACGAAATATTTTATAGTAATAAAATTTACATCTTTGTCAATATAAAATAAAAGTTCATGTGTTGACAATACTCATCCATTGAGATTGGTCATGTGTTGAACGAAATATTTTGATAATAACAACTATTTTGAAAATAGAAATTTATGAAGCCGTGTTGATTAGATTGACGCCATTTTGACGTGAACGATATTTATATCGATTTTAAACGATTTCGAAATGAAATGAATTGAAAACGATTTCGAAATGAAATGAATTGAAAACGATTTCGAAATGAAATGAATTGAAAACGATTTCGAAATGAATTGAATTGAAAACGATTTCGAAATGAATTGAATTGAAAACGATTTCGAAATGAATTGAAAACGAATTCAAATTGAATTGCAAGCAAATTGAAAATGAATTCAAATTGAATTGAAATTTGAATTGAATAGAAATGAATTTTAAACGAATTTAGAAAGAAGAATGCAATTTTGATTTGAATTGAAAAGAAAGTTGAAATAGCTTTTGAAACGATTTTAAAACTATTTATATAATTCGTTTTAAATAGAAATCGACGAAGTATATATTATATATATTATATATATAATATAATGGCCTGAATAGAACGCGCCGCGCCGCGGTAGTTCGTGAATTTCGACCATTTATTTCAAACGGACATTACGGGAGATCCGACCGTCGGATTCTCCTAAAACCGGAACCGTTGGGTTCGTATCGAAAAGAGCTTTCTAACGAATGTTAGAAATTTGAAATCTAACAGTTGGATTTGGAGATACGTCCAAATCAAATTCGAAAAAGGTCGCTGTAAGTGCAGTTCGATGGCCATTGATGGAAATCGACTGTACGGGCCTAGATAAAATTATTAAAAATAGTAATAATTTATGTAAAATTATAAGAAATGATTTAGAAAGAATTGGGATGAAAAACTCCATATTTGAAAAGATAAAAATAGATTTTTATCGAAATGAACTAGTTTTGAACTAGAAATATAATTCTATTTATTTTTAAATAAATAAATTGAATTTAAAAAGGGTTTTAAAAATAACCAGAATTTCCAATGATTGCATTGGAGTGGATTTGAATCGAAATTGTCTTCGGAATATTTCGATGTTGGAATTCGTGATTATACGGATGTCGTTATGGAAATTTGAAAGATATATATTCATATCGTTATTTCCAATACGACATTTGTTAATCGTAGAATTTGGTATTGAATATAAGCCGATATATTTTCTATTCAGAGCCTTGTATTGAATATCAAATGTGATTTGGGTTTGTCGTGAATGGTGTCTTCACTAACACTGTTCTTGAACCCAGTTGAGAAAAGATTAAATCTTTTATTTAGATTTAATGAAGTGTACCAACTAAATAATATTTAATTGGAATTGAATTGATATTGATTTTTGGGTTTATCGTGAACGGTGTTTTAAATAACACTTGTTCTTTAACCCGATGATTAATGGAATGTGACTTTGGGTTTATCGTGAACCGTGTTTTAAATGACACTGATTCTTTAACCCAGTCAAAGATTAAAACTAAGTGGAGTTTTAATGAATCTTTAATTAGATTGAAATAATCGAAATGGAGTATCACCAGTTTTGCTCCAGGCGATAGTTAAATCTTTAATTAGATTTGAACGTGAAATGGTAATTGAATTTACCGATAACACTATGGTGTTAGATATGAAGTATTACCAGTTTTTACTTTATGGGATGGATAGGTCGGGATGGGGAAATTAAAATAAATGATTACTTCGGTAAGGTTCGCTAATTCCGACTAGTTTGAATTGAGATTCAAAAATAGAATAAAGAATAAATTCAAGATATTTATCTTGGATAAAATTAATGGGAACCTTTCCCTATGAATGTGAAATTTAGAAACTAACTGTAGGTTGGCCTAGCAGAATGGTTTTCTGGATATTGATCTGATGTTGGTTTCGGCCTTCGGGGTTAATATTTGGGGAATTATTCTCTTGATTAATTTACGGTTAGGGACTAATGAATTGGAATGAGGCGTATGTTGTGTTTGTGTAACACTTTTATAATATATACGCGAGTTATTCGGAAAGACCGGGTTTATCCCATTCTGAGTAACTGATACGACGATAAGTCGAAGATAAAGACGGTGGTCGAAGACCAGAAGTCTTCACGTCGTTTGGGTGATAACTGATGATCTTGATTGGGCTGTACACCCAAGAAGATGGAAACAGTTGGTGATCGTCCAGACGTACTTGGAGATCGAAGGATATGCGGGGTACTAGGTGCCTCCGGTTTCGTTCAGACCCAGAACGGACTTGTAAATGGACTGTGTGTCTGACATTGGATTTTAGTCCGTGTGATTGATCTCTATTAAATATATATCTGTTTGGCGGCGGAGAATTTATTCTCTTGCTTAACGCCCTTCTCTGAGACGTACGAGCTCAGGGGTTATATATTGATGGATATCAAACGCATGGAGTGAATTGCCTGTGTGGCATGCCTAAGTGGCAATTGATCGAGGCTTCTGTTGAAAAGCAAAGTCTTGTGGTGATGATCAAAGCAAGGCCTTTGTGGCGTAGCTTTGTGTAACGTTTACCTCGCGTGTTTCACACCCGGTATGAACCAAAAACGGGAGAGGACCTCAGGGAGGGCATGCGTTTCCTTCTAGCTAAAAAGTGGCGTCAGTGGTTTTACACGCCCTGACGAGTTTGACTTATGTGGTTGTTGCTGTTGCGAGGCACCTCGGATTGATCGGTCGTTCTCGAACCGATGGAGTCATTTAGTTGGCTCATTGACACCCCAAAGGGTGGGGAAACGCAGTGTTCAGGCATTTTAATCCACATCGGTGGACCGGCCCTGTCGCTCCAAGGGTCACTCGAGCTCTGATCCTGAGACACGGGCTAGAGCGTCTCGAATCGGTTGAGGACTATCTTTTGCCTCGGTTCATAGACGGAAATCCAATTTCCAAATACGTGACATTTGCGGTTTTAATTGTAGAACTAGTATGGCGACATGATATATGGTACCCATGCCGTCTATGATTGATACTTATGATTTGAAGTTGTTTTATACACTATGCACTTATGATAGTATCAAATGATTTGTTTTAAACATATCAAGCATTCTTTGGCTGTTATAAGGGAAAACCCTATCCCCCGGCTTGCGTTGCATTGTGTGATAGGACCTGGGTCTTATAACAGCTTCATTTTTCTTTATTTAGCATTGCGCTGTTTGTTTTATGCACTGGTATTCTTGGGAGGAAACCCGTTCCGTGTTATACGGCGTGGTCCCTTGATTTACCTAACTTTAAGAATAAAGATTAACTGTTTTAGTTCTCACACCAGTCCCATGACTGACCTGGAGTTTATTGTTTTAACCTAAACTCTGGTTGCCCCTATTTTTGACACGGGCAGCTAGTAGTTTTGGTTTTGCAGATTTATATTCACAGGATCCTGGCTTACAGCTGGAACGATATCCGGAAAGCTTTGTATCCGTATATCTCATTCTAGTTGTGTATTGTATTATTTTCCGCTGCGATGTATTTAACTGTAATTTAAATCTCTGATAATTTCTGTGTAATATTTATTCATTTATACTCTGTATATTCTTGTATCTGATGCATTGTTGTAATTAGCAATGAAATGTTCTTCTGTATGCGTTCTGTTTTGTCGTGTTCTCAAACGATAGTGCGTTTCGAGCGGCCTGGATCGGTTAGCGACTGGTTCGGACTGAGCGAAATTCCTTGCCGTCACAGTTGGTATCAGAGCTTTGGTTTACAAAGCTCAGAGAACAAGGCACATTAGAACCATATGAAAGAATTCATCAGATATTGGGTTAGTAATATCCAATTAGAATGACTCGTTAGAGATGGGATCAGTAGTATCCTAGAACGAGTGTGAAGAGTAAATTTTTAAAGTAAAAACAAATTTTGTTTTGAAAATCTAAATCAATTATTCGTATTTGATTATTTATTAGTATTGATTTGGACAGTCCAGTATATAAAGATTTTTGCATATGCGCCTTGCAAACGTATATTCGAAGTTTTAATATACTGGATAGATATAGAACCACACTCTAGTCACCCGGGGATGATCCTGATGATGGTGCATCATCATCAGCATTTGTATTCGAGTGTCGAAGGTGTGATATCTATATATTTCCTATTGACTGGTGTGAGAACCAAAATTAGATAGGGCCTATTGTTGTGATTTGGCATCAAAAATCTGATTTTTGACTATGTATCAAAATTATGGATTTGAAACTCTAATTCACTAATTGATTGATGTTTCTGTTGTTTGTTTATTTGTTTGCTAATTTTTAGCCATTTATGCCTAATTCAAACAAATATTGAATAGTATTGAAAATTGGTCGCATTTGCTTGCATATACATATATATCATTGAACAGGTCATAGCAAGGAGGCTAGAGCCGAAGAATAAAATTTGTTTGCCCGACAAATAGGTACATGTTTACTACATAATTTACTGTTTGTTTGGGTGATGATGATTTTATGAGCCTATTGGCTAGCCGCTTGGCTTTTTCTTTTTCTTTTTGAGATCTGAAGGACCGGGGAAGCTATTTGAAATTCCCCGATGCTCCCGGTGCAGGGGAGGTTATGGCGAAATTTTTCAAAAATTTAGGGTGTTAGCCAAATTTTTGAAATTTTGAAAATTCTCAGAAACTAAAGAGTTAGAGAATGGAAGCCAGATCGAACGTAGAGTTGAATAATCAAACCACTTTCGACTTTGTTCCTTTTCGGGGACGAAAAGTTTTAAGTGGGGGAGATTGTAACAACCCGTAAAATGCGAGCCAGTTTGAAATTTTTATTTTGGCAATTATAGCGAATTTTGATTATCTAAAATGAATTATTTTAAATAATATAGACGAGAAATTTATTTTGAATATAATTCGAACGTATATATTATATACGTCGTCGTTAGAATGTAAATATTTATATATAATTATAAATAGAATTGAAAATGGCGCGGTAGTTCGATAATTCGATTTCAAACTTTAATTGAATGTACCGGGTGCAAAACAATCCGGATTTTAGTGAAACCAAAAATGATAGGATCTAATCGATAATATCTTTTCAACGAATCCGAAAAATCAAAATTTCATAGCGGGGAGCAAAAGATATGTCCAGTTGAAAATTCTGAATAGTCGCTATGGAATTCAGGCCCTTAAAAATGGACATTTTGCAAACAACCTCGGATTTCGACGAAACCAGTTTTGTTGGGTCCGTGATGTCAAGTTATTACTAGGTTTCAAATTTCATAATTTTTCGAATTAATATGTGAGCGTGGCAAAAGAAAACGCGTTTGACCAGTTTCCGTTGATTTTAATCGACTGGAAATTGGCCATTTTTCAAACGGCCTCAGAATTCGACGAAACTAGTTTTGTTAGGACCGTATCGTCGATACGAAGCTAGAGAATATTTTTGTGGAATTTTTAGAGTCAGTATGTGGCCCCGGTAATTTGAAATGTACGTTTAAAATTCAATATAGTGATTTAAATGAAAATTCAAAAGGAAACTGATTGTAACGATCAAATCAGCTTGCGATACATATCCCATTGTGTTCGGAATGGGGGTAAAACGCTATGGGCGACAGGCGGTGGGCCTCGTTTAGAGGTCGTATGTAAAAGTCAACCTATTTGCAAAATTAAATAATTAAATAATAAAAAAAAATCTATTTTCCCTCCCCTTATCCTTCGTTCTGCCCCCCCCCCCCCCGTTCAATTTGATTTCAACCAAAAAAAGAAAAAAAAAACCCCTAAAGCATCGACGCCACCCCTTGACAACCCACGACCGCCGAACCCCCACCGCCCTCCTCCTCCTTCAATTCGCCAGCCCCCCTCGAGCGAATGCCGCCGACGAAGCTTCCCCCCCCCCCAGATCGCACGAGCTCCGACGAAGATTCCCCCCCTCGCTGGCGACGCCGAAGCCGCCGACGACCTCTCCCCCCCCCTCTTCTTCGTAGAGCAAGGTAAGCTTTTTTATTTTTATTTTTTATTTTTAAGTTCTAAAAAAAAAACTGATTTCGTTTAATAGAAAAAAAACTGTTTTTATAAAAAGAAAAACTGTTTTTTTAAAGCAATTAAAAACTGATTTTTAAAAGAGAGAAAAACTGATTTTTTAAAGAATTGAAAACTGAATTTTTAAAAGTAAAAACTGTTTTTATAAAAAGAAAAACTGATTTTTTAAAAAAGTATAAAAACTGAATTTTATAAAAGGATGGAAAACTGATTTGAAAAGAAATTAAAACTGATTTTATAAAAAGAGTAAAAACTGATTTTTGATTTTTAATAGGTTTTGAAAACTGTTTTTTTTTAAAGTTTAAAAACTAATTTTTAAAAGGTATTGAAAACTGATTTCTTTAAAAAGTAAAAATCATATTTTTATATATTGAAAGCCGAAGTAAAAATCATATTTTTATATATTGAAAGCCATAGTAAAAATTCGATTTTTATATATTGAATAGCGAAGTAAAAATATGATTTTTACATATGTAGTGGCCGCGGGCAACGAAGATGACAAAAAGGCGAGAACGACGAAGATTTATATCAAAGAAGAGCCAAGATGTTTGGATAGCTATCGGTGAGAATTTTTCACCTTTCAATTTATTTTTCTAGTTATATATATATATATATATACTAGGATGTAGACGGTGCTTAGTAGCACCCGACACCCGTCCACAGACCATGGACTTGTTTGTTTGGTTGTGTAGTTGGTTAGATTAGTTGATTGAAATTGAATTGTTTGGTGAATTTGATTGATGTGTGAATGGCGTGGGCCTTCACTAGACCGGGGATAAGGCTAGGCCTCGTCCCGTTTCTAGTATCGTGCCGTTATGCCGCCGAAATTTTCTAAAATAAGTTAGAAAAATAAAAATATCATTTTATTGAATTGAATAGAAATTCATAGGTTGAAATAAAATGTTTTATCGTTAAAAATATAATTTTTAACGTGAAGTGAATAGAATAAAATATTCATTTACAAACCAGACGGTTTGTTTATGTACACCTATTTGAATGACATTGATTGGGACGATAACTTTTACACATCGCCCAATAGCACAAATAAAATATTTGTTTGATTGTTTGAAACCCCACATGGGTGTTGGGATGAAATTTGAAGTTCACTCATCCTGATTGATTAAATATGTCGATCGATTGATTGACAGGCTGTTATAAGCGCTAGATATCTATATTTGATGCTTATACAGTGTAGTGCACTTTGGTTGATGGTTGATTATCTTTCAATGCTATTATATACATGTGTTGTATGAAAATCCATATAATTAATTTTATATGGTAATTGATTGGGCCTCATTCCAATTTGAAAAATAAAGAATATTATAAAATAGAAGTTCATGTGTTGACAATACTCATCCATTGAGATTGGTCATGTGTTGAACGAAATATTTTATAGTAATAAAATTTACATCTTTATCGATATAAAATAAAAGTTCATGTGTTGACAATACTCATCCATTGAGATTGGTCATGTGTTGAACGAAATATTTTATAGTAATAAAATTTACATCTTTGTCAATATAAAATAGAAGTTCATGTGTTGACAATACTCATCCATTGAGATTGGTCATGTGTTGAACGAAATATTTTATAGTAATAAAATTTACATCTTTATCGATATAAAATAAAAGTTCATGTGTTGACAATACTCATCCATTGAGATTGGTCATGTGTTGAACGAAATATTTTATAGTAATAAAATTTACATCTTTATCGATATAAAATAAAAGTTCATGTGTTGACAATACTCATCCATTGAGATTGGTCATGTGTTGAACGAAATATTTTATAGTAATAAAATTTACATCTTTGTCAATATAAAATAAAAGTTCATGTGTTGACAATACTCATCCATTGAGATTGGTCATGTGTTGAACGAAATATTTTGATAATAACAACTATTTTGAAAATAGAAATTTATGAAGCCGTGTTGATTAGATTGACGCCATTTTGACGTGAACGATATTTATATCGATTTTAAACGATTTCGAAATGAAATGAATTGAAAACGATTTCGAAATGAAATGAATTGAAAACGATTTCGAAATGAAATGAATTGAAAACGATTTCGAAATGAATTGAATTGAAAACGATTTCGAAATGAATTGAATTGAAAACGATTTCGAAATGAATTGAAAACGAATTCAAATTGAATTGCAAGCAAATTGAAAATGAATTCAAATTGAATTGAAATTTAAATTGAATAGAAATGAATTTTAAACGAATTTAGAAAGAAGAATTCAATTTTGATTTGAATTGAAAAGAAAGTTGAAATAGCTTTTGAAACGATTTTAAAACTATTTATATAATTCGTTTTAAATAGAAATCGACGAAGTATATATTATATATATTATATATATAATATAATGGCCTGAATAGAACGCGCCGCGCCGCGGCAGTTCGTGAATTTCGACCATTTATTTCAAACGGACATTACGGGAGATC
Organism: Allium sativum; assembly: GCA_030737875.1. NCBI lineage: Eukaryota > Viridiplantae > Streptophyta > Magnoliopsida > Asparagales > Amaryllidaceae > Allium > Allium sativum. The sequence continues at coordinate 561,023,823 of CM060919.1, read as the reverse complement.
CGACCGTCGGATTCTCCTAAAACCGGAACCGTTGGGTTCGTATCGAAAAGAGCTTTCTAACGAATGTTAGAAATTTGAAATCTAACGGTTGGATTTGGAGATACGTCCAAATCAAATTCGAAAAAGGTCGCTGTAAGTGCAGTTCGATGGCCATTGATGGAAATCGACTGTACGGTCCTAGATAAAATTATTAAAATTAGTAATAATTTATGTAAAATCATAAGAAATGATTTAGAAAGAATTGGGATGAAAAACTCCATATTTGAAAAGATAAAAATAGATTTTTATCGAAATGAACTAGTTTTGAACTAGAAATATAATTCTATTTATTTTTAAATAAATAAATTGAATTTAAAAAGGGTTTTAAAAATAACCAGAATTTCCAATGATTGCATTGGAGTGGATTTGAATCGAAATTGTCTTCGGAATATTTCGATGTTGGAATTCGTGATTATACGGATGTCGTTATGGAAATTTGAAAGATATATATTCATATCGTTATTTCCAATACGACATTTGTTAATCGTAGAATTTGGTATTGAATATAAGCCGATATATTTTCTATTCAGAGCCTTGTATTGAATATCAAATGTGATTTGGGTTTGTCGTGAATGGTGTCTTCACTAACACTGTTCTTGAACCCAGTTGAGAAAAGATTAAATCTTTTATTTAGATTTAATGAAGTGTACCAATTAAATAATATTTAATTGGAATTAAATTGATATTGATTTTTGGGTTTATCGTGAACGGTGTTTTAAATAACACTTGTTCTTTAACCCGATGATTAATGGAATGTGACTTTGGGTTTATCGTGAACCGTGTTTTAAATGACACTGATTCTTTAACCCAGTCAAAGATTAAAACTAAGTGGAGTTTTAATGAATCTTTAATTAGATTGAAATAATCGAAATGGAGTATCACCAGTTTTGCTCCAGGCGATAGTTAAATCTTTAATTAGATTTGAACGTGAAATGGTAATTGAATTTACCGATAACACTATGGTGTTAGATATGAAGTATTACCAGTTTTTACTTCATGGGATGGATAGGTCGGGATGGGGAAATTAAAATAAATGATTACTTCGGTAAGGTTCGCTAATCCCGACTAGTTTGAATTGAGATTCAAAAATAGAATAAAGAATAAATTCAAGATATTTATCTTGGATAAAATTAATGGGAACCTTTCCCTATGAATGTGAAATTTAGAAACTAACTGTCGGTTGGCCTAGCAGAATGGTTTTCTGGATATTGATCTGATGTTGGTTTCGGCCTTCGGGGTTAATATTTGGGGAATTATTTTCTTGATTAATTTACGGTTAGGGACTAATGAATTGGAATGAGGCGTATGTTGTGTTTGTGTAACAGTTTTATAATATATACGCGAGTTATTCGAAAAGACCGGGTTTATCCCATTCTGAGTAACTGATACGACGATAAGTCGAAGATGAAGACGGTGGTCGAAGACCAGAAGTCTTCACGTCGTTTGGGTGATAACTGATGATCTTGATTGGGCTGTACACCCAAGAAGATGGAAACAGTTGGTGATCGTCCAGACGTACTTGGAGATCGAAGGATATGCGGGGTACTAGGTGCCTCCGGTTTCGTTCAGACCCAGAACGGACTTGTAAATGGACTGTGTGTCTGACATTGGATTTTAGTCCGTGTGATTGATCTCTATTAAATATATATCTGTTTGGCGGCGGAGAATTTATTCTCTTGCTTAACGCCCTTCTCTGAGACGTACGAGCTCAGGGGTTATATATTGATGGATATCAAACGCATGGAGTGAATTGCCTGTGTGGCATGCCTAAGTGGCAATTGATCAAGGCTTCTGTTGAAAAGCAAAGTCTTGTGGTGATGATCAAAGCAAGGCCTTTGTGGCGTAGCTTTGTGTAACGTTTACCTCGCGTGTTTCACACCCGGTATGAACCAAAAACGGGAGAGGACCTCAGGGAGGGCATGCGTTTCCTTCTAGCTAAAAAGTGGCGTCAGTGGTTTTACACGCCCTGACGAGTTTGACTTATGTGGTTGTTGCTGTTGCGAGGCGCCTCGGATTGATCGGTCGTTCTCGAACCGATGGAGTCATTTAGTTGGCTCATTGACACCCCAAAGGGTGGGGAAACGCAGTGTTCAGGCATTTTAATCCACATCGGTGGACCGGCCCTGTCGCTCCAAGGGTCACTCGAGCTCTGATCCTGAGACACGGGCTAGAGCGTCTCGAATCGGTTGAGGACTATCTTTTGCCTCGGTTCATAGACGGAAATCCAATTTCCAAATACGTGACATTTGCGGTTTTAATTGTAGAACTAGTATGGCGACATGATATATGGTACCCATGCCGTCTATGATTGATACTTATGATTTGAAGTTGTTTTATACATTATGCACTTATGATAGTATCAAATGATTTGTTTTAAACGTATCAAGCATTCTTTGGCTGTTATAAGGGAAAACCCTATCCCCCGGCTTGCGTTGCATTGTGTGATAGGACCTGGGTCTTATAACAGCTTCATTTTTCTTTATTTAGCATTGCGCTGTTTGTTTTATGCACTGGTATTCTTGGGAGGAAACCCGTTCCGTGTTATACGGCGTGGTCCCTTGATTTACCTAACTTTAAGAATAAAGATTAACTGTTTTAGTTCTCACACCAGTCCCATGACTGACCATTGTTTTAACCTAAACTCTGGGTGCCCCTATTTTTGACACGGGCAGCTAGTAGTTTTGGTTTTGCAGATTTATATTCACAGGATCCTGGTTTACAGCTGGAACGATATCCGGAAAGCTTTGTATCCGTATATCTCATTCTAGTTGTGTATTGTATTATTTTCCGCTGCGATGTATTTAACTGTAATTTAAATCTCTGATAATTTCTGTGTAATATTTATTCATTTATACTCTGTATATTCTTGTATCTGATGCATTGTTGTAATTAGCAATGAAATGTTCTTCTGTATGCGTTCTGTTTTGTCGTGTTCTCAAACGATAGGGCGTTTCGAGCGGCCTGGATCGGTTTAGCGACTGGTTCGGACCGAGCGAAATTCCTTGCCGTCACACCGATGGAGGACAACCGACCCGAACCGCACCAGGAGAAGACCCGACCCGAACAGATGAAGGACACCCGACCCGAACCGATGGCTTGAGAAGGAACCCGACCCGACCCAGTATTGACCAATAACCCGAGATGCAAAGGTAGTCCAATATGGGAAGTTAGAGTTTAGGATCCAGTTGGGAACCAATGAGTTCACTTCATAGTTGGGCTTTGCTGCGGGACGTGTGCTAAGGGGTTGTCGGTATTCATAACTTTGGTTCACCACTGAGAGATGGATAGTGGGCTTGTAGTGATAGTTACACGGGATTGGATTCCGCCATTGCCCAAAGTATTGGGTGACCAAAATAGTGGATATCGTATGCTTTACGCACTGAGTGAGGGATGTGAGGATGATTGCTATGCTTGATTGTTTGACATCACTATGACATGCACACCCCCACCCCCGTTATCTTTACACCATTTGAAAGGGCACCTTAGAGTGTTGTACAGTATGTAGTGCTAACTCTTTGGTTGCAGGTCCAGGTTCAGGTATGATTGGATTATACCTGTTATTATTCTGTTTAGATGCTTATCGCTCATACCAGACTTTATATCTGACCCAGAGTTTTATGTCTCTTCTTATTACTCTGGGTGCTCACACAAGCAGACTAGAGACAGGTTAGGTGGATGCACGGGTAGCTGTACTGGAGACGAGCAGGAGGCTTCCACGTATGATATTTATGTATTATCTCCCTATGTTATCGATGGTCACTGCTTGGGCATTAGTAGAGTACCTTTTCCTTTCTTTTGTTTAGAGACAGTATTTTTGAAGTTGTAATAAGGATGTTGGATCATAAGCTGTATTTTGGATTTCCGCTGCCATGTTAGACATGATTTAGTTTTTCAGCTTATGCACTGTCTCGCCTGTTTTATGTCAAAGTTATGTGATTATTATATTTTATTCCATGCGCTGTGAGACATTCTATAGGTTCTGTGTTAGTTCTTCACCTTCTTTCTTTCCTTCCGACGACCGTTCCATGCTAGTTAGACATGTGTACAGCGCACTTTCGGAGGAAATGTCGGCTAGTATAGGGCGGGTCGTTACACTCCCGAACTCCTTCAAAGTCAATAATGCAAGCTCTGAGCAAGTCTTCTAGGATCCGATTTATTCTTTTTGTCTGGCCATTGGTTTATGGGTGATAAGTTGTACTTAAGTTAAGGGTCATTCCAAATGTTGCTTGTAAACTTCTCCAAAATTAACTCCTGAATAAATGGTCTCTGTCACTCACTATAATAGATGGGATACCGTGTAATCTGACTATTTCTCTGGCATATAATTGGGCTAATGAGGTTGCAGTCCTATTATTTTTTATTGGTATAAAGTGGGCACTCATGGTCAAACGGTCTACCACAACCCAAATAGCCTTATTTCCCTTAAGACTTCTTAGCAGTCCATCAACGAAAATCCATGGAAATATGTTCCCACTTCCGCATATGAATCTCTAAAGGTAATAGAAATCCTTCGGGTTTTCCTTGTTCCGCTTTTACTTTTTGGCATGTTAAACATTTAACTACGAACTCGGCTACATCCCTTCCCATTGGAGATTCCTCTTCATAGCTTTATACATTTTATCTCCACTGGGGTGTATGGTCATCTTCGACCTATGGCACCCCTCTAAAATTTCTTTTCATAACTCATATTTAGGGATGCAAAATCGTCCATCCCTAATCAAACTTTCGTCGTTGTCCAATAAATATCTAACCGAATGGAGGAAGGTCTCCTTGTTTCCCACTTTCTCCTTCAAGTTCCTTATTTCTTCGTCAAGGTCTTGTGTATTCCAAATTGTTTCTATTATAATGGGTCTAACAAGCATAACTCCAAGTAAACTTCTAAAAGCTATTGGTCGAGGTTGCAAGTTAAAGTTAAAGAGAAACTCCAACAGTATCCATTCCAAAATTGCGTTCAAAGATGCATGTTTTCTACTTAATGTGTCTGCTACAATAGTTCCCCTTTCCTTGGGTATACTGGATCATAAAATCAAAAGAGGCAATGTACTCCATCCATCGTTGTCTCAAATTCAGGTCACATTGAGAGATTAAATACTTTAGGGATTTATGATCTGTAAAAAGTTCAAACTTCTCCCCTAAAAGATAATGTCTCCACATCTTCAAAGCGAACACCACTGCGGCTAACTCTAGGTCATGAACTGGGTACCTTTTCTTGGGGTCCTTCAGTTGTCTACTGGTGTAAGCAATAACTCTTCCTTCTTGCATAAGAACCTCTCCTAAACCGGTTCCGCATGCTTCGGTGTAAACAATGAACATCTTTTAACCATCGAGTGACCATCGAGTGAAATAAGAACTGGCGCACTAGTTAATACTTTCTTTAATTCCTTAAAGCCTACATCGCACTTATTACTCCAAGAAAATACCAAGTTCTTCTTCGTAAGCTGAGTTAAAGGAGTAGAAATTTTGGCGAAGTCTTTAATAAACTTCCTGTAATATCCGGCCAATCCAAGGAAGCTCCTCAATTCCGTAGCATTTCGAGGTATTCTCCATTCATCAATTGCCTCGATCTTCATGAGGTTTACTTCCAAGCCTTTGCTTGACACGATATGTCCCAAAAATCTAACTGTTTCCCTCTAAAAATGACATTTCGAGAATTTTTCTTTCAATTGGTACTTTCTTAATATCTCTAGATATTGTCGTAAGTGACTTTCAAGCTATTTATGGTCTTTTGAAAATATAAGGATATCATCTATGAAGACTACCACAATTTTATTCAAAATGCCCCTAAACACTCTACTTATGAGGTCAACAAAAAAGCTGGTGCATTCGTCATTCCAAAAGGCATAACTTCCCATTGGAACAATCCATCCGGCATCCTAAATGTTGTCTTATCTTTAATGTCCTCTGAAATCCTCAATTGGTCAAATCCAGTTGCAAGGTCTAATTAGAAAAATACTCGGGCTCCTCCCAAGTGGTCAAATAGCTCTCCAATTCTGGGTTAGTGGTACCTATTCTTCTTGGTCATCTTATTAAGCTCTCTGTAATCCACGCAAAGTCTTAGAGATCCATCCGCTTTGGTGGAAAACACAACAGGTGCATTCCATTTAGTGGTACTTCGGCGAATGAAGTTTTTAGCAATTCTGAAATCTGCTTATCCCGTCCCTTCTTTCTTAAGGCGCCATATGCCTTAAGGGTAAACCCAATAGTCTAGCATCCTTCTCTAGGTCAATATGAAAAGAGATTTCTCTATGTGGTGGAAGTCCCATGACCTTTACAAAGACATCTAAGAACTCAAATACTATATGGACCGAAGATGGACTTCTAAACTAGGAGATAAGGTATATAATAAGGCTTTATCCTTATTCCTAATGTCACATGGAATTTTTAGACTGCGTTCTCCTTGACTCCTAAGATGAATAACTCTCTTGTTGCAATCTAGGACGACCCCATAAAATGATTGACAATCTGTAACGACCCAGCTTTTTGCCTGGTTTTCACCGGTAATTAAACCAACTTAAACCGTTCATAAAGATGGATTGTTTGGGGTACTTACACATTTGCACAAAATAAAACGAAATTTCCATTATCATTACAATAATATTACATCATAGTTACGAGAGATACATCAGAGTATATCGATTACACCGCGGAAGAGATACCAAACTCAATGGAAGAATAAGCATGCTCTAAGATATAACAACTCCAGCTAAACCACCATCCTGCTCCAATCAACTCCAAGACTAAATCTGTGAACCAAACTACTAGGTTGCCCATGCAAAAATTAGGGGCATCCAGAGTTTGGGTGTGAGAACAATAAACTCTAGGTTAGTCATGAGACTGGTGTGAGAACTTAAGACAGTTGTCTTTAGGGATAATTTTAAAGTTGGGTAATTCACGGGACCACGCCGCTAATGCGGAACGGGTTTACTCCATGTGAATACCAGTGCATAGAAAACCGCAATGACTTTTTGAAAAATGAAACTAACATAAGGTCTCGCGGCACACACACAATGCAAACACACACATGGGCGAGGTTTCCCCTTATGCAGTTAAAAATGCTTGATATGTGAAAATCCTCTTTCAATACTATAATATAGTGTGAAAACAATTTCGAAAGTAAATGTATCAATCCTAGCTAGCATAGGTACCATATACTATACTGACGTATGATATACAATCAAAATCGTACGGGCTCATAGCGGAGATTGGGTTTCCAACAATGACTAGGCAAAGGAACTTCCTTCCGAACCGAATTTTGAACACCTCTAGAGGGATGTTCGAGGATCAACAGTGATGCTCCTTATGCCAACACAAGGCCAGGTTACCTCTGTTCGAGGTAACTTAGAGTACGCCTGAGTATGTCATCTCCCGGTCGTTACCGACCTTACCGAGCGCGCACCAACAACAACCACAAAAGTAGAAGCTTTTACCACATAGGTTAATACCTGGGCTCCATACCATAGTACATCTTTTATCTAAAAGGAGACATCACCCCATAACCATGCTGCATTTCTTCCTGTTTTGGCCATTTATCGGGGTGTGAGGCTTGCCGAGGTCACGATATACACAAAGCTACGCTTAAATAAGCCATGCTTTAATCATCCATAACTCACCACATAACCTAAGTATATCACGTTGTCCATTTACAACGCATCATTGATTTCTATCAATATATAACCTCTAAGTTCATACGTCTTAGAGAAGGGTGTTAAGCAAGAGAATAAATTCTCCGCCACCAAGCAGATATATATTTAACAGAGATCAGTGCTACGCAGTCAATTACAATGTCAGACACACAATCCATACAGGTCCTTTCGGGGTTTGAACGAAACCATAAATTCGGAACTCCTTCACATACGTTTGGGCTTCTAGCCACTTAGCTGATATAAAATCCATCTGCAAATGGGAGCTATCCATTTGAGACATACAACAAGTCGTCCTTACGATATGAAGGGTCCCGGTCTTCAATACCATCTTCAACGTCTTCAATTGCTCTACAACATCGTATCATTGCTTGGAATGGTTTTCGGACATACATATGATCCCGATCTTTCCAAATAATAAGCGCAATTTAAAAAAACACAATTATAGAACACACAGGCTTTCAGCCAAATCTCCTTTCATCTCGGATTTTGTCAAATTAAACTTCTTTAGACCCATCCCCAAATTATTACAAAATCCATATTTTAACTTTTCTCTTTTAAAACACGTCCCTTAAATCAAAGATAATTTACCCTCAAAGCCTTAATTAATTTTTCGTTTGATAACTCGTTATCAAAAATTTAGTTTCCTTTGAAAACCCTTTATCCATATTTCAACCATAGTTCCAAATAAATCGATTTCCCAGCATTCAATTCTTTAATCTTAACTAAAAGATTATACTTTCTTCTAAATTCCTTACCTTTAATTTCCTCAAATCAAAGGTTTGATTAAATCCTCAAATTACGATATGAATTCCCATAACTCAATCTCATTGGGTTTAAAGAATGATATTATTGAAGATACGATTCACGACAAAACCCAAATCAATCGATATTGAACATAAATTACACATAAATGGTATCTACCTATATTCGATATCAATTCTCATAATCAACGAGTACTATAAGTTGAATAATGATATAATAATATCTTCCAAATTCCACAAATAGTATACGTTTACACTATAGAATTTCATATCAAATATCCAAAGATTATTTCTATCCAACTTATCTCAATCCGATTGGAAAACCCGTATCTTAATTAAAAGATTTATCCAACTCTTTGACATTAGATCTTGATAGAAATACCATCAACTTTTCCTCAATATTAATCTCCGTATCCAACTCACACTATAAGCGGAATAACAGTGAACCACCTTTTAAATTCCTCAAATAGTAAGAGTCATCATCTACCGAATTAATATTAAACATCCGAAGATTTATCTCCAACCATATCCAATTATTTAAAATTGAAAACCCGTATTATTATCAATTTAAATTCCATATAAAATATTTCCAATACTTTTAAACCTTTGAAAACATTCCACAAATCATTACTTATAGTTCGGAAAATAGTTTACGGGTTAAAATTTTGAAGTAGATTGTTTTTGAAGAAAGCGTTACAATAGCGTTTCAAAAGTGTAACAAAAGCATTACAAAACAGTTATCTTAACTATTTTGATTAAAATATCGTTTATCTTAGCCAAAACTTAAACTTTACAATTCAAAACACCTTATCATAATTTGTAATGATTTTACAAAAAAATTCCATATTTTTAAAACATTTAAAAATAGCTATTTATAGTCATGGTCGATAACTGTTCTTACATCGACCTTTTCCAAAACTGTTTCAAACATTACTTGAAAATTATGACTCGAATTTGAAATATTCTTTCACTCATTTGAAGCTTCTTGTTAATGGAAATCAAACGTTTTTCATTTCATGGAAATCCGATTGAATTGCAAAAGTAATAAGCATTTATAGTTTGTAACTAAAATACGCGAATTTGCCATTGTGCGACAAGCTCTATTTTGACCAAAATAGAAATTATTCTTCAATACTTCAAAATACCTTAGAAAATCATTATATACTTATATAAACGTTTTAAAATCATTTAAAGTAATTTACATTGACTTTCCAAATTATTTCGGGTTCAAATCCAACTTTTACTTTTTTTTTACTTGAATCGTGTTCCAATTTATTTCTAAATTCAAATAATTTCAAACTAACAATCCCATTGGTAGGATCAGTTAGGGATAGCCAGGGAGAGCAGGAAACTACATTTCCAAACCCAAGCCTAGACACTATCCTCTCTGTCATAATAGAATGTTCCGGTATTTATTTATTTTGAAAGAGACTTCATCAATATATATAAATATATATATATATATATATTCATACATAGTGTCATTCCCAACCATTAACCTTCAATTTTAATAATAATTTTGTTTCCAATTACAAAGGAGATTTGCCGATCACCATTGTGACACCATAATTGTTGTGTCATAGTGTGCGAAACAACATCAACAACCATTATAAACATCCATAGCTCCCATCATCAACATAATTGAATAAATCATAACTGTGTATAAGTGTTATAACACTAACGCTCAATAGTGTGTATTCTAAACTACGCATCCATCATCCATCACAATAAGCATCAACCATCATTAACCACTAATAATCCATCCCTATATTTAAATTAGTCTAACTACAAATTAAATGTATAATTTGTGGTTAAAGAGTTCTCACCGAACAACTTTCCAATTTTCCCGGTAGGCGAGCCTAGTTAAGCGAACCGTCGGACAGTATTTCAGCGTATCGTCTTCTTCACTAAAATATAAATACTAATCTCTCTCTCTTTTTATGATAAGAGGAGGAGTAGGATGACGATGACAAACTTTGGCAAAGTGGTGGTGGAAAAGAGGAAGACTTATGCCATGGAAACCATGCCATAAGCTTTAAGAAGAAGATGAAAAGGAAGAAATGGAATGGAATGGTAAAAAAGTGAAGTAAAGGCCTTCTTAACCATATACATTTATGTCAAACTCAAATTTAAATTCAAATTGAGTAATAAAAATTCCAATTTTAAATTGGTTAAAAATTCTGGATTGTTACATTCACCTCCCATAAAACTTTTCGTCCTCCAAAAGGAAAAGAACCGTAACTACTCATTCGACATCTTGTAGATTTTCAAGCTCAAGATTAAAATTCTTTATACCAAAGCTCCTTGTTCCCATAATGAATATATCGGGTAGAATATTCTAATGGACAACCATATCTATCATGTCCTCCAGCGATAACTTCCAATTGCCCGTTATATTCGATTCATCGTTTACTGGACCAAATACTTATACTTAACCATTTACTGCCTTCCAAAAAATTCAGAGTTATAAGTTGTTCTATTTGACCTTATCTTGCAAATACAATGGTTATGGGACTTATTCCCTTTCAATTCCCCAAACTTACTATTATTCTTTACATATAAAACTCAATCCTCAAAACTCAACTTATCTAAACGTTTTAGTTGAGGTAATTTCTTCTTAATATAACCGCTTGCCAAATATCCTTTAATCAAATTGTGAAACTTAATTCACAAGATATTCATGCTTACTTAAATAATTCCTCTTGTTGCCACAATATACTTTAGAACTTATAGACTGTCCAAAATTGCCGATAATTTCATATTTTTATTATTCCTTGTATGTTTAAGTTTGGTTATCCTTATTAATTATTCTAAATTCAAGATTACAAAACTTATTTCCTTCAAACTTTAGAGAAACAGCTTTAACCAATGTAGTCCTTAACCAAAATATCGTCAAATATCTTATCGTCATATTGAATTCTCAAGATATTTGCATTTTAAATTTAATTAGTTTGGGAGGACTAATTATAAAATATCCTGATTAATCAATTCCAACTTAGCCTTTAAACTACTTTTTCTATTTTTGGGTTGCTTATGTAAATTACAACTTTACGTAAATGTCTATTAATCAACTGAGAAATTCCAATCGCAAGATGTCCGTGCTCAAGTTTTTAATTTCCAAATATTTTCAAAGAACTTTTTCCTTTATATTCAAGATATATTCTTTCAAAATCAATTCCAAAGTAACTACCAATTCTTACTCAAAATTTTGATTTGAGTTTTCAACTTATACATCTTTTCAAAACCTTTTATATATATATATATATATATATATATATATATCACAAATGCACTTTCTCATATACTCTTTACTGGCTTGTCCTTATTACAGGTTTACCTGATATAATTCTTACAACTTATCAAATTTTCAAGTTCTCTCTTACTTATTCTAATTCACATGAATTTACCAAATATTTTCAAACACTTATCTAAATTGGTTTAAGTATATATTGATGTTTTAATCGGAATCATATAGTCATCCCACTTTCGAAACTCGAAAATACATACTGATGATGCTGCAGTCATCAACAAAATATTCTTCAAGCGACTAGAGTGTGATTCTATATCTATCTAGTATAATTAAGACTTCGCATATATGTTGATTAGGCGTATACACAAAATCTTCTTACACTTGATAGTCCAACCTCAACATCGAATAAAATATTCAAACTCTTATTATATTTTGGTTCCTAACCATGTTGATTAATGTCTTTGGAGGAGAATTACCTTTACAAATTTGACCCAAGTTTATCACTTAACAACTGATATAATATAATCTTATCAATATTTTGAAATGTTACCCAATAGTGAAATTATATCCAAAGGGCATTTGTACTCGGATCATTTTCCTGATCAGTGGAAGGGGATTAATTACCATGCCATAAGAAGTATTTTATGTGTAATATTAATCACAAAATATAAACTTAACCTTAATCGTTTGATTAAGTATCCAGGTTATAATTACCATATACTTTCAAAATATGTTTCTTTCTTAAAATATAACTTTTCAAAACTCACTTCATATTTCAAATACGGTCTCTCAAATATAATACTCCAAAATCTCATTCTAGGGAATTACTAACCCTATATCTAATGAGATATTATAACTCTGATGAGTCTTTCCTTTTGTTCGAATGAGTCGTACCCCATTTCTTTGTATAAACCAAAGCTCTGATACCACGTTGTAACGACCTGGCATTTTGCCCGGTTTTCGCCAGTAATTATACCAACTTAAACCGTTCATAAAGACGAATTGTTAGGGTACTTACACATTTGCACAAAATAAATTGAAATTTCCATTATCATTACAATAATATTACATCAGAGTTATGAGAGATACATCAAAGTACATCAATTACTCTGCGGAAGAGATACTAAACTCAATGGAAGAATATGCATGCTCCAAGATATAACAGCTCCAGCTAAGCCACCATGCTGCTCCAATCAACTCCAAGATTAAATCTGCGAACCAAACTACTAGGTTGCCCGTGAAAAAATTATGGGCACCCAGAGTTTAGGTGCGGGAACAATAAACTCCAGGTTAGTCATGGGACTGGTGTGAGAACTCAAAACAGTTGTCTTTAGAGTTAATTTTAAAGTTAGGTAATTCACTGGACCATGCCGCTAATGCTGAATGGGTTTACTCCATGTGAGTACCAGTGCATAGAAATTCACAATGACTTTTTGAAAATTGAAACTAACATAAGGTCTCACGGCACACACACAATGCAAACGCACACATGGGCGAGGTTTCTCCTTATGCAGTCAAAAATGCTTAACACGTGAAAATCCTCTTTCAATACTACAATATAGTGTGAAAACAATCTCGAAAGTAAATGTATTTGTAACGAACAACGGATTTTCGACCTCGAAAATTGACATAAAAACATCATGTTGAACATTCGAGCATCGAAAACACCGGAACGTTATTAGAAAGAAATTAGAGGGTGAGATAAGAAAGAAAGAAAGTTAGAATAGAAGAAGAAGAATAACACCAGAACAACCTCAGAGTCTCACATCGTAGCGAAATAAAATAAATACAGAAATAAATTTTATTGAGAGCTTGGAATAATACTTATAACACCAGAGTACATTAATACATCGGAACAGTTATAATAGTCTGTCCTCATATATGTAACACACGGCGGAATAATAATAAAAGTATAACACCATACGTCTAAACTCCTTTAGCTCGTCTTTGGACTTCACAGCATCCGATAACCTTATCCTGTACAACCCGATCTAACCCGAGCATTACAAATACCGGGTCAGTCTGGTGAACCAGAGTGATAAAAAAACTCCCTAAGTTTAAATAACACCCATATTGATTTTAAGGTTCAAAATCCTTTTAAAAGAAAAGGATAATAGTAAGACCAGCCCAAACATAAACACGGACGTTTTTACCTTACTATAACCCAAAACATTTTTTATCATATATATATATCTTCTGATATTATAATAGTGTCTAAATACAAATAAATAGAATCTAGAAGAACGCTTGCATCTCACGCTCCACATATAAAGTACACAAACAAAACCGCGGGCGCTTATTGGAGATTCGATTCCGACTATGACAAAGTATGGAACCACCTGCCGATAGTGTATCTCTAGAGGCGAATACACTGGATTTAACAAGAACGTCTTGCAACCCTGCCCACACATGACCGACCACTCATTTCGCTTGAGTGTATCGAATGTATATCACCAATTATTGGGAGCTACCCACCATTTCCCAAAAAGGGACAACATTGATAGATTAAAGAAGCAAAAGAAATTTCTCTAGATAGGTGATTATACACCCTAATGGGTGCGACCCACATAACCATGCTGCCTGCCTGATTTTTGTCATTCCCCGGTTGATGAGGCTTGAGGCTTTGAATCTTCTTTTCGGAACATCTGGCCACCATTCACTTTAAATGCCACATCGTCAAATCCGCCAGATACCACTAGTTGACATATACAAAAATACTCTTGTTGTTAAGCTAAAGAAGTTTCCCTTCTATGCCAACAGCTTGGTACTTTTGAAGAAATCAGCGTACGTGATTCCTTTGGAAATACTCTGTCAGATATCCATCCATACAAGTTGTCCTGGGACTGGACAAACTGAAGGTACCCTCCTACCACATCCTAGGAATTACCCTATAGATCAGTAGCGAGTAGTCCTTGCAATCCGTAGATTCTAATCACAACAGAATCATTGTTAACTCTAGGGATCAGCCAGAGGTATTTAACAATAGTTCTTTCGTTCATGAAGATTTACGGTCTTCAATTGCTCCATCTTCAATTAGCATCTTTAACGTATTCGTACCTATTGGTCGGAATGGTTTTCGAATATAAATTTGATCTCGGTCTTTTCATACCAATATCGTTGGGTCAGATTTTGATAGTCGGTTATTTGAACACCATAATCGTCACTTTCCCTTTCAAAATAAATGCATTCCAAATCCCATCTCCTTATTTTGAAAATATCGTTATATTTTCACTAATCTCTTTTTATTTCTTTTATTATGGAAATATCCCTTCATATTCTCAAGCCTCTTTTTAATTTCTTTTATTTCAAAATCCCATTATATATTTCCAAATCCTTCACATAACGTAACATAATTATAAATAACTTCTAACACTTTCACCATACAACTAATATCATCCTCCGATAATCCTGAAGTCGTTCAAGTTGGGGTATTTTAAAATACCTCTCAGACCTTGATCAACAACATTTTTATCTTAAGATAGATACGAATTGTAATTCCAAAAACCCCATATTCGTTCTAATACCAACAGTTACCATTTCACTATTTTATTTAACATACGGTTTTATAACCCTTCTTATTTTTGAAATCTCCACTATATTATTATTAATAAATTTATCGATTTAGTAAATGATTAATAAAACATTAACTTCTAAACTTTAACGTCTTTAAATTATTTATTTTATTATCTGGATTTTTATTTCAAATCTCATTACTCGATCATTTTCCCAATTAAATTACAATAATCCCTCTTTATAATCCTTTCAATCATTCCCCGAGGAAATCTTACTTTAATTTTCATTAATTTCACTTAATACCATTACTAAGTAACGTTAATTTGAAATTAACGCTTTAACTTCCCATCTCTTTTTATAAACTCATTTATAAAATTCTGGTTTAATATAAAACCCTTTTCATTTTGATTTCCCTTACTTAGTTCAACATTGAGTAACATTTATTTTAAGCTTATCGCCTTCGCTTAAAATCCTTTTTTAATTTAATTTACCAAACTCGGTTTGGATATAACCCGTACATAAACCCGCTTTGAAATTCAATTATATTCCATTACTAGCTTCGATAACTTACTTAAATAGACTTCATTTAAGAAGAGATTCCTTATTATTAATTTACTTTATCATTAACTGAATTATATATCTAATTTCCTTTTTAATTCTAATGAAGTTAAACACATTCACTAAATTATTTCATTAGATTAATCAGCGCAAATTAATTTAAATTAAAAATCAGTTTTCGTTAAAACAATTGCCTTGGTAAATTTTAGAACATGATTAACTCGTCGATCAACTCCAACTCATCTTTCATTTTAATTAATAAATAATATTATTAATTT
Source organism: Allium sativum (assembly GCA_030737875.1). Classification (NCBI taxonomy): domain Eukaryota; kingdom Viridiplantae; phylum Streptophyta; class Magnoliopsida; order Asparagales; family Amaryllidaceae; genus Allium; species Allium sativum. Next base: position 561,007,781 of record CM060919.1, on the reverse strand, counting down.
AAATAACTCTCGTTTTCTTCGATTATTATTCAATAAATTATCATCAACTCAATATAATTCCATTCTAATAATTCTCTTAAAACCATTAATCTCCATTATTAATCATTACATTAATCCTCGCTCACTTGCTTATCCATCTTAGTGATATAATAAGTAGTTTTATAAATCATTTAATAATTTAGATGATACACGTGCTTCACACACGGTATAAAATAATTAGTTTTATAAATAATTCAGATGAGGCACGTGCTTCGTACACGGTCAGATTTTGGTACAAAAACGGTGATTGGGGATTCAAACAATTAACATATATGTGGTTGGTGTATTTCCTTTTTTATAACCTTCATTTAAAATAACAGATTTCTAAAATTGATACTCAGTTATAAGACAAATTTTATAAGATAAATTTTATAACTTGGTTTTCATCGATTTACCTGTCGGTAAATCAGTTTTTATAAACAGTGTATATTTTGGCCATCTGCTATTTGTTCTCCAACCAATACTACCCATTGGTTAATACCAAAACAAATGTTGAATTTAGATTCAACAAACAATCACCAAGTCAATAATCCACTCATGTTGGTTAAACAGTTCATATACTGATCATAGGCAAATAAATAATCAATTCAACTGATAGTGGTCAACCAATAATAACAATCAAAGCATCCAGTTTAATTTAAATACGTTTATATTATTATAAACGTATTATAAACGTAACCAACAAGGTAAGTTACCTTGATTGGAAATCATCGTTAAAAATAACGATGTCATTTTATTTAAATTAAACGACCGTTTAATTTAAATAGTCGATATAACAATATTTAACAACATCCAAACAATTAGCCAGTCAACCAGTAATAAGCAAACATAAATAAATAAATAAATAAAACCCGACTTATAATAATTATAAGTATGGAACTGAGTCAGTTTAACTCACCTCGGTTTGCCTCTATGTTTAAACAGTTCAATTAAATACGCGTTTAGTTCCATCATCGCTCCTTCCAGCTTTATGATATCGCGCTCCCCGGTACTACCAACGCATCTAATTTTATCCAATTATCTAAATGTATACACGAGCTATATGTTAAATAGGTTTGAGTCAAAATAATATAATTAACCCTTTAATTATAATGTAGTTTAAACTTAACTATTATCTTAGAAAATAACGGCCACGTGGAATACTCGGTTTTGGCATATTATGTACCATATATATATATATATATATATATATATATATATATATATATATATTGGCTACACTATAATAAATGAATGGCACGTTTTATGTAGGTCTAGTCATACTTAATAACACCCTATTATTATGAGGATTAGGCAAATTAATAGGATCTGTTATGTTACCTTCTTTTCCTGTGTATACTCATCACCATGCAGTCTATACCATTTCCATTGTCTTTAATCCCAATACACATTTTCTCCTTTTTCTTCATGTACTAGCCAAACACACCTACCTGCATTACGCCAATCGTTCCCATGTTGTCCCAATTCCTTTTATTACGTTCTTTTTCCTCTTTTAGATTTCAGTTCGTAACCCCCTTTTTTCTTTTCTATAAAAGCCCGGCCTAAACGATAACCATGCACGGCCCACTTCACATGAATCCACACCCAAACAACTCACCTTCCCCAACAACCGATTCCTTCTGAAGCTTCAAACAGTGCACGCGCTTCAGTCACTCCACCCAAGACAAGCCAAACTTTACACTCCAACTGCTCACTTCATCACCGTTCAATTCCATCTTCTCTCCAAAACCGAACCCAGTTCTCCTCCTCAACCTCAAGACCCCAACTCTCCACTCGAGCATGAGCAGGGATTCGCGTTCTCCTTCCACGTGAACGTTCCTTCTACGCTCCCATATACACCACGCAACATCAGAAAAGCTCTGACTCCAAGCTCGCCACTTATGTTGCCTGCACCGCATACCTTGTACACACGCTCCACCCCCACATCATTTTCCACACCACCATTCCTGACTTCCCTCTCCAACGCCAGTTTCCAGAAGCCAACAACCTGCTCCATCATGCACAACGCACCTCCAGACCACCACCTAAACCTCAGGCCACCCGAGATCCAAAGTCGAACTACCTACACATGAGCAGAACCCAACTGAACGAGCTTCTCCAAACTCCGAGTTGCGCTCCTTCCACTGACTGGGAGAGCTCGGCTCCCTTCTCGCTTCGGTGGGAAATATGCAGCATGAATGGAGCTCGCAGTTTCTTTACATATATGACTACGATTGGATGTTGCGGATTTTGATTTTAAATATGTGAAAAGGTTGCACGCATTTTCATTTAGAGAAGGAAAGATTTGGTTTTGTTCAAAATTGTGGTAGTTCGCCATTTTAATTTATTTATGAACTGAATGAATAGGTTGAAAATGAAGATTTCGCAGTATTTATAGTGGAGCAAACTTGACAATCACGGTGAAAGGTTTGGGTAACACGACAACAGTTTGTTTGGCAATCACGCAAGGGAATGGGAAACGTGGCAGTGAAGGAATTGATAAATTGTTTGCATGTACAACATAGAGTGTAGATTTTAAAGGGTAGCTATCTGGGTATGTGTAAATTCCAAAAAGAACGTGACAGTCACGGTAGAATTTGATTGGTTGTAGCTATATGTGTAGGTGCTTGTACTTCAGTTAGGGTGCAGATTTACTTAAGCGTGAAGTAGACAACCTGGCATGTGCAAGGTATGTAGCTAAGGAAATATATAGGATAGACTTAAATTTTCTTCCTCCGGGCCTATGTTTTATATAAAATATATGTCTGCTTGTTTTAAGATGCTGCTCTATTTAGGCCTGCGCATTATTATAGTATACGGAGTAGAATTAGTAGGTAGAAGGGTAGAGGCCACGTCTATACTATCAAATTTTCATAGGCCTTGAGCTTTTAAATTATTTTCGTTTTGATTTGTTTTTTTAGTGAAAGTGACTAACAGGTTTTAGTTCTAATGTTAAACGTACCAGCTTCATTCACATATGGTTTGTTACTGACAAAAATAAAAATACCATCGCGTCCAGTAGTGTGCCACGATCACGACCATATAAGGTGTAAAATACTCCAAATAAAAAGTTACTTATTTTCCAAATTAAAAATTACAGCAAAATTCTAAACATTAAATTATAACTACGTCTCAAAAATCTTGTCCCAATTCAAATCCAATATATAATTATATTAAATAAATCGTTATGGATTATATATGATTTTCACGCGACTATTTTAAATTTTGATTTGGACATAACTTACAATATACAAGCTGAAATCTCGATTTTTCTCTTTTGTTAGAAAATTATAATCAATCTGATTTTAACGTTTCTTGTTTCATTGAATTCTGACTTTAAACGGAATCTGTATATTTAATTGAAGTTCAAAATGCAATTTAACGAGCTACCGCGACATTTCATGTTCGTTTTATATTTAATATAAATATAAACGTTCAAGCGTCGTTTAAATAAGCGAATTCAATATTAATCCCATTAATATTTCAAATATAATATTTAAAACTAATTTAAATATTCCAATTCAAATAATCGAAAAATCCAGGTCGTTACAGTATCAATCCTAGCCAGCATAGGTACCATATATTGTACTGACGTATGGTATATAATCAAAATCGTACTGGCTCGTAGCAATGATTGGGCTTCCAACAATGACCAGGCAAAGGAACTTCCTTCCGGACCGAATTTTGGACACCTCTAGAGGGATGTCCGTGGATCAACAGTGATGGTCCTCATGCCAACACAAGGCCGGATTACCTCTGTTCTAGGTAACTTAGAGTACGCCTGAGTATGTCATCTCCCGGTCGTTACCGACCTTTCCGAGCGTGCACCAACAACAACCACAAAAGTAGATGCTTTTACCACATAGGTTAATACCTGGGCTCCATACCATAGTACATCTTTTATCTAGAAGGAGACAACACCCCATAACCCTACTGCATTTCTTCCTGTTTTGGCCATTTATCGGTGTGTGAGGCTTGCCGAGGTCATGATATACACAAAGCTACGCTTAAATATGCCATGCTTTGATCATCCATAGCTCACCACATAACTTAAGTATTCCACATTGTCCATTCACAACACATCACTAATTTCTATCAATATATAACCTCTAAGCTCATATGTCTTAGAGAAGGGTGTTAAGCAAGAGAATAAATTCTCCGCCACCAAGCAGATAAATATTTAACAAAGATCAGTGCTACGTAGTCAATTACAATGTCAGACACACAATCCATACAAGTCCGTTTTGGGTCCGAACGAAACCACAAATCCGGAATTCCTTCGCATACGTTTGGGCTTCTTGCCACTTAGCTGATATAAAATCCATCTGCAAATAGGAGCTACTCATTTGAGGCATTCATCAAGTCGTCCTTACGATATGAAGGGTCCCGGTCTTCAATACCGTCTTCAATGTCTTCAATTGCTCCACAACGTCGTATTATTACTTGGAATGGTTTTCGGGCATACATCCGATCTCGGTCTTTCCAAATAATAAGCGCAATTTAAAAAAACACAATTACAGAACACACAGGCTTTCAACCAAATTTCTTTCATCTTGGATTTTGTCAAATTAAACTTCTTTAGACCCATCCCCAAATTATTACAAAATCCATATTTTAACTTTTCTCTTTTAAAACGCATACCTTAAATCAAAGATAATCTACCCTCGAATCCTTAATTAATTTTCCGCTTGATAACTCGTTACCAAAAATCCAGTTTCCTTTGAAAACCCTTAATCCATATTCAACCATAGTTCCAAATAAATCGATTTCCCAACATTCAATTCTTTAATCTAACTAAAAGATAATGCTTTCTTCTAAATTCCTTACCTTTAATTTTCTCAAATCAAAGATTTGATTAAATCCTCAAATTACGATATGAATTTCCTTAGCTCGATTTCATTGGGTTTAAAGAATGATATTATTGAAGATATGATTCACGACAAAACCCAAATCAATCGATATTGAACATAAATTACACAGAAATTGTATCTACTTATATTCGATGTCAATTCTCATAATCAACGAATACTATTAGTGGAATAATGATATAATAATATCTTCCAAATTCCACAAATAGTATATGCTTTCACTACAGAATTTCATATCAAATATCCGAAGATTATTTCCATCCAACTTATCTCAATCCGATTGGGAAACCCGTATTTAGTTAAAAGATTTATCCAACTCTTTGACATTAGATCTGGATAGAAATACCATCAGTTTATCCTCAATATTAATCTCCGTATCCAACTCACACTATAATTGGAATAATAGTGAACTACCTTTAAATTCCTCAAATAGGTTGTTTTCGAAAAAAGCATTTCAAAACTGTAACAAAAGCGTTACAAAACAGTTATCTTAACTATTTTGATCAAAATAACGTTTATCTTAGCCAAAACTTAAACTTTACACTTCAAAACACCTTTTCATAATTTTTAATGATTTTACAAAAACATCCATATTTTTAAAACATTTAAAAACAGTTTTTTATAGTTATGGCCGATAACTGTTCTTACATCGACCTTTTCCAAAACGATATCAAACATAACTTGAAAATTATAACTCGAATTTAAAATATGCTTTCACTCATTTGAAAGTTCTTCTTAATGGAAATCAAACATTTTTCATTTCATGGAAATCTGATTGAATTGCAAAAGTTATAAGCATTTACAGTTTGTAACTAAAATACGCGAATTTGCCATTGTGCGACAAGCTCTATTTTGACCGAAATAGAAATTATTCTTCAATACTTCAAAATACCTTAGAAAACCATTATATACTTATATAAACGTTTTAAAATCATTTGAAGTAATTTACATTGACTTTCCAAATTATTTCGGGTTCAAACTCCAACTTTTACTTCTTCTTCTTTTTACTAAAATCGAGTTCTAATATATTTCTAAATTCAAATAATTTCAATCTAACCATCACATTCGTAGGATCAGTTAGGGATAGCCAGGGAGAGTAGAAAAATACATTTCCAAACCCATGCCTAGACACAATCCTCTCTATCATCCTAGAATGTTCCGGTATTTATTTATTTTGAAAGAGACTTCATCAGTATATATATATATATATATATATATATATTCATACATAGTGTCATTCCCAACCATTAACCTTCGATTTCAATCATAATATTGTTTCCAATTACGAATGAGATTTGCTGATCACCAATGTGATACCATAATTGTTGTGTCATATTGTGTGCGAAACAACATCAACAACCATTATAAACATTCATAACACCTATCATCAACATAATTAAATAAATCATAACTGTGTATAAGCGTTATAACACTAACTCTTAATAGTGTGTGTTCTAAACTATGCATCCATCATCCTTCACAACAAACATCAACCATCATTAACCACTAATAATCCATAACTATATTTAAATTAGTCTAACTACAAATTAAATGTATAAATTGTGGTTAAAGAGTTCTCACCGTACAACTTTCCAATTTTCCCAGTAGGCGAACCTAGTTGAGCGAACTTTGGCAAGGTATTTCAACGCACCGTCTTCTTCACCAAAATATATATACTAATCTCTCTCTATGATAAGAGGAGGAGGAGGAGGATGACGACGAACTTTGGCAAGGTGGTGGTGGAAAAGAGGAAGACTTATGCCATGGAAACCATGGCCATAAGCTTTAATAAGAAGATGAAAAGGAGGAAATGGAATGGCATGGTAAAAAAGTGGAGTAAAGGCCTCCTTATATTGGAATGGAGAGTTAAGGAGGTGATGACACCTAAGGGGGTAAGTGGAAGGCATGCATGGAAGGAAGCATGCAAAAATACAAGTGTCTTTACACTTGTCTTAAGGAGAGAAGGTGAACTTTGGGTACCATTTCCCCTTAAATGCTATGAAAACTAAGGGCAACACTTAATTCTAATGCTACTAATTCGTGTTATAGTTTGACAAATTCGATCGAACAACAAATAGTATTAATTAATCCAAACTCATTAATATTCATTCTCATTTATACTTCAAATAAAATCTATCATTTAACTTATCAAAATTATTAAACATTCTTAACCATATATATTTATGTCAAACTCAAATTTAAATTCAAATTAAGTAATAAAAATTCCAAGTTTAAATTGGTTAAAAATTCTGGATCGTTACACAATTCATATAGGATAACGTCATACAAGAAGCATTCTCATTACGCATTTCATCTCCCTTTCCCGAGGTTTGGGATCTAGTTAGGACCAACAATTCTTTTCTTGTTTTAAGCCTTTCCTGCTCAATGCTGGGCCTTTCTTGGTATCCTACAGGGATTATCCGAGTTTCGGGAGCTCCTCGGAAGCTAGCCAGTTTTGCTAGTGAATTGGCCTACGTGTTCTCCCCTCTTGAGATTTGATGTGTTGAGAATTCCTCAAACTGAGAAAGCATTTTAGTATCTTTTTTTTACATATAGGACCAGTCAGGTATCTTTGGTTTGATAGGCTTGCTTAATCTAATTTACCATTAATTGTGAGTCACCAAAGATCGCTAAGGTATTTTCAACTGTAGTCCTAGGTTCAATCCTGCCATCATTTATTCATATTCAGCCACATTGTTGGTAGCTGCAAATCCTAACTTCATTGCATAATATAGGCAGTGCTCATCAGGGGTAGTTATGATGTATGTTGCCCTTGCTCCCTGTACGTTTGAAGCCCCATCTACAAATAACTGCCACTTACCCTTTAGGTCATTTTCCGTAGTTGACTGTTCTCATTCACAAAATCTGAAAGAGCTTGTCCTTTGATCGTTTCTCGAGGTTGAAACTCAATCTCATATTGGCTAAGCTCAGTTTCTTATTTCCCTAACCTTCTTGAGGTTTCCGGCTTGCTGAAAACTTGCTTGAGTGGAAAATTAGCAAAAACCTTAATGGGATGCGCTTGGAAATAACCCCTGAGCTTTTTGGTTGTAAGTAATAGGCAATACGCTTATTTTTCCATTACAGGATATCGGGATTTTGCATCCTTTAGCCTTCTGCTAACATAATAAATTAGATGTTGAGTTCCATCATTTTCTCTTATAAGGACTGAACTTACCGCATATTCTGAAACGACCATATATAGGTATAAATCTTCCCCTTTATTGGGACTGGATAAAACCGGGGGTTTCCCCTGGTAATCTTTCAATTCTTGAAAGGTTTTTCTACATTCTTCATTCCATTCGAAGTTCTTCTTTGTCTTTATAACATCAAAAAAATGGACGCATTTGTCAATGGCTTTGGAAATGAACCTATTGAGGGTTGCTACCTTTACGTTTAAGCTCATGACTTCTTTACTTGTTTTGGGTTCTTTCATATCCTTTATGGCTTGGATTTGGTCTGGGCTAGCCTCAATGCCATGCTCACTTACCACATATCGTAGGAATTTTCCGGGTTGGACCCCAAAAGAACACTTTTTGGGTTTAGCTTCATTTGGTAACCCCTCAAGATGTTGAACATCTCCTCTAAGTCCTCCAGGTGGCTCTCTGATTTGACGGACTTTACCAGCTTATCATCTATGTATACTTCAAAGTTTTACCCTATCTGCTCCTGGAACATTCTGTTAACCAACCTTAGGTATGTTTCTCCAGCATTTTTCAATCCAAAGGGCATTACTTTATAACAGAATGTCCCTTAGTCGGTGATAAAGCGTGTATTCTCTTCGTTGGGTTTGTGCATGGGAATTTGATTATACATCGAGTAAGCATTCATCAGAGATAATATCTTATGGCCACTTGTTGCATCAACTAACTGGTCTATCCGTGGAAGGGGATAACAATCCTTTGGGAAGGCTTTTTTTAAGTCTGTATAGTCAACGCAATTTCTCCACTTTCCGTCGGACTTCTTTACCAGCACAAGGCTGGCTGCCAATTTGGGATAAAAAACTTCTCGGATGAACCCGTTTGTTTCTAACCTTTTGACTTCCTCTTTTAAAGCCTTCGACCGATCTCTATTGTATTGCCTCTTCTTTTGTCGAACTGGGATTATAAAAGGGCTGATGTTTAGGGAATGGCTCATGATAGAGGGGCTGATTCCAACCATGTCTGAATGAGTCCAAGTGAAAACATCCTTGTTAAGCTGCAAGAACTGAACTAGGTCACTCCTCAAGGGTTATGTCAACCTTTTCCCTATCTTGATAACTTTGGTCTTATCCTTTGGATCAACGCTTACTTCCTCCAAATCCTCTATCGGTTTTCTCCTTTCAATGTCCCCTCGAGAATCCAAATCTTTTAAAATTTCCTCTTCCTCTTCCATATTTATGTCATTGATTCTCTTCCTTTTTCGTTTCAAGGAAGTGTACCTATCATTTGTACATTTGTAAGTTTTATTGATTTTTATTTTTGCTTCGAATGTTGGATGTAAGAATCCATTATTCGAAGGTCGAAAAATAGTAGAAGAATCAAAGTACGAAAAATATTCCCTTTTGTATTCGTCAACCATTGCGAAGTACAATTCGCGAGAACTAAATAGTTCCCCTATGATGGTACCCCATCCTTGTTTCGTTAAAAACTTCAGCATTAGGTATTTGAAAGAGACAAAAGCATCCATTTCCTCCAGAGCAGGTTGACCGAAGAAGGCATTGTAGTAAGATGGTTGGTCGATCACAACAAATATAGTTTCAAAGGTTCGGTGGAGCGGAGACAACCCATCTTGGACCAGGAGGTTGATCTGTCCCACTGGAGTTGAACCCTTATTGTTGAAGCCGAAGATTGGCTTATTGCTTGGTTCTAACTTCTCTGTGGAGATTCCCATCTGATCAAAAGCATGTTTAAAGATGACACTGATTGTGCTTCTAGTATCAACAAGGATCTTGGCTACAACAAAGAGCCCAATCTAAGCTATTATTATGAGAGGTTCATTGTGCAGTTGACGGACTCCTTTCTTCATCTCGTTTGGAGAAATCACCAGGTTGTGCATCTTGAGAGTGTAACGGGCATTCTTCAAGGAGGGTTCCTCTTGAATTGAGAATATCCCTTCGCGGGCCTCCTTTAGGTATTGATTTCTACCTACTGGGCAATTCCCAGCAGGGTATGGCCCACCATGGATTACATTGATTTGGTTTATTGGTGGATCCAAGTCTAAATGACCTTCCTCCACAGGGGCTTCTACTGCGTTAGCTGAAACCTTTTGTTGTCCATTTTTATGCTGGGCAGATAATGGCTTGTTTAGAACTAACTCTTTATATGTCCCTCGCGGATAAGCTTATGAATAATCCCATCCAAAACCTTGCACTCATCTTTATGTTCGTTTGTTTTGTGATACTCGCAATATTTTTTGCTAGCATGAGGTTCAGGGCAATTCTTGGCTTCGAACGAGACGGGGAAGTTATTGACCCTTTCTTTTGCCATAGCATACACAAAGAAGATGGGCTTGTTTAAAGCGATTGAGTTGGAATTAGAATCCTCCCATCTTGGCCTTTTCTGATTTCCATCTTGACTGAACCTTCCACCTTGGGGTTTTCGACCGAAGCTCGGCTTTCCTCCTTCCCCTCGAGGTCCGAACTTCTTCTTTGTAAAGTACAATTCATCCATCTGGATGAACTTGTCAGCTTGAAAGTGGAAGTTTTGTAAGTCTTTATAGCCATGAACGTATAATTCCTTTCAAAAGGGGGTGTACTCCTAATTAACCTTGAATTCATAGCAATTAACTTGTCACGATCATTCATATCTTTTGCCTTTAATGCTTCTACGTTGAACATTTTCAAGTAATCTTCTAGGGACTCTCCTTGCCTCTACTTGATATTAGCAATGAATGTGTAGTCAATGGTCGGATCCTTACAGATGCAAAATTACACGGAGAATTCATAGGCGAACTATTTCCATGAGTAGATGGTATTCTCTCTGTATTGACGGTATCATTTGACTGTTGGTCTTTGGAGGGTTACTGGGAAAAGACGACATCTAACGGCCCCCGAAGCATTACAGAGATCCATTTGACTGTCGAAAGCCATTAGATGATCATCAGGGTCAGTAGTTTCGAGATACTTTATAGTGGGAACCTTCACCTTAGATGGTATTATAGTGCTTATGATTTCATCGGTAAAAGAGCTACTCTTTCAATATCGTTAATCCTATCATCCTAGGTTCTTTTCCCTTTGCTTCCCAACAGGTCCTCGACAGTTTTTCTAGTGATGTCTTTGACATAATCCTATGTGTTGTCATAATTCGTCCTCTTAGGATCATAACCTTTAGAAGTAGAGCTCCCAGAGTGCTCCTGGTCACATTGATTTCCTTGATGATCTATCCATGTTAAAAGGGATCTTTTTCATAGAGGAAGCTGCTTTGAGCTTTTCTTTTGCTTCAGAGTGTCGGACGTGAGGCTTTCTCTTCAAAGACTCATTCACCTCCCTTTGGTTGGACTTAGTGAGCTTTGAATATTTCTACACTTGATTAGCGTTCATTTGAGCTTACATTTCCTAGATCTGTTTCTCTAGAACCATGATTTTAGCGGCATTTTCCTCCACGGCATTTGGGTTTGGTGGTGGCACCGGGTTGGAAGTTGTTCCTTCTTCATTATTGTTTAGATTGAACATTGAACCCATGTTTCCTTCAAGGGTTGCATTAGGAAATGGTTCCTTATTTCATTGCTCTAATCATTTTGATTTCATCTTCCCCTGCTATGGAGCAATAAGTTTACCAAATTAATTTTTAATTGGGTAAATACGAAGTCGGAGGTTTAAGCTCTCCTTCTAGCGCCAAAATGTTAACGATATTTTTCGTCAACACCCAAACTAGGATGAACAATGCATATATTTAGTGGCTTGATACAAGAGTAATCTAAAGGTCATCATAATGCAGCCTTGAATCAGTGCTCTTTAACAAGTTCCATTGTTTCATAGGCATCAAGTCCTTAAGTCCGAAGATTGGGTATTCTTCCCTCATGGGGTGAGTATCACTCTTACGAGACTACAAAGTCAGTGACAACCTAGGGAGAAAGGTTTTACAAGTTAAATAAGGCTGAAACCTTACGCAACAATCACTTTTAGATCCAGGATAAAGTAATATACATCGTGCAAAGAGGAAATAGGCTAATGCTTCTCAACGCCTGGGTTGTGAACAAGCTAGAACACTTAATGACTTATATGATACTTCCGCATCGAACCAGCCCAGAAGTGCTTTGGTTGCATCCGCTATCAAGCCACAAGCTTACACCAAGCTCTCTTTCGAGGTTGGGTTGCATTAGGCTCACTAAAAGAGCTAAGTCACATAAGGACCACTCAAAAGGGGGCAAAAGCCTTGGTTTTACCCAGGACCTTCCCTCTTTACGAAGGAGTTGTGGTTAACTCCTTCAGAAGAAAGGTTAGCGTTAACTACCTGTCTAATCGTTATAAACACTACATGATTATCAAATCGAGAAATGTTTAAGTCCTGGAATTCTCCTTTTATTTATTGCGGATATATTACAAGAGTTGAAGAAATCCCCAATTCAATTTGGAAATTAGCATTAGCTCTTGAAAAGAAGAGAACAAGATTGAGAAATGAGAATTCGGCCCCCAAAATGAGACCCCTAGGGTCTTATTTATAAACAAATCAGCGCCCCTTCTGTCATTGGGCCAGCAGAAGTCCCTTTCAGCCGCTTTTCCCTTCGGTTCTGGACGCTTTGGCTCTCGGACGCTCTTTCGACTTTGCTTATGGCCTTTAGGGTGTCTATTTTGGCTCTCAGAAAGATGGTCTCGGTCTTTGGAGCTTCTCTTTGATGTTATTTCTACCTCCTTTTTATCAATACCAAGCTTGTTGGTATGGCTAGCTTTAGGAAAGGCTTTCGACTTCCGGTTAAGAGCATCCGGCCATGAGCTCTTTGTCTTGACATCAATTCTTTGTGAAGTTTACCTTCGTGCTTTAAGTGTGTTGTTTGGGAACCGCCACCCTTTTAGGCACCGACACTAAGTGAATGAGTGTGTATGGCTTGTTTTCTCTTAGAAGCTTTGACTTGCCTTTCAGTAGATCCTTGAAGTGAGATTCGACTTTATAGCAGGGCACTTCCGGTGCTTTATTGGTTGTCTTCTAAAGTTGTCTCTCGGTGATCATCAAATTAGGGTCTCGGTAGTTGGTTTCCGGATAGATCCCCCATGTTTCGGGCTATGTGCTTTTAGTGCTTCCGTCTCTTTTGTACCGACACTAAGTATGTTAACGCCGATGGCCCTTTTGCCCTTCTGGGTCTCGGATTGTAGGTTTCTTAGTCTTTCTCTTCATTAGCTTTTGGTTTTGGATGACCTTTCGTTAGCTATCATTCATGTCAGAATTACCCCGTCGTCACTCTTCCTTCGGACCTGAGGCTCTCCTTTTTTATGATGTTTTCGGTTACTCGTTATTTTGAATGCCTCTCTTATACTCTCGGTTTTATCCTGTACCTTGTCTTTCACTTTTGGATTACTCTTTTCTGCTTGCGTTGGTCCAATGCCTGTAACGTCCCGTATTTTTACGGTATAATAATTAATTAATTAATTATTTTAAAAAGTGATTTATAGATTAAAATGGTTATTTAATTAAATAATATGGAATATTTAATTAATATTTATAATATAAAAATATATTATAATTTTGAAATAATCAAAAGTAGCTAAATTCACAATACAGTGTGAATTGGATCATATATAAGGTAGAATACAGTTTAGAATTGAATTTGAATAACGAATATATTATTTAAACGATGCTAGAACGTATAAATTATAATTTAATTAAAATCGAGCCTGTAATGGCGCGGTAGTTCGTAATTTGGCGATTCGAACTTTAAACGAATATACAGAATCCGTTTTAACTCGGATTTCTGTGAAACAAGAAACGTTCGGAGCTGGTGAAGTATATTTTTCTAATGGAAGAGAAAATCGAGATTTCATCGTGTAGATTGTGAGTTGTGTCCAAATCAAATTTTCAAAAAGTCGTTATGGAATTCCTTTATAGTTTATAATGATTTATTTATATCGTAAATGGATTTTCAATATAAATTGAACACCGCTTTAATCCGGATTTGAAAAGTCGAGTTATAAATTCAGATAGAAATATTTTGGAGCTGCATGATATTCTATTTTGAATATATACGATAATATTAATTTATTAATATTAAATTTAATTATTTTTAAATATATTAATATTTAAATGGGTTTATTTAGAGCTTTAAAAATAACAGGTTTTGCAAATGATCTCCGTTTTCGACGAAACTAATTTTGTTGGATCTGGAATATTAAATTATTGCTAGATTTCAATTTCCATGATTTTTGGAGTCAGTGTGTGGCCGTACGGATTTTTAATGTGAAAAACAGTTGATAATTTGACCTTTAAAAATACCCTATGTGAGCAAATGGAGTCGGAATTCGACGAAACAAATTTCGTTGGGTCCGTAATGTCGAACTATAGCTGCATGCCCATTTTCATGATTTTTGGATATTATGTGTGATCATATGGATTTTTAGATGGAAAATACAAATAGAATAATGATATAAAATAATAAAAAATATATGAAGCTTCTATCATAAGCTAACATTATTTTATAAATACCCTATTCATTTCCTAAACCCTTAGACTTTTGTTCCCTGGACAAAATCTATCCGCCGCTAGCAAAATATCCACAGAGTAAAAACGGAGAGTTCAAAAATCAAAATAAAATTGTATAAATTGTTATAAATCCGAAAACTAGAGTATTAGAGTTCGTATAGAGTATCTCTTCATTTCTATATTGTTCACGTTGGGTTTGAAGGCATTTTTGTTCAGTGTTTTGTACAGCGTCGGTATGCTGAACTCTAGGGCTCCGGGTTTTGGCTAATTGAAGCAATAATGTGTGAAATAAATCATTTTTTGGAAAGATGAGGTGATTTCGAACTTGTAGAAGGATTTTGGTTGGATTCCAGGAATTTTAATGTCGATCCGCATATACATAATGTGGAGAAGGTTGTTCGACGGATTTTGAAGGAAGGGGTCGAGCTGAATCTGATAAGCATGGGGTGGTGGAGAGGGTGGCGAGAAGAATGGCAGTGGTCTCGGTGTGGAAGTTCGTGCCAAGATGAGTGAGGATGGGGGATCTACGAATAGAAATGGCCATGTTTACTGTAGGTGAAGTCTTCATCGGTGGAGAAGAAGGGGAACGAGGGTTTGGTTTCCGGGCTTGGTTTTGGGCCGATTTGTTTTATTAGTGAGGCCCGGTTTGAAATATAATTACTTAGTTTCAATTTAAACTATTTAAAATGTTTATATAAATTTGTGATTACAATATTCCGCTCGTACGAATTCAGAATCCAACGCCATCTGAAGCATTGGAACCGTATGAAAGAATACTACACAGTGAACCCAGTTTTGAAACTAATTGGAGTTCGTTACAATTTATAGTGAAATAAATTGTCGAATCTGAATCAACCAACAATTATCGTTACTTAACGATGATCGTCCAATGTGAGTAAATCTCACTAACTCTGTACAGTGTAATTTTTTTATAAATATAATCTAGTATTGATAAATGATGATTAATTGCTATGTGTTGATTGTTTGGTTGGATTGCTGATTTATTGGTTGAAATTATAGATAACGATATACATATATATATCGTTATTCAAATATTGATTCTGTTTATCAAATATTTCATATTGGAATGAAATCGATGTTATTTATATTGTTTAACATCTGTGATGTAGGGAAACAGGTTGGAGGGATCCAACTGGATTCCTCAATATTTATAATATTGTTAGTTTTCATTGTGATATATAATGTGGTATATAATCTGTGATTGATTATGATGACACTGGTCATGTTATTTGGTATTTTAAGTACCATACGAGATACTGGAATGTAAAAAAGGAAATTTTCAAAGTGAATATTGAAAATGACATATTTACATGTAAAATGAATAGAATTATATAAAAGGATTTATATAAAATAAATAGAATTATATAAAAGGAAAGGATATATATTAAATAAATAGAATTATATAAAAGGTTTTATATAAAATGAATAGAATTATATAAAAGGATTTATATAAAATGAATAGAATTATATAAAAGGATTTTTATAAAATGAATAGAATTATATAAAAGGATTTATGTAGAATAAATAGAATTATAAAAGGAATATTGATTTAGAAAGTAAATAGAACTATAAAAGGGAAATATTTGGAAAATGAATAGAGTTTTATAAAAAGAGAATTTTACATTAGGAAGGTTTAGACCCGTGCTTCGCACACGGGTGTAACATGATAAAGGATTTAAATAAATATTTTGCAAATAAAATATTATAAAGGAATTTGGAGTTTGAATTAGGAATTTAAATGGAATTACTGAAATTAGAAACTGACTGAAAATTAGTTGATTTGAATAGCTTTCTGGGTATCGATCTGATGTTGGTTTCGGCTTTCGGGGTTTATGTGACGACAAGGAATTTCGCTCGGTCCGAACCAGTCGCTAAACCGACCCAGACCGTTCGAAACGCCCTATCGTTTGAGAACACGACAAAACATAACGCATACAGAAGAACATTTCATTGTTATTACAACAACGCATCAGATTACAAGAATACACAGAGTATAAACGAATATTACACAGAGATATCAGAGATTTAATTTACATTTAAATACATAGCAGCGGAAAAATAATACAATACACAACTAGAAGTAGATATACGGATACAAAGCTTTCCGGATATCGTTCCAGCTGTAAACCAGGATCCTGTGAATATACATCTGCAAAAACCAAAACTACTAGCTGCCCGTGTCAAAATAGGGGCACCCAGAGTTTAGGTTTAAACAATAAACTCCAGGTCAGTCATGTGACTGGTGTGAGAACTAAAACAGTTATTAATCTTTATTTTTAAAGTTAGGTAAATCAAGGGACCACGCCGTATAACACGGAACGGGTTTCCTCCCAAGAATACCAGTGCATAGAACAAACAGCGCAATGCTAATTAAAGAAAAATGAAGCTGTTATAAGACCCAGGTCCTATCACACAATGCAACGCAAGCCGGGGGATAGGGTTTTCCCTTATAACAGCCAAAGCATGCTTGATACGTTTGAAACAAATCATTTGATACTATAATAAGTGCATAGTGTATAAAACAACTTCAAATCATAAGTATCAATCATAGGCGGCATGAGCGTCCCATGCCACTATGTCGCCATATATAGGTTTACAAATAAAACCGCAAATGTCACGTATTTGGAAATTGGATTTCCGTCTATGAACCGAGGCAAAAGATAGTCCTCAACCGATTCGAGACGCTCTAGCCCGCCCCTCAGGCAAGCGCGCAGGCAAGCCTTGGATCGTCAGGGCCGGTCCACACGGAGTGGATTATTATGCCTGAACAATACGTCTCCCCACCCTATGGGGTGTAAGTCTGGTCCGTCAGCCGACCAGAATGCATTCGGCCGAAACCGATATAACCGAGGCGCCTCGCAACCGCAACAACCACATAAGTCAAACTTCTCAGGGCGTGTAAAACCACTGACGCCACTTCTAGCTAGAAAGAAACGCAAGTCCTCCCTGAGGTCCGTCTCCCGTTTTTGGTTCATACCGGGTGTGAAACACGCGAGGTAAACGCTACACAAAGCTACGCCACAAAGGCCGTGCTTTGATCATCACTACAAGACTCTGCTTTTCAACAAAAGCCTCGATCAATTGCCACTTAGGCATGCCACACAGGCAATTCACTCCATGCGTTTGATATCCATCAATATATAACCCCTGAGCTCGTACGTCTCAGAGAAGGGCGTTAAGCAAGAGAATAAATTCTCCGCCGCCAAACAGATATATATTTAATAGAGATCAATCACACGGACTAAAATCCAATGTCAGACACACAGTCCATTTACAAGTCCGTTTTGGGTCTGAACGAAACCGGAGGCACCTAGTACCCCGCATATCCATCGATCTCCAAGTACGTCTGGACGATCACTAACTGTTTCCATCTTCTTGGATGTACAGCCCAATCAAGATCATCAGTAATTACCCAAACGACGTGAAAACCTCCGGTCTTCGACCATCGTCTTCATCTTCGACTTATCGTCGTATCAGTTATTCAGAATGGGATTAACCCGGTCTTTCCGAATAACTCGCGTATATTTTAAATAAGTGTTACACAAACACAACATACGCCTCATTCCAATTCATTAGTCACTAACCGTAAATTAATCAAGAGAATAATTCCCCAAACATTAACCCCGAAGGCCGAAACCAACATCAGATCAATATCCAGAAAACCATTCTGCTTGGCTAACCGACAGTTAGTTTCTAAATTTCACGTTCATAGGGAAAGATTCCCATAAATTTTATCAAAGATAAATTCCTTGAATTTATTCTTTAATCTACTTTTGAATATCAATTCAAACTAGTCGGGATTAGCGAACCTTACCGAAGTAATCATTTGTTTTAATTTCCCAATCCCAACCTATTCATCCCATGAAGTAAAACTGGTTATACTTCATATCTAACACCACGGTGTTATCGGCAAATTCAATTACCGTTTCACGTCCAAATCTAATTAAAGATTTAACTATCGCCTGGAGCAAAACTGGTGATACTCCATTTCGATTATTTCAATCTAATTAAAGATTCATTAAAACTCCACTTAGTTTTAATCTGTGACTGGGTTAAAGAATCAGTGTCATTTAAAACACGGTTCACGATAAACCCAAAATCACATCACATTTCAATCAGTCCCTAATTGTAAATTAGCAAGTGAGCAATTCCCTAAGTATTAATCCCGAAGGCCGAAACCAACATCAGATCAATACCTCGGAAACTATTCAACTTAACTAATCTCCAGTTAGTTTCTGATTTTCTTAACTCCTTTAGGTCTAAGAACTGTATTATTGAAGATACCGTTCACGACAACCCAAAATCTCATTTCATTAATGATCGGGTTAAAGAACGAGTGTTATTTAAAACACTGTCCACGACAAACCCAAAAATCAATATCAATTCAATTCCAATTAAATATTATTTAATTGGTACACTTCATTAAATCTAAATAAAAAGATTTAATCTTTTCTCAACTGGGTTCAAGAACAGTGTTAGTGAAGACACCATTCACGACAAACCCAAATCACATTTGATATTCAATACAAGGCACTGAATAGAAAATATATCGGCTTATATTCAATATCAAATTCTACGATTAACAAATGTCGTATTGGAAATAACGATATAAATATATATCTTTCAAATTTCCATAACAACACCTGTATAATCACGAATTTCACCATCGAAATATTCCGAAGACAATTTCGATTCAAATCCATTCCAATGCAATCATTGGAAATTTTGGTTATTTTTAAAACCCCTTTTCGAATTCAATTTATTTATTAAAAATAAATAGAATTATAATTCTAGTTCAAAACTAGTACATTTCGATAAAAATTTATTTTTATCCTTTCAAATATGGAGTTTTTCATCCCAAATCTTCACAAATCATTTCTTATGATTTTACACAAATTATTACTATTTTTAATAATTTTATCAAGGCCCGTACAGTCGATTTCCATCAATGGCCATCGAACTGCACTTACAGCGACCTTTTTCAAATTTGATTTGGACGTAACTCCAAATCCAACCGTTAGATTTCAAATTTCTAATATTCGTTAGAAAGCTCTTTTCGATACGAACCCAACGGTTCCGGTCTTAGGAGAATCCGACGGTCGGATCTCCCGTAATGTCCGTTTGAAATAAATGGTCGAAATTCACGAACTGCCGCGGCGCGGCGCGTTCTATTCAGGCCATTATATTATATATATTATATATATAATATATATTTCGTCGATTTCTATTTAAAAAGAATTATATAAATAGTTTTAAATTCGTTTCAAAAGCAATTTCAACTTCC
Source organism: Allium sativum (assembly GCA_030737875.1). NCBI lineage: Eukaryota > Viridiplantae > Streptophyta > Magnoliopsida > Asparagales > Amaryllidaceae > Allium > Allium sativum. The sequence goes on along the minus strand of CM060919.1, from coordinate 560,987,982 downwards.
ATTTCAATTCAAATCAAAATTGAATTCTTCTTTATAAATTCGCTTTAAAATTCATTTCTATTCAATTCAAATTTCAATTCAATTTGAATTCATTTCAATTCGCTTTCAATTCAATTTGAATTCGTTTTCAATTCATTTCGAAATCGTTTTCAATTCAATTCATTTCGAAATCGCTTTCAATTCAATTCATTTCGAAATCGCTTAAAATCGATATAAATATCGTTCACGTCAAAATGGCGTCAATCTAATCAACACGGCTTCATAAATTTCTATTTTCAAATATTCTATTTCAAATATTTCTTTTTCAAAATAGTTGTTATTATCAAAATATTTCGTTCAACACATGACCAATCTCAATGGATGAGTACTGTCAACACATGAACCTTTATTTTATATTGATAAAGATGTAAACTTTATTACTAAAATATTTCGTTCAACACATGACCAATCTCAATGGATGAGTACTGTCAACACATGAACTTTTATTTTATATTGATAAAGATGTAAACTTTATTACTAAAATATTTCGTTCAACACATGACCAATCTCAATGGATGAGTACTGTCAACACATGAACGTTTATTTTATATATTCTTTATTTTTCAAATTGGAATGAGGCCCAATCAATTACCATATAATGTTAATTATATGGATTTTCATACAACACATGTATATAATAGCATTGAAAATAATCAACCATCAACCAAAGTGCACTACACTGTATAAGCATCAAATATAGATATTCAACGCTTATAACAGCCTGTCAATCAATCGATCGACATATTTAATCAATCAGGATGAGTGAACTTCAAATTTCATCCCAACACCCGTGTGGGGTTTCAGACAATCAAACACATATTTTATTTGTGCTGTTGGGCGATGTGTAAAATTTATCGTCCCAATCAATGTCCTTTAAATAGGTGTACATAAACAAACCGTCCGGTTTGTAAATGAATATTTATTTATTCACATTCACGTTAAAAGTTATATTTTTAACGATAAAACATTTTATTTCAACCTATGAATTTCTATTCAATTCATTTATTCAATAAAATGATATTTTTATTTTTCTAACATATTTTAGAAAATTTCGGCGGCATAACGGCACGATACTAGAAACGGGACGAGGCCTAGCCTTATCCCCGGTCTAGTGAAGGCCCACGCCATTCACACATCAATCAAATCACCAAACAACCAATTTCTAATCAAATCATATAACTAATCTATGCAACCAAACAAACAAGTCCATGGTCTGTGGACGATTGTGTCGGGTGCTACTAAGCACCGTCTGCATCCTAGTATATATATAAAACTAGAAAAGAAATTGAAAGGTGAGAAATTCTCACATATAGCTATCCTAGCTCCACGGCTCTTCATTTGCAGAAGTCTTCGTCGTCATCGCATCCTTTTTCATCTTCGTTGCCCGCTTTCACTACCTATGTAAAAATCGAATTTTTACTTCGCTATTCAATATATAAAAATCATATTTTTGTCGCTAACTTCATATTGTGAAAATAGAATTTTCATCGCTATTTCATATTTGTAAAAATAGAATTTTCATTTCGTTATACTTTATATAAAAATTGAATTTTTTACTGCGGTGTTATATAGATAAAAATTATATTTTTATCACGCTATTTTACACATAAAGATTTCTCCTTTTCTAAAATAAAGATTTCGCCTTTATAAAAACATAGACTTCACCCTTTCAAATTTAAAGATTTCATCTTTATAAAATCTCAATTTTATTTTTCTACACATATAAAGGTGATATTTTAATCTTCCTATCATGTAAAAATCATATTTTTATAAATAAAAATATAATCTTTTCAATTTTAAAAATCAAATCTTTATATATATTTTATTTTTAGCTTTTATAAATGCTAATTCATACATAAAAAAACTGATTTTATAAATAAAACTATAATTAAAACTTACAGTGAGTTGCAGAGAGGAGGGGGGGTTTTCAGCGTCGATCAGGAGGGGATCTTCGGTTGGTGGCGCGACGCGAGGCAGAGGAGGGGGAAGGCGGTCGGCGTCGGTCGAAGGGAGGGGAGGGGGTTGCGCGCTTGGAGGTTGCGACGGGGGGGGGGGGGGGGGGGGGGGGTGTTCGATCGCGTCCGCGAGGGAAAGGGGGGGTTTCGAGGTGGCGCCCCACCTCTGTGGAGGCGGCGGCGACTGATCGGGGGGGGGGGGGGGGGGGCGCTCCTCCGATCCTCTTTCCTCTTTTTTTTTATTTTTTTTATTTTGTTCGATTGCAAATATGAGGGGGGGGCCAGAACGGTTAAAGGGGGAGAGGGTTTTTTTATTTTATTTATTTTTTTATTATTTTATTATTTTTAAAAGTTGACTTTTACATACGTCATCTAAACGAGGCCCACCACCTGTCGTCCATAGCGTTTAACCCCCATTCCGAACACAATGGGATATGCATCGCAAGCTGATTCGATCACTTTGATCAGTTTCCGTTGAATTTACTTTTAAATCACTATATTGAATTTTGAACGTATATTTCAAATTACCGGGGCCGCATACGAACTTTAAAAATTCCAGAAAAATATTTTCTAGCTTCGTATTGACGATACGGTCCTAACAAAACTAGTTTCGTCGAATTCTGAGACCGTTGGAAAAATGGCCATTTTCCAGTCGATTAAAATCAACTGAAACTGGTCAAACGCGTTTTCCTTTGCCACGCTCACATATTGAATCGAAAAATTATGAAATTTGAAACCTAGCAATAACTTCACATCCCGGCCCCAACAAAACTGGTTTCGTCGAAATCCGAGGTCGTTTGCGAAATGTCCATTTTTAAGGGCCTGAATTCCATAGCGACTATTCAGAATTTTCAACTGGACATATCTTTTGATCCCCGCTATGAAATTTCAATTATTCGGATTCGTTGGAAATATATTCACAATTAGATCCTATTATTTTTGGTTTCACTAAAATCCGGATTGTTTTGCACCCGGTACATTCAATTGAAGTTTGAAATCGAATTATCGAACTACCGCGCCATTTTCAATTCTATTTATAATTATATATTAATATTTATATTCTAACGACGGCGTATATAATATATACGTCGAATTATATTCAAAACAAATTTCTCGTCGATTTTATTTAAAATAATTCATTTTAAATAGCCAAAACTCGCTAAAATTGCCAAAATAAAAATTTTAAACTGGCCCAGAATTTCGGGTTATTACAATCTCCCCCACTTAAAACTTTTCGTCCCCGAAAAGGAACAAAGTCTAAAGTGGTTTGATTACTCAACTCTACGCTCGATCTGGCTTCTATTCTCCAACTCTTTAGTTTCTGAGAATTTTTAAAATCTCAAAAATTTGGCTAACACCCTAAATTTTCGAAAAATTTCGCCATAACCTCCCCTGCAATGGGAGCATCGGGGAATTTCAAATAGCTTCCCCGGTCCTTCAGATCTCAAAAAGAAAAAGAAAAAGCCAAGCGGCTAGCCAATAGGCTCATAAAATCATCATCACCCAAACAAAACAGTAAATTATGTAGTAAACATGTACCTATTTGTCGGGCAAACAAATTTTATTCTCTGCTCTAGCCTCCTTGCTATGACCTGTTCAATGTAAGTACAAGTATATGCAAGCAAATGCGACCAAATTTCAATACAATTCAATATTTGTTTCAAATTAGGCATAATGGTTCTAAATTTTCAAACAAACAACTCAAACATCAATCAATTAGTGGATTAGAGTTTCAAATTCATAATTTGGATACATATACAAAAATCAGATTTTTGATGCCAAATCACAACAATAAGCCCTATCTAATTTTGGTTCTCACACCAGTCAATAGGAAGTATATAGATATTTCACGTTCGTCACTCGAATATAAATTCTAATGATGGAGCTCCATCATCAAAATCATCTCCGGGCGATTAGAGTGTAATTCTATATCTATCCAATATATCAAAACTTCGAATACACGCTAGCTAGGCGCATACGCAAAAATCTTTATATTTTGGATTGTCCTAATCAATATAAAATAAATAATCAAATACGAATAATTGATTTAAATTTTCAAAACAAAATTTGTTTTCATTTTAAAAATATACTCTTCACACTCGTTCTAGGATACCACTGATCCTATCTCTAACGAGTCATTCCCATTGGATATTACTAATCCAATATCTGATGAATTCTTTCGTACGGTTCTAATGTGTCTTGTTCTCTGCTTTGTAAACCAAAGCTCTGATACCAACTGTGACGGCAAGGAATTTCGCTCGGTCCGAACCAGTCGCTAAACCGACCCAGACCGTTCGAAACGCCCTATCGTTTGAGAACACGACAAAACAGAACGCATACAGAAGAACATTTCATTGTTATTACAACAACGCATCAGATTACAAGAATACACAGAGTATAAACGAATATTACACAGAGATATCAGAGATTTAAATTACATTTAAATACATAGCAGCGGAAAAATAATACAATACACAACTAGAAGTAGATATACGGATACAAAGCTTTCCGGATATCGTTCCAGCTATAAACCAGGATCCTGTGAATATACATCTGCAAAAACCAAAACTACTAGCTGCCCGTGTCAAAATAGGGGCACCCAGAGTTTAGGTTAAAACAATAAACTCTAGGTCAGTCATGTGACTGGTGTGAGAACTAAAACAGTTATTAATCTTTATTTTTAAAGTTAGGTAAATCAAGGGACCACGCCGTATAACACGGAACGGGTTTCCTCCCAAGAATACCAGTGCATAGAACAAACAGCGCAATGCTAATTAAAGAAAAATGAAGCTGTTATAAGACCCAGGTCCTATCACACAATGCAACGCAAGCCGGGGGATAGGGTTTTCCCTTATAACAGCCAAAGCATGCTTGATACGTTTGAAACAAATCATTTGATACTATAATAAGTGCATAGTGTATAAAACAACTTCAAATCATAAGTATCAATCATAGGCGGCATGAGCGTCCCATGCCACTATGTCGCCATATATAGGTTTACAAATAAAACCGCAAATGTCACGTATTTGGAAATTGGATTTCCGTCTATGAACCGAGGCAAAAGATAGTCCTCAACCGATTCGAGACGCTCTAGCCCGCCCCTCAGGCAAGCGCGCAGGCAAGCCTTGGATCGTCAGGGCCGGTCCACACGGAGTGGATTATTATGCCTGAACAATACGTCTCCCCACCCTATGGGGTGTAAGTCTGGTCCGTCAGCCGACCAGAATGCATTCGGCCGAAACCGATATAACCGAGGCGCCTCGCAACCGCAACAACCACATAAGTCAAACTCGTCAGGGCGTGTAAAACCACTGACGCCACTTCTAGCTAGAAAGAAACGCAAGTCCTCCCTGAGGTCCGTCTCCCGTTTTTGGTTCATACCGGGTGTGAAACACGCGAGGTAAACGTTACACAAAGCAACGCCACAAAGGCCGTGCTTTGATCATCACCACAAGACTCTGCTTTTCAACAGAAGCCTCGATCAATTGCCACTTAGGCATGCCACACAGGCAATTCACTCCATGCGTTTGATATCCATCAATATATAACCCCTGAGCTCGTACGTCTCAGAGAAGGGTGTTAAGCAAGAGAATAAATTCTCCGCCGCCAAACAGATATATATTTAATAGAGATCAATCACACGGACTAAAATCCAATGTCAGACACACAGTCCATTTACAAGTCCGTTCTGGGTCTGAACGAAACCGGAGGCACCTAGTACCCCGCATATCCATCGATCTCCAAGTACGTCTGGACGATCACTAACTGTTTCCATCTTCTTGGGTGTACAGCCTAATCAAGATCATCAGTAATTACCCAAACGACGTGAAAACCTCCGGTCTTCGACCATCGTCTTCATCTTCGACTTATCGTCGTATCAGTTATTCAGAATGGGATTAACCCGGTCTTTCCGAATAACTCGCGTATATTTTAAATAAGTGTTACACAAACACAACATACGCCTCATTCCAATTCATTAGTCACTAACCGTAAATTAATCAAGAGAATAATTCCCCAAACATTAACCCCAAAGGCCGAAACCAACATCAGATCAATATCCAGAAAACCATTCTGCTTGGCTAACCGACAGTTAGTTTCTAAATTTCACGTTCATAGGGAAAGATTCCCATAAATTTTATCAAAGATAAATTCCTTGAATTTATTCTTTAATCTACTTTTGAATATCAATTCAAACTAGTCGGGATTAGCGAACCTTACCGAAGTAATCATTTGTTTTAATTTCCCAATCCCAACCTATTCATCCCATGAAGTAAAACTGGTTATACTTCATATCTAACACCACGGTGTTATCGGTAAATTCAATTACCATTTCACGTCCAAATCTAATTAAAGATTTAACTATCGCCTGGAGCAAAACTGGTGATACTCCATTTCGATTATTTCAATCTAATTAAAGATTCATTAAAACTCCACTTAGTTTTAATCTGTGACTGGGTTAAAGAATCAGTGTCATTTAAAACACGGTTCACGATAAACCCAAAATCACATCACATTTCAATCAGTCCCTAATTGTAAATTAGCAAGTGAGCAATTCCCTAAGTATTAATCCCGAAGGCCGAAACCAACATCAGATCAATACCTCGGAAACTATTCAACTTAACTAATCTCCAGTTAGTTTCTGATTTTCTTAACTCCTTTAGGTCTAAGAACTGTATTATTGAAGATACCGTTCACGACAACCCAAAATCTCATTTCATTAATGATCGGGTTAAAGAACGAGTGTTATTTAAAACACTGTCCACGACAAACCCAAAAATCAATATCAATTCAATTCCAATTAAATATTATTTAATTGGTACACTTCATTAAATTTAAATAAAAAGATTTAATCTTTTCTCAACTGGGTTCAAGAACAGTGTTAGTGAAGACACCATTCACGACAAACCCAAATCACATTTGATATTCAATACAAGGCACTGAATAGAAAATATATCGGCTTATATTCAATATCAAATTCTACGATTAACAAATGTCGTATTGGAAATAACGATATAAATATATATCTTTCAAATTTCCATAACAACACCTGTATAATCACGAATTTCACCATCGAAATATTCCGAAGACAATTTCGATTCAAATCCATTCCAATGCAATCATTGGAAATTTCGGTTATTTTTAAAACCCCTTTTCGAATTCAATTTATTTATTAAAAATAAATAGAATTATAATTCTAGTTCAAAACTAGTTCATTTCGATAAAAATTTATTTTTATCCTTTCAAATATGGAGTTTTTCATCCCAAATCTTCACAAATCATTTCTTATGATTTTACACAAATTATTACTATTTTTAATAATTTTATCAAGGCCCGTACAGTCGATTTCCATCAATGTCCATCGAACTGCACTTACAGCGACCTTTTTCAAATTTGATTTGGACGTAACTCCAAATCCAACCGTTAGATTTCAAATTTCTAATATTCGTTAGAAAGCTCTTTTCGATACGAACCCAACGGTTCCGGTCTTAGGAGAATCCGACGGTCGGATCTCCCGTAATGTCCGTTTGAAATAAATGGTCGAAATTCACGAACTGCCGCGGCGCGGCGCGTTCTATTCAGGCCATTATATTATATATATAATATATATAATATATATTCCGTCGATTTCTATTTAAAACGAATTATATAAATAGTTTTAAATTCGTTTCAAAAGCAATTTCAACTTCCATTTCAATTCAAATCAAAATTGAATTCTTCTTTATAAATTCGCTTTAAAATTCATTTCTATTCAATTCAAATTTCAATTCAATTTGAATTCATTTCAATTCGCTTTCAATTCAATTTGAATTCGTTTTCAATTCATTTCGAAATCGTTTTCAATTCAATTCATTTCGAAATCGCTTTCAATTCAATTCATTTCGAAATCGCTTAAAATCGATATAAATATCGTTCACGTCAAAATGGCGTCAATCTAATCAACACGGCTTCATAAATTTCTATTTTCAAATATTCTATTTCAAATATTTCTTTTTCAAAATAGTTGTTATTATCAAAATATTTCGTTCAACACATGACCAATCTCAACGGATGAGTACTGTCAACACATGAACCTTTATTTTATATTGATAAAGATGTAAACTTTATTACTAAAATATTTCGTTCAACACATGACCAATCTCAATGGATGAGTACTGTCAACACATGAACTTTTATTTTATATTGATAAGGATGTAAACTTTATTACTAAAATATTTCGTTCAACACATGACCAATCTCAATGGATGAGTACTGTCAACACATTAACGTTTATTTTATATATTCTTTATTTTTCAAATTGGGATGAGGCCCAATCAATTACCATATAATGTTAATTATATGGATTTTCATACAACACATGTATATAATAGCATTGAAAATAATCAACCATCAACCAAAGTGCACTACACTGTATAAGCATCAAATATAGATATTCAACGCTTATAACAGCCTGTCAATCAATCGATCGACATATTTAATCAATCAGGATGAGTGAACTTCAAATTTCATCCCAACACCCGTGTGGGGTTTCAGACAATCAAACACATATTTTATTTGTGCTGTTGGGCGATGTGTAAAATTTATCGTCCCAATCAATGTCCTTTAAATAGGTGTACATAAACAAACCGTCCGGTTTGTAAATGAATATTTATTTATTCACATTCACGTTAAAAGTTATATTTTTAACGATAAAACATTTTATTTCAACCTATGAATTTCTATTCAATTCATTTATTCAATAAAATGATATTTTTATTTTTCTAACATATTTTAGAAAATTTCGGCGGCATAACGGCACGATACTAGAAACGGGACGAGGCCTAGCCTTATCCCCGGTCTAGTGAAGGCCCACGCCATTCACACATCAATCAAATCACCAAACAACCAATTTCTAATCAAATCATATAACTAATCTATGCAACCAAACAAACAAGTCCATGGTCTGTGGACGATTGTGTCGGGTGCTACTAAGCACCGTCTGCATCCTAGTATATATATAAAACTAGAAAAGAAATTGAAAGGTGAGAAATTCTCACATATAGCTATCCTAGCTCCACGGCTCTTCATTTGCAGAAGTCTTCGTCGTCATCGCATCCTTTTTCATCTTCGTTGCCCGCTTTCACTACCTATGTAAAAATCGAATTTTTACTTCGCTATTCAATATATAAAAATCATATTTTTGTCGCTAACTTCATATTGTGAAAATAGAATTTTCATCGCTATTTCATATTTGTAAAAATAGAATTTTCATTTCGTTATACTTTATATAAAAATTGAATTTTTTACTGCGGTGTTATATAGATAAAAATTATATTTTTATCACGCTATTTTACACATAAAGATTTCTCCTTTTCTAAAATAAAGATTTCGCCTTTATAAAAACATAGACTTCACCCTTTCAAATTTAAAGATTTCATCTTTATAAAATCTCATTTTTATTTTTCTACACATATAAAGGTGATATTTTAATCTTCCTATCATGTAAAAATCATATTTTTATAAATAAAAATATAATCTTTTCAATTTTAAAAATCAAATCTTTATATATATTTTATTTTTAGCTTTTATAAATGCTAATTCATACATAAAAAAACTGATTTTATAAATAAAACTATAATTAAAACTTACAGTGAGTTGCAGAGAGAAGGGGGGGTTTTCAGCGTCGATCAGGAGGGGATCTTCGGTCGGTGGCGCGACGCGAGGCAGAGGAGGGGGAAGGCGGTCGGCGTCGGTCGAAGGGAGGGGAGGGGGTTGCGACGGGGGGGGGGGGGGGGGGGGTGTTCGATCGCGTCCGCGAGGGAAAGGGGGGGGGTTTCGAGGTGGCGCCCCACCTCTGTGGAGGCGGCGGCGACTGATCGGGGGGGGGGGGGGCGCTCCTCCGATCCTCTTTCCTCTTTTTTTTTTGTTCGATTGCAAATATGAGGGGGGGCCAGAACGGTTAAAGGGGGAGAGGGTTTTTTTATTTGATTTATTTTATTTATTATTTTATTATTTTTAAAAGTTGACTTTTACATACGTCATCTAAACGAGGCCCACCACCTATCGTCCATAGCGTTTAACCCCCATTCCGAACACAATGGGATATGCATCGCAAGCTGATTCGATCACTTTGATCAGTTTCCGTTGAATTTACTTTTAAATCACTATATTGAATTTTGAACGTACATTTCAAATTACCGGGGCCGCATACGAACTTTAAAAATTCCAAAAAAATATTTTCTAGCTTCGTATTGACGATACGGTCCTAACAAAACTAGTTTCGTCGAATTTTGAGACCGTTGGAAAAATGGCCATTTTCCAGTCGATTAAAATCAACTGAAACTGGTCAAACGCGTTTTCCTTTGCCACGCTCACATATTGAATCGAAAAATTATGAAATTTGAAACCTAGCAATAACTTCACATCCCGGCCCCAACAAAACTGGTTTCGTCGAAATCCGAGGTCGTTTGCGAAATGTCCATTTTTAAGGGCCTGAATTCCATAGCGACTATTCAGAATTTTCAACTGGACATATCTTTTGATCCCCGCTATGAAATTTCAATTATTCGGATTCATTGGAAAGATATTCACAATTAGATCCTATTATTTTTGGTTTCACTAAAATCCGGATTGTTTTGCACCCGGTACATTCAATTGAAGTTTGAAATCGAATTATCGAACTACCGCGCCATTTTCAATTCTATTTATAATTATATATAAATATTTATATTCTAACGACGGCGTATATAATATATATGTCGAATTATATTCAAAACAAATTTCTCGTCGATTTCATTTAAAATAATTCATTTTAAATAGCCAAAACTCGCTAAAATTGCCAAAATAAAAATTTTAAACTGGCCCAGATTTTCGGGTTATTACAGTTTATGTTTGGGAAGTTGTTCTCTTACTAGTTTACAGTTAGAGACTGATATATGTGACAAGATAGTGATGCGTGAATAAAAAATTGAAACGTTTTCCAAAGTTAATAACGTATATTTTCTAAAATTAGAAAATAAGGATTTGAAGAATATATGGAAATGAGAAATGGGGGAATGAATAAATGTTGATTGATGATTGATCGATAGAATTTCCATCTGGAAATAATATCGTTGTTTGCACACATGTTTTCTTTGATAGTTAAATCACCGACTATCAACGTTCTTGACCATTTTACCGTCGTCAATATGGAGAGACCGGGATCAGATTCATTATCTGAAAACCACTCTGTATGGGCGTTAGTGTTGCGATCAAATATGATGAAGATAATTGAAGACGGAGTTATGCAAGGGCTGTCCTGTTTACAGAATAGTACGTTCGGTCTGTCCAATCCCAGGACGACCTGTATGGAAGAATGTCTGACAGAGTATATTTAATAGATCGCGTAAGTTGATCTCTTTAAACGTATTTACATTTGGTGGCGGAGGAATTCGTTTCTCTTAGCTGTTTACCCGTGATATGTTTGGAGAAATCAATTTGTGATTTAGCAGGTATGACGATGTGATATTCAAAGTGAATGAAGATGTCGTTTAAAAAGGATACGTTATGGCCTCTAGCCTCACAACCAGGAAATGGTATAAAATCGGGTAGGTCGCATGGCTAAGTGGTTAGCTACCAATTAGGGTGTACTATCACCTGATCTAGAGAAATTCCATTTACTTCTATAATCTATATCGATGCTGTCCATTTCGGGAAACAGTTGTTGATCCCAACCATTGGTGATAATACATTCGGTACACTCAAGCGAAATGAGTAACTGGTCATGTTTAGCCTGGGTTGCAAGATGTTCTTGTTGAACCCAGTGTATTCCTCTATAGAGATACACTGTCGGAAGGTGGTCCCATACCTTACCAGTTGGAATCCATTACCCAATAAGAGCCCGCGGTTTTTGATTGTATATTATATATGTAGAACGTGAGATGAAAGCATTCTACTAGATTGTTATTTATGTGATTTAGACATTATGATAATATCAGAAGGGTATTGATTTTTAAAAGAATGTTTGGGGTTATCGTAAGGTAAAAACCATCCGTATTTATTTATGGATTGGTCTTACGATTATTCTTTCTATTAAAAGGATTTTATAAGTTAAACAAATGGTTGGAGTTTACTCACACCAGTCACATGACTGACCCAGAGTTTATTTTGTTTTGTTTTCCCTAAACTCTTGGGTGCCCAAATTTGTACGAGCAGTCAAGTAGTCAGGTTTTACAGATATACTTGGAGAGCTTGGATCAGGAGACTTCAGGATTATATAGCTATTGTTTATTCCGCTGTGTTGTAAGTGTTATACCCTGATAATGTTATTGTATACATATACTGATTTTATTTCAAAGATATGTTATCTATTATATGTTGTTAGTTCCGCTGTGAGATTCATGTTACTCTGATTCTGTTGTTGTGTTCTTCTTCTTCTTCTTCAATTTTAATTTTCTATCTTATCTATCCTCACCTTCTAACTTCTTTCATTAACCATCCGGTATTTCCGATGCTTGGATAGTCGACATTGAGTTTTTGTCGATAACCAGGATCGCGAAAACCTGGGTCGTTACAGTTGGTATCAGAACTTAAGGTTAAGTAATTAACTTGGCTCTGAGGCGTAACTCAGTAGAGATGGGGTTAGTAATACTCCAGATTGAGTCGAGTGTATATATACGAGATAACATATTTGTAGATTTTATAAAATTCGTTTTATATTGTGGAGATTTGTTGGTTGAGTTGTTTAAGAGTTCTGGTCGAGCAGTTTGATCCACTGTATCGGTAGGAGTTTCTAAACACTTGAATACGATGAACCGACACAGTATGTTTTAAAAAGAGGGTAAACGAAATAATTTTACCCAAAGTATATTTTGATGTAAAGGATTTATATTGGAATGATTATAATATATTGGATATATTGGTTGTTATTATAATCGAGTAAGATTATAAATTAAATGGTTATGTAAAAAACCAATCAGAATTCATATAAGTGCAGTATTTGGAGTCAGATGATCAATTAAATCTGAATTTAAACCTGAATTGGAATTAAAACCCTAGAAATTTGGAAAGGTGTTTTTAAATGGATTTGGATTAAATATATGAGAATTTTAAAATCCTGGGAGATTTTAACTTGTCTTACAAGCGTTGTGAAGGGTATTTTGAATTGATTTCAAAATGAGATTGTTTAAAGATGGTTTTGGAAAAGTGATATAGTATTGAACTCACTTCATTAGCTGGGAAATAACTCTGATGATGTTGGCCACATCATCAGTGTTCATTTTCGCGTTTTAAGTGACGGATTACTACTAAAGATTTTGTTTTTGAATTGTTTTGAAGAAATGAGTTGTTTTGATTTCCAAAAGGGGAATATTTGATTTTTGAAACGAGTAGGCTGTTTAAAACTTCCAGGAAGAGATAATTAAAATCAAAAACAAATTGAATAGAAATTTTTGGAGACAAACTGGTATTGAAACCAGTTTAGTGGAAATTGAATTGTAATAGAAAATATCGAATTAAATTGGATAGGGAGATATCCGGACTTATGTTGAATTGACAAGTTAAGTGTTGGATTTGAGAACGGAATTTGGCTTGGTTATAAGCGAGTGATTTGGTTTTAAGGATAAATCGATCGAAGTTTGATTGTAATGATACTGGTATATGCTGAATTGGTAGCAGATGGAAATGATATAAATGATATGCCCGACAAAAAGGTACAAGTTTATTTTTGATTTGGTGATTTATGAGCCGATTTGGCAAGCCGCTTGGCTATTTGATTTTCTTTTGGGTTGGAGAAGACCTAGAAAGGCAAGTTATAGTTTTACCGATCGAGCCATACAAAAGAGGTGCTGGCGAAATTTTTCGAAAAGTTAAGGTGTTAGAAAATTTTCAGGATTTTTGAAAATTTTCGTTAGTAGGAATGAATAAATATTTAATTGAAATTAAATTGGTTCAGTTGAAACTGAAGTTAATAAATAAACAAATAATTTTTACCTAGTTAATAGGGTTTGTTTTCTACCTTAGCAATTTGGAGGACGAAATTATTTTAAGGGGGAAAGAAGGTAACATCCCGTATTTTTACGGTATAATAATTAATTAATTTAATTATTTAAAAAGTGATTTATAGATTTAAATGGTTATTTAATTAAATAATATGGAATATTTAATTAATATTTATAATATAAAAATATATTATAATTTCGAAATAATCAAAAATAGCTAAATTCACAATACAGTGTGAATTGGATCATATATAAGGTAGAACACAGTTTAGAATTGAATTTGAATCACGAATATATTATTTAAACGACGTTAGAACGTATAAATTATGATTTAATTGTAATCGAGCCCGTAATGGCGCGGCAGTTCATAATTTGGTGATTCGAACTTTAAACGAATATACAGAATCCGTTTTAACTCGAATTTCTGTGAAATAAGAAACGTTCGGAGCTGGTGAAGTATATTTTTCTAATGGAAGAGAAAAATCGAGATTTCATCGTATAGATTGTGAGTTGTGTCCAAATCAAATTTTCAAAAAGTTGCTATGGAATTCCTTTATAGTTTATAATGATTTATTTATATTATAAATGGATTTTCAATATAAATTGAGTATTGATTTAATCTAGATTTGAAATGTCGAGTTATAAATTCAGATAGAAATATTTTGGAGCTGTATGATATTCTATTTTGAATATATACGATAATATTAATTTATTAATATTAAATTTAATTATTTTTAAATATATTAATATTTAAATGGGTTTATTTAGAGCTTTAAAAAAAACCAGTTGTGCAAACGAACTCCGTTTTCGACGAAACTAATTTTGTTGGATCTGGAATATTAAATTATTGCTAGATTTCAATTTTCGTGATTTTTGGAGTCAGTTTGTGGCCGTACAGATTTTTAATGTGAAAAACAGCCGATAATTTGACCTTTAAAAATAAGCTGTGTGAGCAAACGGAGTCGGAATTCGACGAAATAAATTTTGTTGGGTCCTTAATGTCGAACTGTAGTTGCATGCCCATTTTTGTGAAATATGAAGCTTCTATCATAAGCTAACATTATTCTATAAATACCCTATTCATTTCCTAAACCCTTTGAGACGACCCCGAACCCCATGCTGACGGTGGCAAGGGTAATCCGTGGAATATAACACATAAACAGATAATAGCAGAACAGAATAATTAAATACACCAGATAATGAACAATAGAATATACTGGATAAAAGTAATCATCAGAGTTACACAGTATACAGGATCATACTTAGTACAAATATAGTTCAACTATACATATCTGTCTACAGCGGAAACAAACAAAATATGTACAATAGGAGCTGAACAGCATAAAAAGAGATAAATGATAGAATCCATCTTCAGCTCCAGCTATCCAGAAAGAACCAGCTAAACCTGAGTATAAAGCTGCCCGTGTAGAAAAAGGGGCACCTGAGTTTGAAAGTGAAACAAACTACGAGTCAGTCATGGGACTGGTATGAGAAATCTACTCAACACATATATAATTTGGCTAATCACAGGACCACGCCACTTTCGTGGAACGGGCTTTCTCCATTGGATTGCCAGTGCTTTAAAACAAATCTTTATTTTAAACAACGCAATGCATTTTATAAAAATGAAGCCATTATAAGACTCAGTTCCCATCACACAATGCAACGCAAACCGGAGGATAGAGTTTTTACCTTATAACGGCCAAAATATGCTTGATACGAATAAAACAAAGGCATTTGATATTATGACTAGTGTTTATATGTTTCAAAAACAATTTCAATCATAACTATCAATCCTAGACGGCATGGGTACCATATATCATGTCGCCATATATATATACAATCAAAACCGCATAGTCACGTAATTGGAAATTGGATTTCCGTCATGAACCAAGGCAAAAGATAGTCCTTACTGAATTCGAGACGCTCTAGCCCGTGTCTCAGGATCAGAACGCATCGACCCTTGGAGCGACAGGGCCGGTCCACCGATGTGGATTAAAAATGCCTAAACACTACGTTTCCCCGCCCTTTAGGGCGTAAACGAGCCAACGAATGACTCCATCGGACCCGGATTGTCCGATCTAACCGAGGCGCCTCGCAACAGCAACAACCACACAGGTGAAAAGTATATAAATGTCTGGGCTGGTAGGTCACTGACACCACCCTAGCTAGAAAGAAACGCATGCCCTCCCTGAGGTCCTTCTCCCGTTTCTGGTTCATACCGGGTTGTGAGGCTCGCGATTTTACGTTATACACAAAGCTACGCCACACCGGCGGTGCTTTGATCATCACCACAAGACTTTGCTTTTCAACAGAAGTCCTGATCATTTGCCACTTAGGCATGCCACACTAGCAATTCATGCCATGCGACTGATGTCCATCGATATACAACCTCTGAGCTCGTGCGTTTCAGAGAAGGGCATTAAGTAAAAGAATAAATTCTCCGCCGCCAAACAGATGTATATCTAATAGAGATCAATGAACACAGAATAAAATCCAATGTCAGACACACAGTCCATTTACAAGTCCGTTCTGGGTCTGAACGAAACCGGAGGCACTAAATACCTCGCTAACCCATCGATCACCACGTACGTCTGGACGATCACCACTCATTATCCATATTTCGGGATGCCTCCCAATCAGGACCTCGGTTACCATCCAAATGAGGTGAAGATCTCCGGTCTTCGACCACCGTCTTCATCTTCGACTTTCAATCGTCGGTCAATTATTTGAAATGAGAATTAACTCGGACTTTTCAAATAATTCACGTATATTTAGAATTTCAAATCAATTTATTTCAATGGTTAAATCATTCGACAACACCAATTTTGTTCTTTAATGTAATTTTCACACCAAACACATTCAACCATTAAACACCACATAAATCGAGCAAATTCAGTTTATTTCCATTCCATATCATTTATGATATTTTATAACGATTTATCGCTATTTTTATTTATTTTAAAATAGCCAATTTATTCAAAACGACGCTTCGGGCCATAACGCGGCCGTGGCGCTGTTTTTCTTCAGATTTGATTTACACGTATCTGAAAATCTAACCGTTGGATCTTTACAAAATTTACATCATTAGAAAGATCTTTTCAAAACGAATCCAACGGTTCCAGTTTTGGGAAAATCCAACGGTCGGATCTCCCGGTACAATCGTTTGAAGTTACGGTTTCAAAATACGAACTGCAGCATCGTTATTCGATTAAATATAATTATATATATATATATATATATATAAATATAATCATTTCTGGCGCTGTTTTTCTTCAGATTTGAATTATACATTCCAGAAAATCCAACTGTTGGATTTTTACAAAGTTGGTGCCGTTGGAAAGATTTTTCCAAAGTGAACCCAACGGTTGCGATTTCAGGAAAATCCGATGGTCGGATCTCCTGGTATAATCGTTTGAAATCACGGTTTCAAAATGCGAACTGCACGGCCACGTTTCGTTTTAATTTTATTTATATTTATATATTTATATAAATATAGTTCATTCAAAAATTCCTATATCGTTTTCACTTCAAATATTTCACTAACGCCTTTAAATTTTTGAAAATTTCGCCATAACCTCCTTTGTACGGGAGGGGCTGGGAAAATTCCCAAATAGCCACACGGGCGTCTCATGTCGAAAAGAAAAAGAAAAAGAAAAAGCCAAGCGGCTAGCCAACAGGCTCATAAAATCATCACCCAAACAAAACAGTAAATGTGTACCTATTTGTCGGGCACAAAATTTTATTCCTCTTCTCTAGCCCCTTTGCTATAACCTATTCAATAAATATGCATGTACATATATACAGTTCTTATCATTTATCATTTTCCATTCAACTTCTTATTTGATTCCATTTGGTTTAAAAACACCATTCATTCTAATGTTGCATGCACAGGTAAACATCACATCATTAGCTAATTAATGAATATTTCGACTCATGCATATTTATTTGAACGAGTTGCTATTTTTAACACTTCACATTTCAACAGTTCATGTATATAATAAAAATGTGATTTTTATTGTAAAACAATTCTTTTCAAAACACCATTATTTTATATAGTCTATATAGATGATAAAAAGGTGATTTTTTATTATAAAACAATTTATTTCAAAATATGAATACCATTCAACACATGAATTTCAATTCAACGAATGAATATCGATTCAACACGTGAAGGTTTTCTATAGTTTATATATATAGATAAAAATGTGATTTTTATATTTAAAACACGAAGACCATTCAACACATGAATTTCTAATCAACGAATGAATATCGATTCAACACATGAAGGTTTTCTATTTAACGAATAAATATAGTTTCAGCAAATGAAAATAATTCAAACACATGAATATTATTCAAAATTTCGGCAGCATAACGGCAGGGTAGTTAAAACCGGGACCGTCCCTAGTACGGCTCCTCGCTCTACCTTAAAACCTCGCGGTTTTTGACAATGGGGATCATGCATCTACTTCGCACGCAGGTGGCATGTATATATTTATTTCCTTTCCACAAAGTAATTATATGTGGTTTCAACCAAATATTTCTCAACCACAAACGGGTATTTTTCAACCTCAATCAATCAATATCAACCACAAACAATCCCAAACAACCATTCGCTATCAATCAATTTTCACACCAATCACAACCAATAAATATCGTCCATGGTTTGTGGATGAGGGGCGTATATATATATTTATATTTATATAACAATTCACTTCTATTTCAACACATATATAATTTTTACAACGCATATATAACTTATACATCGAACATACAACTTATACAACGCTTATACAAGTGGTGTACAATGCTTATATAACTCATACATCGACTATATAATTTATACATCGTCGTTTTCCATATCATTTATAAATTAGAAATCTCACCTTGGGTTCCACTCCACCAAAAATAGCAGAAGGCTCAGAAAAATATGCGGTCTGTTCTAAAATGTAGAAGGCGTCCTCACGGTCACGATGTTTCCTGTTTCATCGAATTTCGTTAACGAACGAAAAAGATATGATCATATTGGCGTTAATTACTAATTTGGATAATTAAATTAAAATTAACCTAATTAACAACGCTTAATATAGCATTTAAAAATGCTACCTCTTTCAAAATCGACTCCCTGTAACCCTCGACATCTGCTCTTCTGGAAATCCCTTCGCCGCCGCCACCAGGTCAAATCGGACCTTCATCCAACCACACCCCATGACGCGCCACCGTGACCACCCCCTACTGCAACCACCACGCCATGCTCGAAGGCGCCATCAGCCACCAAAATCGACCTAAGCCGAACCACTTCCCAGCGCTAGAACTCGCGATTGCCCCCACGATATTCAATCATACCCGTATCAAATGGAAGTACTCTCGAATCTCTGTAATTTACTCTTCAGAACCTAGATCTAATTTGGTGTTATTTGGTGGCGATTTGGGAATTTATTTTCGAGCGGTTTTGACCTTCGGTTGAAGGAGATGGCGGCTAGGGTTTCTTGAATGAGGGTGGAGGGTTTTATAGATAATTAGTTTATATTTTATTATTATTTAAATCTTTTTAATTCGAAAATGATTTGTTTTATGCCACGAACCCCAATTTGAACCCAACAACTGTCATCCCTAGCATTTTACCCCTATTCTGAACACAATAAGATATGTTTCGTAGGCCCATTCGACTGTTTCAATCAGTTTTCCTTCAAATTAAAATATATAACATTCAATATTCAATTTGAACGAACATTTCAATTTGCCAGGGCCACAAATTAATTCTAAAAATTCCAGAAAAATAAATCTAGCTATGTTTCGACGATACGCTCCCAACAAAACTAGTTTCGTCGAATTCTGAGATCGTTTGCAAAAAGGCCCATTTCTGGTCGATCCAATTTAACTATAATTGACCAAAACACATTTTCCTTTGCCACGCTCACATACTAGCTTCAAAAATTATGAAATTTGAAACCTAGCAATAACTTCACATCCCGGATCCAACAAAAGTGGTTTCGTCGAATTCCGAGGTCGTATGCAAAATGGCCAATTTCACGGGCTATATAAATTCCATAGCGACCTTTCTGAAAATTCATTCGGCCATAACTTTTGCTTTCCGCTATGAAATTTCGATTTTTCAGATTCGTTAGAAAGGTATTCACTAACAGATTTAAATATTTTTGGTTTTGCTAAAATTTGTTTTGTTTTGCACCCGGTACAGCCCGACAAAGTTTGAATTCAATTTTTGAAACTGCAGCGCCATTTCAGGCCTTGTTTATAATTATAATTAATTATATTCGTTTTCAATGGTCGATTCAAACTCACTTTCCATTGCCATTGTTTAAAATATTTATTTTAAATATTTAAAATCCATTATTTTATCCAATTTAAAAATTTTAAATTGGTTCAGATTTTCTGGGTCGTTACAATCACCCCCACTTAAAACTTTTCATCCCCGAAAAGGAACAAAGTCGAAAGTGGTTTGATTAATCAACTCTACGTTCGATCTGGCTTCAATTCTCCAACTTTTTAGTTTCTGCGAAATTTCAAATTCTTAAAAAATTTGGCTAACACCCGGAATTTTCGAAATTTTTTGCCATAACCTCCCTTGTACGGAGAGGGGTTTGGAAATTTATTGGGCCGTATTAGGTACCCAATAAATCCTAATAAGCATACACATATTTATAGTGATATATTCTGGTGTTTACAGGGGAGCATGTATTGATAATAACTCCAGAGAATAAATTCTCGTCACCCTGCCCCGTGTGGGAAATAAATAGTCCATGTGCCGTATCTAATAACTAGAGAGACGTGGTTATTGTCAACTCCAGACCCGTGTGGGGTTTTTATTAATCTGGCAATTTAATCGTTACAATTTAAATAGTCCATACCAGTTATCAGTTCAACCTATAAAATATAGTCATCGCCATACAAGCCTCTCGCTCGTATGGTAAATCTTCCACCTTGTCACACAAGCTCCAAATGCTTATGTGGTATATGATGAAGTATGCCTATCTTCAGAAGTATGCCATGTAATGTATTTCAAAATTAATTGTTACTATCCTACGGCGACGTTTATTATTTCACACAGAAAAACCAGCACTCCGCATCCAATGGCATTCACAGGAGTTGATATAATAATATTTCGCATCCAACTCATTAAGGTTTACCTGTTTGTCGGGCACGCAAATAAAATCTTTACTCAACAGCTAATCCATTTACCTGTTCAAACATATATAATACACATGTATATATATTTCTATTTATTTTCTAATCGGTTCAATGTGTGATATAATCGAATAAATCCTACCATTCATTTTATTGTTAATTAAATTAACTATCGTTTCAATAATTTAATTCCTCTAATTTACTATCACACAACACCAACGACAATCAAATTGTTTTTAACTTTTCAAAATCATACAAATCAATTTCTATATTCTTTTAAAATCATTCAGACTATAGAATTAAAAGTGCACATCCATGAAAGAAAATAACAACAGAGTAGAGAATTAAATGGTAATGCAAAGTATGGTAAATATACCTTGCACCGGAGTCAATCAGAGATATCTACTTGGCATCTAGGATAAGCTTTCTGAATGCTCTCCTCAGTTTCCCAAGTACAATCTCGCGGATCACCACTCCATTGCACTTTGACTAAGTGAACCTTCTTGTTCCTCAGCTCTTTGGTTTCTTTGCCGATGATCTTTAGCGGCTCTCTTCTCACAGCTAATTCTGGGGTAATTTCAATGTCATGTTGAGCTGCTTCTTCCACGATCAAGTCTGGATCATGAACGTGCTTTCGAAGTTGAGATATGTGAAATACATCATGAACTCCAGGCAACCAGTCAGGCAATTTGACCCTATAAGCAAGAGTCCCGATCCGTTCCAGAATAGGAAACGGACCAATGAATTTGGGCTCCAACTTTCCAGTTTTACCGAACCGGATAACTCCTCTCATCGGTGATACTTTCAAATATACATAGTCGCCAACTGCAAAGGATATATCCCTTCTTCTTCTATTGGCATAGCTCTTTTGTCGTCTTTGAGCAGCGAGTAATCGCTTCTTAATAAAATCGACTTTGTCGGCAGCTTCTCGGATCATATCAGGGCCCAACACAAGTCTATTACCGGGTTCGACCCAATAAGCAAGAGATTGGCACGGTCTACCATACAATGCTTCGAATGGCGACATTGTCGGACTCGCCTGGTAGCTGTTGTTATAAGATAATTCAGCCAAATGAAGATGGTCTTCCCATGATCCACCGAAATCTATAACACAAGCCTGCAATAGATCTTCTAAAATACGATTTACCCTCTCAGTATGACCGTCTGTCTGAGGATGATAAGCGGTGCTCAAGTTCAGCTTCGTCCCTAGCTCGACTTGAAATGCCTCCCAGAATTTGCTAGTGAATATTGTATCTCTATCACTGACTATACTGAGCGGCACCCCATGTAGTCTAACTATTTCCCTGAAGTATATCTGCGCCAGACTCTGAGCAGTTCTATTTGATCTGACAGGTATAAAATGGGCAGTCTTCGTGAAGCGATCTACGATTACCCAAATACTGTCGTTCCCTTTTCTGGTTCTGGGCAGACCATCAATGAAAACCATAGAAATATGTTCCCACTTCCAACCAGGAACTTCTAGCGGTTGTAACAATCCAGCCAATTTATGTTGGTCGCTCTTGACTAGTTGGCAAGTAGGGCATCGGCTAACATATAAGGAAATGTCCCTCTTCATCGACTTCCACCAGAAAGTGCGTTTGATGTCATTATACATTTTGCTTACTCCCGGATGGATACTAAGTTTCGACTTGTGGCATTCATCCAGTACTTCCTTTCGAAGCTCAGGAATGTTAGGCACACAGATTCGACCTTTGAGCCTTAGAATTCCATCATTATCAACTTGAAAACTCGAGGGTTCGCCTTGTTGAATTATCTCTCTGGTCTTCTGAATGAAGTGATCATCCTCCTGAAGAGAAGATATTTTATCTAGCATTGAAGTCGTGATAATAAAACTGGCGATCATCTCATTCTTTCGGCTTAACGCATCGACCACGACGTTTGCTTTCCCTGGAGTGTATATAATTTCAAAGTCATATGCTGCAAGAAACTCCAGCCAACGTTGTTGCCTCAGATTCAGGTCCTTCTGAGTGAACAGATACTTTAACGACTGGTGATCTGTAAACAGTTCAAATCTCTCACCCAGAAGATAGTGTCTCCAGATTTCAAAGCGAATACTATCGCCAATAACTCAAGATCATGAGTGACGTAGTTTTTCTCATGCGGCTTCAGTTGACGGCTAGCATAAGCAATCACTTGACCCCTTTGCATTAACACTGCGCCAAGGCCTTCTCTAGAAGCATCAGTCCAGACTTTCAAATCCTGGTTGCCATCGATGATGGTTAACACTGGAGTAGTTGTTAATCTCAACTTTAGCTCTTCAAAAGCCTCCTCACTTTCTGGAGTCCATTTGAATTTAGAGTGCTTCTTTGTAAGCTTCGTTAAATGACCAGATATATTCGAAAAGTTTTTAACGAACTTCCGGTAATAGCTAGCCAATCCGAGAAAACTACGGACTTCAGTGGGGGTACTGGGTTGTTTCCAATTCTGATATTTTCTTTGCAGGCCATAAATAAATCTCAGATTCTTCCTCTTTGGATCTTGTATCAGATGGGGAGCAAAGTGAGAAAGTTCATTGAATTTCTTATGATATTCTGGGATGGTCATAACCCCTTGTATCAAATAAGAAAATTCATCACATAATCGCTCGGTTGCTTCAGGAGGAGTAAATCTTTCTAAGAAAATCACTTTGAATCTGTCCCAGGTGATATCACCTTCTGGATTATCTTCAATAACTGAATCCCACCAAAACAAAGCTTCTTCTTTGAGTGCCCAAGATGCCAGTAATCTTTTCTGATCGTCTCTCAGCTTTAAACCCTCAAAGATCTTCTCTGCAGAATGAATCCAAGCTTGTGTTTCCATAATGGACTCTCTGCCTAAGAATGGTGATCCACCCAGATTTCGAAATCTCTTGAATAGAACTTCTATATCGGATTCTGGCTGCGGGAGCACAATTGGCTCATTAGCTGGTCGAGCCATACGATTATTTCTTCTGTTCCTGTCACTCATTTTCTAGTGCTTCTGCAAATGGCAGATCAATTGTCAGGTCACAGAAAAGAAAATTTTCAAACATAGAAACATATACTTCAAGTGTAAATGTTTCTATAGAGGTGTAATTTCACTCTGCTTTACTCATACTAGGATATTACTGATCCTATCTGTATAGAGTTACCCGTCCTAGAACACTACTGGTTCTATTTCTGACGAGTTCGTTCAAATGTTATATTCCAGAACTAAGCTTAACCAAAGCTCTGATACCAAAATGAGACGACCCCAAACCCCGTGCTAACGGTGGCAAGGGTAATCCGTGGAATATAACACACAAACAGATAATAGCAGAACAGAATAATTAAATACACCAGATAATGAACAGTAGAATATACTGGATAAAAGTAATCATCAGAGTTATACAGTATACAGGATCATACTTAGTACAAATACAGTTCAGCTATACATATCTGTCTACAGTGGAAACAAACAAAATATGTACAATAGGAGCTGAACAACATAAAAAGAGATAAATGATAGAATCCATCTTCAGCTCCAGCTATCCAGAAAGAACCAGCTATACCTGAATACAAGGCTGCCCGTGTAGAAAAAGGGGCACCCGAGTTTGAAAGTGAAACAAACTACGAGTCAGTCATGGGACTGGTATGAGAAATCTACTCAACACATATATAATTTGGCTAATCACAGGACCACGCCACTTTCGTGGAACGGGCTTTCTCCATTGGATTGCCAGTGCTTTAAAACAAATCTTTCTTTTAAACAACGCAATGTATTTTATAAAAATGAAGCCATTATAAGACTCAGTTCCCATCACACAATGCAACGCAAACCGGAGGATAGAGTTTTTACCTTATAACGGCCAAAATATGCTTGATACGAATAAAAACAAAGGCATTTGATATTATGACTAGTGTTTATATGTTTCCAAAACAATTTCAATCATAACTATCAATCCTAGACGGCATGGGTACTATATATCATGTCGCCATATATATATATACAATCAAAACCGCACAGTCACGTAATTGGAAATTGGATTTCCGTCATGAACCAAGGCAAAAGATAGTCCTTACTGAATTCGAGACGCTCTAGCCCATGTCTCAGGATCAGAACGCATCGACCCTTGGAGCGACAGGGCCGGTCCATCGATGTGGATTAAAAATGCCTGAACACTACGTTTCCCCGCCCTTTGGGGCGTAAACGAGCCAACGAATGACTCCATCGGACCCGGATTGTCCGATCTAACCGAGGCGCCTCGCAACAGCAACAACCACACAGGTGAAAAGTATATAAATGTCAGGGCTGGTAGGTCACTGACACCACCCTAGCTAGAAAGAAACGCATGCCCTCCCTGAGGTCCTTCTCCCGTTTCTGGTTCATACCGGGGTGTGAGGCTCGCGATTTTACGTTATACACAATGCTACGCCACACCGGCGGTGCTTTGATCATCACCACAAGACTTTGCTTTTCAACAGAAGTCCTGATCATTTGCCACTTATGCATGCCACACTAGCAATTCATGCCATGCGACTGATGTCCATCGATATACAACCTCTGAGCTCGTGCGTTTCAGAGAAGGGCGTTAAGCAAAAGAATAAATTCTCCGCCGCCAAACAGATGTATATCTAATAGAGATCAATGAACACGGAATAAAATCCAATGTCAGACACATAGTCCATTTACAAGTCCGTTCTGGGTCTGAACGAAACCGGAGGCACTAAATACCTCGCTAACCATCGATCACCACGTACGTCTGGACGATCACCACTCATTATCCATATTTCGGGATGCCTCCCAATCAGGACCTCGGTTACCATCCAAACGAGGTGAAGATCTCCGGTCTTCGACCACCATCTTCATCTTCGACTTTCAATCGTCGGTCAATTATTTGAAATGAGAATTAACTCGGCCTTTTCAAATAATTCACGTATATTTAGAATTTCAAATCAATTTATTTCAATGGTTAAATCATTCGACAACACCAATTTTGTTCTTTAATGTAATTTTCACACCAAACACATTCAACCATTAAACACCACATAAATCGAGCAAATTCAGTTTATTTCCATTCCATATCATTTATGATATTTTATAATGATTTATCGCTATTTTTATTTATTTTAAAATAGCCAATTTATTCAAAACGACGCTTCGGGCCATAACGCGGCCGTGGCGCTGTTTTTTTTCAGATTTGATTTACACATATCTGAAAATCTAACCATTGGATCTTTACAATATTTACATCATTAGAAAGATCTTTTCAAAACGAATCCAACGGTTCCAGTTTCGGGAAAATCCGACGGTCGGATCTCCCGGTACAATCGTTTGAAGTTACGGTTTCAAAATACGAACTACAGCGTCGTTATTCGATTAAATATAATTATATTTATATATATATATATATAAAAATATAATCGTTTCTGGTGCTGTTTTTCTTCAGATTTGAATTAAACATTCCAGACAATCCAACCGTTGGATTTTTACAAAGTTGGTGTCGTTGGAAAGATTTTTCCAAAGCGAACCCAACGGTTGCGATTTCAAGAAAATCCGATGGTCGGATCTCCCGGTATAATCATTTGAAATCACGGTTTCAAAATGCTAACTGCACGACCACGTTTCGTTTTAATTTTATTTATATTTATATATTTATATAAATATAGTTCATTCAAAAATTCCTATATCGTTTTCACTTCAAATATTTCACTAACGCCTTTAAATTTTGGAAAATTTCGCCATAACCTCCTTTGTACGGGATGTAACAACCCGTATTTCAATAACATGTTAAAACGAGAATCAAGGCAGAATTTAATTTTAAATTCTGAATCAAGTAAAATGGGCTATGCCATTGCGTTCGTCTCGGAAAAATACGCGAAATAGAGTCCGAGTTTTCGAAAATTGGAGTCCGTATGACCCGGTTAAGGCCCAAAGAAGTTTTCGGGAAATTTGAATTTCGAAACATGCAGAAATGGGGCCAGACGGGAAAATTCCCGCCCAGACAAGTCGACAGGCATGTCGACAGGCATGTCGACAGGGCTGTCGACTTGCCCTGTCGGCTGATTCTGATCTGGTGCACCTATTTTATATCTTGGCTAGGTTTTTGGGCCTGGTTTGAAATCTGACGGTTCAGGTTGGTCCTAGGGTTAATCTAAGGGCCTAAAACTATCCTAATCTCTATAAAAAGACCCTAAACCTACCCCTAAACCCTCATTATTCACTCATGTAACTAAACTATGGCCAAATTTCTACTCTCATGGCCTCCATCTCAAATCCCTAGAGCCTATGCATTCAAATCGGGTTCAAATCAAAAGATGCAAGCTTGCTACACCAAAGAGAGGCAAAATCAACGTTGCTATGCGAGTTCCATGACGATTCTTCAACAAAGGAGGCACCTTTCTTAGCCAAGATGATTCATGCTTCTTTCCCTAGGCGTAAATATGTAAGTTCTAGCTACTTTTAGATGGAAACGGTAGTTTTGATAATGACATGGGATAAAATGAGGCTAAACATGATTATGCGAACCTATATGAACCTTACCTTGCCTCTTGTGTTCATGTTTATGATTTTAGGCCATGTGAGTGACTTAATCATGCCTCTCATGCTATGCATAACCTAGTTTAACTTGCAAGTTTGGATCTTTATGCATGAAATGCTAGCATGAACCTTTAGGAACCACTTTACGTGTGAAACATTGGCTAAGGCAAGATTTTGGGGCTTATGCATGTTTATGAACCCAAACCCCTTATGGTAACATGCAAGTTTGTGGCCAAATCCTTTATGAGATTATGCATGCTCGTGGCCAATCCCCTCTTTTAAGTTGTGCATGTTTATGGCTAAACCCTTTTTGATAATATGCATGTTTGTGGCCAAATTACCTTATGACACTATGCATGTTTATGGCCAATCCCTTTATGATGTTATGCATGTGGAAGCCAAACCCTTTTTAGCATCATGCATATTTTGAGACCAATATGTGACATAGTATCCTTACTATGTTGGCTCGCTTTGCTTGCGTTGGGAAAACACGATTTTGGGTAGTTAGATAAACATGAACATGTCGTGAAATCTTAACTTGATTATGACATGTGTTTATACTTGAAAATATGACTTGAAAGATAACATGGAAGTTGGCATGTAAGTATGCATAAAAACATGAGCTTGGGAATTTACCTATTAAGTTAGGTCTACCCTTTGGGAATTTACCTATTAAGTTAGGTCTACCCAAATGCTTGAAAACTTGCAACATGTTTTGGAAACATGATGAACTTAGATAATATAAGTGTGGCCAACTCGAGGTTGGGTTGAGTTTGCAACGTAAAACTACCCGGAACCGACCGGCCTAACTAGTAGTTGCAAACAATAGGACCCAATGTGAGAAGTTGGTCATGTCGCGCTTAAGACCCGAGGTTAGACTAGGTTGTGGTGTAAATCTACCCGGACCCGCCCGGCTTAACTAGTAACCACAACAAGGTCTAATGTGAGAGGTTAAGAGTGCATTAATTAAATTAATGCCACATGATAAGGTTAAGTAAATTTGACTAATGACACTTAACCGATATGACACGAATGGGTAGGTTAAGTGGGACCGGACTTGATTCCTTAATGACACTTAACCATGCAAGATGATTAGGGGATGGGGTTAAGTAATTTACACTTAACTAATCAGACTGGGTAATTAGATGAGGTTAAGTAATTAAGACTTAACTAACCTAACCATGGTAATTAGATGGGGTTGAGTAATCCACACTTAACTAATCTAAACACGGTAATTTGATGGGGTTAAGTTAAACACTTAACCAATTTAAACTTGGTAATTCAATGAGGTTAAGTAACCCATACTTAACCAACTTAACGGGATAATTTAATGGGGTTAAGTAACTTATACCTAACCAATTATACATGATGATTTGATGTGGTTAAGTGACCTAAACTTAACCAACCTAACTCGTTAATTTGATGAGGTTAAGTTAACCTATACTTAACCAATCTAACGTGAAAACATGATAAGGCTAAGTCACGAATCACTTGAATACGCTTGACCGATTTGACTCGGTAATTTGACAAGGTCAAGTTAATTTATATAATTAACCCATCTAAAATGATAATTAGACGAGGTTAAGTTATGGATTGCTTAATATACTTAGCCAACTTGACACATGGTTTGTAGGGTTAAGTCTTGGACTTGGATACTTAGCCAATTTTGACATGGTTTGTAGACGGGCTAAGTTATGAACTTAAGTGACACTTAACCCATTAGATAAACCCTAATTCGGAGGATTAGGTAAATAACCATAGCTAACAAGGATTATGGAAATAAGGCTAAGTGGTAAACCTTAGTTAAGGGAAACTAAGTAATAATTCTTAGCCAAGGAAATTTGGACCACCTCTTAGATAGATGAGTAACCCGATACGGTAGGTCATCGTTTAAGTATACGTGTAAGAGCAGGCTATCTGATTTAGATAAAGGCTCCAGCGAACTGGGTAACGAAGCAGCGGCTTCGGGGAACGTGAGGATATTCTTGGTATCCCTCTGTGAGGTCGCAGATGATCATCCTGGGCTCACAAGAGGTTAAGGTCTGCGTTAGAAGAACCAAGAGTATGCCTTGGTTGCTATACGAGCGACCTAAAGACTGGGATGGATAGCAGTGAGTCAACAAATACATGATAGTGCCCTAGATAGCAAGTTCGTCGATCATCTACCATCTTGAGTCAAGTGTGTACGTACGGAAAGGCAGGGAACACCCAACAGACCATAATTGCTATCTAATTATGGGTGAGGTAGGCCGTAGGATGTGGGCTGGCCGGAGTGTAGTTCTCATGCAAGATTGTCTCTTGTGTTGCCTTTCACTAGTTGAGGGAGGGGTCTCGTGGGACCATAGCCACGTGTAGAAAAGCAGACCTTAGTATCTGCATCGGCAGATAAATCTAAAGCTCCCGACCGAGTCCTGTATTTCTTGTTTTACCCTGTGACAGGACTCGGATGGCACGATGTGATACATGTGCATACAGTTATAGAAAAACGATTCACGATGAATGCATGGGAAAAAGGGCGCGGTTGAGGGTTAGCGTAATCCCTAGTGGCCTAGGTGGTTTAACCCAAACCGAAATACGAAAGCGTGCAATAGGTAAGCGTAATCCCTAGTGGTGCTAGGTGGCGTAAGTCCTAGTAGTTCAAACGATGATTCATATGGAAGAGCCTAGCTAGAACAAGGGTGACAATCCAAACGATTTCAAGGAAAATACGACATGAGGAAGCCCGTACGAGGTACGGCAAAGGACTGAACTTATATACATGGAAAGAAACATATGATTTTGAGTAACCTATATATGCGGTATATTAGGTTGA
Organism: Allium sativum; assembly: GCA_030737875.1. Taxonomy (NCBI): domain Eukaryota; kingdom Viridiplantae; phylum Streptophyta; class Magnoliopsida; order Asparagales; family Amaryllidaceae; genus Allium; species Allium sativum. Next base: position 560,957,578 of record CM060919.1, on the reverse strand, counting down.
CATGGACCATTACACGACTTTGGGCAAGGGACATTCATGGTTAACACATGACGCGGGTAGGGATACTAGTACGAGAGGTGCAGAGCAAATATACATGTTAGAACTAGGAAGAATATACATAATAGATACCGTGGGATGTTAGACGGGGTAGATACCTTGGGATAATGTACTCGATAGAAATCTGACGATGTGATGCCTTGACTTATCATAACACCGTAGTTTATCATGATACCTTAGTTTACCTTGCCACAGTAGTTCAACCGGCTACCCTGGTTTATCTATCTTGTAGTTATCCTTATGTTTACTTTCCGTTTATGCATGTCATGTTACCTTTACCTGTTTTTATACTGGAAGTAGATAGGACTTACTCAGTCTTTTTGACTGACCCGTTTTGTTTCGCCTCTTTTCTTCCGTTTCCCCCCCCAGGTTTCAGGGAGGAAACAATGCTGTTTAGTTCGGACTTCTTCTGCTTGAAGGTCATCATGGATGGCTTGGACTTCTCTTGGCTATGGCTACTTTACTGTTTTACTTGGGGAATAATTTATTAAAAAGTCTTTATGCTTCTTTACTATTGCAAGACAGGTTTTGATGTACTCTGATGTAAAAGGCTTTAGACCTTATTTATTCATGTTATGAAAGTTTGATTTTACTTCCGCTATGTATATATGTTCTGTCTTGTGATATTTCTGTGCATGTTTACCAATAATTCCCCTCTAAAGCTAGTGCATTCCTTTGCGAGTGACCCTAGCGGAGGCGGGGTGTTACATTTGGTATCAGAGCAGAAGGTTACTAGACTGGGCAAAAGTTTTTAAAGACCTTCTGAAAATTATTTGAAAAACCGTTTACGAAGAAGCATTTTTCAAGAAAATTTTCTTTTAAAAAGAAAAAGGCTATTCCCCAAAGGCCATTAGCATCATCCTTGTTTCCTTGATTTAATCTCTTTTCCTTTCTTTCCTCAATCTGTAGTCACAGTTGTTTTGACTGCGACTAGTCTTTCTAGCTGCGTAAGTGTTTCCCGTACGATGGAGGTGGTTCTCGAGAGACCGTTGCAGAGTTATGCATGAAAGGATAGTAAGAACAAGGATAAAGGATACGAGCTCAGGGATAAGCAACATGTTGGTATGGCTGAGTCCTAAAAGGAGGGAGAAAGATGAACAATGAAACCCATGACGAGAGAGTACCTTTGGCATGGTGAAACGGGGCGGATAGTTAAGTATTATGGGACAAGGACAAGATCATCGGGAGGGCAGTAATATGCTCTCATTTCTAGAGTACCTCGGAAGGAGGGTAACGATCTTGTCAAAGGTTTAGCTTTTCTTCTCTATCATCCCGTTAGGACTTCGTTGTTCGTATCATTTAAGTCTGCTTCGGTAGTTGAGTCTCTGCACCTTAAGTACTAGCGTAATAGAGGATCCCATTCTTGTCTCAAATTCCTATTGGAGAATCAGTCCATTTATACATGACTTGTTTGGATTTGGGAATGTCTATGCCAAGTGTTGAATTTGGAAATAATGCCTATGTTTATAAGCTATGGATGGATTCTAGGGATGAAGTGGTTATCCAGTAGGGGGTGCCACTCTCGGTTTTTGGTAGGAGGGTAGTTAGACCATTTGACTAGCCTTGGTAATACCCTCGAAGTATCGTGTAACCTTTTTGAAGTTCTATCATGACTAGTTTCTTAGAATCCCTTGATGCCTTTATTGGAAATTTGAAGCCCGATCGAGTGGTGTTCGCCGATAAGACGGATGGTTTACTTCATTTATGCATGGGTTATAGAGATCACCCTAGTAAGTGCGCTTGATAACCTGGTTGGCATCTGTTTGCTTTCAAGAGGAAGTTCTTCTACGAGAAATACCCTGTGGTACGAGGTCCGAGATTCACTAGTGAATTTTGGAAAGCTTGCATGAGATCATGAGTACGCAGTCATATTTGCGTCAAGTATTCTAGGAAAAGGATAAGTGCAAGTGGAACGAGAGGCGACGAAGAAATGAGTTCCAGCTCATGTTATGGAAACAGGAATAAGAAGCTACAAAATCGCGAAGTTAAAAGACGACTTTGATGGTCAAAGACTAGATACGCGCATGATATCTCTTTTTGGGAGTATATCCTTGATCCCTGTTTTCTGTAGAGCTTACTTATAGGCTATCTTTTGTGGACATCCTCTCGGTCCTATTTTCTGTTACAAACCCCGTAAGGAGTTTGTCCTGTTTATCTTCTCGACCCTGTTTCAGGGAATCCTAGGTAGAACCCTATGGATGTAAACATGTATTTGAAACATGTTATGATTGTTATGGTTGCAAATGGTTGCTCGTGGATGCGCGAATACACATTAGATACTAGCTCGACTCGGTCACATTTCATATTGCATATGCACGAGTATTTATACTTGTTTATGGACGAAATCGAATGTATTATCATGCGGTTGTCGCATATGAATGAATGATTATGCACGCATATAGTATCTATATGACTAGGACTATTTGCATACATGTTGGATTCATGGCACTATACATATTTTTGCATTAGAAAGATTATCCAGGCCTGATCATTAGCATTAGCTAAGGAACATGTACACACACGTTTTGCATATATTCATACAGCATTAGAAATCATCTAAGGACAATGGTTGCTTGTGGATGATGTTTTGAGTAGATGGATGATGGATGGTAGGATATGTTCTTCCTAACTTAGAGATTTCGGGGACGAAATCCTAAAAGGTGGGGAGAATGTAACAACCCGTATTTCAATAACATGTTAAAACGAGAATCAAGGCAGAATTTAATTTTAAATTCTGAATCAAGTAAAACGGGCTATGCCATTGCGTTCGTCTCGGAAAAATACGCGAAATAGAGTCCGAGTTTTCGAAAATCGGAGTCCGTATGACCCGGTTAAGGCCCAAAGAAGTTTTCGGGAAATTTGAATTTCGAAACATGCAGAAATGGGGCCAGGCGGGAAAATTCCCGCCCAGACAAGTCGACAGGCATGTCGACAGGCATGTCGACAGGGCTGTCGACTTGCCCTGTCGGCTGATTCTGATCTGGTGCACCTATTTTCTATCTTGGCTAGGTTTTTGGGCCTGGTTTGAAATCTGATGGTTCAGGTTGGTCCTAGGGTTAATCTAAGGGCCTAAAACTATCCTAATCTCTATAAAAAGACCCTAAACCTACCCCTAAACCCTCATTATTCACTCATGTAACTAAACTATGGCCAAATTTCTACTCTCATGGCCTCCATCTCAAATCCCTAGAGCCTATGCATTCAAATCGGGTTCAAATCAAAAGATGCAAGCTTGCTACACCAAAGAGAGGCAAAATCAACGTTGCTATGCGAGTTCCATGACGATTCTTCAACAAAGGAGGCACCTTTCTTAGCCAAGATGATTCATGCTTCTTTCCCTAGGCCTAACTATGTAAGTTCTAGCTACTTTTAGATGGAAACGGTAGTTTTGATAATGACATGGGATAAAATGAGGCTAAACATGATTATGCGAACCTATATGAACCTTACCTTGCCTCTTGTGTTCATGTTTATGATTTTAGGCCATGTGAGTGACTTAATCATGCCTCTCATGCTATGCATAACCTAGTTTAACTTGCAAGTTTGGATCTTTATGCATGAAATGCTAGCATGAACCTTTAGGAACCACTTTACGTGTGAAACATTGGCTAAGGCAAGATTTTGGGGCTTATGCATGTTTATGAACCCAAACCCCTTATGGTAACATGCAAGTTTGTGGCCAAATCCTTTATGAGATTATGCATGCTCGTGGCCAATCCCCTCTTTTAAGTTGTGCATGTTTATGGCTAAACCCTTTTTGATAATATGCATGTTTGTGGCCAAATTACCTTATGACACTATGCATGTTTATGGCCAATCCCTTTATGATGTTATGCATGTGGAAGCCAAACCCTTTTTAGCATCATGCATGTTTTGAGACCAATATGTGACATAGTATCCTTACTATGTTGGCTCGCTTTGCTTGCGTTGGGAAAACACGATTTTGGGTAGTTAGATAAACATGAACATGTCGTGAAATCTTAACTTGATTATGACATGTGTTTATACTTGAAAATATGACTTGAAAGATAACATGGAAGTTGGCATGTAAGTATGCATAAAAACATGAGCTTGGGAATTTACCTATTAAGTTAGGTCTACCCTTTGGGAATTTACCTATTAAGTTAGGTCTACCCAAATGCTTGAAAACTTGCAACATGTCTTGGAAACATGATGAACTTAGATAATATAAGTGTGGCCAACTCGAGGTTGGGTTGAGTTTGCAACGTAAAACTACCCGGAACCGACCGGCCTAACTAGTAGTTGCAAACAATAGGACCCAATGTGAGAAGTTGGTCATGTCGCGCTTAAGACCCGAGGTTAGACTAGGTTATGGTGTAAATCTACCCGGACCCGCCCGGCTTAACTAGTAACCACAACAAGGTCTAATGTGAGAGGTTAAGAGTGCATTAATTAAATTAATGCCACATGATAAGGTTAAGTAAATTTGACTAATGACACTTAACCGATATGACACGAATGGGTAGGTTAAGTGGGACCGGACTTGATTCCTTAATGACACTTAACCATGCAAGATGATTAGGGGATGGGGTTAAGTAATTTACACTTAACTAATCAGACTGGGTAATTAGATGAGGTTAAGTAATTAAGACTTAACTAACCTAACCATGGTAATTAGATGGGGTTGAGTAATCCACACTTAACTAATCTAAACACGGTAATTTGATGGGGTTAAGTTAAACACTTAACCAATTTAAACTTGGTAATTCAATGAGGTTAAGTAACCCATACTTAACCAACTTAACGGGATAATTTAATGGGGTTAAGTAACTTATACCTAACCAATTATACATGATGATTTGATGTGGTTAAGTGACCTAAACTTAACCAACCTAACTCGTTAATTTGATGAGGTTAAGTTAACCTATACTTAACCAATCTAACGTGAAAACATGATAAGGCTAAGTCACGAATCACTTGAATACGCTTGACCGATTTGACTCGGTAATTTGACAAGGTCAAGTTAATTTATATAATTAACCCATCTAAAATGATAATTAGACGAGGTTAAGTTATGGATTGCTTAATATACTTAGCCAACTTGACACATGGTTTGTAGGGTTAAGTCTTGGACTTGGATACTTAGCCAATTTTGACATGGTTTGTAGACGGGCTAAGTTATGAACTTAAGTGACACTTAACCCATTAGATAAACCCTAATTCGGAGGATTAGGTAAATAACCATAGTTAACAAGGATTATGGAAATAAGGCTAAGTGGTAAACCTTAGTTAAGGGAAATTAAGTAATAATTCTTAGCCAAGGAAATTTGGACCACCTCTTAGATAGATGAGTAACCCGATACGGTAGGTCATCGTTTAAGTATACGTGTAAGAGCAGGCTATCTGATTTAGATAAAGGCTCCAGCGAACTGGGTAACGAAGCAACGGCTTCGGGGAACGTGAGGATATTCTTGGTATCCCTGTGTGAGGTCGCAGATGATCATCCTGGGCTCACAAGAGGTTAAGGTCTGCGTTAGAAGAACCAAGAGTATGCCTTGGTTGCTATACGAGCGACCTAAAGACTGGGATGGATAGCAGTGAGTCAACGAATACATGATAGTGCCCTAGATAGCAAGTTCGTCGATCATCTACCATCTTGAGTCAAGCGTGTACGTACGGAAAGGCAGGGAACACCCAACAGACCATAATTGCTATCTAATTATGGGTGAGGTAGGCCGTAGGATGTGGGCTGGCCGGAGTGTAGTTCTCATGCAATATTGTCTCTTGTGTTGCCTTTCACTAGTTGAGGGAGGGGTCTCGTGGGACCATAGCCACGTGTAGAAAAGCAGACCTTAGTATCTGAATCGGCAGATAAATCTAAAGCTCCCGACCGAGTCCTGTATTTCTTGTTTTACCCTGTGACAGGACTCGGATGGCACGGTGTGATACATGTGCATACAGTTATAGAAAAACGATTCACGATGAATGCGTGGGAAAAAGGGCGCGGTTGAGGGTTAGCGTAATCCCTAGTGGCCTAGGTGGTTTAACCCAAACCGAAATACGAAAGCGTGCAATAGGTAAGCGTAATCCCTAGTGGTGCTAGGTGGCGTAAGTCCTAGTAGTTCAAACGATGATTCATATGGAAGAGCCTAGCTAGAACAAGGGTGACAATCCAAACGATTTCAAGGAAAATACGACATGAGGAAGCCCGTACGAGGTACGGCAAAGGACTGAACTTATATACATGGAAAGAAACATATGATTTTGAGTAACCTATATATGCGGTATATTAGGTTGACATGGACCATTACACGACTTTGGGCAAGGGACATTCATGGTTAACACATGACGCGGGTAGGGATACTAGTACGAGAGGTGCAGAGCAAATATACATGTTAGAACTACGAAGAATATACATAATAGATACCATGGGATGTTAGACGGGGTAGATACCTTATGATAATGTACTCGATAGAAATCTGACGATGTGATGCCTTGACTTATCATAACACCGTAGTTTATCATGATACCTTAGTTTACCTTGCCACAGTAGTTCAACCGGCTACCCTGGTTTATCTATCTTGTAGTTATTCTTATGTTTACTTTCAGTTTATGCATGTCATGTTACCTTTACCTGTTTTTATACTGGAAGTAGATAGGACTTACTCAGTCTTTTTGACTGACCCGTTTTGTTTCGCCTCTTTTCTTCCGTTCCCCCCCCCCCCCCAAGGTTTCAGGGAGGAAACAATGCTGTTTAGTTCGGACTTCTTCTGCTTGAAGGTCATTATGGATGGCTTGGACTTCTCTTGGCTATGGCTACTTTACTGTTTTACTTGGGGAATAATTTATTAAAAAGTCTTTATGCTTCTTTACTATTGCAAGACAGGTTTTGATGTACTCTGATGTAAAAGGCTTTAGACCTTATTTATTCATGTTATGAAAGTTTGATTTTACTTCCGCTATGTATATATGTTCTGTCTTGTGATATTTCTGTGCATGTTTACCAATAATGCCCCTCTAAAGCTAGTGCATTCCTTTGCGAGTGACCCTAGCGGAGGCGGGGTGTTACATGGGAGGGGCTGGGAAAATTCCCAAATAGCCACACGGGCGTCTCATGTCGAAAAGAAAAAGAAAAGGCCAAGCGGCTAGCCAACAGGCTCATAAAATCATCACCCAAACAAAACAGTAAATGTGTACCTATTTGTCGGGCACAAAATTTTATTCCTCTTCTCTAGCCACTTTGCTATAACCTGTTCAATAAATATGCATGTACATATATACAGTTCTTATCATTTATAATTTTCCATTCAACTTCTTATTTGATTCCATTTGGTTTAAAAACACCATTCATTCTAATGTTGCATGCACAGGTAAAAATCACATCATTAGCTAATTAATGAATATTTCGACTCATGCATATTTATTTGAACGAGTTGCTATTTTTAACACTTCACATTTCAACAATTCATGTATATAATAAAAATGTGATTTTTATTGTAAAACAATTCTTTTCAAAACACCATTATTTTATATAGTCTATATAGATGATAAAAAGGTGATTTTTTATTATAAAACAATTTATTTCAAAATATGAATACCATTCAACACATGAATTTCAATTCAACGAATGAATATCGATTCAGCACATGAAGGTTTTCTATAGTTTATATATATAGCTAAAAATGTGATTTTTATATTTAAAACACGAAGACCATTCAACACATGAATTTCTAATCAACGAATGAATATCGATTCAACACATGAAGGTTTTCTATTTAACGAATAAATATAGTTTCAGCAAATAAAAATAATTCAAACACATGAATATTATTCAAAATTTCGGCAGCATAACGGCAGGGTAGTTAAAACCGGGACCGTCCCTAGTATGGCTCCTCGCTCTACCTTAAAAACTCGCGGTTTTTGACAATGGGGATCATGCATCTAGTTCGCACGCAGGCGGCATGTATATATTTATTTCCTTTCCACAAACTAATCCTATGTGGTTTCAACCAAATATTTCTCAACCACAAACGGGTATTTTTCAACCTCAATCAATCAATATCAACCACAAACAATCCCAAACAACCATTCGCTATCAATCAATTTTCACACCAATCACAAACAATAAATATCGTCCATGGTTTGTGGACTAGGGGCGTATATATATATATATATATATATATATATATATATATATATAGCAATTCACTTCTATTTCAACACATGTATAATTTTTACAACGCATATATAACTTATACATCGAACATACAACTTATACAACGCTTATACAAGAGGTGTACAACGCTTATATAACTCATACATCGACTATATAATTTATACATCGTCGTTTTCCATATCGTTTATAAATTAGAAATCTCACCTTGGGTTCCACTCCACCAAAAATAGCAGAAGGCTCAGAAAAATATGCGGTCTCTTCTAAAATGTAGAAGGCGTCCTCACGGTCACGATGTTTCCTGTTTCATCGAATTTCGTTAAAGAACGAAAAAGATATGATCATATTGGCGTTAATTACTAATTTGGATAATTAAATCAAAATTAACCTAATTAACAACGCTTAATATAGCGTTTAAAAACACTACCTCTTTCAAAATCGACTCCCTGAAACCCTCGACATCTGCTCTTCTGGAAATCCCTTCGCCGTCGCCACCAGGTCAAATCGGACCTTCATCCAACCACATCCCATGACGCGCCACCGTGACCACCCCCTATTGCAACCACCACGTCGTGCTTGAAGGCGCCATCAGCCACCAAAATCAACCTAAGCCGAACCACTTCCCAGCACTAGAACTCGCGATTGCCCCCACGATATTTGATCATACCCATATCAAATGGAAGTACTCTCGAATCTCTGTAATTTACTCTTCAGAACCTAGATCTAATTTGGTGTTATTTGGTGGCGATTTGGGAATTTATTTTCGAGCGGTTTTGACCGTCGGTTGAAGGAGATGGCGGCTAGGGTTTCTTGAACGAGGGTGGAGGGTTTTATAGATAATTAATTTATATTTTATTATTATTTAAATCTTTTTAATTCGAAAATGATTTGTTTTATGCCATGAACCCCAATTTGAACCCAGCAACTGTCGTCCCTAGCATTTTACCCCTATTCTGAACACAATAGGATATGTTTCGTAGGCCCATTCGACTGTTTCAGTCAGTTTTCCTTCAAATTAAAATATATAACATTCAATATTCAATTTGAACGAACATTTCAATTTGCCAGGGCCACAAATTAAATCTAAGAATTCCAGAAAAATAAATCTAGCTATGTTTCGACAATACGGTCCCAACAAAACTAGTTTTGTCGAATTCTGAGACCGTTTGCAAAAAGGCCCATTTCTGGTCGATCCAATTTAACTATAATTGACCAAAACACATTTTCCTTTGCCACGCTCACATACTAGCTTCAAAAATTATGAAATTTGAAACCTAGCAATAACTTCACATCCCGGATCCAACAAAAGTAGTTTCGTTGAATTCCGAGGTCGTATGCAAAATGGCCAATTTCACGGGCTATATAAATTCCATAGCGACCTTTCTGAAAATTCATTCGGCCATAACTTTTGCTTTCCGCTATGAAAATTCAATTTTTCAGATTCGTTAGAAAGGTATTCACTAACAGATTTAAATATTTTTGGTTTCGCTAAAATCCGTTTTGTTTTGCACCTGGTACAGTCCGACAAAGTTTGAATTCAATTTTTGAAACTACAACGCCATTTCAGGCCTTGTTTATAATTATAATTAATTATATTCGTTTTCAATGGACGATTCAAACTCACTTTCCATTGCCATTATTTAAAATATTTATTTTAAATATTTAAAATCCATTATTTTATCCAATTTAAAAATTTTGAATTGGTTCAGATTTTCTGGGTCGTTACACCCTTAGACTTTTGTTCCCTGGTCAAAGTCTATCCGCTGCTAGCAAAATATCCACACAGTAAAAATGGGGAGTTCAAAAATCAAAATAAAATCGTATAAATTCTTATAAATCCGAAAACTAGAATATTAGAGTTCATATGGAGTATCTCTTCATTTCTATATTGTTCATGTTGGGTTTGAAGGCATTTCTGTTCGCTGTTTTGTACAGCGTTGGTATGCTAAACTCTAGGGCTCCGGGTTTTGGCTAATTGAAGCAATAATGTGCGAAACAAATCATGTTTTTGGAAAGATGAGGTGATTTTGAACTTGTAGAAGGATTTTTGTTGGATTCCAGGAATTTTGATGTCGATCCGCATATACACAGCGTGGAGAAGGTTGTTCGACGGATTTTGAAGGAAGGGGTCGAGCTGAATCTGATGAGCATGGGGTAGTGGAGAGGGTGACCAGAAGAATGGCAGTGGTCTCGGTGTGGAAGTTCGTGCCAAGATGAGTGAGGACGGGGAGGATTTACGAACGGAAATTGCCATGTTTACTATAGGTGAAGTTTTCATCGGTGGAGAAGAAGGAGAACGCGGGTCTGGTTCCCGGGCTTGGTTTTGGGCCGATTTGTTTTATTGGTGAGGCCCGGTTTGAAATATAATTAATTAATTTCAATTTAAACTATTTAAAATGTTTATATAAATTTGTGATTACAATATTCCACTCGTACGAATTCGGAATCGAACGTCGTCAGAAGCATTGGAACCGTATGAAAGAATACTACACAATGAAGCCAGTTTTGAAACTAATTGGAGCTCGTTACAATTTATAGCGAAATAAATTATCGGATCTAAATCAACCGACAGTTATCGTTACTTAACGATGATCGTCCAATGTGAGTAAATATCACTAACTCTGTACAGTGTATATTTTTTATAAATATAATCTAGTATTGATACATGTTGATTGATTTTTGTGTGTTGATTGTTTGGTTAGATTGCTGATTTATTGGTTGAAATTATAGATAAGGATATATATATAAATCGCTAATCAAATATTGATTCTGTTTATCAGAATATTTCATATTGAAATGAAATCGATGTTATTTATATTGTTTAACATCTGTGATGTAGGGAAACAGGTTGGAAGGATCCAACTGGATTCCTCAATATTTATAATACTGTTTGTTTTAATATATTGTGATATATGATGTGATATATAATCTGTGATTGATTATGATGACACTGGTCATGTTATTTGGTATTTTAAGTACCATACGAGATACTGGAATGTAAAAAGGAAATTTTCAAAGTGAATATTGAAAATGACATATTTACATGTAAAATGAATAGAATTATATAAAAGGATTTATATAAAATAAATAGAATTATATAAAAGGATTTATATAAAATGAATAGAATTTTATAAAAGGATTTATATAAAATAAATAGAATTATATAAAAGGATTTATATAAAATGAATAGAATTATATAAAAGGATTTATATAAAATGAATAGAATTATATAAAAGGATTTTTAAAAAATGAATAGAATTATATAAAAGGATTTATATAGAATAAATAGAATTATAAATGGAATATTGATTTAGAAAGTAAATAGAACTATAAAACGGAAATATTTGGAAAATGAATAGAGTTTTATAAAAAGAGAATTTTACATTTGGAAGGTTTAGACCCGTGCTTCGCACACGATTGTAACATGATAGGGATTTAAATAAATATTTTGCAAATAAAATATTATAAAGGAATTTGGAGTTTGAATTAGGAATTTAAATGGAATTACTGAAATTAGAAATTGACTGAAAATTAGTTGAGTTGAATGGATTTCTGGGTATCGATCTGATGTTTGTTTCGGCTTTCGGGGTTTATGCTTGGGAAGTTGTTCTCTCTCTTACTAGTTTACAGTTAGAGACTGATATATGTGAGAAGATAGCGATGCGTGAATCAGAAATGGAAACGTTTTCCAAAGTTAATAACGTATATTTTCTAAAATTAGAAAAATAAGGATTTGATGAATATATGGAAACGTGAAATGGGGAAATGAATAAATGTTGATTGATAATTGATCGATAGAATTTCCATTTGGAAATTATATCGTTGTTTGCACACATGTTTTCTTTGATAGTTAAATCACCGACTATCAAAGTTCTTGACCATTTTTCCGTCGTTAGTATGGAGAGATCGAGATCAGATTCATTATCTGAAAACCACTCTATATGGGCGTTAGCGTTGCGATCAAATATGATGAAGATAATTGAAGACGGAGTTATGCAAGGGATGTCCTGTTTACAGAATAGTACCTTCGGTCTGTCCAATCCCAGGACGACCTGTATGGAAGAATGTCTGACGGGGTATATTTAATAGATCGCGTAAGTTGATCTCTTCAAACGTATTTACGTTTGGTGGCGGAGGAATTCGTTTCTCTTAGCTGTTTACCAGTGATATGTTTGGAGAAATCAATTTTTGATTTAGCGAGTATGACGATGTGACATTCGAAGTGAATAAAGATGTGGTTTAAAAAGGATACGTTATGGCCTCTAGCCTCACAACCAGGAAATGGTATAAAATCGGGTAGGTCGCATGGCTAAGTGGTTAGCTGCCAATTGGGGTGTATTATCACCTGATCTTGAGAAATTCCATTTACTTCTATAATCTATTTCGATGTTGTCCCTTTCGGGAAACGGTTGCTGATCCCAACCGTTGGTGATAATACACTCCGTACATTCAAGCGAAATGAGTGGCCGGTCATGTTTAGCCTGGGTTGTAAGATGTTCTTGTTGAACCCAGTATATTCCTCTCTAGAGATACACTGTCGGAATGTGGCCCCATACCTTGCCAGTTGGAATCCATTACCCAGTAAGATCCCGCGGTTTTTGATTGTATGTTATATATGTAGAACGTGAGATGAAAGCGTTCTACTAGATTGTTATTTATGTGATTTAGACATTATCATAATATCATAAGAGTATGGATTTTTAAAAGAATGTTTGGGGTTATCGTAAGGTAAAAACCATCTGTGTTTATTTATGGATTGGTCATAGATTATTCTTTCTTTTAAAAGGATTTTAAAAGTTAAACAAATGGTTGGAGTTTACTCACACCAGTCACATGACTGACCTAGAATTTATTTTGTTTTGTTTTCCCTATACTCTTGGGTGCCCAAATTTGTACGGCAGTCAAGTAGTCAGGTTTTACAGATATACTTGGAGAGCATGGAGTAGGAGACTTATGGATTATATAGCTATTGTTTATTCCGCTGTGTTGTAAGTGTTATACTCTGATAATGTTACGGTATACATATACTGATTTTATTTCAAAGATATGTTATCTATTATATGTTGTTCGTTCCGCTGTGAGATTCGTATCACTCTGATTCTTTTGTTGTGTTGTCTTCTTCTTCTATTCAAATTTTCTATCTTATTTATCCTCACCCTCTAACTTCTTTCATTAACCATCTGGTATTTCCGATGCTTGGATAGTCGACATTGAGTTTATGTCGATAACCAGGATCGCAAAAGCTCGGGTCGTTAAAATGCCCCTTCACCGTCAGTCTGTCTCAGTATTAATTTTAGTAGTAACACATTTGCATAGAATAACAGATAAACATAGCGTTATGGAATCTCACACAGCGGAACGAAAAGGTATAATACTAAAATAAGATGTACCATTTCATAAAAGCCACATAATTCAAATACAAATTGTCAAGATACAATTATTAAATTGGTACATCATTATGGTTCATAATCTAGAGTTTCCATAAGCAAAACATCAAGATAACTAATAATAGCATAATATCTCCATCGCTTTTGTCGGGCACCAGCTTCGTTTCCTTCATTGGATAGCTAGCCCACCTACCGACTTGTTGGATATGTTAAGGAGAGGGGTTAAAACATAAAGTCCTGTGTGACTGAAAATAATATTTACTTAAAGACCATACCCTAGATTTAGCAGGTTATATATCTCAAGGTATGTCCATGAAACACACAAGCATACACATGTACAATAAGTGCTTAACCAATGAGGTGGGTATCCAAATCAATCACTTAAGACCTCGCTAGTGCATTTAGGGTGGAGACCCAATGAGGTGGACATTCTTGATCACTTAAGGCATGTTCTAACTTATTTATTAAGGGTGGATTCTCGTGACCTCTTATGAACCTAAGGTGGACCCTAGCCACTAATGACCCTGTCCTAATACGTCAACGTTTTAAGTATATATATTCTCACAAGTAATATGAGAAGTAGTAATTCGCCGCTTAATACCGGTTTAGGGTAGGCCCGCATATAGCCATTTATGACCCCTTCGGCGGACGCCTCATGTTACTACTTAACTGGTATTATGGTAGAACACCTATGCTGCTTAAGTCTTCCCTTAGACAGTTGGTAAAATAATTAGCATGCTACGTCCAACGTATACCAATCCTATCCCTAGGTTGGCCCTTACACAACTTCTAGAGGAAGTGGACATTCTAGTAAACTACCCAACTCCGTTATCTCCATGTCTAAACCACTTTCAGAAAAGGAGGACCAATAAACCTACTCTGAATCTAATAAGGATGGGTCCCATGACTTAGGTTCACATCAAAGGAATAAACCTTCGGAGTGGTCCTAATCCCAACCACTTAAGACCCAAACTAGATAAGAAGAGAGTCAACCACTTAAGACCTTCTCAAGGTGTAGTAAACCTACCTATTTAAACTTTAGGCATGGGTCGACCCATATATGTGATTCTAAATCGTATATTTTAGTCGTGAACGTGTAATTTTTGGCTGGTATTAATTGTTGCGTGCACCTTCAATTTCTTGCCCGTTTCTACATATTTTTATTTATTATCTCCCTCTTTTAACACTATCAATTCATTGTTTCCTTCCTTTTAATATATATTCAAATTTCAAATGCAGCTATTCTATTCCCTATTTTTCATTTATTCCACATTAATCACTTTTCGGCCTTAAAATACATTTTAATTTCAATTTTTGAATTTATGTACATATATTTACGCACAACTTCATTTCTTTTCAAAATTCAAACCGCGTTACGCTGACATTTATTTCTTACTCATTTTTATTGATTGCATGTTACTTATGGATTTCATATTCACACACACACACACACACACACACACACACACATATATATATATATATATATATATATATATATATATTTACACACACATACACATATGTACACATATACAATGGTATATATATACTCACTTGTATATATAATTTTCTTATATGTACATTTGTATATATTTTTCTCTAAGAATATGCACTTCTTTAGTCGTCCTCTAAAATTAAAAACATGACGTTAACAGAGCTCGAATTTCTGATCTCCACCTTGGGAAGTGCACACCTTATCAACTCACCTAACCTACCTTTTGTTCACAAGACTAAAAACATTGGTAGTTATTGTTCTTATTTGAATTCCTCTTATATCTTCTTTTTCACATTTGTTCTACAACTTCGTTTAAAGATATCTTTTTCATTTTGAATCTATTTTCTGCAAACCATAGGGCTAAATTGATTAGAAAATCATCATGGATGCAATGACGCTAATTCTGTGACCAAATTCAGAAAATTTTAAAAAAATTATTATTTATTCAAAAATGTAGGGTGCTACAACCATTATCAAACTCAGGAACTATGCAGCCAAGCCAAACAACTATCTCGTACACTTATTTTCCAAACCAATAAATATTGGAAAACAAAAGTGACAACTTACTATTTGGAGGACAATTCAATATATCATCTCATATTGAATTTCTTTCCAAATATGGCAAATTCACAAAAAATTTCGATAGCGCCTCCCTGTACGGCTTGATCCATAAAAATCCAAAATCGCCATGCAAGGATCATCCCAACAATAGAAAATAAAAGCCCAAAAGTGGCTACCCATGCATGGGGCAAAAATCACCAAAATGCACCAAATGGAAAAAAGCACAACTCTACATATAATACATACCTCTTTCTAAGAATCTTGCTTCTTTGTACTTGGGCATATACTCAACGAAGAGCATTAGAAACAATACTAGAAATAGAAATAAGGGACTAAACATGTTAAATAAATAGAATTTTTCTAACATAAGCATGTCAAGTAATGTATGGATTTCATCTTGAATAAATAAACAATACAACAATGCACCTATCCTGCATGCCTAACAATCATAGAAACAAAAATAAACATGCAAGCATCATTAGTAATCAAATATAAATTAAAAACATTAGAAAACATAGAAAATAACTTCCATACTTATCCTACCATGCAGGATACTAACCTAAAAAATACAATATTAAATTTAATCCATATATGATTCATTGGCTAGACAACTTGGTTGCTGTTCAAAAATATTGA
Organism: Allium sativum; assembly: GCA_030737875.1. Lineage (NCBI taxonomy): Eukaryota > Viridiplantae > Streptophyta > Magnoliopsida > Asparagales > Amaryllidaceae > Allium > Allium sativum. Next base: position 560,941,305 of record CM060919.1, on the reverse strand, counting down.
ATAGTAATCTAGCATCTCTCATCAATAAATTGAGTATGATTCTACCACTATCGTACTATTTCGAATTTTCGTGGCAGCCTATCAATGGAAACCATGGACAAAAATTCCCGCATCCATGTGGAAATCCGAATGTTATAGAAAACTATCTGACCCATCCCATTCAGCTATAGAAAGATGGCATCGCATTTATTTTAATATAAACGTGTAATCAACCCCTTCTCATGATGTTAGAAACAAGCAACACTCATTCCATATGGAATCAACCACCATAGTCGAGTCTATACTACATCTCCTCGAGTTATGGAGTCATATCCAGTAATAAACATAAACGACTTTCACTAAAGGAATATTGCTTTTGAACTGGTATATCCCCAGCTCGACACACATGAATAACTATATCTCCTATACACTCTTATGGGAAATCTCAAACACGTAAGAGGCCGATAATTTCAAACATTGCCACTAAGAAAGGTTGAGATATCTCTTGAAGAAGAGAAATCTCGATGATGTGACATCATCAATGACTCTAATCCCCATTGATAATAAATAGTGTCTTTGGCTCACCAAAACAAACACAATCGCCATCGACTTTGAATCGTGAGTCGAATACATCTTATAAGGTTTTGGTTATCAACTAAAACATGGTAACCCTTTATTCGAAAACAAACCATTCAAACCACCCACATGACCAAGTGAGTGCTACCAGCTTCTCTTTCCTGCTCGAAACGAGAAATCGATATACTCAAGGGTCGACCTCAACTTCCAAACCATCCAAACTCTCGTAGGACCCACTGAGACATCCTACGCGAGACAATTATGTCCCAAGCGCTTCACTTTTCTCACCGAAAAGTGAAATTCCAGCAAACTGACCAATAGATGGTGTTTGCTAACAATCACAATACCATTGGCTCTTTGATTTGCGCTTTCTTTCCACCCATAGGAAAAATGAAAACAAAAATCGAATAGCAAAAGCGCAACTCCTCCAAGTGATATCTCGGAACACGATCTGAGAAATCAATAAAAATATATTGACTCGCTGGTTAGCCCAAACAACCTAACCAACCAATCAAGATCAAAATAGCCCACGAAACGCTATAATCGGCATACACCAAACAACTACTCACAATCGACAAAAATCCCCTCAAGATTCCTAACCGAAAGAATATCCATAACTAGACCGATACGGAACTCGACTCAAACATGGTGGAAATCTAGTCATCTCATTAAATATGTATAGATACTCTCAAGCTACAAGCTTAGGTGATGACTTGCTACAAGAAATTTATCTCAACCCGCCAATCATAAGCGACTCGCTACTGAAGATCTAAGTCTCATCCCACTATCGCTAAACCAAAGACGATCGTTACTGAAGACCTTGTACTAGCCCACTATCAATACCAACAACCTCTTACTACCACTGATATTCCATATCATGCTAGTAATTGAACTCCTAGACTTAAAGATTAAGTCCAGTTAAGCTCAGCAATCAACAAGCAACAATTTAGAAAACATGCAACCATAACTCGATGAATTTAAGTTTTGACGAACCCTGGATACCGCCAAGTATAAATTAACTATTTCATAACACCCCCACCTCAAGACCCAACATTAATCACTAGGGATGTTGCAGTCACCCATATTATTAAGTTCTGGAGACCAAAAGGGGATGTAACACACATATATAATCTAACTAATCTCTCAACAAGGTAAGTCACAATCAAGAGAGACAAATCAATTCACAAGTCCCAATCTTGTCCCATCCATCGAACCACACAATCAAATGGAACGATGTAATCTCAACGCCAAACAAAAGCACGTACGGAAACATCATTAATGGAAACATACTTTGAGCGATGACGTCGTTATTTCCCACTTCACTGAGGGTGCACTCGACCAAACGAGAACGACAATCAAGACATGCATCCCCATAATTTGTCCCGACAAAGTAGGACAAACCTCAACACTGGGTGCCATCTCAAACATCGTGTAATGTCCTTGATTATTACTAACTTTGTTAATCGATAATTATTGATTTTATTAATGATTAAATTAATTAGTGTTTACACTTGAGAAATATTTAAATTGATCTTTTTATTCCTATGTATACGTATGTGTATTCATATGAATGTACATATATATATATATATGTTATATATATAGTTTGTTATACAAATATTTATAGATGTATATATGTTAAAATAGAAAGTAGGCAATGTTTTAACTATTGTTTACATTTTTATTTAGAATTTTAGCTTATGTAAAAATCAATATTTATGTGTAAAATATTATATTGCTTAATATATATAAAACAAAAGGGGCTTATGAAGATTTAAAAACCTTTGTACTTCAAATTTATAATCACTTGTGAAATAACTATTATAGCTTAGTTTATGTAAGAACAAAGCATGGTTGTTATATTGCATACATATGCTGGGTACAAGGAATATACATCATATATTTGGCAGTAACTTCCTTGCATATAAAACATGTCTGCATAAATTTTTGGCAAATCTTTTACTTGCACAGCTACAACTTAGAAGCTAACAATAGCTTGGCAACTATGCATTTGTACATGATTTTGGTTCACACTAGTCTGCATACAATCAAATAGAATAACTAGTATTTACTTAAGAACCAAGTAATGAATATACACTATATTTTATTCTGCACTTCAACATCAAAATCAATCATAACAGCAAGCCCTAGTTCCCTAGAATGAAAGCACAACCAGTACATTCAAATCAAAGTATAGACAGCTAGTTACTTAAGCACCAAGCACCCATTTTAAAATAATTCATGCATGTGTTTTGTACAAGTATTTGTGTTTCATTCCGGCCTAAGATACATATCATTTGAGGGTAGGATTTAAGCCGTGAAAAGCCTTTGCACTACTTTCTTTCAATCAATTTATACACCAGCTAAAACTAGCTCCAGTCAATCCCTTGGACAGAAATTAAATGCATCATTACTTTATTTATTTATTTTATCTGTAAATACACACTCACACACACACATTTTTCACTTAGAACCATCCATTTGATCACTCGAGTTGACTCAGCAAGACAGAGGAACCCAGGCATTAAGGAACAGAGGATACCAAAACTTGTGAGTAAACTGCATTATCAATCCTTTAAATCTTGTGTATGTATATAAATATTTGGTAGATTATTGGTTGACACTTATATGCATACTTGAAGTTATCAAACATGTGAATCAAAATCTGGAAATAAAAACCTTTCTTTTATCGGAACATGAATATAATGATCTAGAAGAAATAAGTGAGTAAACTCACTTATTCAAACTCTATGTAAACTTTTCCAGGATTATTGGTGAATGATGCAAGTTGTTATGTTTGTATGTTTTGGTTTGGTACTTGTTGCATCCTCTATAACACATATATGTTGGTCTGTGATTTGATTTCAACCACTGTTAATACTTGAAAACAATCCCCTATGTGTTCAACAGGAAAGCTCGGTTATACTTCCTGTTGTTTAAAAAATCAGTAACTTGATTTCAAATAAGTTTTAGAATCTGAATTCTATACAAAAATTGTTTGTACACAACCAACGTATATGTTAAAAATAAATTTTCACTTATGAAATGTTGTATACACTCGGGTACATGTACATTCCAGTAACCAAAAGCTAAAAACTGATTTTTCGACAATCATGGATTGAAGGCTTAGGAAAATAAACGTATTCGGGTATTAAAAAAAATTTAGTACAAGTTTCATAGTTTTTAACAAAGAATGGATTAAGATATATTGAGATGACATGAAACTAGGTTTGATCAATTTCTTGTCATCCCAGCGATCGAAATGCAAGGATATGAAGTCGAGAGGAGTGTGAATGTTCAGTGATCATAACAAAAATGTAAAATAATTTTTCTATTGATTGGTTTGAGCAAATGAAGTGGATTTAGGTTTTTAGGTTGCAACTTTTGATGCGGGTTTAGAGAGAAACTGCGTCTTGGATAGTAAACTGAGTTGGCTAAAATTTGGTATGGAGGTCTGGCCAAGGGTAGACATCATGCTGGAAAAATTTAACGGTGATTGACGCTTTGGGATGATGACAATAGGTGACAAAATAAACCAGTTAGAGGGCGTTTGTTTTTGAGTAACCAGGTTGACCCGTGGTATTTTGGCCAAGATGATCGTGCTATGATCTGGGAGTATGGATCAATTCAGATGATGATGTTGCATTTGTGGAGATGTGTGTGTCCAATGCTTTGTGACTCAATAGCTTGTGCATGTGCACACTGCACATACGTGCACTGGGAAGATACTAGAACCAAGTAAATAGAGAAGAGACTCACAACACTTTAGCATTGAGTTGGAACAAAATTGTTAAGTAAACCAGCAGGCATTCGGTACATCGAATAAGAAAAAACGAGGTGAATAGGCTAATAAGTTGATTCCATATGTAGCATTATTAATATAACTATGACGAGGCTCCTAATAGGAAAAGAAACTATATGGTCAAAGTAAAATAATCAAGTTAAGTAGTTATATACTACACTGCGCTCCTTTTAACCATGAAATACTATTGGTCATGTAAAGGTTGCATATGTTCTTCATAGTTCACATAGTACTCATGTTTATCAACATCAAATATACAGGCTGACATGCATCAATACCCACTTTACTGATATAAATTTAAATAAAATAAAAATACTTTTGGATAAGATAAAAAAATATCCGCCTGTCGCTGGTATAGTAGTTCATCGGCTACTGAACTTGAATGGCTGCAGGATTACATGACCCATCATTCGTGAAAGCATAAGATGCATAAGATGTTTACACACTTCAATAACTATATTTGCAAGGTTGACCCTGCTAATGTTGTGTACATCCTCAAATCCAACTTCGCTTACTAAAACATTTTATAAAATTTTGTTCAATTTTAAAACTTACCTTCTTACATGAATTATAAGCCAATGAAAAGATAAAAACATAAAAAGTTAAGCACAAAAGAAGGAAAGAAAATAGGAAGGGGAGTAGTGCGTGGCACATGCGTGAAAACCAGTAGTCAGTAAAGTAAAGAAGAAATAGGGAAATAAAAGTAAAGGAAAGAAAGTAGGAAGGGGAGTAGTGCATGGCGCCTGCGTGCAAAACAGTGTCCTGCAAAGAAGAAGTAAGCAGAAGAAAGCTGGAGGAGTGGGAAATAATAAGATGTGTAGGCTAAGGAAGAAATTTTGAGACCTGGTTGGGTCACGCAAGAATTATTATAAGAGAAATAAAAGGGGGGTGAGATATTGGGAATAAAAGAGGGAAAGAAGGGGAGTAGGTAGTTAGGCTTTGGCTGATAGAAAAAAATTTATAAAAGTAGAGAAAAAGAAGTAACCAATGTGATAGAATAAACACGAATGTTTGTTTAAAATCTTCAAATTGTATATAACTTAATTTAGTTGCTTGTTTAAAATATTAATAATATATATTATGTGGTTTTATTGTTAACTTTGGAACAACAATATTGAAATAGTAAAATAGAAGTCGCCAAATATAAACGTTCTTTTATAACATATTGATCAAGGTTATAATTTAAGTAAATAATTTTTATAATAAAGAAAAGAAGATATCTTTTTAATAGTCCAAGATAAGATATTTGATTCAATCTAATTTGTTGAATTATAATCAAGAACATGTCGTATCGGGAAAATAGTCAACGGTCAGTATCACTGTATTATGATAAGTTCAAATGTTTAGAATAAGTGTTGAAATATTGTTGAATTATATTGACTCAAGTCAATAATCCTTTATAATCAGGTAATAAAATTGCAAACTCAAATTTACGATAAATAAATGGAATATCAGATTTTGAATATAATATTTTGTACCTTAAGTATCACTTGAACCTAAATGATATTAACGTTGATCGTTTTGAGGAGTCCGGAATATATATTCCACTTTAACTCGATCGTTACGAGTCAATGATTATTGAAGACAATCGACGATGAAGTTTTACAAGGTATTTTCTATTAATCCTAGATAGAAATTTCCTAAGATGGATTTATAGAATAGTGCCTTCGGTTTGTTTAATCCTAGAACAACTTGTATGGACGAATGTCTGACAATGTATACCTAAGCCGATCATGTATGTTGATCTCTCCAAACGTATTTATGTTGGTGGTGGAGAAATTCGTTTCTCTTAGCTTTATACCCGTAATATATTTTTGGGGAAATCAATTAGTGATTGGCGGATTTTAACGATATGGCATTCAAAGTAAATAATGATCTGATATGTCTAGAGGTAAGTATAGCATCAAGCTTCACAACCAGGAAATGACAAAAATCGGGCAGGCAGTATTGCTAAGTGGGTCGGTCCCAATTAGGGTGTATTGTCACAATCTAGAGAATATTCATTTGGTTACTTCTTTCATTTTTTGTATCTCCACCGACTGTGGTGGCTTTAGCCGTAAGGTGACAATATGTTCGATACACTCAAGAGAAATGAGTGGTCGGTCATGTGTGGCCTGGTTACAAGATGTTATTTTTGAACCCAATGTATTTGCCTCTAGAGATACACTATCGGAAGGTAGTTCCATACCTTGTCATAGTTGGAAATCCATTATCCGTAAGCGCCAAGCGGTTTTGTTTGTATACTATATAGTAGAATGTAAGATGCAAGCATTCCTCTAGATTCTAAATTATTTGTGGAAAACCTTAAACATTTGTAAAAACCCGTAACTTCCCCGTAAAGGAAAGTGTCGGATAGTTCGAGAACAAGCCACAACAGAACTCATACAAAAGAACATTTCATTGTTATTACAACAATTCCATCAGATACAAGAATATACAGAGTATAAATGAATAAATTACATTCGACAAATATCAGAGATTACAATAAATTACATAGCAGCGGAAAATAATACAAAATCACAACTAGAAGTGATACATGGATACAGAGCTTTCCGAGCATCGTTCCAGCTGTAAATCAGGACCCTGTGAATATAAATCTACAAAACCAAAACTACTAGCTGCCCGTGCGGAAAATAGGGGCACCCAGAGTTTAGGTTAAAACAATAAACTCCAGGTCAGTCATGTGACTGGTGTGAGAACTAAAACAGTTATTAATATTGGTTTTAAAGTTAGGTAAATCAAGGGACCACGCCGTATAACACGGAACGGGTTTCCTCCCAAGAATACCAGTGCATAGAACAAACAGCGCAATGCTAAACAAAGAAAAATGAAGCTGTTATAAGACCCAGGTCCCATCACACAATGCAACGCAAGCCGGAGGATAGGGTTTTCCCTTATAACAGCCAAAGCATGCTTGATAAGTTTAAAACACATTCTTTGATACTATTATAGGTGTATAGTGTCAAAACAATTTCAATCATAAATATAAATCATAGACGGCATGGGTACCATATATCATGTCGCCATACTAGTTCTACAATTAAAACCGAAACACACGTATTGGAAATTGGATTCCGTCATGAGCCGAGGCAAGGGGCAAGCTCCTCTCCGCGTTCGAGACACTCTAGCAAATGCCTCAGGACCCCACTATGATCCTTGGAATCGGCTGGGCCGGTCCTCTCTTGCTTTTGAGGATTGGCAATTCCTGAACACACGTTTCCCGGTCCTTACAGACCTATATCCGAGGCGCCTCGTATCCAACAACCACACAGGTGAAAAGTATATAAATGTCAGGGCTGGTAGGTCATTGACACCACCCTAGCTAGAAAGAAACGTCGTGCTCTCCCAGCGGTCCATCTCCCGTTTTTGACTCATACCGAGGTGTGAGGCTCGCGAATTCACGTTATACACAAAGCTACGCCACACAGGCCGTGCTTTGATCATCAACCACAAGACTTTGCTTTTCAATAGAAGCCTTGATCAATTGCCACTTACGCATGCCACACTGGCAATTCACTCCATGCGACTGATGTCCATCGATATACAACCTCTGAGCTCGTACGTCTCAGAGAAGGGCGTTAAGCAAGAGAATAAATTCTCCGCCGCCAAACAGATGTATATTTAATAGAGATCAATCAACACAGAATAAAATCCAATGTCAGACACACAATCCATTTACAAGTTCGTTCTGGGTCTGAACGAAACCGGAGGCACTTTCCTCGCATATCCATCCATCTCCAAGTACGTCTGGACGATCACCAACTGATTCCCTCATCTTGGGTGTACAGCCCAATCAAGATCATCAGTAATCACCCAAACGATGTGAAGACTTCCGGTCTTCAACCACCGTCTTCATCTTCGACATCTCGTCGAATCGATTATTCAGAATGGGTATAAACCCGGCCTTTCTGAATAACCCACGTATATAATAAACGAATGTTACACAAACACAACAAACGCCTCATTCCAATTCAGAATATTCTTTTATTCACAAAATCACATTCTTTGGGAAAGGTTCCCATTAATTTTATCCAAGATAAATTCTTCTAAATTTATTCTTTAATCCTCCTATGGATATCATTTCAAACTAGTCGGGATTAACGAACCACACCGAAGTAATTATTTATTTTATTTCCCAATCCCAACCTATATATCCCATGGAGAAAACTGGTAATACTCCACATCTAACACCACGGTGTTATCGGTAAAATTAATTACCATTTCACGTTTAAATCTAATTAAAGATTTAACTATCGCTTTGGAGCAAAACTGGTGCTACCCCACTCTCGATCACCTTTCAGATTTGATAATTTAAATTATCAATTCACATTTTAATCTAATTAAAGATTCATTAAAACTTCACTTAGTTTTAATCTTTTCAAAAATCAACATCTTGCCTTTAACTGGGTTAAAGAACCAATGTCATCTAAAACATGATTCACGACAAACCCAAATCACATTTGATATTAAATACAAGGCTCTGAATAGAAAATATACCGGCTTATATTCAATATCAAATCCTGAAAACAAAAATATCGTATTGGAAATAACGATATAAAATATATCTTTCAAATTCCCATAACAATATCCGTATAGTCACGAAATCCAATATCGAAATATTCCGAAGATAATTTCGATTCAACTCCAGTCCAATCCACGTATTGGGAACATCGATTATTTTTAAAATCACTTCCAAATTCAATTTTATTTATTTAAAGATAAATTGATTTTAATTCTAGTTCAAAACTAGTTCTTTTCGATAAAAATCTATTTTTATCCTTTCAAATGTGGAATTCTTCAGCCCAATTTTTCCCAAATCATTTCTTATGATTTTACACAAATTATAGATATTTTTAATAATTTTATCAAGGCCCGTACAGTCGATTTCCATCAACGGCCATTGAACTGCACTTACAGCGACCTTTTCTGAATTTGATTTGGACATAATTCCAAATCCAACCGTTAGATTTCAAATTTCTAATATTCAATGGAAAGCTCTTTTCGATACGAACCCAACGGTTCCGGTTTTAGGAGAATCCGACGGTCGGATCTCCCGCAATGTCCGTTTGAAATAAATGGTCGAAATTCACGAACTGCCGCGGCGCGGCGCGTTCTATTCAGGCCATTATATATATATATATAATATATATATATATATATATATATATATATATATATTTCGTCGATTTCTTTTTAAAACGAATTTTATAAATCGTTTTAAATTCGTTTTCAAAACCATTTCAACACTACAATCAATTTCAAATCGATTTGATTTCAATTCAATTCAAATTCTAATTCGTTTCAATTCAATTCAATTTGAATTCATTTTTATTCAATTCGAATTCAAATTCACTTTCTATTCAATTCGAATCGAATTCATTTACTATTCGATTCGAATTCATTTCAAATTGATTCAATAAAATTTCAATTTGAATTTTTAATCTAATTTAATCTGAATTTCATTTCAAAATATTAAGTTTTGAAATCACTTTTCAATATTCATTATAAAACGAATAAAATCGATATATAAATGTCGTTCACGTCAAAATAGCGCATCTCTAATCCACACGGCTTTATATATTTCAATAAATTCGTTATTCTATTCAACAAATGAATATTTATTCTATTCAACACATGAATCTATGTTTCTTTCAACACACGACTAATCTCAACACATGAGTACTGTCAACACATCACTATTTTTGTTATGTAAAATATTTTATAAAACTAAGGTATCTGTCGTTTGATTTTAATTAGACTCCACCGTAAAGTAGATTCTAATTGTAAATATGATAAAGATGTAATTTTTATTATTTAAAATATTTTACTCAACACACGAATATTTTCAACACATGAACATCGTCAACACATGACTATTTTTATATTCAACACATGAATTTTTCTTTTATAATCTTCATTGTTTTCCCGATTGGAATGAGGCCCAATCAATCACCATATAATGTTAATTATATGGATTCCATACAACACATGTATATAATAGCATTGAAAAATAATCAACCATCAACCAAAGTGCACTACACTGTATAAGCATCAAATATAGATATCTAACGCTTATAACAGTCTGTCCATCAATCGATCGACATATTTAATCAATCGGGATGAGTGAACTTCAAATTTCATCCCAACACCCGTGTGGGGTTTCAAACAATCAAACACAGATTTTATTTGTGCAGTTGGGCGATGTGTAAAATTTATCGTCCCAATCAATGTCCTTCAAATAGGTGTACATAAACAAACCGTCCGGTTTGTAAATGAATATTTATTTATTCACATTCACGTTAAAAATTATATTTTTAGCGATAAAACATTTTATTTCAACACATGAATTTCTATTCAGTTCATTTATTCAATAAAATGATATTTTTATTTTTCTAACATATTTTAGAAAATTTCGGCGGCATAACGGCACGATACTAGAAACGGGACGAGGCCTAGCCTTATCCCCGGTCTAGTGAAGGCCCACGCCATTCACACATCAATCAAATTCATTCCATTTCACCAAATAATTCAATTCAAACCAATAATCTAACCAACTACACAACCAAACAATTTAACAAGCAAGCCATCCATGGTCTGTGGATGACGGGTGTCGGGTGCTACTAAGCACCGTCTGCATCCTAGTATATATTTATATATAACTAGAAAAAGAAGTTTAGAGTGAGAAGTTCTCACCAATAGCTATCCAAGCTCCACGGCACTTCTTTTATAGAAATCTTCGCCATTCTCGCCTTTTGTCGCTTTCGTTGTCCGCTTTCACTACATATGTAAAAATCACATTTTTATATACTGATGTCTTTAAAATAAAAATCACATTTTTATTTATTCACTATTCAATATATAAAAATCATATTTTTATTTCTCTATTTTCTATATAAAGATCTCGCCTTTTTACGTATAAAGATTTTATCTTTTCAAATATAAAGATCGAACTTTTTCATATACATCATTATAAAAATCACATTTTTATTTTTCTACACATATAAAGATGCTATTTTTAATATTGCTATCATGTAAAAATTATATTTCTAATTCTCTACATAAACAAAAATCATATTTTTACATCATCTATATAGTAAAGACTATATTTTTAATACTTTAAAAATATAAAGATCATATTTTTAATTCTTTAAAAATATAAAAATCATATTTTTATTATCTCTGTAATATAAAAATCATATTTTGAACAACGCTATATATAAATATAAATCACTTCTTTTATGTTTTCAAAAATCAAATCTTGGCTATATATATTTTCCTTCTAATCTACACGTACAAAGATCGGATTTTTATTCCTAACCTATCCATATAAAAATTGGATTTTTATTTCGAATCTATCCATATAAAAATTGGATTTTTATTTACCATAACCTTATGCATATAAATCGGCTTTTATTCTTGTTTTAAATTAAAACAACCTGAAATTAAAACATAATATATATAAAAACTTACTGATTTAGGTCAAAGGGATTGTTTGGGGTTCACCGGAGGTTGGAGCACGACCAGGGCGCGCTGCAGGCGTCGGTGGTGAACCAGGGAGGGGCAGCGCAGGTCCTCAGGTGGCGGAAGGCTCGCGGTCAGGCGCCGGGTCGATTTCAGGCGGGGGGTCGGGCCTTGGGTGTTGCGACTGGGAAGAGGAGGTGGAGGAGCGTTGATGCGGTGGAAGAAGGGGGTGAGCGTGGGCTTTGTGGGTATCGGGTTCAATTGGAAGAGGGGGCGGAGCTTCGTCGCGAGGAGGAGAGGAAGGGAGGCCGTTGGTGGGAGCGGCGCCGCCCATGGCGCGGTGGTGGCTCATCGGAGGAGCGACGAGCTCCTCCGCCCCTTTTTCTCTCTTTTTTTTTTTTAATTTTCTGTTGAATGTAAACGAGAAAGGGGGGGCAGCGGGTTAAAAGGGGGAAGTTTAAATTTTTTTTTTTAATTTAATTATTTTATTTTTCAAAAAGTTGACTTTCACAAACGACCTCTAAACGAGGCCCACCGCCTGTCGTCCATAGCGTTTTACCCCCATTCCGAACACAATGGGATATGTATCGTTGGCTGAATCGATCGTTTGAATCAGTTTCCGTTAAATTTACATTTAAATCACTATATTGAATTTTAAACGTACATTTCAAATTACCGGGGTCACATACAAACTCTAAAAATTCTCGAAAAATATTTTCTAGCTTCGTATTGACGATACGGTCCTAATAAAACTAGTTTCGTCGAATTCTGAGACCGTTGGAAAAATGGCCATTTTCCAGTCGATTAAAATCAACTGAAACTGGTCAAACGCGTTTTCCTTTGCCACGCTCACATATTGATTCGAAAAATTATGAAATTTGAAACCTAGCAATAATTTTACATCACGGACCCAACAAAAGTGGTTTCGTCGAAATCCGAGGCCGTTTGCAAAATTCCCATTTTTAAGGGCCTGAATTCCATAGCGACTATTCAGAATTTTCAACTGGACATATCTTTTGATTCCCGCTATGAAATTTCGATTTGTCGGATTCGTTGGAAAGATATCATCATTTAGATCCTAATGTTTTTGGTTTCACTAAAATCCGGATTGTTTTGCACCCGGTACATTCAATTGAAGTTTGAAATCAAATTATCGAACTACCGCGCCATTTTCAATTCTATTTATAATTATACATAAATATTTATATTCTAACGACGACGCGTATAATATATACGTCGAATTCTATTCAAAATAAATTTCTCGTCGATTTTATTTAAAATAATTTATTTTAAATGTTCAAAATTCACTAAAATTGCCAAAATAAAAATTTCAAACTGGCTCGCATTTCACGGGTTATTACAATCTCCCCCACTTAAAACTTTTCGTCCCCAAAAAGGAACAAAGTCGAAAGTGGTTTGATTAATCAGCTCTACGTTCGATCTGGCTTGCATTCTCCAACTTTTCAGTTTCTGAGAATTTTCAAAATTTCAAAAATTTGGCTAACACCCTAAATTTTCGAAAAATTTCACCATAACCTCCCCTGCACGGGGAGCATCGGGGAATTTGAAATAGCTTTCCCGGTCCTTCAGATCTCAAAAAGAAAAAGAAAAAGCCAAGCGGCTAGCCAATAGGCTCATAAAATCATCATCACCCAAACAAAACAGTAAATTATGTAGTAAACATGTACCTATTTGTCGGGCAAACAAATTTTATTCTCTGGCTCTAGCCTCCTTGCTATGACCTGTTCAATGCAAATATATGTATATGCAAGCAAATGCGACCAATTTTCAATATAATTCAATATTTGGTTCAATTAGGCTAAATGGCTCAAAATTAGCAAACAAATAAACAAACAACACAAACATCAATCAATTAGTGAATTAGAGTTTCAAATTCGTAATTTTGATACATATATACACAGAAAATCATGTTTTTGATGCCAATTCACAACAATGTGTTCTAGCTATATTAGTTTTGGTTCTCACACCAGTCTAATGGAAATATATAGAAAATCACACCTTCGAAACACGAATATAAATACTGATGATGTGGCCACATCATCAGAATTATCCCCGGGTGTCTAGAATGTGATTCTATATCTATCCAGTATATTAAAACTTCGACTATACGTTCATGACGCGTATATGCGAAATCTATATATACTCGATTGTCAATATTCAAAATAAATAAATAATCAAATACGTATAAAGAGATTTAAATTCTCAAAACAAAATTGTTTTCATTTGAAAATTATACTCATCACACTCGTTCTAGGATGCTACTGATCCTATCTTTAGCGAGTCATTCTAATTGGATATTACTAATCCAATATCTGATGAATTCTTTCGTATGGTTCTAATGTGTCTTGTTCTCGAGCTCTGTAAACCAAAGCTCTGATACCAACTGTAAAAACCCGTAACTTCCCCGTAAAGGAAAGTGTCGGATAGTTCGAGAACAAGCCACAACAGAACTCATACAAAAGAACATTTCATTGTTATTACAACAATTCCATCAGATACAAGAATATACAGAGTATAAATGAATAAATTACATTCGACAAATATCAGAGATTACAATAAATTACATAGCAGCGGAAAATAATACAAAATCACAACTAGAAGTGATACACGGATACAGAGCTTTCTGAGCATCGTTCCAGCTGTAAATCAGGACCCTGTGAATATAAATCTGCAAAACCAAAACTACTAGCTGCCCGTGCGGAAAATAGGGGCACCCAGAGTTTAGGTTAAACCAATAAACTCCAGGTCAGTCATGTGACTGGTGTGAGAACTAAAACAGTTATTAATATTGGTTTTAAAGTTAGGTAAATCAAGGGACCACGCCGTATAACACGGAACGGGTTTCCTCCCAAGAATACCAGTGCATAGAACAAACAGCGCAATGCTAAATAAAGAAAAATGAAGCTGTTATAAGACCCAGGTCCCATCACACAATGCAACGCAAGCCGGAGGATAGGGTTTTCCCTTATAACAGCCAAAGCATGCTTGATACGTTTAAAACACATTCTTTGATACTATTATAGGTGTATAGTGTCAAAACAATTTCAATCATAAATATAAATCATAGACGGCATGGGTACCATATATCATGTCGCCATACTAGTTCTACAATTAAAACCGAAACACACGTATTGGAAATTGGATTCCGTCATTAGCCGAGGCAAGGGGCAAGCTCCTCTCCGCGTTCGAGACACTCTAGCAAATGCCTCAGGACCCCACTATGATCCTTGGAATCGGCTGGGCCGGTCCTCTCTTGCTTTTGAGGATTGGCAATTCCTGAACACACGTTTCCCGGTCCTTACAGACCTATATCCGAGGCGCCTCGTATCCAACAACCACACAGGTGAAAAGTATATAAATGTCAGGGCTGGTAGGTCACTGACACCACCCTAGCTAGAAAGAAACGTCGTGCTCTCCCAGCGGTCCATCTCCCGTTTTTGACTCATACCGAGGTGTGAGGCTCGCGAATTCACGTTATACACAAAGTTACGCCACACAGGCCGTGCTTTGATCATCAACCACAAGACTTTGCTTTTCAACAGAAGCCTTGATCAATTGCCACTTACGCATGCCACACTGGCAATTCACTCCATGCGACTGATGTCCATCGATATACAACCTCTGAGCTCGTACGTCTCAGAGAAGGGCGTTAAGAAAGAGAATAAATTCTCCACCGCCAAACAGATGTTTATTTAATAGAGATCAATCAACACAGAATAAAATCCAATGTCAGACACACAATCCATTTACAAGTTCGTTCTGGGTCTGAACGAAACCGGAGGCACTTTCCTCGCATATCCATCCATCTCCAATTACGTCTGGACGATCACCAACAGATTCCCTCATCTTGGGTGTACAGCCCAATCAAGATCATCAGTAATCACCCAAACGATGTGAAGACTTCCGGTCTTCAACCACCGTCTTCATCTTCGACATCTCGTCGAATCGATTATTCAGAATGGGTATAAACCCGGCCTTTCTGAATAACCCACGTATATAATAAACGAATGTTACACAAACACAACAAACGCCTCATTCCAATTCAGAATATTCTTTTATTCACAAAATCACATTCTTTGGTAAAGGTTCCCATTAATTTTATCCAAGATAAATTCTTCTAAATTTATTCTTTAATCCTCCTATGGATATCATTTCAAACTAGTCGGGATTAACGAACCACACCGAAGTAATTATTTATTTTATTTCCCAATCCCAACCTATATATCCCATGGAGAAAACTGGTAATACTCCACATCTAACACCACGGTGTTATCGGTAAAATTAATTACCATTTCACGTTCAAATCTAATTAAAGATTTAACTATCGCTTTGGAACAAAACCGGTGCTACCCCACTCTCGATCACCTTTCAGATTTGATAATTTAAATTATCAATTCACATTTTAATCTAATTAAAGATTCATTAAAACTTCACTTAGTTTTAATCTTTTCAAAAATCAACATCTTGCCTTTAACTGGGTTAAAGAACCAATGTCATCTAAAACATGATTCACGACAAACCCAAATCACATTTGATATTAAATACAAGGCTCTGAATAGAAAATATACCGGCTTATATTCAATATCAAATCCTGAAAACAACAAATATCGTATTGGAAATAACGATATAAAATATATCTTTCAAATTCCCATAACAATATCCGTATAGTCACGAAATCCAATATCGAAATATTCCGAAGATAATTTCGATTCAACTCCAGTCCAATCCACGTATTGGGAACATCGATTATTTTTAAAATCACTTCCAAATTCAATTTTATTTATTTAAAGATAAATTGATTTTAATTCTAGTTCAAAACTAGTTCTTTTCGATAAAAATCTATTTTTATCCTTTCAAATGTGGAATTCTTCAGCCCAATTTTTCCCAAATCATTTCTTATGATTTTACACAAATTATAGATATTTTTAATAATTTTATCAAGGCCCGTACAGTCGATTTCCATCAACGGCCATCGAACTGCACTTACAGCGACCTTTTCTGAATTTGATTTGGACATAATTCCAAATCCAACCGTTAGATTTCAAATTTCTAATATTCAATGGAAAGCTCTTTTCGATACGAACCCAACGGTTCCGGTTTTAGGAGAATCCGACGGTCGGATCTCCCGCAATGTCCGTTTGAAATAAATGGTCGAAATTCACGAACTGCCGTGGCGCGGCGCGTTCTATTCAGGCCATTATATATATATAATATATATATATATATTTCGTCGATTTCTTTTTAAAACGAATTTTATAAATTGTTTTAAATTCGTTTTCAAAACCATTTCAACACTACATTCAATTTCAAATCGATTTGATTTCAATTCAATTCAAATTCTAATTCGTTTCAATTCAATTCAATTTGAATTCATTTTTATTCAATTCGAATTCAAATTCACTTTCTATTCAATTCGAATTGAATTCATTTACTATTCGATTCGAATTCATTTCAAATTGATTCAATAAAATTTCAATTTGAATTTTTAATCTAATTTAATTTGAATTTCATTTCAAAATATTAAGTTTTGAAATCACTTTTCAATATTCATTATAAAACGAATAAAATCGATATATAAATGTCGTTCACGTCAAAATAGCGCATCTCTAATCCACACGGCTTTATATATTTCAATAAATTCGTTATTCTATTCAACAAATGAATATTTATTCTATTCAACACATGAATCTATGTTTCTTTCAACACACGACTAATCTCAACACATGAGTACTGTCAACACATCACTATTTTTGTTATGTAAAATATTTTATAAAACTAAGGTATCTGTCGTTTGATTTTAATTAGACTCCACCGTAAAGTAGATTCTAATTGTAAATATGATAAAGATGTAATTTTTATTATTTAAAATATTTTACTCAACACACGAATATTTTCAACACATGAACATCGTCAACACATCACTATTTTTATATTCAACACATGAATTTTTCTTTTATAATCTTCATTATTTTCCCGATTGGAATGAGGCCCAATCAATCACCATATAATGTTAATTATATGGATTCCATACAACACATGTATATAATAGCATTGAAAAATAATCAACCATCAACCAAAGTGCACTACACTGTATAAGCATCAAATATATATATCTAACGCTTATAACAGTCTGTCCATCAATCGATCGACATATTTAATCAATCGGGATGAGAGAACTTCAAATTTCATCCCAACACCCGTGTGGGGTTTCAAACAATCAAACACAGATTTTATTTGTGCAGTTGGGCGATGTGTAAAATTTATCGTCCCAATCAATGTCCTTCAAATAGGTGTACATAAACAAACCGTCTGGTTTGTAAATGAATATTTATTTATTCACATTCACGTTAAAAATTATATTTTTAACGATAAAACATTTTATTTCAACACATGAATTTCTATTCAGTTCATTTATTCAATAAAATGATATTTTTATTTTTCTAACATATTTTAGAAAATTTCGGGGGCATAACGGCACGATACTAGAAACGGGACGAGGCCTAGCCTTATCCCCGGTCTAGTGAAGGCCCACGCCATTCACACATCAATCAAATTCATTCCATTTCACCAAATAATTCAATTCAAACCAATAATCTAACCAACTACACAACCAAACAATTTAACAAGCAAGCCATCCATGGTCTGTGGATGACGGGTGTCGGGTGCTACTAAACACCGTCTGCATCCTAGTATATATTTATATATAACTAGAAAAAGAAGTTTAGAGTGAGAAGTTCTCACCAATAGCTATCCAAGCTCCACGACACTTCTTTTATAGAAATCTTCGCCATTCTCGCCTTTTGTCGCTTTCGTTGTCCGCTTTCACTACATATGTAAAAATCACATTTTTATATACTGATGTCTTTAAAATAAAAATCACATTTTTATTTATTCACTATTCAATATATAAAAATCATATTTTTATTTCTTTATTTTCTATATAAAGATCTCGCCTTTTTACGTATAAAGATTTTAGCTTTTCAAATATAAAGATCGAACTTTTTCATATACATCATTATAAAAATCACATTTTTATTTTTGTACACATATAAAGATGCTATTTTTAATATTGCTATCATGTAAAAATTATATTTCTAATTCTCTACATAAACAAAAATCATATTTTTACATCATCTATATAGTAAAGACTATATTTTTAATACTTTAAAAATATAAAGATCATATTTTTAATTCTTTAAAAATATAAAAATCATATTTTTATTATCTCTGTAATATAAAAATCATATTTTGAACAACGCTATATATAAATATAAATCACTTCTTTTATGTTTTCAAAAATCAAATCTTGGCTATATATATTTTCCCTCTAATCTACACGTACAAAGATCGGATTTTTATTCCTAACCTATCCATATAAAAATTTGATTTTTATTTCGAATCTATCCATATAAAAATTGGATTTTTATTTACCATAACCTTATGCATATAAATCAGCTTTTATTCTTGTTTTAAATTAAAACAACCTGAAATTAAAACATAATATATATAAAAACTTACTGATTTAGGTCGAAGGGATTGTTTGGGGTTCACCGGAGGTTGGAGCACGACCAGGGCGCGCTGCAGGCGTCGGTGGTGAACCAGGGAGGGGCAGCGCAGGTCCTCAGGTGGCGGAAGGCTCGCGGTCAGGCGCTGGGTCGATTTCAGGCGGGGGTTCGGGCCTTGGGTGTTGCGACTGGGAAGAGGAGGTGGAGGAGCGTTGATGCGGTGGAAGAAGGGGGTGAGCGTGGGCTTTGTGGGTATCGGGTTCAATTGGAAGAGGGGGCGGAGCTTCGTCGCGAGGAGGAGAGGAAGGGAGGCCGTTAGTGGGAGCGGCGCCGCCCATGGCGCGGTGGTGGCTCATCGGAGGAGCGACGAGCTCCTCCGCCCCTTTTTCTCTTTTTTTTTTTTAATTTTCTGTTGAATGTAAACGAGAAAGGGGGGGCAGCGGGTTAAAAGGGGGAAGTTTAAATTTTTTTTTTTAATTTAATTATTTTATTTTTCAAAAAGTTGACTTTCACATACGACCTCTAAACGAGGCCCACCGCCTGTCGTCCATAGCGTTTTACCCCCATTCCGAACACAATGGGATATGTATCGTTGGCTGAATCGATCGTTTGAATCAGTTTCCGTTAAATTTACATTTAAATCACTATATTGAATTTTAAACGTACATTTCAAATTACCGGGGTCACATACAAACTCTAAAAATTCTCGAAAAATATTTTATAGCTTCGTATTGACGATACGGTCCTAACAAAACTAGTTTCGTCGAATTCTGAGACCGTTGGAAAAATGGCCATTTTCCAGTCGACTAAAATCAACTGAAACTGGTCAAACGCGTTTTCCTTTGCCACGCTCACATATTGATTCGAAAAATTATGAAATTTGAAACCTAGCAATAATTTTACATCACGGACCCAACAAAAGTGGTTTCGTCGAAATCCGAGGCCGTTTGCAAAATTCCCATTTTTAAGGGCCTGAATTCCATAGCGACTATTCAGAATTTTCAACTGGACATATCTTTTGATTCCCGCTATGAAATTTCGATTTGTCGGATTCGTTGGAAAGATATCATCATTTAGATCCTAATGTTTTTGGTTTCACTAAAATCCGGATTGTTTTGCACCCGGTACATTCAATTGAAGTTTGAAATCGAATTATCGAACTACCGCGCCATTTTCAATTCTATTTATAATTATACATAAATATTTATATTCTAACGACGACGCGTATAATATATACGTCGAATTCTATTCAAAATAAATTTCTCGTCGATTTTATTTAAAATAATTTATTTTAAATGTTCAAAATTCACTAAAATTGCCAAAATAAAAATTTCAAACTGGCTCGCATTTCACGGGTTATTACAACATTATCATAATATCTGGTTTAAATATACAAACAGATTTGGTTCTCATAAGGTAAAAACCAGTTCCATACTTATGACGTGGTCTTATGAGATACATTTATATTTTTACTTGTTTCGTTTACTCATACAAGTCCCCTGACTGACCCGAAGTTTATTTTTCTATGTTTTCCCTAAACTCTTGGGTACTCGTAACACTTTTTATGAGTAGACAAGTGAACCGGGTGTTGGGTAACTTTTGGACTTAACTGGATGGGATGGTTTCTGCAAGACGGTCTATATATTATATCTATGAAGTTTGCAAGTCAGTTATTAGATCTATGTATAATTATGAAGTTCGTAAGTTGTAATGGGAATATATCCATGTATCTGATGTACCGTACTATGAACTCTGATGTATCATATTATGTGATATTGTATTTTGTTCATGTTCCGCTGTGAGATACTGATGTTTTCTTTAGTTCTATCTCTTGTCTATTCTTATTCTTAAATAATGGCACGACTTCTGAGGTGTTCGAAGGTTAGGTCATTGCAGTTGGTATCATAGCTAAGGTTACTCAATACCTAGGCTTAGGTGAGTATTGAGAGAGTGTATTTGTAATTTTATAGTATTATGTATATAATATATATATTGGAGGATCAACTTGAGTTATATGCTTAAGTCAGTTTTATCCAATCAAGTTTTGATTGTCGACCTTTTATATTCAGGTGATTAAGTTATGAGTAGTCGTGGACGAAGAGGTCGATCTAGTGGAACAACCACTACAAATGGACATACCACCATCTAGAATCAAGTATGGAAGAAGTTATCCCAGTTCGACCAAGGTCAAATTACGTAACTATCTTTAAGGATTATACCACTCTAAGAGAAAAAGTTTTCAAGGGAACCGAATCTTTCATAGAAATTCAAGCATGGTTAAGGTCTTGTAAGAGAATTTTTAAGGGGTTGAAATTGAATGACGAACAGAAATGACTATAAGCTTCATGGCAACTACAAGGAGCTGCAGCAATCTAGTGGGATGCACAGACTGCGAATATTTCTGAAGACGAGTTTACTTGGGAAAGGTTCAAAGAGGAGTTCGAGGCATAATTTCTTCCTACCGCGGGCAAGACCAGAATATATCGGGATTTTATTGATCTCAAACAAGGGACTATGTCGATAGATGAATACGAGAATAAGTTTAACGAACTTTCCTATTTTGGACGGGAGTTGATCAACACTTCGCTCAAGAAAAATGAGAAGTTTATAGCAGGTTTGAAGGATAGTTTATATGTTAAGTTGATTGGACATCTGAAGGATCCATTTGTTGACTTAGTGGACATGGTAATTCGATATGAAGCATTAGATTCAAAAAACCAATGGCCAAGGAGCAGACGGGGGAAACCAATGGAGGAAATCCTAATAAAGGGAAATTTAATCCAAATTGGAAAAACATTGAAAGAGGAAAAGTGGGAGAGGAGAAGTCCCAGGATCGTTACAAAAATTTGTTATGCCACAACTATAAAGAGAAAGGACACATTGCTAGGTTTTGTAAGAATTTAGAGGTCAAGAAGCCAGAGTGTAACAACCCAGAAAATCTGAACCAATTTGAAAATTTTATTTTTAGAAACTTTTTTGAAAATTGAGTCCAGATTTAAAATTTCTAATTTTAAATAATTTTTAAACAATTAAAAATAGTCATTTTACAAATGACCTCCGTTTTCGACGAAACCACTTTTGTTGGAACTGGAATGTCAAATTATTGTTAAGTTTAATTTTCCATAATTTTTAGAATTAATATGTGAGCACAGTAAATGTAAACGTGTTTTGTCAAAGTTAGTTGAATTAGGTCGACCAGAAAAAAGCCATTTTTTAAATGATCTCAGAATTCGACGAAATTAATTTTGTTAAGACCGTATCGTCAAAACAAAGCCAGAAATAATTTTTCTGGATTTTTATGAGTTCGTATGTGACCCCGGTAAATTAAAGAGTACGTTCGAATTAATATTAAAAAGATTTATTTTAAAAATAAAAGAAACATGCGGTAAACTTCAGAATTGGACTTCGGCACTAGCGCCATTGCGTTCAGAAGACGTCAAAACCTATTGTTCGACTGTCATTGGGCTCCGTTTGGAGATCAGACGAAAAATCCCTAATTTTTAGAAAATACAGTATAAATACGATGCTACAGTACGTCTCTTCCTTCTCGTTCCAGCCGCCACCGTAAGCCATTACCCTTCGAAATTTCAAGCTCCGATTTCTCCCTCCTCACTCAATTTCAGTCCACCCCGTAGTTAGACTTTTTGAAGTACTCTTCCTCCTCTTCGATTCCATACCAAAATCACCCTACCCCGTTGCCTGTAGCCGCCGCACCACCTCGCCAAAACCCGCCGCCGTCGCACCCTGCTGGGCCCACCACGGCCAACAGCACCTTCCCCCCTTCCAGGCGCACATCCCCCTCTCCAAGCTCTCCGACGTCGCGCAAATCCCTCCTAGAATTATTGCGTAAATCTCCCGAAAATTCAAATCAAAGATTTGATCAAAACTGAAATTTAAGGTATGAATTTCAATCAGATTTGTGACGCTTATTTCTGTTGCAATTGCAGTTGTAAAAAGTAATTGATAATTTGTTCATACGAACTCCAAACTGCAAACTTTCAGATCCGAGAGAACCATGACTTCGAATACGACTTTTAAAAAGCGATTGGGACAAATTCTGAACATGTTTGAATTTCTAATACTGATCCAATCAAAGTGAGATTCTATTTTAAATAGTTAAATCAAGTTAATTATTATTTTCTAATAATCTAAATCAGTTGAATTGTCAAGGAACTAGATCTGCAATGTGATAATATTCTGAATGATTGATCTGTTGTTTTGTGACATATGATGTTAGATCTGATAGTCAAAATTTTAAATCTGTGTATGGTAGTACATTAGAACCAATTATTTGTTTAAATATTTGGTCGAATCATGTTGGTTGATATTCTGTGAATCATGAAAAAAACCACCCTGTTGTATTTGGTTGGACTAGATCTTTTTAGTTAATAAAATATTGTCCTGTTGTTGTTAAATTGAAATGTAAAGGTATGGTAAAGATTGGATTTTTATTTAAAAAAAAATATGTGAACGGTTTGAAAAAGATTTACCTTTTTATTAAAAATTAAAAAGGAAAAGATGACGGTATGAAAATGATTTACTTTTTGTTAAAAGTAAAAAGATCAGATTTTGTACATGAAAGAAATTACATTTATTTTTAATGTAATTAAGTATGTTTTTACATTGTAAATAAAATTACATTTTTATATGTAATTAATGAATAAGAATTTGCATTGTAAATAAAATTACATTTTTATATGTAATTAAAGAATAAGAATTTGCATTGTAAATAAAATTACATTTTTATATGTAATTAAAGAATAAGAATTTGCATTGTAAATAAAATTACATTTTTATACGTAATTAAAGAATAAGAATATGCATTGTAAATAAAATTACATTTTCATATGTAATTAAAGAATAAGAATTTGCATTGTAAATAAAATTACATTTTTATATGTAATTAAAGAATAGGATTTTACATTGTAAATTAAAAAACAAGATTTGACATGTAATATTAATTACATTTTCAATGTAATTAAAAAGTAGAATTTGACGGTGTAATTAAAATTACATTTTTAATGTAATTTAAAAAGGTGGAACTTTTCATTGTAACGTAAATTACATTTTCAATGTAATTAAAAAGTAGGATTTTACATTGCAACCTAAAAGACAAAATTTGACATGTAATATTAATTACATTTTTAATGTAATTAAAAAGTAAGATTTTACATTGCAACCTAAAAGACAAAATTTGACGTGTAATATTAATTACATTTTTAATGTAATTAAAAAGTAGGATTTTACATTGTAACCCAAAAGACAAAATTTGACGTGTAATATTAATTACATTTTAAATGTAATTAAAAAGTAGGATTTTACATTGCAACCTAAAAGACAAAATTTGACATGTAATATTAATTACATTTTTAATGTAATTAAAAAGTAGGATTTTACATTGCAAACTAAAAGACAAAAATTGACGTGTAATATTAATTACATTTTTAATGTAATTAAAAAGTAGGATTTTTTATTATAAATTAAAAGACAAAGTGAAAAGATAGGAATTTTACATTATAATGTTGATTACATTTTTAATGTAATTAAAAAGGAGATTTTACATTGTAATTAAAAGAGAAGAATTTTACATTATAATGTCAATTACATTTTTAATGTACTTTAAAAGAAGATTTTGGCATTGTAAATTACTACATTTTTAATGTAATTAAAAGAATGGATTTTCAATGAAACTATAAGAATAAAATTAAAAGAGTAGAATTCAACGTTGAAAAATAATTTACATTTTTAATGTAAATAAAAGAATAAAGAATGAAATGCAACGTTGAAATATAATTTAAATTTCTATGTAAATAAAAGAATAAAAAAATAAAAGGAGTAATGGGACGTTGAAATATTATTCTCAATTTTAAATGAATTAAAATTGAATGGAGATCGGTAGTTGTTTAGTTTGTTGTTGAATCGGACGACGTTATTATGGTTAAACGGTTTATATTTATATATTTATATATAAATATATTTAAATTTAAACGAATCGAGCGCGGTAGTTCGCGTTTTGGAATCGTACCTTTAAATAACTATACCAAAAGATCCGACCGTCGGATTTTCCCAAAACGGAAACCGTTAGGACCGCTTTGGGAAGATCTTTCCAACGATGTCAACTTCGTTAAAATCCAACGGTTAGATTTGAGAAATGTGTAAATCAAAATTGGTTGAGAACAGCACCAGGGTCACCCATTGACCAGAAGCGTCGTTAAATAAAAATTTAATTATTTCAAATAATTAAAGATAGGAATTAATCGTTATAAAATAATATAACGATATGAAATGGTTTTCTCCAATTATATATGCGAGAATTGTTTGGAAAGTCCGAGTCTAAACTCATTCCAAATAATCAAACGACGTTTAAAAATCGAAGTTTGAAGAAGGCGATTGAAGACCGTCAATCTTCCCATCGAATGGACAACGATCGAGGCCCTGAATTGACTTGGTCCCAATTCAAGGGTCATGGTAATTGTCCAAACATACACGTTGATTGCACGGATATGCAGGTACCTCCTTTCCGTACTGGACATACGGGACGAGGGTATCTCCAGTTTCGTTCAGACCCAGAACGGGCTTATAAATGGAATGTGTGTCTGACATTGTACTCCTTTATATTGTATTTATTGATTTTATGCCGAATGTATGAATGATTGGTGGCGGAGAATTCATTCTCTTGCTTAATTCCCTTTTGTATATTTTGGCAAAGGATTGATAGTGTGATACGGAGTGACATTGTGGCATACCAAGATGCAATGATCAAGGTTTTTTGTTGAAAAGCAGAACCTTGTGGTGACGATCAAAGCACAGCTTGAATAAGCATAGCTTTGTGTATTACATAGCTTCACGAGCCTCAAAACCCGGTTGAGTCTAAAACGGAGCAAGGGAACGCAGGGAGAGCAGCATGTTTCATTCTAGCTAGAAGTGGTGTTTGGGTTTTTACACGGCCCGACATTTTACTTATGTGGATGATGGAATGAGGCACCTCGAATATTAGGTCCTATAAGACCGGGAAACGTGTGTTCAGGAATTGCCAATCCGCAAAATCGTATATGTGGACCGGCCCTGCAGCTTTCCAAGGGTTCACTGTGGGGGATCCTAAGACATTAGCTAGAGTGTCTCGAATCGGTAAGGAGATCGTTCCTAGCCTTGACTCATGATGGAAAATAAATTCCCAATACGACCCTACGGACTTGATTGTATTACTAGTATAGAGGCATAGTATATGGTAGCTATGCTTCCTAGGATTGATACATTTATTTTGAAATGTTTTTATATACACTAATAATAATATCAAATTCGTTTTATCGTACCAAGCATGTTTAATCAACATAAGGTAAAACTCTATCCTCTGGTTTGCATTGCATTGTGTGATGGGACTTGAGTCTTATGCTGATTCCATTTTTCCAAAAGCATTGCGTTGTTTTACGATTTACTTATTTATATGTTCAGTCACCTCAAATTATGCACGGCAATCCATTGGAATAAACCCGTTCCGCGTTAGCGGCGTAGTCTTTGGATTTGCCTTATTACTATTGGTTAAATTAGTTAAGAATTCTCACACCAGTCCCATGAATGACTCGAAGTTTGTTTTCACCTTTGCAAACTCGGGTGCCCTCCTTTCTACATGGGCAGCCAAGTAACAGGTTTAGCTTTCTTTGGAGTTGCTGTCTTTGGAGCTTTCTTGGTATTGCTTAGTCGAGGTGATGATTTGGAGCTATGAAGACTATCTATCATTTATCTTTTGTTGCATTTTATCTTTAGACTCTGAGACATCCAAACTTAATTTATTTCCAGTTGTTCTATTTTGAAGTTGAAACTATTTCCTTTTTGCTGAAACATGATGTAATAATGTAGAACTCTGTGACTGTGGAATTCTGGGTTTGATGACATTCATATTTCCGCTGCTATGATGTTGTTATTCTATAGTTTTCCTATGCTATGTTGTTTTTGTCATTTGTATTGTTATATTTATGTTGTATTCCAAATGATTATTCCTTACTTTCATTCTGTGGAAGTTTGGGGTTATCACAGTTGGTATCAGAGCTTTGGTTAAACTTAGCTTTGGAATATAACATATTTATAATAATTCGTTTACGTAGAATCACAATATTCTATGGCGAACATTTCATGAGAATACATAATAGTCAGTCACTTTATCACCATCTTTTTATTTATCCTTTTATCTTTATCATTTCTTAAAATCACCATTACAGTTGTTCTGACTCTTTCCTTGATCGTACAGAACTAACTAAAATGAGTATTGCTACCGCTAGAGCTGCTAGAGCTAGAGCAAGGAGGCAAAATGTTGCTAGAACTGAGGAGCCCATAGTTCAACAGCCACCACCACCACCATCGCAGCCCTTTGACTTGGATAGGGTAGCGAAGAAGTTCAAGAATTTAGGTGGAGTTCCATTCATTGGTACGGAGACCGTGACACAGGCTCAGGCATGGCTTAAGAATTGTGAGAAGATATTTATAGGGCTAGAGCTAGAAGATCAAAGGAAGAGATTTACGGCTACATGGATGCTCCAAGGCAAAGCACAGAATTGGTGGGAAGTGGTCAATATAGGAGGTGATGAAGAAAATATGACTTGGACCAAGTTTAAAGAGTTGTTCAATGAAAAATACGTTCCAAGGCAAGAAGTGAAAGGCTGCATGACGAGTTCGCCAACTTGAAGCAAGGCGACAAAACTATCTTGGGGTATGTAAGAAGATTTGAAGACCTCTCTCGCTATGCCCCAAAATTGATTCAGGATGATTTTCAAATGAACAAGAGGTTTATTAATGGACTTGCAAGGAAGTACACTGACAGGGTTACTGCTCACATTGACCTTTCTTTCAATAAGCTGATTGAGTTTGCTTGTCGCTATGAGGAGAACGACAAAAGAGTTTCACAGCAAGATAGAGAAAGGAGCTTGGCCCACAATAATAATAAAAGGAAGCAACCCGAGAAGAAGACCGAAGGAAGCGGTTCTGGAGCCGCTAAAACTCGTGATAAGTCTAAGGTGCAATGCTTCAACTGTCAGAGGTATGGACACTATAGCTCGGAGTGTAAAAATCCGAAGAAGGTCAGAAGTGATGACACTAAAGAATGCTATAACTACCACAAAAAGGGTATCAAGCCTAATTGTCCACTGTTGAGAGGAGCTCAGATTGCACATGAGTATGAGGGGGAAAGTGCACCATCTTCTTCCGCACCTACTTCTTCTAAAGGAGCAGGTAAGCCTGATGTTTTAGATGGTACCATTTCTGTTAAAAATATTCCTTTTACCGCTTTGTTTGATACGGGCGCATCAAGGAGCTTTATTTCCAGCAACACGGTTAAGAAATTGAAATTAAAACAAAGAAGTCTTAAACAGCCAATTAATGTTCATAATCCTGTAGGAGGTTCTATCGTCCTTGATTTATGCTGTAGGGTGCCTACTTCTTACTCTTACTTTCAATTCCCTTTTGACTTGATCATTATGATTTTTTCCGAGTTTAATATCATCCTTGTTCTTGATTGGCTAACAAAGTTTGACGCTGAAGTGCTATGCTCAAAAAGAGTAGTGAAGGCGAAAACAGGATTGGGAAATACTATTGCTATACCTTGCCATGGTTCAAAATCTAATAGAAAGGCATTTTGGTCTTCTCTTGAGATCACTCCCATTCCTTTAGAAAATATTCCTATAGTCAAAAATTACGTGGATGTATTTGAAGAAGTAGACAATTTACCGCCGCGAAGAGAAATTGATTTCAGAATTGATCTTGTTCCAAATGCAAGGCCTGTAGTCCATGTTATCCGAAGGATGACCCCTAAAGAAAAAGAAGAGTTGAAAACCCAAACTAAGAAGCTCTTATGGAAGGGACTAATCTGGCCTAGTTTTTCCAATTGGGGTGCAGCTGTGGTGTTTGTTCCCAAGTCTGATGGTACCCTAAGACTCTGTGTGGATTACCGCGACCTTAATAAGCAAACATTGAAGAACAAATACCCCTTGCCTCGCATAGATGATTTAATGGACCAAATAAATGGAGCCAAGGTGTTTTCGAAGATGGACCTAGCCACAGGTTTCCACCAACTTCGCATAGCCGAGGAATGCATACCTTAGACCGCCTTCAGAGGTCCTGACATATTCTACGAATGGTTGGTAATGCCGTTCGGTCTATGCAATGCTCCAGCCTATTTTGTTGACTTGATGAATAGGGTCTTCCGGGATGTTTTAAATAAATTCGTCCTATTCTTCATTGATGATATTCTTATCTATTCTAAAACTAAGGAGGAGCATGAAGGACATTTAAGGGAAGTATTGGAGATTCTGCGAAGAAATGTTTTAAAAGCAAAATTTTCCAAATGCACATTTTGGCAAGAGGAGGTAAAATTCTTGGGACATGTTGTGTCAAAGGAACGAATTGCTGGTTACCCAAGTAAAATTGCCGCCATTCAAGATTGGAAGCAGCCCAGTACACCCACTGAAGTAAGAAGCTTCCTAGGATTGGCTGGATATTATAGGAAATTCATCAAAGACTTCTCCAAACTGTCTGGCCCATTAACAAAGCTCACCAAGAAACACACCAAGTTCATTTGGACAACGAAGTGTGAGGAGGCCTTCCAAAAGCTAAAAGTGAGTTTGACCACTGCTCCCGTACTAACCATCATTGATGGCAACCAAGATTTAACCGTCTACACCGATGCTTCTCAAAGTGGTGGTCTTGGCGCGGTATTGATGCGAAGAGGAAAAGTTGTTGCTTATGCAAGTCGTCAATTAAAGCCGCATGAGAAAAATTATTGTGTCCATGACTTAGAGTTGTTGGCCATAGTTTTTGCTTTAAAAATTTGGAGACATTGTCTTTTGGGCGAAAAGTTTGAATTATTCACAGACCATCAATCTTTGAAATAACTCTTCGATCAAAAGAATTTGAATTTAAGGCAGCAACAGTGGCTAGAATTTCTTGCGGCATACGATCTTGACATCTTATATACTCCGGGGAAAGCCAATGTTGTGGCGGATGCACTCAGCAGAAAGAATGCCATTATCGCAAGCCTCATCATTACCCCTTCTTTGATTGATAAAATTTCTGCTCTTCAAAAGGATGATGAGTTTATTCAAAGAATTATTAAGAATATTCGAGAAGGTGAAAACACGAGCTTCCAAATAGACGGTAAGGGAATTCTTAGATTGCAAGGGCGGATTTGTGTTCCAAATGTCCCAGAGCTCATAAGCGAAGTTTTAGATGAAGGTCACAAATCAAAGCTTAGCATCCATCCAGGCATGAGCAAGATGTATCAAGATCTAAAGCGCACATTTTGGTGAAGATCTCTAAAGAGGGATATATCCATTTATGTAAGTAGATGTCCTACATGCCAACAAGTAAAGAGCGATCAACAAAAGCTAGCAGGATTGTTGCAACCATTGGAGGTTCCAAATTGGAAGTGGGACCAAATCTCCATGGATTTTATAGATGGTTTTCCCCGTACTAGGAGAGGAAATGACAGCATACGGGTGATCGTGGATCGCTTCACCAAGACCTCTCATTTCATACCTGTC
The DNA here is from genome assembly GCA_030737875.1 of Allium sativum. Lineage (NCBI taxonomy): Eukaryota > Viridiplantae > Streptophyta > Magnoliopsida > Asparagales > Amaryllidaceae > Allium > Allium sativum. The sequence goes on along the minus strand of CM060919.1, from coordinate 560,910,433 downwards.
AAGTCCACTAGAACTGCTCAAAGTCTGGCGCAAATTTATTGCAAAGAAATAGTCAGCCTACATGGGTAATAAAACTAAATCTTTCCTTTTCATCATTATCTAAAAGAAAATTTTCATTTTCTAAATAATAATAAAAGAATAATCTTTTGTTTTAAACAGAGTTCCTAGTTGCATTGTTAGCGACCGTGATCCTATCTTAGCTAGAGTTTTGGGAAGCATTCCAAAATGAGTTGGGAACGAAGTTAAATCTTAGCACCGCATATCTTCCTCAGACAGATGGCCAAACTGAGAGGGTGAATCGCATTCTTGAGGATTTATTGCGGGCTTGCATGCTTAATTTTGGAGGTTCTTGGGAGGATCACTTGCACTTAGTTGAATTCTCATATAACAATAGCTATCAAGCAAGTTTGAAAATGTCTCCATTTGAAGCCTTATATGGTAGGCCATGTAGATCGCCAGCATGCTGGGTTGAAAAAGGAAATCATCTTGTTTTGGGTCCAGACATGGTTCGAGAAGCTTCAGACAAAGTTGACTATATTAAGAATCGATTATTGGCCGCCCAAAGTAGACAAAAGAGCTATGCAGATTTAAGAAGAAGAGAGTTTGCTTTTGAAGTGGGTGACTATGTTTATTTGAAAGTTGCTCCAATGCGAGGTGTGATCCGTTTTGGAAAGACAGGAAAATTAGCACCTAAATTCATCGGCCCCTTTCCTATCCTTGAGAAGATTGGTACCCTAGCTTACAGAATTCAGCTGCCCAACTGGTTGCTTGGGGTGTACGATGTATTCCATGTATCTCAACTTCGGAGGCATATTCATGATCCAGATCTGGTTGTGGAGGAAGATGCACAGCAAGATTTGGAGATTACCCCAAGCCTTGCAGTGAGAAGGGAGCCACTGAAAATTATTGGCAAAGAGACTAGAGAGCCGAGAAATAAAAGAATCAACCTAGTCAAAGTGCAATGGAGCGGTGATCCTAGAGACTGCGCTTGGGAAACTGAGGAGAGTATCAAGCAAGCATATCCCAATTGCAGAGTGGATATATCCGATTAGATTTTGTTTTGAGGTACGCCTAAAACATTTTACATTCTCTGTGTTGGTACCTACTCTTCTATTTTTCCTTTTTCTTTTCGAGAACGAAAAGTTCTTAAGAGGGGGAGATTGTAACAACCTAGAAAATCTGAACCAATTTGAAATTTTTATTTTTAGAAATTTTGTTGAAAATTGAGTCCAGATTTAAAATTTCTAATTTTAAATAATTTTTAAACAATTAAAAATAGTCATTTTACAAACGACCTCCGTTTTCGACGAAACCACTTTTGTTGGAACCGGAATGTCAAATTATTGTTAAGTTTAATTTTCCATAATTTTTAGAATTAATATGTGAGCGCAGTAAATGTAAACGAGTTTTGTCAGAGTTAGTTGAATTGGGTCGACCAGAAAAAGGTCATTTTTCAAATGATCTCGGAATTCAACGAAATTAATTTTGTTAAGACCGTATCGTCAAAACAAAGCCAGAAATAATTTTTCTGGATTTTTCTAAGTTCGTATGTGACCCCGGTAAATTAAAGAGTATGTTCGAATTAATATTAAAAAGATTTATTTTAAAAATAAAAGAAACATGCGGTAAACTTCAGAATTGGACTTCGGCAGTAGTGCCATTGCGTTCAGAAGACGTCAAAACCTATTGTTTGATAGTCATTGGGCTCCGTTTGGAGATCGGACGGAAAAACCCTAATTTTGAAATTAAATAAATAAAAAAAGAAATTAGAAAATACAGTATAAATACGGGGCTACAGTACGTCTCTTCCTTCTCATTTCGGCCGCCACCGTAACCCATTACCGTTCGAAATTTCAAGCTCCGATTTCTCCCTCCTCACTCAATTTCAGACCACCCCGTAGTTAGACTTTTTGAAGTACTCTTCCTCTTCGATTCCATACCAAAATCACCCTGCCCCGTTGCCTGTAGCCGCCGCACCACCTCGCCAAAACCCGCCGCCGTCGCACCCTGCTGGGCCCACCACGGCCAACCGCACCTTCCCCCTTCAAGGCGCACATCCCCCTCTCCAAGCTCTCCGACGTCGCGCAAACCCCTCCCAGAATTATTGCGTAAATCTCCTAAAAATTCAAATCAAAATTTGAACAAAACTGAAATTTAAGGTATGAATTTCAATCAGATTTGTGACGCTTATTTCTGTTGCAATTGCAGTTGTAAAAAGTAATTGATAATTTGTTCATACGAACTCCAAACTGAAAACTTTCAGATCCGAGAGAACCGTGACTTCGAATACGACTTTTAAAAAGCGATTGGGACTTCTGAACACGTTTGAATTTCTAATACTGATCCAATCAAGGTGAGATTCTGTTTTAAATAATTAAATCAAGTTAATTGTTATTTTCTAATTATCTAAATCAGTTGAATTGTCAAGGAACTAGATCTGCGATGTGATAATATTCTGAATGATTGATATGTTGTTTTGTGACATATGATGCTAGATCTAATAGTCAAAATTTTAGATCTGTGTATGGTAGTACATTAGAACCAATTATTTGTTTAAATATTTGGTCGATCATGTTGGTTGATAATCTGTGAATCATGAAACAAAATCACCCTGTTGTATTTGGTTGGACTAGATCTTTTTAGTTAATAAAATATTGTCCTGTTGTTGTTAAATTGAAATGTAACGGTATGGTAAAGACTGGAATTTTATTTAAAAAAAATATGTGAACGGTCTGAAAAAGATTTACATTTTTATTAAAAATTAAAAAGGAAAAGATGACGGTATGAAAATGATTTACTTTTTGTTAAAAGTAAAAAGATCAGATTTTGTACATAAAAGAAATTACATTTATTTTTAATGTAATTAAGTATGTTTTTACATTGTAAATAAAATTACATTTTTATATGTAATTAATGAATAAGAATTTGCATTGTAAATAAAATTACATTTTTATACGTAATTAAAGAATAAGAATTTGCATTGTAAATAAAATTACATTTTTATATGTAATTAAAGAATAAGAATTTGCATTGTAAATAAAATTACATTTTTATATGTAATTAAAGAATAAGAATTTGCATTGTAAATAAAATTACATTTTTATATGTAATTAAAGAATAGGATTTTTACATTGTAAATTAAAAAATAAGATTTGACATGTAATATTAATTACATTTGCAATGTAATTAAAAAGTAGAATTTGACGGTGCAATTAAAATTACATTTTTAATGTAATTTAAAAAGGTGGAATTTTTCATTGTAATTTAAATTACATTTTTAATGTAATTAAAAAGTAAGATTTTACATTGCAACCTAAAAGACAAAATTTGACGTGTAATATTAATTACATTTTTAATGTAATTAAAAAGTAGGATTTTACATTGCAACCTAAAAGAAAATTTTGACGTGTAATATTAATTACATTTTTAATGTAATTAAAAAGTAGGATTGCACATTGCAACCTAAAAGACAAATTTCGATGTGTAATATTAATTACATTTTTAATGTAATTAAAAAGTAGGATTTTACATTGCAACCTAAAAGACAAAATTTGACGTGTAATATTAATTATATTTTTAATGTAATTAAAAAGTAGGATTTTACATTGCAAACTAAAAGACAAAAATTGACGTGTAATATTAATTACATTTTTAATGTAATTAAAAAGTAGGATTTTATATTATAAATTAAAAGACAAAATGAAAAGATAGGAATTTTACATTATAATGTTGATTACATTTTTAATGTAATTAAAAAGGAGATTTTACATTGTAATTAAAAGAGAAGAATTTTACATTATAATGTCAATTACATTTTTAATGTAATTTAAAAGAAGATTTTGGCATTGTAAATTATTACATTTTTAATGTAATTAAAAGAATGGATTTTCAATGAAATTATAAGAATAGAATTAAAAGAGTAGAATTCAACGTTTGAAAAATAATTTACATTTTTAATGTAAATTAAAAGAATAAAGAATGAAATGCAACGTTGAAATATAATTTACATTTCTATGTAAATAAAAGAATCAAAGAATAAAAGGAGTAATGGGACGATGAAATATTATTCTCAATTTTAAATGAACTAAAATTGAACGGAGATCGGTAGTTGTTTAGTTTGTTGTTGAATCGGACGACGTTATTATGGTTAAACGGTTTATATTTATATATTTATATATAAATATATTTAAATTTAAACAAATCGAGCGCGGTAGTTCGCCTTTTGGAATCGTACCTTTAAACAACTATACCAAAAGATCCGACCGTCGGATTTTACCAAAACGGAAACCGTTAGGACCGCTTTGGGAAGATCTTTCCAATGATATCAACTTCGTTAAAATCCAACGGTTAGATTTTGATAAATGTGTAAATCAAAATTGGTTGAGAACAGCGCCAGGGTCGCTCATTGACCAGAAGCGTCGTTATATAAAAATTTAATTATTTCAAATAATTAAAGATAGGAATTAATCGTTATAAAATAATATAATGATATGAAATGGTTTTCTCCAATTATATATGAGAGAATTATTTGGAAAGTCCGAGTCTAAACTCATTCCAAATAATCAAACGACGTTTAAAAATCGAAGTTTGAAGACGGCGATTGAAGACCGTCAATCTTCCCATCGAATGGACAACGATCGAGGCGCTGAATTGACTTGCTCCCAATTCAAGGGTCATGGTAATTGTCCAAACGTAAACGTTGACTGCACGGATATGCGGGTACCTCCTTTCCGTACTGGAAATACGGGACGAGGGTATCTCCAGTTTCGTTCAGACCCAGAACGGACTTATAAATGGAATGTTTGTCCGACATTGTACTCCTTTTTATTGTATTTATTGATTTTCTGTCGAATGTATGAATGATTGGTGGCAGAGAATTCATTCTCTTGCTTAACACCCTTTTGTATATTTTGGCAAAGGATTAATAGTGTGATATGAAGTGACAGTGTGGCATACCAAGATGCAATGATCAAGGTTTCTTGTTGAAAAGCAGATCCTTGTGGTGACGATCAAAGCACAGCTTGAATAAGCATAGCTTTGTGTATTACGTAGCTTCACGAGCTTCACAAGCCGGTTAAGTCTAAAACGGAGCAAGGGAACGCAGGGAGAGCAGCACGTTTCTTTCTAGCTAGAAGTGGTGTTTGGGTTTTTACACGGCCCGGCATTTTACTTATATGCATGATGGAATGAGGCGCCTCGGATATTAGGTCCTGCAGGACCGGGAAACATGTGTTCAGGAATTCCCAATCCGAAAATCGTATGTGTGGACTGGCCCTGCAGCTTTCCAAGGGTTCACTGCAGGGGATCCTGAGACATTAGCTAGATTGACTCGAATTGGTAAGGAGATCGTTCCTATCCTTGACTCATGATGGAAACCAAATTCCCAATACAACCCTACGGACTTGATTGTATTACTTGTATGGAGGCATAGTATATGGTAGCTATGCTTCCTAGGATTGATACATTTATTTTGAAATGTTTTTATATACACTAATAATAATATCAAATTCGTTTTATCGTACCAAGCATGTTTAATCATCATAAGGTAAAACTCTATCCTCTGGTTTGCGTTGCATTGTGTGATGGGACTTGAGTCTTATGGTGATTCCATTTTTCCAAATGCATTGCGTTGTTTTACGATTTACTTATTTATATGTTCAGTCACCTCAAATTATGCATGGCAATCCATTGGAATAAACCCGTTCCGCGTTAGCGGCGTAGTCTTTGGATTTGGCTTATTACTATTGGTTAAATTAGTTAAGAATTCGCACACCAGTCCCATGACTGACTCGTAGTTTGTTTTCACCTTTGCAAACTCGGGTGCCCTCCTTTCTACACAGGCAGCCAAGTAACAGGTTTAACTTTCTTTGGAGTTGCTGTCTTTGGAGCTTTCTTGGTGTTGCTTAGTCGAGGTGATGATTTGGAGCTATGAAGACTATCTATCATTTATCTTTTGTTGCATTTTATCTTTAGACTCTGAGACACCCAAACTTATTTTATTTCCAGTTGTTCTATTTTGAAGTTGAAACTATTTCCTTTTTGCTGATACGTGATGTAATAATTTTGAACTCTGTGACTGTGGAATTTTGGGTTTGATGACATTCATATTTCCGCTGCTATGATGTTGTTATTCTACAGTTTTCCTATGCTATGTTGTTTCTGTGATCTGTATTATTATATTTATATTGTATTCCAAATGATTATTCCTTACTTTCATTCCGTGGAAGTTTGGGGTTATCACACAGAGCCACCTCAGCAGCAACCACATAGACCGGGTAATGCTATTGTCCAGCAGATTTTATATAAATGTCATCAGCCCGTACATTTGATCAAAGATTGTCTGCTTATGAAAAAGGGAACGCCACAAAAGGTCTATGCCTTAATGGAAAGGTCATCAACCTCTGAGGATGTGGAAATGGAAGAAGTTCTGGAAGGTACTCTATCGATTTAAATAAAAGGAGTTAAATTTATTAGGGCAAGTCTTAGGATAAACTAAATAAAGTTGAATTGAATTAGAATAATATCTAATCGTATTAACAAGGTAAAAATTATAAATTAAATTAAAATTTGATATTTCCACAAACTTAAGTCTAGACTTAATTGGATGTGAACTCATGGAAACTGAACAAGTTGATTTTTGAAATCATATTTCTAAGTTCTGAAATAGAGATAACTAATTTAAGAATTAATTAGTTACAGAGACCATGGATGGAACTTAATATGGTTAAGTGAACTACCCCGATGAGCTGAATATGGATTCGAGTTTAAAAAGAGAACTTGGGACATATATATATATATATATATATATATATATTTGAACAGGATTGATTAGAATCAATGAAGTAAATAAGATTTGGAATTTATTTTCCAAATATAATCAAGGATATTTTGGAGTAATATGGGTTAAAGAGGAATTAAGATTTGGGGTTAAGGAATTGGAACCCAACAGGAAATTGGTTAAGATTGAATGATTTCGTGGGTATTTATCTGATGTTGATTTCGGTCTTCAGGGTTGATACTTAGAGGGTTATTCGCTAACCGATTTACGGTCAGGAACTGATGGATGTTAAGGAAAAGTAATGCAGAGATGGAAATGTTTTCCAATCATAGTGACAGATATTTCCAGTTATAGAAATGACTGTGATAAATGACAAACTGGTGATGTGTGTTATAACTCTAATTATAATTGGAATCTACTTGTTAATCTTTGATTTCGGGGACAGAATTATTTTAAGGGGGTAGATTGTAATGTCCCGGATTGTTACTAACTTTGTTAATCAATAATTATTGATTTTATTAATGATTAAATTAAATTAAATTAAATTAAATAGAGTTTATACTTGATAAATATTTAAATTGATTTTTTAATCCTATGTATATGTATGTGCATTCATATGAATGTGTGTGTGTGTGTGGTGTCTATATATACACATAGTTTGCTATAAATATATAAAAATAGAAAGCAAGTAATGTTTTAACTATTGTTCGCATTTTTAATTTGATTTTTAGCTTATGTAAAAATCAATATTTATGTGTAAAATATTATATTGCTTAATATATATGAAACAAGAGGTGCTTATGAAGATTTAGAAACCTTTTGTACTTCAAATTTATAATCACTTGTGAAATAACTATTAAAGCTTTTATGTAAGAATAAAGAATGGATGTTATATTGCATACATATGTTGGGTACAAGGAATATACATCATATATTTGGTCGTAACTTCCTTGAATATAAAACATGTCTGCATAATTTTTGGCAAATCTTTTACTTGCACAGCTACAAATTAGAAGCTAAAAATAACTTGGCAACTATGCATTTATACATGATTTTGGTTCACACTAGCCTGCATACAATCAAATAGAATAACTTGTATTAACTTAAGAACCAAGTAACGAATATACACTATATTCAACACTTCAACATCAAAATCAATCATGACAACAAGCCTTAGTACCCTAGAATGAAAGCACGACCTATACATTCAAATCAAAGTATAAACAACTAGTTACTTAAGCACCAAACACTCATTTTAAAATAATTCATGTATGTGTTTTGTACAAGTATTTGTACTTCATTCTGGCCTAAGCTACATACCATATAAGAGTAGGATTTAAGCCGTGAAAAGCATTTGCACTACTTGCTTTCAATCAATTTATACACCAGCCAAAACTAGCTCCAATCATTCACTAGGACAAAAACTAAATGCATCATTACTTTATTTATTTATTTTACCTATAAATACATACTCACACACACACACACACATTTCTAACTCAAAACCATTCATTTGATCACTCGAGCTAACTCAACAAGACAGAGAGGAACCCAGGCATTAAGGAACAGAGGATACCAAAACTTGTGAGTAAACTGCATTATCAATCCTTTAAATCTTGTGTATGTAGATAAATATTTGGTAGATTATTGGTTGACACTTATATACATACTTGAAGTTATCAAAGTTTGAATCAAAATCTGGAAATAAAAACCTTTCTTTTACTGGAACATGAATACAATGATCTGGAAGGAATAAGTGAGTAAACTCACTTCTTCAAACTCTGTGTAAACTTTTCCAGGATTATTGGTGAACTCCGTGTAAACTCACGTATTCAAACTTTGTGTAAACTTGTTGCATCCTCTATAACACATATATGTTGGTCTGTGATTTGATTTCAACCACTGTTAACACTTGAAAACAAGCCCCTATGTGTTCAACAGGAAAGCTCAGTTATACTTCATGTTATTGTATTAACTTTGGAACAACAATAAAAGAGGGAAAGAAGGGGAGTAGGAAGTTCGGCTTTGGCTGATAGAAAAAAGAAATTATAAAAGTAGAGAAAAAGAAGTAACCAATGTGGTAGGATAAACACAAATGTTTGTTTAAAATCTTCAAATTGTATATAACTTAATTTAGTTGCTTGTTCAAAATATATAATAATATATATTATGTGATGTTATTGTATTAACTTTGGAACAACAATAATGAAATAGTAAAATAGAAGTCGCCAAATGTAAACGTTCTTGTATAACATAAAATCAAGGTTATAATTTAAGTAAATAATTAAACTATTCATTCTAAATAATTTTTGTAATAAATAAAAGAAGATATATTTTAATAGCCTCAAGGCTAGATATTCAATTCAATCTGATTTATTGAATTATAATCAACAACATGTTGTGTGGGAAGATAGTCAACGGTCAGTATCACTGTATTATGATAACTTCAAATGTTTTGAATAAGTTTTGAAATATTATTGAATTAAATCGACTCAAGTCGATAATCATTTATAATCAGGTAATAAAATTGCAAACTCAAATTTACGACAAATAAATGGAATATCAGATTTTGAAAAAAATAATCTGTACCTTAACTATCACTTGAACCTAAAAGATATTAACGTTGATTGTTTGAGGAGTCCGGAATATATATTCGACTTCAATTCGAACGTTATGAGTCAAAGATTATTGAAGACAATCAAAGATGAAGTTTTCCAAGGGATGTTCTGTTTATCCTATGTAGAAATTGCCTAAGATGGATTTACAGAATAGTGCCTTCGGTTTGTTCAATCCCAGAACAACTTGTATGGACGAATGTCTGATAGAGTATATCTAACCCGATCATGTACGTTGATCTCTCCAAACGTATTTATGTTGGTGGTGGAGGAATTCATTTCTCTTAGCTTTATAACCGTAATTTATTTTTGGGGAAATCAGTTAGTGATTGGCGGATTTTGATGATGTGGCATTCAAAGTAAATAATGATCTGATATGTCTAAAGGTAAGTATACCCTCAAACTTCGCAACTAGGCAATGAAAAAAATCGGGTAGGCAGCATGGCTAAGTGGGTCGCTCCCAATTAGGGCATATTGTCACCATCTAGAGAATATTCATTTTGTTATTTCTTTCATTTTATGTATCTTCACGGACTACGGTGACTGCAGCCTTAAGGTGATAATATATTTGATACACTCAAGAGAAATGAGTGGTCGGTCATGTCTGGCCGGGTTACAAGATGTTACGTTTGAACCCAATGTATTCGCCTCTAGAGATACACTATCAGAAGGTGGTTCCATACCTTGTCATAGTTGGAAATCCATTATCCATAAGTGCCAAGCGGTTTTGTTTGTATATATATAATAGAATTTGAGATGCAAACATTCCTTTAGATTCTAAATTATTTGTGGAAAACCCTAGACATTATCATAATATCTGATTTAAATATACAACAGATTTGGTTCTCATAAGGTAAAAACCCATTCCATACTTACGACGTGGTCTTACGATATACGTTTATATTTTTACTTGATTTAAATTCGTTTACTCATACCAGTCCCCTGATTGGCCCGGAGTTTATTTTTCTTTGTTTTCCCTAAACTCTTGGGTACTCGTAATACTTGTTATGAGTAGACAAGTGAACCAGGTGTTGGTTACTTTTGGACTTAACTGGATGGGATGGTTTCTGCAAGACGGTCTATATATTATATCTATGAAGTTTGCAAGTCAGTTATTAGTATTTATGTATAATTATGAAGTTTGTAAGTTGTAATGGGCATGTATCCATGTATTTGATGTACCGTACTATGATGTATTATAACTCTGATGTATCATATTGTGTGAATTATATTTTGTTCAAATTCCACTGTGAGATTCTGATGTTCTCTTTAGTTCTATCTTTTATCTGTTCTTATTCTTAAATAATGGCATGACTTCCGAGGTGTTCGAAAGTTGGGTCATTACACATCGTAAGCTTACTCGATCAACTCCTACAAACATTCCCATGTAACGGAATAATCACCCTCTGAGTCGATCTTACAACCCAGCAATAAACTCCTTCAGAGTGCTAAGGGAGAGAATAAATCGTACTTATAACTAAAAATATGCATTGTACAAGCACCCCATCGATGTAAGTTGACCATCAAGAGAAAGAAATAGTAGAATAGAAGAGAAAAAGGAAAGGAAAGAAGGGAATGGAATAGAATAGAAAGAAAAGAATACAAAAATAAATCATAGAACCTGTCGTATATCTCACATCGCATCAGATAACATATAATAATCAAATAACAGGTATAAAACAGGCGAGATAATAACAACTATATAAACCGGATAATCAGAGTATGCATGTTCATACAGATATGCATTACGATAATAGAGTTTATACAAGAGATGAATAAACTTAACTAATACACTGTCTCTAATAGAACACACAACATTAGCAATGCTTCACGGTGCTACACAGCGGAAATAACTAGATACAATACAACTATAAATTTATAAATCATCGCGTCCTGCGAATCCATCTGCGCAACTCTAAGCAATACATGTATTTATCACCCGGTCTTCTTATCAACATCATCAATGAGCACCCAAGGTAATAAAAGGAAAATAAAACCTTGGGTCAGACAAAGTCTGGTGTGAGCGATAAATAAATCTCAAAGTACAATAAAAGTCATAATAGTATATATGGCACATATGGTATAGAGAATCATACCTGTCCAGCCCTTGCATCCACATGGTTAGCACATAACAACTGATACATGTTATACTGTGATAACATCATATGAAGAGGGTGTAATAGATATCTAAGTACAAAATGGTGATAAATATGTAAACAACCATATCATCCACCAAACATCCTCACTTTCACTCACTCAATTTGCAAAGTATATGATACTCGATACTTTGGCCACCAAATCCATCGGGTCTATGGCAGGACCAACTACCCTAGCATCCATCCAACTTCCGCTATGACCAACTGCCCTGGTCTATAGCTAATAGCCCTACCCAGTCCACACTTCCCTGGCTTTGGAGTCCAGGCGAATCATTCCACACCGACCTGGCTCTGATTCCTCTACATGCCCCCTCCCTCAAAAGTGTACCAAAATCGTGAACATCGTTAACTCCTTCGCACATGTTCTCCGCAGCAGAATCCATTACTGGATTGTTGATAAGACTCACACACGAAGTCGTCTCAACATGGGAACCATCCCCGACGGTCATTGTATGTCGTAGGATTTCATCATGTATCTGCCATCTCTCTCTATGACAGTAAACTAAATATGACTTAATGTCATCTTTTTTGCATCTCGGAGAAAGTATTCCATCGCAGCAGCCTCGTCTCCATTATAGAAGCACCATCTAATAATCATCGTTCGTCAAATTATGAATCATTGCATAAAAGGACTACATCTCATCTCAAGCCAAAGCCACTGATCGAAGAGTCATCGTGTCGAAATAGCTATCAAACAACCTACCATATCCTGCTCCTCGAAATCGCATCCTCCTCGATGTCAAATTAACTAAAGGCCAATAATAATAGTAATCGATATCGACTATTTCATAGTAATCGATAACATCTACATGGATCACCTATTTAACCAAAATTAGTTAAATACGTATCCACGGGAAACGTCCGACATTTGTTTCAAAATTCAACTCGTTGTTAAATATAGCTTTTCACCAAGTCTATCCTCCATCTCCAGGTTGGCCATCAAGCTCAAGTATTGCTCCATCTTCAAACCCATCGTCAAGCTCCAATGTTGCCCTATCGTCGAATTTGTTGGCGAGTTTCAATGTTGTTGAGTTGTCAAATCCATCCAAGCTCTATAAAGCTCCATCAAAAATTTACACCATCCGTTCAAGTTTACCATCCTTGTGCATTCAATCGATAAAGACCAAACTCTTATGAATGAGATTTTTCTAATATTAGATCGCTTATGAACGACGTTTGAATCTATATTAAGCAAACAATTCAATCATGCAACCAATAGTCAGAAAAATTCCTAAACTAGCATACAAGCATCCATAATGACATTATCAAATCAATTAGAACATATTTATAGCAATCAAGGTGAAATATATGTCCAAATAATCTAAAACTGGCTATATGGTCAAAACAGTGCGCAATTGCATGTAATCGGGTAAATAGCGCACACAATAGTGCGCAACTAGGTAAAATGTTCTAATCATAGTCAAAATTACTCAAATTACTCAAATTACTTTGTAATATTTTTATTTTTATTTACTAGGTTCAACAATCCTAAATATTACGTTTTTTAATTAGATATAGTTTAAAACATCAAATTTATATTATACGAACAAAAAAAATTCCATTGAGAGATAATATCACTCTCCTTAGCCAAATCAGTTCAAAATAGCTCTAAGGCGTAGAGCTCATCAATGCGAGTCTATAGGAAGAAACACGTCCAATTCCGACCTCATACGCAAATTTACACGTGATATAAGTTTTACAAATTAAAATAGATAATGTAATTAACTTAATGATAATTTAATTAGCTAATCACCTTCTTCACCAATACATTTCCAAGCCGCTAGTGAATAAGATCCACCAAATCCTCCTCTTTCCCTCCTCCTTCTCCCTCTGGTCCATGAAATGACGAACCGATTTCAGCATTGTCCTCCTTGTCTCGAGTGCTTCCGGACCATCCCCTTCATCTAAAACTCGTGTGCATCTAGCGTGATGCGACCAAAAATTATATGCACAACCACAAATGTTGCATCCACGTTTGGAGGTGCAGACCCAAATTGGTTGGCATGGGGAGAGGTGTAGTCTGATGAGCGGAACTCAGTGCTACAATTAGATTTAGGAATCAATGCTTTAATATGAAGATAGGTGGAACCCTACTTCACATCTTGGGGGCGACAATGGGTTTATCTTGAACGAATGGAATAATAGATTCTACTATGGCGAGAAAATAAGGGAATGGGGTATATTCTGAAATTATATTATTTTATATTCAATTATTTCGAATTCTAATTAAAATCTAATGCATATTTTAACTCTCCATGATCAAATAACACATCCAATTGCCAAAAAACTTGACAGCATGCATCATTACAATGATATGGTTCTAATAGTACAAATTTCATCGAAATCCATGACTGCTAACCGAAATGATATTTTACGCGTATTTCGAGATCGTTATGACCCCCAAATGGTCCAAACTCAAAATATATTGATCCTTATACTTTTTATTAATGTAATGAAATCTATGAACTCAACTTAACTAATCTCGAGTCCCGATTCGGTCGTTTGTGAAGAATCACCTTTTGGAACCGTCAATCGAATAATTATTGACTAATATTTAAATAAATTATTTAAATATCTAATCATTAAAATATGGGACGTTACATTCTCCCCTCCTTAAAGGATTTCATCCCAAAAATCCTCAAGGATGAACCAACACAACCCAACGCTCTCGAACTAATGACAATACAAAAGGAATTGTTACTTACCGCCCTCAACAACCATTAAAAGTGATTATAGCAAAGGAAATCGATTTGGAGTTTGGCATGGAGCCAACATTCCCATTCCTTTGTACAACCACCATCCAATTAGGGATCGATGCAGCTAAGCCAAACACCTAACTTTTACTTTTAATTTCCAAACCAATACATATTGGAAAATAAAAGTGACAACACACTATTTGAAAGACAATTCAACATACCAACGCATATTGATTTTCTTTCCAAATATGGAAAAACTAACAGAAAATTTCGGCAGCACCTCCTTTGTACGTCTTGATCTAAAAAAATCCAAAATCGCCATGTAAGGCTCATCCCAATAATAGAAAACAAAAGCCTTAAAGTGGTTTTCCATACATGAGGCAAAAATCACCAAAATGCACCAAATGAAAAAACTACAACTCTACATCTACTACAAACCTTTTTAAAAGCAAGCTTAACAATTAGATGCAAATAAAAACGAATTAGCATCCAACATATCATTTCTTACTTCTTTGTACCTAGACATATACTCAACAAAGAGGATTAGACACAACAGTAGAAATGACAACAAGGGAATAAGCATGTTAAATTTATATTTATCTAATATAACATGTCAAGTCATGTATGGATTTTATTTCAAGTAAATAAATGATAAAACAATACAATTATCCCGCATGCCTAACAGCCATAGAAATATAAATAAACATGAAAATAGAACAATAGCAAATATAGAAAATAACATCCATGCATACCCTAACATGTAGGATACTAACCTAACTTATAAAATACATCAAACATTAAATTCAATCCGTAAATGACCTGACAACTTGGTTTCTTTCGAAAATAGAAAATAGTAATCTAGAATCTCTCGTCAATAAATAATATGACTCGAGTGCTATCACACTATTCCTAATTTCCGTAGCAACCTATCGATGGAAACCATCGACAACTATTCCCACATCCATTCGGAAATCTCGAATAATTATAGAAAACTATTTGATCCATCCTATTCAGCTATAGAAAGCTGACATCGCATTTATTATAAAATAATTGTGTAACCAACTCACTTCTAATGATGCTAAGAACAAATAACACTTATTCCATATAGAATCGACCATCACGGTCGAGTCCATACTATGTCACTTCGGGTTATGGGATCATAACCATTAACAACACAAGCAACATTCACTACGGGATATCGTTTCTGAACTGGTACACTTCCAACTCGATACACGGGAATAACTACATTTCCTACACATGCCTACATGAAGCCTCACACATGTAGGAGGCCAAAAATTTCAACCATTGCCACTATGTAACAACCCGAAAATCTGGGCCAGTTTAAAAATTTTATTTTGGCAATTTTAACGAATTTTGAATATTTAAAATGAATTATTTTAAATAATATCGATGAAAATTTATTTGGAATATATTTAGAACGTATATATTTATACGCGTCGTCGTTAGAAAATAAATAATTATTTATAATTATAAAAGGAATTGAAAATGGCCCTGCAGTTCGATAATTCGATTTCAAAATTCAAATGAATGTACCGGGTGCAAAACAATCTGGATTTTAGTGAAACAAAAAACATTAGGATCTAATTGATAATATCTTTCCAACGAATCCGAGAAATCAAAATTTCATAGCGGGAATCAAAGGATATGTCCAGTTGAAAATTCTGAATAGTCGCTATGGAATTCAGGCCCTTAAAAATGGAGATTTTGCAAATGACCTCGGATTTCGACGAAACCACTTTTGTTGGGTCCGTGATGTCAAATTATTGCTAGGTTTTAAATTTCATAATTTTTCGAATCAATAAGTGAGCGTGGCAAAGGAAAACGTGTTTGACCAGTTTCAGTTGATTTTAATCACTGGAAAATGGCCACTTTTCCAACAATCTCAGAATTCGACGAAGCTAGTTTTGTTAGGACCGTATCGTCAATACGAAGCTAGAAAATATTTTTCTGGGATTTTTCGAGTTAGTATGTGGCCCCGGTAAATTAAAATGTGCGTTTGAATTTAAAATATAATGATTTATATTTTAAATTTGATGAACACCTATCGTAAAAGCCGAATAGGATTACGAAACATATCCCATTGTGTTCGGAATAGGTGTATTTGGTTAGGGGCGACAATCGTTGGGTGTTAATTGGGATTCGTATCAATAAACAAGTATATAGAAATTAAATAATATAAAAAAAGGGTATAAAAAGAAAAAAAACTCTAAACCCTAATTCTTCAGACCCGCCCCCAAAAGAAAAAAACCGAGGGCCCTCAGCCTCTCCCAAACCTCTCCTTCGATCTCCGCGATGGCGCAAGATCATCGTCGGCCACTAGGAGGAAACCGTTCGCCTGAGGGGGCCCTGTCACCAGCCGAGGTCGCCAGAGCTGCAGCCCCTCGTCGGAGCTGTAATCGAGCTCGAAAGCTCTAAACTTCGCATGAGATTCGAGGCTCAGGGAGGAACTCGAGTGAGGCCAAACCCACGGTGGAGGAACGTCGCTCGAAGGCGGTTTGACTGGTGCGAGGCGATGGTGGTCCGGACCATCGTGGTGGCGGCGCGCGTGAGGAACTGAGGTCGAGATGGGGGTTTCAGCATTTGAATGATACAGGAAGGGAACTGTGAGTTTTTTTTTTTGTTTTTTTATTTATTTTAGTGTAACTAATTTAAGTTAAAAGCATAGTATAAAATCAGTCTTGTTTTAAAATAGAAAATATTATTGTTTTAAAATATAAATGGCATGGATTTCTTTTTAAATAAAAATTAGCATTGTTTCAAGATCAAAATGTATTGTTTTGGAAGATAAAATTAGCAATGTTTTAAAAAAATAAAATTAGAATTACTTTTGAAAAATAAACATCTGTGATTTGAAAATATAAAGTAGGGTATGATCTTTGAAAATATAAAATAGATTTTTTTTTTTTGAAAATAGAAACAGGATTGTTTTTTAGAACAGAAACAGCATTGCTTTTGAAAATATAAAATAGCATTGTCTTGAAAGATGTGATTTAAAAAAAAATAACATCGCATAAAAATATGATTTTTATATATTGAACAGCAAAGTAAAAATATGATTTTTATATATTGAACAACAAAGTAAAAATATGATTTTTATATATTGAACAGCAAAGTAAAAATTCGATTTTTATATATTGAATAGCAATATAAAAATGTGATTTTTATATATGTAGTGGCTACGGGCAACGAAGATGACGAAGATGCGATAACGATGAAGATTTCTCTAAAAGAAGAGTCAAGATGTTTTGATAGCTATCGGTGAGAATTTCTCACCTTTCAATTTCTTTTTCTAGTTATATATATACTAGGATGCAGACGGTGTTTAGTAGCACCCGACACAATCGTCCACAGACCATGGACTTGTTTGTTTAATTGTTTGGTTGTGTAGTTGGTTAGATTATTTGGTTTGAATCGAATTGTTTGGTGAAATGAAATTGATTTGATTGATGTGTGAATGGCGTGGGCCTCCACTAGACCGGGGATAAGGCTAGGCCTCGTCCCGTTTCTAGTATCATTTTTATTTTGTAAATGAACCGAATAAAAATTCATGTGTTAAAATATAATATTTGATCGTTAAAAATATAATTTTTAACGTGAATGTGAATAAATAAATATTCATTTACAAACCGGACGGTTTGTTTATGTACACCTATTTGAAGGACATTGATTGGGACGATAAATTTTACACATCGCCCAACTGCACAAATAAAAATTTGTGTTTGATTGCTTGAAACCCCACACGGGTATTGGGATGATATTTGACGTACACTAATCCCGATTGTTTAGTTGTATGTCGATCGATTGATTGACAGGCTGTTATAAGCGTTGAATATTTATATTTGATGCTTAAACAGTGTAGAATGCACTTGGGATGATGGTTGATTATTCATCGTTGTTGATATATACATGCGTTGTAGAAAATCCATATAATTAACATTATATGGTAATTGATTGGGCCTCATTCCAGTTTAGAAATAGAATATTTAAAAAGAAATATTTGAAATGGAAATATTTGAAATAGAATATTTGAAATAGAAATATTTGAAATAGAATATTTGAAATGGAAATATTTGAAATAGAATATTTGAAATAGAAATATTTGAAATAGAATATTGGAAATAGAAATATTTGAAATAGAAATATTTGAAATGGAATATTTGAAAATATCAATATATGAAGCCGTGTTGATTAGATTGACGCCATTTTGACGTGATCGATATTTATATCGATTTTATTCATTTTATAATGAATGTCGAAAGTGATTTCAAAATCTAATATTCTGAATAGAAATGAATTCGAATTGAAACTGAATAGAAATGAATTCGAATTGAAATTGAATACAAATGAATTCGAATTGAAATTGAATATAAATGAATTCGAATTGAAATTGAATTTAAATGAATTTAAACTCGATTTGAAAAGAATTTTAAATGAATTTATATTGGAATATTCAATTTTGATTTGAAATTGAATATGAAGTTGAAACCGTTTTGAAAATAAATTTAAAACGATTTATAAAGCACGCTTTGAATTGAAATCGACGAAATATATATTATATATATTATATATATAATATAATGGCCTGAATAGAACGCGCCGCGCCGCGGCAGTTCGCGAATTTCGACCATTTATTTCAAACGGACATTACGGGAGATCCGACCGTCGGATTCTCCTAAAACCGGAACCGTTGGGTTCGTATCGAAAAGAGCTTTCTAATGAATATTAGAAATTAGAAATCTAACGGTTGGATTTGGAATTATGTCCAAATCAAATTTGAAAAAGGTCGCTGTAAGTGCAGTTCGATGGCCGTTGATGGAAATCGACTGTACAGGCCTTGATAAAATTATTAAAAATAGTAATAATTTGTGTAAAATCATAAGAAATGATATAGAAAGAATTGGGATGAAAAACTCCCTATTTGAAAAGATAAAAATAGATTTTTATCAAAATGAACTAGTTTTGAACTAGAATTATAATTCTATTTATTTTTAAATAAATAAATTGAAGTTGAAATGGTTTTGAAAATAACCAGAATTTCCAATGATTGCATTGGAATGGATTTGAATCGAAATTGTCTTCGGAATATTTCGATGTTGGATTTCGTGATTATACAGATGTTGTTATGGAAATTTGAAAGATATAGATATATATATCGTTATCTCCAATACGATATTTGTTGGTCGTAGGATTTGATATTGAATATAAGCCGATATATTTTCTATTCAGAACCTTGTATTTAATATCAAATGTGATTTGGGTTTGTCGTGAATGGTGTCTTCATTAACACTGTTCTTGAACCCAGTTGAGAAAAGATTAAATCTTTTTATTTAGATTTAATGAAGTGTACCAATTAAATAATATTTAATTGAATTGATATTGATTTTTGGGTTTATCATGGACAGTGTTTTAAATAACACTCGTTCGTTAACCCGATAATTAATGGAATGTGATTTTAGGTTTATCGTGAACCGTGTTTTAAATGACACTAATTCTTTAACCCAGTCAAAGATTAAAACTAAGTGGAGTTTTAATGAATCTTTAATTAGATTGAAAAGATCGAAAATGGAGTACCACCAGTTTTGCTCTAGGCGATAGTTAAATCTTTAATTAGATTTGAACATGAAATGGTAATTGAATTTACCGATAACACCGTGGTGTTAGATATGAAGTATTACCAGTTTTACTTCATGGGATGAATAGGTTGGGATTGGGAAATTAAAACCAATGATTACTTCGGTAAGGTTCGCTAATTCCGACTAGTTGAATTGAAATTCGAAAGAAGATTAGAGAATAAATTCAAGGAATTTATCTTGGATAAAATTAATGGGAACCTTTCCCTATGAATGTGAAATTTAGAAACTAACTTTCGGTTAGCCAAGCAGAATGGTTTTCTGGATATTGATCTGATGTTGGTTTCGGCCTTCGGGGTTAATATTTGGGGAATTATTCTCTTGATTAATTTACGGTTAGTGACTGATGAATTGGAATGAGGCGTATGTTGTGTTTGTGTAACACTTATTTAAAATATACGCGAGTTATTTGGAAAGACCGGGTTTATCCCATTCTGAATAACTGATACGACGATAAGTCGAAGATGAAGACGGTGGTCGAAGACCGGAAGTCTTCACATCGTTTGGGTGATTACTGATGATCTTGATTGGGCTGTACACCCAAGAAGATGGAAACAGTTGGTGATCGTCCAGACGTACTTGGAGATCGATGGATATGTGGGGTACTAGGTGCCTCCGGTTTCGTTCAGACCCTGAACGGACTTGTAAATGGACTATGTTTCTGACATTGGATTTCATTCTGTGTGACTGATATCGGTTGCATAGAGTGGTTTGCCTGTGTGGCATGCTAAGATGCAAATGATCAAGGCTCCTGTTGAAAAGCAAAGTCTTGTGGTGATGATCAAAGCACGGCCTTTGTGGCATAGCTTTGTGTAACGTTTACTTCGCGAGTTTCGCACCCCGGTTGTGAACCAAAAACGGGAGACGGACCTCAGGGAGGGCATGCGTTTCTTTCTAGTTAGGAGTGGCTTCGGTGCTTGAACTGGCTGACGAGTTTGACTCATGTGGATGTTGCTTATTATTACTTGCTGAAAAGCGAGGCGCCTCGTGATATCGGTTTCGGCCGATGCTTCTGGTCGGCTGACGGGCCAGGCTTACGCCCCAAAGGGCGGGGAAACGCAGTGTTCAGGCATAATAATCCACATCGGTGGACCGGCCCTGACGATCCAAGGGGCAGTTGCGGCTGTTCCTGAGGCTCGGGCTAGACAGTCTCGAATCGGTGAGGATCTTGCCCCTATCCTCGGTTCATACCATAAATGATAACCCAACTTCCAATACGACATTGCGGTTTTGATTGTAAACTTATATATGACGACGTAGTGGTATGAGTCATTCATGCCGCCTATGATTGATACTTATGATTTGAAGTTGTTTTATATACTATGCACTTATAATAGCATCAAATGATTTGTTTTAAACGTATCAAGCATTCTTTGGCTATTATAAGGTAAAAACCCTATCCTCCGGCTTGCGTTGCATTGTGTGATGGGAACTGGGTCTTATAATAGCTTCATTTTTCTTTATTTAGCATTGCGCTGTTGTTTTATGCACTGGTATTCTTGGGAGGAAACCCGTTCCGTGTTATGCGACGTGGTCCCTTGATTTACCTAACTTTAAAAATAAAGATTAATAACTGTTTTAGTTCTCACACCAGTCACATGACTGACCTGGAGTTTATTGTTTTAACCTAAACTCTGGGTGCCCCTATTTTCCACACGGGCAGCTAGTAGTTTTGGCTTTGCAGATTTATATTCACAGGATCCTGGTTTACAGCTGGAATGATATCCGGGAAGCTTTGTATCCGTATATCTCTTCTAGTTGTGTATTGTATTATTTTCCGCTGCGATGTATTTAAATGTAATTTAAATCTCTGATATTTCTGTGTAATATTCATTTTTACTCTGTACATTCTTGTATTCTGATGCATTGTTGTAATATACAATGAAATGTTCTTCTGTTTGTGTTCTGATTTGTCTTGTCCTCACAGTAATTCGTTCTTTCTCATCTCTTCGGAGACCGGGGAAGTTTCGGGTCGCTTCATTTGGTATCAGAGCTTTGATTTACAAAGCTCGAGAACAAGACACATTAGAACCATACGAAAGAATTCATCAGATGTTGGATTAGTAATATCCAATTAGAATGAATCGTTAGAGATAGGATCAGTAGTATCCTAGAACGAGTGTGAAGAATATATTTTTAAGATGAAAACCAATTTCGTTTTGAAAATCTAAATCAATTATTCGTATTTGATTATTTATTTATATTGAATTTGGACAGTCCAGTATATAAAGATTTTGCATATACGCCTTGCAAACGTGTATTTGAAGTTTTAATATACTGGATAGATATAGAATTACACTCGAATCGCTCGGAGATGATTTTGATGATGGAGCTCCATCATTAGAATTCATGTTCGAGTGACGAAAGTGGACTTTCTATATATTTCCTATTGACTGGTGTGAGAACCAAAATTAGATAGGGCTTATTGTTGTGATTTGGCATCAAAAATTTGATTTTTGACTATATATCAAAATTATGAATTTGAAACGTTAAATTCACTAATTGATTGATGATTGTGTTGTTTGTTTATTTGTTTGATAATTTTGAACCATTATGCCTAATTGAATCAAATATTGAATTATATTGAAATTTGGCGCATTTTCTTGCATATACTCGTACTTACATTGAACAGGTCATAGCAAGGAGGCTAGAGCAGAGAATAAAATTTGTTTGCCCGACAAATAGGTACATGTTTACTACATAATTTACTGTTTTGTTTGGGTGATGATGATTTTATGAGCCTATTGGCTAGCCGCTTGGCTTTTTCTTTTTCTTTTTGAGATCAGAAGGCCTGTATGGCAATTTCGGGATTTTCCCGTGGCTCCCGGTGCAGGGGAGGTTATGGCGAAATTTTTCGAAAATTTAGGGTGTTAGCCAAATTTTTGAAATTTTTGAAAATTCTCAGAAACTGAAAAGTTGGAGAATGGAAGCCAGACCGAAAGTAGAATTGATTAATCAAACCACTTTCGACTTTGTTCCTTTTCGGGGACGAAAAGTTTTAAGTGGGGGAGATTGTAACAACCCGAAAATCTAGGCCAGTTTAAATTTTTTATTTTGGCAATTTTAATGAATTTTGATTATTTAAAATGGATTATTTTAAATAATATCGACGAAAATTTATTTGGAATATATTTAGAACGTATATATTTATACGCGTCGTCGTTAGAAAATAAATAATTATTTATAATTATAAAAGGAATTGAAAATGGCCCTGCAGTTCGATAATTCGATTTCAAAATTCAAATGAATGTACCGGGTGCAAAACAACCCGGATTTTAGTGAAACCAAAAACATTAGACCCGCATTCTACGCATCATAGGATCGTAGGATATTTATTTCTTTCACATACGAAGTCGTATGGTCATGTAACTTTGGGAGACGACTATTGTGGTCATTTCCCATGTTCATGATTTTTCCCGATTTTTAAATGACCATTTTACCCCTAGTTGGCACTGTTTTGGCCATAACTTTTGACTGGAAATGAATTTTGATCTGAAACCACTTCCATTGGCTTCGGATGATGGTTTCTCTTTCCGTAGAGTGGTCACATTAGCCAAACGGGCTTAACGTTTGGGAGATATGGATGAAACAAGTTTCAGATGGTGAAAAACAGCTTAATTGGGCTTAACCGGGTGATTAGCAGCTTGGCCCAAAGGGGAATTTCGGGTTTAGGGGTACATAGGGGCTGATTAGAGTTAGAAAACATTTCTTTAGACATTTTCCAGCCGCCACTTTCATTCCTCTTAACCTAGCCATGGCCTCCACTCTCTAAATCTCTCTCAAAACACCCAAAATCACTTCTTAATCAAGGATTAAGGCTTAGAGGCATCAAATTAAGAAGAAAAAGCACCAAAGCAAGGTTAGAGCTGCTGTTGGACATCAGTATTCGCCCAAATCAGAGGAGTTCCAGTTCTGAGAATTTTGTTTGTGGCCAAGGTGAGTGATTTGCATAGTTTTTGCACTAATTACGGTAATTAAGGGTAATTGGTGAAGATTAGCGAATTTATACGTAAATAAATTCTGGAAAAATTCTTAAAATTCTAAAATAATGTTTTAAGGCTCTGTTAGAAATATGGGTTAATTTCGATTTGTTTTGCTAATTGTATGCTTAAACATGATTAAGAAGGATTATAGGAAAATGTGAGGTTTTAGCCACTTTTGATCCATTTTGGTTCATTTGAATTGTTGTTAGGTGTTTGTGGTTGTTCTTACATGTTGGTATGACTATTTGACATGAATTGTGATTGATTAGAATAGTTAGATTTGTCAAAAACGTCATCGAACGGCGTAAACAAGTTGCTGGAAAAGTTGCAGAAAAGTGCATGTTCCGAACCGGATCGGATCGGAGTAGGGGCTCGGATCGGATATGTGAACTGGGCAAGAAACCCGATCCGAACTGGAGTTTGGCACATAAAAGACTTGGCAAAAAGGAAGGCTGTTTACTTAGAGTTGGAGTGGACAAGGGGATCGGATCGGAGTAAGCTAGGGAGCGGAGCGGATCGGACTGAAGTAAAGCGAAGTGATCGGATCAGATCGGAGTAGATGGGAAAGAGGGAGCTGATCGGAGAAGGAGCATGAGCTGGAAGGAGGATAGCAACCCGACCCGACCCGGAGGAGGACACCGACCCGACCCGGAGTGATGTACCCGAACCGAACCGACGAGGGCAACGACTACCGAACCAACGAGACAATGACTACCGAACCGACGAGGTAATGCCTACCGAACCGAACCGAATTCCAGGACTGTTACTGCGCGACAACTCTTCTGAAGACCCACTCCAATTCGACCAAACCCGAGATGCAAAGGAAGTCCAAATGAGAAGTTAGAGCTTAAGGTTCAGATGGGAATCAACGAGTTCACTTCATGGTTGGGCTTTGCTGCGGGACGCGTGCTAAGGAGTTATCGACGTCTATAGTTTTGGACCACTATGGTAGGAGGTACGAAGGCGGATTCAGGGCCATTATGGCATCGGTAGAACCAAGGGCTACGACCAATGAAGTGGGTCATTGAAATGTTTGGTCATGACTCCAAGTGTTGTCTTGGTCACAGCAGGGTTTCTACAAGTCGGGATTCGTCGTTACCTCAGTTTGTCTAGTGTTCCAAAGTGGTAGATGTCGTACGCTTTACGCACTGAGTGAGAGATGTGAGGATGGTTGCTATGGATGATTTGCTTGCTCTCATTTCGACATGCACACCCCACCCCCGTATTCTTACACTATTTATTATGGCACCTTGGAGTACTGTACGGTATGTGGTACTAACTCTTTGGTTGCAGGTCCAGGTTCAGGTATGGTTTAGTATACCTGTTATCATTCTGTTTAGATGCTTATCGCTCATACCAGGCTTTATGTCTGACCCAGAGTTTTATGTCTCCTCTTATTACTCTGGGTGCTCACACGAGCAGACTAGAGACAGGTTAGCTGGTGATGCACGGGTAGATGATCCGGAGACGAGCAGGAGGCTTCCACGTGATATATATATTTAGTATTCTCCCTGTGTTGTTGAAGATCACTGCTTGGGCATTGTTGGTGTATCTTCTACTTCAGCTTTCTTTTGTTTAGAGACAGTAAATTTGGAAAATTGTAATAAGCTGTATTTGGATTTCCGCTGCTTTGAGATTGATGTTGGTTTTTGTTATCAGCTTATGCACTGTCTCGCCTGTTTTATGTCAAGTACATTATTATTATTATATTTTATCCCATGCGCTGTGAGACATTCTACAGGTTCTTTGATTAGTTCATTCCCTTCTTTCCTTTCTTATGACGACCGTCTTGTGCTAGTCGGGCATGTGTACAGCGCACTTTTGGAGGAAATGCAGGCTGGTGCAAGGCGGGCCGTCACACTTGGTATCAGAGCCCTAGGTTGCGTAGTTAACCTAGGGAAGTTATCAGGGAGAGATAGTATACGTATATGAGAGAGCGTATTTGTGATTATTTTGGTTTTCAAAAGCTATATATATACTATTAGTAGTATAAGGATGAAGTCGTACTGCACTAGCACCACTATGGAGTCGTTAATCATTTCCTTTTTCAGATTTACGATGAGCCGATATGTTAGAGGTACCGGTAGAGGGGCCAATAATGGGAATGCTGCTGACATGAGGACGATGTTTACTGACCTCATGTGAGAGATGCTTAGAGATGTACAGAGGGCAGCTCCCAATGGTGGAAATGGTGGTGGTCCAATGGTGCAGGCGCCAAGAGTCGACTTCGCCAAGCTGAATAAGGATTATACTAGCCTTGGTGGGAAGCCGTTCCACGGAACGGAGTCGGCTACGGATATTCAGGATTGGGTGGATAGTTGCGAACGTATCTTCGAGGATTTGGGTATCGAGGATGCGATGAAGAGAAAGCTAGCGTCCCGCCAGCTGCAAGGGAGGGCAATGAATTGGTGGAATGCTATAAAGGCAGCTACTCCCGAAGATCAGATTACTTGGGAGCAGTTTAAGGCTCGCTTTAGTGAGAAGTTCATCCCAGCTGCTCAGAAGTCAATGTTGTTTAAGAAATTCTTGGAGCTCAAGCAGAATGGCAGGGCTGTCTCGGAGTATATTGCTGAATTTGACACTTTGTCAAAATATGGGTTATCTCTTATAGATACTGCCGAGAAAAAGAATGAGAAATTCATAACTGGATTGGATCAGTACTTGGGGGAAAAGCTTATTAACCACATCGATGAGACGTTTGAATCGATTGTGGGAAAAGCGTTAAGGTCAGAAAGTCTCTACCCTAAGCCGAAGACTGAGGTTGCATCCGCAGATGAGCCAAAGCCACAAGTTAGTGGTGGAGGCAAAGGTGGTTCCCAGAATAAGAGAAAGCAGAATCAGGCTAAGGATGGCCAGAAGAAAAAGAATAAGCAAGATGTGGAGTGCTTCAGCTGTGGTAAGAAGGGCCATTATGCTAGTAATTGTCGGGCCAAGCCAGCGGATAGGAAGTGCTTCAACTGTGGCCAAATGGGACATCACAAGGACAAGTGTCCACAGCCCCCTAAGGAAAAGCAAATGGTGAAAGCATATGCTCTTAATGTTATTCCTTCTTCGTCGAATGCCCCAACTGCGGCGGAGAAGGGAAAGAATGTCGTCATTCAAGGTATGCTTTCTGTTTATGATGTTCCTGTTAGAGTTTTGTTTGATACCGGAGCTTCCAGTTCTTTCATATCTAGTGACCTGGTAGATAGGTTGGGATTGGAGCCCGAGATTGTTGATAGACCTTTAGTAGTGACGAACCCGATTGGTGGTTCGACTAGCCTTAGCATGATTTGTCGTAATGTGGTTCTATCGAGTCATGGATGCATGTTTGTTTGTGATTGCTTTGTTTTGGGCTTTACTGGGTTTGGCGTTATTTTGGGAGTAGATTGGCTCCAAAGATACGGGGTGGTGGTAGACTGTGAGGGCTTTTTGGTGACAGCTAGAGCGGATGATGGGCGGAGGATAGTGTTTGGTGGTCTACCCAGTAAGGGGGTATTGGCTAGTTTTCTAAACTCCCTCGACATTCCGCATAGTGAGTTGTCAGGTTTGCCCGTGGTTGGCCAGTATCCGGATGTTTTCGAAGAAGTGACCGGACTTCCACCACACCGAGAGATTGAGTTTCGTATTGATTTGGTAGAAGATGCCAGACCTATAGTGATGCCACTTCGTCGTATGGCACCAAGGGAGCAGCGAGAGCTCGGGGTGCAAGTCAGCGATCTTTTGAAGAAGGGATTTATCAGAAGGAGTGTTTCTGAATGGGGAGCACCAGTTATGTTTGCTACCAAGGCGGATGGTTCCCTTCGTTTGTGTGTAGACTACCGCGAGTTGAATAAAGTGACGAGTATCCTCTACCGCGGATAGATGATTTGTTCGATCAGTTGAGTGGCGCGAGAATATTTTCTCAGTTGGATCTCGCGACAGGTTTTCATCAGCTTAGGGTGGAAGCTGAGAGTATAGCTAAAACGGCATTTCGAACGCCGTCTGGATTTTATGAATGGTTGGTTATGCCATTTGGGCTGACCAATGCCCCAGCATATTTTGTGGATCTTATGAATAGGGTATTCAGAGATCAGTTGAATAAGTTTGTCCTTGTGTTCGTTGATGATATTTTGGTCTATTCGAGGACAGAGGAAGAACACAAGGAACATTTAAGAGTAGCAATGGAGGTGTTGAGAAAACACCAATTGAAAGCAAAGTTTTCTAAGTGTCACTTCTGGAAGAGGGAAGTGAGGTTCTTGGGCCATGTTGTATCAGAGAATGGTATTGCCGTGGACCCGGTGAAGGTGGCTACGGTACAGGATTGGCCTACGCCCAAGAATGCAACAGATATAAGGAGTTTCTTGGGATTAGCTGGATATTATCGTAAGTTTATCCAAGGTTTCTCCAAGTTAGCAGCACTATTGACCCAGTTGACCAAGAAGAATCAAGCTTTTATCTGGGATGAAAGGTGCGAGAATGCATTCAAGAGTCTAAAGGACAAGTTGACAAGCGCACCAGTGTTAGTCATTCCTAAAGGGGATGAAGAGATGACGGTATACACGGATGCCTGTGGTACCGGACTGGGTGCTGTATTGATGCAAGGCGGTAGGGTTGTAGCTTACGCAAGTCGGCAATTGAAACCGCACGAGAGAAGATACCCTACCCATGATTTAGAATTGGCAGCGATCGTGTTCGCGTTAAAGATGTGGAGGCACTATCTCTTGGGAGAAAGATTTGAGCTGTTTACAGATCATAAGTCGTTGAAGTATCTATTCTCCTAGAAGGATTTAAATCTCCGTCAGCAGAGATGGTTAGAGTTCTTAGCGTCCTATGATTTTGACATCGCATACACACCGGGAAAGGGCAATGCGGTGGCTGATGCATTGAGTAGAAGACATGCCACCTTAGGGGCTATGTTCCTTGAATGGAAACAACTGGAGTTTATCGCGGGGTTTGATTTCAGACCAAAGTGCGAATTGGATCCAGAAATGTTAGCAAGTTTGACGATCAGACCCACTTTGATTGAGCGGATCGGCTCTAGTCAGAGGGACGATCCTAATCTATTGGAAATCATCTCCAAGTTAGAGATGGGTATCGATGAGGAGATGAACAAGTATGGGCTTGATCGAGATAGATGGCTTAGAAAGAATGGAAAGCTTGTTGTACCCAATGTCAATGGATTGAGGGATGAAGTGCTTAGAGAATGTCATCACTCAAAGCTGACCATACACCCCGGTGGTAATAAGATGTATCGAGACATGAAGCAGACCTACTACTGGGAAGGGATGAAAAGAGACGTTGGGAAGTTTATATCCAAGTGCATGAATTGCCAGCTAGTTAAAGCCAAGCAAAAGAAGCCTAGTGGGTTGTTACAGCCCTTAGAAATTCCCGAATGGAAATGGGAGCAAGTCTCGATGGATTTCATCGATGGGTTACCAAGGACTAGATCGGGATATGACAGCATTTGGGTAATTGTAGATCGACTGACTAAAAGTGCAAGGTTTATACCAGTCAAATCGACTAGAACGGCAGCTAAGTTAGAAGAATTGTATATGAAGTGGATAGTGAGATTTCATGGAGTACCTAAAAGCATTGTGAGCGACCGAGACCCGTTGTTCACTAGTGGGTTTTGGAGGAGCTTGCAAGAGGCGCTAGGGTCAGAGTTACATCTCAGTACCGCATATCATCCTCAGACCGACGGTCAGACGGAGAGGGTGAATCGTATTTTAGAAGATCTCTTGAGAGCATGTATATTGGATTTTGGTGGATCATGGGATGACCATTTGCATCGAGTAGAGTTTGCATATAATAATAGTTACCAATCCAGTATCGGTATGGCTCCATTTGAAGCTTTGTATGGAAGACCGTGCAACTCACCATCATGTTGGATAGAGACTGGCGAAAAGTTTATGCTTGGACCAGACGTGGTGAGGGAAACTTCAGATAAAATCAAGGTCATTCAACAACGAATGAAGGCAGCCCAAGATAGGCAGAAGAGTTATGCTGATAAGAGAAGAAGAGACCTAAAATTCTCCGTGGGTGACTTGGTGTTTGTCAAGATTTCTCCGTTGAAGAGCGTAATACGATTTGGCAGGAGAGGTAAATTAGCACCAAGATTTGTTGGTCCATTCCCTGTTCTTGAACTAGTCGGGAATTTGGCATATAGAATTGACTTACCGGAGAAGATGGCGGGAGTTCA
Source organism: Allium sativum (assembly GCA_030737875.1). NCBI lineage: Eukaryota > Viridiplantae > Streptophyta > Magnoliopsida > Asparagales > Amaryllidaceae > Allium > Allium sativum. The sequence continues at coordinate 560,880,394 of CM060919.1, read as the reverse complement.
CAACGTATTTCATGTTTCCCAACTAAGGAAGTTCGTTCACGACTCAGATATGACTATCTCACCTGATCAGTTGGAGGACTTCGAAGTAGAACCCGAGGCGGTTGGGAACCGCAAGCCGGCCCGTATTGTCGCACACGACGTGAAGCAACTTCGAAGGAAGTCGGTGAAGCTAGTCAAAGTACAGTGGAGCGAAGACGAGAATGATTGTACTTGGGAAACAGAAGAGGACATAAGGAAGAAGTATCCAGAACTCTTTATCTGGTAAGATTTTATTAGCGATTTAGTTTTCCGCATGCTAAGATAGACTTGTTTGCTTGCTTTGCATGTTTGATTGTTGTATGTGGGTGTTAGGCATGCGGGATCCTGTGTATGTTTTGGGTTAAGGAATTTCGGGGACGAAATTTCTTAAGGGGGGGAGAGTGTAACGACCCGCATTCTACGCATCATAGGATCGTAGGATATTTATTTCTTTCACATACGAAGTCGTATGGTCATGTAACTTTGGGAGACGACTATTGTGGTCATTTCCCATGTTCTTGATTTTTCCCGATTTTTAAATGACCATTTTACCCCTAGTTGGCACTGTTTTGGCCATAACTTTTGACTGGAAATGAATTTTGATCTGAAACCACTTCCATTAGCTTCGGATGATGGTTTCTCTTTCCGTAGAGTGGTCACATTAGCCAAACGGGCTTACCGTTTGGGAGATATGGCTGAAACAAGTTTCAGATGGTGAAAAACAGCTTAATTGGGCTTAACCGGGTGATTAGCAGCTTGGCCCAAAGGGGAATTTCGGGTTTAGGGGTACATAGGGGCTGATTAGAGTTAGAAAACATTTCTTTAGACATTTTCCAGCCGCCACTTTCATTCCTCTTAACCTAGCCATGGCCTCCACTCTCTAAATCTCTCTCAAAACACCCAAAATCACTTCTTAATCAAGGATTAAGGCTTAGAGGCATCAAATTAAGAAGAAAAAGCACCAAAGCAAGGTTAGAGCTGCTGTTGGACATCAGTATTCGCCCAAATCAGAGGAGTTCCAGTTCTGAGAATTTTGTTTGTGGCCAAGGTGAGTGATTTGCATAGTTTTTGCACTAATTACGGTAATTAAGGGTAATTGGTGAAGATTAGCGAATTTATACGTAAATAAATTCTGGAAAAATTCTTAAAATTCTAAAATAATGTTTTAAGGCTCTGTTAGAAATATGGGTTAATTTCGATTTGTTTTGCTAATTGTATGCTTAAACATGATTAAGAAGGATTATAGGAAAATGTGAGGTTTTAGCCACTTTTGATCCATTTTGGTTCATTTGAATTGTTGTTAGGTGTTTGTGGTTGTTCTTACATGTTGGTATGACTATTTGACATGAATTGTGATTGATTAGAATAGTTAGATTTGTCAAAAACGTCGTCGAACGGCGTAAACAAGTTGCTGGAAAAGTTGCAGAAAAGTGCATGTTCCGAACCGGATCGGATCGGAGTAGGGGCTCGGATCGGATATGTGAACTGGGCAAGAAACCCGATCCGAACTGGAGTTTGGCACATAAAAGACTTGGCAAAAAGGAAGGCTGTTTACTTAGAGTTGGAGTGGACAAGGGGATCGGATCGGAGTAAGCTAGGGAGCGGAGCGGATCGGACTGAAGTAAAGCGAAGTGATCGGATCAGATCGGAGTAGATGGGAAAGAGGGAGCTGATCGGAGAAGGAGCATGAGCTGGAAGGAGGATAGCAACCCGACCCGACCCGGAGGAGGACACCGACCCGACCCGGAGTGATGTACCCGAACCGAACCGACGAGGGCAACGACTACCGAACCAACGAGACAATGACTACCGAACCGACGAGGTAATGCCTATCGAACCGAACCGAATTCCAGAACTGTTACTGCGCGACAACTCTTCTGAAGACCCACTCCAATTCGACCAAACCCGAGATGCAAAGGAAGTCCAAATGAGAAGTTAGAGCTTAAGGTTCAGATGGGAATCAACGAGTTCACTTCATGGTTGGGCTTTGCTGCGGGACGCGTGCTAAGGAGTTATCGACGTCTATAGTTTTGGACCACTATGGTAGGAGGTACGAAGGCGGATTCAGGGCCATTATGGCATCGGTAGAACCAAGGGCTACGACCAATGAAGTGGGTCATTGAAATGTTTGGTCATGACTCCAAGTGTTGTCTTGGTCACAGCAGGGTTTCTACAAGTCGGGATTCGTCGTTACCTCAGTTTGTCTAGTGTTCCAAAGTGGTAGATGTCGTACGCTTTACGCACTGTGTGAGAGATGTGAGGATGGTTGCTATGGATGATTTGCTTGCTCTCATTTTGACATGAACACCCCACCCCCGTATTCTTACACCATTTATTATGGCACCTTGGAGTACTGTACGGTATGTGGTACTAACTCTTTGGTTGCAGGTCCAGGTTCAGGTATGGTTTAGTATACCTGTTATCATTCTGTTTAGATGCTTATCGCTCATACCAGGCTTTATGTCTGACCAAGAGTTTTATGTCTCCTCTTATTACTCTGGGTGCTCACACGAGCAGACTAGAGACAGGTTAGCTGGTGATGCACGGGTGGATGATCCGGAGACGAGCAGGAGGCTTCCACGTGATATATATATATAGTATTCTCCCTGTGTTGTTGAAGATCACTGCTTGGGCATTGTTGGTGTATCTTCTACTTCAGCTTTCTTTTGTTTAGAGACAGTAAATTTGGAAAATTGTAATAAGCTGTATTTGGATTTCCGCTGCTTTGAGATTGATGTTGGTTTTTGTTATCAGCTTATGCACTGTCTCGCCTGTTTTATGTCAAGTACATTATTATTATTATATTTTATCCCATGCGCTGTGAGACATTCTACAGGTTCTTTGATTAGTTCATTCCCTTCTTTCCTTTCTTATGACGACCGTCTTGTGCTAGTCGGGCATGTGTACAACGCACTTTTGGAGGAAATGCAGGCTGGTGCAAGGCGGGCCGTCACAATATCTTTCCAACGAATCCGAGAAATCAAAATTTTATAGCGGGAATCAAAGGATATGTCCAGTTGAAAATTCTGAATAGTCGCTATGGAATTCAGGCCCTTAAAAATGGAGATTTTTGCAAATGACCTCGGATTTCGACGAAACCACTTTTGTTGGGTCTGTGATGTCAAATTATTGCTAGGTTTCAAATTTCATAATTTTTCGAATCAATAGGTGAGCGTGGCAAAGGAAAACGTGTTTGACCAGTTTCAGTTGATTTTAATCGACTGGAAAATGGCCATTTTTCCAACGATCTCAGAATTCGACGAAACTAGGTTTGTTAGGACCGTATCGTCAATACGAAGCTAGAAAATATTTTTCTGGGATTTTTCGAGTTAGTATGTGGCCCCGGTAAATTAAAATGTGCGTTTGAATTTAAAATATAATGATTTATATTTTAAATTTGATGAACACCTATCGTAAAAGCCGAATAGGATTACGAAACATATCCCATTGTGTTCGGAATAGGTGTATTTGGTTAGGGGCGACAATCGTTGGGTGTTAATTGGGATTCGTATCAATAAACAAGTATATAGAAATTAAATAATATAAAAAAAAGGGTATAAAAAGAAAAAAAAACTCTAAACCCTAATTCTTCAGACCCGCCCCCAAAAGAAAAAAACCGAGGGCCCTCAGCCTCTCCTAAACCTCTCCTTCGATCTCCGCGATGGCGCAAGATCATCGTCGGCCACTAGGAGGAAACCGTTCGCCTGAGGGGGCCCTGTCACCAGCCGAGGTCGCCAGAGCTGCAGCCCCTCGTCGGAGCTGTAATCGAGCTCGAAAGCTCTAAACTTCGCATGAGATTCGGGGCTCAGGGAGGAACTCGAGTGAGGCCAAACCCACGGTGGAGGAACGTCGCTCGAAGGCGGTTTGACTGGTGCGAGGCGATGGTGGTCCGGACCATCGTGGTGGCGGCGCGCGTGAGGAACTGAGGTCGAGATGGGGGTTTCAGCATTTGAACGATACAGGAAGGGAACTGTGAGTTTTTTTTTGTTTTTTTTATTTATTTTAGTGTAATTAATTTAAGTTAAAAGCATAGTATAAAATCAGTCTTGTTTTAAAATAGAAAATATTATTGTTTTAAAATATAAATGGCATGGATTTCTTTTTAAATAAAAATTAGCATTGTTTCAAGATCAAAATGTATTGTTTTTGAAGATAAAATTAGCAATGTTTTAAAAAAATAAAATTAGAATTACTTTTGAAAAATAAACATCTGTGATTTGAAAATATAAACTAGGGTATGATCTTTGAAAATATAAAATAGATTTTTTTTTTGAAAATAGAAACAGGATTGTTTTTGAGAATAGAAACAGCATTGCTTTTGAAAATATAAAATAGCATTGTCTTGAAAGATGTGCTTTAAAAATAAATAACATCGCATAAAAAATATGATTTTTATATATTGAACAGCAAAGTAAAAATATGATTTTTATATATTGAACAGCAAAGTAAAAATATGATTTTTATATATTGAACAGCAAAGGAAAAATTCGATTTTTATATATTGAATAGCAATATAAAAATGTGATTTTTATATATGTAGTGGCTAAGGGCAACGAAGATGACGAAGATGCGATAACGATGAAGATTTCTCTAAAAGAAGAGTCAAGATGTTTGGATAGCTATCAGTGAGAATTTCTCACCTTTCAATTTCTTTTTCTAGTTATATATATACTAGGATGCAGACGGTGTTTAGTAGCACCCGACACAATCGTCCACAGACCATGGACTTGTTTGTTTAATTGTTTGGTTGTGTAGTTGGTTAGATTATTTGGTTTGAATCGAATTGTTTGGTGAAATGAAATTGATTTGATTGATGTGTGAATGGCGTGGGCCTCCACTAGACCGGGGATAAGGCTAGGCCTCGTCCCGTTTCTAGTATCGTGCCGTTATGCCGCCGAAATTTTCTAAAATAAGTTAGAAAAATAAAAATATCATTTTTATTTTGTAAATGAACCGAATAAAAATTCATGTGTTAAAATATAATATTTGATCGTTAAAAATATAATTTTTAACGTGAATGTGAATAAATAAATATTCATTTACAAACCGGACGGTTTTTTTATGTACACCTATTTGAAGGACATTGATTGGGACGATAAATTTTACACATCGCCCAACTGCACAAATAAAAATCTGTGTTTGATTGCTTGAAACCCCACACGGGTATTGGGATGATATTTGACGTACACTAATCCCGATTGTTTAGTTGTATGTCGATCGATTGATTGACAGGCTGTTACAAGCTTTGAATATTTATATTTGATGCTTATACAGTGTAGAATGCACTTTGGATGATGGTTGATTATTCATCGTTGTTGATATATACATGCGTTGTAGAAAATCCATATAATTAACATTATATGGTAATTGATTGGGCCTCATTCCAGTTTAGAAATAGAATATTTAAAAAGAAATATTTGAAATGGAAATATTTGAAATAGAATATTTGAAATAGAAATATTTGAAATAGAATATTGGAAATGGAAATATTTGAAATAGAATATTTGAAATAGAAATATTTGAAATAGAATATTGGAAATAGAAATATTTGAAATAGAAATATTCGAAATGGAATATTTGAAAATATCAATATATGAAGTCGTGTTGATTAGATTGACGCCATTTTGACGTGAACGATATTTATATCGATTTTATTCATGTTATAATGAATGTCGAAAGTGATTTCAAAATCTAATATTCTGAATAGAAATGAATTCGAATTGAAACTGAACAGAAATGAATTCGAATTGAAATTGAATATAAATGAATTCGAATTGAAATTGAATATAAATGAATTCAAATTGAAATTGAATTTAAATGAATTTAAACTCGATTTGAAAAGAATTTTAAATGAATTTATATTGGAATATTCAATTTTGATTTGAAATTGAATATGAAGTTGAAACCGTTTTGAAAATAAATTTAAAACGATTTATAAAGCACGCTTTGAATTGAAATCGACGAAATATATATTATATATATTATATATATAATATAATGGCCTGAATAGAACGCGCCGCGCCGCGGCAGTTCGCGAATTTCGACCATTTATTTCAAACGGACATTACGGGAGATCCGACCGTCGGATTCTCCTAAAACCGGAACCGTTGGGTTCGTATCGAAAAGAGCTTTCTAATGAATATTAGAAATTAGAAATCTAACGGTTGGATTTGGAATTATGTCCAAATCAAATTTGAAAAAGGTCGCTGTAAGTGCAGTTCGTTGGCCGTTGATGGAAATCGACTGTACAGGCCTTGATAAAATTATTAAAAACAGTAATAATTTGGGTAAAATCATAAGAAATGATTTAAAAAGAATTGGGATGAAAAACTCCTATTTGAAAAGATAAAAATAGATTTGTATCGAAATGAACTAGTTTTGAACTAGAATTATAATTCTATTTATTTTTAAATAAATAAATTGAAGTTGAAGTGGTTTTGAAAATAACCAGAATTTCCAATGATTGCATTGGAATGGATTTGAATCGAAATTGTCTTCGGAATATTTCGATGTTGGATTTCGTGATTATACAGATGTTGTTATGGAAATTTGAAAGATATAGATATATATATCGTTATCTCCAATACGATATCTGTTGGTCGTAGGATTTGATATTGAATATAAGCCGATATATTTTCTATTCAGAACCTTGTATTTAATATCAAATGTGATTTGGGTTTATCGTGAATGGTGTCTTCATTAACACTGTTCTTGAACCCAGTTGAGAAAAGATTAAATCTTTTTATTTAGATTTAATGAAGTGTACCAATTAAATAATATTTAATTGAATTGATATTGATTTTTGGGTTTATCGTGGACAGTGTTTTAAATAACACTCGTTCTTTCACCCAATAATTAATGGAATGTGATTTTAGGTTTATCGTGAACCGTGTTTTAAATGACACTAATTCTTTAACCCAGTCAAAGATTAAAACTAAGTGGAGTTTTAATGAATCTTTAATTAGATTGAAAAGATCGAAAATGGAGTACCACCAGTTTTGCTCCAGGCGATAGTTAAATCTTTAATTAGATTTGAACGTGAAATGGTAATTGAATTTACCAATAACACCGTGGTGTTAGATATGAAGTATTACCAGTTTTACTTCATGGGATGAATAGGTTGGGATTGGGAAATTAAAACCAATGATTACTTCGGTAAGGTTCGCTAATTCCGACTAGTTGAATCGAAATTCGAAAGAAGATTAGAGAATAAATTCAAGGAATTTATCTTGGATAAAATTAATGGGAACCTTTCCCTATGAATGTGAAATTTAGAAACTAACTGTCGGTTAGCCAAGCAGAATGGTTTTCTGGATATTGATCTGATGTTGGTTTCGGCCTTCGGGGTTAATATTTGGGGAATTATTCTCTTGATTAATTTACGGTTAGTGACTGATGAATTGGAATGAGGCGTATGTTGTGTTTGTGTAACACTTATTTAAAATATACGAGAGTTATTCGGAAAGACCGGGTTTATCCCATTCTGAATAACTGATACGACGATAAGTCGAAGATGAAGACGGTGGTCGAAGACCGGAAGTCTTCACGTCGTTTGGGTGATTACTGATGATCTTGATTGGGCTGTACACCCAAGAAGATGGAAACAGTTGGTGATCATCCAGACGTACTTGGAGATCGATGGATATGCGGGGTACTAGATGCCTCCGGTTTCGTTCAGACCCAGAACGGACTTGTAAATGGACTGTGTGTCTAACATTGGATTTCATTCTGTGTGACTGATATCGGTTGCATAGAGTGCTTTGCCTGTGTGGCATGCTAAGATGCAAATGATCAAGGCTCCTGTTGAAAAGCAAAGTCCTGTGGTGATGATCAAAGCACGACCTTTGTGGCGTAGCTTTGTGTAACGTTTACTTCGTGAGTTTCGCACCCCGGTTGTGAACCAAAAACGGGAGACGGACCTCAGGGAGGGCATGCGTTTCTTTCTAGTTAGGAGTGGCGTCAGTGCTTGAACTGGCTGACGAGTTTGACTCATGTGGATGTTGCTTATTATTACTTGCTGAAAAGCATGGCGCCTCGTGATATCGGTTTCGGCCGATGCTTCTGGTCGGCTGACGGGCCAGGCTTACGCCCCAAAGGGCGGGGAAACGAAGTGTTCAGGCATAATAATCCACATCGGTGGACCGGCCCTGACGATCCAAGGGGCAGTTGCGGCTGTTCCTGAGGTTCGGGCTAGACAGTCTCGAATCGGTGAGGATCTTGCCCCTAGCCTCGGTTCATACCATAAATGATAACCCAACTTCCAATACGACACTGCGGTTTTGATTGTAAACTTATATATGGCGACATAGTGGTATGGGTCATTCATGCCGCCTATGATTGATACTTATGATTTGAAGTTGTTTTATATACTATGCACTTATAATAGCATCAAATGATTTGTTTTAAATGTATCAAGCATTCTTTGGCTATTATAAGGTAAAAACTCTATCCTCCGGCTTGCGTTGCATTGTGTGATGGGAACTGGGTCTTATAATAGCTTCATTTTTCTTTATTTAGCATTGCGCTGTTGTTTTATGCACTGGTATTCTTAGGAGGAAACCCGTTCCGTGTTATGCGGCGTGGTCCCTTGATTTACCTAACTTTAAAAATAAAGATTAATAATTGTTTTAGTTCTCACACCAGTCACATGACTGACCTGGAGTTTATTGTTTTAACCTAAACTCTGGGTGCCCCTATTTTCCACACGGGCAGCTATTAGTTTTGGTTTTGCAGATTTATATTCACAGGATCCTGGTTTACAGCTGGAATGATATCCGGAAAGCTTTGTATCCGTATATCTCTTCTAGTTGTGTATTGTATTATTTTCCGCTGCGATGTATTTAAATGTAATTTAAATCTCTGATATTTCTGTGTAATATTCATTTTTACTCTGTATATTCTTGTATTCTGATGCATTGTTGTAATATACAATGAAATGTTCTTCTGTTTGTGTTCTGATTTGTCTTGTCCTCACAGTAATCTGTTCTTTCTCATCTCTTCGGAGACCGGGGAAGTTTCGGGTCGCTTCACACTAGCAAAGGTTGGGATACCTCTCAGGGAAGAGAAATACCAAAAATGTGATATCATCAATGACTCTAACCTCTTACTAATAAATAGTGCCTTCAACTAACCAAAACAAAATTCTATTGCCACCGACTCTAAGTTGGGAGTCGAGTACTCCTTCTCGCATGATTTTATTTGTAGACTAAAACACGGTAAGCCTCCATTCGTAAATACACCACACAAACCACATACATTATCAAGTGAGTGCTATCAGCTTCTTGTTTCTGCTCGGAACGAGCAATCGATATACTCATGGGTTAACCTTAACTCCCAAGAAATCAAAACTCTCGTAGGATATATATCAACATCCTACTCGAGATGACATGCCCCAGCACTCCATTTATCCCACCAAAAAGTGAAATTCCAACAACTGACCAAGGGCAGCGTTTTCTCGACACCAAAAACACCAATTCTGGACTTGTGCATCCTTTATGTCCATAAGAAAACGAAAATAGAATCGAATAACATAGGTGCAACTCTTCCAAGTGATATCTCGGAACACAATTCGAGAAATCAACAAAATATGCCGACTCACTGGTTAGCCTGAACGATCCAACCAACCAATCAAGATCAAAACATCCCATTAAATGTTATAATCGGCATACACCAACCAACTACTCACAATCGGTAAAATCCCCTCAGGATTCGTAACCGAAAGAACATCCATAACTAGATCGATATGGAACTCCACCCGAACTTGGTGGCGATCTAGTCACCTTATCGAATGTGTCGAGATACTTTCAAGATACAAGTTTATGTGTCGATTTGATACTAGAGAAATGTCTCATCCTGCTATTGTCCAATCATAAGCGACTCGCTACTGAAGATCTAAGTCTCAGCCCACTATTGCTAAATTAAAAACGATTCACTTCTAAAGAGCTTGTCCTAGCCCACTATCATCACCAAAACTTCTCACTACCACCCATATTTCGTATCCTCCAACAACTGAACTACTAAACTTTAATATTAAGTCCCGTTAAGTTCAATAATCAACAAGCAACCAATTTGTCAAACATGCAACCATGAATCGATGAATTTAAGTTTTGATGAACCATGTATACTGCCGAGTGTAGATTAACTATGTTATAACACTCACTCACCTCGAGGCCCGAAATTAATTTCTATGAATGTTGTAGTCACCCATAGTATTAAGTTCTGCCAACCAAACACGGGATGTTACAAGCATATAGAATCTAACTGAGCCCTCAACCTGGCAAGTCACAATCAAGAGACACAAATCAATTCACAAGTCCCAATATCATTCCATCCATCGAATCGTACGATAAAATGAAACGATGAAATCTCGACGTCAAACTAGAATATGTTTAGAAACATCATTAGTGGAAACATACATCAAGCAAAGACGTCTCTATTTCCCGCTTCATCGAGGAAGCACTTGACGGAGCGGGAACAACAATCAACACATACGTCTCCCGATTTGTCTCGAAAAAGTAGCGAAATTTTAATTGGGCGTAAGCTCAAACATCTCAAGCTTACACGACCAACTCCTCCAAACAATCATTCCCTTGGAATGAAATAACCACCTTCCGAGTTGACCACTCAACCAAGCCACAAATTCCAAACTTCGGACTGACAAAGGAGAGTATAAACCTTACTTCGATATCACATCAGGCTCTATTACACTCTCTAATACAGACATATCATCCAATAAGCCACGTTTTCCACCATCAGAAATAAATACACTACTACCACAACCAATGGCTTCTTCATCCACCGCCACCTTCCAACCACCCCTTACATTCGTTGGCGTTGTTTGCAGTACCATCACCCCTACCCCCACCAATGATGATCGACATCTGGAATTTGTTCAACCTACAACCGAATATGTTTTCATTCCAGAAACTATATTTAACTAATTCAAAAAACTCATGGTTCAATACAATCGTGCTCTTCCTTTTGACTTCTGAATCTTTATAATTAAATTGAAGGAATATATTAAACGTGTTTAGAAGCCAAGTAGGTCCTTCCATGTGCACATCTCACTAGATTATCAAAATACAGCTCAATTTGAAAAATAAAAGACTACGCAAAAATATTAGATTGCTTCGCGTATTCATATTTTGGTAGACTTTTGATGATTGATTCATGGTCTCCTGGTTACGACTTCAGCAAATTGAACAAAACAAATGTTCATATATGGGTTCGACTTCACAATCTCCCTATGGAAATGTGGACAAAGCAAACAATTAAAATGATATCCAGTTTCATTTGAAAACCTATACTGATCGATGAAAATACTACATTTAATATTTTTTTACAAAATATGCTAGAGTTTAGATAGAGATTGATGTGCATACAAAGCTGAAATCTACAATACCCATTCTTTTGCATAATGACACGAAATTGGAAATACAGGTTGAGTAAGAGTACATGCTACCAAAATGTGTATAATGCAATTCTTTTGGCCACGAAGACAGTGTGCCTGAAGTTTGAACTGATCCCAAATGGATACCAGCAACTAATTCTAACATCTCCAGATCATCTACTTTTGAAGTAATGCCTTAGCTTGATGCCCAAAAAATATGATGACCATAGCAAAGATGACGCTCAACATCTCCCCATCGATATCTTACCAGATCAGCTGTAGCATATATCAGATGACATCCATGAAAAGGCTGCAAAAGAAGACATATCAAACGCATCAAGTTTGGTTGATGTTAATAGTTCTAACTTATGTGGAAAAAAAACAAATGTCCCAATAGCATAATTTTCCCAAGCAGAGCTTTCTTCTTCCCTATGATGATTAGGGTTCACACGATTCTTCCCCTTTCTTTCTTTCATTAATTTTCTTCTCTTTCGTTTCCGATTTTCCCTCCAACCTTAGATCTCCTCCAACCCTTCCCACCCTAGCTTTCCCCATGTGGTTTAGCAGCTCTCCTACCAGATCTAGATTTATGCTCTACTTTTCAATCGTCATCCAGTTTTCTACTGTAACCTTCTGCCTCCCTCTCCCTCCTTAATCATTTTTTTAGTAGCCTCCTCGCTACTACCTTTCTTTCCTCCTAACCCTGGATCTTGCAACCTTAGACTCCATTTCTGTCCCTACTCTGACTCCTGTCCTTCTACCTTACCTATATAGCTTCATCTCCTCCTTAGGCTGCTTTCTCCCTTTTGTTCACCTGGTTCGACGTTAGAGTCAATCCGTAGGAGACTGTCCTTCACACTGTCTACTCCTCTAGTTCTCCTCCCTCGCCTCATCAGACTGGCTTTGTCGCTTGTGACGAATTTTTAGGTATTGGTGCAGTTCTAATAAGTATTTTTGGGCTATTTCTTGGTGTTTGGTTAGTTGTATTTGAGTCTGTTGGTTGTCTCTGATCTATGGTTCTTGAAGTAGTTGATACAGTGTAGTGTGTGCCTTCTTGGTGTTCTCTGGATGGTGGAGTGTTGGTATATTTTGGTTTAGGCTATATGTTGGATGTTGTTATCCGTGTAGTATATATTTGATCTGGAATTTACGATAACAATGATTGCTGCCTTTGGTGCTGTTTCTTTTTCTGGTTACATGTTATAATATGAGACTTCTTTTCAATATCCGCATTTCGATCCTCTGCATCTCCGTTTATTTAGCTACACTGGTCTGCGACAGTCTCAAAGCATATGGCTTGGTGTTCTCTACCCTTATGTTCATTGTCTTGCTCTACTGATTCTGGTTTGTGATAGTTTCAAATTGAGGTGTAAATTCAAGCTGAGAACTAGGTTCTAGTATTATCTGTGTGACTTTGATTCAATTCTCTGCATATGATTCAAACTCTGCATCTGCTACCTTATAGCTGCATCTAGGAGCAGGTTATAGCCAAGAGCAAAATAGTTTCTGATTAAAGCTGTGTATTCCACTATATAAGACTGCCAACAACCTTTTAATTTAAGTTATATTGTCTTAGCTATGTGCAACACTTTGTTTTGTATTGATTCTGCCTTTAACTAATTTTGTAACTCATCTCACCCTGGGCGGTGATAGATAATAGTTTGGGACTTAGTTAAGGCAATCATGTAGTAGTATATAGGCAGTTGCCCTATCTCCTGTTATACTTTATACTCATTACTTGCTATAATGAAAAAGTGGTACGGTCCACTCTAAAAGTTGGTTGGCTTTGCCGAAAAAACAAATGTTTATGATCCCCTTAAAAGAAGCTTAAGGAGCTCCTCCTCAACCAAAAGCCTGCCTTGACATGGAATGTCAGGGGGATGAATACATCTACTCGTATGGCAGATGTACTCAAACTACTATAATCTTCTAAACAACCTCTTGTTGGATTAGTAGAAAATAAAATAAATTATGTTAATCTCTCTGCATTTATTACTAAGCTTCCTTCATTCTGGAATCATTTAACTAACAATTCCAGTGATCATTCAAGTTATATCTTGCTGCTTTGGGATACCAATGTTTGGGCAGTTCACCTCTTGCATATATTTTATCAACATATAACAGTGCTTGAAACTAATAAAGAAGGTTACTCCATGACAGTTACTAGCGTATATGGTAGCAATTGCTTCACAGAGAGGAAGCTTTTTTGGAAGTTACCAGTTCAAGAATCAACTATTGTTTCTAACACATGTAATGATGGGTGATTTCAACAATACATTATGTGCTACTAATAAAAAAAAGGAGGGCTAACCATACCATTCCAACAACTAAGAGAATTTCAAAATTGCTTGCATCGGATTGGTTTGACGGAAGTAAAGCCTCTTAGTTTTTCTTACACATGGAGGAAGGTAGGGTTAGCCACTAACATTGACAAATTTTGGGTGAACAATTTGTGCCTCCAACATTCCATCAATTTGAAAGCATTATCTTTATCCCAAATGTCAAGTGATCACAACCCAATATTATTAGATTTAGCCCCTACAGAGCCAATCAAGGGGTATCCATTCAGGTACAAAAATGATTGGCACGTAGTACAAGGGTACTCCTCATACATATTATGGGGTTTATATGCATAAACTTGGGGTTTTGCTAGCTATCAGTTTCAATTTAAGTTGTTGTCATGCAAAAGGGAACTAAAAGCATGGAATAAAATTAGAGAGAAAGGTTACACTTACTTCAAAGCACATGAGGATAAATTTTCTTCCCTTGAGCAAGCTGTTGAATTAGATCTAGATAATGATCTCTTGCATGTTGATTTCCTTCAAACTAAAAAATAGTACAATTCAGCAATCTATAAATAACTGGACTCTGAAACAGCAATTCATGGTTAATTGGTTACAGCTAGGTGACATCAACTCCAGGAAAATTTACTCCATGATGACTAGCAGAAAATTTTCAACAATATTAAGGCTTGGATATAGCCTATTGGTTAATTGTGGTGCAAGTCCTCTGAAATCAAATTTAAAGCCGTAAATTATTTTACTGCAATATTCAATAGCCCAAAATGCAACAATTTTCCCCTTTTCAACCTATAGCCACAATTAACCCACATGGCTAGACCTTCCGACTTAAACATATTTCACTCCCTGATGCTCAAGAAGCAGTATTTTTAGTGCATGATGATTCTAGCTCTGGTCCGAATGGCATCAATGCTAAGTTCATGAAATTATATTGGGAAGATTTAAAACTTGACTTACTATTAAACAGTAAATGATATTTTTATGTTTGGTAAATTTCCAAATGGGTTTAATCACACATTTATAACTTTGATGCCCAAGATAGACAATCTTACTAATATTTCTCATATAAGTCGATTTCATGCTGCAACGTGTACTATAAGATTTTTTCCAAGAAAGTGTACAATAGGCTAAAAAAATTCCTACCTAGTTAAATATCAAAAAATCAGTGTGCATTCATAAAAAAGAGCTATGTTGGTAAGAACATTCTTTTAGTTCATGGGTTACATCAAGACTTAGGAAAAAAAGGGTATCCAAGTTTGCGTTAAGGTTGATTTACAAAAAGCTTATGACATGGTTAATCGAGAATCCATATGCTTCATTATGTCTGAAATGCGTTTTCCCACCCATTTTATTAACATCATATATGAATGTATGTCTATGGATACATTTTCACTACTATTTCAGGGGGTTCCTAAGGGCTTCATACATTCTACAAAAGGGCTTCGATAGGGAGATCCACTCTCACCATATTTATTTACAATTGCAATACAGTATTTCACCTTTCTTCTAAATGAAGATACATTTACCAAGCATTTCACTCCCGTTTTCATTTTTCAGACTACTATTACACAATTGTTATATGCAGACGACCTTATGATTTTTGGAAAATCAGACACAAGTTCAGCCGTAGCATTGCATCTGATATTTCAAAAATTAAGCATCCATGCAAGATTAAATGTCAATGTATCCAAGACCAAAATTTTCTTTAGCACATCCACAACAAACACCCATTCCATAATACATGTGTTGGGTTTCGAAAAAGGTTCATTACCAATCAAGTACCTAGGTGTCCCTATCCTATCCAATTATTTGCATAACTCTGAATGCCAATCAATGATACAGAGAATACCAAATAAATAGTAAGGGTGGGAAACGAAGCTTTTAAGCTTTGTAGAAAGAGCAGAATTGATTCACATGGTAATTACCTATATAATCTTATATTGGTTATTTGTTTACCAAATTCCTAAAAAAACTCTTGATAAGCTGCAAACTCTGTGTGCTGATTTTTTCTGGGGAGGTTCTTCACATAAAGTTGCTTGGAGTATACTGCGCAAACCTAAATTTGAAGTGGGAATTAGATTCATTTTTTCTGGACCTTAAAAAGCTGCAAGTCTGAAACTGAAGTGGAATTGCTTATCTAATTCTAAACCATGGAGTTCATGGATGTACAAAGGTTATTGTTCTGGTAAACAATTTTGGACTATGTCCATTGATAATAACTCCACATCTACTTGGAATACTATGCTTAGATTACATATTACTTCAAAATAGTATTTAAATAAAATCATAACTAATGGAAGTAATACCTCTTTGTGGTTCGAGCCTTAGGTGAAATGCAACTGCTGGGTTGATTCAATATCCTTCACTAGATTCCATGTAATTGGAACTTCATCTGATAAGGTGAACAATATCATCAGAGACAATCAACTGGTTCCATCTTTAAACCTTGTCACCATAGAAATAGCTAATTAGAATCAAAGTGTTTCAGTTTCCCTACCCTTGAATACGTTAGATACGAATGGTGGATGGTGGGAATTTTTCGTTCTATAAAGCTTGGGACAGAATCAAACAGTGTTCAGAAATTAAGTGAGACGACCCGAAATCCCGTTCTAACGGAAACAAGGGTTATCTTAGGAATATAACACAGAAACATAAAATAGCAGGGCAGAATTAAATAAATACACCAGATAATGAACAATAGAATATACTGGATAAAGTAATCATCAGAGTTACACAGTATACAGGATCTTACTTAGTACAAATACAGTTCAGCTATACATAAATGTCAACAGTGGAAATAAACAAAATATGTACAATAGGAGCTGAACAGCATAAAAAGAGATAAATGATAGAATCCATCTTCAGCTCCAGCTATCCAGAAAGAACCAGCTAAACCTGAATACAAGGCTGCCCGTGTAGAAAAAGGGGCACCCGAGTTTGAAAGTGAAACAAACTACGAGTCAGTCATGGGACTGGTATGAGAAATCCATTCATCATATATATAATATGGCAAATCACAGGCCACGCCACTTTCGTGGAACGGGTTTACTCCATTGGATTGCCGGTGCTTTAAAAAAAATCTTTCTTTTAAACATCGCTATGCTTTTTATAAAAATGAAGCCGTTATAAGACTCAGTTCCCATCACACAATGCAACGCAAACCGGAGGATAGAGTTTTTACCTTATAACGGCCAAAATATGCTTGATACGAATAAAACAAAGGCATTTGATATTATTGCTAGTGCTTATATGTTTTGAAGACAATTTCAAATCATAACTATCAATCATAGACGGCATTAATGCCCCATACCACTATGTCGCCATATATATAGGTATACAATCAAAACCGCACAGTCACGTATTTGGAAATTGGATTTCCGTCATGAACCAAGGCAAAAGATAGTCCTTACCGAATTCGAGACTGCCTAGCCCGAGCCTCAGGGTCAGAGCGCATCGACCCTTGGATCGTCAGGGCCGGTCCATCGATGTGGATTAAAATGCCTGAACACTGCGTTTCCCCGCCCTTTGGGGCGTAAATGAGCCAACGAATGACTCCATCGGACCCGGATCGTCCGATCAAACCGAGGCGCCTCACAACAGCAACAACCACATAGGTGAAAAGTATATAAATGTCAGGGCTGGTAGGTCACTGACACCACCCTAGCTAGGAAGAAACGCAGGCCCTCCCTGATGTCCTCTCCCGTTTTAGGTTCATACCGGGGTGTGAGGCTCGCGAATTCACGTTATACACAAAGCTACGCCACACAGGCGGTGCTTTGATCATCACCACAAGACTTTGCTTTTCAACAAAAGCCCTGATCACTGCATCTTAGCATGCCACACAGGCAATTCATGCCATGCGACTGATGTCCATCGATATACAACCTCTGAGCTCGTGCGTCTTAGAGAAGGGCGTTAAGCAAAAGAATAAATTCTCCGCCGCCAAACAGATGTATATTTAATAGAGATCAATCGACACAGAATAAAATCCAATGTCAGACACACAGTCCATTTACAAGTCCGTTCTGGGTCTGAACGAAACCGGAGGCACTAAATACCTCGCAAACCCTTCGATCACCACGTACGTCGGGACGATCACCACTCATTATCCATATTTCGGGATGCCTCCCAATCAGGACCTCGGTTACCATCCAAACGAGGTGAAGATCTCCGGTCTTCGACCATCATCTTCATCTTCGATTTTCAATCGTCGGTCAATTATTTGAAATGAGAATTAACTCGGCCTTTTCAAATAATTCACGTATATTTAGAATTTCAAATCAATTTATTTCAATGGTTAAATTATTTGACAACACCAATCTTGTTCTTTAATGTAATTTTCACACCAAACACATTCAACCATCAAATACAACATAAATCGAGCAAATTTAGTTTATTTCCACTCCATATTGTTTATGGTACTTTATAATGATTTATCGCTATTTTTATTTATTTTAAAATAGCCCATTTATTCAAAACGACGCTTCGGGCCATAAAGCGGCCGTGGCGCTGTTTTTCTTCAGATTTGATTTACACATATCTGAAAATCTAGCCGTTGGATCTTCACAAAATTTACATCATTAGAAAGGTCTTTTCAAAACGAATCCAACGGTTCCAGTTTCGGGAAAATCCGACGGTCGGATCTCCCGGTACAATCGTTTGAATTTTCGATTCCAAAATACGAACTGCAGCGTCGTTATTCGATTAAATATATAATTATATTTATATATATATAAATATAATCGCTTCTGGCGCTATTTTTCATCAGATTTGAATTAAACATTCCAGACAATCCAACCGTTGGATTTTTACAAGGTTGGTGTCGTTGGAAAGATATTTCCAAGGCGAACCCGACGGTTGAGGTTTCGAGAAAATCCAATGGTCGGATTTCCCGCACTAGTTGTTTGAAATCACGGTTTCAAAATGCGAACTGCACGGCCACGTTTCGTTTTAATTTTATTTATATTTATATAATTATATAAATATAGTTCATTCAATGATTTCAATATCGTTTTCACTTCAAATATTTCACTAACGCCTTAAATTTTTGGAAAATTTCGCCATAACCTCCCCTGCACCGGGAGCATCGGGAAATCGCAAATAGCTTTCCCGGTCCTTCTAATCTCAAAAAGAAAAAGAAAAAGCCAAGCGGCTAGCCAACAGGCTCATAAAATCATCACCCAAACAAAATAGTAAATGTGTACCTATTTGTCGGGCATAAAATTTTATTCCTCTTCTCTAGCCCCTTTGCTATAACCTGTTCAATGAATATGCATATACATATATATACAGTTCTTATCATTTATCATTTTCTATTCAACTTCATATTTGATTTCTATTTGGTTTAAAAACACCATTCATTCTAATGTTACATACATAGGTGCAAATCATTTCATTAGCTAATTAATGAATATTTCAACTCATATATGTTTATTTTGAACAAATGGTTATTTTTAACACTTCACATTTCAACGATTCATGCATACAATAAAAATGTGATTTTTATTGTAAAACAATTCATTTCAAAACACTATTTTCTATATAGTTCATATAGGTGACAAAAATAGGATTTTTATCATAAAACAATTTCTTTTAAAACGAGATTATTATACACAGTTCATATAGTCGATAAAAGGTGATTTTTTATTATCAAACAATTTATTTCAAAATATGAAAACCATTCAACACATGAATTTCAAATCAACGAATGAATATCGATTCAACACATGAAGGTTTTCTATAGTTTCTATATATAGATAAAAATGTGGTTCTTATATTTAAAACGCGAATACCATTCAACACATGAATTTTTAATCAACGAATGAATATCAATTCAACACATGAAGGTTTTCTATTCAATGAATAAATATAGTTTAAGCAAATGAAAATAATTCAAACACACGAATATTATTCAAAATTTCGGCAGCATAACCGCAGGGTAGTTAAAACCGGGACCGTCCCTAGTACGGCTCCTCGCTCTACCTTAAAACCTCGCGGTTTTTGACAATGGGGATCATGCATCTAGTTCGCACGCAGGCGGCATGTATATATTTATTTCATTTCCACAAACTAATCTTATGTGGTTTCAACCAAATATTTTTCAACCACAAACGGGTATTTTTCAACCACAATCAACCAATATCAACCACTAACAATCTCAAACAACCATTCGCTATCAATCAATTTTCACAACAATTTCAACCAATAAATATCGTCCGTGGTTTGTGGACGAGGGGCGTAGATATATATATATATTATATATATAGCAATTCACTTTTATTTCAACACATATATATATAGAAAAAGAAATTATAGAGTGAGAAGTTCTCACCGAATAGCTAATTCAATCCCACGACTCTTCTTTTATAGAAATCTTCGCCAATCTCGCCTTTTGTCACTTTCGTTGCCCGTATTCTCTACATATGTAAAAATTGAATTTTTACTATGTTATTCAATATAAAAAAAAATCGAATTTTTCATCTTCTACTTAATAAAAATTCCGTCTTTTCTATTTTAAAGATCTGATCTATTCTATTCTAAAAATATGATCTTTTCTATCCAAGTTCAAATCTTTTTCTTTTTAAAATTCAAATCTTTTTCTTTTTAAAGTTTAAATCTTTTCTTTTTAAAGTTTAAATCTTTTTTCTTTTTAAAGTTCAAATCTTTTTCTTTTTAAAGTTCAAATCTTTTTCTTTTTAAAGTTCAAATCTTTTTCTTTTTATATCTTAAAATAAAATCAGTTTTAAACCTTTTAAAAAAAATCAGTTTTAATCCTTTTTAAAAAAATCAGTTTTAAACCTTTTTAAAAATCAGAATTTAACCTTTTAAAAAAAAATCAGTTTTAAATCCCTGTAAAAAAATCAGTTTTAAATCCTTTTTAAAAAAATCGGTTTTTCAGAATTAAAATAAAAATAAAAATAAAATAAAATACTTACTGTAATGCGAAGAAGGGGGGTCGTCAGGGCGGAGCTGGCTTCGAGGGGGGGTGGCGGCTTCAGTGGTCTCGAACGGTGGAAGGCGGCGTTAGGGTTTCGGGAACGAGGCGTCGCGTGGAGGGAGAGGCCAGAAGGGAGGGTTCGTCGGCGATGGAGGGAGGATTGGCGAAGCGGAGGGGGGCACGGCGGTCGTGGGTAGAGCTTCGGTGGTGGCGGCGTCGCGATTTTGGGGAGCAGCGGGTTTTTTTTCTTCTGAATGAAGTAAGAGAGAGAGAGAGAGTGAATATATATATATATATATATATTATTTCTTTTTTAATTCAAAAAGTTGACTTTTCTATCGAACCCCAAACGAGACCCAACGACTGTCGTCCTTAGCTAATTACCCCCATTCTGAACACAATGGGATATGTGTCGTAAGCTGATTCGATCATTTCGATTAGTTTCCGTCTAATTTTAAAGTGCAATTCTTTATATGTTCAATTTAAACGCACATTTCAATTTAGTGGGGCCACATACGAACTCGAAAAATCCCAGAAAAATATTTTCTAGCTTCGTATTGACGATACGGTCCTAACAAAACTAGTTTCATCAAATTCTGAGACTGTTTGAAAAATGGCCAATTTCCAGTCGATTAAAATCAACTTAAACCGGTCAAACGCGTTTTCTTTTGCCACGCTCACATATTGATTCGAAAAATTATGAAATTTGAAACTTAGCAATAATTTGATATCACGGATCAAACAAAAGAGGTTTCATCGAAATCCGAGGTCGTTTGCAAAATGTCCATTTTTAAGGGCCTGAATTCCACAACGACTATTCAGAATTTTCAACTGGACATATCTTTTGATTCCCGCTATGAAATTTCGATTGGTCAGATTCGTTAGAAAGATATTCACTAACATATTTAAATATTTTTGGTTTCACTAAAATCCGGATTGTTTTGCACCCGGCACAGTCCGACAAAGTTTGAATTCAATTTTCGAAACTATAGTGCCATTTCAGGCCTTGTTTATAATTATAATTAATTATATTCGTTTTCAATTGTCGATTCAAACTCAGTTTTCATCGCCATTATTTAAAATATTTATTTTAAATATTTAAAATCCATTATTTTAGCCAATTTAAAATTTTTAAATTGGTTCAGATTTTCTGGGTCGTTACAATCTCCCCCACTTAAAACTTTTCGTCCCCGAAAAGGAATAAAGTCGAAAGTGGTTTGATAAATCTACAATCACACAACAACCAATTTGTTTTTTTTTATCTTCAAAAATATACTAATCAAATCCTATACCTTTTAAAATCATTCAGACTATATAATTAAAAGTGCACATTTATGAAAAGAAGAGAACAATAGAGTAGAGAATTGAATGGTAGTGCAAAGTAGGTTAAATGTACCTTGCACTGGAGTCAATCAGAGATATCTACTCGGCATCTAGGACAAGCTTTCTTAATGCTCTCCTCAGTTTCCCAAGTACAATCTCGCGGATCTCCACTCCATTGCGCTTTGACTAAGCGAACCTTCTTGTTCCTTAGCTCTTTGGTTTCTTTGCCTATTATCTTTAGCGGCTCTCTTCTCACAGCTAACTCTGGGGTTATTTCAATGTCATGTTGAGCTGCTTCTTCCACGATCAAGTCTGGATCATGAACGTGCTTTCGAAGTTGAGATATGTGAAATACACATGAATTTCAGGCAACCAATTAGGCAGTTTGACCCTATAAGCGAGAGTTCCGATCCGTTCCAGAATAGGAAACGGACCAATGAATTTGGGCGCTAACTTTCCAGTTTTACCGAACCGGATAACTCCTCTCATCGGCAATACCTTCAAATATACGTAGTCGCCAACTTCAAAGGATATATCTCTTCTTCTTCTATCGGCATAACTCTTTTGTTGGCTTTGAGCGGCGAGTAATCGCTTTTTGATAAAATCGACTTTGTCGGCAGCTTCTCGAATCATATCGGGACCCAACACAAGTCTATTTCCAGGCTCGACCCAACAAGCAGGAGATCGGCACGGTCTACCGTACAATGCTTCGAACGGCGACATTGTCAGACACACCTGGTAGCTGTTGTTATAAGAGAATTCAGCCAAATGCAGATGGTCTTCCCATGATCCACCGAAATCTAGAACACAAGCCCGCAATAGATCTTCTAAAATGCGATTCACCCTCTCAGTCTGTCCGTCTGTCTGAGGATGATAGGCGGTGCTCAAGTTTAACTTTGTTCCCAGCTCGACTTGAAATGCTTCCCAGAATTTGCTAGTGAATATTGTATCTCTATCACTTACTATACTGAGCGGCACTCCATGTAGTCTAACTATTTCCCTGAAGTAAATCTGCGCCAGGCTCTGAGCAGTTCTATTTGATCCGACAGGTATGAAATGGGCGGTCTTCGTGAAGCGATCTACGATCACCCAAATACTGTCATTTCCTTTTCTGGTCCTGGGCAGACCATCAATGAAATCCATAGAAATATGTTCCCACTTCCATCCAGGAACTTCCAGTGGTTGTAATAATCCAGCCAATTTCTGTTGGTCACTCTTGACTAGCTGGCAAGTAGGGCATCGGCTAACGTATATTGAAACGTCTCTTTTCATAGCCTTCCACCAGAATGTTCGCTTGAGATCGTTATACATTTTGGCCACACCAGGATGGATACTCAACTTGGACTTGTGACACTCGTCTAACACATCCCTTTTTAACTCTGGGATGTCAGGAACACAAATCCTTACTTTCAACCTCAAGGTCTCGTCGTTATCGATTTGAAAACACGAGGGTTCGCCTTTCTGAATCCTTTTGATCATATCTTTAATAAAATTATCCTCTTTCTGAAGAATAGATATTTTGTCAATCAAGGATGTCGTGATAATAAAGCTGGCGATCATTACATTCTTTCTGCTTAACGCATCAGCCACGACATTGGCTTTTCCTGGAGTATATATAATTTCAAAGTCATATGCTGCAAGAAACTCCAGCCAACGTTGCTGCCTCAAGTTCAAGTCCTTCTAAGTGAACAGATACTTTAACGACTGGTGATCTGTAAACAGTTCAAATCTCTCGCCCAAGAGATAGTGTCTCCAGATTTTCAAAGCGAATACTATAGCCAATAACTCAAGATCATGAGTTACATAGTTTTTCTCGTGCGGCTTCAGTTGACGGCTAGCATAGGCGATCACTTGGCCTCTTTGCATTAACACTGCGCCAAGGCCTTCTCCAGAAGCATCGGTCCAGACCTTTAAATCCGGGTTGCCATCTATGATGGTTAACACTGGAGCTGTCGTTAGTCTTAATTTTAGCTCTTCGAAAGCCTCCTCACTTTCTGGAGTCCATTTGAATTTAGATTGCTTCTTTGTAAGCTTCGTTAAGTGACCTGATATCTTCGAAAAGTCTTTAACGAATTTCCGATAATAACTAGCCAATCCGAGAAAACTGCGGACTTCAGTGGGGGTACTGGGTTGTTTCCAATTTTGAATGGTTGTGATTTTGCTTGGATCCACAACAATTCCTTCTTTCGATACAACGTGGCCCAGAAATTTTACTTCATCTTGCCAGAAGATACACTTGGAAAATTTGGCTTTTAGTACATTCCGTCTGAGAATTTCTAACACTTGTTCCAGATGCTTTTCATGTTCGGCTTTTGATTTAGAGAATATTAGAATATCATCAATAAAAACCAGAACAAATTTATTCAATACTCCTCTGAATACTCTGTTCATTAGATCGACGAAATAAGCTGGAGCGTTACATAAGCCGAACGGCATTACTAACCACTCGTAGAATAAGTCGAGACCTCTGAATGCTGTCATTGGAACACACTCTTCGGCAATTCGAAGTCGATGGAAGCCTGTAGCTAGGTCCATTCGTGAAAATACTTGTGTGCCATTTAATCGGTCCAACAAATCATCAATCCGCGGCAATGGATACTTGTTCTTTATTGTCTGTTTATTCAGATCACGATAATCCACGCATAGCCGTAGAGTACCGTCAGATTTTGGGACAAATACCACGGCTGCACCCCAATCAGAGAAACTAGGCCTGATCAGACCTTTCCATACGAGCTGTCGTGTTTGATTGTCTAATTCTTCCTTCTCTTTCAAGGACATTCTTCGAATAGTGTGAACTAACGGCCTTGCATTCGGAATCAAAGCAATTTTGAAATCTATTTCTCTCTGCGGAGGTAAGCGAACAACTTCCTCGAATACATCCGCATAGTTCTTGACGACAGGAATATCTTTGATGAGGTCGGGAATATTCTCTGCAACTTCAGGGACATTTTCTATTTGGGATGGAGAAACATTCAAAGCTGCCCAGAAGTCTTTTCTATTAGTATCCTGACCTTCACACGGTATGGTTATATAACTCCCTGATTTAATCTTAGCTCTAACAACCCTCTCGGCGCATCTAACCTCTGCTTCATATTTGGTTAACCAATCCAATCCCAAAATAAGATCGAATTCATCAAAATTCATGACAACAGAGATAATAGGGAATTTATAGCAAGAAAAAGAGACGGGTACTGCACAAACCCAACTGAGATTGATGGAACCTCCAACTGGATTTCGGACAGTCATTGGTTCTTTGAGCTTTTTCAAATTCAAATCCAACTTCTTGACTGCACTCTTTGCAATAAAGCTTCGTGATGCGCCAGTATCAAACAGTACTTTAACTGGAATGTTCTTGACATTGAGTGTGCCTTCTAAGACATCTGCCCTTTCTTGACTAGCTGAGGGCTCAGAAGTTTCCGCCAATTCATTTACATGTACTGCTTAGGCCTTGTTTAAAAGCGGGCAATCCTTTGCAAGATGACCGGCCTCGCGGCACTGTTTACAATGCCTATTCTCTTGAAACTCCCCATCTTTTCCCAACCTTTTCTTCTTTTGCTTTCGATTGGCTCTATATCCATCCTTTATTGGTTTCTTTAAAGATTTACATTTCCTGAACAAATGCCCCCTCTGATTGCAGTTCTTGCATATGGCAGTCGTGCCAGGTTCTTTTTCAGATCTAGCCCTTTTTCTCTTGGCACTGGGCTTCTTACTAGCTTCAGGAATATCAGTTTCCGACTTTTCTTTGTCACTAGAACAGACTTCTTCTTCGTCGTGTAACATTCCTTTCTTATGAAGATCTTCATACTGATAAGCCATATAAATCATTTCTGAGAAAGGAAGCTTCACATGCCCCAATACTTTGTTTTGGTATTTCCTTTGAAGCCCATGAATAAATCTCAGATTTTTCCTCTTTGGGTCTTTAATCAGATGAGGAGAAAAATGAGCAAGTTCGTTGAATTTCTTATGATATTCTGTGATGGTCATATCACCTTGAATTAGATAAGAAAATTCATCACATAATCTCTCGGTTGCTTCGGGAGGAGTAAATCTTTCCAGGAAAATCACTTTGAATCTGTCCCAGGTGATATCACCTTCTGGATTATCTTTGATGATCGTTTCCCACCAGATTAAAGCTTCTTCTTTAAGCGCCAAAGATGCTACTAACCGTTTCTGGTCATCTCTCAGCTGGATATGCTCAAAGATTCATCCGATAGAACTCATCCAAGCTTGAGTTTGAACAGTAGATTCATTGCCCGAGAATTGTGCTCCACCCAGATTTCGATATCTCTTAAATAGAGCCTCTAGATCGGGTTCTGTATTCCTTCTGTTTCTGGCACTCATTTTTCTAGTACTTCTGCAATTAGCAGATCAAACGTCAGGTCACAGAAAAGATATTTTAAAACATAGAAACATATACTTCAAGTGTAAATGGGTCTATCGAGGTGTAATTTCATTCTGCTTAACTCATACTAGGATATTGTTGATCCTATCTGTATAGAGTTACCCGTCCTAGAACACTACTGGTTCTATTTCTGATGAGTTCGTTGAAATGTAATATTCCAGAACTAAGCTTAACCTAAGCTCTGATACCACGTTGAGACGACCCGAAATCCCGTTCTAAAAGAAACAAGGGTTATCTTAGGAATATAACACAGAAACATAAAATAGCAGGGCAGAATTAAATAAATACATCAGATAATGAACAATAGAATATACTGGATAAAGTAATCATCAGAGTTACACAGTATACAGGATCTTACTTAGTACAAATACAGTTCAGCTATACATAAATGTCTACAGCGGAAATAAACAAAATATGTACAATAGGAGCTGAACAGCATAAAAAGAGATAAATGATAGAATCCATCTTCAGCTCCAGCTATCCAGAAAGAACCAGCTAAACCTGAATACAAGGCTGCCCGTGTAGAAAAAGGGGCACCCGAGTTTGAAAGTGAAACAAACTACGAGTCAGTCATGGGACTGGTATGAGAAATCCATTCATCATATATATAATATGGCAAATCACAGGACCACGCCACTTTCGTGGAACGGGTTTACTCCATTGGATTGCCAGTGCTTTAAAACAAATCTTTCTTTTAAACATCGCTATGCTTTTTATAAAAATGAAGCCGTTATAAGACTCAGTTCCCATCACACAATGCAACGCAAACCGGAGGATAGAGTTTTTACCTTATAACGGCCAAAATATGCTTGATACGAATAAAACAAAGGCATTTGATATTATTGCTAGTGCTTATATGTTTTGAAGACAATTTCAAATCATAACTATCAATCATAGACGGCATTAATGCCCCATACCACTATGTCGCCATATATATAGGTATACAATCAAAACCGCACAGTCACGTATTTGGAAATTGGATTTCCGTCATGAACCAAGGCAAAAGATAGCCTTACCGAATTCGAGACTGCCTAGCCCGAGCCTCAGGGTCAGAGCGCATCGACCCTTGGATCGTCAGGGCCGGTCCACCGATGTGGATTAAAATGCCTGAACACTGCGTTTCCCCGCCCTTTGGGGCGTAAATGAGCCAACGAATGACTCCATCGGACCCGGATCGTCCGATCAAACCGAGGCGCCTCACAACAGCAACAACCACATAGGTGAAAAGTATATAAATGTCAGGGCTGGTAGGTCACTGACACCACCCTAGCTAGGAAGAAACGCAGGCCCTCCCTGATGTCCTCTCCCGTTTTAGGTTCATACCGGGGTGTGAGGCTCGCGAATTCACGTTATACACAAAGCTACGCCACACAGGCGGTGCTTTGATCATCCACAAGACTTTGCTTTTCAACAGAAGCCCTGATCACTGCATCTTAGCATGCCACACAGGAAATTCATGCCATGCGACTGATGTCCATCGATATACAACCTCTGAACTCGTGCGTCTCAGAGAAGGGCGTTAAGCAAAAGAATAAATTCTTCGCCGCCAAACAGATGTATATTTAATAGAGATCAATCGACACAGAATAAAATCCAATGTCAGACACACAGTCCATTTACAAGTCCGTTCTGGGTCTGAACGAAACCGGAGGCACTAAATACCTCGCAAACCCTTCGATCACCACGTACGTCTGGACGATCACCACTCATTATCCATATTTCGGGATGCCTCCCAATCAGGACCTCGGTTACCATCCAAATGAGGTGAAGATCTCCGGTCTTCGACCATCGTCTTCATCTTCGACTTTCAATCGTCGGTCAATTATTTGAAATGAGAATTAACTCGGCCTTTTCAAATAATTCACGTATATTTAGAATTTCAAATCAATTTATTTCAATGGTTAAATTATTTGACAACACCAATCTTGTTCTTTAATGTAATTTTCACACCAAACACATTCAACCATCAAATACAACATAAATCGAGCAAATTCAGTTTATTTCCAC
Organism: Allium sativum; assembly: GCA_030737875.1. Classification (NCBI taxonomy): domain Eukaryota; kingdom Viridiplantae; phylum Streptophyta; class Magnoliopsida; order Asparagales; family Amaryllidaceae; genus Allium; species Allium sativum. Next base: position 560,852,018 of record CM060919.1, on the reverse strand, counting down.
TCCATATTGTTTATGGCACTTTATAGTGATTTATCGCTATTTTTATTTATTTTAAAATAGCCCATTTATTCAAAACGACGCTTCGGGCCATAAAGCGGCCGTGGCGCTGTTTTTCTTCAGATTTGATTTACACATATCTGAAAATCTATCCGTTGGATCTTCACAAAATTTACATCATTAGAAAGGTCTTTTCAAAACGAATCCAACGGTTCCAGTTTCGGGAAAATCCAACGGTCGGATCTCCCGGTACAATCGTTTGAATTTTCGATTCCAAAATACGAACTGCAGCGTCGTTATTCGATTAAATATATAATTATATTTATATATATGTAAATATAATCGCTTCTGGCCCTGTTTTTCATCAGATTTGAATTAAACATTCCAGACAATCCAACTGTTGGATTTTTACAAGTTTGGTGCCGTTGGAAAGATATTTCCAAGGCGAACCCGACGGTTGAGGTTTCGGGAAAATCCAATGGTCGGATTTCCCTCACTAGTTGTTTGAAATCACGGTTTCAAAATGCGAACTGCACGGCCACGTTTCGTTTTAATTTTATTTATATTTATATAATTATATAAATATAGTTCATTCAATGATTTCAATATCGTTTTCACTTCAAATATTTCACTAACGCCTTAAATTTTTGGAAAATTTCGCCATAACCTCCCCTGCACCGGGAGCATCGGGAAATCGCAAATAGCTTTCCCGGTCCTTCTAATCTCAAAAAGAAAAAGAAAAAGCCAAGCGGCTAGCCAACAGGCTCATAAAATCATCACCCAAACAAAACAGTAAATGTGTACCTATTTGTCGGGCACAAAATTTTATTCCTCTTCTCTAGCCCCTTTGCTATAACCTGTTCAATGAATATGCATATACATATATATATACAGTTCTTATCATTTATCATTTTCTATTCAACTTCATATTTGATTTCTATTTGGTTTAAAAACACCATTCATTCTAATGTTACATACATAGGTGCAAATCATTTCATTAGCTAATTAATGAATATTTCAACTCATATATGTTTATTTTGAACAAGTGGCTATTTTTAACACTTCACATTTCAACGATTCATGCATACAATAAAAATGTGATTTTTATTGTAAAACAATTCATTTCAAAACACTATTTTTCTATATAGTTCATATAGGTGACAGAAATAGGATTTTTATCATAAAACAATTTCTTTTAAAACGAGATTATTTTACATAGTTCATATAGTCGATAAAAGGTGATTTTTTATTATCAAACAATTTATTTCAAAATATGAAAACCATTCAACACATGAATTTCAAATCAACGAATGAATATCGATTCAACACATGAAGGTTTTCTATAGTTTCTATATATAGATAAAAATGTGGTTCTTATATTTAAAACGTGAATACCATTCAACACATGAATTTTTAATCAACGAATGAATATCAATTCAACACATGAAGGTTTTCTATTCAATGAATAAATATAGTTTAAGCAAATGAAAATAATTCAAACACACGAATATTATTCAAAATTTCGGCAGCATAACGGCAGGGTAGTTAAAATCGGGACCGTCCCTAGTACGGCTCCTCGCTCTACCTTAAAACCTCGCGGTTTTTGACAATGGGGATCATGCATCTAGTTCGCACGCAGGCGGCATGTAAATATTTATTTCATTTCCACAAACTAATCCTATGTGGTTTCAACCAAATATTTTTCAACCACAAACGGGTATTTTTCAACCACAATCAACCAATATCAACCACTAACAATCTCAAACAACCATTCGCTATCAATCAATTTTCACAACAATTTCAAACAATAAATATCGTCCATGGTTTATGGACGAGGGGCGTAGATATATATATATATATATATTATATAGCAATTCACTTTTATTTCAACACATATATATATAGAAAAAGAAATTATAGAGTGAGAAATTCTCACCAAATAGCTAATTCAATCCCACGACTCTTCTTTTATAGAAATCTTCGCCAATCTCGCCTTTTGTCGCTTTCGTTGCCCGTATTCTCTACATTTGTAAAAATCGAATTTTTACTATGTTATTCAATATAAAAAAAAAATCGAATTTTTCATCTTCTACTTAATAAAAATTCCGTCTTTTCTATTTTAAAGATCTGATCTATTCTATTCTAAAAATCTGATCTTTTCTATCCAAGTTCAAATCTTTTTCTTTTTAAAATTCAAATCTTTTTCTTTTTAAAGTTTAAATCTTTTTCTTTTTAAAGTTTAAATCTTTTTTCTTTTTAAAGTTCAAATCTTTTTCTTTTTAAAGTTCAAATGTTTTTCTTTTTAAAGTTCAAATCTTTTTCTTTTTATATCTTAAAATAAAATCAGTTTTAAACCTTTTAAAAAAAATCTATTTTAATCCTTTTTAAAAAAATCAGTTTTAAACCTTTTTAAAAATCAGAATTTAACCTTTTAAAAAAAATCAGTTTTAAATCCCTGTAAAAAAATCAGTTTTAAATCCTTTTTAAAAAAAATCAGTTTTTCAGAATTAAAATAAAAATAAAAATAAAATAAAATACTTACTGTAATGCGAAGAAGGGAGGGGTCGTCAGGGCGGAGCTGGCTTCGAGGGGGCGGCGGCGGTTTCAGTGGTCTCGAACGGGGGAAGGCGGCGTTACGGTTTCGGGAACGAGGCGTCGCATGGAGGGAGAGGCCAGAAGGGAGGGTTCGTCGGCGATGGAGGGAGGATTGGCGAAGCGGAGGGGGGGCACGGCGGTCGTGGGTAGAGCTTCGGTGGTGGCGGCGTCGCGATTTTGGGGAGCAGCGGGTTTTTTTTTCTGAATGAAGTAAGAGAGAGAGAGTGAATATATATATTTTTTTTTATTTCTTTTTTAATTCAAAAAGTTGACTTTTCTGTCGAACCCCAAACGAGACCCAATGACTGTCGTCCTTAGCTAATTACCCCCATTCTGAACACAATGGGATATGTGTCGTAAGCTGATTCGATCATTTCGATTAGTTTCCGTCTAATTTTAAAGTGCAATTCTTTATATGTTCAATTTAAACACACATTTCAATTTAGTGGGGCCACATACAAACTCGAAAAATCCCAGAAAAATATTTTCTAGCTTCGTATTGACGATACGGTCCTAACAAAACTAGTTTCGTCAAATTCTGAGACCGTTTGAAAAATGGCCAATTTCCAGTCGATTAAAATCAACTGAAACCGGTCAAACGCATTTTCTTTTTCCACGCTCACATATTGATTCAAAAAATTATGAAATTTGAAACTTAGCAATAATTTGACATCACGGATCCAACAAAAGTGGTTTCATCGAAATCCGAGGTCGTTTGCAAAATGTCCATTTTTAAGGGCCTGAATTCCACAGCGACTATTCAGAATTTTCAACTGGACATATCTTTTGATTCCCGCTATGAAATTTCGATTGGTCGGATTCGTTAGAAAGATATTCACTAACAGATTTAAATATTTATGGTTTCACTAAAATCCGGATTGTTTTGCACCCGGCACAGTCCGACAAAGTTTGAATTCAATTTTCGAAACTACAGTGCCATTTCAGGCCTTGTTTATAATTATAATTAATTATATTCGTTTTCAATTGTCGATTCAAACTCAGTTTTCATCGCCATTATTTAAAATGTTTATTTTAAATATTTAAAATCCATTATTTTAGCCAATTTAAAAAAATTTAATTGGTTCAGATTTTCTGGGTCGTTACATTTAGTCTATGCATTCAATAATTTGGCATAGTAAGGACAACAGACATATGTATTTCATTTCGTACTTAGCTATATCAGGTAAACTTAACACAGAAGATCAATTGGATTTGGCATTTCTACAGACACAATTGTGCATTATGCAAAAATCAATCTGAAATGATTCAACGTTTGTTCTTTGAATGTGATTACTCTTCATTTATATGGTATTCATTGAAATATAAATTATCACTGCCTACCATCACTCTCCCTACCATTCCAGATGAAATGAAATTATTGTTATCCAATTTTACACTGAAGGATCAACTTAAAGTCCTATCCTATGCATGATTTACTAGTTCTATTTACTATATGTATGTTGAATGGAATAACAGAATTTTCTTTAATCGTCAAACTCATTCCACAACAAAGCTACGTAAAATTGAGAAAGAGATTACCATCCTAATTCGTGATAATGGCAGCAAAACTTATAGGAGATTAAGGAATGAACTAATACTGTAGAGATGGGGGTTTGAATTTCTCGACGTTGGATGACCTCCATTTTCTTTTTTGAAGATGATGTTTTATGTATTGTCTTGTTCGGGCTATTCTGGGCCATGATGTAGTTTATATTTCTATTCTTTCAATTTTTATTCTTCAATGCCCAACGTAATTTGTTTACCAATTTATATTTACTCTTTTTCCTTGTAAGGCACACACTTAGGTTAAGTGGATTACAAGGTTTTGACGAGGCATATAAAGGTAGTTTTTAATTGAATTCATTAATAAAGCGTACCAATTTTCAATATATATGTATTGCTTTGAGACAACGATTTTCATTGTTTTATTTTATAAAATTAAAATAATCTCAAGGTTATACTATACATGATACTTTCCTATTTATATACAGAATTTTAATCAAAAACGTCAAATGATTTCAAAATCATTTTATAAACCCATTTTCTCAAACCAAATATTTTAAATACATAAAACTACATGTCTTTGCACTATTCAAGAAAATGAGGTTGTGACTTAAATGATGTAGTAAACCTCATGGTATAGGACACGAAGGTATATTATATTGGTTAATTCTTGACTCACTGATTGAAGGTATTTTCCAGTATATAGTAGGTTGTCTAGTAAGCAACCAAATAAGTGAAAACGTACAGTGTGCGACGTATCTTTACCACTTCTTGGGTTACTACTTAAGAGTTTGTGACATATCTTAATGTTATTAACAGTACCTAGGGATTTTGGGTCATATGTGTATAATAATAAACATATAAAGTTGTTTGGAGCCTCTAACCGATTAATGGAGGTTTTTGGGTCTCTAACCAATTAAAGGGGCTATTAGGTCCTATATATACATAAAGTATGTATAAATTTTTAGAGTATTATTGAGGCTATAGGATCTCCAAGTTAGTTTATCAGGATGTTGGGTGTTTAGTTGGTTTATTGGGTTGTTGTGTCTCTTAATATAAAGTATTTGGAAGGCTTCGACCATCTATTGATGATGTATTGTTGCTTCGACATTCCATAACTAATATGGATCTATTTACATGTTTATATTTTGTAGATTTCAAATGTTTTCACCACTATATTTGTTGTTAATTGGTTTCATAGCATGTGAACTAGTTTGTTAATTATTATGGTGATTACATTCATTATGATTTGGACTCATGTGAGAGTTCTTCTTATTGTGTTTGAATATGTACCATTTTTATATTTTTCATGCACTGTGGGCTTTTATTTGTATCTCTTAGACTTTTGAAAGGAAAACTAAAATTTTATTCACTAAAAATTACAAACGTACAGCAATATTACAACAAAGCACTATGCACAAGACTCTAATAGTAATGAGAAAAAAACTATTACATAAAAACCATAAAGCTCAAAAAAAACTCAAAACTGTACATAGTCAAGACAATTTACGAATCCAAACAGATGACCATACACTTCAGAAATCAGCAAATAGCTGCTCCATTTTCTAACCATACACTTCAAAATTTTAACATAAAGAGATCTAAAGCCTGTTAATACTCTTCAAAATCTTCCCATGAATGTAGCTAAAACTTGATTTGCATTCATACTCCCTTGTCCAAAAGCCCTACGATTCTTTTCAGTCCATACTTCATAGACAAACTTTTTTAAAATATTTAAAAGCATCATAGATATCTTGTTTCTCCATCTGGTACCTTTGAAAAGATTAAACCATTCAATCTTGCTAATAGATGAAGGCTTATGATAACAACCAGTAGCCATAAGTCTCACCCAAAATTGAAAAGAAAAACTACATTCAAAAAACAAATGGACATTTGTTTCCATAGCAAACTTGCACAAATAACATATACCATCAGAGACTACCCCAATCTTAACCAATTTGTCCTTAGTATTGATTGCATTTGCCATGACTTTCCATAATAATAGATTCTCCTTTGCAGAATTACTCATCGACCAAATTCTCTTAGCCCAAGGGAAGACCTGCTTTTCACCCTGCTGTAAGGAGTATACATGCTGAATTGAAAAGAATTTATTACTCCACAATAATTCACTATCACCATGAACCATAAAATTCTCAGATAATTCTCTCTATAAAGATCTCAAAACTGAAGAACTAGAATAAGGAAGTATCAGTTGCCCCTTATGCATATAATCTTCAACACATGCATTGTCAGGTATGCCAGATAATCTCCTCAAAATATAATCAACTACCGAGCTTAAAATCATACCTGACCTTGCCCAGGGATCATGCCAAAAGGACAAACCTTTAACATATTGTAATTACATTGGACAAAAAGCAGAAAAGTACTTCTTAACTTAAGCAAATTCCTCCAACTCCAACTACAGTTCAGCGAGATATCCATTGTCCAAAAATGATTCTTGCCAATCAGATTAGCCCTAACCCAATTTGACCATAAGCAGCTATCCTTTGCATGTAATTTATCAATGTAAGTAGAAATTGCCGCCTTGTTCCAGAGTGATAAATTTGTTATTCCCAAACCCCCATGCAATTTATCATCAAACGGTTTATAAAATGAGATTGGAATCATTTTCTTGGAAAAGAGATCACCATGCAAAAAAAACTTATTAAGAGCCCCTATTATCATGTTGATTAGCTTAGCAGGCAACACATAATGTCTTGTCCAATAGGTAGTAAAAGCCATTGCTACAGATTGCACAATGGTTAATCTACCTGCTTGGGATAAACTACATGAAGGCCATTGCTGCTGTTTAGAAACAACCTTTTCAAAAAGGGGCAGGCAATTATCCTTAGATATACGTGAACTAATCAGAGGTAGTCCCAAATATGTGGAATTCATTGGCATTTCTTTGAGACCGGATTTAGCTATTAATTCATTCTTCATGGCACTTGATAATCCAGCAATAAGAATATGAGAGTTGTTAAGATTTATTTGTAATCCAGTTATCAAGTAAAAGGAGTGCAGAGTGTCCATGATACATTGAATATTACTTTCAGTAGATTTAGTAAATAATACTAAATCATCCGCAAAAAGTAAATGAATGATCATAAGAGACTTAAACTTTGGATGAAGCTCCAATTTCTTACTCTTTACTATTTCAATCAACAAAGAATTTAATAGCTCCATCACAATGATAAAGATGTACGCTGATAATGGATCGCCTTGCCTTACTCCTTATGTGCCTCTGAAATAACCATGAAGATTCCCATTCCTAGCAATTGAATAACTTGGAGAAGTGACACAGGTGTAAATCCATGCAATGAAAGGAATTGGGAAATTCATTCTGGCTAATATTGCAAAAATTGAATTCCATGCAACCGAGTCAAATGCCTTTTTAATATATAGCTTCAACATGCACCTAGGAGAGATTCCCTTTCTGTTGTAACCATACAAAAGCTCTTGAGTTAGCAAAATATTATCTGAGATGGATCTTCCTTAAATAAACGCAGATTGATTGGAAGAAATGATAGATGGTAAAACTTTCTGAATTCTATTGGCAAGAATTTTGGAGACAATTTTGTAAAAAATATTACAGCAGGAAATAGGTCTGTAGTCAGCAACTGAGATTGGATTATCCACTTAGGCACAAGTGTTATAGAAGTAGCATACCAACTAGCTGGAAGATGATTTGTTCCAAGGAAATGCAGAATAGCTTGGGTAATGTCTTCACCTATAATTCCCCGGTTTTTCTGCATAAAAAATGCATTAAACCCATCTAGACTACCACAACTACTTGAATCCAGACTGTTGGCAGCCACTTTAACTTCATCCATGGAAACTAAAGTAATCAGACTCTCAGAATGAAGAAAGGAAATGGTAGGTAAAAAGATATGGTAAAGAGGATTAATATTGACAATAAGGGAATTTGGATTGGCTAAAATAGAAGGAAAATAATGAACAAAAGCCTCATTAATACTATCATTAGAATTATGAACAAGTCCATTCATATCTTTAATCAAGAAAATGAAATTCCTAGCTTTATGAACTTTAATAGAATAATTATAGAACTTGGTATTTTTATCACCTTCCAATTCACGTCGTATAAAAGCTTGTTGCCTCAAAGATTGCATCTCCATATCTAATATATACTGCAGCTGCTTCTTTTTATCCATTTCTTGTTGTTTCAATAAAAGATCATAAGGCCTTTCCTGGATTTCCTTTTGAATATTAGCTAATTCCATTCTAATTGCGACAGACTTCTAAGACCCTTTCCCAAAATTCAAAGTTGACCAACTTCTGAGCATGGTTTTTAATAATTTCATCTTATTGAGAAAGTTAATCATTGGATTCCTTTTAGCACTAGTACTCCAAACCTGCAAAAGAATACTAGAAAAATCTGGGTGATTACACCAAAAATTAAAAAGATTTTATACCCAAGTCAGTGGATACTTCATTCTCCCAATGAAACACTAATTGTGACGGCCGGGAATTTCGCTCGATCCGAATCAGTCGTTAAACCGATCTAGACCATTTGAAACCCCTGATCGTTTTGAGAACAGGAAAAATCAGAACGCAGACGGAAGAACATTTCATTGCTATTACAACAATTCCATCAGATACAAGAATATACAGAGTATAATTGAATAAATTACATTCGATAAATATCAGAGATTACAATAAATTACATAGCAGTGGAAAATAATACAAAGCACAACTGAAGGTGATATACGGATACAGAGCTTTTCCGGATATCATTCCAGCTGTAAACCAGGATCCTGTGAATATAAATCTGCAAAACCAAAACTACAAGCTGCCCGTGCGGAAAATAGGGGCACCCAGAGTTTAGGTTAAAACAATAAACTCCAGGTCAGTCATGTGACTGGTGTGAGAACTAAAACAGTTGTTTAAAACTTTATTTTAAAAGAAAGTAATTCAAGGGACCACGCCGTATAACACGGAATGGGTTTCCTCCCAAGAATACCAGTGCATAGAATAAACAACGCAATGCTTTTTCGAAAAATGAAGCTATTATAAGACCCAGGTCCCATCACACAATGCAACGCAAGCCGGAGGATAGGGTTTTCCCTTATAATAGCCAAACATGCTTGGTACGTTTAAAACAAATCATTTGATACTATAATAAGTGTATAGTGTCAAAACAATTTCAATCATAAATATAAATCATAGGCGGCATGGGTACCATATATCATGTCGCCATACTAGTTCTACAATTAAAACCGCAATACACGTATTGGAAATTGGATTTCCGTCATGAGTCGAGGCAAGGGGCAAGCTCCTCTCGCGTTCGAGACACTCTAGCAAATGTCCCAGGGCTACGCACTCTGGGCAACCCCTGGATGCTTCAGGGTCGGTCCTCACTTACCTTAGAGGATTAATTATGCCTGAACACACGTTTCCCGGTCCTTACAGACCATAATCGAGGCGCCTCATCCAACAACCACAAAGGTGAAAAGTATATATATGTCAGGGCTGGTAAGTCACTGACGCCACCAAAGCTAGAAAGAAACGTCGTGCTCTCCCTGCAGTCCGTATCCCCTTTTAAACTCATACCGAGGGGTGAGGCTCGCGAATTCACGTTATACACAAAGCTGCCACGTAGGCCGTGCTTTGATCATCAACCACAAGACTCTGCTTTTCAACAAAAGCCTTGATCATTGCATCTTAGCGTGCCACACAGGCAATTCATGCCATGTGACTGATGTCCATCGATATACAACCTCTGAGCTCGTACGTCTCAGAGAAGGGCGTTAAGCAAAAGAATAAATTCTCCGCCGCCAAACAGATGTATATTTAATAGAAATCAATCAACACAGAATAAAATCCAGTGTCAGACACACAATCCATTTACAAGTCCGTTCTGGGTCTTAACGAAACCGGAGGCACTTTCCTCGCATATCCTTCCATCTCCAAGTACGTCTGGACGACCACCAACTATTTCCATCCTCTTGGGTGTACAGCCCAATCAAGATCGTCAGTAATTATCCAAACGATGTGAAGACTTCCGGTCTTCAACCACCGTCTTCATCTTCGACGTATCGTCGAATCGGTTATTCAGAATGGGTATAAACCCGGCCTTTCCGAACAACCCGCGTATATTAAAAACAAATGTTACTCAAACACAACATACGCCTCATTCCAATCCAGAATATTCTTTTATTTAAATATTCACATCTTTTGGGAAAGGTTCCCATTAATTTTATCCAAGATAAATCCTTTAAAATTTATCCTTTAATCTTCCTTTGGATGTCATTTCAAACCAAATTATGGTTTTCTAACCTAGTCGAGATTAGTGAACCACACCGAAGTAATTATTTGTTTTATTTCCCAATCCCAACCTATTCATCCCATGAAGCAAAACTGGTGATACTCCATATCTAACACCATGGTGTTATCGGTAAAATTAATTACCATTTCACGTTCAAATCTAATTAAAGATTTAACTATTGCTTTGGAGCAAAACTGGCGATACTCCATTCTCGCTCATTTCTAAATTTGATAATTTAGATTATAGATTCACATTTCAATCTAATTACAGATTCATTAAAACTCCTTTTACTGGGTTAAAGAACTAGGTGTTATTTAAAACACAGTTCACGACAAACCCAAATCACAATATATTTATTTTCGGGTTAAAGAACTAGTGTTATTTAAAACACCGTTCACGATAAACCCATTTCAAATCCAATCGTTATATGTTAGAAATTCCGATTATTTAAAACCCCTTTTTAAATCTAATTTATTTATTTAAAAATAAAAACCCGGGTTTCAAATTGAGTTCAAACTAGTTCATTTCGATAAAAATCTATTTTTATCTTTTCAAATATGGAGTTTTTCATCCCAATTTTTTCCAAATCATTTCTTATGATTTTACACAAATTATTGATATTTTTAATAATTTTATCAAGGCCCGTACAGTCGATTTCCAACAATGGCCATCGAACTGCACTTACAGCGACCTTTTCTAAATTTGATTTGGACGTATCTCCAAATCCAACCGTTAGATTTCAAATTTCTAAGATTCGTTAGAAAGCTCTTTTCGATACGAACCCAACGGTTCCGGTTTTAGGAGAATCCGACGGTCGGATCTCCCGTAATGTTTGTTTGAAATAAATGGTCGAAATTCACGAACTGCCGCGGCGCGGCGCGTTCTATTCAGGCCATTATATTATATATGTAATATATATTTCGTCGATTTCTATTTAAAACGAATTATATAAATAGTTTTAAATTCGTTCCAAAAGCAATTTCAACTTCCATTTCAATTCAAATCAAAATTGAATTCTTCTTTATAAATTCGTTTTAAAATTCATTTCTGTTCAATTCAAATTTCAATTCAATTTGAATTCATTTCAATTCGCTTTCAATTCAATTTGAATTCGTTTTCAATTCGATTCAATTCAAAGTGGTTTTCTATTCGATTCAATTCAAATTGGTTTTCTATTTGATTCAAATTCATTTCCTATTCAAATCAAACTCATTATATATTCAATTCATTTCGAATTCGTTTTCAATTCAATTCATTTCGAAATCGTTTTCAATTCAATTCATTTCAAAATCGTTTTCAATTCAATTCATTTCGAAATCGTTTTCAATTCAATTCATTTCGAAATCGTTTTCAATTCAATTCATTTCGAAATCGTTTTCAATTCAATTCATTTCGAAATCGTTTTCAATTCAATTCATTTCGAAATCGATAAAATCGATATAAATATCGTTCACGTCAAAATGGCGTTAATCTAATCAACACGGCTTCATATAATTCTATTTTCAAATATTCTATTTGACAAATGAATATTTATCTTTTTTCACCACACACGACTAATCTCAACGAATGAGTACTGTCCACGTGTGGCTATTTTTGTTATTTAAAATATTTTATAAAATTTGGGTATCTATCGTTTGATTTTCAATTAGACTCCACCGTGAAGTAGTTCTAATTTTAAATATGATAAAGATGTATATTTTATTATTAAAATATTTCATTCAACACATGACTAATCTCAACGGATGAGTACAGTCAACACATGAACCTTCATATTATATTGATAAAGATGCAAATTTTATTATTAAAATATTTCGTTCAACACATGACTAATCTCAACGGATGAGTACAGTCAACACATGAACCTTCATATTATATTGATAAAGATGCTAATTTTATTATTAAAATATTTCGTTCAACACATGACTAATCTCAACGGATGAGTACAGTCAACACATGAACCTTCATATTATAATATTCTTTATTATCTAAATTGGAATGAGGCCCAATCAATCACCATATAATATTAATTATATGGATTTTCATACATCACATGTATATAATAGCATTGAAAAATAATCAACCATCAACCAAAGTGCACTACACTGTATAAGCATCAAATATAGATATCTAACGCTTATAACAGCCTGTCAATCAATCGATCGACATATTTAATCAATCAGGATGAGTGAACTTCAAATTTCATCCCAACACCCGTGTGGGATTTCAAACAATCAAACACAGATTTTAGTTGTGCAGTTGGGCGATGTTTAAAATTTATCGACCCAATCAATGTCCTTCAAATAGGTGTACATAAACAAACCGTCCGGTTTGTAAATGAATATTTTATTTTATTCACTTCACGTTAAAAATTATATTTTTTTTTAACGATAAAACATTTTATTTTAACATTTTATTTTTATTCAGTTCATTCTTTAAATAAAATGATATTTTTATTTTTCTAACATATTTTAGAAAATTTCGGCGGCATAACGGCATGATACTAGAAGCGGGACAAGGCCTAGCCTTATCCCCGGTCTAGTGAAGGCCCACGCCATTCACACATCAATCAAATTCACCAAACAACCAAATTCAAATCAAATCATCTAACTAATTTATGCAACCAAACAAACAAGTCCATGGTCTGTGGACGATTGTGTCGGGTGCTACTAAACACCGTCTGCATCCTAGTATATATATATAACTAGAAAAAAAGAAATTGAAGAGTGAGAAATTCTCACCGATAGCTATCCAATCATCTTGACTCTTCTTCTGTAGAAGTCCTCGTCGTTCTCGCATCTTATCACTTTCGTCGCCCGTAGTCACTATATATATAAAAATCGAATTTTTACTTCGCTATTCAATATATAAAAATCGAATTTTTACACTGCTACTATATAGATAAAAATTATATTTTCACATCGATGTTCATATAGTAAAGATTATATTTTTATATCAAAGTATTTACATTTTCAAATCAAAGAGGTTTATATTTTTAAAATCAAAGAGGTTTATATTTTTAAAATCAAAGAGGTTTATATTTTTAAAATCAAAGAGGTTTATATTTTTAAAACCAAAGAGGTTTATATTTTTAAAATCAAAGCTACTTTAATTATAAAAATCAATGCTATTTCTATTTTACTTAACTAAGGTAATTAAAACATTAATTACCTTCAACCATCCTCTATATCACGCCAGAAGACAAACCCCATCGATCAAAATTAGGGTTGACCGTCGCTTTGCCACCAACGCGCCGGAGTTCAATCTGACATCTCCAGAGCGGGCGCCGGACCTCCCCCTTCAACGTTGACCAACTCAGCCAACTCGATAGGCCCTGGCGGCGCGAAAGCAGCAACGAACGGCTCGAGTTGGAGCTCGTTTTCCTCCCACTATACACCACGAAATCGAACGAATTGGGTATGGATTGGAAGCTCATGAATTTCTCTTCAAAATTTGCTTTGGAGTGGGAGTGAGAAACGATTTGGATTGGGGGATTTTTAGGGAGAAAGAATCGAACAGGAGGGTCCGTCGAACGTTGAAAAAAGGGGGGCGGGTTTGAGAGGGTTGACCGATATGAATTATTTTACTAGGGTTTTGACCCTTTGAAGATTATATACAAATGTTTTTTTTAATTTAATTCAAATAATTGGTTCTCTTTCATTCGCATTCCAAATCCAACCCAACGACTGTCCCCCCTAGCCAAATACCCCCACCCCGGACACAATGGAATAGGTTTCGTAGGCCATTTCGGCTGTTACAGTCAGTTATTCTTCAAATTAAAGTATAAAACATTTAATTTTCAACTTTGAACGTACATTTTAATTTGCAGGGGCCACAAACTGATTCGAAAAATTCCAGAAAAATAAATCTGGCTATGTGGGGACGATACGGTCCCAATAAAACTGATTTCATCAAATTCTGAGACCGTTTGAAAAATGGCCATTTTCCAGTCGATTAAAATCAACTAAAACTGGTCAAACGCGTTTTCCTTTGCCACTCTCACATATTGATTCGGAAAATTATGAAATTTGGAATCTAGCAATAATTCGACACTGCGGATCCAACAAAAGTGGTTTCATCGAAATCCGAGGTCATTTGCAAAATGTCCATTTTTAAGGGCCTGAATTCCATAGCGACTATTCGGAATTTTCAACTGGACATATCTTTTGATTCCCGCTATGAAATTTCGATTCGTCGGATTCGTTGGAAAGATATCATCAATTAGATCCTAATGTTTTTGGTTTCACTAAAATCCGGATTGTTTTGCACCCGGTACATTCCATTGAAGTTTGAAATCGAATTATCGAACTACCGCGCCATTTTCAATTCTATTTATAATTATATATAAATATTTATATTCTAACGACGACGCGTATAAATATATACATTCTAAATATATTAAAAATAAATTTTTGTTTGTTTTTATTTAAAATGATTCATTTTAAATATTCAGAATTCGCTAAAATTGCAAAAATAAAAATTTTAAACTGGCCCAGATTTTCCGGGTTATTACAATCTCCCCCACTTAAAACTTTTTGTCCCCGAAAAGGAACAAAGTCGAAAGTGGTTTGATTAATCAATTCTACGTTCGATTTGGCTTCCGTTCTCCAACTTTTCAGTTTCTGAGAATTTTCGAATTCTTCAAAAATTAGGCTAACACCCTAAATTTTCGAAAAATTTCGCCATAACCTCCCCTGCACCGGGAGCCACGGGAAAATCCCGAAATTGCCATATAGGCCTTCTGATCTCAAAAAGAAAAGGAAAAGGCCAAGCGGCTAGCCAATAGGCTCATAAAATCATCATCACCCAAACAAAACAGTAAATTATGTAGTAAACATGTACCTTTTTGTCGGGCAAACAAATTTTATTCTCTGCTCTAGCCTCCTTGTTATGACCTGTTCAATGTAAGTACATGTATATGCAAGCAAATGCGACCAATTTTCAATAAAATTCAATATTTGGTTATATTAGGCATAATGGTTCAAAATTATTAAACAAATAAACAAACAACACAAACATCAATCGATTAGTCGATTAACGTTTCAAATTCATAATTTTGATATATATATACAAAAATCATGTTTTTGATGCCAATTCACAACAATGTGTTCTAACTATATAAGTTTTGGTTCTCACACCAGTTTAATGGAAATATATAGATATCACACCTTCGAAATTCGAATATGAATACTGATGATGATGCACCATCATCAGAATCATCCCCGGATATCTAGAATGTGATTCTATATCTACCCAGTATATTAAAACTTCGAATATACGTTCATGACGCGTATATACAAAATCTTTATATATTGGATTGCCCATATCAATATAAATAAATATTCAAATACGTATAAAATGGTTTAAATTTTCAAAACAAAATTGTTTTCATTTGAAATATATACTCTTCACACTCGTTCTAGGATACTACTGATCCTATCTCTAACGAGTCATTCTAATTGGATATTACTAATCCAATATCTGATGAATTCTTTCGTATGGTTCCAATGTGTCTTGTTCTCGAGCTCTGTAAACCAAAGCTCTGATACCAAATGTGACGGCTGGGAATTTCGCTCGATCCGAATCAGTCGTTAAACCGATCTAGACCGTTCGAAACCCCTGATCGTTTTGAGAACAGGACAAATCAGAACGCAGACGGAAGAACATTTCATTGCTATTACAACAATTCCATCAGATACAAGAATATACAGAGTATAATTGAATAAATTACATTCGATAAATATCAGAGATTACAATAAATTACATAGCAGCGGAAAATAATACAAAGCACAACTGAAGGTGATATACGGATACAGAGCTTTTCCGGATATCATTCCAGCTGTAAACCAGGATCCTGTGAATATAAATCTGCAAAACCAAAACTACAAGCTGCCCGTGCGGAAAATAGGGGCACCCAGAGTTTAGGTTAAAACAATAAACTCCAAGTCAGTCATGTGACTGGTGTGAGAACTAAAACAATTATTTAAAACTTTATTTTAAAAGAAAGTAATTCAAGGGACCACGCCGTATAACACGGAACGGGTTTCCTCCCAAGAATACCAGTGCATAGAATAAACAACGCAATGCTTTTTCGAAAAATGAAGCTATTATAAGACCCAGGTCCCATCACACAATGCAACGCAAGCCGGAGGATAGGGTTTTCTCTAATAATAGCCAAACATGCTTGGTACGTTTAAAACAAATCATTAGATACTATAATAAGTGTATAGTGTCAAAACAATTTCAATCATGAATATAAATCATAGGCGGCATGGGTACCATATATCATGTCGTCATACTAGTTCTACAATTAAAACCGCAATACACGTATTGGAAATTGGATTTCCGTCATGAGTCGAGGCAAGGGGCAAGCTCCTCTCCGCGTTCGAGACACTCTAGCAAATGTCCCAGGGCTACGCACTCTGGGCAACCCCTGGATGCTTCAGGGCCGGTCCTCACTTACGTTAGAGGATTAATTATGCCTGAACACACGTTTCCCGGTCCTTACAGACCTATAATCGAGGCGCCTCATCCAACAACCACAAAGGTGAAAAGTATATATATGTCAGGGCTGGTAAGTCACTAACGCCACCAAAGCTAGAAAGAAACGCCGTGCCCTCCCTGTAGTCCGTATCCCGTTTTTAACTCATACCGAGGTGTGAGGCTCGCGAATTCACGTTATACACAAAGTTGCCACGTAGGCCGTGCTTTGATCATCAACCACAAGACTCTGCTTTTCAACAAAAGCCTTGATCATTGCATCTTAGCGTGCCACACAGGCAATTCATGCCATGTGACTGATGTCCATCGATATACAACCTCTGAGCTCGTACGTCTCAGAGAAGGGCGTTAAGCAAAAGAATAAATTCTCCGCCGCCAAACAGATGTATATTTAATAGAAATCAATCAACACAGAATAAAATCCAGTGTCAGACACACAATCCATTTACAAGTCCGTTCTGGGTCTGAACGAAACCGGAGGCACTTTCCTCGCATATCCATCCATCTCCAAGTACGTCTGGACGACCACCAACTATTTCCATCCTCTTGGGTGTACAGCCCAATCAAGATCGTCAGTAATTATCCAAACGATGTGAAGACTTCCGGTCTTCAACCACCGTCTTCATCTTCGACGTATCGTCGAATCAGTTATTCAGAATGGGTATAAACCCGGCCTTTTCGAAAAAACCGCGTATATTAAAAACAAATGTTACTCAAACACAACATACGCCTCATTCCAATCCAGAATATTCTTTTATTTAAATATTCACATCTTTTGGGAAAGGTTCCCATTAATTTTATCCAAGATAAATCCTTTAAAATTTATCCTTTAATCTTCCTTTGGATGTCATTTCAAACCAAATTATGGTTTTCTAAACTAGTCGAGATTAGCGAACCACACCGAAGTAATTATTTGTTTTATTTCCCAATCCCAACCTATTCATCCCATGAAGCAAAACTGGTGATACTCCATATCTAACACCATGGTGTTATCGGTAAAATTAATTACCATTTCACGTTCAAATCTAATTAAAGATTTAACTATTGCTTTGGAGCAAAACTGGCGATACTCCATTCTCGCTCATTTCTAAATTTGATAATTTAGATTATAGATTCACATTTCAATCTAATTACAGATTCATTAAAACTCCTTTTACTGGGTTAAAGAACTAGGTGTTATTTAAAACACAGTTCACGACAAACCCAAATCACAATATATTTATTTTCGGGTTAAAGAACTAGTGTTATTTAAAACACCGTTCACGATAAACCCATTTCAAATCCAATCGTTATATGTTAGAAATTCCGATTATTTAAAACCCCTTTTTAAATCTAATTTATTTATTTAAAAATAAAAACCCGGGTTTTAAATTGAGTTCAAACTAGTTCATTTCGATAAAAATCTATTTTTATCTTTTCAAATATGGAGTTTTTCATCCCAATTTTTCCCAAATCATTTCTTATGATTTTACACAAATTATTGATATTTTTAATAATTTTATCAAGGCCCGTACAGTCGATTTCCAACAATGGCCATCGAACTGCACTTACAGCGACCTTTTCTGAATTTGATTTGGACGTATCTCCAAATCCAACCGTTAGATTTCAAATTTCTAATATTCGTTAGATAGCTCTTTTCGATACGAACCCAACGGTTTCGGTTTTAGGAGAATCCGATGGTCGGATCTCCCGTAATGTCCGTTTGAAATAAATGGTCGAAATTCACGAACTGCCGCGGCGCGGCGCGTTCTATTCAGGCCATTATATTATATATATAATATATATAATATATATTTCGTTGATTTCTATTTAAAACGAATTATATAAATAGTTTTAAATTCATTCCAAAAGCAATTTCAACTTCCATTTCAATTCAAATCAAAATTGAATTCTTCTTTATAAATTCGTTTTAAAATTCATTTCTATTCAATTCAAATTTCAATTCAATTTGAATTCATTTCAATTCGCTTTCAGTTCAATTTGAATTCGTTTTCAATTCGATTCAATTCAAAGTGGTTTTCTATTCGATTCAATTCAAATTGGTTTTCTATTTGATTCAAATTCATTTCCTATTCAAATCAAACTCATTATATATTCAATTCATTTCGAAATCGTTTTCAATTCAATTCATTTCGAAATCGTTTTCAATTCAATTCATTTCGAAATCGTTTTCAATTCAATTCATTTCGAAATCGTTTTCAATTCAATTCATTTCGAAATCGTTTTCAATTCAATTCATTTCGAAATCGTTTTCAATTCATTTCAAAATCGTTTTCAATTCAATTCATTTCAAAATCGTTTTCAATTCAATTCATTTCGAAATCGATAAAATCGATATAAATATCGTTCACGTCAAAATGGCGTTAATTTAATCAGCACGGCTTCATATAATTCTATTTTCAAATATTCTATTTGACAAATGAATATTTCTCTTTTTTCACCACACACGACTACTCTCAACGAATGAGTACTGTCCACGTGTGGCTATTTTTGTTATTTAAAATATTTTATAAAATTTGGGTATCTATCGTTCGATTTTCAATTAGACTCCACCGTGAAGTAGTTCTAATTTTAAATATGATAAAGATGTATATTTTATTATTAAAATATTTCGTTCAACACATGACTAATCTCAACGGATGAGTACAGTCAACACATGAACCTTCATATTATATTGATAAAGATGCAAATTTTATTATTAAAATATTTCGTTCAACACATGACTAATCTCAACGGATGAGTACAGTCAACACATGAACCTTCATATTATATTGATAAAGATGCAAATTTTATTATTAAAATATTTCGTTCAACACATGACTAATCTCAACGGATGAGTACAGTCAACACATGAACCTTCATATTATAATATTCTTTATTTTCTAAATTGGAATGAGGCCCAATCAATCACCATATAATATTAATTATATGGATTTTCATACATCACATGTATATAGTAGCATTGAAAAATAATCAACCATCAACCAAAGTGCACTACACTGTATAAGCATCAAATATAGATATCTAACGCTTATAACAGCCTGTCAATCAATCGATCGACATATTTAATCAATCAGGATGAATGTGAAGACCCGCAACTTCCCCGTAAAGGAAAGCGTCGGATAGTTCGAGAACAAACCACAACAGAACGCATACAGAAGGACATTTCATTGTATATCACAACAATGCATCAGATTACAAGAATATACAGAGTATGAATGAATATTACACAGAAATATCAGAGATTTAAATTACATTTAAATACATAGCAGCGGAAAATAATACAATACACAACTAGAATGAGATATACGGATACAAAGCTTTCCGGATATCGTTCCAGCTGTAAACCAAAATCCTGTGAATATAAATCTGCAAAACCAAAACTACTAGCTGCCCGTGTCGAAATAAGGGCACCCAGAGTTTAGGTTAAAACAATAAACTCCAGGTCAGTCATGTGACTGGTGTGAGAACTAAAACAGTTGTTAATCTTTGTTTTTAAAGTTAGGTAAATCAAGGGACCACGCCGTATAACACGGAACGGGTTTCCTCCCAAGAATACCAGTGCATAAAACCAACAGCGCAATGCTAAATAAAGAAAGATGAAGCTGTTATAAGACCCAGGTCCTATCACACAATGCAACGCAAGCCGGGGGATAGGGTTTTCCCTTATAACAGCCAAAGAATGCTTGATACGTTTAAAACAAATCATTTGATACTATTATAAGTGCATAGTGTATAAAACACTTCAAATCATAAGTATCAATCATAGGCGGCATGAGTGCCCCATACCACTATGTCGCCATATATAGGTTTACAAATAAAACCGCAAATGTCACGTATTTGGAAATTGGATTTCCGTCTATGAACCGAGGCTAGGGGCAAGATCCTCAACCGATTCGAGACGCTCTAGCCCGCCCCTCAGGAACAGCCGCAACTGCCCCTTGGATCGTCAGGGCCGGTCCACACGGAGTGGATTATTATGCCTGAACAATACGTCTCCCCACCCTATGGGGTGTAAGTCTGGTCCGTCAGCCGACCAGAATGCATTCGGCCGAAACCGATATAACCGAGGCGCCTCGCAACAGCAACAACAACATAAGTCAAACTCGTCAGGGCGTGTAAAACCACTGACGCCACTTCTAACTAGAAAGAAACGCATGCCCTCCCTGAGGTCCGTCTCCCGTTTTTGATTCATACCGGGTGTGAAACTCGCGAATCAAACGTTACACAAAGCTACGCCACAAAGGCCGTGCTTTGATCATCACCACAAGACTTTGCTTTTCAACAGAAGCCTTGATCATTTGCATCTTAGCATGCCACACAGGCAAACCACTCTATGCAACCGATATCAGTCACACAGAATGAAATCCAATGTCAGACACACAGTCCATTTACAAGTCCGTTCTGGGGCTGAACGAAACCGGAGGCACCTAGTACCCCGCATATCCATCGATCTCCAAGTACGTCTGGACGATCACCAACTGTTTCCATCTTCTTGGGTGTACAGCCCAATCAAGATCATCAGTTATCACCCAAACGACGTGAAGACCTCCGGTCTTCGACCATCGTCTTCATCTTCGACTTATCGTCGTATCAGTTATTCAGAATGGGATAAACCCGGTCTTCCCGAATAACTCGCGTATATTTTATAAAAGTGTTACACAAACACAACATACGCCTCATTCCAATTCATCAGTCACTAACCGTAAATTAATCAAGAGAATAATTCCCCAAATATTAACCCCGAAGGCCGAAACCAACATCAGATCAATATCCAGAAAACCATTCTGCTTGGCTAACCGACAGTTAGTTTCTAAATTTCACGTTCAAATCTAATTAAAGATTTAACTATCGCCTGGAGCAAAACTGGTGATACTCCATTCTCGATCTTTTCAATCTAATTAAAGATTCATTAAAACTCCACTTAGTTTTAATCATTATCTGGGTTAAAGAATCAGTGTCATTTAAAACACGATTCACGATAAACCCAAAATCACATTCCATTAATTATCGGGTTAAAGAACAAGTGTTATTTAAAACACTGTTCACGATAAACCCAAAAATCAATACCAATTCAATTCCAATTAAATATCATTTAATTGGTACACTTCATTAAATCTAAATAAAAAGATTTAATCTTTTCTCAACTGGGTTCAAGAACAGTGTTAGTGAAGACACCATTCACGACAAACCCAAATCACATTCGATATTCAATACAAGGCTCTGAATAGAAAATATATCGGCTTATATTCAATATCGAATTCTACGACTAACAAATGTCGTATTGGAAATAACGATACAAATATATATCTTTCAAATTTCCATAACAACACCTGTAATGTCACGAATTCCAACATCGAAATATTCCGAAGACAATTTCGATTCAAATCCACTCCAATGCAATCATTGGAAATTTTGGTTATTTTCAAAACCATTTCAAATTCAATTTATTTATTTAAAAATAAATAGAATTATAATTCTAGTTCAAAACTAGTTCATTTCGATAAAAATCCATTTTTTTATCTTTTCAAATATGGAGATTTTCACCCCAAACTTTCACAAATCATTTCTTATGATTTTACACAAATTATTACTATTTTTAATAATTTTATCAAGGCCCGTACAGTCGATTTCCAACAATGGCCATCGAACTGCACTTACAACGACCTTTTTCGAATTTGATTTGGACGTATCTCCAAATCCAACCGTTAGATTTCAAATTTCTAACATTAATTAGAAAGCTCTTTTCGATACGAACCCAACGGTTCCGGTTTTAGGAGAATCCGACGGTCGGATCTCCTGTAATGTCCGTTTGAAATAAATGGTCGAAATTCGCGAACTGCCGCGGCGCGGCGCGTTCTATTCAGGCCATTATATTATATATAATATATATAATATATATTTCGTCGATTTCTATTTAAAACGAATTATATAAATAGTTTTGAATTCGTTTCAAAAACATTTTCAACTTCCATTTCAATTCAAATCAAAATTGAATTCTTCTCTATAAATTCGTTTTAAAATTCATTTCTATTCAATTCGAATTTCAATTCAATTTGAATTCATTTCAATTCGCTTTCTATTCCATTTGAATTCGTTTTCAATTCAATTCATTTCGAAATCGTTTTCAATTCATTTCATTTCGAAATCGTTTTCAATTCAATTCATTTCGAAATCGTTTTCAATTCATTTCATTTCGAAATCGTTTTCAATTTATTTTGAATTCGTTTTCAATTCAATTCATTTCGAAATCGTTTTCAATTCAATTCATTTCGAAATCGTTTTCAATTCATTTCATTTCGAAATCGTTTTCAATTCAATTCATTTCGAAATCGTTTTCAATTCATTTCATTTCGAAATCGTTTTCAATTCGATATAAATATCGTTCACGTCAAAATGGCGTCCATACACGGCTTCATAAATTTCTATTTTCAAATATTCTATTTCAAATATTTCTTTTTCAAAATAGTTGTTATTATCAAAATATTTCGTTCAACACATGACCAATCTCAATGAATGAGTACTGTCAACACATGAACTTTTATTTTATAATATTCTTTATTTTTCAAATTGGAATGAGGCCCAATCAATTACCATATAAAGTTAATTATATGGATTTTCATACAACACATGTATATCATAGCATTGAAAAATAATCAACCATCAACCAAAGTGCACTACACTGCATAAGCATCAAATACAGATATTCAACGCTTATAACAGCCTGTCAATCAATCGATCGACATATTTAATCAATCAGGATGAGTGAACTGCATATTTCATCCTAACACCCGTGTGGGGTTTCAAACAATCAAACACAGATTTTATTTGTGCAGTTGGGCGATGTGTGAAATTTATCGACCCAATCAATATCATTCAAATAAGTGTACATAAACAAACCATCTGGTTTGTAAATGAATATTTATTTATTCACTTCACTATTTTCATATTCACGTTAAAAATTATATTTTTAACGATAAAACATTTTATTTCAACCTATGAATTTCTATTCAATTCATTTATTCAATAAAATGATATTTTTATTTTTCTAACATGTTTTAGAAAATTTCGGCGGCATAACGGCACGATACTAGAAACGGGACAAGGCCTAGCCTTATCCCCGGTCTAGTGAAGGCCCACGCCATTCACACATCAATCAAATCAATTCGTTATGCAAACCGCAAACTTTGGAGTAAGGATCTAACCTAGCCTTACTCCTTCGCCTTATAACGGCGCACGTCTAATCCTAACCAATTTATCGATTCGATTTTTCACACCACAAACCACATTCAAACAATATCGCAATCAATCACCAAACTGTCAAACAAACAAGTCCATGGTCTGTGGACGATTGTGTCGGGTGCTACTAAGCACCGTCTGCATCCTAGTATATATATATAACTAGAAATAAAATAGAAAGGTGAGAAATTCTCACCGATTAGCTATCCTAGCTCCACGGCACTTCATTGATAGAAATCTTCATCGCTATCGCATCATCGCCATCTTCGTTGCCCGTAGTCACTATATATATAAAAATCGAATTTTTATTTCAAAGTTCAATATATAAAAATCGAATTTTTAGTTCAAAGTTCAATATATAAAAATCGAATTTTTATTTCAAAGTTCAATATATAAAAATCGAATTTTTAGTTCAAAGTTCAATATATAAAAATCGAATTTTTACTTCAAAGTTCAATATATAAAAATCGAATTTTTACTTCAAAGTTCAATATATAAAAATCGAATTTTTATTTCAAAGTTCAATATATAAAAATCGAATTTTTATTTCAAAGTTCAATATATAAAAATCGAATTTTTATTTCTAAGTTCAATATATAAAAATCGAATTTTTATTTCAAAGTTCAATATATAAAAATCGAATTTTTATTTCAAAGTTCAATATATAAAAATCGAATTTTTATTTCAAAGTTCAATATATAAAAATCGAATTTTTAGTTCGAAGTTCAATATATAAAAATCGAATTTTTAGTTCAAAGTTCAATATATAAAAATCCTATTTTTTTTCGAAGTTCAAAACATAAAAACTATATTTTTCTTTCGACTTTCGATATATAGAAATCTGATTTTTCCTTTTAAATTTCTAATCTCTTCCTAGTTTAGAAATCATTTTAAATTCAGTTTAAAAATCATTTTCCCTTTCAAAATAAAATCAGTTTTACTTCCTATAAAAATCAGTTTTCAAAACAAAAATAAAATAATCAGTTTTCAAATTTTAAAATAATCAGTTTTTCAAATTTAAATAAAATAATCAGTTTTCATTTTTAAAATAATCAGGTTTACATTTTCTGTTTTTAAATAAAATAAAAATAAAATAAATAAAAAAAAAAAAAAAAAAAAAAAAAAAAAAACTTACAGGGGTGGTGCATCGACTTCATCGGCGGCAGGTGGTTGGGGCCCCACCGATGGCGTCGCGACCTCGATTTGGCTGCGGAGGGGGGGTTCGATAACTGGAAGGACGAGGGGTGGGGGAGGAAGCTTCGTCGAGGGGGGGGGCTGAGCGGCGCGCGATTGGGGGAGGGAGCGGAAATCGCCTGGCGGCGGTGGTTAGGGTAGGGGGCGGGATCGACGAGGCGGGGTTCTTTTTTTTTTTTTTTTTTTTCCTTTTTTTGTTTCTGAAATGAGAAAGTAACGGGGGGGGGGGGGGGGGTGTTTATAAAAGAAAATATATTTAATTATTTATTCAATTAATTCTCCGTAAAGTTGCTTTTTCGTTTGGGCTTTGAATTGGATCCAACGACTGTCGTCCCTAGCGTAATACCCCCATTCCGGATACAATGGGATATGTATCGCAAGCTGATTTGATCGTTACAATCAGTTTCCTTTTGAATTTTCATTTAAATCACTATATTGAATTTTAAACATACATTTCAAATTACCGGGGTCACATACTAACTAGAAAAATTCCAGAAAAATATTTTCTAGCTTCGTATTGACGATACGGTCCTAACAAAACTAGTTTCGTCAAATTCTGAGACCGTTTGAAAAATGGCCAATTTCCAGTCGATTAAAATCAACTGAAACTGGTCAAACGCGTTTTCCTTTGCCACGCTCACATATTGATTCGAAAAATTATGAAATTTGAAATCTAGCAATAACTTTACATCACGGACCCAACAAAACTGGTTTCGTCGAAATCCGAGGTCGTTTGCAAAATGTCCATTTTTAAGGGCCTGAATTCCATAGCGACTATTCAGAATTTTCAACTGGACATATCTTTTGATTCCCGCTAAGAAATTTTGATCATTCGGGTTCGTTGGAAAGATATTCACTATTAGATTCCATTATTTTTGGTTTCACTAAAATCCGGATTGTTTTGCACCCGGTACATTCAATTGAAGTTTGAAATCGAATTATCGAACTACCGCGCCATTTTCAATTCTATTTATAATTATATATAATTATTTATATTCTAACGACGACGCGTATAATATATACGTTCGAATATATTCAAAATAAATTTCTCGTCGATATTATTTAAAATAATTCATTTTAAATAATCTAAATTCGCTAAAATGGCCAAAATAAAAATTTTAAACTGGCCCAGATTTTACGGGTTGTTACAATCTCCCCCACTTAAAACTTTTCGTCCCCGAAAAGGAACAAAGTCGAAAGTGGTTTGATTATTCAGCTCCACATTTGATCTGGCTTCCATTCTCCAACTCTTTAGTTTCTGAGAATTTTTAAAATTTCAAAAATTTGGCTAACACCCTAAATTTTTGAAAAATTTCGCCATAACCTCCCCTGCACCGGGAGCATCGGGAAATTGCAAATAGCGTTCCCGGTCCTTCAGATCTCAAAAAGAAAAAGAAAAAGCCAAGCGGCTAGCCAATAGGCTCATAAAATCATCATCACCCAAACAAAACAGTAAATTATGTAATAAACATGTACCTATTTGTCGGGCAAACAAATTTTATTCTCTGCTCTAGCCTCCTTGCTATGACCTGTTCAATGATATATATGTATATGCAAACAAATGCGACCAATTTTCAATAGAGTTCAATATTTGATTCAATTAGGCATAATTGTTCAAAATTAGCAAACAATTAAACAAACAACACAAACTTCAATCAATTAGTGGATTAACGTTTCAAATTCATAATTTCGATATATATACAAAAATCAGATTTTTGATGCCAAATCACAACAATTAGCCCTATCTAATTTTGGTTCTCACACCAGTCAATAGGAAATATATAGATATCAAACCTTCGAAACACGAACATAAATGTTGATGATGCGATCGCTATCATCAATATCATCTCCGGGCGACTAGGGTGTGGTGCTATATCTATCCAATATATTAAAACTTCGAATACACGCTAGCTAGGCGCATACGCAAAAATCTTTATATTTTGGATTGTCCTAATCAATATAAAATAAATAATCAAATACGAATAATTGATTTAAATTTTCAAATCAAAAATCGTTTTCATTTTAAAAATATACTCTTCACACTCGTTCTAGGATACTACTGATCCCATCTCTAACGAGTCATTCCATTGGATATTACTAATCCAATATCTGATGAATTCCTTCGTACGGTTCTAATGTGTCTTGTTCTCTGCTTTGTAAACCAAAGCTCTGATACCAAATGTGAAGACCCGCAACTTCCCCGTAAAGGAAAGCGTCGGATAGTTCGAGAACAAACCACAACAGAACGCATACAGAAGGACATTTCATTGTATATCACAACAATGCATCAGATTACAAGAATATACAGAGTATGAATGAATATTACACAGAAATATCAGAGATTTAAATTACATTTAAATACATAGCAGCGGAAAATAATACAATACACAACTAGAATGAGATATACGGATACAAAGCTTTCCGGATATCGTTCCAGCTGTAAACCAAAATCCTGTGAATATAAATCTGCAAAACCAAAACTACTAGCTGCCCGTGTCGAAATAAGGGCACCCAGAGTTTAGGTTAAAACAATAAACTCCAGGTCAGTCATGTGACTGGTGTGAGAACTAAAACAGTTGTTAATCTTTGTTTTTAAAGTTAGGTAAATCAAGGGACCACGCCGTATAACACGGAACGGGTTTCCTCCCAAGAATACCAGTGCATAAAACCAACAGCGCAATGCTAAATAAAGAAAGATGAAGCTGTTATAAGACCCAGGTCCTATCACACAATGCAACGCAAGCCGGGGGATAGGGTTTTCCCTTATAACAGCCAAAGAATGCTTGATACGTTTAAAACAAATCATTTGATACTATTATAAGTGCATAGTGTATAAAACACTTCAAATCATAAGTATCAATCATAGGCGGCATGAGTGCCCCATACCACTATGTCGCCATATATAGGTTTACAAATAAAACCGCAAATGTCACGTATTTGGAAATTGGATTTCCGTCTATGAACCGAGGCTAGGGGCAAGATCCTCAACCGATTCGAGACGCTCTAGCCCGCCCCTCAGGAACAGCCGCAACTGCCCCTTGGATCGTCAGGGCCGGTCCACACGGAGTGGATTATTATGCCTGAACAATACGTCTCCCCACCCTATGGGGTGTAAGTCTGGTCCGTCAGCCGACCAGAATGCATTCGGCCGAAACCGATATAACCGAGGCGCCTCGCAACAGCAACAACAACATAAGTCAAACTCGTCAGGGCGTGTAAAACCACTGACGCCACTTCTAACTAGAAAGAAACGCATGCCCTCCCTGAGGTCCGTCTCCCGTTTTTGATTCATACCGGGTGTGAAACTCGCGAATCAAACGTTACACAAAGCTACGCCACAAAGGCCGTGCTTTGATCATCACCACAAGACTTTGCTTTTCAACAGAAGCCTTGATCATTTGCATCTTAGCATGCCACACAGGCAAACCACTCTATGCAACCGATATCAGTCACACAGAATGAAATCCAATGTCAGACACACAGTCCATTTACAAGTCCGTTCTGGGGCTGAACGAAACCGGAGGCACCTAGTACCCCGCATATCCATCGATCTCCAAGTACGTCTGGACGATCACCAACTGTTTCCATCTTCTTGGGTGTACAGCCCAATCAAGATCATCAGTTATCACCCAAACGACGTGAAGACCTCCGGTCTTCGACCATCGTCTTCATCTTCGACTTATCGTCGTATCAGTTATTCAGAATGGGATAAACCCGGTCTTCCCGAATAACTCGCGTATATTTTATAAAAGTGTTACACAAACACAACATACGCCTCATTCCAATTCATCAGTCACTAACCGTAAATTAATCAAGAGAATAATTCCCCAAATATTAACCCCGAAGGCCGAAACCAACATCAGATCAATATCCAGAAAACCATTCTGCTTGGCTAACCGACAGTTAGTTTCTAAATTTCACGTTCAAATCTAATTAAAGATTTAACTATCGCCTGGAGCAAAACTGGTGATACTCCATTCTCGATCTTTTCAATCTAATTAAAGATTCATTAAAACTCCACTTAGTTTTAATCATTATCTGGGTTAAAGAATCAGTGTCATTTAAAACACGATTCACGATAAACCCAAAATCACATTCCATTAATTATCGGGTTAAAGAACAAGTGTTATTTAAAACACTGTTCACGATAAACCCAAAAATCAATACCAATTCAATTCCAATTAAATATCATTTAATTGGTACACTTCATTAAATCTAAATAAAAAGATTTAATCTTTTCTCAACTGGGTTCAAGAACAGTGTTAGTGAAGACACCATTCACGACAAACCCAAATCACATTCGATATTCAATACAAGGCTCTGAATAGAAAATATATCGGCTTATATTCAATATCGAATTCTACGACTAACAAATGTCGTATTGGAAATAACGATACAAATATATATCTTTCAAATTTCCATAACAACACCTGTAATGTCACGAATTCCAACATCGAAATATTCCGAAGACAATTTCGATTCAAATCCACTCCAATGCAATCATTGGAAATTTTGGTTATTTTCAAAACCATTTCAAATTCAATTTATTTATTTAAAAATAAATAGAATTATAATTCTAGTTCAAAACTAGTTCATTTCGATAAAAATCCATTTTTTTATCTTTTCAAATATGGAGATTTTCACCCCAAACTTTCACAAATCATTTCTTATGATTTTACACAAATTATTACTATTTTTAATAATTTTATCAAGGCCCGTACAGTCGATTTCCAACAATGGCCATCGAACTGCACTTACAACGACCTTTTTCGAATTTGATTTGGACGTATCTCCAAATCCAACCGTTAGATTTCAAATTTCTAACATTAATTAGAAAGCTCTTTTCGATACGAACCCAACGGTTCCGGTTTTAGGAGAATCCGACGGTCGGATCTCCTGTAATGTCCGTTTGAAATAAATGGTCGAAATTCGCGAACTGCCGCGGCGCGGCGCGTTCTATTCAGGCCATTATATTATATATAATATATATAATATATATTTCGTCGATTTCTATTTAAAACGAATTATATAAATAGTTTTGAATTCGTTTCAAAAACATTTTCAACTTCCATTTCAATTCAAATCAAAATTGAATTCTTCTCTATAAATTCGTTTTAAAATTCATTTCTATTCAATTCGAATTTCAATTCAATTTGAATTCATTTCAATTCGCTTTCTATTCCATTTGAATTCGTTTTCAATTCAATTCATTTCGAAATCGTTTTCAATTCATTTCATTTCGAAATCGTTTTCAATTCAATTCATTTCGAAATCGTTTTCAATTCATTTCATTTCGAAATCGTTTTCAATTTATTTTGAATTCGTTTTCAATTCAATTCATTTCGAAATCGTTTTCAATTCAATTCATTTCGAAATCGTTTTCAATTCATTTCATTTCGAAATCGTTTTCAATTCAATTCATTTCGAAATCGTTTTCAATTCATTTCATTTCGAAATCGTTTTCAATTCGATATAAATATCGTTCACGTCAAAATGGCGTCCATACACGGCTTCATAAATTTCTATTTTCAAATATTCTATTTCAAATATTTCTTTTTCAAAATAGTTGTTATTATCAAAATATTTCGTTCAACACATGACCAATCTCAATGAATGAGTACTGTCAACACATGAACTTTTATTTTATAATATTCTTTATTTTTCAAATTGGAATGAGGCCCAATCAATTACCATATAAAGTTAATTATATGGATTTTCATACAACACATGTATATCATAGCATTGAAAAATAATCAACCATCAACCAAAGTGCACTACACTGCATAAGCATCAAATACAGATATTCAACGCTTATAACAGCCTGTCAATCAATCGATCGACATATTTAATCAATCAGGATGAGTGAACTGCATATTTCATCCTAACACCCGTGTGGGGTTTCAAACAATCAAACACAGATTTTATTTGTGCAGTTGGGCGATGTGTGAAATTTATCGACCCAATCAATATCATTCAAATAAGTGTACATAAACAAACCATCTGGTTTGTAAATGAATATTTATTTATTCACTTCACTATTTTCATATTCACGTTAAAAATTATATTTTTAACGATAAAACATTTTATTTCAACCTATGAATTTCTATTCAATTCATTTATTCAATAAAATGATATTTTTATTTTTCTAACATGTTTTAGAAAATTTCGGCGGCATAACGGCACGATACTAGAAACGGGACAAGGCCTAGCCTTATCCCCGGTCTAATGAAGGCCCACGCCATTCACACATCAATCAAATCAATTCGTTATGCAAACCGCAAACTTTGGAGTAAGGATCTAACCTAGCCTTACTCCTTCGCCTTATAACGGCGCACGTCTAATCCTAACCAATTTATCGATTCGATTTTTCACACCACAAACCACATTCAAACAATATCGCAATCAATCACCAAACTGTCAAACAAACAAGTCCATGGTCTGTGGACGATTGTGTCGGGTGCTACTAAGCACCGTCTGCATCCTAGTATATATATATAACTAGAAATAAAATAGAAAGGTGAGAAATTCTCACCGATTAGCTATCCTAGCTCCACGGCACTTCATTGATAGAAATCTTCATCGCTATCGCATCATCGCCATCTTCGTTGCCCGTAGTCACTATATATATAAAAATCGAATTTTTATTTCAAAGTTCAATATATAAAAATCGAATTTTTAGTTCAAAGTTCAATATATAAAAATCGAATTTTTATTTCAAAGTTCAATATATAAAAATCGAATTTTTAGTTCAAAGTTCAATATATAAAAATCGAATTTTTACTTCAAAGTTCAATATATAAAAATCGAATTTTTACTTCAAAGTTCAATATATAAAAATCGAATTTTTATTTCAAAGTTCAATATATAAAAATCGAATTTTTATTTCAAAGTTCAATATATAAAAATCGAATTTTTATTTCTAAGTTCAATATATAAAAATCGAATTTTTATTTCAAAGTTCAATATATAAAAATCGAATTTTTATTTCAAAGTTCAATATATAAAAATCGAATTTTTATTTCAAAGTTCAATATATAAAAATCGAATTTTTAGTTCGAAGTTCAATATATAAAAATCGAATTTTTAGTTCAAAGTTCAATATATAAAAATCCTATTTTTTTTCGAAGTTCAAAACATAAAAACTATATTTTTCTTTCGACTTTCGATATATAGAAATCTGATTTTTCCTTTTAAATTTCTAATCTCTTCCTAGTTTAGAAATCATTTTAAATTCAGTTTAAAAATCATTTTCCCTTTCAAAATAAAATCAGTTTTACTTCCTATAAAAATCAGTTTTCAAAACAAAAATAAAATAATCAGTTTTCAAATTTTAAAATAATCAGTTTTTCAAATTTAAATAAAATAATCAGTTTTCATTTTTAAAATAATCAGGTTTACATTTTCTGTTTTTAAATAAAATAAAAATAAAATAAATAAAAAAAAAAAAAAAAAAAAAAAAAAAAAAACTTACAGGGGTGGTGCATCGACTTCATCGGCGGCAGGTGGTTGGGGCCCCACCGATGGCGTCGCGACCTCGATTTGGCTGCGGAGGGGGGGTTCGATAACTGGAAGGACGAGGGGTGGGGGAGGAAGCTTCGTCGAGGGGGGGGGCTGAGCGGCGCGCGATTGGGGGAGGGAGCGGAAATCGCCTGGCGGCGGTGGTTAGGGTAGGGGGCGGGATCGACGAGGCGGGGTTCTTTTTTTTTTTTTTTTTTTTCCTTTTTTTGTTTCTGAAATGAGAAAGTAACGGGGGGGGGGGGGGGTGTTTATAAAAGAAAATATATTTAATTATTTATTCAATTAATTCTCCGTAAAGTTGCTTTTTCGTTTGGGCTTTGAATTGGATCCAACGACTGTCGTCCCTAGCGTAATACCCCCATTCCGGATACAATGGGATATGTATCGCAAGCTGATTTGATCGTTACAATCAGTTTCCTTTTGAATTTTCATTTAAATCACTATATTGAATTTTAAACATACATTTCAAATTACCGGGGTCACATACTAACTAGAAAAATTCCAGAAAAATATTTTCTAGCTTCGTATTGACGATACGGTCCTAACAAAACTAGTTTCGTCAAATTCTGAGACCGTTTGAAAAATGGCCAATTTCCAGTCGATTAAAATCAACTGAAACTGGTCAAACGCGTTTTCCTTTGCCACGCTCACATATTGATTCGAAAAATTATGAAATTTGAAATCTAGCAATAACTTTACATCACGGACCCAACAAAACTGGTTTCGTCGAAATCCGAGGTCGTTTGCAAAATGTCCATTTTTAAGGGCCTGAATTCCATAGCGACTATTCAGAATTTTCAACTGGACATATCTTTTGATTCCCGCTAAGAAATTTTGATCATTCGGGTTCGTTGGAAAGATATTCACTATTAGATTCCATTATTTTTGGTTTCACTAAAATCCGGATTGTTTTGCACCCGGTACATTCAATTGAAGTTTGAAATCGAATTATCGAACTACCGCGCCATTTTCAATTCTATTTATAATTATATATAATTATTTATATTCTAACGACGACGCGTATAATATATACGTTCGAATATATTCAAAATAAATTTCTCGTCGATATTATTTAAAATAATTCATTTTAAATAATCTAAATTCGCTAAAATGGCCAAAATAAAAATTTTAAACTGGCCCAGATTTTACGGGTTGTTACAATGAGTGAACTTCAAATTTCATCCCAACACCCGTGTGGGGTTTCAAACAATCAAACATAGATTTTAGTTGTGCAGTTGGGCGATGTGTAAAATTTATTGACCCAATCAATGTCCTTCAAATAGGTGTACATAAACAAACCGTCCGGTTTGTAAACGAATATTTTATTTTATTCACTTCACGTTAAAAATTATATTTTTTTTAACGATAAAACATTTTATTTTAACATTTTATTTCTATTCAGTTCATTCTTTAAATAAAATGATATTTTTATTTTTCTAACATATTTTAGAAAATTTCGGCGGCATAACGGCACGATACTAGAAGCGGGACAAGGCCTAGCCTTATCCCCGGTCTAGTGAAGGCCCACGCCATTCACACATCAATCAAATTCACCAAACAACCAAATTCAAATCAAATCATCTAACTAATTTATGCAACCAAACAAACAAGTCCATGGTCTGTGGACGATTGTGTCGGGTGCTACTAAACACCGTCTGCATCCTAGTATATATATATAACTAGAAAAAAAGAAATTGAAGAGTGAGAAATTCTCACCGATAGCTATCCAATCATCTTGACTCTTCTTCTGTAGAAGTCCTCGTCGTTCTCGCATCTTATCACTTTCGTCGCCCGTAGTCACTATATATATAAAAATCGAATTTTTACTTCGCTATTCAATATATAAAAATCGAATTTTTACACCGCTACTATATAGATAAAAATTATATTTTCACATCGATGTTCATATAGTAAAGATTATATTTTTATATCAAAGTATTTACATTTTCAAATCAAAGAGGTTTATATTTTTAAAATCAAAGAGGTTTATATTTTTAAAATCAAAGAGGTTTATATTTTTAAAATCAAAGAGGTTTATATTTTTAAATCAAAGAGGTTTATATTTTTAAAATCAAAGAGGTTTATATTTTTAAAATCAAAGCTACTTTAATTATAAAAATCAATGCTATTTCTATTTTACTTAACTAAGGTAATTAAAACATTAATTGCCTTCAACCATCCTCTGTATCACGCCAGAAGACAAACCCCATCGATCAAAATTAGGGTTGACCGCCGCTTTGCCACCAACGCGCCGGAGTTCAATCTGACATCTCCAGAGCGGGCGCCGGACCTCCCCCTTCAACGTTGACCAGCTCAGCCAACTCGATAGGCCCTGGCGGCGCGAAAGCAGCAACGAACGGCTCGAGTTAGAGCTCGTTTTTCTCCCACTATACACCACGAAATCGAACGAATTGGGTATGGATTGGAAGTTCATGAATTTCTCTTCAAAATTTGCTTTGGAGTGGGAGTGAGAAACAATTTGGATTGGGGGATTTTTAGGGAGAAAGAATCGAGCAGGAGGGTCCGTCGAACGTTGAAAAAAGGGGGGCGGGTTTGAGAGGGTTGACCGATATGAATTATTTGACTAGGGTTTTGACCCTTTGAAGATTATATACAAATGTTTTTTTTTAATTTAATTCAAATAATTGGTTCTCTTTCATTCGCATTCCAAATCCAACCCAACGACTATCCCCCTAGCCAAATACCCCCACCCCGGACACAATGGAATAGGTTTCGTAGGCCATTTCGGCTGTTACAGCCAGTTATTCTTCAAATTAAAGTATAAAACATTTAATTTTCAACTTTGAACGTACATTTTAATTTGCAGGGGCCACAAACTGATTCGAAAAATTCCAGAAAAATAAATCTGGCAATGTGGGGACGATACGGTCCCAACAAAACTGATTTCGTCGAATTCTGAGACCGTTTGAAAAATGGCCATTTTCCAGTCGATTAAAATCAACTAAAACTGGTCAAACGCGTTTTCCTTTGCCACTCTCACATATTGATTCGGAAAATTATGAAATTTGGAATCTAGCAATAATTCGACACTGCGGATCCAACAAAAGTGGTTTCGTCGAAATCCGAGGTCATTTGCAAAATGTCCATTTTTAAGGGCCTGAATTCCGTAGCGACTATTCCGAATTTTCAACTGGGCATATCTTTTGATTCCTGCTATGAAATTTCGATTCGTCAGATTCGTTGGAAAGATATCATCAATTAGATCCTAATGTTTTTGGTTTCACTAAAATCCGGATTGTTTTGCACCTGGTACATTCCATTGAAGTTTGAAATCGAATTATCGAACTACCGCGCCATTTTCAATTCTATTTATAATTATGTATAAATATTTATATTCTAACGACGACGCGCATAAATATATACGTTCTAAATATATTCAAAATAAATTTTCGTTCGTTTTTATTTAAAATGATTCATTTTAAATATTCAGAATTCGCTAAAATTGCAAAAATAAAAATTTTAAACTGGCCCATATTTTCCGGGTTATTACACTAATGGACTATGATCAGATAAAATTGGAGAAGGAATTAAGCAGAAAGATTTTGGCCAGAGATCAAAAAAGACGTGTTAGCAAAGAGATGATCAAGTTTACATAATGTTGCTGGGCCAGATCGAGCACAATTGGACCATGTGTAAGATAAACCATAACTTTGAACTGGAAACAAGGTGGATTTAATGATCATTTGATTAAGAGGAGCAATGTCTTTTAAAACAAGAGGACAACCACCAAATTTTTGGTTACTACTGTACATACAGTTAAAATCACCTCCTAAGATCCAAGGACCAGTTGATGGATTTAAAAGGTGAACAAATTCAAGAAAAGATGAACGAGAAGCAAGACAGTTTTGAGCATAGATTGATGTGAGTAGAAAGGTAGAATTTGTGGGAAGGTAAATGCATTTATAGTGGAGGAATTGGTCGGATTCAGATAACTTAGATAGATGAAAGAAACCAGAATGCCAAATCGTTAACAATCTTCCAAAAGAGGCTGCAGCTAAGTTATGATCAAAAGACCAGGATGGAGCTATGAATTTTGTTGCTTTTTCAGTTGACAAAAAATCCAGCTTTGTCTCAGAAATGCACATTAACTGGATATTATTTTCCTTTATCAATGTCTTTATTTCACACTGCTTTGAGGCTAGATTAGCCCCTCGAATATTCCAAAAACAAAATTGACTAATCATTTAAACAAGAGAGGGTCAACCATTTCATTGGGATGACTTCTTGTATGCCTTGATGAATGGGTTTTTGAGTTATTGGAAGGTAAATCATCTTCTGGGTTGTAATCTTTTCCATCATTTAGTTCCTCATCAGGAGGTATGTAATGTCCCGGGATTTTGAACGAAAACTAAAATATGTAGAAATTTTAAATGAATGATACATTAATAACTAAACTTATTAATGATGGATATTTTATTTATAAAAGTAAGAAAGGTGAGTAAAGCTTTTTCTTTACTACATGCAACTTGAATCAAATTTGTATACAACTACATCAAGAATTCTAATTCTTGAATCAAAGCATATACATAAACTTAGTAGCAAAAGCATAGCTAAACATTTAGAAAAATTTAATTTGTTTAAAGAACAAATTGGGTTAGCAAGCAAATAGATAACTTCATCATAAATTGCACCTACACTAAACTAGTTAAAGTTAGTGTATTTAACCAGTTGAAAGCATGAACACAAACAAGGTTTCTGCGCAAGAACCATGCAGCAAAAACAAAATGAATTAAGTGTTTTATATAGTTAATCACTTAACCATTTGAAAGTATGAAGTCCAACAAAGAACCTTGCGCAAGAAATGGTACAACAAAACAAATGGAATTTATGGATAGTATTAACACACATATGCACCTTGAGTTCTCTAGCTAAAACTTTAGTTAATCATTTAACTTTGTAAGGCTTAAACTCAGCCAAGTCTTCGCGCAAGGACAAAGCAAACTTTGCAACTGAAGCAAATGTGTAAGTAGCTCATTTTAATTCATTTCTTCACATAAGTATATAAGTAGACAAGAAAAGCTTTTTACAAGTGATTAGAGTTAAAAACACTTAAGTGTTTTAAGAAGATTGATGGAAGTAATTGCCATCATTCCCTTGTCTTGTGCAGGGAAAACAATTAATGCAGAGTGTACTTAAATGTAGACTTTAGAATTTAGTTAAAACATTTTAATGTGTGTAAAGTTTATTGCCAAAAGGTCTAAAAGGGGAAACTTCCTATTGTTTCATTCATCTACGTATGAAAGAGTTTATAGCAAGTTATTGATACTAAAGTACCATAGCGTTTATTGGTTTTGTCAAGCTTAAGAAACAATAGTGGACATAAGGACATCCACCATTTCTTGAGAAGGTTTTCTCAACAAAACTTAGCATCAAAAAGGGAAAACATTCTCTGTTTTAGCCTGAACACCTACGCATGTTTTGATCAGAGATAAAAAGGGATTTTTCTTATTTAAGAAATGAAAGAAAACAATTGTTTTATTTCTAGTTTATGCCAATAAATAGGTTGTTACTTTCTCTCTTTTGAATCACTTTATTTCGAGCTAACTAAAAAGGGAAAACAGGAAAACTTTAAAGCACGGCAACCAAGGCATTATTGTGAGTAAACTCTCACTGTATATCCTGCTATAATATTCATGCAAGTTGATGAGAGTTTGGTTATGTTTCTATTTAGTTTACTGCTGTATGTTTGCATGATTTAACCACACCTTGAACACCCCTATTGAATGCAACTTAAACCTGTAAATACCCTATCATAAACCCTTACTGGGTTGACATGTTAACGAATGCTTTGATGATGAATTTCTGAGAGTATTTAATTAGTTTATAAGTAGCATTGGGATCAACTATGTTTGCAAACCTTTAAGTGATGAACACATGTTTTAAGTATACCCTGTAAATGAAAACTGTGTAAACCCAAGTGCTGTTGAAAGCCATCTCTCGTAGCTGTGTTAAAGATCAAACACTAGTCTTTCATACTAGTGATCCATGCGAATGTATAAACAACATAAAACGAGTATATAAGTTCGTATAAGTCATTGTAAAATATATGTACTGTAAGAGGAATTCAAACCAGATTTTCAACCATCATAGATTTGAATCTCAGGGTTATAGATAGGATCGAAACACAGAAATATGATTTTAGAATCAAAAATCATGAATTTTAGTTAAGGGGATCAAGAGAAAAAATGTTATAATCGAAAAATGGAAAAGGGGTCAATGGTTTAAATCTACACGATAATAAATCGTGAAATCGAGCAAGTAGGGACGAAATGAGTTCTATAACTCAAGAAAATTGCAAAGCAATTTTTATAACATGTCGTTTTAGAGTTAAAAAGGATTTGGGGTTGGTTTCTCGTATTCGACTGGCTCGGGTTCATACCCAAACTGCACCACGCTGGTGGCAGCAGAGGGCACCGCACCAGTGGGGAACGGAAGGGTTGGCCGTTGTCGAGGGATGGCTGGAGGCGTCATACCTCCGGTGGCCTGAGGCGTTGGGCTGGGGGAGATTCTTGGATCGGGTTTTAACAGTCAGGATTGGCAAATGATTGGGCATAGGGAGTTATCCTTGGTCAGGGCATTGGGCACGGTGACTGAGAAGGTTGGTACTTTGGCACGGTTGGCATTTTGACAAGTGATCGGGCAAAAGGTTGGCACGATGACTGGAGTGGATCGGCAAGGGAAACCATAGTGTTTTCTGGACCTGGTACTTTGAAAATCGGAAGTACCACCTGGTACTTTGGCTGAGAAGAAATTACAGGTCACGACAAGGGATTTTTGGGCTGGAACACGGTGGCTAAGGCTTGGTATTTTGGCAATCGGAAGTACCACCTGGTACTTTGGTGGTTGGCTGGAAACCGAGTGCTGGGGTAGTTTTCCCATGCGCACACCGCAGTTTTAAAACTGATACTTGGTACTTTGATCAAAACATTTTCAAAATAGATTTTTGAACAAAGTTTTAAATTAAAAACATTTTATTTTAAAAATAGAAAGTAAAGAAGAATTATAAAATTAAATAAAAAGAGAAGTTTTATTTAAAAGATCGTAGACAAGTGAAGGGAAGGAAATAGCAGCATTACAAAGAGCAACGCTCGACTGTAGGAAGTCGAGGGTTTTGAATTTGTAAATTTAAAAATAGTTTATATAAATTATAAATTTCATTTATTTATGATAAAAGAGAGGTAAGAAAATGGTTTACAAGAAGAACAGAGATGTTAAACATCGTATAAGTTCAGATAACATACGATGTAAAACACGCTTGTGCGACGCACACGCTTTACGTACTCAAATTTAAAAGATGTGTAAACTGAAATAAAAAGCATGTTAAGTTGATAATTTAATATCAGTTATAAAAGACATTGCATATATCGATTCGAAGAGACCGGAATAAACATTCCACTTCAATTCGATTTCTACGTTGCAAGTCGAAGATTATTAAGAATAATAAAAGACGGAGTAATACAAGAATTATTTTATAAATCCTGGGTAGAAATTTCCTAAGATGGGTTTATAAAATAATGTCTTCGGTTTATCCAGTCCTAGGACAACTTGTAAGGACGAACGTCTGACAGAGTACTCCTAAACTAATCATGTACATTGATCTTTTCAAACATAGTTATGAGTGGCAGAGGAATTCGTTTCTCTTGCTTTATACTTGTAATATATTTTTGAAGAAGTCAATTAGTAAAGTAGCGGGTTTGACGATGTGACGTTCAAAGCAAATAAAAAGCATGTGTCAGGCTAAGTTTAGCTTCAAGCTTCACAACCAGGAAATGACAAAAATCGGGCAGACAGCATGGCTATGTGGGTAGCTCCCATTAGGGTGTACTATTGCCTATCTAGAGATATTCCTTTATATTAATGCTGTCCTATTCGGGAAATGGTTGTCGTACACAACCATTGGTGATATACATTCGATACACTCAAGAGAAATGAGTGGTCGGTCATGTGTGGCCAGGTTGCAAGAAGTTCTTGTTGAACCCAGTGTATTCCTCTCTGGAGGTACACTATCGGAAGGT
The DNA here is from genome assembly GCA_030737875.1 of Allium sativum. Taxonomy (NCBI): domain Eukaryota; kingdom Viridiplantae; phylum Streptophyta; class Magnoliopsida; order Asparagales; family Amaryllidaceae; genus Allium; species Allium sativum. Next base: position 560,811,152 of record CM060919.1, on the reverse strand, counting down.
GGTTCCATACCTTGTCATAGTTGGAAATCCATTTACCATAAGTGTTAAACGGTTTTGTTTGTATACTATATAAGTAGAATGTGAGATGAAAGCATTTCTACAAGATTCTAAATTATTGTGAAAACCCTAGACATTATCATAATATCTGCTTAAATTATACAAACTGTTTTGATTCTCATAAGGTAAAAACCCGTTCCGTACTTACGGTGTGGTCTTATGAGTATGATTTTATTTCTTATATTGTTTTAAAATCGTTTACTCACACCAGTCCCCGACTGACCCAAAGTTTATTTTTGTGTTTTAGTTAAACTCTTGGGTATTCATAACACTTGTTTTGAATATACAAGTGATCCAGGTCTTGACTTACTTTTGGAGTAGCAGGATGGGAAGGATCTGAAAATGTTGGCTTATCTATGTATAATTAACTACAAGTGTTTTAACCATGATGTTATGTATAATTATCTTCAAGTTAGAATCACAACATTAAGTATGTAATTTGTGATGAAATGTATCCGTATGTATGAAGTACTCTAATGTACTTGACTTATGATATGTAATATTTTGGGTTGTTATATTATGATCAAGTTCCGCTGTGAGATTCTGATGTTTTCTGTAGTTTATCTTCTATCTATCTTTTATTCTTATATAATGATACAACTTCCGAAGTGTTCGAAAGTTAGGTCGTTACAGTTGGTATCAGAGCTTAGGTTACTGTATACCTAGGCTTTGGGTGAGTATTGAGAGAGCGTATTTGAAATTAGATATTATTATATATAATATAGATACATACTTAGAAGGGATTGACTTAATTTATATGATTAATTAATTTGTCATCCATTCAAGTTTTTATTTTCAACCCGGTATATTTAGGTGATTAAGTATGAGTAACCGTGGACGAAGAGGTCGATCTAGTGGAACCACCACTATATTCAGGTGATTAAGTATGAGTAACCGTGGACGAAAAGGTCGATCTAGTGGAACCACCACTACCAATGGGCATGCCACCAACCCGAATCAAGTAGAAACTGTGGAAGAAGTTATCCCAGTTCAACCAAGTGAAAATTTTGCAACTATCTGCAAGGAGTATAACACTCTAGGAGGGAAGGTTTTCAAAGGAATCGAATCGTTCATTGAATTTCAAGCGTGGTTGAGATCATGTGAGAGGATTTTCAAAGGACTGAATTTGAATGATGAAAAGAAACATCTTTTGGCTTTGTGGCAACTTCAAGGAGCTGCTGCAATCTGGTGGGACGCACAGACAACGAATGTTCCAGAAGATGACTTTACTTGGGAAAAATTCAGGGTAGAGTTCAAAGCACAATTTCTTCCAGCAGCAGGCAAAATGAGGATGTACCAGGATTTCATAGATCTTAAGCAAGGAAACATGTCGATAGAAGATTACAAGAATAAGTTTAATGCACTATCCTGTTTTCGGCCATAACTGATCAATACCTCGCTTAAGAAAAACGAGACGTTCATAGCGGGTTTGAAGGATAATTTGCAAGTGAAGATGATTGGGCATCTGAAAAGTACACTTGTTGACTTAGTAGACATGGAAATTCGTTATGAAGCACTGGATACGAAGAAGCCTATGGCAAAGGCACAAACAGGAGAAGCTAGTGGAGAAAATACCCTTAAGAGGAAATTTAATCCAAATTGGAAAGGAAAAAGAGAAATGGGAGAGAAGGCTAAAGAACGTTTCAAGGATACAATGTGCCACAACTGTAAAGAAAAGGGACACATCGCTAGGTTCTGTAAGAAGCCAGCAGTGCAAACCCCACAACAGCCTCAACAACAACCTCAGCGTCAACCTCAGCATCAACCTCAGCGTCAGACTCAGCATCAACCCCAACAGCATCAACAACAGCAAGGACCTGGAAATGCCATGGTTATGAAGAGTCTATGCTATAATTGTCATCAGCCTGGGCACCTGATCAAGGATTGTCCGCTTATGAAGAGGGCACAACAAACCAAAGTTTATACTATTAAGAATGAAGCATCAACTTCTCAGGACGTGAAAGGGAAGGGAGTTCTAGAAGGTACCTTAAATTTTAATGGAATTGATCTTCATGTTTTATTTGATACTGGCGCCTCGTATAGTTTCATTTCATCTCGAACCATAGGAAAATTTCAACTTACCCCAAGAATTTCTACAAATCCGATTTGCGTATCTAATCCCATTAGCGGAAAGACGGAATTAAAAATGTTTTGCGGTAACATAGCCCTCTCATACCTTTCACATTTCTTTATGTTCGATGTTTTGGATTTTAAGGGATTTAATTTCATATTCGGTTTAGACTGGTTGAGTAAATTCCAAGCTAAGATAAAATGCGACAAAGAAATCGTAACTCTGATAACTAATATTGGAAGCAAAGCTAGGATACCGTGTGGGAAACCCGGTATTCATACGTGTAGTTTCTTGTATGCTTTGGAAACATCACAAGAAAATCTGGAGATGGTAGAAATAGTCAGAGATTTCTCCGACATATTTGAAGAGGTTACTAGTTTACCTCCTCATCGCGAAATAGAATTCCGAATTGATTTAATCCCAAATGCAAGACCTTTAGTTCAACCAAAACGACAAATGGCATCAAGAGAAGTTAAAGAACTTGAGGAGCAGACTCAAGATTTATTAGCTAAAGGCTTAATCAAACCAAGTTTTTCAAGTTCGGGTTCAGCAGTAGTTTTTGTGGTAAAATCTGATGGGTCACTGAGATTATGTGTTGATTATAGAGAGCTGAACAAGGTGACCATTAGAAATAAATATCTTTTACCTAGGATAGACGATCTTTTCGATCAATTAAATGGAGCTACCATATTTTCATAGATGGATTTAGCAACAGGTTTCCACCAGTTAAGAATTTCTGAAGATAGTATTCCTTTAGCTGCCTTCAGAGGACCGGATTTCTTTTATGAATGGTTAGTAATGCCATTTGGACTAACCAACGCACCGGCATATTTTGTTGACCTGATGAACCACGTCTTTAGGAAAATTCTAAACAAGTTTGTCCTAATTTTTATTGATGATGTTCTGATTTATTCAAAGACTGAAGAAGAACACCGATATCATCTTAGAGTAGTATTAGAAACTCTAAGAGAGAATGTATTAAAGGCGAAGTTTTCAAAATGCCATTTCTGGCGATCCGAAGTAAGATTCTTGGGGCATATTGTAAATGGAGATGGTATATCTGTGGACCCAATCAAAGTGGAAACGGTGCAAGAATGGAAACAACCCCGAACGCCGACGGAAGTTCGTAGTTTCTTAGGATTGGCAGGATACTACAGGAGGTTTATCCAGGATTATTCTAAGATATCCTCTCATCTAACTAAGTTGACTAAGAAGGGTGAGAAATTTATTTGAACTTTGAAATGTAAAGAGGCTTTTAAGGAATTAAAAGGGAAGTTAACAGAAGCACCAGTTCTAGCTGTTCCCGACGGAGAGAGTGGATTCATAGTATATACTGACGCTTGTGGAGTCGGACATGGCGCAGTCTTAATGCATAATAGACGTGTAATTGCGTATGATAGTTGACAATTGAAACTACATGAGAAGAATTATGCCACACACGATCTAGAAATTTTGGCAGTCGTGTTTGCATTGAAGATGTGGAGACATTATCTATTAGGAGAGAAGTTCGAGCTTTTTACAGACCACAAGCCATTGAAATATCTGTTCACTCAGAAAGATCTAAATCTAAGGCAACAAAGGTGGTTAGAATTCCTTCTAGCATATGACCTGGATTTTATCTATATGCCAGGTAAAGCTAATGTAGTGGCAGAAATGCAATCTTATCTCTTTTAGAAGTTACTCCGACGCTCCAAAGAAGAATAATTGGAAACCAAAGAAGAGATACTACTCTGGAGAAATCAATTCAAGGAGTTATGAAGAAAGAGGAGTCAGATTTTGAATTGGATAATCAGGGTGTTCTCAAGATAAATGGGAGACTGTGTGTTCCTGATATTGATGGACTAAGGCAAGAAGTGTTAACCGAATGTCATGAGTCAAAGTTGAGTATTCACCCAGGAGTTCAGAAGATGTATAAAGACATGAAACGCATATTTTGGTGGCCTAGAATGAAGAAGGACATTTTGACTTATGTAAATAATTGTTTGAACTGTCAGCAAATCAAAGGTGATCACCAGAAAACAGCGGGATTACTGCAACCATTGGAGATTCCCAGTTGGAAATGGGAAATGATATCCATGGATTTTATCGATGGGTTACCCAAGACTAGGAGGGGATATGAAGGAGTTTGAGTTATCGTAGATCGGCTAACGAAGAGTGCACACTTCATTCCGGTGAAACCTACATGAACTGCAGCTTCGCTAGCCGAGATTTTTATGAAAGAGATTGTACGTATACATGGAGTTCTAGTAAGTATTGTAAGCGATAGAGATCCCATTTTTACTAGTAAATTCTAGGAAGCACTTCAAACAACTTTGGGTACTAAGCTGAATTTCAGCATGGCTTACCATCCTCAAACGGACGGCCAAACGGAGACGGTGAACCGAATTTTAGAAGACCTGTTGAGAGCATGTATTCTTGACTTTGGAGGATCATGGGAAGATCACTTGTATCTAGTAGAATTCTCCTACAACAATAGTTATCAAGCCAGTATAGGTATGGCACCTTACGAAGCTCTCTATGGAAGACCGTGCAGATCACCAACTTGTTGGGTTGAGTCTGGTAATAAACTTGTTCTCGGTCCAGATATGATCCGAAAGGCAACAGAGAAGGTTGAGTTAGTTAAGAGTAGGATGAAAGAAGCCCGGGATCGATAGAAAAGTTACGCAGACAAAAGGCGAAGGGATCAAAAAAATTCTGTTGAAGATCTAGTGTTTGTGAAGATTGCACCTATCAGAGGAGCAATCAGATTTGGTAAAATAGGGAAGTTAGCTCCACGATTTATAGGACCTTTCCGTGTTATTGAGAAGATTGGATCACTAGACTATCGAGTAGAATTACCTGAAAGAATGGTAGGGATTCACAATGTTTTTCACGTATCCCATCTTCGGAAGTGTGTTCATGACCCGCCTTTGATTTTGGAACCATCCGTTCAGGAAGATCTCGAGATTGAACCAGACATGACTGTGATTCGATATCCATTCTATGTAATTGGTAAAGAAGAGAAGCAACTCCAGAGCAAGATTGTGAAGCTACTTAAAATACAATGGAGCAAGAACCCAAATGACTGCACTTGGGAGACAGAGAAGCACGTCAAGGAGTTTTATCCGAACTTTGTTATAGACTAAGTGTCAGTTTATTGTATGTTTGATCAGATATTATCGTATGTTGGATGTTATCATATGTATCGTTTTGGATGTTACCCTATGTTAGAAATGAAATTATGGACTTTTTCATTTTTATCAGAATGTGTTATTGAGGACTCAGTATTCTTAGGGCTTATGAACTTTTTACAGTTTATTTTCACTTTCTGATATATGTTCCTTATTATCAGATGACACTCCAGTTCAAGAGGACTGCTAGGAAGAGATTGACCCCCTTACAGATATTGAGACTCTGTGACAGTGTCTGTATTCATGAGTTAGTAGGTTCTAGCGATAGGAGTGAGATAGTACCACCCTGAGATGATGAGGGTAGAGATATGGATTCAGATGATCCCATCACAGGACAGCCAGAGCCTATGGAGGAGGAGGAGAGCGTAGATTTTTCTGAGGACCAGAAGGATGTAGAGGACGGAGGGGGCCAGCAGATGGATTATGATAGTGGAGAGGGAGACGACAGTAGCGATGATGACGATGACTCAGTTATGGGATTTGAGGAGATAGATGAGAACGAAGAGATGGAGGAGGAGGAAGAAATGGAAGAAGAAGAAGAGCCAGATGAGGAAGATCAAGTCGTACCGGAACTCATGCAGGTAGATCCAGTAGTAGAGACTCCGCCCATCGAGCCAGATGGTCAGTTTCCTGCTGCGTGGGTGCAGTATATCCATGACTTGTTGGAGTACCATGCTGTGGGAGGCTATCAGGAGTGTATAGAGGACTTTGTTTATCCAGACATGATGTTGCACCTGCCTTCACCTGTTGAGGTCATTTGCACATCGGATGTTGAGGAAGATGAGGGAGTGGAAGTAATTTGCATATCAGACGATGAGGATGTGGATGAAGATGACGATGTAGTTGAGGTCATCAATATCTCTGATGACGAAGTGGTTGACGTTATCGAGATTAGTAGCGACGACTCTGAGTAGGAGGGTATGTTATGTTTGTATATAGGACTTTTATCGGACTATAACTCGAGCTAGTCGAGTATAGCACTTGTTATCGCACTATGACTATAACTCGAACTAGTCGGGTATAGCACTTATCGTATTATCTGTAGTAACTAATATGATGGTTTATGACATATCACTTTTGGCTTGATATACATCTGTGGTTTACAAATTTCGAGGACGAAATTTTCATAAGGGGGTAGATTGTAATGTCCCGGGATTTTGAACGAAAACTAAAATATGTAGAAATTTTTAATGAATGATACATTAATAACTAAACTTATTAATGATGGATATTTCATTTATAAAAGTAAGAAAGGTGAGTAAAGCTTTTTCTTTACTACATGCAACTTGAATCAAATATGTATACAACTACATTAAGAATTCTAATGCTTGAATCAAAGCGTATACATAAACTTAGTAGCAAAAGCGTAGCTAAACATTTAGAAAAAAATAATTTATTAAAGAACAAATTGGGTTAGCAAGTAAATAGATAACTTCATCATAAATTGCACCTACACTAAACTAGTTAAAGTTAGTGTATTTAACCATTTGAAAGCATGAACACAAACAAGGTTTCTGCGCAAGAACCATGCAGCAAAAATAAAATGAATTTAGTGTTTTATTTAGTTAATCACTTAACCATTTGAAAGTATGAAGTCCAATAAAGACCCTTGCGCAAGAAATGGTACAGCAAAACAAATGGAATTTATGGATAGTATTAACACACATATGCACCTTGAGTTCTCTAGCTAAAACTTTAGTTAATCATTTAATTTTGTAAGGCTTAAACTTAGCCAAGTCTTGGCGCAAGGACAAAGCAAACTTTTCAGCTGAAGCAAATGTGTAAGTAGCTCATTTTAATTCATTTCTTCACATAAGTATATAAGAAGACAATAAAAGATTTTGACAAGTGATTAGAGTTTAAAACACTTTAGTGTTTTAAGAAGATTGATGGAAGTAATTGCCATCATTCCCTTGTCTTGCGTAGGGAAAACATTTAATGCAGAGTGTACTTAAATGTAGACTTTAGAATTTAGTTAAAACATTTTAATGTGTGTAAAGTTTATTGCCAAAAGATCTAAAAGGGGAAACTTCCTATTGTTTCATTCATCTACGTATGAAAGAGTTTATATCAAGTTATTGATACTAAAGTACCATAGCATTTATTGGTTTTGTCAAGCTTAAGAAACAATAGTGGATATAAGGACATCCACCATTTCTTGAGCAGGTTTTCTCAACAAAACTTAGCATCAAAAAGGGAAAACATTCTCTGTTTTAGCCTGAACACCTGTGCATGTTTTGATCAGAGATAAAAAGGGATTTTTCTAATTTAAGAAATGAAAGAAAACAATTGTTTTATTTCTAGTTTATGCCTATAAAAAGGCTGTTACTTTCTCTCTTTTGAATCACCTTATTTCAAGCTAACTAAAAAGGGAAAACAGGGAAACTTTAAAGCATGGAAACCAAGGCATTATTATGAGTAAACTCTCACTGTATATCCTGCTATAATATTCATGCAAGTTGATGAGAGTTTGGTTATGTTTCTATTTAGTTTACTACTGTATGTTTGCATGATTTAACACTACGCCATAGATGGCCTATCGCAACGAAAAACCATGGTGTTGCTAGCTACAATGTTGTTGTTGCTATGCTATTTTTTGTCTATTGCAACGCATGCTTCAATGAGTTGGCATAGATATCAAATTGTGTTGCAGTAGCTATTCATATATTCAGATTATAAAAGTTAAAAAATAATGACACCTCAGTGATCCACACCTTTTGTTAAAATAAAATCCCAACCATTCAATCAACACCCTTATCTACACCTTACCCATTTCTAATTCCCGTTGTTATTTTCCTTTACCCACTTATTTTCATTTTCCCAAAATTTTTAAAATTAATCAAAATTTACAATTAATTTTACAATTGGTGAGTTCAATCTTTCGATCTACAAAAAATATAACCCCAAATTCGAGGAAGGAGACAAACGATCCTCCTCAAAAAATACAGTCGTTCAAGCTTTCGATCTACAAATTATATAACCCCAAATTGCATAGTATACAGATCCCATAATCCTTCGCTTCTTCCAGTTATCCACCCCAAAAAATACCTAAACTATAGCAGTTTTTCCCAATCGATACGACAGCAGAATTGGGATTAGCTCGAATTCATAGAGTCTCGCATCCCAGGTTGTCTAAGGTCAGAGAAGAGCTGTAATCATTGTTGGAGTTGCAGAGGAAACAACGAGGTGGAAAAGCACGGAAGAGGTATAATAGAAACCAAAACCCTAAATCAGTTGCCCTTAAGAACACGATTTATGCGACCCTAATCCCCGAATTTTTTAATTCATGCAAAAGTTAATTAATTGGTATTGATGGCTTTGTATTTTAAAAGTATAATTTGGATTCTAACATGTACTCTGTAATTTAGAAAATGGATTCGACAGGAAATAATTTGTTAGGAAAGTTAAAACAAAATTAGTTGCCCATTTGACAGTTTATCTCTGAACCTTCAAGCCGATTAGAATTATATAAGCTGGCTTGCATATAAAACTTGTTATGCTTGTTGCTGCTCGATCGGTAGCTGTGGAGACCTCAGCAATGTACTGAACCATCGAACAAAAAAAGGCTAAAATTCTTGTTGCTGCTTATGTATTCAGCTTATTTTTGGCGTTGACAATACATATCACTAGATAGATGCATGCACACAGACACTATTTCTGGTATTGACACAATATGTATATATGTATACATATATATATATATATATAACTATTTTAAATGCATGCGCACAGACACTTGTAATTGGCAAATACTAACTGATCTTATCGTATACGCTTGTAATTGGCAAATACTAACTGATCTCAGCCATACACAATTTGATTTAATTATGTAGTTGACTCCACTGTGTTATTAAAGTACTGATCATGGGAAAATTGATGGTTGATATGAGTTTGAGACAGAGAAACAAAGGAAATTGATGGGAATCATTAACATTGCTGCTCGATTGGTAGCTGTGGAGACCTTGAGCATTTTTCATGGCGTTTGAAACATCAGGTTGAATGTTATGTTTCTTTATTACTTTGTTTTTCCATATGTTCATGGAACTGAGTTGTTGATGCTATGGTATTTGGTTTGCAGAGCTTAGATCATTTTCAAATGCCCAAAATATATGTATGCAATTTCAGTCAATCGTTTTTAGTAAGCAATAAGATGATCTCTTCATCAGTTATCGACCCTAGCTCCATGGCTCTTTTCATTAAGTGGTGTAATGACGAAATGGTTTATCAGTCACTGTGGATGCAAAAGGGAAGATCAGTGTTTCACAAAGGTTAGTCTTTGCAGGCGTAATCAATCCACTACAATTGTTTATTGTGCGCTTTCTTTTTTATGATAACTGTTTATCAGTTCTTCAAGCAAGGAAATCAAGTTTGGGCAAGAGAGAAACGAGAAGACAGAGAAGAAAACAGGGAAAAAAAGAAGGCCAAGGAAGAAAAAGGTATTGATGAAACTAGCGACAATATAGATAATAAACATCATGTTTCTAAAGCTATTCACAAGTTGGTTGCTTGGTCACCTTCACACACACACACACGTACATTACTGTGGCTTCTTAGAAGGAAATAATTAGGGTCATTCTGGCTAATTTCTTAGCTAAGTTACATAGCAAAATTCGTCACAAGTCATAAGCAATATATACACAACTTATAACATATCTATTAGTGGTTCTTCATTGAGGAAGCGGAAATGAACAAAACTAATTGCTTTAATTTTGGCTGTCAGTTGGGAACTGGCAGGCAGTTATAGGTAAACTGCCATCACCAGCAGTGGTAAACTGCCGCTGTCGCCACCTGCATGGTGGCCGCTGCCTTGGAGCAGCATAATGGAGGTTTATATATGATTCCACGTGAGAGGTATTATTATCTTGTTCTCTTAGAAATTAGTATTTTATTTTGGTTTCTTAACTATGTTACTTTTATATATGAAGCTTGGAAATCGCATATCAAGGCTTATGAAACAAGAGTCTATTTCTTCGAAAACTGCAGTAATTTGAAGGTTAGTATGCATGACACACACTTCTCTCCATTTACATGCAAATCTTCATGTTCGAGCATTATAAAAATTATAATCCTTTATGCTTGTTTTTCTAATGTATGCATTCATTAGAGCCTTGCCAAGGACGAATATGTGACTAATCATGTTTCAGCGGTGGTCCCACCAGAGGAAATAGGGGTGAAATTTGATCGTATTGGTGCTCTTGAGGGTGTAAAGACAACCTTGAATGAACTTGTAATACTACCTATGAGGAGGCCTGAATTGTTTGCACGTGGAAATTTACTTCAGGTATACTTTTTGTCCACTTTCACCAGTATACCAATTAGAATTATCTACCTTTAATTGCAAGTATGGTTCATCTTGCAATCCTTGCCGATTTTTTATTTCATGTTTGGTCATATTGGCTACTTCTTAATCATCCAGGGTGAAAGAGAATGCTCCTATTATGTTAGAACTGGACAATCCAAATTTGGGTCAACTTGCAAATTAAATCATCCTGAGCTCGTTGGGTCGATGATGGTATCACCAGGCATAGTTCCAGTTTTGGGTTGGAATCCATACAAGGTTAGCAGCGTAGCATACTAGGCATAATCATTTTCGTATATTTTTTCTTGCTTATGGTTGTATGTGTGAGTCTGTATATGAGTGAATCGAGTGACAATGTGGTGAGGAATGTATGTAAATATGAATGATGCAGTAATATACGAGTGAATGTACAATAATGGAGTCAGAAATTGTATCATTTGAAATGTTGAAATAAAATATTTATTTGAATAAAATACTATGTTTGAATACTGTGTTTTAATGATATTTATTATAATATTATGAAAATTTTGATTAATAGCAGTTGAGGTATAATTACTTTTAATAGTTGTAAAATAAATTTTAACAACTGCTAGAAACAGTTGTAAAAAAGGTTGACTTTGTTACAATTGCCAGCTGTACTAGACATATTACAACTGTTTTTGGAAGTTGCGAAAGGGTATTTTTTGTTGTATTGGTACCTATGGCAACACCTATACCGATATTGCCATAGAGTCGCAAAGGCGTTGCCTTTGACTCTAAGGCAACGCGGCAAAAGGCAACCCCAAAAAAGTGTTGCCATAGATCATTTTTTTCCTGTAGCAACACTTTTTGGCACCTACTACGTCACTTCTCCGGGGTTGCCGTAGGCCATCTATGGCAAAGTGTAACCTAACCTTGAAAACCCATGTTGAATGCAACTTAAATCTGTAAATACCCTGTCATAAACCCTTACTGGGTTGATATGTTAACGAATGCTTTGATGATGAATTTATGAGAGTATTTAATTAGTTTATAAGTAGCATTGGGATCAACTATGTTTGCAAACCTTTATGTGATGAACACATGTTTTAAGTATACCCTGTAAATGAAAACTGTGTAAACCCAAGTGTTGTTGAAAGCCATCTCTCATAGCTGTGTTAAAGATCAGACACTAGTCTTTCATACTAGTGATCCATGCGAATGTATAAACAACATAAAACGAGTATATAAGTTCATATATTTCACTGTAAAATATATGTACTGTAAGAGGAATTCAAACCAGATTTTAAACCATCACAGATTTGAATCTCAGGGGTATAGACAGCATCAAAACACAGAAATATGATTTAGTTAAGGGGATCAAGAAAAAAAATGTTTTAGTCGAAAAATGGAAAAGGATTTTTATAACATGTCGTTTTATAATTAAAAAGGATTTGGGGTTGGTTTCTCGTATTCGACTGGCTCGGGTTCATACCCAAACTGCACCACGCTGGTGGCAGCAGAGGGCACCGCACCAGTGGGGAACGGAAGGGTTGGCCGTTGTCGAGGGATGGCTGGAGGCGTCATACCTCCGGTGGCCTGAGGCGTTGGGCTGGGGGAGATTCTTGGATCGGGTTTTAACAGTCAGGATTGGCAAATGATTGGGCATAGGGAGTTATCCTTGGTCAGGGCATTGGGCACGGTGACTGAGAAGGTTGGTACTTTGGCACGGTTGGCATTTTGACAAGTGATCGGGCAAAAGGTTGGCACGATGACTGGAGTGGATCGGCAAGGGAAACCATAGTGTTTTCTGGACCTGGTACTTTGAAAATCGGAAGTACCACCTGGTACTTTGGCTGAGAAGAAATTACAGGTCGCGGCAAGGGATTTTTGGGCTGGAACACGGTGGCTAAGGCTTGGTATTTTGGCAATCGGAAGTACCACCTAGTACTTTGGTGGTTGGCTGGAAACCGAGTGCTGGAGTAGTTTTCCCATGCGCACACCGCAGTTTTAAAACTTGTACTTGGTACTTTGATCAAAACATTTTCAAAATAGATTTTTGAAAAAAGTTTTAAATTAAAAACGGTTTAATTTAAAAATAGAAAATAAAGAAGAATTATAAAATTAAATAAAAAGAGAAGTTTTATTTAAAAGATCGTAGACGAGTGAAGGGAAGGAAATAGCAGCATTACAAAGAGCAGCGCTCGACTGTAGGAAGTCGAGGATTTTGAATTTGTAAATTTAAAAATAGTTTATATAAATTATAAATTTCATTTATTTATGATAAACGAGAGGTAAGAAAATGGTTTACAAGAAGAACAGAGATGTTAAACATCGTATAAGCTCAGATAACAAACGATGTAAAATACCATGTGCGACGCACACGCTTTACGTGTTCAAATTTAAAAGATGTGTAAACTAAAATAAAATCCATGTTAAGTTGATAATTTAGTATCATTTATAAAAGACATTACGTATATCGATTCGAAGAGACCGGAATAAACATTCCACTTCAATTCGATTTCTACGTTGCAAGTTGAAGATTATCAAGAATAATAAAAGACGGAGTTATACAAGAATTATTTTATAAATCCTGGGTAGAAATTTCCTAAGATGGGTTTATAAAATAATGTCTTCGGTTTGTGCAGTCCCAGGCCAACTTGTAAGGACGAACGTCTGACAGAGTACTCCTAAACTAATCACGTACATTGATCTTTTCAAACATAGTTATGAGTGGCAGAGGAATTCGTTTCTCTTGCTTTATACTTGTAATATATTTGTGAAGAAGTCAATTAGTAAAGTAGCGGGTTTGACGATGTTACGTTCAAAGCAAATAAAAAGTGTGTGTCAGGGTAAGTTTAGCTTCAAGCTTCACAACCAGGAAATGACAAAAATCGGGCAGGCAACATGGCTATGTGGGTAGCTCCCATTAGGGTGTACTATCGCCTATCTAGAGATATTCCTTTTTATCAATGTTGTCCCATTTGGGAAATAGTTGCCATACACAACCATTGTTGATATACATTCGATACACTCAAGAGAAATGAGTGGTCGGTCATGTGTGGCCGGGTTACAAGAAGTTCTTGTTGTACCCAGTGTATTCCTCTCTAGAGGTACACTATCGGAAGGTGGTTCCATACCTTGTCATAGTTGGAAATCCATTTACCATAAGCGTTAAACGGTTTTGTTTGTATACTATATAAGTAGAATGTGAGATGAAAGCATTTCTACTAGATTCTAAATTATTGTGAAAACCCTAGACATTATCATAATATCTGTTTAAATTATACAAACTGTTTTGATTCTCATAAGGTAAAAACCCGTTCCGTACTTACGACGTGGTCTTATGGGTATGATTTTATTTCTTATCTTGATTTAAAATCATTTACTCACACCAGTCCCCGACTGACCCAAAGTTTATTTTTGTGTTTTACTTAAACTCTTGGATATTCATAACACTTGTTATGAATAGACAAGTGATCCAGGTCTTGACTTACTTTTGGAGTAGCTGGATGGGAAGGATCTGAAAATTTTGGCTTATCTATGTATAATTAACTGCAAGTGTTTTAACCATGATGTTATGTATAATTATCTGCAAGTTAGAATCACAACGTTAAGTATGTAATTTATGATGAAATGTATCCGTATGTATGAAGTACTCTAATGTAGTTGACTTATGATATGTAATATTTTGGGTTGTTATATTATGATCATGTTCCGTTGTGAGATTCTGATGTTTTCTGTAGTTTATCTTCTATCTATCTTTTATTCTTATATAATGATACAACTTCCGAGGTGTTCAAAAGTTGGGTCGTTACAAGGTACATTTTCCTTTAAGACAACTTTCTTTTTCCTTTTTGTTTTCTTTTTACTCCCAAAAGATGAAACTTCTGCTAAAGATGATGAAGAATTCTTAATAGATGAGGCATTAACAGGAGGAGGTAAAATGATGTGAGGGGGAAGAGATAAATGTGAATAAGGGGAAGATGTGTGAACATTAAAAATGAAGGACGAATTGGAAGGGGACTGAGAACTGAAAGAAGAGGCACATGACATGGTGCAAATATTTGGGATTGATAAAGAAGATGAAGCACAGTTTAAGGTTGTTTAATTTAAACATGGGGCAGCTTGATTAACTGGAGATGAAGATGCATTTGAGATATTTATAGAATTGAAAATATATGAATCAGACAAATTCACAGAAGGGTCATCAGAATGTTCATTTAGAATAGAAAATGGATTATTAACATGAAACTCCTTGGCAACTGCTTCTTTTAAGATTCCATCAAAATTGACATTTCTATCTTCATTATTTTGAATGGTAAAATTCCCTTGCTCATCAACAATTATAACATTTTGATTATCTCTTTTATGAAGCTCCATGTTAATATCCATTTCCTCTTCATTATTAACTTCCTTATATAAGACAGAGATTCCACCACCTACTATTTCCACTACATTCTCCATTGCCTTATTCACATCACCAGCTACATCAGTATTATAACCATTTTCCTTTCTCATCCACACCTTCTTCTTTTTGTTTGTGACTTTATTCCACCCTTGATTTTCTTGAGTTTGCACTACAGTTTTCATGTATCTTCTTTCCACTTGCCTCTGCATTACAGGTGGGTCAACTTTATTCCTCAACTCAGATCTATTAACCTCATTCATATTTGCAGGCTCAACATGCTTCTTTGCAAACAACTCACAATTGATAGTTTCATGACCAAATATTTTGCAATGGGTACATATCATTGGTGTCCAATCATATGACACCTAAACAGAATGACAACTTTCACCTAGGTCGGGAACCTCAATACAATCTGGCAATTCAAAGTATGGAGAGATTTCTACCAAGGCCTTAGCATATATACCTTTGGAGCTTTTCTGTACTCGAATCAAAACAAATGAGACGCCCCGCATGACATGCTAGCCAGTTTATGCCTATCAAAGTCCATAAAAGAAGAGGAATTCTATGTAAGTGAATCCAGATGGGGACCTTTTTGATTTGAGACTGTGAATTATCAATTGATGGATCCCATTCATTAATGATAAACATTCTACCCTTGATGAAAATTGGATCAGATCTCAACACTCTTTCCCTTTCCAGATCATTTGCAAATTTAAAATAGAAAAACATTCCATCTGACTTGATACTAACCTCCCCTTTTAATTTCCACACTTTTAACAAAGAATTGACAACTGTAAGATAAGAGAGAGTACCGTCAACAAAGAAACCAACCGGATATTTTTTTCCCAATTCTTCATCCCTTCCGATTTGACCAAATCTGGAACATGATTAGGCTGCCCATCCCTTGTTATATCAAAGTGAATTGGTTTATATGACCCAGCATTCTTCGGCAATGAGTTAAACTTTTAATAGAAAAAGAAGATGTGCTAGAGGTGTTTGACAAAAGGTTTACACCAAGATTAGATGAATTACCAGAGCAATTAAAAGATGAAGGAGCTTCTTGAGCATTAGAATCGGAAATTAAAGAATCAAGAACCACTGATTTCCCTTTAGCAAGAGAAGAATTAATATGGGTGTATCTCTTAGACTTAGTGCTAAGCGACTAAAGTTATGTAATTCCTTTTCTATAAAAATGAATTATTAGTCTTGAGTGCTTATATTTCTTTCCTATCATGTTCTTGCTGATATGTTTTAGCAAGACTTAGCCGTGTATTTTACACTCGGATCAAATCGAGATTTTACAGGTTAATACCTGATGTAAATATCAGTTTGTCTAGCTTTTGCTTATGAATTCATTATCACCTTTTGGATGCTTTAACATATGTTAAGGAGTTAGTTGTTTTATTCGTAAATGTCATATGTATATATTATTTCATGGGCATATTATATTTATTAGTGGTTTATATAACCACCCTAGTGTATATCACTATGTATTGTACTTGATGTATCTGTGTATATAGTTGTATATATTGTCTTATGGCATGTGGCATTAATTGATATTATGTTTTGTTCTGAACCGATCCTTATCCACCATAGTATTACATTAGACGAATTAAATAAGTCGATCCACATAAGATAAAAAAAAGAAATTTTGTACACCCGACTGACGTGTTTGATACTCATTTAATATTAAAATCATGGATGGTCGCTCCTAACCAGCCCTGTTCTCTACACTAATAGACAATATTACTTGGTAATGCTCTTTATTAGTGTGAGTCACGGGGTAGGGCATCACATTTTGGTATTATAGAAACAGAACAAAGTGTGATAAATGCAAAATGGTATGCATATCAAGGTACATTAAAGTATAATACAAGTGTTAACCAAGTCCCTAATCGAAGTGTTCTTAATTGCATCCTTAAACTTTTGTGTCCTTAGGAGTAGACATAAGAGGGAATAAGTCTTGGAATGCATTTTATTTCCATAGCATTCCATACTTAATTTAATTAATGGATTCTTACCACTTTTATCACATTTTTTTAGCGTATGACCGATAAAGGAAGTGGTGACATTCATGGTGCTTGGCAGTACAGCTTCCCGCATACACATATCTACCGAGTGGTTTATGGAGCTATTTGATAACACTTAGCCTCCAGCTTCTACTAGAACTTCCCCTTCACGCAAGTTTGCCTTTACACACATATGTAGTGATTTCACTCATCTAGGAGGAAAGCCTTTTAAAGACATAGAGTCTGTTCTTGAGGTTCAGGCATGGCTACGTACATGTCGAGCACGTCTTCTCTCGCATGGATTTATTCGACCACCACCGTGTTCTTACATCATCAAGCACGATGCAAGAACATGCTCTGGATTGGTATGAGCTTCTTGTTGCTGAGATCGATGAGTCCATCTTCAGGTGGAAACAATTTAGATAGCATTTTGAGCTCAAGTTCATTCATGAATCCAAGAAAGCCATTTTATCTTGAAATTTCCTTGATTTGAAACAAGGAAATTCTTCTGTGTTTGAGTAAGTATCCTACTTCAAGGCTCTACCTAATTATATTCTAGATCATATTAGTACTTCCTATAAGAAGAAACTGAACTTCGTCACTGGTTTGAAGAAATACGTAAAGAAAACATTAATGCTCCAACTCAAACGATCTTTCAAAGAGTTAGTCGATGTAGCACTCCATCTCGAAGCTGTCGAAAAGGAGAATGATTGTAGTGATGAAATTGAGGTTCTTAAGAGTCTAAATAAGAAAAGAGTCATGTTTCGTAAATCTAATCTGTTTCAACACAATAAAAAGAATAAGTTGATTGGTTCGAGTTCTCATTCTAGTGCAACCTCTCTTTCTCATACACATTTTTTTGTTTTGGCTCTCATGACCATTTTATTCGAGATTTCCTAAGCCTCTCATTTACCACATCTGCAAGCGAGAAGGATACTGGTCTTTTGAGTGTCCCGAATCAACTACAATAGTCAAATCAGAACTTAATGTAGCTAGTGCTTATGGTGAAACCCTTCAGCTTTGAGGTACCTTTTTATTTAGTCTTTGAAGTTCTATTTTAATTTCAATTTTCATTTCTTAGATTCTCTTTGATACAAGTGTGTTACACACATTCGTATCAAAAGGAACAGTAGATGATATTCGTATAGTTGTACCTTTGTCTAGTGACTTCCTAAAACATTGCGAATCTTGTTAAAGGATCCACAACATCTTGTTTGCCATTGGAATTAGTAAGATCATCCTTTGTGTCTTTCTTTCCTAGAAAACTAGTAAGTAGTTCATCATCTTGGTTCGAATGAGACATTGGGAATGGAATAGGCATGCCTGATATGAATCTAAATTCCATATTCCATAAAAGCCTCAAATTTTGTGCATCTCTATTTGGGATATCAACTAATTCTTACACTTCGAATGATGATTGTGCTTCTGAAACACCTATGTTTATTTTGAACTCGAGACAATAATGAGGCATCTCGATATCTTATGTTGGAAATTTTCCTTTTGTGTCTAAGCTGTTTTAGGATTTCCAACCTAAGTGGTGATTGTATGTATCGATTATTTTCCTACTGACTACCCTGTTCGTCATCCTTCCATGAAGACGTCTTTTAAGGGAAACTCGATCCCTTCTAGGTTTTCATGATTGTTTTCTATATTAGAGTCGTCTTCTCTACTAGTTAGTGTTAAGGCTCATCTTGTCCTAGGGATCATATTATCAACGTTTAAGGGCTCAATCCCAATGTTATCCTTTGTGTTCAGTATGTGAAATTGAATCTTGTAATAATGAATTGATATCCCAGAGGTTTAGTCGAATTTATACTAGGATAATAGGTGAGAATAAATCAAAGTGCACAGCAGAAACTTGTATTGTTTTAGTTTAACATGGGGTCGGTAATTTATATACATGAATATTTGGACGATGTAAATAAAGTGGTTGATTAATTATGAGACTTAAATTGTAAGGTTGTATTTATTTATGATAAAATAAGTTTATTGGTTGAATACAACCATGAGAAAAACTAAACTTGAGATTATGTAGGTACTACATTGAATTGTCCGATGAGTTTTCAAGGGTTCTGGTCGGTATGTCTAATCAATATTATTGATAAGAATTTCTTAAACACTAATGTGAGAAATTTAATTTTTTAGTTATAAGAGAATTAGTAGAAAAGAATCATTTGAACTGAAATGGTGTTAAACCATTAAGCGAATTGTGGAAATAGAAAATTTGGCAAGGCAATATCGATATTGTACCGACTTTGCAACCAAGAGATGAGAAAGATTAATTGTAAATTTGGTGGTTTAATACTATTTTGATACGAATCAAAATGATGGTTTAAGATGAAGTTGTGTATTTAAGAATAAGGAATAAATATGAGTATTTGTGTATAACGAAATATTTTAAAAAGAATAAAAATCTTGAGCATAAGAAATATTTCATAAAAAATATACTCTCATTTTCAGATGACATATGCAGCCATCGATACAATCATAAGTGGAGAAAAATAAAGGTGATACAGTTTTCATTTTGCAATCAAAATTCGTAGCCATTGTCAGGGTAATTAGTGATAAAAAGATGACGAGGCAATGTCGATAACTAGTAGTGAATTGAATACCTGAGCATATATTTTTTAGATATATGCTAAGAGAAAAATAGAATATGATAATTTCATCTATTGTTTTATATATGAGATAAGTGTAAAGGTTTTAAAAACCTTATGTTTAAAAGTTGAGATGAATTTTTGAAACTTAAAAAGTGTAAACATGAGGAAATTGTAAGGACATAATTTCTTTAAGGGTAGAGTCTGTAACAACCCTACTTTTCAATACCTAGTAAAACATATTATAACGATGTTGTAAGTCGTTAGTTGAGGAAATAAGTAAATATAGATGATCATACAATTTTGAGGTTCGTGTTAGTTGTGCATTAAAGAATTTTAGATTATTTTGGACAATGAAATTTATATATGTTGAATTTGAGACTTATATCGAATTGTATAATGACATAAAAGGATTCTATTCGGTATCAAGTTGTTGAGTAAAATTTCGATGTAGAAAATAGTGTTAGAAAGCTTTATAATGTGTAAATTCACGATAAAATGTGTATTTACAAGAGATGTATGAGACTTTGGGTAAGACATATCAAATTATAATCAAAGATTGAATTTTGGTGTAAAATGAAGTTTCTAGGATTTATTGAGTGTAAACAAAAATATTAAATGTAAATATTGCTGAAAAACCAATTATTGAATAACAAAATGGATTAAAGTGGTTGTGCCTTCCTTGGTGAAAAAATAATTCAACTTGTACAATTTTAGTATTAAAATTGTAAGGTTTGCGCAAAAAGAAGTATAAAATTGAATCCTAGGGTAATTTGGTTTCAAAAGATAGTGTTAATTATTTAATACGTATTAAACATGTGTTTGTGCAATTTTGTGCCAAAAGATAGTGTTAATTGATTTGGGAAACGAATACTGAGGTCATTTCCCATGTTCATGATTTTTACCGATTTTTAAATGACCGTTTTGCACCTGGCGAATCTTGTTTCGTCTAAAACTTTTGATTGGTAAGGATTTTTGACCTGGAAACACTTTAATTGGATTCGTATGATGGTTTACCTTTCCGTAGAGTGGTCACATTAATCAAACGGACTTACCGTTTGGGAGATATGGCTGAAATAAGGTTTGGAAGATGAAAAAACGGCATAATTGGGGTTAACTGGGTGAATAACAGATAGGCCCATAACCCATTTCAGGATTAGGGTTATGGGAGGGCTGAAAGGGTTTGGGAAAACATTTCATTTCAGTTTCTAGCTGTCACTTACATTCATTGAACCCAAGTAATGGCCCCACCTTCTAAACTACCTCCTAATCACTTTCGAATCACATATTAGCCAAATCTACATCAAGTTAAGGCGGAGTAGCATAGAAAACGAGATAAAGCTGCTGGAATACATTGGGATTCGGACCAAACCAGAGATATTTTTAGATCTGAGATTAATTTGTGGCTAAGGTGAGTGATTAGCATGATTTTACACTAATTACGGCTAATTAGGTGTGATTAGTGATAATTAGTGAAATTATGACTCAGAAAAATATGGAAAAATATGCATAAATTTTGAAATATTATTTTTTGGCACTGATAAAAATTTGGGTTGATTTGGATTAAGTATGCTAATCCTATAGTTAAACATGGTTAAGGGGATTAAGGGGAAAACATGGGTTTTGAGTATGTTCGATCCATATTAACGTGTTACATTGTAATTTTGGTGTTTATGGTTGATTATACATGTTGCCATTACTGTTTGGTATGCTTTGTGATTGTATAGTAAAGTTAGAATAGTCGAAAACGCCGTCTTATAGCGTAAATAGCTCGCTGGAAAAGTTGCAGGAAATTGGTCATACCCCAATCGTGAGGCACATACCACGACACGACCTGATCGTGAGCCGTCTTCACGAGCTGTTGTGTCCTACACGAGTTGAGTAGAGCACCACGAACCGAATCCGAGTCTTGACCATGAGCCAAGAATGGAGGATCACGAACAAAAGGGAGTCCACGAGCAGGTCACGAGCCGGAGCATCATCACGAGCCGCCAGGGTGAGGACCACGAACCAGGTTGGAGTCACGAACCGCGAAATGGAATAGAGGGTCACGAGCCGAACCAAGAAGAATACCATGAGTCTTTTTGAAGATCACGGACCGAAGAGTCACGAACCGGGATGATGACTTAAAACCCGAGATGCAAAGGTAGTCCAAATAGGAAGTTAGAACTCGGGATCTAGACGGGAATTAACGAGTTAACTGCATGAGTTGGGCTTTGCTGCGAGACGTATGCAAAGGGGTTATCGGTATCTACAGATTTAGTTCACCACTGAGAGACGGATTAGTGGCTATGGATCAGCGCAATGGGATCATTAAGACTCCCAAGGGCAAGTGATCGTAGCATGGCTATGGATCAATGTAATGGGGACATTAGGACTCCAAGGGCAAGGTGATCGTAGCAAGGGATTAGTGGCTATGGACCAGTGCAATGGGGTCGCTAGGACCCCAAGGGTAAAGTGGGCGTAGCAAAGGATTTGGTGATCAAAGTGGTGGATATCGTATACTTTACGCACTGAGTAAGAGATGTGAGGTTGATTGCTATGTTTAATGTTTGCTATCATCATGACATGCATACTTCCACTTTATACTTTATGTTGTGTTATCTTAGAGTACTGTACATCTTGTTGTGCTAACTCTTTGGTTGCAGGTACAGGTTCAGGAATGATTATTTATACCTGTTATTTCTTTATTTTGTTGCTGTGTCTCATACCAGACTTTCGTCTGACCCAGAGTTTTATGTCTCTTCTTATTAATCCGGGTGCCCCTAAACGAGCAGACTAGAGACAGGTTAGGTGGTATGCACGAGTAGATATTTGAAGACGAGCAGGAGGCTTCCATGTACTATTTACATATATTCTCCCTGTGTTGTTGATGGCCACTGCTTTGGGCATTAGTAGTGTACCTTTTCTATTTTTCTTTAGAGACGGCTTTTTGAAGTTGTAATAATGGTTTGGATTATAAGCTGTATTTTGGATTCCGCTGCTATGCTGGTTTAGTTTTCAGCTTATGCTCTATCTCGCCTGTTTTATGTCAAGTATGATATTAATATATTTTATTCTATGTGCTGTGAGATATACTACAGGTTCTTTGGTGATTCATAGTTTCAAATCCCTTTCTTTTGACGACCGTCCCGTGCTAGTTGGACATTGGCGCACATTTCTAGGGAAATGTCGGCTGGTGTGGGGCGGGCCGTCACACTTGGTATCAGAACCTAGGTTGCATAGTTAACCTAGGGGAAGACATCAGGGAGAGATAGTATACGTATATGAGAGCGCGTATTTGTGATATTTTGGTTTTCAAAAGCTATATATATATTATTAATGTATATAAGGATGAAGTTGCACTGCAAGGGCACCACTAAGGAGATGGTTAATCATTTTCTCTTTACAGATTAAACGATGAGCTGATATACGAGGAGTACGGGTTCAAGGGCCAATGATAGGAATGTCCCTGATATGAGGACGATGTTTACTACCTTCATGCGAGAGATGCTGAGGGACCTTCGGGGAGCAGTTCCTAATGCTGCTAATGGTGGTAGTGCAGTAGTGCAGGCGCCTAGAGCCGATTTCGCCAAGCTCAACAAGAATTATACTAGCCTTGGTGGGAAGCCAATCCACGGAATGGAATCGGCTACAGATGTTCAAGATTGGCTTGATAGTTGTGAGCGCATCTTCGAGGATTTGGGAATCGATGATGTGATGAAAAGGAAGTTAGCATCGCATCAACTTCAAGGACGGGCTATGAATTGGTGGAATGCTATTAATGAAGCTACTCTTGAGGATCAAGTTACTTGGAATTGGTTTAAGACCCATTTTAGTGACAAGTTTATTCCAACTGCTCAGAAATCAGAATTGTTTAGGAAATTTTTGGAGCTTAAGCAGAATGGTAGGGCAGTCTCGGAATATATTGCTGAATTTGATACTTTATCGAAGTATGGATTATCTCTTATCGATACTGCCAAGAAGAAAAACGAGAAATTAATAACTGCTTAGGTGAGTACTTGGGGGAAAGACTTATAAACCACATCGATGAGTCTTTCGAATCTATAGTGGGAAAGGCATTGAGATCGGAGAGCCTTTACCCTAAGTCAAAGGCGGAGGTTGTTATTACATCTGCAGGGGAGCCAAAGCCGCAGGCAGGTGGTGGAGGCAAGAATAATTCGCAGAATAAGAGGAAACTGAACCAAGCTAAGGATGGTCAGAAGAAGAATAAGAAAGATGTTGAGTGCTATAGCCGTGGCAAGAAGAGCCACTATGCCAAAGATTGTCGAGCAAAGCCAGCGGACAGGAAGTACTTCAATTGCGACCAAGTGGGACATCACAAGGATAAATGTCTGCAACCTCCTAAAGAGAAGCAGATTGTCAAAGCATATGCTATCAATGTTGTTCCTTCTTCGTCGAATGCCCCAACTTCGGCGGAGAAAGGAAAGGGTGTCGCCATTCAAGGTATACTTTCCATTTATGTTGTTCTTGTTCGAGTACTGTTTGATATCGGGGCTTCCCATTCCTTCATATCTAGTGACCTGGTAGATAGGTTGGGATTGGAACCCGAGATTGTCGATAGACCTGTAGTTGTGACGAACCCGATCGGTGGTTCGACTAGCCTTTGCATGAATTGTCGTAATTTGG
Source organism: Allium sativum (assembly GCA_030737875.1). Classification (NCBI taxonomy): domain Eukaryota; kingdom Viridiplantae; phylum Streptophyta; class Magnoliopsida; order Asparagales; family Amaryllidaceae; genus Allium; species Allium sativum. The sequence goes on along the minus strand of CM060919.1, from coordinate 560,786,951 downwards.
TCTTATCGAGTCATGGATATATGTTTGCTTGTGATTGCTCTGTTTTGGGCTTTACTGGGTTTGGCATTATTTTGGGAGTCGATTGGATCCAAAGGTATGAGGTGGTGATAGACTGTGAGGGGTCTTCGGTGATCGTTAGAGCAGATGATGGGCGCAGGGTACTGTTTGATAGCCTACCTAGTGATAGGGTAATGGCTAGTTTTCTAAATGCCCTCAACATCCCGCATAATGAGTTGTCAGATGTGCCTACTGCTGGCGAGTATCCGGACATCTTCGGGGAAGTGACCGGACTTCAACCACACCGAGAGATCGAGTTTCAGTTTTATTTAGTGAATGATGTCAGACCTATAGTGATGCCACTTCGTCGTATGGCGCCAAGGGAGTAGCGAGAGCTCGAGATGTAAGTAAGCGATCTTTTGAAGAAGGGATTTATCCAAAGAAGTGTTTCCGAGTGGGGAGCACCAGTTGTATTTGCTACTAAGGTCGATGGTTCCCTTCGCTTATGTGTAGACTACCGTGAGCTGAACAAGGTGACTAGGAAGAATAAGTATCCTCTTCCAAGGATAGATGGTTTGTTTAATCAACTGAATGGAGCAAGACTGTTTTCCTAGTTGGATCTCGCAACAGGATTTCATCAGCTCCGTGTAGCAACTGAGAGTATACCTAAAATGGCATTTCAGATGCCGTTTGGATTTTATGAGTGGTTGGTCATGCCATTCGGGTTGACCAATGCGCCCACATATTTTGTGGATCTTATGAATAGGGTTTCAGAGATCAGTTGAATAAGTTTGTTCTTGTGTTCATGGACGATATCTTGGTTTACTCGAGGACAGAGGAAGAACACAAGGAACATTTGAGGATAGCGATGGAGGTGTCGAGGAAACACCAACTGAAAGCAAAATTTTCTAAATGTCACTTCTGGAGGAGAGAAGTGAGATTCTTGTGCCATGTTGTTTCAGAGAATGGTATTGCCGTGGACCCTGTGAAGGTGGCTACAGTGCAAGATTGGTCTATGCCCAAGAATGCAACAGATGTAAGAAGTTTCTTATCGTTAGCTGGATATTATCGTAAGTTTATTCAAGACTTCTCCAAGGTAGCAACACCGTTAACTCAGTTGAACAAGAAGAATCAAGCTTTTATCTGGGACGGAAGGTGTGAGAACGCATTTAAGAGCCTAAAGGAAAAGTTAACGTGTGCACCAGTGTTAGTTATTCCTAAAGGGAACGAAGAGATGACGGTATACACAGATGCCTGTGGTACCGGACTAGGTGTTGTACTGAGGCAAGGAGATAAGGTTGTAGCTTATGCTAGTCGACAACTGAAACCACATGAGAAAAGATATCCTACCCACGATTTGGAATTGGCAGCGATTGTGTTCGCGTTAAATATGTGGAGACATTATCTCTTAGGAAAAAGATTTGAATTGTTTACCGATCATAAGTCTTTAAAGTATCTTTTCTCTTAGAAGGATTTAAATCTTCGTCAGCAGAGATGGTTAGAGTTCTTGGCTTCATATGATTTCAATATCGCATACACACCCGGGAAGGGAAATGCGGTAGCTGATGCATTGAGTAGGAGACATGCCAAATTGGGGGTTATGTTTCTGGAATGGAAGCGACTGAAGTATATCGCTGGATATGATTTTAGGCCTAAGTGCGAATTGGATCCAGAGATGTTAGCAAGTTTGACTATCAGACCCACCTAAATTGAGCGGTCGGCTCCAGCCAGAGGGACGATCCTAACCTATTGGAAATCATCTCCAAGGTAGAGATCAGTATTGACGGTGAAGAGATGAACAAGTATGGACTTGATCAAGAAGGATGGCTTCGAATGAGTGGAAGACTAGTTGTACCCAATGTCAATGGATTGAGAGATGAAGTGCTTAGAGAGTGTCATCACTCGAAACTGACTATACATCCCGGTGGTAACAAAATGTATCGAGACATGAAGCAAATCTACTACTGGGAAGGGATGAAGAGAGACGTTGGGAAGTTTATATCCAAGTGCATGAATTTCCAGTTAGTTAAAGCCGAGCAAAAGAAGCCAAGTGGTTTGTTACAACCACTAGAAATTCCCAAATGGAAATGGGAACAAGTTTCAATGGATTTCATTAACGGTTTACCAAGGACTAGATCAGGTAATGATAATATTGGGGTGATTGTGGATCGATTGACCAAAAGTGTAAGTTTATACCGGTCAAGTCGAGTAGAACGGCAACTAAGTTAGCAGAACTGTATATGAAATGGGTAGTGAGATTTCATGGAGTACCTAAAGGTATTGTGAGTGACCGAGATCCATTATTTACTAGTGGGTTTTGGAAGAGCTTACAAGAGGCTTTAGGGTCAGAATTACATCTCAGTACCGCATACCATCCTCAAACTGACGGTCAAGCAGAGAGGGTGAATCGTGTATTAGAAGATCTCTTAAGAGCTTGTATATTGGATTTTGGGGGTTCATGGGATGACCATTTGCATCTGGTTGAGTTCGCATATAATAATAGTTATCAATCCAGTATTGGTATGGCTCCATTTGAAGCTTTGTATGGAAGACCGTGCAACTCACCATCATGTTGGTTGGAAACTAGTGAGAAGTTTGCGCTTGGGCCAGACGTAATAAGAGAAACTTCTGATAAAATCAAGATTATTCAACAGCGAATGAAGGCCGCCCAAGATAGACAGAAGAGTTATGCTGATAAAAGGCGAACAGACTTGAAATTCTCCATTGGCAACCTGGTATTCGTCAAGATCTCTCCATTAAAGAGTGCGATTCGTTTTGGCAGGAGAGGTAAGTTGGCACCAAGATTTTTTGGTCCATTTCCAGTTCTCAAGCAAGTTGGGAATTTAGCGTATAAAGTTGGATTGCCTGACAAGATGGCGGGAGTCCACGACGTATTTCATGTTTCCCAGTTAAGGAAGTTCGTGCACGATTCTGATATGACTATTTCACCAGATCAGTTGGATGATATCGAGGTAGAATCTGAGGCAGTTGGGAGTCGTAGGACGATTCGTATTATCGGACACGATACGAAACAACTTCGGAGGAAGACGGTGGAACTAGTCAAGGTCTAGTGGGGCGATAATGAGAATGACTATACTTGGGAAACAAAGGAGAGCATAAGGAAGTCGTATCCAGAACTCTTTGCCTGGTAAGGTTTTTAATTGTGATATAGTTATTCCCTTGTTAGTAAACTGCATGCTAGGATAGGTTTGTTGCGTTATTGTGTATGTCTGATTGTTTGTAAATGGCTGGTAGGCATGAGGGACACCATTGTTTGTTTTGGTTAAGGAATTTCGGGGGTGAATTTTCTTAAGGGGGAGAGAGTGTAACGACCCGCATTCTACGCATCAGAGGATTGTAGAATATTTATTTCATTATCATACGAAGTCGTATGGTCGTGTAACTTTGGGAAACGACTATTGGGGTCATTCCATGTTCATGATTTTTACCGATTTTTAAATGACCGTTTTGCCCCTGGCTAATCTTGTTTCGCCTATAACTTTTGATCGGTAAGGAGTTTTGATCTGAAACCACTTCCATTGGATTCTAATGATGGTTTACCTTTCCGTAGAGTGGTCACATTAATCAAACGGACTTACAGTTTGGGAGATATGGCTGAAATAAGGTTTGAAAGATGAAAAAAACAGCATAATTGGGCTTAACGGGGTGATTAACAGCTAGGCCCATAACCCATTTCGGGATTAGGGTTATGGGAGGGATGAAAGAGTTTGGGAAAACATTTCATTTCAGTTTTCTAGCCGCCACTTACATTCCTTGAACCCTAGTAATGGCCTCCACCTTCTAAACTACCTGCTAATCACTTTCTAATCACATATTAGCCAAATCTACATCAAATTAAGGCGGTGTAGCATAGAAATCGAGACAGAGCTGCTGGAATACATTGGAATTCGAACCAAACCAGAGATATTTTCAGATCTGAGATTAATTTGTGGCTAAGGTGAGTGATTAACATGTTTTTACGCTAATTAGGGGTGATTAGTGATAATTAACGAAATTATGACTCAGAAAAATATGCATAAATTCTGAAATATTATTTTATGGCACTGGTAAAATTTGGATTAATTTGGATTGAGTTTGCTAATACAATAGTTAAACATGGTTAAAGGGATTAAGGGGGAAACATGGGTTTTGAGTATGTTTGATCCATATTAACGTGTTACGTTGTTGTTTTGGTGTTTATGGTTGATTATACATGTTGCTATTACTGTTTGGTATGCTTTGCGATTGTATAGTAAAGTTAGAATGGTCGAAAACGCCGTCGTATGGCATAAATAGCTCATTGGAAAAGTTGCAGGAAATTGGTCATACCTCGATCGTGAGACACATACCACGACCCGACCCGATTGTGAGCCGCCTTCACGAGTTGTTGTGTCCTCCACGAGTCGAGTAGAGCACCACGAACCGGATCTGAGTCTTGACCACGAGCCACGAATGGAGGATCACAAACCAAAGGGAGTCCAAGAGCAGGTCACGAGTCGGAGCATCATCACGAGCCACCAGGGTGAGGACCACGAACCGGGCTGGAGTCACGAACCATGAACCGGACTGGAGGGTCACGAGCGGAACCAAGAAGAATACCACGAGTCGTTTTGAAGGTCACGAACCGAAGAGTCATGAAACGGGATGATGACTTAAAACCCGAGATGCAAAGGTAGTCCAAATGGGAAGTTAGAACTCATGGATCCAGATGGGAACCAACGAGTTAACTTCAAGAGTTGGACTTTTCTGCAAGACGTGTGCAAAGGGATTATCGTTATGTATAGCTTTAGTTCACCACTGAGAGACGGATTAGTGGCTATGGATCAGCGCAATGGGATCATTAAGACTCCCAAGGGCAAGTGATCGTAGCATGGCCATGGATCCGTGCAATGGGGACATTAGGACTCCCAAGGGCAAGGTGATCGTAGCATGGCTATGGATCAGTGCAATGGGGCCATTAGGACTCCCAAGGGCAAGGTGATCATAGCAAGGGATTAGTGGCTATGGACCAGCGCATTGGGGTCACTAAGACCCCAAGGGAAAAGTGGTCGTAGCAAAGGATTTGGTGATCAAAGTGGTAGATATCGTATACTTTACGCACTGAGTAAGAGATGTGAGGTTGATTGCTATGTTTGATGTTTGCTATCACCATGGCATGCACACTTCCACTTTACACTTTATATTGTGTTATCTTAGAGTACTGTACATCTTGTTGTGCTAACTCTTTGGTTGCAGGTACAGGTTCAGGTACGATTATTTATACCTGTTATTTCTTTATTTTGTTGCTATCGCTCATACCAGACTTTCGTCTGACCCAGAGTTTTATGTCTCTTCTTATTACTCTGGGTGCTTCTAAACGAGCAGACTAGAGACAGGTTAGGTGGTATGCATGAGTAGCTGTCCGAAGATGAGCAGGAGGCTTCCACGTACTATTTACATATATTCTCCCTGTGTTGTTGATGGTCACTGCTTTGGGAATTAGTAGTGTACCTTTTCTATTTTGCTTTAGAGACAATATTTTGAAGTTGTAATAATGGTTTGTATCATAAGCTGTATCTTGGATTCCGCTGCTATGATGGTTTAGTTTTCAGCTTATGCACTGTCTCGCCTGTTTTATGTCAAGTATGCTATTATTATATTTTATTCCATGCGCTGTAAGATATACTACAGGTTCTTTGGTGATTCATAGTTTCAAATCCCTTTCTTTTGACGACCGTCTCGTGCTAGTTGGACATTGGTGCATTTCTAGGGAAATGTCGGTTGGTGCGGGGCGGGCCGTCATAGGCATAGGGTCTCTAAGTTGGTTTATCGGGTTATTGGGTCTTTAGTCGGTTTATTGGGCTGTTGGGTCTCTTAATATAAAGTACTTAACAGACTTTGGTCATTTATTAATGATGTATTATGATGTTGCTTTAGCTTTCCATAACTAATATTGATCCATATACTTGTTTAGATTTTGTTGATCCCAAATGTTTTCACCACTATGTTTAGTTGTTAGTTTGTTTCATAGAATGTGAAATTATTTATTGATTATTATGATGATCACATTCATGATGATTTGAGCTCATGAAAGATTTTTTCTTGTTGTGTTTGAATATGTTCCTTTTATATGTTTCTGTGCATTGTGGGTTTTTATTTGTATCGCTCAGCCTTAGTGCTAAACGACGTGTTCTAATGGAACACTCATACTTAAATTATTGCATAAAATATTAGACCCTTGTTAGTTGATATATTGCAATTATCCCATGTATCCTTAGTCGATTAAAGTTATGTAATTCCTTTTATATAGAAAAGAATTATTTGTCATGAGTGCTTATATTTCTTTGCTATCATTTTCTAGCTGATATATTTTATCTAGAATGACCCGTGTATTTTATACTTGGGTCAAACCGAGATTTTACAAGTTAGTACTGATATAGATACCAGTTTGTCTAGCTTCTGCTTATGGATTCCCTATCACCATTTGGACGCTTTAGCGTATTTTGAGAAGTCGTCTAGTGTTTTATTCATCCGTCAAATGTTTATATTATTTTATGGGACATGTATTTATTAGTTGTTTTTATAACCACCCTGGTGTATATTACTATGCATTGTACTTTATGTATTTTTGTATATAGTTGTGTCTGTCATTATGTGCATTTATTGATGTTATGTTTTGTTTTGAATCAATCCTTAGCCACCATAGTATTATGTCAGACGAATTGAATACGCCAATCCAGTTAAGGTAAGAAAAGAAAATTTGTACAGCCAGTTGGCGTATTCGATACCCGTTTAGTATAAAAATCATGGATGATCACTCCTAACCTGCTCAATTCTCCACACAATAGTACCTGGTAATGCTCTTTATTAGTGTGAGTCTCAATGTGGGGAGTCACAAGCATATTCATTTTTCATATCAAATCATACTTTCTTATGGATTTAAAACAAATCTTTTAGAAGTATGATTATTTCAAAATTCAAACACTATGAAAAATCATATCAAAAAATTTGCACTTATATCGGGAGGTTTCTCCAAAAAACTATGCCAATGGGCTACAGGCCTATTATAATAAGTAAATCAATCAAAGTACACCCTCGATAGACTATTCTCATGTTCTAAGTGAACCCTTAAACCAAATTGTTTTGTTACTCAAAGTGACAAAACATTAGGATAACTTTCGTAAATTCACTGGATAATCATTTCAGATTCATCGGGATTTACTTCTTGGGATAACATTTTAAAATTCTTGTTTGTTTATAAACATATTTATAAACAAGTTATATAAATAAGATTAATTCGTAAATATTTGTTTTCGAATATTCTTATATATCAAACATCATCAATTCATTTAAACCATTTGGTTTAAATATTTATGAGTTGATATCATAAATTCAAAATACTTCAAATTTCAAATGCCAACGGGAAACCGTTTAAAATTCGAGATTTATTTTAAAGTAAATTTAAATCAAATTTAAAATAAAGTAAAAGAAAATGTATATTTCAAATTCGTTTAAAGCCAATTTATAATTAATTTTTAATTTAAACAGATTTATAATTTAATTATAATTTAAAGTAATTCAAATCTAATTTCACTTTAATTAAAAGATGATTTGAATTTCTAATTCAATAAGTTTAAATGCCAAATTTAAATTAAATCAGATTTTAATTTTCAACTAAATTTTAATACATTTCTTTAAATAGGTTCAAAACTTTAAATTCAAGATTCTTTAAAATAATTCGATTCATATGAATTTCAAGTACATTATTGTATATCATTTCAACTAATAACAAATGCCATAGGTTTCAGGTTCAGCCACGGTATATAATCATTCAACAACATTATTTCAACAATTAACAACGTGGTGATAGAGATATATCATAACAAAGTCAACACAATATCCTTTATCATAACAATCAATAGGTTTATGCATACAATCAAGGTCCAAGCTAATATACAACACAACAATCATATATCAGTGTATTCGACTATCTATAATATTAAATTTTAGTATCAAGTTGAACTTAAAATCAATAGATCTCAAATTTGTTTACATTTAACTTATTCCAACTCAATATTTAATATTAATACTCAATTCAAATTCAAGTTTTCGACGATAATATTCCATTTAATTCACTTCAATTTCAATGCGATCAATTTTATTTGGATTTAAGTATCAAATATGTCAACAAACGATCAATTAATATCAGTTCAGTTCAATTTCAATATGGAGGTGAACATACATACATACATACATACGTACATATATGCGTGTTCGTTTATAACTTATATGTAAAAGTACTATTAATTTATATACATATATACTACTGCATTAAATACTAAATATATATACACACACATACATATAGACATATATATAGACAGAATATATAAATATATTTTTACTTTTGAATTCATTTTACACTGATATATATATATATATATATATGTGTGTGTGAATCATATTAACAAAATTATTTTTATTATTATTTAAAGATTTATATATAAATATTTATAATATCTAAATAAGTATATGTATCTATATACACACATGTGTGTTTAATGGTTATATATAGTTAAACCTTACTAGACCGAATGCATAATACAAAAAGGATATTTATATTTTACTACATTAAAAAAATTAATTAATTAGATGAAATACAATGATAATAATAAATACTTTCATATTAAATTCAAAATTTTGATTTTAGAAACTTAAGAATGATATTTTAAAGTTGGATTTTTTTTTTGGACTTCTCTCTATCACATAATTATTTTTAATTAAAAAGCCTAATTTTTGTTATTTGTTGAATTGATTTTTTAAAACTATAAAAATGATTTTTAAATTCTGAAATACTAGCCGAGAATTTGTGTGATGATAATTTTTTTTATAAAATTTAAAATTATTTTTTAAATAAATATTATTTTATATGATTTATTTAATTAGTGTATTGACTTAAATAATATTAAATTATAGTAAATAATTATTATAAATTAATTCGTAGCCACCAAAATACATAATTTAGGTAGATATGCATTTTAAAATGTAATTTCAGCTATTAACATGATATAATGATATAATTTAATATATATATAATTAAAACTAGGAAATACATTAATATAAATATGTATGTATGTATATACACTAATAAATGATAATAATTAAAATGAAATTTATTTTGGCTATGCACTTCAAACTTATATATAAAAATATTTAAAACAAATTAAAATATACATGTTACCAATCTAATATGTGACAATATTAATGATATGTATATGTGTGTATATATATATATAAAAGAATCTCACGTAACTAGCAATGTGTGTGTGTGTGTGTGTGTGTGTGTGTGTGTGTGTATATATATATATATATATATGTAGAGAGAGAGAGAGAGATTATAAATCATATATTTTAGTAAATACATGCCTAATACTAGTGCCTTGGAGAATATCTTGTAATGATGACTTCTCCTTCATTTGAAATCTTCTCGATTTCGCACATAGTGACTCCTTAAACCATTGACCTTTAACTATCCTGGTGTTTCCTTTTGAACTGATTTGAGATGAACTTTATAGAGCTCCTTGTTGACGAGATCATCCAACAATAATGGGGAAATGGAAGCTAAAAATCCTTTTAGTATTAGAGTATGAGGTTCGTTTATAGTGGAAAAATAAAGAGAAATATGGATCATATCTCATATCGATTCTCACCAGATTTAGTTCATCCATCTCCTAACCCCTCTAGCCTCTTTAGCCGCCCCTTATAAGCCATGTTAACATCATGGAATAATAGTCCTTTTAAGCAAAAATAAATAATATTAACTAAATCTAATTTAATTACTTGTCAATATCGCACAACGATCGATATATTTTTAATATACAACCCTTATAATTAATATTTCATAGATATTAATTAATTTATAATAATTATAAATTAATTAAATTTTTTACTCTAAAGAAAATTCATCATTCCAGCTGTGTAATTCGTCATATGTAAATTCGATTAGCGATTAGAATTGACTTATTTGAATGTTAATATTCACATGACAGTTAACTGGTTTTGTAATGTTATGACTAAATTTATCATTTACTTAGTTTCAATAAAATTGGATTTTACTGAAACTAAGCGTTACCTGATTGTAAAATTCATTACACTACTCTTCGTTGAAACAATATCACTTTGAACTTATAGAATTTGGTAATGTGAAAATTCTAATATCATCTATATCAACTCTATAGTCCAAAAAAATAAATCATTGATTCAATAATAATAATAATTAATGAAAATGCATTGTTAAGAAACTTTGATTTTGAGTTAACTTGAGTTATGGTACTAACATCACATAACCGAGGAGATGAAGCCTTTGTTGAATGATGTTCCATTTAAATACTTTAATACGTAACTTTTTAATTCCCCAACAATTATTAATAATACACTATCCAACATTTGAAGAACATTCTGCATTTTCAGTCTAACGGATATATCGATATTCGGACTCGATGCATATTGCCTAGGAATATATAAAATGTCACATATTTTTATAGTGATAAATTACCCACGGTTATAACATTTATTTTTCGACCTAAATTAGTGAGGTTGGTGGGTTGGAGGGACATGTTTTCTTGATTTTCTGAATATTTAGCCTAAATTAGCGGCAATTGGTGGTGTTCTAAATAACTATGAATTGTTAATATGATATTAAGTAACTGAATTGATGATGCTCTTGTATAACAAAGCGCTTTCATCTTCCATAATCGTACGATCAAATGATTTTTGGTCAAGTCTATCGCTTTAGGACACCGCAGGACTGAATGACATTCGGTGATAATATAAAAGGGAAATCATCATTGTTGTTTACATTTTTACGAAATAATTTGCAAAATGAAAGAAGAGGGAGTAAATGGTTATTAGTTAGTGGACGGTTGCATAAACGCAAATGATGACAATACAGTTCTCGACCGTTGGATGTTTCCATCCAGGTCTAAGAATTAAGATTTTTTTGTGTCAACATTTTTATCCACTGTCCCAAAGTTGAATTTCACCTAACTTCAAAAGAGATTGCTGCTACAAAATAATTGTTTGATTGTTGGAAAACCTCTTCAATTTTGTACCTATTGCCCCTGCAGTAAAGATTTCGCTTGAATGACGCGCAATGTGACACAGATCACATGATACATTTGTATTATTCCAAGTTTTAGTGTCCAAATGACAACTAAGATGAATGATTTGAATGATGGGACCTGGAAATAAGAGCTGAAAACGTAGAGGATTACACTTAACCCATGAGCTCAAACAGGGCCGGCTAGCTTCACAACAAAGGAAATAATCCTGCAGAAATGACAACAGCAAGCTCACATTTACATTTGATATCAACATTCAACCAACTTCAATTATTTCCAATCACACATAACCAATCCCCCCATGCTATAATCCAACAACAAACATATTTCAATGTAAAGAATATACAAATACTGCAACTACCCTTTCAATCAAAATATAATACCAAAACGATAGTTTTGTATCAACCACCAAAGTACCAAAATTTTGTTTTTGCTTACATATGATTCAAGAATTTGAGCTGTACACTAGAATGTCCTGCCCATTGATTGATACCTTTTTTTTTTTTTTTTTTTTTTTTTTTTTTTTTATATTCTTTGTTTTCTTGTTCTGAATTATAAAAGAAAGAGAGTATGGTGGAGATAATGAAATTTTGATTTAGGCTTCAGCCAAAGGATTGTAACCAAGAAGAGAGTAACAAACATCAGAAGAACTGGACTGTAGTTCATCACAAGGCTGTGGTGAAACCAACTCTGAGAAACCTGTAATATTTGAACATATCCAAGAGGGATTTGTATTCACTGATAATGTGATATTTGATAAGCATATGGCAGAAAATGGTTCATCCTCTGCACCCGAAAAAATTCCAGCAGTATCAATGCTTTCACCAATAACATTCTTGATTGTTACTCTGGAGATCAATGGTAGATCGCTGTGGTCATAACTTTCATCTGAGTTTATATCACTTTGAACTGTGAATTCGAATGCTGCATGCACACGGTACATGTGCACCTCTGATATGATTATATCACTGATGTATCCTTCACTGCCTTCGGTGGTTTTGAAAACTATACCACTTTTTGAGTTTTGAATTTGGAGATTTTCTACTTTGACATTTGAGATTCCACCGAATGTTGGGCTACCAAATGAGAGAGCTGAACCAAGAGCGGTTTCGAGATAAACTTTTCTGACGTGGATATGTGAAGATGGCTGAGTGTAGGAAATAGCATATTGATCATCCCAACTGCTTTTGAGAGAAATTGCATTGCCACCGGTTGAGACTGTGCATTCTCCAATACATAACTCAGAGCAGGAATCTGAAAAAAGGAAAACTAATGTCAAAATGTTTTGATGACGGATAGTGATACCTGCACGCATGCGCACTCTCTCTCTTTCCCTGTATTAATCTTTTCAAGATTGCCTCTTACCTTTTTTTGGTAGCAATTATCAATAGAATAGAAATCATGCATATAAGATCGTTTGCGCAACAAGATCATCACCGTGAATGGTCGAAGCAATATATTTTGATGAATCACGTTATCTTGTATGTTAACCTACTGTTTTTGAATACAAAATTATAAGCAAAGGTACATACACATACATGCATGCATACAAGGAAGGGTTCGTAGCTCCACAGCTTTTAGCTCCTTAATGCATCGAATTTAATAACTCACATAAGAAAAGTGGCAGAATATGAAACACATATATACACCCCCCCCCCCCTTTCTTCATACCTCGAGTCATACAATGTTAAATGCTATATTTTTTATTTTCGTAAATGTTTTCACCAATATCGTGATATTACATCAAATCATATCAATACAAAAAATGAGGGCATTTTAATTGTTAAATCATGAACTAACGTTACCCATCGAAACACATTTTAAAAATTGATTTGAAGTATCAATTTAATCGTGCTAGAAATATTCAAGTAAGCTTATTTTCGTGAAGATGGAGGTAAGATACACAAAACTTGGTGGTATCGGAGATAATGCAGCTCAAAATTTGATAGATGTACCTTTGAGATGTCTTTAAACCTACACGTACATGCATTCACAGTTTCACACACATATTTGTGTCTTTATGTGAAATGGTCTACATCCCTTTCACTTACCTCTTGGAAATTCACCCTTAGTTTTTTTCCCTCTTCCTTCTTCTCCAAAGGAAAAAAATAAAGAGAGAGAGCGAGAGACAAATTTTCATCCAAAAGTTCATTCTATCAAGATCATTTCCATAAAAATTTGGAACATTCTGAAACTTCTAAATGGTTCATTCCCCAAAATTTCGAAGGAAAAATGATCAATGAATTGTATTACTTTACAATTTTGAGAAAGCTAGAAGTATCAAAGGAAATAAAAAATTCAAGACTGAACTCACTGTTAGGATTGTCTCGCATGTTGTTAAGGTATGAATAACAGTTTGAATAAATAGTCTCACATCACGGAATAAATTGAAGAAGTGGAGTACAAATATGAGTTGGTAGACACGTAACAATAGGGATTCCTTTTGTTACAAGGATGTATGTACCAACTCATATGTGTGCACCTTATGCAGGAGGAGGGGGGTTTTGTTCCGACCGTCGTTACATAACACTCACATCGCATACCATAGGCCATTTGGGAAGCTAGGTACTGTTAAGGGAAATTGTGACAATTAATGGCAAATACAAGTGGTGATGCTAAGGAGAATTCAAGGCTGGGCGAAGCCACAATGTGGTTTTTGTGCAGGAAGACATTAACTTTGTTCGGAAAGAGGTCCTGATAGTTATATGCCAAAGTGGCATTTTTCTAATAAGAGACTATATCCACTCTGGATTATGATATTAAACACAGGGACACCAATGTCACATGATGTGAAGTATGTATAAAAATTAACCTTGACCTAAGCTGATCAACTCCAACTTCAATACCATGGTATAGAACCGCTTACCATCAAATAATTAGTTTACAATGCAAATAGTGGATTGTATAATCCATTATTTTTCAGCCTGTGACTATTCTCCACACAAGATTAAAACACCAAGAAAAATATAATTATAAAATCCCTGATCCATATACACATCGATTAGCTACAAAAAGATCATGAACATTGTATTTCTGCCACGTGTGCAAGGAAAAGAATTTGATATGGGAAATTTAGCTCATAATTTATTTGACCATGTAGAGATTATGTGAACTCACACATCATATTTTAATAACAACAAGAAAAATATTAAACAAGCAAACCTGGAACAATCCCATGAGTATGTGGAGAACCAAGTGCTGCTTGAATGGTCAAGTAATAAACCTCAACTTTACTGAATCAGAAGCAAAGAAAACAGGTCACATATTGCAAATCATGTAAAATAATTCACAAGCATGTCCACATATATATAACTGATACACACCTACAATGTACTGGATGAACACTCCACGAAGGCGAGTTCAACAAAGTAAGATTTGAAATAACAACTTCGGTTGAGCTCACAATCTCTATTAGATGGGGAGGGCCATAATTCAGTTCATGTGAATTGTACCACTCATGCCAAATCGAACCTTGCCCATCTATTGTTCCATTTTCACCTGCATATTTACATAAACTAACACCTCTTTACAAAAACTATATTATAATTTCGAAGGAAAAAAAATTAGTAAAAAATTATTACCTGTTATAACAACATCAGTTAAGTTGTATCCATTTATTAAGCTCCGATATCTACCACCTGGATGTTCTGTGCCAGTGTCATGTGAGCTCAAGGGATCAACAATCGGCCACTGAGTTGAGTTCTGTAATGTATAACAAGATTATATCAAAACAAATTTATTCACAATCATTTCACCTCTATACCATACAAAATGAAGAAGAAGAAAAATAATAATCATGCTGCTATTTTTTTCTGGTAAATCCAAAATGCACCAAGCGAGGCTGGTACACTCCTACATGAGTCTGCATTTGTGCTCACACGCTTTAAATCATTGATGAAATAATTAACTGCCTCTATTGACATTTGAACTTTGGCAATTTCATTTTATTTGTAGGAACTTAGTTACATTAACAGTAAGTAAAAGCGGTAATCAGGCACAGATTCATGCATAGGGATGCACAAACGCTACACATGAGCGCCGCGATAACAATACAGTAAAGAAGAGAAGACCAAAAAGAATAATGCAAAAACTATCTAACCGAATGAAATTTCACCTGAAACTTATCGTAATAATTTCCTAAAGACTTTGTCTGAAGCCTTTCTAGATACAATAGAAAATAGTCTGTTCGAGATTGTGATGAGTGTGCGCCAAGATGGTGATATACGGAAATGATTTGAGCACAGAACAAGGAGGAAGAAGATGATCCAAAAAGATATGAATATGCGCAGTATTTTAGCCTTCAAAAGTCCCGTCCATGCGAAAGATTGCATCTATTGGTTTGAAACAAGGAAATTACTGGCAACGGTCACATCCATTAGGAAGGGTCGCATCCATTCATAAATTGACCATTACAGTCGCAATGTTTGAATTTATACAGGCGAAAAATATAACATAATCCAATCCTACTGGACCCGCACCTGTCTCGGTTCGAACGGGTGATGCGCATTAAACAATGATCATATAGGTATCGTATTAAATTACCTTGACCTAATGGTCAAGAGTATATAAACATGTATGCCTTTTCTATTTTTGCTAATGTGAGACTTTAAATATACTTTTTCGTTCACATCTACGCAAGGGTCTCTAATATTATCTCCCCTCTGCAAATTATAAAGGTAACAACTATTATTCAATTCAGTGCTGTGAAATAAGCCATTGAAAACTTACAACATGATATACACAAATCATTTTATTTTTACATGTATCAACAAATAATAAAGTATGACAATGTAGTACATACATCTAATGCATTATTTACAGATGATATTTACAATAAGAAAATGTGATAGAGCTAATAAATTGTTGGAAAATCGGTGAGCTGAAATAATAAAAGAAAAAGTGATAAGAGTCAAGTTGTGGATGAGGTCATTGCCGTAAAAAAACAAAAACCAACAAGACTATGGTTCAATCGATAATTATCGTTCGCTCTCCAAGATTAACATGATCGTCCTTCAATCTTGTGCACTCGTGCATTCAAGATTGAAGAATTTGGAGATTTGTATAACTCACATCACATGATTTTGAGTCTTCTGAAAATAGGTTTGCTTTTTGAGAAGAATATTCAAGATGAGAATGAGAAGGATCATTTCGCAGAATTTGGTACTCCATTTTCTAATAAAAAGGAGAAATAAAAGAGAACTAAATAAACGTAAGAAATCATTCTCACTTTTAAATTAACTTATCAATCACAATAATAAGCACTTAAATAAAATGTTTCTTCGATAATAAAGAATGCAAAAGATCAGGCAATGAGAAGACTATGATTTTTGTTCTAATTATTCATCAATCTCCCACTAATTAAAACAAATTCAAATAAGATAAATGAATATAACCTGGATAAGAAGAGAGCTTCATATGTAAATACCAATGTCTTTTGACTTAGTTGATACATAGAGATGTGAGTTCAATATTTAATATAAGTAGTGAATTTCTTCTTGAACTACAATGATTTAGTTAATTATATTATTTATTCTTACATATACAAGAACTATGGATATGCAACAAAGAAGTCACAAATCAAATCATTCCAAGCTTTTCTCAATACTGTGAGATCAATTTTTTTATAAAATAAAATCTATTTTTTCACGTTAGCCTCTTGAGTCTATTGCCTCACATTAGAAAAACAGGAAGGAGCTCACAGTTTATCATCTATTATTCATTGTAGATTTTTTTTCAAATTACAGTAGACTCGCTTTAACTATACACCCACACTTCAGGATTTTTTTTTTTTGAAGGAACTTCTTTTTATAATCCAGTAATAATTGTTTTTGTTTTTTTACGAGGAACCATGTTGAGTATGAAACAACCTAACAAAGTAGTTACCCTTACATTCAATCTAACTTGTGAAGATTGGTATATTCACTTTTATATGATTCATTACCTTCAATACAATTTTAACAATAAATAACATAAACCAACACAATACAGTGAAAATAACGAGCAAATAAAACCAATCATGAATTATTACAACACTCGATTCAACTGATGACATCCTTCTATTTCCATGCAAAACCCATAAAGTACGCACTTATTTAATGTGATGTGTCAAACATTGAGTCC
Source organism: Allium sativum (assembly GCA_030737875.1). Classification (NCBI taxonomy): domain Eukaryota; kingdom Viridiplantae; phylum Streptophyta; class Magnoliopsida; order Asparagales; family Amaryllidaceae; genus Allium; species Allium sativum. Next base: position 560,769,735 of record CM060919.1, on the reverse strand, counting down.
CAAAACTAAGATCATACAAAGGGAAGAAACACATAAATAATCATGTTTACACATATATTTCAGCACTTTAACTAAAACTTCAGTCTTACACATGTATTTTAAATACTTTTTTTTTTAATATTCATAATCCTTATATTGGTAATCCAAATACATACTTCCCTAAGAAGTAATTTCTCATAGGCCCACATATCGACCAAAATAATAAGTTTTCAAATATTCAAAAATCATGAGAATATGATTGTTTACATGCATATCTCGTTTTAAAATAAATTAAGGTATACTTAAACCAAATTATTCCCATAGGTCTATAAATATTCTTCATAAATATATCTCCCCTCATAGCAGTATCTATTGTTTTTTTTTAAAGACAAACTAATATCATAGCCTGCTTCTATATAAATTTTGTGCAACTTGTATAATCATTAAATTATAATGCATAACACATACCATTATTTCTTAGCTTTCAGTAAACCGATTGTTGTGGTTTGTGATATCCAATCACTTGTATGTTGAAGAAAACGATGCTTGGAAGTGCTTTGTGATAGAGGAGGAAGTGCAGCAGCGAAAGGGGCAAGAAAAGGGCAGAGAGACAGTCCAGACGTCTAACCTGATGGGGAGACGATTCCCGAAAGTGCTTTCAAACGTCTGACCTTCCCAGTCAGACGTCCGAGACGGCTAATTTCCGTTTTCTGACCTAGTATTTCTAAAGATATATTCTGCACTTTTTGAAGGGCCAATTTGGGATATTTGTCTAGGTCTTTTATTCTCCTATATAAGCAGCTTCTAGGTTTGGATTATTCGTACCGGAATTGGATGAGAGTGAGACCGAAATAGTTGATCCTAGGGTTTGTCGTCTTTCTTCATTATTTTCATTCTCCAACAATATTGTACTGTTCTAGATATTCTTTGCCTATATCAATAAGGTTATTGATTCATATTGTAGTTTGTTTACTTTTGGTTTTTTGATCCATTGAGTGTAAACAAAATTTGTTTTTGGTGAATCCAGGAATTTGTTGAGGGGGGAGGGGGGATTCGAAGGGGGGCCAAAAAAATTTTTGTATACCGATTTACCCTGAATTTGACTTAATTTCAACCTCCAATGTTCCATATTATCAAGTTCTAGACAAAAATATTGTACAGATATTAATAAAAATGCCTTAAAAGTAGTAACTTTTATATTAATAGGGTTAAATTTATCAAAAAAAAAATGTAATAGTATTTTAAAATCAAAGGAGGGGCCATGGCCCTTTGTCCCCTTGCCTTCGTCTCTGGGTGAATCAATAAAGAGTGTGGTTGGATGGAATATCTTACGTTTGAGCATTTAATTTCATATCTGTGTTGTTTTCCATTAAAATCATTTTTAAATAATTGAGTGAATAAGATCCTGGTCGCTTCCGCGAAAGGCGCAATTTTCCTAACACTCATCATGTCTAAAAAGTGAATATTTCAAATTTTTTCATAATATATTTCAAATGTAATGTCAAATAAATGTACACATAACAAACATGGACGCCTTTAACATAAAAATAGTTATCCTATCATAGAACATACCCATGAAAGATAGATTTAATTTTGCTTTTATAATTTCTCCATTCCAATAGTTGACATAGTATAAAATTTTGACATATTTAACATATATGTTCAATTACAAAACTTTGTACACAATAAAAACTCTTTACTTTAACATTAAAATACATAGCAAAAATCTTTTAAAATAGGATTGTGATGACCCTAATATTATAGAAACTCATTTATATTTGAAATTATTAGATTTATATTCTTCTCATTATAAATCCACCTCTGCGAATCAATAAACATAAAGTCTCTCCTTTGTTGGTTTTCTATTTTATTTTAATAACGGTTTGTCAAATAAATTCACTTTCCATTCAAACATTAAATAAATCATCAATGTTAATTTACTTCCATAAATAAGTCATAAATCAATTACATGGATTAATAATTCAAAACTCTCGTCTTAATGTTCATAAAATTCTTAGTAGAAACAATTAAAGCAAATCAATACTTTTATCATCTGCTTATGTATCATTTGCTTATTTGTTCGTTGGCAATAAATGCCAAATTTATGAGTTAACTTCATTCAATAAAGATGTGATTGTCATTTTATTGTCAACTTTAAATATATTAAATATAATTCATATAAATTCATTTGCAAGTCTATCTGTTTGGATAATTAAATTTCATTATCAGAAGAAAAAAAACAATGATTGATCATGCAAATGAAATGAACTGTTAAATTACATTATTGCATTTACAAGCATTTATGACTAGCAAATTCTTTTTTAACTTTTTCTGGAAATGGAATGACAAAAATTATATTTCATTTCGCTTGGTTTCATTAGCTCATTAAATGCTTAAATTTCAGATTAGTGGTCTATGTCGGAACTGTCTTATAAATAAAAAATATTTAACTTAGACAAATTTGAATCCACAAATTATATAATTTTACATTCATGAATTAGGAAAATACAGGAATGCATTCACGAATAATTGCTTGCATTCATGTATTAGGAAACATATGGAATTTCTAGCGAAAAGACGATGTTTATAGGAAATTACCCGACTTCCAAGGATAACTGCATCCTTTTCAAGGAAAAGCGTTAGATTATATTGTGTAGGCACTTGCTTAGTCTTTTGCACATTGTACCATCCTTAAATTATTATACATCTTATATCATTATTCCTTCACATTCAATAAACCCAGCATGTCCACAAAGTGAATATTTCAAATTATTTCAGAATATATCTCAATTTTATCATCAGCTAAATATATGTATGTATAACAAATATGAACGAGTTTAATATTAGAGAAGCAGTCAAATCTAGAATATGCTCATGAAAGATTGATTCAATTTTGCTTTAAAATTTTATCCATTCTCATAGTTGACAGTATAAAATCTTGATATATTTAGCATACGTGTTTAGTTACAAAATTTTATACACAAAAAACCTCTTATTTTTAACAGTAAAATCCATAACAATCATTTTTCAAAATAGGATTGTGATGAACCTGATATTATAAAAACTCATAATTTTTATATATGAAATCATTAGATTTATGTTCTTCTCATAATAATTTCAACTTCACAAATCAATAAACATAAAGTCTATCCTTAGTTGGTTTTTATTTTATCTTTATAACGATTTGTCAACCAAATCACTTTTTATTCAAATATTAACTAAACTAGCACAACCGCGCAACAGTAAGAACGGACCATTCAATCACATAATTTAAAGGAAAAAAAATTATTTAACGTAGTTCTCAATAATTTTGGTTAGATATCAATGGATAATATATTGGAAACAATTTGAAACTGAAGAGATTTAAGAAGACATTTATGGAGAGAACAAATTAAGTAGCATTGAAGAGATTTAAAAAATATTAAACGTATACTCATTATTTATTTGGCTTCTTATAATTTGGTTTTGCGAACCTACAATAGACATTCATAACGTTCAATTTGATCATTAAATGCTAATTCACTTCCATAAATTAGTCATTATTAATTACAAGGTTTAACAATTCAAAACTTGACCAACACCCTTGTAACAGTGTTAGACATTTTGACTTGGATGGTAGTCCAAACTTACTGATTCGAAAATATACGAACATGGAGTATGTTGCATACTACCTAGACTTGAATATAAGTACCCAATTTTTTTTCGAAACTCATGCCTTTAATATTCATAAAATTCTTAGTAAAAGCAATTAAACGACATTAATATTTTCATCGTTTGCTTATACATTATTTCCTTCATGGGGCAGTTATTTGAACATAAAATTAGACACAATTTGGGATATAAAGTATCTGGATTATTGAACTTTTTGTCATTATATCGGAGGTGTAATTCAGAAGGCAATCCAATGATAGAGATCCATTATATTACCAATTATGTTTATATATTTTTTTATCCTAGTAGACTTTCCCTTTACTTATTTGTGCATTGGCGATAAAGACCCAACTCATGAATTAACTTTGTTTAATAAAGACATGATTGCCGTTTCATTTTCAACCCTAAAATACATCAAATATAATAATTCATTTGCAAACTATCGTTTGTAATTCTATTACCAAAAGAAGGAATAAATTATTAACAGAAGAAGAAAAAACAATGACTGCTCAAGGAAATGAAACAAATTAACATTATTACATTTATAACCATATATGATTTGTAAATTCTGTTTTACCTATTTTTAGGAATGGAATGACAAATCTTATATTTTATTTCCATTAGCTCATCAAATGTTTGCATTTTCAAATTAACGGTCTACGTCAGAATGTCTTATAAATGAAAAGTATTTAATTTAGATAAAATTGAATTCACAAAACATATTCGTGTATTAGGAAAATATATGAATGCATTCATGAATAATTGCTTGCATTCATGTATCAAACATAAAACATTCATGTATTAGGAAAATACATGAATGCATTCCTGAATAATTGATGCGTTCATGTATTAGGAAACTGTATGGAATGCCTAGTTTAGATTTATTTATTTATTTTATTTTATTATTTTAAAAAATGGATGTTTATAGGAAATTACCTGACTCCCAAGGATAACTGCATCCTTTTCAAGGAAGAGCGTGAGATGGCTCGTAAGACTGAAACTACCTGTAAGCCATTTTCCCTTTGGTACATAGAGCTGTGCCCCACCTTTGTCTGCAAATGACCTTAAGTAGAATATGGCATTTTCAAATGCAAGCGTGTTCAGAAACACACCATCTCCAACTGCACCGAATTCTAGTATTGAAACACTATGTGGTCTAGGAGTCAATGCTCTATTATTGTTATTACACTGGCCATCAACCTCTCCATCTGATGCGATTGAATTGGCTAATGCCAGTATACATAAAACCTGAACCTGAAATCCGAGTTGAACGGTCAACATTTTGATCATGGTTACTTCAAATATCCTTATATATTTATTTAAGTTTAAGATATGGGAATCATTGCTCAGGAACAAGCATTAAGTAGAATAAATAAGGTGTGAGATGTCAAAGATTTGAACCCCACCTTATGAGATTTAACGCTTGCTATGTAGTATGTTATATACTACACAATTTCAAAATGAAAAAAAAAAAAAAAATGTTGGAAATTTGTACTTAAATCAAAAGCTCGAACTCTGCAGCCCTATTTTATTTGAATTGGTGTTCACCCATTTAGTCATCCTTAGAGATGGATTCATATAATTTTTATAAATTCAAACTAAAGAGAAATCGTGTACTTCCTGTAGGTTCAAATTAAAGGATGTGAAATTGGGTCTTGACCGAAATGAATTCCTAACAGCCTGTCCAAAGCAATTTCGAAATGGAAACAAATTTCTTAAGACTTGACCAATCAAAACATTGAACTGATCAAGAAAAATTAAGGGAAGAAAGAAGGAAATAAAAAAACATAATTCCAGACTAATACAAATGTATAATTATACACAAGTTATAATGATCAAAATAAATTAGACAAATGCAAAGCATAATTCAAAATCTCTTCAACGCATGGATATAACAATTATTATCAAGCAGAGCATCAAATTTAAACAGCTAGCAGATGGAATTCAATTAGGAATATCAACGAAATCAAATAGCAAGCAACCGTGCTATATAATTATCATAAAAATGGCAGTAACGAAGGAAAAAAGAAAAAGAAAAACATACTTACTAGAGCCTCCATACAAGTAGAGGTACGAAATGAAAGCATGGATACAAAGATTTTGCTCCAGAATCCAAATAATGAGAAAGGAAGGAAGAAGAAGACGACACCGAGGACAATTAGAATTATGAAACAAGGGAAATGATTTTGAAATCTGAGACAACTGAGCAAAGTAATGGTGGAAGAACCAAATTAATAATGTAAGAAATATAAAAATGGAAAAATGATAAATTTTATGCATATACTTAGTTTCACAGACTAATTGAGAATCCAAGTCTCAGGTTCTCTCTTCGTTTTGTTTCTGAGAGATATCATTTGATTTAATAATTTTATACAGGGAATGAGCTGGACCATTTATGTAGGTCCTACTTTGCTACGTCCATTACCATCAGTATTTTTATTACTTTTTTACTCTAAGAACAATGAAACTAGAGAGTCAAGAGATGCATTCGCAACAAACAGCACGGAGAATTTGAATATATCATTTAAATTATAATTTTTAATTTATTATTTATTATTTTGTTGCGTAATATGAATTTAATAATTGCAAATTATAAAAATTAAATTATTTGATTTTCATTTAAACAAACCGCTTCGTTTTGAGTTTGAAAATATCGAAAAAAAAAAACTAAAACTACATAGTACGAGTATGGAACTGGTAAACCATGAATGCTCGTATCTCATCATCAGACAATATGGCGTTGGTCTGCTTTAACACCCAAAATATGAAGGGGGCAAACATTATTTGACTTGGACGATTTTCCTTTAATTAAACAATCGAGTGTAATATCAATTAGCTAATTTGGTATTCAGATGTGTATTTAGTAGGTGTCCAGCGTCTAGCGCATACTAAATAGGCGTACAGGTACGGGTATCAAACATCCAAACGTTTGTTTAATGGGTGTGCATGCCCATAACGATTATTTCGGGATCAAATGCTCCATAACAGTTATATTCCTCATAATTCCATAAATAACTTACTTTTAATATTCATAATCACTCTAAATTCTCCTTAAATTTTCTTTTGTAGGCCGTATTAGTTTCAGATTAAAACTGCTTTTGGAAATGTCTTTATCATTTGGAGAGTTTACGCCTACTTCTTATTCTTAAAACTATATTTTCAAAATGGTAACGAGCAGCAATACGATACTTCTTCGAGCTAACACTTATCCAACCCACGACGAACCAAAGCGAACTTCGATTTTGCAACATTCATTGTTATTATACCAAATATTCAATAAAGAGTACTAACCATCATAAGTTTTGGAAAAAAATAACGAATAACTTCAATATAAAGCATAATAAAAACGCACGTTCTTTGTCTGTGATTCAAGGTCGAATTGGAAACTAAAACTACTACATTTGGACTTTAAATATACCAAAAAAGAAACTAAAGCTACATATTACGGGCATGGAATAAACTCAACCGGTAAACGTTGAATGCCTGTATCTCATCATCAAACAATGTGGAGTTGGTTTGGTTTAACTGATATCCCAAAATTAATACGAAAGGGAAAACATTATTTAACTTCTGCAACTTTCCTTTTGTTAAACAATCTAGAGTAATATCACTTAGCTAATTTGATATTCAAATGCGTATTTAATAGGTGTCCAGCCTCTGAGCATATTAAAAAGGCGTATAGGTTTGGGTATCTAACATCCTAACATTTGTTTAATGGGTGTGCATGCACATAACGACTATTTCGGCCTCAAATGCTCGATAACAGCTATATTCCTCATAATTCCATAAATAACTTACTTTCAATATTCATAATCACACAAATTCTTCTATATTTTCTTATTATTTTCAAACCAAAACCGATCTTGGAAATGTCTCTATCATTTGGAGAGTTTACATCTACTTCACATTCTTAAAATATATTTTCAAGGATGGTAACGAGCAAAAATACGATACTACTTCAAGTTAATATTTATCCAACCCATGTTGAATCAACGAAAACTTCGATTTTGCAACAATTATTATTATTATACCAAATATTTAATATGGAGTACTAACCGGCGATAAGTTTTGAAAGAAAATAAGGAATAATTTCAATATAAAGCATCATAAAAACGCATGTTCTTTGTCTGTGATTCAAGGTCAAATTGGAAAATTTAATTGACAAACATAATAATTGGGAAATTATAAAATAATGAAAGCGATTCCTAGGGGGATGGGAGGCAAATATCATTTGGTTTGTTTCTTCATTTTATTGGTTTATTAGTATATAATATTATTATTTACTTCTTTTTTTAACTATAAGAAAAGGCATACGATAAAATTTTAAAGCTTTTTGGAAGAGACAACAATGCGAAAATTACGCTACTAATCTGTTCATAAATTGTGATGAATTGCTAATGAATCAGTCAAAGTGAAATTTTGATGACGTGAAGAGCCTTAGGGATACTCCAACAAAGAGAAAGGTAATGACTAAAGCATCCAAGTCATCATACTTATCTAGTTTAAGGAACTCATATGATAGAGAAATTTCATTCGAGGGGAAAAATTAAATGGATGTGCTCTCTCAAAGAAGGACCAAAGGAATCTGAAGCAGGAAAGGAAGAAATAAAGCTAAAGTCGGTTTGAGCGTTAAAGTAAATGCCGCTCACGAGATTCAAGACCGAGGACATTCAGATAGAACTAGCAAGCATATGAGAACTGTATTAACCTTGTTTTCTACATAGCAATATATATATAAATATATATATATGTATGTATGTATGTATGTATGTGTATGTGTGTGTGTGTGTGGTTAAAATAAAATTTGATATTTGGTAATTAATATTTAAAAACTTTTTTTTTTGTTAATTGACTTATATTTAGTAAAATCTTTTTTCATTGATAATTGAAGTTGACTAGTAGATTCACTTTCTATATTATACTGAATTAAATAAGGTGTGTCAATTAATATGAAATATTTTAAAGTGCAAATTAATTTGAATCAAATTGAAATTTATCTACAAGTAAAAAAGAATAAGTACAAGAATAGGAGGAAAAAATAAACTTGCTAAGCAAATTAGCCAAAAAATGGAATGAATCAAAATACAGCCTAATGCAACCCAAGCTCATTTTAATTTACTCGCTTTTTTCCCGCTTTCTCAAAACTGCTTCCTTTTTCTCAAACCGGGCTGCTTAAAATCAAATTCGCTTGTTCTTTTGTTTTTGTCCCAATTTCAATCGATTATGAAAGAATTTGGTTAGTTTTACTGTGATGACCCGATAGAAATTCGATGCTCAAATTTCGATAATAATACTTAATCCCGAATTACTTTCCAAACTCCAAGTATCGAAAATACCAGATAGTTAATACAAAGAAATTAAAGGGTGAGAAGTAGAAAGAAAGAAATGTTAGAATAGAAGAAAAGAAGAAGAATAATAACACAGTAGAATCAGAATCTCACAGCGCAAATGAATATAATATAGAAATAAATCTTTATAAAGAACTTGTATAAATACTTATATTTCATCACAGTACAACATACAACCAATACATCTGGATAGTTATAACGATCTGTTCTAATATACAACACACAGAGGAATAAATACTAAATACGCCTGAACTCCTCCAACATGTCTTCTGAGGTCTGTCGCATCCTATATTGAACTTGTAAAACCCAATATGACCCTAGCATTGCAAATGCCACGGATCAGTCTGGTGAACCAGCGTGAGAAAAGTCATTAAGTTTATAGGTATCATCCAACTGATTTTAGGTTAAAAAGCTTTTTGAACGAAAAGGATAACTGTAAGACTAGTCCATACATAAACACAGACGGTTTTTATCTTACGATAACCCAAAACATTCTTTGTATCAAAATTGTTCTGATATTATAATAGTGTCTAAATCACATAAATAACCATCTAGCAGAACGCTTGCATCTCACGCTCCACATACTTAGTATATAATAAAAACCGCATGGTACTTATTGGAGAATGGATTCCAACTATGACAAGGTAATGGACCACCTTCTAATAGTGTATCTCTAGAGAATAATACACTGGGTTCGGCAAGAACATCTTGCAACTCGGCCACACATGACCGGCCACCCATTTCGCTTAAGGGTACCGAATATATTATCACTAACGGTTGGGCCCACATAACCGTTATCCGAGGATAAAGAAGTGGCAGAAGAAATAAATTAATTTCCTCTAGATGGTGATAATACACCCTAATGGGAGCGACCCACATAGCCATGTTTCCTGCCTGATTTCTGTTATGACCCGGTTGATGAGGCTTGAGGTTGCGATTACCTTTTTGAACATCACATCATCATTTACTTTGAATGCCACATTGTCAGATCTGCCAAATCACTAATTGACGTCCAAAAAATACTCTGGGTGCTAAGCTAAGAGAAGGTGTCTTCTCCGCCACCAAATAGAAGTATGTTTGAGGAAATCAATGTACACGATCCTTTGGAAATACTCTGTCAGACACTCGTTCATACAATGCATCTAGGAACAGGATGAACCGAAGGCATTCTCCTACCACATCCTTGGAATCAACCTATGGATCAATAGCGAGTAGTCCTTCAAAATCTGTAGATTTCAACCATGACATAACCATAATATATATCCAGGGGCTACCTATAGATTATAAGTAATTCTTCCGTTTTATGAAGACCCACGATCCTTCAAATGCTCCATCTCGACCATCATCTGGTATCTTCAACGTTTACGTATTTGCTGGTCGAAACGGTATTCATATATAAATTCGATCTCGGTTTGTCTATACCAACAATCAATAATAGGCCAGGTTTGATAGTCGGTTATTTAACTATCAAAACAAACATCCATTCAACCATGAAAAATGAATTCACTGGTTCAGTACACAACATCACTCGGAATCTTTAATTAACCATCCATTAATTAAAACTTCTAAATCTTTCAATATCTCGAACATAGCTTTTCACTTCTTATTTTGACATAAGAGTGTTCTCAAACCATTTTAAATACTTTAGAAACAATTCATACATATACTCCACACTTTAGGTTCAACAAATTTCACGTAAAACATCGTTACGATAACTTTGGTTTAAACTTCTAATATATTTCCAAAATTCCTTCCCAACACTTAAGGAACAATAAATAAAAATATTATTCAAATCTTCATTTGAACTTTATTTAACAAATAATTCATAATTTCCTTGAACATTCACAAAGTTCAGTTTAATTCCCTCTTCCCATTTTTAAATGATTATATCCCTTTATAATCTCAACTAGTCATTTCCAACTTTATTATGAAATACCATTTCATAATTTTAACTAACCAATAGTCAAATTTTTATGTGTATCCATTCCACCTTATAATATTTCAAAACGATATGATTTCGCATTTATTTTATCAGGTTCCATTATAACCTATAATTTGCAAAACATTTGCAATAACTGTTTTTTTATATTTTCTAAAACTGGAAAAAGGTTCTTTTATAAAAATACATGTTTATAAACCAAACATGTAACTCAGCATTTGTAAACAATGCTACGGATTTTATTTCCAATATTTATTAACCCTTCCTTAACATTTATATTCAATTTTGCCAACACTTTGCAATAGTTAATATCCTTTCCTTGACACACTCTTAAATCTCTTATCGACATTTAAACTTCTATTTGGCGATTACTTATATTGGAAATCCAATTCATAATCCCTTTCAATATAATTCAACATAAATATATATATATATATATATATATATATCCATTTATAACTTTGCCTTTGGAAAACCGTACTATTTCCATTACTTAGAAAATAGTATTATATACTTAACTGAATTGTACACTTTATATTTGGGCCAAAAAATGCCAAATTATACATTGTTTACTTTAAAATGCAATAGTTCTAATTACACCTCAAAATCTTGCAAATATGTTGCAATATTACTCTTATAAGAGAAATAAACTAGTTTCAACATCTTTTACTATTGCAAACTAATATCATTCCTGATAATAGTGAAGTCATTCAAGTTGGGGGTATTCTATTTACCTCTTAGACCTTGATCTACAACATTCTTATCTTATGATAGATAAAAGTTCGTAACTCTAAAACTGATAGTAATCATAATATCACATCAAATTCCGTTTATTATTCCATTTAAAATATTAAATCTGTTTTTTCACACATCTCATTTACAAAGTCCTTTTAATTTATACTTTGAAATTAACTTTAGTTATATTTTCTTTGGCAAGTCAACTTTAGTTATATTTAAATGACTATATAAAAAGAAACATAAATTAAGCTTCATAATTTATTTGAAAACAAAATCATAATTTACCTCTTCAGAGAATTAAGTTTTTTTTAATATATTTTAACGACTAATTCAATATATATAAAATCTTAAGACTTCTCAGAATCAATTAAAAATCATTTCCAATAATTTCTTATTATAACGACGGTACTAAAGAGCCAAACGGCTGCTAAAATACCAAACTGTGAAATAATGGTTTATTTCATCCAATTTTAGACTCAATAAATATCCATTATATATGATAAACATTGTCAATATTAGTGAGGAATTCTGTTGGATCCCTCCAACCCGTCTTTTCCTGCATCACAAACATGTTACCTCAAAATAATATCATCCAATTCAATATACAGATAAAATTTTCAACAATCAACCAATAACAACAATTCAAGCATCCATCATTTAATTTAATATGTTTATATTACTATAAACATGACCAATATGGCAAGTTACCTCATTTGGTAATAATCGTTGAAATAAAGTTTTGATTTCAATTAAATTAAACAAATGTCTAACTTAACCAATCCACCTAATATATATATATATATATATATTTATATGTGTGTGTGTGTTCAGCATACATCAAACAATCAACAGTCATAGTACATAAATAAAATCTCGACTTATACGAAATGTAAGTGGGTCGAACTGAGTGAGTTATACTCACTTTGATCCCATCCGTCGCTATAATGATTAGGTTTTAGTTAACTAAAAATTCCAATTGCTTTCAGCTACATCCAAAGTAGCCCCAGAATGTAATGTTCGTCAATATGATCCTAATGTAGTTTATTTCGTCCAATTCTGATAATATATGTAAGATTTTGCAAATAATATAAGTTCATGGTTTTAATCAAAATAATTAACTTTATAATTAATTTTTCTAATTACTTTTATTAGCCATGTAATAGGATGTTAATCTTCGTTTCCTTTGTTCAAATGCTGCTCTAGTTCCTAGTTGCAACTCACTATGTTGACCTCAATTTCAAGCTGACGCACCTAACCCCCAACCAGAGGAGCACTATGTAAGACCACCACCACGACCGCCCTAATGTTCCTGATCGATGCCTGAAACGCCTTGGAACTCGATGCCTCCGTTTGCTAGCAGTTGGCTAGTAACCTCTGTGTCTTCCCGGTAAGATTCTGGCCACTATGACACGAAAGACTCCATCACAACCATCCACCTGAAAGCACTCGTCGAGCTCTACAATATTGTTGTTGAATGATTTTTGGATACATGAACCGATTGGAAGAAAAACCGAGGAGGAGGAGAGAAGGTTTCAGTCGTTTAACGTATAGGTGGCAGCATTTCTGTGAGGTTGACCACATAAATCAGTTTTGATCGAATTTTTAGGGTTTGGGCTGAGTATTTATAGGCACATATATTATTATAATATTATTTTATGAAACTTACACCCATAGTAACATGCTAAAACAACCAAATACGACCTCCGATCATGATGAAAATCGTATTCTTACCATAACTTAATATTTCAGACACGATGGAACTAGTTTCGTCGAATTTCGAATTCGTTTGTAAATTTCACAACGTGAATCAATACGCGTTTATATTGCACACGATCACAAAATAAAACCAATTGACTTGAAATTTGAAATCCTACAATAATTAACCACTACGGATTTTATAAAATTAGTTTCATTGAAATCCGAGCTCATTTGAAAATTAGTAATTCTTACGTTCCATATTAAATTGATAAAATATAAACGAATACATAAAAGTCTAAGCGTTTACCATTCGCAAGATCAAACGTATGTCTGATCGATATGAAAATCCAATTCGTATAATAACTTACTAATACGAATCCAACGACAAAAGTTTCGTCTCATTTCGAGTCTGTTCTCCTGGAGTAATATTTTATACGTAAAATGGCATTATTTTAGACACCAAATTACCCGATCTCCAAAAATAACGAACTATATACATATCCTGACTCTAAAACATCAATATGAATTCAATGGAACTAGTCTCGCGTTTTAATTCGATCATTATCTCAAGTTACATATAAATTCCTTTCAAATCAAATTAAATTTTCTTAATTAATCGTTATGGTTAATAAACGCTTCCATGACGACTTTATAAAATTTGATTTAGACATAACTAAAGATCTATAATATGAAATCTTGATTTTCCTCTTTCATTAGAAAATTATAATCGTATCAACTCAGACGATTCTTGTTTCAAAGAATTCCGACTTATATTGAATTCTCTATATATTCAATTAAAGTTCAAAACGTAAAACTATGAACTACAGCGACGTTTCGAGCTCATTTTTAATTAAATATAAATTATACGTTAAAACTTCGTTTAATAAATAAATTTTGTATAAAAATCCTATTATATTTTCAAATCAATATTTAAAACTAATTTAAAATGATCAAAATTAATGGCTAAAAATCTGGGTCATTACATTTCTTCCCCCTTAAAAGAATTTCATCCTCGAAATTACTAAGACAGGAAAAATGCTACGAACCCATTAATTTTTCAAAATCCACTCAATCAAAATTTTCAGTTCCACTTTCAGAATTTATAATTACACTAACTCAATTGGTTTTAATTAGAACTCCAATTCTTTATGATAATAAAAAAATTCAAAAAATTTCTAACACCTTAAATTTTCGGAAAAATTCGGTAGTGTCCCCTGTGCGGAGGGAATTTGCAATATTGTAGGAACAAAAAAAAAATATACATCGACCCACATGGTCGAAAAATCGAATTGATATACTAAAATTCTATATTTTCGTATAGGCGTACCTTATATGAACGTTATTAAGCATACTTTCTCAACTTATATGCAATATACGTAACCAAATCAATCCTCATAGTCTTTTGGTACATGTACTTAACTCAATAGAACATATTAGTTCCATAATCATGCAGATTGCAAATTTATATTAATTGGCTCATTCATATGCAAGTCCAATTTTCAAATTACTTGAATTCACACATTTGTCCTTTATGTTCCATCCAAATCCATCATATTGGAATTCATTTCTTTAGCTTCAACTCCATTAAACTGTTGATGAATTTTATTCAACCAATTTGTCATCCAACAAACAAATAATGCACAATAAACATAACCGAACCAATTTAATTTATGTTCAACATTAATATTTACTATTCACATTCACTTGGGTTTAACATACTTCAATAAATAATTGATCAACATCAAATTGACTTCCATTCCATTATTATTCCCAATTCATTAGCTTTAAGCATTTAGCATATTTTCATTAGTCATAATCACACGTCCATTTATTCCAAAGTATATATCCTGTTACTAATTTAATTCACCCACTTCTTTACTTAACCAGGTTAATTCTCATTTCATATTCAATTAACTGATCGATATTTCAATAATTTCACTTTTATCTTTTGATTTTCATTCCAAAAAATCATCCAATTTTCCTTTGAATTTCATTTAACTTATCTTTAAGTTAAATTCTGATTCATTCAATTTCGTATTAAAATTCTCATTCATAAATTTTGTATGTGAAATTTCTTCTGGTTATATTAAACCATTCAAATTCATAATCCCATTTGAATTCCATTTAAATCAATCAAACAAATACTACCTTAATTTGAGAAAATTAGGTTGTATATAAAAATATAATTTAGGAAAAATTATTTCATTTACCCTCTTTTCAAAATACTGGGCAAAAATGAAATACAAATAGTTTTATATTCAATTATAAATGCGCACCCTCATATATATACACTCAAACTCAATCTAGCGTATTATTAACCCCATCTCTATTGAGTTACGCCATAGGGCCAAGGTTACCACTAAAACCTATGCTCTGATACCACTGTAACGACCCAACAGAAATTTGATGCTTGAATTTCGACAATAATACTTAAACCTGTATTACTTGCCATACCTCAAGTATCGAAATCACTAGATATTTAACAGAAAGAAATTAGAAGATGAGAAGTAGAAAGAAAAAAATGTTAGAATAGATGAAAAAAAAGAATAACAGTACAACGTAATTAGAGTCTCACATCTCAGCGAAAATAAATATAGTATAAAAATAAATATTTATAAAGAACTTGTATAAATACTTACATTTCATCAGAGTACAGCAGATAACCAATACATCTGGACAATTATAACAACCTGTCGTCATATACAACACACATCGGAATAAATACTAAACATGTCTGAAATCCTCAAGCATGTCTTCTGAGGTCCGTAGCATCCTATCCTGAACCTATAAAACTCGGTCTGACTCGAGCATTGCAAACATCATGGATCTGTCTGGTGAACCAGCATGAGAAAACTCACTAAGTCTATAGGTATCATCCAATTGATTTAAGGTTAAAAATCTTTTTGAAAGAAAAGGATAATCGTAAGACCAGTCCACACATAAACACGGACGGTTTTTGCCATAAGATAACCCAGAACATTCTTTGTTCCAAAATTGTACTAATATTATAATAGCATCTAAATCACATAAATAACCATCTAGCAGAACGCATGCATCTCACGCTCCACATACTTAGCATATAATCAAAAACTTCATGGCACTTATTGGAGAATGGATTCCAATTATGATAAGGTATGGGACCACCTTTCGATAGTGTATATATAGAAAGGAATATACTGGGTTTAGCAAGAACATCTTGCAACCCATCCACACATGACCGACCACTCATTCGCTTGAGTGTACCAAATATATTATCACCAACGGTAGGCCCACATAGTTGTTATATGAAGATACAGAAGTGACAAAAAAAATGAATTTTCTCTAGATGGTGTTAATACACCCTAATGGAAGTGACTCTCATAGCCATGCTGCCTGCTCACATAACTCGGTTGATGAGGCTTGAGGTTACGATTACCTTTTTGAAAATCACATCATCATTTATTTTAAATCCCACATTGTCAGATCCACCAAATAACTAATTGACATCCACAAAAATACTTGGGTGTTAAGCTAAGAAAAGGTGTCTTCTCCGCCATCAAATAAAAGAACATTTAAGGAAATCAATGTACTTGATCCTTTGGAAATACTCTATCAGACACTTGTTCATACAAGTCATCCAGGAACAAGATGAACTGAAGGCACTCTCCTACCACATCCTAGGAATCACCATATGGGTCAGTAGCAAGTAATCCTTGCAAATTCATAAATTTAAACCATGACATAACCGCAGTATATCTCTAGGAGCTACCTAAAGATTATAAGTAACTATTCCATTTTATGAAGATCCATGTGTCTTCAAATGCTCCAACTCGACCATCATCTGATATCTTCCTCATTTACGTATTTGCTAGTGGGAATGGTATCCAAATATAATTTCGATCCTGGTCTTTCCGTACTAATAATCGATAATAGGCCAGATTTGATAGCCGGTTATTTAACTATCAAAATAACACCCATTCAACCATGAAAAATGAATTCACATGTTCAGTATACAATGCCACTTGGCCTCTTTAATTAACCATATGTTAGTTACAACTTCTAAATCTTTCAATATCTCGAACATAGCTGTTCACTTCTTATTTTAACATAAGAGTGTTCTCAAACCATTTTAAATATTTTAGAAACAATTCGTACATATACTCCACACTTTGGGTTCAACAAATTTCATGTAAAACATCGTTACGACAACTCAATATTATAATCGGAATTTAATTACCATATGTTAAAATATATTTTCAAACCACTTCCTTTCTAGAATTCATTTGGTTTAAACTTCCAACATATTTTTAAAATTCCTTTCTAATACTTAAGAAAAATAAATTAAAATATTATTCAAATCTTCGTTTGAACTTTATTTAAGAAATAATTCATAATTTCCTCGAACATTCTCAAAGTTCGATTTAATTCCCTCATATCATTTTTAAACGATTATATTCCTTTATAATGTAATCTCAACTAATCATTTTTAACTTCATTATGAAATACCATTTCATAATATTAACTAACCAATAGTCCATTTTTAATGTGTATCTATTCCATCTTCTAATATTTCAAAATGATCTGATTTCACATTTATTTTATAGTATTCCATTATAACTTCTCATTTGCAAAACATATGCAATAACTTTTTTTTCTAAAACTAGAAACAAGGTCATTTTATAAAAATACATGTTTATAAATCAAACATTTAAATTAACATTTGTAAACAATGTTATGGATTTTATTTCCAAAATTTATTAACCCTTCCTTAACATTTATATTCAATTTTGCCAACACTTTACAATAGTTGATATCCTTTCCTTAATGCACTCTTAAACCTTTTATCGACATTTAAACTTATATTTGGCGATTACTTTTATCGGAAATCCAATTAATAATCCCTTTCAATATAATTCAACATATATATGTATTTCAATTTATAACTTTACCTTTGGAAAATCGTACTATTTGCATTACTTAGAAAATAGTATTATATACTTAACTGAATCGTACACTTTATACTTGAGCCAAACAATGTCAAATTATACATTGTTTACTTTAAAATGCAATAGTTCTAGTTACACCTCAAAGTCTTGCAAATATGTTGCAATATTCCTCTTATAGGAGAAATAAACTATTTTCGACATCTTTACCATTACAAACTAATATCATCCCTTGATAATAGTGAAATCGTTCAAGTTGGGGGTAGTCTACTTACCGCTCAGATAGGGGTGAGCATTATTTGGTTAAAACGAACAAACTAACCAAACCAATTGAATTTGGTTGGTTTGGTTTGGTTTTGAAATTAGAACGGTTTGTAATCGGTTTGGAAAAATATTTATTTTGGTTATCAGTTTAACCGAATCAACCGAACTTTTATTATATTTTCCAAATTATCGATATTATTTTAATCATTAAATATGTAACATAATTACTTTTGAGAAGCATAAAAATCATAAATAATAATACTTTAATCATATATTTATAATTTATTTCAAATTATAGTTAATATTACGAGCATAAAGTCTAAAATAGTTTAAGTTCAGTTAAATCAGATAACCAACCGAACCAACCAATCTTAATTTGGTTGGTTTGGTTTTCATTTTTATCGGTTTTAGTTTGGTTTGACCATTTTCATCATCGGATAAACCAAACCAACCAAACGCTCACTCCTACTCTCAAGCCTTAATCGACAACATTCTTATCTTATGATAGATGAAAATTCGTAACTCTAAAACTAATATTAGTCATAATATCACATCAAATTCCATTTACTTCCATTTAAAATTTGAAATCCGTTATTTCACACTTCTCATTTACAAAGCCCTTTTAATTTATACTTTGAAATTAATTTTAATTATATTTAAACGGCTATATAAAAAGAAACACAAATTAAGCTTCAGAATTTATTTTGAAAACCAAATCGTAGTTTACCTCTTCGGAGAATAAACTTTTCTTTATATATTTTAACGACTAATTCAATATACATAAAATCTTAAACGTCTTGGAATCAATTAAATTTTGATTCCAATAATTTTTATTATAACGACAGTACTAAAGAGCCAAATGACTACTAAAATACCAAATGTGAAATGGGGGTTTGTTTCATCCAATTTTACACTCAACAAATATACCCATCATATATGATAAACATTATCAATATTAGTGAGGAATCCTATTAGATTCTCCAACCTATCTTTCCTGCGTCACAAACATTATCTCAAAATAATATTATTCAATTCAATATACAAATATAATTTTCAAAAATTAACCAATAACAATAATTCAAGTATCCATCTTTTAATTTAATACGTTTATACTACTATAAACGTGACCAACAAGGTATGTTTATCTCATTTGGTAATAATCATTGAAATAATGATTTGATTTTAGTTAAATTAAGTGAACGTCTAACTTAACTAATCCATCTTATATATATATGTATGTATGTATGTATGTATGTTTAGCATACATCAAACAATCAACAATCATAGTTAACAAATAAAATCCTGACTTATATGGAATATAAGTGGGTCAAACTGAGCGAGTTATACTCACTTTAATTCCATTTGTCAATATAGAGATTAGGTTTTAGTTAAATTAAATAGGCGTTTAATTTAAATAAAAATTCCAACTGCTTCCAGCTTCGTCCAAACTAGCCCTAGAATATAGTGTTCGTCAATATGATTCCGGCGTAGCTTGTTTCGTTCAATTCTGATAACATATGTGAGTGTTACAAATAATATAAGTTCATGGTTTTAATTAAAATAATTAACTTTTAACTTTATAATTAGTTTTTCTAATTACTTTGATTAGCCGTATAACAGACCGTTAATCTTCGTTTCCTTCGTTTAAATGCTGCTCTAATTCCTAGTGCGCAACTTACCCTGTCAACCTCAATTTAAAGCTATCGCGCCTAACCCCCGACTCCTAGAGCACCATCTAAGACCACCACCATGACCGCCCCAATGTCCCCGACCCAATCCTGAAACGCCTTGGAACTCGATCCCTTCGTTCGCTAACAGTTGGCCAGTAACCGCTATGTCTTCCTAGTAGGATTCCAGACACCAAGACATGAAAGACTCCATCATAATCGTTCAACTGGAAGCACTGGTCGAGCTTTACAATATTGTTATTGAATGATTTTTGGATAGATGAACCGATTGGAAGAAAAATCGAGGAGGAGGAGAGAAGGTTTCAGCCATTTAACGTATATGGTGGCTTTATTTTGAGGTTGACCACGCAAATCAGTTTTGACCGAATTTTTAGGGTTTGGGCTGAGTATTTATAGGCACATATATTATCATAATATTGTTTTGTGAAAATTACACCCAAAGTAACACGTTAAAACAATCAAATACTACCTCCGATCATGATGAAAATCGTAATCCTACCATAACTTAATATTCCAAGCACGATGGAACTGGTTTTGTCAAATTCCTAGACCGTTTGTAAAATTTTCTTTCTAATTTCACAACATGAATCAATACGTGTTTGTATTGCGCACGATCACAAAATGAACCCAATTGACTTAAAATTTGAAATCATACAATAATTAACTACTACGAATTTTATAAAATTTGTTTTGTTTCGATAAATATAAGGGATTAAATAAAAATCTAAGCGTTTACCATTCACACGATCAAACGGTAAGTCTGATCGATACGAAAATCGAAATCCTATGATAACTTACTAATATGAATCCAATGGCATAAGTTTCATCACATTCCTAGAATGTTCTCCTGAAATGACATTTTATACGTAAAACGATGCTATTTTAGACACCAAAATTACTTGATCTTTAAAATTAACGAACTATATACATATACTGACTCTAAACGTCAATGCGAATTCAACGGTACTAGTCTCGCGTTTTTATTCGATCGTTATCTCAAGTTACGTACTTACATACAAATTTCTTTTAAATCAAATTAAATTTATTTAATTAATCGCTATGGTGTATAAACGATTCCATAGCGACTTTCTAAAAATTTGATTTGGATATAACTAAAATTCTGTAATATGAAATCTCTATTTTCCTCTTTCATTAGGAAATTATAATCAAATAAATTCAAATGATTTTTATTTCACAGAATTCTGACTCATATTGGATTATGTATACTCAATTAAAGTTCAAAACGTAAAACTATGAACTACCACGATATTACGAGCTCGTTTTTAATTAAAAATAAATTATACGTTCAAACTTCATTTAATAAATAAATTTCTTATAATAATCCTTTTATATTTTCAAATCAACATTTAAAACTATTTTAAAATATTCAAACTTAATGGTTAAAAATCTAAGTTGTTTCATTTATGACACATATGAAAGGGTGAAGCTTAATGCTAAAGGGGATGAACTGGAGAAGACGATGCGAGGAGGAAGTTGTGAATTAGTGTCCCAATTTGGTGGTTATATGATTGCACGTTGCTTGGTCGATTAAGCCAACGAGGTTGGGGTCCTTCGGTTTTTGGAAGAGGTCAAAGGCAGTGTTGATGACGTTGACTATGAATTTGTGGACAGTGATGTGGAGGTGATCATTGCAATTGAGTAGGTGGCAAAAGTAGTGTTACAACGTTGAGTTGGCTTGATGGTGACGGGGTTTTGACAATAGTGACGTTCAACCTTTTAGAGTATTTTACATTGGTTTTACAACATGTGATCATTGTCTAGTAGTTCATGCATAGTTTTGTGAGTTATCCCCCTCGCAACTTTGTACATATAATTTATTTATGAATATTTACTTGTGTATCTATCTATTTAGTTCGAACGGATGGATTATTAGCTGATATTGATCGACTAGATGAAATCGAATAGTTTTGGGTGAATTTTTCATTTAGTACATGGATTGATTATGTGACATTGGATTTGTGTGTTCTGGAATATTAAAAATGCAAAGGAGATGCAACCTATTTACATTTTACTACGTATAATTTACCTATGTTGCGTATATTGTATGAATGGCTGGAATTCGATGAAATTTGACTTAGCCATCTAATAAAATTTATACTGATGATTTTTTTGGGCAAGGTCGACTGTTATTTAAAGTGATTTGTAATACTTTTATTATAATAAATAATAAATACATTATTACAAGAGATAGACAGTTTGTCTAGCTACTACTATCAGTTTTTAAGGTGAGCGACCACCACAAACGGTTTTAAAATGGGTCGTCCACTACTACTAAACTAGATAAAAGAACATGAGCTAGCCAAAATGAGTAGACTACTCTAAGTTGCCTAAACAAAAAAATCACATATGCACCACACATGGTACAACCATACATTACTTATTACAGTTTACAAACTACGACCAAAAGGCGAACAATAACACAATGGCACACACTGAACAAGGTGCGGAGTTACATAACAAAAAAAATTACAATCCAAATATCTAAAGTAGCAGC
The DNA here is from genome assembly GCA_030737875.1 of Allium sativum. Lineage (NCBI taxonomy): Eukaryota > Viridiplantae > Streptophyta > Magnoliopsida > Asparagales > Amaryllidaceae > Allium > Allium sativum. The sequence continues at coordinate 560,746,993 of CM060919.1, read as the reverse complement.
AAATAGACCACAATACTGAAGCAACACACCAGGATCAACCCAGAGCCAAACATGAGAATCAAAGCAGGATAGAGGTGACTAGACATGTTTTTCAAGATGGACTGGACATGTTTTCTGGATGGACCAGACATGTTTTCACCATGGGTTGGGTGTGTTTTTCACCATGGATTGGGCATGATCTGGACATTGGATTGGGCAAGTATATTTGGTGGATTGAATATCAACCAAACAATGTATGTTTTTGGGTCGACGATGGTAATGGATTCGACATGAATTTAAGGAGGAATGTTCGAAGTGTTCATTGATCGGGGAGATGCAACGAATGTGAAGACAACTCAAGTGTGATCTGATCTCATGGATAGTGGTTGCTCGTAATGGGGTCTGAACTTGTGGATAATCGCTGGTGATGATGACTACAGTTATAAAGGTTGAGAGATTAACATTGTCGTAAGTTCTAGTAGGCACAAAGCAGGGGTATAATAGGGACGCATAAAAGATTAGCGGGACTAGTCGAGTACCTTGGGAACATAGGATGGGCCTAGTTGTCTCGGGGAGGCAAATGTACGTGGGAAGTGCAGTAGTCTAACTAGGATCGAGGTTAACATTATCTCCTGATGGACGACATGATGTTGAGCCCGTCATACAATTAACGATGGTTTCAATGTAGGATTGGCGATGATAGCCAAAGTCATGGATGTTTGTTGCTTTGCTTGTATTGTCTTATGTAGATTGCTCGACATTGAAGGAGACATCTCTTGGGTGCTCTTCTGATGTTAGTTTAGGCCTTCGGGGCTTCTACTTGGGGGATGTTGATCTCGATTAGGATGGTCTACGCTAGATAACTGGTTGCTATGTCTACTATGTTTTCTCTTTGGTTGTTGTAAAGGCTATCACTGTCGGATGTGGGGAAGACGGGTTTGGGTTCTTCTCTGTTGATGTTGGTAGATTAGTTGATTAATTTGCCTATTCTCATATACTTTATTGATGATGTTAGAGAGTTGTTTTATTGCTCATTGTGACACCACACATCCGTTAATGTCACTCATTAAGAGAATGCATTAAATTTCGGGAAGCGTTATAGGTAAACGGAAACATAAACAATACAAGACAGATATAAAATAACAGCGGAATTTAAAATTTTATTAATCATAATGCATCGTAGTTCAAAACATGGTTACATCATATGTTTGAAAAACATAAAACCTAGTACATCATTAAGATTTATGTCTTGTACTTAAAACATCAGAGTACAATAATAAAAGAAGCATAATCCCTAAAATAAAGCCATAGTAGAGAAATAAGAAATCAAGCAGTACATCAAAGCAGCTCCAAGCAAGATGAAAGCAAGATCCTGATCAAGCTTGAGTATTCCAACCCTAAGAACCTGAGGGGAAACGGAAGGGAAAGAAGGGGAAACAAAATGGGTCAGACATAAAGTCTAGCGAGTCCAGTTACTTTTAGCATATAAATAAGTATAAGTATCATGACAGCCATATAAAGTGGATAAGAGAGATAACATCATAAAAGGCAGGTATGACAAGATAAACAGGATGAACATGATAGAGTATATTGTGCTTCTCTAATACTTTCTCTTTCTCTCTGTCTACACCGATACTAGTATAACCAGAATGAGATGATCCCAACAACTATAAGATGGTAGACTCAGGCATACTTCTAGTGAGAGGTATTAACCCCCATACAATCAATAGGCATCCCAACATACCAGAGTTACCCCTAAGGATAATAACGGGCTCCTAAACATATCAGAGTCTAGATGTACCCTAATTACTACCCTAATCGATCGACACCCTGCTCCATAGATACTCTGTACTGGCCCGACAGTAGGATGTATCACTTCCTAAAGTGGCAACCCTTCGGTTGCTGGATGTGCACAACCATATCTACAAGTGTCACGACATCTAAACCTCCTCTGCCAGACCCATGCAAGCACATGACCCCGTCGGAATGCGCCGTCCACACCGTCCCCCACGTTTGGATCTCTTACAATCAGCCCAGTAAGCATACCCCGACTCCGACCTAGTTCGGAGTACTCGTTTGATACCTATATATGGGTTACTAAATGAAATGGGTTCCACACACAAGATGATACAAGCTTCCCCCTACGCTTGCATCCCCACTAGGTTTTCCACAGGTTATGCCATACCAGACTAAAAGATTGCATAACCCCACAGGTTAAGTTTGTTGGCCTATATATAAATATTACCCACCAACCCAAGATGTACTTAACCCACCCACTGTTTCAAACAAGTTTACTTAACCCCTACTAAAGTTTAACATGTTCATACAATCCCTATGGATTCAACCAGGTTAAGTATTTCAATTCATTACCATATTCATTTATGGTTATAATGTGCTAGACCTCCCACATTAAGCCTACCACTTGTGGATGCTAGATATGTCGGTCGGTTCCGGGCAGGCTTCTTCCACAAGTCCGGCTTAGCCTCTTGTCTCAACACGTCATGTGTTTATGCACGTAGACCCTCACATTAGATTGACCACTTGTGGTCGCTGGATGTCGGTTGGTTCTGGGAAGAGTTCCACCACAATTGTAATCTAACCACGTGTCTAAGCGCGATTGCAGTTTCCAATTATTGTAATTTTAGGTATTTCCATTATTAACCAATTATTCCTATGTCATTATAGGTTTTCATGCCCCTTTCCCAAGTTATGTTCATAATTAACCATATGCCCCAAATTCAAGTTCATATATTTCATTCAAGTTATGCCCAAATTTCCGATTACAAGTTATGCCACAATTTTACCGTTTTCCCCTCGTTCCCAATTTAACGTGTTCGCTTATTTTAGCGGCATGCCTAGGCTCGAAGGTAGCATGTCTATAAAATAAAAGGGTAAAGATGAAGGGAAGGGGACATAAATGATCATACCAACAAGAGTGACATATAATGGAAGAAATAGGCATAAACATATAGTGGCATAATGACAAGATAGGCACATAGGAACGGATCTGATGAACATGTGACAATAGAACTGATTCTAACATATTAGGGATTTTATAAATAGGCATGATAAGATCTAAACAATGAATTAGATAACCAACTAACAACAGATCTGATTTAGCCACAAACATAGTAGGAACACGCATGATGTGATCTAAACAGTGAATTAGATCTACAAACAATGGCAGATCTGATATGATAAATAGGTATAGGTTTGGATCTAGTTCACAATCATGTCAGAATAACTTAGATACACAGGTTATAGCAGATCTGATATGATTCAAATAGTCACAGGCTTAGATCCAAGTTATAGTAATATCAATATTAACTTTTAAATATTTAGATCTAAAAGTAACGTAAACTCATTGTGATTAGATCTAGAAAAATAGAAGAAAGATTGCAGATATCAAATCACAGATCTCTAAACTTGAATGACTTTATTGCTGAAGAAGAAAAAGGCTTGATTCAATCTGGGCAGAGGCAGCATCTAGTCCTCCATTGTTTTTGATGTGGAAAAACAAGAGAAATGAAGTCATATATATAGCTATCAAGAAACCCTAATCTACCCAAATCTGCCATAGGGGGGTCGACCTCCCCCCTTATGGGGTCGACCCATGGGTCAATACCCCTCTTATGGGGTCGACCCGGGGGTCGACACCCTTGGGCGAGAATTTTCCCGCTTCCCTATTTTCTGTGATTTTGAATTGTTTTGAATTTTAGGACTTATTTTATTCATATATATTCTTCTTATACATATACAAACTTCAAACCTTAATAACTTCTTCATACGGTATCCGCTTTACGTAAACTAGGTGTCTATTTTGACCAGAATTCCGAGACGAATATAATGACGCAGTCTGTTTCACTTAATTTTGAATATTAAATTAATTATTCTTTAATTTATCGTGTTTTAGTGTTGTTAAAATACGTGGGTGTTACATTCTTCCCTACTCAAAGGATTTCGTCCCCGAAATCTCCAAGTTAAGAAGAATGTATATCCTAACATCCATATCAATCTACTCATTCACCAACCACAGGCATCCATTGTCCTTAAAAGATTTCTAATGCTTATATGAACATATGCAAAGGTGTATGTATATGTCCCAATACTAATGCGAAGATTAGACAGTCTACTGATTCAGTCGACCTCCTTAATTTAATGTATGTTAGTGCCATGAATCCAATATGTGTGCAAATAATCCTGTTATAACTTCTAAGTTCTATACACAGTCATCCATCCAAATGCAACATCCATATGATGATACATCCATTTCCATCCATAAAAAAAAAAGAAAAATGCACACACATCCATATGCAATATGAGAGTGATTGAGCCGATCTAGTGCACAATGTGTGTGTATATGCATCCACAAGCAACTACTAGCAAACACTTGCATCCACTTGTATCCATCAAACATAACATGTCTCAAACTCATGTTTACATTCATGGGATTCCTACCTAAGTGTCGAAGATTCGACCGATAGGATAAACTAAATGATAGAAACAAGCATGAATAAAAGCTTTGGAAAGGAAGTTAATACCCTTGAAAAGAAAAGGTTACGAAGTGTGAATCTTATCTTCGATCTCCCAAGTTGCATCCCATGGGTTATCTCCCCACTAAACCTTCGTCAACTTGACTTCTCTATTTCATAGCTTCTTAACTTCTGATCCAAGAATACAGGTAGGAACTCGTCTAACTATCGCCTCCCGTTCCACCTCTACTTTCTCTAATATACTCGGCTCAACTACTTCTGCATTATCATGCAAGCACTTAGCAAATGAGAAATGTGGAAAACATCATGAACGCCGGATAGTCTCTCTGATAGCTTTACTCTATAGGCCATTTGGCCAATCCTTTCTGTTATGGGAAATGGTCCTACGAATCTTGGTGCCAATTTCCCTACAGATCCAAAGAACTACATTCCTCAAAGGTGATACCTTAATGAAAACCATGTCTCCCACCTCAAACTCAATATCAGTCCTTCTCTTACATGCGTAGGACTTCTGCCTATCCTGAGCTGTCTTCATTCGTTTACGGATAAGATCAATCTTTTAGAACGTCTCTCTAACCATTTTCTGTCCAAGTAGATGTCTTTCAGTAGATTCCCACCAACAAGTTGGTGACTACAGGGTCGTCCGTACAATGCTTCGAAGGGTGCCATGCCAATACTAGCTTGATAATTATTGGTGTAGGCCAACTCTACTAAAGGAAGGTGCTCTTCCTAAGTCCCTTCGAAGTCTAGGATACACAGCCTTAAAAGATCCTCAAGAACTTTGTTCACCCTTTCTGTCTGTCCATCTGTATGAGGGTGATAAATGGTGCTCAAACACAACTGTGTACCTAATTCTTCTTGCAAGCTCCAAAATTCACTCGTGAAGATAGGGTCACGATCACTTACGATGTTGGAAGGTATTCCATGAAGACGAACTATCTCACGAACGTAAACTACTGCCAACCATGTTGTCTCCTCTTACTCTTAACCTGGATGAAATGAGCGCTCTTAGTAAGTCTATCTACTACAACCCAAATACTGGTGTTGCCTTTCTTTGATCTAGGAAACTCATCTATGAAATCCATAGAGATGCTCTCTCACTTCCACTACGGGACCTTTAAAGGATGAAGTAAATCACCAGCCTTCTTTTGCTCAGCTTTAACTTGCTGGCAAATCAAACATTGAGAATAAAACCCCACCACATCTTTCTTCATCCCAGCCCAAAAGAAAACCCTCTTCATATCCCTATACATCTTATCACCACCTGGATGAATAATGATATTAGAATGATGGGCTTCCTCTAGGACTGTCTTCAACAAGCTCCCAATTCGGGGAACACAAAGCCTCCCGTCTCGTCGCCACCACCCTTTATCATATGTGGAATATCTACTGAGGGGACTAGAAGTCTCCCCTTTACTGAGCCTATCTAAGATATCTGAAATCTATGGATCCTCTCGCTGCGAAGCTCCTATCTGATCCATAAGAGTAGGTCGCACCTCCAGTGATGCTAGTAAGCCAGGAAAAAACTCGGTGGAGGGTCTAAAGTCAAAAGTTGATACAAACTCCAAGATTTTCCTTTCCACAAACAGAGGACTTAAGGCCACCCTCTGCCTACTCAGTGTGTCAGCCACCACATTACCATTGCCAGGGGTATAAGCAATCTTGAAATCATAAGATGCTAGGAACTCCATCCACCTTCGTTGCCTTAAATTAAGATCCTTCTGCGAGAACAAGTACTTGAGAAATTTATGATCAGTGTACAACTCAAACTTCTCTCCAAGAAAATAATGACGCCACATCTTAAGCGCGAATACTATGGCAGCTAGCTCTAAATCATGGGTAGGGTAGTTCTTTTCATGAACTCTTAGTTGTCTACCCCCATAACATACTACCTTTCCCTCCTGCATCAGAACCGCACCAAGCCCTGTACCACATGCATCAGTGTAAACTATGAACATTTTGTTTCCGTCGGGCAAGGTCAAGGCTGGGGCTGTTGTTAGAGCCCTCTTCAATCGTTGGGAAGCAACATCACAATCTATATCCCAACCAAATGTCAGATTCTTCTTCGTCAGCCTGGTGAGTGGGGCTGATATCTTTGCGAAGTCCTTGATGAACTTCCTATAATAGCCTGCCAATCCAAGAAAGCTTCTGCTATATTATGGTGAGTGGGGCAGGTATCGGGCAAGGTCAAGACCGGTTGGATTTAAAATCCGAAAACCACTCCGTATAGGCATAGACGTTGCGAATTAGATTATTTGAAGATAAAATAGAAGATGGAGTAAATTGCAAGAGTTGTTTTATTTGTCCAGACCCAGGATAACTTGTATGGACGAATGTCTGACAGAGTATTCCTAACATATCACATAAGACGATCTTTTCAAGGTATTACGTTTGGTGGCGGAGAAATTCGTTTCTCTTAGCTTTTACACCCATAATATTTTGGGAAGATCAACTAGTGATTTGACAGGATTGACGATGTGGCATTCAAAGTGTGAGGTGGCCAGATGTTCTAAAAAAATATACGTAGCCTCAAGCCTCACAACTGCGAAATGACAAAAATCGGGGAGGCAGCATGGCTAGGTGGGTCATACCCAAGCAGGGTATATTTGTCACCGATCTAGAGAAAATTCATTATTTATTCTTCTTTCAATTATGTATCTTACAGAGTATGGTTGAACGGCTAACAACCGTGGGTGACAATATATTCGCAACACTCAAGCTAAATGAGTGGGCAGTCATGTGTGGCCGGGTTGCAAGACGTTCTTGCTAAACCCCAGTGTATCCCCTCTAGAGTACACTGATCGGGAGGTGGTCCCATACCTTGTCATAGTTGGAATCCAATCTCAAATAAGCGCCCTACGGTTTTTGATTTTATACTATATATGTAGAGCGTGAGATGCAAGCGTTCTACTATTTGATTAGACATTATTATAATATCACTGGATTTTGATATTAAAAATGTTTTGGTTATAGTAAGGTAAAAACCATCCATGTTTATGTGTGGGTCGGTCTTACTATTACCCTTTCTTTCAAAGGATTTTTAAAGTTAAACAATATGGTTGGAGTTTACTCACACCAGTCCCATGAATGACCCAGAGTTTATTTGTTGTTTTTCCTAAACTCTTGGGTGCCCAAATTTGTATGGGCAATCAAGTGTTTCATTATTTTACAGATACACTTGGAGGAGTTTGAAGCAGGTGGCTTCACCGTTAGATATTTAAGAGTTAGTTTCTGCTGTATCAAATATTGTATTGTGCTCTGATGTTGGTTTGTATATGTGACACAAAATTTTGTATTTCAAAAGTTATGTCATATAATATATTTTATTCGTTCCGTTGTGAGATTTTGTTTTGTTATTTTTGTTCTTCTTCTATCTGTTTCTATTTCTTTAACCCTATCGACTCGTATTTCTGTATTATTAGAGTTGGACGTGTGTTGTATTAGTCAGCTTAGATAGTACGGATTTGCGGGCCATCATAGTTGGTATCCGAGCTTAGGTTGCTGAACACCTAGGCTTTGGTGGGGTTCACTCATTAGAGATAGGGTCAGTAGTACCCTAGATTGAGTTGTGTGTGTGTGTATATATATATGAGAGAGCGTATTTGTAGATTTGTATTTAAACTGTTTTATATTGTGTTGATTGATCTGTTGAGTGGTATATAAATTCCAGATCGACGCGTTTACTGACGTGGCCGATAGGGATTTATAAATACTCGAACAGAGTAATTTGACACAGTATTGTTTTAAAAGCTGGGTAAATAAAATAATCTTACTGTAGCATCCCGAAATTCAAGTACAATTTGAGCTGACCAAATAACACAAGTCCAACCCAAATTACACTGGAAACCAGAAAACTAATAGAAAGAAAATAGAGCGTGAGAATAGATAAGATAGAAACTTAGAATAGAAGAAGAAGAAGAAGATACATATAACATCAGAGTAACACGAATCTCACAGTGGAACGAACAACATATAATAGATAACATATCTTTGAAATAAAATCAGTATATGTATAAAGTAACATTATCAGAGTACAACACTTACAACATAGCGGAATAAACAATAGCTATATAATCCTGAAGCCTCCTGCTCCAAGCTCTCCAAGTATATCTGTAAAATCCTGACTACTTGACTGCCCGTACAAAATTGGGCACCCAAGAGTTTATGGAAAACAAAACAAAACAAACTCTGGGTCAGTCATGGGACTGGTTTGAGTAAACAATTTAAAATAGTTTGGGAAAATAATGATATCTCATAAGACCACGCCGTATAACGGAACGGGTTTTTCCCTTATGAGAATCCAAAGCATTTGATTTAACATCAAAAATCCTTTTGAACGAAACAATGATCATTTATATCAAAACTCTTTTGATATTATAATAGTGTCTATCGACCACAATATAATAATCATCTAGCAGAAACGCTTTCATCTCACGTTCCACATATGTAGTATATAATCAAAACCGCGAGCACTTATAGGTTAATGGATTACCAACTATGACAAGGTATGGAACCACCTTCCGATAGTGTACTTCTAGAGAGGAATACACTGGGTTCAACAAGAACATCTTGCAACCCGGCCACACATGATCAACCACTCATTTCGCTTGAGTGTATCGAATGTATATCACCAACGGTTGGGATCAGCAACTGTTTCCCGAATGGGACAACATCGAATAGATTAAAGAATGAAATGAATATCTCTAGATAGGTGATAATACACCCTAATTGGCAGCCAACCACTTAGCCATGCTGCCTGCCCGATTTTTTGTCATTTCCTGGTTGTGAGGCTAGAGGCCACACTTATCTCTGACAGATCACACATTTATTCACTTGAATGTCACATCGTCATACCCGCCAAATCACAAATTGATTTCCCCAAAAATACCATGGGTATACAGCTAAGAGAAACGAATTCCTCCACCACCAAACGTATATACGTTTGAAGAGATCAACTTACGTGATCTATTAAATATACCCTGTCAGACATTCTTCCATATAGGTCATCTTAGGACTGGACAAACCGAAGGCACTATTCTGTAAACAGGACAACCCTTGCATAACTTCGTCTTCAATTATTTTCATCATATTTGATCGCAATGCTAACGCCCATACAGAGTGGTTCTCAGATAATGAATCTGATCCCGATCTCTCCATATTGACGATGGAAAAATGGTCAAAAACTTCGATAGTCAGTGAGTTAACTATCAAAGAAAAACATGCGTGCAAACAACGATATTATTTCCAGATCGAAATTTTATCAATCAATCATCTTTTAATGTTTATCTCTTTAGTTCATTAATTTATTTATTTCCTGTTTCCATATATTCAACATTCCTTATTTTCTAAATTTAGAAAATATACGTTATTAATCATTGGAAAACATTTCCATCTCTTTTCACGTATCACTGTTATTCCAGTATTATTTATCATCAAACATTTCATTTTCTATGATTAGAAAATATCTCTGATTATATTTGGAAAACATTTCCAAAACTCCTTCATTGGATTCGAACATATATTTAAATAAAACATCGCTATGCCAACTCGAACCATTAACACTTATTAACTAAATTCAATTAACTCCTTTATTATCGAACCTTAACCATTCCTTTGTTAAAAATGAAGTCAATCAAGTTGGGGTATAACTACCTCTCAGACCTTAACTGAACAACATTTCTAACCTCGAAATAGAAAAAGTTCACCCTTTAAATCTTTAACAAACTTCCTTACGTAACTCTCAGATTCTATTTATGAATCCACTTCTTTATTGAAAAACATTGATTATAGCTATAGCGTTGTAATCCCTACTTTTGAAATATCTAACTCCAAAATATAACTCGATTAAATCAAATCAATTAACCCTAACTCCCTTAACTTTAACTCAATTAACTTTGATTCATTAACTCTTATCACTTAACTCCTTTCGAATAAACTATATTCGATTAACTCTTTTCAAATAAACTATATTCGATAACTCCTTTAACTCCATTCGAATAAACTATATTCGATTAACTCCTTTAACTCTATTTGAATAAACTATATTCGATTAACTCCTTTAACTCTATTCGAATAAACTATATTCGATTAACTCCTTTAACTCTATTCGAATAAACTATATTCGATTAACTCTTTTCGAATAACCAATATTCGATAACTCTTTTCGAATAAACTATATTCAACTATATTCGATTACTCCTATTCGATTAACTAATATTCGACTAACTCTTATTCGAATAACTAATATTCGATTAACTCTCTTCAAATAACTAATATTCGATTAACTCTCTTTCGAATAACCAATATTCGATAACTCCTTTCGAATAACCAATATTTGATGACTCTTTCGAATAACCAATATTCGATAACTCTTTTCGAATAACCAATATTCGATAACTCTTTTCGAATAACCAATATTCGATAACTCTTTTCGAATAAACTATATTCGATTAATTCCTTTCGAATAAACTATATTCTATTTACTCTAATCGATTAACTCTATCAATTAACTCTATTTGATTAATTCTAATTGATTTACTCTATTCGATTAACTATAATCGATAACTCTAATTGATAACTCTAATTGATTTACTCTATTCGATTAACTCTAATCGATAACTCTATTCAATTAACTCTATCCTTTAACTCTAATCGATAACTCTTTTATATCTCGTTAATTCCCTTTTATAATCCTATTTATTTTCCAAATAAATATTCCTTTTAAAATTTTATTTATTTAATAAATAAATATTTCCTTTTCAATTCCTTTTCAATTCTATTTGTAAATGTTTTACAAATATCTCCTTTTCAATTCTATTTGTAAATGTTTTACAAATATTTCCTTTTCGATTCTATTTGTAAATGTTTTACAAATATCTCCTTTTCAATTATATTTGTAAATGTTTTACAAATATCTCCTTTTCAATTCTATTTATTTAACAAATAAATATTTCTTTTATAAAATCTTTTGATTTTATAAATAGTTTCTTTTCAATATATACATTGAAAATTCCCTTTATTCATTTCAGTATTTCTTATGGTATTTAAAATAACAAATAACAATGATCGATATCGTTCAACACACGTAATCAACACAGATTATATATCACATCATATATTACAATATATGAAAAGAACAGTATTATAAATATTGGGGAATCCAGTTGGATCCCTCCAACCTGTTTCCCTGCATCACAGATGTTAAACAATATAATTAACATCAACTTCATTTCGATATGAAATATTCTGATAAAAAGAATCGATATTTGATTAACGATTTATATATATATCGTTATCTATAATTTCAACCAATCAATCAGCAGTTCAACCAAATAGTTAGCACACAGCAATTAATCATCATTTATCAGTTCTAAAAAATACGTTATAAAAATATGAACTAATAGAGTTGGTGAGGTTTACTCACATTGGACGATTATCGTTTATAACGATAACCATCGCTTGATTTAGACGGATAATTTATTTTGCTATAAATTGTAATGAGCTCCAATTAACTCCCAGTCAGTTCCATGGCGTAGCCACCATCCATATGATCCCAATGGATCTTGTTTCGTCGAATTTCGATAACATATGACAAAGATACGCATTTTAAAAGTTAATATACATTTAATTTAAAACAAAATTAAACTTCAATTGATTTGGGCCTTACTCCTTTTAAAACCGGCCCACACCCCTGCTTAGCCCATGATCCGCGATCATCGTCTACCCCTTATCCTTTTAAATAGCGATTCCAGTTCCTGTTTGCCATTTCCGATTCTTTCTCCACCAAATTGCTCCTCCTCCTTTCATTAAATCCAAAACCAATACCACCATTGAACTTCTTTCTCGAATCTCCATCCATCCCTCCCTAGAAGATCGAACTCAAACTACTTCTTTGTCGTGCGGTTTCAGACCACACTCACACCACCACAAGGACATTGCATCACTTTATGTCACCGATACCCCCTAACTTTGCCAACCCGCTTCTTTCCGATCCTCGAACTCAAATATACACCTAACTTCTGGAATCGATGCTCATACATCGTATAAATTCCAACCCTAGCAAAATGTAACTCACGCCATATTTTCCGCAGTAACAAAGACCGCGTCGAACCCCTCAGAAATTACCCTAGACTGAAGAGGAACCCAACTTGAATCCGAATATATCTGGATCATGATTTATATAGTTGTATTTTGATTGATATGATTTTTGAAATACTCATTTTTGCTGTGTGAAATAAACTGAGCGACGTGGAACTTGTTTGACTAGAGGAATGAGATTTTTAGGGTTAGGATAATTAAAGTATATTTATAGGAGATTTATATATTTATATATTCAATATTATATTTATTTTTAAGCAACTGCAAAATGTATATGTTGTTAAAAATTCCTATAATCACATACAATATCTGTAACAGCCCGTTGTTTTGACCGCCCCAAGTTGGTGATTAACTAACTCGAAGCGTTCAAAATAACGGATTGTTATCGGCTTACCGGGTTTTAAAATGGAATTTAACACAGAATCACAAACATAGAAGACGACAGTATCTCACAAAACGAATTTTATATATAATAATTTATCAGAGTTTACAAAGGTTAAAGCACCAGAAAATATAAAATATATACATAAGTTTATTTTAATAAATTACTGCTTTTGTTGAGCTTGCCCGCGTATGCATCTTCATGTGCATCTTTCTTTTGCTAGCTAAAACTTCAAATCTGCAATACTCTATTCACAAATGCTCCTCGCAGAGAAGTGCTTCCTTTATAACAAATACCATTTAAATGTTTTAAAATACAGATGTAAATTGCGTATTTGTTTAAAAAGGTGACACCTTTGCGGATATTCATCCTTAAATGCATTAACATCAGCTTCTAAATTTTTTTTTTGTTATCCTTTCAAGTTAAGCTTAAGCACTAATATCCATATAGGCCAGCCTGCTTGGATCTACTAATTACATGACTTACCTAGAATGAATGTGTTGAATAAATGAAAATAATAATAATAATGTGTATTAACATTCTACTGCTTATAAATAGGAGCATTAAATGATTCCCAGCTATTGTTCTGATTAACAAATATGAAGAATAAACATAACCTTATTCCAAAAATAAAAGGAAACAAGATAAAGGAGATGATCAAAATTATTGATGTAATTTTGTATGCCAAATTTTTTACTTCGTCATGCTAGGAAAAGTGGTAGTCTTCATATTAAAAGCGCTAGTATGAAAACCACCTATAAATAAACATCACATATCTCACCGTCTCAAAAGTAACCAAATATAGAAACAAAGATCCAAGAATTTTTGTATTATGGTACTGTTGTAAGATACTACAAAGCTTTAACTAAAATCATTATCTAACGCATATGGAATATATGTTAGACTTTATAGGCAACGATCATGACCAGTATTAATCAGCGATGTTCAGGGAGCTCATGTCAAGTTTAGTGGTAATGGCAGATGAAGTACACAAAATACAATGTGTGAAAATAAGTAACAAAACATGCCAGTGAAGGGGTACAAGCAAGAATGCAGGCTAGAAGGGATTGTACACATCATTTGGATACAAGACAATAGGGTATCTGGTATGCGATACAAGGTAAATACTATGGTTACAGGACATTTATGCAAATACCAACCCTTGTTGTGTTTACATGTCCTCAGTTAATCGATATTTGAGAGCCGGGATTCAAGATCATTCACACACGCATGCACTGGACCACATGTCACCCATCATTCCTTAATTTATTTGACAAGTTTACTAACTAAAGGATAAAAGATGGACATTTGAAAAGCCTGAATTATCGGGTCATGCTGTGTTTCAAATAATAATAATAATAATTCCAACGTGTGTGTGAGAATGTAACAGATTCAACCTCTGTTTGCTTGTTCCTTTCTCACCATCAATTTGTTTTTAGCTTGAATCAAATACGCACTTCATTACTAATCCAGAATAATGGTCTAATTCAAGGTTTACCATTTCCCTTATAACTAAAGTAAATTGACCACTTCTAAGCTTGCTAAATTCTTTTATGGGAACAATGGTGGTATAATCAATTAACAGAAATGCTAAAAACTGTGTACCACACTGGGTCACAGCTTGGAATGGCACAATGGCTAACAAACAAAAGGACACTTCAACAAGGAACTTGATCATACAGTCGTCACAGTGGTCCAGCAAACAAGATGCACAAAGGGAAACAACAAATGCACACCAAAAACAACAGCAGGGAAAAGAGCAACAATCGAAAAAAAAGAACACTCGCTTCTCTGGTTCCTCAAGTTGCCATGCTATTCGCCATCAAACAATACATCCAAGAAGTTACACCACAAACTAATGTCGCAGCTCCATTCGGCGCCGATGATGGCGTTGGCTACATAGCAGCAGATGGTTAAAGACTCCAATTTGAGATGTTGCAAAGTCGATGCTGCGCATACGATTCAGGTGTAGGAAGGGCTTGGGGCTCGGATTTGGAATCAACAGAGATGTGCGATTCCAAAGCGATAGGGCAATTTCAATTGACAGTCATGTGTTCAACTTTGTGTGGTGGACGATTTCGGCGGAGCGAAGGTAAACTCCCAGGGTCAGACACTGATACTGACTTTGACGCCGAGAGAGGGAAGTGGCGCCGGAGGTTAAGGGTTTGGTGGCGCGGTCATCGAAGCACCGGTGGTGGTTAACGGTGACGGCCCTCTTTTCTTTTCTCGATTTGATTTCTAATTTGGGGGAAGTACATTTTTTTCTTCCTCCTTGGGAACCACAGATGTTAGAAAAATGGAAGAGGAGAAATTCCCCCTAACAGAGAGGAGTGCGGTTCTTTTATAACTCAAACAGAAGGATCCAGACACCGTAAGAAGGATCAATACATACACAGTAAGAGGACAACATGTGGTAAACCCAACTAACTCAATTTTAATCTTATTCAATTAATACAACAACCAACACCTCCAATATACTATAATATATCAAATATCTATACCTTGTTTATATCAAAATATAATTTGGATAAAATTATTTCATTTACCCTCTTTTCAAACCATACTGTGTCGGTCCATCGTATTCAAGTGTTTATAAACCTCTACCGATACAGTGGATCAAACTGATCGACCAGAACTCATAAACAACTCAACCAATAAATCTCCACAATATAAAACCATTTTATATCAAATAACAAATATGTTCATTTGTATATATACACTCAACTCAATCTAGGGCATTACTAACCTTATCTCTACTGAGTTACGCCACAGAGCCAATGTAATTACTTAACCTTCAGCTCTGATACCACTGTAATGACACGGGTTTTCGCGACCTTAGTTATCGACATAAACCCAATGTCGACTATCAAGCATCAGAAATACCAGATAGTTAATGAAAGAAGTAAGAGGGTGAGAATAGATAAGATAGAAAATTAGAATAGAAGAAGAAGAAGAAGAACATACAACAACATCATGTAACAACCCGGAAAATCTGGGCCAGTTTGAAAATTTTATTTTGGCAATTTTAGCGAATTTTGATTATTTAAAATGAATTATTTTAAATAATATCGACAATAAATTTATTTTGAATATAATTCGAACGTATATATTATACGCGTCGTCGTTAGAATATAAATAATTATATATAATTATAAATAGAATTGAAAATGGCGCGGTAGTTCGATAATTCGATTTCAAACTTCAATTGAATGTACCGGGTGCAAAACAATCCGGATTTTAGTGAAACCAAAAATAATGGAATCTAATAGTGAATATCTTTCCAGCGAATCCGAAAAATCAAGATTTCATATCGGGAATCAAAAGATATGTCCAGTTGAAAATTCTGAATAGTCGCTATGGAATTCAGGCCCTTAAAAATGGACATTTTGCAAACGACCTCGGATTTCGACGAAACCAGTTTTGTTGGATCCGCAGTGCCAAGTTATTGCTAAATTCCAAATTTCATAATTTTTCGAATCAATATGTGAGCGTGGCAAAGGAAAACGCGTTTGACCTGTTTCAGTTGATTTTAATCGACTGGAAATTGGCCATTTTTCTAACGGTCTCAGAATTCGACGAAACTAGTTTTGTTAGGACCGTATCGTCAATACGAAGCTAGAAAATATTTTTCTGCAATTTTTCTAGTTAGTATGTGACCCCGGTAATTTGAAATGTACGTTTAAAATTCAATATAGTGATTTAAATGTAAATTCAAAGGAAACTGATCGAAACGGTCAAATCAGCTTGCGATACATGTCCCATTGTGTTCGGAATGGGGGTGAAACGCTATGGACGACAGGCGGTGGGCCTCGTTTCGAGTTCGTATTTAAAGGTCAACCTTTTTTCGAATAAAATAATTAAAATAATAATAATAATAAAAAAAAAAAAATATATATCTTCTTTCCCTTTTATACGTTGGCCCCCCCCCTTCTGCAGATCGAATAAAAATAAATAAATAAAAAACCCCCAAAGAAAATCGCGCCTCCCTCCTCCTGTCGGCGCCACCCTTTGCCAGAGCCGACCGCCGCCTCCGCCGAGTCCACCTCCCCCTCGCGCCCATCCTCTGATGAACCCCGCTCGAGCCTCGCGACCCCTGGACCCCAACCCCAAATCGCCACGCCCAGCAAACCACCGCAAATCGAAACCCTAGCCCCCAAGCCACTGTCGCCTCGCGGCTGCCCACCGCCGACCTCCGATGCTCGCTCCCCTCTCCCTATCCTCTGTTGACCAAAGACTGTAAGTTTAGTTTTGTTTTATTTGTTTATTTTCTTTTATCTGTAAATTTTATTAATGTTTAAAAACTGTTTTATTAAAAATTGAAAAACTGATTTTAGTTAAATAGAAAAAAAAACAGTGAGCATTTTTAATATGACATTATTTATAAAATCAGTTTTCTTATATATATATATCTTTTTAGAAAAGTTTAGAAATTGATTTTGTTAACAAGCGAAAAGATTTGATTTTTGGTTAACTTTTATATATGTATATCATTATTTTTGAAATACAAGACATGAGTTGTTTTTGAAAATAAAGTTAGCGATGTTTTTAAAATATAAAGAAAGGATTTTTAAGATGTATAAAGTTGGGATTTTTAGAATTAAAAATAGGTTTTTTATTTATTAAACTTCGAACTAAAAATTCGATTTTTATCTATTAAACTTCGAACTAAAAATTCGATTTTTATCTATTAAACTTCGAACTAAAAATTCGATTTTTATCTATTGAACTTTGAAATAAAAATTCGATTTTTATCTATTGAACTTCGAACTAAAAATTCGATTTTTATCTATTGAACTTCGAACTAAAAATTCGATTTTTATCTATTAAACTTTGAAATAAAAATTCGATTTTTATATATTGAACTTTGAAATAAAAATTCGATTTTTATATATTGAACTTTGAAATAAAAATTCGATTTTTATATATTGAACTTTGAAATAAAAATTCGATTTTTATATATTGAACTTTGAAATAAAAATTCGATTTTTATATATTGAACTTTGAAATAAAAATTCGATTTTTATATATTGAACTTTGAAATAAAAATTCGATTTTTATATATTGAACTTTGAAATAAAAATTCGATTTTTATATATTGAACTTTGAAATAAAAATTCGATTTTTATATATTGAACTTTGAAATAAAAATTCGATTTTTATATATTGAACTTTGAAATAAAAATTCGATTTTTATATATTGAACTTTGAAATGGAAATTCGATTTTTATATTTATTGAATAACATAGTAAAAATTCGATTTTTACATATGTAGTGAAAGCGGACAACGAAGGTGACAAAAATGGCGAAACGACGAAGACTTCTGCAAATGAAGAGCCGTGGAGCTAGGATAGCTATAAGTGAGAATTTCTCACCTTTCAATTTATTTTTCTAGTTATATATATACTAGGATGCAGACGGTGCTTAGTAGCACCCGACACCCGTCCACAGACCATGGACTTGTTTGTTTGACTGTTTGGTGATTGATTGTGATATTGGTTTGAATGTGGTTTGTGGTGTGAAAAATCGAATCGATAAATTGGTTAGGATTAGACGTGCGCCGTTATAAGGCGAAGGAGTAAGGCTAGGTTAGACCCTTACTCCAAAGTTTGTGGTTTGCATAACGAATTGATTTGATTGATGTGTGAATGGCGTGGGCCTTCACTAGACCGGGGATAAGGCTAGGCCTTGTCCCGTTTCTAGTATCGTGCCGTTATGCCGCCGAAATTTTCTAAAATAAGTTAGAAAAATAAAATTAGCATTTTATTTAACGAATGAACTGAATATAAATTCATATGTTAAAATAAAATGTGTTATCGTTAAAAATATAATTTTTAACGTGAATGTGAATAAATAAATATTCATTTACAAACCAGACGGTTTGTTTATGTACACCTATTTGAATGACGTTGATTGGGTCGATAAATTTTACACATCGCCTAACTGCACAAATAAAATATGTGTTTGATTGTTTGAAACCCCACACGGGTGTTAGGATGAAATTTGAAGTTCACTCATCCTGATTTATTAAATATGTCGATCGATTGATTGACAAGCTGCTATAAGCGTTAAATGTCTATATTTGATGCTTATACAGTGTAGTGCACTTTGGTTGATGGTTGATTATTCATCGTTGTTGATATATACATGTGTTGTAGAAAATCCATATAATTAACATTATATGGTAATTGATTGGGCCTCATTCCAGTTTCGAGAAAAATAGAAATATTTGAAATAGAAATATTTGAAATAGAAATATTTGAAATAGAAATATTTGAAATAGAAATATTTGAAATAGAAATATTTGAAATAGAAATATTTGAAATAGAAATATTTGAAATAGAATATTTGAAAATAGAAATATGTGAAGCCGTGAGGATTAGATTGACGCCATTTTGACGTGAACGATATTTATATCGATTTTATTCATTTTAAAATGAATATTGAAACGTGATTTCGAAATCGAATATTTTGAAATGAATTGAATTGAAAACGATTTCGAAATGAATTGAATTGAAAACGATTTCGAAATGAATTGAATTGAAAACGATTTCGAAATGAATTGAATTGAAAACGATTTCGAAATGAATTGAATTGAAAACGATTTCGAAATGAATTGAATTGAAAACGATTTCGAAATAAATTGAATTGAAAACGATTTCGAAATGAATTGAATTGAAAACGATTTCGAAATGAATTGAATTGAAAACGATTTCGAAATGAATTGAATTGAAAACGATTTCGAAATGAATTGAATTTTAAAACGATTTCGAAATGAATTGAATTGAAAACGAATTCAAATGGAATTGAAAGCGAATTGAAATGAATTCAAATTGAATTGAAATTTGAATTGAATAGAAATGAATTTTGAAACGAATTTATAAAGAAGAATTCAATTTTGATTTGAATTGAAAAGGAAGTTGAAATTGCTTTTGAAACGAATTTAAAACCATTTATATAATTCGTTTTAAATAGTAATCGACGAAATATATATTATATATATTATATATATAATATAATGGCCTGAATAGAACGCGCCGCGCTGCGGCAGTTCGCGAATTTCGATCATTTGTTTCAAACGGACATTACGGGAGATCCGACCGTCGGATTCTCCTAAAACCGGAACCGTTGGGTTCGTATCGAAAAGAGCTTTCTAATGAATGTTAGAAATTTGAAATCTAACGGTTGGATTTGGAGATACGTCCAAATCAAATTCGAAAAAGGTCGCTGTAAGTGCAGTTCGATGGCCGTTAATGGAAATCGACCGTACGGGCCTTGATAAAATTATTAAAAATAGTAATAATTTGTGTAAAATCATAAGAAATGATTTGTGAAAGTTTGGGATGAAAAACTCCATATTTGAAAAGATAAAAATAGATTTTTATCGAAATGAACTAGTTTTGAACTAGAATTATAATTCTATTTATTTTTAAATAAATAAATTGAATTTGAAATGGTTTTGAAAATAACCAAAATTTCCAATGATTGCATTGGAGTGGATTTGAATCGAAATTGTCTTCGGAATATTTCGATGTTGGAATTCGTGATATTACAGGTGTTGTTATGGAAATTTGAAAGATATATATGTATATCGTTATTTCCAATACGACATTTGTTAATCGTAGAATTTGATATTGAATATAGGCCGATATAGTTTCTATTCAGAGCCTTGTATTGAATATCGAATGTGATTTGGGTTTGTCGTGAATGGTGTCTTCACTAACACTGTTCTTGAACCCAGTTGAGAAAAGATTAAATCTTTTTATTTAGATTTAATGAAGTGTACCAATTAAATGATATTTAATTGGAATTGAATTGATATTGATTTTTGGGTTTATCGTGAACAGTGTTTTAAATAACACTTGTTCTTTAACCCGATAATTAATGGGATGTGACTTTGGGTTTATCGTGAACCGTGTTTTAAATGACACTGATTCTTTAACCCAGTCACAGATTAAAACTAAGTGGAGTTTTAATGAATCTTTAATTAGATTGAAAAGATCGAGAATGGAGTATCACCAGTTTTGCTCCAGGCGATAGTTAAATCTTTAATTAGATTTGAATGTGAAATTTAGAAACTAACTGGCGGTTAGCCAAGCAGAATGGTTTTCTGGATATTGATCTGATGTTGGTTTCGGCCTTCGGGGTTAATATTTGGGGAATTATTCTCTTGATTAATTTACGGTTAGTGACTAATGAATTGGAATGAGGCGTATGTTGTGTTTGTGTAACACTTTTATAATATATACGCGAGTTATTCGGAAAGACCGGGTTTATCCCATTCTGAATAACTGATACGACGATAAGTCGAAGATGAAGACGATGGTCGAAGACCGGAAGTCTTCACGTCGTTTGGGTGATAACTGATGATCTTGATTGGGCTGTACACCCAAGAAGATGGAAACAGTTAGTGATCGTCCAGACGTACTTGGAGATCGATGGATATGCGGGGTACTAGGTGCCTCCGGTTTCGTTCAGACCCAGAACGGACTTGTAAATGGACTGTGTGTCTGACATCGGATTTCATTCTGTGTGACTGATATCGGTTGCATAGGATGGCTTGCCTGTGTGGCATGCTAAGATGCAAATGATCGAGGCTTCTGTTGAAAAGCAAAGTCTTGTGGTGATGATCAAAGCACGGCCTTTGTGGCGTAGCTTTGTGTAACGTTTACCTCGCGTGTTTCACACCCGGTATGAACCAAAAACGGGAGACGGACCTCAGGGAGGGCATGCGTTTCTTTCTAGCTAGAAGTGGCGTCAGTGGTTTTACACGCCCTGACGAGTTTGACTTATGTGGTTGTTGCTGTTGCGAGGCGCCTCGGTTATATCGGTTTCGGCCGAATGCATTCTGGTCGGCTGACGGACCAGACTTACACCCCATAGGGTGGGGAGACGTATTGTTCAGGCATAATAATCCACTCCGTGTGGACCGGCCCTGACGATCCAAGGCTTGCCTGCGCGCTTGCCTGAGACATGGGCTAGATTGTCTCGAATCGGTTGAGGACTATCTTTTGCCTCGGTTCATAGATGGAAACCCAATTTCCAAATACGAGACTTTGCGGTTTTGATTGTATATCCTATATATGGCGACATAGTGGGATGGGGCGCTCATGCCGCCTATGATTGATACTTATGATTTGAAGTGTTTTATATACTATGCACTTATAATAGTATCAAATGATTTGTTTTAAACGTATCAAGCATTCTTTGGCTGTTATAAGGGAAAACCCTATCCTCGACTGCGTTGCATTGTGTGATGGGACCTGGGTCTTATAACAGCTTCATTTTTCTTTATTTAGCATTGCGCTGTTGGTTTTATGCACTGGTATTCTTGGGAGGAAACCCGTTCCGTGTTATACGGCGTGGTCCCTTGATTTACCTAATGATTTGAAATAAAGATTAATAACTGTTTTAGTTCTCACACCAGTCACATGACTGACCTGGAGTTTATTGTTTTAACCTAAACTCTGGGTGCCCCTATTTTCGACACGGGCAGCTAGTAGTTTTGGTTTTGCAGATTTATATTCACAGGATCCTGGTTTACAGCTGGAACGATATCCGGAAAGCTTTGTATCCGTATATCTCATTCTAGTTGTGTATTGTATTATTTTCCGCTGCTATGTATTTAAATGTAATTTAAATCTCTGATATTTCTGTGTAATATTCATTTATACTCTGTATATTCTTGTAATCTGATGCATTGTTGTAATATACAATGAAACGTTCTTCTGTATGCGTTCTGCTGTGGTTTGTTCTCGAACTATCCGACGCTTTCCTTTACGGGGAGGTTGCGGGTCGTCACATTTGGTATCAGAGCTTTGGTTTACAAAGCTCAGAGAACAAGGCACATTAGAACCATACGAAAGAATTCATCAGATATTGGATTAGTAATATCCAATTAGAATGACTCGTTAGAGATGGGATCAGTAGTATCCTAGAACGAGTGTGAAGAGTATATTTTTTTCAAGTGAAAACAAATTTTGTTTTGAAAATTTAAATCAATCATTCGTATTTGATTTTCTATTTATATTGAGTTGGACAATCCAGTATATATAGATTTTGCGTATACGTCTGATCCGCGTGTATTCGAAGTTTTAATATATTGGATAGATATAGAATCACACTCTAGTCGCCCGGAGAAGGTACTGATGATAGCACGTGCATCATCGGTATTTATGTTCGTGTCTCGAAGGTGTGATTTTCTATATATTTCCATTAGGCTGGTGTGAGAACCCAAAACTTATATATAGCTAGAATACATTGTTGTGAATTGGCATCAAAAACATGATTTTTGTATATGTATCAAAATTATGAATTTGAAACTCTAATTCACTAATTGATTGATGTTTGTGTTGTTTGTTGAATTGTTTGATAATTTTTAACCAATTAGCCTGATTGAATCATATATTGACTTATATTGAAAATTGGTCGCATTTGCTTGCATACATGTATATCTTTTGGAACAGGTCATAGCAAGGAGGCTAGAGCCAGAGAATAAAATTTGTTTGCCCGACAAATAGGTACATGTTTACTACATAATTTCCTGTTTTGTTTGGGTGATGATGATTTTGTGAGCCTATTGGCTAGCCGCTTGGCTTTTTCTTTTTCTTTTTGAGATCTGAAGGACCGGGGAAGCTATTTGAAATTCCCCGATGCTCCCATTGCAGGGGAGGTTATGGCGAAATTTTTCGAAAATTTAGGGTGTTAGCCAAATTTTTGAAATTTTAGAAGTTCTCAGAAACTGAAAAGTTGGAGAATGGAAGCCAAATCGAACGTAGAGCTGAATAATCAAACCACTTTCGACTTTGTTCCTTTTCGAGGACGAAAAGTTTTAAGTGGGGGAGATTGTAACAACCCGGAAAATCTGGGCCAGTTTGAAAATTTTATTTTGGCAATTTTAGCGAATTTTGATTATTTAAAATGAATTATTTTAAATAATATCGACAATAAATTTATTTTGAATATAATTCGAACGTATATATTATACGCGTCGTCGTTAGAATATAAATAATTATATATAATTATAAATAGAATTGAAAATGGCGCGGTAGTTCGATAATTCGATTTCAAACTTCAATTGAATGTACCGGGTGCAAAACAATCCGGATTTTAGTGAAACCAAAAATAATGGAATCTAATAGTGAATATCTTTCCAGCGAATCCGAAAAATCAAGATTTCATATCGGGAATCAAAAGATATGTCCAGTTGAAAATTCTGAATAGTCGCTATGGAATTCAGGCCCTTAAAAATGGACATTTTGCAAACGACCTCGGATTTCGACGAAACCAGTTTTGTTGGATCCGCAGTGCCAAGTTATTGCTAAATTCCAAATTTCATAATTTTTCGAATCAATATGTGAGCGTGGCAAAGGAAAACGCGTTTGACCTGTTTCAGTTGATTTTAATCGACTGGAAATTGGCCATTTTTCTAACGGTCTCAGAATTCGACGAAACTAGTTTTGTTAGGACCGTATCGTCAATACGAAGCTAGAAAATATTTTTCTGCAATTTTTCTAGTTAGTATGTGACCCCGGTAATTTGAAATGTACGTTTAAAATTCAATATAGTGATTTAAATGTAAATTCAAAGGAAACTGATCGAAACGGTCAAATCAGCTTGCGATACATGTCCCATTGTGTTCGGAATGGGGGTGAAACGCTATGGACGACAGGCGGTGGGCCTCGTTTCGAGTTCGTATTTAAAGGTCAACCTTTTTTCGAATAAAATAATTAAAATAATAATAATAATAAAAAAAAAAAAATATATATCTTCTTTCCCTTTTATACGTTGGCCCCCCCCCTTCTGCAGATCGAATAAAAATAAATAAATAAAAAACCCCCAAAGAAAATCGCGCCTCCCTCCTCCTGTCGGCGCCACCCTTTGCCAGAGCCGACCGCCGCCTCCGCCGAGTCCACCTCCCCCTCGCGCCCATCCTCTGATGAACCCCGCTCGAGCCTCGCGACCCCTGGACCCCAACCCCAAATCGCCACGCCCAGCAAACCACCGCAAATCGAAACCCTAGCCCCCAAGCCACTGTCGCCTCGCGGCTGCCCACCGCCGACCTCCGATGCTCGCTCCCCTCTCCCTATCCTCTGTTGACCAAAGACTGTAAGTTTAGTTTTGTTTTATTTGTTTATTTTCTTTTATCTGTAAATTTTATTAATGTTTAAAAACTGTTTTATTAAAAATTGAAAAACTGATTTTAGTTAAATAGAAAAAAAAACAGTGAGCATTTTTAATATGACATTATTTATAAAATCAGTTTTCTTATATATATATATCTTTTTAGAAAAGTTTAGAAATTGATTTTGTTAACAAGCGAAAAGATTTGATTTTTGGTTAACTTTTATATATGTATATCATTATTTTTGAAATACAAGACATGAGTTGTTTTTGAAAATAAAGTTAGCGATGTTTTTAAAATATAAAGAAAGGATTTTTAAGATGTATAAAGTTGGGATTTTTAGAATTAAAAATAGGTTTTTTATTTATTAAACTTCGAACTAAAAATTCGATTTTTATCTATTAAACTTCGAACTAAAAATTCGATTTTTATCTATTAAACTTCGAACTAAAAATTCGATTTTTATCTATTGAACTTTGAAATAAAAATTCGATTTTTATCTATTGAACTTCGAACTAAAAATTCGATTTTTATCTATTGAACTTCGAACTAAAAATTCGATTTTTATCTATTAAACTTTGAAATAAAAATTCGATTTTTATATATTGAACTTTGAAATAAAAATTCGATTTTTATATATTGAACTTTGAAATAAAAATTCGATTTTTATATATTGAACTTTGAAATAAAAATTCGATTTTTATATATTGAACTTTGAAATAAAAATTCGATTTTTATATATTGAACTTTGAAATAAAAATTCGATTTTTATATATTGAACTTTGAAATAAAAATTCGATTTTTATATATTGAACTTTGAAATAAAAATTCGATTTTTATATATTGAACTTTGAAATAAAAATTCGATTTTTATATATTGAACTTTGAAATAAAAATTCGATTTTTATATATTGAACTTTGAAATAAAAATTCGATTTTTATATATTGAACTTTGAAATGGAAATTCGATTTTTATATTTATTGAATAACATAGTAAAAATTCGATTTTTACATATGTAGTGAAAGCGGACAACGAAGGTGACAAAAATGGCGAAACGACGAAGACTTCTGCAAATGAAGAGCCGTGGAGCTAGGATAGCTATAAGTGAGAATTTCTCACCTTTCAATTTATTTTTCTAGTTATATATATACTAGGATGCAGACGGTGCTTAGTAGCACCCGACACCCGTCCACAGACCATGGACTTGTTTGTTTGACTGTTTGGTGATTGATTGTGATATTGGTTTGAATGTGGTTTGTGGTGTGAAAAATCGAATCGATAAATTGGTTAGGATTAGACGTGCGCCGTTATAAGGCGAAGGAGTAAGGCTAGGTTAGACCCTTACTCCAAAGTTTGTGGTTTGCATAACGAATTGATTTGATTGATGTGTGAATGGCGTGGGCCTTCACTAGACCGGGGATAAGGCTAGGCCTTGTCCCGTTTCTAGTATCGTGCCGTTATGCCGCCGAAATTTTCTAAAATAAGTTAGAAAAATAAAATTAGCATTTTATTTAACGAATGAACTGAATATAAATTCATATGTTAAAATAAAATGTGTTATCGTTAAAAATATAATTTTTAACGTGAATGTGAATAAATAAATATTCATTTACAAACCAGACGGTTTGTTTATGTACACCTATTTGAATGACGTTGATTGGGTCGATAAATTTTACACATCGCCTAACTGCACAAATAAAATATGTGTTTGATTGTTTGAAACCCCACACGGGTGTTAGGATGAAATTTGAAGTTCACTCATCCTGATTTATTAAATATGTCGATCGATTGATTGACAAGCTGCTATAAGCGTTAAATGTCTATATTTGATGCTTATACAGTGTAGTGCACTTTGGTTGATGGTTGATTATTCATCGTTGTTGATATATACATGTGTTGTAGAAAATCCATATAATTAACATTATATGGTAATTGATTGGGCCTCATTCCAGTTTCGAGAAAAATAGAAATATTTGAAATAGAAATATTTGAAATAGAAATATTTGAAATAGAAATATTTGAAATAGAAATATTTGAAATAGAAATATTTGAAATAGAAATATTTGAAATAGAATATTTGAAAATAGAAATATGTGAAGCCGTGAGGATTAGATTGACGCCATTTTGACGTGAACGATATTTATATCGATTTTATTCATTTTAAAATGAATATTGAAACGTGATTTCGAAATCGAATATTTTGAAATGAATTGAATTGAAAACGATTTCGAAATGAATTGAATTGAAAACGATTTCGAAATGAATTGAATTGAAAACGATTTCGAAATGAATTGAATTGAAAACGATTTCGAAATGAATTGAATTGAAAACGATTTCGAAATGAATTGAATTGAAAACGATTTCGAAATAAATTGAATTGAAAACGATTTCGAAATGAATTGAATTGAAAACGATTTCGAAATGAATTGAATTGAAAACGATTTCGAAATGAATTGAATTGAAAACGATTTCGAAATGAATTGAATTTTAAAACGATTTCGAAATGAATTGAATTGAAAACGAATTCAAATGGAATTGAAAGCGAATTGAAATGAATTCAAATTGAATTGAAATTTGAATTGAATAGAAATGAATTTTGAAACGAATTTATAAAGAAGAATTCAATTTTGATTTGAATTGAAAAGGAAGTTGAAATTGCTTTTGAAACGAATTTAAAACCATTTATATAATTCGTTTTAAATAGTAATCGACGAAATATATATTATATATATTATATATATAATATAATGGCCTGAATAGAACGCGCCGCGCTGCGGCAGTTCGCGAATTTCGATCATTTGTTTCAAACGGACATTACGGGAGATCCGACCGTCGGATTCTCCTAAAACCGGAACCGTTGGGTTCGTATCGAAAAGAGCTTTCTAATGAATGTTAGAAATTTGAAATCTAACGGTTGGATTTGGAGATACGTCCAAATCAAATTCGAAAAAGGTCGCTGTAAGTGCAGTTCGATGGCCGTTAATGGAAATCGACCGTACGGGCCTTGATAAAATTATTAAAAATAGTAATAATTTGTGTAAAATCATAAGAAATGATTTGTGAAAGTTTGGGATGAAAAACTCCATATTTGAAAAGATAAAAATAGATTTTTATCGAAATGAACTAGTTTTGAACTAGAATTATAATTCTATTTATTTTTAAATAAATAAATTGAATTTGAAATGGTTTTGAAAATAACCAAAATTTCCAATGATTGCATTGGAGTGGATTTGAATCGAAATTGTCTTCGGAATATTTCGATGTTGGAATTCGTGATATTACAGGTGTTGTTATGGAAATTTGAAAGATATATATGTATATCGTTATTTCCAATACGACATTTGTTAATCGTAGAATTTGATATTGAATATAGGCCGATATAGTTTCTATTCAGAGCCTTGTATTGAATATCGAATGTGATTTGGGTTTGTCGTGAATGGTGTCTTCACTAACACTGTTCTTGAACCCAGTTGAGAAAAGATTAAATCTTTTTATTTAGATTTAATGAAGTGTACCAATTAAATGATATTTAATTGGAATTGAATTGATATTGATTTTTGGGTTTATCGTGAACAGTGTTTTAAATAACACTTGTTCTTTAACCCGATAATTAATGGGATGTGACTTTGGGTTTATCGTGAACCGTGTTTTAAATGACACTGATTCTTTAACCCAGTCACAGATTAAAACTAAGTGGAGTTTTAATGAATCTTTAATTAGATTGAAAAGATCGAGAATGGAGTATCACCAGTTTTGCTCCAGGCGATAGTTAAATCTTTAATTAGATTTGAATGTGAAATTTAGAAACTAACTGGCGGTTAGCCAAGCAGAATGGTTTTCTGGATATTGATCTGATGTTGGTTTCGGCCTTCGGGGTTAATATTTGGGGAATTATTCTCTTGATTAATTTACGGTTAGTGACTAATGAATTGGAATGAGGCGTATGTTGTGTTTGTGTAACACTTTTATAATATATACGCGAGTTATTCGGAAAGACCGGGTTTATCCCATTCTGAATAACTGATACGACGATAAGTCGAAGATGAAGACGATGGTCGAAGACCGGAAGTCTTCACGTCGTTTGGGTGATAACTGATGATCTTGATTGGGCTGTACACCCAAGAAGATGGAAACAGTTAGTGATCGTCCAGACGTACTTGGAGATCGATGGATATGCGGGGTACTAGGTGCCTCCGGTTTCGTTCAGACCCAGAACGGACTTGTAAATGGACTGTGTGTCTGACATCGGATTTCATTCTGTGTGACTGATATCGGTTGCATAGGATGGCTTGCCTGTGTGGCATGCTAAGATGCAAATGATCGAGGCTTCTGTTGAAAAGCAAAGTCTTGTGGTGATGATCAAAGCACGGCCTTTGTGGCGTAGCTTTGTGTAACGTTTACCTCGCGTGTTTCACACCCGGTATGAACCAAAAACGGGAGACGGACCTCAGGGAGGGCATGCGTTTCTTTCTAGCTAGAAGTGGCGTCAGTGGTTTTACACGCCCTGACGAGTTTGACTTATGTGGTTGTTGCTGTTGCGAGGCGCCTCGGTTATATCGGTTTCGGCCGAATGCATTCTGGTCGGCTGACGGACCAGACTTACACCCCATAGGGTGGGGAGACGTATTGTTCAGGCATAATAATCCACTCCGTGTGGACCGGCCCTGACGATCCAAGGCTTGCCTGCGCGCTTGCCTGAGACATGGGCTAGATTGTCTCGAATCGGTTGAGGACTATCTTTTGCCTCGGTTCATAGATGGAAACCCAATTTCCAAATACGAGACTTTGCGGTTTTGATTGTATATCCTATATATGGCGACATAGTGGGATGGGGCGCTCATGCCGCCTATGATTGATACTTATGATTTGAAGTGTTTTATATACTATGCACTTATAATAGTATCAAATGATTTGTTTTAAACGTATCAAGCATTCTTTGGCTGTTATAAGGGAAAACCCTATCCTCGACTGCGTTGCATTGTGTGATGGGACCTGGGTCTTATAACAGCTTCATTTTTCTTTATTTAGCATTGCGCTGTTGGTTTTATGCACTGGTATTCTTGGGAGGAAACCCGTTCCGTGTTATACGGCGTGGTCCCTTGATTTACCTAATGATTTGAAATAAAGATTAATAACTGTTTTAGTTCTCACACCAGTCACATGACTGACCTGGAGTTTATTGTTTTAACCTAAACTCTGGGTGCCCCTATTTTCGACACGGGCAGCTAGTAGTTTTGGTTTTGCAGATTTATATTCACAGGATCCTGGTTTACAGCTGGAACGATATCCGGAAAGCTTTGTATCCGTATATCTCATTCTAGTTGTGTATTGTATTATTTTCCGCTGCTATGTATTTAAATGTAATTTAAATCTCTGATATTTCTGTGTAATATTCATTTATACTCTGTATATTCTTGTAATCTGATGCATTGTTGTAATATACAATGAAACGTTCTTCTGTATGCGTTCTGCTGTGGTTTGTTCTCGAACTATCCGACGCTTTCCTTTACGGGGAGGTTGCGGGTCGTCACACATCAGAGTAACACGAATCTCACAGCGGAACGAACATCATATAATAGATAACATATCTTTGAAATAAAATCAGTATATGTATGCAGTAACATTATCAGAGTACAACACTTACAACACAGCGGAATAAACAATAGTTATATAATCCTGAAGCCTCCTGCTCCAAGCTCTCCAAGTATATCTGTAAAACCAGACTACTTGACTGCCCGTACAAATTTGGGCACCCAAGAGTTTAAGGTGAACAAAACAATATAAACTCCTGGTCAGTTCTGAGACTGGTATGAGTAAAACCATTTAAAACAGTTTGAGCAATTAAACGATATTTCATAAGACCGCGCCGTATAGCGGAATGGGTTTTTCCATTATGGGAATCCAAAACACATGGTCCAACACTCAAAAACCTTTTTAAAGGAACGATAATCTTTATATCAAACTCATTTCATATTATAATAATGTCTATCAACCACAATATAATGATCATCTAGCAGAACGCTTTCATCTCACGTTCCACATACATAATATATAATCAAAAACCATGGGAGCTTATTGGGTAATGAATTCCAACTGGCAAGTTATGGGACCACCTTTTGACAGTGTATATCTAGAGAGGAATACACGGGGTTCAACAAGAACATCTTGCAACCCAGGCTAAACATGACCGGTCACTCATTTCGCTTGAGTGTATCGAATGTATTATCACCAACGGTTGGGATCAGCAACCGTTTCCCGAAAGGGACAACATCGAAATAGATTATAGAAGTAAATGGAATTTCTCTAGATCAGGTGACAATAAACCCTAATTGGCAGCTAACCACTTAGCCATGTGATCTACCCGATTTTATACCATTTCTCGGTTGTGAGGCTAGAGGCCATAACGTATCCTTTTACAACCCACACATTTCTTCACTTCGATTGTCACATCGTCATACCCGCGAAATAACAAATTGATTTCTCCAAACATACCACGGGTAAATAGCTAAGAGAAACGAATTTCTCCGCTACCAAATGTAAATACGTTTGAAGAGATCAACTTACGCGATCTATATAATATACTATGCTAGACATTCTTCCGTGCAGGTTGTCTTGGGATTGGACAAACCAAAGGCACTATTTTATTAATCCATCTTAGGAAATTTCTACCTAGGATCACCAGAACAGCCCTTGCATAACTCCGTCTTCAATTATCTTCATCATATTTAATTCGCAAAGCTAATGCCATACGTAGTTGTTTTCAGATAATATATCTGATCCCAGTCTCTCCGTATTGACAACTGAAATGGTTAAAATCTTTGATAGTCGGTGATTTAACTATCAAAGGAAAACATGTGTACAAACAACGGTTGTATTCCCAAATGGAAATCTTACCAATCAATCATCATTTCATTTCCTAATTTTCCATTTATCGTTTCCATATATTCATAAATTCCTTATTTTCTAAAATTAGAAAATATACGTTATTAACGTTGGAAAACGTTTCCATTTCTAATTCACGCATTAATATCTTTCCACCTCTATCAGTCTCTAACTGTAAACTAGTAAGAGAACAACTTCCCAAGCATAAACCCCGAAGGCCGAAACCAACATCAGATCGATACCCAGAAAGCCATTCAACTCAACTAATTTTCAATTAGTTTCTAATTTCAGTAATTCCATTTAAATTCCTAATTCAAAACCCCGTATTCCTTAATAATATTTTATTTGCAAAATATTTACTTAAATCCTTTATTCACATTAAATGTGAATAATATTTCTTCTTTGCAATCAAAACAGTTTGATTTCGTATTTAAAAACAATATCCCAAATCCAATTTCTATTTATACTTCTAATTATAGAATTATTCATATAAAATCTCATTTTATTCTTCTAACACTTATAATCCCATTTTTAATCACCTTTATAAATGCTGCTCAAATTCCATTTAAAATATTGGTGTTAAAACCGATTCCTACTTCTCTATATAAATTCAGTCTTATATATTCCATATATCAAATGATAAATATTTTATTTAACTTATAAATTAATCTTCTCAATCTATTTGTTAAAACATATTTCTATTTAATATCCACTTTAAACAATCTTCTCATAATTGTTTTATATCTCGTCAAATATTCCTTTTATAATTCTATTTACTTTCTAAATTAATATTCCTTTTGTACTTCTATTTATTTTCTATATAAATAATCCTTTTATACTTCTATTTATTTTCTATATAAATAATCCTTTTATACTTCTATTTATTTTCTAAATATTCCTTTTCAATTTACACTTTGAAAATTCCCTTTTCACATTTTGGTATTTCTTATGGTATTTAAAATACCAAATAACCATGATCAACATCATCTACACGCCCATAATCAATCACAGATTATATATCACATCATATATCACAATATATGAAAACAAACAGTATTATAAATATTAAGGAATCCAGTTGGATCCCTCCAACCTGTTTCCCTGCATCCACAGATGTTAAACAATAATATAAATAACATCGATTTCATTTCAATATGAAATATTCTGATAAACAAAATCAATATTTGCTTAACGATTTATATATATATATCATTCACTATAATTTCAACCAATACATCATCCATTCAACCAAACAATCAACACATAGAAATCAATCATCATTTATCAATACTATATTATATAAATAGTGTAGAGTTAGTGAGATTTACTCACATTGGACAGTCATCGTTAAATAACGATAAACTGTTGGTTGATTCAGACAGACAATTTATTTCACTATAAATTGTAATGAGCTCCAATTCACTCCCAGTCAGTTCCATTGTGTTGTATCCGTCCATACGATCCCATCGGATCTTGTTTCGCTGAATTCTAATAATGTATGACGAAGTTATACATTTTTACATGTTCGTACTCCATTAGCAATCATTAATTAATAAATAATAATAATTAAACTATTATTTACCTTAAACACTTTCTTTATCCATATGATAACTGTTCCTGACCCTTCTTCCTCTTGGAAGAAACCCGACGCCAGTGGAAAAGTCCTTCACCAAATTTCTAAATCCCATTCTCTCTTTCATTCATTAAAAATTCAATTAAAAACACATAAAAACATTTCTTCAAATCCTCAACACCCTATGCACAAACTCGATGAACTCGACTTCCTCTTTCTGCCTCGCGATGGTTTCAAGCCTCAGCTCTCACCATTACGCAACTTTATTTCCCAAAAGCCCGCTCCTTCTGTTTCATATGCAAGTTTCAGAATTTACCACATCTCCACCAAAATGACATAGTCGACACTTCTTCCCTGAAATAATCGACTCCCCCATTCCAGTAAAAACCGCTTACAGTATTTATTTTTCTTCTAATTAAACTGTTAGTTTAACTACTCATGATTTGTGAAGGATCATCAGGCTCTAACCCTTCGTTACCACCGATAATTCCCCAGGAAAATGAACGAACCCGCTTCCCTCCTTCAAATAGAAACCCACTACAAACGCTGCTTTCATCCAATCGTCGATCCCCTAGAGTCCACCGGAATTCAATCAAAAACCATCACTCTTATCCTCTTCACACACACTGCCAAAACCCATAGCTCCGGCTCTCCATCATCGCCCACGGTACCTAAAATCAAGCCCTAAATCGTGCGCCTTCGAGATTCAATTTCCCTTGGCTGGCGGTAGTTCAATTCATCACCACCAGTGAAACTTAAGACCTTAAATTCCTCTACGATATTCACATTGATGATTCTATGAATTACTGAGTGGATTGAATGAAAAATTAAGGAGAAGTTTTAGAGAATTTGGGTTGTTTGTTTAGTTGCTGGGTGGAGGCGCATGTCGCTGACCACATAATTGCTTTTGACTTAGGTTACGAGATGTGTAGGGTTATATATAAGAGGGTTTATATTATTAAATTCTTTTACAAAGCTTAAGGATGAAGTTACACGTCAACATAATCTCATACGACTTCCAACCACAATGAAAATTAAAACCATAGCATAATTAAATATTCTGGACACGATGGAATAGGTTTTGTCGAATTCTGAGCCTGTTTGCTCACACAACGTATTTTTAAAGTCAAATTATCGACTGTTTTTCCATATTAAAATATCGCACGGCCACATACTGACTCCAAAAATTGAAATCTAACAATAATTTAGTATTCCGGATCCAACAAAATTAGTTTCATCGAAAACGGAGCTCGTTTGCAAAAGTGCCTATTTTAAAGCTCTAAATAAGTCAATTTAAATATTAATATACTTAAAAATAATTAAATATAATATTAATAAATTAATATTATTGTATATGTTCACATAATATATTACCCAACTCCAAAATATACATATCTAGATTAATAACTCGATATTTAAAATCCGGGTTAAATCGATATTCCATTTATATTGAAAATCCATTTATATCATAAATAAATCGTTATAAATTATAAAGGAATTCCATAGCGGCTTTTCCAAAATTTGATTTGGACACAACTCACAATCTACACGACGAAATCTTGATTTTTCTCTTTCGTTAGAAAAATATCGTTCAACAGATTCAAACGTTTCTTGTCTCACAGAAATTCGATTTAAAATGGATTCTGTATATTCAATTAAAGTTCGAATCGCCAAATTACGAACTGCCGCGCCCTTTCAAGCTCGATTATAATTATAATATAATTATACGTTCAAATGTCGTTTATATAATATATTCGTTAATATAATTCAACTCTAAACTGAATTACATATTATAAATGATCCAATTCACACAATATTGTGAATTCCACTATTTCGAAAATTAAATATATTATTTATATTAATTAAATATTCAATATTATTTAATTAAGCAAATATTTAAATATATAAATCATTATTTAAATAATTAAATTAATTAATTATTATATCACTAAAAATACGGGTCGTTACATTCTTTCCCCCTTAAAATAATTTCGTCCTCGAAATTACTAAGGTAGAAACTAACCCTATTAACCGAGTTAAAAATTATTTGTTTACTTCTTAACTCCAGTTTCACTGAAGCAATTAATTTCAATTAAATATAAATTAATTTCTATTAACAAAGTTTCAAAAAATTAGAAAATTTTCTAACACTCAAAATTTTCAAAATTTTCCGCCAGTACCTCCTTTGTACGGCTCAATCGGTACAACTACAACTCGCCTCTCTAGGCCTTCTCCAACCCAAAAGAAAATCAAACAACAAAGTGGCTTTCCAAATAGGCTCATAAATCAACAAACTCATATGTAAAGAAACTTGTACCTTTTTGTCGGGTATATCATGATATCATTTCCATCTGCTACCAATTTAGCATATACCAATGCCACCCCAGTCAAACTCCAGCCAATTTATCCTCAACTGATTATTCGCTTATATCCAAACCATAATAACATTTCAAACTATAGTTCGATCCTCGATTCCAAACTCTTACCATACCAATTCAACAGAATTCCATATTCCTATCTGACTATCCAATTTTTATTTTATATCTTATTTTTTGATTTGCTTTCACAAATTCTAATTTAATTTGTTTTCAAATCAAACAATCCTAGTGGTTCTAAATAGTTTACCATATCAAAAATCAAATTTTCCTTTCAGGATTCAAAATAACTTGTTTTTCCAAAACAATTCGAAATCAATAACATTGGTAGTAATCCGTCACTTAGAAACTCGAAAATGAATACCGATGATGCCCGGATCATCATCAGAATTATTTTCCAGTGACCGAAGTGAGTTCAGTACTGTATCACTTTCAAAACCATTTCTAAACATTTCCATTTTGAAATTCATTTCAAAATACCATTACAATGCTTGTAAAACAATTTAAAATCTCCCAGGATTTTAAAATTCTCATATATTTAATCCAAATCCATTTACAAACACCTTTCCAAACCCCAGAGCTTTAATTTCAATTCTGGTTTAAATTCATTTCGTAATACATATACAAATTTTATTTGGTTATATATGTATAACCAACTAAATTTTAATCTTATTCAATTATTACAACAACCAACACCTCCAATATACTATAATATATCAAATATCTATACTTTGTTTATATCAAAATATAATTTGGATAAAATTATTTCATTTACCCTCTTTTCAAACCATACTGTGTCGGTCCATCGTATTCAAGAGTTTATAAACCCCTACCAATACAGTGGATCAAACTGATCGACCAGAACTCGTAAACAACTCAACAAATAAATCTCCACAATATAAAACCATTTGATATCAAATAACAAATACGTTCACTTGTATATATACACTCAACTCAATCTAGGGCATTACTAACCCAATCTCTATTGAGTTACGCCACAGAGCCAACGTAATTACTTAACCTTCAGCTCTGTTACCATTGTAATGACCCGGGTTTTCGCGACCTTGGTTATCGACATAAACCCAATGTCGACTATCAAGCTTCGGAAATACCGGATAGTTAATGAAAGAAGTAAGAGGGTGAGAATAGATAAGATAGAAAACTAGAATAGAAGAAGAAGAAGAACATACAACAACATCAGAGTAATACAAATTTCATAGAGGAACGAACAACATATAATAGATAACATATCTTTGAAATAAAATCAGTATATGTATGCAGTAACATTATCAGAGTACAACACTTACAACACAACGGAATAAACAATAGCTATATAATCCTGAAGCCTCCTGCTCCAAGCTCTCCAAGTATATCTGTAAAAACTGACTGCTTGACTACTCGTACAAATTTGGGCACCCAAGAGTTTAGGGTGAACAAAACAAAATAAACTCCGGGTCAGTCATGGGACTGGTATGAGTAAAACCATTTAAAACAGTTTGAGCAATTAAACGATATCTCATAAGACAATGCCGTATAACGGAACGTGTTTTTCCCTTATGGGAAACCAAAACACTTGGTCCAACACTCAAAAACCTTTTGAAAGAAACGATAATCTTTATATTAAACTCATTTCATATTATAATAATGTCTATCAACCACAATATAATGATCATATAGCAGAACGCTTTCATCTCACGTTCCACATACATAATATATAATCAAAAACCGCGGGCGCTTATTGGGTAATAAATTCCAACTAGAAAGTTATGGGACCACCTTCCGACAGTGTATCTCTAGAGAGGAATACACCGGGTTCAACAAGAACATCTTGCAATCCAGGCTAAACATGACCGGTCACTCATTTCGCTTGAGTGTATCGAATGTATTATCACCAACGGTTAGGATCAGCAACTGTTTCCCGAAAGGGACAACATCGAAATATATTATAGAAGTAAATGGAATTTCTCTAGATCAGGTGACAATACACCCTAATTGGCAGCTAACCACTTAGCCATGTGATCTACCGTATTTTATACCATTTCTCGGTTGTGAGGCTAGAGGCCATAACGTATCCTTTTTAAACCACACGTTTCTTCACTTTGAATGTCACATCGTCATACGTGCCAAATCACAAATTGATTTCTCCAAACATACCACGGGTAAACAGCTAAGAGAAACGAATTCCTCCGCTACCTAACGTAAATACGTTTGATGAGATCAACTTATGCGAGCTATTAAATATACTCTATCAGACATTCTTCCGTGCAAGTTGTCCTGGGATTGAACAAACCGAAGGCACTATTCTGTAAATCCATCTTAGGAAATTTCTACCTAGGATTGCCAGAACAACCCTTGCATAACTCCGTCTTCAATTATCTTCATCATATTTGATACGTAACGCTAATGCCATACGAAGTGGTTTTCAGATAATATATCTGATCCCGGTCTCTCCATATTGACAACATAAATGGTCAAAATCTTTGATAGTCAGTGATTTAACTATCAAGGAAAACATGTGTACAAACAACGGTAGTATTCCAAAATGGAAATCTTACCGATCAATCATCATTTCATTTCCCAATTTACCATTTATCGTTTCCATATATTCATAAATTCCTTATTTTCTAAAATTAGAAAATATACATTATTAACTTTGGAAAACGTTTCCATTTCTGATTCATGCATTAACATCTTCCCACCTCTATCAGTCTCTAACTGTAAACTAGTAAGAGAACAACTTCCTAAGCATAAACCTCGAAGGCCGAAACAACATCAGATCGATACCCGGAAAGCCATTCAACTCAACTAATTTCCAGTCAGTTTCTAATTTCAGTAATTCCATTCAAATTCCTAGTTTAAAACCCCAAATTCCTTAATAATATTTTATTTGCAAAATATTTACTTAAATCCTTTATTCACATTAAATGTTAATAATATTTCTTCTTTGCAATCAAAACAGTTTGATTTCGTATTTAAAAACAATATCCCAAATCCAATTTCTATTTATACTTCTAATTATAGAATTATTCATATAAAATCTCATTTTATTCTTCTAACACTTTTAATCCCATTTATAATCACCTTTATAAATGCTGCTCAAATCCCATTTAAAATATCGGTGTTAAAACCGATTCCTACTTCTCCATATAAATTCAGTCTTATATATTCTGTTTGTCAAATGATAAATATTTTATTTAATTTATAAAATATTATTTACAAATTAATCTTCTTAATCTATTTGTTAAAACAGATTTCTATTTAATATCCACTTTAAACAATCTTCTCATAATTCTTTTATATCTCGTCAAATATTCTTTTATAATTCTATTTACTTTCTAAATAAATATTCCTTTTATACTTCTATTTGTTTTCTCTATAAGTAATCCTTTTATACTTCTATTTATTTTCTATATAAATAATCCTTTTATAGTTCTATTTATTTTCTAAATATTCCTTTTCAATTTACGCTTAGAAATTTCCCTTTTCACATTTCGGTATTTCTTATGATATTTAAAATACCAAATAACCATGATCAACATCATCTACACACCCATAATCAATCACAGATTATATATGACATCATATATCACAATATATGAAAACAAACAGTATTATAAATATTGAGGAATCCAGTTGGATTGCTCCAACCTGTTTCCCTGCATCCACAGATGTTAAACAATATAAATAATATCGATTTCATTTCAATATGAAATATTCTGATAAACAAAATCAATATTTGATAAACGATTTATATATATATATCGTTATCTATAATTTCAACCAATACATCAGCCATTCAACCAAACAATCAACACACAGCAATCAATCATCATTTATCAATACTATATTATATTTATAAAAATATAAACTGTACAGAGTTAGTGAGATTTACTCACATTGGACGGTTATCATTAAATAACGATAAACTGTCGGTTGATTCAGACAGACAATTTATTTCACTATAAATTGTAATGAGCTCCAATTCACTCCCAGTCAGTTCCATTGTGTAGTGTTCGTCCATACGATCCCATCGAATCTTGTTTCGCTAAATTCTGATAATGTATGACGAAGTTATACATTTTTATATGTTCATACTCCATTAGCAATCATTAATTAATAAATAATAATAATTAAACTATTATTAACCTTAAACTCTTTCTTTATCCAAGTGATCATTGTTCCTGACCCTCCTTCCTCTTGGAAGAAACCCGACGCCAGTGCAAAAGTCCTTCACCAAATTTCTAAATCCCATTCTCTCTTCTATTCATTAAAAATTCAATTAATTCACATAAAAAAAATTCTTCAAATCCTCAACACCCTACACACAAACTCGTTGAACTCGACTTCCTCTTTCTGCCACGCGATGGTTTCAAGCCTCAGCTCTCTCCATTACGCACCTTATTTCCCAAAAGCCTGCTCCTCCTGTTTCATACGCAAGTTTCAGAATTTACCCCGTCTCCACCAAAATGCCATTGCCTACACTTCTTCCCTGAAATACCCGATTCCCTCGTTCCAGTAAAAACCGCTTACAACATTTCTTTTTCTTCTAATTAACCTATTAGTTTAACTACTCGTGATTAGTGAAGGATCATCAGGCTCTAACCCTTCATTACCACCGATAATTCCCTATGAAAATGAACGAACCCGCTTCCCTCCTTCGAATAGAAATCCACTACAAACGCTGCTTTCAACCAATCGTCGATCCCCTAGAGTCCACCGGAATTCAATCAAAAACCATCACTCTGATTCTCTTTATACGCGCCGCCAAAATCCATAGCTCTGGCTCTCCATCATCGCCCATGGTACCTAGAATCAAGCCCCAAATCGTGCACCTTCGAGCTTCGATTTCCCTTGACTGGCGGCGGTTCAACTCATCACCACCGGTGAAACTTAAGATCTTAAAGTCCTCTACGATATTCACGTTGATGATTCTGTGAGTTACTGAGTGGATTGAATGAAAAATTAAGTTGAAGTTTTAGAGAATTTGGGTCGTTTGTTTAGTTGCTAGGTGGAGGCGCATGTCGCTGACCACAGAATTGCTTTTGACTTAGGTTATGAGATGTGTAGGGTTATATACACAAGAGGGTTTATATTATTAAATTCTTTTACAAAACTTAAGGATGAAGTTACAGGTCAAAATATTCTCATACAACTTCCAACCACAACAAAAATTGAAACCATTGCATAATTAAATATTCCGGACACGATGGAACAGGTTTCGTCGAATTCCGAGCCCGTTTGCTCACACAGCATATTTCTAAAGTCAAATTATAGACTGTTTTTCCGTATTAAAATTTCGCACGGCCACATGCTGATTCCAAAAATAAAAAAAATTGAAATCTAACAATAATTTAATATTCTAGATCCAACAAAATTAGTTTCATCGAAAACAGAGCTCGTTTGCAAAAGTGCCTATTTTTAAAGCTCTAAATAAGCCAATCTAAATATTAATATATTTAAAAATAATTAAATATAATATTAATAAATTAATATTATCGTATATATTCACATAATATATTACCCAACTCCAAAATATACATATCTGGATTAATAACTCGATATTTCAAATCCGGGTTAAATTGATATTCCATTAATATTGAAAATCCAGTTATAAATCGTTATAAATTATAAAGGAATTCCATAGCGACTTTTCCAAAATTTGATTTGGACACAACTCACAATCTACATGACAAAATCTCGATTTTTCTCTTCTATTAGAAAAATGTCGTTCAACGGATTCAAACGTTTCTTGTTTTATAGAAATCTGATTTAAAATGGATTCTGTATATTCAATTAAAGTTTGAATCGACAAATTAAGAACTGTCGCGCCCTTTCGAGCTCGATTATAATTATAATATGATTATACGTTCAAATTTCGTTTATATAATATATTTGTTAATATAATTCAACTCTGAACTGAATTATATATTATAAATGATCCAATTCACACAATATTGTGAATTCCACTATTTCCGACTATTTCGAAAATTAAATATATTATTTTATTATTTATATTAGTTAAATATTCAGTATTATTTAATGAAGCAACTATTTAAATCTCTAAATCATTATTTAAATAATTAAATTAATTAATTGTTATATCGCTAAAAATACGGGTCGTTACACCATTCTTCAATTTCTTAGGGGCGGGTTAGCGGGAACTTGGAAGTGATTTGTTGCCGAAAGCATAGGCACTAATTTTTGAATTGTGACAAGCTGGGCCTATCTAGTAGAGGGTTGAGCACTAGTCCTTTGGTTGAGACCAGGCCCTAAGCGGGAATGGCCATGTTGACGCGTTTCCTCTCTGATGGTGATCCCAGCACCATCTTGATTAAGACTTCACTATTGGGTACTATTACTATAGAGAGTACCAGAAGAGGAGCTCTCAAAGACATAGTTAGGAGGATGTTGAGCGCCCCTATTAGCCTCGAGGCGGGTATTGTCTGGTTGAGCATTCTGTTGGAGTTGTTACATCAACTTATGATTCTGCTTAATTTGTTCATTAAACATCCTTCGAGTTCTTGTTGCTTCCTTGTAATTTCAATAAGTCGGGCTAGCATAACCGAAGCCTTGGTGGTATAAGAAGTAGCCACATTGGCGATGGCTAGAGGATTGGAAGGTTGTTGCTAGACGAATGCCTCTTGGTCGGTAGTAGAAGGTCCAACAATGGGAGACCTTCCCTTCTTCGCTATTGTACTAAACTTATAGGTAAATCTCCAAAGATCTAAGTTGCACCCCAAACTTGGATGAAAGAACAACGAGAAAAGAGCAGACTTTTCTTAGTCTCTTAATGAAAGCTCTAGAATGATGATGATCAAAAATTGACATAACACCCAAATCTACGATAGTAAACTAAATGAAAATAAGGAATTTATGTAGAGATAACGCAAGAAAATAGTCATACAACGTTTATAGTGGTTTGACTTGCCAAAGCCTACGTCCACTTCCAAGTTTTTAGCACTTTATCGGTCAACTTCTCAAGTTACAAAGTAGGATCAATATTACTCATGAAGCTACAAGAGTAATGAAAAATAAAAGTGCCAAAATTCCTCCTTAAGTCCAAAAAGGGGTATTTATAGCTGAGATTTGGAGGAAACCAAACAGGTGTGTAGGAAGCACGACCCAAGTGGGCCCAAAGCACAAAAACATATATAAGGGGATCGATACTTGACCTGGGATCTGCACCGATCCCCAAACAGTTAGTTGGGATTGTTAGAACTTTGACTTTATGGAATCCTTCCTTTTGCTTCACTTTGCTTCCTGGTGAAATTTGGTTACGATTTGATTGAAGGATCGGGATGCACGCACACTTGAAGTTCGAAGGAGTTTTGAATTCTCTGATTCATACTGATTTAGGAAAGTTGCCAAGTCATACCAATCCCTGAAGTGTTGGGATGAATTTTTTGATGTGGGGAATTGTACCGATCCCCATTGCCTTAGACTTATTTGTTAAGCTGTTTGGAGTATGGGGATTTATATTGATCCTGGAGTGGAATTTATACCGATCCTCAAACACTTATGTATCTAAAAGCTATTTTGACGAACTGGGATGATTATACTTGCATGACTCCATATGGACTTGATCTCTTGGTATTCGAGTGACATTCTGAATTGTTTAGCTATGCGATGATCGAGTCGTGTCGCTCTGTACCTCTTTTGATAGCCGGGCCAAAAGCTGGGCAATAATATGCGTACACTCATAATGCCTTGCACATATTAAAATATCATCATATATTAGAACATGTAATACATATGTATATATTTTTATTTATTATTTTTTTATTAATTTTTTTAATTATATTATTAATCTTATCAACGGAACTCAAATTTGGAATTAATTTTTATTAATTTTCTAATGTTTTGAACTCTTTTACTGTATATATTGTATTTTAAATTTAACTTTTAAAATTAATTTTTAAATTAAGCTAGTTTCTTAAGTGTTCATCTGCTTTTTGTATATCATTGTAAAATAGATGTGCGGTGAGATACCCCCGACAGGAAACAAATACAAAATATATAGCAATACAGTAACTCCAGAATTAATGTACCAATAAGAGATAAAAACATAACATAAGATACCTGGTGCCAATAAAATATAACAGTAA
The DNA here is from genome assembly GCA_030737875.1 of Allium sativum. Lineage (NCBI taxonomy): Eukaryota > Viridiplantae > Streptophyta > Magnoliopsida > Asparagales > Amaryllidaceae > Allium > Allium sativum. Next base: position 560,702,985 of record CM060919.1, on the reverse strand, counting down.
GATGAAATAGATCCACAATATTGTACTCAATCCCATCACCTAAGTCATCCAGATCTCTATGCTTAGAGGATGAATCACTAAGGTTGGCATATCAATGAAGATGATAATAGTCCAGTTATGAAGATTAAGGTCAGGTAAAGTATCCAAACTGTCAACTTTTTTAGGAACTAGAGGAGCAGGAGGTGAATAACTAGAGTTATTTCAGGATCTTATGCCATCAAGTTAGGAATAAAGGTCTTAATTCCAAGTAAGGAAGGAGGCGAAGTGCATTTCACATGGTGATTAGAGCATTGTGTCAGTATGTCCCAATGGTTGACAATAAGTACAGAAAGGAGGTTGTAAATGGTAAGAGACCAGAACCTGAATAGTCTTATTGCTAGAAAGAGGAATGGAGAGACTATATGACAATAGAACATTTGGGATGATTTCAATAAGGACTTCACCAAGACGATCTCTATGCTCGGTGTTTTCATCAAAATGAACGAGTTCTCCTAAACCGGTGTAGATCGTCAAAGGATTAGAGAGAGGATATGATACATGTAAATTTAGCCTAGATAGGGATAAATATGACTTATTCATGGGCACAACCAACCGAAGTACTCCATCTTGTGATGATAAAGACTTTTTCGTATATAATGCATATATCCACTTTTAACACTAATCTCATTTCTTCATCATTTCTAAAATAAATAAAAAATACATATAATTATCACATCTCACATTTAACGAAATTTTCGCTTTCCATTTGGCCTTTTCATCTTCTGACACTAAGAAGGGATATCGTCATCCCAAAAGAGTCAAAGGAAGGAATTTTTTAGAAAAGCAATACACATGTCAACTGCTTCCTTAGGGGGCATTAGAACTTCATCAAAATTGCTAGCTATCTTAAAATGATTGGAGACATATCTTGCTATTTTTCATAGTTCTTTAAGTAAATAGTGAGGACCATACTTGCCTACAAGAAGTTAGGTTTATTTATTTGGCGTACGCATAGTTTTGCATATAATATTGATTATTTTAGAGCAATTCAAAACAGTGTTGGAACTCATATTTACTCCATTATTCTAAATATAGCTAATAGAGAAAAGGAGTCTGGTTTGTGATGGGTTATGGACCAAAGAAATGTCTTTTACAATTGAACTAGGCTGGTTATCAAGGGAAATAAGCTGCTCCACCACAGGAATTAATTTAGCTTCGGTATACTTGTTTTAGATGATTCATTTAATGAAGAGTGAATAATAAGATAGGAAAGTTTACATATACGAAAAGTATGTAATAAGGGTAACTTCCACATATTATATTAAGCTATTACATATATTTCTTATTTCACATTGGGCTGTTAGCATGGGCCCTTTCTATAAAGCCCACTATTATTTATTATCATGTATAAATAGGAGACTTATCGTTGTAATATTTGCATCTCTATAATCTTAATTCAATAACAATATTTGTAATATTTGTACTCTTAACCCTTAATGTCTAATATGTTACCGGAGCATCATTACAAGGATTAATAGACACCGATTCATCTTCAATGTGATGCACCTGAGTTCTTCTTCAACTCGAAAGAGTGTTAAGAACTCTTTCTCCTCAGGTTAATCTTCATCACTGGAGAAAGTTGATTTACCGATAACTGGTGCCACGCCATCCTATCAATTCGGTTGCAACTAATATTCCATGCCAAGCATTGGTTAAGGGGTTGCATCTAATTATCAGTTATTAGTTGAATCAGTCAAACCAACCAAAAGGTCAATTCAAGAACCAAGAATCATATCAGAAACTATTGTGCCCTACCAGCAGACCAATCAGAGTACATCCTCATCACTTTGATTAAATCTGGTTGCAGCAGCGTCTCTCCTATAATTCCTAAAATTCAGATCATCTCCTTGATTGATCCTCATGTTGGTCAACATGGCTAATGAGTCTGTTTCATCATCTTTTGACAATGCTACTAGGGCAATCGAAAGCCTAATAGCTGTAGACAAACTCATCAAAACTATAATTAGTCCACAATCACAACTGATTATAGTACAATTAGATGAAAACAACTACTTACTGTGGAAATTGCAGATCGAAACTGTAATTCAAGGTTACGACCCTGAAGGATTTATCATAGGTACTCTACCGGTTCCCCCAAAGTTTACCACTGATCATGAGAAAAGAGTCATTAGCAATGTGGAATACACAAAATTTCATTGACAAGAGCTTAATTAATTAGCTCATGGTTGTTATCCTCTATCAGTCAAAGTTTATTACCATAGGTGATTGGGTGCAAAAGTGCTAATGACATATGGACAACTATAGAAAAACCTTTCAACAATCAATCTACGGCCAAAGTCATGTTCTATAAAAGGCAATCGCAAAAAATAAGAAAAGATAACATCGCCGTGAGAGAATACTTGAGTAAAATCAAATTTGTTTGTGATATGTTAGAAGCTTCTGGTCACAAGGTACAAGATTCTGACCATACTTAATGGTCTAAGTGATGGATACGAGGGTGTTGAAGCCATAATTTCCTCACAAAATGAATTTTCCTCTCTAGATGATGTTCACTCAATTTTACTATCCGATGAAGCCAGACTTAAAAGAAAAAAGTCTCAAGAAAGTGACTTAACCATTAACTATGCTGCCAATAAACACAATGACAATGATAAAAATCAAGGAAATAATAACTACATAAGTGGACAAACCTTTCAGAGAAGGAACTCCACCACCATAGTTTGAGGTGACAGAGGAAGAGGATGATAGAATATTAACAATCTACAAAATGTCAAATCTGTGAAAAGATCGGCCATACTGCTCTCAAATGCTATTTTCGATTCAATGCACACTACTCAGCAAATCAAGCGAATAACAATCAGAGGAACCCCAACTATACTGCTAACATGGCACAGGCACAAGGTGGTCCAACCGATCATGTGGATACCTCAAGGAACCGGAATGAACAAGCCAGGGCTGACCACATTCAAGATGAATCATGGTACCCAGACTCAGGAGCTAGCAATCACATCACAAGCAACCTCGACAATCTGAATCTCAGGAATAAGGAATACAAATGTAATCAAATTATAAGTATGGGCAATGATAAGTGTATTAAAATTTCATATATTAGCACTGGTAGTATTACATGCAATAGGCAATTATTTTTACACAACCTACTAAGCGTCCGCACTATAAAGAAAACCTGATTAGTGTGTCTCAATTTGCTAGGGATAGTAACGCATACTTTGAATTCTTTCCCAAACACTGTATAGTTAGAGACATACTAACTAGAGAAATTCTTCTATAAGGTAATGCTATGAAGGGACTTTAAGAGTTCAATCTCAGTAACTACAATCATACTGTTATAGATCAATCATGTTGTAACTTGACTGATACCGTGCAGTTAAAGCATTAGCAGTTCTATAATGGTGAAGGTGTAGCAGGGAAATAGCGGGGATATAGCAGAGGCACAAAAAGGTTCATAAGATGTAAAACCAAATATTTGAGAATTAATTAATCATTTTTCTCACATTATATATGTACAAGAAACTAATATTTAATTAATCTTATATAACAAAATCATGGAATATCATAGTTATGCATGCTAAATTTGACGAGTCTAATTGATTGTTACCATATATTAGGCACTTATGCCTTAAATTTATCCCTATACGCTAACTTTATTGATAATTTTAAATAGAGAACTAGTCTAAATAGAGGACTAGTCAAATCAAGCTCTACATATTATTATTGGTAAAGCGAAAGCTATAAAGCCATGATTTACAGGATGTAGCAAAAAATAGCGGGCCTAAAAGCAGATCTACATTTCATTAGCGCTAAATAGAAAAAGCGTAGCGTTTGAAGAGCGCTATACGCTATAGCCGGGATATTTCAGGGATTTAACAGAACTGCATAAGACTGATATGAATGATGAAAGTCAAACCAAAAGTATATTTGATTTGTGGCATTGCAAAGTAGGTCATCCTGGTGCTAATACTGTAACCAGAATACTTACTGATATTAAAATAAAGTTTATTCCTATTAATTACCTTATGTATGCACTTACTATCAGATGGGAAAAGGTCACAAACTACCTTTCACTGATTCTGTAACTGAGTACTCTAAACCCGGTTAATTGATTGCCACTAATATTTGAGGCCCATCTCCAATATTTTTTGATTATGGGTATAGATATTATATATTTTTATTGATGCATGTACTAGATATACTTTGGACATAGTTCTTAAAAGCTAAATCTGACACTAGAAATGTTGTCATAAACATTATTAAGATGATTAAGAATCAAGTAAACTCCCAAGTTAAAGATGTACAATCTGATAGAGGATCGGAATATAAACCGTTAACCGAATACTATAAAAATAAGGGCGTTATAAATAGAGTGACATGCCCATACACTTCTTACCAGAATGGCTTAGCAGAAAGGAAATATAGACAAGTAATTAAGTCAGGCTTAACATTATTAGCTCAAGAATCTTTGCCACTCAAGTTTTGGCCTGATGCTTTTAACACAACGGTATATCTAATAAATAGAATGCCCACCAAGACACTAAATGATATAAATCCTTTAGAAATGTTATTTAATGTAAAGCTTGACGACAATGTTTGAAACCATTTGGTTGTCTATGTTTCCCTTACCTAAGGCCCTATAATACTCACAAACTTGATTATAGATATTGACCCTGTACATTTACTGGCTACTGTAGTAATCAGAAAAGGTTTAGATATATGGAAAAGTCTGGGAAGATATTTGTAAGAAGACATGTTATTTTTGAAAAAAACACTTTTCATTATAGTATATTAAATATACAAACCACAAGTAAAATATACAACCCAAAGGTTATTAAGCCTGATCTACATAATATTGTTGACACATGGCATCAAGAGAATGGTAATGAGGCTACTGGTTGTAACACCCCACAATTTTGAAAGAACATTAAAAACAATAAACTAAAGAATACTTAATTTAATATTGGGAATTAAGTAAAACAGACTGTACCATTGCGTTCGTCTCGGAATTCTGGTTCAGATAGACTTCGAGTTTGCATAAAACGGGCAACGTATGAAGAAGTTATAAAGGTTAGAAGTTTGTATGCATATAAGGAGGATATATATATAAATAAATCAAACTAGAAATTGAAAATAAATCGAATTACAGGAGCGGGAAACCAACGCGGGAATAAGACTCATTAGGGGTCAACCCACACAAGGGTGTGTCGACCCTAGGGTCGACCCACCCCAGATTTGGGAAGATTCATTTTCTGAACCTAGAATTGTTTGTTTGCGGAATTCATTGGAAATAGTCTATATATAGGCCAGTATTTCTATTGTTTTTCCTACACCTAAAACAATGGAGACAAGGAGATGCTACCTCAGCTTGGATTAAATTAGACTATCTTCTAAACATCGGCTTATACATACATCAGAGACATTTCTTTTACACCGATCCATTCTCTGTGAGTTCATGTTACTTTTAGATATAAAAATTTAACAGTAACCTTGACATGTTAATAAACCGAATTTGGGCCTATGCCTGTTAAGAAACTGATTTATATCTAAACAGATCTACTATAATTACATGTAATTTTCCATACACTTATTCTGCTATTCAGTTGTAATTATATGCTTATTTTTGTTATTATATGCCTATTTCTATTCTTCTCCCTCTCTTATTCCCTTTTTGTTTTATAAGCCTAGGCTACCTTTGAGCCTAGGCCAATCTCGTAAGAGACATACGTATGAACGAAGTTGGGAAAACTGGGGAATATTAGGGAATGAAAATAAAAGAGGAAATTTTGGGGCATACCTTGTACTGTGGAATATGAATGAAATTTGGGGTGTATGAACATGTAAATCTGTAGGCTTAATTCAAAGATTAAGTGGAATATGTTAATGAAACTGTATGTGTAACGACCCAGATTTTTGAATAATTTATTTTAAATATTTAATATTGTTTTAAATATTTAGTTGATAATATAAATGATATTTTTTATTGAATTATCAATATAATATGGTTATTTTAATTATACGTTCAGATTAAATTTTAGATTTTTATTCAGTTCAGTTCATAATAATATTACAGTGTTGAAAAGTCAGTGGATACGTTAAAATAGCGGTTCAGATTTACGGGTTAAAGACCACAAGATATTTTAATTTAAAATTCAAATTATAATATTGTTTTATCAGCCGACCTATTAACATAGGCTACCATACAGTATACATCACGCAAATTATTTTCTTCTTCTCGAGCAGTAAAATTTGTCTCCTTGCTTCGTTATCAAGCAGACATGATTTTAATGAGGTATGGTACGAGTGTTTCCCCTTCCTTCACTTATAAATACCGCAATTTCCTTTCTTCCTTTCTGCTCAAACTAAAGACTGAAGCCTCACTATCCTCTCGTTCTAAATAAGAAAATACCCAAGGCCGATTTCTTCTTCGTTTCTAAATACAATACTAAATCGAATCAATTGATTTCGGGTTCCTTTCACTCGTCTAAGGTTGTACTATCGATTGGTAGCCCTAAATTTGTGTGCGGCAGGGTTCCTCTGAGGCGCGTTCTAGGGAAGCGGATTTTCGATATGACTGTGGTTTGTGGTGACTCGAGAAGTGTAGTTCGAAGGGGATTTCAGCAGGAGGGTTAGGCGAGTTGTAGATGGGGTTTCGATTATCGGGAGGAACTCGCGTTAGCCAAGTTGTCGCGCATGTTGCTGGAGTTGAAGTAGCGAGGAAAGGTGAGGTTTTCGATGAACTTGAGAAGATGAAGGAGGTCGTCTTGGTCACCGATGATTAATGGTTGGAGGCCTGTTCGAAGTCGCATTCATGGTTAGCAGTGGGTGATGGTTGCAGTTCCTCACTTGAAGATCGATTCTGAATAAAAAGAGAGGCGAGTCTGGCATAGTTCGATCCAAGCTGAGGGGTGATGTTGTTGACGGAAGTGTGTAACAAGGCAGAAACAGCGATGGGAAGACTTGATGATAAATAAATGGATGTGGCAGTAAATGGTAGAAGCTCGGAGAAGTGGGAGTTATTGGCGACGGTATGGTGTTCGATGATATGCCGTAATGAATGGAAACAACATTTTGGGGTTGTATGCGGTGATAGTGGATCGATGGATAATTGAGTTTACTTCATTGTTGATCGAGGCAATAAGGTACAGTCTATTTAGAAGTTTATATTACATTAAATAAATCATTTATGTTAGTAGCTAACTTAAATTAAATTAGTGTTTAATCGAAGAAAATAAATAAATCGTAGGTAGTGATTTTTTTCGAGATTCGTCAAGTAGATTTGAAGCTGTAACATTGGCATTTAAAACAGGATATCCAACAAAGAAGAAAAACCCTGGTGAGTAAATCTCACTCACCTTTTATTTTAATTATTTTTATTTCATTAAAAATAATTGTTGTTGCTCGTTTGGTGTTTTCTGGTTGTTATATATATTAGTTATTTAGGTTATATATATATATTGGGTTGATTGATTGGTTGGATTCCCGCAGTCTCATTAGCGGATGCCCGCAGTTTCATAGCGGATGATTACCCTATACGCCCCACGCTATGATTAGTGGATGACCTTCTATACCGCGATATTCTGCCACGAAGCAGAATGGGTATTATTTATGTGCTAACATCTGTGGATGCAGGAAAACAGGTTGGAGGAATCCAACTGGATTCCTCAAAAATATATTATCTGTTTGTTTATTTGATTTCATATATATTATCATATATGATGTGTTTGAAACCTGTCACTTATAATTGGTTGTTTTGAGTATTGAAATATCACTGGGCCCAAATATTAATATTTAAAAATATCGTGAAAGGATATTTTGAGAATTTAAAAGGAAAATCTATTTTTCTAAAAATGGAATTCGAATTTCGAATGGACTAGAAATATTAACTTGTTTTGAATAAATAAAACAGGTAATAAATTTATAAACGTTGTTTATAAATTAATTAATATAGGAAATTTAAGTGATGAATTTATAAACGTGTTTATAAATAAATAATGCAGAGAAGTGAAATCAGCTTATAAACGGTGTTTATAAATAAAGGGGAAAAATTATCATTTTGATAATTTGAATATTTAAATTCAAATATGAATTTAAAAATAGAAATGTGGAATCATTTTAAAGGAGTAAGCGATGAAATTTTATTCTGATAATCAGAATGAAAATTGAACTGAAAATAAATCCGTATGGATTTATGGATTGAATTCGATTAGTTCGAATTCTTTTAAATAAATATTTCTAGAATAGATGTTAGGATTATATCAAATAGAAGTTAAATTAAAATATGAAAACACATTCTATATTTATATAGATAGATTAAAATAAATAGGAATTTCCAAAATGAGATTTGGTTTTGAATAAATTTTGAAATGGACTTGTTTGAATTTTAAACAAGTAGATTTATAAGCAAATGTTTATAAAGTTAGTGAATCAATTATCAGGAGATATTCTGTGATTTTTAATTCAGGTATGAATGAAAAATATAATTTGAAATCATTTCGGGAAAAAGGAATGATGGGTTTTATTCTGGAATTCAGAATATAAAGGGATTGAATTTCAAATGGGTTTTGAAATGGAAAGCTTGTTTTGATATATAAAACAAGGAAGTGGATTTATAAATGGAGTTTATAAATCGAGTAAAATAAATTATCATTTGATAGTTTAGAAGTTGATATTTCAAGTATGAATTGAAAAGTGAATTGGAAACGAGTTGGGATAGAACAATTGATGTGATTCAGAATAGAAACAGAATTGAGAAAATCCAAAGGAGTTAAAATTTGGAATTCGACGATATCGATTTTTATAATAAGTTATAAAGAAATTGGAATTTAGAATAGAAATCTAGTTATAAATAAATTTATAACTGAGTAGTGGAAATCGACGATTTGAGATAAATCGGAAATGTCAAGTTGAATTTGAAAAACTAGACTTGAATATATATTTATATATATTCGAACGAGGTTGAAATATAAATTATAAACGACGTTTAAAACGTTTATATTTATATATATAATTAAAACGAACTCGCCGCAGCGCTGCAGTTCGTAAAATAGCGATTCGAACTTCAATCGAATATACAGAACCCAATTGAAGTCGAAATTCTTTGAAACAAGAAACGTCAGGACCGGTTTGATAATAGTTTTCTAATGAAGAAGAAAAATATGAATTTCGTCGTATAGATTTTGAGTTATGTCAAAATCAAATTTTCAGAAAAGCAGCGCCAGAATCGTTTTAAAACCATAATGGTTTATTTAATGTTATAAAAGGATTTTAAGCGGGAAAAATCCGAATTTTCTATTTAGAAAATCTCAGAGTTGAGTTGTAAAATATATGCGAATTCAAGTTGTGTAAATGAATATGATGTTTGAAACAGAAATCAGATTTTTGACTTTGAATAAAACTAACTAATTTGAATAGAAATTAGTTAACGGGATTTCGAATGAATATTGGGGTTTGAATAAGTAAATTCAATTGGAAATTTATATTCGAAATCAAAAAGAGAACTAGAATTGAAATTGAAATTCAATTTGGTTGTGAGCAAGTTAAACATTTTGTTTGAACATGTTATGTTCAAACAAAGAAGTGGAATAGGCAAAATGACTAATTAAAGAATAAATGGGCGAAACTGAATTCAAACGATTAGATGTTATTGAATTGAATTGAAAACAGGTGAACAGGTGTTAGACAGGTATGGGATGAGGTGTATGAAGTTATAAACGTAATGCTCGACAAAAAGGTACATGTTTAATTCATATATGGGTTTTATGCGCCGTATCGGCAAGCCGCTTGGCTTTTTCTTTTTTCTTTTTGAGATTGGAAGATACCGGGATGCTATTTGAAATTTCCCGATGCTCCCGATACAGGGGAGGTTATGGCGAAATTTTCCGGAAATTTAAGGAGTTAGAATATTTTTAAGAGTTTTTGATAAATCTGAAATCATTGTATCGACGTATTGAATTCGATAGTAAAGTGAATATAAAAATCGAATATTGTAAACAAAAAGGGTTAGAGATAAGTGATTGGAATTGTTTCCAATTGCAAATAGAGACATTTTCTAATATATAGAAAATAAAAGAAGTTAATATTGGAAACGTTTTTCCAAATGACATAAGAGGCAATATGATTATTGAAAATATTTGGTTAACAAATATTGATAGAGAAAAATGGAGAAGAGATTTAATTAATGAAATATTAATTAAAGAGCCCAGTGATTTGTTTGATATGTTGGATGAACACTTGTTTTTATTCGATAGTTAAATCACAGACTATCGAAGTTTTTGACCATCGTTGTCAATATGGAGAGACCGGTTGGATTATTATCCGAAGAACCACTCCGTATCGGCATAAGCATTGCGAACCAAGTATGCTGAATATATTGAAGACGGAGTAAAGTGCAAGGGCTTTTCTATTTATAGAAATAGTGCCTTCGATTTCGTTCAATCCCAGAACGAACGTAAATGGACGAATGTCTGACAGAGTATTTCCAATGATCAAATGGGTTGGTCTGTATGAATGTATATGGTTGCAACGGATTTATCCTTTAGCATAATATCCAGAATATTTGTGCAAACTCAACTAGTGATTAACGGATCTGACGATGTGGCATTCAAAGTGAATTGTGTTATCAAGGAATGGTAAGTATGCGTAGCCTCAGGCCTCAACAACCGGAAAAGGACAAAAATCGGGCAGGCAGCATGGCTATGTGGGTCGCACCCATTAGGGTGTATAATCACCTATCTAGAGAAATTCCTTTTGTTTCTAAATCTATCGATTCTGCCCATTCGGGAACGGTGGTTTGAGTCCAACCGTTGGTGATATACATTCGATACACTCAAGCGAAATGAGTGGTCGGTCATGTGTGGGCCGGGTTGCAAGACGTTCTTGTTGAACCCAGGTGTATTTGCCTCTAGAGATACATCGTCGGAAGGTGGTTCCATACCTTGTCATGTTGGAAATCCAATCTCCAATAAGCACCATGCGGTTTTTGATTTTATACTATATATGTAGAGCGTGAGATGCAAGCGTTCTACTATTTGGTTATTTATTTGATGTAGACATTATTATAATATCACTGGATTTGATATCAAAGTGTTTTGGGTTATAGTAAGGTAAAAACCGTCCATGTTTATGTGTGGGCTGGTCTTACTATTATCTTTTCTTTCGAAAAGATTTTTAAAGTTAAACAAGTGGTTGGAGTTTACTCACACCAGTTCCATGACTGACCCAGAGTTTATTTTGTTTTGTTTTCCCTAAACTCTTGGGTGCCCAAATTTGTACGGGCAGTCAAGTGTTTCAGGTTTTTTACAGATACGTTCGGAGGAGCTGGAAGCAGGAGGCTTCACCGGTTAGCTATAGGCTATCATATATTCCGCTGTGGACCTTGTTTGTATCTGGAAACAGGTGTTTATAACTGTTCCAGGAATGACCGTTGTGCTCTGATGATGGTATGTATATAAAGTTACTGATTTGTATTCCAAAAGTTATGTTATATAATATATTTTATTCGTTCCGCTGTGAGTTGTGATCTTCGTTTTCTTCTATTCTAATATTTCTTTCTTTCTATTTCTCATCCTCTAACTTCTTTCTATTAATGGTTCGTATTTCTGTGTTATTTGAGTTGGACGTGTGGTGTTTTTAGTCAACTCAGATAGCTCGGATTTGCGGGTCGTTACAGTTGGTATCAGAGCTGGTTGCTTAATTGGTACGGATGATAGGGGGTTCTCGCTTCGCGTTTGGTGGCGAACGGGAGACTCTTACCCCTACATCTCCCGACAATGTGGGTTGGTCGAGTCGAGAGGCTGGCCGTAAAAGCAGTTCTGAGGTATCTCTGTAAGCCACGCTGGGAGGTTAGCCCAGTACCGAGGGAGGAGAGGATGGTTGAAAAGCCTACTCGAATCTCGTGGTCGTTTCAGTTGGTATCAGAGCTTAGGTTGAGCGAATACCTAGGCTTGTGTGGCATGTGCTCATTAGAGATAGGGTCAGTAGTGCCCTAGAATGAGTTGAGTGTATATATATACGAGAGAGCGTATTTGTTAATTAATATAAAATTGTTTTATATTGTGTTGGCTAGTCTGTTGAGTGGTTTATGAATTCTGGTCGAATCGTGGGACGCCACGAAGTCGATAGGGATTTCTAAACACTTGAACAGAGAAATTCGACACAGTATTGTTTTTAAGAGGGTAAATGAAATAATTTTACCCAAATTTCTATTTTGATATAGAAAGAATAATTTTCTAGAATTATTATTATATGGATGTGTTGAATGTTAATATTATAATCAAATACGATTATAGTAATGAAATGGTTATATAGAACCAAACAGAACTTGTATATGAATAAGATATACAATTGAGATGAATCAAAATTGAATTCAGAATCAGAATTAGAATTTTAAATCCTGGGAAGTTTGAAATATTTTTGGAAGTATATTAGAACAATATAGCTTTGTTTTAAAAGGATTTTAAACGGATTTTCAAATAATAAAGCACTGAACTCACTTCAGTGGCTGGGAAATAATTCTGATGATGATTGCAACATCATCAGTGTTCATTTTCGAGTTCTAAGTGATGAATTGCTACCTTAGAAAAGTTTTGATGGGAATTTGTTTTGAAAGAAAACAAGTGGTTTGAAAATTCAAATGTTTTGAATTTGAAATGAAAATAAATATATGTATATATTTATGGGATTTCAAAAGAATTTGAAAAGAAAACCCAGGGATTTGAATTCTGGAATTGAAATTTAACTTAAACAAGTTAAATGGGTCGAAGTGAATGAATTGATTAGAATCAATTTGAATAGGTTTAATGGAATATAGATTGGATATAAATGGATTGATCACAGATCATTCGAATCAAATGAAGGAAGACCAAAAGTTTTGGTGGAATTAAATTTGTTAAAATATGAAGAGGTGAGTTTCAACAAGTATAAAAAGTAATGGATTTGTACCATTTTCCTAACTTAGCAATTTCGAGGACGAAATTATTTTAAGGGGGAAAGAATGTAACGACCCAGATTTTTGAATAATTTATTTTAAATATTTAATATTGTTTTAAATATTTAGTTGATAATATAAATGATATTTTTTATTGAATTATCAATATAATATGGTTATTTTAATTATACGTTCAGATTAAATTTTAGATTTTTATTCAGTTCAGTTCATAATAATATTACAGTGTTGAAAAGTCAGTGGATACGTTAAAATAGCGGTTCAGATTTACGGGTTAAAGACCACAAGATATTTTAATTTAAAATTCAAATTATAATATTGTTTTATCAGCCGACCTATTAACATAGGCTACCATACAGTATACATCACGCAAATTATTTTCTTCTTCTCGAGCAGTAAAATTTGTCTCCTTGCTTCGTTATCAAGCAGACATGATTTTAATGAGGTATGGTACGAGTGTTTCCCCTTCCTTCACTTATAAATACCGCAATTTCCTTTCTTCCTTTCTGCTCAAACTAAAGACTGAAGCCTCACTATCCTCTCGTTCTAAATAAGAAAATACCCAAGGCCGATTTCTTCTTCGTTTCTAAATACAATACTAAATCGAATCAATTGATTTCGGGTTCCTTTCACTCGTCTAAGGTTGTACTATCGATTGGTAGCCCTAAATTTGTGTGCGGCAGGGTTCCTCTGAGGCGCGTTCTAGGGAAGCGGATTTTCGATATGACTGTGGTTTGTGGTGACTCGAGAAGTGTAGTTCGAAGGGGATTTCAGCAGGAGGGTTAGGCGAGTTGTAGATGGGGTTTCGATTATCGGGAGGAACTCGCGTTAGCCAAGTTGTCGCGCATGTTGCTGGAGTTGAAGTAGCGAGGAAAGGTGAGGTTTTCGATGAACTTGAGAAGATGAAGGAGGTCGTCTTGGTCACCGATGATTAATGGTTGGAGGCCTGTTCGAAGTCGCATTCATGGTTAGCAGTGGGTGATGGTTGCAGTTCCTCACTTGAAGATCGATTCTGAATAAAAAGAGAGGCGAGTCTGGCATAGTTCGATCCAAGCTGAGGGGTGATGTTGTTGACGGAAGTGTGTAACAAGGCAGAAACAGCGATGGGAAGACTTGATGATAAATAAATGGATGTGGCAGTAAATGGTAGAAGCTCGGAGAAGTGGGAGTTATTGGCGACGGTATGGTGTTCGATGATATGCCGTAATGAATGGAAACAACATTTTGGGGTTGTATGCGGTGATAGTGGATCGATGGATAATTGAGTTTACTTCATTGTTGATCGAGGCAATAAGGTACAGTCTATTTAGAAGTTTATATTACATTAAATAAATCATTTATGTTAGTAGCTAACTTAAATTAAATTAGTGTTTAATCGAAGAAAATAAATAAATCGTAGGTAGTGATTTTTTTCGAGATTCGTCAAGTAGATTTGAAGCTGTAACATTGGCATTTAAAACAGGATATCCAACAAAGAAGAAAAACCCTGGTGAGTAAATCTCACTCACCTTTTATTTTAATTATTTTTATTTCATTAAAAATAATTGTTGTTGCTCGTTTGGTGTTTTCTGGTTGTTATATATATTAGTTATTTAGGTTATATATATATATTGGGTTGATTGATTGGTTGGATTCCCGCAGTCTCATTAGCGGATGCCCGCAGTTTCATAGCGGATGATTACCCTATACGCCCCACGCTATGATTAGTGGATGACCTTCTATACCGCGATATTCTGCCACGAAGCAGAATGGGTATTATTTATGTGCTAACATCTGTGGATGCAGGAAAACAGGTTGGAGGAATCCAACTGGATTCCTCAAAAATATATTATCTGTTTGTTTATTTGATTTCATATATATTATCATATATGATGTGTTTGAAACCTGTCACTTATAATTGGTTGTTTTGAGTATTGAAATATCACTGGGCCCAAATATTAATATTTAAAAATATCGTGAAAGGATATTTTGAGAATTTAAAAGGAAAATCTATTTTTCTAAAAATGGAATTCGAATTTCGAATGGACTAGAAATATTAACTTGTTTTGAATAAATAAAACAGGTAATAAATTTATAAACGTTGTTTATAAATTAATTAATATAGGAAATTTAAGTGATGAATTTATAAACGTGTTTATAAATAAATAATGCAGAGAAGTGAAATCAGCTTATAAACGGTGTTTATAAATAAAGGGGAAAAATTATCATTTTGATAATTTGAATATTTAAATTCAAATATGAATTTAAAAATAGAAATGTGGAATCATTTTAAAGGAGTAAGCGATGAAATTTTATTCTGATAATCAGAATGAAAATTGAACTGAAAATAAATCCGTATGGATTTATGGATTGAATTCGATTAGTTCGAATTCTTTTAAATAAATATTTCTAGAATAGATGTTAGGATTATATCAAATAGAAGTTAAATTAAAATATGAAAACACATTCTATATTTATATAGATAGATTAAAATAAATAGGAATTTCCAAAATGAGATTTGGTTTTGAATAAATTTTGAAATGGACTTGTTTGAATTTTAAACAAGTAGATTTATAAGCAAATGTTTATAAAGTTAGTGAATCAATTATCAGGAGATATTCTGTGATTTTTAATTCAGGTATGAATGAAAAATATAATTTGAAATCATTTCGGGAAAAAGGAATGATGGGTTTTATTCTGGAATTCAGAATATAAAGGGATTGAATTTCAAATGGGTTTTGAAATGGAAAGCTTGTTTTGATATATAAAACAAGGAAGTGGATTTATAAATGGAGTTTATAAATCGAGTAAAATAAATTATCATTTGATAGTTTAGAAGTTGATATTTCAAGTATGAATTGAAAAGTGAATTGGAAACGAGTTGGGATAGAACAATTGATGTGATTCAGAATAGAAACAGAATTGAGAAAATCCAAAGGAGTTAAAATTTGGAATTCGACGATATCGATTTTTATAATAAGTTATAAAGAAATTGGAATTTAGAATAGAAATCTAGTTATAAATAAATTTATAACTGAGTAGTGGAAATCGACGATTTGAGATAAATCGGAAATGTCAAGTTGAATTTGAAAAACTAGACTTGAATATATATTTATATATATTCGAACGAGGTTGAAATATAAATTATAAACGACGTTTAAAACGTTTATATTTATATATATAATTAAAACGAACTCGCCGCAGCGCTGCAGTTCGTAAAATAGCGATTCGAACTTCAATCGAATATACAGAACCCAATTGAAGTCGAAATTCTTTGAAACAAGAAACGTCAGGACCGGTTTGATAATAGTTTTCTAATGAAGAAGAAAAATATGAATTTCGTCGTATAGATTTTGAGTTATGTCAAAATCAAATTTTCAGAAAAGCAGCGCCAGAATCGTTTTAAAACCATAATGGTTTATTTAATGTTATAAAAGGATTTTAAGCGGGAAAAATCCGAATTTTCTATTTAGAAAATCTCAGAGTTGAGTTGTAAAATATATGCGAATTCAAGTTGTGTAAATGAATATGATGTTTGAAACAGAAATCAGATTTTTGACTTTGAATAAAACTAACTAATTTGAATAGAAATTAGTTAACGGGATTTCGAATGAATATTGGGGTTTGAATAAGTAAATTCAATTGGAAATTTATATTCGAAATCAAAAAGAGAACTAGAATTGAAATTGAAATTCAATTTGGTTGTGAGCAAGTTAAACATTTTGTTTGAACATGTTATGTTCAAACAAAGAAGTGGAATAGGCAAAATGACTAATTAAAGAATAAATGGGCGAAACTGAATTCAAACGATTAGATGTTATTGAATTGAATTGAAAACAGGTGAACAGGTGTTAGACAGGTATGGGATGAGGTGTATGAAGTTATAAACGTAATGCTCGACAAAAAGGTACATGTTTAATTCATATATGGGTTTTATGCGCCGTATCGGCAAGCCGCTTGGCTTTTTCTTTTTTCTTTTTGAGATTGGAAGATACCGGGATGCTATTTGAAATTTCCCGATGCTCCCGATACAGGGGAGGTTATGGCGAAATTTTCCGGAAATTTAAGGAGTTAGAATATTTTTAAGAGTTTTTGATAAATCTGAAATCATTGTATCGACGTATTGAATTCGATAGTAAAGTGAATATAAAAATCGAATATTGTAACAAAAAGGGTTAGAGATAAGTGATTGGAATTGTTTCCAATTGCAAATAGAGACATTTTCTAATATATAGAAAATAAAAGAAGTTAATATTGGAAACGTTTTTCCAAATGACATAAGAGGCAATATGATTATTGAAAATATTTGGTTAACAAATATTGATAGAGAAAAATGGAGAAGAGATTTAATTAATGAAATATTAATTAAAGAGCCCAGTGATTTGTTTGATATGTTGGATGAACACTTGTTTTTATTCGATAGTTAAATCACAGACTATCGAAGTTTTTGACCATCGTTGTCAATATGGAGAGACCGGTTGGATTATTATCCGAAGAACCACTCCGTATCGGCATAAGCATTGCGAACCAAGTATGCTGAATATATTGAAGACGGAGTAAAGTGCAAGGGCTTTTCTATTTATAGAAATAGTGCCTTCGATTTCGTTCAATCCCAGAACGAACGTAAATGGACGAATGTCTGACAGAGTATTTCCAATGATCAAATGGGTTGGTCTGTATGAATGTATATGGTTGCAACGGATTTATCCTTTAGCATAATATCCAGAATATTTGTGCAAACTCAACTAGTGATTAACGGATCTGACGATGTGGCATTCAAAGTGAATTGTGTTATCAAGGAATGGTAAGTATGCGTAGCCTCAGGCCTCAACAACCGGAAAAGGACAAAAATCGGGCAGGCAGCATGGCTATGTGGGTCGCACCCATTAGGGTGTATAATCACCTATCTAGAGAAATTCCTTTTGTTTCTAAATCTATCGATTCTGCCCATTCGGGAACGGTGGTTTGAGTCCAACCGTTGGTGATATACATTCGATACACTCAAGCGAAATGAGTGGTCGGTCATGTGTGGGCCGGGTTGCAAGACGTTCTTGTTGAACCCAGGTGTATTTGCCTCTAGAGATACATCGTCGGAAGGTGGTTCCATACCTTGTCATGTTGGAAATCCAATCTCCAATAAGCACCATGCGGTTTTTGATTTTATACTATATATGTAGAGCGTGAGATGCAAGCGTTCTACTATTTGGTTATTTATTTGATGTAGACATTATTATAATATCACTGGATTTGATATCAAAGTGTTTTGGGTTATAGTAAGGTAAAAACCGTCCATGTTTATGTGTGGGCTGGTCTTACTATTATCTTTTCTTTCGAAAAGATTTTTAAAGTTAAACAAGTGGTTGGAGTTTACTCACACCAGTTCCATGACTGACCCAGAGTTTATTTTGTTTTGTTTTCCCTAAACTCTTGGGTGCCCAAATTTGTACGGGCAGTCAAGTGTTTCAGGTTTTTTACAGATACGTTCGGAGGAGCTGGAAGCAGGAGGCTTCACCGGTTAGCTATAGGCTATCATATATTCCGCTGTGGACCTTGTTTGTATCTGGAAACAGGTGTTTATAACTGTTCCAGGAATGACCGTTGTGCTCTGATGATGGTATGTATATAAAGTTACTGATTTGTATTCCAAAAGTTATGTTATATAATATATTTTATTCGTTCCGCTGTGAGTTGTGATCTTCGTTTTCTTCTATTCTAATATTTCTTTCTTTCTATTTCTCATCCTCTAACTTCTTTCTATTAATGGTTCGTATTTCTGTGTTATTTGAGTTGGACGTGTGGTGTTTTTAGTCAACTCAGATAGCTCGGATTTGCGGGTCGTTACAGTATGTCACCTGTGTGACCTGTTAAATCTGCAGGGTTAAGTAAATCGGTTAAAACTATGGGGTTAAAACCTGTTTAATCTGTTGGTGGTTGTATGGACACTATTAACCTGTGAAACTTAACCTGTTGAATTTGTGGGGGTTAGGATGTAAGACTTAACCTGTGGAAATCCTAGTTGATTGGGGACACAAGTTTAGGGGTTTGACTTATGTCATCTATTGTATGGGACCCATTTTAGTCAGTAACCCATTCTGGTATTAAACGAGGAACCTGCACTAGGTAGGGGTCAGGGCATGCTGTCTGAGCTAGTTGTAAGAGGTTCATCTAGGAAGGGGTGTTTTGATGGCGCATTCCAACGGGGTCATGTGCGTGCATGGGTCCGACCTGCTTGGAAAAATAAGCCGCTGTAAACCTGTAAATAGGTTTGTGTTCTTCTGTAGGTTGCCACTTTAGGAAGTAAAACACCCTACTATGGGGCCGATACAGGGTATTTACATTTTAGGGTCGATCGCTTGGGGGTAGTAATTAGGGTACATCTAGTCCTGCCTATTTGGGTACCCATTATTTCTGTTTGGGGTAACACCTGTTATTTCTGTTGGGGTACCTGTTACTTCTATTGGGGTAAAAACCGTTACTAGAAGTACACCTAAATCTACCATTATGTTTCTGTTGGGATCATTCTATTTTTGTTAAGTAATTGGAAAATATCTAACTCGGTATACTAATATTGGTGCAGAGAAAGTAATTGAGAAGCATAGTTTATCCTGTCCATCCTGTTTATACCTGTTATATATTACAGTTATCTCTCATCCAGTTTTTTTACTGTCTTGATACTTTTATTTCTTTATATGCTAAAAGTCATTGGACTCGCCAGACTTTATGTTTGACCTGTTTCGTTTCCTTTTCTCTCTTCCCCCCAGGTTCTCAAGGTGGGAATGCTCAGATGTGATTAGGACTTTCTCTCTCTTTTGTTTTCACTTGGATTTGGCGAAAGTGATTTTAGGGTTTCAAAAGGGGATTTCGCAGCGGATTACAAAAAACTAAAACATGATCTGTTATGAAAACTATAAATCAACGTTAAAAAATACCTAGGTTTTTTTACACTTTTGAATTGAGGATGAATCTGAGTCGAATCGAATCAGTAGCACAACAAATCATCGCACCTCCATAAGTATCCACTAGGATGTTTCTCTGATTCCAATCGAATTGAAGTAGAGGATGAAAGAAGAACATTACTAGCCGCCATGAATATTCCAGGTGTTTTGGAGAGGTTTTCACTGCTAATTTTGTTTCAATCTTTTGTCATAATAGCCTAGGGTTTTCAGTCGTGTTTTTTAAAGGAATATACGTGTTCCTTTCAAACCAAACCTTTACTATCAAATAGGAACCCATACGAATACTTTTTCAATATCAAATAAAATGTCAACATTTTGATATTTTATTTGTCTAAAATAATTTCTCCTTTACAACATTCTTTTGTGTGACCCTATAGGTCATTACAACATTGGAAATGATTTTAAATCGTATTTGAAATCATAAACAGTGATTGGCATCTAGTAATACATCGTTGCTACCCAAGTTATAATAAGATCAACGATTCAATACAACCTTTCTGTGATCAATGTATCAATGTAATATAATCCTTTTAACTAATTTATCCAGAATTAAACTCGAGGCATGAAACGTATCACCCTCTTTATAGTTTAATTCGTTTATCTTTATCGATGAGTAGATTGTTTAAAACAAATCAATATTTGACCATGGCCATGCATTACACAGTCTCACTCAATCAAGAGGCCCGTGGATATCACTACGAATATATATTGTAGGGTTAAATCACATCTAGATCATTCATAATTTTCATTCGATTCGAGATGTATCCAATAGTCACTGTTATCGTTACTTTGTTACGAGTAACTTTAGATGATATCAAAATACAAATATCCTCGAATAATATTATAACGATTTCAGGTCTGAGGGCCATTACATCACTGCCACTATGAGAATAACTTATGAGACTGTTTATTATATTCCATGTAGTTTTTCTCACGTTGGGTCAGCCTAATACGTTATTCTCCAATGCGTATTTATGTCTTGACATTAGTATCACATATATTAATGATCAATTAGATGTGATCATCAATCAACATACTAGTCTCAATGTTCTATTGTTGTCCTATATAAACAATAAACTTGACTAGGGACATTTAAGAATTATAATACTCAACACATAATCTCAAGTTAAAGTCTTACTTGAACTATATAATTTCGTACTATTATTCTAAGGACTTCTATTATGTTAATATTTATAATACGCAGTAAATATAACATAACAGAATAATTTTATTCCATAATAAAATTATAACATCAACAATGTTATTAATCACATCAAATGGAATGCCTCTAGGGCATAAACTGTAACAATCTCCCACTCGTACTAGAGTCAATCATTCAGGTATTGTATACTCATGAAACTAGCGTGACAATTAAAATTCTGTTGTGATAGAGTTTAATTCAGTAGGTCTGCAACATTTACAGCTTTTGCAACTTTGCAGATATGTTCATTTCCTCTGTGAACAACTTCACATAAGAATTATATTTCTTAAATATTTATGGTTCGATTGATAATGAGTTTAAAGTTTTAGGCATGTGCAATAGCCATATTTTTGTTGCAATCTAAATCATTGGATCAACAATGAATTAAGTTCAATTATTAACTTCTTAATCCAAATATTTTCTTTCTCAGAATCAATATCTATTTCTTATTTTAAAACTAACATTATTTACAATAATTAATGTGTTATCAATATATAACATTAGAATTATTGTGTCTCCCCCATTCAATTTCTTGTCTATATAAGATTCAACGGTATTTTGTGGTTTTAGAGACATTTCGAATTCTGTTTCATTCCCATCGGTATAGAGACTGGCTCTCCTTTATAAAGGATACCTCCTTTATAAAGGATACCAATTCAAAAAATAAACATTTTATTCTATGAGAATTTATAGAAATAATATCTTACGGATATTCCACAAAATAGTTAATTGATTTGGCTCCAATCTTATCAAAGGAAGGACGTTTAATAGACGCCTTACATCCCGAATTTTCACATTAGACACACTAGGACATTTCCTAGTCCATACTTATATGGCGTCTTCAAACTCGTTTTAGTAGGATTAAATGCAATTGTTCTAAATGTAATTTATTGGAAGATCTATATGACTTATCGTTAATCATACTATATCTTATAAGGTCCGATTTCTCCTTTCAGACACACTATTCCTATATATTGTTCTAGATGGAGTGAGTTATTTCAAACTCACCTGGATAGTTATTAAATAGTTGGCTTAAATATTCCCTTTCGATCTGTTCGAAAAGTATTTATTTTCTATTAAAATTGGTTTCTAACTTCACTTTGAATTATTTGAACTTCTCAAAGGATTCCGATATGCGTTTCATAAGATACACATATATGTATCTACTTATATCATCAGTAAACATAATGAAGTAATAAAACCTGCCTCTAGCTTATGTATTCATTGCTCCATATACATCATTATGTACGAGACCCAATACTTATCACTCATTCACCGTGTCAAGTGAAAAGTGATTCAGTTATTTTGCCTAATAAACAAGATTTGCATTCATCATATAATTCAAAATCAAATGATCTCAAAATTCCATTATTATGGAGTTTTGATATACTTCATTGTTTATGAGTGCTAATTGACTATGCTAAATGTGTGTTGGATTTTAATCACTAAATTTAATTCACTCATTATTTATGTCAAGTACATTATAGTTAAGGATTCATAAAGATCATTAACTATTTGTGAAATTCCATACGATATTTCATTTAAATAAAATGAATAACAATTGTTCTTTTATTACAAATGAAATTCAAACTTGTCTAAACAAGATTCATAATAACATTTATTTTATATGGAATTTTATAATAACAATTGTTTTATTTATTTAATTAAGTCAGTACATAGAACAAGAATCAACTTAGTATGGATAGTCTAGCAACATTTACTTCATTTCCAATCGTAAGTCCACTTGTCCTTTTATCAAATTTCTACTTATTTTGCAATTTCCGAAAACTTACATACATTTATGCGATTCATATCTAGTATCTAATACTAGAAATGTATAAGTAGATTGTTATAATATTTATATCTTATTTTGTTGAAGTCACACTTCAACTCTCATTTTAGATCTTCTGTATTTGTGAAACAATTTAAATTTAATTTATTTGAGGACAATTCTCAAATTTCCATGTTAGTCAAGAAATTTGATTTAATTCAATTTATTCTTCTTAAGGATTAATTTAAATCATCGGAGTTATTTATCATTTAATAACTGTAGTAGATAATAAATAATAACTGATTCTGTAATATTTATTTAATACAATTTTTGACAATCAAAATTTATATTAACATAAATGTATATATTTTACACCAAAATATGCTCCCACTCAAGTTAACATCCCTCTCTCTCTCTCTCTCTCTATATATATATATATATATATATATATCAATATGTATATAATGGTGTTTCAAGATCCATACCTAGTCATGCCTTGACCTAGCTTTGGCTAATCCACAAAACACAACCTTTTAGGTAGACATCTTATGTCAATTATATCGTGTATATATTCTTGGATCGCATGATGAACGTTTGTTCAACATTATTCATTTGCTCAAAATATAGAATAATTCATGTTATTATCTCTAAGGCCCTAATCTTATTATGCAGCCTTTGTTAAATCAGACCCAATAACACAGTCGAAGCACCACAATTACTCCTACTACATATAACCAAAATAAGAGGATGCACAATGCTTTAGCATTACCTACATCCAATGAGATTGGACATTGATTGGTGTACTATTCGAAGACTTCAATATGACTTAATATAACAGAGTTTGCTTTAAAGAAAAATTATAATTCGTACTGCGAAACAATATTAGAGTTATTTATATATATCAAAATATAAGTATTTTATATTCGTAATATAAATTGAATTTAAATAGTATATATATGAATCATGTATATATATGTGTTTAAATTCAACGATATATATAAGATTCATGCCTATACACACACACACACATATATATATATATATATACATAATATATATATATATATATTCCTTATTTCGAAACAATTGGTTACCTTAACTCTAGAATTAGCGATTCCATAAATAAAGGCTCATATATATATATATATATATATGTATATATATATAATAACTCAATTCAAAATCAAAACAGGAAACAATATAAAAACAATATGCAAGCATTATTCATACAGGAACCAAGATAGAACATTTCAGATTAATATAGAATACACAAAACATTTTCATGAACATTTAAGGTCAGACCCTATTATATATATATATATATAATTGTCCCTGTCTCAATCATTCAGCCACTCAATCCTACTTAAACAACATCTTACATTGAGATTTAATGCTTATATCAAAACATACATATATATATATATATATCTACAAATTTAGTTGAAGTATGGTATAATACTATGTATCTGAGTACATAGTTGTAACGACCAAGAAAATCTGAACCAATTTAAAAATTTTAAATTGGCTAAAATAGTGGATTTTAAATATTTAAAATAAATATTTTAAATAATAGCAACAAAAAGTGAGTTTGAATAGACGTTTGAAAATAAATATAGTTACTTTGAATTATAAACAAGGCCTGAAATGGTGCGGTAGTTTCAAAATTTGAATTCAAACTTTGACTGACTGTACCGGGTGCAAAACAAAACTGATTTGAGTGAAACCAAAAATATTTAAATCTGTGAGTGAATACCTTTCTAACGAATCTGAAAAATTGAAGTTTCATAGCGGAAAGCAAAAGTTATGGCCAAATGAATTTTCAGAAAGATCGCTATGGAATTTATATAGCCCGTGAATACGGCCATTTTGCAAACGACCTCGGAATTCGACGAAACCACTTTTGTTGGATCCTGGATGTGAAGTTATTGCTAGGTTTCAAATTTCATAATTTTTGAAGCTAGTATGTGAGCGTGGAAAAGGAAAATGTGTTTTGGTCAATTATAGTTATATTGGATCGACCAGAAATGGGCCATTTTTCAAACGGTCTTAGAATTCAACGAAACTAGTTTTGTTGGGACCGTATCGTCAAAACATAGCTGGATTTATTTTTCTGGAATTTTTTGAACCAGTTTGTGGCCCTGGCAAATTGAAATGTACGTTCAAATCAAATATTGAATGTTTTATATTCTAATCTGAATGAAAACTGACTAAAACAGTCGAACGGGCCTACGAAACATATCCCATTGTGTTCGGAATGGGGGTAAAACGCTAGGGACGGTAGTCGCTGGGTTTGAATTGGTGTTCGTATGTGAAAGAGGGTATTTTAGAAATTTAAAAATATATAAATTAATAAAAAAAACTATTGGCTAATCACTTTTCTCTCTCCCCGAAAACCCTCCTGATCGACGCCGATTAGCCCTTCCTCCTTTCCCATTCATTTTCTGATCAATCCACGCAATAAAACCACATGCTCATTTGGGAGTTTTTGTAGAGTTTTCATCCACCTTCAAATCCATATAAGTTGTGAGATTTTTCGTTGAGTGTGGAGGGAGAATTGAGCTTCAAAAGTTCGGGTATTGAAACCGCCGCCGCCGCTTCCTCCGACCATCGAGCGCCGCCGCACCACCAGCGCCTGGTGCTCCTCTCCACCCTCTTCCTCGTGGCGAAGGCCGATCGACGTATCGTTGCGCGGATTTCGAGAAAGGTGAAAACCTAGTTTTGAACCATATCGAAAGGTATACGGCTTTGTTTATTTTCAACTGTATTAACACCTTTAAACCGTTGCAAACTTTGAAAAATCATATCTTTTTCATGTGTTGACGAAATTCAGTGAAACAAGAGACAGTGGACTCGTGTGGACGTCTTCTACATTCTAGAAGAGACCGCATATTTTTCTGAGCCTTCTGCTGTTTTTGGTGGAGTGGAACCCAATGTGAGATTTCTAATTTATAAACGATGGAAAACGACGATGTATAAATTATATAATCGATTTATGAGTTATATAAGCGTTGTACACCTCTTGTATAAGCGTTGTATTAGTTGTACGTTCAATGTATAAGTTATATATGCATTGTAAAAATTATATATGTGTTGAATAGAAGTGAAATGCCTATATATATATATATATATACGCCCCTCGTCCACAAACCATGGACAATATTTATTGGTTGTGATTGGTGTGAAAATTGATTGATAGCGAATGGTTGATTGAAATTGTTTGTGGTTGAAATTGATTGATTGTGTTTGAAAAATACCTGTTTGTGGTTGAGAAATATTTGGTTGAAACCACATAGGATTAGTTTGTGGAAATGAAAAAAATATACATGCCGCCTGCGTGCGAACTAGATGCATGATTCCCCATTATCAAAAGCTGCGAGGCTTTAAGGTAGA
This sequence comes from Allium sativum, assembly GCA_030737875.1. Lineage (NCBI taxonomy): Eukaryota > Viridiplantae > Streptophyta > Magnoliopsida > Asparagales > Amaryllidaceae > Allium > Allium sativum. Next base: position 560,676,733 of record CM060919.1, on the reverse strand, counting down.
ACGAGGAGCCGTACTAGGGACAGTCCCGGTTTTAACTACCCTGCCGTTATGCTGCCGAAATTTTGAATAATATTCATGTGTTAGAATTATTTTCCTGTGTTGAAACTATATTCATCTGTTGAATAGAAAACCTTCATGTGTTGAATAGAAATTCATTCGTTGAATCACATTCATGTCCTGAGTGGTATTCGCGTTTTGAATAAATTGTTTTAACAATAAAAATCACATTTTTATCTATATATATGAACTATTGAAAACCTACATGTGTTGAATTGAAATTCATTCGTTGAATAGAAATTCAAGTGTTGAATGGTATTCGTGTTTTAAATAAATTGTTGTACAATAAAAATCACGTTTTTATCTATATATATAAACTATAGAAAACCTTCGTGTGTTGAATTGAAATTCATTCGTTGAATAGAAATTCATGTGTTGAATGGTATTCGCGTTTTAAATATAAAAATCATATTTTTATCTATATATATAAACTATAGAAAACCTTCATGTGTTGAATTGAAATTCATTCGTTGAATAGAAATTCATGTGTTGAATGGTATTCGTGTTTTAAATAAATTGTTTTAACAATAAAAATCACATTTTTATCTATATATATATATATATATATAAAATATTCTCGTTTTGAAATAAATTGTTTTATAATAAAAATCTTATTTTTATCACCTATATTAACTATATAAAATAGTCGAGTTTTAAAATAAATTGTTTTACATTAAAAATCACATTTGTATTATATACATGAATTGTTAAAAATAGTGAAGTGTTGAAATAGAAAACAGTTAGATAAAAATATCATTTTTATCAAATGTATGAAAATAATATAGTTTTGAAATCGAAGAATCAATATATATATATATATATATAAATAGAATTGAAATATATTGAATAACGAAGCTGCAGTTCGTATTTTGAAACCGTGATTTCAAACAATTAGTGCAGGAGATCCGACCGTCGGATTTTCTCGAAACCGAAACCGTTGGGTTCGCTTTGGAAATACCTTTCCAATGACACCAACTTTGTAAAGATCCAACGGTTGGATTGTCTGGAATGTTTAATTCAAATCTAAAGAAAAACAGTGCCAGAATCGATTATACTTATATATATAAATATAATTATATTAAATCGAATAACGACGCTGCAGTTCGTATTTTGAAATCGAAACTTCAAACGATTGTACCGGGAGATCCGTCCGTCGGATTTTCCCAAAACTGGAACCGTTGGATTCATTTTGAAAAGATCTTTCTAATGATGTAAATTTTGTGAAGATCCAACGGTTAGATTTTCAGATATGTGTAAATCAAATCTGAAAAAAAACACCGCCATGGCCGCGTTATGGCCCGAAGCGTCGTTTGAATAAATTGGATATTTTAAAATAAATAAAAATGGCGTTAAATCGTTATAAAATATTATAAACTATATGGATGTGAAATTTAGAAACTAACTGAAGGTTGGCTAAGTCGAATGGTTTCCTGGGTGTTGATCTGATGTTGGTTTCGGCCTTCGGGGTTAATATTTGGGAAATCGTTCTCTTACTGATTTACAGTTAGCGACTAATGAATTGAAATGATGCGTATGTGTATATTTGTTGCACTTGTTTATCATATACGCGAGTTGCTCAGAAAGACCGGGTTTATCCCATTCTGAATAACTGAATCGACGATAAGAAATCGAAGATGAAGACGGTGGTCGAAGACCGGAGATCTTCACCTCATTTGGATGGTAACTGATGTCCTGATTGGGAGGCATCCCGAAATATGGATAATGAGTGGTGATCGTCCAGACATAGGTGGAGATCGATGGGTTTGCGAGGTATATAGTGCCTCCGGTTTCGTTCAGACCCAGAACGGACTTGCAAATGGACAGTGTGTTTGACATTGGAATTTATTCTGTGTGATTGATAGCTATCAGTTGCACGGTGTGAATTGCCTGTGTGGCATGCTAAGATGCAGTGATCAGGGCTTTTGTTGAAAAGCAAAATCTTGTGGTGACGATAAAAGCCCCGCCTGTGTGGCGTAGCTTTGTGTATAATGTGAATTCGCGAGCCTCACACCCCGGTATGAACCAGAAACGGGAGAAGGACCTCAGGGAGGGCATGCGTTTCTTTCTAGTTAGAAGTGGCGTTAGTGGTTTTACACACCCTGATGAGTTTGACTTATTTGGTTGTTACTTTTGCGAGGCGCCTCGGTTATATCGGTCGATCCGGGACCGATGGAGTCATTCGTTGGCTCATTAACGCCCCAAAGGGCGGGGAAGCATAGTGTTCAGGCATAATAATCTACATCAGTGGACCGGCCCTGACGATCCAAAGGGTTGATGCGTTCTGATCCTGAGACACGAGCTACAGCGTCTCGAATTCGGTAAGGACTATCTTTTGCCTTGGTTCATGACGGAAATCCAACTTCCAAATACGTGACTGTGCGGTTTTGATTGTATACCTATATATGGCGACATAGTGGTATGGGGCATTAATGCCGTCTATGATTGATAGTTATGATTTGAAATTGCTTTTGAAACATATAAACACTAGTAATAATATCAAATGCTTTTGTTTTATTCGTATCAAATATATTTTGGCCATTATAAGGTAAAACTCTATCCTCCGGTTTGCGTTGCATTGTGTGATGGGAACTGAGTCTTATAATGGCTTCATTTTTATAAAAAGCATTGCGATGTTTAAAAGATTTAATTGTTTTGAAGCACTGGCAATCCGATGGAGTAAACCCGTTCCACGAAAGTGGCGTGGTCCTGGGATTAGCCATATTTGAAATGTGTTAAGTAGATTTCTCATACCAGTCCCATGACTGACTCGTAGTTTGTTTCACTTTCAAACTCGGGTACCCCTTTTTCTACACGGCCAGTCTTGTATTCAGGTTTAGCTGGCTTTATCCGGATAGCTGAAGCTGAAGATGGATTCTATCATTTATCTCTTTTTATGCTGTTCAGCTCCTATTGTACATATTATGTTTGTTTCTGCTGTAGACATTTATGTATAGTTGAACTGTATTTGTACTTAGTATGATCCTGTATACTGTGTAACTCTTATGATTTTGTTTATCCAGTATATTCTATTGTGCATTATCTGGTGTATTTATTTAATTCTGTTCTGCTATTATCTGTTTCTGTGTTATATTCCAAGGATTACCCTTGCCACCGTCAGTACGGGGTTTGGGGTCGTCTCATTTGGTATCAGAGCTTTGGTTAAGCTTAGCTCTGGAATATAACATCTTAACGAACTCGTCAGAAATAGAACCAGTAGTGTTCTAGGACGAATAGCTCAGTACAGATAGGATCAGCAATATCCTAGTATGGGTATAGCAGAATCAGAATAACTCGTTAGAGATGAGGTCAGAAGTGCCCCAGAACGAGTCAAGAGTTATATGTTTTTAAATAACATATTTGTGATTATATTTATAGTCTGGTTATAGAAATATGATTTTTTAATATATAAAAGATAAATATTTGAAAAGTTAAAAAGTTAAAAACAATTTGATTGATTGTTTGAGTTGTGTGGTAGTAGATTTGATTAATTAAATTATTAAAACGATAGTTAATTTAATCAACAATAGAATGAATGGTAGAATTTATTCGATTAAATTACACATTGAACTAATTTAAAAATAGATAGAAATATATCCATGTGCATTACATATGTTTGAATAGGTAAATGGATTAGCTGTTGAGTAAAGATTTTATTTGCGTGCCCGACAAATAGGTAAACCTTAATGAGTTGGATGCGAAATATTATTATATCAACTCCTGTGAGTGCCATTGGATGCGGAGTGCTGATTGTTCTATGTGAAATAATAAACATCGCCATAGGATAGTAACAATTAATTTTGAACTACACTGCATGGCATACTTCTGGAAGATAGGCATACTTCATCACATACCACATAAGCATTTGGAGCTTGTGTGACGAGGTGGAAGATTTACCATACGAGCGAGAGGCTTGTATGGCGATGACTATATTTTACATGTTGAACTGATGACTGATATGACCATATAAAATATGTAACGATAAATTACCAGATTAATAAAAACCCCACACGAGTCTGGAGTTGACAATAATCACGTCTCTCTAGTCATTAGATACGGCACATGGATTATTTATTTCCCACACGGGACGAGGTGACGAGGATTTATCCTTTGGAGCAATTAAAATACACACTCCCTCAGGCTTTGACAGGGTGACGAGAATTTATTCTCTGGAGTTATTATCTATACACGCTCCTCTGTAAACACCAGATTATATTACTATAAATATGTGTATGCTTATTAGGATTTATTGGGTACCTAATACGGCCCAATAAATTTCCAAACCTCTCCCCGTACAAAGGAGGTTATGGCGAAATTTTTCGAAAATTCCGGGTGTTAGCCAAATTTTTGAAGAATTTGAAAATTCTCATAAACTGAAAATTTGGAGAATGGAAGCCAGATTAAACGTAGAGTTGGTTAATCAAATCGCTTTCGACTCCGAGTGTTAGCCAAATTTTTGAAGAATTTGAAAATTCTTAGAAACTGAAAAGTTGGAGAATGGAAGCCAGATTAAACGTAGACTTGGTTAATCAAACCGCTTTCGACTTTGTTCCTTTTCGGGAACGAAAAGTTTTAAGTGGGGGAGATTGTAACGACTCGGAAAATTTGAACCAATTTAAAAATTTTAAATTAGCTAAATATTTTAAATAATAGCAATGAAAAGTGAGTTTGAATCGACATTTGAAAATAAATATAGTTACTTTGAATTATAAACAAGGCTTGAAATGACGCGGTAGTTTCAAAATTTGAATTCAAACTTTGACTGACTGTACCGGGTGCAAAACAAAACGGATTTGAGTGAAACAAAAAATATTTAAATCTGTGAGTGAATACCTTTCTAACGAATCTGAAAAATCGAAGTTTCATAAGGGAAAGCAAAAGTTATGGTCAAATGAATTTTCAGAAAGGTCGCTATGGAATTTATGTAGCCCGTGAAAATGGCCATTTTGCAAACGACCTCGGAATTCAACGAAACCACTTTTGTTGGATCCGGGATGTGAAGTTATTGCTAGGTTTCAAATTTCATGATTTTTGAAGCTAGTATGTGAGCGTGGCAAAGGAAAACATGTTTTGGTCAATTACAGTTAAATTGGATTGACCAGAAATGGGCCATTTTTCAAACGGTTTCAGAATTCGACGAAACTAGTTTTGTTGGGACCGTATCATCAAAACATAGCTGGATTTACTTTTCTGGAATTTTTCGAATCAGTTTGTGGCCCTGGCAAATTGAATTGTACGTTCAAATCAAATACTGAATGTTTTATATTTTAATCTGAATGAAAACTGACTGAAACAGTCGAATGGGCCTACGAAACATATCCCATTGTGTTGGGAATGGGGGTAAAACGCTAGGGACGACAGTCATTGGGTTTGAATTGGTGTTCGTATGTGAAAGAGAGTATTTTAGAAATTTAAAAATATATAAATTAATAAAAAAAAACTATTGGCTAATCACTTTTCTCTCTCCCCGAAAACCCTCCAGATCGACGCCGATTAGCCCTTCCTCCTTTCCCGTTCGTTTTCTGATCAATCCACGCAATAAAACCGCATGCTCCTTTGGAAGTTTTTGTAGAGTTTTCTTCCACCTTCAAATCCATATAAGTTGTGAGATTTTTCGTTGAGTGTTGAGGGAGAATCGAGCTTCGAAAGTTCGGGTATTGAAACCGCCGCCGCCGCTTCCTCCGACCATCGAGCGCCGCCGCACCACCAGCGCCTGGTGCGCCTCTCCTCCCTCTTCCTCGTGGTGAAGGCCGATCGACGTATCGTTGCGCGGATTTCGAGAAAGGTGAAAACCTAGTTTTGAACCATATTGAAAGGTATACGACTTTGTTTATTTTCAACTGTTTTAACACCTTTAAACCGTTGCAAACTTTGAAAAATCATATCTTTTTCATGTGTTGACGAAATTCAGTGAAACAAGAGACAATGGACTCGTGTGGACGTCTTCTACATTCTAGAAGAGACCGCATATTTTTTTGAGCCTTCTGCTATTTTTGGTGGAGTGGAACCCAATGTGAGATTTTTAATTTATAAACGATGGAAAACGACGATGTATAAATTATATAATCGATGTATGAGTTATATAAGCGTTGTACACCTCTTGTATAAGCGTTGTATAAGTTGTACATTCGATGTATAAGTTATATATGCGTTGTAAAAATTATATATGTGTTGAATAGAAGTGAAATGCCTATATATATATACGCCCCTCGTCCATAAACCATGGACGATATTTATTGGTTGTGATTGTTGTGAAAATTGATTGATAGCGAATGGTTGATTGAAATTGTTTGTGGTTGAAATTGATTGATTGTGGTTGAAAAATACCCGTTTGTGGTTAAGAAATATTTGGTTGAAACCACAAAGGATTAGTTTGTGGAAATGAAAAAAATATACATGCCGCCTGCGTGCGAACTAGATGCATGATTCCCCATTGTCAAAAGTTGCGAGGCTTTAAGGTAGAGCGAGGAGCCGTGCTAGGGACGGTCCCGGTTTTAACTACCCTGCCGTTATGCTGCCGAAATTTTGAATAATATTCATGTGTTAGAATTATTTTCCTGTGTTGAAACTATATTCGTCTGTTGAATAGAAAACCTTCATGTGTTGAATAGAAATTCATTCGTTGAATCATATTCATGTGTTGAGTGGTATTCGCGTTTTGAATAAATTGTTTTAACAATAAAAATCACATTTTTATCTATATATATAAACTATAGAAAACCTTCATGTGTTGAATTGAAATTCATTCGTTGAATAGAAATTCATGTGTTGAATGGTATTCGTGTTTTAAATAAATTGTTTTAACAATAAAAATCACATTTTTATCTATATATATAAACTATAGAAAACCTTCATGTGTTGAATTGAAATTCATTCGTTGAATAGAAATTCATGTGTTGAATGGTATTCATGTTTTAAATATAAAAATCACATATATATATATATATAAACTATAGAAAACCTTCATGTGTTGAATTGAAATTCATTCGTTGAATAAAAATTCATGTGTTGAATGGTATTCGTGTTTTAAATAAATTGTTCTAACAATAAAAATCACATTTTTATCTGTATATATAAAATAATCTTGTTTTGAAATAAATTGTTTTATATTAAAAATCCTATTTTTATCACCTATATTAACTATATAAAATAGTCGAGTTTTGAAATAAATTGTTTTACATTAAAAATCACATTTGTATTATATACATGAATTGTTAAAAATAGTGAAGTGTTGAAATAGAAAACAGTTAGATAAAAATATCATTTTTATCAAATGTATGAAAATCATATAGTTTTGAAATCGAAGAATCGATATATATATATATATATATATATATAAATAGAATTGAAATATATTGAATAACTAAGCTGCAGTTCGTATTTTGAAACCGTGATTTCAAATGATTAGTGCAGGAGATCCGACCATCGGATTTTCCCAAAACCGAAACCGTTGGGTTCGCTTTGGAAATACCTTTCCAACGACACCAACTTTGTAAAGATCCAACGGTTGGATTGTCTAGAATGTTTAATTCAAATCTGAAGAAAAACAGCGCCATAATCGATTATATTTATTTATATATATAAATATAATTATATGAAATCGGAAAACGACACTGCAGTTCGTATTTTGAAATGAAACTTCGAACGATTGTACCGGGAGATCCGACCGTCGGATTTTCCCAAAACTGGAACCGTTGGAATTGTTTTGAAAAGATCTTTCTAATTATGTAAATTTTGTGAAGATCCAATGGTTAGATTTTCAGATATATGTAAATCAAATCTGAAGAAAAACAACGCCACGGCCGCGTTATGGCCCGAAGCGTCGTTTGAATAAATTGGCTATTTTAAAATAAATAAAAATGGCGATAAATCGTTATAAAATATTATAAACGATATGGATGTGAAACTTAGAAACTAACTGAAGGTTGGCTAAGTCGAATGGTTTCCTGGGTGTTGATCTGATGTTGGTTTCGGCCTTCGAGATTAATATTTGGGAAATCGTTCTCTTACTGATTTACGGTTAGCGACTAATGAATTGAAATGATGTGTATGTGTATTTGTGTTGCACTTGTTTATCATATACGCAAGTTGCTCAGAAAGACTGGGTTTATCCCATTCTGAATAACTGAATCGACGATAAGAAATCGAAGATGAAGATGGTGGTCGAAGACCGGAGATCTTCACCTCGTTTGGATGGTAACCGATGTCCTGATTGGGAGGCATCCCGAAATATGGATAATGAGTGGTGACCGTCTGGACATATGTGGAGATCGATGGGTTTGCGAGGTATATAGTGCCTCCGGTTTCGTTCAGACCCAGAACGGACTTGCAAATGGACAGTGTGTCTGACATTGGAATTTATTCTGTGTGATTGATAGCTATCAGTTGCATGGTGTGAATTGCCTATGTGGCATGCTAAGATGCAGTGATCAGGGCTTCTGTTGAAAAGCAAAGTCTTGTGGTGATGATCAAAGCCCGCCTATGTGGCGTAGCTTTGTGTATAATGTGAATTCGCGAGCCTCACACCCCGGTATGAACCAGAAACGGGAGAAGGACCTCAGGGAGGGCATGCGTTTCTTTCTAGTTAGAAGTGGCATCAGTGCTTTTACACGCCCTGACGAGTTTGACTTATGTGGTTGTTACTGTTGCGAGGCGCCTTGGTTATATCGGTCGATCTGGGACCGATGGAGTCATTCGTTGGCTCATTGACGCCCCAAAGGGCGGGGAAACGTAGTGTTCAGGCGTAATAATCCACATCAGTGGACTGGCCCTAACGATCCAAAGGGTTGATGCTTTCTGATCCTGAGACACGGGCTAGAGCGTCTCGAATTCGGTAAGAAATATCTTTTGCCTTGGTTCATGACAGAAATCCAACTTCCAAATACGTGACTGTGCGGTTTTGATTGTATACTTATATATGGCGACATAGTGGTATGGGGCATTAATGCCTTCTATGATTGATAGTTATGATTTGAAATTGCTTTTGAAACATATAAATACTAGTAATAATATCAAATGCTTTTGTTTTATTCATATCAAACATATTTTGGCCATTATAAGGTAAAACTCTATCCTCCGGTTTGCGTTGCATTGTGTGATGGGAACTGAGTCTTATAATGGCTTCATTTCTATAAAAAGCATTGCGATGTTTAAAAGATTTAATTGTTTTGAAGCACTGGCAATGTAATAACCCGGAAATTCTGAGCCAGTTTAAAATTTTTATTTTGGCAATTTTAGCAAATTTTGAATATTTAAAATGAATTATTTTAAATAATATCGACGAAAATTTATTTTGAATATATTTAGAACGTATATATTTATACGCGTCGTCGTTAGAATATAAATAATTATATATAGTTATAAAAGGAATTGAAATTGGCACGGTAGTTCGATAATTCGATTTCAAAATTCAAATGAATGTACCGGGTGCAAAATAAACCGAATTTTAGTGAAACCAAAAATATTTGAATCTATTTGAGAATATCTTTCCAACGAATCCGAAAAATTGAAATTTCATAGCGGGGATAAAAAGATATGGTAATTCGAATTGAATTGAGTAGAAAATGAATTCGAATTGAATTAAATTTAATTTGAATTGAATAGAAAACGAATTTGAATTGAATTGAACAGAAAATGAATTTGAATTGAATCGAATAGGAAACGAATTTGAAATAGAATTGAAATCGATTTGAATTTGAAATGAATGTTGAAATTGTTTTTGAAATGAATATAAAACTATTTATAAAATTCGTTTTAAATAGTAATCGACGAAATATATATTATATGTATTATATATATAATATAATGGCATGAATAGAACGCGCCGCGGCAGTTCGCGAATTTCGACCATTGACTTCGAATGCACATTACGGGAGATCCGACCGTCGGATTCTCCTAAAACTAGAACCGTTGGGTTCGTATCGAAAAGAGCTGTCAAACGAATATTAGAAATTTGAAATCTAACAGTTGTATTTGGAGATACGTCCAAATAAAATTTGGAAAAGGTCGGGGTAAGTGCAGTTCGGTGGCCAATGTTGGAAATCGACTGTACGGGCCTTGATAAAATTATCAAAAATAGTAATAATTTGTATAAAATCATAAGAAATGATTTGTGAAGAACTGGGATGAAAAATCCCACATTTGTAAAGATAAAAATAGATTTTTATCGAAATGAACTAGTTTTGAACTAAAATTAAACCCATTTATTTTTAAATAAATAAATTGGATTTGAATTGGGTTGTAAATAGAATTGATTTGTGGGTTTATCGTGAACAATGTATTAAACAACACTTGTTCTTTAATCCGATAATAAATAGAATGCGATTTGGGTTTATCGTGAACTGTGTTTTAAATAACATCAGTTCTTTAACCCAGTAAAGGGAGTTTTAATGAATCTGCAATTAGATTGAAATGTGAATGGATAATGAAAATTATCAAATTTGGAAAGTGAGCGAGGATGGAGTATCACCAGTTTTGCTCCAAAGCGATAGTTAAATCTTTAATTAGATTTGAACGTGAAATGTAATTAATTTTACCGATAACACCGTGGTATTAGATATGGAGTATTACCAGTTTTGCTTCATGGGATGAATAGGTTGGGATTGGGAAATAAAATAAATAATTACTTCGGTATGGTTTGCTAATCTCGACTAGTTTGGGGAATTACTTTTGTATGGTTGGGATTGGGAACCTTTCCCTCAGAATTGAAATTTAGAAACTAGCTGTAGGTTAGTTAAGAAGAATGGTTTCCTGGGTATTGATCTGATGTTGGTTTCGGCCTTCAGGGTTAATATTTGGGGAATTGCTCTCTTACTAATTTATGGTTAGTGACTGATGAATTGGAATGAGGTGTATGTTGTGTTTGTGTAACATTTGTTTTTAATATACGCGAGTTGTTCGGAAAGGCCGGGTTTATACCCATTCTGAATAACCGATTCGACGATAAGTTGAAGATGAAGATGGTGGTTGAAGACCGGAAGTCTTCACATCGTTTGGGTGATTACTGATGATCTTGATTGGGCTGTACACCCAAGATGAGGGAATCAGTTGGTGGTCGTCCAGACGTAGTTGGAGATCGATGGATATGCGAGGAAATTGCCTCCGGTTTCGTTCAGACCCAGAACGAACTTGTAAATGGATTGTGTGTCTGACATTGGATTTTATTCTGTGTTGATAGAATTCTATTAAATATATATCTGTTTGGCGGCGGGGAATTTATTCTCTTGCTTAACGCCCTTCTCTGGGACGTATGAGCTTAGAGGTTATATATAGATAGATATCAGTCGCATGGCATGAATTGCCTGTGTGGCACGTTGAGTTGCATGGATCAAGGCTTCTGTTGAAAAGAAAATTCTTGTGGTTGATGATCAAAGCATGGCCTACATGGAAGCTTTGTGTATAACGTGAATTCGCGAGCCTCACACCTCGGTATGAGTTAAAAACGGGATAAGGACTGCAGGGAGATCACGACGTTTCTTTCTAGCTTTGGTGGTGTCAGTGACTTACCAGCCCTAACATTTATATACTTTTCACCTATGTGGTTGTTGGATGAGGCGCATCGATTTTAGGTCTGTAAGGACCGGGAAACTTGTGTTCAGGAATAACTAATCCTCAAACGTAAGAGAGGACCGGCCCTGAAGATCCAGGGGTTACCCAAAGTGTGTAGTCCCGAGGCATTTGCTAGAGTGTCTCGAAGCGGAGAGGAGCTTGCCCCTTGCCTCAACTCATGACAGAAATCCAATTTCCAATACGTGTATTTCGGTTTTATTTGTAGAGCCTAGTATGGCGACATAGTGGGATGGGGCACTCATTCCGTCTATGATTTATATTTATGATTGAAAATGTTTTGGCACTATACACTTATTATAGTATCAAATGATTTGTTTTAAATGTACCAAGCATGTTTGGTTGTTATAAGGGAAAACCCTATCCTCCGGCTTGCGTCACAGGCAATCCGATGGAGTAAACCCGTTCCACGAAAGTGACGTGGTCCTGGGATTAGCCATATTTGAAATGTGTTAAGTAGATTTCTCATACCAGTCCCATGACTGACTCGTAGTTTGTTTCACTTTCAAACTCGGGTGCCCCTTTTTCTACATGGGCAGCCTTGTATTCAGGTTTAGCTGGCTTTATCCGGATAGCTGGAGCTGAAGGTGGATTCGATCATTTTTCTCTTTTTGTGTTGTTCAGCTCCTATTGTACATATTGTGTTTGTTTCCGCTGTAGACATTTATGTATAGCTGAACTGTATTTGTACTAAGTATGATCCTGTATACTGTGTAACTCTGATGATTTCGTTTATCCAGTATATTCTATTATGCATTATCTGGTGTATTTATTTAATTCTGTTCTGCTATTATCTGTTTCTGTGTTATATTCCAAGGATTACCCTTTCCACCGTCAGTACGGGGTTTGGGGTCATCTCAATAGTGCTGCATATCGATCTTCAGCAAACCTGCCAAATCATATTTGTCTTTTGGAACTGCCATGGATTCTGCATCATCATGTCCATCCATATTTGCACATAAGTTCAATCATACTGATTTATATTGCAAGTTTAGATCTGCATATATATACATATATAATATCACATGTACTAGCTGATTATTTTTCAACAGAAAATAAATAATGAACTAGCTATGCATTATATATGTATATATATTTATATATACATATCACTGTTCACATTTAAACATATATATGCAAGTAATACAAACATATTTGTATGGCTGTAGGCAAGTTCATGTTTCCTTTTAGGTGTTAATTTTTACATGTGTCATTATCCTCTTTTCATAATGTTTAAACTGTTTAAAACATTTAAGTATCATTATCATGTTAGAAATGTGCTCATCAAGCAATTAACATACAAGTATGTGACAAGTCGTTAAGCTAACAAAAATAGCATGGTTAACAGTGAAACACCCCACCTCCGTTAGGGTCACTCTCAAAGGGAATGCCCTAATTTTGGTGGAGGTTTATAAGTATAAGTCACAGATACACAAGACAGATATAAGTACACATATTTTTGAACAGCGGAAAACAACAGCAACTTTTATTTCATCAAAATACGTGTTACACAAACCATACCATAATTGTCTTACAATTATTCCAAAAACATTACATTTCCAATTGTCTTGATTTCATAACTTAAAGAAGCATAAAAACATAAGTAAACTGCATAAGTCCCCATAATTGCTATCCAAAGCCATAGTCCAAAACAAAAGAGATCCAAGCAATACATTCTTTCTCTTCAAGCTGGATGTGAAAGCTGGTTAAGCTGTGGTATTCCCTCCCTGTGGACCGGGGGGGGGGGGGACGAAAGAAAAGTAGAGTCAGACATAAAGCCTGAGTAAGTCTAGGACTATTCAGTCTATGAATAAAGAAATGAGCATGATAAGTACAAACTGGAAATGGGAAAGCACTATAAGCTAAGTTGTCTAGAGTCGAATGTACTATCGTACCCCATATTAATCTCTGCACCCCTATAAACTAGTTCCCAACAGGCACCCCATAATCAGGGTGAAGTGATCCATTTCTAATGATCGGCTCCTACTCGCGTAGTTACATGTGTCTTACGGCCCCCGATGTTGTAGCTACCTATGCTGGTCCCACCATGGGGTGTATCAAGTCCCATGGTGGCGGCCCGACACAATTCTAGAATGCACAGGTATACTACTGGTGCCCAGTGCCTAATTTTTCTACGTCGGAGTGTGTGCACGCCCGCACCCCGTTAGAACCTACATTGCTGAACCACCGCCGTCGATTTGACCTCTTACAGTCAGCCTAGTAATCGTGCCCCACCCTGCCTAGTTCAGGGTATCCTGATACACCTTGTAGGGTTACTGCTGAAAAGGGTCCCCCGCTACTAGGTTTTCTATTTCTAGCCAACATGTTAAGCTGGTTAATTGTTCTGTATAAACCTAACCCCCAATCAGTCTGTATAGTTTAGCATGTTCAATTTGATTAAGTATTAATTCAATTTTCTTAATCCTATCAATCCTGACTCAGCCTTAATTGTCTTATTAAAGCCTCGACCTCTCACATTAGACAGGTATTGTTGTGACTGCCTGTTGCCGGTTGGTTCTGGGCAGTCTTACGTCACAACTCAGTCTAACCTCGGGTCTTTATTGGGCTCAATGTTTAACCACCCACATTGGATAGGTATTGTTGTGACTACTGGACAGCCGGGCGGTTCCGGGCAAGTTTATGTCTCAACTCAATCCAACCTCGGGTTAAACACATTGTATTTTCTAAGTTTACATATTTTGTCTCTTTTCTTTTTATACGTAAATATCTGCAGCCCATTATTCAAATTCATCTTTATTGGGTAAAATTAATTTATTCCACTTAAATGTTTTCAAAGTCATTGGCCTGCGTCAAACATGCCAACACACATGTTTTATATTTTTAACCCAACGTCATTACCCCCGTTTTATACGTTTGCTATATTATGTTGGGCTTAACATTTAAGCCCAACTTAGCCACATGAAAAGGGGGAGGCTTAGAACATGGTGTTTATATATTCTAAGTAACATCAAAAAGGGGTGTGTGAACGCATGAACTTGCAACATAACGGTCTAATTAACATAAATTAGGCACTTGTGAACTTGCATTGTAATAGCATATAATCATGACATAAAACATACCTAAACATGAATCATAGTTTTTAATCTATTCATGTAAACTTGCATTTAAAATGTAAATCTAACTTAATTATGTGTCGCATATATTATCATATGATTTTGATAACAACATAGGCCTAAAACGTATTTTGTTTGGGCATAAAGTTAAACATAAACTAGCCATGTTCATAAAGTCAATACAAGTTCACAAAGATGCTTACTTTTGTCACTAATACAAAAGTATGGTTTTACACTTGAATCATGATGCCAATTCCAACATAAATTCATATGAATCATAATACCCAAATGGATCCAACTACGCTAAAAATGATCATAAAAATATACATCATGTTGGCATAATAGTGAATCACATACTTGCATGAATCTCAACTTTGTTGTAATAAACTACCACAAACATATAGTCGTTAACTTTCAACATGAATCATATTCTTGCAAATATCCAGTAGGTGTTGTAGTAAACTACCACAAACATATAGTTGTTAACTTTCAAAATGAGTCATATACCTGCAAATATCCAATAGGTCTAACATCATTATACCACAACATCCCAAATCTATTCATAATTAGAATCACAGCAACATACACTTATGAATTATCATCACCACAAATTAAGTACAATTCCATTTCTCATTTTACACAAATCAAAACTCAATTATTCATTCACATCGGAATAGCACACTACTTACAACGTATGAAGAATCTTCAATTCAGGATTCTGAATTCTGAATTTGGAGATGCTATCCTTTGTTGTAGGCGTTGTTTTGATTTAATTGTCGTGGCTTTAAGCTTTTGAATCGTCTCCTAATCGTCTCTCAATTTTGACGGCTACTCCTAGTCTTTCTTCAGCAGCATGACGGTCTCATTCTCATTTTTATTTGTGTGAATTAGGTGGAGTCTTAGGTCCTTTTTATAGAGTTTGTGAATTGATTAGAACCGTCGATGGAGCTTAGATTAATATTAGCCGTTCGTTTGAAAGAGAGACCAATCAGGAGCTGACACCTAGCTCTAGTGACAAGACAAAGCTCAGAAATTCGGCCAAGCACAGACCAGGCCAGCCAGGAGGGGCTGGTTTCGACCTGGCTCAGGGGCCAGGTCGACTACCCAGTCGACCCCAAGGTCGACTACATAGTCGACCTGGGTGCCTTGGGCGGGAAAATTCCCGCCCAGCCCAATCTAGGTCCGATTTTTTTTGAATTTTGAACTCGTTCTGAACTTTTTCTGTCTAGTTGAATTTTAAACTAAATTCTGAAACTTCCGGAGGACATATCTCCCTCATACGGAGTCCGTTTTACGCAAACTCGGACTTTATCTCAAGCAGAATTCCGAGACGAACGCAATGGCGTATCCCGTTTCCCTTAATTCTTTGATTTGAAATCAATTATCTTTAATTTATGAATTTCACTGTTATAGAACATAGGGGTGTTACATTCTCCCCCACTTAAAAGGATTTCGTCCCCGAAATCTTCAAGTTTAGGAAGAATGTATATCCTAACATCCAAACGTCCATCTACTCATCCATCAAACACGAGCATCCATTGTCCTTAAAAGACTTCTAATGCTTCATGATCATATGCGAAGTGTGTGTACATGTTCTTACCTAATGCAAAATCAGGCGGTCTACTGATTCAGTTGACCTCCTTAATGCAAATTATGTAAGTGTCATGAATCCATTATGTATGCAAATTTTCCTATTTATGATTCTACATGAGTGCACAATCATTCATATAAATGCAACATCCATATGACAACATATTAAACTTCAACCATATACGAATGCAAACACATATATGCATATGCAATATGAAGTGACTGAGCGGATCTAAAACCTAGATTGTGTGTGTATATGCAACAACGAGCAATCACTTGCAACCAACATCCATAACATGTTTCAATTACATGTTTTCATCTAAAGGGTTTCTACCTAAAAGATAAGGTCGAGGAGATATACCTAAAAAGTTAGATAAAAGCGCAACTTAAGGAAAAAGAAAGATCAAAGATGTACCCTCGAAAAGAAAAGGGTAGGCTGCACGTATTCTAGCCTCAGTTTCCCAAGTCGTGTCTTCCTCGGCGTCGCTCCACTGAACTTTGACGAGCTTGACTTCGCGGTTGCGTAGCTTTTTCACTTCAGTTCCCAAGATGAGTGTTGGAGCTTTCCTCACGGTTGCCTCACGTTCCAATTCAGCTTCTTCTAGGATGTTCGGCTCTACCACTTCAGCAGATTCATGTAGACACTTCCAGAGGTGAGAAACATGAAAGACGTTGTGAACTCCAGCTAGTTTGTCAGGTAGCTCTAATCTATAGGCCATTTTCCCAATTTTCTCGATGATAGGAAATGGTCCTACAAATCACGGTGCCAGCTTTCCAGTGGATCCAAAACGAACAACGTTCCTTGGAGGAGATACCTTAAGAAAAACTCTGTCCCCAACCTCAAACTCAAGGTCGGTCCTTCTCTTGTCGGCGTAGGATTTCTGTCTATCTTGGGCCGTCTTCATCCTTCTTCGTATCAAGTCTACTTTCTCTGAAGTCTCTCGGATCATATTTGGTCCAAGTATGAGCTTGTCAGTAGACTCCCACCAACAAGTGGGCGATCGGCACGGTCTTCCATATAAAGCTTCGAAGGGCGCCATTCCGATGGTGGCTTGGTAGCTGTTATTGTAGGCAAATTCCACCAAAGGAAGATGGTCTTCCCACGTTCCTCCGAAGTCAAGGACGCACAGTCTTAAAAGGTCCTCCAAAACTCTGTTCACTCTTTCTGTCTGGCCGTCGGTTTGGGGGTGATAGGCTGTACTCAAGAATAACTGTGTGCCTACCGCTTCTTGCATACTCCGCTAAAACTCACATGTGAAGATAGGGTCTCGGTCACTAACAATGCTGGAGGGTATTCCATAGAGTCGAACAATTTCCTTGAGATAAAGAGATGCTAGGGATGAGGCAGTCCTTTTACTCTTGACAGGTAAAAAGTGGGCGCTTTTAGTAAGCCTATCCACTATTACCCAAATGCTAGTGTTGCCTCTTCTAGACCTAGGTAGCCCATCAATGAAGTCCATTGAAATGCTATCCCACTTCCACTGTGGAACCTCTAGAGGATGGAGCAGACCGCCAGGCTTCATCTGCTCCGCCTTAACCCGTTGGCAAGTCATACACTTAGAAACGAAATCCGCCACGTCCTTCTTCATGCTGCTCCAAAAGAAAGTTCTCTTAATGTCCTTGTACATTTTATCTCTGCCTGGATGTATCGTCATTTTGGAGTGATGTGCTTCTTCAAGAACCGTCTTTACTAAATCCCTTGTCCGTGGGACGCATAGTCTTCCGTCTCGCCTTAGCCAACCCTTATCGTCGATGGAGTATCTGTTGAGGTGACTTGAAGTCTCACCCCTAATTAGCCTATCAATCGTCTCCACAAGCTGAGGGTCTTCGCGTTGTGCTGTCCCTATTGAGTCCACTAGAGTCGGGTGTACTTCAAGAGATGCTAGCAAGCCCGGTACAAAATCGGAGGAGGGCCTAAAGTCAAAGCTGGCTATAAACTCTGGGCTTTGCCTTTCAACAAATAGCGGGCTTAGGGTCAGTTTCTTTCGGCTTAACGCGTCTGCCACTACGTTGCCTTTGCCCGGAGTGTAGGAGATCTCGAAATCGTACGAGGCAAGAAAATTCATCCATCTCTGTTGCCTCAAGTTAAGATATTTCTGCGAGAAAAGATATTTCAACGATTTATGGACAGTGTAAAGTTTGAACTTCTCACCTAGGAGACAGTGTCGCCAAGACTTAAGTGCAAAGACGATGGCGGCTAACTCAAGATCGTGGGTCGGGTAGTTCTTTTCATGAACCTTCAATTGCCTTCCACCATAAGCTACTACCCTCCCTTCTTGCATCAAGACAGCGCCTAGCCCTATCCTACATGCATCTGTATAGACTGTGAACATTTTGCTTCCATCCGGCAACGTCAGAACTGGGGCTGTTGTAGGAGCCCTTTTTAGTCGTTGGAAAGCAAACTCGCAATCCAAGTCCCAATTGAACGCTAGATTCTTCTTTGTCAGCCTTGTGAGTGGAGCTGAGTTTTTCGCAAAATCACTTATGAATTTCACTGTTATAGAACATACGGGGTGTTACAAACAGTATAAAAGAAAGTTTATCCAATTTCAGGCTTTAACCTTCACTAGTAGGAACAACTTTTGTTTCACATGAATGTGTTATCATAATATCAAATATATTAATTTTGTTGAAAAACTAAAATTTATGTCAGAAAATATGCCCTAACATACAATTGAAATCCTATGAATTTGTCATGTATATATGTTTACATAAACATGATTACAAATTATATATTTAATCTGGCATCTTTTGGTTTGTGTGAAACCCCACGTCCGTTAATGTCACTCACAAAGGGAATGCATTATGTTTCGTGAAGCGTTTAGGTAAACAGACACAGAATATTACAAGACAGATATAAAAAAATTTGCAGCGGAAATAAACAACTTTATTAATCATTAAAATACCATGGTCCAAAGCATCATTTGTCTGAAATATAAAAACCCATTACAACATAAAAACCACTGTCTTGTACTTCAGAAATATCATAGTACATAAAAGAAAGAAAATTCCCCAAGAATAAAATATGGCCATAGCAACAAGGATAGGAGCTTGATCCATACATATAAGCAGCTCCGTAAAATAAGAAGAATCACGATCAAGCTTGTGTGTTTCCTCCCTGAGAACCTTGGGGGGGGGGGGGGGGGGGGGTGGGGGGACAGAAAAAAGAAGGGGAAACAAAAATGGTTAGACATAAAGTCTGGCGAGTCTAGTTACTTTTAGCCAGTAAATAAATAAAAGTAACATGATAAGCATACAAAGTGGATAAGGGAGATCAATATATAAATGGCAGGCATAACAAGGTAAACATGACAACAGGATATAATATATAGTGCTTCTTAATACTTTCCTTGCTCTGCACCAATACTAGTATAACAGATATGTAATAGGATCACATATTTCCCAATTGCTTAACAAAAATAGGATGATCCCAAAAGAAACATAATGGTAGTTTTAGGTATACTCTAGTAACGGGTTTTAACCTAAACAGAACTGGTACCTAAACAGAAATAACGAATGTTAGCCCAGACAAAAACACAGGTACCCTACAGAAACAGACAGGACTAGATGTACCCTATTTACTACCCCCAATCGATCGGCTCCCTATTCCGTAGATACCCTATGCTGGCCCCATAGTAGGGTGTATCACTCCCTAAAGTAGCAACCCTTCATTTTCTGGATGTGCACAACCATATCTACTGATGTCACGGCGTCTTATCTTCCCCAACAGGCGGAGTCATGCACGAATATGACCCCGTTGGAACGCGCCGTCAACACCGCCTCCACGTTTGGATCTCTTACAATCAGCTCAGTAAGCGTGCCCCACTCCGACCTAGTTCGGAGTACCCGTTTGATACCTATTTAAGAGTTACTGACTGAAATAGGTCCCAAACAAGATGATGCAAGCTCTCCCCTTTGTCTTGCATCCCCACTACTAGGTTTTCCAGTGGTTATGTTTACCTAATGATGTCTTTAATTACATAACCCCGACAGGTTAAGTTTGTGGGCCTATATATACAAATATTACCCATCAACCCAAGATGTACTTAACCCTCCTACTGATTCAAGCATGTTTATTTAACGGTTAAGTTTGTGGGCCTATATATATCAATATTACCCAACTACCCAAGATGTACTCAACCCTCCCACTGATCTAAGCATGTTTTACTTAACCCTATCTTTAGTTCATATTCATACAATCCCTTATGGATTAGATTAGGTTAAGTAGTCTGATTCATTACCATGTCCGTTTATGGTTTATAATGGGCTAGACCTCCCACATTAGGCCTACAACATGTGGATGCTGGATATGCCAGTCGGGTCCGGGCAGTATTATTCCACAGTTGGGCCTAACCTCGTGCCTTAGCCCGATTCGTATTCGCATACTTAGACCTCCTATATTAGGTTCAACATTAGTGGCTGCTGGATATGTCGGTCGGGTCCGGGCAGACTTCCACCACTAATGTAACCTAACCTCGTGTCATAAGTACAATTACAATTCCTAATTGTAATTACTAAACATTCCATTTTTTAATTAATTAATCAATCAATTAAACCTTTCCCTTCTCGGGTGTCAATACATATTTTGCCCAATAATTTGAATTACATGTCCATAAATGTTCATATTTAAATTATGCCATTTTTAATTAATTTACCAATTAATTAATCCTTTACTTTTATAGGTGTCAATACCTATTTTACCCAATAATTTGAATTACATATCAATTCATTTAAAGATTACATTGCCAATTATAAATCCCTTTTCCCTGTTTCTTTCACTAACATATTCGCACGTATTTTGGCGGCATCTAGGCTAATAAGTAGTCTAGCTATAACAATGAAAAAGGGAATATGATAGAGGTGATAGTTTCAACATATATTGGCATAAACATACTAGTATGATAACAAAGTGAATGGACATGTTATTAACATCATATCAAGGTGAACATACATATTGTCATGAACATGTAATCATCATCATAATGAGATCTAACATAAATATTGCTTTAGATCTACATAGAATGTCCACATGCTCTAGATCCAATAGATTAAATTAGATCTAATCATAAATAAAGGTTTAGATCTATAGGTTTATAAATAGATCTACCCATATCCACATCATAGAGGTTACAATTAAGATAAAGGTGTGGACCCAATCCTAATCAATTCAAGGTGGCATATGTTCATGGTTCACATAAATGATTTGATCTATCCAAATGAAACAAAAATAACATACTAGAACAATCACAATTGAATTGGATCTCGAGAGATAGATCTATCATAGCATAAGATATGACCATAAAATAAATCTAGCATAAAACATGATCATAAAGTGGATCTAGCATAAAACATGATCATAAAGTGGATCTAGCATAAAACATGATAATAGCATGTTTAGATCTAAATTTGTCCAACTTAAAACATATCTAATTTGATCGCAACATGAAAGGTGATTTACATACAAAATTAGATCTAAGCAATGTTGCAACTGTCAAGATTAATAGATTTACATTTACCACAACGTAGTTACAAATCAAGATCCATAAAGGAAATGTGACGAGAAGGAATTTCGCTCGGTCCGAACCAGTCGCTAAACCGACCCCGACCGTTCGAAACGCCCTATCGTTTGAGAACACAACAATTCAGAACACATACAGAAGAACATTTCATTGTATATTACAATAATGCATCAGATTAAAGGACTATACAGAGTACAAATGAATAAATATTACACAGAAATATCAGAGATTTAAATTACATTTAAATACATAGCAGCGGAGAATAATACAATACACAACTAGAAGTAGATATGCGGATACAAAGCTTTCCGGATATCATTCCAGCTGTAAACCAGGATCCTGTGAATATAAATCTGCAAAACCCAAAACTACTAGTTGCCCGTGTCAAAATAAGGGCACCCAGAGTTTAGGTTAAAACAATAAACTCCAGGTCATTCATGGGACTGGTGTGAGAACTAAAACAGTTATAAATCTTTATTTTAAAGCTAGGCAAATCAAGGGACCACGCCGTATAACACGGAACGGGTTTCCTCCCAAGAATACCAGTGCATAAAACAAACAGCGCAATGCTAAATAAAGAAAAATGAAGCTGTTATAAGACCCAGGTCCTATCACACAATGCAACGCAAGCCGGGGGATAGGGTTTTTACCTTATAACAGCCAAAGAATGCTTGATACGTTTAAAACAAATCATTTGATACTATTATAAGTGCATAGTGTATAAAACAACTTCAAATCATAAGTATCAATCATAGGCGGCATGAGCGCCCCATCCCACTATGTCGCCATATATAGGTTTACAAATAAAACCGCAAAGTCACGTATTTGGAAATTGGATTTCCATCTATGAACCGAGGCAAAAGATAGTCCTCAACCGATTCGAGACGCTCTAGCCCGTGTCTCAGGCACAGCCGCAACCGTACCTTGGATCGTCAGGGCCGGTCCACCGATGTGGATTATAATGCCTGAACAATACGTTTCTCCGCCCTTTGGGGCGTAGGTGAGCCAACTAAATGACTCCATCGGACCCAGATCGTCCGATCAAACCGAGGCGCCTCGCAACAACAACAACCACATAAGTCAAACTCGTCAGGGCGTGTAAAACCACTTACGCCACTTCTAGCTAGAAAGAAAACGCATGTCCCCCCTGAGGTCCGTCTCCCGTTTTTGGTTCATACCGGGTGTGAAACTCGCGAAGTAAACGTTACACAAAGCTACGCCACAAAGGCCGTGCTTTGATCATCACCACAAGACTTTGCTTTTCAACAGAAGCCTTGATCAATTGCCACTTAGGCATGCCACACAGGCAATTCACTCCATGTGTTTGATATCCATCAATATATAACCCCTGAGCTCGTACGTCTCAGAGAAGGGCGTTAAGCAAGAGAATAAACTCTCCGCCGCCAAACAGATATATATATTTAATAGAAATCAATCACACGGACTAAAATCCAATGTCAGACACACAGTCCATTTACAAGTCCGTTCTGGGTCTGAACGAAACCGGAGGCACCTAGTACCCCGCATATCCATCGATCTCCAAGTACGTCTGGACGATCACTAACTGTTTCCATCTTCTTGGGTGTACAGCCCAATCAAGATCATCAGTAATCACCCAAACGACGTGAAGACCTCCGGTCTTCGACCATCGTCTTCATCTTCGGCTTATCGTCGTATCAGTTATTCAGAATGGGATAAACCCGGTCTTTCCGAATAACTCGCGTATATTTTAAATAAGTGTTACACAAACACAACATACGCCTCATTCCAATTCATCAGTCACTAACCGTAAATTAATCAAGAGAATAATTCCCCAAATATTAACCCGAAGGCCGAAACCAACATCAGATCAATATCCAGAAAACCATTCTGCTTGGCTAACCGACAGTTAGTTTCTAAATTTCACATTTATAGGGAAAGGTTCCCATTAATTTATCCAAGATAAATTCCTTGAATTTATTCTTTAATCTTCTTTGGAATTACGGTTCAACTAGTCGGGATTAACGAACCTTACCGAAGTAATCATTTGTTTTAATTTCCCAATCCCAACCTATTTATCCCATGAAGTAAAACTGGTAATACTTCATATCTAACACCACGGTGTTATCGGTAAATTCAATTACCATTTCACGTTCAAATCTAATTAAAGATTTAACTATCGCCTGGAGCAAAACTGGTGATACTCCATTCTCGATCTTTTCAATCTAATTAAAGATTCATTAAAACTCCACTTAGTTTTAATCATTAACTAGGTTAAAGAATCAGTGTCATTTAAAAACACGGTTCGCGATAAACCCAAAGCCACATTCCATTAATCATCGGGTTAAATAACGAGTGTTATTTTAAACACTGTTCACGATAAACCCAAAAATCAATATCAATTCAATTCCAATTAAATATCATTTAATTGGTATACTTCATTAAATCTAAATAAAAAGATTTAATCTTTTCTCAACTGGGTTCAAGAACAGTGTTAATGAAGACACCATTCACGACAAACCCAAATCACATTTGATATTCAATACAAGGCTCTGAATAGAAAATATATCGGCTTATATTCAATATCAAATTCTACGATTAACAAATGTCGTATTGGAAATAACGATATAAATATATATCTTTCAAATTTCCTTAACAACATCCGTATAATCACGAATTCCAACATCGAAATATTCCGAAGATAATTTCGATTCAAATCCACTCCAATGCAATCATTGGAAATTCTGGTTATTTTTAAAACCCTTTTCAAATTCAATTTATTTACTTAAAAATAAAAAGAATTATAATTCTAGTTCAAAACTAGTTTATTTCGATAAAAATCTATTTTTATCTTTTCAGATATGGAGTTTTTCATCCCAATCTTTTCTAAATCATTTCTTATGATTTTACACAAATTATTACTATTTTTAATAATTTTATCAAGGCCCGTACAGTCGATTTCCACCAATGGCCATCGAACTGCACTTACAGCGACCTTTTTCGAATTTGATTTGGACGTATCTCCAAATCCAACCGTTAGATTTCAAATCTCTAACATTCGTTAGAAAGCTCTTTTCGATACGAACCCAACGGTTCCAGTTTTAGGAGAATCCGACGGTCGGATCTCCCGTAATGTCCGTTTGAAATAAATGGTCGAAATTCACGAACTGCCGCGGCGCGGCGCGTTCTATTCAGGCCATTATATTATATATATAATATATATAATATATATTTCGTCGATTTCTATTTAAAACGAATTATATAAATAGTTTTAAAATTTGTTTCAAAAGCAATTTCAACTTCCATTTCAATTCAAATCAAAATTGAATTCTTCTTTATAAATTCGTTTTAAAATTCATTTCTATTCAATTCGAATTTCAATTCAATTTGAATTCATTTCAATTCGCTTTCAATTCAATTTGAATTCGTTTTCAATTCATTTCGAAATCGTTTTCAATTCAATCCATTTCGAAATCGTTTTCAATTCAATTCATTTCGAAATCGTTTTCAATTCAATTCATTTCGAAATCGTTTCAATTCATTTCATTTCGAAATCGTTTTCAATTCAATTCATTTCGAAATCGTTAAAATCGATATAAATATCGTTCACGTCCAAAATGGCGTCAATCTAATCAACACGGCTTCATATATTTCTAATTTCAAATATTCTATTCCAAGTATTTCTATTATTAAAATATTTCGTTCAACACATGACCAATCTCAATAGATGAGTACTGTCAACACATGAACCTTTATTTTATATTGTTCATTATTTTCTAAATTGGAATGAGGCCCAATCAATCACCATATAATGTTAATTATATGGATTTTCATACATTACACACATATAATAGCATTGAAAATAATCAACCATCAACCAAAGTGCACTACACTGTATAAGCATCAAATTTAGATATCTAACGCTTATAACAGCCTGTCAATCAATCGATCGGCATATTTAATCAATCAGGATGAGTGAACTTCATATTTCATCCCGACACCCGTGTGGGGTTTCAAACAATCAAACACAGATTTTATTTGTGCAGTTGGGCGATGTGTAAAATTTATCGTCCCAATCAATGTCTTTCAAATAGGTGTACATAAACAAACCGTCCGGTTTGTAAATGAATATTTATTTATTCACATTCACGTTAAAAATTATATTTTTAACGACTAAAATATTTTATTCAAACTATGAATATTCTATTCGGTTCATTTATTCAATAAAATGATATTTTTCTAACATATCTTAGAAAATTTCGGCGGCATAACGGCACGATACTAGAAACGGGACGAGGCCTAACCTTATCCCCGGTCTAGTGAAGGCCCACGCCATTCACACATCAATCAAATCTATTCATTTCACCAAACAATTCAATTTCAAATCAAATCATCTAACTAATCTATGCAACCAAACAAACAAGTCCATGGTCTGTGGACGATTGTGTCGGGTGCTACTAAGCACCGTCTGCATCCTAGTATATATATATAGCTAGAAAAAAAATTGAAAGGTGAGAAATTCTCACCGAAAGCTATCCAACCATCTCGACTCTTCTTTTGCATAAGTCTTCGTCGTCCTCGCCTTTTTGTCATCTTCATTGCCCGTAGCCACTACATATATAAAAATCGAATTTTTACTTCGCTATTCCATATATAAAAATTGAATTTTTATTCCGAAGTTCAATATATAAAAATCATATTTTTATTTCGATGTTCAATATATAAAAATCATATTTTTATTTCGAAGTTCAATATATAAAAATCGTATTTTTATTTCGAAGTTCAATATATAAAAATCATATTTTTATTTCGAAGTTCAATATATAAAAATCATATTTTTATAATCACTTCATATATTCAAAAATCGAATTTTTACTACGCTACTAAATCAAAATTGAATTCTTATTTCGCTACAACACATATAAAAATTATATTTTTATATTCATACTTATATAAAAATTATATTTCTAACTTACCACTTGAATAAAAATTATATTTTTAGCCTTTCTATAATATAAAAATTATATTTTTAACCTTGCCATTATGTAAAAATTATATTTTTATCAATCGTGTTTAACAAATAAAAAATGTACTTTTTCCCCTAAGGTTATACGTATGAAAATCACATTTTTAATTGGTTAAAAAAAAGAAATCATACCCTTTGCTAATAAAAATTCTAATCTTTCCTAATAATAAAATAAATATCTAATCCCTTTTTCTATATTTTTATATATATTTTTTATTAACCTGAAAACTATGTTTTTTATAAACTGAAAAGTATAAATAAATATAAATAAATAAGTGAAAACACTTACAGCGTTCGAAAGAAGGAAAAAAAAGGTGTGTTGTTGTTCTTTGCGGTAGAGCTGGCCATCAGTGTGGCGGCTTCGACTGGGATGGCGGGGGTGGGCTTCCAGTGGCGGCGGCTCGCGGGTTTTGCGCGTTGGGTGGGCTGCGGAGGGTCTTCGACGAGAGTGGAGAGGGAGGATAGGAGGAGAAGTAAGAGGTGAGGGAGGGGGCGCGTGGATCGGTGGGGCGGTTGGAGGACAGCGCCTCCGGCGGTGGCGGCGCCCCTAGGGCTAATCGCGTTCGGTTGTTTTTTTTTCCTTTTAAATCAGATCGGGGAGAGAGAAGACTGGGGGGGGGGGGGTGATATAGGTTTTATATTTTTTTTATTTTATTATTTTAAACTCCTTAAAAGCAACTTTTTATTTTGACCTCTAAACGAGACCCACCGCCTGTCGTCCATAGCGTATTACCCCCATTCCGAACACAATAGGATATGTATCGTAAGCTGATTCGATTGTTTCGATCAATTTCCGTCAAATTTACATTTAAATCACTATATTGAATTTTAAACGTACATTTCAAATTACCGGGGTCACATACTAACCAGAAAAATTCCAGAAAAATATTTTCTAGCTTCGTATTGACGATACGGTCCTAACAAAACTAGTTTCGTCGAATTCTGAGACCGTTGGAAAAATGGCCAATTTCCAGTCGATTAAAATCAACTGAAACTGGTCAAACGCGTTTTCCTTTGCCACGCTCCCATATTGATTCGAAAAATTATGAAAATTGGAACCTAGCAATAATTTAACATCACGGACCCAACAAAACTGGTTTCGTCGAAATCCGAGGTCGTTTGCAAAATTTCCATTTTTAAGGGCCTGAATTCCATAGCGATTATTCAGAATTTTCAACTGGACACATCTTTTGATTCGCGCTATCAAATTTTGATTTTTCGGATTCGTTGGAAAGATATTCACAAATAGATCCTAATGTTTTTGGTTTCACTAAAATCCGGTTTATTTTGCACCCGGTACATTCAATTGAAGTTTGAAATCGAATTATCGAACTACCGCGCCATTTTCAATTCTATTTATAATTATTTATAAATATTTATATTCTAACGACGACGTATATAATATATATGTTCGATTTCTTCTCAAAATAAATTTCTCGTCGATATTATTTAAAATAATTCATTTTAAATAATCAAAATTCGCTAAAATTGCCAAAATAAAATTTTTAAACTGGCCCAGATTTTCGGGTTGTTACAGGAAACATCATAGTATAGCCACAATTGCATCAAATCTAGAGAATTAGATCTATCATGATCTGCATAGTATAAGGTTTAATACTAGCATAGATTCATACTTTACAGCATATCCAATTCATAGTCTTTCACAATTTACTGTTATTTATTTGAACCTAAAATTGACTAGAAACTCACTGTGATTGTATTGCTGAGATGATAGAAAAGGTGTTGAGTCTATGTTTGAATCTCAGAATTGGATATGCTTTAGAAGAAGATGCACTACAAGAAAAAGTCCTTTTTATAGCGTTTAAAAAACGCTATGAAAGGATACGATGGCGTTTTTATAAACGTTGTATATCAACATGCTGTAATATGTCAGGGGTCTACAATAGCAACCCAATAATCGCTACAAAAGACATGCTATAAATGATGTTACTCATAGCATTTCAGAATTGCTATTAAATCGACGATTTGTACTATATAATTCCTATCTATAGCGTTTGTTGCCTGCTATAAAACATTTACGCAAATTTGTGGTTTATGCTGCAAGTATTTATGACGCCAGTTAATTGCTATTTATAACAACTATAAACGCTGTAGATAAGCATTGCTTGATTATTATAACAACTATAAACGCTATAGAAACACCATAGAAGTTTAGTTTAGTATTTTATAGCATTATTTACTTGCCATGAAAGCTATTAAATCATTATATAATATTTTATCATAGTGCTATAATACGTATAGCCATTATTAAAAGTATTTTATGCACGCATGTAATTATTTATCACCAAAAGTATGTAATACAAAATTCAAAGCATGTAAATATTTGTGATCAAAAGTAACAATTCGTACAATCGTTACTCACCAAAACAAAACATACTAAAAAGAATAATCCATACAATCGTAGCTAACCAAAAAAGTAAAAGTAAAGATGTATGAACATCGACGCAAAAAACATTTGAAGGAGAATGGCTGTGACAACATATTTTTTTTCATGTCTTTCACCATAGCGTAAACCTAAAGCATCATATAATGCGTGAAAAAAAAACCACACGTCTATTAGTCATAAAACCCGAACATGCAAGGTTTAATGTTAGTATAAGAAAGTACACTGGCCATCTAAAATTAGTACAAACTAATAAAAATGATTTGTCATGTTCTAATGGAATGCCCTAGAATTTAACAAAAATTGACAAATGAACTTAAGGATGGGAAAGTAATGGACTCAAGGATGTTAAAGTAATAATCAGTAATAACTCTCCATATTTTATTAGAACTTTAAAGGTTGACCTACATTGACTAAATTGGATTTATACCCACAAACGAAATATTCTCACATCAACACTTTATCCATAATAGTAAGACACTGTTTGAGCCAAGAAACTTTCCGTCAGATAGACCATGGATAAGTGGTTCTAGACTGCTCAACAAACTAGGATATAATACAGTAGCATTCATAAATCGATAGCAAAGCTAGCAACAATATACGTAATGGAACTTGGCAACCATCAGTGTTGTAGCAAACAAAGGCACTAATCAGGTTATTAACCAAAATATGGTTTAAAAACAAGAATAACTTCAAAGAAGTTATACCGTGGTTTCACATTATAGTTCTTATTCCAGATCATTTGTCTTATTCCCGTGAATCACATCCACACTAACATTCCTAACAAACCCAGTTTCTTAGTAGCTCCATTTTGCTCGATAAATTCTGCCACACTATAGAATCAATTGTAAAATCTCTATTGAAATTAGATAGAACTTAGTCATATAATATATCGCAAAATGGCAAATGCATACACATGGCATTGCATACGCATGGCATATGCCTTGGCATTGCATGGAAAATGCATCTGCATATACCTTGGGCATATGCATCTGCATATGCTAATGCATGCATTGCATAGCAAATGCAAACGCATCTGCATATGCCTGGGACATATGCATCTCTGCATATGCCAATGCATGCATTGCATGGCAAATGCAAATGCATCTGCATATGCCTAGCGCATATCCAAATGCATATGCCAGGAATTAAATATGCATTTGCATTATGCCATCCTCGGCATATGCCTGCATTTGCCAGCCATGGCATGTGTAGACGGATATGCCTACATTTGCTTTTATATCTACACTTAATCAAAAAGGGAATAGCATTTTGTAATTAAAATGAAAATACATAATGTTTTGAGACAAAATGAACCTGATATTCATCATAGTTGAATGGATAACTAATTTCCTACAAATGATCATGATTTAATATCATTAAATCTGTGATTTATTAGTAATATGGTTTACACATAAACAAAATAGTAAAAAGAGTTCAAAAGTTTACCTGTGTTAGTAATATTGGTCTTTGAAAAACATTATCCCCTACAAATAACAGAAGAAATAGAAAATTTTAGAAAAAGATGATGTTATTATGGCTAATAAATAACAGAAGAAATACCGCATATCTCAAAAGATAATGAGATAACACATACAATCAAATCTTGTCATTTTTAACTGTAGGTTTCCTCCTTTCAATTAAAATGCATTCAAAAGTAAGGAAACCGCTAAATGAACCACAACACCCACTAAAATCATATCTTCCAAATCACAAGAAACAACATAATAGGAAAGAGCATACTCAACAAAAAAGGCTAGATAAGAATGTAAAAATCAAATTAACTTGTATATAACATATGAACATGAGAACAACTATAAATATAATAGACCTAAAGGATTGAATCTCGTTCTATTTGCATTTATTCTCATTATCGTTTGATCAGCTATTAATTGATATAGCTCAAGTCTCGCATCATACAACAAAGCAATAACTTGGTAGTTCGCTTTATTTTTATGCACAACAGCTCATCAACAGAAATGTAAATAAATCTTGTAAAATAATGAGAACAAATAACACAAGCTTACATACCATTATAATCCATGTAACAGGGATTCCCATGGCTCATCGCAATCATCATTTTTCCTATGCAAAAGTCCAACATTTTGGAGATTACAAACAGTAATCGATAATGAATATTTTCATATCAGTTTAACTCGCTTTTTGAACCATAATGCAATTATAGTTAGAAGTCCCTTATAATACATTAACCTAGTATGTATGATGAAAAAGTTTAAGTAGCGTGGTCCATTGATATCACTTGTATATAGACAAGCGACCCAATTAGTTAATTTTCTCTGATCATGATAAAAAAAATTCAAGTGTAGTGAAAATTTGATTGTAATTGACTATCTGCATAAGATGGTAATAATGAAATACATAACATTGATTATTGAAATGGTGCAAAACGCTTTGCGAATGATTTGATTTTTCGTAGTCTTTTTAAGCAATAAATTCATTACGGTGCATTCAATGGCTTAAACAACATTTAATTCATTGTTCATAAAAGAATGCTTGTGAAATACATTTAGATGTGCAATTTAGTAAGACAATGGTATAGTTAACGCTGAATGCAATTAACACTTAATGTGAAATTTTATTCATCAAATTTGCAAATTAATTTCTACAAAGCAAATCAAGTAAAATAAAAAAATGCAATTTTGCATAATAGGTTACTGCTGAGTTAAATAGGCTTATAGAATAGAGTCCATTATAAAGGTTAAGAACGCTAAAAGGGTACAAAACACTGAATTTGCAGTCAATAATTTAATTTACGCTGCATGCAATGCCATAAACAGCATTCAACTCTGTTTTCATAGAAGAGTGCCTGTGAAATATAGTTAAATAGGCAATTTATTAAGACATTAACATAGTTAATGTTGAATGCAATTAGCAATGAATGTGTAATTTTATTCATTAAATTTGCACATTAATTTCTCCAAACTATACCAAGTCATATAAGAAATCAAATATGCAATTTAGTCTAATACGTTACTACAATATTTAGAAGAGCCATAAAGGCTAGCCCTATATATTTTAAAAAATGACATGTAAGTTTAAGATATTTTCATCATCTTGAAGACAAAAGGAAATAGTGATGAATGGTAATATATAAAGACTTACCTTCTTATCATATTAGGGGTTAAAATCCATTAATATTTTTTGACAAAACATGGTTTGGATCAGCCTGTACAGAACAATTGATCGGCAGATAGTAACAATCGAAGTGGAAAATATAACAGCAGCATGCTGAGTGGATTGCGCTTAGTTAATTTTCATGTGAACAAATCTGGAATAGGAATGGTTACATTTGCTGCTTAGGTTAAGATGGAAGACAATGTTTCTGATACCATGATGGAGTGAAAAACTCCGGGATAAAATGAAAATTATTTAGCCTCCATACAGGAATGATTTTCGACAAAAATTTAGCAACCGTATGTGGTTTTACGTGAAAGCTGAGGAATCTTTTAAGTTTAATGTATTAAATTAGACTCGCTAAGTGAATGTTGATATCATCCAGAGGATTGACTGTGCCAGGAAAATGGTTTCCACAAAAAAACTTATAATCTATGACTTATCTTTTTTAAATAAATAATCTAGTTTTGCCATTAAACATAAAAGGCATACAACTTAACAACAACAAATCAAATACTCAGTGTCACAAACATAGCCAATATAAAGTGACTAGAACCAAACAAAAACATCAGCTCTAACAAGTTCAACTTGAAATCCAAAAACCATGCAAATAATAACTCAAAAACACAAACTAGATACGATAGTACCTGAAACGTAGTCAACATCTTTGTTCTTAGAACCTGCACTGCCAGCAGTAGGAGCAGGGACGTCCTCCATATCTCCCCCAGCTCCATGATGCATCTTCGGAAAGGATTACACAAGCTCACCAGCTCCTTCATCTTGTCGTCGAGCTCATCATCCTCAGCCAAATGGCTGTTATCCAACCATTGAACCGCCTCATATGTCACCTCCTTTGTCTTCATCTTATCGTCAGCAGCCAACTTCCTATGACTTATCTAATTAAATATGACAAATTAAAATATATTTGTGATTTATACTAGATGTTTCACTGGCAGTCGGATGTTTCTCTCAATCAATACTCTTACATTAAGACTGCCTTTTCGGAAGACCAGTATATCATGAACATACATATTTGAACACCAGTGCAAAATAAAGTTCTAGCCACATTATTGGCATCTAAGAATCCATATATATTGCATCCTTCACCATCTTCATCGTTTATTCTTTTAAGAAAACCATCCCTCTTGCAATGAATTTAATAAATAATTTTTTTAGTACGTTATATCAAACAGGCAGTTGTTAACAGTATTCTTCTAAATCCAACTATGTGGATGTCCAATAGACATAAATGTTACTACCATTTTATGAAGGATGAAAACTACAATAGAAAGAACACTGGTTTTTAAAAACTTTACAGACATTTTCACACAAAAAGAGCAATCTCTATTAAATTTTATGTCTTATTTTAGAACCAGTTTCGTGGCTTTCCATTTCCGAGTTGTCATTTTATTTTTCAGATATTATTAATTTTGGCATATCATAAGAACCTGATCAATTAAGTCTGGGTTTGACATCCCCTAACTTTTATAAAAGGGGCTATAAAAATAATCAGGGAGAATAGCCAACAAGACTAAATATGAGTAAAGATCCATTCATATCTGTAACACCCCATATTTTCTGTTAACGTTATAGTAACAAATTAAGCAATACTTAATTTCAAATTTGAGAATTAAGGGAAATGGGTCAAGCCATTGCGTTCGTCTCGGAATTCTGCTTGAGATAGAGTCCGAGTTTGCATGAATCGAATTTCGTATGAAGAAGTTATGGCCTCCAGAAGTTTCAGAAATTCGAATAAATTCAAACAGCTCACAACCAGATTTCAAAATTCAAAACAGAAGTCAAAAGTGAGGTGGGCTGGAAAATTCCCACCCAGGACCCAGGTCAACCAGGGGGTCGACATCCCCCCTAGAGGTCGACCTGGGGGTCGACCTTAGGGTCGACCTGCCCTCCCCCCGGCCAGATCTGAATTTTGATGACTGATGACTTCCTTCGGAGTCACTAGGGTTTCTGGATGGTCCTGATCTGGTCTGAATGGCTGTGGTTAACTTTGGGTTCATCCGACGGCTATAATCAAATTGAAATTCTATATAAACAACTCAATACTTAACCTAAAATCAGACAAAAATAATCCTGGAACTGTCATGCCGTCAGTAGAGAACTTGGAGTAGCCGTCACCGCTTTCAATTCAAAGACGAGTTAAAAGCCTACATCAAAATCAAATTAAAACTAATCTAATTCAACGATCTTCATCAAAGGCGTGCATCTCTAATTTCAGAATTCAGATTTCAGAAATCAAGAATTCCTTTTAGTTTGTAAGTTGGTTATTACGCAGATTTAAACGTTCTTTTTAAATGAAATCATGGCATGTTGTAACTCGAATATGGAATAATGCTTATGTATGAGATAATGAAGTTTGGTTCTAATGTATCTTAAATTACTGTTACGATTGATCACGCCTATATGTTTGTGGTGATAAACATACTATATTGTATGTATTGGGATCTATCATGATTGAGTAACGAGATTATTATGCCAACAAAATGGTGAAACATGTCATGTTGTAATTTGATGGTTATTTGCAAGTTTATGATCTAAATCATGCTTACATGTTAGATTAACATTCATGAATATTTAGAGCTATGTTAAGTTGAATCTACTTATGTTGCAAGATTGGATTTGTACCTCTCTTATGTTTTAACACATAAGTTATCATGCTAAGTTGTGATGTAAATATGATTATGACACCTCTCTTATGTTTTAACACATAAGTTATCATGCTAAGTTGTGATGTAAATATGATTATGATACCTCTCTTATGTTTTAACACATAATTTATCATGCTAAGTTGTGATGTAAATATGATTATAGTAGTTCTCTAATGTTGTAACACACATAAGTCATCATGCTAAGTTGCGATTTAAATATGTTATGGTAGCTTTCTTATGTTTTGCACATACATAAGTTAGTATGCTAAATTGTGGTTTAAAATTTGTGTTTATATGTTAAACCTCCATGTTAGACCCATATCAAGTTTACATGATAATTAGATCCAACTTAGTCATAAGTTCACCTTTACCTGTTTGGTTAAGTTAATGATACATCTATGCCAAGTAACATGTGATAAGTTAAATGTATGCTATTTTATGTTTATTTCATGTCCCTTGTTTATTACCCTTTTTGTTTATGGGTTTAGGCTAATTTATTAGCCCAATACTTTATGTGATTCATGTGTACGTTCTACGGGGTAGCGATGGGAAAATACTATAATTCATGGCATAGGTTTGTTCATAAAATGGTATATTTGATATACCATTTATTATGAGCAATAATTGATAGGATAATTATGGCATGAGTAAATTAAAATTAATTTACATAAAGAATTAGACATATATAGAAAATATGTGAATTTAGAAAAGACAAATGTGCCTAACCCGAGACCGAGTTGTGGTATAACCCTTCCCGGAACCGACCGGCATATCCAGTGACCACAACAAGACCTATCTAATGTGGGTGGTTAGTGCATCAAGCACAAAAGAACCCGAGGTTAGACTAAGTTGTGGTGTAAACCTGCGCGGAACCGACCGACACATCTAGTCACCACAACATTACCTGTCTAATTTGAGAGGTTGGTGCTTTAATTAATGAATTAAAGCTCATGAATAATCAAGCTAGAATTGTAGGGCTAAATAACTGAGGTAACACTTAACCAATTTAACATGTTAACAAGACGGGATTGATAGGGTTAGGTAATTAAGGAAACACTTAACCATTATAACATGTTAACTAGACAAGTGGGTAACGTGAAGTAAATGTTTAACCGTTATAACATGTTAACTAGACTAGAAGGTGGGATTAAGTAAATTTAGAACACTTAACCGTAATAACATGTTAACTAGGTGTTAGACCGAAATCTGGGCCTAACACCCAAAGTCTATGTGAAATCCTCACAAATCACAGATTACAGATAAAAAGCAGTAAAAACAGGGGACACACGAGATTTTTATAGTGGTTCGG
Source organism: Allium sativum (assembly GCA_030737875.1). Taxonomy (NCBI): domain Eukaryota; kingdom Viridiplantae; phylum Streptophyta; class Magnoliopsida; order Asparagales; family Amaryllidaceae; genus Allium; species Allium sativum. Next base: position 560,640,412 of record CM060919.1, on the reverse strand, counting down.
CTCAATCCAAGCCTACGTCCACTTTATAGTTTCTCATATCCTGAAGGATTACAATTACAATGGTGTCTCACAATCCGTGAGATTCGATTATACACAATAACCTTGTGTTGTAATGAAGAAGAGGAGAAAAGAGATTGAATTTATGCACGATAGCCTCGTGTTTGATTGAGTTGAGGAGTATCCAAAGTCCTTGAATACTTGGTAATGGAGGTCGGGAGGTGTTAGTGCCGGAAAAGTCTCTTGAAATGACCATCTCGTAGTGTATTTATAGGCGTAAAGGAGCTGCTGGGAGTCCTGAATCGGGTCGGATCGGGTGTGACGTGGTGAGCGGAGAGGGCATCTCGGAGAGAGTGGAGAAGTGGCCTTCAAATTGTGCTAGGACAGGTGGCAACCGATCCGGATTAGTAGGAGATGGTTTTGGCTAAAGAACAGGTCAAAGCTGTTGCGTCTGAGCAAGTGCAGGGGGATCGGTTCGGGTCCGACCCGAACCGAGCTGGTGTCTTCAATCCGAAGACTTCATGTGCCAGGTTAGTGCGATGGAGGTCGGATCGGTTCGGCTCCGAACCGAACCGAGGAGGAGGCTCCGAACCGGAGTTATGATGTATACTTCTGAGCTGAGTGCAAGCCGGGTCGGGTTCTGATAGTCCGATCCGAACCGAGGTGAGATGGAATCCAAGTTTGAGCATCTTCGAAGTGTGGAGTCGGAGCGGGTCCGATCCGATCCGGGAGGTCAAGCCAATTTCCAAATTCCAAGTTTTCGGTTCTGCATGCATTCACGGAAACGGGCATAACTTTCAAACCGTAAGTCCGATTGAGCCAAACCAAAGCTCAAACTGAAGCTAATTCAGAGATCTACAAGAGTTACGGAGATTAGCTCCGTAATCGCTATTTTCGGGCCCAAAAAAGGTCATCTGGTAGGAGTTTCGGGCCTTTCTTTGTTTGTGATGCGATTTCAACCAAATCACTTCATGTCTTCTGACGATATTTCCAATACTTGAGCGTATTGTTGATCAATGATTTCATGTGTGACGGCTTTGACTAAAAAGCGCGTCAACATTTTGCCCCCCAGAACATATCTTGCTGGTTGAAGGAAGATGTGTTCTGGATAATCCAAGGCCACGCCGGGCCTGCCAACTGCAAGTATAATCCATGCCTGCGAAGAAGAGAAAGCAAACAGGTATGTCAAAACCTGACAAAACTAATTACACTTTCGAGCATAAACCATGCTTGGGCGCTTGTTTGAGCATAAACCATACTCAAGACACGTTCGAATCATCCTGCTAAAACCTGACGAGGGACCTAACCTTCCGGGTATAAGCCATACCAGGAAGTTCAAACTGAGCATAAACCATACTCGAGTTTTATTGAGTTCCTTTGCCAAATCCTGACAAAACAATAAGCCGTTCCAGAGTATAATCCATACTTAGAAATGTATTGGAGTACAATCCATACTCATACCGAGATGAAGCTATACTTGCCAAAGCCTGACAAGATAGTCCGTCCCTAAGCATAATCCATGCCTAGGGGTCCGAGATAAGTATAAGCCATACTTTAGTTGAGATTGAGAATCCTGCCACAACCTGACAAGATACTTAAATTGCCAAACATAATCCATGCTCGGAAAGTCCTTCCTTATTCAATTCAAAGTACAAAACTAAAGCAAATCCTGATTGGTTTGTCATCGAGTGCAGAGCACGATTTGGAGCTAAATCCTAACCCCGAACGTGTGTACTCCGATTTAGCCAATCGGAAAACCTAAAGAAAGCAAAGAGACATATCTTAAATCCTAAGAAATGCAGAAAATGAAAGCTGATCTCATCCAGATCAGTTGATGACGAGCCTATGAGAGCTCGATTCTGGGTCATTCCCTCTCCGGGGAGCAGGAGGTGGCAGCGCGGGTGCAGGTGATGTTGGTTGCTTCACATACTCGGGTAGCTCTCCACGTCTAACCCGTTCCTCAATTAGATCACGAAGATGTCTGCAGTCATTCGTGTCATGCCCATCCATATCATGGAATATACAATGTCTCCCGGAGTCACGTTCTCTCTGTGATGGCTCCCTCCTGGGAGGTTTTGGGTAGGAGATGGCACCGTTTGTGTCCATGTAGATATCGGTTAGTGACGAATTGAGTTCTGTGTACGTTTCATATCTGGGCCCTCTCCGGGGCTGAGCGTTGCGGTCATTCTTGACGGCAGCTTTTCCTTTGCCTTTATCAGAATCAGACGGTTCTCCGTCTTTGAGCATGTTAACATCGAGAACTTTCTTTTCGGAGGTTGCGTCTTCTTCACGCAAAAACCTATCCGATTCAAGGTAGAATTCACTGAGATTCCTTGGTGGGTCTCGGTACAAGGATTTTTTGAACTCCGAGTTGTCTAGAACGCCGGATACTGCCGCCATCAATACCATAGATGGCTCAGGCCGATCAACTGATGCTGCTGCAATGTTGAATCTTTCCAGAAATGATCGCAGAGTTTCTTTGGGTCTCTGCTTGATTGTAGTGAGTGACATGACATTTTTGGGTCGAGCGATGTGGACCCGAAACTGTTCAATGAAGCGAGCGACCAACATGTTCCAGCTGTTGATCGATTCGGATTCTAGCTGCCGAAACCACATAGCAGCAATATCAGTCAAAAAGAGAGGGAAACACTTTGCCATGACGTTTTCCGACGCCGATTGAACTTCCATATGCCGTTTATAGCGCATGAGATGCACGGTAGGATCCGTTCTGCCGTTGTAGGGTTCCAGTTGTGGAAGTTTGAAATCTGGAGGATTGCGGGAATTCCTGATTTCCTGTGTGAATGGATTGTGATTGACATCATCCATGTCATTCTGATAAGTGCGGCCTCTCGAAAGGCGTTCAATGAGATTGGCGAGCCGATCGCCTTCAAAAATCTGTTGCAAGTTGCCTAGTTCGGAGCTGGTGCCCCCAGCGTTGAGCCCAGAAGAGTTCAGAGAGGTATAGGGAGCTTGAAAGGCCATCCGGTTCGGTTCGGAGGTGCCCCCTTGCTGCGGCTCGGAGAAGCGAGGGGTGTTATGGAGGGGTGCACGGTTCGGGTCGGATGTACCGATCCGATCAGGATCGCCTGTTCCGAACCGGGGAGCTTGATGCTGAAGCTGTGTGGGATTACCGATCCGAACCGGTGCGGAGGTAGGTCGTGCTGGAGCGAAGTCTTGATTTCCAGAGGGGAGGCTGCTGCCCCCAGGCTCATGCAGGGTGGCGGTTCGGATCGGGTCTGAACCGATCCGGTGGGGAATGTCCCCCATTTCCATCTGCGTTGAATTCAGATTTTGGCCCTCGGTTCGGATCGGATCCGAACCGATCCGGTTTGTTATTCCTGCTGGAGCCATTTCAGTACCATTTCCAGTGAGTTGTGCATTGCCGCTCGGCCTTCCTTCCATCCGAGCGAAGAATTGGTCGATCATCTCCTGTTGTTTGCGGAGGAGATCATCTTGCCTTGCCATTTGAGTTCTCAATTCAGCGAGAACGCCATCCATTTCATCTCTGGTTAAGTATGCTGATGGATTTTCATGAGAGGAAGCCTCCTGGCTTGCCTCGTTCCTTGTGCCTTCAGTGCCAACATCCTCAGCACGAGAGAAGGTTCCGTCTTTCTTTCGCTTGACCATTGATCCAATAGCCAAATAATCCGCTTCCGTTCAAGCTAGTAGAAGAAGTTGTATCGTGTGCCCCCCTTCCTGGCGCGCCAAAATGTTAGACCGAAATCTGGGCCTAACACCCAAAGTCTATGTGAAATCCTCACAAATCGCAGATTACAGATAAAAAGCAGTAAAAACAGGGGACACACGAGATTTTTATAGTGGTTCGGCTCAATCCAAGCCTACGTCCACTTTATAGTTTCTCATATCCTGAAGGATTACAATTACAATGGTGTCTCACAATCCGTGAGATTCGATTATACACAATAACCTTGTGTTGTAATGAAGAAGAGGAGAAAAGAGATTGAATTTATGCACGATAGCCTCGTGTTTGATTGAGTTGAGGAGTATCCAAAGTCCTTGAATACTTGGTAATGGAGGTCGGGAGGTGTTAGTGCCGGAAAAGTCTCTTGAAATGACCATCTCGTAGTGTATTTATAGGCGTAAAGGAGCTGCTGGGAGTCCTGAATCGGGTCGGATCGGGTGTGACGTGGTGAGTGGAGAGGGCATCTCGGAGAGAGTGGAGAAGTGGCCTTCAAATTGTGCTAGGACAAGTGGCAACCGATCCGGATTAGTAGGAGATGGTTTTGGCTAAAGAACAGGTCAAAGCTGTTGCGTCTGAGCAAGTGCAGGGGGATCGGTTCGGGTCCGACCCGAACCGAGCTGGTGTCTTCAATCCGAAGACTTCATGTGCCAGGTTAGTGCGATGGAGGTCGGATCGGTTCGGCTCCGAACCGAACCGAGGAGGAGGCTCCGAACCGGAGTTATGATGTATACTTCTGAGCTGAGTGCAAGCCGGGTCGGGTTCTGATAGTCCGATCCGAACCGAGGTGAGATGGAATCCAAGTTTGAGCATCTTCGAAGTGTGGAGTCGGAGCGGGTCCGATCCGATCCGGGAGGTCAAGCCAATTTCCAAATTCCAAGTTTTCGGTTCTGCATGCATTCACGGAAACGGGCATAACTTTCAAACCGTAAGTCCGATTGAGCCAAACCAAAGCTCAAACTGAAGCTAATTCAGAGATCTACAAGTGTTACGGAGCTTAGCTCCGTAATCGCTGTTTTCAGGCCCAAAAAAGGTCATCTGGTAGGAGTTTCGGGCCTTTCTTTGTTTGTGATGCGATTTCAACCAAATCACTTCATGTCTTCTGACGATATTTCCAATACTTGAGCGTATTGTTGATCAATGATTTCATGTGTGACGGCTTTGACTAAAAAGCGCGTCAACACTAGGCAAGTGGGTGAGGTTAAGTAAAACTAGAACACTTAACCGTTACAACATGTTAATTAGACAAGTGGGTGAGGTTAAGTAAATTTAGAACACTTAACCGTAATAACATTTTAACTAGGCAAGTGGGTGAGGTTAAGTAAAATTAGAATACTTAACCGTTACAACATGTTAATTAGACAAGTGGGTGAGGTTAAGTAAATTTAGAACACTTAACCGTTGTAACATGTTAATTAAGCAGAAGATAGGGTTAAGTTAACTAAGGTAACACTTAAGCAAAATATATAATGACATGTAGTGGGGTTAAGTAAAACAAGAGGAAAACACTTAACCAATAATATAACATGATGTATGGGAAGGGTTAAGTTAACACGAGAGGGAAACACTTAACCAATATAACATGATTTGAGGTAAGGTCAAGTCAACACCAGAAGGAAACACTTAACCAACATGACGTGACGGGTGGATGGGTTAAGTTAACTTGAATTGATTAATGACACTTGACCAGTCTAACTTGATGAGCTAAAGGGGTTAAGTTAAATGGGGAATACTTAACCAGTATAACCTGATGAATGAACAGGGTTAAGTTAAAAAGTCACACTTAACCAATCCAACATGATAAGTAAGAAAGGTTAAGTTAATAAGAGCCACTTAACCAATATGACATGTCGAGTGGGAAGGTTAAGTACATGTCGGGTTGGTGGGTAACATTAGTAAATATAGGCCTACAAAACTTAACAATTATATAAACATGCTTGAATCGGTGGGAAGGTTAAGTACATATCTGGTTGGTGGGTAATATTAGTAAATATAGGCCCACAAAACTTAACCATTATATAAACATGCTTGAATCAGTGGGAAGGTTAAGTACATATCGGGTTGGTGGGTAATATCAGTAAATATAGACCCATAAACTTAACTAGTAGGAAACCCTAGTAACGGGGACCCAGTAACCCACTTAGATGTATCACGGTACCCTGAGTTAGGCAGGATGGGGCATGATTACTGGGCTGATTATAAGCGGTCGACATAGCGGCTGGGGGTACGCCAGTGTAGGTTCCGGCGGATTACGGGCGTGCACCTACTCCGGAGTGGAAAAAGCAGGCACTGGGTACTAGTAGTTTTACACTGTGCATTCTTGAATCCTGTCGGGGTCGCTATCATAAGGATTGATACACCTTATGGTGGGACCAGCTCAGGGTAGCTACACGCAAGAGAGGGTCGATTGACACAGACACATGGCAAGTCAACTCAGGTAGGGAGCCGATCGATAGGGTAGTAAGGGTACATCTAACATATTCATGGCAATTGGGCTGATTGAGGAGGAATCCTCAAATATAGATGTACACCTGAAGGCTACCACAACTGCGGGGATTGGGATCGTATTACCATTTTATACAGATTACTAGTTGAGACACTAGTTAGGTGGTGCAGAGATTATAGTAATGGGTGTGATCACATGTTCAACCTATCTTGTCTTATATTAGGGTATTGCCCTATGTTTTGTTACTCCTGTCATGATCCCTTTTCCTTGTTTAAATGCTAGTAATCACTGAACTTACCAGACTTATTATCTGATCCATTTTCTTTCGTCTTCTCTTCTTTCGTTTCCACTCCCCAGGTAGTCAGGGAGGGAATAGCTCAGCTTAGTTTGGACCGTTTACCCTTTGCAAGATTGAAGATTCTTTGGTGTACCGCTTGTATACTTTCCTCCTTGGCTATGGCTGTGTTCGCACTTTATTTGGGGACTTATGCTACTGGGTTATGTTTATGCTTCTTTTATACTTGGAGTTTTTGAATCAAGACAGAAGTTCTATGTATTACTTTTAAGTATGATTGAGATAACTGTTGTAAAAGATTGACTGAATTAAGTTGTTAATAAAATGAATTTATTTTTCCGCTGCTTTATTTGTCTATCTTGTAATTTATCCGCATCTTTTACCTATAATGCTCCATCGAAGTTAAGGCATTCCCTTTGTGAGTGACCTTAACAAAGGCGGGATGTTTCAGTGTCCTTGGTTAGATCCAAAGATTCCCCCCCCTAGTTGCATATATAGATGGAACAATTAATGTACTCTAATTTCGTAATCATAAAAGGAAGAGAAAGCGTGGAGGGTGTGAAGATTTCAAGAAATCTCTAAAAGAACAATTTCAGAACTATAGATGCATAAGAACATACCAAGCAGTCAATGTCAGTCTACAGAACAATGGATCGAGGGTCCTATAAGTATTATGGCTGCTACTGTGATAACCCCAAACTTCCGTGGTTCGAAAGCAAGGATAATCATTTGGAATACAACATATTTACAACAATAACATATCTCAGATAATATCATAACACATAATCATTGCAGCGGAAAGATAAATGTCATAAACATCACAGCAACTGAACAACAAAGTACACAGTTACTGGATTCACTTAGAAAAATAGAAATTCTAGATGAAAAGGAAATAAGTCTCAAAAGGAAATAGGTTTTAACTCCATAACGTACATCAAAATACAAAGATGGAATAAAGTCTCTAAAGCAGAAATAAAGATAAAAGAGAGGTCTTCGTCTTCTTCTCCAGCAAGCTCCAGTCCAGAAAATGTCTCCCTAAAACCTGTTACTTGGCTGCCCATGTAAAGAGAGGGCACCCGAGTTTGCAAAGTGAAACAAACATCGAGCCAGTCTTGGGACTGGTATGAGAAATCTTTTTATACTAGCTAACAATATGGTGAATCACAGGACCACGCCGCTAACGCGGAACGGGTTTACTCCATTGGATTGCCAGTGCATAATTTAAATAAATTTGATACAAAATAACGCAATGACTTTTGAAAAATGAAATCATTATAAGACTCAAGTCCCATCACACATTGCAACGCAAACCGGAGGATAGAGTTTTACCTTATAATGATCAAACATGCTTAATACGAATAAAATAGTATTTTAATATTATTATTAGTGTCTAAGCAGTATTAAAATACTTCAATGTAAATGTACCAATCCTAGACGTAGCATAGTACCCCATCCTACTATGTCGACATGTATAAGTTTACAATCAAGACCGTAATGTCGTATTGGAAATTGGTTTTCTGTCATGAAATCGAGGCTAGGGATCGTCCTCTCCGACTCGAGACACTCTAGCAAATGCCTCAGGATCCCCCGCTGTGAACCCTTGGAGCGGTAGGGCCGGTCCCCACCTAACGGTAGTGGATTAGTTATGCCTGAACACACGTTTCTCGGTTCCTTTGAACCTCCATATGGCCACTAACAACCTATAAATCTGAGGTACCTCATAATCTATCATCCACATAAGTAAAAATGTCAGGGCTAGTAAGTCACTGACACCACTCTAGCTAGAAAGAAACATGTGCACTCCCTACGGTCCATATCCCGTTTTTGACTCATAGCGGGGTGTGAGGCTCGCGAAGTCACGCTATACTCAAAGCTGCGCCTAAATAGGCTATGCTTTGATCATCAACCACAAGGCCCTGCTTTCCAACAAAAGCCTTGATCATCTGCATCTTGGCGTGCCACATAGACAATTCACGCCATGCTATCGATAACTATTAATATATACCAGGGTGTTAAGCAGAGAATAAATTCTCCACCACCAAAAAGACATACATTAATAAAAATTGATTTAATTACATGAAATGAATTCCAACGTCAGACACGCATCCATTTACAAGTCCGTTCTGGGTCTGAACGAAACCGGAGACACCTGAGAGTTTTTCGCTTATCCGGACAGTCAACACATACGTCCGGACAACTACTGCTTTAACCCCTTCTTGGGAGCAAGTCAGTCCAAGGCATCGGTAGTCGTCGTCCATTCGATGTGAAGATCGCCGGTCTTCAAACACCGTCTTCTATATCTTCTATTTAATCGTCGTGTAATTATTTGAAATGAGTTGAACTCAGTCTTTTCAAATAATTCTCGCATAATTATTATTTAAATCACTTCATATCGTTAATATTCATTTATAATGATTAATCGCTATTTTTATCTATTTAAAAATAGCCCAATATAATAGAACGACGCTTCGGGTCAATGGGCGGCCCTGGCGCTGTTTTTACCGATTTTTGATTTACACATATCATGAAATCTAACCGTCGGATTTTGAAGAAATCTATCTCGTTGGAAAGCTCTTCCCAAAGCGGTCCTAACGGTTCCGGTTTTGGGAAAATCCAACGGTCGGATCTTTCGGTATGATCGTTTAAAGTTACGATTGCCGATACACGAACTGCCGTGCGCGTTTCGTTTTAAATTTTAATTCGTATATATATATATATAAATCGTTTGGCGATTTCAACTATTATAATCTATTCTTTTTATCGCACCTAAAATGATGATAAAAATAGCACTTTTAATTTCTACTCTTTTCATCGCATCTACTAGGATGATAAAAATGTCACTTTTATATCTCTATTTTTATTTATATCTAAATTATAAATGAAATTCACTTTTTTTAAAATTCATCTTTTTATTCATATTTAAAATGTGAATAAAATACTCCTTTTAATTTCATGTTTTTATTCACATCTAAAATGTGAATAAAAATATATTTTTCGATGTCATATTTTTATTCATAACTAAATTACAAATAAAAATGTGCTTCATAAATTCATGTTTTTATTTGCAACTAGTTTGCAAATAAAAATTCACTTTTAAAAACGGTGTTTTTATTTACATATAGAATGCAAATAAAAATGTACTTTTTCTTTTCATATTTTTATTCACATCTAAAAAGTGAATGAAAAAATTCTTTTTATTTTTATATCTTTTATTCACATCTAAAAAGTGAATAAAAATGTGCTTTACATATTCGCAACCAATTTGCAAATAAAAAGTGTAATTCCTTCCTATGTTTTATTTGCATATAAAAATGCAAACAAAACATGTAATTCTTTTTCTACGTTTTGTTTGCATCTAAAAATGCAAACAAAAATATGTAATTCTTTTTCTATGTTTTGTTTGCATCTAAAATTGCAAACAAAAATATGTAATTCTTTTTCTACATTTTGTTTGCATCTAAAAATACAAACAAAAATATGTAATTCTTTTTCTTTTTCACGTTTATTTACCTAAATGTAAATAAATGTAATTTTTCTTTTTTTCATGTTTATTTACCTAAATGTAAATAAATGTGTCATCAAATTATCTTCTTTTTCATTTACATAGTAAAAAATGTAAATAAAGGTGTTCACATAATTTGTTCTTTTTATTTACATTAGAAAATGTAAATAAAAGTCATCGCAAAATTTTTTCTTTTTATTTACATGGAAAATGTAAATAAAGGTCATCGCAAAATTTGTTTTTTTTTTACAAAGAAATTGTAAACAAAGGTGTCATCTAATTTATCCAATTCAATATTTCAATATGTGAAATAAACTAAGTTTTGTTTCAACTAACATGACAATTTCATATTTCATGAACAAATAATATAATCTAAATTTTGGTTTCAACTAACATGACAATTTCATATTTTATGAACAAATAATATAATCTAAATTTTGGTTTCAACTAACATGAAAATTTCATATTTCATGAACAAATAATATAATATAAATTTTGGTTTCAACTAACATGAAAATTTCACATTTCATGAACAAATAATATAATCTAAATTTTGGTTTCAACTAACATGAAAATTTCATATTTCATGAAAAAATAATATAATCTAAATTTTGGTTTCAACTAACATGACAATTTCATATTTCATGAACAAATAATATAATCTAAATTTTGGTTTCAACTAACATGACAATTTCATATTTCATGAACAAATAATATAATCTAAATTTTGGTTTCAACTAACATGACAATTTCATATTTTTAGTTGTAGATTTAGAAATAACAAATATGAACCTCACAATCACCAAAATTCACAAACAGTAAATTTCCATCATGAACATCACAACTTTATTTATAATCATTCATTCATGAATTTTTAATTAGCAATAAATAATTAAAAGATTAATTAATTATCTAAAAACAGAAATCTCACCTGAATTCAAAATCAAATCAAAAATTCAAAAGGTCCAGAATCAGTCCTAGTTAGTTCTGAAGCGTAGTATTCGACTTCACGATCACACAGCTTCAGAAATCACCGAATTCCGAGTTAGAACGAATGAGTTATGATTTAATTAAGTTATACAAAAAATTTAAATTAAATTAAATAAAGAAAAAAAAAATTTACATCTTCTTCTTCACAACAGAACTAGGCCGCGGTTTCCAATACTTTGCTCGAAACTAGGGTACGGGTTTCCACTTCAATTGGGTCACGAGGCGTCGATCAAGTCATTCGGGGTTGTCTGGCTTGGGGAGGCACATCGGCATAGGGTGGAGTGGGCCCAATCGGTGGCCTGTAGTGTGGAGGGCGGCGGTGTCTTAGGCGTGGGTTTCGAGGACTGTAGCTCCTCGAATGCTTTATGGTTTCAAGATCCAACCGTATGAAAACGATGCCTGAGAAGCTCTCTACAATAAACTCAAATGGAGGGGGAATTTTTATCGAGAGGATTGATCGAGAGGATTGTAAGAAATTAGTGGGAGAAAAAGGGAGCAATCTCGGCCATAGGAACGATGGGGTGGCGGCTGGGTTGGAGATGAACAGTAGACTAGTGTAACAGCCCGCACCTCCGTTCACGCAAGATATTGTCCCCAACTTAGCCACCGTATATGTGTGGGGTTTTGTTACTCAAAAGGCCTCGGCGTTAGTAAGAGATGCGCTCTACTATATAAGTACCCACTTCACACAGGCTTTGTGGGACTTAAGGGTGTTACATTCTCCCCTCCTACAGAGTCCAACGTCCTCGTTGGCTCACAAACACCTCACCCAGGCGCTGTTGTAATGATCCGCATTGTCAGAGATATTATAATTAATTTATTTAGTTATTTAAAATAGTGATATAGTGAATTAAATAGTGGTTTAATTAAATAATATGGAATATTTAATTAATTTAAATAATAGAATAATATATTTAATTCAGAAATAATCAAAAATATTGGAAATCACAATATTCTGTGAACTAGGTCATCGCTAAAATTTAATTCAGCTTAGAGTTGAATTATATTGACGAATATATTCAATAGACGTCAGTTTGAAGCGTAGAATTATAATATAATTAAAATAGAGCTCGAAATGGCGCGGCAGTTCGCGATTTGGCGATTCGAACTTTAAACGAGTATACAGGGTTCGTTTTAAATCGGATTTCTGTGAAACAAGAAACGTGTGGAGCTGGTGGAGTATATCTTTCTAGTGGAAGAGAAAAATCGGGATTTCATCGTGTAGATTTTGATTTATGTCCAAATCATATTTTAAAATAGTCGTTATAGAATCGTTTATCGACCGTAACGGTTTATTCGATATAACTAGATACAGGTTTCGAATTTGGACAAGATTCTTTTGAGATGTAGTGATAATTTAATTTTTAGAATTTTATGGAAATTTTTAATTAATTAATTAAGCAACTTTTTATTTGGAGTATTTTGCACCCTTAATCAGTGATTTGGGGTTTCAAAATATAAGCTAATCTACCGGTATTATTATATTTTTGGGATCGTAGGACAGTGCTCATTACAACGGTATTGTTATTTCTGTCTGTAACTGTTGTGAAGACAAAATTCTTTGTAGTTCATAGTTCTTTGAGCTCTATTTCACTCCACCAAAATGTTATGGATGCCACTCTATCACTAGAAAAGCGTACGATATATGTAAATATGTTAGCTGGTTCTTTTATTGTGTCAACATGCCTATTCTACTTTCTATCCTAGTGATTGTGAAGCCAAAAATCCAACACGCCTATCCTATTATTCATGGACCAGATTACAGATAACTTATATATAATAATATGTATATTACGTGGACAAATACAAACAACTCAACTTAGACTTCATGGTGAAGTTATCATTCCACTACTAAATACAAAGCATTGGACTCATTTCTTCCTTGCTGATAAATTTCGAACTCTTCCCATTTTTTTCATAACACCCGAAAGAAAAAAAATGGTCCTATATATATATTAATACAAAAAGGAAGGGGGACGTCATGCCAGAAAGGAAGGGAAAAGGGTGGAAGTAGTTTACTGGAAGTAGAGCGTGCTGTTCAAAAGAGGAAGTGAGGGAAAACTAGTTCGCCATTTCCTCTGTGGCAACGCGAGGACAGACTGAAAGGACCAGGAGGAGGTTCGATCGAGTTTACAGTAAGGGGATGGGGTTCCAGTTGATCTCGTTGGTGTTGGAGAGGTCGCGGTCTCTGATGGAGCACGAGATGGAGTAGTTTGGGGCGAAACGGGTAAATGGATACTGAAGGATGCAGCATTTTCTATGATGTGGATTTCGGGTTTTGTGCGGAGTGGGTTCGAACGTTGAAGAGGCTGTGAAGGGAAGGCTTGCGGTGATGGTGAAGTTTTTTAATTTGAGGAATGCATTGAAAATCATTCGGTAGTAGGAGACAGTGTGATTGGGGAAGAAGAAAGTCTGGGCAGTTTTGTTTTGTATTGGGCCTGAGGTTATTAACGGGCCAGGAAGGGAAATCAAAGGGTAAAGGCCCAAGTTATTTTAATTTAAGTTTTTATTTAAATTTAAATTAAGTGTATAAACTTGTTAATCCGATATCTCTCTCACACGTTATCAGTTTGATGAACCGTAAGTTGCGTAGGGATCATATGGACGGATACTACACGATGGAACTGACTGGAAGTCCATCGGAGCTCGTTACAATTTATAGCAAAATAAATTGTCCAATCTGAATCAATGACAATTATCGTTAATTAATGATGATAGTCCAAAGTGAGTAAAACTCACCAACTCTGAACAGTTCTATTTTTACAACGTATTCTTAGAACTGTTAATTATCTGTTGATTGTTGTGTGTTGACTGTTTGATTGAACTGCTAGTCAGTTAGTAGAAATTATATATATATATGTATATATATATATAAACCGTTAAATATTTATATGTGATTCTGTTATCAGAATATTTCACTGTGAAGTGAAAACAATGTTAATTATATTGTCAAACATCTATGATGCAGGGAAACAGGTTGGGGGAATCCGACTGGATTCCTCAACATTTATTTTACTGTGATTTATATATTGTTATATATAATGTGATATATAATCTGGCGTTGATTATGTGTGTTTAGACGATATTTATCGTTGTTATATGGTGTGTTAAATACCATAAGAAATACCAGAATGTAGAAAAGGAATTTTCAAAGTATATTTTGAAATAAATTTATTTATATAAAATCAATGGATTTTATATATATAAATAAAAGGATTTTTGTAAAAAGAATATATTTGGTAAATTAAATATAAGAGAAATATATTTGTAAATCATATATATAGGATATATATTTGTAAATCAAATATAAGGGAAAATATTTGTCAAACAAATAGGAAGAGAAATATTTGTAAACCATTTACAAATAGAATTAAAAGAGATATTTATTTGTTAGAATAAATAGAATAAAGGAGATATTTATTTGTTAAATAAATAGGATTATAAAGGAAATATTTATTTAGAAAATAAATACGATATTTTAAAAGGAAATAGAGTTAATTAATCAGAGTTAATTAATTAGAGTTAATCAATTAGAGTTAACCAGTTAGAGTTAATCAGTTAGGGTTGACCAGTCAGAGTTAATCAGTTAGAGTTAACCAGTTAGAGTTAATCAAATAGAGTTAATCGATTTGAGTTAAAAACGAACTAGAGTTATTCGAACAGAGTTAATAAAATAGAGTTAAAGATATAGAGTTAAGCAAAAATTAGAAACTGACAAGAATTAGTAAGTTGAATGGTTTCCTGAGTATCGATCTGATGTTGGTTTCGGCCTTCGGGGTTTATACTTAGGAAGTTATTCTCTTGCTAGTTTATAGTTGGAGTCTGATAGATGTGGAAGAATAGTGATACATAATTAAGCCATGGAAATGTTTTCCAGTGTTAATAAAGTATATTTTCTAAACATAGAAAATGAGGATATATATATGTTGGATGATTGATCGATATAATTTCCATCTGGAAATAGTACTATTGTTTGCACACTTGTTTTTCTTTGATAGCTAACTCACAGACTATCAAAGTTTTGACCATTTTAACGTTGTTAATATGGAGAGACCGGTTGGATTATTATCCAAAGAACCACTCTGTATTGGCATAAGCGTTGCGAATCATTTATGCCAAAGATAATTGAAGACAGAGTAAAGTGGAAGGGCTATTGTATAAGTCTTAGATAACTGCGACTAAGATGGATATACTGAATAGTGCATTCGGTTTGTCCAGTCCTAGGACAACTTGTAGGGACGAAGGTCTGACAGAGTATATCTGGTAGATCACGTAAGTTGATCGTTTCAAACGTATTTACATTAGTGGTGGAGAAATTCGTTTCTCTTAGCTTATACCCGTGGTATTTTTGGGGAAATCAATTTGTGATTTGGCGGGTATGACGATGTGACATTCTAAGTGAATGAAGATGTGGTATGTGAAAAGATAAGCGTAGCTTCTAGCCTCACATCCGGTAAATGACAAAAATCGGGCAGGCAGCATGGCTATGTCGGTCGCACCGAAGTAGGGTTTATAATCACCTATCTAGAAAATATTCATTTTCTTCTTTAATCTATCAATGTTGTCCCATATATATATATACGGGAACGGTTGCTGATCCCAACCGTTGGTGATGTACATTCGATACACTCAAGCGAAATGAGTGTTCGGTCATGTGTGGATGAGTTGCAAGATGTTCTTGTTGAACTCCAGTGTATCGTTCCTAGAGTACACTGATCGGAAGGTGGTTCCATACCTGGTCATAGTTCAAAATCCATTACCCAATATGTGATTGCGATTTTGATTTGTATACTATATATGTAGAACGTGAGATGAAAGCGTTTCTGCTAGATTGATATCTATTTGTGTTTAGACATTATTATAATATCAGAATAATATTGCTTGTCAAAGATGTTGGATTCTCATAAGGGAAAAACCCGTTCTGTATTCACGGCGTGGTCTTATGGGATATCATATACCTGTATAACTGTTTTAAAACTGTTTTACTCTTACCAGTCCCATGACTGACCCGGAGTTCATTTTGTTTGTTTTCCCTAAACTCTTGGGTGCCTAAATTTGTACAGGCAGTCAAGTAGTCGGGATTTACAGATATACTTGGAGAGCTTGGAGCAGGAGGCTTCAAGATTCTATAGCTATTGTTTTTCCGTTGTGTTGTAAGTGCTGCACTCTGATAAGTGCTATTGTATACGTAACTGTTATATTTCAAAGTTATGTTATATGTTATATTTTATTGGTTCCGCTGTGAGATTCGTGCTACTCTGATGGTGTAAGTTCTTCTTTCCTTCTTCTATTCTAAGTTTCTATCTTATCTATTCTCACCCTCTAATTTCTTTCACTAATTACCAGGATTTTTTGATGTTTGGTTAGTCGTCATCGTGTTTACGTAGATAACCTAAGTCGCACAAAATTGCGGGTCATTACAGTTGGTATCAGAGCTTAAGTTAAGTATTACCTTGGCTCTGTGGCGTGACTCGGTAGAGATAGGGTTAGTAATACCCTAGATTGAGTTGAGTGTATATATACGAGTGCGTATTTGTATTTGACATAAAAATGGTTTTATATTGTGGGGATTCATTGGTAGAGTTGTTTATGAGTTCTGGTCAATCAGTTTGATCCACTGTATCGATAGGAGTAAATAAACACTTGAATACGATGGACCGACACAGTATGGATATGTGGTATATTATCGTATATAGGATTTGTTGGTAGTAATTATAATCAGATAAGATTATAAAATGTGAAATGGTTATATATAACCAATCACAATTTATACAAGTGAACTATATGAAATTGAAATGAATTAAATCTGAATTTAGATCAGAATTGGAATTAAAAATTCCAGAAATGGGAATGGTGTTTGTAAATGAATCTTGATTTAATATATGTGAATTTTAAGATCCTAGGAGATTTTAAATTTGTTTACAACATTGTACAAGGATATTTGGAATTGATTTCAAGGTGGAAATGTTTAAAAATGAGTTTTGAAAGTGCTATAGTATTGAACTCACTTCGGTAGCTGGAAAATAAATTCCGATGTTGATCATGACATTATCGGTATTCATTTTCGAGTATGTAAGTGACGGATTACTACCAAGGATTTTGTTTTGAATTTGTTTTGGGAAAACAAGTTGTGTTGAATTTCAAAAAGGAAATTTTGATTTTTGAAAGAGGTAAACTGTTTAAAAACTTCCAGGAAGAAAAGGTTGTTTGAATTTAAACAAATTAAAGTAAAATTTGTAAAATCCAATAGAATTAGGATTGAATTAAAAGCCAGTTAAGTAAAAATCATATTGAAATAGATTGATGTCAAGTGGAATTAGACTTGATTAGAGATAATCTGGAATTATATTGGACTTGTGAGTTATGGATTTGAAATCAAGAATAGTGCTTGAGTTTGAAATAAAATTCGACTTAGGTATAAGCGAATGGGTGTGTTAAAGATAAATTGATTTGGGATCAAGTTGGAATTGCATTGGTATATATTGAATTGATGATAGGTGAAGTGATAGAGTTGGTATGCCCGACAAAAAGGTACAAGTTTATATTTGATATAAGCATGAGATTTATGAGCCGAATTGGAAAGCCGCTTGGCTGTTTGATTTTCTTTTGGGTTGGAGAAGGCCTAGAGAGGCGAGTTGTGGTTTTACCGATATGGCTGTACAAAGGAGGTTATGGCGAAATTTTCTGAGAATTTAAAGTGTTAGAAATTTTTTAGAATTTTTGAAAATTTTAGTTAGTCGGAAGGAATTAATATTTTAGTCGATATTAATTGGTTCAGAGAAACAAGAGATAAGGGGTAAACCGATAAGCTTTTACCAAATAGATAGGGTCGTCCTCTAACTTAGCAATTTCGAGGACAAAATTATTTTAAGTGGGGAAGAATGTAATGACCCACATTGTCAGAGGTATTATAATTAATTTATTTAATTATTTAAAATAGTGATATAGTGAATTAAATAGTGGTTTAATTAAATAATATGGAATATTTAAATAATAGAATAATATATTTAATTCAGAAATAATCGAAAATATTGGAAATCACAATATTCTGTGAACTGGGTCATTCCTAAGATTTAATTCAGCTTAGAGTTGAATTATATTGACGAATATATTCAATCGACATCAGTTTGAAACGTAGAATTATAATATAATTAAAATAGAGCTCGAAATGGCGCGGTAGTTCCCGATTTGGCGATTCGAATTTTAAACGAGTATACAGGGTTCGTTTTAAATCGGATTTCTGTGAAACAAGAAACGTGTGGAGCTGGTGGAGTATATCTTTCTAGTGGAAGAGAAAAATTGGGATTTCATCATGTAGATTTTGATTTATGTCCAAATCAAATTTTAAAATAGTCGTTATAGAATCGTTTATCGACCGTAACGGTTTATTCGATATAACTAGATACCGGTTTCGAATTTGGACAAGATTCTTTTGAGACGTAGTGATAATTTAATTTTTAGAATTTTATGGAAATTTTTAATTAATTAATTAAGCAACTTTTTATTTGGAGTATTTTGCACCCTTAATCAGTGATTTTGGGGTTTCAAAGTATAAGCTAATCTACCGGTATTATTATATTTTTGGGATTGTAGGACAGCGCTCATTACAACGGTATTATTATTTCTGTCTGTAACTGTTGAGAAGACGAAATTCTTTGTAGTGCATAGTTCTTTGAGCTCTATTTCACTCCACCAAAATGTTATGGATGCCACTCTTTCACTAGAAAAGCGTACGATATATGTAAATATGTTAGCCGGTTCTTTTATTGTGTCAAGACGCCTATTCTACTTTCTATCCTAGTGATTGTGAAGCCAAAAACCCAACACGCCTACCCTATTATTCATGGACCATATTACAGATAACTTATAATAATATGTATATAACGTGGACAAATACAAACAACTCAACGCAGACTTCATGGTGAAGTTATCATTCCACTACTAAATACAAAGCATTGGACTCATTTCTTCCTTGCTGATAAATTTCGAACTCTTCCCATTTTTTTCATAACACTCGAAAGAAAAAAAAACAGTCCTATATATATTAATACAAAAAGGAAGGGGGACGACATGCCAGAAAGGAAAGGAAAAGGGTGGAAGTAGTTTACTGGAAGTAGAGCGTGTTGTTCAAAAGAGGAAGTGAGGGGAAACTAGTTCGCCATTTCCTCTATGGCAACACGAGGACAGACTGAAAGGACCAGGAGGAGGTTCGATCGAGTTTTACAGTAAGGGGATGGGGTTCCAGTTGATCTCGTTGGTATTGGAGAGGTCGCGGTCTTTGATGGAGCACGAGATGGAGTAGTTTGGGGCGAAACGGGTAAATGGGTACTGAAGGAAGCAGCATTTTCTGTGATGTGGATTTCGGGTTTTGTGCGGAGTGGGTTCAAGCGTTGAAGAGGCTGTGAAGGGGGACTGTGAAGGGAAGGCTTGCGGTGATGGTGAAGTTTTGATAATTTGTGGAATGCATTGAAAATCATTCGGTAATAGGAGACAGTGTGATTGGGGAAGAAGAAAGCCTGGGCGGTTTTGTTTCGTATTGGGCCTGAGGGTTGTTAACGGGCCAGGAAGGAAAATCAAAGGGTAAAGGCCCAAGTTATTTTAATTTAAGTTTTTATTTAAATTTAAATTAAGTGTATAAACTTGTTAATCTGATATCTCTCTCATACTTTATCAGTTTGACGAACCGTAAGTTGCGTTGGGATCGTATGGACGGATACTACACGATGGAACTGACTGGAAGTCCATCGGAGCTCGTTACAATTTATAGCAAAATAAATTGTCCAATTTGAATCAACAACAATTATCGTTAATTAACGATGATAGTCCAAAGTGAGTAAAACTCACCAACTCTGAACAGTTCTATTTTTACAACGTATTCTTAGAACCGTTAATTATCTGTTGATTGTTGTGTGTTGACTGTTTGATTGAACTGCTAGTCAGTTAATAGAAATTATATATATATGTATATAAACCGTTAAATATTTATATGTGATTCTGTTATCAGAATATTTCACAGTGAAGTGAAAACAATGTCAATTATATTGTCTAACATCTGTGATGCAGGGAAACAGGTTGGAGGAATCCGACTAGATTCCTCAACATTTATTTTACTGTGATTTATATATTGTGATATATAATGTGACATATAATCTGACGTTGATTATGTGTGTTTAGACGATATTTATCGTTGTTATATGGCGTGTTAAATACCATAAGAAATACCAGAATGTAGAAAAGGAATTTTCAAAGTATATTTTGAAATAAATTTATTTATATAAAATCAATGGATTTTATATATATAAATAAAAGGATTTTTGTAAAAGGAATATATTTGGTAAATCAAATATAGGAGAAATATATTTGTAAATCATATATATAGGATATATATTTGTAAATCAAATATAAGGGAAAATATTTGTCAAACAAATAGGAAGAGAAATATTTGTAAACCACTTACAAATAGAATTAAAAGAGATATTTGTTTGTTAGAATAAATAGAATAAAGGAGATATTTATTTGTTAAATAAATAGGATTATAAAGGAAATATTTATTTAGAAAATAAATACAATATTTTAAAAAGGAAACAGAGTTAATTAATCAGAGTTAATTAATTAGAGTTAATCAATTAGAGTTAACCAGTTGGAGTTAATCAGTTAGGGTTGACCAGTCAGAGTTAATCAGTTAGAGTTAACCAGTTAGAGTTAATCAAAAAGAGTTAATCGATTTGAGTTAAAAACGAACTAGAGTTATTCGAATAGAGTTAATCAAATAGAGTTAAAGATATCGAGTTAAGCAAAAATTAGAAACTGACTAGAATTAGTAAGTAAAATGGTTTCCTGAGTATCGATCTGATGTTGGTTTCGACCTTCGGGGTTTATACTTAGGAAGTTATTCTCTTGTTAGTTTATAGTTGGAGTCTGATAGATGTGGAAGAATAGTGATACATAATTAAGCCATGGAAATGTTTTCCAATGTTAATAACGTATATTTTCTAAACATAGAAAATGAGGAAATATATATATATATATATGTTGGATGATTGATCGATATAATTTCCATCTGGAAATAGTACTGTTGTTTGCACACTTGTTTTTCTTTGATAGTTAACTCACAGACTATCGAAGTTTTGACCATTTTAACGTTGTTAATATGGAGAGGCCGGTTGGATTATTATCCAAAGAACCACTCTGTATTGGCATAAGCGCTGCGAATCATTTATGACAAAGATAATTGAAGACAGAGTAAAGTGCAAGGGCTGTTGTATAAGTCTTAGATAACAGTGACTAAGATGGATATACTGAATAGTGCCTTCGGTTTGTCCAGTCCCAGGACAACTTGTAGGGACGAAGGTGTGACAAAGTATATCTGGTAGATCACGTAAGTTGATCATTTCAAACGTATTTACGTTGGTGGCGGAGGAATTCGTTTCTCTTAGCTTTTACCCGTGGTATTTTTGGGGAAATCAATTTGTGATTTGGCGGGTATGACGATGTGACATTCTAAGTGAATGAAGATGTGGTATGTTAAAAGATAAGCGTAGCTTCTAGCCTCACATCCGGCAAATGACAAAAACCGGGCAGGCCGCATAGCTAAGTCGGTCGCACCGAAGTAGGGTGTATAATTACCTATCTAGAGAATATTCATTTGCTTCTTTAATCTATCAATGCTGTCCCATATATATATATATATATATATATATATATATATATATATATATATATATATACGGGAACGGTTGCTGATCCCAACCGTTGGTGATGTACATTCGATACACTCAAGCGAAATGAGTGGTCGGTCATGTGTGGCTGAGTTGCAAGATGTTCTTGTTGAACTCCAGTGTATCATTCCTAGAGTACACTGATTGGAAGGTGGATCCATACCTGGTCATAGTTGGAAATCCATTACCCAATACGTGCTTGCGATGTTGATTTGTATACTATATATGTAGAACGTGAGATGAAAGCGTTTCTGCTAGATTGATATCTATTTGTGTTTAAACATTATTATAATATCAGAATAATATTGCTTGTCAAAGATGTTGGATTCTCATAAGGGAAAAACCTGTTCCGTATTCACGGCGTGGTCTTATGAGATATCATATACTTGTATAACTGTTTTAAAATTGTTTTACTCATACCAGTCCCTTGACTGACCCGGAGTTTATTTTGTTTGTTTTCCCTAAACTCTTGGGTGCCTAAATTTGTACGGACAGTCAAGTAGTCGGGATTTACAAATATACTTGGAGAGCTTGGAGCAGGAGGCTTCAAGATTCTATAGCTATTGTTTTCCCGCTGTGTTGTAAGTGCTGCACTCTGATAAGTGCTATTGTATACATAACTATTATATTTCAAAATTATGTTATATGTTATATTTTATTCGTTCCGCTGTGAGATTCGTGTTACTCTGATGGTGTAAGTTCTTCTTTCCTTCTTCTATTCTAAGTTTTTATCTTATCTATTCTCACCCTCTAATTTCTTTCACTAATTACCAGGATTTTTCGATGTTTGGTTAGTCGTCATCGTGTTTATGTCGATAACCAAAGTCGCACAAAATTGCGGGTCATTACAGGTGTGGTCCACACAGGAGCCACAATTCCGGCTGGGTATTGGCTCTGATACCACTGTAACAGCCCGCACCTCCGTTCACGCAAGATATTGTCCCCAACTTAGCCACCGTATATTTGTGGGGTTTTGTTACTTAAAAGGCCTCGGCGTTAGTAAGAGATGCGCTCTACTATATAAGTACCCACTTCACACAGGCTTTGTGGGACTTAGGGGTGTTACAACTAGGGTTTTAATTTCTCTATTATTTATAATATTTAAATGTAGTTTTACAAAAAAACCATAACTTTAAAACCAATCCAATTTTGGTCCAACTGAAGTTGACCCTAGCCAATAGCCCCTATTCCGGATCCAACGGGCTAGGCCCCGTCAGCCCAAACGGTTGTTTGTGGCCTAAGTTATTTAATTTAATAATTAAATCCTTTATTAAATTAATCCATTCGCATAAATAAATTCATCGAGGCCATATACGGACTCAGAAAAATCCAGAAAAAATATATTTGGATTTATTATGACGATACGGTCCTAACAAAATTAATTTCATCGAATTCTAAGACCATTTGAAAAATGGCTATTTTCAGTCGATTAAATTTGATTGAATTGAAAAAAAAAGCATTTTCTTTCGCCACGCTCACATACTAATTCAAAAAATTCTAAAAATTGAAACCTAGAAATAATTTGACATTTCGATCCCAACAAAAGTGGTTTCGTCGAAAACAGAGGTCGTTTGAAAAATGGCCTTTTATACAGGCTAGTAATTATCCTATAGCGACTATTCTGAATATTCAACTGACCATAACTTTTGATTGCCGCTATGAAATTTTGATTTTTCGGATTCATTGGAAAGATATTTATAAATAGATTTAGATATTTTTGGTTTCACTAAAATCCGTTAAGTTTTGAATTCGGTTATTCAGTCAAAGTTCAACTTTGACTTTTCAAACTACCATGCTAATTCCAATTCCTTTTGGAATTAAAATAAATATATTCGTTCTAACCTCGATTGAACTAAATTTTTAATCGTTATTAAATAAAATAAATTATTTTAACTATTTCAAATTCACCGAAATAGCCAAAATAAAAATTTTAAATTGGTTCTTATTTCCCGGGTTGTTACAGCTACGATATATCCTGTGACTGAAACTTCATGCAACTACATAGTCAAATATAATTAGCAACTAAATAAAGCAGATATATTCAATGTGGAGATTCATTTACCATAGGCCCACCAAGTCCATCTTGTCTGGATTCAATAACGTTACCGCCTGCATCTATGCATCTCTTAATTATATCAAGCCTCTACGATAAAGAAATGAAACTAGTTTCATTATACATTTTCATTATACATATAATTAGAATGTAGGGTTGATGGCCAATGTCGGCATATTGTGTTCTACTCGTGTGGTGAGTGCAAAATACAGATTATCTAGAAACTTGAATATAGTTTGGACATAACACAAACCGCATCTAGATGTTCTTCTCCATTAACATCCATGCCATCTACACTGACCATAGAACCAGCAAGTGCAGGGAAGGTGATGTCAAACTGCAAGTTCATATGTAGTATGTGATAAGAATCAAATCAAAAATAATTTAGCAATCAATCATAACATGTAATGAGATACTTAAATGTACAAAATTTATATAACCAACAATTGGAAGAAAGAAATAAAAACAAATAATAAAAACCAACTTCAAAGAGATGTATTCATTCTCAAGTTTTCCATTGAAAATGTGAACTTTTGAATAAACCAAAGGGTCAAATTGTTATTGCATTTGTACGAAGCCACTCTGCCCTGAAAGGATCAATAATGAGCTTTGTTTTTGTAACTAGAAAAGAATACAATCCTAAAACCATACAGTTTTTACCTCTACACTTCCAACAGTGCTTAAAAGGAGAAATGAGTTTTTTAATGCATGTGGGGAGAATTTGTGTGATCATTACTAACTTCTTTATTGGAGAAAGTCTTGGCACAAAAGTTTCCTTATTCAATAAAAGTTGCATGCACTTTAATGAGTTCAAAGTACATTCATGACACATATTGGTATGCAAGCAAGTAAATCGACAAAGTAATAGATATAGAAGGATTCTGCTAAGAACATTTATTAAGCTTGGAATATATGAAATAGCTCGAACATAGCCAATCAAACAGTATATTTTACTAGATTATTTAATGGGCAGTTAAATGACTTTTAAATTTCCATAGAAGTAGAAATGTGAAGAATTACTATGAAAGGATGCTGTCATTTTAGCTTCAATTAAGTCCAAAAATAACAAAGGCCACTTGAATATTATATATGAGAACTACATAAATAAACTATTGTTTAATCTTGTAAGTCTAGTACAGGGTTGGTCATATCAATTTACAAATTCTAGAAGTGGTCTTTTGTAAACCTTGAGAGAATAGAAAAGCCAATTATTATTGCCAATATATTTGTCTGTTAGCAACTCAATGTATCTATGTTACATTGATTTCTTGAACTGTTTAAAAGGAAATAAAACTCGAATACACATTAATTTGGAAATTTTGTGCATTCACATAAAACAAGCATATAAACAATCAATAAAAAAGAGATGTTACTTAAGTTCCAAAGCACATCTCGATATCATAATAGATCGGGTTGAAGCCTGAAAGGCACAAAATAAGAGCTGAGTTTACCATCATACCTCAGCTTATAATCATATCTCACGAGTAATCTAAAATAATGCATCAATAAGTGGCCCTAATTTCTAACTTCGGAGAAACTTGTCATGCATAAGCATGTGGATTAGTACTTTATCATAGTTGCAATTTGCTAGAAAAACGTACTTTTGTTTTTCAATCCTTGATTTTACTTTTATTTTGGACTAATATTTTAAGAGCAGTGAATTTTACATAATAATTAGTATAAAAAACCTAGTTATATCTTTCTAGTACATAAAGTTAACATAATGAATCATTCTAACATAATGAATGAACGATCATCGGTAAAAAAAAAGACTGTAAGATTGCACAGATTCAAAAGTTTCAAAAACAAGTGAGCGTTTTGGCAGTTTGGTGTATAAGGACAAAGAATGATGAAGAAACCAAATTTTAAGCCTTGGTTATTAGTCTAAATAATGGAAAATATATATCATGTTCTTAAACTATTAAGGCACATGTGCCAGGAAAATATTATGATGTCATAAATGTAGAACCCAAAACTAATGAACAGATAAAAAAGAATAAACTACTTTCATAATCAATACCTGATCACGAATGTGCGTTCGGGCACAAAATGTCAATCTTACATGAATATCTGCTAATATTCTTTGTAGGGTGGGCCTTAATCCTGCAAGTGAGTCATTATATATGCTAAGTTATTCATATAGGACTTCAATTTTAAGAATATCAACAAGCTCACCCAGAGCATCAAGATTTCCTTCATTTATCAATTTAGGCCATAATGTATCATACAAATAAGTGCACTTGAATACATGTATGGACAAAAGTACAAACATTTGTATGAGCACAAAATGCTCATCAATGCCCATGCAGAAATGAGGTATAACCAGGATGGACCATCGCTTACAAAGTATCTGTCAAAGGATAAAAACAAGAAGCTTCCTTTGATGAAGACTGGAAAAAATGATCAAAGAGTTGATGCTAAAGCTAACAAACCTGATAACAATACAATATCAGCTATTCAAGAGCTTAAGAATGGAAAAGATTAGGACTATGCAGTAGCATACCACTTTCAACCAGCACCTAAATCTGTTAAGTTAATGATACAAGTCAGGTGTATATACTATAGAAACCTTTATTTGTAAACAGCTGTAATGTAAAACCTATGTATTTTTCAAACTGGCCTACAATTTTATTTAAACAAAAAAATTAGTTAATCACGAGCTACAACTTGAGCTACCTACAGATATAATTTTTATGTAAAACCTTGCAGTACATCAGGCTAAACACATTTAATAATTGATGACTGCCATTCAGTTTCTTCATTGTGTTCATCATGGATGAAGTAAAGAGAATGGAAACTACTTGGTTCACAACTTACTAGAACAGACGGTAGGTGATCAGTTTGATGACTTTTTTAAGGTGTAAACAATGAACTATCAATGCAACTGTGGAAAAGTCCAATTATTGACTACATTAGAAAAAAAGGTGATAGTTCTTTGAACTCAAATGTTACACTGAACTCAAAAAGTTAAATTCTAAGCAATCGGATATGGTCAATAATTATTGCCATGTAGTACTAATTCGTAGCTACATAAGCATCATATCACTTTGACCTGGTTATTCCCTGATATTGGGTTTTTTAATGGCTAAATTAACACGACTACAACCATTCAAAACTGCTGATGGATAACAGATTAAGTTATGACCGTAGTATGCACATGGCTATTCGTTAAACATTTCACCATTGCATTTCTCCAGTTAATCAAAAGCTAAAATGCAGCCAAAATTTCTGGCCTTCACTAATGAAGTAAGAGCTATGTCATATATTTTCTATGCTTTAGATATAGTGCCCTTCAAATATTTTGAAATTTAATTCCAAAAACAAGCCTGAGAAACGTAGCAACTTCTATGAGAAAGATAATAAAATATCAAAACATATTTTTATTTGACAGCTTCAGTTCTAGGTGGAGGTGACAATTTTCTCACTCTTACCAAACCCTTTTCTCATAGGCAATGGCTTCAACTGCACATATTTTAGCTACCTATAACCTGAATGGGGCCCTAGTAGATCTCCAAATCAAATTTTAATCCAGATTAATTACATGGATCTTCATATAGATTATTTTAATCATTAGGATTAACTGATTCTGAGGACAACATTTGATGATGGCTCATAAATTATAACAAATTTCAAATTGTAGAGTTCGATAAATACACATTTCTACTGACCCAAAAAGAGAATCTTATATAATCCATGAACAAAATCCACTTTAAATCCATGCCTAACATCCAAACTGCTGTTAAGAGGGAAATGGTACATGAATAATCTGCAAAATTATTTCATACATAGTAAAGACAAATAATTTTTACCTCCAAGGTAGTTTGTACCTCATCTAAATATATTCAAATATGACTCCAACAGTAAGAGAAGTTTAATTTGATCAAATATCGAGGGTCTTTTTTCTGGATTATACTACATATGAAATTGAACAACAAATTATTTTTATGAAATGAATCAAAAGAAGATAGTTACTTTTCAATTGTTGAAAATCAATCTTCGGTTTTTTTTACATTTATCTTAAGTATTAGATGGTTGACGTTACTATATCTTGTAACCAAAGTTTATATTCAAAGATTAGTTTAATATATCTGTATTGAAATTCCAAAATCCTTTGGTAATAGGAATTGGGGGTAAAAGAGCAATAAGACTATAAATTTTATTGATTATAAACTAAAATCAATATTCTAAAAATGCATGAGCAACAAATTTAAACTTTCTAGTATGTATTATTTTAAAGTATTTTAATAATGTTATAAAAGCATAATTGAACTTAACAAATTTTTTTGAACTTATGTAACGACCCAGAAAATCTGAACCAATTTAAAATTTTTAAATTGGCTGAAATAATGGATTTTAAATATTTAAAATAAATATTTTAAATAATGGAAATGAAAAGTGAGTTTAAATTGACAATTGAAAACGAATATAATTAATTATAATTATAAACAAGCCTTGAAAAGGCGCTGCAGTTTCAAAAATTGAATTCAAACTTTGTCGGACTGTACCGAGTACAAAACAAAACAGATTTTAGCGAAACCAAAAATATTTAAATCTGTTAGTGAATAACTTTCTAACGAATCTAAAAAATCGAATTTTCATAGCGGAAAGCAAAAGTTATGGCCGAATGAATTTTCAGAAAGGTCACTATGGAATTTTTATAGCCCGTGAAATTGGCCATTTTGCATACGACCTCGAAATTCGACGAAACCACTTTTGTTGGATCCTAGATGTGAAGTTATTGCTAGATTTCAAATTTCATAATTTTTGAAGCTATATGTGAGCGTGGCAAAGGAAAACGTGTTTTGGCCAATTACAGTTAAATTGGATCGACCAGAAATGGGCCTTTTTGCAAACGGTCTCAGAATTCGACGAAACTAGTTTTGTTGGGACCGTATCGTCAAAACATAGCCAGATTTATTTTTCTGGAATTTTTCGAATTAGTTTGTGGCCTTGGCAAATTGAAATGTACGTTCAAATAAAATATTGAATGTTTTATATTTTAATTTGAAGGAAAACTGACTGAAACATTTGAATGGGCCTTCGAAACATATCCCATTGTGTTCGGAATGGGGGTAAAATTCTAGGGACGACAGTCGTTGGGTTTGGATTGGTGGTTGCGTCAGAAAACCCCTTATAAAATCTACCGACCAATCAGAATTCAAATAATAAAAAAAATAGAAAAAATCCTTTTTCTCTCTCCCTGCTCAGCGATTTCGACGATCCCCATCGCTCCCTCCTTCCCCTTCACATCGCCGCCGCTACAGGCCACCAGAGCCGCCGCCACCACCCAAACCCGATCCGCCTCCTCCCCCTCTACAAATACAACTCACCTTTGCCTCGCCTCGCCTCGCCAGTCGCCCAGGTCGAGCCCCCGAAGTTTGACAGCGCCGATCCGTTTTTCTCCCTCCTCCGACGATCGCAGGGGACCACCCCACCGTCGATCTGAAGCCCTCTCCAGCCTCTCCGACGTGGTGTTGGCTGATCTGAACATCGCTACACGGATAGGAAGAAAATTCAAAACCTAGTTTTGAATCAAAAGGAAGGTATACGGCTGTTAATTATTTAACTAATTTCGACAGTTTAAAACCGTTGCAAACTTTGAAAAATCATATCTTTTTCGTTTCTTGTCGAAATCCAGTGAAACAGGAAACATCGTGACCGTGTGGACGTCTTCTACATTTTAGAAGGGACCACGTATTTTTCTGAGCCTTCTGCTATTTTTGGTGGAGTGGACCCCAAAGTGAGATTTCTAATTTATAAACAATATGGAAAACGACAATGTATAAATTATATAGTCGATGTATGAGTTATATAATCGTTGTACACCTCTTGTATAAGCATGGTATAAGTTGTACGTTCGATGTATAAGTTATATATGCGTTGTAAAAATTATATATGTGTTGTAATACAAGTGAATTGCTATATATATATATATATATATATATATATATATATATATATATATACGCCCCTCGTCCACGTCCCATGGACGATATTTATTGATTGTGATTAGTGTGAAAATTGATTGATAGCGAATGGTTGTTTGGGATTGTTTGTGGTTGATATGGATTGATTGTGGTTGAAAAATACCCATTTGTGGTTGCGAAATATTGGGTTGAAACCACATAGGATTAGTTTGTGGAAATGAAATAAATATTTACATGCTGCCTGCGTGCGAACTAGATGCATGATCCCCATTGTCAAAAACCGCGAGGTTTTAAGGTAGAGCGAGGAGCCGTACTAGGGACGGTCCCGGTTTTAACTACCCTGCCGTTGTGCTGCCGAAATTTTGAATAATATTCATGTGTTTGAATTATTTTCATTTGCCGAAACTATATTTATTCGTTGAATAGAAAACCTTCATGTGTTCGTTGATTAGAAATTCATGTGTTGAATGGTATTCATATTTTGAAATAAATTGTTTCATAATAAAAATCACCTTTTATCAACTATATGGACTATGTAAAATAATCTCGTTTTAAAAGAAATTGTTTTATAATAAAAATCCTATTTTTATCACCTATATAAACTATAAAAAATAATAGTGTTTTGAAATGAATTGTTTTACAATAAAAATCACATTTTTATTATATACACGAATTGTTGAAACGTGAAGCGTTAAAAATAGCCACTCGTTCAAATAAATATATATGAGTTGAAATATTCATTAATTAGCTAATGATATGATTTTTGCCTATACATGCAACATTAGAATGAATGCTGTTTTTAAACCAAATGGAACCAAATATGAAGTTGAATGGAAAATGATAAGTGATAAGAACTATATATATGTACATGCATATTTATTGAACAGGTTATAGCAAAGGGGCTAGAGAAGAGGAATAAAATTTTGTGCCCGACAAATAGGTACACATTTACTATTTTTTTTGGGTGATGATTTTATGAGCCTGTTGGCTAGCCGCTTGGCTTTTTCTTTTTCTTTTTGACATGAGACGCCCGTGTGGCTATTTGGGAATTTTCCCAGCCCCTCCCGTACAAAGAAGGTTATGGCGAAATTTTCCAAAATTTAAAGGCGTTAGTGAAATATTTGAAGTGAAAACGATACTGAAATTGTTGAATGAACTATATTTATATAAATATATAAATGTAAATAAAATTAAGACGAAACGTGGCCGTGCAGTTCGTGTTTTGAAACCGTGATTTCATACAACTAGTGCGGGAAATCCGACCATTGGATTTTCCCGAAACCGCAACCGTTGGGTTCGCCTTGGAAATATCTTTCCAACGACACCAATTTTGTAAAAATCCAACGGTTGGATTGTCTGGAATGTTTAATTCAAATCTGAAGAAAAACAGCGCATGAATCAATTATATTT
This sequence comes from Allium sativum, assembly GCA_030737875.1. Taxonomy (NCBI): domain Eukaryota; kingdom Viridiplantae; phylum Streptophyta; class Magnoliopsida; order Asparagales; family Amaryllidaceae; genus Allium; species Allium sativum. The sequence goes on along the minus strand of CM060919.1, from coordinate 560,609,374 downwards.
ATATATATATAAATATAATTATATTTAATCGAATAACGACGCTGTAGTTCGTATTTTGAAATCGAAACTTCAAACGATTGTACCGGGAGATCCGACCGTCGGATTTTCCCGAAACTGGAACTGTTGGATTCGTTTTGAAAAGATCTTTCTAATCATATAAATTTTGTGAAGATCCAAAGGTTAGATTATCAAATATGTGTAAATCAAATCTGAAGAAAAACAGCGCCACGGTCGCGTTATGGCCCGAAGCGTCGTTTTGAATATATTGGCTATTTTAAAATAAATAAAAATAGTGATAAATCATTATAAAATATTATAAACAATATGGATGTGATTTAGAAATTAACTGAAGGTTGGTTGAGTCGAATAATTTCCTGGGTGTTGATCTGATGTTGGTTTCGGCCTTCGGGGTTAATATTTGGGAAATCGTTCTCTTACTGATTGACGGTTAGTGACTAATGAATTGAAAATATGTGTGTATATGTTAGTGTTGCACTTGTTTATTATATACGCGAGTTGCTCAGAAAGACCGGGTTTATCCCATTCTGAATAACTAAATCGACGATAAGAAATCGAAGATGAAGACGATGGTCGAAGACCGGAGATCTTTACCTCGTTTGGATGGTAAACGAGGTCCTGATTGGGAGGCATCCCAAAATATGGATAATGAGTGGTGATCGTCCAGACACACATGGTGATCGATGGGTTTGCGAGGTATTTAGTGCCTCCGGTTTCATTCAGACCCATAACAGACTTGTAAATGGACTGTGTGTCTGACATTGGATTTTATTCTGTGTCTATTGATCTCTGTTAAATATACATCTGTTTGGCGGCGGAGAATTTATTCTTTTGCTTAACGCCCTTCTCTGAAACGCACGAGCTCAGAGGTTGTATATCGGTGGACATCAGTCGCATGGCATGAATTGCCTGTGTGGCATGCTAAGATGCAGTGATCAGGGCTTCTGTTGAAAAGCAAAATCTTGTGGTGATGATCAAAGCACCGCCTGTGTGGTGTAGCTTTGTGTATAATGTGAATTCGCGAGCCTCACACCCCGGTATGAACCAGAAACAGGAGAAGGACCTTAGTTAGGGCATGCGTTTCTTTCTAGCTAGGGTGGTGTCAGTGACCTACCAGCCTTGACATTTATATACTTTTCACTATGTGGTTGTTGCTGTTGCGAGGCGCCTCGGTTTGATAAGACGATCCGGGTCCAATGGAGTCATTCGTTGGCTCGTTTACGCCCCGAAGGGCGGGGAAACATATTGTTCAGGCATTTTAATCCACATCGGTGGACCGGCCCTGACGATCCAAGGGTCGATGCGCTCTGACCCTGTGGCTTGGGCTAGAGAGTCATGAAGTCGGTAAGGACTATCTTTTGCCTTGGTTCATGATGGAAATCCAATTTCCAAATACGCGACTGTGCGGTTTCGATTGTATATATATAGATTTGGCGACATAGTGGCATGGGACGCTCATGTCGTCTATGATTGATAGTTATGATTTGAAATTGTTTTCAAAACATATAAACACTAGCAATAATATCAAATGCCTTTGTTTTATTCGTATCAAGCATATTTTGGCCGTTATAAGGTAAAAACTCTATCCTTCGGTTTGCGTTGCATTGTGTGATGGGAACTGTGTCTTATAACGGCTTCATTTTTATCAAATGCATTGCGTTGTTTAAAAGAATGATTTGTTTTAAAGCACTGGCAATCCAATGGAGTAAATCCGTTCCACAAAAGTGGCGTGGTCCTGTGATTAGCCATATTGTAAATGTGTTGAGTAGATTTCTCATACCTGTCCCATGACTGACTCGTAGTTTGTTTCACTTTCAAACTCGGGTGCCCCTTTTTCTACACGGGCAGCCTTGTATTCAGGTTTAGCTGGCTTTCTCTGGATAGCTGGAGCTGAAGATGGATTGTATCATTTATCTCTTTTTATGTTGTTCAGCTCCTATTGTACATATTTTGTTTGTTTTCCACTGTAGACATTTATGTATAACTGAACTGTAATTGTACTAAGTAAGATCCTGTATACTGTGTAACTCTGATGATTACTTTTATCCAGTATATTCTATTGTTCATTATCTGGTGTATTTATTTAATTTTGTTTTGCTGTTATCTGTTTATGTGTTATATTCCATGGATTACCCTTGCCACCATCAGTACGGGGTTTGGGGTCGTCTCATTTTGGTATCAGAGCTTTGGTTAAGCTTAGTTCTGCAATATAACATTTGAATGAACTCGTCGGAAATATAACCAGTAGTGTTCTAGGACGGGTAACTCTATACAGATAGGATCAGCAATATCCTAGTATGAGTAAAGCAGAATGAAATTACACCTCGATAGACACATTTACATTTGAATTATTTGTCTCTATATTTTAAAATACCTTTTCTGTGACCTGACACTTGATCTGCTAATTGCAGAAGTACTAGAAAAATGAGTGCCAGAAACAAGAGGAATACAGAACCCGATCTAAAGGCTCTATTAAAGAGATATCGAAATCTGAACGGAGCACAGTTCTCGAGCAATGAATCTATTATTCAGACTCAAGCTTGGATGAGTTCTGTCGAAAGAATTTTTGAGCGTATCCATCTAAGAGATGACCAGAAACAGTTAGTAGCATCTTGGGCGCTCAAAGAAGAAGCTTTAATCTGGTGGGAAACAATCATCAAAGATAATCCAGAAGGTGATATCACCTAGGACAGATTCAAAGTGGTTTTCCTGGAAAGATTTACTCCTCCCGAAGCGACAGAGCGATTATGTGATGAATTTTCTTATCTAATACAAGGTGATATGACCATCCCAGAATATCATAAGAAATTCAACGAACTTGCTCACTTTGCTCCTCATCTGATTCAAGATCCAAGGAGGAAAAATCTGAGATTTATTCATGGCCTGCAAAGGAGATATCAGAATAGTGTAATGAGGAATGTGAAGCTTCCTTTTTCAGAAATGATATACATGGCTTATCAGTATGAAGATCTCCATAAGAAAGGAATGTTACGCGACGAAGAAGAAGTCTGTTCTAGTGACAAAACAGAGTCGGAAACTGATATTGCTGAAGCCAGTACGAGGTCTGAGGTCAATGAGAAGCCCAGTGCTAAGAGAAAAAGGGCTAAGTCTGGGAAAGAACTAGTAACAACTGTTATTTTCTCTAACTGCAATACGAAAGAACATTTGTCGATAAGTTGCAGATCTTTAAAGAGTTTGATCTTATCTTGGGGTTAGACTGGTTGACCAAATATGAAGCTAAAGTTAAATGTGCCGACAGAGTCGTAAAGGCCAAGATTAAATCAGGTGATTATATAACCATTCCCTGTGAAGGTCAGAATACTAATAGAAAAGACTTCTGGGCAGCTTTGAATGTTTCTCCAGCTCAAATGGAAAATATCCCTGAAGTTACTGAGGGTATTCCTGACCTCATCAAAGACATTCCTGTCGTCAAGAACTATGCAGATGTGTTCGAAGAAGTTGTTCGCTTACCTCCGCAGAGAGAAATAGATTTCAAAATTGCTTTAATTCCGAATGCAAGGCCGGTAGTTCATGCTATTCGAAGAATGTCCTTGAAAGAGAAAGAAGAACTTGACAATCAAACACGACAGCTAGTGTGGAAAGGTCTGATCAGACCTAGTTTCTCTGATTGGGGAGCAGCAGTGGTTTTTGTCCCAAAATCTGACGGTACTCTACGGTTATGTGTGGATTATCGTGATTTGAACAAGCAGACAATAAAGAACAAATATCCATTGCCGCGAATAGATGATTTGTTGGATCGTCTAAATGGAGCACAAGTATTTTCACGAATGGACCTAGCTATAGGCTTCCATCAACTTCGAATTGCCGAAGAGAGTGTTCCAATGACAACATTCAGAGGTCCCGACTTATTCTACGAGTGGTTAGTAATGTCGTTCGGCTTATGTAACGCTCTTGCTTACTTCGTCGATCTGATGAATAGAGTGTTCAGAGGGGTTTTGAATAAATTTGTTCTGGTTTTCATTGACGATATTCTAATATTCTCTAAATCAAATGCCGAACATGAAAAACATTTGAACAAGTGTTAGAAATCCTCAGAAGAAATGTATTGAAAGCAAAGTTTTCCAAATGTATATTCTGGCAAGATGAAGTGAAATTTCTGGGCCACGTCGTATCAAAAGAAGGAATCGCTGTGGATCCAAGGAAAATCACAGCTATTCAGAATTGGAAACAGCCCAGTACCCCCACTGAAGTCCGCAGTTTTCTCGGATTGGCTAGCTATTACCGGAAGTTCGTTAAAAAATTTCGAAGATATCTGGCCATTTAACGAAGCTTACAAAGAAGCACTCTAAATTCAAATGGACTCCCGAGAGTGAAGAGGCTTTCGAAGAGCTAAAGTTAAGATTAACGATAGCTCCAGTATTAACCATCATTGATGGCAACCAGGATTTGAAAGTCTGGACTGATGCTTCTAGAAAAGGCCTTGGCGCAGTGTTAATGCAAAGAGGCCAAGTGATTGCTTATGCTAGCCGTCGACTGAAGCCGCACGAGAAGAACTACGTAACTCATGATCTTGAGTTATTGGCTATTGTGTTCGCTTTGAAAATCCGGAGACACTATCTTCTGGGTGAGAGATTTGAACTATTTACAGATCATCAGTCGTTAAAGTATATGTTCACTCAGAAAGACCTGAATCCGAGGCAGCAACGTTGGCTAGAGTTCCTTGCAGCGTATGATTTTGAGATTCTGTACACTCCAGGGAAAGCCAATGTCGTGGCCGATGCGTTGAGCCGAAAGAATGAAATGATCGCTAGTTTTATCATTGCGACTTCGTTGATTAATAAGATATCGGCTCTCCAAAAAGATGACCAATTTATTAAAGGAATGAGTCAGCGAATTCGTGAAGGCAATGCTTCGGATTTCCAGTTCGACAGCGAAGGGATTCTGAGGTTAGAAGGACGAATTTGTGTTCCAGAAATTCCTGAACTCAGAAGAGATGCGCTTGATGAATGCCACGAATCTAAGCTCAGTATCCATCCGGGTGTGAGTAAGATGTACAACGATATCAAGCGGACATTCTGGTGGAAGTCGTTAAAAAGAGACATCTCGATATATGTTAGTTGATGCCCTACTTGCCAGCTAGTCAAAAGCGACCAACAGAAACTGGCTGGATTGCTACAACCGCTAGAAGTTCCTGGTTGGAACTGGGAACATATTTCCATGGATTTCATTGATGGTCTGCCCAGAACCAGAAATGGGAATGACAGTATTTGGGTGATCGTAGATCGCTTCACAAAGACCGCCCATTTTATACCTGTCAGATCAAACAGAACTGCTCAGAGTCTGGCGCAGATATACTTCAGGGAAATAGTTAGACTACATGGAGTGCCGCTCAGTATAGTCAGTGATAGAGATACAATATTCACTAGCAAATTCTGGGAGACGTTTCAAGTCGAGCTGGGAACGAAGTTGAACTTGAGCACCGCTTATCATCCTCAGACAGACGGTCAGACTGAGAGGGTGAATCGTATTTTAGAAGATCTATTTCGGGCTTGTGTTATAGATTTTGGTGGATCATGGGAAGACCATCTGCATTTGGCTGAATTCTCTTATAACAACAGCTACCAGGCGAGTCTGACAATGTCGCCATTCGAAGCATTGTATGGTAGACCGTGCCGATCCCCTGCTTGTTGGGTCGAACCTGGTAATAGACTTGTGTTGGGTCCTGATATGATTCGAGAAGCTGCCGACAAAGTCGATTTTATTAAGAAGCGATTGCTCGCCGGTCAAAGCCGACAAAAGAGCTATGCCGATAGAAGAAGAAGAGATATATCCTTTGCTGTTGGCGAATACGTGTATTTGAAAGTATTGCCGATGAGAGGAGTTATTCGGTTCGGTAAAACTGGTAAGTTGGCGCCCAAATTCATTGGTCCGTTTCCTATTTTGGAACGGATTGGAACTCTCGCTTATAGGGTCAAATTGCCTGACTGGTTGCCTGGAGTTCATGATGTATTTCACATATCTCAACTTCGAAAGCACGTTCATGATCCAGACTTGATCGTGGAAGAAGCAGCTCAGCAGGATATTGAAATTACTCCAGAATTAGCTGTGAGAAGAGAGCTGCTAAAGATTATCGGCAAAGAAACCAAAGAGCTGAGGAGCAAGAAGGTTCACTTAGTCAAAGTGCAATGGAGTGGAGATCCGCGAGATTGTACATGGGAAACAGAGGAGAGCATTCAGAAAGCTTATCCTAGATGTCGAGTGGATATCTCTGAGTGACTCTGGTGCAAGGTACATTTACCCTACTTTGCATTACCATTTAATTCTCTTCTTTGTTGTTATTTCCTTTCCATGGATGTGCACTTTTGAAATTCTATAATCTGAATGATTTTAAAAAGAGTATTGAAATTGATTAGTATATTTTTGAAAAGTTGAAAACAATTGGATTTGTTGGTTGTGTTGTGTGATTGTAGATTTATCAAACCACTTTCGACTTTGTTCCTTTTCGGGGACGAAAAATTTTAAGTGGGGGAGATTGTAATGACCTAGAAAATCTGAACCAATTTAAAAATTTTAAATTGGCTGAAATAATGGATTTTAAATATTTAAAATAAATACTTTAAATAATGGCAATGAAAAGTGAGTTTAAATCGACAATTGAAAACGAATATAATTAATTATAATTATAAACAAGGCTTGAAAAGGCGCTGTAGTTTCAAAAATTGAATTCAAACTTTGTCGGACTGTACCGGGTGCAAAACAAAACAGATTTTAGCGAAACCAAAATATTTAAATCTGTTAGTCAATACCTTTCTAACGAATCTGAAAAATCGAATTTTCATAGCAGAAAGTAAAAGTTATGGCCGAATGAATTTTCAGAAAGGTCGCTATGGAATTTTTATAGCCCGTGAAATTGGCCATTTTGCATACGACCTCGGAATTCGACGAAACCACTTTTGTTGGATCCGGAATGTGAAGTTATTGCTAGGTTTCAAATTTCATAATTTTTGAAGCTGGTATGTGAGCGTGGCAAAGGAAAACGTGTTTTGGCCAATTACAGTTAAATTGGATCGACCAGAAATGGGCCTTTTTGCAAACGGTCTCAGAATTCGACGAAACTAGTTTTGTTGGGACCGTATCGTCAAAACATAGCCAGATTTATTTTTCTGGAATTTTTCGAATCAGTTTGTGGCCCTGGCAAATTGAAATGTACGTTCAAATTAAATATTGAATGTTTTATAATTTAATTTGAAGGAAAACTGACTGAAACATTCGAATGGGTCTTCGAAACATATCCCATTGTGTTAGGAATGGGGGTAAAACGCTAAGGATGACAGTCGTTGGGTTTGGATTGGTGGTCGCATCAGAAAACCCCTTATAAAATCTAACGACCAATCAGAATTCAAATAAATAAAAAAAATAGAAAAAATCCTTTTTCTCTCTCCCCGCTCAGCGATTTCGACGATCCCCATCGGTCCCTCCTTCCCCTTCATATCGCCGCCGCTATAGGCCACCAGAGCCGCCACCACTACCCAAACCCGATCCGCCTCGTCCCCCTCTACAAATCCGACCCACCTTTGCCTCGCCTCGCCTCGCCAGTCGCCCAGGTCGAGCCCCCGAAGTTCGCCAGCGCCGATCCGTTTTTCTCCCTCCTCCGACGATCGTAGGGGACCACCCCACCGTCGATCTGAAGCCCTCTCTAGTCTCTCCGACGTGGTGTTGGCTGAACTGAACATCGCTGCACGGATAGGAAGAAAATTCAAAACCTAGTTTTGAATCAAAAGGAAGGTATATGGCAGTTAATTATTTAACTAATTTCGACAGTTTAAAACCGTTGCAAACTTTGAAAAATCATATCTTTTTCGTTTCTTGTCGAAATCCAGTGAAACAGGAAACATCGTGACCGTGTGGACGTCTTCTACTTTTTAGAAGAGACCGCGTAAGCCTTCTACTATTTTTGGTGGAGTGGAACCCAAAGTGAGATTTCTAATTTATAAACAATATGGAAAACAACGAGGTATAAATTATATAGTCGATGTATGAGTTATATAAGCGTTGTACACCTCTTGTATAAGCGTTGTATAAGTTGTACGTTCGATGTATAAGTTATATATGCGTTGTAAAAATTATATATGTGTTGAAATACAAGTGAATTGCTATATATATATATATACATATATATATATACGCCCCTCGTCCACAAGCCATGGATGATATTTATTGATTGTGATTGGTGTGAAAATTGATTGATAGCGAATGGTTGTTTGTGATTGTTTGTGGTTGATATGGATTGATTGTGGTTGAAAAATACCCATTTGTGGTTGCGAAATATTGGGTTGAAACCACATAGGATTAGTTTGTGGAAATGAAATAAATATATACATGCCGCCTACGCGCGAACTAGATGCATGATCCCCATTGTCAAAAACCGCGAGGTTTTAAGGTAGAGCGAGGAGACGTACTAGGGACGGTCCCGGTTTTAACTACCCTGCCGTTATGCTGCCGAAATTTTGAATAATATATTCATGTGTTTGAGTTATTTTCATTTGCCGAAACTATATTTATTCGTTGAATAGAAAACCTTCATGCGTTGAATCGATATTCATTCGTTGATTAGAAATTCATGTGTTGAATGGTATTCATATTTTGAAATAAATTGTTTCATAATAAAAATCACCTTTTATCAACTATATGGACTATGTAAAATAATCTCGTTTTAAAAGAAACTGTTTTATAATAAAAATCCTATTTTTATCACCTATATAAGCTATATAAAATAATAGTGTTTTGAAATGAATTGTTTTACAATAAAAATCACATTTTTATTTTATACACGAATTGTTGAAACGTGAAGTGTTAAAAATAGCCACTCGTTCAAATAAATATATATGAGTTGAAATATTCATTAATTAGCTAATGATATGATTTTTGCCTATACATGCAACATTAGAATGAATGGTGTTTTTAAACCAAATGGAATCAAATATGAAGTTGAATGGAAAATGATAAGTGATAAGAACTATATATATGTACATGCATATTTATTGAACAGGTTATAGCAAAGGGGCTAGAGAAGAGGAATAAAATTTTGTGCCCGACAAATAGGTACACATTTACTGTTTTTTTTTTGGTGATGATTTTATGAGCCTGTTGGCTAGCCGCTTGGCTTTTTCTTTTTCTTTTTGACATGAGACGCCCGTGTGGCTATTTGGGAATTTTCCCAGCCCCTCCCGTACAAAGGAGGTTATGGCGAAATTTTCCAAAATTTAAAGGCGTTAGTGAAATATTTGAAGTGAAAACGATATTGAAATTGTTGAATGAACTATATTTATATAAATATATAAATATAAATAAAATTAAAACGAAACGTGGCCGTGCAGTTCGTGTTTTGAAACCGTGATTTCAAACAACTAGTGCGGAAAATCCGACCATTGGATTTTCCCGAAACCGCAACCGTTGGGTTTGCCTTGGAAATATCTTTCCAACGGCACCAATTTTGTAAAAATCCAACAGTTGGATTGTCTGGAATATTTAATTCAAATATGAAGAAAAACAGCGCCAGAATCGATTATATATATATATATATATAATTATATTTAATCGAATAACGACGCTGTAGTTCGTATTTTGAAATCGAAACTTCAAACGATTGTACCGGGTGATCCGACCGTCGGATTTTCCCGAAACTGGAACCATTGGATTCGTTTTGAAAAGATCTTTCTAATGATATAAATTTTGTGAAGATCCAACGGTTAGATTTTCAGATATGCGTAAATCAAATCTGAAGAAAAATAGTGCCACGGTCGCGTTATGGCCCAAAGCGTCATTTTGAATATATTGGCTATTTTAAAATAAATAAAAATAGCGATAAATCGTTATAAAATATTATAAACAATATGGATGTGATTTAGAAATTAACTGAAGGTTGGTTAAGTCGAATAATTTCCTGGGTGTTGATCTGATGTTGGTTTCGGCCTTCGGGGTTAATATTTGGGAAATCGTTCTCTTACTGGTTGACGGTTAGTGACTAATGAATTGAAATGATGCGTGTATATGTTAGTGTTGCACTTGTTTATTATATATGCGAGTTGCTCAGAAAGACCGGGTTTATCCCATTCTGAATAACTAAATCGACAATAAGAAATCGAAGATGAAGACGATGGTCGAAGACCGGAGATCTTCACCTCGTTTGGATGGTAACCGAGGTCCTGATTGGGAGGCATCCCAAAATATGGATAATGAGTGGTGATCGTCCAGACATACGTGGTGATCGATGGGTTTGCGAGGTATTTAGTGCCTCCGGTTTCGTTCAGACCCAGAAAGGACTTGTAAACGGACTGTGTGTCTGACATTGGATTTTATTCTGTGTCGATTGATCTCTGTTAAATATACATCTGTTTGGCAAAGGAGAATTTATTCTTTTGCTTAACGCCCTTCTCTGAAACGCACGAGCTCAGAGGTTGTATATCAGTGGACATCAGTCGCATGGCATGAATTGCCTGTGTGGCATGCTAAGATGCAGTGATCAGGGCTTCTGTTGAAAAGCAAAGTCTTGTGGTGATGATCAAAGCACCGCCTGTGTGGCGTAGCTTTGTGTATAATGTGAATTCGCGAGCATCACACCCCGTTATGAACCAGAAACGGGAGAAGGACCTCAGGGAGGGCATGCGTTTCTTTCTAGCTAGGGTGGTGTCAGTGACCTACCAGCCCTGACATTTATATACTTTTCACCTATCTGGTTGTTGCTGTTGCGAGGCGCCTCGGTTTGATCGAACGATCCGGGTCCGATGGAGTCATTCGTTGGCTCGTTTACGCCCCAACGGGCGGGGAAACGTATTGTTCTAGCATTTTAATCCACATCGGTGGACCGGCCCTGACGATCCAAGGGTCGATGCGCTTTGACCCTGTGGCTCGGGCTAGAGAGTCACAAAGTCGGTAAGGACTATCTTTTGCCTGGGTTCATGACGGAAATCCAATTTCCAAATACGCGACTGTGCGGTTTCGAGTGTATATATATAGATTTGGCGACATAGTGGTATGGGACGCTCATGTCGTCAATGATTGATAGTTATGATTTGAAATTGTTTTCAAAACGTATAAACACTAGCAACAATATCAAATGCCTTTGTTTTATTCGCATCAAGCATATTTTGACCGTTATAAGGTAAAAACTCTATCCTCCGGTTTGCGTTGCATTGTGTGATGGGAACTGAGTCTTATAACAGCTTCATTTTTATAAAATGCATTGCATTGTTTAAAAGAATGATTTGTTTTAAAGCACTGGCAATCCAATGGAGTAAACCCGTTCCACGAAAGTGGCGTGGTCCTGTGATTAGCCATATTATAAATGTGTTGAGTAGATTTCTCATACCAGTCCCATGACTGACTCGTAGTTTGTTTCACTTTCAAACTCGGGTGCCCCTTTTTCTACACAGGCAGCCTTGTATTCAGGTTTAGCTGGCTTTCTCTGGATAGCTGGAGCTGAAGATGGATTCTATCATTTATCTCTTTTTATGCTGTTCAGCTCCTATTGTACATATTTTGTTTGTTTTCTGCTGTAGACATTTGTGTATAGCTGAACTGTAATTGTACTAAGTAAGATCCTGTATACTGTGTAACTCTGATGATTACTTTTATCCAGTATATTCTATTGTTCATTATCTGGTGTATTTATTTAATTCTGTTATGCTGTTATCTGTTTATGTGTTATATTCCACGGATTACCCTTGCCGCCGTCAGTACGAGGTTTGGGGTTGTCTCAACTTAGCAAACTTTATAACAAGCTAATAAATATAATTTGGTGTGCTTACTTTACTCTTACTAATACTGAGATAATTTTAATAAAAATGATATGCTTACAAATTAATATCATAGTTTCTATTATTTCACTCAGTTAAAAACCAACGTTTGGAAATAAATAGCTACAGGGATGAGAACTCGTTCACAATCAGAAAATCACCATACAAAGATTTACAAGCGTTTATCAAAAGCAGCTGCAAAACAACGGTCGACGATAAATTGTCATAGATGGTTAGTACAGTATCCCTTGCAAATTTGGTATTAAGAAGCAGAATATCATATCATATTTTGATTTAGTATTTAGAAAACAGTATTAGGACAAAACAATGGATCCCCTAGCAGAACATTGTAATTGTCATTAGAGCACATTTACACCTAGTTTTCAATTCTGACCTTCTTCAAGTCAAGTTTTTCCATTTAATCTCCTGGCATCTGTGCTCCACATTCAACGAAATCTAAAGTACACAAACATAGACAAATACTTATTTTTTCATTGAAGTGCACCTAAAATTTCATGGATGTAAAATCTTAAGCTTACAAGGTATTTAATCTAAACATCAATCACAAATCATTTTTTGTGAAATCTCTTAAGCTTATGCATGTTTGTATACTATGAAGGAATATGCTACTATAAAGTTAACTAGATCTTCCCAAATTTATTAGTAACAAACCTTACACTCACTGCAATAACATGATTTGTGGTCACGCATGCCTTCTGCTTCAGGACCTTTAAAGCCCTTGCCATCAAATGACCATCCATGGTATGACCAGGCTAAAAATAAAACCTAGAATCGAAATTGAATAGGGAAACTAAGATACAATTGAAATCAAATAGAATTTGGGAATGAAAATCAAACATGCATCGATATCGAACTTACCAAGCTGCGTGATCGAGGAAAAGCGACTGACGTGGTAATCAACTAGGAGAAGTTAGCTGAAATTGAAGTAGGAGTGTGGATTTAGGTTTCGAGATTTCGAGGTAGCAGAAGAGCGATTTAGGTTTGGTTGAAAACAAAGCGACAGGGGAGTAAGTTAGGGTTTTCTAGGGAGCAATGAGGAAAGGAGCGTAAGGTGGAAGTGAACGAAGAAAAGAACAAGATATTTTAGCAGCAACGAAGAAAAGACGAGGGAAATGGGAAAAAAATCACATTAATAATTATAGCTTCAACGTTAATAATAATTACAGCTAAACAAGCTATGCTCTACCCTAATTAACCACTTAACAATAGCAAGTCAAACTCTCTTGCAATCCCTACTAGCTATTAATATAACATTTTCTTGTAGTGATGAGAGATCCTAATTCAGTTCAGAATCCAGTAGAGTCCGACCACCATTGTTTCTTTGTGTAGAAAACAAAGGATATGAGATATATTTATAGCTGCTGGGTTACAGAATTCGAATGCCACCTCAGCCCTAATGGAATTAGGTCAGGTCACGGGTCGTCACTCACTCAAAAAAGGCCCGAACACCCAGAAACTGTTCTGGGTGTACTTGGCAGGTATGCCAGTGCAAAAATACATTGGCGCAATTGTCAAGTGTGCCAGTGCATTCTGCTTTCATCGTAAAACTTTAACCGTCCATAACTTCTTCATACGTTATCCGTTTTATGCAAACTTGGACTCTATCTCAAGCAAAATTCCGAGACGAATGCAATGGCGTAACCTGTTTCACTAAATTCTGAATATTAAATTAATTATTCTTTAATTTATCCTCTTTAATGTCGTTAAAAATTCGGGGTGTTACAGTTTGTTACGTGGACTTTGCTCCAGATTTTAAAATTCAACCTTAATGCTCAGAATTTAAACTTTATGGTACAATTAAATAAGTCACACTTATCTAATATATCAAATCATATTTTATTCATGAAATTAAATACATAGACTTAAATAATCAGTCAAAGCTGGGGTTATTGATCCCAAATATAAAACAATTTCAGAGTTTTTATCAGTTTCTTATATTAATCTAACATATAATTACATATACATTAACGAAATCAAGTCTTACCTGATTCAATTGATATACATTATACATATATACGAATATATCATTTTAAGTTCTAAATTCTAAATTTAAAATGAATACAACCTAGGATTATCAAAACAGAGTAAAACTAAACTATGTTTATGGTTTTTTAATCATTGGATCAGGGCCAATGTATAAATCCATGGTCTGTTTTGGTTTTAATACACTATTAAAACCATTATGCTGATAGTGTACATGTAACAGGATACATTTACTATATTCTTTATATACACAACTTTCATTGCAAATCAAATTTGTAGTGGTTTTTCATAAAATAAGGCAAAGTTATCAAAATGTTCATATAAAACATATGTATACTGGTGTATGAATAAATTTTAAATCAAGTGAACCCCAATATCCAAAATAGAATTGCATGTAAAATTCAAGTGATCATTTAAAAATGATGTAATGAACCACAAATCCATACTATCTGAATTGACTAATTACACCACTCATCCAACCCAAATATCAAAGAAATACGAATCATTATTAATAAAGAAGAAAAAGGTAGAAGAAGAACAAAAATAACAATACAGAATCTCACATCGTAGTGGAACAAAATAAAATATACATATCAGCTTTTGGAGTACAAATTTTTAACTGTATAACATACATTTATCAGAGTACAACACTTACAACACAACGGAAAAACAATAACTAAATAACGCTGAAGCCTCCTGCTCCAAGCTCCTTTAGACAAATCTTTAAAATCCTAAACTACTTGACTTCCCGTACAAATTTGGGCACCCAAGAGTTTAGGTAAAACAAAATAAACTATGGGTCAATCATGGGACTGGTATGAATAAACAATTTAAAACAGTTTGAGAAAATAAACGATATCTTATAGGACTACGCCATATAACACAGAACGGGTTTTTCCCTTATGAGACTCCAAAACATTTGATCTAACCTTAAAAACCTTTTGAAAGAAATGATAAATTTGTATATCAAAACTCTTTTGATATTATAATAGTGTCTAAACCAAATTAATAGAAATATAGTGGAACGCTTTCATCTCAAGCTACATATACATAATATACAGCCAAAACCGCGAGCACTTATTGGGTAATGAATTTCCAACTATGACAAGGTATGGAACCACCTTCTGATAGTGTATCTCTAGAGGAGAATACACTGGGTTCAACAAGAACATCTTGTAACCCGGACACACATGACCGATCACTCATTTCGCTTGAGTGTATCTAATGTATATCACCAACGGTTGGTATCAGCAACCGTTTTCTCGAATGGGACAACATCGAATAGAATAAAGAATGAAATGAATTTCTCTAGATAGGTGATAATACACCCTAATTGGGAGCTACCCACTTAGCCATGTTGCCTGCCCGATTTTTGTCATTTCCCGGTTGTTGAGGTCCGAGGCTACATTTACTTACCATTCATTTATAACACAATCACTTTGAATGCCACATTGTCAGATTCGTTAATCATTAATTGATTTGTATAAATATATTTTTGATATTATGCTAAAAGAATAAATTCTCCGCCACCATATATATAATTATACAGATCAACATATGTGAAACGACCCAAACTTCCCTGCAAAGGAAAGTACGGATCGTATTGAGAACACGACAAATCAGAACACAAACATAAGAACATTTCATTGCTTATTATAACAATTACATCAGAGTACAAGAATATATCAGAGTACGAATAAATATTACACATTGGTAATACAATATCAGAGATTTAAATTAGATTTAAATAGCAGCGGAAAAATAATACAAAACACAACTGAAAGAAATACACGGTACAGAGCTTTCCGGATATCGCTTCAGTTGTAAACCAGGATCCTATGAATATAATATCTGCAAAACCAAAACTACTAGCTATCCGTGTGGAAAATAAGGGCACCCAAAGTTTAGGTTAAAACAATAAACTCCAGGTCAGTCATGGGACTAGTGTGAGAACTAAAACACTTATTAGCTTGATTTTAAAGTTAGGTAAATCACGGGACCACGCCGTATAACACGAAATGGGTTTATTTCACATGAATATTAGTTTAAAATAAAACAACGCAACGCTTTTTGTAAAATGAATCTATTATAAGACTCAGGTCCCATCACAAAATGCAACGCAAGTAGGAGGATAGAGTTTTCCCTTATAAAAGCCAAACATGCTTGATACGTATAAAACAAATCACTTTGATATTACTATAAGTGCATAGTGTTTAAAACAACTTCAATTATAAATAATATCAATCATAGACGGCATGGGTACCATATATCATGTCGCCATAATAGTTCTACAATCAAAACCGCATGATGTCGTATTGGAAGTTAGATTTCCATCTATGAACCAAGGCAAGGGATATTCCTTACCGAATTCGAGACACTCTAGCCCGTGTCTTAGGATACAGCCGCAACTACACCTGGAAACGCCAGGGCCGGTCATCCGTCGATGATTGGCAATACCATAAACTATATGTTAGCCTGCCCTATGGGGCATAAAATAATCTGGTCTGTAATGTCGACCAGAACATCCATCGGTCCCATACTGGCCGATATATCTAAGGCGCCTCTCTATCCATCAAGTGATAAGCAACATCCACATGAGTAAACAGTTTGGGCTCCATACCATGATGTTACTCCTAGCTATAAACTAACATATGTCCATTTCCCTAGGGTCCTTCTCCCGTTTCTGGTTCATACCGGGGTGTGAGGCTCGCGAAGTAATGCTATACACAAAGCTATGCTAATTAAAGCTATGCTTTGATCATCAACCACAAGGCTCTGCTTTTCAAAAAAGGCCTTGATCCATGCATCTTAGCATGCCATGGTGTCATCCATACCATATCATTGATTTCTGCCAATATATAACCTCTAAGTTTGTACGTCTCAAAGAAGGGTATTAAGCAAGAGAATAAATTCTCCACCACCAAACAGATATATATTTAGTAGAGATCAACGAATACAGCATAAAGGAATACAACGTAAGACATACCATCCATTTACAAGTCCTTTTTGGGTCTGAACAAAACCAGAGGCACCTTATTCCTCGTCCCATATGTCCAATACAGGAGAGCGGTCCTCGCATATCCGTCGATCTCCAAGTACGTTTGCACGATCACCATTTATTACCTTGTCTTAGGTGTACGGCCCAATTAAGACAACGGTAATCACCCAAACGATGTGAAGAACTCCGATCTTCAACCACCGTCTTCATGTTAGACTCTTGATCGTCATAGTAATTATTCAGAATGGGTTAAACCCGGTCTTTCCAAATAATTCGCGTATTTTCTAATCAAGTTGTAACGACCCGGGGAATTTGGGATCCTGGATATCGGCATACAACACTATGTCGACTATTCAAGCATCGAAAACACCGGATAGTCCATGAAAGAAATTAGAGGGTGAGAATAGATAAGATAGAAACTTAGAATAGAAGAAGAAGATGAACATACAACATCAGAGTAAACACGAATCTCACAGCAGAACGAATAAATATATTTCGTAACATAACTTTGAAATAAATCAGTATCTGTACACAATACCATTATTAGAGTATAACACTTACAACACAGCGGAAATAACAATAGCTATATAATCCTGAAGCCTCCTGCTCCAGCTATTCAAGTATATGTAAATCCTGACTACTTGACTGCCTGCACAAAATTGGGCACCCAAGAGTTTAGGGAAAACAAAACAAAATAAACTCCAGGTCAGTCATGTGACTGGTGTGAGTAAACTACAATCATTTGTTTAACTTTTAAAATCTCTTTAAAAGAAATGATAATCGTAAGACCGATCCACACATAAACACGGACGGTTTTTACCTTATGATAAACCAAAATATTTCTAAAACGATACTTCTCTGATATTATAATAATGTCTAGATCAAGTAAATAGAAATCTAGTAGCAACGCTTGCATCTAACGTTCTACATATATAATATACAATCAAAACTGCGGGCTCTTATTTGGGGAATGGATTCCAACAATGACAAGGTATGGATCCACCTTTCGCTCAGTGTACTCTAGAAGAGATACATTGGAGTTCAACAAGAACATCTGGCAACTCAGCCACACATGACCGACCACTCATTTCGCTTGAGTGTATCGAATATATTGTCACCTTACAGTTGGTTAACCAACATAACCATTCCCGGGAGATACAGAATTGAAAGAAGTAACAAATATGAATATTCTCTAGATGGTGACAATATACCCTACTTGGGTGCGGCCCACTTAGCCATGCTGCCTGCCCGATTTCTGTCATTTCCCAGTTGATGAGGCTGGAGGTCATAACGTATCTTTCAAAAGATTACTCATTCATTTACTTTGAATGCCACATCGTCATACACGTCAAACCACAAATTCATTTCCCCAAAAAAACCACGAGTATAAGCTAAGAGAAACGAATTCCCCTGCCACCAACGTAAACACGTTTGAAACGATCAACTCAGGTGATCCACCAGATATACTCTGTCAAACATTCTTCCATACAGGTTGTCCTGGGCTGGACAAACCGAAGGCACTATTCTGTAAACAGGATAGCCCTTGCATAACTCCGTCTTCAATTTATCTTCGATCTATTTGATTTGAAACGCTAACGCCCATACGGAGTGGTTCTCGGATAATAACCCAACCGGCCTCTCCGTATTAACGACGGAAAAATGGTCAAAACTTTGATAGTCTGTGATTTAACTATCAAAAGAAAACTCGTGTGCAAACAATGATATTATTTCCAAATGGAAATTTTATCGATCAATCAACATTCAACATTTATCGCTTTAAATTAATTTATCATTAGTTTATTCATTTCCTTATTTCCCGTTTTCATATATTCGTAAATCCTTATTTTCTAAACTTAGAAAATATACGTTATTAATCACTGGAAAACGTTTCCATATTTATTCCTATTTCTTATTTTTTATTATCAGAAAACATTTCTGATTCTCATTTGGAAAACATTTCCAAAACTCCTTCATTTAATTTAAACTGATGTTTAAATAAACATCGTTATGCCAACACAAACCATTACGCTCATTAACTAAATTCACTTAACCTACCTTTACTATCAAACTTTAACCATTCCTTAGTTAAGAAGGAAGTCAATCAAGTTTTGATATAATTACCTCTCATACCTTAACTGAACAACGTTTTAACTTCGGAATAGACAAAGTTTATCTTTTTAAACCTTTAACAACTTCCTTGCGAACCTCACGGATTCTATTTACGAATCCACTTCTTTTATAAAAACACTGATTATAACTATAGCGTTATAATCCCTACTTCTGATATATCTAACTTCAAAATATAACTTTTATTCCTTGATTTAACTAAATAACTAAATAGGAAATTTATAAATAAATCATTTATAAATAAATCATTAAATCTTGATTTAAAATGGATAGTGTACTTTCCCGAATTCGATATAATCGAATTCCAACATATAACTCTCTTTCGAATAATCTCTATTCGATAACTCCTTTTTGAATAAACTATATTCGACAACTCTTTCTTCGAATAACTATATTCGATTAACTCTCTTCGAATGATTAACATTTGATTAACTCCTTTTTAACTCTATTCGATTAACAAATATTCGATAACTCCTTTTAACTCTATTCGAATAACAAATATTCGATAACTCCTCTTTTACTCTATTCAAATAACAAATATTTGATAACTCCTTTTTAACTCTATTCGAATAACAAATATTCGATAACTCCTTTTTAACTCTATTCGAATAACAAATATTCGATAACTCCTTTTTAACTCTATTCGAATAACAAATATTCGATAAATCCTTTTTAACTCTATTTGAATAA
Source organism: Allium sativum (assembly GCA_030737875.1). Classification (NCBI taxonomy): domain Eukaryota; kingdom Viridiplantae; phylum Streptophyta; class Magnoliopsida; order Asparagales; family Amaryllidaceae; genus Allium; species Allium sativum. The sequence goes on along the minus strand of CM060919.1, from coordinate 560,589,781 downwards.
CTATATTTGAATAACTTTAATCCCTTACTCTAATTGATTTACTCTATTCGATTAACTCTAATCGATAACTCTAATTGATTACTCTATTCGATTAACACTAATCGATAACTCTTTTCAATTAACTCTAACTCAAATCAATTAATTCTAACTCTAATCAATTAACTCTAATTGATTAACTCTATTCTAACTCAATTTGATTTACACATTTTGATTAACTCCTTTGATTAACTCTACGTCCATATTCAGTTCCAAATATCGATGTTGAAATCGATTCTTACTTCTCTATATAAGTCCTGACTTATATATTCTAATTATCCAATGGTAAACATTTCATTTAATTTATAAAATATTATTTATATATTAATCTTCTCAATCTATCGGTTAGAACAGATTCTATTTAAAATCTTTGCTTTAAATCTATACCATGTTATACCCATGTGCGAAGCATGGGTCTAAACTTTCCTGATGTAAAATTCTATTCATTTTCCAAGTATTTTCATTTATAATCTATTTTTTACCAAATAAATCCCTTTTGATAATTCTATTTATTTTCTAAATAAATATTTCTTTTTTGATTCTATTTATTTTCTAAATAAATATTTCTTTTTTCGATTCTATTTATTTTCTAAATAAATATTTCTTTTTTCGATTCTATTTGTAAATGTTGTACAAACATATCCTTTTCATTTTCTATTTGTAAATGTTATACAAATATACCCTTTTCATTTTTCTCTATATTTATTTCCAAAATAAATATTTCTTTTCATAACATTCTATTTATTTTCTAAATAAATATTTCCTTTAACTCCTTTTATATTTGTTTCACAAATATTTCCAATTCATTTATATTCTTTTTACAAATATAATTAAATTTCAATGTACACTTTAAAAAAATCCCTTTGTATATTCCAGTATTTCTTATTTATTTCAAATGCCATATATCACTGTTCAGTATCACCCAGACACACACAATCAACAATAGATTGTATATCCCATCATATATCACAATATATATATGAAAACAGTAAAATAAATGTTGAGGAATCCAGTTAGATTCCTCCGACCTGTTTCCCTGCATCCACAGATGTTAAACACTATAATTAACAAAGATTTCATTTCAATATGAAATATTCTGCTAAAAAGAATCAATATTCGATTAACGATTTATATATATATCGTTATCTATAATTTCAGCCAATACATAAGCAATTCAACCAAACAGTTAACACATAGCAATCAATAGATAATTATCAGTTCTAAAAATACGTTATAGAAATATAACTGTTCAAAGTTGGTGAGTTTTACTCACATTGGACGATCATTGTTAATAACGATAACCATCACTTGATTCAACGGACAATTTATTTTGTTATAAATTGTAACGAGCTCCGATGGACTTCCAGTCAGTTCTGTCGTGTAGTGTCTGTTCATACGATCCCAACGGATCTTGTTTCGTCTGATTCTAACATCGTACGCAATAGTTATGATATCACGAAGTTAATACACATTTTAAATTAAATAAAAACTTGAGAGTTTTAATCTCGGTGGGCCTCACCCATTATGCCCGGCCCGACATCTCAACTTTCCACCCGTAATAAACAGTATCCATCTTCTCAAACTTGAACCTGTATCCTCCTCCTTATGGAAACTGCGCTAGTTACCTTCAACCAAAACTCCACCATTATATCACTTAAATTCATACCAAACTTAACGGAAATTCGTGTTATTGAACTCTCCTGCATGCTACGTTTATCCCTTATACACTCACGTGTCTTCACGCCCAGTATTTGAACTCCTGCAACATCAAAACATGGCAAGGCCGCTACCTCCATACTTAGTGATTCAACAAATGAGACACGCCATTACACTCCTCTTCACTAGCTCGTCCACTTCACCCCCCCCCTTCACACAGTAAAATTCTTCCACTCATCAATGAACTCGCACAGCAAAACTACACAACCGTGCTCCTTTCCAAACTCATCCTCCTGTCTCAACTTTACTCCTCTCTCAAATCATCACCCATTCAAACACTTCGCACTCAATACATGAATGGCGATTTCCATTAGGACCACTAAACCCAACATCGCAAATCCCACCTGTACGCCACCTGTATACCAACTCTGACACCAACACCCATCTTCTCGACATCATCTCCCCACTCCTACATCCTCAACAAACAAATCGAGACTCCCATAGAAATCCCGTCGATCGCTCCTAACCCAAGCCTTCCAAAAACTCTAGGACCACGGTAGCCTCTTGAACTCCTGAATGGTTGCCGCACTCTGTAATATGTATATATATTTGAAGAGAAACCCGTACTGATTACAAATACATATATACTTTGATTTATAGAATTTCTTTTGATTTTGATTTGGATTTCTTTGAAGACTCCATTTTCATGTTTTATGAAGAGATGGTGGCGGCTGAAGAAAATGAAGATGCGTGGACTTGTATTAGGTTTAGGGTGCTAAGGTAGTGGTATTTATAATGGTGATAAATATCTAGATATTTTGGTTAGATATTTATTTATATATTAATCCATTATATTCATGTCACGTGTTATAAGCTATTATGACTTCATATCAACCCGGAATTTCATGAAATTTGATATCCCGCTACACTACAATATTCAGACTCAATAAAACTGGTTTTGTCAAATTCCGACACTATTTGCAAAACCGGCTATTTTTAAAGCGCTAAATAAACCCCTTTAAATATATAAATATATTTAAAAAAATTAAATTTAATATTTAAAAATAAATATTATCGTATATATCACAATAGAATATCATACAGCTCCACTGGGATTTACCACTCGATATTCAAATCCCGGTTGAATCGATATTCAAATTTATATTGAAATTCCTTATACATATAGTTATAAATTATAAAGGAATTCCATAACGACTTTTCTAAAATTTGATTTGGACATAAATCAAAATCTACACAATGAAATCCCAATTTTTCTCTTCCACTAGAAAAATATACTTCACCAGCTCCGAACGTTTCTTGTTTCATGGAAATCCGATTTAAAACGGACCCTGTATATTCAGTTGAAGTTCGAATCGCCAAATAGCGAACTGTCGCGCCATTTGGAGCTCGATTTTAATTAGAATATAATTATACATTCAAACTGTCATTCAAATAATATATTCGTCATTCTAATTCAATTCAAAGCTGAATTAAATACTTTGAATTGTCCAGTTCACATTATATTGTCAATTCACTATTTCTGATTATTTCAGAAATTAAATATATTATTCTATTATTTATATTAATTAAATATTCAATATAATTTAATTAAACAACCATTTTCACTATTTAAATAATTAAATAAATTAATTATTATCCGTATAAATACAGGTCGTTACACAAGTGCTATAAAATAACATCATACGCCTCATTCTGATTCAGAATATTCTTTTATTAAAATATTCAATATTTTAGGGAAAGGTTCCCATTAATTTTATCAAAGATAAATTCTTTTAAATTTATTCTTTAATCTTTCTAAAATTAACAAGATACATTAAAACACCAATTTGGTTTTAATCTCCAAAAATCATTGTTTGATGATTATTCAAATTTAAGAAATTAATCTTATCTTTAACTGGGCTAAAGAACCAATGTCATTAAAAACACAGTTCACGACAAACCCAAAATCATCTTCCATTAAATATGGAATCTTCACAGAAATCAAATCAATATATAATCGATATAAATTTCTGTATCAGACTAATAATATAAATGGAATAACGGAAAGGCCTTTTAAATTCCATATATAGTAACAGTCTTCATTGACAGAAGCTCATCTCGATTATTACCAAATCGAATTCCATTCAATTCCAATATAATATATTAAATTAGAAAACTTTACTTTAGAAAATTTCCATTTAAATCTTAATAAAAGATTTATAAATTCCAAAATTATATTTTCACTGTTCATTGGGTTAAAGAACGAATGTCGTTAAAAAAACAGTTCACAGTAAACCCAATTCACATTTCATTTTATTCCAGTTACAAAATATAATTGGAAAATCTAATAATCTTAATTAAAAGATTTATTCTTTTCATACAGGGTTTAAGAAAAATGTCATTGAAGACACCATTTACGACAAACCCAAAATCCAATTTATTTTATTTATCTAAAAACACTGGATTATTATTCTAGTTGATAACTAGTTCATTTTGATAAAAATATATTTTTATCTTAAAAAAATTAGAATTTTTCATCCAAATTCTTTCCAAATCATTTATTAAGATTTTAACATAATTTTTCCATATCTTTAATAATTTTATTAAGGCCTATACGGTCGGTTTCCAATAACGGCCACCGAACTAAATCCATAGCGACCTTTTTTAAATTTGATTTCGACATAATTCCAAATCCAACTTTTAGATTTCAAATTTCTTATATTCATTGGAAAGTTCTTTTCGATACGAACCCAATGGTTCCGGTTTTAGGAGAATCCGACGTTCGGATCTCCCGTTATGTCAATTTGAAGCTAATGGTCAAAATTCGCGAAACGGTCGCTGGGTGGCGCGTTACATTCAGGCTATTTAAATATATATAATATGTATATTATATATATAGTTGATTTCCATTTAAATCGTATTTACAAAATATTTATAATTTCATTTCAAAACGATTCCAACTTCATTTTCAATTTTAAATAAAAATTGAATATTCTATATCTTTATCATATCAAAATGATAATATTTTCAAAATATTATATTTTTGAAATCACTTCTTTTCAACATTCATTATAAAATGATTAAAATCGATTGATAAATCCGTCCGGGTTGAAAATGGCGTTGGCTACTTTACTCGGCTTCATATTTTTATATTTTCACATTCATTCAAAATCGTAATCTTATTCTGCATTGAACATTATTTTAATTTATATATATATATATATATAATTCGTTTAGCGATTCCAAAACCATTTATTTCGTTACATGTAAAAAGAATATTATTAATGAAAAATATATATTTCATTATATGTGCATTTTATACGCTTCATATTCACATTAAAAAGAATATTTTAATGAACAAATATATATTTCATTACATGTACATTTTTTTTAGATTTATATATATACAATTAAAAATGTAATTTTTATTATTCAAAAATTCTATTCAATAATGAATATTTTATTCACTTCATTAACATGTTAAAAATAATATTTTTATCTAAAAAAAATGTATTTTAACATATGCTTCTTTTATTCTTTATACGTACAATAAAAATGCGATTTTTATTGTTAAAACATTTTATTTTAAAATATTCTTTATTTTAATGATTCTTTATTTTAAATTATTCTTTACACTAAAATGTTCTTTTCAATAAATTGTTCTTTTCATCAAAATATTCTTTTTATTAAAATATTCTTTTCATTAAAATATTATTTTACACTAAATGTCCCTTTTACATTAAAATATTCTTTTACATTAAATTGCCCTTTTTACATTAAAATATGTTCTTTTACATTAAAAATGTTCTTTTATTTTAAAAATGTTATTTTATTCTAAAGTGGTCTTTTATTCTAAAATGATATTTTATTCAACATTATTTATTATAAAACATTATTTATTTTTGAATCGGAATGTGACTCAATCAATTACCATATAATTTTAGTTATATGGATTTCACACACCGCGTGTATTCAACAATAATGATAAATAATCATTAAACAGTCCATCCACATCCAAAGTGAAAATTACAACTGTGTGAGCAGTAAAATAAATAAATAACGCTCGTCACAGCCTGTCAATCCATCGGTTGACATACAACTAAATATTGGGACTAGTGTATGTCAAAAATCATCCCAATATCCGTGTGGGGTTTTCAAACAACAAAAGTTTATTTAAATAAATCATTGGTTAATAAATTTAACCAATTTTCACCATTCAAATTATAAATGAATATTTATAATTTAATTCACTATCACATTAATATTAACATTTTTAATGTGTTAAACATTTCCAACAACACAAGCAACACACGATACAGTCAATTTAAATCGTCCATGGTTTGTGGACGATGGAAGTGATCTAACAAGCACTGTATGCAGTTTATAATGATTAAAACTGATATAAATCTACACTGGCAATTTTATATATTTTCAGTTATGAAAATAAATAAACAACTGTGCTGAAATTTTAGTGAGGAGTTCTCACCTTTGGTTTCCACTTCGTCATTCTTTAGCGGACGATTCGGATTCCGTTCTACTTCCATTCAGTTCCATCGTAGTCTTTTTCACGCGGTATATACATTAAAAATCATATTTTTATAACGCACCATATATTAAAAATCATATTTTTTTAACATTATATATATAAATATATAACCATATTTTCAATTTAAAACTACCTTGTAATAAAAAATTCCATTTTTATCACAATGTTATTTTATGTAAAAATTCTATTTTAAAAACAATGCTAATTTTATGATTAAAAACAATGCAAATTTTATGATTAAAACAATTCTAATTATATGATTAGAACAATGCAAATTGTATGATTAAAAACAAAGCATATTTTATTTACAAAACAATGTATATTTTATTTTCTAAACAATGTATATTTTATATTTAGAAAAACAATTCTATTTTTATATTTAGAAAAACAATTCTATCTCATTATAAAAATCACATTTTTATTTTAAAGATATATATATATAAAAACCATATTTTTATTTTAAGCTATTTCTTTATAAAAATTACCTTTTATAGCAATGTTATTATATTGAAAATTTACATTTTAAAACAATGCTCTTTATTTTCAAAACAAATCTATTTATATTTTCAAAATAATGCTTTTTTATATTTTTAAAACAATGTTTATTTGTTTTCTAAACAATGTTATTTTTATTTACAAGAACAATGTTTATTTTAATTACAAAAACATTGTGTATTTTAATTTACAAAAACATTGTGTATTTTTATTTACAATAACATTGTGTATTTTTATTTACAAAAACATTATGTATTTTTATTTGAAACTATGTTATTTACTATTTAAAATTATGTTATTTTCTATTTAACTTTACTATTTTCTATTTGAAAACTTTACTATTTAAATTAATTGCTAAACAAAATTAATTAAGAATAAATTACATTTAACATTAGTGTTGCCACTTCTCCTTCGTCTTCTTCTTTATCGTTCTGAACATCTGAAGTCGCTCGCCTCTCTCTCCCTCCAAGCGCCACCAATCGAAACACCCTGGCCACAATCGGACCTCGCCACCCTAACCGCCGTCGAACAAGCCACCTCCACCCTTGAAACCGCCCAGCTCGGTGGGGTCCCCACTACCAAATCCGCGCCTAAAGTCGACACATTGGACCCAAAAATTCGATCACCATAAAAACTTGAACCCGATCATAGCCGTATGATATTGAAGAGGAAAGACTGCTCTCTGATTTTTGTTTTATAACTAGAGTTTAATTCGATTTGGATTGGGGTTGGTTAAGGATTGAAATCGGGAAGACGATAGCCATTAATTTAGTGTTAACGGCAGATGAAGTATAGGATTAGGGTTTACGTATTTCAACCGTATTTAGACATAGTATATTCTATATTATTTAATTATTTAATTCAAAAATAGCTTGTTAAACCATTTGAAATCCAAACAAGACCCAACGACTATCGCCCCTAGCTAAATACCACCATTCTAGACACAATGGGATATGTTTCGTAAGCCAATTCGGCTGTTTTAGTCAGTTTTTATCAAAATTAAAATATAAATCAATGTTAGTTAAATTTGAACACACATTTTAATTTACTAGGGCCACATAATGACTCCAAAAATTCCAAAAAAAAAAAAATCTATCTAACTTTTAACGATACGGTTCTAACAAAATTAATTTCGTTGAATTTGGAGATTGTTTGAAAAATGGTCATTTTCCAGTCGATTAAATTCAATTGAAATTGACAAAACACGTTTTAATTTGCCACGCAAACATATTATTTCCAAAAATTATGAAAATTGGAATCTAGCAATAATTTGACATTCCGGATCCAACAAAAGTGGTCTCGTCAAAAATGGAGGTCGTTTGCAAAATATTTATTTTTAAGGGTTGTATATTATATTAAAATATATATAAATTCTATAGCGACTTTTCTGAATTTTAAACTGGGCATAACTTTCAATTCCCGCTATGAAATCTGGATTTTTCACATTCGTTGGAATGATATTTTCAAACAGATTCAAATATTTCTGGTTTTACTAAAATCCGATTTATTTTGAATCCTGTACATTCATTTGAAATTTGAAATCGAATTTTCAAACTACTGCGCCATTTCAGGCTCGTTTTATAATTAAAATAAATTTATTCGTTCTAACTTCGATTTAAATAATTTTTCATCGTTATTATTTCAAATATTAAAATCCATTAAAAAATTTAAATTAAAAATTTTTAATTGGTTCAGAATTTTCGGGTTGTTACAATCTCCCCCACTTAAAATCTTTTCGTCCTCGAAAAGGAATGGAGCTGAAAGTTATTTTACTAATCAACTCAACATTCAATTCTAATCAATTTTCAATTCAGTTTAATATTAAATTCGATTTAGCTAAATTTATCATTCTTTCTCATATTGGTTAAATTAATTATCATTCCGATATTTTAATTAGTTAAACTAATTATCAAACATCACAACCAACAATCAATTAGGTGATTAACTTTTTAAATATATATAACTTTTATATATAGTCAAAAATCATATTTTTAGTGCTAAATCATAACAATAAACCCTAGCTAGTTTTGGATCTCACACCAGTCAGTTGGAAATTTATAGATATCCCACTTTCGAAACTCGAACATAAACACTGATGACTCTAGCAATCATCAGAATCATCTCCGAACGACTAGAGTGTGATTCTATATCTATCCAGTATATTAAAACTTCGAATATACGTTAATTACACATATATTCAAAATCTTTATATACTCGATTTTCCAAATTAAAATAAAATAATATGCTCAAATACGTATAATATGGTTTAAATTTTCAAAAAAAAATTGTTTTCATTTTTATTTTAAAAAATTAATACTCTTCACACTCGTTCTAGGATACTACTGATCCTATCTCTAACGAGTCGTTCTCATTGGATATTACTAATCCATTCTCTGATGAATTCTTTCGTTCGGTTCTAATGTGTCTTGTTCTCGAGCTCTGTAAACCAAAGCTCTAATACCAACTGAAACGACCCAAACTTCTCCGCAAAGGAAAGTACGGATCGTGTTGAGAACACGACAAATTAGAACACAAACAGAAGAACATTTCATTGCTTATTACAAAATTACATCAGAGTACAAGAATATATCAAAGTACAAATAAATATTACACATTAGAAATACAATATCATATATTTAAATTACATTTAAATAGCAGCGGAAAAATAATACAAAACACAACTGAAAGAAATACACGGATACAGAGCTTTCTGGACATCGCTTCAGCTGTAAACCAGGATCCTATGAATATAATATTTGTAAAACCAAAACTACTAGTTGCCCATGTGGAAAATAAGGGCATCCAGAGTTTAGGTTAAAACAATGAACTCCAGGTCAGTCATGGTACTGGTGTGAGAACTAAAACAGTTATTAGCTTGATTTTAAAATTAGGTAAATCACGGGACCACGCCGTATAACTTGGAACGGGTTTATTCCACATGAATCTTAGTTTAAAATAAAACAATGCAATGCTTTTTTGAAAAATGAAGCTATTATAAGACTCAGGTCCCATCACACATTGCAACGCAAGCCGGAGGATAGAGTTCTCCCTTATAATAGCCAAACATGCTTGATACATATAAAACAAATCATTTTGTTACTATTATAAGTGCATAGTGTTTAAAACAACTTCAAATATAAATAATATCAATCATAGACGACATGGGTACCATATATCATGTCAACATACTAGTTCTACAATCAAAACAGCATGATGTCGTATTGGAAGTTGGATTTCCATCTATGAACCAAGGCAAGGGATCATCCTTACCGAATTCGAGACACTCTAGCCCGTGTCTCAGGATATAGCCACAACTGCACCTGGAAGCGCCAGGGCCGGTCATCCGTCGATGATTGGCAATACCATAAACTATATGTTAGCCTGCCCTATGGGGCATAAAATAATCTGGTCAGTAATGTCGACCAGAACATCCATCGGTTACGTAGTGGTCGATATATCTAAGGCGCCTCTCTATCCATTAAGTGATAAGAAACTTCCACATAAGTAAACACTCTGGGCTTCATACTGTGATGTTACTTCTAGCTAGAAACTAACATATGTCCATTTCCCTGGGGTCCTTCTCCCGTTTCTAGTTCATACCGGGGTGTAAGGCTTGCGAAGTAACGCTATACACAAAGCTATGCTAATTAAATCTGTCTTTGATCATCAACCTCAAGGCTCTGCTTTTCAACAAAAGCCTTGGTCCATGCATCTTAGCATGCCACATTATCAATCCATACCATATCATTGATTTCTGACAATATACAACCTCAAAGCTCGTATGTCTTAGAGAAGGGTGTTAAGAAAGAGAACAAAATCTCTGCCACCAAACAGATATATATTTAGCAGAGATCAACGAATACAACATAAAGGAATACAACGTAAGACATACCATCCATTTACAAGTCTGTTCTGGGTCTGAACGAAACCGAAGGCACCTTATTCCACGTCCCATATGTCCAATACAGGAGAGAGGTCCTCGCATATCCGTCGATCTCCAAGTACGTTTGAACGATCACCACTTATTACCTTGTCTTGGGTGTATGGCCCAATCAAGACATCGGTAATCACCCAAACGATGTGAAGAACTCCGGTCTTCAACCACCGTCTTCATTTTCGACTCTTGATCGCCGTAGTAATTATTCAGAATGGGTTAAACCCGGTCTTTCCGAATAATTCGCGTATTTTATAATCAAGTGCTATAGAATCACATCATACGCCTCATTCTGATTCAAAATATTCTTTTATTAAAATATTCACCTTTTTAGGGAAAGATTCCCATTAATTTTATCAAAGATAAATTCTTTCAAATTTATTCTTTAATCTTCATGAAATTAACAAGATACATTAAAACACTAATTTGGTTTTAATCTCCAAAAATCATTATTTAATGATTATTCAAATTTAAGAAATTAATCTTATCTTTAACTGGGTTAAAGAACCAATGTCATTAAAAACACAGTTCACGACAAACCCAAAATCATCTTCCATTAAATATGGAATCTTCACAGTAATCATATCAATATATAATCGATATAAATTTCTGTATCAGACTAATAATATAAATGGAATAACGGCAAGGCCTTTTAAATTCCATATATAGTAACAGTCTTCATTGACAGAAGCTAGTCTCGATTATTACCAAATCGAATTCCATTCAATTACAATATAATATATTAAATTGGAAAACTTTACTTTGGACAATTTCCATTTAAATCTTAATAAAAGATTTATAAATTCCAAAATTATATTTTCATTGTTCATCGGGTTAAAGAACAAATGTCGTTAAAAAACAGTTCACAATAAACCCAATTCACATTTCATTTTATTCCAATTACAAAATATAACTGGAAAAATCTAATAATCTTAATTAAAAGATTTATTATTTTCATACAGGATTTAAGAAAAATGTCATTGAAGACACCATTTACGAGAAACCCAAAATCCAATTTATTTTATTTATTTAAAAACATTGGATTATTATTCTAGTTAATAACTAGTTCATTTTGATAAAAAATATATTTTTATCTTTACAAAATTGGAATTTTTCATCTAAATTCTTTTCAAATCATTTATTAAGATTTTAACATAATTTTTCCATATTTTTAATAATTTTATTAAGGCCTATACAGTCGGTTTCCAATAACGGCCACCGAACTGCATCCATAACGACCTTTTTTAAATTTGATTTGGACATAATTCCAAATCCAACCATTAGATTTCAAATTTCTTATATTCGTTGGAAATCTCTTTTCGATACGAACCCAATGGTTCTGGTTTTAGGAGAATCCAACGTTCGGATCTCCCGTTACGTCGATTTGAAGTTAATGGTCGAAATTCGTGAACGGTCGCTGCACGATGCTTTCTATTCAGGCCATTTAAATATATAATATTTATATTATGTATATATCATCGATTTCCATTTAAATCGTATTTATAAAATATTTATAATTTCATTTTCAGTTTTAAATAAAAATTGAATATTCTATAACTTTATCATATTAAAATGATAATATTTTCAAAATATTATATTTTGAAATCACTTCTTTTCAACATTCACTATAAAATGAATAAAATCGATCGATATACCCGTTCAGGTTGAAAATGGCGTTGGCTACTTAACTCAGCTTCATATTTTATATTTTTGCATTCATTCAAAATCATAATCTTATTCTTCATTGAACATTATTTTAATTTATATATATATATATAATTCGTTCGGCGATTCCAAAACCATTCATTTCGTTACATGTAAAAAGAATATTTTTAATGAACAAAAATATAAATCTACACCGGCAATTCTATATATTTTTAGTTATGAAAATAAATAAATAACTATGCTGAAATTTTAGTGAGGAGTTCTCACCTTTGGTTTCCACTCCGTCATTCTTTAGCGGACGATTCAGATTCCGTCCTACTTCCATTCAGTTCCGTGGTAGTCTGTTTCACGCGGTATATAAATTAAAAATCATATTTTAATAACGCAACATATATTAAAAATCATATTTTTGTAACTTTATATATATATATATAATCATATTTTTGATTTAAAACTACCTTGTAATAAAAAAATCCCATTTTTATCACAATGTTATTTTATGTAAAATTCTATTTTAAAAACAACGCTAATTTTATGATTAAAAGCAATGCAAATTTTATGATTAAAACAATGCTAATTATATGATTAAAACAATGCAAATTATATGATTAAAAACAATGCATATTTTATTTACAAAACAATTTATATTTTATTTTCTAAACAATGTATATTTCATATTTAGAAAATCAATTCTATTTTTATATTTAGAAAAACAATTCTATCTCATTATAAAGATCACATTTTTATTTTAAAGCTATATACATAAAAACAATATTTTTATTTTAAGCTATTTCTTTATAAAAATTACCTTTTTATAGCAATGTTATTATATTGAAAATTTACATTTTAAAACAAATCTATTTATATTTTCAAAACAATGCTTTTTTATATTTTTAAAACAATGTTTATTTATTTTCTAAACAATGTTATTTTTATTTACAAGAACAATGTTTATTTTAATTTACAAAAACATTGTGCATTTTTATTTACAAAAACATTGTGTATTTTTATATATAAAAACATTGTGTATTTTTATTTGAAACTATGTTATTTACTATTTAAAACTATGCTATTTTCTATTTGTAACTTTACTATTTTCTATTTAAAAACTTTACTATTTAAATTAATTGCTAAACAAAATTAATTAAGAATAAATTACATTTAACATGTGTGTTGTCGCTTCTCCTTCATCTTCCTCTTTATCGTTCTAAACATCTGAAGCCGCTTGCCTCTCTCTCCCTCCAAGCACCACCAATCGAGACACCCTGGCCACAATCGGACCTCGCAACCCTGACCGCCGTCGAACAAGCCACCTCTTCCCTTGAAACCTCCCAGCTCGGTGGGGTCCCCACCACCAAATCCGCGCCTAAAGTCGACGCATTGGACACCAAAATTCGATCACCAGAAAAACTTGAGATTGATCATATCCGTATGATATTGAAGAGGAAAGATTGCTCTTTGGTTTTTGTTTTATAACTGGAGTTTAATTCGATTTGGATTGGGGTTGGTTAAGGATTGAAATCGGGAAGACGATGGCCATTATGTTAACGACGGCTGAAGTATAGGATTAGGGTTTACGTATTTCAACTGTATTTACACATAGTATATTCTGTATTATTTAATTATTTAATTCAAAAATAGCTTGTTAAAGCATCCGAACTCCAAACGAGACCTAACGACTGTCGCCCCTAGCTAAATACCCTCGTTCCGGACACAATGGGATATGTTTCATGAGCCCATTCGACCGCTTCAGTCAATTTTTATCAAAATTAAAATATAAATCAATGTAAATTAAATTTGAACGCACATTTTAATTTACTGGCGATACATAGTGACTCCAAAAATTCCAAAAAAAAATCTAGCTATGTTTTAACGATACGGTCCTAACAAAATTAATTTCGCCGAATTTGGAGATCGTTTGAAAAACGGTCATTTTTCAGTCGATTAAGTTCAATTGAAATTGACAAAACACGTTTTAATTTTCCACACACACATATTAATTCCAAAAATTATGAAAATTGGAATCTAGCAATTGACATTCCGGATCGAACAAAAGTGGTCTCATCGAAAACGGTGGTCGTTCGCAAAATAATTATTTTTAAGGGCTATATTTTATATTAAAATATATATAAATTCTACAGCGACTTTTCTGAATTTTAAACTGGGCATAACTTTCAATTCCCGCTATGAAATCTGGATTTTTCACATTCGTTGGAAAGATATTTTCAAACAGATTCAAATATTTCTGGTTTTACTAAAATCCGATTTATTTTGAATCCTGTACATTCATTTGAAATTTGAAATCGAATTTTCAAACTACCGCGCCATTTCAAGCTTGTTTTATAATTAAAATAAATTTATTCGTTCTAACTTTGATTTAAATAATTTTTTCATCGTTATTATTTAAAATAAATTATTTTAAATATTAAAATCCATTAAAATTGTTAAATTAAAAAAATCTAAACTGGTTCAGAATTTCAGTTTGTTACAATATGCGATCATTGGAAATACTCTGTCAGACATTCGTCCATACACGTTCGTTCTGGGATTGAATGAAACCAAAGGAACAATTTCCATTAATAGAAAAAGCGTTTGCACTGTACTCCGTCTCCGATTATCTTCATATAATCTAATTCACAACGCTACTGCCAATACGGAGTGGTTCTCAGATAAAAATCCAACCGGTCTCTACATATTGACAACGATATTGGCAAACACTTCGATAGTCGGTTTTTTAACTATCGAAGAAAACAAACATCCATTCAAAGCATCAAACAATCACTGGCCCTTTAATTTATTATTTCATTAATTAAATCACGTCTCCATTTCCTTATTAATATTTGTTAACATGGTATTTTCGACAATCATCTCGACCTCTTACGCTATTTGGAAAGCATTTCCATATATCGCCTTCTTTTATTTTCTATACTTAGAAAATATATACTATTTATAATTAGAAAACATTCAAATTACTTATCACTTTCATGACCATTCGTTTATTTCAATACTTAGGAATATTTATCTTTGTATTTCCAAAATTCCACTTGCTTGGGTTAAATCGATTGTTGTGTAAAACATTGTTACAAACAACCCAAAATACTGCATTCAACTAACTCTTATTCAAATATTTCTCTTCGAGACTGGATCTTGCTATTTATCGGTTAAAATGAAATCAATCAAGTTAGGGTATAACTACCTCTCAGACCTTGACTGAAAAGATCCTTAACTACAAAACGGACAAGACCACTTACCTCGAGTAATCAACATCATAAAAACCAATTATTCATTTTTAAACCCGTGCACGTTTCTCTTTCTAGTTTTACCAGATTTAATTATAGATTTCATATTTGTTTATAACATTGTATTTTTAAGTTTGTTTGCTTATCGAATTCTATATATATCAATACATTGATTTTATAGTTATCCAATTTTCTTAAAAATATTCTAACTCCTTAAATTTTCGGAAAATTTCGCCATAACCTCCTTTGTATGGGGTCTGTAACACCCCACCTCCGTTAAGGTCACTCACAAAAGGAATGCCTTAACTTCAGTGGAGCGTTTTGGGAAAAAGATGCAGATAAATTACAAGACAGACAAATAAAGCAGCGGAAAAGAATAAAAACTTTACTTTATTGATAAAACAACAGCTTGGTAAAACAGCTTGTACAAAGATTGTTTTCTAACACCAAAACCAACACTACCCAGTACAACAAAGTATATGTCTTGTTTAATAAAATAAAGAAGCATAAAAATAACACTGATATTCCCCAGTAAAGCATGAAACAGCCATAGCAGTGGAAGAGAGAGAGAGAGAGAGAGTCCAAAGTAATACATCGACTATCTTCGAGCTTGGAAAGAAAATTGAGCTAAGTGGTAACATTCCCTCCATGTGAACCTTGGGGGTGGGGGAACGGAAGAAAAGAAAGCAAAACAAAACAGAGTCAGGCATAAGCCTGGTAAGTCCAGTGACATTCAACATGTAAATAGGTAAAAGCATCATGACATGAATAGACTGGATACCAAACCATAACCATGATAATAAGAATAGCAAGACAACAAATGATGATCGTTAGATATGACAAGGTAAGATACACTGAATGCTCTTCTGTTCTTTCTCTGATTTCCTATTTTCTCTGCACCACCCAACTAGCATCTTAACTAGTGTCTTTTATAGAACGATTCTTATTCCCTACTAGTGTCCCAACTAGTATCCTGTGAAAAAGGATCTGTATCCCCTACTAGTGTCCCAACTAGTATCCTATGTTATATAATAAGGTGATCCCATCCCCACAATTGTGGTAGCCTTCGGGTATACATCTAGTATGAGGATCTTATCTCAATCAACCTATTTTCCATGAAGATGTTAGATGTACCCTTAATACCCTATCGATCGGCTCCCTACTTGTATTAATTTTCCTTGTGTCTGTGTCAATCGGCCCTCTCTTGGATGTAGATACCCTGTGCTAGCCCCACCATAAGGCGTATCAATCCCTATGAAAGCGACCAGACACGATTCAAGTTGCCCAGTGTATACTACTGATGCCCAGTGCCTGCTTTTCCACTACGGAGCACATGCACGCCCATACTCCGTCGGAACTACACTGCTACACCCCCTGCCGCTATTTTGACCGCTTATAATCAGCCCAGTAATCGTGCCCCACCCTGCCTAGTTCAGGGTACCATGATACATCTATGTGAGTTACTGCCGAAATGGGTCCCCGTTACTAGGGTTTCCTACTGGTTAAGTTTGTGGGCCTATATATATACAAATATTACCCACTTACACGAGATGTACTTAACTCTCCCACCGATTCAAGCACGTTTATTCAATGGTTAAGTTTGTAGGCCTTTATATACTAATATTACCCACCTACACGAGATGTACTTAACCCTCCCACACATCATGTTGTATTGGTTAACTGTTTTCTATTAACTTAACCCCGTTAATTCATCATGTCATATTGGTTAAGTCTTCCCCATTAACTTAACCACATTCATTCATCAAGTTATATCGGTTAAGTGTTGTCCATTCATTTAACTCAACCCATCCACTTATCATGTCATATTGGTTAAGTGTTTCTTATTAACTTAACCCTTCTCATTCATCATGTTGTACTGGTTAACTTAACCCTGCTCACTTGTCTAATTAACATGTTATAACGGTTAAGTGCTCTAAATTTACTTAACCCCACCTTCTTGTCTAATTAACATGTTATAACGGTTAAGTGTTCTAAATTTACTTAACCCCGCCTTCTTGTCTAATTAACATGTTATACGGGTTAAGTGTTCTAAATTTACTTAACCCCACCTTCTTGTTTAATTAACATGTTTTAACGGTTAAGTGTTCTAAATTTACTTAACCCCACCTTCTTGTCTAAATAACATGTTATAACGGTTAAGTGTTCTAAATTTACTTAACCCCACCTTCTTGTCTAATTAACATGTTATAACGGTTAAGTGTTCTAAAATTACTTAACCCCACCTTCTTGTCTAATTAACATGTTATAACGGTTAAGTGTCGCCTATTCATATATTACTTAACCTTACCATTCTTAGCATGTCTGTTTATTGGCATTAATTAATTTATTAATGCCCCAACCTCTCACATTAGAACTGTTGTTTGCAGTTGCTGGATGTGTCGGGCAGTTCCGGGCAGACTTCTACCGCAAACTCATTCTAATCTCGGGTTTTGGGTTAAATGCGCTAACCTCTCACATTAGATCTGTGTTATTGTGGTTACTGGATATGCCGGGCGGTTTCGGGCAGTTTTACACCACAACTAAATCTAACCTCGGGTTAGGCATGTTTATATTTTAGCATATTTACCATAAATGTCCAGGTCTAGATTTTATATGCTAATCATCCCAAATTCACAAAACTAGTCATGTTCCAATTCTCAAGTTATACCCCAACAAAGTTGATTGCAAGTTATGCCCCACAAATTTAAATTCAAGTTATTACTCAAAATAGGTTACACCCAAGTTTCCCAAATTTGCAATAATAGTCATGCCCCAAAATCACAATATACATTATGCTTGGCGTCCCAACGAATAGTTATGCCCAATCTAGATTTATATTCCAATTTACAGTTTACGCCCAATCTAGATTTAATATTTCAATTTACCCCAAGTTCGCAACAATAACAATTATGCCCAAAACTTGATTTATATGCCAATTAACCCAAACTTGCAGTTATAATGATAATAATGCCCCAATATCAATTACAAGTTATACCCAAATCTCAATTACAAGTTACGCCCAATAGTACATAACATAGATTATGCCCAATTCCCCCGTATTCCAATCGTATATATAACAAGATTTCGTCTAGGTTCGAGACAACCTAGATCCATAATAAAAGGGGAAGAAAAGGAAACATAAAAGATTAGGCATAAAATAGCCATATGACGTTAGATTTGATAATATCAATATCAGGAACATAAAAGAAGTATAGATCTGAATAATTACATCGCATGCATAAATCTGATAGATTAGATTTGAATAACATCGCAGGAACAAATCTGATAAAATAGATTTGAATAACATCACAGGCACAAATCTGATAAAATAGATTTGAATAACATCGCAGGAACAAATCTGATAAAATAGATTTGAATAACATCGCAGGAACAAATCTGATAAAATATATTTGATAAAACTGAAAGGATTATCTCATAATCAGGTATAGCTTGGATTCAGATTATTACATGCCAAGAATTTCAATTAAGAATTCACATCTAAAAGTAACTTGAACTTACAAACAAAAGAACAAATCTTGTTTTCTGGGATCTGTTTTCTGAAACTGAAAAGCTATCCTTTGATGTAGAATAATATTCTCTAGTTTTGATTTGATTTGGGACTTCCTAACTTGCTTTCTAGTCTAGAGAAAAATGGAGGCTATGTTAGGTTGGCCATGGACAGCATGACGGCTTAAGAGAGAAATTTTATGAGGTTTTTGGGTTGAGAGTTGAGGTTGTTTATATAGAAGTTTAGATTAATATGAGCCATCAGATCAACCCTGGAGTAATCAGGGCCATTAAGATCAAAGAGAGCCAACCAGAAATCGCCACATATGCCCTAATGACTAAGAAATTGTCACTAGTACAGGATCTCGGAAGGGGTCTACCCCCCTTAAGGGGGGTCGACACCTATGTCTACCCCCCTTAAGGGGGGTCGACACCATTTGAGCAGGATCTTTCCTGCTCACTCGTCTTTGACTTATTTTGGTTTTGGAGATGATTCTGTGTATATGTATACACTTCCTTGCGTGTATACAAACTTCTATGGCTTATAACTTCTTCATACGTTGTCTGATTTACGCAAACTCTGATTCTATCCCAAGCAGAATTCCGAGACGAACACAATGGCGTAACCCATTTCCCTTAATTCCCACTTTTAAAATTAAGTATTCTTTAATTTGTTACTTTAATATTTACATGAAATACAGGGTGTTACATTCTCCCCTCCTTTAAAGGATTTCATCCCCGAAATCTCCAAGTCAAGGAGAACGTATACTAACATCCATCTACTCAACCATTCAATCACAGGCGTCCATTGTCCTTAAAAGGATTTCTAATGCTTTCATGATCATATGCATAGTGTTTACATGTCCTTATCTAATGCAAAATCAGGCGGTTTACTGATTCAGTTGACCTCCTTAATGTGAATTATGTCAGTGCTATGAGTCCATCATGCATGCAATTACTCCTAATCGTATTTTATAACTTCTATATGAGCGCCCAATCATTCATATAAATGAAACATCCATATGATAACACATCAAGTTTCAATCCATATACAAATAACTATATGCATATGCAACATGAAAGTGACTGAGCCGATCTAGTGCCTAACGTGTGTATGTGCATCCACGAGCAACCACTAGCAAACACTTGCATCCACTTGCATCCACCAAACATAACATGTCTCAAACACATGTTTACATCCCTTGGCTTCTACCTAAGGATCGAGGATAGGACTGAGAGGATATACTTAAAAGATAAAGACTAGCATGCAAATAAACTTTACACAAAAAGAGGAATCAAGGATATACCCTCAAAAAGGGTATGATGTGCGTATCTAGTCTTCAGTCTTCTACGACTTCTTGAGCTTCACTCCATTGTGCTCTTACTATCTTAACTTATCCATTTCGTCAACTATCTGAGAGTCTTTTCTTTGTGAAGTCCCTATTTAATTCAAAAGCATAGGTCTTACTCCTAGCAATGCCAACTACTAACTTAACCAAAGGTTTTTAAATCAAAGTTTGATATGTATCCCGAACTTTTCCTTTTTATATCAAAATGGCGCCTAGCCCCGTGCCGCATGCATCCGTGTATACCGTAAACATTTTACTACCGTAAGGTAAAAGTCAAAACTGGGACCGTTGTAAGAGCCCTCTTCGATTGTTGGAAAGTGACATCACAACCAATATCCCGAGCAAAGGTTAGATTCTTCTTCGTCAATCTTGTAAGTGGGGCTAATACCTTCGCAACGTCCTTAATGAATTTCCTATATTAGCCCGCTATTCCAAGAAAACTTCTTACTTCTATTGCGTTCTTAGGAATCTTCCAATCTTGGATTGCCACCACCTTTTCAGGATCCACTGCTATCCCTTCCTTAGAGACCACGTGTCTTAAGAACCTCACCTTTTTCCTCCAAAAATGACATTTGGAGAACTTAGCTTTGAGTTGATGTGCTTGGAGGGTATCCAAGACTTCCCTTAGATGCAAAGCATGTTCTCATTCTTAGAGGAAACCAAAATATCATCTATGCACAAGCGATGTGAGCCGTTCGCCTTTGTAACGAAAACGACTGGAGCACCCCATTCAGAAATACTTCGCCTTATGAACCCTTTTTCAAGTAACTCTTTTACTTGTTTATTGAGCCCTTCCTTTCCCTTGGAGTCCTGTGTCGTACAGGTAATGCAACTGGCTTTTCATTGCCAACTAGATATATGCGGGAGTCTATATCGCGTTTTAGGGGACAAACCCCTAACCTAATCAAAAACATCTGCGTACTCATGGACTACTCTAACGGATCGCAAATCGTCAATAGATGCATCAAGTGATTCTAGATAGCTAAGCCTAACTGATCCCGTAATATCACACGAAATCTCGAGGGTACCCAAGGCAAGTCAAAAGTCTAACCACCCTCCTTTCACAAATACTAGCTAACCAATCCATGCCTAGAATCAACCCATAGCCCATGAAACCAAAAACATAAGCATTACACTTAAACTTAATACTTAATATAGCTATTCTCAAATCCTTACAAACCAAAGATAAATGAGCCGAACCACCAACTGGATTAGAGAAGATAATGGGATCTTCTACTATACAAGCACAAAGGTGCAGAGACTCAACTATGGAAGCAGATATATATGGATGTGAAGCGCTAAAATCAAAAAGAGTACCAACAGGATGATCAAAAAGAAAAACTAAACTTTTTCAATAGAATCTTTACTACCTCTCTCTCAGGTACGCTGGCGGTGAGAGCATGCACTTGCCCTCCGAAAAATCCTATCCTTTGTTCTTGCCTTTGTCCTTAATTATATGACCAGTTATACCATAATAAAGAAACTTCCTCTTGTCTTAGGTTTTACTATTCTTTCCTTCTTATGAACCAAGTCCATATCCATGAGTTTCTCGTCCTTGGGTTGTGCTCCTTAGCCAAACTCCCTCATTCTCATCTTTACCATCCTTGTGTAACATGTTGACAGGTCTCTCGAAAGCTACCTCCATCGCACGGAAAACCCTACAAAGCTTGAAAGAAAATTAGCCGCAGGTGAAACTACTGCGGTTATAGATAGAAGTTGGGCACTTCTTCGCCCTTTGACAGGTGTCGTAGTCTCATCAAGCCTACGGAACCATGCAGCGATGAGGTTACCTCCCAGAAAGCCAGGAGCCCCGGAGACTCAGTAAAGAAGGAAAACAAGGGTTCATATAGAGAGTCAAAAGATAGTGCATATGGCTTTGGGGATTATGACTTTAAAACAAAACTCTTCTTTAGAAAATGCTTCTTTTAAAACCGTCTTGAAAATAAAAATTTTCAAATCTTTTATCTGATCCAGTAACCTTCAGCTCTGATACCAAGTGTAACACCCCACCTCTGTTAAGGTCACTCACAAAGGGAATGCCTTAACTTCGGTGAAGCGTTTTAGGTAATAGATGCACATAAATTACAAGACAGACAAATAAAGCAGCGGAAAAGAATAAAAACTTTACTTTATTGATAAAACAGCTTGTACAAAGTATGTTTTCTAACACCAAAACCAACAATACCCAGTACAACAAAGTATTTGTCTTGTTTAATAAAATAAAGAAGCATAATAATAACAATGATATTCCCCAATAAAGCATGAACCAACCATAGCAGTGGAAGAGAGAGAGAGAGAGTCCAAAGCAATACATCGACTATTATCGAGCTTGGAAAGAAAACTGAGCTAAGTGGTAATATTCCCTCCCTATGAACCGGGGGGGAGGAAGAAAAGAAAGCGAAACAAAACAGAGTCAGACATAAGCCTGGTAAGTCCAGAGACTTTCAGCATATAAATAGGTAAAAGCATCATGACATGAATAAACTGGATACCAGACCATAACCATGATAATAAGCATAGCAAGACAACAAATGATGATCGTTAGATATGACAAGGTAAGATACACTGAATGCACTTCTGTTCTTTCTCAGATTTCTTATTTTCTATGCACCACCCAACTAGCATCCTAACTAGTGTCTTTTATAGAACGATTCATATTCCCTACTAGTGTCCCAACTAGTATCATGTGAAAATGGATCTGTATCCCCTACTAGTGTCCCAACTAGTATCCTACGTTATATAATAAGGTGATCACATCCCCACAATTGTGGTAGCCTTCAGGTGTACATCTAGTATGAGGATCTTACCTCAATCTGCCTATTTACCATGAAGATGTTAGATGTACCCTTACTACCCTATCGATCGGCTCCCTAATTGTGTTAATTTTCCTTGTGTCTGTGTCAATCGGCCCTCTCTTGCGTGTAGATACCCTGTGCTAGCCCTACCATAAGGTGTATTAATCCCTATGATAGTGACCCGACACGATTCAAGTTGCCCAGTGCATACTACTGATGCCTAGTGCTCGCTTTTCCACTCCGGAGCATGTGCACGCCCATACTCCGTCGAAACTACACTGTTGCACCCCATCCCGCTATTTTGACTGCTTATAATCAGCCTAGTAATCGTGCCCCACCCTCCCAAGTTCAGGGCACTATGATACATCTATGTGGGTTACTGCCGAAATGGGTCCCCGTTACTAGGGTTTCCTACTGGTTAAGTTTGTGGGTATATATATATATATATATATATATATATATATATATATATATATATATATATATATATATTACCCACCTACACGAGATGTACTTAACCCTCCCACTAATTCAAGCATGTTTATTCAATGGTTAAGTATGTGGGCCTATATATACTAATATTACCCACCTACACGAGATGTACTTAACCCTCCCACACATCATGTTGTATTGGTTAAGTAGTTCCTATTAACTTAACCCCGTTCATTTATCATGTCATGTTGGTTAAGTCTTCCCCAATAACTTAACCCCATTCGTTCATCAAGTTATATCGGTTCTGTAATGTCCTAGAAAAAGTCGATCTTGGTTATCCGATATACAACACATATCGAACATCTAAGGATCGAAAATACCGGTAGTTAATGAAAGAAGTTAGAGGGGGAGAATAGAAGAACACAACATCAGAGTAACACGAACCTCACAGCGGAACGAATAACATATAATATATATCATAACTTTGAAATATTAATCTGTACTTGAATATACTTATCATTTCCAAAGTACAACAGTTACAACACAGCGGAAATAAACTATAGCTATATGATCCTGAAGCCTCCTGCTCCAGCTCTTCAAGTATCTGTAAATCCCAACTACTTGATAGCCCATACAAAATTGGGCACCCAAGAGTTTAGGGAAAACAAAACAAAACAAACTCCGGGTCAGTCATGGGACTGGTATGAGTAAAACAATTTATAACAGTTTGAGCAATAAAACGATATCTCATAAGACCACGTCGTATAACGGAACGGGTTTTTCCTTATGAGAATCCAAAATAATCTTTATATTAAAACTCATTGATATTATGATAGTGTCTATCAACCACAATATAATAATCATCTAGCAGAAACGCTTTCATCTCACGTTCTACATATATAGTATACAATAAAAACTGCAAGCACGTATTGGGTAATGGATTTCCAACTATGACAAGGTATGGAACCACCTTTCGCTAGTGTACCTCTATAGAGGAATACACTGGGTTCAACAAGAACATCTTGCAACCCAGCCACACATGACCGACCACTTGTTTCGCTTAAGTGTATCGAATGTATATCACCAACGGTTGGGATCAGCAACCGTTTCCCGAATGGGACAGCATCGACAATAGATTTTTAGAAGTAAATGAAACTCTAGATCAAGTGATTATACACCCTAATAGGTGCGACCTACATAGCCATAATGCCTGCCCGACTTTTTTCATTTCCGGATGTGAGGCTAGAGGCCACGCTTATCTCTGACAGAACACACGTTTATTCACTTTGAATGTCACATCGTCATACCCACCAAATCACAAATTGATTTCCCCAAAAATACCACGGGTATACAGCTAAGAGAAACGAATTCCTCTGCCACCAAACGTAAATACGTTTGAAGAGATCAACTTATGCGATCTATTAAATATACTATGTCAGACATTCTTCCAAACAGGTTGTCCTGGGACTGGACAAACCGAAGGCATTATTCAGTACATCCATCTTAGGCAATCTTTACCTAAGATTTATACAACAGCCCTTGCACTTTACTCCATCTTCAATTATCTTTGGCATATATGATTTGCAACGATTATGCCAATATAGAGTGGTTCTTCGGATAATAATTCAACCGGTCTCTCCATATTAACGACGTTAAAATGGTCAAAACTTTGATGTTCGGTGAGTTAACTATCAAAGAAAAACACGTGTGCAAACAACGATATTATTTCCAAATGGAAATTATATCGATCGATCATCATTGAACATTTATCTCTTTAGTTCATTAATTTACTTATCTCCTGTTTCCATATATTCAACATTTCTTATTTTCTAAATTTAGAAAATATACGTTATTAACAATGGAAACATTTTCATTTCTTGTTTTCTATATTAGAAAACATTTCTGATTCTTATTTGGAAAACATTTCCAAAGCTCCTTCATTTGGAATAAACAGATGTTTAAATAAAACATCGCTATGCCAACTTAAACCATTTACTAAATTCACTTAACCATCATTCACTATCAAACCTTACCATTCCTTAGTTAAGAAGGAAGTCAATCAAGTTGGGGTGTAATTACCTCTCAGACATTAACTGAACAACGTTTTAACTTTGAAATAGTCAAAGTTTATCTTTTAAATCATTAACAAACTTCCTTACGTAACTCTCTCGGATTCAATTTACGAATCCACTTCTTTTATAAAAACATTGGTTATAACGATAACGTTATAATCCCTACTTTCGAAGTATGTAACTTCAAATATAACTTTTATCCTCTAATTTGAATAATTAACCTACTCTAATTTAATTATAAGTAAATAAATCCTGATTTAAAAACCGGAAAGTAAATAATACTTTCCCGAATTTGATAAAAAATTGAATTCGACGTATAACTCTCTTTCGAGTAATCTCTATTCGATTAACTCCTTCGAATAACTAATATTCGATTAACTCCCTTCGAAGAACTTATATTCGATTACCGCACTTCGAATAACTTATATTCAATCATCTCTCTTCGAATAATTTATTCGATAACTCCTTTCGAATAACTAAATTCGATTAACTCCTTTCGATTAAACAAATCGATAAATCTTCTCGAATAAGCTATATTCGATAACTCTACTTCGAATAAGTGATATTTGATAACTCTACTTCGAATAAACTATAACTCGATTATCTTAACTTGATAATCTTAACTAGATTACTTAACTCGATTGTAACAACCCGCATTCTACGCATCGGAGGATCGTAGAATATTTATTTCTTTCACATACGAAGTCGTAAGATCATATAGAGTTGGGAAACGACTATTGGGGTCATTTCCCATGTTCATGATTTTTGCCGATTTTTAAATGACCGTTTTGCTCATAGCTGATATTGTTTCGCCCATAACTTTTGATTTGAAAGGAGTTTTTATCTGAAACCACTTTCATTGGCTTCGGATGATGGTTTACCTTTCCGTAGAGTGGTCACATGTGGAAAACGGACTTACTGTTTGGGAGATATGGCTGAAATAAGGTTTGGAAGGTGAAAAACTGCTTAACCGGGCCAATAGGGTGATTAGTGAATGCGCCCATAACCCATTTCGGGATTATGGTTATGGGGAGGCTGAAATGAGTTAGGGTTTCATTTCATTTCAGTTTTCTAGCCTCCACTTACCTCTAAGAAACCCTAAAAATGGCCTCCAACCTCTAAATCACCTCCAAATCACTTTCTACTTGAAGATTGGGCTTAACAACATCAAATCAAGGGAGATCCTCACCAAATCAACATCAGAGTTGCTGTTTAGCATTGGTATTCGCACCAAATCAGAAATTTATTTCAGATCTAAGTTTTATTTGTGGCTAAGGTGAGTGATTTGCATAGTTCCTCACTAATTATGGTTAATTAAGGGTAATTAGTGAAGATTAGCGAATTTATACATTAATAAATTCTAGAAAAATATTTACAAATTTTTAAATGATGTTTTAGACCTCTGATATGAACTTGGGTTAATTTGGTTAAGTTTTGCTAATCCTATCATTAGTTATGCTTGAACATGCTTAAGGGAAAATATGGGGTTTTGGCGATGTTTGATCTATTTTAACCTATCATATTGATGTTTTGGTGATTAAGGTCACCTCTATTTGTTGCTATGACTTTGTGGTATGCTTTGTGATTGACTAGAATAGTTAGAATGGTCGAAAACGTCGTCGAATGGCGTAAAACACTCGCTGGAAAAGTTGCAGAAAAATGATGCAGGTTTCGGATCGGAGGGATGGGCTCGGACCGGATTGAGGAATGGGCAAGGGATCATCGAACCGAACCGAGGCTTGGCACAAGGGTAAAGTATGGCAAAAAGGAAGGCCACAATGGTTGAGCTGGGATCAGAACGCGACCAGGAACCCGAACCGAACCGATGGAGCAAGGGTACATCGAACCGAACCGAAGCAAGTACATCCGACCCGAACCGCTAGAAGGACCCCGACCCGAACCCATAGATGGAGATGGACTTGGAGACCCCGACCCGATCCGGAGCACATGGAAGATACCGATCTGAACCGACAGAGAAGAAGGATAGAGAACCGAACCGACCCAGTGATGACCAAAAACCCGAGATGCAAAGGTAGTCCAAATAGGAAGTTAGAGCTTAGGATCCAGTTGGGAACCAATGAGTTCACTTCATGGTTGGGCTTTGCTGCGGGACGTGTGCTAAGGAGTTGTCAACGTTCATAATTTCGATTCACCACTGAAAAAGAATGATAGGCTACGTATCAGTGCAGTAGAGTCATCACGACTTGAGAGGCAAAGTGATCGTGGCAGGACTACGTATCAGTGCAGTAGAGTCATTATGACTCGAGGGGGCAAAGTGATCGTAGTAGGACTATGAGCCAGTGCGGTGGAGCCCTTGTGACTCCATGGGGAAGAGTGGACATAGTAAAGAATTAGTAAGGCTATGAGCCAGTGCTGTGGGGTGTGTACGACTCCATGGGGCAAAGTGGACATAGCGAAGGATTAGTGGCTATGTATCAGTGCAATGAAGTCGTTGCGACTTCATGGGGCAGAGTGATCATAGTAAAGTTTTGGGTGATCGAAGTGGTGGATATCGTATGCTTTACGCACTGAGTGAGTGATGTGAGGATGGTTGCTATGCTTGATTGTTTGCCATCACTTTGACATGCACACCCCCACCCCCGTATCCTTTACACCATCTGTTTAGTAGCACCTAAGAGTGTTGTACAGTATGTAGTGCTAACTCTTTGGTTGCAGGTCCAGGTTCAGGTATGGTTTAGTATACATGTTATTGTTCTGTTTAGCTGCTTATCGCTCATACCAGACTTTTGTCTAACCCAGAGTTTTATGTCTCTTCTTATTACTTTAGGTGCTCCAAAACGAGCAGACTAGAGACAGGTTAGCTGGTGATGCACGAGTAGCTAATCTGGAGACGAGCAGGAGGCTCCCACGTATGATATATATAGATATTCTCCCTGTGTCGTTGGTGGTCACTACTTGGGCATTAGACGTGTACCTCCCTTATCATGCTTTTGCTTTTAGAGACAGTTTGAAAAGTTGTAATAATGATGTTGTGGAACATAAGTTGTATCTGGATTTTCCGCTGCTATGATAGTTTGTTTTCAGCTTATGCACTGTCTCACCTGTTTATAGTCAAGTATATGTTATTATTATATTTTTATCCCTTGCGTTGTGAGACATATTACAGGTTCTTTATTGATTCTTCGTTTTCTTTCTTTCTTCTGACGACCGTCCTGTGCTAACTGGACATGTCTATAGCGCACTTTTGGAGTAAATGTCGGTTGGTGCAGAGCGGGCCGTCACATTGGTGTCAGAGCTCTAGGTTGCGTAGTTAACCTAGGGAAAGACACTAGGGAGAGATAGTATGTAACACCCCACACCCGCTAAGGTCACTCACTAAGGGAATGCCTTAGTTTCGGTGGAGTATTTTTAGTGAGTATAGAACAGAAAAATTATAACAAGACAGATATAAGTAATACTTGAAAATTAAAACATCATTTCATTGCAGCGGAAAGTAAAACATGTTTGGTTACATCACAAAACCATAACAAGAGTCAAGTACATAATATCCATCCTGATAAAATAGAAGTACATAATCCCACTACATAGATAATAGCCATAATAGAAGAGATAAACCGAGATTTACTTCTACGGTCCAAGCCCCAAAAAATAGATATAGCGGTCTGATCCAAGCCCACTAGTGCTAGGCCCACTCTGATAACCTGAGGGTTGGAAAAAAAGATAAAAAAACAACGGGATCAGACATAAGTCTGAGCGAGTCCTATAACCTTAACAATACAATCATTAAAGTAATTAGGGTATGATATAAACAAGGTACGGTACCTCTGGGGATAATGACTACACTAAGTAGCCAACTAAACACAGGATGTACTAAGATAACCGAAAAGACGCATTTACCCACCCAAGGATAATTACTACACTGCACCACCCCAGATCTACCCACCCAAGGGTAATTCCTACACTGCACCACCCCAGATCTACCCACCCAAGGGTAATTCCTACACTGCACCACACCATATCTACCCACCCAAGGGTAATTCCTACACTGCACCACACCAGTTCTACCCACCCAAGGGTAATTCCTACTTAAAGGTTGATCCCACTAAGTGTACTTAGTAATTTTTAATAGTAGTTTCGTGTACCCCTAGCTGACTACATAGGTGTCGTCTGCCCCTATCTCCACTAGGTGTACCCACTACTCCCCAAGCGATCGGCTCCCTAACGTAGATACCCGTGTTGGCCCCACAGTGGGGTGTATCATTCTCCAAAGTGGCAACCTGATAATATCAATGGTGCACGGCTTATACCTACACGATGCAACAACGTCTTACTTACCAGCCCGGGTCCACACACGCATATGAAACCCGTTGGACTTGCGTTGCCACCGCTAACCCGTTTTGGCCTCTTACAGTCAAGCCCAATATGCGTGTCCCGTCCTCGACTTGGGTCGAGCCCACAAAGATACGTTTGGGATATTGGTTGAAATGGGCCCCCACAAGCTACCCACCTAAGCTTGTCATTTCTAGTGAATCCCACTTAACCCTTTAACCATGTCCACTTACATGTTATAAATTTTGGTTAAGTCTTTTAATCATATTTTAATTGCCACTCAAGGCACCCACTAGATTTCCACATGCCACCCAAGGCACTTACTTGATTCCCACATGCCACCCAAGGCACTTACTTAACCCTTTAATCATGTTTAATTACATGTTCCACTTTGGTTAAGTATTCTAATCGTATTTTCTATTGCCACCCAAGGCAACCCACTAGTTTCCTCATGCCACCCAAGGCACCCCCACTAGTTACTACACGCCACCCATGGCACCCACTTAACCCCTCATGCCCCACTACATGCTAATTTGGTTAAGTGTTTCTTAATTAATTAAGATCGTAACCTTTGTAAAGACCTCTCACATTAGACTGTCTTTTATGGCAGCTGGATATGCCGGTTGGTTCCGGGCAGCCTTACACCATAACAGAGTCTAACCTCGTGTCTTTACACTTGTCACGTATTTAGTTTATGACTAAGACCTCTCACATTGGGCCAATCATTTGTAGCCGGTCGGTTCCGGGCAGTCTTATGCTACAAAAGGGTCCAACCTCGTGTGTTAGTCGATTAATTACACCTAATTAATCACCCCCATAATTTGTATTAATTATCCCTAATTAATTACCAATTTCAAGAATATGGGTAGACCTAACTCAATAGGTAAATTCCCAATTCCATAATATGGGTAGACCTAACTTAATAGGTAAATTGCCAATTCCATAATATGGGTAGACCTAACTTAATAGGTAAATTCCCAATTCCATAATATGGGTAGACCTAACTTAATAGGTAAATTCCCAATTATGTCCATTCACTTTATGTTATGCTTAAGCATACCCATTTCACACCATTTTATTAACATGCATATTAACCCCATCGTTCCCCACGTAATTCGTTCTCATAACATGACATAATAAAAGGGAAGATTCATCACAAATGCCATGGGTTTAACCAACATAGCATATAACTTTATCATGGGTTTAAAAGGTGTCAACTTGCATATATGAGCATACATTAAACCCAACTAGCATTTAACCCAAACTTGCATGAAGCACATATGTCACAAAGGGGTAACTTGCATATGATTCTTATGTCATACAAAGGTGTGAACTTGCATAGCATGTCACATGTTAACTTGCATATAACCAAACACATAACTTGCATAACATGTTACATAAGAACTTGCATATAATCATGCACATAACTTGCATATAACCAAACACATAACTTGCATAACATGTTACATATGAACTTGCATATAATCATGCACATAACTTGCATTACATGTTACATATGAACTTGCATATAATCTCACATATAGCTTGCATAACATGTTACATATGAACTTGCATATAATCTCACATATAGCTTGCATAACATGTTACATATGAACTTGCATATAATCTCACATATAGCTTACATAACGTGTTACATATGAATCAATGTTCAACATAGTGTTTTGCATAATGAGCATCATAAAACATAACATTAAACTTGCATAACATATAGCATAAAACTTGCAAAACACACAACATACACTATACTAAACTTGCATAAACACATTGATCCACAAACATAGCCATATCTTATCATATCCTATCATAATCAATTTAACAATTGATTATTAAGGCTATATAAACTCACCACTAAACTCCAATAAGCAAACCCTTGCCAAAAATCACCCAAAAACTCTAGCCTTGAAAATAAAGCTTGCAACTTGATGATGAATGCAAGCTAATGATCACTCATACAACTTAAAAATGCTTGTATGAACATGAAAGCCTTCATAAAAATAGTTTAGAATGAGGATGGAGGCTAGGGTTTTGAGTGGAGGCCATGATCATAGAAAATTTTGGCATAGTTTAGTTAGAGGATAGGATTATGATCATTTAGGGCTATCTTAGGGTCTTATTTATAGGATTAGTTTGTGTTTTAGACCCTTGGATTAACCCTAGGTTATTTTAGGTCCGTCAGATTTCGTCCCAAGCCCTCCAACCCAGCCCAAAACTCAACCAGGTGCACCCAGGCCAGAATCAGCCGACAGGGCAAGTCGACAGCCCTGTCGACTGCCAAGTCGACAGGCAAGTCGACAGCCCTGTCGACAGCCAAGTTGACTTGGCTGGGCGGGAGTTTTCCCGCCTGGCCCCCATTTCTGCATGTTTCGAAATTCAAATTTCCCGAAAACTTCTTTGGGCCTTAACCGGGTCATACGGACTCCGATTTACAAAATTTCGGACTCTATTTCGCGTATTTTTCCGAGATGAACACAATGACGTAACCCGTTTCCCTTGATTCTCACATCTGAGATTATTAATTCTGTAATTAGTGAATATTAGTATTAACTGAAATTCGGGGTGTTACATTCTCCCCTCCTTAAAGGATTTCGTCCCCGAAATCTCTAAGCTAAGGAGAATGCATATCCTACCATCCAAACAATCATCTACTCAATCCATCAAACACGGGCATCCATTGTCCTTAAAACAATTTCTAATGATGTATGAGCATATGCAAAGAGTGTGTGTATATGTTCCCTATCTAATGTATGAACATATGCAAACCATGATAGTGCCACGCATCCAATATGTATGCGAGAGAACCCTATCGACACATACTATATCTACATGAGTGCACAATCATTCACCAAAATGCATCATCCATATGATAACACAACCATTATACATCCATAAATATAACTACCTACACACAATTATATGCAATATGCAATATGAAGTGACTGAGCCGATCTAGTGTCTAGAGTGTGTGTATATGCATCCACGAGCAACCACTAGCAAACACTTGCATCCACATGCATCCATCAATCATATCATGTCTCAAACACATGTTTCAACCATAGGTTTACCCTATCTAAAGGTCAAAGGTACTAACGAGAGGACATACTACAGATAAGATAAGTACTAGTCAAACGATAAAGGAGAAATTAAAAGGCATGTCCTAAAAAGGAATGGGTATAATGAACGCATCTTCTCTTCCGTCTCTAAAGTAGCGTTGCTCTCATCTTCTCCCCATTGCACTTTGACTAGTTGAACCTCTCGATTCCTCAACTTCCTAGTCTCTGACTCAAGGATGCGAGTAGGAGCTCGTCGAATCGTCTCATCACGCTCTATCTCTACTTCTTTAAGCAAGCTCGGCTCTACCACCTCAGCGGTCTCATGTAGGCACTTCCTCAAATGTGACACATGGAATACATCATGTACACCACTAAGCCTGTCGGGCAACTCCACTCCATATGCCATCTGTCCAATCCTTTCCTTAATAGGAAACAGTTCAACAAACCTTGGTGCTAACTTTCCAACAGATCCAAAGCGGATCACATTCCGTAACAGAGATACCTTGATAAAACCATGTCCCCAACATTAAACTTAAGCTCTGCTTTCCTCTTGTCCGCATAAGATTTCTGTCTGTCTTGCGCCGCTTTCATCCTTCTTCGAATCAAATCAATCTTTTCCGAAGTCTTTCTAACCATATCGGGCCCAAGCAAGATCTCATCCGTAGATTCCTACCAACATGTAGGTGATCGACAAGGCCTTCCATAAAGAGCTTCGAAAGGAGCCATGCACATACTAGACTAAAAGCTGTTATTATACGCGAACTCCACCAATGGAAGATACTCTTCCCCTGTACCTCCAAAATTCAAGATACATTGCTTCAAAAGGTCTTCTAAAACATGATTCACCCTCTCGGTCTGGCCGTCCGTCTGAGGATGATATGCGGTACTCAAACATAACTGAGTCCCTACCGCCTCTTGCAAACTCTTCCAAAACTCGCTAGTGAAGATAGGATCTCGATCGCTCACTATACTGGAAGGTACACCATGTAATCTAACAATCTCTCGAATGTAAACTGAAGCTAGCCATGCAGCAGTCCTCTTACTCTTCACGGGTATAAAATGGGCACTCTTAGTAAGTTTGTCTACCCCAACCCAAATTCCCGTATTACCCTTCCTCGATCTTGGTAATCCATTGACGAAATCCATCGAGACACTATCCCACTTCCATAGCGGAACCTCTAATGGGTGAAGCAACCCACCGGGTTTCTTTTGCTCCGCTTTTACTTGTTGGCACACCAAGCATCTAGCGACATACTCGGCCGCGTCTTTCTTCATACCGGCCCAAAAGAAAACTCGCTTCATGTCTTAGTACATCTTGTCCCTACCGGGATGAATGGTCATCTTCGAACGATGTGCATCATCAAGTATAGCCTTCCTCAAACCCTCGTCTTGCGGTACAAAAAGTCTACCGTCTCTACGCAACCACCCCTTACCATCTAGGGTGTACCTACTCAAATGGCTGGACGACTCCCCCTCCTCATGAGCTTCTCTACTAACTCAACCAACTTTGGGTCGTCTCGCTGTGCTCCGCCAATCCGCCCCAAAAGAGTAGGCCTAACCTCCAAGGAGGCTAGCAAACCGGGTACAAAGTCAACGGAAGGTCTAAAGTCAAACATAGAAATAATCTCTAAGCTCTGTCGTTGAACGATCAATGAACTCAAGGACAACCTTTTTCTGCTTAAGGCGTCCGCTACCACGTTACCCTTGCCATGGGTATACGCTATCTCAAACTCATAGGATGCTAAGAATCCCATCCACTTTTGCTGTCCTAAGACTATGCGCTCGAAGAGTCTCCAACACTTCCCTAAGATGTAGGGCATGCTCTTCTCCACTTTTAGAGAAAACCAGGATATTACCCCAACCAAAATCATCACAACTGTCCATCTCTCACGCAGACCATCCTAGTCGAACTTGACATCCCCCAAGTGCAAGCCCCAAAGGCCTAAACCAATATCAGACAAACACCCAAGGGATATCTCCTTCGAGTTCAGACGACCTACGTGAGAAGATACTAGTAAAAATGGCTAAACAATTAAGCCTTTGACCAACTTTGGATGTCCTCGCCAGTCTCGCTCCAAAACCACCGTTTTTCCCATAACTGGCTTTGCTCAACCTATTAAGCACACACTAAAACTTATTTCGCTCCTAGAAAAGACCAAGATGTC
Source organism: Allium sativum (assembly GCA_030737875.1). NCBI lineage: Eukaryota > Viridiplantae > Streptophyta > Magnoliopsida > Asparagales > Amaryllidaceae > Allium > Allium sativum. The sequence goes on along the minus strand of CM060919.1, from coordinate 560,554,529 downwards.
ATTTACAAAATCCATCACAAACTTATTTAGGTACTCCCTGAACACCCTTCTCATCAAATCATCAAAGTATGCGGGGGCGTTCGTCAAACCAAATGGCATAACCAGCCACTCATAAAAACCATCTGGAGTCCTAAATGTAGTCTTCTCTATACTATCCTCAGCCACTCTCAACTGATGAAACCCCGTGGCTAAGTCCAACTACGAAAACACTGAGGCGCCAACCAACTGATCAAAGAGATCATCAATCCTCGGCAATGGGTGTCTATTCTTCTTTGTGAGTTTATTTAGTTCTCTTTAGCCTACACAAAGTCTGAGGGACCCATCCGCCTTCGTGGCAAAAACTACTAGAGCATCCCACTCCGATATACTTCGTCTTATGAACCCCTTCTCAAGCAAATCGCCTACTTGCTTATGGAGTTCCCTCCTCTCACGAGGAGCCATGTGGCACACTGGCCAAGATACTGGTTTGGCATTGTCTACCAGATATATTCGGAAGTCAATCTCCCGCTCCGGAGGTAAGCCCTTCACCTCCTCAAACACATCCGAGTATTCCCGGACCACTCTAACAGATCGCAAACTCTAGACCGACGTGTCAAGCGATTCTAGATAACTTAGCATAACAGATTCCATGGGATTACAAGAGATCTCGAGAGTGTTACCCAAGCGGGTCATAAGCCTAACAACTCTCCCTTCAAAATCAAGAACGACACCACTACTGGATAACCAGTCCATGCCCAAAACTAACCCATAGCCCGTGAAGCCCAAAAAGCATCACATCTAAACTCAACGCTAAGTATAGAAACTTTCAAACCCAAACACATCATGGAGCCCCAATTGGGTTTGAAACAACTGAGGGATCATCTACTAAACTGGTGTCTAAGTGCAGTGACTCAACTAACAATGATGAGATAAACGAACTCGATGCGTCAGAATCAAATAAAGTTCGAACCGGATAATAAAGAAATCCAAATTCCAACCTAGACGGTCCTATCCGCATCTGGTACACTAGCCGTGAGGGAATACAACTACCCTCCAGGAGATTCCGTACCTTGCCCTTGCCTCTTTGGACAATCCTAATAAGGTGTCCTATTCCTCCCAAAAGGATAACTACTAGCCCTCTTCTTCCCATTCTCCACTCGTAACCTCCCATCAAAATGAGGTTTCATCCTTCATTAACCAAACAACTATTTGAGCCTTCCTCCCATCGTCTATCCAATAGGTACCTACCAGTCCTCCTCCTTCTTGAACCAACTTCTAATCCGACTAACGTCTAAGTCCCTTGAAGTGGTTTTCCATTCTTATCTATCTTAGAAAGATCATCTATACACGGAGGGGAAACTCAAAACGAGATAGGAAGAGAATCAAAACGGAGAATTTGAAAGATATAGATATGGCTACTGGGGATTATGCTTTTCTTTCAAAAATTTTTCTCTTAAAAGACATGTTTTTGAAAATACTCCTTTCAAAAATATTCTTAGAAAATAGTTTTTCTAAAAAAATTATCTGTTCTGGTAACCTTAAGCTCTGATACCACGTGTAACACCCCACACCTGCTAAGGTCACTCACTAAGGGAATGCCTTAGTTTCGATGGAGTATTTTTAGTGAGTATAGAACAGAAAAATTACAACAAGACAGATATAAGTAATACTTGAAAATTAAAACATCATTTCATTGCAGCGGAAAGTAAAACATGTTTGGTTACATCACAAAACCATAACAAGAGTCAAGTACATAATATCCATCCTGATAAAATAGAAGTACATAATCCCACTACATAGATAATAGCCATAATAGAAAAGATAAACCGAGCTTTACTTCTACGGTCCAAGCCCCAAAAAATAGATATAGCGGTCTGATCAAAGCCCACTAGTGCTAGGACCACTCTGATAACTTGAGGGTTGGAAAAAAAGAAAAAAAAACAACGGGGTCAGACATAAGTCTGAGCGAGTCCTATAACCTTAACAATACAATCATTAAAGTAATTAGGGTATGATATAAACAAGGTACGGTACCTCTGGGGATAATGACTACACTAAGTAGCCAACTAAACACAGGATGTACTAAGATAACCGAAAAGACGCATTTACCCACCCAAGGATAATTACTACACTGCACCACCCCAGATCTACCCACCCAAGGGTAATTCCTACACTGCACCACCCCAGATCTACCCACCCAAGGGTAATTCCTACACTGCACCACACCATATCTACCCACCCAAGGGTAATTCCTACACTGCACCACACCAGTTCTACCCACCCAAGGGTAATTCCTACTTAAAGGTTGATCCCACTAAGTGTACTTAGTAATTTTTAATAGTAGTTTCGTGTACCCCTAGCTGACTACATAGGTGCCGTCTGCCCCTATCTCCACTAGGTGTACCCACTACTCCCCAAGCGATCGGCTCCCTAATGTAGATACCCGTGCTGGCCCCACAGTGGGGTGTATCATTCTCCAAAGTGGCAACCTGATAATATCAATGGTGTACGGCTTATACCTACACGATGCAACAACGTCTTACTTACCAGCCCGGGTCCACACACGCATATGAAACCCGTTGGACTTGCGTTGCCATCGCTAACCCGTTTTGGCCTCTTACAGTCAAGCCCAATATGCGTGTCCCGTCCTCGACTTGGGTCGAGCCCACAAAGATACGTTTGGGATATTGGTTGAAATGGGCCCCCACAAGCTACCCACCTAAGCTTGTCATTTCTAGTGAATCCCACTTAACCCTTTAACCATGTCCACTTACATGTTATAAATTTTGGTTAAGTCTTTTAATCATATTTTAATTGCCACTCAAGGCACCCACTAGATTTCCACATGCCACCCAAGGCACTTACTTGATTCCCACATGCCACCCAAGGCACTTACTTAACCCTTTAATCATGTTTAATTACATGTTCCACTTTGGTTAAGTATTCTAATCGTATTTTCTATTGCCACCCAAGGCAACCCACTAGTTTCCTCATGCCACCCAAGGCACCCCCACTAGTTACTACACGCCACCCAAGGAACCCACTTAACCCCTCATGCCCCACTACATGCTAATTTGGTTAAGTGTTTCTTAATTAATTAAGATCGTAACCTTTGTAAAGACCTCTCACATTAGACTGTCTTTTATGGCAGCTGGATATGCCGGTTGGTTCCGGGCAGCCTTACACCATAACAGAGTCTAACCTCGTGTCTTTACACTTGTCACGTATTTAGTTTATGACTAAGACCTCTCACATTGGGCCAATCATTTGTAGCCGCTGGATTTGCCGGTCGGTTCCGGGCAGTCTTATGCTACAAAAGGGTCCAACCTCGTGTCTTAGTCGATTAATTACACCTAATTAATCACCCCCATAATTTGTATTAATTATCCCTAATTAATTACCAATTTCAAGAATATGGGTAGACCTAACTCAATAGGTAAATTCCCAATTCCATAATATGGGTAGACCTAACTTAATAGGTAAAATCCCAATTATGTCCATTCACTTTATGTTATGCTTAAGCATACCCATTTCACACCATTTTATTAACATGCATATTAACCCCATCGTTCCCCACGTAATTCGTTCTCATAACATGACATAATAAAAGGGAAGATTCATCACAAATGCCATAGGTTTAACCAACATAGCATATAATTTTATCATGGGTTTAAAAGGTGTCAACTTGCATATATGAGCATACATTAAACCCAACTAGCATTTAACCCAAACTTGCATGAAGCACATATGTCACAAAGGGGTAACTTGCATATGATTCTTATGTCATACAAAGGTGTGAACTTGCATAGCATGTCACATGTTAACTTGCATATAACCAAACACATAACTTGCATAACATGTTACATATGAACTTGCATATAATCATGCACATAACTTGCATATAACCAAACACATAACTTGCATAACATGTTACATATGAACTTGCATATAATCATGCACATAACTTGCATTACATGTTACATATGAACTTGCATATAATCTCACATATAGCTTGCATAACATGTTACATATGAACTTGCATATAATCTCACATATAGCTTGCATAACATGTTACATATGAACTTGCATATAATCTCACATATAGCTTGCATAACATGTTACATATGAATCAATGTTCAACATAGTGTTTTGCATAATGAGCATCATAAAACATAGCATTAAACTTGCATAACATATAGCATAAAACTTGCAAAACACACAACATACACTATACTAAACTTGCATAAACACATTGATCCACAAACATGGCCATATCTTATCATATCCTATCATAATCAATTTAACAATTGATTATTAAGGCTATAGAAACTCACCACTAAACTCCAATAAGCAAACCCTTGCCAAAAATCACCCAAAAACTCTAGCCTTGAAAATAAAGCTTGCAACTTGATGATGAATGCAAGCTAATGATCACTCATACAACTTAAAAATGCTTGTATAAACATGAAAGCCTTCATAGAAATAGTTTAGAATGAGGATGGAGGCTAGGGTTTTGAGTGGAGGCCATGATCATAGAAAATTTTGGCATAGTTTAGTTAGAGGATAGGATTATGATCATTTAGGGCTAGCTTAGGGTCTTATTTATAGGATTAGGTTGTGTTTTAGACCCTTAGATTAACCCTAGGTTGGTTTAGGTCCGTCAGATTTCGTCCCAAGCCCTCCAACCTAGCCCAAAACTCAACCAGGTGCACCCAGGCCAGAATCAGCCGACAGGGCAAGTCGACAGCCCTGTCGACTGCCAAGTCGACAGGCATGTCGACAGGCAAGTCGACAACCCTGTCGACAGCCAAGTCGACTTGGCTGGGCGGGAGTTTTCCTGCCTGGCACCCATTTCTGCATGTTTCGAAATTCAAATTTCCCGAAAACTTCTTTGGGCCTTAACCGGGTCATACGGACTCCGATTTACAAAATTTCGGACTCTATTTCGCGTATTTTTCCGAGACGAACACAATGACGTAACCCATTTCCCCTGATTCTCACATTTGAGATTATTAGTTCTGTAATTAGTGAATATTAGTATTAACTGAAATTCGGGGTGTTACATAGTATGTATATGAGAGCACGTATTTGTGATTACTTTGGTCTTCAAAAGCTATATATATACTATTAGTATAGCTAAGGATGAAGTCGTACTACACTGGCACCACTATGGAGAAGGTTAATCGTTTTCTCTTTACAGATTTGACGATGAGTCGAGACACGAGGGGTGCTGGTAGAGGGGGCAATAATGGGAATGCTCCTGACATGAGGACGATGTTCGCTGACTTCATGAGAGAGATGCTTGGGGATGTTCAGGGAGCAGTTCCCAATGCCGGTAATGGTGGTGGTCCAGTAGTGCAGGCGCCTTGGGTCGATTTCGCCAAGCTGTGCAAGGATTACACTAACCTTGGTGGGAAGCCGTTACACGGAACGAAGTCGGCCACAGATGTTCAGGATTGGTTGGATAGCTGTGATCGTATCTTCGAAGACTTGGTATCGAGGATGTGATGAAGAGAAGGCTAGCGTCTCGTTATCTGCAAGGACGAGCGATGAATTGGTGGAATGCTGTTAAGACAGCCACTCCCGAGGATCAAGTTACTTGGGATCAGTTCAAGGCTCACTTTAGCAACAAGTTTATCCCGGCTGCTCAGAAGTCGGAATTGTTTAGGAAGTTCTTGGAGCTTAAACAGAATGGTAGGGCAGTCTCGGACTATATTGCTGAGTTCGACACTTTGTCGAAGTATGGATTATCTCTTATCGATACAACTGAGAAGAAGAATGAGAAGTTCATTACTGGTTTGGATGGATACTTGGGGGAAAGGCTTATTAACCACATCGATGAGACTTTTGAATCGATTGTTGGGAAAGCTTTGAGATCAGAGAGTCTTTACCCTAAGTCAAAGACCGAGGTTGCATCTGCAGAAGGGCCAAAGCCGCAAGCAGGCGGTGGAGGCAAGAATAACTCTCAGAACAAGAGGAAGCAGAACCAAGCTAAAGATGGCCAGAAAAAGAGTAAGAAAGATGTTGAGTGCTTCAGCTGTGGTAAGAAGGGCCATTATGCCAAAGAATGTCGGGCCAAGCCAACGGATAGGAAGTGCTACAACTGTGGCCAAGTGGGACATCATAAGGATAAATGTACACAACCTCTTAAGGAGAAGCAGATTGTGAAAGCATATGCTATCAACGCTATTCCTTCTTCGTCGAATGCCCCAACTGCGGCGGAGAAAGGAAAGAATGTCGTCATTCAAGGTATGCTTTCTATTCTTGATGTACGTGTTCGAGTTTTGTTTGATACTGGGGCTTCCCGTTCCTTCATATCTAGTGACCTGGTAGATAGGTTGGGACTGGAACCCGAGATAGTCGATAGACCTTTAGTAGTGACGAACCCAATTGGTGGTTTGACTAACCTCAGTATGATTTGCCGAAATTTGGTCTTATCGAGTCATGGATGTATGTTTGTTTGTGATTTCTTTGTTTTGGGCTTTACTGTGTATGGCATTATATTGGGAGTCGATTGGCTCCAAAGATATGGGGTGGTGGTAGACTGTGAGGGCTTTTTGGTGACAGTTAGAGCAAATGATGGGCGGAGGGTAGTGTTTGTTAGTCTACCTAGTGATGGGGTAATGGCTAGTTTTATAAATTCCCTCGACATCCCACATGATGAGTTGTCAGATGTGCCCATGGTTGGCCAGTATCCGGACGTCTTCGAGGAAGTGACCGGACTTCCATCACACCGAGAGATTGAGTTCCGTATTGATTTAGTGAAATATGCCAGACCTATAGTGATGCCACTTCGTCGTATGGCACCAAGGGAGCAGCGAGAGCTCGGGGTGCAAGTAAGCGATCTTTTGAAGTAGGGATTTATTAGAAGAAGTGTTTCCGAGTGGGGAGCACCAGTTGTGTTTGCCACTAAGGCAGATGGTTCCCTTCGTTTGTGTGTGGACTATCGCGAGTTGAATTAGGTGACGAGGAAGAATAAGTATCCTCTTCCAAGGATAGATGATTTGTTTGATCAACTGGAAGGAGCAAGAGTGTTCTCCTAGTTGGACCTCGCGACAGGATTTCATCAGCTCCGAGTAGCGGCTGAGAGTGTTCCGAAAACGGCATTTAGGACGCCGTCTGGATTCTATGAGTGGTTGGTCATGCCATTTGGGTTGACCAATGCACCAACGTACTTCGTGGATCTTATGAATAGAGTATTCAGAGATCAATTGAATAAGTTTTTTCTTGTGTTCCTAGACGATATCCTTGTTTACTCGAGGACAGAGGAAGAACACAAGGGACATTTGAGGATAGTGATGGAGGTGTTGAGAAAGGACCAATTGAAAGCGAAGTTTTCTAAGTGTCACTTCTGGAGGAGAGAAGTGAGATTCTTGGGCCATGTTGTTTCAAAGAATGGTATTGCCGTGGACCTTGCAAAGGTGGCTACGGTACAGGATAGGTCTACGCCCAAGAATGCAACAGACGTAAGAAGTTTCTTGGAGTTAGCTGGATATTATCGTAAGTTTATCCAGAACTTCTCCAAGATAGCAACACCGTTGACTCAGTTGACCAAGAAGAATCAAGCCTTCATCTGGGACGGAGTGTGTGAGAATGCATTCAGGAGTCTAAAGGAAAAGTTGATGCGTGCGCCAGTGTTAGTCATCCCTAAAGGGAACGAAGAGATGACGGTATACACGGATGCTTGTGGTACCGGACTAGGTGTTGTATTGATGCAAGGAGGAAGGGTAGTAGCTTATGCTAGTCGGCAACTAAAGCTGCATGAGAAAAGGTATCCTAGCCATGATTTAGGATTAGCCGCGATCGTATTTGCGTTGAAGATGTGGAGACATTATCTCTTGGGAGAAAGATTCGAGTTGTTTACCGATCATAAATCGTTAAAGTATCTTTTCTCTCAGAAGGATCTAAATCTCCGTCAGCAGAGATGGTTAGAGTTCTTGGCTTCGTATGATTCTGATATCGCATATACACCTGGGAAGGGCAATGCGGTAGCCGATGCCTTGAGTAGGAGACATGCCAGTTTAGGGGCTATGTTTCTTGAATGGAAGCAATTGGAGTATATCGCAGGGTACGATTTCAGACCAAAGTGCGAACTAGATCCAGAGATGTTAGCTAGTTTGACGATTAGACCCACTTTGATTGAGCGGATTGGTTCCAGTCAGAGGGACGATCCTAACCTATTGGAAATTATCTCCAAGTTAGAGATGAGTATCGATGATGAGGAGATGAATTTGTATGGGCTTGATCGAGAAGGATGGCTTCGAAAGAATGGAAGACTAGTTGTACCCAACGTGAATGGTTTGAGGGATGAAGTGCTTAGGGAATGTCATCACTCAAAACTGACTATACACCCCGGTGGTGACAAGATGTATCGAGACATGAAGCAGACGTACTATTGGGAATGAATGAAAAGAGACGTTGGGAAGTTTATATCCAAGTGCATGAATTGCCAGCTAGTTAAAGACGAGCAAAAGAAGCCTAGTGGTTTGTTACAACCATTAGAAATTCCCGAATGGAAATGGGAGCAAGTATCGATGGATTTCATTGATGGTTTACCAAGAACTAGATCGGGACATGACAGCATTTGGGTAATTATATATCGATTGACCAAAAGTGCAAGATTTATACCAGTCAAATCGACCAGAACGGCAGCTAAGTTAGCAGAACTGTATATGAAGTGGGTGGTGAGATTTCACAGAGTACCTAAAAGCATTGTGAGTGGCCGAGACCCGTTGTTTACTAGTAGGTTTTGGAAGAGCTTACAAGAGGCTTTAGGGTCAGAATTATATCTCAGTACCGCGTATCATCCTCAAAACCGACGGTTAGACAGCGAGGGTGAATCGTATATTGGAAGATCTCTTGAGAGCTTGCATATTAGATTTTGGTGGATCATTGGATGACCATTTGAATCTAGTAGAGTTTGCATATAATAATAGTTACCAATCCAGTATCGGTATGGCTCCATATGAAGCTTTGTACGGAAGATCGTGCAACTCACCATCATGTTGGATAGAGACCGGGGAGAAGTTTGTACTTGGACCAGATGTGGTAAGAGAAACTTCAAATAAGATTAAGATCATTCAAAAACAAATGAAGGCTGCCCAGGATAGGCAAAAGAGTTATGCTGATAAGAGGAGAAGAGACTTAAAATTCTCCTTTGGCGACTTGGTGTTTGTCAAGATTTCTCTATTGAAGAGCGTGATACAATTTGGCAGGAGAGGCAAGTTAGCACCAAGATTCGTTGGTCCATTCCCAGTTCTTGAACAAATTGGGAATTTGGCGTATAAAGTGGACTTACCAGAGAAGATGGCGGGAGTTCACAACGTATTTCAGGTTTCCCAGCTAAGGAAGTTCGTGCACGACCCAGACACGACTATTCCACCTGATCAGTTAGAGGACTTCGAAGTGGAACCCAAGGCGGTTGGGAACCGCAAGACGATTCGTATTATCGAGCACGATACGAAGCAACTTCGAAGGAAGGCGGTGAAGCTAGTCAAGGTTCAATGGGGCGAGAACGAAAATGACTGTACTTCTGAGACAAAGGAAAGCATTAGGAAGACGTATCCAGAAATCTTTGCCTGGTAAGATTTTCTTTGCGGTTTAGCTATTCCGCATGCTAGAATAGACTTGTTTTGCATGTTTGATTGTTGTTTTATGGCTGATAGGCATGCGGGACCCTTTTGTTTGTTTTGGTTAGGGAATTTCGGGGGTGAAATTTCTTAAGGGCGGAGAATGTAACAACCCGCATTCTACGCATCGGAGGATCATAGAATATTTATTTCTTTCACATACGAAGTCGTAAGATCATGTAGAGTTGGGAAACGACTAATGGGGTCATTTCCCATGTTCATGATTTTTTTCGATTTTTAAATGACCGTTTTGCCCCTAGATGATCTTGTTTCGTCCATAACTTTTGATTGGAAAGGAGTTTTTACCTGAAACCACTTCCATTGGCTTCGGATGATGGTTTACCTTTCTGTAGAGTGGTCACACGTGGAAAACGGACTTATCGTTTGGGAGATATGGTTGAAATAAAGTTTGGAAGGTGAAAAACTGCTTAACCGGGCCAAATAGGGTGATTAGTGAATGGGCCCATAACCCATTTCGGGATTAGGGTTATAGGGAGGCTGAAATGAGTTAGGGTTTCATTTCATTTCAGTTTTCTAGCCTCCCCTTACCTCTAAGAAACCCTAAAAATGGCCTCCAACCTCTACATCACATCCAAATCACTTTCTACTTGAAGATTGGGCTTAGCAACATCAATTCAAGCGAGATCCTCACCAAATCAAGATTAGAGCTGCTGTTTAGCATTGGTATTCGGACCAAATCAGAGATTTATTTCAGATCTAAGTTTTATTTGTGGCTAAGGTGAGTGATTTGCATAGTTCCTCACTAATTATGGTTAATTAAGGGTAATTAGTGAAGATTAGCGAATTTATACATTAATAAATTCTGGAAAAATATTTACAAATTCTTAAATAATGTTTTAGACCTCTGATATGAATTTGGGTTAATTTGGTTAAGTTTTGCTAATCCTATCATTAGTTATGCTTGAACATGCTTAAGGGAAAATATGGGGTTTTGGCTATGTTTGATCCATTTTAACCTACCATATTGATGTTTTGGTGTTTAAGGTCACCTCTATTTGTTGCTATGACTTTGTGGTATGCTTTGTGATTGACTAGAATAGTTAGAATGGTCGAAAACGTCGTCGAATGGCGTAAAACACTCGCTGGAAAGTTGCAGAAAAATGATGCAGGTTTCGGATCGGATCAGAGGGATGGGCTCGGACCGGGTAGAGGACTGGGCAAGGGATCACCGAACCGAGGCTTGGCACAAGGGGAAAGTATGGCAAAAAGGAAGGCCACAATGGTTGAGCCGGGATCGGATCGAGCTAAGGAAAGGGGGGATCGGATCGAGCTAATTAAGGGGGAAATCGGATCGACTCAAAGGGAAGTGAGAGGGATCGGAGCGGAAAGGAATGGGGAAGTAGATCGGACCTCGACCAGGAACCCGAACCAAACCGATGGAGCAAGAGTACACCGAACCGAACAGAAGCAAGTACATCCGACCCGAACCGCCAGAAGGACCCCGACCCGAACCCATAGATGGAGATGGACTTGGAGACCCCGACCCGACCCGGAGCACGTGGAAGATACTGATCCGAACCGACAGAGAAGAAGGACAGAGAACCGAACTGACCCAGTGATGACCAAAAACTCGAGATGCAAAGGTAGTCCAAATAAGAAGTTAGAGCTCAGGATCCAATTGGGAACCAATGAGTTCACTTCATGGTTGGGCTTTGTTGCGGGACGTGTGATAAGGAGTTGTCGACGTTCATAACTTCGGTTCACCACTGAAAAAGAATGATAGGCTACGTATCAGTGCAGTAGAGTCATCACGACTTGAGGGGAAAAGTGATCGTGGCAGGACTACGTATCAGTGCAGTAGAGTCAGTATGACTCGAGGGGCAAAGTGATCGTAGTAGGACTATGAGCCAGTGCAGTGGAGCTAGGCCTGTCAAATATGTCGGGTCGGGTCTAAATGGGTCGGATAGAATTTGACCCGACTTATTTAAAACATAAACAAAACCAACACGTTTTACCCATTTAATAAACAGGTCAACCCAACCCGACCCGATTAATAAAAGGGTTGATCTGATCCAACCCGTTAACAATAATAGCACAATAAACGCAGCTTAAGCATTAAGATCAACATTAAAAATTGAAAAAATACAGCGATCATTATCAATTCTGCATTTAAAAAAAAACTGCACAAGAAAATGAACCGCTGCACATCATATTATCAAAAATAGAACCAAAAAATGGAAAACTGCACTATGATACTGCCAATTCAACACAAAACCCAAATTTTGCTCCAACAAACAGGAAAACTAAACTAGATATTACAACAACTAGAATATTTGAAAGTTCTACATCATATAATTACAAACTGCAACACTAAAACTAAAATTTTCGGAAGTATCATGAACATACAGAAATGAAACTAAAGCGTTTCAGTGCAAACTCATAGAAATGAAAATACAGAAAGTTCCACTGCTTTTGTCCAGCATCCAAACCCAAGCCACCTAAAAAATAATAATGAACGTAAAGTTAGAGACCCTAATCAGAACATCAAGGAAATGGGAGAAAAAGAAACAGAACATCAAAAAAAAATTTGGTTACTTATGGAAACCTGAATCATGAAACATAGCAGAAGTGTGATTAAACCTAATATCAGTTAACTACGCAGGTCATAACATGCTGCAACTTCTCCAAATCTTTGACAAAATATATACAAGTAGGGGCATGATTATTCAACAGTGGTGTGGTGTGACAACAAGGAATTTCGCTCGATCCGAATCAGTCGCTAAACTGATCTAGACCTTTCGAAACGCCTGATTGTTTTGAGAACACGACAAAATAGAACGCAGACAGAAGAACATTTCATTTTTATTACAACAATTCCATCAGAATACAAGAATATACAGAGTATAAATGAATAAATTACATTCGATAAATATCAGAGATTACAATAAATTACATAGCAGCGGAAAAACCATATAAAACACAACTGAAAATAATGCACGGATACAGAGCTTTCCGAACATCGTTCCAGCTGTAAATCAGGATCCTGTGAATTTAAATCTGCAAAACCAAAACTACTAGCTGCCCGTGTGGAAAATAGAGGCACCCAGAGTTTAGGTTAAAACAATAAACTCCAGGTCAGTCATGTGACTGGTGTGAGAACTAAAACAGCTATTAATCTTTGTTTTTAAAGTTAGGTAAATCAAGGGACCACGCCGTATAACACGGAACGATTTCTATTTAAAAGGAATTTTATAAATCGTTTTAAATTCGTTTTCAAAACGATTTCAACTTCATTTCAGATTCAAATCAATTTCCTTTCGAATTCATTTCTATTCAATTTCAATTCGAATTCGTTTTATATTCAATTCAATTCGAATTCACTTTATATTCAATTCGAATTCACTTTATATTCTATTCAATTTGAATTCACTTTATATTCAATTCAATTCGAATTCGTTTTATATTCAATTCAATTCGAATTCACTTTATATTCAATTCAATTCGAAATCACTTTATATTCAATTCAATTCGAATTCGTTTTATATTCAATTCAATTTGAATTCACTTTGTATTCAATTCAATTTATATTCATTTTATATTCAATTCAATTTATATTCACTTTATATTCAATTCAATTTATATTCACTTTATATTCAATTTTCAATTCTATTCTATATTTTTACATCTCTTTCTAAACAGTCATTTTAAAAACGAATATAATCGATATCAATATCGTACGCGTCAAAATAGCGCATCTCTAATCAACACAGCTTTATATTTTTCAATAACTTCGTTATTCTATTCAACAAATGAATATTTATCCTATTCAACACATGAATCTATATTTCTTTCACCACCTAACTAATCTCAACAAATGAGTACCGTCAACACGTTTTTCTTTATTTTATAATATTCTTTATTTTCCCAATTGGAATGAGGCCCAATCAATTACCATATAATGTTAATTATATGGATTCCATACAACACATGTATATAATAGCAACGATATATAATCTACCATCATCCAAAGTGCATCACACAACTGCATAAGCATTAAATATAAATAATTAATGCTTACACAGTCTGTTGACCAATCGATCGACATACTATTAAATAATTGGGATTAGTGTACGCCAAATATCATCCCAACACCCGTGTGGGGTTTCAAACAATCAAACACAGGTTTTATTTGTGCAGTTGGGCGATGTGTAAAATTTATCGTCCCAATCAATATCAGTCAAATTAGTGTATATAAACAAATCGTCTGATTTGTTTATAAATATTTATTTCATTTTATATACACGTTAAAAATTATATTTTTAACTATATAAATATTTTATTTCGTTCCACAACACACATTCAATTTTCACAGCAACATCAATCTAACAAACAAGCCGTCCATGGTCTGTGGACGACGGGTGTCGGGTGCTGCTAAGCACCGTCTGCATCCTAGTATATATATTAACTAGAAATTTAAAAAAAAGTGAGGAGTTCTCACCAAAGCTATCCCAACTTCACGATACTTCATATGTGGAAAATCTTCGTCGTGCTCGCCCTTGTTACTTTCGTATTTCGTATACACTACACATATAAAAATCACATTTTTATATTCTCTATTATATAAAAAATCTATTTTTGCTTCACTACATATATAAAGATCAAATATTTACTTCGCTACTCAAATAAAAATCGAATTTTATTTACTCCATACTATAAAAATCCTATTTTTACTATCCACATTATATAAAAATTATATTTTTAATATTTCTACATTACAAAAATTATATTTTTAATTTAAATAAACGTCTTAGCCTCCTTTAAATAAAATTCAAGCTTTCTTTGTTTAAAAATTTCAAACTTCCTTTGTTTAAAAATCATGCCTTTCTAACTACATAAAAATCGAATCTTTTCCTTGCTAAAAAAAAAATCATAGCTTTCTACCAATAAAAATCGTGTTTTTATTTTGCTAATACATATAAAATGATTTTAGAATATGTTTTATAATTAAAATTGATTTTATAAACTGAAAACTAATTCTAAAACCAATTATATTAATTGAATAAATAAATAGAATAAAATAAAAAACTTACTGGCGGTTCTAGGGTAGGGGATGGCGGCTCAGGGCGGAGGGGAGGTGGCAGGGGTTCGCTGGCGGCTTGCGGTCCTTTCTGGTGGCGGTGGCGTCCCTTCAGGGCGGCGGTGCTGGTTAGATTCGGCTAGGTTTTTTTGTTACTGTTTTGGGGAGGGCGACTGGTGGAGGAGGAAGGAGGCGGAAGGAAAGGGGAGATGGCGTGGGGGAGTCGACGGGGAGCACGGCAGGTCTGGTGGGGCGTCGGCGGCAAGGGGAGAGGGCGGCGAGGGGATGAGTCACGATCGCGATCGGTTGAAGGTTTTTTTTTCTTTTTTTTCTAAGTCAACGGTGAAGAGACGGGTGAGGTGAGAGTATATATAAATATATTTATTTATTTTATTATTTTTAGTTTCAAAAAGTAACTTTTAATTTCGAACTCGAAATCGAACCCACCGACTGTCGTCCATAGCTAAGTACCCCCATTCCGAACACAATGGGATATGTATCGTAGGCTGATTCGACTGTTTCAATCAGTTTTCATCAAAATCGACATATAACTCTATATATTGAATTTGAACGCGCATTTCAATTTACTGGGGCCACATACGGACTCTAAAAATTCCCAAAAAATATTTTCTAGCTTCGTATTGACGATACGGTCCTAACAAAACCAATTTCGTCTAATTCTGAGACCGTTTGAAAAATGGCCATTTTCCAGTCGATTAAAATCAACTGAAACTGGCCAAACACGTTTTCCTTCGCCACGCTCACATATTGATTCGAAAAATTATGAAATTTGAAACCTTGCAATAACTTTACATCCCGGATCCAAAAAAAGTGGTTTCGTCGAAATCCGAGGTCGTTTGCAAAATTTCGATTTTTAAGGGCCAGAATTCCATAGCGACTATTCTGAATTTTCAACTGGACATATCTTTTGATTCCCGCTAGGAAATTTCAATTTGTCGGATTCGTTGGGAAGATATTATCAATTAGATTCAAATATTTTTGGTTTCACTAAAATCCAGTCTATTTTGAACCCGGTACATTCAATTGAAGTTTGAAATCGAATTATCGAACTACCGCGCCATTTTCAAATCCTTTTATAATTTAAAATAAATATTTATTTTCTAACGATGATCTATATAAATATATACATTCTAAATATATTAAAAATAATTTTTTTGTCGTTTTTAAAATAATTCATTTTAAATATTCGAAATTCGCTAAAATTGCCAAAATAAAAATTTTAAATTGGCCCAGATTTTATGGGTTGTTACAATCTCCCCCACTTAAAACTTTTCGTCCCCGAAAAGGAACGAAGCCGAAATTTATTTTAAAAACCAACTCAACTTTCATTGTTTTAATTACAGCTTAAGTTCTTCAACTTTTCAGTTTCTAAGAACTTTTCAAATTTTTCAAAAATTTGGCAAACACCCCAAATTTTTGAAAAATTTCGCCATAACCTCCCCTGCACTGGGAGCACAGGAAAATCCCGAAATTACTATATAGGCCCTCTGATCTTAAAATGAAAAAGAAAAAGCCAAGCGGCTAGCCAATCGGCTCATAAAATCATCATCACCCAAACAAAACAGTAAATTATAGTAAACATGTACCTATTTTTCGGGAAAATGTAACACCCCACGTCCGTTAGTGTCACTCACAAAGGGAATGCACTAAGTTTTGTGGAGCATTTAGGGTAAAAGATGCAGATAAATTACAAGTCAGACATAAATTAAACAGCGGAAAATAAAACTTTGCTTTATTGATAAAATAATTTATACAAAGATTTCTTTACAATATCAGAGTATCATCTGTCTTACAAAATAAAGAAGCATAAAAATACATTTATATTCCCCAATTTTGGCAGGAGCCAGCCATAGCATCCGAAAAGAGAATCCAAGCAAAACTTCGACAAATCTTCAAGCTGGGAAAGAGTGACCGTCCAACTTAACCTGAGCTATACTATTCCCTCCTTTACTACCTGGGGGGGGAACGAAAGAAAAGAAGACGAAAGAAACACAGAGTCCGACATAAAGCCTGAGTAAGCTCAGTAACTTCTAGCATGTGAACTTGGAAAAACAAAACGACATGAATTAACTGAATACAAGATAACACCATGATGATAGGGTCAGCAAGGTCAAAAGATTAACACAAGATAATTACAAGGTATGCTAAGATAAGATAAACTGGATATGCTCTAATACTTTCGCCGCCTCGCTATTTCCTTGTTATACTGACTTCTATATCTCTGCACCACCTAACTAGTGTCCCAACCAGTAACGCTAACGTGATCCCAATCTCTGTATTTTCCCTTACCTTTGAGCATCCATTCATTATTTATTATCTAGATCAAATCTAGGGTTTTCTATCAAGTGCTTTCAAGATTTAACTAGAGTTTACGCTATCTGCTGAACGCTTCTCGGATTCAGGATTTATGCCACCTAGTCCAACTAGGGATTATGCTACCTGTCGAATGATGCCCCCAAGTCTAGGACACACTACCTAGAGTGGTATATGTTCCTATACTTCCCCACGCATGTATCGCGAATCGTTATTGCTTGTCTGGATGCACATGTCCCATAATGTGCGGTCTGAGTCCTGTGTCAGGGCAAATCAAGGAATACAGAACTCGGTCGGGAGCTTTCAGATATCTGCTGATGCAGATGCTAAGGTCTGTTTTGGTTCCAGTGGCTATGGTCCCACTTGACCCCTCCCTCAACTAACGAAAGGCACACCTTGTAAAATGAGAACTATACGCCGGCCCCCGGTGCCCCACTATCCTATGGCCATCCTCACCCATAACTAGATAGCAAGTATATGGTCTTTTGGAGTTCTCCGCCTTTCTGCTTCACGTATCTCGATTGACTGAAGATGAATGGTAGACGACGAGTCGCTATCACAGGGCTACTGTTTGCTCACCGAATCACGCCGGTCCATCCTAGTCTTTAGGTTGCCATGTATTGCAACCAAGGCATACCCCTGGTTCTTCTGTGCAGACCTTAACCTCTGTGGGGCCAGGCGGATCATCTGCAGCCTCAGGGATACCAAGAGTACCCTCACGTCCCCTCGAAGCCTCGGGCTTCGTAACCCAATTCGTTGGAGCCTCCTTTTTACTCAGACGGACATTCGCTCCTTCCCGTGTTGTACTAAGAATTACTACTTAGTTTTACTAACTAAGATTTACCACTTAGTTTCCAGAATTGTTGTTTTCTTAACTAAGGTTTACTTAGTTCTCTTTCCCGTCAATTTGGATTGGTTAAGTGTCATTAGTCTACTCAAGCCAACTTAACACTCTTCATTCATCCTGTTAAACTGGTTAAGTGTTATCAGTTGACTTAACCCAACCACATACCAAGTTATATTGGTTAAGTATTTATTACTTAACCCTACCCATTTACCCTGTATTGGTTAAGTGTTCCTTTAACTTAACCTTGCCCGTCTGTTTTAACTAACATGTTATTAATGGTTAAGTATTACCCCTTCATGTTTTAGACTTAGCCCTATTCCTTTATCACAACCCGATGGTTAAGTGTTCAGGTTTACTTAACCCTACGGTCTAGCCCAGCTAACATATCAAATTGGCTAAGTGTATTAACTTTACTTAACCCCACCTTCTAGTCATGTTGATTTGGCTAAGTGTATTAACTTTACTTAACCCCACCTTCTAGTCTAGTTACCATGTGAAGTTGGTTAAGTGTCCCTATGGACTTAGCCCTCCCATCCTAGCTTAACTGTGTTAAATTGGTTAAGTGTTCCTATGGACTTAACCCTCCCATTCTAGCTTAACTATATGGCCCTAACCCCACCCACTAGTCTGGTTATTATGTTGAATTGGTTAAGTGTCTTAGTGAACTTAACCCTACCATTCTTGTTCTAGCTTTAATTTAATAGATTAAAGCCACGACCACTCACATTAGACAGATATTGTTGCGATTACTGGATGTGTCGGTTGGTCCCGGGCAGATTTACATCGCAACTCAGTCTAACCTCAGGTTAGGCCTATTCGTGTTTTCTAGTTCAAGGGTTTTGACTAATTTTCCAATCAGGTTTTGAAAGTAACCATCCTGTTCGTCGGATCAGTTAGGGATAGCCAGGGAGAGCAGGAAACTTGTATTTTCCAAACCCAAGCCTAGACACTATCCTCTCTGTCACCCTAGAAATTTCTGGCGTGTTATTAAAAGAGTTGTCATTAATAAACCTTTAATTTGTCTAAATTAACATTTCCTCATTTAGGACAAATTCTATAAGTAAATTAATCCTAATTTACTTATTTCCTAATTACTCTTTTAATGTGAATCGTCAACATTTATTCTTACGGCCCATTCTCCCCTCTATATCATGTTTATGCTTTCTGATATGTGGACTATACCAAATTAAGTGTCACTAACCATGATTTTGCTGAACCTGACAGTTATTCCCAATTATGGCCAATTTCACATTTATGCCAATATACTTACCGTGCCAAATTAGCTAATCCAATTCCGATTCCACATTCTAATTCATGTCAAACTAGACTTATTACTCTAGCTCTCTATTCATGTAAATGCTAGATTTACACGTTCAATACTAGATTCAAATTACACATCTTATAATCTATGTCAAATTTATCCAATTTGCATTTCTATGAACATGCCATAATACATGTTCCCAATTTATGCCAAAATCCAAGTTTTACAACTATGTTTTAGTACATTTCACCTTATGCCCAAATTGTATTCCCACCGTTCGTATAACTGCGATTCAATCTAGATTATGGATAAGTCTAGACTCGTAGAAATTAGGGAATGAACCAAAGATGCTATGCAAGAGATAGACATACTAACTGGCATAAAAAGGGTTGAATAACGACGTTGGTTCAAGAACATGGGTAGACCTAACTTAATAGGTAAATTCCCAAGGTCTAAAGCCAAAGATAGACAGAATAGAGACGCAGGTTCAAGAAAATGGGTAGACCTAACTTAATAGGTAAATTCCCAAGGTCTAAAACTAAAGAAAACCAAGGACAAGCAGAATAAATAATCGGGTTTAGACCCAATCTCATGATCACAGAACTTAAGCAACACTTTCCTAGTCATGAATCATAGGTGTTTAATCACAGATGTCCCTGTTTTGTCCTAGGCAATAGTTTATGTTTCCTAATCAAAGGCATAGGCTTAGTCACAGTCATAGGCAATGTTCATAGTCATAGGCAATGTCCATAGTCATAGGCAATGTTCATAGTCATAGGCATATGGTTTTAAGGTCCATAGTCTCATAGTCATGGTCTATTTTGTCCTCGAATCATAACAGTTCTTAATTAGGTTCAAGAGTATAGGCACTAATTCGAATAGAGAGAGAGAGAGAATTGGCATATTCTTTTATTCCTTTAATTTCATGTCACGAACAAAGAAAAACGTTCAAATCTAGGAATAACTGACTTACAGAGATTAGAATAGAAAGATGGCGTTGCTATGATTCGTAGAAAAACAGTCGTTTAAGTCGTTTGAACCTCCTCTTGAATCCTAGCTTGACTTGAACCTCTTCTTGAAAGTCTTTTAGCAGCATCTCCTTTTCTTGATTTATTTTATATATATATATTTCTATTTATTATTTAATTTAAGAGGAGGAGAAGAAGCCATGTTTGTCAATTATCTTTGCAGCATAAGGGCAGAAAAGAATTGTGAATAAAGAAGAAGACTAGGGCTGTTTATATAGTGTTAGGCGGACGAACCTGGTCAGAATGGCGTCCAGATACATCAGAATGAACAGGGTGCAGAAGGCTGGAAAAACAGGGGGGTCGACCCCCAGGTCGACTATGTAGTCGACCTGGGTGCCCCAGGTCGACTACCCAGTCAACCTGGGTAGCCCAGGTCGACTACCCAGTCGACCTGGGTGTCTTGGGCGGGAAAATTTCTGCCCTGGCCAATCCGGCCCGATTTTTGAAATTTGAATTTGTTTTCTGTCTGTTCGAATTTTAAACTAAACTCTGAAACTTCCGGAGGCCATATCTCCCTCATACGGACTCCGATTTTCGCAAACTCGGACTTGTTTTCATGTAGAATTCCGAGACGAACGCAATAGCGCATCCCGTTTCCCTTGATAAGGATTTTAACTTTTAATTATGCCTTGATTTGTAAATCTTAGTGTTACAGAACTACGGGGTGTTACATTCTCCCCCACTTAAAAGGATTTCGTCCCCGAAATCTTCAAGTTAGGAAGAATGTGTCCTACCATCCAATCACCCATCTACTCAACCATTCACTCACAGGCATCCATTGTCCTTAAAAGATTTATAATGCTTTCATGTTCATATGCATAGTGTGTGTATATGTCTTTATCTACTATAAAATCAGGCGGTCTACTGATTCAGTCGACCTCCTTAATGCGAGTCATGTCAGTGCCATGCGTCCAACCATGTACGCAAGCATCCCTAGTTATGTAAATACTATATGCGTGCACAACCATTCATCCATATGCAACACCCATATGATAACCTATCAAGTTCAATTTACAAACAAATACATATCTGTAAATGCAATATGAAAGCGTCTGAACTGATCTAGTGCCTAATACGTATGCATATGCATTCACAAGCAACCATTAGCAACCGCTTGCAACCATCAACCACAACATGTTTCAAATACATATTTACGTCCATTGGCTTCTACCTAAGGATTGAGGATACGACCTAGGTGATATACTTTGGAAAGAGTGAAACAATTATGCGTAAAGCTCCTAAAACAAAGAAATCAAGGATGCACCCTCAAGGAAAAGGGTATGATGCTAGTATCTAGCCTTCTTGAGCTTTAATCCACTGTATCTTAACTAAATTTTACTTCATGATTGCGAAGTTTCCGATCTCCATTTCCAAAATAAACAGATGTAAATCACGGTAGCAAGTGTACGTACTAAGATAGTTTGAGGTCTCTCTCTTATCCACCATGCCATAACTATAAGGGTCGAAAGGTCACTACGTGCTTTTTGGAGTGCCTGCCACAACTATTCATCTCTCACGCAAACCATCATAGTTGAACATGACATTCCTCAAGTACAAGCCCCAAAGGCCTAAACCAATATCAGACAAGCACCCAAGGAACATCTCCTCCGAATTTAGACGATCTACGTGAGATGATAAAAACAAACTCGATAGCTATTCTCAAATCCCTACTAACCAAAAATAAATTGGTCGGACCACCAATTGGATTTGAAACTCTAGTGGGATCTTTTTGCTAGACAAGTACTATGGTGCAGAGACTCAACTATGGAAGTGGATATGAACAAATGCGAAGCGCTAGAACCTAAGGAAATAGCACAAACAAAAAACTAGACTCTTCCAACCGGACTACCTTTCTCCTAGGTACGCTTGGTGGCGAAAGCATGTACTTGTCCTTCTGAAAATCTCGTCCTTGTCCTTGCCCTTATCCTTAAGTATATGCCCTATCATACCCTAGTAAAGATACTTCCTCTTGTCTTAGGTTTTATAATTTCTTCCTCCTTCGTATGCTCAGTCTATATCCATGAATTCCTCATCCTAGAGTTATGCTCCGTAGCCAAACTCCTCATCCCCTTCCGTGTGTAGTCATGTTAACAAATCTCTCGAAAACTGCCTCCATCGTCCGTAAAGCCCTATAAGCTTCGAAAGAAAATTGCCCGTAGATGAAACAACTACGACTATGGATGGAAGCCGGGCACTACTTTGCCCTTCGATCAGGTTACCTCCCAGAAAGCCAGGAGCCCCAGAGACTCAAGAAAGAAGGAGACAAGAATTTAAATAGAGGAAGAGAAGATAGTGCGTATGGCTTTGGGGAATATGTCTTTAAAACAAACCTTTTCTCTTGAAAATGCTTCTTTAAAAACCGTTTTGAAAATAATTTTTCAAATCCTTTATCTGATATGGTAACCTTCAGCTCTGATACCACGTATAACACCCCACGTCCGTTACTGTCACTCACAAAGGGAATGCACTAAGTTCTATGGAGCATTCAGGGCAAAAGATGCAGATAAATTACAAGATAGACATAAATTAAACAGCGGAAAATAAAAATTTGCTTTATTGATAAAATAGTTTGTACAAAGATTTCTTTACAATATCAGAGTATCATCTGTCTTACAAAATAAAGAAGCATAATAATACATTTATATTCCCCAATTTTGGCAGGAGCCAGCCATAGCATCCGAAAAGAGAATCCAAGCAAAACTTCGACAAATCTTCAAGCTTGGAAAGAGTGACCGTCCAACTTAACCTGAGCTATACTATTCCCTCCTTTACTACTTGGGGGGGGGAACGGAAGAAAAGAAGACGAAAGAAAAACAGAGTCAGACATAAAGCCTGAGTAAGTTCAGTAACTTCTAGCATGTGAACTTGGAAAAACAAAATGACATGAATCAACTGAATACAAGATAACACCATGATGATAGGGTCAGCAAGGTCAAAAGATTAACACAAGATAATTACAAGGTAAGCTAAGATAAGATAAACTGGATATGCTCTAATACTTTCGCCGCCTCGCTATTTCCATGTTATACCGACTTCTATATCTCTGCACCAACTAACTAGTGTCCCAACTAGTAACGCTAACGTGATCCCAATACCTGTATTTTCCCTTACCTTCGAGCATCCATTCATTATTTATTACCTAGATCAAATCTAGGGTTTTCTATCAAGTGCTTTCTAGATTTAACTAGAGTTTACGCTATCTGCTGAACGCTACTCGGATTCAAGATTTATGCCACCTAGTCCTACTAGGGATTATGCTACCTGTCGAACGACGCCCCCAAGTTTAGGACACACTACCTAGAGTGGTATATGTTCCTATACTTCCCCACGCATGTATCGCGAATCGTTATCGCTTGTCTAGATGCACATGTCCCATAATGTGTGTTCCGAGTCCTGTGTCAGGGCAAATCAAGGAATACAGAACTCGGTCGGGAGCTTTCAGATATCTGTCGATGCAGATGCTAAGGTCTGTTTTTGTTCCAGTGGCTATGGTCCCACTTGACCCCTCCCTCAACTAATGAAAGGCACACCTTGTAAAATGAGAACTATACGCCGTCCCCCGGTGCCCCACTAACCTATGGCCATCCTCACCCATAACTAGATAGCAAGTATATGGTCTTTTGGAGTTCTTCGCCTTTCCGCTTCACGTATCTCGATTGACTGAAGATGGATGGTAGACGAAGAGTCGCTATCACAGGGCTATCATTAGCTCGCTGAATCACGCCGGTCCATCCTAGTCTTTAGGTTGCCATGTATTGCAATCAAGGCATACCCCTGGTTCTTCTGCGCAGACCTTAACCTCTGTGGGCCCAGGCGGATCATCTGCAGCCTCACAGAGGATACCAAGAGTAACCTCACGTCCCCTCGAAGCCTCGGGCTTCGTAACCCAAATCGTTGGAGCCTCCTTTTTACTCAGACGGACATTCGCTCCTTCCCGTGTTGTACTAAGAATTACTACTTAGTTTTACTAACTAAGATTTACCACTTAGTTTCCAGAATCATTGTTTTCTTAACTAAGGTTTACTTAGTTCTCTTTCCTGTCAAATTGGATTGGTTAAGTGTCATTAGTCTATTCAGGCCAACTTAACCCTCTTCATTCATCCTGTTAAACTGGTTAAGTGTTATCAGTTGACTTAACCCGACCACAAACCAAGTTATATTGGTTAAGTATTTATTACTTAACCCTACCCATTTACCCTGTATTGGTTAAGTGTTCCTTTAACTAAACCTTACCCGTCTGTTTTAACTAACATGTTATTAATGGTTAAGTATTACCCCTTCATGTTTTAGACTTAGCCCTATTCCTTTATCACAACCTGATGGTTAAGTGTTCAGGTTTACTTAACCCTACGGTCTAGCCAAGCTAACATATCAAATTGGCTAAGTGTACTAACTTTATTTAACCCCACCTTCTAGTCATGTTAATTTGGCTAAGTGTATTAACTTTACTTAACCCCACCTTCTAGTCTAGTTACCATGTGAAGTTGGTTAAGTGTCCCTATGGACTTAGCCCTCCCATCCTAGCTTAACTGTGTTAAATTGGTTAAGTGTTCCTATGGACTTAACCCTCCCATTCTAGCTTAACTGTTTGGCCCTAGCCCCACCCACTAGTCTGGTTATTATGTTGAATTGGTTAAGTGTCTTAGTGAATTTAACCCTACCATTCTTGTTCTAGCTTTAATTTAATAGATTAAAGCCACGACCACTCACATTAGACAGATATTGTTGCGATTACTGGATGTGCCGGTTGGTCCCGGGCAGATTTACATCGCAACTCAGTCTAACCTGGGTTAGGCCTATTCGTGTTTTCTAGTTCAAGGGTTTTGACTAATTTTCCAATCAGGTTTTGAAAGTAACCATCCCGTTCGTCGGATCAGTTAGGGATAGCCAGGGAGAGCAGGAAACTTGTAATTTCCAAACCCAAGCCTAGACACTATCCTCTCTGTCACCCTAGAACTTTCTGGCGTGTTATTAAAAGAGTTATCGTTAATAAACCTTTAATTTGTCTAAATTAACATTTCCTCATTTAGGACAAATTCTATAAGTAAATTAATCCTAATTTACTTATTTCCTAATTACTCTTTTAATGTGAATCGTCAACATTTATTCTTACGGCCCATTCTCCCCTCTATATCATGTTTATGCTTTCTGATATGTGGACTATACCAAATTAAGTGTCACTAACCATGATTTTGCTAAACCTGACAGTTATTCCCAATTATGGCCAATTTCACATTTATGCCAATATACTTACCATGCCAAATTATCTAATCCAATTCCGATTCCACATTCTAATTCATGTCAAACTAGACTTATTACTCTAGCTCTCTATTCATGTAAATGCTAGATTTACACGTTCAATACTAGATTCAAATTACACATCTTATAATCTATGTCAAATTTATCCAATTTGCATTTCTATGAACATGCCATAATACATGTTCCCAATTTATGCCAAAATCCAAGTTTTACAACTATGTTTTAGTACATTTCACATTATGCCCAAATCGTATTCCCACCGTTCGTATAATTGCGATTCAATCTAGATTATGGATAAGTCTAGACTCGTAGAAATTAGGGAATGAACCAAAGATGCTATGCAAAAGATAGACATACTAACTGGCATAAAAAGGGTTGAATAACGACGTTGGTTCAAGAACATGGGTAGACCTAACTTAATAGGTAAATTCCCAAGGTCTAAAGCCAAAGATAGACAGAATAGAGACGCAGGTTCAAGAACATGGGTAGACCTAACTTAATAGGTAAATTCCCAAGGTCTAAAACCAAAGAAAACCAAGGACAAGTAGAATAAATAATCGGGTTTAGACCCAATCTCATGATCACAGAACTTAAGCAACACTTTCCTAGTCATGAATCATAGGTGTTTAATCACAGATGTCCTTGTTTTGTCCTAGGCAATAGTTTATGTTTCCTAATCAAAGGCATAGGCTTAGTCACAGTCATAGGCAATGTTCATAGTCATATGCAATGTACATAGTCATAGGCAATGTTCATAGTCATAGGCAATGTTCATAGTCATATGGTTTTAAGATCCATAGTCTCATAGTCATGGTCTATTTTGTCCTCGAATCATAATAGTTCTTAATTAGGTTCAAGAGTATAGGCACTGATTCGAATAGAGAGAGAGAATTGACATATTCTTTTATTCCTTTAATTTCATGTAACGAACAAAGAAAAACGTTCAAATCTAGGAATAACTGACTTACAGAGATTAGAATAGAAATATGGCGTTGCTATGACTCGTAGAAAAACAGTCGTTTAAGTCGTTTGAACCTCCTCTTGAATCCTAGCTTGACTTGAACCTCTTCTTGAAAGTCTTTTAGCAGCATCTCCTCGTCTTGATTTATTTTATATATATTTCTATTTATTATTTAATTTAAGAGGAGGAGAAGAAGCCATGTTTGTCAATAATCTTTGCAGCATAAGGGTAGAAAAGAATTGTGAACAGAGAAGAAGACTAGGGCTGTTTATATAGTGTTAGGCGGACGAACCTGGTCAGAATGGCGTCCAGATACATCAGAATGAACAGGGTGCAGAAGGCTGGAAAAATAAGGGGGTCGACCCCCAGGTCGACTATGTAGTCGACCTAGGTGCCCCAGGTCGACTACCCAGTCGACCTGGGTAGCCCAGGTCGACTACCCAGTCGACCTGGGTGTCTTGGGCGGCAAAATTCCCGCCCTGGCCAATCCGGCCCGATTTTTGAAATTTGAATTTGTTTTCTGTCTGTTCGAATTTTAAACTAAACTCTGAAACTTCCGAAGGCCATGTCTCCCTCATACGGACTCCGATTTATGCAAACTCAGACTCGTTTTCATGCAGAATTCCGAGACAAACGCAATGGCGTAGCCCGTTTCCCTTGATTTGGATTTTAGCTTTTAATTCTGCCTTGATTTGTAAATCTTAGTGTTACAGATCTACGGGGTGTTACAGCAAACAAATTTTATTCTTCTGCTCTAGCCTCCTTGCTATGACCAGTTCAATGTAAGTACATGTATATGCAAGCAAATGCGATAAATTTTCAATACAGTTCGATGTTTAGTGCTAAATTCAACTTGGTTCAACATTTTTCCTACCTTAGTTATATTATACAATACTAATACATTTTAAAACAAAAAGCATAATTACGTTCATACAAGCATCATACATACATATATCCAAAATGCTAGTTCATTACATTAAAACCCAGCTTTCTAGGAAGTCATGCCTTCTTCTTGCATGTTTTTCAAAGTTGATAGCTCCTTTCCCTTGGATTTCTTATCACCCTTCTTTAACGGGAAATCTCGGGCTAGATGCCCTACTTCTTTGCATCGAAAGCACTTCTTTTTCTTTCCTTAATTTGTGGGTTTCTTCTTTACTTTCAGACACTTATGTACGAAATGTCCCGTCTCTTTGCATTTGAAACACACTATGTCCATTCTCATCATTTTGTCCCTGCTTTTCTTTCTCTCAGGGCACCGAACGGCATAATGTTCTTCTTTTCTACATATGCGGCAATAAATACCCACGTGCGTTCCTAAGTTCAACTCACGTTCTTTTTCTGCTTTCTGGTGAGCTTTCCTCGCTTGTTTCGGGGTCATCCAGAATTTAGTATGAGATAAGCCATAGTCGTCCATATCCTATATAATATTTTTAGGATTTTTATCAAGAGAGTTGGCATTATTTTTCACTTAATAATCATCTTGATTATACTTCATTTATCATTCTAGTATTTTTATTAGTTGAATCAATAATCAAACATCACAGCCATCAATCAATTGGTTGATTAGATTTTCAAATATATATATGATTTTTATATACTCAAAAATCAGATTTCAGTGTCAAGTCATCAACAGTAAATTTCAGTTAAGTTTTGTTCTCACACCAGTCGATTGGAAATATATAGAAATCTCACTTTCGAAACTCGAAAACAAGTACTGGCGATGGGGCCCCATCACCAGAATTATCCCCGGGCAACTAGAGTATGATTCTATATCTATCCAGTATATTAAAACCTCGAATACACGCTTGCAAGGCGTATATGCAAAATCTTTATATATTGGATTGTCCAAATCAATTTAAAATAAATCGTCAAATACGTATGATATGATTTAAATTTCAAAACAAAAATGGTTTTCATTTTAAAAATATACTCTTCACACTCGTTCTAGGATACTACTGATCCTATCTCTAACGAGTCATTCTCATTGGATATTACTAATCCAATTTCTGATGAATTCTTTCGTTTGGTTCTAATGTGTCATGTTCTCTAGCTCTGTAAACCAAAGCTCTGATACCAACTGTGACAACAAGGAATTTCGCTTGATCCGAATCAGTCGCTAAACCAATCTAGACCTTTCGAAACGCCTAATTGTTTTGAGAACACGACAAAATAGAACACAGACAGAAGAACATTTCATTGTTTATTACAACAATTCCATCAGAATACAAGAATATACAGAGTATAAATGAATAAATTACATTCGATAAATATCAGAGATTATAATAAATTACATAGCAGCGGAAAAACCATATAAAACACAACTGAAAATAATGCACGGATACAGAGCTTTCCGAACATCGTTCCAGCTGTAAATCAGGATCCTGTGAATATAAATCTGCAAAACCAAAACTACTAGCTGTCCGTGTGGAAAATAGGGGCACCCAGAGTTTAGGTTAAAACAATAAACTCCAGGTCAGTCATGTGACTGGTGTGAGAACTAAAACAGTTATTAATCTTTGTTTTTAAAGTTAGGTAAATCAAGGGACCACGCCGTATAACACGGAACGGGTTTCCTCCCAAGAATACCAGTGCATAAAACAAACAGCGCAATGCTAAGTAAAGAACAATGAAGCTATTATAAGACCCAGATCCCATCATACAATGCAACGCAAGCCGGAGGATAGGGTTTTCCCTTATAATAGCCAAATATGCTTGATACGCGAAATTTCATCTTATATTATTACTATAAGTGAAGAAAACAACTTCAAATATAAATATATCAATCATAGACGGCATGGGTACCATATATCATGTCGCCAATACTAGGCTCTACAATCAAAACCGCAAAATGTCATATTTGGAAATTGGATTTCCATCATGGTGGCTCCTGATTCGAAAGATCGATCGCGTAGTGCCATCTACAACGGCTTACGTCTCAGCTAGAGAAAACACCGTAATGCACATCCGCACTTTTAGGAAATCGAGTATCACTGCGGCTTACGTCTCGGTGAGAGAAAACACCGCTTACCCTATCCCTCTGAGCACTAAGCTCAATCTCGGTCGACCGAATCCATGACACCACTAAGGTGCTTGTCCACTAAAAAGCATACTGATCAAACCATCAGTTTACCACCATACCGGGGTGTGAGGCTCGCGAATCAACGCTATACACAAAGCCGTGCTATGTTAAAGCTGCGCTTTGATCATCATCCACCAAACTTTGCTTTTCAACAAAAGTCTGGATCACTGCATCTCAGCATGCCACACTATCAATCCATATCGTACCACTGATTTCTACCAATATATAACCTCTGAGCTCGTATGTCTCAGAGAAGGGCGTTAAGAAAGAGAATAAATTCTCCGCCGCCAAACAGATATATATTTAGCAGAGATCAACGAATACAATATAAAGGAATACAATGTCAAACACACCATCCATTTACAAGTCCGTTCTGGGTCTGAACGAAACCGGAGGCACTTTCCTCGCATAACCGTCGACCTCCAAGCACGTCCGGACGACTACTACTTTAGCCCCCTTCAAGGTAGCTACTCCCATCGTGAGCATCAGTAGCACCCATCTATTCGATGCGAAGATCATCGGTCTTGCAACGTCTTCAATCTCTTCGACTCGTCGTCGAATCAGTTATTCAGAATGGGTTATACCCGGACTTTCTGAATAACTCACGTATCTTAATCAACAAGTGCTATAAAACACAATATACGCCTCATTCCAATTCAGAATATTCTTTTATTCAGATATTCCTACTCCTAGGGAACGGTTCCCATTAATTTTATCAAAGATAAATTCTTTTAAATTTATTCTTTAACCTTCCTTTGGATATCATTTCAAACCATATTATGGTTTTCCAAACTAGTCGGGATTAGCGAACCACACCGAAGTAATTATTTATTTATTTCCCAATCCCAACCTATTTATCCTATGGAGCAAAACTGTTATCACCCCATAACTAACACCACGGTGTTATCGGTAAATTTAATTACCATTTCACGTTCAAATCTAATTAAAGATTTCACTATCGCTAGGAGAAAAACTGGTGATACTCCCCTTTCGATCATTTCCAAATTTTGATAATTTAAATTACCGATTCTCATTTCAATCTAATTAAAGATTCATTAAAACTCCTTTTACTGGGTTAAAGAACTGATGTCATTTAAAACACAGTTCACGATAAACCCAAATCACATTCTATTTCAATTCCAATAAAATATATTAGAAATTCTGGTTATTTAAAATCCATTTCAAATTCAATTTATTTATTTCAAAAATAAATTGGTTTTAATTCTAGTTCAAAACTAGTTCATTTCGATAAAAAACTATTTTTATCTTTTCAAATATGGAGTTTTTCTTCCCAGTTTTCCGCAAATCATTTCTTATGATTTTAAACAAATTATAGATATTTTTATTTATTTTATCAAGGCCCGTACAGTCGATTTCCATCTACGGCCATCGAACTGCACTTACAACGACCTTTTCTGAAATTGATTTGGACATATCTCAAATCCAACCGTTAGATTTCTAATTTCTAATATTCATTGGAAAGCTCTTTTCGATACGAACCTAATGGTTCTGGTTTCCGGAGAATCCGATGGTCGGATCTCCCGTAATGTCCGTTCGAAGTTAATGGTCGAAATTCGCGAACTGCCGCGGCGCGGCGCATTCTATTCAGGCCATTATATTATATATATATTATATATAATATATACTTTGTCGATTTCTATTTGAAATGAATTTTATAAATCGTTTTAAATTCGTTTTCAAAACGATTTCAACTTCATTTCAGATTCAAATCAATTTCAATTCGAATTCATTTCTATTCAATTTCAATTCGAATTCGTTTTATATTCAATTCAATTCGAATTCACTTTATATTCAATTCGAATTCACTTTATATTCTATTCAATTTGAATTCACTTTATATTCAATTCAATTCGAATTCGTTTTATATTCAATTCAATTCGAATTCACTTTATATTCAATTCAACTCGAATTCACTTTATATTCAATTCAATTCGAATTCGTTTTATATTCAATTCAATTTGAATTCACTTTATATTCAATTCAATTTATATTCACTTTATATTCAATTCAATTTATATTCACTTTATATTCAATTTTCAATTCTATTCTATATTTTTACATCTCTTTCTAAACAGTCATTTTAAAAACGAATATAATCGATATCA
The DNA here is from genome assembly GCA_030737875.1 of Allium sativum. Classification (NCBI taxonomy): domain Eukaryota; kingdom Viridiplantae; phylum Streptophyta; class Magnoliopsida; order Asparagales; family Amaryllidaceae; genus Allium; species Allium sativum. Next base: position 560,522,988 of record CM060919.1, on the reverse strand, counting down.
ATATCGTACGCGTCAAAATAGCGCATCTCTAATCAACACGGCTTTATATTTTTCAATAACTTCGTTATTCTATTCAACAAATGAATATTTATCCTATTCAACACATGAATCTATATTTCTTTCACCACCTGGCTAATCTCAACAAATGAGTACCGTCAACACGTTAATCTTTATTTTATAATATTCTTTATTTTCCCAATTGGAATGAGGCCCAATCAATTACCATATAATGTTAATTATATGGATTCCATACAACACATGTATATAATAGCAACGATATATAATCTACCATCATCCAAAGTGCATCACACAACTGCATAAGCATTAAATATAAATAATTAACGCTTACACAGTGTGTCGACCAATCAATCAAAATACAATTAAATAATTGGGATTAGTGTACGCCAAATATCATCCCAACACCCATGTGGGGTTTCAAACAATCAAACACAGGTTTTATTTGTGCAGTTGGGCGATGTGTAAAATTTATCGTCCCAATCAATATCAGTCAAATCAGTGTATATAAACAAGTCGTCTGATTTGTTTATAAATATATATTTCATTTTATATACACGTTAAAAATTATATTTTTAACTATATAAATATTTTATTTTGTTCCACAACACACATTCAATTTTCACAACAACGTCAATCTAACAAACAAGCCGTCCATGGTCTGTGGACGACGGGTGTCGGGTGCTGCTAAGCACCTTCTGCATCCTAGTATATATATTAAATAGAAATTTAAAATAAAAGTGAGGAGTTCTCACCAAAGCTATCCCAACTTCACGATACTTCATATGTGGAAAATCTTCGTCGTGCTCGCCCTTGTTACTTTCGTCTTTCGTATACACTACACATATAAAAATCACATTTTTATATTCTCTATTATATAAAAAATCTATTTTTGCTTCACTACATATATAAAGATCAAATCTTTACTTCGCTACTCAAATAAAAATCGAATTTTATTTACTCCATACTATAAAAATCCTATTTTTACTATCCACATTATATAAAAATTATATTTTTAATATTTCTACATTACAAAAATTATATTTTTAATTTAAATAAACGTCTTAGCCTCCTTTAAATAAATTTCAAGCTTTCTTTGTTTAAAAATTTCAAACTTCCTTTGTTTAAAAATCATGCCTTTCTAACTACATAAAAATCGAATCTTTTCCTTTCTAAAAAAATCATAGCTTTCTACCAATAAAAATCGTGTTTTTATTTTGCTAATACATATAAAATGATTTTAGAATATGTTTTATAATTAAAATTGATTTTATAAACTGAAAACTGATTCTAAAACCAATTATATTAATTGAATAAATAAATAGAATAAAATAAAAAACTTACTGGTGGTTCTAGGGTAGGGGATGGCGGCTCAGGGTGGAGGGGAGGTGGCAGGGGTTCGCTGGCGGCTTGCGGTCCTTTTTGGTGGCGGTGGCGTCCCTTCAGGGCGGCGGTGCTGGTTAGAATCGGCTAGGTTTTTTTTGTTTTTGTTTTGGGGAGGGCAACTGGTGGAGGAGGAAGGAGGCGGAAGGAAAGGGTAGATGGCGGGGGGGAGTCGACGGGGAGCACGGCAGGTCTGGTGGGGCGTCGGCGGCAAGGGGAGAGGGCGGCGAGGGGATGAGTCACGATCGCGATCGGTTGAAGGGTTTTTTTTCTTTTTTTTCTAAGTCAACAGTGAAGAGAGGGGTGAGGTGAGAGTATATATAAATATATTTATTTATTTTATTATTTTTAATTTCAAAAAGTAACTTTTAATTTCGAACTCGAAATCGAACCCACCGACTGTTGTCCATAGCTAATTACCCCCATTCCGAACACAATGGGATATGTATCATAGGCTGATTCGACTGTTTCAATCAGTTTTCGTCAAAATCGACATATAACTCTATATATTGAATTTGAACGCGCATTTCAATTTACTGGGGCCACATACGGACTCTAAAAATTCCCAAAAAATATTTTCTAGCTTCGTATTGACGATACGGTCCTAACACAACCAATTTCGTCTAATTCTGAGACCGTTTGAAAAATGGCCATTTTCCAGTCGACTAAAATCAACTGAAACTGGCCAAACACGTTTTCCTTCGCCACGCTCACATATTGATTCGAAAAATTATGAAATTTGAAACCTAGCAATAACTTTACATCCCGGATCCAACAAAAGTGGTTTCGTCGAAATCCGAGGTAGTTTGCAAAATTTCCATTTTTAAGGGCCAGAATTCCGTAGCGACTATTCTGAATTTTCAACTGGACATATCTTTTGATTGCCTCTATGAAATTTCAGTTTGTCGAATTCGTTGGGAAGATATTATCAATTAGATTCAAATATTTTTGGTTTCACTAAAATCCAGTCTATTTTGAACCCGGTACATTCAATTGAAGTTTGAAATCGAATTACCGAACTACCGCGCCATTTTCAATTCCTTTTATAATTTAAAATAAATATTTATTTCCTAACGACGATCTATATAAATATATACGTTCTAAATATATTAAAAATAAATTTTTCGTCGTTTTTATTTAAAATAATTCATTTTAAATATTCGAAATTCGCTAAAATTGCCAAAATAAAATTTTTAAATTGGCCCAGATTTTACAGGTTGTTACATGTGGCAAATTGAAGGACATGCATATGTTCCAATATGTACAAGCAGGGTGTGTATCATGCAAATATTTGGCTCAGGTATTCCTAATAGGGCTACAACTCTAATTCTATGAACCTATAATGGTGTGCTAATGTACTATAGAAGAGTGCTAATTGCTGATGAAATTTAAGGAAGATGGTTCAAAGTGAATGTCATCCATGACACCACTAAAGCAATAGCCAAAATTTTCATTGATGAAGATCTTAGATTAGAAACAAATGAATACTTTTAATATGTGAAACAACCTGCAGTTAAAAAAAAGGTGGAATTTGAATTATATATCAATTTACTTCTTCACCTAGAAACATAAAAATCTGAAGAATTGCACTATTTGCTTGAATGAAATATAAACTTGTGTAATGTTCCAACTGACATTGGAATCACATTTTACTGAAACATTGCTTAAATATACTCACATGCTGACTTTAGAAGATATAGAATTTGCTCAACAATTGCAAATCAATTCAGTTGACAGCAAGTGGAGACAAAGGGTCTAGATAATTCTGGTGATATGGCACAGAAGTGGCGGTAAAGTAACGAGGTAAATATACTCAAATGCTAACCATTTGAGTTGGCTTTTGAGTCTGGAGAGGTAAACTTCTTGTATGGATGGTTGAATCGCAGTGATAGAGCTTTTACATTAGACATTAACCGTGCTGATTACTTTCAGTTTTGTTTTGGAGAAATGGTTGCTAAAGTACTTATGTATTTATATATGGTGCACTTTCCTGTTATAACAAATTTAATTTTTTTTCTTTTCTTATTACGAGAGAATATTTTATAAAAATTTATGAGATTTAAAATCTTGCTGTAATTATTAAACACGGACACAGTTGTGGCTAATAGGAAAGGAAGATTCATTTTTACTTCTTATGGCAAAACTGCATAAGAAATAGGAGTGAATTCAGAGCCATGCATCAAGTTTAACTGTTAAAATATTCTGTATTGAAATGTATCAGCTATTTTTTGCTGTGGCATTCTCCACTATTCTTATATGATGATCTTTATATCAGTATTATCCATTATACTCTTGTTTATAGAGACTACTTTTCACACAGACTCTACTTAAAAAAGTAACAGATAAATTTATAGTAACAAATATAGTAATACAAAACATAACTTAATGATCACATCATATCAAACTCCTACTGAATGGCATAAAAAGAAAGAACATTATTTGATTTTCCAATCTTTCAAGAAGAAAGGCTGAGCATTAGTGAAGAAGAGAAAAAGTCAGCCAAATATGTTAAAAAGATTCTAATGAACACTACATGATTCATTCTTCTATGTCGAATGGTAATGTTTCTATACATATAGTAACCAATATAGCTTTGGCAGTAGTTGAAAATTATGGCTCTGGATCATTAAAAATCATTGACAGTTAAATAATGATTTGATAAGCATAAAAATAATTACTCATTTCGGAAGCCATGTTCTGATAGACAGGTAAAAGAAATAAGCTGTCAATGATTCCAAAAATGAAAAAACATTAGAAATGCATAAATAAAACATCTAATATTTTGAAATGTGCATGTCAGTACCTTATAGGCTTATACTAAGACAATCAGATGGAGTAGAAACTTGAACAAGTTGTTCCGCATCAACATGAAATTTTGAAATATCTTCATTCTCTTAATCCACTTCTGATGCAATAGCATTTCCATACAACCAATCACATGTGCAAAGTAATGCTTCCAAAATATCATCCTTAGGAGAACTCCGATAATCGTCTAAAACCCTTCCGCTAATGCTAAATACACTTTCGGAGGCAACGGTAGTAATAGGCACGGCTAGAACATCTTTCGCCATGAGTGAGAGAATAGGATATTTGAGTTGTTGAGATTGCCAAAATGAGAGAATATCCAACGGCAACTTACGATCTAACAACCCATCTTCTAGATATAACTTAAGTTCCGAATTATGAGAACTTTCAGCAAATTCGGAATTTCTAAATATGTCAAATTCTTTCATTACATCGGCACACTCTTGAGAATAAGCTCCTACAAACAAATCGCTACAATCCAATTCTTTAGACCCAATTGCTTCATTGTTAGATTCCTTTTCTAATTTTTTTTTATACTCTTCATAAAGACCTTTTAATTTTGCCTCTACCTTCTCAACCCTTTCATTATAATCATTTCCATAAAGTTTTTTGTAGCAAAACTTGACAAAATCCATCTTATATCGGGGATCAAGAATGCAAGCAATGCAAAGCAATGTATTAAACTCACTCCAATATTTATTGAACTTTAAAAACATGCTACTTGCCATTTCAGACATAAAATCATCAGATCCCATACACTTTTGCAATGTAAACAAAACCATAACAACTTTCGGGAAAAACAAATTAGAAGTTGGATACTTCGTTCCGGAAAATAAACAAGTGGCATCATAAAATACTTCCAAAAATTCAGCAATTTTTTTGGCCTTCATCCATTCCTCTTGTGTAGGACAATAAATATAATTCTTATCGACAAGCTCCAACTGACTAAGTGCTTGTTTATATTATATAGCACTTTTCAACATAATGAATGTCAAATTCCATCTTGTTGGCACATCCTGACGCAATCCTTTATTACTGTTATCCAAAGATAGATCCCCTATACATTCTATAAAATGTTTCTTTCTTGATTGCGAACCTTTAATATACTTGATGCTTTCCCTTATATTACTTAAACATGAAGTAATGCATTTTAAACCATCTTGTACCATTAAATTTAAAATATGTGTTGTACATCGCACATGCAAATACTCTCCATCTGCCATCAAAGCTTTATGATAAGTTAGGTGGGACTCTAATAGCTCTACAAATTTGTCATTGTATGAAGCATTGTCTAATGTATAAGAAAATATTTTATCTTCAATATCCCAACTAAGTAAAAGACTACATATCTTTCCAAAAATAGCATCTCCTGAATGGGGTGGTGGCATAAGACAAAAACTAAGCAATTTTTTCTGCAATTTCCATTCGTTATCTATAAAGTGTGCAGTTAGAGTGATATAGTCGTCTGTATTAACCGATGTCCATAAATCGGTTGTCAAACTAACCCTCCCCGTACAAGTTTTCAAAAAACATTTAAGCTTGGATTTTTTCCTTTTCATATATTTTTGAAACATCTACACGGGATGTATTTCTCGAAAAGGGTAAAACTCTGTTGTTAAGATATGAATGTATATCACGAATGCCTTCATAATGAACAAACATAAATGGCAGATTATGTCTAATGACCGCCTTAGCTATTAATTCTCTACATTTATTTTGACTGAAAATAGTTTGATTTTGTTTCAATGCTTTGGCACTTATCAATGAGCATTTCGGTATGTGTTTTCTTAAATTGGAAGTACCATATTTGCCCCCCCAAATGTATGACTTCTTGCATTCCTTACAATAACATGTCTGTTTTTCCCCTTTAGCAACTTCATTCTTTTGAAAATACTCCCAATCTTCAGAATGAGTACCCCTAACTCGCTTTTTTCCTACGGAACTATTTACCGAATCCGGATCATTCTCCATATTCTCCATAACAACGTTATCATGTTCAACCAAATTCATAATCAATCACCTTAAAATCACAAAAAAATATTAATTACAAAATGCTACAAACTGTAAATAGACACACAAATGCATGTATATGTGCATGACAATATATTAAAGCCTTAAGATCCAATGGAGGGGAAGAAAAAGAAAGAAATTACATATATATTTTTACTCTTTTGTTTCAGTTTCACAGTTAACGCAATTAGTTATGTGTTAATCATACCATACATCCCCAAGGTAATGGGAGTTATTAAGTTCCTACTGGGGGCATAATTTATATAAATACATAAAACAGTAGTTTATGTCCTAAAGATGATATCATTACACATTGAATTCATTATTCAAATTCATGATAGGGATAAAAGTTGCTTATAATTATTTAACTAAATTATCACACGACTTTTCACATGCCTTTATATAAATAAGGTATTTAACCATTAGAGATAGCTAATCCTTGCATAATGAATGACACCTCTTTCTAGTCCAATTCTTGTAAAATAAAATCATAAACACAGGAATATGATGGACCGTGAGATTCTAAAATATTCCTACGCCGAAGAATAATCAGAAGATAAATCCAAAACTGAAACCATGTTAATTGTTTCACAAACATTTTTTTTTTGGAAAACAGTAAATAACAGATGCATATGTGATTTAATTTTGGTATGACAAAGGAATTAGTTACATGTATTAACATTTGTAGCGACCAAAAACAAAAATTATAAGATAGTGAATAGTTTGAGTAGATTTATTTTGTTTGAAGGAGGAGAAATAACAAGGAGATGAAAAAGTGAGTATATGAATAGTCAAGTTATAGGATATTCTAAACTATATTTGCTTAAATATACGATACATAGAATAAAAATTTTGGAGCAATTGGATAGTCAAATGTTTTTTTCTTAAGTTGAAAAGGAAGACAATACATATTAACAATATGAGCTACCACTTCCTAGAATTTGATTCAAAAAAAATTCAAAATCCATTGATTTTTCTCTCTAAAATTATATATCGGTTTTTTTATACTGCAGATTACAAACTTAAAAATTGAGTAGTGCAGTCATTCATACGATAACTTGAATTAATCTATTTCAACAGTGAAACTGCAATCGATTAGAGAGAATCTTCTGTAGTTTACAAGATGATTTTCTACAACTATAAGCAAACATTCGTTTACCTATATAAGTGCTGAGAATAAAAAAAGTTTTAAGAAACCGACGTGTCTTAGGGTAATTTCTGCAAATTTCATTACTACTATTGTTATGTCAGTTTGCCAAAATCCAGGATTAACACTTTGTTAATGGGTTAAAAAAATCAAATTGACACTTACAATAAATCATCCATTATAGGGTTTATAGTTTCTAATCTGTCATGTGGATGTGTGTTCGTTGTTTTCTAAAAACAAAAGAGATGACATTTCCCTTAATTGAAGGTCAACAGAAAAGAAAGGAGTGATGAGTGACTATGCATATATCGTGGGAGTTCTGGACGTGGACAAATTGGCATCTCTTAACCTCTTACTGTAGATTAATAAAATAAATGGATACAGGATGGGCCCAAGAAAAACTTATCCACGGTTGGAATTATCAGTTATGAAATTAAAGTTCAAATCAGTCATTAATTAATCAATCACCTTAAACTCAAATATGTATAGTTTCAGTTTCACAAGTATAAGGAGAAATACACATCCCAAATAAACTAAAGAGAATATACTTCCATTACCTTGGGGTTTCGGGGTCACTTAGAAGGGTATTCCAAATCTAAATGCTGTCAGAAAAGATAAATTCCTAGATGAAACTTAGAGTGATCGATATACATGTGTAGAGCTACGGATTAACCTGCATAATTGCATAGAGTTGCATTTCATTTTAGAATTTTATGGATGTAGAGGTAATATGAAAATACCTTCACAATTTGGTAAAATATGAGATAATATAATAGTAAATAAGAGAGCTATCACCTATGAACTTACCTAGAGTAATGATCCTTTACCATGTACACATCTCCTATATTTTCAGCTCATTCAAACTGCATGCGAAGGTCATCTAGTCTGCAGTTCAAAGGGATATTTAATTATAAAAATCAAGTAATTGACAAGGTGTTGTAAAACATTGCAGGAGAAGGTGAAATGAAATTATACAGCGATTACATGGAAGCCTAGGTTATCGTGTACTTACATTCTCTTGAGAAGGATTCTCTGTCGCCTATTATACCAGCAGTCCTTGGCTCACTGACAATTTTATTTAACTGAAAACAGAAATTATGAATCAGAAGAGAGTTGTAGATGAATAAGATATGCAAGTGACATTTTATTTCACCCAAAGTGAACCTGTATTGCTTGCAACTGAAAAATGCTCCCCTTAGAGGGCAGAGACAGACTGCAGTTCTCAATAGAAACAGATTGCAGTTTAACTACCCACGTGTGATATCTTTTTGATCTACAACAAACAATTGTATTGCATATGTTATTTTGCATCAGTGAAAAAATGACCAACAAGAAAAAATAAATATACATTATGCCCAACAATAACGTTTCTGACAACAAGAAAGTGAATGCATTTTTTAATTAAAACTAAGCTTATACAACCAATTCATGCTAATAAATGCTGATAAATAATAAAGGCAACATGGTTTGGGTTAAAGTATACCATGCAAAAATCAAATTAGTCTGAAGAAGATTTTCATTCTCATAAGCTTGGATTTTAGCTTGGGATCTTTTTCCGGAATTGCTAACATAAACTTTTGTTATCGTTCCCAATAATGTCAATTATTTTAATCAATATTAAACCTACATATATCTGAAATAAAAAGAGCAATAATTTAGGTTGGAATAAAAACCAATTTCTTATAATTTTGGCATTGCCAATGCATTGAGTTGGTTATCTATTATTCCACCTCCCTTTTAAAATTCAACAATTCTACAAACTACTATTTTTGCCATTTCTGTTTACCAGTTCCATTTTCATTGCTGAAAGGAACAAACTGGGAATTCGAATAAGCAGCTGATATATGACTCACAAAGATTAAGAATCATAAGGTAGGTAAAACTCGAAAAAGCCCAAACAACACATTACCGGTACAAAGAACATGAATTGAATACAATGATTATTTACGTTACACAATATTGATTCATGCCCTTCTAAACAACTAAACATGTCATTCATATTTCTTATTTCTTTGGTTTGGAACAAATAGTAACATGGATCAAAATGAAATCAATTTCAAGTAAAAGTACTACGCACATAATAAACACTTCAATCCATCTGAAAAATCAAAGCACAAGAACTACGCATATACCTTTCTAAATGACGTTGAGAATCAGCAAATCGAGGTTCTAGAAGGAAGAAGAAAAAGTAGCGCAGAGACAAAAAGAACTAGATTGAAGCCAAGATGGAGGTTATCGTTAATGATCTGAAACGACGCTCATCGAAAACTTGTAAAGACTATCAATCGCCTCTCTTTGTCGCCATTCTTTTATCTCGTGTTCCAGGAGAAACTAAACCAAGGGTTAGTGCAAAATAGGGTAAATGGGTTCCGTGGATTACACGGTTTCAGCCTAATATTGAACCATTTATTTTTTGTTTAAACGGATTGGGTCTGCAAAATAGAACCGGTAAATGGATTAAACCTAGCCCTTTTAATTTTAGGGTAAAAGGGTTGGGTAAAAGGGTTAGGGTCAGATTTGACGGGCCTAAGTGGAGCCTTTGTGACTCCATAGGGCAGAGTGGACATTGTAAAGAATTAGTAAGGCTATGAGCCAGTCTCCATGGGGCAAAGTGGAAATAGCGAAGGATTAGTGGCTATGTATCAGTGCAATGAAGCCGTTGTGACTTCATGGGGTAGAGTGATCATAGCAAAGTATTGGGTGATCGAAGTGGTGGATATCGTATGCTTTACGCACTGAGTGAGAGATGTGAGGATGGTTGCTATGCTTGATTGTTTTTCATCACTATGACATGCACACCCCCACACCCATATCCTTTACACCATCTGTTTAGTAGCACCTAAGAGTGTTGTACAGTATGTAGTGCTAACTCTTTGGTTGCAAGTCCAGGTTCAGGTATGGTTTAGTATACCTGTTATTGTTCTGTTTAGCTGCTTATCGCTCAGACCAGACTTTTGTCTGACCCAGAGTTTTATGTCTCTTCTTATTACTCTGGGTGCTCCTAAACTAGTAGACTGGAGACATGTTAGCTGGTGATGCACGATTAGCTGATATGGAGACGAGCAGGAGGCTCCCACGTATGATATATATATATATATATTCTCCCTGTGTCGTTAGTGGTCACTACTTGGGCATTAGTAGTGTACCTCCCTTATCTTGCTTTTTCTTTTAGAGACAGTTTGAAAAGTTGTAATAATGATGTTGTGGAACATAAGCTATATCTGGATTTTCCACTGCTATGATAGTTTGTTTTCAGCTTATGCACTGTCTCACCTGTTTTGTGTCAAGTATATGTTGTTATTATATTTTTATCCCATGCGCTGTGAGACATATTACAGGTTCTTTATTGATTCTTCGTCTTCTTTGTTTCTTCTGACGAACGTCCCGTGCTAACTGGACATATGTACAACGCACTTTTGGAGTAAATGTCGGTTGGTGCGGGGCGGGCCGTCATATCGATAATCTTAACCTGATAACTTAACTCGATTATCTTAACTTGATAACTTAACTCGATTATTTTAACTCGATAACTTAACTCTAATCGATTAACTTAATTTTGGTTAATTCAGATTGATTAACACTAACTGGTTAACTCTAACTGATTAACTTAACTGATTAACTCTAACTGGTTAACTCTAAGTGATTAACTCTAACTGATTAACTCTAACTCAAATCGATTAACTCCTCTAACTCATTTTGATTAACTCCTTTGGTTAACTTTACGTCCATATTCAGTTTCAAATATCGATGTTGAAATCGATTCTTACTTCTCTATATAAGTCCTGACTTATATATTCCATTTATCCAATGATAAATATTTTACTTAATTTATAAAATATTGTTTATAAATTAATCTTCCCAGTTCATTTGTTAAAACGGATTTCTATTTAATCTCACTTTGTATAAATCTTTTCCCTTCCCTTTATATCCAGCCAATTTTCCTTTTTATAACTCTATTTATTTCATAAATAAATATTTCCTTTTATTTATTTTCCCAAATAAATTCCTTTTACTTATTTTCCATATAAATAATTCTTTTTCAATTCTATTTGTAAATGTTTTACAAATATTTCCCTTTTTATTTTATTTGTAAATATTTACAAATATTCCCTTTTCATCTTTCTATTTATTTAACAACTATATATTTCTTTTCCAAATTCTATTTATTTAACAAATAAATATTTCTTTTTATAAAATCCTTTTATTTTATAAATATTTCCTTTTCAATATAATATTGAAAATTTCCTTTTATAATTATTCTATTTATTTTCTAAATAGATATTCTTTTTATAATTCTATTTACTTTCTAAGTAATAATCCTTTTTATTCCTTTATTTACTTTCTAAGTAAATAAATCCTTTTTATAAAATCTTTTGATTTTATAAATATTTTCTTTATTAAATTCCTTTTTATAAAATCCCTTGATTTTATAAATATTCTATTTCAATACACAGTTTGAAATTTCCCTTTTCTATTCCAATATTTCTTTTGGTATTCAACTGTACCAAGTAACAGGACCAGTGTCATTATAATCAATCACAGATTATACATCACATCATATAACACAATATATGAAAAAGGTAAAATAATTGTTGAGGAGCCCAGTTGGATTCCTCCGACCTGTTTCCCTGCACCCACAAATGTTTAAACAATATCATTAACATCGATTTCATTTCAATATGAAATATTCTGTTAAACAGAATCAATATTTGATTAACGATTTATACATATATCGTTATCTATGATTTCAACCAATACACAAGCAATTCAACCAAACAGTTAACACACAGTAATCAACAAATAATTATCAGTTCTAAGAATACGTTATAAAAATATAACTGTTCAGAGTTGGTGAGTTTTACTCACATTGGACGGTCATCGTTAATAACGATAACCATCGCTTGATTCAGACGGACAATTTATTTTGCTATAAATTGTAACGAGCTTTGATTCACTCCCAATCAGTTACAATGGGTAGTGTCCGTCCATACGATCCTGTCGGATCTTGTTTTCGCCGAGTTTCGATATCGTATGATAAAGATATGATATAAACAAGTTAATACAAATTAGAATTTAACTTAACTTTAAATTTATATCTAACCGGGCTATTACCAATATAAGTTCGGCCCATTGCCCGGTTTAAAGCCCATCTGCTGCTCCCCCCAAGCCTTCTTCCACGTTAAAGACCCCAACACCATTAGTTTTCTTTGAGAAGCCATCTCCGATTTTTATCCTGAGGTGATCACGTCCCCTATCCACCATGACTTGATCACACAGCACCTCTCACACCCTAGTTTCATGTGCTCCCATCCCTTTCTAGAAAACACAACAGTCATTCCCTTCCTCGTTTATACATCGTTCAACTCTACGACATCTCCATGGAAAATTGCCTGCATGTGCCCCTTGCCTTACACACACGCTGCAGACTCAGACCAAACTCCCCTATCTTTCTAGCTTCTTCCCAACAAACTTCATGGCCAAAACCGTATTGTCTCATCTCCTACCCACCTTCTAGACTCCATGAAATTCAAGAACTACAAACACTCCTCATTTTCATGTTCTCTCCACTGACTCACCATTTCTGATTTACTCCACTGCCTAATGCTTCTTCAAATGAAAGGCTCCAGCTCCTGCTCATTCACCTTCTCCTCATCTCGGAAAATAGCAAGCCCCAGGTTATGCTGAAAACTTCCAGCGGAAAGACATCAACGTCGATCCCATAAAATAATACGCGAATGAAGGTAGGGTTACCAGGTTCTTACACACAAATTTCGAGATTTTTATGAGGTGGGTTCGATTCATTTTTATTTTAGTTTCCACGAGAGAACACGGATGACTTTCTCGTTTTCCTGAAGGAGATGAATGCGGCAGATAAACATTAGACTGCTGAGTAATAGGTTTTGGGTTAGAAAAGATATTATATAGGATTTTTGTGAGAATGTTTGAAGTCCACGTAATTGTGTTGAGGAATGAGAGTTTATGTGTGGTAAAAAAAGACGTGGACTTTTATTTGATCGCTGAAATGAATTTAGTCCATACTGTTATAAATCATTGTTTAACGTTATATAATAAGGGTGTCCGTCTCGTATATTTTGATCCACATACGAACTGCAGCAGACAATAATAAAAATACCGTTGTGAAGAACAATGTGCCATAATCCCAAAAATATAAAAATATAGATTGGTTAACTTATTCTATGAAGTTCCAAAAATGCTGATTAAGGACGCAAAATACTTCAAATAAAAAGTTCCGTATTTAATTAATTAAAAATTACAGTAAATTTCTAAACATTAAATTATCAGTACGTCTAGGAGGATTTGTCCAAATTCGATACCAATATTTAATTATATTATAACTATACATTCTAACGTCGTTATTATAATATATTCGTTATTATAATTCAAATTTAAACTGAACCATATTATAATTTTTCCAGTTCACATTATATTGTGAATTCCACAAATTCTGATTATTTCAGAATTAAATATATTATTATATTATTTATATTGATTAAATATAAATATATTTAATTCAAGTTATTGATATCGCCAAATCGATATTTAATAATTAAATAAATTAATTATTCGACTATGAAAATATGGGACATTACATTCTTCCCCCCTTAAAATAATTTCGTCCTCGAAATTGCTAAGATAGAAAACAAACTCCACCAACGGAGTTAAAATTTATTTATTTACTGCTTAACTCCAGTTTCACTGAACCAATTAATTTCAATTAAAATATCAATTAATTCTTACCAACGAAAATTTTCAAAAATCTTGAAAATTTTCTAACACCTTAACTTTTCGAAAAATTTCGCCAGCACCTCCTTTGAACTGGTCAACAGCTCAAACTCGAACTCGCCTTTCTGGGCCTTCTCCAACCCAAAAGAAAATCAAACAGCCAAGCGGCTTGCCAATTCGGCTCATCAAAATCTCAAACCCATATGTAATATAAACTGGTACCTTTTTGTCGGGCATATCATTATATTGTTTCCATCTGCTGCCAATTCAGCAGATACCAATGCCATCACAATCGAACTCCAATCACTTTTATCTCCAACACAACCATTCGTTTATATCCAAGCCAAATTTCATTTCAACTCGAGTTCCATTCTCGATTCCAATTCTTAACTTATCACTTCAATGTAATTCCAGATTCCTGTCTCATAATCCAATCTTATTCGATATCATTCTAATCCAATTCAATTCAATTACCACTGAACTGGCTTTATTTCAATTTCAAATTTGCTTTCACAAATTTCTGTTTAATTTTTCCTTATTTCAAATAATCTGTTTCTGGGAGTTTTTAAACAGCTTAGCTTTTCAAAAATCAAATATCCTTTTCTGGAATTTCAAAACACTTCTTTTTCTCAAACAATTCAAATACAATATCCTTTGGTAGTAATCCATCACTCAGCAACTCGAAAATGAACATTGATGATGCAGCTGTCATCATCAGAATTTATTTCCAGCTATCGAAGTGAGTTCAATACTATATCACTTTTTCAGAATCAAAACACTTCCATTTTGAAATATATTTCAAAATACTATTCCCAATGCTTGGAAAACATTTCTAAAATCTCCCAGGATTTTAAAATTCTCTTATATTTAATCCAAAACCATTTACAAACACTTTTCCCAATTTCTAGGGTTTTAATTCCAATTTTGATTAAAAATTCAGATTTAATTTATCGGATTTCATATGATTCTCTTATATGATTTCGGATTGGTTACTTACATCCATTTCAATTTATAATCTTACTCGATTATAATAACAACCAATATATATATTTTCTCTATATCAAAATATACTTTGGGTAAAATTATTTTCATTTACCCTCTTTTCAAAACATATTGTGTCGACCCATCATATTCGAGTGTTTAGAAACACCTATCGATATTGTGGTGCCCCACCATCGACTAGAATCCATAATTAACTCAACCAATAAATCTACTCAATATAAAACCATTTATATCAAATAACAAATACGTTCACTCGTATATATACACTCAACTCAATCTAGGGTGTTACTAACCTCATCTCTACTGAGTCATGCCATAGAGCCAAGGTAATTACTTATCCTTAGGCTCTGATACCAATTGTAACGTCCCGGAAAAAGTCGATCTTGGTTATTCGATAAACAACACATATCGAACATCCAAGGATCAAAAATACCGGTAGTTAATGAAAGAAGTTAGAGGGTGCGAATAAATAAGATGGAAACTTAGAATAGAAGAAGAAGAAGAAGAACACAATATCAGAGTAACACGAATCTCACAACGGAATGAATAACATATAATATATATCATAACTTTGAAATATAAATCTGTACTTGAATATACATATCATTTCCAAAGTACAACAGTTACAACACAGCGGAAATAAACTATAGCTATATGATCCTGAAGCCTCCTGCTCTAGCTCTTCAAGTATCTGTAAATCCCGACTACTTGACTGCCCGTACAAAATTGGGCACCCAAGAGTTTAGGGAAAACAAAACAAAATAAACTCCGGGTCAGTCATGGGACTGGTATGAGTAAAACAATTTATAACAGTTTGAGCGATAAAACGATATCTCATAAGACCACACCATATAACGGAACAGGTTTTTCCCTTTTGAGAATCCAAAATAATCTTTATATCAAAACTCATTGATATTATAATAGTGTCTATCAACCACAATATAATAATCATCTAGCAGAAACGCTTTCATCTCATGTTCTACATATATAGTATACAATCAGAACCGCAAGCACGTATTGGGTAATGGATTTCCAACTACGACAAGGTATGGAACCACCTTTCGCTAGTGTACCTCTAGAGAGGAATACACTAGGTTCAACAACAACATCTTGCAACTCGGCCACACATGACCGACCACTCATTTCGCTTGAGTGTATCGAATGTATATCACCAACGGTTGGGATCAGCAACCATTTCCTGAATAGAACAACATCAACAATATATTTTTAGAAGTAAATGAAACTCTAGATCAGGTGATTATACACCCTAATAGGTGCGACCTACATAGCCATGTTGTCTTCCTGACTTTTGTCATTTCCGGATGTGAGGCTAGAGGCCACGCTTATCTCTGACAGATCACACGCTTATTCACTTTGAATGTCACATCGTCATACCCGCCAAATCACAAATTGATTTCCCCAAAAATACCATGGGTATACAGCTAAGAGAAATGAATTCCTCCGCTACCAAACGTAAATACATTTGAAGAGATCAACTTACGCGATCTATTAAATATACTCTGTCAGACATTCTTTCATACAGGTTGTCCTGGGACTGGACAAACCGAAGGCACTATTCAGTACATCCATCTTAGGCAATCTTTACCTAAGATTTATACAACGGCCTTTGCACTTTACTCCGTCTTCAATTATCTTTGGCATATACGATTCGCAACGCTTATGCCAATACGGAGTGGTTCTTCGGATAATAATCCAACCGGTCTCTCCATATTAACGACGTTAAAATGGTTAAAACTTTGATAGTCGGTGAGTTAACTATCAAAGAAAAACACGTGTGCAAACAACGATATTATTTCCAAATGTAAATTATATCGATCGATCATCATTGAACAGTTATCTCTTTAGTTCATTAATTTACTTATATCCTGTTTCCATATATGTAACGACCTGGAAAATCTGAACCAATTTAAAAATTTTAAATTGGGAAATAATGGATTTTAAATACTTAAAATAAATATTTTAAATAAGAAATATGAGAACTAAGTTTGAATCGACGTTTGAAAACGAATTAATTAATTCTAATTATAAACAAGGCCTGAAATGGCGCTGTAGTTTCAAAAATTGAATTCAAAAACAAAACGGATTTGAGTGAAACCAAAAATATTTAAATCTGTTAGTGAATACCTTTCTAACGAATCTGAAAAATCGAAGTTTCATAGCGGAAAGCAAAAGTTATGGCCAAATGAATTTTCAGAAAGGTCGCTATGGAATTTATATAGCCCGTGTAATTGGCCATTTTGCAAACGACCTCGGAATTCGACGAAACCACTTTTGTTGGATCCGGGATGAGAAGTTATTGCTAGGTTTCAAGTTTCATAATTTTTGAAGCTAGTATGTGAGCGTGGCAAAGGAAAACGTGTTTTGATCAATTACAATTAAATTGGATCGACCAGAAATGGGCCTTTTTGCAAACGGTCTCAGAATTCGACGAAACTAGTTTTGTTGCGACCGCATCGTCAAAACATAGCCAGATTTATTTTTCTGGAATTTTTCGAATTAGTTTGTGGCCCTAGCAAATTGAAATGTACGTTCAAATCGAATATTGAATGTTATATATTTTAATTTGAATGGAAACTGACTAAAACAGTCGAATGGGCCTTCGAAACATATCCCATTGTGTTCGGAATAGGGGTTAAATGCTAGAGACGACAGTCGTTGGGTTTGGATTGGTGTTTGTGGGTGGAAGAGGGTATTTTAGAGATTTTAAAATATAAAAATAAAATAAAAATATCTCATTGGCCAGAAATATAATTTCCTCTCTCCCCGACAGTCGACTGAAGGTGGAAACACGTTCAAACCTTCCCCCTCATTTTCTGATCAATCCACGCCGAATTAGCTCGTGCCACAGTTGAACTTTTTGAAGATCTTCTCGAGATCTCCAAATCCATATAAAGTTTGGAATTTTTCGTGGCTTATGGAGTGCGAATCGACGCCAGGAAGCCTAGCCATTCAAACCGCCACTGCCGTCAACCAGGGCCACCGAAGTGGACCCCGCTCCAAGCGCCAGTGCACCTCTCTCCCCTCTTCCTCGCTGCGCTGGCCGATCGACAAATAGCTTCATTGATCGAAAAAAAATTCAAAACCTAGTTTTGAACAAAACAGCTGAGGTACGGCCATATTAATTTTCAACAGTTTTTACACCTTTAAACCGTTGCAAACTTAGAAAAATCATATCTTTTACGTTTCTTGACGAAATTCGATGAAACAGGAAACATCGTGACCGTGTGGATGTCTTCTATATTCTAGAAGAGACCGCATATTTTTCAGAGCCTTCTGCTATTTTTGGTGGAGTGGAACCCAATGTGAGATTTCTAATTTATAAACGATATGGAAAACGACGATGTATAAATTATATAGTCGATGTATGAGATAAATAAACGTTGTACACCCCTTGTATAAGCGTTGTATAAGTTGTACGTTCGATGTATAAGTTATATATGCGTTGTAAAAATTATATATGTGTTGAAATAGAAGTGAAATGCTATATATATATATATATATATATATATATATATATATATACGCCCCTCGTCCACAAACCATGGACGATATTTATTGGTTTTGATTGGTGTGAAAACTGATTGATAGCGAATGGTTGATTGGAATTGTTTGTGGTTGATATTGATTGATTGTGGTTGAAAAATACCCGTTTATGGTTGAGAAATATTTGGTTGAAACCACATAGGATTAGTTTGTGGAAATGAAATAAATATAGATGCCGCCTGCGTACGAACTAGATGCATGATTCCCCATTGTCAAAAACCGCGAGGGTTTAAGGTAGAGCGAGGAGCCGTACTAGGGACGGTCCCGGTTTTAACTACCCTGCCGTTATGTTGCCGAAATTTTGAATAATATTCATGTGTTTGAATTATTTTAATTTGTTGAAACTATATTTATTTCGTTGAATAGAAAGCCTTCATGTGTTGAGTCGATATTCATTCGTTGAATTGAAATTCATGTGTTGAATGGTATTCATGTTTTAAATATAAAAGTCACATGCTTATCTGTATATACAAACTATAGAAAACCTTCATGTGTTGAATCGATATTCATTCGTTGAATTGAAATTCATGTGTTGAATGGTATTCGTGTTTTAAATATAAAAATCACATTTTTATCTATATATACAAACTATAGAAAACCTTCATGTGTTGAATCGATATTCATTTGTTGAATTGAAATTCATGTGTTGAATGGTATTCGTGTTTAAAATATAAAAATCAACTTTTTATCGATTTATATAAACTATAGAAAACCTTCATGTGTTGAATCGATATTCATTCGTTGAATTGAAATTCATGTGTTGAATGGTATTCATATTTTGAAAGAAATTGTTTTATAATAAAAATCCCTTTTTTAACATCAATATGAAATGTATAAAATAATCTTGTTTTGAAATAAATTGTTTTATAATAAAAAGCCTATTTTTATCACCTATATTAACTATATAAAATAGTCGTGTTTTGAAATAAATTGTTTTACATTAAAAATCACATTTTTATTATATACATGAATTGTTAAAAATAGTGAAGTGTTGCAATAGAAGATAGTTGGATAAAAATATAATTTTTATCAAAAGTATGAAAAGAATATAGCTTTGAAATCGAAGAATCGATATAGATATATAAATGGAATTGAAATATATCGAAAAATGAAGCTGCAGTTCGTATTTTGAAACCTTGATTTCAAACGATTAGTGTGGGAGATCCGGCCATCGGATTTTCCTGAAATCGCAACCGTTGGGTTCGCTTTGGAAATATCTTTCCAACGGCACCAACTTTGTAAAAATCCGACGGTTAGATTGTCTGGAATGTTTAATTCAAATCTAAAGAAAAACAACGCCAGAATCGATTATATATATATATATATATAATTATATTTAATCGAATAACGATGCTGCAGTTCATATTTTGAAACCGAAACTTCAAACGATTATACCGGGAGATCCGACCGTCGGATTTTTCCAAAACTGGAACCATTGGATTCGTTTTGAAAAGATCTTTCTAATGATGTAAATTTCGTGAAGATCCAACGGTTAGATTTTCAGATATGTGTAAATCAAATCTGAAGAAAAACAGCGCCACGGCCGCGTTATGGCCCGAAGCGTCGTTTTGAATAAATTGACTATTTTAAATTAAAAAAAATAGCGATAAATCATTATAAAATATTATAAACGATATGGATGTGAAATTTAGAAACTAACTGAAGGTTGGCTAAGTCGAATGGTTTCCTGGGTGTTGATCTGATGTTGGTTTCGGCCTTCGGGGTTAATATTTGGGAAATCGTTCTCTTACTAATTGACAGTTAGTGACTAATGAATTGAAATGATGCGTGTGTATGTTAATGTTGCACTTGTTTATTATATACGCGAGTTGCTCAGAAAGACCGGGTTTATCCCATTCTGAATAACTGAATCGACGATA
The DNA here is from genome assembly GCA_030737875.1 of Allium sativum. NCBI lineage: Eukaryota > Viridiplantae > Streptophyta > Magnoliopsida > Asparagales > Amaryllidaceae > Allium > Allium sativum. Next base: position 560,502,438 of record CM060919.1, on the reverse strand, counting down.
AGAAATCAAAGATGAAGACGGTGGTCGAAGACCAGAGATCTTCACCTCGTTTGGATGGTAACCGAGGTCCTGATTGGGAGGCATCCCAAAATATGGATAATGAGTGGTGATCGTCCAGACGTACGTGGCGATCGATGGGTTTGCGAGGTATATAGTGCCTCCGGTTTCATTCAGACCCAGAACGGACTTGCAAATGGATAGTGTGTCTGACATTGGAATTAATTTTGTGTGATTGATAGCCATCAGTTGCGTGGTGTGAATTGCCTGTGTGGCATGCTAAGATGCAGTGATCAGGGCTTCTGTTGAAAAGCAAAGTCTTGTGGTGATGATCAAAGCACCGCCTGTGTGGCGTAGCTTTGTGTATAACGTGAAATCGTGAGCCTCACACCCCGGTATGAACCAGAAACGGGAGAAAGGACCTCAGGGAGGGCCTGCGTTTCTTCCTAGCTAGAAGTGGCGTCAGTGGTTTTATACCCCCTGACGAGTTTGACTTATGTGGTTGTTGCTGTTGCGAGGCGCCTCGGTTATATCGGTCGATCTGGGATCGATGGAGTCATTTGTTGGCTCACTTACACCCCAAAGGGCGGAGAAACGTAGTGTTCAGGCATTTTAATCCACTCCATGTGGACCGGCCCTGTTGATCCAAGGGTCGATGCGTTCTGATCCCGAGGCTCGGGGTAGGCAGCCTCGAATTCGGTAAGGACTATCTTTTGCCTTGGTTCATGACGGAAATCCAATTTCCAAATACGTGACCGTGCGGATTTGATTGTATATATATATGGTGACATGATATATGGTACCTATGCCGTCTATGATTGATAGTTATGATTCGAAGTTGTTTTGAAACATGTAAACACTAGTAATAATATCAATTGCTTTTGTTTTATTCGTATCAACCATATTTTGGCCATTATAAGGTAAAACTCTATCCTCCGGTTTGCGTTGCATTGTGTGATGGGAACTGAGTCTTATAATGGCTTCATTTTTATAAAAATCATTGCGTTGTTTAAAAGAATGATTTTTTTTAAAGCACTGGCAATCCAGTGGAGTAAACCCGTTCCACGAAAGTGGCTTGGTCCTGTGATTACCCATATTATAAATGTGTTGAGTATATTTCTCATACCAGTCCCATGACTGACTCGTAGTTTGTTTCACTTTCAAACTCGGGTGCCCCTTTTTCTACACGGGCAGCCTTGTATTCAGGTTTAGCTGGCTCTTTTTGGATAGCTGGAGCTGAAGATGGATTCTATTATTTATCTCTTTTTATGTTGTTCAGCTCCTATTGTACATTATGTTTGTTTTCCGCTATAGACATTTATGTATAGCTGAACTGTATTTGTACTAAGTATGATCCTGTATATTGTGTAACTCTGATGATTACGTTTATCCAGTATATTCTATTGTTCATTATCTGGTGTATTTATTTTTTTCTGTTCTGCTATTATCTGTTTATGTGTATATTCCAAGGATTACCCTTGCCACCGTCAGTACGGGGTTTGGGGTCGTCTCATTTGGTATCAGAGCTTTGGTTAAGCTTAGTTATGGAATATAACATACAATGAACTCGTCAGAAATAGAACCAGTAGTGCTCTAGGACGGATAACTCTATACAGATAGGATCAGTATTATCCTAGTATGAGTAAAGCAGAATGAAATTACACCTCGATAAACACATTTACATTTGAAGTATTTGTTTCTATGTTTTAAAATATCTTTTCTGTGACCTGACACTTGATCTGATATTTGCAGAAGTACTAGAAAATGAGTGTCAGAAACAGAAGGAATGCATAACCGGATATTGAGGCCCTATTAATCAAATATCGAAATATGGGTGGAATACCGTTCTCTGGTGAAGAATCTATTATGAAGACACAGGCTTGGATTCGCTCTGCTGAGAAAATCTTTGATGGTTTAAAGCTGAGGGATGACTAGAAAAGATTACTGGCCTCCTGGGCACTCAAAGATGAAGCTTTGTTCTGGTGGGATTCGGTTATAGAGAATAATCTAGAAGGTGATATCACCTGAGACAGATTCAAAGTGATTTTCCTGGAAAGATTTACTCCTCCAGAAGCGAATGAGCGATTATTTGACGAATTTTCTTATCTGATACCAGGTGATATGACCATCCCAGAATATCATAAGAAATTTAACGAACTTTCTCACTTTGCTCCTCATCTGATTAAAGACCCAAAGAGGAAGAATTTGAGATTTACTCGTGGCCTGCAAAGGAAATATCAGAATAGCATAATGAGGAATGTGAAGCTTCCTTTCTCAGAAATGATTTATATGGCTTATCAGTATGAAGATCTAGACAAGAAAGGTATGTTACAGTGCGAAGAGGAAGTCAGCTCTAGTGATAAAATTGAGTCTGAACCTGATCGTCCTGAGGCCAGTACGATGTCTAAGATCAGTAATAAGCTGAGTGCCAAGAGGAAAAGGGCTAAATCTATGAAGGAACCAGTAACAACTGCCACATGCTCTAACTGCAATAAACAGGGGCATCTGACCAGGAAGTGTAAAACCTCGAAGAAACGAAAGAAGGGGTTTAAACCCGATAACTAGTTTCGAGAGAATAGAAAGTGCGTTCAATGCCGTCGGACTGGCCATCTTGAAAAGGACTGCAGGCAATTTAAGAAATCCAAAGTAGCGCACGTAAATGAAGTGGTAGAAGTACTTGCATCTTCGTCTGCTCAGGAAAGGTCTGATGTTTTAGAAGGCACGCTCAATGTCAAGAACATTCCAGTTAAATCACTGTTTGACACAGGCGCGTCACGAAGCTTTATTCCAAAGAGTGCAGTCAAGAAGTTGGATTTGAGATTGAAGAAGCTCAAAGAACCAATGACTGTCCAAAATCTAGTAGGGGGTTCCATCAATCTCAGTTGGGTTTGTGCAGTACCTGTCTCTTTTTCCTGCTATAAATTCCCTACTATCTCTATCGTTATGAATTTTAATGAATTCGATCTTATTCTGGGATTGGATTGGCTAACCAAATATGAAGCAGAGGTTAGATGCGCCGAGAGAGTTGTAAAGGCAAAGGCCCAATCGGGGAATTATATAACCATACCATGTGAAGGCCCGAATTCTAATAGAAAGGACTTCTGGGCAGCTTTGGATGTTTCTCCAGCTCAAATAGAAATTATCCCTGAAGTCATAGAGAATATTCTTGACCTCATCAAAGACATTCCTATCGTCAAAAATTATGCGGATGTGTTTGAAGAAGTTGTTCGCTTACCTCCCAGAGAGAAATAGATTTCAAGATCGCTTTGTGTAACAACCCGAAAATCTGGGCCAGTTTAAAATTTTTATTTTGGCAATTTTAGCGAATTTTGATTATTTAAAATGAATTATTTTAAATAAAATCGACGAGAAATTTATTTTGAATATAATTCGATCGTATATATTATATACGTCGTCGTTAGAATATAAATAATTATATATAATTATAAATAGAATTGAAAATGGCGCGGTAGTTCGATAATTCGATTTCAAACTTCAATTGAATGTACCGGGTGCAAAACAATCCGGATTTTAGTGAAACCAAAAATAATGGAATCTAATTGATAATATCTTTCCAACGAATCCGAAAAATCAAGATTTCATATCGGGAATCAAAAGATATGTCCAGTTGAAAATTCTGAATAGTCGTTATGGAATTCAGGCCCTTAAAAATGGACATTTTGCAAACGACCTCGGATTTTGACGAAACTAGTTTTGTTGGGTCCGTGATGTAAAGTTATTGCTAGGTTTCAAATTTCATAATTTTTCGAATCAGTATGTGAGCGTGGCAAAGGGAAACGCATTTGACCAGTTTAAGTTGATTTTAATCGACTAGAAATTGACCATTTTTCTAACGGTCTCAGAATTCGATGAAACTAGTTTTGTTAGGACCGTATTGTCAATACGAAGCTAGAAAATATTTTTCGAGAATTTTTAGAGTTAGTATGTGCCCCCGGTAATTTGAAAGGTACGTTTAAAATTCAATATAGTGATTTAAATGTAAATTTAACGGAAACTGATTGTAACGGCCGAATCAACCTACGATATATATTCCATTGTGTTCGGAATGGGGGTAATTAGCTGGGGGCGACAGTCGTTGGGCTTCGTTTCGAGTTCGAATTTAAAAGCTACTTTTTGAATGGAAAAATAAATAAATATATTTCTCCTTAACTACCCCCCCCCCTTTTTTTTCTACCGTTGACTTCAGATTAGGGAAAAGGAAAAAAAAAACTTTGAAAACCGCAATCGACAGAGCGACGCCTCCCCCCGCCATCGCCTCCGCCGAACCCCGCCCCACGCCACGCCTTGGCCGGAGCCCGCTAGAGCCGACGATCCCCTCCCCCAGTCCCTCGATACCCTCGCTCCTCCTCCCCTTCTTGAAAACCGCGATAGCCCCCAAGCCCTAAACCCCGATTTGCAACCCCAACCCAATCCACCGCAGGTCCGCCACCTCAGGCCATCCACCTCCCCGCCGTCCGTGCCTGGCCACCAACGATCGTCGATGGGCCGCCATCCTCCACAAACCCAAGAACAGTAAGCTTTTATCCTCTTTCTTTTTCAGATTTTTAATATATATAATTTTCTGATTTTTAAATAAATATAACATAGAGTGGTATTAAAAATGAATTTTTTTTTGTGAGATGCCATGTTTTAAATTCTGAAATAATATGGTTTTTAGAATAGAATAATTAAGTTTTTTTAAAATAGAAAAGATTTGATTTTTGAACTAATAAAAACCTGATTTTTATATTTTTAAAGGATTAAAAATATGATTTTTATATTTTTAAAGTATTAAAAATATAATCTTTACTATATAGAAGATGTAAAAATATGATTTTTGGTTAGGTAGAGACTAAAAATATAATTTTTACATGATAGGAATATTAAAAATATCATCTTTATATGTGTAGAAAAATAAAAATGAGATTTTTATAAAGATGAAATCTTTAAATTTGAAAAGGCGAAGTCTATGTTTTTATAAAGGCGAAATCTTTAATTTAGAAAAGGCGAAATCTTTATATGGAAAATAGCATGATAAAATATAATTTTTATCTATATTGAATAGCAAAGTAAAAATTCGATTTTTATACATTGAATAGCAAAGTAAAAATTCGATTTTTATATATTGAATAGCAAAGTAAAAATTCGATTTTTATATATTGAATAGCAAAGTAAAAATTCGATTTTTATATATTGAATAGCAAAGTAAAAATTCGATTTTTATATATTGAATAGCAAAGTAAAAATTCGATTTTTAAATATTGAATAGCAAAGTAAAAATTCGATTTTTATATATTGAATAGCAAAGTAAAAATTCGATTTTTATATATTGAATAGCAAAGTAAAAATTCGATTTTTATATATTGAGTAGCAAAGTAAAAATTCGATTTTTTATATATTGAATAGCAAAGTAAAAATTCGATTTTTATATATTGAATAGCAAAGTAAAAATTCGATTTTTATATATTGAATAGCAAAGTAAAAATTCGATTTTTATATATTTAATAGCAAAGTAAAAATTCGATTTTTTATATATTGAATAGCAAAGTAAAAATTCGATTTTTATATATTGAATAGCAAAGTAAAAATTCGATTTTTATATATTGAATAGCAAAGTAAAAATTCAATTTTTATATATTGAATAGCAAAGTAAAAATTCGATTTTTATATATTGAATAGCAAAGTAAAAATTCGATTTTTATATATTGAATAGCAAAGTTAAAATTCGATTTTTATATATTGAATAGCAAAGTAAAAATTCGATTTTTTATATATTGAATAGCAAAGTAAAAATTCGATTTTTATATATTGAATAGCAAAGTAAAAATTCGATTTTTATATATTGAATAGCGTAGTAAAAATTCGGTTTTTACATATGTAGTGGCCGCGGTCAACGAAGGTGACAAAAAGGCGAAACGACGAAGACTTCTGCAAATGAAGTGCCGTGGAGCTAGGATAGCTATAAGTGAGAATTTCTCACCTTTCAAATTTATTTACTAGTTATATATATATATACTAGGATGCAGACGGTGCTTAGTAGCACCCGACACAATCGTCCACAGACCATGGACTTGTTTGTTTGGTTGCATAAATTAGTTGGATTATTTGTTTGAATTGTTTGGTGATATGAAATTGATTTGATTGATGGGTGAATGGCGTGGGCCTTCACTAGACCGGGGATAAGGCTAGGCCTTGTCCCGTTTCTAGTATCGTGCCGTTATGCCGCCGAAATTTTCTAAAATAAGTTAGAAAATTAAAAATATCATTTTATTTAAAGAATGAACTGAATAGAAATTCATATGTTGGAATAAAATGTTTTGTCGTTAAAAATATAATTTTTAACGTGAATGTGAATAAATAAATATTCATTTACAAACCAGACGGTTTGTTTATGTACACCTATTTGAAGGACATTGATTGGGTCGATAAATTTCACACATCGCCCAACTGCACGAATAAAAATCTGTGTTTGATTGTTTTAAACCCCACACGGGTGTTGGGATGAAATTTGAAGTTCACTCATCCTGATTGATTAAATATGTCGATCGATTGATTGACAGGCTGTTATAAGCGTTGAATATCTATATTTGATGCTTATACGGTGTAGTGCACTTTGGTTGATGGTTGATTATTTTCAATGCTATTATATACATGTGTTGTATGAAAATCCATATAATTAATTTTATATGGTGATTGATTGGGCCTCATTCCAATTTTGAAAAATAAAGAAGAATATAAAATAAAAGTTCATGTGTTGACAGTCTCATTCATTGAGATTGGTCATGTGTTGAACGAAATATTTTAATAATAAAGTTTACATCTTTATCAATATTAAATAAAAGTTCATGTGTTGACAGTACTCATTCATTGAGATTGGTCATGTGTTGAACGAAACATTTTAATAATAAAGTTTACATCTTTATCAATATTAAATAAAAGTTCATGTGTTGACAGTCTCATCCATTGAGATTGGTCATGTGTTGAACGAAATATTTTGGTAATAAAATTTGCACCTTTATCGATATAAAATAAAAGTTCATGTGTTGACAGTACTCATTCATTGAGATTGGTCATGTGTTGAACGAAATATTTTGATAATAACAACTATTTTGAAAAAGAAATATTTGAAATAGAATATTTGAAAATAGAAATTTATGAAGCCGTGTTGATTAGATTGACGCCATTTTGACGTGAACGATATTTATATCGATTTTAAACGATTTCGAAATAAATTGAATATATAACGATTTCGAAATGAAATGAATTGAAAACGATTTCGAAATGAAATGAATTGAAAACGATTTCGAAGTGAATTGAATAGAAAACGATTTCGAAATGAATTGAATTGAAATGGAAGTTGAAATTGCTTTTGAAACGATTTTAAAACTATTTATATAATTCGTTTTAAATAGAAATCGACGAAGTATATATTATATATATTATATATATAATATAATGGCCTGAATAGAACGCCCCGCGCCGCGGCAGTTCGTAAATTTCGACCATTTATTTCAAACGGACATTAAGGGAGATCCGACCGTCGGATTCTCCTAAAACCGGAACCGTTGGGTTCGTATCGAAAATAGCTTTCTAATGAATATTAGAAATTCAAAATCTAACGGTTGGATTTGGAATTATGTCCAAATCAAATTTGAAAAAGGTCGCTGTAAGTGCAGTTCGATGGCCGTTGATGGAAATCGACTGTACGGGCCTTGATAAAATTATTAAAAATAGTAATAATTTGTGTAAAATCATAAGAAATGATTTAGAAAGAATTGGGATGAAAAACTCCATATTTGAAAAGATAAAAATAGATTTTTATCGAAATGAACTAGTTTTGAACTAGAAATATAATTCTATTTATTTTTAAAGAAATAAATTGAATTTGAAAAGGGTTTTAAAAATAACCAAAATTTCCAATGATTGCATTGGAGTGGATTTGAATCGAAATTGTCTTCGGAATATTTCGATGTTGGAATTCGTGATTATACAGATGTTGTTATGGAAATTTGAAAGGTATATTTATATCGTTATTTCCAATACGACATTTGTTAATCGTAGAATTTGATATTGAATATAAGCCGATATATTTTCTATTCAGAGCCTTATATTGAATATCAAATGTGATTTGGGTTTGTCGTGAATGGTGTCTTCACTAACACTGTTCTTGAACCCAGTTGAGAAAAGATTAAATCTTTTATTTAGATTTAATGAAGTGTACCAATTAAATAATGTTTAATTGGAATTAAATCGATATTGATTTTTGGGTTTATCGTGGACAGTGTTTTAAATAACACTCGTTCTTTAACCCGATCATTAATGAAATGTTATTTTGTGTTGTCGTGAACGGTATCTTCAATAATACAGTTCTTAGACCTAAAGGAGTTATGAAAATTAGAAACTAACTGGAGATAAGTTAAGTTGAATAGTTTCCGAGGCATTGATCTGATGTTGGTTTCGGCCTTCGGGATTAATACTTAGGGAATTGCTCACTTGCTAATTTACAATTAGGGACTGATTGAAATGTGATGTGATTTTTGGTTTATCGTGAACCGTGTTTTAAATGACACTGATTCTTTAACCCAATCACAGATTAAAACTAAGTGGAGTTTTAATGAATCTTTAATTAGATTGAAATGATCGAAAATGGAGTATCACCAGTTTTGCTCCAGGCGATAGTTAAATCTTTAATTAGATTTGAACGTGAAATGGTAATTGAATTTACCGATAACACTGTGGTGTTAGATATGAAGTATAACCAGTTTTACTTCATGGGATGAATAGGTTGGGATTGGGAAATTAAAACAAATGATTACTTCGGTAAGGTTCGCTAATCCCGACTAGTTTGAATTGAAATTCAAAAAAGAAGATTGAAGAATAAATTCAAGGAATTTATCTTGGATAAAATTAATGGGAACCTTTCCCTATGAATGTGAATATTAGAAACTAACTGTCGGTTAGCTAAGCAGAATGGTTTTCTGGATATTGATCTGATGTTGGTTTCGGCCTTCGGGGTTAATATTTGGGGAATTATTCTCTTGATTAATTTACGGTTAGTGACTAATGAATTGGAATGAGGCGTATGTTGTGTTTGTGTAACACTTATTTAAAATATACGCGAGTTATTCGGAAAGACCGGGTTAATCCCATTCTGAATAACTGATACGACGATAAGTCGAAGATGAAGACGATGGTCGAAGACCGGAGGTTTTCACGTCGTTTGGGTAATTACTGATGATCTTGATTGGGCTGTAGACCCAAGAAGATGGAAACAGTTAGTGATCGTCCAGACGTACTTGGAGATCGATGGATATGCGGGGTACTAGGTGCCTCCGGTTTCGTTCAGACCCAGAACGGACTTGTAAATGGACTGTGTGTCTGACATTGGATTTTAGTCTATGTGATTGATCTCTATTAAATATATATATGTTTGGCGGCGGAGAATTTATTCTCTTGCTTAACGCCCTTCTCTGAGACGTACGAGCTCAGGGGTTATATATTGATGGATATCAAACGCATGGAGTGAATTGCCTGTGTGGCATGCCTAAGTGGCAATTGATCGAGGCTTCTGTTGAAAAGCAAAGTCTTGTGGTGATGATCAAAGCACGACCTTTGTGGCGTAGCTTTGTGTAACGTTTACCTCGCGTGTTTCACACCCGGTATGAACCAAAAACAGGAGACGGACCTCAGGGAGGACTTGCGTTTCTTTCTAGCTAAAAGTGGCGTCAGTGGTTTTACACGCCCTGACGAGTTTGACTTATGTGGTTGTTGCTGTTGCGAGGCGCCTCGGATTGATCGGTCGTTCTCGAACCGATGGAGTCACTTGATGGCTCATTTGCGCCCCAAAGGGCGGGGAGACGTAGTGTTCAGGCATTTTAATCCACATCGGTGGACCGGCCCTGACGATCCAAGGGTCACTCGAGCTCTGATCCTGAGACATGGTAGGCTAGATTGTCTCGAATCGGTTGAGGACTATCTTTTGCCTCGGTTCATAGATGGAAACCCAATTTCCAAATACGTGACATTTGCGGTTTTATTTGTAAACCTATATATGGCGACATAGTGGCATGGGACGCTCATGTCGCCTATGATTGATACTTATGATTTGAAGTTGTTTTATACACTATGCACTTATAGTAGTATCAAATGATTTGTTTTAAAACGTATCAAGCATTCTTTGGCTGTTATAAGGGAAAACCCTATCCCCCGGCTTGCGTAGCATTGTGTGATAGGACCTGGGTCTTATAACAGCTTCATTTTTCTTTATTTAGCATTGCGCTGTTTGTTTTATGCACCGGTATTCTTGGGAGGAAACCCGTTCCGTGTTATATGGCGTGGTCCCTTGATTTACCGAACTTTGAAAATAAAGATAAATAACTGTTTTAGTTCTCACACCAGTCACATGACTGACCTGGAGTTTATTGTTTTAACCTAAACTCTGGGTGCCCTTATTTTGACACGGGCAGCTAGTAGTTTTGGTTTTGCAGATTTATATTCACAGGATCCTGGTTTACAGCTGGAACGATATCCGGAAAGCTTTGTATCCGTATATCTCCTTCTAGTTGTGTATTGTATTATTTTTCCGCTGCTATGTATTTAAATGTAATTTAAATCTCTGATATTTCTGTGTAATATTCTTTTATACTCTGTATATTCTTGTAATCTGATGCATTGTTGTAATATACATTGAAATGTTCTTCTATATGCGTTCTGATTTGTCGTGTTCTCAAACGATAGGGCGTTTCGAACGGCCTGGATCGGTTTAGCGACTGGTTCGGACCGAGTGAAATTCCTTGCCGTCACAGTTGGTATCAGAGCTTTGGTTTACAAAGCAGAGAACAAGGCACATTAGAACCATACGAAAGAATTCATCAGATATTGGATTAGTAATATCCAATGAGAATGACTCGTTAGAGATGGGATCAGTAGTATCCTAGAACGAGTGTGAAGAGTATATTTTTCAAATGAAAACAAATTTTTGTTTTGAAAATTTAAATCAGTTATTCGTATTTGATTATCTATTTATATTGATGTGGACAATCCAGTATATATAGATTTTGCGTATACGTCTGATCCGCGTGTATTCGAAATTTTAATATACTGGATAGATATAGAATCACACTCTAGTCGCCCGGAGATGATTCAGATGATGAGGCATCATCATCAGTGTTTATATTCGAGCGACGAAAGTGAGATTTCTATATATTTCCTATTGACTGGTGTGAGAACCAAAAATTAGATAGGGCCTATTGTTGTGATTTGGCATCAAAAACATGATTTTTGTATATGTATCAAAATTATGAATTTGAAACTCTAATTCACTAATTGAGTGATGTTTGAGTTGTTTGTTTAAATTGTTTGATAATTTTGAACCATTATGCCTAATTGCATCACATATTGAACTGTATTGAAAATTGGTCGCATTTGCTTGTATATACATATATATCATTGAACAGGTCATAGCAAGGAGGCTAGACCCAGAGAATAAAATTTGTTTGCCCGACAAATAGGTACATGTTTACTACATAATTTACTGTTTTGTTTGGGTGATGATGATTTTATGAGCCTATTGGCTAGCCGCTTGGCTTTTTCTTTTTCTTTTTTGAGATCTGAAGGACCGGGGAAGCTATTTGAAATTCCCCGATGCTCCCGGTGCAGGGGAGGTTATGGCGAAATTTTTCAAAAATTTAGGGTGTTAGCCAAATTTTTGAAATTTTGAAAATTCTCAGAAACTAAAGATTTGGAGAATGGAAGCCAGATCGAACGTAGAGTTGAATTATCAAACCACTTTCGACTTTGTTCCTTTTCGGGGACGAAAAGTTTTAAGTGGGGGAGATTGTAACAACCCGAAAATCTGGGCCAGTTTAAAATTTTTATTTTGGCAATTTTAGCGAATTTTGATTATTTAAAATGAATTATTTTAAATAAAATCGACGAGAAATTTATTTTGAATATAATTCGATCGTATATATTATATACGTCGTCGTTAGAATATAAATAATTATATATAATTATAAATAGAATTGAAAATGGCGCGGTAGTTCGATAATTCGATTTCAAACTTCAATTGAATGTACCGGGTGCAAAACAATCCGGATTTTAGTTAAACCAAAAATAATGGAATCTAATTGATAATATCTTTCCAACGAATCCGAAAAATCAAGATTTCATATCGGGAATCAAAAGATATGTCCAGTTGAAAATTCTGAATAGTCGCTATGGAATTCAGGCCCTTAAAAATGGACATTTTGCAAACGACCTCGGATTTCGACGAAACCAGTTTTGTTGGGTCCGTGATGTAAAGTTATTGCTAGGTTTCAAATTTCATAATTTTTCGAATCAGTATGTGAGCGTGGCAAAGGGAAACGCATTTGACCAGTTTCAGTTGATTTTAATCGACTGGAAATTGGCCATTTTTCTAACGGTCTCAGAATTCGATGAAACTAGTTTTGTTAGGACCGTATTGTCAATACGAAGCTAGAAAATATTTTTCGAGAATTTTTAGAGTTAGTATGTGCCCCCGGTAATTTGAAAGGTACGTTTAAAATTCAATATAGTGATTTAAATGTAAATTTAACGGAAACTGATTGTAACGGCCGAATCAACCTACAATATATATTCCATTGTGTTCGGAATGGGGGTAATTAGCTAGGGGCGACAGTCGTTGGGCTTCGTTTCGAGTTCGAATTTAAAAGCTACTTTTTGAATGGAAAAATAAATAAATAAATATATTTCTCCTTAACTACCCCCCCTTTTTTTTTCTACCGTTGACTTCAGATTAGGGAAAAGGAAAAAAAAAACTTTGAAAACCGCGATCGACAGAGCGACGCCTCCCCCCGCCATCGCCTCCGCCGAACCCCGCCCCACGCCACGCCTTGGCCGGAGCCCGCTAGAGCCGACGATCCCCTCCCCCAGTCCCTCGATACCCTCGCTCCTCCTCCCCTTCTTGAAAACCGCGATAGCCCCCAAGCCCTAAACCCCGATTTGCAACCCCAACCCAATCCGCCGCAGGTCCGCCACCTCAGGCCATCCACCTCCTCCCCGCCGTCCGTGCCTGGCCACCAACGATCGTCGATGGGCCGCCATCCTCCACAAACCCAAGAACAGTAAGCTTTTATCCTCTTTCTTTTTCAGATTTTTAATATATATAATTTTCTGATTTTTAAATAAATATAACATAGAGTGGTATTAAAAGTGAATTTTTTTTTGTGAGATGCCATGTTTTAAATTCTGAAATAATATGGTTTTTAGAATAGAATAATTAAGTTTTTTTAAAATAGAAAAGATTTGATTTTTGAACTAATAAAAACCTGATTTTTATATTTTTAAAGGATTAAAAATATGATTTTTATATTTTTAAAGTATTAAAAATATAATCTTTACTATATAGAAGATGTAAAAATATGATTTTTGGTTAGGTAGAGACTAAAAATATAATTTTTACATGATAGGAATATTAAAAATATCATCTTTATATGTGTAGAAAAATAAAAATGGGATTTTTATAAAGATGAAATCTTTAAATTTGAATAGGCGAAGTCTATGTTTTTATAAAGGCGAAATCTTTAATTTAGAAAAGGCGAAATCTTTATATGGAAAATAGCGTGATAAAATATAATTTTTATCTATATTGAATAGCAAAGTAAAAATTCGATTTTTATATATTGAATAGCAAAGTAAAAATTCGATTTTTATATATTGAATAGCAAAGTAAAAATTCGATTTTTATATATTGAATAGCAAAGTAAAAATTCGATTTTTATATATTGAATAGCAAAGTAAAAATTCGATTTTTATATATTGAATAGCAAAGTAAAAATTCGATTTTTATATATTGAATAGCAAAGTAAAAATTCGATTTTTATATATTGAATAGCAAAGTAAAAATTCAATTTTTATATATTGAATAGCAAAGTAAAAATTCGATTTTTATATATTGAATAGCAAAGTAAAAATTCGATTTTTATATATTGAATAGCAAAGTAAAAATTCGATATTTTATATATTGAATAGCAAAGTAAAAATTCGATTTTTATATATTGAATAGCAAAGTAAAAAATCGATTTTTATATATTGAATAGCAAAGTAAAAATTCGATTTTTATATATTGAATAGCAAAGTAAAAATTCGATTTTTTATATATTGAATAGCAAAGTAAAAATTCGATTTTTATATATTGAATAGCAAAGTAAAAATTCGATTTTTATATATTGAATAGCAAAGTAAAAATTCGATTTTTATATATTGAATAGCAAAGTAAAAATTCGATTTTTATATATTGAATAGCAAAGTAAAAATTCGATTTTTATATATTGAATAGCAAAGTAAAAATTTGATTTTTATATATTGAATAGCAAAGTAAAAATTCGATTTTTTATATATTGAATAGCAAAGTAAAAATTCGATTTTTATATATTGAATAGCAAAGTAAAAATTCGATTTTTATATATTGAATAGCGTAGTAAAAATTCGGTTTTTACATATGTAGTGGCCGCGGTCAACGAAGGTGACAAAAAGGCGAAACGACGAAGACTTCTGCAAATGAAGTGCCGTGGAGCTAGGATAGCTATAAGTGAGAATTTCTCACCTTTCAAATTTATTTACTAGTTATATATATATACTAGGATGCAGACGGTGCTTAGTAGCACCCGACACAATCGTCCACAGACCATGGACTTGTTTGTTTGGTTGCATAGATTAGTTGGATTATTTGTTTGAATTGTTTGGTGATATGAAATTGATTTGATTGATGGGTGAATGGCGTGGGCCTTCACTAGACCGGGGATAAGGCTAGGCCTTGTCCCGTTTCTAGTATCGTGCCGTTATGCCGCCGAAATTTTCTAAAATAAGTTAGAAAATTAAAAATATCATTTTATTTAAAGAATGAACTGAATAGAAATTCATATGTTGGAATAAAATGTTTTGTCGTTAAAAATATAATTTTTAACGTGAATGTGAATAAATAAATATTCATTTACAAACCAGACGGTTTGTTTATGTACACCTATTTGAAGGACATTGATTGGGTCGATAAATTTCACACATCGCCCAACTGCACGAATAAAAATCTGTGTTTGATTGTTTGAAACCCCACACGGGTGTTGGGATGAAATTTGAAGTTCACTCATCCTGATTGATTAAATATGTCGATCGATTGATTGACAGGCTGTTATAAGCGTTGAATATCTATATTTGATGCTTATACAGTGTAGTGCACTTTGGTTGATGGTTGATTATTTTCAATGCTATTATATACATGTGTTGTATGAAAATCCATATAATTAATTTTATATGGTGATTGATTGGGCCTCATTCCAATTTTGAAAAATAAAGAAGAATATAAAATAAAAGTTCATGTGTTGACAGTCTCATTCATTGAGATTGGTCATGTGTTGAACGAAATATTTTAATAATAAAGTTTACATCTTTATCAATATTAAATAAAAGTTCATGTGTTGACAGTACTCATTCATTGAGATTGGTCATGTGTTGAACGAAACATTTTAATAATAAAGTTTACATCTTTATCAATATTAAATAAAAGTTCATGTGTTGACAGTCTCATTCATTGAGATTGGTCATGTGTTGAACGAAATATTTTGGTAATAAAATTTGCACCTTTATCGATATAAAATAAAAGTTCATGTGTTGACAGTACTCATTCATTGAGATTGGTCATGTGTTGAACGAAATATTTTGATAATAACAACTATTTTGAAAAAGAAATATTTGAAATAGAATATTTGAAAATAGAAATTTATGAAGCCGTGTTGATTAGATTGACGCCATTTTGACGTGAATGATATTTATATCGATTTTAAACGATTTCGAAATAAATTGAATATATAACGATTTCGAAATGAAATGAATTGAAAACGATTTCGAAATGAAATGAATTGAAAACGATTTCGAAGTGAATTGAATAGAAAACGATTTCGAAATGAATTGAATTGAAATGGAAGTTGAAATTGCTTTTGAAACGATTTTAAAACTATTTATATAATTCGTTTTAAATAGAAATCGACGAAGTATATATTATATATATTATATATATAATATAATGGCCTGAATAGAACGCGCCGCGCCGCGGCAGTTCGTAAATTTCGACCATTTATTTCAAACGGACATTACGGGAGATCCGACCGTCGGATTCTCCTAAAACCGGAACCGTTGGGTTCGTATCGAAAAGAGCTTTCTAATGAATATTAGAAAATCAAAATCTAACGGTTGGATTTGGAATTATGTCCAAATCAAATTTGAAAAAGGTCGCTGTAAGTGCAGTTCGATGGCCGTTGATGGAAATCGACTGTACGGGCCTTGATAAAATTATTAAAAATAGTAATAATTTGTGTAAAATCATAAGAAATGATTTAGAAAGAATTGGGATGAAAAACTCCATATTTGAAAAGATAAAAATAGATTTTTATCGAAATGAACTAGTTTTGAACTAGAAATATAATTCTATTTATTTTTAAAGAAATAAATTGAATTTGAAAAGGGTTTTAAAAATAACCAAAATTTCCAATGATTGCATTGGAGTGGATTTGAATCGAAATTGTCTTCGGAATATTTCGATGTTGGAATTCGTGATTATACAGATGTTGTTATGGAAATTTGAAAGGTATATTTATATCGTTATTTCCAATACGACATTTGTTAATCGTAGAATTTGATATTGAATATAAGCCGATATATTTTCTATTCAGAGCCTTATATTGAATATCAAATGTGATTTGGGTTTGTCGTGAATGGTGTCTTCACTAACACTGTTCTTGAACCCAGTTGAGAAAAGATTAAATCTTTTATTTAGATTTAATGAAGTGTACCAATTAAATAATGTTTAATTGGAATTAAATCGATATTGATTTTTGGGTTTATCGTGGACAGTGTTTTAAATAACACTCGTTCTTTAACCCGATCATTAATGAAATGTGATTTTGGGTTGTCGTGAATGGTATCTTCAATAATACAGTTCTTAGACCTAAAGGAGTTATGAAAATTAGAAACTAACTGGAGATTAGTTAAGTTGAATAGTTTCCGAGGCATTGATCTGATGTTGGTTTCGGCCTTCGGGATTAATACTTAGGGAATTGCTCACTTGCTAATTTACAATTAGGGACTGATTGAAATGTGATGTGATTTTGGGTTTATCGTGAACCGTGTTTTAAATGACACTGATTCTTTAACCCAATCACAGATTAAAACTAAGTGGAGTTTTAATGAATCTTTAATTAGATTGAAATGATCGAAAATGGAGTATCACCAGTTTTGCTCCAGGCGATAGTTAAATCTTTAATTAGATTTGAACGTGAAATGGTAATTGAATTTACCGATAACACTGTGGTGTTAGATATGAAGTATAACCAGTTTTACTTCATGGGATGAATAGGTTGGGATTGGGAAATTAAAACAAATGATTACTTCGGTAAGGTTCGCTAATCCCGACTAGTTTGAATTGAAATTCAAAAAAGAAGATTGAAGAATAAATTCAAGGAATTTATCTTGGATAAAATTAATGGGAACCTTTCCCTATGAATGTGAATATTAGAAACTAACTGTCGGTTAGCTAAGCAGAATGGTTTTCTGGATATTGATCTGATGTTGGTTTCGGCCTTCGGGGTTAATATTTGGGGAATTATTCTCTTGATTAATTTACGGTTAGTGACTAATGAATTGGAATGAGGCGTATGTTGTGTTTGTGTAACACTTATTTAAAATATACGCGAGTTATTCGGAAAGACCGGGTTAATCCCATTCTGAATAACTGATACGACGATAAGTCGAAGATGAAGACGATGGTCGAAGACCGGAGGTTTTCACGTCGTTTGGGTAAATACTGATGATCTTGATTGGGCTGTACACCCAAGAAGATGGAAACAGTTAGTGATCGTCCAGACGTACTTGGAGATCGATGGATATGCGGGGTACTAGGTGCCTCCGGTTTCGTTCAGACCCAGAACGGACTTGTAAATGGACTGTGTGTCTGACATTGGATTTTAGTCTATGTGATTGATCTCTATTAAATATATATCTGTTTGGCGGCGGAGAATTTATTCTCTTGCTTAACGCCCTTCTCTGAGACGTACGAGCTCAGGGGTTATATATTGATGGATATCAAACGCATGGAGTGAATTGCCTGTGTGGCATGCCTAAGTGGCAATTGATCGAGGCTTCTGTTGAAAAGCAAAGTCTTGTGGTGATGATCAAAGCACGGCCTTTGTGGCGTAGCTTTGTGTAAAGTTTACCTCGCGTGTTTCACACCCGGTATGAACCAAAAACGGGAGACGGACCTCAGGGAGGACTTGCGTTTCTTTCTAGCTAAAAGTTGGGTCAGTGGTTTTACACGCCCTGACGAGTTTGACTTATGTGGTTGTTGCTGTTGCGAGGCGCCTCGGATTGATCGGTCGTTCTCGAACCGATGGAGTCACTTGATGGCTCATTTGCGCCCCAAAGGGCGGGGAGACGTAGTGTTCAGGCATTTTAATCCACATCGGTGGACCGGCCCTGACGATCCAAGGGTCACTCGAGCTCTAATCCTGAGACATGGTAGGCTAGATTGTCTCGAATCGGTTGAGGACTATCTTTTGCCTCGGTTCATAGATGGAAACCCAATTTCCAAATACGTGACATTTGCGGTTTTATTTGTAAACCTATATATGGTGACATAGTGGCATGGGACGCTCATGTCGCCTATGATTGATACTTATGATTTGAAGTTGTTTTATACACTATGCACTTATAGTAGTATCAAATGATTTGTTTTAAAACGTATCAAGCATTCTTTGGCTGTTATAAGGGAAAACCCTATCCCCCGGCTTGCGTAGCATTGTGTGATAGGACCTGGGTCTTATAACAGCTTCATTTTTCTTTATTTAGCATTGCGCTGTTTGTTTTATGCACTGGTATTCTTGGGAGGAAACCCGTTCCGTGTTATACGGCGTGGTCCCTTGATTTACCGAACTTTGAAAATAAAGATAAATAACTGTTTTAGTTCTCACACCAGTCACATGACTGACCTGGAGTTTATTGTTTTAACCTAAACTCTGGGTGCCCTTATTTTGACACGGGCAGCTAGTAGTTTTGGTTTTGCAGATTTATATTCACAGGATCCTGGTTTACAGCTGGAACGATATCCGGAAAGCTTTGTATCCGTATATCTCCTTCTAGTTGTGTATTGTATTATTTTTCCGCTGCTATGTATTTAAATGTAATTTAAATCTCTGATATTTCTGTGTAATATTCTTTTATACTCTGTATATTCTTGTAATCTGATGCATTGTTGTAATATACAATGAAATGTTCTTCTATATGCGTTCTGATTTGTCGTGTTCTCAAACGATAGGGCGTTTCGAACGGCCTGGATCGGTTTAGCGACTGGTTCGGACCGAGCGAAATTCCTTGCCATCACACTTTGATTCCCAATGCAAGGCCGGTAGTTCACGCTATTCGAAGAATGTCCTTGAAAGAGAAAGAAGAACCTGACAATCAAACACGACAGCTAGTATGGCAGGGTCTGATCAGGCCTAGTTTCTCTGATTGAGGAGCAGCAGTGGTGTTTGTTCCAAAATCTGACGGTACTCTACGGCTATGTGTGGATTATCGTGATTTGAACAAACAGACAATAAAGATCAAATATCCATTGCCGCGAATAGATGATTTATTGGATCGTCTGAATGGGCACAAGTATTTTCAAGAATGGACCTAGCTACAGGCTTCCATCAGCTTCGAATTGCCGAAGAGTGTGTTCCAATGACAGCATTCAGAGGTCCAGACTTATTCTACGAGTGATTAGTAATGTCGTTTGGCTTATGTAACGCTCCAGCTTATTTCGTCGATCTGATGAATATAGTGTTTTGAGGGGTTTTGAATAAATTTGTTCTGGTTTTTATTGATGATATTCTAATCTTCTCTAAATCAAAGGCCGAACATGAAATGCATCTGGAACAGGTCCTAGAAATTCTGAGAAGGAACGTTCTAAAAGCCAAACTATCCCAATGCATATTCTGGCAAGAAGAAGTAAAATTTCTGGGCCATGTCATATCAAAAGAAGGAATTGCTGTGGATCCAAGTAAAATCACAGCTATTCAAAACTGGAAACAGCCCAGACCCCTACAGAAGTCCGCAATTTTCTCGGATTGGCTAGTTATTACCGGAAGTTCGTTAAAAACTTTTCGAAGATATCTGGTCACTTAACGAAGCTTACAAAGAAGCACTCTAAATTCAAATGGACTCCAGAAAGTGAAGAGGCTATTGAGGAGCTAAAGTTAAGATTAACGACAGCTCCAATGTTAACCATCATCGATGGCAATTAGGATTTAAAGGTCTGGACTGATGCTTCTAGAGAAGGCCTTGGCGCAGTGTTAATGCAAAGGGGTCAAGTGATTGCTTATGCTAGCTGTCAGCTGAAGCCGCACGAGAAAAACTACGTCACTCATGATCTTGAGTTATTGGTGATAGTATTCGCTTTGAAAATCTGGAGGCACTATCTTTTGGGTGAGAGATTTGAACTATTTACAGATCACTAGTCGTTAAAGTATCTATTCACCCAGAAGGACTTGAATCTGAGGCAGCAACGTTGGCTGGAGTTTCTAGCAGCATACGATTTCGAATTTATATACACTCCAGGGAAAGCCAATGTTGTGGCAGATGCGTTAAGCCGAAAGAATGAAATGATCGCCAGTTTTATTATCACGACTTCCTTAATAGATAAAATATATTCTCTTCAAAAGGATGATCACTTCATTCAGAAGATCAGAGAGATAATTCAGAAAGGCGAGCCCTCGAGTTTTCAAGTTGATAATGAGGGGATTCTAAGGCTGAAGGGTCGAATTTGCGTTCCTAACATTGCTGAGCTCCGAAAGGAAGTACTGGATGAATGCCACAAGTCAAAACTTAGTATCCATCCGGGAGTAAGCAAAATGTATAATGAAATCAAACGCACTTTCTGGTGGAAGTCGATGAAGAGGGACATTTCTCTATATGTTAGCCGATGCCCTACTTGCCAGCTAGTCAAAAGCGACCAACAGAAGCTGGCTGGATTATTGCAACCGCTCGACGTTCCTGGTTGGAAGTGGGAACATATTTCCATGGACTTCATAGATGATTTGCCCAGAACCAGAAAAGGAAATGACAGTATTTGGGTGATCGTAGATCGCTTCACGAAGACCTCCCATTTCATACCTGTCAGATCAAACAGAACTGCTCAGAGTCTGGCACAGATATATTTCAAGGAAATAGTTAGACTACATGGAGTGCCGCTCAGTATACTCAGTGATAGAGATACAATATTTACTAGTAAATCTTGGGAGGCATTTCAAGTAGAGCTGGGAACAAAGCTGAACCTAAGCACCGCTTATCATCCTCAGACAGATGGTCAGACTGAGAGGGTGAATCGTATTTTAGAAGATCTATTGTGGGATTGTGTTCTAGATTTCGGTGGATCATGGGAAGACCATCAGCATTTGGCTGAATTCTCTTATAACAATAGCTACCAGGGCGAGCCTGACAATGTCGCCATTTGAAGCATTGTATGGTAGACCGTGCCGATCTCCTGCTTGTTGGGTCGAACCCGGTAATAGACTTGTATTGGGACCTGATATGATCCGAGAAGCTGCCGACAAAGTCGATTTTATTAAGAAACGATTACTTGCCGCTCAAAGCCGACAAAAGAGCTATGCCGATAGGAGAAGAAGAGATATATCATTTGCTGTTGGCGACTATGTATATTTGAAAGTATCGCGGATGAGAGGAGTAATCCGGTTCGGTAAAACAGGGAAACTGGCACCCAAATTCATTGGTCTGTATCCTATTCTGGAACGGATTGGAACTCTCGCCTATAGGGTTAAATTGCCTGATTGGTTGCCTGGAGTTCATTATGTATTTCACATATCTCAACTTCGAAAGCACGTTCATGATCCAGACTTGATCGTGGAAGAAATAGCTCAGCAGGATATTGAAATTACTCCAGAATTAGCTGTGAGAAGAGAGCCGCTAAAGATTATCGGCAAAGAAACCAAAGAGCTGAGGAACAAGAAGGTTCACTTAGTCAAAGTACAATGGAGTGGAGATCTACGAGATTGTACTTGGGAAACTGAGGAGAGCATTCTGAAAGCTTATCCTAGATGCCGAGTGGATATCTCTGATTGACTCCGGTGCAAGGTACATTTACCATACTTTGCATTACCAATTAGTTCTCTATTTTGTTGATTATTTTCTTTCCATGGATGTGCACTTTTAATTCTATAGTCTGAATGATTTTAAAAGAGTATAGAAATTGATTAGTATATTTTTGAAAAGTTAAAAACAATTTGATTGTTGTTTGTGTTGTGTGATAGTAAATTGGATTAATTAAATTATAGAAACGATAGTTAATTTAATCAATAATAGAATGAATGGTAGAATTTATTCGATTGAATCACACATTTAACTGATTAGAAAATAGATAGAACTATACATGTGCATTATATATGTTTGAACAGGTAAATGGATAGCTGTTGAGTAAAGAATATATTTGCGTGCCCGACAAATAGGTAAACCTTAATGAGTTGGATGCGAAATATTATTATATCAACTCCTGTGAATGTCATTGGATGCGGAATGCTGGTTATTCTGTGTGAAATAATAAATATCGCCATAGGATAGTAACAATTAATTTTGAACTACATTACATGGCATACTTCTGGAAGATAGACATACTTCATCTTATACCACATAAGCATTTGGAGCCTGTGTGACGAGGTGGAAGATTTACCATACGAGCGAGATACTTGTATGGCGATGACTATATTTTACAGGTTGAACTGATGACTGATATGGACTATTTAAATTGTAACGATAAAATTGCCAAATTAATAAAAAAAAACCACACAGGTCTGGAGTTGACAATAATCACGTCTCCCTAGTTATTAGATACGACACATGGACTATTTATTTCCCATACGGGACAAGGTGACGAGGATTTATCCTCTAGAGCATTTAAAATACACACTCCCTCAGGCTTTGACAGGGTGACGAGAATTTAATCTCCGGAGTTATTATCTATACACGCTCCCCTGTAAACACCAGAATATATCACTATAAATATGTGTATGCTTATTAGGATTTATTGGGTACCTAAAACGGCCCAATAAATTTCCAAACCTCTCCCCGTACAAAGGAGGTTATGGCGAAATTTTTCGAAAATTCCGGGTGTTAGCCAAATTTTTGAAGAATTTGAAAATTCTCAGAAACTGAAAAGTTGGAGAATGGAAGCCAGATTGAAAGTAGAATAGATTAATCAAACCACTTTCGACTTTGTTCCTTTTCCGGGACGAAAAGTTTTAAGTGGGGGAGATTGTAACGACCCGGAAAATCAGAACCAATTTAAAAAATTTAAATTGGCTAAAATAGTGGATTTTAAATATTTAAAATAAATATTTTAAATAATAGCGATGAAAAGTAAGTTTGAATCGACGTTTGAAAATGAATATAATTAATTCTAATTATAAACAAGGCCTCAAATGGCGCTGCAGTTTCAAAAATTGAATTCAAACTTTGTCATACTGTACCGGGTGCAAAACAAAACGGATTTGAGTGAAACCAATAATATTTAAATCTGTTAGTGAATACCTTTCTAACGAATCTAAAAAATCGAAGTTTCGTAGCGGAAAGCAAAAGTTATGGCCAAATGAATTTTCATAAAGGTCGCTATGGAATTTATATAACCCGTGTAATTGGCCATTTTGCAAACGACCTCGGAATTCGACGAAGCCACTTTTGTTGGATCCGGGATGAGATGTTATTGCTAGGTTTCAAATTTTATAATTTTTGAAGCTAGTATGTGAGCGAGGCAAAGGAAAACGTGTTTTGATCAATTATAGTTAAATTGGATCGACCAAAAATGGGCCTTTTTGCAAACGGTCTCAGAATTCGACGAAACTAGTTTTGTTGGGACCGCATCATCAAAACATAGCCAGATTTATTTTTCTGGAATTTTTCGAATTAGTTTGTGGCCCTAGCAAATTGAAATGTATGTTCAAATCGAATATTGAATGTTATATATTTTAATTTGAATGGAAACTGACTGAAACAGTCGAATGGGCCTTCGAAACATATCCCATTGTGTTCGGAATGGGGGTAAAACGCTAGGGACAACAGTCGTTGGGTTTGCATTGGTGTTCGTGGGTGGAAGAGGGTATTTTAGAGATTTTAAAATATATAAATAAAATAAAAAAATCACATTGGCCAGAAATATAATTTCCTCTCTCCCCGATAGTCGACTGAAGGCGGAAACACGTTCAAACCTTCCCCCTCATTTTCCGATCAATCCACTCCAAATTAGCTCGTTCCACAGTTGAACTTTTTGAAGATCTTCTCGAGATCTTCAAATCCATATAAAGTTTGGAATTTTTCGTGGCCTGTGGAGTGCGAATCGACGCCAGGAAGTCTGGCCATTCAAACCGCCGCCGCCATCAACCAGGGCCACCGAAGTGGACCCTGCTCCAGGCGCCAGTGAGCCTCTCTCCCCTCTTCCTCGCAGCGCTGGCCGATCGACGAATAGCTTCACGGATCGAAAGAAAATTCAAAACCTAGTTTTGAACAAAACAGCTGAGGTACGGCCATATTAATTTTCAACAGTTTTAACACCTTTAAACCGTTGCAAACTTTGAAAAATCATATCTTTTTCGTTTCTTGATGAAATTCGATGAAACAGGAAACATCGTGACCGTGTGGACGTCTTCTACATTCTAGAAGAGACTGCATATCTTTCTGAGCCTTCTGCTATTTTTGGTGGAGTGGAACCCAATGTGAGATTTCTAATTTATAAGCGATATGGAAAACGACGATGTTTAAATTATATGGTCGATGTATGAGTTATATAAACGTTGTACTCCCCTTGTATAAGCATTGTATAAGTTGTACGTTCGATGTATAAGTTATATATGCGTTGTAAAAATTATATATGTGTTGAAATAGAAGTGAAATGCTATATATATATATATATATATATATACGCCCCTCGCCCACAAACCATGGACGATATTTATTGGTTGTGATTGGTGTGAAAATTAATTGATAGCGAATGGTCGACTGGAATTGTTTGTGGTTGATATTGATTGATTGTGGTTGAAAAATACCCGCTTGTGGTTGAGAAATATTTGGTTGAAACCACATAGGATTAGTTTGTGGAAATGAAATAAATATACATGCCGCCTGCGTGCGAACTAGATGCATGATTCCCCATTGTCAAAAACCGCGAGGTTTTAAGGTAGAGTGAGGAACCGTACTAGGGACGGTCCCGGTTTTAACTACCCTGTTGTTATGGTGCCGAAATTTTGAATAATATTCATGTGTTTGAATTATTTTCATTTGTTGAAACTACATTTATTTCATTGAATAGAAAGCCTTCATGTGTTGAGTCGATATTCATTCGTTGAATTGAAATTCATGTGTTGAATGGTATTCGTGTTTTAAATATAAAAGTCACATTTTTATGTATATATACAAACTATAGAAAACCTTCATGTGTTGAATCGATATTCAATCGCTAAATTGAAATTCATGTGTTGAATGGTATTCGTGTTTTAAATATAAAAATCACATTTTTATCTATATATACAAACTATAGAAAACCTTCAAGTGTTGAATCGATATTCCTTCGTTGAATTGAAATTCATGTGTTGAATGGTATTTGTGTATTAAATATAAAAATCACCTTTTTATCGATTTATATAAACTATAGAAAACCTTCATGTGTTGAATCGATATTAATTCGTTGAATTGAAATTCATGTGTTGAATGGTATTCATATTTTGAAAGAAATTATTTTATAATAAAAATCCCATTTTTAACATCAATATGAAATGTATAAAATAATCTTGTTTTTAAATAAATTGTTTTATAATAAAAATCTTATTTTTATCACCTATATTTACTATATAAAATAGTCGTGTTTTGAAATAAATTGTTTTACATTAAAAATCACATTTTTATTATATACATGAATTGTTAAAAATAGTGAAGTTTTGAAATAGAAGACAGTTGGATAAAAATATAATTTTTATCAAAGGTATGAAAAGAATATAGCTTTGAAATCGAAGAATCGATATAGATATATAAATGGAATTGAAATATATCGAAAAACGAAGCTGTAGTTCGTATTTTGAAACCGTGATTTCAAACGATTAGTGTGGGAGATCCGGCCATCGGATTTTCCTGAAATCGCAATCGTTGGGTTCGCTTTGGAAATATCTTTCCAACGACACCAACTTTGTAAAAATCCGACGGTTGGATTGTCTGGAATGTTTAATTCAAATCTGAAGAAAAACAGCGCCAGAATCGAATATATATATATATAATTATATTTAATCGAATAACGACGTTGAAGTTCGTATTTTGAAACCGAAACTTCAAACGATTATACCGGGAGATCCGACCGTCGGATTTTCCCGAAACTGGAACCGTTGGATTCGTTTTGAAAAGATCTTTCTAATGATGTAAATTTTGTGATGATCCAATGGTTAGATTTTCAGATATGTGTAAATCAAATCTGAAGAAAAAAAGCGCCACAGCCGCGTTATGGCCCGAAGCGTCGTTTTGAATAAATTGGCTATTTTAAAATAAATAAAAATAGCGATAAATCGTTATAAAATATTATAAACGATATGGATGTGAAATTTAGAAACTAACTGAAGGTTGGCTAAGTCGAATGGTTTCCTGGGTATTGATCTGATGTTGGTTTCGGCCTTTGGGGTTAATATTTGGGAAATCGTTCTCTTACTGATTGACGGTTAGTGACTAATGAATTGAAATGATGCGTGTGTATGTTAGTGTTGCACTTTTTTATTATATACGCAAGTTTCTCAGAAAGACCGGGTTTATCCCATTCTGAATAACTGAATCGACGATAAGAAATCGAAGATGAAGACGGTGGTCGAAGACCGGAGATCTTCACCTCGTTTGGATGGTAACCGAGGTCCTGATTGGGAGGCATCCCGAAATATGGATAATAAGTGGTGATCGTCCAGACGTACATGGTGATCGATGGGTTTGCGAGGTATATAGTGCCTTCGGTTTCGTTCAGACCCAGAACGGACTTTCAAATGGACAGTGTGTCTGGCATTGGAATTTGTTCTATGTGATTGATAGCCATCAGTTGCATGGTGTGAATTGCCTGTGTGGCATGCTAAGATGCAGTGATCAGGGCTTCTGTTGAAAAGCAAAGTCTTGTGGTGATGATCAAAGCACCGCCTGTGTGGCGTAGCTTTATGTATAACGTGAAATCGCGAGCCTCACACCCCGGTATGAACCAAAAACGGGAGAAAGGACCTCAGTGAGACGACCCGAACTTCCCCAGTCCCCGAAGAGAGAGAGAAAGAACGAATTGTTTTGAGAACACGACAAATCAGAACGCATATCAAAGGACATTTCATTGCATATTACAACAATGCATCAGATTACATGAATATACAGGGTATAGATGAATAAATATTACACAGAAATATCAGAGATTTAAATTACATTTAAATAAATTACATAGCAGCGGAAAATAATACAACACACAACTAGAAGAGATATACGGATACAAAGCTTTCCGGATATCATTCCAGCTGTAAACCAGGATCCTGTGAATATAAATCTGCAAAACCAAAACTACTAGCTGCCCGTGTCAAAATAGGGGCACCCAGATGTAACAACCCGAAAATCTGGGCCAGTTTAAAATTTTTATTTTGGCAATTTTAGCGAATTTTGATTATTTAAAATGAATTATTTTAAATAAAAACGACGAGAAATTTATTTTGAATATAATTAGAACGTATATATTATATACGTCGTCGTTAGGCTATATAATATTTATATATAATTATAAATAGAATTGAAAATGACGCGGTAGTTCGATAATTCGATTTCAAATTTCAATTGAACATACCGGGTGCAAAACAATCCGGATTTTAGTGAAACCAAAAATGATAGGATCTAATTGATAATATCTTTCTATCGAATCCGAATAATCAAGATTTCATCTTAGAAATGATAAGATATGTCCAGTTTAAAATTCTGAATAGTCGCTATGGAATTCAGGCCCTTAAAAATGGACATTTTGCAAACGACCTCGGATTTCGACGAAACCAGTTTTGTTGGGTCCGTGATGTCGAGTTATTGCTAGGTTTCAAATTTCATAATTTTCCGAATCAATATGTGAGCGGGGCAAAGGAAAACGTGTTTTGACCATTTCAGTTGATTTTAATCGACTGGAAATTGGCCATTTTTCTAACGGTCTCAGAATTCGACGAAACTAGTTTTGTTAGGACCGTATCGTCAATACGAAGCTAGAAAATATTTTTCTGGAATTTTTCTAGTTAGTATGTGGCCCCGGTAATTTGAAATGTACGTTTAAAATTCAATATAGTGATTTAAATGTAAATTTAACGGAAACTGATTGTAATGGTCAAATCAGCTTGCGATACATATCCCATTGTGTTCGGAATGGGGGTTAAACGCTATGGACGACAGGCGGTGGGCCTCGTTTCGAGGTCGTATGTAAAAGTCAACCCTTTTGAAAAATTAAATAATAAAATAATAAAATTAAAAAAAAAAAAAAAAATTCCTTTCTCCCCCTTATTTCCCTCTGGCCCCCCCCCCCCGTTCAATCGGCAGGATCATTTCAGAAAAAAAAAAGAAAAAAAAAAAAGAAAAAAAAGGGGGAGCTCGACGATGAACCACCGCCGCACCCCCGTCCTCCGCGCTGCCGTCGGAGGACCATCCTGCCGCCGCTCCGATCCTGGCAGCCCCCCCCTCCTTCCGCGCTTCTCTCTCTCCCTCCCTCTGATCGAACGCGCAACAAACCCCGCCACCATCGAGCGCCACCTCACCAAGACCGCCCCTCCGACCTGCGATGCCTCGACGAAGACCGCCCCTCCGATCTGCAAACCTCGACAGCCCCCCCTAAGTAAGTTTTTGTTTTTTTTATTTATTATTAATATTTGATTACTGATTTTTATTTAAAGTTAAAAAAAAAACCTAATTTTTGTTTAAAGTTAAAAACTGATTTCTGTTTTATATTTAAAGTTAAAAACTGATATTTGTTAAAATTTTAAAACTGATTTCGATTTTTGAAAAGCTTTGAAACTGTTTTTATTTTTACTTTTAAAACTGATTTTTTTTAAAGTGTTTAAAAACTGTTTTTTTTAAAATAGTTGAAAGCTGTTTTTTTTAAAATAGTTGAAAACTGATTTTTTTTTTAAGTAGTTGAAAAGAGGGATTTTATAAGTAAAACATAAAGATAAAATTGCGATCTTTATTTCTAGATAAATGTTATCTCTGTTTAGAAAAGAAAATATAATCTTTCTTATATGAAGGGCAATATAAAAATGCGATTTTTATATGTATGAGGGCGAGATAAAAATATGATTTTTATATTTTTAAAGTATTTAAAAATATAATCTTTACTATTTAGGAATATTAAAAGTAGCAAAATAAAAATTCGATTTTTATATATTGAACTTTGAACTAAAAATTCGATTTTTATATATTGAACTTTGAACTAAAAATTCGATTTTTATATATTGAATAGCGAACTAAAAATTCGATTTTTATATATTGAATAGCGAACTAAAAATTCGATTTTTATATATTGAACTTTGAACTAAAAATTCGATTTTTATATATTGAATAGCGAAGTCAAAATTCGATTTTTATATATTGAATAACATAGTAAAAATTCGATTTTTACATATGTAGAGAATACGGGCGAAGGTGACAAAAAGGCGAAACGACGAAGACTTCTGCAAATGAAGAGCCGTGGAGTTGGATAGCTATAAGTGAGAATTTCTCACCTTTCTATTTCTTTTCTAGTTATATATATATACTAGGATGCAGACGGTGCTTAGTAGCACCCGACACAATCGTCCACAGACCATGGACTTGTTTGTTTGATTGATTGGTGATTGATTGCGATATTGGTTTGAATGTGATTTGTGGTATGAAAAATCGAATCGATGAATTGGTTAGGATTAGACGTGCGCCGTTATAAGGCGAAGGAGTAAGGCTAGGTTAGATTCTTACTCCAAATTTTGTGGTTTGCATAACGAAAGTGAATTTGATTGATGTGTGAATGGCGTGGGCCTTCACTAGACCGGGGACAAGGCTAGGCCTCGTCCCGTTTCTAGTATCGTGCCGTTATGCCGCCGAAATTTTCTAAAATAAAGTTAGAAAAATAAAAATAGCATTTTATTTAAAGAATGAACTGAATAGAAATTCATATGTTAAAATAAAATGTGTTATCGTTAAAAATATAATTTTTAACGTGAATGTGAATAAATAAATATTCATTTACAAACCAGACGGTTTGTTTATGTACACCTATTTGAATGACGTTGATTGGGTCGATAAATTTTACACATCGCCTAACTGCACAAATAAAATATGTGTTTGATTGTTTGAAACCCCACACGGGTGTTAGGATGAAATTTGAAGTTCACTCATCCTGATTGATTAAATATGTCGATCGATTGATTGACAGGCTGTTATAAGCGTTGAATATCTATATTTGATGCTTATACAGTGTAGTGCACTTTGGTTGATGGTTGATTATTTTCAATGCTATTATATACATGTGTTGTATGAAAATCCATATAATTAATTTTATATGGTAATTGATTGGGCCTCATTCCAGTTTTGAAAAAGAAATATTTGAAAAAGAAATATTTGAAATAAAATATTTGAAAATAAAGGAATATATGAAGCCGTGTTGATTAGATTGACGCCATTTTGACGTGAACGATATTTATATCGATATTGAAAACGATTTCGAAATGAATTGAATTGAAAACGATTTCGAAATGAATTGAAAACGATTTCGAAATGAATTGAATTGAAAACGATTTCGAAATGAATTGAATTGAAAACGATTTCGAAATGAATTGAATTGAAAACGATTTCGAAATGAATTGAATTGAAAACGATTTCGAAACGAATTGAATTGAAAACGATTTCGAAATGAATTGAATTGAAAACGATTTCGAAATGAATTGAATTGAAAACGATTTCGAAATGAATTGAATTGAAAACGATTTCGAAATGAATTGAATTGAAAACGATTTCGAAATGAATTGAATTGAAAACGATTTCGAAATGAATTGAATTGAAAGCGATTTCGAAATGAATTGAATTGAAAACGAATTCAAATTGAATTGAAAGCGAATTGAAATGAATTCAAATTGAATTGAAATTTGAATTGAATAGAAATGAATTTTGAAACGAATTTATAAAGAAGAATTCAATTTCACTTTGAATTGAAATGGAAGTTGAAATAGATTTTGAAACGAATTTTAAAACTATTTATATAATTCGTTTTAAATAGGAATCGACGAAATATATATTATATAATATATATATAATATAAATGGCCTGAATAGAACGCGCCGCGCCGCGGCAGTTCGTGAATTTCGACCATTTATTTCAAACGGACATTACGGGAGATCCGACCGTCGGATTCTCCTAAAACCGGAACCGTTGGGTTCGTATCGAAAAGAGCTTTCTAACGAATATTAGAAATTTGAAATCTAACGGTTGGATTTGGAATTATGTCCAAATCAAATTCGAAAAAGGTCGCTGTAAGTGCAGTTCGATAGCCGTTGATGGAAATCGACTGTACGGGCTTTGATAAAATTGTTAAAAATAGCAATAATTTGTGTGAAATCATAAGAAATGATTTAGAAAGAATTGGGATGAAAAACTCCATATTTGAAAAGATAAAAATGGATTTTTATCGAAATGAACTAGTTTTGAACTAGAAATATAATTCTATTTATTTTTAAATAAATAAATTGAATTTGAAATGGTTTTGAAAATAACCAAAATTTCCAATGATTGCATTGGAGTGGATTTGAATCGAAATTGTCTTCGGAATATTTCGATGTTGGAATTCGTGATATTACAGGTGTTGTTATGGAAATTTGAAAGATATGTACATTTGTATCGTTATTTCCAATACGACATTTGTTAGTCGTAGAATTCGATATTGAATATAAGCCGATATATTTTCTATTCAGAGCCTTGTATTGAATATCGAATGTGATTTGGGTTTGTCGTGAATGGTGTCTTCACTAACACTGTTCTTGAACCCAGTTGAGAAAAGATTAAATCTTTTTATTTAGATTTAATGAAGTGTACCAATTAAATGATATTTAATTGGAATTGAATTGGTATTGATTTTTGGGTTTATCGTGAACACTGTTTTAAATAACACTTGTTCTTTAACCCGATAATTAATGGAATGTGATTTGGGTTTGTCGTGAATGGTGTCTTCACTAACACTGTTCTTGAACCCAGTTGAGAAAAGATTAAATCTTTTTATTTAGATTTAATGAAGTGTACCAATTAAATGATATTTAATTGGAATTGAATTGGTATTGATTTTTGGGTTTATCGTGAACACTGTTTTAAATAACACTTGTTCTTTAACCCGATAATTAATGGAATGTGATTTTGGGTTTATCGTGAATCGTGTTTTAAATGACACTGATTCTTTAACCCAGATAATGATTAAAACTAAGTGGAGTTTTAATGAATCTTTAATTAGATTGTAAAAGTCGAAATGGAGTATCGCCAGTTTTACTCCAGACGTTAGTTAAATCTTTAATTAGATTTGAACGTGAAATGGTAATTGAATTTACCGATAACACCGTGGTGTTAGATATGAAGTATTACCAGTTTTTACTTCATGGGATGAATAGGTTGGGATTGGGAAATTAAAACCAATGATTACTTCGGTAAGGTTCGCTAATTCCGACTAGTTTTGAATTGATATTCAAAAGATCAGATTAAAGAATAAATTCAAGAAATTTATCTTTGATAAAGTTAATGGGGACCTTTCCCTTTGAATGTGAAATTTAGAAACTAACTGTCGGTTAGCCAAGCAGAATGGTTTTCTGGATATTGATCTGATGTTGGTTTCGGCCTTCGGGGTTAATGTTTGGGGAATTATTCTCTTGATTAATTTACGGTTAGTGACTAATGAATTGGAATGAGGCGTATGTTGTGTTTGTGTAACACTTATTTAAAATATACGCGAGTTATTCGGAAAGACCGGGTTTATCCCATTCTGAATAACTGATACGACGATAAGTCGAAGATGAAGACGATGGTCGAAGACCGGAGGTCTTCACGTCGTTTGGGTGATAACTGATGATCTTGATTGGGCTGTACACCCAAGAAGATGGAAACAGTTAGTGATCGTCCAGACGTACTTGGAGATCGATGGATATGCGGGGTACTAGGTGCCTCCGGTTTCGTTCAGACCCAGAACGGACTTGTAAATGGACTGTGTGTCTGACATCGGATTTCATTCTGTGTGACTGATAACGGTTGCATAGGATGGTTTGCCTGTGTGGCATGCTAAGATGCAAATAATCAAGGCTTCTGTTGAAAAGCAAAGTCTTGTGGTGATGATCAAAGCACGGCCTTTGTGGCGTAGCTTTGTGTAACGTTTACCTCGCGTGTTTCACACCCGGTATGAACCAAAAACGGGAGACGGACCTCAGGGAGGACTTGCGTTTCTTTCTAGCTAGAAGTGGCGTCAGTGGTTTTACACGCCCTGACGAGTTTGACTTATGTGGTAGTTGCTGTTGCGAGGCGCCTCGGTTATACCGGTTTCGGCCGAATGCATTCTGGTCGGCTGACGGACCAGACTTACACCCCATAGGGTGGGGAAACGTAGTGTTCAGGCATTTTAATCCACATCGGTGGACCGGCCCTGTCGCTCCAAGGGCTCACCTGAGTCTGGGTCCTGTGGCTCGGGCTAGACAGTCACGAATCGGTTGAGGACTATCTTTTGCCTCGGTTCATAGACGGAAACCCAATTTCCAAATACGAGACTTTGCGATTTTGATTGTATAACCTATATATGGCGACATAGTGGTATGGGGCATTCATGCCGCCTATGATTGATACTTATGATTTGAAGTTGTTTTATACACTATGCACTTATTATAGTATCAAATGATTTGTTTTAAAACGTATCAAGCATTCTTTGGCTGTTATAAGGGAAAACCCTATCCTCGACTGCGTTGCATTGTGTGATGGGACCTGGGTCTTATAACAGCTTCATTTTTCTTTATTTAGCATTGCGCTGTTTGTTTTATGCACTGGTATTCTTGGGAGGAAACCCGTTCCGTGTTATACGGCGTGGTCCCTTGATTTACCTAATGATTTAAAATAAAGATTAATAACTGTTTTAGTTCTCACACCAGTCACATGACTGACCTGGAGTTTATTGTTTTAACCTAAACTCTGGGTGCCCCTATTTTGACATGGGCAGCTAGTAGTTTTGGTTTTGCAGATTTATATTCACAGGATCCTGGTTTACAGCTGGAACGATATTCGGAAAGCTTTGTATCCGCATATCTACTTCTAGTTGTGTATTGTATTATTTTCCGCTGCGATGTATTTAAATGTAATTTAAATCTCTGATATTTCTGTGTAATATTCGTTTATACTCTGTATATTCTTGTAATCTGATGCATTGTTGTAATATACAATGAAACGTTCTTCTGTATGCGTTCTGTTGTGGTTTGTTCTCGAACTATCCGACGCTTTCCTTTACGGGGAAGTTGCGGGTCTTCACAGTTGGTATCAGAGCTTTGGTTTACAAAGCAGAGAACAAGACACATTAGAACCATACGAAAGAATTCATCAGATATTGGATTAGTAAAATCCAATGAGAATGACTCGTTAGAGATGGGATCAGTAGTGTCCTAGAACGAGTGTGAGGAGTAAATTTTCAAATAAAAACAAATTTAGTTTTGAAAATTTAAATCAATTATTCGTATCTGATTATCTATTTATATTGAGTTGGACAGTCCAGTATATAAAGATTTTGTGTATACGTCTGATCCGCGTGTATTCGAAGTTTTAATATATTGGATAGATATAGAATCATACTCTAGTGGCCCGAAGATGATTCGGATGGTTGAGTACTCATCGTCAGAATTTATATTCGTGTGACGAAGGTGTGATATCTATATATTTCCATTAGACTGGTGTGAGAACCAAAATTAGATAGGGCCTATTGTTGTGATTTGGCATCAAAAACATGATTTTTGTATATATATCAAAATTATGAATTTGAAAACTCTAATTCACTAATGGATTGATGTTTGTGTTGTTTGTTTATTTGTTTGCTAATTTTCAGCCATTTAGCCTAACTGAATCAAATATTGAATTGTATTGAAAATTGGTCGCATTTGCTTGCATACATATATATCTTTTGAACAGGTCATAGCAAGGAGGCTAGAGCCAGAGAATAAAATTTGTTTGCCCGACAAATAGGTACATGTTTACTACATAATTTCCTGTTTTGTTTGGGTGATGATGATTTTGTGAGCCTATTGGCTAGCCGCTTGGCTTTTTCTTTTTCTTTTTGAGATCTGAAGGACCGGGGAAGCTATTTGAAATTCCCCGATGCTCCCGGTGCGGGGGAGGTTATGGCGAAATTTTTCGAAAATTTAGGGTGTTAGCCAAATTTTTGAAATTTTGAAAATTCTCAGAAACTAAAGAGTTGGAGAATGGAAGCCAGATCGAGCGCAGAGTTGATTAATCAAACCACTTTCGACTTTGTTCCTTTTCGGGGACGAAAAGTTTTAAGTGGGGGAGATTGTAACAACCCGAAAATCTGGGCCAGTTTAAAATTTTTATTTTGGCAATTTTAGCGAATTTTGATTATTTAAAATGAATTATTTTATATAAAAACGACGAGAAATTTATTTTGAATATAATTAGAACGTATATATTATATACGTCGTCGTTAGGCTATATAATATTTATATATAATTATAAATAGAATTGAAAATGACGCGGTAGTTCGATAATTCGATTTCAAATTTCAATTGAACATACCGGGTGCAAAACAATCCGGATTTTAGTGAAACCAAAAATGATAGGATCTAATTGATAATATCTTTCTATCGAATCCGAATAATCAAGATTTCATCTTAGAAATGATAAGATATGTCCAGTTTAAAATTCTGAATAGTCGCTATGGAATTCAGGCCCTTAAAAATGGACATTTTGCAAACGACCTCGGATTTCGACGAAACCAGTTTTGTTGGGTCCGTGATGTCGAGTTATTGCTAGGTTTCAAATTTCATAATTTTCCGAATCAATATGTGAGCGGGGCAAAGGAAAACGTGTTTTGACCATTTCAGTTGATTTTAATCGACTGGAAATTGGCCATTTTTCTAACGGTCTCAGAATTCGACGAAACTAGTTTTGTTAGGACCGTATCGTCAATACGAAGCTAGAAAATATTTTTCTGGAATTTTTCTAGTTAGTATGTGGCCCCGGTAATTTGAAATGTACGTTTAAAATTCAATATAGTGATTTAAATGTAAATTTAACGGAAACTGATTGTAATGGTCAAATCAGCTTGCGATACATATCCCATTGTGTTCGGAATGGGGGTTAAACGCTATGGACGACAGGCGGTGGGCCTCGTTTCGAGGTCGTATGTAAAAGTCAACCCTTTTGAAAAATTAAATAATAAAATAATAAAATTAAAAAAAAATATATATATATATATTTCCTTTCTCCCCCTTATTTCCCTCTGCCCCCCCCCCCCCCCCCCCCCCCCCCGTTCAATCGGCAGGATCATTTCAGAAAAAAAAGAAAAAAAAAAGAAAAAAAAGGGGGAGCTCGACGATGAACCACCGCCGCACCCCCGTCCTCCGCGCTGCCGTCGGAGGACCATCCTGCCGCCGCTCCGATCCTGGCAGCCCCCCCCCTCCTTCCGCGCTTCTCTCTCTCCCTCCCTCTGATCGAACGCGCAACAAACCCCGCCACCATCGAGCGCCACCTCACCAAGACCGCCCCTCCGACCTGCGATGCCTCGACGAAGACCGCCCCTCCGATCTGCAAACCTCGACAGCCCCCCCTAAGTAAGTTTTTGTTTTTTTTTATTTATTATTAATATTTGATTACTGATTTTTATTTAAAGTTAAAAAAAAAACCTAATTTTTGTTTAAAGTTAAAAACTGATTTCTGTTTTATATTTAAAGTTAAAAACTGATATTTGTTAAAATTTTAAAACTGATTTCGATTTTTGAAAAGCTTTGAAACTGTTTTTATTTTTACTTTTAAAACTGATTTTTTTTAAAGTGTTTAAAAACTGTTTTTTTTAAAATAGTTGAAAGCTGTTTTTTTTAAAATAGTTGAAAACTGATTTTTTTTTTAAGTAGTTGAAAAGAGGGATTTTATAAGTAAAACATAAAGATAAAATTGCGATCTTTATTTCTAGATAAATGTTATCTCTGTTTAGAAAAGAAAATATAATCTTTCTTATATGAAGGGCAATATAAAAATGCGATTTTTATATGTATGAGGGCGAGATAAAAATATGATTTTTATATTTTTAAAGTATTTAAAAATATAATCTTTACTATTTAGGAATATTAAAAGTAGCAAAATAAAAATTCGATTTTTATATATTGAACTTTGAACTAAAAATTCGATTTTTATATATTGAACTTTGAACTAAAAATTCGATTTTTATATATTGAATAGCGAACTAAAAATTCGATTTTTATATATTGAATAGCGAACTAAAAATTCGATTTTTATATATTGAACTTTGAACTAAAAATTCGATTTTTATATATTGAATAGCGAAGTCAAAATTCGATTTTTATATATTGAATAACATAGTAAAAATTCGATTTTTACATATGTAGAGAATACGGGCGAAGGTGACAAAAAGGCGAAACGACGAAGACTTCTGCAAATGAAGAGCCGTGGAGTTGGATAGCTATAAGTGAGAATTTCTCACCTTTCTATTTCTTTTCTAGTTATATATATATACTAGGATGCAGACGGTGCTTAGTAGCACCCGACACAATCTTCCACAGACCATGGACTTGTTTGTTTGATTGATTGGTGATTGATTGCGATATTGGTTTGAATGTGATTTGTGGTATGAAAAATCGAATCGATGAATTGGTTAGGATTAGACGTGCGCCGTTATAAGGCGAAGGAGTAAGGCTAGGTTAGATTCTTACTCCAAATTTTGTGGTTTGCATAACGAAAGTGAATTTGATTGATGTGTGAATGGCGTGGGCCTTCACTAGACCGGGGACAAGGCTAGGCCTCGTCCCGTTTCTAGTATCGTGCCGTTATGCCGCCGAAATTTTCTAAAATAAAGTTAGAAAAATAAAAATAGCATTTTATTTAAAGAATGAACTGAATAGAAATTCATATGTTAAAATAAAATGTGTTATCGTTAAAAATATAATTTTTAACGTGAATGTGAATAAATAAATATTCATTTACAAACCAGACGGTTTGTTTATGTACACCTATTTGAATGACGTTGATTGGGTCGATAAATTTTACACATCGCCTAACTGCACAAATAAAATATGTGTTTGATTGTTTGAAACCCCACACGGGTGTTAGGATGAAATTTGAAGTTCACTCATCCTGATTGATTAAATATGTCGATCGATTGATTGACAGGCTGTTATAAGCGTTGAATATCTATATTTGATGCTTATACAGTGTAGTGCACTTTGGTTGATGGTTGATTATTTTCAATGCTATTATATACATGTGTTGTATGAAAATCCATATAATTAATTTTATATGGTAATTGATTGGGCCTCATTCCAGTTTTGAAAAAGAAATATTTGAAAAAGAAATATTTGAAATAAAATATTTGAAAATAAAGGAATATATGAAGCCGTGTTGATTAGATTGACGCCATTTTGACGTGAACGATATTTATATCGATATTGAAAACGATTTCGAAATGAATTGAATTGAAAACGATTTCGAAATGAATTGAAAACGATTTCGAAATGAATTGAATTGAAAACGATTTCGAAATGAATTGAATTGAAAACGATTTCGAAATGAATTGAATTGAAAACGATTTCGAAATGAATTGAATTGAAAACGATTTCGAAATGAATTGAATTGAAAACGATTTCGAAACGAATTGAATTGAAAACGATTTCGAAATGAATTGAATTGAAAACGATTTCGAAATGAATTGAATTGAAAACGATTTCGAAATGAATTGAATTGAAAACGATTTCGAAATGAATTGAATTGAAAACGATTTCGAAATGAATTGAATTGAAAGCGATTTCGAAATGAATTGAATTGAAAACGAATTCAAATTGAATTGAAAGCGAATTG
Source organism: Allium sativum (assembly GCA_030737875.1). NCBI lineage: Eukaryota > Viridiplantae > Streptophyta > Magnoliopsida > Asparagales > Amaryllidaceae > Allium > Allium sativum. The sequence continues at coordinate 560,463,273 of CM060919.1, read as the reverse complement.
AAATGAATTCAAATTGAATTGAAATTTGAATTGAATAGAAATGAATTTTGAAACGAATTTATAAAGAAGAATTCAATTTCACTTTGAATTGAAATGGAAGTTGAAATAGATTTTGAAACGAATTTTAAAACTATTTATATAATTCGTTTTAAATAGGAATCGACGAAATATATATTATATAATATATATATAATATAAATGGCCTGAATAGAACGCGCCGCGCCGCGGCAGTTCGTGAATTTCGACCATTTATTTCAAACGGACATTACGGGAGATCCGACCGTCGGATTCTCCTAAAACCGGAACCGTTGGGTTCGTATCGAAAAGAGCTTTCTAACGAATATTAGAAATTTGAAATCTAACGGTTGGATTTGGAATTATGTCCAAATCAAATTCGAAAAAGGTCGCTGTAAGTGCAGTTCGATAGCCGTTGATGGAAATCGACTGTACGGGCTTTGATAAAATTGTTAAAAATAGCAATAATTTGTGTAAAATCATAAGAAATGATTTAGAAAGAATTGAGATGAAAAACTCCATATTTGAAAAGATAAAAATGGATTTTTATCGAAATGAACTAGTTTTGAACTAGAAATATAATTCTATTTATTTTTAAATAAATAAATTGAATTTGAAATGGTTTTGAAAATAACCAAAATTTCCAATGATTGCATTGGAGTGGATTTGAATCGAAATTGTCTTCGGAATATTTCGATGTTGGAATTCGTGATATTACAGGTGTTGTTATGGAAATTTGAAAGATATGTACATTTGTATCGTTATTTCCAATACGACATTTGTTAGTCGTAGAATTCGATATTGAATATAAGCCGATATATTTTCTATTCAGAGCCTTGTATTGAATATCGAATGTGATTTGGGTTTGTCGTGAATGGTGTCTTCACTAACACTGTTCTTGAACCCAGTTGAGAAAAGATTAAATCTTTTTATTTAGATTTAATGAAGTGTACCAATTAAATGATATTTAATTGGAATTGAATTGGTATTGATTTTTGGGTTTATCGTGAACACTGTTTTAAATAACACTTGTTCTTTAACCCGATAATTAATGGAATGTGATTTGGGTTTGTCGTGAATGGTGTCTTCACTAACACTGTTCTTGAACCCAGTTGAGAAAAGATTAAATCTTTTTATTTAGATTTAATGAAGTGTACCAATTAAATGATATTTAATTGGAATTGAATTGGTATTGATTTTTGGGTTTATCGTGAACACTGTTTTAAATAACACTTGTTCTTTAACCCGATAATTAATGGAATGTGATTTTGGGTTTATCGTGAATCGTGTTTTAAATGACACTGATTCTTTAACCCAGATAATGATTAAAACTAAGTGGAGTTTTAATGAATCTTTAATTAGATTGTAAAAGTCGAAATGGAGTATCGCCAGTTTTACTCCAGACGTTAGTTAAATCTTTAATTAGATTTGAACGTGAAATGGTAATTGAATTTACCGATAACACCGTGGTGTTAGATATGAAGTATTACCAGTTTTTACTTCATGGGATGAATAGGTTGGGATTGGGAAATTAAAACCAATGATTACTTCGGTAAGGTTCGCTAATTCCGACTAGTTTTGAATTGATATTCAAAAGATCAGATTAAAGAATAAATTCAAGAAATTTATCTTTGATAAAGTTAATGGGGACCTTTCCCTTTGAATGTGAAATTTAGAAACTAACTGTCGGTTAGCCAAGCAGAATGGTTTTCTGGATATTGATCTGATGTTGGTTTCGGCCTTCGGGGTTAATGTTTGGGGAATTATTCTCTTGATTAATTTACGGTTAGTGACTAATGAATTGGAATGAGGCGTATGTTGTGTTTGTGTAACACTTATTTAAAATATACGCGAGTTATTCGGAAAGACCGGGTTTATCCCATTCTGAATAACTGATACGACGATAAGTCGAAGATGAAGACGATGGTCGAAGACCGGAGGTCTTCACGTCGTTTGGGTGATAACTGATGATCTTGATTGGGCTGTACACCCAAGAAGATGGAAACAGTTAGTGATCGTCCAGACGTACTTGGAGATCGATGGATATGCGGGGTACTAGGTGCCTCCGGTTTCGTTCAGACCCAGAACGGACTTGTAAATGGACTGTGTGTCTGACATCGGATTTCATTCTGTGTGACTGATAACGGTTGCATAGGATGGTTTGCCTGTGTGGCATGCTAAGATGCAAATAATCAAGGCTTCTGTTGAAAAGCAAAGTCTTGTGGTGATGATCAAAGCACGGCCTTTGTGGCGTAGCTTTGTGTAACGTTTACCTCGCGTGTTTCACACCCGGTATGAACCAAAAACGGGAGACGGACCTCAGGGAGGACTTGCGTTTCTTTCTAGCTAGAAGTGGCGTCAGTGGTTTTACACGCCCTGACGAGTTTGACTTATGTGGTAGTTGCTGTTGCGAGGCGCCTCGGTTATATCGGTTTCGGCCGAATGCATTCTGGTCGGCTGACGGACCAGACTTACACCCCATAGGGTGGGGAAACGTAGTGTTCAGGCATTTTAATCCACATCGGTGGACCGGCCCTGTCGCTCCAAGGGCTCACCTGAGTCTGGGTCCTGTGGCTCGGGCTAGACAGTCACGAATCGGTTGAGGACTATCTTTTGCCTCGGTTCATAGACGGAAACCCAATTTCCAAATACGAGACTTTGCGATTTTGATTGTATAACCTATATATGGCGACATAGTGGTATGGGGCATTCATGCCGCCTATGATTGATACTTATGATTTGAAGTTGTTTTATACACTATGCACTTATTATAGTATCAAATGATTTGTTTTAAAACGTATCAAGCATTCTTTGGCTGTTATAAGGGAAAACCCTATCCTCGACTGCGTTGCATTGTGTGATGGGACCTGGGTCTTATAACAGCTTCATTTTTCTTTATTTAGCATTGCGCTGTTTGTTTTATGCACTGGTATTCTTGGGAGGAAACCCGTTCCGTGTTATACGGCGTGGTCCCTTGATTTACCTAATGATTTAAAATAAAGATTAATAACTGTTTTAGTTCTCACACCAGTCACATGACTGACCTGGAGTTTATTGTTTTAACCTAAACTCTGGGTGCCCCTATTTTGACATGGGCAGCTAGTAGTTTTGGTTTTGCAGATTTATATTCACAGGATCCTGGTTTACAGCTGGAACGATATCCGGAAAGCTTTGTATCCGCATATCTACTTCTAGTTGTGTATTGTATTATTTTCCGCTGCGATGTATTTAAATGTAATTTAAATCTCTGATATTTCTGTGTAATATTCGTTTATACTCTGTATATTCTTGTAATCTGATGCATTGTTGTAATATACAATGAAACGTTCTTCTGTATGCGTTCTGTTGTGGTTTGTTCTCGAACTATCCGACGCTTTCCTTTACGGGGAAGTTGCGGGTCTTCACAGCAGAGTTTAGGTTAAAACAATAAACTCCAGGTCAGTCATGTGACTGGTGTGAGAACTAAAACAGTTATTAATCTTTATTTTAAAGTTAGGTAAATCAAGGGACCACGCCGTATAACACGGAATGGGTTTCCTCCCAAGAATACCAGTGCATAAAACAAACAGCGCAATGCTAAATAAAGAAAAATGAAATTGTTATAAGACCCAGGTCCTATCACACAATGCAACGCAAGCCGGGGGATAGGGTTTTCCCTTATAACAGCCAAAGAATGCTTGATATGTTTAAAACAAATCATTTGATACTATTATAAGTGCATAGTGTATAAAATAACTTCAAATCATAAGTATCAATCATAGGCGGCATGGGTACCATATATCATGTCGCCATACTAGTTCTACAATTAAAACCGCAAATGTCACGTATTTGGAAATTGGATTTCCATCTATGAACCGAGGCAAAATATAGTCCTCAACCGATTCGAGACAATCTAGCCCATGTCTCAGGATCAGAGCTCGAGTGACCCTTGGATCGTCAGGGCCGGTCCACCGATGTGGATTAAAATTCCTGAACACTGCGCTTCCCCGCCCTTTGGGGCGTAAATGAGCCAACGAATGGCTCCATCGGACCCGGATCGTCCGATCTAACCGAGGCGCCTCGCAACAGCAACAACCACACAGGTGAAAAGTATATAAATGTCAGGGCTGGTAGGTCACTGACACCACCCTAGCTAGAAGGAAACGCATGCCCTCCCTGAGGTCCTCTCCCGTTTTTGGTTCACAACCGGGGTGCGAGGCTTGCGAATTCACGTTACATAAAGCTGTGCCACACAGGCTGTGCTTTGATCATCACCACAAGACTTTGCTTTTCAACAGAAGCCTCGATCAATTGCCACTTAGGCATGCCACACAGGCAATTCACTCCATGCGTTTGATATCCATCAATATATAACCCCTGAGCCCGTACGTCTCAGAGAAGGGCGTTAAGTAAGAGAATAAATTCTCCGCCGCCAAGCAGATATGTATTTAATAGAGATCAATCACACAGACTAAAATTCAATGTCAGACACACAGTCCATTTACAAGTTCGTTCTGGGTCTGAACGAAACCGGAGGCACCTAGTACCCCGCATATCCATCGATCTCCAAGTGCGTCTGGACGATCACCAACTGATTCCATCTTCTTGGGTGTACAGCCCAATCAAGATCATCAGTAATCATCCAAACGACGTGAAGACCTCCGGTCTTCGACCATCGTCTTCATTTTCGACTTATCGTCGTATCAGTTATTCAGAATGGGATAAACCCGGTCTTTCCGAATAACTCGCATATATTTTAAATAAGTGTTACACAAACACAACATACGCCTCATTCCAATTCATCAGTCAATAACCATAAATTAATCAAGAGAATAATTCCCCAAATATTAACCCCGAAGGCCGAAACCAACATCAGATCAATATCCAGAAAACCATTCTGCTTAGCTAACCGACAGTTAGATTCTAAATTTCACATTCATAGGGAAAGGTTCCCATCAATTTTATCAAAGATAAATTCTTTAATTTATTCTTTAATCTATCCTTTTGAATTTCGATTCAACTAGTCGGGATTAACGAAACTTACCGAAGTAATCATTTGTTTTACTCTCCCAATCCCAACCTATTCATCCCATGAAGTAAAACTGGTAGTACCTCATATCTAACACCACAGTGTTATCGGTAAATTCAATTACCAATTCACACTCAAATCTAATTAAAGATTTAACTATCGCCTGGAGTAAAACTGGTGATACTCCATTCTCGATCATTTCAATCTAATTAAAGATTCATTAAAACTCCACTTAGTTTTACTCTTTAACTTGGTTAGAGAATCAGTGTCATTTAAAACACAGTTCACGATAAACCCAAAATCACATTTCATTAATTATCGGGTTAAAGAACGAGTGTTATTTAAAACACTGTTCACGGTAAACCCAAAAATCAATATCAATTCGTTTCCAATCAAATATTATTAGAAATTCCGATTATTTAAAACCCCTTTTAAATCAAATTTATCTATTTAAAAATAATTGGGTTTTAAATTTAGTTCAAAACTAGTTCATTTCGATAAAAATCTATTTTTATCTTTTCAAATATGGAGTTTTTCATCCCAATTTTTCCCAAATCATTTCTTATGATTTTACACAAATTATTACTATTTTTAATAATTTTATCAAGGCCCGTACAGTCGATTTCCAACAATGGCCATCGAACTGCACTTACAACGACCTTTTCCAAATTTGATTTGGACGTATCTCCAAATCTAACCGTTAGATTTCAAATTTCCAATATTCGTTAGAAAGCTCTTTTTGATACGAACCCAACGGTTCTGGTTTTAGGAGAATCCGACAGTCGGATCTCCCGTAATGTCCGTTTGAAATAAATGGTCGAAATTCACGAACTGCCGCGGCGCGGCGCGTTCTATTCAGGCCACCATATTATATATATAATATATATATTATATATTTCGTCGATTTCTATTTAAAACGAATTATATAAATAGTTTTAAATTCGTTTCAATAGCAATTTCAACTTCCATTTCAATTCAAATCAAAATTGAGTTCTTCTTTATAAATTCGTTTTAAAATTCATTTCTATCAAATTCAAGTTTCAATTCAATTTGAGTTCATTGCAATTTGTTTTCAATTCGAATCGAATTCGTTTTCAATTCAATTCGAATTCGTTTTCTATTCAATTCGAATTCGTTTTCAATTCAAATCAAATTCGTTATATATTCAATTTATTTTCTATTCAATTTGAATTCAATTCATTTTCCATTTAAATTGAATTCAATTTGGTTTTCTATTCGATTCAATTCAACTTGGTCTTCTATTCGATTCAAATCAAATTGGTTTTCTATTCGATTCATTTCGAAATCATTTTATATTCCATTCATTTCCGTTTTCTATTTGAATCGAATTCATTATATATTCAATGGAAATCAAATTCGTTTTATAATCAATTCGAATTCAATTCGTTGTATATTCAATTCGAATTCGTTTTCTATTCAATTTGATTCAAATTTCATTTCAAAATATGCGTTTTCGAAATCACTTTTCAATATTCATTTTAAAATGAATAAAATCGATATAAATATCGTTCACATCAAAATGGCGTCAATCTAACCAACACGGCTTCATATATTTCTATTTTCAAATATTGTATTCAACAAATGAATATTTATTTTTGTCAACACACGACTAATCTCAACGAATGAGTACTGTCCACGTATGACTATTTTTGTTAAATTATTTCGTTCAACACATGACTAATCTCAACGGATGAGTACAGTCAACACATGAACCTTTATTTTATAATATTATTTATTTTCTAAATTGGAATGAGGCCCAATCAATTACCATATAAAATTAATTATATGGACTTTTCATACATCACACGTATATAATAGCATTGGAAATAATCAACCATCAACCAAAGTGCACTACACTGTATAAGCATCAAATATAGATATCTAACGCTCATAACAGCCTGTCAATCAATCGATCGACATATTTAATCAATTAGGATGAGTGAACTTCATATTTCATCCCAACACCCGTGTGGGGTTTCAACCAATCAAACATAGATTTTATTTGTGCAGTTGGGCGATGTGTAAAATTTATCGTCCCAATCAAAGTCCTTCAAATAGGTGTGCATAAACAAACCGTCTGGTTTGTAAATGAATATTTATTTATTCTCATTCACTATATTCATATTCACGTTAAAAATTATATTTTTAATGAAAAAACATTTTGTTTTAACATATGAATTTCTATTCAGTTCATTCTTTAAATAAAATGATATTTTTATTTTTCTAACATATTTTAGAAAATTTCGGCGGCATAACGGCACGATACTAGAAACGGGACGAGGCCTAGCCTTATCCCCGGTCCAGTGAAGGCCCACGCCATTCACACATCAATCCAATCAATTTCCTTTCACCAAACAATTCAATTCAAACCAAATAATCTAACCAACTACACAACCAAACAATTAAACAAACAAGCCATCCATGGTCTGTGGATGATGGGTGTCGGGTGCTACTAAACACTGTCTGCATCCTAGTATATATTTATATAACTAGAAAATAAAATTAAAGAGTGAGAAGTTCTCACCAATAGCTATCCTAACTCCACGGCACTTCATTTAGAAATCTTCGCTGTTCTTGCCTCTTGTCACTTTCTTTGCCCGTATTATCTACATATATAAAAATCACATTTTTACTTCGCTATTCAATATATAAAAATCGAATTTTTACTTTGTTATTCAATATATAAAAATCGAATTTTTTACTTTGTTATTCAATATATAAAAATCGAATTTTTACTTTGTTATTCAATATATAAAAATCGAATTTTTACTATGCTATTCAATATATAAAAATCGAATTTTTACTTTGTTATTCAATATATAAAAATCGAATTTTTACTTTGTTATTCAATATATAAAAATCGAATTTTTACTATGCTATTCAATATATAAAAATCGAATTTTTACTAAGCTATTCAGTATATAAAAATCGAATTTTTACTATGCTATTCAATATATAAAAATCATGTCTTTGAAATAAATAAAAATCATGTCTTTGAAATAAATAAAAATCATGTCTTTGAAATAAATAAAAATCATGTCTTTGAAATAAATAAAAATCGCCAAAATAAAAATTTTAAACTGGCCCAGATTTTCGGGTTGTTACACTCAGGGAGGGCCTGCGTTTCTTCCTAGCTAGAAGTGGCGTCAGTGGTTTTACATGCCCTGACGAGTTTGACTTATGTGGTTGTTGCTGTTGCGAGGCGCCTCGGTTATATCGGTCGATCTGGGATCGATGGAGTCATTCGTTGGCTCACTTACGCCCCAAAGGGAGGAGAAACGTAGTGTTCAGGCAATTTAATCCACTCCATGTGGACCGGCCCTGTCGCTCCAAGGGTCGATGCGTTCTGATCTTGACGCTCGGGCTAGGCAGCATCGAATTCGGTAAGGACTATCTTTCGCCTTGGTTCATGACGGAAATCCAATTTCCAAATACGTGACCGTGCGGATTTGATTGTATATATATATGGCGACATGATATATGGTACCCATGCCGTCTATGATTGATAGTTATGATTCGAAGTTGTTTTGAAACATGTAAACAATAGTAATAATATCAATTGCTATTGTTTTATTCGTATCAACCATATTTTGGCCATTATAAGGTAAAACTCTATCCTCCGGTTTGCGTTGCATTGTGCGATGGGAACTGAGTCTTATAATGGCTTCATTTTTATAAAAAGCATTGCGTTGTTTAAAAGAATGATTTGTTTTAAAGCACTGGCAATCCAGTGGAGTAAACCCGTTCCACGAAAGTGGCGTGGTCCTGTGATTAGCCATATTATAAATGTGTTGAGTAGATTTCTCATACCAGTCTCATGACTGACTCGTAGTTTGTTTCACTTTCAAACTCGGGTGCCCCTTTTTCTACACGGGCAGCCTTGTATTCAGGTTTAGCTGGCTCTTTCTGGATAGCTGGAGCTGAAGATGGATTCTATTATTTATCTCTTTTTATGTTGTTCAGCTCCTATTGTACATTATGTTTGTTTTCCGCTGTAGACATTTATGTATAGTTGAACTGTATTTGTACTAAGTATGATCCTGTATACTGTGTAACTCTGATGATTACTTTTATCCAGTATATTCTATTGTTCATTATCTGGTGTATTTGTTTTTTTCTGTTATCTGTTTATGTGTATATTCCAAGGATTACCCTTGCCACCATCAGTACGGGGTTTGGGGTCGTCTCAATATATTCAACATTTCTTATTTTCTAAATTTAGAAAATATACGTTATTAACAATGGAAAACAATTCCATTTCTTGTTTTCTACAGTAGAAAACATTTCTGATTCTTATTTGGAAAACATTTCCAAAGCTCCTTCATTTGGTTTAAACAGATGTTTAAATAAAACATCGCTATGCCAACTCAAACCATTTACTAAATTCACTTAACCATTATTCACTTTCAAACCTTACCATTCCTTAGTTAAGAAGGAAGTCAATCAAGTTGGGGTATAATTACCTCTCAGACCTTAACTGAACAATGTTTTAACTTCGAAATAGTCAAAGTTTATCTTTTAAATCTTTAACAAACTGCCTTATGTAACTCTCTCGGATTCAATTTACGAATCCACTTCTTTTATAAAAACATTGGTTATAACGATAACGTTATAATCCCTACTTTCGAAGTATGTAACTTCAAATATATCTTTTATTCTTTAATTTGAATAATTAACCTACTCTGACTTATTTATAAGTAAATAAGTCCTGATTTAAAAACCGGAAAGTAAATAATACTTTCCCGAATTCGATAAAAAATCGAATTCGACGTATAACTCTCTTTCGAGTAATCTCTATTCGATTAACTCCTTCGAATAACTAATATTCGATTAACTCCCTTCGAAGAACTTATATTCGATTATCGCACTTCGAATAACTTATATTCGATCATCTCTCTTCGAATAACTTATTCGATAACTACTTTCGAATAACTAAATTCGATTAACTCCTTTCGATTAAACTAATCGATAACTCTTCTAGAATAAGCTATATTCAATAACTCTACTTTGAATAAGTGATTTTTGATAACTCTACTTCGAATAATCTATAGCTCGATTATCTTAACTAGATTACTTAACTCGATAATCTTAACTTGATAACTTAACTCGATTATCTTAACTTGATAACTTAACTCGATTATCTTAACTCGATAACTTAACTCTAATCGATTAACTTAATTTTGGTTAACTCTGATTGATTAACCCTAACTGGTTAACTGTAACTGATTAACTTAACTGATTAACTCTAACTGGTTAACTCTAAGTGATTAACTCTAACTCAAATCGATTAACTCCTCTAACTCATTTTGATTAACACATTTTGATTAACTCCTTTGGTTAACTCTACGTCCATATTCAGTTTCAAATATCGATGTTGAAATCGATTCTTACTTATCTATATAAGTCCTGACTTATGTATTCCATTTATCCAATGATAAATATTTTACTTAATTTATAAAATATTGTTTATAAATTAATCTTCCCAGTTCATCTGTTAAAACAGATTTCTATTTAATCTCACTTTATATAAATCTTTTCCCTTCCCTTTATATCCTGCCAATTTTCCTTTTTATAACTCTATTTATTTCATAAATAAGTATTTCCTTTTATTTATTTTCCCAAATAAATTACTTTTATTTATTTTCTAGATAAATAATTCTTTTTCAATTCTATTTGTAAATGTTTTACAAATATTTCCCTTTCTATTTTATTCGTAAATATTTACACATATTCCCTTTTTATATTTTTATTTATTTAACAAATAAATATTTCTTTTCCAATTCTATTTATTTAACAAATAAATATTTCTTTTCCAATTCTATTTATTTAACAAATAAATATTTCTTTTTATAAAACCCTTTGATTTTATAAATATTTCCTTTTCAATATAACATTTAAAATTTCCTTTTTTAATTACTCTATTTATTTTCTAAATTGATATTTCTTTTATAATTCTATTTACTTTCTAAGTAAATAATCCTTTTTATTCCTTTATTTACTTTCTAAGTAAATAAATCCTTTTTATAAAATCCTTTGATTATATAAATATTTTCTTTATTAAGTTCCTTTTTATAAAATCCCTTGATTTTATAAATATTCTATTTCAATACACAGTTTGAAATTTCCCTATTATATTCCAATATTTCTTTCGGTATTCAACAGTACCAAATAACAGGACCAGTGTCATTATAATCAATCACAGATTATACATCACATCATATAACACAATATATGAAAACAGTAAAATAATTGTTGAGGAATCCAGTTGGATTCCTCCGACCTGTTTCCCTACACCCACAGATGTTTAAACAATATCATTAACATCGATTTCATTTCAATATGAACTATTCTGTTAAACAGAATCAATATTTGATTAACGATTTATATATATATCGTTATCTACGATTTCAACCAATACACAAGCAATTCAGCCAAACAGTTAACACACAGCAATCAACAGATAATTATCAGTTCTAAGAATACGTTATAAAAATATAACTGTTCAGAGTTGTTGAGTTTTACTCACATTGGACGATCATCGTTAATAACGATAACCATTGCTTGATTCAGACGGACAATTTATTTTGCTTTAAATCGTAACGAGCTTTGATTCACTCCGAGTCAGTTCCATTGGGTAGTGTCCGTCCATACTATCCTATCGGATCTTGTTTTCGCTGAATTTCGATAACGTATGATAAAGATATGATATAAACAAGTTAATACAAACTAGAATTTAACTTAACTTTAAATTTATTTCTACCCGGGCTATTACCAATATAAGTTCGGCCCATTTCCCGGTTTAAAGCCCATCTGTCGCTCCGCCCCTAATCCTTCTTCCACGTTAAAGACCCAGACACCATCAGTTTTCTTTGAGAAGCCATCTCCGATTTTTATCCCGAGGTGTTCACGTCCCCTATCCACCATGACTTGATCATACAGCACCTCTCACACCCCAGTTTCATGTGCAACCATCCCTTTCCAGAAAACACAACAGTCATTCCCTTCCTCGTTTATACATCGTTCAACTCAGCGACATCCCCATGGAAAATAGCCTGCATGTGCCCCTTGACTTACACACACGCTGCAGACTCAGACCAAACTCCCCTTATCTTTCTAGCTTCTTCCCAACAAACATCATGGCCAAAACCGTATTGTCTCATCTCCTACCCACCTTCTAGACTCCATGAAATTCAAGAACTACAAACACTCCTCATTTTCACGTTCTCTCCACTGACTCACCATTTCTGATTTACTCCACTGCCTAATGCTTCTTTAATTGAAAGGCTCCAGCTCCTGCTCATTCACCTTCTCCTCATCTCGGAAAATAGTGAGCCCCAGGTTACGCTGAAAATTTCCAGTGGAAAGACATCAGCGTCGATCCCAGAAAATAATACGCAATGAAGGTAGGGTTACTGGGATCTCACACACAAATTTCGAGATTTTTATGAGGCTGGATTCGATTCGTATTTATTTTAGTTTCCATGAGAGAACACGGATGACTTTCTCATTTTCCTGAAGGAGATGAATGCGACAGATAAACATTGGACTACTGAGTAATAGGTTTTGGGTTAGAAAAGATATTATATAGGATTTTTGTGAGAATGTTTGAAGTCCACGTAATTGTGTTGAGGAACGAGAGTTTTTGTGTGGTAAAAAAAAAGAAATACGTGGACTTTTATTTGATCGCTGAAATGAATTTAGTCCATACTGTTATAAATCTTTTTTGAACGTTATACAATAAGGGTGTCCGTCTTGTATATTTTGATCCACATACGAACTGCAGTAGACAATAATAAAAATACCATTGTAAAGAACAATGTGCCATAATCCCAAAAATATAAAAATATAGACTGGTTAACTTATTCTATGAAGTTCCAAAAATGCTGATTAAGGGCGCAAAATACTTCAAATAAAAAGTTGCGTATTTAATTAATTAAAAATTACAGTAAATTTCTAAAAATTAAATTATCTCTACGTCTAGGAGGATTTGTCTAAATTCGATACCAATATTTAATTATATTATAACTATACGTTCTAACATCATTATTATAATATATTCGTTATTATAATTCAATTTTAAACTGAACCATATTATAAATTTTCCAGTTCACATTATATTGTGAATTCCACAAATTCTGATTATTTCAGAATTAAATATATTATTCTATTATTTATATTAATTAAATATAAATATTATTCAATTCAACTTATCGATATCGCTAAATCAATATTTAATAATTAAATAAATAAATTATTCGACCGTGAAAATACGGGACATTACAGGTTAAGTGTTGTCCATTCATGTTAACTCAACCCATCCAATCTTCATGTCATGTTGGTTAAGTGTTTCTTATTAACTTAACCCTTCTCATTCATCATGTTGTACTGGTTAACTTAACCCTGCTCACTTGTCTAATTAACATGTTATAACGCTTAAGTGTTCTAAATTTACTTAACCCCACCTTCTTGTCTAATTAACATGTTATAACGGTTAAGTGTTCTAAATTTACTTAACCCCGCCTTCTTGTCTAATTAACATGTTATAAGGGTTAAGTGTTCTAAATTTACTTAACCCCGCCTTCTTGTCTAATTAACATGTTATAACGGTTAAGTGCTCTAAATTTACTTAACCCCACCTTCTTGTCTAATTAACATGTTATAACGGTTAAGTGTTCTAAATTTACTTAACCCCACCTTGTCTAATTAACATGTTATAAGAGTTAAGTGTTCTAAATTTACTTAACCCCACCTTCTTGTTTAATTAACAGTTATAACGATTAAGTGTTCTAAATTTACTTAACCCCACCTTCATGTCTAATTAACTTGTTATAACGGTTAAGTTTTCTAAATTTACTTAACCCCGCCTTTTTGTCTAATTAACATGTTATAACGGTTAAGTGTTCTAAATTTACTTAACCCCACCTTCTTGTCTAATTAACATGTTATAACGGTTAAGTGTCGCCTATTCATATGTTACTTAACCTTACCATTCTTAACATGTATGCTTATTGGCATTAATTAATTTATTAATGCCCCAACCTCTCACATTAGAACTGTTGTTTGCGGTTGCTGGATGTGTCTGGCGGTTTCGGGCAGATTTCTACCGCAAACTCATTCTAACCTCGTGTTTTGGGCTAAATGCGCTAACCTCTCACATTAGATCGGTGTTGTTGTGGTTACTGGATGTGTCGGGCGGTTCCGGGCAGTTTTACACCGCAACTCAATCTAACCTCCGGTTAGGCATGTTTATCTTTTAGCATATTTACCATACATGTCCAAGTCTAGATTTTATATGCTTGTCATCCCAAATTCACAAAACTAGTCATGTTCCAATTCTCAAGTTATACCCTAACAAAGTTGATTGCAAGTTATGCCCCACAAATTCAAATTCAAGTTATTACTCAAAATAGGTTACACCCAATTTTCCCAAATTTGCAATAATAGTCATGCCCCAAAATCACAATATACATTATGCTTGGCGCCCCAACCGATAGTTATGCCCAATCTAGATTTATATTCCAAGTTACAATTTACGCGCAATCTAGATTTAATATTTCAATTTACCCCAAGTTCGCAACATTAACAATTATGCCCAAAACTTGATTTATATGCCAATTAACCCAAACTTGCAGTTATAATGATAATAATGCACCAATATCAATTACAAGTTATACCCAAATCTAAATTACAAGTTACGCCCAATAGTACATAAAATAGATTAGGCCCAATTCCCCCGTATTCCAATCGTATATATATAACAAGAGTTCGTCTAGGTTCAAGACAACCTAGATCCATAATGAATGGGGAAGAAGAGGAAACATAAAAGATTAGGCATAAAATAGCCATACGGCGTTAGATTTGATAATAGCAATATCAGGAACATAAAAGAAGTATAGATCTGAATAATTACATCGCAGGCATAAATCTGATAGATTAGATTTGAATAACATCGCAGGTACAAATCTGATAAAATAGATTTGAATAACATCGCAGGCAAAAATCTGATAAAATAGATTTGAATAACATCGCAGGAACAAATCTGATAAAATGGATTTGAATAACATCGTAGGAACAAATATGATAAAATAGATTTGATAAATCTGAAAGGATTATCTCATAATCAGGTATAGCTTGGATTCAAATTATTACATGCCAAGAATTTCAATTAAGAATTCACATCTGAAAGTAACTTGAACTTACAAACAAAAGAACAAATCTTGTTTTCTGGGATCTGTTTTCAGAAACTGAAACGCTATCCTTTGATGTAGACTACTGATTCTCTAGTTTTGATTTGATTTGGGACTTCTTAACTTGGTTTCTAGTCTAGAGAAAAATGGAGTCTATGCTAGGTTGGCCATGGACAGCATGACGGCTTCAGAGAGAAATTTTATGAGGTTTTAGGGTTGAGGGTTAGGGTTGTTTATATAGAAGTTTAGATTAATATGAGCCGTCAGATCAACCTAGGAGTAATCAGGGCCATTAAGATCAAAGAGAGCCAACTAGAAATCGCCACATATGCCCTAATGACTCAGAAATGACTCAGAAATCGTCATTGGAACAGGATCTCGGAAGGGGTCTACCCCCCATTAAGGGGGTCGACACCTATGTCGACCCCCCTTAAGAGGGGTCGACACCATTTGAGCGGGATCTTTCCCGCTCACTCATCTTTGACTTATTTTGGTTCTGGAGATGATTTTGTGTATACGTATATACTTCCTTGCGCGTATACAAACTTCTACGGCTTATAACTTCATACGTTGTCCGATTTACGCAAACTCGGACTCTATCCCAAGAAGAATTCCGAGACAAACGCAATGGTGTAACCCGTTTCCCTTAATTCCCACTTTTAAAATTAAGTATTCTTTAATAGTTACTTTAATATTCATAGGTAATACGGGGGTGTTACAGGGTCACTGGTACAACTACAAAACGCCTCTCTAAGCCCTTTCCATTCTAAAAGAAAATCAAAAAGCCAAGCGGCTTGCCGATTTGGCACATAAAATCACATATGGAATTTAAACGTATACCTTTTTGTTGGGCACTTAAATTTTAATCTTTATACACTTCATTTCATACCTTTCTAACCCATATACGTCCATTCCTAATTTATTCCAACTCAATCAGGTCATTTTAACTCAATTCGCTAATTTATTCTTTAATTAACTCTTTTGCCTATTTCACTTTTTATTTGAACATATCATGTTCAAATATATATTAATTTGTTCATAAAACAATCGAATGAAATTTCTAATTCAAGTTTCATATTCAATTTCGAATATGCATTTACAAACCTCTTTTCTGATCCGAAGTCCAAATTCGATTCAAAATCTCATTAACTAATTATTCTTTAAATTAGTTAATTTTATTCAACAGTTAAAAATATGATTTTTGTTCCAAAAATCAACTCATTTACTCGACTTGACTTTAGATATATTTTATAACTCAAGTCTAGATTTTTATAATAAAAATCCATATTTTATTTACTTAAAATCCCTTTATTTATTTAAATACACCGTTATGGTTTAATAATGGTTATGGCGATGTTTTTCTGAAAATTTGATTTTGACATAACTAAAAATCCATAAGACAAAATCCAGATTTTTTTCTTTCAATAGAAAACTATTATTCAACCGGTCCTGACGATTCTTGTTTTAAATAATTCACACTTAAATTGAGTTCCATATACTCAATTAAAGTTCGAAACGCCAATTTACGAACTATGGTGTACTGGCAAGTTCGTTTTAATTATATTTAATATATAAACGTTTTAAACTTCGTTTATATATAAATTCTAACTTCATTCTAATATATTTTAATATAAATTAAACCCATTATCCCAATTTAACTTAATAATTCTGATTATCCCAGATCGCCAATTAATTCGTATCTCTTATAATTCAATCTTCTATACTTGATTCTAATTCCTTTATAAAATTCGATACAATCGAATTTCAAATTATAAATCCTTTTGATTTATCTCATCTCAGTTTATATTCCGGAATCTAGAAATAAACCCGTCGTTCCTTTTTCGAAACGATTTCCAGTTCACTGTTAAATTCATATTTGAATTCAAATTCCTAAATTATCAAATGATAATTTATTTCACTAAATTTATAACACCGTTTATAAATTCAACTTCATTTTTTCATATGTTAAACAAGTTCAATTTCAAATATACCAACCCAATTCATTTTATATTCTGAATCTTTGAATAAAACTATCATTCCCTTTTTCAAAACGATTTCAAATTATATTTTAAATTCATACTTGGATTTAAAATTATAGATGATCTCCAAATAAATAAATTCACTATATTTATAAACATCATTAATAAATTTACTTGTTTTACAAATTCAAACAAGTTCCATTTCAAAATCTATTTAAAACCAAAATCTTATTTCGGAATATTCTTTTTATTATAACTTATCTATATAAATATAGAATCCATTTTCATATTTAAAATTTAAACTTCTATTTAATACAATCCTTATATCTTTTCTAAAATTAATTTTGTTTAAATAAATTCGATCTAATCGAATTCAAATCATAAATCCACACGGATTTATTTTTAGTTCAATTTATATTCGGAACATTAGAATAAATTTCATTGTTTAGTTCTTTAAAACGATTCCCCATCATTTGATAATTTTTTAGTTCAAATGATAATTTTTCCACTTCATTTATAAACACCGTTTATAAATTTATTTCAATTCCCTGATTATCCAATGAAAATCATTCCTTTTTATTTATAAACACCATTTATAAATTTACTTTAATTTCCTGCATTATTTAATTTGTGAACATCGTTTCTAAATTCAATACTTGTTTTACTTATTCAAAATAAGTTAATATCTTTGTAGCCCAATCAAAATTCAAATTCTATTTAAAAAAATAGATTTTTCCATTTCAAATCTCAAAACTTTTTTAGATTATTTTTAGAATTAACATTTAGGGCCAATGATATTCAACCAATCAAAAACACACAATTATCAACTACAGTTTTCTAACGCATAATATATGATAATATATTTGAAACAAACAAATAATAATAATTTTTGAGGAATCCAGTTGGATCCCTCTGTAACAACCCGAAAACCTGAGCCAGTTTAAAATTTTTATTTTGGCAATTTTAATGAATTTTGAACATTTAAACTGAATTATTTTAAATAATATCAACGAGAAATTTATTTTGAATATATCTAGAATTTATATATTTATGTACGACGTCGTTAGGATATAATAATTATATATAATTATAAAAGGAATTGAAAATGGAGCGGTAGTTCGATAATTCGATTTCAAACTTCAATTGAACGTACCGGGTGCAAAATAAACCGGATTTTAGTGAAACCAAAAATATTAGAATCTATTTGTGAATATCTTTCCAACGAACCCGAAAAATTGAAATTTCATAGCGGCAATGAAAAGATATGCCCAGTTGAAAATTCTGAATAGTCCCTATGGAATTCTGGCCCTTAAAAATGGAAATTTTGCAAATGATCTCGGATTTTGACGAAACCACTTTTGTTGGAACTGTGACGTCAAATTATTGCTAGATTTCAAATTTCATAATTTTTCGAATCAATATGTGAGCGTGGCAAAGGATAATGCGTTTGACCAGTTTTAGTTGATTTTAATCGACTGGAAAATGGCAATTTTTCAAACGGTCTCAGAATTCAATGAAATTAGTTTTGTTAGGACCGTATCATCAATACGAAGCTAGAAAATATTTTTCTAGAATTTTTCGAGTCCGTATGTGACCACGGTAGATTGAAATGTGCGTTCAAATTGAATATATAAAGATTTATATTTTAAGTTCAATGGAAGCTGATCGTAACGATCGAATTGGCTTATGTGACATATCCCATTGAGTTCGGAATGGGGGTAATTAGCTAGGAGCGACAGTTGTTGGGCTCGGAATGGAGTTCAAATGAAAAGTCAACGGTTGGAGAAATCAAATAAATTAAATAATTAAACTATATAATTCCTAAACCCCCCTTTCCCTCTTCAGAAGGTCAAACCCGATTTAAAAAAAAAACCGTGTCGATCAGGAAATCGCCCCTCCCCCCCCATCCCCCGACGCCAACGCGCCGCCCCAGGCGAATGCCACCTCCAATCGTCGGTTCCCTCCCTCATTGCGCAACCTTCCCCTCGCCGTGGACCACCACCTTCGATTTCTCTTCTTTCCTCCTTTAAAAAAAACTGCGCCTGAACCCGATTCGCCGCCTCCACTCCACCCCGAGACCACCGTCGCCCCTGAAGACCATCGCTGTGCCCTCTCCGTCATCAGCAGCTGCCAATGCCGGACCCCGACCGCCTGAAACTCCGCCTCCTCAACAAAAACCCAAAAAAAAAACAGTGAGTCTCCCTTCTTAGTTTTTAAATAACTTTATTTTTATTTAATTCAGTTTTATTTTTATAAATTAAAAGCATTTTATAAAGATTTGATTTTTTAGATGGGAAAGTTATGATTTTTAGAAATTAAAAATATGATTTTGATTCCTAGTTAAAGATATGACTTTAACAGAGTAAAAATCTGATTTTATTTAGATGAAGCTAGGATTGGTATCAACTTAAAGTTTTGATTTTTCTTAATAAAAAGGTCGGATTTTTAAAAATAAAAAGGTCAGATTTTTAGAGATGAAAGGAATAAATTTTTATAATAGAACAAGAGTTGATTTTTACATGTGTATGGCAAGAATAAAGATACGATTTTTAGTTAAATAAAAATTCAATTTTTAATTGTATAAAAATATGATCTTTATATAGGTAAGATAATAAAATATAATTTTTATAATATAGAAAGGTTAAAAATATAATTTTTATACTAGTGGCATAGTAAAAATATGATTTTTATTCATGTAGAGTAATAAAAATATAATCTTTATTAGGAGAAGAGCAATATAAAAATATAATATTTAGCGAAATAGAAATATTTTTATATAGAGAAAGACAATATTTTTTATATAGTGAAAGATCGGATTTATATATATATGAAGAAGGAATAAAAATACGATTTTTATATATATGAAGTGAAGATAAAAAAATTGATTTTTATAATGAAGAAGCGAATATAAAAATGTGATTTTTATATGTGTAGTGAATACCGAAGACGAAAGTAACAAAGGGCGGGCACGACGAAGATTTCCTACATAAGAAGAGTCGTGGCGTTTGGATTAGCTTTTGGTGAGAACTTCTCGCTTTAACTTTTCTTTTCTAGTTATATAAATATATACTAGGATGCAGACGGTGTTTAGTAGCACCCGACACCATCGTCCACAGACCATGGACTTGTTTGTTTGGTTGTGTAGTTGGTTAGATTATTTGATTTGAATTTGATTGTTTGGTGAAATGGAATGGATTTGATTGATATGTGTATGGCGTGGGCCATTATTAGACCGGGGATAAGGCTAGGCCTTGTCCCGTTCCTAGTATCGTGTCGTTATGCCGCCGAAATTTTCTAAAATAAGCTAGAAAAATAAAGATATCATTTTATTTAATAAATGAACCAAATAGAATATTCATAGGTTGAATAAAATAATTTGGTCGTTAAACATATAATTTTTAACGTGAATGTGAATAAATAAATATTCAATTACAAACCGGATGGTTTGTTTATGTACACCTATTTGAAGGACATTGATTGGGATGATAAATTTTACACATCGACCAATTGCACAAATAAAATCTGTGTTTAATTGTTTGAAACCCCACACGGGTATTGGGATAAAATACGGCATACACTAATCCCGATAATTAGTTGTATGTCGATCGATGGATTGACAGACTGTTATAAGCGTTATATATTTATATTTGATGCTTATACAGTGTAGTGCACTTTGGATGATGGTTGATTATTTATCGTTTCTATTATATACATGTGTTGTATGGAATCCATATAATTAACTTTGTATGGTAATTGATTGGGCCTCATTCCAATTTAGAAAATAAATAATATTATAAAGTAAAGGTTCAAGTGTTGACCGAACTCATCCGTTGAGATTAGTCATGTGTTGAACGAAATATTTTAACAATAAAATTTACATCTTTATTATTATAAAGTAAAGGTTCATGTGTTGACCGTACTCATCCGTTGAGATTAGTCATGTGTTGAACGAAATATTTTAACAATAAAATTTACATCTTTATTATTATAAAGTAAAGGTTCATGTGTTGACCGTACTTATCCGTTGAGATTAGTCATGTGTTGAACGAAATATTTTAACAATAAGATTTACATCTTTAGCATATATAAAATTAGAAACCAACTTGAAAATAGATAAGATGAGTGGTCTCCTGGATATTGATCTGATGTTGGTTTCGGCTTTCGGATTTAATATTTAGGGAATCGTTCTCTTACTAATTTACGGTTGGAGTCTGATTTAAATCAAACGATAGATACCATAATTTTTATAAAATATATTGAATAAAAAAATAGTCACACGTGGACAGTACTCATTCGTTGAGATTAGTCATGTGTTGACAAAAATATAGATTCACGTATTGAGTAGAATAAATATTCATTTGGTGAATAGAATAATGGAATTATTGAAATATATAAAGTCGTGTTGATTAGAGATGCGCTATTTTGACGTGAACGATATTTATATCGATTATATTCGTTTTTAAATTGAATTGAATATAAAACGAATTCGAATTGAATTAAATAGAAAACGAATTCAAATTGAATTAAATAGAAAACGAATTCGAATTAAATTAAATAGAATACGAATTCGAATCGAATAGATAACGAATTCGAATTGAATTGAATAGAAAACGAATTCGAATTGAATTGAATATAAAACGAATTAGAATTGAATTGAATAGAAAACGAATTCGAATTGAATTGAATAGAAAACGAATTCGAATTGAATTGAATAGAAAACGAATTCGAATTGAATTGAATAGAAAACAAATTCGAATTGAATTGAATAGAAAACGAATTCGAATTGAATTGAATAGAAAACGAATTTGAATTGAATTGAATAGAAAACGAATTCGAATTGAATTGAATAGAAAACGAATTCGAATTGAATTGAATATAAAACGAATTCGAATTGAATTAAATAGAAAATGAATTCGAATTGAATTGAATAGAAAACGAATTCGAATTGAATTGAATAGATAACGAATTTGAATTGAATTGAATAGAAAACGAATTCGAATTGAATTAATAGAAATCGACAAAATATGTATATATATATATAATATATATATATTATATATATAATGGCCTGAATAGAACGCGCCGCGCTGCGGTAGTTCGTGAATTTCGACCATTGATTTCGAACGGACATTTCGGGAGATTCGACCGTCGAATTCTCCTAAAACTGGAACCATTAGGTTCGTATCGGAAAGAGCTTTCTAACGAATATTAGAAACTTGAAATCTAACGGTTGGATTTGGAGACACGTCCAAATCAAATTTGGAAAAGGTCGCTGTAAGTGCAGTTTGATGGCCGTTGATGGAAATCGACTGTACGGGCCTTGATAAAATTATTAAAAAAGTAATAATTTGTGTAAAATCATAAGAAATGATTTGGGAAAAATTGAGATGAAAAATTCCATATTTGAAAAGATAAAAATAGATTTTTATCAAAATGAACTAGTTTTGAACTAGAATTAAAACCCATTTATTTTTAAAATAAATAAATTGGATTTGAAATGGATTTTAAATAACTGGAATTTCTAATATATTTTATTGGAATGGAATTAGAATTGATTAGTGGGTTTATCGTGAATGGTGTTTTAAATAACAATTGTTCTTTAACCCGATAATAAGTAGAATGTGATTTGGGTTTATCGTGAACTGTGTTTTAAATAACATTAGTTCTTTAACCCAGTAAAAGGAGTTTTAATGAATCTGCAATTAGATTGAAATGTGAATTGATAATTTAAATTATCAAATTTGGAAAATGAGCGAGAATGGAGTATCACCAATTTTGCTCCAAAACGATAGTCAAAACTTTAATTAGATTTGAACGTGAAATGGTAATTAATTTTACCGATAACACCGTGGTGTTAGATATGGAGTATTACCAGTTTTGTTTCATGGGATGAATAGATTGGGAAATAAAACAAATAATTACTTCGGTGTGGTTCGCTAATCTCGACTAGTTTTGAAAACCATAATTTGGTTTGAAATGATATCCAAAGGAAGATTAAAGAATATATTTAAAGAATTTATCTTTGATAAAATTAATGGGAACTTTTTCCTAAGAATAAGAAATTTAGAAACTAGCTGTAGGTTAGCTAAGAAGAATGGTTTCCTGGGTATTGATCTGATGTTGGTTTCGGCCTTCGGGGTTAATATTTAGGAAATTGTTCTCTTGTTGATTTACGGTTAGTGGCTGCTGAATTGGAATGAGGCGTATGTTGTGTTTGTGTAACATTTGTTTACTATATACGCGGGTTGTTCGGGAAGGCGGGGTTTATACCCATTCTGAATAACCGATTCGACGATAAGTCGAAGATGAAGACGGTGATTGAAGACTGTAACAACCCGAAAATCTGGGCCAGTTTAAAATTTTTATTTTGGCAATTTTAGCGGATTTTGATTATTTAAAATGAATTATTTTAAATAATATCGACGAGAAATTTATTTTGAATATAATTTGAACGTATATATTATATACGTCGTCATTAGAATATAAATAATTATATACAATTATAAAAGGAATTGAAAATGGCGCGGTAGTTCGATAATTCGATTTCAAACTTCAATTGAATGTACCGGGTGCAAAACAATCCGGATTTCAGTGAAACCAAAAACATTAGGATCTAATTGATAATACCTTTCCAACGAATCCGAAAAATTGAAATTTCATAACGGGGATCAAAAGATATGTCCAGTTGAAAATTCTGAATAGTCGCTACGGAATTCAGGCCCTTAAAAATAGACATTTTGCAAACGACATCGGATTTCGACGAAACCACTTTTGTTGGGTCCGTGATGTAAAGTTATTTTCATAATTTTTCGAATCAATATGTGAGCGTGGCAAGGGAAAACGCGTTTGACCAGTTTCAGTTGATTTTAATCGACTGGAAAATGGTCATTTTTCAAATGGTCTCAGAATTCGACGAAACTAGTCTTGTTAGGACCGTATCGTCGATACGAAGCTAGAAAATATTTTTCTGGAATTTTTCGAGTTAGTAGGTGACCCCAGTAAATTGAAATGTACGTTTAAAAATTCAATATAATGATTTAAATATTAAATCTAACGAAAACTGATCGTAATGGTCGAATTGGCCTGCGAAACATATCCCATTGTGTTCGAAATGGGGGTAATTAGCTATAGGCGACAGTCATTGGGTTAGATTTAGAGTTCGAATTAGAAAGTAACTTTTAGGAGAAAAATAAAATAAACATATATATTTATAAATAACACCTCAGCCCCTCCTTTATTTCCCTTTTCCCCCGATACCCTTTCGTTCCCAAATCAAAAGAAAAAAACCCGACGACGTCGGCGATCCACCATCGCCCTCCGGCAGAACGCACTGCCACCGGAGGCCCTCCCCCTCCTCGTCGCGCCGCAGTGACCGCTCCCCCTTCCTCCTTCCTCCACCTTCAACGCGTGAACCGTGGACACCCCAAAAGCCCTAGCCACCTGAGACCGCAGCCAACCGCCAAGCTGGGCCAACCCCCGTCGTGTCGTGACCTGCACCGCCCCTCTGATGAGCCTCCGGCCATCTCCAACTCCCTCAAGCCCTAAAAATCGAACCCCTAGCCTGGATTTCCCAAATCAGAGCTGCTCGGACCCTTAGCACCACCCCTGACCCCCCCTTACGTCGGCAACTGCCTATGATCCCCTCCAGCTCTGACCAAGGGTCCACCGCTCAAGAAAGATTCGATTTTTATGCCGGAAAAAGTGAGTTTATCTTAATTATTTTACTTTCTGTTTAGGTAGTTGATTTAATAATTAAATCTTGTTTTGAAATATGATTATCTTTAATATAAAGGTTATGATCTATTAAAGTAAAAAGATTTGATTTTCTTTGTTAAAAGAATTTATATATATGTTATTATTCATAAGAATTAGATTTTCATGTATGAATCACATAGGTTAAGAAAGGAGATTTTATACGGAAAGACGGGATTTTTAACATAGGAAAGACTCGATTTCTAAAGTTAGAAATCGGATTTTTAATAGCATAAAGCTATGATTTCTATCGTTGAAAGAAAACATTGTTGGCAAGTTGAAAATATTTTTAAAGGTATAAAAATATGATTTTTATACTATAGCAAATTAAAAATATGATCTTTATATAATAGAAGATATAAAAATATTATTTTTATAAAGTAGAAGTATTAAAAATATGATTTTTGTATAAGTAATGAAATAAAAATATAATTTTTATTATTGTAGAAGAGTACAAATATAATTTTTATATGAAGTATGAAGGTAAAAATATAATTTTTATATGATGTAAAGAATAAAAATTCGATTTTTATATATGTAGTGGCTACGGGCAACGAAAGTGATGAAAGGCGAGAACGACGAAGATTTCTACCAAAGAAGAGTCGTGGCGTTGGATTAGCTATTATGTGAGAACTTCTCACTCTTCAATTTCTTTTTCTAGTTATATATATACTAGGATGCAGACGGTGTTTAGTAGCACCCGACACCCGTCATCCACAGACCATGAATGGCTTGTTTGTTTAATTGTTTGGTTGTGTAGTTGGATAGATTATTTGGTTTGAATTGAATTGTTTGGTGAAATGAAATTGATTTGATTGATGTGTGAATGGCGTGGGCCTTCACTAGACCGGGGATAAGGCTAGGCCTCATCCCGTTTCTAGTATCGTGCCGTTATGCCGCCGAAATTTTCTAAAATATGTTAGAAAAATGAAAATATCATTTTATTGAATAAATGAACCGAATAGAATTTTCATAGTTTGAATAAAATATTTTGATCGTTAAAAATATAATTTTTAACGTGGAAGCGAATAAAATAAAATATTCATTTGCAAACCGGACGGTTTGTTTATGTACACCTATTTGAAGGACATTGATTAGGTCGATAAATTTTGCACATCGCCCAACTGCACGAATAAAAATCTGTGTTTGATTGCTTGAAACCCCACACGGGTATTGGGATGATATTTGACGTACACTAATCCCGATTGTTTAGTTGTATGTCGATCGATTGATTGACAGACTGTTATAAGCGTCGAATATTTATATTTGATGCTTATACAGTGTAGAATGCACTTTGGATGATGGTTGATTATTCATCGTTGTTATTGTATACATGTGTTGTAAAAAAAAATCCATATAATTAACATTATATGGTAATTGATTGGGCCTCATTCCAGTTTCGAAAAAATATATTTGAAAATAGAATATTTGAAAAAAAAGAAATATTTGAAAAGAAATATTTGAGATAGAAATATTCGAAATAGAATATTTGAAAATAGAAACATATGAAGCCGTGTTGGTTAGATTGACGCCATTTTGACGTGAACGATATTTATATCGATTTTATTCATTTTATAATGAATATCGAAAGTGATTTCAAAATCTGATTTTTTGAATATAAATGAATTCGAATTGAAATTGAATTGAATTGAATTAGAACTGAAATTGAATTAGAAATCAAATTGAATTGAAATCAATTTGAAATGAATTTAAAACGAATTTATATTGGAATATTCAATTTTGATTTGAAAATTGAATATGAAGTTGAAACCGTTTTGAAAATGAATTTAAAACGATTTATAAAGCACGTTTTGAATTGAAATCGACGAAGTATATATTATATATTATATATATGATATAATGGCCTGAATAGAACGCGTCGCGCCGCGGCAGTTCGCGAATTTCGACCATTGACTTCGAACGGATATTGCGGGATATCCGACCGTCGGATTCTCCTAAAACCGGAACTGTTGGGTTCGTATCGAAAAGAGCTTTCTAACGAATATTAGAAATTTGAAATCTAACGGTTGGGTTTGGAATTATGTCCAAATCAAATTTGAAAAAGGTCGCTATAAGTGCAGTTCGATGGCCATTGGTGGAAATCGACTATACGGGCCTTGATAAAATTATTAAAAATAGTAATAATTTGTGTAAAATCATAAGAAATGATTTGGGAAAAATTGGGATGAAAAACTCCATATTTGAAAAGATAAAAATAGATTTTTATCGAAATGAACTAGTTTTGAACTAGAATTATAATTCTATTTATTTTTAAATAAATAAATTGGATTTGAAATGGTTTTGAAAATAACCATAATTTCCAATGATTGCATTGGAATGGATTTGAATCGAAATTGTCTTCGGAATATTTCGATGTTGGATTTCGTGATTATACAGATGTTGTTACGGAAATTTGAAAGATATATATATCATTATTTCCAATACGATATTTGTTAGTCGTAGAATTTGATATTGAATATAAGCCGGTATATTTTCTATTCAGAGCCTTGTGTTTAATATCAAATGTGATTTGGGTTTGTCGTGAATGGTGTCTTCATTAACACTGTTCTTGAACCCAGTTGAGAAAAGATTAAATCTTTTTATTTAGATTTAATGAAGTGTACCAATTAAATAATATTTAATTGGAATTGAATTGATATTTATTTTGGGTTTATCGTGAACCGTGTTTTAAATGACACTGATTCTTTAACCCAGTCAAAGATTAAAACTAAGTGGAGTTTTAATGAATTTTTAATTAGATTGAAATGATCGAGAATGGAGTATCACCAGTTTTGGTCCAGGCGATAGTTAAATCTTTAATTAGATTTGAACATGAAATGGTAATTGAATTTACCGATAACACCGTGGTGTTAGATATGAAGTATTACCAGTTTTACTTCATGGGATAAATAGGTTGGGATTAGGAAATTAAAATAAATGATTACTTCGGTAAGGTTTGTTAATCCCGACTAGTTTGAATCGATATTCAAAAATAGATTAAGGAATAAATTCAAGGAATTTATCTTTGATAAAATTAATGGGAACCTTTCCCTATGAATATAAAATTTAGAAACTAACTGTCGGTTAGCCAAGCAGAATGGTTTTCTGGATATTGATCTGATGTTGGTTTCGGCCTTCGGGGTTAATATTTGGGGAATTACTCTCTGATTAATTTACGGTTAGTGACTGATGAATTGGAATGAGGCGTATGTTGTGTTTGTGTAACAATTATTTAAAATATACGCGAGTTATTCGGAAAGATCGGGTTTATCCCATTCTGAATAACTGATACGACGATAAGTCGAAGATGAAGACGGTGGTCGAAGACCGGAAGTCTTCACGTTGTTTGGGTGATTACTGATGATCTTGATTGGGCTGTACACCCAAGAAGATGGAAACAGTTGGTGATCGTCCAGACGTACTTGGAGATCGATGGATATGCGGGGTACTAGGTGCCTCCGGTTTCGTTCAGACCCAGAACGAACTTGTAAATGGATTGTGTGTCTGACATTGGATTTCATTCTGTGTGACTGATATCGGTTGCATAGAGTGGTTTTCCTGTGTGGCAATTGATCGAGGCTTCTGTTGAAAAGCAAAGTCTTGTGGTGATGGTCAAAGCACAGCCTGTGTGGCACAGCTTTGTGTAACGTGAATTCGCGAGCCTCGCACCCCGGTAGTGAACCAGAAACGGGAGAGGACATCAGGGAGGGCATGCGTTTCCTTCTAGCTAAGGTGGTGTCAGTGACCTACCAGCCCTGACATTTATATACTTTTCACCTGTGTGGTTGTTGCTGTTGCGAGGCGCCTCGGTTTGATCGGACCATCCGGGTCCGATGGAGTCATTTTTTGGCTCATTGACGCCCCGAAGGGCGGGGAGACGTATTGTTCAGGCATAATAATCCACATCGGTGGACCAGCCCTGACGATCCAAGGGGCAGTTGCGGCTGTTCCTGAGACACGGGCTAGAGCGTCTCGAATCGGTAGAGGACGATCCCTGGCCTCGGTTCATAGATGGAAATCCAATTTCCAAATACGTGACATTTGCGGTTTTATTTGTAGAGCCTAGTATGGCGACATAGTGGGATATGGCACTTATGCCGCCTATGATTGATACTTATGATTCGAAGTTGTTTTATACACTATACACTTATAATAGTATCAAATGATTTCTTTTAAACGTATCAAGCATTCTTGGCTACTACAAGGTAAAAACCCTATCCTCCGGCTTGCGTTGCATTGTGTGATGGGAACTGGGTCTTATAATAGTTCATTTTTCTTTATTTAGCATTGCGCTGTTGTTGTATGCACTGGTATTCTTGGGAGGAAACCCGTTCCGTGTTATACGGCGTGGTCCCTTGATTTACCTAACTTTAAAAATAAAGATTAACTGTTTTAGTTCTCACACCAGTCACATGACTGACCTGGAGTTTATTATTTTAACCTAAACTCTGGGTGCCCCTATTTTGGCACGGGCAGCTAGTAGTTTTGGTTTTGCAGATTTATATTCACAGGATCCTGGTTTACAGCTGGAACGATATCCGGAAAGCTTTGTATCCGTATATCTCTTCTAGTTGTGTATTGTATTATTTTCCGCTGCTATGTATTTAAATGTAATTTAAATCTCTGATATTTCTGTGTAATATTCATTTATACTCTGTATATTCTTGTAATCTGATGCATTGTTGTAATATGCATGAAATGTTCTTCCGTATGCGTTCTATTTTGTCCTGTTCTCAAACGATAGGGCGTTTCGAACGGTCTGGATCGGTTTAGCGACTGGTTCGAATTGAGCAAAATTCCTTTTCGTTACAAAGACCAGAAGTCTTCACGTCGTTTGGGTGATTACTAATGATCTTGATTGGGCTGTACACCCAAGATGAAGGAATCAGTTGGTGGTCGTCCAGACGTAGTTGGAGATCGATGGATATGCGAGGAAAGTGCCTCCGGTTTCGTTCAGACCCAGAACGAACTTGTAAATGGACTGTGTGTCTGACATTGGATTTTATTCTGTGTTGATTGATCTCCATTAAATATACATCTGTTTGGCGGCGGAGAATTTATTTTCTTGCTTAACGCCCTTCTCTAAGACGTACGAGCTCAGAGGTTGTATATCGATGGACATCAGTCGCATGGCATGAATTGCCTGTGTGGCACGCCTAAGTGGCAATTAATCAAGGATTTTGTTGAAAAGCAAAGTCTTGTGGTTGATGATCAAAGCACGGCCTTTGTGGCGTAGCTTTGTGTATAACGTGAATTCGCGAGCCTCACACCTCGGTATGAGTTAAAAACTGGATAAGGACTGCAGGGAGAGCACGACGTTTCTGTCTAGCTTTGGTGGTGTTAGTGACTTACCAGCCCTGACATTTATATACTTTTTACCTATGTGGTTGTTGGATGAGGCGCCTCGATTTTAGGTCTGTAAGGACCGGGAAACGTGTGTTCAGGAATTGCCAATCCTCAAACGTAAGAGAGGACCGGCCCTGAAGCATCCAGGGGTTACCCAAAGTGTGTAGTCCCGAGGCATTTGCTAGAGTGTCTCGAAGCGGAGAGGAGCTTTCCCCTTGCCTCGACTCATGACGGAAATCCAATTTCCAATACGAGATATTTCGGGTTTATTTGTAGAGCCTAGTATGGCGACATGATAGATGGTACCCATGCCGCCTAGGATTGATATTTATGATTGAAAATGTTTTGACACTATACACTTATTATAGTATCAAATGATTTGTTTTAAACGTATCAAGCATGTTTGGCTATTATAAGGGAAAACCCTATCCTCCGGCTTGCGTTGCATTGTGTGATGGGACCTGGGTCTTATAATAGCTTCATTTTTTCAAAAAGCATTGCGCTGTTTATTTATATGCACTATTATTCTTGGGAGGAAACCCGTTCCGTGTTTTACGGCGTGGTCCCTTGAATTACTCTATTTTAAAGTAAAGTTTTAAATAATTGTTTTAGTTCTCATACTAGTCACATGACTGACCTGGAGTTTATTGTTTTAACCTAAACTCTGGGCGCCCCTATTTTCGTCACGGGCAGCTAGTAGTTTTGGTTTTGCAGATTTATATTCACAGGACCCTGATTTACAGCTGGAACGATGCTCGGAAAGCTCTGTATCCGTGCATTACTTTCAGTTGTGTTTTATATTGTTTTTCCATTGTTATGTAATTTATTGTAATCTCTGATATTTATCGAATGTAATTTATTCGTTTATACTCCGTATATTCTTATATTCTGATGGAATTGTTGTAATAACAATGAAATGTTCTTCTGTCTGCGTTATGATTTGTCCTGTTCTCAGAGTATCCGCTCTTTCCTTCACGGGGAAGTAACGGGTTCTTACAGTGGTATCAGAGCTTTGGTTTACAGAGCTCGAGAATAAGACACATTAGAACCATACGAAAGAATTCATCAGATATTGGATTAGTAACATCCAATTAGAATAACTCGTTAGAGATAGGATCAGTAGTATCCTAGAACGAGTGTGTAGAGTATATTATTCAAATGAAAACAATTTTGTTTTGAAATTTAAATCGTTTTATACGTATATGAATATTTATTTATATTGATTTGGACAATCCAATATATAAAGATTTCGCGTATACGCGTCATGAACGTATGTTCGAAGTTTTAATATACTGGATAGATATAGAATCACGCTCTAGTCGCCCGGAGATGATTTTGTTAATGACCATGGCATCATCAATATTTATTTTCGTGTTTTGAAGGTGTGGTTTCTATATATTTCCATTAGACTGGTGTAAGAACCAAAACTTACATAGGTTTATTTGTTGTGATTTGGCATCAAAAACATGATTTTCTGTATATATGTATCAAATTATGAATTTGAAACGTTAATTCACTAATTGATTGATGGTTGTGTTGTTTGTCTATTTGTTTAATAATTTTTGAACCATTATGCCTAATTGTACCAAATAGTGAATTGCATTGAAAATTGGTTGCATTTGCTTGCATATACATGTACTTACATTGAACAGGTCATAATAAGGAGGCTAGAGCAGAGAATAAAATTTGTTTGACCGACAAATAGGTACATGTTTATCATAATTTACTGTTTTGTTTGGGTGATGATGATTTTATGAGTCGATTGGCTAGAAGCTTGGCTTTTTCTTTTTCTTTTTGAGATCAGAGGGCCTATATGGCAATTTCGAGATTTTCCCGGTGCAGAGGAGGTTATGGCGAAATTTTTCGAAAATTTAGGGTGTTAGCCAAATTTTTGAAGAATTTGAAAAGTTCTTAGAAACTGAAAAGTTGAAGAGCTTAAGCCGTAATCAAAATACTGGAAGTTGAGTTGAATTGTCAAACAACTTTCGGCCTCGTTCCTTTTCGGGGACGAAAAGTTTTAAGTGGGGGAGATTGTAACAACCAGAAAACCTGAGCCAGTTTAAAAATTTTATTTTGGAAATTTTAATGAATTTTGAACATTTAAAATGAATTATTTTAAATAATATCAACGAGAAATTTATTTTGAATATATTTAGAACGTATATATTTATATACGTCGTCGTTAGGATATATTAATTAAATATAATTATAAAAGGAATTGAAAATGGCGCGGTAGTTCGATAATTCGATTTCAAACTTCAATTGAACGTACCTGGTGCAAAATAAACCGGATTTTAGTGAAACCAAAAATATTAGAATCTATTTGTGAATATCTTTCCAACGAACCCGAAAAATTGAAATTTCATAGCGGGAATGAAAAGATATGCCCATTTGAAAATTCTAAATAGTCGCTATGGAATTCTGGCCCTTAAAAATGGAAATTTTGCAAACGACCTCGGATTTCGACGAAACCACTTTTGTTGGATCTATGACGTCAAATTATTGCTAGATTCCAAATTTCATAATTTTTCGAATCAATATGTGAGCGTTGCAAAGGAAAATGCGTTTGACCTGTTTCAGTTGATTTTAATCGACTGGAAAATGGCAATTTTTCAAACGGTCTCAGAATTCGATGAAATTAGTTTTATTAGGACCGTATCGTCAATACGAAGCTAGAAAATATTTTTCTGGAATTTTTCGAGTCCGTATGTGGCCCTGGTAGATTGAAATGCGCATTCAAATTGAATATATAAAGATTTATATTTTAAGTTCAACAGAAGCTGATCGTAACGATCGAATTGGCCTACGTGACATATCCCATTGAGTTCGGAATGGGGGTAATTAGCTAGGAGCGACAGTCGTTGGGCTCGGAATGGAGTTCAAATGAAATGTCAACGGTTGGAGAATTTAAATAAATAAGATAATTAAACTATATAATTCCTAGACCCCCCTTTCCCTCTTCAGAAGGTCAAACCCGATTTAGAAAAAAAAAACTATGTCGATCAGGAAATCGCCCCCCTCCCCACTGACGCCATCGCGCCGCCCCAGGCGAGCGCCACCTCCAAACGCCGGTTCCCTCCCTCCTCGCGCAACCTTCCCCTCGCCGTTGACCACCACCTCCGATTCCTCTTCTCTCCTCCTCAAAAAAAAAAACCGCGCCTGAACCCGATTCGCCGCCTCCACTCCACCCCGAGACCACCGCCGCCCCTGAAGACCATCGCCATGCCCTCTCCGTCATCATCAGCCGCCAATGCCGGATCCCGACCGCCTGAAACTTCGCCTCCTCAACAAAAACCCAAAAAAAAAACAGTGAGTCTCCCTTCTTAGTTTTTAAATAACTTTATTTTTATTTAATTCAGTTTTAATTTTATAAATTAAAAGCATTTTATAAAGATTTGATTTTTTAGATAGGAAAGTTATGATTTTTAGCAATTAAAAATATGATTTTGATTCCTAGTTAAAGATATGACTTTAACACAGTAAAAATCTGATTTTATTTAGATGAAGCTAGGATTGGTAACAACATAAAGTTATGATTTTTCTTAATAAAAAGGTTGGATTTTTAAAAATAAAAAGGTCGGATTTTTAGAGATGAAAGGAATAAATTTTTATAATAGAACAAGAGTTGATTTTTACATGTGCATGGCAAGAATAAAGATACGGTTTTTAGTTAAATAAAAATTCAATTTTTAATTGTATAAAAATATGATCTTTATATAGGTAAGATAATAAAAATATAATTTTTATAATATAGAAAGGTTAAAAATATAATTTTTATAATAGTGGCATAGTAAAAATATGATTTTTATTCATGTAGAGTAATAAAAATATAATCTTTATTAGGAGAAGAGCAATATAAAAATATAATTTTTAGCGAAATAAAAATATTTTTATATAGAGAAAGACAATATTTTTTGTATAGTGAAAGATCGAATTTATATATATATATGAAGAAGGAATAAAAATACGATTTTTTTATATATGAAGTGAAGATAAAAATTTGATTTTTATAATGAAGAAGCGAATATAAAAATGTGATTTTTATATGTGTAGTGAATACGGAAGACGAAAGTAACAAAGGGCGAGCACGACGAAGATTTCCTACATAAGAAGAGTCATGGCGTTTGGATTAGGCTTTGGTGAGAACTTCTCGCTTTAACTTTTCTTTTCTAGTTATATAAATATATACTAGGATACAGATGGTGTTTAGTAGCACCCGACACCATCGTCCACAGACCATGGACTTGTTTGTTTGGTTGTGTAGTTGGTTAGATTATTTGATTTGAATTTGATTGTTTGTTAAAATGGAATGAATTTGATTGATATGTATACGGCGTGGGCCATTATTAGACTGGAGATAAGGCTAGGCCTTGTCCCGTTCCTAGTATCGTGCCGTTATGCCGCCGAAATTTTCTAAAATAAGTTAGAAAAATAAAGATATCATTTTATTTAATAAATGAACCGAATAGAATATTCATAGGTTGAATAAAATAATTTGGTCGTTAAAAATATAATTTTTAACGTGAATGTGAATAAATAAATATTCAATTACAAACCGGACGGTTTGTTTATGTACACCTATTTGAAGGACATTGATTGGGACGATAAATTTTACACATCGCCCAACTGCACAAATAAAATCTTTGTTTGATTGTTTGAAACCCCACACAGGTATTGGGATAAAATACGGCATACACTAATCCCGATAATTAGTTGTATGTCGATCGATGGATTGACAGACTGTTATAAGCGTTATATATTTATATTTGATGCTTATACAGTGTAGTGTACTTTGGATGATGGTTGATTATTTATCGTTGCTATTATATACATGTGTTGTATGGAATCCATATAATTAACTTTGTATGGTAATTGATTGGGCCTCATTCCAATTTAGAAAATAAAGAATATTATAAAGTAAAGGTTCATGTGTTGACCGTACTCATCCGTTGAGGTTAGTCATGTATTGAACGAAATATTTTAACAATAAAATTTACATCTTTATTATTATAAAGTAAAGGTTCATGTGTTGACCGTACTCATCCGTTGAGATTAGTCATGTGTTGAACGAAATATTTTAACAATAAAATTTACATCTTTATTATTATAAAGTAAAGGTTCATGTGTTGACCGTACTCATCCGTTGAGATTAGTCATGTTTTGAACGAAATATTTTAACAATAAGATTTACATCTTTATCATATATAAAATTAGAAACCAACTGGAAAATAGATAAGATGAGTGGTCTCCTGGATATTGATCTGATGTTGGTTTCGGCCTTCGGGGTTAATATTTAGGGAATCGTTCTCTTACTAATTTACGGTTGGAGTCTGATTTAAATCAAACGATTGATACCATAATTTTTATAAAATATATTGAATAACAAAAATAGTCACAAGTGGACAGGACTCATTCGTTGAGATTAGTCATGCGTTGACAAAAATATAGATTCACGTATTGAATAGAATAAATATTCATTTGTTGAATAGAATAACGGAAATATTGAAATATATAAAGTCGTGTTGATTAGTGATGCTCTATTTTGACGTGAACGATATTTATATCGATTATATTCGTTTTTAAATTGAATTGAATATAAAACGAATTCGAATTGAATTAAATAGAAAACAAATTCGAATTGAATTAAATAGAAAACGAATTCAAATTGAATTAAATAGAAAACGAATTCGAATTGAATTAAATAGAAAACGAATTCGAATTGAATTGAATAGAAAACGAATTCGAATTGAATTGAATATAAAACGAATTCAAATTGAATTGAATAGAAAACGAATTCGAATTGAATTAAATAGAAAACAAATTCGAATTGAATTGAATATAAAACGAATTCGAATTGAATTGAATAGAAAACGAATTCGAATTGAATTGAATATAAAACGAATTCGAATTGAATTAAATAGAAAACGAATTCTAATTGAATTGAATAGAAAACGAATTCGAATTGAATTGAATAGAAAACGAATTCGAATTGAATTGAATAGAAAACGAATTAGAATTGAATTGAATTGAATATAAAACGAATTCGAATTGAATTGAATAGAAAA
This sequence comes from Allium sativum, assembly GCA_030737875.1. Lineage (NCBI taxonomy): Eukaryota > Viridiplantae > Streptophyta > Magnoliopsida > Asparagales > Amaryllidaceae > Allium > Allium sativum. Next base: position 560,426,900 of record CM060919.1, on the reverse strand, counting down.
CGAATTCGAATTGAATTGAATAGAAAACGAATTCGAATTGAATTGAATAGAAAACGAATTTGAATTGAATTGAATAGAAAACAAATTCGAATTGAATTAAGTAGAAATCAAAGAAATATATAATATATATATATATATATTATATATATATAATGGCCTGAATAGAACGCGCCGCGCCGCGGCAGTTCGTGAATTTCGACCATTGATTTCGAACGGACATTTCGGGAGATCCGACCGTCGGATTCTCCTAAAACCAGAACCATTGGGTTCGTATCGAAAAGAGATTTCTAACGAATATTAGAAATTTGAAATCTAACGGTTGGATTTGGAGATACGTCCAAATCAAATTTGGAAAAGGTCGTTGTAAGTGCAGTTCGATGGCCGTTGATGGAAATCGACTGTATGGGCCTTGATAAAATTATTAAAAATAGTAATAATTTGTGTAAAATCATAAGAAATGATTTGGGAAAAATTAGGATGAAAAATTCCATATTTGAAAAGATAAAAATAGATTTTTATCGAAATGAACTAGTTTTGAACTAGAATTAAAACCTAGTTATTTTTAAAATAAATAAATTGGATTTGAAATGGGTTTTAAATAACTGGAATTTCTAATATATTTTATTAGAATTGATTAGTGGGTTTATCTTGAACGGTGTTTTAAATAACACTTGTTCTTTAACCTGATAATATGTAGAATATGATTTGGGTTTATCGTGAACTGTGTTTTAAATGACATTAGTTCTTTAACCCAGTAAAAGGAGTTTTAATGAATCTGCAATTAGATTGAAATGTGAATTGATAATTTAAATTATCAAATTTGGAAAATGACCGAGAATGGAGTATCACCAATTTTGCTCCAAAACGATAGTCAAATCTTTAATTAGATTTGAACGTGAAATGGTAATTAATTTTACCGATAACACGTGGTGTTAGATATGGAGTATTACCAGTTTTGCTTCATGGGATGAATAAGTTGGGATTGGGAAATAAAATAAATAATTACTTTGGTGTGGTTCGCTAATCTCGACTAGTTTGGAAAACCATAATTTGGTTTGAAATGATCTCCAAAGGAAGATTAAAGAATAAATTTAAAGAATTTATCTTTGATAAAATTAATGGGAACTTTTCCCTAAGAATATGAAATTTAGAAACTAGCTGTAGGTTAGCTAAGAAGAATGGTTTCCTGGGTATTGATCTGATGGTGGTTTCGGCCTTCGGGGTTAATATTTGGGAAATTGTTCTCTTGTTGATTTACAGTTAGTGGTTGTTGAATTGGAATGAGGTGTATGTTGTGTTTGTGTAACATTTGTTTACTATATACGCTGGTTGTTCGGGAAGGCCGGGTTTATACCCATTCTGAATAACCGTTTCGATGATAAGTCGAAGATGAAGACGGTGATTGAAGACCAGAAGTCTTCACATCGTTTGGGTGATTACTGATGATCTTGATTGGGCTGTACACCCAAGATGAGGGAATCAGTTGGTGGTCGTCCAGACGTACTTGGAGATCGATGGATAAGCGAGGAAAGTGCCTCCGGTTTTGTTCAGACCCAGAACGAACTTGTAAATGGACTGTGTGTCTGACATTGGATTTTATTCTATGTTGATTGATCTCCATTAAATATACATCTATTTGGCGGTGGAGAATTTATTCTCTTGCTTAACGCCCTTCTTTGAGACGTACGAGCTCAGAGGTTGTATATCGATGGACATCAGTCGCATGGCATGAATTGCCTGTGTGGCACGCCTAAGTGGCAATTGATCAAGGCTTCTGTTGAAAAGCAAAGTCTTGTGGTTGATGATCAAAGCACGGCCATTGTGGCGTAGCTTTGTGTATAACGTGAATTCGCGAGCCTCACACCTCGGTATGAGTTAAAAACGGGATAAGGACTGCAGGGAGAGCACGACGTTTCTTTCTAGCTTTGGAGGTGTCAGTGATTTACCAGCCCTGACATTTATATACTTTTCACCTATGTGGTTGTTGGATGAGGCGCCTTGATTTTAGGTCTGTAAGGACCGGGAAACGTGTGTTCAGGAATTGCCAATCCTCAAACGTAAGAGAGGACCGGCCCTGAAGCATCCAGGAGTTACCCAGAGTGTGTAGTCCCGAGGCATTTGCTAGAGTGTCTCAAAGCGGAGAGGAGCTTGCCCCTTGCCTCGACTCATGACGGAAATCCAATTTCCAATACGAGATAATTCGGGTTTATTTGTAGAGCCTAGTATGGCGACATGATAGATGGTACCCATGCCGCCTAGGATTGATATTTATGATTGAAAATGTTTTGACACTATACACTTATTATAGTATCAAATGATTTGTTTTAAACGTATCAAGCATGTTTGGCTATTATAAGGGAAAACCCTATCCTTCGGCTTGCGTTGCATTGTGTGATGGGACCTGGGTCTTATAATAGCTTCATTTTTCCAAAAAGCATTGCGCTGTTTATTTATATGAACTGGTATTCTTGGGAGGAAACCCGTTCCGTGTTTTACGGCGTGGTCCCTTGAATTACTCTCTTTTAAAGTAAAGTTTTAAATAACTGTTTTAGTTCTCACACCAGTCACATGACTGACCTGGAGTTTATTGTTTTAACCTAAACTCTGGGTGCCCCTATTTTCGTCACGGGCAGCTAGTAGTTTTAGTTTTGCAGATTTATATTCACAGGACCCTGATTTACAGCTGGAACGATGCTCGGAAAGCTCTATATCCGTGCATTACTTTCAGTTGTGTTTTATATTGTTTTTCCGCTGCTATGTAATTTATTGTAATCTCTAATATTTATCGAATATAATTTATTCATTTATACTCTGTATATTCTTATATTCTGATGGAATTGTTGTAATAACAATGAAATGTTCTTCTGTCTGCGTTCTGATTTGTCCTATTCTCAAAGTATCTGCTCTTTCCTTCATGGGGAAGTAACGGGTTCTTACACCCTCCGACATGTTTTCCTGCATCCACAGACGTTAGCCAACATAAATAATATTGATATTGCTTCGAGGCATGATATCGCGGTGTAGAAGGTTATCCACTATCATACTGTTGGGCGCATAGGGCCATCCGCTAATGATACCGCGGGCATCTGATAATGATACTGTGGGAAATATCCAACCACCAATATATATATATATATATATATATATATATATATATATAATAGCCACAAACATCAAGCCTAAATAACTAATATATATGTAATAGCCACAAAAATATTTATACCCATCCAATCAACCAACAAACAGTATAAAATATTATATTAAATAATTGAGAGAGTGAGTTTACTCATCAAATTTTATTTTTTCTGAACCTAATGGAGCCTATTACGGTGATTCCTCCGTACGTCTGTTTTTCAATATAAAACAATATAAATAAATTTCATTTATCTAATTATACTAATTTAATTTAATTAATTACCTGCCTGTAACAAAATTCCAAATTTAACCATAATTACATACTTAGCTGTTAGTTTAAAATTTAATTACTTACATGTTAAATATACAGGTTAAATTAGAGATTAAGATTTTAAATTAACAGTATACTAATTTTAGTTTTAATTAAATTCCCATGCATTTACATTAAAATTATTTCACACAAATAAAAATACTTAAGTTAATTACCCTATAAATCGAATCCTCTATCTTATTCCCAATTCACAAATTCGGACTTCTGCTTCCGAAAACAACACGCACTCGAACATCCTGAACAATCTTTTGTACTCATACAACTTAGAAAAAAATCGTCTTCCCAACCTTCCTAATTCCATTCGCCAGTCACCTTCAATTCCCAAAAATCAAAAACATGTTCCTCCCAACATCGTTCAAAGCGTGGATTATCCATAACCCTAGGTTGCTTGATAATGGTCATCACAGGCCATCGATGACCGCTCACCATCCCCAAATTTGAACGTCGCACCCAAAATTTCCATCGTGTACCTCCTCCGGAACACTAAACAAATTTGAACCCACTCCAGCTGAAACCAATCGCAGTGTGTGCTCCTCCCTACTGTCAGTTCGTTGCCATCCTCAACGTTTTGATCAATGAACCCCATGCCGTGCTATACGAAAATGGAGCAAGCCCAAAAACAGTTCTCACTCAAATTTCATTCGTTACCCTTGTTTGATTTGTGAAAAAACCCCAGACTCCAGTATCGATCATCTCGAGATTTACGATTTTGATTTCATAATTTAAAAAGGGAGGAAGCGATTTTTCTTCCTGTCAAAGCTTTCAACTTTGTGAAACAACGCAGGGGGAGTTTGATTTGGAATGAGAGGATTTATCGATCATTGAATTTCAGAAGTATGTGGTGGCCATTTTCAATGAAGCTTGCAATTATACTTTTATTTTAGCAGGACGAAAATTAAAGGAAAGCCCAAAAAGGGAATGCCACGGTTTTATAAAGAGGACTACTTCAATACTAAGGAATTGTCTGTGTATAGTACATGTAATTAAATTTGATTTAATTTTTGATTTAATCTGATTTGATTTTGTTCTTATCCATTGAAATTTAATAATAATATATTTTAGGGTTCTAAACTCCAATTGTTCCACAACAACTGACACTTCTAGGGTTAAACCGCTATTCTAAACACACTGGGACAGATTTCACAGCCTTATTCGATCATATGGAGAGGATATTACTTTAAATCAATATAAATTAAATTCAAAACAATTAATTCTTCGATAATAAATTAATATTATTATTCAAATTCAAACAGAAGTTTGTATTGATTATTTGAATTGTTTTCAATTCAGTTTTAAATCTTGAATTCAATTAAATTCATTTTCATATTACGATGATCATATATAATCGAAATAAATCGTATTTCGATTATTAAATCGATAACTCAATATAAAAATTCATTTATATAATTCAATATTTAAAATGATATTAAACATTTAAAATTAATCGATCTAGAAATCTAGGTCGTTACAAAGGGTTTATTACTCATCAATACATATGATCAAATGGCAAAGAACATATACAATTACTATCACATTTTAATACCAACCAGAGTCATGTAGTTAGATTACATGCATATCAGTTCTTCAAACATTTAATAATATAGAAAACTGATGGAAAGTCCTCAAAGTAAGATCAAAACAGTTTTGATCTACTTATAACATAGCCCAACAATTTAAATTAAAGCCAAAGTGGAAATTTTAAATGTTGTAGCACCTATGTAACGATATTTGTCAAAATGGAGTATGAAATGAAATTTCAAATCAAATTTGAACTATTCACTTCCTTTTGATATAATGACTTATACGCTTAGAATGAAATCAAACAACAAATCATATTTGTTGTAGTCCCTTTTAAATTAGATCTGTAGTATACAAAGTCAGTATACATGTATATGTTCGCATTTGAAAGTAAGATTTACAAATCAGATTTGTACTACACAATCATGTGTATCTGTATATATACATAACGATCATGTAAACAAATTCATATATTTCAGTGTAAAACAGTTAAACAACCTATTTGATATCCAGAAATTTATTTTTAAGTTTGTATATCTATATATACAATATGATTTATCTACTCAAAAAAATAAGATTGGCTTTGGCATTCTTAAATACCCAGTTAGGTTTATTCTGACCTAATATACATATAATCAGATTTACTATTATACTAATTCAAAATCATTGATTTTCAATTCTACTATGTACTGTCTAACAGTTACATATTAGTTCTAAAACAAATATGTATAATAGTATATGAGAACATATAAAGGCGATGATTAATCAATATATATGTGTATCATATATATATGTCCATCCTGAAAATCAGTGTCTCGTATCATTGATAGTTTCCCAGATTTTAAGTCATACTTATATTAACTAAGCAGGATACACTTCCCAAAGTGTATGTAAACATATATATATATATACACTTATAGTTATAGGTGTGTATGGACATTTCCAAAGCAGATTTATAATCACAGGGTGCTAACATGCATATGTATTTCGAATATAGTACAGTTATTTCCATGTATTAAATCAAATCAGAAAATTTGTTTTAACAAAATTTCCATTTATTTGATTTTAGAAAATCAAAATTGATTTGATTACCATCTTACTGATTCATTAATCAGCAAAACCAAATTAATCAAATATATATACGATTATTTCAGGTTATGCAGACTAGTCAGTCATACATTTTTGATACTAAGTTTAATATTGTTTACTTTTATAAACAAACCAATACAAGTTTTCACGATAAATCCATGTATTAATGGTTTCATTGTCTTAGATCGAGAAAATAGAATTAATATCAGATATTAATTCTTAATTAAATTAAATAATTTTAATTTCAAAATTAAATCCAATTTTAATCATTTCAGAATACTTTCTGAAACTATCATCCAGACAACCATTTAAACACGAACAAAGGAACAATAACAAAAGGGTTCAATTTATATTTTCTCGCAAATCCCACACTCTGATACCACTGAAAGTGATTTTATGGTTTCAAAAGGGAATTTCGCAGCGGATAACAAAAACCCTAAAACATGATCTATTATGAAAACTATAAATCAACGTTAAACATACCTAGGTTTTTTTATGCTTTTGAATTGAGGATGAATCTGAATTATATTGAATCAGTAAGACAAAAAATCATTGCACTTCCATAAGTACCACTAGGACGTTCCTCTAATTTCAGTCGAATTGAAGTAGAGGATGAAAGAAGAGCGATACTAGCTGCCGTGAATATTTTAGGTTTTTTGAAGAGGTATTCACTGCTAATTTTGTTTCAATCTTATCTCATAAAAGCCTAAGGTTTTCAGCCATTTTGTTAAAGGAATATATGTGTTCCTTTTAAACTAAACCTTTATTATCAAATAGGAACCCGAATGAATACTCTTTCAGTATCAAATAAAATATCAACATTTTGATATTTTATTTGTCTAAAATAATTTCTCCTTTACAACGTTCTATCGTGTGACCCTATAGGTTATTACAATGTTGGCAATGTTAAATCTTATTTTGAATCATAAACAGTGATTGACATCTAGTAATACGTCGCTGCTACCCAAGTTATAATAAGATCAATGATTCAATACAACCTTTCTGTTACCAGTGTATCAATGTAATATAGTCCTTTTAACTAATATATCCAGAATTAAACTCGATGCATGGAATGTATCACCCTCTTTATAATTCAATTCATTTATCTTGATTGATGAGTAGATTGTTTAAAACAAATCAATATTTAAGCACGGCCATGCATTTCACAGTCTCACTCAATCAAGAGGCCCATGGATATCACTACAAATATATATTGTAGGGTTAAATCACATCTAGATCATTCATAATTTTCATTCGATTCGAGATGTATCCAATAATCACCGTTATCGTTTCTCTGTTACGAGTAACTGTAGATGATATAAAAACACAAATATCCTCGAATAAAATTATAATGATTTTAGGTCTGAAGACCATTACATCACTGCCACTATGAGAATAACTTATGATACTGTTTATTATAGTAGCTTTTCTCACGTTGGGTCAGCCCAATATGTTATTCTCCAATACATATTTATGTCTTGACATTAATACCACGTATATTAATGATCAATGAGATGTGATCATCAGTCAATCAACGTACTAGTCTCAATTTTTTATTGTTGTCCTATATAAACAATAAAACTTGACTAGGGACATTTAAGAATTATAATACTTAATATATAATCTCAAGTTCAAGTCTTACTCGAAATGTATAATTCCGTATCATTATTCTAAGGACTTCTATTATGTTAATACTTATATTACGCAGTAAATATAACATAACAGAATAATTTTATTCCAAAATAAAATTATAACATCAACAATGTTATTAATCACATCAAATGGATTTCCTCTAGGGTATAAATTCTAACATTTGGATCTGCTTTGATGTATTGCTTCGATTATTTGTCTACTTTGATATGGCTACTTATGGGTATTATGATTTTTCATTTATGTACTCTGATGGTTTTTAAAGCAAAACAAATGTTTTTATTTTATATATCTGGTTCCAGTATTTTAGTCTGATGTTATAACAGGATTTGAGACTAGATGTTTTCTATTGAAAAATAAAGTTTTAAATTTCCGCTTTTATTTTATATATTGTCTTGTGATATTTTGTTTCTGTTTACCTATAACGCTTCATGGAACTTAATGCATTCTGATAAAGAGTGACATTAACAGACGTGGGGTGTCACATTCGGTATCAGAGCTGAAGGTTACAAGATCAGATAAAAGTTTTGAAAATAATTTTCAAAAATTAAATATTTTCAAAGAAAAGTCTATTTTTGAAAAATATATTCCCTAAGGCTGTATAGAATATCTTTATGATTCTCTGTTTGAATCCCTTTTCCTTTTCTTTTCAGCATGTGTGGGGAACCGAATCTTTCCGAGGGTGTTAAAATATCGGCTTGGTTCCGCGGATGTCTTGAGGCTACGGAGCTTTTCGGAGGCCAAGGAGATGCCCCTCCCCTAGTAGCAGCCGTTGTTCCTCCACCTCCGCGAGTAGATAATTTCTCTAAGATTTGCAAGGATTTTTGTGCTATGGGAGGAAAACCATTCCGTGGAACTGATAGATTTGTGGAAGCACGGAATTGGCTGCAAGAGACAGATAACTTGTTTGGACCTTTTGAGGTCGACGACCATAGAAAGATACAGTTGCCTGTATAGCATCTTAAGGATGAGGCTTCATTTTGGTGGGAAATGACACAAGCAGGGCGTCCAGTAGATACTTGGGCTGATTTCCGACAGAGATTCGAGACGAAGTTTCTTTCTCAGGCAGAAGAGAGTATGCAGATGGAGAGATTCTTAGCACTTAAGCAAGGAAGTACGTCCGTTAAAGAGTATGCCAATAAGTTCAATCAACTGGCAAGGTTTGGTCTGAAACTAGTAAATACCCTGCAAAAGAAAGCTTTAAGGTTTGCGAGAGGATTGAATCAACCTTTCCAAGCATTGGTATTATCTCATATACCTATGGGAGCAACTTTTGAAATAGTTGTTGACATGGCATTGATGCACGAAGAGGGTAAGGATGGGAAGAAAGAGGTCAAGATTGATGAGACGCAAAATAAGAAAGTGTGGCCCAAGAAAGAACAGCAAAAGAAAGGTGGAAAGAACGATAAAGCTCAAAACAAGAAGAAATGTCATGGCTGTAGGAGCTTGGGTCATCTGGTCAAGGATTGCAGAAGAAGGAAGAATGCTTGTTTCAACTGTGGAAAAACTGGACACTATAGTAAGGAATGCCTGAAGAAGCAAGGACAAGGGCAAAGGGCAGGACCTTTTGGAGGGCAGGTGCATGCTTTCGAGGCTAACAGACCAGACGGAGGTAGAAAAGTTTCTGTTGAAGGTTTGATTTCCCTTTCTAATTATCCAATTAGGACTCCTTTTGATTCTGGTGCTTCTCATTCTTTTATATTTGATTATGTGGTTAATCTCTGAACCTTAGTACTAGTCTTGTTTCTGATCCCCTTATTGTCTCAAACCCCGTTGGGGTACGGCTCATTTGTCTATGATATGTTGGGGTTTAAGGATATATGTGTTTGGTGTCGAGTTCGAGTGCGATGCGTATGTGCTTGATTTTATGGGCTATGGTCTGATTCTAGGAATGGATTGGCTAACCATGTATGGTGCCATCCTAGACTGTGAGAGGAGGGTCGTTAGACTTTTGATTTGTCATGGGAGGAGTCTCAAGATTTCTTGTGACCCAAGGGGGTCTTTCATGCTTAGATTTGTAGAATCGCTTGATGCTTCTGTCGATGATTTGCGATCTGTACCCAGTCTTTGAGTATCCGGATGTTTTTGATGAGGTTAGGGGCTTACCTCTAAGGTGTGAGATTGATTTCCGGATATACTTGGTGTATAATGCGAAGCCAATCGCATTATCTCTATGCCACATGGCTCCTAGGGAAAGGAGGGAACTTAACAAGCAAGTAAGGGAGCTACTTGAGAAGGGTTTTATTAGGCGAATTATTTCAGAATGGGGTGCTCTAGTTGTAACATACTGACTTTTCCGTAACCTTTGGGATGACAATCACAACTCATATCCAAACCAAATTGCACCGAAAAGCAGATAGTTAATAGAAATAATATAGAGGATGAGACAAGAAAGAAAGAAATATTACAATAAAAGAAGAAACACAAACATAGAATCAGAGTCTCACATCGCAGCGGAACAAAATATAATATAGAAATAATCTTTTTAACTGAGAGCTTTAAAAATACTTACAATCATCATAGTACATCACATATTTGGACAGTTATAATGACCTGTCCTCGTATACAACAACACACAGCGGAAAAATATATATCATACGCCTGGACTCTTCCAGCTCGTTTCTTTACTGCATCCAATAACCTGAACTTGTACACCTCAGTATGACCCGAGCATTACAAACGTGCGGACTAGTCTGGTGAACCAGAGTGAGAAAACACAATAAGTTTATAGGTAACATCCAACTAGATTTTAAAGTTAAAATCTTTTTGAAAGAAAGGGTAATAGTAAGACCGAATCCACACATAAATACGGACGGTTTTTACCTTACTATAACCCAAAACGTTTTTGAAATCAATATATTTTCTGATATTATAATAATATCTAATATCAAGTAAATAACAATCTAGCAGAATGCTTGCATCTCACGCTCTACATACACAGTATACAATCAAAAACCTTGGGCTCTTATTGGAGAATGGATTTCCAACTATGGCAAGGTATGGGACCACCTTCTGACAATGTACCTTTGGAGATGAATACATTGGGGATTCAACAAGAACATCTTGAAACCCGACTAAACATGACCGGCGCCTCACTTCGCTTGAGAGTACCGAATATATCATTTCCACAGTTGGGGGCCAGCCAACCAAACCGATAGCATACAAATAAAATAAAGGGAGAACCGAAGGCATTTAATTTCACCAGATCAGGTAATGACATACCCTTTTGATGGGTGCGACCCACATAGCCAAGCGACCTACCCGATTTTATACCATTTCCCGATTGATGAGGCTTGAGGTCATAATTTATTTATTTAGTTACTTATTTTATGTTGTAGAACATCTATCCATCATTCACTTTGAATGCCACATCGTCATATCCATCAAATCACTAATTGACGTCCACAAATATACTCCGAGTGTAAAAGAAGTGCGCTCTTCTTTGCCACCAACTCAATATGTTTGTAAAAATCAACGTACATGGTTATTGGAAATACTCTGTTAGACACCCATCCATACAAGTCATCAGGAACAGGACGAACATAAGGCACCCTCCTACCACATCCTATATAGGTATCGCCCCAAGGATTAATAGCGAGTAGTCCTTGCAATCTGTAGATTCCAATCACGACAGAATCAATATCTCTGGGTGCTAAACAAAGAAATTCAACAAGTAGTTCTTCCGTTTATGAAGATCTACATTCTTCAATACTCCATCTTCAATCAATGTCTCACACGTATTTGCTGGTCGGAATGGTTTTCGAATATAATTCGATCTCAGTCTTTCCATATCAACAATCGTATTTGTCCAGATTTGATAGTCGGTTATTTATGATAGTCGGTTATTTAGCTATCAAATAAATAATCATGAGAATGAAATGATTTTACTGATTCTGCAATCAGCATTACTTAGCCTCTTTAATTTAACAACTATTAATTATATTATTTAAACCTTCTGATATTTGGAGTTTATCTTTTACATCTTATTATAAATAAGGATATTCTTAAAAATCATTTCATTCGCTTATAACTTTTCGAACACAGCTTTTAATATTATTTACAGAAATCATAACATATGTTTCCCTCAATTATCTCCCGTTTATAAACTAATACCATTCCTGGATAATCCTGAAGTCATTCAAGTTGGGATATTTTATTTACCTCTCAGGCCTTGACAAAACAACATTCATATCTTCGAAATAAATAAAAGTTTATTAACCACACGTTTCCTTTGAAAACGTTATTAAAATCTCAACAACGTTACTTAATTAATTATTAAGTAGCTTATTAGTATACTTCTCTGTTAATCTTTAATAACCCTTTCTAATATTATACTTGAGTTTTGATTCCATTATAAATAGAATCCTTTATAAAATTTCCTCAACATCACTTTAAAAATATTCCTAAACTTGTTTGCAACAACAATACTATATTAGTTTTTAAAATCATATATAATTGTCTTTAACAATCTAATATAAATATCTTTACAAATCTCATATAAATATCTTTATAAATTTTACTTTTATATCTTTTACAACTCTTATAATGACATCTCTTACGAATCCTTATATTCATTTTTATCAAAACAATTCAACTTATCATCTGTAACAAACGTTACAGATTCTATTGCAAAACTTTTTATTTCCTTATTTATACTCTTTTCAAATCATTACGACAACTTATGCGTTATTGAAAATTCCATAGTGAATTTTTTAAGGATCTGCAGTTATAAATCAAATAGTTCAATTTATTATTTGTAACAATAGTTACAAATTCATTTTTCAAAGCTCTTACTTTATTTACAAGTTCCATTTGTAAATTATTATCGACAACTAACATTTCGATTACATTTAACTCTTAACTTCCATTTACAAAATCGTTTATAAATCATTTACGACAACTTATACTCATTACTGTTGACGGCAAAAAAATGTCGTAAACACCAAAGATTCCTACTACTAGGAATAGTTAATATGGTCACAAGACTAGGTAAGAGAAAGCGGTAAATGACACAAGTATTTATAGTGGTTCGGCTGCTGATTAGGCCTACGTCCACTTTGGAAGGATGTTGCACTTTTATTAATCACTCAAGAGTTACAAGGTAGATCCAAGCTCATTACATTCATTTTCTGTCATATATGACATCATAACTATCATATATTGAATAAATAAGGAAAAAGACAATTTTGTTCTTCTTCTTCCTCAAAGAGGAGATGCCATTAATGGAGCTCTAGGAAGGTCTCAAGTGAAGAAAATCCAACCCCTTTGAAGTGTGAGGCCATGGGCTATTTATAGGAGTGGGAGTAGGTAGGAGTTGGTAGGATTAGGTAGAAATAGGGACCACATGCAGGAAATTCGAGCCCGCCACCCGCGCGCCTCGAAATTTCAAACCCGGGCATGGGTTTGAAATTTCGAACCCAAGTTTGGGTGCGAAATTTCGCACCCGGGCAGGGGTGCAAGATTTCACACGGGCAGGGTTCGAAATTTCGAGCCCGTTGGGTTCAAAATTTCAAACCCAGGTTTGGGTGCGAAATTTCGCACCCTGGCAGGGGTGCGAGATTTCGCACCTGCTGGGTTAGAAATTTTGAGCCCGCTGTGTTCGAAATTTGAACCCAGGCATGGGTGCGAAATTTCGCACCCGGGCATGGGTGCGAAGTCTTTTCGAGGTGCGTGTGGACCGCAGGTTCGAGTGCTTCGAGACTCATGATTCCTTTAGGATTTGAGGCCTCGACGCGGGAACTGTTCAGACTACAAGGCATTTGTTTGGCAATGTTTGGAGGAGCGGCAAGGTTCGCGGAAGTTGGTGGCTGAATCCTGACTTTGAGCCGATCTGGTGATTCTGAGCAACATACTTGTTGGCGGAAATCGGATGAATCGGCCGGTGCCCACAGTTTCGACCTAACTGGCTAGGTCGATCGCCGCCGGGACTATAGGACCCCGGACCCCCACCGGCGCTGCGCCCGGACCCGCTGGATGGCTCGCCTTCGGCTCGGCTGCGAACGGATACTGGTGGAGGTCGCGTTTGAGGGATGCGACACTCTGCTGGTGGCCAGACTCAGGTCTTCTGGTGCTGGCGACGCCTCTAGCTGTAATATCACGCGATATGCTGAGTCGGGCGTGTCTTGCGTACTTTTGGGAACCGGACCAAAAGGCCGGTTAACATTTACCATTTCATGTATTCCCCACTCCTCAATTTCCTTCTTCCAATTTTAAATATTTAATTTAAACTATTGTATTCACTTAAAAATCCTTTTTATAACTTCGTTATAAAACTCAGTTTTAATATAAAACCCATTAACTCCTTTCACATTTCAATTTGATTCCATTTCAACATCGATTACTTTTAAATGAATTAAAAAGTAATCTCCATAATTATTATTAATTAAAATAATAATTACTTCAATCATTAGCTATAGTAGCAGTAGTTAATTTCTTAATTAACTAAAATAAACAGTAAGTTTCTTTTTAAAATCTTATTAAAATTAAAACAATTATTCAATAAACTATTTTATTAAATTAATTCAAATAAATTAATTTACTAATTATTCTCGGTTAAAAACTGTTGATTTAGTCAACTCAATACATGATTAATTCGCTAACCAATTTCAATTGGTCCTTCCTTTAAACTAATTAATAATAATATTAATTTAAATAATTCCATTTAGTTGTTTCTTTAAAACAATTATTCCAATTCATAACCATTACATTGATTTCTGCTCATCTGCTTATAATTCTTATTAACATAAGAGTTTGGTTTATAAAATAAGTTATAATTACTTAGAAATGTAAATAATAAATATATATTTCCTTTTTAAATACTTTTTTTTTCAAAATACAAATTTAAAAATATGTACTCAGTTATAAAAATAAATTTTATAACTTCACTTATATCGATTTACCTAACGGTAAATCAATATCTATAAAATGATTGATTTATAGGCCATATGCTGTCAAATACTCAACCAATATTGTCCATTGGTTTAAACAGAACAAATGTTGAATTTCAGGTCAACGGTCAACAATCAAATCAATCATCCAATCAGAACAGTTCATATAATGATAATATGAATATAGTTATCATTAAATATATTTGAGGAATCCCGTTGGATCCCTCCAACCTGTACTTCCCTGCATTCACAAAGATTATTTCCAATAATGTTATTCAATTCAATTTTGACTGATAATTTCAATAACAGTAAATAACGACTATTTTAACATCACCCAATTAACAAACAATTCAAACACTTAAACATGTTTATTTAATAAACGTGACCAATAAGGTAAGCTACCTTAATTAGGACCAATCGTCAAAATAACGATTAGGTTTTACACTAAAATTAAACAATGTTTAATTTCATCGGTTCAATCAACATATGTAGATATATTTAACAAATAAACAGTCAATC
Source organism: Allium sativum (assembly GCA_030737875.1). Lineage (NCBI taxonomy): Eukaryota > Viridiplantae > Streptophyta > Magnoliopsida > Asparagales > Amaryllidaceae > Allium > Allium sativum. The sequence goes on along the minus strand of CM060919.1, from coordinate 560,411,771 downwards.
ATTAGCAATCATAGCACACAATTATAAAAACCCAACTTATATAAGATATAAGTGGGAAATACTGAGTGAGTTTAACTCACCTTGATTTCATTCTGTTGTTAAAACAATTCAATCCAACTCCGTCCAATCTAGCTTCATAATGTTACGCCCGTCAATATGGTCCGAACGTCTCTGATTTTATCGAATTATTTTAAGTCATGTACAAGTTACACTCAATATAGAATTCAAATGAATTAAATAAATTAATTAGACTCTAATTACGTTTTATTAATCTTTAATTATAAATTTATTCAAATTACTCGTTTTATTCAAATTAACAGGCCCGATTTATATTTCTTCATGCCTGGTGAAAACTATTAATCCCCTTCGTTACTGCTTTATTCCCTCTTTACTTCAGATTTAAAAATACGGCTAAATACTCTTTTCAAAAAAAAAATAACGCAGTCCCGATTACCTTATTTTAAACTTAGATTAACATTAGCAGTCATGTAAAAACTAGTATTAGGCAAAACTAAATATCTATTTGGCACTGTCTAAAAGTCCTTCTAGTCACATTATGATGTTTGAAAGGCCACATGACAAATTTGATTAGGCAACAGTGAATTCGGTTGAACATCTTCCAGGACATGTTAGTTTAAACCTTTAAATATTTAACAACCAGGGAAATCCGAACCAATATAAAATTTTTAATTTGGCTATTTTAGTGGATTTTAAATATTTAAAATAAATTATTTTAAATAATAAAGGTCAAAGGTATATTTGAATCGATGTTGTAAAATAAATATATTTATTTTAATTATAAACAAGGCCTGAAATGGCGCGGCAGTTTGAAAATTTGAATTCAAACTTTGACTGACTGTACCGGGTGCAAAATAAAACGGATTTTAGTGAAACCAAAAATATTAAAATTTGTTTATGAATATCTTTCTAACGAATCTGAAAAGTCGAAATTTCATAGCGGGAATCAAGAGTTATGGCCAAATGAATTTTCAGAAAGGTCGTTATAGAGTTTATATAGCCCATGAAAATAGCCATTTTGCAAACGAACTCAGAATTCGACGAAACCACTTTTGTTGGATCCGGGATGTCAAATTATTGCTAGGTTTCAAATTCCATAATTTTTGAAGTTAATATGTGAGCGTGGCGAAGGAAAATGTGTTTGGTTGATTTTAGTTAAAATGGATCGACCAGAAAATGGCCATTTTTCAAACGATCTCAGAATTCGACGAAACTAGTTTGGTTGGGACCATATCGTCAAAACATAGCTAGATTTATTTTTTTGGAATTTTTGGGATCCGTTTGTGTCCCCGGCAAATTGAAATGTAAGTTCAAATCGAATATTGAATGTTTTATATTTTAATTTGGAGAGAAAGTGACTGAAACAGTCGAATGGGCCTATGAAACATATCCCATTGTGTTCGGAATGGGGGTATTTAGCTAGGGACGATAGTCATTGGGTTTGGATTGGAGTTCTTAGGTGGTAAGGGGTATTTTTTGGATTTTAAAGATATATAAATAAAAAAAAGGGCCAATCAGTTTCTTTCTTCCTCATCGCTTCCCCCCCTCCCCCCGATTTATTTCCAGGCGACGGCGAAAATCATTCATTTCTTCTCTCCTCCTTATCTCCGTCCGCACGCACCAAAACATCTCGCCCCAGTATAACTTTTCAAAGATCTTTCCTTCCTTTTTAAATCAACACCGGTTTCATCCCTCCTTGTCGCGTCGTTCTCGAGATCCACCTCCATAAAGGTCCGTCGTTCGAAGCTCCGTCGCACCCTGGTGGCGCCATCGCACCTGACCCTCTGCCACCGTTCTGAGCGCCTCTCCAAGCCCTAAAGCGTGGAGCCGACCGATTCTGGCCTCGAGCAACGGATCGGAAGAAAATTCAAACCCTAGGTTTGAATAAAAACTGAAGGTATACGACTTACTATTTTTAAAACTGATTTCAACATATAAAAGTGTCGCAAAGTTTGATTTTAGAAAAAAAAAATCATATCTTTTTGTTGTGTTGTCGAAATCTAGTGAAACAAGAAACACCAGGATCATGTGGACGTCTTCTACATTTTAGAAGAGACCGGATATTTTTCTGAGCCTTCTACAATTTTTGGAGGAGTGGAACCCAATTTGAGATTTCTGAATTATAAACGATATGGAAATGACGATGTATAAATTATATAGTCGATGTATGAGTTATATAAGTGTTGTACACCTCATGTATAACCATTACATAAGTTGTATGTTCGATGTATAAATTACATATGCGTTGTAAAAATTATATATGTGTTGAATGATATGGAAATATATTAAAATGAAATCGAAATATTTTTATATATGAATATCTCTCTCTCTATATATATATATATATATACACACACACTCCCCTCGTCCATAGACCATGGACGATATATATTGGTTGTGATATTGTATGGATTTGGTTGATGTGAAATTTGGTGAATATCATGAATGGTTGATTGGAAATGATTGATTGTGGTTGAAATCCCAATAGGATTAGTATACGGGAAAATTCGTCTGCGTACAAACTAGATATTGAAATCCCCATTGTCAAAAGCTGCGAGGCTTTAAGGTAGAGCGAGGAGCCGTAATCGGGACGGTGCCGGTTTTAACTACCCTGCCATTATGCTGCCAAAATTTTCTAAAATATTTCTATGTTTGATTAATTTTCATGTATTGAAATATATTCATATGATGCATGAAATAAAATGGTTTAAATGATAAAAATAACATTTTTATTGAATGAATGAAATAAATTGTTTTACAATAAAAATCATATTTTTATCATCTGTATGAAGTATATGAAATAATCGTGTTTTGAAATAAATTGTTTTACAATTAAAATCACATTTTTGTCATCTATATGAAGTATATGAAATAATCGTGTTTTGAAATAAATTGTTTTACAATAAAAAACACATTTTTATCATCTATATGAAGTATATGAAATAATCGTGTTTTGAAATAAATTGTTTTACAATAAAAATCATATTTTTATCATCTATATGAAGTAAATAAAATAATCGTGTTTTGACAATAAAAATCACATTTTTATTATATATATGAATTGTTAAAAATAGTGATTTGTTGAAATAAATATCTGTTGGATAAAATTATCATTTTTATCAAATATATGGTATGAATATGGTTTTGAAATCGAAGAATGAATTATATATATATATATACATAATTAAAATAAATCGAATAACGAAGCTGCAGTTCGTATTTTGAAACCGTGATTTCAAACGACTATTGCGGGAGATCCGACCATCGGATTTTCCCGAAACCAAAACCGTTGGGTTCGCTTTGGAAATATCTTTCCAACGACACCAACTTTGTAAGGATCCAACGGTTGGATTGTCTGGAATGTTTAATTCAAAACTGAATGAAAACATCGCCAGAATCGATTTTATATATATATATATATATATATAATTATAATTAAAATAAATCGAATAATGACGCTGTAGTTCGTATTTTGAAATCATAACTTCAAACGATTGTACCGCGAGATCCGACCGTCGAATTTTTCCCAAAACTGGAACCGTTGGATTCGTTTTGAAAATATCTTTCCAATGATATAAAATTTGCAAAGATCCAAGGGTCAGATTTTTAGATATGTGTAAATCAAATCTGAAGAAAAACAGCGCCATGGCCGCGTTATGGCCTGAAGCGTCGTTTATATAAATTGGCTAATTTTAAATGAATAAAAATAGCGATAAATCATGATAAAATATTATAAACGATATGGAATGGAAATAAACCGAATTTACCCGGTTTATTGGATATTTGATGGTTGAATATGTTTGACGTGAAAATTACATTAAAGAACAGATTTATTGATGTCGAATAATTTAACAATTGAAATGAATTGATTTGAAATTCTAAATATATGTGAATTATTGTAAAAGGACGAGTTAATTCTCATTTCAAATAATTGATCGACGGTTAGAAGTCAAAGATATGAAGACAGTGCAAGTCCGACGATCTTCACATCGAATTGATGGGTGCTACTGATGCTCACGATGGGAGTAGATACCATGAAGGGGGCTAAAGTGGTAGCCGTCCAGACGTACTTGTTGATTGTACGGATGTGCGAAGTATAAGGTGCCTCCGGTTTCGTTCATACCTAGAATGGACTTGTAAATGGATGTGTGTCTGACGTTGTATACTAACAACGTGGCATGCAGAGATGCTGTGATCAAAGCTTTTATTGAAAAGCAGAGCTTTGTGGTTGATGATCAAAGAACGGTTTTGAACAGCTAGCTTTGTGTTTAGCGTTGTTTCGCGAGCCTCACACCCCGGTATGAGCCAGAAACGGGAGAGGACTTCAGGGAGGACATGCGTTTCCTTCTAGCTAGGAGTGGGGCTTTGGGATTTGCACGCCCGGGCATTTTACTTATGTGGATGATGGAAAGCGAGGCCTCGGTTATTTCGGTCTTTTCGGAGCCGATGGTTTGGTCGGATATGACCAGTTGATGCCCCATAGGGCGGGGAAACGCAGTGTTCAGGCATTTTAATCCACATCGAGTGGACTGGCCCTGACGATCCAAGGGCCCACCTGAGTCTGGGTCCTAAGACACGGGATAGAGCATCTCGAAGCGGTAAGGACGATCACTTTCCTTGGTTCATGATGGAAATCCAATTTCCAAATACGACATCGTGCGGTTTTGATTGTATACCTATATATGGCGACATGATATATGGTACCCATGCCGTCTATGATTGATATTTATGATTGAAATTGTTTTTGAAACATATAAACACTAGCAATAATATCAAATTATTTGTTTTGCTCGTATCAAGCATACTTTGGCCATTATAAGGTAAAACTCTATCCTTCGGTTTGCGTTGCATTGTGTGATGGGAACTGGGTCTTATAATGGCTTCATTTTTATAAAAAAGCATCACGATATTTAAAGGATTTACTTTTTTTAAAGCACTGACGATCCAATGGAGTAAACCCGTTCCGCGTTAGCGGCGTGGTCCTATGATTGGCCATATTATAAAATAAGTTAAAGTAGATTTCTCATACCAGTTCCATGACTGACTCGTAGTTTGTTTCACATGCAAACTCGGGTGCCCTATTTCTATGGGCAGCCTTGTATTCAGGTTTTAGCAGGCTCTTTCTGGACAGCTGGGGCTGAAGATGGATTCTATCATTTCTTTCTTTTTATGTTGTTCAGCTCCTATTGTACATATTATGTTTTATTTCCGCTGTTGACATTTATGTAAAGCTGAACTGTATTTTGTGCTAAGTATGATCCTGTATACTGTATAACTCTGATGATTATGTTTATCCAGTATATTCTGTTGTACATTATCTGGTGTATTTATTTATTTTTGTTCTACTGTTATCTGTTTACGTGTTATATTCCAAAGATTACCCTTGCTACCGCGGAACGGGGGTTTGGAGTTGTCACAAAATATTTGGTTTAGCAAAATATACCCAAGCCACAACGTTACTTGCAACTTACAGTGAGCTAACATGTTTTAAATGAAGTATTTAACTACTAATTAGGGTTAACATTACTTACTTAGCATAGTTTTAAACCAGATGATTATCTCGTGACCTTGTCATCATGTTTTTGCCCTAACTTTTCTTCACATATAACAGTTGCTCCTTTCATTGTCATTCACGTTGTAACCGAAGACTGCACCATCCATTAACTGCCCGACAGCTATTCAGGCCTCCGGCCAACCATCTGAAGCCGCCGACAGATGCCCCTCCGCTCCTGCTGTCCGCGCCTCCTTGCCTGACCTCGCCTGCTGCTCCATACTCTCCTTCTCCTCACATAATGCTGCCTCACACAAGTGACACAACTCCCCCTACCATTCGAGTGCCATCGCTACACAACTCGGCCACGTCAGCTCACCCGAAACTAACGGCCCCTCCCGTCAGAGTCAGTGATGACCCCCTCCAATCCATAGTATTCACGTTCCACGTTTTCTTTCTTCTTATAGAATGGTTTCGGTGTTATTGCAAAATGAATGTATTCGGTTTTATATTGTTAATGGAAACTGCTTTTATAATGGCAGAGGATTGATTGGGAGGAAAAGGAAAATGGTCACAAAGGAGTGGAAAAGCGGTTCCTGCTAAATATATTTATAGTTGAAAAAGCCTTCGTACTCTAGTAATAGGTACAGGACTGCAGTGTTCATTTCATAGCTGTATCTATTTTAATAGGTTGGTAGCTGTGAACTTTATAGCTTGTATTTTGGTCTGCGTGTACCTGGACACCGCGTGTGTTTTCATTTCAGAAATGAAGGTGTACAGAGTTTCTTAGATACGAAGTTGGAATACATAAATATAAGCTACGCATTTTGTACAAATAGATTGGTACATGCTCGAAACAGTTGTTGGATGAAAACATTCCGCGTTTTCCGTTGGATTACGAAGACATATATAAATATGTAAAAGTAAATCGTATTGAAAGGTATAATCACGGTGATGGAAAAGAAGCATTCAACAATTAGGAATGGGATGGAAATTTGCATTGGTAACATTAAAGGGGATAATTTGGCTTAGCCTATCGTAAAGGTATATAGTTGAGTAAAGAACCACTAACATTTTCATGTCCTTCCATTCCTTAGAAGTTAAATATGTTATTATTGTATTTGTACGATATTATATTCCTACCGCTTACCGTTGTTTATCAGTAATTGTTAAATTCATGTCGTCACACACAAACTCCAAACGTAATGAAATTGGATACACCAATACGTCTTAACGTTCTGGTTCCATTGAAATTAATTTTGTTGAAAACCGACTTCGTTTGCACAACGACATTATTTTAAATTATCGGTTCACCTTTAAATTGCACACACAAATTAAACATCTCTGATTGGCTCCAAACTGGAAATCTAGCAATAATTAGTGATACGTATTCCAATAAAATTTGTTTCGTCGAATGCGGAAATTGTTTGAAAAATAAATATTTTAAAAGCTTATATAATAACGATAGAAATATATTTAAATACAAAACAATTCTAATAAATAATAATAAATTATTATTATCGTAAATATCCAAATTGAAATATCATATATCTCCATATATAAACCAATATTGATTATACAACTCAATATCAACATTCCGAATTAAAATGATATTCAAATTATATTAAAACCCTTATGAATATATTAAATAAACGTCATATTTTTAAATAACGGTTTCCATAGCGACTATTTTGAAATTTGATTTGGACATAAATAATAATCTATAACACGAAATTTGGATTTTTCTCTTCCATATAAAAATTATAATTAACAAGATTCCAACGTTTCTTGTTCCACAGAAATCTAATTTAAAACGGATTCTGTATATTCAATTGAAGTTCGAAACTCAATATTATGAACTACCATGCCATTACGAGCTCGATTTATAATAAATAAAAATATATATTCAATCGTCGTTTTATTAATGAATCCAATATTAAAATCCATTAATATTCCAAATATAATATTAAAATCAAGTTTAAATATTCAAATTTAAATGACCAAAAATCCGGGTCGTTACACCAGTCGTCTTCGCAACCAAGGCAAATGGCTCACTTCGTCTATGTGTAGATTATAGGGAGTTGAATAAACTAACCAAGAAGAATAGGCACCCACTCTCGAGGATTGATGATCTGTTTGACCAGTTTGTTGGCGCATTTGTTTTCTCGCAGTTAGATTTGGCCACAGGATTTCATCAGTTGAGGGTGGCCGAGGACAGTACAGATAAGACCGCTTTCAGAACTCCAGATGGCTTCTTTAAGTGGCTAGTCATGCCTTTTGGGTTGACGAATGCACCCCGCATGTTTTGTAGATCTGATGAGCAGAGTGTTGAGGGAGTTTTTGAACAAATTTGTGATGTACTTTGCGGATGACATTCTGATTTTCTCGTAGAGTGAGGAAGAGCATGCCCTATATTTAGGAGAGGTCTTGAGGACTCTCAGAGCACACCAGCTTAAGGCAAAGTTCTTCCGTAATGACCCGTGTTTTTACGGTCGAATAATTAATTTATTTAATTATTTAAAATATGGTTTGGTAACTTTAAATGGTATAAATTAAATAACTTTGAATATTTAATTAAAATAATAATTAAATAATATATATAATTCTAAAATAATCAGAATTAGTGGAATTCACAATATAATGTGAACTGGACAATTTATAATATTTAATTCAGTTTAGAGTTGAATTATATTAACGAAAATATAATATAAACGACATTTGAACGTATTAATTATATTATAAATATAATCGTGCTCGAAATGGCGCGGCAGTTCGTAATTCGGCGATTCGAAATTTAAACGAATATACAGAAGCCATTTTAAGTCGGATTTCTGTGAAACAAGAAACGTTCAGAGCTGGTGAAGTATATTTTTCTAGTGAAAGAGAAAAATCGAGATTTCGTCGGGTAGATTTTGATTTATGTCCGAATCAAAATTTTAGAAAAGTCACTGTGGAATTCCTTTATAATTTATAACGATTTATTTATATTATAAAAGGAATTTCATTATAAATCGAATATCGATTTAATCTGGGATTCTGAAATATCGAGTTAGAAATTCATATAGGAATATTCTGAAGCTGTGTGATATTCTGTTGTGAATAGATATGATAATATTTATTTTTAAATATTAAATTTAATTGTTTTTAAATATATTAATATTTAAATGGGTTTATTTAGAGCTTTAAAAATAGCCAGTTTTGCAAATGACCTCAGAATTCGACGAAACTAATTTTGTTGGATCAGGAATGTTAAATCATTGTTAGATGTCAAGTTTCATGATTTTTAGAGTCAGTATGTTGCCGTACGGGATTTTAGTGTGAAATACAGTCGATAAATTGACCTTTAAAAATACGCTATGTGAGCAAACGGAGTCGGAATTCGATGAAACCAGTTTCGTTGGGTCTGTAATGTTGAGCTGTAGCTGCATGTCCATTTTCATGATTTTTAGGTGTCAAATGTGATCATGGGGATTTTTAAAGCCGAATAGAAGTAGCGTTTGCTTCAAATAAATATTAAAATCGAATATAAATTTTTTTTTCTATAAATACCATACCTTCCCTAAACCTAAGTCTTCACTCTCCACAGTCAAAGCAAATTTGCTCCGCTGCTTTTTATTTCCAGAAAACCAATTCGCAAGTTGTAAAATCAAAATCAAATAGTATAAAATCCCGACAATCATCATATATACATAAATAGATTAGTCTACTGTTTCTCTTCACTTTCGTATACTCTTCCGCGAACTGACGTCAGTTTCTTCGAAGTCCTGTAGGTGCGTTGAACCTAGGGCTGAGCTTTTCGGGAAATTGGTTAGTTAGTCTTCGATTTTGAATGTGTATTCGAACTTATAGCGAAGAGTAGCATCGATTTAGAACTTTTAGGAATTTTCTGAGAATAAAAGTGTCGATCTTCTATTGTACAGGATGCGCGAGTACTTGAAATCACAGTGAGAGGATGGATTTCGAGTTGTATGTGTGTGGTATGGTTGGGTAGAGAGTTGGATGAAAAGGATGTTGGTAATTTTTGTTTGTTGGTTTGAGAAGTATTGGTGGAGAAATAAGAGTGGGAAGGTGCGTGAATGGGTTGAGGAATACTGGAAGGAGGTCGAGATGTTTGGGGAAGAAGAGTTATTCGGGTCTGGTACTATAGAAGGGTAATGGGCCAGAGAAAGGAAGTTAAGCCCATTTAAATATATTTGAGTTTTATTTTAAATTTTAATATAGTGTATTAACTTGTATAGTACGTATCTTTATCATATGTTATCAGAATTTCAAACGGTTGGATCCGTTAGGATCATATGGACAGTGGCTACACCATGGAACTAACTGGGAGTGAATCGAAGCTTGTTACAATTTATTGCAAAATAAATTGTACGTCTGAATCAACAGACGCAAATCGTTATTTAACGGTTAACGCGAAATGTGAGTAAAACTCACCAACTCTGAACAGTTCTATTTTTATAACGTATATTTAGAACTGATAAATGATGACTGATTGTTGTGTGCTGACTGTCTGGTTGAATTGCTTATGTATTGGTTGAAATTATAAATAATAATGTATATATAAATCATTAATCAAAAATTGATTCTGTTTATCAGAATATTTTATACTCGTGTTGTTTAACATCTGTGATGCAGGAAAATAGGTTGGAGGGACCCAACTGGGTTCCTCAATATATATAATACTGTTATTTTCATATATTGTGTTATATGATGTGGTGTATAATCTGTGATTGATTATAATGACAATGGTCCTATTATTTGGTACTATTGAATACCAAAAGAAATATTGGAATGGAAAAGGGAAATTTCAAACTGTGTATTGAAATAGAATATTTATAAAATCAAATAATTTTATAAAACGATTATTTACTTAGCAAGTAAATAGAAGTGTAAAGCGATTATTTACTGAGCAAGTAAATAGAAGTGTAAAGAAAGATATTTACTTAGAAAGTAAATAGAATTTATAAAGGAATAACTATTTAGAAAATAGAATAAAGATTAAAGGAAAACTATTTATAAAATCAAGAAATTTTATAAAAGGAAATTATTTATAAAATCAAAGGATTTTATAAAGAGGAATATTTATTAGGATAATAAATAGAAGTATGAAATGAATTTATTTATTTATTTAGAAAATAAATAGATAGACATAAAAGGAAAATATTTGTAAAACTAATAGAAAGAGAAAATATTTGTGAAACAAATAGAAAGAGAAATTATTTGTGAAACAAATATAAAGAATAAAGGAATATTTATTTGATAAAAAAATAGAATTGAAAAGGAATATTTATTTGATAAATAAATAGAATTGAAATGGAATATTTATTTTAGAAATAAATAGAAGTATAAAGAGATTATTCATTTGGGAAATAAATAAGAGTTATAAAGGAAATATTTGTAAACCATTTACAAATGGAATTAAAAAGGAAATATTTGTAAACCATGTACAAATAGAGTTATAAAAGGGAAATATTTGTAAAACATTTACAAATAGATTATAAAATGGTATTTGGTAAATAAATGAAGTTGTAAAAGGAAATATTTATATGAAATAAATATAGACAAATAGAAAAGGAAGTAATTGTAATCGAATAAAGTGATCAAATATAATTTACTTTAATAAGAGTAAGTCGATTAGAGTTAATCAAATTAAACAAATCAATTAGAGTTAATCAATTAGAGTAAATCGATTAGAATTATCGATTAGAGTTAATCAGTTAGTGTAAATCGATTAGAGTTAAACAGAATATTAGCTATTCGAAATAAAGTTAAAACAGACATAGTTATTCGAATATAAGTTAATCGAATATTAGTTATCCGATAGGAGTTAATCAAGTTGAGTTAAATAAGTCGAGTTAATTAAGTTAAGTTAGTCAAGATAAGTTATTCGAACCGAGTTAATCAAACTGAGTTAATCAAAAGGAGTTAGTCGAATATTAGTTATTCGAATAGAGTTAAAGGAGTATCGAATATAGTTTATTCGAATAGAGTTAAAGGAAAGGGTATCGATTATAGTTAATCGAAAGGAGATAATCGAATTTAGTTATTCGAAAGAAGTTATCGATTAGTTTAATCGAAAGGAGTTAATCGAATTTAGTTATTCGAAAGAAGTTATCGATTAGTTTAATCGAAAGGAGTTAATCGAATTTAGTTATTCGAAAGAAGTTATCGATTAGTTTAATCGAAAGGAGTTAATCGAATTTAGTTATTCGAAAGGAGTTATCGATTAGTTAATCGAAAGGAGTTAATCAAATTTAGTTATTCGAAAGGAGTTATCGATTAGTTTAATCGAAAGGAGTTAATCGAATTTAGTTATTCGAAAGGAGTTAATCGAATTTAGTTATTCAAAAGAAAGAATTATCGAATATAAGCTATTCGAAGTGAGTTAATCGAATATAAGTTATTCGAAGAGAGTTAATCGAATATAAGTTATTCAGAGTGAGTTAATCGAACATAAGTTATTCGAAGAGAGATAATCGAATATTAGTTATTCGAAGTGAGCTGATTGAATATTAGTTATTCGAAGAGAGTAAATCATCAAATTCGATTATATCGAATTCGGGAAAGTACTTATACTTTCCGGTGTTTAAATCGATATTTATTTATTTATAAATTAGGTGTTTATTCATTTATTAACATTAAAGAATAAAAGTTATAATTGAAGTTGGATATTTCGAAAGTAGGGATTATAACGTTATCGTTATAACCAAAGTTTTCGATAAAGAAGTGGATTCGTAAATAGAATCCGAGAGTTACGTAAGGAAGTTTGTTAAAGATTTAAAGGATAAACTTTGACTATTTCGAAGTTAAAACGTTGTTCAGTTAAGGTCTGAGAGGTAATTATACCCCAACTTGATTGACTTCCTTCTTAACTATGGAATGGTAAGGTTTGATAGTGAAGGAGTTTGGAAATGTTTTCCAAATTAGAATCAAAAATGTTTTCTGATAATAGAAAATAAGAATTTAGAATATATGGAAACTAGAGATAAGTAAATTGATGAACTAAAGAGATAAATGTTAAATGATAATTGATCGATATAATTTCCATCTGGAAATAATATCATTGTTTGCACACGTGTTTTCTTTGATAGTTAACTCACCGATTATCGAAGTTTTTGACCATTTTAACGTTGTTAATATGGAGAGACCGGTTGGATTATTATCCGAAGAACCACTCCGTATTGGCATAAGCGTTGCGAATCATATATGCCAAAGATAATTGAAGACGGAGTAAAGTGAAAGGGCTGTTGTATAAATCTTAGGTAAAGATTGCCTAAGAAGGATGTATTGAATAGTGCCTTCGGTTTGTCCAGTCCCAGGACAACTTGTCTGGACGAATGTGTGATAGAGTATATCTAAAGGATCGCGTAAGTTGATCTCTTCAAACGTAGTTACGTTTGGTGGCGGAGGAATTCGTTTCTCTTAGCTGTATACCCGTGGTATTTTTGGGGAAATCAATTTGTGATTTGGCGGGTATGACGATGTGGTATTCCAAGTAAATGAAGATATGATATGTAAAAAGATAAGCGTAGCTTCTAGCCTCACATTCGGAAAATGACAAAAGTCGGGCAGGCAGCATGGCTATGTAGGTCACACCTATTAGGGTGTATAATTACCTGATCTAGAGTTTCATTTACTTCTAAAAATTTATTGTCGATGTTGTCCCATGCGGGAAACGGTTGCTGATCCCAACCGTTGGTGATATACATTCGATAACTCAAGCGAAATGAGTGGTCGGTCATGTGTGGCCGGGTTGCAAGATGTTCTTGTTGAACCAGTGTATTCCTCTCTAGAGGTACACTAGCGAAAGGTGGTTCCATACCTTGTCATAGTTGGAAATCCATTACCCAATACATGCTTGCGGTTTTGATTGTATACTATATATGTAGAACGTGAGATGAAAGCGTTTCTACTAGATGATTATTATATTGTGGTTGATAGACATTATTATAATATCAAAAGGTTTTTGATATAAAGATATTTTGGATTCTCATAAGGGAAAAACCCATTCCGTTATACGGCGTGGTCTTATGAGATATTGTTTACTTGTTCAAACAGTTTTAAACTGTTTTACTCACACCAATCCCATGACTGACCCAGAGTTTGTTTTGTTATGTTTTCCCTAAACTCTTGGGTGCCTAATTTTGTATGGGCAGTCAAGTAGTCGGGATTTACAGATACTTGAAGAGCTGGAGCAGGAGGCTTCAGGATCATATAGCTATTTTTTATTTTCGTTGTGTTGTAAGTGTTGTACTTGATAATGATAGGTATATTCAAGTACAGATTTATATTTCAAAGTTACGATATATATTATATGTTATTCATTCCGTGGTAAGGTTCGTGTTACTCTGATGTTGTGTTCTTCTTCTTCTTCTTCCATTCTAAGTTTCTATCTTATCTATTCTCACCCTCTGTTTTCTTTCTATTAGTTTTCTGATTTCCAGTACTATGTGTGTTGGACTTGTGTTATTTAGTCAGCTCAAATTGGACTAGAATTTCGGGACACTACAGTTGGTATCAGAGCATAAGGTTAAGTGAATTACCTTGGCTCTGTAGCGTAACTCAATAGAGATGGGGTTAGTGATACCCAAGATTGAGTTTGAGTGTATATATACGAGTGAACGTATTTGTTATTTGATATAAAAATTGTTTTATATTGTGGAGATTTATTGGTTGAGTTGTTTATGGGTTATGGTCGATCGGTTTGATCCACTATATCGATAGGAGTTTCTAAACACTCGAATACGATGGGTCGACACGATATACTTTGAAAAGAGGGTATTGAAATAATTTTACCCAAAGTATATTTTGATATAGAGAAAATATATTGAAATTACAATATATTGGACATGTTTTTTGTTATTATAATCGAGCAAGATTATAAAGTGAAATGGTTATGTAAATAACCAATCAGAATTCAGATAAGTGTAATGAACTGAATTAAATCTGAATTAAAACCAGGATTGGAATTAAAACCCTGTGTAACACCCCATGTCCATTAATGTCACTCACAAAGGGAATGAATCAATGTCCATGAAGCGTTATCGTTGTATAAAACAGATAAATTACAAGAATAAATAAATAAAACAACACAGCGGAAGATAAAACTTATTTCATAGCATCATAACTCAGAACAAGCTTACATAAGTAGTCTCCAAAACCATTACAACAGGATCAATAGTCTTTTCCAAAAACTTCAAAGTACATAAAGAAGCAAATACTTAAATAACATAAATGCATAAAACCCCACTGAGCATAAGCAAAGCCATAAAGATGAGAGAGCCCAAAGCGATACATCTACTCTTTTCAAGCAACTGAAAGAAATCGGCACTAAGTTGTAGTATTCCCTCCTTGCAAACCTGAGGGGGGGGAAGGAAAGAAAAGAGGTGGAAACAAAACGGGTCAGACATAAAGTCTGGCAAGTCCAGTAATTTTAACAAATAATAGGTAAGGTAAATGATCAAGACATAAATAGGCATCATGATGTGGTTGTAACATAGATAAGGTAGATAAAAAGGATGGACAAGATGATTCCGTTCTTAAGTACTAAGACAATCCTACACCTTGGCTAAGCGAACAACCCTCCAAGTACTAACCCCCAAGACCGAAGTCAACATCAGACTAGCACCCAAAGGACTATCCAACTCAACCAACATGTATTTCATTACACCACACTTTTGCTAAGTTACACCACATTACTTAATTACACCGCACATCCACTAGTCTCTATTTACTAAAGGATGATCCCTTCCCACTAATTGTACCCACAGGACAAACTTGGTAGTTACTTGTACCTAGCTGCTATCGTAGGTGCTGGCTTGCTCCTACCACCGCTAAGGTACCCTTATTCTACCCATTCGATTGGCTCCCTAAACCCCGTAGGCACCCGTGTTGGCCCCACAGCGGGGTGTATCTCTCCCCAAAGTGGCAACCCCGATACCAACATAAATTGCACGGCCATACCTACACGATGCAACAACGTCTTACCTACCAGCCCGAACCCATGCACGCACATGAACCCGTTGGACTTGCGTTGTCACCGCTATTCACGTTTTGACCTCTTACATTCAAGTCTAGTAAGCGTGCCTCAACCCCGGCCTAGTACCGGGCCCAATTAGATACTCAAATGGGTTACTGGTTGAAACGAATCCCCATCCGACACAAGCCTCCCACCTATGCTTGGTCCCCACTAGATTTTTCTCCCACTTAACCATTTTAATTTAAATGTCCATGTCTTACACATGCTACGGTTAAGTCCATACTTACATGTCATAATTTACATGTATCATCTTATTCCGGTTAAGTCCATATTTAAATGTCACCCCACTTAACCCTCTAACCTACCCATGTCTTATTATGGTTAGTATTCCTTAATTCATTCCTTATGAAGAACGGTGCACGACCTCCCACATTAGACCGAACACTTTGTGGCCGCTGGATTTGCCGGGCGGTTCCGGGCAGTCTTACGCCACAAACCGGGTCTAACCTCGTGTCATTAACTGTTACACCTACAATTCATTCCTTTGACCTCTCACATTAGACGTCCAATTGTGGCAGCTGGATTTGCCAGGCGGTTCCGGGCAGTCTTACGCCACAATTGCGCCTAACCTCGTGTCAAAGGTTTATTAATAATCGTATTTCACCCATTCCCAATTTTCAAGTCATGTATATCCAATTAAACATGTAATCATGTTTATAATTTTGCCAATTCCAAATTATCACTAATTACAAATTTACAATTATAGGCAATTTCATCAATTCCATGTAATTCATACCCAAATATGCCAATTTCGCATATTATCCAACTATCCATAATATCCAATAATATCCAATTTTCCATATTTCACATATTCCCATCGTTCCCACGTATTCGCATTCGCGCGTATTTTTAACATAGGCTCGAAGATAGCCTAGATCCAAAAATAAAAGGAATAGGGATAAGAAGAGAGAATCAAATCACAGAAAAATGGAATTAACACAGCATCATGAAATAAAGGGGCATATAAACTGGCATAGAGGCATAATGACAGATTCAACATGAATAAACTGATAAAAGGTATGAACTTTATATAGAAACATAGGCATATGATGACATGAATCAAAAAGGTGAAGACTTGGATGAGATTTAAATTACATACATACATATGAATCCTCTTTACAACTTCATTATGTTACTTTTAATCCCGTTATATTGTGAAAATCACCGTACTCACCTTTCGTGGTTAAAGAATATAATTATGCACTGAAATTGGTGTAGAAACGTTGTCGTGTTACTGATTTATCTTCTTGAATTGTTGCAGAAGCTATAATCTTTAATTTGAGTTGGAAATGAAGTTGAATACTTGAGATTTGATTTAGAGGCGGCGGCTAGGGTTTAAAAGAGGGTTTGACAGCATAATGGTGTCATTGATAATATTTATGAATTAGGGTTAGGTTTTAGGGTGTATATATAGGTGTAGGAAGTTATTTAGGCCTTAGGATCAACCCTAGAACTGATCTGGACCACTCAGATGTCATATCAGCCCTTAGGGCGAATCGGGCCACAGGTTGGCAGCCAAACACCCTGGATTGACCTCAAGTCGACTCAGCGGTGCTCGGGTCGACTCCAAAAATGGTGCGGTTGGGCTATTCCCCCTCCTGATTCGCTGTTTTGAACTTTTTTTGAATATTTATTTATTTAATTTTTATATATATCTATCTATCTATATATATATATATATATATATATATTTCTCTCATATGCATACAAACTTCATGCTTAATAACTTTTTCATAATTAACCATTTTCACACTAAACCACTTTTTGAACTACGTTCACACTAAGCCACTTTTTAGCCATTCCCCTAAAACAAAAATATGGCGCTGGCGTGGATCGAACTCTGTACATCTTGTATGCAAGTCACATGTTCTAACCAAATGAGCTACTAAGTCTTTTGCTTACAAACCTTAGAACAATGCTAAACATCATTCTTTTCTCATTCCTCTTTTTCAAATAAATTATTCTTTAATTTGTTATTTTAATATTCTCCGAAAATACGGGGTGTTACATTCTCCCCTCCTTAAAGGATTTCGTCCCCGAAATCTCTAAGTTAAGGAGAATGTATATCATACCATCCAATCATCCATCTACTCAACCATCAACCACTAGCAACCATGGTCCTTAAAAGATTTCTAATGCTTTTCATGTACATATGCATAGTGTGTGTATATGTCCGTATACTAATGCAACATCAGGCGGTCCACTGATTCAGTCGACCTCCTTAATGCAAATAATGATAGTGTCATGTATCCATCATGTAAGGAAAGAACCCTACACATATCATTACTACATGTGTGCACAACCATTCATTTAAACGCAACATCCATATGATACACACATTCAATGTACATTCATTTTACTATATACATCCATTTATATGCAATATGCAATATGAAAGTGACTGAGCCGATCTAGTGCCTAAAGTGTGTGTATATGCATCCACGAGCAACCACTAGCAAACACTTGCATCCACATGCATCCACCATACATAACATGTCTCAAACACATGTTTCAACCATAGGACTACCATGTCTAAAGGTCAAAGATACTGGCGAGAGGACATACTAAAGATAGAACAAGTACAAGCTAAGCAATAAAGGAGAAATTAAAAGACATACCCTCGAAAAGAAAAGGGTACAATGAACGCATCTTCTCTTCCGTCTCCCAAGTAGCGTCGCTCTCATCATCTCCCCATTGCACTTTGACTAGCTTGACCTCCCGATTCCTCAACTTCTTAATCTCTGACCAAGAATGCATGTAGGAGCTCATCGAATCATCGCATCACGCTCTATCTCCACATCTCTAAGCAAGCTCAGCTCTACCAATTCCGCAGTCCCATGCAAGCACTTCCTCAAATGTGATACATGGAATACGTCGTGTACACCACTAAGTCTCTCGGGCAACTCCACTCTATACGCCATCTGTCTAATCCTCTCCTTAATAGGAAACGGCCCTACGAATCTTGGTGCTAACTTCCCAACGGACCCAAAGCGAACAACATTCCGTAATGGAGACACCTTGATAAAGACCATGTCCCCAATATCAAACTCAAGATCTATCCTCCTCTTGTCCGCATAAGATTTCTTCCTATCTTGCACCGTCTTCATCCCCCTTCGAATCAAATCGATCTTTTCCGAAGTCTCTCTAATCATATCGGGCCCAAGCAAGATCTTATCCGTAGATTCCCACCAACATGTAGGTGAATGACACGGCCGTCCATAAAGAGCCTCGAAAGGTGCCATGCCAATGCTAGACTGAAAGCTATTAGTATATGCGAACTCCACCAAAGGAAGATGCTCCTCCCATGTACCTCCGAAGTCCAAGACACACAACCTCAAAAGGTCCTCTAGAATACGATTCACCCTCTCGGTCTAGCCGTCCGTCTGAGGATGATATGCGGTGATCAAACATAACTGAGTCCCTACCGCCTCTTGCAAGCTCTTCCAAAACTCGCTAGTAAAGATAGGATCGCGATCGCTCACTATGCTAGAACGAACACCGTGCAAATGAACTATCTCTCGAATATATACGGAGGCTAACCACGGAGCAGTCCTCTTACTCTTCACGGGAATGAAATGGGCTCTCTTAGTAAGTCTGTCTACCACGACCCAAATTCCCGTATTACCCTTCCTTGATCTCGGTAACCCAGCAACAAAGTCCATCGACACACTCTCAACTGCCTTCCTCCATAGGCTATTACCCTGCCCTCTTGCATTAAGACTGCGCCTAGTTCTGTCCTACAAGCATCGGTATAAACGGTAAATGGCTTACTCCCATCTAGCAACACTAAGACTGGGGTTGTAGTCAAAGCTCTTTTTCAACGTTGGAACGCATCATCACAATCTACGTCCCATGTGAAAACTAGGTTCTTCTTCGTCAAGCGTGTCAATGGGGCCGATATCTTTGCGAAGTCCTTGATAAACTTCCTATAGTAGCTAGCCAACCCCAAGAAACTCCTCACCTCGGTAGCATTTTTAGGGACCTTCCAATCTTGGATGGCCACCACCTTCGCGGGATCCATAGCTTTCCCTTCTTTGGAAACCACGTGCCCTAAGGATCGCACTTCCTTCCTCCAAAAGTGACATTTAGAAAATTTAGCTTTAAGGTTATGCGCTCGAAGGGTCTCCAACACTTCCCTAAGATGTAGGGCATGCTCTTTCTCGCTCTTAGAAAAGACCAAGATGTCATCCACAAAGACCACCACGAATTTATTAAGGTACTCCCTAAACACCCGACTCATCAAGTCAACAAAGTATGCGGGGGCGTTTGTCAAACTGAAGGGCATCACAAGCCACTCATAGAAACCATCCAGAGTCCTAAAGGTAGTCTTGTCTATGCTATCCTCAGCCACTCTCAACTGATGGAAACCAGTGGCCAAGTCCAACTGCGAAAACACTGAGGCGCCAACTAAATGATCGAAGAGGTCGTCAATCCTCGGCAGTGGGTGCTTATTCTTCTTAGTAAGCTTATTAAGTTCTCTATAGTCCACACAAAGTCTAAGGGACCCATCCGCCTTCGTAGAAAATACTACTAGAGCACCCCACTCCGATATACTACGTCTTATGAACCCCTTCTCAAGGAACTCCACTACTTGCTTATTGAATACCCTCCTCTCACAAGGAGCTATGTGGCGTACTGGCAGAGATACGGGTTTTGCATTGTCTACAAGATAAATACGAAAGTCTATCTCACGTTTTGGGGGTAGACCCCTCACCTCATCGAAGACATCAACATATTCACGGACTATACGAACAGAATGTAAATCATCATTGGATGCGTCAAGCGACTCAAGATAACTAAGCATCACAGATCCTTTAGGGTCACAAGAAATATCAAGGGTCTTTCCACTACGAGTCAACAATTTTACTACCCTTCGTTCACAATCTAGGATGGCACCATGTCTGGCTAGCCAATCCATCCCTAGAATCAACCCATAGCCCATGAGACCAAGCACAAAAGCATTACATTCAAAACCAACGCCTAAGATAGACAATCTCAAATCCCTACAAACCATGGATAAATGAGCTGACCCACCAATAGGATTTGAGACTATATTGGGATCCACAACGAGACTAGTATTTAAGTGCAGTGTTTCAACTAATGATGTAGAGATAAACGAATGTTATGCGCCAGAATCGAATAAAGTACGGACAAGATGATCAAACAAGAAAATCAAACTTTCGACAGAAATTTTTCTACCTTCTTCCTGCCCCGGAGCCATAAGAGCATGAACCTGCCCTCCCGAAAACCTGCCCTCTGCCGTTGCTTCTTAGGACAGTCCTTGACAGCATGACCTGGATCACCACAATGATAACAAGCGAACTTCTTCTTCTTCCTACAGTCTTTCTTCAAATGGCCGGGTATCCCACAGTTGTGACACTTCCCCTTTTCTTTACCACACTTCTTTTGTTGTTGGGCTTTCTTTGGATCCTCCTTCTTATCTTGCGGCCTAAAAGTACTTACACCCTTCTCTTCTTCAAGCATGTATGCCATATCAACAAGCTTTTCATACGTAGCCCCCATTGGAATGTGTGACATAGCCAAACTGTGAAGCGATTCATTTAGGCCCTTTGCAAACCTCAAGGCCTTCTTGTGAGGTGTATTCACCAACTCTAGCCCAAATCTCACCAACTTATTAAATTCGGTCACATACTCCTTCACGGTCAAGTTTTTCTGCTTTAATGTCAAGAACCTCTCCATGTACATACTCTCCTCAGCTTGAGAAAGGAATTTCAACTCAAACCTTCCCCCAAAATCTGCCCACGTCTCTACAGCACGCTCTCCATTAGTAACCTCCGACCAAAACGAAGCTTCGTCCTTCATCAACCAAGCAGGCAATTGGACCTTCCTACAATCGTCCAAATCGAAAATGCCAAACAGATCCTGCACTTCTTTCAACCAATTTCTAGCTTCAACGAACGTTTCAGACCCACTAAAAGGTTTTCCACCCATCGAACGAAAGTCTTTACATATCTTGAAGAAAGCATCTCCACGCGGAGGAATGACTGGAGCTGGGGGAGGAGGAGGAGGAACGTCGGCCGGACCCACAGCAGCAGCCCTATCCTCGAGATATTGACGAAACCAACCGGATACATGAACACCCTCTGGTATCTCAAACGAACCAGACATGATGAAAAGAAAAAGAAAGAGTTTCAAATCAAGGGAAGCGAAAGAGAGATGTATGGCTTGTGGGGATTATGCTCTTTAAAGTAAACTTTCCTTGAAAATAGCTTCTTTAAAACAAGTTTTTGAAAATACTTTCTAGGAAAATAATACTTTCGAAAAAACTTTTCAAAACTTTTTATCTGTTCTTGTAACCATAGCTCTGATACCACGTGTAACACTCCATGTCCATTAATGTCAGTCACAAAGGGAATGCATCAATGTCCATGAAGCGTTATCGTTGTATAGAACAGATAAATTACAAGAATAAATAAATAAATAAAACACAGCGGAAGATAAAACTTATTTCATAGCATCATAACTCAGAAGAAGCTTACATAAGTAGTCTCCAAAACCATTACAACAGGATCAATAGTCTTTTCCAAAAACTTCAAAGTACATAAAGAAGCAAATACTTAAATAACATAAATGCATAAATCCCTACTGAGCATAAGCAAAGCCATAAAAATGAGAGAGCTCAAAGCGATATATCTACTCTTTTCAAGCAACTGAAAGAAATCGGCACTAAGCTGTAGTATTCCCTCCTTGCAAACCTTAGGGGGGAGGGGAAAGGAAAGAAAAGAGGTGGAAACAAAACGGGTCAGACATAAAGTCTAGCGAGTCCAGTAATTTTAACAAATAATAGGTAAGGTAAATGATCAAGACATAAATAGGCATCATGATATGGTTGTAACATAGATAAGGTAGATAAAAAGGATGGACAAGATGATTCTGTTCCTAAGTACTAAGACAATCCTACACCTTGGCTAAGCGAACAACCCTCCAAGTACTAACCCCGAAGACCGAAGTCAATATTAGACTAGCACCCAAAGGACTATCCAACTCAACCAACATGTATTTCGTTACACAGCACTTTTGCTAAGTTACACCACATTACTTAATTACACCGCACATCTACTAGTCTCTATTTACTAAAGGTTGATCCCTTCCCACTAACTATACCCACATGACAAACTTGGTAGTTACTTGTACCTAGTTGTTGTCGTAGGTAATGGCTTTCTCCTACCACCACTAAGGTACCCTTACCCTACCCATTCGATCGGCTCCCTAAACCCCGTAGGCACCCGTGTTGGCCCCACAGTGGGGTGTATCACTCCCCAAAGTGGCAACCATGATACCAACATAAAATGCACGGCCATACCTAAACGATGCAACAACGTCTTACCTACCATCCCGGACCCATGCATGCACATGAACCCATTGGACTTGCATTGCCACCGCTATTCATGTTTTGACCTCTTACATTCAAGTCCAGCAAGCGTGCCCCAACCCCGGCCTAGTACCGGGCCCAATTAGATACTCAAACGGGTTACTAGTTGAAACTGGTCCCCATCCGACACAAGCCTCCCACCTATTCTTGGTCCCCACTAGGTTTTTCTCCCACTTAACCATTTTAATTTAAATGTCCATGTCTTACACATGCTACGGTTAAGTCCATACTTACATGTCATAATTTACATGTATTATCTTATTCCGGTTAAGTCCATATTTACATGTCACCCCACTTAACCCTCTAACCATACCCATGTCTTATTATGGTTAGTATTCCTTAATTAATTCCTTATGACGAACGGTGCATGACCTCCCACATTAGACCGAACACTTTGTGGCCGCTGGATTTGCCGAGCAGTTCCGGGCAGTCTTACGCCACAATCCGGGTCTAACCTCGTGTCATTAACCGTTACGCCTACAATTCATTCCTTTGACCTCTCACATTAGACGTCCAATTGTGGCAGCTGGATTTGTCGGGCGGTTCCGGATAGTCTTACGCCACAATTGTGCCTAACCTCGTGTCAAAGGTTTATTAATAATCGTATTTCACCCGTTCCCAATTTTCATGTCATGTATATCCAATCAAACATGTAATCATGTTTATAATATTGCCTATTCCAAATTGTCACTAATTATATATTAATTAGCCTTAATTACAAATTTACAATTATAGGCAATTTCATCAATTCCATGTAATTCATACCCAAATATGCCAATTTCACATATTATCCAATTATCCAAAATATCCAATAATATCCAATTTTCCGTATTTCACATATTCCCATCGTTCCCACGTATTCGCATTCGCGCGTATTTTTAACATAGGCTCGAAGGTAGCCTAGATCCAAAAATAAAAGGAATAGGGATAAGAAGGGAGAATCAAATCACAGAAAATTGGAATTAACACAACATCATGAAATAAAGGGGCATATAAACTGGCATAGAGGCATAATGACAGATTCAGCATGAACAAACTGATAAAAGGTACGAACTTTACATAGAAACATAGGCATATTATGACATGAATCAAAAAGGTGAAGACTTGGATGAGATTTAAATTACATACATACATATGAATCCTCTTTACAACTTCATTGTGTTACTTTTAATCCCATTATATTGTGAAAATCACCGTACTCACCTTTCATGGTTAAAGAATGGAATTATGCACCGAAATTGGTGTAGAAACGTTGCGGTGTTGCTGATTTATCTTCTTGAATTGTTGTAGAAGCTCTAATCTATAATTTGAGTTAGAGTTGAAGTTGAATATTTGAGATTTGATTTAGAGGTGGCGGCTAGGGTTTAAGAGAGGGTTTGACAGCATAACGGTGTCATAGATAATATTTATGAATTAGGGTTAGGTCTTAGGGTGTATATATAGGTGTAGGAAGTTATTTAGGCCTTAGGATTAACCCTAGAACTGATCTGGACCACTCAGATGCCATATTAGCCCTTAGGGCGAATCGGACCACGGATTGGCAGCCAAACACTCTGGATTGACCTCTAGTCGACCCAGCGGGGCTTGGGTCGACTCCAAAAATGGTGCGGTTCGGCTATTCCCCCTCCCGATTCGTTGTTTTGAACTTTTTTTGAATATTTATTTATTTATTTTTTATATATATCTATATATATATATATATATATTTCTCTCATATGCATACAAACTTCATGGCTTAATAACTTCTTCATAATTAACCATTTTCACACTAAACCACTTTTTGAACTACGTTCACACTAAGCCACTTTTTAGCCATTCCCCTAAAACAAAAATATGGCGCGGGAGGGGATCGAACTCTGTACCTCTTGTATGCATGTCACATGTTCTAACCAAATGAGCTACTAAGTCTTTTGCTTACAAACCTTATAACAATGCTAAACATCATTATTTTCTCATTCCTCTTTTTCAAATAAATTATTCTTTAATTTGTTATTTTAATATTCTTAGAAAATACGGGGTGTTACACCCTGGAAATTTGGAAAAGTGTTTGTAAATGGAATTGGATTAAATATATGTAAATTTTAAAATCCTGGGAGATTTTAAATTGTTTTACAAGCCGTGTGAATGGTATTTTGAAATGAATTTCAAAATGGAAGTGTTTAAATATGATTTTGAAATTGATATAGTATTGAACTCACTTCGATCACTAGGAAATAACCCTGATGAGTGTGGCCACATCATCAGTGTTCATTTTCGAGTTTTTAAGTGATGGATTACTACCAAAGATTTTAGTTTTCGAATTGTTTTGAGGAAAACAAGTTGTTTATAAATTCAAGGGTTTTTAATTGGTATTATGATTTCAAATTAATTTGAAATAAACCCAGGAATTTAAATTTAACTTATGCAGTTATGTAAATTGAAATGGTAAAGGTGAATATATAAATTAGAATTTAACTTGAACTAAGTTAAATAAAATTGGATTTGATTATAGAATCATTTGGAATGGAATTGAGTTGACGGGTTAAGAGTTAAAATTTGATACTGGAGTTTGAATGAAATTTGGCTTGGATATAAGCGAATGATTGGGTTTGAGGATAAATCGATTAGAGATTGATTGGAGTGCATTGGTATATGCTGAATTGTTGATAACGAAAGGAAAAGATATAATGGTATGCCGACAAGAAGGTACAAGTTTATATTATATATGGGTTGAGATTTTGATGAGCCGAATTGGCAAGTTGCTTGGCTGTTTCATTTTCTTTTGGGTTGGAGATGGCCCAGAGAGGCGAGTTGTAGTTGTACCGATTGACCCGTACAAAGGAGGTGCTGGCGAAATTTTTAAGAAATATCAGGTGTTAGAAAATTTTCAGGATTTCTGAAAATTTTCATTGATAAGAATTAATTAATATTTTAATTGAATTTAAATTGGTTCGGTGAAAATTGAAGTAAGAAGTGAACAAATAAATTTTAATGCAGTTAATAGTGTTTGTTTTCTATATTAGCAATTTCGAGGACGAAATTAATTTAAGGGGGGAAGAATGTAACGACCCGTATTTTTACGGTCGAATAATTAATTATTTAATTATTTAAAATATGGTTTGGTAATTTTAAATGTTTCAAATTAAATAACTTTGAATATTTAATTAAAATAATAATTAAATAATATATTTAATTCTAAAATAATCATAATTAGTGGAATTCACAATATAATGTAAACTGGACAATTTATAATATATAATTCAGTTTAGAGTTGAATTATATTAACGAATATATTATATAAATGACAGTTGAACGTATTAATCATATTATAAATATAATCGAGCTCGAAATGGCGCTGCAGTTCGTAATTTGGTGATTCGAACTTTAAACGAATATACAGAAGCCGTTTTAAATCGGATTTCTGTGAAACAAGAAACGTTCTGAGCTAGTGAAGTATATTTTTCTAGTAAAAGAGAAAAATCGAGATTTCATCGGGTAGATTTTGATTTATGTCCGAATCAAATTTTAGAAAATTCGGTGTGGAATTCCTTTATAATTTATAACGATTTATTTATATTATAAAAGGAATTTCATTATAAATCGAATATCGATTTAATCTGGGATTCTGAAATATCGAGTTAGAAATTCATATAGGAATATTCTGAAGCTATGTGATATTTTGTTGTGAATAGATACGATAATATTTATTTTTAAATATTAAATTTAATTGTTTTTAAATATATTAATATTTAAATGGGTTGAGCTTTAAAAATAGCCAGTTTTGCAAACGACATCAGAATTCGACGAAACTAATTTTGTTGGATCAGGAATGTTAAATTATTGTTAGATGTCAAGTTTCGTGATTTTTAGAGTCAGTATGTGGTCGTACGGGATTTTAATGTGAAATACAGTCGATAAATTGACCTTTAAAAATACGCTGTGTGAGGAAACGGAGTCGGAATTCGACGAAACCAGTTTCGTTGGGTCCGTAATGTCGAGCTTTAGCTGCATGTCCATTTTCATGATTTTTGGGTATCAAATGTGATCATGGGGATTTTTAAAGCCGAACAGAAGTAGCGTTTGCTTTAAATAAATATTAAATTCGAATATAAAAATATTTAATTTTTTTTCTATACATACCATACCCTCCCTAAACCTAAGTCTTCACTCTCCATAGTCAAAGCAAATTTGTGTCGCTGCTTTTTATTTCCAGAAAACCAATTCGCAAGTTGTAAAATAAAAATCAAATAGTATAAAATCCTGAAAATCATCATATATACATAAATCGATTAGTCTACTGTTTCTCTTCACTATGGTATACTCTTCCGCGAACTCGACGCCAGTTTTTTTGAAGTCCTATAGGTGCGTTGAACCTAGGGCTGAGCTTTTCGGGAAATTGTTGAGTTAGTTTTCGATTTCGAATGTGTATTCAAACTTATAGCGAAGAGTAGCATCGATTTAGAACTTTTGGGAATTTTCCAAGAATAAAAGTGTCGATCTTCTGTTGTACAGGATGCGTGAGTACTTGAAATCATGGTGAGAGGATGGATTTCGAGTTGTGTGTGTGTGGTATGGTTAGGTAGAGAGTTGGATGAGAAGGATGTTGGTAATTTTTGTTTGTTGGTTTGAGAAGTATTGGTGGAGAAATAAGAGTGGGAAGGTGCATGAATGGGTTGAGGAATACTGGAAGGAGGTCGAGATGTTTGGGGAAGAAGAGTTATTCGGGTCCGGTACTATAGAAGGGTAATGGGCCGGAGAAAGGAAGTTAAGCCCGTTTAAATATATTTGAGTTTTATTTTAAATTTTAATATAGTGTATTAACTTGTATAGTACGTATCTTTATCATACGTTATCAGAAGTTCGAACGGTTGGATCCGTTGGGATCGTATGTGTGACAACAAGGAATTTCGCTCGATCCGAATCAGTCGCTAAACCGATCTAGACCTTTCGAAATGCCTGATTGTTTTGAGAACACGACAAATCAGAATGCACGAATTATCGAACTACCGCGCCATTTTCAATTCCTTTTATAATTATAAATAATTATTTATATTCTAACGACGATGTATATAATATATACGTTCGAATTCTATTCAAAATAAATTCCTCTTCGATATTATTTAAAATAATTCATTTTACATATTCAAAATTCGCTAAAATTGCCAAAATAAAAATTTTAAACTGGCCCAGATTTTCGGGTTGTTACAATCTCCCCCACTTAAAACTTTTCGTCTTCGAAAAGGAACAAAGTCGTAAGTGGTTTGATTAATCAACTCTTCGTTCGATCTGGCTTCCATTCTCTAACTTTTCAGTTTCTGAGAATTTTCAAATTCTTCAAAAATTTGGCTAACACCCTAAATTTTCGAAAAATTTCGCCATAACCTCCCCTGCACCGGGAGCCACGGGAAAATCCCGAAATTGCCATACAGGCCTTCTGATCTCAAAAAGAAAAAGAAAAAGCCAAGCGGCTAGCCAATAGACTCATAAAATCATCATCACCCAAACAAAACAGTAAATTATAGTAAACATGTACCTATTTGTCAGGCAAACAAATTTTATTTTCTGCTCTAGCCTCCTTGCTATGACCTGTTCAATGTAAGTACATGTATATGCATGCAATTGCGATAAATTTTCAATAAAATTCACTATTTGGTTCAATTAGGCTAAATGGTTAAAAATATCAAACAAATAAACAAACAACACAAACATCAATCAATTAGTGAATTAGAGTTTCAAATTCATAATTTTGATATATATACAGAAATCATGTTTTTGATGCCAATTCACAACAATAAATCTATCTAGTTTTGGTTCTCACACCAGCCTAATGGAAATATATAGACATCACACTTTCGAAACTCGAATATAAATTCTGATGATGTACGTACTATATAGCAATCATCAGAACCATCCCCGGGCGACTAGAATGTGATTCTATATCTATCCAGTATATTAAAACTTCGAATATACGTTCATGACGCGTATATGCAAAATCTTTATATACTAGATTGTCCGAATCTAATACAACTAAAATATTCAAATACATATACTCGATTTTAATTTTCAAAACAAAGTTTGTTTTATTTAAAAACATACTCTTTACACTCGTTCTAGGATACTACTGATCCTATCTCTAACGAGTCGTTCTAATTGGATACTACTAATCCAATATCTGATGAATTCTTTCGTTTGGTTCAAATATGTCTTGTTCTCGAGCTCTGTAAACCAAAGCTTGATGCCAACTGTGAGGACCCGTAACTTCCCCGTGAAGGAAAGCCTGGATACTTTGAGAACAAGCCATAACAGAACGCAGACAGAAGAACATTTCATTGCTTATTACAACAATTCCATCAGAATACAAGAATATACAGAGCATGAATAAATATTACACAGAAAAATATCAGAGATTTAAATTACATTTAAATACATCACAGCAGAAATAATACAAAGCACAACTAGAAGAGATACACGGATACAGAGCTTTCCGGATATCGTTCCAGCTGTAAATCAGGATCCTATGAATATAGATCTGCAAAACCAAAACTACTAGCTGCCCGTGTGGAAAATAAGGGCACCCAGAGTTTAGGTTAAAACAATAAACTCCAGGTCAGTCATGGGACTGGTGTGAGAACTAAAACAGTTATTAATCTTTGTTTTTAAAGTTAGTAAATCAAGGGACCACGCCGTATAACACGGAACGGGTTTCCTCCCAAGATTACCAGTGCAGAAAACAAACAGCGCTATGCTAAAGAAAGAACAATGAAGCTATTATAAGACCCAGGTCCCATCACACAATGCAACGCAAGCCAGAGGATAGGGTTTTCCCTTATAATAGCCAAATATGCTTGATACGCGAAATTTCATCTTATATTATTACTATAATTGAAGAAAACAACTTCAAATATAAATATATCGATCATAGACGGCATGGATACCATATATCATGTCGCCAATACTAGGCTCTACAATCAAAACCGCAAAATGTCATATTTGGAAATTGGATTTCCATCATGGTGGCTCCTGATTCGAAAGATCGATCGTGTAGTGCCATCTCAACGGCTTACGTCTCGGCTAGAGAAAACACCGTAGTGCACATCCGCACCTTTAGGAAATCGAGTATCACTGCGGCATACGTCCCGGCGAGAGAAAACACCGCTTACCATATCCCTCTGAGCAATAAGCTCAATCTCGGTCGACCGAATCCACGACACCACGAAGGTGCCCATCCACTAAAAAGCATACCGATCAAACCATCAGTTTACCACCATACCGGGGTGTGAGGCTCGCGAATCAACGCTATACACAAAGCCATGATATATTAAAGCTACGCTTTGATCATCATCCACCAAACTTTGCTTTTCAACAAAAGTCTGGATCACTGCATCTCAGCATGCCACACTATCAATCCATATCGTACCACTGATTTCTGCCAATATATAACCTCTAAGCTCGTATGTCTCAGAGAAGGGCGTTAAGCAAGAGAATAAATTCTCCACCGCCAAACAGATATATATTTAGCAGAGATCAACGAATACAATATAAAGGAATACAATGTCAGACACACCATCCATTTACAAGTCCGTTCTGGGTCTGAACGAAACCGGAGGCACTTTCCTCGCATATCCGTCGACCTCCAAGCACGTCCGAACGGCTACCACTTCATCCCCCTTCAAGGTAGCTACTCCCATCGTGAGCGTCAGTAGCACCCATCCATTCGATGTGAAGATCGTCGGTCTTGCACCGTCTTCAATCTCTTTGACTTATCGTCGAATCGGTTATTCAGAATGGGTATAGACCCGACCTTTCTGAATAACCCACGTATATAATAAACAACTGTTATACAAACACAACATACGCCTCATTCCAATTCATCAGTCAATTTCACATTCTAAGGGAAAGGTTCCCATTAATTTTATCAAAGATAAATTCTTTTAAATTTATTCTTTAATCTTCCTTTGGATATCATTTCAAAGCATATCATGGTTTTCCAAACTAGTCGGGATTAGCGAACCACACCGAAGTAATTATTTATTTTATTTTCCAATCCCAACCTATTCATCCCATGGAGCAAAACTGTTATCACCCCATAACTAACACCACGGTGTTATCAGTAAATTTAATTACCATTTCCCAATTTTGATAATTTAAATTATCAATTCCTATTTCAATCTAATTAAAGATTCATTAAAACTCCTTTTACTGGGTTAAAGAACTAATGTCATTTAAAACACAGTTCACTATAAACCCAAATCATATTCTATTTCAATTCCAATAAAATATATTAGAAATTCTGGTTATTTAAAACCCATTTCAAATTCAATTTATTTATTTCAAAAATAAATTGATTTTAATTCTAGTTCAAAACTAGTTCATTTCGATAAAAATCAATTTTTATCTTTTCAAATATGGAGTTTTTCATCCCAGTTCTTTTCAAATCATTTATTTTGATTTTACACAAATTATAGATATTTTTAATTATTTTATCAAGGCCCGTACAATCGATTTCCATCTACGGCCATCGAACTGCACTTATAGCGACCTTTTCTAAAATTGATTTGGACATATCTCCAAATCCAACCGTTAGATTTAAAATTTCTAATATTCATTGGAAAGCTCTTTTCGATACGAACCCAACGGTTCTGATTTCAGGAGAATCCGACGGTCGGATCTCCCATAATGTCCGTTCAAAGTCAATGGTCGAAATTCGCGAACTGCCACGGCGCGTTCTGTTCAGGCCATTATATTATATATATAATATATATTTCATCGATTTCTATTTAAAACGAATTTTATAAATCGTTTTAAATTCGTTTCAAAAACAATTTCAACTTCCTTTTCAATTCAAATCAATTTCAATTCGATTTCAATTCAATTCTATTCGAATTCAATTTCAATTCTATTCTATTCGACTTCAATTTTTATTCTATTCTATTCGAATTCAATTCAAATTCATTTTTCTATTCAATTCGTTTCAAATCCATTTTCTATTCTATTCATTTCGAATCCGTTTCTATTCTATTCATTTCGAATCCGTTTCTATTCATTTCGAATCCGTTTCTATTCTATTCATTTCAAATCTGTATCTATTCTATTCACTTCGAATCCGTTTCTATTCTAATCATTTCAAATATGTTTCTATTCTATTCATTTCGAATCCGTTTCTACTCTATTCATTTCAAATCTGTTTTCTATTCTATTCATTTCTAATCCGTTTTCTATTCTATTCAATTCGAATCCGTTTGAGTTTACTTTCAATTCTTATTCAATTCAAATTCATTTTAAAAACGAATATAATCGATATCAATATCGTTCACATCAAAACTCTAATCAGCACGGCTTTATATTATTCAATAACTTCGTTATTCTATTCAACACATGAATCTATATTTCTCTCACCACCTGACTAATCTCAACAAATGAGTACCGTCAACACGTTAATCTTTATTTTATAATATTCTTCCAATTGGAATGAGGCCCAATCAATTACCATATAATGTTAGTTATATGGATTCCATACAACACATGTATATAATAGCAACGATAAATAATCAACCATCATCCAAAGTGCACCACCCAATTGCATAAGCATTAAACATATAATCAACGCTTACACAGTTTGTCGACCAATCGATCGACATACAATTAAATAATTGGGATTAGTGTATGCCAAATATCATCCCAACACCCGTGTGGGGTTTCAACAATCAAACACAGATTTTATTTGTGCAGTTGGGCGATGTGTAAAATTTATCGTCCCAAACAATATCAATCAAATGTGTGTATAAACGAATCGGAACAAATCGTCCGATTCGTTTATATTTATTTATTTCATTTTATATACACGTTAAAAATTATATTTTTTAACTATAGAATATTTATTTTCTATATAAATATTTTATTTCATTTCACAACACATGATCAACTACACATATAAATCAAACAAACAAACAAGCCATCCATGGTCTGTGGACGACGGGTGTCAGGTGCTGCTAAGCACCGTCTGCATCCTAGTATATATATTAACTAGAAATTTAAAATAAAAGTGAGGAGTTCTCACCAAAGCTATCCCAAACACCGCGACTCTTCTTATGTAGAAAATCTTGTCTTTCCCGCCTTTTGTCACTTTAGTTGCCCGTATTCACTACATATATAAAAATCACATTTTTATATCCTCTAGTATATAAAAATCATATTTTTATATTACTATTTTATATTTCATAAACAATGTATTATTTATTTTCAACTCAAAGTATTGTATATTTTCTAAAATATTTGATATATGTATATATTTTAAAACCAAAGATCAAAACAAAGTTAATTTTATTTTAAAAACATATTTATTTTCAAAGCAATTGTATTTTAAAACAAAGTATATTTCTATTTTAAAAATGTGGTCTTTACTAATTTTTAGAAAAATGAGGTCTTTTCTAATTTAAAAACTTCATCTTTTCCATAGCAAAAGTATATAATAAAAATCCAATCTTTCCCACTACTTCTTTTTGTAAAAACAAGGCTATATATTTTATAAAATCGATTTTTAAAACAATGCTTCATATTTTATATTTCAAACATTATATATATATATATTATAATTTCAAATATTATAACTATAATAACTTATATAAAAATTTGAGATTTTAAAACCATAATATATATAATAATTTCAGATTTTAAAACCATGTATTTAATAAATAAATAAAGGAAAGAGAATCACCTTTACTCAGGAAGCCGCGCATAACCGAACCCATCATGTCCGATTAGGGTTCGACCTTGCTGCCTCTTCAGCTGACCGGAATTGCATCAGACCCTTCTACGACGACGAGCTCCTCCTTCTCCACCTACAGGCGGCGGCGCGGTGAGCTCGAACCCCCAGGGGCGGCGAAAATCGAGTGCGAATGCCAGTCCTTTATGGCTTGAAATTGAACGAAAGATCCAACGATGGATGTAGAAAGTGGTATTGATACGAAGATCTAAGAGAGTGCTTCGATTTCATGTATGAATCATAATTTAGTTCGAAGTGTATTTTAAGATCGGAGGGAATGAAAAAATCGATCATTGCCCGCGTTGGGTTTGGAGGCGCGTTTTTGAGTTTGACCAGCAACTAAGGGTTTGACCTAGGGCTTGGAGATAATGGCCTTATTTATATATTATTTTATTATTTTATCCTTCAGAAATGTATTTTTCTCCACATGAATTCTAATTCAAACCCAACGAATGTCGCCCTTAGCTAAATACCCCCATTCCGAACACAATGGGATATGTCCCGTAAGCCAGTTCCATCGTTTCGATCAGTTTCCATTTAAATTAACATTTAAATCTTTATATTGAATTTTAAACGTACATTTCAAATTACCAGGGTCACGTACTAACTCGAAAAATTCCAAAAAAATATTTTCTAGCTTCGTATTGACGATACGGTCCTAACAAAACTAATTTCGTCGAATTCTGAGACCGTTTGAAAAATGGCCATTTTCCAGTCGATTAAAATCAACTGAAACTAGTCAAACACGTTTTCCTTTGCCACGCTCACATATTGAATTGAAAAATTACGAAATTTGGAATCTAGCAATAACTTGACATCACAAATCCAACAAAAGTGGTTTCGTCGAAAACCCAGGTAATTTATAAAAACAATTATTGAATTTATAAAAACGAATTTATAAGGAAAAAATTCAATTTTGATTTGAATTTGAAATCGAATTATCGAACTACCGCGCCATTTTCAATTCCTTTTATAATTATAAATAATTATTTATATTCTAACGATGATGTATATAATATATACGTTCGAATTCTATTCAAAATAAATTCCTCTTCGATTATTTAAAATAATTCATTTTAAATATTCAGAATTCGCTAAAATTGCCAAAATAAAAATTTTAAACTGGCCCAGATTTTTGGGTTGTTACAGTATGGATGGTGGCTACACCATGGAACTGACTGGGAGTGAATCGAAGCTCGTTACAATCTACTGCAAAATGAATTGTCTGTCTGAATCAACAGACGCAAATCGTTATTTAACGATTAACGCGAAATGTGAGTAAAACTCACCAACTCTGAACAGTTCTATTTTTATAACGTATATTTAGAACTAATAAATGATGACAGATTGTTGTGTGCTGACTGTCTGGTTGAATTGCTTATGTATTGGTTGAAATTATAGATAACAATGTATATATAAATCGTTAATCGAAAATTGATTCTGTTTATCAGAATATTTTATACTCGTGTTGTTTAACATCTGTGATGCAGGAAAACAGGTTGGAGGGACCTAACTGGGTTCCTCACTATATATAGTACTGTTGTTTTCATATATTATGTTATATGATGTGGTGTATAATCTGTGATTGATTATAATGACAATGGTCCTGTTATTTGGTACTGTTGAATACCAAAAGAAATATTGGAATGGAGAAGGGAAATTTCAAACTGTGTATTGAAATAGAATATTTATAAAATCAAAGAATTTTATAAAACGATTATTTACTTAGCAAGTAAATAGAAGTGTAAAACGATTATTTACTTAGCCGGTAAATAGAAGTGTAAAGAAAGATAATTGCTTAGAAAGTAACTAGAATTTATAAAGGAATATCTATTTAGAAAATAGAATAAAGATTGAAGGGAAATTATTTATAAAATCAAGAAATTTTATAAAAGGGAATTATTAATAAAATCAAAGGATTTTATAAAGAGGAATATTTATTGAGATAATAAATAGAAGTATGAAATGAATTTATTTATTTAGAAAATAAATAGATAGACATAAAAGGAAAATATTTGTAAAACAAATAGAAAGAGAAAATATTTGTGAAACAAATAGAAAGAGAAATTATTTGTGAAACAAAAAGAAATAATAAAGGGATATTTATTTGATAAATAAATAGAATTGAAAAGGAATATTTATTTGATAAATAAATAGAATTGAAATGGAATATTTATTTAAGAAATAAATAGAAGTATAAAGGGATTATTTATTTGGGAAATAAATAAGAGTTATAAAGGAAATATTTGTAAACCATTTACAAATGGAATTAAAAAGGAAATATTTGTAAACCATGTACAAATAGAGTTATAAAAGGGAAATATTTGTAAAACATTTACAAATAGATTATAAAATGGAAATATTTATTTGGTAAATAAATAAAGTTGTAAAAGGAAATATTTATATGAAATAAATATAGAAAAATAGAAAAGGAAGTAATTGTAATCGAATAAAGTGATCAAATATAATTTACTTTAATAAGAGTAAGTCGGTTAGAGTTAATCAAATCAGAGAAATCGATCAGAGTTAATCAGTTAGGGAAAATCGATTAGAATGATCGATTAGAGTTAATCAGTTAGTGTAAATCGATTGGAGTTAAATCGAATATTAGCTATTCGAAATAAAGTTAAAACAGACATAGTTATTCGAATATAAGTTAATCGAATATTAGTTATCCGATAGGAGTTAATCAAGTTGAGTTAAATAAGTCGAGTTAGTCAAGTTGAGTTAAATAAGTCGAGTTAATTAAGTTAAGTTAGTCAAGATGAGTTAATCGAACCAAGTTAATCAAACTGAGTTAATCAAAAGGAGTTAGTCGAATATTGGTTATTCGAATAGAGTTAAAGGAGTATCGAATATAGTTTATTCGAATAGAGTTAAAGGAATGGGTATCGATTATACATAATCGAAAGGAGTTAATCGAATTTAGTTATTCAAAAGAAGTTATCGATTAGTTGAATCGAATGGAGTTAATCGAATTTAGTTATTCGAAAGAAGTTATCGATTAGTTTAATCGAAAGGAGTTAATCGAATTTAGTTATTCGAAAGAAGTTATCAATTAGTTTAATCGAAAGGAGTTACTCGAATTTAGTTATTCGAAAGGAGTTATCGATTAGTTAATCGAAAGGAGTTAATCGAATTTAGTTATTCGAAAGGAGTCGTCGATTAGTTTAATCGAAAGAAGTTAATCAAATTTAGTTATTCGAAAGGAGTTAATCGAATTTAGTTATTCGAAAGAGAGAGTTATCGAATATAAGTTATTCGAAGTGAGTTAATCGAATATAAGTTATTCGAAGAAAGTTAATCGAATATAAGTTATTCGAAGTGAGTTAATCGAATATAAGTTATTCGAAGAGAGACAATCGAATATTAGTTATTATAAGTGAGTTAATCGAATATTAGTTATTCGAAGAGAGTAAATCGTCGAATTCGATTATATCGAATTCGGGAAAGTACTTATACTTTCCGGTGTTTAAATCAAGATTTATTTATTTATAAATTAGGTGTTAATTCATTCATTCACATTAAAGAATAAAAGTTATAATTGAAGTTAGATATTTCGAAAGTAGGGATTATAATGTTATCGTTATAACCAAAGTTTTCAATAAAGAAGTGGAATCGTAAATAGAATCTGAGAGTTACGTAAGGAAGTTTGTTAAAGATTTAAAGGATAAACTTTGATTATTTCGAAGTTAAAACGTTGTTCAGTTAAGGTCTGAGAGGTAATTATACCCCAACTTGATTGACTTCCTTCTTAACTAAGGAATGGTAAGGTTTGATAGTGAAGGGGTTTGGAAATGTTTTCCAAATAAGAATCAGAAATGTTTTCTGATAATAGAAAATAAGAATTTATAACATATGGAAACAGGAGATAAGTAAATTAATGAACTAAAGAGATAAATGTTAAATTATGATTGATCGATATAACTTCCATCTGGAAATAATATCGTTGTTTGCACATGTGTTTT
Organism: Allium sativum; assembly: GCA_030737875.1. NCBI lineage: Eukaryota > Viridiplantae > Streptophyta > Magnoliopsida > Asparagales > Amaryllidaceae > Allium > Allium sativum. Next base: position 560,374,121 of record CM060919.1, on the reverse strand, counting down.
CTTTGATAGTTAACTTACCGACTATCGAAGTTTTTGACCATTTTAACGTTGTTAATATGGAGAGACCAGTTGGATTATTATCCGAAGAATCACTCCGTATTGGCATAAGCGTTGCGAATCATATATGCCAAAGATAATTGAAGACGTAGTAAAGTGCAAGGGCTGTTGTATAAATCTTAGGTAAAGATTGCCTAAGAAGGATGTATTGAATAGTGCCTTCGGTTTGTCCAGTCCCAGGACAACTTGTCTGGACGAATGTGTGACAGAGTATATCTAAAGGATCGCTTACGTTGATCTCTTCAAACGTAGTTACGTTTGGTGGCAGAGGAATTCGTTTCTCTTAGCTGTATACCCGTGGTATTTTTGGGAAAATCAATTTGTGATTTGGCGGGTATGACGATGTGGTATTCCAAGTAAATGAAGATATGATATGTAAAAAGATAAGCGTAGCTTCTAGCCTCACATTCGGAAAATGACAAAAGTCAGGCAGGCAGCATGGCTATGTAGGTCGCATCTATTAGGGTGTATAATCACCTGATCTAGAGTTTCATTTACTTCTAAAAATCTATTGTCGATGATGTCCCATTCGGGAAACGGTTGATGATCCCAACCGTTGGTGATATACATTCGATACACTCAAGCGAAATGAGTGGTCGGTCATGTGTGGCTGGGTTGCAAGATGCTCTTGTTGTACCCAGTGTATTCCTCTCTAGAGGTACACTAGCGAAAGGTGGTTCCATACCTTGTCATAGTTGGAAATCCATTACCCAATACGTATTTGCGGTTTTGATTGTATACTACATATGTAGAACATGAGATGAAAGCGTTTCTGCTAGATGATTATTATATTGTGGTTGATAGACATTATTATAATATCAAAAGGTTTTTGATATAAAGATTTTTGGATTCTCATAAGGGAAAAACCCATTCCGTTATACGGCGTGGTCTTATAAGATATCGTTTACTTGTTCAAACTATTTTAAATTGTTTTACTCACACCAGTCCTATGACTGACCCAGAGTTTATTTTGTTTTTTTCCCCTAAACTCTTGGGTGCCCAATTTTGTACGGGCAGTCAAGTGGTCGGGATTTACAGATACTTGAAGATCTGGAGCAGGAGGCTTCAGGATCATATAGCTATTGTTTATTTCCGCTGTGTTCTAAGTGTTGTACTTGATAATGATATGTATATTCAAGTACAGATTTATATTTCAAAGTTATGATATATATTATATGTTATTCGTTCCGTGGTGAGGTTCGTGTTACTCTAATGTTGTGTTCTTCTTCTTCTATTCTAAGTTTCTATCTTATCTATTCTCACCCTCTGTTTTCTTTCAATTTGTTTTCTGATTTCCAGTGCTATGTGGGTTGGACTTGTGTTATTTAGTCAGCTCAAATTGGACCGGAATTTCGGGACACTACATCTTTAGGTGTCACTTTTGGAGAAAGGAGGTGAGATTTTTAGGGCAAGTGGTCTCCAAGGATGGGATAGCGGTGGATCATGTGAAAGTAGTTGTAGTTCAAGATTGGAAAGTTCCAAAGAATGCAACAGAGGTGAAAAGTTTTCTTGGTTTAGCGGGCTACTATAGGAATTTTATCAAGGACTTCACAAAGATATCATCCCCACTCACCAGACTGACGAAGAAGAATCTGACTTTTGCTTGGAGTATTGATTGTGAGGATGCTTTTCAATGATTAAAGAGGGCTCTGACTACAACCCCAGTTTTGACATTGCCTAATGGGAGCAAGGTGTTCACAATGTATATTGATGCATGTAGTACAGGGCTCAGTGTCGCCTTGATGCAGGAGGGAAGGGTAGTATGCTATGCTTGTAGACAGTTGAAGGTTCATGAGAGGAACTACCCCACCCATGATTTGGATTTGGCTGCTATAGTGTTCGCTCTTAAGACTTGGCGACATTATCCCTTGGGGGAAAGGTTCGAGTTACACACGGACCATAAGTCGCTCAAGTATCTGTTCTTGCTGAAGGATCTGAATTTGAGACAGCAAAGATGGATGGAGTTCTTAGCGTCCTATGACTTCGAGATTTATATAACCCTAGAAAGGGTAATATAGTGGCGGACGCATTGAGTAGGCAAAGGATGACCTTGAGTCCTCTGTTCGTAGAGAGGCAGAGTTTGGAGTACATATCGACCTTCGATTTTAGGCCATTTATGGAACTTACACCTGGTTTGTTGGCATCTCTAGAGGTGCGGCCTACTCTTATGGATAGGATAGGATCTCCGCGGTGAGAGGTCCTACAGATAGCAGACATTTTGGATAGACTTGGTAGAGGGGAGATTTCTAGTCACCTTAGTAGATACTCTGTGGATGATAAATGGTGGCTACGATGAGATGGTAGGCTTTGTGTTCCCTGAGTTAGAGATTTGTTGAGGGCAGTCCTTGAGGAACCCCATCGTTCTAGGATGACTATCCATCCGGGCGAAGATAAGATGTATCGAGACATGAGGAGGGTTTTCTTTTAGTCTGGGATGAAGAAAGATGTAGCGGAATTCGTAGCTTAAATTTTGATATACCAACATCTAAAAGTAGAATAGAAGAAGCCTGGCGGTTTGCTTCGTCCTTGGGATGTTCCACAATGGAAGTGGGAGAGTGTCTCTATGGATTTCATCAATGTTTTGCCTAGGTCAAGGAGAGGCAACACCAGTGTCTAGGTTATAGTAGACAGGCTTACTAAGAGCGCTCATTTGATTCTTGTTAAGAGCAAGAGAACGACAACGTGGTTGGCATCAGTTTATCTTCGTGAGATAGTCCATCTACATGAAGTACCTTCTAGCATAACAAGTGATTGTGATCCCATCTTCGCTAGTGAGTTCTGAAAGAGTCTGCAAGAGGCACTAGGAACACAGTTATGTTTAAGCACCACATATCATCCTCAGACCGATGGACAAACTAAGAGGGTGAATAGAGTTCTAGAGGATCTTTTGAGGCTGTGTACCCTGGATTTCGGAGGGACTTGGGAGAAGCACCTCCCATTGGTAGAGTTTGACTACAACAACAAATTTCATACTAGTATTGGCATGGCACCCTTCGAGGCACTATACGAGCGACGTTGCAGATCACCGACTTGTTGGTGGGATTCTACGGACAGGTTCTACTTGGACCTGAGATGATTAGAGAGACTTCAGAAAAGGTTGATCTTATCTGCAGATGTATGAAGACAACTCAGGACAGGAAGAAGTCCTTCACCGACAAGAGGAGGACTGACGTTGAGTTGGAGGTAGGGGACATGGTTTTCATCAAAGTATCACCTTTGAGGAATGTGGTTTTTTTGGATCCATAGGGAAATTTGCGCCAAGGTTTGTAGGGCCATTTCCCATAGTGGAGAGGATAGGTCAGATGGCCTATAGGGTGAGATTACCAGAGAGGTTGGCAGGTATTCATGATGTTTCCCACGTTTCCCATTTGCAGAAATGTCTTCACAATTCAGCAAAGATAGTTGAGCAGAGCATGCTTAAGGAAGTGGAGGTAGAAAAGGAGGCAACAGTTAGACAAGTTCCTACCCAAATACTTGGATCAGAGGTTAAGAAACTGCGCACTAGAGACGTTAAGTTAATAAAAGTGCAATGGGGCGAAGACCGCTAGGATGCAACTTGGGAGACTGAAGACAAAATTCGCGCTTTATACCCTTTTCTTTCTGAGAGTATGTTCTTAACTTCTTTTTCCGAGCTTTTATTAGTACTTGCTTCTATCATTCATATGTATCCTATCTATGGAATCTTCGACCTTTAGGTAGAAAACCAATGGGTGTAAACATGTGTTTGAGACATGTTATGTTTGATGGATGCAACTGGATGCAAGTGTTTGCTAGTGGTTGCTCGTGGATGCATATACACAAACTAGGCACTAGATCAGCTCAATCACTTACATATTGCATATGGATGTGTGTGCATTAAGATTTTCTTTTATGGATGAAAATGGATGTAACATCATATGGATGTTGTATTTGGATGAATGATTGTGCACACATATAGAGCTTACATGTCATACCAGGATTATCTGCATACATTTTGGTTACATGGCACGAACATAAATTTCATTTAGGAGGCCAACTGAATCAGTCGACCGCCTGATTTTCGCATTAGTGTAAGGACATATACACACACCATTGCATATGTTCATACAAGCATTAGAAAAATCTTAAGGACAATGGGTGCTTGTGGATGGTGGATGAGTAGATGGTTGTGGTTGTTAGGACAATAACATTCTTCTTAACTTGGAGATTTTGGGGACGAAATCCGTTAAGAAGGGGAGCATGTAACACCCCGCAATCTTTAAAGAACATTAATAACAATAAACTAAAGAATACTTAATTTAATATTGGGAATTAAGTAAAACAGACTGTACCACTGCGTTCATCTCAGAATTCTGGTTCAAATAGACTCCGAATTTGCGAAAAGTAGACATTGTATGATGAAGTTATAAAAGTTAGAAGTTTGTATACATATAAGGAGGATATATCAAAATAAATCAAGCCATAAATTCAAAATAAATCAAATTAAAGGAGCTGGAAACCAACGCGGGAATAAGACCCATTAGGGATCGACCCAAGCCCCAAGGGGGTTGACCTATGGGTTGACCCACACAAGGGTGTGTCGACACTAAGGTCGACCCAGGGGAGACCTACCCCAGATCTGAGGAAATCCATTTTCGGAACCTAGACTTGTTTGTTTGTGGGATTTGTTGGAAATAGTCTATATAAAGGCCAACATTTCTATTGTTTTCCTACATCTAAAACAATGGAGACAAAGAGATGTTGCCTCAGCATGGATTGAATTAGACTATCTTCTACAACATCAGCCTATACATACATCAGAGACATTTCTTTTACTCCAATCCAATCTCTGTGAGTTCATGACGGTAACCTTGAAATGTTAATAAACCAGATATGAGCCTATGCCTGTTAAGAAACTGATTTATGTGTAAACAGATCTGCTATAATAACACGTAATTTTCCGTGCACCTATTCTGCTGTTCAGTTGTTATTATATGCCTATTTCTGTTATTATATGCCTATTTATGTTCTTCTCCCTCTCTTATTCCCTTTTTATTTTATAAGACTAGGCTACCTTCGAGCCTAGGCCAATCTCGTAAAAGCATACGTATGAACGAAGTTGGGAAAATTGGGAAAATTTGGGAATGAAAATAAAAGAGGGAAATTTGGGGGCATACCTTGTACTGTGGAATATGACTGAAATTTGGGGTGTATGAACATGTAAATCTGTAGGCTTAATTCAAAGATTAAGTGGAACATGTTAATGAAACAGTATGCCACTAAGTAACCTGTTAAATCTGTGGGGTTAAGAAAATCAGTTAAAACTATAGGGTTAAGTAAACCTGTTTACTATAACCTGTGAAACTTAACATGTTGAATTTGTGGGGGTTAAGCTGTAAGACTTAACCAGCGGAAATCCTAGTTGATTGGGGAGACAAGTTTAGGTGTTTGACTTGTGCCATCTGTTGTGTGGGACCCGTATTAGTCAGTAACCCATTCTGGTATTAAACGAAGACCCCGCACTAGGAAGGGGTCAAGGGACGCTTACTTAGCTAATTGTAAGAGGTTCATCTGGGAAGGGGTGTTTTGACGGCGCGTTCCAACAGGGTCTGTGCGCGCATGGGTTCGGCCTGCTTGGGAAAATAATCCGCTGTAACACCTATAAATAGGTATGTATCCTTCTGTAGGTTGCCACTTTAGGAAGTAATACACCCTACCGTGGGGACGACACAGGATATTTACGTGTTACGGAGCCGATCTCTTGGGGGCAGTAATTAGAGTACATCTAGTCCTGCCTGTTTTGGTACCCATTATTTCTGTTTGGGGTACACCCATTATTTCTGTTGGGGTACCTGTTATTTCTGTTTAGGGTGAAACCCATTACTAGAAGTACACCTAAATCTACATTACGTTTCTGTTGGGATAATTATGTTTCTGTTAAGTAATTGGAAACCTAACTCGGTATACTAGTATTGGTGCAGAGAAAGTAATTGAGAAGCATAGTTTATCCTATTTATTATGTTTATCCTGTCTATCCTGTTTATACATGTTACATATTACAGTTAACTCTCATCCAGTTTATTTTACTGTCTTGATACTTTTATTTCTTTACATGCTAAAAGTCACTGGACTCGCCAGACTTTATGTTTGACCTGTTTTATTTCCTTCCACCTCCCCCTTCCCCCCAAGTTCTGAGGGTCGGAACGCTTAGGCGTGATTAAGACTTTCTCACTCTTTTGTTTTCGCTTGGATTTGGATCTGCTTTGATGTATCGCTTTGACTATTTGTCTACTTTAATATGGCTACTTATAGGGATTATGATTTTTCATTTATGTACTTTGATGGTTTTTAGAGTAAGACAGATGTTTTTATTTGATGTATTTGGTTCTAGTATTTTATTTTGATGTTGTAACTGGATTTGAGATTACAATGTTTTCTGTTGAAAAATAAAGTTTTAAATTTTTGCTGCTATTTAACATATCTATCTTGTGAGATTCTATTTCTTTTTACCTATAACGCTTCACGGAACTTAATGCATTCTGATAAAGAGTGATATTAACGGACGTGGGGTGTCACACTGGTATTACTTCTGAAGGCCACCACATTCATGATGAACCCAATGATGATCTGCTAGAACAAACTAGCCATGCCAGTCAATCACCTACAAACAAAGAATAAAGTCAACCATAAGCAATGAGTGAGCAGATAAGCAACGACAACTCTCAATCTCCCAACAACCGATAAAATGGTTTACAAACTCAACAACCATATGCTCAAGCAGAACACCCAATGATAATCAGATCCAAGAAAGGCATATTTAAGCCAAAAACTTATACTGTGGTGATCGCTGAAGAAGAACCAGACTGTTATCAACAAGCAGTGAAACATAAAGAATGGAATAGAGCAATGGATGAAAAATACCAAGTACTTATGAATAATAATACATGGCAACTTGTAAACCAACCAAGCAACAAAAATATAACTGGGTGCAAGTGGACATACAGGCTGAAAAAGAATCCAGATGGATCTATTAGTAGATAAAAAGCAAGGTTAGTTGCAAAGGGATTCACACAAGAATATGGTTTTAACTGCAATGAAACTTTATCACTGTAACAACCCGAAAATCTGGGCCAGTTTAAAATTTTTATTTTGGCTATTTTAGCGAATTTTGAATATTTAAAATAGATTATTTTAAATAATATCGACGATAAATTTATTTTGAATATAATTCGATCGTATATATTATATACGTCGTCGTTAGAATATAAATAATTATATATAATTATAAAAGGAATTGAAAATGGCGCGGTAGTTCGATAATTCGATTTCAAACTTCAATTGAATGTGCCGGGTGCAAAACAATCCGGATTTTAGTGAAACCAAAAATAATGGAATCTAATTGATGGTATCTTTCCAATGAATCAGAAAAATCAAGATTTCATAGCGGGAATCAAAAGATATGTCCAGTTGAAAATTCTGAATAGTCGTTATGGAATTCAGGCCCTTAAAAATGGGAATTTTGCAAATGACCTCGGATTTCGACGAAACCAGTTTTGTTGGGTCCGTGATGTCAAGTTATTGCTAGGTTTCAGATTTCATAATTTTTCGATTCAATATGTGAGCGTGGCAAAGGAAAACGCGTTTGACCAGTTTCAGTTGATTTTAATCGACTGGAAATTGGCCAATTTTCCAACGGTCTCAGAATTCGATGAAATCAGTTTTGTTAGGACCGTATCGTCAATACGAAGCTAGAAAATATTTTTATAGAATTTTTCGAGTTAGTATGTGACCTCGGTAAATTGAAATGTACGTTTAAAATTCAATATAGTAAATTAAATGTAAATTCAATGGAAACTAATCGAAACGGTCAAATTAGCTTGCGATACATATCCCATTGTGTTCGAAATGGGGGTAAAACGCTATGGACGATAGGCGGTGGGCCTCGTTTAGAGGTCGTATGTAAAAGTCAACATTTTTGTAAATAAAATAAATAAATAATTAAATAATTAAATCCCTCCTCTCCTTTATCTCTATACTCTGCCCCCCCCCCCTTTTTAAAATCGAACAAAAATAAAAGAAAAAAAAAAGAAAAACCGATTGCTTCTTGTCGCCCCCTCCCAGCAGCCCGTCGCCGGAGCCCGCGCCACCGCCAAGAGGAACAGCCCCCCCCCCCCCCTTTGCTCCCCTCTTCCTCCTCCTCTTCCTCCTCCCCTTCTTCTTCTCTGACCGAGAGACTCCCTTCAAACCCGAGAAACCCTAAGCCCCCCAACCCAAATCGAGCCGCACCACCCTGCAGAAGCCCTCCACCACCCTTGCGCGCCCCCCTCAGTCCAACTCCTACCCCGCGGCCCCCTCAACCCGCGGACACCACTTTTCAACAAAAAAAATCCGAATTTCTTCAAAGAAATGTAAGTTTTTTACTTTATTTTAATTAATTTATACATACCATTGTTTATATATGATGATATGAGTAAAATATGATTTTTCTTGTGTAAGAAAAAAATGAGATTTGCTTTCATGTACGGTTTTAAATTGAGAATAGCATGATGTTTTTGAAATTATGAAAGACGAGATTTTTTATATAAGGAAGAGGTAAAATAGATTTTTATTCAATTAAAAATATGATTTTTATATTTTTAAAGTATTAAAAATATAGTCTTTTGTATATAGCGACTATAAAAATATGATTTTTATATTTTTAAAGTATTAAAAATATAGTCTTTTGTATATAGCGACTATAAAAATATGATTTTTATATTTTTAAAGTATTAAAAATATAGTTTTTATATTTTTAAAGAATTAAAAATATAATCTTTACTATATAGAAGTGGTAGAAATATGATTTTTGTTTAGGTAGAGAATTAAAAATATAATTTTTACATGATAGGAATATTAAAAATATCATCTTTATATGTGTAGAAAAATAAAAATGAGATTTTTATAAGGATGAAATCTTTAAATTTGAAAAGGCGAAGTCTATGTGTTTATAAGGGAGAAATCTTTATTTTAGAAAAGGCGAAATCTTTAGGAGGAAAATAGCGTGATAAAAATATAATTTTTATCTATATAACATAGTAGTAAAAATTCGATTTTTATATATTGAATAACGAAGTAAAAATTCGATTTTTATATATTGAATAGCGAAGTAAAAATTCGATTTTTATATATTGAATAGCGAAGTAAAAATTCGATTTTTATATATGTAGTGGCTACGGGCGACGAAGCTGACGAAGATGCGAAAACGATGAAGATTTCTATCAAAGAAGAGTCAAGATGATTGGATAGCTATCGGTGAGAATTTCTCACCTTTCAATTTCATTTTCTAGTTATATACATATACTAGGATGCAGACGGTGCTTAGTAGCACCCGACACAATTGTCCACAGACCATGGACTTGTTTGTTTGGTTGCATAGATTAGTTATATGATGTGATTTGAATTTGGTTGTTTGGCGATTTTGATTGATGTGTGAATGGCGTGGGCCTTCACTAGACCGGGGGTAAGGCTAGGCCTTGTCCCGTTTTTAGTATCGTGCCGTTATGCCGCCGAAATTTTCTAAAATAAGTTAGAAAATAAAAATATCATTTTATTTAAAGAATGAACTGAATAGAAATTCATATGTTAAAATAAAATGTTTTATCGTTAAAAATATAATTTTTAACGTGAATATGAATATAGTGAATGTGAATAAAATAAAATATTCATTTACAAACCGGACGGTTTGTTTATGTACACCTATTTGAAGGACATTGATTGGGACGATAAGTTTTACACATTGCCCAACTGCACAAATAAAATCTGTGTTTGATTGTTTGAAACCCCACACGGGTGTTGGGATGAAATTTGAAGTTCACTCATCCTGATTGATTAAATATGTCGATCGATTGATTGACAGGCTGTTATAAGCGTTAGATATCTATATTTGATGCTTATACAGTGTAGTGCACTTTGGTTGATGGTTGATTATTTTTCAATGCTATTATATGCGTGTAATGTATGAAAATCCATATAATTAATATTATATGGTAATTGATTGGGCCTCATTCCAATTTAGAAAATAAAGAATAATATAAAATAAAGGTTCATGTGTTGACAGTACTCATCCCTTGAGATTGGTCATGTGTTGAACGAAATATTTTAGCAATAAAATTTACATCTTTATCAATATAAAATAAAGGTTCATGTGTTGACAGTACTCATCCCTTGAGATTGGTCATGTGTTGAACGAAATATTTTAGCAATAAAATTTACATCTTTATCAATATAAAATAAAGGTTCATGTGTTGACAGTACTCATCCATTGAGATTGGTCATGTGTTGAACGAAATATTTTGATAATAACAACTATTTTGAAAAAGAAATATTTGAAATAGAATATTTGAAAATAGAAATTTATGAAGCCGTGTTGATTAGATTGACGCCATTTTGACGTGAACGATATTTATATCGATTTTATTCATTTCGAAATGAATTGAATTGAAAACGATTTCGAAATGAATTGAATTGAAAACGATTTCGAAATGAATTGAATTGAAAACGATTTCGAAATGAATTGAATTGAAAACGATTTCGAAATGAATTGAATTGAAAACGATTTCGAAATGAATTGAATTGAAAACGATTTCGAAATGAATTGAATTGAAAACGATTTCGAAATGAATTGAATTGAAAACGATTTCGAAATGAATTGAATTGAAAACGATTTCGAAATGAATTGAATTGAAAATGATTTCGAAATGAATTGAATTGAAAACGAATTCAAATTGAAAGCAAATTGAAATGAATTCAAATTGAATTGAAATTTGAATTGAATAGAAATGAATTTTAAAACGAATTTATAAAGAAGAATTCAATTTTGATTTGAATTGAAATGGAAGTTGAAATTGCTTTTGAAACGAATTTAAAACTATTTATATAATTCGTTTTAAATGGAAATCGATGAAATATATATTATATATATTATATATATAATATAATGGCCTGAATAGAACGCGCCGCGCCGCGGCAGTTCGCGAATTTCGACCATTTATTTCAAACGGACATAACGGGAGATCCGACCGTCGGATTCTCCTAAAACCGGAACCGTTGGGTTCGTATCGAAAAGAGCTTTCTAACGAATATTAGAAATTAGAAATCTAACGGTTGGATTTGGAATTATGTCCAGATCAAATTTGAAAAAGGTCGCTGTAAGTGCAGTTCGATGGCCATTGATGGAAATCGACTGTACGAGCCTTGATAAAATTATTAAAAATAGTAATAATTTGTGTAAAATCATAAGAAATGATTTAGAAAGAATTGGGATGAAAAACTCCATATTTGAAAAGATAAAAAAAGATTTTTATCGAAATGAACTAGTTTTGAACTAGAATTATAATTCTATTTATTTTTAAATAAATAAATTGAATTCGAAAAGGGTTTTAAAAATAACCAGAATTTCCAATGATTGCATTGGAATGGATTTGAATCGAAATTGTCTTCGGAATATTTCGATGTTGGAATTCGTGATTATACGGATGTTGTTATGGAAGTTTGAAAGATATCTATTTATATCGTTATTTCCAATACGACATCTGTTAATCATAGAAATTGATATTGAATATAAGCCGATATATTTTCTATTCAGAGACTTGTATTGAATATCAAATGTGATTTGGGTTTGTCGTGAATGGTGTCTTCACTAACACTGTTCTTGAACCCAGTTGAGAAAAGATTAAATCTTTTTATTTAGATTTAATGAAGTGTACCAATTAAATGATATTTAATTGGAATTGAATTAATATTGATTTTTGGGTTTATCGTGGACAGTGTTTTAAATAACACTTGTTCTTTAACCCGATAATTAATGTGATGTGATTTTGGGTTTATCGTGAACTGTGTTTTAAATGACACTGATTCTTTAACCCAGTCACAGATTAAAACTAAGTGGAGTTTTAATGAATCTTTAATTAGATTGAAATGATCGAGAATGGAGTATCACTAGTTTTACTCCAGGCGATAGTTAAATCTTTAATTAGATTTGAACGTGAAATGGTAATTGAATTTACCGATAACACCGTGGTGTTAGATATGAAGTATAACCAGTTTTACTTCATGGGATGAATAGGTTGGGATTGGGAAATTAAAACAAATGATTACTTCCGTAAGGTTCGCTAATCCCGACTAGTTTGAATTGATATTCAAAAATAGATTAAAGAATAAATTCAAGAAATTTATCTTGGATAAAATTAATGGGAACCTTTCCCTATGAATGTGAAATTTAGAAACTAACTGTCGGTTAGCTAAGCAGAATGGTTTTCTGGATATTGATCTGATGTTGGTTTCGGCCTTCGGGGTTAATATTTGGGGAATTATTCTCTTGATTAATTTACGGTTAGTGACTGATGAATTGGAATGAGGCACATGTTGTGTTTGTGTAACACTTATTCAAATATACGCGAGTTATTCGAAAAGACCGGGTTTATCCCATTCTGAATAACTGATACGACGATAAGTCGAAGATGAAGATGGTGGTCGAAGACCAGAAGTCTTCACGTCGTTTGGGTGATTACTGATGATCTTGATTGGGCTGTACACCCAAGAAGATGGAAACAGTTGGTGATCGTCCAGACGTGCTTGGAGATCGATGGATATGCGGGGTACTAGGTGCCTTTGGTTTCGTTCAGACCCAGAACGGACTTGTAAATGGACGGTGTGTCTAACATTGGATTTTAGTCCGTGCGATTGATCTCTATTAAATATATATCTGTTTGGCGGCGGAGAATTTATTCTCTTGCTTAACGCCCTTCTCTGAGACGTACGAGCTCAGGGGTTATATATTGATGGATATCAAACGCATGGAGTGAATTGCCTGTGTGGCATGCCTAAGTGGCAATTGATCGAGGCTTCTGTTGAAAAGCAAAGTCTTGTGGTGATGATCAAAGCACGGCCTTTGTGGCGTAGCTTTGTGTAACGTTTACTTCGCGAGTTTCACACCCGGTATGAACCAAAAACGGGAGATGGACCTCAGGGAGGACTTGCGTTTCTTTCTAGCTAAAAGTGGCGTCAGTGGTTTTACACGCCCTGACGAGTTTGACTTATGTGGTTGTTGCTGTTGCGAGGCGCCTCGGTTTGATCGGACGATCCGGGTCCGATGGAGTCATTCGTTGGCTCGTTTGCGCCCCAAAGGGCGGGGAGACGTATTGTTCAGGCATAATAATCCACATCGGTGGACCGGCCCTGACGATCCAGGGGGCAGTTGCGGCTGTTCCTGAGACATGGTAGGCTAGATTGTCTCGAATCGGTAGAGGACGATCCCTAGCCTCGGTTCATAGACGGAAATCCAATTTCCAAATACGTGACTTTGCGGTTTTATTTGTAAACCTATATATGGTGACATAGTGGGATGGGGCGCTCATGCCGCCTATGATTGATACTTATGATTTGAAGTTGTTTTATACACTATGCACTTATAATAATATCAAACGATTTGTTTTAACCGTATCAAGCATTCTTTGGCTGTTATAAGGGAAAACCCTATCCTCGGCTGCGTTGCATTGTGTGATGGGACCTGGGTCTTATAACAGCTTCATTTTTCTTTATTTAGCATTGCGCTGTTTGTTTTATGCACTGGTATTCTTGGGAGGAAACCCGTTCCGTGTTATACGGCATGGTCCCTTTATTTACCTAATGATTTAAAATAAAGATTAATAACTGTTTTAGTTCTCACACCAGTCACATGACTGACCTGGAGTTTATTGTTTTAACCTAAACTCTGGGTGCCCTTATTTTGACACGGGCAGCTAGTAGTTTTGGTTTTGCAGATTTATATTCACAGGATCCTGGTTTACAGCTGGAACGATGTCCGGAAAGCTTTGTATCCGTATATCTCCTTCTAGTTGTGTATTGTATTATTTTCCGCTGCGATGTATTTAAATGTAATCTCTGATATTTCTGTGTAATATTCATTTATACTCTATATATTCTTGTAATCTGATGCATTGTTGTAATATACAATGAAATGTTCTTCTGTATGCGTCCTATTTTGTGGCTTGTTCTCGAATTATCCGCCACCTTCCTTTACGGGGAAGTTACGGGTCTTCACAGTTGGTATCAGAGCTTTGGTTTACAAAGCTCAGAGAACAAGACACATTAGAACCCTACGAAAGAATTCATCAGATATTGGGTTAGTAATATCCAATGGGAATGACTCGTTAGAGATAGGATCAGTTGTATCCTAGAACGAGTGTGGAGAGTATATTTTTCAAATGAAAACAATTCTGTTTTGAAATTCAGATCGTTTTACACGTATTTGAATAATTTATTTATATTGATTTTGGACAATTCAGTATATAAATAATTTGCATATACGCCTTGCAAACGTATATTCAAAATTTTAATATATTGGATAGATATAGCATCGCACTCTAGTCGCCCGAAGATGATATTGATGATAGCGATCGCATCATCAACATTTATGTTCGAGTTTCGAAGGTGTGATTTTCTATATATTTCCATTAGACTGGTGTGAGAACCAAAACTAATATAGCTAGAATACATTGTTGTGATTTGGCATCAAAAACATGATTTTTTGTATATATATCAAATTATGAATTTGAGACTCTAATTCACTAATTGATTGATGTTTGTGTTGTTTGTTTATTTGTTTGAAAATTTTGAACCATTATGCCTAATTGAATCAAATATTGAATTGTATTGAAGATTGGTCGCATTTTCTTGCGTATACATGTGCTTACATTGAACAGGTCATAGCAAGGAGGCTAGAGCAGAGAATAAAATTTGTTTGCCCGACAAATAGGTACATGTTTACTACATAATTTCCTGTTTTGTTTGGGTGATGATGATTTTATGAGCCTATTGGCTAGCCGCTTGGCTTTTTCTTTTTCTTTTTAAGATTAGAAGGACCGGGGAAGCTATTTGAAATTCCCCGATGCTCCCGGTGCAGGGGAGGTTATGGCGAAATTTTTCAAAAATTTAGGGTGTTAGCCAAATTTTTTGAAATTTTGGAAAATTCTCAGAAACTAAAAAGTTGGAGAATGAAAGCCAGATCGAACGTAGAGTTGATTAATCAAACCACTTTCGACTTTGTTCCTTTTCGGGGACGAAAAGTTTTAAGTGGGGGAGATTGTAACAACCCGAAAATCTGGGCCAGTTTAAAATTTTTATTTTGTCTATTATAGCGAATTTTGAATATTTAAAATAGATTACTTTAAATAATATCGACGATAAATTTATTTTGAATATAATTCGATCGTATATATTATATACGTCGTCGTTAGAATATAAATAATTATATATAATTATAAAAGGAATTGAAAATGGCGCGGTAGTTCGATAATTCGATTTCAAACTTCAATTGAATGTGCCGGGTGCAAAACAATCCGGATTTTAGTGAAACTAAAAATAATGGAATCTAATTGATGATATCTTTCCAACGAATCAGAAAAATCAAGATTTCATAGCGGGAATCAAAAGATATGTCCAGTTGAAAATTCTAAATAGTCGCTATGGAATTCAGGCCCTTAAAAATGGGAATTTTGCAAATGACCTCGGATTTCGACGAAACCAGTTTTGTTGGGTCCGTGATGTCAAGTTATTGCTAGGTTTCAGATTTCATAATTTTTCGATTCAATATGTGAGCGTGGCAAAGGAAAACGCGTTTGACCAGTTTCAGTTGATTTTAATCGACTGGAAATTGGCCAATTTTCCAACGGTCTCAGAATTCGACGAAATCAGTTTTGTTAGGACCGTATCGTCAATACGAAGCTAGAAAATATTTTTATAGAATTTTTCGAGTTAGTATGTGACCTCGGTAAATTGAAATGTACGTTTAAAATTCAATATAGTAATTTAAATGTAAATTCAACGGAAACTAATCGAAACGGTCAAATTAGCTTGCGATACATATCCCATTGTGTTCGGAATGGGTGTAAAACGCTACGGACGACAGGCGGTGGGCCTCGTTTAGAGGTCGTATGTAAAAGTCAACATTTTTGTAAATAAAATAATTAAATAAATAAAAAATTAAATCCCTCCTCTCCTTTATCTCTGTACTCTGCCCCCCCCCCCCCCTTTTTAAAATCGAACAGAAATAAAAGAAAAAAAAACAAAAACCGATTGCTTCTCGTCGCCCTCTCCCAACAGCCCGTCGCCGGAGCCCGCGCCACCGCCAGGAGGAACAGCCCCCCCTTTGCTCCCCTCTTCCTCCTCCGCTTCCTCCTCCCCTTCTTCTTCTCTGACCGAGAGACTCACTTCAAACCCGAGAAACCCTAAGCCCCCCAACCCAAATCGAGCTGCGCCACCCTGCAGAAGCCCTCCACCACCCCTGCGCGCCCCCCTTAGTCCAACTCCTACCCCGCGGCCCCCTCAACCCGCGGACACCACTTTTCAACAAAAAAAATCCGAATTTCTTCAAAGAAATGTAAGTTTTTTACTTTATTTTAATTAATTTATATATACCATTGTTTATATATGATGATATGAGTAAAATATGATTTTTCTTGTGTAAGAAAAAAATGAGATTTGCTTTCATGTACGGTTTTAAATTGAGAATAGCATGATGTTTTTGAAATTATGAAAGACGAGATTTTTTATATAAGGAAGAGGTAAAATAGATTTTTATTCAATTAAAAATATGATTTTTATATTTTTAAAGTATTAAAAATATAGTCTTTTGTATATAGCGACTATAAAAATATGATTTTTATATTTTTAAAGTATTAAAAATATAGTCTTTTGTATATAGCGACTATAAAAATATGATTTTTATATTTTTAAAGTATTAAAAATATAGTTTTTATATTTTTAAAGAATTAAAAATATAATCTTTACTATATAGAAGTGGTAGAAATATGATTTTTGTTTAGGTAGAGAATTAAAAATATAATTTTTACATGATAGGAATATTAAAAATATCATCTTTATATGTGTAGAAAAATAAAATTGAGATTTTTATAAAGATGAAATCTTTAAATTTGAAAAGGCGAAGTCTATGTGTTTATAAGGGCGAAATCTTTATTTTAGAAAAGGCGAAATCTTTAGGTGGAAAATAGCGTGATAAAAATATAATTTTTATCTATATAACATAGTAGTAAAAATTCGATTTTTATATATTGAATAACGAAGTAAAAATTCGATTTTTATATATTGAATAGCGAAGTAAAAATTCGATTTTTATATATTGAATAGCGAAGTAAAAATTCGATTTTTATATATGTAGTGGCTACGGGCGACGAAGCTGACGAAGATGCGAAAACGATGAAGATTTCTATCAAAGAAGAGTCAAGATGATTGGATAGCTATCGGTGAGAATTTCTCACCTTTCAATTTCATTTTCTAGTTATATATATATATACTAGGATGTAGACGGTGCTTAGTAGCACCCGACACAATTGTCCACAGACCATGGACTTGTTTGTTTGGTTGCATAGATTAGTTATATGATGTGATTTGAATTTGGTTGTTTGGCGATTTTGATTGATGTGTGAATGGCGTGGGCCTTCACTAGACCGGGGGTAAGGCTAGGCCTTGTCCTGTTTTTAGTATCGTGCCGTTATGCCGCCGAAATTTTCTAAAATAAGTTAGAAAATAAAAATATCATTTTATTTAAAGAATGAACTGAATAGAAATTCATATGTTAAAATAAAATGTTTTATCATTAAAAATATAATTTTTAATGTGAATATGAATATAGTGAATGTGAATAAAATAAAATATTCATTTACAAACCGGACGGTTTGTTTATGTACACCTATTTGAAGGACATTGATTGGGACGATAAATTTTACACATTGCCCAACTGCACAAATAAAATCTGTATTTGATTGTTTGAAACCCCACACGGGTGTTGGGATGAAATTTGAAGTTCACTCATCCTGATTGATTAAATATGTCGATCGATTGATTGACAGGCTGTTATAAGCGTTAGATATCTATATTTGATGCTTATACAGTGTAGTGCACTTTGGTTGATGGTTGATTATTTTTCAATGCTATTATATGCGTGTAATGTATGAAAATCCATATAATTAATATTATATGGTAATTGATTGGGCCTCATTCCAATTTAGAAAATAAAGAATAATATAAAATTAAGGTTCATGTGTTGACAGTACTCATCCCTTGAGATTGGTCATGTGTTGAACGAAATATTTTAGCAATAAAATTTACATCTTTATCAATATAAAATAAAGGTTCATGTGTTGACAGTACTCATCCCTTGAGATTGGTCATGTGTTGAACGAAATATTTTAGCAATAAAATTTACATCTTTATCAATATAAAATAAAGGTTCATGTGTTGACAGTACTCATCCATTGAGATTGGTCATGTGTTGAACGAAATATTTTGATAATAACAACTATTTTGAAAAAGAAATATTTGAAATAGAATATTTGAAAATAGAAATTTATGAAGCCGTGTTGATTAGATTGACGCCATTTTGACGTGAACGATATTTATATCGATTTTATTCATTTCGAAATGAGTTGAATTGAAAACGATTTCGAAATGAATTGAATTGAAAACGATTTCGAAATGAATTGAATTGAAAACGATTTCGAAATGAATTGAATTGAAAACGATTTCGAAATGAATTGAATTGAAAACGATTTCGAAATGAATTGAATTGAAAACGATTTCGAAATGAATTGAATTGAAAACGAATTCAAATTGAAAGCGAATTGAAATGAATTCAAATTGAATTGAAATTTGAATTGAATAGAAATGAATTTTAAAATGAATTTATAAAGAAGAATTCAATTTTGATTTGAATTGAAATGGAAGTTGAAATTGCTTTTGAAACGAATTTAAAACTATTTATATAATTCGTTTTAAATGGAAATCGACGAAATATATATTATATATAATATAATGGCCTGAATAGAACGCGCCGCGCCGCGGCAGTTCGCGAATTTCGACCATTTATTTCAAACGGACATAGCGGGAGATCCGACCGTCGGATTCTCCTAAAACCGGAACCGTTGGGTTCGTATCGAAAAGAGCTTTCTAACTAATAATAGAAATTAGAAATCTAACGGTTGGATTTGGAATTATGTCCAGATCAAATTTGAAAAAGGTCGCTGTAAGTGCAGTTCGATGGCCATTGATGGAAATCGACTGTACGGGCCTTGATAAAATTATTAAAAATAGTAATAATTTGTGTAAAATCATAAGAAATGATTTAGAAAGAATTGGGATGAAAAATTCCATATTTGAAAAGATAAAAATAGATTTTTATCGAAATGAACTAGTTTTGAACTAGAATTATAATTCTATTTATTTTTAAATAATTAAATTGAATTCGAAAAGGGTTTTAAAAATAACCAGAATTTCCAATGATTGCATTGGAATGGATTTGAATCGAAATTGTCTTCGGAATATTTCGATGTTGGAATTCGTGATTATACGGATGTTGTTATGGAAGTTTGAAAGATATCTATTTATATCGTTATTTCCAATACGACATTTGTTAATCATAGAATTTGATATTGAATATAAGCCGATATATTTTCTATTCAGAGCCTTGTATTGAATATCAAATGTGATTTGGGTTTGTCGTGAATGGTGTCTTCACTAACACTGTTCTTGAACCCAGTTGAGAAAAGATTAAATCTTTTTGTTTAGATTTAATGAAGTGTACCAATTAAATGATATTTAATTGGAATTGAATTGATATTGATTTTTGGGTTTATCGTGGACAGTGTTTTAAATAACACTTGTTCTTTAACCCGATAATTAATGTGATGTGATTTTGGGTTTATCGTGAACTGTGTTTTAAATGACACTGATTCTATAACCCAGTCACAGATTAAAACTAAGTGGAGTTTTAATGAATCTTTAATTAGATTGAAATGATCGAGAATAGAGTATCACTAGTTTTATTCCAGGCGATAGTTAGATCTTTAATTAGATTTGAACGTGAAATGGTAACGGAATTTACCGATAACACCGTGGTGTTAGATATGAAGTATAACCAGTTTTACTTCATGGGATGAATAGGTTGGGATTGGGAAATTAAAACAAATGATTACTTCGGTAAGGTTCGCTAATCCCGACTAGTTTGAATTGATATTCAAAAATAGATTAAAGAATAAATTCAAGAAATTTATCTTGGATAAAATTAATGGGAACCTTTCCCTATGAATGTGAAATTTAGAAACTAACTGTCGGTTAGCTAAGCAGAATGGTTTTCTGGATATTGATCTGATGTTGGTTTCGGCCTTCGGGGTTAATATTTGGGGAATTATTCTCTTGATTAATTTACGGTTAGTGACTGATGAATTGGAATGAGGCGTATGTTGTGTTTGTGTAACACTTATTTAAATATACGCGAGTTATTCGGAAAGACCGGGTTTATCCCATTCTGAATAACTGATACGACGATAAGTCGAAGATGAAGACGGTGGTCGAAGACCAGAAGTCTTCATATCGTTCGGGTGATTACTGATGATCTTGATTGGGCTGTACACCCAAGAAGATGGAAACAGTTGGCGATCGTCCAGACGTGCTTGGAGATCGATGGATATGCGGGGTACTAGGTGCCTCCGGTTTCGTTCAGACCCAGAACGGACTTGTAAATGGACGGTGTGTCTGACATTGGATTTTAGTCCGTGTGATTGATCTCTATTAAATATATATCTGTTTGGCGGCGGAGAATTTATTCTCTTGCTTAACGCCCTTCTCTGAGACGTACGAGCTCAGGGGTTATATATTGATGGATATCAAACGCATGGAGTGAATTGCCTGTGTGGCATGCCTAAGTGGCAATTGATCGAGGCTTCTGTTGAAAAGCAAAGTCTTGTGGTGATGATCAAAGCACGGCCTTTGTGGCGTAGCTTTGTGTAACGTTTACTTCGCGAGTTTCACACCCGGTATGAACCAAAAACGGGAGATGGACCTCAGGGAGGACTTGCGTTTCTTTCTAGCTAAAAGTGGCGTCAATGGTTTTACACGCCCTGACGAGTTTGACTTATGTGGTTGTTGCTGTTACGAGCCGCCTCGGTTTGATCGGACGATCCGGGTCCGATGGAGTCATTCGTTGGCTCGTTCGCGCCCCAAAGGGCGGGGAGACGTATTGTTCAGGCATAATAATCCACATCGGTGGACCGGCCCTGACGATCCAGGGGCAGTTGCGGCTGTTCCTGAGACATGGTAGGCTAGACTGTCTCGAATCGGTAGAGGACGATCCCTGGCCTCGGTTCATAGACGGAAATCCAATTTCCAAATACGTGACTTTGCGGTTTTATTTGTAAACCTATATATGGTGACATAGTGGGATGGGGCGCTCATGCCGCCTATGATTGATACTTATGATTTGAAGTTGTTTTATACACTATGCACTTATAATAATATCAAACGATTTGTTTTAACCGTATCAAGCATTCTTTGGCTGTTATAAGGGAAAACCCTATCCTCGGTTGCGTTGCATTGTGTGATGGGACCTGGGTCTTATAACAGCTTCATTTTTCTTTATTTAGCATTGCGTTGTTTGTTTTATGCACTGGTATTCTTGGGAGGAAACCCGTTCCGTGTTATACGGCGTGGTCCCATGATTTACCTAATGATTTAAAATAAAGATTAATAACTGTTTTAGTTCTCACACCAATCACATGACTGACCTGGAGTTTATTGTTTTAACCTAAACTCTGGGTGCCCTTATTTTGACATGGGCAGCTAGTAGTTTTGGTTTTGCAGATTTATATTCACAGGATCCTGGTTTACAGCTGGAACGATGTCCGGAAAGCTTTGTATCCGTATATCTCCTTCTAGTTGTGTATTGTATTATTTTCCGCTGCGATGTATTTAAATGTAATCTCTGATATTTCTGTGTAATATTCATTTATACTCTGTATATTCTTGTAATCTGATGCATTGTTGTAATATACAATGAAATGTTCTTCTGTATGCGTCCTATTTTGTGGCTTGTTCTCGAATTATCCGCCACCTTCCTTTACGGGGAAGTTACGGGTCTTCACAATCACCTATAATGAAACCTTCAACCATCGGACTCATTGTGACACCCCATGTCTGTTAATGTCACTCACAAAGGGAATGCATTAAGTTTCGTGTAGCATTATAGGTAAACAGAAACAGAAATATTACAAGACAGATATAAAAGATGGCAGTGAAATTTCAAACTTTATTTAACATAAAGCAACATGGTTAGAAAACATCACATGTCTGAAATACATAAAAACCATTACATCATCGAAACTACTGTCTTGTACTTTAAAACATCGGAGTACATAAAAGAAGCAAAATTCCCCACATAAAATATAGCTATAGTAGCAAGGATAGGAGCTTGAGCCATACATCTAAGCAGCTCCAGCAAAATGAAAGCTGAATCATGGTTAAGTCTGAGTATTTCCACCCTAAGAACATAGGGGGGAAACGAAAGAAAGAAGAGGAAACAAAAAGGGTCAAACATAAAGTCTGGCGAGTCCAGTTACTTTTAGCAAGTAAATAAGTAAAAGTATCATGACAGGCATATAAAGTGGATAAGAGAAAGATAACAACATATAAGGCAGGTATGACAAGGTAAACATGAAAGAGCGTATGTACTTCTCTAAAGATTTCTTTGCACTAATACTAGTATCACCAAAATGAGATGATCCCAACAACTATAAGATGGTAGACTTAGGCATACATCCAGATGTATCTTAACCACTACCCTAATCGATCGGCTCCCTACTCCGCGTAGATACTCTGTGACGACCCCGCCATAGGATGTATCACGTCCTACAGTGGCAACCCTTCGTTGATATACACAGCCGTATCTACAGGTGTCACGATCGTCTTAGATCCCTCTACCTGACCCATGCACGCACATGTCCTCGGTCGGTTTGTGCCGCCCACACCATCCTCCTTGTTTGGATCTCTTACATTCAGCCCAGTAAACATGCCCCAACTCCGACCTAGTTCGGAGTACTCATTTGATACCTATTAAGGGTTACTAACTTAAATGGGTCCCACACAATATGATACAAACTCTCCCCCTTGTCTTGTATCTCCACTAGGATATCCATCGGTTATGTATACCACTAGGTGTCTTTAATTACACAACCCTATCATTTCTACAAGTTATGCTTACCCTAAAAAGGTGTCTTTAATTACATAACTCTAATATTTCCATAGGTTATGTATACCACTGGGTGTCTTTAATTACATAACCCTATCAGGTTAAGTTTGTGGGCCTATATGTAAATATTACCCACCCCCTCAAATTTACTTAACCCACCCACTGTTCAACCAAGTTTTACTTAACCCCAACTTAAGTTTATATTCATACAATCCCTATGGATTCAACTAGGTTAAGCATTCAAGGTTTATTACCATATTTTCATCTATGGTTATGGTATGTTAGACCTCCCACATTAAGCCTACCATTTATGGATGTTGGATATGCCGGGCGGGTCTGGGCAGATTTATTCCTCAAATTGGGCTTAACCTCGTGTCTTAGCACGTCTCGTATTTGTGCACCTAGACCTCCCACATTAGATTCACCACTTGTGGTCGCTGGATATGCCGGGCGGGTCCGGGCAGACTTCCACCACAAGTGCAATCTAACCTCGTGTCTATGCGCAATTACATTTTCTAATTACTGTAATCCTAGGCACTCCATTATTAGCCAATTTTACTTATGTTGTTACAGGTTATAGGTTTCATGCCCATTTTTTTCAATTATGTTAGTGAATTATATGTCCAAATTTATATACATAAACATTATTAAAATTTTGCCAATTTTCCCCTTAACAAGTTATACCCAATTTCAATGTTTTTCCCTACGTTCCCAAACTAGCGCATTCGCATAATTTAGCGGCATGCCTAGGCTCGAGAATAGCCTAGCTATATAAAATAAAAAGGGAAAGACGAAGGGAAGATGACTGAGATGATTATTCTAACAAAACTAACATAAGCATATGATGGCATATTGATAAGATGGACATATAAGAACCGATCGGTGAACTTGTGATAATAAAACAGGTTCTAACATAATAGGGATGTCATAACAAGCATGATTATATATAAATAAAGGTTTAGATGTCCAATTAATGATAGATCTAAATTAACCACAACGTGATAAGCATAAGATGATCCAAATAGCCAATTAGATCCATAATTAAAAGTAGATCTGACATGATAAAGGTTGAGATCCAAGTTACAGTTATAGATTCACAAATTACAATAGATCTTATATGATTCAATCACAGGCATAGATCCAAATTACAACATCATGGATTCAAAAATTACAATAGATCTGATATGACTTTTAATTATTTAAACCTAAAGGCAACTAAAACTCACAGCGTTTGGATCTAGAACAATAGAAGGAGAAAAGTAGTTGATGAATCTCAGATCCACACTTGAATCTCTAAATTTGATTGCAGAAGAAGAAAGAGTTTTGATTCAGTCCAGGCGCTGACAGCATTTAGGCCTCCATTGATTTTCAGTGAAGCAAACAAGAGAAATGAGCCTGTATTTATAGTTGCCAGTCTCAAAACCGACCTAGCCACGTCAGCCCTAGGGGGGTCGACCCACCCCTTAGGGGGTCGACCCTGGTGTCGACACCCCCCTTGAGGGGTCGACCTGGGGGTCGTCTCCCCTAGGCGTTAATTTTCCCACTCACCCAAAATTCTGGAATTTAAATGATTTTGAACTTTCTGGACCTGATTTTGAATTCTTGGACCATATATATATATATATATATATATACATATAATTATCTTGCATGTATACAAACATCAAACCCTCATAGCTTCTTCATACGGTGTCCACTTTACGCAAACTATTGACCAAAATTTCGAGACGAATGCGATGGTGAAGTCTATTTCCCTTAATTCTGAATATTAAATTAATTATTATTTAATTTATCCTCTTTTAGTGTTGTTAAAATACGGGGTGTTACACTCATACTCACCATAGCACTGAACAATGATTGGAAGATCAAGCATCTAGATGTCAACAATGCCTACTTAAATGGAAAATTACATAAAGAAATATTCATGCAACAACCACAGGGCTACACTCAAGATCCAACACTTGTATGCAAATCAAATAGAGTAAGCAAGCATCTAGAGTTTAGTTTGAATGACTCAAAGCAATTTTAACATCATTGGGATACTCACCTACCAAATCTAACACATCACTCTTTACAAAAATCAGTGATCCATCTACTACTACATATTAATATATGTGGATGAATTAATTATCACATGTAGTTGTGAAACAAAGATCAGAAAGATAACTGATTACTTCAACATTCAGTTCTCAATAAAAGATTTGGGTGAGTTATCCTATTTTTTGGAATAGAAGTTAAAAGAAAATCAAACAATGAAATTCATCACTGTCAAAGAAAGTATATTACAAAATTACTGAGCAAAATAAATATGATTGAAGATAATGGACAACCTACTCCCATGTTTTCAAACCAACATTTATCAAAGAACAGGGGGAAGTTATCTCAAACATTAAACAATTCAAGAGTGTTGTAGGAGTATTACAATATGCTACTATAACACGACCTGACATCTCATTCGTTGTTAACAAGGTGTCTCAATTTTTGCAGGACCCCAAAAGTGAACATTGGACAACAGTAAAAAGGATACTCATATACTTAAGGGATACTATCAACTTTGGCATATCATTAGAAGGCAATAAACACCTAAATATTACAGCCTACTCAGATGCAGATTGGGCTATAGACATAGATGACAGAAAATTAATCTTTGGTTACTGCATTTATGTAGGAGAAAGCCTCATTTTATGGTGTTCTAAGAAACAAACTACAATTTCTAGATCCAGCACAGAGGCAGAGTATAGAAGTGTAGCTAGCACTACTACAGAAATTATATGGATACAATCCTTACTAAAGGAATTAAAGCTTTCATTTAACAAGAATCCAATAATTTGGTGTGATAATCTAAGTACAATCTTTATGACAATTGATCTCATTCAATACATTCAAAAAAATCATATAGAGATTGACATTTATTTTGTTCGAGAGCAAGTTCAAAAGAAAAATATACAAGTTAACCACATTCCAGCTTATTATCAAAGGGCTGATATGCTCACTAAATCTCTTTCAACCAAAAGCTTTCACAAATTCAGAGAAGAACTCGGGATTAAAGAATTTAAACCAACTACAAAATAAAGTTCATGTTTTTATACCTGAAGATCAACCAGAATGTTGAAGAGTAAAGCTTATAGTACCAATGACTTGCAATCGTTTGCTGATTCCACATCAAGTCTTCATCTTTCCTACTTTACAAGCTTAGCGCTTTCCTCAGATCACTTTAGCTCATAAGAAATTGAAAAATCTGGATGAATTATACTTACACCAGCAAATTAGGGCAAACAAACCTAACCCTAATTTGATGGGCGGTAATAAGATAGGAAAGTTTATACATACAGAAAGTATGTAATAAGGGTAGCTTTTGCATATTATATTAAGAAGTTACATATATTTCCTATTTCACATTGGGCTGTTAGCATGGGTCGTTTCTATAAATCCCACTACTACTTAATACTTTATGTATAACTAGGAGACTTATCATTGTAATATTTGTATCTCTACCACCTTAATTCAACAATAATATAAAGCATCATATTCTCTTCAATCACTCTTGTATTTGTAACCCTTAATTTCTAATAGTGAAAATATCAAGAAGATATTAAATTAATGAAATGTGATCGTACGTTGAGGCATTGGACATTGATTTCAAAGCATGCTTTGATGATGACTTGGACATTAGTTGGGTGAGAGTAGGGAAACTATCAGTATCAGAGAGCGTAAGGTGTTTTTGCGGCTTTCCAAATCTAGTGATTAGTGTTCCCAACCGTGGCAATGGCTAGTATCTCGGGGATTCAAAGACACAGCCCGAGTGAGAGCCAAAGAAAATTTACAACAGAGACCATAAGTCACAATGGTTAGTTATACAGATGTTCCCATATCATCCATAAGTTATGTTATATTTTAATATAGTCATAACGTTTATATTATGAATACAAACGTATTGAAATATTGAATTAAAATCAAAATCAAAATCAATAAATTAAAAACTAAATTAGATTAATAAGATGGTATATTAAACAATGACAAATAAATAAATATTTTGAATTAAATTAAATAAATTGAAATATTTATAAAACATTTTTATTAATAAATTTTAATTTTAATTTTTTTTAACAAGTATATTTCACGTAATCACAATATAAGATCTTACGCAACTAAATAAAAGATTTTTTTTAAAATGTCTTCACTTTAGCCCTACCCTATGCGATTGTTCCAACAAAACCACATGTCATCTTATAACACTTTATAATAGTTCAATTATATGTCAAATTTGATAAGATAAAATTTATTATGTCATGTAAAATCAATTCATTTTCTTTTAGGTTTTAATTTTCGTTTAGCATATGCATTAATATATAGGGACAGTTTGACTAAGGTCTAGTTTAAGTTTCAAAATACAAAAAACTTCTTGTGTTTAAACCATATAAATTATGCCTCTGTTTTTTTTAAATCATCAAAAAAAAGTGAATATTAGGCTCACATCCCTATTTCCAAACTTAATACACCTCACATCCACCAATAGTTTAATATTCACTTCCACCTCCTGTTTTTTCTGCCGTCTCCACCTTTTGAAGTACTTCCGCCTTCCAGCTTTGGGTGCTACGCATTTTTCACTTTCTAGCCAAAAAAAAGCGGCTATGAATAAAAAAATCAAAAATCATGAAATAATCCCAGAAGTCCACGCGAAGAAAAAAAATTGTTGCATATATGTATGCAACTATTGCTATTAGTTGCATACATATATGCAACAATTTGAATATACTTGCACGTAGACAGACCGCCTCTTGAATAACTGCATACATATATGTAGTTTTCCTGTATAACTGCATATATGTATGCATATAGGTGAAAATATATGCAAAAGTGAAAAGTTCCACTACAGTTCGTTGTTTTCAAATAATTGCATGGGTAGATGCATGTTCTTACAATATGTGCATAAATGTATGCGTTTATACTGCAGTTTTGACGTAGAATTAAAATAAATGCACACATGTATGCAACTTATTGATTTATATGCATCTTTTGATGCATTTTACTGCATTTCATTGTTTTTTATGTAATTCTTGATTTTGACGTTGTTTTTGACATTCTTTAGGTCTAATTTTTTTCCAGAATAATTATTTTAATTAATTACGAATTTACATGATTTTTTAATATTTTTTTTATGAATTTTCAGAAAATATGGACCTAATTTACAATTAGTTTTTGACCGGATGTGAGCCTAATTTAAAACCTTAACAGGGACATGTAAAAAACGCACCCAAAAAAAAATCAAAATTCAACGTAAAAAATCATAAAATTTCAAAACTTAATTTAGTACATTATCATCATCATATTTATGTAAGAAAACCAAAAAAATGCTTCAAAAAAAAACTAAAAATATTCACATTTCAGTGCAATCATGCATTTTTTTGAGAATTTGCCGACATTGCAGCAATTATATCAAAATATTGCAGGCTTTCATGCAGTTTTTATTAATTTTTTAAACTTTTAAATTTAATGCCTACACTTATCTAAACATTCTATTATTGCTAAAAAATTATCAAAAAATAATGAAAATTGCATATAAATGAAAAATATTTCATTTTTAGTAAAATTGCAGAAAAGGAAGTAACTATTAGTAAAAATTGCAAACACGTCTATAATTTTTCCATACACTAACAAATGTCTACAATACACTGTAAAATAGTTGCAGATATGTCTGCAATTATTTACAATAAGTGCAGACATTGTTGCACTCGTTTTTTTCATTTTCAATACTTGCAATGCACTATGTGAATAATTGTAGAAATTTTTGCACATATTGGCAGAAATGCCTGCACTTATTCACAAAAGGTGTAGACATACAAAAAGCATAGACATTTTTGCAATTTTTTCTCTTAGAAACCTTTCATTAATATTTACAATTTTTTTAGTTTTTATTCTATTTTATGCAGTAGCGCAAAAATCACGAAATAATGTTGTTATAGTAAACCAAATAGTCACTTTGAATGAAAATTTAGGGAGGGATACATTTTATAATATGTTTCATTTTAAGGATGTCTCCCTAATTTTCACTAAAATGTATGTAGCATGGTCTGTTCCCATGCTTGATGAATATTTTTTTTTTTAATATGTTCACTTTTCTTATAGTCCTGATTATCAACTTCCCGACAAACCTTCTTTTTCATCCGATTTAACCACATAAAAAATTATTTTCTTTTACATGCCTATGCATTCACATTTCATTCGTTTTCTTAATATCATTAACTAGAGGAATTTTCTCTTTGCATTTACTCTATGTATCATTTTCGATTTTGATATTTCAAGTTGTTCATGATATCTACTTTTGGTTTGCTTTGTGTTCCCTTTGTTGTTAGGGTTAGATATGACGGTCATCGTTTCAGATCTAATAGTATATGTGCACCTAATGTAATGCTAAGGGTAAAATGTTTCGTGCTAGTGGTATATCATGCTCGCCTATTAACCATCAAACATATTCTTATCAAATTACAGTCTTCACACAACGCCAACCCCTAAGCAAGCACTGTGAGGTCCTTAATACGTGTATCCTTTTCATGACATTTTTACTATATTACCATCTTCTAAACATTACCAATTAAAGTGGTACTAAACAAATGGTAACAGATTTGATTGAACAACATGAAATTATGCGATACGATAATGGTAATTAACCATTAGCAATAATAATTACCATACCTACCCCATACCTTAAACAATATATCTATATATTCTGATATTTCATTACATATATTCATTACATAACATTAAACTTCTAATATATAATGGTTTAATAAATTGTCTAGAAAAATGTTATTACGACACAAGATTAAATGCAATTTTTATCACAAATCTTAGAAACAGTATAATGCATAA
Organism: Allium sativum; assembly: GCA_030737875.1. NCBI lineage: Eukaryota > Viridiplantae > Streptophyta > Magnoliopsida > Asparagales > Amaryllidaceae > Allium > Allium sativum. The sequence continues at coordinate 560,344,162 of CM060919.1, read as the reverse complement.
GATATTTTAGCTTCATCCATAATATTTTCTTATATGTTGACTATATAACATAATATATATAAATAATAATATAATAATGAAAAATCAATTTTAATATTTAATATCTTAACGTAAAATATTATAAACAAAAAGGATCTCGTATTAGTAAACGACAAAAGCTTATTACTGACCTCTATCGACTATTACCAACCATGAATCAAGGTGTTAGTTTCTAATTACATTGTTTAATAATGGTATGACTTTTCTATTATCATATAAGTCAGTATCGTGATGCTTTCAAATGCAAAGTTTCAGTAACAAATTGGATCCGCTCTTGCTTTTGCACAGTTGTATCTTAGATCTACGTACGTGGCAAAATAATTTTCCCAAACAATAATGTTTTCCTGTCTCTAAATGCCACCATAGCTCAAATAGCCTTACGTCCAACTATGGCATTCCTATAATATACTGCAAATGCCAATTTTATTCCGACCCTGTTTTTAATTAGTATCCCCCCAAAACAGAAGAAAGCCCATATACTAATGAAATTGCTTAGTAGCCCCCTTATTTCCAAAACTACCCTTCCACTCATGTAACTCTCCATTCTCTATGTCACACAAGCAGTATCGAATAAGGGAAACATTTCGAGTGCAGGGAAGATCATCGATTTTGCTCAATTCGCAGGGGATTTGGGTCAAAGAACTATACTTTGAACAAGGTAATTTCCAAATTGATTTTAGGGTTGTTGATGTTAGGGTTAGATATCGATTTTGATTTAAGGGTTATTGGATTTCGATTTCAATTTTGATTTAAGGGTGGATTTCATGTTGTGGATTTCACTTGAAAAATGTTGGTTAATTTAGTAGGTTGATTTCGTTAGAAATTTAGGGATTATTTTTCATGGTCCAGGTTAGCACGCAAGGATCGTACGTGGAAAAATTAGTAAACACGAAAAACAGAAACGTGGAAACATTTTCATCCACGTATATATCGTTCGTGGTAATGAGATTTTCCACGTAAAGTATCTTCGTGGTTACATGCAATGTGAAGTTTACCATGTATAGAGTTAATGTGGGAAAAATAGCATTCACGTCTGAATTATGCGAGGAAACATTGTTACCCACGTTGTTCTTGTATGTGGTTTGCTACTTTTCCACGTTTGTTATATACTTTGTGACCTATAGTATTCAAAAAAATACAATGTTGTAAGTTTAGTAACTTGATATATGCTGCTTATTTCCAGATGGTTCCTCGTAAACAAATGATTGCTTCCGAAGGAAGAAGGAGAATGGGGAAAGCAACCAAAGTCACAAGTGTGGACATGTATAAGGATAGGGACGATGAGCAGCAAGATGAAGATGAGTAAGAGTATACAATTGCAGCAACACAAAGTGAAGATCAAGAAGAAGAAGAAGAAGAAGAAGAAGAAGAGCAACAAGATGAAGATGAGGGTAAGGGGGATGGGGAACATGGAGATGGTTCAGAGAGTAATGCTGGAGAAGAAGAAGAGGATATAGATGACAGTTCAGAGAGTGATGGTGAAGAAGCTGTAAATAAGAAAGGAGGACCAAGAACCAATGACATGATTAGAGAGTTTGATACTCATATTGCTTCTACGATATGGACTGGACAGGTATGTGGCTAATAATTTTAAATAATTGAATTTTGATTACTTCATTTTCTAAATTATAGATTTATTTGTGTAGGAAAAAGCACCGCTTACATGTGTCAACCATGCATAAAAGGTATCGGAGTGGAAGATTCCGGATAATGCTACTAGATTCAAAGCCATCATCGAGTTGTCAGAATTATATCCCATTGTTAGCACTTTGTTGACATGCTTTTTGGTTAAAGCTGTCACACGTAAAGTTCCTGGTTAGCAACGCGCTCAAGCGTCAAAAACATCATCATAAAGCACAAAGAGATTTGGTCGAAGTTGCATCATAAACATAGAAAGGGCGAGAAACCTCTTTAATGACCTCTTTTGGGCCCGAAAACATCAATACGGTGCTATGCACAATAACTCTTGTAGCCCTCTGAATTAGCTTCAGGTACAACTCTCGTTTGACCAAACAGACTTACGATTTGAAAGTTACGTCCGTTTCCGTGAACGTGTGCAGTAATTTTGGATCCCTTTGTAATCTCGGATACATAACTCTCTAGATTTTGGATCCCACCATTTGTTAATTTGACTCCCTTCAGTTCAAATCCCTCAGCATCCGACTCCGCGCAATAGAGAATTCGAGTCCCCCCTTTAGGCCTCCATACCATAACCCCGGGATACGATTTCGTATCCCCTAAGGGATACGAAATCTCGTATCCCTAAGGGGATACAAGATCACCGTATTCCTTGGGATACGAACTCATATCCCTAAGAGGATACGAGAATTTTCATTCCTTAGGGGTACAGGGCAACCGTATTCCCCCAGGGGGATAAGAAATCCTCCTATACACTGAAGAGGGATACGAATTATCTGCTAACTACTCTCCAAGGATACGAATTTCTGGTTCATGGGTCCCATTTCCTACCTACTCCACTACCAACCCTCTAATATAAATACCCCCAAGCATGGCCTTCATTGGGATCATTTTTTCCTTGAACTTTTGGACATCTCGAGCTCCAAAACCCTCATTAATGGCTGCCATCTCCTTCTTTACGGCCATTGGACATGGCATGGACAACTAAAACGTGGTACACACATTTTCCATCAACTTTTGGACATTCACAAGGATAATTATGCTACTTTTGGGCTATTTTGGACTTCTTGGACATTAAGGATAAATTTGGACATAGTTGACCAAGTCAACTCACTCAACGAAGAAGAAGAAGAAAGCTATTTCAGTCAAAGTTTGGGACTAACATATATTATGTTGTCCTATTGTAACACTTTGTAATCGAATATTGTCTAAACTTGTATAACTTTATAATCAACAAATAAATGATGAATGATTACTATGAAGTGGACGTAAGAGTTAGTGTCGAACCACTATAAAAAGCTGTGTCTTCCCCACATTATTTTACTTTTGATTTGTTACATCTTTGGATTACTGTGTTCATACTACACTTACACTTTGGGTGTTGGTGTGCGACAATTTTCCACATCAACACACTTGCTACAAGAGTGTTAACAAGTATTTGATCTCGGCTTTCATAGAACGATGATATACACAGACTAATACTTTCCATTACCATTCAGTAAGGTGAATATTACTTTTGATGATGTAGCTTCTTTATTACACATTCCAGTTGAAGGTAAACACATACAAAGTAGGTCATATGACATGGAGCAGGCGGTTAGTATTGTTTCAAAGTATCTCTAGGATGGAAATGAATGACCGGTTTGGTTATAGACTAAGTTTGTCTACATTATATGATATATTTGAAGATGTGAGCGATGATTGGATTGATCGGGCAATTAGGCATGTTGCTCGCGCATATTTGTTATTTTTGCTTGGCAACATGTTGTTTTCTTATAAAAGCAAGACTCATGTGCACATTTCCCTCCGGGATCCACTTAAACACTTGAACTTTGTCAACACATACTCATGGTTTCATGAGCACTAGCTTTTCTCTATAAATAGATTGGATTAGCGACTCGCATGGGTGTGAAACAAATTGTCGGATTTCTTTGTTTACTTGAGTCATGGATATTTGAGCATTTTCCCTACTTTCATTCATCAACAAATATATACTATGAGAGTACACCACGTGCTGCTCGAAGTATCCGTCTATAGATTGTGGTGCTTCACTAGTCGATCTACGTATATTCCTCGATAACATTCAAGTTGAACAATTAAATATCTTCATTTATTCTATAATTAATAATAGTAATGACACTATCATCCATCTAGAGTTAATGATTTATTACAGTTAGAAATAATGATTATTTTTTTGGCATAGCAGAATTAATGATTTCTTACATCTTTTAATAGGTTATTTTTTGTTCTTATATTTTTGCACGACACTGTCATCCATTCCATCCTATATCTTGCAACTAGTGGTTGCATTCTCTGCTTGAACATTGTAGAGTCGTATTGTCCTGACAGAGTACTTGAATAGTTTGGCAGAGTTCAGAACATTCTTATGGCCCCTACTTCTCCTGTAGCATCAAATGCACGTCGAGGTACAACTTCTACTACATACACTCAGGTGCGTTATCAATTTTTGGAAAGTAAATGGGAGAATTGGTACAATTGTGTGATAGTAGAAGGGCGTAGATAAGTACCGCTCCATTATTTTTTGAGTTACACAGATGATTATATGGAATGGTATAGGGAACACGGTGTCTTGCGGGTTCATAATCCATTACTCATATCGGATAATGTAGTGACTGGAGCTTCACATTTTCAGCCGACTTACAATCAGTTGTACACGGTATGTTTCGTTTTGGATCACTAGGTACTATCATTCCATACTATGCTTATATTCAGTTTAAATTCTTTTTTCCTGACCCTTCATGATGTGCATGGCTTGTTGAATGAACCTAACTCTCAAGTTGCTAATGCTAGAGTTGTTGTTGGACGCTACTTCAGGCGTCATGTTTAGACTGTTTACCAGTTTCAGTTTGATGAACATGTATTTTGGATGTGGTTTGTAATGTAATGACTTTAATGTTGAATTTGGATAGACATGGTTATGATTATATGATGTATTTTGGATATGGCTTGCTAATGTAATGGATGTTGATTATTTGACTTGTTATAATGGTTTCAATGTTGTCGATCATCATATTGTTGTTTTACTGTAATGACTGTAATGTATTATTTTTTCCTGTAATGACTATAATGTATTGTTGTTTTCCTGTAATGACTATAACGTATTGCTGATTCTTCGTCACCAACATCTTTTATTCTCTGTATTTCTGAATGTATCAAATCAAGAGCCTTGATAGAAACAATCCCCCGTAAATTTTTGAACTCTCATATATGAAATATGTGCTTAAATTTGGTTAAACTTTGCTCGAACGATACTTAAAGTTCGGTAAATAGGAGTTCCAATAATGAATTCATCTTTGTCCAAGCTTGTTCGAAATTGCATTGACAGCTAGCTAATTTTTTTCAATTTAGAATGAGCGAACTCAGCCCTGCATATGACATGCAAAAATGAGTACAATAATGCTAATTATCATGTTGAATAAATATAAACAAAGTAGTAAATAACAATACCGATTAGAAGCATAAATTTCGAAATGCATGTTGCCATCTGTCCATGCTTGTACAAATCGATCTTTATACGTATCCAACCAAGTCTTATGAATATATCTCAAAAGCGAAGTATGATTTGCATACTTTTCATGCAAAACTTGCAGATTCTCATTATAAACAACAACATTCTTTGAACATACCAGCTCATTCCAATCAAATAAAAATAGCTTTTTCTCTTCAAGCTCCATTCCTTTCACTTTCTTTTGCATACGTGTTAGCACATTATTTTTAATGTGCCATGTGCATAACATATGCATGAAGTTCGGAAACACAAATCCAATAGCATTTTCTAATGTTGTCTCTCTATCGGAAATGAAGATTGATGGTAATTCTACTTCACAATCAACCATAACTAATTTCAAACACTCTAAAGCCCATATATAATTTTCCTCGGGTTCTGCAACTAAATATGCAATCGCAATACAGAATGTAAGATCTGTGCAAGTAACCCCAACAATCTCGAGTAAAGGCATTATATACTTATTGGTTTTATATGTGCAATCTAATATAATACCCTCGAAAATGTACGTAGAAAATCCAAGCTGACAGGATGTGCTCAAAAAATATATTTAATAATATATGTTCCGTGTAATATTCTACGGTGCCATTTAAAATAACCAAAGTCTTTCAATTTACTAAGCAAATATTGAACTTGAGAACGCCCCGCCGGCTCTATATAATTTTATGCTTTGATTACGTTGTGAATCATTTTTATTGTCTTACAATTTGAAGGATCATTTATTTTAATGTTCGCTAAAATTTCTTTTGGTTTTACCAAAGTTTCTATGCACCTCAAAAACTATCTTCGTCTCATCTTCCGTTATTCGACCAATATACGAATGACCTTCTGTATTTTTCAATTCTAGATGATTATGAACACCACTAAAAACATATAATTGCCAATCATCTAAAGTATAAAGTTTTTCACCTTTAAGTTTAAAGGGGCAGTTGCACTTTCTGTACCCGTTATTTGTAGGTTGTTCGAGCTTTTATCCTTTCGCTTCTTGCACACACCACTTCATTCGCAACCAAACATAATTCTTGGTTTTTTGATTGAAGCACCAGTATTCGATTTTATAATTATGATAACAAAGCCAAAACATTTTCCCTTATCACAAATCTAATCTACTAATTTTTTTCTAGATGGAAATATCTGCATTCAAAATGTAAAACACTATGTAAGTTGAAATGTTAATCAAATGATGAAAAAAATGTGTTTGAATAGTTTTTTTTCCTTTCAGTCACAACATCGCTCTGTAAAAACGTGGAAAAGCTGTAAACCACGTATTAAACATGCGTGTACCACAAGAAAATTGATTTTTTTTTTGTTGTAAAAATTGGTGGCATTTATTTTCAAATGCAAGAAAAAGTGTTTTCACGACCACTATAAGCGTGGCAAAAAATATTTAACATTCCCGCCTTCGTAAAAATAAGTCCGCGTGTCCAAAATAAACGTAACCCACCTATTCTCTATTCCTCTCCCCTCGTACTTAATTTTATTTTAACCCTCATTCCCTTTTCTTGCTTTTTCCGTAAAAAAAAACCCTAGCTTATAACCACTTTCAATCTACCACTTATTATTTCTCAGTTCAATACGACTTCGTAAAGACGGTCTCGTTCAACGTTTGTATAGATACCAGTAGCAGCGGTGCATCTCAGCGACACTACAAAGCTATTTGATTCAACTCCAAATCATATTCAAGTTTGTGAAATCGCAAAAGATGGAAAGATATAAAATTGATTTATCTTTGTTTGGATCCTATTGTTTAGGGTTTTGAACTGCTAAAATCCGTTGCATGTTGATTTCTACAAGCTTTCTACAACCACAAACCAAAACAGTTGATTTATGCAAGCAATGTTTGTAAATGGGTTCCATATCTGGGTTTTCAAGTTACTTTTGAAATCTGGGTTTTGACAGTATACCAAATTAAATTTATATGCTTATGACCCCTTGTATGCTTCAAATTTAGATGTTGATATACATATAAATGTTTCATAATAATATGTATGAAAGCAAATGCTGTTTGCATTTGAATTGAATGGGTTTTGAACCTGTTTTGTATATATATGTTGATTGCCTGAATTATATGGACTGGAATTTAATCTGGACATTGATTTTAAATGTTAACATGTTCATTTAAATTACTTGATTAAGTACTTGCAACAGGCATATTACACTGATATATATATATATATATATATATATGTGTATGTATGTATGTATATATATATATATATATATAGGAACCTTGCAATGCATGAATTATATATGAGTTACGTAGTAAATAAACTGTGTAGTATATGAATTTTGCAATATGTGATATTATGCAAGTATATCAGAATGTGTTTATGTAAGTTAATTTATTTTATTTTATTCCATCTAATTTGCATGTATAGGAGTATACATAAATACTGAAATATACCATTTGTCTGTTGTGATTGAACATTTAAATCTGAGCTCTCTCTCTCTCTCTCTCTCTCTCTCTCTCTCTCTATATATATATATATATATATATATATATATATATATATATATATAGTGATATACATGAAAGATTACTGCTTTTGAAACACCCCACACTATATCTCTACACCTACTTGTACTTGTTCTGACTGGCACCCCATGATCAGGGTGAAGTGATCCCCTTTTTCTAAAGATCGGCTCCTACTCGCATAATCATACGTGTCATACAGCCCCCAATGATTGTAGATACCTATGCTGGTCCCACCATAGGGTGTATCCAGACCCATGGTGGTGGCCCGACACAATTCTAGAATACATAGGTTATACTATTGATGCCCAGTGCCCTGTTTGTCTGCTTCGAAGTGTGTGCACGCCCGCACTTCGTTAGAACCTACACTGCCGCACCAACCGCCGTCGTTTTTGACCGCTTATAATCAGCCCAGTAGTCGTGCACCACCCTGCCTAGTTTCAGGGTACCATGATACCTAATTGGGTTACTGCTGAAATGGGTCCCCGTTACTAGGGTTTTCTAGTCAAACATGTAAAGTGGTTAAGTGTTTGTATTAACCTAACCCCACCCATCAGTTTTTGTTAACATGTTGAGTTGGTTAAGTGTTTTAATTAACTTAACCCTACCAATCCTAACTTAGCTTTAATTTATTCATTAAAGCACCGACCACTCACATTAGACAGATATTGTTGCGGTTACTGGACAGCCGGTCGGTTCCGGGCAGGTTTACACCGCAACTCAGTCTAACCTCGGGTCCTTCTTGGGCTTAGTGCCTTAACCTCCCACATTGGATAGGTATTGTTGTGATTACTGGACAGCCGGGAGGGTCCGGGCAGGTTTACATCACAACTCAATCCAACCTCGGGTTAAGCACATTCGTATTTTCTAGATTTACATATTTGTTCTTTATATGTTAATGTGTTAACAATTAAATGTTATGGCCCATTTTCAAGTTCATCATTTTTGGTATAAAAATTAATACCATTTAAATGTCACCAATTTATTGTCATGTGCCAATCATGCCAATACACATATTTTCATGTTTAATCCCAACGATATTCCCCCGTTTGTACGTTCGCAAGGTTATAATGAATGTTGGGCTAGATATTTCAGCCCAACTTATAAACTTAGAAGTGAAAGCTAAGAACATGAAATATTCTAAATAACATAAAGGGTGTGTGACATATGAACTTGCAACTTTGCGATCTAATTAACATGGGTTTCAACTTGTCATGTGAACTTGAAGAATCTAATTAAATAGGTGTCACATGAAATGGCCTAATTTAGACTTGCATAAAACATAAGCCTAAACATATTTTTATCTTGGCATAACTTCAAACACAAATGTGACAAAGTTATTACATGTCCATAAAGATGTCTATTTTTGACATTAACCCAAAGTTGTGAACTAGATCAAATCATGTATCCTATTATAACATGAAACTTGTAATGGTCGTGTGAAACTAAATGGTACTTGGCATGGACCCAATTACAAACTTGCAAGGAACATAAGAGCATATACATGGGGTTTAATCATGTAGGCATAATGGTCTTAACATAGAACATGTGTATATAAGTCTTAAATTAGACTTAGAAAAATGTATACAATCTATGTTAAACATATAAACATATAGGTGTAAATCCTAACATTAACCATATACTTTTATGTGATGTTGCCTTCATTCTAAATGTACAATAGGACCAACATCAAGTCAATTATACCACAAACATCCCAATACCATTCACAATACAATCATTTCAATACATAGATATGAATTAGCATCGTTGTTATACAATAGTAAAATTCCATTTCCACTTTACATCGAATAAAGTCTTAATTTTATTCTCATTGGAAAAATCACTATACTTACAATAAACGACGATCTTGAGTTCTGGTTTCTAAGTTCTGAATTTGCAATGCTTTCCTTTGGGTAGACAAACGTTGTTTGAATCTTGTTTTTACTTTAGTTTTGCTCGTCTCTAAGCTTTCTCCAACTGACGGCTACTCTTAGTTTCCTCCCAGCAGCATGACGGCTCTAGCTCTATTTTTTTGTGTGAATTTAGGTTTGAGTATTAGGTTGTATTTATAGAATTTCAGATTGATTTGAGCCGTCAGATGATCATCGAGTGAATCCAGACCATATACACCAAGAGGAGCCAATCAGGAGGTGACAAGTCAGCCCTAGTGACACACCAGAGCTTAGAAATTCGACCAGAACCCGACCAGGCCAGTCAGGGCCTGACCAGGTCGACTGGGCAGGTCGGCCCCCAGGTCGACCACATGGTCGACCTGGTTACCCAGGTCGACCCCCTGGTCGACCTGGGTCCTGGGCGGGAATTTTCCCGCCCAGCCCAGTTGGGGTCTATTTCGAATTTTGAACCGATTTTTGAACTGTTTGAATTTCAAATTGAATTCTGAAACTTCCGGAGGTCATAACTCCTTCATACGGAGTCCGATTTACGCAAAACTCGGACTCTATCTCAAGTAGAATTCCGAGACGAACACAATGGCAAAACTCGTTTCCCTTAATTCTTTTATTTAGAATTAAATTTGTGAAACTTAATGTTACAAAATTACGGGGTGTTACATTCTCCCCTTCTTAAAAGGATTTCATCTCCGAAATCTTCAAGTTAGGAAGAATGTATATCCTACCATCAAATCATCCATCTACTCAACCATCATACACAAGCGTCCATTGTCCTTAAAAGACTTCTAATTCTTCATGATTATATGCATAGTGTGTGTATATGTCCTTACCTAATGCAAAAATTAGGCGGTCTACTGATTCAGTTGACCTCCTTAATGCAAATCATGTAAGTCTCATGAATCCATTATGTATGCAAATTTTTCCCTACTCATAATTCTACATGAGTGCGCAACCATTCATATATATGCGACATCCATGTGACAACACATCAACTTTCAGCCATATACAAGTATGAATACATATATGCATATGCAATATGAAGTGACTGAGCCGATCTAAAACCTAAGGTGTATGTGTATATGCATCCACGAGCAACCACTAGCAACCACTTGCAGCCATCATCCATAACATGTTTTTAAATACATGTTTGAATCCATTAGTTTTCTACCTAAGGAGTTAGGAAAAAGAACTGAGAAGATATACCTAAAAAGATATAAGCATAACTTAAGAAAAAGAGAGATCAAAGATGTACCCTAAAAAAGAAAAGGGTAGGCCGCGCGTATTATGTCCTCAGTTTCCCAAGTCGCGTCTTCCTCGACGTCGCTCCATTGAACTTTAACGAGCTCGACTTCACGGTTGCGTAGCTTTTTTACTTCATTTCCCAAGATACGAGTTGGAACTTTCCTCACAGTTGCTTCTCGTTCTATCTCAACTTCTTCTAGAATGCTTGGCTCCACCACTTCCGCAGACTCATGTAAACACTTTCGTAGGTGAGAAACATGAAAGACATTGTGGACTCCAGCCAACCTTTCGGGCAACTTTACTCTATAAGCCATCTACCCAATCTTCTCGATGATAGGGAACGACCCTACAAATCTTGGTGCTAGCTTTCCTGCGGATCCAAAGCGAACGACGTTCCTTAAAGGAGATACCTTAAGGAAAACCCTGTCCCCAACCTCAAACTCAAGGTCGGTCCTTCTTTTGTTGGAGTAGGACTTCTGTCAATCTTGGGCTCTCTTCATCCTTCTTCGTATTAAGTCCACTTTCTCTGAAGTCTCTCTAATCATGTCTGGCCCAAGTATAAGCTTATCTGTAGACTCCCACCAACAAGTTGGTGATCGGCACGGTCTTCCATACAAGGCTTCGAAGGGTGCCATGCCTATGGTGGCTTGGTAGTTGTTGTTGTAGGCGAATTCCACTAAAGGAAGATGATCCTCCCATGTCCCTACAAAGTCAAGAATGCAAAGTCTCAAAAGATCCTCTAAAATTATGTTCACCCTTTCCGTCTAGCCATCGGTTTGGGGGTGATAGGCCGTGCTCAAGCATAACTGTGTGCCTACAGCTTCTTGCAGACTCCACCAAAACTCGCTTGTAAAGATAGGGTCTCGGTCACTAACAATGCTGGAGGGTATTCCATGGAGTCGAACTATCTCTTTAAGATAAAGAGACGCTAGAGATGAGGCAGTCCTTCTACTCTTGACAGGTAAAAAGTGGGCGCTTTTTGTGAGCCTGTCCACTATTACCCAAATGCTAGTATTGCCCCTTCTTGACCTAGGTAGCCCATCAATGAAGTCCAGTGAAATGTTATCCCACTTCCATTGTGGGACCTCTAGAGGATGGAGCAGACCACCAGGCTTCTTCTGCTCCGCCTTGACTTGTTGGCATATCATGCACTTAGAAACGAAATCTGCCACGTCCTTCTTCATGCTATTCCAAAAGAAAACTCTCTTTACGTCCTTGTACATCTTGTCTCCGCCAGGGTGTATAGTAATCTTCGAATGATGCGCTTCCTCGAGAACCTTCTTTATCAACTCCCTTGCTTGTGGGACGCATAGTCTTCCATCCCGCCTCAACCAACCCTTATCATCGATGGTGTATCTATTGAGGTGACTAGAAGTCTCACCCCTAATAAGCTTATCAATCACATCAACAAGCTGAGGGTCTTCACGTTGTGCAGTCCCTATTGAGTCCAAAAGAGTAGGGCGCACTTCAAGAGATGCTAAAAAACCTGGTACAAAATCAGAGGAGGGCGTAAAGTTAAAACTGGCTATATACTCCAAGCTTTGCTTTTCTACAAAGAGAGGGCTTAGTGTCAGCTTCTTTCTACTCAAGGCGTCTGCTACTACATTGCCCTTGTCAGGAGTGTAGGAAATCTCGAAATCATATGAGGCAAGAAACTCCATCCACCTTTGTTGCCTCAAGTTAAGATATTTCTGTGAGAAAAGATACTTCAAAGATTTATGGTCAGTATACAGTTCAAACTTCTCACCTAGGAGATAATGGCGCCAAGACTTAAGTGCAAAGACGATGGCGGCCAACTCAAGATCGTGGGTTGAGTAGTTCTTTTTATGAACTTTCAATTGTCTTCCACCATAAGCTACTACCCTCCCTTCTTGCATTAGAACAGCGCCTAGTCCCGTACCACATGCATCCGTGTATACTGTGAACATCTTGATTCCGTCAGGAAAAGTTAGAACTGGGGTTGTTGTAAGAGCCCTTTTCAAGCATTGGAAAGCAAACTCGCAATCCAAGTCCCAAGCGAAAGTCAAGTTCTTCTTCGTCAGCCTTGTAAGAAGAGCTGAGATTTTTGCAAAGTCTCTGATGAATTTTCGGTAAAAGCCTGCTAGCCCAAGAAAACTTCGGACTTCGATTGCGTTCCTTGGTGCCTTCCAATCTTGCACCGCCACTACTTTTGTGGGGTCCGCGGCCAACCCCTCTTTGGACACTACATGCCCCAGAAACCTTACTTCTTCTCTCCAAAAGTGGCACTTGGAAAATTTGGCTTTTAGCTGATGTGCACGGAGAGTATCCATAATTTCTTTTAAATGTTAAGCATGTTCTTCCTCATTCTTTGAGAAGATCAAAATATCGTCTACGAAGACAACCACAAACTTGTTGAGGAACTCTCTGAACAACCTGCTCATTAGGTCTACGAAATAAGCGGGTGCGTATGTCAAGCTGAAAGGCATGACAAGCCACTCGAAGAAACCGTCTAGGGTTCTGAACGTCGTTTTATCAATGCTATCTTCAGCTACCCTTAGCTGATGGAACCCAGTAGCCAGATCAAGTTGGGAGAAAACTGACGCACCTACAAGCTAATCAAACAAATCATCTATTCTGGGAAGCGGGTGTCTATTTTTCTTAGTTAGCTTGTTTAGCTCCCTATATTCCACACAAAGACGTAATGAGCCATTTGCTTTCGTGGCGAACACCACTGGAGCACCCAATTCTGGGATACTCCGCCTTATAAACCCCTTCTCGAGGAGCTCCTTAACTTGCTTACTGAGCTCCTTTCTCTCCTTTGGAGCCATGTGTCTAATAGGTAAAGCTACGGGCTTTGCATTATCAACAAGATATATGCGGAAGTCTATTTCCCGCCTCGAAGGTAAGCCCTTCACCTCCTCAAAGACATCCGGGTATTCACGGACCACTCTAACCGACTGCAAATTCTCAATAGAAGCATCAAGCGACTCTAGATAACTAAGCATAACAGCATTCAAGGGATTACAAGAAATTTCTAGAGTGTTACCAAGCCGAGTCAAGAGTTTAACCTCTCTCTTCTCACAATCAAGAATGGCACTGTTACTGGATAACCATTCCATGCCTAAGATCAATCCATATCCCGAGAAACCCAAAACAAAGGCACTACATCTAAACTCAACGCTTAGAATAGAGATTTTCAAATCCAAACAAACCATTGACAAATAAGCTGAGCCCCCAATTGGATTTGAAACAACCAAGGGATCTTCTACCATACTAGTGCCTAGGTGTAGAGATTCTACTAAATCAGATGAAATAAAGGAGTGTGATGTGCCAGAATCAAAGAGAGTGTGAACTGGATGATCATAAAGATAAACTACACTTTCTACAGAAATATTACTACCTCGTTCCTGTGGAGGTGCCACCAGTGCGTGAACCTGTCCCCCTGAAGTGGATCCAGCCCTCTGTCCCTGCCCTCGCTTCTTTGGGCAGTCCTTAGCCAAGTGTCCAGTCTCTCCGCAATGAAAGCAACCATCACTCATCTTCGCTTTCTTCTTTCTGCAGTCTTTCACTATATGTCCAACAATGCCACAGAAATTACACCTTCTCTTTTCATGGGACTTATTGTTCTTCCTGCCTTTCTTGAAATCTGTTTTCTTAGCCTGTAGACCTCTTTCTTTTCTTGAGAAACTTCCACCTTTGCCTCTTTCTTGCCCTTGTCTTCCTCGTGTAGCAATGCCATGTCCACCAAGCTTTCATAAGTCGCTCCCGTGGGTACATGGGTCATAACAAGGCTGTGTAGAGGCTCATTCAGACCTTTGATGAAGCGAAGAGCCTTCTTGTGTTGGGTGTTTACTAAATCCAGCCCAAATCTGGTCAACCGATTAAATTGATTGACGTACTCCTTGATCGTCATACTTGCTTAAGAGTTAGGAACTTTTCCATCTGCAGGCTTCTTTCAGCTTGGTAGAGGAATTTCATCTCAAACCTCATCCTGAAATCTTCCCAAGTTTCCACTAGTCTCTCAGCATTGGTGATATCCCACCAATAAGAAGCTTCATCTTTAAGCAACCACACTGCCAGCTGTATCTTTTGCCTGTCGTCAACTTCGAAGATGACAAACAAATCTTCGGTCTCCTTTAGCCAGTTTCTTGCTACTACAAAGGATTCAGTTCCATAAAAGTCCTTCCCACCCATAGCCTTGAAGTCTCTACATGTCTTTGCGAAAGCATTTCCATGAGGAGGAGGAGGAGGAACCACTGCCACTGGGGGAGGAGGAATGTCTGGTGGGCCCGCGTCATTGGCCCTAGCCTCTAGGTACGTTCTGAACCAGCCAGGTATCGGTACTCCTTCTGGAAGGTTAAGATCTCCAGACATGCTGAAACAAAAAGGAAAGATTCAAAACGAAGGATAGAGAGATAGTGCATATGGCTTTGGGGGATTATGCCTTTTTAAAATATCAACAATTTTCTTGGAAAATGCTTCTTTAAACTTCTCTTTTGAAAATAGTTTCAAAAACTTTTATCTTATCTGGTAAACCTATGCTCTGATACCAAGTGAAACACCCCACACTATATCTCTGCACCTACTTGTACTTGTTCTGACTGGCACCCCATGATCAGGGTGAAGTGATCCCCTTTTTCTAAAGATCGGCTCCTACTCGCATAATCATATGTGTCATACGGCCCCCAATGATTGTAGATACCTATGTTGGTCCAACCATGGGGTGTATCAAAACCCGTGGTGGCGGCCCGACACAATTCTAGAATACATAGGTTATACTATTGATGCCCAGTGCCCTGTTTGTCTGCTCCAAAGTGTGTACACGCCCACACTCTGTTTGAACCTACACTGCCGCACCAACCGCCGTCGCTTTTGACCGCTTATAATCAGCCCAGTAATCGTGCCCCACCCTGCCTAGTTTCAGGGTATCATGATACCTAATTGGGTTACTGCTGAAATAGGTCCCCGTTAATAGGGTTTTCTAGTCAAACATGTTAAGTGGTTAAGTGTTTGTATTAACCTAACCCCACCCATCAGTTTTTGTTAACATGTTGAGTTGGTTAAGTGTTTTAGTTAACTTAACCCTACCAATCCTAACTTAGCTTTAATTTATTCATTAAAGCACCGACCACTCACATTAGATAGGTATTGTTGCGGTTACTGGACAGCCGGTCGGTTCCGGGCAGGTTTACACCGCAACTCAGTCTAACCTCGGGTCCTTCTTGGGCTTAGTGCCTTAACCTCCCACATTGGATAGGTATTGTTGTGATTACTGGACAACCGGGCGGGTCCGGGGAGGTTTACATCACAACTCAATCCAACCTCGGGTTAAGCACATTCGTATTTTCTAGATTTACATATTTGTTCTTTATATGTAAATGTGTTAACAACTAAATGTTATGGCCCATTTTCAAGTTCATCATTTTTGGTATAAAAATTAATACCATTTAAATGTCACCAATTTATTGGCATGTGCCAATCATGCCAATACACATATTTTCATGTTTAATCCCAACAATATTCCCCCGTTTGTACGTTCGCAAGGTTATAATGAATGTTGGGCTAGATATTTCAGCCCAACTTATAAACATAGAAGTGAAAGCTAAGAACATGAAATATTCTAAATAACATAAAGGGTGTATGGCATATGAACTTGCAACTTTGCGATCTAATTAACATGGGTTTCAACTTGTCATGTGAACTTGAAGAATCTAATTAAATAGGTGTCACATGAAATGGCCTAATTTAGACTTGCATAAAACATAAGCCTAAACATATTTTTATCTTTGCATAACTTCAAATACAAACTAGCATGTGACAAAGTTATTACATGTCCATTAAGATGTCTATTTTTGACATTAACCCAAAGTTGTGAACTAGATCAAATCATGTATCCTATTATAACATGAAACTTGTAATGGTCTTGTGAAACTAAATGGTACTTGGCATGGACCCAATTACAAACTTGCAAGGAACATAAGAGCATATACATGAGGTTTAATCATGTAGGCATAATGGTCTTAACATAGAACATGTGTATATAAGTCTTAACTTAGACTTAGAAAAATGTATACAATCTATGTTAAACATATAAACATATAGGTGTAAATCCTAACATTAACCATATACTTGTATGTGATATTGTCTTCATTCTAAATGTACAACAGGACCAACATCAAGTCAATTATACCACAAACATCCCAATACCATTCACAATACAATCATTTCAATACACAGATATGAATTAGCATCGTTGTTATACAATAGTAAAATTCCATTTCCTCTTTACATCGAATCAAGTCTTAATTTTATTCTCATCGGAAAAATCATACTTACAATAAACGACGATCATGAGTTCTGGTTTCTGAGTTCTGAATTTGCAATGCTTTCCTTTGGGTAGATAAACATTGTTTGAATCTTGTTTTTACTTTAGTTTTGCTCGTCTCTAAGCTTTCTCCAACTGACGGCTACTCTTAGTTTCCTCCCAGCAACATAATGGTTCTAGCTCTATATTTTTGTGCGAATTTAGGTTTGAGTCTTATGTTGTATTTATAGAATTTCAGATTGATTTGAGCCGTCAGATGATCATAGAGTGAATCCAGAGAATATACACCAAGAGGAGCCAATCAGGAGGTGACAAGTCAGCCCTAATGACACACCAAAGCTCAGAAATTTGACCAGAACCCGACCAGGCCAGTCAGGGCCCGACCAGGTCCACTGGGCAGGTCGACCCCTGGGTCGACCTGGGTCCTGGGCGGGAATTTTTCCCGCCTAGCCCAGTTTGGGTCTGTTTTCGAATTTTGAACTGATTTTTGAACTGTTTGAATTTCAAATTGAATTCTGAAACTTCCGGAGGTCATAACTCCTTCATACGGAGTCCGATTTATGCAAACTCGGACTCTATCTCAAGCAGAATTCCGAGGCGAACACAATGGCGAAACCAGTTTCCCTTAATTCTTTTATTTAGAATTAAATTTGTGAAACTTAATGTTACAGAATTACGGGGTGTTACAGCTTTTAAATATAGCTAAATAATGATAGGCTCAAAGAGTGGCACCTTACAATTATTAATACATGCATACCTTGTGTTTGAAATTAGGATATGCAAGTGAGCATACATATATACATAGTGCAGGTGATACTGTGTTTTGTATGTGTGAAGCATGAGCACATATGTTTATGAGGGGTGTATTTATCAAGTATGCATTTATTCCTATATGTATATATCAAGTGTGTGTGAACATTTCGAGATTTCTTGGGAATTACCAAAGCAAGTTAATTATGTAGCCAAGAGGTCTAACATTTCGAGCTCAATTTATCTTAGGAGTTACTAAATTAAGTGACTACATTCAATGGATTGAATTAATTCGAAATGTGACACTAACATGGTTGAATCTCCTATCAAAGTTCATTGCTAGTGTATAGTAGTGCTGTCAGGAGGTATATTTCAGATCCATGTCACCAGATGTTTAGTATTTTTAGGATAATACGAGTTATTTTCATGAAAATGGAACATTCACATATTATTAAGAAACAAATCACGAGTTCTATGCATGTAAGTGGAGGTAAAAGAGGTATTGACCTAGATTTCTGCGGTCTGGTTGAGGAAACACTTCGAAATGATGAAAACTATAAAACATAGTTTTTCGTCATTAAAAAGCTTTGAAATTTAGTAACTCAAGTTCTGAATATCAATAAGTTTCAACGAATCAATTTAATAACTCCCAAGATGATTCGAGTTTAGTTGGTTTGTTAACTAGACCAAATTATTAAACAATAAGGGGTAAAAAAATATTCATTGATATGATCAACTTTATCATTTCGAAGTGTTTCCTCAACCAGTCTACAAAATGCTTGTTCAGTACCTCTCTTATCTTCAGGTATACGCGTATAACTCGTGATTTAGTACTTAATAAAACGTGAGTGTTCTATCTTCATGGAATTTGGTCGCGGTATCTTAAAGTTACTGAACACCTCGTCGATGGTTCTGGAATATACTTTCTGGCAGTACTACTTAACAATGTCAGGATCTTCAAAAGTTTATCTTGGCTATGCCTTTTTTTCCTATAGTGTTGAATGTTACATATAATAAAAATTTCGTACTTATCATAAAAATGTTCATATAAGTGTTACATTGGTTAACAGTACAAGGATTGTATAACATATGTTATGTTTATGACTATACTTTTATATAACTGATACATATCATACAAAATTTCCCTACATGCTCAGGAGAAGCATTATGTTACATAGGGGAACTCAGTTTCTTCTTAGCTGATTGCTCAAAGGGGTCGAAGACAATTGGTTATAGGCTCTTGCCCCATCAATATCAATAATCGAGATTGCAATAATTTGTGTTAGGCCATATATGATTAAGTTGAACCTGAACCGTATTTACAATCTTGATATTGATATTAATAAGGCTAGAGAAACGTGAATTGATGTGGGAAATTGAATAGAGAAACCCACCTTCTTCCAAGTATTTTATAGGTGGCTTAGTTTGTATTTAACCTAGAGAGAAAGGTAGTGTTATAGAAGAAATGGTTATACTGTACCAGGGGAGTTTGAGATTATTGCGGATACTTGTTGCAACTTCCAAAGGTAATGTTATTACTGATTATTTATTTATTTTCTTAGAAACTGCTGGTAATAATTTGAGTACATGATGAGCATAAGTCGAGTAAATCCTGTGTACATGTTGGCATTGCAACTCAGGTACAGATTCTCTGTATATAAATTAAAATATATGATAGGCTTTTGAGAAGTAGGAATCAGTACAGGCACACAAAATTTCTAAACAGAACCAAAAACAGAACATGATATTTGTCTAAAACTTCGTATTGGAACAAGGAATTAGTAAAACTCAAGCATATATAGTTTTATCTAATTGCGTATTGTTGATTAATTATTTGTACATTAATTTATGTATTGTTTTTGGGGTGTATCTACTATTTGTTTAGCTTAAATAGGACTGGTAGGATACAAAAGTTAGCCTTCGTCCATGAAAGAATTTAGTGCGTGCAAGTTACTCTATGAATTCGATAATAGGTACCAATTTTGATAACTTTACAATTTTGTTTGCTATGACACAGTTTGATTTATTTAACCATTTTGCGGTGATTTATGTCATCTTCTGTTTATTTGCAATGAGTAGTATACTAGGGAGAAGGGATTTGTTTTACTTAACGCCAGATTCTTTCAAGGGGTTAAGAAAATTTGAGTTATTGTTGGTAACCTCAGGTGAGTTCTTACGTATGCTTATTCCATTTTTTGTTGTGTCCTACTAGTTTTTGTGTTGGAATGATTACTGCCCATAAAGCCGGGGGTAGAGCTAAAAGCCCTTAGAATAGAAGCGATCAAAAATATCATATGCCATAATTTGTCATCAATAGAAACTATTCGATATGTTCACTATTACCTTATACTGCTTATTCTTTATAACTTTGTTACGGCACTTCTAATGTTGAGAGTCCTACATCATAGTTAGAATTTTTTTCTGATGTACTTGTTGATTTCAAAGTGTAGATATTTCATGGTATCTTAGATGCAGCAATTTTTTTTTGGCAAAGCTGACTGGTTTTTACGGTAACTGCAAACACCTTTTATTATAACCAATAATAAAAATACAAAAATGAACATGTGATATTCAGCTAATTTCTGTTTTTAAGGTGGACCGTCCACCGCTTACGGAGTTTATAGTGTTCCGTCCGCTCTACCTAGACAGGCTTAAGGCACCAGAGCTAGTTAATAAACTAGGCTACAATATAACGCTCCGCGCAGGGAGAATATGACCTGTTACATTCCATACTACACTATGTAGTGAAAAACATTTTCTTAAACAACACATATTCATGGGTACAAATTACATAAGGTATGACATACTGCTATAACATAAGCAGGTACAAGATAACATCCGCAACAATGGAATTCTCGAGCTCCACCCCAAAAGCTGAAGCATGAACTGACGTAGAAGGCTCCATGAAGAGTCCCATCATAGGCACTAAATCAGAATAAATCTAGGGAAGTAAGTAGAAGATTAAAATTCACCAATACTCAAGCAAAAACATGCGCCAAAGCGTCAATTGTATTGCAGAAGATCAGTGAACACATTGATTCCATAACACCAAACACAGGATAACCCAAAGAAGCACCAACGAATCACATAAGCTGAACACCAAAGTACGAGTGAAACTATAACACCCTGTATTTTCTGTGAATATTAAAATTAACAAATCTAAGAACACTTAATTTTAATAGTGAGAATTAAGCAAAATGGGTTGCGCCATTGCGTTCGTCTCGGAATTCTGCTTGAGATAGAGTCCAAGTTTGCGTGAATCGGACTCTGTATGAAGAAGTTATGGAGGTTAGAAGATTTCAAGTTTAAATAGAAATTAAATTAAAAATAATAATTAAAAGTCAAAAAAGTTCGAAATTCAAAATTCGGTAAGAGCGGACTGAGCGGGAAATTTCCCGCTCAGAGGTGTCGACCCCCCCAGAGGGAGTTGACATAGGTGTCGACCCCCTATAGTTGAGTCGACATAGGTGTCGACCCCCTCTGTAGGGAGTCGACCCCTTTTGAGACCCAGTTCCAGTGACGAATTTTTATAGCCCTAAGCTGATGTGGACTTCTCTGATGGGCTGATGACAAATTCTAAGGTATTAGGGCTTATGTGTCATGTTGTGGTTGGCTGGATGACACATCTCTTTGGTTTGGATGGCTCTGATGACTCCTAGGTTGGTCTAACGGCTCATATTAATCTAGACTTCTATATAATCACCTCAACCCTTAACCCTAAACCTCATAATCCCATTTTATGAAGCCATCATGCCGTCCATCTCCAAACTAGCATAGCCTCCACCTTCTCCAAATTAGAAATCAAGTTAGAAAGCTCCAAACAAAGTTAAAACTAGAGAATCAAACGTCTACATCAAAGGATAGCTTAACAAATTCATAAATCAGATCCCAGAATACAAGATCCGCCCTTTTTCTGTAAGTTCACGTTATTTTCAGATTTAAATACCTAATTGTAATCTTGGCATGTAATAAAATGAATCTAAGTCCATGCTTGATGATAAGACAATCTTTTCAGATTTATCCCTATCTTTCTATCGAATCTATGATTTTACATGCATAAGAAGTTATTATATCGATACAATCATGCCTATCTTTGTTGTTCATCAGGCATATAATCCTTTTTGGTTCATGATGTTATTCTTATGCATGCGATAATGATTGTATCAGGTTATTCAAGAATCTATCTTTGTTGGAATTAAATTTCCTGTATTAGGTATGTTGTTACATGCCTATTTTTATGCCTATTCTTATTTTTGCTCCTTCTCTCTCTTCCCCTGTTTCCTTTTTCTTTATGAACCTGGGTTACCTTCGAACCTAGGCTGAAATCGCGAAATACGAACGATTCGAATACGGGGAATATTTGGGTATAACCTATTTTGGGTAAATATTGGGCATAATGTAATTGGTGAAATAATTGGGCGTAACATATTCGGTGAAATTGTTGGGCATAACTTGTAATTGATATTGGGGCATCACTACTATTATTATAACTACAAGTTTGGGTTAATTGGCATGTAAACCAAGTTTTGGGCGTAAACAGCAAACTGGAATATTAGATCTAGATTGGGCATAACTATTAGTTGGGACGCCAAGCATAAAGTATATTGTGATTTTTGGAGCATGACTATTATTGTAAATTTGGGAAGATTGGATGTAGCCTATTTTGATTAATAACTTGTAACTGAATTTGTTGGGTATAACTTGAGAATTGAAACATGACTAGTTTTGTGAAATTGAGATAATTAGCATGAAAAATCTAGACTTAGACATGTACGGTAAATAGGTAAATTGGTTAAAAGAGGAACATGCCTAACCCGAGGTTAGATTGAGTTGGGGTGTTAAACTGCCCAGAACCGCCCGGCACATCCGGTAACCGCAACAACACAAATCTAATGTGAGAGGTTAGCGCATTTAGCCCAAAACCTGAGGTTAGAATGAGTTTGCGGTAGAAGTCTGCCCGGAACCGCCCGACACATCCAGCAACCCCAAACAACAGTTCTAATGTGAGAGGTTAAGGCATTAATGAATGAACTAATGCTAAGAAACAAGACATGCTAAGAATGAGTAGGGTTAAGTTAATAAGAAACACTTAACCAATATTGCATGATGAATGAGTAGGATTAAGTTAATAAGAAACACTTAACCAATATTGCATGATGAATGAGTAGGGTTAAGTTAATAAGAAACACTTAACCAATATAACGTGATGAACGAGTTGGGTTAAGTTAATAAGAAACACTTAACCAATATAACATGATGAACGGGTTGGGTTAAGCTAATGGGAAACACTTGACTAATATAACATAATGAATGAACAGGGTTAAGTTAATAGGAAACACTTAACCAAATCAACATGATGTGTGGGTGGGTTAAGTTAACATGAATGGGCAACACTTAACCAATATTACATGAACAAAGTGGATAGGATTAAGGCAAGCTTAACCAATAATACAGATTGACTTGATAAGTAGGAGGGTTATGTAAACCTTGGGTAGGTGGGTAATATTAGCACATATAGGCCCACAAACTTAACCGTTAAATAAACATGTTTGAATAAGTGGGAGGGTTAAGTACATCTCGTGTAGGTGGGTAATATTTGTATATATAGGCCCACAAACTTAACCAGTAGGAAACCCTAGTAACGGGGACCCATTTCAGCAGTAACCCACATAGTTGTATCATGGTACCCTGAACTAGACAGGGTAGGGCACGATTACTGGGCTGATTATAAGCGGTCAAAGTAGCGGCAGGTGGTGCAGCAGTGCAGGTTCCGACGGGATCACGGGTGTGCACGTATTCCAGAGTGGGAGAATTAGCCACTGGGCATCAGTAGATATAAAGCTGTGCATCTTGATCATGTCGGGTTGCCACCTTAGGGCTTGATACACCCTATGGCAGGACCAGCACGGGTATCTACAAGCAGAGGGCCGAGCGACACAAACTAGAACTAGATCGGTACGAGTAGGAGCCGATCGGTTAAGGTAGTAAGGATACATCTAACATCATCTTGGTAATTAGGCGGATTGAGGTAAGACCCTCATACTAGATGTACACCTGAAGGCTACCACAATTACGAGGTTGGGATCACCTTATTATATAACACAGGATACTAGTTGGACACTAGTTGAGAATACGAATCATTCTATAAAAGAAACTAGTTAGGATGCTAGTTAGTTGGTGCAGAGATATAAAAATCAGAATAACAGGGTAGTAGCGAAGCAGAGAAAGAGTAGAAGTGCATTCAGTTTATCTTGCCTTATCATATCTTATGCTAATCTTATGTTATCTTGTTATCCCTGTTATCACGGTATTGCCTTATATTCAGTTTATTCATGTCATGTTACTTTTACCTGTTTACATACTGAAAGTCACTGAACTTACCAGACTTATGTCTGACCTAGTTTTTTTCGTCTCTTTTCTTCCGTTCCCCCCCAGGTAGTTAGGGAGGGAATAGCTCAGCTTAGTTTGGACCATTTCTCTCCAAGCTCGAAGATAGTCAGCGTACTGCTTTGGACTCTTTTTTCCACTGCTATGGTTGGCTCGTGCTTTTTTGGGGAATATCACTGCCATTTTATGCTTCTTTATTTTATTAAACAAGACAGATACTTTGTTGTACTGGGTATTGGTGTTTTGGTATTGGAAAACAATCTTTGTACAAGCTGTTTACCAAGCTGTTGTTTTATCAATGAAGTAAAGTTTTATTTATTTTCCCCTGCTTTATTTGTCTGTCTTGTAATTTATCTGCATGTTTTACCTATAACGCTTCACTGAAGTTAATGCATTCCCTTTGTGAGTGACATTAATGGAGGTGGGGTGTCACACTTGGTATCAGAGCTAAAGGTTACCAGAACAGATGAAATATTTTTCAAAAGCATATTTTAAAAAGGGGTGTTTTCTAAAACATGTTTTAAAGAAGCGTTTTTCAAGAGAAAAGTATTGTTTTTAAAGGGCATATTCCCCAAAGCCATATGCACTATCTTTCGATTCTCTATTTGAATCTCTTCCTCCTTTCTTTTCGCCATAGTTCCGTAGGCATACGGCACATGTCGTGGGGCGAAGTAGTGCCCAACCTCCATCTGTAGCCGCCGTAATTTCACCTCCAGCTAATCTTCTTTCAAGCTTTGTAGGTTGTCGTGCGATGGAGGTAGTTTCTAGAAACTTGTCAACAAGCTATACAAGGTTAGTAAGGATAAGAAGCTTGTTGATACGGCTTAATCCACGCAGAAGGAGAAAGGTGAAAAGAAAGAGGCCAAAGTGGAAGAATCATAAACAAGGGATTGGAATATAAGAAGAGTGGAAGAAATAATAGATCCAACGACAAGAGGGAGTGTCTTTTCTATGGTATAGTGGGTCATTTAATTGCAGGAAGAAGAAGGCAGGTTGTTGTTTTCAGTATGGTGGAGCAGGGCATCTTATCAAGGATTGCCCGAAGGACAAGGACAAGGGCATGATCTTCTAGAGGGCAACTGCATGCTCTCACTGCTAGTGTACCTAAGAGAGGTAGGAACGTTTCTGTTGAAGGTTTAGTTTTTCTTTTCAATCATCCTGTTAGAACTTTGTTTGATTCTGGCGCTTCACATTCTTTTCTATCTACTTCCATAGTTGAGTCTCTGCACATTAGTACTTGTATAGTAGAAGATCCCATTATTGTCTCAAATCCAGTTGGTGGTTCGTCTCATTTATCTTTGGTTTGTAAGGATTTGAGAATAGCTATATTAAGTATTGAGTTTAAGTGTAATGCTTATGTTTTTGGTTTCATGGGTTATGAGTTGATTCTAGGGATGGATTGGTTATCCAGTAATGGTGCCATTCTCAATTGTGAAAGGAGTGTAGTTAGACTTTTGACTCGCCTCGGTAATACCCTCGAAATCTTATGTAACCCTAAGAGTTCTGTCATGCTTAGTTACCTAGAATCTCTTGATGCATCTGTTGATAGTCTGCAATTCGTTCAAGTAGTCCGTGAGTATCCCGATGTCTTTGATGAGGGTTTACCCCCAAAGCGCGAATTAGATTTCCGCATATACTTGGTTGATAACGCCAAACCAGTTGCATTAACCGTATGACACATGGCTCCTAGGGAGAGGAAGGAGCTCAGCGAGAAAATTAAAGAGTTGCTTGAAAAGGGGTTCATAAGGCAGAGTATTTCTGAAATGGGGTGCTCCCGTAGTGTTCGCAACCAAAGTGGGTGGTTCACCTCGCCTATGCATGGATTATAGGAAATTAAACAAGCTGACTAAAGAAAAATAGGCACCCACTTCCAAGAATAGATGATTTATTTGACCAGCTTGTAGGTGCGTCTGTTTTCTCCCAAATAGATTTGGCTATAAGGTTTCATCAGCTAAGAGTAGCTGAGGACAGTATAGGCAAGACTGCTTTTAGGACCCCTGACGGTTTTTTTGAGTCGCTCGTCATGCCTTTCGGTTGGACGAATGCACCCACTTATTTTGTTAACTTGATGAGTAGGGTGTTTAGGGAGTTCCTTAATAAGTTTGTTGTAGTCTTCGGGGACGATATATTTTTATTTTCTCAAAGAACGAGGAAGAACATGCTTTTCATTTAAGAGAAGTCATGGATACACTTCGCGCACATCAATTTAAGGCGAAGTTCTCGAAAATGTCATTTTTGGAGAGAAGAAGTAAGGTTTCTAGGACATGTGGTGTCCAAAGAAGGGATAGCAGTAGATACCGCAAAATTAGTTGCGGTGCAAGACTGGAAGGTCCCAAGAATGCAACAGAAGTAAGAAGCTTTCTTGGACTAGCAGGCTAATATCGGAAGTTCATTAAGGACTTTGCAAAGGTATTAGCCCCACTTACTGGATTAACGAAGCAGAATTTAACCTTTTCTCGGGATATTGATTTTCATGTCGCTTTCCAATGATCGAAGATGGCTCTTACAACGGCCCCAGTTTTGACTTTTACGTTACGGTAGTAAAAGGTTTAAGGTATACACGGATGCATGCGGCATGGGGCTAGGCGCCATTTTGATGTAAGAAGGAAGGGTGAGGTCGTAGCGGATGCCTTAAGAAGAAATTTTTTGACATCAAGTCCTCTTTATGTGAAAAGGAAAAGTTCAGAATACACATCAACCTTTGATTTTGAAACCTTCGGTTAAGTTAGTAGTTGGCATCGCTAGGAGTAAGACCTACGCTTTTGGATCAAATAGGGACTTCACAAAGAAAAGACTCTCAGATGGTTGACGCAATGGATAAGTTAAGTAGAGAAGAGACCTCCAATCACCTTAATAACTACACTTGGTAACATGGTTAGCATCTGTTTATTTTCAAGAGATAGTTCTTCCACATGGAATACCCTCTAGTGAATTTTGGAAGACCTTTTTAGCATGACACAACAGAAGTTATAGTGCCGAGTATACTAGAAGGAGAAGGGGTGGAGCGAGAGGCGACAGTGAAATGAGTTCCAACTCATATTTTGGAAACAGAAATTAAGAAGCTACGCAATCGTGAAGTTAAGACAGTCAGAGCACAATGGGGTGAAGCTCAAGAAGATGCGACTTAGAAGGCTGAAGACTAGATACGCGCATCATACCCTTTTTGAGGGTATATCCTTGATCTCTCTTTTTCTGTAAAGTTCATTTGCATGCTAGTCTTTATCTTTTAAGTATATCCTCTCGGTCCTATCCTCGATCCTTAGGTAGAAACCAATGAATGTAAACATGTATTTGAAACATGTTATGATTGATGGTTGCAAGTGGTTGCTAGTGGTTGCTCGTGGATGCATATACACACACACTAGGTACTAGATTGGCTCAGTCACTTTCATATTGCATATGCATATATGTATTTATATATGGATTGAAACTTGATGTATTATCATATGGATGTTGCATTTGTATGAATGATTGTGCACTCATGTAGAGGTTATAAGGTACGATTAGGAATAATTGCATACATGATGGACTCATGGCACTGACATAAATCACATTTAGGAGGTCAACTGAATCAGTAGACCGCCTGATTTTGCATTAGATAAGGACATATACACACACTATGCATACGATCATGAAAGCATTAGAAATCTTTTTAAGGACAGTGGATGCCTGTGATTGATGGTTGAGTAGATGGATGTTGGATGATAGGATACATTCTTCTTAACTTAGAGATTTCAGGGACGAAATCCTTTAAGGAGGGGAGAATGTAACACCCCGTATTTTCTATGAATATTAAAATTAACAAATCTAAGAACACTTAATTTTAATAGTGGGAATTAAGTAAACCGGGTTGCGCCATTGCGTTCGTCTCGGAATTCTGCTTGAGATAGAGTCCAAGTTTGCGTGAATCGGACTCCGTATGAAGAAGTTATGGAAGTTAGATGATTTCAAGTTTAAACAGAAATTAAATTAAAAAAAAAGTAAAAACAATTCGAAATTCGGTAAGAGCGGGCTGAGCGGGAAATTTCCCGCTCAGAGGTGTCGACACCCCCCAAGGGGAGTCGACATAGGTGTTGACCCCCCTATAGGGGTGTCGACCCCCCTATAGGGGTGTCGACATAGGTGTCGACCCCCCTATAGGGAGTCGACCCCTTTTGAGATCCAGTTCCAGTGATGAATTTTTATAGCCCTGAGCTGATGTGGCCTTCTCTGATTGGCCTGATGACAAATTCTAAGGTATTAGGGCTTATGTGTCGTGTTGTGGTTGGCTGGATGACACATCTCTTTGGTTTGGATGGCTCTGATGACTCCTAGGTTGATCTAATGGCTCATATTAATCTAGACTTCTATATAATCACCTCAACCCTAAACCTCATAATCTCATTCTATGAAGTCGGTATGTCGTCCATCTCCAAACTAGCATAGCCTCCACCTTCTCCAAATTAGAAATCAAGTTAGAAAGCTCCAAACGAAATCCAAACTAGAGAATCAAACGTCTACATCAAAGGATAGCTTAACAAATTCAGAAATCAGATCCAAAATACAAGATCCGTCCTTTTTCTGTAAGTTCACGTTATTTTCAGATTTAAATACCTAATTATAATCTTGGCATGTAATAAAATGAATCTAAGTCCATGCTTGATGATAAGACAATCTTTTAAGATATATCCCTATCTTTCTATCGAATCCATGATTTTACATGCCTAAGAAGTTATTACATCGATACAATCATGCCTATCTTTGTTGTACATTAGGCATATAATCCTTTTTGGTTCATGATGTTATTCTTATGCCTGCGATAATGATTGTATCAGTTTATTCAAGAATCTATCTTTGTTGGATCTAAATTTCTTGTATTAGGTCTGTTGTTACATGCCTATTTTTATGCCTATTCTTATTTTATGCTCCTTCTCTCTCTTCCTCTGTTCCCTTTTTCTTTTATGGACCTGGGTTACCTTCGAACCTAGGCTGAAATCACGAAATATGAATGATTGGAATACGGGGAATATTTGGGTATAACCTATTTTGGGTAAATATTGGGCATAATGTAATTGGTGAAATAATTGGGCATAACATATTCGGTGAAATTGTTAGGCATAACTTGTAATTGATATTGGGGCATCACTATTATTATTATAACTACAAGTTTGGGTTAATTGCCATGTAAACCAAGTTTCAGGCGTAAACTGCAAACTGGAATATTAAATCTAGATTGGGCATAACTATTGGTTGGGACGCCAAGCATTAAGTATATTGTGATTTTTGGAGCATGACTATTATTGTAAATTTGGGAAGATTGGATGTAGCCTATTTTGATTAATAACTTGTAATTGAATTTGTTGGGCATAACTTGAGAATTGACACATGACTAGTTTTGTGAAATTGGGATAATTAGCATGAAAAATCTAGACTTGGACATGTACGGTAAATAGGTAAATTGGTTAAAAGAGGAACATGCCTAACCCGAGGTTTGATTGAGTTGCGGTGTAAAATTTCCCGGAACCACCGGCACATCCAGTAACCGCAACAACACAGATCTAATGTGAGAGGTTAGCGCATTTAGCCCAAAACCCGAGGTTAGAATGAGTTTGCGGTAGAAGTCTGCCCCGAACCGCTCGACACATCCAGCAACCGCAAACAACATTTCTAATGTGAGAGGTTAAGGCATTAATGAATGAATTAATGCTAATAAACAAGACATGCTAAGAATGAGTAGGGTTAAGTTAATAAGAAACACTTAACCAATATAGCATGATGAACGAGTGGTGTTAAGTTAATAAGAAACACTTAACCAATATAACGTGATGGACGAGTGGGGTTAAGTTAATAAGAAACACCTAACCAATATAACATGATGAACGAGTGGGGTTAAGTTAATGGGAAACACTTGACCAATATAACATGATGAATGAACAGGGTTAAGTTAATAGGAAACACTTAACTAATACAACATGATGTGTGGGTGGGTTAAGTTAACATGAATGGGCAACACTTAACCAATATTACATGAACAAAGTGGATAGGGTTAAGGCAAGCTTAACCAATAATACAGATTGACTTGATAAGTAGGAGGGTTAAGTAAACCTTGGGTAGGTGGGTAATATTAGTATATACAGGCCCACAAACTTGACTGTTAAATAAACATGTTTGAATCAGTGGGAGGGTTAAGTACATCTCGTGTAGGTGGGTAATATTTGTATATATAGACCCACAAACTTAACCTGTAGGAAACCCTACTAACGGGGACCCATTTCAGCAGTAACCCACATAGATGTATCATGGTACCCTGAACTAGGTAGGGTGGGGCACGATTACTGGGCTGATTATAAGCGGTCAAAGTAGCGACAGGTGGTGCAGCAGTGCAGGTTCCGACGGGATCACGGGCGTGCACGTATTCCAGAGTGGAAGAATTAGCCACTGGGCATCAGTAGATATAAATCTGTGCATCTTGATCATGTCGGGTTGCCACCTTAGGGCTTGATACACCTTACGGTGGGACCAGCACAGGTATCTACAAGTAGAGGGCCGAGCGACACAAACTAGAACGAGATCGATATGAGTAGGAGCAGATCGGTTAAGGTAGTAAGGATACATCTAATATCATCTTGGCAATTAGGCTGATTGAGGTAAGACCCTCAAACTAGATGTACACTCGAAGGCTACCACAATTATGGGGTTGGGATCACCTTATTATAACACAGGATACTAGTTGGGACACTAGTAGGGAATACGAATCATTCTATAAAAGACGCTAGTTAGGATACTAGTTATTTTGTGCAGAGATATAAAAATAAGAATAACAGGGTAGTAGCGAAGCAGAGAAAGAGTAGAAGCGCATTCAGTTTATCTTGCCTTATCATATCTTATGCTAATCTTATGTTATCTTGTTATCCCTGTTATCACCGTATTGCCTTATATTCAGTTTATTCATATCATGTTACTTTTACATGTTAACTTACTGAAAGTCACTAAACTTACTAGACTTACGCCTGACCTAGTTTGTTTTGCCTCTTTTCTCTCCCCCCCCCCCC
This sequence comes from Allium sativum, assembly GCA_030737875.1. NCBI lineage: Eukaryota > Viridiplantae > Streptophyta > Magnoliopsida > Asparagales > Amaryllidaceae > Allium > Allium sativum. The sequence goes on along the minus strand of CM060919.1, from coordinate 560,312,880 downwards.
CCCCCCCCCCCCGCTCCCCAGGTAGTCAGGGAGGGAATAGCTCAGCTTAGTTTGGAACGTTTCTCTTTCCAAGCTCAAAGATAGTCAGCATATTGCTTTGGACTCTCTTTTCCACGGCTATGGTTGGCTCATGCTTTATTGGGGAATATCACTGTCATTTTATGCTTCTTTATTTTATTAAACAAGATAGATACTTTGTTGTACTGGGTATTGGTGTTTTGGTATTGGAAAACAATCTTTGTACAAGCTGTTTTACCAAGCTGTTGTTTTATCAATGAAGTAAAGTTTTATTTATTTTTCCCTGCTTTATTAGTCTATCTTGTAATTTATCTACATCTTATATCTATAATGCTTCACTGAAGTTAATGCATTCCCTTTGTGAGTGACGTTAATGGAGGTGGGGTGTCACAGAACCAAAATGAACGAGAATCACCACAAAGAAAACAACTAAAATCAGCGCAATGCATCTCGTGTATAGTCGTTACAAGTGATGACCAAAACACACTGGACACTAGCGAAACTTAGGCGAACATAAACATATCATAACTAAGATAAGAACCCCAAAAACCAAAAGAAAGTACCAAGCACCTAAACAACAAAGACTTCGGCCAGTATATCTAAACGGACATGGATAAACTACCGACAAGACAAAGCAAAATGAACATTGAACTCCCTTACAGTTGAATTGTACCATCACAAACCTTGACTGAAATGCGAAACAAAATGAACTAGTAGAGAGTTGTTGCTCACGTTGAAACTCCACATCAGTGTCAAACACCTATCCATGGCCAGAACTACCAGTTGAAGAACAAGCATCGCTTGTAATTACCTAAAATAGCAAATGGACAGAGAATTGTAGGATGTCAGAATAGATTAAAGGGATAAGCTTGTTGGGTTGATGAGGTCAGGGAAATCGGGTTTTTGGAGTTCAGATCGGATTTCGTGTCAAGCTTGATCTGAAAAGAAAGTTAGGGATCTCACAAAACCTCACGCAGTGCGAAAACATGGTTAGGAAAAATGAGAAGAGGAAGAAAATTGAAGAAGCAGATGAGAAATGTTGTGAGAAGAGAGAGAACGGAAGAAAAGAAATGTAAACCATGTCGCCATTTACAAGGTTCTAGAGCTTCAAAGCTTTTTGATAGATGCAGCATTTTGAACTATCAGATCAATTATAGGTTAGTTTTCAAGAACAACTTTAAATTTTCTAACATATTTCATGGTATCTTAGATGCAGCATTTTGAACTATCAAATCAATTATAGGTTAGTTTTCAAGAACAACTTTAAATTTTCTAACATGTCTCATGGTATCTTAGATGCACCATTTTGAACTATCAGATTAACTATAGGTATCCAACATAATTTCTCTATGATATGTTTATTTTCTACGAAAGGATGTCGATTAAGTGAGTCGCAGGTTCTATCAGCAATTATTGTTGTGAGACTTGCAAATATATCTCTAAATTTTCTAATAATAGATTGGTTCAAATATTACCAGTTTGGGGTTCAAGTAGAACAATACTACTTGAGTATGATATGCATTAAGTTATATAGTTTTAACTAATCGCTAAACCATGCAGTCACTTAGTGTGGATGAAAAATGGAATGGAGCTCCATTTGCATCAACGTTACGAAGAAGTCGTTTACACGATCATGGATCTCTTTTTTAATTATTATGATTCTTTAATCTTTATCTATGGCATTTTTTTTAAAAGTCTTTTTTTTTACTCATTATTTACTTGTATGCACTACTGTATCGGCTTGTCTCTCTCTATACACACACACACACACACACACACATATATATATATATATATATAGTTCAAATTCTAAGTGTTTGGTTTGCTCGATTTCAGGTACCTACTGTGAATAACAAAATTATAGAGCTAAATGAGATTCTTCTTACTCATGCATTTGTAACATTTCATGAATTAATTATAAAATGTGCACAGCATTATTCATGGTACAATTTTGGAAAACTGACGTAATTTTATGTTATACCCCATGAATATTTCTAACATTCCATATACTAATACTGATTATTTAACAGGAAGCTATGATTATCTCTTCTTCGTCTGTTCTAAGTAAATAAAAGTTTCTAATAGATAGAAAACAGGCATGCACACTTGGACTCTCTTAAATTCTTCATTGTGAGAAATTTTATTGTAAATACTAACCATGAAAATGTAGGTTATGCACACTTGGACACTTATGTATGTTGTGGATGTTTGAATGTGTATGTATTTTGGGGATCTTTGAATATATACGTATTTTGTGGTTGTTTAATATGTTATGTTCAAAAGTGTATGTGTTTGTGTATTACGTTGTTATATAGTTGGAGGCAAAATTATGGGTATGTAACAGAACGCATTTTACGTATCAGAGGATCGTAAAATATTTCTATCTAATTCCCTAAGGGTTGGATCATTCTCATATTTTGGTATGTTGTTTATGGGGATGTGAGACATGTCTATAATTTTTACCAATTTTATTTTTGACCAATTTTCCCCTACCAGTCTTGTACAGGGCATAACTTTTGACTGGGATCGAATTAGGTTCTAAGTTCGGTTTCAATGGAAAGGAAATGGTGTGGCCAATTCCGTAGAGTGGTCACATTAAAGGTTTGGCTCGGCTGTTTGGGAGAAATCGTTATTTTTGTGTTTCATAATTTTTGTTTAGGTTCTTAAGTCATTAGTGAGATGGTGGGAAACTATAAATAGGGGGTTAGAGTTATAGAGAGAGGGTTACTTCTCTTCATTCTCTCATTTGGCTGAGATCCTCCTTGCTCAATCAAATACACCTTTCCACCATTAAAATTCTAGATCTACACAAGAAAATCGAAGATCTACATCGTTTGAAGCTAGATCTATCAAAGTAAAGAGAGATCTCATCAAATTGGAAGGTATGAAGAGCGTTCTTCGCTGCTCGGATTCGTAACTCATCGTTTTTAGGCTTGTTCGGAGAAATGGTGAGTGATATGCATCTCTCATCCGGATTCAACCATGTTATGAGTTGTTTGACCATAGTTTCATAATTTTTAAGTCATTTTCACCTAGATCAACATTATGATAAGTACATTTTCATATGAATCACTATAGGATCTAATCTAGCAACTTATAACTGGTAATCTCCATGAAATTAATATGTTTATGCAAGTTAGATCCGTCATTTTAAGTTTATTCATCATTTTATCATGATTTAGACCATTTTATATGATTTTTGATGATAATTGTCATTTTGAAGTTGTTGTTGATTTCATGAAGTGATTATTGTTGAATTGGATGATTGGATGAATTGTTTTCGTCGATATTATCATTTGTCAAAGATTTGGTCTAATTTGGAGCGGTTTTGGTCAGATGTGGAGTTGGGTCATTTTTTATAGTTCAGGTCATTTTTCTTATTCTCCAAGAAATGGAGCCAGATCGTGCAAAAGAAGGTCAGGGTGTGGGAATTGCTTTAGGCCGTGGTGGAGCATGGACCATTAGATAGCTTGGGTCATGGTGCATCTCTAAGTTGTAGGTCGTGCAGAGGAGAGGTTGGAGTGTGGAAATGGTGATAGGTCGTGCAAGTGTTAGACCGTAGATCGTTGGGAGCTTAGTGATGACGTGGCACTTGGTGATTGGTCAGGCCGCTAAGGCATTGTTGTTTAGGTCACATGAGGTTAGGATCATCTGGGGCTTCAGATCCTGTGTTTAAGGTCGGAGCTTCAGGTCGGGTCGTTGGAAGTAACACGGCCTAGTCAGGTAGTTGAGCGGGTTGGCTTGCATGATGAGATGAAGCAGGTCAGCTGCACTAAGTAGGTCGTGGGTCGGTTAGGTCATAGATCGATCTATGAAGTCAGGTCATGAGCGACATAAAGAGTTTTAATAGCATTTATAAACGTTGCGGGATCGAGATTAAGTGTTGTGGTTTGTTTTTCGTAGCGCGAAGTTTGGAAATGTTATGGAAAGAAATATCGACTGAATGGTGTATATTTTGGTTCGAGAATGGTGATGACTTCAAGGTGTATTTAATGGGGATCGAAGTGATGTGTTCATTAATCATCGTAAAGCAACGAATGTAATGACGACTCAAGGGTGTTTTGGGTTCAATGGTAATGGTTGTGTGATCGTCGTCGATGACGACTAGAGATACCGAAGGCCCAGGAATTATCGTTGCCGTAGGTTATAGCGGACTCAAAGCAGGGGTTACACGATTTCGTTGTATGGTCGAGTACCCTGGGCAGCTCGAACGGGCCTAGATGCATTTCGTTGTATGACGTATGGGATTTTTGCTAGAACCGGGGTTAACCATTAGCCCTTGACAGTTGATGGCATGTCGTAGCCAGTTATACGATTAACGATGGTTTTAAAGCAAGATTGGCAGTGATAGCCAGAGTCAATCATGAATGTTGTTTGCTTGTACCATTACACATAGATTGTCTAACATCGAAGGATATGTTTCTTAGGTGCTTGTCTGATATTGGTTTAGGCCTCTAAGGCTTGTGCTTGGGGAATGTCGTCTCGATTAGGATGGTTTACGTGACATATAACTAGTTGCTCTGATTGATGCAGATTGGTTACTTCTGATTGCCATGAATGAATAGTTGTTCTGGTTGCCATGGATGTATGGTTGTAATGCTTGTTTGTAAAGGCTACCTCTATCCGATGTGGGGAAGATGGGGTTGAAATCTTCTCTGGTGTTTTGGTAGATTGGTTTGTTAGTCTACCTATCCTTGTATACTATATTGATGATGTTAGTCAGTTGTTTTATCGCTGACTAAGACTGTTTTCTGACTCAAGGTTTTGTGTTTCCCTCTTATTACCATGGGTTGTTCATCCGATTTTTGGATGAGCAGACTAAGTAGCAGGTAACAAGTGATATCTTGGTGAGGACGATGCTGTTGTACGGTGGCGAGCAGGAGGTTGGAATGTTATTTTTTTATTATATAGTATTTTTTATTTCCGCTGTTTGATGTTTGACTCTAAGTGCTGTAGTGAGGTAAATTTGTACAAACATTTACGTTGTAATCCATACGTATGAATATTTTCTTTGATTGTCATGAGAATTCAAGTTTCTTCTCAAATATGCTTCACTATTATTGCCTATTGTATATGTTATATTATATGTTATCCTTGCGCTGTAAGTTAAACGACAGGTTCCGTATTGTGTTTCATACCTTGATATCGTCCATAGCTGCCTGGCACGATTTTCAGCACATTATTTCCCTTGTTTAGTGCAGAGTTGTGGATGGTCGTCACATTTGGTATCAGAGCTCTAGTTATCAATTTTAGCCAAAGTTCGAAGATGTAATTACGTATGAGATACGTACTTGTAAATTTCTTATGGATGTATACTATATATTCGTATATAGTATAAGAGCATCTAAACTCCATTAGAAGTTTTTCTCATGAGTTGCTAATCATTCTATATTGCAGATTTAGAATGAGTCGAAGAACATCGAGACATACTGCTAGGGAGGAGGTTGTGCCTGGAGGGGGAAATGTCGGTACACCAGATTACCCAGCCGTGTTTGAGGCCATGATGGAGGCATTCATGAGACAGGTACCCGCTCCAGCGGCAGCCACCGTAAATGTAGGGGTGCAGGTGCCTAGGGTTGTGGATTTTGCGAAGCTGTGTAAAGATTTCACATCTCTAGGAGGAATGTAGTTCAAGGGGACAGAGCCAACTTAAGAGGTTCAAAGGTGGTTAGATGCTTGTATTTTTACTTTTGGAGACTTGGGTATAAATGATGCAACTAAGAGAAAGCTTGCGTCAAGGCAACTACAGGGCAGAGCCATGGAGTGGTGGAATTCTGTTACGCTTGAGACTCCGAAAGATGAGAGAACATGAGAGCATTTCCAAGTCAAGTTCGAGACAAAGTTTATCTCTACTGCTCAGAAGTCTGTTCTGTTCAAGAAAATTGTGGAGTTGAAATAGAATGGTAGACCAGTGCTTGATTATGTTTCTGACTTTAAGGCATTGCCCAGATATGCTCGTTTATATATTGACACACCCTATTGAAAGAACAAGAAGTTTGTTATGGGTCTGGAAACCTATGTAGAAAGGCCATTGGTGGAACATCTTGATGATCCATATGAGAAGATTATGGAAAAAGCTATGAGACATGAAACCTTGTTTCCAAAGGAAGAAACTGCCGTTGTTGCAACTAAGGAAGCTCCAAAACCACAACAAGGTCGTAATAACAACAAGTAGAGGAATCAGCAACAACAGAAGGGAAAGGATGGCCAAAAGAGGCAAAAAGGTGAAGTGATTTGCTACAGCTGTTGGCAGAAGGGCCATTATTCCGAGGACTGTAAGAATCCAAAAGCTGAGAAGAAGTGCTTCAAGTGTGGAAAACTTGGGCATGATAAGAAGGATTGTCCGGAGCTAGAGAAAGGGAAGCAGATAGTGAAGGCTTATGCTTTAGGGGTCGTACCATCTTCTTCAAGAGCTCCCACTACAGAGGAGAAAGGAAGGGTGTTGTTGTTCAAGATACTCTTTCCGTTATAGGTGTTTTAGTTCGAGTGTTGTCTGAAACTGGAGAATCGCATTCATCCATTTGCAATTAGCTTGTGTGCCACTTGGGTTTAGAACCCGAGATTTGTGATAGACCTTTGGTTGTGACTAATCCAGTTGGGGGTTCATCTAGCCTTTGTATGCTTTGTCGTGGTCTTGTGTTATTGAGTCATGGTTGCTCTTTTGTGTGTGCTGGGTTTGGGATTATCTTGGGTATGGATTGGCTCAAGAGGTATGCTGCAAGAGTGAACTGCTAGAAGCTAGAGGTGAGAGTCGGGGATGTGGAAGGGCGAAAGGTTTTGATTCGATGTAAGCCTGAAGATGGTGTCTTCGTAAGCTACTTATATCCGCTTGTGATGCCACAAGAAGACTTGTCATCTGTGTTGATCGCTAATGAGTTTGAAGATGTCTTTGAGGAAGTCAAAGGGTTGCCGCTGCATCATGAGATTGAATTTAGAATCAATTTGGTTGAGGGTGGTAGACCTATCGTTATGCCTCTTAGGCTGATGGGGCCTAAGGAACAACGAGAGTTCGAGCTGTAAGTTCGTGACCTTTTAGGAAAAGGATTCATTCAGAGAAGTGTGTCCGAATGGGGTGCACCACTTGTGTTTGCAACCAAGGCTGATGGATCTTTGAGATTGTGTGTGGACTATCGTGAGCTGAACAAGGTGACCAAGAAGAACAAGTATCCATTGCCAAGGATCGATGACTTGTTTGATTAGCTTCACGAAGCCAAAGTGTTTTCTCAGATGGATTTGGCAATGGGATTCCACCAGTTGAGGGTGGCAAAGGATAGTGTGATGAAGACAGCTTTTAGGACACCATCCTGTTTCTTCGAATGGTTGGTGATGCCATTTGGGTTGATTAACGCACCAGCGTATTTTGTGGATTTTATGAATATGGTTTTCAGAAATCAGTTGAACAAGTTCGTTCTTGTGTTCGTGGATGATATTCTTTTTTACTCTCGGAATGGGGAAGAGCATAAGAAGAACATGAGAGTTGTTTTGGAAATCTTGAGAAAGTATCGACTGAGGGCTAAGTTCTCGAAGTGTCACTTCTGGAAGAGCGAAGTGAGGTTCTTAAGCCATGTAGTTTTTGGAAATGGAATAGCGGTAGATCCTGCTAAGGTGGTAGCAATTCAGGACTGGGATAAACCTAAGAATGCAACGGACGTGAGAAGTTTCCTTGTATTGACAAGTTATTACCGACGGTTTATCAAGGATTTCTCCAAGATAGCTGCACCATTAATAGGATCTACAAAGAAGAACCAAGTGTTCTCATGGAATGCAAAGTATGTGCAAGCGTTCGGAATCCTAAAAGAGAGGCTGACGAGTGCTCCTGTGTTGACGATTCCAAGTGGGAATGAAGAGATGGTGATATATATCAATGCACGCGGTACTAGACTTGGAGCAGTGCTGATGCAGAAGGATGCAGTTGTGGCAAATGCAAGTCGACAACTAAAGTCGCATGAAAGGAATTATCCAACTCATGATTTGGAGTTGGTAGCGATCGTGTTTGCTCTGAAGATGTGGAGACATTACTTGTTGGGAGTTCGATTCGAGTTGTTTACGGATCACAAGTCGTTGAAGTATCTTTTCTCCCAAAAGGATTTTAATCTTCGACAGCAACGGTGGTTAGAGCTTCTGGCATCAAATGATTTTGGTATAGCCTATACTCCGGGTAAAAGTAACGAAGTTGCAGATGCGTTAAGTCGAAGACACGCAAGTTTGTGAGCGAGGTATTCTGAATGGAAAAGCCTTGAGTACTTGGTAGGATTTGATTTCAGACCACGGTGCGAGTTGGAACCAGAAATGTTGGCAAGCTATTCGACAAGACCTGCTCTCATTGAAAGGATTGGAGAGAGCCAAAAGCAAGATGCAAAGCTTGTCGAGTTTATCTAGAAATTGGAACCAGCGGATAAAGAATTCGAGGTCGATGGAGAAGGTGGCTTCGAAAACAAGGACGATTTGTTGTTCCTGATATCGACAGATTGAGGGATGAGGTTCTAAGGGAATGTCATCACTCGGAGTTGACGGTTCATCCTGTTGATAATAAAATGTATCGGTACAAGAAGTTATCTTACTACTGGGAAGGGATGAAAAGGGATATTGGAAAGTTTATTTCCAAGTGCATGAACTGTCAGTTGGTGAAAGCTAAACATAAGAAGCCAAGTGGTTTGCTTTAGCCACTGGAAGTTCCTACGTGGAAATGGGAGCAGATATCGATGGATTTTATCGATGGACTACCTAGAACCAGGGTAGTAAACGAAGGAATTTAGGTCTTCGTGGATCACTTGACCAAAAGTGCACGATTTATTCCGGTCATATCGACTAGGACATCATCGAAGTTGTCTGAGCTTTAAATTAAATGGATAGTTCGATTTCATGGTATCCCGAAGAGCATAGTGAGTGATCGAGATCCATTGTTCATGAGTGGATTTTGGAAGAGTTTGCAAGAGACTTTAGGAACTGAGTTATGTTTGAGTATGACTTATCATACTCAAACTGATGGTCAAACCGAGAGGGTTAACCGAATTTTGGAAGATCTCTTAAGAGCTTGGATATTGGATTTCGGGGGATCGTGGGAAGGCCATCTATATCTAGTTAAGTTTGCATATAATAATATCTGCCAGTCGAGCATTGGGATGACAACATATGAGGCGTTGTATGATAGACCGTGTAATTCTCCAGCATGTTGGTTAGAAACTGGAGATAAGTTGATACTTGGGCCTGAGATGATAAGAGAAACATCAGATTGTATCAAGACCGTTTGGCAACGAATGAAGGCAGCCCAAGACCATCAGCAGAGTTATGCTGATAAGCATCGAAAAGATTTGGAATTCAACGTTCCCGACATGGTTTTTGTGAAGATTTCTCCATTAAAGCATGTTATTCGATTCAGAAGTAAAGGAAAGTTGGCCCTAAGATTTGTTGGACCGTTTCCAATAGTCGAGCGAATTAGAAAACTCGAGTATAAACTGGATTTACCCGAGAAGATGTTGAGTGTGCATAATGTTTTCCATGTGTCGTTCCTACGGAAGTGTATGCATGATTCGAATTGGTGGTATCTCCAGAGCAGTACGAAGACCTAGAAGTTGAGAGTGTAGTTATGAAACCTTGTAAGTCGCTTTGCGTTGTGGGGAATGACAAAAAATAGCTTAGGAGGAAGACACTTAAGTTGGTCAAGGTACAATCGAGTGAGGATGATGATGATTGTACGTGCTAGATGGAAGATAATATGAAAGCGACCCATCCAGAACTCTTCGTCAGTATGACCCATAAGTGTCATGTCATTCTTACCCCGTTGTAACTTGCACTATTGTTGTTGTTGTTGTTAGAATCTGTGTGCTAAGATAAGGCTATGGATGCATAATTTGATGGCTGCTAGTTTGGATGATAGAATTGGCTGCTTATGGATGGTAGCATGCATAATCGTTTTGCTTGCTTATGGTTGTTGGGATTCCGAGAGCGAAACTCCTAAGGGGGGAGAATGTAACAGCCCGCATTTTACATATCGGAGGATCGTAAAATATTTCTATTTAATTCCCAGAGGGTTGGATCATTCTCATATTTTGGTATGTTGTTTATGGGGATGTGAGACATGTCCATAATTTTTACTAATTTTATTTATGACCGTTTTACCCCTGTCAATATTGTACAGGGCATATCTTTTGACTGGATTTGAATCAGGTGCTAAAGGCGGTTACATTGGAAAGGAAATGATGTTGCCAATTTTGTAGAGTGGTCACATTAAAGATTTGGCTCAGCGATTTGGGAGGAATCGCTATTTTTTTGTTTCACAATTTCTGTTCAGGTTTTTAAGTCATTAGTGGGCTGGTGGGAGGCTATAAATAGGGGGTTAGAGGTATGGAGAGAGGGTTACTTTTCTTCATTCTCTCCTTTGGTTGAGCTCGTGATCCTCCTTGTTCAATCAAATATGCCTTTCCACCATTAAAATTCTATATCTACATAAGAGAATCGAAGATCTACATCGTTTGAAGCTAGATGTACGCAAAGTGAAGAAAGATGTCATCAAATTGGAAGGTTTAAAGAGTGTTCTTCGCTGTTTGGATTTGTAATTCATCGTTTTTAGGCTTGTTTGGAGAATTGGTGAGTGATACGATCTCTCACGCGGATTCAATCAAGTATATGAGTTGCTTGATCACAATTTCATCATTTTTAATTAGTTTCCACCTAGATTTACATCATGGTAAGTATATTTTCATATGAATCGCCACAGGATCTAATCTTGCAACGTATAACTGATAATCTCCATGAAATTCATATGTTTATGCAAGTTAGATCCGTCATTTTTAGTTTATTCATCATTTTATCATGATTTAGAACATTTTATATGATTTTTGATGATAATTGTCATTTTGAAGTTGTTGTTGACTTCATCAAGTGACTATTGTTGAACTGGATGAATTATTTTCATCGATATTATCATTTGTCGAAGATTTGGTCGAATTTGAGTTGTTTGGAGTCAGGTCATATTCCTTAGGTCAGGTCGTTTTTCTCGTTCTCTAAAAAATGGAGCCAGATCATGCAAAAGAAGGTCAGGGCATGGGAATTGCTTCAGGCCGTCATGGAGATGGACCGTTGGAGAGCTTGGGTCATGGTGCATCTCTAGGTCGTAGGTCGTGCATAGGAGAAGCTGAAGTGTGGAAATGGTGCTAGGTCATGGAAATGTTAGACCATAAGTCATTGGGAGCTTATTGATGACATGGCAGTTGGTGATTGGTCAGGCCACTAAGGCGTTGTTGGTTAGGTCACATGAGGTTTAGGATCGTCTGGGGCTTCAGATCGTGGGTTTTCAGGTCGGAGCTTCAAGTCTGATCGTTGGAAGTAACACGACCTAGTCAGGTCGTTGAGCAGGTTGGCTTGCATGATGAGATGGAGTAGGTCAGCTGCACTAAGCAGGTCGTGGGTCGGTTAGGTCATGGGTCGACCTATGAAGTCAGGTCGCGAGCGACCTAAAGAGTTTTAATAGCGTTTATAAACGTTGTGGGATGGAGATTAAGTGTTGTGTTTGTTTTTCGTAGCGCAAAGTTTGGAAATGCTATGGAAAAAAATATCGACCGAATGATGTATATTTTGGTTCGAGAATGGTGATGACTTCGAGGTGAATTCAATGGGAATTATCTAATCGTTGTGATGTGTTTGTTGATTGGTAATGGTTGGATGGTTGCCGCCGATGACAACTAGAGATACCGAATGTAACACCCCGTAATTTTAAAAGAACATTATAATGATAAACTAAAGAATACTTAACTGAATATTGGGAATTAAGTAAAACGGACTACGTCATTGTGTTCATCTCGGAATTCTTCTTAAGATAGACTCCAAGTTTGCGTAAAACCGACATCATATGAAGAAAATATTAAGGTTTGAAGTTTGTATACATATAAGGAAAAAATATATAAACAAACCAGTCCAGAAAATCAAGATCAGAAGGCGGGAAGGCACGGGGTCGATACCTACAAGGGGGTGTCGACCCTAAGGTTGACCCCGGGGTCGACACCACTCAGATCTGGGGAAGATCCATTCTTTGAATCGGGACTTCTTTCTTGACCAGATTCGTTGACGGTAGGCTATAAATAGGACCTCGTTTCTATTATTTTATTCACCCAAAACAATGGAGACAATGAGATGCTGCCCCAACTCAGATTGAATTAGCCTATTCTTTTGCAATAATAACTTATATGTATACAAGAATCTCTGCTACAACATCAACATCCATTTCTATGTTCTTTAGATCCGGTCCCTGTGAGTTTATGTTGCTTTTAGATATAAACATTTAATAAGTAATCCTGACATGTTTATAAGTTTGAATCTGAACCTATGCCTGTTAATAACCTGAATCACAACTAAACAGATCTGCCACTACTTGTACACCTAATCTACTGTTTAGTTCTCATATGCCTATTCTGCTACTATGCCTAATTCTGTCACCATATGTTTATTCTGTTAGTATGCCTATTTCTGTCATCATATGCTTATTTTGTTATTATGCCTATTTCTGTTCTCTTCTCTCCCTCCTTCCCTTTTTATTTTTATAGTCAGGCTACCTTCGAGCCTAGACCTATCGTGAAATATGCGAACAAACGAATTTGGAATGGTTGGGAATGATAAGTTGGGGAATAACTTGTATTGTAAAACATGACTGGGATTTGGGGGCATAATCTATACCTTGATCTAAAACTTTAATTTGGGGCATAACTTGTATCGTGAATCAGACTGGGATTTGGGGCATAACCTTTGATGAGCATAAAAAATTGTTTAAGAACGAACATGCCTAAATTTACAGTAAATAGAAACTATAACCGCACTTAGACACGAGGTTAGATTACACTTGCAGTAGAAGTCTGCCCCGAACCTCCCGACAAATCCAACATCCACAAGTGGTTGATCTAATGTGAGTGGTCTAGTGTGTAAATGTACACGTAACGGTGTTAAGAAACGAGGTTATGTCCGACTTGTGGTAGAAGTCTGCCCGGAACTGCCCGGCATATCCAACTTCCATAATTGGTCGACTTAATGTGAGAGGTCTCGTACATTAACAGACATGAATGGAAAAATGATAATAACCAGTTAACCTTTAATACTTAACCTATTTAAATCTGTGGGGGTTATATGAACCTGTCCAATTGTGTAAGGGTTAAGTAAGCTTGTTTGAATCGATGGGGGGTTAAGTAAGTATAGGGGGAGAAGGGTTATATAAACCCAATAAACTTAACCTGTTTTATACGTTGGGTTTATGCCAGCTTGTTAATCTGTTAGGCATAACCTGTCAAAATCCTAGTAGTGGGGATGAAAGCCTAGGGGGTGGCTTGTATCATCTGTTGTGTGGGACCCGTATCAGTCAGTAACCCATCTTGGTATCCAAAGAGGGACCTTGAACTGGGTAGGGGTCATGGCACGCTTACGGACTGATTATAAGAGGTTCATCTGAGTGGGGGTGTCTGATGGCGCGTTTCAACCGACTCATGTGCATGCGTGGATCCGCTTGCTTGGGAAAATAAGACGCTATAGCACCAGTAGGTATGGTTTTTCCTCTCGAAAAAAGGGGTTGCCACTTTAGGAAGTGATACATCCTACTATGGAGCCAGCACAGGGTATCTACAGGACATGGAGTCGATCGATTGGTGTAGTAATTAGGGTACATCTAGTCTTGCTTGTTTACGAGCCCGTTATTATCGTTGGGGGTTACACCTATCATATCTGTTGGGCTGCATGTTATTATCATTGGGGGTAAAACCCATCACTAGAAGTACACCTAAGTCTACTATCTGTTTCTATTGGGATCATTCTATTTCTGTTATACTAGAATTGGTGGAGAGAAAAGTACTTGAGACGTGCAATATATTCTGTTCTGTTTATTCTGTTTATCCTGCTCAGTCTGTTATACATGTCTTATGATACTGTTATCTCTCTCATCCAGTTTATATGCCTATCATGATGCTTTTACTTATTTATATGCTAAAATTGACTAGACTCGCCAGACTCTATGTCTGACCCGTTTTGTTTCCTTTTCCCTCTCTCCCTCCCCCCAGGTTCTTAGGGTGGGAATACTCATGCTTGATTAGGATTCTCTCTTTCGTTATTCTTGGAGCTGTTTAGATGTACCGCTTTGACTACCTGTCTACTCTGATATGGCTCTTTTTGGGGACTATGCTTCTATATTACTTCACTCTGATGATTTTAGTACAAGGTAGATTATTTTAATTTAATTTAATGGGTATTTTGTCTTCAGACTTATGTTGTAACTAGATTTTGGACCACGATGTTTTCTATTTGGAAAATGAAGTTTTAAATTCCGCTGTTATTTTATATATGTCTTGTGATGTTTCTGTTTACCTATAACGCTTCACGAAACTTAACGTATTTTGTTAAAGAGTGACATCAACGGACGTGGGGTGTCACATTTGGTATCAGAGCTGAAGGTTACCAGATCGGACAAAAGATTTAGAAAATTGTTTTCAAAAAGATTTTAGAAGAAAGCATTTTCAAAAGAAAAGTCTGTTTTGAAAAACATATTCCCCTAAAGCCATATGAAATATCTTTCGACTCTCTGTTTGAATCCCTTTTCTTTTCAGCAGGTCTAGGGAACTGATTCTTCCCAAGGGCGCTACGATACCGGATTAGTTCCATAGGTATCTTGAGGCTACGGCGCCTGCCGGAAGCCAAGTAGATGCCCCTCCCGTAGCTGCAGCCGTTGTTCCTCCTCCTCCACGAGCGGATAATTTCTCCAAGTTATGCAAGGATTTCTACGCTATGGGAGGAAAGCCATTCTGAGGACCTGAGACTTTTGTAGAAGCAAGGAATTGGCTTAAAGAGACGGAGAATTTATTTGGGATTTTTGAGGTTGACGACCGTAAGAAGATTCAGTTGGTTGTTTGGCAGTTGAAAGATGAGGCTTCATTCTGGTGGTAAGTGATGCAAGCAGGCGTCCAGTTAAGACTTGGGATGATTTCCGACAGAGAATCGAGATGAAGTTTCTTTCTCATACCAAGCAAAGTATGCAAATGGAAAGGTTTCTGGCACTTAAGCAAGGAGGCATGTCTGTTAAAGAGTATGTCAATAAGTTCAATCAATTGGCATGGTTTGGTTTGGAGCTAGTGAATACCCCGCACAAGAAAGCTTTGAGGCTTGCAAGAGGGTTAAATGAACCCCTTCATGGGTTGGCTGTGTCTCATATTCCGATAGGGGCAACTTTTGAGAAACTCGTTGATATGGCATTGATGCACGAAGAAGATAAAGGTGAAGAGAAAGAGGCTAAGATTGATGAAACACAAAACAAGAAGGTATGGCCCAAGAAAGAACAACAACAGTAAAAGAAGGGCGGAAAGAACGACAAAGCCCGAGAAAAGAGGAAATGTCATAGTTGTGGACGCGTGGGTCATTTGAGCAAAGATTGCAGAAAAAGGAAGAATGCTTGTTTTCAATGTGGAGAGGTCGGACACCTTATTAAGGAGTGCCCGAAGAAGCAAGGACAGGGCCAAAGGGCAGGATCTTATGGAGGGCAAGTGCATGCTCTCGTGGTCAGTGTACTGGATAGAGGTAGGAAAGTTTCTGTTGAAGGTTTGATTTCTCTTTCCGATCATCCTGTTAGAACTCTTTTTAATTCTAGAGCTTTGCATTCTTTTATATCTGATTCTGTGGTTGAGTCTCTGCACCTTAGTACTAGTATGGTTTTGGATTTCATTGTTGTCTCAAACCCCATTGGGGGCACGGCTCATCTATTTATGATTTGTCAGGGTTTGAGGATATCTGTATTGGGAATCGAGTTCGAGTGCGACGCATATGTGCTTGGTTTTATGGGCTATGGTTTGATTCTAGGGATGGATTATCTAGCCATGTATGGTGCCATTATGGACTGTGAGAGGAGGGTTGTTAGGCTTTTGACTTGCCATGGGAGGACTCTCGAGATTTCTTGTGACCCTAAGGGGTCTGTCATGCTTAGTTTCCTAGATTCGCTTGATGCATCTATCTATGATCTACAATCTGGACCAGTAGTCTATGAGTATCCTGATGTTTTTGAGGAGGTTCGGGGCTTACCTCCGAGGCGCTAGACTGATTTCCGGATATACTTGGTGGAAAATGCAAAGCCAGTTGCATTTCCTGTGAACCACATGGCTCCGAGAGAAATGAAGGAGCTCAGCAAGCAAGTAGGGGATATACTTGAGAAAAGGGTTTATTAGGCGAAGCATATCTGAGTGGGGTGCTCCAGTAGTATTTGCCACTAAGGTGAATGGTTCACTTTGCTTATCCATGGATTACAGGGAGTTGAATAAGCTCACTAAGAAAAATAGGTACCCACTTCTGAGGATAGATGATTTGTTTGACCAGCTTGTTGGTGCATCTGTTTTCTCCCAGTTAGACTTGGCCACGGGGTTTCATCAGTTCAAGGTGGCCGAGGACAGTATAGACAAGACTGTTTTAGAACTCTAGATGGTTTCTTCGAGTGGACCATCATGCCTTTTGGGTTGACGAATGCACCCGCGTATTTTGTGGATCTGATGAGTAGGGTGTTTTGGGAGTTTCTAAATAAGTTCATTGTGGTCTTTTTTGATGACGTCTTGATTTTCTCGAAGAATGAGGAAGATAATACCCTACATTTAAGGGAGGTTTTGAAGACTCTCCGAACGCATCAGCTTAAGGCAAAATTCTCCAAATGTCATTTTTGGAGAAAGGAAGTGAGATTTCAAGGGCATGTGGGCTCTAAGGATGGGGTAGTAGTGGATCCCGTGAAAGTAGTTGCAGTTCAAATTTGGAAGATTCCAAAGAATGCAACGAAGGTGAGGAGTTTTCTTGGTTTAGTGGGCTATTATAGGAAGTTCATTAAGGACTTCGCAAAGATATCAGCCCCACTCACCAGACTGACGAAGAAGAATCTGATATTTTCATGAGATATAGACTGTAAGGATGCTTTTCAGCGATTGAAGAGGGCTCTGACAACAACCCCAGTCTTGACTTTGCCAGATGGGAACAAATTGTTCACAATATACACTGATGCATGTGGTACAGGGCTTGATGTTGTTTTGATGCAAGAGGGAAGGGTAGTATGTTATGGAGGTAGACATTTGAGAGTTCATAAGAAGAACTACCCTACCTATGACTTAGAGTTAGCTGCCATTGTATTCGCGCTTGAGATTTGGCGTCATTATCTACTTGGAGAGAAGTTCGAGTTGTATACCGATCATAAATCTCTTAAGCATATGTTCTCACAGATGGATCTCAATTTGAGGCAATAGATATGGATGGAGTTCCTAGCATCCTATGACTTTGAGATTGCTTATACCCCTGGCAAGGGTAATGTGGTGGTGGATGCACTAAGTAGGCAGAGAATGACTTTGAGTCCGCAATTCGTAGAGAGGCAGAGCTTGGAGTATATACTGACCTTTGATTTTAGGCCATACGGATCTTATACCCAGTTTGTTGGCATCCTTAGAGGTGCGACCTACTCTTATGGATTAGATAGGAACTTTGCAGTGAGAGGACCAACACATAGTAGACATCTTGCATAGGTTCAGTAGAAGGGAGAGTTCTAGTCACCTCAGTAGATATTCCACAGATGACAGAGGGTGGTTGCGACGATATGGAAGGCTTTGTGTTCCCCGAGTAGGGAGTCTGTTGAAGACATCCCTTGAGGAAGCCCATCATTCTAGGATGACTATCCATTCCGGCGGTGATAAGATGTATAGAGATATGACGAGGGTTTTCTTTTGGGCTAGGATGAAGAAAGATGTAGCAGAGTTTGCTTCTCGATGTTTGATTTTCCAGCAAGTCAAAGCAGAGCAAAGGAAGCCTGGTGGTTTACTTCATCCTTTGGAGGTCCCACAGTGGAAGTGGGAGTGTGTCTCTATGGATTTCATTAATGGTTTGCCTAATCAAGGAAAGGCAACACCAGTATCTGGGTTATAGTTGACAGGCTTATTAAGAGCGCTCATTTCATTCCTGTTAAGAGTAAGAGGACGACAACATGGTTGGCAGCAGTTTATCTTCATGAGATAGTCTGTCTACATGGAGTACCTTTCAGTATAGTGAGTGATCGTGACCCCATACTCATTAGTGAGTTTTGGAGGAGCTTGCAAGAGGCATTAGGAACACAGTTGTGTTTGAGCACCGCTTATCACCTTCAGACCGATGGACAAACTGAAATGGTGAATAGAATTCTTGAGGATCTTTTAAGACTGTGTATCCTATATTTAGGAGGGACATGGGAGGGGCATCTTCCATTGGTAGAGTTCGCCTACAACAACAGTTATCAGGCTAGTATTGGCATGGCACCCATCGAGGCATTGTACGGACGACCCTGTAGATCACCGACTTGTTGGTGGGAGTCTACAGAAAGGCTTATGCTTGGACCTGAGATGATTAGAGAAACTTCAGAGAAGATTGATCTTATTCGCAGACGCATGAAGACAGCTCAGGACAGGCAGAAGTCCTACGCAGATAAGTGAAGAAATGATATTGAGTTTGAGATGGGAGACATGGTTTTCATCAAGGTATCACCTTTGAGGAATGTGGTTCGCTTTGGATCTATAAGGAAGTTGGCGCCAAGGTTTATAGGGCCATTTCCCTTAACACACTACAAGAAAAATGATTTTTTATAGCGCTAAAAAAATGCCACTAACCATTTTTGATGGAGTTTCGATAATCGTTACGAGAAAACATGCCACTAAAAATAAAAATATTTGTAGCACTTTTAATAAACGCCACTGTAATTTTTTCTTGTAACATTTTCTAAACGCCACCATAAATATTTTCGTAGCACTTTAAAAACGCCATAAAAAAGCTTTTTGATGCTACTAATAAAATTTCCAATTTTACCCTTGATTTATGATTGCGTTTATTCAACGCCAATACATGTATCTCTGTAGCGTTTTTAAAACACTACTAAAAATTATTGATTAATTTACTATATTTTTTTCCTGTTAATAGTCTATTTTGTTTCTATAATATCAATCAATAGTCATTCACATAATCATCATGTTCAAACAATCAGAAAAAATTTACCCACGTAATTAAGTAGAATATGCATAACCATTTCAATACAATAGTTTTCGGAATAAATGATCAAACCCACATACAATAACCATTGATATACAAATTTACGCTAGTACAAAGAACTCTTGAGTACACTAAACTCTGAAATAACCAAGGTACTAATGTTAATAATAGCGAAGACTAGGTCCTCATTTCGTACTCCCAAGGACTTACATACATGCTCACGAAGAAATCTCCTAGCAACACTATCTTTAGCAACTTCCATAAGTTCTTTGTTATTTCCAAGATGAACAACATAAGTATGTGGCATATGGATCCTGAATACAAATTAGAAAATAAGGTTGAAATGAGATGATAAACAAGCTAAATTCTTCATAATATCATAGAAGTTTAAATTTTTATCTAAGCTAATGTGCTAATAAACAAAAAAAGTGATTGAAAAATGCTAGAAACTAGCAACTGGAAATCGAAAAATGATAGCATCGGGAAAGGCATAATGCCTCCCCCCTCCCTCCCTCTCTAATTATGATCCAAAAAGTTAAAATTGTCAGACATAATTGCAGAACAAGCAAGACATAGTCCTTTAGCATAATGAAAGCCAGATAGGATGTCACCTCTCATTGTTCAAGCTTAGAATGCCGACTATTATTATATGTATATTAGTAAACACCTGAAAGGTACTAAAATATGGTATATGCAAAAGGAACGAAATGTTTTTACGGTTCAAAACATCTTTTCCGTATAAATTTGGTAAAGACATACCCTAAGCGCTCACGTGTCCTGTTTTTCCAGTATTTAGCTGTTATATGAGAATCAGCCATGGCACCTGCAACAAAAGGAAGGTGCTTAACATACTCCAGTTTGAAACAATGACCTCGCATTTCATGGATCCACTACAATATCTTTGGAAGAACTCGAGGAACGTGTTCTCCAAGAACAGCATCAAGCCACTTTCCAACAACTGCAGTGTTTAACACAACCAAATCTGCTGTAAGAGCAGCATCAACTACTTCTTGACCCTTTGCTGAAATGACCCGTGCTCACTAACCTTAGTAAATAATTCACTATATCATGAAACAGTTCATAGAAAACCAACACCTATGCTCACTAACCTTAGTAAAGAGAACAAGGGATCCAGACCAATTCACGTTGAACATGCTTCATAAGACATGAATTACGATGTGTTACTTATTTAACGCTCGATACATATATAATATTTACTATCAAATGTAGCAAAAATAATAACAGATCAAACAGGATTAATAGAAAAAAGAAAAATACCTTCAAGAGCTTGAAAGGGACCTTCTAGAACTGAGTAATCTTAGAGAGCAATAGATTGATCCAAATACTTCGCCGGTTGTCGTACTTTGTACAGAGTTGTGTATCTTAACTGCCATACCTGTGCAGCATCATATATATCAGTATTAATATAACAAGATGAGAAAGTTATTTAAATTCTGACGGAAAGGCAGCAGGTCAAATGCAAACTTGCATTCTTATATGGCATAACTAATGTATGAAACTAGTCATGCGTACCTCTCTCCTTTTACATCTATGATGCCGGCCAAGACATCACTGTGTTCAGATATAAATTTTGTGGCCGACTCCATAACAATATATGTGCATCATTTAGCTAAAATGTAACAGACAGTAGTGACAAGAGCAAGACATTCTTGAACTTATTGTAAGAACCACAAACTTGCTCCAAGTTCTAATGGCTTACACAACACACGAGACATGATCGTATTATCCACACAAACTAGAGCTTCATTTGCGTGAGCTATTTCTGATATTTTCTGAAAGATGAAAAAAAGGGTGCAAATTTACTAAAGAATTTTGATAAGAATTAACAAAATGTTGTGTTCTTTCTAGTTTCAAACCAATAAAATCTAATTATGAAACTATGAATTTGTAAAAGTTAGCATTACACTCTGTTTCACTTACAAATACAAAATGCAGAACTTATCCCAACCGTTGAGAATAAACTTATGGTACTAAGTTGATCACAATTAATTTGCAAACGACCATTCCACTAAAGAGCAGTAAATTAAATATCATACCCATATGTCTGAAATGAACATGCGAGGATTAGTCGGACTTTCAAACAACACAAGCTTTGTTATAGGACTATCATTAAGCTGTCACTTTACCAATAGCTGGATTCTCAAAAGAGGTACCAAATGTTATTGAATTAAGGAGCATAGATGCTAAATTATAGATTTACTATTCACTTACTAATAGTTAAATGTACCCCAAACCTGTAGACCAAACAGGTACCAACAAGAACCAACTACATGTAACAACCTGGTCTTTCTGGTAATAGGGTGAAAATTCAAGTATCCTACTTGAAAATGTTGGTTTTAACACCAACTTTTTAGCTCATAATTAGACATTTATGGTACAAAAAAAGATGCGAAGAAAATGGACAGTAGAATCTATGTTTACTAACAAAAGCATGCAAACAGTGTCTACCAACTAACACAAAAATGGTGAACACTATGTAAACACGAATTTTGTAATGTCTGAATAATTTGTAGTTGCCTTTAGATCAATATCAAATCGGATTCGATTGTATTTCTTTCGTCGCCGCAGTCCGCAATAACTGAGAAAGGCTTCACCACATTATCAATAACATCATTATTGAAAACATTAACTACATGTTCAGCTCCAGAAACAAAAAATGAATTTTTAATTCCATAAAAAGAATTACCCGTTTCATTTATATTAGAAGCTTCACTCACAGTCTGTTTCTCCATATGCGTAAAGGAAATGTCAAAATCTTCATTGCCTAAAGCTGACGAGCCAATATGACATTGTACATTCTGACTAGAATTAGAGAGTAGAGAAACACCTAATTACTTTTTTTAGCAGCACCCATGATATTCATACTCTCAGAATGAAAACAACATAGGTATAAATGAATCAAATAACTAATCTAAGGATTAACGTCCTACCATTCAAGAATTTTTTAGGAGTCTAAACGGTATGAATTAAAATTACTAGACCTACTACTGATGCTAAACAACATAGGAGTCTAAACAATATGAATTAAAATTACTAGACCTATTATTGATGCTAAACAACATAGGAGTCTAACAGTATGAATTAAAATGACTAGACCTACTACTAATGCTAAACAGCATAGGAGTCTAAACAATATGAATTTTCGAGGAGTCTAAACAACATAGGAGTCTAAACCTATCACTCCTGCTTTTGTAGCACTATAGTTGGCCAGACCAACATTTCCAACTAGACCTACTACTGATGTTATATTGGTTATTCTACCTTGTATATATACATTCCAGTTATTAGATAAGAACTATATATCATAAATAGAATGTCAAATGCACTGGATACATACACAAATATAATACTTAATCTATAGCACCGATAACCCAACAATAATTTTCTTTAAGGTTGATGAATGTTAAAGAAAACGAAAAATTGTGAAATAATACATCAAACACACATAAGAAATTTGATTACCTTCCTCTTTCTCATCATAACTTTAGCAGCAGCCTGTCCATTAGTAATAAATATCCTGAAACAGACAAACTTGATCAGTACCCTTTTAAATCTTCAATTAAATTTGGACTGATATAAGTTAGAGAATTTTTATTTTAATTTGTGCTTAGTAAGACAAGACTGCTACAAAGCAACCCCCAGCAGCAGCAGCTATGCTGCTATGTTTTTTTACTAGATGATGTTGTTACACAGCAGCAACACCTTCTTTTTCTCTCTGGCTAATCCCTATGTTCTCTCACAACTTCTATTACCCCTAAACAACTATGTTGTTCTTCTTTAAATACCCCAACATTTTGCATGTTAGGACGCAAATCTTATGCCCTTATATGCTGCATATCCTCTGGCTGAGGATTCTCCTCTTCTCCTCAAATATTACTCAACTCATAGTAAGCTTAACGATCACTATTGTGAATAATATTATAGCATCTAAATTAGAATGGTCCATAACCCCTTTTCCTCAATGCTGCAGCAGCAACTATGCTACTACCCCCTCTCTTTTCTAAGTTTTTCAATGGTTATAAGTTAGGACTCAAAAGTATTGTCCAAGTTTTCAATTTTCAAAACCTAGGACTTACAATATCCCTGATGTCCTCATGATATAGTATAATAACATGAATTCTGTTTGCAATTATCAAATTATTGACAGTTGTATGGTTGTAGTAAAAAAATGTACTTCATACTACATGAGTTTTATTAAGCAGCAGGTACACTGCTTAAGTTTTTCATTCACATTTGATATGAGTCAGAGAAAATTTACATAACTAATTTATATCAATAACTGAAGTTAGTCCTATTACATAAAATTCACATAACTAATTTATATACATGGAATCCAAAACATGAAATTTTCCATTCAACACAACGAATCAACAACACGAAATTCCACAAAAGACGCATTGACTTTATGAATGTAAATACAATTCCTTATTTTTGTTTGATTTTGAAGTGTTCACTCATTAGCATCAGACATAAATATAACATTCCAAGTATATAAACAATTTAAATTCAGCATATACATCTTCCAATTTGGTTTTCAATACATCATGTAGAGGAAGATTAATCAATCTAAGTATCACATGTAGCAATAACTAAGAAGCATACCTAGTTGATGGTCGGAACAAAAATCAAGCATACAACCATTCAAACAATAGGAAACTGAATGAAAAAAAAACGATTACCACCTTTGTTCAGGAAAACTGCAGTTCCACTATTATCCTATTTCCCTTCCATGCGATTTTCCTAAATTTCCCCAAATCTATGTTGCCTTCTAACCCTAAATTTCCACATCTGTGCGATGATTTTCAATCCACAGCACCCATGATTAATTTAATCGAATAATTTAAGGTGTGGTCGATACGTGTTTTGAGAAACCCTACTTTTTTCTTAGTAATAAAGAAGGAGATCAGATATCGAGTTTCGATATATTTTGACAAAAGGGAGGATCAAATGAAAGTAGCGAAGGAAAAGTGGAAGTGGAACGAGGGTTAAAGAATTTTTCGGTAGAGCGATGAAAATTTCTTAGCGATTTGGGGAAAAAGGAACGAGGGAGAGGAATAGAAAACTGCGGGTTACGTTTATTTTGGACTACGCTGACTACTTTTTCTTAGGCGGGAATCCGAAATATTTTTTCCCGCTTTAATATTGTTAGTGAAAACACCTTTGTTTGCATTTACGAATAAACGCCACTGATTTTTGCAACAAAAAATCATTTTTCTTGTAGTGGCAGAAAGGATTGGTCAAATGGCCTATAGAGTAAAGCTACCAGAGAGATTAACGGGTGTTTATGATGTTTTCCCCGTTTCTCATTTACGGAAGTGCCTACACGATACCGCAGAAGTAGTTGAGCCGAGTATGCTTGAGGAAGTAGAGGTGGAACGTGATGCGACAGTTAGACGAGTTCCTACCCGTATTCTTGGATTAGAGGTTAAGAACCTACGCAACCGAGAGGTCAAGTTGATGAAAGTTAAGTGAGGAGATGACCACGAAGATGCAACTTGGGAGACTGAAGACAAGATTCGCACTTTGTACCCTTTTCTTTTCAAGGGTATGTTCTTAACATCTTTTCCAAAGTTTTTATTCGTACTTGCTTCTGTCATTTAAGTATATCCTATCGATCGAATTTTCTACCTTTAGATAGGGAGCCAATAGATGTAAACATGTGTTTGAGACATGTTATGTTTCATGGATGCAAGTATTTGCTCGTGGATGCATATACACACACTAGGCACTAGATTGACTTAATCACTCTCATACTGCATATGGATGCGTGAGCATTTTTCTTCTTTACGGATGAAAATGGGTGTATCATCATATGGATGTTGCATTTGGATGGATGATTGTACACGCATATAGCATTTACATGATATATTAGGATTATTTGCATACATGTTGGATTCACTATGCCATAGATGGCCTACCGCAACGAAAATCCATGGTGTTGCTAGCTACGTTGTTTCCATTTCTATGTTGTTTTTTGTCAATTGCAACGCACACTTCAATGTGTTAGCATAGATATCAACATGTGTTGCAGTAGCTATAGTTGTATTCTAATTAAAAAAATTAATAAAAAAATACACCTCAGCAATCCATAACTATAGTTAAAACACAATATCAAGCGTTCATCCACTGTCTAATCCACTACCTACTACGTTTCCTCTATTCCCGCCGACATTTCCATTAACGCGCTCTCTTTTCATTTAGTTTTCCCTAAATTGCTAATTTTTAGGGTTCTTTGGAGAATCAAAAATGAAGCCAGATTGCTATGGCCCTACAATTCAAGATCGATGCTTCTCCAATACCTTATGCCACGACCGGCCGATTATGTTATACAAAGTTATAGAAGCAAATTATTACCCATCAGCTAACTAGATCGGGAATTCACAGGTTCGATCCCTTTTATAATCTAGCTTTCCTCTTCAAACGTTGATCTATTTGTGTATTACTTTGACTTAAATGAGAAAAAAGGTGATAAATCGAACTGGAAATTTCGTTTCTGTCTTCATCGATTGTTTTTTGTTGAAGCTTATCTGATGGAATCTTGCAGATTAAAATGTGAAAAGAGGGCCCTTTTTCATTGTTATTCCTCCCTTTTACAATCGTCTGTTGTCTATCCTTCAGCGCTGATTCGTTCTTACTACCTACCTACTCCTACATAACCCTTTTTCACTGCAATTAACCTATATTGCTACGATGGTGGTCTCCTCCCGTTCCCCTCTTTTACCTTTTTCTTCCACCTAAACCATATTTAAATAAAAATTGTATCCATCGGCAATTCACATCATCCTGGCCACCGTCCTTTGAAACAACGTCATAGTTTCAATTTCAATTTTCCCTTTTACTCCAATTTTGCAAAACTAGATCTTCGTTGGCAGGCTTAATCTTCTTCGGCATACAGTATGGGTGCTGCTTTTGGTAAGTATAGCAGTTTCATGTTATAGTCTTCTACAGTACGAATGGCAGATTTAACATAGTAACCAGTAAATCTAGTAAGCCATACCATGAACTGTTCATTTCTTAATTTAGGTCTGATTATGAGATATGTTTTATCCTCTTCTAGATTTGCAATACTCTTTATTGCAACATATATTTCTCTTTATTGCAACATGTATTTCAATTTAGGTTGAGCAAAATCTTACAAGTCACGTTAACTGTCTTTATACAATGTTTAGTGATAATATCCATCTCTGTATCTTCATTAACCTCTTTTAAAACAAAACCATCACAGTGCTTGAAATGAAATCGATGAAGACAGAAACCAAACCATTTGACTTAAATGTGAAAAGAGGGCTCGTCTGATGGAATCGAAGCACGAATTAAAGTGCTGAAATTTTCGTAGAGATAAAGAAATAGGGCTGCTAAGCTTAGATTGTTGACCCTTGTTTAATTCATTGTGACTAGCTTTAATCTCAACATGTTATTTCCAAAATGTATATAGCTGTAAATGCTCATTTCCGTATGCATTTAGATTCATTTGAAATTATGATTTATGTTAACCGATGTCAGTTCATCAAATATTTGAACTAAAGATAATCTTGCAGATTATTCATTTACCACTTCATTTTAGATCCACTTTATTTTGTTGCACTTCATTTAAATTATCATTTATGTAAATGCTGGCATTGTTCTATTATACCAGTTTCTGTATTACTGTTATAGTTTTGTTTCTTGGTTACTATTTTTTTACATTATTATGATATTATTTACATTATCCTACATAGCTTTCTGATCTTCTATCAATTCTGAATTGTAGGTATGTGGAAAACTTTGCGGTGCCTCGGCGCTTAAAGGCAATGACACAATATTTCTTGGGAACATCGACAAAAAGTGGTAGATAGAAGATGTATGCAAATTTTCATTTGAACCTTGATATACATAGATAACCGTTTAGGTTGATACCTTTTTATGCAAAATCAGTCACAAAAATTGATATTATACTTTCTTGTTGAGCAGATCATGAAGTTGTTATTGAGAAAATTGAAGATGCAAGCATTATGCCTGATTTACATCATGTAGGATCCAATAGAGGTTTTGCATTGCTTGAGCTTCAAACGAACGGGTATGCTTTGGTTTCTGTTTGGTGTATATTGAATTTATGGGTACGATCTTGTTCATTTCACAGTTCGGTGCTTCAATGGTACTTGTTAAAAAAGATTCACACTTGTACCAAAGCAGTTGGATGCTTTTTACTCGAATTGTAGAAAATACGAAAAGAGATCTTATTTATTATTGGATCTTATTTATTTATTATTCAATCTTTTCAAAAAAAAATCTTATGAAACACGTAATAATTATTAAATGGAGTATGAATCATATTCTATATCTTTATATCCACTTTATTTTGTTGCACTTCATTTATAATCTTGTAGAGTATTCATTTACCACTTCATTTAAACTGAAGTAGGGTCTTTTTTGTTGAATGCGCTAGTGCGAGGCTGAATGCGCTGTCAAGCATGAGGGTGCACTGACCAGAATTTGAAGACTGGACCAGCAAACATAAATCTTTGAAGATACATTTCAAAGGGAAGCTTACTATATTTTCTTCTTTTATTTTCAGTGATATCACTCTCAGTTTCATATGGTTTGCTTTCCTTGTTTATTCTTTCATTCAAAAATGTATGTAAGTTAATTTGCTTCTTTCCATATGTGTGATCACATTTGTTTGTGAATCTATATTGTTGCTTGGAAGTTATCATGAATGTATGTGATGCAGATCAATTCAAGGCGATCAATGATGAAGGAATGTCAATGTATCAGAGGCCATTCATGATTGAACTAGAGAAATTGCGGATACTTTGCGAGCGAATCATCAAAAGGGTAAAAATAAAGGTAATAGTTTATATAATCATTTCCGTGTATATTTTCTTGCTTATGGTTCTATGTGTGAGTCTGTATATGAGTGAATAGAGTGACAATGTAGTGAGGAATGTATGTAAATATGAACGATTGTATAATATACGAGTGAATGTACAATAATGGAGTCAAAAAATTTGTACCGTTTGAAATGTTGAAATAAAATATTTATTTGAATAAAATACCGTGTTATAATAATATTTATTATAATATTATGAAATCTTTGATTAATAGCAGTTGAGATATAATTACTTTTAACAGTTGTAAAACAAATTTTAACAACTGCTAGAAACAGTTGTAAAAAAGGTTGACTTTAGTATGATTACCAGCTGTACTAGACATATTTCAACTGTTTTTGGCAGTTGTGAAAGGGTTTTTTTTTTCTAGTGGTACCTGTGGCAACACCTATACCGATATTGCCATAGAGTCGCAAAGGCGGTCCTTTGACTGTGACGACCACCCATAATCTCCACACAATACAAAAGAAATAATGCGCTGAAAGGTATGCAAGGCAGTCATGGACGATCATCAAAGTAGGTAAACACAAGCGGAACATGTCGTAAACTCACAGTGCAAGGATAAAATATAATAGAACATATACAACAGCTAGTAATAGTGAAGCAGAAACACAAGACTTTCATACAACCAGAAAATAATATCCACAAACTTGGAAATAGTGTTTATACAAAGTTGCCTCACTACATCACTCAGAAAAGCAAACAGTGGAAATCCAATTATTAGCTAGTAGTAGAACTGGTACATGAGCCTCCTTCTCGCCATCAATCAGCATCGTCGCCCTCACTAAAGCATTACCTGTCACCTGTTACTTAGTCTGCCCATCCACAATAGGAGGAACAGCCCAAGGTAATAAGAGGATACATAAAACCTTGAGTCAGACAACAGTCTTAGTGAGCGATAAAACAGCTAACAAACTTCAAAAATAAAGTGTATGAGAGGGGATAGATAAACATACTAATCTACCCACGACACCAGAGAATAACTCAACCTTATCTTCTCCACATCGGACAGTGATAGCCTTTACAATCCATTCAACCAAAGGAATAACAATTCATACATCGAAACCAGAACAACCACTCAATCACGGAAAACACACATAACATCCAGATTATATAAGTCTAACACAGAACAACCAATCATTCATGACTGACTCTGGCTATCACCGCCAATCCTTCTTTGAAACCACCGTTAATCGTATGACGGTCAACCTTGCCATATGTCAAGAGCCAATGGTAACCCTAGTTCTAGCATAAACTCCATATGTCCAATCTTGACAATGTCCAACCTTGACAGCTAGGCCTTTTAACGATACCCAAGGTACTCAACCTACAATCGGTCTTTTGGGTGCCCCCACCGTACCCCTGCTTTGAGCCTGCTAGAACTTACGACAACAATAATTTCTCGGCCTTCAATATCTCTAGTCGTCCAACCTTGACGGTTATTTACTACTCAAACGACCTTCTCGAGCAACCATTATCCATCAACTCACAACCTTTGAGTTTCCACCTCGTTCGTTGTTCCACCTTGAACAACGAACACATTCAACACTTCGAGCCTTCCTACTCGAATTTACTTCGAATTCATACCATCACCGAGCTAATTTGACTCCACCTGATCCACATCTTACCGATCCAAATTTGACTCCACCCGGTCCATATCTGACCGATCCAAATTTGACTCCACCCGGTCCACATATGATCAATACAAATTTGACTCCACCACCCGATCCAAATTTGACTCCACCCGGTCCACATCTGACTGATCCAAATTTGACTCCACCCGGTCCATATCTGACCGATCCAAATTTGACTCCACCCGGTCCACATCTGACCGATCCAAATTTGACTCCACCACCCGATCCAAATTTGACTCCACCCGGTCCACATCTGACCGATCCAAATTTGACTTCACCACCCGATCCAAATTTGACTCCACCCGGTCCACATATGACCGATCCAAATTTGACTCCACCACCCGATCCAAATTTGACTCCACCCGGTCCACATCTGACCGATCCAAATTTGACTCCACCACCCGATCCAAATTTGAATCCACCACCCGATCCAAATTTCTGCTTATTGCAATTCAACTCCTATTTCGACCAAAACTTCGCCAAACGACGAATCCGACGAAACCAACTCAACTAAAATCACCAAACACAATCATAACATCACTAACCACATGAATATGACGATTACCACAAAAATGATGTAATTCTCACCCAAAAACCATTAAAATGAACATATGATCAAAATGAGAGATCTAACTAACATAAACATGTAAATGACATGAAATTAATGAGTAATACTTGCTAGATTAGATCATAGGGTGATGCATATGAAAATGAACTTGTAACGGTGTAAATCTATGGTAAAACATCCCAATTTGATGAGAAACATGCACAAACACTCATATACATCATTGCATTCATGTGAGAGATGTAAATCACTCACCGATTTGCCAAAACAATCTAAAACGATACAAATAAGAATCCGGACAGCGAGCACTCCGAATCAAACCCCTCGATCTGATGAATTCGCCTTTGAAATGATGTAGATCTTGCCTTGGATGGTGTAGATCTTCGATTTTCTCCCTTAGATTTGGATTTTTAATGGTGGAAAGGTGTAGGAGGAAGAAAGAGATCAAATGCCTTCAAATGAGAGAATGGGAAAAAGTAAACCTTTTCCCTCCACTCTCACCCCCTATTTATAGGATTCCACTAAGGCTCCAAAACCTGAATAGCCAACTGAAAAACCTTAAAACAGCGATTTCTCCCAATCTGCTGAGCCAAATCCTTAATGTAACCACTCTACGGAACGGCAATCATCAATTCCTTTCCAATGGCATAGATCTCACCCCTTGATTTGACCTGAGTCAAAATTTATGCCTTGTGCAAGCCTAATAGAGGCAAAATGGTCACAAATAAAATCGGTAAAAATTATGGACATGTCTCACATCCCCATAAACAACATATTAAAAGATGAGAATGATCCAACCCTTGGAGAATAAAACAAATATATTTTACGATCTTCAGATACATAAAATGCGGGTTGTTACACTCTTCCCCCCTTAAGAATTACACCCCCGAAATTCCAAACAAACATAAGCAATCACAACGATTCCGCATGCCTATCATCCATGAAAAGCCAATTCTATCTTCCAAACTAGCAACCATCAAGCCACGCGTCTATAGCCTTATCCTAGCATGCGAAATTCTAACAGTCAACAACATGATACAATTATATAACGAAGATACAATATCAAAGGGTCCTACCGATGAAGAGTTCTGGATGAGTCGCTCTCATGCTGTAATGACCCGGATTTTTGACGAGGTAATAATTAACTTATTTAATTTTTTAAATAACGAATATATTATTTAATCGATGATGTTAGAACGTATAATTATATTATAATTAAAACCGAGCTCGAAATGGCGCGGCAGTTCGCTATTTGGCGATTTGAACTTCAACAGAATGTACAGGATTCGTTTTAAGCCGGATTTCTGTGAAACAAGAAACGTGTGGAGCTGGTGGAGTATATCTTTCTAGTTGAAGAGAAAAATCGGGATTTCGCCGTGTAGATTTTGAGATATGTCCAAATCAAGTTTTAAAATAGTCGCTATAGAATCGTTTATCGACCGTAATGGTTTATTCGTTATAACTAGAGATCGGGCTTGAATTTAGACAAGGTTTTTTGGGAAATAGTGATAATTTAATTTTTAGAATTTTATCGTAATTTTTAATTAATTTAATAAGCGACTTTTTATTTGAAGTATTTCGCACCTTGAAATCAACATTTTGAAGTTTCAAAATATGAGTCCATCTACCGGTATTATTATATTTTTGGGATCGTGGCACCGAGCTGATTACAACGGAATTTTTAGTTCTGCCAGATAGCTGTCCGTGACTGAGTAGAAATTTACACCATAGGGTAACCTTAACATATGTATAATGATTTCAAAGAAACAATTGAATACTTATCACCGAAGTATAACGCAAGCAGACAACATGGCCCAAACAACTCCACTACAAACTCCACGTCCAAAATATCTAGATATTTTGAATGTCTAAATGACCCCCGTATCCCTTAAGACCTAACAAAAGCTATAAATAACCCTTCCTTCTACTTTCCTTAAAACCTAAAGCCAACGTTTTCAGTAAACCAAATTGAAGCCGCCAGCTCCTTCTCTTCTAAAACAAAAATCGGGATCTTTGAGCATAAATAAAAAAACAATTACTCAACCAAAGAATCCGATATTCGATTCATTTATATCCTCAGAACAAGAGCTCCCTTTGGTACTTTTATTCCCTGAATTCGAACACAAGTAGTTCGCATTTATTTTGTTCCCATCAGCGTCGGCCATGGGGATATACGCCGGAGCTGGGTCGAAGGCCGAACAGGCACT
This sequence comes from Allium sativum, assembly GCA_030737875.1. Classification (NCBI taxonomy): domain Eukaryota; kingdom Viridiplantae; phylum Streptophyta; class Magnoliopsida; order Asparagales; family Amaryllidaceae; genus Allium; species Allium sativum. The sequence continues at coordinate 560,280,575 of CM060919.1, read as the reverse complement.
GGTAGGGGGTCCGAAGATCGAAGCAGAGACACGTCGCAAGCAGTATTACACAGGGCGTGAGGATGACGAACGGATTTCAAATGATTTGATGGAGTTGTGTGTTTTGGTGTGGAGTTCGGTTTGAACTAGAAGGCGAGAGTTTGGCTAAAACGTGAGGGGTGAACACAGCAGATGGGAGCTTGTGTCTGCAGAAAATGGTGAAGAGAATACTACTGGAGCAAGGACGCAAAAGAGTGATACGGGAAGTACATGATGCATCAAATAAATGGGGCTTTTTTTTCAGGTAATAAACCATGGGATACCCATGAGCATACTTGATAATATGATGCTTGGTAATAGGAAGTTTCATGAACTGGATGTTGATATCAAGGCAAAGTATTATACCAGAGAGATGAATGCAAAAGTAGCTTATAATTCGAATTATCATCTGTTTACTTCCTTGGCTGCGGATTGGAGAGATACAGTTGGGATTAAATTCGATGGATCTTTGAACATTGAAGAAATACCAAATGTTTTCAGAGAGGAAATATTGGAATATAGGCAACACATGGAAAAGGTTGCTGAAACTATATATGAACTATTGTTAGAGGCGCTGAATTCGGATCCGAGCTACTTGAAGAGTATTGATCTAACAGCGATACAGAATACACTTTGCCATTACTACCCTCCATGTCCTGAACCATGGATTGTAGTAGGAACAACAAAACATGCAGATCTTACATTCTTAACTTTGCTTATGCAAGACGGTCATGGAGGCCTTCAAGTACTTCATAAGAATCAGTGGATTCCTATCATTCCTGTTCATGGAGCTTTGATTTGTAACATTGGTGATCTTCTTCAGGGTTGAGCGTCACTGGAAGGAGTTGAAAGGAATCAAGCAAAACGAGATCCAATAGGATCATATGAACGACAACTACAAATGGAACTGACTGGAAGTGGATTGGGGCTCGTATGAATTTATGGCGAAATAAATTGTTTGATTCAAATCAAACAGCAGTTTATCGTTCTTTAACGATGAACTGCCAATGTGAGTAAAACTCACCAACTCTGTACAGTTCTATTTCTACAACGTATTCTTAGAACTGTTAAATATTGTCGGTTGATTGTGTGTTGACTGTTTGATTGAACTGCTAGTCAGTTAATGAAACATTATATATATATAAATATATATATAATATATAAACAGTTATATAGTTATATATTGATTCTGTTTATCAGAATAATTTATATTGAACTGAAAGTGATGATAATCATATTGTGTAACATCTGTGGATGCAGGGAGACAGGTTGGAGGAATCCGACTGGATTCCTCAACAGTTATTTTATTGTTTTTCATATATTGTTATATGATGTGATATAAAATCTGTAGGCGATTATATGTGCTTGGACGATATTGAACATCGTGATTTGATATGATTGAATACCATAACATACTGAAATGTTGATAAGGGGATTTTCAAAGTGTTATTGAAAACAGAATATTTATAAACTGGAATATTTATAAATAAGAAATATTTATAAATTGGAATATTTATAAATAGGAGATATTTAGAAAAAGAAAATAATTTCAAACCATTTTCTTTTTGAATGGAAAGGCCTGTGTGGCGGGTTTGGGGATTTTCCCGATGCTCCCGTTACAAAGGAGGTTATGGCGAATTTTTCGGAGAATTTAAGGAGTTAGAATATTTCAAGAATAAATTTGAAAAGGAAATATTTGTAAACCATTTACAAATAGAATTGAAAAGGAAACGTTATAAAAAAGAAATCATTTTTAAAGTGTAGAACCGTTATTTAAAAGTAAATCTTTTCAAATGAATAAAACGTTGTTAGAAGGAAATCTTTATAAAGTGAATAAAGTAAATCGAATTTGGTATTCGAAGGGCGTAAATCAAATATGGTATTCGAAAGTTAGTAAAACGATTATGCTATTCAAAAGGGGTTAGTCGAGTCGAGTTAGTTGAATAGAGCTAACCAGTTCAATAGAGTTAACCAGTTCAATAGAGTTAACCAGTGAGTTAAGTAAGTCAAGTTAACCAGTGAGTTAAGTAAGTCAAGTTAATCAGTTGGAGTTAATCGATTCGAGTTAAGATTTTCGAGTTGATAATCGAGTTAAGTTATCGAATACCACTTATTCGAAGAAGAAGTTATCAAATATAGTTATTTGAGATAGAGTTAGTCAAACAGAGTTATTCAGGATAAGTTGCCATCTCGTACGGCTGCTAGCGTAATTCGCAGGGCTGCAGATAGCCTAAGGCGGTCGGATGTTTCCTGAGGGAATCAGGCGTAACCATTGTGATCGCTGCGATCTAGAGTCAAGCGAATGGAGTTAAATAGAGTTATCTAATATTAGTTATTCGAATGGAGTTGAATAGAGTTAAATGGAGTAAATAGAGTTATCGAATATTAGTTATTTGAATGGAGTTGAATAGAGTTAAATGGAGTTAAATAGAGTTATCGAATATTAGTTATTCGAATGGAGTAAATAGAGTTATCGAATATTAGTTATTCGATAGGAGTTAATCAAGTTGAGTTAAATAAACCAAGTTAGTTGAGCCTAGTTAATTGAATCGAATTGGTTGAACCAAGTAAGTCGAGTTAGTCGAGTCAAGTTAAGTTAGTCGAGTTAAGTTCGCCGAGTTAAATTAATCGATGTTAGTTTCATCGAAAAGAGTTAATCGATGTTAGTTTCATCGAAAGGAGTTATCAATGTTAGTTTCATCGAAAGGAGTTATCGATGTTAGTTTCATCGAAAGGAGTTATCAATGTTAGTTTCAGCGAAGGGAGTTATCGATTATAGTTTGATCGAAGTGAGATTTATCGAATAAGAGTTATTCAAAAAGAGATTATCGAATATAGTTTATTCGAAAGTGAGATTTTTAAATATGAGATATTTGAAAAGAAAGAGTGATCGAATATTATTTATTCGATGAGAGATTATCGAATATCGTTTATTCGAGAAGGAGTAATCAAATATAGTATATTCGAAAGGAAGAAGTTAATCGAATATAGGTTATTCGAAGAAGAGTTTATCAAATAGAGATTTCTCGAAGAGAGTTAATCGGCGAATTCGATTATATCGAATTCGGGAAAGTACTTATACTTTCCAGTGTTTAAATAGAGATTAATTTATTTATAAATAAATAAGTGTTAGGTTAATTATTCACTAATAAGAATAGAAGTTATAATTAAAGTTAGATAATTCGAAAGGAGGGATTATAACGTTATCGTTATAACCAATGTTTTAAATATAGAAGTGGATTAGTAAAAATTGGATCCGAGAAAGGCATAAAGAAGTTGTTAAAGACTAAAAGATAAACTTTGACTATTTCGAAGTTATAACGTTGTTCAGTTAAGGTCTGAGAGGTAATTATACCCCAACTTGAGGGACTTCCTTCTTGACTAAGAAATGGTAAGGTTTGATCGTAAAGGAGTTTTGGAAATGTTTTCCAAACGAGAATCAGAAATGTTTTCTGATAAAAGAAAATAAGAATTTAGAATATAGGGAAACAGGAGATAAGTAAATAAATGAACTAAAGAGATTAATGTTAAATGATGTTTGTTCGATATAATTTCCATCTGGAAATAATATCGTTGTTTGCACACTTGTTTTTCTTTGATAGTTAACTCACAGACTATCGAAGTTTTGACCATATGAACGTTGTTAATATGGAGAGACCGGTCGGATTATTATCCAAAGGACCACTCTGTATTGGCATAAGCGTTGCAAATCATTTATGCCAAAGATAATTGAAGACGGAGTAAAGTGCAAGGGTTGTTGTATAAGTCTTAGATAACAGTGACTAAGATGGATATACTGAATAGTGCCTTCGGTTTGTCCAGTCCCAGGACAACTTGTATGAACGAAGGTCTGACAGAGTATATCCAATGGATCGCGTAAGTTGATCTGTTCAAACGTATTCACATTTGGTGGCGGAGGAATTCGTTTCTCTAAGCTGTATACCCATGTTATTTTTGGATAAATCAATTTGTGATTTGGCGGGTATGATGATGTGACATTCTAAGTGAATGAGAATGACTTGTGTTGATGAATGTCTGACAGAGTATTTCCAGAAAGGTCACGTACATTGATTTCTTCAACTATACCAAGAGTGGAAGCGGAGAAGGAAACTTCTTTAGCTAACACGTAACGTACTGTTGTAGATGCCAATTAGTGATTTCCGATGGATCTGACAATGTGGCATTCGAAGTGAATCTGATGTAATGATAAAGCGTAGCTTCTAGCCTCATCAACCGGTAAATGACAGAAATCGGGCAGGCAGCATGGCTAAGTCGGTCGCACCGAAGTAGGGTGTATAATCACCTATCTAGAGAATATTCATTTGTTTCTTAAATCTATCAATGCTGTCCCATATATATACGGGAACGGTTGTTGATCCCAACCGTTGGTGATGTACATTCGATACACTCAAGCGAAATGAGTGGTCGGTCATGTGTGGCTGAGTTACAAGATGTTCTTGTTGAACTCCAGTGTATCGTTCCTAGAGTACACTGATCGGAAGGTGGTTCCATACCTTGTCATAGTTGGAAATCCATTATCCAATACGTGCTTGCGATTTTGATTGTATACTATATATGTAGAACATGAGATGAAAGCGTTTCTGCTAGTTGATATCTATTTGTACATAGACATTATTATAATATCAAAAGGTTTTTTATATAAAGATATTTTGGATTCTCATAAGGGAAAAACCCGTTCCGTTCTGCGGCATGGTCTTATGAGATATCGTTTACTTGTTCATATACCTGTTTAAACTGTTTTACTCACACCAGTCCCATGACTGACCAGGAGTTTACTTTGTTGTTTTCCCTAAACTCTTGGGTGTCCAATTTTGTACGGGTAGTCAAGTAGTCAGGATTTTACAGATATACTTGAAGAGCTGGAGCAGGAGGCTTCTGGATCATATAGCTATAGTTTATTTCCGCTGTCTTATAAGTGCTGTACTCTGATAAGTGCTATTGTATACATAACTGTTATATTTCAAAGTTATGTTATATATTATATGTTATTCGTTCCGCTGTGAGGTTCGTGTTACTCTGATGTTGTGTTCTTCTTCTTCTTCTATTCTAAGTTTCTATCTTATCTATCCTCACCCTCTAATTTCTTTCATTAATTACCAGGATTTTTCAATGTTTTGGTTATCGACATCGTGTTTATGTCGATAACCAAAGTCGCTCAAAATCCGGGTCGTTACACATGCTCTCTTCCGTCTCCCATGTACAATCGTCTCCATCCTCACTCCATTGCACCTTGACTAGCTTAACCGTCTTCCTCCTAAGCTGTTTCGTGTCATTCCCCACAACACGAAGTGGCTTACGAGGTCTCCAAACTACGGTCTCTAAGTATCGTACTGCTCTGGAGATACCACTATATTCGAATCATGCACGAATTTTCATAGAAACGACACATGGAACACATTATGCACACTCGATATCTTCTCGGATAACTCCAATCTATATGCGAGCTTTCCAATTCGCTCGACTATCGGAAATGGTCCAATAAACCTTGGAGCTAATTTTCCTTTCTTACCAAATCTAACCACGTGCTTCCACGACGAAGCTTTCACGAAAACCATATTGCCCACGTTAAATTTCAAGTCCTTACGACGTTTGTCGGTGTAACTCTTCTGACGATTCTGAGCTGCCTTCATTCGTTGCCGAACTATCTCGATACAATCCGAGGTTTCTCTAATCATCTCAGGCCCAAGTACCAACTTATCTCCAGTTTCTAGCCAACATGCTGGAGAATCGCACGATCTTCCATAGAACGCTTCGTATGGTGCCATTCCAATGCTAGATTAGCTATTATTATACGCAAACTCAACTAGATGTAGATGGTCTTCCCATGATCCTCCGAAGTCTAACACACAAGCCCTCGGGAGATCTTCCAAAACTCGATTGACTCTCTTGGTTTGACCATCAGTTTGGGGATGATATGTCGTACTTAAGCACAACTCGGTTCCCAAAGTTTCTTGCAAACTTTTCCAAAATCCACTCGTGAATAATGGATCTCGGTCACTCACTATACTCTTTGGGACACCATGGAATCGAACTATCCATTTCACATAAAGTTCAGCCAATTTTGATGCCGTCCTAGTCGACTTGACAGGAATGAATCTCACACTTTTGGTCAAACGATCCATGATGACCCAAATCCCTTCATTTCCTGCCCTGGTTCTAGGTAGTCCATCGATAAAATCTATCGATACTTGCTCCCACTTCCATGTAGGAACTTCCAATGGTTGAAGCAAACCACTCGGCTTCTTCTGTTCAGCTTTCACCAACTGACAGTTCATACACTTGGAAATGAACTTTCCAATGTCTCGCTTCATCCCTTCCCAGTAGTAGACTCTCCTCATGTCCTGATACATCTTATTTCCACCGGGATGAATAGTCAGCTTCGAGTGATGACATTCTCTCAGAACCTCATCCCTCAATCCGTCAATATCAGGAATAACTAATCGCCCTTGCTTTCAAAGCCAACCTTCTCGATCAACCTCGAATTCTTTATCTTCTGTTTCCAGTTTCTGAATGAACTTGACAAGCTTCGCATCTTTCTTTTGGCTCTCGGCAATTCTTTCGATAAGAGTAGGTCTTATCGACAAGCTCGCCAACATTTCAGGTTCCAACTCACACCTTGGCCTGAAATCGAACCTTGCCAAGTACTCAAGGCTCTTCCATTCCGAAAACATCGCTCCCAAACTTGCGTGTCTTCGACTTAATGCATCTGCAACTGTGTTACCCTTGCCCAGAGTATAGGCTATGTCAAAATCATATGATGCCAGAAATTCTAACCATCTTTGTTGTCGAAGGTTCAAATCCTTTTGGGAGAAAAGATACTTCAACGACTTGTGATCCGTAAACAACTCGAATCGAACTCCCAACAGGTAATGTCTCCACATCTTCAGAGCAAATACAATCGCTGCCAACTCCAAATCATGAGTTGGGTAATTCTTCTCATGCGGCTTCAGTTGTCAACTCGCATAGGCCACAACCTTATCCTTCTGCATTAGCCCTTCTCCAAGCCCAGTACCACATGCATCGATATATACCACCATCTCTTCATTCCCACTTGGAATGGTCAACCCAGGTGCACTCGTTAATCTCTCCTTTAGGATTCCGAACGCTTGTTCACACTTTGCATCCCATGTGAATACTTAGTTCTTCTTCGTCAATCCTGTCAACGGTGCAGCTACCTTGGAGAAATCCTTGATAAACCGTCGGTAATATCCTGCCAACCCAAGGAAACTCCGAACATCCGACGCATTCTTAGGTCGATCCCAGTCCTGGATTGCTGCAACTTTAGCGGGGTCAACCGCTATCCCTTTTCCAGAAACTACATGACCTAAGAACCTCACTTCATCCTTACAGAAGTGACACTTTGAGAACTTAGCCTTAAGCTGATGCTTCCGCAAGATCTCTAACACAACTCTTAAGTGCGTCTTATGTTCTTCCTCATTTCTGGAGTAAACCAGAATATCATCCACGAACATAAGCACAAACTTGTTCAACTGGTCTCTGAATACTCTATTCATAAGATCCACAAAATACGCTGGTACGTTAGTCAACCCGAATGGCATCACCAACCATTCGAAGAAACCGGATGGTTTCCTAAAAGAAGACTTTGGCACACTATCCTTAGCCACCCTCAACTGGTGAAATCCCGTAGCCAAATCCATATGAGAAAACAGTTTGGCTTCGTGAAGCTGATCGAACAAGTCATCAATCCTTGGCAACGAATACTTGTTCTTCTTAGTCACCTTGTTCAACTCACGATAGTCCACACACAATCTTAATGAGCAGTCCGCCTTAGTTGCAAATACGACTGGTGCACCCCACTCGGAAACACTCCTCCGAATGAATCCTTTTCCCAAAAGGTCACGAACTTGCACCTGTAACTCTTGTTGTTCCCTAGGCGCCATCCGCCTAAGAGGCATAACGATTGGTCTAACACCCTCGACCAAATCGATCCTAAACTCGATCTCACGATGCGGTGGCAACCCTTTGACCTCGTCAAAGATATCTACATACTCATTAGCGATTAGTACTGATGACAGGTCTTCTTGTGGAATCCCAAGCGAATATAGATAACTCACGAAGACCCCGTCTTCACGCTTACATCTAATCAACACCTTTCGCCCTTCCACATCCCTGACCCTCACCTCTAACTTCTTGCAATTCACCCGTGCTGCATACCTCTTGAGCCAACCCATGCCCAAGATGATCCCAAACCCAGCGAAGTTAAGAACAAACCAATCACACACAAAAGAGAAACTTTGACTCGACAACACTAGACCACGACATATCATGCAAAGATTTGACGAACCCCCAATTGGATTAGTCACTACGAAGGGTATATCACAAATCTCAGGTTCCAAACCCAAGAGACACACAAGCTCACTGCAAATGAAGGAATGCGATGCTCCAGTATCGAAAAGCACACGAACTGAAACACCATTAACAGAAAGAGTACCTTGCACCATGACACCCTTTCCCTTCTCCTATTTCTCATAAGGAATACAATAAGAATTTGGAATAGCTTCCATAACACATGCTTCCCCCGGTTGCTTATTCTTTGGAAGGTCCAGCAGTCTTTCTTCTTATGTCCAGCCTTGCCGCATCTAAAGCACTTCCATTCTTCCTTACAATCCCAGGAATAATGGCTTTCCAATTGACAATTGAAGCAGAGCACATTCTTCATAGATTTCTTCTTTTGATTACCATTTTCTTCTTGTGAAGCACTAGGACCAATAGAAATTTCCTCATCCATAGGAGTATAATCCCTCTATCGCTTAACAAAATTCCTTTTTGGTACTTGCACAGGAACACCACGCTCCATTACCGCTTCTGGAATGGGTATCCTCAATATAGCCGCTACCATCATGGCTGCCCCAAACATGACCAGGTATTCCGGTGCAACAGCTAAAGCTCCCAATTGGCTTTCCTCTCCTACTCCTCTAGTCCCAGACTCACCCCTAGAGGTTTGACGACTCATTCTAAATCTGAAATAGAATGATTAGTCCACTTACAAGAAAAATTGCTAAAGGAAAACAACCGCTACTACCATATATCCTAGTGTATATATATAGTAAGCATCCAACTAAAATCTACAAGTATGTCTCTCATACGTGATTACGTCTTAGAACTTTAGCTAAAAATCATTAACCAGAGCTCTGATACCAAATGTGACGACCGCCCATAACCCCCGCACTATACAAAAGAAATAATGCGCTGAAAGGTGTGCAAGGCAGTCATGGACGATCATCAGAGTAGGTAAACACAAGCAGAACCTGTCGTAAACTCACAGCGCAAGGATAAAATATAATAGAACATATACAACAGGTAGTAATAGTGAAGCAGAAACACAAGACTTTCATACAACCAGAAAGTAATATCCACAAACTAGGAAATAGTGTTTATACAAAGTTGCCTCACTACATCACTCAGAAAAACAAACAGCGAAAATCCAAGTATTAGCTAGTAGTAAAACTGGTACGTGAGCCTCCTGCTCGCCATTGATCAGCATCGTCGTCCTCACTAAAGCATTACCTGTCACCTGTTACTTAGTCTGGCCATCCACAATCGGATGAACAGCCCAAGGTAATAAGAGGATACATAAACCCTTGAGTCAGACAACAGTCTTAGTGAGCGATAAAACAACTAACAAACTTCAATAATAAAGTGTATGAGAGCGGATAGATAAACATACTAATCTACCCACGACACCAGAGAAGAACTCAACCTTATCTTCCCCACATCGGATAGTGATAGCCTTTACAATCCATTCAACCAAAGGAATAACAATTCATACATGGAAACCAGAACAACCACTCAATAATGGAAAATACACATAACATCCAGATTATATAAGTCTCACACAGAACAACCAATCATTCATGACTGACTCTGGCTATCACCGTCAATCCTGCTTTGAAACCACCGTTAATCGTATGACGACCAACCTTGCCCTATGTCAAGGGCTAATGGTAACCCCAGTTCTAGCATAAACTCTATATGTCTAACCTTGACAATGTCCAACCTTGACAACTAGGCCTTTCAACGATACCCAAGGTACTCGACCTACAATCGGTCTTTTGGGTGCCCCCATCGTACCCCTGCTTTGAGCCTGCTAGAACTTACGACAACGATAATCTCTCGGCCTTCAATATCTCTAGTCGTCCAACCTTGACGGCTATTTACTGCTCAAGCGACCTTCTCGAGCAACCATTATCCACCAACTCACAATCTTTGAGTTCCCACCTCGTTCATTGTTCCACCTTGATCAACGAACACATTCAACACTTCGAACCTTCCTACTCGAATTTACTTCGAAGTCACACCATCACCGAGCTAATTTGACTCCACCCGATCCACATATGACCGATCCAAATTTGACTCCACCCGGTCCACATCTGACCGATCCAAATTTGACTCCACCCGGTCAACATCTGACCGATCCAAATTTGACTCCACCACCCAATCCAAATTTGACTCCACCCGGTCCACATCTGACCGATTCAAATTTGACTCCACCCGGTCCACATCTGACCGATCCAAATTTGACTCCACCCGGTCCACATCTGACCGATCCAAATTTGACTCCACCCGATCCACATCTGACCGATCCAAATTTGACTCCACCACCCAATCCAAATTTGACTCCACCCGGTCCACATCTGACCGATCCAAATTTGACTCCAACACCCGATCTAAATTTGACTCCACCCGGTCCACATCCGACCGATCCAAATTTGACTCCACCACCCGATCCAAATTGACTCCACCACCCGATCCAAATTTCTTCTTATTGCAATTCAACTCCTATTTTGACCCAAACTTCGCCAAACGACGAAATCAACTCAACTAAAATCACCAAACACAATATAAACATATCATAACATTAATAACCACATGAATATGACGATTACCACAAAAATGATGTAATTCTCACCCAAAAACCATTAAAATGAACATATGATCAACATGAGAGATCTAACTAACATAAACATGTAAAATGACATGAAATTAACGAGTAAAACTTGCTAGATTAGATCATAAGGTGATGCATATGAAAATGAACTTGTAATGGTGTAAGTCTATGGTAAAACATCCCAATTTGATGAGAAACATGCACAAACACTCATATACTTCATTGCATTCATGTGAGAGATGTAAACCACTCACCGATTTGCCGAAACAATCTAAAACGATAGAAATAAGAATTCGGACAGCGAGCACTTCGAATCAAACCCCTCGATCCGATGAATTCGCCTTTGAAATGATGTAGATCTTGCCTTGGATGGTGTAGATATTCGATTTTCTCCCTTAGATTTGGATTTTTAATGGTGGAAAGGTGTAGGAGGAAGAAGGAGATCAAATGCCTTCAAATGAGAGAATGGGAAAAAGTAAACCATTTCCCTCCACTCTCACCCCCTATTTATAGGATTCCACTAAGGCTCCAAAACCTGAATAACCAACTGAAAAATCTTAAAATAGTGATTTCTCCCAAACCGCTGAGCCAAATCCTTAATGTAACCACTCTATGGAAAGGAAATCATCAATTCCTTTCCAATGGCACAGGTGTTACTCTTTGATTCGACCTGAGACAAAATTTATGCCCTGTACAAGCCTGATAGGGGCAAAATGGTCACAAAAAAAATCGGTAAAAAATATGGACATGTCTCACATCCCCATAAACAACATATTAAAAGATGAGAATGATCCAACCCTTAGAGAATAAAACAAATATATTTTACGATCTTCCGATACTTAAAATGCGGGCTGTTACATTGACCCTAAGGCAACGCGACGAAAGACAACCCCAAAAAAGTGTTGCCACAGATCATTTTTTGCCTATAGCAACACTTTTTTGCACCTACTGCGTCACTTCTCTGAGGTTGCCGTAGGCCATCTATGGCGTAGTGATTCATGGCACTGACATACATTACATTAAGGAGGTCAACTGAATCAGTAGGCCCCTAATATTTCGCATTAGCATAAGGACATATACACACACTATTGCATATATTCATATAAGCATTAGAAATCTTTATAAGGACAATGGATGCCTGTGATTGGTGCACTACGCCATAGATGGCCTACGACAACCCCTGAGAAATGACGCATTAGGTGCCAAAAAGTGTTGGTATAGGCAAAAAATGATCTATGACAACTCTTTTTTGGGGTTGCCTTTTGCCGCGTTGCCTTAGAGTTAAAGGCAACACATTTGCGACCCTAAGGCAACATCATCACAGGTGTTGCCATAGGTACTAAATTTACAAAAATGTGGGGTCCACTAAAATCTATAACCCGGGCTCACAGAATCCTGTTGTGGCTGTTGCCCGGGTTCACGGAATCATGTTGTGGGACCCACATGCATTAATCTATGCAACACTTTGACCATCCAATGACAACACCATATCATAACAATGGCAACAGTTCACATTACATACAACAACATTATATAAGAGTTATGACAACATTAAATCACATACTGCAACATTACAGAATTTAACATCACACTGATCAATTAAACTACTGATTATCTCGGATTCACAAGCGACACAAATATTAGTACTTACAAACGTAGCCAGAAAAATCATGTTCACAGAGCATACTTACAAACACAACTAGTACGTACTAAATATCAATTCAAGTTCACTGCAATTGCGCACAAAGATCCCCAATATCATGATTAAGAGCGCGAGCCTCCACTGCGTTCACTTTCAGTGCCTTCACTGCGAACTGTCGCACAAAAATCCCCAATATCAATGTGCATGTACGGGTTTGCTTCACCCAATTTCTTCAACATTGTTGTCAAGCTCTCCTGAACTTTTTCGTCCACCTTTGCATCAAATTCACTTTGGACCATCTTGTTCACCTTTGCTTCGACTTTGTTAGCTATATATTCCCTTACCTTCGTTGTCAGCTCCTGTATGTATGTGCCTGCTATTGGAGTAGCTTTTGAAACTTTTGGAGACTTGGTGTGCCATCCTATAAGCCATGATGGACCATGTGACTTTCCATCAGAAACAAGTTCATGAACAACTCCATCATTGCTTCCTTCACTAATTGCTTTTTCAATCTTCTCCTGCAAAATAAAGCAGTTTTAAAATGTGACATTAAATAAAATTAACAATTTTTAAACAAGTTTCTTAAACAAGAATTGCGGCATATACACACTGAAACCCAAAGTAAAAGATCACACCCATTGTTATGATCGATCCTGCTATCGATTTCAACAAAACAGGATCTAATTCAACAATAATGATGATCATGTGCAAAATGAAGCATTGTTTTTGACACCTGATTGAAGAGAAAATAAAATTCCTTACAATTCTGTAGTTCATTATTGAAGCATCAATCTTGTACACCTTTCCTTCTTTTCGCTTACGAGTTTTAACATAAAGTTCTCCATCAGATTCCTTGAACTGATACAAAAAGCATTAGATAGTAAAAGGATATCAAACCAATTGTTCCAGAACATATATAACTAATATTTCTAAACAAGTTAAACAAAGATATGTAGTTTATTCACAAGTTAAACAAGGATACTGCATTCGAGTTAAACAAGCATACCTCCATATGACCTATATTGTTAAACTAGCCAATCATAAAAAAAGCAAAATACATACCATTTTATGCCGAATTTGGGAAAAAAGTTTTGGACCAGCAGTGTGTGTCAGTATACGATTTCCGATTTGCAGAATTTGTAAGGGCCTTGGACTACAAAACAACATGAAATAAATATGTTTGTCTGACTGATTTGAATGAATAAAAAGGGAAAAAAATTCTTTGATAAAACTTAAAATTATACCCGAACTTTTTCATCTCCCTAAACTGCAAGAGTACTTTGAAATCCTAAAGTGGAATTTCGTCCGGCCTATTTTCAAGCCTTTCTTCATCAGTTTCATAAGCCGTGTAGTGTGCCTTTTTAATACGACTCTTGTACCCCCTCCAAGCGTCACGAATTGACCTCAAAGCCCAATATTCACATTCATTCGGAATAATATACCGTTGCTTAAATACAAATCAAACATTAAAAGGAACAATCATGCTACTTTTGTGACAAGTTTCATATCTTTAAGTAAAATTCAGCTAAGTTTGCAAATTACCTTCACATAGCTCCACAGCCTGTCTTTCAAACTTGCAGGAACATCAAACCAAGACTTGTAAGTAAGTGGAACACTCCTCTTCGGTGTTCCTAAAAAATAGCACAATTCAGTCATTACTTAGTCATCGTCTGAAATAGGTTGGCCCTGATCATTCATTTGGATTACAACTCTTTTGTCATATGGCCTTGAATGAACTTTATCCATCTTTGTTTTTCCTCTCAGCCTTCTGGGAGCTCCGACTACCGTTACAAAGTACATACAATATGAGAAGGCTAGGCAAAACATAAATGAGAACTTAAACTATTAAAATCAGAACTCAATCAAATACTACCTTCATCTTCTGCTACTTTATCTTCTTCGTTTTCAATATTTGTCGAGACATTTCCAACAACAGCCTTATTCCTTACACTTCCACTTCCACTACTGTTAATCTTCTGGTGTTCTCGCATAGCCAAATAAGCCGCCATTGTTCATATCCCTTCATTGTGTGGTAACTCAACGCTACATGAACCATCAAATTGCGTACGAACTGGTACATCCCCTGCCTTCGAAGTTGCATTATTATCAGTTGCAGATTCAACATAGGCTCGTGAACGAGTTATTGGTCCAGACTGAGGCTTTGTAACCCTATCTTTTTTGGTTCTCTAAAATACGCACACAAAAACAATAAAATAAAAAAAATAATGAAGCTAGTCTATGATTATCAATATAAAATTAAATCTTCAGCTATAACGCACCTTTGCCTGATTTTTTGAAGTATCATCTTCAAATTCTGGAACATAATCTTCGCTTTCCTCATCAAGCATATTTGATTTTGCTTTATATTTTCCAAATTCATTTCTCATTGCAGAAACTAATTTAGGCATTCCAAGTTTCTCAAAAACACTATTCTTCTCTGAGACATTTTTGTCTCCCTCCCTTTCGTACTCTGTAAGCGGTGGAGGTGGCGGAGGTGATAGATCATCATTTTGAAAGTAATTAAACCAGACATTATTGTAAATATTAGCAAAATATGTAGATCATATATTAGAAGATCAGATTGTAGTCTTCTTACCAGAAACTCATTTTCATCTGTATTTTCCTCTTCATCATGTGGAGAATTATTGAAATCCAACTTACTCTTGACACCTGTTGAGTTGATATTCAATGTTGCATTGCTGACTTCAGTTGGATTTTCCTTCTGGTAACTTCATCGAACTATTGACTCTAGTTGACTTCTTGCTGACCCCCTTTTTCTTCTTCATACGTGGACTCACAACGATTTTGCTGATCACTTCTGGATTGTTCGTAACTGGATTATTTAGCCGTGCCGACTTTCTAGGAGTAAAGACTTGATCGGTCTGCTTGTTTTTGATAGGTGGACTCACAGCAACATCGCTGATCATTTGGGAATTGTTTAGCCGTGTCGACTTTCTAGGAGTAAAGACTTGATCGGTCTGCTGCTTCTTTTTTGCAACCCGTTGTAGATGGTGAGCGGTGACAAACTGCTATTTCTGTGATTTCGCAGCTGCAACATACAAGTTCTTTATTATTCTACTAAGTGCACTAAAAATCAAACAAGTCCTAAATGAAAAACATATTCAGCAAAATGACCAAATTCATCAAAATAGTAAAAATGAGAAGACATGTTTATACCTGGAAACAAATTCTTCCTCGGGCATACGATGACATGTGTCTGCATTTGTTTAATTGGCTCGGTACTATCCTCGACAACAGTGTCAACATAGAAATCAATGTAATCACCATTATTTTTTATTTGCATCATAAGCAACAGCTCTACATCATCGGCCACCAATTTCCACACACTCGTTGGACCTTTCCATGCATATATTCCTCCAATTTCGGTGTACTCTAGCTCTTCCTTGACAAACTCCATCGGTACTGTGTACGAAAACCTATCCAGATCAACATCCTTGACAATAGCCTCTTTTCCACCAACATATCCATTCTTCCCAAATTTTCCCTTGTGGTGGAACCTAAGATTTGCCTCCATCCTACACAAAATGGAGAAATTAGCATTCGATTGAAATAATTACAAAATAAAATAAACCAACCGCATTATAAAATAAAACAGCCACTTCACTAACATGTAATATAGACAGATATAGTAAAAAAGATATAAAAAGAAGCCTCAAATATGATACATCATTTACAACATATAATCAAGGCAGAAATAGCATTTTCTTACTTAAATAGCATGCAGTTATTTTCCTTGAAACACCACAAGTTTTGCAGTTATTTTCCTTTTCATTTTTTGCCCAATATAACATGCAGTCATTCGGACATGCATGTTCTTTGGTAATCGAGGCCTAAATTTACACACAAATAACATGCAGCCATCTGAACTTATGAAGTTCTGCCCATATTTTTTCCTCGTTCATCACTAATTTACACACAAATATTATTTAGCCATGACTATAAGGCAAAAAAAAAAAGAATAATATCATATAAGTAGTGCTCAACATAAGTTTGTTACAAAAAATAAACATAATAATAAAATCAGGAATATGATTACGCCTGAATACACAAGTAAATCTGTAAATTAGGCAACACAACAATCAAATTAGGAAATACTTGAAATATACATTGTGTGATACCTTAAGCAGCAGATTAAATCGAAGCCCTAGCTGAAATTTGAGACCTAAACAAACCCCAATTGAAGACCTAATTGAAAAATCGAAGCTCTAATTGAACTTGAACTCAAACTTGCCATAATCGAACCCCAATTAAGTTTGTAAACTTGAACTTTTAGCCCTAATTGAAATTGCGAGTGAGAGTCTTTGACAGATTGAGCGACAGAGTATTTTGTTAAGTTTTCGATTGAAACCCTAATTGAAAATTTGGCTAAGTTTTTTGCTGCTTTGATTTTTGTTTTTGTTTTTTTGCTTCCCGCATTAAAGATTATTTCACATCACGTGGATTGCTATCGTGGACCGTTGGATCGTAATCACCTGAATTGATAAATTTATTCACGTGCCTACTGCAATACCTTGGATTTTCTATGGTTACACTTTAAATCGTGTGTTGCAATAGACAAAAATAACATACCTATAGTTACATTGTAGCTAGCAACACCTTGGATTTTCGTTGCGATAGGCCATCTATGGCGTAGTGGTGGATGAGTAGATGGATGATGGATGTTAAGATATACATTCTTCTTAACATAGAAATTTTAGGGACGGAATCCTTTAAGTATGGGAGAATGTAACACCCCATAATTAAAAAAAACACTATAATGATAAACTAAAAAATACTTAATTAAATATTGGGAATTAAGTAAAACGGACTGCGTCATTGCGTTTGTCTCGGAATTCTGCTTAAGATAGACTCCAAGTTTGCATAAAACGAACATCGTATGAAGAAGGTATTAAGGTTTGAAGTTTATATACATATAAGGAAAATATATATAAACAAACCAGTCCAAAAAATCAAAATCAAAAGGCGGAAAGGCACGGGAAATCGGCCCTTTTGGGGGTCGACCCCTACAAGGGGCGTCGACCCTAGGGTCGTCCCCACCTAGGTTTGGGGCAGGTCCATTCTTTGAACCGGAACTTGTTTCTTGACCAGATTCGCTGATAGTAGGCTATAAATAGGACCTCATTTCTATTTTTTTATTCACCCAAAACAATGGAGACAACGAGATGCTGCCCAACTCAGAGTGAATTAGCCTATTCTTCTGCAACAACAACTTATACTTATACAAGAATCTATACTACAACATCAACAACCATTTCTCTGTTCTTTAGATCCAGTCCCTGTGAGTTTATGTTTCTTTTAGATATAAACATTTAATAAGTAATTCATACATATTTATAAGTTTGAATCTAAACGTGTGCCTGTTAATAACCTGAATCATAACTAAATAGATTTGCCACTACTTGTACACCTAATCTACCGTTTAGTTATCATATGCCCATCTGCTAATATGCCTAATTCTTTCACCATATGCCTATTCTATTAGTTTGCCTATTTCTGTCATCATATGCTTGTTTTATTATTATTCCTATTCTTATTCTCTTCTCTCCCTCCTTTCTTTTTATTTTTATAGTCAGGCTACCTTCAAGCCTAGACCTACCGCGGAAATATGCGAACGAACGAAATTGGGAATGATAAATTGGGGCATAACTTGTTTTGTAAAACATGACTGGGATTTAGGGGAATAATCTATACCTTGATCTAAAACTTTAATTTGGGGCATAACTTGTATCGTAAATCAGACTGGGATTTGGGGCATAACCTTTGATGAACATGAAAAATTGTTTAAGAATGAATATGCCTAAATTTATAGTAAATAGAAAATATAACCGCACTTAGACAGAGTTTTGATTACACTTGTAGTAGAAGTCTGCCCGGAACCGCCCGACAAATCCAGCATCCACAAGTGGTTGATCTAATGTGAGGGGTCTAGTGCGTAAACGTACACGTAACGGTGCTAAGACACGAGGTTAAGTCCGACTTGTTGTAGAAGTCTGCCTAGAACCGCCTGGCGTATCCAGCATCTACAAGTGGTCGACTTAATGTGAGAGGTCTAGTGCATTAACAAACATGAATGGAAAAATTATAATAACCTGTTAACATGTAATACTGAACCTGTTCAAATCTATGTGGATTATATGAACCAATCAAATTGTGCAAGGGTTAAGTAAACTTGTTTGAACTGATTGGGGGGGGGGGGAGGGTTATATAAACCCAATAAACTTAACCTGCTTTATATGTTGGGGTTATGCAGGCTTGTTAATCTGTTAGGCATAACCTGTCAAAATCCTAGTAGTGGGGATGCAACCCCGGGGGTGGCTTGTATCATCTGTTGTGTGGACCCGTATCACTCAGTAACCCATCTTGGTATCCAAAGAGGGGTTCTGAATTGGGTAGGGGTCACAGCACGCTTGCTGGGCTGATTATAAAAGGTTCATCTGAGTGGGGGTGTCTGATGGCGCGTTCCAACGGACTCATGCGCGTGCATGGATCCGCTTGCTTGGGAAAATAAGACGATATAACACCAGTAGATATGGTTGTGCCTCTCGAAAAAAGTGGTTCCCACTTTAAGAGGTGATACATCCTACTGTTGGGCCAGCACAAGGTATCTACAAGAGAGGGAGCCGATCGGTTGGGGTAGTAATTAGGATACATCTAGTCCTGCTTGTTTAGGAGTCCGTTATTATCGTTGGGGGTAACACTTGTCATTTTTGTTGGGTTGCCTGTTATTATCATTGGGGGTAAAGCCCGTCACTAGAAGTACACCTAAGTCTACCATCTGTTTCTGTTGGGATCATTCTGTTTCTGTTATACTAGTATTGGTGCAGAGAAAAGTACTTAAGAAGCGCAATATATTCTGTTCTGTTTATTCTGTTTATCCTGCTCAGTCTGTTATACCTATCTTATGATACTATTATCTCTCTCATCCAGTTTATATGTCTGTCATGATGCTTCTACTTATTTATATGTTAAAAGTAACTGGACTCGCCAGACTTTATGTCTGACCCATTTTGTTTCCTTTTCTCTTTCTTCCTTCCCCCCAGGTTCTCAGGGTGGGAATACTCAGGCTTGATTAGGATTCTCTCTTTCGTTCTGCTTGGAGCTGCTTAGATGTACCGCTTTGATTACCTGTCTACTCTGATATGACTCTTTTTGGGGACTATGCTTTTATATTACTGTACTCTGATTATTTTAGTACAAGGAAGATATTTTAATTTGATGTAATGGATTTTCTGTACTTCAGACTTATGTTGTAACTGGATTTTGGACCATGATGTTTTCTATTTGGAAAATAAAGTTTTAAATTCCGCTGTTATTTTATATTTGTCTTGTGATGTTTCTATTTCTATTTACCTATAACGCTTCCTGAAACTTAATGCATTCTGTTAAAGAGTGACATTAACGGACGTAGGGGGTCACACTAAAGGCCGAATAATTATCTTTATCGTAGGTTCTAACGGACTCAAAGTAAGGGTTACACGATTTTGTTGTATGGTCGAGCACCCTGTGCAGCTCGAACGGGCCTAGATACGTTTCGTTGTATGACGTATGATTCTTTTGCTAAAACTGGGGTTTACCATTAGCCCTTGATAGTTAATGGCGTGTCGCAGCCAATCATACGATTAACGATAGTTTTAAAGCAGGATTGGCAGTGATATCCAGAGTCAGTTATGAATGTTGTTTGCTTGTACCATCTCACATAGATTGTCTAACGTCGAAGGAGATGTTTCTTGAGTGCTTGTCTGATATTGGTTTAGGCCTCTAAGGCTTGTGCTTGGAGAATGTCGATCTCGATTAGGATGGTTTACGTGAGATATAACTGGTTGCTCTGATTGCTATAGTTTGGTTACTTCTAATTGCCATGAATGAATAGTTGTTCTGGTTGCCATGGATGTATGGTTGTAATGCTTGTTTGTAAATGCTACCACTGTCCGATGTAGGTAAGAAGGGGTTGAGTTCTTCTCTGGTGTTTTGGTAGATCGGTTTGTTAATCTACCTATCCTTATATACTTTATTTATAATTTTAGTTAGCTATTTTATCGCTCGCTAAGACTGTTCTGACTCAAGATTTTATGTTTTTCTCTTATTACCTTGGGATATTCATTCAATTTCTGGATGGGTAGACTAAGTAGCAGGTAACAAGTGATATCTTGGTGAGGACGATGCTGATGTGCGGTGGCGAGCAGGAGACTGGCGTATTATTTTTCTACTATATAGTATCTGTTATTTTCGTTGTTTAATGTTTGACTCTGAGTGCTGTAGTGAGGCAAATTTGTACAGACATTTATTTTGTAATCCGGGTGTATGAATATTTTATCTGGTTATTATGAGAATTCAAGTTTCTGCTCAAATATGCTTCACTATTATTGCATGTTATATATATTCTATTATATTTTATCCTTGCATTGTAAGTTATACGACAGGTTCCGCATTGTGTTTTATACTTTGATGATCATCCATAGCTGTCTGACACGACTTTCAGCGCATTATTCCCTTGTTTAGCGCAGGAGTTGTGGGCAGTCGCCACATGGTAGGTCTTGAATATTATGATACAAATTGGGAACAAATAGTGATGGAGAAAAATGCCACGGAATATTATTTTTATCTGTAGCATTTAAAAACTGTTACAAACCAATGATTAAAGTAATCAGTAAACTTTGCGATGACGTTCACTGAATGCTACAAAAAAGATAAATGACCGCCATTAAAAAGTATTGTAGTGAAGAAACCTTTTCTGTGGCATTTTATATACGCTGCAAAAATAACATTCGTATCGTTTAAAAAACACTATTAAAAATAAATATTTAGTGGCGTTATAAAAGATGCAAAGAATACTCAATGATTTTTAGTGGTATGTTTTATCGTAACGATTATTGAAACACCACCAAAAACGCTCGATAGCGGTTTTTAAGCGCTACAAAAAACCAATTTTCTTATAGTGGTGGAATGATCACTTACCACGTATACACTCAACGTGGAAAAAAGGTCGACCACGATTACTTTATACTACCCAAAAAATAATCATTCACAAAAAAATGTGTTTTCAAAGGTTTAAAATACCAGTTCAAATATTAATCGTATACAACTTGCATCATATTCGTGAATTAGTTTGAATAATCCAAAACTATTTCACCATTTGATTACTCATCACTTTGGGACGGTATAATCTGCGTAAAAATAAATATCAAAAAGTATAAACTCAATGCTAAAAAAAGAAAAGAATTGATGTACCACACATATATTGCATGGTAAATCAGTTTTCCACGCCGTGATCAAATGTGGTTCCGTGATCAACCTAGTTCGTTCGTTATGTGGTGTTACCTTTAACCTAGTATTGCTTATACGTGGTTTTTCCTTCGAATCCCACGTTTTCAAATTCATTCGCTGTTCTAAATTATTTCGATTTTTTCTTTTTGGATTACCTATTGTGATTGCGATAAGAAATCATATTTTTCTTCGAAATCCATCAAATATTTGTTTACAATTGAATTTTTTCTTCATTTGTTTGAGAACTAAGGTTTTAAAGTTTCGAAGTTTTGAGATAATGAGAAAGTTATGTGATATTTAGAACAGATTAAAAAAAGGGAAAGAAAGTAGTTTTGTCTTTAGGAATTAATTAATTTTAGATGGGCTGGTATCTAAAAATATGGGTTTGAAGAGAATTTGCAAAAGGGCAACTCCCTGACGCTGCTCTAGCTCTTCCTGTTATCCGCGCCAGCGCCAAACGTTCAACGAAAAACCCAAATTAAAATAATAAATTAAAAAGAAATGCAAAAACAACGTAAAATATATATTTAAAATTGACATGGCAACGACAACAATGGCGACGGCACTTGGTGTGGCAATGCTTCTATACTTCGTGTTAAGTCGTCGAATTTCGATGAAAGAGGAGGTGGATGTAGACGGAGGAGCGGATCGGTCGAAGGAAGGGGAGCGGTTACTGGGTCGGCGAAGGAAGATTGTGCGGCGTCCGGCTCATGCCCCTTCCACGTGGAGGGAAGCAGCAGCGACGGTGGCGGAGACTATGCGGTTCACTTATTCCGAGACTTTGGGGAAGTGGCCTATCGGCGATTTGGCGTTTGGGATAAAGTATTTGATGCGAAAACAGGTCCGATTTCTCCTTTTGCTCTCCACCATTTTGGTCATTCATTGTTTATTGAAATTGTTAAAATAGTACTATTGTTTGGAATCTGGATTGTTGAAAACAATGGCTGAGTCACGTACTTCGTCGCTTTCTTGAAGACGATTCGGCGATCTGGCCGGTGGTGCAAAACCAGTTCGTACTTCCGCCGCCGCCTGTAGGATAAAACAGCCTCTCTCTGATTAATAACTGATCTGCTTTGCACAAACAAATCAGTGCAGATTTGCACTTTCTGATTTTACTGCTCGAAAATCTGTTAAGATTATTTTAATGGCGGAGAAAGAGAATGCAGAAATTTTTCTGTGTATTGATCTCGTCTAATCTAATGATAATATATAGACGGGGATCAGGGTATTCGAAAAATCTGGTCAGTGGAGGAAAATCGGATCTGCGAAAATACTTGGTCAAAGTTTTACCGCGTCATATAAAAATCGGTTCAGAAATTATTTTCATGATTTAAAAACTGGTTCGAAAATAGCAGTGTTTTCTTGGACCAAAAATATAAGTGTCTACACCACATAGCCAGGGCCCAAAGCCCAAAGCCCGAGCCCGAACCGAGCCGGGCCGGGCCGGGTCGGTCGGTCGGGCGTGCGCGTGTGTGGTGGTCATGATGCATGGGCTCCCTCCTCACAACAAAGCATGCATTGGGAGCCCAAGGCCCCATCAAAGCTTCTTAGAAACAAGTATATAAGCTTGCCTCTTCCATATAATCCCATGATGTGGGACTATTCACAAATAGGAGCCATCATACACTTATTTCATGTTTTAAATAATTCACAATATTTCCAACAATCCCCCACTTGAATTTTTTAAAATATTATCGAGCAGTTTCTAAACACATAAGACTGTGCATAAACAAAGGTGTCATCCGACTTGAACCTTTGCGTAGTGAATAAGATTCAGTTTTTACTAGAGTGACACGTAGTCTTGAACTCTATTCCTGACATCAAACCACACACAATCTTTTCCATAGTGCAATCAAATAAGCCCGTGCATTTATGGCCATACACGTCTATCCCAGTTTAGTGAACGCTCTAGAAGTTCTGCCCAAAACTCCATAGGAAACGGCCTCATTTCCACATTCACATAGGTGAGTCTATCAAGAGTACTCCTGAAGGTAGGTACTCCACTCCAAATAGAGTATAGATCTCATTAAGAGTTTCTATTAACTCATCCTCTATCACTTCAGGAATACATGCTTCTTAGTTTATTATATAGCATGTTCAACTTCTATCACTACACAACTTGTTATTACCCATTGAACCTATTTCTTGGGATCTCCAGTCATTTAGGTCGGGTTACCATTGTGCGTGAGTCAACAATCTAAGGGCAATAGTCCCATTCTTTTAGAAGAATTATGGACTTTCTCTCTTGACAGTCCTTTCGTCAAAGGATCTGCCAAATTTTCTTCACTACGTACGTAATCTACTCTAACGGTACCTGTAGAAAGTAGCTCTCTAACCGTGCTGTGCTTACGACGTATTTGTCGTCTCTTACCGTTATAATAACGGTTCTGAACTTTTGCAATAGCCGCGGTACTATCACAATGTATTAACACAGCCGGTATCGGTTTTTCCCATAAGGGAATCTCAGCTAGCAGATTTCTCAAATATTCTGCTTCTTCACTAGCTGTGGCTAGTGCTATCATCTCAGACTCCATAGTGGACTGAGCCAAAATAGTCTGTTTCTTGGATTTCCAAGAAACAGCTCCTCCAGCGATGCTAAATATATAGCCACTGGTCGCTTTAGAATCATCAGATAAAGTATTCCAGTCTGCATCTGAATATCCTTCAAGTACAGCTGGAAACTTTTCATAATGTAATCCAAGGTTCATTGTTCGTTTAAGGTATCTCATGACCCTTTCAATAGCATGCCAGTGCTCTATACTAGGTCTACTGGTAAACCTGCACAATAATCCCACGACATAGGCAATGTCGGGTCTAGTACAATCAGTGGCATACCGAAGGCTGCCAATGATGCTCGCATAATCAGACTGTCTTACACCTTCACCAGTGTTCTTAAATAACTTTACACTTGGATCGTATGGTGTACATGCGGGTTTACAGTCAAAGTAATTATATTTCTTTAGTATCTTCTCAATGTAATGAGACTGATCCAAAGAAATTCCCTTTTCTGACCTAGTAATTTTAATACCGAGGATTACACTCGCTTCACCTAGATCTTTCATATCAAAATTGGCACATAATAAGGATTTGACTGAATTTATGGCATGAATGTTTGACCCAAAGATGAGTAGGTCATCTACATAAAGGCATATAATAGTGCAAATGTCATTCTCATATTTGTAATAAATGCATTTGTCACTTTCATTAACTTTAAAATCATTTGAAATGATTAAGTTATCAAATTTTTCATGCCATTGTTTAGGTGCTTGTTTTAAACCATATAATGATTTATCTAACTTGCATACTTTATGTTCTTGACCATGTACTACAAATCCTTCAGGCTGGTCCATATAAATTTCTTCGTCTAATTCACCGTTCAAAAAGGCAGTTTTAACATCCATTTGGTGTATTAGTAAGTTATGAATGGAAGCAAGTGAGATCAATACCCGAATGGATGTTATTCTAGTTACAGGTGAAAAAGTGTCAAAGAAATCTATATTTTCTTTTTGTCTAAAGCCTTTAGCTACTAGTCGTGCTTTGTATTTATCTATAGTACCATCAGGTTTTAGTTTCTTTTTAAGCACCCATTTACAGCCTATAGATTTACAACCAGGGGGTAAATCTGCCAAATGCCAAGTCTTATTGGATTCCAGAGAATCCATCTCATCATTTATAGCCTCTCGCCAAAAATCGGCATCTAAAGAAGATAAGGCCTCTTGGAGGTTTAATGGATCCTCCTCTATAGTAAAAGCACAAAAATCCGAGCCAAAGTTTTTCTCGGTTCTTGCTCTTTTACTTCTTCTAGGTTCAGCTTCAGAACTTTTATCAAGTTCTGTTCTTATAGGCGTACTTGATGTGCCCCCACTATTCCTTAATTTAAAAGGAAATTTAGTTTCATAAAAATCGGCATCATTTGATTCAATTATATTATGTGCATTTAAGTCATAAAATCTGTATGCTTTGCTATTAATAGCATAGCCTATAAATGCACATTCATATGCTCTACTTGCCAATTTTATTCTCTTAGGGTCTGGAATGCGAACATATGCTAAACAACCCCAAGTTCTAAAGTATGAGACATTGGGCTTATGATTCTTTAAAATTTCATAAGGTGAAATTTTATTCTTAGATTTAGGGATTCTGTTCAGAACATAGCATACAGTCAATAAAATATCCCCCCACCAATGTTTTGCTGCACCAGAATTTAGTAGGATGGCCACTACTAATTCGGTAAAAGTCCTATTTTTTCTTTCAGCTTTACCGTTCATTTCAGGTGAATAGGGTGCAGTTCTCTCATGTACAATACCATGTAATTTATAGAAGTCCAGAATTGAATTAGATTCATATTCTGTTCCTCTATCACTACGAAGTCTCTTAATCTTTCTATTTACTTGATTCTCAATTTCAGTTTTGAATGTTTTGAACATTTCAAAGGCATCACTTTTATGTTTCATAAGATATACATATGTGAAATCAGAACAATCATCGATAAAAGTGATAAAATAACGATGTCCATGTCTAGTCAAAGTACCATCAAGTTCACATATGTCAGAATGAATCAAGTCTAAGGGTTCAGATTCTCTATTAACAGACTTGTGAGGTTTCTTAGTGATTTTTGCTTGTGTACAGAATTCACATTTATCAGATTCAGATTCTGCTATCTTAGGTATCATATCTAGAGTGCTCATGTTATTAATTATTCGTTTATTAACATGACATAATCTAGAATGCCAAATATTAAAATCACACAACATATAAGCAGAATTATTCACTTTATTCAATTCAACATTTAATTTGAACATTCCCTCACAAGCATAACCCTTTCCTACAAAGTTTCCCTTATACACTATAGTATACAAGTCAGCACCAATAAATTGAGTGAACCCTGCCTTATTGAGAAGATAGCCAGAAACCAGATTCTTCCTCATCTCTGGAGTATGCATAACATCTTTGAGGATTACAGTCTTTCCAGAGGTAAACTTGATCTCCACGTTTCCAACCCCAGCAACTTTAGTGGTGTGGGAA
This sequence comes from Allium sativum, assembly GCA_030737875.1. Taxonomy (NCBI): domain Eukaryota; kingdom Viridiplantae; phylum Streptophyta; class Magnoliopsida; order Asparagales; family Amaryllidaceae; genus Allium; species Allium sativum. The sequence continues at coordinate 560,253,675 of CM060919.1, read as the reverse complement.
TCTCCCAGCAGCACTTTCTGATCATCAGCAGCCGTGTATGTGGAGAACATAGCACGATCATAACAGACATGGCGAGAAGCACCAGTGTCTATCCACCAGCCATCTGATCCACCAACAAGGTGAATCTCAGAAATCATAGCCATAAGTGGCTCATCCTCAGTCAAGTTAGCCTGTGGTACAGAGCTAGGCTTGTTCCGACACTTTCGTGCCATATGACCTGGTTTGCCACAGTTGTAACATAGAAACAACTGTCCAGAGTCATTCTTTTGGGCTGGTTTTTGCTGTCCTTTTGGGTTTCCCTGCGGATTCCCATTGTTGCGTCTGTTCTGATTCTTAAAAGATTTCTGATTTGGTTTCAGAACTGCGGGCTTGGTCTTTTTAGTGTTGTTGTTTGAAACAAACAACACTTCCTCTTTCTGGTCCTGTTTGCGTGCTGCCTCCTCAATGCGAAGGCGAGTAATCAGACTCTCTAAGGAGAATTCCTTAGTCTTATGGCGCAAGAAATTTTTAAAGTCTTTCCAACCTGGGGGAAGTTTGTCAATAATAACAGCAACTTGAAACTGTTCATCTAAAATCATACCTTCGGAGATGATCTCATGAGCTATTTTCTGCAGCTCATGAGACTGCATCTCTACTGATCTATCGTCTGTCATCTGATACTTCAGATAGCGGCTCACAACATACTTCTTCGCCCCTGCCTCCTCTGTATCGTATTTCTTCTGCAGTGCTTCCCAGATCTGCTTCGCTGTCTTGTCTTCTGAATTGTAGTAATCATACAGATCATCGCTCAATCCGTTCAGAATAAAAGTCAGGCTTGTCTGGCAACTGCGGTTTCTCGGTGGTAAGAGCAGCAGCCACCTTCCTCATCGTCAGATAGAACTCCATCTTTTGACGCCAGCGTTTGAAGTGCAGACCTTCGAAACGAAATGGAGCAGCAGTCACCAATGGGATCTGGAATGCAGAAGCAGGAGCAGCATCATCTACAGTTGTTGTCGAAGCCATTGTTTCTGTTCGTCTTCAATTTGTTGAAAACAATGGCTGAGTCACGTACTTCGTCGCTTTCTTGAAGACGATTCGGCGATCTGGCCGGTGGTGCAAAACCAGTTCGTACTTCCGCCGCCGCCTGTAGGATAAAACAGCCTCTCTCTGATTAATAACTGATCTGCTTTGCACAAACAAATCAGTGCAGATTTGCACTTTCTGATTTTACTGCTCGAAAATCTGTTAAGATTATTTTAATGGCGGAGAAAGAGAATGCAGAAATTTTTCTGTGTATTGATCTCGTCTAATCTAATGATAATATATAGACGGGGATCAGGGTATTCGAAAAATCTGGTCAGTGGAGGAAAATCGGATCTGCGAAAATACTTGGTCAAAGTTTTACCGCGTCATATAAAAATCGGTTCAGAAATTATTTTCATGATTTAAAAACTGGTTCGAAAATAGCAGTGTTTTCTTGGACCAAAAATATAAGTGTCTACACCACATAGCCAGGGCCCAAAGCCCAAAGCCCGAGCCCGAACCGAGCCGAGCCGGGCCGGGCCGGGTCGAGTCGAGTCGGTCGGTCGGGCGTGCGCGTGTGTGGTGGTCATGATGCATGGGCTCCCTCCTCACAACAAAGCATGCATTGGGAGCCCAAGGCCCCATCAAAGCTTCTTAGAAACAAGTATATAAGCTTGCCTCTTCCATATAATCCCATGATGTGGGACTATTCACAAATAGGAGCCATCATACACTTATTTCATGTTTTAAATAATTCACAATATTTCCAACATGGATTATTAAGAACTTTAAAAACGGTCTACTTCATCTGATTTTATTATTGTCTTATAATTAGGGCATCTCCAGCTCTGGAGAATAATCATGGTATTAGTAGGAATAAATCAAATTTTCCCACAACATGCTTTTCAACACTTGTAATATTAAGAAAGTATTATAATTGAGATTATGATTCCGGAACCATTTGATTTGGGAGTATAAATGGAAGCATGCGTTGTTTAAGAACCATCTGAAATCTTAAGAGCATGCTGAACCAATACCATGATATGAGCCATTTGTTGGTCACATATAAATTGTTAGACACATGTCTGCGTATAAGCACAACGCATAAACCTCATTTTTGGGTGCATGAGTTTATCTTTGAATGCTTGATGAATAAGAAATCATCTTTTTTTTTTGTTAATATAGCATTTGTAACTACCCAAATTTTGTCCCATTTAAAATTTTGAATTTAATATGATTTTTGATTTTTGTTATGGTTATAAATAAAATTTAATGATTTAATTATGTAATTTTATGATGTAAACTTAATTAAATTGATTAAGTAATGAATTATTATAACAATAATAACTTTTATTGATTATAGAAGAAATTATGATTTAGTTTGTATTGATAAATATTGAAATTTGAAATTAAATATTTAAGTATTTGAATGAAATTGAGTTAATTAATTTACAATTGAAATCCAAAAGGAATTTGATAAATAATCAATATTGGAATTTAATATAAATAAAATTGATTTATAAAGTTAAACTTGAATTTTATTTTGATTAAAATAAGGTTAGTAAGTTTTCGAATTGAATGAAAATATAATTATTTGAAATTGGGATTTTTGTATAAATTTAATTAACCAGTTAAATTAGCCATTTTTGACATTGTCTCCAATTTCAACGAACTCAATTTCATCGGATCCGAAATTATAAATTATTGCAAGATTTCAAGTTTCTTGTCAATCAAAGTTGTGTGATCGTGCGCGACATAAACATGTATCGATTAACGATTTGAAACTTTAATAGTTTATTTTGAAACGATATCGGAATTCGATGACATCAGTTTCATCGAATTCAGAATGTTGAACTATTGTTGGATTTCAATTTTTGCCGCAATCAGAATTGTTATGTGGTCATGCAAGCTTATAACGCTCGAGGAGAATATGTTGGATTTACTCAAGGATTTACATTGCTTTAGGATTCAACCATGGTTAAGAGGAAGAAAACATATGCTACTACTCAGGCAGAAGCTGTTGAAATGGAAGGAAGTCAGGAGGCTTCCTTCGCTGAAAACCCACCATCTATTTAACTTGGGAAGAGATGGATAAAGTGGTCAAGGAACTTGAATCTCGCTTGGAACGACATGAAGGACTCCTCAAACGGCAAAAGGAGATGACGACAGCATTTCTCGCTTGGATGGAGGAATTCTTAAGGCTAGGAGGCCAGGACGCGACTACTGGGGCAGGACCAAGTGATGTAGCAGGTGTTAGACAAGGCTCGGGGGAACCTCCCACAACCTCAATTCAGTTCGGTACCGATCCCATATGGATCAGTTTTCGACCCGACTCCAGTTAGGGGCAACCCTATAGACTTTGCACCTGTGGAACGCAACATGTTGGCTCATTATGTTTTGGATTCTGGAAATGGAAATGCAACGCAAACGCCTGAGCGCGTAGACTTGGATCATGGAAGAGCTCCTACAGCTTCTGGAACCCGGTTCGTACCCGAACCCGCTCCTCGGGTTGAGGTTGATCCAGATGGTAACGTTATGAAACAACATATTTCTTCTTTCGAACTGAACACTAGGGACATTGGTATTGGATTAAACGATTAACAACAATTTTTCAACAATAGTGATTGAATTGCTATTGTGATTCGACGGTTTTCTTGATGTGGGATATCTCAATCGGACATGGACTACATTGATCGTAACCCGTTCAGTTAGGTTATAAGGAACTCTCGAAACCCACCAGACTTCAAAATTGCCGGTGTTGGAGGCTTATGATGGTAGGAATTGAAAATTGGAATTTTAAACTTTAATAATCGGTCCTTAAGTATGGATTATGCTTGGAAAGGGTCAGGCTGTCTTGTTAGGATTTGACAAGACCACTTAATCGGTCCTCGAGTATGGACCATACTCGAGAAAGTTTGGATTGTTTTGTCAAAACCTGGCAAAGCCGCTCGAATGGCTTTTTGCAGGTATGGATTATACCTATGTTAGTTAGGCCTGGAGAGACTACATATTTTGGATTTCTCGGGTTCTACGGATTTATCACATTTCTTTGATTTTATGGATATTTAGTATTGATCTGTCTTTTTACAAGGTCGTTACGTGTTGGACTTCTCACCACCGAATCACTCAAGACTCGAGCGTAAGCCTACATGAACTTAGAATGGCAATGGTAGAATGAAGGATCTTACGAGTACATAAAGTTATGGACTTTAAGGATCCGGATAGGTAAGGTCTTTTACCCCGGGTCGACCTCATTCCGGTCGGCATAGCGGTTCTCACCTGCTTTAGATCGGTATTGTCTTTGTCGTCTCGGATCGGCCAACCTGCCTCTCTCCTGGTTGGCCTTATCGTTTGCATACGCTTCATACTACGTTGATCAACTAGAAGGTAACTTGAGCAGCACGACTTCATCCAAGCCAAAGCCAAATAGTGAGGCAAGTTCAAGATCCACCAGCACAACACAAGAAAGTGAATTCAGGTCGGTCTCGACTCGGATTGCCCCGGGATGGCACCGTCCCAAAATCCTACTTTTGGAGATGAACGTGGGATTTTGCAAAATGGGTTATGTTTTCTGCTTTCTCTCCACGATCTCTGGTCATTCCGGGCTCTCTACAGCCTATAAATAAAAAGATCCCTTGATGGAAGAATGGTCTTTGGCTCTTTGGCGACTTTCTAACATTATCTTTGTATTTAAGGTCATTTAGCCTCAAAGCTTGTGATCACTCAAGTTTGTCAAATAAAGACAAAGTAGAGCAAGTGGACGTAAACAACCTTAAGCCGAACCACTACAATCGTGTGTACTTTCTTTTTGCTCATTTCATTATTTTTTTCACTTTTATCCTCTACACAGTCAATCTGGGGTGTTGGACCGATTTTGTTGTCAACATTTGGATTATTGAGTTTGGGTTTCAAATATTTCAGACTTTGGTTTTCCACAATAATTACAATCCAGATCGATCGTATGATTTCTGGGCTTCAGTCATAATGCAATTTAGAGAGATCGTCAGATTCTGTTGGACTTCTCTTGAGTTACGGCTTCTGGATTTGTGGATTGTACAAAATGTCTTTCACCAAAAGACATGTTTTAGGGGTAAGTGTTGACTTGTCTTTTTACAGGATCGTCACGCTTTACCTTTTTGGTTACTGAATCGTTCGAGATTCAAGCACAGACGTCCACAAATTCGAAAAGTTTGGTTAAAAAGATGGTTGTCATAGATACTCAAAATTTAGACGACCTCAACTTGGATCGGCATATACGATTCCCTCGATCGACATGGTCATTTCCCTTAGAGTCGAGTCAGTAGCATTTCAGATTGGCAAAGTAACTTAGTCTTGGATCCAATGTTATCACGACGCCAAGTCGAACCACTACCGTTTAGAAGACTAATCGACAAATCACCCGACTAGTCGACAAGTCTTTTATATACATATATTTATTAGACTTAAATATATAATATAATTAGATATAATTATAAATTTATAATAAGTTCAAATTCAACAAACATCCATAATAATAGGTTCAAATTCAACAAACATCCATAAGTTCAATCATCCATATAATATAATTAGAGTTTTTTTAATCGATGTGTGATATAGATCTGGTCTGTTATGCAATGAGGAGCATTTTGGTTTTCTCGATGTCGATTTAGAGTTTTTGGGCTTGATTTAGGGTTTTCTGAGCTTGATTCAGGGTTTTCTGGACCGGTTAAGCCCAGTATCGTCGAAATGGAAAAGTCGACCATCGTCGAATCTTCTCGAGCAACTGGTCGAGTAGTCGACGACTAGTCGTCGTCGTGATAACAATGCTTGGATCGGACTTATTGAGCTTCGCCTCGGATCAGTATAATATAGTCTGCCTCGGATCGGCCTAAAGGCTTCGCATCGAATCAGTGTTTACTTGGATTTGGCACTTCATGGATTGAGTGCATCACATGACTCATTTAACAATTATGTGATGGAACTTAGCACAGAGCAAGGCAAGGACATTGTCATCATCCAAATTGGCTACTGTCGGATTGGTACCAATCCGAGTCATAACGTGTTGACCGATCCGATTTTCCTCCTTCTGGCCTTGGTCCTCACCAGATCCTATTTTTGCTCCACTTTTTTTGGCCGACCCGAGCTTTGTAGCAATTATAATAAATACACTACTTGGTCATTTTTAGAGTATCTTCTCTAAGCTTTTGGCATATTTATATGCAAGGATATTACTACTGCCAAACTACAACTTTTACTCGGTTTTCTTGTAATCAAACTGAACTGTAATTGTAATCAAGCAGTATAAACAAGTGTTACCTCATATTGGATATAGACACATTTATCGAACCACTATAAATCTTGTGTCTTCACTTATTTTTTCGTACTCTGTGACTGTTTTGTGATTGCATACTGAAACTATTATCTGAATTGCATACGAATAGGGTGTTGACATTTGATTCACCATAATCCAGTGTAACAATCGGGCTCCGACATATGGCTTCATATGGTCTCGATGTGGAGTGAGATTGTTTTGAATGGAGTCATGTCAGGCTATATGTATATCTTTTGCTACAAGGGCTTTCGGCAAGTATTTTTGACGTTTAAGTTCATGAGAGAAGTATTTGTAGACACTAGACAGTGGCTTCATGTATAGTCTTAAAGGAGATAACATTTGATGTTTTTTGGTAAATCCCCTTGGCTACAAGTTTATTTGCTGAAATCATATAACATCTATAAAAAAAATCATAGTATAACAATAGCTAAGAACATTTTCAGGTACACGATTTAATTCGACTTTTGAATTTAAGTTTGCAACTAGGGTTGATAAAATTTATGAAAACCGCTGCCAATCGATCCTATTTTTACCTTCAATATGTGTGTGTGTGTGTGTGTGTATATATATATATATATATATATATATATATATATATATATATATATATAGAGAGAGAGAGAGAGAGAGAGAGAGAGAGAGAGAGAGCGCACCCCAAATAGTGCAACATCCCTATAGCCTCTTGATTTCCACCACACATTCTCGTTTCTCCCTCCTTTCACTAACTTTCTCTCCCCCTACTAACTTATTTAATCATAAATGAGAGGCTATAAGTGAGGGGCAAAAGGGGTGCCACATAGTATGAGTGCTCTGGCATATATATATATATATATATATATATATATATATATATATATATATAACTGTTTAAAGAGTGATTTGAATTTCGCTACCAACTCATATATGTAGAAGAACGAGAGATTATGAAGTGATAAAGCTGCTAAAGGTTAAAATGATGGTTGGAAAAGGGATATTAAGAGAGTTAGAGATCAAGGCAAATTGTCGAGCACAAATCAGAGGCGAAACAGATAGGGCACAGAGGTTGAAGCAGGTGGCAAAGCAATTCTGGGTTGCTCAAATGGTTGGCATGCCTACGAGACTCGCTTTTTGCTGAACCAGAACTACAGATCAACCATGGATGATCGACTCACCAGGGCACTCGAGCCACCACACGCAGTCGACGCACCTTAGTACACACATAGCCCCTACCCACTCAACATACAGTCTCTCAATATATCCAGTATCTCAACTTACCTAACCTCTATTAATATCCAAGCCGCTCCAACTCTCCTAGCTGACCTACTTTCTAGGCATGCAGAATCGGTCAATGTAGGCCGATTCGCTCGTTTCTCGACGGTGAAGTAAGATCAAGCTCATAAGCATATTATCCTAGGTTGGAACAAGTTGGTAGAATCTCACTTTTTACGTCTCTATGCCGCCATACGAGAGGGACATGGGACACAAAAAGGAAATAAAGGGATGAGGTTTCTCTCGCTTTTGGCATAGCAGGCCTCCCACTGGAAGGTCCATGGACCATCTTGATCCTCTTCTCCACGGATCCCAGATGATGGAACCCTAGGAGAGCCGCAGAAGGTGAGGAGTGGTGCAACTGTTTTACGAGCACCATTCAGTATACAATATTAGTATGTAAAGTCAAATTCTCTCGTAGATACTCCCATTTTTCAGTTTCTAAATGAATCCAGTGTTCAAACAGCAAAGAAATATCTTTTCCATTTGAAAACGAGGCCTCAGACATCCTAAATATGCCTATAAATACCAAACGATATTCAACTGATAAAAATCAATTTGGTCATTAACTGAGATCCGTCGAACTCAAAACACAATTGTTTTCAATGTATTTGAGGACATTGGGTCGTAAACAATTCAAATATGGTGAAATCAGTAATGAAGAACATGAAGCGGAGGTAGATTTTATTAGTGAACAAATCATTATAATAATTCTTGTGTTCATCTTATTTTTTCCTCTCTTGATTGTATTGTGTTGTTCAAATATTGCTTGCTATCCCATTTCAAATAGTACTTAATCTTGATCATCTTACAGTCCGGTAATCCTTACCATCAAAATCTAAAATCATGATCATAAGCAATCGTTTTTTTTGTGTGTTTAATCTATATTTGAGGCAAACACTTGATACAATTAATTTTTACATTTGAAAAACAAATGTTCATATTCAAAACCTATTTAACCAAACAATTGTAGTTGCGACTTTTTTAAACTTTTGAATGGTTTTTAGCACATGGTCAATGGTTGCATTAAAGGTTTGCTGATTATGTTTGATAGATCAACGTCTGTAGCTTTATAAGTTTCAGATGGGAACTTGCGTGTGTTGCATCGTTTAAGAGTTTTCCTTGAGTGTATTTAAGGCTTTAAGACTATTGGCGGCAAATTATATATTGACCATTATCTTGTGATTGTATGTCAGCGAATTTAAGTAAGCTTGACAGTCATCTCATTCAGCTTTGAACCCAAACTGGGCTTGAATTGTTGCAACACATCACCAAGATGTTGATCAAGCATGAATGTTTTGCTAACCTTGCCACAATCGTTCCAAATTTCAACACCTATGTATGTACATAGAATGCACATTTGACACATATCTGGGTCCTGTGGGAAGTATTAAAGTTCCCTACATCTTTATTAATAAAACATCCTGCTGCTAGCCTAGTGTTCATCCACAAATTTAAATTATTTAAGATACCTAATTTCAATTAATTCCATAAACACATATGTATTTACATGCATGTACGTACCTGTGTATCCATTTATAATTGGACAAAATTTTAAAATAGGCGTCTAAAAAAGACTTATTTCAAAAACAGGTTTCACTAGAAACTTACTATTGAAATATGCCTGTTTTTAATTCACTCGTCTTATGCTTGAGCATTCTGTAAATGCACATGAATAAATATGTACATGCGCATTTACAAATGCGCAAAAATGTTTATAAAAAAAGAATTTTTTTTTTGTTCTTGCACATTCTGTAAATGCGCATGTACATATTTGTACATGTGCACTTACATAATGCGCAAGTATATGACCGTTGAATAAAAGACAAGCCTATTTTCAAGCTTATAATCAAGCATGTTTGTCAAATAAGCTTTTTTGATATGTCTATTTCAAAAATTTGTCTTTATATTTTGTTGAGGGATGGAACTAACCCCTAGTATCTACTTTTTACCTTTCAGCTATTTTTGTGGAATTGAGCTGCTCACTGTTACTATAGTATATCTCCATAATATTGCCAACTCCCAAAATTTATATCTGATGAAATTAAACAACTTACGGTAGACTGCTAATTCAGGGTAATCTTCAAATTTCTAGTGAATTTGCGGAAAATAATTGTATGCAACTGAAAGGTTCCGAAATAAAGGATGAGCTGATTCAACTCCTGAGGCTATTGAACCTCTGCATGCTATTCTCGAAGAAAACTTTTCCTGTCTTTTTAGAATCTGCGGGTTTCGTAAAAGAAGATGTTCTTATTCAGGAACCTAAAGCGGGCGTAAGTATATGTTACATTACTGCATATTTTGAAATACATTAGAATATTGTTGAAATTTTGCTAAATGTAAGCAGTTATTGAGGCCTGCTTTCACAGTTGTATGTGATAAAAGGTCAAAGAGTTTTCTTCTATTGATTCGGGGTACACATAGCATTAAAGATACTTTGACAGCAGTGACTGGTGCTGTAGTGCCATTTCATCACTTAGTTTTACATGAAGGTGGTATCAACAGTTTAGTGCTTGGATATGCACACTGTGGAATGGTTGCGGCTGCCAGATGGATTGCAAAATGCACAACTCCATACCTCCTTAAAGCAGTTGACCAACATCCAGATTACGGCATCAAGGTAATTTAGTCGGACTATTTTATATTTCATAGTTGGTGCAATGGATGGAAACTTTTGATGTTATTAAACGTACCAAGTTGTCTTTCAAGTTGGTCATGTGTAATTTCTAGTTTTCTACGTCTTGCTTGTAAAATTATTAAATGTTTTTCTGTTGTCATCATCTTATCATTGTCAATATTTCGATATACCTCTGACCTGTATTCTTAAACTAGATTTTACCCTTGTATTAGATTATTGGCCATTCACTAGGCGGTGGAACTGCTGCACTTTTGACTTACATTCTTAGAGAATGCGAAAAATTCTCTTCAAGCACGTGCATTGCATTTGCACCAGGTATGTTTTTGCACCATCGTATACTGGACTGTGTTGTTGAACCTTTTTTGTCTGATCAAAAATTTTATGCATTTAAGTTTATTAAATCACATGTGTATTGCATATTCGGATATGGGAAAACATTTGTGACACTCCACCTCGAGACCCACTCTAATAAAAAGCATTATTAAATAATATTGTCTATTAGAACGGATAATAGAGCTGGTTAGGGGTGACTTTCCGCAATTTCCACATTAGACGAGTATTGAATACGTTGATTGAATGTATATTTTTTTCCCCTTATTTCAAGTGGATTGACGACTCAATACATTCAATATAAAATAACGATCACTAAGGATCGTATTCAAAACAAATTACAGTACATCACAAATAACAGATCACAGAATAGATACATATAGATACAATCACAGAATACAACATATATATGTGCTTCATATCCGAATGGTTACACATGAACCATACAAAAATACATCTCCAAATGAAAGAATATACAATGACTCAAATACTCGACTACAACTAGGAAATGGCTCCAAAGATATAGTCCAAGCTAAATCAGCTAACCTCGAATCAATAGCAAGCAACTAGCTGAAACAACTCGGTCTGACTCGAGTTTACATATCATTCATGAATAGTAATAAATTATAATATGCAGATAAAAAATCCTTTTGAAATAAAAGGAATTATATAAGCCCAAGACAATAATTAAGTTATGAGAAATCAAAGGCTAAAGCAGCCTACAAATCTCAAGGACAACCCAATAATCACCAAGAAGGATTTATCTCCATCGAAAAGGTGCTAAGCTTCACGCTAAGCACAAAAGTAAAACATCAAGATATAACATCAAAGTTCCAACAAAACAACATGTAAACTTGTACGAAGGTTTATTCAACCAAGAACGATCATTATACTTAAATAAATACCAATTAGCTTTAAAGCTATAATTGGTTTCAGCTTTAACAAACCAACATAAACAAGATGAATGAAATCACCAAAACAACTTAACATAAATAACCCACCAGCTATGTTAAAGATAAATATTATAAACAAGGTGAAAACATTCAGAATCATCAAAACTCTAGAAATCAACACCATGAAATCTAGAAAGCAGTAATACTATAAAAGCCTAGACCCACCAGTCCAAGTCGCCCACCACGATAATATTAAGACGTCCCATTCGCCCACTAGCGAATGCATTAGGACCCATCAATCCTATATATGGCTTATCAGTCCCGGCCTGTCAGGTACTATACACTAGAGATCCACTAGTCTCGTTCAGGATGCACCAATCCAGATTTGTCTACCGGATATAAATTAGGATCCACCAGTCCAACGTATGACTCACCTGCCTTATATATATAATAGTTTATTTAGGACCCACCAGTCCAAATACTGGCAACAACAGTAAACAACAATATGTGTCACAGACTCATAGTTAGTAACCCAAGTAGTGATAATTGTGCGTCTCATACTATACGTTCTCACTACTAGTTCACTACCCGCTAGTCAACTCCACAATGGCAGTCCTCAGAAACATCAAATCAGCAAAAACATCAAATCACAGCTTTAATTAAACGAGTCTGAGATCAACCGATTCTGTATACCATCGTGTCCCATAACATGGGTTTAGGATACCATTTAATCTCCATCATGCTCTCTTGAAGGGTGCAGAAATGTGATTTTATATATAGAAAATATTTTGTTTTCCAAGATGAGATCATAAAACGATTTCAAAAACAATTTGATTTAATTCTTTAAAACCCTTTATAATTTCAAATATGTTTGTACTATTGCTTGAGACCATTACATTTATAAACCTAAAACGATAAAAACAATTTGTCTCAAAGCTATAAAAAATCTTATATGCATAGCTAAGAATAAAAATCATCTTTATAGATCGTGCATGTGTGTCAACCCATCAAATTAATCATAGAACATAACATCAAAACGATCATAGACTATCGAATCTGAAATACGGATCGAAGATAATATTGGCTTACTTTGAAGTGAGCAAAGCCATGACATACAATAGGCTCAGGTATTTATCAACAAACTGCAAAAACAGGCAGACTAAGGCAAAATACACCAGAAGCTACAGGAAAAATATTGCGTAAAATTACCTAGGGTCGACACATCCATTGCCATGTGTTGACCCAGTTAATGGGAATTCTTCAGGCACAAAACTGTGCGTGATTGCAAGTTTGCAACTTTGACAATAATTTTGACATAGCTAAAGTAATCGGATTGACCTGAAATTTTGCAGGCTCATAAACAACATACTCAACATTGAAGTACAACTGGAATGATACAATTTTATCAAAGCACGACAAAGTTAGAGCAATCTAAAATAGCACCTTGGTTGCTTTGTACAACAGAAACATAATTTGCACAAAATTCATATATGTTTAAGCGATTCAAGCGCAGATTCAATCAAAACATGAAATTGATCACTGTAAACTAGAAAGCATGAGATTTCACTTACCTAAAATTGGATTATTGACTGGATTTTAGTATTTAAGCTTGCCAAACCATGATTTACACCCTCAGGAACCCATGCAAAAGATTTACAGTACATGTTCTCTCCAATTCTTGAATCTATTTGAAGAGAGAGTTTGCATGAGTTGGATTGCTGATAAAGTAGCTTCTCTCTTCACTAAATTGTTCTCAATTTGCAAAGAAGAATTTACTTTTCGAATTTAGGAGGAGAGGAACCATGGATTATCAGCTAAAGCTCTAAGAAAAAGAAAAACCCAATAACAAAAAGAACGCACAAGAGAAAATATAGAGCTCTCCAGATGTCTCTCCTTTGTGTAAATTAGATAAAGGCTTAGTTAAAGGCCCAAACAAATCACTTAACCCAAAATATAGCCTAACACACTTAATTTCTTTGTTTTAATTTGTCACACTTCAAAATTGTTTCTAAATTACTTATCTAACCTCAAATTAACACTTTTTACCCAATTTACTTAAATCTCAACGTTGTCTTAACTTACAGTAACTATCAAATATGTTAAAAACCTTTTTAAACACCTTTACACACTTAAATTAATGTTTTCTACAAAATATACTGTTCTACAAGACACACATTTCTATTTTAATTTGCACAACTCATATTGTTATAATATAAAAATATTTGTACAATCACATTGAAATAGTTTTTGACACAATGTTGTTCTAAACCATTATTTTATCTTTTTCCATGTAATTATCACCAAAATTCCACAGCTATTGATGTTGTTGCCAAAAATTCATTTTAACACAATTCTAGAATTTTATTTCTTCTTAACACAAATTAACATTATATTATTATTATAAAATTTACTATCGATTTCCAAACACAATTTCTGAACACATTTCTTATTTTACTTTGTCAAGAAATACAATTTGCGTTTGAAAACACAAATCTACAGTTGATTAATTATCCCTTTAAAATAATTTAGCACTTATATTGAAAATATATTTTTCCACTTAAATATTGATTACAAATCAATATTTAATCAAATCATCAAATTATAATATGCAACCATGGTTTGGAATAAATTCCTTATTATATTAAAGATATTTAATTTATTCCAAAATACATAATTTTTGAAAATCACAAATTTTCTATTTTCATACTCAAACTATTATACGAGTGGAACTCCTGACTCGTATTTTATTCTTTTTTAGATTTTAAAATAACAAAACATGCTATGATCTGTTTAGCTCGGGTACCCAAAATCTGGGTTGTTACAACATTTGTAGGTAAATATACCTGATCTGTTGTTATGCTTCCCTACACAACCCCTTCATGCTTGCAATTTCCTCATTTCTTTTGTAATCCATCTTATGCATTACAAATATTTGTTTCTCTTATGTTTTAAGAAAATTATTTTGTTGGTTAAAAATAAAAATAAAAAAAATGTGTGAAAATCTCAAATATGTAGTGCATATTTTTTATCAGCTTTATTGATATGTTAGAGCTAAGTTTAGCATGTTGATTACTGGGATAAACACCATCTAATTCTAGGTAAATGAAAATGGGTATTCAAAAGGTACTTGTTGACATCACAATTTATACCGTCTTCATTTTGACTTGACTGATATTTTAATGGTTGATTCAATTATTATCAAATTACGCATGCATTTAGGCTTTCTGGCAGTGGCAACTTCATATATTTTGTTATCTATCCAGCTGCCTGCATGACATGGGATTTAGCGGAGTCAGGAAAACACTTCATCACTACTGTTATCAACGGTTCAGATATGGTGCCTTCATTTTCGACGGTGTCTATTGACATTCTTCGTTCTGAGGTACTTGCTCCTGTTTCAATTGATGCGTATGTGCACTTTTTGTATATTTGCACAACATTAAGGTACATCTTATTGTAGAAATCATGCTCGTAATTATCTTTGGTGAACTAGGTCATGAGGCTTTTACAGCTGTTATAATAATATATGTTAAGAATCTTATTTTTTTTCATTCTTGCCCTCAATATTGCAAGGGAGCGGTAATTTCTCAACCTTTGAGATTTGTTAAAAAATTTGTGGTAATGTGGATAAACAATAGAAAGATGAATTTAAGTACACGGCAACAAACACAAATTCAGTTGATATAATAGTAAGTTATCCACTGTTATTATTGTCCGATAAAGTTGGATCAAACAACAATCTCAAATTTGTGATCTACATTGTGAAACAACCACAAGTTTTCTTGTATCATTATTCATTAATGCTTGTTAACTTGGTGCATAACATTACAAACGACGGATAAGTAGACAATTATAATATTATTTATCATTGCACAGCAACAACGATAATTAGCTGTCATTAATTGTGCGGACTAGCTCATTTATGAGCCAAAATAGGGCCCTAACAAACCGGTCCATTATATTACTTCCACTTGGTTTATAGTTCAGTTTGTGCTTTCAGGTAAATATGGTCATTGTATTTGTTTTAGTTTTTAGCTGAATGAAATTTGTACTTATAATACATTGTCTGACCACCTACTCAAAATCAACTTTGTTGATCAAACTTCTTGGTTAATGCAGTCAAAAGTTAATATTTTTCAAAAAAAGAAAAGAAAAGAAGAAGATACATGTGCATAACGATTTATGTACATGAAAATATAAGAAGTGTACAATTGCATTAAAAACATGAAAATATACTCGTTCATGTAGTTTTGCATTAAATGATTCTTCCAGTAAAAAGAAGATTTTGAGCTCATGCTCTACCAGCTTTCACATTTGCAAATCAAGCAGATCTTGATATGCTTGAAACAACATTAGTTGCTCTTCAAGATATAACACTTGACAAAATACTCGACGTCAATGGTCTCAAAGTGCTACCTGATGAGTTTCCTAAAATAATGCAACTGGTTTGTACAAAACAATTTAAATCATTAATGCGAACTATTATTAAATAAACATCAAAAATGGCTAGTAGAAAGTACAGTTAATCCTCTCTGCATCTTCCTGTTGTTATACCAGCAACAGTGTTATTTAAATGAAATTTCTCTTCCATCTTTCCTATTTGTCAAAAAACAGCAGTAAGAATGATTTCCTTTAAAAGGCAGCAAGAAAATATACAGCATATTATCGAAGGGTTTCAAGTTGTTGCACCAAACTGGTTTTGATCCGTTTTACTTCAAAACCATAACTTGGCAACTTTTTTCTGTCTTTTTGTTTGGTTTCTTCATTTTTATGCTATTTAGCACAATAATTGTTTCTGCCTTTTTTTTCTATTTGTACCAGTGTTATTATAGTGTGTGCTATAGCGATAGATAGGAACAACTAGCGCAAAGCTTACGCTGTTGTGCATATAATAGCACAGGGTTTCCTTGTAACGTAAAAATAGCATGTTATTTTATCAAAGCACAAAATGGTGAATAACTCTAAATAACAAACTATTTTGTTTTGTTTTATTTTTTAAGTTTGGACAATGAATAAAGTCTAAAATAGCGTTGTTGTACTTATAATGACTCAGAGAACAACTCGTAGAGTGTGACTTGAAAGAAGAAGAAACCGATGATTGTTTAAATAATGGTGATAATTTTGATTTAGATGACACTAGTGAGCAGGCTTTGAAATTTTAGAAGTATAATGTAACTTCTACGTTTTGTTGTTATACATTGAATAACTTTTTACATTGTTTACTTGAATCTTATTATCGTAGATTGCATTATGTCATTTTCGTTTGACCTTATTTTCAGCTTGTGGTTTTCTTGTTTATATTTTCTCTTAGTTCTTGTTATTATAATATCTTTTACCTTTTTAGCACAAATGTATTTTTCATACAATTTTTTGTAGTTTTATCTCATCATAACTCATCAGTGCTACAACAACAACAACAACAACAAAGTCATTATTCTCAGACAAGTTGGGGTCGGCTAGAGATGAAACTCAAAATCAAATGACAGAGTCAATTTAAAGATGATGATGATGATAATAAGAGATTTAAAGGTTAAACTAGAAATAAAGATTAAAATAAACTAAAGCAAAATAATTAAACAAATAATAATAGTAGTAATAATAAATAAAAAACTAAGATAATAAAATAATAATAACAATAATGTTACTAGTAGTAATAGGTACTAAAGACCAACACTACGTCTTATGCTTATGTCCACTAGTTTTATAATCTAAAACTTATAACACTCTAAATAACCTTGAGCTAATGATTCTGGTACGTGGATCGCTAGCTTCCACGTGCTCTTGTCTAATATCAGCTATTCAGATGTTTTCTAATTTCTCAACTCTTTTTTTGTTACTTCCTTCCATATCATTCTTAGTCGACCTCTACCTTTCTTTAAATATTCGGTATGACCTATTATTGAACCGCTCAATGTGCCTCAGGAAGCCTCTGTTGTAGATGTCCAAATCATCTTAAGCGTTGTTGGATTAACTTCTCTTCAATTAGTGTAACTCAAAGTTTGCCAGGTATATCATCATTTTTAATTCGGTCTCGTCTTGTATGCCCACAGCTTCATCGCAAGGCACACATCT
Organism: Allium sativum; assembly: GCA_030737875.1. Lineage (NCBI taxonomy): Eukaryota > Viridiplantae > Streptophyta > Magnoliopsida > Asparagales > Amaryllidaceae > Allium > Allium sativum. The sequence continues at coordinate 560,236,181 of CM060919.1, read as the reverse complement.
CTGCTATACTTATCTTCTGGACGTGTTGTTCTTTAGTAGACCAATATCCTGCATAATATAACATCATAATTTTGATTGTTTTGTAGAACTTTTTTTAAAGCTTCTATGAGATTTTCCTATTATACAAAATGATAGACGTTGGTCATTTTCATCAACCCCACTTGAGTTCTAATACTATCATCTTCATCGATATCACTATCAAACCACAACATTGATAATAAATATTGGAAGGTTTCTTTATTGAGGATTGCTTGTTCGACCAGAGTGACGTCTTCATCCTCTGACCTAGCACCGTCGAACTCGCACTTCAAATACTCTGTTTTAGTTCTGCTAATTTTGAAATCATTCGATTCTAAAGTCTGCCTCTACAACTTCAATTGTTTATTAACCCTTATCTTATTTTTGTCAATAATCACAACATCATTAACAAAGAGCATACACCAAAGAATTCCATCTTGTATACCCTTCGTGGATTCATCCATCGCTAAGGGAAAAATGTAGGGATTCAAAGCCAATCGTTGATATAAACTTAAATTAATGGGAAAGCCATTGATTTCACTATCGCATGCTATAACACTAGTCAAAACATCATCGTACGTATCCTTAATAAATGTAACGAACTTTGTTGGGACCCTCTTCCTTTTCAGGGCTAGCACATAATCTTTCTGGATATTTTGTCATAAGCTTTCTCCAAATTGATAAATATCATGTATAAATATTTCTTTGCTCTCTAAATCTTCCATAAGTTGCCCTATCAAGAAAATTGCCTCTATGGTCGACCTTTCAGACATGAAAGCAAATTGTTTTTTTGAAGGACTTATCATCTTTCTCAATTGATGTTCGAAAACTCTCGCATAAAGCTTCATTATATGACTTTATAATCTTAATTTCTGTATAGTTTGTGCAACTTTGAATATCATTTTTATTCCTATAGATTGAAAATAAATGCTTCTCCTTCACTCATTTGGTATCTTGTTTGATTTGGAAATATTACGTAACAGCTTAATTAGACATGATATCCTTGCATCACCACGCTTCAATGAGAATGTGATCATACCCTAACAACTTGCCTGTTTTCATCCGTTTCGGCGTCTTCTTTACGTTAGACTCTTGAATTCTTCGAACAAAATGTCTACTGATGTCATCAAAAAAGCCCAATTCAATCGTAGTACTATTTAATTCTTAATTGAAAAGCTTGTCGAAGTATTGTTTCAATCTGTTTTTGGTCTTATTGTCCTTCACTAGAAGTTTGTCATTCTCATCCTTGATGCATTTAACATGGTTGAAGTTTCTTGTCGTCTTCTCGCAGAGCTTAGCTATCGTGTAGACGATCATTTCACCATTCTTTATATTTAGCTTTTGATATAGATCCATACGCTCGACCCCTTGCCTAGCTCACTGCTCTCTTTGCGGTCTTTTTTGATACTTTCACATGTTGTCCTCGCTCCTATGATGAGGCAGACATTTGTACCATTTCTTCTTCTTTTTGATAGCCTTTTGCACATCACTGTTCCACCACCGCGAATTAGGTGTGTGTTTATCATCCCACATGTCATTTACTTCTCCTTCCATCTTCCACGTCCCTTCTTCCATCACTATATCCTTAGCCACCCTTGAGGCGTCTTCTTTGAGATTCCACCATTTCGTTTTACTAATTTTATCTCATTTATCTTTAAATACCCAATGACGAAACACCTATATTAAAAACTAATATTGTAAGACAACACATTTCTCTAGGTGTAACTTTGCAATCTACACAACTTCGTTTGTCATCTATTCTAGCAAGGACCAAGTCGTTAGAGGGTTGCTTGCCACTGAAAGTAATCAGATGTGATTGTCTCTTTCTAAAGAAAGTATTAGCAATCATGTGGTTATAAGAAACAATAATTTTCAATTTTTTTTGGGTTCCTATCGTCATATCCAAAATCGTCATGCACTCTCCTAAACCCCCGCTAGTTCTATCAGCATGGCCATTGAAATCACCTCTTATGAAAAATTCCTTGCTACTAGGCACATACCTAATCATGACATTTAAGGCTTTTCAGAAATTCATTTTGGCCGCTTCACTTAGGTCTACTCGTGGGGCATAAAAACTAATGACGTTCAGAAATGCCGCACCAACTACCATAATATCTGGGATAATCATATCCTCTTATCTTCTGGTTTCAACAATTCTGTTTTAAAGATATTTGCCAATTAAAAATTCAAGATGCCTACCTCATTCTTATTACGTTCTTTTCCTATATACCATAACTCACAAATATGGGAATACAATTTAAATTCTATAAGACACAAATGTGTTATAGCCAAGGTTTTAAATCTCGGATGTCGGTCGCGTTTCGTCTCGGGGATTTTATACACTTGATCTCGTATCGGGGGAGATTTCGGACGAGATGAGTCTAACTCGGGAGTTCGTCTCGGATTTCCATCTCGGGTCTAAAAGTTCATATCGGAACAATCTCGGGGGTACATGATATGTTAAAAAATGATATTTTTACAAAATGATTTTAATGAATGCTATTATAAACATAATAACTTAAACTTGAATTGCAAAATAACTTTATTATTCTTTTTTTGTGAAAGCTCATACTCTAAATCGTAATATGCTTAAAATATAAATATTTTTAGACATAAAACATTAAAAAATTCAGCATAAATAGACCATAAAATACATAATTTCATAGGTAGCATGTATGTGAAAAGACGAATATGAAAATCATAAGCATTGTAGAACATATATGAACATACAATATGGTCATTTAACATGCAAAATGTAAAATAACAAAAGATTATCATGGCTATATTTGATTTTTTTAAATTATTGTTCTAGATAAGACACAAATTTAAATTTTAACAAAAAAAAAACTATGATCTCGAACGATATTCCAGTATCTCATCTCGGTCGATATATCGTTCGATATTGCAATATCTCGGGCGATATATTCGAAATGAGATTTAGAGTGATATGTACTGTTTCGTTTCGGAAGAAGCCCAAAACGAGATCTCGGGTGATATTTGCGATATTTGATACTGTGGTTATAGCTACCAATAATTTTGGATGTATAATATAAAATTATTATTTTTTCTCTAATATTATTACATTTTATAGTAAAAAATATTTTGTACGTGCATGAAGTATGATACTGCTTGTATTTGGAGTTTTGAACAGTTTGGATATGACGTAAAATATGCAAGAAAATAGAAGTAAACTTCATTTAGGAAAATATATTTAATTAGTTGTTAAATAAAATCAAATAGCACAAACTTTACGTTATTTTGCTATTGACTACATTGGTTTCTACTCATCTTAAATTCACACCCAATTCTTTTTAGAGCAAAATGAGTGATCCTCTCTAGGAGGAAAGTGTTGATGCAGTTCTATTCTTCATTTAAGAAAGGCACTGTCAACAAGCTTGTCAAGTAGCAAAAACTACCAATACATTTTTTTTTATAAAGAAAATCCTCGCCTTAGAAATACACTAAAATAAAGAGTAACAATAAAAATATAAACTAAGGTACGGAATATGAAATGTCCTAGGCTCAAGGTTAGAGTTGACTCCGACATCGGTCAACCATACTCTAAGAGAGCCATTCTAATATAGTTGGAGGAATGTATGACATCGTCTATTAGTCCACATTTGTGCTCGTAGAAGCTCCATATCTTAGACCGTCCTAGAGGCAAGAACTAACTAAATTTGGAAGAGCTCAACAAGAGATGTAAGTCCAATACATATAAGTAAACAAAAGGGCTTATGTGTGTGTGTGTGTGTATATATATATATATATATATATATGTGTGTGTGTGTGTGTGTGTGTGTGTGTGTGTGTGTGTGGAAGAGGTAACGCTAGAAAGTTATGCATCTTAACTCAGTTATCCAGTAGATTAAAAGAGTTCGACAAGTTATCCTCGTTAAAAGAATTAATTATAAATTAATGCCAAATTATGTCTTCTGCTGCTGTGATAATTTATTTTTATCTTTAGGTTGTGGATGTGACTTTTTAGTTTTTGCCATGTTAAGAAATTCTTTGAAGAATACATATTTGGCCAATTTGTAGCTAGGATGTCCAATCCAGTTGTAACTAAACATTGGGTTATCAGAAGAAGTGTTAAGTGTTATTAAACATTCTTTGGTTCCTTTTAAACCATAGGAATCAACAATTGATTATGAAGATGGCATCTAATGGGTGGCTCTATTCTCACCCCTTAATTTTCTCTTCTCACCCCGTACAAAAAAGTATTATCTTCTTGACATAAATATCCTCTATAAAAATTAGAATCCAAACTACCTTCAAAACATTGGAAATCAAAACCTAAAACAGTTTAGTCCTTTGGTGGAATCATTTTATAAGTGCACATAATTTATCTGTAGTCAAAAGCTGGACTGAAAATGCAAATACAAAGCTATCAATTTTAACATGATATTGTAACCCAGCCGTTCATATTTGAGCCATACTAAAGAAGAGAATCGTCTCAGGCTCTCAGCAAACCCTAAATATCATATTCTTCAATCCAATTTGTACAGCATATAAGCAACTTATATTGATTAGGAAAACAATCAAAAGACGGGATCATGGTTTTGACAATTTTCTTCTGCTTTTCAAACTTGAATTTCCTTCATGAAAGAAATTCAAAAGCAAATGAAAAGAAGAACAATTAGGTTAGATTCATTTTTTTCAAAACTGGAAAGAAGGGCATTGTCGGAATTGATTGGGGCAGAATTGATTGGGGTGGGAAGAGATGGGGGGGTGGAAGATTTTTATGTGAAACAATGGGGTGTTTAAGGCAAATGCTGGGGGGTTAATAGAGCTGGCCATTTAATAAGATTCTATAACCATTGGTTTAGTGAAGTCTAAGGACAGCCTAGTAGTAATCACAATTGAAATCAGAGTTACCATAGCAAGTGGTTTATTTGGTAGTAGATTTTAAAGTAGATGCGGTAATTTCATTATACATCTTCCTGCTTCGGACAAGTTGTTCCATCCTCTACGGATAATGCTATGTTAATATGTGATGTTATTATGCTTGCCTAATACCTCAACTTCTGTCTTATTTTCTTCTTATTCTCGTGGATATAATAACATGCAAAAATTCAAAAGAGCTTTTGGCCAACAACCTTGTCATGTTTCAAAAGCCACAAAACATCTTTCCCGGTCAAATCATGCAGATTCATCCCATATTTTTGAAACAGCCGAACATAATTATTAAATTACCCTGAAAATCTAAAAAGAAAAAAAGAAAAGGAAAAACTACTATGTCATTCTCAAAGGATTTCATTTTTGTCGACAGGTTGTTCTATCTTCATGCTATTATAAATCCCCCCAGAAAAAAAAAGTCATCAAACTGGGAGATCAAAATCAGAAAAAGATGCAAAACAAAAAACACTGGTATTTCGTCCTTTTGCTGTAGTCTGTTTAAAAACGTAAATAGAAACATTTAGAGAGAATATGCATTCACTTTGCAAATATTTGCAAATGTATGCATATAGAGACATGTTTAAATAAAATTGAAAATATTTGCAACATATATATACATATTTTCCCAAAATAGTTGCGAAATTTGTGGAAAAAAGGGTTTCGAAGAAAAAGCTATGGTCCTGGAGAAACATCAAATAAACCTGATCCGATTTGAATAGTTTGATATATCTGAAATAGGGTTCACGTACGAGCAGCATATGTCCGGATCAGTGTATGAGAAGAAGGCAAAATCAGAAAATCAAATTACAAAATTACAGGGGACACCATTGAAAAGTTTGATCCTGAGGGGTTTTTTAAATATGAAATCTGAAGATAAGGATCTCCCATCATAGATTTACATTATCGTAGATACTAGTTAACATTGCAATCCAAGGTATTTTTTTGCTCTTCATAACCAATAACAGCTTCTGCAATATGATCTGTAACTCTCAAAGCATGATTTCTCCTTCACGTGCTTGAATAAGCTCTTACCCAATGCACAAAGCTGATGCATCCAATCCTTATCTTAATTATTAATGAAATAAGTATAGTATGTATGCTTGTATCCAGGTAACTGCATCATCATGGTTAAATGACCTGAGAGATCAGATCCAAAACACCAGGTTTTTGAGTGTAATTTATCGTTCAGCATCTGCGCTGGGCTCGCATCTTCCATCTGTATCTACTGCAAAAGCTAGGGTTGCAGGTGCTGGTGCGCTCTTTCGACCGGTCTCAACCAGCACTCAGGTATATTTTTTGAACAGATGTATCTGGTTGCTTTGTTTGTGACATTCAAGATGTAAAAGGTGGGATCCGTAGTCTCCTTGTGCCTGCTTCCCTCTTTGGTGTATAAAATGCAGAACAAAACAAGATTTTGTAAACATGTTCTATTTGATGTCGAGATCATCTACACAGAAATTTGGATCATTTCTAAATTTCAATTCCTTCAAATCATAAATCAACATGAACCATTATTGTTGTTGTTGTTGTTGTTGTATGTAATGCCTGCATGCATATATAAGTAATCGATTGAAAGTGGAGTTTTGAGGGAGTTACAACTATTGAAACAATCCAAAACTAGATGATCTTGACATCAAATGGTTTATATTTATAGAAGTATGGTTTGTTTTGATTTTTTTTTCTTTCACAAAAGTACAGGAAGGGCTAAGGTTGGTTATGAATCTCATGTCACACACATATCGGTTTTTAGGCATTGCCCAGATTCTCAACCGTTGGATTAAATATGTCATGTGGCACATGGACATAAGTATTACCTAACAGCCTAGGTTGAAAATACAAAGTTAACTGTGGATACTTAAAAACTATAATGTAGTTCGCTACTCATAAATACACCCACATACCAAGTCAATGAGCATCCAAAAAAATCGAAATGCATCCGCATCCATATCCAAAAATGAAAAAATATTTGAAATTCAAAAAACGAATATTGATACGATAGTATCTGCATTAGAAAATTATCCGTCCGATTTAATCAAGATGGCTGTTGAGATTGTGCATGTTTTACTAATAAAATGGTTAATGTATAATGTTATATTGTGGTAGTAATTCATACTACGTATGTATAAACAAATATTTGCTATCAAAATTCATTACTATCATTGTTTTTTTTTTTTTTTTTTTTTTTTTTTTTTTGTATTTATATTAGCATTATTACTGAACGATTTATGTTGGACCAATAAAACCTTTTCTATTTTACTTTATTAATTACGAGCGGAGCAGATAAATACTCTATATCCATCGACTTATGCGGATATGGGCATCCAAAATTGATTCTGGATGCGTTTGGAAGTATTCGTTGACAGACTCACATACAAGGAAATATCCATTGCCTCTTCCATCTTATTATGACAAAAATATTGAAAGAAAACATTTTTTTAATAGATATAAGGTCTTTTAGATCAACGATACAAAGCCTTATCACTATACCAGTGGTTACTGTTGCAGATATAGCTTTTTATTCGCAATCATGATCATCTACCCAAAAAAAAAAGCTTCCTTTTGATAATTCGCTAATATTGCATTTTCAAATGATGATTAAAATATATGTATTCAATGACTTATTTTGATTTTGAAAAAGCTAGAAATTTCATAAATGATCCTGTTTTTCACATAGATGGTCTCAGCATCAAAAAAAATTATATTAACAGTTTTTGTTTCATTTGGAACTTTTGGGCACGGAAGGATGAAAATAGGCTGATAAAGAAAGGATTAAGGATATGGATCTGGATCTTACTTAGCTATGTGGCTATGTGTATGTATATGTGTCTATTCAGAATTGATAATTGGTTTCTAGAGAACTGGCTTATTTTTTCATTTTTTATTTTTACCAAATCAGCTATAGAAATAAGAAATTCCTTGATCACCAATTCATTTCATATTTGAGTACAACCTTAACTGCATCATTTTTTGTTGTATCGAAAATAATTAAAACCAATCATTTCGGCTTAGGCATTCTTTTCGTTAAACAAATCTGCACCTGAAAATTTTGGTATACCTTGTACTTTGTGTTTATAATGGTCCATAATCACAAACGTGAAATCACTGAATCTGAAGTACGTTATTGACTATGGTGGCTATATCATAGAGCGGTATTGATTTACCTTTAGGTGACACTTAGGCTTGATTTGCATCGACTTGAATAAGCCGGTTTAGGCTTGGTTTGCTTCGACTTAAATAAGTCGTGTTTTTGTGCTTTTTGGAAGCCAAAACCAATTCATTTGCTTTTCGAAACCCAAAACCAATTCATTTATGCTTTTCAAAAGGTCAAAAAATGACTTATTTAAGTCGATCCAAACAAAGCCCTTAATTAGGAGGTTTAGAAACAATTTTACCATGATTAGTTTTACCAATGGAACAAATTAAATACAATCATAGTACAAACTTGTATGAACCGTTTAGTCGTATGGGTGGTTTTGAGCATTCAGTATCCCTATTACTCCACCTATTCGATAACTCAGTCCTAACTATCTTTTTGTGTTTCATTGTACTGTTGGAAATGATATGTACCTTTTTTCCCTTATAAGGCACCCATCTAAATGTGGGGGATTGTAAGGTTTTGATGAGACATGTTATAGAAGTATATGGGTTCTTTTACGTCACCTTTTCCATCCCAGAAAAAACAAAGCCTTGTATAAACCGTCGAGATCGAGGATGAAATCTGATATCAATAAGAGAAGGTTCAAGATGTTGGGATTTGATGTCAAATTAGTATAAAGAGGATTTGTAGTTTCGATTCGCCTTTGGCTGAAACCTAGATGAACAAAATAATACCACAGTCACTTGATTGGTTCATCAAGTTCAAACCAATAAATTTTCAAGATTTTTTTTTTTAATGCAATTATAATGTATTTTTGTATAGGTTGTGCTAAAACGAGCACAAAGTGCAGCACAAGCAGTTGTCACTAGTCGCACCACTCTTTCTTCCTGGTCATGCATGGGTGCCCGTCGACGCACCGTAAGTGCTGTATCAAGTGCAGAGCCTGACAATACTCACAATACCATGTACGTCGAAACATCACCGGACAGAGTAAATTATGACCAAAACACCATAGAAACAGAAGACGAGAATAGCATATCTGAATCCGAGTTGTGGTTTGAACTTGAAAAAGAAATAGAAAGCCATGAAGAAGAAGACGACATGCAAGCTATGGTGAAAGAAATAACCAAGGAGGAAACCGAGGTTTTAAAAGAAGCTGTTGAAAGTAATCAGTCAACGATGCTGGATTCTTTCATGGACAGCGAGCAATTTTACCCTCCTGGTAAAATCATACATATGGTCGATGCATCTCGGGAAAATGGAGATACTAAAGATGAGAGTGGTATTGGTGTATATGCTACACCTAGAGATCTTTATAATAAGATTAGATTATCACCTAGTATGGTGAACGATCATTATATGCCTATGTATAAGAAAACTATGGAGCTTTTGATTGATAAACTTGAGGGGAAGGAAGAAGATGAACATAAGCTCAAAGAAGTTGAAAACTGTTGTACAAGCTTGCTTACGTAGGACACTTGTATTTTCATGTTTATAAATTGAAATGATGCAAATGATGCATTGACATACTGTTTTTTTGTGCATATTGGCCTTACTGTACATTGAATTGTTACATGTTATCTAATTTTAATGATTTATATATAATATAATGTTTAAATATATAAAGGAAATGTAATATTGAGCTGACCTTACTTGGATATTTATTTCTAAGTTCATGCTTCAAAGTTTTGTGGATTTTGACTGGAAATAAAATTTCATCAGGTGTTGGACAGCATTTTGGTTTAGGTCTCAGTTTAAATGAAATGTTAATCGCAAATCTCTTCCATGAAATGATGCTAATTCAAGTTTTTTAACTACCAGCTCCAAGTTTTCTGTAAATTCAAGTCTTTTTGTTTATTTACTTATTTATTTATTTTTATTTTAAAAAACAGAAATAGTCATATAAATAACAAAAAAGATATAATAGCTATCTCCGGTGGCTCAGGGAAACGATCTAGCAGCAAGCTAGAAAAAAAGAAAAGAAAAAAAGAACCGCTAAAATAGACGCAAACCAAATGCTGCACACGAAAGCAGCTGATATTTTTTGTATAACACCAAGTTTTTGTAAGTTTAAAGTCTTTTAAATTTATAAAATGTTATTCAAGGTGAAGTTAAAAAAAAGTTTGTATTTTACTCTCTTTCTATTTTATCAAAGTCTAATATTTTTTGAAATGTTTTGAAATGTCAATAAGTGCACAACAAATATTATCACAGGAAAGCTTTGAAATTTGGCAAATTTTGACTGCCTTGAAATTAACATCTTCGGGGATGCCATAAGCATTCTTGGTATGTTTGTGGCGGTAACATTTTCTTTCTCTTTCTGTGAAGGTTTAAATGACACTGAATATAAAAAATGGGAGCAACCACTAAAACACAAAATAAATATTGATCATTAGATTTTTTTTGCTTTTACATGAAAGATAAAATTCAATGGTAGATTCAATAGATAAAATCTTTTGTTTCATTTTATGTACGAAAAAAAAAAAAAAAAAAAACATCAATACAGAAGGTCCTGACAAGGCCTTTCATTTGATTTTGTATCACAATCGCTTTGGAAAGAAATTCACGACAAAACAATAATAATAATATAGTACATTTTTATTCATATGCGGCTGTTTGAACAAATAAAATGGCACACTTCATATTTAGCATTTGACGTTCTATACACAAGTATACCATAGCTAGCACGTCTTTATAATATATTGTAGGGCTTGACATTTTTACCATATTACCACTTATCAACCGCTACCCTCAACAGTGATACCGAACAAATGGTAATCGATTTGATTGGTACAATATGCCAAACCACGTGAAAATATGCAGTACGATAATGATAATTAAGCATTAACAATGGTAATTACCATACCTACCACATACCTTAAACACTACATATGTATATTCTTATATTTTATCATATATGTTTATTACATAACGTCGAATTTCTATATGTACGGTTTAAAAAAATACATAGGAAATACTATTATAATACAAGATTAAATGCAATTTTTATCATATATCTTAGAAACAATATAATTTATATGATATTTTAGCTTTATCCATAATGTTTTCTGACATGTTTTACTATGTAAAACAATAGATAAACAATGATATAATAACAAAAAAGAAAAAGAAAAAAACCAATTTCAGTAGTTAATATTTTAACGTGAAATGTTGTAAACAAAAAGATCTCATACTAGTAAATGGAAAAATTTATTACTGGCCCCTACCAACCATTACCAATCATAAACCGAACTGTTGGTAATCGATTATTTGGCTGGTAATGGTATGGTTTTTCTATTTCCATATAAATTGGTATGGTAATGGTTTTGAATACAAGGTTCGGTACTGAACCGAATCCACCCCTAATATATTGATGTTGTTAGTTTACTCTTTTAGAAAGAAAAACATGGTGTCTACTACTAATAAAGAGAATTCAATAAACATGATTTTCACGTTGTCTTTTGTATTTTCGAAAAGGAAACGACTATTTGCGCATAAATTTAGACACAAGTGGTGGAAAAAGCGATCTGAACCTTTGAATTCTTTTGTTTTTATATGGAGGAGTAGAATTCAAGGAGCTATCCAATGGTGTATATTCATTGTGTAATCAATTATGTCTAAATAGACTTTCCCTTTGAAAATGTCATCATCCATGTGCAGAATTTTACCGTCGATTTGTAACATTCGTATCTTCCTTTTTGACTACTCATCAATGTAATCTTACTTTTAATTCGCCATCGATATCACTAATAAAGCAACTTCAAATGACATTATTGTGACTATCAACATTTATCCATTTATATAAATATTTTTGAATATTAAATGTTAATTTACTGATTACAGCAAAAATCATAAGCGGAAGTAAATAACGAAATCAATAGAGTATCTCCAGCCATTGTTATGCGAAATCAGATGAGTTTGTATGCTCTTCTTCTTCCAATTTGATTCTTTATGCTCTGATTTTGTTTCCAAACCCTTCTTCTCAATTTAGATGGTGTTTTCGATTTGAGAGTAAGTTTACTGAACCGTAATCAGAAAAAATGAATCACGTCTTTTTCTTATACCGCTTTAGCCATCGTGGAGCGGTTACAACGTGAAACAAAACAAATTAGTGGGTGGTTAAGGGAAATATAGACTGTTACCAAATAATGGGTTTACGGCCAAAACAAATGGGCCACAAAATCCGACATTCTCCCACTTGGTCCATTTGAGATGAGATATGATATACGAATCATAACGACGAAATCTCTTAGTACGAGAATTAATCTTCCATGTATCACAATATATCAAGTTCTCAACAACCACACGAACACTTAACTTAATGAGTAAACCTCATGTTTACTCTAGGTTCAAACAAATGATATTTCTCAACATAATATCATAAATATGCGCATAAATCCAAAAGGAGAAAATATCCAACATAATAAAGGTTCAATAAAAAACATAAGGAATGTACTACATAATGGGTGCAAGTCCCATTTTCACTACATGATCCCTAAAAGTCTTAATTGGCATGCCTTTAGTCAAGGGATGAGCAATCATTAAACCAGTGCTAATGTGCTCGATGATCACTTTTCTTTCTTGAACACGTTCCTTCACGACTAGATACTTTATGTCAATGTGTTTATTTTGACTTCCACTCCTGTTATTCTTAGTCATGAAGACAGCAGCTGAATTGTCACAATACATTCTTATCGGCCGATTAATAGAGTCAACAACTCTAAGTCCAGATATGAAACTTTTCAACCAAACACCATGCGAGGTAGCCTCAAAGCAAGAAATGAACTCTGCGACCATAGTGGAACTAGCCGTCAAAGTTTGCTTTGCACTTCTCCATGATACGGCACCATCAGCTAGCATGAACACATATCCTGATGTGGATTTAAGTGAATCACTACAGCCACCGTAGTCAGAGTCCGAATAGCCTACCACTTCCAGATTATCAATTCTTCTATACATAAGCATGTAATCCTTAGTACCCTTAAGGTACATCATCACTTTTTTTGCAGCCTTCCAATGATCAATCCCTGGATTACTCTGATATCTTCCTAATACCCCAACTGCATATGCAATATCAGGTCTGGTACAGACCTGGGCATATATTATGCTACCAACAGCTGAAGCATATGGAATATTATTCATTTGTTCTCTTTCAAAGTCATTCCTAGGGCACTGGTCCAAACTGAATCGGTCTCCCTTCACAATGGGTGTTGCACTTGGTGAACAGTCTTTCATTCTAAATCTCTCAAGTACTTTGTTGATATAGGCCTCTTGAGACAACCCCAAAATGCCTCGAGATCTATCCCTATGTATCCTAATGCCAATGACATAAGATGCATCTCCCATATCTTTCATATCAAAGTTTCTTGAAAGGAACTGTTTTACCTCATGTAGCAACCCTTTATTATTGGTTGCAAGCAAAATATCATCCATATATAATACAAGAAAACAAAATTTACTCCCACTGACCTTAAGATATATACATTGATCCATGATATTTTCTTCAAAACCAAATGAAGTAATTATTTCATGGAATTTCTTATACCACTGGCGGGAGGCTTGTTTTAACCCATATATGGATTTATTTAGCTTACAAACCAAATGTTCACCATCCTTAGAGGAGAATCCTTCAGGTTGTTTCATATAAACCTCTTCCTCTAAATCACCATTAAGGAATGCCGTTTTCACATCCATTTGATGTAGCTCGAAATCAAAATGAGCTACTAATGCCATAATTACACGAAGGGAATCTTTCTTTGATATAGGAGAAAATGTCTCCGTGTAGTCGATTCCTTCTCTTTGAGTGAACCCTTTAGCAACGAGTCTCGCTTTATATCTTTCGATGTTGCCTAGTGAGTTTCTTTTTGTCTTAAAAACCCATTTACATCCAATGATTTTACACCATCAGGCAACTCGACAAGATTCCAAACTCGATTAGAAGCCATTGAATTCATCTCTTCTTTCATAATATTCATCCATAAATTTGAATCTGTAGAACTTATGGCTTGTGAAAATGACAAAGGATCGTTATCGACTCCAATACTATAATCCGATTCTTGCAGGTATACTTCATAATCATCAGGAACAACTGATCGCCTTTCTCGAGTAGATCTTCTTAATGGGACTTGTTAATTCTCATTATGAACCAAATCTTGTTCATTCTCATTATGAACCAAATCCTCATTTACAACATGATCTATCGGATTTTGATCAATAATTAGTGGAATTTCTATATTTGGTTGTCTAACACTTGGCTTAACTTGAGGAGCGTGAATGACAATCAACCTATCACTTGAATCAGAGGGTGGAACCTCATAGTGGTCTTTTTCAGGAATAATATTCTGAAATTGATCACTCCCACTGGTCAAATCATTCTCAAGAAATTTAGCATTTCTTGATTCCACAATCCTGGTATAATGGGACGGACAATAGAATCTATAACCCTTTGACTTCTCGGCATATCCAATGAAATACCCACTAATAGTCCTAGGGTCAAGTTTCTTCTCTTGTGGATTGTAGATTCTCACCTCAGACGGACATCCCCAAATGCGTATATGTCGCAAACTCGGTTTCCAACCTTTGAATAGCTCAAAAGGCGTCTTAAAGACGACCTTGGATGGAACCCGGTTTAATATATATGCTGCCGTCTTAAGAGCATCAGTCCATAAAAATGATGGAAGTTTAACATTACTTCTCATGCTACGCACCATATCAATTAATGTCCAATTTCTTCTTTCAGCTACACCATTCTGGTCTGGAGAACCATGCATGGTGTATTGGGGAACAATCCCATGCTCTTGAAGAAATTTAGTAAACGGACCAGGTGCTTGTCCGTTCTCAGTGTATCTACCATAATACTCTCCACCTCGATCTGATCTCATGATCTTGATGTGCTTACCACATTGATTCTCTACTTCAACCTTAAATAATTTAAAGGCATTTAAAGCTTCGTCTTTGGAACGAAGTAAGTAGAGATACATATATCGCGAATAATCATCTATGAAGTTGATAAAGTATTTTGGATCATCAGCATTCATGTCCGGACAACAAATGTCTGTATGTATGATTTCTAATAAGTCAGAACTTCTCTTGGCACCAATTTTGTGTTTATTAGTTTTCTTTCCTTTGATGCAACTAACACAAGTGTCGAAATCAGTAAAAATCTAGAGTACCAAGTACCCTTTTCTTTACTAACCTCTTAATTCTTTCAATGGAGATGTGTCCTAATCTCCGATGCCACAACATAGAAGAATCCTCATTCATAATACATCTTTTTAAACCAACATTAACATGCATAGAATTATAAGTGGTATCATTTTGCAAGTCAAGATGAAATAAATTATCAGACAATGTACCATAGCCAATAACTTCAGAATTTTTGATAATACTAAAACCAGAGTCTGAAAAATTAAAGGAAAATCCAAAAGGTAAAAGTCTAAATACAGAAATCAAATTCCTTGCAAAATTAGGAACATATTATGTTTTTTCTAAACATAAAGTAAAACCACTACTTAAAACCAAACTGCATGTCCCAACGGTTTCCACATGTGAAGCTATCTTGTTGCCTGAATAGATAAGTCTTTCACTGTCCACTGGTTTCCTTAGGTTTGTCATACCCTGCAAGGTATTCGAAACATGGATTGTAGTCCCAGTATCAATCCACCATGTATCATGATTAACATTAACCATATTAGATTTATAACAAACAAATGCTGGAAAATTACCTTTCTTTTCAAGCCAAGCTTTAAACTTAATGCAGTTCTTCGTAATGTGTCCCTTCTTTTTACAGAAGTAACACTTTGACTCCTTCTTCATGACTTGAGTCGCATGAATCTTTCCTTTTCCTTATTCTGATCCTTTTTCTTCTTTGAATAAGAAGTCGTAGCAAGGTTCACCTTTTCGCCCTCTTCCATCAACAATCTACCCTCCTCTTGAGCACACATGGTCATAAGCTCATTAATTGACCATTTGTCCTTATGTGTGTTGTAAGAGATCTTAAATGGGGCATATTGCTGAGGTAGAGTGCACGAAATGTAATGGACCAAGAAAGATTCAGACATGGTAACTTCTAAAGCCTTTAGTTGAGCCACTATATCCCTCATGCGCATGATATAATCACACACTCCCTTAACCTAAGTGTGCCTCATGGATGAGAACTTCATAATCAAGGTGCTGGCGAGAGCCTTATCAGAGGACGCAAACTGCTCATCGATGGCTCCAAAAGATCCTTGACTTTAACATGCTGAACGATTGAACTCCTAATACTAGCACAAATCTTGGTCTTTATGAACATAACTGAAAGATGATTAGATCGCTCACACTTTTCATAAAGATCAATGGCTTTAGGACTACTAGCCTCCGTTATGCTAGGTGGTTTGTCTTTCCGAATAGCATAGTCAATGTCCATCCATCCCAAATGCAGTAACACTCTCTTCTTCCATACCTTGTAGTTATCACCTCTTAATTCAGGAATGTCACATTTAACATCAGAAATATTTTCAGGTAAAATTACTGCAAATAGAAAATATGTGCTTATTAACAAAATAAACTGAGACTGTAATCTTATCACAATTTACCAATGTAAACTATGCACATATGAATCCAGTGACATAAAACTTGCCTGTGGGCTAAAGTCTACTCAAATCAGATTCATAAATTTAATCTTATAGTGAAACTATCAAATCATTATTTCTTAACTCCTGTGGGTAGATTAAAAAACACAATATGATAAATCATCCTAATTAATCATGCAAAATAATAAAATTTCCTGTGGGCAAATCTTATTATGTTACACATGATTAATTACAATCAATGTCTAGTATCCACATGTGATTTCAGTTTATCAAAATTTTTCAATAATTAGAGATGCTGTGGCTACTCCCTAACTAATAAAATTTGCTCAATCACTTGACATTTCACATTATTTTATACACATACCTATCTGATAATGTATAAAGAACACAATATTTTTTTTATTCAATACAAACAAAACCGTTGGCACACCAGAAAAGAGGAGCAAGTCTAAAGGTTACTATACATAAGCCTATGTATATTGGCAGCACATAAAAATACACATATGAGTACAAAGCATAAAGCAATGCTCTGTACTATTTCAGTCCAAAGTATATTTCCTTTTAATACATATATGGTTCGAAAATTAATGTCTGTAGTGCTCCAGTTCAATGAAATGGGCCAAGTGGTTCTATTTTATATTATTATCAACAAAACTACAATAGAACCCACGCCATCCCTACACTATGCCAATTAAAGCAACGAATAAAAAGGACTGGACAAATCTATCGCAGCATACAGTCTTCCAAATGAATACTCTTTCAGTCACGAAATTATGAGATCCATTATTTCCTCAATGAAATACAAAGGCAAGGGGAATTTCAACAAAATGATGGCAATCTAATTTTATAGCAAGGCAGAGGTGATTAAAGTTCCGATACCAAATGTTAATTTACTGATTACAGCAAAATTCATAAGCGGAAGCAAATAACGAAATCAATAGAGTACCTCCAGCCATTACTATGCGAAATCAGATGAGTTTGTATGCTCTTCTTCTTCAAATTTGATTCTTTATGCTCTGATTTTGTATCCAAACCCTTCTTCTCAATTTAGATGGTGTTTTCGATTTGAGAGTAGGGTTAGTGATCCGTAATCAGAAAAAATGAATCACGTCTTTTTCTTATACCGCTTTAGCCATCGTGGAGCGGTTATAACGTGAAACAAAACAAATTAGTGGGTGGTTAAGGGAAATATGGGCTGTTACCAAATAATGGGTTTACGGCCAAAACAAATGGGCCACAAAATCCGACATTAAATACACGTACATGCATTTTATACTGGCATTAACAAGGAAAGACGGGAAAAAGAAGTGAGATAAAACAGTTTGAAGGCATAATCTGTGAACTATGATTAATTCTTATTTATTATCAACAGTGGCATTCGAAAAAGGATACAAGTTATAGTACAATTCAATTTAAAAATTGTTCTTTAGTATTAGATTTAATACAATATATTGCCACCAAAATAGATGGATTAGCACTCTTTTTTTTTAATACAAAAATATATGTATAACAAAAGGGAGAATCTAGTCATTCTCAACGACTCACAAAAACACTGCAGAAATGGTTACAGAATCTGGGAACAAAATACACACAACAAGAACAAAAGACCTCAAACACAAATGTGGACCTCTCGAGACAATAGCAAGGTCCAAACCAAGCGGAACAACGTTAGGTTCTCAGTAAACCCAAGCAAGCCGACAAACCTCCTCTGAATGCTAACAGTAAACCATGATAATGAACGAGACAAACTCGAGAAGAAAACTGCAAAAGCCAATCTACTCCTTCCCTAAACTCAAACTCCTACTCCGACTACTGAACAACACTCCCAGAAGTAAAGAAGCCTTTGGACCAGCGATCACAAAACCTGTAAATCCAGGCCCTGCACTACTAGAAAATAACATAAGAATAACGGGGGAGGGGTGAAGGAGATAAGAAAGGGGAGGAGCTCACACACACAGGAAAAATTAAGGGATCAACCAATCCCCACCCTTGGAGTACTTGGGCCTGAAGTAACATCAAAGGCACAACCAGCATCCTAGAACGGGAACCAATTTCTCCCTTAAAAGGCCTACCATGAAAGGCAAGGAAAACATCGTCCCTCACATTCCGGATGATGGAAGGAGGGTCCATAGGAGTCTCTTCAAAAATTGCCTTACTCTGCAAGCACCAGATATGCCAATAAATCAGACAAGGGACCAGACAGAAAAGAACCGAACGAACAGATTTTCCTGAGATTCCGCTCCACCAGCTTCTCAGTAAATCTACAAGGGAACTGGCATTGACTTGGGGACCAACCAAGTTCCCGAAGTAATTCCAGACCGATCTGGCACAAGAGCCTTAGAAAAATAGATGGGCACTGGATTCCAAATCACTAGTGCTTCAGCATCTACAGTGAGACACAATATGAATGCCAATCCTCTGGAGGTTCTCATCTATCGGTAACCCTTGTGAAAGGTTTTCCACATAAACAAAGAGACTTTAGAAGATAATCGGACACTAGGTTTCCAAATATGTCAACCTGCTTAAAAAGGAGGTTTGCATCAATCACAATATGAAAAATTTCACATATAGGCCACTTTACAAAAGTTATAACGTGTTCAGGTATGTTCTAAAAGTATTTACAAACAAAGATCACTTTTGGCCACATCAGCGATGACTGGGCACAAATAAGAGGCGAAAAAATTACTAACTGGATTTTTTGGAAATCATTCAGAACTTATAGTAGTAGACTAGTCCACGTCCATCTCTTCATCACACATCACTTCCCACTGTCCTAAATTATGAACCTATTCTTTTTTCTTAAATTTGAAAGAAGATTAAAGATTTCAAATTAAACAAAATTGTTTCACGTCAATTGTTAGTTGATTGTTCAATCTCTAAATCGGGAAGACACACTCCAACAAGGATCCACGTTGTTGAAGGTAATTTCCTAATGCTAAAATCCCAATTTTTATAAGTTAGTTTTTGACATTGCTGTTGAATGTAGAATAAGTTATATTTTGTATTCGTAATCATTTACTAATAGAAATTTAAAATTTGAATGTCCAGAAATACGATTCCTACACTTAGTTACAATGATGGTGAACTAACTTTTGATGATCGCAAAAATAGAAAATATGTTAGAGGTATCTGTAAACCTAGAAGATTGCTCAAATGCTGTATCGATTTTTTTTTGAATATAACCTTAACTGCATCATTTTTTGTTGTATCGAAAATAATTAAAAACCAATCATTTCGGCTTAGGCATTCCTTTCGTTAAACAAATCTGCACCTGAAAATTTTGGTATACCTTGTACTTTGTGTTTATAATGGTCCATAATCACAAACGTGAAATTACTGAATCTGAAGTACGTTATTGACTATGGTGGCTATATCATAGAGCGGTATTGATTTACCTTTAGGTATTGACACTTAGGCTTGGTTTGCAACGACTTGAATAAGTCGATTTAGGCTTGGTTTGCTTTGACTTAAATAAGTCTGTTTTTTTTGCTTGTTGGAAGCCAAAACCAATTCATTTGCTTTTCGAAACCCAAAACGAATTCATTTATGCTTTTCAAAAGGTCAAAAAATGACTTATTTAAGTCGATCCAAACAAAGCCCTTAATTATGAGGTTTAGAAACAATTTTACCATGATTAGTTTTAATAATGCAACAAACTAAATACAATCATAGTACAAACTTGTATGAACCATTTAGTCTTATGGGTGGTTTTGAGCATTCAGTATTTCTATTACTCCAACTATTTGATAACTCGATCCTAACTATCTTTTTGTGTTTCATTGTACTGTTGGAAATGATATGTACTTTTTTTTCCTTATAAGGCACCCACCTAAATTTGGGGGATTGTAAGGTTTTGATGAGACATGTTATAGAAGTATTTGGGTTCTTTCATGTCACCTTTTCCATCCTAGAAAAAAAAGAGCCTTGTATAAACTATCGAGATCGAGGATGAAGTCTGACATCAATAAGAGAAGGTTCAAGATGTTGGGATTTGACGTCAAATTAGTATAAAGAGGATTTTTAGTTTTGATTCGCCTTCGGATGAAACCTAGGCTGCGTTTGTTTTTCCTACTTTGTTCTGAATCTGACTTCTGATTAATTAATCAGAACTTTGTATGTTGTTTGTTTTTTTGTTAATGTTCTGAATAAATTAAGCATTCAGTTATAATCATTCAGAACTTTTTTCCTTCTTATTCCTTGTTCTGAATGCTGAATATGTTATTTTTGTTCTGAATATTTAATTAAACAAACATTTATGTGATTATTCAGAATTCAGCAATCAGATTTCAGCAACCAGACTTCAGAATTCAGCAATCAGAATTCAGATTTTACATTTTAAATAAACAAAGCCCTAGATGAACAAAATAATACCACAATCAATTGATTGGTTCATCAAGTTCAAACCAATAAATTTTCAAGATTTATTTTTTATTTTATTTTATTTATTTTTTTAGCGCAATTATCATGTATTTTTGTATAGGTTGTGATAAAACGAGCACAAAGTGCAGCACAAGCAGTTGTCACTAGTCGCACCACTCTTTCTTCATGGTCATGCATGGGTGCCCGTCGACGCACCGTAAGTGTTGTATCAAGTGCAGAGCCTGACAATACTCACAATACCATGTATGTCGAAACATCACCGGACAAGGTAAATTATGACCAAAACCCCATAGAAACAGAAGACGAGAATAGCATATCTGGATCCGAGTTGTGGTTTGAACTTGAAAAAGAAATAGAAAGCCATGAAGAAGAAGACGACATGCAAGTTATGGTGAAAGAAATAACCAAGGAGGAAACCGAGGTTTTGGAAGAAGCTGTTGAAAATAATTAGTCAACGATGCTGGATTTTTTCATGGACAACGAACAATTTTATCCTCCTGGTAAAATCATACATATGGTCGATGCATCTCGGGAAAATGGCGATACTAAAGATGAGAGTGGTATTGGTGTATATGCTACACCTAGAGATCTTTATAATAAGATTAGATTGTCTCCTAGTTTGGTGAACGATCTTTACATGCCTATGTATAAGAAAACTATGGAGCTTTTGATTGATAAACTTGAGGGGAAGGAAGAAGATGAACATAAGCTCAAAGAAGTTGAAAACTGTTGTACAAGCTTGCTTACATAGGACACTTGTATTTTCATGTTTATAAATTGAAATGATGCATTGACATGCCTTTTTTTGTACATTGGCCTTACTGTACATTGAATTGTTACATGTTATCTAATTTGAATGATTTATATATCATATAATGTTTAAATATATAAAGGAAATGTAATATTGAGCTGACCTCACTTGGATATTTATTTTTAAGTTCATGCTTCAAAGTTTTATGTATTTTGACTGGAAATAAAATTTCGTCAGGTTTTGGTCAGCATTTTGGTTTAGGTCTCAGTTTAAATGAAATGTTAATCGCAAATCTCTTCCATGAAATGATGCCAATTCAAGTCTTTTTACTACCAGCTCCAAGTTTTCTGTAAGTTCAAATCTTTTTGTTTATTTACTCATTTATTTATTTTTATTTTTAAAAACAGAAATAGACATATAATGAAACGACCCAAACTCGCCGACTCGGATTGAGTTGAGAACACGACAAATCAGAACACAAACGACATAACATTTCATTGTTGTTACAACAATTACACCAGAGTACAAGAATATAACAAAGTATGAATAAATAATATACATCAGAAAAATATCAGAGATTAAAATACATTACATAGCAGCGGAGAAATAATAGATAACACAACTGAAAGAAATACACGGATACAGAACTTTCTGAATATAGCTTCAGCTGCAAATTCAGGATCTTGTATAAAGAAATATATGCAAAACCAAAACTACTAGCTGCCCGTGTGGAAAATAGGGGCATCCAGAGTTTAGGTTAAAACAATAAACTCCAGTTCAGTCGTGCGACTGGTGTGAGAACTAAAACAGTTGTTTAAATCTTTACTTTACAAATAAAGTAAATCAAGGTACCATGCCGTATAACACGAAATAGATTTTTCTCCCAAGAATACCAGTGCATAAAACAGTTTATAAACAGCGCAACGCTTTTTGAAAAATGAAGCTATTATAAGACTCAGGTCCCATCACACAATGCAACGCAAGCCGGAAGATAGAGTTTTCCCTTATAATAGCCAAACATGCTTGGTACATTTAAAACAAATCATTTTGATCTTACCATAAGTATATAGTGTCAAAATCACTTCACATATAAATATATCAATCATAGACATCATAGTATCCCATGCTACTATATCGCCGTACTAAGTTTTACAACTAATACTGAAATGTCACGTATTGGAAATTGGATTTTCGTCATGAGTCGAGGCAAGGGATGGCTCCTCACCGATTCGAAACACTCTAGCAAATGTCTCAGAATTACACACTCTGGGCAACCCTTGGTTCCTGCCGGGCCGGTCCCCTCTTACGTTTGAGGATTGACAATTCCTGAACGCACGTTTCCCGGTCCTATCGGACCTATCCATCGGCTCCGTAGTAACCGATATATCCGAGGCGCCTCACAATCCATCATCCAAATAGGTAAAAATAAATAAATGTCTGGGCTCCATACCATGACACCACCCATAGCTAGAAGGAAACGCCATGTCCTCCCTGTGTCCTTGATCCTATTTTTGACTCATACCGAGGTGTAAGGCTCGCGAATTAACGCTATACACAAAGCTATGCTATTTAAAGCCGTGCTTTGATCATCAACCACAAGACTCAGCTTTTCAACACGAAGCCTTGCTCATTTGCATCTCAGCATGCCACACATGCAATTCACGCCATGCGACTGATGTCTATCGGTATATAACCTCTAAGCTCATACGTCTCAGAGAAGAGTGCTAAGCAAGAGAATAAATTCTCCACCACCAAACAAATATATATTTAATAGAGATCAATCAACACAGAATAAAATCCAATGTCAGACACACATCCATTTACTAGTTCGTTCTGGGTACGAACGAAACCGGGGGCACCTAATTCCTAGTCTCATATGTCCAATACAGAAGAGAGGTCCTCGCATATCCGGTCGATCTCCAAGTACGTTTGGACGATCACCACTTATTGCCTTTTCTTGGGTGTGCATCCCAATCAAGACATCAGTAATCATCCAAAGGATGTGAAGAACTCCAGTCTTCAACCACCGTTATCATCGTCGACTTATCGTCGAATCAATTATTCAGAATGGGTATAAACCCGGCCTTTTCGAATAATTCACGTATTTTATAATCAAGTGTGATAAAAACACAACATACACCTCATCTCAATTCAGAATATTCTTTTGTTCAAATATTCACATCATTAGGGAAATGTTCCCATTGATTTTATCAAAGGTAAATTCTTTAAATTTATTCTTTAATCTTCCTTTGGATATCAATTCGAACCAAATTAAGGTTTATCCAAACTAGTCGGGATTAGTGCACCTTACCGAAGTAATCATTTGTTTTAATTTCCTAATCTAAACCTATTCATACCATGGAGCAAAACTGGAAGCTTTCCATATCTAACACCACGGTGTTATCAGTAAAATTAATTACCACTTCACATTCGAATCTAACTAAAGATTTAACTATCGCTTGGAGTAAAACTGGTGGTACTCCATTCTCGATCATTTCCCAAATTTGATAATTTAAATTATCACATTCACATTTCAATCTAATTAAATATTCATTAAAACTCCACTTAGTTTTAATCTTCCCAAAAATCAATGTTAATGATTATTTAACTTTGGGAAATCAAATGTGTCGGATCGACAATCTACACTGTACCATTGATTTCTGCCTATATATAACCTCTGAGCTCATACGTCTTAGAAAAGGGTGTTAAGCAAGAGAATAAATTCTCCACCACTGTTAGACCAAAAATTGGCACTAACACCCAAATGCAGATCACAAATCACAGAATGCAGAAAAAAGTAAATAAAGAGGAGACACACGAGGTTTTTATAGTGGTTCGGCTGTAGATGTAGCCTACGTCCACTTTATAATCTTATTGTTATACTGACAGATTACAAGAATCAGTTACATGCAGGCACACAATCCGTGTGTTAATTGAGATTACAAGGGTTTATACACGTAATTCGCTTGTTAATTGTGTAGAAAAGAGAAGAATTCGACTGTAGGAAAGTGCAAAGTCCTTGCACTTCAGTAATGGTGGAAGTAGTGAAGAAGATTGGCCAAAAGTCCTTGAAAATGCCTTCAAATGGTGTATTTATAGCTGTTTACTGCAGGCAGATCGCAGGACACGTGGCACACATCCCAAAAATCTCGAAATGAGGTGGAAAATGTCCAGAAACCCTCTCCAAATCGTCATATGCCACGTGTAATAAGATCCGTGCGAGTTGGAGTAAAAATAACCCTCAGAATAGGTCAAAACAATGCAGAATTGCAGGTGGTTCGCGGTCCCCATGCGCTCCACGATCGGATCGTGACCTAGGAGTGCGACCCCTAGGAACGGATCATGACCTAGGAGTGCCACCCCTAGGAATAGATCGTGACCTAGGAGTGCGACCCCTAGGATCGTGTCGCGACCTAGGAGTGCGACCCCTAGGAACGGATCACGACCTAGGAGTGCGACCCCTAGGAACGGATCGTGACCTAGGGGGGCGACCCCTAGGAACGGATCGTGACCTAGTGGGGGCGACCCCTAGGAAGGTCACGAAACCTAGGAGTGCGACCCCTAGGATGGTCAGCCGGTCCAGCAAGATGAGAGATGATACAAACTACAAGCTAGCTACGCTCCGCCACTTCATCCAAGTGATTTCCAGTCTACACTAAAGTCCTGAGTTGTTCCATATGATAGAAATTTGTGTTGAGACGATCTTTGCCAAAAGATTGTGTAACAAGTTGCCCTCCAAAACATATCTTGCTGGTTGAAGGAAGATGTGTTCTGGATAATCTGAGAAATCCAAATCCAGAATGCGACGATCACGCCGGATCGTATTAAGGCCAGAAAACCGACGATCGCACGGGATCGTATTAAGGCTAGAGAAATCCAAGAAGACCAGGAGTTTGTACCTGTAATAAAATAAAACAAACAATGCCAGAATATTTCATAGATGGCCTTACCGGAGTAAACCATCCGAGGAGATGTTAGAGGGGTTCCATGATGGCCTTACCGGAGTAAGACGACCAAGGAGAAGCAATGAAGGTTCCAAGACGGCCTTATCGGAGTAAGGTGACCTAGGAAAAGCACATGAGGATCCAAGACGGCCTTACCGGAGTAAGACGACCAAGGAAAAGCACATGTGGTTCCAAGACGGCCTTACCGGGGTAAGACGACCAAGGAAAAGCACATAAGGATTTGTTTATACTGGATGTATACAGTTAGGAGCCGGAGCTCATGTTTGTACTGGACGGATCCAGTTGGGAGCCGGAGCTCAATGCTTAGTGCTAATTCATGAAAATGCAGCGGTCGTCTCCTGAACACGACTGGAAACCACAAGCCAATTCCGTGCGTGTGGGCTGATGTGACGACTCTTATTACATGCAGGGAAAACAAAGAGGGGTGAGAAGTCGCCTAAAAGCCTAAAAACATGAACTACGAACCGGAGTTCATCAAACTGAAGAGATCCGCTGAGTGGGATCAGTTTATGATAAGCCCGCAATTGCTTGATCCGGGATCGTTCCCTCTCCGAGGAGTAGATGATGGCAGCGCAGGCATGGCCGCTGTTGGTGGAGTTACATATTCGGGTAGCTCTCCACGCCTGACCCGGTCCTCAATAAGGTCTCGCAAATGTTTGCAGTCATCGTTGTTATGACCATCCATGTCATGAAATATGCAATGTCTTCCAGAGTTGCATTGTGCTAATGTTGGCTCCCTCTTGGGAGGTCTCGGATAGGAGGCAGCACCCCCGTATCCACGTAGATGTTGCTCAGAGTGTCGTTCAGTTCAGTGTAACTGTCGTATCTGGAGCCTCTCCGGGGTGGAGCATTACGATCATTCTTTGCAGTTGCTGTTCCTCTGCTATTTCCAGAATTAGATGGTTCTTTGTCTTTGAGCATGTTGACATCGAGAATCTTCTTCTCGGACGTTGCATCTTCTTCCCGCAGGAACCTATCTGCTTCAAGGTAGAATTCGCTGAGGTTTCACGGTGGATCTCTATACAAAGACTTTTTGAACTCCGAGTTATCTAGAACACTGGATACTGCTGCCATCAGTACCATCGATGGTTCAGGGTGATCAACTGATGCTGCTGCAAAGTTGAATCTTTCCAGGAATGAACGCAGAGTTTCTCTGGGCCTCTGCTTTATTGTAGTAAGTGACATGACATTCTTGAGTCGTGCGATGTGGACCCGAAATTGTTCAAGGAAGCGAGCGACCAACATATTCCAACTGCTGATCAATTCTGTTTCCAACTGCCGAATACACATAGCGGCTATGTCAGTCAGAAAGAGGGGAAAACACTTAGCCATAACGTTTTTCGATGCCGATTGAACTTCCATATGTCGTTTGTAGTGCATAAGATGCACGGTAGGATCTGTCCTGCCGTTGTAGGGCTCCAGTTGCGGAAGTTTGAAATCTGGTGGATTGCGGGAATTTCTGATTTCCTGAGTGAATGGGTTGTGATTGACATCATTTACGTCATTCTGATAAGTGCGGCCTCTCGAGAGGCGTTGAATCAGATCAGCTAGTCGATTTCCTTCGAAAAGCCGTTGTAAACTGCCAAGATCAGAGCTGGTGCCCCCAGCACGGAGTGCAGAACGAGCAGGAAGCTGTTGAGCTGCTGGGAGCGAGTTGCTGGGAGCGGTTCGTGGGTCAGGAGGTGTGTCACGAACCGGGTCATGGAGGCCTGCTCGTGGATCGAGATGGTCGGCTCGTGAGGCAGGGTCGTGAGGATCGGTTCATGGACCATGGGGGACGAGCGGATCAGATCGTAAGTCCCCACCACAAGCTGGGTCTGGATGGTCCTCATGAGCCGAGTCCTGGTGATGAGCTGGGGCTTGCAATTCGGTATTCCTCTGACATGGAACTGAAGTAGATCGCAGTGCATTTCCAATAGGGAGGAGGTTGCCCCCGAGCACTGGTGCTGGACGATCGCGGGTCGCTGGGATCAACCCGACCCGGTCGTGATGGGCTGTGCGAGCCGCTTCGGTGGCTCTGTCTCCAACGCGTTGTTCGTTGATGCTCGACCTGCCATCCATCTGAGCGAAGAATTGGTTGATCATCTCATGTTGCTTTGCCATCTGAGCTCTCATTTCAGTGAGAACGCCGTCCATCTCTTCTCGGGTCAAGTACGCCGATGGGTTTTCATGAGATGAAGCCTCATGGCTTGCCTCGTTCCCTGCACCTTCGGCGTCAGCATCATCAGCATGAGTGGAAGTTCCAGTTTTCTTCCTTTTGTTTACCATTGATCCTATAGCCAAATTATCTGAGCGGAAAGTGAAGTTGTCGTGTGCCCCCCTTCTTGGCGCGCCAAAATGGTAGACCAAAAATTGGCACTAACACCCAAATGCAGATCACAGATCACAAAATGCAGAAAAAAGTAAATAAAGAGGAGACACACGAGGTTTTTATAGTGGTTCGGCTGTAGATGTAGCCTACGTCCACTTTATAATCTTATTGTTATACTGACAGATTACAAGAATCAGTTACATGCAGGCACACAATCCGTGTGTTAATTGAGATTACAAGGGTTCATACACGTAATCCGCGTGTTAATTGTGTAGAAAAGAGAAGAATTTGACTGTAGGAAAGTGCAAAGTCCTTGCACTTCAATAATGGTGGAAGCAGTGAAGAAGAATGGCCAAAAGTCCTTGAAAATGCCTTCAAATGGTGTATTTATAGCTGTTTACTGCAGGCAGATCGCGGGACACATGGCACGCATCCCAAAAATCTCAAAATGAGGTGGAAAATGTCCAGAAACCCTCTCCAAATCATCATATGCCATGTGTAATAAGATCCATGCGAGTTCGAGTAAAAATAGCCATCAAAATAGGTCAAAACAGTGCATAACTGCAGGCGGTTCGCGGTTCCCTTGCGCTCCATGATCAGATCGTGACCTAGGAGTGCGACCCCTAAGAACGGATCGTGACCTAGGAGTGCCACCCCTAGGAACGGATCGTGACCTAGGAGTGCGAACCCTAAGATCGTGTCGTGACCTAGGAGTGCGACCCCTAGGAACGGATTAGGACCTAGGAGTGCGACCCCTAGGAACGGATCGTGACCTAGGGGGGCGACCCCTAGGAACGGATCGTGACCAAGGGGGCAACCCCTTGGAAGGTCACGAAACCTAGGAGTGCGACCCCTAGGATGGTCAGCCGGTCCAGGAAGGTGAGAGATGATACAAACTACAAGCTAGCTACGCTTCGCCACTTCATCCAAGTGATTTCCAGTCTACACTAAAGTCCTGAGTTGTTCCATATGATAGAAATTTGTGTTGAGACGATCTTTGCCGAAAGATTGTGTAACAACCACCAAACAGATATATATTTAGCAGAGATCAATAATACAGTTCGAAATACAATGTTAGACATGTAATCTTGTATTTAACTGGGTTAAACAACGACTTTCATTTAAAACACAGTTCACGATAAACCCAAAATCACATTCCATTAATTATGGAATCTTCACGGAAAAACAGATCAATATATATAATCGATATCAATTTCCATATCCGAATAATAATATAAATGAATTAACGACAAAGCCTTTTAAAGTTCATATATATTAACAGTCTTTCTCCACAGAAGCTCGCTTCGATTATTACCAAATCGAATTCCATTCCATTCCAACTTATTTTATTAAATTGGAAAAAAACATTACTTTGGAAATTTTCCATTAAATCTTAATAAAAAGATTTATAAATTTCAAATCACATTCTCATTGTTAATTGGGTTAAAGAACAAGTGTTATTTAAAACACCGCTCACGATAAACTCAAAAATCCAATTCTTTTATTCAATTCCAATTAAATATTAATTAATTTGTAAACTTCGCTAAGTCTTAATTAAATGATTCATTCTTTTCTCAACTGGGTTTAAGAACAGTGTTACTAAAGACACCATTCACGACAAACCCAAAATCCCATTTGATATTAAGTACAAGGCTCTGAATAGAAATTATATCGGCTTATATTCAATATCAAATTCTGAAACAAACAAATATTGTATTGGAAATAACGATATATATATCTTCTAAATTTCCATAGCAATATCCGTATAATCACGGAATCCAATATCGAAATATCCCGAAGATTACTTCCATTCCAATTTATTCATTGGAAATTTTTGGTTATATTAAAGTCATTCATAAATCTAATTTATTTTATTTAAAAATTATTGGATTTCAAATCTAGTTAATAAGCAGTTCATTTTGATAAAAATATATTTTTATCTTTACAAACGTGGAATTTTCCATCCAAATTCTTTCCAAATAATTTATTATGATTTTACACAAATTATTAATAATTTTATTAAGGCCCTTTCATTCGATTTCCATAAACGGTCATCGAACTGCATTTACAACGACCTTTTCCAAATTTGATTTGGACATAATTCCAAAATCCATTCGTTAGATTTCAAATCTCTAATATTCATTGGAAATCTCTTTTCAATACGAACCCAACGGTTCCAATTTTAGGAGAATCTGACGGTCGGATCTCTCGTAATGCCAATTCAAAGTCAATGGTTGAAATTCGCGAACGGTCGCGGCGCGGCGCGTTCTATTCAGGCTATTAAATATATATATTATATATATTTAATCGATTTCCATTTAAAACATATTTTATAAATCGTTTATAATTTTTTTTTAAAATGATCTAACTTCATTTTCAATTTTAAATCAAAATTGAATACATTATATTATGTAAATGATAATATTTTCAAAATATCAGATTTTGAAATAATTTCATTTTCGATATTCATTATAAAAATGAATAAAATCGATATAAATATCGCTCGCGTTAAAATGGCGCAAATCTAATCAACACGGCTTCATATATTTCAATATTCTCGTGTCCATCCAAAATTGGACATCAAATTCACGTTTCAATCCTTTATAGAATATTATTTTAAAATATTCGTTCATTCCTGAATTGGAGTCAGACACAACCAATTACCACATAATGTTATTTATATGGATTTCATACACACATGTACACAACAATAATTATACATGGTAAACCATCATCCAGAGTGCACTACATAACTGCATAAGCATTAAATATATATAATTGATACTTACAACAGTCTGTTAACCTATCGATTGACATACAACTAAACAATTGGGATTAGTGAACGTCAAATATCATCCCAATACCCGTGTGGGGTTTTAACCATCAAATAATAATTATTATTTTTGCACTTGGGCGATGTGTAAAAATGATCGTCCTAATCGATATCACAAAGATAGGCGAGCATAAACAAGTCATCTGACTTGTAAATGGACGTGTAAACTTATTTTTGACTATCCGATAAACATATATAGAATTTTATAAATTTGCTTGTAAAATTCTATACAACGCCTAAATAATTTTATCCATCGCAGTTATAAACTAAAAATAATATTTTTTGCGCACTGGTATTTATTCCGTAACATAGCCATTTTATATATCTCATATATATGTTAAAAATAATATTTTTAACAAGCTATTAATTTTTCTAAGACATTTTAGAAAATTACGACAGCATAACGATGAGATATTAAAACCGGAATAAGGTCTAGCCTTATCCCTCGTCTAATACTAGCTCGCGCCATACACATACCCTCAATTTAATTAATCATACCTCAATACAGTCAATTTCACAACCACAATCAAATCACGTAGATCATCCAAATAAATAAATACTCAACTACCCCAATGCCATTCACTGTGCCATAAGTGGCTATTCGTGGAGTATGAAATCCGTGTGTCGGTAGTATCCATACATTGCTTTCAATTTATGTGATTGTGTAAATTCGAGTGTTGAACTCCATATAAGTCAAATCAAACAGTATGGTTTGTACAATAAATAGTGTCGGGGGCTTCTAAGCCCTGTCTGCATCCTAGTGTATAATAAATTAAGTGAGAAGGAGTTCTCACCTTTGGATTCCACTTCGTCATTCTTTAATTGAACGGTTTGGATTTGGATTTTTTTCTAGTGCGTAGTGTACTTCACCTTGATTCCAACGCAATCAGTTTCACGCGATTTATATTAAAAAATCACATTTTTATAACACGACTACGTATATAAAAATTACATTTTTATATCGCTATCATATATATAAAAATCATATTTTTATATCGCTATATATATATATTAAAAATCATATTTTTATATTGCTATTCATATAATAAAAATCATATTTTTATATTGCTATTCATATAATAAAAAAGTCATAATTTCATATCGCTATTCATATAATAAAAATCATATTTTTATATTTCTATTCATATAATAAAAATCATATTTTTATATCGAAAAAATATATATAAAGATCATATTTTTATTTCAGATATATATATATATATATAAAGATCATATTTTTATTTCAAAAAAATATATAAAGATCGTATTTTTATTTCAAAATTATATTTGATGATCATATTTTTATTTCAAAAATATATATAAAGATCATATTTTTATTTCAACTTTACATATATTAAAAAGTGAAAACTAGGCACACATCCCTTAAGCGAAACTTAATTAGGCTCACATCTGGTCTAACTTTTCATGTAAATTAGGTCCCTATTTTTATAAACATATAAAATAATATAAAAAAACAGCTCAAAATTTCCCTAATCCGAGGTTTCAGAGATTTTCAGAATAAAAAACAACTCGAAATTCGAATTTAATTTCGAATTCAAAACCCAGAACAGGCTGGGTGGGAAATCCCCCGCCCAGGACCAGGTCGACCTAAGGGTCGACCATAGTGTCGACCTCCCATAGACCAGGTCGACCATAGTGTCGACCTGGGGGTCGACCTGGTGCCGAACTCCAGTTTTTGAACCTGATGCATTACGATGTATTTAGACGTGTTTTCTGACTAGATTCGTCTGCCTAATCCTATATAAACAGCCTCCTACCCCCATTCTCTTTACACTGTCTTATTCTCTCCTTATGCTGCCTCTGGAATAATTGAAATAAATAAATTAAAATAAAACACGAAGACTATTTCTTGAAGACTACGGCTAGGAATTGCATATTGGAGATTCAAATAAAGTTAAAGCTTCAAGAAGGGAAGCAAAATTCAATGGCTTCGAGCAACATCACGTAAATCATAGCAAATCACCAATGCTATCTGATTATCCTTTTCTAAAACTGATCAATGTAAGTCAGTTACTTTTTAGATTTGAACGTCTAGATCTATTTGTGGCATGAAATTAAATGAATATAAGAGTATGCCTGATCCTTTCATTTGAATCTGTGCTTGTATATGCCTTTGATCTAATTAAGAACTATTGTGATTGATTACCGATGAGACTGTGCCTATGCCTATGACGTTGAAACTATTGTTAATGGCCTAAG
The DNA here is from genome assembly GCA_030737875.1 of Allium sativum. Lineage (NCBI taxonomy): Eukaryota > Viridiplantae > Streptophyta > Magnoliopsida > Asparagales > Amaryllidaceae > Allium > Allium sativum. The sequence goes on along the minus strand of CM060919.1, from coordinate 560,203,137 downwards.
ACTATGACTATGAACATAAGACTATTGCCTATGACCATGATTCATGACTATAAGATTATTGCCTATGACTATGAACATAAGATTATTGCCTACGACTATGAACATAACACTTTTATCTATGACTATGACCTTGAAAACTATTGTGATTAATTGCCTAGGACTATTCAGGTTAATGGTCTAGGACTATTTTGGTTAACTATCCATGACTATTGTGGTCAATCGCCTATAATTCATAACTGTGAAACTACTACCTATGACCATGACTATGACTAGTGTGGTTAATTGCCTAGGACTATTATGGTTAATTGCCTATGACCATTATGGTTAGTTGCTTATGAACATAACACTATAGTTACAAATCATGATTGTACACTGAAATGGCATTATGTTTGATCAAATCACCTATGTCTCCCTTGATTATGTTGGATCTCATACTTAGGGTGTAGTTTGCTTAGTTTATTCCGGTTCGCTATTACGTACACCAAACCCAATGGATCCATTATCTTTGCATTTGTGTATTTCGGGTTCGCTTTTTCATGCCTATTTTCTTATGTCAATTCTTGTGCTTATCCCCTATTCCTTTTGTTAGTTTCATTTCATGAGTACCTAGAAACTTGTGAAATCATGTTATACGTATGACTACGGCGGGGGGAATTTGGGCGTAGCTTATTTTATATAATTTGACATAACAAATATGTTGGCATAATCTGAATTGGCTATAATAATAAATATTACATGCATATTAGATTTGGGTGTATAATGGTAAATTGTTAATTGGCCGCAAAGTATGTAATTGGCATGTAAACCGAGTTTTGGGCATAAACTGTAAACTAGAATATTGAATCTAATTTTAACATGAACTGATCTAATTTGGCATAAACTGCAAGTTGGGTTAAATGACAAGTAAATCAAGATTTGGGCCTAGAATATAGGTATGTTAGAGGGCATGATAAATGAATATGATATAGGCCAAATTTGGTTAAAAGAGTTGTTAGCAATTTACATATAGACAAAAAGGATAAATACGTAAATCTAGGAAAGACGAGTATGCCTAACCCGAGGTTAGATTGAGTCACAGTATAAGACTGCCCGGAACCGCCCGGCAAATCCAGCAACCGTAACAATACCTATCTAATGTGGGTGGTTAGAGCATTTAGCCCAAAAGGACCCGAGGTTAGACTGAGTTGCGGTGTAAATCTGCCCGGAACCGACCGACACATCCAGTGACCACAACAATATCTGTCTAATGTGAGTGGTTGGTGCTCTAAATGAATAATTTAAAGCTAAGAAATAGTTAAGCTAGAATGACAGGGTTAAGTCCATAGGAACACTTAACCAACTTAACATGTTAACAAGACTAGACTTGTAGGGTTTAAATAACCGTTATAGCATGTTGACTAGACAAGTGGGTGAGGTTAAGAAAAGGTTTAACCATTATAACATGTTAACTAGACTAGAATGTGGGGTTAAGTAAAATACACTTAGCCAATTTGACATATTAACTAGACTAAAAGGTGGAGTTAAGTAAACTTAACCATCATAGGGTGACAAATGAACAAGGTTAAGCTAAAACATGAAGGGACATTACTTAACCATTAGAACATGTGAATTAAACAGATGTTAGGGTTAAGTTAACTAAGAGAACACTTGTGACGACCGGGAATTTCGCTCGATCCGAATCAGTCGCTAAACCGATCCAGACCGTTCGAAACGCATGATTGTTCTGAGAACAAGACAAAATAGAACACAGACGGAAGAACATTTCATGTATATTACAACAATGCATCATATTACAGGAATATACAGAGTATAAACAAATAAATATTACATAGAAATATCAGAGATTACAATAAATTACATAGCAGCGGAAAATAAGACAATACACAAATAGAAGGAGATATACGGATACAAAGCTTTCCGGATATCGTTCCAGCTGTAAACCAGGATCCTGTGAATATAAATCTGCAAAACCAAAACTACTAGCTGCCCGTGTCAAAATAAGGGCACCCAGAGTTTAGGTTAAAACAATAAACTCAAGGTCTGTCATGGGACTGGTGTGAGAACTAAAACAGTTATTAATCTTTGTTTTAAAGTTAGGTAAATTAAGGGACCACGTCGTATAACACGGAATGAGTTTCCTCCCAAGAATACCAGTGCATAAAACAACAGCGCAATGCTAAATAAAGAAAAATGAAGCTATTATAAGACCCAGTTCCCATCACACAATGCAACGCAAGCCGGAGGATAGAGTTTTTACCTTATAATAGCCAAGAATGCTTGATACGTTTAAAGCAAATCATTTGATACTATTATAAGTGTATAGTGTATAAAACAACTTCAAATCATAAGTATCAATCATAGGCGGCATAAGCGCCCCATCCCACTATGTCGCCATACTAGGTTCTACAAGTAAAACCGCAAATGTCACGTATTTGGAAATTGGATTTCCATCTATGAACCGAGGAAAAAGATAGTCCTCAACCGATTCGAGACGCTCTAGCCCGTGTCTCAGGCAAGCCTTGGATTGTCAGGTCCGGTCCACCGATGTAGATTATTATGCCTGAACAATACGTCTCTCCGCCCTTTGGGGCGTAAATGAGCCAACGAATGGCTCCATCGGACCCGGATCGTCCGATCTAACCGAGGCGCCTCGCAACAGCAACAACCACACAGGTGAAAAGTATATAAATGTCAGGGCTGGTAGGTCACTGACACCACCCTAGCTAGAAAGAAACGCATGCCCTCCCTGAGGTCCTTCTCCCGTTTTTGGTTCACAACCGGGGTGCGAAACTCGCGAAGTAAACGTTACACAAAGCTACGTCACAAAGGCCGTGCTTCGATCATCAACCACAAGACTTGCTTTTCAACAGAAGTGTAACAACCCGTATTTTCGGGTAACCGGAAATGCAGATATATTGTGTTTTGTGATTCTTAAGATTGTAATTAAATAATTGAGGGCATACTGAAAAAATATATGTATATTGAATGGGTATTAATACTTAAAGGGGAAAATATATTTTCAATATTTGAGATCAACTATTGGTTATAATTATTAAATTATTAATTGAGGTGTTAAATACTAGATGTATATGTGATAATGATATCAGCAGAAGAATAGCGTTTAAATTAAATTAATGAATTTAAAGTTTACATGTGGCTTTTAAAACGTTTATCAATGAATTAATTAGTTTTTTGATTAATGAGAATATAAATATTGATGTGAATTAATAATCAATACTTATAGGCTTGGTGCATTTTATTATCGTTAACAATAAATTTAAATTATTGAGTACATAAAATGTACAACAACATTGTTGTACTGATAAATTAGGAAATTTGTGCTTTAAATGCTAATAATCATTGTAATTTTGTGATATGATATATTATTGTATAAATCTTAAATGTTCAAATTTGTTATGTTTAAAAAAAAAATGTTTTAATGACGTATTATGTTAAATGAGGCATTGGTGACATTTATTTATTGTGTTGTAAAGATTATATAAATAAATGAAGATATTTTGAGAAACACATTCATTTTGGTAAATTATGTTGAATTTGACAATTAAATAGAGTAAATGTGTTTTATGTGCTAATTTGTCTATTGAGTTGTTAGATTAACACAACTTAACAAGTGTAAACGTGTTTGTATGTAAAATATTTGGTTTCTAAAATGTAAACATGGTTATAATATTACTTTTCGCTAAAAATTAACGTTTGAGTGATTGTAAACCAATGTTGCAGCGTGTCTCGGATTGAAATTGTATTTAGGAATATTATACTTGTGATTATTTAAAAATATTAACTTAAGAAAAAAAATTAGTATCTTAATGTAAATATTGTGTATATTCACAAGTATAAGTGTGTGGATTCTTGGAAAATAGAGGGGCTTGAGTGCACTACTTACTATATTTAAGCATAATTAATTAATTAGGGGCTTAATTAGAGTTTTACTTGCCTTAATCCATATTTTGTTAAGGAGTATTCTGGAAACCTAAGAAAATAAAGACTGGAACGTATCATTTCTCCTCCATTATTCGTTCCTTCCTCCAGAAAACTTCCTGAGAGGAAAAAAAAAAAAAAAAAAGAACTATGGCCTCCTCCCCAATCTCTCTTCTAGCCTCATAAATGATGAAATTTTGAGTTCTAAAACAATCTAACTGCTCTCTAATCAATTCTCTAGCATATTTCAGTTCTAAACCATTCTCCAATGAGGAGAAGATCAAGATCTTTAAGCTTCAAGAAGCCATGGATGCTACATATTCCTCTTTTGCAATTTTATGCTCCGATTTGGCCTTTTACTGCTCCAAATCAATGGAAATCTTGCCTCTCTAATCCAATCAAGGTGAGTTAATTAACTCACACATTCTAGTTTACATCTATTTTGATTTGTAAGTGTATGTTTGCTGAGTTGAATTGAAAATTGTTGTTTTCATGAAGCTTTTTCATCTTGTTTTGCATTGCTGAAAACACAACCAAACCCTAAATTTAAGCCTTCATAACTTTTGTATTTTTAAGTGTTTTTGCGTGATTCTTCTTGCACGTTGTTTTCCAATATCTTGTAAGTAAATCTGCAAATTTTGGTGCCATTTCGAATTGATTTGGTTAGGTAAAAGGGTCACCAAAGTAGAGGTCTCGCTGGGATTTTGACCTGGAACAAAACAGCACCCAGGTCAGACTTCGGGGTGCTGTATCTCCTTCATTGTTGATCGGAATTGAGTGATTCTTTTTTTGTTTCGAAGCTGGGAATCATATCTATAAGACTGCATACTTTTGTTTCATTCTGGGTTGATTTGAGTGGTTAAACGTATTGCTAAAGTTTGGGTTTCGTCGTGATTGTTGTTCATTTTGTTGTAATTGGTGAAATCACAGCCAAAATGTAACTTTGTGCTGTTATAACTTCATGATCCTTTATCCGTTTAGGATGATTCTTTTTTTTTTCTTTAAAGCTTGAGACTTTATCTACATGCCTGCAAATATTTAGTCAAGTCCGTGGTAGTTTGGTCGCTCAAACCTGGTCCCAAAGTTGGACCTGAAAGTGATTTCAGCCTAGGCTGAAATTCAGTTCAAAGCCCATGTTTAGAGCCCTGTATCTTTTTCATGCGAAGTCGCAGTTCATTGATTCTTTTTTTGTTGGAAAGCTAAAGTTTTCTACTGTAGGCATGTCAGTTTTAAGTTCATTTAGAGGTCACTAGATTGCTTGAAACTGACCTCAAAGTCGAACTCTGGTCGTGATTCAGACCTAAGTTTGAATTTCCTGAGTGAAAACAGCGCCAAGGCCTAACTTTGGGATCCTATATCTCCTTCGTTATCTATCCGTTTTGAGTGAATCTTTTTGCGTTATAAAGTTTGGGATCTTGTCTGTATGCTTCAAATTTTGTATGTCAGTATGTGATAGTGTGGCTGTTCAAACCTGGTCACAAAGTTTGACCCAGAAGTGATTTCAGCTCAAGCTGAAATTTAGTCCAGGTCCATGTTTGGAGCTTCATAATTTTTTCGTGCGATGTCGGAATTCAGTGAATCATTTTTCTATTAAAATTTGGGTCTTTCTAGTTTGGGCATATCAAATTTTAGACCAATCGGTCATCGTTTGGTCATCTTATACATGCCTGAAAGTTGCAAGCTGAAGTGATTTGGGGTGTGTTTTCTTGTCTTGATACTTGATTTCCATGTGATTTTGTGTGTTGTTGTGACTTGGTTATTACTTTATTAACTTAGAAACCAAGTTCATGTTTTTAAACAATATGAACTTAAGATTATGAGAAAAATTTATGGTGATTCATTGTTGAGACTTTTGATGAGATTTACATTAACATTGAGTACACGTACACGATTTTAACCTGTTTTTCAATATATACATAAATATGGATTTCACTATAGTTTTGAGGTTAAATGAGTTTTATTATCTTAGTTTTAAAAATTAATGGCCTCAGAACAATAGTATAAAATTATTTTCATAAATATATGGTTTTCATAAACAAAGTAATCATTTTTGGGAAAATCGTTTTATAAACTTGTTTTGTCAAAACCAAGTATTTTCTAGTTATAAACCGCACTTTTCTGCACCCTTCGAGATGACGTTACGGATATTAAACAATGTCATAAACCCTGTGGTATGGGACACGGTGGTATACGAGATTGGTTAATTTCCTATTTCGTCTGATTGAAGCTATTGAGCTGTTGTTGTGATTTATGAGATTTTTGTGGTTGAAGATTTCTGAGTTTTCCAGTGCGGAGTTCACAAGCGGTTAGTGAACGAGTTGTGAGAACGTGTGGTATGGGACGCACTGTTACCACTACTCGGGTTACTGACTGTGAGTCAATGACACATATTGTGTTTTGTTGAGCCAGTACTTTGCTTCGGGGGGAAGCCGAGACTCGGGGGGAGTCATGTATACGTATTCACTTGACCGGGGGGGTCAAGATACACTCGGCCGGGGGGTCGCAGTGATAGGCGCCTAACTTGAATACGTATAAGTACTGAGCTAAGCTCGGGGGGAGCTATATTATCATGTGGTTGCACGTGCAAATTTATTTCTAATGAATCCATATTGTGATGATATTTTGTGATTTGATCTATACGATCGTACATGGAAGATTATTGGATTTTAAATTTACATAAACATTTTGTGATCTTCTATTTTGGAGTGTGATGCTCCTTCCGTGATATTTGACTCTTTTGAGTTGTATGATGATTTTGATGATTTTCGTTTGATGATACATGGCTATTGCTCAGGATGAGCAACATTATAGCTTGGGATGGGCTCTATTGTTATGGAACATGTACTTTTCTTATTGTTTCTTTTATGATTTGGGTTTTATGATTCTTACTCGATCGGGGTGATCGTACATTTGCAAAGAGCAGTTGGATTTCTAATCCAACATATTTTGAGACTTAGATGTTTTGGAGTGGGATACTCCCTTTATTGATTATTTAACTCGTTTGAAATGTATATGATAATTTTGATGATTTTGGTGTTATGTTTCCGTTATGGCTCGAGTATGGTGATATACTTAGCCTAGATCTAGTCCTTGAGGCTTGTATATTTATCCCTTCTATATGTCATGTAACTGAAACTAATTAATCCCTCTATGTCATCATATTCACAACTCTTAGGGTGAAGAGTTGTCTATCTTGTGCTTATCTATTTCTTATACTGATTTGTAAACTAGACTGACCCGTGTGTGTATTCCTCGAGTCAGACCGAGGTATTTTAGGTGTAGTTGCTGAGCTTGGGGTTAGCGGGTTCTCTTTAGTCCATATTTATCGTAGCTTCATTCACTCGAGCTTATGTAGTCGAGTTCGAATAGTAGAGCTTTCTATATTTCATTGTTGTATCATATTGTAAGCGAGAGAAGTTTATCTATTCTTTTGTAGCACATGTAATTGTTGTACTCTAACGATGTAATATTTTGTAACTGTTCTGTGATCTGTGATGGTGTAATAATATGTACTGTATTCTGAGCTGATTCTGGAGTCACCGTAGAATTGTACAACATAAAGTATTAAGTATGTCGAGCCTCTAAAAAAAATAGCAACCACTTTATCGACATATTTAAGACTTGCTAATGCAAATCTACGAGTGGTCGCCCCTAACCAGCCCTATTCTCCGCTCTAATAGACAACATTACCTAGTAATGCTCTTTATTAGGGTGGGCCTCGGGGTGGGGTGTTACAAGAAGCCTTGATCATTTGCATCTTAGCATGCCACACAGGCAAACCACTCTATGCAACCGATATCAGTCACACAGAATGAAATCCCATGTCAGACACAATGTCCATTTACAAGTCCGTTCTGGGTCAGAACGAAACCGGAGGCACCTAGTACCCCGCATATCCATCGATCTCCAAGTACGTCTGGACGATCACCAACTGTTTCCATCTTCTTGGGTGTACAGCCCAATCAAGATCATCAGTAATCCCCCAGACGACATAAAGACCTCCGATCTTCGACCATCGTCTTCATCTTCGACTTATCGTCGTATCAGTTATTCAGAATGGGATAAACCCGGTCTTTCCGAATAACTCGCGTATATTTTAAATAAGTGTTACACAAACACAACATACGCCTCATTCCAATTCATCAGTCACTAACCATAAATTAATCAAGAGAATAATTCCCCAAATATTAACCCCGAAGGCCGAAACCAACATCAGATCAATATCCAGAAAACCATTTTGCTTTGCTAACCGACAGTTAGTTTCTAAATTTCACATTCATAGGGAAAGGTTCCCATTAATTTTATCAAAGATAAATTCCTTGAATTTATTATTTAATCTTCTTTTGAATTTCGATTCAACTAGTCGGGATTAACGAACCTTACTGAAGTAATCATTTGTTTTAATTTCCCAATCCCAACCTATTCATCCCATGAAGTAAAACTGGTAATACTTCATATCTAACACCACGGTGTTATCGGTAAATTCAATTACCATTTCACGTTCAAATCTAATTAAAGATTTAACTATCGCTTGGAGTAAAACTGGTGATACTCCGTTCTCGATCTTTTCAATCTAATTAAAGACTCATTAAAACTCCACTTAGTTTTAATCGTTAACTGGGTTAAAGAATCAGTGTCATTTAAAACACGGTTCACGATAAACCCAAAACCACATTCCATTAATTATCGGGTTAAAGAATGAGTGTTATTTAAAACACTGTCCACGATAAACCCAAAAATCAATATCAATTCAATTAAATATTATTTAATTGGTACACTTCATTAAATCTAAATAAAAAGATTTAATCTTTTCTCAACTGGGTTCAAGAACAGTGTTAGTCAAGACACCATTCACAACAAACCCAAATCACATTTGATATTAAATACAAGGCTCTGAATAGAAAATATCCCAGCTTATATTCAATATCAAATTCTACGACCAACAAATATCGTATTGGAAATAACGATATATATATCTATATCTTTCAAATTTCCATAACAACATCTGTATAATCACGAAATCCAACATCGAAATATTCTGAAGACAATTTCGATTCAAATCCATTCCAATATAATTATTGGAAATTCTGGTTATTTTCAAAACCATTTCAAATTCAATTTATTTATTTAAAAATAAATAGAATTATAATTCTAGTTCAAAACTAGTTCATTTCGATAAAAATCTATTTTTATCTTTTTAAGTATGGAGTTTTTCATCCCAAATCTTCACAAATCATTTCTTATGATTTTACACAAATTATTACTATTTTTAATAATTTTATCAAGGCCTGTACAGTCGATTTCCATCAACGGCCATCGAACTGCACTTACAGCGACCTTTTTCAAATTTGATTTGGACATAATTCCGAATTCAACCGTTATATTTCTAATCTCTAATATTCGTTAGAAAGCTCTTTTCGATACGAACCCAATGGTTCCGGTTTTAGGAGAATCCGACGGTCGGATCTCCCGCAATATCCGTTCGAAGTCAATGGTCGAAATTCGCGAACTGCCGCGGCGCGGCGCGTTCTATTCAGGCCATTATATTATATATATAATATATATAATATATACTTCGTCTATTTCAATTCAAAACGTGTTTTATAAATCGTTTTAAATTCATTTTCAAAACGGTTTCAACTTCATATTCAATTTCAAATCAAAATTGAATACTCCAATATAAATTCGTTTTAAATTCTTTTCAAATCGATTTTAATTCAAATTGATTTATATTCAAATTCAATTCGAATTCATTTATAATCAATTTCATTTGAATTCACTTCTATTCAATTTCATTCGAATTCACTTCTTTTCAAAATTTCAGATTTTGAAATCACTTTCGATATTCGTTATAAAATCGATATAAATATCGATCACGTCGAAATGGCGTAAATCTAATCAACACGGCTTCATATATTCATATTTTCAAATATTCTATTTCAAATATTTTTATTTCAAACATTTCTTTTTCAAATATTTTTATTTCAAATATTTCTTTTTCAAATATTTTTATTTCAAATATTTCTTTTTCGAAACTGGAATGAGGCCCAATCAATTATCATATAATGTTAATTATATGGATTTTCTACAACACACGTATACAATAACCACGATGAATAATCAACCATCATCCAAAGTGCATTCTACACTATATAAGCATCAAATATAAATATCTAACGCTTATAACAGTCTGTCAATCAATCGGTCGACATACGACTAATTATTGGGATTAGTGTATGTCATATATCATCCCAATTCCCATGTGGGGTTTCAAACAATCAAACACAGATTTTATTTGTGTAGTTGGGCGATGTGTAAAATTTATCGTCCCAATCAATATCAGTCAAATGTGTGTGTGTGTATAAACAAATCGTCCGATTTGTTTATTTTTATTTCATTTCATCTACACGTTAAAAATTCTATTTTTAACTATAAAATATTTTCAACTATATAAATATTTTATTTTATTTCACATCACATCACACAATCAACTACACAACAAAATCAAACAAACAAGCATACAAGCCGTCCATGGTCTGTGGACGACGGGTGTTGGGTGCTACTAAACACCGTCTACATCCTAGTATATATATTTATAACTAGAAAATTAAATTGAAAGGTGAGAAGTTCTCACAAAATGGCTAATCCAACGCCATGACTCTTCTTAGGTAGAAATCTTCGTCGTTCTTGCCTTTTGTCACTTTTCACTGCCCGTATTCTCTACTTATATAAAAATCACATTTGTACTTCGCTATTCAATATATAAAAATCGAATTTTTACCATGCTATTCAATATATAAAAATCAAATTTTTACTATGCTATTCAATATATAAAAATCGAATTTTTACTACGCTATTCAATATATAAAAATCAAATTTTTACCGTGCTATTCAATATATAAAAATCGAATTTTTACCGTTCTATTCAATATATAAAAATCGAATTTTTACTATGCTATTGAATATATAAAAATCAAATTTTTACCATGCTATTCAATATATAAAAATTGAATTTTTACTTTGCTAATCAATATATAAAAATCGAATTTTTACTATGCTATTCAATATATAAAAATCGAATTTTTACTTTGCTATTCAATATATAAAAATCGAATTTTTACTTCGCTATTCAATATATAAAAATCGAATTTTTACTTTGCTATTCAATATATAAAAATCGCGCCTTTTCTATTTTAAAATAAAAACCGTATTTCATAAAAACAAAAATCATAGCTTTACTTTATGTTAGAAATCATATCTTCACTAACATAAAAATCCGAACCTCATTATCATCAAAATCATATTTTCATTTTCATTTCCTATGAATCTATTTTTGTTATGTTATTATCTCGATTAAACGCTAATTACTTTAAAATAAATAAACAAATAAGTAAAGTAAAAAAAAAAATAGAAGGAGAGGACTTACAGTAAAATCGAGAAAAAAGGGGGGGTGTTTGTTCGTCGAACTGTAGGCAGGGGCGCGGTGGAGAAAATTGCGGGTCTGGGGGGGCCCACGGGTCTGGCGAGCAGGCGGAGGGTGTTTGTTGCGGGTGAAAGCAGAAGAAGAAGCGGCCGCAGCAGCAGGTAGGGGGGTTTACGTCGCGCGGTGGCGCAGGAAGAAGGGGGTTGTGCGGTGGCACGCCGCCTGGGGGGGGGGGGGGGGGTTCGTGCGGTGGCTTAGGGTTTTTTTTCTTTCTTTTCTGATTTATAAATTGATTGGGGGGGGGTCTGGGGGTAAGGAGAAAAAAGGGGGGAGTTTATTTTAATTATTTATTTCACTTCAAAAAGTAACTTTCTATTTCGAACTCGAAACGAGGCCCACCGACTGTCGCCCATAGCTAATTACCCCCATTCCGAACACAATGGGATATGTATCATAGGCTGATTCGATCGTTTCGATCAGTTTCCGTTAAAATCAACATATAACTCTATATATTGAATTTGAACGCGCATTTCAATTTACCGGGGTCACATACTAACTCTAAAAATTCCCGAAAAATATTTTCTAGCTTCGTATTGATGATACGGTCCTAAAAAAACTAGTTTCGTCGAATTCTGAGACCGTTTGAAAAATGGCCATTTTCCAGTCGATTAAAATCAACTGAAACTGGTCAAACACGTTTTCCTTTGCCGCGCTCACATATTGATTCGAAAAATTATGAAATTTGAAACCTAGCAATAACTTTACATCACGGATCCAACAAAAGTGGTTTCGTCGAAATCCGAGGTCGTTTGCAAAATTTCCATTTTTAAGGGCCTGAATTCCATAGCGACTATTCAGAATTTTCATCTGGACATATCTTTTGATTCCCGCTATGAAATTTTGATTTTTCGGATTCTTTGGAAAGATATTCTCAATTTGATCCTATTATTTTTGGTTTCACTAAAATCCGGTTTGTTTTGCACCCGGTACATTCAATTGAAGTTTGAAATCGAATTATCGAACTACCGCGCCATTTTCAATTCTATTTATAATTATATATATTTATTTATATTCTAACGTCGATCTATATAACTATATACGATTGAATTTTATTCGAAAGAAATTTTCTCGTTGATATTATTTAAAATAATTCATTTTAAATAATCAAATTTCGCTAAAATTGCCGGAATAAAAATTTTAAACTGGCCCAGATTTTCGGGTTGTTACAATCTCCCCCACTTAAAACTTTTCGTCCCCGAAAAGGAACAAAGTCGAAAGTGGTTTGATTAATCAGCTCTACGTTCGATCTGGCTTCCATTCTCCAACCTTTCAGTTTCTGAGAATTTTCAAATTTTCAAAAATTTGGCTAACACCCTAAATTTTCGAAAAATTTCGCCATAACCTCCCCTGCACCGGGAGCCACGGGAAAATCCCGAAATTGCCATACAGGCCTTCTGATCTCAAAAAGAAAAAGGAAAAGCCAAGCGGCTAGCCAATCGGCTCATAAAATCATCATCACCCAAACAAAACAGTAAATTATGTAGTAAACATGTACCTATTTGTCGGGCAAACAAATTTTATTCTCTGCTCTAGCCTCCTTGCTATGACCTGTTCAATGTAAGTACATGTATATGCAAGAAAATGCGACCAATTTTCAATATAACTCTCAATTTGATTCAATTTGGCTATATGGTATAAATTTTAATTACTCAACCAATAATCAAACAACGCAACCATCAATCAATTAGTGAATTATCATTTGAAATTCATAATTTTGATACATAGTCAAAAATCAGATTTTTGATGCCAAATCACAACAATAAGCCTTATCTAGTTTCGGTTCTCGCACCAGTCAATAGGAAATATATAGACATCTCACTTTCGTTACTCGAAAATAAATACTGGCGACGGTGCCCCATCACCAGAATTATCCCCGGGCAACTAGAGTATGATTCTATAACTATCCAATACATTAAAACTTCGAATACACGGTTGCAAGACATATATGCAAAATCTTTATATATTGGATTGTCCAGATTAATATAAATAAATAATCAAATACGAATAATTGATTTAAATTTTCAAAACAAAATTTGTTTTCATTTTAAAAATATACTCTTCACACTCGTTCTAGGATACTACTGATCCCATCTCTAACGAGTCATTCTCATTGGATTTTACTGATCCAATATCTATTGAATTCTTTCGTATGGTGCTAATGCACCTTGTTCTCTGAGCTCTGTAAACCAAAGCTCTGATACCAAATGTGACGACCAAGAATTTCGCTTGATCCGAATCAGTCGCTAAACCGATCCAGACCGTTCGAAACGTCTGATTGTTTTGAGAACAAGACAAAATAGAATGCAGACGGAAGAACATTTCATGTATATTAAAACAATGCATCAGATTACAAGAATATACAGAGTATAAACAAATAAATATTACACAGAAATATCATAGATTACAATAAATTACATAGCAGCGGAAAATAAGACAATACACAACTAGAAGGAGATATACGGATACAAAGCTTTCCGGATATCGTTCCAGCTGTAAACCAGGATCCTGTGAATATAAATATGCAAAACCAAAACTACTAGCTTCCCATGTCAAAATAAGGGCACCCAGAGTTTGGGTTAAAACAATAAACTCCAGGTCAATCTTGGGACTGGTGTGAGAACTAAAATAGTTATTAATCTTTGTTTTAAAGTTAGGTAAATCAAGGGACCACGCCGTATAACACGAAACGGGTTTCCTCCCAAGAATACCAGTGCATAAAACAACAGCGCAATGCTAAATAAAGAAAAATGAAGCTATTATAAGACCCAGTTCCCATCACACAATGCAACGCAAGCCGGAGGATAGAGTTTTTACCTTATAATAGCCAAGAATGCTTGATACGTTTAAAGCAAATCATTTGATACTATTATAAGTGTATAGTGTATAAAACAACTTCAAATCATAAGTATCAATCATAGGCGGCATAAGCGCCCCATCCCACTATGTCGCTATACTAGGTTCTACAAATAAAACCGCAAATGTCACGTATTTGGAAATTGGATTTCCATCTATGAACCGAGGCAAAAGATAGTCCTCAACCAATTCGAGATGCTCTAGCCCGTGTCTCAGGCAAGCATGCAGGCAAGCCTTGGATCGTCAGGGCCGGTCCACCGATGTGGATTATTATGCCTGAACAATACGTCTCTCCGCCCTTTGGGGCGTAAATGAGCCAACGAATGGCTCCATCGGACCCGGATCGTCCGATCTAACCGAGGCGCCTCGCAACAACAACAACCACACAGGTGAAAAGTATATAAATGTCAGGGCTGGTAGGTCACTGACACCACCCTAGCTAGAAAGAAATGCATGCCCTCCCTGAGGTCCTTCTCCCGTTTTTGGTTCACAACCGGGGTGCGAAACTCGCGAAGTAAACGTTACACAAAGCTACGACACAAAGGCCGTGCGTCGATCATCAACCACAAGACTTTGCTTTTCAACAGAAGCCTTGATCATTTGCGTCTTAGCATGCCACACAGGCAAACCACTCTATGCAACCGATATCAGTCACACAGAATGAAATCCCATTTTAGACACACTGTCCATTTACAAGTCCGTTCTGGGTCTGAACGAAACCGGAGGCACCTAGTACCCCGCATATCCATCGATCTCCAAGTACGTCTGGACGATCACCAACTGTTTCCATCTTCTTGGGTGTACAACCCATTCAAGATCATCAGTAATCCCCCAAACGACATAAAGACCTCCGGTCTTCGACCATCGTCTTCATCTTCGACTTATCGTTGTATCAGTTATTCAGAATGGGATAAACCCAGTCTTTCCGAATAACTCGCGTATATTTTAAATAAGTGTTACACAAACACAACATACGCCTCATTCCAATTCATCAGTCACTAACCGTAAATTAATCAAGCGAATAATTCCCCAAATATTAACCTCGAAGGCCGAAACCAACATCGGATCAATATCCAGAAAACCATTCTGCTAAGCTAACCGACAGTTAGTTTCTAAATTTCACATTCATAGGGAAAGGTTCCCATTAATTTTATCAAAGATAAATTCCTTGAATTTATTCTTTAATCTTCTTTTGAATTTCGATTCAACTAGTCGGGATTAACGAACCTTACTGAAGTAATCATTCGTTTTAATTTCCCAATCCCAACCTGTTCATCCCATGAAGTAAATCTGGTAATACTTCATATCTAACACCACAGTGTTATCTGTAAATTCAATTACCATTTCACGTTCAAATCTAATTAAAGATTTAACTATCGCTTGGAGTAAAACTGGTGATACTCCATTCTCGATCTTTTCAATCTAATTAAAGATTCATTAAAACTCCACTTAGTTTTAATCGTTAACTGGGTTAAAGAATCAGTGTCATTTAAAACACGGTTCACGATAAACCCAAAACCACATTCCATTTGTTATCGGGTTAAAGAACGAGTGTTATTTAAAACACTGTCCACTATAAACCCAAAAAATCAATATCAATTCAATTAAATATTATTTAATTGGTACACTTCATTAAATCTAAATAAAAAGATTTAATCTTTTCTCAACTGGGTTCAAGAACAGTGTTAGTCAAGACACCATTCACGACAAACCCAAATCACATTTGATATTAAATACAAGGCTCTGAATAGAAAATATCCTGGCTTATATTCAATATCAAATTCTACGACCAACAAATATCGTATTGGAAATAACGATATATATATCTATATCTTTCAAATTTCCATAACAACATCTGTATAATCACGAAATCCAACATCGAAATATTCCGAAGACAATTTCGATTCAAATCCATTCCAATATAATTATTGGAAATTCTGGTTATTTTCAAAACCATTTCAAATTCAATTTATTTATTTAAAAATACTGTAACAACCCGAAAATCTGGGCCAGTTTAAAATTTTTATTTTGGCAATTTTAGCGAAATTTGATTATTTAAAAGGAATTATTTTAAATAATATCGATGAGAAATTTGTTTTGAATGGAATTAGAACGTATATATTATATACGCCGTCGTTAGAATATGAATATTTATATATAATTATAATTAGAATTGAAAATGGCGCGGTAGTTCGATAATTCGATTTCAAACTTCAATTGAATGTACCGGGTGCAAAACAATCCGGATTTTAGTGAAACCAAAAATAATGGAATCTAATTGATAATATCTTTGCAACGAATCCGAATAATTGAAATTTCATAGCGGGGATCAAAAGTTATGTCCAGTTGAAAACTCTGAATAGTCGCTATGGAATTCAGGCCCTTAAAATTGGACATTTTGCAAACGACCTCGGATTTTGACGAAACCAGTTTTGTTGGGTTCGGGATGTGAAGTTATTGCTAGGTTTCAAATTTCATAATTTTTCGAATCAATATGTGAGCGTGGCAAAGGAAAACGCGTTTGACCAGTTTCAGTTGATTTTAATCGACTGGAAAATGGCCATTTTTCCAACGGCCTCAGAATTCGACGAAACTAGTTTTGTTAGGACCGTATCGTCAATACGAAGCTAGAAAATATTTTTATGGGATTTATAGAGTTAGTATGTGACCCCGGTAATTTGAAATGTACGTTCAAATTGAATATATAAAGATTTATGTTTTAAATTGAACGAAGCTGATCGTAACAAGCGAATTGGGCTACGAAACATATCCCATTGTGTTCGAAATGGGGGTATTTAGCTAGGGGCGACAGTCGTTGGGTTTGATTTGGGATTCAGAATGTTAAACGAATAAGGCGTGGATTAAATGTAATATAAAATAGAATATATAACCTAAATAGGAGGTCAAACCCTAGGTTAGAAATTAAAATTTGTGGTCAAACCAGACCCGCCTCCAGGAAAAAGAAATAAAAAAAAAAACCTAAAAATCGAAAATTCTCAAAATCGTTTCCCTCCAGATCGCGTCAACGACCATCTCCTGCGTCGCCGACCGATCCACCCTTCTCCGTCGAAGGCCTCTCGCACTCGCGACCTCTGGCACCGCTGCCTCCATCGAGTGTCGCTCCATCCATGTATGTTTTCAGGCGGCTCCATACCACCGAGTTCGCCATTGATG
Organism: Allium sativum; assembly: GCA_030737875.1. Lineage (NCBI taxonomy): Eukaryota > Viridiplantae > Streptophyta > Magnoliopsida > Asparagales > Amaryllidaceae > Allium > Allium sativum. Next base: position 560,185,688 of record CM060919.1, on the reverse strand, counting down.
ATGGTGAAGGAAGGGGCGTCAAGGCGAGGCGACCTCCGGCTTCAGATTGACTTCCGACCCCCCCCTCTAGTGGTGGCACGACTGGAGTAATTAACAGTAAGTAACAGTTTTTTTTTAATATAAATTCATATTGATTTTTTTTTCTTTTCTTTCTCTCTTTTCAGTTTTTTTTAAAAATAAAACAAACAGCTTAGAATAAAATGTAGTTTCTAATAGGATGAATATAGTAGAAAAATATTTTTTTTATATGAAAAGAGTTTTAAAAATCAGAAATTTTATATGTAAAGCTTTGTTAAAAAGAAATCAGATTTTATAAAAGATTAGTTTTTTTTAAAAAACATAGAAAGACTGGAATTTTGAAAATATAAAGTTCATATTTTTATATGAATAAAGAATAGATTTTTCATTATATAAAGAACAGATTTTTAACATAGAAAATGTAAGGATTTTTACCAAAGAAAAGTTGAGATCTTTTACTAAAGGAAAGTTTAGATTTTTATCGTATGAGGCTTATATATTTTTAGTTGCCATAAAGTTTATATTTTTAATCGTTGTAAATATGAAAAGGTATCATCTTTAATTGTAAAAAGAATTGGTTTTTATAAAATAGAATGAATATATTTTAAAACTTTAAAAGGAAAAAAGATTAGGACTTTAAAAAGAAAAAGATTAGACTTTTAAATAAGGAAAGTTAGGATCTTTAATTGTATAACGTTGGGTTTTTATATGATAAAAGTTGTGACTTTTAAACTAGAAAAGATTCGATTTTTCGAATTAAAAATATGATTTTTATATATTGAACTTCGAATTAAAAATATGATTTTTATATATTGAACTTCGAATTAAAAATATGATTTTTATATATTGAACTTCGAATTAAAAATATGATTTTTATATATTGAACTTCGAATTAAAAATATGATTTTTATATATTGAACTTCGAATTAAAAATATGATTTTTATATATTGAACATCGAAATAAAAATGGGATTTTTATATATTGAAAAACGAAGTAAAAATTCGATTCTTACATATGTAGTGGCTACGGGCAACGAAGATGCGATAACGATGAAGATTTCTATCAATGAAGTGCCGTGGAGCTAGGATAGCTATCTGTGAGAATTTCTCACTCTTCAATTTCTTTTCTAGTTATATATATATATACTAGGATGCAGACGGTGCTTAGTAGCACCCGACACAATCGTCCACAGACCATGGACTTGTTTGTTTGGTTGCATAGATTAGTTATATGATTTGATTTGAATTTGGTTGTTTGGTGATTTTGATTGATGTGTGAATGGCGTGGGCCTTCACTAGACCGGGGATAAGGCTAGGCCTTGTCCCGTTTCTAGTATCGTGCCGTTATGCCGCCGAAATTTTCTAAAATAAGTTAGAAAAATAAAAATATCATTTTATTTAAAGAAAGAACTGAATAGAAATTCATATGTTAGAACAAAATGTTTTGTCGTTAAAAATATAATTTTTAACGTAAAGTGAATAAAATAAAATATTCATTTGCAAACCGAACGGTTTGTTTATGTACACCTATTTGAAGGACATTGATTGGGTCGATAAATTTTACACATCGCCCAACAACACAAATAAAATATGTGTTTGATTGTTTGAAACCCTACACGGGTGTTGGGATGAAATTTGAAGTTCACTCATCCTGATTGATTAAATATGTCGATCGATTGATTGACAGGCTGTTATAAGCGTTAGATATCTATATTTGATGCTTATACAGTGTAGTGCACTTTGGTTGATGGTTGATTATTTTTCAATGCTATTATGTGTGTAATGTATGAAAATCCATGTAATTAACTTTATATGGTAATTGATTGGGCCTCATTCCAATTTGAAAAATAAAGAATATTATAAAATAAAAGTTCATGTGTTGACAGTACTCATCCATTGAGATTGGTCATGTGTTGAACGAAATATTTTAGTAATAAAATTTACACCTTTATCGATGTAAAATAAAAGTTCATGTGTTGACAGTACTCATCCATTGAGATTGGTCATGTGTTGAACGAAATATTTTAGTAATAAAATTTACACCTTTATCGATGTAAAATAAAAGTTCATGTGTTGAAAGTACTCATCCATTGAGATTGGTCATGTGTTGAACGAAATATTTTAGTAATAAAATTTACACCTTTATCGATATAAAATAAAAGTTCATGTGTTGACAGTACTCATCCATTGAGATTGGTCATGTGTTGAACGAAATATTTTAGTAATAAAATTTACACCTTTATCGATATAAAATAAAAGTTCATGTGTTGACAGTACTCATCCATTGAGATTGGTCATGTGTTGAACGAAATATTTCGATAATAACAACTATTTTGAAAAAGAAATATTTGAAATAGAATATTTGAAAATAGAAATTTATGAAGCCGTGTTGATTAGATTGACGCCATTTTAACGTGAACGATATTTATATCGATTAAAACGATTTCGAAATGAAATGAATTGAATTGAAAACGATTTCGAAATGAAATGAACTGAAAGCGATTTCGAAATGAATTGAATTGAAAACGAATTCAAATTGAATTGAAAGCGAATTGAAATGAATTCAAAAATGAATTGAAATTTGAATTGAATAGAATTGAATTTTAAAACGAGTTTATAAAGAAGAATTCTATTTTGATTTGAATTGAAATGGAAGTTGAAATTTCTTTTGAAACGAATTTTAAAACTATTTATATAATTCGTTTTAAATAGAAATCGACGAAATATATATTATATATATTATATATATAATATAATGGCCTGAATAGAACGCGCCGTGCCGCGGCAGTTCGTGAATTTCGACCATTTATTTCAAACGGACATTGCGGGAGATCCGACCGTCGGATTCTCCTAAAACCGGAACCGTTGGGTTCGTATCGAAAAGAGCTTTCTAATGAATATTAGAAATTAGAAATCTAACGGTTGGATTTGGAGTTACGTCCAAATCAAATTTGAAAAAGGTCGCTGTAAGTGCAGTTCGATGGCCATTGATGGAAATCGACTGTACGGGCCTTGATAAAATTATTAAAAATAGTAATAATTTATGTAAAATCATAAGAAATGATTTAGAAAGAATTGGGATGAAAAACTCCATATTTGAAAAGATAAAAATAGATTTTTATCGAAATGAACTAGTTTTGAACTAGAATTATAATTCTATTTATTTTTAAATAAATAAATTGAATTTAAAAAGGGTTTTAAAAATAACCAGAATTCCCAATGATTGCATTGGAATGGAATTGAATCGAAATTGTCTTCGGAATAGTTCGATGTTGGAATTCGTGATTATACAGATGTTGTTATGGAAATTTGAAAGATATATATTTATATCGTTATTTCCAATACGACATTTGTTAGTCGTAGAATTTGATATTGAATATAAGCCGATATATTTTCTATTCAGAGCCTTGTATTGAATATCAAATGTGATTTGGGTTTGTCGTGAATGGTGTCTTCACTAACACTGTTCTTGAACCCATTTGAGAAAAGATTAAATCTTTTTATTTAGATTTAATGAAGTATACCAATTAAATAATATTTAATTGGAATTGAATTGATATTGATTTTTGGGTTTATCGTGGACAGTGTTTTAAATAACACTCGTTCTTTAACCCGATAATTAATGGAATGTGATTTTGGGTTTATCGTGAACCGTGTTTTAAATAACACTGATTCTTTAACCCAGTCGAAGATTAAAACTAAGTGGAGTTTTAATGAATCTTTAATTAGATTGAAAAGATCGAAAATGGAGTACCACTAGTTTTGCTCCAGGCGATAGTTAAATCTTTAATTAGATTTGAACGTGAAATGGTAATTGAATTTACCGATAACACTGTGGTGTTAGATATGAAGTATTACCAGTTTTACTTCATGGGATGAATAGGTTGGGATGGGGAAATTAAAATAAATGATTACTTCGGTAAGGTTCGCTAATCCCGACTAGTTTGAATTGAGATTCAAAAATAGAATAAAGAATAAATTCAAGGAATTTATCTTAGATAAAATTAATGGGGACCTTTCCCTTTGAATGTGAAATTTAGAAACTAACTGTCGGTTAGCCAAGCAGAACGGTTTTCTGGATATTGATCTGATGTTGGTTTCGGCCTTCGGGGTTAATATTTGGGGAATTATTCTCTTGATTAATTTACGGTTAGTGACTAATGAATTAGAATGAGGCGTATGTTGTGTTTGTGTAACACTTTTATAATATATACGCGAGTTATTCGGAAAGACCGGGTTTATCCCATTCTGAATAACTGATACGACGATAAGTCGAAGATGAAGACGATGGTCGAAGACCGGAGGTCTTCACGTCGTTTGGGTGATTACTGATGATCTTGATTAGGCTGTACACCCAAGAAGATGGAAACAGTTGGTGATCGTCCAGACGTACTTGGAGATCAATGGATGTGCGGGGTACTAGGTGCCTCCGGTTTCGTTCAGACCCAGAACGGACTTGTAAATGGACTGTGTGTCTGACATTGGATTTTAGTCTGTGTGATTGATCTCTATTAAATATATATCTGTTTGGCGGCGGAGAATTTATTCTCTTGCTTAACGCCCTTCTCTGAGACGTACGAGCTCAGGGGTTATATATTGATGGATATCAAACGCATGGAGTGAATTGCCTGTGTGGCATGCCTAAGTGGCAATTGATCGAGGCTTCTGTTGAAAAGCAAAGTCTTGTGGTTGATGATCGAAGCACGGCCTTTGTGGCGTAGCTTTGTGTAACGTTTACTTCGCGTGTTTCACACCCGGTATGAACCAAAAATGGGAGACGGACCTCAGGGAGGGCATGCGTTTCTTTCTAGTTAGAAGTGGCGTCAGTGGTTTTACACGCCCTGACGAGTTTGACTTATGTGGTTGTTGCTGTTGCGAGGCGCCTCGGTTTGATCGGACGATCCGGGTCCGATGGAGTTATTCGTTGGCTCATTTACGCCCCATAGGGCGGGGGAACGCATGTTCAGGGTTTAAGTTTAATCCACATCGGTGGACCGGCCCTGACGATCCAAAGGCTTGACAGAGTACTTGCCTGAGGGGCGGGCTAGAGCGTCTCGAATCGGTTGAGGACTATCTTTTGCCTCGGTTCATAGACGGAAATCCAATTTCCAAATACGTGACATTTGCGGTTTTATTTGTAGAGCCTAGTATGGCGACATAGTGGGATGGGGCACTCATGCCGCCTATGATTGATACTTATGATTTGAAGTTGTTTTATACACTATGCACTTATAGTAGTATCAAACGATTTGTTTTAACCGTATCAAGCATTCTTTGGCTGTTATAAGGGAAAACCCTATCCTCGGCTGCGTTGCATTGTGTGATGGGACCTGGGTCTTATAACAGCTTCATTTTTCTTTATTTAGCATTGCGCTGTTTGTTTTATGCACTGGTATTCTTGGGAGGAAACCCGTTCCGTGTTATACGGCGTGGTCCCTTGATTTACCTAATGATTTAAAATAAAGATTAATAACTGTTTTAGTTCTCACACCAGTCACATGACTGACCTGGAGTTTATTGTTTTAACCTAAACTCTGGGTGCCCCTATTTTGACACGGGCAGCTAGTAGTTTTGGTTTTGCAGATTTATATTCGCAGGATCCTGGTTTACAGCTGGAACGATATCCGGAAAGCTTTGTATCCGTATATCTACTTCTAGTTGTGTATTGTATTATTTTCCGCTGCTATGTATTTAAATGTAATTTAAATCTCTGATATTTCTGTGTAATATATATTCATTTATACTCTATATATTCTTGTAATCTGATGCATTGTTGTAATATACAATGAAATGTTCTTTCGTCTGCGTTCTGTTTTGTCCTGTTCTCAAACGATAGGGCGTTTCGAACGGTCTGGGTCGGTTTAACGACTGGTTCGGACCGAGCGAAATTCCTTGCCGTCACAGTTGGTATCAGAGCTTTGGTTTACAAAGCTCCGAGAATAAGACACATTAGAACCATACGAAAGAATTCATCAGAAATTGGGTTAGTAATATCCAATGGGAATGACTCGTTAGAGATGGGATCAGTAGTATCCTAGAACGAGTGTGAAGAGTAAATTTTTAAAATGAAAATGAAAACAAATTTTTGGTTTTGAAGATTTAAATCAATTATTCGTATTTGATTATCTATTTATATTGATGTGGACAATCCAGTATATATAGATTTTGCGTATACGTCTGATCCGCGTGTATTCGAAATTTTAATATACTGGATAGATATAGAGTCACACTCTAGTCGCCCGGACATGATTCTGATGATGGCGCGCCATCACCAGTATTTATTTTCGTGTTTCGAAGGTGTGATTTCTATATGTTTCCATTAGACTGGTGTGAGAACCAAAACTAATATAGTTAGAACACATTGTTGTAAATTGGCACCAAAACATGATTTTCTGCATATGTATCAAAATTATGAATTTGAGACTCTAATTCACTAATTGATTGATGTTTGTGTTGTTTGTTTAATTGTTTGATAATTTTGAACCTTTATGCCTAACTGAATCAAATATTGAATTGTATTGAAAATTGGTCGCATTTGCATGCATATACATATACTTATATTGAACAGGTCATAGCAAAGAGGCTAGAGCCGAAGAATAAAATTTGTTTGCCCGACAAATAGGTACATGTTTAATACATAATTTACTGTTTTGTTTGGGTGATGATGATTTTATGAGCCTATTGGCTAGCCGCTTGGCTTTTTCTTTTTCTTTTTGAGATCTGAAGGATCGGGGAAGCTATTTGAAATTCCCTGATGCTCCCGGTGCAGGGGAGGTTATGGCGAAATTTTTCGAAAATTTAGGGTGTTAGCCAAATTTTTGAAAATTTGAAAATTCTCAGAAACTGAAAAGTTGGAGAATGGAAGCCAGATCGAACGTAGAGTTGATTAATCAAACCACTTTCAACTTTGTTCCTTTTCGGGGACGAAAAGTTTTAAGTGGGGGAGATTGTAACAACCCGAAAATCTGGGCCAGTTTAAAATTTTTATTTTGGCAATTTTAGCGAATTTTGATTATTTAAAATGAATTATTTTAAATAATATCGACGAGAAATTTGTTTTGAATGGAATTAGAACGTATATATTATATACGCCGTCGTTAGAATATAAATATTTATATATAATTATAATTAGAATTGAAAATGGCGCGGTAGTTCGATAATTCGATTTCAAACTTCAATTGAATGTACCGGGTGCAAAACAATCCGGATTTTAGTGAAACCAAAAATAATGGAATCTAATTGATAATATCTTTGCAACGAATCCGAATAATTGAAATTTCATAGCGGGGATCAAAAGTTATGTCCAGTTGAAAATTCTGAATAGTCGCTATGGAATTCAGGCCCTTAAAATTGGACATTTTGCAAACGACCTCGGATTTCGACGAAACTAGTTTTGTTGGGTCCGGGATGTGAAGTTATTGCTAGGTTTCAAATTTCATAATTTTTCGAATCAATATGTGAGCGTGGCAAAGGAAAACGCGTTTAACCAGTTTTAGTTGATTTTAATCGACTGGAAAATGGCCATTTTTCCAACGGCCTCAGAATTCGACGAAACTAGTTTTGTTAGGACCGTATCGTCAATACGAAGCTAGAAAATATTTTTATGGGATTTATAGAGTTAGTATGTGACCCCGGTAATTTGAAATGTACGTTCAAATTGAATATATAAAGATTTATGTTTTAAATTGAACGAAGCTGATCGTAACAAGCGAATTGGGCTACGAAACATATCCCATTGTGTTCGAAATGGGGGTATTTAGCTAGGGGCGACAGTCGTTGGGTTTGATTTGGGATTCAGAATGTTAAACGAATAAGGCGTGGATTAAATATAATATAAAATAGAATATATAACCTAAATAGGAGGTCAAACCCAAGGTTAGAAATTAAAATTTGTGGTCAAACCAGACCCGCCTCCAGGAAAAAGAAATAAAAAAAAACCTAAAAATCAAAAATTCCCAAAATCGTTTCCCTCCAGATCGCGTCAACGACCATCTCTTGGGTCGCCGACCGATCCACCCTTCTCCGTCGAAGGCCTCTCGCACTCGCGACCTCTGGCACCGCTGCCTCCATCGAGTGTCGCTCCATCCATGTATGTTTTCAGGCGGCTCCATACCACCGAGTTCGCCATTGATGATGGTGAAGGAAGGGGGTCAAGGCGAGGCGACCTCCGGCTTCAGATTGACTTCCGACCCCCCCTCTGGTGGTGGCACGACTGGAGTAATTAACTGTAAGTAACAGTTTTTTTTTAATATAAATTCATATTGATTTTTTTCTTTTCTTTCTCTCTTTTCAGTTTTTTTTTTTAAAATAAAACAAACAGCTTAGAATAAAATGTAGTTTCTAATAGGATGAATATAGTAGAAAAATATTTTTTTTATATGAAAAGAGTTTTAAAAATCAGAAATTTTATATGTAAAGCTTTGTTAAAAAGAAATCAGATTTTATAAAAGATTAGTTTTTTTTTAAAAACATAGAAAGACTGGAATTTTGAAAATATAAAGTTCATATTTTTATATGAATAAAGAATAGATTTTTCATTATATAAAGAACAGATTTTTAACATAGAAAATGTAAGGATTTTTACCAAAGAAAAGTTGAGATCTTTTACTAAAGGAAAGTTTAGATTTTTATCGTATGAGGCTTATATATTTTTAGTTGCCATAAAGTTTATATTTTTAATCGTTGTAAATATGAAAAGGTACCATCTTTAATTGTAAAAAGAATTGGTTTTTATAAAATAGAATGAATATATTTTAAAACTTTAAATGGAAAAAAGATTAGGACTTTAAAAAGAAAAAGATTAGACTTTTAAATAAGGAAAGTTAGGATCTTTAATTGTATAACGTTGGGTTTTTATATGATAAAAGTTGTGACTTTTAAACTAGAAAAGATTCGATTTTTCGAATTAAAAATATGATTTTTATATATTGAACTTCGAATTAAAAATATGATTTTTATATATTGAACTTCGAATTAAAAATATGATTTTTATATATTGAACTTCGAATTAAAAATATGATTTTTATATATTGAACTTCGAATTAAAAATATGATTTTTATATATTGAACTTCGAATTAAAAATATGATTTTTATATATTGAACTTCGAATTAAAAATATGATTTTTATATATTGAACATCGAAATAAAAATGGGATTTTTATATATTGAAAAACGAAGTAAAAATTCGATTCTTACATATGTAGTGGCTACGGGCAACGAAGATGACGAAGATGCGATAACGATGAAGATTTCTATCAATGAAGTGCCGTGGAGCTAGGATAGCTATCTGTGAGAATTTCTCACTCTTCAATTTCTTTTCTAGTTATATATATATATATACTAGGATGCAGACGGTGCTTAGTAGCACCCGACACAATCGTCCACAGACCATGGACTTGTTTGTTTGGTTGCATAGATTAGTTATATGATTTGATTTGAATTTGGTTGTTTGGTGATTTTGATTGATGTGTGAATGGCGTGGGCCTTCACTAGACCGGGGATAAGGCTAGGCCTTGTCCCGTTTCTAGTATCGTGCCGTTATGCCGCCGAAATTTTCTAAAATAAGTTAGAAAAATAAAAATATCATTTTATTTAAAGAAAGAACTGAATAGAAATTCATATGTTAGAATAAAATGTTTTGTCGTTAAAAATATAATTTTTAACGTAAAGTGAATAAAATAAAATATTCATTTGCAAACCGAACGGTTTGTTTATGTACACCTATTTGAAGGACATTGATTGGGTCGATAAATTTTACACATCGCCCAACAACACAAATAAAATATGTGTTTGATTGTTTGAAACCCTACACGGGTGTTGGGATGAAATTTGAAGTTCACTCATCCTGATTGATTAAATATGTCGATCGATTGATTGACAGGCTGTTATAAGCGTTAGATATCTATATTTGATGCTTATACAGTGTAGTGCACTTTGGTTGATGGTTGATTATTTTTCAATGCTATTATGTGTGTAATGTATGAAAATCCATGTAATTAACTTTATATGGTAATTGACTGGGCCTCATTCCAATTTGAAAAATAAAGAATATTATAAAATAAAAGTTCATGTGTTGACAGTACTCATCCATTGAGATTGGTCATGTGTTGAACGAAATATTTTAGTAATAAAATTTACACCTTTATCGATGTAAAATAAAAGTTCATGTGTTGACAGTACTCATCCATTGAGATTGGTCATGTGTTGAACGAAATATTTTAGTAATAAAATTTACACCTTTATCGATGTAAAATAAAAGTTCATGTGTTGACAGTACTCATCCATTGAGATTGGTCATGTGTTGAACGAAATATTTTAGTAATAAAATTTACACCTTTATCGATATAAAATAAAAGTTCATGTGTTGACAGTACTCATCCAATGAGATTGGTCATGTGTTGAACGAAATATTTTAGTAATAAAATTTACACCTTTATCGATATAAAATAAAAGTTCATGTGTTGACAGTACTCATCCATTGAGATTGGTCATGTGTTGAACGAAATATTTCGATAATAACAACTATTTTGAAAAAGAAATATTTGAAATAGAATATTTGAAAATAGAAATTTATGAAGCCGTGTTGATTAGATTGACGCCATTTTGACGTGAACGATATTTATATCGATTAAAACGATTTCGAAATGAAATGAACTGAATTGAAAACGATTTCGAAATGAAATGAATTGAAAACGATTTCGAAATGAATTGAATTGAAAACAAATTCAAATTGAATTGAAAGAGAATTGAAATGAATTCAAAAATGAATTGAAATTTGAATTGAATAGAATTGAATTTTAAAACGAGTTTATAAAGAAGAATTCAATTTTGATTTGAATTGAAATGGAAGTTGAAATTTCTTTTGAAACGAATTTTAAAACTATTTATATAATTCGTTTTAAATAGAAATCGACGAAATATATATTATATATATATAATATAATGGCCTGAATAGAACGCGCCGCGCCGCGGCAGTTCGTGAATTTCGACCATTTATTTCAAACGGACATTGCGGGAGATCCGACCGTCGGATTCTCCTAAAACCGAACCGTTGGGTTCGTATCGAAAAGAGCTTTCTAACGAATATTAGAAATTAGAAATCTAACGGTTGGATTTGGAGTTACGTCCAAATCAAATTTGAAAAAGGTCGCTGTAAGTGCAGTTCGATGGCCATTGATGGAAATCGACTGTACGGGCCTTGATAAAATTATTAAAAATAGTAATAATTTATGTAAAATCATAAGAAATGATTTAGAAAGAATTGGGATGAAAAACTCCATATTTGAAAAGATAAAAATAGATTTTTATCGAAATGAACTAGTTTTGAACTAGAATTATAATTCTATTTATTTTTAAATAAATAAATTGAATTTAAAAAGGGTTTTAAAAATAACCAGAATTCCCAATGATTGCATTGGAATGGAATTGAATCGAAATTGTCTTCGGAATATTTCGATATTGGAATTCGTGATTATACAGATGTTGTTATGGAAATTTGAAAGATATATATTTATATCGTTATTTCCAATACGACATTTGTTAGTTGTAGAATTTGATATTGAATATAAGCCGATATATTTTCTATTCAGAGCCTTGTATTGAATATCAAATGTGATTTGGGTTTGTCGTGAATGGTGTCTTCACTAACACTGTTCTTGAACCCATTTGAGAAAAGATTAAATCTTTTTATTTAGATTTAATGAAGTATACCAATTAAATAATATTTAATTGTAATTGAATTGATATTGATTTTTGGGTTTATCGTGGACAGTGTTTTAAATAACACTCGTTCTTTAACCCGATAATTAATGGAATGTGATTTTGGGTTTATCGTGAACCGTGTTTTAAATAACACTGATTCTTTAACCCAGTCGAAGATTAAAACTAAGTGGAGTTTTAATGAATCTTTAATTAGATTGAAAAGATCGAAAATGGAGTACCACTAGTTTTGCTCCAGGCGATAGTTAAATCTTTAATTAGATTTGAACGTGAAATAGTAATTGAATTTACCGATAACACTGTGGTGTTAGATATGAAGTATTACCAGTTTTACTTCATGGGATGAATAGGTTGGGATGGGGAAATTAAAATAAATGATTACTTCGGTAAGGTTCGCTAATCCCGACTAGTTTGAATTGAGATTCAAAAATAGAATAAAGAATAAATTCAAGGAATTTATCTTAGATAAAATTAATGGGGACCTTTCCCTTTGAATGTGAAATTTAGAAACTAACTGTCGGTTAGCCAAGCAGAACGGTTTTCTGGATATTGATCTGATGTTGGTTTCGGCCTTCGGGGTTAATATTTGGGGAATTATTCTCTTGATTAATTTACGGTTAGTAACTAATGAATTGGAATGAGGCGTATGTTGTGTTTGTGTAACACTTTTATAATATATACGCGAGTTATTCGGAAAGACCGGGTTTATCCCATTCTGAATAACTGATACGACGATAAGTCGAAGATGAAGACGATGGTCGAAGACCGGAGGTCTTCACGTCGTTTGGGTGATTACTGATGATCTTGATTGGGCTGTACACCCAAGAAGATGGAAACAGTTGGTGATCGTCCAGACGTACTTGGAGATTAATGGATGTGCGGGGTACTAGGTGCCTCCGGTTTCGTTCAGACCCAGAACGGACTTGTAAATGGACTGTGTGTCCGACATTGGATTTTAGTCTGTGTGATTGATCTCTATTAAATATATATCTGTTTGGCGGCGGAGAATTTATTCTCTTGCTTAACGCCCTTCTCTGAGACGTACGAGCTCAGGGGTTATATATTGATGGATATCAAACGCATGGAGTGAATTGCCTGTGTGGCATGCCTAAGTGGCAATCGATCGAGGCTTCTGTTGAAAAGCAAAGTCTTGTGGTTGATGATCGAAGCACGGCCTTTGTGGCGTAGCTTTGTGTAACGTTTACTTCGCGTGTTTCACACCCGGTATGAACCAAAAACGGGAGACGGACCTCAGGGAGGGCATGCGTTTCTTTCTAGTTCGAAGTGGCGTCAGTGGTTTTACACGCCCTGACGAGTTTGACTTATGTGGTTGTTGCTGTTGCGAGGCGCCTCTGTTTGATCGGACGATCCGGGTCCGATGGTGTCATTCGTTGGCTCATTTACGCCCCATAGGGCGAGGGAACGCATGTTCAGGGTTTAAGTTTAATCCACATCGGTGGACCGGCCCTGACGATCCAAAGGCTTGACAGAGTACTTGCCTGAGGGGCGGGCTAGAGCATCTCGAATCGGTTGAGGACTATCTTTTGCCTCGGTTCATAGACGGAAATCCAATTTCCAAATACGTGACATTTGCGGTTTTATTTGTAGAGCCTAGTATGGCGACATAGTGGGATGGGGCACTCATGCCGCCTCTGATTGATACTTATGATTTGAAGTTGTTTTATACACTATGCACTTATAGTAGTATCAAATGATTTGTTTTAACCGTATCAAGCATTCTTTGGCTGTTATAAGGGAAAACCCTATCCTCGGCTGCGTTGCATTGTGTGATGGGACCTGGGTCTTATAACAGCTTCATTTTTCTTTATTTAGCATTGCGCTGTTTGTTTTATGCACTGGTATTCTTGGGAGGAAACCCGTTCCGTGTTATACGGCGTGGTCCCTTGATTTACCTAATGATTTAAAATAAAGATTAATAACTGTTTTAGTTCTCACACCAGTCACATGACTGACCTGGAGTTTATTGTTTTAACCTAAACTCTGGGTGCCCCTATTTTGACACGGGCAGCTAGTAGTTTTGGTTTTGCAGATTTATATTCGCAGGATCCTGGTTTACAGCTGGAATGATATCCGGAAAGCTTTGTATCCGTATATCTACTTCTAGTTGTGTATTGTATTATTTTCCGCTGCTATGTATTTAAATGTAATTTAAATCTCTGATATTTCTGTGTAATATATATTCATTTATACTCTGTATATTCTTGTAATCTGATGCATTGTTGTAATATACAATGAAATGTTCTTTCGTCTGCGTTCTGTTTTGTCCTGTTCTCAAACGATAGGGCGTTTCGAACGGTCTGGGTCGGTTTAACGACTGGTTCGGACCGAGCGAAATTCCTTGCCGTCACAAATACGTAGAATTATAATTCTAGTTCAAAACTAGTTCATTTCGATAAAAATCTATTTTTATCTTTTTAAATATGGAGTTTTTCATCCCAAATCTTCATAAATCATTTCTTATGATTTTACACAAATTATTACTATTTTTAATAAATTTATCAAGGCATGTACAGTCGATTTCCATCAACGGCCATCGAACTGCACTTACGGCGACCTTTTTCAAATTTGATTTGGACATAATTCCGAATCCAACCGTTAGATTTCTAATCTCTAATATTCTTAGAAAGCTCTTTTCGATACGAACCCAATGGTTCCGGTTTCAGGAGAATCCGACGGTCGGATCTCCCGCAATATCCGTTCGAAGTCAATGGTCGAAATTCGCGAACTGCCGCGGCGCGGCGCGTTCTATTCAGGCCATTATATTATATATATAACATATATAATATATACTTCGTCGATTTCAATTCAAATCGTGCTTTATGAATCGTTTTAAATTCATTTTCAAAACGGTTTCAACTTCATATTCAATTTCAAATCAAAATTGAATACTCCAATATAAATTCATTTTAAATTCTTTTCAAATCGATTTTAATTCAAATTGATTTATATTCAAATTCAATTCGAATTCATTTATATTCAATTTCATTCGAATTCACTTCTATTCAATTTCATTCGAATTCACTTCTTTTCAAAATTTCAGATTTTGAAATCACTTTCGATATTCGTTATAAAATGAATAAAATCGATATAAATATCGATCACGTCGAAATGGCGTAAATCTAATCAACACGGCTTCATATATTCATATTTTCAAATATTCTATTTCAAATATTTTTATTTCAAACATTACTTTTTCAAATATTTTTATTTCAAATATTTCTTTTTCAAATATTTCTTTTTCAAATATTTTTATTTCAAATATTTCTTTTTCGAAACTGGAATGAGGCCCAATCAATTACCATATAATGTTAATTATATGGATTTTCTACAACACATGTATACAATAACCACGATGAATAATCAACCATCATACAAAGTGCATTCTACACTGTATAAGCATCAAATATAAATATCTAACGCTTATAACAGTCTGTCAATCAATCGATCGACATACGACTAATTATTGGGATTAGTGTATGTCATATATCATCCCAATACCCGTGTGGGGTTTCAAACAATCAAACACAGATTTTATTTGTGCAGTTGGGCGATGTGTAAAATTTATCGTTCCAATCAATATCAGTCAAATGTGTGTGTATAAACAAATCGTCCGATTTGTTTATTTTTATTTCATTTCATATACACGTTAAAAATTCTATTTTTAACTATAAAATATTTTCAACTATATAAATATTTTATTTTATTTCACATCACATCACACAATCAACTACATAACAAAATCAAACAAACAAGCATACAAGCCGTCCATGGTCTGTGGACGACGGGTGTCGGGTGCTACTAAACACCGTCTACATCCTAGTATATATATTTATAACTAGAAAATTAAATTGAAAGGTGAGAAGTTCTCACAGAATGGCTAATCCAACGCCATG
Organism: Allium sativum; assembly: GCA_030737875.1. Classification (NCBI taxonomy): domain Eukaryota; kingdom Viridiplantae; phylum Streptophyta; class Magnoliopsida; order Asparagales; family Amaryllidaceae; genus Allium; species Allium sativum. The sequence continues at coordinate 560,170,037 of CM060919.1, read as the reverse complement.
ACTCTTCTTAGGTAGAAATCTTCGTCGTTCTTGCCTCTTGTCACTTTTCACTACCCGTATTCTCTACATATATAAAAATCACATTTTTACTTCGCTATTCAATATATAAAAATCGAATTTTTACCATGCTATTTAATATATAAAAATCGAATTTTTACTATGCTATTCAATATATATAAAAATCGAATTTTTACTATGCTATTCAATATATAAAAATCGAATTTTTACCGTGCTATTCAATATATAAAAATCGAATTTTTACCGTGCTATTCAATATATAAAAATCGAATTTTTACTATGCTATTGAATATATAAAAATCGAATTTTTACCATGCTATTCAATATATAAAAATCGAATTTTTGCTTTGCTATTCAATATATAAAAATTGAATTTTTACTATACTATTCAATATATAAAAATCGAATTTTTACTTTGCTATTCAATATATAAAAATCGAATTTTTACTTCGCTATTCAATATATAAAAATTGAATTTTTACTTTGCTATTCAATATATAAAAATCGCGCCTTTTCTATTTTAAAATAAAAACCGTATTTCATAAAAACAAAAATCATAGCTTTACTTTATGTTAGAAATCATATCTTCACTAACATAAAAATCTCAACCTCATTATCATCAAAATCATATTTTCATTTTCATTTCCTATGAATCTATTTTTATTATGTTATTATCTCGATTAAACGCTAATTACTTTAAAATAAATAAACAAATAAGTAAAGTAAAAAAAAAATAGAAGGAGAGGACTTACAGTAAAATCGGGAAAAGGAGGGGGGGGGGGGGTTTGTTCGTTGAACAGCAGGCGGGGGCGCGGTGGAGAAAATCGCGGGTCTGGGGGAGCCCACAGGTCTGGCGAGCAGGCGGAGGGTGTTGGTTGCGGGTGAAAGCAGAAGAAGAAGCGGCCGCAGCAGCAGGTTGGGGGGGGGGGGGGTGTTTACGTCGCGCGGTGGCGCAGGAAGAAGGGGGGGTCGTGCGGTGGTGTGCCGCCTGGGGGGGTCGTGCGGTGGCTTAGGTTTTTTTTTTCCTTTCTTTTCTGATTTATAAATTGAATCGGAGGGGGGGGGGGCTCTGGGGGTAAGGAGAAAAAAGGGGCGGAGTATATTTTAGTTATTTAATTATTTAATTCACTTCGAAAAGTAACTTTCTATTTCGAACTCGAAACGAGGCCCACCGACTATCGCCCATAGCTAATTACCCCAATTCCGAACACAATGGGATATGTATCGTAGGCTGATTCGACCGTTTCGATCAGTTTCCGTTAAAATCAACATATAACTCTATATATTGAATTTGAATGTGCATTTCAATTTACCGGGGTCACATACTAACTCTAAAAATTCCCGAAAAATATTTTCTAGCTTCGTATTGACGATACGGTCCTAACTAAACTAGTTTCGTTGAATTCGGAGACCGTTTGAAAAATGCCATTTTCCAGTCGATTAAAATCAACTGGAACTGGTCAAACACGTTTTCCTTTGCCACGCTCACATATTGATTCGAAAAATTATGAAATTTGAAACCTAGCAATAACTTTACATCACGGATCCAACAAAAGTGGTTTCGTCGAAATCCGAGGTCGTTTGCAAAATTTCCATTTTTAAGGGCCTGAATTCCATAGCGACTATTCAGAATTTTCATCTAGACATATCTTTTGATTTTCGCTATGAAATTTTGATTTTTCGGATTCGTTGGAAAGATATTCTCAATTTGATCCTATTATTTTTGGTTTCACTAAAATCCGGTTTGTTTTGCACCCGGTACATTCAATTGAAGTTTGAAATCGAATTATCGAACTACCACGCCATCTTCAATTCTATTTATAATTATATATAATTATTTATATTCTAACGTCGATCTATATAACTATATACGATTGAATTTTATTCGAAAGAAATTTTCTCGTTGATATTATTTAAAATAATTTATTTTAAATAATCAAATTTCGCTAAAATTGCCGAAATAAAATTTTTAAACTGGCCCAGATTTTCGGGTTGTTACAACACTTAACCGTTATAACATGTTAGCCAGACAGATGGGCAAGGTTAAGTTAAAGGGAACACTTAACCAATACAAGATGAAGGGGTGAGATTAGGTAATAAGAAATACTTAACCAATACAACTTGATTTGTGGTAGGGTTAAGTCTACATGAACTACTGATAACACTTAACCAGTTTAACATGACAAATGAATGGGTTAAGTTAACTTGAATCGACTAATGACACTTAACCAATCCAACAGGACGAGAGAAAGGAACTAAGTAGCAAAACTTAGTTAAGAGGACTAAGTTGTAAACCTTAGTTAAGAAAACGACGATTCAGGAAACTAAGTAGTAAACCTTAGTTAAGGGAACTAAGTAGTAAACCTTTGTAGAATACGAGAAGGTGTGAACGTCCATCTGATCTTAAAGAAGGCTCCAACGAACTGGGGTACGAAGCACGCGGCTTCGAGGGGACGTGAGGGTACTCTTGGTATCCCTCTGTGAGGCTGCAGATGATCCGCCTGGGCTCACAGAGGTTAAGGTCTATGTTAGAAGAACCAAGGGTATTCCTTGGTTGCAATATAAGGCAACCTAAAGACTAGGATGGACCAGCGTGATTCGACGAGACCAGTAGCCTTGTGATAACAACTCGTCGTCTACCTACCATCTTGAGTCAATCGAGATAAGTGAAGAGGAAAGGCGGAGAACTCCAAAAGACCATATACTTGCTATCTAATTATGGTTGCGGTTGGCCATAGGTTAGTGGGGCATAAGGGGGCCTGCATATAGTTCTCATTTTTCAAGGTGTGCCTTTCATTAGTTGAGGGAGGGGGCAAGTGGGACCATAGCCACTGGAAAAACAGACCTTAGCATCTGCATCGGCAGATAACTTAAAGCTCCCGACCGGGTCCCGTGTTTCTTGATTTGCCCTGCCACGAGACTCGGGTCGCACATATAGAGGACATGTGCATCTAGACAGCGATAACGATCCACGACACATACGTGGGGAAAGTCTAGGAACATATATCACTCTGGGTAGTGTGTCCTAGATTAGGGGCGCCGTTCGATAGGTAGCATAATCCCTAGTTGGACCTAGGTCGCGTAAATCCTAAAATCTGAGAAACGTTCAATAGGTAGCATAATCCCTAGTTGGAACTAGGTGGCGTAAACCCTAGTTGAATCTAGAATGCGCTCGATAGAAAACCCTAGATCAGATCTATGTAATATATAATAGAAGTACACCTGAAACAACCACAATTTCGGGGATTGGGATCACGTTATTGTTTTATCAGTTTATACAGATTACTAGTTAGGTGGTGCAGAGATATAGAAATTAGAATAACAAGGTAGTAGCGAAGCAGAGAAAGTATGGAAGTGCGTCCAGTTTATCTTACCTTATCACATCTTGTGCTAACATTATGATTCCCGTCATCATGGTGTTGTCTTGTATTCAGTTAAATTCATGTTATGTTACTTTTACCTGTTCACATGCTGAAAGTTACTGAACTTACCAGACCTTATGTCTGACTCTGTTTTCTTTCGCTTTCTTGTCTTCCGTTCCCCCCTCCCCAGGTTAGCAGGGAGAGAATATTACTACTTAGTCCAGTTTTCTTTCCAAGCTGAAGATTTGTCAAAGTTTTGCTTGGATTCCCTTTTCCATTGCTATGGCTTGTTCACGCTACATTGGGGAATATAAATGTTATTGTATGCTTCTTTATTTTGTAAGACAGATATTCTGGTATTGGAAAACAAATGTTGTACAAACTATTTTATCAATAAAGTAAAGTTCTATTTTCCGCTGTTTAATTTTTGTCTGTCTTGTAATTTATCTGTATCTTTTACCTATAACTCTCCACTGAAGTTAAGGCATTCCCTTTGTGAGTGACCTTAACGGATGTGGGGTGTTACATGTATGCAAAAAAACAAACGCACATTTAACATTTGAAAATACTTGCACAGGTGAATGCAAGTATTGCAAATATGTGCATGATCTGATGCAAATTACTGCATTTTTCGCTGTTTTATTGTATTTTTTGATTTCGATGCATTTTTGATTTTTTTACGAGCTGTTTTTTTGGGTGAGTACATGTTTGATTTAAATACGAATTTTTGTGATATATATATATATATATATATTTAGTGTACTTTCAAAAAATAGGGACTAAATTTACATGAAAAGTTGGACGGATGTGAGCCTAATTTTGAAACTTAATAGGGACCTGTGAAAAACGGACCCTATTAAAAATTCTATTTTTGTTCTATGCTATGATATATAAAAATCCATTTTTTAAACAATGTTATTTATATTGAAAAATCATATTTTTAAAACAACTCTATAATTAACATTAACAAATATAATTAATAAATCAATTTAAATTACCTTTCTCTTTGTAGGGGGACACTACGCTATAGATGGCGTACGGCAACCCCAAAGAAGTGACGCAGTAGGTGCAAAAAAGTGATGCTATAGGCAAAAAATGATCTGTGGCAACACTTTTTCGGGGTTAGCTTTTGCCACGTTGCCTTAGAGTCAAAGGCAACACCCTTGCGACCCTATGGTAACATTAGTACAGTTGTTGCCACAGGTACCACTAGAACAGAAAAATACCCTTTCACAACTACCAAAAATAGTTGTAATATGTCTAGTACAGCTGGCAATTGTAATAAAGTCAACACTTTTTACAACTGTTTCTAGCAGTTGTTAAAAATTGTTTTACAACTGCTAAAAATAATTATACCTCAACTGCTATTAATCAAAGATTTCATTATATTATAATAATAACTGCTATTTCACTAACAAAAAATATAATTACTCACATTAAAAAAAAAACAATTCAAGTTTACACCATTTGTGAATTAGTAATTTCACTACGGAAAATAGATGAATTCACTACATTGTCACTCAATTCACTTATATACAGACTCACTGACACTATTATACATTCACTCATATACAGACTCGCTACATTGTCACTCAATCCACCAAGGTAATCATCAAGGGTTTCACAAAATTCTTCATGAGTCAAAGAAGCATCTGTAGGAAGGATTGCTAAGTGGATTACTGTTCCAAAAAAACAAATCAGTGAATAAAACAATATCATTATAATTATGAATTGCATACGGTTTCTTTTTTCTCAAGCATTGCATTGTTGATTCAATTTTTTTTAAGAAAATACAAAATGTAAATATACGGAAAAAAATGTTGGACTGATTGACAGATTAAGCAAATATATGACGAACCTTGTCGGTTGTTCCGTTTTGCAAATTGTTTTGCACTTGCAACCTCTGTTAACATCTCCTTTTCCACCTACAACACTAAACCTTCAATGTACTATTAATTAAGCACACATCAACATCAACAAATGACAAGCAAATTAAGATTCGCAAACAAATGTGATTCACAAATGTTCTTATTGCGTAGGTACTTAAATAAAAATACCTGATGTATTTGAGCTATTCAATATACAAACTCCCCTTGCTGTCAATCATGTCTCATGATCTACTTTATAAAAGTGCCTCCATCTTCCATGAAGTAGCTTCCTGAAATCCAAATGTTGGCAATACATCTATTTATTAGAGCATATTTTAAACTATAAGTGCATATTTTAAAAAAAAATTGCTTTGGCTTCAACGAAATCATACCCTAAAGAGGACTCAAATGAAATAAAACATAATACCTCACATGTTTGAGATATTCTACAAATAAAACTGTTTAAGTAGTGTAATGTAGCTCAATAAGGCATGCAACAAAACTGTTAAACTGAATTCGTGCTTGCATGATTTCAAAATTTTTATATAAAGGTTGATGAAGCATTGTTGAGGGGAGAAAGCATCAAATAAGGAGAAAAAAGAGAATAATAGAACACACCTGATTAGACTTTTGAGTTGAGTATAAAGATATGAGTGAGCTGAACCATACACACACTACAGTTGATCGGCTATGCTTTGCTTTGGTTGGATAATAACTCATTTTATGTTTGAAAAAATGCATCTGAAAGAGCTATCATTTATCATTTTGGTCGAAGATCAATAAATGGAAAACTGAGGAGCAATCATTTAATTGAATGCAAGTGCAAATGTCAAGGCAAGTGCAAAGGTCAAGGTAAGTGCAAATGTAAAGACAGTGAGGCATGGGAATTGGGTATCTAAAAACATTTTATTCGTGGTAGTGTACAATTGGTACATTCAGTATGCATGTAGATTTCCGAAACAAGGCTAACGGTCCAGTTCAAATTATTAACTTATTCATGTAGGCATATATCTGCAACATGACATAATAAGCTAAACCATGTTATCCTTATATAACAGACCATTTCCCTTTTTCCAATACGTGATGGTTGCAATATGACAGTTGATAATACAATATGCCACGTTGTTTTCTTAAATAGATTAAAATTTGCATAGTAGTGTGTATGTGAGCCTAAATCATAACACTCTAGGTCAACCAAAGTTACGGGGGTGTCATCTAGTTCTGCATATGAAGAAGGCCTTGGATCTCTGCCTTGACAATTTCCAAAGACTTGGTTGCTAATAAGTTACAGGCCATCATACCACTAACCTTTGAAATGTTAAAAAGAATGGCCATTATTAGTCTTGCAATCATTAGTTCATAATTGACTATTTTATTAGCAGGTAAACGGAAAACAAGTTTTTACTGGAATATATTTTCATGCTTATTTGTAGTGACCAGCATACATACCCAGTTATACGAAAGCCGCAATATCCTAGTTAGTTGCTGCATATCATTCTTGATATTAGATTACAATAAAATTAGTTAAATGAATGAATCCGTGAGAAGAGGTCCAAAATGTCATGAAGCAGCCTAATAAAGTGTAATCTAATTTGGTTCATATGTTTACAGTAACAAATTACAACAGAATATGGCAAAATCAACTCGAGAACCAATGCACAAGCAAGGATTCGCACAAGCAGGTCACAATGCGAAATCAACAGAATATGGCGAAATCAACCCATAGCAAAATAAACAACAGCAAGGATTCGCACAAGCAAGCCACAACCCAAATCACACCACTATACCCAATTCAATTGAAACAAAATTACTTGAAAACAAGAAGAATCGTGAGTCTAATAACTCACCTGCCGAGGCGACACAAAGGACCAAGCGGCGACGCTGACCAGTTTGTTGGTGTGACGTCATGATGCAAACATCGTTTGGCTTGGTGACGACGTACTAGAGTTCAGGGGGCGTTGAAGTACTAATTTTGGATCTGATTGGAAAGAGCTGATTTTGGATCCGATCTGATTGGAAGGAGCTGATTCCATCGCGAAAGAGGAATGAAATTGGAAGAAGCTGATTTTGGATCTGATTTAGAAATTTGGGGGTGAAAGAAAATTAGGGATCCAAATGAAAAGGAAACAAAGGAAAATAGCGTGAATTATGTTTCAGCGGGAAAATGAAAATTTGGAGCAAAGTAGTTAAGGGGTGAAGGGAAAATCTAATTGACGCGGATCACTAACCTGGACCGTTGGATCGTGTTGACGCGGATTGATAATTTTATTCACGCGGGTAGTGCAACACATGTCGATATCTGTGCTAACACATTAAATCATGTGTTGCAATAAACAAAAAACAGCATAACAATGGCTACATTGTAGCTAACAACACCATGAATTTTCGTTGCGATATGTCATCTATGGCGTAGAAGGAGGGGGGTTCTGCTGCGCGGATCGAGGAGGAGGTTCTCACGGTGGCTGAGGAGGGTCGGGGGAGGTCGCTGGTGGTAGCAGGGGGCGGCGCCGACTGGTCAGTGGCCACAGGTGGCGGTGAAAGGGGGCTAGGACTTGGGATCCGTGGTTTGGGGGTTGGGGTGTTCGAAGGGGGAGTGAAGAGAGGAGGAGGAGGGCGAGGAGGAAAGGCGACAGCGTGGGGGTGGCGCGGCGTGACGGCGAATGGACACCCCCATTCCGGACACAATGGGATATGTCCGGTAAGCCAATTCGACTGTTACGATCAGTTTTCATTAAAATTGAAATATAAATTAATTTAACATTCATAATTGATTTTAACGTACATATTAATTTACCGGGGCCACATAGTGACTTCAAAATTCCCAAAAAATAAATCTAGCTATGTTTTGATGATACGGTCCTAACAAAACTAATTTCGTTGAATTTGGAGGCCGTTTAAAAAATGGCCAATTTCCAGTCGATTAAATTCAAACTGAAATTACCAAATGCGTTTTAATTCACTGCGCTTACATATTAATTCCAAAAATTATGAAAATTGGAATCTAGAAATAATTTGACATTTTGGATCCAAAAAAGTGGTTTCGTCGAAAACGGAGGTCATTTGCAAAATAGCTATTTTTAAGGGCTGTAAATATATTTAATATATATATATATTCCATAACGACTATTTTGAATTTTAAACTGGACATATCTTTTAATTCTCGTTATGAAATCTGGATTTTTCACATTCATTAGATAGATATAGCTAAACAGATTAAAATATTTCCGATTTTACTAAAATCCGATTTATTTTGAATTTTGTACATTCAATTCAAATTTAAAATCGAATTTTCGAACTACTACGCCATTTCAGGCTCGTTATATAATTAAAATAAATATATTCGTTTTAACTTGGATTTAAATAATTTTTTAGTCGTTATTATTTATAGTAAATCATTTTAAATATTCAAAATCCATTAAAATAGCTAAAATAAATTTTTTAAATTGGTTCTGAAATTTCGGGTTGTTACAATTTTTCCCCCACTTAAAATATTTTTGTCCTCAAAAAGGAACGAAGCTAAAAGTTGTTTAACCAACCAACTCAACTTTCATTCTGGCTTTCATTCTTCAAATTTTCAGTTTCTAAAAATTTTCTAATTTTTCAAAAATTTGGCTAACACCCTAAATTTTTGAAAAATTTCGCCATAACCACCTTTGTACGGGGAGATCTTTAAAACCGCAACTAGCCTCACAGGCCCCTCATCATCCAAAAAGAAAAAGAAAAAGCCAAGCGGCTACCCAATCGGCCCATGAAATCATTAAAACCAAATAAATTAGTAAACATGTACCTATTTGTCGGGCATACAATTTTATACCTCTTCTTGGCGTCCATGCTATGACCTGTTCGAACATATATATGCACATGTATGCTATTTCAAACAATTTCCAATTCAGTTCAGTATTTGATACAATTTGGCTAAATTTACCTTTCATTCTCTTAGTAGTTAAATAAATAATCACACAACTCAATCAGTTGTTTAGCTTTTCAAACATATACTTTTTTATATATATATTCAAAAATCATATTTTTAGTGCCAAATCACAACAATAAATTCTAACTATATTTTGGTTCTCACACCAGTCAATTGGAAATGTATAGACATCCCACTTTCGAAACTTGGAAATATATACTGATGATGTCCGGGCATCACCAGAATCATTCCTGAGCAACTACAGTGTGATTCTATATCTATCCAGTATATTTGAGACTTCTTATATACGTTCATGATGCGAATATGCAAAATCTCATATACTCGATTGTCCAAAATAAAATAAAATAATATACCCAAATATGTATAATTAGATTAAATTTTCAAAACTAAATTTGTTTTAGTTTTTATTTAAAAAAAAAAACATTCCCTGAAACTCATTCTAGGATACTACTGATCCCATCTCTAACGAGTCATTCTTATTGGATATTACTAATCCAATCTCTGATGAATTCTTTTGTTTGGTTCTAATATGCCTTGTTCTCGAGCTCTGTAAACTAAAGCTCTGATACCAAACTGAAACGACCCAAACTCGCCCTTACGGGAAAGCCTGGATTAAGTTGAGAACACGACAAATCAGAACACAAATGACAGAACATTTCATTGCTGTTACAACAATTACATCAGAGTACAAGAATATAACAGAGTATGAATAAATAATATACATCATAAAAATATCAGTGATTAAAATACATTACATAGCAGCGGAAAAATAATACATCACACAACTGAAAGAAATACACGGATACAGAGCTTTCTGAATATAGCTTCAGCTGTAAATCCAGGATGCTATATAAAGAAATATCTGCAAAACCAAAACTATTAGCTGCTCATGTGGAAAATAGGGGCACCCAGAGTTTAGTTTAAAACAATAAACTCCAGGTCAGTCATGGGACTGGTGTGAGAACTAAAACAGTTATTTAAATCTTTACTTTAAAAATGAAGTAAATCAAGGGACCACGCCATATAACATGGAACGGGTTTTCTCCCAAGAATACCAGTGCAAAAAAAGTTTATAAACAGCGCAATGCTTTTTGAAAAATGAAGCTATTATAAGACTCAGGTCCCATCACACAATGCAACGCAAGCCGGAGGATAGAGTTTTCCCTTATAATAGCCAAACATGCTTGGTACGTTTAAAACAAATCATTTTGATCTTACCATAACTATATAGTGTCAAAATCACCTCACATATAAATGTATCAGTCATAGACGGTATAGTATCCCATGCTATTATGTCGCCATACTAGGTTTTTCAACTAAAACTGAAATGTCACGTATTGGAAATTGGATTTCTGTCGTGAGTCGAGGCAAGGGATGGCTCCTCACCGATTCGAGACACTCTAGAAAATATCTCAGGGTTACACACTCTAGGCAACCCTTGGTTCCTGCAGGGCCGATCCTCTCTTACATTTGAGGATTGACAATTCCTGAACATACGTTTCCCGGTCCTATCGCGCCTATCCATCGGCTCCGTAATAACCGATATATCCGAGGTGCCTCGCAATCCCTCATCCAAATAGTTAAAAATAAATAAATGTCTGTAGTTAGAAGAAAACGTCATGTTCTCCGTGCATCCCTTATCTCGTTTTTGACTCATACCGAGGTGTGAGGCTCGCGAATTAACGCTATACACAAAGTTATGCTATTTAAAGTTGTGCTTTGATCATCAACCACAAGACTCTGCTTTTCAACACGAAGCCTTGATCATTTGCATCTCAGCATGCCACACAGGCAATTCACGTCATGTGATTGATGTCTATCGGCATATAACCTCTAAGCTTGTACCTTTCAGAGAAGGGTGTTAAGCAAGAGAATAAATTCTCCACCACCAAACGATATATATTTAATAGAGATCAATCAACACAGAATAAAATCCAATGTTAGACACACATCCATTTACTAGTTCGTTCTGGGTCATAACGAAACTGGAGGCACCTTATTCCTCGTCCCACATGTTCAATACAGGAGAGAGTTCCTCGCGTATCCGGTTGATCTCCAAGTATGTATGGACGATCACCACTTATTACCTTGTCTTGGGTCTACAGCCCAATGAAGATGTGACGGCCCACCCCGCACCAGCCGACATTTCCAATGAAATGCGCTGTACGGACCAGTCGTCAAAAGAAAGGAGAAAGGGAAGGAATTTGAACGGTGAACCAACAAGGAACCTGTAGTGTACCTCACAGCGCATGGAACAAAATATAATAATAACATAACTTGATATAAAACATGCGAGATAGTGCATAAGCTGAAAACTAAACCATCATTGTAGCGGAAAATTCAAAATACAGCTTATGATCCAAATCACCATTATTACAGCTTTTAAAACTGTCTCTAAAGAAAAATAAGAAGGTGCACTACTAATGCCCAAAGTAGTGACTGGCAACAACACAGGGAGAATATATGGGAATAATACGTGTAAGCCTCCTGCTCGTCTCCGGACAGCTACTCGTGCATGACCAGCTAATCTATCTCTAGTCTGCTCATTTAGGAGCACCAAGAGTAATAAGAAGAGACATAAAACTTTGGGTCAGACAAAAGTCTGGTATGAGCGATAAGAAGCAAAAATAGAACAATAACAGGTATACATAACCGTACTTGAACCTGGACCTGCAACCAAAGAGTTAGCACAACAGGATGTACAATACTCTTAGGTGACACTAACACATGGTGTGAAAATAATGGGGAGGGGGTGTGCATGTCATGGTGATAGAAAACATCAAACATAGCAATAATCCTTACATCTCTCACTCAGTGTGTAAATATATGATATCTACCACTTTGATCACCCAACTCTTTGTTACGATCACTCTGCCCCCATGGAGTCATGATGGCTACACTGCACTGATCCATAACCACTAATACTTTGCTATGTCCGCTCTGACCCATGGAGTCATGACAACTCCAATGCAATGTGCTACGATCACTTTGCCCCATGGAGTCATAACAACTCCACTACACTGATCCATAGCTGCTAATCCGTCTCTTAGTGGTGATTCAAAGCTATAGACATCGATAACCCCTTTGCACACGTCCCGCAGCAAAGCCCAACTCATGAAGTTAACTCGTTGGTCCCCATCTAGATCATGAGTAACGACTTCCCATTTGGACTACCTTTGCATCTCGGGTTTTGGTCTTCTCCGGATCGGTTTGGAAAACAGCTCCATTTGGTGCGGTTCGGTCCTCCTGAAGTAGTTTGGTTCGTGATCATCCATATCGGGTCGGGTCAGCTTCCCCATCCAGGTTGGTTCGGCTCATGGCATACACTTCGGGTCGGGTCGAGGTCCTTCACCGGTTCGGGTCGTGATTCCAGGTCATGGCTCCAAGCTCTGGCTCGTGGCTTCATGTAGCTCGTGACGCGGTTTGGTTCGAGCTCCCTAACTCGAGCAAGCGGCTTGTGATACAAGTATACGGTTTGGACTCGTGGGGTTGGACTCACGATCGGGTCGGTTCGTGCCTCCTTCCTCCGATCCGATCCGGTTCTTGCACAATTTCCTGCAACTTTTCCAGCGAGCTATTTACGCCATACGACGGCGTTTTCGACCATTCTAACCTAACTATTCAATTACAAAGCATTCCAAACAGTAATAGCAACATGTATAATCAACCATAAACACCAAAACAACAATATGACATGTTTATATGGATCAAACATACCCAAAACCCATGTTTTCCCCTTAATCATGTTTATCCATAACTAATGATAGGATTAGCAAAACATATTAACCCAAAATTTTATCAGAGCCTTAAAATAATATTTAAGAATTTTTACATGTTTTTCCAGAATTTCAACGTGCATAATTTCGCTAATTAACACTAATCACCCCTAATTAGCCGTAATTAGTGAAAAACAATGCAAATCACTCACCTTAGCCACAAATGAATTATAGATCTGAACTTTTCTACTGTTTTGGGTCGAATTCCTATGCAACACAGCAGCTCCAACTCTGATTTGGTGTTGATTTGCCTTGATTTGATGTTGATTAGGCTAATATATGCTTAAACAGTGATTTGGCGGTGATTTAGAAGGTGGAGGCCATTGCTAGGGTTAAAGAGTGGTAAGTGGCGGTTGAGAAAATGAAAAATAAATCGTTCCCTAATTGATTTCAGCCTCCCCATAACCCTAATCCCTTAATGAGTTATGGGCCTAGCTGTTAGTCACCCTAATTAGGCCCGATTAAGCTGTTTTTTCATCTTCCAAACCTTATTTCAGCCATATCTCCCAAACGGTAAATCTGTTTGATCAATGTGACCACTCTACGGAAAGGTAAACCATCATCTGAATCCAATAGAAGTGGTTTCAGGTCAAAACACTTTACCAATCAAAAGTTATAGGTGAAACAAGATTTTCCAGGGGCAAATCAGTCATTCAAAAGTCGGCAATAATCGTGAACATGGAAAATGACCCCAATAGTCGTTCCCTAAAGTTACACAACCATACGACCTCATATGAAAATGAAATAAATATTCTATGATCCTTCGATGTGTAGAATGCGGGTTGTTACACAAGACATCAGTACTCATCCAAACGATGTGAAGAACTCCGGTCTTCAACCACCTTCTTCATCGTCGACTCAATTATTCAGAATGGGTATAAACCCGGCCTTTCTGAATAATTCATGTATTTTATTATCAAGTGCGATAAAAACACAACATACGCCTCATCCCACTTCAGAATATTATTTTATTCAAATATTCACATCATTAAGGAAAGGTTCCCATTAATTTTATCAAAGATGAATTCTTTAAATTTATTCTTTAATCTTCCTTTGGATATCAATTTGAACCAAATTAAGGTTTATCCAAACTAGTCGGGATTAGCGCACCTTACCGAAGTAATCATTTTTTTTAATTTCCCAATCCCAACCAATTCATCCCATGGAGCAAAACTGGTAGCACTCCATATCTAACACCACGGTGTTATTGGTAAAATTAATTACCACTTCACGTTCAAATCTAATTACAGATTTAATTATTGCCTGGAGTAAAACTGGTGGTACTCCATTCTCGATCATTTCCCAAATTTGATAATTTAAATTATCACATTCACATTGCAATCTAATTAAAGATTCATTAAAACTCCATTTAGTTTTAATCTTCCCAAAAACCAATATTACTGATTATTTAACTTTGGAAAATCAAAACATGTCGCATTGACAATCTACACTGTACCATTGATTTCTTCCTATACATAACCTCTAAGCTCGTACGTCTTAGAGAAGGGTGTTAAGCAAGAGAATAAATTCCCCGCCACCAAATAGATATATATTTAGCAGAGATCAACAATACAGTTCGAAATACAGTGTTAGATATGTAATCCTATCTTTAACTGGGTTAAAGAACCAATGTCATTTAAAACATAGTTCACGATAAACCCAAAATCACATTCCACTAATTATGGAATCTTCACGGAACAATTGATCAATATATATATATATAATCGATATCAATTTCAGTATCCGACTAATAATATAAATGGAATAATGACAAAGCCTTTTAAATTCCATATATATTAACAGTCTTCCTCCACAGAAGCTCACTTCGATTATTACCAAATCGAATTCCATTCCATTCCAATTTATTTTATTAAATTGGAAAAAACCTTGCTTTGGAAAATTTCCGTTAAATCTTAATAAAAAGATTTATAAATTCCAAATCACATTCTCACTGTTAATTGGGCTAAAGAACAAGTGTTATTTAAAACACCATTCACGATAAACCCAAAAATCTAATTCTTTTAATAAATTCCAATTAAATATTAACTAATTGGTAAACTTCACTAAATCTTAATTAAAAGATTTATTATTTTCTCAAATGGGTTTAAGAACAGTGTTACTGAAGACACCATTCACGACAAACCCAAAATCCCATTTGATATTAAATACAAGGCTCTGAATAGAAATTATATCGATTTATATTCAATATCAAATTCTGAAACCAACAAATAGCGTATTGGAAATAACGATATATATATATATATATCTTCCAAATTTCCATAACAATATCCGTATAATCACGTAATCCATTATCGAAATATTTCGAAGAATATTTCCATTCCAAATCCATTCCAATTTGTTCGTTGGAAATTTCTGGTTATATTAAAATCATTCACAAATCCAATTATTTTATTTAAAAATTATTGGATTTCAAATCTAGTTAATAACTAGTACATTGTGGTAAAAATATATTTTTATCTTTACAAACGTGGAATTTTTCATCCAAATTCTTTTCAAATCATTTGTTATGATTTTACACAAATTATTAATATTTTTAATAATTTTATTAAGGCTATTTCAGTCGATTTCCATAAATGGTAATCGAACTGCACTTACAGCGACCTTTTCCAAATTTAATTTGGACATACTTCCAAATCCAACCATTAGATTTCAAATCTCTTATATTCATTGGAAAGCTCTTTTCAATACGAACCCAATGGTTCCAGTTTTAGGAGAATCCTACGGGCGGATCTCCCGTAATGCCAATTCAAAGTCAATGGTCGAAATTCATGAACGGTCGCGGCGCGACACTTTCTATTCAGGCCATTAAATATATATAATATATTTATTATATATTTCGTCGATTTCCATTTAAAATGTATTTTATAAATGGTTTATAAATTCGTTTTAAAACGATTCTAACTTCATTTCCAATTTTCAATCAAAATTGAATACTCCTTATTATTATATTATGTAAATGATAATATTTTCAAAATATTAGATTTTGAAATAATTTCCTTTTCGGTATTCATTATAAAAATGAATAAAATCGATATAAATATCGTTCGCGTTAAAATGGCACAAATCTAATCAACACGGCTTCATATATTTCAATATTTTTATGTCTATCCAAAATCGGGCATCAAATTCACGTTTTAATCCTTTATAGAATATTATTTTAAAATATTCGTTCATTTCTGAATTGGAGTCAGACACAATCAATTACCATATAACTTTATTTAATGGATTTCATATACACATGTACGCAGTCAACCATCGTCCAGAGTGCACTACACAACTACATAAGCGTTAAATATAAATAATTGACGCTTACAACAGTCTGTCAACCTATCGATTGATATACAACTAAAAAATTGGGATTAGTGAACATCAAATATCATCGCAATACCCATGTGAGATTTCAACCATCAAACAATACTTATTATTTGTGCACTTAGGCGATGTGTAAAAATTATTGTCCCAATCGATATCACAAAAATAGGCGAGCATAAACAAGTCGTCCGACTTGTAAATGGATGTATAAACTTATTTTTAGCTATCCAATAAATATATATAGAATTTTATAACTTTGCTTATAAAATTCTATACAACGCCTAAATGATTTTATTCATTGCAGTTATAAACTAAAAATAATATTTTTAGTGCACTAGTATTTATTCCATAACATAGCCATTTTATATATCTCATATATATGTTAAAAATAATATTTTTAACAAGCTATTAATTTTTCTAACACATTTTAGAAAATTTCGGTAGCATAACGACGTGATATTAAAACCGGAATAAGGTCTAGCCTTATCCCTCACCTAATACTGGCTCGCGCCATACACAAACCGTCAATTTAATTAATCATACCACAGTACAGTCAATTTCACAACTACAATTAAATCACGCAGAACATCCAAATAAATAAATAATCAACTACCCAATGCCATTTACGACGCCATAAGTGGCTATTCGCGGAGCATGAAATCCGTGTGTCGGTAATATCCATACATCGCTTTCAATTTATGTGATTGTGCGAATTTAAATGTTGAACTCAATATAATTCAAATCGAACAATATGGTTCGTAGAATAAATAGTGTCGGGGGCTTCTAAACCCCGTCTGCATCCTAGTATATATTTTATAATAAATGAAGTAAGAAGGAGTTCTCACCTTTGGTTTTCACTCCGTCATTCTTTAATTGAACGGTTTGGATTTGGATTTGTTTCTACTGCGTAGTGTACTTCACCTTGATTCCAATGCAATCTGTTTCACGCAATTTATATTAAAAATTCACATTTTTATAACGTTAATACATATATAAAAATTACATTTTGTTATCGCTATTATATATATAAAAATCATATTTTTATATCGCTATATGTGACGACCGCCCACAGCCCTCGCACTATACAAGAGGAATAATGCACTGAAATGTGTGCCAGGCAGCTATGGACGATCATCAAGGTATGGTAGATAAACGAAATCTATTGTAAACTCACAGTGCAAGGATAAAATATAATAGAACATGTAGTAATAGTGAAGCAGAAATACTGGACTTCCATACAACTAGAAAGTAAGATCCACAAACTTGGAAATAGTGTTTATACAAAGTTGCCTCACTACATCACTCAGAAATAACACACAGTAGAAAAAAAAATACTAAATAGTAGTAAATATAGTATGCCAGCCTCCTGCACGCCTCCGAACAGCAACACCGTCCTCACTTAAGCTACCTGTTACCTGCTACTTAGTCTGCCCATCCAACAATCGAATGAACAACCCAAGGTAATAAGAGGAAAATAAAAACCTTGAGTCAGACAACAGTCTTAGTGAGCGATAAAACAATTAACAAACTTCAACAATAAAGTGTATGAGAGTGGATAGATAAACATACTAATCTACCCACGACACCATAGAAGAACTCAACCTTATCTTCCCCACATCGGACAGTGATAGCCTTTACAATCCATTCGACCAAAGGAATAACAATTCATACATGGAAACCAGAGCAACCATTCAATCATGGAAAACACACATAACATCTAGATTATATAAGTCTCACACAGAACAACCAATCATCCATGACTGGCTCTGGCTATCACCGCCAATCCTGCTTTGAAACCATCGTTAATCGTATTACGGCCAACCTTGCCATATGTCAAGTGCTAATGGTAACCCCAGTTCTAGCATAAACTCCATATGTCCAACATTGAAAATATCCAACCTTGAAAACTAGGCCTTTCAATGGTACCCAAGGTACTCGACCAGCAACCTTCCAGTCTATTGGGTGCCCCCATTGTACCCTTGCTTTGAGCCTGCTAGAACTTACGAAAATGATGACTTCTCGGCCTTTGCATCTCTAGTCGTCCAATCTTGACGACTATTTGCTGCTCAAGTGACCTTCTCGAGCAACCATTATCCACCAACTCATGACCTTTGAGTTGTCTGCCTATTCGTTGCTTTTCGCCGATCAACGAACATATCACATCACTTCGAACATCCCCTTCTGGACTCTTGTCGAAGCCACCGCCATCGTTGAACCAACCAACATCTTTATAAGGTTCAAATCAATCCATAGCATTATTTCAGCACTTCCTCACTTCCCAATTGAATTTACTTTGAAGTCACATCATCACCGGAAATGTCCGATCAGAAAAACTTGCCAAGAAATGCCAGAAATGGCTGTCCAGGATAGCCCAAGCCACTTTGGTCCGACCCGACCCCTCCTATATGGGAAGACCCGACCCCTCATAAATGGGAAGACCCAACCCCTCATGAATGGGAAGACACGACCCCTCCTTAATGGGAAGACCCCTCTTGAATGGGAAGACCCTTCTTGAATGGGAAGACCCCTCCTGAATGGGAAGAACCCTCCTGAATGGGAAAACCCCTCTTGAATAGGAAGACCCCTCCTGAATGGGAAGACCTCTCTTGAATGGGAAGACCCCTCTTGAATGGGAAGAGGGAAGACCCCTCTTGAATGGGAAGACCCCTCCTAAATGGGAAGAGCTCTCTTGAATGGGAAGACCCCTCTTGAATGGAAAGAGGGAAGACCCCTCTTTAATGGGAAAACCCCTCCTGAATAGGAAGACCCGACCCCTTATGAATGGGAAGACCCGACCCCTCCTGAATGGGAAGACCCGACCCTTTATGAATGGGAAGACCCGACCCCTTATGAATGGGAAGACCCGACCCCTCATGAATAGGAAGACCCGACCCCTCATGAATGGGAAGACTCGACCCCGCATGAATGGGAAGACCCGACCCCGCATGAATGGGAAGACCCTTCCTGAATGGAAAGACCCGACCCCTCATGAATGGGAAGACCCAACCCCTTATAAATGGGAAGACCCGAACCCTCATGAATGGGAAGACCTAACCCCTCATGAATGGGAAGACCCGTCCCCTTATGAATGGGAAGACCCGACCCCTCATGAATAGGAAGACCCCTCCTGAATGGAAAGACCCGACCCCTCATGAATGGGAAGACTCGACCCAAAACCTGCACTTCTCCAATTCTACTCTAATTTCGACCAAAATTTCGCTAAACGATGAATCCTACGAAACCAACTCAACCAAAATCATCAAACACAATCATAAACATATCATAACATTACTTACCACACGAATATGACGATTACCACAAAAATGATGTAAATCTCACCAAAAGCCATTAAAATGAACATATGATCAAAATGGGAGATCTTACTTACATAAACATATGAAATGACATTGAACTAACCGGTTAAACTTGCTAAATTAGATCATAGGGTAATCTATATGAAAATGAACTCACCAATGCACGGATCTAAGGAAAAACACTCGAATTTGATGAAAAACATGATCTACTACCCATACACTTTATTGAATCCATGTGAGAGATGTAATCCACTTACCGATTCTCCAAAACAAGCTAAAATGGTAGAATTATGGATCCGAACAGCGAGCAATTCAATCCAAACGCCTCGATCCTATGAATTCACCTTTGAAATGATATAGATCTAGCCTCCAATGGTGTAGATCTATTATTTCTCCCCTTAGATTTGGATTTTTAATGGTGTAAAGGTGTTAGAGGAAGAAGGAGATCGATGCCTCCAAATGAGAGAATGGGAAAGTAACCCTTTTCCCTCCACGCTCATCCCCTACTTATTGGATTCCACCAGCCCACTAATGAGCCTCCTCAATTCAGCCCATTAGGCTCTCCAAACCTAAACACCGAACTGAAAAACCTTAAAACAGCGATTTCTCCCAAACCGCTGAGCCAAATCCTTAATGTAACCACTGTACGGAAAGGAAAACGTCAATTCCTTTCTAATGGCACAGGTCTCACCTTCTGATTCGACTTGAGTCAAAGTTATGCCCTGTACAAGACTGACAGGGGCAACATGGTCACAAACAAAATCGGTAAAAATTATGGATATGTCTCACATCCCCATAAGCAACATATTAAAAGATGAGAATGATCCGACCCTCAGGGAGTAAACTAAAAATATTTTACGATCTTCCGATACGTAAAATGCGGGCTGTTACATTCTCCCCCCCTCCTTTAAGAATTTCGCCCCCGAAATTCCAAGCAAACACAAGCAACCACAACAATTCCGCATGCCTATCATCCATGAGAAGCCAATTCTATCATCCAAACTAGCAATCATCAAGCCATGCATCCATAGCCTTATCCTAGCATGCGAAATTCTATCAAACAACAACAACAATCTCAACAAGTAACAATAATGACCATAAGTAATAATGATGGTGCAATATCAATGGGTCATATGGACGAAGAATTTTGGATGGGTCTTCCTTATACTCTCCTTCGTCCGCCACATACCATCGTCGCCATCTCTACTCCATTATAACTTAACTAAATAAAACGCCCTTTCCCTAAGCTGTTTCGTGTCATTCGTCATAACACAAAGCGACTTATAGGGTTTCGTAACTACAAACTCAACTACAAGGTCAACGTATTACTTCAGAGGTACTACCACATCCGGACCATGCACATATTTTCGTAGAAGCGACTCATGGAAAACATTATGCATACTCGACATCTTCTCGGGTACTCCAATCGATATGCGAGACTTCCAATTCGCTCGACTATCGGAAACATTCCAACAAACCAAAGCACTTAAGCAGCTCACTACAATGTTTAGAAGCGCTGCTTAAAAACATCTTGACCGACTAGGGTATAGACCGACCCGATCCACTATTCTCCAACCGACCCGACCAGCCGCCTCTACATCCTCCTCAATCGACCGACCCGGTCCAAACATGACCGAGCCGATCCACCCCTGATGGATCGACTACCAACTGACAATTCATGCACTTGGAAAAAAACTTTCCAATATCTCGCTTCATTTCCTCCCAGTAGTAAATTCGTTTCATTCCTGATACATCCTATTGCCACCGGGATGAATTGTCAACTTCAAGCGATGACATTCTCTCAGAACCTCATCTCTCGATCCGTCAATATTAGGAACAATTAATCGCCCACGCTTTTGAAGCCAACCTTCTCGATCGACTTAAAACTCTTTGTCTTTCGGTTCCAGCTTCGGGATAAACTCGACAAGCTTTGCATCTTGCTTTTGGCTATCGTCAATCCTTTCAATGAGAATATGTCTTATCGATAAGCTTGCCAACATTTCAGGTTCCAACTTGCACTTTAGCCTGTAATCAAACCTTGCCAAACACTCAAGGCTCTTCCTCATTCCGAGAGTAAGTCAGAATGTCATCCACAAACACAAACACGAACTTGTTCAACTGATATCTGAAAACCCTATTCATAAGATCCACAAAATACGCTGGCGCGTTAGTCAACCCGGACGACATCACCAACCATTCGAAGAATCCGGATGGTGTCCTAAAAGCAGTATTCGGTACACTATCCTTGGTCACCCTCAATTGGTGAAATCCCGTTGCCAAATCCATCTAAGAAAACACTTTGGCTTTGTGAAGCTGATCGAACAAGTCATCTATGCTTGGCAACGGATACTTGTTATTTTGGTCACTTTATTCAGCTCACGATAGTCCACACACAATCTTAACGAGCCATCTGCCTTGGTTGTAAACACCACTGGTGCACCCCATTCGGAAACGCTTCTCTGAATGAATCCTTTTCCCAAAAGGTCACGAACCTGCACCTCTAAGTCTCGTTGTTCCTTAGGTGTCATCCGCCTAAGAGGCATAACGATTGGTCTAACACCCTCGACCAAATCGATTCGAAACTCGATCTCACGATGCAGCGGCAACCCTTTGACCTCGTCAAAGACATCTTTATACTCCTTAGCAATCAGCACAGATGACAAGTCTTCTGGTGGAATCCCAAGCGAATATAAAAACTTATAAGAACACCGTCTTCAGGTTACTCCGAATCAACACCTCCCGCTCTTCCACATCCCCGACTGTCATCTCTAGCTTTTCGCAACTTACTTTTGTCGCACATCTCTTGGGCCAATCTATGCCCAAGATGATTTCAAACCCAACGAAAGTTACAACTAAGCAACCACTCATAAATGAGCATTCATGATCAACATTAGTAGATCCACAAAGCTTGCATAAAGCAGATGAACCCATACTAGATCAATTACAACTAAAGGCCTGTTACAACTTCAAGTTCCGAACCCATTCTACATACAATCTTATTATAGGTAAAAGTTGACGATTCTCTAGTACCAAATAGAACTCAAACAATTTCAATGGTTGGAAGCACGTCCAGACATTAACTTCTCCTAGTTCTCTTCAGGAATATAATAGGAAATTGGAATAGCTTCCACAACACATGCTTCCTCCAGCTGCCTATTCTTTGGAAGATCCGGGCAGTCTTTCTTCTTATGTCCAGGCTTGCCGCATTGAAAGCACTTCCTTTCGGTTTTCGGCTTCTCACAATCGTTGGCATAATGACCCTCCAATTGACAATTAAAGCAAGTGACATTCTTCTTAAATCTCTTCTTCTTGCTTTTTTCTTATTAGAACTGGGTCCAATAAAGGTTTCTTCATCTGTAGGAGAATATTCCCTCTGTCGCTTAACCAAATCCCTTTTGGGTACTTGCACAGGAACACCACGCTGTACTGACGCTTCTGGAACGGGCCTCCTTATCATGGCTACTGCCATCATGTCTGCCCCAAACCTAACTAGATACTCCGGTGCAATAGCTAAATCTCCCAATTGGCTTCCATCTCCTACTATTCCAGTCTCAGGCTCACTCCTAAAGGTTTAACGACTCATTCTAAATCTAAAATAGAATGATTAGTCCACTTACAACATAAATTGCTAAAGGAAAACAATCGCTACTACTATATATGCTTATATATATAGTAAACATCCAACTGACATCTACAAGTACGTCTCTCATATGTAACACCCCGGATTTTTGAATAATCGAATTAACTAAAATGAAGAATAATTAATCTCATACGTGAGAATTATAGGGATTGGGTTGCGCCGTTGTGTTCATCTCGGAATTCAGGTTGAGATAGAGTCCGAGTTTGCGGTAAACGGGTACCGGATGAAGGAGTTATGGACGAACAAAGATCGATGGCAAACGAAAAAAAAGGATTGCACTGGCGCACTTGGGAAGTGCGCCAGTACAAATTTGCATTGCCGCACCTGCCAAGTGCGCCCAGTTCAGGCTGGAAACCTGCACAGGTTTCTGGTTCGAACAGTGGACCTTTGGGTCGACCTGACCAGCTTGGTTTGGTCCTAGCTCGATTTCTGAAGCTCAGTTGTGTCATTAGGGCTGACATGTCACATTTTAATTAGTTTCTCTTGGATTTGATAGCCTTGATTAACCCTAAGATCATCCAATGGCCTAAATACATTCTAACATCTATAAATAAGTGGCTAGACCCTAACCCTAAATCACTTGTAAAATTGGGGAGCTACCGTCATGCTGTTGCCATGGAGTTCAGCGTAGCCGTCACAAACTAAAGAAGGAGGAAGCCTAATCTACTACAACTAAATCTACTCAACAAAACAAATCAAACCAAATAACTCTCTCTCTAATTCTCTTCTTAATTGTGAGTATGATGATTCTCACAAGATAATTACAAACTAATTTGACTCAGTTATGAATGGATCACAAGAAAGTGATGTGATTTGTAATTGTAAATTCTATATATTGTGGATCTCTTATTATGTTATTATGTTGTCGTATGATGTAAATTATATATGCTATGTCATGCTATGTTGTAAATTCTCTTATGCTATGTCGTGCTATGTTGAGAATCATGTCATGCTATGTTATACTATCATACTATGCCATGTTATAAATCATGCTATGTTATGTTGTAAACCTTATTTATGTTGTAGATCTCATATTGTCATACATGTTGGAATCCATATGCTATATGATTATGATATCATGTTAAGTTGTGTTGAATCATACAAGTTGTAAAATCATGATGTTGTTGGATCATGCCTAAAGTTACGTTTTTTTTAAAATTTAAATGGATCTTGTTTATGGGAATTTGCCTATTAGGTTAGGTGTACCCATATACATGAATCTACAACTTTTATGGATCTTGTTTATGGGAATTTGCCTATTGAGTTAGGTGTACCCATAAACTTGAATCTATGATTAAATAAAACTTGTTTATGGGAATTTGCCTATTAAGTTAGGTATACCCATATAAAACCATATTGTTAAGTTAGATGATGTTGATTCACACATGTTCCTATGCAAGTTTATGAAATTGGATTAAAATTCATATTATGTGAATCATGAACAAGTTGACACCTTTGGATCCATGACATGTATAATCTTATGAAAGTTGTACATATGCAAGTTTCACCCCTTATTATGATTCATTTAGTCATATATACATGTTGTTATTGTGATAATCTCTTTTATGCTATGAGTTAGACTATTCGAGTCTAACATATACTTTGCGAATAAACGTTCAAACGTGGGGTAGGGGTGATATTAGGAATCCATAAATTGGGGTGCAATTGATATGATTTTGCACGCCTTAAATGGATGTCCATAATTGAGTCAATTATGGACATTGCTAAATTTGGAATTAATTAATAATTCAAATAGGGAATTATTAAAATTGGGGAAAGTGGATTATTAATAATAATCAATGCTTAGGACACGAGGTTGGACCCGTTTGTGACGTAAACCTGCCCGGACCCGCCCGGCAAATCCAGTAGTCACAAATGTCGGCCCAATGTGAGAGGTCCTAGGTCCAAACTAAAGCATAACAGTTGTAAAGACACGAGGTTAGACTCTTTTATGGTGTAAGACTGCCCGGACCCGCCAGGCAAATCCAACTGCCATAAATGCCAGTCTAATGTGTGAGGTCTTTATGAGGTTATGGCCTTAGTGAATTAAGGAATACTTAACCAGATAATCATGTAAGGTGGGACATGGGGGTTAAGTAGGTGCCTTGGGTGGCATGAGGAATCTAGTGGTTGCCTTTAGAGGCATTTGAAATACGATTAGACTTAACCAAATACACATGTAAATGAACATGACTAAGTGGGTTAAGTGGATGGACTAATGGGACAAGCTTAGGTGGAATGCTTGTGGGAAATAATGGGGGCCCATTTCAACCAGTATCCCAAAACATATCTTTGTGGGCTCGACCCAACTCGAGGACGGGACACGCATACTGAGTTTGACTATAAGAGGCCAAAACAGGGAGCGGTGGCAACGCAAGTCCAACGGGTTTCATATGCGTGTGTGGACCCAGGCTGGTAGGTAAGACGTTGTTGCATCGTGTAGGTATAAGCCGTGCATCTCCATTGTATCGGGTTGCCACTTTAGGGGAGTGATACACCCCACTGTGGGGCCAGCACGGGTATCTACGAGTAGGGAGCCGATCGAAAAATAGAAAGTGGGGTACACCTAGTGGAGATAGGGGCAGGCGGCACATATGTAGTCAGCTAGGAGTACCTAAAGTCATTAAGAAAGTTTCTGAGTGAAGCTAAGTGGGATCAACCTTTAGGGTGACTGGTGTGGTGCAGTAAAGTGTTTATCCTTTAGTAATTTAGGAGCGCCTATAACGTTGCCTTTAGCAATTGTCTATGTCCTTTATCTGCTCTTTCATAGACATTTCCTTGTTTTCCAGCTTATGCCTTAGTCCAGTTATTTTGATAATAGTATTGTAGAATTATCATACTCACCAGACTTTATGTCTGACCCCTTCTTTTCCATCCTTTTTCTCCCTTCAGGTCCTCAGGTTGGGCCAAGTTCTAGTGGAGTCTAGTTGGATCGCTTGTCTCTTGGAAAGCTTGGACTGCTGAAGTAAAGTCCAGCTTGTTATCTTTCTTTTTAATGGCTATTCATGTAATGGGATGATGTACTTGTTTTATCAAGATAGATATTGTACTTGACATTGATTATGGTGTTATGATGTAATCAAACATGTTTTGACTTCTGCTGCGATGAAATAAAATTTTTGAATTTCCAAGTACTATTTTATATCTGTCTTGTTGTAATTTTGCTGTTCTATATTCACTTAAAACCTCCATGGAAGTTAATGCATTCCCTTTGTGAGTGACATTAATGGACGTGGGGTGTTACACGTGGTATCAAAGCATAAGGTTACCAGAACAGATAAAATTTTTTTTTAGAAAAATTATTTTCTAAAGTATTTTTGGAAGAAGTGCTTTCAAAAACATGTTATTTAAAGAGAAAGCTTTTATGAAAAACATAATCCCAAATAGCCATATCCTTATCTTTCGAACTCTCCATTTTGAATCTTTCATTTTTCGTTTCAGCATGCTGAAGATCTTAATCTCCCAGAAGGTGTGACGATTCCAGGGTGGTTTAGGAGATACTTGGAGGCTAAGGCCACCACTGCAGGCCCAACAGATGTTCCTCCACCCCCAGTTGCATCCATTCCTCCTCCTCCTCCTCGTGTTGACACTTTTGCAAAGACGTGCAAGGAATTTAAGGCTATGGGAGGAAAAACTTTTCAAGGGACTGAGACGTTTGTGGAGGCTAGAGATTGGCTTAAGGAGACTGAGGAATTGTTGGATATCTTCGAAGTGGAAGATGGGAGGAAAGTCCGTTTAGCTGCTTAGTTAATGAAGGGAGAGGCCTCGTTTTGGTGGGAGGTCACTAACGGGGAACGTCCAGTTAACTCATGGGCGGATTTCAGATGAAGGTTTGAGGCAAAGTTTCTTTCAAGGGCAGAGGAGAATTTAAATATGGAAAAATTCCTGGCATTAAAGCAAGGGAGCTCATCAGTGAAGGAATATGTCAATAAATTTAATCAGTTAGCAAGGTTTGGCTTGGAGTTGGTGAACACGCCAGAGAAGAAAGCTTTGAGGTTCGTTAGAGGCTTGAATGAACCGTTGCAAGGGTTGGCTATGACCCACATCCCTATGGGAGCCACCTTTGAAAGGCTAGTAGAGATGGCACTTATGCATGAGGACAAGGAAGTTGAAAAGAAAGGGGATCAGAAGAAACCCCAACAACAAAATAAGAAGGGTGGTAAAAACAATAATGGCAAAGGGAAGAAGAGATGCTTCAATTGTGGGACACCTGGCCATCTCAGCAAAGATTGTAGAAAGAAAAAGAAGACTGGTTGTTTTCATTGTGGAGATGCGGGACACTTGGTGAAGGACTGCCCAAAGAAGGGGCAGAGGGCAGGGTCTACCTCGGGAGGACAGGTGCAGGCTCTTATGGCACCAGGGCAGGCAAAGGGGCAAGTTCAGGCTATTGCGGCCCCACCGCTGCAAGAAAGAGGTAGAACAATTTCTGTTGAAAGCTTAGTTTTTCTGTTTGATCATCCTGTCCGTACCTTATTTGATTCTGGCACATCTCATTCGTTTATCTCTGCATCATTAGTTGAATTACTGCACTTGAACACCAGTTTAGTAGAGGATCCCTTGGTCGTTTCAAATCCAATTGGGGGTTCGGCTCATTTGACCATGATATGTTTGGATTTGAAAATCTCTATACTTAGCGTTGAATTTAGATGTGATGCTTATATATTGGGCTTCACGGGCTATGGGCTAATTTTAGGAATGGATTGGTTATCTAGAAATGGGGCCATTCTTGATTGTGAAAGGAGAGTATTTAGGCTTGTGACTCGCCTTGGTAACGTTCTCGACATCTTTTGTAATCCCATGGATTCCGTTATGCTAAGTTATCTTGAATCGCTTGACGCGTCTGTAGAGAATCTGCGATCAGTAGAGGTGGTCCGGGAATATCCGGATGTGTTTGAGGAGGTGAAGGGCTTACCTCCAAAGCGGGAGATAGACTTTCGAATTTATCTTGTGGATAATGATAAACCCGTATCTTTGCCAGTGCGCCACATGGCTCCTCGTGAAAGGAGGGAACTCAATAAGCAAGTGAAGGAGTTGCTTGAGAAGGGGTTCATAAGACGTAGTATATCGGAGTGGGGTGCTCTAGTAGTATTTGCCACAAAGGCGGATGGGTCCCTTAGACTTTGTGTGGACTATAGAGAACTAAACAAGCTTACTAAAAAGAACCGACACCCACTGCCGAGGATTGACGATCTCTTTGATCAGTTAGTTGGCGCCTCAGTGTTTTCGCAGTTGGACTTAGCCACTGGCTTTCATCAACTAAGAGTGGCTGAGGATAGTATAGATAAGACTGCTTTTAGGACTCCTGACGGATTTTATGAATGGCTAGTGATGCCCTTTGGTTTGACAAACGCCCCCGCATATTTTGTTGATTTGATGAGTAGGGTGTTTAGGGAGTACCTTAACAAATTCGTGGTAGTCTTTGTGGATGACATCTTAGTCTTTTCTAAGAACAAAGAAGAGCATGCCCTACATCTTAGGGAAGTGTTGGAAACCCTTCGAGCGCATAACCTTAAGGCAAAATTTTCTAAGTTTCACTTCTGGAGGAAAGAAGTACGGTTCTTAGGGCACGTGGTTTCCGAGGAAGGGATAGCAGTGGATCCCGCAAAGGTGGTGGCCATCCAAGATTGGAAGGTCCCTAAAAATGCAACCGAAGTAAGAAGTTTCTTGGGGTTGGCTGGCTATTATAGGAAGTTTATCAAAGACTTCGCAAAAAAATCAGATCCATTAACACGGTTAACGAAGAAGAACCTGGTTTTTACGTGGGACAAAGATTGCGATGATGCGTTCCAACGTTTAAAGAGAGCCTTAACTTCAGCCCCAGTCTTAGTGCTGCCGGACGGGAATAAGCCGTTTACCATCTATACTGATGCTTGTGGGACGGGACTTGGCGCGGTCCTCATGCAAGAGGGAAGAGTAATAGCCTATGGTGGAAGGCAGTTGAGGGTTCATGAAAAGAATTACCCTACGCATGACCTTGAGTTAGCCACAATTGTTTTCGCGCTTAAGTCTTGGCGTCACTATCTTCTTGGTGAGAAATTCGAACTGTTCACTGACCACAAATCATTAAAATACTTATTCTCTCAAAAGGATTTGAATTTAAGGCAGCAACGGTGGATGGAATTCTTAGCATCCTATGACTTTGAAATAGCATATACCCCTGGCAAGGGTAACGTGGTAGTAGACGCCTTAAGTAGGAGAAAGTTGTCCTTGAGTCCATTGTTTGTTGAACGACGAAGCTTAGAATTCATCTCCATGTTTGACTTTAGACCCTCCGTTGACCTAGTACCTGGTTTGTTAGCATCCTTGGAGGTTAGACCTACACTTCTAGGACGGGTTGGTGAGGCACAGCGAGACGACCCACAGCTGGTTGAGATAGTAGAAAAGCTCAAAGGAGGGGAGTCGTCAAGCCATCTTCGTAGGTATACACTAGACGATAAGGGTTGGTTACGAAGGGATAATAGACTTTGTGTACCACAAGACGAAGACTTAAGGAAGGCCATTCTTGATGATGCTCATCGCTCAAAGATGACCATTCACCCCGGCGGTGATAAGATGTACAAAGATATGAAGCGAGTTTTCTTTTGGGCCGATATGAAAAAGGATGTGGCCGAGTACGTCGCTAGATGCTTGGTGTGCCAACGAGTTAAAGCGGAACAAAAGAAACCCGGTGGGTTGCTTCACCCATTGGAAGTTCCACTATGGAAATGGGAAAGCATCTCGATGGATTTTGTGGATGGATTACCAACATCAAGGAAGGGTAATACGGGGATTTGGGTTATAGTAGATAGACTTACTAAGAGCGCCCATTTTATTCCCATGAAAAGCAAGAGGACTGCTCCGTGGTTGGCTTCTGCATACATTAAGGAGATAGTTCGTTTGCACGGTATTCCTTCTAGTATAGTAAGCGACCGTGATCCCATCTTCACTAGCGAATTTTGGAAGAGTTTACAAGAGGCGGTAGGGACTCAGCTATGTTTGAGCACCGCATATCATCCTCAGACGGACGGCCAGACCGAGAGGGTGAATCGTATTCTAGAGGATCTCCTAAGGCTTTGTATCCTAGACTTTGGGGGTACATGGGAAGAGCACCTTCCGTTGGTAGAATTCGCATATAATAATAGCTTTCAGTCTAGTATTGGCATGGCACCTTTCGAAGCTCTTTTTGGAAGGCCATGGCGTTCGCCTACATGTTGGTGGGAATCTACCGATAAAATCCTACTTGGACCCGATATGGTTAAGGAAACCTCGGAGAAGATTGATTTGATTCGAAGGAGGATGAAAGCAGCACAAGATAGGCAGAAATCGTATGCTGATAAGAGGAGCACAGATCTTGAGTTTGACATTGGGGACATGGTCTTTATCAAAGTATCTCCATTACGGAATGTAGTTCGCTTTGGGTCCATTGGGAAACTAGCACCAAGGTTTGTAGGGCCGTTTCCTATAAAAGAGAAGATTGGACAGGTGGCGTATAGGGTGGAGTTACCTGAGAAACTTAGTGGAGTACACGACGTATTCCATGTATCACATTTGAGGAAGTGTTTGCACAAGACCGCGGAGGTGGTAGAGCCGAGCTTGCTTAAAGAGGTGGAAATAGAGCGTGATGCAACAATTAGACGAGCTCCTACATGCATTCTTGGGTCGGAGATAAAAAAGTTGAGGAATCGAGAGGTCAGACTAGTTAAAGTGCAATGGGGAGATGATGAGAGTAACGCAACTTGGGAGACAGAAGAGAAGATGCGTTCGTTGTACCCTTTTCTTTTTGAGGGTATGTCTTTTAATTTCTCCTTTATCGCTTAGCTTATCTTATCTTATCTTTGGTATGTCCTCTCGTTAGTATCTTTGACCTTTAGTTAGGATAATCCTATGGTTGAAACATGTATTTGAGACATGTTATGTATGATGGATGCAAAATGGATGCAAGTGTTTGCTAGTGGTTGCTCGTGGATGCATATATACACACTTTAGGCACTAGATCGGCTCAATCACTACATATTGCATATTGCATAAATGAATGTATTTAGTATAATGGATGTATAATGGTTGTACCATCATATGGATGCTGCATTTGGTTGAATGAATGTGCACGCATATAGAAGTAGTATGTAAGCAATTAGGATCTTTTGCATACATAATGGATGCATGGCACTATCGTGAATTGCATCAAGGAGGTCTCGTGAATTGCATCAAGGAGGTCAACTGAATCAGTGGACCGCCTGATTTTGCATTAGATACAGACATATACACACACTGTGCATTTAAACATAAAAGCATTAGAAGTCTATAAGGACAATGGATGCCAATGTTTGATGATTGAGTAGATGGTTGTTTGGATGGTAGGATATGCATTCTCCTTAACTTGGAGATTTCGGGAACGAAATCCTTTAAGGAGGGGAGAATGTAACACCCCGGATTTTTGAATAATCGAATTAACTAAAATGAAGAATAATTAATCTCAGACGTGAGAATTATAGGGATTGGGTTGCGCCATTGTGTTCGTATCGGAATTCTGGTTGAGATAGAGTCCGAGTTTGCGGGAAACGGGTACCGGATGAAGGAGTTATGGACGAATGAAGATTGATGGCAAACGAAAAAAAAGGATTGCACTGGCGCACTTGGGAAGTGCGCCAGTACAAATTTGCATTGGCGCACCTGCCAAGTGCACCCAGTTCAGGCTGGAAACCTGCACAGGTTTCTGGTTCGAACAGTGGACCTTTGGGTCGACCTGACCTGCTTGGTTTGGTCCTAGCTCGATTTCTGAAGCTCAGTTGTGTCATTAGGGCTGACATGTCACATTTTAATTGGCCTCTCTTGGATTTGATGGCCTTGATTAACCCTAAGATCATCCGATGGCCTAAATACATTCTAACATCTATAAATAAGTGGCTAGACCCTAACCCTAAATCACTTGTAAAATTGGGGAGCTACCGTCATGCTGTTGCCATGGAGTTCAGCGTAGCCGTCACAAACTAAAGAAGGAGGAAGCCTAATCTACTACAACTAAATCTACTCAATAAAACAAATCAAACCAAAGAACTCTCTCTCTAATTCTCTTCTTAATTGTGAGTATGATGATTCTCACAAGACTATTACAAACTAATTTGACTCAGTTATGAATGGATCACAAGAAAGTGATGTGATTTGTAATTGTAAATTCTATATATTGTGGATCTCTTATTATGTTATTATGTTGTCGTATGATGTAAATTATATATGCTATGTCATGCTATGTTGTAAATTCTCTTATGCTATGTCGTGCAATGTTGAGAATCATGTCATGCTATGTTATACTATCATAATATGCCATGTTATAAATCATGCTATGTTATGTTGTAAACCTTATATATGTTGTAGATCTCATATTGTCATACATGTTGGAATCCATATGCTATATGATTATGATATCATGTTAAGTTGTGTTGAATCATACAAGTTGTAAAATCATGATGTTGTTGGATCATGCCTAAAGTTATGTTTTTTTTTAATTTAAATGGATCTTGTTTATGGGAATTTGCCTATTAGGTTAGGTGTACCCATATACATGAATCTACAACTTTTATGGATCTTGTTTATGGGAATTTGCCTATTGAGTTAGGTGTACCCATAAACTTGAATCTATGATTAAATAAAACTTATTTATGGGAATTTGCCTATTAAGTTAGGTGTACCCATATAAAACCATATTGTTAAGTTAGATGATGTTGATTCACACATGTTCCTATGCAAGTTTATGAAATTGGATTAAAATTCATATTATGTGAATCATGAACAAGCTGACACCTTTGGATCCATGGCATGTATAATCTTATGCAAGTTGTACATATGCAAGTTTCACCCCTTATTATGATTCATTTAGTCATATATACATGTTGTTATTGTGATAATCTCTTTTATGCTATGAGTTAGACTATTCGAGTCTAACATATATTTTGCGAATAAACGTTAAAACGTGGGGTAGGGGTGATATTAGGAATTAATAAATTGGGGTGCAATTGATTTGATTTTGCACGCCTTAAATGGATGTCCATAATTGAGTCAATTATGGACATTGCTAAATTTGGAATTAATTAATAATTCAAATAGGGAATTATTAAAATTGGGGAAAGTGGATTATTTATAATAATCAATGCTTAGGACACGAGGTTGGACCCGTTTGTGACGTAAACCCGCCCGGACCCGCCCGGCAAATCCAGTAGTCACAAATGTCGGCCCAATGTGAGAGGTCCTAGGCCCAAACTAAAGCATAACAATTGTAAAGACACGAGGTTAGACTCTTTTATGGTGTAAGACTGCCCGGACCCGCCCGGCAAATCCAGCTGCCATAAATGCCAGTCTAATGTGAGAGGTCTTTATGAGGTTATGGCCTTAATGAATTAAGGAATACTTAACCAGATAATCATGTAAGGTGGGACATGGGGGTTAAGTAGGTGCCTTGGGTGGCATGAGGAATCTAGTGGTTGCCTTTAGAGGCATTTGAAATACGATTAGACTTAACCAAATACACATGTAAATGAACATGACTAAGTGGGTTAAGTGGATGGACTAATGGGACAAGCTTAGGTGGAATGCTTGTGGGAAATAATGGGGGCCCATTTCAACCAGTATCCCAAAACGTATCTTTGTGGGCTCGACCCAAGTCGAGGACGGGACACACATACTGGGTTTGACTATAAGAGGCCAAAACAGGAAGCGGTGGCAACGCAAGTCCAACGGGTTTCATATGCGTGTGTGGACCCGGGCTGGTAGGTAAGACGTTGTTGCATCGTGTAGGTATAAGCCGTGCATCTCCGTTGTATCGGGTTGCCACTTTAGGGGAGTGATACACCCCACTGTGGGGCCAGCACGGGTATCTACGAGTAGGGAGCCGATCGAAAAATAGAAAGTGGGGTACACCTAGTGGAGATAGGGGCAGGCGGCACCTATGTAATCAGCTAGGAGTACGTAAATTCATTAAGAAAGTTTCTGAGTGAAGCTAAGTGGGATCAACCTTTAGGGTGACTGGTGTGGTGCAGTAAAGTGTTTATCCTTTAGTAATTTAGAAGCGCCTATAACGTTGCCTTTAGCAATTGTCTATGTCCTTTATCTGCTCTTTCATAGACATTTCCTTGTTTTCCAGCTTATGCCTTAGTCCAGTTATTTTAATAATAGTATTGTAGAATTATCATACTCACCAGACTTTATGTCTGACCCCCTCTTTTCCATCCTTTTTTCCCTTCAGGTCCTCAGGTTGGGCCAAGTTCTAGTGGAGTCTAGTTGGATCGCTTATCTTTTGGAAAGCTTGGACTGCTGAAGTAAAGTCCAGCTTGTTATCTTTCTTTTTAATGGCTATTCATGTAATGGGATGATGTACTTGTTTTATCAAGATAGATATTGTACTTGACATTGATTATGGTGTTATGATGTAATCAAACATGTTTTGACTTCTGCTGCGATGAAATAAATTTTTTGAATTTCCAAGTACTATTTTATATCTGTCTTATTGTAATTTTACTGTTCTATATTCACTTAAAACCTCCATGGAAGTTAATGCATTCCCTTTGTGAGTGACATTAATGGACGTGGGGTGTTACATCATACGTAATTACGTCTTAGAACTTTGGCTAAAATCGATAACCAGAGCACTAATACCAAATGTGACGACCGCCCACAACCCCCGCACTATACAAGAGGAATAATGCACTGATAGGTGTGCCAAGCAGCTATGGACGATCATCAAGGTATGGTAGATAAACGAAATCTGTCGTAAACTCACAGCATAAGGATAAAATATAATAGAACATATACAACAAGTAGTAATAGTGAAGTAGAAACACTGGACTTCCATACAACTAGAAAGTAAGATCCACAAACTTGGAAATAGTGTTTATACAAAGTTGCCTCACTACATCACTCAAAAATAGCATACAACGGAAACAGATACTAAATAGTAGTAAAGATAGTATGCCAGCCTCTTGCTCGCCTTCGAACAGCAACACTGTCCTCACTTAAGCTACCTGTTACCTGCTACTTAGTCTGCCCATCCAACAATCGAATGAACAACCCAAGGTAATAAGAGGAAACATAAAACCTTGAGTCAGACAACAGTCTTAGTGAGAGATAAAACAACTAACAAACTTCAACAATAAAGTGTATGAGAGCGGATAGATAAACATACTAATCTACCCATGACACAAGAGAAGAACTCAACCTTATCTTCCCTACATCGGACAGTGATAGCCTTTACAATCCATTCGACCAAAGAAATAACAATTCATACATGGAAACTAGAGCAGCCATTCAATCATGGAAACACACGTAACATCCAGATTATATAAGTCTCACACAAAGCAACCAATCATCCATGACTGACTCTGGCTATCACCGCCAATCCTGCTTTGAAACCATCGTTAATCGTATTACGGCCAACCTTGCCATATGTCAAGTGCTAATGGTAACCCCAGTTCTAGCATAAACTCCATATGTCCAACATTGAAAATATCCAACCTTGAAAACTAGGCCTTTCAATGGTACCCAAGGTACTCGACCAGCAACCTTCCAGTCTATTGGGTGCCCCCATTGTACCCTTGCTTTGAGCCTGCTAGAACTTACGAAAATGATGACTTCTCGGCCTTTGCATCTCTAGTCGTCCAATCTTGACGACTATTTGCTGCTCAAGTGACCTTCTCGAGCAACCATTATCCACCAACTCATGACCTTTGAGTTGTCTGCCTATTCGTTGCTTTTCGCCGATCAACGAACATATCACATCACTTCGAACATCCCCTTCTGGACTCTTGTCAAAGCCACCGCCATCGTTGAACCAACCAACATCTTTATAAGGTTCAAAGCAATCCATAACATTATTTCAGCACTTTCTAAGTTCCCAATTGAATTTACTTTGAAGTCACATCATCACCAGAAATGTCCGATCAGAAAAACTTGCCTAAAAATGCCAAAAATGGCTGACTAGAAATGGCTGTCCAGAATAGCCCGAGCCACTTTGGTCCGACCCGACCCCTCCTAAATAGGAAGACCCGACCCCTCATAAATGGGAAGACCCAACCCCTCATGAATGGGAAGACCCGACCCCCTAAATTGGAAGACTCCTCCTGAATGGGAAGACCCCTCTTGAATGGGAAGACCCCTCCAGAATTGGAAGACCCCTCCTGAATGGGAAGATCCCTCTTGAATGGGAAGACCCCTCCTGAATGGGAAGACCCATCTTGAATGGGAAGACCCCTCCTGAATGGGAAGACCCGACCCCTTATGACTGGGAAGACCCGAACCCTTATGAATGGGAAGACCCGACCCCTTATGTATGGGAAGACCCGATCCCTTATGAATGGGAAGACCCGACCCCTTATGAATGGGAAGACCCGACCCCTCCTAAATGGGAAGACCCGACCCCTCCTAAATGGGAAGACCCGACCCCTTATGAATGGGAAGACCCGACCCCTTATGAATGGGAAGACCCGACCCCTCATGAATGGGAAGACCCCTCCTAAATGGGAAGACCCGACCCCTCATGAATGGGAAGACCCGATCCCTTATGCATGGGAAGACCCGACCCCTCATGAATGGGAAGACCCCTCTTGAATGGAAAGACCCGACCCCTCATGAATGGGAAGACCCGACCCAAAACCTGCGCTTCTCCAATTCTACTCCGATTTTGACCAAAACTTCGCTAAACGAAGAATTCTACAAAACAACTCAACCAAAATCATCAAACACAATCATAAACATATCATAACATTACTAACCACATGAATATGACGATTACCACAAAAATGACGTAAATCCCACCAAAAATCATTAAAATGAACATATGATCAAAATGAGAGATCTAACTTACATAAACATATGAAATGACATGGAATTAACCGGTTAAACTTGCTAAATTAGATCATAGGGTAATCTATACAAAAATGAACTCACCAATGCATGGATCTAAGGAAAAACACTCGAATTTGATGAAAAACATGATCTACTGCCCATACACTTTATTGAATCCATGTGAGAGATGTAATTCACTCACCGATTCTCCTAAACAAGCTAAAATGATAGAATTATGGATCCGAACAGCGAGCAATTCAATCCAAATGCCTCGATCCGATGAATTCACCTTTGAAATGATATAGATTAGCCTCCAATGGTGTAGATCTATGATTTCTCCCCTTAGATTTGGATTTTTAATGGTGGAAAGGTGTTAGAGGAAGAAGGAGATAGATGCCTCCAAATGAGAGAATGGGAAAGTAACCCTTTTCCCTCCACTCTCATCCCCTATTTATAGGATTCCACCAGCCCACTAATGGGCCTCCTCAATTCATCCCATTAGGCTCTCCAGACCTGAACAACCAACCGAAAAACCTTAAAACAACGATTTCTCCAAAACCGCTGAGCCAAATCCTTAATGTAACCATTCTACGGAAAGGAAAACATCAATTCCTTTCTAATGGCACAGTCTCACCTTCTGATTCGACCTGAGTCAAAAGTTATGCCCTGTACAAGACTGATAGGGGCAAAATGGTCACAAACAAAATCGGTAAAAATTATGGATATGTCTCACATCCCCATAAGCAACATATTAAAAGATGAAAATGATCCGACCATCAGGAAATAAACTAAAAATATTTTATGATCTTCCGATACGTAAAATGCGGGCTGTTACACTATATATATATATATATATATATGTATATTAAAAATTTTATTTTTATATTGCTATTCATATAATAAAAATCATATTTTTATATTGCTATTCATCTAATGAAAAATCATATTTTTATATCGCTATTCATATAATAAAAATCATATTTTTATATTGCTATTCATATAATAAAAATCATATTTTTATATTGATAATATATACATAAAGATCATATTTTTCTTTCAAAAAAATATATATAAAGATCATATTTTTATTTCAAAAATATATATAAAGATCATATTTTTATTTCAAATATATATATATATATAAAGATCATATTTTTATTTCAAAAATATATATAAAGATCATATTTTTATTTCAACTTTACATATATTTAAAATCCGCTTTTTGTTCTATGCTATGATATATAAAAATCCATTTTTTAAACAATGTTATTTATGTTGAAAAATCATATTTTTAAAACAACTCTATAATTAACATTAACTAATATAATTAATAAATCAATTTAAATTACCTTTCTCTTTGTAGGGGGTTCTGCTGCGCGGATCGAGGAGGTGCTCACGGTGGCTGAGGAGGGTGGAGTAGGGTCGGGGGAGGTCGCTGGTAGTAACAGGGGGCGGCGCCAGCTGGTCAGTGGCCACAGGCGGTGGTTAAAGGGGGCTAGGGATTGGGATCCGCGGTTTAGGGGTTGGGGTGTTCGAAGGGGGAGTTGAGAGCGGAGGAGGAAAGGCGGCGGCGTGGGGCGACGACGGCTGGACGCGGCTCCATCGATCGTGTTTTTTTTCTTTTTTCTTTTTTTTAATTTCGATCTGAGAGAGAAAGAGGGGTGAGGGTTAGGTTTTATAATTTATTATTTTAAATTGAATAAAAAAGTAACTTTTTAATTCGAACTCCAAATCGAATCGACCGACTTTCGCCTCTAGCTAATTATCCCCATTCCGGACACAATGGAATATTTCTGGTAAGCCAATTCGCCTGTTACGATAAGTTTTAATCAAAATTAAAATATTAATTAATTTAACGTTCAAAATCAATTTTAACGTACATTTTAATTTACCAAGGCCACATACTGACTTCAAAAATTCCCAAAAAATAAATCTAGCTATATTTTGACGATATGGTCCTAACAAAACTAATTCCATTGAATTTTGAGGCCATTTGAAAAATGACCAATTTCTAGTCGATTAAATTCAAATTGAAATTACCAAACACGTTTTAATTCACTGCGTTCACATATTAATTCCAAAAATAATGAAAATTGGAATCTAACAATATTTAACATTCTGGATCCAACAAAAGTGGTTTCATCGAAAATGGAGGTCGCGTGCAAAACAACTATTTTTAACGGTTATAAATATATTTAATATATATATATATATATATAAATTCCATAGCGACTATTTTGAATTTTAAACTGGACATAACTTTTAATTCTCATTATGAAATCTGGATTTTTCACATTCGTTAAAAAGATATAGCTAAACAGATTCATATATTTCTGGTTTTACTGAAATTTGATTTATTTTGAATTCTGTACATTCAATTAAAATTTAAAATCGAATTTTCAAACTACCGCTCCATTTCAGGCTTGTTATATAATTAAAATAAATTTATTCATTCTAACTTCGATTTAAATAATTTTTTAGTTGTTATTATTTAAAATAAATCATTTTAAATATTCAAAATCCATTAAAATAGCTAAAATATTTTTTTTAAATTAATACTAAAAATTTGGGTTGTTACATATAATGATATAAATAACAAAAAAGATATAATAGCTAATCTCCGGTGGCTCAGAGATAAGATCTAGCAGCAAGCTAGGAAAAAAACGTTAAAATATACGCAAACCCAATGTTGCACACGAAAGCAGCTGATATTTTTTGTATAACACCAAATTTTTGTAAGTTTAAAGTCTTTTATATTTATTAAATGTTATTCAAGGTGAAGTTAAAAATAAGTTTGTATTTTTCTCTCTTTCTATTTTATCAAAGTCTGATATTTTTTGAAATGTCAATAAGTGCACAACAAATATTATCACAGGAAAGCTTTGAAATTTGGCAAATTTTGACTGCCTTGGAATTAACATCTTCAGCGATGCCATAAGCATTCTTGGTATCTTTGTGGCGGTAACATTTTCTTTCTCTTTTTGTAAGGGTATTGTTAAAGGGACTCCACATTTGGTTAAGGGAGGGATCAATTTTAATTGGGAATTGTTAAAGGGGACTCCATTTTTTGTTAAGGGAAGGATAAATTTAAGGGAACTCCATCTTATTTTTTATTTGTCAAGGGAGGGTTTGGAATTTTAAAAATAAAATAAAATATTGACTAAATTGCCCCGACCTCATCATCCCTTAAACCCTATTGATCAAAATTCAATCTCAGGTCAATCCAAACACGCCGCGAAGTAAAAAATCAAACGTTGATAAATCATCTTTTTGAAATTTTAATTTTTATTGAAAAAGATGAATACAATTTGCAGAAAGCGGATGAATTTCGTTCCTTTGCGCGTATGATGAATACAGTTCGTCATGAAAAGTTTGGATTTTGTTCGAGGGTGAATGTAGTGTGTTATGGTTTAGATCTTACAGTTTGATAAGAAAAACAACCTTGTTATGAGATGATTTGTCAGAAGTAATTACATTAAAACATTGTACATATTCCAACATTAAAACAAATGTTTGTTAAGTGAATTTATGCTTATGTTCATGCTGTGTTAAGCGTATGTATATATTGTTATTTTTTTTATTTGTGGCTAGTGTGTTTTGTATGTGTTTATTTGTTGTTATTGTGTTCCATGCTTACTTTGATAGTGAAAGCTAAAGTAAATAATGCTTGAATATGTTATTTTAGTGTGTGCAGAACTTTTATGTTTCATGTATTATTATTTTCTATGTGCATAATTAAATTAAATTTTATGTTTTAAGGTTGCATTAATGAAGAGTATAGGGTTAGTATTGGAAATTTTATTAATATGTTTAAGGGGAGGCTAATTTATTTTAACCCCCCCTAATTTTTTTAAAATAAACTGAAAATGGTACTCCCCTTAACCAAAAGTGGAGTCCCTTTAACAATACCCTTTTAGTTTAGTATATAATTGTTATGGGGGGTACAAAAAAAATTAGCCTTCCCTTGAACATATAAATTAATATTACAATATTAACCCCTATAATCCTTATTAATAAAAACCATAAAACTAAACCTTAATTAACACTTACAATTTAATGCTGCACGTAAAAAATGGACATAATTAATGCAATGGAAAATCAAGAAAATTTCTTGAAAGATCGAAAGGCATCTAATCAGGTAATTAATTGTAATTTCATATTGGAATTGATATGTTCAATTTAAATTAAATGCAAAAACGAAATTTTGATCTAACGTGTCATGTATTTTTTATTGTTTTTATTTTATCAATGGAATTTTTTTGTTTGCAATTGTTTTTTTTATTTTTGGAGTAGAATTCAAGGAGCTATCCAATGGTGTATATTCGTTGTGTTATTAATTATGTCTAAATAGACTTTCCCTTCGAAAATGTCATCATCCATGTGCGGAATTTTACCGTCGATTTGTAACATTCATATCTTCCTCTTTGACTACTCATCAATGTGATTTTACTTTTAATTCGCCCCCGATATTACTAATAAA
Source organism: Allium sativum (assembly GCA_030737875.1). NCBI lineage: Eukaryota > Viridiplantae > Streptophyta > Magnoliopsida > Asparagales > Amaryllidaceae > Allium > Allium sativum. The sequence continues at coordinate 560,128,506 of CM060919.1, read as the reverse complement.
GCAACTTCAAATGACATTATTGTGACTATCAAAATTTATCCATTCTCTCATTTTTTTTAACTAAAAAATATATAAATATTTTTGAATATTAGATACATGTACATGCATTTTATACTAGCATTAACATTGAAAGGCGGGAAAAAGAAGTGAGATAAAACAGTTTGAAGGCATAATCTGTGAACTGTGATTACTTCTTATTTATTATCAATAGTGGCATTCGAAAAAAGATACAAGTTACAGTACAATTCAATTTAAAAATTGTTCTTTAGTATTAGATTTAGTACAATATATTGCCACCAAAATAGATGGATTAACACTCTTTTTTTTAATACAAAAATATATGTATAACAAAAGGGAGAACCTAGTCATTCTCCAATGGCTCACAAAAACAGATCTGTAGAAATGGCTAAAGAATCTGGGAACAAATACACACAACAAGAACAAAAGACCTCAAACACAAATGTGTACCTCTCGAAACAATAGCAAGGTCTACCAAGCTGAACAACGTTAGGCTCTCAGTAACCCCAAGCAAGCCGAAAAACCCCCTCTGAATGCTAATGGTAAAGCATGATAATGGATGAGACAAAATCGAGAAGAAAACTGCAAAAGCCAATCTACTCCTTCCCTGAACTCCAACTCCGACTACTAAACAACACTCCCAGAAGAAAAGAAGCCTTTGGACCGGCGATCACAAAACCTGTAAATCCAGGCCCTGCACTACTAGAAAACAACATAAGAATAACGGGGGAGGGGTGAAGGAGATAAAAAGGGGAGGAGCTCGCACACACAGGAAAAATTAAGGGATCAACCAATCCCCACCCTTGGAGTACTTTGGCCTGAAGTAACATCAGAGGCACAACCAACATCCTTGAACGGGAACAAATTAATCCCCTAAAAGTCTTACCACGAAAGTCAAGGAAAACATCGTCCCTTACTCTTTGGATGATGGAAGGAGGGTTCGTAGGGGTCTCTTCAAAAATTGCCTTATTCCGCGAGCACCAGATATGCCAATAGATCAGAGAAGGGACCAGACAGAAAAGAACCGAATGAACAGATTTTCCTAAGATTCCGCTCCATCAGCTTCCTAGTAAATCTACAAGGGAAGTGGCATTGCCTTGGGGACCAACCAAGTTTCCAAAGTAATTCCAGACCGATCTGGCACAAGAGCCTTAGAAAAACAGATGGGCACTGGATTCCAAATCACCAATGCTGCAGCATCTACAGCGAGACACAATAGGAATGTCAATCCTCTCGAGGTTCTCATCTATCAGTAACCCTTGTGAAGGGTTTTCCACATAAACAAAGGGACTTTAGAAGATAATTGGACACTAGGTTTCCAAATATGTCAAGCTGCTCAAAAAAGGAGGTTTGCATCAATCACAATATGAAAATTTTCACATATAGGCCACTTTACAAAAGTTGTGACGTGTTCAGGTATGTTCTAAAAATATTTACAAATACAAATCACTTTTGGCCACATCAGTGATGATTGGGCACAACTATGTGGCGAAAAAATTGCTAACTGGTCCTTTTGGAAATCATTCAGAACTTAGAGTAGTAGACTAGTCAACGTCCATCTCTTAAACACACATCACTTCCCACTTTCCCAAATTATGAACCTAATCCTTTTTCTTAAATTTGAAAGAAGATTAAAGGTTTCAAATTAAACAAAATTGTTTCACGTCAATTGTTAGTTGACTGTTCAGTCTCTAAATCGGGAAGACATGCTCCAACAAGGATCCACGTTGTTGAAGGTAATTTCCTAAAACTAAAATCCCAATTTTTATAAGTTAGTTTTTGACATTGCTGTTGAATATAGAATAAGTTACATTTTGTATTCGTAATCATTTACTGATCGATATTTAAATTTTGAATGACCAGAATTACGATTCCTACACTTAGTTACGATGATGGTGAACTAACTTTTGATGATCGCGAAAATAGCAAATATGTTATAGGTACTTGTAAACCTAGAATATTGCGCAAATGTTGTGAATTATCAGAATTGAAAGAATCCATGTACAAAGCAACTAAAATTAATCTAAATGAATTTGATATTGGAGTAGTGGCTAATTGATCCACAGACTCTTAGTCGAAAGCTATAGCACTAGCGCATGGCATAGATGTTGAAGTAATGTTATGTTTTCTGTCGTGACAAAGTTAAATGAATTATATGCTGGGAATGTTGCAAAACAATAACCATAACAAGATGTGCTGGATCCCACGACAAGTACTAGAATTGGGTATTATATACAAATGTTAGGGACATTAGCTCCATCTGCAGACTATGTCTCTCCTAGTTATAATAACTCATATATTAATGCTGGAGGTTACTGCCATTCGCCTATGCCTTACGGATTCATGCCATACATGAATTTGCAACAACCTCATATGCAATCGAGTTTTCCCTATTACACACCTCAAAGGAATCCGGCAATGACTTGGAGGTAAAGCAGTTACAATGAATAGGTATATTAAATGGTATATATTTTAGTTCTCTTACAACATATTATTGTTTAATTAGCTTTAAACAACAAACCTGTAACGACCCATATTTTAACGATTGGATATTTTCATTTAAATATCGATCGTTAATTAATCAAGTGACGATTCTAAAAAGTGATTTTCTACAAACAATCGAATTAGGTCTCGAGAATAGTTCGATTGAGTTCATATGGTTCATTACACGAATACAAAGTTTAAGCATCGCTATATTTTGAGTTCAGACTAGTTGATGGTCATATCAATTTGAAATACACATAAAATTACCGTTTCGGGCAACAATCTCGGATTTCAACGAGACTAGTACCATAGGAACCGTATCGTTGAAGCAATGCACGTTGTCAAATTTTGAGGCAAACAGACTTGTCATTTGGCGATGCATAAATAAAACGCGCGTATCATTTTAATTTAAATTAAAATAAAATCAAGTGAATAAAATAATATTTTATCCTAAACACTAGAGCTCTATTGGCCGCTTATTATTCTCTATACTGTAGCTTTACATTTTCTTCAGAAATGGCCGCAAAATCTAATTACTTTAGAAATTCATAGTTCCTAGTTTACTCCACTTAAAATCTTGATTAAATGCTCTTTGAACTAGTCCTAAGATTCCCTACCCACAATACCCATTTGGCGAGGTTCGGCGATGATGATTTAAGTAGCTGCCGACCTTGGTTTTCGATTTATGCAGCCTGGAGTAGGCGATAGGTGGAGCGGCGATCAGATTTGGGTTCAGGGTTGGAAAACTCACCTGGGGATGAAGCTTGGTGGTGTTCGAACTCCTCTGGTGGCATGCGATATTTTTGGGTCGAGGTGATTTTTCGTGCAGGTAGTTTGGACACATCTTGATCTATGTCGTTTGGGGCGGTGGCGATGGTGTATGCAGGAGGGGATCGGGATGAGGAGTTCGTTCATGCGATCAGTTCGTTAATCTTTCAGGTGAAGCTCTGTATCATTATCAAGGATGCACACATGATATTAACTATGGTGTACGACCCTTTCATTTGGAGAAGAAGGATTGGTGGTGTCAAAGGTAATTAACACATGATCTAATTATTAGTAATTAAGTTAATGATTTAAATCACCAAACTTATATCTTATATAACTTTCTTATATAATTTTCTTCCTATGGACTCATATTGACGAGCTCTACGCATTAGAGCTGCTTTGGGATGATTTGGTCGAGGTCAGTGATATTATCTCTTACTTTACTATAGTTGTTCATATAGTGTTAAAACTGTGTTTTTGAACTTAAATAAGTTTCAAATGGGATTTCATAACATAATAAAATCTAGTTAATGATTTAATAAATCGATTAAAATGTTTTAAAAATATTTCTAAAATTAAATATCACATTTTACCCCATTTGTACACTATTTATCGATATTGCTAGATTTAGGATATTTTGTCACATATCCCAGTTTGAATGCTTCGGACAGATTTTATTTATCCCATTGATGATGCCAACGATGTCTGTATGCTAGGTTAGTCATATATAGATCAATTGATTGTATGGTTGCTTGTTTGTATAGTTTGGTTGTGTACGTCAATTATTAGCGATTCAGAATTAGGATAGATTTTTGAGGAAGCTCAAGGACGTACGTATCGACATGGAGGCAGTAGATGGACTAGACAACGAGCATGATTTAGAGAAAAATACCAGAAGCTTTCACTGGACGAATATTTAACAAATTTCGGTTAGATACTTTGTCTGAGTGTTAGTCAGCGATTATGATTGACTGATCGATATTGACTACTATTGATATTGGTTGTTTGACCAACTTTGACATGGACGTTGAGGGCCGGGTATTTAACCAGTTCTAGTTAAATACATGGCCTGGGTAGTCATTAACCATTACTAAAGAGTAATCGATATTGACTATGATGGTTTTTAGTCATTTTGACCAACTTTGACGTCGATGATGAGTTTTCGAGGAGTTGGATTGGATGGCTCATTCAATGGTGGATTCGATGTGGTGACTCTTCGATCGGATACACTGGTATGAGGTAGGATCAATGCTTCACCAGTGAGTACAGATGGATGGTGTAATCCATGGATTAAGGTAGTTTGACCTTTTGAGTGAGCTGAGGACTATGACTCTTAGATTTGAGATTCGGATGTGCTCGAGATAGATCGACAAGATATGTCAATAGTATGTTATTCGTGGATTGGCGAGATTGCGGGATGGATCGATTGAGCAATTCGTAGAGAGACGCGACTACAAGATGGATTTGTGCTATGCAGTTCGTAGCGGGTTGAGGCTACAAGATCATGCATCGATATGATATCTACTTCGTGGATGTTATGAAATTATTGGATAACAGACTCACAGCAGGGTTAGGGGGAGACCTATTACGATTAGTATGATCTAGTACCCTGGGCAGTGAGCCTAGGCCAGAGGGCATGTGTTAGTTGGACAGGGAGTTCAGCTAATATCGGATTAGGTTGAGGGCATTCTCAACCAAAGATGGAGCGGGGTGCTCAAACAACTTAGATGTGTCGATGATTCGTTGGTAGCTCGGAGTGTTCTAGTGGAATCAAAGAAGGGGTACACAGATGGGGTTACCATGTGACCATTCAATATGGTCTAGTACCTTAGGCGACGAGCTTAGATTAGCATGTGCGCGTAAGCATGAAGTTCCACTATAGTCAGGGTCTTATCAACCCTTGACATATTAGGTCAGAACGAGTTATCAACGTAGGCACATATTTAGGAGGTGATAGATAGGACTTGTTTGATGGATGTTATGATTGTTATGGCTGCTCCTATCTTATTTCTTTGAATGGACTATTACCTTTAGGATGCTGCAGAGAGGATGAGAAGTTGGACCAGGATAGGCTATGGAGATTCCTCTATTCTAAGACAGTTTTCTCTTTTGTTGTTCTGGGTAGCATATACTATCTTGATTATATATGCTAACTCTGTATATGCAGGGACATGACAGGTATGACTTTTCATACCTATATTCCTTATATTATTACGACTTGTGTAATTTTAAGAGTTGTTTATCGTTCGCACCGGATTTTTGTCTGACCCAAGGTTTTATGTTCTTATTTTTTGCCTTGGGTGCTCATCGATGATGCTGATGAGCAGATGAGGTGACATGTATTACTATTGCTTAGAGCTATGGAGGTGGACTCGTAGAAGGCGATACTTTTTCATACAGTACATGTATTGTTGTTGTTTATTTCGCTGTATTACACTATGGAGCCTTGATAGTGTTATTTATTTTGAGACAGTTCATCGACGAGTTTATTTATTCTTGTGTAAACTCTGTTGTTATGTATAACTATATGGAATTATACTTGTGTGGTTTGTATAGTTATTACTGTCTCATCTATTGTACCTGTGATTATTATATATTATCTGATGCGATGTGAGATACTCGACAGGTTATGTGACTGTGATTATGTGTTTTGTTTCCTTTATTCTTTCTCCTTTCCTTTACCTTTCTATTATATTTTCTTCTTTTCCTCCAATTTCTTTCTCTTAGGAACTGTTATGCAATGATGGTGTAGGGCGGTCGTTACATTTGGTATCAAAGCTTAGGTTGCATAGTTTAACCTAAGCAGTACCAGTATCGTGAGATATTATATACAAGAAAGTATGTATTTGTGATATATTTTGGTTTTTGACCTATATATTAGTAGCATATATAGTGTGGTTTTTCTGTGCAACAGTGTCATGGTGTTATTTCCTTTATTAGTGATACATCGTTCTTTTATTTGTGACGATCTAGAAAACAAGTAATATTACCATTCATTCTGTTTTTGGAGATGGAAGTTGTACAGGATCGAGATTGTTTGCTTCGATCTACGCAATGTGTTCCTAGTGATGATGAGAGTTACGGTTAGGGTGTCCCATCTTCAATGGTTGGTTTTGGTACTCAAGCGCATAGTGTGCAACATGGATATTTAAACCATGCTTTGGAATGGAGTTGGCTATTGTAATGTAAGAGCTATATTGTTTAGTCTCCTGTTTGGTGTCATTCGATGGATTTTGAGTTGGCTGGTGTGACACCCCACATCCGTTAATGTCACTGTTTGACAGAATGCATTCAGTTCGGTGAAGCTTTATAGGTAAACAGAAATTAAAACTTTATTTTTCAACAAAAAACATCATGGTCTCAAAATCCAGTTACAACATCAAACTGAAATTCTGAAATAAAATACATCAAATAAAAGCATCTGTCTTGCGCTAAAAACCATTAGAGTACAGAACTAAAAAGCCATAGTCCCCATAAGTAGCCATAAACAAGTAAACCAAAAGTCAAAGCGGTACATCGAAGCAAATCCAAATCCTAGCAGAAACAGAAGAGAGAGTCCTAATGAAGCCTGAGCTTTCCCACCCTAAGAACCTGGGGAAGAAGAGAGAGAAAAGGAAACCAGACGGGTCAGACATAAAGTCTGGCGAGTCCAGTTACTTTTAGCATATAAATAAGTAAAAGTATCATGATAGGCATATAAACTAGATGAGAGACAAAAATATCATATAACAGGTATGAACATGATGGACATGATAAATTGAATAGATTATGCTTCTCAAATACTTTTCTCCGCACCAATACTAGTATACCAAATTAAGTGTTTTGCATTTACTTAACAGAAACAAAATGATCCGAACAGAACATAAATGGTAGACTTAGGTGTACTTCTAGCAACGGGTTTTACCCTAAACAAAAATAATGGGTGTTACCCCAAATAGAAATAACATGTACCTAAACAGAAATAGATGTACCCTAATTACCACTCCCAACGATCGGCTCCCTACCATGTAAATACCCTGTGCCAGCCCCATAATAGGGTGTATTACTTCCCAAAGTGGTGTAATGGCCCGAATTTCCAAACCCTTTGAGTCGACTAATAACACCACACGTCCAACCCAAATTGCACAGAAATACGAATCATTAGTAGGAAGAAGTTAAAAGATGAGAAATAGAAAGAAAGAAAAAGAAGAATAGAAGAAAACGAAGAACACATATCTCACAACGGAATGAATAAAATATATAAAATAACATAACTCTTGAAATACAAATCAGTGAGTGTATATACATACCATTATCAGAGCACAACAAGTATTTCTGGAATAGATATAAACACCTGTTTCCAGATATAAACATGATACACAGTGGAAAATACGATAGTCTATAGCTAATTGATGAAGCCTCCTGCTTCGAGCTCTTCCAAGTGAATCTGTAAAATCCCGACCACTTGGCTACCCGTACAAATTTGGGCACCCAAGAGTTTGGGGAAAACAAACAAAATAAACTCTAGGTCAGTCATGGGACTGGTATGAGTAAACTCCAACCATTTGTTTAACTTTCAAAATCCTTTCAAAAGAAATGATAATCGTAAGACCGATCCATACATAATCACGGATGGTTTTTACCTTACGATAACCCAAAATATTTTTGATATCAAATCCAGTGATATTATAATAGTGTCTACATCAAATAAACAGAAATCTAGCGGAACGCTTGCATCTCACGCTCCATATGTAATATTAAATCAAAAACTGCAGGGCGCTTATTGGAGATTAGATTTCCAACATGACAAGGTATGGAACCACCTTCCGATAGTGTATCTCTAGAGGGGAATACACTGGGTTTAATAAGAACGTTTTGCAACCCGGCCCACACATGGCTGGTCACTCATTTATCTAGAGTGTACCGAGCATATTATCACCAATGGTTGTGATCAGCAACCGTTACCGAAAGCATACAACAATGAATAGAACAAGAAGTAATTGAAATTTCTCTAGATTAGGTGATAATACCTCTGATGGGAGTGAACAACTTGGCCATGCTACCTGCCCGATTTCTGTCATTTCCTGGGTGATGAGGCTTGAGGTCATGATTATCTTTCAGCACGTCTTGCCATCATTTACGTAGAATGTCACATCGTCATCCATTCGTCCATATACGATGTCCTGGGACTGGACAAACCAAAGGCACCATTCTATTAATCCATCTTGGGCAATTTCTACCTAGGATTTATAGAACAGCCCTTGCACTTTTACTCCGTCTTCAATTATCCTCAACATAAGTCGATTCGTAACGCTTATACCAATACGAAGCGGTTTTCAGATATTAAATCTAATCCCGGTCTCTCTATATTGACAACGGAGGTATAAAATAAATCAAAACTTTGATAGTCGGTGATTTAACTATCAAAAGAACATCTATACCATCAACAGTCCTATTTCCAATTGGAAATTCTACCGATCAAGCATCACACAACACTGGCCCTTTTTTTAAAATCAATTCCTTATTATATTATCATTTCCAATTCCTTTTTCCCATCTTTCGTATCCTTTCAAAACTCGATTTTTCTCTCTCATTTCTTGAAAAAAACAATTCCAATATTATAATTTCTTTATTCGAGAAAATATCTCTTATTCCAGTTTGAAAACATTTCTATATATTCACGAATCCTTATTTTCTATATTCAGAAAATATACCTTATTAGTATCGGAAAATATCTCCATCTCCCATTTCTTAATATATTTTTTTACCAATTTATTTCATTTTCTATGCGTAGAAAATATCTCTCATTTTGTTTGGGGAACATTTCAAAATCTTTAAATTAACGCGATGTTTTAAAACATCGTTATTTAACTCAAACCATTATTTAATTATTAACTAACCATATTGCTAACCAATCTCCACTATCGAACCTTAACCGTTCCTCCATCAATCATGAAGTTAATCAAGTTGGGGTATAATTACCTCTCAGACCTTAATTGAACAACATTCTCAACTTTGAAATAATCAAAGCTCATAATTTCGAACTAAACATCACTTACACGACTCTTAGATTCAATATAAGAATTCACTTCTTTATAGAAAAACATTTATTATAATGGTAGCATTATAATCGTTGTTTCCAAATATTTGATTTATAAGACATTTATTTTATGGCAGCGTTATAATCGCTGTTTAGATTTACAAAACATTTATTATAACGACAGCGCTAAAATCGCTGTTTAGACTTATAAAACATTTATGATAACTGTAGCATTATAATCGCTGTTTAGATTTATAACGGTAGCGTTATAATCGTTGTTACCAAATAATTGGTATATAAAAATATAACTTGTACTTATTAATTCAATTAATAAGTAAATAAATAAATAAATAGATTTGATTCAAAATGGAAAGTAAAAATAACTACTTCCCTAAATTTGATATAATCGAATTCCAATAAATAACTCTCTCTCTCTCTCTCTCTCATAATCTATATTCGATTTATATTCTGAAATTTGGAATTTATCTACCATTTCAAGTTACTTCAAATTCCAAATTCATTTTTTAATTTATTCTTTCCTAATCATTACCAAATTCCTTTATAACCATTCCAATCAACAAAATGTTATCATACTTTATTTTATATTCTAAATTTTGAACTAAAACTCATCGTTTTCTTTTAAAACGATTACCCATTTCCCTTTTCATTCAAATTTCAATTTGTATTCATATTTCCAAATCTAAATTTCCTTTATAGATATTTTGCAAAATATTTGCTTTAACCCATTATTCACTTTAATCTTGAATATATTCATATTATATATAGTTTGATTTCATACTTATAAATACTACCTTAAACCCAAATTTTATTTGTAACTTCTATTCAGAATTATTCATATAAGTCTTATTTCTTTTTATTTTAATCATTTAAAATCTCGTTTAACAATTCCTTAATAATTTCTAAGTTTAAATCTTATTTCAAATATTGGTTTCAAAACCGACTTCCACCTTTTCATATAATTCAATTTTGAATATATAATTCAATTTATCCAATGATAAATAATTCACTTAATTTATATTCTTGTTTATAAACAACTTCTTGATTTATCCGCCTGAACCGGTTTCTATTTTCAACTCTATTCGATATTTCACTTCTATTTTGGAAATAAATTCAATTTTTAAATCCCAATATCCTTTTCCAAATTCAAAAGGTATTTCACGGTATCTAAAATACCACATTTCTAGGGTTAGGGTAAACCAAATACAACATATCCAATCATGGATTATTTAACACATTATATATCATAGTCAAATAAAAATAGTAATACAAATGTTGAGGAATCCAGTTGGATCCCTCCAACCTGTTTCCCTACATCCACAGATGTTAATCACATCAATAATATTATTTTCACATGAATATGAAATATCATAGTAACAGAACTAATAATCGATCAACGATATAACTATATCAACCATTTCAACCATTTTTTTCAACCATTCATCCAAACAACCGTCACACAATATAAAATTACTACAAATAAATTTAAAGCGCGTTTATTTAAAAATATAAATGAGCCAGAGCTAGTGAGTTTACTCACCTTGGTTTTCAGTTGACGATGCTGCTTTTCTTTCGTTTAAAATCAAATAGGCTTTTGATTTTATCACAAAATTCCAATAGCTTTGTGCTCATCGAAAATTGTTCCCCATCAAAATTCGTCGTTACGGTTCCAATGGATCTGATCGCTTTCAGTTCTGTTCACTAATATAAAGTTGTATAATTTTAAAATGTTAGACTTAGATTAAAATAAATTTTAAATTATTAATTAAGACTATTAGTTTAATTAATACCTAATTAAATCTTTAACCGTCGTTTAAACACTGTACCGCTAATCGCTCCTTCCTTCACCCATAACCTATTGCTTCTTATTGCCATAGCCGAATTCTATTCCCACAGATATAGCTTCTTCTCCCCATCTCGATTTCCATTTTGATGAAAACAACCACCCCAAACTTTTAGATCCTTCACAACATTCGTTCCCATGTTTTTTTCTTCTAACAAATCACATACACCCTCCCTTGCGTCCACTCTAGTTCCATGACCTCGCTTCTGTCACCTATTTTTACAGTAGACTACTACCCCCAACAACCACAAGTGCCACTCCAGATTCCAATCTACACCGCTCATAACTTCAAGACCATAGTGGTTCCTTTTCACTTCCGTTCGGAATCATGACATGGTAACCATTTTCTTCATCACCCTGTATACTTTTTTTTAATCTAAGATTTCAGCGGTAACACTCCATAACATATATCTTTTTGTTTAAACTCCCATCACTATCATTTGGAATATATGTCTAAAAATTTACTATATTTATTTTATCAAATTGATTTAATATCAAACCTTGTCTTCCAACGAAACGCGACTCGGTCAACCCAAAGCTTCACTTATAAATGTCTTACAGGCCTTTAATCTTTTCTCCAACTAGTCTTCTTCCATGATAAAACTGCTCCCAGCTATACTTCTTCCACATCCGTGCATTTCCCACGTAGGTGCTTTTTCCTTAAACCAATAACACCCCTTACTTCCTCGTAAAAATCTCAACCACCTTTTATACCCATCCCGCTTGACTCCTCTCTATCTTCCTACGAACCATCATCACTATAAACATCCCGCGCGTAAAATAAATCAACTGTTCTACCCACTAGAACAAATAGTGCACAGAATCTGCCTCCATTATCTTCACTGCAAGCATTCTGCACGTTCCCCCATTAATTCGTGCCCAACCCATACAAAGACCCATGCGATAGAACTCTCCTCCAAAAACATCACCATTCATTCCCAACTACCAAGCCCTTTGTCTTAATCAACCTTTTATCAACTTTGAACTCATCCTCAACAATCCGTCTTCGACCAGATAGCTATTGCTATAGAGAAATAACGACTGGTTTTTTTTTTCACCGAATGCACCAAAACTCCTCCGACGAACTCACCTTCCGTCCATGACCTCCACGCTCCTCACCGCACCACCAAAAAGATCTACGGTCGTCCCTTTCACAGCTGCTACGCTTGCTCTAGCTTACTGCGACAAAATGGAGTGCAATAAAGATGCATCACACCATAAATAGGAACCATCGAACTGAAGCTTACTATCCCAGAGATTCAAAGCAATTTGTTTTTTTTTTTAAATTTAGGAATTTCTTCGAATTACTCTTGAATTTTAAAGTTTCGAATGTTTGACTGGAAGGGGAATTTTTGCATTGGCTGAAGAGAAAGAGCAAGGGTTATCTTGTTTTTGTTATTATATAGATTTTAGTGGCTTTCTAAGGAAGGAATTGGGTAGCTTGTTACGCACGGTTTGAACTGGCTTGACACAGACGGTTCTTTATTTGATTGGCATGCACAGTCATAAAAATGCTTGGATAGCATGCTTCCGTGGGGAGCATGTTTTCGTATTTAGCATGGTTTTCGACATTCCATTTAATTTTGAACAAAAGGAAAATTATTATTCGTAGTGTATAAAGGCCATGGAAATTTGAAGTTCATGCCATATTGATTATAAGCAGTTCCGTTTTAAATACAGACCACTACGAACAACAAAAAAATATCATCATGTTGATGTGGTACGATTCCAAAAATATAGTAAAATAGACAAATTAACCTATTTTGTGAAGTTCCAAAAACGCTAAAATAGGGTGTCAATTACGTTGAACAAAATAGTCGTTTATTTTTCCAAATTAAAAATTATAGTAAAATTCTATAAATCAAATTAAGAACACGTCTAAGAAATCATACCATAATTAACTGTTTTGGGATTTTATAAAAATTAATTTTGTTAAAATCAGAGATTGTTCGGAAATTAAATCGATATAATATAAATCGATTCTGAAATAAACAAATTTATTAAAATAAAATATTATTATCATATATATTCAAATAGAATCTACCTGTAGCTTCAAAATAAATAATATTTGGATTTTAACTTGATATTTCACAATAAACTGACGTTCGGATTATTCAAAATCCATTTTTTATAAAATAAATCATTATAATTTATATACGATTCCAAAGCGACTATTTCGAGCTCGTTTTAAATTTAATTATAAATTATACGTTCCTACCATCGTTTAATTAAACAAATTCCTTATAAAAGTCAATTTATATAGCTAATACAACCTTTAAAATAGTTTAAATATTCAAAATTAAACAGCTAAAATCCAGGTCGTTACAAGTGGCAACCACCAGAAGGACACAAACCTATTTACAGGTGTTACGGCGCCTTATTTTCCCAGACAGACCAGACCCATGCACATACATGACCCTATTGGAACGCGCCATCAGAACGCCCCATCCCAAATGAACCACTTATAATTAGCTCAGTAAGCGTGCCCTGACTCCTACCTAGTGCGGGGTCCCCTTTTAATACCAGACTGGGTTACTGACTAATATGGGTCCCGCATAATAGATGACGCAAGTCAAACCCCTAAATTATTAATTAAGACCATTAGTTTAATTAATACCTAATTAAACCTTTAACCGTCATTTAAACACTGTACCACTAATCGCTCCTTCCTTTACCCATAACCTGTTGCTTCTTGTTGCCATAGCCGAATTCTATTCCCACAGGTATAGCTTCTTCTCCCCATCTCGATTTCCATTTTGATGATAACAACCACCCCAAACTTTTAGATCCTTTACAACATTCGTTCCCATGTTTTTTTCTTCTAACAAATCACATACACCCTCCCTTGCATCCACTCTAGTTCCATGACCTCGCTTCCGTCACCTATTTTTATAGTAGACTACTACCCCCAACAACCGCAAGTGCCACTCCAGATTCCAATCGACACCGCTCACAACTTCAAGACCATAGTGGTTCCTTTTCACTTCCGTTCTAAATCATGACATGGTAACCATTTTCTTCATCACCCTGTATACTTTCTTTTAATCTAAGATTTCAGCGGTAACACTCCATAACGTATATCTTTTTTTTAAACTCCCATCACTGTCATTTGGAATATATGTCTAAAAGTATACTATATTTATTTTATCAAATTGATTTAATATCAAACCTTGTCTTCCAATGAAACGCGACTCGGTCAACCCAAAGCTTCACTTATAAATGTCTTACAGGCCTTTAATCTTTTCTCTAACAAGTCTTCTTCTAAGACAAAACCGCTCCCAGCTATACTACTTCCACATCTGTGCATTTCCCACATCGGTGCTTTTTCCTCAAACCAATAACACCCCTTACTTCCTCGTAAAAATATCAACCACCTTTTATACCCATCCCGCTTGACTCCTCTCCATCTTCCTTCGAACCATCATCACTATAAACATCCCGCGCCTAAAATAAATCAACTGTTCTACCCATTACAACAAACAGTGCACATAATCTGCCTCCATTATCTTCACTACAAACATTCCGCACCTTCCCCCATTAATTCGCGCCCAACCTGTACAGAGACCCATGCGACAGAACTCTCCTCCAAAAACATCACCATTCATTCCCAACTACCAAGCCCTTTGTCTTAATCAACCTTTTATCAACTTCAAACTCATCCTCAACAATCCGTCTTCGACTAGATAGCTAACGCTATAGAGAAATAGCGACTGTTTTTTTCATCGAATGCACCAAAACTCCTCCGACGAACTCACCTTCCACCCATAACCTCCACGCTCCACGATCCGCACCGCACCACCAAAAAGATCTCCAGTCATCCCTATCACAGCTACTACGCTTACTCTAGCTTACTGCGACAAAATGGAGTGCAATAAAGATGCATCGCACCATTAATAGGAACCATTGAACTAAAGCATACTATCCCAGAGATTCAAAGCAATTTGTTTTTTTTTTCAAATTTAGGAATTTCTTCGGATTACTCTTTAATTTTAATGTTTTGAATCTTTGATTGGAAGGGGAATTTTTGCATTAGCTGAAGAGAAAGAGCAAGGGTTGTCTTGTTTTTGTTATTATATAGATTTTAGTGGCTTTCTAAGGAAGGAATTGGGTAGCTTGTTTCACACGATTTGAAATGGCTTGACACAGACGGATCTTTATTTAATTGGTACGCACAGTCATAAAACTGCTTGGATAGCATGCTTCCGTGGGGAGCACGTTTTCGTGTTTAGCATGGTTTCCGACATTCCATTTAATTTTGAACGTAAGGTAAACTGTTATTCGCAGTGTATAAAGGCCATGAAAATTTGAAGTTCATGCCATATTGATTATAAGCAGTTCCGTTTAAATACAGACTACTACGGACAACAAAATAATATCATCATGTTGATGTGGTACGATTCCAAAAATGTAGTAAAATAGACAAATTAACCTATTTTGTGAAGTTCAAATAACGCTAATATAGGGTGTCAATTACGTTGAACAAAATAGTTGTTTATTTTTCCAAATTAAAAATTATAGTAAAATTCTATAAATCAAATTAAGAACACGTCTAAGAAATCATACCATAATTAACTATTTTGGGATTTTATAATAATTTATTTTGTTAAAATCAGAGGTTGTTCGGAAATTAAATCGATATAATATAAATCGATTCTGAAATAAACAAATTTATTAAAATAAAATATTATTATCATATATATTCAAATAGAATCTACCTGTAGCTTCAAAATAAATAATATTTGGATTTTAACTTGATATTTCAAAATAAACTGACGTTCGGATTATTCAAAATCCATTTATTTATAAAATAAATCGTTATAATTTATATACGATCCCAAAGCGACTATTTCGAGCTCGTTTTAAATTTAATCATAAATTATACGTTCCTACCATCGTTTAATTAAACAATTTCCTAATAAAAATCAATTTATATAGCTAATACAACATTTATAACAGTTTAAATATTCAAAATTAAATGGCTAAAAATCCAGGTCGTTACAAGTGGCAACCACCAGAAGGACACAAACCTATTTACAGGTGTTACGGTGTCTTATTTTCCCAGACAGACCAGACCCATGCACGCACATGACCCTCTTGGAACGCGCCATCGGAACGCCCCACACCAAATGAACCATTTATAATTAGCTCAGTAAGCGTGCCCTGACCCCTACCTGGTGCGGGGTCCCCTTTTAATACCAGAATAGGTTACTGACTAATATGGGTCCCGCATAATAGATGACACAAGTCAAACCCCTAAACTTGTGTCCCTAATCTACTAGGATTTCCATAGGTTAAGTTTTACACAGGTTAATAGTGTCCCTACAACCCCAACAGATTAGTAAGTTTACTTAACCCCCAACATATCAAATAGATTACATAAGTGACATACAACCCTATTAACATGTTCCTACGTGTTTACATGTTCATACATCCAGTATTTCAGTTATATTCCATAGTATAAGTTATGCCCCTAAATTTTTGTCACATTCATTGTATAGGTTATGCCCCTAAATTACCATTCCCAATCATTCCCAATTAATCCCAATTCCGTTCGTACGCATATTTCAATGGCATTGGACTAGGCTCGAAGGTAGCCAAGGCTACAAAAATAAAAAGGGAAAGAGAGAAAAGAACAGAATAGGCATAAAACAAAAATAAGCATATAATAACTGAGATGGGCATATGATAGCAGAAATAGGCATGTAAGAACTGAACAGCGGATCCGGTGTACATGTAATAACTAGAATGATTAGGTACGAATCAGATTCTTAACGGGCATCGGTTTTAGATCCAGATTTATAAACATGTCAGGATTACTTGTTAAATGTTTATATCTAAAAATAACATGAACTCATATAGACTGTATCTAAAGAATAGAGAATGATATGTTAAAGTTGCAGAAGAGATTCTTGTGTACGTATACGCCGTTTTTAAAGAAAAATAGGCTAATTCAATCCAAGATGGGGAAGCATCTCGTTGTCTCCATTGTTAAGGCGAATAAAACAATAGAAATGTTGTCCTATATATAGCCTACTGCCAACGAGCCTTATTCAGAAACAAGTCCAGGTTCAGTAAATGAACCTGGATGGATCTAGGGTTGGTCGGCCCTAGTGTCGACCCTAGGGTCAACACCCCTGGGGCATGGGTCGACCCCCAACGGGTCTCAATCCAGCGTCCCGTTCCCACTTTGATTTTGAACTATTTTGAAATTTCTAGTTTGATTTATTTAAATATATTTCTCTTATATTTATACAAACTTTAAACCTTAATATCTTCTTCATACGATGTCCGTTTTACGCAAACTCCGAGTCTATCTCAACCGTCTACTCGTCCATTAATCACAGGCATCCATTGTCCTTAAGGGATTTCTAATGCTTGTATGAACATATGTAGTGGTGTGTGTATACATCCTTACACTAATGCGAAAAATTAGGTGGTCTACTGATTCAGTTGACCTCCTTAATGCAATGTATGTTAGCGCCATGAATCCAATATGTATGCAAACAGTCCTAGTATATCTTGTAAACGCTATATGCATGCACAATCATTCATCCAAATGAAACACCCATATGATGATACAATCATTTCCATTCATAAAATTTAAAAATGCACAAATATCCATATGCAATATGTGAGTGATTGAGCCAATATAGTGCCTAATGTGTGTGTATATGCATCCACAAGCAATCACTAGAAAACATTTGCATCCACTTGCATCCATCAAACATAACATGTCTCAAACACATGTTTACACTATTGGTTTTCTACCTAAAGGTCGAAGATCCGAACGATAGGATATATTCAAATGACAGAAGCAAGTATGTATAAAAGTTTGAAAAGAGAAGTTAAGAACATACCCTTGAAAGGAAAAGGGCACGAAGCACGAATCATGTCTTTGGTCTCCCAAGTTGCATCTTTGCGGTCTTCTCTCCATTGAACTTTCATCAGTTTGACTTCTCGGTTGCGAAGCTTCTTAACATCTGATCCAAGTATACGGGTAGGAACTCGTCTAACAGTCGCCTCCCGCTCTACCTCTACTTCCTCAAGCATGCTCGGCTCAACTACCTCAGCTGTATCGTGCAAACACTTACGCAAACGAGAAACGTGGAAAACTTCATGAACACCCATCAATCTCTCTGGTATCTTTACTCTATAGGTCATTTGACCTATTCTTTCCACTATGGGAAATGGCCCTATGAACCTTGGCGCCAACTTCCCTACTGATCCAAAGTGAACCACATTCCTCAAAGGTGATACTTTGATGAAAACCATGTCTCCCACCTCCAACTCAATATATGTCCTTCTCTTATCTGCATAGGACTTTTGCCAACCCTGAGCTGTCTTCATGCGTCTGCGGATAAGATCAATCTTTTCTGAAGTTTCTCTAATCATCTCAGGTCCAAGTAGAAGCCTATCCATAGACTTCCACCAACAAGTCGGGGACCTACAAGGTTGTCCGTACAATGCCTCGAAGGGCACCATGCCTATACTAGCCTGATAACTATTGTTGTAGGCGAACTCAATAAATGGAAGATGCTCCTCCCAAGCCCCTCCGAAGTCTAGGATACACAACCTCAAAAGAACCTCAAGAACTCGATTCACCCTCTCAGTCTGTCTAGCGGTCTGAGGGTGATATGCGGTGCTCAAACACAACTATGTACCTAATGCCTCTTATAGGCTCTTCTAGAACTCACTAGTGAAGATGTGATCATGATCACTCACTATGCTAGAAGGTACTCCATGTAGACAGACAATCTCACGAAGATAAACTGATGCTAACCATGCTGTCGTTCTCTTTCTCTTAAAAGGAATAAAATGAGCGCTCTTAGTAAGCCTGTCCACTATAACCTAAATACTGGTGATGCCTTTCCTCGATCTAGGAAAACCATCGATGAAATCCACAGAGATGCTCTCCCACTTCCACTGTGGGACCTCCAAAGGATGAAGCAAACCACCAGGCTTCCTCTACTCAGCTTAACTTGCTGGCAAACCAAACATCGAAAGACAAACTCCACTACATCTTTCTTCATTCCAACCCAAAAGAAAACCCTCTTCATATCTCTATACATTTTATCACCGCCGGATGGATAGTCATCCTAGAATAATGGGCTTCCTCAAGGATTGTCTTCAACAGACTACCAACCTGGGGAACACAAAGCCTTCCATCCCGCCGTAACCATCCTCTATCATCCACAGAATATCTAATGAGGTGACTAGAAGTCTCCCTTTTACTGAGCCTATTCATAATGTCTACTATCATTGATTCCACTCGCTGCAAAGATCCTATCTGATCCATAAGAGTAGGTCGCACCTCTAAGGATGCCAACAAATCAGGTGTAAGATTCATAAATGGCCTAAAATCGAAGGTCGATATGTAATCCAAGCTCCGCCTCTCTGCAAATAGAGGACTCAAAGTCATCCTCTGCTTACTCAACGCGTCCGCCACCACAACCGTTGCCATGGGCATAAGCAATCTCAAAGTCATAGGACGCAAGGAACTCCATCCATCTCTGTTGTCTTAAATTGAAATCCTTCTACGAGAACAAATACTTGAGATATTTACGGTCCGTGTATAACTCGAACCTCTCTCCATGTAGATAATGTCGCCAAGACTTAAGTGCGAACACTATAGCAGCCAATTCCGAATCGTGAGTGCGGTAGTTTTTCTCATGAATCTTCAACTGTCTACTTCCATAGCATACTGCCCTTCCCTCTTGCATCAAAACGACACCGAGTCCTGTACTACATGCCTCAGTATACACTATGAACAACTTGCTCCCATCAAGCAATGTCAAAACTAAGGTTGTTGTTAGATCCCTCTTTAATCGCTGAAATGCATCTTCACAATCAATAGTCTAAGCAAAGGTCAGATTCTTCTTCGTCAGTCTAATGAGTGGGGTTGATATCCTTGCGAAGTCCTTAATAAACTTCCTGTAGTAGCCTACTAAACCGAGAAAAATTCTCACCTCCGTTGCATTCTTTGGAACTTTCCACTCTTGAACTGCAACTAGTTTTGCGGGATCCACCGCTATCCCTTCCTTGGAGACCACATGCCCTAAAAATCTCACCTCCTTTCTCCAAAAGTGGCAGTTGGAAAATTTCTTCTTAAGCTTGTGTGCTCTGAGAGTCCTCAAGACCTCTTCTAAATGTTGGGAATGCTCTTCTTCATTCTTCGAGAAAATCAGAATGTCATCCACAAAGGCCACAACGAATTTATTTAGAAACTCCCTGAACACCCTATACATCAGATCCAAAAAATACGCGGGTTAATACGTCAAACCAAAAGGCATGACTAGACACTAAAGTGACCATATGGAGTTCTGAAAGTGGTCTTTTCTATACTGTCTTTGGCCACCCTCAACTGATGAAATCCTATAGCCAAATCCAACTGAGAAAAAACAGATGCACCAATAAGCTAGTCAAACAGATCATCTATCCTTGGAAGTGGGTGCCTATTTTTTTAGTGAGCTTATTCAACTCTCTATAATCCACACATAAGCGAAGCGAGCCATCCGCCTTAGTTGCAAAGACGACTGGAGCACCCCATTTTGATATGCTCCGCCTAATAAACCCCTTCTCAATTAGCTCCCCTACTTGCTTGCTGAGCTCCCTCCTTTCCCTAGGAGCCATATGGCACACAGGAAATGCAACTGGCTTCGCATTATCCACCAAATATATCTGGAAATCAATCTCATGCCTTGGAGGTAAGCCCTTAACCTCATCAAAAACATCTAAATACTAATAGACTATAGGTACAGATCGCAAATCATCTATAGAAGCATCAAGTGACTCTAGGAAACTAAGCATGACAGACTCCCTTGGGTCACAGAAAATATCAAGAGTCCTCCCATGGAAAGTCAAAAGTCTAACGACCCTCCTCTCACAGTCTATAATGGCACCATACATGGCTAGCCAATCCATCCCTAGAATCAAATTGTAGCCCATGAAACCAAGCACATATGCGTCACACTCAAACTCGACGCCCAACACAGATATCCTCAAACCCTGACAAATCATAGACAGATGAGCCATGCCCCTAATAGGGTTTGAGACAATAACGGGATAAGAAACAATACTAGTACTAAGGTGTAGAGACTCAACCATAGAATCAGATATAAAAGAATGAGAAGCGCCATAATAAAAAAGAGTCATAACTTGATGATTGGAAAGATAAATCAAACCTTCAACAAAAGCTTTCCTACCTTTGTCTAGTATGCTAGCCTCGAGAGCATGCACCTTCCCCCTAAAAGGTCCTGCCCTTTGCCCCTGTCATTGCTTCTTCGGGCATTCCTTACTATAGTGTCCAGTTTCACCGCATTTGAAACAAGAATTCTTCCTTTTCTGCAATCCTTGATCACATGACCCAAGCCCCCACAACCATGACATTTCTTTTTAGCATTGTCGTTCTTTCCATCTTTCTTCTGCTGTTCTTTCTTAGGCCATACTTTCTTGTTTTGCACCTGCTCAGTCTTAGCCTCCTTTTTCTCATCTTTACCATCTTCGTACATCAATGCCATATCGACCAGCCTTTCAAAAGTAATCCCCATCGGAATGTGAGATAACGCCAATGCTTAAAGGGGTTGATTCAATCCTCTTGCAAACCTCAAAGCTTTCTTGTGCGGGGTATTCACTAGGTACAAACCAAACCTTGCCAACTAATTGAATTTATTGACATACTCTTTGACAGTCATGCTTCCTTGCTTAAGTGCCAGGAATCTCTCCATCTGCATACTCTCTTCTGCCTGAGAAAAAACTTCATTTCGAATCTCTGTCAAAAACTATCCTAAGTCTCTACTGGACTCCCTGCTTATGTCACTACCCACCAGAATGAAGCCTCATCCTTCAGCTGCTATGCGGCCAACTGAATCTTCCTACGGTCGTCAACCTCAAAAATCCCAAATAACTCCTCCATCTCTTTAAGCCAATTCCATGCTTCCACAAAGCTTTCAGTTCTATGAAATGGTTTTCCTCCCAAAGTACAGAAGTCCTTACATATCTTAGAGAAATTATCCGCTTATGGAGGAGGGGGAACAACGGCTGCAGCTGGGGGAGGGAAGTTTGCTTGGCCTTCGGCAGGCGCCGTGACCTCAAGATATCTATGGAACCAAGCCCGTATCTGAACGCCCTTGGGAATATTCGGTTTCCCAAAAATGCTGAAAAGAAAAGGAAAAGGGATTCAAATAGAGATTCGAAAGATATTTTATATGGCTTTGGGGAATATGTTTTTCAAAAACAAACTTTCCTTTGAAAATACTTTCTTTTTGAAACCTTTTGAAAACAATTTTCAAAACCTTTTATCCGATCTTGTAACCTTCAGCTCTGATACTAAATGCGACCCCCACGTCCGTTAATGTCACTCTTTAACAGAATGCATTAATTTCGGTGAAGCGTTATAGGTAAACAGAAAAAAAAAATCACAAGACAGATATATAAAATAACAGCAGAAACTAAAACTTTATTTTTCAGCAGAAAACATCATGGTCTCAAAATCTAGTTACAACATTAAATAGAAATACTAGAATAAAATACATCAAATAAAAGCATCTGTCTTGCGCTAAAAACCATCAGAGTATAGAAGTAAAAAATCCATAATCCCCATAAGTAACCATAAACAAGTAAACAAAAAGTCAAAGCGGTATATCGAAGCAAATCCGAATCCAACCAGAAATAGAAGAGAGAGAGTCCTAATCAAGCCTGAGCGTTCCCACCCTGAGAACCTGGGGGAGGGGGGAGGAAGAGAGAGAAAAGAAACAAAACGGGTCAGACATATAGTCTGGCGAGTCCAATTACTTTTAGCATATAAATAAGTAAAAGTATCATGACAAGCATATAAACTAGATGAGAGATAACAATATCATATAACAGGTATGAACAGGATGGACAAGGTAAATAGAATAGATGATGCTTCTCATATACTTTTCTCTGCACCAATACCAGTATATTGAATTAAGTGTTTTCCAATTACTTAATAGAAACATAGTGATCCCAACAGAACATAAATGGTAGACTTAGGTGTACTTCTAGCAATGGGTTTTACCCCAAACAGAAATAATAGGTACCTAAATAGAAATAACAGATGTTACCCCATACAGATATAACAGGTGCATAAACAGAACTAGATGTACACTAATTACTACCCCTAATGATCCGCTCTCTACTATGTAAGTACCCTGTATCGGCCCCTCGGTAGGGTGTACTACTAAGTGAAGTGGCAACCACCAGAAGGACATATATCTATTTACAAGTGTTATGGCGTCTTATTTTACTAAACAAACCGGACCCATGCACACACACGACCCCATTGGAACACACCATTATAATACCGTCCCAACTGAACCACTTATAATTAGCTTAGTAAGCATGCCCCGACCCCTACCTAGTGCGGGTCCCTTTTTAATACCAGAATGGGTTATTAAGTAATATGGGTCCCACACGACAGATGATACAAGTCAAACCCCTAAACTTGTGTTCCCTATCAATTAGGATTTCCATAGGTTAAGTCTTACATGGGTTAATAGTGTCCCTACAACCCCAATAGATTAACAAGTTTACTTAACCCCCAACATATCAAATAGATTACATAAGTGACATATAGTCCCACGAACATGTTCCTACGTGTTTACATGTTCATACACCCAGTATTTCAGTTATATTCCACAATATAAGTTATGCTCCAAATTTTTGTCACATTCATAGTACAAGTTACACCCCCAAATTACCATTCTCAATCATTCCAAATTAATCCCAATTTCGTCTGTACACATATTTTAGTGGTATTGGCCCAGGCTCGAAGGTTGCCTAGGCTATAAAAATAAAAAGGAGAAAAGAGGAAGAACATAATAGGCATAAAACAAAACAAGCATATAATAATTGAGATGGGAATAAGATAGCGAAAATAGGCATATCAGAAATACGCATATAAGAACTGAACAACAGATCAGGTGTACATGTAATAACAGGACTAATTAGGTACAAATCAGATTCTTAACAGGCATAGGTTTTAGATACAGATTTATAAACATGTCAGGATTACTTATTAAATGTTTATATCTAGAAATAACATGAACTCACGGAGACTGTATCTAAAGAACAGAGAATGATATGTTGAAGTTGCAGAAGAGATTCTTGTGTACGTATACGTAGTTGTTGAAGAAAAATAGGCTAATTCAATCCAAGATGGGGTAGCATCTCGTTGTCTCCATTTTTTTAGGTGAATAAAACAATATAAATGTTGTCCAATATATAGCCCACTGCCAACGAACCTCGTTCAGAAACAAGTCTAGGTTTAGGAAATGAACCTGGATGGATCTGGGGTGGGTCGACCCTAGGTCAACACTTCCCAGAGTGTGTCGACCCTAGGGTCGAACCCCAACAGGTCTCAATCCCGCATCCCTTTCCCGCATTAATTTTGAACTATTTTGAAATTTATGGTTTGATTTTTTTATGTATATTTTTCTTACATGTATACGAACTTCAAACCTTAATATCTTCTTCATACGATGTCCATTTTACGCAAACTCGGAGTCTTCTAAGCAGAATTCTGAGTCGAACGCAATAGTACGGCTCATTTTACTTAACTCCCCATATTTAATTAAGTTTTCTTTAGTTTATCTTTATAGTGCCTTTTAAAATTACGAGGTGTTACAGGTGGTGCTATAAGGTTGTAGGTCACCTTTTGGAAACTCCAAGTATTAGTCCAAGTAGTCGAGAGTTCTTGTTCCAATTTTCTACAATCAATTCGCTATAGACCAGTTCGTAATTCGCTTCGAATTGTTTTATGTGACTTCTTGATAGTCAATGTCCTGTATTGGTTCGCCGGTTGAGGCGACATGTCTGTGTTGGAGTGTATGACCAAATTTGATTTATTAATCAAGTATGGGTCATCCTTTCGTGAATACTTTGCATAGGAGGTTGGTGGTTTCACTGGTGTGAGCGATCAACTAGAGGCAGATCTCATCCGAGGAGGATGATGGCTTAGTGAGGTTGATTAGTGGGCTCTTGGTGCTTAAACCCATACCCGGTGTTGGTACTTGCCCTGTGTGTAGAGATGAATTATGGAGACG
This sequence comes from Allium sativum, assembly GCA_030737875.1. Lineage (NCBI taxonomy): Eukaryota > Viridiplantae > Streptophyta > Magnoliopsida > Asparagales > Amaryllidaceae > Allium > Allium sativum. The sequence goes on along the minus strand of CM060919.1, from coordinate 560,103,293 downwards.
TATGTGTTGATTTTCGTTTCTGTTTCGTCGATTGCTCCCTTGAGAGGAGAAATGGGATACGATGTCGCAACTTGAGATATGTTCTCCACCAAGGGTGTTTCCATGCTTATTTTATTTTGACGTCAGGATTTCACTATTCCATCTTATCTGGTAGTGATGGACGGAGTTGAGTTTGGGACTGGTGATTTTTTTTGTCTTCTTTGATTTTGACTTATCATGTTTAGGGATTAGTTAGACCATATTTTTATAACATCCTGTGTTTGTAGCAAAGAAATAAGACTATGGATGACTGCAACATTCATAGGATTAGTTTCAGGCCTCGAGGTGGGGGATTGTTACAACATGCTGTTTATACTTGGCAGTACACATGGTTTGCCAAAACTTATGTCATCGAGTTATTTTTGTACAGCTGTTAGCTTAGTTGCTATTGATTGCATAGATTCAATTAAGTCTAGTAACCGAGTACAAAGTTTTCTTATTAGGTCGATATGAAAGGGAAGTGATAGTGAGAGGTTGTTGATGACGATAGTAGACTAGGACATTTTGCAATCTTGTAGTGAGTTGTCCTTGATCGAGCGAGAGCAGAGAGCGAGTCACTTACGGTTGGACGACAACCGACTGAGATGTCGAGTCTCTAGTAGCAAGTCATCATCTAAGCTGGTAGCTCGAGAGTATCTAGACACGTTTGATGAGGTGACCAGATTGCCACTATGTTGAGTTGAGGTCGGTATTGATTAGTCTATTGATAGTGGACTGATGGCTATGCCTTGAGGTTTGAGAACGAGAGATGAGCTGATATCCATTCTCGATTGGTGATGGCTAGTTAGTTTAGATCTAAGTTGTGAGAAGTGATTTTCTCGATTGGATTTCGTGAAGGGATTGATTCAACAGGAATGTTGGTTGGTGTATGCCGATTTCAACATCCTATGCTGCTTTGAATAGGATTGGTTGGTTATGTGGTTTGGGATGACCAGCGAGTTGACATATTTTGTGAGTTTCTTGGATCGTATTCCAGGATTGCGAGGAGAGTAGATTGTCGCGTGTTAGCCAACGATTGAAGGGGCTCGTGATGGAGTATTCGACTCTTGGTTTAGAGTCGATCGCGATAGAGTCACTATGGAGAGTTCACAATGGTAATAGAGACTGCCTTGGAGTTCTTGGGGGTCACTATTTATTAGGATGGAGTTGGAGTTATTGGTGATGTTACAATTAAGGTTTCTCCTTTCCATATGGGACCCTGACCATTATGAATATTGATAGTCAGATTCCTAACCTCCTAGTGTTGTTGTGATGGGGATGTACCAATTTGCAGAGCTGTATTCCACCAATGGGTGTTGCTCAGTCTTATTACTAGTCTTGGAGAGCAGTATTCCACCAGTGGCTATTGCTAAATCTTATTATTGGTCATGGATTCAGGTTTTGAAGTGTTGTACAAATTTCACCATCGTGGTTTATTCCGTATTGAAGTGGAGTTGTTCCGGTGTCGTTGGAGGTATTTGGACACTCATTTCTTGATGAGTGGATGATCAGCTAGTTAATGCTGAACGGAAAGAGCCGTGTAGTTCTTCATAGCTGCTTGAGATTCCCATGTAGACGCGTAAGAGATTTTAGATGGTTTTCATTAATCGATTGCCAAGGATTTGAGGGTAGCATGATAGCGCTTGAGTTGTGCTCGATTCGATGATGGGAGATGCATAAGTTATTTCCTTTATTTAGCGGAATGGCAACCATTATTGTCAAGTCATATGTGGATTTGTTGTCTTGTGTTGATTAGATTAGTATCCTTTATGCAAGGTTAAACATGGATGTTGTTTATCATGATTGCTATTATTTTGTTATGCTTGTTTGATGGTTGATACTTGGCATGACCACTTATGCTTACATGATTGCTGTATTGTTTTATTGTAGCCCATTCATTTCCATACATGACTTGACACATTGTTTTTCTTTGTTTGTTTCTACTACCTTTGTCTAATCCTCTTTGTTGAGTACATGTTTAGGTACATGAAGCATGAGTTGATTTTGTTTGGATGCACACTTGCTTCTATTTGCATCTAAATACTAAGCTTCCTTTTAAAAAGAGGTATGCAGTAGATGCAATGTTTTGGTTTTTTAATTTGTTGCATTTTAGTGATATTAGGCTCCATGTATGGGTAGCCACTTTTGGGCTTTGTTTTCTTTTGATGGTTCGGGCCTTGCATGACATGTTTGGATTTTTCCGGATCATGGAGTACATGGGAGGTGCTACCAAAAAATTTCGTGAATTTTGCCATGTTTGTAAAGTAATTGAATGTACGATGCTAAGTTGAATTGTCTTCCAAATTAGTGGGTTGTCACTTTGTTCCCATTACATGTAGGGTTGGGAATAAATGTACAACTTAGGTGATTTTGGGTTGTGGTTATAATAAATGATGGGAATTTTGGCTTCATGTCAAATTACAAAACCAATCCCTTTGTTATGATCGCTTTCTTGGGTGGTTGTTGAGAGTGATACAGGACAATTCAGTTTGTATCATTGCTTACTTGAGAGTGTTGGGTTGTGTTTTTAGTCCTTGAGGATTCCAAGGACGAAATCCTAGGAGGGTAGAATGTAACTACTAGTATGTTAAAGATTGTATATTTAAATCTTAATCGTTAATTAATCGAGTGACGGTTCCAAAAGGTGATTTTTTACAAATGATCGAATAAGGGATTGAGACTGGTTCCCTTGGGTTTGTATAGTTCGTTATGTGAATAAAAAATGTAAGGATCATTATATTTCGAGTTCCTCGATCTTGAAATATACGTAAAATTACCGTTTCGGGAAACAGTCTTGGATTTCGATGAGACTTCTACCATCAGAACCAATCCTTGTAATGATGCACAATGTTAAGTTTCGTGGAGAATGAACTTTTCGTTTATTTGTGTGTAAGTAAAACGCGCACATCGTTTTAGTTTGAAACTGAAATAAAATCAAGAGATTAAAATAGTAGTTTATCCTAAACTCTAAAATTCTATTGGGCGGTCACTATTCTTTATACTGTAGCTTTATCTCCTTCTTTTGAAATGGCCGCAAAATCTAATTACTTCAAAAATTCAAAGCTCCTAATTTACTTCACTTAAAATCTTGATTCTATGCTCTTTGAAATCAGCTTAATAACCCTAATCCACCCACACCTGTTTGGTGAGGTTCGGTGATGATGATTTCAGTGGCTCCTAACCTTGGGTTTTGATTTGTGCGGCCTCGAGGCGGCGATAGGTAGAGCAGCGATCAGATTTGGGTTCATGGTTGGAAGATGCATCTGGGGACAAAGTCTAATGGTTTTCAAACTCCTCTGGTGGCATGCGATAATTTTTGTAACAACCCGGAAAATTCGAGCCAGTTTGAACAGCGAAGTAAAAATTCGATTTTTACATAGGTAGTGAAAGCGGGCAACGAAGGTAACAAAAAGGCGAGAACGAAGAAGATTTATATCAAAGAAGAGTCAAGATGTTTGGATAGCTTTCGGTGAGAATTTCTCACCTTTCAATTTCTTTTTCTAGTTATATATATATACTAGGATGCAGACGGTGCTTAGTAGCACCCGACACAATCGTCCACAGACCATGGACTTGTTTGTTTGATTGCAAAGATTAGTTAGATCATTTGATTGAAATTGAACTGTGTGGTGAAATGAAATTGATTTGATTGATGTGTGAATGGCGTGGGCCTTCACTAGACCGGGGATAAGGCTAGGCCTCGTCCCGTTTCTAGTATCGTGCCGTTATGCTGCCGAAATTTTCTAAAATATGTTAGAAAAATAAAAATATCATTTTATTTAAAGAATGAACTGAATAGAAATTCATAAGTTAAAATAAAATGTTTTATCGTTAAAATATATAATTTTTAATGTGAATATGAATAAATAAATATTCATTTACAAACCCGATGGTTTGTTTATGTACACCTATTTGAAGGACATTGATTGGGTCGATAAATTTTACACATCGCCCAACTGCACAAATAAAATATTTGTTTGATTGTTTGAAACCCCACACGGGTGTTAGGATGAAATATGCAGTTCACTCATCCTGATTGATTAAAGATGTCGATCGATTAATTGGCAGGCTGTTATAAGCGTTAGATATCTATATTTGATGCTTATACAGTGTAGTGCACTTTGGTTGATGGTTGATTATTTTTCAATGCTATTATACATGTGTTGTATGAAAATCCATATAATTAACTTTATATGGTAATTGATTGGGCCTCATTCCAATTTGAAAAATAAAGAATATTATAAAATAAAGGTTCATGTGTTGACAGTACTCATCCGTTGAGATTAGTCATGTGTTGAACGAAATATTTTGGTAATAAAATTTACATCTTTATCAATATAAAATAAAGGTTCATGTGTTGACAGTACTCATCCATTGAGATTGGTCATGTGTTGAACGAAATATTTTGACAATAACAAATATTTTGAAAAAAAGAAATATTTGAAATAGAATATTTGAAAATAGAAATTTAGGAAGCCGTGTTAATTAGATTGACGCCATTTTGACGTAAACGATATTTATATCGATTTTAAACGATTTCGAAATGAATTGAATTGAAAACGATTTCGAAATGAATTGAATTGAAAACGATTTCGAAATGAATTGAATTGAAAACGATTTCGAAATGAATTGAATTGAAAACGATTTCGAAATGAATTGAAAACGAATTCAAATGGAATTGAAAGCGAATTGAAACGAATTCAAATTGAATTGAAATTTGAATTGAATAGAAATGAATTTTAAAACGAATTTATAAAGAAGAATTCAATTTTGATTTGAATTGAAATGGAAGTTGAAATTGCTTTTGAAACGAATTTTAAAACTATTTATATAATTCGTTTTAAATAGGAATCGACGAAATATATATTATATATATATTATATATATAATATAATGGCCTGAATAGAACGCGCCGCGCCGCGGCAGTTCGCGAATTTCGACCATTTATTTCAAACGGACATTACGGGAGATCCGACCGTCGGATTCTCCTAAAACCGGAACCGTTGGGTTCGTATCGAAAAGAGCTTTCTAACGATTAATGGAAATTAGAAATCTAACGGTTGGATTTGGAATTATGTCCAAATCAAATTTGAAAAAGGTCGCTGTGAGTGCAGTTCGATGGCCATTGATGGAAATCGACTGTACGGGCCTTGATAAAATTATTAAAAATAGTAATAATTTGTGTAAAATCATAAGAAATGATTTAGAAAGAATTGGGAGGAGAAACTCTATATTTGAAAAGTTAAAAATAGATGTTTATCAAAATGAACTAGTTTTGAACTAGAACTATAATTCTATTTTTTTTATATAAATAAATTGAATTTGAAAAGGGTTTTAAAAATAACCAGAATTTCCAATAATTATATTGGAATGGATTTGAATCGAAATTGTCTTCGAAATATTGTGAGATTAGATTTCGTGATGATACAGATGTTGTTATGGGAATTTGAAAGATATATATATATCGTTATTTCCAATGCGATATTTGTTAGTCGTAGAATTTGATATTGAATATAAGCCGGTATATTTTCTATTCAGAGCCTTGTATTGAATATCAAATGTGATTTGGGTTTGTCGTGAATGGTGTCTTCACTAACACTGTTCTTGAACCCAGTTGAGAAAAGATTAAATCTTTTTATTTAGATTTAATGAAGTGTACCAATTAAATAATATTTAATTGGAATTGAATTGATATTGATTTTTGGGTTTATCGGGAACAGTGTTTTAAATAACACTCGTTCTTTAACCCGATAATTAATGGAATGTGACTTTGGGTTTATCGTGAACCGTGTTTTAAATGACACGGATTCTTTAACCCAGTTAACGATTAAAACTAAGTGGAGTTTTAATGAATCTTTAATTAGATTGAAATGATCGAGAATGGAGTATCACAGTTTTGCTCCAGGCGATAGTTAAATCTTTAATTAGATTTGAACGTGAAATGGTAATTGAATTTACCGATAACACCGTGGTGTTAGATATGAAGTATTACCAGTTTTACTTCATGGGATGAATAGGTTGGGATTGGGAAATTAAAATAAATGATTACTTCGGTAAGGTTCGTTAATCCCGACTAGTTGAATCGAAATTCAAAAGAAAATTAGAGAATAAATTCAAGGAATTTATCTTGGATAAAATTAATGGGAACCTTTCCCTATGAATGTAAAATTTAGAAACTAACTGTCGGTTAGCCAAGCAGAATGGTTTTCTGGATATTGATCTGATGTTGGTTTCGGCCTTCGGGGTTAATATTTGGGAAATTATTCTCTTGATTAATTTACGGTTAGTGACTGATAAATTGGAATGAGGCGTATGTTGTGTTTGTGTAACACTTATTTAAAATATACGCGAGTTATACGGAAAGACCGGGTTTATCCCATTCTGAATAACTGATACGACGATAAGTCGTAGATGAAAACGGTGGTCGAAGACCGGAAGTCTTCACATCGTTTGGGTAATTACTGATGATCTTGATTGGGCTGTACACCCAAGAAGATGGAAACAGTTAGTGATCGTCCAGACGTACTTGGAGATCGATGGATATGCGAGGTACTAGGTGCCTCCAGTTTCGTTCAGACCCAGAACGGACTTGTAAATGGACTGTGTGTCTGACATTGGATTTTAGTCCGTGTGATTGATCTCTATTAAATATATATCTGTTTGGCGGCGGAGAATTTATTCTCTTGCTTAACGCCCTTCTCTGAGACGTACGAGCTCAGGGGTTATATATTGATGGATATCAAACGCATGGAGTGAATTGCCTGTGTGGCATGCCTAAGTGGCAATTGATCAAGGCTTCTGTTGAAAAGCAAAGTCTTGTGGTGATGATCAAAGCACGGCCTTTGTGGCGTAGCTTTGTGTAACGTTTACTTCGCGAGTTTCACACCCGGTATGAACCAAAAACGGGAGAGGACATCAGGGAGGACTTGCGTTTCTTTCTAGCTAAAAAGTGGCGTCAGTGGTTTTACACGCCCTGACGAGTTTGACTTATGTGGTGGTTGCTGTTGCGAGGCGCCTCGGATTGATCGGTCGTTCTCGAACCGATGGAGTCATTTAGTTGGCTCATTTACGCCCCAAAGGGCGGAGAGACGTATTGTTCAGGCATAATAATCCACATCGGTGGACCGGCCCTGACGATCTAAAGGGTTGATGCGTTCTGATCCTGAGACATGGGCTAGATTGTCTCGAATCGGTTGAGGAATATCTTTTGCCTCGGTTCACAGGTGGAAATCCAATTTCCAAATACGTGACTTTGCGGTTCTATTTGTAGAGCCTAGTATGGCGACATAGTGGGATGGGGCGCTCATGCCGCCTATGATTGATACTTATGATTTGAAGTTGTTTTATACACTATGCACTTATAATAGTATCAAACGATTTGTTTTAACCGTATCAAGCATTCTTTGGCTGTTATAAGGGAAAACCCTATCCTCGGCTGCGTTGCATTGTGTGATGGGACCTGGGTCTTATAACAGCTTCATTTTTCTTTATTTAGCATTGCGCTGTTTGTTTTATGCACTGGTATTCTTGGGAGGAATCCCGTTCCGTGTTATACGGCGTGGTCCCTTGATTTACCTAACTTTAAAAATAAAGATTAACTGTTTTAGTTCTCACACCAGTCACATGACTGACCTGGAGTTTATTGTTTTAACCTAAACTCTGGGTGCCCTTATTTTCGACACGGGCAGCTAGTAGTTTTGGTTTTGCAGATTTATATTCACAGGATCCTGGTTTACAGCTGGAACGATATCCGGAAAGCTTTGTATCCGTATATCTCCTTCTAGTTATGTATTGTATTATTTTCCGCTGCTATGTATTTAAATGTAATTTAAATCTCTGATATTTCTGTGTAATATTCATTTATACTCTGTACATTCTTGTAATCTGATGCATTGTTGTAACATACAATGAAATGTTCTTTTATATGCGTTCTGTTGTGGCTTGTTCTCGAACTATCCGACGCTTTCCTTTACGGTGAAGTTACGGGTTTTCACACGTGGTATCAGAGCTTTGGTTTACAAAGCAGAGAACAAGGAACATTAGAACCATACGAAAGAATTCATCAGATATTGGATTAGTAATATCCAATTAGAATGACTCGTTAGAGATGGGATCAGTAGTATCCTAGAACGAGTATGAAGAGTATATTTTTAAGATGAAAACAATTTTTGTTTTGAAAATTTAAATCAACTATTCGTATTTGATTATTTATTTATATTGATTTTGGACAATTCGGTATATAAAGAATTTGCATATACGCATTGCAAACGTATATTCAAAGTTTTAATATATTGGATAGATACAGGATCACACTCTAGTTGCTAGGGGATGGTTCTGATAATGCTGCAGCGTTACTAGCACTTATATTCGAGTGACGAAGGTGTGATATCTATATATTTCCATTAGACTGGTGTGAGAACCAAAACTTATATAGATAGATTTATTTGTTGTGATTTGGCATCAAAAACATGATTTTCTGTATATATATCAAAATTATGAATTTGAAACGTTAAATCCACTAATTGATTGATGGTTGTGTTGTTTGTTTATTTATTTGATAATTTTGAACCATTACGCCTAATTGTATCAAATATTGAATTGTATTGAAAATTGGTTGCATTTGCTTGCATATACATGTATATCATTGAACAGGTCATAGCAAGGAGGCTAGAGCCGAAGAATAAAATTTGTTTGCCCGACAAATAGGTACATGTTTACTACATAATTTACTGTTTTGTTTGGGTGATGATTTTATGAGCATATTGGCTAGCCGCTTGGCTTTTTCTTTTTCTTTTTGAGATCTGAAGGACCGGGGAAGCTATTTGAAATTCCCCGATGCTCCCATTGCAGGGGAGGTTATGGCGAAATTTTTCGAAAATTTAGGGTGTTAGCCAAATTTTTGAAATTTTCGAAAATTCTCAGAAACTGAAAAGTTGGAGAAGGGAAGCCAAATCGAACGTAGGGTTGATTAATCAAACCACTTTCGACTTTGTTCCTTTTCGGGGATGAAAAGTTTTAAGTGGGGGAGATTGTAACAACCCGGAAAATTCGAGCCAGTTTGAACAGCGAAGTAAAAATTCGATTTTTACGTAGGTAGTGAAAGCGGGCAACGAAGGTAACAAAAAGGCGAGAACGAAGAAGATTTATATCAAAGAAGAGTCAAGATGTTTGGATAGCTTTCGGTGAGAATTTCTCACCTTTCAATTTCTTTTTCTAGTTATATATATACACTAGGATGCAGACGGTGCTTAGTAGCACCCGACACAATCGTCCACAGACCATGGACTTGTTTGTTTGATTGCAAAGATTAGTTAGATCATTTGATTGAAATTGATCTGTGTGGTGAAATGAAATTGATTTGATTGATGTGTGAATGGCGTGGGCCTTCACTAGACCGGGGATAAGGCTAGGCCTCGTCCCGTTTCTAGTATCGTGCCGTTATGCTGCCGAAATTTTCTAAAATATGTTAGAAAAATAAAAATATCATTTTATTTAAAGAATGAAATGAATAGAAATTCATAAGTTAAAATAAAATGTTTTATCGTTAAAATATATAATTTTTAACGTGAATATGAATAAATAAATATTCATTTACAAACCCGACGGTTTGTTTATGTACACCTATTTGAAGGACATTGATTGGGTCGATAAATTTTACACATCGCCCAACTGCACAAATAAAATATTTGTTTGATTGTTTGAAACCCCACACGGGTGTTAGGATGAAATATGCAGTTCACTCATCCTGATTGATTAAAGATGTCGATCGATTGATTGGCAGGCTGTTATAAGCGTTAGATATCTATATTTGATGCTTATACAGTGTAGTGCACTTTGGTTGATGGTTGATTATTTTTCAATGCTATTATACATGTGTTGTATGAAAATCCATATAATTAACTTTATATGGTAATTGATTGGGCCTCATTCCAATTTGAAAAATAAAGAATATTATAAAATAAAGGTTCATGTGTTGACAGTACTCATCCGTTGAGATTAGTCATGTGTTGAACGAAATATTTTGGTAATAAAATTTACATCTTTATCAATATAAAATAAAGGTTCATGTGTTGACAGTACTCATCCATTGAGATTGGTCATGTGTTGAACGAAATATTTTGAAAATAACAAATATTTTGAAAAAAAGAAATATTTGAAAATAGAAATTTAGGAAGCCGTGTTAATTAGATTGACGCCATTTTGACGTAAACGATATTTATATCGATTTTAAATGATTTCGAAATGAATTGAATTGAAAACGATTTCGAAATGAATTGAATTGAAAACGATTTCGAAATGAATTGAATTGAAAACGATTTCGAAATGAATTGAATTGAAAACGATTTCGAAATGAATTGAAAACGAATTCAAATGGAATTGAAAGCGAATTGAAACGAATTCAAATTGAATTGAAATTTGAATTGAATAGAAATGAATTTTAAAACGAATTTATAAAGAAGAATTCAATTTTGATTTGAATTGAAATGGAAGTTGAAATTGCTTTTGAAACGAATTTTAAAACTATTTATATAATTCGTTTTAAATAGGAATCGACGAAATATATATTATATATATTATATATATATATAATATAATGGCCTGAATAGAACGCGCCGCGCCGCGGCAGTTCGCGAATTTCGACCATTTATTTCAAACGGACATTACGGGAGATCCGACCGTCGGATTCTCCTAAAACCGGAACCGTTGGGTTCGTATCGAAAAGAGCTTTCTAACGATTATTGGAAATTAGAAATCTAACGGTTGGATTTGGAATTATGTCCAAATCAAATTTGAAAAAGGTCGCTGTGAGTGCAGTTCGATGGCCATTGATGGAAATCGACTGTACGGGCCTTGATAAAATTATTAAAAATAGTAATAATTTGTGTAAAATCATAAGAAATGATTTAGAAAGAATTGGGAGGAGAAACTCTATATTTGAAAAGATAAAAATAGATTTTTATCAAAATGAACTAGTTTTGAACTAGAACTATAATTCTATTTATTTTTCTTTATATAAATAAATTGAATTTGAAAAGGGTTTTAAAAATAACCAGAATTTCCAATAATTATATTGGAATGGATTTGAATCGAAATTGTCTTCGGAATATTTCGAGATTGGATTTCGTGATGATACAGATATTGTTATGGGAATTTGAAAGATATATATATATATATATCGTTATTTCCAATGCGATATTTGTTAGTCGTAGAATTTGATATTGAATATAAGCCGGTATATTTTCTATTCAGAGCCTTGTATTGAATATCAAATGTGATTTGGGTTTGTCGTGAATGGTGTCTTCACTAAAACTATTCTTGAACCCAGTTGAGAAAAGATTAAATCTTTTTATTTAGATTTAATGAAGTGTACCAATTAAATAATATTTAATTGGAATTGAATTGATATTGATTTTTGGGTTTATCGGGAATAGTGTTTTAAATAACACTCGTTCTTTAACCCGATAATTAATGGAATGTGACTTTGGGTTTATCGTGAACCGTGTTTTAAATGACACGGATTCTTTAACCCAGTTAACGATTAAAACTAAGTGGAGTTTTAATGAATCTTTAATTAGATTGAAATGATCGAGAATGGAGTATCACCAGTTTTGCTCCAGGCGATAGTTAAATCTTTAATTAGATTTGAACGTGAAATGGTAATTGAATTTACCGATAACACCGTGGTGTTAGATATGAAGTATTACCAGTTTTACTTCATGGGATGAATAGGTTGGGATTGAAAAATTAAAATAAATGATTACTTCGGTAAGGTTCGTTAATCCCGACTAGTTGAATCGAAATTCAAAAGAAAATTAGAGAATAAATTCAAGGAATTTATCTTGGATAAAATTAATGGGAACCTTTCCCTATGAATGTAAAATTTAGAAACTAACTGTCGGTTAGCCAAGCAGAATGGTTTTCTGGATATTGATCTGATGTTGGTTTCGGCCTTCGGGGTTAACATTTGGGAAATTATTCTCTTGATTAATTTACGGTTAGTGACTGATAAATTGGAATGAGGCGTATGTTGTGTTTGTGTAACACTTATTTAAAATATACGCGAGTTATTCGGAAAGACCGGGTTTATCCCATTCTGAATAACTGATACGACGATAAGTCGAAGATGAAGACGGTGGTCGAAGACTGGAAGTCTTCACGTCGTTTGGGTAATTACTGATGATCTTGATTGGGCTGTACACCCAAGAAGATGGAAACGGTTAGTGATCGTCCAGACGTACTTGGAGATCGATGGATATGCGAGGTACTAGGTGCCTCCGGTTTCGTTCAGACCCAGAACGGACTTGTAAATGGATTGTGTGTCTGACATTGGATTTTAGTCCGTGTGATTGATCTCTATTAAATATATATCTGTTTGGCGGCGGAGAATTTATTCTCTTGCTTAACGCCCTTCTCTGAGACGTACGAGCTCAGGGGTTATATATTGATGGATATCAAACGCATGGAGTGAATTGCCTGTGTGGCATGCCTAAGTGGCAATTGATCAAGGCTTCTGTTGAAAAGCAAAGTCTTGTGGTGATGATCAAAGCACGGCCTTTGTGGCGTAGCTTTGTGTAACGTTTACTTCGCGAGTTTCACACCCGGTATGAACCAAAAACGGGAGAGGACATCAGGGAGGACTTGCGTTTCTTTCTAGCTAAAAAGTGGCGTCAGTGGTTTTACACGCCCTGACGAGTTTGACTTATGTGGTGGTTGTTGTTGCGAGGCGCCTCGGATTGATCGGTCGTTCTCGAACCTATGGAGTCATTTAGTTGGCTCATTTACGCCCCAAAGGGCGGAGAGACGTATTGTTCAGGCATAATAATCCACATCGGTGGACCGGCCCTGACGATCTAAAGGGTTGATGCGTTCTGATCCTGAGACATGGGCTAGATTGTCTCGAATCGGTTGAGGACTATCTTTTGCCTCGGTTCATAGGCGGAAATCCAATTTCCAAATACGTGACTTTGCGGTTTTATTTGTAGAGCCTAGTATGGCGACATAGTGGGATGGGGCGCTCATGCCGCCTATGATTGATACTTATGATTTGAAGTTGTTTTATACACTATGCACTTATAATAGTATCAAACGATTTGTTTTAACCGTATCAAGCATTCTTTGGCTGTTATAAGGGAAAACCCTATCCTCGGCTGCGTTGCATTGTGTGATGGGACCTGGGTCTTATAACAGCTTCATTTTTCTTTATTTAGCATTGCGCTGTTTGTTTTATGCACTGGTATTCTTGGGAGGAATCCCGTTCCGTGTTATACGGCGTGGTCCCTTGATTTACCTAACTTTAAAAATAAAGATTAACTGTTTTAGTTCTCACACCAGTCACATGACTGACCTGGAGTTTATTGTTTTAACCTAAACTCTGGGTGCCCTTATTTTCGACACGGGCAGCTAGTAGTTTTGGTTTTGCAGATTTATATTCACAGGATCCTGGTTTACAGCTGGAACGATATCCGGAAAGCTTTGTATCCGTATATCTCCTTCTAGTTGTGTATTGTATTATTTTCCGCTGCTATGTATTTAAATGTAATTTAAATCTCTGATATTTCTGTGTAATATTCATTTATACTCTGTACATTCTTGTAATCTGATGCATTGTTGTAACATACAATGAAATGTTCTTTTATATGCGTTCTGTTGTGGCTTGTTCTCGAACTATCCGACGCTTTCCTTTACGGGGAAGTTACGGATTTTCACAATTTTGGGACGAGGTGGTTTTTGTGCAGGAGGTTTGGACGCATTTTGATCTATGGCGATTAGGGTGGTGGAGATGGTGCATGCAAGAGGGGATCGGGATGAGGAGTTCATTCATGCGACCAGTTCGTTAATCTGTCAGGTGAAACTCCATATCATTACGAAGGATGCACGCGTGATATTGGCTATGGTGCACGACCTTTTGATTTGTAGAAGAAGGATTAGTGGTGTTAAGGGTAATTAACACATAATATAATTACTAGTAATTAAGTTAATGATTTAAATCGCTAAACTTATATAACTTTCTCACACGAGCTCAGAATTGGACGTTGTTTCTTCCTATGGACTCGTATTAACGATCTCTACGCATTAGAGATGGCTTAGGCTAATTTGGTTGAGGTGAGTGATATTATCTCTTATTTTATAGTTGTTTGTATAGTATTAAAACTGTGTTTTCGAACTTAAATAAATTTCAAAACGCAATAAAATCCAACTAACAATTTAGCAAATAGATTAAAGCATTTTAAAAACACTTTTAAGATTAAATACCACATTTTACCCCATTTGTACAGTATTTGTCAATATTGCTAGATTTAGGACATTTTATCACATATCCCAGTTTGAATGCTTTAGACAAGTTTTATTTATCCCATTGCCGATACCATGGATATTTGAACTCTATGTTAGTCATTTATTGGATTATTGATTGCATGGTTGTTTGTTTTCATAGTTTGGTTGTATACACCTATTATTGGGGATCTAGAATTAGGATAGAATCGTGAGGAAGCTCTAGGACATACATATCGACATGGAGGCAGTAGATGGACTCGATGAGAGCACGATTTCAAGAAGAACGACGGACGCTTTCACTAAACGAGTATTTAACAAAATTCAGTTAGATACCTTATTTGAGTGGCCGTTACCAATACGCTTGAGTAATCGATATCCACTACTATTGATATTGGTCGTTTAACCAACTTTGACATGGTCGATAGCGGGTATTTAACCAATCCGGGTTAAATACATAGCCTGGGTGGTCATTAACGATTACTAGACCGTAACCAATATTAATCGCTACGATTGTTGGTCGCTTTGACTAAGTTTGAAGACGACGAGTTTTAGAGGAGCTAGATTGGATGGCCCATTTGATGGTGGATTCGATGTGGTGACTCTTCAATCGGATACACTGGTACGAGGCAGGATCAATGATTCAATAGTGAGTACGGATGGATGGTGTAATCCACAGATTGAGGCAGTTTGATATTCAGAGTGAGCTGAGGAATGCGACTCTTAGATTCGAGATTCAGATGTGCTTAAGATGGATTGACAAAATCAGTCGATAGTATGCGATTCACGGAATGGGGAGATTTCAGGATGGATGGATCAGTGTTGAGCTGCTCGTAGAGAGGCAAGGCTGTAGGATGGATCAATGCTATGCAGTTCATAGTGGGATGAGGTTGCAGGATCATGGATCGATATCATCTCAACTTTGTAGATGGAACAAAGTTATTGGATAGAGGACTCATAGCTTGGGTATCATGGGGGAGACCCGTTAAGATTAGTTGGATCGAGTACCCTTGGCGGTGAGCCAAGGCCAGGAGGGAATGTATTGGTGCGACAAAGAGTTCGGCTATTGTTGGACTGGGTTAAGAGCGTACTCGACTAAAGATAGTGCGGGGAGCTTAAACGACTTAGGTGTGCCGATGATTCTTCGGTAGCTTAGAGTGTTTTATTGGACTCAAAGATGGGGTACATAGATCGGGTTACCATATGACGATTCACGGTGGTCTAGTACCTTGGGCGGCTTATGACACCCTACGTCCGTTAATGCCACTCTTTAGCAGAATGCATTAATTTACATAAAGCATTATAGGTAAATAGAAATAAAAACATCATAAGACAGATATAAAATAACAGCGAAATTTAAAATTTTATTCTTAAACAGAAAACATCGTGGTCCAAAATCCAGTTACAACATAATTTGAAATACAGAAAACCTACTACATCAAATTAAAATATCTGCCTTGTACTGAAATCATCATAGTCATATCATAGTAGATAGGTAATCAAAGCGGTACATCTAAGCAGCTCCAAGTGGAAATAGAAGAGAAAATCCTAATCAAGCCTGAGTATTCCCACCTTGAGAACCTAGGGTGAAGGGGGAGGAAGAGAGAGAAAAGGAAACAAAACCGTCAGACATAAAGTCTAGTGAGTCCAGTTACTTTTAGTATATAAATAAGTAAAAGCATCATGACAGGCATATAAAATGGATGAGAGAGATAATAGTATCAAAAACAGGTATAACAGGCTGAACATGATAAGCAGGATAAACATAATAGAATATACTGCACTTCCCAAATACTTTTCTCTACACCAATACTAGTATAACAAAAACAGAATGATCCCAACAGAAATGAATGGTATACTTAGGTGTACTTCTAGTGACGGGTTTTACCCCCAACATTAATAACAGGCAGCCCGACAGAAATAACGGGTGTTACCCCAAACGATAATAATGAGCACCTAAACAAGCAGGACTAGGTGTACCCTAATTACTACCCCAATCGATCGGCTCCCTATCCTATAGATACCCTGTGCTGGCCCCATAATAGGATGTATCACTTCCTAAAGTGGAAACCCCTTTTTTCCTGATAGGCACAACCATATCTACTGGTGCTATAGCGTCTTATTTTCCCTAGCAAGTGGATCCATGCACACACATGACTTCGTCGAAACGCGCCATCAGACACCTCCACCCAGATGAACCTCTTATAATCAGCTCAATAAGCATTGCCTAACCCCTACCTAGTTCGGGGTCCCCCTTTGGATGCCAATATGGGTTACTAACTGATACAGGCCCTACATAACAGATGATACGAGCCATCCCCTAGGCTTGCATCCCCAATACTTGGATTTTGACAGGCTATGCCTAACAAATTAACAAGCCCGCATAACCCCACCAAATAAAACAGGTTAAGTTTGTCGGGTTTATATAACTCCCTCATGGGTTTAATAGATTTACTTAGCCCCCATTGATTCAAGCAAGTTCCTTAACCCTTACGCAATTTGACAGGTTCATTTAACCCCCACAGATTTAAATAGGTGAAATATTACAGGGTAACAGGTTATTATTATTTCCTCTTCATGTATGCTAATGCACAAGACCTCTCACATTAAGTCAACCACTTGTGGATGCTGGATATGTCAGGCTGCTCTGGGCAAACTTCTACCACAAGTCTGACTTAACCTCATGTATTAGCACTGATATGTATACTTTTTTACGCACTAGACCCCACACATTAAATTAAACACTTGTGGATGCTGGATTTTCTGGGCGGTTCCGGGCAGACTTCTACCACAATGTAATCTAACCTCGTGTCTAAGTGCGGTTACAGTTTCTATTTACTGTAAATTTAGGCATATTCATTCTTGAACAATTATTCATATTCATCTTAGGTTTTCATGCCCTAACCTAAAGTCATAAATTATCATGTATGATATGCCCTAAATTAAAGTCTTAGATCACGGTATAGGTTATGCCCCCAAATCCCAGTCATGTTTTACAATACAAGTTATGCCACAATTTATCATTCCCAACCACTCCCAATTTATCATTCCCAACCATTCCCAATTTCTTCGTTCTCACATTTCAGCGATAGGCCTAGGCTCGAAGGTAGCCAGGCTATATAAATAAAAAGGGAAGGAGGGAGAAAAGATAACAAAAATACGTATAATAACAAGATATGCATATGATGGAAGAAATGGGCATACTAAGAGAATAAGCATATGATAACATAAATTGGCATAATAGAAGAATAGGCATGTCAGGAATAGGCATATGAAAACTTGATAGTAGATCAGATGTACAAGTAATGGAAGATCTGTTTAGTTATAATTCAGGTAATTAACAGGCACAGGATTAGATCCAAACTTATAGACATGTCAGGATTACTTATTAAATGTTTATATCTAAAAACCAATCTAAACTCATAGGGGCTGGATCTAAAGAACTGAGAAAAGAGTGTTGATGCTGTAGCAGAGATTCTTGAAAACGAATAAGTTTTTGTTGCAGAAGAATAGGCTACTTCAATCTGAGTTGGGGCAGCATCTCCTTGTCTCCATTGATTTTGATGAATAAAACAATAGAAATGAGGTCCTAGTCATAGCCAACCACCAACGAATCTGGTCAAGAAACAATTCCCGGTTCAAATAATGGATCTTCCGCAGATCTGGGTGGGTTGACCCCTGGGTTGACCCCGGGGTTGACCCTAGGGTCAACATCCCTTGTGTGGGTCGACCTTAGGGTCGACCCCAATAGGGCATGGGATTGACCCCTAACAGGTTGATTTCCCATGTCTTGACGCCTTCTGATTTTGATTTTCTGGACTAGTTTGTATATATATATATATAACCTCGTATACGTATACAAAACTTTAAACCTTAATATCTTCTTCATACGATGTCCATTTTACACAAACTCGAAGTCTACCTTAAGAAAAATTCCGAGACGAATGCAATGGCGCAATCCGTTTTACTTAGTTCCAAATATTTAATTAAGTATTCTTTAGTTTATCATTATAGTGTTCTTTAAAATTACAGGGTGTTACATTCTCCCCTATTTAAAGGATTTCGTCCCCGAAATCTCCAAGTTAAGAAGAACGTATATCCTAACATCCATCATACATCTACTCATCTACCAATCACAGGCATCCATTGTCCTTAAAAGATTTCTAATGTTTATATGAACATATGCAATAGTGTGTGTATATGTCCTTACACTAATGCAAAAAAATCAAACGGCCTACTGATTCAGTCGACCTCCTTAATGCAATGTATGTCAGTGCCATGAATCCAACATGTAAGCATATAGTCCTACTATATCATGTAAATGCCATATGCATGCACAATCATTCATCCATATGCAACGTCCATATGATGTTACACCTATTTTCATCCATTAAAAAAATATGCACATGCATCCATATGCAGTATGAGAGTGATTGAGCCAATCTAGTGCCTAGTGTGTGTGTATGCATTCACAACAACCACTATCAAACACTTGCATCCACTTGCATCCATCAAACATAACATGTCTCAAACACATGTTTACATCCATTGGTTCCTTATCTAAAGGTCGAAGATTCGATCGATAGGATATACTTAAATGATAGAAGCAAGTGCGAACAAAAGCTTTTGGAAAAAGAAGTTAAGAGCATACCCTCAAAAAGAAAAAGGTACGAAGCACGAATCTTGTCTTTAGTCTCCCAAGTTGCATCCTCACGGTCTTCTCCCCATTGAACTTTCTTCAACTTGACCTCTCAGTTGTGTAGCTTATTAACCTCTGATCCAAGATTATGGGTAGGAACTCATCTAATTGTCGCCTCCTATTCTACCTCTACTTCCTCAAACATACTTGGCTCAACTACCTTTGTTGTATCGTGTGGACATTTCAGCAAATGAGAAATGTAGAAAACATCATGAACACCTGCTAATCTATCTGGTAGCTTTACCCTATAATCACTTTTACTTATTCTTTCCATTTGGGGAAATGGTCCTACAAACCTTGGCGCCAATCTTGCTACCGATCCAAAACGAACCACCTTCCCTAGAGGTGATACTTTGATGAGGAACATGTCTCCCACTTCAAATTCAATACTGGTCCTTCTCTTATCTACGTATGAATTATGCCTATTCAGAGCTGTCTTCATGTATCCGCGGATAAGGTCAATTTTTTTGAAGTTTCTCTAATCATCTCCGGTACAAGTAGAAACCTATCTATGCTATCTCAAGTTGAGATCCTTCTACGAGAACAGATACTTGTGCGACTTATGGTCCATGTATAACTCGAACATCTCTCCAAGAAGATACTGCCGCCAAGTTTTAAGCGCGGATACTATAGCAGCTAATTCCAGAACATGGGTAGATGAACTCTCAGCTGTCTGCCACCATAGCATACTACCCTTCCCTCTTGTATCAAGACGACACTGAGCTTTGTATCCCATGCATCACTAAATATCGTGAACACTTTGTTCCCATTAGGCAAAGTCAAAACTAGGGCTGTTGTCAGAGCCCTCTTCAATCGCTGAAAAGTATCCTCATAGTCAATATCCCAAGAAAAGGTTAAATTCTTCTTTGTTAGTTTGGTGAGTGGTGCTGATATCTTTGCGAAGTCCTTAATGAATTTCCTATAATAGCCCGTTAAACCAAGAAAACTCCTCACCTCTATTGCATTCCTTGGAATCCACCAATCTTTAACTACAACTACTTTTGCCGGATCCACCGCTATCTCATCCTTAGAGACCACATGCCCTAAAAATCTCACTTCCTTTCTCCAAAAATGACATTTGGAGAATTTTGCCTTAAGCTGATGTGCTCGGAGAGTCTTTAAAACCTCCCTTAAATGTAGGGCTTGCTCTTCTTTGCTCTTCGAGAAGATCAGAATGTCATCCATAAAATCATAATGAACCTATTCAGAAACTCCCAGAACATCCTACTCATCAAATCCACAAAATACGCCAGTGCATTAGTCAACCCAAAAGGCATGACTAACCACTCTAAGAAACCATGTGGAGTTTTGAAAGCAGTCTTGTCTATACTGTCCTCGGTCACCCTTAACTGATGAAAGCTCATGGCCAAGTCTAATTGAGAGAAAACAGATGCACCAACAAGTTGGTCAAACAGATCATCTATCCTCGGAAGTGGGTGCCTGTTCTTCTTAGTGAGTTTATTCAACTCCCTGTAATCCACACATAAGAGAAGCGAGCCATTTTCCTTAGTCACGAAAATGACCGGAGCACCCTCATTCCAATGTGCTTCGCCTAATAAACCCTTTCTCAAGTAGCTCCCTTACTTGCTTGCTGAGCTCCCTCCTTTCTCTTGGAGCCATGTGGCGCACATGCAATGCGAATGGCTTCGCATGGTCCACTAAGTATATCCAGAAATCTATCTCGTGCCTTAGAGGTAAGCCCCTAACCTCCTCAAAAACATCTGAGTACTCACAGATTACCGGTACAGATTGCAAGTCGTCGACATATGCGTCAAGTGATTCTAGGAAACTAAGCATGAAAAACCCTTTTGGGTCACAAAAAATCTCGAGAGTCCTCCCATGGCAAGTAAAAAGTCTAACGACCCTCCTCTCACAATCTAGAATGGCACCATACATGGCTAGCCAATCCATCCTTATAATCAAACCATAGCCAGTGAGATATAGAACATATGCATCGCACTCAAACTCGACGCCCAACACAGATATTCTCAAACCCTAACAAATCATAGACAAATGAGGTGTGCTCCCAATAGGGTTTGAGAGACAACAACAGAATCTGAAATCATACTAGTACTAAGTGCAGAGACTCAACCACAGAATTAGATATAAAAGAATGTGAAGCACCAGAATAAAAAAGAGTTCTAACAGGATGATCGGAAAGAGAAATCAAACCTTCAACGGAAACTTTCCTACCTCTATCTAGTACACCGTCCACGAGAGCATTAACCTGCCCTCCAGAAGATCCTTCCCTTTGACGCTGTCCTTGCCTCTTCGGGCACTCCTTAATATGGTGTCCGACCTCTCCACATTTGAAACAAGCATTCTTCCTTTTTCCGCAATCTTTGCTCAAATGACCCTCTCGTCCACAACTATGACATTTCCTCTTGTCTCGGGATTTGTCATTTTTTTCGCCCTTCTTTTGCTATTGTTGTTCTTTCTTGGGCCAAACTTTCTTGTTTTTTGTCTCATCAGTCTTAGCCTCTTTCTTTCCTCCTTTATCTTCTTCGTGCATCAATGCCATATCAACGAGTTTCTCGAAAGTTGCCCCCATCGGAATATGAGACATAGCCAACCCATGAAGGGGATCATTTTACCCTCTTGCAAACCTCAAAGCTTTCTTGTGCGGGGTATTTACTAGCTCCAAACCAAAGCTCGTCAATTGATTGAACTTATTGACATAGTCTTTGACAAACATGCTTCCTTGCTTAAGTGCCAAAAACCTTTCCATTTTCATACTCTCTTCTTCTTGAGAAAGAAACTTCATCTTGAATCTCAATCGAAAATCATCCCAAGTCTCAACTGGATCCCCTGCTTGCGTCACTTCCCACCAAAATGAAGTTTCATCTTTCAGCTGCCAAACAGCCAAATGAATCATCCTACGGTCGTCAACCTCAAAAATCCCGAACAAATCCTTTGTCTCCTTAAGCCAATTCCTTTATTTTACAAAAGTCTCAGTTCCTTGGAATGGCTTTCCTCCCATAGCACAAAAATTCTTGCATATCTTAGGGGAAATTATCTACTCGCGGAGGAGGAGGAGGAACATCGGATGCAGTTGGGGGAGAGGCATCTGCTTGGCCTCCGGCAGGCGCCATAGCCTCGAGATACCTACGGAACCAATCCGATATCTGAACGCCCTCGAGAATATTCGGTTTCCCAGACATGCTGAAAAGAAAAGAAAAAGGGGTTCAAACAGAGAATTGAAAGATATTTCTTATGGCTTTGAGGAATATGTTTTTCAAAATAGATTTTTCTTTGAAAATGCTTTCTTTATAAAAACCTTTTGAAAACAATTTTCAAAATCTTTTATCCGATCTGGTAACCTTCCGCTCTGATACCAAATGTGACACCTGACGTCCATTATTGTCACTCTTTAACAGAATACATTAAGTTCCATGAAGCAGTATAGATAAACAAGAACAAAAACATCACAAGACAGATAGAAAATAACAGCGGAATTTAAAACTTTATTCTTAAACAGAAAACACCGTGGTCTAAAATCCAGTTACAACATAAGTCTGAAATACAGAAAACCCATTACATTAAATTAATATATCTGCCTTGTACTGAAATCATCAGAGTACAGAAATATAAAATCATAGTCCCGAAAAAGAGCCATATCAGAGTAGACAGGTAATCAAAGTGGTACGTCTAAGCAGCTCCAAGCAGAAATATAAGAGAGAATCCAAATCAAGCTTGAGTATTCCTACCCTGAGAACTTGGTGGGGGGGGGGGGGGGAGGAAGAGAGAGGAAAGGAAACAAAACGGGTCAGACATAAAGTCAGGCGAGTCCAATTACTTTTAGCATATAAACAAGTAAAATCATCATGCCAGGCATATAAACCGTATGAGAGAGATAACAATATCAAAAACAGGTATAACAAATTGAACAGGATAAGCAGGATAAACAAAATAGAATATATTGTGCTTCCCAAATACTTTTCTCTGCACCAATACTGGTATAACAGAAAAAATGGTAGACTTAGGTGTACTTCTAGTGATGGGTTTTACCCCCAACGATAATAACAGGCAGCCCAACAGAAATAATGGGTGTTACCCCAAACGATAATAATGGGCAACTAAACAAGCAAGACTAGATTTACCCTAATTACTATCCCAATCAATCTGCTCCCTATCCTGTAGATACCCTATGTTGGCCCCATAGTAGGATGTAACACTTCCTAAAGTGGCAACCCTTTTTTTCCCGATAGGCATAGCCATATCTACCGGTGCTATATCATCTTATTTTCCCTAGCATGCGGATCCATGCATGCACATGACATTGTCGGAACGCGCCATCAGACACCTCCACCCAGATGAACCTCTTATAATCAGCTCAGTAAGCGTTCCTTGACCCTACCTAGTTCAGGGTGCCCCTTTGGATACCAATATGGGTTATTGACTGATACGGGCCCCACATAACAGATGATACAAGCCATCATATTGACTTGCATCCCCACTACTAGGATTTTGACAAGTTATGCCTAATAAATTAACAATCCCGCATAATCCCACCATATAAAACATGTTAAGTTTGTCGAGTTTATATAACCCCCTCACAGGTTTAAAGCCTCTATTGATTCAAGCAAGTTCACTTAACCCTTACGCAATTTGACAGGTTCATATAACCCCCACAGATTTAAATAGGTTAAGTATTACAGGTTATTATTATTTCCTCTTCATGTATATTAATGCACCAGACCTCTCACATTAAGTCGACCACTTGTTGATGCTGTATATATCAAGTGGCTCCGGATAGACTTCTACCACAAGTCGGACTTAACCTCGCTTCTTAGCACCGTTACGTGTACTTTTTTACGCACTAGACCCCTCACATTAAATTAAACACTTGTGGATGCTGGATTTTACGGGCGGTTCCGGGCAGACTTCTACCACAGTGTAATCTAACCTCGTGTCTAAGTGCGGTTACAGTTTCTATTTACAGTAAATTTAGGCATATTCATTCTTGAACAATTATTCATATTCATCATAGGTTTTCATGCCCTACCCTCAAGTCATAAATTATCATGTACGATATGCCCCAAATTAAAGTCTTAGATCACGGTATAGGTTATGCCCCCAAATCCCAGTCGTGTTTTATAATACAAATTATGCCCCAATTTATCTTTCCTAACCATTCCCAATTTCGTTGGTTCTCATATTTTAGCGATAGGCCTAGGCTCAAAGATAGGCAGGCTATAAAAATAGAAAGTGAAGGAGGGAGAGAAGAGAACAAAAGTAGGTATAATAACAAGATAGACATATGATGGCAGAAATAGGCATACTAACAGGATAGACATATGATAGCAGAAATAGGCATATTAACAGAATAGGCATATCAGGAATAGGCATATGTGAACTGGAAAATAGATCAGGTGTACAAGCATTGGAAGATCTGATTAGTTATGATTCATGTTATTAATAGGCATAGGTTTAGATCTAAACTTATAAACATGTCAGGATTACTTGTTAAATGTTTATATCTAAAAGCAACATAAACTCACAGGGACTGGATCTAAAGAATTAACAAAAGTGTGTTGATGTTGTAGTAGAGATTCTTGAAAATGTACAAGTTGTTGTTGTAGAAGAATAGGCTAATTCAATCTAAGTTAGGGCAGCATCTCCTTGTCTCTATTTTTTTTGATGAATAAAACAATAGAAATGAGGTCCTATTTATAGCCTACCACCAACGAATCTGGTCAAGAAAAAAGTCCCGGTTCAAAGAATGGATCTGCCCCAGATTTGGGTGTGGTCGACACCCCCTTGTGTGGGTCGACCCGCATACGGCATGGGGTCGACCCCTAACGGGTTGATTTCCTATGTCTTCCCGCCTTCTGATTTTGATTTTCTGGACCGGATTGTATATATATATATATAATTCTCATATACATATACAAACTTTAACCTTAATATCTTCTTCATATGATGTCCGTTTTATGCAAACTCGGAGTCTATCTTTGGCAGAATTCCGAGATGAACACAATGGAGGAGTCCATTTTACTTAATTCCCAATATTTAATTAAGTATTCTTTAGTTTATCTTATAGTGTTCTTTAAAATTACGGGGTGTTACACGGCGACCTTAGGCCAACAAGGCAGTGCATGTAGGCATGGCGTTCCACTAGAATCAGGGTCTTATCGGCCCTTGACAGATTGGTTCAGAATGAGTTATCAACGTAGGCACATAGTTAGGAGGTGATATATAGGACTTGTTTTATTAATGCTATGATTGTTATGGTTGCTCCTATCTTGTTTCTCTGAGCAGTCTATCACCTCTAGGATTCTAGACAAACGATGGGAAGTAGGTCTAGGACGGGCTATGGAGATTCCTCTATCCTAGGACAGTTTCCTCTTTTGTTATTCTGGGTAGCATATACTATCTTGATTATACGTGCTTACTCTGTGTATGCAGGGACATGAATGGTATGACTTTCCATACCCATGTTCCTTTTACTATTACAACTTATGCCGTATTTTGAGAGTTATTTATCACTCACACCAGACTATTGTCTGACCCAAGATTTTATTTTCTTTCTTATTGCCTTGGGTACTCATCGACAATGCTGATGAGAAGATGATGTGATGGGTATTACTATTTGTAACGATCTGTATTCTACGTACCGAAAGACCGTAGTATATTTATGTTATATGAGGTTCTGTGAATGTATAACTTTAAGAAATCACTGATAGGTTCATCTCCTACTTTTTTCATTTTCGTCAAATTTTAATATAACCATTTTCCCATAGGGAGCCTTGTTTCGTCCATAACTTTTGAATGGAGGCTTCTTGAGGAAGCCAACCTTTAGTGGCTTCTCTTAGAAGCTAAAGGTGGCTTCTCAAGGAAGTCAATATTTAGTGGCTTCTTAAGGAAGCCAATCTTTAGTGGCTTCTCTTGGAAGCCAAAGATGGCTTCTCAAGGAAGCCAACCCTTAGTGGCTTCTCTTGGATGCCAAAAGTGGCTTCTCAAAGAAGCTAATCTTTAGTAGCTTCTCATGGAAGCTAAATAGTGGCTTCTCAAGGAGGCTAATCCTTAATAGCTTCTCCTAGAAGCCAAAGCATCAGTAGCTTCTCAAAGAAGCTTTGTTTCTCTATATATAGAGAGTTCACTTGCAAATTTTCCTATCCATTTTTCCAACTTTCGGAAAGCTTCTACTCAAACCACAATGGCTTCTATCCACCATTAATCCACCATCTGATTGTCCAACTACCAGAATTAAATGTAAATCAAGACAAAAGCTACTGTGACATGTTGAAATCCAAGCCAAATACCATCATTTTCGGATCTAACCTTTTTGGGGGTAATTTAGGTGAGTAATAATGTTCTTACTTACTAATTTGAGTAGATTAGCATGTAGGTTCTTATAATTTAAGTTATGACACATATATAAGTTTGGGTTGATTTGGATTTGAGTTGTGAAGCCCGGATCTAATTAGATCTGGGAGCATCGAATCTAATGTTGTTAGATTCGAAGTATCAAACCGAGACTTTCATATCTGGATTCTCCTTATTGGACTTTCCTATCCGAGATTATTCTATCTGGAACTTATCCTACATAAGAATATGCAAAAGGAACGGGTTCGTATGGCATTGCATTACTTCTTGATAACAATTAGACTCTTTTGAAGACCAACTCCAATATGACTACTTAAACCCGAGATGCAAAGAAAGTCTAAACAAGAAGTTACCACCAAGGATCCAGATGGGAACCATCGGGGTGACTTCTAAGTTGGACTTCACTACGGGAACATGTGTAATGGAGATATCGATATTCGTAACCTCGGTACGTCATTGAGATAGTGACATAAGAACAAATCAATGCCAATGCGGTGTAACACCCCGAATTTTTAACAACATTAAAGAGGATAAATTAAAGAATAATTAATTTAATATTCAGAATTAAGTGAAACGGATTACGCCATTTCATTCGTCTCGGAATTCTACTTGAGATAGAGTCCGAGTTTGCGTAAAACGGATAACGTATGAAGAAGTTATGCAAAGTTTTACGTTGAAAGCAGAATGCACTGGCGCACTTGACAAGTGCGCCAATGTATTTTTGCACAG
Organism: Allium sativum; assembly: GCA_030737875.1. Taxonomy (NCBI): domain Eukaryota; kingdom Viridiplantae; phylum Streptophyta; class Magnoliopsida; order Asparagales; family Amaryllidaceae; genus Allium; species Allium sativum. Next base: position 560,076,247 of record CM060919.1, on the reverse strand, counting down.
GAGCATATGCCAAGTGCGCCCAAAACATTTTCTGGGTGTTCTGGCCTTTTTCGAGTGAGTGACGACCCGTGACCTGACCCAATTTCATTAGGGCTGAGGTGGCATCCGAATTCTGTAACCCAGCAGCTATAAATATATCCCATATCCTTTGTTTTCTTCAAAGAAAAGCAATGGTGGCCGGACTCTGTTGGATTCTGGACTGAATTAGGATCTCTCATCTTCTTCTAAAGCTTATCAAATTCTGAGATTCAAACATAGACTCAGCACCTTTTCTATCATTTTAGCAATCCAATCACAGTGAGTTCTAGTTGCTTTTAGGTTTAGATAAATAATAGTGAAACTATGAAAGACTGTGATGTGGATACGATTGTAGACTTTAAATCTATGTTATTGGTAGATCTCATGCTACATTATGATAGATCTATTTCTTTGGATCCAATTCAATTGTTCCACTATGTTATCATTATGGATCTTGGGTTGTAACTTTTATGATATGCTATGATGCAGATGTATGTAGACCTATTCTATGTGATCTAAAATTATCATGTTAGATCTATCCTATGTGATCTAAAATTGTTACCTTATGATTCATGTTAGATCTATCCTATGTGATCTAAAATTGTCACTTTATTATTCATGTTAGATCTGTCCTATGTGATCTAAAATTGTCACCTTATGATTCATGTTAGATCTATCATATGTGATCAAAATTTGTCACCTCATGATTCATGTTAGATCTATCGTAGGTGATCTAAAATTGTCACCTTATGATTCATGTTAGATCTATCCTATATGATTTAAAATTGTCACCTTATGATTCATGTTAGATCTATCCTATGTGATCTAAAATTCTCACCTTATGATTCATGTTATATCTATCCTATGTGATCTAAAATTGTCACCTTATGATTCATGTAGATCTATCCTATGTGATCTCGAATTGTCACTATATGATTCATGTTAGATCTATTTTATGTAATCTAAATTGTCACCCTATGTTATCATGTTAGATTTAAATCGATTGGACATCTAAAATGGCTAATTTAGATATTGTGACATCATAGTTCATTAGTTTTATGTCCACCTTGTTATGATGAAAATTTCATGCCCATGCTAGTATGTATGTTCACCTTTTATCATACAAGTTTATGTTTATACCAAGATGATTCTTTAGTATATTCCCGTTATTTTCCCTATTATCGTTTATGACTAGGCTATTATCTAGCCTAGACATGTTGCCAATTTTGTGAGGGCGCTAGTTAAAGAATGGGGGAAAGGGATAAAAATGGCATAATTTGAATATGAACATTTATGGACATGTAATTCAAATTATTGGGCAAAATAGGTATTGACACCTGTTAATAACTAAAAATCCATACGCACATTGAGTAAAGAATACGGAGCGGACATCATCAGGGTCGGTCGTGCGAAAGGTTATCCGAGGCACTTAGATAACTCACAACGGGTGGAATGCAACTGCACAGAGCAAGACCCAAATATCGAACCCAAGACAAGTCGAGTCCACCATCACGACCGAAGATGATGGCATGGAATGATTATGAAAAATGCGGCTCGATAAAGGAAAGGACCGCATATCCCGTGAAATCGTTTCCCCCAATAGGAACGCTCGATCTTACATCTAAATTCGATCGTGCATATCAGGGCAGGAATCAAGGTCGCATATATATCTGAACAACTGCTCATAGATGACAACACCTATCGCTCGTTACTCAGGTCAAAAACCTACTGATCGACCATACACCAGTCCTTAAAAAAATGCATGTGCATCTTAGAGTCGCAGCCTCGGTTGGTCAGAAGACCGTCACTCGCTCACCAAGTCAGACATAACCGTGTTAAGGGGTTATGGCTGACTCGTTCCTTCGTCTCGCCATCAAGCAAATTAGATACAACCCATCAAATACCAAAAGTATTCGCAATCAAAGGACATCAACCAAAGCTAGACACAAATCGTGATTCAGGCTCAAAAGCAAAGGTCGGCCGTTCATATTACGGCAAAGCTGCTCAAACACCGAAACAAAGCAAGCCGCCTATTCAACGTAGGCGGAAGCGACCTCACAGTATAGCTGCAAAGGCAAGTGGCATCATGCAAAGGTATCAGAAGAACGAGTGCCCTTGAACCAAAAAGGACAATCGCGCAAGGAATAAAGGTGGATCGACTCCAGCCTCGCATTCTGCCCTTATAAGATTCCCCGAAGCATCCACTCTCATAGGAACACCCGCTTGTATGGACCCGCTCAGCCATATGAGACACTCGCCCCCACGAGTCATCCACACATGATAATTGGATACAGCCACAGACAGCTGGCTACAGCTAGCCAATGGCATGATTGTAATTAACAGAATGAACCATCCACGGCTTGCATAAACGGATCTCAGGTCATTCCCCAGAGGGGGTTCACCTATAAATACACCATGACTACCAACATAAAGGGGATTCGATCTTTGAAACCAAAAAGGGCTGCTAAATTCCATCCTCAACTACAGATTCGGCCATGGCATCAAGTTCAATCTTATGGTGAAGGAAAACGAAGACATCCTCCTTCTCAATCATTCATCCATCCTTCTTCTCCTCAAATTCTACCATTCTCTTATATAATTCGTTGGATTGAAACAAATAAATAAGGGTATATTGTGTGGATATAGAGATGTATGAAAAGAGAGAGTTGATGTATTTTGTAATCTTCATTATTAGACAGGAAATCACCTTCATAGTGGACGTAGGCCTCGTTAATGGCTAAACCACTCTAAATTTCGTCTCTACTTTATTTTTCTCGCATTTTTTTACTTTCGGTTACTGATTAAACACGGTTCCACTTATTTCTTACCGAATTGGTGAAGTACAGTTTAGTACCTTGGGTGTTTAGACCATTTTTGGTGTAAACATTTTGGCACCCACCGTAGGGCCGTGTTTTTCTTTTTTTCCCATTTCAGATCTGATGAGATTTTCTGAGAGGCACTGTGGCTGAAACCATGAGCACGCTGAGGAGAATCACCGATGAAGCCAACAACCCTAACAACAGCGTCAACATCGTCACACCACTAGACAACGACTCCGGGAAAGGGGAGCTGCCAGAAATTAATGAGACTGTAACCAGGGAAAAATTGGAGGAAGCGATGACAGGTTTAACGAGTCAAATAACTATTGCAAGCAACACAGTGATGAAGAAGCTCGAGTCGATACTCGCCATTCAAGCTGCCACCGCAAAAGCTGCTTTAAGCGCCACCTGTTCCTCGCTGGCTCGAACGAATCGTGAGTCAGAAACAGAGCTCCCCGCCTCAAACTCAAGACAGCAGGATTCCGCCTAGAGAATTGCATGTCGCACCAATCCAAACTACAAAGGGGGAAAAGTACCTGTGCGTGACCATTCTGATGATACAACCGCGGAGTGGAAAAACAGTTCCACTATCATCAAGGTGTCCCTTCCAAAAGGGTGCTCAAATTCCTTGCCACTAGTTCATGAAGACACACCAAGATCGATGATTGATACCAAAAAAGGAAGTCAACCCATGGATCCAACTGACGAACGGAAGTACGTCTTGGGAATGGCGCGAGCAATTGTGGAGGAAAGCCTTAAAAAGAAGGATGACCGGAAAGAATGGAAGTACTTCCCAGTTAAAACCCCGCTCATCGAGAGGATTAAGAAAACTGTATACCTACAAAGATTTGAACCTCCATCATTGCAGCCCTACAATGGGGCGGGCGACCCTAATGTGTTTCTGCGTAAATATGGCCAGTACATGAATGGAGCATGCGCTACTGATGAAATCAAATGCTTATATTTCCCGACTTATCTAGAAGGAGTAGCTTATCTTTGCTTCACAAAGTTGCCACCACAGTCTGTGAACAATTTCGTGACCTTGGCTAGACTATTCAATGAGAAGTTCAAATCTTAGGCATTCGATGCTCGGGATGCTACGGAGCTAAGTGGACTACGATAAAGATCAGGAGAGCCCATCAAAGCTTTTCTCACTCGCTTTGATATGGCATTGGCTAAAGTCAAGAATCTCGAACCCGGCCTGATCTTAATGGCCCTTAAGGGGGCATATGTAAGAAAACCGAATTAGGATGGTGGATCAAGAAAAAGAAACCAGGTATACTCAGACGGCTGCTTAACAAAGCTGAAAAATATGCAAATACTGAAGAAGAAAATGCATAGGTAGAAAAGAATAGAAAGGTGCAAAGCAACTTGGATAATCAAGAAAGGAGCAACGAAGAAGAGGACAGTCAAGCGAGAAAGAAGCTACACTTATTCAAGAACTCTGAGTTCACCCCCCTTAACGATTCCTTAGGAAATATCTTCATGGCAACTAAAGACACCGAGAGGTATCTGGTTTTGAAATAAAGACAGGTCAAAAATATCGCCAGGAAGTCAGGAAGATTCTGACAGTTCCACAAGTAGCCAGGACATGATACCGATGAATGCAGGCACTTGAAGTCGGTAATCGAGGGGTTAATCAGGAAAGGTCGTTTGCAACAGTATGTACAAAGTCACGAGAATTATCCCAACTCTCCGCAAACAAGGGGCAGTACGCTTTTAAAAGGAAAGGGCTTAAACCAATCCAAAAAGAACGCTCATCAGAGGGACCAGTTGCTAATATTTCAATAATGGAACATTAAACTAAAGCTGTTATTACTTTACTTCATTCCCCTGATTTCGTCTTGTTGTTAAAACTATTTTAACTTGCTTTATTATTCACTACGTCCGTATTAAGCAATGATTTACTTACAAAAAACTGTGTACGTTAGAAATTAATTATGTGTTTACTTGAATAACATACTTATTATTCCGTGCTAAAAGGAGAACAATTCCTTAGAATGTAAGTATGGTAAAAGCAATCCTCCATACACAGCGGGGCTGTAATGAAAAATCCCAAGGCTCACACTAAACGAAGCAATTTGGGAATCGTGGACATCAAGCAAGATCAAACGGGAGGAATAGACGCATCACGTCAGAAGGAACAAACTGTTCTGGGACAGACAGCAAGACGAAAAAATGCACCTCTCAGAAAGAATGCTTGGCAAACACAAATTCAGAGGGCTACCACCAGACCTCATTGAAAATACAGAAGTATTACCAAATCCATCGCTCGGATAAAATGGCTAATCCAACAGAAGCATTCTCTCAGGTACAGGACATGAATTCCTTAAAATCGGAGTTAAATTAGGTAGCAAGGATTGATGTCCACCTCCTAGGAGTCAATACTGAAGGGGAAGTAACTCAAAAAGTCCCACGGTTAAAGTCCCACGGTTAAAATTGTTGAGCCCACCGAAGAAGCACCTTCTTAGGTGACCTTCTTAGGTGCTAGACACAAGTTTTCCAACTTGAGAAAATACTCAATGAGGTAAACCAATGTCTGTGTCCTAAGGTAAGGCACAAAGTCGGAAGAACCGACATGTCCCGAAACGGAATTTTTCTTGCTAATCACGGGGGGCACCTTGTTAGGTGAAGGGCACGAAGTTTATCCCTTTTGATTCAAGGATCGATGAGGTAAATTAGTGTCCGCTCCTCGGGATGAAGCATAAAATAGGGAAGGATTAAACATGCTGGAAGGACCAACACAAAACAGAAACCCTGGCCGTAAGGGGATGTCTATTCTTGTTCTTTGTTGTTAACCTAGTCAAACAAAGCCATGGTTGGATTATAAAAGCAAAAATCCCAACCGAAAGGGGGTGTCAGAAATCCTAGCCGTAAGGGGGTATCCATTCTAGAACCTTTTTGAATAACTAAAACAATCAAATAGGGCCTAAAATGGATCGAAAATCTTTAACCCAAGACCTCCCAAGGGCACGTATTCAAAACTAGCCTCCAAAGGGCTTGGATTACCAACTAGTCAGGCGCGGGGTTGAATACCAATAAATAAAAGATACCAAACGTGCTTATAATAATACAAATGCATAACAACCTTCGATAAGCGAGAAACCTAAAAAGATAACTAAATCCTAACCATAATAATAACAATAGAAAATCGGATGCAACCGAACGGTTAATAAAGCGCTCGGACGAATGTGTAAATCAGAAAAAGGTGCAGCGTGCGACACACCCACGTGAAAACAAACAAGTTCCGTAATAAGAACTACGATACGTTGAAAACAAACCTTAAAAGTCACAAACAAAAATATAGGAGAATAAGCGAGGCTGGCTCCCTCATACACAAGCCAGACTAAAAGTACCATTCAAAATCAAAACCAAAATGATAAGACAGGTAAAGCGTTGGCAGGCCACAGTACTCAGATGAGATAAGAAATGATCCTCTCCCTAGACTCAAGAGCCTCGACTAGTTTGCGCCTGTCTTCTTCCAAGGCATGAAGTCGTTCAAGATTCTCTCTATTTGACTGTTGAAGATCTTCGACAAGAGAATGCCAGCCGCCCATTTACTCCACAATGTAATCTCTAACAATTGTGATGAGGCCTTCAACTAGATGCGGATGTGCTTCCAACTGATTGAATTTAGCCAATATGCTATCCTTTATGGCATCCATCTTACCTGCAATAATCCATCTGTCAAATGGGTCTATGTACACACCAGAACGCTAGCTAGTTGGACACTGAGCCACAAAATCCTCAGCAAGTTCAGGATGGCAAGGATTGGGAACAGGAAGAGGCTCCGGTACAGCTGTAGTATCAAACGTGATGGCTGAAGAGACCATACGATTAAAAGCAGTCTGAATAGCTGGGTCGAAGAGTTCATTCTGCAAACAATGACTTTGAGTGTCAGTCGCACTCAGGATCTCCTTGCCTCAGGGCATCTTTTTGCTGCCATTCCTCCTCGCTGATTTCTTCCTGAGCTTCCTAGACATGAAAAATTCCATCCTCGGGCGACCTGCTTCAGAAAGGATCAGTGTGGACACAAACAACCTAGTCAGGCCCAAGCATAAACAAAATATTTCAACTGAAGAAACCTAGGGCATTTCACCAAACAATTTATGAACAAATACCAAGCATCAAGGTTCCAAAGAAAACCACCAGATGGTTCATGTTCTTCAAAGTTACGTATAGAAACGGTATCTATGCTATACAAAATTTGGCTATTACCCAAATCCCAGATTCATACATAGTTCGATCAGGCCACGTTTTGAACGTCCTAAATTGGGAACGTAAGAAAAAGGAAGAGACAAAAATTCTTACCCAGAAAGATCATGGCACCTCGGAGCCGAAAGAAAATTACTCAAGATAAACAGATGTTACTGCATATACTAGGCAAAGTGATGGAACGAGAAAGCCAAAACCTTTTGAAGAAAAATCAAGGCGGAAATGTCAAACATAGATTACCTGATTAAACTCTCGAAGAAGAGCAGCTATGACCAAAGATTTTTTTGAAAAATATAAAAGTAAAATAAAGCATGCTAAAGGTAAATAAGGGAGGTTAAAGGGCATACATCCAGAGAATTCTTGCCATGTTAGCTTAGTGCCAGATTACACAAAAGAGTCCCATCAAGTTCTAACTGGCATCCCGAAATTCAGCTATTCGCACAATAATCAACAAGATACATCAAGCCCCTCACTCAACGGAAAGGACAATACGAACCAGCTACCATAAAGCAGCCTCAATCTTTTGCACGAACGACCCTTGATAAACTCTACCATACAATGTGTGACCAAAAATGTCGAAGCGGGGCATTCCTTACTAAAAAGAAATCACGGACTTCGAGGGGCAAGTGCTAATCCCTAAAAAATCAATACGCACATTGAGTAAAGAATACAGAGCGGGTATCATCAGGGTTGGTCATGCAAAAGGTTATTCGAGGCACTTAAATAACTCACAATGGGTGGAATGCAACCACACAGAGCAAGACCCAAATATCGAACCCAAGACAAGTCGAGTCCACCATCACGAACGAAGATGATGGCATGGAATGATTATGAAAAATGCGGCTCGATAAAGGAAATGACCGTATATCCCACGAAATCGTTTCCCCCAATAGGAACGCTCAATCTTACATCTAAATCCGATCGTGTGTATCAGGGCAGGAATAAAGGTCGCATGTATATCTGAACAACTGCTCATAGATAGCAACACCTATCGCTCGTTACTCAGGTCAGAAACCTACTGATCGACCATACACCAGTCCTTGAAAAAAAACGCATGTTCATCTCAGAGTCGCAGCCTCAGTCGGTCAGAAGAACATCACTCGCTCGCTAAGTCAGACATAACCGCGCTAAGGGATTATGGCTGACTCGTTCCTTCGTCTCAAGCAAATCAGATACCAACCCATCAAATACCAAAAGTAGTCGCAATCATAGGATATCAACCAAAGCTAGACACAAATCATGATTCAGGCTCAAAAGCAAAGGTCGATCGTTCATATTAGGGAAAAGCCACTCAAACACCGAAACAAAGCAAGCCGCCCATTAAACGTAGGCGGAAGCGACCTTACAGTATAGTTGCAAAGGCAAGCGGCATCATGCAAAGGTAGCAGAAGAACGAGCGCCCTTGAACCAAGAAGGACAGTCGCGTAAGGAACAAAGGAGGACCGACTCCAGCCCGCATTCTTCCTTATAAGATTCCCCGAAGCATCCACTCTCACAGGAACACATGCTTGTATGGACCCGCTTAGCTATACGAGACACTCGCCCCGACGAGTCATCCACACATGATAATTGGATACAGCCACAGACAGCTGGCTACAGCGAGCCAATGGCATGATTGTAATTAACAGAATGAACGATCCACAACCTGCATAAACGGATCTCAGGTCATTCCCCAGAGGTGGTTCACCTATAAATACGCCATGACTACCAACATAAAGGGGATCCGATTTTGAAACCAAAAAGGGCAGCTAAATTCCATCCTCAACTATAGATTCAGCCATGGCATCAAGTACAATCTTATGGTGAAGGAAAACGAAGACATCCTCCTTCTCAATCATTCATCCATCCTTCTTCTCCTCAAATTCTACCATTCTCTTGTAAAATTCCTTGGATTGAAACATATAAACGAGGATATATTGAGTGGATATGGAGATGTATGAAAAGAGAGAGTTGATGTATTTTGTTATCTTCATTATTAGACAGGAAATCACCTTATATTGAGTTGATATGGAGATGTATGAAAAGAGAGAGTTGATGTATTTTGTTATCTTCATTATTAGACAGGAAATCACCTTCATAGTGGACGTAGGCCTCGTTAACAGCTGAACCACTCTAAATTTCGTCTCTACTTTATTATTCTCGCATTGAGTTGATATGGAGATGTATGAAAAGAGAGAGTTGATGTATTTTGTTATCTTCATTATTAGACAGGAAATCACCTTCATAGTGGACGTAGGCCTCGTTAACAGCTGAACCACTCTAAATTTCGTCTCTACTTTATTATTCTCGCATTTTTTTACTTTCGGCTACTGATTAAACACGGTTCCACTTATTTCTTACTGAATTGGTGAAGTACAGTTTAGTACCTTGGGTGTTTAGACGATTTTTGGTGTAAACAACACCTGTAAAAGGAAAGGATTAATTAATTAGGAAATTAATTAAAAATGACATAATTTGTATATGAACATTTATGGACATGTAATTCAAATTATTGGGCAAAATAGGTATTGACATCTAAAAAAGGAAAAGGTTAATTAATTGATTAATTAATTAATTAAAAATGTAATATCTAGTAATTACAATTAGGAATTGTAATTGTACTTATGACACGAGGTTAGGTTGCATTAGTGGTGGATGTCTGGCCGGACACGACCGACATATCCAGCAACCACTAATGGTAAACCTAATGTGAGAGGTCTAAGTACGAAATACGAATCGGGCTATGACACGAGGTTAGGCCCAACTATGGAATAAATCTGCCCGGACCTGACGGGCATAACCAGCATCCACATGTTGTAGGCCTAATGTGGGAGGTCTGGCCCATTATGAAACCATAAATGGACATAGTAAAGAATTGGACTACTTAACCTAAAGTTAATCCATAGGGATTGTATGAACTTAAATTTAAGTTGGGGGTTAAGTAAACATGTTTGAGGGGTGGGTTAAGTAAATCGGAAGAGGGGATGGGTAATAGGCCTACAAACTTAACCCGTTAAGATTATGTAATTAAAGACACCTAGTGGTATACATAATTGGTGAAAATAATAAAGTTATGTAATTAAAGACACCTTTTAGGGTAGGCATAACTTATAGAAATGGTTGGGTTATGTATTAAAGACACCTATAGGTAAGCATAACCGGTAGAAAGATTGAGGGTTATGTATTAAAGACACCTATAGGTAGGCATAACTGACATAGGGCTATGTAATTAAAGACACCTAAGGGTATACATAATCAGTGAAAAACCTAGTGGGGGATTCAAGACAAAGGGGAGAGCTTGTATCATATTGTGTGGGACCCGTTTCAGCCAGTAACCTGGAGTTGGTATCAAGTATATACTCCGAGCTAGGTCGGAGAAGGGGCATGCTTACTGGACTGATTGTAAGAGATCCAAACGAGGAGGACGGTGTGGGCGGCGCAAACCGACCGGGGACATGTGCGTGCATGGGCCGGGTGGAGGGGTCTAAGACAACCATGACACCTGTAGGTATCTACGAGGGTTGCCAATTTAGGAAGTGATACCTCCTACTGTGGGGCTAACACAAGGTATCTACGAGGGTTAGGGAGCCGATCGATCAGGGTAGTAATTAGGATACATTTGGATGTATACCTAAATAGTTGGAGGGATCATCTCTTTGTGGATGTACTAGTAACAGCGCAGAGTAATCGTTAGTGAGGCATATACACCTTATCTTGCTTACCTTTTCACACCTGCCATTTATGTAGTGATCTCCCTTATCCACTTTATATGCCTATCATGTTAGTTTTATTTATCTACTGGATAAAAGTAACTAGACTCGCCAGACTTATTGTTTGACCCTTTTTGTTTCTCATTCTTTCTTATGTTTCCTCCCCAGGTTCACAGGGAGGAAACACCTAGGCTTAGTCAGGATTCAGATATCATCTTATTAGGAGCTACTGCTGAAGTATGACTCAAGTTCTTGTCTCTACTATTGCTTAACTCTTTCATTTGGGGAATCACGCTTTTTATTTACTTATGTACTCTAATGATGCAAGACAGAAGTTATTTTGTTGTAATGGTTTTTGTGACTTATGGAATTATGGACCATGGTATTTTTTGTTGAAATAAAAATTTAAATTTATGCTACTATCTTATTTATATCTGTCTTGTAATTATTCCGTGTCTGATTACCTATAATTCTTCACGGAACTTAATGCATTCCCTTAGTGAGTGACATTAACGGACATGGGGTGTCACACTTGGTATCAGAGCTGAAGGTTACCAGATTGGATAAAGTTTTTGAAAATTATTTTCAAAAAAGGTTTTAAAAGAAAGCATTTTCAAAAGAAGAGCCTATTTTGAAAAACATATTCCCCAAAGCCATATGTAATGTCTCTCGATTCTCTGCTTGATTCCTTTTTTCCTTTTTGTCTGAGGAACCGATTCTTCTCAAAAGGTGTCCCCATTCCATCATGATGCCGTAGGCATGTTTAGCACATGTCGAAGGGCAATGAAGTGCCTAACCACCATCCGCAGTCGTAGTGGTTTCACTTGCAATAAATTTTCTCAAGCTTCGTAAGGCTTTCCGTATCATGGAGGCAACTTTCGAAAGACTTGTTAGCTTGTTACACAAACATGGGTAAAAAGGAGTATAAGGAAGTTAGGGCTAAGGAGCACAACCCAAGGATGAGAAAAATGTATTGCCTAAGAAAGGACAGCAACAACAACAGAAGAAGGGCGGAAAAAAAATGATGACAAGGCTAAGGATAAGGGGAAGTACCATAGTTGTGGGCGAGAGGGTCACTTGGCCAAGGACTGTAGGAAAAGGAATAATGCTTGCTTCATTTGTGGAGAGGTTGGACACTATTATGGGGGAGTACCCAAGGAAGCAAGGGCAATGTCAAAAGACAGGAACCTCTGAAGGGCAAGCGAATGCTCTCGTGGCTAGTGCACCAGATAGAGGTAGGAAAGTTTCCATGGAAGGTTTTGATTTCTCTTTTTAATCAACCGGTTGGAACTCTTTTCGATTCTGGCGCATTCGCATTCGTTCATATCTAGTTCTGTAGTTTAATCTCTGCACTTAATTACTAATATGCTAGTGGATCCCATTGTTGTCTGAAACCCCATTGGTGGTTCGACTCATTATCCGTGATTTGTCGGGGTTTGAGAATATCTGTGTTAGGCGTCGAGTTTGAGTGCGATGCACATCTTGTTTCATGAGCTAGGGGTTGATTCTAGGGATGGGTTGGCTTACCACATATGGTGCCATTCTGGGCGATGAGAGGAGGGTCGTTAAGCTTGTAACTTGTCATGAGGGGACCTTCGAAATTTCTTGTGACCCACAAGGGTCGGTTATGCTTAGTTTCCTAGAGTCTCTTAATGCATCTATCGATGATCTGCAATCTGTTCTAGTAGTCCATGGTTATTCTGATGTTTTTGATGAGGTTTGGGGTTTACCCCAAGGCACGAGATTGGTTTTTGAATATACTTGGTGGGTAATGAAAAGCCAGTTGCATTGCCTGTACGACATGTGACTCCTAAAAGAAAATAGGGAACTTGATTATCAAGTAGGGGAGCTACTTGGGAAGAGGTTTGATAGGTGAATCATATCAGGTGGGAAACCCATAAAATACAATCCTTGAGGAAGCCCATTATTCTAAGATGACTATTCAACCAAGTGGCGATAAAATAGAGTTCGAGGAAGTGGAGCCAAACTTGGGGAAGGAAGTAAAAGTAGTGAAGACAGCGAGGATGCGACTTGGGGGACTGAAAATAAAGATCACGCTTCATAACCTTTCCTTTTAGGACTATGTTCTTAACTTCTTTTTCCAAAGCTTTTTATTCGTACTTGTTTCTATCATTCATCTGTGTCCTATCGATCGAATCTTCGACCTTTAGATAGGGAACCTATGGATGTAAACATGTGTTTGAGACATGTTATGTTTTATGGATGCAAGTGGATGCAAGTGTTTGCTAGTGGTTGCCTGTGGATTCATATACACACACATCAATCACTCTCATACTTCATATGGATGTGTGTGCATTTTTCTTTTTCCTCATGGATGAAAATGGATGTATCATCATATGGATGTTGCATTTGGATGAATGAGTGTGCACACATATAGAACTTACGTGTTATAATATGATTATTTGCATATATGTTGGATTCATGGCACTAACATGCATTGCATTAATGAGGTCAACTAAATCAGTAGATCGCCTGATCTTCGCATTAGTATTGGGACATATACAAACACTTTTGCATATTTTCATGAAAGAATTAGAAATCCTTAAGGACAATGGATGTCAGTGATTGATGGTTGAGTAGATGGATGATGGATGGTAGGATATGCATTCTTCTCAACTTAGAGATTTCGGGGACGAAATCCTTTGAGTAGGGGAGAATGTAACACCCTGAATTTTTAACGACATTAAAGAGGATAAATTAAAGAATAATTAATTTAATATTCATAATTAAGTGAAATGGGTTACGCCATTGCGTTCGTCTCGGAATTCTGCTTGAGATAGAGTCCGAGTTTGCGTAAAACAGATAATGTATGAAGAAGTTATGGACGGTCAAAGTTTTACGATGAAAGCAGAATGCACTGGCGCACTTGACAAGTGCGCCAATGTATTTTTGCACTGGTACACCTGCCAAGTGCGCCCAGAACATTTTCTGGGTGTTCGGGCCTTTTTCGAGTGAGTGACGACCAGTGACCTGACCCAATTTCATTAGGGCTGAGGTGGCATCCGAATTCTGTAACCCAGCAGCTATAAATTTATCCCATATCCTTTGTTTTCTTCAAAGAAAAGCAATGGTGGCCGGAATCTGCTGGATTCTGGACTGAATCAGGATCTCTCATCTTCTTCTAAAGCTTATCAAATTCTGAGATTCAAAAATAGACTCAGCACCTTTTCTATCATTTTAGCAATCCAATCACAGTGAGTTCTAGTTGCTTTTAGGTTTAGATAAATAATAGTGAAACTGTGAAAGACTGTAATGTGGATACGATTGTTGACTTTAAATCTATGTTATTGGTAGATCTCATGCTATATTATGATAGATCTATTTCTTTGGATCCAATTCAATTGTTTTACTATGTTATCATTATGGATCTTAGGTTGTAACTTTTATGATATGATATGATGCGGATGTATGTAGACCTATTCTATATGATCTAAAATTGTCACTTTATGATTCATGTTAGATCTATTTTATGTAATCTAAATTGTCATCCTATGTTATCATGGCAGATTTAAATAGATTGGACATCTAAAATGGATAATTTAGATATTGTGACATCATAGTTCATCAGTTTTATGTCCACCTTGTTATGATGAAAATTTCATGCCCATGCTAGTATGTATGTTCACCTTTTATCATACAAGTTTATGTTTATGCCAAGATGACTATTTTAGTATATTCCCGTTATTTTCCCTATTATCGTTTATGACTAGGCTATTGTCTAGCCTAGGCATGTTGCCAATTTTGTGAGGGCACTAGTTAAAGAAGGGGGGAAAGGGATAAAAATGGCATAATTTGAATATGAACATTTATGGACATGTAATTCAAATTATTGGGCAAAATAGGTATTGACACCTGTAAAAGGAAAGGATTAATTAATTAGTAAATTAACTAAAAATGGCATAATTTGAATATGAACATTTATGGACATGTAATTCAAATTATTGGGCAAAATTGGTATTGGCACCTATAAAAGGAAAGGGTTAATTAATTGATTAATTAATTAAAAATGGAATGTCTAATAATTACAATTAGAAATTGTAATCGTACTTATGACACGAGGTTAGGTTGCATTAGTGGTGGAAGTCTGCCCGGACCCTACCGGCATATCCAGCAGCCATTAATGGTAAACCTAATGTAAGAGGTCTAAGTACGTAAATACAAATCGGGCTATGACACGAGGTTAGGCCCAACTATGGAATAAGTCTGCCCCGCCCAGATCGGCATATCCAGCATCCACATGTTGTAGGCCTAATGTGGGAGGTCTGGCCCATTATGAAACCATAAATGGGCATGGTAAAGAATTGGAGTACTTAACCTAAAGTTAATCCATAGGGATTGTATGAACTTAAATTTAAGTTGGGGGTTAAGTAAACATGGTTGAGGGGTGGGTTAAGTAAATCGGAAGAGGGGATGGGTAATAGGCCTACAAACTTAACCCGTTAAGATTATGTAATTAAAGACACCTAGTGGTATACATAATTGGTGAAAATAATAAAGTTATGTAATTAAAGACACCTTTTAGGGTAGGCATAACTTATAGAAATGGTTGGGTTATGTATTAAAGACACCTATAGGTAAGCATAACCGGTAGAAAGATTGAGGGTTATGTATTAAAGACACCTATAGGTAGGCATAACTGACATAGGGCTATGTAATTAAAGACACCTAAGGGTATACATAATCAATGAAAAACCTAGTGGGGGATTCAAGACAAAGGGGAGAGCTTGTATCATATTGTGTGGGACCCGTTTCAGCCAGTAACCCGGAGTTGGTATCAAGTATATACTCCGAGCTAGGTCAAAGAAGGGGCACGCTTGCTGGACTGATTGTAAGAGATCCAAACGAGGAGGATGGTGTGGGAGGCGCAAATCGACCGGTGACATGTGCGTGCATGGGCAGGGTAGAGGGGGATAAGACGACCGTGACACCTGTAGATATGGTTGTGCACATTGTTACAACAAGGGGTTGCCACTTTAGGAAGTGATACCTCCTACTGTGGGGCCAACACAAGGTATCTACGAGGGTTGGGGAGCCGATCGATCAGGGTAGTAATTAGGATACATTTGGATGTATACCTAAATAGTTGGAGGGATCATCTCTTTCTGGATGTACTAGTAACAGTGCAAAGAAATCGTTAGTGAGGCATGTACACCTTATCTTGCTTACCTTGTCACACCTACCATTTATGTAGTGATCTCCCTTTATCCACTTTATACGCCTATCATGTTACTTTTATTTATCTACTGGCTAAAAGTAACTAGACTCGCCAGACTTATTGTTTGACCCTTTTTGTTTCTCCTTCTTTCTTCCGTTCCCCCCCAAGGTTCACAGGAAGGAAACACCCAGGCTTAGTCAGGATTCAGATATCAGCTTATTAGGAGCTATTGCTGAAGTATGGCCCCAGTTCTTGTCTCTACAATGGCTTAACTCTTTCATTTGGGTAATTATGCTTTTTATTTACTTATGTACTATGATGATGCAAGATAGAAGTTGTTTTGTTGTAATGGTTTTTGAAACTTATGGAATTATGGACCATGGTATTTTTATTGAAATAAAAATTTAAATTTCCGCTGCTATCTTATTTATATCTGTCTCGTAATTATTCTGTGTCTGATTACCTGTAATGCTTCACGGAACTTAATGCATTCCCTTAGTGAGTGACATAAACGGATGTGGGATGTCACATGCGGATGTGGGATGTCACATGCGGTGTGGACTTGGTCGGGTTTTCAGTCATAGCTTATACGGTAGGGCATAACAATAAACATTTGGATCTCATGCGGTAGGGCCCACCAATGTCTCGATTGATTTGACGTCCAAAGTATCGAATATTGTATGCTCAATACATTTAGTGAGTGAACTTGAGGATGTTTGCTATGATTGGATGATTGTTATCACTATGACACATACTTCCACTTATACTTAGTATCTTGATTGCCATAGAGTATAGTATATGATTACCTATGTTAACTCTTTGGATTTAGGGTCATGTCAGGTATGACTCTTCGTACCTATTGTATTATCTTATTTAGTGATTAAGATTACTATCGCTCACACCGGACTTCGTCTGACCTGGGGTTTCATGTGTTGCTTCTTATTACTCTGGGTACTCTTAAATGAGCAGACTAGAGACAGGTTGGTGTGCTCGAGTAGCTGTTCGGAGACGAGCAAGAGGCTTCTTTGTACTATATATACACTCTTTTTTTTGCAAGGCTGATCGGTTTTTAATGTGATCCGTAACACTCTTTTGTTTATTGCAAAATAAAATACAATAGAGTTCAGGTGATATGCACTATACATCTCAACTACTAAAGCATCCAACATGGAAGCAGGCACGACATGACATTACGTACAACTTGGATATTTAAAACTTAACATAACAGATAAAAAGTTAGCATGCATATTTGACTTGAAACCATGCATCATAAAACAACTGCTATTGTTTCTGCCTTTATCGTCACCAAGTCCCTTTAGTAGCTCAATCTTCTTGCTTCGTGTAATCGACGCACCACCCATTTTTTGCCCGAATGTAGATACAAAGGTAGGCATATTGATGATAGGTTTAGGCGGAGCCTTGTAGCTTGGAGGTGGAGGAATATGATCATAAGGGCCCGGTTTTCTCAGCACTTTGTCTTTGCCTTTGTTACTATTAATATGAGAACCTAGGTTAGCATGATTACCGAAATTCAAGAAACCAGGTTTGAGAGCATAAGAATTCATGTTTGCATTCATCTCAAAATGAATCATTCCCTTTTGATCTCTCTCCACCTTATATATTTCCACAATGTTGTAAATCTTAATCATTATTTCCATTAATTTTGTCTTCTCATTGCACAAATAGCTGGCAAGTTTCCCACTCTTGATTTCTTCTCTTAAACATTCAATCGTCTCGCATACTCCCTTTTCTTTGGCCATAAACGAAGCTTTAGCTACCGGTTTCACTTTTACCACACACTCTTCATGGCAGTTGAAATTGCCATGCAAGAATGAATCAAGTTTATCCTCTGCACTTAGAGTACTCAGTTCCTCATTACTGTTGTTGAGATTGTCTTCAACATTGTAAGTTTTCTCATAATCCCCATATTTGCTAGAAAGGGCAACATCCACATTCCTAACAGAGTCTTCAACCAAAAGAGTATTCTCAACAGCGGTACTCACATTTCCATCAGCAATCATCATCCCGTCAGAAACATTTTCTACGTCTTGTGTAACTTGACCATCCCCTGCAATACTCGCATTTCCATCGATTACGTTGGCCACATTATCAGTTTGCATGTTGGAACATGCATTAGACAAGGCAGCAGCTAATTCATTCGAATTTCCAAAGGCGGGAATGCTTGTGAAAACAAATCACTCACCTGTCGTATTTCACCATCCTCACGTTCATCGATTTCGTGTACATCAAGTTCATCCTCCTGCATAGCAGATAGCACATTGAATGAATTCATATTTGAGTTCGCTACATTTTACATTCCTTGTACTGCCTCATTACAGACTTTTTGACTAGCACCAGTAGCTACATTTCGTTTCCCTGTCACTTTCCGCCAAGTGGTGTTAGTTCGAGAATAACCAACACCAGAACTTACATTACCCCTAACTTGTTCACAAACCCCAATTATATCAGTGTTGACTCTGTCCTTGTCTTTCTGAGTGTTGTCCTTTGCTAGGTCTTCCTTGAATTTCTCAAAATGAATGGTTAAGTTGCCAAAACAATTGCATTTAACACATATGGCATGTCTCCACAAGTAGGTAACATATATAGTATGTTCATTTCCGTTGGGGAGCAGCGCTTGAAATTTATAGGGTAACTCGTCTTGGGGAGTAACCTCGACTTTGCCTTTCGCGTATTTAAGGCGTTCGAGCCTCTCGGTAGAGAGATACATACAGGAATTTTCCAACGTGCATAGGTAGCCAACTAATGTCTATTTTAGACCAACCACACAAGGGTAAACTCATTAACTTAATCCAGACGGGTACTGAAATTATCGCTTTATTCAGATCCCCTAAACTAGACTTACATGGTCTAATAATAAAGATATTATTTTGTATCAGCACAGAGTCGGCCTGGAGAATCCTTTCACGATCTTCTAATCGTTCAAATAAAAAAAAAAGAAAACTTTACCAGTCTATCTAATATCGATTCCCCCTGAGGGCTTCTAATACTTTCACAAAGCAGTAGTGACAGTTGAATATGAAAGGGTCTATCTAGAAAATGCCCAATAAGAAAACCAGACCACTGTTCATCAACACCATCAAAAATCTCGCCTTTTGGTTGCAAAGCTTTACCTTTAAATACTAATTTCAATGGGGGAGGAGTGTACGAACCAGCATTCCTTGGCTTGGCTTCAAAAAGTGACGACCATTTCTTGTATGGAGGGCCTGAGAGAAAGCTAGGGTTGTATGAAGAGGGGATATAAGGAGGAATTGGAACCGGTGATGTAACGTCCCGTACTTTTGGTAGCCAAATATTTTATTTAATTTATTTATTTTAAATATTATATTTGGGATATTAATGGATTTGTAATATTTAATTCGTTAATAAAACTAAGTTTGAACGTTATATAATTTATATAATATAAAACGAGCTCGAAATAGTGCGGTAGTTCGTAATATTCGGTTTTGAACTTCAACTGAGAATACAGGATCCGATATAAGTCGAATTTCTGTGAAACAAGAAACGTTGGAACCATGTTGATTATAATTTTCGTACACAAGAGGAAAAAAATTTAGATTTCGTGTTATAGTTGGTTAGTTATGATCAAATCAGATTTTGAAATAGTCGCTATGGAAAATCGCCATTAAAATATACGCGTTAAAATAATCATTTTGCAAACGGACTCCTTTTTCGACGAAATCAGTTTCATTAGAACCATAACGTTAAATTATTGTACGGTGTTTAATTGCATGGCAAACCGATGTTGTATGTGACCACGGTAGTCGTAAAAGTCCGTTCATTTTCTATAACGCGTAATTAAATTAATAAAGAGATATTTAAGTATAACTTGAGCAGCCGATCGAATTAGGCCGCGAAATTAGTTCCGTTGAGTTTGTATCGTCGATTGGAGTCAGGATAGGTATATAGTTTGTTATTTTTGGAGATCGGGTAATTTGGTGTCCAAAATGGCAATGCGGTGCGTATAAAAATAGCGTGCCGGGAAAACAGTCTCAGAATGCGACGAAACTAGTGCCGTTGGGTTCGTATTGAAGAATTATTATAGGATTTCAAAGTTTTAAGTTGATCGGATTTATTTAGTGATCGTGAAAATTTTAAACGCGTGTTTATTTCTGGTTTTATAATGGAATTTTTTTCAAATGATGTCGGAATTCGACTAAACTTGTCCCATTGGGTCCGGAATACTTTTTTGTACTAAGATTAGTTTTTTTATCAGAAAACGGAAGTCATCTGTAGTGGTTTTATCGCGTTACTTTAGGATGAAGTTTCGTATAGTAATATTTAACTAATTGATCCCATCACTATATATATCTGTTCCCAAAACCTAATTTTCATTTACATCAAAACTTTGCCAAGGTCAACAGACCATGAATTCCGCTGCCACTATTGTTTAACAACGGGAAACCATTCTATTTTCCTCATGAAATTCCTCTAATTCATCGACTGTTGACAAAATCTTTTCACCTACAAATCTAATCTGCCCGAGGAGCTCTTTGTGCGGACCGGTTGTGACCATTTGTTGGTCATCGCGGTGACCAGAAGTAGCCCCAAAAAAGGCATCGAGTTCATTGAGTTTCTGAGCGGTGTCAGGGTCGAGATCTGTCTTCGATGTGGTGCGTTCAGATCATCTCCGGGTGGTCGCGGTTTGGGTGGAGATACTGAAGACGTGACCGTGTTCTGGTGGGTGCCGCAAACATGAAGGGCTGTGGTGGAGCGAGGCTGAGGGGGATGGGTCAGCGCCGTGGATGTTCCGATGATGGCGCTATCCGATGGCACTCTGGAGGCGTGGCGAGCAGGCATCGGTGGAAGCTTGATGGGTTTTTGAGATGGGAAATGTATGTATTGGAATGATGAGGAAAAGGGTGGACAACGGTTTTATCAAGGGAAAACACGTTCGGCATGGGTTTTCTTTGGAACCCAAGTACAAACAGTAGGAGAAGGAAGACAATACGAAGAGCAGATTTTCGAAGTAGAACCAAGAAAACAGTGCGGAAGGTCTGAAACGTTAAGTATGAAGTAATTAAGTCAATGACATAATTTGCGTAAATCCATCATTTTTTTATGATTATGAGAATATTTAACTTAGATGATAACCATATATTTGTACAGGAGTACATTCCAATGGAAGGAAACGGTCACGTGCGAAAGGGGGAAATAAAGTATGGAACAAAGTTTCAGGCCATTATCCTAAAGTGATTAAGGTTTAAACTAATTTATACTTAAAATATTAATTAATTTAACCATATTAATTCAAGTGCAAATAGTTGCAGGCATGGGTTCAGAAATGAATACAAAGCGGAAGGTAGCATGGTATTCTGAAAACCGAAAGACAACATTTTTGAACGAACGAAGTAGTAGAAAGCTAATATGTAACACCCCATGTCCATTAATGTCACTCACAAAAGGGAATGCATTAACTTCTATGGAGCGTTTTAAGTGAATATAGAATAGAAAATAACAACAAGACAGATATGAAATAGTACTTGAAAATTTAAAACTTTATTTATTGCAACGGAAGGTAAATATGTTTGGTTACATCAACAAAACCCAAAGACAAAAGTCAAGTACATAATATCCATCTTGACAAAATCAGAGTACATAATATAAAAAGCATAATCCCATAAATAGCCATAAAAGAGATAGATTGAACTTTACTTCAGCAATCCAAACCCAAGTGCTCCCAAAGAGATCCAAATCAAACTTCCCACCCTAAGAACCTGGGGGGGGGAGGAAGAAAAGAGGTGGAAACAAAGGGGGTCAGACATAAAGTCTGGCAAGTCCGATAACTCCAACAATATAATTATCAAATTAACTAGGATAAGACATAAGCTTGGCAAATAAGGAAATGACTGTGAATTAATGGCAAGACCAAGGAACCAAAAATAATAGGATGAGCAAAGATGACGTTAAAGGCGCTTCCTAATCAATATAGGATAATTACTATACTCTACCATACTGTACAGTACTGTACTGTACTGTACTAACACTAACTGCACCCATATTAGTCACTCTAGAAACTTGATCCCTCTTGACTAAATAGAATGATGATAGCTTCGTGTACTACTAGATGTACCCACTATCCCCACTAGATGTACCCCTTCAATGGTAATTCCATGTACTCCTAGCTGACGTCATAGGTGCCGCCTGCTCCTATTTCCACTAGGTGTACCCCTTTAATGATTAATTAATAATGGTAGCTTCGTGTACCCCTAGCTGACTACATAGGTGCCGTCTGCTCCTATCTCCACTAGATGTACCCACTACCCTGCCCCATTCGATCGGCTCCCTAACTCGTAGATACTCGTGCTGGTCCCACAGTGGGGTGTATCACTCCCCTAAAGTGGCAACCCAATACAACTTAAGGATGCACGACTTATACCTACACGATGCAACAACGTCTCACCTACCAGCCCGGGCCCATGCACGCACATGACCTCGTTGGACTTGCATTGCCACCGCTAACCCATTTTGGCCTCTAACAATCAGGCCCAGTAGGCGTGTCCCGTCCTCGACTTGGGTCGAGCTCACAAAGATACTTAATGGGCTACTGGACTGAAAAGGGCCCCCACCAAGCTTCCCACCTAGGCTTGGTCCCCTCTAATACATTCCACTTAACCCCATGTCCACTTACATGTATAAATTTGGTTAAGTGTTTTCTAATTTAACCTAGTCTCACCCTTTTGTTTAATTAACAGGTTGTATTGGTTAAGTCTGTGGGCCTATATATACAAATATTACCCACCTACCCATGATTTACTTAACCCTCTCACTGGTTCAGACATATTAATTTACGGTTAAGTTTGTGGGCCTTTATGTACTAATATTACCCACCTACCCAAGATTTACTTAACCCACTCATTCTTTATAACCCAGTTTACTTAACTCCCAACTTAAACTTAAGTTCTTACAATCACTAGGGATCATAATTAAAACCTTTCCCTTCATAGGTGTCAATACCTATTTTATCCAATAATTTGAATTACATGTCATAATTGTTTATATTCAAATTATTCCATTTTTCTAATCGTATTTCTCATGACATCCACATGTCACCCACTAGATTCCTCATGCCACCCAAGGCACCCACTTAACCCCCTCATGTCCCACTACATATTTACTTTGGTTAAGTGTTTCTTTATTTATTACTATCGTAACCCCTGTAGGACCTCTCAAATTAGACTGACATTTGTGGCTGCTGGATTTGTCGGGCGGGTCCGGGCTGTCTTACACCACAAACGAGCCTAACCTCGTGTCCATACAATTGTTACGCATTTAGTTTGGGCCCTTGACCTCTCACATTGGGCTACCATTTGTGGCTGCTGGATTTGCCGGGCGGGTCCGGGCAGTCTTACACCACAAATGAGTCCAACCTCGTGTCTTAGGCAATTAATTATACATAATTAATTTCCCCCAATATTTGAATTACTTTCCTATTCAAATTACAAATCATTTCCATATTTATTTATGTATAAATATGTCACCTTAATTATGTCCATTATTTATGGTACATAAATTGTACCAATTTACATCTCAAATTAATTTCATGCCTTTTTAGGCATTTGTGCCAATTCCCAATATTTAATATCCCTATTCAATTTCAAATTAATTTATGTCCATAATTAAACTATGTCCATTACTACACATTAATTTTCCAATTAATGCCTTCATTAAATTTTTCGCCTTTTAAGGCAATTCACCTTAATTAATATCTCAAATTCGTTATATGCCTCATTTACATGCCAATTCACATTTATTAACATAATCAATATTTTCATCCCATATTTGGATTAATTATTCCTAATCAAATATGTTAATAAAATTCCAATTATCTTTATGACCATAATTCACATTAATTATGTCCATATATCACAGTGCCAATTAATATCTCAATTTACATATAAGCCTCTTTTAAGGCTATTACATGCCAATTCACATTTATTAACATAATCAATATTTTTCCCATAACCCCCGCGGCGTCCGTTCGCATAGAATATATGATAGACTAAGAAATAGTCTAACACATGAAAAAGGGAAAAACACCACATATTCACATAACATACAAAATAGGCCTAACTTGCATATGAGAATTTACCACATAACTTGCATAAAATCATAGATCTAAACATAGGCCTAAAAGGTATGAACCTACATGTTATGAATAAGATTTTCATCACAAAATTTACATAGGCAATAACCACAAACTTGCATAACATGATTCATATTCCAAACTCATATTTTTATATAAACTTGCATATGTGATTTATGCAACATAACAATGGTGTAAATTTACCTCTAAACGTATAAACTAGCATGTAAAGATTTAGCATATAACTCATACATGTCATAGCCTAACTTTTGATCTAAAATAGATGTCATAATCTTTACTAACTTGCATGTGATTTATGTCTAAATCAACATCTAAACTTGCATACATACATAAGATCTATCATATGAATCAACATAACCGAACTAGCATTTAAACAACATGATGATTTGATTATACATAAGCCAATCATAGAATTACAACATAGATCATAACTTTACAACATGTATGATAACATCACAATTTAACAACATAATCATATCATACGGTCAATAATTCACCTCATATCCATATAATCCACAATTATATCTAATCTTACTTAATTTAATAATTATCTTGATTAGAGAAATGGAACTTGCCTTTCGTGGTTAAAGAATTACGAACAATTGATCAAACTTGATGCAGAATTGTTGTAGCGACGTTAGTTGATTTGTTGTTAAAGCTCTAAGCTTGAATTAGGTTGAATTGATTAGCTATCTTCCTCTTTAGTTGGTGGCGGCTACACTGAGTTCCATGGCGAGGCATAATGGCTTTAGTTTCAATTTTAATTAGGTTTAGGGTTAGCATTAGGATGTATTTATAGGTGTAGGAAGTTATTTAGGACCATTAGATTAACCCTGAACCATGAGAACCAACCAAATGCAAAATCTGCATTTGAGCGAATCGGCCCACGGGTTGACAGCCAAACACCCTGGATTAACCCTTAGTCGACCCAGCGAGGCTTGGGTCGACCTCAAAAATGGGCCGGTTCGGTCATTCCCCTCTCCCAATTCGCTGTTTTAAACTTTTTCGCATATTTATTTATTTAATTTTTAATTTATATATATATATATATCAATATATATATATATATATATTTCTCTGCGCAACCCATTTCACTTAATTCTTTTCTAAAAATTAAGTATACTTTAATTTGTGAATTTTAATGTTATAAAATTACGGGGTGTTACATTCTCCCCTCCTTAAAGGATTTCGTCCCCGAAATCTCCAAGTCAAGAAGAATGTATATCCTACCATCTAATCGTCCATCTACTCAACCATCAAACACCAGCATCCATTATCCTTAAAAGACTTCTAATGCTTTAATGTTTATATGCACAGTGTGTGTATATGTCCATATCTAATGCAAAATTAGGCGGTCTACTGATTCAGTCGACCTCCTTATTGCAATTCATGATTGTGCCATGCGTCCAATATGTATGCAAAAGATTCCTAATGATACATATTAATTCTATATGCGTGCACAACCATCCACCCGAATGCAGCAACCATATGATAATACAACCATTATACATCCATTTTACTAAATACATCCATATATATGCAATATGCAATATGAAGTGACTGAGCCGATCTGGTGCCTAATAGTGTGTGTATATGCATCCACGAGAAACCACAAGCGAACACTTGCAACCACTTTGCATCCATCATACATAACATGTCTCAAACACATGTTTCAACCATAGGATTTCCCTAACTGAAGGTTAAAGATACTAGCGAGAGGACATACTAAAGATAAGATAAGCACAAGCTAAGCGATAAAGTAGAAATTAAAAGACATGCCCTCGAAAAGAAAAGGGTACAATGAACGCATCTTCTCTTCCGTCTCCCAAGTAGCGTTACTCTCATCGTCTCCCCATTGTACTTTGACTAGTCTGACCTCTCGATTTCTCAACTTCTTGATCTCCGACCCAAGAATGCATGTAGGAGCTCGTCGAATCGTCGCATCACGCTCTATTTCCACCTCTCTAAGCAAGCTCAGCTCCACTACCTCCACGGTCTCGTGTAAGCACTTCCTCAAATGTGATACATGGAATACGTCGTGTACACCACTAAGTCTCTCAGGAAACTACTCTTATCCACATAAGATTTCTGCCTATCTTGCGCTGCCTTCATCCTTCTTCGAATCAAATCAATCTTCTCTGAAATCTATCTAATCATATCGGGCCCAAGTAAGATCTTATCCGTAGATTCCCACCAAAGTGTAGGTGAACGACAAGGTCGTCCATAAAGAGCTTCGAAAGGTGCCATGCCAATGCTAGACTGAAAGCTATTATTATATGCGAACTCCACCAATGGAAGATGCACTTCCCATGTACCCCCAAAGCCTAGGATACATAGCCTCAAAAGGTCCTCTAGAATACGATTCACCCTCTCGGTTTGGTCGTCCGTCTGAGGATGATATGCGGTGCTCAAACATAACTGAGTCCCTACCGCTTCTTGTAAGCTCCTCCAAAATTCGCTAGTGAAGATAGGATCGCAGACGCTTACTATGCTAGAAGGAACACCATGCAAACGAACTATCTCTCGGACGTATACAGAAGCTAACCATGAAGCAGTCCTCTTACTCTTTACGGGAATAAAATGAGCACTCTTAGTAAGTCTATCTACTGTAACCCAAATCCCCGTATTACCCTTCCTCGATCTTGGTAATCCATCAACAAAATCTATCGAGATACTATCCATGTGAACTCATCGCAACTATCTATCTCCCACGTAAGCCGTCCTATTCGAACTCGATATCCCCCAAGCACAAGCCCCAAAGGCCTAAACCAATATCAGACAAGCACCTAAGGAATACCTCCTCCGATTTCAGACAGTCTACGTGAGATGATACTAGCAAAACAAATAATTGGGCACTTAACCGACTGTGGCTGTCCTCGCCAGTCTTGCTTCAAAACCATCACTAATCACCTAACTGGCTTTGCATTATCCCCTAGGCATACACAAATACCTCGTGCCTCTAGGTAAACCCCGCACTTCATCGAAGACGTCACTATACTCACTGACCACACGAAAAGATTCCAAATCACCGTTGGATACATCAAGAGATTCGAGACAGCTAAACGTCACTGAACCCCTAGGGTCACAAGAAATATGAGGGTGTTTCCATAATGAATCAATAGTCTAACTACCCTCCTTTCACTATCTAGGATGGCACCCCACCTGGGTAGCCAATCCACCCCTAGAATCAAACTATAGCCCGTGAAACCAAGGACGAAGGCGTTGCATTCAAATCCAACGTCCAAGATAGACACTCTCAAATCCCGACAAACCATTGAAGGATGAGCTGAACCACCAAAAAGATTTGAGACTAGGATGGGATCCTTAACTAGACTAGTATTTAGGTGCAGTGTTTTCAACTAATGAAGCAGATACTAACGAGTATGAAGCGCCAGAATCAAATAAAGTTCGAACAGGATGATAAAGGAAACCAAATTTCTACCTGGACGGTCCTACCCCTATCAGGTATACCAGCCGTGAGGGAATATAACCACCCTCCAGAAGATCCTGTACTTTGCCCTTGCCTCTTTGGACAATCCTAATAAGGTGTCCTATTTCTCCAAAAGGATAACTACTAGCCTTCTTGTTCACATTCCCCATTCGTGACCTTCCACCAAGATGAGGTTTCGTCCTTCATTAACCAACGACTATTTGAACCTTCCTCCCATCGTCTACCTTAAAGGTATCAACAAGCCCTCCACTTCCTTGAACTAACTTCTAGCCCGTCAAACGTCTAAGTCCCTTGAAGTGGTTTTTCGTCCTTCGTATGGAAGTCCCTATTTATCTTAGAAAAAGCATCTATACGGGGAGGGGAAATCCAAAAAAGAGAAAGAGGAAGAGATTCAAAATGGAGAGTCGAAGGAAGGATATATGGCTCTTGGGGATTATGTTTTTTAAAACAAACCTTTCTTTCAAAAATACTCTTCTACAAACATATTTTTGAAAGTATTCTTTATAAAAATGCTTTTGAAAAATAGTTTCTCAAAATATCTTATATGTTCTGGTAACCTTCAGCTCTGATACCACGTGTAACACCCCATGTCCATTAATGTCACTCACAAAAGGGAATGCATTAACTTCTATGGAGCGTTTTAAGTGAATATAGAACAGAAAATCACAACAAGACAGATATGAAATAGTACTTGAAAATTTAAAACTCTATTTATTGCGACGGAAGGTAAATATGTTTGGTTACATCACCAAAACCCAAAGACTAAAGTCGAGTACATAATATCCATCTTGACAAAATCAGAGTACATAATATAAAAAGCATAATCCCATAAATAACCCTAAAAGAGATAGGTTGAGCTTTACTTCAGCAATCCAAATCCAAGTGCTCCCAAAGAGATCCAAATCAAGCTTCCCACCCTAAGAACCTAGGGGGGAAGGAAGAAAAGAGGTGGAAACAAAGGGGGTCAGACATAAAGTCTGGCAAGTCCGATATCTCCAACAATATAATTATCAAAGTAACTAGGATAAGACATAAGCTTGGTAAATAAGGAAATGACTGTGAATTAATGGCAAGACCAAGCAACCAAAAATAATAGGATGAGCAAAGATAACGTTAAAGGCGCTTCCTAATCAATATAGGGTAATTACTATACTCTACTGTACTGTACTGTACTAACACTAACTGCACCCATACTAGTAACTCTAGAAACTTGATCCCTCTTGACTAAATAGAATGATGATAGCTTCGTGTACTACTAGATATACCCACTATCCGCACTAGATGTACCCCTTCAATGGTAATTCCATGTACTCCTAGCTGACATCATAGGAGCCGCCTGCTCCTACCTCCACTAGGTGTACCTCTTTAATGGTTAATTAATAATGGTAGCTTCGTGTACCCCTAGCTGACTACATAGGTGCCGTCTGCTCCTATCTCCACTAGATGTACCCACTACCCTGCCCCATTCGATCGGCTCCCTAACTCGTAGATACCCGTGCTAGTCCCACAGTGGGGTGTATCACTCCCCAAAAGTGGCAACCCAATACAACTTAAGGATGCACGGCTTATACCTACACGATGCAACAACGTCTTACCTACCAGCCCGGGCCCACGCACGCACATGACCCCGTTGGACTTGCGTTGCCACCGCTAACCCATTTTGGCCTCTAACAATCAGGCCCAGTAGGCGTGTCCCGTCCTCGACTTGGGTCGAGCTCACAAAGATACTTAATGGGCTACTGGACCGAAAAGGGCCCCCACCAAGCTTCCCACCTAGGCTTGGTCCCCTCTAATACATCCCACTTAACTCCATGTCCACTTACATGTATAAATTTGGTTAAGTGTTTTCTAATTTAACCTAGTCTCACCCTTTTGTTTAATTAACAGGTTGTATTTATTAAGTCTGTGGGCCTATATACACAAATATTACCCACCTACCCAAGATTTACTTAACCCTCTCACTGGTTCAGACATATTAATTTACGGTTAAGTTTGTGGGCCTATATGTACTAATATAACCCACCTACCCAAGATTTACTTAACCCACTCATTCCGTATAACCCAGTTTACTTAACGCCCAAATTAAACTTAAGTTCTTACAATCCCTAGGGATCAGATTTGGTTAAGTAGTCCATTTCATTTACCATGTCCATTTTTAATTAATCAATCAATTAATTAAAACCTTTCCCTTCATAGGTGTCAATACCTATTTTATCCAATAATTTGAATTACATGTCATAATTGTTTATATTCAAATTACTCCATTTTTCTAATCGTATTTCTCATGACATCCTCATGTCACCCACATGTCACCCACTAGATTCCTCATGCCACCCAAGGCACCCACTTAACCCCCTCATGTCCCACTACATATTTACTTTGGTTAAGTGTTTCTTAATTTATTACTATCATAACCCCTGCAGGACCTCTCACATTAGACAGACATTTGTGGCTGCTGGATTTGCCGGGCGGGTCCGGGCAGTCTTACACCACAAACGAGCCTAACCTCGTGTCCATACAATTGTTACGCATTTAGTTTGGGCCTTTGACCTCTCACATTGGGCTTCCATTTGTGGCTGCTGGATTTGCCGGGCGGGTCCAGGCAGTCTTACACCACAAATGAGTCCAACCTCGTGTCTTAGGCAATTAATTATACATAATTAATTTCCCCCAATATTTGAATTACTTTCCCTATTCAAATTACAAATCATTTCCATATTTATTTATTTATAAATATGTCACACTAGTTATGTCCACTATTTATGGTACATAAATTGTACCAATTTACATCTCATATTAATTTCATGCCTTTTTAGGCATTTGTGCCAATTCCCAATATTTAATATCCCTATTCAAATTCAAATTAATTTATGTCCATAATTAAACTATGTCCATTACTACACATTAATTTTCCAATTAATGCCTTCATTAAATTTTTTGCCTTTTAAGGCAATTCACCTTAATTAATATCTCAAATTCGTTATATGCCTCATTTACATGCCAATTCACATTTATTAACATAATCAATATTTTCATTCCATATTTGGATTAATTATTCCTAATCAAATATGTTAATAAAATTCCAATTATCTTTATGACCATAATTCACATTAGTTATGTCCATATATCACTTTGCCAATTAATATCTCAATTTACATATATGCCTCTTTTAAGGCTATTACATGCCAATTCACATTTATTAACATAATCAATATTTTTCCCATAACCCCCGCGGCGTCCGTTCGCATAGAATATATGATAGACTAAGAAATAGTCTAACACATGAAAAAGGAAAAAACACCACATATTCACATAACATACAAAATAGGCCTAACTTGCATATGAGAATTTACCACATAACTTGCATAAAATCATAGATCTAAACATAGGCCTAAAAGGTATGAACCTGCATGTTATGAATAAGATTTTCATCACAAAATTTACATAGGCAATAACCACAAACTTGCATAACATGATTCATATTCCAAACTCATATTTTTATATAAACTTGCATATGTGATTTATGCAACATAACAATGGTGTAAATTTACCTCTAAACATATAAACTAGCATGTAAAGATTTAACATATAACCCATACATGTCATAGCCTAACTTTTGATCTAAAATAGATGTCATAATCTTTACTAACTTGCATGTGATTTATGTCTAAATCAACATCTAAACTTGCATACATACATATGATATATCATATGAATCAACATAACCAAACTAGCATTTAAACAACATGATGATTTGATTATACATAAGCCAATCATAGAATTACAACATAGATCGTAACTTTACAACATGTATGATAACATCACAATTTAACAACATAATCATATCATACGGTCAATAATTCACATCATATCCATATAATCCACAATTATATCTAATCTTACTTAATTTAATAATTATCTTGATTAGAGAAATCGAACTTGCCTTTCGTGGTTAAAGAATTATGAACAATTGATCAAACTTGATGCAGAATTGTTGTAGCGACGTTAGTTGATTCGTTGTTGAAGCTCTAAGCTTGAATTAGGTTGAATTGATCAGCTATCTTCCTCTTTAGTTGGCGGCGGCTACACTGAGTTCCATGGCGACGGCATAACGGCTTTAGTTTTAATTAGGTTTAGGGTTAGAATTAGGATGTATTTATAGGTGTAGGAAGTTATTTAGGACCATTAGATTAACCCTGAACCATGAGAACCAACCAAATGCAAAATCTTCATTTGAGCGAATCGGCCCACGGGTTGACAGCCAAACACCCTGGATTAACCCCTAGTCCACCCAGAGGGGCTCGGGTCGACCTCAAAATTGGGCCGGTTCGGTCATTCCCCCCTCCCAATTCGCTGTTTTGAACTTTTTCGCATATTTATTTATTTAATTTTTAATTATATATATATATATATCAATATATATATATATTTCTCTGCGCAACCCATTTCACTTAATTCTTTTCTAAAAATTAAGTATACTTTAATTTGTGAATTTTAATGTTATAAAATTACGGGGTGTTACATAATCGGTTTGTTGACCGTAAATCACAAAGTAATTAAGATATTAAGCTTTAAATTAGAAACTAATTTGGTTAAATTGTAAACGTGTATTTTTATTTACTATGCATATGGTAATAGAATCAGAGCGTTGGAACTGTACCAGTGAACTCTACCTTTTGGAACCATTTTGGATGGAGTTGGAGATAACTGGAATTTCTAGTCAAATTAAACAGTTGTTTAATTTAACTAAAACGAACAGTTTAAACCCCGAATCAAATCAAGGTGAGTTAAACTCACTCAGTTTTCCAATTTATATTTTATATAAATTGGGTTATTATATTGTGTGCTCTGTTTGCTATGGTTGACTGTTCACTAGTAATATATTTATTTATTGATTTAACTAATGAAATTAAACCGTCGTTTAATTTCTGTTAAATACCAAATCGTTATTTTAACGAATTGGACCCAATGAAGGTAACTTACCTCGTTGGTCACGTTTATAAAATAAACGTGTTTTTGTTTGAATTGTGTGAACTAATGGAAATGTTTTGTTGGTTGGTTGATATAAAATAATTGCTATTTACTATTATATATCAGTTAAATGGAATGGATTGATTTGGTTTGTGATAACCGTTTTGAATACAGGGAAGAACAGGTAGAGGGATCCAACGGGATTCCTTAAAATATATTATTTATTTCATATTATCGATATATGAACTATCCTGGTTGGGGTGATTAATTTGATTGTTGATTTTTGATGAAATTTCAACATCTGTTTAGTTTAAACCAATGGGTGGTATTGGTTGAGTATTTGACAACATATGGCCTATAAAATCAATCGTTTTATAAATATTGATTCACCGTCAGGTGAGTCAATAGAGATGAAGTTATAAAAATTTATTTTATAACTGTAGATAGATTTTGGAATATATTATTTTGAATAATAGTTTATTTAAAGGAAATAAATATTTATTATTTAAGTTTATAATTAATTATAAATTGATTTTATAAGAAACTTCTGATGTTAATCATATTTATAAACTCGTGGATAGAAATTTATCTAACGATTAAATTTAGATAATTGGTTTGTTAATAAATAATTAAATGAGATTATTTAAATTAATTATATTATTAATTAATTTAAAGTGAGAACTAATTGGAATCGGTTAACGAGGTAATTGAGTTTTGAATTAACAAAATCGACCGTTTTACTGGAATCGACTATTAAACTAGTTTGTTTCGAATTTACACAATAAAAATAGTTTAAAGAATAGTATTGTAACTTTAATAAGATTTTTCTAAATGAATTTACTATTTATTATAGTTAGTAAAGAAATTAACCACTGAAGTAGTTAATGATTGAAATAAATTATTATTTTAGTTAACAATAATTTAGGAATTTCTTTTAATGGAATTTCATTAAAAAGTAATCGAAGTTGAATGAAATCTAGTGAAATGGTGAAAGGAGTTTATGAACGGGTTTTATATTTAAACCAGATCTTTATAACTAAGTTAAAAAGGAATTCCAAACGAATACAATAGTTTGAAATAAATGTTACTAAATTATTTGAATTAAGTTAGAGGAAATTTGGATAAAAGAGTTTTATGATAAACCAGAGTTATATAAGGGAGGTTTGAG
The DNA here is from genome assembly GCA_030737875.1 of Allium sativum. Lineage (NCBI taxonomy): Eukaryota > Viridiplantae > Streptophyta > Magnoliopsida > Asparagales > Amaryllidaceae > Allium > Allium sativum. The sequence continues at coordinate 560,042,615 of CM060919.1, read as the reverse complement.
GTGTTATATCGTTAATTTTAAATTAACGTTATTCAAAAATGGAGATTTAGTAAAATTGGGAAAGTTGAATTAAGGTTTCCAAAGCGAGAATGTTTGAATAGTTTGGAAAGGGGATTGGTAAAAGTGAATTTGGTAAAAGAAGTGGGTTATAAGACTTTTAAACAAATCCGAACTATAGAATGAAATTGTTTAAAAAGGTAAAGGTTAAAAAGTGATGTTTTATAAAATTCTTAATTACTGAATTAAGAAAAATGGGTATAGCTGAGAAAGAGTGTTCAAAGAGGTAAGCAGGTTTTATGAAACCGTATTTTGAATAAAACAGTTCAATGGCATTTGTATTGGGATTAGAATGAAATATTGGTTTTGAGTTACAACTCGTATCTATCTGAAGATATGAACGTTGTTGATCAAGGTCTGAGTGGTAATTAAAATACCATAACTTGAACGACTTCAGGATTATCTGAGGATCGTATTAGTTGTTAGGGTAAAGAGATTAGTGAAAATATATTATTTCCATTAGAGAAATAATAAAGGCAACGTTTGGTGAAAATTTGGAGAATATATATATATATATAATGTGGATTCCAAAGAAAAAGGGAAATAAAAGGCGTTGCGTGAAATTATAACGATATTTTCAATTTAGAAAGGTAACGTAAAGTTGAGTTTTATTCTATCAGAATAAGTATTCGTATTGTTTTAAGTAATGAATTAGATGATATTTCGTAACGTCGTTTTACGAGTAATAAGTTAAAATGATTTCCCAATATTGGATAATAGCGTGACTAATATTTTGAATGTGAAAATAGACAACTGAGTAAGATATAGGATTTCCTAAATATTAAAAAGAGAATTTGTTGAAGAATAATCTTATGTTAAATAAGAAGCGAGAAAACTATATTTAAAATATCGAAAGATTTAAGAGTTTGAATTTACACTTGTTTTAATTAAAAGGCCAAGTGAGACCGAATACTGAACCAGTGAACTCACTAGATTGTCATGATTGAAACACTGTTTATTTTGATAGTTAAATCACCGACTATCAAATCTGTCTAATATGATTGTTGTTACGGAAAGACCGGGATCGAATTTATATTCGAAAACCATTCCGACCAACAAATACGTGAAGATATCAAGAGATGATTGAGATGGAGCATTGAAGACTGTGGATCTTCATTAAACGGAAGAACCGCTAATAATCTTTGGTTAGCTCTCAGAGATAAGCTGTGGTTCTATCGTGGTTAGAATCTACGGGTTGCAAGGACTTCTCGCTACTGATCCATGGGGTAACTCCTATATTGGATGCAGTAGGAGAGTACCTTCGGTTCATCCTGTTCCTGGGTGACTTATATGGACGAATGTATGATAGAGTATTTCCTGAAACCACGTACGTTGATTTTTACAAATATACCGAGTGGTGGCAAAGAGGGGCACTTCTTTTATACCCAGAGTATATTTGTGGACGTCAATTAGTGACTTGACGGATCTAATGATGTGGCATTCAAAGTGAATGGTGGCTAAGTGTTCCAAAAAGTAAATCTAAACCTCAAGCCTCATCAACCGGGAAATGACAGAAATCGGGCAGGTAGCATGGCTATGCGAGTCACTCCCATGAGGGTGTATAATCACCTATCTAGAGAAATTCCATTTTCTTCTTTAATCTATATTTCGATGCTGTCCCTTTTCGGGAAACGGTTGCTGATCCCAACTGTTGGTGATATACATTCGATACACTCAAGCGAAATGAGTGGTCGGTCATGTGAGGGCCAGGTTGCAAGACGTTCTTGTTGAACCCAGTGTATTCGCCTTTAGAGATACACTATCGGCAGGTGGTCCCATACCCTGTCATAGTTGGAATCCAATCTCCAATAAGCACCCGTGGTTTTGATTGTATACTATATATGTGGAGCGTGAGATGCAAGCGTTCCGCTAGATTGATATTTACTTGTATTTAGACATTATTATAATATCAGAAAGGATATTGATTTCAAAAATGTTTTGGGTTATCGTAAGGTAAAAACCGTCCGTATTTATGTATGGATTCGGTCTTATGATTATCCTTTTCTTTTGAAAAGATTTTGAACTTAAAAATCAAGTTAGATGTTTTCCCTTAATACTGTGTGAGTTTTTCTCACTCTGTTTCGCCAGACTGACCCGGTGTTTTGTAAATGCTCGGGTTAGCCCGGGTGTACAGGTTCAGGTTATCGAATGCTGTGAACAGACGAGCTGGAGGTGTTCAGACGTATGATATTATATATCTACTATTACGCTGTGTGTTGTATAGGGGACAGATTATTATAACTGTCCAGTGATGTTGATGTACTCCGATATTTTAAGTTTTATTCAAAGCTCTTAGTAAAGATTTATTTCTATATTATATTTTGTTCCGCTGTGATGTGAGACTCTGATTATGTTGTGTTGGTTCTTCTTCTTCTTCTATTCCAATATTTCCTTCTTTCTTAACTCACCCTCTAATTTCTTTCTAATAACTATCAGTGTTTTCGGTGTTTGGAAGGTCGACATGGGATTACGGTAAAGGTATTCATGTTGATTTCCAAGCCAAAAATCCTTGGGTCGTTACAGGTGGAGGATCCGGCGGTGGAGGAGGTCGGATCTGGAGCAACAATGCAAGGTGATGGTTGATTTGTGATGGGGAGAGGTGGGATGATAAAGATGGGTGAGCTGAAAAAAGTTCAGCATAAATGACACCATTTTTTGAGGAAAATTAAAAAAAATTGAGTGGTTCTTGTTTCTATATATATACTCTTATCCCTACTACTCTTATGGATCACTACTTTGGGCATTAGTAGTGAAACTTTTTTAGAGACATTATTTTAGAGGTGTACTTATGACTTATTAGATATTTTGCTGTTAATATGAATCTACTACTCTTATATTTATGATTCAGTTATCAGGTCATACACCATCTTACCTGTTTTATATCATGACTTATGTTATTATTATATTTTATTCCATGCGCTGTGAGATATACAACATGTTGTATGGGTTTCCTTACTTCAATCCTTGGCGATCGTCCTGTATTAGTCGGGCATAGTCACATCGCAATTCGTTGGGTGTCGACTCGTACAGGGCAGTGGTCACACTATTGCTTGGAGCTGGACTCATAGAAGGCGATACCTTTTCACATAGTAACTATATTATTGTTGTTTATTCTGCTATATTACACGGTAGTGCCTTAACAATGTTATTTATTTTGGGATAGTTCATCAGTGAGTTTATTTGTTCTTGTGTAAACTCTGTTGTTATGTATAACTGTATGGAACTATACTTCGATTATATTGTTTGTATAGTTGTTACTATCTCATCTATTATAATTGTGATTATTATATATTATCTGATGCGATGTGAGATATTCGACAGGCTCTGTAGCTGTGAATTTGTATGTTGTTATCTTCTCCATTCTCCTTTTCTTTTCGCTTCTAGTTTATTACCTTTTTTCCTTCTATTTCTTTCTTTTAACAACTATTTTACAATAATGGTCTATACAAAACGGTGATTATAACAATGCAGAATCGTCAAATCATCATCAATCGCAGTTTATATATCCTACTCCATCATAACTCCATGTTTTGAGTCAAAGGTATGATTGTATAATTAAGTTATTTATGATATTTGTATTTCTAGTTAGTAACAGTTGATGTTAATATTTGTAATATATGTATGATAGACACTACTGCATAATGGATTGTTGAACCATCAAAGCGTTTTCCAAATGAAATTGATTTCATTGCTATGAATGGTGATGTTGGTTTGGTAGTTGGTGAGGATCCTCCCGATATCATGGTTGTTGCTACTTCGATTGTTGACGAAGACTCTTTCACTGATAGAATGCAAGTAAACAATGATCCACTGAGTCATGTCTTTCCTACAGTAGAAAGTATTGAAGTAGATAGTGATGAATCAAATATGAAAGTAGCTTTGGATGATGATCTATATAAGCAAATGATGGCAAGATTAGTTGTTGCTAAGTTTCATTTCGTGGGCGAAAAATTTTCAACTGTTAGCATTCAGAAAGGATTCAGTATTAGAATGGTATTTGAGGCAAAAGAAAATTTTCTGCAACAATTAACGAATGGTTGCAGTATCATACAAATCGATAAAATCAAGTAAAACAAGATACATAACTATATGTAATGTTGATAGCAGTTGTTTCGTGGATAATTCATGCCATAATTCCAAAAAAATTACAATCTAGATAGCGGAATATTCAGAAAAGTCATATCAAACATAATTTTGGCAAAGCCAACATTAAACTCGAACCATAAACAAACTACCTCAAAATTTCTCATGATAAAGATCATATCTTTTACCAAAGCAGATTTATATATTTTAACTGGTATGGTGCAAGTGTCTGTCATTAATCAATTTTCATCAATATTATTTGCATGAAAATTGGTAGGTATTAAGCAAAGTGATAGAGTTAATATATGGTAATTGGGATGAATCATATGCGACACTGCCCACACTACTTTGGGGAGAAAAAGAGAATAAGTACAGGCACTGTAGGTCAAGTGGCATACAATGATGTTGGAGTATTCGATTGTGCATTCTGGGCCTTTGGGCCTTGCTTTACTACTTTTCTACACTGTTAACCGCTGCATTGTACTGGCGTACACATTTGTATGGTAAATACAAAGTTACATTGCTTGTTGCTATTGCTATGACACAAATGACTATTTTTCCTTAGCGTATGCAGTTGTTGAATCTGAGTCATATGATTGTTGGGGATGGTTCTTTGCGTGTATGCCTACATTTATTTATAGTGTTTGTGGCTAATGCTTAACGTTCATATTAGGTTGGATGAAAGGAATTCTTAAAATTTTGGATGAGAAATGAAGGGAATCACATAAGCATCGTTACTATGCAAGGCATATAAAAGCAAACTTCAAGCAGCTGGATTCAGAGATAAACGACTAACTGGGTTATTTTACTTGGCAGTTTGTGCATCGAAGGTAGTTGAATAGGTGAAAATAAGAGAAGAAATAAAAGCTACAAATTGATGCATCAAGGCCAGATCGACAGAAGTTTGGAAAATGTAGAAGAAAATTGGCATTATGCAAGGATGACAGAGGTCACTTTCATGTAATGACCGCTAATGCGTCTGAAAGTTATAATGGAGTACTTAAAGGATATCGACCATTGCCTATTAAGGCATTAGTGGCATGGACATTCTTTCATTCGATTGAATATTTTTTTAAGAGACGTCAAACCATCAATGGATTAACAACACGATTGACTCCAAAGGGAGAAGCTAACATAGTGGAGAGGGCTAGTGAAGCTCGTCGTTATTGACTTGTACGATTCAGCCCAACTGAATGGCAAGTGATACATTATTTCAGAGATGAACGTAAAGTAATAATCAACGGTAATAATTGCTCGTGCACATGCAACATTCCACTGCTTCAAAGGTTACGGTGTGGTCATATAATGACATCTTATTTTAGCATAGGCTAATGGTGCTAATAGAGCACACTATAATTCCGCTTCATAGTGGTAATTGGTCGAGAGTTATAAATGTTCACATAAGCTTGAGTTTCTGAGACGACCCGATTTCCCGTTCTCACGGAAACAAGGTTATCTTTGGAATATAACACAGAAACATATAATAGCAGAACAGAATTAAATAAATACACCAGAATGAACAACAAAATATACTGGATAAAAGTAATCATCAGAGTTACACAGTACACAGGATCTTACTTAGTACAAATACAGTTCAGCTATACATAAATGTCTACAGCGGAAATAAACAAAATATGTACAATAGGAGCTGAACAGCATAAAAAGAAATAAATGATAAAATACATCTTCAGCTCCAGCTATCCAGAAAGAACCAGCTAAACCTGAATACAAGGCTGCCCGTGTGGAAAAAGGGGCACCCGAGTTTGAGAGTGAAACAAACTACGAGTCAGTCATGGGACTGGTATGAGAAATCCACTCAACACATATATAATTGGCTAATCACAGGACCACGCCACTTTCGTGGAACGGGTTTACTCCATTGGATTGCCAGTGCTTTAAAACAAATCTTTCTTTTTAAACATCGCTATGCTTTTTATAAAAATGAAGCCGTTATAAGACTCAGTTCCCATCACACAATGCAACGCAAACCGGAGGATAGAGTTTTTACCTTATAACGGCCAAGATATGCTTGATACGAATAAAACAAAGGCATTTGATATTATTGCTAGTGTTTATATGTTTTGAAAACAATTTCAAATCATAACTATCAATCATAGACGGCATTAATGCCCCATACCACTATGTCGCCATATATAGGTATACAATCAAAACCGCACGATGTCGTATTTGGAAATTGGATTTCCGTCATGAACCAAGGCAAAAGATAGTTCTTACCGAATTCGAGACAATCTAGCCCATGTCTCAGGATCAGAACGCATCAACCCTTTAGATCGTCAGAGCCGGTTCACCGATGTGGATTATTATGCCTGAACACTACGTTTCTCCGCCCTTTGGGGCGTAAACGAGCCAACGAATGACTCCATCGGACCCGGATCGTCCGATCAAACCGAGGCGCCTCGCAACAGCAACAACCACATAGGTGAAAAGTATATAAATGTCAGGGCTGGTAGGTCACTGACACCACCCTAGCTAGAAAGAAACGCAGGCCCTCCCTGAGGTCCTTCTCCCGTTTTAGGTCCATACCGGGGTGTGAGGCTCGCGAATTCACGTTATACACAAAGCTACGCCACACAGGCGGTGCTTTGATCATCACCACAAGACTTTGCTTTTCAACAGAAGCCCTGATCACTGCATCTTAGCATGCCACACAGGCAATTCACACTGTGCAACTGATGGCTATCAATCACACAGAACAAATTCCCATGTCGGACACACAGTCCATTTACAAGTCCATTCCGGGTCTGAACGAAACCGGAGGCACTAAATACCTCGCAAACCCTTCGATCAACACGTACGTCTGAACGATCACCACTCATTATCCATATTTCGGGATGCCTCCCAATCAGGACCTCGGTTACCATCCAAACGAGGTGAAGATCTCCGGTCTTCGACCATCGTCTTCATCTTCGAATTTCAATCGTCGGTCGATTATTCGAAATGAGAATTAACTCGGCCTTTTCAAATAATTCACGTATATTTAGAATTTCAAATCGATTTATTTCAATGGTTAAATTATTCGACAACACCAATTGTGTTCTTTAATATAGTTTTCACACCAAACACATTCAACCATCAAACATCACATAAATAAAGCAAATTCAGTTTATTTCCATTCCATATTGCTTACGATATTTTATAACTATTTATCGCTATTTTTATTTATTTTAAAATAGCCATTTTATTCAAAACGACGCTTCGGGCCATAAGGCGGCCGTGGCGCTGTTTTTCTTCAGATTTGATTTACACATATCTGAAAATCTAACCGTTGGATCTTCACAAAATTTACATCATTAGAAAGGTCTTTTCAAAACGAACCCAACGGTTCCAGTTTCGGGAAAATCCGACGGTCGGATCTCCCGGTACAATCGTTTGAATTTTCGATTTCAAAATACGAACTGCAGCGTCGTTATTCGATTAAATATAATTATATTTATATATATATATAAATATAATCGTTTCTGGCGCTGTTTTTCTTCAGATTTGAATTAAACATTCCAAACAATCCAACCGTTGGATTTTTACAAGGTTGGTGCCGTCGGAAAGATTATTCCAAGGCGAACCCGACGGTTGAGATTTCGGGAAAATCCAATGGTCGGATTTCCCGCACTAGTCGATTGAAATCACGGTTTCAAAATACGAACTGCACGGCTTCGTTTCGTTTTAATTTTATTTATATTTATATATTTATATAAATATAGTTCATTCAATGATTTCAATATCGTTTTCACTTCAAATATTTTTCTAACACCTTAAATTTTGGAAAAATTTCGCCATAACCTCCCCTGCACCGGGAGCATCGGGAAATCGCAAATAGCGTTCCCGGTCCTTCTAATCTCAAAAAGAAAAAGAAGAAGCCAAGCGGCTAGCCAATAGGCTCAAAATCATCACCCAAACAAATCAGTAAATGTGTACCTATTTGTCGGGCACAAAATTTTATTCCTCTTCTCTAGCCCCTTTGCTATAACCTGTTCAATGAATATTGCATGTACATATATATACAGTTCTTATCATTTATCAATTTCTATTCGACTTCATATTTGATTTCTATTTGGTTTAAAAACTCCATTCATTCTAATGTTACATAAATAGGTGCAAATCATTTCATTAGCTAATTAATGAATATTTCAACTCATATATGTTTATTTTGAACAAGTGGCTATTTTTAACACTTCACATTTCAACGATTTATGCATACAATAAAAATGCGATTTTTATTGTAAAAACGATTCATTTCAAAACACTATTTTTCTATATAGTTCATATAGTCGATAAAAGGTGATTTTTATTATCAAACAATTTATTTCAAAATATGAATACCATTCAACACATGAATTTCTAAACAACGAATGAATATCAATTCAACACATGAATGTTTTCAATAGTTTTTATATATAGATAAAAATGTGATTTTTATTATCGATCAATTTATTTCAAAATATGAATACCATTCAACACATGAATTTCTAAACAACGAATGAATATCAATTCAACACATGAATGTTTTCAATAGTTTTGAATAAATATAGTTTAAGCATATGAAAATAATTCAAACACACAAATATTATTCAAAATTTCGGCAGCATAACGGCAGGGTAGTTACACCGGCACCGTCCCTAGTACGGCTCCTCGCTCTACCTTAAAACCTCGCGGTTTTTGACAATGGGGATCATGCATCTAGTTCGCACACAGGCGGCATGTATATATTTATTTCATTTCCACAAACTAATCCTATGTGGTTTCAACCAAATATTTCACAACCACAAATGGGTATTTTTCAACCACAATCAACCAATATCAATCACAAACAATCCCAAACAACCATTCGCTATCAATCAAATTTTCACAACAATTTCAACCAATAAATATCGTCCATGGTTTGTGGACGAGGGGCGTATATATATATAGATATAGATATTTATATATAGCTATTCAATTTTATTTCACACATATATATATAAATTTTAAATCAGAAATCTCACCAATAGCTATCCAACTTCAAGACTCTTCCTTTAGAGAAATCTTCGCCTTTTGTCGCTTTCGCCCGTATTCTCTACATATGTAAAAATCGAATTTTTACTATGCTATTCAATATATAAAAATCGAATTTTTACTTCGACTTTCAACATATAAAAATATGATTTTTATTTTTACTTTCAACATATAAAAATATGATTTTTACTTTTCTAAAAGAAATCAGTTTTATTCTTTTACAAAATCAATTTTTATCTTTTTATAAAATTCAGTTTTTACTTTTAAAAATATTCAGTTTTAAACTACTTTTTAAAACAAAACAGTTTTAATCTTTTTAAAACAGAACAGTTATATTTTTAACAAAATCAGTTTATTATTTTTATAAAAATCAATTCAGTTTTTATCTTTATAAAAATCAATTCAGTTTTAATCCTTTTAAAAACAAAATCAGTTTTAATCTTTATAAAAACAAAATCAGTTTCAATCTTTATAAAATCTGTTTTAATCCTTTTAAAAACAGAATAAGTTTTAATCTTTTTTTTTTTTTTAAAAATCTGTTTTAATACTTTTATAAAAAAAATTCCAGTTTTTATTCTTTATAAAATCTGTTCAAAATTCATAAAAAAAAAATAGTTTTGAATTCTAAAAAGACAGTTTGAAATCAAAATAAAAAAACAGTCTTTAAACCTAATTAAAAACTCAGTTTTTAAATTATTAAAATAAAATAACAAAATGCTTACAGGGGGGGGGGGTTTCTCGCAGATCGACGGCGGTGCTTCTCGAGCTGGGCGGCGCTAGGGCTTTGAACGGGGGGGGGAGGCTTCGGGGTCTCGAACGGCTTCGGGGGCTGCTCGATGTCAGGGTCTTCGATCGAGGGAGGGAGCGTCGGCGATGATGGGCTCGAGGGGGGGGGCTGCTTCGTCGGTGCGGCGGCGATGTCTGGACTGCGGCGCGATTTTAGATTTAGGGTTTTCTTTTTTTTTCTTTTTTTCTGTTTGGAATTATAACGAACGGGGGGGGGGGGGGGGCAATGAAGATAAAGGGAGGGAGAGAATTAAATATTTTTTTTATTATTATTTAATTATTAAATTTCGCAAAAAGGTTGACTTTTACATACGACCTCGAAACGAGGCCCACCGCCTGTCGTCCATAGCGTTTTACCCCCATTCCGAATACAATGGGATATGTATCGCAAGCTGATTTGATCGTTACAATCAGTTTCCTTTTGAATTTACATTTAAATCAATATATTGAATTTTAAACGTACATTTCAAATTACCGGGGCCACATACTAACTAGAAAAATTCCAGAAAAAATATTTTCTAGCTTCGTATTGACGATACGGTCCTAACAAAACTAGTTCCGTCGAATTCTGAGACCGTTTGCAAAATGGCCAATTTCCAGTCGATTAAAATCAACTGAAACTGGTCAAACGCGTTTCCTTTTGCCACGCTCACATATTGATTCGAAAAATTATGAAATTTGGAATCTAACAATAACCTGACACTGCGGATCTAACAAAAGTGGTTTCGTCGAAATCCGAGGTCATTTGCAAAATGTCCATTTTTAAGGGCCTGAATTCCATAGCGACTATTCAGAATTTTCAACTGGACATATCTTTTGATTCCCGCTATCAAATTTCGATTGGTCGGATTCGTTAGAAAGATATTACCAATTAGATTCCATTATTTTTGGTTTCACTAAAATCCGGATTGTTTTGCACCCGGTATATTCAATTTAAGTTTGAAATCGAATTATCGAACTACCGCGCCATTTTCAATTCTATATATAATTATAATTAATTATATTCGTTTTCAAATGTCGATTCAAACTCAGTTTTCATTGCCATTATCTAAAATATTTATTTTAAATATTTAAAATCCATTATTTTAGCCGATTTAAAAATTTTAAATTGGTTCAGATTTTCTGGGTCGTTACAATCTCCCTCACTTAAAACTTTTCGTCCCCGAAAAGGAATAAAGTCGAAAGTGGTTTGATAAATCTATAATCATACTACACAACAACCAATCCAATTGTTTTTAACCTTTTTAACTTTTCAAATATATATCTTTTATATATTCAAAAATTATATTTCTAAAACCAGACTATATATAAATATAATCACAAATACGTTATTTAAAAACATATTACTCTCTACTCGTTCTGGGGCACTTCTGACCCCATCTCTAACGAGTTGTTCTGATTCTGCTATACTCATACTAGGATATTACTGATCCCATCTGTATAGAGTTACCCATCCTAGAACGCTACTGGTTCTATTTCTGACGAGTTCGTTCAAATGTTATATTCCAGAACTAAGCTTAACCAAAGCTCTGATACCACGATGAGACGACCCGATTTCCCGTTCTCACGGAAACAAGGTTATCTTTGGAATATAACACAGAAACATATAATAGCAGAACAGAATTAAATAAATACACCAGAATGAACAACAAAATATACTGGATAAAAGTAATCATCAGAGTTACACAGTACACAGGATCTTACTTAGTACAAATACAGTTCAGCTATACATAAATGTCTACAGCGGAAATAAACAAAATATGTACAATAGGAGCTGAACAGCATAAAAAGAAATAAATGATAAAATCCATCTTCAGCTCCAGCTATCCAGAAAGAACCAGCTAAACCTGAATACAAGGCTGCCCGTGTGGAAAAAGGGGCACCCGAGTTTGAGAGTGAAACAAACTACGAGTCAGTCATGGGACTGGTATGAGAAATCCACTCAACACATATATAATTGGCTAATCACAGGACCACGCCACTTTCGTGGAACGGGTTTACTCCATTGGATTGCCAGTGCTTTAAAACAAATCTTTCTTTTTAAACATCGCTATGCTTTTTATAAAAATGAAGCCGTTATAAGACTCAGTTCCCATCACACAATGCAACGCAAACCGGAGGATAGAGTTTTTACCTTATAACGGCCAAGATATGCTTGATACGAATAAAACAAAGGCATTTGATATTATTGCTAGTGTTTATATGTTTTGAAAACAATTTCAAATCATAACTATCAATCATAGACGGCATTAATGCCCCATACCACTATGTCGCCATATATAGGTATACAATCAAAACCGCACGATGTCGTATTTGGAAATTGGATTTCCGTCATGAACCAAGGCAAAAGATAGTCCTTACCGAATTCGAGACAATCTAGCCCATGTCTCAGGATCAGAACGCATCAACCCTTTAGATCGTCAGGGCCGGTCCACCGATGTGGATTATTATGCCTGAACACTACGTTTCTCCGCCCTTTGGGGCGTAAACGAGCCAACGAATGACTCCATCGGACCCGGATCGTCCGATCAAACCGAGGCGCCTCGCAACAGCAACAACCACATAGGTGAAAAGTATATAAATGTCAGGGCTGGTAGGTCACTGACACCACCCTAGCTAGAAAGAAACGCAGGCCCTCCCTGAGGTCCTTCTCCCGTTTTAGGTCCATACCGGGGTGTGAGGCTCGCGAATTCACGTTATACACAAAGCTACGCCACACAGGCGGTGCTTTGATCATCACCACAAGACTTTGCTTTTCAACAGAAGCCCTGATCACTGCATCTTAGCATGCCACACAGGCAATTCACACCGTGCAACTGATGGCTATCAATCACACAGAACAAATTCCCATGTCGGACACACAGTCCATTTACAAGTCCGTTCCGGGTCTGAACGAAACCGGAGGCACTAAATACCTCGCAAACCCTTCGATCAACACGTACGTCTGAACGATCACCACTCATTATCCATATTTCGGGATGCCTCCCAATCAGGACCTCGGTTACCATCCAAACGAGGTGAAGATCTCCGGTCTTCGACCATCGTCTTCATCTTCGAATTTCAATCGTCGGTCGATTATTCGAAATGAGAATTAACTCGGCCTTTTCAAATAATTCACGTATATTTAGAATTTCAAATCGATTTATTTCAATGGTTAAATTATTCGACAACACCAATTGTGTTCTTTAATATAGTTTTCACACCAAACACATTCAACCATCAAACATCACATAAATCAAGCAAATTCAGTTTATTTCCATTCCATATTGCTTACGATATTTTATAACTATTTATCGCTATTTTTATTTATTTTAAAATAGCCATTTTATTCAAAACGATGCTTCGGGCCATAAGGCGGCCGTGGCGCTGTTTTTCTTCAGATTTGATTTACACATATCTGAAAATCTAACCGTTGGATCTTCACAAAATTTACATCATTAGAAAGGTCTTTTCAAAACGAACCCAACGGTTCCAGTTTCGGGAAAATCCGACGGTCGGATCTCCCGGTACAATCGTTTGAATTTTCGATTTCAAAATACGAACTGCAGCGTCGTTATTCGATTAAATATAATTATATTTATATTTATATATATAAATATAATCGTTTCTAGCGCTGTTTTTCTTCAGATTTGAATTAAACATTCCAGACAATCCAACCGTTGGATTTTTACAAGGTTGGTGCCGTTGAAAGATTATTCCAAGGCGAACCCGACGGTTGAGATTTCGGGAAAATCCAATGGTCGGATTTCCCGCACTAGTCGATTGAAATCACGGTTTCAAAATACGAACTGCACAGCTTCGTTTCGTTTTAATTTTATTTATATTTATATATTTATATAAATATAGTCCATTCAATGATTTCAATATCGTTTTCACTTCAAATATTTTTCTAACACCTTAAATTTTGGAAAAATTTCGCCATAACCTCCCCTGCACCGGGAGCATCGGGAAATCGCAAATAGCGTTCCCGGTCCTTCTAATCTCAAAAAGAAAAAGAAGAAGCCAAGCGGCTAGCCAATAGGCTCAAAATCATCACCCAAACAAATCAGTAAATGTGTACCTATTTGTCGGGCACAAAATTTTATTCCTCTTCTCTAGCCCCTTTGCTATAACCTGTTCAATGAATATTGCATGTACATATATATACAGTTCTTATCATTTATCAATTTCTATTCGACTTCATATTTGATTTCTATTTGGTTTAAAAACTCCATTCATTCTAATGTTACATAAATAGGTGCAAATCATTTCATTAGCTAATTAATGAATATTTCAACTCATATATGTTTATTTTGAACAAGTGGCTATTTTTAACACTTCACATTTCAACGATTTATGCATACAATAAAAATGCGATTTTTATTGTAAAAACGATTCATTTCAAAACACTATTTTTCTATATAGTTCATATAGTCGATAAAAGGTGATTTTTATTATCAAACAATTTATTTCAAAATATGAATACCATTCAACACATGAATTTCTAAACAACGAATGAATATCAATTCAACACATGAATGTTTTCAATAGTTTTTATATATAGATAAAAATGTGATTTTTATTATCGATCAATTTATTTCAAAATATGAATACCATTCAACACATGAATTTCTAAACAACGAATGAATATCAATTCAACACATGAATGTTTTCAATAGTTTTGAATAAATATAGTTTAAGCATATGAAAATAATTCAAACACACAAATATTATTCAAAATTTCGGCAGCATAACGGCAGGGTAGTTACACCGGCACCGTCCCTAGTACGGCTCCTCGCTCTACCTTAAAACCTCGCGGTTTTTGACAATGGGGATCATGCATCTAGTTCGCACGCAGGCGGCATGTATATATTTATTTCATTTCCACAAACTAATCCTATGTGGTTTCAACCAAATATTTCACAACCACAAATGGGTATTTTTCAACCACAATCAACCAATATCAATCACAAACAATCCCAAACAACCATTCGCTATCAATCAAATTTTCACAACAATTTCAACCAATAAATATCGTCCATGGTTTGTGGACGAGGGGCGTATATATATATATATATATATATATAGATATAGATATTTATATATAGCTATTCACTTTTATTTCACACATATATATATAAATTTTAAATCAGAAATCTCACCAATAGCTATCCAACTTCAAGACTCTTCCTTTAGAGAAATCTTCGCCTTTTGTCGCTTTCGCCCGTATTCTCTACATATGTAAAAATCGAATTTTTACTATGCTATTCAATATATAAAAATCGAATTTTTACTTCGACTTTCAACATATAAAAATATGATTTTTATTTTTACTTTCAACATATAAAAATATGATTTTTACTTTTCTAAAAGAAATCAGTTTTATTCTTTTACAAAATCAATTTTTATCTTTTTATAAAATTCAGTTTTTACTTTTAAAAATATTCAGTTTTAAACTACTTTTTAAAACAAAACAGTTTTAATCTTTTTAAAACAGAACAGTTATATTTTTAACAAAATCAGTTTATTATTTTTATAAAAATCAATTCAGTTTTTATCTTTATAAAAATCAATTCAGTTTTAATCCTTTTAAAAACAAAATCAGTTTTAATCTTTATAAAAACAAAATCAGTTTTAATCTTTATAAAATCTGTTTTAATCCTTTTAAAAACAGAATCAGTTTTAATCTTTTTTTTTAAAAAAAAAAAATCTGTTTTAATACTTTTATAAAAAAAATTCCAGTTTTTATTCTTTATAAAATCTGTTCAAAATTCATAAAAAAAAAATAGTTTTGAATTCTAAAAAGACAGTTTGAAATCAAAATAAAAAAAACAGTCTTTAAACCTAATTAAAAACTCAGTTTTTAAATTATTAAAATAAAATAACAAAATGCTTACAGGGGGGGGGGGGGGGTTTCTCGCAGATCGACGGCGGTGCTTCTCGAGCTGGGCGGCGCTAGGGCTTTGAACGGGGGGGGGGGGCTTCGGGGTCTCGAACGGCTTCGGGGGCTGCTCGATGTCAGGGTCTTCGATCGAGGGAGGGAGCGTCGGCGATGATGGGCTCGAGGGGGGGGGCTGCTTCGTCGGTGCGGCGGCGATGTCTGGACTGCGGCGCGATTTTAGATTTAGGGTTTTTTTTTTTCTGTTTGGAATTATAACGAACGGGGGGGGGGGCAATGAAGATAAAGGGAGGGAGAGAATTAAATTTTTTTTTATTATTATTTAATTATTAAATTTCGCAAAAAGGTTGACTTTTACATACGACCTCGAAACGAGGCCCACCGCCTGTCGTCCATAGCGTTTTACCCCCATTCCGAACACAATGGGATATGTATCGCAAGCTGATTTGATCGTTACAATCAGTTTCCTTTTGAATTTACATTTAAATCAATATATTGAATTTTAAACGTACATTTCAAATTACCGGGGCCACATACTAACTAGAAAAATTCCAGAAAAATATTTTCTAGCTTCGTATTGACGATACGGTCCTAACAAAACTAGTTCCGTCGAATTCTGAGACCGTTTGCAAAATGGCCAATTTCCAGTCGATTAAAATCAATTGAAACTGGTCAAACGCGTTTCCTTTTGCCACGCTCACATATTGATTCGAAAAATTATGAAATTTGGAATCTAACAATAACCTGACACTGCGGATCTAACAAAAGTGGTTTCGTCGAAATCCGAGGTCATTTGCAAAATGTCCATTTTTAAGGGCCTGAATTCCATAGCGACTATTCAGAATTTTCAACTGGACATATCTTTTGATTCCCGCTATCAAATTTCGATTGGTCGGATTCGTTAGAAAGATATTACCAATTAGATTCCATTATTTTTGGTTTCACTAAAATCCGGATTGTTTTGCACCCGGTATATTCAATTTAAGTTTGAAATCGAATTATCGAACTACCGCGCCATTTTCAATTCTATATATAATTATAATTAATTATATTCGTTTTCAAATGTCGATTCAAACTCAGTTTTCATTGCCATTATCTAAAATATTTATTTTAAATATTTAAAATCCATTATTTTAGCCAATTTAAAAATTTTAAATTGGTTCAGATTTTCTGGGTCGTTACAGTTTCAATCCGCACGTGACAAAAAGTGTTGGAGCCCAAATGATGGTCGAATAATATGACCACCTCCTGTAAGAAGACAACATGGAGACCACAATCTACAAGGATTAAGAATATAATGTACAAGAACCGCTCATCAAAGATATTTACATGCAGTAAATGTGGTTTGGCAGGGCATAATTGAAAGTGATGTAGTTCGGTAGTGTAATTTTCCTAACTGTAATTGTTAAGTACCAAGTTTGTTGCACATAACTGTTGTACCTTGTGTTGTTTGAATGATGGTATTAATTAGTTTATGTTGCTACTTAATGATATGTATTTATCGTGTTTTTATTCATATAACTTGGTGAAAATGTTATAGAGGCTTGCTGCTTTGTTTGGTGCCAGGTGCAGGTTGAAATGTGTGTTTTTTAGAAAATTGCTAATTCGACCGGCACCTATAACCGAGCTCATATCCTTTAACCATACAAGTTTTAGTATGGAAAATTGTCCATAGGTGATTTTCCAAAAGTCACGCACTAGCGCAATTTTTGAAAAATCGCAACTTCGATCTGCACCAGTAACCACACAGGATAATAAACCCCTCTACCATTTTCAACAAGTGTGACCAAAACATAGAAATTACATAATATATTTGACTAAGTAATACATGTAACATGATAATTATACAGAAACAATATGAATAAAAACACAATAAATACATTTTATCAAGCTTCAAATCCATAGCACCAAATTAAATGTTCCTAAGCAACCACATAGACTAAGTAATACCATAAACTATCCAATGATTAGCACTTAACAACAAATGAAATATTTAGAACTACAACAACAACTAGCGAATAATAAGTTCACATCAATCAAATAATCATCCTCTTAATTTTGCAACTTCATATGGAGTCTTTTTATTTTGTGACAACTTTGGGAAGGACCTACTTCTTCACATCGATTGTGGGCTCCAAATAGGTGGTGCTTAAGATGGACTGTGCGCATATTTTTCATGTGTCGTAGCACCTGCACCTTGTGACGATGCACCTCTACTTTATGAAGAAGAATCTCTAGTCTGGCATGTGTAATGTAACAATAGAGGAGGTGCAGGTGGAGGGGAAAGACTAACATATTTTTGTCTATCGAGTTTGTTTTTCTCAATAATCGCTCGAAGAATGTATTTTATGTTCAAGCGCACCTCCTTCGACTCCTCGTTGGTTTAGCATCTTTCAGGCTCCACCATTATCTCCAAAACTTTGTAAATGCCATAGGCCTATATAAATTTTTGTAAGTAACAAAAAATAAAACGTATTGCTTTTTAGTCTAAATAACAATATACTTATACTTACAATATTTCTCTCAAGTGGCGTGGGGGGGTGTATGGATTTTTAGGAACTACCTGCACTAAAGCTATAAGAATGTTTCTACGGGTAATATTCAAATACCAGCCCATATAATCCAAAATAGATATGGTGAGCTCCTGCTCTATTTGAATTAAGATATGCCTATGATTCCAATGCTCAATGTAAAGTTCATTGTCCTATGCATTGTGCATTCTCCTGTTTATGTGTGACATAACAAACTGCCGCATAACCTGATCGGATAAATGATATGTGGTTTGCATCATGCAGATGAGCTAAACTCTAGCAGTCCTTAGATATCTGGCAACTTTACAAATTGCTAGAAGTTGTTCGAGTACATCCTGCATGTACAGAACCCATGTTACCGAGTTAGAGCCAATCACATCTAACTCGTTACGATAGAATTTTATATTTCTTCTTGGCGTTTCTGTTGTCTTCTTTGGACCTATCCATCTACAATATTAAATTAACAAGGAAGAGTACCAACATCCAAGAGGCATGGTGTTATCAATAAAAATGTTTCAGACTATAATCCGACCAATATGAAGGTACGTCCATGACCAAAATATGAATATACCACAATTCATAGCAAAGTAAACATATAGATATGAAACTCATTAAACATCCTCTAATAAGCTGAGCCTCAAATAATGCAAGTCTAGACATCTCCATGTAAGTATAGCACAGGGCTACACTACTCCATAAATATTTAGCGCACTCACCTATATCTCCAAGAAATGTCGTTCATTTAAGATCCACTCAAGTTTTTTGAGTGGTCGTACATCAGATGAGAAGTAATAAGATGCAAGATTATTATGCCTGTATGCTGCTTAATCTACACACTGGTGGCATTAGTAGGGATATCATTAGCTAGAGCTTGTCTAAACCATCTCACTTCCACCATTTCATTTCCCTTAACTTGATCGAGGGTGGAGATAGACCAAATAAATTCTCGCGTAATTATAGCCAATTCAGCTGCTGGCCAATCATTAAAGGCATGCCTTCGATAGGCAAACCTAAAGCACAGTTATATCACCTAAAGTGGTAGTCATCTCTCCAACTTTAAATTGAAAAGTAGAGGCCTCCGGCCTCCATCTGTCTACAAGTACAGAAATGAGATGGTAATCTAATTCCATGTAGCTTAATCTGTATAAGGACATAAAGCTAGCTCTGTCAATCTCTTCCATAACTCTAGGAATCACCAATAAGATGCTTGTTATGTTACAAGTTTTTCAAGTTAGCAATTTTTTAAAAATCACTTGTAGGCAATTTTCGAAAATTTCCCAACAACCAAAAAATCCTACAACATAATGGGTGCCTATGTTTTCACCCATTCTACCATGTGCATAAATGGTTTTAGAATACAAACATGTGGTAAAAATATGGATACATCAGATTGCATAAAATAGAACAACTATTGCAAAAACTAATCAAACGTTTGACAGTAACTTGAAAAAGACCATCGCAAATTTCTTTGCTTCCGCTAATATATAATCAGCCGTACATAAACATACATCTATTAATACATAAATATGAAACCAAATAGCATGCAACTGACGGCGCCATCTTTCAGCTCACAATTAAGCCCATCTTGCATCTCTTCCCGATTCTCAAATCAACTAAGACAAACATCTATTTTTTTGAAGAGAAATAAAAATTGGCCCAAAGCCTAAGAAAAAAAATAGGCAAAAAAACTCAGTCAATCTAACCACATTAAATCCTAGTCAACATAAGAAATGCGAAAGCTAATGGAAATACACCATAAATCACAATCCAAATCATGGTGGCTTCGAATTCGAAAAATCTTCAAATTTTGGTCTTGAATCAACTTTGTCAACCATTACACTTGAAATATTGAAGTGGTTCTCCATAAATTCATCCTCATCAGTCGAATGATTGAAAACCCTAAAGAAATAACCAAATTCATTTTGCTTGAGATCTTCGTTGTTCTTCGGCATCTTCTTGCTTCTATACTCACCATTGCATCATTCAAATAAGTGATAGATATTGTAGAAAAGCTTGCTTTTGTAATGGAAATCACCGATTCTTTAAATTGTGTTATTTACATACATAATCATTTCACCTTACGTAGTTGAGCCAATGAGAGTACTGTTCGCACGACGATACCCCTAGCCAACTGCATCAGGTAAAGCACAAATTAGGGAGTTTTTATATTCTTGTTTAAAAAATTCAGAGTCAAAATGTTGGTTTCTCCCATTGCAGAGCATAGCACTAACAAATACACAGGTGTGGGCACCTCTAGCATGGATGACCATATACCGAATTGCTTGATAAGGCTTATCAAAGTTCGGATTAAAGGACTTACAACTCGGTGCATGCCTAGATGAGTTATTAGTAGAGAGCTTTCCATACTATAAGAAAGCCTTTACTTTATGTAATACCCCTAATTTTAGATAACATTATTCATGAATTTAATTGGTTAAATTAAATGATAATAATGTGTTGAAGGAGGAAATAAGATTCATGTTTAATAAATCAACTGATAGGTTGGCCTTAGAAATAAATAAACTAAGGCATAAAGAAGGGCATATGAGAGGCACAAAGTGGTAAATTTTTGGCCTCTAGATACACTCATATCCTACTGCAATTTGTTTCACTTATCCTTCACTCTAAAAATTAAAAGAAAAATTAAGGTGGCCGACCATTAAAGCTCGGGAAGAAGAAAAAAAACTAGGATTTAGAGCTTGGAAGTTTCATCGACAAATCTCACTACCTAAACTAATCAAGGTGAATAATGCTCTTACATTTGTGTTTCGGCCATTAGGAAAATATTCGAAAGTTATGTTTGTTTATATGGTTTTTCACGAGTGATATGATGCTAATGGTGGGAAATCAATAGCTATATTTTACATGTTTATACAGTTATTATATACATTAAATTTTTAGGTTTTATGGTAAAACCTATAGATAGAAATATTTGAATGCTATGGATTTTTTGTATGATTTTGGGGGTGGATTCCGAATTTCATAATTTTCCATGAATGTGTAAATTAGTTATGAAATTTCTAAGTTTGAATTGCATAAGGAGTGCGTGAATGTTAATTAATATGATAATAAGATATGTATATTTACTTTATACTTGGTCGGAACAAAAGTATTGTAAAAAGACCGTATATGGTCAGTATTTTAATTTATAAGCCTATGTGAATTTGAAAAATATGGTGGAGTAAGTATGAAGTAGAACTTTATAACGAAATAAGTCAATATATTTGTATCTACTATCAGTGCCACTATATTTTCAGAAGCAACATTCCAAGACATTCAGAAGCCACCCTTTGATAGCGCTGGAACTTGAAATATCATATATATGGTATATGAAGTATTCAAACCTCCATCTCTTACCTTCCAAAGGAGCTTTGGTATTAATACTTATATATATATTGAAAGTTAACTTCCTCACAAAAGGCTTTCTCCTCCACCTTTTCGGTAGGGACAAAAGTATTCTTCTATAAGAAAGGACTGTTTTGAATAAGGACTTTATAACTTTCCGGGGAACCAGAAAAGTGTCCAAAACCCTTGAAGCCATTTCCTACGGTGACATGCCTTTGTAAATTTGTTTCCTTAAACTTATTTCCTTCGACATAGTTAACGGGCCGAAAAGAAGTCTTTTAATAGAGGATTTGAGGCTATGCCTAAATGTTTGTCGGCATCGGCAATGTCAATGAAGGCAACTTTATTTTATGATTATATAAAGGATTTAGACATTTTTGCCTTTATATCCCGCCGTCATGGTTTTTACGTTAGGTATTGTTTGATTGCTCGATTGCATGGAGCAGATGAGGATCGTTTTGGGGCGAGTCAAATGGTGTCGTAGGGGTTGCCTATAGAGTAAATGATTGTTGTTTCATGAAGTCGGAATGGGATGCCAGTTGAGTAATAAACGGAGCCCGGGGGTTGTCTTCAAAGTAAAAGGCAATTGTCTTATTGAGTCGGAGGAGTGTTTCCATTCGAAGATGAATGTTTATTGAATTTGGTAAGATACCATTGAAAGTTGCACATATTATTATGGATAACCACATACACGACATTTGCATTTGTGTGAATAATGGGGATCCAATATGTGAAATAAATTGGAGGAAGTAGTTAAACATTTGGGGAACCAATGGGGAAAAGGAATTGGGGAACCAATTAAATAAAAGGGTAAGATTTCGATCCAATTATTAGTGAGGGGTTACCATACGAAGCATGGGTGCGGGATAAGAATGAGGAGTTTCATTGCTCCACGTAGTATGGAAATTATAATAAGAAATCAGCTTCGTTGCATCATGCAGGATGGAAGTTAATTGAATAAGAAGGGATAACACCGTTGCTTCACACCCGTCACCTTGCAAGGGGTTATCTTGAGTTGTGCCGTGCGGATACCAAAGGAAAAGAGCAATTTCTTTATGGAGTATAGGAAGTATTTCAGTTTTGAATGCTAGTAAGGGTTACCTTGTGAAACATGGAAGAGGAAGCGAATTAGGAGAATGAAAATGATGGGGAATCATTATAAACTGTTAGGATGGGAAATATGGAATTAAGGGGATAGGGAATCCATTGTGTGTTGCATATTGCTCATTTATAAAGTCACTTATGATATTGTGGTTTCGTACTACCGATTGAAGTGCGGGTGTTACAAGGATATTTTCTACAGTAGTTTGATACTAACGAGGGGGAACCCATTCTGCATTGTAGCGTGGTCCTACTAAATATCTACGTATTCGGTAGTAAGGATTATTATTCACACCAATTTGTTGATTGACCCAAATTTTTTGCTTCCTCTTTAACTCTCGGGTGCTCATTTGAGTAGGCCGAGGGTTTGGTTATCTGGTGCTTCGTCTTATAAGCTTCCAGAGGCGAGTACGAGGCGATAACTATTTAGAAGCGTCGCTGTCTGTTTTGTTTGGATGTGCATATTGGCAATGTTGCCTTTGCCTATGCATTTAAACTCTGATCAACCGAGGGGGCATCGTCATATGTTGCTCTCAGAGTATATTTTGTAATAATTTGTGTTTCTATAAACGGGTATACGAAACGGTTGTATAAATGGAATGACTATCAATGAATGATTTGTAAAGTTTTCATACTCTCATGTTTGTTGATGTTATGGTTTATTAACATTTGATTTTCTATCACCGAAAGTTGACACTAGAGACAACAGCAACATCTGTAGGGTTATGGCTTCAGTCTTGGATAACAGAGTGTTACAAATTTGATATAAGAGCATATGTTCATGCCAGTTTAAACAAAAGTTTTCTTTACAAGAATTTTCAAATTAAAACCAAAGATCAAGGAAATTCTAAGGGTTGGGATAATGAAACTATTACGTATTTGTATTATATAAGTATGTATATGCCTTTTGGTCTTATAAACACCCTTCAGTATCTTGCTAAAGTTTGTCTATAGAAGGAGGAAATAAGTTATGGAGAGGAGGAGTCCTAAACTAAATATCAGTAGTGGAAACACTATGACTGGTGGTAACGTTCGACCCAAGGCAAAAGGTCAGAGCCGAAGGACTAGTGAGAATCAGGGTGCTGCTAAACCACTGAAACTTGTTCTACACTTTTATCCGGATGTTGCAAGACAGTGATGCTTAATGGATGAAAGGTTTGAGTTATTCATAGACATAAGTCCTCGAGATATTTTATTTCTTAGAAGGAATGAGTATGCGACAATAGAGGAGGTTGGAGTTCTTAGCGATGTTCGCATAAGGTATACCATTGGGAAAGAGGATAATTTTGCGGATGCCCTTAGTAGGAGGCACCCAAGGATTGTGTCGTCTACGCTGAATGAGTGGAAAGACTTAAAAGCTTTAGTCACATGCAATGTGAGGATTATGTCGACATCAAGTTTTAGCAGAAGTACCCCTATGGTGTTGTGCTTAGATGTTCGATTATCTTTGATCGAGAAGATTGCTTCTAGGTAGCCATAGGATCCTTTGTTAGCCAAAAGTTCACTTATGAGCAGAACAGTTGGTTACAGAAGAACAGAAAGCTATGTGTTTCGAAGGTTGATAATCTAGGAAAGGAAGCTCTTAGAGAGTGTCATCACTCTAAGTTTACGTGCATCCTGGGTGAATCTGTATGTGCCGAGATATCAAGAAAAAATTCTTATAGGCTGCGCAGTTAAAGTGCTTAGCGGATCCAATACGGCAAATATCCAAAAAGTCATAGGGGATGAATCAAGGAAATAACATGATATAGTGGATAACTCTAAAATTGCACATATAACTCATTTTTAATGTTTTATAAATATATAAATGATAATCAAATGAAAAAATTACACTCAGTTTAACATAATTAGTATATTCTTAATTTTAAACAAAAATATGTGCAAATATCTCTAAATAAAAAGAAACTACTACTTACTTAATTACATTTACTAGAATATTAGAGTATTTTTCTATCAAAAATATATGTTGAAAAAAATTCAATTAAAAAACTTAATTTCATAATTTTTGTGATGTACAAAAATCATTTTTTATTTTAATTCTTTCAACAAAGATATAGCGGGAATAACATAATATAGCAGAAATTATGGAATATATCGAGAATAGTGGATTATAGCATGGTTTAAAACTGGAAGGCTACATTAGAGGCTATGTAGGAAAAACATAGCAGTTGTATTCCGCTATGGGATATAGCGGGCTTGCAATGGGGAATTAAATACACAACTTCTAGGAAGGAATGAAGAGGGAAGTTGGCTTGTAGGTAAAGGAATGTATGAATTGCCATCATGTGAAAGCTATACATCAGAAGTCTAGTGGTTTGTTATAACCACTAGAGATTCTAGTTTGGAAGTGGGATTTATATCCATGGATTTCCTCGATGGATTGCCAAGATCAAGACAAGGGAACAAAAGAATATGGGTTAGTGGGTAGACAAACCAAGAGAGCTCAATTTATTCCCGTAAAGTCCATTAGGACGATGCCTATTTTGGCCAAGTTATTGATAAAGAATATAGTGAGGATTCTTGGAGTTCCTAGTAGTGTCGTTAGTGACAAGGATCTATTGTTTACAAGTAAATTTTGCAAAAGGCAATAGGAACGAAACTAACGATGAGTATGACTTATCACCAATAGATGGATGGGAAACCGAGAGGACGAATAAGATACTATAAGATCTGTTAAGACACGTGCTTTGAACTTTGGTGGTTTTTGGGAGGATCGTTTGCACTTAATGCATTTTTCCTATAATAATAGCTTTCAAGCTACTATAGCAATGGCGCCTTTCAAAGCTTTGTACGGAAGACCTGTAAATCTCCGTCGTGTTGGCTGTAGGCAGGCGACGTAGTAGTTCTTGGTCCATATTTAGTGAGAGAAGCCATAGAGAGAACTGAGATCATTCGGGTTTAATGAAGGAAGCTCAATCCAGGCAGAAGAGTTACGCAAATAGAAGGTGAAAGGATTTGAAATTCTCTGTTGGTGAAAGGGTTTCCATTAAGGTATCATTGATGAAAGTCATATTCTGTTTTTAAAAAGCAGGAAAGCTTGTGCTAAGGTTCGTTAAACCTTGTCTGGTTTTGGAAAGGATTGGAAAGTTTGCCTATTGGTTGGATGTGAAGACCCGCAACTTCCCCGCAAAGGAAAGCGTCGGATAGTTCGAGAACAAACCACAGCAGAACGCATACAGAAGAACATTTCATTGTATATAACAACAATGCATCAGATTACAAGAATATACAGAGTATAAATGAATATTACACAGAAATATCAGAGATTTAAATTACATTTAAACACATAGCAGCGGAAAATAATACAATACACAACTAGAAGAGATATACGGATACAAAGCTTTCCGGATATCGTTCCAGCTGTAAACCAGGATCCTGTGAATATAAATCTGCAAAACCAAAACTACTAGCTGCCCGTGTCAAAATAAGGGCACCCAGAGTTTAGGTTAAAACAATAAACTCCAGGTCAGTCATGTGACTGGTGTGAGAACTAAAACAGTTATTAATCTTTATTTTAAATCATTAGGTAAATCAAGGGACCACGCCGTATAACACGGAACGGGTTTCCTCCCAAGAATACCAGTGCATAGAACAAACAGCGCAATGCTAAATAAAGAAAATGAAGCTGTTATAAGACCCAGGTCCCATCACACAATGCAACGCAGTCGAGGATAGGGTTTTCCCTTATAACAGCCAAAGAATGCTTGATACGTTTAAAACAAATCATTTGATACTAATATAAGTGCATAGTGTATAAAACACTTCAAATCATAAGTATCAATCATAGGCGGCATAAGCGCCCCATCCCACTATGTCGCCATATATAGGATTACAAATAAAACCGCAAAGTCACGTATTTGGAAATTGGATTTCCGTCTATGAACCGAGGCAAAAGATAGTCCTCAACCGATTCGTGACTCTCTAGCCCGAGCCACAGGAACAGCCGCAACTGCCCCATGGAGCGACAGGGCCGGTCCACACGGAGTGGATTATAGTGCCTGAACAATACGTCTCCCCACCCTATGGGGTGTAAGTCTGGTCCGTCAGCCGACCAGAATGCATTCGGCCGAAACCGATATAACCGAGGCGCCTCGCAACCGCAACAACCACATAAGTCAAACTCGTCAGGGCGTGTAAAACCACTGACGCCACTTCTAACTAGAAAGAAACGCAAGTCCTCCCTGAGGTCCGTCTCCCGTTTTTGGTTCATACCTGGTGTGAAACACGCGAGGTAAACGTTACACAAAGCTACGCCACAAAGGCCGTGCTTTGATCATCAACCACAAGACTTTGCTTTTCAACAGAAGCCTTGATCATTTGCATCTTAGCATGCCACACAGGCAAACCATCCTATGCAACCGATATCAGTCACACAGAATGAAATCCGATGTCAGACACACAGTCCATTTACAAGTCCGTTCTGGGTCTGAACGAAACCGGAGGCACCTAGTACCCCGCATATCCATCGATCTCCAAGTACGTCTGGACGATCACTAACTGTTTCCATCTTCTTGGGTGTACAGCCCAATCAAGATCATCAGTTATCACCCAAACGACGTGAAGACCTCCGGTCTTCGACCATCGTCTTCATCTTCGACTTATCGTCGTATCAGTTATTCAGAATGGGATAAACCCGGTCTTTCCGAATAACTCGCGTATATATTCTAAAAGTGTTACACAAACACAACATACGCCTCATTCCAATTCATTAGTCACTAACCGTAAATTAATCAAGAGAATAATTCCCCAAACATTAACCCCGAAGGCCGAAACCAACATCAGATCAATATCCAGAAAACCATTCTGCTTGGCTAACCGACAGTTAGTTTCTAAATTTCACGTTCAAATCTAATTAAAGATTTAACTATCGCCTGGAGCAAAACTGGTGATACTCCATTCTCGATCTTTTCAATCTAATTAAAGATTCATTAAAACTCCACTTAGTTTTAATCTGTGACTGGGTTAAAGAATCAGTGTCATTTAAAACACGGTTCACGATAAACCCAAAGTCACAGCCCATTAATTATCGGGTTAAAGAACAAGTGTTATCTAAAACACTGTTCACGATAAACCCAAAAATCAATATCCATTCAATTCCAATTAAATATCATTTAATTGGTACACTTCATTAAATCTAAATAAAAAGATTTAATCTTTTCTCAACTGGGTTCAAGAACAGTGTTAGTGAAGACACCATTCACGACAAACCCAAATCACATTCATTAATTATCGGGTTAAAGAACAAGTGTTATTTAAAACACTGTTCACGATAAACCCAAAAATCAATATCAATTCAATTCCAATTAAATATCATTTAATTGGTACACTTCATTAAATCTAAATAAAAAGATTTAATCATTTCTCAACTGGGTTCAAGAACAGTGTTAGTGAAGACACCATTCACGACAAACCCAAATCACATTCATTAATTATCGGGTTAAAGAACAAGTGTTATTTAAAACACTGTTCACGATAAACCCAAAAATCAATATCAATTCAATTCCAATTAAATATTATTTAATTGGTACACTTCATTAAATCTAAATAAAAAGATTTAATCTTTCCTCAACTGGGTTCAAGAACAGTGTTAGTGAAGACACCATTCACGACAAACCCAAATCACATTCGATATTCAATACAAGGCTCTGAATAGAAAATATATCGGCTTATATTCAATATCAAATTCTACGACTAACAAATGTCGTATTGGAAATAACGATATAAATATATATATCTTTCAAATTTCCATAACAACACCTGTATAATCACGAATTCCAACATCGAAATATTCCGAAGACAATTTCGATTCAAATCCACTCCAATGCAATCATTGGAAATTTTGGTTATTTTCAAAACCCTTTTCAAATTCAATTTATTTATTTAAAAATAAATAGAATTATAATTCTAGTTCAAAACTAGTTCATTTCGATAAAAAATCCATTTTTATCTTTTCAAATATGGAGTTTTTCATCCCAATTCTTTCTAAATCATTTCTTATGATTTTACACAAATTATTGCTATTTTTAATAATTTTATCAAGGCCCGTACAGTCGATTTCCATCAACGGCCATCGAACTGCACTTACAGCGACCTTTTTCGAATTTGATTTGGACATAATTCCAAATCCAACCGTTAGATTTCAAATTTCTAATATTCGTTAGAAAGCTCTTTTCGATACGAACCCAACGGTTCCGGTTTTAGGAGAATCCGACGGTCGGATCTCCCGTAATGTCCGTTTGAAATAAATGGTCGAAATTCGCGAACTGCCGCGGCGCGGCGCGTTCTATTCAGGCCATTATATTATATATAATATATATTTCGTCGATTTCTATTTAAAACGAATTATATAAATAGTTTTAAAATTCGTTTCAAAATCTATTTCAACTTCCATTTCAATTCAAAGCAAAATTGAATTCTTCTTTATAGATTCGTTTCAAAATTCATTTCTATTCAATTCAAATTTCAATTCAATTTGAATTCGCTTTCAATTCACTTTCAATTCAATTCGAATTCGTTTTCAATTCAATTTATTTCGAAATCGTTTTCAATTCAATTCATTTCGAAATCGTTTTCAATTCAATTCATTTCGAAATCGTTTTCAATTCATTTCGAAATCGTTTTCAATTCAATTCATTTCGAAATCGTTTTCAAAATCGATATAAACATCGTTCACGTCAAAATGGCGTCGATCTAATCAACACGGCTTCATATATTCCTTTATTTTCAAATATCCTATTTCAAATATTTCTTTTTCAAAACTGGAATGAGGCCCAATCAATTACCATATAAAATTAATTATATGGATTTTCATACAACACATGTATATAATAGCATTGAAAATAATCAACCATCAACCAAAGTGCACTACACTGTATAAGCATCAAATATAGATATTCAACGCTTATAACAGCCTGTCAATCAATCGATCGACATATTTAATCAATCAGGATGAGTGAACTTCAAATTTCATCCCAACACCCGTGTGGGGTTTCAAACAATCAAACACATATTTTATTTGTGCTGTTGGGCGATGTGTAAAATTTATCGACCCAATCAATGTCCTTCAAATAGGTGTACATAAACAAACCGTCCGGTTTATAAATGAATATTTTATTTTATTCACTTCACGTTAAAAATTATATTTTTAACGATAAAACATTTTATTTCAACATATGAATTTCTATTCAATTCATTCTTTAAATAAAATGATATTTTTATTTTTCTAACATATTTTAGAAAATTTCGACGGCATAACGGCACGATACTAGAAACGGGACAAGGCCTAGCCTTATCCCCGGTCTAGTGAAGGCCCACGCCATTCACACATCAATCATATCAATTCATTTCACCAAAACAATCCAATCTAAATCAAATAATCTAACCAACTGCACAACCAATCAAACAAGTCCATGGTTTGTGGACGGGTGTCGGGTGCTTCTAATAAGCACCGTCTGCATCCTAGTATATATATGTATAACTAGAAAAATAAATTGAAAGGTGAGAAATTCTCACATATAGCTATCCTAGCTCCACGGCTCTTCCTTTGCAGAAGTCTTCGTCGTTTCGCCCTTTTGTCACCTTCGTTGCCCAAGGCCACTATATATATAAAAATTGAATTTTTATTTCAAAGTTCAATATATATAAAAATCGAATTTTTATTTCAAAGTTCCATATATAAAAATCATATTTTTATGCCGAAGTTCAATATATAGAAATCATATTTTTATGCCGAAGTTCAATATATAGAAATCATATTTTTATGCCGAAGTTCAATATATAGAAATCATATTTTTATGCCGAAGTTCAATATATAGAAATCATATTTTTATGCCGAAGTTCAATATATAGAAATCATATTTTTATGCCGAAGTTCAATATATAGAAATCATATTTTTATGCCGAAGTTCAATATATAAAAATCATATTTTTATGCCGAAGTTCAATATATAGAAATCATATTTTTACTTCACATTCATATCGATAAAAATCTAATCTATTTCATTTTCAAAATCTAATCTTTTTGACATATGAATTTCTATTTTTACTTCAATGCCCTATACATATAAAAATAAAAATTCTTTTCTATTAAAAATCTAAACTATATACTATATAAAATAAAAATCTAGCTTCAGTTTTTAAAGTAGATAAAACTCAGTTTTTAAAATAAAACAAATTCAGTTTTTAAAATAAAACAAATTCAGTTTTTACATTTTTAAATCAAAATCAGTTTTAACATTTTTAAATCTAAAATCAGTTTTAACATTTCTGTTTTTAAATCTAAAAAAAACAGTTTTTAAAATTAATTAAAATCAGTTTTCTAAAACTTGAAAATAAAATAACAAAGCCAAAAACAAAAACAAAAACTTACAGATGGGGGGGGGGGGTTCTGCTGATCGTCGGAGGGCTCCTGGCTTCGAGGCGGCGGCACAGGCTCGCTGGCCAGGGATGCGGAGGCGTCGAACGATTTGGGGGGGGGTTTTGCGGTTGGTTGCGTCGAGGGCTTCAACGGGAACAGAAGGGGAGGGAAACGAAGGAGAGGGGGAGCTAATCGGATCGCTTCACTAGGTGCGGCGGGGTCCACGTTGGTGGCTGCTAGGGTTTCGCGAGAGGAAATGAGCTTGGGGCTTTGCGTCTGAAACCTGGAGAAGGGGGGCTTCGGTGGGGTTCGAACGGAGAGCGAGCGGAGGGGGATCTGATGGGAGGGCGGTGCACGACCTACGGCAGCTCCAAGGTGGCGGCGGCGGGTGAATCAAGGGGGCGACGGGGTTTTTAAGGGAGCGGGGTTTTTTTTTTCTTTTTCCAGATCTGAAGTTCAACGTGGAAGGGGAAAGAGATAAGGGAGATTTTTATAATTTATTTAATAAATTTTTTTTTTTTTTTTTTTAATTCAAAAAGGTTGACTTTCTATTTGAACACCAAACGAGACCCAACGACTGTCGCCCCTAACTAATTACCCCCATTCCGAACACAATGGAATATGTATCGTAGGCTGATTCGATCGTTACAATCAGTTTCCGTTGAATTTACACTTAAATCACTATATTGAATTTTAAACGTACATTTCAAATTACTGGGGTCACATACGAACTTTAAAAATTCCTGAAAAATATTTTCTAGCTTCGTATTGACGATACGGTCCTAACAAAACTAGTTTCGTCGAATTCTGAGACCGTTTGAAAAATGGCCAATTTCCAGTTGATTAAAATCAACTGAAACTGGTCAAACGCGTTTTCCTTTGCCACGCTCACATATTGATTCGAAAAATTATAAAATTTGAAACCTAGTGATAACTTGACACTGCGGACCCAACAAAACTGGTTTCGTCGAAATCCGAGGTCGTTTGCAAAATTGCTATTTTTAAGGGCCTGAATTCCATAGCGACTATTCAGAATTTTCAACTGGACATATCTTTTGATTCCTGATATGAAATTTCGATTTTTCGAATTCGTTGGAAAGACATTATCTATTAGATCCTACTATTTTTGGTTTCACTAAAATCCGGATTGTTTTGCACCCGGTACATTCAATTGAAGTTTGAAATCGAATTATCGAACTACCGCGCCATTTTCAATTCTATTTATAATTATATATAATTATTTATATTCTAACGACGACGCGCATAATATATACGTTCGAATTATATTCAAAATAAATTTCTCGCCTATTTTATTTAAAATAATCCATTTTAAATAATCAAAATTCGCTAAAATTGCCAAAATAAAAATTTTAAACTGGCCCAGAATTTGCGGGTTGTTACAATCTCCCCCACTTAAAACTTTTCGTCCCCGAAAAGGAACAAAGTCGAAAGTGGTTTGATTAATCAACTCTACGTTCGATCAGGCTTCCATTCTCCAACTCTTTAGTTTCTGAGAATTTTCAAAACTTCAAAAATTTG
This sequence comes from Allium sativum, assembly GCA_030737875.1. NCBI lineage: Eukaryota > Viridiplantae > Streptophyta > Magnoliopsida > Asparagales > Amaryllidaceae > Allium > Allium sativum. The sequence goes on along the minus strand of CM060919.1, from coordinate 560,009,929 downwards.
ACTAACACCCTAAATTTTCGAAAAATTTCGCCATAACCTCCCCTGCACCGGGAGCATCGGGGAATTTCAAATAGCTTCCCCGGTCCTTCAGATCTCAAAAAGAAAAAGAAAAAGCCAAGCGGCTAGCCAATAGGCTCACAAAATCATCATCACCCAAACAAAACAGGAAATTATGTAGTAAACATGTACCTATTTGTCGGGCAAACAAATTTTATTCTCTGGCTCTAGCCTCCTTGCTATGACCTGTTCAAGGATATATATGTATATGCAAGCAGATGCGACGAATTTTCAATATCGTTCAATATTCGATCAAATTAGGCATAATGGTTCAAAATTATCAAACAACTAAACAAACAACACAAACATCAATCAATTAGTGAATTAACGTTTCAAATTCATAATTTTGATACATATACAAAAAATCATGTTTTTGATGCCAATTCACAACAATAGGCCCTATCTAATTTCTTTTTGGTTCTCACACCAGTCAAATGGAAATATATAGAAATCACACCTTCGTCACTCGAAAATAAATGCTGATGATGTTTCGAACCACCATCAGAACATTGTCGGGCTACTAGAGTGCGGTTCTATATCTATCCAGTATATTAAAACTTCGAATACACGCGGATCAGACGTATACACAAAATCTATATATACTGGACTGTCCAACTCAATATAAATAGATAACCAAATACGAATAATTGATTTAAATCTTCAAAACAAAAATTGTTTTCATTTTAAAAATATACTCTTCACACTCGTTCTAGGATACTACTGATCCCATCTCTAACGAGTCATTCTCATTGGATATTGCTAATCCAATATCTGATGAATTCTTTCGTATGTTTCTAATGTGTCTCGTTCTCTAGCTTTGTAAACCAAAGCTCTGATACCAACTGTGAAGACCCGCAACTTCCCCGCAAAGGAAAGCGTCGGATAGTTCGAGAACAAACCACAGCAGAACGCATACAGAAGAACATTTCATTGTATATAACAACAATGCATCAGATTACAAGAATATACAGAGTATAAATGAATATTACACAGAAATATCAGAGATTTAAATTACATTTAAACACATAGCAGCGGAAAATAATACAATACACAACTAGAAGAGATATACGGATACAAAGCTTTCCGGATATCGTTCCAGCTGTAAACTAGGATCCTGTGAATATAAATCTGCAAAACCAAAACTACTAGCTGCCCGTGTCAAAATAAGGGCACCCAGAGTTTAGGTTAAAACAATAAACTCCAGGTCAGTCATGTGACTGGTGTGAGAACTAAAACAGTTATTAATCTTTATTTTAAATCATTAGGTAAATCAAGGGACCACGCCGTATAACACGGAACGGGTTTCCTCCCAAGAATACCAGTGCATAGAACAAACAGCGCAATGCTAAATAAAGAAAATGAAGCTGTTATAAGACCCAGGTCCCATCACACAATGCAACGCAGTCGAGGATAGGGTTTTCCCTTATAACAGCCAAAGAATGCTTGATACGTTTAAAACAAATCATTTGATACTAATATAAGTGCATAGTGTATAAAACACTTCAAATCATAAGTATCAATCATAGGCGGCATAAGCGCCCCATCCCACTATGTCGCCATATATAGGATTACAAATAAAACCGCAAAGTCACGTATTTGGAAATTGGATTTCCGTCTATGAACCGAGGCAAAAGATAGTCCTCAACCGATTCGTGACTCTCTAGCCCGAGCCACAGGAACAGCCGCAACTGCCCCATGGAGCGACAGGGCCGGTCCACACGGAGTGGATTATAGTGCCTGAACAATACGTCTCCCCACCCTATGGGGTGTAAGTCTGGTCCGTCAGCCGACCAGAATGCATTCGGCCGAAACCGATATAACCGAGGCGCCTCGCAACCGCAACAACCACATAAGTCAAACTCGTCAGGGCGTGTAAAACCACTGACGCCACTTCTAACTAGAAAGAAACGCAAGTCCTCCCTGAGGTCCGTCTCCCGTTTTTGGTTCATACCTGGTGTGAAACACGCGAGGTAAACGTTACACAAAGCTACGCCACAAAGGCCGTGCTTTGATCATCAACCACAAGACTTTGCTTTTCAACAGAAGCCTTGATCATTTGCATCTTAGCATGCCACACAGGCAAACCATCCTATGCAACCGATATCAGTCACACAGAATGAAATCCGATGTCAGACACACAGTCCATTTACAAGTCCGTTCTGGGTCTGAACGAAACCGGAGGCACCTAGTACCCCGCATATCCATCGATCTCCAAGTACGTCTGGACGATCACTAACTGTTTCCATCTTCTTGGGTGTACAGCCCAATCAAGATCATCAGTTATCACCCAAACGACGTGAAGACCTCCGGTCTTCGACCATCGTCTTCATCTTCGACTTATCGTCGTATCAGTTATTCAGAATGGGATAAACCCGGTCTTTCCGAATAACTCGCGTATATATTCTAAAAGTGTTACACAAACACAACATACGCCTCATTCCAATTCATTAGTCACTAACCGTAAATTAATCAAGAGAATAATTCCCCAAACATTAACCCCGAAGGCCGAAACCAACATCAGATCAATATCCAGAAAACCATTCTGCTTGGCTAACCGACAGTTAGTTTCTAAATTTCACGTTCAAATCTAATTAAAGATTTAACTATCGCCTGGAGCAAAACTGGTGATACTCCATTCTCGATCTTTTCAATCTAATTAAAGATTCATTAAAACTCCACTTAGTTTTAATCTGTGACTGGGTTAAAGAATCAGTGTCATTTAAAACACGGTTCACGATAAACCCAAAGTCACAGCCCATTAATTATCGGGTTAAAGAACAAGTGTTATCTAAAACACTGTTCACGATAAACCCAAAAATCAATATCCATTCAATTCCAATTAAATATCATTTAATTGGTACACTTCATTAAATCTAAATAAAAAGATTTAATCTTTTCTCAACTGGGTTCAAGAACAGTGTTAGTGAAGACACCATTCACGACAAACCCAAATCACATTCATTAATTATCGGGTTAAAGAACAAGTGTTATTTAAAACACTGTTCACGATAAACCCAAAAATCAATATCAATTCAATTCCAATTAAATATCATTTAATTGGTACACTTCATTAAATCTAAATAAAAAGATTTAATCATTTCTCAACTGGGTTCAAGAACAGTGTTAGTGAAGACACCATTCACGACAAACCCAAATCACATTCATTAATTATCGGGTTAAAGAACAAGTGTTATTTAAAACACTGTTCACGATAAACCCAAAAATCAATATCAATTCAATTCCAATTAAATATTATTTAATTGGTACACTTCATTAAATCTAAATAAAAAGATTTAATCTTTCCTCAACTGGGTTCAAGAACAGTGTTAGTGAAGACACCATTCACGACAAACCCAAATCACATTCGATATTCAATACAAGGCTCTGAATAGAAAATATATCGGCTTATATTCAATATCAAATTCTACGACTAACGAATGTCGTATTGGAAATAACGATATAAATATATATATCTTTCAAATTTCCATAACAACACCTGTATAATCACGAATTCCAACATCGAAATATTCCGAAGACAATTTCGATTCAAATCCACTCCAATGCAATCATTGGAAATTTTGGTTATTTTCAAAACCCTTTTCAAATTCAATTTATTTATTTAAAAATAAATAGAATTATAATTCTAGTTCAAAACTAGTTCATTTCGATAAAAAATCCATTTTTATCTTTTCAAATATGGAGTTTTTCATCCCAATTCTTTCTAAATCATTTCTTATGATTTTACACAAATTATTGCTATTTTTAATAATTTTATCAAGGCCCGTACAGTCGATTTCCATCAACGGCCATCGAACTGCACTTACAGCGACCTTTTTCGAATTTGATTTGGACATAATTCCAAATCCAACCGTTAGATTTCAAATTTCTAATATTCGTTAGAAAGCTCTTTTCGATACGAACCCAACGGTTCCGGTTTTAGGAGAATCCGACGGTCGGATCTCCCGTAATGTCCGTTTGAAATAAATGGTCGAAATTCGCGAACTGCCGCGGCGCGGCGCGTTCTATTCAGGCCATTATATTATATATAATATATATAATATATATTTCGTCGATTTCTATTTAAAACGAATTATATAAATAGTTTTAAAATTCGTTTCAAAATCTATTTCAACTTCCATTTCAATTCAAAGCAAAATTGAATTCTTCTTTATAGATTCGTTTCAAAATTCATTTCTATTCAATTCAAATTTCAATTCAATTTGAATTCGCTTTCAATTCACTTTCAATTCAATTCGAATTCGTTTTCAATTCAATTTATTTCGAAATCGTTTTCAATTCAATTCATTTCGAAATCGTTTTCAATTCAATTCATTTCGAAATCGTTTTCAATTCATTTCGAAATCGTTTTCAATTCAATTCATTTCGAAATCGTTTTCAAAATCGATATAAACATCGTTCACGTCAAAATGGCGTCGATCTAATCAACACGGCTTCATATATTCCTTTATTTTCAAATATCCTATTTCAAATATTTCTTTTTCAAAACTGGAATGAGGCCCAATCAATTACCATATAAAATTAATTATATGGATTTTCATACAACACATGTATATAATAGCATTGAAAATAATCAACCATCAACCAAAGTGCACTACACTGTATAAGCATCAAATATAGATATTCAACGCTTATAACAGCCTGTCAATCAATCGATCGACATATTTAATCAATCAGGATGAGTGAACTTCAAATTTCATCCCAACACCCGTGTGGGGTTTCAAACAATCAAACACATATTTTATTTGTGCTGTTGGGCGATGTGTAAAATTTATCGACCCAATCAATGTCCTTCAAATAGGTGTACATAAACAAACCGTCCGGTTTATAAATGAATATTTTATTTTATTCACTTCACGTTAAAAATTATATTTTTAACGATAAAACATTTTATTTCAACATATGAATTTCTATTCAATTCATTCTTTAAATAAAATGATATTTTTATTTTTCTAACATATTTTAGAAAATTTCGACGGCATAACGGCACGATACTAGAAACGGGACAAGGCCTAGCCTTATCCCCGGTCTAGTGAAGGCCCACGCCATTCACACATCAATCATATCAATTCATTTCACCAAAACAATCCAATCTAAATCAAATAATCTAACCAACTGCACAACCAATCAAACAAGTCCATGGTTTGTGGACGGGTGTCGGGTGCTTCTAATAAGCACCGTCTGCATCCTAGTATATATATGTATAACTAGAAAAATAAATTGAAAGGTGAGAAATTCTCACATATAGCTATCCTAGCTCCACGGCTCTTCCTTTGCAGAAGTCTTCGTCGTTTCGCCCTTTTGTCACCTTCGTTGCCCAAGGCCACTATATATATAAAAATTGAATTTTTATTTCAAAGTTCAATATATATAAAAATCGAATTTTTATTTCAAAGTTCCATATATAAAAATCATATTTTTATGCCGAAGTTCAATATATAGAAATCATATTTTTATGCCGAAGTTCAATATATAGAAATCATATTTTTATGCCGAAGTTCAATATATAGAAATCATATTTTTATGCCGAAGTTCAATATATAGAAATCATATTTTTATGCCGAAGTTCAATATATAGAAATCATATTTTTATGCCGAAGTTCAATATATAGAAATCATATTTTTATGCCGAAGTTCAATATATAAAAATCATATTTTTATGCCGAAGTTCAATATATAGAAATCATATTTTTACTTCACATTCATATCGATAAAAATCTAATCTATTTCATTTTCAAAATCTAATCTTTTTGACATATGAATTTCTATTTTTACTTCAATGCCCTATACATATAAAAATAAAAATTCTTTTCTATTAAAAATCTAAACTATATACTATATAAAATAAAAATCTAGCTTCAGTTTTTAAAGTAGATAAAACTCAGTTTTTAAAATAAAACAAATTCAGTTTTTAAAATAAAACAAATTCAGTTTTTACATTTTTAAATCAAAATCAGTTTTAACATTTTTAAATCTAAAATCAGTTTTAACATTTCTGTTTTTAAATCTAAAAAAAACAGTTTTTAAAATTAATTAAAATCAGTTTTCTAAAACTTGAAAATAAAATAACAAAGCCAAAAACAAAAACAAAAACTTACAGATGGGGGGGGGGTTCTGCTGATCGTCGGAGGGCTCCTGGCTTCGAGGCGGCGGCACAGGCTCGCTGGCCAGGGATGCGGAGGCGTCGAACGATTTGGGGGGGGGTTTTGCGGTTGGTTGCGTCGAGGGCTTCAACGGGAACAGAAGGGGAGGGAAACGAAGGAGAGGGGGAGCTAATCGGATCGCTTCACTAGGTGCGGCGGGGTCCACGTTGGTGGCTGCTAGGGTTTCGCGAGAGGAAATGAGCTTGGGGCTTTGCGTCTGAAACCTGGAGAAGGGGGGCTTCGGTGGGGTTCGAACGGAGAGCGAGCGGAGGGGGATCTGATGGGAGGGCGGTGCACGACCTACGGCAGCTCCAAGGTGGCGGCGGCGGGTGAATCAAGGGGGCGACGGGGTTTTTAAGGGAGCGGGGTTTTTTTTTTCTTTTTCCAGATCTGAAGTTCAACGTGGAAGGGGAAAGAGATAAGGGAGATTTTTATAATTTATTTAATAAATATTTTTTTTTTTTTATTTTAATTCAAAAAGGTTGACTTTCTATTTGAACACCAAACGAGACCCAACGACTGTCGCCCCTAACTAATTACCCCCATTCCGAACACAATGGAATATGTATCGTAGGCTGATTCGATCGTTACAATCAGTTTCCGTTGAATTTACACTTAAATCACTATATTGAATTTTAAACGTACATTTCAAATTACTGGGGTCACATACGAACTTTAAAAATTCCTGAAAAATATTTTCTAGCTTCGTATTGACGATACGGTCCTAACAAAACTAGTTTCGTCGAATTCTGAGACCGTTTGAAAAATGGCCAATTTCCAGTTGATTAAAATCAACTGAAACTGGTCAAACGCGTTTTCCTTTGCCACGCTCACATATTGATTCGAAAAATTATAAAATTTGAAACCTAGCGATAACTTGACACTGCGGACCCAACAAAACTGGTTTCGTCGAAATCCGAGGTCGTTTGCAAAATTGCTATTTTTAAGGGCCTGAATTCCATAGCGACTATTCAGAATTTTCAACTGGACCTATCTTTTGATTCCTGATATGAAATTTCGATTTTTCGAATTCGTTGGAAAGACATTATCTATTAGATCCTACTATTTTTGGTTTCACTAAAATCCGGATTGTTTTGCACCCGGTACATTCAATTGAAGTTTGAAATCGAATTATCGAACTACCGCGCCATTTTCAATTCTATTTATAATTATATATAATTATTTATATTCTAACGACGACGCGTATAATATATACGTTCGAATTATATTCAAAATAAATTTCTCGCCTATTTTATTTAAAATAATCCATTTTAAATAATCAAAATTCGCTAAAATTGCCAAAATAAAAATTTTAAACTGGCCCAGAATTTGCGGGTTGTTACATTGGAGCTACCAGATGACTAATCGGATTCCATAACGTGTTTCATTTATCACAATTGCAGAAGTACGTACATAACACTGACGCTACCATTGATCTGAGAGTACTGGAAGAGTTTGTAGTGGAATCTGATTTGGCTACCGTGTGGCAATTGGTTTGTGTCTTAGACAGAGATGAAAGGAAACTGAGAATCAAGGCAGTTAAACTAGTAAAGTTTAGTGGAGTTCTTACGAAAGAGACAATACTTAGGAGATGGAAGACAAGATTAGAGAGGTTTTTCATTATTTTCTTTCATTGATATCTATATTGCTTTATAGACTGGTTACTAGTGGGGTATGCTAGTATATGCCTTGATAGCGTTGCTTGTTGGGTTGCTATGATAGTTTTGCTTGTTTAGTCCTTGACTGAATTTCACGGACGAAATTCTTTCAAGGAGTTAAGGATGTACTGCCCCTAATTTTAGATAACATTATTCATGAATTTAATTGTTTAAAATGAATGGAAATAATATGATGAAGAAAGAAATGTGATTTGTGTTTAATGAATTAACTAGTAGGATGGCCTTAGAAACAAATGAACTAATGCATAAGGAAAAGCATATGAGAAGGGTAAAGTGGTAAAATTCCGACTTCTATATACACTTATATCGTACCATATTTTTTTCCTTTTCATTCACTCTAAAAATTAAAAGAAAACTTAAGGTGGTCGACCGTTAAAGTTAGGGAAGAAGAAAAGAGAAAAGGCTAGGATTTAGAGCTTGGAAAGTTCATCAACAAGTCTCACTACCTCAACTAATCAAGGAAAATATACTCTTGCCTTTATGTTTCGGTCATTGGGGAAATAGCCGAACGTTGTGTTTATTCATGGTGGTTTTTCATGATTGATATAAAGCTAATTAGTGGAAAATTGACAGCTATGTTTGACATGTTTATATGGTTTTTACATACATGAAAATGATTAGGTTTAGGGTAAAACCTATAGCTAGAAATCTCTGAATGCCATGAATTTTGGGCATGATTTTGGAGATGACTTTCAAATTTCATAATCTTTCACGTATTTATGGATTAATTATGAATTATAAATTTTAATTTCTTAGGAAAATCTTGAATGTTAGTTAAAATGATTAGAATATATGTATAAATAAATATTTTATACATGGCCAGTACAAAAGTACTGTAAAGAGACTGTATACAGTTAGTATTTTAATTTATAAGCCAATGAGAATTCGAAAAATACGGTGAAGTAAGTATAAAGTAGCACTTTATAAGAAAATAAGTAATATATCTGTATTTACTGTTAGTGCCATTGTCTTTTCAAAAGACACATTCTGATACTTCGGAGGCCACCTTTCAATGCTGCTGAATAGTTGGAATATAATATGTATGGTATAGAAAGCATTTAGACATCCGGCTTTTACCTTCCGGAGGAGGATGGGTATTGATACTTACATATTTTGAAAGTTAACTTCTCCACAAGTGGTTTTCGGCTCCATCCTTTCAGTAGGGACGAAAGGGGTCTTTTATAAGAAAGAACAATTTTGAATAAGGAGTTTACACCTTTCAAGGGAACCGGAAGAGAGTCGAAAATCAATGAAGCCATTTCCTACAATGACATGTCTTTATGCATTTGTTTTCCAAAATTTATTTCCTTATTAGTGGGCCGAAAGGAAATATTTTAACAAAGGATTTGAGGCTATGCCTAAAGGGCTGTCGGCGTTGGCGATGTCAATGAAAGGGACTTCATTTTATGATTGTATAAAGAAGTTATAAGTTTTTCCTCTATATCTTGTCGTCGTGATTTTGGTGTCCGTCTTGATTGATTGCTTAGATCCGAAAGAGGAATTTTAAGGGGAATTGAATGGTGCTCGAGGGGTTACCTCTAGAGTAAATGATTGTTGTTACACGAAGCCGGTAGGGGATGCCTTTTAGAGATGAGTAATGAATGGAGCTGGGGGAATTTTCCTTCATAGTCAAATGTTGTTGTCTGATTGAGCCAGAAGGGGGTTTCCTTTTGGAGATGAATGTTTACTAAATTTGATTGGACAATATTGAAAGTTGCACATGTTGTTGGGGATAACCATGGATATGACATTTGCATTTGTGTGAAATAAATTGGGGAATCAGTTAAACATTGAAGGAACCAATAGGTGAAATAAATTGGGGGAACCGTTAAATATTAGGAGAAAGGAATTGGAGGAACCAATTAAATAAAAGGATAAGCCTTCTGTGTAACAACCCAGAAAATCAGAACCAATTAAAAAAATTTATTTTGGCTATTTCAATGAATTTTGAACAGTTAAAATAATTTATTTTAAATAATAACGATTAAAAATTTATTTAAATCGAAGTTAGAATGAATATATTTATTTTAGTTTCAAAAGGAATTAGAAATAACACGGTAGTTTGAAAAGTCAAATCTGAACTTTGACTGAATGTACAGGATTCAAAATTAAACGGATTTTAGTGAAACCAAAAATATCTAAATATGTTTAAAAATATCTTTCCAACGAATCCGAAAAATCGAAATTTCATAGCGGGAATAAAAAGTTACGGCTAGTTAAATATTCGGAATAGTCGCTATGGAATATAGTATAATTTATAGCCCGTATAAATGGCCATTATACAAACCACCTCCATTTTCGACGAAACCACTTTTTTCGGTTCCGGAATGTCAATTTATTGCTAAGTTTAATTTTCTAGAATTTTTGGAATTAATTTGTGAGCGTAGTAAATTAAACTCTTATTTGATAATTTCTGTTGAATTTGATCGACCGTTAAAAAGGCCATTTCTCAAACGATCTCCAAATTCGAAGAAATTAATTTTGTTAGGACCTATCATCAAAACATAGCTATATTTATTTTTAGGGAATTTTCGGAGTCCGTATGTGGCCCCGGTGAATTTAAATATGTGATCGAATTAATTTAAATAAGGATTTAAAATTTAAATTAAAGAAATCAGGCCAAAAACAATCGTTTGGGATGACGGGACCTAGCCCATTAGTTCTGGAACAGGGGCAATTAGGTAGTTACAACTTCTATTGGACTGAAATTGGAGTTGTTAAGAATTTACGGATTTATTTGTAGAAATTAGAAATAAAATATTATAAAAATCCTTTTTGTCTTCTTCCAAACCCTATTTTCCTGTAGCCGCCACCTTCATCGAACAATGGCCGTGAACGCTCCAACCTTTCTCCATTAATTTCCATCGATTCACACCTCTAAGTCCTTTACTCCTTTAGACAATATCGTAGAGATTCTCCTCCTCTACAATTCCATACGGATTGATCCTCCTCTGGTGGCACGAACTCCAAGAACTGATGCCCTAAAGTCGCATCGTTCGCAGCGCCGCACCCCCCAATACCCGCGATCGAGTTGGCCAAGGTGGGGCCTCTGCGTGCGCCTCCCGGTGCTCTTCGTCGTGGCGGTATCCGATTGTCCTAAAGCGTGCTAATTTGAAAGCAAGATCCAACCCTAGTTTGGAACCAATTAGAAAAGTCACAGCCTGTGTTTCTGAGTGTAGAAGAAGGTGGTTTTGAAATTATATTATTTATTTAATTTTAAAATGTTATTAATACAAAGGTAATCATAACTCATTCATATGAACTCAGAACTGAACGATTTCGAAGCATTGCGATCGTAAGCCCGAGATCTGCGTTTCTAGAATAACTCGAACAAATTCTGAGCTGGTCAAATTTTGGCCAAAATTGCAGATCTGAACCATTCAGATTCAAACGACAGTGAGAATTATATTTTATTTTTATTTTTTAAATAATTATAATTAATCATTATTGTATTATCATCGATCCGCTGTAAATTACCACATGTTATGCTACGTGATTTGAACTATAGTTGACATGTTATGTAGATCTGTTATTTTGGTGTTACTGTGTTATAATTAAATTTGTAATAAAAATGAATCAAACATTTTTGTTGTTATTTTGTTGAATCAAAATATTCAACAAAAATGGAGTATCACCTTTATTATATTAGGTTGGAATTAAATTTGTAATAAAAATGAATCAAACATTTTTGTTGTTATTTTGTTGAATCAAAATATTCAACAAAAATGGAGTATCACCTTTATTATATTTGGTTAGAATTAAATTTGCAATAAAAATGTATTGTACATTTTTCCACTTTGATTGAATTAGAATTTTCAATCAAAATGAAACCATTTTATACATTTTTGATGAATCATACATTTTGTTATTGGATTGAATTAGGAATTTCAATCAAAATGAAAAATATCACTTTGGTTATTTGATTGAATTAGAATTTTCAATCAAAATGTGTGACGACCCCCAAACCCCCGTACAACGGTGGTAAGGGTAATTTTTGGAATATAACACATAAATAGATAACAGCATAACAGAAATAAATAAATACACTAGATAATGTACAATAGAATACACTGGATAAACATAATCATCAGAGTTACACAGTATACAGGATCATACTTAGTATAAAATACAGTTCAGCAATACATAAATGTCTACAGCGGAATCAAAACATAATATGTACAATAGGAGCTGAACAACATAAAAAGAGATAAATGATAGAATCCATCTTCAGCTCCAACTATCCAGAAAGAGCCTGCAAAAACCTGAATACAAGGCTGCCCGTGTAGAAATAAGGGCACCCGAGTTTGCAAGTGAAACAAACTACGAGTCAGTCATAGGACTGGTATGAGAAATCTACTTATTGGATAAACAATAATTACAAGGCAAATCATAGGACCATGCCACTTTCGCGGAACGGGTTTACTCCGGTGATTGCCAGTGCATAAAACAAGTAAATCATTTTATCATCGCAATGCTTTTTGCAAAAATGAAACCATTATAAGACTCAGTTCCCATCACACAATGCAACGCAAACCGGAGGATAGAGTTTTTTAACCTTATAATGGCCAAAATATGCTTGATACGTATAAAACAAATCTTTTGATATTATTATTAGTGTTTATATGTTCCAAAAACAATTTCAATCATAAATATCAATCATAGACGGCATAAGTGCCCCATACCACTATGTCGCCATATATAGGTATACAATCAAAACCGCACATGTCGTATTTGGAAATTGGATTTCCGTCAAGAACCAAGACAAAAGATAGTCCTTACCGCTTCGAGACGCTCTAGGCCGTGTCTCAGGATCAGAATGCATCGACCCATGGATCGTCAGGGCCGGTCCACTCGATGTGGATTAAACTTAAACCCTGGACAATACATCTCTCCGCCCTATGGGGCGTAAATGAGCCAAATGACTCCATATCTGAAGCGCCTCGCAACAGCAACAACCACACAGGTGAAAATAATATAAATGTCAGGGCTGGTAGGTCACTGACACCACCCTAGCTAGAAGGAAACGCATGTCCTCCCTGATGTCCTCTCCTATTTCTGGTTCATACAGGGGTGTGAGGCTCGCGAATCAACGCTATACAAAAAGCTATGCCACACAGGCGGTGCTTTGATCATCAACCACAAGACTTTGCTTTTCAACAGAAGCCTTGATCCTATGCATCTCAGCATGCCACATAGGCAATTCACGCTGTGCAACTGATGGCTATCAATCACACAGAATGAAATCCAATGTCAGACACACAGTCCATTTACAAGTCCGTTCTGGGTCTGAATGAAATCGTAGGCACCTAATACCTCGCATATCCGGTCGATCTCCAAGTACGTCTGGACAATCACTGCATTTTCCATCGTCTTGGGATGCCTCCCAATCAAGATATCAGTAATCATCCAAACGATGTGAAGCTCTCCGGTCTTCGACCATCGTCTTCATCATCGACCTCTTATCGTCGATCGATTATTTGAAATGAGATTTAACTAGGCCTTTTCAAACAATCCACGTATATTTAGAATTTAAATCAATTCATTTCATGGTTAAGTTATTCGACACCCACACTTCAGTTCTTTATATAATTTTCATGTCAAACACATTCAACCATCAGAATATCCAATAAACAGGGTAAATTCAGTTCATTTCCATTTCATATCATTAATAATATTTTATAACGATTTTTCGCTATTTCTATTTAATTAAAAATAGCCCATTTTATTTAAACGACGCTTCAGGCCCTAACGCGGCCATGGCGCTGTTTTTCTTCAGATTTCATTTACACATATCTGAAAATCTAACCGTTGGATCTTTAGAAAATTGGGGTCGCTGGAAAGATATTTCCAAAGCGAACCCAACAGTTTTGGTTTCGGGAAAATCCGATGGTCGGATCTCCCGCAATAATCGTTTGAAATCACCATTTCAAAATACGAACTGCAGCTTCGTTATTCGATTTATTTTAATTATATTTATATATATATATATATAATTATAATCCATTCTTCAATTTCAAAACCATATTCATTTCATATGTTCGATAAAAATAATATTTTTATCCAACATATATTTCAACACATTACTATTTTTAACAATTCATATATATAATCAAAATGTGATTTCTATTGTAAAACAATTTATTTCAAAACACGATTATTTTATATAGTTCATATAGATGATAAAAATGTAATTTTTATTGTAAAACAATTTATTTAAAACTCTAATATTTTATACAGTCTATATATATGATAAAAATGTTATTTTTATCTTTCAAAGAATTTATTCAATACATGAACATAGTTTTCAACACATGAAAATAAACCAAACACAGTATGTAACGACCCGGATTTTTGGTCAGTTTATTTTAAATATTTTATATCTTTTTAAATATCGAATTGATAATATAAATGAATTTTTATATTTTCAATTTAAAAATCAATTTCGACTTAATATCGAATATATTAAATTATCATAATACGGAATCAAAATATAATTGAATTTAAAGTTAAAGACTGAAGCGAAACGGCGATCAATATAAATTATATATTGAATTACAACCCGATAAATATAGTTATTGGAAGTCGAAATTATATGTTAAATCGAATTTAATTTAATCATTAATTTAAGTTGTTATCTCGTCTACATAGTCAAACTAAATTCTAGAATTTGTTTCGTGGAGTTCAGAATAACAGTATAATTTAGAAATGTCGGTCGTTAAGTAAAAATAACAGCTCGGGGTTTTTAATTAGGGACCAAAGGATATTCTATATAATTAGTTAAATATAAAATCAAAATAATAATAATATAAATATTACATCATCTCAGCTACTCATATCGGCCGACCTACTCTCGTTTCATTTTCCTACCTCGAGCAGTGAAAATTGTCTCTCTGTTCAAAATCTAGGAAACAAGCTTTTAATGGCTGGTACGTTTTGCTTCATCCTTGCGCCTATAAAAGGAGTCAAGCCTTCGTTAATTCCCATCACTTAACCAACGAAGATCATTTCCGTATTTCATTTTCCTCTCCACTAAGTTATTTAAAAAAAAAAAAGAGGGGCGCCATCGGAATCGCGATGGAAACCGCGATCGAAATCACCATCTCCTGGAAGCTTCAACTCCATACCTTTTTCCTCAGTTCGATTTTGTTTCCATGATATTCGAACAGCGCCTAGGGTAGTCACGAAATGGGGTTTGGTTGATGTTAAAGGATCAGCGAAAGGGCGAAAGCCAGGCAGAAGGGTTCAATGTTGATCTCGAGGTTGGTGCGATGTTCGATTTCAGATGGAGCGATGATGATTTTTGGGTTATTAGGAAAGAGCGATTGGAAGAGAGGTAGCGATGGTCAAGATCGGGTTTAGGACTGGGAGTGGCAGCGCACGAGGGTTCTGGTTCAAATCTGTAACCGACTTCATTAAGGGTTCGATAATGGAAAAAGGGAGTGAGTGGGTGCTGTTCGATCAGGCTTGGGGGTTCTGGTATTGGGTGATTCAGGAACAGCGAAAGGGAGGTGGTGGTTGATTCGGCATCTTGGTGGAGTGCGAGGTCAGGTGTTCGAATGTTTGGCAAAGGAGAATGTAGTGATGTTATTCGGCTATGGTGCAGTGAACTTGAACAGGAAAATGAAGAGGGAAATTAGGAAAAAGGATTAAGGTAATTTCTTGTTTTTAATTTGATTAGTGTATAGATTAAAAATAAGATTCTTACATTGTCGAAAAAAAAAGGGGGATTTCTTTTTCTGCAAATATGGAATTTGGAAACCAAAAAGGGAAATTTAGTTGGTGAAACAGTATATAAATTTGAAATTAGATTAGTAAAATATTTAAACTTAAAATCATTAAGGTATACGATTTTATAGAATTTAAAATACATAGGATAAAATATTTATTTGTTCTAAATAGTTAAATTAAATAAATAATAGCTTAACTGATAATAAAATAAATTATCATCGGTGCTAGGTAAATTCACTTGGGAGGATTCGTAGCTATGAAGTTACAGGATTTAAAAGGGTATTCAACAAAGGAAAAATCACGGTGAGTAAATCTCACTCACCTTTTATTTATAATTATTTTTATTTCATTAAAAATAATTGGTTGTTGCTTGTTGAATATTTTCTGGTTGTTTTATATATATTAGTTATTTAGGCTATATATATATATATTGGGTTGATTGATTGGTTGGATTCCCGCAGTCTCATTAGCGGATGCCCGCAGTTTCATAGCGGATGATTACCCTATACGCCCCACGCTATGATTAGTGGATGACCTTCTATACCGCGATATTCTGCCACGAAGCAGAATGGGTATTATTTATGTGCTAACATCTGTGGATGCAGGAAAACAGGTTGGAGGAATCCAACTGGATTCCTCAAAAATATATTATCTGTTTGTTTATTTGTTTGCATATATATTTTTATATATGATGTGTTAGAAAAATAAACAATTCGTTGCTTTGTGTGTTTAAATATCACTGGGCTTGAATATTGATTATAAAAATATCGTGGAAGAATATTTGAGATTTTAAAAAGGAAAAATTCTATTTTTAAATAGAATTTGAATTTTTAATGGATATAAAAATATAAACTTGTTTTGAAAAATAAAACAAGTAGTTCCTTTATAAACGAAGCTTATAAATAGTCCTTTTATAACGAAGTTATAAAATGAAGAGAAAAGGATTATCGTTTGATAATTCAGAAATAGAAATACAAGTGTGAAATTTGAATGAGAAATCTATCGTCAAAAGAAAAATAGAAATATCGATTTTAAAAAGGAATTGAAGTCGAGACTTGGTTAAAGAAATTGGATATAAGAGTTCAAATAGAAAATAGAATTTGAAATATAGAATTTCAAAGAAGAATTTGAATAGAATTTGAAATATAGAATTTCAAAGAAGAATTCAAATGTGAAATTCGAATAGAGATTTGAATGTAGAATTTCAAAATAGAATTTGAAATAAACTTTGAAATAGGATTTTCAAAGTAGAATTGGAAATAGGATTTCAAAATAGGAAATCCAAATGGTTTTGAAATGGGATTTGAATTCAAGGGAATTCAAATGGATTTGAGTGAAGAAATTCAAAAGGGTGTTAAAAATAAGTTTGAATATTAGAATTCAAATGGGTTGGAGATGAATTTGAATATTAGAATTCAAATGGAAATGGAAAATGAAATTTGAATATAAGAGATTCAAATTGAATTCAAATGGGATTTAATCTATGAGATTTGAATGTAGAAATTCAAATGAAGTTTTGAAAATAGATTTGGATATAGAAATTTAAATGAAGTTTTGAAACTAGATTTGAAATAGGATTCAAATAAGAGGATTGGAATGATAGAATTAAAAAGGGGTTGAATATTTGAAATTTCAAAATAGAATTGAATCGGGGTTTGGATATTTGAAATTCAAATAGAATAAGTATAGAATTTGAATTCGAAGAGAATTGAATAGGGAATTTGAATGTAGAATTCAAAAGGAATTCAAATGGAATTTAAATTATAGAATTTGAATATAGCATTCAAATGGAATTTTAAACTATGGAATTTTGAATCTAAAAAGGAGTTTGAATATTTGAATTTCAATAGAATTCAAATATAGAAATTGGAATATAGAAGTTTCAAATAGAATTAAAATGGAATTGAATTCATTTTAAAGAAGTTAACGGTTTACATATATAAATATAATTAAAACGAACTCGCCACAGCGGTGCAGTTCGTAAAATGGCGATTCGAACTTCAATCGAGTATACAGGACTCAATTGAAATCGGAATTCTTCGAAACAAGAAACGTCAGGACCAATTTGATAATAGTTTTCTAATGAAGGAGAAAAATCTGAATTTCGTCGTATAGATTTTGAGTTATGTCAAAATCAAAATTTCAAAAATGCAGCGCCAGAAACCATTATAAACCATAATGAATTTTATATATATAAATATTGGGATTTTTAAGCAAATAAAAATCCGGATTTCCATTTAAAAATCTAGACTTGAGTTAGAAAAGAAATATGGACTCAAGTGAAGTAAAGAAGATGATTTTTGAAACAATAATCATATTTTTGATTATTGAATAGAATTAACTAAAGAAGAATTAGTTAATGAGAGTTCGAATGGATATTGGGGTTTGAATAAGTGAATTCGATTTGAAAATTTACATTCAAATAGAAAAGAGAACTAGAATTGAAATTGAGATTCAATTTGGTTATGAACGAGTAAATATTTTGTTTGAACATGTTATGTTCAACAAAGAAGTGAAATAGGCAAAAATGCTAATTAAAGAATAATTGAGCGAAACTGAATTCAAACGATTCAAAATTTAATTCAAACGAATGGATTGAGTTGAATTGAATTGAAACAGGTGAACAGGTGTTAAACAGATATGGGATAGAGTATATGAAGATTTTTATTTATGTGCCCGACAAAAAGGTACATGTTTAAATTCATATATGGGTTTTATGCGCCGTATCGGCAAGCCGCTTGGCTTTTCCTTTTTCTTTTTGATTGAGGAAGATACCGGGAAGCTATTTGAAATTTCCCGATGCTCCCGATACAGGGGAGGTTATGGCGAAATTTTCCGGGAATTTAAGGAGTTAGAATATTTTTAAGAAATTTGACAATTAGAAATCTATATATCGATATATATAGAATTCGATAAAGGAACGAAATCAAAAATAGCGAAAAGGGCCAATATGGTTATTGAAATATTTGGGTAACAAATATTGATAGAGAAAATGGAAAAGTGATTTAATTAATGAAATATTAATTAAAAAGCCCAGGGATTTGTTTGATATGTTTGGATGAACACTTGTTTTTATTCGATAGTTAAATCACAGACTATCGAAGTTTTGACCATCGTTGTCAATATGGAGAGACCGGTTGGATTATTATCCGAAGAACCACTCCGTATCGGCATAAGCGTTGCGAACCAAGTATGCTGAATATATTGAAGACGGAGTAAAGTGCAAGGGCTTTTCTATTTATAGAAATAGTGCCTTTCGGTTTCGTTCAGTCCCAGAACGAACGTAAATGGATGAATGTCTGACAAAGTATTTCCAATGATCAAATGGGTTGGTCTGTATGAATGTATATGGTTGCAACGGATTTATCCCTTAGCATAACATCCAGAATATTTGTGCAAACTCAACTAGTGATTAACGGATCTGACAATGTGGCATTCAAAGTGATTGTGCTATCAATGAATGGTAAGTATTCGTAGCCTCAGGCCTCAACAACCGGGAAAGGACAAAAATCGGGCAGGCAGCATGGCTATGTGGGTCGCACCCATTAGGGTGTATAATCACCTATCTAGAGAAATTCCTTTTGTTTCTAAATCTATCGATTCTGCCCATTCGGGAACGGTGGTTTGAGTCCAACCGTTGGTGATATACATTCGATACACTCAAGCGAAATGAGTGGTCGGTCATGTGTGGGCCGGGTTGCAAGACGTTCTTGTTGAACCCAGGTGTATTTGCCTCTAGAGATACATCATCGGAAGGTGGTCCCATACCTTGTCATGTTGGAAATCCAATCTCCAATAAGCGCCATGCGGTTTTTGATTATATACTATATATGTGGAGCGTGAGATGCAAGCGTTCTACTATTTGGTTATTTACTTGATGTAGACATTATTATAATATCACTGGATTTTCATATCAAAGTATTTTTGAGTTATAGTAAGGTAAAAACCGTCCATGTTTATGTGTGGGCTGGTCTTACTATTATCTTTTCTTTTGAAAGGATTTTTGAAAGTTAAACAAGTGGTTGGAGTTTACTCACACCAGTCCCATGACTGACCCAGAGTTTATTTTGTTTTGTTTTCCCTAAACTCTTGGGTGCCCAAATTTGTACGGGCAGTCAAGTGTTTCAGGCTTTTACAGATTCACTTGGAAGAGCTGGAAGCAGGAGGCTTCACCAGTTAGATATAGACTATCATATTTTCCGCTGTGGACCTTGTTTGTATCTGGAAACAGGTGTTTATAACTGTTCCAGAAATGACTGTTGTGCTCTGATGATGGTATGTATATAAAGTTACTGATTTGTATTTCAAGAGTTATATTAAGAAATATATTTTATTCGTTCCGCTGTGAGTTTGTGATCTTCGTTTTTCTTCTATTCTAATATTTCTTTCTTTCTATTTCTCATCCTCTAACCTCTTTCTAATAATGATTCGTATTTTCGTGCAATTTGGGTTGGACGTGTGTTGTATTTAGTCAACTCAGATAGCTCGGATTTGCGGGCCTTTTCAGTTGGTATCAGAGCTTAGGTTGAGCGAATACCTAGGCTTTGTGGAGTTGTGCTCATTAGAGATAGGGTCAGCAGTACCCTAGAATGAGTTGAGTATATATATATATATATATACGAGAGAGCGTATTTGTTAGTTGATATAAAGATTGTTTTATATTGGGTTGGCTTGTCTGTTGAGTAGTTTATGAATTCTGGTCGAATCGTGGGACGCCACGAAGTCGATAGGAATTTCTAAACACTTAAACAGAGAAATTCGACACAGTATTGTTTTAAAGAGGGTAAATGAAATAATTTTACCCGAAATTTCTATTTTGATATAGAAAGAATAATTTTCTAGAATTATTATTATATGGATGTGTTGGATGTTGACTTTATAATCAAATGAGATTATAAATTTAGAATGGTTATTTATAACCAAATAGAATTTGTATAGGAATTAAATATACAAATGAGATGAATTAGAATTCAAAACCAGAATTTGGAATTTTAATCCTGGGAAGTTGAAAAATATTTTTCAAAGTATATTAAAATAATATAACTTTGTTTTAAAAGGATTTGAAAGAAAATCATTTTAGATGGATTTTGAAATAATAAGGCACTGAACTCACTTCAGTGGCTGGGAAATTATTCTGATGATGATTGCAACATCATCAGTGTTTATTTCCGAGTTTCTAAGTGATGGATTGCTACCTTAGAAGTTTTATTGGGAATTGTTTGAAAGAAAACAAGTTGTTTGGGAAAGATTCAAGTGTTTTGAATTTGAGATGGAAATAAATATATATATGTGATTTCAGAAGTGATTTGAAATCAAAGGCCCGGGTATTTGAATTTTGAAATTTAAATTTAATTTAAACAAGTTAAATGGGTTGAAGTGAATGAATTGATTAGAATCAATTTGAATAGGTTTAATGGAATATAGATTGGATAAATGGATTGATCGTAGATCATTCGAATTGAATGAAGAAGACCAAAGGTTTTGGTGGAATTAAATTTGTTGAAATATGAGGAGTTGAGTTTCAACATAAGTGGATTGTTGAAAGGTAATGGATTTGTATCATTTTTCCTAACTTAGCAATTTCGAGGACGAAATTATTTTAAGGGGGAAAGAATGTAACGACCCGGATTTTTGGTCAGTTTATTTTAAATATTTTATATCTTTTTAAATATCGAATTGATAATATAAATGAATTTTTATATTTTCAATTTAAAAATCAATTTCGACTTAATATCGAATATATTAAATTATCATAATACGGAATCAAAATATAATTGAATTTAAAGTTAAAGACTGAAGCGAAACGGCGATCAATATAAATTATATATTGAATTACAACCCGATAAATATAGTTATTGGAAGTCGAAATTATATGTTAAATCGAATTTAATTTAATCATTAATTTAAGTTGTTATCTCGTCTACATAGTCAAACTAAATTCCAGAATTTGTTTCGTGGAGTTCAGAATAACAGTATAATTTAGAAATGTCGGTCGTTAAGTAAAAATAACAGCTCGGGGTTTTTAATTAGGGACCAAAGGATATTCTATATAATTAGTTAAATATAAAATCAAAATAATAATAATATAAATATTACATCATCTCAGCTACTCATATCGGCCGACCTACTCTCGTTTCATTTTCCTACCTCGAGCAGTGAAAATTGTCTCTCTGTTCAAAATCTAGGAAACAAGCTTTTAATGGCTGGTACGTTTTGCTTCATCCTTGCGCCTATAAAAGGAGTCAAGCCTTCGTTAATTCCCATCACTAAACCAACGAAGATCATTTCCGTATTTCATTTTCCTCTCCACTAAGTTATTTAAAAAAAAAAAAGAGGGGCGGCATCGGAATCGCGATGGAAACCGCGATCGAAATCACCATCTCCTGGAAGCTTCAACTCCATACCTTTTTCCTCAGTTCGATTTTGTTTCCATGATATTCGAACAGCGCCTAGGGTAGTCACGAAATGGGGTTTGGTTGATGTTAAAGGATCAGCGAAAGGGCGAAAGCCAGGCAGAAGGGTTCAATGTTGATCTCGGGGTTGGTGCGATGTTCGATTTCAGATGGAGCGATGATGATTTTTGGGTTATTAGGAAAGAGCGATTGGAAGAGAGGTAGCGATGGTCAAGATCGGGTTTAGGACTGGGAGTGGCAGCGCACGAGGGTTCTGGTTCAAATCTGTAACCGACTTCATTAAGGGTTCGATAATGGAAAAAGGGAGTGAGTGGGTGCTGTTCGATCAGGCTTGGGGGTTCTGGTATTGGGTGATTCAGGAACAGCGAAAGGGAGGTGGTGGTTGATTCGGCATCTTGGTGGAGTGCGAGGTCAGGTGTTCGAATGTTTGGCAAAGGAGAATGTAGTGATGTTATTCGGCTATGGTGCAGTGAACTTGAACAGGAAAATGAAGAGGGAAATTAGGAAAAAGGATTAAGGTAATTTCTTGTTTTTAATTTGATTAGTGTATAGATTAAAAATAAGATTCTTACATTGTCGAAAAAAAAGGGGGATTTCTTTTTCTGCAAATATGGAATTTGGAAACCAAAAAGGGAAATTTAGTTGGTGAAACAGTATATAAATTTGAAATTAGATTAGTAAAATATTTAAACTTAAAATCATTAAGGTATACGATTTTATAGAATTTAAAATACATAGGATAAAATATTTATTTGTTCTAAATAGTTAAATTAAATAAATAATAGCTTAACTGATAATAAAATAAATTATCATCGGTGCTAGGTAAATTCACTTGGGAGGATTCGTAGCTATGAAGTTACAGGATTTAAAAGGGTATTCAACAAAGGAAAAATCACGGTGAGTAAATCTCACTCACCTTTTATTTATAATTATTTTTATTTCATTAAAAATAATTGGTTGTTGCTTGTTGAATATTTTCTGGTTGTTTTATATATATTAGTTATTTAGGCTATATATATATTGGGTTGATTGATTGGTTGGATTCCCGCAGTCTCATTAGCGGATGCCCGCAGTTTCATAGCGGATGATTACCCTATACGCCCCACGCTATGATTAGTGGATGACCTTCTATACCGCGATATTCTGCCACGAAGCAGAATGGGTATTATTTATGTGCTAACATCTGTGGATGCAGGAAAACAGGTTGGAGGAATCCAACTGGATTCCTCAAAAATATATTATCTGTTTGTTTATTTGTTTGCATATATATTTTTATATATGATGTGTTAGAAAAATAAACAATTCGTTGCTTTGTGTGTTTAAATATCACTGGGCTTGAATATTGATTATAAAAATATCGTGGAAGAATATTTGAGATTTTAAAAAGGAAAAATTCTATTTTTAAATAGAATTTGAATTTTTAATGGATATAAAAATATAAACTTGTTTTGAAAAATAAAACAAGTAGTTCCTTTATAAACGAAGCTTATAAATAGTCCTTTTATAACGAAGTTATAAAATGAAGAGAAAAGGATTATCGTTTGATAATTCAGAAATAGAAATACAAGTGTGAAATTTGAATGAGAAATCTATCGTCAAAAGAAAAATAGAAATATCGATTTTAAAAAGGAATTGAAGTCGAGACTTGGTTAAAGAAATTGGATATAAGAGTTCAAATAGAAAATAGAATTTGAAATATAGAATTTCAAAGAAGAATTTGAATAGAATTTGAAATATAGAATTTCAAAGAAGAATTCAAATGTGAAATTCGAATAGAGATTTGAATGTAGAATTTCAAAATAGAATTTGAAATAAACTTTGAAATAGGATTTTCAAAGTAGAATTGGAAATAGGATTTCAAAATAGGAAATCCAAATGGTTTTGAAATGGGATTTGAATTCAAGGGAATTCAAATGGATTTGAGTGAAGAAATTCAAAAGGGTGTTAAAAATAAGTTTGAATATTAGAATTCAAATGGGTTGGAGATGAATTTGAATATTAGAATTCAAATGGAAATGGAAAATGAAATTTGAATATAAGAGATTCAAATTGAATTCAAATGGGATTTAATCTATGAGATTTGAATGTAGAAATTCAAATGAAGTTTTGAAAATAGATTTGGATATAGAAATTTAAATGAAGTTTTGAAACTAGATTTGAAATAGGATTCAAATAAGAGGATTGGAATGATAGAATTAAAAAGGGGTTGAATATTTGAAATTTCAAAATAGAATTGAATCGGGGTTTGGATATTTGAAATTCAAATAGAATAAGTATAGAATTTGAATTCGAAGAGAATTGAATAGGGAATTTGAATGTAGAATTCAAAAGGAATTCAAATGGAATTTAAATTATAGAATTTGAATATAGCATTCAAATGGAATTTTAAACTATGGAATTTTGAATCTAAAAAGGAGTTTGAATATTTGAATTTCAATAGAATTCAAATATAGAAATTGGAATATAGAAGTTTCAAATAGAATTAAAATGGAATTGAATTCATTTTAAAGAAGTTAACGGTTTACATATATAAATATAATTAAAACGAACTCGCCACAGCGCTGCAGTTCGTAAAATGGCGATTCGAACTTCAATTGAGTATACAGGACTCAATTGAAATCGGAATTCTTCGAAACAAGAAACGTCAGGACCAATTTGATAATAGTTTTCTAATGAAGGAGAAAAATCTGAATTTCGTCGTATAGATTTTGAGTTATGTCAAAATCAAAATTTCAAAAATGCAGCGCCAGAAACCATTATAAACCATAATGAATTTTATATATATAAATATTGGGATTTTTAAGCAAATAAAAATCCGGATTTCCATTTAAAAATCTAGACTTGAGTTAGAAAAGAAATATGGACTCAAGTGAAGTAAAGAAGATGATTTTTGAAACAATAATCATATTTTTGATTATTGAATAGAATTAACTAAAGAAGAATTAGTTAATGAGAGTTCGAATGGATATTGGGGTTTGAATAAGTGAATTCGATTTGAAAATTTACATTCAAATAGAAAAGAGAACTAGAATTGAAATTGAGATTCAATTTGGTTATGAACGAGTAAATATTTTGTTTGAACATGTTATGTTCAACAAAGAAGTGAAATAGGCAAAAATGCTAATTAAAGAATAATTGAGCGAAACTGAATTCAAACGATTCAAAATTTAATTCAAACGAATGGATTGAGTTGAATTGAATTGAAACAGGTGAACAGGTGTTAAACAGATATGGGATAGAGTATATGAAGATTTTTATTTATGTGCCCGACAAAAAGGTACATGTTTAAATTCATATATGGGTTTTATGCGCCGTATCGGCAAGCCGCTTGGCTTTTCCTTTTTCTTTTTGATTGAGGAAGATACCGGGAAGCTATTTGAAATTTCCCGATGCTCCCGATACAGGGGAGGTTATGGCGAAATTTTCCGGGAATTTAAGGAGTTAGAATATTTTTAAGAAATTTGACAATTAGAAATCTATATATCGATATATATAGAATTCGATAAAGGAACGAAATCAAAAATAGCGAAAAGGGCCAATATGGTTATTGAAATATTTGTGTAACAAATATTGATAGAGAAAATGGAAAAGTGATTTAATTAATGAAATATTAATTAAAAAGCCCAGGGATTTGTTTGATATGTTTGGATGAACACTTGTTTTTATTCGATAGTTAAATCACAGACTATCGAAGTTTTGACCATCGTTGTCAATATGGAGAGACCGGTTGGATTATTATCCGAAGAACCACTCCGTATCGGCATAAGCGTTGCGAACCAAGTATGCTGAATATATTGAAGACGGAGTAAAATGCAAGGGCTTTTCTATTTATAGAAATAGTGCCTTCGGTTTCGTTCAGTCCCAGAACGAACGTAAATGGACGAATGTCTGACAAAGTATTTCCAATGATCAAATGGGTTGGTCTGTATGAATGTATATGGTTGCAACGGATTTATCCCTTAGCATAACATCCAGAATATTTGTGCAAACTCAACTAGTGATTAACGGATCTGACAATGTGGCATTCAAAGTGATTGTGCTATCAATGAATGGTAAGTATTCGTAGCCTCAGGCCTCAACAACCGGGAAAGGACAAAAATCGGGCAGGCAGCATGGCTATGTGGGTCGCACCCATTAGGGTGTATAATCACCTATCTAGAGAAATTCCTTTTGTTTCTAAATCTATCGATTCTGCCCATTCGGGAACGGTGGTTTGAGTCCAACCGTTGGTGATATACATTCGATACACTCAAGCGAAATGAGTGGTCGGTCATGTGTGGGCCGGGTTGCAAGACGTTCTTGTTGAACCCAGGTGTATTTGCCTCTAGAGATACATCATCGGAAGGTGGTCCCATACCTTGTCATGTTGGAAATCCAGTCTCCAATAAGCGCCATGCGGTTTTTGATTATATACTATATATGTGGAGCGTGAGATGCAAGCGTTCTACTATTTGGTTATTTACTTGATGTAGACATTATTATAATATCACTGGATTTTCATATCAAAGTATTTTTGAGTTATAGTAAGGTAAAAACCGTCCATGTTTATGTGTGGGCTGGTCTTACTATTATCTTTTCTTTTGAAAGGATTTTTGAAAGTTAAACAAGTGGTTGGAGTTTACTCACACCAGTCCCATGACTGACCCAGAGTTTATTTTGTTTTGTTTTCCCTAAACTCTTGGGTGCCCAAATTTGTACGGGCAGTCAAGTGTTTCAGGCTTTTACAGATTCACTTGGAAGAGCTGGAAGCAGGAGGCTTCACCAGTTAGATATAGACTATCATATTTTCCGCTGTGGACCTTGTTTGTATCTGGAAACAGGTGTTTATAACTGTTCCAGAAATGACTGTTGTACTCTGATGATGGTATGTATATAAAGTTACTGATTTGTATTTTAAGAGTTATATTAAGAAATATATTTTATTCGTTCCGCGGTGAGTTTGTGATCTTCGTTTTTCTTCTATTCTAATATTTCTTTCTTTCTATTTCTCATCCTCTAACCTCTTTCTAATAATGATTCGTATTTTCGTGCAATTTGGGTTGGACGTGTGTTGTATTTAGTCAACTCAGATAGCTCGGATTTGCGGGCCTTTTCACAGTAAATAATTCAATACATGAATAAAAATCAAACACATGAATATTTCAGGAAATTTCAGCAGCATAATGGCAGGGTAGTTAAAACCGGCACTGTATCGATGTACGGCTCCTCGCTCTACCTTAAAACCTTGCGGTTTTTGATAATGGGGATTTCATGCATCTAATTCGCACACAGGCGAGCATGTTTATTTTTCTTTTCCACAAACTAATCCTATGTGGTTTCAACCAAAATAATTCTCAACCACAAAAGGGTATTTTTCAATCACAATTAGGTATTTTTCAACCATAATCAAACAATCTCAAACCACAAACAATCCTATCAACCATTCGCATTATTCATCTAATTTCACGCCAATCACTATCAGTAAATATCGTCCATGGTTATTGGACGAGGGGAGTGTATATATATATATATATTTCACTTCCATTTTAACTCGTTTTCAACGCATATATAATTTTTACAATGCATATATAACTTATACATCGCACATACAACTTATACAACGCTTATACATGAGGTGTACAATGCTTATATAACTCATACATAGATTATATAAATTATACATTGCCATTCCATATCGTTAATATTCAGAAATATCACATGGGGTTCCACACCTCCAAAAATCGTAGGAAGCTCTAAAAAAATCCCCGGTCTCTTCTAGAATGTAGAACACGTCTTCACGTTCCCGGTGTCTCATGTTTCTCTAGATTTCGACCACGTATGCGAAAGTTATATAATTTTTAACATTGAACATTTTAAAAACATAATTAATTAAATTTACAGTGCTTAAAAACGTTACCTTCTCCAAATTAAACCCCCCCCTCTGGAAACCGTCGTTCAACTGGGGTTCTAAACTAGGGATCGATCTTTCACAAAATCCGAAGCGATTGAGGAGGATTTGAGGGCTTTACGACGTCAAGCTACGTGAGGCGCACCCGCGCCACCTCCTTCTGGCTAACTCGGTGGCGGCCTGGCCCCTGAAAACGCCTCGCGACGGTGAAGCTTTGAGCTTCGATTTCGAGTGCTAGAGGTGATTAGATCCAATCCTGCTCGTTGGATATAGAGATCATACTGGGTGCTTCGATTTGGCTTTGGAAGTTTGTGGTATTGTTGAACGTAGGAGGAGATCGAAGGGGAGGTAGTTCCAGGCGATTTCCGCCTTTGATTTCAGAGAAGAACGATGGCCCATATAATTTAGTTAGGGTTATGCATATTTAGATGGTATATATAGTATATTTTTATATTATTTAATTAATTAATTCGAAAATAACTTGTTAAACTATCCTAACTCCAAACGAGACCCAACGAGTGTCACCCCTAGCTAAATACCCCCATTTCGAATACAATGGGATATGTTTCGTAAGCCATTTCGACTGTTACAGTCAGTTATTCTTCAAATTACAGTATAAAACATTCAAATTCTGTTTTGAACGTACATTTTAATTTGTCGGGCCACATACTGATTCTAAAAATTCCTGAAAAATTATACCTGGCTTTGCTTTGTCGATACGGTCCTAACAGAACTGATTTCGTTGAATTTTGCGACCGTTTGAAAAATGGCCATTTTCTGGTCGATACAATTTAACAAAAATTGACCAAACACATTTTCCTTCGCCACGCTCACATATTAACTTCAAAAATTATGGAATTTGAAACCTAGTAATAATTTGACATCCCGGATCCAACAAAAGTGGTTTCTTCGAATTCTGAGGTCGTTTGCAAAATGTCTATTTTCAAGGGCTATATATTCTCTATAGCGACCTTTCTGAAAATTCATTTGGTCATAACTTTTGATTCCCGCTATGAAACTTCGATTTTTCAGATTCGTTAGAAAGATATTCACTAATAGATTTAAATATTTTGGTTTCACTAAAATTCATTTTATTTTGCACCTGGCACAGTTCGTCAAAGTTTGAATTCAAATTTTGATACTGCCGCGCCATTTCCGGCCTTTTTTATAATTTAAAATAATTATATTTATTTTCAAACATCGATTCAAACATACTTTTCATCTTCGTTATTTAAGATAATTTATTTTAAATATTTAAATCCACTAAAATATCCAATTTAAAATTTTTAAACTGGTTCAGATTTTCCGGGTTGTTACAATCTCCCCCACTTAAAACTTTTCATCCCCGAAAAGGAAAAAAGTCGAAAGTGGTTTAATTAACCGACTCAACTTTCATTCTGGCTTTCATTCTTCAACTTTTCAGTTTCTAAGAATTTTCAAATTCTTCAAAAATTTGGCTAACACCCTAAATTTCCGAAAAATTTCGCCATAACCTCCTTTGTACGGGGAGGGGTTTGGAAATTTATTGGGCCGTATTAGGTACCCAATAAATCCTAATAAGCATACACATATTTATAGTGGTATATTCTAGTGTCCACGGAGGAGTGTGTATAGATAATAACTCCAGAGAATAAATTCTCGTCACCCCATAAATAGTTTTTGTGTCTTAAAAGACTAGAGAGACATGTTTATTGTCGTCTCTAGACCCGTGTGGGGTTTTTATTAATCTGGCAAATTACCATTACATTTTATATAGTCCAAATCAGTCATCAGTTCAACCTGTAAAATATAGTAATTGCCATACAAGCCTCTCGCTCGTATGGTAAATCTTCAACCTCGTCACACAAGCTCCAAATGCTTATGTGGTATATGATGAAGTATGCCATCTTCAAGAAGTATGCCATGTAGTGTAGTTCAAAATTAATTGTTACTGTCCTATGGCGACGTTTATTAATTACACACAGAATAACCAGCACTCCGCATCCAATGGCATTCACAGGAGTTGATATAATAATAAAATTGCACATCCAACTCATTAAGGTTTACCTATTTGTCGGGCATGCAAATAAATTCTTTACTGAACAGCTAATCCATTTACCTGTTCAAACATATATAATGTACACGTATATATTTCAACCTATTTTCAAATCAGTACAATGTATGATTTAATCGAATAAATTCTACCATTTATTCTCTTATTGATTGAATTAACTATCATTCTAATAATTTAATCAATCCAATCCACAATCACACAACACAAACATCAATCAATTTATTGTTAACTTTTCAAAAATATACTAATTAATCCATATACTCTTTTAAATCATCCAGACTATATAATTAAAAAGTTTACATCCATGAAAAGAAAGTAACAGCCAAGTAGAGAGCATAATGGAAATTGCAAAATAGGGTAAATGTACCTTACACCAGAGTCAATCAGAGATATCCACCCTACACTTGGGATAGGCTTTCTTAATGCTCTCCTCAGTTTCCCAAATACAATCTCGCGGATCTCCACTCCATTGCACTTTGACTAACTGAATGTTCTTGTTCATCAACACTTTGGTTTCTTGGCCAATAATCTTGATCAGCTCCCTTCTAACAGCCAATTCTGGAGTAATTTCTATATCCTATTGAGCTACTTCTTCCACGATCAAATCTGGATCATGTACATGCTTTCGAAGTTGAGATACGTGAAACACTTTATGTACTCTAGGCAACCAATCAGGCAATTGAACTTTATAAGCGAGAGTTCCAATCCGTTCAAGTATAGGGAATGGACCAATAAATTTGGGCGCCAACTTCCCAGTTTTGCCAAATCG
This sequence comes from Allium sativum, assembly GCA_030737875.1. Classification (NCBI taxonomy): domain Eukaryota; kingdom Viridiplantae; phylum Streptophyta; class Magnoliopsida; order Asparagales; family Amaryllidaceae; genus Allium; species Allium sativum. Next base: position 559,979,182 of record CM060919.1, on the reverse strand, counting down.
AATTACTCCTCTCATCGGATAAACCCTTAGATACACATAGTCACCAACAGCAAATGCTAAATCCCTCCTTCTCGAGTCTGTATAGCTCTTCTGTCGGCTTTGAGCTGCTAGCAATCGTTTCTTAATGAAATCGACTTTATCCGCAGCTTCACGAATCATATCTGGTCCCAATGCAAGCCTATTACCAGGTTCAACCTGTAACGACCCAGATTTTTCTGGTCGGTTTATTTTGAATATTTAATATTATTTTAAATATAGAGCCGATAATATAAATCGATTTTCATATTGAGTTATAGATCTAATTACCGTAATACGGGATATATTGAATTCGAAGTTAGAATTGAATTAAAAAAAACCGTTCAGTTGATTTATATAAATTCTATTTGAATTAGAAGGATGGTAATAGTTTATTTACGTGAAATTTTATTATCTGAAATCGATTATATATTAAATCAAAATTTATTTAGATCATTAATTTAAAATTTGCTTTCTGTTATATACAGTTGAATTAAAATTCAGAATCTGTCCTGTTGAGTTTGAAATAGCATTTCACCCTTTGAAACATCGATCGTGGTGGTAAAATAACAGTTCAGGATTGTGTGTTGCGAACCATGAGATATTTTGGTAAATTTTTGTTAAAAAAAAATCCTAACTAGTCTAGTCAATTAAACAAAGTCGGCCATCTTTCATTTCAAAATCAAATCGCGCAGCTTATTTCCATCTCGAGCAGACAATTTTGTTTCCCAACTTCAATATCCAAGAAAACAGCATTTTAATGGCAATTGTAAAATGGTCCCCTTTCGCACTTGTATAAATGGAACCCATCGCCTTTGTTTTCCCTATTTCTGGAGCATATCCCAATTTCTACTATCTCCTTTTCGTTCATCCCATTTTCCGTTTCCAAGCAAACCAAACCGCAGACCCATCTCTTCTCTTCCACATAATAAATTCAAGCCCTTTCCTCCTCAGTTAAATGAAAATCGAATCCTTCGATGAAGAAAAAAAAAGAGACATAATCGAACTTGACGTTGATGGAAGCTTCAATAGTAAATCATGAGGCTTCTGAAGTCTTCATCAAGAGAAGTGCGATCGAGTGGAGACTAGCGGTCTTCGCGGTTTGGGGAAAAACGTAGGTGCGATTTAGAACCTATCGATAGTTCATGAAGCTCGATTTTAGTCTGGTGTTCGAAGCCTGGGCGCGAGAACTAGGGCAGTTTGATTTCGTACATCGCGATTTCAATTCGAAATTAAAATAAAAACTGTATCCCATGGAGCTGATGATCGTGAACTAGGAAGAACGAAGATCGCAGATTTTATTGGGGCTTGATAAGATTCCAGAGGGGCTCGAAATGATTGGTAACTATTATGGGTTTGTGGTACTGTGATTTTGATGAGGCTGATGAGGTAGTGGTTGCGAACTGGAATTGGTGCGACAGGGAGCAAAAAGAGGAGCTACTCGAGACAGTGAGGAGCTAAGGCTCTACTGGAAGAAGGGTTTGTGGTGAGGTCAGAATGATGAACACAGATTTTTGAGTATTGGTAGGAAGAATTTAAACAGGGACTAAGGTAAATTAATTTTATTTAAATTAGTTAAGGTCTTTATTTAAATTAGATTTGTTGAATTTATTTTATTTAAAATTTATAATAGTTAATCGATAATTTAAAATTTAATAATCTTAGGTGATAGATTCAGTTGAAATGGTTCGAGATGATTCATGGCACAACGATATGGAAATTTACAGAATAATCGATGAATTAAAAATCACGGTGAGTAAATCTCACTCACCTTTAGAATTATTTTTATTTCATTAAAAATAATTGTTTGTTGCTTGTGTGAATGACCTTCTATACCGCGATATTCTGTTACGAAGCAGAATGGGTATTATTTATGTGCTAACGTCTGTGGATGCAGGAAAACAGGTTGGGGGGGATCCAACTGGATTCCTCAAAAATATATTATCTGTTTGTTGTTTGCTGATTTCAATATATTCATATTTGATGTGTTAAAAATAAAATGATTGAAAATTGGGTGATTTGATTGTTTTAAATATCACTGGGCTAAGTATTAATTTATTTAAAATATCATGGAAGGATATTTGAGATTTAAAAGGGAAAATTCTATTTTTAAATAGAATTTGAATTTTTAAATGGAATAAGAATATAAAACTTGTTTTTGAAAAATATAACAAGTAGTTCCTTTATAAACGAAGTTTATAAATAGTTCTTTTATAACGAGGTTATAAAATGAAGAGAAAAGAATTATCGTTTGATAATTCAGAAATAGAAATACAAGTGTAAAATTGGAATGAGAAATCTATCTTCAAAAGAAAAATAGAAATATCGATTTCAAAAGGAATTGAAGTCGAGACTTGTTTAAAGAAATTGGATATAAGAGTTCAAATAGAAAACAGACTTTGAAATATAGAATTTCAAAGAAGAATTGAATAGAATTTGAAATATAGAATTTCAAAGAAGAATTCAAATGTGAAATTTGAATAGAGATTTGAATGGAATTCAAACATGAAATTTGAATAGAGATTTGAATAGAAATTCAAGTATTAAATTTGAACAGGGAATTGAATATAGAAATTCAAGTAGGAATTTGAATATAGAATTTCAAAATAGAATTCGAAATAAATTTTGAAAATAGGATTTCAAAGTAGGATTGAAATAGGATTTCAAAATAGGAAATCCAAATAGTTTTGAAATAGAATTTGAATTCAAGGGAATTGAAATAAAATTTGAATTTAAAGGAATTCAAATGGGATTGGAATAAAGGAAATTCAAAAATGGAATTTCAAATAAAAGAAAATGTAATTTGAAATATTGGGAGTTTCAAATAAGAGAAAAATGGAATTTGAAACATTTAGAATTTCAAATAGAAATTTAAATAGAGTTTGGATATTTAAATTCAAGTATGAATTTCAAATATAGAAATTCAAAAAGGAGTTGAATTAAAGTGGAAATTAAATAAAGGATTTGAAATGGAATTCGAATAAAGGATTTCAAATGGGATTTGAATACAGGATTTAAAACTATGGAATTGGAAATGTAAAAATTCAAATGGAATTTGGAATATATATATATATATATATGTGTGTGTGTTAAAATGGAGTTGAACTCATTTTAAAGAAGTTTAAAGGTTTATATTTATAAATATAATTAAAACGAACTCGCCGCAGCGCTGCAGTTCGTAAAATAGCGACTCGAACTTCGATTGAGTATACAGAACTCAATTGGAGTCGGAATTCTTCGAAACAAGAAACGTCAGGACCGATTTGATAATAGTTTTCTAATGAAGGAGAAAAATCTGGATTTCGTCGTATATATTTTGAGTTATATCAAAATCAAATTTTCAGAAAAGCAGCGCCAGAATTGTTTTAAAACCATAATGGTTTATTTAATGTTATAAAAGGACTTTAAACGGGAAAAATCCGAATTGTCTATTTAGAAAATTTCGGAGTTGAGTTATAAAATATATGCGAATTCAAGTTGTGTAAATGAATATGATTTTTGAAACAGAAACCAGATTTTGATTTATTGAATAGAATTAACTAAATTGAATAGAAATTAGTTAATGAGTTTTCAAATGAATATTGGGATTTGAATAAGAAAATTCGATTTGAAAATTTATATTCGAAATCAAAAAGGAAACTAGAATTGAAATTGAAATTCAATTTGGTTGTGACCAAGTTAAACATTTTATTTGAACGTGTTATGTTCAAACAAAGAAGTGAAATAGGCAAAATGGCCGATTTAAAAAAATAAATGGGCGAAACTGAATTCAAACGATTAGATGGTATTGAATTGAATTGGAAACAGGTGAACAGGTGTTGGACAGGTATGGAATGAAGTATATAAAGTATATGAAGATTTTTAATGTAATGCCCGACAAAAAGGTACATGTTTAATTCATAAATGAGATTTTATGCGCCGTATCGGCAAGCCGCTTGGCTTTTTCTTTTTCTTTTTGAGATGAGAAGTTACCGGGAAGCTTTTTGAAATTTCCCGATGCTCCCGATACAGGGGAGGTTATGGCGAAATTTTCCGGAAATTTAAGGAGTTAGAATATTTTTAAGATATTTTGATAGTTAGAAATCATCGTATCGACGTATAGAATTCGATAGGTAAGTGAATATAAAAATCGAATATTGTAAACAAAAAGGGAAATCTATAAATTAGAAATAGAAAGCGAACTATATGCATGTTTTAAAAATGAATAATTGGATTGCATAGTGTGTTTATTCGAGGTAAGCGGTTTTGCCGTTTTGAAGTTAAGGATGTTTTCAGTTAAGGTTTGAGAGGTAATTTTACCCCAACTTGATTGATTTCATTTTTATGGATAAATAGCAAGATCCAGTCTCGAAGAGAAGTGTTGAAAAGAGTTAGTTGAATAAAATATTTTGAGTTGTTGTAACGATGTTTTACACAACATTCGTTTTAAACCCAAGTGATGAAATTTTGGAAATATAACAAGTAAATATTTCCTGAGTATAATTAAAATAATCGGGATAGAGATAAGTGATTGGAATTGTTTCCAATTGCAAATAGAGATATTTTCTAATATATAGAAAATAAAAGAAGTTGATATTTGGAAACGTTTTCCAAATGGCATAAGAGGCCAAGATGATTATTGAAAATATTTGGTTAACAAATATTGATAGGGGAATGGAGAAGAGATTTAATTAATGAAATATTAATTAAAGAGCCCAGTGATTTGTTTGATATGCTTGGATGAACACTTGTTTTTATTCGATAGTTAAATCACAGACTATCGAAGTTTTGACCATCGTTGTCAATATGGAGAGACCGGTTGGATTATTATCCGAAGAACCACTCCGTATCGGCATAAGCGTTGCGAACCAAGTATGCTGAATATATTGAAGACGGAGTAAAGTGCAAGGACTTTTTCTATTAAATAGAAATAGTGCCTTCGGTTTCGTTCAATCCCAGAACGAACGTAAATGGACGAATGTCTGACAGAGTATTTCCAATGATCAAATGGGTTGGTCTGTATAAATATATATGGTTGCAACGGATTTATTCCCTTAGCATAACATCCAGAATATTTGTGCAAACTCAACTAGTGATTAACGGATCTGACAATGTGGCATTCAAAGTGATTGTGCTATCAATGAATGGTAAGTATTCGTAGCCTCAGGCCTCAACAACCGGGAAAGGACAAAAATCGGGCAGGCAGCATGGCTATGTGGGTCGCACTGTAACGAACCGGGATTTTCGACTCCGAAAATCAACATCGAACTACCATGTTGACCATTCAGACATCGAACATTCCAGATCATTAATAGAAAGAAGTTAGAGGGTGAGGATAGATAAGATAGAAATATTAGAATAGAAGAAGAAGAAACACACAACACAGTCTCACATCGCAGCGGAACAAATATAATACTGAAATAACCTTTATTGAAAGCTTTAAGATACTTACAGTATCAGAGTACATCATACCATGGAACAGTTATAATAGCCTGTTCCCATATACAACACACAGCGGAATAGTAGTAATATCATACGTCTGGACTCTTCCAGCTCGTCTCTTCATAGCAGTCGATAACCTGAACCTGTACAACCCGGCCTAACCCGAGCATTTACAAAACACCGGGTCAGTCTGGTGAACCAGAGTGAGATAAACTCGCACAGTATTTGGGTGAGCATCCAACTTGATTTTAGAGTTCAAAAACCTTTCGAAGAAAAGGATAATCGTAAGACCAAATCCACACATAAACATGGACGGTTTTTACCTTACGATAACCCAAAACAGTTTGAAAACCAATATCTTGTCTGATATTATAATAATGTCTAAATACAAGTAAATAGAATCTAGTGGAACGCTTGCATCTCACGCTCCACATATATAGTATACAATCAAACCCCGCAGGCGCTTATTGGATATTGGATTCCGACTTGACAAGGTATGGGTCCACCTTCCGATAGTGTATCTCTAGAGACGAATACACTGGGTTCAACAAGAACTTCTTGCAACCCGGCCCTCACATGACCGACCCCTCATTTCGCTTGAGAGTATCGAATGTATATCACCGACGGTTGGGATCAGCAACCGTCTCCCGACAAGGGACAGCATCGAAACATAGATTAAAGAAGCAAATAGGATTTCCTCTAGATAGGTGATCATACACCCTAATGGGAGCGACCCACATAGCCATGCTGCCTGCCCGATTTTTGTCATTTCCCGGTTGATGAGGCTTGAGGCTTAGATTAGCTTTTGAACATCTGGTCATCATTCACTTTGAATGCCACATCGTCAGATCCGTCAGATATCACTAATTGACGTCCACAAAAATACTCTAGCTGGAAGCTAAGAGAACGGCAACTCCCCGCCGACAACTATCGTACGTTTGAAGAAATCAACGTACGTGACCCTTTGGAAATACTCTGTCAGACATCCGTCCATACAGGTCATCCAGGAACAGGATGAACCGAAGGCACTCTCCTACCGCATCCAATATAGGAATCACCCCATGGATTAGTAGCGAGAAGTCCTTGCAACCCGTAGAATCCAACAACGACAGAATCACAGCTTATCTCTGCTTGCCAGGCAGAGAATATTAGTGGTTCTTCCGTGTATGAAAATCCACAGTCTTCAATGCTCCATCTCAATCATCTTCTGAGATCTTCACGTATTTGTTGGTCGGAATGGTTTTCGAATATAAATTCGATCCCGGTCTTTCCATACCAACAATCGTATTGGACAGATTTGATAGTCGGTGTTTTAACTATCAAAATAAACAGTGTTTCAAACATGACACTCCAATGAGTTCACTGGTTCAGTATTCAGCATCACTTGGCCCCTAACAAAACTGATTTACTTTTGTTAAATTAAAACTTCTAACTCTTTTAATATTCAAAAATATGATATTTGAATAACTCTAATTTTGATTTAACTCTAATCGATTAACTAATATTCGACTTAACTCCATTCGCTTGACTCTAGATCGCAGCGATCACAATGGTTACGCCTGATTCCCTCAGGAAACATCCGACCGCCGTAGGCTATCTGCAGCCCTGCGAATTACGCTAGCAGTCGTACGAAATGGCACTCATCTTGAAAAAAAAACTATGTTTGACTAACTCTAGCTCGAATAACTATATTCAATTTCCCACTTAAATCTTCCTTCCAATCGTCTTTTAAATTCGGAAATCCATTAGTTTTAACAAAGAAATTTATAGCACATATGTTATAACAATAGCATTATAATTACTATTTAGATTTACAAAACAACAGCGCTATAATCGCTGTTTAGGTTTACAACCCATTTACTATAGCAAAAGCGCTACAATCGCTATATTAGATTTACAAAACATATATTATAACAACAGCGCTAAAATCGCTGTTTAGATTTTCAAAACATATCCACTAACGTCTCTTACGATTACCAACTAATACTATCTTCAGATAATCCCGATGTTGTTCAAGTTGGGGTATTTTAATTACCTCTCAAACCTTGATCAACACCGTTCTCATCCTTCGATAAACATAAGTTGTAATCAAAATCAATATTTCATTCTAGTCTCAAACAAATTCCATTTAACTATTGGATTTGGTTATACAACCCTATAACTCAGTTCTTTACCCAGATTCGCTTATTTCCAATCTCCTTTCAAAATTATTCGACCATTTTCCCATTTTGAAATCTCATTTAAAATTCTCCTTTTTACTTGATCTTGTTTTCAAGTAACGTTAATATAAAATTAACGCCTTAACACGTAAACCTCTTTTACACGACCCTGGTTTCTTTACCTTAATTCACATAATTAAACAACACTTAAATTTTAGTTATCATCTTCGCTTGAAATCCTCTTTTTACATCGTTATAAACATTTTAGCTTTAAATATAAAACCCGCTCATAGATTCCTTTCACAATCCAATTTGGATTACACTTCTCTTCGATTTCTTTTCAAAAGTAGTCCTCTAAATTCTTATTAAAACAATAATTTTCTTTACTCATTAACTACTTCAGTAGTTAATTTCTTTATTTACTAAAATAAATAGAAAATCCTTTTTAAAGATCTTGTTTAAAGTTAAAACAATATTCTTCAACTATTTCATTTTGCAATTTCGAAACAAACTAATTTGATATTCGATTCCAGTTTAAATGGCCAATTTTGTCAAGTCAAAATTCGATTATCTCGTAAACTAATTCCAATTAACCTTCACTTTAAATTAATTAAAAATATAATTAATTTAAATTATTTCCATTAATTTTTCTCTTCAAAACAATTATCAAAGTTTAACCATTCGATTCATTCTCTATTCTCATTCTTTGTAAATCTGATTAACATCAGAATTTACTTTATAAAATAAATTACTAACAAATCAAATCTTAAATAAATAAAATATTTATTTAATTCTCTTTAATACTTTTGTTCAAAACAATACAATTTTTTTCAAAGATCTAACTCCAGTTATAAAGTAAATTTTATAACTTCAACTTTATCGATTCACCTGACGGTGAATCACTGTCTATAACCCGATTGATTTTAAAGGCCATACTCTGCCAAACACTTAACCAATATCACCTATTGGTTCAAACCAAACAAATGTTGAATATTCAATTAATAATCAACCATCAAATCAATCACACAAACAGATCAGTTCATATATGATAATATGAAAATAAATAATACATTTGAGGGATCCGGTTGGGTCCCTCCAACCTGTTCTTTCCCTGTATACAAACGGTTATCACCAAACGGTTCAAACAGATCAAACAGTTCAACAATTCAAAACACGTTTATAAATAAACGTGACCAACCAAGGTAAGTTACCTTTATTGGGACTAATCGTTAAAATAACGATTTGGTAATTTCACTGAAATTAAACACGGTTTAATTTCATCAGTTAAACCAACAAACAGATGTATAACTATCAAACAGGCAATCATCAGCAAGCAGAGCACACAAAATAAAAACACCCAATTTATATGAAATATAAAATGGGAAAAACTGAGTGAGTTTAACTCACCTGATTTGATACCGCTGCTAAAACAGTATGTTGCAGTTAAATTAAACAAGTGTTTAATTTAACTGAAAATTTCAGTTGATTCCAGAGCCGTCCAAATTGGCTCTACAAATGTTCTGTTCGTCAAGTCGATTCCAAAGCCATAGGGTTTGTCCAATTCTGATCAATATGCATAGATCATAAATAATATAAGTTATAGGATTTAATTCATTTATTAATTACTTGATTAATACTTATAATGTTAAACAATTTACGTTTATATTTAGCGGTCCCTGTGCTGCTCCAAATTCTGCCCGTCTATCCACAGTTATCAGCAACCAGATATTAACATTCCATGTTAATATAATTTAAAATAATTTAAATTAATAATTAATTCCCTAACTATTTATTTTACCCTAATTAGTTATTTAATTATAACTTGATAATACCCTTACTTTAGAAACAAGGTCAGGCTGCACTTGAATGTTTACTAATTAGGTCCGTTAAATTTCAATTCTTCATCTTCAGTACCCCAAATCCACGCCCAATTCTTGACCCCGTGAGCACAAGAATGACATCCGATTATCAGCATCTTCTTCCGTTTTAAATTCTACTCCACGTTGACCTGTCAAATTGCGATAAATTTCTAAATTAATATGGTATAATTGTTAACTAATTAAGTGTTAACTTTCGTTAATTACATTAAGATATCAGTCGCCTTCTTTCCTGCTTCGTTTCCAGAAGACTGCTCGTTTTGGATCCAAAGTACCAGCTCCCTTTTACATCACGGTACCGTTCTGTTCGCTCCTATACTCCTTCCTCAATGTTCAAGTTCTACTCACGGTTTTGATTCCTCCAACCTTACTCACGCTCCATGATTCTTGCTTCCATCCTTCACGTTGGTATTGGAAGCTACTGTTCCTTCTTTCCCATTTGTTCTTCGTTGCTTCCAGTTCTTGCTCTCGTGACTCCTATTGCACCTGCTCCCAAGCCTCTTGCTCACGCTCCCAACTTGCTGCCGCCTCCATCCTCAACCGGACTTCGCCTCCTCCACCATTTCACCACCTGACGTTGATCTAAAGCAAGCCCCGTGTGCACCTGAGCCTCCTGAAACTCCGCCCCAAGCAGCTCCTCGCCTGGACCTGTATTTCGCCAGTAATCCGCTTACGAATGGAGGGACTTCATGACCGATTTCTGGTCCAGGCAGCGCACTGAAATGGATGACTATTGTCAGATATGGAGTTTACGACGTCTTGAACCGTTTTGTACTTTAGGGTTTTAGGAGAGTTCCAATAGATCGAAAGTTTTGAGTGGATTTAATTTGGATTTTTCTCAGCCTTTTAAATGATGATGGCGGCTACTAGAGCAGTTGACCAGAGGCTTATATTTTGACCCGAGAATTAGGTTTCATCTGGTATATATATATATGTGAATTCCTTGGGGATCACGGTGTCGAAAGTTTGGGAAACACGGCATTTGTTTGGTAGGCAAGTAATGGTAGGGTAGCTTAGAGGGGTAGCCGTAGTCTCTCCTTTCCATAGCTGAGTGTTTGATTTAACAATTGCAGCTGTACGGTCCATGTGCGTGAAGAAGTGTACAGCATGGCTTAGACAGAGACGAGGCATGAGAAGTTGGTGATGGGATCATATAGGTGGTAAGCTTGTGCCTTCCAATGTGATGAAGACATCACGAAAATGATTTTAGACAGTATTGGACATCGTGTGGTATTGAAATAAATATGCATAGGGCTTTGCCAACGTACAAGAATATATAAATTAATATTATTTCATTTCCATGAAACTTGACGGTGAAGTATCACGTAAAACTAATCACAATCGACTCCTGTTTACTGATAAAAATGTTAATCTTGGTGTAAAAAGGTATTCCGGACCCAATGGGACAAGTTTCGTCGGAATCCGATGTCATATGAAAAAATTTCCTTTATATAACCAGAATTTTACACTCGTTTAATTTTTTCATGGTCACCAAATAAATCCAATCAACTTGAAACTTGTATATCTTACAATAACTTTTCAATACGAACCCAACGGCACTAGTTTCGTCGCATTCTGAGACTGTTGCCCCGGTAGGCTGTTTTTACCCCGAACCGCCCTACCCTTTTTAACACCAAATTTCTCGATCTCTAAAAACAACAAACTATATACCTATCCTGACTCTAATCGACGATACGAACTCAACGGAACTGGTTTCGTGGCCAAATTCAATCGTCTGCTCAAGTTATACTCGCATATCTCTTTATTAATTGAATTACGCACTATATAATTTGATTGGGCGTTTACGGCTGTCGTGGTCACATACGACATCGGTTTGCCACGCAGTTTGCTTTTCTGAGAATAATTTAACGATACGGTTCCAATGAAACTGATTTCGTCGAAATCTGAGCCAGTTTGCAAAACGGCCATTTTAAAGGTCGATATTTTAAATAACGATTTCCACAGCGTTTTTCTCCAAATTTGATTTAGCCATAACTCGTACCCAATAACACGGAATCAGGATTTTTCTCTTTCATATGAAAATTATCGTCAATACGCTCCCAACGTTTCTTGTTTCACTGAAATCCGACTTATATCGAATCCTGTATTCTCAGTTGAAGTTCAAAATTCGAATTTACGAACTGCACGCCATTTTCAAGCACGATTTTTAATTATATAAATATATAACGTTCGGACTTCGTTTAAATAATGAATTCAATATTAAATTCCATCGATTATTCCAAATATAATATTTAAAATAAATAAATTAAATTAAATATTTTATTGCCAAAACACGGGTCGTTACATTCTTCCCCCCTTAAAATAATTTCGTCCTCGAAATTGCTAAGGTAAGAAAGAACGTTATAAACTCACTAACTTTCAAATCCAATTTATTTTTAAATTAGAAACCAATTCAATACTGTGAATAAATATTTTCAAAAATATCGAAAAAAATTTAACACTTTAAATTTTCGAAAAATCTCGCCAGCACCTCCTCTGTACGGCTCAATCGGTACAACTCCAAATCGCCTTTCTAGGCCTCCTTCAATCCAAAAGAAAATGAAACAGCCAAGCAGCTTGCCAAATAGGCTCATAAATCACCAATCCCATATAAAAATAAACGTGTACCTTTTTGTCGGGCATATCATTATATCTTTCCCGTCTGCCACCCTGTCAGCATATACAAATGCATTTCCAACAAAATTCCAGTTTCATCCTCAAAATCAAATCCTTCACGCGTCCAAGCCAAATTCCATTCTTAACTCAATCATCATCCATCATCAATTTCAACTCTTAAATTTCCAATCCAACACCATTTCAGATTCCTGTCTCGCAATTCAAAATCTGGTTCTGCTCGATATAATATATCTCGATTCAATTTCCAGTTAATTGGTTCCAATTCAATTCATATTTGCTTTCACAAATTTCTATTTAATTTTGTTTTTGTTCAAACAATTTCCCTGGGAGTTTTTAAACAGTTCAGCTCTTTCAAAAGTCAAATATTCCTTTTCAGGATTTCAAACAACTTGTTTTTCTCAAAGCAATTCAAAACAAGATTTTTGGTAGTAATCCGTCACTTAAAACTCGGAAATGAACACTGATGATGTGGCCAGCATCCTCAGAGTTATTCCCCAGCTATCAAAGTGAGTTCAATACTATATCACTTATCAAAACCGTATTCAAACCTTTTTATTTTGAAATCTATTCCAAAATACCAAACACAAAAATCTCCCAGGATTTTAAAATTCTCATATATTCAATCCCAGTTAATTTCCAAACACTTTTCCCACATTCAGGAATTTTAATTCCAATTCTGATTTAGATTTCAGATTTAACTCCTCTGATTTTCATATATTACACTTATGAGTTCTGATTGGTTATATATATAACCATCTCACATTTTATAATTTTATTGGATTATAATCACAACCAACACATCCAATATATTATAATTCCAATATATATATTTTCTCTGCATCAAAATATACTTTGGGTAAAATTATTTCATTTACCCTCTTTTGAAAACATATTGTGACGACCTATCGTATTTGAGTGTTTATAAACCCTTATCGATACAGTGGATCAAACTGATCGACCAGAATTCACAAACAACTCAACCAAATAAATCTCCACAATATAAAACAATTTTTATAAAATCTACAAATACGTCCACTCGTATATATACACTCAACTCAATCTAGGGTATTGCTAACCCCATCTCTACTGAGTCACGCCACAGAGCCAAGGTAATTACTTAACCAATAGCTCTGATACCACTGTAACGAACCGGGATTTTCGACTCCGAAAATCAACATCGAACTACCATGTTGACCATTCAGACATCGAACATTCCAGATCATTAATAGAAAGAAGTTAGAGGGTGAGGATAGATAAGATAGAAATATTAGAATAGAAGAAGAAGAAACACACAACACAGTCTCACATCGCAGCGGAACAAATATAATACTGAAATAACCTTTATTGAAAGCTTTAAGATACTTACAGTATCAGAGTACATCATACCATGGAACAGTTATAATAGCCTGTTCCCATATACAACACACAGCGGAATAGTAGTAATATCATACGTCTGGACTCTTCCAGCTCGTCTCTTCATAGCAGTCGATAACCTGAACCTGTACAACCCGGCCTAACCCGAGCATTTACAAAACACCGGGTCAGTCTGGTGAACCAGAGTGAGATAAACTCGCACAGTATTTGGGTGAGCATCCAACTTGATTTTAGAGTTCAAAAACCTTTCAAAGAAAAGGATAATCGTAAGACCAAATCCACACATAAACATGGACGGTTTTTACCTTACGATAACCCAAAACAGTTTGAAAACCAATATCTTGTCTGATATTATAATAATGTCTAAATACAAGTAAATAGAATCTAGTGGAACGCTTGCATCTCACGCTCCACATATATAGTATACAATCAAACCCCGCAGGCGCTTATTGGATATTGGATTCCGACTTGACAAGGTATGGGTCCACCTTCCGATAGTGTATCTCTAGAGACGAATACACTGGGTTCAACAAGAACTTCTTGCAACCCGGCCCTCACATGACCGACCCCTCATTTCGCTTGAGAGTATCGAATGTATATCACCGACGGTTGGGATCAGCAACCGTCTCCCGACAAGGGACAGCATCGAAACATAGATTAAAGAAGCAAATAGGATTTCCTCTAGATAGGTGATCATACACCCTAATGGGAGCGACCCACATAGCCATGCTGCCTGCCCGATTTTTGTCATTTCCCGGTTGATGAGGCTTGAGGCTTAGATTAGCTTTTGAACATCTGGTCATCATTCACTTTGAATGCCACATCGTCAGATCCGTCAGATATCACTAATTGACGTCCACAAAAATACTCTAGCTGGAAGCTAAGAGAACGGCAACTCCCCGCCGACAACTATCGTACGTTTGAAGAAATCAACGTACGTGACCCTTTGGAAATACTCTGTCAGACATCCGTCCATACAGGTCATCCAGGAACAGGATGAACCGAAGGCACTCTCCTACCGCATCCAATATAGGAATCACCCCATGGATTAGTAGCGAGAAGTCCTTGCAACCCGTAGAATCCAACAACGACAGAATCACAGCTTATCTCTGCTTGCCAGGCAGAGAATATTAGTGGTTCTTCCGTGTATGAAAATCCACAGTCTTCAATGCTCCATCTCAATCATCTTCTGAGATCTTCACGTATTTGTTGGTCGGAATGGTTTTCGAATATAAATTCGATCCCGGTCTTTCCATACCAACAATCGTATTGGACAGATTTGATAGTCGGTGTTTTAACTATCAAAATAAACAGTGTTTCAAACATGACACTCCAATGAGTTCACTGGTTCAGTATTCAGCATCACTTGGCCCCTAACAAAACTGATTTACTTTTGTTAAATTAAAACTTCTAACTCTTTTAATATTCAAAAATATGATATTTGAATAACTCTAATTTTGATTTAACTCTAATCGATTAACTAATATTCGACTTAACTCCATTCGCTTGACTCTAGATCGCAGCGATCACAATGGTTACGCCTGATTCCCTCAGGAAACATCCGACCGCCGTAGGCTATCTGCAGCCCTGCGAATTACGCTAGCAGTCGTACGAAATGGCACTCATCTTGAAAAAAAAACTATGTTTGACTAACTCTAGCTCGAATAACTATATTCAATTTCCCACTTAAATCTTCCTTCCAATCGTCTTTTAAATTCGGAAATCCATTAGTTTTAACAAAGAAATTTATAGCACATATGTTATAACAATAGCATTATAATTACTATTTAGATTTACAAAACAACAGCGCTATAATCGCTGTTTAGGTTTACAACCCATTTACTATAGCAAAAGCGCTACAATCGCTATATTAGATTTACAAAACATATATTATAACAACAGCGCTAAAATCGCTGTTTAGATTTTCAAAACATATCCACTAACGTCTCTTACGATTACCAACTAATACTATCTTCAGATAATCCCGATGTTGTTCAAGTTGGGGTATTTTAATTACCTCTCAAACCTTGATCAACACCGTTCTCATCCTTCGATAAACATAAGTTGTAATCAAAATCAATATTTCATTCTAGTCTCAAACAAATTCCATTTAACTATTGGATTTGGTTATACAACCCTATAACTCAGTTCTTTACCCAGATTCGCTTATTTCCAATCTCCTTTCAAAATTATTCGACCATTTTCCCATTTTGAAATCTCATTTAAAATTCTCCTTTTTACTTGATCTTGTTTTCAAGTAACGTTAATATAAAATTAACGCCTTAACACGTAAACCTCTTTTACACGACCCTGGTTTCTTTACCTTAATTCACATAATTAAACAACACTTAAATTTTAGTTATCATCTTCGCTTGAAATCCTCTTTTTACATCGTTATAAACATTTTAGCTTTAAATATAAAACCCGCTCATAGATTCCTTTCACAATCCAATTTGGATTACACTTCTCTTCGATTTCTTTTCAAAAGTAGTCCTCTAAATTCTTATTAAAACAATAATTTTCTTTACTCATTAACTACTTCAGTAGTTAATTTCTTTATTTACTAAAATAAATAGAAAATCCTTTTTAAAGATCTTGTTTAAAGTTAAAACAATATTCTTCAACTATTTCATTTTGCAATTTCGAAACAAACTAATTTGATATTCGATTCCAGTTTAAATGGCCAATTTTGTCAAGTCAAAATTCGATTATCTCGTAAACTAATTCCAATTAACCTTCACTTTAAATTAATTAAAAATATAATTAATTTAAATTATTTCCATTAATTTTTCTCTTCAAAACAATTATCAAAGTTTAACCATTCGATTCATTCTCTATTCTCATTCTTTGTAAATCTGATTAACATCAGAATTTACTTTATAAAATAAATTACTAACAAATCAAATCTTAAATAAATAAAATATTTATTTAATTCTCTTTAATACTTTTGTTCAAAACAATACAATTTTTTTCAAAGATCTAACTCCAATTATAAAGTAAATTTTATAACTTCAACTTTATCGATTCACCTGACGGTGAATCACTGTCTATAACCCGATTGATTTTAAAGGCCATACTCTGCCAAACACTTAACCAATATCACCTATTGGTTCAAACCAAACAAATGTTGAATATTCAATTAATAATCAACCATCAAATCAATCACACAAACAGATCAGTTCATATATGATAATATGAAAATAAATAATACATTTGAGGGATCCGGTTGGGTCCCTCCAACCTGTTCTTTCCCTGTATACAAACGGTTATCACCAAACGGTTCAAACAGATCAAACAGTTCAACAATTCAAAACACGTTTATAAATAAACGTGACCAACCAAGGTAAGTTACCTTTATTGGGACTAATCGTTAAAATAACGATTTGGTAATTTCACTGAAATTAAACACGGTTTAATTTCATCAGTTAAACCAACAAACAGATGTATAACTATCAAACAGGCAATCATCAGCAAGCAGAGCACACAAAATAAAAACACCCAATTTATATGAAATATAAAATGGGAAAAACTGAGTGAGTTTAACTCACCTGATTTGATACCGCTGCTAAAACAGTATGTTGCAGTTAAATTAAACAAGTGTTTAATTTAACTGAAAATTTCAGTTAATTCCAGAGCCGTCCAAATTGGCTCTACAAATGTTCTGTTCGTCAAGTCGATTCCAAAGCCATAGGGTTTGTCCAATTCTGATCAATATGCATAGATCATAAATAATATAAGTTATAGGATTTAATTCATTTATTAATTACTTGATTAATACTTATAATGTTAAACAATTTACGTTTATATTTAGCGGTCCCTGTGCTGCTCCAAATTCTGCCCGTCTATCCACAGTTATCAGCAACCAGATATTAACATTCCATGTTAATATAATTTAAAATAATTTAAATTAATAATTAATTCCCTAACTATTTATTTTACCCTAATTAGTTATTTAATTATAACTTGATAATACCCTTACTTTAGAAACAAGGTCAGGCTGCACTTGAATGTTTACTAATTAGGTCCGTTAAATTTCAATTCTTCATCTTCAGTACCCCAAATCCACGCCCAATTCTTGACCCCGTGAGCACAAGAATGACATCCGATTATCAGCATCTTCTTCCGTTTTAAATTCTACTCCACGTTGACCTGTCAAATTGCGATAAATTTCTAAATTAATATGGTATAATTGTTAACTAATTAAGTGTTAACTTTCGTTAATTACATTAAGATATCAGTCGCCTTCTTTCCTGCTTCGTTTCCAGAAGACTGCTCGTTTTGGATCCAAAGTACCAGCTCCCTTTTACATCACGGTACCGTTCTGTTCGCTCCTATACTCCTTCCTCAATGTTCAAGTTCTACTCACGGTTTTGATTCCTCCAACCTTACTCACGCTCCATGATTCTTGCTTCCATCCTTCACGTTGGTATTGGAAGCTACTGTTCCTTCTTTCCCATTTGTTCTTCGTTGCTTCCAGTTCTTGCTCTCGTGACTCCTATTGCACCTGCTCCCAAGCCTCTTGCTCACGCTCCCAACTTGCTGCCGCCTCCATCCTCAACCGGACTTCGCCTCCTCCACCATTTCACCACCTGACGTTGATCTAAAGCAAGCCCCGTGTGCACCTGAGCCTCCTGAAACTCCGCCCCAAGCAACTCCTCGCCTGGACCTGTATTTCGCCAGTAATCCGCTTACGAATGGAGGGACTTCATGACCGATTTCTGGTCCAGGCAGCGCACTGAAATGGATGACTATTGTCAGATATGGAGTTTACGACGTCTTGAACCGTTTTGTACTTTAGGGTTTTAGGAGAGTTCCAATAGATCGAAAGTTTTGAGTGGATTTAATTTGGATTTTTCTCAGCCTTTTAAATGATGATGGCGGCTACTAGAGCAGTTGACCAGAGGCTTATATTTTGACCCGAGAATTAGGTTTCATCTGGTATATATATATATATGTGAATTCCTTGGGGATCACGGTGTCGAAAGTTTGGGAAACACGGCATTTGTTTGGTAGGCAAGTAATGGTAGGGTAGCTTAGAGGGGTAGCCGTAGTCTCTCCTTTCCATAGTTGAGTGTTTGATTTAACAATTGCAGCTGTACGGTCCATGTGCGTGAAGAAGTGTACAGCATGGCTTAGACAGAGACGAGGCATGAGAAGTTGGTGATGGGATCATATAGGTGGTAAGCTTGTGCCTTCCAATGTGATGAAGACATCACGAAAATGATTTTAGACAGTATTGGACATCGTGTGGTATTGAAATAAATATGCATAGGGCTTTGCCAACGTACAAGAATATATAAATTAATATTATTTCATTTCCATGAAACTTGACGGTGAAGTATCACGTAAAACTAATCACAATCGACTCCTGTTTACTGATAAAAATGTTAATCTTGGTGTAAAAAGGTATTCCGGACCCAATGGGACAAGTTTCGTCGGAATCCGATGTCATATGAAAAAATTTTCTTTATAAAACCAGAATTTTACACGCGTTTAATTTTTTCATGGTCACCAAATAAATCCAATCAACTTGAAACTTGTATATCTTACAATAACTTTTCAATACGAACCCAACGGCACTAGTTTCGTCGCATTCTGAGACTGTTGCCCCGGTAGGCTGTTTTTACCCCGAACCGCCCTACCCTTTTTAACACCAAATTTCTCGATCTCTAAAAACAACAAACTATATACCTATCCTGACTCTAATCGACGATACGAACTCAACGGAACTGGTTTCGTGGCCAAATTCAATCGTCTGCTCAAGTTATACTCGCATATCTCTTTATTAATTGAATTACGCACTATATAATTTGATTGGGCGTTTACGGCTGTCGTGGTCACATACGACATCGGTTTGCCACGCAGTTTGCTTTTCTGAGAATAATTTAACGATACGGTTCCAATGAAACTGATTTCGTCGAAATCTGAGCCAATTTGCAAAACGGCCATTTTAAAGGTCGATATTTTAAATAACGATTTCCACAGCGTTTTTCTCCAAATTTGATTTAGCCATAACTCGTACCCAATAACACGGAATCAGGATTTTTCTCTTTCATATGAAAATTATCGTCAATACGCTCCCAACGTTTCTTGTTTCACTGAAATCCGACTTATATCGAATCCTGTATTCTCAGTTGAAGTTCAAAATTCGAATTTACGAACTGCACGCCATTTTCAAGCACGATTTTTAATTATATAAATATATAACGTTCGGACTTCGTTTAAATAATGAATTCAATATTAAATTCCATCGATTATTCCAAATATAATATTTAAAATAAATAAATTAAATTAAATATTTTATTGCCAAAACACGGGTCGTTACACGCACCCATTAGGATGTATAATCACCTATCTAGAGGTTCATTCCATTTCTTATTCTATTCGATGCTGTCCCAGTCGGGAGGCGGTTGCTGATCCCAACCGCTGGTGATATACATTCGATACACTCAAGCGAAATGAGTGGTCGGTCATGTGTGGGCCGGGTTACAAGATGTTCTTGTTGAACCCAGTGTATTCCTCTCTAGAGATACACAGTCGGAAGGTGGTTCCATACCTTGTCATGTTGGAAATCCAATCTCCAATAAGCGCCATGCGGTTTTTGATTTTATACTATATATGTGGAGCGTGAGATGCAAGCGTTCTGCTATTTGGTTATTTACTTGGTGTAGTCATTATTATAATATCACTGGATTTTCGTATCAAAGTGTTTTGGGTTATAGTAAGGTAAAAACCGTCCATGTTTATGTGTGGGCTGGTCTTACTATTATCTTTTCTTTTGAAAGGATTTTAAAAGTTAAACAAGTGGTTGGAGTTTACTCACACCAGTCCCATGACTGACCCAGAGTTTATTTTGTTTTGTTTTCCCTAAACTCTTGGGTGCCCAAATTTGTACGGGCAGTCAAGTAGTCGGGATTTCACAGATTTATTTGAAGGAGCTGGAAGCAGGAGGCTTCACCGGTTAGCTATAGGCTATCATATATTCCGCTGTGGACCTTGTTTGTATCTGGAAACAGGTGTTTATAACTGTTCCAGAAATGAATATTGTGCTCTGATGATGGTATGTATATAAAGTTACTGATTTGTATTTCAAAAGGTATGTTATATAATATATTTTATTCGTTCCGCTGTGAGTTGTGATCTTCGTTTTTCTTCTATTCTAATATTTCTTTCTTTCTATTTCTCATCCTCTAACTTCTTTCTAAAAATGATTCGTATTTCTGTGCAATTTGGGTTGGACGTGTGGTGTTTTTAGTCAACTCAGATAGCACGGATTTGCGGGCCTTTACAGTTGGTATCAGAGCTTAGGTTGAGCGAATACCTAGGCTTGTGTGGCATGTGCTCATTAGAGATAGGGTCAGCAGTGCCCTAGAATGAGTTGAGTGTATATGTACGAGAGAGCGTATTTGTTAATTGATATAAAGATTGTTTTGTATTGTGTTGGCTTGTCTGTTGGGTAATTTATGAATTCTGGTCGAATCGTGGGACGCCACGACGTCGATAGGAGTTTCTAAATACTTGAACAGAAGATTGAACACGATATAGTTTTAAAATGGGTAGATGAAATAATTTTACCCAAAATTCTATTTTGATATATAACTAATAATTTTCTGAAATTATTATAATATATGGATGTGTTGATTGTTAGGATTATAATCAAACGAGATTATAATATTGGAATGGTTATTTATAACCAAAATAGAATTTGTATAGAAAATTAAATATACAAATGAGATAAATTAGAATTAAATTCAAACCAGAATTAAGAATTCAAAATCCTGGGAAGTTGAAAAATATTTTTCAAAGTATATTAAAATAATATAGATTTGTTTTAAAAGGATTTGAAAGGAAATCATTTTAGATGGATTTTGAAATTGTTTAAGCACTGAACTCACTTCAGTCGCTGGGAAATAATTCTGATGATGACTGCAGCCTCATCAGTGTTCATTTTCGAGTTAAGTGATGGATTGCTACCTTAGAAAATTTTTGATGGGAATTTGTTTAAAAGGAAACAAGTTTAGTTGAAAATTTCAAATATTTTGAATTTGAAAAGATTATAAATATATGTACATGTTTAAGTGATTTCAAAAGGATTTGAAATGATAACCCTGGGATTTGAATTCTGGAATTGGAATTTAACTTAAGCTAGTTAAATGGGTCGAAGTGAATCAATTAACTAGAATCAATTTGAATAGGTTTAATGGAATATAGATTGGATATAAATGGATTGATCGTAGATCATTCGAATCAAATGTGTGAAGACCAAAAGTTTTGGTTGGAGTTAATTTGTTGAAATATGAGGAGTTGAGTTTCAACATAAGTGAATTTTTGAAAAGTAATATATTTGTACCATTTTTCCTACCTTAGCAATTTCGAGGACGAAATTATTTTAAGGGGGAAAGAATGTAACGACCCAGATTTTTCTGGTCGGTTTATTTTTAATATTTAATATTATTTTAAATATAGAGCCAATAATATAAATCGATTTTTATATTGTGTTATAGATCTAATTACCGTAATACGGGATATATTGAATTCGAAGTTAGAATTGAATTAAAAAAACCGTTCAGTTGATTTATATAAATTCTATTTGAATTAGAAGGATAGTAATAGTTTATTTACGTGAAATTTTATTATCTGAAATCGATTATATATTAAATCAAAATTTATTTAGATCATTAATTTAAAATTTGCTTTCTGTTATATACAGTTGAATTAAAATTCAGAATCTGTCCTGTTGAGTTTGAAATAGCATTTCACCCTTTGAAACATCGATCGTGGTGGTAAAATAACAGTTCAGGATTGTGTGTTGCGAACCATGAGATATTTTGGTAAATTTTTGTTAAAAAAAAAATCCTAACTAGTCTAGTCAACTAAACAAAGTCGACCATCTTTCATTTCAAAATCAAATCGCGCAGCTTATTTCCATCTCGAGCAGACAATTTTGTTTCCCAACTTCAATATCCAAGAAAACAGCATTTTAATGGCAATTGTAAAATGGTCCCCTTTCGCACTTGTATAAATGGAACCCATCGCCTTTGTTTTCCCTATTTCTGGAGCATATCCCAATTTCTACTATCTCCTTTTCGTTCATCCCATTTTCCGTTTCCAAGCAAACCAAACCGCAGACCCATCTCTTCTCTTCCACATAATAAATTCAAGCCCTTTCCTCCTCAGTTAAATGAAAATCGAATCCTTCGATGAAGAAAAAAAAAGAGACATAATCGAACTTGACGTTGATGGAAGCTTCAATAGTAAATCATGAGGCTTCTGAAGTCTTCATCAAGAGAAGTGCGATCGAGTGGAGACTAGCGGTCTTCGCGGTTTGGGGAAAAACGTAGGTGCGATTTAGAACCTATCGATAGTTCATGAAGCTCGATTTTAGTCTGGTGTTCGAAGCCTGGGCGCGAGAACTAGGGCAGTTTGATTTCGTACATCGCGATTTCAATTCGAAATTAAAATAAAAACTGTATCCCATGGAGCTGATGATCGTGAACTAGGAAGAACGAAGATCGCAGATTTTATTGGGGCTTGATAAGATTCCAGAGGGGCTCGAAATGATTGGTAACTATTATGGGTTTGTGGTACTGTGATTTTGATGAGGCTGATGAGGTAGTGGTTGCGAACTGGAATTGGTGCGACAGGGAGCAAAAAGAGGAGCTACTCGAGACAGTGAGGAGCTAAGGCTCTACTGGAAGAAGGGTTTGTGGTGAGGTCAGAATGATGAACACAGATTTTTGAGTATTGGTAGGAAGAATTTAAACAGGGACTAAGGTAAATTAATTTTATTTAAATTAGTTAAGGTCTTTATTTAAATTAGATTTGTTGAATTTATTTTATTTAAAATTTATAATAGTTAATCGATAATTTAAAATTTAATAATCTTAGGTGATAGATTCAGTTGAAATGGTTCGAGATGATTCATGGCACAACGATATGGAAATTTACAGAATAATCGACGAATTAAAAATCACGGTGAGTAAATCTCACTCACCTTTAGAATTATTTTTATTTCATTAAAAATAATTGTTTGTTGCTTGTGTGAATGTTTTCTGGTTGTTTTATATATATATTAGTTATTTAGGCTATTATATATATATATATATATTGGGTTGATTGATTGGTTGGATTCCCGCAGTCTCATTAGCGGATGCCCGCAGTTTCATAGCGGATGATTACCCTATACGCCCCATGCTATGATTAGTGGATGACCTTCTATACCGCGATATTCTGCCATGAAGCAGAATGGGTATTATTTATGTGCTAACGTCTGTGGATGAAGGAAAACAGGTTGGGGGGGATCCAACTGGATTCCTCAAAAATATATTATCTGTTTGTTGTTTGCTGATTTCAATATATTCATATATGATGTGTTAAAAATAAAATGATTGAAAATTGGGTGATTTGATTGTTTTAAATATCACTGGGCTAAGTATTAATTTATTTAAAATATCATGGAAGGATATTTGAGATTTAAAAGGGAAAATTCTATTTTTAAATAGAATTTGAATTTTTAAATGGAATAAAAATATAAAACTTGTTTTTGAAAAATATAACAAGTAGTTCCTTTATAAACGAAGTTTATAAATAGTTATTTTATAACGAGGTTATAAAATGAAGAGAAAAGAATTATCGTTTGATAATTCAGAAATAGAAATACAAGTGTGAAATTGGAATGAGAAATCTATCTTCAAAAGAAAAATAGAAATATCGATTTCAAAAGGAATTGAAGTCGAGACTTGTTTAAAGAAATTGGATACAAGAGTTCAAATAGAAAACAGACTTTGAAATATAGAATTTCAAAGAAGAATTGAATAGAATTTGAAATATAGAATTTCAAAGAAGAATTCAAATGTGAAATTTGAATAGAGATTTGAATGGAATTCAAACATGAAATTTGAATAGAGATTTGAATAGAAATTCAAGTATTAAATTTGAACAGGGAATTGAATATAGAAATTCAAGTAGGAATTTGAATATAGAATTTCAAAATAGAATTCGAAATAAACTTTGAAAATAGGATTTCAAAGTAGGATTGAAATAGGATTTCAAAATAGGAAATCCAAATAGTTTTGAAATAGAATTTGAATTCAAGGGAATTGAAATAAAATTTGAATTTAAAGGAATTCAAATGGGATTGGAATAAAGGAAATTCAAAAATGGAATTTCAAATAAAAGAAAATGTAATTTGAAATATTGGGAGTTTCAAATAAGAGAAAAATGGAATTTGAAACATTTAGAATTTCAAATAGAAATTTAAATGGAGTTTGGATATTTAAATTCAAGTATGAATTTCAAATATAGAAATTCAAAAAGGAGTTGAATTAAAGTGGAAATTAAATAAAGGATTTGAAATGGAATTCGAATAAAGGATTTCAAATGGGATTTGAATACAGGATTTAAAACTATGGAATTGGAAATGTAAAAATTCAAATGGAATTTGGAATATATATATATATATATATATATGTGTTAAAATGGAGTTGAACTCATTTTAAAGAAGTTTAAAGGTTTATATTTATAAATATAATTAAAACGAACTCGCCGCAGCGCTGCAGTTCGTAAAATAGCGACTCGAACTTCGATTGAGTATACAGAACTCAATTGGAGTCGGAATTCTTCGAAACAAGAAACGTCAGGACCGATTTGATAATAGTTTTCTAATGAAGGAGAAAAATCTGGATTTCGTCATATATATTTTGAGTTATATCAAAATCAAATTTTCAGAAAAGCAGCGCCAGAATTGTTTTAAAACCATAATGGTTTATTTAATGTTATAAAAGGATTTTAAACGGGAAAAATCCGAATTGTCTATTTAGAAAATTTCGGAGTTGAGTTATAAAATATATGCGAATTCAAGTTGTGTAAATGAATATGATTTTTGAAACAGAAACCAGATTTTGATTTATTGAATAGAATTAACTAAATTGAATAGAAATTAGTTAATGAGTTTTCAAATGGATATTGGGATTTGAATAAGAAAATTCGATTTGAAAATTTATATTCGAAATCAAAAAGGAAACTAGAATTGAAATTGAAATTCAATTTGGTTGTGAGCAAGTTAAACATTTTATTTGAACGTGTTATGTTCAAACAAAGAAGTGAAATAGGCAAAATGGCCGATTTAAAAAAATAAATGGGCGAAACTGAATTCAAACGATTAGATGGTATTGAATTGAATTGGAAACAGGTGAACAGGTGTTGGACAGGTATGGAATGAAGTATATAAAGTATATGAAGATTTTTAATGTAATGCCCGACAAAAAGGTACATGTTTAATTCATAAATGAGATTTTATGCGTCGTATCGGCAAGCTGCTTGGCTTTTTCTTTTTCTTTTTGAGATGAGAAGTTACCGGGAAGCTTTTTGAAATTTCCCGATGCTCCCGATACAGGGGAGGTCATGGCGAAATTTTCCGGAAATTTAAGGAGTTAGAATATTTTTAAGATATTTTGATAGTTAGAAATCATCGTATCGACGTATAGAATTCGATAGGTAAGTGAATATAAAAATCGAATATTGTAAACAAAAAGGGAAATCTATAAATTAGAAATAGAAAGCGAACTATATGCATGTTTTAAAAATGAATAATTGGATTGCATAGTGTGTTTATTCGAGGTAAGCGGTTTTGCCGTTTTGAAGTTAAGGATGTTTTCAGTTAAGGTTTGAGAGGTAATTTTACCCCAACTTGATTGATTTCATTTTTATGGATAAATAGCAAGATCCAGTCTCGAAGAGAAGTGTTGAAAAGAGTTAGTTGAATAAAATATTTTGAGTTGTTGTAACGATGTTTTACACAACATTCGTTTTAAACCCAAGTGATGAAATTTTGGAAATATAACAAGTAAATATTTCCTGAGTATAATTAAAATAATCGGGATAGAGATAAGTGATTGGAATTGTTTCCAATTGCAAATAGAGATATTTTCTAATATATAGAAAATAAAAGAAGTTGATATTTGGAAACGTTTTCCAAATGGCATAAGAGGCCAAGATGATTATTGAAAATATTTGGTTAACAAATATTGATAGGGGAATGGAGAAGAGATTTAATTAATGAAATATTAATTAAAGAGCCCAGTGATTTGTTTGATATGCTTGGATGAACACTTGTTTTTATTCGATAGTTAAATCACAGACTATCGAAGTTTTGACCATCGTTGTCAATATGGAGAGACCGGTTGGATTATTATCCGAAGAACCACTCCGTATCGGCATAAGCGTTGCGAACCAAGTATGCTGAATATATTGAAGACGGAGTAAAGTGCAAGGACTTTTTCTATTAAATAGAAATAGTGCCTTCGGTTTCGTTCAATCCCAGAACGAACGTAAATGGACGAATGTCTGACAGAGTATTTCCAATGATCAAATGGGTTGGTCTGTATAAATATATATGGTTGCAACGGATTTATTCCCTTAGCATAACATCCAGAATATTTGTGCAAACTCAACTAGTGATTAACGGATCTGACAATGTGGCATTCAAAGTGATTGTGCTATCAATGAATGGTAAGTATTCGTAGCCTCAGGCCTCAACAACCGGGAAAGGACAAAAATCGGGCAGGCAGCATGGCTATGTGGGTCGCACCCATTAGGATGTATAATCACCTATCTAGAGGTTCATTCCATTTCTTATTCTATTCGATGCTGTCCCAGTCGGGAGGCGGTTGCTGATCCCAACCGCTGGTGATATACATTCGATACACTCAAGCGAAATGAGTGGTCGGTCATGTGTGGGCCGGGTTACAAGATGTTCTTGTTGAACCCAGTGTATTCCTCTCTAGAGATACACAGTCGGAAGGTGGTTCCATACCTTGTCATGTTGGAAATCCAATCTCCAATAAGCGCCATGCGGTTTTTGATTTTATACTATATATGTGGAGCGTGAGATGCAAGCGTTCTGCTATTTGGTTATTTACTTGGTGTAGTCATTATTATAATATCACTGGATTTTCGTATCAAAGTGTTTTGGGTTATAGTAAGGTAAAAACCGTCCATGTTTATGTGTGGGCTGGTCTTACTATTATCTTTTCTTTTGAAAGGATTTTAAAAGTTAAACAAGTGGTTGGAGTTTACTCACACCAGTCCCATGACTGACCCAGAGTTTATTTTGTTTTGTTTTCCCTAAACTCTTGGGTGCCCAAATTTGTACGGGCAGTCAAGTAGTCGGGATTTCACAGATTTATTTGAAGGAGCTGGAAGCAGGAGGCTTCACCGGTTAGCTATAGGCTATCATATATTCCGCTGTGGACCTTGTTTATATCTGGAAACAGGTGTTTATAACTGTTCCAGAAATGACTATTGTGCTCTGATGATGGTATGTATATAAAGTTACTGATTTGTATTTCAAAAGGTATGTTATATAATATATTTTATTCGTTCCGCTGTGAGTTGTGATCTTCGTTTTTCTTCTATTCTAATATTTCTTTCTTTCTATTTCTCATCCTCTAACTTCTTTCTAAAAATGATTCGTATTTCTGTGCAATTTGGGTTGGACGTGTGGTGTTTTTAGTCAACTCAGATAGCACGGATTTGCGGGCCTTTACACAACCCAACGAGCAGGTGATCGGCACGGTCTACCATACAATGCTTCGAATGGTGACATTGTCAGGCTCGCTTGGTAGCTGTTGTTGTATGAGAACTCAGCTAAATGCAAGTGGTCTTCCATGATCTACCAAAATCAATAATACAAGCCCGCAGTAAATCTTCTAGTATGCGATTCACCCTCTCAGTCTGACCATCTGTCTGAGGATGATAGGCGGTGCTTAGATTCAGCTTTGTTCCCAGTTCTACTTGAAATGCCTCCCAGAATTTGCTAGTAAATATTGGATCTCTATCACTGACTATACTGATCGGCACTCCATGTAGCCTAATAATTTCTCTGAAATAAATATGTGCTAGACTTTGAGCGGTTCTATTGGATCTGGCAGGTATGAAATGGGCGGTCTTCGTGAAGCGATCTACGATCACCCAAATACTGTCATTTCCTTTTCTGGTTCTGGGCAACCTGTAACAACCCGAAAATGTGAGCCAGTTTGAAATTTTTATTTTGGCCATTTTAGCGAATTTTGATTATTTAAAATAGATTATTTTAAATAATATCGATGAGAAATCTATTTTGAATTGAATTCGACGTATATATTTATATACGTCGTCGTTAGAATATAAATATTTATATATAATTATAAATAGAATTGAAAATGGCGCGGTAGTTCGATAATTCGATTTCAAACTTCAATTGAATGTACCGGGTGCAAAACAATCCGGATTTTAGTGAAACCAAAAATAATGGGATCTAATTGATAATATCTTTCTATCGAATCCGAATAATCAAATTTTCATAGCGGGGATCAAAAGATATGTCCAGTTGAAAATTCTGAATAGTCGCTATGGAATTCAGGCCCTTAAAAATGGACATTTTGCAAACGACCTCGGATTTCGACGAAACCAGTTTTGTTGGGTCCGTGGTGGCAAGTTATTGCTAGATTCCAAATTTCATAATTTTTCGAATCAATATGTGAGCGTGACAAAAGAAAACGTGTTTTGACCATTTCAGTTGATTTTAATCGACTGGAAATTGGCCATTTTTTCAACGGTCTCAGAATTCGACAAAATTAGTTTTGTTAGGACCGTATCGTCAATACGAAGCTAGAAAATATTTTTCTGGAATTTTTCTAGTTAGTATGTGATCCCAGTAATTTGAAATGTACGTTTAAAATTCAATATAGTGATTTAAATGTAAATTCAACGGAAACTGTTCGAAACGATCGAATCAACCTGCGACACATATCCCATTGTGCTCGGAATGGGGGTAGAACGCTATGGGCGACAGGCGGTGGGCCTCGTTTCGAGGTCGTTTGTGAAAGTCAACTTTTTTCGATTAAAATAATAAAATAAAATAAAAACCCCCCCTTTTCTCTTAACTTCTGGCCCCCCCCCTTTTTTTCAGATTTCATTAAGTATAAAAAAAAAAAGAAAAAAAAGAAAAACCCGTCGAACCCTGGGATCGCCGCCGCTCCCCTCGAAGACCGCCGCCGCCGTTCCCAACCCCCTACCCCTCCGATCTTCCCCCCCCCTCGAGCTCGTGAACTCCCTCCACCCAAATCGAAACCCCCCCCCCCCCCCCCCCGCCCTTTTCACCTGAAGACAACGGCGCTCACCCCGCAACCCAGCACCGTAGGGCGCCCCTCCCTCTGCCGCCGTGAGCACCGTCCAGCACCCCCCCCCCCCACCATCCTCCTCCGACGAGCCCCCCCGTAAGTTTTTTTTTTTTTTTACTTATTTATAGTATTTTTATATTATATTTAAAAACTGATTTAGTTTATATTTAAAAAAACTGATTTAGTTTATATTTAAAAACTGATTTAGTTTATATTTAAAAACTGATTTAGTTTATATTTAAAAAACTGATTTAGTTTATAGAAAAAAACTGATTTAGTTTATATTTAAAAACTGATTTAGTTTATATTTAAAAACTGATTTAGTTTATAGTAAAAAACTGATTTAGTTTATATTTAAAAACTGATTTAGTTTATATTTAAAAACTGATTTAGTTTATAGTAAAAAACTGATTTAGTTTATAGTAAAAAACTGATTTAGTTTATAGTAAAAAACTGATTTTAGATAATAGTAAAAACTGATTTTTGAAAATAGTAAAAACCTGATTTTTGATAATAGAAAAAAATGTGATTTTTATATATTGAACATCGGAATAAAAATATGATTTTTATATATTGAACATCGGAATAAAAATATGATTTTTATATATTGAACATTGGAATAAAAATTCGATTTTTATATATTGAACTTTGGAATAAAAATATGATTTTTATATATTGAACTTTGAACTAAAAATTCGATTTTTATATATTGAACTTTGAAGTGGAAATTCGATTTTTATATATTGAACTTCGGCATAAAAATATGATTTTTATATATCGAACTTCTAAATAAAAATATGATTTTTATATATTAAACTTCGAAATAACAATATGATTTTTATATATTGAATAGCGAAGTAAAAATTCGATTTTTATATATATAGTGACTACGGGCAATGAAGATGACGAAGAGGCGATAACGAAGAAAATTTCTATCAATGAAGTGCCGTGGAGCTAGGATAGCTATATGTGAGAACTTCTCACTCAAATTCTATTTTTCTAGTTATATATATATGTACTAGGATGCAGACGGTGCTTATTAGAAGCACCCGACACCCGTCCACATACCATGGACTTGTTTGTTTGGATGTTTGGTGATTGATTGAGATATTGGTTTGAATGTGGTTTGTGGTGTGAAAAATCGAATCGATAAATTGGTTAGGATTAGACGTGCGCCGTTATAAGGCGAAGGAGTAAGGCTAGGTTAGACCCTTACTCCAAATTTTGTGGTTTGCAAAATGAAATTGATTTGATTGATGTGTGAATGGCGTGGGCCTTCACTAGACCGGGGATAAGGCTAGGCCTCGTCCCGTTTCTAGTATCGTGCCGTTATGCCGCCGAAATTTTCTAAAATATGTTAGAAAAATAAAATATCATTTTATTGAAGAAATGAACTGAATAGAAATTCATGTGTTGAAATAAAATGTTTTATCGTTAAAATATAATTTTGACGTGAATGTGAATAAATAAATATTCATTTACAAACCGGACGGTTTGTTTATGTACACCTATTTGAAGGACATTGATTGGGTCGATAAATTTTACACATCGCCCAGTTGCACAAATAAAATCTGTGTTTGATTGTTTGAAACCCCACACGGGTGTTGGGATGAAATATGAAGTTCACTCATCCTGATTTATTAAATATGTCGATCGATTGATTGACAGGCTGTTATAAGCGTTGAATATCTATATTTGATGCTTATACAGTGTAGTGCACTTTGGTTGATGGTTGATTATTTATCGTTGATATTATATACATGTGTTGTATGAAAATCCATATAATTAACTTTATATGGTAATTGATTGGGCCTCATTCCAGTTTCGAAATAAAATATTTGAAATAGAATATTTGAGAATAGAAATATTTGAAGAGAAATATTTGAAATAGAATATTTGAAAATAGAAATTTATGAAGCCGTGTTGATTAGATTGACGCCATTTTGACGTGAACGATATTTATATCAATTTTAATCGATTTCAAAGTGAATTGAATTGAAAACGATTTCAAAATGAATTGAATTGAAAACGATTTCAAAGTGAATTGAATTGAAAACGATTTCAAAGTGAATTGAATTGAAATCAATTTCAAAGTGAATTGAATTGAAAACGATTTCAAAGTGAATTGAATTGAAAACGATTTCAAAGTGAATTGAATTGAAAACGATTTCAAAGTGAATTGAATTGAAAACGAATTCAAAGTGAATTGAATTGAAAACAAATTCAAAGTGAATTGAATTGAAAACGATTTCGAAATGAATTGAATTGAAAACGATTTCAAAGTGAATTGAATTGAAAACGATTTCGAAATGAATTGAATTGAAAACGAATTCAAAGTGAATTGAATTGAAAACGAATTCAAAGTGAATTGAATTGAAAACGAATTCAAATTGAATTGAAAACGTATTCAAATTGAATTGAAATTTGAATTGAATAGAAATGAATTTTAAAACGAATTTATAGAGAAGAATTCAATTTTGCTTTGAATTGAGATGGAAGTTGAAATAGATTTTGAAACGAATGAAAAACTATTTATATAATTCGTTTTAAATAGAAATCGACGAAATATATATTATATATATTATATATATAATATAATGGCCTGAATAGAACGCGCCGCGCCGCGGCAGTTCGCGAATTTCGACCATTTATTTCAAACGGGCATTACGGGAGATCCGACCGTCGGATTCTCCTAAAACCGGAACCGTTGGGTTCGTATCGAAAAGAGCTTTCTGACGAATATTAGAAATTTGAAATCTAACGGTTGGATTTGGAATTACGTCCAAATCAAATTCGAAAAAGGTCGCTGTAAGTGCAGTTCGATGGCCATTGTTGGAAATCGACTGTACGGGCCTTGATAAAATTATTAAAAATAGTAATAATTTGTGCAAAATCATAAGAAATGATTTGTGAAAGTTTGGGATGAAAAACTCCATATTTGAAAAGATAAAAATAGATTTTTATCGAAATGAACTAGTTTTGAACTAGAATTATAATTCTATTTATTTTTAAATAAATAAATTGAATTTGAAATGGTTTTGAAAATAACCAAAATTTCCAATGATTGCATTGGAGTGGATTTGAATCGAAATTGTCTTCGGAATATTTCGATGTTGGAATTCGTGATATTACAGGTGTTGTTATGGAAATTTGAAAGATATATATTTGTATCGTTATTTCCAATACGACATTTGTTAGTCGTAGAATTCGATATTGAATATAAGCCGATATATTTTCTATTCAGAGCCTTGTATTGAATATCGAATGTGATTTGGGTTTGTCGTGAATGGTGTCTTCACTAACACTGTTCTTGAACCCAGTTGAGAAAAGATTAAATCTTTTTATTTAGATTTAATGAAGTGTACCAATTAAATGATATTTAATTGGAATTGAATTGATATTGATTTTTGGGTTTATCGTGAACAGTGTTTTAAATAACACTCGTTCTTTAACCCGATAATTAATGGAATGATTTTTGGGTTTATCGTGAACAGTGTTTTTAAATAACACTCGTTCTTTAACCCGATAATTAATGGAATGATTTTTGGGTTTATCGTGAACAGTGTTTTTAAATAACACTCGTTCTTTAACCCGATAATTAATGGAATGTGACTTTGGGTTTATCGCGAACCGTGTTTTTAGATGACACTGATTCTTTAACCCAGTTACAGATTAAAACTAAGTAGAGTTTTAATGAATCTTTGATTAGATTGAAATAATCGAAATGGAGTATCACCAGTTTAGCTCCAGGCGATAGTTAAATCTTTAATTAGATTTGAACGTGAAATGGTAATTGAATTTACCGATAACACCGTGGTGTTAGATATGAAGTAAAGCCAGTTTTACTTCATGGGATGAATAGGTTGGGATTGGGAAATTAAAACAAATGATTACTTCGGTAAGGTTCGCTAATCCCGACTAGTTTGAATTGATATTCAAAAGTAGATTAAAGCATAAATTCAAGAATTTATCTTTGATAAAAATTAATGGGAACCTTTCCCTATGAATGTGAAATTTAGAAACTAACTGTCGGTTGGCCAAGCAGAATGGTTTTCTGGATATTGATCTGATGTTGGTTTCGGCCTTCGGGGTTAATATTTGGGAAATTATTCTCTTGATTAATTTACGGTTAGTGACTAATGAATTGGAATGAGGCGTATGTTGTGTTTGTGTAACACTTTTATAATATATACGCGAGTTATTCGGAAAGACCGGGTTTATCCCATTCTGAATAACTGATACGACGATAAGTCGAAGATGAAGACGATGGTCGAAGACCGGAGGTCTTCACGTCGTTTGGGTGATAACTGATGATCTTGATTGGGCTGTACACCCAAGAAGATGGAAACAGTTAGTGATCGTCCAGACGTACTTGGAGATCGATGGATATGCGGGGTACTAGGTGCCTCCGGTTGCGTTCAGACCCAGAACGGACTTGTAAATGGACTGTGTGTCTGACATTGGATTTTAGTCTGTGTGTTTGATTTCTATTAAATATATATCTGTTTGGCGGCGGAGAATTTATTCTCTTGCTTAACGCCCTTCTCTGAGACGTACGAGCTCAGGGGTTATATATTGATGGATATCAAACGCATGGAGTGAATTGCCTGTGTGGCATGCCTAAGTGGCAATTGATCGAGGCTTCTGTTGAAAAGCAAAGTCTTGTGGTGATGATCAAAGCACGGCCTTTGTGGCGTAGCTTTGTGTAACGTTTGCTTCGCGTGTTTCACACCCGGTATGAACCAAAAACGGGAGAGGACGTCAGGGAGGGCATGCGTTTCTTTCTAGCTAGAAGTGGCGTCAGTGGTTTTACACGCCCTGACGAGTTTGACTTATGTGGTTGTTGCTGTTGCGAGGCGCCTCGGTTATATCGGTTTCGGCCGAATGCATTCTGGTCGGCTGACGGACCAGACTTACACCCCATAGGGTGGGGAGACGCATGTTCAGGGTTTAAGTTTAATCCACATCGGTGGACTGGCCCTGAGGATCCAAGGGTCATTCGAGCTCTGATCCTGAGGGGCGGGCTAGAGCGTCTCGAATCGGTTGAGGACTAT
Organism: Allium sativum; assembly: GCA_030737875.1. Lineage (NCBI taxonomy): Eukaryota > Viridiplantae > Streptophyta > Magnoliopsida > Asparagales > Amaryllidaceae > Allium > Allium sativum. The sequence continues at coordinate 559,944,485 of CM060919.1, read as the reverse complement.
CTTTTGCCTCGGTTCATAGACGGAAATCCAATTTCCAAATACGTGATCTTGCGGTTTTAGTTGTAATCCTATATATGGCGACATGATATATGGTACCCATGCCGCCTATGATTGATACTTATGATGTGAAGTTGTTTTATACACTATGCACTTATATAGTATCAAATGATTTGTTTTAAACGTATCAAGCATTCTTTGGCTGTTATAAGGGAAAACCCTATCCTCGACTGCGTTGCATTGTGTGATGGGACCTGGGTCTTATAACAGCTTCATTTTTCTTTATTTAGCATTGCGCTGTTTGTTTTATGCACTGGTATTCTTGGGAGGAAACCCGTTCCGTGTTATACGGCGTGGTCCCTTGATTTACCTAATGATTTAAAATAAAGATTAATAACTGTTTTAGTTCTCACACCAGTCCCATGACTGACCTGGAGTTTATTGTTTTAACCTAAACTCTGGGTGCCCCTATTTTGACACGGGCAGCTAGTAGTTTTGGTTTTGCAGATTTATATTCACAGGATCCTTGTTTACAGCTGGAACGATATCCGGAAAGCTTTGTATCCGTATATCTCATTCTAGTTGTATATTGTATTATTTTCCGCTGCTATGTATTTAAATGTAATTTAAATCTCTGATATTTCTGTGTAATATTTATTCATACTCTGTATATTCTTGTAATCTGATGCATTGTCGTAATATACAATGAAATGTTCTTTTGTATGTGTTCTGTTGTGTCGTGTTCTCAAACGATAGGGCGTTTCGAACGGCCTGAATCGGTTTAGTGACTGGTTCGGACCGAGCGAAATTCCTTGCCGTCACAGTTGGTATCAGAGCTTTGGTTTACAAAGCTCAGAGAACAAGGCACATTAGAACTATACGAAAGAATTCATCAGATATTGGATTAGTAATATCCAATGAGAATGACTCGTTAGAGATAGGATCAGTAGTATCCTAGAACGAGTGTGAAGAGTTTACTTTTAAAATAAAACAAATTTTTGTTTTGAAAATTTAAATCAATTATTCATATTTGATTATTTATTTATATTGATGTGGACAATCCAGTATATATAGATTTTGCGTATACGTCTGATCCGCGTGTATTTGAAATTTTAATATACTGGATAGATATAGAATCACACTCTAGTCGCCCGGAGATAATTTTGGTAATGCGGCCGCATTATCAATATTTATATTCGTGTTTCGAAGGTGTGATATCTATATGTTTCCATTAGACTGGTGTGAGAACCAAAACTAATATAGGTAGATTTATTGTTGTGATTTGGCATCAAAAATCTGATTTTTGTATATGTATCAAAATTATGAATTTGAAACGTTAAATTCACTAATTGATTGATGTTTGTGTTGTATGTTTATTTGTTTGATAATTTTTAGCCATTTAACCTAATTAAATCAAATATTGAACTATATTGAAATTTGGTTGCATTTGCTTGCATATACATATGTATCATTGAACAGGTCATAGCAAGGAGGCTAGAGCCGAAGAATAAAATTTGTTTGCCCGACAAATAGGTACATGTTTACTACATAATTTCCTGTTTTGTTTGGGTGATGATGATTTTGTGAGCCTATTGGCTAGCCGCTTGGCTTTTTCTTTTTCTTTTTGAGATCTGAAGGACCGGGGAAGCTATTTGAAATTCCCCGATGCTCCCATTGCAGGGGAGGTTATGGCGAAATTTTTCAAAAATTTAGGGTGTTAGCCAAATTTTTGAAATTTTAGAAATTCTCAGAAACTGAAAAGTTGGAGAATGGAAGCCTGATCGATCGTAGAGTTGATTAATCAAACCACTTTCGACTTTGTTCCTTTTCGGGGACGAAAAGTTTTAAGTGGGGGAGATTGTAACAACCCGAAAATGTGAGCCAGTTTGAAATTTTTATTTTGGCCATTTTAGCGAATTTTGATTATTTAAAATAGATTATTTTAAATAATATCGACGAGAAATCTATTTTGAATTGAATTCGACGTATATATTTATATACGTCGTCGTTAGAATATAAATATTTATATATAATTATAAATAGAATTGAAAATGGCGCGGTAGTTCGATAATTCGATTTCAAACTTCAATTGAATGTACCGGGTGCAAAACAATCCGGATTTTAGTGAAACCAAAAATAATGGGATCTAATTGATAATATCTTTCTATCGAATCTGAATAATCAAATTTTCATAGCGGGGATCAAAAGATATGTCCAGTTGAAAATTCTGAATAGTCGCTATGGAATTCAGGCCCTTAAAAATGGACATTTTGCAAACGACCTCGGATTTCGACGAAACCAGTTTTGTTGGGTCCGTGGTGGCAAGTTATTGCTAGATTCCAAATTTCATAATTTTTCGAATCAATATGTGAGCGTGACAAAAGAAAACGTGTTTTGACCATTTCAGTTGATTTTAATCGACTGGAAATTGGCCATTTTTCCAACGGTCTCAGAATTCGACAAAATTAGTTTTGTTAGGACCGTATCGTCAATACGAAGCTAGAAAATATTTTTCTGGAATTTTTCTAGTTAGTATGTGATCCCGGTAATTTGAAATGTACGTTTAAAATTCAATATAGTGATTTAAATGTAAATTCAACGGAAACTGTTCGAAACGATCGAATCAACCTGCGACACATATCCCATTGTGCTCGGAATGGGGGTAGAACGCTATGGGCGACAGGCGGTGGGCCTCGTTTCGAGGTCGTTTGTGAAAGTCAACTTTTTTCGATTAAAATAATAAAATAAAATAAAATAAAAACCCCCCCTTTTCTCTTAACTTCTGCCCCCCCCCCTTTTTTTCAGATTTCATTAAGTATAAAAAAAAAAAAAAAAAAAAAGAAAAACCCGTCGAACCCTGGGATCGCCGCCGCTCCATTCGAAGACCGCCGCCGCCGTTCCCAACCCCCTACCCCTCCGATCTTCCCCCCCCCCCTCGAGCTCGTGAAACCCTCCACCCAAATCGAAACCCCCCTCCCCCCCCGCCCTTTTCACCTGAAGACAACGGCGCTCACCCCGCAACCCAGCACCGTAGGGCGCCCCTCCCTCTGCCGCCGTGAGCACCGTCCAGCACCCCCCCCACCATCCTCCTCCGACGAGCCCCCCCGTAAGTTTTTTTTTTTTTTTACTTATTTATAGTATTTTTATATTATATTTAAAAACTGATTTAGTTTATATTTAAAAAAACTGATTTAGTTTATATTTAAAAACTGATTTAGTTTATATTTAAAAACTGATTTAGTTTATATTTAAAAAACTGATTTAGTTTATAGTAAAAAACTGATTTAGTTTATATTTAAAAACTGATTTAGTTTATATTTAAAAACTGATTTAGTTTATAGTAAAAAACTGATTTAGTTTATATTTAAAAACTGATTTAGTTTATATTTAAAAACTGATTTAGTTTATAGTAAAAAACTGATTTAGTTTATAGTAAAAAACTGATTTAGTTTATAGTAAAAAACTGATTTTAGATAATAGTAAAAACTGATTTTTGAAAATAGTAAAAACCTGATTTTTGATAATAGAAAAAAATGTGATTTTTATATATTGAACATCGGAATAAAAATATGATTTTTATATATTGAACATCGGAATAAAAATATGATTTTTATATATTGAACATTGGAATAAAAATTCGATTTTTATATATTGAACTTTGGAATAAAAATATGATTTTTATATATTGAACTTTGAACTAAAAATTCGATTTTTATATATTGAACTTTGAAGTGGAAATTCGATTTTTATATATTGAACTTCGGCATAAAAATATGATTTTTATATATCGAACTTCTAAATAAAAATATGATTTTTATATATTAAACTTCGAAATAACAATATGATTTTTATATATTGAATAGCGAAGTAAAAATTCGATTTTTATATATATAGTGACTACGGGCAATGAAGATGACGAAGAGGCGATAACGAAGAAAATTTCTATCAATGAAGTGCCGTGGAGCTAGGATAGCTATATGTGAGAACTTCTCACTCAAATTCTATTTTTCTAGTTATATATATATGTACTAGGATGCAGACGGTGCTTATTAGAAGCACCCGACACCCGTCCACATACCATGGACTTGTTTGTTTGGATGTTTGGTGATTGATTGAGATATTGGTTTGAATGTGGTTTGTGGTGTGAAAAATCGAATCGATAAATTGGTTAGGATTAGACGTGCGCCGTTATAAGGCGAAGGAGTAAGGCTAGGTTAGACCCTTACTCCAAATTTTGTGGTTTGCAAAATGAAATTGATTTGATTGATGTGTGAATGGCGTGGGCCTTCACTAGACCGGGGATAAGGCTAGGCCTCGTCCCGTTTCTAGTATCGTGCCGTTATGCCGCCGAAATTTTCTAAAATATGTTAGAAAAATAAAATATCATTTTATTGAAGAAATGAACTGAATAGAAATTCATGTGTTGAAATAAAATGTTTTATCGTTAAAATATAATTTTGACGTGAATGTGAATAAATAAATATTCATTTACAAACCGGACGGTTTGTTTATGTACACCTATTTGAAGGACATTGATTGGGTCGATAAATTTTACACATCGCCCAGTTGCACAAATAAAATCTGTGTTTGATTGTTTGAAACCCCACACGGGTGTTGGGATGAAATATGAAGTTCACTCATCCTGATTTATTAAATATGTCGATCGATTGATTGACAGGCTGTTATAAGCGTTGAATATCTATATTTGATGCTTATACAGTGTAGTGCACTTTGGTTGATGGTTGATTATTTATCGTTGATATTATATACATGTGTTGTATGAAAATCCATATAATTAACTTTATATGGTAATTGATTGGGCCTCATTCCAGTTTCGAAATAAAATATTTGAAATAGAATATTTGAGAATAGAAATATTTGAAGAGAAATATTTGAAATAGAATATTTGAAAATAGAAATTTATGAAGCCGTGTTGATTAGATTGACGCCATTTTGACGTGAACGATATTTATATCAATTTTAATCGATTTCAAAGTGAATTGAATTGAAAACGATTTCAAAATGAATTGAATTGAAAACGATTTCAAAGTGAATTGAATTGAAAACGATTTCAAAGTGAATTGAATTGAAATCAATTTCAAAGTGAATTGAATTGAAAACGATTTCAAAGTGAATTGAATTGAAAACGATTTCAAAGTGAATTGAATTGAAAACGATTTCAAAGTGAATTGAATTGAAAACGAATTCAAAGTGAATTGAATTGAAAACAAATTCAAAGTGAATTGAATTGAAAACGATTTCGAAATGAATTGAATTGAAAACGATTTCAAAGTGAATTGAATTGAAAACGATTTCGAAATGAATTGAATTGAAAACGAATTCAAAGTGAATTGAATTGAAAACGAATTCAAAGTGAATTGAATTGAAAACGAATTCAAATTGAATTGAAAACGTATTCAAATTGAATTGAAATTTGAATTGAATAGAAATGAATTTTAAAACGAATTTATAGAGAAGAATTCAATTTTGCTTTGAATTGAGATGGAAGTTGAAATAGATTTTGAAACGAATGAAAAACTATTTATATAATTCGTTTTAAATAGAAATCGACGAAATATATATTATATATATTATATATAATATAATGGCCTGAATAGAACGCGCCGCGCCGCGGCAGTTCGCGAATTTCGACCATTTATTTCAAACGGGCATTACGGGAGATCCGACCGTCGGATTCTCCTAAAACCGGAACCGTTGGGTTCGTATCGAAAAGAGCTTTCTGACGAATATTAGAAATTTGAAATCTAACGGTTGGATTTGGAATTACGTCCAAATCAAATTCGAAAAAGGTCGTTGTAAGTGCAGTTCGATGGCCATTGTTGGAAATCGACTGTACGGGCCTTGATAAAATTATTAAAAATAGTAATAATTTGTGCAAAATCATAAGAAATGATTTGTGAAAGTTTGGGATGAAAAACTCCATATTTGAAAAGATAAAAATAGATTTTTATCGAAATGAACTAGTTTTGAACTAGAATTATAATTCTATTTATTTTTAAATAAATAAATTGAATTTGAAATGGTTTTGAAAATAACCAAAATTTCCAATGATTGCATTGGAGTGGATTTGAATCGAAATTGTCTTCGGAATATTTCGATGTTGGAATTTGTGATATTACAGGTGTTGTTATGGAAATTTGAAAGATATATATTTGTATCGTTATTTCCAATACGACATTTGTTAGTCGTAGAATTCGATATTGAATATAAGCCGATATATTTTCTATTCAGAGCCTTGTATTGAATATCGAATGTGATTTGGGTTTGTCGTGAATGGTGTCTTCACTAACACTGTTCTTGAACCCAGTTGAGAAAAGATTAAATCTTTTTATTTAGATTTAATGAAGTGTACCAATTAAATGATATTTAATTGGAATTGAATTGATATTGATTTTTGGGTTTATCGTGAACAGTGTTTTAAATAACACTCGTTCTTTAACCCGATAATTAATGGAATGATTTTTGGGTTTATCGTGAACAGTGTTTTTAAATAACACTCGTTCTTTAACCCGATAATTAATGGAATGATTTTTGGGTTTATCGTGAACAGTGTTTTTAAATAACACTCGTTCTTTAACCCGATAATTAATGGAATGTGACTTTGGGTTTATCGCGAACCGTGTTTTTAGATGACACTGATTCTTTAACCCAGTTACAGATTAAAACTAAGTAGAGTTTTAATGAATCTTTGATTAGATTGAAATAATCGAAATGGAGTATCACCAGTTTAGCTCCAGGCGATAGTTAAATCTTTAATTAGATTTGAACGTGAAATGGTAATTGAATTTACCGATAACACCGTGGTGTTAGATATGAAGTAAAGCCAGTTTTACTTCATGGGATGAATAGGTTGGGATTGGGAAATTAAAACAAATGATTACTTCGGTAAGGTTCGCTAATCCCGACTAGTTTGAATTGATATTCAAAAGTAGATTAAAGCATAAATTCAAGAATTTATCTTTGATAAAAATTAATGGGAACCTTTCCCTATGAATGTGAAATTTAGAAACTAACTGTCGGTTGGCCAAGCAGAATGGTTTTCTGGATATTGATCTGATGTTGGTTTCGGCCTTCGGGGTTAATATTTGGGAAATTATTCTCTTGATTAATTTACGGTTAGTGACTAATGAATTGGAATGAGGCGTATGTTGTGTTTGTGTAACACTTTTATAATATATACGCGAGTTATTCGGAAAGACCGGGTTTATCCCATTCTGAATAACTGATACGACGATAAGTCGAAGATGAAGACGATGGTCGAAGACCGGAGGTCTTCACGTCGTTTGGGTGATAACTGATGATCTTGATTGGGCTGTACACCCAAGAAGATGGAAACAGTTAGTGATCGTCCAGACGTACTTGGAGATCGATGGATATGCGGGGTACTAGGTGCCTCCGGTTGCGTTCAGACCCAGAACGGACTTGTAAATGGACTGTGTGTCTGACATTGGATTTTAGTCTGTGTGTTTGATTTCTATTAAATATATATCTGTTTGGCGGCGGAGAATTTATTCTCTTGCTTAACGCCCTTCTCTGAGACGTACGAGCTCAGGGGTTATATATTGATGGATATCAAACGCATGGAGTGAATTGCCTGTGTGGCATGCCTAAGTGGCAATTGATCGAGGCTTCTGTTGAAAAGCAAAGTCTTGTGGTGATGATCAAAGCACGGCCTTTGTGGCGTAGCTTTGTGTAACGTTTGCTTCGCGTGTTTCACACCCGGTATGAACCAAAAACGGGAGAGGACGTCAGGGAGGGCATGCGTTTCTTTCTAGCTAGAAGTGGCGTCAGTGGTTTTACACGCCCTGACGAGTTTGACTTATGTGGTTGTTGCTGTTGCGAGGCGCCTCGGTTATATCGGTTTCGGCCGAATGCACTCTGGTCGGCTGACGGACCAGACTTACACCCCATAGGGTGGGGAGACGCATGTTCAGGGTTTAAGTTTAATCCACATCGGTGGACTGGCCCTGAGGATCCAAGGGTCACTCGAGCTCTGATCCTGAGGGGCGGGCTAGAGCGTCTCGAATCGGTTGAGGACTATCTTTTGCCTCGGTTCATAGACGGAAATCCAATTTCCAAATACGTGATCTTGCGGTTTTAGTTGTAATCCTATATATGGCGACATGATATATGGTACCCATGCCGCCTATGATTGATACTTATGATGTGAAGTTGTTTTATACACTATGCACTTATATAGTATCAAATGATTTGTTTTAAACGTATCAAGCATTCTTTGGCTGTTATAAGGGAAAACCCTATCCTCGACTGCGTTGCATTGTGTGATGGGACCTGGGTCTTATAACAGCTTCATTTTTCTTTATTTAGCATTGCGCTGTTTGTTTTATGCACTGGTATTCTTGGGAGGAAACCCGTTCCGTGTTATACGGCGTGGTCCCTTGATTTACCTAATGATTTAAAATAAAGATTAATAACTGTTTTAGTTCTCACACCAGTCCCATGACTGACCTGGAGTTTATTGTTTTAACCTAAACTCTGGGTGCCCCTATTTTGACACGGGCAGCTAGTAGTTTTGGTTTTGCAGATTTGTATTCACAGGATCCTGGTTTACAGCTGGAACGATATCCGGAAAGCTTTGTATCCGTATATCTCATTCTAGTTGTATATTGTATTATTTTCCGCTGCTATGTATTTAAATGTAATTTAAATCTCTGATATTTCTGTGTAATATTTATTCATACTCTGTATATTCTTGTAATCTGATGCATTGTCGTAATATACAATGAAATGTTCTTTTGTATGTGTTCTGTTGTGTCGTGTTCTCAAACGATAGGGCGTTTCGAACGGCCTGAATCGGTTTAGCGACTGGTTCAGACCGAGCGAAATTCCTTGCCGTCACACAACCCGTCTATGAAATCCATAGAAATGTGTTCCCACTTCCAACCTAGAACATCCAATGGTTGCAACAATCCATCAAGTTTCTGCTGGTCGTTTTTGACTAGTTGGCAAGTAGGACACTTGCTAACATATATTGAAACGTCCCTTTTCATAGCCTTCCACCAGAATGTTCGCTTGAGGTCATTATACATTTTGCTCACACCTGGATGGATACTTAGCTTGGACTTGTGACATTCGTCTAACACTTCTCTTTTGAGCTCGGGGATGTCGGGAACACAAATCCTTCCTCTAAACCCCAAGATCCCATCGTTATCAATTCGAAAATCCGAGGGTTCTCCTTTCTGAATTCTTTTGATCATATACTTAATAAAATTATCATCCTGCTGAAGGATAGATATTTTGTCAATCAAGGAAGTCGTAATAATAAAACTGGCGATTATTACATTCTTTCTACTTAGTGCATCGGCCACAACATTGGCTTTCCCTGGAGTGTACATAATTTCAAAATCATATGCTGCAAGAAATTCTAGCCAACGTTGCTGCCTCAGATTCAAGTCTTCCTGGGTGAACAAATACTTTAGCTACTGATGGTCCGTATATAGCTCAAACTTCTCACCCAACAGATAGTGTATCCAGATTTTCAAAGCAAATACGATGGCTAACAACTCAAGATCATGAGTAACGTAATTTTTCTCATGCGGTTTCAGCTGACGGCTAGCATAAGCAACCACTTGACCTTTTTTCATTAATACTGCACCAAGGCCTTCTCTAGAGGCATCTGTTCAGACTTTCAAGTCTTGATTGTCATCAATTATCGTTAACACTGGAGCCATTGTTAATCTTAATTTTAGCTTCTGAAAATCCTCCTCACATTCGGGAGTCCATTTGAATCTTGCGTGCTTCTTTGTAAGCTTTGTCAGGGAACTAGATATCTTTGAAAATTCCTTAACGAACTTCCGATAATAACTAGCCAATCCAAGAAAACTTCGGACTTCTGTGGGGGTACTAGGATGCTTTCAATTTTGAATAGCGGTGATTTTACCAGGATCCACAGAAATTCCTTATTTTGGTACTACGTGGCCAAGAAACTTGACTTCTTCTTGCCAGAATATACATTTGGAAAGTTTAGCTTTCAATACATTCTTTCTCAGAATTTCTAGAACTTGTTCCAAATGTCTTTCATGTTCGGCTTTTGACTTAGAGAAGATTAGAATATCATCAATAAAAACCAGAACAAACTTATTCAAGACTCCTCTGAACACTCTATTCATTAAATCCACGAAATAGGCAGGAGCGTTACATAAGCCGAACGGCATTACTAACCACTCATAGAACAAATCGGGACCTCTGAATGCTGTCATGGGAACACACTCTTCGGCAATACGAAGCTGATGGAAACCTGTAGCTAGGTCCATTCTTGAAAATACTTGCGTGCCATTCAGACGATCCAACAAATCATCAATTCGCGGCAATGGATATTTATTCTTTAACTTCTGCTTGAATCCACACATAGTCGAAAAGTACCATCTGACTTTGGGACAAATACCACTGCTGCTCCCCAATCAGAGAAACTAGGTCTGATCAGACCCTTCCATATAAGCTGCCGAGTTTGATTGTCTAATTCTTCTTTCTCTTTCAAGGTCATTCTTCGAATAGCCTGAACTACAAGCCTTGCATTCGGGATTAAAGCAATTTTGAAATCAATTTCTCTTTGCGGAGGTAGGCTAACAACTTCTTCGAACACATCCGCATAATTCTTGACGATCGGAATATCTTTTATGATATCTGGAATATTCTCTGTGACTACAGGGATATTTTCTATTTGAGTAGGAGAAACATCTAGAGCTGACGAAAAGTCTTTTCTATCTGAATTCGGACCTTCACAGGGTATGGTGATATAATTCCCTGATTTAATCTTTGCTCTAACGACTCTTTCTGCACATTTAACCTCAGCTTCATATTTGGTTAACCAATCCAATCCTAGAATAAGATCAAATTCTGTAAAATTCATGAAGATCGAGATGGTAGGGAACCGATAATAAGTAAAAGAAACCGGCATTCCACAAATCCAACTAAGATTGAGGGAACCCCCAACCGGATTATGGACGATCATGGGTTCTTTGAGCTTTCTCAGATTAAAATCCAATTTCTTAACCGCATTACTTGCAATAAAGCTTCGTGACGCGCCTGTATCAAACAATACTTTAACTGGAATGTTTTTGACCGTAAGCATGCCTTCCAAAACATCTGACCTTCTCTGACTAGCTGAGGGTGCTGAAGTTTCTGCCACCTCATTCACTTGTACTATTCCGGGCTTCTTTAAGAGCCGGCAATCCTTTGCAAGATGACCAGTCCGATGGCATTGATCGCATTTCCTATTCTCTTGAAACTTGTTCTTGGATTTAAATTCATTCTTCCTTCGTTTCTTTAAAGGTCAGCAATTTATCGACAAATGCCCTTTTTTATTACAATTAGAGCAGGTGGCAGTCGTTACTGGTTCTTTCTCAGATTTAACCCTTTTCCTCTTGGCTTTAGGCTTCTTACTGACCTCAGACATCGTACTGGCCTCAGGACTATCAGTTTCAGATTCCCCTTTGTTACTAGAACTGACTTCCTCTTCGTTGTTCAAAAGACCTTTCTTATGCAGATCTTCATACTGATAAGCCATGTGTATCATTTCGGAAAAAAAGAAGCTTCACATGTCCCATTACACTACTTTGGTACTTTCTTTGTAGCCCGTTAATAAACCTCAGATTCTTCCTCTTAGGATTTTCAATTAGATGCGGGGCAAAATGAGAAAGTTCATTGAATTTCTTATGATATTCTGGAATAGTCATATCTACCTGTATCAGATAAGAGAATTCATCACATAACCGCTTAGTTGCTTCTGGAGGAATAAATCTTTCACTAAAAATCTCTTTAAATTTATCCCAGGTAATATTACCTTTTGGATTATCCTTAATAATCGAATCCCACCAGAACAAAGCTTCTTCTTTGAGTGCCCAAGATGCCAGTAATCTTTTCTGGTCATCACTCAGCCTTAAACCTTCAAAGATTTTCTCAGCAGTACGAATCCAAGCTTGGGTTTCCATAATGGATTCTTTTCCCAAGAATGGTGATCCACCCAGATTTAGATACCTCTTTACCAGAGCTTCTATATCTGTTTCTGGCTGTGGGAGCACAACTGGCTCATTAGCTTGCCGAGTCATAAGATTATTTCTTCTGTTTCTGCCACTCATTTTCTATTACATCTGCAAACGGTGGACAAAGAGTCAGGTCAACAGAAAACGTATTTTTTTTAAAACATAGAAACATATACTTGAATGTAAATGTGTCTACTGGGGTGTATTTCACTCCGCTTTACTCATTCAAGGATATTATTGATCCTATCTGAAATGAGCTATTCACCTTAGAACACTACTGATTCTATTTCTGACGAGTTCGTTAATATGTTATATTCCACAACTAAGCTTAACCAAAGCTCTGATACCAAGTGTGATGACCCCCAAACCCCCGTACAACGGTGGCAAGGGTAAATTTTGGAATATAACACATAAACATATAACAACAGAACATAAATAAATAAATACACCAGATAATGTACAATAGTATAAACTGGATAAACATAATCATCAGAGTTACACAGTATACAGGATCATACTTAGTACAAATTATAGTTCAGCTATACATAAATGTCTACAGCGGAATCAAAACATAATATGTACAATAGGTGCTGAACAACATAAAAAGAGATAAATGATAGAATCCATCTTCAGCTCCAGCTATCCAGAAAGAGCCTACTAAAACATGAATACAAGGTTGCCCATGTAGAAATAAGGGCACCCGAGTTTGCAAGTGAAACAAACTACGAGTCAGTCATGAGACTGGTATGAGAAATCTACTTACTGGATAATTAATAATTACAAGGCTAATCATAGGACCACGCCACTTTCGCGGAACGGGTTTACTCCGGTGATTGCCAGTGCATAAAACAAGTAAATCATTTTATCATCGCAATGCTTTTTACAAAAATGAAACCATTATAAGACTCAGTTCCCATCACACAATGCAACGCAAACCGGAGGATAAAGTTTTTACCTTATAATGGCTAAAATATGCTTGATATGTATAAAACAAATCTTTTGATATTATTATTAGTGTTTATATGTTTCAAAAACAATTTCAATCATAAATATCAGTCATAGACGGCATAAGTGCCCCATACCACTATGTCGTCGTATATAGGTATGCAATCAAAACCGCACATGTAGTATTTGGAAATTGGATTTCCGTCAAGAACCAAGGCAAAAGATAGTTCTTACCGCTTTGAGACGCTCCAGCCCGTGTCTCAAGATCAGAACGCATTGACGCTTGGATCGTTAGGGCCGGTCCACTCGATGTGGATTAAACTTAAACCCTGGACAATACGTCTCCCTGCCCTATGGGGCGTAAATGAGCCAAATGACTCCATATCCGAGGCTCCTCGCAATAGCAACAACCACAAATGAAAAAATAAAATAAATGTCAGGTCTGGTAGGTCACCGACACCACCCTAGCTAGAAGTAAATGCATGTCCTCCCTGATGTCCTCTCTTGTTTCTGGTTCATACCGGGGTGTACGGCTCGCAAATCAACGCTATAGACAAAGCTATGCCTCACAGTCTGTGCTCTGATCATCAACCACAAGACTTTGCTTTTCAACAGAAGCCTTTATCCTATGCATCTCAGCATGCCACACAGGCAATTCATGCCGTGCAACTGATGGCTATCAATCACACAGAATGAAATCCAATGTCAGACACACAGTCCATTTACAAGTCCGTTCTGGGTCTAAATGAAACTGGAGGCACCTAATACCTCGCATATCCGGTCGAACTCCAAGTACGTCTGGACAATCACTGCTTTTTCCATCGTCTTAGGATGCCTCCCAATCAAGATATCAGTAATCATCCAAATGACGTGAAGCTCTCCGGTCTTCGACCATCGTCTTCATCATCGACCTCTTATCGTCGATCGATTATTTGAAATGAGATTTAACTCGGCCTTTTCAAACAATCCACGTATATTTAGAATTTAAATCAATTCATTTCATGGTTAAGTTATTTGACACCCACATTTCAGTTCTTTATATAATTTTCATGTCAAACACATTCAACCATCAGAATATCCAATAAACAGGGTAAATTCAGTTCATTTCCATTCCATATCGTTAGTAATATTTTATAACGATTTTTCGCTATTTTTATTTAATTAAAAATAGCCCATTTTATTTAAACGACGCTTCAGGCCCTATCGCGACCATGGCGCTGTTTTTCTTCAGATTTGATTTACACATATCTTAAAATATAACCGTTGGATCTTTACAAAGTTGGGGTCGCTGGAAAGATATTTCCAAAGCGAACCCAACGGTTTCGGTTTTAGGAAAATCCGATGATCGGATCTCCTGCAATAATCGTTTGAAATCACGGTTTCAAAATACGAACTACAGCTTTGTTATTCGATTTATTTTAATTATATTTATATATAATCCAGTCTTCGATTTCAAAACCATATTCATTTCATATGTTTGATAAAAATGATATTTTTATCCAACATATACTTCAACACATCACTATTTTTAACAATTCCTATATATAATCAAAATGTGATTTCTATTGTAAAACAATTTATTTCAAAACACGATTATTTAACATAGTTCATATAGATGATAAAAATGTAATTTTTATTGTAAAATAATTTATTTAAAAGTCTAATTTTTTATACGGTCTATATATATATGATAAAAATGTTATTTTTATCTTTTGAAGAATTTATTCAATACATGAACATAGTTTTCAACACATGAAAATAAACCAAACACACAAAATAATTCAATACATGAATAAAAATCAAACACATGAATATTTCAGGAAATTTCAGCAGCATAACGGTAGGGTAGTTAAAACCGGCACCGTATCGATGTATAGCTCCTCGCTCTACCTTAAAACCTTGCGGTTTTTGACAATGGGGATTTCATGCATCTAATTCGCACGCAGGCGAGCATGTTTATTTTTCTTTTCCACAAACTAATCCTATGTGGTTTCAACCAAAATAATTCTCAACCACAAACGGGTATTTTTCAACCACAATCAGGTATTTTTCAACCATAATCAAACAATCTGAAACCACAAACAATCCTATCAACCATTCGCATTATTCATCTAATTTCACGCCAATCACTATCAATAAATATCGTCCATGGTTTGTGGACGAGGGGAGTGTATATATATATATATTTCACTTCCATTTTAACTCATTTTCAACGCATATATAATTATTGCAACGCTTATATAACTCATACATCGATTATATAATTTATACATCGCCATTCCATATCGTTAGTAATTCAGAAATCTCATACTGGGTTCCACTCCTCCAAAAATCATAGGAAGCTCTAAAATTTCACCGGTCTCTTCTAGAATGTAGAATACGTCCTCGCGGTCCCTGTGTCTCTTGTTTCACAGGATTTCGACCACGTATGCGAAAGTTATGTAATTTTAAACATCGAATAATTTAAAAACGTAATTAATTAAATTTATAGCGCTTAAAAACGTTACCTTCTCCAAATTAAACCCCCCCTCTGGAAACCGTTGTTCAACTGGGGTTCTAAACTAGGGATCGATCTTTCACAAAATCCGAAGCGATTGAGAAGGATCTGAGGGCTTCATGATGTCAAGCTACGTGAGGCGCACCCGCGCCACCTCCTTCTGGCTAACTCGGTGGCGGCCTGGCCGCTGAAAACGCCTCGCGACGATGAAGCTTTGAGCTTCGATTTCCAGTGCTGCAGGTGATTAGATCCAATCCTGCCCATTGGATATGGAGATCATACAGGGTGCTTCGATTTGGCTTTGAAAGTTTGTGGTATTGTTGAATGTAGGAGGAGATCGAAGAGGAGGTAGTTCCAGGCGATTTTCGCCTTTGATTTCAGAGAAGAACGGCGGCTCGTATAATTTTGTTAGGGTTACGCGTATTTAATTGGTATATACAGTATATTTTTATATTATTTAATTATATAATTCGAAAATAATTTGTTAAACCATCCTAACTCCAAATGAGACCCAACGAGTGTTGCCCCGAACTAAATACCCCCATTCTGAACACAATGGGACATGTTTCGTAAGCCATTTCGACTGTTATAGTCAGTTATTCTTTAAATTATAGTATAAAACATTCAAATTCTGTTTTGAACGTACATTTTAATTTGCTGGAGCCACATACTAATTTAAAAATTCCAGAAAAATTATATCTGGCTTTGTTTTGTCGATACGGTCCTAACAAAACTGATTTCGTTGAATTCTGAGACCGTTTGAAAAATGGCCAATTTCTGGTCGATCCAATTTAACAGAAATTGACCAAATACATTTTCCTTCGCCACGCTCATATATTATCTTTAAAAATTGTGGAATTTGAAACCTAGCAATAATTTGACATCCCGGATCCAACAAAAGTAGTTTTGTCGAATTCTGAGGTCATTTGCAAAATGTCTATTTTCAAGTGCTATATATTCTCTATAGCGACCTTTCTGAAAATTCATTTGGCCATAACTTTTGATTCCCGCTATGAAACTTTGATTTTTCAGATTCGTTAGAAAGATATTCACTAACAGATTTAAATATTTTTGGTTTCACTAAAATCCGTTTTATTTTGGACCCGGTACAGTTTATCAAATTTTGAATTCAAATTTTGAAACTGCCGCGCCATTTCAGGCCTTGTTTATAATTTAAAATAATTATATTTATTTTCAAACATCGATTCAAACATACTTTTCGTCTTCATTATTTAAAATAATTTATTTTAAATATTTAAATCCACTAAAATAGCCAATTTAAAGTTTTTAATCTGGTTCATATTTTCTGGGTAGTTACAAAATGAATATCACCTTTATTAATTGATTGAATTAGAATTTACAATCAAAATGAAATATACACCTTTGTTATTTGATTGAGTTAGAATTTTCAATCAAAATGAACTATCAAATTTTGTCAATTTGTTGAATTAAAATTATCAAAAAAATATATGATATTTCTATCATTTTATGGAATTATTATGAAATAGAAATGTTCATGTTTTTAAACAAATAAAACATTACATTAAAAAGTTCACATTTTTTAACGTAATGTTAGAATATGGAAAATGTTCATGTTTTGAATAAAAACATGATTTCATTAAAAATTTCATATTTTAGTGTCAAGAATGAAAGTAGTAAAAAAATGTACATGTTTTAAAATCAAAACATGATTTTAGAAAATGATTCTTGTATTAAAATCAAAACATGATTACATAAAAATTTCACTTCTAATGTAATATTAGAAAATTGGACAATGTTCATGTTTTTAAAGTAAAACATGTTTTGCATTAAAAATTCACTTTTAATGTAATAAATAGGAATATAGGAAAAGATTCATGTTTTAAAAAGAAAACATGTTTTACATTAAAATTTCACTTTTTAATGTAATAGTAGAATCTAGAGAAAAACATGCATGTTTTCAAAATAAAATATGTTTACATTAAAAAATTTGTTTTTAATGAAATGGATAAATTACATTCATATTTACATTGCATATATTAGAGTTTATATGCATTGTTTAAATTACATTTATATTTACATTGCATATATTAGAATTTATATTCATTGTTTAAATTACATTTATATTTACATTGCATATATTAGAATTTATATGCATTGTTTAAATTACATTTATATTTACATTGCATAGAGTTTATATGCACTGTTAAAATTACATTTGTATTTACATTTGCATATATTAGGATTTATATGCAAAGTTAACTTGTCATTGCTTCAATTTTCATGTAAATGCAATGTATTTTGTTTGGCAATATGTAGATATGATATGCCAACAAAAACATTCTTTTATTTAGCATGTTAAATACGTTAGAGAAATCGTCGAATGTTATATATATAATTATGTATATATAAAAATTAAAATTAAACGAATCGTGCGTGGTAGTTCGCGTTTCGAAATCGTAACTTTAAACGATTATACCGAAAGATCAAACCGTCGGATTTTCCAAAAACTGGAACCGTTAGGACCTCTTTGGGAAGATCTTTCCAACGATATAAACTTTGTTAAAATCCAACGATTAGATTTCGAGATAAATGTAAATCAAACTTTGATAAAAACAGCACCAGGGCCGCCTATTGACCCGAAGCGTCGCTAAATTAATTTAGCTGTTTTTATATATAAAAATAGCGATAAATCGTTATTAAGTACTATTAACGATATGAAATGTTTTTAAACTATGTATATGCGAGAATCATTTGAAAAGACCGAGTTCAATCTCATTTCAAATGATTATACGACTATCTAAATCGAAGATCTTAAAGACGACGATTGAAGACCGGCGATCATCACATCGAGAGGATAACTACTGATGCCCGACATTGGTTAGCTCCCAGTAGTGGTAGTCATTCGGACATACTTGTTGATTGTCCGGATATGCGAGCACCTCTCTTCCGTATTGGACATACGGGATAATAAATAAGGTGACTCCAGTTTCGTTCAAACCCAGAACGGACTTGTAAATAGATGTGTTTCCGACATTGGATTTCATTCCATGTAAATTGATTTCTATTTAATATATATCTGTTGGTAGCGGAGAATTTATTCTCTTGCTTAACACCCTTCTCCGAGACGCATGAGCTCAGAGGTTATATATTGGTAGTTATCGATCGCATGGCATGAATTGTCAATGTGACATGCCAAGATGCAATTGATAGATGCTTTTATTGAAAAGCAGAGCCATGTGGATGATGATCAAAGCATAGCCTATTTCGGCATAGCTTTATGTATAACGTTACTTCGCGAGCCTTACACCCTGGTAAGAGTCAGAAACGGGACAAGGGAACGCAGGGAGTGCACACGTTTCTTTCCAGCTAGAAGTGGTATCAGGGTTTTGCAAGACCTGATATGTTACTTATGCGGTTGATGGAATGAGGCGCCTTGGATTTATTCGTCTATTGTGACCATTTTATAGGTTCAATAGGACCGGGAGGCATGTGTTCATAAATTGCCAATCCACTAAAGTATTTGTGGACCGGCCCTGCAGTATCCAGGGGTTCACTGCGGGGGACCCTGAGACATTGCTAGAGTGTCTCGAATCGATAAGGAGATCGTCTCTAGCCATGACTCATGATGGAAACCCAATTTCTAATACGACATTACGGTTTTGATTGTATACCTATACATGGCGACATAGTATATGGTAGCTATGCCGTCTAGGATTGATACATTTACTTTGAAGTATTTTTGAAACCTATTAGACATTAATAATAATATTAAAATATTATTTTCTATGTATCAAGCATTTTTTATCATTATAAGGTAAAACTCTATCCTCCGGTTTGCGTTGCATTGTGTGATGGGATTTGAGTCTTATAATGATTTCGTTTTCTAAAAAGCATTGCGTTGTTTTTGAAATTTATTAAACATATGCACTGGCAATCCAATGGAGTAAACCCGTTCCGCGTTAGCAGCGTGATGTGATTAGCCATATTGTTAGTTAATAAAGATTTCTCATACTAATCCCATTACTGACTCGTAGTTTGTTTCACTTTGCAAACTTGGGTGCCCTCTTTCCACACAGGTAGCCGAATGACAGGTTTAGGTATGGACACATTCTGGATTGGAGCTTGCTTAAGGAATAAGATGAAGAACACTTTCCTTTTTTATCTTTTTATTGCTTCTTGATACATTTAGACATTATTGATCTTTGATGTATTTGGTGGAGATTGAGACTTATTTCTTTCTTTATTGAGACTTCTATTTGCTTAGTGTATCCTATTGCTGCGTACTCTGATGTCTTTGATGTTATGTTGTGAGGACATTCTTATTTCCGCTGCAATGATTTATGTGTTATACTATTATCTAAGATCTTTTATTGTTGTAATTTTGTTATGCTCCTATGATTATCCTTGCTTTCGTACTACGAAAGTTTGGGGTCGTCACAGTTGGTATCAGAGCTAAAGGTTAACCTTAGCTTCGGAGTATAACATTTTTAGAACAATTCGTCTAGATAGAATCAGTAGTATTCTAAGACGAGTAGCTCATTAGAGATAGGATTAGTAATTTCCTAGAATGAGCACAGCAGAATAGCACATACTAATCAGTCATTACATCATTATCATCTTATCATATGTCTCTACTTTTAACCTTTCCTTTAAAATTATCATTTCTGTTAGTCTGACTCTTTCCTTGATGGTACAGGATTAACTAGGAAATGAGCACTAGAGCACGAGCACAAGCTAGAGCCCGAGCCCGAGGTGGGGCTAGAGGCACGGCCAGAGATGAGACTCCCACAGCTTAGGGACAACCCACTCCCGAGGCTGTAACACCACCTCCACCCCCGCAACCGTTTGATTTGGATAAAAAGTCCAAGAAGTTCAGAAACTTAGTGGGCGTATCCTTTACCGGGCGAGAAAATGTGATTGAGGCACATGCATGGTTAAAGAACTGCGAGAAAATCTTTGAAGGCTTGGAATTGGAAGATCAACGCAAACGCTTTTTGGCAACATGGCTATTGAAAGACCAAGCTGAAAATTGGTGGGATACAGTCAAAATTGGCAATAATGTTGCCAACATGTCTTGGTACAGATTCAAAGAACTCTTCAACAATAAGTATATCCCTCCGCAGGAAGTAGAGAGGCTCCATGATCAATTTACCAATTTGCAACAGGGAGAAATGACTATTTCAGAATATGTGCGGAAGTTCGAGGAACTCTCACGCTATGCCCCAGAGTTAGTTCAGGAACTAGTGCAGAAGAACAAGAGATTTATCAATGGCCTCTCCAAGAAATACCTGAACAGGGTCACTGCTCACATCAAGCTTCCCTTTAATGAAGTAATCGATATGGCTTGCCGTTATGAGGATAATGACAGAAATGCACAACAAGAGCGTGAAAAGAATCAGAATAACAATAAAAGATAGCAAGCTGACAAGAAAGCAGAGGCGAGCGATTCTTCTACTGCAAAGCCCCAAGGGAAAAATAAAAGGGACAAATCCAAGGTGCAATGCTTCAATTGTCAGAAGATGGGGCACTTCGACTATGAATGCCAAGCTCCCAAGAGGCCAAGGAGAAATGAGTCTGGGCCTAGTCAAAGTTCTCAGGATAAGAGGGAGTGCTATAATTGTCACCAGAAAGGGTACATCAACCCAAACTGCCCGTTGCCCGTGACTTCTAGAGAAGACCAAAATTCTTTCCTATCTGTGGCTGAGCCGTGGCATGGTATAGTCATTATATTTCCGAATTTGGTTTTAATTCTGACTACTCTTTCAGCGCATAGTAACTCAGTCTCATACTTTGTTAGCCAATCTGGCCTAAGTATGATTTCGTTAAAAATATACATTTTTAATGTAATGTTAAAAATAAGAAAAATGTACATGTTTTAAAATCAAAACATGATTTCATTAAAAATATACATTTTTAATGTAATGCTAAAATAAGAAAAATGTATATGTTTTAAAATCAAAACATGATTTCATTAAAAATATACATTTTTAATGTAATGTTAAAAATAAGAAAAACGTACATGTTTTAAAATCAAAACATTATTACATTAAAAATATACATTTCAGTGTAATGTTAGAAATTAGTGAAAAGACACATGTTTTAAAATGAAAACATGTTTTACATTAAAAACTCAAACTGTGACGACCCCAAACTTCCGTAGTACGAAAGCAAGGATAATCATAGGAGCATAACATAATTACAACAATAACAGATCTCAGATAATAGCATAACACATAAATCATTGCAGCGGAAATAAGAATGTCATCACAACATAACATCAAAGACATCAAAGTATGCAGTTACATGATACACTTAGCAAATAGAAGTCTCAACAAAGAAAGAAATAAGTCTCAATCTCCACCAAATACATCAAAGATCAATAATGTCTAAATGTCTCAAGAAGCAAAATAAAGATAAAAAGGAAAGTGTTCTTCATCTTCTTCCTTAAGCAAGCTCCAATCCAGAATGTATCCATACCTAAACATGTCATTTGGCTACCCATGTGGAAAGAGGGCACCCGAATTTGTAAAGTAAAACAAACTACGAGTCAGTCATGGGACTGGTATGAGAAATCTTTCTTAACTAACAATATGGCTAATCACAGGACCACGCCGCTAACGCGGAACGGGTTTACTCCATTGGATTGCCAGTGCATATGTTTAATAAATTTCAAAAACAACGCAATGCTTTTTAGAAAATGAAATCATTATAAGACTAATGTCCCATCACACAATGCAACGCAAACCGGAGGATAGAGTTTTACCTTATAATGATAAAAAATGCTTGATACGTAGGAAATAATATTTTAAAATTATTATTAGTGTCTAATAGGTTGCAAAAATACTTCAAAGTAAATGTATCAATCCTAGACGGCATAGCTACTATATACTATGTCGCCATATATAGGTTTACAATCAAAACCGTAATGTTGTATTGGAAATTGGGTTTACATGATGAGTCAAGTGTAACGACCCGGATTTTGAGCGGCTTTGGTTATCGATGTAAGCTCGACGTCGATAACCAAAACATCGAAAAATCTCGGTAATTAGTGCAAGAAATTAGAAGGTGAGAATAGATAAGATAGAAACTTAGAATAGAAGAAGAAGAAGAACACAACATCAGAGTAACACGAACCTCACAGCGGAACGAATAACATATAATAGATAACATAACTTTGAAATATAACAGTTATGTATACAATAGCACTTATCAGAGTACAACACTTACAACACAGCGGAAATAACTATAGCTATATGATCTTGAAGCCTCCTGCTCCAAGCTCTCCAAGTATATCTGCAAATTCCTGACTACTTGACTGCCCGTACAAAATTAGGCACCCAAGAGTTTAGGGAAAACAAAACAAATAAACTCCGGGTCAGTCATGGGACTGGTATGAGTAAAACAGTTTAAACAGGTATATGAACAAGTAAACGATATCTCATAAGACCACGCCGCAGAACGGAACAGTTTTTTCCCTTATGAGAATCCAAAATATCTTTATATCAAAAACCTTTTGATATTTTAATAATGTCTATGTACAAATAGATATCAACTAGCAGAAACGCTTTCATCTCACGTTCTACATATATAGTATACAATCAAAATCGCAAGCACGTATTGGATAATGGATTTCCAACTATGACAAGGTATGGAACCGCCTTCCGATCAGTGTACTCTAGGAACGATACACTGGAGTTCAACAAGAACAACTTATAACTCAGCCACACATGACCGACCACTCATTTCGCTTGAGTGTATCGAATGTATATCACCAACGGTTGGGATCAGCAACCGTTCCCGCATATATATGGGACAACATTGATAGATTTAAGAAACAAATGAATATTCTCTAGATAGGTGATTATACACCCTACTTCGGTGCGACCGACTTAGCCATGCTGCCTGCCCGATTTCTGTCATTTACCGGTTGATGAGGCTAGAAGCTACGCTTTATCATTACATCAGATTCACTTCGAATGCCACATTGTCAGATCCATCGAAAATCACTAATTGACGTCTCCAACAGTACATTACGTGTTAGCTAAAGAAGTTTCCTTCTCCGCTTCCACTCTTGGTACGGTTGAAGAAAACAATGTACGTGACCCTTCTGGAAATACTATGTCAGACATCCATTTTCATTCACTTAGAAATGTCACATCGTCATACCCGCCAAATCACAAATTGACTTATCCAAAAATAACACGGGTATACAGCTAAGAAAAACGAATTCCTCTGCTACCAAACATGAATACGTTTGAACAGATCAACTTACGCGATCTATTGGATATACTCTGTCAGACCTTCGTCCATACAAGCTGTCCTGGGACTGGACAAACCGAAGGCACTATTCTGTAAACAGGATAGCCCTTGCATTTTACTCCGTCTTCAATTATCTTTGGCATATATGATTCGCGATGCTTATGCCAATACAGAGTGGTTCTTTGGATAATAATCCAACCGGTCTCTCCATATTAACAACGTTAAAATGGTCAAAACTTCGATAGTCTGTGATTTAACTATCGAAGAAAACAAGTGTGCAAACAACGATATTATTTCCAAATGGAAATTATATCGAACAAACATCATTTTACATTAATCTCTTTAGTTCATTTATTTACTTATCTCCTGTTTCCCTATATTCTAAATTCTTATTTTCTTTTATCAGAAAACATTTCTGATTCTCGTTTGGAAAACATTTCCAAAACTCCTTTACGATCAAACCTTACCATTTCTTAGTTAAGAAGGAAGTCACTCAAGTTGGGGTATAATTACCACTCAAACCTTAACTGAACAACGTTATAACTTCGAAATGGTCAAAGTTTATCTTTTAATCTTTAACAACTTCTTTACGCCTTTCTCGGATCCAATTTTACTAATCCACTTCTATATTTAAAACATTGGTTATAATGATAACATTATAATCCCTACTTTCGAATTATCTAACTTTAATTATAACTTCTATTCTTATTAGTGAATAATTAACCTAACACTTATTTATTTATAAATAAATAAATCTCTATTTAAACACTGGAAAGTATAAGTACTTTCCCGAATTCGATATAATCGAATTTGCCGATTAGCTCTCTTCGAGAAATCTCTATTTGCTTAACTCTTCTTCGAATAACCTATATTCGATTAACTTCTTCTCGAATAAACGATATTCGATAATCTCTCTTCGAATAACTAATATTCGATAACTCTTCCTTTTCAAATATCTCATATTTGAAAATCTCACTTCGATTAAACTATAATCGATAACTCCCTTCGATGAAACTAACATCGATAACTCCTTTCGATGAAACTAACATCGATAACTCCTTTCGATGAAACTAACATCGATTTATTTAACTCGACGAACTTAACTCGACTAACTTAACCTGACTCGACTTACTTGGTTCGACCAATTCGATTCGATTAACTAGGCTCGACAAACTTGACTAACTTAACTCGACTTACTTGGTTCGACCAATTCGATTCGATTGACTAGGCTCGACTAACTTGACTAACTTAACTCGACTTACTTGGTTCGACCAACTCGATTCGATTAACTAGGCTCGACTAACTTGACTAACTTAACTCGACTTACTTGGTTCGACCAATTCGATTCGATTAACTAGGCTCGACTAACTTGACTAACTTAACTCGACTTACTTGGTTCGACCAATTCGATTCGATTAACTAGGCTCGACTAACTTGACTAACTTAACTCGACTTACTTGGTTCGACCAATTCGATTCGATTAACTAGGCTCGACTAACTTGACTAACTTAACTCGACTTACTTGGTTCGACCAATTCGATTCGATTAACTAGGCTCGACTAACTTGACTAACTTAACTCGACTTACTTGGTTCGACCAATTCGATTCGATTAACTAGGCTCGACTAACTTGACTAACTTAACTCGACTTACTTGGTTCGACCAATTCGATTTGATTAACTAGGCTCGACTAACTTGGTCGAACCACCCGATCAACTCAGCTTATTTAACTTAACTTATTTCTCAACTCGATCAACTCGATTAACTCCTATCGAATAACTAATATTCGATTAAACTCCATTCGCTTGACTCTAGATCGCAGCGATCACAATGGTTACGCCTGACTCCCTCAGGAAATATCCGACCGCCGTAGGCTATTTACAGCCCTGCGAATTACGCTACCAGTCGTACAAGATGGCAACTTACCCTGAATACTATGTTTGACTAACTCTGTTTCAAATAACTATATTTGATTAACTCTAGTTCGTTTTAACTCTAACCGATTTACTCTAACAAATTAACTCCAACTGGTTAACTCTAACTGATTAACTCTAACTGGTTAACTCTGTTTGACTAACTCGACTTGACTAACCCCTTTCGAATAACATATTCGATTAACTAACTTTCGAATACCATATTCGATTAACTAACTTCGAAAACCATATTCGATTAACTAACTTCGAATACCATATTCGATTAACTAACTTCGAATACCATATTCGATTAACTCCTTTCGATGAAACTAACATCGATAACTCCAACTTTGAATACCATATTTGATTAACTCCTTTCGAATGTCTATATTCAATTAACTAACTTCGAATACCATATTCGATTAACTCCTTCGAATAACATATTCGATTTCTCCTTTCGAATACCATATTCGATTTCTCCTTTCGAATACCATATTCGATTTACTTTATTCACTTTATAAAGATTTCCTTTTTAACAACGTTTTATTCATTTGAAAAGATTTACTTTTAAATAACGGTTCTACACTTTAAAAATGATTTCCTTTTTATAATGTTCCCTTTCCAATTCTATTTGTAAACGGTTTACAAATATTTCCTTTTCAAATTTATTCTTGAAATATTCTAACTCCTTAAATTCCCGGGAAAATTCGCCATAACCTCCTTTGTATCGGGAGCATCGGGAAAATCCCCAAACCCGCCACACAGGCCTTTCCATTCAAAAAGAAATGTTTTGAATTTATTTCCTTTTTGAATATCTCCTATTTATAAATATTCCATTTATAAATATTTTCTTATTTATAAATATCCCATTTTATAAATATTCTATTTTCAATATCACTTTGAAAATCACCTTATCTACATTCCGGTATGTCATGGTATTCAATCATATCAAATCATGATGTTCAATATTGTCCATACCCACACAATCAACAACAGGTTATACTTCACATCATATATCAAAACATATGAAAAACAATAAAATAACTGTTGAGGAATCCAGTCGGATTCCTCCAACTTGTTTCCCTGCATTCACAGATGTTACACAATATGATTATCATCACTTTCAGTTCAATATAAATTATTCTGATAGCAGAATCAATATATAAATATTTAACGGTTTATATATATATATATATATATATATATATATATATATAATTTTCACTAACTGACTAGCAGTTCAATCAATCAACCAACACATAGAATTCAACAGATGATTAACAGTTCTAAAAATACATTATAAAAATATAACTGTTCAGAGTTGGTGAGTTTTACTCACATTGGACGATCACCGTTAATAACGATAATCATCTCTTGATTCGAACGGACAATTTATTTTGCTATAAATTGTAATGTGCTCCAATCGACTCGCGGTCAGTTCCATTGTGTAGTGTCCGTCCATATGATCCCAACGCAACTTACGGTTCGTCAATCTGACTCCGTATGACCAAGATATTAAAGATACAAGTTAATTCATTATTCATAGAGTTTTTAAAACAATGAAACTTATAAGGATTTTCTTTTGGGCCTTACCAATATCGTTTTTCAGCCCAACACCCTTGAACCCGAAATGAATAGTGATCTTCCCAATACGAACTGTCAAAAGCTGCTACCCCATTTCGAAATTGGAAAACTGCCATCTCCAGTAAATGCCCTTGACCGAACATTGACAGGCGCTCCCCTCTACTCCGGCCATCAGTCTTCGGCACCGCCTCCACTACACTATTCAGCATCTCCTCCTATACCCGACAGTAACCACCACTACAAACTCGATCCCCAACTCCCTATCTCGACCTGCTGCTCCCCCAAAACAACCATGCCGTCGCTTTCCGCCTCCTTCCACCGTAGTCAAAATCGCCACCACCTTCCTTACCAAAATCGGATTCAACCTATACCTGAAACGATGAACTCGAGCTCTCGATTTTTCCTTGCGTTCGAACAGTACTACGGAAAACCCCACAGCAGGTATCGACACAACCCGTAATCGAATACCCCAAGACTCAACCAACAACCACTCTTCGATCTCGTTAACCCAAAAACACCACTCGTTTACTCCATCGATGCCTCCAATTCACTAATACCCGAACCCTAGTATCACTGCGTCGGTTTCGAAAGACCGTCGAGCTCCCCATAAATTATACTGTGATGAAGAGATTCAAGAAATGAATCCAAATATCTAAGTTAAAAGATTTGTAGATTTCCTTCTGATTTTTGTTTGATTTCCAAACTTTGTTTTCTTTTACTGGATAAAGAAGAAGAGCGGCGGAGAAAAATTGACCAGAGGAATTGAGTTAGGTTAGAAGTATGAAGGGTGGGTATTTATAGAGAGAAGTAAATATCTAGATATTTTACAGAAGGCATATGCCTGGTATATTCCCATACATATATATATATTCATTTTGCTTTCTAAAAATTCATGTGATCACACACGATACCCAAAAATCATGAAAATTGACATGCATCTAGAGTTCGACATTACGGTCCCAACGAAACTGGTTTCGTCGAATTCCGACTCCGTATGCTCACACAGCGTATTTTTAACTGTCAAAATACTGACTGTTTTACACTCTAAAAATCCGTACGGCCACACAGTGACTCTAAAAATCATGAAACTGGAAATCTAACAACTATTTGATATTGCGGATCCAACAAAACTGGTTTCGTCGAATTCCGACTTCGTTTGCAAAACCGGCTATTTTTAAAGCTCTGGATGACCCATTTAAATATATAAATATATTTAAATATAATTAAATTAAATATAAATAAATTTATATTATCGTATATCTTCACATATGATATCGTGCAGCTCCAGAATATCATATCAGAATTTACAGCTTGATATTTCAGATTTTAGATTTATCTCGATATTCAATTTATATCGAAAATCCATTTATAACGTAATTAAAGCATCGCAAATTATAAAGGAATTCTACAGCGACTTTTCTGCAATTTGATTTGGACGTAAATCAAAATCTACACGAAGAAATCCCGGATTTTCTCTTCCACTAGAAAGATATACTTCACCAGCTCCACACGTTTCTTGTTTCACAGAAATCCGGCTTAAAACGAATCCTGTACATTCAGTTGAAGTTCAAATCGCCAAATAGCGAACTGCAGCGCCATTTCGAGCTCGTTTATAAATATATTATAAACTATACGTTCAACTATCGTCGATTCAATATAACCGTTATTATATTCCGAATCGAAACTCCACCAAATCTCGTATGCTATTCAATTCACACGATATTGTGAATTTCACTATTTCCGACTATTTCGACATTATAATATATTATTATATTATAATTATTTATTAAATATTCAATATTATTTAATTAAACGATCATTAACTTCTCTAAATCACCAATTATATAATTAAATAAATTAATTATATATCTCTAAAAATGTGGGTCATTACATTCTTCCCCACTTAAAATAATTTCGTCCTCGAAATTGCTAAGTTAGAGGATGACCCTACTTATTGGAATTCCTAAGATTTGTTTACCCCTTATTACTGATTTTAACTGAACCAATTAATATCGACTAAAATATTTATTCATCCCGACTAACTAAAATTTTCAAAAATTCTAAAAATTTTCTAACACTTTAAATATTCGGAAAATTTCGCCAGCACCTCCTTTGTACTGGTCAATAGCTCAAACTCCAACTCGCCTCTCTGGGCCTTCCTCAACCCAAAAGAAAATCAAAACGCCAAACGGCTTGCCAATTCGGCTCATAAATTCCAAACTCAAATAAAATATAAACTTGTACCTTTTTGTTGGGCATATCATTATATCCCTTCCATCTGTTATCAACTCGGCATATACCAGAGTTATCTCAATCAAATTCCAATCAGTTCATATCCTCAAATCAAAACCGAATTTTATTTGAACCCAAATATCAAATTTCAAATTCTTAACTCATCAACCCAATTCCATAACAGATTATTCTCTAATCCAATTCAATTCTATTTAACTCTGTTCAAGTTAAATTTCAATTTATTTTTACCATATCATTTTATTTAACTTCATTAGTTAAATTTTTAATTCCAGAACTTAAATTCCTGGGTTTCTTCCAAATCAATTTGAAATCATAATACCAATTCAAAACCTTTGAATTTCTAAACAACTTGTTTTCTCAAAACAATTCAAATCAAAATCTCGGGTAGTAATCCATCACTTACATACTCGAAAATGAACACCGATGATGTCATGATCAACATCGGAATCTATTTTCCAGCTACCGAAGTGAGTTCAATACTATATCACTTTCAAATCCATTTCTAAATACTTCCATTTTGAAAACATTTCAAAATCTCCCAGGAACTTAAAATTTCCTTATTTTAATTCCAAATCTGATTTAAATTCATATTTAATTCATCTTATTTCATATACTTTACTTATATGATTCTGATTGGTAATATATAACCATTTCACTTTATAATCTCATTCGATTATAATTACAACCAATATATCTAATATATGATAATATATTACATATCCATACTGTGTCGGTCCATCGTATTCAAGTATTTATTTACTCCTACCGATACAGTGGATCAAACTGATCGACCATAACTCATAAACAACTCAGCCAATGAATCTCCACAATATAAAACCATTTTTATATCAAATACAAATACGCACTCGTATATATACACTCAACTCAATCTAGGGTATTACTAACCCTATCTCTACCGAGTCACGCCACAGAGCCAAGGTAATTCTTAACTTAAGCTCATGAGTCAAGTGTAACGACCCGGATTTTGAGCGGCTTTGGTTATCGACGTAAGCTCGACGTCGATAACCAAAACATCGAAAAATCCCGGTAATTAATGAAAGAAATTAGAAGGTGAGAATAGATAAGATAGAAACTTAGAATAGAAGAAGAAGAAGAATACAACATCAGAGTAACACGAACCTCACAGCGGAACGAATAACATATAATAGATAACATAACTTTGAAATATAACAGTTATGTATACAATAGCACTTATCAGAGTACAGCACTTACAACACAGCGGAAATAACTATAGCTATATGATCTTGAAGCCTCCTGCTCCAAGCTCTCCAAGTATATCTGCAAATTCCTGACTACTTGACTGCCCGTACAAAATTAGGCACCCAAGAGTTTAGGGAAAACAAAACAAATAAACTCTGGATCAGTCATGGGACTGGTATGAGTAAAACAGTTTAAACAGGTATATGAACAAGTAAACAATATCTCATAAGACCACGCCGCAGAACGGAACGGGTTTTTCCCTTATAAGAATCCAAAATATCTTTATATCAAAAACCTTTTGATATTTTAATAATGTCTATGTACAAATAGATATCAACTAGCAGAAACGCTTTCATCTCACGTCCTACATATAGAGTATACAATCAAAATCGCAAGCACATATTGGATAATGGATTTCCAACTATGACAAGGTATGGAACCACCTTCCGATCAGTGTACTCCAGGAACGATACACTGGAGTTCAACAAGAACATCTTGTAACTCAGCCATACATGACCGACCACTCATTTCGCTTGAGTGTATCGAATGTATATCACCAACGGTTGGGATCAGCAACCGTTCCCGCATATATATGGGACAGCATTGATAGATTTAAGAAACAAATGAATATTCTCTAGATAGGTGATTATACACCCTACTTCGGTGCGACCGACTTAGCCATGCTGCCTGCCCGATTTCTGTCATTTACCGGTTGATGAGGCTAGAAATTACGCTTTATCATTACATCAGATTCACTTCGAATGCCACATTGTCAGATCCATCGAAAATCACTAATTGACGTCTACAATAGTACATTATGTGTTAGCTAAAGAAGTTTCCTTCTCCGCTTCCACTCTTGGTACGGTTGAAGAAAACAATGTACGTGAGCCTTCTGGAAATACTATGTCAGACATTCATCTTCATTCACTTAGAAATGTCACATCGTCATACCCACCAAATCACAAATTGAATTATCCAAAAATAACGGGTATACAGCTACGAATTCCTCCGCCACCAAACGTGAATACGTTTGAACAGATCAACTTACGCGATCTATTGGATATACTCTGTCAGACCTTCGTCCATACAAGCTGTCCTGGGACTGGACAAACCGAAGGCACTATTCTGTAAACAGGATAGCCCTTGCATTTTACTCCGTCTTCAATTATCTTTGGCATATATGATTCGCGACGCTTATGCCAATACAGAGTGGTTCTTTAGATAATAATCCAACCGGTCTCTCCATATTAACAACGTAAAAATGGTCAAAACTTCGATAATCTGTGATTTAACTATCGAAGAAAACAAGTGTGCAAACAACGATATTATTTCCAAATGGAAATTATATCAACAAACATCATTTAACATTAATCTCTTTAGTTCATTTATTTACTTATCTTCTGTTTCCCTATATTCTAAATTCTTATTTTCTTTTATCAGAAAACATTTCTGATTCTCGTTTGGAAAACATTTCCAAAACTCCTTTACGATCAAACCTTACCATTTCTTAGTTAAGAAGGAAGTCACTCAAGTTGGGGTATAATTACCTCTCAGACCTTAACTGAACAACGTTATAACTTCGAAATGGTCAAAGTTTATCTTTTAATCTTTAACAACTTCTTTACGCCTTTCTCGGATCCAATTTTACTAATCCACTTCTATATTTAAAACAATGGTTATAACGATAGCGTTATAATCCCTACTTTCGAATTATCTAACTTTAATTATAACTTCTATTCTTATTAGTGAATAATTAACCTAACACTTATTTATTTATAAATAAATAAATCTCTATTTAAACACTGGAAAGTATAAGTACTTTCCCGAATTCGCTATAATCGAATTTGCCGATTAGCTCTCTTCGAGAAATCTCTATTTGCTTAACTCTTCTTCAAATAACCTATATTCAATTAACTCCTTCTCAAATAAACGATATTCGATAATATCTCTTCGAATAACTAATATTCGATAACTCTTCCTTTTCAAATATCTCATATTTGAAAATCTCACTTCGATTAAACTATAATCGATAACTCCCTTCGATGAAACTAACATCGATAACTCCTTTCGATGAAACTAACATCGATAACTCCTTTCGATGAAACTAACATCGATAACTCCTTTCGATGAAACTAACATCAATTTATTTAACTCGACTAACTTAACTCGACTAACTTAACTTTACTCGACTAACTCAACTTACTTGGTTCGACCAATTCGATTCGATTAACTAGGCTCGACTAACTTGACTAACTTAACTCGACTTACTTGGTTCGACCAATTCGATTCGATTAACTAGGCTCGACTAACTTGACTAACTTAACTCGACTTACTTGGTTCGACTAATTCGATTCGATTAACTAGGCTCGACTAACTTGACTA
This sequence comes from Allium sativum, assembly GCA_030737875.1. NCBI lineage: Eukaryota > Viridiplantae > Streptophyta > Magnoliopsida > Asparagales > Amaryllidaceae > Allium > Allium sativum. The sequence goes on along the minus strand of CM060919.1, from coordinate 559,911,430 downwards.
ACTTAACTCGACTTACTTGGTTCGACCAATTCGATTCGATTAACTAGGCTCGACTAACTTGACTAACTTAACTCGACTTACTTGGTTCGACCAATTGGATTCGATTAACTAGGCTTGACTAACTTGACTAACTTAACTCGACTTACTTGGTTCGACCAATTCGATTGGATTAACTAGGCTCGACTAACTTGACTAACTTAACTCGACTTACTTGGTTCGACCAATTCGATTCGATTAACTAGGCTCGACCAACTTGGTCGAACCACCCGATCAACTCAACTTATTTAACTTAACTTATTTCTCAACTCGATCAACTCGATTAACTCCTATCGAATAACTAATATTCGATTAAACTCCATTTGCTTGACTCTAGATCGCAGCGATCACAATGGTTATGTCTGACTCCCTCAGGAAATATCTGACCGCCGTAGGCTATTTACAGCCCTGCGAATTACGCTAGCAGTCGTACAAGATGGCAACTTACCCTGAATACTATGTTTGACTAACTCTGTTTCAAATAACTATATTTGATTAACTCTAGTTCGTTTTAACTCTAATCGATTAACTCTAACTAATTAACTCCAACTGGTTAACTCTAACTGATTAACTCTAACTGGTTAACTCTATTTGACTAACTCGACTTGACTAACCCCTTTCGAATAATATATTCGATTAACTAACTTTCGAATACCATATTCGATTAACTAACTTCGAATACCATATTCAATTAACTAACTTCGAATACCATATTCGATTAACTAACTTCGAATACCATATTCGATTAACTCCTTTCGATGAAACTAACATCGATAACTCCAACTTCGAATACCATATTTGATTAACTCCTTTCGAATGTCTATATTCGATTAACTAACTTCGAATACCATATTCGATTAACTCCTTCGAATAACATATTCGATTTCTCCTTTCGAATACCATATTCGATTTCTCCTTTCGAATAACATATTCGATTTACTTTATTCACTTTATAAAGATTTCCTTTTTAACAACGTTTTATTCATTTGAAAAGATTTACTTTTAAATAACGGTTCTACACTTTTAAAATGATTTCTTTTTTATAATGTTCCCTTTCCAATTCTATTTGTAAACGGTTTACAAATATTTCCTTTTCAAATTTATTCTTGAAATATTCTAACTCCTTAAATTCCCAGGAAAATTCGCCATAACCTCCTTTGTATCGGGAGCATCGGGAAAATCCCCAAACCCGCCACACAGGCCTTTCCATTCAAAAAGAAATGTTTTGAATTTATTTCCTTTTTGAATATCTCCTATTTATAAATATTCCATTTATAAATATTTTCTTATTTATAAATATCCCATTTTATAAATATTCTATTTTCAATATCACTTTGAAAATCCCCTTATCTACATTCCGGTATGTCATGGTATTCAATCATATCAAATCACGATGTTCAATATTGTCCATACCCACACAATCAACAACAGGTTATACTTTACATCATATATCAAAACATATGAAAAACAATAAAATAACTGTTGAGGAATTCAGTCGGATTCCTCCAACCTGTTTCCCTGCATTCACAGATGTTACACAATATGATTATCATCACTTTCAGTTCAATATAAATTATTCTGATAGCAGAATCAATATATAAATATTTAACGGTTTATATATATATATATATATAATTATATATATATATAATTTTCACTAACTGGCTAGCAGTTCAATCAATCAACCAACACACAAAATTCAATAGATGATTAACAGTTCTAAAAATACATTATAAAAATATAACTGTTCAGAGTTGGTGAGTTTTACTCACATTGGACGATCACCGTTAATAACGATAATCATCTCTTGATTCGAACGGACAATTTATTTTGCTATAAATTGTAATGTGCTCCAATCGACTCGCGGTCAGTTCCATTGTGTAGTGTCCGTCCATATAATCCCAACGCAACTTACGGTTCGTCAATCTGACTCCGTATGACTAAGATATTAAAGATACAAGTTAGTTCATTATTCATATAGTTTTTAAAACAATGAAACTTATAAGGATTTTCTTTTGGGCCTTACCAATATCGTTTTTCAGCCCAACACCCTTGAACCCGAAATGAATAGTGATCTTCCCAATACGAACTGTCAAAAGCTACTACCCCATTTCGAAATTGGAAAACTGCCATCTCCAGTAAATGCCCTTGACCAAACATTGACAGGCGCTCCCCTCTACTCCGGCCATCAGTCTTCGGCACCGCCTCCACTACACTATTCAGCATCTCCTCCTCTACCCGACTGTAATCACCACTACAAACTCGATCCCCAACTCCCTATCTCGACCTGCTGCTCCCCCAAAACAACCATGTCGTCGCTTTCTGCCCACCGTAGTCAAAATCGCCACCACCTTCCTTACCAAAATCAGATTCAACCTATACCTGAAACGATGAACTCGAGCTCTCGATTTTTCCTTGCGTTCGAACAGTACTGCAGAAAACCCCACAGCAGGTATCGACACAACCCGTAATCGAATACCCCAAGACTCAACCAACAACCACTCTTCGATCTCGTTAACCCAAAAACACCAATCGTTTACTCCATCGATGCCCCCAATTCTCTAATACCCGAACCCTAGTATCACTGCGTCGGTTTCAAAAGACCGTCGAGCTCCCCATAAATTATACTGTGATGAAGAGATTCAAGAAATGAATCCAAATATCTAAGTTATAAGATTTGTAGATTTCCTTCTGATTTTTTTTTGATTTCCAAACTTTGTTTTCTTTTACTGGATAAAGAAGAAGAGCGGCGGAGAGAAATTGACCAGAGGAATTGAATTAGGTTAGAAGTATGAAGGGTGGGTATTTATAGAGAGAAGTAAATATCTAGATATTTTACAGAAGGCATATTCCTGGTATATTCCCATATATATATATATATATATATATATTCATTTGCTTTCTAAAAATTCGTGTGATCACACACGATACCCAAAAATCATGAAAATTGACATGCATTTAGAGTTCGACATTACAGTCCCAACGAAACTGGTTTCGTCGAATTCCGACTCTGTATGCTCACACAGCGTATTTTTAACTGTCAAAATACTGACTGTTTTACACTCTAAAAATCCGTACGGCCACAAAGTGACTCTAAAAATCACGAAACTGGAAATCTAACAACTATTTGATATTGCGGATCCAACAAAACTGGTTTCGTCGAATTCCGACTTCGTTTGCAAAACCGGCTATTTTTAAAGCTCTGGATGACTCATTTAAATATATAAATATATTTAAATATAATTAAATTAAATATAAATAAATTTATATTATCGTATATCTTCACATATGATATCGTACAGCTCCAGAATATCATATCAGAATTTACAGCTTGATATTTCAGATTTTAGATTTATCTCGATATTCAATTTATATCGAAAATCCATTTATAACGTAATTAAAGCATCGCAAATTATAAAGGAATTCTACAGCGACTTTTCTGCAATTTGATTTGGACGTAAATCAAAATCTACATGATGTAATCCCGATTTTTCTCTTCAACTAGAAAGATATACTCCACCAGCTCCACACGTTTCTTGTTTCATAGAAATCCGGCTTAAAACGAATCCTGTACATTTAGTTGAAGTTCAAATCGCCAAATAGCGAACTGCAGCGCCATTTCGAGCTCGTTTATAAATATATTATAAACTATACATTCAACTGTCGTCGATTCAATATAATCGTTATTATATTCCGAATCGAAACTCCACCAAATCTCGTATGCTATTCAATTCACACGATATTGTGAATTTCACTATTTCCGACTATTTCGACATTATAATATATTATTATATTATAATTATTTATTAAATATTCAATATTATTTAATTAAACAATCATTAACTTCTCTAAATCACCAATTATATAATTAAATAAATTAATTATATATCTCTAAAAATGCGGGTCATTACATCAAGGCTACGGACGATCTCCTTACCGATTTGAGACACTCTAGCAATGTCTCAGGGTCCCCCGTAGTGAACCCTTGGAGACTGCAGGGCCGGTCAACAAATACTTTAGTTGATTGGCAATTCCTGAACACACACTTCCCGGTCCTATTGAACCTATAAAATGGTCACAATCGACCAATAAATCTGAGGCGCCTCATTCCATCAACCACATAAGTAAAATGTCAAGGCTTGCAAAACCCTGATACCACTTCTAGCTAGAAAGAAGCGTGTGCACTCCCTACGTTCCCTTGTCCCGTTTCTGACTCTTACCGGGGTGTGGGCTCGCGAAGTAACGTTATACACAAAGCTATGCTGAAATAGGCTATGCTTTGATCATCATCCACAAGGCTCTGCTTTTCAACATAAGCCTCGATCAATTGCATCTTGGCATGTCACATTGACAATTCACGCCATGCGATCGATAACTACCAATATATAACCTCTGAGCTCATGCATCTCGAAGAAGGGTGTTAATCAAGAGAATAAATTATCCGCCACCAACATATATATATTAAATAGAAATCAATTTACATGGAATGAAATCCAATGTCAGACACACATCCATTTACAAGTCCTTTCTGGGTCAGAACGAAACCGGAGTCACTTTATTCCTCATCTCGTATGTCCAATACGGAAGAGAGGTGCTCGCATATCCGAACAATCAACAAGTACGTCCGAATAACTACCACTTTAACCCTTTACTGAGAGCTAACCAATGTCGGGCATCAGTAGTTATCCTTTCGTTGTGAAGATCGCCGGTTTCTATCGCCGTCTTTAAGATCTTCGATTTAGATCGTCGTATAATCATTTGAAATGAGATTGAACTCGAACTTTTCAAATGATTCTAACATATATATACTTTAAAAACATTTCATATCGTTAATAGTATTTAATACGATTTATCGCTATTTGTATATATAAAAATAGCTAAATTAATTTAGCGATGCTTCGGGTCAATAGGCGGCCCTGGCGCTATATTTATCAAAGTTTGATTTACACTTATCTCGAAATCTAACCGTTAGATTTTAATAAAGTTCATATCGTTGGAAAGATCTTCCCAAAGCGGTCATAACAAGTTCCAGTTTTGGGAAAATCCGACGGTTGGATCTTTCGGTATAATCATTTAAAGGTATGAATTGAAACGCGAACTACCGCGCGCGATTCTTTTAATTTTAATTTATATATATATATATATAAACCATTCGACGATTTCTCTAACGTATTTAACATGCTAAATAAAAGAGTGTTTTTGCTGGCATATCATATCTACATATTGTCAAACAAAATACATTTCATTTACATGAAAATTGAACCAATGACAAGTTAACTTTGCATATAAATCCTAATATATGCAAATGTAAATATAAATGTAATTTTAACAATGCATATAAACTCTAATATATGCAATGTAAATATAAATGTAATTTAAACAATGCATATAAATTCTAATATATGCAATATAAATATAAATGTAATTCAAACAATGCATATAAATTCTAATATATGCAATGTAAATATAAATGTAATTTAAACAATGCATATAAACTCTAATATATGCAATGTAAATATAAATGTAATTTATCCATTTCATTAAAAACAAAGTTTTTAATGTAAACATATTTATTCTGAAAACATGCATGTTTTTTTCTAGATTCTATTATTACATTAAAAAGTGAAATTATAATGTTAAACATGTTTTCTTTTTAAAACATGAATCTTTTCCTATATTCCTATTTATTACATTAAAAGTGAATTTTTAATGTAAAACATATTTTACTTCAAAAACATGAACATTGTCCAATTTTCTAATATTACATTAAAAGTGAAATTTTTATGTAATCATATTTTAATTTTAAAACATGTACATTTTTTTCACTACTTTCATTCTTGACACTAAAATATGAAATTTTTAATGAAATCATGTTTTTATGCAAAACATGAACATTTTCCATATTCTAACATTACATTAAAAAATGTGAACTTTTTAATGTAATGTTTTATTTTTTTAAAAACATGAACATTTCTATTTTACAATAATTCCATAAAATGATAAAATTTTATATTTCATTTTTTTTTTTGAAAATTTTAATTCAACAAATTGACAAAATTTGATAGTTCATTTTGATTGAAAATTCTAACTCAATCAAATAACAAAGGTGTATATTTCATTTTGATTGTAAATTCTAATTCAATCAATTAACAAAGGTGATGTTTCATTTTGATTGGAAATTATAATTCAATCAAATAACAAAAGTGATATTTTTCATTTTGATTGAAATTCGTAATTCAATCCAATAACAAAATGTATGATTCATTTTTGTTGAAAAATATGATTCAACAAAAATGCATAAAAGGGAATATTTCATTTTGATTGAAAATTCTAATTCAATCAAAGTGGAAAAATGTATGATACATTTTTATTGTAAATTTAATTCCAACCAAATATAATAAAGGTGATACTCCATTTTTGTTGAATATTTTGATTCAACAAAATAACAACAAAAATGTTTGATTTATTTTTATTGCAAATTTAATTCCAACCAAATATAATAAAGGTGATACTCCATTTTTGTTGAATATTTTGACTCAACAAAATAACAACAAAAATGTTTGATTCATTTTTATTGCAAATTTAATTATAACATAGTAACACATAAATAACAGATCTACATAACAAGTCAAATATAGATCAAATCATGTAGCATGGCATGTGGTAATTTACTGTGGATCAATGATAATACAATCATGATTAATTCTAATTATTTAAAAAATAAAAATAAAATAGAATTCTCACTGTCGTTTGAATCTAAATGGTTCAAATCTGCAATTTTGGCCAAAATTTGATCAGCTCAGACTTGGTTCCAGTTAGTCTAGAAACGCAGATCTCGGGCTTATGATCACAATGCTTCGAAAATCGTTCATTTCTGAGTTCATATGAATGAGATATGATTTAATTTGTATTAATAACATTTTAAAATTAAATTAAAAAAATAATATAATTTCAAAACCACCTTCTTCTACACTCAGAAACACAGGCCGTGATTTTTCTAATTGGTTCCAAACTAGGGTTGGATCTTGCTTTCAAATTAGCAGGCTTCAGGACAATCGAATGCCGCCACGACGAAGAGCACAGGGAGGCGCACGCAGGGGCCCCACCTTGGCCTACTCGATTGCGAGTATTGGGGGGTGTGGCGCTGCGAACGACGCGACTTCGGGGCATCGGTTCTCGGAGATCGTGCCACCAGAGGAGGATCAATCCGTATGGAATTGTAGAGGAGGAGAATCTCTACGATATTGTCTAAAGGAGTGAAGGATTTAGAGGTGTGAATTGATGGAAATTAATGGAGAAAGGTTGGAGTGTTCACGGCCATTGTTCGATGAAGGTGGCGGCTACAGGAAAATAGGGTTTGGAAGAAGACAAAAAGGATTTTTATAATACTTTATTTCTGATTTTTACAAATAAATACGTAAATTCTTAGCAACTCCAATTTCAGTCCAACAAGAGTTGTTTCGTCCTAATTGCCCCATTTCTGGAACTGATGGGCTAGGTCCCATCAGCCCAATGATTGTTTTCGGCCCGATTTCTTTAATTTAAAATTTAAATCCTTTATTAAATTAATTCGATCGCAAATTTAAATTCACCAAGGCCACATACGGACTCCGAAAATTCCCGAAAAATAAATCTAGCTATGTTTTGACGATACGGTCCTAACAAAATTAATTTCATCGAATTTGTAGACCGTTCGAAAAATGGCCTTTTTAACGGTCGATCAAATTCAATAGAAATTATCAAATCAGAGTTTAATTTACTATGCTCACAAATTAATTCCAAAAATTATGGAAAATTAAACTTAGCAATAAATTGAAATTCCGGATCCGACAAAAGTGGTTTTGTAGAAAACGGAGGTCATTTGTATAATGGCCATTTATACGGGCTATAAATTATACTATATTCCATAGCGACTATTCTGAATATTCAACTGGCCATAACTTTTTATTCCCGCTACAAAATTTCGATTTTTCAGATTCGTTGGAAAGATATTTTTAAATAGATTTAGATATTTTTGGTTTCACTAAAATCATTTAATTTTGAATCCTACACATTAAGTCCAAGTTTAGATTTGACTTTTCAAACTACCGTGTTATTTCTAATTCCTTCTTAAATTAAAATAAATATATTCGTTCTAACTTCGATGTAAATAAATTTTTAATTGTTATTATTTAAAATAAATTATTTTAACTATTCAAAATTCATTGAAATAGCAAAAATAAAATTTTTAAATTGGTTCTGATTTTCCGGTTTATTACATTCTGTCCCATTTTTATTGAGTGGTTATCTTTTGAAGCATGGGATAGGGGATAAAAAAGTGGAATTCCATTACTTTGTGTAATATGGAAATTATAATAAGGAATTGGCTCTGTTTCTTCGGTAGTACGAAAGTCAAATGAATAAGAAGGGATGGCTTTGTTGCTTCGCGCACGTAAAGAAGTCAACAGAATGGAAAGGAATGATTTTGTTGCCTAGCAAGGGGTTATCTTGAGTTGCACAGTGTGGATACCAAAGGAAAAGACATATTCTTCATACAACATGGGAAGTGTTTCAGTTTTTATTGATAATGAGGGGTTACCTTGCAAAACATGGCAGAAGAACCTAATTAGAAGAATGAAAATGACGGGGAATCATTAGAAACCTTTAGGATGAGAAATCTGGAATAACAGGGATGAAGAATCCACTATGTGTTGCATATTGCACATTTATAAAGTCATTTATGTTATTGTGGTTTCGTACTAACAACTGAAGTGCAGGTGTTTTAGAGATAGTTCTGGAAGTCGTTTGACAATAGCGAGGGGGGACCCATTCCGCATTGTGGCATGGTCCAGTTATATATCTATGAATCAGATAGAAAGGATTATTATTCATATCAGCATGTTAACTAAGCCTAAGATTTTTCTTCCTTTTAACTCTTGGGTGCTTATTTAAGTTGGATGAGGGTTAGGGTTTTCAGATGCTTCATCGAATAAGCTTCCGGAGGCGAGCATGAGGCAATAGCTTTTTAGGAGCATCGTCGTTTGTTTTGTTTTAAATGTGTACTTTAGTAATATTGTTGTTGCCTATGTATTTAAACTTTGATCAACTGAGGACACATCAACATCTGTTACTCTCAGAGTATATTTTTAATAATCTATATTTTCTTTAAATGGGTATACGAAAGAGTTGCGTAAATGGATTGACTATCAATGAATGTTTTGTAAAGTTTTCCATACTCCCGTGTTTACCGATATTATGATTTATTAACATCTGATTTTCTATCATCAAAAGACGACATTAGAGATGATTACAACATATGTAGGTTGAGGTTTCAGTCTTGGATAACGAATCTCTTCGAGATTTTCTGAAAATTTAACATTGGCTTTGTCATTATCTGGATGCTTGTATTTTTCTTTGTTGGCAATGATCTCGCACTCGAATTCAGTGAATTTCCAAAGTTGAATGTTGTTTGTCTCTTTTTTTTGATGAATTCTTCGATTTATTCCTTTTTATATGTGTTAAATGATAATAGTGAGAGTATTGGAGACATTTTTGGACTCTTTTGATTTCGACTTAAGATTAACTAGAATATGTTAAGTACTTTCTCTTATATTCAGGATAAAAGTTGTCTGATTGAAATTTATATTCTTTTTAGCGTTAAACCAATTGTGACTTGAAAAAGCACTTCAAGAAAAATAAATGCTCAGCACTTTCATTGTCATTATTGCATGGTACGTAGATAATTTTAAAACCTTTTCTCTAGATAGCGCTTATGTCTCTTATTAGTGATTTGTTTGTGATAAAAAAACACATAGGGCATTTTGAGGCAATTCATTTTATTTCAGATAACTTTGTACCAATCCACTTCAATATCTTTCCCTTTTATAAATTCTCAAATTTTTTTGAATGAAAAATTACCTTTTGAGTTCATTTCCAGTTCTCTTCATCCTTAGCAATGCAATTAACAATAAGGATATCTGCTATGTCAGAACTGTACTACCTTGCAGCCATATTATTAAAAGTTTTCCAACCAAAGTTTTTAATGATGCACCGAACCTCGTTATTAGAACTCCTTAGCAAATAGAGATTATTCGAACCAAAAAGATTAACTAGTGATTTCCCATTAATCCATAGGTCAAACGAGATGTTGCTTGCTTCACCATTCCTAATTTTTCTCTCTAATAAGTTTACAACTGTTTTTATGCAGCTAAGAATTAATTTTCCAAGTAAAGGAGTAGCTGCTTTCAATGCTTGCAGTCCAAAATTTTTTGTTCTTAAGATTTAGCTTTCATCCGTTTAGCCTAAAGAGACTTTCCTTTTAAGGGTTTCCAAAAGAGATGGAAGTTAGAGGCTTCATTAACATCATTTATATTCCTAAACCCCAGCCACCTGTTTTTTTACTGTGCAGACTTTGTCCCAAGAAAATTTGTGATGTTTTCTTTGCTATATGAAATTTGTTCATATTCTTTCAATATTATGTACTATTTTAGATTGAATGTTTTGATATTGGATCCAGAACATAATAACTGCAGTGATGACAATGTGAGTCAATTCTGTCCTTTTAATTAAGGATAGAATTTTGCTTAACCATACTTCAAGCCTTTTTTGAATAGCTTAATATAATCTTAAGTAATTTTTGTGATTAATTTGATTATAACTCAAAGACAAGCCTAAAAATTTCATTAGTTGACTGCCCTTTATAAAATTGAAAATATCTAAGAATTTCATCCTTATAGAGACAATTTTTGCTGAAGTAAACTTTTTTTTTCTTCATTAAATTTATACTTGTAAAGGAATTTAGCTTTTAAAAAATATTAGCAATGCTAATAGTATTTTTAACATCGTCAATTAAAAATAAAAGCATATCATCAGAATGTAGAATATAAGAAATTAATGGTTTGACTCTATTAATAGTTTTAATATTACATTTTATTTGATCAATTTCCATGAGGATATAGAAATATTCCATAACAGTTGTAAAAGGATAAGGTGATAATAGATTTCCTTATCTAATACCTCTGTCGCTATTAACGAAGCCTTTAGGGGATCCATTAATAATTGTAGAACATGATGCATTGTTATTGCATTTAGAAATAAGAGAGAAGAATTCTATGTTAAAGCCCATTTGTAGTAACATGTGAAGAATAAATTGCTTGTTTATTTTATCAAAAGCTTTATGCAGGTCAACTTTTATACACATAGGACTTTTATTTTAAACATTAAAATTTCCGATTTGCTTACAAGCCAATAATGTATTTTTAGCTATAAGTCTACAAAGGACGAATGCACTTTGGTTTTCGAAAATAAGAAATTTTAGAAAAGCTTTTAATTAGTTGAATGAAATAGTATAAATGATTTTGTAAATAAAGTTGCAACAAGAAATAGGTTTGTAACCATTAAGGCGATTGGGGTTTTTCATTCTCGGAACTAAAGTAATAAAAGTATGATTAATGTTTTTTAAGATTTTTCCAGATATAAAAAACTCAGAGACAACACTAAATGTTTCATTTTTGATGTCATCCAAATGAATTTTATTAAACTTGGCACCAAAGCCATCAGGCATTGGGCTTTTATCAATATTTGCATTAAAGTACTGTTTTTGATTTCATCCAAACTTATGGAAGCAAGTAAATTTCTTGATTACTATCATTCAAGATAAAATTTGTATTAATATAAGGTAAGTTATTATTGTTATCAGATGTTTAAACAAATCTGTATATTAATTAATAGCTTCCTATTCATAATAAAACAATTAGAGTCAATCAATTTTCCAATATTATTTCTGCTTTCCTAGTAGACATTTTAGCATAAATTTTTTTATTGGTCTCATCCCCGTTAATCAATAATCAACTTTAGTTTTCAGCCTAAGATTTAAAGATTACACATAAAGAGACTTAACAAGTTTATTTCTGTTTGAGAAATCATTGTTAAAATCATTAAGCAATTTCACACATTCCTCTCTAATATATTTTATATCATTTTTACTTATGTTAATGTTCCAGTATTTCAAATTTTCCTTCGTGTTCTATAACAATTTTTGAAATTTGAATTGAGCGGTGCTCTAACTTTTAATTTTTAGCTGTCTCTAACAATGTATGTATAATTATCTTTATAGATCCAACCATTGACAAATCTATTTTTTTTAATGGAATTCAACGCTATTTAAATTGAAAATTTGGATGGGGATATGATCACTTGTAGCTTGTGCAAGTGAGTAGCATATATAATCAGGGAAATCATTAGTAAATATTTGATTAACAAGGATTCAATCTAGATTACAGTGAATTTCATATATGTTAGGGATTGCGGAATGGACCGTTAAGGCAAAACTAACACTAGAGGAGATTGAATAGTGTTTTTGATAATTTAAACAAAATCTAAAACTTATATGGTCTACTATATGAATCAAACACCACAGAAACAATCACAGACACAGAATCAAACACAAAGATAAACAGAAAAAATGCAGAAAAAAAAGAACACACCGGATTTTATACTGGTTTGAAATTGCTCCTATGTCCAGTCCCTCGCAACGCTGGATGGCATAGAGTTTTATTACTATATTAGTATCCAATTACAATCCTCTCCTTGATTTAACGGCTACAAGGGATACCACTGATTCCACATACACTTGATCAAGTATACCCTCCTTGATTTCATGGCTACAAGGGATACCACCGATTCAAACCTCCTTGATTTCACGGCTACAAGGAATACCACCGATTATATATACTACCAAAACAATTACGACAGCCCCATAACTCTTCAATAACACTTTGATTCAGAGAGTAATGAGTAGAGAGTGAGAAGAGACGAAGTTTTATGAAAATAGAATTGAATTCAATAAAGTATAAGTGTAGAAATCATAAAAATGAGAAGATATAATGGTGTAAAGAAAGGAGATGAAGATGGAGAAGAAGAATTATGAAATTTTTTCGAAATTAGCCTCTATTTATAACATTTGAAAGTTTGCAACGTTTCTGGAGCATCACAAATAATGAAAAGACATTTCCTTTCAATTTTCAAAAAATGACAGTTATATGTCGACATATAAATGTTTGTCGACGTATCTCAGTTCAAAATTGAAATTTGAGCATTTTTTATGTGTTTATATATATATATATATATATATAAAACTCTGGTAACTCTTGAATTAAAACATAGTGTTATAAATGAATATTATAAAGTAGGAAATCATAAGAAAACATAAATATAAACTATATAGACATATTTGTAAAATTATAGAGTTAAAACTATATAAATATAAAGTATATATAAAAGTATAAATATAAAACTTGAGTTTGAAATCAAAAGGTAAAGTAAAGAAATTAAAATAAAGAGGATAGAGATTGAAGATAGAATTTGAAATCAGAATTTGAAAAATAGAATTTGAATTTGAACCTGGAGTGCTATATGGAGTCTTACATAATTAGACTCTATTACTATATTTATCTTGAACTCTTGAAATCTTGAATACTCATGAGTCTTGAATCACCTCTGAATTTTGAATCTCTTATATCCTTAAGCTATACAATCTTCAGTATAAATTCCTATATATAAATCCTGCATATGCATATATATATATATATAATATAGATAAAAGTGTTAGTATATATTTTATAATTAGTTAATATTGAAATAAGGTTGTTGTCATCAAAACTCCATTGTCCAATAATCTCCCCATTTTTGATGATGACAACCTTAGTTTACAAAATATCATACATGTTTATACATGTTCATAATAGTTGATGATGATCCTTCTAATTCTCCCCCTGTATATATGAATCCTATATTTTATAATTTCTCCCCCATTGGCATTATCAAAAAGAAATTCTTATTAAGCACGTCCTCTCATCAATAACAACTTATTGGATGTCGTTCCACAAACTCCCTAATTGGGTTATTAAAAGAATTGATTCAATTCGTAGTAGATTCCTTTGGAATGGGGGTAACCTGAAAATCTCATTAACTGGCAAACTGTTTGTCTCCCAACTAACCATGGTGGTCTTGGTGTTCTGAACCTCTCGATCTTTAATATTGCACTGCTTGCTAAATGGCTATGGCGAACTCTCTTGCCTGGTCAATTCATTTGGAAAGACTGGATATTGAATCGTTTGTACAATTCAAACCCCTTCATCATCCTCCACTTCAGACCTGATGCCAGACCCTCACCATTCTGGAAGGGAATTTTATCCACCATAACGAGAGTTAAATATCTTTTTCATGATAAAATTGGTAATGGGGAATCTTGCCTCTTTTGGTTGGATATTTGGAAAGAACAGATCCCTCTACACTCTCTTTTTCCCATCCTTGCATCATCAAACCAAAATAGCCTACTCACGTTAGCAGGGGTCCATGAACTTGGCCTAATGGGCTTTTTCCCTGAAACTTTTCTGGGTTTTGAATCCCTAAATGAAATTAATTCAGTGGATCATATTCTGAGCTCTACTCATCTATTACCAGAACCAGACTCATTCGTTTGGGCTTTAGGCCCATCCAACATCTTATTGGTCGCATCGTGTTACAAATTCTTAATCCATCCAGGACGAAGCTTCTCCTTCTCGAGAATTTGGAAATGCCACTTAGCCCCCCGCCCCCGCATTATTTTCTTTTAATGGCTTCTCATACATAATCGTATTAACACCAGAGACAGGCTTCATCGCTTCAATATCAATATTGACCTCATATGTGTGTTGTGTGATTGACATAGAAATGTGTTTATTCTATGCTCTTATATCTTATCTTTTGTATATAAATAAATATTACTTGGGTATTGTTTTGTCACTTTTACAGATATTCCAACCCAGCCCGCATGCAACCAGAAAAGCAGAGAAATGGAGATCAAAATTGTATATATTTACATTTTGAAGAATTGTAGATGAAGATCTCACATCTGGCTGTTGTTGGAAAAGAAAATGATTGATAAAAAGGCCATATACATCTCAAATCAAGGGAGGCTTGTCAAAGAACCAAGAGGAAAAGAAGAAAGGCCAAAAATTTAATAGATTTAACTAAGGCCCATTTGAAACTCTCATTGTAAACTCCTTTGTGAATTCCGTAAGGCCCATCTATCATTGTATTAGGGTTAGGGTTAGGATTTGGCTATCTATCCTATAAATACCCTTGTAATGTCATTGTAGCCACCATCCTATCCATTATTCTGTATTCTCTTCTCCATTAATAAAAGTTCTTCCTTTTTACTATTTCTGCATTTTTCTTTCTTAGCAATAGGTGTTGTCTTCACAATTAGTTTTGGAAGAGAACCAATTGTATTTTACATTTGTTTCATTAGTGATTAGTCGTTTGATTAGTTTCAACGACAATCCTAATTTTATTTTTTGTTGTTCTTCTTATTCTGCACTTTTATTTTCTGCATTGTTGTTCTTGTTTTGCAATTTACTTTCTTTAGTGATTAATCGTTGATTAGATTCAACGATAATCCTAAGTTCGCAATTTCAATTTGTCTTTATCTCAACAAAATCTCCAGGCTTCGTCTAACTCGCCCAAGAGATTAGATAAATAATTTGATTTTAATCTACCTCCCTGTGTTCGACCTGTATGCTACACACCTGTACACTTGCAGAATTTATTACAAATATCGCGCTTTTCTGATTCATAGATTAGCGACGATCAAGTTTTTGGCGCCGTTGCCGGGGAGGTAACGATTGAATTTTTTGTTTATTTAATTTCCGATTCGTGTTAGTTTTTATTTTATTTTGTATATATTTTTGTTTCTTGTACATATAGAAAAAAATCTCAATTAGTGATGTGGCGTATTAATTACATTGATACTGTCATGAACTAAGCAAGAGAAAAAAAATAATTTCTTGCCTTTTTTCCTTTCAATTTCTTTTCCTATTTTCAATTATTCCTTTCCATTTTTCAATCCTCCTTCCTACTTTTATATTTATTTCATTTTTCAATCCTCCTTCCTACTTTTATATTCATTTCTTCTTTTACAATCTTTCAAAAATAAAAATCTTGCCCCTTTTTCTTTTAATTTTCCTTCTTTTTATTTTCATTTATTTCTTTCTTTTTTTGTTTGCATTTCTTCCAATCTAATTCTTTCTTCAAAAAGAAAAAATATATACAAAAAAAGAAACTTGCTAATTTTTCTTCAATTTCTTTCCATCTTTCTACCACCTCGCTGATTTTCACATTTTTCTTTTCCCTTTCCTTTTCTTTTTATTTGTTTCCATCTTTTGTCTACAACTTTCTAAAAAAAAACTTTCGAAATTTCTTCTCTGTCTACTTTGATTTCTTTCTTGTTTTTGTCTGCTTTTATTTCTTTCCTCAATTTCTTCTACCCTTCCTCTCTACTAAAAAAAACCTTGTTTTTTTCTCTTATTTCCTTCCTCTTTTAATTTTGTTTTCCTTTTTTGTTTGGGTTTTTACCATTCATTTCTTTCCCTTTCTTCTTGTTCAAATTTTCATAAAAAAAACTTGCATTCTTTTTTTTTATTTCTTTCCAATTGCATTTCTCATTCACCTCCTACAATCTCTCTTTCCATTTTTTTTTTCATTTTTTTCTTTCCGGCTCTCTCCTTCATTAAAAAAAACAACTTTCAATTTTCCTTTATTTTTTCCATCTTTCCACTTTCTTTCCAATCATCTACATTCTTTTTCTTTTTACAAATTTCAAAAAAAAAAAAGATTCCTCTTTTGCAATTTTTTTCCTTTCTTCTTTTGTCTTTCTTGTTCTCAATACATTTGATTTCTTTTCTTCTCTTACAAATTCCCTTTCTTTTCAAAAAAAAAAATCCTCTTCTAATTTTACAACAATAAACAAAAGAAAAAAAAATCTTTCTGTTTTTGTCTTCTCTTTTATTGCTTTCCCTTCTCAATCTCTTTTCCAAATCTTTTACAATTACTTTCCTTCCTTTACAATTCTCTTTCTTTCCTGAAATCTCTCTTCCCATTTTTTTTTGTCATTTGTTTCTTTCCTATTTGTCCACTTTTTCGACAATAATAAAAAAGGGAAGGTCATAAAAAGACATAATTTTTTTTTTCAATTATTCTTCCCTGCTTCATTTCTTCCCCTCTAATCAAATACCCCTCTCTCTCACATAATCTCATTTCACCACAGTTTTTTTTTCCATCTACACTTCAGCACCATCTTCTTCAATCCCTCCTTCCCACCACACTTCTGCCACAACGCACAAACCAACTCCATCCACAAGCATTCTCTCAAAAAATTCCAAACTTTCTTTAACCTACCACAACCTCATATTTTCTTGTGCTTTTTTTGTTATTTACTTCATTAAAAAAAACCAAAAAAAATAAAAGAGTTTCAAACCAAGGACAAAGTGACTGGAGTTCAAGCAACAAATCAAGAATTCAGAAATCAGAAGAAATTGCAAATAGTGAGATTTCAATCATTGATGCTAATCATTTTTTCTGGATGGACAGCCATGCCCCATTGTAATAATTTCTGAACTCTACGTGTGCTGAAGCTGCTTAAAAATATATTGAAAGTGCTTGTAAAAAATCTTCTGCAGGGGCAGCGGCTTGCTTGTACAATTTTTTTTTAATTCTGCTATTATTCTATGACTGTTCTGTGACTGATATTTCTGAATTTGTTTGGTGAGGAACGATTTTCCATAACTAGTCACTCTCGTCGATTTTCAATTATAAAACTTGATTTGATTTTCAAAATAATATAATTAAAAAGTAGTGCTTTGTGAAGTTGATTGTCTCGTATAATTGGATCGCGGATATATAGTAGTTCAATTTATTGAACTATTAGCAAAAGAGGTTGCATACTACCCGTAAAACATTGGTTGTATCCCTTAGTATTTATACTATACGTGAACGGCCATAAGACCCTCTTCCCCCTTCTAATTGAGTTAGTTAATTAATAGAGCACAACTTAGTATTTTATACTATTTTGAAGATAATTTCTGTTTTGCCTTGACTTCATTCAAATGTCTAATTCAAAAAAATACTTGAGGGAAACGTTGGATAATAATCGGAGTAGACGTCCTCTTGAAGAGTATGAGTATGAAATACAACTCATGAAGCAAGATTTTCCAAAAGTTCGTGAGGCCAATGTCAACGATTTTCAATATTTTCAAAATGACCAACATTTTCAAAGTTATGATCGAAATGACGACTTCAATTCAAATTTCAACAATTTCGATTATGGGCCACATCCACATGAAAATAACTTTAAATCTCAATATGGCTTTGATCCACATCATTATGGAGTTGAAAACCAAAATTTTCAAAATTATAGCCCATATCAACATCTTGAAAATAACCAAAATTGCAATTCTCTCTCAAATTTTAACAGTTTTGGTTATGAACAAAATTTCTATGATCAAAATGATTTCCAATATCATTGTCAGTTTTCTGAAAATTCAAACAACTACCACATTGGAAATAATATTGATTGTGAAATTGATGTGGATTATAATTTTGAAAATCAAGAAATCCAAAACGAGAGCTCTCAAATCAACGATCGTCTTAGCATTCTTAGAGAGAGGGAAGAAAGACTAAATAAAAAGGCCGATGAACTTCTTTGTTTATTGACATCTTTGAAAGAACAACGAGAGCAACAGAATCAAATTCAAACAAGCGATGAATCAGAAAATAATCCAATTTCTACTGACATTGAAAATTTTCAAATAACGGCTTTGGAAATTGTTAATAATCATCTTGATGAAGTTTTTCAAAATTCAACAAATCATTTGGACTTCAACTCTCTTCAGAAAAAAGATTTAAGCTTGGATTTTGATCTTCCTCATTCAGACTGCGAAAAACTTGAAATTTTTGAAATTGAACAAAATAGAAATGTTGAATTTTTCAAAAACTCAGAAGTGGAAATGGATTTTAATGAACATGAATTTTTTGGATTGTACGAAGATGAAAGCCATAATTTGGTCAATCCGGTCATCGCCATTAGATATGAAACAACATTTGAAAATAATTTCAGCACTCACGATAATTCTTCGATCCCAACCTCAAATCAAAATCTTGACGCTCTTCCAATGGCAACCGAGGCCAATTCGTCTGAACCTTCCAAATCCCCACCTTCTTTTAATGTTGGCAATTCTAACATCTCTTTTTCTGATGTCGGAAACCCCGACACAATCTCTTCTTTGACTGTTGGCAATCCCAACAAACCATCTTCTATACCTTTACTTCTTCCACTTCCTGTGTCGACACCTTCTCCTTCGAATGACCAAGACTCCAAAACAGAACAAGTAGACAGGATAGAAACCGTTGTTGATGAGACGACAAATATACCATCTCAAAGATCCTCTCATACTTCAATTGACGTGTCCACATTGGCTTTCGAAGAACTTTTCGAAGATGAACTAAAACTTTTAAATAACGAGGATGAAATAGAATCAAGCCACCAATCCAAGTTTGAGAATTTTGATTTTGAGTATTCAAATGAACTTGAAATTGTCAGTGTCGATGATACGTTGTCCAGTAATGAAATTGAGAATTGTGATCACATAGTCTTGAACAACACTCAGAATTCAAATTTCACCGAATTTATATACGATCACAAATTTTTGGATAATTACACTGATAAATTTGTTGAGCACATGAATTATTTTTGGAAAGTTTGCTTGATTGACAAACTTCACGTTAAGACGACCCTGAACATTCACTCACTGGACTATAAATCGAGGTATAAAGATGAGATAGTTTTCAAAAACTTTTGCTTGTTAGAAAATATGCCTAGACATAGTGGGAATGGGACTCATAGGGCAAGAGCCAAGTGTGGGGGAAAAAGATGGTAGAATTCTTTGCATCGCATGCATCGTAAACACATATATCATTGTACATATGATCCATTCTTACATATAGTTAGGCTGCATTTCATTCTGCAAATCATTTTGCATCTAATCCATCTATGGGTTTTATCTTTCAAATTTAGGAAACGTTTACAGTGTGGACACTGTTTAGTGCTAGTGTGGGGGGGGGGGGAGTCTGCATTGCATTCTTTTGATTTTTCTTTAATTTTTCTTTCTTTCTTTTCATGTAGGACCATCATGCATTTTAGACTGTAGTAACATGCCTTTTTTTTTGAAACATGACTCATTTTAGATTGATACAACAAAATAAGTTAAGGATTGTTAATCAGTTGATAGTATTTTTTTCTTTCAACTAAGTTTGAATTTGAAATGTAATGAAAAGTTTAATTTTGAGGGATAATAGTGTAACCGGTACATAGGGAGATTCGTAGGTGATGGCCATGAAATCTATTCTATACTGTAGTCTTTGTTTAAATAAGTGGAGGACTTAAAATACTTATATTGGCTTTTCGAATCTTTAAAACTAAGTTGTGTTAAGTTGAATTCGCGTAACTCTCTTTTGAGCTTATATTTTCAATAATAATAATAATAGTAATCCAAGGGTATCCAACATTGCTTGTATATCAAGCGTTGGTGTGCAAACCCGCCAAACTCTATCCGAGATGTTGTTGACAAAGTCAGCGTTGGAATATCTTGGTCTCATTTTATGAGGTTGGACACCTAAGGATTACCGACATGTTGTTGACAAAGTCAAAGTCGGCTGCACAATCCGCCAAGCTCTTTACCCACTCTCCGTTAGTCCGCGAGGCAGTGCATGGGTGGTAAACCTTGGTCTTTTTAGTTAGGTGTATGTACTTAATCATAAATTTTAAAATTTTATAGAATAAGTGATGATGCCCAAACACTTCTTGACCTTATTGATTTGACTAGCCATACATGAGGAAATAATAATACCACTTTGCAAACTGTGCCAAGCAAACTAAGAATCTATTTCATGGTTGCACTATGTTATCAACCGAACTAACTGGCCAAACTAGAATTTAACATTTTAAAACTTGATTTATATTGAAATTTTGTGACAAGTTGAGGTATTTAAAGTACAATCAACTGATCAGAAACTGTTAACTTAATTTTTTGTACCACTTCAGAAACAAGTCTCGTTTTCATTTTTTTTATTTATTTTGCATATGTCCATTGCATTCATGTAGTTTCATTAGAATCATAGCATACTGCATTTGGATTTTGTGGGTAGTATCTGCTGAAAACCCTCACGAGACACCACTCGTCCTACTAGGGACACCTAGAGGTTTAACGGCTTGTTGCATACGCTCAATGCAATCGTGTTTCCTACGAAAGTGTAACCTATCTAGTTCGTCTTTCATTTTTATTTTCTTTTTACTCGAGGACAAGTAAAAGATAAGTGTGGGGGTATTTGATTGACATAGAAATGTGTTTATTCTATGCTCTTATATCTTATCTTTTGTATATAAATAAATATTACTTGGGTATTGTTTTGTCACTTTTACAAATATTCCAACCCAGTCCGCATGCAACCAGAAAAGCAGAGAAATGGAGATCAAATTGGTATATATTTACATTTTGAAGAATTGTAGATGAAGATCTCACATCTAGCTGCTGTTGGACAAGAAAATGATTGATAAAAAGGCCATATACATCTCAAATCAAGGGAGGCTTGTCAAAGAACCAAGAGGAAAAGAAGAAAGGCAAAAAATTTAATAGATTTAACTAAGGCCCATTTGAAACTCTCATTGTAAACTCCTTTGTGAGTTCCCTAAGGCCCATCTATCATTGTATTAGGGTTAGGGTTAGGGTTTGGCTATCTATCCTATAAATACCCTTGTAATGTCATTGTAGCCACCATCCTATCCATTATTCTGTATTCTCTTCTCCATTAATAAAAGTTCTTCCTTTTTACTATTTCTGCATTTTTCTTTCTTAGCAATAGGTGTTGTCTTCACAATTAGTTTTGGAAGAGCACCAATTGTATTTTACATTTGTTTCATTAGTGATTAGTCGTTTGATTAGTTTCAATGACAATCCTAATTTTATTTTTTTTGTTGTTCTTCTTATTCTGCACTTTTATTTTCTGCATTGTTGTTCTTGTTTTGCAATTTACTTTCTTTAGTGATTAATCGTTGATTAGATTCAACGATAATCCTAAGTTCGCAATTTCAATTTGTTTTTATCTCAACAAAATCTCCAGGCTTCGTCTAACTCGCCCAAGAGATTAGATAAATAATTTGATTTTTAATCTACCTCCCTGTGTTCGACCTGTATGCTACACACCTATACGCTTGCAGAATTTATTACAAATATCGCGCTTTTCTGATTCATAGATTAGCGGCTGTGACGGCCCGCCCCGCACCAACCGACATTTACTCCAAAGGTGCGCTGTACACATGTCCAGTTAGCACGGAACGGGTCGTCAGAAGGAAAAGGAAGAAGGAAATGAACATACAAAGAACCTGTAGAATGTCTCACAGTGCATAGAACAAAATATAATAATAACATACTTGACATAAAACAGGAGAGACAGTGCATAAGCTGAAAATCAGAACTAAACATCATAGCAGCGGAAATCCAAAATACAGCTTATTACAACTTTCAAACTGTCTCAAAGCAAAAGTAAGATAAGGAGGTACACTACTAATGCCCAAGTAGCGACCACAAACGACACAGGGAGAATGTGTATATATATCATACGTGGAAGCCTCATGCCCGCCTCCGAATCAGCTACTCGCGCATCACCAGCTAACCTGCCTATAGTCTGCTCGTGTGAGCACCCAGAGTAATAAGAGGAGACATAAAACTCTGGGTCAGACATAAAGCCTGGTATGAGCGATAAGCATCTAAAGTGAACAATAACAGGTAGACTAAAACATACCTGAACCTGGACCTGCAACCAAAGAGTTAGCACTACATACTGTACAACACTCTAAGGTACCATATCAAACGGTGTAAAGATACGGAGGTGGGGGAGGTGTGCATGTCATAGGGATGGAAAACAATCAAACATAGCATCCATCCTCACATCTCTCACTCAGTGCGTAAAGCATACGATATTCACCACTTCGATCACCCAACATACCTTGCTACGATCACTCTGCCCCATGAAGTCATAAATGGCTTCACTGCACTGATAACGTAGCCACAAATCCTTTGCTATGTCCACTTTGCCCCATGGAGTCACAAGAACCCCACTGCACTGGCTCATAGCCTTACTAATCCTTACTATGTCCACTCTGCCCCATGGAGTCACAAAAACCCCACTGCACTGGCTCATAGCCTTACTAATCCTTACTATGTCCACTCTGCCCCATGGAGTCACAAAAACCCCACTGCACAGGCTCATAGTCTTACTACGCATCACCTTGCTCCTCGGGTCATAATGACCCTACTGCACTGATAATGTAGTCTCGCTACCATCACCTTGCCCCTCAGGTTATAATGACCCTACTGCACTGATAAATAGCCCATCATTCATTTTTAGTAGTGAATCGAAGTTATGGACGTCGACTACTCCTTAGCACACGTCCCGCAGCAAAGTCCAACCATGAAGTGAACTCATTGGTTCCCAACTGGTTCCGGGATCCTGAGCTCTAACTTCCATTTGGACTACCTTTGCATCTTGGGTTATTGATCAATACTGGGTCGGGTCGGGTTACCTTCAAGTTATCGGTTTGGATCGGGTATCATGCGTTGCATCAGTTCGGATCTTCTTCTATAACGGTTCGGGTCGGGTGTCCTCCATCAGGTCGGGTCGGGTCTCCTTCTGGTACGGTTCGGGTCGGGTGTCTCTCCTCGAGTCGGGTCGGGTGTCATTCCCCTCCAGTTCGTGCTTCTGTTCCGATCCGTAGCCATGCTTCCTTCGCATGCTTCCGCTCCGATCCGCCTTCATACTTCCGCCCCGATCCCTACTCCCTAATCCGATCCGATCCCAGTTCAGCTTGCGTGGCCTTCCTTTTTGCCAATTTTCCTAAGTGTTGGGTTCCGATCCGATCGGATTCCTTGCTCAGTTCAACGTATCCGATCCGAGCCCCCTATCCGATCCGATCCGAACCCTGCACTGTTTTCTGAAACTGTTCCAGCAAGTGTTTACGCCATTCGATGACGTTTTCGACCATTCTAACTATTGAAATCAATCACAAAGCATTTCATACAGACATAGCAACATGCATAATCAACCACAAACATCAAAAACATCAACATGATAGGTTAAAATGGATCAAACATACCCAAAATCCCATATTTCCCCTTAAGCATGTTTAGGTGAAACTAATGATAGGATTAGCAAAACTTAACCAAATTAACCCAAATTCATATCAGAGGTCTAAAACATCATTTAGGAATTTATGAACATTTTCCCCAAATTTTATCATGTTTAAATTCGCTAATTAGCACTAATCACCCTTAACTAGCCATAATTAGTGTAAAACTATGCAAATCACTCACCTTAGCCACAAATAAACTAAGATCTGAAATAATTCTCTGATTTGATGTGAATTTCAATGCCAAATAGCAGCTCCTATGTTGCTTTGGTGAAGATCTTCCTTGATTAGGGGTTGCTAAGCTTAATCCTTAACCAAAAGATGATTTGGAGGTGATTTAGAGGTTAGAGGCCATTTTTAGGGTTCCTTGGTGATAAGTGGAGGCTAGAAAACTGAAATAGAATGATCCTCTATCTCATTTCAGCCTTCCCATAACCCTAATCCCGAAATGAGTTATGGGCTTACTCACTAATCACCCGGTTTGGCCCGGTTAAGCAGTTTTTCACCCTCCAAACCTTGTTTCAGCCATATCTCCCAAACTGTAAGTCCGTTTTGCTATTATGACCACTCTACGGAAAGGTAAACCATCAAACGAATCCATGGAAGTGGTTTCAGGTCAAAATTCCTTTCCAATCAAAAGTTATGGCCAAAACAATACCAACTAGGGGTAAAATGGTCATTTAAAAATCGACAAAAATCATAAACATGTGAAATGACTCTAATGGATGTTTCCCAAAGTTACATGACCATACGACTTCATACGGGAAAGAAATAAATATTCTACAATCCTATGATGTGTAGAATACGGGTCGTTATACTCTCTCCCCCTTAAGAAATTTCGCCCCCGAAATTCCCTAATCCAAACACACACAAAAGTCCCGCATGCCTATCAATCATAAAACAACAATCAAACATGCAAAACAAGCTAAACAATTCTACCCTAGCATGCGGAAAAACTAAATTGCAAAGTAAATCTTACCAGGCAAAGAGTTCTTGATATGCCTTCCTAATGTTCTCCTCTGTCTCCCAAGTACAATCATTTTCGTTCTCGCCCCACTGAACCTTGACTAGCTTCACCGCCTTCCTTCGAAGTTGCTTCGTATCATGCCCCACAATACGAATCGGCTTGTGGTTCCCAACCGCCTCGGGTTCTACTTCGAAGTCCTCTAACTGATCAGGTGAAATAGTCATATCTGAGTCGTGAACGAACTTCCATAGTTGGGAAACATGAAACACATTGTGAACTCCCGCCATCTTCTCTGGTAAGCCAACTCTATATGCCAAATTCCCGACTAATTCAAGAACAGGGAATGGGCCAACAAATCTTGGTGCCAACTTGCCTCTCCTGCCAAATCGTATCACGCTCTTCAACAGAGAGATCTTGACGAACACCAAGTCACCAACGGAGAATTTCAAGTCTCTTCTCCTCTTATCAGCATAACTCTTCTGCCTGTCTTGGGCAGCTATCATTCGTTGCTGAATGATCTTGATCTTATCGGAAGTTTCTCTCACCACATCTGTCCAAGCACAAACTTCTCGCCAGTCTCTATCCAACATGATGGTGAGTTGCACGGTCTTCCGTACAAAGCTTCATATGGATTCATACCGATAATGAATTGGTAGCTATTATTATATGCAAACTCTACTAGATGCAAATGGTCATCCCATGATCCACCAAAATCCAATATACAAGCTCTCAAGAGATCTTCCAATATACGATTTACCCTCTCCGTCTGACCGTCGGTCTGAGGATGATATGCGGTACTGAGATGTAATCCTGACCCTAGAGCCTCTTGCAAGCTTTTCCAAAACCCACTAGTGAACAACGGGTCTCGGTCACTCACAATGCTGTTGGGTACTCCATGAAATCACACTACCCACTTCATATACAATTCTGCCAACTTGGCTGCTGTTCTGGTCGATTTGACTGGTATAAATCTTGCGCTTTTAGTCAATCGATCCACAATTAACCAAATGCTATCATATCCTGATCTAGTCCTTGGTAAGCCATCGATAAAATCCATCGAGACTTGCTCCCATTTCCATTCGGGAATTTCTAATGGTTGCAACAACCCACTAGGCTTCTTTTGCTCGGCTTTAACTAGCTGGCAATTCATGCATTTGGATATAAACTTCCCAACGTCTCTTTTCATCCCTTCCCAGTAGTAAGTCTGTCTCATGTCTCGATGCATCTTATTACCACCGGGGTGTATAGTCAGTTTTGAGTGATGACATTCTCTAAGCACTTCATCTCTCAATCCATTCACGTTGGGCACAACTAGTCTTCCATTCTTTCGAAGCCATCCATCTCGATCAATCCCATATACATTCATATCCTCATCGATATCCATCTCTAACTTGGAGATGATTTCCAATAGGTTAGGATCGTTCCTCTGGCTAGAGCCGATCCGCTCAATCAAAGTGAGTCTGATCGTCAAACTTGCTAACATTTCTGGATCCAATTCGCACTTTGGTCTGAAATCATACCCAGCGATGTACTCCAGTTGCTTCCATTCTAGAAACATAGCCCCTAAGCTGGCATGTCTTCTACTTAATGCATCAGCCACCGCATTGCCCTTTCCCGGTGTATATGTGATGTCAAAATCATAGGAAGCCAAGAATTCTAACCACCTTTGTTGCCAGAGATTTAAATCCTTCTGGGAGAAGAGATACTTCAACGACTTATGATCTGTAAACAACTCAAATCTTTCTCCCAAGAGATAGTGTCTCTACATCTTCAGCGCAAATACAATCGCTGCCAATTCCAAATCATGGGTAGGATACTTCTTCTCATGCGGCTTTAGCTGTCGACTAGCATAAGCTACAACCCTACCTCCTTGCATCAATACAGCACCCAGTCCGGTACCACAAGCGTCCGTGTATACCGTCATCTCTTCATTCCCTTTAGGAATGACGAACACTGGCGCACGCGTCAACTTCTCCTTTAGACTCTTGAAGGCATCCTCACACACTCTGTCCCAGACGAAGGACTGATTTTTCTTAGTCAACTGAGTCAACAGTGCTGCTATCTTGGAGAAGTCCTGGATAAACTTACGATAATATCCAGCTAATCCCAAGAAACTTCTCACATCTGTTGCGTTCTTGGGCGTAGGCCAATCCTGTACCGTAGCCACCTTCGCAGGGTCCACGACAAAACCACTCTCTGAAACAACATGACCCAAGAATCTCACTTCCCTTCTCCAAAAATGACACTTAGAGAATTTCGCTTTCAATTGGTGTTTCCTCAACACCTCCATCACTATCCTCAAGTGTCCCTTGTGTTCCTCCTCTGTCCTTGAATAAACAAGGATATCATCCACGAACACAAGAACAAACCTATTCAACTGATCTCTGAATACTTGATTCATAAGATCCACAAAATAGGCTG
Source organism: Allium sativum (assembly GCA_030737875.1). Lineage (NCBI taxonomy): Eukaryota > Viridiplantae > Streptophyta > Magnoliopsida > Asparagales > Amaryllidaceae > Allium > Allium sativum. Next base: position 559,883,969 of record CM060919.1, on the reverse strand, counting down.
CTGCATTGGTCAACCCAAATGGCATGACCAACCACTCATAAAATCCAGACGGCGTCTTAAATGCCGTTTTCAGAACACTCTCATCTGCTACTCGAAGCTGATGAAATCCTGTCGCGAGGTCCAACTGGGAGAACACTCTTGCTCCTTCCAGCTGATCAAACAAATCATCTATCCGTGGTAGAGGATACTTATTCTTCCTCGTCACCTTATTCAACTCGCGATAGTCCACACACAAACGAAGGGAACCATCTGCCTTAGTGGCAAAAACAACTGGTGCTCCCACTCGGAGACACTCCTTCTAATAAATCCCTTCTTCAAAAGATTGCTGACTTGCACCCCGAGCTCTCGCTGCTCTCTTGGTGCCATACGACGAAGTGGCATCACTGTAGGTCTGGCATCTTTCACTAAATCAATACGGAACTCAATCTCTCGGTGTGGTGGAAGCCAGGTCACCTCCTCGAAGACGTCCGGATACTAGCCAACCACGGTCACATCTGACAACTCATCCTGCGGGATGTCGAGGGAATTTACAAAACTAGCCATAACCCCATCACTAGGTAGACTACCAGACACTACCCTCCGCCCATCATCCGCCCTCACTGTCACCAAAAAGCCCTCACAGTCTACTACCACCCCATATCTTTGGAGCCAATCGACTCCCAATATAATGCCATACCCAGTAAAGCCCAAAACAAAGCAATCACATACAAACATACATCCATGACTCGATAAGACCAAATTCCTGCAAATCATACTAAGGCTAGTCGACCCACCAATCGGGTTCATCACAACCAATGGTCTATCGACTATCTCGGGTTCCAGTCCCAACCTATCTACCAGGTCACTAGATATGAAGGAATGGGAAGCCCCAGTATCAGACAAAACTCGAACTGGTACATCATAAATAGAAAGCATACCTTGAATAACAACATTCTTTCCTTTCTCCGCCGCAGTTGGGGCATTCGACGAAGAAAGAACAACATCAAGAGCATATGCTTTCACAATCTGCTTCTCCTTAAGAGGTTGCGGACACTTGTCCTTCTGATGTCCCACTTGACCACAGTTGTAGCACTTCCTTTCCGCTGGCTTGGCCCGACATTCTTTAGCATAATGGCCCTTCTTTCCACAGCTGAAGCACTCAACATCCTTCTTGCTCTTTTTCTGACCACCTTTAGATTGGTCCTACTTCCACTTATTCTGAGAGCTATTCTTGCCTCCACCGCCTGCTTGCGGCTTTGGCCCCTCTGCAGATCCAGCCTCGGTCTTCGACTTAGGGTAAAGACTCTCTGATCTCAAAGCTTTCCCCATGATCGATTCAAAAGTCTCATCGATGTGGTTGATAAGCCTTTCCCCCAAGTATCCATCCAAACCAGTAATGAACTTCTCATTCTTCTTTTCAGGAGTATCAATGAGAGACAATCCATACTTCGACAAAGTGTCGAACTCAGCAATATAATCAGATACTGCCCTTCCGTTCTGCTTGAGTTCCAAGAACCTCTTGAACAACACTGACTTCTGGGCAGCTAGAATAAACTTCTCGCTAAAGCGAGCCTTGAACTGATCCCAAGTAACCTGGTCCTCTGGAGTAGCTGTTCTAATGGCATTCCACCAATTCATCGCTCGCCCTTGCAGCTGACGAGACGCTAGCCTTCCCTTCTGAGACGACCCGAAATCCCGTTCTCACGGAAACAGGGTTATCTTTGGAATATAACACAGAAACAGATAATAGCAGAACAGAATTAAATAAATACACCAGATAATGAACAACAAAATATACTGGATAAAAGTAATCATCAGAGTTACACAGTACACAGGATCTTACTTAGTACAAATACAGTTCAGCTATACATAAATGTTTATAGCGGAAATAAACAAAATATGTACAATAGGAGCTGAACAGCATAAAAAGAAATAAATGATAGAATCCATCTTCAGCTCCAGCAATCCAGAAAGAACCAGCTAAACCTGAATACAAGGCTGCCCGTGTGGAAAAAGGGGCACCCGAGTTTGAGAGTGAAACAAACTACGAGTCAGTCATCGGACTGGTATGAGAAATCTACTCAACACATATATAATTTTTGGCTAATCACAGGACCACGCAACTTTCGTGGAACGGGTTTACTCCATTGGATTGCCAGTGCTTTAAAACAAATCTTTCTTTTAAACATCGCTATGCTTTTTATAAAAATGAAGCCATTATAAGACTCAGTTCCCATCACACAATGCAACGCAAACCGGAGGATAGAGTTTTACCTTATAATGGCCAAAATATGATTGATACGAATAAAACAAAGGCATTTGATATTATTGCTAGTGTTTATATGTTTTGAAGACAATTTCAAATCATAACTATCAATCATAGACGGCATGGGTACCATATATCATGTCGCCATATATACATACAATCAAAACCGCACGATCACGTATTTGGAAATTGGATTTCTGTCATGAACCAAGGCAAAAGATAGTCCTTACCGAATTCGAGACAATCTAGCCCATGTCCCAGGCAAGTACTCAGTCAAGCCTTTGGAGCGACAGGGCCGGTCCACCGATGTGGATTAAAATGCCTGAACAATACGTTTTCCCGCCCTTTGGGGCGTAAACGAGCCAACGAATGACTCCATCGGACCCGGATCGTCCGACCAAACCTAGGCGCCTCGCAACAGCAACAACCACATAGGTGAAAAGTATATAAATGTCAGGGCTGGTAGGTCACTGACACCACCCTAGCTAGAAAGAAACGCATGCCCTCCCTGAGGTCCTTCTCCCGTTTTAGGTTCATACCGGGATGTGAGGCTCGCGAATTCACGTTATACACAAAGCCACGCCACACAGGCGGTGCTTTAATCATCACCACAAGACTTTGCTTTTCAACAGAAGCCCTGATCACTGCATCTTAGCATGCCACACAGGCAATTCATGCCATGCGACTGATGTCCATCGATATACAACCTCTGAGCTCGTGCGTCTCAGAGAAGGGCGTTAAGCAAAAGAATAAATTATCCGCCGCCAAACAGATGTATATTTAACAGAAATCAATCAACACAGAATAAGCTCCAATGTCAGATACACAGTCCATTTACAAGTCCGTTCTGGGTCTGAACGAAACCGGAGGCACTAAATACCTCGCAAACCCTTCGATCACAACGTACGTCTGGACGATCACCACTCATTATCCATATTTCGGGATGCCTCCCAATCAGGACCTCGGTTACCATCCAAACGAGGTGAAGATCTCCGGTCTTCGACCGTCGTCTTCATCTTCGAATTTCAATCGTCGGTCAATTACTTGAAATGAGAATTAACTCGGCCTTTTCAAATAATTCACGAATATTTAGAATTTCAAATCAATCTATTTCAATGGTTAAATTATTCGACAACACCAATATTGTTCTTTAATGTAATTTTCACACCAAACACATTCAACCATCAAATACAACAAAAATCGAGCAAATTCAGTTTATTTCCATTCCACATCGCTTAGGATATTTTATAACTATTTATCGCTATTTTTATTTAATTTAAAATAGCTAATTTATTCAAAACGACGCTTCGGGCCATAAGGCGGCTGTGGCGCTGTTTTTCTTCAGATTTGATTTACACATATCTGAAAATCTAACCGTTGGATCTTCACAAAATTTACATCATTAGAAAGGTCTTTTCAAAACGAATCCAACGGTTCCAGTTTCGGGAGAATCCGACGGTCGGATCTCCCGGTACAATCGTTTGAAGTTTCAATTTCAAAATACGAACTGCAGCGTCGTTATTCGATTAAATAAAATTATATTTATATATATATAAATATAATCGCTTCTGGCGCTGTTTTTCTTTAGATTTGAATTAAACATTCCAGACAATCCAACCGTTGGATTTTTACAAGGTTGGTGCCGTTGGAAAGATTATTCCAAGGCGAACCCGACGGTTGAGGTTTCGGGAAAATCCAATGGTCGGATTTCCCGTACTAGTCGTTTGAAATCACGGTTTCAAATTACGAACTGCACGGCTTCGTTTCGTTTTAATTTTATTTATATTTATATAGTTATATAAATATAGTTCATTCAATGATTTCCATATCGTTTTCACTTCAAATATTTTTCTAACGCCTTAAATTTTGGAAAAATTTCGCCATAACCTCCCCTGCACCGGGAGCATCGGGAAATCGCAAATAGCTTTCCCGGTCCTTCTAATCTCAAAAAGAAAAAGAAAAAGTCAAGCGGCTAGCCAACAGGCTCATAAAATCATCACCCAAACAAAGCAGTAAATGTGTACCTATTTGTCGGGCACAAAATTTTATTCCTCTTCTCTAGCCCCTTTGCTATAACCTGTTCAATGAATATGCATGTACATATATATGCAGTTCTTATCATTTATCATTTTCTATTCAACTTCATATTTGATTTCTATTTGGTTTAAAAACACCATTCATTCTAATGTTACATAAATAGGTGCAAATCATTTCATTAGCTAATTAATGAATATTTCAACTCATATATGTTTATTTTGAACAAGTGGCTATTTTTAAGACTTCACATTTCAACGATTTCTGCATACAATAAAAATGTGATTTTTATTGTAAAACGATTCATTTCAAAACACTATTTTTCTATATAGTTCATATAGTCGATAAAAGGTGATTTTTATTATCAAACAATTTATTTCAAAATATGAATACCATTCAACACATGAATTTCTAATCAACGAATGAATATCAATTCAACACATGAAGGTTTTCTATAGTTTCTGTATATAGATAAAAATGTGATTTTTATTATCAAACAATTTTTTTCAAAATATGAATACCATTCAACACATGAATTTCTAATCAACGAATGAATATCAATTCAACACATGAATGTTTTCTATAGTTTTTATATATAGATAAAAATATGATTTTTATTATCAAACGATTTATTTCAAAATATGAATACCATTCAACACATGAATTTCTAATCAACGAATGAATATCAATTCAACACATGAATGTTTTCTATAGTTTTTATATATAGATAAAAATGTGAATTTTATTATCAAACGATTTATTTCAAAATATGAATACCATTCAACACATGAATTTCTAATCAACGAATGAATATCAATTCAACACATGAATGTTTTCTATAGTTTTTATATATAGATAAAAATGTGATTTTTATTATCAAACGATTTATTTCAAAATATGAATACCATTCAACACATGAATTTCTAATCAACGAATGAATATTAATTCAACACATGAATGTTTTCTATTCAATGAATAAATATAGATTAAGCATATGAAAATAATTCAAACACACAAATATTATTCAAAATTTCGGCAGCATAACGGCAGGGTAGTTAAACCGGGACCGTCCCTAGTACGGCTCCTCGCTCTACCTTAAAACCTCGCGGTTTTTGACAATGGGGATCATGCATCTAGTTCGCACGCAGGCGGCATGTATATATTTATTTCATTTCCACAAACTAATCCTATGTGGTTTCAACCAAATATTTCTCAACCACAAATGGGTATTTTTCAACCACAATCAACCAATATCAATCACAAACAATCCCAAACAATCATTCGCTATCAATCAATTTTCACAACAATTTCAACCAATAAATATCGTCCATGGTTTGTGGACGAGGGGCGTATATATATATATATATATATATATATATAGCAATTCACTTTTATTTCACACATGTATATATATATATTTTTAAATCAGAAATCTCACCAATAGCTATCCAACTTCACGACACTTCCTTAGAGAAATCTTCGCCTTTCTGTCGCTTTCGCCCGTATTCTCTACATATGTAAAAATCGAATTTTTACTACGCTATTCAATATATAAAAATATGATTTTTACTTCGACTTTCAATATATAAAAATCTGATTTTTTTTCTTTTACTTTCAATATATAAAAAAAATCTGATTTTTCCTTTAAAACAAAATCAGTTTTTATAGCATTTTAAAATCAGTTTTAACTTCTTTTAAAAATCCGTTTTTACTTTTTGAAGTTTAAATCCTTTACTTTTTTTTAAAAATCAGTTTTAAAATAATTCAAAATCAGTTTTATCATCTTTTTTAAAAAAAAAACAGTTTTTAAATCTTTTAAAATCAGTTTTACTATTTAAATAAAATCAGTTTAAAAATCTTTTAAAATCAGTTTAAAAATCTTTTAAAATCAGTTTTACTATTTAAATAAAATCAGTTTATACTATTTAAATACATAAAAATAAATTAATAAAACAAAAAAAAACTTACAGAGGGGGGGGGGGTTTCTGTAGTTCGTCGGAGGCAGGAGGAGTCTGGCGCTCGGGGTTTCGAACGGTGGTGGCAGGCGGTTGGGCTTGGGTCGCTGCGAATCGTACTGGGGTTCGACGTACGAGGGGAGGGGGTCTTTGGGGGTTGCGCGATGGGAGGAGGAGGCTGGACGGAGAGGGCGGTCGTGGGTGGAGCTCGGTGGAGGCGTCGCCGATCGATTTAGATTTAGGGTTTTTTTTTTCTTTTTTTTTTCCTGGTTGAAATCGAAGTGAACGGGGGGGGGGGGGGGGGGGCAGGAGGAAAGGTAAAGGAGGGAAAATATATTATTTTTTTTTATTTTTTTTTAATTATTTATATTTTTGCAAAAAGGTTGACTTTTACATACGATCTCGAAACGAGGCCCACCGCCTGTCGCCCATAGCGTTTTACCCCCATTCCGAACACAATGGGATATGTATCGCAAGCTGATTCGATTGTTACAATCAGTTTCCTTTTGAATTTTCATTTAAATCACTATATTGAATTTTAAACGTACATTTCAAATTACCGGGGTCACATACTAACTAGAAAAATTCCAGAAAAATATTTTCTAGCTTCGTATTGACGATACGGTCCTAACAAAACTAGTTTCGTTGAATTCGGAGACCGTTTGAAAAATGGCCAATTTCCAGTCGACTAAAATCAACTAAAATCGGTCAAACGCGTTTTCTTGTGCCACGCTCACATATTGATTCGAAAAATTATGAAATTTGAAACCTAACAATAACTTTACATCACGGATCCAACAAAAGTGGTTTCGTCGAAATCCGAGTTCGTTTGCAAAATGTCCATTTTTAAGGGCCTGAATTTCATAGCGACTATTCAGAATTTTCAACTGGACATATCTTTTGATTCCCGCTATCAAATTTCGATTGGTCAGATTCGTTAGAAAGATATCATCAATTAGATCCTAATGTTTTTGGTTTCACTAAAATCCGGATTGTTTTGCACCCGGTATATTCAATTGAAGTTTGAAATCGAATTATCGAACTACCGCGCCATTTTCAATTCTATATATAATTATAATTAATTATATTTGTTTTCAAATGTCGATTCAAACTCAGTTTTCATCGCCATTATTTAAAATATTTATTTTAAATATTTAAAATCCATTATTTTAGCCAATTTAAAAATTTTTAATTGGTTCAGATTTTCTGGGTCGTTACATCTTCATCGCATCCTCAAGACTCAAGACCCAAGTCATCAAAGATACGGTCACAGCTATCCATCCAATCTTGAACATCTGTGGCCGACTCCGTTCCGTGGAACGGCTTTCCACCAAGATTAGTGTAATCCTTGCACAACTTGGCGAAATCGACCCTAGGCGCCTGCACCACTGGGCCAACACCAACTCCGGGATTGGGAACTGCCCCTTGCACTTCTCTAAGCATGTCTCTCATGAGGTTAGTAAACATCGCCCTCATGTCAGCGACATTCCCTTGGTTGGTCCCTCTACCAGCACCCCTCGTATCTCGGCTCATCGTCAATCTGAAAAAGGGAAACGATTAACGACCCCATATTGGTGCTAGTGCAGTGCACTTCATTCTTATACTACTAAAAGTATATATATATATATAGCTTTTGAAAACCAAAGTAATCACAAATACGCGCTCTCCTATACATACTATCTCTCCCTGGTGTCTTTCCCTAGGTTAACTACGCAACCTAGAGCTCTGATACCAAGTGTGACGGCCTGCCCCGCACTAACCGACATTTACTCCAAAGGTGCGCTGTACACATGTCCAGTTAGCACGGAACGGGTCGTCAGAAGGAAAAGGAAGAAGGAAATGAACATACAAATAACATGTAGAATGTCTCACAGTGCATAGAACAAAATATAATAATAACATACTTGACATAAAACAGGAGAGATAGTGCATAAGCTGAAAATCAGAACTAAACATCATAGCAGCGGAAATCCAAAATACAGCTTATTGCAACTTTCAAACTGTCTCAAAGCAAAAGTAAGATAAGGAGATACACTACTAATGCCCAAGTAGCGACCACCAACGACACAGGGAGAATGTGTATATATGTATCATACGTGGAAGCCTCCTGCCCGCCTCCGAATCAGCTACTCGCGCATCACCAGCTAACCTGCCTCTAGTCTGCTCGTGTGAGCACCTAGAGTAATAAGAGGAGACATAAAACTCTGGGTCAGACATAAAGCCTGGTATGAGCGATAAGCATCTAAAGTGAACAATAACTGATAGACTAAAAAATACCTGAACCTGGACCTGCAACCAAAGAGTTAGCACTACATACTGTACAACACTCTAAGGTACCATATCAAACGATGTAAAGATACGGAGGTGGGGGAGGTGTGCACGTCATAGGGATGGCAAACAATCAAACATAGCATCCATCCTCACATCTCTCACTCAGTGCGTAAAGCATACGATATTCACCACTTCGATCACCCAACATACCTTGCTACGATCACTCTGCCCCATGAAGTCATAAATGGCTTCACTGCACTGATAACGTAGCCACAAATCCTTTGCTATGTCCACTTTGCCCCATGGAGTCACAAGAACCCCACTGCACTGGCTCATAGCCATACTAATCCTTACTATGTCCACTCTGCCCCATGGAGTCACAAAAACCCCACTGCACTGGCTCATAGCCTTACTAATCCTTACTATGTCCACTCTGCCCCATGGAGTCACAAAAACCCCACTGCACTGGCTCATAGTCTTACTACGCATCACCTTGCCCCTCGGGTCATAATGACCATAATACACTGATAACGTAGTCTCGCTACCATCACCTTGCCCCTCAGGTCATAATGACCCTACTGCACTGATAAGTAGCCCATCATTCATTTTTAGTGGTGAATCGAAGTTATGAACGTCGACTACTCCTTAGCACACGTCCCACAGCAAAGTCCAACCATGAAGTGAACTCATTGGTTCCCAACTGGTTCCGGGATCCTGAGCTCTAACTTCCATTTGGACTACCTTTGCATCTCGGGTTATTGATCAATACCGGGTCGGGTTGGGTTACCTTCAAGTTATCGTTTCGGATCGGGTATCATGCGTTGCATCAGTTCGGATCTTCTTCTATAACGGTTCGGGTCGGGTGTCCTCCATCAGGTCGGGTCGGGTCTCCTTCTGGTACGGTTCGGGTCGGGTGTCTCTCCTCGAGTCAGGTCGGGTGTCATTCCCCTCCAGTTCGTGCTTCTGTTCCGATCCGTGGCCATGCTTCCTTCGCATGCTTCCGCTCCGATCCGCCTTCATACTTCCGCCCCGATCCCTACTCCCTAATCCGATCCGATCCAAGTTCAGCTAGCGTGGCCTTCCTTTTTGCCAATTTTCCTAAGTGTTGGGTTCCGATCCGATCGGATTCCTTGCTCAGTTCAACGTATCCGATCCGAGCCCCCTATCCGATCCGATCCGAACCCTGCACTGTTTTCTGAAACTGTTCCAGCAAGTGTTTACGCCATTCGATGACGTTTTCGACCATTCTAACTATTGAAATCAATCACAATACGCCATTCGATGACGTTTTCGACCATTCTAACTATTGAAATCAATCACAAAGCATTTCATACAGTCAGAGCAACATGCATAATCAACCACAAACATCAAAAACATCAACATGATAGGTTAAAATGGATCAAACATACCCAAAATCCCATATTTCCCCTTAAGCATGTTTAGGTGAAACTAATGATAGGATTAGCAAAACTTAACCAAACTAATCCAAATTCATATCAGAGGTCTAAAACATCATTTAGGAATTTATGAACATTTTCCCCAAATTTTATCATGTTTAAATTCGCTAATTAGCACTAATCACCCTTAACTAGCCATATTTAGTGTAAAACTATGCAAATCACTCACCTTAGCCACAAATAAACTAAGATCTGAAATAATTCTCTGATTTGATGTGAATTTCAATGCCAAACAGCAGCTCCTATGTTGCTTTGGTGAAGATCTTCCTTGATTAGGGGTTGCTAAGCTTAATCCTTAACCAAAAGATGATTTGGAGGTGATTTAGAGGTTAGAGGCCATTTTTAGGGTTCCTTGGTGATAAGTGGAGGCTAGAAAACTGAAATAGATTGATCCTCTATCTCATTTCAGCCTTCCCATAACCCTAATCCCGAAATGAGTTATGGGCCTACTCACTAATCACCCGGTTTGGCCCGGTTAAGCAGTTTTTCACCCTCCAAACCTTGTTTCAACCATATCTCCCAAACGGTAAGTCCGTTTTGCTATTATGACCACTCTACGGAAAGGTAAACCATCAAACGAATCCAATGGAAGTGGTTTCAGGTCAAAATTCCTTACCAATCAAAAGTTATTGCCAAAACAATACCAACTAGGGGTAAAATGGTCATTTAAAAATCGACAAAAATCGTAAACATGTGAAATGACTCTAATGGATGTTTCCCAAAGTTACATGACCATACGACTTCATACGGGAAATAAATAAATATTCTACAATCCTATGATGTGTAGAATACGAGTCGTTACAGCGGCGATCAAGTTTTTGAAAAACAAATTGAAATTGCAAACTTAGGATTATCATTGAATCTAATCAACGATTAATCACTAAAGAAAGTAAATTGCAAAACAAGAACAACAATGCAGAAAATAAAAGTGCAGAATAAGAAGAACAACAAAAAAATAAAATTAGGATTGTCGTTGAAACTAATCAAACGACTAATCACTAATGAAACAAATGTAAAATACAATTGGTGCTCTTCCAAAACTAATTGTGAAGACAACACCTATTGCTAAGAAAGAAAAATGCAGAAATAGTAAAAAGGAAGAACTTTTATTAATGGAGAAGAGAATACAGAATAATGGATAGGATGGTGGCTACAATGACGTTACAAGGGTATTTATAGGATAGATAGCCAAACCCTAACCCTAACCCTAATACAATGATAGATGGGCCTTAGGGAATTCACAAAGGAGTTTACAATGAGAGTTTCAAATGGGCCTTAGTTAAATCTATTAAATTTTTGGCCTTTCTTCTTTTCCTCTTGGTTCTTTGACAAGCCTCCCTTGATTTGAGATGTATATGGCCTTTTTATCAATCATTTTCTTATCCAACAGCAGCTAGATGTGAGATCTTCATCTACAATTCTTCAAAATGTAAATATATACCAATTTGATCTCCATTTCTCTGCTTTTCTAGTTGCATGCGGGCTGGGTTGCAATATCTGTAAAAGTGACAAAACAATACCCAAGTAATATTTATTTATATACAAAAGATAAGATATAAGAGCATAGAATAAACACATTTCTATGTCAATCACTTTGCAAACAAAATAATGAATCCATTTCACATCTCTTCTTTGACTATGAATTCTCATATGCAGTGTGGGCTGCAATCAGTTCTTTTATCCTTGGCTTCATCCCATCTTTCAACTCATTCTTCGAATACTGGCAGCACTTCCCCCTGACCCCTTAATGGATTCTTTAGTGGCTTTTTTTTCATGGTGTATTTGGTTAGAGCCTAATGCAATCATCTTCGGCAGACCCTCGAAACTCATGATGGGTACTTGTTATCATATCCTACATCTCTTCAAATCATGGACAGGAACAAATAAGCATGCGCGCTTCAGGCTTTCTCTTCCAATGCCCCAGTCTCCTGGCTCGCAAGAAAGCAGCTCCTTCTTTCATCGTTGATCCAGATGTAGCTGCTTACTATTACATATGATGTATTTTGGCTGTGTACCTTTATCTTATGCTTAGTTTTTTATGATGTATATTCAGATCAGTACTTGTATCACTCTTATTGACCGACTGGGTCTAGACCATCTTGCCACTAGTTGGGCTTGTCAACCAGTTTATATTATTATCTACTATGATTACGCGTAACCGGCTGTGTAGTATCACGCTACACACCCGTCTTCCTCAAAAAAAAGTCCTAAATCTATCTATATAATCTTATAATCCGATTATCAATCATCAATACAAACCAATTCAGGTATTATAATTACATATGATTGATGTTATATATACAAACCAAATCAATCAAAGCACACCACACCATATGTTTTAATGTAAACAAGTTTTTGATCCAAATTAAAAAAAATTCAAACAAATCAAATCAAATCAACCATACCTAATAATTAAATGTTTCTTGGGACTTCTACCCAATCGTCTTCTCCATAGATTGGATCCTCCTTGATGATTTCCCAATCTTCATCTTCTTTGGTTGGTGGTGCCTTAGCGAGATTGTTATCTTCATCTCTGAAAAGAGAAGAGATTAGCCATCTATTTGCATCCAAATGCTTCTCTTGTTGTTCAAACATCTTTATTTGGCTTAATTCGAGATGACGCTAGTTTCGTAGAATTATAGAGAGAATTTTATTGAAGGAATTAAGTGTTTCTTCAAGATTTTCGCTTAAGTTATGGATTGAATTTTCCATGTATTCGAGAGAAAATGAATAAGGAAGAAGGAGAAATGAAATGATGAAATTTTCTAGAAGAAATAGGCTTAAATAGGGTCTGGAATTCGTTGGATTTTGAACGGATATGAGTTAGTTATTTAATTTTAAAACTAGAAAAGAGTTAAAAATCTGGCTGTTATATGTCGACATATACATAAATGTATGTCGACGAACCCTATTGAAATTTTTGAAAATTTTCAAATTTTGAATCTTTTATTATTATATTATACTATAATTAACTCTTAGGTTTTTATAGTAACTTGAAGATGATTTTAACACAAATAAATTTCAATTCATTACTTTCATAAAAGAAAATACATCCAACTAACTAAGACACACTGAATACGAGGTTTGAAAGCAAATACAAGCAAATATAAGTGAATACATAAAGATATATTAAACTAGATAGACTAGTTTTCGGATGATGATGAGGAAGGTGAGATTCCAAGCTTTCTTCCAGTCATGACCATGAGCTTTGTCATTTTTGAAAAGTTCTTCTTAAGCTTCTTTTCATGTTGATAATTTTTACTTGATTTTGAAAAATTGTCTGTTTGGAAATGTGCCTAGTGTTAGTTGTACACTCAACACTTTCTAAATAAGTTTCTTCTTCTTCGACTTCCATTAGCACTTGTTCTTGTTGCATTCAGGCTTGTTTGGCTTCGAATGTCTCATATGGTTGGAAAGTGAGAGGAATTTGCATGAGATGTATGCTTGATGAATCAAACACTTTTTCTAGGCACAAATTCTTCTCCATGAAGATCAACTCCAGTATTTGAAAATGTGGGTGAGGTAAACACTTTAGTAGAGAGTGTTTTCTCTTGATGATAATTCTATGGCTTTGATCTCTTTTAAGATCATATCGGTCCAATTAATGTTATAGCCACCCATAATAGCAAAGAGGACTTTTTGAACTTTGAGAGTTGGATTATTAAAGTTTCCAGAGCCGGGTGTGATGGTATGTTAGAGGAGGAGGTTGACAATTCTTATTTTTGGATGGAAAAAGCGATTTTTTAAATCCATGTGAGCATTGCTTTTGAATATGTCATGATAGGTCTCTAAATCAGCTTCATCGGTAATGAATTCCAAAAAAATTTGAGCCTATGCTTTGACAATTCAAGATATTGCTTAAGAGTTCTTCATTGAGAACAATTTATGTGCCTTTGACTCTACTCCAAATTTGGTCTTCGTTGCCTTCGTAAAATCCGCGATTAAGATTCGCATAGAACACCTTGCCAAGCTTAGGATAACATACTTCGTCATTATCCCATTAGTCAATTAGATTCAAGAATTCATTTTGTTGAAAGAGAGATGTAAGATTATAAGAGGGAAAATCGCTAAAGACGGCGAAAGTACCCGTGTTAACTTTAGCATTCACTAAACGGTTAACATAGGTTTTGATAGTTCTTTGTCATTATGAAGATAACCTTTGATGGTTTCGGTTAACTTCAATTTCTGAGTTGAACTTGAGGAAGCCATTGAATTGATACTTTTGAAGAGAATAGATATGAAGAATATTGATTTGAGTTGTGAATGAAAGGTAGAGAGAATAGGTGTATATATAGAAATTGAATGGATATGAATTAAATAGGCACAACTTTCAGTAGTCAATGACACCTTTTCAGACCTTGGGAGTTGGTAAAAAGTTGGAAGGAAGTTTGAAAGTTTAAACCTTTGAAATTAAAATTTCAAATTTCTGGTCATATATGTCGACATATGGACTTATGCATGTCGATATATGTACCTATTTTGGAAGGAATTTTGATTTTTGTGAAGTATGATTTAAACTATCGATTTATATTTCAGGTTTAACAATTTCTTGAAATAATTCTAATCCTAACAAACATTCAAAAATTTATTTTATTATTTTATTTGTTATTTATATATTATTATTTTGAATTTCAAAATTTGAATTTCAAATTTCAAGTTTTAATTTTTAAGTTCAAAGCAAACAAACAAACCAACCATTCAACCAAATAAAATTAAAAATTAATTAAGGCGTACCCAGTTTTCAGATCATTTTCTTCGAAATTTTCTGAATTCTGAGTTGTTGTAAAGCACATATTTGAAATTCCGGTTTCTGGTTCTTCGTCACTTGATGATGAATCTGAATCATCTAATGTTGCTGCGTATACATTCTTTTCCTTGACGAATTACTATTGTTTGTTTGTTGAGTCGATTTATCTGGATATGGACACATTTTCCTTATATGGCCTGGTTTGTTGCAGTTATAACATCGACCATCATTACTTCTTGAATTTCCTTGGTTATTATTTTGAAAATGATTTTTCCTTCTATATTTCAGAAATCTTCTAAAATGTCTTGTCATAAGGGTTGTTTCTTCATTATCTTCGCTACTCAAGTCAGAATCATTTGTAGTTGCTTTAAGTGCAATGGATTTCTTCTCAGTTGGCCTAATTTCTTTTCTTTTCTGTAATTGGACTTTAAAGACATCGGTATTAGCTCCTCAGTCTTTATTTCATTGACATTATTGGCTTCCTCAATTGCAAGAGTTTTCTGATCCCATTCTGGAGTTAGTGAACTCAATATTTTTCTGAATTGATTTTCTCTATAATAAGTTTTTCCAAGTGCTGTTAACGAATGCACTATCTCTTGAAATCTGCAACACATATCGCAGATAGACTCATTCTCGTTCATTTTGAATAACTCAAACTGATTAACTAGCATTGATATTTTAGTTTGTTTAACTTTACTATTTCTTCATGAGCAACTTGTAAAGTTCTACAACTTTCATAAGCAGTTTTACATATAGATACTCTACTAAACTCATTCCTATCTGATGAACAAAATAACATATTCATGGCTTTAGAATTGCATTGTGTAGCAGTCTTTTGTTCATTTGTCCATTGAGAAAAAGCAGTTGTGGGTTCAACAAACTCATTTTGTGTACTATTCCATGTGTCTAATCCTACTGATTGTAAATATATTTTCATTCTACATGCCCAATATAAATAATTACTACCATTAAACAGTGGTGGTCTAATAGTGGACCGACCCTCTACAAAAGAACTACTATTGCTACCAGTGTTGGTTGCCATTATCACTATTTTCAAAAATCGGATTATGAACTTTTTGAAAGACCTTGCTCTGATACCAATTGTTAGGGATTGCGGAAATGGATCGTTAAGGCAAAACTAACACAAGAGGGGGTGAATAGTGTTTTTGAGAATTTAAACAAAATCTAAAACTTATATGGTCTACTATATGAATCAAACACCATAGAAACAATCACAGACACAGAATAAAACACAAACAAAAAGATAAACAGAAATAAAATGCAAAAATGGAAAGAACACACCAGATTTTTACTGGT
Source organism: Allium sativum (assembly GCA_030737875.1). NCBI lineage: Eukaryota > Viridiplantae > Streptophyta > Magnoliopsida > Asparagales > Amaryllidaceae > Allium > Allium sativum. Next base: position 559,867,943 of record CM060919.1, on the reverse strand, counting down.
TTGGGATTGCTCCTACGTCCAGTCCCAAGCAACGCTGGATTGCGCAGAGTTTTATTATTATATCAATATCCAATTACAATCCTCTCCTTGATTTAACGGCTACAAAGGATACCACCGCTTTCACACACACTTGATCAAGTATACTCTCCTTGATTTCACGGCTACAAGGGATACCACCGATTAAAACCTCCTTGATTTCAAGGCTACAAGGGATACCAGTAATTATACATACTACCCAAATAATTACAACAACCCTATAACTCTTGTATAACACTTTGATTCAAAGAGCAATAGTAGAGAGTGAGAAGAGAAGAAGTTTTATGAAAATAGAATTGAATTCGACAGAGTATAAGTGTAAAAATCATAAAAATGAGAAGATATAATGGTGTAAAGAAAGGAGATGAAGATGGAGAAGAAGAATTATGAAAAGAATTCGAAATCAGCCTCTATTTATAACATTTGAAAGTTTGCAGCATTTCTGGAGCGTCACAAATAATGAAAAGACATTTCCTTTCAATTTTCTAAATGTGACAGTTATATGTCGACATTTATATAAATGTATGTTGACATATCTCAGTACAAAATTGAAATTTGAGCATTTTTTAAGTGTGTTGATATATATATATATATATATAATTCTGGAAACTCTTGAATTAAAACATAGTGTTATAAATGAATATTATAAAGTAGGAAATCATATGAAAACGTAAATATAAACTATATAAACATATTTATAAAATTATAGAGTTAAAACTATATAAATATAAACAATATATAAAAGTATAAATATAAAACTTATAAAATTCGAGTTTGAAATCAAAAAGTAAAGTAAAAAAATAAAATAAAGAGGATAAAGATTGAAGATAGAATTTGAAAATAGAATTTGAAATAAGAATTTGAAAAAACAGAATTTGAACTTGAATTTGAACCTGAGTGCTATTTGGAGTCTAACATAACTAGACTCTATTACTATATTTATCTTGAACTCTTGAAATCTTGAATACTCATGAGTCTTGAGTAATCTCTGAATTTTGAATCTCTTATATCTTTAAACTGTACAGTTTTCAGTATAAATTCCTTTATATAAATACTGCATATGTATGTGTATATATATAATATAGATAAAAGTGTTAGTATATATTTTATAATCAATTAATATTGAAATAAGGTTGTTGCCATCAAAGCTCCATTCTCCAACATTATATATAGCAGATTACCAAGTATATTTATTGTTGGTTACGATAGTTTCAACAAGGTGAGTTACAATTAGAAAATTGGTCATCATTTCTAGTTTTCTTAGATGGATATGCACTCCACCTCTGTTATCATAAGCATGATTGTAATACTAAAGTATCCTAAGACAATCCAAGGGAGATTAAATTTTTGATGAACAACCTCAATCCAATTCCATAAACACAATCTTTTTTTTTCAAAGTTAGAACCAAGATAAAAGTGATTTCAATTTGAAATCCACCTTCATTTATACAAGCGCAATGAATGAATTGAAGGTTGAAAATTTGATTACGAATTAGCCAAATATTAGGGTCTAGAGGATCATGATCTATCATTACCATTCAAATTATTATCATTGATTGAATTCTAGTTAGATATATACTAACTATGGTAGTCTTTCGTATTCAAGTCATTTATCTTATGTTCAATAATACCAATTATACTTGTTTTTTCAGAATTTATCAAATTTTCTATATTCATTTTTCATTCAGGGGAATTTAAACCACTAAAATTCCATGCAACGATCATTGTTATAATAAAAATTGTAATAACAAAGTGAAGGATACACAGCTATAATGAAATACAATGCTTTACTGTAATCTCTCCCCTCACTAGCTTTTTTCTTTTCTTTTTGCATGTTCTGATGTTTTTTATTTTAAGCTAATTATCCCATTTTGAATTTCTACAAATATATTTTTCTATGAAAGAATTTTCTCTGCATCATCTACATCTTCATGAAGTGATTCAGAAATTTGATAGTCTTTTACAGGATCAGTATTGATTTCCTTTAGATCTTTTATTTTCTTCTTTTTTCCCTGATTTACAGATAGAAGAGGAACCGAAAAACTTTTTAGCAACTTCATGCAAAACCTATTCTTTTATTTGATTTGCAGCTTGCTTTCTTGTGTTTCCATTAATAGGCTCAGATTTATTTTCTAAGTCATTTTCTAAATCCATATAGTCCTTATTTGCACTAATCTTGTTTTCCTCAAAAGAAAATACACTCTTTAATTACTTGTTTAAGCTCTTTTTCATCAAGTAGAATTTTGTATTTTAGGATCAGCAAAAGTGATTTCAAGTTTTTCTTGCATGTTGACTTCTAAGGTTTTCTTTTCTTCTGTTCTAGCCTTTTCTTGTTGCACATCTTCTTTTTTCTTTAACTCCATGTTTTCTTTTGGTCAATTTTATTTTATTTTCTAATTTCTGGTTGTGTTTTTCAACGTATACTTTCTTGATGGCATAATTTTCCGATTGTTCCCAAAAATTTTGCAGTCTTTACATCTTGGTAGCACCCATTAATAATCATTTTTTTATTAAATTGTTTCCCCATCATACATTGTTATAACAGCTTCTTTAGGAAAATCTGTTTCTGCATTAATTTTCACTAAAATTTTAGCAAAATCCAGTCTTTGTTTCTTTGACCATATGCTTATCTAACTTTAGTGGGATTCCTCTAAAATTGCTATGGCATTATGTGCCTCTTTGTCCCGTAACAATAGATTTAGGCTTGAAGCCTAATCCATATTGGCTTTGATGACAAAATTTCTTTGTCCATTTTAAGTTTGTTATTCCATTTCTTCAGAATTATTAATTTTCCATTTATAAAATAAGGCCCCCCATTCAACACTTTGTTACAGTCTTTATTAAGTCTTATTATGAAGAAACCATTTTTTCCCACGAATATATCAAATGCTCCTGTTGAGTTCTATGCTTTGGAAAAATACGACTTAAAGTGATGATATGCTGACTTATTTCCAAAAAAATAGGAAATTAATGATTGGCTCCTTTTATTCTCTTTTACTGCCTTTTTCACCACTATTAGTTTTTTTTCTATTCAAGGCTAGTGGAGCCACATAATTCAGATCAAAATCGAAAGAAACCTCTCTGTTTTGACCATATCATCCCATAAAGAGGCTTTTTCATGTTTGATGCATCAGTTTAAGGTTGATTCTTTCCAATATTGGGTGAAGTATTTGATTTCTTGATTATGTTGGGCCTCTGATCTGAAATAATCTGATTACCGTTGTGTTTATGGTCAGCATTCCCATTATTGTGTTTATGGTCAGCGTTCCCATTATTGTCGGGTTTCAGTATATGATTTTGCTGAAATGGTACACTATTGTTCACTGTCTCCTTGAGATGTTCTTGATAATTGTATATTGCTCTTTTTTTGAGGAAAATTTTCTCATTTTGGTCATCCGTGCCTTTTGCTATCTTAAATGTTGCACTCTTTCTGCTTTTAACTCGCTTGAATCCATCTTTATCCACATCCTAGGGGTACTCTTTGAATAGTGGAGGATTGGGGTTGAGAGAAGAGGTTGAAGACAAAGGAAACAATGGTATGCTTGATCAGGCGAAGAAGACGAATGAATTTGCGAGAGTTTTTCTTTTTCTTTTTGTAACATGAACTTCATTGCTATTTTTAACAAACGCCTATTTTTTTCTTGCAATTTAGGCACATATTCGAGATCTCTAGCACACATTAAAGGGTCAACCCATTTGAAAGAGTTACAATACTCAATTTCCTTAGTGTACATTTTGTGGTTCATACGAAATACATCTGAAAAATCTAGTCCGATACTCTTTTCGTTTTTGCATAAACAACTATACACTCATCTACATAATGACAACGTGGATAAAGCTCTTTTAGCATAGTAGTAAGAACATGATGTAGATGCTCGTCTATAGTTCTGGAACACCCCGCAACCCCGAAGTATTCCCAATTAATGTCATACTAAGGATATAGAGCGTTGTAGGTATAAAGAAAGTAATCATAGAGACTAAGATTCATAGGACATAAAACAAAAACAACGGTAACATTTATTTGTCAATAACTTATTATTACAAAGCAACACTTTACACAAGATAAGTTTTAATACAGACATATGTCTTACATAATTTCTTCTCAAATCAGAGTATATAATAAAACATTTTCCCTCTCAAGTACAAATCCAAACCATGAAAAATATGGTGTCATAAAATCAAGTACACCAAATAGAAAAAAATAGAATCTTTGATATTAATCTTCCAAAGCCCCTACTATCGATCAATCTCTGCCTTATGAGCCTACTGAGGGAAAGAAAAAGGAAGAAAGAGGAGCGGGTCAGGCATAAAGTCTTATGAATGATGTAATTATTAGCATGATTGAGTAACATATAAAAATATACACAATACCATTTCTAGTTTCAGATAGGGAATGTGTACATACACAACTAAAATTGATTTCTGAGATACTTAAATTAGTTATCTAGTTAAACTATAATAACTCCTCGATTGTTTTCACTTTATCAATTCTGAACTTAAGCAACATGATTAGGATAATTTTCTAATACTACCCTTCGATCGACATCCTATTGATCATCAAACTAATACGGTAGTCGATGCCACTTATACTGAATCAACCCTGCCCGGATGTGAACTGGATCTTGTCCTTAACATAACTCGTCTACGGATTCACCTTCAGATAAACATCTATCTAGTGCTAGGACCCACATTGTATTCTCTACCATGATACGATGCACCACACACTTAGTCATCATTGTATGCATTGCCGCCAGTTCCTACTTCTAATTGGTCATTATTTATCATGATTCGGTAAGCATGTCTCCTCTTGAGCACTTCTAGTACATGCTATGAGTCACTTGTCTACCACAATTTGGCATGCATGTCGGATTTGCCGTTGGTACGGACTCCTCCAAACAATATCCTAGTTGCACCCTCAAGTTAGTCCCCATGACCGAGCTTTGTCTATAGGTCTGTTATCTACCATGATACAGCATTTGCCTCTGGTACCTACCCACACTATTTATCTATTTGCTCGTTATCTTCCACATTTCGACACATGCTGTTGGTACGGCCTGTAGCTATTTATTTATTAGTCGGTTATCTACCATATTTCGGCCTCTACCATTGGTACACACTCCCATTAGTTATTAAACTTTATTAGTCACTCATTTCCCCTAATTAACATTTGCTGCCGGAACGGACCATAACTAATATATTCTTATTAACTTATGCCTCTCATTTTTCCAAATCAGCCCCATTCTGATAGAAAGGACCATAACTAGTACATGTTTATTAAGCTTAACCTCTAATTTAAGTTTATGTCAATATTAAGTATTTCATCATTTCGTTCAACTATAACCTTCATGTTATAATCTTATTTGGAAATATGCAAAATCTGTATATTATGATTTCTTTGTATGTTTATATAATTTATCGTAATATAAATATTAAAAATATGTTCATTCATTTCCAATTACAACCCGTGTCATAATTTAATTGCAAATCTACATTAATTTGCCTATTTCAGTCCAATCCTCTTTCAGTTACAGATCAATATTTTATGCACGGTCTTTTGTAAATTTAGTCTCATATGTTTAATCCAAATTTACATAATTATTCCTTTAATTCTTTTTTCCGTGCACAAATAGAAAGGATTACATTAGTCGTCAAAAACACTTACATTTATAGATCTGGGAATGTTTTAGGTATAAACCAAAAACACGTATAGAGAATGTAAAAATAACTGACAAGCATAGATACTAAAAGAGGCAAGAAGACTGAAAGAATATCTTATGAAATTTGAATAAAATTAACCTAAAAGAGAAATACTGTAGAAATTAACTTATAGAGAAAGGCTTATAGAAAATACTAACTTACAAAAAACTAATAAAAACCATAAGAAAAACCATAAGAAAACAGTAAGAGAAACTACAGAACACTCAATAACTATTAGAGATGCCATTTTCTAAGTTATCAAAAATTTAAATAATTACACACTCACTTGTGGTCTAAGGAATTCCTCCGTGACCTATATAGATTCCATCTCCAAAAGGTGTGTGTATATATAAATATTTATTTTAATAAATCTTTTCCCTTAAAAAAATTAGGTTAGGTCAATCCCAAAAGAAGAGAGCCATAGGGAAAGAGATTGTGTTGTGAAGAATTGCAAGATCTATAGGTCTATTTATAGGTTAGACTAGAAATCTTAGGAAACTGGATTTCTGGATTAAATTTTGGCTAATCACATCACACGACCAATAGGAACTTGCCACATCAATAAAATTTTAAAACCAACAAATAAAATAACCGCTTCATTATTTAAAACCAACGAATCATCACACATATCGCTTTTGCGCGATCTGCGCCCAAACACATAGGTAGGTCGACCCACCCCCTACCTGGGTCGACCCACATCGGGTATATTATTATTATTATTTGTGATTTTATTTTTGACATAACTTCTTCATTCTGACTTAGTTTCAAACAAACCAAATCGACCACAAAATTACCACGGACCTATTGGTGCAATTCTTATAGCCAAATTCTAATTTTTTTTACAACTTATTATTTTATTAATTAATTCATTAATTAATTACCATGTCTTAAAAATTTGGCTTGTTACATTTTCTCCTTCTTAAAGGATTTCTTCCCCGAAATGTCCACAAATAGAAGATTGAGATAAGTATTTTCATCCAAATACATACAACCATCTACTCAAACATCATCCATTAGCATTAATTGTCCTTAAGTTTTGTATTGCTATTTATGTAGTTATGCAATGGTGTAGCGTGTATGTCTCAACTAATGCAAAAGATTAGGCGGTCTACTGATTCAGTTGACTGTTTTATGCAATTATGTTTAGGCTCAGTATCTAAATGTATGCAAAAATCCTAATAATAACATATAGTTCAATATGCGTGCTTCGACCATCATTCATATGCAACAATCATTTGATAGCCATTCATTTTATCAACTATGGAAATAAAGTAAAAATGCACGCACGTCAATATGCATATGCTCAGTGCCCTACTTGTAGATCATTAATAGTGCAAGTTCCAGTGGTTTTAAATGGTTATAGGTACTACGCCATTTAATTCAATATCATATATGTATCATTTTTATCTTTAAAATAATATATACAATGGTTAATCGAAATATATTTTAAGCGTGGTGTTAAGAGCACACCAATTTCCTCTTCCTAATATCACAACTAAAAATGCCACAAAAATTATCCTTCCACTCTTTCTAATACCTCACATTAAAAAATAGGGGCTTCCACCATTTATACTTATTTCTCCCTCTCAGATTCAATACATCCATTCTTTCTCTTTCGGAAACCCTAGACTGCCATGATTTTTGGTTTTGACGTGTTCATCCATCTTTTTCTTCATTGAATTTTACGCTATTACAAAATTGAGTGGATGCAAATAAAAATGTTGTAAATAAACATCAAATTTAGCAAAATAGTAGAAGATGAGAAGATTAATTATGAAGCCATGAAAAGCAGTAACGGTAAAGTAACGAATGAATTAGGGTTTTTGATTAGGGTTGTATATGTAATTATTTCAGCAATCAATGGTTGAGTGACAAATTATAAAGAGAACAATGTGGTATTAGGAAGCATAGAAAATTTAATGTGTTTTAATTTTCTAGTTGTGGTAATAGGAAGAGGAAATTGTAGTTTCCATAGCACCACATTATCTTAAAATGTCCCTTAAGCTTAGAAAGTTCTTAAGATTGATAGTGTGCTTTTTTCTATGATTAAATGCAATTTAAATACTATTGGCTTAGAATAAGTCAAATGATAATACTAGTCCTACTTAAAGTAGAATATAAAATAGTTTCTAGAAATTTAAAAAAATGTTGAATTCAGAGGATTGGCATACCAATGTTTCTTCCCACTCCATTTTGTCCACAACAGCTCAAACCCAACCATCGCCAAGTCCTCAAAAATAATTGCATCATCATCTTCTTCATCTTCTAACAAGAATAACCAGATGAACAGTCGAAGTTTACATCAAAAAGCACAATCAAAAGACTTGTTCTTTCAAATGAGTCAAGGACAAATCTCAATCTTGAATTGGACATGGACTTCTAGTCATATCCACGATTTGCGACTCATGTGGGTGGAAACTTCATATCAACACTGATTGATTTGTACTGAGAGCAATTAAGGCCAGAAATGGAAGTTTTGAAATTGATGAGTTTCAGGGTTAGCCATTTACCTGTAGAAGAAAAGAATAAAAGAGCTGTTAGACATGGATTGAATGCTAAAGAATTGAGTAAGAATAAGAGGTTGGATAGTTTTTATGTGAAAGATTTAAATAATGACAAGGAGTTTCAATTTGATGGTTGTAGTTTAGATGTTATGCTTTGCACTATCAACGTGCAGTATCTACAATTGCCAGAGAAGATGTAAATTATAACTTGAAAGAAAAAGAAAAATGAGAATTTTGTTCATGTAAAACATTTCTAGTTCAAAAGTAATTACAAAAACATGTTTGTTACTACAGGTAGAAATGAAGTTCTAAAGCCATATTAGTATTATTGAATAAAAACTAAGACATAAATAAAATAAACAAGAAGAAAAGGAGAGAGAGAGAGAACAAATTAGAACTATTTAATAAAACAAAAATAAAATAAACAAGAAAAAGAATGTGTGCGAGAGAGAGAGAGAGAGAGACAGAGTTAATGGTTTACTATGACTTGAAAACCTTGAGGGAAACTATAATCTCTCTTCGATGAAAAACTCGAAACCATTGAGCAGTCCGATTTAGGTTTTCTAGCATTGATTCTTTCAACATGGTCAAGGAGTAAAAAGTCCAATTCATCCTAGTGAAATGTAAATTTGTCATAAAACCAAAATTTTCCATGAAATGCTACAGATTTAAAGGGGGGAGAGAGATTAGTTGCGTGGATGAAATGATTAGTTGTCCTACAAAATATACTAAATAGTAGTTAAATTAGTTAGATTTGGCTAGTGTGTAGTCATTTATAGTGTAAAGACTTAGACGATGTTACAGGATAATGTAGGTTTATAAAAATAAAACACAAATGTAGAATTATCAAACCAATACTATTCATTCTATAATGGTTCAAAAGATTACAAAGAATATGAAAAATGACACAATTTGAAAATTACACAATATCACAAAAAGAGCGCGTTACCACTTAACTATAAATAAAACTTGCATCAAGTATTAGTTAACATGTGATTTCAACAATTATATTAGATCAGTCATAAAATAGAACTCAAGTGTTAGCTAATGCATCTAAGCAAGATAAAATATGTACCTAACAAAATATGAGCAGCCAATTCTAAACAAACTCTTATAATATCATATTTATTTTCCATATTTAAATGTTCCTTTTGAGATCATAATACAATGTTATTGATGAAGATTCCACAAGCAAAATTCAAGCTTTCTAGTATGCTTACTGTCAAGTATTATGAAACTTCACCAAACCTCAAGCAGAAATGTTCCAATTAGAAAAAGGCAAAAACCTATTTCAAATGTTATCTAATCTAAACCAAGTATTATGGAAATAAATAAAAAATCAGTTGAAGTGCTTAGTTAGCAAGGGAAGACCAACTTTAAATGCTATACGCTATGTGAACATTATCATCATTTGGTTGTTTTGATGTATTCATGTAATAACTATCACATTAGGGATATCAGAGTGAGGGACAATGGCACTAACTGATGCTTTTAATTTCTTTATTTTTCGTTAAGTACTACGCACACTCATAGGTTCAACAAGTTAGGTACTAGGTATGGGTCGGGTTTTTAGGACCCCATTGAGTCTTATATACTATTATGCAATGTTTGCATCGTATGCTAACCATCAAATTCAGGTCTTGTCTTATAGAAATTTGAGTCAAATCTTGATTTTTTGAGTTAGTCCAGTCAAAATTTACTGGTTTAGGATATCAGGTCCTGATTATGATTATCTATCCAAATATAATTAATTAGGATGAAAGATAGGAGCAATAATATTTTCAAAGTGAAGAATATACATCAAATCCAATATTGAGAGAAAGAGAGAGTTATAATATGATAAAAGGAAAATTACATATTAGCATTCTCGAATTAGCGCATCCTTACTAATAAAATGAAAGAGTGCTCTCTCACAATACTCTTACAGGATATGCTTGCGTTCGTCTTCCTAATCTAACTTTTAACTGTACGTGATTTCAGTTGGAAACAAATCAATATATCTTACTTCAACTTAACATATTAATTGGATTATCTATATTTTTAACTAATGTTAGGCATGACATGTTATTCAACGAGTACAAAGTGAATTTCTTTAATTAAATGTAAATAAATAAAATATTGAAGAATACTTTGAAAATTTTCCTATATAAATGGTGCTATGTTTGGATTAGTTACTCCATCTTGATAAGTGACATCTGGATATACAAAAAGACAGTTTACAAAATCAGAACATGTTTCATTTTAATGAGAGAATCAAATTGCATCATCATGGTAAGTAATTTCAGTAAGGAATGATATTACAATTATTAAACACCCAAATTGGTGCCATGCCTAGGTCAACACCAAGTTGCAATAGGAAAGAACTTGTTCTAAGTATATGACTATCTTTTGCCCATCAATAAATGTGACACAAACAATGGTGAGTTGTAAAGATAAGACTGGTTTTCTTTTGCATTTGAACCTAAATATTACACTGATCAACATTATTTATCTTGATCATTCCAACTGATAATGAGACTATTCTATCCGATCAAACTAGTGAAGACATTTAAAATGGTTTGATATATCAAAAAAAGCATAGCAAATAAGTTAATATAAAGGTTCAAATTGAATCAGAAGCAAAGTAATTTTAAGGAAAAAAAATCATTAAATATTGCTTAATACTCATCCCACCATGGATGTTTCATGTACAAAGAAGTGAAAAAAAATATTGTAGACAAATAAATATCTAATTATGGACAATAAAGTTCTAATTTTAGAAGCATATTAGTATATCTCATATTCTAGCATTTGAATATATCATGGTCATGACTGAATTTGGATATTAAATTCAATGATGGTAGGATTAATATACTTAGATTAATCTGATGGTTATCATATATACTAGTCTCACAATGTTAAAAAAGATATCATAGCTTCAAATGGAATACTACTATGATTAAATTCAAAAAATCTAGTTTAGCATCCAGTATGTCTTAGAAATAATAAATCAAAATGAAGATTCGTGCATATCTTGTTTAACTATTTATATATCGGGTTTTTACCATTAAAATAATATTTATTAGCAAACAGAGTACAATATTTCTTATGCCTAACTATTAGCTTACCAGTTCCACCCTTTCTACAAAAATGAACTATAATTTTTTAGCACTCCATCAACTGGTTTTCATTGTAACTAGTGAAAAATTCAAAGGTCTTAGTCTATACTTTGAACCCTTCAAAGATACACTAAGCAGTAAAAATTTCAGAGGCAGTCAAGATCCAATTGGTTTTATGCACAAATTAGGATTTGGAAAAATGATGAAAATGAGTAGCGAATTAGGTTTTGTGCAAATCCATATGTAAACTTCATATTGAAACGCTTAAAATGAGACGAACTCAGATGAATCCATATCGACGATGAGTAGCACGATGAAATCTTCGATCGATGGAGAGGACTTGCGCGTATTCGATCAACTACGAAAAGTAGTGATGTGTTAAAGAGGATTCAATTGAATAGGAAGAAAAGTAGCGCGATGAAGACGTTGGATGAAATGTGAAGTGGAAGATGAGAAATTAGGGCACATAATTTTTTGAAGTGAATACAAATTTAAACACTGGAACTAAAATGAGAAACAACACAACTAAAATGTTGGCGGCAACTTTTGGCTGAACTGAACATGTATGGCGGTGTAAGCACTTATATTCTAGATGCGTTAAAAATATAGAATAAAACAATAGAAATTGCACTTGATTTTGAACGCCGTTAATAAATGCAACCAAATCATATTTCCTTGTAGTGATAACATGTTCTATTAACATTTTCAACCAAATCCTACCATCTGTAAGTTATATTCTAAGACCTACCATTCCCAAGAATACTCAGAAAAAAGATTTTAATCAAAGGAAAGAGCGGATGATAGAATGTCTAAAACAAAATGCTCGTAAAAAGATTGCTGGTAAGAAACTTAAATTCTTCGAAGACACCCAAATTGCTATATCTCGGTTCTAAAATTCCAGATCCTATTCCACCTTCCAAGTAGAGTCACTCTTACCATGTACATATTCCAATTTCAGGTCTTTACCTTTACGATCTCATATTCATCTATTTGTTCCACTTATATTGTCCAACCCATAAGAACGCATTTCTTTCAAAACTTGATTCTTGTCCTTTAAAATCTTATTTTAAAAAAAATTAGCAAGAAAATTTACTACCTATAGAGTTACAAACCAATTCCTTTTTAGAAAAATAAAAATAGTTATTTCCATGAAATTAGGAGTTTTCTAACAAAAATGTTGGATCTTGAAATATCTATTTCTAAAACCATATATATGTATACACCTTATATATGTATGTGTGTTGGGGGGGAAGGGAGGGGGCTAGACTCAAAGTGGGCCTAAGTTTTTTTTCTTTCTCAAAATACCCTTCTTCAAAATTCTTTGCTTGGAACACAATTATTCATCCTATCGTTAATTGATTATCTTCTAGCCAAATCTCTTGCTTATTTTAGTTGGTCGTCTTATAAAGATATATTCTATCAACTCGATTCTTATAATTAGGCATAAACTTATCCTCATACGATATTTTTCTTCAAATGAAATTTCTAGGATCTTTATCTCATGCCCAAATGACAGGTGATCACTAAACTCTCGATCATTGAGCATAACTAATGGTGAAATTCGTCCTCACATCCTATCAGAATTTTAAGGTATTTCCGTGGAAGCTACATGAATTCCTCTGCCAAAATCCAATAATTTAATGTCAACTACATTCTTACTCTTACATATAGCACAAGAAAAACAAAAATCATCGGATACTAAAATTTAGTTAATCTTTATTGTCTTAAATTACAATTTCTTATAGGGAACAATAAACCAATAATCTATAGTCATTGAAGTTTCAAACCTTTCTCATAATAGGTACGCCCTCATGGCCTAACTGAAAAAATGGTAGCAATTATTCCAAGGTAACTACTTTCAGTGGCCCTCTTATTGTATTGATTAGAACTCTAAAAAGGTAGTTTCCAAATTTGGGTCCATAGAACCTAAACATCTCTTGGTGCGGTAGGTCAAGAAAATTTAAATTTGAAAAAACTCTCAATAACATTCCCATAATAATTCACTGATCCAAGAAAACTCCTTATTTTCCAAAAGTGATCCTCAGAAAACTCAGTCTTTGATCCATGTGCTTATACGACACTGAATTCCTCAATTGAATGCCAAAATCTATCCCTTGCTATTCTTTGGTCAGACCAACATGTCATCTACACAAACGGCTACCAACTTACTCCAAAACCTCACCAAACACCCTTCAACACAAGTCGATAATTAGACTTAGGCACAAGCTAGTCCAAAAAGGGTATGGAAATTGCTCTTAAAATCCATCGAATATTCAACGAACAATTTCACGTCTGATCCTTTCCAGCATTCAAAACTTAATGGAAATCACTAGCAAAGAAATTTTGCTATAGGATGATCTGGTTGCCTCTAAATAATCAAAAAGCCCATCTAATTGTGGAGAAGAGTAATGGTTCTACTAAAACAATTTACTTATGATCATTACCGAGTCAAAGGAACTATTGTCTTTATAGCAAAGATGAGTGATGCCTCTCATCCAATAATGCTTGCTCATACCAATCTTTTCCAAAAGTTCCTTAATTTATTTTTCTAAAATCTTTCTATTGCGGCTTAAGTCCAGCGACTTCCTCAAAATACATGCGGAAAGCTCCTATCACTGGTACTAAACTCAATCTACCAAAAGATAGGTCTAAGAAGTGAAATAATCAACTTCAGCTGATTTTTCACAGGTTAATCCTAAGGTGTGTCCACCATGCATACCCCCACGTAACCATCCTCCTCTTAGTATCTGAGATGGCTTCCCATATATCTAACATGTTTAAACTTCAAACTAATCCATGCCTAGTAATGTTATAAGCACTTTATATCTAAAAAACCTCTAACTATAGATATGAATACTCTCATTTTTCACTTAGAACTATGTGCTTCACTGGTAATGCTATAGTTTTAGCACTGCCATAGTTACAAATCCAAAAATCAATCTCTCTTCTAGGAGGTAACCTCTTCCAATATTCGGAAAATTTAGCATAGCAGGAATTGGGTCAATTTTTCCTAGAGAAGCACTAAGGAAAAAAGGAAAACAAACAAGGCTGACTGTAATAACCCGGAAATTCTGAGCCAGTTCAAAATTTTTATTTTGGCAACTTCGACGAATTTTGAATATTTAAAATGGATTATTTTAAATAATATTACAAGAAATTTATTTTGAATATAATTCGAACGTATATATTATATACGCCGTCATTAGAATATAAATAATTATATATAATTATAAAAGGAATTGAAAATGGCGCGGTAGTTCGATAATTCGATTTCAAACTTCAATTGAATGTACCGGGTGCAAAACAATCCGGATTTTGGCGAAACCAAAAATAATAGGATCTATATGAAAATATCTTTCCAACGAATCTGAAAAATCGAAATTTCATAGCGGGAATCAAAAGCTATGCCCAGTTGAAAATTCAGAATAGTCGCTATGTAAATTATACATGGCCCAAAAAGTCAAATTTTGCATACGGATGAATTTGGACTCGAAACCGCTTTCATTAAGTTCAAAATGCCGTTTCGAACTCCGAAAAGTATAAGCATCGATATATTCCGATATCCGGAATAGTGGTTATGGGCTGGAGTTGTTCGGTTAACAAAACATAGCCCTTCAAAAGTGAAATTTTGCATACGAGCTCAGAATTCGACGAGATAAATTTTTATGGATTCACAATGACAAATTATTGTTGAGTTCCAAATGGCGCGTCGAACGGAGTTAGTATGTGGCCGTGCGAGCTGAAACAGTTTTGGGTAAAGCGAGCAGTCATTTTACAAAGGAACATTATTGATACGACCTCAGAATTCGATTTCGCTTTTTTTTTCTGGATTTGTATTGTCCAATAATGGTTAAATCCAAGGGGGCATGATTTTTGGTATTAGTGTGTGAGCGTGTGAGAAGAAAAGGTGCGCCAAAATCGCATTTTTAGAGCTTATCTGAGCATTTTTGTGATTTTTTTTGAATGGTCAAACGAACCCGGAATTCGACGAAACTTGTTTCGTTGGACTCGTCTTCATGTCTACTATCTCGTGTCCGAAATCCGCGGCCATCGGAGATCGCTAGCGTTCAGGCGATACGCGAGAAACTAGCATATAATCACTTTTACTCCATTTTTCTCTTCATAATTTCAATTCTCTCTTCCTCTTCAAAAAACTCAAAAATGGAGTCTCCTCCACCACCACCGCTGCCCCTCCTCCCACTGCCGCCACCGGCCTCCGGCGAGACGCCGCACCCCCTCCTCCTCCTCTTCCTCCTCTCTCTCTCCCCTCCTCTTTCTCTCTTCCAATCGCAAACCCTACGAGCCAACCACCACCACGGCCACCACCGCTGACCACCAGCGGACTCCCCATGTCCAATCAGGTCCGACGCCCCCCTATGGCCACCCAACTCCGGCCGTGGGCCCCGCTACACCCAAAAATCCATTTTCACCAAAAATCCCATTTTGCAAATAACACTCTGTCACCATTTCGCGAATAACTCCCAAACGGTGCGTTTTTGGCCAAAGTCCTTCTAAACCAAAGTTGTAGAGCACGAAATTCTCTTCGATTTGGCTATATATAAGTCATGTTTTGGAGTTCGGAGCTGCTCGGAAAACGCGTTTGAAGTCTGCTGTTCAAAAGCGGTAAAACTCGTGTACTTTCGCGAATTCTGGCGAATTGGAGCATTTTCGGCAAAAAGACCCTTAGGAGAAAGTTGTCCGGAATGGCGCGTTTAAGCTAGAAAAAAGATGGTGTGAAGATTGAAACTCGATTGCAAAGTCTAGGACCCGAATAGCGAATCCGGGCATTGGAAAAAAAAAGTGAGTTCTCCATTTTAAAGTTTCTACAGTTTTTGACATATGAAGTAAATAAAAATATGATCTTTATATTATAGAGAGGATAAAAATCTGATTTTTAACTTATAGAAGATATAAAGATAAGATTTTTATATAATGTAGATAATAAAAATGTGATTTTTATACATGTAGTGGCTACGGGCAACGAAAATGACAAAAGGCGAGAACGACAAGATTTTCTACATAAGAAGAGTCGAGATGATTGGATTAGCTATCGGTGAGAATTTCTCACTCAAAATTTCTTTTTCTAGTTATATATATATATATATATATATATATATATACTAGGATGCAGACGGTGTTTAGTAGCACCCGACACAATCGTCCACAGACCATGGACTTGTTTGTTTGGTTGCGTAGTTGGTTAGATTATTTGGTTTGAATTGAATTGTTTGGTGAAATGGAATGGATTTGATTGATGTGTGAATGGCGTAGGTCTTCACTAGACCGGGGATAAGACTAGGCCTTGTCCCGTTTCTAGTATCGTGCCGTTATGCCGCCGAAATTTTCTAAAATAAGTTAGAAAAATAAAAAATATCATTTTTATTTTGTAAATGAACTGAATAGAAATTCATGTGTTGAAATAAAATATTTTATCGTTAAAAATATAATTTTTAACGTGGAAGTGGATAAAATAAAATATTCATTTACAAACCGGACGATTTGTTTATGTACACCTATTTGAAGGACATTGATTGGGACGATAAATTTTACACATCGCCCAACTGCACAAATAAAATCTGTGTCCGATTGTTTGAAACCCCACATGGGTGTTGGGATGAAATTTGAAGTTCACTCATCCTGATTGATTAAATATGTCGATCGATCGATTGATAGGCTGTTATAAGCGTTAGATATCTATATTTGATGCTTATACAGTGTAGTGCACTTTGGTTGATGGTTGATTATTTTTCAATGCTATTATATACGTGTGATGTATGAAAATCCATATAATTAATATTATATGGTGATTGATTGGGCCTCATTCCAATTTAGAAAATAAAGAATATTATAAAATAAAGGTTCATGTGTTGACCGTACTCATCCGTTGAGATTAGTCATGTGTTGAATGAAATATTTTAATAATAAAATTTACATCTTTATCAATATAAAATAAAGGTTCATGAGTTGACCGTACTCATCCGTTGAGATTAGTCATGTGTTGAATGAAATATTTTAATAATAAAATTTACATCTTTATCAATATAAAATAAAGGTTCATGTGTTGACAGTACTCATCCGTTGAGATTAGTCATGGGTTAAACGAAATATTTTAAAAATAGAAATATTTGAAATAGAATATTAGAAAACAGAAATATATGAAGCCGTGTTGATTAGATTGACGCCATTTTGACGTGAACGATATTTATATCGATTTTATTCATTTTAAAATGAATATTGAAAAGTGATTTCGAAATCAAATATTTTGAAATGAAATTTGAATTAGATATAATAGAAAACGAATTGAATATATAACGAATTGAATTCGAATTGAATATATAATGGATTTGATTTCAATTGAAAATATAATGAATTTGAATTGAATAGAAAACGAAATGAATTTGATTTGAATGTAAAACGAATTGAATTCGAATTGAATCTATAACGAGTTTGATTTGATATGAAAAGAAAACGAATTTGATTTCAATTGAATATATAACGAATTTGATTTCAATTGACTATATAACGAATTTGATTTGATTTGAAAAGAAAACGAACTAGGTTTCAATTGAATATATAACGAATTTGATTTGATTTGAAAAGAAAACGAATTCAAATTGAATTGAAGGCGAATTCGAATTGAATTGTAAACGAATTGAAATGAATTCAAATTGAATTGAAATTTGAATTGAATTCAAATGAATTTTAAAACGAAAGTATAAGGAAGAATTCAATTTTGATTTGAATTGAAGTGGAAGTTGAAATTGTTTTTGAAACAAATTTAAACCTATTTATAAAATTCGTTTTAAATAGAAATCGACGAAATATATATTATATATATAATAAAATGGCCTGAATAGAACGCGCCACGCCGCGGCAGTTCGTGAATTTCGACCATTTATTTCAAACAGACATTACGGGAGATCCGACTGTCGGATTCTCCTAAAACCGGAACCGTTGGGTTCATATCGAAAAGAGCTTTCTAACGAATATTAGAAATTTGAAATCTAATGGTTGGATTTGGAGATACGTCCAAATCAAATTTGGAAAAGGTCGCTGTAAGTGCAGTTCGATGGCCGTTGATGGAAATCGACTGTACGGGCCTTGATAAAATTACTAAAAATAGTAATAATTTGTGTAAAATCATAACAGACGATTTGAGAAAAATTGGGATGAAAAACTCCATATTTGAAAAGATAAAAATAGATTTTTATCGAAATGAACTAGTTTTGAACTGAAATTAAAACCCATTTATTTTTAAATAAATAAATTGGGATTGAAATAGAATTGATTTATGGGTTTATCGTGAACGGTGTTTTAAATAACATTTGTTCTTTAACCCGATAATAAATAGAATGTGATTTGGGTTTATCGTGAACTGCGTTTTAAACAACATTAGTTCTTTAACCCAGTAAAAGGAGTTTTAATGAATCCGCAATTAGATTGAAATGTGAATTGATAATTTGAATTATCAAATTTGGAAAATGAGAGAGGATGGAGTATTACCAGTTTTGCTCCAAAGCGATAGTTAAATCTTTAATTAGATTTGAACGTGAAATGGTAATTAATTTTACCGATAACACCATAGTATTAGATATGGAGTATTACCAGTTTTGCTTCATGGGATGAATAGGTTGGGATTGGGAAATAAAATAAATAATTACTTCAGTGTGGTTTGCTAATCTCGACTAGTTTGGAAAACCATAATTTGGTTTGATACGACATCCAATGGAAGATTAAAGAATAAATTTAAAGAATTTATCTTTGATAAAATTAATGGGAACCTTTCCCTAAGAATATGAAATTTAGAAACTAGTTGTAGGTTAGTTAAGAAGAATGGTTTCCTGGATATTGATCTGATGTTGGTTTCGGCCTTCGGGGTTAATATTTGGCAAATTGCTCTCTTACTGATTTACGGTTAGTGACTGATGAATTGGAATGAGGCGTATGTTGTGTTTGTGTAACATTTGTTTTCAATATACGCGGGTTGTTCGGAAAGACCGGGTTTATACCCATTCTGAATAACCGATTCGACGATATGTCGAAGATGAAGACGGTGGTTGAAGACCGGTAGTCTTCACATCGTTTGGATTAATACTGACGATCCTGATTGGGCTGTACACCCAAGAGGATGGAAATAGTTGGTGGTCGTCCAGACGTACTTGGAGATCGATGGATATGCGAGGAAAGAGCCTCCGGTTTCGTTCAGACCCAGAACGAACTTGTAAATGGATTGTGTGTCTGACATTGGATTTTATTCTGTGTTGATTGATTTCTATTAAATATACATCTGTTTGGCGGCGAAGAATTTGTTCTTTTGCTTAACGCCCTTCTCTGAGACGTACGAGCTCAGAGGTTGTATATCGAAGGACATCATTCGCATGGCATGAATTGCCTGTGTGGCACGCTAAGATGCAATGATCAAGGCTTTTGTTGAAAAGCAGAGTCTTGTGGTTGATGATCAAAGCACGGCCTACGTGGCAGCTTTGTGTATAACGTGAATTCGCGAGCCTCACACCTCGGTATGAGTCAAAAACGGGATACGGACTGCAGGGAGAGCACGACGTTTCTTTCTAGCTTTGGTGGTGTCAGTGACTTACCAGCCCTGACATTTATATACTTTTCACCTTTGTGGTTGTTGGATGAGGCGCCTCGATTTAGGTCTGTAAGGACCGGGAAACGTGTGTTCAGGAATAACTAATCCTCAAACGTAAGAGAGGACCTGTGACGATCCCAAAATCTGAGGGGCGGTATTAAGAATAATCATAGGGAAATAACACATTAATCATCATAGCAGAGAACAGATAATAGCAGAAACAATAAATAAAATAATTTTACATGGATATGACAGCGGAATCACAATATGTAGGATATCAGAATAGCATAACGTGGGATATACTTAGTAAATAAAAAGGAAAGTGATCAGTCATCATCTCCAGAGGCGGAATACATACATGCAGTGAGACTTAATAAGGGTATCAGTCTACATCGCCGAAGGCGGTACATATACATACAATAAGAAGTACAGAAAGTAAATCAGTCTGCATCGCCCGTGGCGGAATCATAATATAAGTATAGTAATGGCGGAAAATGTCCAAGTCATCTCTGTGAAGTCAGCCTCGCCATGAGCCAAAAATGCACCCTATGCAGCAGTGCAGAGCCAAAAACAACCTGTCACCTGTGTACTAGGCTGCCCGTGTGAAAATAAGGGCACCCGCGTTTGCAAAGTGAAACAAACAACGAGTCAGTCATGGGGACTGGTATGAGGAATCTATTTAACAGTTAAACAACAGTAATAGCAAATCATAGGACCATGCCACTTTCGCGGAACGGGTTTACTCCAGTGATTGCTAGTGCATTTAAAACAAAGTAAATTCTTTTAAAGCAACGCAATGCTTTTAGAAAGAATGAAGCCAGTATAAGACTCAGGTCCCATCATACAATGCAACGCAAGCCGGAGGATAGAGTTTTACCTTATAAGGGCCAAATATGCTTGATACGTATAAAGCAAAATCATTTGATATTATTACTAGTGCATATATGTTTCAAAAACGAATAGCATCATAAATATCAATCATAGGCGACATGAGCGTCCCATGCCACTATGTCACCACATATAAGTTATAATCGAATCCGTTATCTCGTATTGGAAATTTGATTTCCGTCATGAGTCAAGGCAAGGGGCAAGCTCTCCTCCGCTTCGAGACACTCTAGCAAATGCCTCAGGACTACGCACTCTGGGTAACCCTGGATTCTCCAAGGCCGGTCCTCTCTTACGTTTGAGGATTGGCAATTCCTGAACACACGTTTCCCGGTCCTTACAGACCTATATCAAGGCGCCTCGCATTCCAACAACCACATAGGTGAAAAATAGATATAAATGTCAGGGCTGGTAAGTCACTGACACCACCATAGCTAGAAAGAAACGTCATGCTCTCCTTGGGTCCTTATCCCGTTTTAGACTCATACCGAGGTGTGAGGCTCGCGAATCTACGAAATACACAAAGCTAGGCCACGTAGACCTTGCTTTGATCATCATCCACAAGACTTTGCTTTACAACAGAAGCCTTGATCACAGCATCTTTGCATGCCACATAGGCAGTCCACTCCATACGATTGATTTCCATCGATATATAACCTCTGAGCTCGTACGTCTCAGAGAAGGGCGTTAAGCAAAAGAATAAATTCTCCGCCGCCAAACAGATATATATTTAACAGAGATCAATCAATATAGAACAAAATCCAATGTCAGACACACAGTCCATTTACAAGTCCGTCCTGGGTCTGAACGAAATCGGAGGCGTCAAATTCCTCGCATATCCGTACAATCAACACATACGTTCAGACGGCTACTACTTCCGTCCCCTTCCGGTAGCTACTCCGGTCAGGAACCTCAATAGCGCCCATCCAACTGATACGAAGATCGTCGGTCTTGAATCGTCTTTGCATTTTCCAATTCGAATCGCTCGATAAATTATTTGAAATGAGGGTTAGCTCGGCCTTTCCAAATAATTCACGTCATTAGAATTTAAATCGATTCATTTTATGGTTATATTATTCGACATCCATCTTTCAGTTATTTAGTGTTATTTTCGTATCAAACACATACAACCATCAAATATCAAACAATTCAAGCCCAATTGGTTTAATTTCCATCAATGTTGCTTATAATATTTTATAACGATTTTTCGCCATTTTTATTTATTTAAAAATGGCCATATTTAATTAAACGACGTTTCAGGTCGTGCCGTGGCACTGGCGCTGTTTTTCTCCTAATTTGTTTCACACATATCGGAAAATCTAACCGTTGGATTTCTACAAAGTCTATATCAGTGGGAAGATATTCCCAAAGCGAACCCAACGGTTCCAGTTTCGTGAGAATCCGACGGTCGGATCTTCCACACTAGTCGTTTGAAATTACGGTTTCAAAATTCGAACTGCAGCGTCGTTATTCGATTAAATTAAATTAAATTTATATTTATATATAAATATAAAGGACTCTGACGCTGTTTTTCTTCAGATTTGAATTAAACATTCCGGACAATCCAACCGTTGGATTTTTACAAGGTTGGTGCCGTTGGAAAGATATTTCCAAGGCGAACCCAGCGGTTGTGGTTTCGGGAAAATCCGATGGTCGGATTCCTCGTACTAACCGTTTCAAATTACGATTCCGAAACACGAACTGCACGGCCTCTATTCCTTTTAATTATATTTATATTCTTATATATAAATATAGTTCATTCTATAATTTCAACTATAGTTCATTCTATATTTTCAACTTCGTTTTCACTTCAAATTTTTCACTAACGCCTTAATATTTTGAAAAATTTCGCCATAACCTCCTTTGTACGGGGAGGGGTTTGGAAATTTATTGGGCCGTATTAGGTACCCAATAAATCCTAAAAAGCATTCACATATTTATAGTGATATATTTTGGTGTTTACGGGGGAGCATGTACTAATAATCAGTCCAGAGAATAAATTCCCGTCACCCCGTTTCCGTGTGGAAATAAATAGTCCATGTGTTGTATCTAATAACTAGAGCGACGTGATTATTGTCAACTCCAGACCCGTGTGGGGTTTTTATTAATCTGGCAATTTATCGTTATAATTTATATAGTAAATATCAGTCATCAGTTCAGCCTGTAGTACATAGTCATCGCCATACAAGCCTCTTGCTTGTATGGTAAATCTTCCACCTCGTCACACAAACTCCAATTGCTTATGTGGGATATGATGAAGTATGCCTATCTTCAAGAAGTATGCCATGTAGTGTAGTTCAAAATTAATTGTTACTATCCTATGGCGTTATTTATTATTTCACACAGAAACGCCAGCACTCCGCATCCAATGGCATTCACAGGAGTTGATATATAAATAAAATTGCGCAGCCAACTCATCAAGGTTTACCTATTTGTCGGGCACGCAAATAATTTCTTTACTCTACAGCTAATCCATTTTTCCTGTTCAACACATGTATATATATATGCAGAACAAAGCTAATAATAATATTTCTAATAAACTATTATTTATTTCAACACGTGTGTATTTTTAACTAAGCGTATACATGATAAAAGAAATATTTTAATCATCAAAAATATTTATTCGACACGTGTGTATTTTTAACACTTCATATACATGATAAAAGAAATATTTTAATCATCAAAAATATTTATTCGACACGTGTGTATTTTTAACACTTCATATACATGATAAAAGAAATATTTTAATCATCAAAAATATTTATTCGACACGTGTGTATTTTTAACACTCCATATTTACTATAAAAAATATAGTTTTCATTGTCGATTCATTTTATTTTTAAAAGATGATAACATTCAACACATGAACTTCAACTCAACGAATGAATTGCAACTCAACACATGAATATTCTATATAGTCTGTATATTTATAAAAATGTGATTTTTATCGCTGAAGCCATTTGTTTAAATTCAAATAATATTCAACACATGAATTTCAACTCAACGAATGAATTGCAACTCAACACATGAATATTCGATATAGTTTGAAAATATATAAAAATGTGATTTTTATCGCTAAAGCCATTTGTTTAAATTCAAATAATATTCAACACATGAATTTCAACTCAACGAATGAATTGCAACTCAACACATGAATATTCAATATAGTTTGAATATATATAAAAATGTGATTTTTATCGCTAAAGCCATTTGTTTAAATTCGAATAATATTCAACACATGAATTTCAACTCAACGAATGAATTGCAACTCAACACATGAATATTCGATATAGCATATGTAAATAATTTCAATGAATGAAAATTATTCTAACACATAATTATTTCAGAAAATTTCGGCAGCATAACGGCAGGGTAGTTAAAACCGGGACCGTCCCTAGTACGGCTCCTCGCTCTACCTTAAAACCTCGCGGTTTTTTACAATGGGGATCATGCATCTAGTTCGCACGCAGGCGGCATGTTTTATTTTCAATTCCACAACCCTATTCTATTTTGTTTCAACCACTTGAGGGTATTTTTCAACCACAAAGGTATTTTTCAACCATAATATCAACCACAAACAATTATTTCCAACCATTCGTCACACCATATAATATCACGTCAATCACAAGCAATAAATATCGTCCATGGTCTGTGGACGAGGGGAGTATATATATATAATATAATAATTCACTTGCATTTCATCACAATTCAAAGCATATATGTTTCAAACAACGCTTGTATAATTTATACATCGCTAATATAACTTATACAACACATGTACATGAGGTATACAATGCGTATATAATTCACACTTCGCTTATATAATTTATACAACGCGATTTCATTCACACAGATAATTTAGATTCCTCACATTGGTTATTGCGGTGCTAAAAATCGTAGGAAGGTCAGAAAAATCCGCGGCTTCTTCTAGAATGTAGAGAGCCTCCTTGCGGTCACGGTGTCTCCTGTTTCATTGAATTTCGTTAACATAGCAAAAAGATACGATTTTTACAAGTTTGCAACGCTTTATAGTGTAAAAATCAGTTGAAAATGGTTTTAGCCGTATGCCTCTTTTTATTTCGAAAACTAGGGTAAACCTTTTCGGCAAAACCACGAAGCTTTAGGATGAACGGCCAGCGCTGCGTCGAAGAGGAAGGAAAGAGCTTCCCAATGCCACCTGAGATGGTCAGATCGACGCTTCCTAGAGGGCACGGCGGCGGCGCGAAGTTCGGGGTTTCCCGACGCTATAACTCCCTCAATACTCAACGATAATTCGTGAAATTACTATGGATTATAGACACACGTGTGTTTCAGTTTTATTTGTAGAGCCTAGTATGGCGACATAGTGGGATGGGGCACTTATGCCGTCTATGATTTATATTTATGATTGAAATTGTTTTGACACTATACACTTATTATAGTATCAAATGATTTGTTTTAAACGTATCAAGCTTGTTTGGCTGTTATAAGGTAAAACCCTATCCTCCGGCTTGCATTGCATTGTGTGATGTGACCTGGGTCTTATAATAGCTTCATTTTTCGAAAAAGCATTGCGCTATTTATTCTATGCACTGGTATTCTTGGGAGGAAACCCGTTCCATGTTATACGGCATGGTCCCTTGAATTACTCTCTTTTAAAGTAAAGTTTTAAATAACAGTTTTAATTCTCACACCAGTCACATGACTGACCTGGAGTTTATTGTTTTAACCTAAACTCTGGGTGCCCCTATTTTCGATACGGGCAGCTAGTAGTTTTGGGTTTTGCAGATTTATATTCACAGGATCCTGATTTACAGCTGGAATGATATCCGGAAAGCTCTGTATCCGTGTATCACCTTCAGTTGTGCTTTGTATTATTTTCCGCTGCTATGTAATTTATTGTAATCTCTGATATTTGTCGAATGTAATTTATTCATTTATACTCTGTATATTCTTGTATCTGATGGAATTGTTGTAATAGCAATGAAATGTTCTTCTATTTGCGTTCTGATTTGTCTTGTCCTCACAGTAATTCGTTCTTTCTCATCTCTTCGGAAACCGGGGAAGTTCGGGTCGCTTCACTGACCCCTCGGGTTGCAAAATCCCAAAAGTTCATTTATTGTATATCATACCCCGACAATTCTCCTTTTGAAGTCAAAATATCCCTATACATGGCTAACTAATCTATCATTGATAATTTGTTATCTCGAAAATCTCAGAATATTAGCATCCCAATAAAACTTTACTATTAGTGCCAAAATATGAGTTAACTTGTTATATGTCTAACCTATCTAGATCTAAAACTAACTAATACCCGAAAATGCCTCAAGCATCCCCTATATAAAATCTCTAGTTTCAAACCCCTACTCATCATAAATAACCGTGACGACCCTTCTAGGGTTTTAAGAAATAACTACTAGATCTAGAAAAGTGCCTAGGTGCAAACAGTCAATTTGTGACACTAATGCAAACTTGGAGATTCATATATCTATAAAGGACGGCTTCGTCAGGCCTACAATATAGAAGCTCTACATGATCCATCTTGTAACAACCCGGAAATTCTGAACTAATTTAAAGTTTTTATTTAAACAATTTTAATGAATTTTGAATATTTAAAATTGTTTATTTTAAATAATAACGACTAAAAATTTATTTTAATCGAAGTTAAAACGAATAAATTTAATTTAAATATAAAAGGAGTTAGAAATGGCGCAACAGTTTGAAAATTTGATTTTAAACTTTAACTAAATGTACAGGATTCAAAATAAATCGGATTTCAGTAAAACCAAAAATATTTGAATCTGTTTAATCATGTCTTTCTAACGAATGTAAGAAATTGAAATTGAAATTTTAAAAAAAAAGTTTTGTCCAGTTTAAAATTTAGAAAAGTCGCTGAAGAATTTATATATATTTTAATATAATTGATAGCCCTTAAAAATAGCCATTTTGCAAATGGTCTCTGTTTTCGATGAAACCACTTTTGTTGGAACCAGAATGTTAAATTGTTGCTAGGTTTCAATTTTCATAATTTTTCGAATTAGTATGTGAGCGTGGAAAACGAAAATGTGTTTTGTCAATATTAGCAAATCTGATCGACTTAAAAATGGCCATTTTTCAAATAGTCTCAGAATTCGACGAAATTAGTTTTGTTAGGACCGTATCGTTAAAACAAAACCAAAAATATTTTTTATAGATTTTTCTAAGTTTGTATGTGGCCTCGGTGAATTTAAATAATGTCGAATTAATTTAATAAAGGATTTAAATATTGAATTAAATAATTCAGGCCACAGACAGTCGTTTGGGCTGATGAGACCTAGCCCATTGGATCCAGAACGGGGGCTATTGGGTGGGGTAAACTCTTGTTGGATTGAAATTGAAAGTGTTTAAGGCTTATGGTTTTATTTGTAAAATTAACAATTTAAAATATTATAAATATTCACAAAATCAATTTCAAAACCCTAATTCAACCTACAGCCGCCGCCATCTCGTATGAATGGCCATGGACACTCGAGACTTCATCTCCACATAGCTCACAATTCGTTCAACGAAATCGAGCAAGCCAGTTAAGGATTTTGTAGAGATTTTTATGCTCTTTGATTCCATATAAATTTCACCACCTGTAGTTGCACGAATCTCGAGTTCTGAGCCTTCAAACCCGTCGCCCGTCGAGCCCCGCCAAGACCTTCTGACGCCGCCGAGTCCACCCCCACCGCTGGCGAATCCGCGCCGCACCTAGCCCGTCCACGTCGCCTAATCCGATCATCCTCTAGCAACTCCAATCGATCAAAAAATCAAAACCTAGAATTGAACCCGAAAGAGAAATACGTCGGCCTTGGTTTTGTGATTTAGAAGAAGGTGAAATATTATTAAATGATTTAAAACTAATTTATTTTAAACATTAGCAATGTAAATTTAATCATAACTCTTTCGTACTGATTCAGAATAACTCGATTTTCGAAGCATTGAAATGATAGAGACGAGATCTACAATTCTAGACTGAAAAGAAGCAATTCTGAGCTGTTTGAATTTTGGACAAATTTTCAGTTCTGAACAAAGCAGAATAACCCGACTATGAGATTTATTTTTTTGATAATTAAAAATAAAGTAATTATTATGTTAAGAAATTCTGGCATGTACGTGATTTGATTCAAATTGTTTGGTGCTGTTATGATGGTATGATATTTTGTTGTATTAGAATTGAAAATGTAAGATTGTCATTTTATTGAATTAAATATATATATATATATGGTCATTTTGTTGAACTTGAATCAACAAATATAGAATTGTCATTTATTTAATTAGAACCAGTAAAATTAAAGATGTATGATCATTTTGTTGAATTATATGTTTGTAAGATTTAAATATAATCTTTAACATGTTGTGTATATAAAACATGTATGTATATAAAAATGTTATTTATCTAGAACAGTTTTTCATTAGAAAAAATATCATTTTGGTTAGAACCTGTTACATGATAAAAACATCATTCATGTTAGATTAAAATTATCATTTTAGTTAAAATGTTGCATTAGATTAAAATTATCGTTTTGTTATAAAAGGTGAAGTTAGAATAAAAACATCGATGTGAAGTTAGAATAAAATATCATAGAAGTGTACATTAGAATTAAAATAGCATTTTGGATAGAAATGTACATTAGGATTAAGATGTCATTTTAGTTATAAAGTGTACATTAGAAATAAAATAACATTTTGATATAAAATGTACATTAAAACAAAAATATCATTTTTGTTACAAAAATGTTATATTAGATTAAAATATCACTCTTGCTAGAAATGTCATGTTAATTAAAACTATTAGAAATGTTTATTTATATTAAACATGTCATTTTTATTAGAAATGTTCTATTAGAATTGAAATTGACATTTTTGTTATAATATGTCATGAGAAATAAAATAACATTTTTGTATGAAATGTTGCATTAGAAATAAAAACATGTCAATATTAAAGATCACATTTTTAATGTAATTTTGTTTTCATTAAATAGATTACATTTTTAATGTAATTTTGTTTTCATTAAAAAGATCACATTTTTAATGTAATTTTGTTTTCATTAAAAAGATTACATTTTTAAGGTAATTTTGTTTTCATTTAAAAAAAATCACATTCTTAATGTAATTTTGTTTTCATTTAAAAAAGATCACATTTTTTTTAATGTACTTTGGTTCTCATTACAAGATTACATCTTTAATGTAGTTTTGGTTTTCATTTATAAGATGAGACAAATAAAAACATTGAATACAAGGTTACATTTTTATTAGATGTAAATAAAACATGAAATAGAAAGTTAAGTTTTTATTTGCATTCTTTGATGCAAATAAAACATTGAATAAAAAGTTGAATTTTATTTGCAAATTTAGATGCAAAAAAAACATTGAATTAAAAATTGCATTTTTAGTTGCATTTCTTGATGTAAATAAAGCATGAATTAAAAAGGTTACATTTTTATTTGTATCTTTGATGTAAATAAAATATCATTTAAAAGGTTACATTTTATTTACATTCTAAATGTAAATAAAAAATAGAATTTAAAAGTTACATTTTTATTTACTTTTTAGTTGTAATAAAAATGATAGAATTAAAGATTTCATTTTTATTGTCAAAATTAGAGAAAATAAAAAAAGAATGAAATCAAAAGTTACATCTTTGTTGACATTTTGAATTTAATAAAAAGAATAGGATCAAAAGTTACATTCTGATTGACATTTTAGTTGAAATAAAAAGAATAGAATTAAATGTACATTTTTGTTGCCACTTTAGAGACAATAAAAAGCATAGATTTAAAAATGACATTTTGATTGACATTTTAGAGATAATAAAAAGAATATAATTAAATGTACATTTTTATTGCCACTTTAGAGACAATAAAAAGAGTAGTATTACATGTACATTTTTAATGTCATTCTATACAATGTAAAAAGGATTACATTTTTTGTGTAATATAAAGATTACATTTTTATACAATGTAAAAAGGATATCATTTTTATGTAATACGAGTGGAAACCCGTGCGTTGCACGGATGCATAAGATGTTGGGTGTCATAATTTGTTGAGATGATACAATTGTGTGTGTCGTGGATTGTAATAATCATATACTTAGAGTGAAAGTAATCATATACGGGGTGTTGTAGTTTGCACGGGAGCATAGAGTACGGGGTGTTGTAGTTTGCATTGTGTTTGTATAGATGCATGCGTGTAGTTAATTGTAGAAGTACTAAGGGAGAAAAAAGAGGAGAATAGTAGGGGTTGAACAGATGACTTGGTATAAGTTGTAGATTTAAAAGGACAGAAAATGTTTTGATGTAATAATGGACTGGGTTATAGTAGAGAAAGTGATCACATGGCAATCAAACATTGTAGCAATATAGCAAATGTATTCACATGTTTACAAATGTGACTCTTATAATCATATAAGGTGGCTAATCATATGCAGTAGGAACAACATTTTTTTTTCGATCACGATTTAATTAGCTGGAATGGTATATGTTTGATGTCAATATCTAAAGTGGTCATATTCATAAACTGAAGTATAAATAAGTGAATGGATTAACAGAACTATAATCGTATTTGTTTATACGTTATCAGTTTTGTCGATCATTTTATTATGGGATTTAAAAAATAGGCGACATGTAATCTATGCTTTGCTTCGCACCTCATGTCATTGTTTTGCTTGTTTTAACATGAATTTGATATATTTTGATTTTGTCTACTAATTTTTTACAATTAATGTTTGGTTATCTTTATGGCACATCATAGCTCAATTTTATTATCTTACAGTTTGGTTGCTTTTTACATGCTTTTTACATGCATTTGAAGAAAATGGGTGCTAATTTATTGGACATGCATATGAATTACTTCTAACTGACCTCATCTCTGTCTAAAATTAGTACCATACATGTTAAATATTATGACTATATTTTAGTATATATTGAAGGACTAATTAAAGCAATAGACTATGAAGATGTAAATATACAAAACCATGTCATTTATATGGTAATTCTATGATATAGCCTTATTAAAATTGGGTATTACTAACATTTACTGGTAGGACTAATTAAAGTAATGTAAATAAATGCATTTATTTTTATATGGTAATGGAATATAAACTATTAATACTCTAATTTTATATGGTATATTTTGAAGGACTATTTAAAGTAATGTCCATAAATGCAATTATTTGTAAAACTAAAGTTATAGTTGATTTCCGTAATTGCAACAGGTCTAAAGGCTACAAACATGCAATGCCAATATTACTAACATTTACTGCTAAATTATATCACCCACTGCTAAATTAAATTTTAGATGCTTTTTACATGCATTTGAAGAAAATGGGTGCTAATTTGCTTTCTGTGCATATGAATTACTTCTAACTGACCTCATCTCTGTCTAAAATTAGTACCATACATGTTAAATATTATGACTATATTTTAGTATATATTGAAGGACTAATTAAAGCAATGTCCTTAACTGCATTTATATGTAAAATGAAATTGTATTTGATTTCCGTATTTGCAACAGGTATAAAGGCTGCAAACACGCAATAGCCTATGAAGATGTAAATATACAAAACCATGTCATTTATATGGTAATTCTATGATATAGAATTTTTAAAATTGGGTATTACTAACATTTACTGGTTGGACTAATTAAAGTAATGTAAATAAATGCATTTATTTTTATATGGTAATGGAATATAAACAATTTCACTCTAATTTTATATGGTATATATATTTTGAAGGACTAATTAAAGTAATGACCGTAAATGCAATTATTTGTAAAACTAAAGTTATAGTTGATTTCCGTAATTGCAACAGGTCTAAAGGCTACAAACATGCAATGCCAGTATTACTAACATTTACTGCTAAATTATATCACCCACTACTATATTAAATTTTAGATTGTGAATATTGACAGTGATTGGCTGTTATATAGAACAACGGTGCATTTGCAGAATTTTATGTTTTCATTTTAGCTATTTATTGCATGCCAGAGATGGTAGGAATGTATAACAGGAAACAAAATTTAATTCATACAGCACATTGTGAATGAGTTCTAAAACGGTGCAGATTTAAAGTGTAAAACAGTAAAAAATGAAATTTGGAAGGGAACACATGGTTCACATTTTGTATGCATGTATGCACATCCATTTCAGCTTTATCATTTCGTGATCCAGTATATACACGACTGACATTCAGTAAATATGAGTATGTATCATAAACTGAGTACAAAAGGTATAAAGCATCATCAAAATCATATGTAACTATCATGTAAAATTGAGCTAACCACATTCTCGACGAAATATTATTTTGCACAGAAAGCAAATGTAGAGAGGAAACACATGAATATGACAGAATTTGATACAGGACATGTATATTAGAACTTATTATCAACACTTAAACATATTTTTAAGTACACGTAAAAAAGTGTAATTATCGATCACTACGTCCTTACTCCAATGTGCTGAGTGTAAGTTAAGCTGCAAATAGGAGTAAATAAGCAGTTGGTTAAAACGAATATAGTACTTATTTTAGTATTTAAAATATAAGATAAGCAATAGATTGTATTACCGTAATTCTTTTTAATGGTCATTCAGTAGTTTGCCGTTTATACATCGCATCCTCTTCATAGGCCAGTATTGCATTATCCCAAATCTGTAATGCGAAATGAACAATGTAACATGAATTGATAATTAAATTAAAGAGTATATGAACACATTTCTCGTATTGGATCATACTTCACTTCCTAGACTTGTTCTCTATCTTGGCCATGTGCTTCTCCGAATTTGCATAGGCTGGTTTGGGGTAAACTTGTTTACCCTTCAAGACATGGGTAGTTGTTATGTACTGATAATCTGAAATTAAAATATGTAAGCATAATCCACCAAAGATAAACACTTACATGAGTATTAAACACAATGACATTAACCCCGTATTCACGTAGCAAACATATAATTTTCGAAACAATATAATCTCCATCCGCCCAAATATTTCCGTGAATGATGAGATTATTAAATATTGTTGCTGCTTGTTGTCGCGCATCGAGTACAGAGCAGATAACCATGTTCGGGCAGAAAAGGTAATGTACCAATGAGAAGATAAATGGTTGGGGTTAAGCAGAAAAATGTTGAGTGGTGTGAGCAGAATGCGTGAATTGGGTGGAGATGAGATTAAAAGAGAAGAGAAGGTCAAGTTGGGAGAAAAGGTGACAGAGGAGGTTATGTAGAATTATAGAGAACGGGTTTGTTGATGGCCCAATTATAGTAAAAAAAAAACTGACTGGTGGAACAAATTGTTGTCAATTTATGTTAATGTTAATGCATTAGTTTATTGCATATGTTATATAAGTTAATGTTCCACCTATTTTTTCTTTAGAAAAATACCATTAATTGCTTACACAAATAAGGAATTACAAAAAATATCAAATTTAACAGATTCACCATAAAATATGCCAATTTCGAAATGTGGTGTGAATATGGAATGAAAGTATATTTTGATAACAAAGTAAAATATTGTTTTTAGGATTTCCAAATATAGGACATGTGCAGAATAGGGGTATGACGAATATTAAATTTGAAGAAAGAACAAAACTGGTATACGAATATTAAATGAAATATTAAAGGCAGTCTTGGAAATAAATTTATGATATACGATTTATTAATGACGTGTATGAATGAAAACTTAACTATTAAGGAGATATTGTATGAAGTCTATATGGAATGCATACTGTAGTAGTAACAGTAATAGGAAAAAAAACGTAATTTACCAAGAAATAAGAAATTGTGTAATTTTACTTAATTCATTGGTAAATGGGAACATTTAATGGAGATGGAAACGCATATGGTAAATGGGAACATTTAATGCAGATGAAAGCATGTGTGTTAAAGTAACATAATCGTAGCAGGTGAAATTTGATGTATATATGGTATAGTAACAGCCAAGGTCCATATGGTACAATTAATTGGATGCATGAATAAGCATAATCGTGGTTGGTCCAGCATGGATGCATAAAATATTAATGTAGGAAGGATTAAAATATTCATTTCCACGATTAACACATGAATATTAACGTAGGAAGGATTAAAGAAAAAAGCTGCATCATGGATGCATAAAATATGAAAATGTAGGAAGAAGCTAACACAGTTCAAAAGCATGAAATTATGGAGGCATTACGGATTTTGATCAAAAATAATACATGAAGAGAAAGCATTAAAAAGTGAATAAAATTGGTAAGTGGAAGACGTGGACCATAGAATACAATTTGGCTGCTGGTATGATAATATTTCACGTCTGCAAGTATGATAAATAATAATTTATTTAGGAAGGACACTGTTAAAATGGCAATAGATTTTTATATTTACACAGTATAAGATAATGGTAATATGTCAATAATAGGAATGATCGGAAATGATAGGATGTGTTTAAATCAACCTATTCAATGCTAATGCAAGAATAATGCCATGTTTATGACATGTTTATGGGATGTGTTTAAATTAGGACGTTTGTTTTTGCGGAATTAAATCTGAACCGCTCTTTGTCTCCTTGTTTGTCTAAGGGTTTGTCCAAGGGGGGGATTTTATTATATAGATAAAAAGATTACATTTCATTGTAAATGAGTCAACATTAGAATTCACCTTTTTAATGTAATTGAATCAGTAGAAAAGATTCAGTGTTTTTGATAAATTATGTTAACATGAGAACTTACATTTTTATTTTATATGAAAATGATTCATTGTTGCATTAAAATATTTAACCATAAGAAGTTCACATTTATATTGTAACAAGAGATTATATGAAAATATTTATGTGTTAAAAATATGATGTTAGCGATGTGTTGAAATATATATTTGTGATGTTGAAATGTTACACTTCCATTTACAAGTTATCCGACTTGTTTATGTGATTGGGACGATAATTTTCACACATCGCCCAAGTGCACAAATAATATATTATTTTTTTGTTGGATGAAACCCCACACGGGTATTGGGATGATATTGGACATACACTAGTCCCGATATTTATCTGATTGTCAATCGGTGGATTGACGGTCTGTGATGAGCGTTATTCGTCTATTTTTAATGCTCACATAGTTATAAACTTCACTTTGTATGTGAATGTATTGTTTGATGACGGTTATTCATTAGTGTTAATCATATGCAATGTATGAAATCCATATAACTGAATTTATATGGTAATTGATTGAGTCACATCCCGATCCAGGTTATTTTTAATAAAATAATTTTATTTTTAAATGAGGAACATTTTTATATAAAGAGTATTTTGAAGCAAAGAATCTTGTGAATAAAGAATATTTTAAAATTATGAATATTTTAGAATAATATCCAGTGTAGAATAAAGTATGACTTTTATGTCCGTCTTAGAATGGATATAAAAATATTTAATTGTGAAGTCGGATTAAGTAGCGAATGTTATTTTAACCCGAACGGGTTATCGATCGTTTTATTTCATCTTAAAATGAATATAAAACAAAGTGATCTATAAATCTAATATTTTGATAATATATAAATATTTTAATATGGTAAAATATAGAATATTCAATTTTTATTTAAAATTGAAAATGAAGATAAAATCATTTTAAAAGGAATTTATAAATATTTTATAAAATACGTTTTAATAGAAATCGACGATATATATATATATATATATATATATATATATATATATATATATAATGGCCTGAATAGAACGCGCTGCGCAGCGACCATTCGCGAATTTCGACCATTAACTTCAAATTGACATAACGGGAGATTCGACCATCGGATTCTCCTTAAACTGGAACCGTTGGGTTCTTATCGAAAAGAGCTTTCCAATGAATATAAGAGTTTTGAAATCTAACGGTTAGATTTGGAGTTATGTCCAAATCAATTTTAGAAAAGGTCGCTATAAGTGCAGTTCGATGACCGTTTAAGAAAATCGACTGTAAAGGCCTTAATAAAACTATTTAAAATATAGAAAAATTATGTAAAATCACAATAAATGATTTTAAAAGATTTTAAGATGAAAAAACTCCAATTTTGAAAAGGTAAAATATATTTTTATCAAAATGAACTAGTTATTAACTAGAAAGATAATCCAATGTCATAAAATAAATAAATTGGATTTTGGGTTGTCGTGTAATAGAATAAATCTTTTAATTAAGATTAATAGAGTTTTCAAGTTATATTTAATAATTGAAATAAAGTGAAATGTGAATTGGGTTTATCGTGAACTGTGTTTTAAAACGACATTTGTTCTTTAATCCAGTTAAAGACAAGATTAATCTCTTAAACTTGAATAATCCTTAAGTAATGATTTTAGAGATTAAAAAGAATAACTTTAAAGAATTTTATCTTTGATAAAATTAATGGGGACTCTTCCCTAATATTGTGAATAGAATATTCTGAATTGGAATGAGGCGTTGGATGTGTTTGTATAGCACTTGATTATAAATTACGCGAGTTATTCGGAAAGACCGGGTTTGACCCATTCTGAATAATGAATACTATGACAAAAAGTCGAAGAAATTGAAGATGGTGCAAGACCAACGATCTTCACATCGAATGGATGAGTTGCTACTGATGCCCATAATTGGAGTAGCTACATTGAAGGGGATACAGTGGTAGTCGTCCGGACGTATTCGTTGATTGTTCGGATATGCGAGGAATCAGGTTCCTCCGGTTTCGTTCAAACCCAGAACGGACTTGTAAATGAACGGTATGTCTGACGTTGTATTCCTTTACACTGTATTCGTTGATTTCTGCTAATATATATCTGTTTGGTAGCGGAGAATTTATTCTTTTGCTTAATACCCTTTTCTGAGACGTTGGAGCTCAGAGGTTATATATAGGAAGAAATCGATGGTAGGGATTGACAATGTGGCATGCTAAGATGCATGGATCAAGGCTTTTGTTGAAAAGCAGAGCCTTGTCGATGATGATCAAAGCAT
This sequence comes from Allium sativum, assembly GCA_030737875.1. Lineage (NCBI taxonomy): Eukaryota > Viridiplantae > Streptophyta > Magnoliopsida > Asparagales > Amaryllidaceae > Allium > Allium sativum. The sequence continues at coordinate 559,831,191 of CM060919.1, read as the reverse complement.
AGCTTTAATTAGAATAGCTTTGCTGTAGCGTTACTTCGCGAGCCTCACACCCCGGTATGAGTCAGAAACAGAGCAAGGGAACACAGGGAGTGCACACGTTTCTTTCTAGTTAGAAGTGGTGTCAGCGACTTACCAGCCCTGACATTTTACTTATGTGGTTGATGGATTATGAGGCGTCTCAGATTATTTTATTGGTCGCCAATGGCCAATTTATAGGTCCAATAGGATCGGGAAGCGTGTGTTCAGGAATTGCCAATCCACTAAAGTATTTGTGGACCGGCCCTGCTGTATCCAAGTGATCGCCAGCGTCCGAATCATGAGACATTGCTAGAGTGTCTCGAATCGGTAAGGAGATCGTTCCTAGCCTTGAATCCTGATGGAAATCCAACTTCCAATACGACATCATGCGGTTTTGATTGTAGAACTAGTATGGCGACATAGTATATGGTAGCTATGTCGTCTATGATTGATACACTAGGATTGAAAGTTTTTGAAACATATATACACTAATAATAATATCAAACCCGTTTTATCGTATCAAGCGTCTTTTGACCATTATAAGGTAAAACTCTATCCTCCGGTTTGCGTTGCATTGTGTGATGGGACTTAAGTCATATAATGGTTTCATTTTTTCTAAAAAGCATTGCGTTGTTTAACGATTCACTTTATTTCATGCACTGGCAATCCAATGGAGTAAACCCGTTCCGTGTTAGCGGCATGGTCCTGTGATTAGCCTTATTATTTAATAGGTTAAGTAAGATTTCTCATACCAGTCCCATGACTGACCAGTAGTTTGTTTCATTTGCAAACTCAGGTGCCCCTTATTTTCCACACAGGCAGTCGAGTAGCTTGTTTTGCAGATATTCTTTTTGAGCAGGATTCTGGATCGAAGCTTAAAGCTGTGTCCAGAACAATGATAGTCTTCCGCTGTATCAGTCGTTATTTCCGCTGCATTGTATTAGATCTTTTGTAAATTACCTTCCATTGTACTATTATTTATTCAATGTACTCTGATATATTCTGTACTATGATGTTATATTATCATGATGTAATAAAAGTCTGTTGTTATTTGTTCTAATGTATTGTATTCTCAAAGTTAAAGTATTCGAAGATTTTCAACCTTCGGTTCAGACCTGTGTGGTTTATGGTCAACTCAAAGGGTGGGGATTTTCGGGTCTTTATATTTGGTATCAAAGCCAGGTTAGCTCAAATCTTTGGGGTACAACTCGTTAGAACTGAACAAAAGACTCATCAAAGGTAGGATTAGTAATATCCTATAAAAGAATGACTCGTTAGAGATGGTATCAGTAGTATTCTAGAATGAGTCCGAAGAGTGTTATTTTTAAAACAAATTTAGTTTTGAAAATTTTATCTTAAAATATGTATTTGAGATATTATTATTTTAATTTGGACAATCGAGTATATAGAGATTTTAATATACGTCTGATCCACGTGTATACGAAGTCTCAAATATACTGGGTAGATATAGAATCACACTCTAGTCACCCGAAGATGATTCTGGTGATATATATATATATATATATCATCAATATTTATGTTCGAGTTTCGAAAGTGGAATATCTATATATTTCCAATCGACTGGTATGAGAACCAAAACTTAATTAGGGTTTATTGCTGTGATTTGCACTAAAAATATGATTTTTGACTATATATAAAAATTATATATTTAAAAAGTTAATCACCTAATTGATTGATGGTTGTGATGTTTGATAATTCGTTTATTTAATTAAAATGTTGGTATGATTATAAATTTAACCAATATGAGAAAGAATGATAATTTAGCTAAATCGAATTTAATATTGAACTAAATTGATAAGAATTGAAAATTGAGTTGGTTAATTAAACAACCTTTAGCTCCATTCCATTTCGAGGACAAAAAGATTTTAAGTGGGGGAGATTGTAACAACCCGGAAATTCTGAACCAAATTAAAAATTTTATTTTAACAATTTTAATGAATTTTGAATATTTAAAATTGTTTATTTTAAATAATAACGACTAAAAATTTATTTTAATCGAAGTTAAAATGAATAAATTTAATTTAAATATAAAAGGAGATAGAAATGGCGCGACAATTTGAAAATTTGATTTTAAACTTTAACTGAATGTACAGGATTCAAAGTAAATCGGATTTCAGTAAAACCAAAAATATTTGAATCTGTTTAATCATAGCTTTCTAACGAATGTAAGAAACTGAAATTTCACTTTAAAAATAAAAAGTTATGTCCAGTTTAAAATTTAGAAAAGTCACTGTAGAATTTATATAAATTTTAATATAATATATGGCCCTTAAAATAGCCATTTTGCAAACGACCTCCGTTTTCGACGAAACCACTTTTGTTGGAACTGGATCGAATTAATATGTGAGCATGGCAAACAAAAATGCGTTTTGTCAATATCAGACAAATCTGATCGACTTGAAAATGATCATTTTTCAAATAGTCTCAGAATTCGATGAAATTAGTTTTGTTGGGACCGTATCGTTAAAACAAAGCCAAAAATAATTTTTCTAGATTTTTCTAAGTTTTAATGTGGCCCCGGTGAATTTAAATATATGATTGAATTAATTTAATATAGGATTTAAATATTAAATTAAAGAATTTAGGCCATAGACAGCCGTTTGGGCTGATGAGACCTAGCCCATTGGATCCGAAACGGGGGCTATTGGGTAGGGTAAACTCCTGTTGGATTGAAATTGAAATTGTTTAAGGCTTATGGTTTTATTTGTAAAATTAACAATTTAATATATTATAAATATTCACAAAATCAATTTCAAAACCCTAATTCAACCTACAGCCGCTGCCATCTCGTATGAATGGCCATGGACACTCGAGATTTCATCTCCAAATAGCTCACAATCCGTTCAATGAAATCGAGCAAGCCAGTTAAGGATTTTGTAGAGATTTTTATGCTCTTCGATTCCATATAAATTTCACCACCTGTAGTTGCACGAATCTCGAGTTCTGAGCCTTCAAACCCGCCGCCTGTTGAGCCCTGCCACGACCTCCTAACGCCGCCGAGTCCACCCCCACCGTTGGCGAACCTGCGCCGCACCTAGCCCATCCACGTCGCCTAATCCTGTAACAACACGGAATTTTGGGGCCAATTTAAAAATTTTATTTTAGAAATTTTAATGAATTTAGGATATTTAAAATAATTTATTTTAAATGATAACGACTAAAATTTTATTTTAAAACGAATAAATTTAATTTAATTATAAAAGGAGTTTAAAACAGCGCTGCAGTTTGAAATTTTGAATTTGAACTTTAACTGAATGTACATGATTCATTTTAAATCAGAATTGAACGAAACAAGAAATATTTAAATCTGTTTGATCATATATTTCTAACAAATCTGAAAAATTGAAATTTCACTTTAAAAATAGAAAGTTATGTCCAGTTTAAAATTTAGAAAAGTCGCTGTAAAATTTATATATATTTTAATATAATACATGGCCCTTAAAAATAGTCATTTTGCAAATGACCTCGGTTTTCGACGAAACCACTTTTGTTGGAACCGGAATGTCAAATTATTGTAAAGTTTAATTTTTTAGAATTTTTCGAATTAATATGTGAGCGTGGCGAAAGAAATTTTGTTTTGTTCATTTTAGTCAAATTTAATCGACTTGAAAAAGGCCATTTTTCAAACAATCTCAGAATTCGACGAAATTAGTTTTGTTAGGACCGTATCGTCAAAACATAACTAGAAATAATTTTTCTGTAATTTTTAGAGTCAGTATGTGGCTCCGGTAATTTAAAATGTACATTTAAATTTAATATAAATTGATTTATATTTTAAATTAAAGAAAAACATATTGTAACAGCCGAATTAGGTTACGAAACATGTTCCATCGTGTCCGGGATGGGGGTTATTAGCTAGAGGCGACACTTGTTGAGTTTAATTTGAAGTTCGTATTATTGAACATGAATTTTTGAAAATAAATGAATTAAATAAATTAGGAATACACTATATATACTAAGGAAATACGCTAACCCTAAATACACAATACAGTAGCCGCCTCTTATCTTCATGGATGGTCGATTCCCTTTGAAATTCATTCCCTAATATCTTCTAATCCACAACAAATTAGACAAAGTTCTTAATACCAATTCAAAGAGCACCCTAAGATATATGAGACTGACGGTTGAGATCTAAAATCATTCAGTGGTTATCGATATTTGGGGGTCCAAAGGCGCAGCAATCGCCGAGTTTTCGGGAGCTAACGGAGGCCACGAGTTCAACGGGTTTTAGGGCGCAAGTAGAGGACTTCGAGAGCTTTGAGGTGGTACCATTGGATCGAGTTCCGCCTTCTTCTGGAGAGGTGCGATTTTGGGTTCCAACCGTGACGATGGGTTTCACGTTACAGCAGTACAAAAGAGAAACAGGAAGAAGGTTAAGGGATTAAACGGTGGATTAAGGTTTAGTAAACTTAATTATTTAAACTAATTAGCTCATTTAAATTATTCAGTGTTTAAAACGTATATAACTTCTTCATACAGAAACGAAATCGAACAATTTCAGAAGCGTTGAATTTGCAACGAGAAATTCTACTACACAGAACTGACCAGATCTGAACAGGAGGAAATCAGAATTTAGAGAAAATTCATATCTGAACTGAACGGAAAACCAATGTGAGATTTCTTATTTTAAAATTAATAATTAAAATAAATTGTTATGCTTTGCAAATCATTATTTACTCGCTGTTAAATTTCTTGTGTGTGATGTATGAGATCTGATTTGCTTATTTGTGGTTGAAATGAATTCACTGGAGTGAATTGTGTGAATCTAGACTTTGTTTATAATAAAAATTGAATTTTATTGTGTATATATATATCAAAATATTCATGTTAGTAATAAATTATGTTGACAATAAAAATTATATTTTTATTGTGTATGAAAAATAACCGTGCTAATTAAAACAACATTTTTGTTAGAATATATCATGGCATGTTAAACATACCATTTTAGTTAGAAAATATCATTTTAGTCAAAATGTTTAATTAGAAATAACATGCCACTTTTATTATGAATATGTTATGTAAGATAAATTTGTCATCTATGCCTAAATTGAATTTGTCATTTATGTGAAAATTAATATGTCATTTATGTGAAAATTGGAATTGTCATTTATGTTAAAATGAATTTGTCCTTCAAGTTAAAATATTATAATGTCATTTATTAAAAATGTCATTAAATTAGAATGTCATTAAAACTAGAATGTCACTAGATTAGGATGTCATTAAATTAGAATTCATATGAAATTGTTATCATATAAAAATATCCTTTTTATATGAAACATTAGAAAAGATAAGGAAATAAAAATCACATTTTTATTTATGACATGAAACTTTAGAAAAGTATGAAAACAAAATATCCATTTGGTTAATTAGAATAGTGTGCAAATGAAAATGTCATTCTAGTAGTAAAGTCATGTTAACGAAAAACATCGCATTTGTTAGAAAAGTTGTTAATGAAAATATCACACTTGTAGAGATATCATGTTAGTATAAGAATATCACATATATCAAGAAATGATAAGCTAGATTAAAATTATCAGTTTTATTAGCAAATAATAAGTTGGATTAGAAATAACATTTTAATTATAAAATGTTAAGGTAAAGAAAAATATCATTTTGTTGTAAAATGTTAAGGTAAAGAAAAATATCATTTTGTTGTAAAATGTTAAGGTAAAAAAAATATCATTTTGTTGTAAAATGTTAAGGTAAAGAAAAATATCATTTTGTTGTAAAATGTTAGTGTAAATGTAATGACCCGGGTTTTTGGTGACCTTCGTTATCCGATATACAACACATATCGAACATCCAAGGGTCGAAAATACCGGATGATTAATGAAAGAAATTAGAGGGTGAGGAAAGATAAGATAGAAACTTAGAATAAAAGAAGAAGAACACAACATGCAACGACCCAGGGTTTTCGGCCCCGAAAATCGACATAAATACCCTTACCGTAACTCATGCTGATCCTCCAAGCACCGAAAAAAAACTGGATAGTTTAAGAAAGAATTTAGAGGGTGAGATAAGAAAGAAAGAAATATTAGAATAGAAGAAAGAAGAAGAAACACCACATCAGAAACTCACAGCAGAACAGATAAATATAATATCAAATATACAAAAGAATTGCATATACATACCAATCATCAGAGTACAACATATAACTGCACAGCGGAATAATAACGGTATATAACTTGCGGTGAAGCCTCCTGATTTCAGCTCATGAAACTTCAAGTGAAACCTAACCTGGAACATACTCGGTCTGACCCAAGCACATTTGATTTAAAACAAAATACACCAGGTCAGTCTGAAATACTATCAGTGATAAATTCACAGAACACACACTTGTTTAACTTTGGAAAATCCTTTTTGAAATCAAAGGATAATAGTAAGACCAGTCTGCACATAAACACGGATAGTTTTTACCTTACTATAACCCAAAACGTTTTTGAAATCATACTTTGATCTGATATTATCATAGTGTCTAAATACAAGTAATTAACAATCTAGTGGAACGCTTGCATCTCATACTCCACATATATAGTATACAATCAAAACCGCGGGCGCTTATTGGAGATTGGATTTCCAACCATGATAAGGTATGGGACCACCTTCTGACTGTGTATCTCTAGAGGCGAATACACTGGGTTCAACAAGAACGTGTTGCAACCCGACCCTCACATGACCGACCAGTCATTTCTCTTGAGTGTATCGAATGTATATCACCGACGGTTGGGATCAGCAACCGCCTCCCGAATAGGGACAGCATCGAATATAGATTAAAGAAGCAAATGGAATTTCTCTAGATAGTTGATCATACATCCTAATGGGAGCGACCCACATAGCCATGCTGCCTGCCCGATTTTTTGTCATTTCCCGGTTGATGAGGCTTGAGGTCAGAACACATCTCGTCATCATACACTTTGAATGCCACATCGTCAGATCCGCCAGATCACACTTGATTGACGTCCACAAAAAATACTCTAGTTATTTGGCTAGAGAATAACCATTTCTCCGCCATTAACTATGGTACGTTTGGAGAAATAAACGCATGTAATTCCTTTTGGAAATACTCGGTCAGACATCCGTCCATACAAGTCATCCAGGGACAGGATGAACCGAAGGTACTCTCCTACTGCATCTCATATAGGAATCACCCCATGGATCAGTAGCGAGAAGTCCTTGCAACCTGTAGATTCCAACCACGACAGAACCCCAGCTTATCTCTGGTTGCGTCTCGAGATTTTTAGCGGTCCTTCCATTTATGAAAATCCACAGTCTTCAATGCTCCACCACGATCATCTTCGATATCTTCACGTATTTGTTGGTCGGGATGGTTTTCGAATATAAATTCGATCCCGGTCTTTCCATACCAACAATCCTATTGGTCAACTTTGATAGTCGGTGATTTAACTATCAAATAACAATAGTGTGAATAACATCAGTTTGCTGATTTAGCACTTGGCACTACTCGGCCTATTTAAAATGTATATACTTAAGTGATATAAACCAGATTCCTCTGATTAAATCTGGCTGATTTACTTCGTTTGATTACTATAACTTGACTAACTCGACTTATCTAACTCAACTGGAATAACTTGACTTGACTACTCCTATCGATTAACTACTACTCGACTTAACTCCATTCGCTTGACTCTAGATCGCAGCGATCACTATGGTTATGCCTGATTCCCTCAGGAAACATCCGACCGCCATAGGCTATCTGCAGCCCTACGAATTACGCAAGCAGTCGTACGCAATGGCATCTTTTCCTGAATAACTATGTTTGACTAACTCTAACTATATTCGATCAACTCTAATTGAATAACGTTATGTTTAATATAATTTGAAATCACTATTCTTATTTCTTTTGAAACTACTATTGCGATATTATTTAGTTTCCAAACCCTTGCTTTGAGTTTAATATTCCTCGTATAGGATAAAACCAATTTTAACACCTTCACTCATTCCAAACTAATACCATCCCTTGATAATAGTGAAGCCAATCAAGTTGGGGTATTTTAATTACCTCTCAGACCTTGGTCGACCCATTCTTATCTCAGAATAATATCAGTTTAAACATTAACACAAAATCTCATTTCCTTTCTGGATTCAAGATTTGGGTTTTAAAAACTCCCTTCTTGTATTTGAAATCCTCGCACCAACTTTCTTTACTTAATTCCTTTAATTAAGGAAATGCCCACTAATCGCCACTTTTAACTTAACACATTATTTCACTCGTACTTTTGGGTTTTAATGAAAATCCCCGTTTAATAACTTATTTCTATTACTTTGGACATTTCTTAAATTTAAACTCTAACCTTGGATATTTCAACAAAAATCCGCTTATACTTACTTTAACTCAAAACCTTTCGAATAGGAATTTTCATTTACAAATATCCATTTACCATCCTTATTTGAAACCTGGGTTATACTCCTCTATAACACCCCACTTAAATCACTTCTTAATTGCATTCCAATTAAGATTCATTACTTTAAATCATTTTAAATTGAAAGGATAGTTAGCTTTACCATTAACTATATTAAAATATAGTTAACTTTGCCCAAATCAAAAATAGGATTATTATCACTTTTACAAGCTTATTCAAATATAATTAAGGTTATTAACTATAACCAATTCAATATTTTCTTTAGATTATAGTTAGTCGGAGATTAACTAATATTTAACACTATTCGTTAAACTTTAAGGAATAATTAAATCGATATCCATTTCTTTGTCCATTTTGCTCGAAACAGTGGATTTTACCAACCGTACATATCAGCTAACTATTAACTGATTTTTTGTTGTCATTTCCCCTTCTTAAAATTAATCGAATAACTTACTTAATTTAAAATCACCTTTTAATTGTTTGAAAACAACAATTCTATTCTACCAATCCGTTGGTAGATTCTTGGCTTTTCACTTTTTAAAACTGTCTAAACCATTTAACTAAATTCCTTTATAACTCGATCTAATATATTTATTTTAAATTTCCTATTTAAATCCTCGTATAAAATAATTGAATAACTTTAATTCTGTTATAAATAAATTTATAACTTTAAAAATACGTTAATTCACCTAACAGTCGAACGACGGTTAAAACAGAACCTTTTAGTCCATTCACAGTCAGTTACCAAGTCAACACTGTTGGTTGATTTTAACACAACACCGGTGAATATTTATTCAACCATCAACATTCAAACGGGTTTTGGTGTCAGTCAGAGCAAACAATTCATATATATGTATAACAAACAAAAATACAGTTTACTTGAGGAATCCGGTCGGATCCCTCCAACTTGTCCTTCTCTACATCACAGATGTTAGTCGGATAAAAATATACAAAATAAATAACTAAATAAATGCAACCAATCAGACAATAACAACCAATTTGCATCCATCGCATCCAATTAACCAATTCATACTGTTAACTGTAAAATATATTTTACTGTGAATGTACCACATCACAGGATTCCAGAAGGTGTGAGAATTAACTCACCAGAGTTTATTTCGGTCGACGGTTGAAGCGTTTGTTGCTTTTAATTTGGTACAATCATTCAAAATTGGCTGAATTTTAAACTGCGTCATATTGACTCCTAGTCAGTGCCATAGGATAGGTCTCGTCCCTGCGATCCCAACGGATCCAATTTCGTCAGATTTCGTTCATGTACGTGAAAGTTATCGCAGTTTCAAGTTTTATAAATTTAACGATATATATTAATTAATTAAATTGGAAATTAAACCTTAATCAAAACAAAAAACCGTTATTACCTTTTAATTACCTTTCCACATCAGTAAGGCCTTAATCCCATCGCGTTATCTTCTTGCTCACCATGGAAACCCCGATTCCTCATCATCGATTAAAACCCGCCACCATCCACGTCCAACCCCGCCGCCACCATGGCGTCTGAGACCACACTGACACCACCAGCGCAACCGCCTTTCCGTCCTCCTCCATTGCCAGAAGCCCCGGCCTCCCATTCGATCCCCAGCCGTCGGAAATCCAGTTTCACCAATCTCCGTTCATCTCACAAATTCCACCACCACCGGCCAAATCACGACGTCGCATCTCCTCAGTTCGAGGCGCCTCCTCTCCAGCTTTATCCCCTTCCGACTATCGGTCACCACGAGGCCTCCCGTCACCGGAAACAGCCCAACTCCGACCGTCACTAAAAAGAAAACCCCTAAAAACACCATCAACGTTCATCCTCGATTTCCGATCACCCCAGGCCGTTTCAGGTACCCCGACCAAAGACAAAAACGAAAGCCTCGCTGTCCCCTACAACTTTGCCTTCAGCCTCCCTATCGTTCGTCAGACCAAACACCCCCAAAAGCCTGAAAAACGAAAATGATTTCTCGCTGTCCATCGTGAATTCCGGCCACCACCTTCGTCGATACCTCCCCATCTTTTGACTGAAGCTCCCTCTCCTTTCGATCTAGGACTTCCCTTCAGGTTCCCCTAGCAAAACCCTCACGGATTGGAAGATATAATTGATTTTGTGTTTAGGGGTGTTTTTGCAAAATTACATGAAGAGGATGAACTTGGCTGAGGAAAAACTGAGTTTGGGGGTTTATATAGCTGAAAAATAATATAATTTAAGTTGACGTGATGTACGATGTTGACTAACGATTTTTATTTCATACCTATCGCTATTTCGAACATAGTTTATTCGATGCTGTGCTCACATACGAACCCCGTTCGAGACGCGACTGGACTGCATAGTATATTTTGACGATACGATCCTAAAGAATCTTGTTTCGTCGAATTCCGTGCCTGTTTGCTCAAACAGCGTTTGTACACGTCCAAATAGATCGATTTATTTTGCATTTTATTTTGCCACGCTCATAGAATAACCCCGATTGACGTGCCGTTTGAAAATCTAACAATAATTTACTGTTACGGTCCCAACAAAATTTGTTTCATCGAAAACAGAGGTCGTTTGAAAATTGTCCCTTTTAAACTGGCTAATTTGAATTAAAATAAATCAATTTTAAAATACTTCAATATAGTAATATTAAAATATCACGATTGGTCATACCCGACCAGATTTGACGCACTACCAAGGAAAAATATCCCGGGTTGAATTCCAAGCCAAATCGGTATATAAAATATTTAAAACCCCTTATTTTATATAAATAATCGCTATAATATATCAAGGAATTCCATAGCGACCTTTTTAAAATTTGATTTGGATATAAAATAAAATCTACGCTATGAAAATTGGATTTTTCTTTGCCATTGGAAAGATATTGTCAAGTCGGTCCCGGCGTTTCTTGGTTCGAGGAAATCCGACTTATTTTGAACTCGGTACGACCAATTGAAGTTCAAAACGCCAAATCACGAACTACCGTGCCGCTGAAACTCGTTATTTAATTTAATTATAAACCATATCGCTCGACTGTAGTTTTCGAATCGAAGTCGTCACTATATTTTCAATATTACCAATATTTGACCATTTTAAAATGCCCGATCACAATATATTTCAAATTCTATATTTTCCCCAAATATTCTGGAAATTAAAATATTATTTTATTATTTAAATAATATATTCCAAATATAATTGTTAAATTTGATTATTTAAATTCAAACCAATATTTTAAATAAATAAAATATTTAAAAATATTCCAAATAAATAGGCAGAAAATACGGGTCGTTACATTCTTCCCCCTTAAAATAGTTTCGTCCTCGAAATTGCCAAGGTAGAAGAATGTCGTCTACTATTATCCTTTCAAAAAGAATTAATTTTAAAATTCGAATTTATTTTCAAGCTGACCCAATTAGTTTCAAAACCAATTTATTTTAAAATAATTTTCTAAAAATCTTCAAAAAAATTCTAACTCCTTAAATTCTAGAAAAATTTCGGTAGAGTTTCCCCTATATGGAGGACCATCTGCAATATTGCAGGATCAAGAAATATGTATACATCGACTCTCAAGGTCGGAAAATTCAAAATTCAAACTCAAAACCCCAAAGAAAAACCAAAAATTTCATATTTGCGTAGGCGTACCTTTTTGCGAGCACTATTATGCGACAAGCGATATATTTTATTCGAGCTTGCTTAATTATTTTGCAGCTCTGTTCAAACTGGATTCGATTAACTCCAGACTTTTCTCTTGGATGGAATTTAAAGCTGAACTGGCACCTTTGCACCTGTTCACTCAAACAAACTCATTAGTCACTAGACAAATGTCAAATGGGTTCAAAACATCCATACTATTCATATCAACCCACTTTACACACAATTCAATCCATACAAAGTTATAATTATTTATAATCACTTCATTTATTTCTTTAATTATCCATTCAAATTTATTTAATTTGGATTGATTTATTCAACTTATTTATTTCATGTTGGTTCCAACCAATTAGATTCATGTTCAGGTTTATATTCGAGCAACCAACAACGCAATCCAAACACATCATACAATCAACATTAACCAATCAAAATGATTGCCCATAATATAATAATTTATGAAAATTACCACTATTATTATTTCATAAAATAACTTGGGCAAAAATAATTTCAAAAACAATTTTATATCAAATTACAAATACGCGCTCTCATATATACACTCAACTCAATCTAGGGTATTACTAACCCCATCTCTATTGAGTCACACCACAGAGCCAAGGTTATCTCTAAACCAATAGCTCTGATACCACTGTAACGACCCAGTGTTTTCGGCCCCTAAAATAGACATAAATACCCTTACTGTAGCTCACGCTGATCCTCCAAGCACCGAAAAAAACTGGATAGTTTAAGAAAGAATTTAGAGGGTGAGATAAGAAAGAAAGAAATATTAGAATAGAAGAAAGAAGAAGAAACACCACATCAGAAACTCACAGCGGAACAGATAAAATATAATATCAAATGTACAAAAGAATTGCATATACATACCAATCATCAGAGTACAACATATAACAGCACAGCGGAATAGTAACATTATATAACTTGCGGTGAAGCCTCCTGCTTTCAGCTCGTGAAACTCCAAGCGAAACCTAACCTGGAACATACTCGGTCTGACCCAAGCACATTTGATTTAAAACAAAATACACCAGTTCAGTCCGGAATACTATCAGTGATAAATTCACAGAACACACACTTGTTTAACTTTGGAAAATCCTTTCTGAAATCAAAGGATAATAGTAAGACCAGTCCACACATAAACACAGACATTTTTTACCTTACTATAACCCAAAACGTTTTTGAAATCATACTTTGATCTGATATTATCATAGTGTCTAAATACAAGTAATTAATAATCTAGTGGAACGCTTGCATCTCACGCTCCACATATATAGTACACAATCAAAACCGCGGGCGCTTATTGGAGATTGGATTTCCAACCATGACAAGGTATGGGACCACCTTCCGACTGTGTAACTCTAGAGGCTAATACACTGGGTTCAACAAGAACGTCTTGCAACCCGGCCCTCATATGACCGACCACTCATTTCTCTTGAGTGTATCGAATGTATATCACCGACGGTTGGGATCAGCAACCACCTCCCGAATAGGGACAACATCGAATATAGATTAAAGAAGAAAATGGAATATCTCTGGATAGGTGATCATACATCCTAATGGGAGTGACCCACATAGTCATGCTACCTGCCCGATTTTTTGTCATTTCCCAGTTGATGAGGCTTGAGGTCAGAACACATCTGGTCATCATACACTTTGAACGCCACATCGTCAGATCTGCCAGATCACACTTGATTGACGTCCACCAAAAATACTCTGGTTATTTGGCTAGAGAATAACCACTTCTTCACCATCAACTATGGTACGTTTGGAGAAATCAACGCATGTAATTCCTTTTGGAAATACTCTGTCAGACATCCGTCCATATAAGTCATCCAGGGACAGGATGAACCGAAGGTACTCTCCTACTGCATCTCATATAGGAATCACCCCATGGATCAGTAGCGAGAAGTCCTTGCAACCTGTAGATTCCAACCACGACAGAACCCCAGCTTATCTCTGGTTGCGATCCCGAGATTTTTAGCGGTCCTTTCGTTTATGAAAATCCACATTCTTCAATGCTCCACAACGATCATCTTCGATATCTTCACGTATTTGTTGGTCGAAATGGTTTTCGAATATATATCCGACCCCGGTCTTTCCATACCAATAATCGTATTAGTCAAATTTGATAGTCGGTGATTTAACTATCAAATAACAATATTGTGAATAACATCAGTTTGTTGATTCAGCACTTGTCACTACTCGGCCTATTTAAAATGTATATACTTAAATGGTATAAACCAGATTCCTCTGATTAACTCTGATTGATTTACTTCGATTGATTACTATAACTTGACTAACTCGACTTATCTAAATCAACCGGACTAACTTGATTTGACTACTCCTATCGATTAACTAGTACTCGACTTAACTCCATTCGCTTGAAATTAGATCGCAACGATCACAATGGTTACGCCTGATTCCCTCAGGAAACATCCGACCGTCGTAGGCTATCTGCAGCCCTGCGAATTACGCTAGCAGTCGAACGCAATGGCATCTTTTCCTGAATAACTATGTTTGACTAACTCTAACTATATTCGATCAACTCTAATTGAATAACGATATGTTTAATATAATTTGAAATCACTATTCTTATTTCTTTTGAAACTACTATTGCGATATTATTTATTTCCCAAACCCTTGCATTTGAGTTCGATATTCCTCGTATAGGATAAAACCAATTTTAACAGCTTCACTCATTCCAAACTAATACCATCCCTTGATAATAGTGAAGCCAATCAAGTTGGGGTATTTTAATTACCTCTCAGACCTTGGTCGACCCGTTCTTATCTCAGAATAACATCAGTTTAACCATTAACACAAAATCTCATTTCCTTTCTGGATTCAAGATTTGGGTTTTTAAAACTCCCTTCTTGTATTTGAAATCTTCACTCCAACTTTCTTTACTTAATTCCTTTAATTAAGGAAATGCCCACTAATCGCCACTTTTAACTTAACACATTATTTCACTCGTACTTTTGGGTTTTAGTGAAAATCCCCGTTTAATAACTTACTTCTATTACTTTGGACATTTCTTAAATTTAAACTCTAACCTTGGGTATTTCAACAAATATCCGCTTATACTTACTTTAACTCAAAACCTTTCGATTTGGAATTTTCATTTACAAATATCCATTTACCATCCTTATTTGAAACCTGGGTTATACTCCTCTATAACACCCCACTTAAATCACTTCTTAATTGCATTCCAATTAAGAGTCATTACTTTAAATCATTTTAAATTGAAAGGATAATTAGCTGTACCATTAACTATATTAAAATATAGTTAACTTTGCCCTAATCAAAAATAGGATTATTATCACTTTTACAAGCTTATTCAAATATAATTAAGGTTATTAACAATAACTAATTCAATATTTTCTTTAGATTATAGTTAACCGGAGATTAACTAATATCTAACACTATTCGTTAAACTTTAACGAACAATTAAATCGATGTCCATTTCTTTGTCCATTTTGCTGGAAACAGTGGATTTTACCAACCGTACATATCAGCTAACTATTAACTTATTTTTGGTTGTCATTTCCCCTTCTTAAAATTAATCAAATAACTTACTTAATTTAAAATCACCTTTTAATTGTTTTAAAACAACAATTCTATTCTACCAATCCATTGGTAGATTCTTGGCTTTTCACTTTTTAAAACTGTCTAAACCATTTAACTAAATTCCTTTATAACTCGATCTAATATATTTATTTTAAATTTTCTATTTAAATCCTCATATAAAATAATTGAATAACTTTAATTCTGTTGTAAATAAATTTATAACTTTAAAAATACGTCAATTCACCTAACAGTCGAATGACGGTTAAAACAGTACTTTTTAGTCCACTCACTGTCAATTACCAAATTAACACTATCGGTTGATTTTAACACAACACCGGTGAATATTTATTCAACCATCAACATTCAAACAGGTTTTGGTGTCAGTCAGAGCAAACAATTCATATATATGTATAATAAACAAAAATACAGTTTACTTGAGGAATCCGGTCGGATCCCTCCAACCTGTCCTTCTCTGCATCACAGATGTTAGTCGGATAAAAATATACAAAATAAATAAATAAATGCAACAAATCAGACAATAACAACCAATTTGCATCCATCGCATCCAATCAACCAATTCATACTGTTAACTGTAAAATATATTTTACTGTGAATGTACCACAACAAAGGATTCCAGAAGGTGTGAGAATCAACTCACCAGAGTTTATTTCGGTCGACGGTTGACGCGTTTGTTGCTTTTAATTTGGGACGACCATTCAAAACTAGCTAAATTTTCAACTGCTTTAGATTGACTCCTAGTCAGTGCCATCGGATAGGTCTCGTCCCTGCGATCCCAACGGATCCAGTTTCGTCAAATTTCGTTCACGTACGTGAAAGTTATCGCAGTTTCAAGTTTTATAAATTTAACGATATATATTAATTAATTAAATTAGAAATTAAACTTTAATCAAAACAAAAAACCATTATTACCTTTTAATTACCTTTCCACGTCAGCAAGGCCTTAATCCCATCGTGTTATCTTCTTGCTCACCCTGGAAAACCCGATTCCTCATCATCGATTAAAACCCGCCACCATCCACGTCCAACCCCGCCGCCACCATGGCGTCTGAGACCACACTAACACCACCCGCGCAACCGCCCTTCCGTCCTCCTCCATTGCCAGAAGCCCCGGCCGCCAATTCATTCTCCAGCCGCCGAAAATCCAGTTTCCCCAATCTCCGTTCATCTCACGAATTCTACCACCACCGGCCAAATCACGACGTCGCACCACCTCAGTTCGAGGAGCCTCCTCTCCAGCTTCCATCCCCTTCCACCTATCGGTCACCACGAGGCCTCCCGTCGTCGGAAACAGCCCAACTCCAACCGTCACTAAAAAGAAAACCCCCAAAAACACCATCAACGTTCATCCTCGATTTCCGATCACCCCAGGCCGTTTCAGGTACCCCGACCAAAGACAAAAACGAAGGCCACCCTGTCCACTACAACTTTGCCTTCAACCCCCTATCATTCGTCAGACCAAACACCCCCAAAAGCTTGAAAAACGAAAAAGATTTCTTGCTGTCCATCGTGAATTCTGGCCACCACCTTCGTTTATACCTCCCCATCTTTTGACTGAAGCTCTCTCTCCTCCCGATCTACGACTTCCCTTCAGGTTCCCCTAGAAAAAGCCTCACGGATTGGAAAATATAATTGATTTGGTGTTTAGGCGTGTTTTTGCAAAATTAAATGAAGAGGATGAACTTGGCTGAGGAAAAACTGAGTTTGGGTGTTTACATAGTTGAAAAATAATATAATTTAAGTTGACGTGATGTACGATGTTGACTAACGATTTTTATTTCATACCTATCGCTATTTCGAACATCGTTTATTCGCTGCTGCGCTTACATACGAACCCCGTTCGAGACGCGAATGGACTGCATAGTATATTTTGACAATACGGTCCTAACGAATCTTGTTTCGTCGAATTCCGTGTCTGTTTGCTCAAACAGCATTTGTACACGTCCAAATAGATCGATTTATTTTGCATTTTATTTTGCTACGCTCATAGAATAACCCCGATTGGCGTGTCGTTTAAAAATCTAGCAATAATTTGCTGTTACGGTCCCAACAAAATTTGTTTCGTCAAAAACAGAGGTCGTTTGAAAAATGTCCCTTTTAAACTGGCCAATTTGAATTAAAATAAATCAATTTTAAAATACTTCAATATAGTAATATTAAAATATCACGATTGGTCATACCCGACCAGAATTTGACGCACTACCAAGGAAAAATATCCCGAGTTGAATTCCAAGCCAAATCGGTATATAAATATTTAAAACCCCTTATTTTATATAAATAATCGCAATAATATATAAAGGAATTCCATAGCGACCTTTTTAAAATTTGATTTGGACATAAAATAAAATCTACGCTATGAAAATTGGATTTTTCCCCGCCATTGGAAAGATATCTCAAGCCGGTCCCAACGTTTCTTTTTTCGAGGAAATCCGACTTATTTTGAACCCGGTATAACCAATTGAAGTTCAAAATGCAAAATCGCGAACTGCCGCGCCGCTGCAGCTTGTTATTTAATTAAGTTATAAACCATATCGCTCGACTGTCGTTTTCGAATTGAACTCGTCAACATATTTTTAATATAACCAATATTTGACCATTTTAAACTGCTCGATCACAATATATTTCAAATTCTATATTTTTCCCAAATATTCTAGAAATTAAAATATTATTTTATTATTTAAATAATATATCCCAAATATAATCATTAAATTCGATTATTTAAATTCAAACCAATATTTTAAATAAATAAAATATTTAAAAATATTCCAAATAAATAGGCAGAAAATACGGGTCGTTACACAACATCAGAGTAACACGAACCTCACAACGGAACAAACAACATATATTAGATAACATATCCTTGAAATAAAATCTTTATACGTATACAATAACATTATCAGAGTACAACACTTACAACACGGCGGAAATAAATAATAGCTATATGATCCTGAAGCCTCCTGCTCCAAGCTCTCCTGGTATATCTGTAAAATCCTGACTACTTGACTGCCCGTACAAAATTGGGCACCCAAGAGTTTAGGGAAAATAACAAAATAAACTCTGGGTCAGTCATGGGACTGGTGTGAGTAAGACAGTATAAAACAGTTTGAGCAATGCAATGATATCTCATAAGACCACGCCGTATAACGGAACGGGTTTTTCCCTTATGAGAATCCAAAATATCTTTATATCAAAAACATTTTGATATTATAATAATGTCTATCAACCACAATATAATAATCATCTAGCAGAAATGCTTTCATCTCACTTTCTACATATATAGTTTACAATCAAAACCGCAAGCACGTATCGGGTGATGGATTTCCAACTATGACAAGGTATGGAACCACCTTTCGCTAGTGTACCTCTAGAAAGGAATACACTGGGTTCAACAAGAAAATCTTGCAACCCGGCCACACATGACCGACCACTCATTTCGCTTGAGTGTATCGAATGTATATCACCAACGGTTGGGATCAGCAACCGTTTCCCGAATGGGACAGTATCGACAATAAATTTTTAGAAGTAAATGAAACTCTAGATCAGGTGATTATACACCCTAATAGATGCGACCTACATAGCCATGCTACCTACCCGATTTCTGTCATTTACCGGTTGATGAGGCTTGAGGTTACGTTTTATCATCACATCAGATTCACTTCGAATGCCACATTGTTAGATCCATCGAAAATCACTAATTGACGTCTACAACAGTACATTACGTGTTAGCTAAAGAAGTTTCCTTCTCCGCTTCCACTCTTGGTACGGTTGAAGAAATCAATGCACGTGACCTTTCTGGAAATACTCTGTTAGACATTCATCCATACAAGTCATCCAGGAACAGGATGAACCGAAGGCATTATTCAGTACATCCATCTTAGGCACTGTTATCTAAGACTTATACAATAGCCCTTGCACTTTACTCCGTCTTTAATTTTCTTTGGCATATATGATTCACAACGCTTATGCCAATACAGAGTGGTTCTTTGGATAATAATCCAACTGGTCTCTCCATATTAACAACGTTAAAATGGTCAAAACTTCGATAGTCTGTGATTTAACCATCAAAGAAAAACAGGTGTGCAAACAACGATATTATTTCCAGATGGAAATTCTATCAATCAATCACCAATCATATATATATATATATATTCATATTTCCTTATTTCAATATTTGATTAGATTTCTGATTTTATTTGGAAAACATTTCCAAATCTTCTTTACTTGGGTTTAAACAGATGTTTAAATCAACATCGCGACGACAACTCAGACCATTGTACTTATTTACTAAATTCACTTAACCACTTTCACTCTCGAACCTTAACCATTTCTAAATTTAAAACGAAGTCAATCAAGTTGGGGTATAACTACCTCTCAGACCTTAACTGAACAACATTTCAAATCTCGAAATAGGGTAAGTTCATCTTTTAACTCTTTAACACTCCCTTACGTAACTTCCGGATATAATTTACGAGTCCAACTCCTTTACAGAATCATTTGATTATAACACTGGTGTTATAATTTCCTGCTTCTGAAATATAATAACTTTAATCTAACTCTTATTCGATTTACTCTAACTCTATTTAACTCTTACTGGATTAACGCTTATTCGAATAACTTACATCTGAATAACTTATATTTGATAATCTCTCTTCTTCGAATAAACTATATTTGATTTAACTCCCGTCGAATAAGTAGATTCGATTAACTCCCTTCGATTAAACTAATCGATAACTCCTTTCGAATAACTAGATTCGATTAACTCACTTCGAAAAACTAATATTCGATTACTCTATTTTTACTTGATTCGAATAACTAATATTCGATAACTCCTTTTAACTTGATTCGAATAACTAATATTCGATAATTCCTAATTCGACTAACCCAAATCGATTTATTCTAATTTGATTACTCTATTTAATTACTCTATTGGTTAACTCTAACTGGTTAACTCAAACTGATCAACTCTAACTGATTAACTCTGACTCATCAACCCTAACTGGTTAACTCACTTCGAATAACTCCTATTGAATTAACTCCTTTGATTTATTCCTTTTCTATTTGTTTTCTTAACATATAACTATTCCCTTTTCAATTCTACTTATTTAACCAATAAATAAATTCTTTTCTCTTTTCTATTTATTTAACAAATAAATGTCTCTTTTGTCTTTTCTATTTATTTAACAAATAAATATCTCCTCTTTATTTTTCTATTTATTTAATAAATAAATATCTCTTTTGTCTTTTCTACTTTTTTAACAAATAAATATCTCCTCTTTATCTTTCTATTTATTTAACAAATAAATATCTCTTTTGTCTTTTCTATTTATTTAACAAATAAATATCTCCTCTTTATTTTTCTATTTATTTAACAAATAAATATCTCTTTTGTCTTTTCTATATATTTAACAAATAAATATCTCCTCTTTATCTTTCTATTTATTTAACAAATAAATATATCTTTTGTCTTTTCTAATTATTTAACAAATAAATAATCCATTATCTTATATTATTTATTTACTAAATAAATAATTCACTTTATAAATATTCCATTTATAAAGATTTCCCCTCCTAATATTTCTACTTAAACATATTTCCTATTTAAAAATATCCCTCTTTATCTTTCTATTTGGTTTACACATCTCTTCCTTTTATCTTTGTTTTACAAATATATTTCCTCTTAGATTTAATTTATAAATGGTTTACAAATATTTCTCTTTTGATTTCATTTGTAAATGGTTTACAAATCTTTCTATTTTGTTTTCATTTGTAAATGATTTACAAATCTTTCTCTTTTGATTTCATTTGTAAATGGTTTACAAATCTTTCTCTTTTGATTTCCTATTTATTTCCTAAGTAAATAATCCCTTTATAATGTCTTATTTATTTACCAAATAAATAATCCATTTAAAATGTCTTATTTATTTATCTTAAATAAATAATTCACTTTATAGATATTTCCTTTTATAAATATCCTTTTTATAAATATTTCCTATTTATAAATATTCCCGTTTCTAAAATCTTCTTTGATTTATAAATATTTTATTTTCAAATATCACTTTGAAAATTCCCTTATCAACATTTCGGTATGTTATGGTATTTAACATATCAAACCAATATCATCCAAACACATATAATCGCCAACAGATTATATATCACATCATATATTCAATTATATGAAACAACAGTATTTTAATTATTGAGGAATCCAGTCGGATCCCTCCAACCTGTTTCCCTGCATCCATAGATGTTACACAATAAAATTAACATCACTTCCAGTTCCATATGATATATTCTGTTAAACAGAACTCAATATAGAAATTCAACTAACTGACTAGCAGTTCAATCAAACAGTCAACACACAGTCAATCAGCCAATATTTAACAGTTCTAAAAATACAACATGAAATTATAACTGTTCAGAGTTAGTGAGATTTACTCACTTTGGCAGTTCAACGTTAAAAAACGATAAACTATTTGTTTTGATTTGAATCAAACAATTTATCTCTCCATAAATTCATACGAGCTCCAATCCATTCCAATTCAGTTCCATCGTGTAGCTTCAGTCCATACGATCCTAACGTGACTGACGGTTCGTCAATCTGATATCGTATTACCAAGTTACGGTATTTACAAGTTGATACACAAATTTAAAATTTAAATTAAACTTAATTAACATAGATTTGGGCTTTCACCTTTTAAACCCCACTGGCCCACTTAAATGACAACCCGACCCGTATTGTTTTCTTCATCTTCCCAAATCGAATCTCCACACTCCAGTCTCCAAACCCACAGCCGCGTTTTGCCACTCCTACCTCCATCTCCATTTCTTTTAAAGTCAAACAAAAATCACCATAATTTCCCATTTCCGATCCTCTTCCACCCCATACCATTACATCGTAGTTCGATCCCCTCGACATCAGTAGGTCATGGAGCCTCTCTTGACGATGTACAGCAAGACCCGAAGTTCAAAACCACCGAACAACCCAAATCTTTGTACCCGAACGTTGTTTGACCTCTCGAAGCCAAAAATAAACTCGATTCCATCAATCAAAACCCCAATCATTCATACACAGTAACCCTAGTTGCGCTGTGATAAAACCAGCGTCAGGAATTGGTGTTCGAACCCATCCAAACCATCATCAACTTGATGCTCTTGCTTTGCTGAGTTCACAGATATTTATTTCAGGATTTAAGAGAATTTATTTGGTTTTATTTTGATTTTTATTCGGATTGAAACTTTACTGGAGAATGAAAATAAATGTGGCGGCTTCTATTTTCCTCTTGCATTTATAAACTTGAGTGTGTGGTTGAGAATACATAGTGTGTGGCCTATGTTTGACCTCTAATTGACTTTTAGATATTTTCTTTTATTGTTTTACATTCGTTCTTCCTTTCTTAAAATTCGTGTGTCCACGCACGATACCCAAAAATTATGGAAATTGACATGCCGCTACTGTTTGACATTGCGGTCCCAATGAAACTGGTTTCGTCGAATTCCGACTTCGTATGCTCACACAACGTATTTTTAACCATCAAAATATTAACTGTTTTTCACTCTAAAAATCCGTACGGCCACACAGTGACTCTAAAAATCACGGAACTTGGAATCTAGAAAAAAAAATTTGTTGTAGATCCAACAAAATTAGTTTCGTCGAATTCTGAGGTCAATTGCAAAACTGACTATTTTTACAGCTCTGAATGACCCATTTAAGTGTATAAATATATTTAAATATAATTAAATTAAATATAAATAAATTTATATTATCATATATATTCACAGTGGAATACCATACAGCTCCAGAATAATCCTATATGGATTTCTAACTCGATATTTCAAATCTGGGTCAACCCGATATTCGATTTATATTGAAATTCCTTTTTAAAATATAAATAATTCCTTTATAAATTATAAAGGAATTCCACAGCAACTTTTCCAAAATTTGATTTGGACATAAATCAAAATCTACATGACGAAATCCCAATTTTTCTCTTCAACTAGAAAGAAATACTCCACCAGCTCCTAACGTTTCTTGTTTCGCAGAAATCCGGCTTAAAACGAATCATGTACATTCAGTTGAATTTCGAATCGCCAATTTACGAACTGCAGAGCCATTTCGAGCTCGATTTTAATTATAATATAATTATACGTTCTAACTGTCGTTCAAATAATATATTCATTATTCTAATCCAATTCTGAAATGAATTAAATATCGCAGATGATCCAGTACACACCATATCGCCATTTCAGCCAATTTTGACTATTTCAAAATTAAATATATTATTTAATTTATTATTTTAATTAAATATTCACCATTATTTAATTCCACGACCATTAAATACTTTAATCACCCTTTTAAATAATTAAATAAATTAATTATTATACCGTTGAAAATGCGGGTCGTTACATTCCTCCCCACTTAAAATAATTTCGTCCTCGAAATTGTTAATTTAGAAGACGACCCTATCGACTGGTTAGAACATATTTGTTCAC
Organism: Allium sativum; assembly: GCA_030737875.1. Lineage (NCBI taxonomy): Eukaryota > Viridiplantae > Streptophyta > Magnoliopsida > Asparagales > Amaryllidaceae > Allium > Allium sativum. Next base: position 559,807,059 of record CM060919.1, on the reverse strand, counting down.
TTCTTAACTTCGGTTTCCAACTGGACCAATTTAATTTCAATTAAATATTAATTCTTATTAACGAAAATTTCCAAAATCCTGAAAATTTTCTGACGCCTTAATTTTTTGAAAAATTTCGCCAGCACCTCCTTTGTACTGGTCAATAGGTCAAACTCCAACTCGCCTCTCTGGGCCATCTCCATCCCAAAAGAAAATCAAACAGCCAAGCGGCTTGCCAATTCGGCTCATAAATCTTATATCCAATAGAATTTTAAACTTGTACCTTTTGTCGGCATATCATTATATCCTTTCCACCTGTTATCAATTCAGCAGATACAAGGGTCATCCCAATCAAATTTCAATCTGCTTTTATCCACAACACAACCATTCGCTTATATCCAAGCCAAATATCATTTCAACTCGAGTTTCTTCTCGATTCTCAACTCTTAACTTGATTGTCACATTACACTTCAAATTTGAATCTCACAATCCAATTTGTCTTGATATCATTCTAATTCAATCTCAGTTACCACTTTACTGGCTTTCTTTAATTCGAATTTGCTTTCACAAATTTCTGTTAAATTTGTTTTTAATTCAAACAGTCTTTCCTTGAGAGTTATTAAACAGTTTACTCTTTTCAAAAATCAAAATTTTCTTTTTGAAATTCAACATAACTTGTCTTTCCCAAAAAAAATTCAAAACAATATCTCTGGTAGTAATTCGTCACTTACAACTCGAAAATGAATACTAATGATGCAGCTGTCATCATCAGAACCTATTTTCCGGCGATCGAAGTGAGTTCAATACTATAAAACCATTTCTAAACATTTCCACTTTGAAATTCATTTCAAAATATAATTCACACTGCTTGTAAAACAATTTGAAATCTCCCAAGATCTTAAATTTTCCTTATTTTTAATCCAAATCCATTTACAAACACTTATCCAATTTTCCAGAATTTTAATTCAATTTCTGGTTTAAATTTCAGATTTAACTCATCTGATTTCACGTATTTCACTTATATGAATTCTGATTGGTTACTTACATAACCATTTAATTTATAATCTTACTCGATTATAATAACAACCACTATATCCACTATATTATAATTTTGATATATATCTTCTCTATATCAAGATATACCTTGGGTAACTTATTTTAATTTACCTTCTTTTCAAAACATATCGTGTCGACCCATCGTATTCGAGTGTTAAGTAACTCCTATCGATACAGTGGATCAAACTGATCGACCAGAAATTCATAAGCCACTCAATCAATAAATCTCCATAATATAAAATCATTTCATATTGAATAACAAATACGTTCACTCGTATATATACACTCAACTCAATCTAGGGTATTACTAACTACATCTCTACCGAGTCACGCCACAGAGCCAAGGTAATTACTTAACCTTAAGATCTGATACCAACTGTAATGACCTGGGTTTTTGGCGACCTTGGTTATCCGATATACAACACATATCGAACATCCAAGGGTCGAAAATACCGGATGATTAATGAAAAAAATTAGAGGGTGAGGAAAGATAAGATAGAAACTTAGAATAGAAAAAGAAGAAGAACACAACATCAGAGTAACACGAACCTCACAGCGGAACTAACAACATATATTAGATAACATATCCTTGAAATAAAATCTTTATATGTATACAATAACATTATCAGAGTACAACACTTACAACACAGCGGAAATAAATAATAGCTATATGATCCTGAAGCCTCCCGCTACAAGCTCTCCTGGTATATCTGTAAAATCCTGACTACTTGACTGCCCGTACAAAATTGGGCACCCAAGAGTTTGGGGAAAACAACAAAATAAACTCTGGGTCAGTCATGGGACTGGTGTGTGTAAAACAGTTTAAAACAGTTTGAGCAATGCAATGATATCTCATAAGACCACGCCGTATAACGGAACGGTTTTTCCCTTATGAGAATCCAAAATATCTTTATATCAAAAACATTTTGATATTATAATAATGTCTATCAACCACAATATAATAATCATCTAGCAGAAACACTTTCATCTCACGTTCTACATATACAATATACAATTAAAACAACAAGCACATATTGGGCGATGGATTTCCAACTATGACAAGGTATGGAACCACCTTTCGCTAGTGTACCTCTAGAAAGGAATACACTGGGTTCAACAAGAACATCTTGCAACCCGGCCACACATGACCGAACACTCATTTCGCTTAAGTGTATCGAATGTATATCACCAACGGTTGGGATCAGCAACCGTTTCCCGAATGGGACAGTATCGACAATAGATTTTTAGAAGTAAATGAAACTCTAGATCAGGTGATTATACACCCTAATAGGTGCGACCTACATAGCCATGCTACCTGCCCGATTTCTGTCATTTACCGGTTGATGAGGCTTGAGGTTACGCTTTATCATCACATCAGATTCACTTCGAATGCCACATTGTCAAATCCATCGAAAATCACTAATTGACGTCTACAACAGTGCATTACGTGTTAGCTAAAGAAGTTTCCTTCTCCGCTTCCACTCTTGGTGCGGTTGAAGAAATCAATGTACTTGACCTTTCTGGAAATACTCTGTCAGACATTCATCCATACAAGTCATTCAGGAACAAGATTAACCGAAGGCACTATTCAGTACATCCATGTTAGGCACTGTTATCTAAGACTTATACAATAGCCCTTGCACTTTACTCCGTCTTTAATTTTCTTTGGCATATATGATTCTCAACGCTTTTGCCAATACAGAGTGGTTTGTGTGATAATAATCCAACTGGTCTCTCCATATTAACAACATTAAAATAGTCAAAACTTCGATAGTCTGTGATTTAACCATCAAAGAAAAATAGGTGTGCAAACAACGATATTATTTCCAGATGGAAATTCTATCAATCAATCACCAATCATATATATATATATATATATATATATTCATATTTCCTTATTTCAATATTTGATTACGTTTCTGATTTTATTTGGAAAACATTTCCAAATCTTCTTTACTTGGGTTTAAACAGATGTTTAAATCAACATCGCGACGACAACTCAAACCACTATACTTATTTATTAAATTTGCTTAACCACTTTCACTCTCAAACCTTAACCATTTCTAAATTTAAAACGAAGTCAATCAAGTTGGGGTATAACTACCTCTAAGACCTTAACTGAACAACATTTCAAATCTCGAAATAGGGTAAGTTCATCTTTTAACTCTTTAACACTCCCTTACGTAACTTCCGGATATAATTTATGAGTCCAACTCCTTTACAGAATCATTTGATTATAACACTGGTGTTATAATTTCCTGCTTCTGAAATATAATAACTTTAATCTAACTCTTATTCGATTTACTCTAACTCTATTTAACTCTTACTGGATTAACTCTTACTCGAATAACTTACATCCGAATAACTTATATTTGATAATCTCTCTTCTTCAAATAAACTTTATTTGATTTAACTTCTGTCGAATAACTAGATTCGATTTACTCCCTTCGATTAAACTAATCGATAACTCCTTTCGAATAACTAGATTCAATTAACTCACTTCGAATAACTAATATCCGATTACTCTATTTTTACTCGATTCGAATAACTAATATTCGATAACTCCTTTTAACTTGATTCGAATAACTAATATTCGATAATTCCTAATTCGACTAACCCTAATCGATTTATTCTAATTCGATTACTCCATTTAATTACTCTATTGGTTAACTCTAACTCTAACTAGTTAACTCTAACTGATCAACTCTAACTGATTAACTCTGACTCATCAACCCTAACTAGTTAACTCACTTCAAATAACTCCTATTGAATTAACTCCTTTGATTTATTCCTTTTCTATTTGTTTTTTTAACATATAACTATTCCCTTTTCATTTCTACTTATTTAACCAATAAATAAATTCTTTTCTGTTTTCTGTTTATTTAACAAATAAATATCTCTTTTGTCTTTTCTATTTATTTAACAAATAAATATCTCCTCTTTATTTTTCTATTTATTTAACAAATAAATATCTCTTTGTCTTTTCTATTTATTTAACAAATAAATATCTCCTCTTTATCTTTCTATTTATTTAACAAATAAATATCTCTTTTGTCTTTTCTATTTATTTAACAAATAAATATCTCCTCTTTATTTTTCTATTTATTTAACAAATAAATATCTCTTTTGTCTTTTCTATTTATTCAACAAATAAATATCTCCTCTTTATCTTTCTATTTATTTAACAAATAAATATCTCTTTTATAACATATTATTTATTTAACAAATAAATAATCCATTATCTTATCTTATTTATTTACTAAATAAATAATTCACTTTATAAATATTCCATTTATAAAGATTTCCCCTCCTAATATTTCTACTTAAACATATTTCCTATTTAAAAATATCCCTCTTTATCTTTCTATTTGGTTTACACATCTCTTCCTTTTATCTTTGTTTTACAAATATATTTCCTCTTCGATTTCATTTGTAAATGGTTTACAAATATTTCTCTTTTGATTTCATTTGTAAATGGTTTACAAATCTTTCTATTTTGATTTCATTTGTAAATGGTTTAGAAATCTTTCTCTTTTGATTTCATTTGTAAATGGTTTACAAATCTTTCTCTTTTGATTTCCTATTTATTTCCTAAGTAAATAATCGCCTTATAATGTCTTATTTATTTACCAAATAAATAATCCATTTAAAATGTCTTATTTATTTATCTTAAATAAATAATTCAATTTATAAATATTTCCTTTTATAAATATTCTTTTTATAATGATTTCCTATTTATAAGTATTTCCGTTTATAAAATCTTCTTTGATTTATAAATATTTTATTTTCAAATATCACTTTGAAAATTCCCTTATCAACATTTCGGTATGTTATGGTATTTAACATATCAAACCAATATCGTCCAAACACATATAATCGCCAACAGATTATATATCACATCATATATTCAATTAAATGAAACAACAGTATTTTAAATATTGAGGAATCCAGTCGGATCCCTCCAACCTGTTTCCCTGCATCCACCGATGTTATACAATAAAATCAACATCACTTCCAGTTCCATATGATATATTCTATTAAACAGAATTCAATATAGAAATTCAACTAACTGACTAGCAGTTCAATCAAACAGTCAACACATAGTCAATCAGCCAATATTTAATAGTTCTAAAAATACAACATGAAATTATAATTGTTCAGAGTTAGTGAGATTTACTCACTTTGGCAGTTCATCGTTAAAGGACGGTAAATTTTTTGTTTTGATTTGAATCAAACAATTTATCTCGCCATAAATTCATACGAGCTCCAATCCACTCCCAGTCAGTTCCATCGTGTAGCTCCCGTCCATACGATCCTAATGTGACTGACGGTTCATCAATCTGATATCGTATTACCAAGTTAAGGTATTTACAAGTTGATACACAAATTTAAAATTTAAATTAAACTTAATTAACATAGATTTGGGCTTTCACCTTTTAAACCCCACCGGCCCACTTAAATGACAACCCGACCCGTATTGTTTTCTTCATCTTCCCAAATCGAATCTCCATGCTCCTATCTCCAAACCCACAGCCGCGTTTTGCCACTCCTACCTCCATCTCCATTTCTTTTAAAATCAAAAAAAAAATCACCATAATTTCCCATTTCAAATCCTCTTCCACCCCATACCATTACATCGCAGTTCGATCCCCTCGACATCAGTAGGTCACAGAGCCTCTCCTGACGATGTACAGCAAGACCCGAAGTTCAAAACCACCGAACAACCCAAATCTTTGTACCCGAACGTTGTTTGACCTCCCGAAGCCAAAAATAAACTCGATTCCATCAATCAAAACCCCAATCGTTCATACACCGTAACCCTAGTTGCGTTATGATAAAACCAGCGTCACGAATTGGTGTTCGAACCCATCCAAACCATCATCAACTCGAAGCTCTTGCTTTGCTGAGTTCACAGATATTTATTTTAGGATTTAAGAGAATTGATTTGGTTTTATTTTGATTTTTATTTGGAATGAAAATTTACTGGAGAATGAAAATAAATGTGACGGCTCCTATTTTCCTCTGGCGTTTATAAACTTGAGTATGTGGTTGAGAATACATAGTGCGTAGCCTATGTTTGACATCTAATTGACTTTTAGATATTTTCTTTTATTGTTTTATATTCGTTCTTCCTTTCTAAAAATTCGTATGACCACACACGATACCCAATATTATGGACATTGACATGTCGCTGCTGTTTGACATTGCGGTCCCAATGAAACTGGTTTCGTCGAATTCCGACTTCGTATGCTCACACAGCGTGTTTTTAACCTTCAAAATACTAGCTGTTTTTCACTCTAAAAATCCATACGGCCACACATTGACTCTAAAAATCATGGAACTTGGAATCTAACAAAAATTTGATGTTGCGGATCCAACAAAATTAGTTTCGTCGAATTCTGAGGTCGTTTGCAAAACTGGCTATTTTTACAGCTTTGAATGACCCATTTAAATATATAAATATATTTAAATATAATTAAATTAAATATAAATAAATTTATATTATCGTATATATTCACAGTGGAATACCAAACAGCTCCAGAATAATCCTGTATGGATTTCTAACTCGATATTTCAAATCTGGGTCAACCCGATGTTCGATTTATATTGAAATTCCTTTTTAAAATATAAATAATTCCTTTATAAATTATAAAGGAATTCCACAACGACTTTTCCCAAATTTGATTTGGACATAAATCAAAATCTACCCAACGAAATCCTGATTTTCTCTTCCATTAGAAAGATCTACTCCATCAGCTCCTAACGTTTCTTGTTTCACAAAAATCCGGCTTAAAACGAATCCTGTACATTCAGTTGAAGTTCGAATCGCCAATTTACGAACTGCGGAGCAATTTCGAGCTCGATTTTAATTATTATATAATTATTCGTTCAAACTGTCGTTCAAATAATATATTCATTATTCTAATCCAATTTTGAATTGAATTAAATATCGCAGATGATCCAGTACACACCATATCGCCAATTCTGACTATTTCAAAATTAAATATATTATTTAATTTATAATTTTAATTAAATATTCGCCATTATTTAATTCCACGGCCATTAAATCCTTTAATCACCCTTTTAAATAATTAAATAAATTATTTATTATACCGCTGAAAATGTGGGTCATTACAGTAAAGAAAAATAACATTTTATATATAAAATGTTAAGATGAATAAAAATAATATTTTTGCTTAGAAATGTTTGCTGAGAATATTAATAACATTTTTGCTTAGAAATGTTTGTTGAGATTAAAAATAACATTTTGCTTAGAAATGTTTATTGAGGTTAAAACAACATTTTGTTTAAAAATGTTTATTTAGATAAAATATTCCATTTTCAATAGAAATGTATATTTAGACTAAACTTGTCATTTTGATTAGAAAAGAGTTGTTAATAAAAATTATATTTTTATTGAAATATGAACCATTAGAAAAAGAGTAGACAAAGAGGATTTCATTTTCATTGTAATGAGAATCATTTTTGTTGAAACAAAATAGAATAAACAAAAATATCATTTTTGTTAGATAGAAATTGTTAACAAATAAAGTTATCATTTTTATTTGTTAAGTTAAATTAGAAATTGTAAACAAATAAATCATTCTTTTATTTGTTATGTAGAATACATAGAAATCTGTATTAAAATAAAATATTCTTTATATGTCGTTGGAATACATAAGAAATTATATGTTAATATAAATAGGTCATTTTTGGTTAGAAAATGTACACTAGAATTAAAAGAACATTTTGCTAGAAAATATCACATGGGCAATGAAAGAATTTCATGTTAAAAGCATGTTTAGCATTAAAAGGTTATTTTAATGTTAGATTAGCAGTGAAAAGGATTAAAAACAAAAATATTCATTTTTGTTCACTTAAAAGAAATAAACCTTTTTGTTCATTAAAAAGGATTAAAACAAGAATAAACCTTTTTGTTCATTTAAAAAGGGATTAAACAAAAATAGATATTTTTGTTTATCAAAAAGGTTTAAAACAAGAATATACATTTTGTCAATAAAAGTATATTTTTATTTGCAAATTAGTTGCAAACAAAAACATGAATGTAAAAAGCACCTTTTTATTCACATTATGGATGTGAATAAAAACTTAGAATTAGAAAGCACCTTTTCATTTACATTCTTGTTATAAATAAAACACATGATTATAGAAAAGTGTATTTTTATTTACATATTAGATGTAAATAAAGATATATTATGAAAAAAGAACATTTTTAGCATTATTCTCTATTGAGAATAAAAAGATCATATTTTCAATGTAATGTTAGAACGGACAAAAGATTCATGTTTTATTATGGAATCATATTTTAAAAACACATTTTTTATGTAATATGAGTAATATTGAGAAAAGGATTATATTTTTATTTGCAAATAAAACATGAATAGGGAAAAGCACATTTTTTATGTGTGAACATGATTAGAAAAAAAAGTATATTTAATTTGCCTTTTTGTATGCAAATAAAAACCATAGAAAGGGAAGTACATTTTTATTTGTAAATTTGTTGCAAATAAAAAGAAACATGAATACATGAAGATATAAAGTACATTTTTTATTTGCAATTTAGTTGTAAATAAAAACATGATTATAAAAAGTTGACATTTTTATATTTAGATATAATTAAAAACATAAAAATAAAAGTACATTTTTATTCAAATTTTAGATGTGAATAAAAACTTGAATTTAAAAAGAACATTTTTATTCACATTTTAGATGTGAGTAAAAACTTGAATTGAAAAGTATATTTTTATTTACGTTGAAGATGTGAATAAAAATACGAATTGAAAAAGTATATTTTATTTACATTTTAGATGTAAGTAAAAACACAGAAATAAAAGTGACATTTTAATTTACGTTTTAGATGTAATCAAGAAGGTAGAATTTAATGTTATATTTTTATTGTCAAAATAGAGACAATAAAAAGATTAGAATTAAAAGAAAAAAAATTATTAACGTTCTAGGGACAATAGAAAGAGTAGGAATAAAGGTGACATTTTTATCTTCATATTAGAAACGATAAAAAAAAATTGATCTTAGTAGTTGAAATCGCCAAATGATTTATATTTATATATTTATATAAATTAAAATAAAACGAATCGCGTTGCTGTAGTTCGCGATTTGAAGTCGTAACTTTAAACGATTATACTGTAAGATCCAACCGTCGGATTTTCCAAAAGCTGGAAACGGTAAGACCGCTATGGAAAGATCTTTCCAACGATATAAACTTTGTTAAAATCCAACGGTTAGATTTCGAGATAAGTGCAAATCAAATTTGGTTGAAAACAGCATCTGGGTCGCCGATCGACCCGAAGCATCATCAAATTAATTTAGCTATTTATATATATATATATACATATAAATAGCGATAAATCGTTATTAAATACTATTAACGATATGAAATGGTTTTAAACTTTATATATGCGAGAATCATTTGAAAAGTCCGAGTTCAATCTCATTTCAAATGATTATACGTCGATATAAGTCGAAGAGTTGAAGACGGTGATTGAAGACCGTCGATCTTCACATCGAATGGAAGTGTTGCTACTGAGACCCATGATGGGAGTAGCTACCTTGAAGGAGCTTCAGTGGTAGCCATCCGGCTGTACTTGTTGATTGTCGGATATGCAAGCACCTCACCTCTGTATTGGACATATGTGGGGCGGAATAAGGTGACTCCAGTTTCGTTCAGACCCAGAACGGACTTGTAAATGGATCGTCTGTCTGACGTTGTATTCCTTTATACTGTATTCGTCGATCTCGGCTAAATATATATCTGTTTGATGGTTAACACCCTTCTCTAAGACGTACGAGCTTAGAGGTTATATATTTGTAGGAATCAATGGTATGGTATGGATTGATAATGTGGCATGCCAAGATGCATGGATCAAGGCTTTTGTTGAAAAGCAGTGGGATGATCAAAGCATAGCCTGTTTAGGCATAGCTTCATGTATAGCGTGACTTCGTGGGCCTCACACTCCAGTATGAGTCAAAAACGGGATATGGACCGTAGGGAGTGCACACTTTTCTTTCTAGCTAGGGGTAGTGTTAGTGCTTAAACTGGCTGACATTTTACTTATGTGGATGATGGATTTTGAGGCACCTCGGGATTATAGGCCGGAAGTGGTCATACGAAGGTCCAAAGGGACCGGGAAGCGTGTGTCCAGGCATAACCAATCCACTACCGTTAGGTGGGGACCGGCCCTACCGCTCCAAGGGTTCACTGCGGGGGATCCTGAGGCATTTGCTAGAGTGTCTCGAATCGGAGAGGACGATCCCTAGCCTCGATTTCATAATGGAAAACCAACTTCCAACACGACACCATGCGGTTTTGGTGGTAGAACTAGTATGGCGATATAGCAGGATGGGGTACTATGCCGTCTATGATTGATACATTATGGTTGAAATGTTTTTATTGAAAACATATACGCACTAATATCAAATCCGTTTTATCGTATCAAGCATCTTTTGAACATTATAAGGTAAAACTCTATCCTCCAATTTGCGTTGCATTGTGTGATGGGACTTATGTCTTATAATGGTTTCATTTTTATAAAAAGCATTGCGTTGTTTAACGATTTACTTTATTTTATGCACTGGCAATCCAATGGAGTAAACCCGTTCCACGTTAGCGGCATGGTCATGTGATTAGCCTTATTATTAGATTAGTTAATTTAGATTTCTCATACCAGTCCCATGACTGACCTGTAGTTTGTTTCACTGGCAAACTCGGGTTCCCTCTGTAATAACCCGGAAAATTTGAGCTAGTTTAAAATTTTTATTTTGGCAATTTTAGCGAATTTTGAATATTTAAAATAGATTATTTTAAATAATAGCGACAAAAAATTCATTTTGAATAGAATTCGAAAGAATATATTTATATAGATTGTCGTTAGAATACAAATATTTATTTTAAATTATAAAAGGAATTGAAAAAGGCGCGGTAGTTCGAAAATTCGATTTCAAAATTCAAATGAATGTACAGGATTCAAAATAAACCGGATTTTAGTGAAACCAAAAATATTAGAATATAATTGAGAATATCTTTCCAACGAATCCGAAAAATTGAAATTTCATAGCGGGAATCAAAAGTTATGGCCAAATGAATTTTCAGAATAGTCGCAATGGAATTCTGGCCCTTAAAAATAGAAATTTTGCAAACGACCTCGGATTTTGATGAAACCACTTTTGTTGGATCCGTGATGTCAAGTTATTGCAAGGTTTCAAAATTCGTAATTTTTCGAATGAATATGTGAGCGTGGCAAATGAAAACGCGTTTGACCAATTTTTGTTTATTTTAGTCGACTGGAAAATGGCCATTTTTCAAACGGTCTCAGAATTTGATGAAACTGGTTTTGTTAGGACCGTATCGTCAATACGAAGCTATAAAATATTTTTTCTGGAATTTTTTAGAGTTAGTATGTGGCCCCGGTAGATTGAAATGTGCGTTTAAATTGAATATATAAAGATTTATATTTTAAATTCAACGAAAACTGATCGTAATGGTCGAATTGACCTGCGATACATATCCCATTGTGTTCAGAATGGGGGTATTACCCTAGGGGCGATAGTCGTTGGGCTCGATTTGGGATACGAAAGAAAAGTCAACTTTAAAGGGGCAATTAAATAATTAAATAATTAATATATAAACTTTGGCCCCCTTTCTTCTCTTCAGACCAGTCAAAGGAAAAGGAAAGTGAAAAAAACCCACGAGATCGAGATCGTCACCCCCCTCGTCGTTGCTTGCGCCGCCAGTCGAAGACAAGCCCCCCCTTTTCTTCCTCCGCCGCCTTCCTTCTCTCTCCTCTCCCCTCGATCCTCCGTCAAATTGACACCCCGCCTGGGGTTAACTATAGCCCGTTCGAGCCCTAAACCCCCTCCACCTGAGCCAACTCCCGACGGGTACCAGTCCTCCGACCGTCGCGCGCGCCCTCCCAAGCCCTCCCCTCTCCTCTGATTTAAAACCCCCCCTCCCCCACCCGACTCCTCCTGAAACCTCGAATCCACCAAAAACAGCGGCGTTGGAGACCATTCTCTGGCTGCATCTGGAGTTCGAACTTTGAGCCAGGACTGGGGTGGTGTGCGATTGGGATCCGATCCCCCTTGGATGACTAGCGACATGGAATTTCAGCTAGAGGCCGAGCTTTTCAAAGAAGAAATGGCAACATATTAAACCGTGAGTTTTTATATTTTATCAAAGTAAAGAAATGATTTTCATATGGTTAAAAACTGAATTTTTATAGTGTTAAAAACTGAATTTTTATAAGGTTAAAAATATAATTTTTATAATATAGAAAGGTTAAAAATATAATTTTTATAATATAGAAAGGTTAAAAATATAATTTTTATGATATAGAAAGGTTAAAAATATAATTTTTATAATATAGAAAAGTTAAAAATATAATTTTTACACTAGTGGCATAATAAAAATATGATTTTTACTTAGGTAGAGTATTAAAAATATGGTTTTTATTAAAGTAGAAATATAAAAATATAATTTTTTATGGTTATGATAATAAAAATTCAATCTTTATATAAAAAGTAGAAATATTAAAATATAATTTTTATATAGAAAGAAGCGTTGTAAATTTATGAAGTGAAATAAAAATCTGAACTCTATTTTATCGTGAAGTAGAGAAAATATAAAAATGTGATTTTTATATATGTAGTGAATGCGGATGACGAAAATAACTAGAGGCGAGCGCGGTGAAGATTTCCTACCTATGAAGAGTCGTGGCATTTGGATTAGCTTTGGTGAGAACTTCTCACTTTAAATTTCCTTTCTTAGTTATAAATATATACTAGGATGCAGATGGTGTTTAGTAGCACCCGACACCATTGTCCACAGATCATGGACTTGTTTGTTTGGTTGTGTAGTTGGTTAGATTATTTGATCTAAATTTGGTTGTTTGGTGAACTGAAATTGGTTTGATTGATATGTGTATGGCGTGGGCCATTACTAGACCGGGGATAAGGCTAGGCCTTGTCCCGTTTCTAGTATCATGCCGTTATGCCGCCGAAATTTTCTAAAACAAGTTAGAAAAATAAAAATATCATTTTATTGTATAAATGAGCTGAATAGAAATTCATGTGTTGAAATAAAATATTTTATCGTTAAAAATATAATTTTTAACATGTGTGTGAATAAAATAAAATAAAATAAAATATTCATTTACAAATCAGACGAGTTGTTTATGTACACTGTTTTAACTGATATCGATTGGGACGATAAATTTTACATGTCACCCAACTGCACAAAAAAAATCTGTGTTTGTTGATGTGAAACCCCACACGGGTATTAGGATGATATTTGACGTACACTAGTCCCAATAATTAGTTGTATGTCGATCGATAGGTTGACAGACAGTTGTGTATGCTCTTTGGATGATGGTTGATTATTTATTGTTGCTATTATATACATGTGTTGTATGGAATCCATATAATTAACATTATATGGTAATTGATTGGGCCTCATTCCAATTTAGAAAATAAAGAATATAAAGAAATATATATTCATGTGTTGAAAAGAAATATATATTCATGTGTTGAAAAGAAATATATATATTCATGTGTTGAAAAGAAATATATATTCATGTGTTGAGAAGAAATATATATTCATGTGTTGAAAAATATATATATACATGTGTTGAAGAAAATATTCATTTGTTGAATAAAATAACGAAGTTATTGAAATATATAAAAGCCGTGTTGATTAGATTTGCGCCATTTTGACATGAACGATATTTATATCGATTTTATTCGAATATCGAAAAAGAAGTGATTTCAAATATAACGTTTTGAAAATATTATCATTTATATATATATCGATGATATAGAATATTCAATTTTGATTTAAAATTGAATATGAAGTTGAAATCGTTTTGAAAACGAATTTAAAATGAATTTCAAAATACGTTTAGAAGTGAAATCGATGAAATATATATAATATATATATTATATATATTAAATGGCCTGAACAGAACGCGTCGCGCCGCGGCAGTTCGTGAATTTCTACCATTGACTTCGAATTGATGTTACGGGAGATCCGACCGTCGGATTATCCTGGAACCGGAACCGTTGGGTTCGTATCGAAAAGAGCTTTCCAATGAACATTAGAAATTTGAAATCTAACGGTTGGATTTGGAGATACGTCAAAACCAAATTTAGAAAAGGTCGCTGTAAGTGCAGTTCGACGACCGTTATTGGAAATCGACTGTACGGGCCCTGATAAAATTGTTAAAAATATCTATAATTTGTGTAAAATTAAAATATATGAATTGGAAAGAACTGGGATGAAAAATTCCCTCTTTGAAAGGATAAAAATATATTTTTATTGAAATGAATTAGTTTTGAACTAGAATTAAAATCCAATATTTTTAAATAAATAAATTGGGTTTGAAGTGGTTTTAAAAATAATCAGAATTAGATATTGAATATAAGCCGATATATTTTCTATTCAGAGCCTTGTATTTAATATCAAACGGAATTTTGGATTTGTCGTGAACCGTGTTTTAAATGATGTTGGTTCTTTAACCCAATTAAAGATTAAAACTAAGTGGAGTTTTAATGAATCTTTAATTAGATTGAAATGATCGAGTATGGAGTATCACCAGTTTTGCTCCAAAGCGATAGTTAAATCTTTAATTAGATTTTAACGTGAAATGGTAATTAGTTTTACCGATAACACCGTGGTGTTAGATATGGGGTATTACCAGTTTTGCTCCATGGGATAAATAGGTTGGGATTGGGAAATAAAATAAATAATTACTTCGGTGTGGTTCGCTAATCCCGACTAGTTTGAAATGATATTCAAAGGAAGATTAAAGAATAGATTTCAAAGAATTTATCTTTGATAAAATTAATGGGAACCTTTCCCTATGAATGTGAAATTGACTGTTGCATTTGAATGAGGCGTATGTTGTGTTTTTTTAACAATTGCTTATTTTATACGTGGGTTATTCAGAAAGGCCGCATCTATACCCATTCTGAATAACCGATTCGACGATAAGTCGAAGATGAAGACGGTGATATGCGAGGAAAGTGCCTCCGTTTTCGTTCAGACCTAGAACGAACTTATAAATGGAGTATGTGTCTGACATTGTACTTTATTATGTGTGATTGATTTCTGTTAAATATATATCTGTTTGGCGGCGGAGAATTTATTCTCTTGCATAACGCCTTTCTCTGAGAAGTACGAGCTTAGAGGTTATATATCGATAGATATCAATCGCATGGCGTGAATTGCCTGTGTGGCATGCTTAAGTGGCAGATGATCAAGGCTTCTGTTGAAAAGTAAAGTCTTGTGGTTGATGATCAAAGCACGGCCTACGTGGCTTAGCTTTGTGTATAACGTGGATTCGCGAGCCTCACACCTCGGTATGAGTCAAAAACGGGATAAGGACTGCCGGGAGAGCACGACGTTTCTTTCTAGCTATGGGTGGTGTCAGTGCTTAAACTGGCTGACATTTATATACTTTTTACCCGTGTTGTTGGAATGTGAGGCGCCTCGAATATATATGGCGATAACTGGCACTTTGTGAGCCAACGTACTAACCATTATATATATAGGTCCGATAGGACCGGGAAACGTGTGCTCAGGAATACTAACCCTCCAAAGTTAGGTGAGAACCAGCCCTAAAGATCCAAGGATCATAGTGGGGTCCTGAAACATTTGCTAGAGTGTCTCGAATCGGAGAGGAGCTTGCCTCTTGCCTCGATACATGATGGAATCCAATTTCTAATACGTGTCATTCGATTTTATTTGTAGAGCCTAGTATGGCGACATAGTATATGGTAGCTACGCCGTCTATGATTTATACTTATGATTGAAGTTGTTTTCTTCGCTTATAGTAATAATAAAAGATGAAATTTCACGTATGAAGTATTCTTTGGCTGTTAGAAGGGAAAACCCTATCCTCCGGCTTGCGTTGCATTGTGTGATGGGACCTGGGTCTTATAACAGCTTCATTGTTCTTTATTTTAGCATTGCGCTGTTTGTTTATGCACTGGTATTCTTGGGGAAAAACCCATTCCGTGTTATACAGCGTGGTCCCTTGATTTACCGAACTTTAAAATAAGAATTTATAACTGTTTTAGTTTTCACACCAGTCACATGACTGACCTGGAGTTTATTGTTTTAACCTAAACTCTGGGCGCCCTTATTTTCCGCACGGGCAGCTAGTAGTTGGGTTTTGCAGATTTATATTCACAGGATCCTGGTTTATAGCTGAAGTGATATTTTGAAAGCTCTATATCCGTGTATTTCTATCAGTTATGTTTTGTATTATTTTCTTTCCGCTGCAGTATTGTATTTAAATCTCTGATAATCTCTGTTGTATAATATTTATTAATACTCTGTATATTCTTGTATTCTGATGGAATTGTTGTAACAAACAATGAAATGTTCTTCTGTTTGCGTTCCGATGTGTGTTGTTCTCAGAGAATCCTTTCTTTCCTTACCGGGGAAGTTACGGGCCTTCACAGTTGGTATTAGAGCTCTGGTTTACAGAGCTCGAGAACAAGGCACATTATAACCAAACGAAAGAATTCATCAGAAATTGGATTAGCAATATCCAATGAGAATGGCTCGTTAGAGATGGGATCAGTTGCTTCCTAGAACGAGTCGAAAGAGTGTTATTTTTAAATAAAATTGAAACCAAACTTTGTTTTGAAATTTAAACCATTTTATACGTATTTGAATATTCATTTTATTTTGAAATTGGACAATCCAGTATATAAAGATTTTGCATATACGCCTTGCAAACGTGTATTCGAAGTTTTAATATACTGGATAGATATAGAATCACACTCTAGTCGCTCGGAGATGATTCTGATGATTGGTGCACCATCATCAGGGTTTGTGTTCGAGTTTCGAAAGTGAGATATCTATATATTCCATTAGACTGGTGTGAGAACCAAACTAGATAGGGCTTATTTGTTGAGATTTCGCATCAAAAACATGATTTTTGACTATGTATTAAAATTAAGAATTTGAAACATTAATTCACTAAATGATTGATGGTTGTATTGTATGATTATTGATTTGATTATTTAAAATTTTGAATCATGTAGCGAAATGGTATCAAATATTAAACTGAGTAGAAAATTGTTTGAATTGCATGCATATACATGTATCTCCATTGAACAGGTCATAGCAAGGAGGCTAGAGAAGAGGAATAAAATTGTTTGCCCGACAAATAGGTACATGTTTATTGTATTTCTTTAGGTGATGATGATTTTATGAGCCCGAAAAATTTGAAAAGTTCTTAGAAACTGAAAATTGAAGAACTGAAGCTGTAATAAAAATAATGAAAGTTGAGTTGATTATAAAACAACTTTCAGCTTCGTTCCTTTTCGAGGACGAAAAGATTTTAAGTGGGGGAGATTGTAATGACCCGGAAAATCTAAGCCAGTTTATAATTTTTATTTTGGCAATTTTAGTGAATTTTGAATATATAAAATGGATTATTTTAAATAATAGCGACGAAAAATTTATTTTGAATAGAATTCAAAAGAATATATTTATATAGATCGTCGTTAGAATATAAATATTTATTTTAAATTATAAAAGGGATTGAAAATGGCGCGGTAGTTCGAAAATTCGATTTCAAACTTCAAATGAATGTACAAGATTCAAAAATAAACCGGATTTTAGCGAAAGCAAAAATATTAGAATCTAATTGAGAATATCTTTCAATCCGAAAAATCGAAATTTCATAGCGGGAATCAAAAGTTATGGCCAAACAAATTTTCAGAATAGTCGTTATAGAATTCTGGCCCTTAAAAATAGAAATTTTGCAAACGACCTCGGATTTCGACGAAACCACTTTTGTTGGATCCGTGATGTCAAGTTATTGCTAGGTTTCAAAATTCGTAATTTTTCGAATGAATATGTGAGCGTGGCAAAGGAAAACGCGTTTGACAAGTTTCAGTTGATTTTAATCGACTGGAAAATGGCCAATTTTCAAACGGCCTCAGAATTTGACGAAACTAATTTTGTTAGGACCGTATCGTCAGTACGAAGCTAGAAAATATTTTTCTAGAATTTTTTAGAGTTAGTATGTGGCCCCGGTAGATTGAAATGTGCGTTTAAATTGAATATATAAAGATTTATATTTTAAATTCAACGAAAACTAATCGTAACGGTCGAATTGACCTGCGATACATATCCTATTGTGTTCGGAATGGGTGTATTACCCTGGGGCAATAGTCATTGGGCTCGATTTGGGTATCGAAAGAAAAGTCAACTTTAAAAGGGCAATTAAATAATTAATATATAAACTTTGCCCCCTTTCTTCTCTTCGGACCAGTCAAAGGAAAAAGAAAATGAAAAAAAAAACCGCGAGATCGAGATCGTCGCCCCCTCATCATTGCCTGCGCCGCCAGTCGGAGACGCCCCCCTCTTCTTCCTCCGCCGCCTTCCTTCTCTCTCCTCGATCCTCCATCAAATCGACACCCCCCCCCCCCCGGTTAACCCTAGCCCGTTCGAGCCCTAAACCCCTTCCACCTAAGCCAACTCCCGACGGCCACCAGTCCTCCGACCATCGCGCACGCCCTCCCAAGCCCTCCTCTCTCCTCTGATTTAAACCCCCCCAACCTGACTCCTCCTGAAACCTCGAATCCACCAAAAACTGCAGCGTTGGAGACCATTCTCTGGCCACATCTAGAGTTCGAACTTCGAGCCAGGACTGGAGTGGTGTGCGATTGGGATCCGATCCCCCTTGGATGACTGGCGACATGGATTTTCTGCTAGAGGCCGAGCTTTTCAAAGAAGAAATGGCAACATATTAAACCGTGATTTTTTATATTTTATCAAAGTAAAGAACTGATTTTTATATGGTTAAAAACTGAATTTTTATAGTGTTAAAAACTGAATTTTTATAGTGTTAAAAACTGAATTTTTATAAGGTTAAAAATATAATTTTTATAATATAGAAAGGTTAAAAATATAATTTTTATAATATAGAAAGGTTAAAAATATAATTTTATGATATAGAAAGGTTAAAAATATAATTTTTACACTAGTGGCATAATAAAAATATGATTTTTACTTAGGTAGAGTATTAAAAATATGGTTTTTAGTAAAGTAGAATTATAAAAATATAGTTTTTATATGGTTATGATAATAAAATTTCAATCTTTATATAAGAAGTAGAAATATAAAAATATAATTTTTATATAGAAAGAGGCGTTGTAAATTTATGAAGTGAAATAAAAATCTGAACTTTATTTTATCGTGAAGTAGAGAAAATATAAAAGTGTGATTTTTATATATGTAGTGAATGCAAACGACGAAAATAACTAGAGGCGAGCGCGATGAAGATTTCCTACCTATGAAGAGTCATGGCGTTTGGATTATCTTTGGTGAGAACTTCTCACTTTAAATTTCCTTTTCTAGTTATAAATATATACTAGGATGCAGACTGTATTTAGTAGCACCCGACACCATTGTCCATAGACCATTGACTTGTTTGTTTGGTTGTGTAGTTGGTTAGATTATTTGATCTAAATTTGGTTGTTTGGTGAAATGGAATGGATTTGATTGATGTGTGAATGGCGTGGGCCTTCACTAGACCGGGGATAAGGCTAGGCCTTGTCCCGTTTCTAGTATCGTGCCGTTATGCCGCCGAAATTTTCTAAAATAAGTTAGAAAAATAAAAATATCATTTTATTGTGTAAATGAGCTGAATAGAAATTTATGTGTTGAAATAAAATATTTTATCGTTAAAAATATAATTTTTAACGTGTGTGTGAATAAAATAAAATATTCATTTACAAATCAGACGATTTATTTATGTACACTGTTTTAACTGATATTGATCGGGACGATAAATTTTACTCGTCGCCCAACTGCACAAATAAAATCTGTGTTTGTTGATGTGAAACCCCACACGGGTATTAGGATGATATTTGACGTACACTAGTTCCAATAATTAGTTGTGTATCGATCGGTAGGTTGACAGACAGTTGTGTTGTGCACTTTGGATGATGGTTGATTATTTATTGTTGCTATTATATACATGTGTTGTATGGAATCCATATAATTAACATTATATGGTAATTGATTGGCCTCATTCCAATTTAGAAAATAAAGAATATAAAGAAATATATATTCATGTGTTGAAAAGAAATATATATTCATGTGTTGAAAAATATATATATATTCATGTGTTGAAGAAAATATTCATTTGTTGAATAAAATAACGAAGTTATTGAAATATATAAAAGTCGTGTTAATTAGATTTGCGCCATTTTGATGTGAACGATATTTATATCGATTTTATTCGAGTATCGAAAAAGAAGTGATTTCAAATATAACGTTTTGAAAATATTATCATTTATATATATATCGATGATATGGAATATTCAATTTTGATTTAAAATTGAATATGAAGTTGAAATCGTTTTGAAAACGAATTTAAAAATACGTTTAGAAGTGAAATTGATGAAATATATATAATATATATTATATATTAAATGGCCTGAATAGAACGCGCCGCGCTGCGGCAGTTCGTGAATTTCGACCATTAACTTCGAATTGACGTTACGGGAGATCCGACCGTCGGATTATCCTGGAACCGGTACCTTTGGGTTCGTATCGAAAAGAGCTTTCCAATGAATATTAGAAATTTGAAATCTAACGGTTGGATTTGGAGACACGTCCAAACCAAATTTAGAAAAGGTCGTTGTAAGTGCAGTTCGACGACCGTTATTGGAAATCGACTGTACGGGCCTTGATAAAATTATTAAAAATATCTATAATTTGTGTAAAATTAAAATATATGAATTGGAAAGAACTGGGTTGAAAAATTCCCTATTTGAAAGGATAAAAATATATTTTTATCGAAATGAACTAGTTTTGAACTAGAATTAAAATCCAATATTTTTAAATAAATAAATTGGGTTTGAAGTGGTTTTTAAAATAATCAGAATTTGATATTGAATATAAGCCGATATAATTTCTATTTAGAGCCTTGTATTTAATATCAAATGGAATCTTGGGTTTGTCGTGAATCGTGTTTTAAATGACGTTGGTTCTTTAACCCAATTAAAGATTAAAATTAAGTGGAGTTTTAATGAATCTTTAATTAGATCAAAATGATCGAGAATGGAGTATCACCAGTTTTGCTCCAAAGCGATAGTTGAATCTTTAATTAGATTTGAACGTGAAATGGTAATTAGTTTTACCGATAACACCGTGGTGTTAGATATGGGGTATTACCAGTTTTGCTCCATGGGATAAATAGGTTGGGATTGGGAAATAAAATAAATAATTACTTCGGTGTGGTTCAATAGTCCCGACTAGTTTGAAATGATATTCAAAGGAAGATTAAAGAATAGATTTCAAAGAATTTATCTTTGATAAAATTAATGGGAACCTTTCCCTATGAATGTGAAATTGACTGATGAATTGGAATGAGGCGTATGTTGTGTTTGTGTGACAATTGTTTATTTTGTACGTGGGTTAATCTTAAAGGCCGGGTCTATACCCATTCTGAATAATTGATTCGACGATAAGTCAAAGATAAAGACGGTGAAATGCGAGGAAAGTGCCTCCGGTTTCGTTCACACCCAGAACGAACTTGTAAATGGAGTATGTGTCTGACATTGGATTTTATTCTGTGTGATTGATTTCTGTTAAATATATATATGTTTGGCGACGGAGAATTTATTCTCTTGCTTAACGCCCTTCTCTGAGACGTATGAGCTTAGAGGTTATATATTGATAGATATCAATCGCATGGCGTGAATTGCCTGTGTGGCATGCCTAAGTGGCAGATGATCAAGGCTTCTGTTGAAAAGAAAAGTCTTGTGGTTGATGATCAAAGCACGGCCTACGTGGCTTGGCTTTGTGTATAACATGGATTCGCGAGCCTCACACCTCGGTATGAGTCAAAAACGGGACAAGGACTGCAGGGAGAGCACGACGTTTCTTTCTAGCTATGGGTGGTGTCAGTGCTTAAACTGGCTAACATTTATATAATTTTTACCCCTGTTGTTGGAATGTGAGGCGCCTCGAATATATATGGCGATAACTGGCACTTTGTGAGCCGACATACTGACCATTATATATAGGTCCGATAGGACTGGGAAACGTGTGCTCAGGAATACTAATCCTCCAAAGTTAGGTGAGGACCGGCCCTGAAGATCCAAGGATCATAGTGGGGTCCTGAGACATTTGTTAGAGTGTCTCGAATCGAAGAGGAACTTGCCCCTTGCCTCGACTCTTGATTGAATCCAATTTCCAATACGTGTCATTCGGTTTTATTTGTAGAGCCTAGTATGGCGACATAGTATATGGTAGTTATGCCGTCTATGATTTATACATATGATTGAAGTTGTTTTCTTCACTTATAGTAATAATAAAAGATGAAATTTCACGTATGAAGCATTCTTTGGCTGTTATAAGGGAAAACCCTATCCTCCGGCTTGCGTTGCATTGTTTGATGGGACCTGGGTCTTATAACAGCTTCATTGTTCTTTATTTTAGCATTGCGCTGTTTGTTTATGCACTGGTATTCTTGGGGTAAAACCCCGTTCCGTGTTATACGGCGTGGTCCCTTGATTTACCGAACTTTAAAATAAGAATTTATAACTGTTTTAGTTCTCACACTAGTCACATGACTGACTTGGAGTTTATTGTTTTAACCTAAACTCTAGGTGCCTTTATTTTCCTCACGGGCAGCTAGTTGTTGGGTTTTGCAGATTTATATTCACAGGATCCTGGTTTATAGCTGAAGAGTTATTCGGAAAGCTCTGTATCCATGTATTTCTTTCAGTTATGTTTTGTATTATTTTCTTTCCGCTGCAGTATTGTATTTAAATTTCTGATAATCTCTGTTGTATAATATTTATTAATACTCTGTATATTCTTGTATTCTGATGGAATTGTTATAATAAACAATCAAATGTTCTTCTGTTTGCGTTCCGATGTGTGTTGTTCTCAGAGAATCCGTTCTTCCCTTACCGAGGAAGTTACGGGCCTTCACACCCTCTTTTCCACACGGGCAGTCCGGTAGCTTGTTTGCTGATATCTATTCTTTTAGCAGGATCCTGGATCGAAGCTTAAAGCTGTGTCCAGAGCATAGAAAGTCTTCCAGTGAGCATTGTATTGAATTCATTATAATTTATCTTCCACTATATTATTTTATTTATCAATGTACTGTGATATTCTGTACTCTGATGTAACATTATTGTAATGTTTATAAAAGTCCGTGTTATTGTTCTGATGTTGTTGTATTCCCAAAGTTAACGTATGCGGGATTTGGACGGTCTTGGTCGATTTAGCGATCGATTAGGTCCAGGCAAAATCCGTGTCGTTACAGTTGGTATCAGAGCTCTGGTTAACTCAAATCTTTGGGGTACAACTTGTTAGAACTGAACAGAAGACTCACCAGAGGTTGGATTAGTAATATCCAACAAGAATACTCATTAGAGATAGGATCAACAGTATCCTAGAATGAGAAAACTCCTTAGAGATGGGGTTAGCAATGCCCTAGAATGAGTTGAGAGTAACAAGTTTATAATTAACGTATTTTTGATTATATATATAATCCGAGCTTGGAAAATATGATTTTCAAATATATGAAAGTTATATATATTTGATAAGTTAATCACCTAATAAAATTATTGAAATGAAAATTGAATAGGTTAATTAAACGACTTTTAGCTTCATTCCTTTTCGAGGACAAAAAGATTTTAAGTGGGGGAGATTGTAACAACCCGGAATTTTGGGGCCAATTAAAAATTTTTATTTTAGAAATTTTAATGAATTTAGGATATTTAAAATAATTTATTTTAAATAATAACGACTAAAAATTTATTTTAAAACGAATAAATTTAATTTAATTATAAAAGGAGTTTAAAACAGCGCTGTAGTTTGAAATTTTGAATTTGAACTTTGACTGAATGTACATGATTCATTTTAAATCAGAATTGAACGAAACAAGAAATATTTAAATCTGTTTGATCATATCTTTCTAACGAATCTGAAAAATTGAAATTTCACTTTAAAAATAGAAAGTTATGTCCAGATTAAAATTTAGAAAAGTCGCTGTAAAATTCATATATATTTTAATATAATATATGGCCCTTAAAAATAGTCATTTTGCAAACGACCTCGGTTTTCGATGAAACCACTTTTGTTGGAATCGGAATGTCAAATTATTGTTAAGTTTAATTTTTCAGAATTTTTCGAATTAATATGTGAGCGTGGCGAAAGAAATTGTGTTTTGTTCATTTCAGTCAAATTTAATCGACTTGAAAAAGGACATTTTTCAAACAATCTCAGAATTCGACGAAATTAGTTTTGTTAGGACCGTATCGTCAAAACATAACTAGAAATAATTTTTCTGTAATTTTTAGAGTCAGTATGTGGCTCCGGTAATTTAAAATGTACGTTTACATTTAATATAAATTGATTTATATTTTAAATTAAAGAAAAACATATTGTAACAGCCGAATTGGGTTACGAAACATGTTCCATTTTGTCCGGGATGGGGGTTATTAGCTAGAGGTGACACTTGTTGGGTTTAATTTGAAGTTCGTATTATTAAACATGAATTTTTGAAAATAAATGAATTAAATAAATTAGGATTACACTATATATACTAAGGAAATACGCTAACCCGTAATACACAATACAGTAGTCGCCTCTTATCTTCATGAATGGCCGATTCTCTCTGAAATTCATTCCCTAATATCTACTAATCCACAAAAAATGAGACAAAGTTCTTAATACCAATTCAAAGAGCACCCTAAGATCTACGAGACTGACGGTTGAGATCTAAAATCATTCAGTGGTTATCGATATTTGGGGGTCCAAAGGCGCAGCAATCGCCAGGTTTTCTGGAGCTAACGGAGGTCGCGATTTCAACGAGTTTTAGGGCGCAAGTGGAGGACTTCGAGGGCTTCGAGGTGGTACCTTTGGATCGAGTTCCGCCTTCTTCTGGAGAGGTGCGATTTTGGGTTCCAACCGTGATGATGGGTTTCATGTTACAGCAGTACCAAAGAGAAACAGAAAGAAGGTTAAGGGATTAAACAGTGGATTAAGGTTTAGTAAACTTAATATAAAACTAATTAGCTTATTTAAATTATTTAGTGTTTAAAACGTACATAACTTCTTCAAACAGAAACGAAATCGAACGATTTCGGAAGCGTTGAATTTGCAACAAGAAATTCTACTAACAGAACTAACCGGATCTGAAAAGGAGCAAATAAGAATTTAGAGAAAATTCAGATCTGAACTAAACGGAAAACCAATGTGATATTTCTTATTTTAAAATTAATAATTAAAATAAATTGTTATGCTTTGCAAATCATTATTTAACCGCTGTTAAATTTCTTGTGTGTGATGTATGAGATCTGATTTGCTTGTTTGTGGTTGAAATGAATTCACTGGAGTGAATTTTGTGAATCTAGACATTATTTATAATAAAAATCGAATTTTTATTGTATATATATCAAAATATTCATGTTAATAATAAATTATGTTGACAATAAAAAATATATTTTTATTGTGTATGAAAAATAACCGTGCTAATTAAAACAACATTTTTGTTAGAATATATCATGGTATGTTAAACATACCATTTTAGTTAGAAAATATCATTTTAGTCAAAATGTTTAATTAGAAATAACATGCCACTCTTTTTAGGAATATGTTATGTAAGATAAATTTGTCATCTATGCATAAACTGAATTTGTCATTTATGTGAAAATTAATTTGTCATTTATGTCAAAATTGGAATTGTCATTTATGTTAAAATGAATTTGTCCTTCAAGTTAAAATATTATAATGTCATTTATTAAAAATGTCATTAAATTAGAATGTCATTAAAACTAGAATGTCACTAGATTAGGATGTCATTAAATTAGAATTCATAGGAAATTGTTAACATATAAAAATATCCTTTTTATATGAAACATTAGAAAAGATAAGGAAATAAAAATCACATTTTTATTTGTGACATGAAACTTTAGAAAAGTATGAAAAAAAAAATCCATTTGGTTAATTAGAATAGTGTGCAAATGAAAATGTCATTCTAGTAGTAAAGTCATGTTAATGAAAAACATCGCATTTGTTAGAAAAGTTGTTAATGAAAATATCACACTTGTAGAGATATTATGTTAGTATAAGAATATCACATATCTTAGGAAATGATAAGTTAGATTAAAATTATCAGTTTTATTAGCAAATGATAAGTTGGATTAGAAATAACATTTATGTTAAGGTAAAGAAAAATATCATTTTGTTGTAAAATGTTAAGGTAAAGAAAAATATCATTTTGTTGTAAAATGTTAAGGTAAAGAAAAATATCATTTTGTTGTAAAATGTTAGTGTAAAGAAAAATAACATTTTAGTTATAAAATGTTAAGATGAATAAAAATAACATTTTTGTTTAGAAATGTTTGTTG
The DNA here is from genome assembly GCA_030737875.1 of Allium sativum. Taxonomy (NCBI): domain Eukaryota; kingdom Viridiplantae; phylum Streptophyta; class Magnoliopsida; order Asparagales; family Amaryllidaceae; genus Allium; species Allium sativum. The sequence continues at coordinate 559,780,593 of CM060919.1, read as the reverse complement.
AGAATAATAATAACATTTTTGCTTTGAAATGTTTGTTGAGATTAAAAATAACATTTTGCTTAGAAATGTTTATTGAGGTTAAAAACAACATTTTGTTTAAAAATGTTTATTTAGATTAAATATGCCATTTTCAATAGAAATGTATATTTAGATTAAACTTGTCATTTTGATTAGAAAAGAGTTGTTAATAAAAATTATATTTTTATTGAAATATGAACCATTAGAAAAAGAGTAGACAATGAGGATTTCATTTTCATTATAATGAGAATCATTTTTGTTGAAACAAAATAGAATAAACAAAAATATCATTTTTGTTAGATAGAAATTGTTAACAAATAAAATGATCATTTTTATTTGTTAAGTTAAATTAGAAATTGTAAACAAATAAATCATTCTTTTATTTGTTATGTAGAATACATAGAAATTTGTATTAAAATAAAATATTCTTTATATGTCATTGGAATACATAAGTCATTATATGTTAATATAAATAGGTCATTTTTGGTTAGAAAATGTACACTAAAATTAAAAGAACATTTTGCTAGAAAATATCACATGGGCAATGAAAGAATTTCATGTTAAAATCATGTTTAACATTAAAAGGTTATTTTAATGTTAGATTAGCAGTAAAAAGGATAAAAACAAAAATATTCATTTTTGTTCACTTAAAAGAAATAAACCTTTTTGTTCATTAAAAAGGATTAAAACAAGAATTAACCTTTTTATTCATTTAAAAAGGGATTTACCAAAAATAGACATTTTTGTTTATCAAAAAGGTTTTAAACAAGAATATACATTTTGTTAATAAAAGTATATTTTTATTTGCAAATTAGTTGGAAATAAAAACATGAATGTAAAAAGCACCTTTTTATTCACATTATAGATGTAAATAAAAACTTAGAATTAGAAAGCACCTTTTCATTTACATTCTTGTTTTAAATAAAACTCATGATTATAGAAAAGTATATTTTTATTTACATATTAGATGTAAATAAAAACATAATATGAAAAAAGAACATTTTTAGCATTATTCTCTTTTGAGAATAAAAAGATCATATTTTCAATGTAATGTTAGAACGGACAAAAGATTCATGCTTTATTATGGAATCATGTTTACATTAAAAACACATTTTTTATGTAATATGAGTAATATAGAGAAAAGGATTATATTTTTATTTGCAAATAAAACATGAATAGGGAAAAGCACATTTTGTATGTGTGAACATGATTAGAAAAAAAAAGTATATTTTATTTGCCTTTTTATATGCAAATAAAAACCATAGAAAAGGAAGTACATTTTTATTTGTAAATTTATTGCAAATAAAAAGAAACATGAATACATGAAGATATAAAGTACATTTTTTTTATATGCAATTTAGTTGTAAATAAAAACATGATTATAAAAAGTTGACATTTTTATATTTAGATATAAATAAAAACATAAAAATAAAAAGTACATTTTTATTCACATTTTAGATGTGAATAAAAACTTGAATTTAAAAAGAACATTTTTATTCACATTTTAGATGTGAATAAAAACTTGAATTGAAAAGTATATTTTTATTTACATTGAAGATGTGAATAAAAATACGAATTGAAAAAGTATATTTTATTTACATTTTAGATGTAAGTAAAAACACAGAAATAAAAGTGACATTTTAATTTACATTTTAGATGTAATCAAGAAGGTAGAATTTAATGTTATATTTTTATTGTCAAAATAGAGACAGTAAAAAGATTAGAATTAAAAGAAATATTTTTATTGACGTTCTAGGGACAATAAAAAGAGTAGGAATAAAGGTGACATTTTTATCGTCATTTTAGATACGATAAAAAAAAAAAGAATTGATCTTAGTAGTTGAAATCGCCAAACGATTTATATTTATATATTTATATAAATTAAAATAAAACTAATCGCGTTGCTACAGTTCGTGATTTAAAGTCATAACTTTAAACGGTTATACTGTAAGATCCAACCGTCGGATTTTCCCAAACCTGGAACCGGTAGGACCGCTTTGGGAAGATCTTTCCAACGATATAAACTTTGTTAAAATCCAACGGTTAGATTTCGAGATAAGTGCAAATCAAATTTGGTTGAAAACAGCGCCAGGGTCGCCGATTGACCCGAAGCATCATCAGCTATATATATATATATATATATATATATATATATATATAGCGATAAATCGTTATTAAATACTATTAATGATATGAAATGGTTTTAAACTTTATATATATGCGAGGATCATTTGAAAAGTCCGAGTTCAATCTCATTTTAAATGATTATATGCGTCAATCTAAGTCGAATAGTTAAAGACGGTGATCGAAGACCGGCGAACTTCACATCGAATGGATGTGTTGCTACTGAGACCCAAGATGGGAGTAGCTACCTTGAAGGGGCTTCAGTGGTAGCCATCCGGCCGTACTTGTTGATTGTCAGATATGCGAGCACGTCACCTCTGTATTGGACATATGGGGGGCGGAATATGGCGACTCCGGTTTCGTTCAAACCCAGAATGGACTTGTAAATGGATCGTATGTCTGACGTTGTATTCCTTTATACTGTATTCGTTGATCTCGGCTAAATATATATCTTTTTGGTGGTTAACACCCTTCTCTAAGACGTACGAGCTTTGAGGTTATTTATTTGTAGGAATCAATGGTATGGTATGGATTGACAATGTGGAATGCCAAGATGCATGGATCAAGGCTTTTGTTGAAAAGCAGGGCCTTGTGGGATGACCAAAGCATAGCCTGTTTAGGTGTAGCTTTGTGTATTGCGTGACTTCGCGAGCCTCACACCCCGGTATGAGTCAAAAACGGGATATGGACCGTAGGGAGTGCACACGTTTCTTTCTAGCTAGGGGTCGTGTCCGTGCTTAAACTGGCTGACATTTTACTTATGTGGATGATGGATTTTGAGAAGCCTCAGGATTATAGGCCGGAAGTGGTCATATGGAGGTCCAAAGGAACCGAGAAGCGTGTGTTCAGGCATAACCAATCCACTACCGTTAGGTGGGGACCGGCCCTACCGCTCCAAGGGTTCACTGCGGGGGATCCTGAGGCATTTGCTAGAGTGTCTCGAATCGGAGAGGACGATCACTAGCCTCGATTTCATGATGGAAAACCAACTTCCAATACGACACCATGCGGTTTTGATTGTAGAACTAGTATGGTGACATAGTAGGATGGGGTACTATGCTAAAACACCCCACCTCCGTTAAGGTCACTCACAAAGGGAATGCCTTAACTTTGTTGGAGGTTTATAGGTAAAAGTCACTGATAAAACACAAGACAGATGTAAACACATATATATAAGCAGCGGAAAACAAACAAACTTTCATTTCATAAATACGTGTTTATACAAAACATTTCCATAATTGTCTCACAATAACTTCTCAAAACATTACAACATCATTCTGTCTTGATTATTGAATAAAGAAGCATAAAACATAATTAAAACTGCATAAATCCCCATAGAATATTTCCAAAAGCCATAGCCAATGAAAGAGAGTCCAAACCATACATCTACTATCTTGAAGCTTGCAAAGAGACTGCCTAAGCTGGATTGTTTCCTCCCTGTGGACCGGGGGGGAAACGGAAGAAAAGAAGATGAAAGAAAAACAGAGTCAAACATAAAGCCTGGTAAGTCTAGTGACTCTTCAGTATGTGAATAAGAAAAAGAGCATGGCAGGAATAAACTGGAAATAGGAAAGTATCATAAACTAAAATAAAGTAGTTTAGAACTGAATATACTATCGCACCCCATTCTGTATCTCTGCACCTACTTGTACTTATTCTGACTGGCACCCCATGATCAGGTGAAGTGATCCCCTTTTTCTAAAGATCGGCTCCTACTCGCATAATCATATGTGTCATACGGCCCCCAATGATTTGTAGATACCTATGTTGGTCCACCATGGGGTGTATCAAGTCCCGTGGTGGCGGCCCGACACAATTCTAGAATACATAGGTAATACTACTGATGCCCAATGCCCTGTTTGTCTTCTCCGAAGTGTGTGCATGCACACACTCCGTTAGAACCTACACTGCCGCACCAACCGCCGTCGCTTTTGACCGCTTATAATCAGCCCAGTAATTGTGCCCCACCCTGCCTAGTTTCAGGGTACCATGATACCTTATTGGGTTACTGCTGAAATGGGTCCCCGTTACTAGGGTTTTCTAGTCCAACATGTTAAGTGGTTAAGTGTCTGTATTAACCTAACACCACCCCTCAGTTTCTGTTAACATGGTTAATTTGGTTAAGTGTTTTAGTTAACTTAACCCTACCATCCTGACTAGTTTGTCCTTAGCTTTAAATCAGTTAAACCACCAACCACTCAGATTAGACAGGTGTTGTTACGGTTAATGGATGTGCCGGTCGGTTCCGGGCAGGTTTGCACCCTAACTTAGTCTAAGCTTGGGTCCTTATTGGGCTTAATGCCTTAACCTCCCACATTGGATATGTATTGTTGTGATTACTGGACAGCCGGGCGGGTCCGGGTAGGTTTACATCACAACTCAATCCAACCTGGGGTTAAGAATACTCGTATTTTCTAAATTTACATATTTATCTCTTTTACTAGTTCTATGTAAATTTGTTAACCATTAAATGTTATGGCCCACTTTCCAAGTTCATCATTTTTAGGTATATAATTTATACCGTCTTATGCCATAAATTACCTAGGGGATTTTTTCACCCATTTATGCCAAATTTCCTATAATTACCAATTTTTCCCAACGTTACCCCGTCTAAATATTAGGCTAACAATCTTAGCCTAATTTTCCGTTCGCATGATTTTTGACATATTATTAGGCTAAAAACTTAACCTAATTTAGCGTACAAAATTTTCCTAAAGGAATCCATTAACATAAACATGTCATAGGCATAAACTTGGCATTTTTGGCATAGTCAATATGAACATAATAGGGGTGAACTTGCAAAATAGTCATCATGAATGTCATAGGTGTGAACTTGGCATTTTGGCATAGTCATTATGAACATAATAAGGGTGAACTTGCAAAATAGTCATCATGAATGTCATAGGTGTGAACTTGCAACGTAGATTGAACCACATACATATATGTGAATTTACAACACAGACTAGACCATCTTACATATGTGTGAATTTGCAAATCAATCACAAACATACGAATAAGTGTGAACTTGCAGTACGACATAGGTTTAATATATACACATAAACATGTAGAACTAATATTTGGTCACATATGTGATGGGGTTTTACAACCTAAAACTTGCATAAACATTTTTATCTAGGCATAACTTCAAACACAAACTAGCATGTGACAAACTTAATATATAAATATATAGGTGAAAAATCCTAACTTTAACCACATACTTGTATGTGATGTTGCCTTCATTCTAAATGTACAATAGGACCAACATCATGTCAATTATACCGCAAACATCCCAATACCATTCATAACACAATCATTGCAATACACAGAAACGAATTAACATCATCGTTATACAATAGTAAAATTCCATTTCCACTTTACATCGAAACAAGTCTTAATTTTATTCTCATCGGAAGAATCACTATACTTACAACCAACGACGATCTTGGTTTCTGGTTTCTGAGTTCTGAATTTGCATTGCTTTCCTTTGGGTAGATAAACGTTGTTAGAATCTTGTTTTAGTTTAGTTTTGCTCGTCTCTAAGATTTTCTACAAGTGGAGGCTCCTCATAGTTTCCTTCCGACAGCATGGCGGCTCCGTCTCTAATTTTTATGTGAATTTAGGTTGGAGACTTAAGTTGTTTATATAGAGTTTCAAATTGATTTGAGCCGTCAGATGATCATAGATGAATCTAGACCATTCACTTCGAGAGGAACCAACTAAAATGTGACAAGTCAGCCCTAGTGACACACCAGAGCTCAGAAATTCGACCAGAACCCGACCAAGCCAGTCAGGACCTGACCAGGTTGACTGGGCAGGTCGACCCCCATGTCGACCATGTGGTCGACCTGGTCACCTAGGTCGACCCCCAGGTCGACTCCCTGGTCGACCTGGGTCCTTGGCGGGAATTTTCTCGCCCAGCCCATTTTGGGCCTGTTTTTGAATTTCGAATTGAATTTTGAACTGTTTGAATTTAAAATTGAATTCTGAAACTTTCGGAGGTCATAACTCCTTCATACGGAGTCCGATTTACGCAAACTCGGACTCTATCTCAAGAAGATGTCCAAGACGATCGCAACGGCGAAACCCGTTTCCCTTAATTCATTCATTTAGAATTAATTATACTTTAATTTGTGAAATCTAATGCTATAGAATTTATGGGGTGTTGCATTCTCCCCCTCTTAAAAGGATTTCGTCCTCGAAATCTTCAAGTTAGGAAGAATGCAAATCCTACCATCCAATCGTCCATCTACTCAACCAACAAACATAGGTGTCCATTGTCCTTAAAAGACTTCTAATGTTTCATGATCATATGCATAGTGTGTGTATATCTCCTTATCTAATGCAAAAATTAGGCGGTCTACTGATTCAGTTGACCTCCTCAATGTGAATCATGTAAGTGTCATGAATCCATTATGTATGCAAATTTTTCTTACTCATAATTCTACATGAGTGCGCAACTATTCATACAAATGGACATCCATATGACAACATATCAAGTCTCAACCACATACAAATATGAATACATATATGCATATGTAATATGAAGTGACTGAGCCGATCTAAAACCTAGGGCGTGTGTGTATATGCATCCACGAGCAACCACTAGCAGTCACTAGCAACCACTTGCAGCCATCATCCATAACATGTTTTCAAATACATGTTTGAATCCATTAGTTTTCTACCTAAGGAGTTGGAAAAGGACCGAGAAGATATACCTAAAAATATAGATACAAGCATAAATTAAGGAAAGAGAGAGATCAAAAATGTAGCCTAAAAAAGAAAAGGGTGGGCAACGCGTATTCTGTCCTTAGTTTCCCAAGTTGCGTCTTCCTCGGCATCGCTCCATTGAACTTTAACGAGCTTGACTTCACGGTTGCGTAGCTTTTTTATTTCAGTTCCTAAGATACGAGTTGGAACTTTCCTCACAGTTGCTTCTCGTTCTATCTCAACTTCTTCTAGAATGCTTGGCTCCACCACTTCCGCAGACTCTTGTAAACACTTTCGTAGGTGAGAAACATGAAAGACATTGTGGACCCCAGCCAACCTTTCGGGCAGCTCTACTCTATAAGCCATCTTCCCAATCTTCTCGATGATAGGGAACGGTCCTACAAACCTTGGCGCTAGCTTTCCTGCGGATCCAAAGCGAACGACGTTCCTTAAAGGGGATACCTTAAGGAAAACCCTGTCCTCAACCTCAAACTCAAGGTCGGTCCTCCTTTTGTCGGCGTAGAATTTCTGTCTATCTTGGGTCGTCTTCATCCTTCTTCGTATTAAGTCCGCTTTCTATGAAGTCTCTCTAATCATATCTGGCCCAAGTATAAGCTTATCTGTAGACTCCCACCAACAAGTTGGTGATTGGCACGGTCTTCCATACAAGGCTTCGAAGGGTGCCATGCCTATGGTGGCTTGGTAGCTGCTGTTGTAGGTGAATTCCACTAAAGGAAGATGATCCTCCCATGTCCCTCCAAAGTCAAGAACGCAAAGTCTCAAAAGATCCTCTAAAACTCTGTTCACCCTTTCCGTCTGGCCATCGGTTTGGGGGTGATAGGCCGTGCTCAAGCATAACTGTGTGCCTACAGCTTCTTGCAGACTCCGCCAAAACTCGCTTGTAAAGATAGGGTCTCGGTCACTAACAATGCTGGAGGGTATCCCATGATGTCGAACTATCTCTTTAAGATAAAGAGATGCTAGAGATGAGGCAGTCCTTCTACTCTTGACAGGTAAAAAGTGGGCGCTTTTTGTGAGCCTGTCCACTATAACCCAAATGTTAGTATTGCCCCTTCTTGACCTAGGCAGCCCATCAATGAAGTCCATTGAAATACTATCCCACTTCCACTGTGGGACCTCTAGAGGATGAAGCAGTTCTCCAGGCTTCTTCTGTTCCGCCTTGACCTGTTGGCAGGTCATGCACTTAGAAACGAAATCTGCCACGTCCTTCTTCATGCCGCTCCAAAAGAAAGTTCTTTTTATATCCTTGTACATCTTATCCCCGCCAGGGTGTATAGTCATCTTGGAATGATGTGCTTCCTCGAGAACCTTCCTTGCCAACTCCCTTGCTTGTGGGACGCATAGTCTTCCATCCCGCCTCAGCCAACCCTTATCATCGATGGTGTATCTGTTGAGGTGACTAGAAGTCTCACCTCTAATAAGGTTATCAATCACATCAACGAGCTGAGGGTCTTCACGTTGTGCAGTCCCTATTGAGTCCAAAAGAGTAGGGCGTACTTCAAGAGATGCTAACAAAACCGGTACAAAGTCAGAGGAGGGCCTAAAGTTAAAACTGGCTATATACTCCAAGTTTTGCCTTTCTACAAAGAGAGGGCTTAGGGTCAACTTCTTTCTACTCAAGGCATATGCTACTACATTGCCATTGCCAGGAGTATAGGAAATCTCGAAATCATACGAGGCAAGAAACTCTATCCACCTTTGCTGCCTCAAGTTAAGATCTTTCTACAAGAAAAGAAACTTCAAAGATTTATGGTCAGTATACAGTTCAAATTTCTCACCTAGGAGATAATGGCGCCAAGACTTAAGTGCAAAGACGATGGCGGCCAACTCAAGATCATGGGTTGGGTAGTTCTTTTCATGAACTTTCAATTGTCTTCCACCATAAGCTATTACCCTCCCTTCTTGCATTAGAACAACGCCTAATCCCGTTCCACAAGCATCCGTGTATATTGTAAACATCTTGCTTCCGTCCGGAAAAGTTAGAACTGGGGCTGTTGTAAGAGCCCTTCTCAAGCGTTGGAAAGCAAATTCTCAATCCAAGTCCCAAGCAAAAGTCAAATTCTTCTTCGTCAGCCTTGTTAGAGGAGCTGAGATTTTTGCAAAGTCTCTGATGAACTTACGGTTGAAACCTGCTAGCCCTAGAAAACTTCGGACTTCGGTTGCATTCCTTGGTGCCTTCCAATCTTGCACCGCAACTACTTTCGCGGGGTCCACGGCCAACCCCTCTTTGGACACTACATGCCCAAGAAACCTTACTTCTTCTCTCCAAAAGTGGCACTTGGAAAATTTTGCTTTTAGCTGATGTGCACGGAGAGTATCCATGATTTCTTTTAAGTGTTGAGCATGCTCTTCCTCATTCTTTGAGAAGACCAAAATATCATCTACGAAGACAACCACAAATTTATTGAGGAACTCTCTAAACACCCTGCTCATTAGGTCTATGAAATAAGCGGGTGCGTTTGTCAAGCCGACAGGCATGACAAGCCACTCGAAGAAACCGTCTGGGATTCTGAATGCCATTTTATCAATGCTATCTTCAGCTACTCTTAGCTGATGGAACCCAGTAGCCAGATCAAGTTGGGAGAAAACCGACGCACCTACAAGCTGATCAAACAAATCGTTGATTCTGGGAAGAGGGTGTCTATTTTTCTTGGTCAGCTTGTTTAGCTCCCTATAGTCAACGCATAGGCGAAGCGAACCGTCCGCTTTGGTTGCGAACACCACTGGAGCACCCCATTTTGAAATGCTCCGTCTAATGAACCCCTTCTCGAGAAGCTCCTTAACCTGATTATTGAGCTTCTTTTTCTCCCTTGGAGCCATGTGTCTCATAGGTAAGCTACGGGCTTTGCATTATCCACAAGATATATGCGGAAGTCTATTTCCCGCCTCGGAGGTAAGCCCTTCACCTCCTCCAAGACATCCGAATATTCACGGACCACTCTAACCGACTGTAAATTCTCAACAGAAGCCTCAAGCGACTCTTGATAACTAAACATAACAACAATCAAGGGATTACAAGAAATTTCTAGAGTGTTACCGAGCCGAGTCAAGAGTTTAACCATTCTTTTCTCATAATCAAGAATGGCACCGTTACTGGATAACCAGTCCATGCCTAAGATCAATCCGTATCCCGAAAAACCCAGAACAAAGGCACTACATCTAAATTCAACACTTAGAATAGAGATTTTCAAACCCAAACAAACCATTGACAAATAAGCTGAGCCCCCAATTGGGTTTGAAACAACCAAGGGATCCTCTACCATACTAGTGTCTAGGTATAGAGATTCTACTATAGCAGATGAAATAAAGGAGTGTGATGCGCCAGAATCAAAGAGAGTGCGAACTGGGTGATCATAAAGATAGGCTACACTTTCTCCAGAAATATTACTACCTCGATCTTGTGGAGGTGCCACCAGTGCATGAACCTGTCCCCCTGAAGTGGATCCAGTCCTCTGCCCCTGCCCTCGGTTCTTTAGGCAGTCCTTAGCCAAGTGTCCAGTCTCTTTGCAATGGAAGCAACCACCACTCATCTTCGCCTTCTTCTTTTTGCGGTCTTTCACTATATGTCCAACAATGCTGCATAAATTACACCTTCTCTTTTCATGGGATTTGTTGTTCTTCCCGCCTTTCTTGAAGTCTGTTTTCTTAGCCTGTAAACCCTCTTTCTTTTCTTCCACCTTTGCTTCTTTCTTGCTCTTGTCTTCCTCGTGTAGCAATGCCATGTCCACCAAGCTTTTATAAGTCGCTTCCGTGGATACATGGGTCATAGCAAGGTTGTGTAGAGGCTCATTCAGACCTTTGACGAAGCGAAGAGCCTTCTTGTGTTGGGTGTTTACTAAGTCCAGCCCAAATCTGGCCAACTGATTGACGTACTCCTTGATCGCAATACTTCCTTGTTTAAGAGTTAGAAACTTCTCCATTTGCAGGCTTCCTTCAGCTTGGGAGAGGAATTTCATCTCAAACCTCATCCTGAAATCTTCCCATGTTTCCACTGGCCTCTCAGCATTGGTGATCTCCCACCAATAAGAAGCTTCATCTTTAAGCAACCACACTGCTAGCTGTATCTTTTGCCTGTCGTCAACTTCGAATATGACAAATAGATCTTCGGTCTCTTTTAGCCAGTTTCTTGCTACTACAAAGGATTCAGTCCCATAAAAGTCCTTTCCACCCATAGCCTTGAAGTCTCTACATGTCTTTGCGAAAGCATTTCCACAAGGAGGAGGAGGAACCACTGCTACTGGAGGAGGAATGTCTGCTGGGCCCGCGCCATTGGCCCTAGCCTTTAGGTACCTCCTGAACCAGCCGGGTACCGGTACTCCTTCTTGAAGGTTAAGATCTCCAGACATGTTGAAACAAAAAGGAAAGATTCAAAACGAAGGATAGAGAGAGAAAGTGCATATGGCTTTGGGGGATTATGCCTTTTTTAAATAACAATAACACTTTTTCTTGAAAAATGCTTCTTTAAACTTCTCTTCTGAAAATAGTTCCAAAAACTTTTATCTGATCTGGTAAACCTATGCTTTGATACCAAGTGAAACACCCCACCTCCGTTAAGGTCACTCATAAAGGGAATGCCTTAACTTTGGTGGAGGTTTATAGGTAAAAGTCACAGATAAAACACAAGACAGATGTAAACACACATATATAAGCAGCGGAAAACAAACAGACTTTCATTTCATAAATACGTGTTTATACAAAACATTTCCATGATTGTCTCACAATAACTTCTCAAAACATTACAACATCATTTCTGTCTTGATTATTGAATAAAGAAGCATAAAACATAATTAAAGTTGCATAAATCCCCATAGAATGTTTCCAAAAGCCATAGCCAATGAAAGAGAGTCCAAACCATACATCTACTATCTTGAAGCTTGCAAAGAGTCTGACTAAGATGGATTGTTTCCTCCCTGTGGACCTGGGGGGAACGGAAGAAAAGAAGACGAAAGAAAAACAGAGTCAGACATAAAGCCTGGTAAGTCTAGTGACTCTTCAGTATGTGAATAAGAAAAAGAGCATGGCAGGAATAAACTGGAAATAGGAAAGTATCATAAACTAAGATAAAGTAGTTTAGAACCGAATATACTATCGCACCCCATTCTGTATCTCTGCACCTACTTGTACTTATTCTGACTGGCACCCCATGATCAGGTGAAGTGATCCCCTTTTTCTAAAGATCGTCTCCTACTCGCATAATCATATGTGTCATACGGCCCCCAATGATTTGTAGATATCTATGTTGGTCCACCATGGGGTGTATCAAGTCCCGTGGTGGCGGCCCGACACAATTCTAGAATACATAGGTAATACTACTGATGCCCAATGCCCTGTTTGTCTGCTCCGAAGTGTGTGCACGCACGCACTCCGTTAGAACCTACACTGCCGCACCAACCGCCGTCGCTTTTGACCGCTTATAATCAGCCCAGTAATCGTGCCCCACCCTGCCTAGTTTCAGGGTACCATGATACCTTATTGGGTTACTGCTGAAATGGGTCCCCGTTACTAGGGTTTTCTAGTCTAACATGTTAAGTGGTTAAGTGTCTGTATTAACCTAACCCCACCCCTCAGTTTCTGTTAACATGTTGAATTTGGTTAAGTGTTTTAGTTAACTTAACCCTACCATCCTGACTAGTCTGTCATTAGCTTTAAATCAGTTAAAGCACCAACCACTTAGATTAGACAGGTGTTATTACGGTTACTGGATGTGTCGGTCGGTTCCGGGCAAGTTTGCACCGTAACTTAGTCTAACCTTGGGTCCTTATTGGGCTTAATGCCTTAACCTCCCACATTGGATTGGTATTGTTGTGATTACTGGACAGCCGGGCGGGTCCGGGTAGGTTTACATCACAACTCAATCCAACTTGGGGTTAAGCATACTCGTATTTTCTAAATTTACATATTTATCTCTTTTACTAGTTCTATGTAAATTTGTTAACCATTAAATGTTATGGCCCACTTTCCAAGTTCATCATTTTTAGGTATATAATTTATACCGTCTTATGCCATAAATTACCTAGGGGATTTTTTCACCCATTTATGCCAAATTTCCTATAATTACCAATTTTTTCCAACGTTACCCCGTCTAAATATTAGGCTAACAATCTTATCCTAATTTTCCGTTCGCATGATTTTTGACATATTATTAGGCTAAAAACTTAACCTAATTTAGCGTACAAAATTTGCCTAAAGGAATCCATTAACATAAACATGTCATAGGCATAAACTTGGCATTTTTGGCTTAGTCAATATGAACATAATAGGGGTGAACTTGCAAAATAGTCATCATGAATGTCATAGGTGTGAACTTGGCATTTTGGCATGGTCATTATGAACATAATAAGGGTGAACTTGCAAAATAGTCATCATGAATGTCATAGGTGTGAACTTGCAACGTAGATTGAACCACATACATATATGTGAATTTACAACACAGACTAGGTCATCTTACACATGTATGAACTTGCAAATCAATAACAAACATATGAACACGTGTGAACTTGCAGTATGACATAGGTTTAATATATACACATAAACATGTAGAACTAATATTTGGTCACATATGTGATAGGGTTTTACAACCTAAAACTTGCATAAACATTTTTATCTAGGCATAACTTCAAACACAAACTAGTATGTGACAAAGTTAATATATAAATATATAGGTGAAAAATCCTAACTTTAACCACATACTTGTATGTGATGTTGCCTTCATTCTAAATGTACAATAGGACCAACATCATGTCAATTATACCACAAACATCCCAATACCATTCATAATACAATCATTGCAATACACAGAAATGAATTAACATCATTGTTATATAATAGTAAAATTCCATTTCCACTTTACATCAAAACAAGTCTTAATTTTATTCTCATTGGAAGAATCACTATACTTACAACCAATGACGATCTTGGTTTCTGGTTTCTGAGGTCTGAATTTGCAATGCTTTCCTTTGGGTAGAATCTTGTTTTAGTTTAGTTTTGCTCGTCTCTAAGCTTTTCTACAAATGGAGGCTCCTCTTAGTTTCCTCCCGACAGCATGGCGGCTCCATCTCTAATTTTTATGTGAATTTAGGCTGGAGACTTAAGTTGTTTATATATAGTTTCAGATTGATTTGAGCCGTCAGATGATCATAGACGAATCTAGACCATTCACTTCGAGAGGAACGAACCAGAATGTGACAAGTCAGCCCTAGTGCCACACCAGAGCTCAGAAATTCGACCAAAACCTGACTAGGCCAGTCAGGACCTGACCAGGTCGACTGGGCAGGTCGACCCCCACGTCGACCATGTGGTCGACCTGGTCACCCAGGTCGACCCCCACGTCGACCTGGTCACCCAGGTCGACCCCCTGGTCGACCTGGGTCCTGGGCGGGAATTTTCCCGCCCAGCCCAGTTTGGGTCTGTTTTTGATTTCGAATTGAATTTTGAACTGTTTGAATTTTAAATTGAATTCTGAAACTTCCGAAGGTCATAACTCCTTCATACGAAGTCCGATTTATGCAAACTCGGACTCTATCTCAAGCAGAATTCCGAGAGGATCGCAATGGAGAAACCCGTTTTCCTTAATTCTTTCATTTAGAATTAATTATACTTAAATTTGTGAAACCTAATGCTATAGAATTTACGGGTTGTTACATATGCCGTCTATGATTGATACATTATGATTGAAATGTTTTTATTGAAAACATATACGCACTAATATCAAATCCGTTTTATCGTATCAAGCATCTTTTGACCACTATAAGGTAAAACTCTGTCCTCTGGTTTGCGTTGCATTGTGTGATGGGACTTGAGTTTTATAATGGTTTCATTTTTCTAAAAAGCATTGCGCTGTTTAACGATTTACTTTATTTTATGCACTGGCAATCCAATGGAGTAAACTCATTCCGCGTTAGCGGCGTGGTCCTGTGATTAGCCTTATTATTAGATTAGTTAAGTTAGATTTCTCATACCAGTCCCATGACTGACCTGTAGTTAGTTTCACTGGCAAACTCGGGTGCCCTCATTTCCACACGGGCAATCGAGTAGCTTGTTTGCAGATATCTATTCTTTTAGCATGATCCTGGATCGAAGCTTAAAGCTGTGTCCAAAGCATAGAAAGTCTTCCGCTGAGCATTGTATTGAATTCATTGTAATTTATCTTCCGCTGTATTATTTTATTTATCAATGTACTCTGATATTCTGTACTCTGATGTAACATTATTGTAATGTTTATAAAAGTCTGTTTTATTGTTCTGATGTTGTTGTATTCCCAAAGTTAAAGTATTCAAGGATTTCCAACCTTTGAATCAGACCTGTGTGGTTTATGGTCGATTCAAAGAGCGGGAATTTTTGGGTCTTTACAAATCCGATCAGTCTCCAGCAACTCCAATCGATCAGAAACTAGAATTGAACCTGAAAGAGAGACACGTCGGCCTTGGTTTTGTGATTAAGAAGAAGGTAAAATGTTATTAAATTAATTAAAACTAATTTATTTTAAACATTAGCAATGTAAATTTAATCATAACTCTTTCGTACTGATTTAGAATAACTCGATTTTCGAAGCATTGAAATCGTAGAGACGAGATCTACAATTCTAGACTGAAAAGAAGCAATTTTGAGTTGTTTGAATTTTGGACAAATTTGCAGTTCTGAACAAAGCAGAATAACCCGACTGTGAGATTTCTTTTTTTGATAATTAAAAATAAAGTAATTATTATGTTTAGAAATTATGGCCTGTACGTGATTTGATTCAAATTGTTTGGTGCTGTTATGATGATATGATATTTTGTTGTATTAGAATTGAAAATGTACGATTGTCATTTTATTGAATTAAAAATATATATGGTCATTTTGTTGAACTAGAATCAACAAATATAGAATTGTCATTTATTTAATTAGAACCAATAAAAAAATATATGTATGTTCATTTTGTTGAATTATATGTTTGTAAGATTTAAATATAATCTTTAACATGTTGTGTACATAAAACATGTATGTATATAAAAATGTTATTTATCTAGAACAGTTTTTCATTAGAAAAAATAACATTTTGGTTAGAACCTGTTATATGATAAAAACATTATTCATGTTAGATTAAAATTATCATTTTAGTTAAAATGTTCCATTAGATTAAAATTATCGTTTTGTTATAAAAGGAGAAGTTAGAACAAAAACATCGATGTGAAGTTAGAATAAAATATCATAGAAGTGTACATTAGAATTAAAATAGCATTTTGGATAGAAATGTACATTAGGGTTAAAATGTCATTTTAGTTATAAAGTGTACATTAGAAATAAAATAACATTTTGATATAAAATGTACATTAAAATAAAAATATCATTTTTGTTACAAAAATGTTATATTAGATTAAAATATCACTCTTGCTAGAAATGTCATGTTAATTAAAACTATTAGAAATGTTTATTTGAATTAAATTTTGTTAGAAATGTTCTATTAGAATTAAAATTGACATTTTTGTTATAATATGTCATGAGAAATAAAATAACATTTTTATATGAAATGTTGCATTAGAAATAAAAACATGTCAATATTAAAGATCACAATTTTAATGTAATTTTGTTTTCATTAAAAAGATTACATTTTTAATGTAATTTTGTTTTCATCAAAAAGATCACATTTTTAATGTAATTTTGTTTTCATTAAAAATATTACATTTTTAAGGTAATTTATTTTCATTTAAAAAAAATCACATTCTTAATGTAATTTTGTTTTCATTTAAAAAAGATCACATTTATTTATGTACTTTGGTTCTCATTACAAGAATACAACTTTAATGTAGTTTTGGATTAGATGAGACAAATAAAAACATTGAATACAAGGTTACATTTTTATTTCACTTTAGATGTAAACAAAACATGAAATAGAAAGTTAAATTTTTATTTGCATTCTTTGATGCAAATAAAACATTGAATAAAAAGTTGTATTTTAGTTGCAAATTTAGATGCGAATAAAACATTGAATTAAAAATTGCATTTTTAGTTTCATTTCTTGATGCAAATAAAGCATGAATTAAAAAGGTTACATTTTTATTTGTATCTTTGATGTAAATAAAATATCGTATAAAAAGTTACATTTTATTTACATTCTAGATGTAAATAAAAGATAGAATTTAAAAGTTGCATTTTTATTTACTTTTTAGTTGTAATAAAAACGATGGAATTAAAGATTTCATTTTTATTGTCAAAATTAGAGAAAATAAAAAAAGAATGAAATCAAAAGTTACACCTTTGTTGACATTTTGAATGTAATAAAAAGAATAGGATCAAAATTTACATTTTTATTGACATTTTAGTTGAAATAAAAAGAATAGAATTAAATGTACATTTTTATTGCCACTTTAGAGACAATAAAAAGCATAAAATTAAAAATGACATTTTGGTTGACATTTTAGAGATAATAAAAAGAATAGAATTAAATGTACATTTTTATTGCCACTTTAGAGACAATAAAAAGAATAGTATTACATGTACATTTTTAATGTCATTCTATACAATGTAAAAAGGATTACATTTTTTGTGTAATATAAAGATTACATTTTTATACAATGTAAAAAGGATATCATTTTTATGTAATACTAGTACAAATATAATACCAAACAATAATAGCAGTCTGTTTGAAATGCAACACAAAATATTAACTACAACAAACGCACGCAGAAGTTCACTACAAAAAATATAACCTTAGCTAGACAACTACAGAAAACCTGAGCGAAGTTCAACCATTAGAAGCATTGACGGTGGACAATGGATGGACCAGATTCTTTATATTCTCCTTTGGACATCCGCATCCTACTGGTCTTCTAACAATATAAAAAATGTTGTCATAACACCCGCATCATGCAACTAAGATATACAAAATTAGGGAACTAAATCAGTAAACACTACATATTAAATCATACGAGTACTCTAGCACGTGCGATGCACGTGCGCAGGACTTGAGGGTGTTAGAAAACACTGTTTATAAGAATTTTTTTAATGTAAGAACACTGTGGTGTCTATGAAACATTCAATTTTATGTCATATACACACACACACACACATACATACATACATACATACATACATACATGCATACACACAATACACACACACACACTCATACAGACACAGCCACTCTCGAATCAACCATTCATTAATACATGAATGAGAGCAAGTTAGCGTAGAGGATATATAATTAGCCGATGAAAGTAATCAAGCATTGCATTAGCGTGTAGAGAAATGTAGTAACTACAACCACACATTTGAATCGTTGTAATGTGAAAAAAATATGCAATGTAGTAGTATATTATCCTTTTAATATGTAAAGAATTTTTCTTTTTGGCTTTAAAGATCATATCCTAAATGAAACCCTCTATATCATGAATGGTAAATACATGTCAAATAAAAAACTATTTGACACTAATGTATAAATTTTGAGTTACCGTATACTATAATATTGTTTTGAAATTTTACAGGTGTTTAAGGATTGTAATCAATTTTATCTTAACATTTATCAATTGTTGGTAGTAAGAATGCAATGAAAAAAATATTTGACAATTAAGAAAAATAGTTGGAATCGTTTTCTCTCCTCCTTTTTCCGGGCTAGAAACCGATATCAGAAGTATGGTGATGGCGGAGTTAAAAACGTTTTTTAGGGATTTTTTAATGTTAAAAATAATTATATTCTTGTAACGAAGCTATTAATCTTCTTTTGTGTCTGTGTGTCTACATGCATACAAACACACACACACACACACACACACACATATATATATGTATGTATGTATGTATGTATGTATATTTATAGTTATAAGTATATAATTATTTTGTGGTACTTGCGTAATTGTTAATACATATATATGCTTGAAATAAAAAATATACACGCTTGGATTTTCTTTCTTTCTTGCTTTCAACTCCACATTCAATCATCAGCATAATGGAACAGAAAAGCATGAAACTACATGTTTATATATTATCACTAAATACCATAAATCTCCTTTTATTTCAATCTCCAAAAGCTCAAATAATGAACAAAAAAAAGAGAGAAAGAGAGAGAGAGAGACAAAGCATAAAACTTTACATTTTATCAACTGTTTTACAATCACGCCTCCTGCTCAACACTTGTATTCCTAGTTACAATTGAAATATTTTCAACTATAAATTTTACTTTGCCTACTTACAAATGATGCTTCCAACTAATAACAATGCTCTCCAGCTAATAACAATACTCCGTCAGCAAATATGATTTTTTTTTTCATATGCCGCCTTTCGTGGAATTGAAGCAGCCTGTCTTTCTTCAGCAAATTAAAACAGCCCTACTTTCTATCCTCAAGCCAGCATAGTTTATCTTGCAAAACTATTGCAGCAATCAGTTCATAATTCCGGTAAGAGCACATGTTATGTATTCCAACAGTGTACTAAAAATTAGTGCCTTAATTTTAGAAAATTTACCTTCATTCTGCTTATTTCAGATCCAACTAAAATGTCACTTCATACAATATTGTATGCTGACCCATTACCTTTCAGGGTACCTATGTGCACTGCAATCATCAACAAATCCAAGGAATATGTAACAGAACTGTCATTAACAGGCACACGTATAAATTAGTGTGATTTTAGTTGATATTAATATTACACAACACAAATATTATTATTTTTATCAATTAACTTATAATAAAATAACTTAACGTATGAACAAAAAACATTAACTCATCAAATGCTAAAGCAAATAAGATCAAATATGGCAGCATATCTTATGGTCACTTCCAGGTCAAACAGAGACCGTCATTTCTAAAAATGGGAATAAAGTTATAAACAAAGATGTCAAATTAAAATGGGCCGAACATCCAGATCAAGAATATAATTAAAATATGGTTTGGTGCCTGAATGGTCAAGCATTATCCATATTGGTCGCTACTCAAAAACCCATGTCTTTGTCAACATAACTTATAAAGGGCATTTTTTTTAAACACTGTAGCATGTACTGTCACTTCGCAAGTATGCTGCCATGATGAAGTAACAACAACTAATGGCTTTAAAAGCTTTAATTTGAAAAAAAAAATCATTAACTTGTAGTTCATATAGGCTATTAGCCTATTACTTAGCTGGGAAATGAACTCCAAACTTTTATTGATTTTCTTCTCTATGCGGGAATCTTGGATAAAAGCAAATTGATATATTAATAACAATAATAAATTATGTGGTTAATACTCATAAATGAGGTTTAAATTGGATTCCCATTACTCAAAAAAAAAAAAAAAACAGTAGCAAACTTGTAGCATTATGAATTATTTCGTGCATGTCCATCCTTATATCTCATAATACACAAATAACTTAATGAATTTTGAATGAGAGCAGCATATAAAAATTAAACCACACACAAACCAAAAAAACAATATGAAATCCCAAACCAAGCATGAAATACTTACATGGCCAGAGTCTGAAATTAGTAGTAATTCAAATTTTTTTAAGGTTCAATAAATTCACACCATAAAATATAACCTAGATTTAGTCTTTGTAATATGTTTATGAATTTCAATAATTCATATAAAACCATGCTTGTGCTCTTTGTGGGAGCAATTTTTCAAAGCAACTCCATTATATCAAAATGGGTAGAACTGAATTCATGAACATTTATTCAGATAATTCAAACAAAACATCATTAATCAAATACTAATCATGTATTACATTTGTAAAATTGAATGGAAGTATGCGCTACCTAAAGACAAACGTCTAAGTTCCTCAGTATACATATCTTTGATGTTTTCTAATTTATTTACCAAAGTTCCCTCAATAAACCATCCATGTATATTTTTAAAATTTTAAAAAGTACAAAAACAAAAATATTCCCTATATAGTTGATATACACATGCAATGACAATAATTGCAAACTTTGAAAACAAAAGGAAAAGAGGAGTATTCCTATCATCTTCAATATGAAACCATGAAGGATTTCACCAACTTTCAACAGTTACATATTCAAAACCTCTACATATACGGCATAGAATGAAAAAAAAAATTGTTCAAAATATTTTCAAACAAAGAACTTGTAAGCAAAAAAATATTGAATGCAATATTGGTATATTTGTAAATAGCATAATGGTTATGTAGTTGATGGATCAATTCATACAGATATTATAGCAAATACTCAAATAAAAACCTACCAATTTTTGATAAAGTTTGTTTCATAATGCCAACTGCAAAAAAAGGTACCTGGTAATAGTCATTAAGGACACAAAACTATTTGTAAATAAATAGTAAATCTCAATGGGAAAAGATATTGATTGAAAAATACCTTAATTGACGTTTTGGGATCAAATTTTACTGTCCCTAGCCATTTCAACACATAGCTCCTTTTGCTAAGTGCTTCCTGCTACCATTTCCAAAACTACAGCACTTTAGACTTCTAGTGAAGTCCTGTTTTAGGTATGTTATGCTTGCATTACAAAGTGTTGAAGCTATAATTGCAAGAAACATATGGGCCACATTTTAAAAAAGTGTAATATATATAAAGAAAATATTTACATGCAAAAAAATGGAAAATGAAGGCTGAATAGTAACCATGAAGAAATTTAATGAAATACAGTGTATGTAACATGAGGGTGATATGACATATAATTGATTAAACTGTAATAACTGAAAACATTCAATTAAATGAATAAATAATGAAATGATAGTATAAAATTGACGAAGCTAAATGCATTACAATTGGAAATTGAATATAAGCTCTTATATTGAGTTTGTCCAACAATGGTCATAAAAACAATGTTCAACTCAATGAACTATGAATCAAACAGTAAAATGGAATTGGAAGGTTACTTCCATATATAAGTTGTTATATGTTCTCAGACTCTATTTAAAATAAACCAACAGCATATTGACTACAAATTTATCTACCTGTTTCAAAAACAGTAGTGATTCTTTAGATCCCTTTCCAAGGTCAAAGAAGTAACTCGAGCATCAATTGTGTTGCATCAAGTAAATTTATTTTCCTAATCAGTTGCAGCAAAATCTCCAACTTTGGTCCCTGACGTTCCGGCGACTGGGGCAACAGACGGTTCTTCGTAGGCCTGGCTATAATCTGTACATAGTTAAATCAATAATGATGATAAGATATGTAGATGTATATATCATTAAATATGTGGATTAGCTAAATACGATCAATAAATATATATGTAGGCATTAAGAATAACCTTATCGGGATGGGAGCAAATTTTCAGTGTAACTTCAGCAAGTGCGATGCATGTGCGCATGAGTAACCGATATTAAAAACTATCGCCTCAAAGCTTTCCTACATCTTACAGCATGAAGTGAAATTAATAACAATGTTGCATATTTTATGCATGTACATCTTCAATTGTCGAAATACTAATGAAAGTGAGTTATTTTAGGAAATATACTATTATAATTTGTAATTCTGCTTTGAATCAACTATAGTTTAATCATATGATAAAAACAATGATAGCTGAGGCAGACCGAAATTCTAAATAGACGTATCTTTTTCTCGGCGTTAACTACAACATTCATTTTCTTTCTGTTTCTAACAACAATAAAGGAGGGTATAGAAATCCACCAAAAATTTACTTACACTGGTACAATCAATAGTAGTATCCATGTCGCAGATTATCTTTAAGTAAATAAGCAATTACATAGTCAACCAGGTGTCCATAGATTTAGGCTTGAGAAATAACTTGTTCAAGTGTATTATAAGCCTCTCAAAATACCGACAATCATGAAATTCATGGCATATATATAGACAACAAAATGGGTAATTAGAGAAGAGCTATATGAGTTTATTTTTTCTCCAAGTAAAACAATAGAAATTCCTTCCAGATTTATTTTAGAAAATATGTTTGACATGTTTTTTGTTACTCCAGTATAGTTACTTTTTTTTACTCCAGTATAGTTACAAAACATTTCAAAGCTAGAACAAATTGCACTAATAATAAAACCAATGAGTCTATATTAAAAGCCTTCATAAGGTTGGATTATAGTCAGCAACATAGTTACATATTATTGGACAATAATGAGAAAAGGTGATTACATAAACAATTTTTAAGGGCAACTGTTTTGCCTTACAACTTTTGGACAATAATGAGAAAAGGTGATTACATAATCAGTTTTTAAAAGGCAACTGCTTTGACTTGCAACTTGTCCATACATGCATTGCACAATTTTTCCAGTTTGGAGATGCAAATTTTCAGTATAACTTCAATCTTGGATATTTTCACTACAACTTCACTCTTAGATATTGCCAAGTGCAGACCCAAATACTATGACAATTACGACTTAGAAATTGAAGGTTGGACATGAATTTCATAATCTTGGTTAAACAAATTTAAGAATAAAAAGGAGATGGGTGTACGGTGCATACGACAAACACTTTTGAAGCAGCTACTTAAAATTAATAATAGAAAAGAAAAACATACCTTTAAACATCTTTCAAGCAGCTGCCGTTCATACAATAACCAAAAAGCATCTGTTACCATTCCTTTTGCTATGACAACTGAATCTAATAACATTATAGTCAGTTTTTTGCTGTTAAAGATGAGCGATGAGCTCATTAATCCTGAAAAAAGGAATAGAAAGAAATAATTAAACCGGAAAGCGTAGGTAATCAAAACATACATAAAAATTACAAAATGCTTCTTAATTGCGATTCAGTCTCCTATTTACTGGCCATTCTTATACCTTGTTTGAAGGAAATTATTTCAAAGAAGGAATCTCAAAAGCAATAGTTGAATTAGACACTAAGAAAAGAAGAGTGGAGATAGCAGATACCGATTTAACGCAAGCAGCAGCTAGGGTGTCCATCCATTCTAAGAGTATCTGAAGTAGTTGTGGCGATCGATTCACCAAGAAGGTAAGGTTGTTGTCGTAGCTTAAGCCTGCTGCTTCAATTTATCAATATTCAACCGAGTTTTTTTTTTTTTTGGGTTTACTGTGGAGTAGTTTGGGTATGGAGGAGATGAATGAACGGTTTTTACTTTTTTGTGTGGTTAGTGGGGATAATGAGGCGGAAACATGTCTACAAAAGAGGCGGTAAAAAAGACCGAACATACCCTAACGTAAGAATACACAGAGCTGATGTGAAGAAGGGCTTTTATGGCAATTCGAAAAAGGCTTCAAAGAGGGAAGTATTTGCATTATATATAAGATAAAAAGATTACATTTCATCGTAAATGAGTCAACATTAGAATTCACCTTTTTAATGTAAATGAATCAATAGAAAAGATTCAGTGTTTTTGATAAATTATGTTAACATGAGAACTTACATTTTTATTTTATATGAAAATGATTCATTGTTGCATTAAAATGTTTAACCATAAGAAGTTCACATTCATATTGTAACAAGAGATTATATGAAAATATTCATGTGTTAAAAATATGATGTTAGCGATGTCTTGAAATATATATTTGTGATGCTAAAATGTTACACTTCCATTTACAAGTTATCCGACTTGTTTATGTGATTGGGACGATAATTTTCACACATCGCCTAAGTGCACATATAATCTATTAGTTGTTTGTTGGATGAAACCCCACACGGATATTGGGATGATATTGGACATACACTAGTCCCAATATTTATTTGATTGTCAATCGGTGGATTGACAGTTTGTGATGAGCGTTATTCATCTATTTTTAATGCTCACATAGTTATAAACTTCACTTTAGACGTGAATGTATTGTTTGATGATGGTTATTCATTAGTGTTAATCATACGCAATATATGAAATCCATATAACTGAATTTTTATGGTAATTGATTGAGTCACATCCCAATTCAGGTTACTTTTAATAAAATATTTTTTTAAATGAGGAACATTTTTATATAAAGAATATTTTGAAGCAAAGAATCATGTGAATAAAGAATATTCTAAAAGTATGAATATTTTAAAATAATATCCAGTGTAGAATAAAGTATGATTTTTATGTTCGTCTTAGAATGGATATAAAAATATAAAATTGTG
The DNA here is from genome assembly GCA_030737875.1 of Allium sativum. NCBI lineage: Eukaryota > Viridiplantae > Streptophyta > Magnoliopsida > Asparagales > Amaryllidaceae > Allium > Allium sativum. The sequence continues at coordinate 559,755,764 of CM060919.1, read as the reverse complement.
AAGCCAGATTAAGTAGCGAATGTTATTTTAACCCGAACGGGTTATCGATCGTTTAATTTCATCTTAAAATGAATATAAAAAGAAGTGATCTATAAATCTAATAATTTGATAATATATAAATATTTTAATATGGTAAAATATAGAATATTCAATTTTTATTTAAAATTGAAAATGAAGATAAAATCATTTTAAAAGGAATTTATAAATATTTCATAAAATATGTTTTAATAGAAATCGACGATATATATATATATATATATATATATTTATATAATGGCCTGAATAGAACGCGCCGCGCAGCGACCGTTCGCGAATTTCGACCATTAACTTCAAATTGACGTAAAAGGAGATCCAACCGTCGGATTCTCTTAAAACCGGAACTATTGGGTTCGTATCGAAAAGAGATTTCCAATGAATATAAGAGTTTTGAAATCTAACGGTTAGATTTGGAGTTATGTCCAAATAAATTTTAGAAAAGGCCGCTATAAGTGCAGTTCGATGACCGTTTATGAAAATCGACAGTAAAGGCCTTAATAAAATTATTTAAAATATAGAAAAATTATGTAAAATCATAATAAATGATTTAAAAAGATTTTAAGATGAAAAAACACCAATTTTGAAAAGGTAAAATATATTTTTATCAAAACGAACTAGTTATTAACTAGAAAGATAATCCAACGTTTTAAAATAAATAAATTGGATTTTGGGTTGTTGTGAATGGTGTCTTAAATAACACTATTCTTAAAACCCCGTGTAATAGAATAAATCTTTTAATTAAGATTAATAGAGTTTTCAAATTATATTTAGTAATTGAAACAAAGTGAAATGTGAATTGGGTTTATCGTGAACTGTGTTTTAAAATGATATTTGTTCTTTAACCCAATCAACAGTGAAAATATTTTTTGGAATTTATAAATCTTTTATTAGGATTTAAGTGGAAATTTTTCCAAAATAAAGTTTTCCAATTTAATACATTAAATTGGAATTGAATGGAATTCGATTCGGTAATAATCGAGATGAGCTTCTGTAAAAGAAGGCTGTTACTATATATGGAATTTAAAAGGCTTTGCCGTTATTCCATTTTATTATTAGTCTGATACGGAAATTTATATCAATTATATGCCGTTATGATTTCCGTGAAAATTCCATATTTAATGGGAAAAGATTTTGGGTTTATCATGAACAATGTTTTTAAGAGACATTAGTTCTTTAACCCAGTTAAAGATAAGATTAATCTCTTAAACTTGAATAATCCTTAAGTAATGATTTTAGAGATTAAAAAGAATAACTTTAAAGAATTTTATCTTTGATAAAATTAATGGGGACTCTTCCCAAATATTGTTAATATTTTATTATAAGAATATTCTGAATTGGAATGAGGCATTGGATGTGTTTTTATAGCACTTGATTATAAATTACGTGAGTTATTCGGAAAGATCGGGTTTAACCCATTCTGAATAATGAATACTACGACTAACAGTCGAAGAAATTGAAGACAGTGCAAGACCGACGATCTTCACGTCGAATGGATGAGTTGCTACTGATGCCCATGATTGGAGTAGCTACCTTGAAGGGGATACAGTGGTAGCCGTCCGGACGTACTTGTTGATTGTTCGGATATGCGAGGAATAAGGTTCCTCTGGTTTTGTTCAAACCCAGAACGGACTTGTAAATGGACGGTATGTCTGATGTTGTATTCCTTTACACTGTATTCGTTGATTTATGCTATTATATATCTGTTTGGTAGCGGAGAATTTATTCTCTTGCTTAATACCCTTCTCTAAGACGTCGGAGCTCAAAGGTTATATATTGGCAGAAATCAATGGTAGGGATTGACAATGTGGCATGCTAAGATGCATGGATCAGGGCTTTTGTTGAAAAGCAGAGCCTTTTCGATGATGATCAAAGCATAGCTTTAATTAGCATAGCTTTATGTAGCGTTACTTCGCAAGCCTCACACTCTGGTATGAGTCAGAAACGAAGCAAGGGAACGCAGGGAGTGCACACGTTTATTTCTAGCTAGAAGTGGTGTCAGCGACTTACCAGCCCTGACATTTTACTTATGTGGTTGATGGATTACGAGGCGCCTCGGATTATTTTATTGGTCGCCAATGGCCAATTTATAGGTTCAATAGGATCGGGAAGCGTGTGTTCAGGAATTGCCAATCCACTAAAGTATTTGTGGACCGGCCCTGCTATATCCAAGGGTTCGCCAGCGTCCAAATCCTGAGACATTGCTAGAGTGTCTCGAATCGGTAAGGAGATCGTTCCTAGCCTTGACTCCTGATGGAAATCCAACTTCCAATACGACATCATGCGGTTTTGATTGTAGAACTAGTATGGCGACATAGTATATGGTAGCTATGCCGTCTATGATTGATACATTATGATTGAAATTTTTTTGAAACATATATACACTAATAATAATATCAAACCTATTTTATTGTATCAAGCATCTTTTGACCATTATAAGGTAAAACTCTATCCTCCGGTTTGCGTTGCATTGTGTGATGGGACTGAGTCTTATAATGTTTTCATTTTTTTTCTAAAAAGCATTGCATTGTTTAACAATTCACTTTATTTCATGCACTGGCAATCCAATGGAGTAAACCCATTCCGTGTTAGCGGCGTGGTCCTGTGATTAGCCTTATTATTTAATAGGTTAAGTAAGATTTCTCATACTAGTCCCATGACTGACCCGTAGTTTGTTTCACTTGCAAACTCGAGAGCCCCTTATTTTCCATACGGGCAGTCGAGTAGCTTGTTTTGCAGATATTCCTTTTGAGAAGGATTCTGGATCGAAGCTTAAAGCTGTGTCCAGAACAATGATAGTCTTCCGCTGTACCAGTCGTTATTTCCGCTGCATTGTATTAAATCTTTTGTAAATTATCTTCCGTTGTACTATTATTTATTCAATGTACTCTGAAATATTATGTACTCTGATGTTGTATTATCATGATGTAATAAAAGTCTGTTGTTATTTGTTCTAATGTTTTGTATTCCCAAAGTTAAAGTATTTGAAGATTTCCAACCTTCGGTTCAGACCTGTGTGGTATATGGTCAATTCAAAGGGTGGGGATTTTCGGGTCTTTACACATCTCGTATCAGCATGGCTATGGCTCCAGCAGTCAACCCCCCAACTAGTTAATCAAGGATAAGGGAACATATTACTCCTAATTAGACCAAAAAATAAGAGAATAAGAACTAACACAAGATAGATAACACCTTCTTCACCAACCTTTACTCATTTCCATTACTTGATCCTTTTGATCAACATATTCCATATAACACTCTATGCAGTACATCCGCTAATTATTTCCTTTTTAAAACTGATAATATCTTCCCGAATAATTACGGTAATACTTCTTAAGTCATCTCGAATCCATAACTTTTAAGGTTGTCTTATCCTTGCTAGAGCCTATTTAACATTTGTCAAGTAGAAAGTTTATCTCCTAACTCTGGTTCTACAAAGAACTCTCAAATAATGGATTAAACTAGTTTATCCATAAATAAAAACTCCAACATATAAAGATCTGAGGATTTAATATACATAGGTAAGCTTAGATAGGTTGTTTTACAAATAATTCTAGAAGAAAGGAGAGAATAGGACAAGAAAAGGAGATGGACTTAACGGGATTACTGTACAAAAATCATTCTAAAAAATATCTTTTGTTTTGAAACTTGATTTTTTGTTGGAGAAATACTTTACTTTAAAATAAATTTTTCGCAATCTTGTAACCATTGTATCTGATAACAAATGAAACACCTGTACCTCTTAGTATTCCCAATTAAGTCATACTAAAGATGTTCATAATATAGATGTTAATGACTGAGATATTGATGTTGATGATGATGGTTTTGATGACAACAACCTTGTTTCAACTTTGTTTCAATTATTATTGTTATAAAATATATACTAACACTATTTTCTAGAATATATATGTGCGTATATAGGAAATCTGTGCAGGTATATATTATTGAAGACTGCACAGTTCAGAGAATCAAGATTTCAAAATAGAAGATTTCAAAATAGAAGATTTCAAGTTTCAAGACTCATGAGTATCAAGAAATCAAGAGTTCAAGAGTTATAGAGTAAATGTGTCTAGATATATTGTTAAAACTTCAGTTAGCACTGAATTATGATTTCAAACATAATTTTGATTTCATTTTTCTCAAATGATTTCAAAATCATTTACTTGTTTTTAAATCTAGTTTTCAAATGGTTTCAAAATTACTTCCTTGTTTATAAATATATACTTCTTTATTTTGATAAATATTTTTACTCCTAAAATTTATTTTTAATTCCTATTTTCAAATTTACGCTTGATAGATTTTAATGTAAGTTTTACTTACAAATTTATTACTAGTTTTATTATTATTACTTATGTTTTCAAATTTCTTTGTTTATATTAAGTATTAATATTCATAATTTTATATCTATATTTTAATTTCATTTTATATTTAGTTATTTAATTATTTTTATTAATATTTATATAAGTTTTAAAATATATTTTACTTTGAATAGAATGTTTTAATATAATGGAATATAGTTTGTTTTAACTCAAGAATCACCACATCTTATTTTAAACTTTATTTACTTTGTTCTTAAATTCATTTTTAAATTTACACTAGCATATGTCGACATCATGCTTTGTGTACATCGACATACTAACAGTTAGATAGTTTTTTAAATTTTTGAAAAGAAGCGTCTTTTGAATTCTAACCTTTTCTGAAAGGTTGTGGCTGTTGGAAAACTATAAATACCTTCCAGAATTTGAATATTTTAATTACTTTTCATCATATTCTTCTTCTCTAATCATACCATGATTATTCTTCTTAATTTCTTAACTTATACTCTATCGATTTCAATAGAAATTATATCATTCTTCTTGTCTTTCAATTCTAAATCAAAATCTCTTTGAAATTCAAGTGCTACTCAAGAGTTATAGGTTGTTCGTAATAAAAAATATCAAGATCAAGTCCTATCAAGTCAATACTCCAAAAACTAATAAAAGAAGGGAGTGGCCATGTCCTGCATAAAGTGACTGAGTGTGATTGTGTCCCTGATATCGATAGGGCATAAAGTTATGGCCCGTAAATCAACTAAGTCTCACTGTACTTGGAATCAGTTGGGGTGTGCCCTTGTATCCCTGAAATCAAGGATTGTAATTGGATTTGTTGAATAAAAATCCACATCAACCCAGCGTTGCGTGGGACTAGAAATAGGGGAGTCCCAAAAAAATATAAAATCTCGATGTGTGCTTTCCTTTTACTACTTTTACGTTTTATTTTCTACATTCTATGGTTGATTTTGTGATTGTTAATATCTATGATTTGCATAATATTTTTTTAATCCAAAATGATTTCAAGAAATTAATAAATTCCATAAACACTATTCACCTCTCTTTAGTGTTTAATTTGCCTTAAGATCCTTAATCTGCATCCCCAACAATTGGTATCAAAACATTGGTTTTCAAAGTTTTTGTAATCTGTATTTTGAGAAGTTTAAATGGCAATTTTTGAAGATTTTTAACACTAGTTCAAAATTGTGCATTTCATCATTGTTTCATACTTCCTCATTTAATTTTATTGAAGAATCAAGTTATCTGTTGAATCGATGTGTTGTACAGGTACAAAGGTGTTATGTGGTTGTTGATGATTCAAAAATTGATGGTCAGTTAGTGAAAATCAAAAGAGATAAATAGATGTTGGATAGTGGATGTTCAAGGCATATGATGGGAAATCCAAAGTTACAGATTAATATAGTCTATAAAGATGGAGGAAAGGTCAATTTTGGTGATAACTCGAAATGATATGTGATTAGCATCGACAATGTTGGTAACTCTAAAACTCCTACTATTTATGATATTTAATTACTTAAGAATTTAAAACATAACGTGATTAGTATAAGTCAATTATGTGATAAAGGCTATAAAAATAAATTTGAAAAAGATAAATGTTTTATCGAAGATAATAATTCAAACACAATTTTTGAAGGAATTAGAAAGAAAAATATTTATATTTTAAGCATGAAAATTTCAAATGATAATATGTGTATTTTGGCCAATATAAGTGACCCTTGGATTTGGCAAAAGAGATTTGGTCATTTGAATTTCAAACATCTATCTAAAATTTCTAAATTAGATTTAGTTAGAGGATTACCCAAAATGAATTTCAAACTGGGTAACTTATATGACGCTTGTCAATTAGGAAAATTAAGAAAAAGTTCATTCAAGTCAAAAATGAGATTACGACTTCAAATCCATTTGAATTACTTCATACGAATTTATTTGGTCCATCTCAAACACAATCAATAAACCATACTAGATTTTTGTAACTATAGATGATTTCTCAAGATTTACTTGGACTCTTTTTATCAAACATAGAAGTAATGCTTTTGGCCTATTTAAACCTTTTCTAAAAGAATTTAAAATTTATTATCTTTGAAAATAAAAATTATTTGAAGTGATCACGATGGAGAATTTGAAAATGAATGTTTTGAGAATTTTTGTATTAAAAAGGGAATTACTCATAATTTTTCTTTTCCAAGAACTCCTTAACAAAACAGAATAGTTGAGCATAAAAATAGGACGATACAAGAGTGTGCGAGAACAATACTTCCTGATAGTAGTTTACCAAAAAGTTTTTGGACTAAAGTAGTTGCTACAACTTGCTATATTTTCAAATGAAATCTTAATTAGACCTTTAACTCACATGACTTCATATGAACTTCTTTATAATAAGAAACCGAAGGTATCTTATTTAGAATTTTTGGAAGTAAATGTTTTATTTTAAATATTAAAGATAATTCAGATAAATTTGATCCTAAATCATATAAATGATTTTTTTATTGGATATTCAAACATATGCAAAGTGTATAAAGTTTTTAATTGAAAATCCAATACTATTGAAGAAACTATAAATGTATTTATGAAAATTATAAAGATCTAAATCAAAAAAAAATTGGAGATGATTGTGATAATGATAATGATTCAAACGAAATAAATAATGAAATTAATCAACCTAATAAAAGAATTAGACTATTAAGAGATCATCCCGTAGAAAATATATTATGAGATATTGAATCCATAGTTGGAAATCGAAATCAATTAAATAACATGAGTAATATAGCATTTATATGTACTACTGAACCCAAAAATCCAAAGGAAGCGACATTTGATGATTCATGGATACTTGTTATGCAAGAGGAATTGAATCAATTCACCAGAAATGATGTATGGGAACTAGCTCCAGACCATAGGGTATATAAAAATAAAATGAACAAACTTGGTGAGTTCGTTAGCAATCAAGCACAATTAATTGCTCAGGGATATTGTCCTGATGGAGTACATTACGACAAAACCTTTTCCCCCGTAGCCAGATTAGAAGCTATTAGAATTCCACTTGCTCTGGCTAATCATAACAATTTCAAACTATTTTAAATGTATTAAAAAGTGCTTTTATAAATGGATTAGTTAAAGAAGATGTTTATGTGGAACAACCCAATTTATTCGAGGATGAAAAATTTCCAAACCACGTTTATAAATTAAAGAAAGATTTATATGGTTTAAGACAAGCTCCTAGAGCCTGGTATGATCGACTAAGAACTTATTATTACAATCAAATTTTGAAATTGGTAAAGTAAATAATACACTTTTTATTAAAATAAATGAAAATGATATTTAATTAGTACAAATCTATGTAGACTATATAATTTTTGGATCAACAATAAAATGAATCGAGAATTTTCTAAAATTATGACAAATGAATTGAAATCAGTCATATAGGAGAACTTTCTTTCTTTTTAGGATTACAAATTAGACAGTCAGATAATGGAATATTTATTAATCAAGATAAGTTTTCTAGGGATCTAATTAATAAATTTAATATGTCTAGTACTAAAGGAAAACCCACTCCTATAGCAACAAATGAAGCCGTAAGTACAGATGATTCTTCAAAAGATGCAGCTCAGAAACTATATAGAGGTATGATAGGTTATTTATTATATATAACTGCAAGTAGGCCAGACATAATGCATAGCGTTTGTCTCTACGCTAGATATCAATTATAATCTAAGGAAACTCACTCAAAATCCATAAAATGTATTCTACGATATGTCAAACATACATTAGATTTTGGCTTATTACATCCTAAGAATGATTCATTCGATTTAATTTTATATTATGATGCTGACTATGCTGGTTTTAAATCAGACCGAAAAAGCACAAGCGGAACTTGTCACTTATTGGGTCATTCCCTATTTTCATGGTTCAGTAAAAAGCAAAATATTGTTTCCTTGTCAACAACTGAAGCAGAATATATATTAGCTACTTTAGCTTGTTCTCAAATAATATATATGCAACAAACTCTAAGAGATTTTGGTTTATATATAACCAAATCACCAATTTACTACGATAATACGAGTGTTATAAATCTATCTAAAAATCCTACACATCATGCTAGAATAAAATAAATTGATTTTAGACATCATTTTCTAAGAGATAATGTAAATAAACAAAATATTACACTTGAATTTATTAACAAAAAAATCAAATGACAAATATATTAACTAAACCATTAAATGAAGCAGCATTTAGTAAATTAAGAAGAGAACTAGGAATTTGTTCTCTAAATGAAGTAAAATTATTAAATAATTTAGTATAAATATTGTATAAAATATAATATTTTTTTTAAATCAACATACATATGTTGACATAGGTAAAGTTGTATGTCGACATATAACAGAAAATTTTCAAAATTAAAATCCCTTCTAAAGTTAGTTATTACTCTTATTTAAACTCTCCACTTCAAAAATCCTTCTCTTCTCACTCATTTTCTCTATAATATAAATTCTGAAACTATAAAATAATGTCTTCCACTTCAACCAATAACCAAAAAAACTTCTTTTCGTTTCCTACACCTACCCAAGGCCCATTCAACGTTCTACGCACGCAAATGTTATCAAACCAAATACCCTACAGTTGCTTACTGAAATCCAACTTCTTCTACTCCGGATGGACAAAGAGAAAGAAAAGCGAGGGAAGATAATTAAGAATTTTCGGAAATATATAATGGATAACCCAGAAAATCCAATTATTATTGAAAATGATTCCTCCAACATTCAAGTCCGTAATTCCATGGTGGAAGACGAAGAAGAAGAAAAGAAGAAGAGGAAGCAGAGGACCAGAATCAAGGAATGGACAAAGGCGATTAAGTAATCTGTGTCAGTGAAGTCTGTTTCGATAAGGATGGGAACATGACTGAACAAAATGGGGAATTCTTCCTCATTACCCAAATTATCCTCCTCGATTGTTGAAAACAATTAATAATTAAGATTGTATATTCATGTATTCGAATATGCGCTATTGTACGTGAATGTTTGTATATATCCGTTAAAGGTACCTTTGTACTTGTAAAACAACATAAATAATAATTAAAATATATGGATGTTCCTTAATTTTCTAATATTTAGTGTCTATATGATAATATTTATACCTAAGGATATTATTAGACTAGTATACAAGGTTTGGATAGAACACTTTTACGTTTGTTAGTCTTGGTTTTAGATATTATAATTGTATTAGTATTAGAACTATGCCTTAGTTTTAGGGGGAGTAATATAGTTAGGATTATATACTTTTTGTTAATGACAAAGGGGGAGAATTATAAAATAGGGTTAGGGCTTAGATTAAGGGGAGTTACTAGATTTAGAAGGAGTTAATAGAGTAGGGGAGTAATTGGACAACCAAGGCATCGGGTATGAATATTTTATAAACCAAGGTTGTCATCATCAAAAAGAGGGAGATTGTTAAGGACTAAGATGTTGATGGTGATGATTTTGATGAAAACAACCTTGTTTCAACTTTGTTTCAAGTATTATTGTTATAAAATTTATACTAACAATATTTTCTAGAATATATACGTGTATATACAGGAAATCTATGCAAGTACATTATTAAAGACTGTATAGTTCAGAAGATCAAGATTTCAAAATAGAAGAGTTCAAATTTCAAGACTGATGTGTATCAAGAAAGAAAGAGTTCAAAAGTTATAGAGTAAATGTGTCCAAATATACTGTTAAAACTTCGTTTAACACTGAATTCTGATTTCAAACTTAATTTTGATTTTAAATTCTTTTTCAAATGATTTCAAAATTATTTATTTGTTTTTAAATCTAGTTTTCAAATGATATCAAAATTACTTCCTTGTTTATAAATATATACTTCTTTATTTTGAGAAGTATTTTAACTTCCGAAATTTATTATTAATTCCTATTTTCAGATTTATGCTTAATAGATTTTAACTTAAGTTTTACTTACAAATTTATTTCTAGTTTTGTATAATTACTGTTGTTTTCAAATTTCCTAGTTTATATTAAGTTGTAATATATTCATAGTTTTATATTTTTACTTTTATATCATTTTATATATAGTTTTTTAATTATTTTTATTTCATCTTTATATATAAGTTTTAAAATATATTTTACTTTAAATAGAATGTTTCAATATAATGGAATATAGTTTGTTTTAACTTAGGAATCATCACAACTTATTTTAAACTTTATTTAATTTGTTTTAAAATACATTTTTTAAATTTACACTAGCATATGTCGACATCATACTTTATGTACGTCGACATACTAGCCGTTAGGTAGTTCTTTAAATAATCAAAAGAAGCTTCTTTTGAATTCAAACTGTGACGACGACCCATAACTCCCGCACGTAATAAAAGGAATAATGCATGGAAAGACGTCATCACTTTAGTCGTAATCACCGGCAACTATCTACAAGCTTAGACCCCGTCTCGAGCAACTATTATCCACGAGCTCACAACTTTGAGTAGTCTTCACATTCGTTGCATTACGACGATCAACGAACACTTCACAACACTTTGAATATTCTGTCTGGAATTAACATTGAAGCTTCGCCCTTCGTCGAACCAAAATAAACTTCATTTGTACAACATCACATTACGCCGATCCATGTGATCCATGCGATCCATCATCTTTTGGACAATCCCTCATTTCTCGAGTGATCCATCATTTTCTTGGAGATCCATCATTTTCCGGGAGAACAATCATTTCCTGGGCGATCCATCATTTTTCGAGCGATCCATCATCTTTTCGGGCGATCAATCATCTTCCCGGGAGATCCATCATCTTTTTGGGTGATCCATTGTTTTCCAGGGAATCCATCGTTTTCCGGGTGATCCATCATTTTTCAGGCAATCCATCATTTTCCGGGCGATCCATCATTTTTCGGGCGATCCATCATTTTCTGGGCGAATAATCCATCGATCCATGCTTCAAATCGACGAACATCCATACATACAACTCATCCAAAATCGATCAATTTCAACAAACTGTCATCAACAAACATTAACACAATAATAAACCATCATACAATCACATGAATTTCACCAAATCATGATAAAACAAGAAATTATCAAATAAATGGATCTAAACTTGCATAAATACATGAACTAACATAGAAATTTACCGATTTAAGTTGCTAGATTAGATCCTATGGTGATTCAAATGAAAATATACTTACCACGATGTAGATCTAGGTAAAACAACTTGAAATGATGAAAATAAGATTAAACAACTCATATACTCAATTGAATCCGTACGAGAGATGCTTATCACTCACTAAATCTTCAAATTACCTTTAAATCGATGATCTACAAAACCGGACAGCGAAGAACAATGAAGAACGGCCTTCGAATCAATCACTTTGATGCGATCTACCTTTCTTCGATATTGATCTTCAATCCTCTAATCTAGATCTATGATTTTAATGGAGTTGAGATTTGATTGAGCAAGGAGGATCATGAGCTCAACCAAATAAGACAAATGAAGAAATTAAAATGTTCTCCATGCCTCTACACCCTATTTATAGCCATCTAACCAGCCCACTAATAGGCCACACCAAATCAGCTCACTAATGACTAGTTAACCTGTCCAGAAATTGTGTAACACAAAAACAGCGATTTCTACCAAACCGTTGATCCAAATCTTTAGTGTGACCACTCTACGGAAGTGGCAACATCATTTCCTTTTTAATGAAATCAATCTCGGCACCTGATTCGATCCCAATCAAAAGTTATCACTACGCCACAGATTGCATATGGCAACCCTAGAGAAGTGATGCAGGAAGTGCAAAATAATGTTGGTATAGGCAAAAAATGATCTATGGCAACACTTTTTTGGGGTTGCCTTTTGCCGCGTTGCCTTAGAGTCAAAGGCAACGACTTTGTTATCCTAAGGTAACATCACTACAGGTGTTGCTACAAGCACTAAATTTACATAAATGTGGGGCCACTAAATTCTGAATCCCGGGATCACGGAATCCTGTTGCGCCCCTAAATTATGTAGCCGGGTTCACGGAATCCTGTTGTGGGGCCCACATTTAAGTAAATTTATGGCAACACTATATCATAGCTACGGCAACATTTAACATTGCATACTGCAACATTATATCATAGCTATTGCATCATTATATAACATACTGCAACATAACAGCAATTACCATCACACATTGAAATTAATAAACAACTTTTCATTTCAAATTAATAACCAGTAACACAAATACAAGTTAGTCAACTACAGAATAACAAAAAATAGCCAATAAATTCATTTTTACAGAGTACTTACAAACACAGCTGTACTAAATTCATGTTTACATCAAACTAAAACAGTTTCAAATTAATAAAGCCCGACCCTCCAGTGCATTCAGTACCTCTCTACTGCCTCCTTCACCTGCGAAATAAAATAGTTTCAAAAGTCATGCATTTCAGCAAAAGCCTTTAGTACAACTAATGCATTTCAGCACAACCAAAGTCATGCATGCCTCGGCTACAAACTGATGCAATGCCTAGTTTACATTGCAACACAAAATGGAAGGCATGCATGCCTCAGTTGCATTTCAGCACAAACTATGGCCAACTGACTTGCACTTCAGCACAAAGACATTTTAGCACAAACTATGGCCAGAGTTGCTTTTCAGCACAGAATTGCATTTCACAATCTATGGCTGAGTTGCAAATTGATGCAATGACTCAGCTTGTTCAAAGCATTTACGATATCAAGGAATGCAACAAAATGCCTGAGGCACTAAAAATTTAGACATGCCATGACTCGTTCAAGTACAAACTCAACCATTGCATCAATTACGAACTAACACGATCATTACTGATTGAAGAGAAAATGAAATTCTTAAAATTCTGTAGTTCATTACTGAAGCATCAGCCTTGTACATGTTCAGTTACATACCAGCATTGAACTACAGAATTGTAAGAATTAGACTGATGCTTCAGCAAGCGGAAATTGTAAGAATTCTGAAGCATACCACCAGCCAACCATAAAAATAAGCAAAAATACATACCAGCAGTGTGTGTCTGTATACGATCTCCAATTTGCACAATTTGTAAGGGCTTGGACTACAAAAACATGAAATTAAGAAGCCAAGTTTTTCACTTTGCTAGGTGGAAGGTGGATTCGTCTTATTAGGACATCATCTCTACACCAACGAACATCAAAATCTTGATTTCCCATTCCATAAGCAGGCTGGATATCATTCAAATCTTCATTTTCATATTCTCTTTCGAGTTCACACCAGTCTTTCGGCAATTTCTTGATAACATTGTGGCACATCTTATCAATTGGATCTGCTATATAAAACACCTGTTTTACCTGTGAAGCCATAACATAAGGATCAGATTTCTGGCACAATCGATTAAAATTGACACGAGTCAGCCCATATAAATCTTTTTCTTCTTGGTACCAGCAACACTTAAATAAAACCACACTAAATTCTCCCCAATAATCTTGTTCTAATATTTCTTCAATTGATCCATAGTAATTAACTTCACCAACCAATGGATTTTGATCTTTCAAACTTGCAAAGCTAGTAGTCAAGGCTGTCAAAATTACACCACTGTTTGTGTTGTACATTCGGCATCTCTGAACCTTGTATAAAATCTGTATCCATTGATAACATATCCAGCAAACCGCTTAGCTGTTGGAAGAGGCCTCATTGCAAGCTGTTGTGCTTCTTTTGAAATGTCCTCCTTTTTCCCAACCTCTTCCTTTAACCACTTCCAAAATTATTCACTATGTTCTCTCTCTATTTTATATTTTTTTGATGATGCATGACCATCAATTAAAGCTCGATGTTCCCTAGAATAAAGACCAGGTTAATAAAAGATAGAAACAAATTTGGTTGGATCTATTACTAAAGCTGAAACTGACCATACCGAAAATAATTCTGTATGAATGAGAACATAGCTTAACTACAAATCATGCCTGAAATCCCTGAAAGTGCTGAAACTTGGAATTTACAACTAACACTACGTGAGGCTAGAATCAATATCATGTTTGTAGATTGTTTAAAAGAACTGATTTTGCTAGCAAAAGGATGACATCAAAAATAGTTTTTTTTAATAGTTGACATCATTTCACAAGCTACGCGAAGAATATTATTACTGATGTTAACCGAACTTGTCCACTTTTCTATTTAAGTAAACCATTGTAAACTTTAATTGCATAAAATTCCATCTGCCAAGTTCAAAAACGAAAACATTATTTATTATAAAAAAAAGGAACAAAATAACTAATAAAGGATTCATAAAGATAGGGATAATACTTCAATACTCACTAAAATAAAAATACTTACCCAAGTAAACTCTCTATTTCCTTGTTACCACAATTGAATAGAATGTAATGGTGACATTCCTTCCATTGAGAATTTTTAAGATGAATAGTTTTTCCATCTTTGTTTCTTCTTGTGCCAATAGGATATTCCAGATTTTGTGGACATGTTTCAAATTGCATTTTTCCTACTCCATCGACACCTAAGAACCTTGAACAGAATATCAAACATTCCTCTGCAAGATAACCTTCAACAATGGACGCCTTGGGTTTACTTTTGTTGCGAACATATGATTTCAGTTTACAAAGATAACGCTCAATAGGAAACATACAACGAACATATGCAGGTCCACCATATTCAAGTTCCTTGCATAAATGAACTAGCAAGTGCACCATTGTATCGAAGAAAGCATTTGGGAATATCATCTCAAATTGACAAAGAATTTCCACAATTTCCTTTTGTAGCCTCTTGAGATCAACCAAATCGATACTTTTACTCCAAACACTTCTTAGAAATGCACCTAATCTTATCATAGGTATTGCAACTTCAGGTTTTACAGATTTCTTCATGGCAAACTGCAGCAAGTAGTGGGAGAAGAAAATGAGCATCGTGGCTCTTATACCCTGCAATTTTCCTCTCTTTCTTGTTTACATACCGGCTGATATTAGCTGCATAACCATAAGGCAGTTTAGCATTCTCCAACACCGAGCAAAATAGATCTTTCTCCTTGTTCCTCATTTCAAATATGGTAGCCCTCATCTCAAGGTAATTCCCATCAGCTGATAGAACCGGATGAAGAACCTCCCTGATGCCTATCTCTTGTAAATCATACCGAGCATTTAAATGGTCTTTCAACTTCCCATCAATATTTAGTAAAGTACCAAGTAAGTTATCACAAATATTTTTCTCTATGTGCATAATATCAGGGTTATGTCGACATACATTTTGACTCCAATATGGTAAATTAAAAAATATTGACTTTTTTTTAAAAGGAGATTCATTTTTATGCTTCTTGATCACCTCTTTCTTCCCAAAATTATTTTCATAACCAACCAACAATTCTTCGATGTCAGTCCCGGATAAAATACCGGGAGGTGTTCCCATTTCAATTTCACCATTGAACCTTTTCTTATCAAACCTCCACTTGTGTCCCGGGTCTAAAAATTTCCTATGATTCATGTAGCACATTTTTCTACTATGTTTCAAGTAAGTTGAAGCAGTCTCGAAATGGCATATGGGACAAGCTAAATAACCCTTCGTGCTCCAGCCGGATAAGATTGCATAGCCCAGAAAGTCGCTGATCGTCCATAACACGCTTGCACGTAATGTGAAATCATCACCAGTGAAGGCATCATAAGTTTGAATGCCAAGATCCCATAATTCTTTCAATTCTGTGATAAGAGACTGCATGTAGACATCAATGTAATTGTTAGGAGACTTTTGACCAGGGATAAGGGTTGAAAGTATCAAATTTTCTGTCTTCATGCATAACCAAGGTGGAAGATTATAATTTACCAATACGATCGGCCATGTGTTGTGTTGTGTAGTCATTGTACGAAAACAGATGAATCCATCAGATGCTGCTCCTAACCTGATATTTTTGTTATCTGATGAAAAATGAGGATAATTGGCGTCCATAGTCTTCCATACCTCGCCATCAATTGGATGTCGAAGTTTGCCATCGTTTTTTCGTCCCACTGCATAACATAACATAAGTTCTGTGTATTCCTTCGACATGAACATCCTTTGCAACCTTGGTTTTAGTGGAAAATAATGCATCACTTTTGTTGGTACTTTGTGAATCCGCTTCTCCAAATCTTTGCCAATACCCACTTTCTCTTCCGGTATAACCCACCTTGAAAAACCATAACTTTTGCAGTTATTTTCCTTTTCATTTTCTGCCCAATATAGCATGCAGTCATTTGGACATGCATGTATTCTTTGGTAATCGAGGCCTAAATCTTTAATGATATTTTTGGTAGCATTGAAAGATAAAGGGATGTGGGCTTCTGGAAAAGCTTCTTTCATCAACTCTAATAAATCGCTGAATGCAGACTCAGTGATTCTATGTAGGCATTTTAAAGAATAAAGCCTGACAATGAAACTTAATTGTGAAAATTTATTACACCTGGGATATAATGGCTATTTTCCCTCTTCAACATGTTGATGAAATTTTCTAGCATCGACGTCTATTCCATTTGACCCATCAGAAGATCCATCTTCATTGTTCTGCATATTTCCACAAGTACGTTGCAACATCTCATCGAGATTATCTCCAAAATTTATTCCTGCTTCACAATCCATATTATTATCGCTCTTTTCAGGATCTAAACAGGAAACTTCACAAATCCATTTCATGTACAATTCAGATAGACCATTCCAAATCAGATGGTTGTAGACTACTTCTTGACAATGCCACTTGCGATTATGACACTTTTTGCAAGGGCATGTAATTTCATCACCTACCGCAAATCTAGAAAAAGTATTTCGAATAAAAAGTTTCACTCCATTGATGTACCCTTCACTGAATTTAGGAAGTTCTGCCCATAGTTTTTCCTCGTCGTTCATTGAGTGATACCTTAAAGCAGTAAATTAGGCACAAGTAAAGCAGTACATTACGCAACACAACAATCAAATCATAAAAAATTGAAATATTCATTGAGTGATACCTGAAGCAGCAGATTAAATCGAAACCCTAATTGAAATCTGAAACCCAAGACGAACCCCAGTTGAAGACCTAATTAAACTTGAACTTGAACTCGAACCTGCCCTACTCGAACCCCCTAATTAAGCTTGTAAACTTGAACTTTTAGCTCTAATTGAACCTAAGAGTGAGTGTGTGAGAGGTTGAGCAGCGGAGTACTTTGGTAAAGTTCGATTGAAATTTTCAATATTTTTTTAGTTTTCCCCCCTTTGTTTTTGCTTCCCACCCTAGATATTATTTCATGCGCGGATTGCTAATCTGGACTAAACATTTCTTCACGCGGATCGCTAACCTGAACCGTTGGATCGTGTTGACGCGGATTGATAATTTTATTCACGAGGCTACTGCAACACATGTTGATATATATGTGCTAACACATTTAAGTGTGCGTTGCAGTAGACAAAAAACAGCATAGCAATGGCAACATTGTGGCTAGCAACACCATGCATTTTTGTTGTGATAGGCCATCTATGGCGTAGTGTATTCCCTGTACAAAACTGTTAGGAGCAAAATGGTCACAAATAAAATTGATAAAAATTATGGACATGTCTTACATCACCATAACCAACATATCAAAATATGAGAATGATTCGACCCTCAAGGAATTAAATAAAAATATTTTATGATCCTACAATACATAAAATGTTGGTCATTACATTCTCCCTCCCTTAGGAATTTCTCCCCCGAAATTCCAAGCAAACACAAGCAACCACAAACAATTCCGCATGTCTATCATCTATTAGCAGCCAATTTACCATCCATCAAGCCATGCATCCATAGCCTTAACCTAGCACGCGGAATTCTAACGAATATTCAAGTTACAATGGTGTAAGGTGACACGACATTTATGGGTCATACCAACAAAAAGTTCTGGATGGATCGTCTTCATACTCTCTTTCATTTTCCACATACAATCGTCATCATCCTCACTCCAATGCACCTTGACTAGATTAACCGTCTTCCTCCTAAGTTGTTTCGGGTCATTCCACACAACGCAAAGCGGCGTATGAGGTTTCGACACTACGGACTCGACTTCTAGGTCTTCCTACCGTTCTAAGGATACCACCACATTCGAATCATTCACACATTTTCGTAAAAAAGACACATGGAGAACATTGTACACACTCGACATCTTCTCGAGTAAATCCAATCTATAAACGAGCTTTCCAATCCGCTCGACTATCGGAAACAATCCAACGAATCTTGGAGATAAGTTCCCTTTACTTCCAAACTGAACAACATGCTTCAACGGCGAAATCTTCAAGAAAACCATGTCACCAACATCAAACTCCAAAATTTTTGACGTTTATCATCATAATTCTTCCGACGGTTTTGGGCTGTCTTCATTCGTTGCCGAACGATCTCGATACAATCTGAGGTCTCTCTGATCATCTCTGGCCCAAGCATCAACTTATCTCCAGTCTCTAACCAACATGCCGGAGAATTACACATTCTACCATACAACGCCTCGTATAGTGCCATCCCAATGCCCGACTGGTAGTTGTTGTTATTTGCAGACTCAACTAGATGTAGATGGTCTTCCCACGATCCTCCAAAGTCCAATATACAAGCTCTTAGTAAATCTTCCAAAACTCGGTTAACCCTTTCGGTTTGACCATCAGTTTGGGGGTGATAAGCCGTACTCAAACACAACTCGATTTCCAAAGTCTCTTGCAAACTCTTCCAAAATCCACTCATGAACAATGGATCTCGATCACTCACTATGCTCTTAGGGATACCATGGAATCGAACTATCTATTTAATATAAAGCTCAGCTACCTTCGATGTTGTCCTAGTCGATCTAAATGGAATAAACCTCGCGCTTGTGGTCAAACGATCCACAATTATCCAAATCCCTTCATTTCCTGCCCTAGTTCTAGGTAATCCATCGATGCAGTTCATCGATATCTGCTCCCACTTCCATGTAGGAACTTCCAATGGCTAAAGCAATCCACTCGGCTTCTTCTGTTCAGGTTTCACCAACTGACAGTTCATACATTTGGAAATAAATTTTCCAACATCCCTCTTCATCCCTTCCCAGAAGTAAGCTCTCTTCATGTCTAATACATCTTGTTACCACCAGGGTGAATCGTCAACTTCAAGTGATGATATCCCCCAGATCCTCATCTCTCAATCCATCAATATCAGGAACAACCAATCATCCTTTCTTACAAAGCCAACCCTTTCGATCAACTTCGAATTCCTTATCCTCTGGTTCCAATTCTGAATAATCTCGATAAGCTTTCCATCACTTTTTTGGCTCTCGCCAATCCAAGGAAACTCCTAACATCCGTCGCATTCTTAGGTCTATATCAGTCCTGGATTGTTGCCACCTTAGTGGGATCCACCGCCACTTCGTTTCCAGAAACAACATGGCCTAAGAACCTACTTCACTCTTCCAGAAGTGACACTTCAAAAAATTAGATCTCAACTGATGCTTTCGCAAGATTTCCAAAACAACTCACAAGTGTGTCTTATGCTCTTTTCCATTCCGGGAGTAAACCAGGGTATTATCCACAAACACAAGCACGAACTTGTTCAACTGATCTCTGAATACCCTATTAATAAGATCCACGAAATACGATGGCGTGTTAGTCAACCAAGATGGCATCACCAACCATTCGAAGAAACCGGATGGTGTCCTAAAAGCTGTCTCCGGCACACTATCCTTTGGCACCCTCAACTGGTGGAATCCCATTACCAAATCCGTATGAGAAAACATCTTGGCCTCGTTAAGCTGATCGAACAGGTCATCTATCCTCGGCAACTGATACTTGTTCTTCTTGGTCACCTTGTTTAGCTCACGATAACCGACACACAATCTCAAAGATCCATCGGCCTTGGTTGTAAACACAACTGGTGCACCCCATTCAGATACACTTTTCCGAATGAATCCTTTTTCCAAAAGGTCATGAACTTGCACCTCTAACTCTCGCTGTTCTTTAGGCACCATCTGCCTAAGAGGCATGACGATAGTTCTAGCACCTTCGACCAAATCTATCCTGAACTCAATTTCACGATGTGGCGGCAACCTTTGACCTCATCAAAGACATCATCGAACTCACTAGCGATCGACACAGATGACAAGTCTTCTAGTGGAATCACAAGCAAATATAAATAGCTTATGAAGACCCTGTCTTCCAGCTTACATCAAATCACAACCATTTGCCCTTCCACATTCCCAACCGTCACCTCGAGCTTCTCGCAATCCACTTTTGCCGCATACCTCTTAAGCCAGTCCATACCTGAAATAATCCCAAACCGGTGAAGTTCAAAACAAAGCAATCACACACAAAGGAGCAACCATGACTTGGCAACACTAGACACGAAAAATCATACAAAAACTGGATGAACCCCCAAACGGATTAGTCACGATCAATGGTCTATCACAAATTTCGGGTTCCAAACCCAAGAGGCAAACAAGCTCATTACAAATGAAAGAATTCGATGCTCCAATATCAAACAACACTCCAATTGAAACATTTCTAATGGAAAGAATACCTTGAACGACGACACTCTTCCCTTTCTCCTATACCGTAAGAGCCCTCAAAGAAGATGGCACAACTTCCAAAGCATACACCTTCACAACGTGCTTACCCTTGGCTAGTTTTGGACAATCCTTCTTGTCGTGCCTAGACTTACAACAATTAAAGCACTTCCTTTCAGCTTTCGGATTCTTGTAATCCTTGGAGAAATGGTCCTTGTGTTGGCAGTTAAAGCAAGTTACTTAACCTTTCTGCTTTTTCTGACCATCTTTCCCTTTCTGTTGTTGCTGCTTCCTCTTTTTGTTATTACCACCCTGAGTGGTTTCGGTTACTCTTTAGCAGTAACAACAGTCTCTTCCTTGGGAAATAAACTGTCGTGCCTCAGAGCTTTTTCCACGATCTTCTCGTAAGTATCATCCAGATGATTGACCAGCTGATTCCCAAGATATTTGTCCAAGCCTATGACAAATTTCTCGTTCTTCTAGTAAGGAGTATCAACATATGAACGGGCATACACGGACAAGGCTTCAAAATCCGAAACACACTCCAACACCGACCTACCATTCTGCTTTAGCTCAACGAATCCCTTGAACAGAATAGACTTCTGAATGGTAGAAATGAACTTTGTCTCAATATTGACTTGGAACTGATCCCATGTGATCTCATCCTCCTGGGTCTCTAGAGTGACAGAGTTCCACCAATCCATAGCTCTGCCCTGTAGCTGTCGCAAACTTCCTTTTTGTTGCATCGTGAATACCCAAGTCTCTGAAAATCCGAATGCAAGTATCTAACTACCGTTGAATCTCAATAGTTGTCTCTGTCCCCTTAAACGGCTTCCCACCAAGAGCAGTCAAGTCTTTGCACAACTTTGTGAAATCCACAACCCTTGGTACCTGCACCTAAACCCCCATATCTACTGCGACCGTCTCTGGAGTGGGTACCCTCCTCATGATCGTTGTCATCATGGCCTCGAACATAGATGGGTAATTTGGTATACCGCCATCACCCCCTCCAGGAACAATCTCTTCCCTAGTAGTGTGTCTCGACAATCGATGACTCGTTCTAAATCTGAAAAATAGAATGATTAGTCCATAATATTCATGAAAAAATGCAATGGAGTTCAAGCATTATTATACTATACACTAATACTCTTATACGTTATTACATCCTTGAACTTCGTCTAAAATTGATAAGCAGATCTCTGATACCAAATGTGACGACCGCCCATAACACTCGCACTTAACAAGAGGAATAATGAACTGAAATACATGCCAGAAAGCTATGGACGATCATCAGGGTAGAATAACACGAGCGGAACCTGTCGTATAACTCACAGCGCAAAGAAAAAGTAAAATAGAACATATACAACAGGTATATAATAGTGAAGCGTATTTGAGCAGAAACTTAAACTTTCATATCAACTAGAAATATCCAAATATCACTGGAGTACATCATAAGAGTCTATACAAAATGCCACACTACAATCACTAAGAGAATACTCAACAAGATAACAGCGAAAACAACAACTAGTTTGTATAGTAGAAAGTAATACATAAGCCTCCTGCTCGTCATCGCTCTATAGCATCGTCTCATCACGATCTACCACCTGTCACCTGTTACCTAGTTTGCCCATCCAAACACAATGAATGAACAACCCAAGGTAATAAAAGGAAACATGAAACCTTGAGTTAGACAACAGTCTTAATGAGCAATAAACCAACTATCTATCCTTTTAATAAAGTATATGAGAAATATGTAGAACAATCAACTAATCTATCAACACATCAGAGAAGAATCCAACTCGTCTCCCCTACATCCGACAGTGATAACCATTACAAAAATCAGATAGAAACAAACAACACATTCATGGCAACCAGTTATCACGCGTAGATCATCCTAATCGAAATCGACATCCCCCCAGCACAAGCCTCGAAGGCCTAAACACAATCACTTAAGAGATATCTCCTTAGACGTCGGACAATCTACGCAAGACGGTACAAGCAAAACAATCATCATCCGTGACTCTGGTTGTCACCATCAATCCTGCTTTGAAACCACCATTAATCGTATGGCTGACCCAACCTGCCAACCGTTAAGGGATAATGTCAACCCCAGTTCTAGTCAGAATTCTGCACGTCCTACATACATTTGTCTCCCTGAAACTAGGCCCATCCCATGAACCCAGGGTACTCGACTAGTCCCACTAGTCTTTTTGGCGTCCCAATTATACCCCTGCTTTGAGCCTGCTAGAACTTACGACAACGATAATCTCTCATCCTTCATAACTCTAGTCATCATCACCGGCGACTATCCATAAGCTCAGACCCCGTCTCGAGCAACCATTATCCACGAGCTCACAACTTTGAGTTGTCTTCTCATTCGTTGCATTACGACGATCAACAAACACTTCACAACACTTCAAATATTTTGTCTTGAATTAACATCAAAGCTTCGCCCTTCATCCAACCAAAATAAACTTCATTTGGTCAACATCACATTACGCCAATCCATGCGATCCATCATCTTTCGGACGATCCCTCATTTCTCGAGTGATCCATCATTTTCTGAGCGATCTATCATTTTTTAGGTGATCCATCATTTTTCGAGCGATTCATCATTTCTCGGTCAATCCATCATTTTCCGAGTGATCCATCTTTTTTTGGGCGATCCATCATCTTTCCGGGCGATCCATTATCCTTCAGGGCGATCCATCATTTTCGAGGTGATCCATCATTTTTCGGACGATCCATCATTTTCCGGGCAATCCATCACTTTCTAGGCGATCCATCATTTTCTGAGTGAAAGATCCATTGATCCATGCTTCAAACGACGAACATCCATACCCACAACTCAACCAAATTGATCAATTTCAACAAACCATCATTAGCAAACATTAACATAATAATAAATCATCATACAATCACATGAATTTCACCAAATCATGATAAAACAAGAAATGATCAAATAAATGGATCTAAACTTGCATAAACACATGAACTAACATAGAAATTTACCGATTTAAGTTGCAAGATTAGATCCTATGGTGATTCAAATGAAAATATACTTACCATAATGCATATCTAGATGAAAACAACTTGAAATGATGAAAATAAGTTCAAATAACCCATATACTCGATTGAATCCATGCAAGAGATGCTTATCACTCACCAAATCTTCAAATTAGCTTTAAAACGATGATCTACAAACTCGGACAGCGAAGAACGATAAAGAATGGCCTTCGAATCAATCACTTTGATGTGATCTACATTTCTTTGATGTTGATCTTCAATCCTCTAATCTAGATCTATGATTTTAATGGAGTAGAGATGTATTTGATTGAGCAAGGAGGATCACGAGCTCAACCAAATAAGAGAAATGAAGAAAATAACTATTCTCCATGCCACTACCCCCTATTTGTAGCCATCTAACAAGCTCACTAATGGGCCAAACCAAATCAACCCACTAATGACTAGCTAGCTTGTCCTTTCCAAACCACTGAACCAAATTTTTGATGTGATCACTCTACAGAATTGGCAACACCATTTCCTTTCCAATGAAATCGATCTCAACACCTGATTTGATCCCAATCAAAAGTTATTCTCTGTACAAAACTGATAGGGGCAAAGTGTTCATAAATAAATTGGTAAAAATTACGGACATGTCTCACATCCCCATAACCAACATATCAAAATATGAGAATGACCCGACCCTCGCGGAATTAAATAAAAACATTTTACGATCCTACGATACGTAAAATGCGGGTCGTTGCACAAACCTGTTCTAAAAGTTTGTGGCTGTTGGAAAACTATAAATACCTTCCAGAATTCGATTTTTTAATCACTTTTCATCATCTTCTTCTTCTCTAACCGTACCACCATTATTCTTTTTAATTTCTTAACTTTCTACACTTGTGCTTTGCCTATTTCAATAGAAATCATATCATTCTTCTTCTCTTTCAATTCTAAATCAAAATCTCTTTGAAATTCAAGCGCTACTCAAGAATTATAGGCTTTTTGTAATCGTAGATCTCAAGATCAAGTCTTATCGAGTCAATACTCCAAAAACTGATAAGAGAAGGGTGCGGTCATATCTCGTATAAAGTGATTAGGTGCGATTGTGTCCCGGAAATCGATTGGGAGTAAAGTTGTACCCCGTAAATCAACTAAGTTTCACTGTACTTGGAGTCAGTTGGTGTGACGGCCCACCCCGCACGAGCCGACATTTCCCATGAAAGTGCATTGTGCCAATGTCCAACTAGCATGGGACGGTCACCAAAGAAAAGAAAGAAGAGAAGGAACTAACAAGGAACTTGTAGAATGTCTCACAGCGCATGGAATAAAATATAACAATAACATACTTTGACATAAAACAGGCGAGACAGTGCATAAGCTGAAAACTAAACATCATAGCAGCACAAAATCCAAATACAGCTTATGTTCCACATCATCATTATTACAACTTTTGAAAACTGTCTCTAAAGCAAATAAGGAAGGTACACTACTAATGCCCAAAGTAGTGACCACCAGCGACACAGGGAGAATATCTATATATATCATACGTGGGAGCCTCCTGCTCGTCTCCGGTACAGCTACTCGTGCATACCACCTAACATGTCTCTAGTCTGCTCGTTTAAGAGCACCCAGAGTAATAAGAAGAGACATAAAACTTTGGGTCAGACAAAAGTCTGGTATGAGCGATAAGCAACAAAATAGAATAATAACAGGTATACTAAACCATATCTGAACCTGGACCTGCAACCAAAGAGTTAGCACAATATACCGCTCAAAACTCTAAGGTGCCACTAAACATAAGGTGTAAAGAATACGGGGGTGGGGTGTGCATGACATAGTGATGGCAACCAATCAATCATAACAATCATCCTCACATCTCTCACTCAGTGCGTAAAGCATAAGACATCCACTACTTTGATCACTAGACCCATCGAGGTAATGACGGAGTCCGACTTGTATAACTATTGCTACCACCAAGCTTGCCCCGTGGAGTCACGGCTAAATCCTTACAAATGACCCCACCTCATTGGTCCATAGCCAATAGTCCTACCTAGGCCACTGTGGCCCTAAATCCGTCCACATACCCCACACTCCATAGTGATCCAAAGTTATAGACATCGATAACCCCTTTGCACACGTCCCGTAACAAAGTCCAACTCATGACGTTAACTCGTTGGTTCCCATCTGGATCCTGAGCTCTACTTCCTATTTGGACTTCCTTTGCATCTCGGGTTTTGGTCGGATTGGAGTTAGTCTTCAAAAGAGTCGTCGCGTAGAAGTAGCTTAAGTTTAGTTCGGTTCGGCTATACTCATCTTCAGATTTCTCGTTCGGTTCGGTTCGGGTGTCATCCTTCAACTCGGTTCGGTTCGGTGCAATGCTTCATAGTATGCTCCTGGGTGCGGTTCGGTTCGGTGGTTCTCCTCCTTCAGACGCCGGTTGGGTTCGTTGGTGGAACTTAAGTCCTGGTTCGAAGCACTATACTCCGGTTCGGTTCGGTGGTCCTTCATCTCCAGTCAATCTGATCCGATCCCATGTCCAGCTTTGGTCCAATTCCAACTCCAACTCTTATACGAACGGCCTTCCTTTTTGCCAAGCTTCCTTTAGTGCAAATTCCCGATCCGGGTCAGATCCTCTTGCCTTCCGATCCGAGCCCTGTATCCGATCTGATCCGGTTCAGCTAGTTTCCTGCACTTCTTTCCAACAACTGCTTTACGCCATTCAACGGCGTTTTCGACCAATCTAACTTTTCTAATCAATCACAAAACATACCATACAGTCATAGCAACATGTATAATCAACCACAAACACCAAAACAATAATTTGATAGGTTAAAACGGATCAAACATAGCCAAAATCCCATCTTTTCCCCTTAAGCATGTTTAAGCAAAACTAATGATAGGATTAGCAAAACTTAACCAAACTAACCAAATTTTCTAACAGAGGCCTAAAAGAATATTTCGAAATTTATAAATATTTTTCCAGAATTTAATCATGCTTAAATTTGTTAATTAACACTAATTACCCTTAATTAACCATAATTAGTGAGGAACTATGCAAATCACTCACCTTTGCCACAAATAAAATATCAAATCTGAAATGATTCTCTGTTTGGGCACGAATACCAAGGCAATAAAGTAGTTCTAATACTGATTTGGTGAAGATCTTCCTTGATTTGGTCTTGCTAAGCTTAATCTTCAATTAGAAAGTGGTTTATAGGTGTTTTAGAGGTTGGAGGTCATTACCAAGTTGAGAGGGATGATAAGTGACGACTAAAAAATGAGAAAAGGGTGTTCTCTAAACCCTAACAGCCCTTAAATACTCCAAATCCCGAAATCCCCCTCTGGGCCTACCTGTTAATTACCCAATTAAGCCCAATTATGTTGTTTTTCACCTTCTAAACCTTAATTCAGCCATATCTCCCATATCTCCCAAATGGTAAGTCTGTTTTTCACATATGACCACACTACGAAAAGGTAAACCATCATCCGGGCCTAATGGAAGTGGTTTCAGGTCAAAACTCCTTTCCAATCAAAAGTTATGGTCAAAACTAGATCAGCTAGGGGCAAAATGGTCATTTAAAAATCGACAAAAATCTTGAATATGGGAAATGACTCAAATAGTCGTTCCCCAATGTCACACGACCATTCAACTCCTTACGAGAAACAAACAAATATTCTACGATCCTTCGATGCGTAGAATGCGGGTCGTTACAGTTGGGGTGTTCTTTTATAACCCTGAACTCAAGGATTGTAATCGGTTTTGTTGAATAAAAATCCACATCAACCCAGCGTTGTGCAGACTGGATGTAAGGGAGTCCCGAACCAGTATAAAATCCCGGTGTGTACTTTCCTTTTACTACTTTTACTTTTATTTTCTGCATTATGTGATTGATTATATGTTTGTTAATATCTGTGATCTGCATACTACTTTGTTTAATCCAAAAAGTTTTCAAAAAATTAATAAATTCCATAAAACACTGTTCACAGTCCTCTAGTGTTTAATTTGCCTTATGATCCTTAATCTGCATCCCCAACAAAAGAATGTAAAGCAATGTAGGTACAAAGAAACTAATTATAGAGATTGAGATTCATAAGATATAAAACAAAAACAACGAATATTTATGTTTCAGTAACCTATTATTACAAAACAATACTTTACACATGATAAGTTTTAATACAAACTATGTCACACATATTCTCAGCTCAAATCAGGGAATACAATAAACATTTTCCCTCTCAAGTACAAATGTGGACAATGAAAAATAAGGTTTCATAAAACTAAGTATGCTAAACAAAAAGAAAATAGGATCTTTGACATAAATCTTCCAATGCTGCTAATATCGATCAATCTCTACCCTGTGAGCCTACTGAGGGAAAAAAAAGGAAGAAAGCGGAACGGGTCAGGCATAAAGTCTGGTGAATGGCATAATTACTAGAATGATTGAGTAACATAGAAAATAGTCTCAATAACAGTTCTAGAAATCGATAGGGAATGTGTACGTGCACTTCTGAAGTACTTAAATTATTTATTTAGTTCAACTGTAATAACTCTTCGATTGTTTGCACTTTCTCAATTCTGAACTTAAGAAACATGATTAGGATAATTTCCTAATACTACCCATCAATCGGCTTTCTCTCTACCATCAAAACAAATATGGTAGTCTATTCTTTTTACACTGGATCGACCCTACCCGAAAGTGAACTGGATCATGTCCTTAACATCACTTGTCCTCGAATTCGCCTTCGGATGGACATCTATCTAGCGCTAGGACCCATAATATCTTCTCTACCACGATTTGATGCACCACACGCTCGACTATCGGTTGTACGCATTATATCGAGATCCTTTTTCTAATTAGCCGTTATCTGCCATGATTCGGTAAGTGTGTCCCCACTTGAGGGTCACTGGTACATTCCCTTAGCCATTTGTCTATTAAGATTCGGTATGCACGTCGGATCTTCCGCTGGTTCAGACTCCTCCAAAAAATATCCTAATGGTGCCCTCAGCTTAGTCTCCATGACCAAACTTTGTCTATAGATTTGTTATCTACCATGAGTCAACATTTGCTACAAGTACTGACCTACACTATTTATCTATTAACAAGTTATCTACCACAATTCTGCATTAGCATTGGTGCGGCCTAACATTGTTTATTTATTAGTTTGTCATCTACCATAATTTAGCCTCTGTCATTAGTACGAGATCTCATTATTTATTAAACATTATCGATCACTTATTTTCCCTAATAAGTATTTGTTGGCAGGACGGACCACAACTAGTATATGCTTATTAACTAATGTCGCTTATTTTTCCTAATTAGCCTCATGCTACACGGATGTACCATAACTAGTACATATTTATTAAACTTTACCTTAGATTTAAGTTTATGTCAATAATAAGCATTTTCATCATTTCATTTAGCTATAAACTTCGTGTTATAATTATATTTGCAAATAATCCCAATCTATCAATTATTATTTCTTTATGAATCTATACAATTTATTACAATATTAATCTTGCAAATATGTTCAGTCTTTTATATTTACAACCCATGTCAAAATTTAATTGCAAATTTATATTAATTTGCCTATTTCAGTCCAATCCCTTTTTAATTACATATCTGAATTTTTTGCACAGTTTTTCTGTAAATTTAGTCTCATATATTTAATCCTCATTTGTACAATTATTCCTTTGATTCTATTTTTCCGTGAGCAAAATAAGAAGGATTACATCAGTTGGTGAAAAATACTAACATTTACAGATCTAGGCATGTTTTAAGCATAAACCAAAAATAGGTATAGAAACTTATAAAATAACTGATAGACATAAATACTAAAAGAAGGAAGTTGACTGAAAGAACATCTTATAGTATTTGAATAAAATTAAACTATAAGAAAAATACTGTAGAAAACAACATGTAGAAAAAGACTTACAGAAAATAATAAGTTACAAAAAAATACTAAAAACTACAGAAAATTGTACAACTATTAGAAATCCTATTTTACTAAATTATCAAAAATCTAAATAGTTATACACTCATCCATGGTCCAAAGCATTCCTCTATGGCCTCTGTATATCCTTTCTTCGAAAGGTGTGTGTGTATATATATATATAGTTATTTTAATAATTCTTTTCCCTTAAAAAAATTTAGGTTAGGGCCGTTTCAAAAGGGAGAGCCCAAAGGGGAAGAGATTGTGTTGTGAAGAATTAGCTTTGTCTAGAGGTCTATTTATAAGTTAGGTTAGGGATCTTAGGTAGTTGGATTTCTAGATTAAATCTAGGTCAGCCACGTCACGCGACCAATAGGAACTTGTCACGTCAGCAAAATTTGAAAACCAACAAACAAAAATAAGTCATGCCAATATTTAAAACGAACGAATCGTCACGCATCTAGCATGGACGCGACTTATGCCCAAACGCACAGGTGGTCGGCCCACCCCTTATGTAACAACCCGGAATTTTGGGGCCAATTTAAAATTTTTATTTTTAGAAATTTTAATGGGTTTTTATTATTTAAAATAATTTATTTTAAATAATAACGACTAAAAAAATTTGTTTTTAATCAAAGTTAGAATTTTTATATTTATAAATTTATATTACGAGCCTGAAATGGCACGGTAATTTCAGAATTCGATTTTAAACTTTGAATAATAATTTAATGTGAATTTGAACAATGTTGGTATAAATATTAAAATTAATGTTTTGTGTCATAGGTTGTTAAAATATGGACTTAACTTGGTTATTTAGAATTGATTCTAAATGGCTATATATGTGATAATGACAGTGTTTGATAATCTATTTATAATGGAATTTGGAATTTATGTTGAATTAACAATATAAAATGGAATAACTAATTTTGGGGTTTATTTTATATTGGTAATCTTAATATATGGAAATAATATAGATCCATTTGATTGTGCAATGAAATTTCAACTAGTTATAAACATAATTATATGCATTTATTGTATAGATAGTCATGATTCGGTTGTTTATTTGTAATAATGGGAATTCAATCAAATATTGTAAATAAATAGTAAGTAAAGGAATAAATCGAATGTTTGACTAATTTTAAAAATAATGATAAACGAAAATTACTAATGTAGTAGGATATGAACAAAAATGTTAACTATACCTTTAAATTCAAGATTGGTTGAATAAAAAGAAAACAAATTAAATCAAACCAATTTAGTGGAATTAAATATATACTTAATGAAGATTTAATTATGTTTGAAACCAAACATAGAAAATTAGTGTAATAATTAATTTTAAATTTGTTATGTGAATTTGTCATAAATTGTGGTAAACATTTGAATAATCAAAACAGGAAAATTTGTTGCTCATGTAGGAAAGTTAATTATTCATTTGATTTATATATAAATCGGTTTAATGAACTTTAATCAAATATAATTTAATCCTTAAAATTGAATTAAAGATGTACAAATGAAAATTCGAATACTTTCTTTATTTGACCGTTGGAATTCTTTGACTAGAAATACATCTTATACAAATCTATTTTAAGCAAATTCCCAACCTACAAATAATCTCTCATTCTAACCTTACCCTCATTTGCTATTCTCTGATCAAGCCGTCACTCTAAAAAAAAAAATTAAATAAACAACAATGGCCTCTGCCTCATTCAAGATAAAAAAAATCAATATCTTGTGAACCTTTCATCGAAAAAAAAATCTAAAACTAGTCTCATTCAACTCAGATGAATATTCTCTTTGATTTTATGCTTTGTGGTGGAAGCTTTGCAAATCGGTCATGGGTTCGGGTTTAACAGGGAGCCAACGAAGAAGAAACCAAATTTGACGAAACGACTTGAGTTGGACTCGTCTTGATGAGATCTACGCAATGGGACTGTCCACGACCAGAACAAAGCACTTTGGAAATTCAGCTATTTTGAACTCGAACGACTTCTGAAAACCAATCCATGTGAGATTTCTATTTTTAATAATAAATTAAAATTTTGATTATTTTATTGTTATTAGAAATCGATGTATGTTTGTATGATATTAGATTTGTGATGTTGTGATGGAAACTTGTTGTTTGTGTTGATTTCGACATTCATTTTGTCATGTTAGATTAGGAATTACGCGCAAATAAAAATATTGCTTTTATCCGTCATGTTTAAAATTAGAATACAAATAAAAGTATTGTTTTTTTTTTATTCGCCTTGTTGAAATTAGAATTAAATGCGAATAAAAATGTTGTTTTTATGTGTGACGTTAAATATTAAAATAATATGTGAATAAAAGTATACACTTTTATTTGTTATGTTAAAGTTAGTAATTTGTTGAAATTAAAAACGTTCTTTCTTTTTATTGTCATATACAATATAGGGATGGTCATTATTAGGAAATGTCATATGTTAGAATAAATATGTCGTTTCTGTTAGAAAACATGTTTTTTTTTAATAAAAACGTGCCATTTAGTAAGATGTGTTTTGCCGATAAAAACATGTCACTTAGTCAAGATTTGTTTTTGTCAATAAATGAATGTCATTCATTTAGAAATGTAAATTAGTTAGAATCATGTTTATTTAAACCCAAACACTTATTTGTCAAAACATGTTAACGAATTGGGAATAATCATTTTTGTCAAAACTCGTTAGTTGGAAGAAAAATAACCTTTTTGTCAAAACATGTAAACTGAAATAAAAGCTCTCATTTGTGTCAAAACATGTCATTTAAAAAAAAATCATGTTATGTTAGAATATAAAATGTCATTCATTTTAAATCATGTTATATTAGAAACAAATTGTCAATTTTGCTGTATTAAAAATTGACAATATAAATTATGGCATTTATGTTGAATCAAAATTGACCAAATAAGCATATCATTCATATGAAGTAGAATTCGTAAATAAGTATATAAGCATATCATTCATATGAATCAAAATTGACAATATAAATTATGGCATTTATGTCAATGCAAAATTGTCGTTTTGTCATTAGAATTCGTAAATAAGTAAAAATACCATTTTTACTTGTTAAGATTTGATTAGAAACTTAGAGTTTGTTTTGACAAATAAAATTTACTTTTATTGTCATTGGAAACTTTAAATTTGACATACAAATAAAATTCACTTTTTATTTGTCATTAGGAAACTTGGAATTTGTATGAAAATAAGATTTGCTCTTTTTATATTATTAGAAACCATAGAAAAACGTGAATATGTCAAATACTCTTTTATGTGTCATTAAGATTCATAGGAAATTGTTTATATATAAAGGTGCATTTATGTGTCATTAAAGATTCATAGAAAGCGATTACAAATAAATGACTATTTAATTATTATTTGAATAACATAGAAAGTGATTACAAATAAATGATTATTTAATTGTCATTTGAATAACATAGAAAGTGATTACAAATAAATGACCATTTAATTGTCATTTGAATAACATAGAAACTTGTTTACAATAACATGACATCTTTTTTTTAAATTTTGTTATTGTGAATAAAAAGGACAAATTTTTGTTAGAAAATGTAAATTAGAATAAAAAGGACATTCTTGTTAGAAAATATACATTAGGATAAAAATAACCTTTTTTGTCGAATTAGAATTTACAAATGGAAATTGTCAACAAAGACAAAGTTATTATTTTTCATTCGTTGTTGAAATAGAATTGTATGCAATATAAAGAATATTTCAATGTAAAGTTATACTTTGGAAAATATGATATTTCAGAAGTTAAATATTTTTAAAATATGAAATATTTTAAAATAACATTTTTAGAAAATAATTATAATTATAATTATAATTGTTCTTGGACACGAGGTTAGGCCACGTTTATGGCGGAAGTCTGCCCGGAACCAACCGGCATATCCAGCAGCCATAAATGTTGGGCCTAATGTGAGAGGTCCAAGTACACGAATACAAATTGGGTTTTGACTCGAGGTTAAGCCCAACTGTGGAATAAGTCTGCCCGGACCCAACCGGCATATCCAGCATCCACAAGTTGTGGGCCTAATGTGAGAAGTCTGGCCCATTATAAAACATAAATGGATAATATAACGAATTGGATTATTTAATCCATTGTGAATAGAAACATCATTTTAACCTGAATAAGTTTATTAACTTATATTATCCATTTTATAATGAATATTAAAAGAGTTAATTTCAAAATTAATATTTTGAAAATAATGTTTTAATATGAGAAATGATATTTTGATCAGAATAAATGGTTTATTTATGTTAAAATAAATAAAAGGAATTAAAAATGGTTTTAACTACGGATTTAAATTGAAATTTGAATTTGGGTTTATCGTGAATTATGTTTTAAATAACATTTATTCTTTAACCCGGATTAATGAGGGGATTAATTTCCTAATTTTTGATTAATTATTTAATAATGACTTTGGAAGGTTAAAACGAAATAAGGTTTTAATTAAAACTTTAATTAGATTGGAGAGGAATTAAGTAAATAAATAAGAACAAGAAATTAAAACCCTTTATTTACAAATAGTGTAAATAAGGATGAAAAAGAAGATGAAACCATTTATTTATATTTAGGTAAATAAATAACAAAAGGATAAGAATATATTTATTTACATTTAGGTAAATAAATAGGAAAAAGAAAAGTAAAAACATTTATTTAGGTAAATAAATAAGAAAAGGAAAATGAAAACATTTATGTATATCTAGGTAAATAAATAAATGATAGGAAAGAATAATTTATTTACATTTAGGGTAAATAAAACCAGAAGATAGATAAGTATAATTTATTTACA
Source organism: Allium sativum (assembly GCA_030737875.1). Classification (NCBI taxonomy): domain Eukaryota; kingdom Viridiplantae; phylum Streptophyta; class Magnoliopsida; order Asparagales; family Amaryllidaceae; genus Allium; species Allium sativum. The sequence goes on along the minus strand of CM060919.1, from coordinate 559,721,175 downwards.
TTTAGAGTAAATAAAGCAAATGGTAGAAAAGAATAATTTATTTACATTTAGTGTAAATAAAACAGAGATAATAAAGGTGATATTTTTATCGTCATTTTATATGCGATAAAAAGAATAAATTTTTATAATTAAAATCGCCAAATGATTTATATTTATATATATATAAATATAAATTATAAACTTAATGACACGCGCGCGACAGTTTGCGTATCGACAATCTAGTTATACCGAAAGATCCGACCATCGGATTTTCCCAAAACTGGAAACGTTAGGACCGCTTTGGGAAGATCTTTCCAACGATATAAACTTCATCAAAATCCAACGGTTAGTTTTCGAGATAAGTGTAAATCAAATTTGGTTGAAAACAGCGCCAGGGTCGCCCATTGACCCGAAGCGTCGTTATATTAATTTAAGCTATTTTTATTTAAATAAAAATAGAAATAGGCCGTTATTAAATACCAATAACGATATGAAATGATTTCAAGTTATATATATATGCGAGAATCATTTGAAAAGTCCGAGTTCAAATCTCATTTCAAATGATTATACGACGATCTAAGTCGAAGAGTTGAAGACGATGATTGAAGACCGACGATCTTCACATCGAATGGATGTGTTGCTACTGAGACCCATGAGAGGAGTAGCTACCTTGAAAGGGGTTCAGTGGTGGTCGTTCGGACGTAGTGTTGATTTGTACGGATTTGACTTTCGCTCAGACCCAGAGCATAAGTTTATAAATGGAATGTATGTCTGACGTTGTAGTCCTTTATACTACATTCGTTGATCTCTGTTAATATATATATCTGTTTGGTGGTTAACGCCCTTCTCTGAGACGTACGAGCTTAGAGGTTATATATTGGTAGAAATCAATGGTGTGGTATGGATTGACAATGTGGCATGCCAAGATGCATGAATCAAGGCTTTTGTTGAAAAGCAGGCCTTGTGGTCGATGATCAAAGCACGGTCTGTTTAGGCGTAGCTTTGTGTATAGCGTAACTTCGCGAGCCTCACACCCCAGTATGAGTCCAAAACGGGATACGGACTGCAGGGAGTGCACACGTTTCTTTCTAGCTAGAGTGATGTCAGGGACCTACCAGCGCTGACATTTTACTTATGTGGATGATGGATTTTGAGGTACCTCGTGTTTTATAGGCCGTTGGTGGTCATACTATAGGTTCAAAGGAACCGGGAAGCGTGTGTTCAGGCATAACTAATCCACTGCTGATAGGAGGGGACCGGCCCAGAAGATCCAAGGGTTCACTGCGGGGGATCCTGAGGCATTTGCTAGAGTGTCTAGAATCGGAGAGGAGCTTGCCCCTAGCCTCGATTCATGATGGAAATCCAATTTCCGATACGACCTTGCGGTTTTGATTGTAGAACTAGTATGGCGACATGATATATGGTACCCATGCCGTCTATGATTTATACATTATGATTGAAATGTTTTTATTAGAACATATACACACTAGTATTAAACCCGTTTTATCGTATCAAGCATCTTTTGACCATTATAAGGTAAAACCCTATCCTCTAGTGTGTGTTGCATTGTGTGATGGGACTTGGGTCTTATAATGGTTTCATTTTTCTAAAAAGCATTGCATTGTTTAACGATTTACTTTAATTTATGCACCGACAATCCATTGGGATAAAACCCGTTCCGCATTAGCGGCGTGGTCCTTGGATTTGCCTTATTAGTTAAATTAGTTTAGAATTCTCACACCAGTCCCATGACTGAGCTGTAGTTTGTTTCACTTTGCAAACTCGGGTGCCCTCTTTTCCACACGGGCAGTCGAGTAGCTTTTTGCAGATATCTATCTCTTTAGCAGGATTCTGGATCGAAGCCTAAAGCTATGTCCAGAGTAATAGGAAGTCTTCCGCTGTATTAAGTTTATTTTCTTCCATTGCAATGTATTAAATCTGTTGTAATTTATCTTCCGTTGTAATTTAATTTCGATGTACTCTGATATTCTTTACTCTGATGTAACATTATATGTAATGTAATAAAAGTCTGCTGTTATTGTTCTAATGTTTTGTATTCCCAAAGTTAAAGTATTCGAAGATTTCCAACCTTTGGGTCAGACCTGTGTGGTTTATGGTCGATTCAAAGAGCGGGAATTTCCGGGTCTTTACAGTTGGTATCAGAGCTCTGGTTAGCTCAAAATCTTTGGGGTACAACTCGTTAGAACTAAACAAAAGACTCATCAGAGATTGGATTAGTAATATCCAATAAGAATACTCATTAGAGATAGGATCAGTAGTATCCTAGAATGAGAAAACTCGTTAGAGATGGGGTTAGCAATGCCCTAGAATGAGTTAAGAGTAATAAGTTCATAATTAACGTATTTTGATTATATATACAATCCGATCTTAGAAAATATAGTTTTTGAATATGTAAAGATTATATATTTTTAAATGTTAGTCAAATAATAAAATTATTGAAACTAAGAAAGATTTTGAGACCAATTTAAATTGAGTTAGTTAATTAAACAACTTTTAGCTACGTTCCTTTTCGAGGATGAAAAGATTTTACGTGGGGGCGATTGTAACAACCCGGAATTTTGGGGCCAATTTAAAATTTTTATTTTTAGAAATTTTAATGGGTTTTTAATATTTAAAATAATTTATTTTAAATAATAACAACTAAAAAAATTGTTTTAAATCAAAGTTAGAATTTTTATATTTATAAATTTATATTACGAGCCTGAAATGGCACGGTAATTTCAGAATTCGATTTTAAACTTTGAATAATAATTTAATGTGAATTTGAACAATGTTGGTATAAATATTAAAATTAATGTTTTGTGTCATAGGTTGTTAAAATATGAACTTAACTTGATTATTTAGAATTGATTCTAAATGGCTATATATGTGATAATGACAGTGTTTGATAATCTATTTATAATGGAATTTGGAATTTATGTTGAATTAACAATATAAAATGGAATAACTAATTTTGGGGTTTATTTTATATTGGTAATCTTAATATATGGAAATAATATAGATCCATTTGATTGTGCAATGAAATTTCAACTAGTTATAAACATAATTATATGCATTTATTGTATAGATAGTCATGATTCGGTTGTTTATTTGTAATAATGGGAATTCAATCAATTATTGTAAATAAATAGTAAGTAAAGGAATAAATCGAATGTTTGACTAATTTTAAAAATAATGATAAACGAAAAGTACTAATGTAGTAGGATATGAACAAAAATGTTAACTATACCTTTAAATTCAAGATTGGTTGAATAAAAAGAAAACAAATTAAATCAAACCAATTTAGTGGAATTAAATATATACTTAATGAAGATTTAATTATGTTTGAAACCAAACATGGAAAACTAGTGTAATAATTAACTTTAAATTTGTTATGTGAATTTGTCATAAATTGTGGTAAACATTTGAATAATCAAAACAGGAAAATTTGTTGCTCATGTAGGAAAGTTAATTATTCATTTGATTTATATATAAATCGGTTTAATGAACTTTAATAAAATATAATTTAATCCTTAAAATTGAATTAAAGATGTACAAATGAAAATTCGAATACTTTCTTTATTTGACCGTTGGAATTCTTTGACTAGAAATACATCTTATACAAATCTATTTTAAGCAAATTCCCAACCTACAAATAATCTCTCATTCTAACCTTACCCTCATTTGCTATTCTCTGATCAAGCCGTCACTCTAAAAAAAAAAAAAAATTAAATAAACAACAATGGCCTCTGCCTCATTCAAGATAAAAAAAATCAATATCTTGTGAACCTCTCATCGAAAAAAAAATCTAAAACTAGTCTCATTCAACTCAGATGAATATTCTCTTTGATTTTATGCTTTGTGGTGGAAGCTTTGCAAATCGGTCATGGGTTAGGGTTTAACAGGGAGCCAACGAAGAAGAAACCAAATTTGACGAAACGACTTGAGTTGGACTCGTCTTGATGAGATCTACGCGATGGGACTGTCCACGACCAGAACAAAGCACTTTGGAAATTCAGCTATTTTGAACTCGAACGACTTCTGAAAACCAATCCATGTGAGATTTCTATTTTTAATAATAAATTAAAATTTTGATTATTTTATTGTTATTAGAAATCGATGTATGTATGTATGATATTAGAGTTGTGATATTGTGATGGAAACTTGTTGTTTGTGTTGATTTCGACATTCATTTTGTCATGTTAGATTAGGAATTACGCGCAAATAAAAATATTGCTTTTATCCGTCATGTTTAAAATTAGAAATGGTATACGAATAAAAGTATTGTTTTTTTTATTCGCCTTGTTGAAATTAGAATTAAATGCGAATAAAAATGTTGTTTTTATGTGTGACGTTAAATATTAAAATAATATGCGAATAAAAGTATACACTTTTATTTGTTATGTTAAAGTTAGTAATTTGTTGAAATTAAAAACGTTCTTTCTTTTTATTGTCATATACAATATAGGGATGGTCATTATTAGAAAATGTCATATGTTAGAATAAATATGTCGTTTCTGTTAGAAAACATGTTTTTTTTTTTTAATAAAAACATGCCATTTAGTAAGATGTGTTTTGCCGATAAAAACATGTCACTTAGTCAAGATTTGTTTTTTTCAATAAATGAATGTCATTCATTTAGAAATGTAAATTAGTTAGAATCATGTTTATATAAACCCAAACACTTATTTGTCAAAACATGTTAACGAATTGGGAATAATCATTTTTGTCAAAACTTGTTAGTTGCAATAAAAATAACCTTTTTGTCAAAACATGTAAACTGAAATAAAAGCTCTCATTTGTGTCAAAACATGTCATTTAAAAAAAAAATCATGTTATGTTAGAATATAAAATGTCATTCATTTTAAATCATGTTATATTAGAAACAAAATGTCAATTTTGCTGGATTAAAAATTGACAATATAAATTATGGCATTTATGTTGAATCAAAATTGACCAAATAAGCATATCATTCATATGAAGTAGAATTCGTAAATAAGTATATAAGCATATCATTCATATGAATTAAAATTGACAATATAAATTATGGCATTTATGTCAATGCAAAATTGTCTTTTTGTCATTAGAATTCGTAAATAAGTAAAAATACCATTTTTACTTGTTAAGATTTGATTAGAAACTTAGAGTTTGTTTTGACAAATAAAATTTACTTTTATTGTCATTGGAAACTTTAAATTTGACATACAAATAAAATTCACTTTTTATTTGTCATTAGGAAACTTGGAATTTGTATGCAAATAAGATTTGCTCTTTTTATATTATTAGAAACCATAGAAAAACGTGAATATGTCAAATACTCTTTTATGTGTCATTAAGATTCATAGGAAATTGTTTATATATAAAGGTGCATTTATGTGTCATTAAAGATTCATAGAAAGCGATTACAAATAAATGACTATTTAATTGTTATTTGAATAACATAGAAAGTGATTACAAATAAATGACTATTTAATTGTCATTTGAATAACATAGAAAGTGATTACAAATAAATGACCATTTAATTGTCATTTGAACAACATAGAAACTTGTTTACAATAACATGACATCTTTTTTTTAAATTTTGTTATTGTGAATAAAAAGGACAAATTTTTGTTAGAAAATGTAAATTAGAATAAAAAGGACATTCTTGTTAGAAAATATACATTAGGATAAAAATAACCTTTTTTGTCGAATTAGAATTTATAAATGGAAATTGTCAACAAAGACAAAGTTATTATTTTTCATTCGTTGTTGAAATAGAATTGTATGCAATATAAAGAATATTTCAATGTAAAGTTATACTTTGGAAAATATGATATTTCAGAAGTTAAATATTTTTAAAATATGAAATATTTTAAAATAACATTTTTAGAAAATAATTATAATTATAATTATAATTGTTCTTGGACACGAGGTTAGGCCACGTTTATGGCGGAAGTCTGCCCGGAACCAACCGACATATCCAGCAGCCATAAATGTTGGGCCTAATGTGAGAGGTCCAAGTACACGAATACAAATTGGGTTTTGACTCGAGGTTAAGCCCAACTGTGGAATAAGTCTGCCCGGACCCAACCGGCATATCCAGCATCCACAAGTTGTAGGCCTAATGTGAGAAGTCTGGCCCATTATAAAACATAAATGGATAATATAACGAATTGGATTATTTAATCCATTGTGAATAGAAACATCATTTTAACCTGAATAAGTTTATTAACTTATATTATCCATTTTATAATGAATATTAAAAGAGTTAATTTTAAAATTAATATTTTGAAAATAATGTTTTAATATGAGAAATGATATTTTGATCAGAATAAATGGTTTATTTATGTTAAAATAAATAAAAGGAATTAAAAATGGTTTTATTATAACTACGGATTTACAATGAAATTTGAATTTGGGTTTATCGTGAATTATGTTTTAAATAACATTTATTCTTTAACCCGGATTAGTGAGGGGATTAATTTCCTAATTTTTGATTAATTATTTAATAATGACTTTGGAAGGTTAAAACGAAATAAGGTTTTAATTAAAACTTTAATTAGATTGGAGAGGAATTAAGTAAATAAATAAGAGCAAGAAATTAAAACCCTTTATTTACAAATAGTGTAAATAAGGAAGAAAAAGAAGATGAAACCATTTATTTATATTTAGGTAAATAAATAACAAAAGGATAAGAATATATTTATTTACATTTAGGTAAATAAATAGGAAAAAGAAAAGTAAAAACATTTATTTAGGTAAATAAATAAGAAAAGGAAAATGAAAACATTTATGTATATCTAGGTAAATAAATAAATGATAGGAAAGAATAATTTATATACATTTAGGGTAAATAAAACCAGAAGATAGAGAAGTACAATTTATTTACATTTAGAGTAAATAAAGCAAATGGTAGAAAAGAATAATTTATTTACATTTAGTGTAAATAAAACAGAGATAATAAAGGTGATATTTTTATCGTCATTTTATATGCAATAAAAAGAATAAATTTTTATAATTAAAATCGCCAAATGATTTATATTTATATATATATATATAAATATAAATTATAAACTTAATAACCCACGCACGACAGTTTGCGTATCGACAATCTAGTTATACCGAAAGATCCGACCATCAGATTTTCCCAAAACTGGAACCGTTAGGACCGCTTTGGGAAGATCTTTCCAACGATATAAACTTCATCAAAATCCAACGGTTAGTTTTCGAGATAAGTGTAAATCAAATTTGGTTGAAAACAGCACCAGGGTCGCCCATTGACCCGAAGCGTCGTTATATTAATTTAAGCTGTTTTTATTTAAATAAAAATAGAAATAGGCCGTTATTAAATACCAATAACGATATGAAATGATTTCAAGTTATATATATATGTGAGAATCATTTGAAAAGTCCGAGTTCAAATCTCATTTCAAATGATTATACGACGATCTAAGTCGAAGAGTTGAAGACGGTGATTGAAGACCGACGATCTTCACATCGAATGGATGTGTTGCTACTGAGACCCATGAGAGGAGTAGCTACCTTGAAAGGGGTTCAGTGGTGGCCGTTCGGACGTAGTGTTGATTTGTACGGATTTGACTTTCGCTCAGACCCAGAGCATAAGTTTATAAATGGAATGTATGTCTGATGTTGTAGTCATTTATACTACATTCGTTGATCTCTGTTAATATATATCTGTTTGGTGGTTAACGCCCTTCTCTGAGACGTACGAGCTTAGAGGTTATATATTGGTAGAAATCAATGGTGTGGTATGGATTGACAATGTGGCATGCCAAGATGCATGAATCAAGGCTTTTGTTGAAAAGCAGGCCTTGTGGTCGATGATCAAAGCACGGTCTGTTTAGGCGTAGCTTTGTGTATAGCGTAACTTCGCGAGCCTCACACCCCGGTATGAGTCAAAAACGGGATACGGACTGCAGGGAGTGCACACGTTTCTTTCTAGCTAGAGTGATGTCAGGGACCTACCAGCGCTGACATTTTACTTATGTGGATGATGGATTTTGAGGTACCTCATGTTTTATAGGTCGTTGGTGGTCATACTATAGGTTCAAAGGAACCGGGAAGCGTGTGTTCAGGCATAACTAATCCATTGCCGATAGGCGGGGACCGGCCCTGAAGATCCAAGGGTTCACTGCGGGGGATCCTAAGGCATTTGCTAGAGTGTCTCGAATCGGAGAGGAGCTTGCCCCTAGCCTCGACTCATGATGGAAATCCAATTTCCGATACGACCTTGCGGTTTTGATTGTAGAACTAGTATGGCAACATGATATATGGTACCCATGCCGTCTATGATTTATACATTATGATTGAAATGTTTTTATTAGAACATATACACACTAGTATTAAACCCGTTTTATCGTATCAAGCATCTTTTGACCATTATAAGGTAAAATCCTATCCTCTAGTGTGCGTTGCATTGTGTGATGGGACTTGGGTCTTATAATGGTTTCATTTTTCTAAAAAGCATTGCGTTGTTTAACGATTTACTTTAATTTATGCACCGACAATCCATTGGGATAAAACCCGTTCCGCATTAGCGGCGTGGTCCTTGGATTTGCCTTATTAGTTAAATTAGTTTAGAATTCTCACACCAGTCCCATGACTGGCCTGTAGTTTTTTTCACTTTGCAAACTCGGGTGCCCTCTTTTCCACACGGGCAGTCGAGTAGCTTTTTGCAGATATCTATCTCTTTAGCAGGATTCTGGATCGAAGCCTAAAGCTGTGTCCAGAGCATTAGGAAGTCTTCCGCTGTATTAAGTTTATTTTCTTCCGTTGCAATGTATTAAATCTGTTGTAATTTATCTTCCGTTGTAATTTAATTTCGATGTACTCTGATATTCTGTACTCTGATGTAACATTATATGTAATGTAATAAAAGTCTGCTGTTATTGTTCTAATGTTTTGTATTCCCAAAGTTAAAGTATTCGAAGATTTCCAACCTTTGAGTCAGACCTGTGTGGTTTATGGTCGATTCAAAGAGCGAGAATTTCCAGGTCTTTACACCTTACCTGGGTCAACATACATCAAATGTGTGCGTGTATATTCATTGATTTTGTTTTCGCCATTACTTATTCGTTTGACTCCATTTTTGATAAACCAAATATGTAAATTGATCAGAAAATTGCCACAGACCCAATGGTGCGATTTCCATAATCAAATTCTGAAAATTCTACAACATATTATTTTATATATTAATTCGTTAACTAATTACTATATCTTAAAATTTTGGGTTTTTACAAGTTCCTTTAAAGCAAATTTGTTCTTCCGATCTTTGGTTCGCTATAGCTTTGTGTAAACAGGCAGTTGACGTTGATGCTTCTGACTGAAATTGATGAGGTACCAGGTCAAACTGAGTCTCCGGAACAAATTCGACATCATCACTGTTTATCCTTCCTTAAGCCTATATGCGCTTTGACTTTGTCGCAATATTTCACCAATGTTTCACTCTTAATATATGAATTGTCCAAGACTAAGTTCATTAAAAGCTTTACAAACATATTCCAAAAATACAACTAATACACGTTTTCATATAAAAAATGGGAGTTTAAAATAATCTATTACCTTGCAACGAAAAACATTTTTCAAGTTTGACACAAATTTGTTTACAATTTAAGAGAATAGAGTACTAGAATTTTAAGTAGATCTACTAAAAATTGGATTCTAAGATTCAGAAACAGGATGGGTTTTTTCTTGGTAAAGTGGAAATTAAAAAGTGATAAGTATAAAGGAGTTTAGGAAATGCTGAGTGGACTTAAGTACAACATAATCTTCTGGACGATTTTTGAAAAGTCGTCAATTGAAATTTTTTAAAAAAAAAAAAAATCGCTTGAAGGCTCCCACTCATAAAGCATTTGACGTTTTTTGAAAAATCGCCACTTGAGTTATGCCTAGTCACAGCTAACATATCCGAAAGTAGCATATATTTGTAAATACATTCAGAATTGGCCTAAACACGTTATAACTTCTGTTACGTGGCCTATATGTGAAAATTTTCCATCACAATATCGTTTTTTATTTCTAATTAAAAAAGAAACTAAAATAATTTATGGTAAGAGAAAAAAGACTCAAAATAAGAAATAAAAGGCAAATTGAGATAAAACAACATATCATCTTAGAAATCATTATTATCTTCTAAGGAACCAATGCCTTCTTCAAATATTTTCCTTTTATCATATTTTTTCATGGTAATGGTACATAATAGTATGAAAAGTATATTATAATATGTAAATTCTAATAACATGATAGTCTGATATAATTTTGAAAAGGATAATTTAGACCATTTATTCTTTAAATTTTTAGTAGGTGAAAAAGAATAATAATAATAGTTAGATACCAAGAGCATCACGCTTTTGCTTTAGGCTACTATGGTCTGCCGTCAATAACCAACTAGAAGAAAATAATTTACCACGGTTAGCGGGACAACCATCAACGAAACTTTGTTAAGGCTGGTGACTAACTGCAGCCCGCGGTGAAGGTGACGTTAGCTTGAAGCACTTAGAGCGGTGCTCTTAATACCACAAAAATAACAAGGGCTTGTTAAAGGGACTCCAAATTTGGTTAAGGTGGGGATAATTTTAAGGGGACTACAGTTGAAAAAAAAAAATTATTAAGCGGAGGTCTAAAATATTTTAAAAGAAAAAGAAAACGAGACATAAATGCCCCTGACTCTTCACTTGTGTTAAAACCTAACGTACTAAATTCAGCGCCAAATACAAACATATGCTTTCAGAAATAAAAAAACAATTGGAAAAAAAAATCGTTGATAAAGTAAACAGCATTATAAAATACACGACATGTTAGATTTTTTTTTTTCTTTCTTTTTTTTTTTTTTTTTTTTTTGCATTTAGTTTAAACTGAACATATCAATTCCAATATGAAATTACAATTAATTACCCGATTTGATGCCTTTCGATCTCCCACGAAACTTTCTTGTATCTTCATTACTTTAATTATATCCATTTTTTATTTTTATGTATAGCGTTAAATTGTAAGTATTAATTAATATTTGGATTTTTATGATTTTTATTGATGATGGTTATTGGGGGTTAATATCAGAATTTTTATTTATATGTTTAAGGAGAGGCTAACTTAATTATTTTGTATTTCCCATAACAATTATATACTAAATTAAAATTGATCCTCCCTTTAATCAAATATGGAGTCCCTTTAACAATCTCACATTATCTGCTGAAAAAGGAACGTTGCTATGCTGAATTAATGATTTAATGTTCACCTCAAACAGTAAAACGGTGCAAGTACAAAACAGGAGATGATCAGTTCTAATTAATGACGATTAAGCCCATAAGAGCTATTTTCAGAATATTCAGAATGTAAAACCTGTGTGTGTTCCAACCCAACCTAACCTACTGGATTTCTGTTGTTTGATTCATGAATGGAGACAGAATCCGGAAAATTTCACGACAAAAATGGGGGAGATGATGGTCAGAGTAGTAGTAGGGATGGTCTTGTGCAGCAAATATTGAAAGAATCACTGCAGCGATTGACATTGCTAACACAAGTAGGAATAGGCCTTTTGATACATGCGCCATGGACATAATAGCAGTTTTCTTCTTTGCCAGCATTAAACATTCTGCATCTTCTATGGCGTTGCTATTTTTTATCTGACTGTGATCAGCAAATTCTTGTTCACTTTTGCTCTCTGTATCATCTTCATTCTCTTCATCGTCCTTTTCCACATTGTCATCTTTCTGTAAGAATTCAGAAACAAATCCTCATGGCAGTTGGTTCCTATAAATATTTCAATAAAAGATAATTGAAAATACTGCTACACAGTTTACCTGAAATGTGAAGCTCTCACTTGCAACTTCACTTTTCCTGCAATTAAAAATTGAAACATGTGGTGATTAAGAGAAGTTTAACTGTTTAAGTACTTTCTTTTTTGGAAAATTAAATAAAATTGTTTTAATTTACATATTATTGAATCTTTCTTCAGATTTTTTGTTATTCATCTCCTCGACTGTCATAGTTTCTTCCACTTGCATCACATCTTCGGTTTCTTCAGAATCTACCATACTTAATTCTTTGTTGGCCGTCTCATCTTCTTCTTCTTCGAGACTGTTTTCTATATTGGTAATACCACATACTTTGGCTGATTTTACCTCCATATTAATGTTACTGTCATCTCGATATGTATCTTCCTCCTCATTTTCAGTGACGTTTCTTCGTCCTCTTACATACGGTGTGTCTTCAAGTTCTTTTTCTGCCATTGATACTCCTGCTGCTGCATGCATGATATCATCTTGTTCTTTTCCTTTTTCTCTGTTTACTTTAATGCCTTCTTCTTGTCTAACGTGGCTGAGCTCTTTGTTTACCTTATCACTCGGATGAATGTCTTTGTTTTTTTCGACTCCATCTTGTTCTACATCATTTTCTGTTTCTTTCAACATGCTGTCTTTGTTTTCTGCTCTGATATCTTCTTTACAAAATGCTTCATTTGGTCTTTCTTTGGCAACACCAATCTTTTCTACCTTCTCCTCTATCGTTGCTTTACCGACTTCAGCTTCCTCCTCATCTATTTCTTCATCCACGATTTCATCTTTTCGTACCATTTCATCATCACCATCATCTACTTCTTGTAGAATATGTTGGCCATGCATGACATTATATGTATCATCTGTTTTGTCTCCTTTTCCTACTTCAGTATAAGCAATGCCCTCTTCAGTATTTTGTTCTGCTTTTATTCCAACATAAGCACTTTCAGCTTTTTCTTCATTCTTCTCCATTTCTAAATCCACTCCATTTTTTGTGATAAAAGCGCCCTGTTCAGTAAGGTCGATTTCATTTCCTTCTTCATTCTTACTTTCAACTTCATCTGCTCCAATCGGAGTGGGAATGGTAGCATCTTCTATTTTTAATAATGTTCCATCATTTTCTTCTCTTTTTACTTCATTTCCCATTACTTTCACAAGCTTCATATCCTCCTGTGATTCTTCTTTTATGATTATATATTCTCCTTTTTGTTTTTCATTTTCTTCTAGATTGTCCACACCATCATCAACTCCTTTTTCCCTTTTATTGAACCTTTCTTCAGAATTTTTGTTATTTACCTCCCCGATTGTCATAGTTTCTTCCACTTGCATCACATTTTCGGTTTCTTCAGAATCTACCATATTTAATTCTTTGTTGGCCGTCTCATCTTCTTCTTCTTCTTCGAGACTGTTTTCTATATTGGTAATACCATATACTTTGGCTGATTTTACCTCCATATTAATGTTACTGTCATCTCGATATGTATCTTCCTCCTCATTTTCAGTGACGTTTCTTCCTCCTCCTACATATGGTGTGTCTTCAAGTTCTTTTTCTGCCATTGATACTCCTGCTGCATGCATGATATCATCTTGTTCTTTTCCTTTTTCTCCGTTTTCCTTAATGCCCTCTTCTTGTGTAATGTGGCTGAGGCTGAGCTCTTTGTTTACTTTATCACTTAGCTGAATGTCTCTGCTTTTTTCGACCTCATCTTGTTCAACATCATTTTCTGTTTCTTTCAACATGGTATCTTTGTTTTCTGCTCTGATGTCTTCTTTACAAAATGCTTCATTCGGTCTTTCTTTGGCAACAACAATCTTTTCCACCTTCTCCTCTATCATTGCTTTACTGACTTCTACTTCCTCCTCGTCTATTTCTTCATCCACAACTTCATCTTTTCGTACGATTTCATCATCACCATCATCTACTTCTTGTAGAACATGTTGGCAATGCATGACATTATATGTATCATCTGTTTTGTCTCCTTTTCCTCCTTCAGTATAAGACTTGCCCTCTTCAGTATTTTGTTCTTCTGCTTTTATTCGGACATAAGCACTTCCAGCTTTTTCTTCATTCTTCTCCATTTCTAAATCCACTCCATTTTTTGTGATAAAAGCGCCATGTTCAGTAAGGTGGATTTCATTTCCTTCTTCATTCTTACTTTCAACTTCATCTGCTCCAATTGGAGTGGGAATGGTAGCATCCTCTATTTTTAGTAATTTTCCATCATTTTCTTCTCTTTTTTCTTCATTTTCCGTTACTTTCACAAGCTTCATATTCTCCTGTGATTCTTCTTTTATGATGATATATTCTCCTTGTTTTTCATTTTCTTCTAGACTGTCCACATCATCATCAACTCCTTTTTCCCTTTTATTCTCTTCTTTTTCCACTGCTTTTATTTTGACTTCTATATCATCTCTGCATTTATCTTGATTGTCTAAATCCATCATCATTTCTTCTTCTTCAATGTGTCTAATTCCATCATGTTCTTCCTCTTTCACTGCTATTTCTTCGACTTGCCGATTTTTGCTGTCATCTTGTTCTTCTTCCTCTTCATCCTTCCTCGCTTGATTGTCCTTTTCTTGTATATAGTCCGTGTCCTTTTGACTGTTTTCTTCCCTAGCATCAATCAGAGTAACATCTCCCACTTTATCTTGACCTGCTAATTTCTCATTTATGTATGCCCCTAAGTTTTCGCCATTTCCTATATTTACAACATCAATCCCATTTTCTTCTACTTCCTTTTCAATTTCTTTCAAGTGTGCAATAGTTCCACTGTAAACAGTTTCCTTTAATATAATATTGTCTTTGCTACCTTCTTCTACTTCTGTATTTCCACTGTCATCTCCTTTTCTCTCTTCATCTTGTGCGGTTTTTTCTTCTTTTTCAGCTGGTGTTCCTTCAACCTCTTCGTGTGTTATATTACCCTTTACTTCTTTGTATTCATCTTTCTCATCTGTTCCTTTTAGTGCGCTTTGAATTGCTTCTCCTTTTCCATCTTCTTTGAAATTCTCATAATTAGTAGTATCATTTACTTTGTTTGCTTCTTCATCTTCAACTAATTCTGCATAAGAAATGTCATCTCCATTATCTTTGTCATCATTTTCACCTTCGGTATTTCCTTTGTCGCCTCCTTTTCTTGTTTCAGTATGTATGGACATATCTTCTTCCTTTTCGACTACTTTTTCCTCTTCTTCAATGTATGTTACACTACCTTGTTCTTTTTCTTCGCCTTCATCTTTCTCATCTGTTTCTTTTCCATTTTCTTGTCCATCAACAACACTAGCAGTAACATTTACTTTGTTTGTTTCGTCTTCTTCAAACAATCTACCATATCCTTTACCATTTTGTTCTACTTCTACTCCAGCATAAGCAAATGCACCTCCTTTTTCTCCTCCTTTTCCATTTTCTGTTTGCATATTTTCCACTCTTTGTTTATAGTTTCCACTCTGGAAAGAAAAATCATCAATTGTTGATACTACACTAAATTTCTCAGAGTTTGTCAATTAATTAAACCAAGTTACCTCACTTTTCCCTGAGGTAATGGCAAATGTATTTTCATTTCTGCACAGATATGAATATAAAATAATGAACTGTTACCATTAACTAATACCTAAGTATAGTTACACACGTCTTTACTAGGAGACTATATTCACCTTTGTTCGTCTTCAAGCTCAAATACATCATAAGATCTCTCTTCTGATTTATTCGATGCTTCTTTGATGCCATCTTCTATTTCTTTGTGCTTGTTTGGGTTGTTGTTCCAGAAAGAGAAATCATATGATGGGTTATTTTCTGTATCCACTGTGCTCGTTCCTACTGTTTTCTTCGCTGTCTCAATTTCAATTGTCGTGCCATCATAGCTAATTTTGTGCTTGCTTTCTTCTTTATCTATGCTAGGATTTGTCTCCTGAGATAAACGGACCACTTACATATACATTCATGTATCACTCAAATTTCTGTTCTTTATCACCCATACCTGGATTTCAATTAAACTCCCAAAAGCAGTCTCTTGACTCTCTTCTTTAATGCTGCAAAGAATCCATCAAATATCACTTACAAAGTCCTCCATTAACTATGCCCATATTTTTTTTAACAAAAATTTCATACCAGGGTTTATTTTGGTCAATCATTTTAGAAAGACATATAGCTTCTACGTTCTGTTCTGTTGGAGAATCTCCTGTTTCTATCAATGCAATCTCCTTTTTCTCTCCATCTTCGTGTTTAAAATTGTCCTCAGTTGTCACATTTTTTGGGTTCAAACTCTCTTGAATCTGGTATATATTATGCAATAAGGTTTACTATTAAAAATTTAGAATCATAAACCAGTAAGGTATAAACTAGCCAAAAAGGCCAACTAAGATTAATATGATCATTGTCATCAAACTGAGAGTTACTAATCTGAATAGGCATTCTTTCACCAAGCTGAATTAAAACTTCAAAAATATTACACACTTATAACTCTTACCACTAAATTATCAGAAGAGCCTTCTAATTTCCTGCCAAAAAACAAAGAAAGAATCTTATTGCACTAATTTCAGGTAAATTCATCCAATGTGTGTGCGCGCGCGTGTGCTTGTGTTTTTTTTCCTCCTTTTCCCTTCTATACTTCTGTTCAGTTATGAGTGTAAATTACCCAAAATCATGAAGATCTTTCTCTGTTTTTTCACCAATTCCATCTTGGCTTGTTCGATCTGCTCCTTGTTTGCTGCGTTTCTTATCTCGGTAAGCTAAAAAAGCAGCTCCAATGGCAGCAGCCACAACAGCAGCGCCAACAACAACAATTCCTCCAGCTCCACCTACGTTGAATCCTACTTTCTCTCTCTTTCTAGAATTATTCATGCTTTTTGGGTTTTCCATTTCTTTTTCCGTGGTTTTTGTTAACAAAATTGAGGTTATAACTAACACATAACTGATGTAGTGCTAACTATTTGTCTTATTTGTAGGGGAATCAGCATAGAGATGTCCGCTGACTGATGAGATACGAGGACCGTTAGATCTTGGATGAACTGGTCCGGGGTCGGACAGTAGATTAAATAGCCAAGGTATTAATGTGTTGTGTAGTAAATCTAAGTTTGTTATTTACCTCCATATTTAAGGGTCATTCAGTTCCTCATTAATTACGAAAAAAAAAAAAAAAAAAAATTGTTAACATCATTATTTAGAAATCAAATCTCATGTACACTACTATAACCACATAACAATGGAAAACCGACTTTGTACTGTTACAAGATAAAAGAATTTATTTTGCTCATGTTTTTTAATTCTTTAAAACTACACATGAATCACAGTATGTAGAAGAAAAATTACATATATTATTAAAAACTTAAAATAATTATTTTAAGCAATCATGCAAACACAAAGATTTAATACATAAATAAATATTCATGAAAAATGTCGCATTTAATTAGTGTAATTTATCAATTACATATGAAGGATTTTAAAGCAAAAAAGTTGTACATTTTCTATTTGAAAAATTGCTAGCTAATTCAAACATTTTCAAAGCTCATTGATAGTTCCAAAGGTTGAAACTTAAAATATTATCTAAAAAAGAACAGTTGGTAGGCTAATACATTATTATACAGCTGAAATTTAGTAAGAATTAAGAGATGCAAATCGAAACCAAATCTATGGACAAAACTAGATTGATCTACAAAATTACAACTATAATTCACTATTGAAATTTTAAATTTAAATTAAGGTGAAAATTCAATATAATTATAAAAAAAAAAAGTTTATCAACTTTACATCTGACCATGAAATCTAATCCACAATGAAATGTAATCGTAGAAAAATAAATAAATAATAAGACAGAGATGTATAATACTCACCACTATAGAAAGAAATGTGATAAGAGTATAAATGATCCTTAAAATATATGACAAAAATTTGTTTACATTTAAGTCTTTTGGTATTTTTTGAGTAGATTAAACGAGATTTGTTGCGGAAAAATTGAACTGAAGGGGAAATCTGCAAATATTGCTTAGAGATAAAGAGAGATTAATATTTCATTTCAGTTCGATTTTGAAAAAAAAAACTATAGAAGAAAACTACAAATGTTGCCTAAGTTAAAGGGAATCAGTATTCCATTTAAGATTAACTGCGATAAAAGAAATAAAAAGTCAAGAATATTATGCTATACACACACACACACACACACACATATATATATATATATATATATATATATATATTAAAAGAAATAATAAATGGTAATAAATTAAAGTTAGTATATACTTGTACGTTAATTAGATTAGAAAAAAATGTTACGAAATAAAGGAAAATGAAACTGACGAAAATTATTTACATTAATTACCATTAACGTTAAAACTAGTCATAAATGCACACAAAGAAATAAAATACAAGGAACTGATATATAAGGCTTGTCATGATTATTCAATAGACATTGTAATTAATGCATCATTCAAAGGAGGACAAAATGTGTATTGTAAAAAAGCTTTAGATGGACACAAGTTTTCGAAGGCTCGGTAGAATTAAGAAAAACTGACAAAATCAGTTTGATAAAATCCTTTGTTCCTCTATACCCAACCAATCAAGACATCTTGATTTTCACAATTTTGAAATTAAACCTTTTTTTTTTCTTTGAATTAATTGCAAAAAGGTGGAAATCGGGGGTCTTGATTGGTTGTGGACAGAGATATAGAGGATTTACTCTCATTAATTGGAGAGCAAGTCTCCTATACCCAAATCTCCTGTTCTCTCTGTACCAACCAATTAGGATCCCTGATTTCCACCTTTTGCAATTAAGTCCGAAGGATTAATTACAAAAAGTTGAAATTCAAAGGATCCTGATTGATTGGATATAGGGGGACATGAAATATTGGGTACAGGGGATTTCATTTCCATTAATTGTTTTTTAGTGTATTAATTGTTATAAGATGATTAATTTTGTAATTAATTATTTTTCTTCTCACATTTCATTAACATGGAAACGATTAATTGCAAAATTATTGCTTTAATTTGAACATGCATTGATTTAGGTTTTAATGGTTTTAGGGTACTTTCATATTATATAGAGTAATAGCGACAGAACGAATAAGACAACTATTTCTTGTACATAGTTATGAAAGTTGTGTATCTCAGCACATGGCGTGGCGCGATGCGACATTTGCATTTTTATTTTCTTTTGGTGTGGCAAATATGGAAAGACATGACAAATGACGTAGGCGTATGGTGCAAAATAACACGTCTTTCATTATATTTTATTATTATTATTGTTTCTTTTTATTTGTTTTTTAGTTTTATAATCCAAACAACATGAAAATTAGTATTCATCATATTGTGGAGCATTAAATATCCAAATTTTGAAGCATATTAATGATTATAATAAACAAATAATGGAATATATAAATGATGTATCTAATGATGATGACGATGTTATATTTGATGATGGTAAAGATGACTTGATTGGGGACTGTGATATTAAAGGAGTAAGTGTAGATGAAACTATATATTTGAGTAGAAAAATATCTACATCAAGAAGATTTTTAATATCCGTTCAACTCATTTACATCTTCATGAGGAAGAAACAAACTTAAATGAGATAGATGATGGAGATACTAACGCTTATGAACCTAATGATGCTAACACTGATATGAAATTATATTGGATTAGGTTTTATTAGACTATTATGCTCGAAATTATATATTCATGATATTATATTCGACGATGTTTTTTCCTTCAAAATACCTAAAACAAATCTTTGTTTTATATATCTACCAAAAATATTAAATATTTTAAATCTATTATATATATATATATATATATTGAATATATAATAAAAAAGGCAGTCGCATAGGCGATTCTCCATCCTCTATCTTTCCACCTCCACCGCGTCTATCCGCTCACAACTATACACCCACCTCTTCTCTCTTGCGCCATGTCCTAACAACCTCCTCTCTTCCGATGCCTAAGAACAAGAAACTAAAGACCCGATTTTTGAACAATGAATCTAGATCTGGAAGGAGTGCAACCAATTCGAGGTCGCTTGCTGCTGGCGCTGCATCTTTGTTGCAGGAAATTTCTCAGTCGACTGCGATGACTTCCTCTACTCCGATCTTTGGAGCTAATGCACTGAACTCTTCGCCGGTAACTCCGATGTTGTCAGGAGCACTGATTGCTGATGGATGGATGGATGCAAACATTTCAGCTAACTTTAAAGCTTTCAAAAAGTCGAACAACTCAGGTAAAATCTCTGAATAAGCTCTGAATGATAAATCAAACAATGATGGTGATGAAATTGGGTTAGTTAATTTGGGGTTTGATATTGTTGTTGGGTCCTCCAATCCCCCTAGCAAAACTGCGCCAATGTCGAACTCTGCATGCACACCTGGTGCTCGTGAAAATGCCACAATCAATCCTGATCAAAACCAGTTACCTTCCAAGCCACTCAAACCAACTTACTCATTCCCATTAAATTCTCTGCCATGTTGTGCAGGAGAATACTCCCCTCGTGACTTCCTTGCCACCCTAAATAATGTTGTTCCCCCACCTGAGATTGTTCTGGAGGGAATAAACATTTGGAAGGACGACCTCATTGGGTTCTTCCTAGACTCGATTGTGCCTTATGATGATGTCCGCAAACATGTATGTAGTGCTTGGAAGTTAAAGGGAGACCTCCGCGTAAATTATGTGAATGGGTTATTTTATTTCAAATTTTTGAGTGCAGAAGAGAGAAGAAGGGTACTGGAATCCGATCCGGCCATCATAGGAGGCAAGCCTTTAATTATTACTACTTGGAGTACCTAGGTGGAAAGGGTTAGAGAGAGAGAGAGAGAGTCCTTTCCATTCCAGTTTGGGCAATTTTCACACGAATCCCATCGGTTCTTCAGATTCTTCCTGGTCTGAATTGTCTAGTAAGTAGAATTGGAAAATTCAAATGTTTTGATGCAAATACAGAGTCCATAAATAATTTAGTATTTGTGAAAGCAATGATTGGGTTTACTCCAAACAAACTGGTTCCCATAAAGCTCAAAGTATCAATAGACGGTTATGACTCCTATATGGATGTTCAATATACATGGCAACCTGACATCTGTTCTAAATGTCAAATCTTTTGGACACATGATGGATACATGTAACATTCCTATAATAAATAGTTCCAAACAAGCTAAAACACCTCTCCAGAAACCCGCTCCTCATATATGGGAACCCAAACCAAAGATAATTGCAGAAGAAGCCTCGTCCACACCTCAGAGCCTTACCACGAATATTGAGAACAGAATTATTATCTGGAATGAAGAAGAGAAAGCTTGGAAAGATCTACGTTCGGACTTTAGATATGATCCAAGCAAGTAGGTCTATTACTTGTTTATAGGTGAAGATGTCTGTAACGTCCCAGATTTTTGAACGTTGATTACGAATATTTAAATCCGTTTAAATGTTAATTTGGCGATATTAGCAGATTTTATATCAAATTTATTTTATAAAATCGAGTTCAAAAATATATAATTTATAATATAATTAAAACGAGCTCGAAACGCCGTGGCAGTTCATAATTTTCGATCTGAACTTTAATTGAATATATCAGATCCGATATAAGATGAAATTCTGCAAAACCAGAAACGTTTGAACCGATTTGGTTATATTTTTCTAATAAAAGAGAAAAATCGTGATTTCATCGTGTAGATGGTAAGATATGCCCAGATTAAAATTTCCAATAGTCGCTATAGAATCGTTCATCGACCGTAACGGTTTATTTGATATAACTGCATACTGGATTCGAATCTGGACAAGATTCTTTTGAGACGTAGTTATAATTTAATTTTTAGAATTTTACTGTAATTTTTAATAAATTAAATATGCAACTTTTTATTTGAAGTATTTTGCACCCTGTATCAGTATTTTGGGATTTCACAATAAAAGTTAACCTATCGATATTATTATTTTTTTGGGATAGTGACACCTCACTGGACACGACTATATTTTTATTTCTGTCCATAGGGGTCTGTATGTAAACGAAGTATTATATGACGGGGTACGCTAAACTTCATAGATTAAAAGGACATGTCATGTACAGAAATCATACAGCGTAGGTATAACATTTTTCAACTCCTAAACTTAGAGCCTCTTCCTCAAATCCAAGTGTACAACCGACAGCCCGTCCATGAAAAGATAACTCAAGCCCCTATTTTTCAACTGAAAAGAAAACACGTTTGGTGCATGTTACCCTAAGTAGCTAACTGTGTCCTCTCAAATCAAGTACAAGCTAAAATATGAAGCATCAGTTATCCCTACCCTACACAAGCAAAACCGTGGCTACCAAGCTAAGTGAAACCGTGTGTGCCAAGGTACTTACATTCCTTGCATCTCACGTTTTCTTGCCACGCACGTACTTCTCTTCTATTTATACAGGTTTTTTCCGTTCTTTTGATTCATGCTTCCTTTCTATTTTCTTTTCTTCGTTCTGTTCAGATACTTAAAACCAAACACTCCCTCCACGTTAATACCTTCTCAAACTCTACTTCTTCTCTCGGCACGCTATACAAAAGAGAAAAAGAAAGAAGAGAAGCATGCAGTCGCCAGTCGCGGAGGGGGTGGCTCGAGATGATCTGGGAATAGAGTGGTGCGTGAGTTTCGAAGTTGGACGGAGAGCATGGTCAAGGCGACTGGAGGCGTGCTGAGTGGGAGGGGGACGAGGAGGAGGTAGGAGCGGCAGGTCAGGCGCTGATGGCGGAGTCGCCGGAAATGGCACTGGTGGAAGCAGTGAAGTGCGGTGGAAGGGACAGAGCATGGCTAGCTAAAGAGAGAAAAGGGATTAAAGAAGAAACCGCATAGGGAGGGGGACGTTGGATCTGTATGGGTGTGTGTGCTCGGAGTGTAAAAGGGAGGGGACGAGCATGAACATGGAGGAAACTGGAGCAGTTGGGTATGATATAATAGACCCGTATAATTTGTATATGCCAAACTACTTAATTATATAGTTTAATGAATATCTAATCCTAATTTAAGAAATGCCTAGTTGACAGCCTAATATGCCTAAGTATATATATAATATACATAACGTAACTTAGCAATGTAATTAGTTTACATAATCATGTTGATCAATGACGTAGAAAATTTTAAAGCGTTAGTTCCTAATTCCATTCTAGTGCCTAAACCATATGTGTTAAAGTGCCAAAGTCATTTGTAAATGTGCCTAACCATTCATTAACTTTGTCTAATCTAAAGTTTATATACATAACATACAGTTTAGGGTGGATTGCATGCCTGTGCTATAAACCTTTACCATGTTATAAGGCCCAGCCTATGTTATAATATTATATTTATAACGTAAAGCTAATACATAATAGCTTGAAGTATGTTACTGTGTGACCACTTAGAATGGCCTCGAGATGTCATGATATATTCGCATATGCCTAAGTACGGTAAAAGAAAATTAAAACAAGATTTTAAACCAACCGTGAATGTACCATTCATATAACGTTCTTTTATATGTTAATGTAATCAGACCAAATAAAGAAACGCTGGAACCTATCAACGGACGTCGCATTTTGGAGTTGTTTTGGTCGGAGCTGGGCATAACCGGAACGAACGGTTAATCGACGACCAAATGCGAGGTGAGTTTAACTCACTCAGTTTACCCCGTTTATATTTTATATAAACCGGGTTTTATTTTTATTTTGTGTGTGAAATGTTTGCTAATGGTTGCTTACTGAATGTCTGTTTGCATGCATACTGAATATTTTTATATTCACTGATTAAATTAAGCGTTTGTTTAATTTAATTAAATCCTTATTTTTAACGATTAGAATTCCAAATGAGGTAACTTACCTTGTTGGTTACAATAATAAACGTATTAAACAAATCATTTGATGCTTGAATGGCCGTTACAAATTGTTTGTTGACTGTTATTAGTTGAACTGTTTATCGTGTTAAAATTGAGGTAACCCATTGTGATGCAGGGACGGACAGGTTGGACGAATCCAACCGGATTCCTCAAATATGTTGTTTACTTATATGAACTGTTAATCAGTTTGATTGATTGTGATTGTTGAATTCAAAATTTAACACTTGTGTGATATTAACCGATGAGTGACATTGGTTGAGTAATTATCGACAGATGGCCTGAAAATGAACCGTTTTATAAAGACTTGTTTACCATTAGGTAAATCAGTAGGAAGAAAGTTATAAAATTTGTTTTTATAACTAATGATAGATTTTGAAATCTATTTTATATAGATTATTTTTAAATAAAGTAAATAATTGTTTATAAAACAAATATGGAAAGCGAGGGTTGTAAGTTAAATGAGTTTGCAAACGAATAAGCAGCGAATAACAAAATGGTTAAGAGGTGAATTCAATTGTTTTCAATGCACAATTAAAAGACATTATTAATTTAATTAGATTTCTAATTAAACCAAATGGAATTATGTAAATTAATATTTATAAATTTAAGGAAATAACTAAGTGGGAATGGTCAACAAAGTAATCTAGTTGAAATGACCAAGTCGACGACTTGAACGAGAATTGATTATTAAAAACCATTATTTGATTATTCATTATTATTTAAGTTAAATCTCATTTTAAAGTAACCTTTAAAGAAAGCTTAAGTCCTTTAATTATAACTGATAATAAAGTGAACTATTTGATGTAAATGATGTTGACAAGTAACAAGGAGTTGACCTATAAACGGGATTTTTAAAGTATGAATATGAATTCATAAAGTGGCTCGATAAGCAAGATTTGAATATATAATAGAGTTTTCAAATGAAACCAAGTTGTTTTATATCGAGTCTGGATTTCTATACAAAGAATAATGTTAACCTTTAAAGTGAAAATTGTTTGAAGGGAATCAAGTTGAAATGGAAATGGTAATAAGGGGATTAGTTGAGCCAAACCTTGTTTATGACTTAAAAGGATTTTTAACAAGTTTACTCATATTTATATGAGTTATTCTCGGAAAGAATTATATAAAAGGAAAGCTTTAAACAAGGTTAATGTGAATTGAATTCGAACGGAAACCTAGTGGATTGAATCTGGTTATAAAAGTGACAATCTAACGATAAAGATCTAAAGGAATATCTTAAGTGTGAAAAGAGTTGTTTGAACAAAACTAAGTGGTTATTTAAAAAGGGATTCTATAAATATAAGGAAAGGTGATAAAATGGGGTTTCGTTGATAAACTTATATATATTCTGAAGATAAGAATGTTGTCGTATCAAGGTTTGAGAGGTAACAAAATACCCCAACTTTTAATAACTTCATGATTATCCAAGGATGTTATTAGTTTAGAAACGAGGATAGTTGTGGGAGCTAAGTTAATATTCCCATGAGAAATATTATAAGTTATAAATTTAAGGATTATAAGTTGAATAATGTGGGTTGGAAATAAGAATTTAAAAGCGAGATTCCAAATATTGGAAAATTTAGAAATTTAATTAAACAACTGTTTTTACTAAAAAGGCCAAGTGACACTGTATATTGAGCCAATGAATCCACTTTATTTTCATGGATGATGGTTGTTTATTTTGATAGTTAAAACACCGACTATCAAAATCTGACCAAATCGATTGTTGGTTCGGAAAGACCGGGATCGAATCCATATTCGAAAACCATTACGACCAACAAATACGTAAACGTTAAAGATATCAGAAGATGGTCGAGATGGATCATTGAAGACCGTTGATCTCCATGAGCGGAAGAAATACTCATTGGATTTCTAAGGGTAGCTCCCGAAGATATTCTGACTTGTGATTCTTTCGTGATTGAAATCTTCGGATTTGCAAGGACCACTCGCTACCAATCCATAGGGTGATTCCTATGATGTGGTAGGAGGGTGCCTTCGGTTCATCCTGTTCCTGGATGACTTGTATGGACGAGTGTCTGACAGAGTATTTCCAGATGGTCACGTACATTGATTTCTTCAAACGTGCTCAGTATATTTTTGAAGACATCAATTAGTGATTTGACGGATCTGACGATGTGGCATTCAAACTGAGGTGCTAATAAGTAAACGTAGCCTCAAGCCTCATCAACTGGGGAATGACAAAAAAATAAGGCAGGCAGCATGGCTATGTGGGTCGCCTCCATTAGGGTGTATAATCACCTATCTAGAGAAAATCCATTTCATTCTTTAATCTATTTTCGATGCTGTCCCTTTTCGGAAACGGTTGCGGATCCCAACCGTTGGTGATATACATTCGATACACTCAAGTGAAATGAGTGGTCGGTCATGTGTGGGCCGGGTTGCAAGACGTTCTTGTTGAACCCAGTGTATTCGCCTCTAGCAATACACTATCGGTAGGTGGTTCCATACCTTGTCATAGTCGAAATCCAATCCCCAATAAGCACCGCGGTTTTGATTGTATACTATATATGTGGAGCGTGAGATGCAAGCGTTCCACTAGAATTTTATTTATTTGTATTTAGACACTATTATAATATCAGAGTAAGATATGATTTCGAAACTATTTTGGGTTATAGTAAGGTAAAATTCGTCCGTGTTTATGGGTGGGCTGGTCTTACTATTATCCTTTTCTTTCAAAAGGACTTTGAACTTAAAAATCAATATGGATGTTATATAAACTTAGTGGGTTGCTCACTCTGGTTCACCAGACTGACCCGGTGTTTGAAATGCTCGGGTTAGCCCGGGTTACAGGTTTAGGTTATCAGATGCTCTGAAGTTCAGAGACGAGCTGGAAAGGTCTAGACGTATGATATAGACATAATATTATTCCGCTGTGTTGTATTTGAGGACAGGTTGTTATAACTATCCAGTTTTGTCCGTGATACTCTGATGTATGTAAGTGTATTACTCCAAATTTTCAATAAAGTTATTTATGTATTATATTTTATTCCACTGCGATGTGAGACTCTGATTATATGTGTTGTTCTTCTTCTTATTCTTCTATTCTAATATTTCTTTCTTTTCTTATCTCATCCTCTAAACTCTTTCTATTGGCATCTGAGTTTCTAGTACCATTTGGGTTGGATTAGTGTTGTTTGATCAGCTCAAAAGGTACTGGAAATTCGGATCGTCACATTTGGTATCAGAGCTATTGGTTGAGTAGTAACCTTGGCTCTGTGGTATAACTCAATAGAGATGGGGTTAGAAATACCCTAGATTGAGTTGAATAAATATGTGAGAGCATGTATTTGTAATTCATTATAGAATTATTTAATTTTATGAAAAGGGGGTAAATGAAATAATTTTGCCCAAATTATATTTTTATAGAAAAGGATATAATTTTCTATATTATAGTAATATTGGTTGTTTGATTGTTTTGCTTGAAATTCAAACTGAATAATGAAATTTGAAATGTTTGGGAAAAAAATCAATTAGTTAATTGATTTGGATATGAAAATTTACATGGTCAAGTGTAATCGAATTAAATAAATTGGGATTTGAAAATCGAATGGATAATAATAGAAATCGATCGAATATTAATCATGTATGTTCAACCAAAGTGACAACAGACCAGTTAGTATAAATTGTTGAATATAATTGAAATGATTTGGTTTTTTGCTATTTGAATGATGGATTAGTTATATGAAATCCATAAAGCAGGTTCGATAAAGAAGTTGAATTGGAATTAAAATTCCAGTATAGTGAATTGGGAATAACATTATTTATGAAATGAAATAGGAATATTTAACCTCGTATTTGTTACTTGCATTGTAAGTTGAGTTAAGTGTAGATTCCAGACATAGAGTTGATTTAGTTATAGATATTGAAGTATGGATTGGAAGGCGAAGAGCAGTTAGTTGGTTTGCTGCGAAATTGGAATTTAGTTGCCCAACAAAAAAAGGTAAGCCTTAATATATTGGTTGGTGATTGATTTATACCCCTGAGTTGGGTAGCCATTTGGCTTTTGGTTTTTTTGGGGAAGTTGAGCCCGGAGTGGTATTTGTAGTTGTTGTGATCGAGCCGTGCAGTGGAGGTGCTGACAAATTTTTAGGAACGTTTAAAGAGTTTGAATATGTTTTGGTAATAATTATTTTAAAATAATCGTGTTCGGAACATTCTTCTTACCTTGTAATTTCGGGGACGAAATTCTTTTAAAGGGGGAAGAATGTAACGTCCCAGATTTTTGAACGTTGATTACGAATATTTAAATCCGTTTAAATGTTAATTTGGCAATATTAGCAGATTTTATATCGAATTTATTTTATAAAATCGAGTTCAAAAATATATAATTTATAATATAATTAAAACGAGCTCGAAACGCCGTGGTAGTTCATAATTTTCGATCTGAACTTTAATTGAATATACCAGATCCGATATAAGATGAAATTCTGCAAAACCAGAAATGTTTGAACCGATTTGGTTATATTTTTTTAATAAAAGAGAAAAATCGTGATTTCATCGTGTAGATGGTAAGATATGCCCAGATTAAAATTTCCAATAGTCGTTATAGAATCGTTCATCGACCGTAACGGTTTATTTGATATAACTGCATACTGGATTCGAATCTGGACAAGATTCTTTTGAGATGTAGTTATAATTTAATTTTTAGAATTTTACTGTAACTTTTAATAAATTAAATATGCGACTTTTTATTTGAAGTATTTTGCACCCTGTATCAGTATTTCGGGATTTCATAATATAAGTTAACCTACCGATATTATTATATTTTGGGGATAGTGACACCTCGCTGGACACGACTATATTTTTATTGCTGTCCATTAGGGTCTGTATGTAAACGAAGTATTATATGACGGGGTACGTTAAACTTCATAGACTAAAAGGACATGTCATGTACGGAAATCATACAGCGTAGGTATAACATTTTTCAACTCCTAAACATAGAGCCTATTCCTCAAATCCAAGTGTACAGCCGACAGGCCATCCATGAAAAGATAACTCAAGCCCCTATTTTTCAACTGAAAAGAAAACACGTCTGGTGCATGTTACCCTAAGTAGCTAACTGTGTCCTCTCAAATCAAGTACAAGCTAAAATATGAAGCATCAGCTATCCCTACCCTACACAAGCAAAATCGTGGCTACCAAGCTAAGTGAAACCGTGCGTGCTAAGGTACTTACATTCCTTGCATCTCACGTTTTCTTGCCGCGCACGTACTTCTCTTCTATTTATACAGGCTTTTTCCATTCTTTTGATTCATGCTTCCTTTCTATTTTCTTTTCTTCGCTCTGTTCTGATACTGAAAACCAAACACTCTCTCCACGTTAATACCTTCTCAAACTCTGCTTCTTCTCTCGGCACGCTATACAAAAGAGAAAAAGAAAGAAGAGAAGCATGCAGTCGCCAGTCGCGGAGAGGGTTGGCTCGAGATGATCCGGGAATAGAGTGGTGTGTGAGTTTCGAAGTTGGATGGAGAGCATGGTCAAGGCGACTGGAGGCATGCTGAGTGGGAGGGGGACTAGGAGGAGGTAGGCGCGGCAGGTCAGGCGCTGATGGCGGAGTCGCCGGAAATGGCACTGGTGGAAGTAGTGAAGTGCGGTGGAAGGGACAGGGCGTGGCTAGCTAAAGAGCGAAAAGGGATTAAAGAAGAAACCGCATGGGAAGGGGGACGTTGGATCTGTATGGGTGCGTGTGCTCGTAGCGTACAGGGGAGGGGACGAGCATGAACATGGAGGAAACTGGAGCAATTGGGTATGATATAATAGACCCGTATAATTTGTATATGCCAAACTACTTAATTATATAGTTTAATGAATATTTAATCCTAATTTAAGAAATGCCTTGTTGACAGCCTAATATGCCTAAGTATATATGTAATATACATAACGTAAATTAGCAATGTAATTAGTTTACATAATCATGTTGATCTATAACGTAGAAAATTTTAAAGCATTAGTTCCTGATTCTATTCTAGTGCCTAAACCATATGTGTTAAAGTGCCAAAGTCATTTGTAAATGTGCCTAACCGTTCATTAACTTTTTCTAATCTAAAGTGTAATAACCCGGAAATTCTGAACCAGTTTAAAATTTTTATTTTGGCAATTTTAGCGAATTTTCTATATTTAAAATAGATTATTTTAAATAATATCGTCGAGAAATTTATTTTGAATATAATTCGAATGTATATATTTATACGCGTCGTCGTTAGAATATAAATAATTATATATAATTATAAATAGAATTGAAAATGGCGCGGTAGTTCGATAATTCGATTTCAAACTTCAATTGAATGTACCGGGTGCAAAACAATCCGGATTTTAGTGAAACCAAAAACATTAGGATCTAATTGATAATATCTTTCCAACGAATCCAAAAAATCAAAATTTCATAACGGGAATCAAAAGATATGTCCAGTTGAAAATTCTGAATAGTCACTATGGAATTCAGGCCCTTAAAAATAGACATTTTGCAAACGACCTCGGATTTCGACGAAACCACTTTTGTTGGATCCGCAGTGTCAAATTATTGCTAGATTCCAAATTTCATAATTTTTCGAATAAATGTGTGAGCGTGGCAAAGGAAAACGCGTTTGACCAGTTTCAGTTGATTTTAATCGACTGGAAATTGGCCATTTTTCCAACGGTCTCAGAATTCAACGAAACTAGTTTTGTTAGAACTGTATCGTCAATACGAAGCTAGAAAATATTTTTCTGAAATTTTTAGAGTTGGTATGTGACCCCAGTAAATTGAAATGCGCGTTCAAATTCAATATATAGAGTTATATGTTGATTTTGACGAAAACTGATCGAAACGATCGAATCAGCCTACGATACATATCCCATGGTGTTCGGAATGGGGGTGAAACGATATGGACGACAGGCGGTGGGCTTGATTTCGACTTCGAAATAAAAAGTTACTTTTTTAAAATTAAAATATTTTATATTATATATATATATATATAAGTTTTTCATAAGCCCCCCCTCTCTTTCAATTTTATAGAAGGAAAAAAAAGGGGAAATCGCCCCGCTCAAGCCCGACCGCCGCCGCTAGTGGCGTGCGCGCCTCCCCATGGCCGCGCCCTCACCCTCTCCTTCCGCCGATCTTCCTCCTCCCCCCGATTTGAAGAACGACGCGACTCCTCCCACTTCCGACGCAAACCCCGCACCTCCAGTCCACCGTCAGCCACCTCAGGCGACGCGCCCCATCGCCGACCCCCCCTTTTTGGCCCTCGTTTCCCTCTCCTCCGTCTTGCCTAGCCTCGCGCACCCGTTGAACCCCAGCCCCCAAACCCGCAGACCCCACGCCCCACAGCCAAACCCTAGGCCGCCTCCACCCTCTGACGCCCTCCTCGATCACCTCCGACGACACAGGAAGACCCCCCCCCATTCCTTAATCAAACACAGTAAGTTTTCTGAATTTTATATATTTGTTTTTTTTTCTTTTTCTATGAAAAATCTGACTTTTTGGTTGTGAAAATATATAATTTTTAGTCATGAAAATATACAATTTTTATGTAGTGATTTGAATGATAGAAAAATATAATTTTTATATAGTATAAGTAATAAAAATATGATTTTTATATTTTTAAAGTATTAAAAATATAATCTTTACTATATGGAAGATGTAAAAAATATGATTTTTGGTTAGGTAGAGAGTTAAAAATATAATTTTTACATGATAGGAATATTAAAAATATCATCTTTATATGTGTAGAAAAATAAAAATGAGATTTTTTTTAAAGATGAAATCTTTAAATTTGAAAAGGCGAAGTCTATGTTATTATAAAGGCGAAATCTTTATTTTAGAAAAGGCGAAATCTTTATATGGAAATAGCGTGATAAAAATGTAATTTTTATCTATATAACATAGTAGTAAAAATTCGATTTTTATATATTGAATAACGGAATAAAAATTCAATTTTTAAATGTAGGAAGCGATTATAAAAATATGATTTTTATTTTAAAGACATCAACAAATAAAAATGTGATTTTTATATATGTAGTGGCTACGGGCAACGAAGATGACGAAGATGCGATAGCGATGAAGTTTTCTATCAATGAAGTGCCGTGGAGCTAGGATAGCTATCTGTGAGAATTTCTCACCTTTCAATTTCATTTTCTAGTTATATATATATATACTAGGATGCAGACGGTGCTTAGTAGCACCCGACACAATCGTCCACAGACCATGGACTTGTTTGTTTGGTTGCATAGATTAGTTAGATGATTTGATTTGAATTTGGTTGTTTGGTGATTTTGATTGATGTGTGAATGGCGTGGGCCTTCACTAGACCGGGGATAAGGCTAGGCCTCGTCCCGTTTCTAGTATCGTGCCGTTATGCCGCCGAAATTTTCTAAAATAAGTTAGAAAAATAAAAATATCATTTTATTGAATAAATGAATTGAATAGAAATTCATATGTTAAAATAAAATGTTTTATCGTTAAAAATATAATTTTTAACGTAAATATGAATATGGTGAATGTGAATAAATTAATATTCATTTACAAACCGGACGGTTTGTTTATGTACACTGATTTGACTGACAGTGATTGGGTCGATAAATTTTACACATCGCCCAACTGCACAAATAAAATCTGTGTTTGTTGATTTGAAACCCCACACGGGTGTTGGGATGAAATATGAAGTTCACTCATCCTGATTTATTAAATATGTCGATCGATTGATTGACAGGCTGTTATAAGCGTTAGATATCTATATTTGATGCTTATACAATTTAGTGCACTTTGGTTGATGGTTGATTATTTTTCAATGCTACTATATACATGTGTTGTATGGAAATCCATATAGTTAACGCTATATGGTAATTGATTGGGCCTCATTCCAATCTAGAAAATAAAGAATATTATAAAATAAAGGTTCATGTGTTGACTATACACATCCGTTGATATTAGTCATGTGTTGAACGAAATATTTTAACAATAAAATTTATATCTTTATCTTTATAAAATAAAGGTTCATGTGTTGACTATACTCATCCGTTGATATTAGTCATGTGTTGAACGAAATATTTTAACAATAAAATTTATATCTTTATCTTTATAAAATAAAGGTTCATGTGTTGACTGTACTCATTCGTTGAGATTAGTCATGTGTTGAACGAAATATTTTTATAATAAAATTTACATCTTTATCATATATAGAATTAGAAATCAACTGGAAAATAAATGAGATGAGTGGTCTCCTGGATATTAATCTGATGTTGGTTTCGGCCTTCGGGGTTAATATTCAGGAAATCGTTCTCTCACTAAATTTCGGTTGAATTCTGATTCAATATCAAACGGTAGATACCTTAATTTTTATAAAATATATTAATAACAAAAATAGTCACACGTGGACAATACTCATTCGTCGAGATTAGTCGCGTGTTGACAAAAATAAATATTCATTTGTTGAATAGAATATTTGAAATAGAATATTTGAAAATAGAAATATATGAAGCCTTGTTGGTTAGATTGACGCCATTTTGACGTGAACGATATTTATACCGATTTAAACGATTTCGGATTAAATTGAATAGAAAACGAATTTGATTTAAATTGAATGGAAAACGAATTTGATTTAAATTGAATAGAAAACGAATTGAATTCAAATGGAATAGAAAACGAATTGAATTCAAATGGAATAGAAAACGAATTTGGTTTAAATTGAATAGAAAACGAATTTGATTTAAATTGATTAGAAAACGAATTTGATTTAAGTCGAATAGAAAACCAATTTGAATTGAATCGAATAGAAAACCCATTTGAATTGAATCGAATAGAAAACCCATTTGAATTGAATCAAATAGAAAACGACTTAGAGATTGAATTGAATTGAAAAAGAATTCAAATTGAATTGAAAGCGAATTGAAATGAATTTAAATTGAATTCAAATTGAATTGAATAGAAATGAATCTAAAACGAATTTATAAAGAAGAATTCAATTTTGATTTGAATTGAAATGGAAGTTGAAATGAACTTTGAAAGGAATTTAAAAACTATTTATAAAATTCGTTTTAAATAGAAATCGACGAAATATATATTATATATATAATATATATAATATAATGGCCTGAACAGAACGCGCCGCGCCGCGGCAGTTCGTGAATTTCGACCATTTATTTCAAACGGACATTACGGGAGATCCGACCGTCGGATTCTCTTAAAACCGGAACCGTTGGGTTCGTATCGAAAAGAGCTTTGTAACGAATATTAGAAATTTG
The DNA here is from genome assembly GCA_030737875.1 of Allium sativum. Lineage (NCBI taxonomy): Eukaryota > Viridiplantae > Streptophyta > Magnoliopsida > Asparagales > Amaryllidaceae > Allium > Allium sativum. The sequence continues at coordinate 559,687,379 of CM060919.1, read as the reverse complement.
AAGTCTAACGGTTGGATTTGGAGATACGTCCAAATCAAATTCGAAAAAGGTCGCTGTAAGTGCAGTTCGATGGCCGTTGATGGAAATCGACTGTACGGGCCTTGATAAATTTTTTAAAAATAGTAATAATTTGTGTAAAATCATTAGAAATGATTTGGGAAAATTTGGGATGAAAAACTCCATGTTTGAAAAGATAAAAATGGATTTTTATCGAAATGAACTAGTTTGAACTCAATTTAAAACCCGAATTGTTTTTAAATAAATAAATTAGATTTAAAAAGGGGTTTTAAATAATCGGAATTCCTAATATATTTGATTGGATTTGAAATGGGTTTTCGTGAACTGTGTTTTAAATAACCCTAGTTCTTTAACCCGATAATAAATAGAATGTGATTTGGGTTTATCGTGAACTGTGTTTTAAATAACACCTAGTTCTTTAACCCAGTAAAAGGAGTTTTAACGAATCTGCAATTAGGTTGAAATGTGAATCTATAATCTAAATTATCAAATTTAGAATTGAGCGAGAATGGAGCATCGCCAGTTTTGCTCCAAAGCGATAGTTAAATCTTTAATTAAATTTGAACGTGAAATGGTAATTAATTTTAACGATAACACCGTGGTGTTAGATATGGAGTATTACCAGTTTTTCTTCATGGGATGAATAGGTTGGGATTGGGAAATAAAATAAATAATTACTTCGGTGTGGTTCGCTAATCTCGACTAGTTTAGAAAAATCATAATTTGGTTTGAAACGACATCCGAAGGAAGATTACAGGATAAATTTTAAGGAATTTATCTTGGATAAAATTAATGGGAATCTTTCCCTAAGAATGTGGAATTTAGAAACTAGCTGTAGGTTGGCTAAGAAGAATGGTTTCCTGGATATTGATCTGATGTTGGTTTCGGCCTTTGGGGTTAATGTTTGGGAAATTGTTCTCTTGCTAATTTGCGGTTAGTGACTAATGAATTGGAATGAGGCGTATGTTGTGTTTGCGTAACATTTGTTTTTAATATACGCGGGTTGTTCGGAAAGTCCGGGTTTACACCCATTCTGAATAACCGATTCGACGATATGTCGAAGATGAAGACGGTGGTCGAAGACCGGAAGTCTTCACACCGTTTGGATAATTACTGACGATCCTGATTGGGCTGTACACCCAAGAGGATGGAAATAGTTGGTGTTCGTCCAGACGTACCTGGAGATGGATGGATATGCGAGGAAAGTGCCTCCGGTTTCGTTCAGACCCAGAACGGACTTGTAAATGGATTGTGTGTCTGACATTGGATTTTATTCTGTGTTGATTGATTTCTGTTAAATATACATCTGTTTGGCGGCGGAGAATTTATTCTTTTGCTTAACGCCCTTCTCTGAGACGTACGAGCTCAGAGGTTGTATATCGATGGACATCAGTCGCATGGCATGAATTGCCTGTGTGGCACGCTAAGATGCAATGATCAAGGCTTTTGTTGAAAAGCAGAGTCTTGTGGTTGATGATCAAAGCACGCCTACGTGGCAGCTTTGTGTGTAACGTGAATTCGCGAGCCTCACACCTCGGTATGAGTTAAAAACGGGATACGGACTGCAGGGAGAGCACGACGTTTCTTTCTAGCTTTGGTGGTGTCAGTGACTTACCAGCCCTGGCATATATATACTTTTCACCTTTGTGGTTGTTGGATGAGGCGCCTCGATTATAGGTCTGTAAGGACCGGGAAACGTGTGTTCAGGAATAACTAATCCGCTAACGTAAGTGAGGACCGGCCCTGAAGATCCAGGGTTTGCCCAGAGTGCGTAGCCCTGAGGCATTTGCTAGAGTGTCTCGAACGCGGAGAGGAGCTTGCCCCTTGCCTCGACTCATGACGGAAATCCAATTTCCAATACGTGTAATTCGGTTTTAATTGTAGAACTAGTATGGCGACATAGTAGATGGTAGCCATACCGCCTATGATTTATATTTATGATTGAAATTGTTTTGACACTATACACTTATTATAGTATCAAATGATTTGTTTTAAACGTACCAAGCATGTTTGGCTATTATAAGGGAAAACCCTATCCTCCGGCTTGCGTTGCATTGTGTGATGGGACCTGGGTCTTATAATACCTTCATTTTTCGAAAAAGCATTGCGTTGTTTATTCTATGCACTGGTATTCTTGGGAGGAAACCCGTTCCGTGTTATACGACGTGGTCCCTTGAATTACTTTCTTTTAAAGTAAAGCTTTAAATAATTGTTTTAGTTCTCACACCAGTCACATGACTGACCTGGAGTTTATTGTTTTAACCTAAACTCTGGGTGCCCCTATTTTCCGCATGGGCAGCTAGTAGTTTTGGTTTTGCAGATTTATATTCACAGGATCCGGGTTTACAGCTGGAATGATATCCGGAAAGCTCTGTATCCGTATATCACCTTCAGTTGTGCTTTATATTATTTTCCGCTGCTTTGTAATTTATTGTAATCTCTGATATTTATCGAATGTAATTTATTCATTTATACTCCGTATATTCTTGTATCTGATGGAATTATTGTAATATACAATGAAATGTTCTTCTGTTTGTGTTCTGATTTGTCCTGTTCTCAACGTTCAGGGGTTTCGAACGGTCTAGATCGGTTTAACAACTGATTCGGATCGAGCGAAATTCTAGGCCGTCACATTTGGTATCAGAGCTTTGGTTTACAGAGCTCGAGAACAAGACACATTAAAACCATACGAAAGAATTCATCAGATATTGGATTAGTAATATCCAATTAGAATGACTCGTTAGAGATAGGATCAGTAGTGTCCTAGAACGAGTGTGAAGAGTATATTTTTCAAATGAAAACAATTTTGTTTTGAAATTTTAAATCGTTTTAAACGTATTTGATTATTTATTTATTTTGAATATGGACAATCTGGTATATAAAGGTTTTGTATATACGCGTCATGAACGTATATTCGAAGTTTTAATATATTAGATAGATATAGAGTCACACTCTAGTCGCACGGGCCTGATTCTGATGATTGACGCGTCATCATCAGTAATTATTTTCGTGTTTCGAAGGTATGATATCTATATATTTCCATTAGACTGGTGTGAGAACCAAAACTTATATAGTTAGAACACATTGTTGTGGATTGGCATCATAAACATGATTTTCTGTATATATATCAAAACTATGAATTTGAAACTCTAATCCACTAATTGATTGATGTTTGTGTTGTTTGATTATTTGTTTGACAATTTTGAACCACTATGCCTAACTGAATCAAATATTGAACTATATTGAAAATTGGTTGCATTTGCTTGCATATACATATACTTACATTGAACAGGTCATAGCAAGGAGGCTAGAGCAGAGAATAAAATTTGTTTGCCCGACAAATAGGTACATGTTTACTACATAATTTACTGTTTCGTTTGGGTGATGATGATTTTATGAGCTTATTGGCTAGCCGCTTGGCTTTTTCTTTTTCTTTTTGAGATTAGAAGGACCGGGGAAGCTATTTGAAATTCCCCGATGCTCCCGGTGCAGGGGAAGTTATGGCGAAATTTTTCGAAAATTTAGGGTGTTAGCCAAATTTTTGAAAATTTGAAAATTCTCAGAAACTGAAAAGTTGGAGAATGGAAGCCAGATCGAACGTAGAGCTGAATAATCAAACCACTTTCGACTTTGTTCCTTTTTGGGGATGAAAAGTTTTAAGTGGGGGAGATTGTAATAACCCGGAAATTCTAAACCAGTTTAAAATTTTTATTTTGGCAATTTTAGCGAATTTTCTATATTTAAAATAGATTATTTTAAATAATATCGTCGAGAAATTTATTTTGAATATAATTCGAACGTATATATTTATACGCGTCGTCGTTAGAATATAAATAATTATATATAATTATAAATAGAATTGAAAATGGTGCGGTAGTTCGATAATTCGATTTCAAACTTCAATTGAATGTACCGGGTGCAAAACAATCCGGATTTTAGTGAAACCAAAAACATTAGGATCTAATTGATAATATCTTTCCAACGAATCCGAAAAATCAAAATTTTATAACGGGAATCAAAAGATATGTCCAGTTGAAAATTCTGAATAGTCGCTATGGAATTCAGGCCCTTAAAAATAGACATTTTGCAAACGACCTCGGATTTCGACGAAACCACTTTTTTTGGATCCGCAGTGTCAAATTATTGCTAGATTCAAAATTTCATAATTTTGCGAATCAATGTGTGAGTGTGGCAAAGGAAAACGCGTTTGACCAGTTTCAGTTGATTTTAATCGACTGGAAATTGGCCATTTTTCCAACGGTCTCAGAATTCAACGAAACTAGTTTTGTTAGAACCGTATCGTTAATACGAAGCTAGAAAATATTTTTCTGAAATTTTTAGAGTTGGTATGTGACCCCAGTAAATTGAAATGCGCGTTCAAATTCAATATATAGAGTTATATGTTGATTTTGACGAAAACTGATCGAAACGATCGAATCAGCCTACGATACATATCCCATTGTGTTCGGAATGGGGGTGAAACGCTATGGACGACAGGCGGTGGGCTTGATTTCGACTTCGAAATAAAAAGTTACTTTTTTAAAATTAAAATATTATATATTATATATATATATATATATAAGTTTTTCATAAGCCCCCCTCTCTTTCATTTTTACAGAAAAAAAACAATAAAAAGGGGAAATCGCCCCGCTCAAGCCCGACCGCCGCCGCTAGTGGCGTGCGCGCCTCCCCATGGCCGCGCCCTCACCCTCTCCTTCCGTCGATCTTCCTCCTCCCCCCGATTTGAAGAACGACGCGACTCCTCCCACTTCTGACGCAAACCCCGCACCTCCAGTCCACCGTCAGCCACCTCAGGCGACGCGCCCCATCGCCGACCCCCCCCCTTTTGGCCCTCATTTCCCTCTCCTCCGTCTTGCCTAGCCTCGCACACCCGTTGAACCCCAGCCCCCAAACCCGCAGACCCCACACCCCACACCCCACAGCCAAACCCTAGGCCGCCTCCACCCTCTGACGCCCTCCTCGATCACCTCCGACGACGCAGGAAGACCCCCCCATTCCTTAATCAAACACAGTAAGTTTTCTGAATTTTATATATTTGTTTTTTTTTCTTTTTCTATGGAAAAATCTGACTTTTTGGTTATGAAAATATATAATTTTTAGTCATGAAAATATACAATTTTTATGTAGTGATTTGAATGATAGAAAAATATAATTTTTATATAGTATAAGTAATAAAAATATGATTTTTATATTTTTAAAGTATTAAAAATATAATCTTTACTATATGGAAGATGTAAAAATATGATTTTTGGTTAGGTAGAGAGTTAAAAATATAATTTTTACATGATAGGAATATTAAAAATATCATTTTTATATGTGTAGAAAAATAAAAATGAGATTTTTTTTAAAGATGAAATCTTTAAATTTGAAAAGGCGAAGTCTATGTTTTTATAAAGGCGAAATCTTTATTTTAGAAAAGGCGAAATCTTTATATGGAAAATAGCGTGATAAAAATGTAATTTTTATCTATATAACATAGTAGTAAAAATTCGATTTTTATATATTGAATAACGGAATAAAAATTCGATTTTTAAATGTAGGAAGCGATTATAAAAATACGATTTTTATTTTAAAGACATCAACAAATAAAAATGTGATTTTTATATATGTAGTGGCTACGGGCAACGAAGATGACGAAGATGCGATAGCGATGAAGTTTTCTATCAATGAAGTGCCGTGGAGCTAGGATAGCTATCTGTGAGAATTTCTCACCTTTCAATTTCATTTTCTAGTTATATATATATATATATATATATATATATATATATATATACTAGGATGCAGACGGTGCTTAGTAGCACCCGACACAATCGTCCACAGACCATGGACTTGTTTGTTTGGTTGCATAGATTAGTTAGATGATTTGATTTGAATTTGGTTGTTTGGTGATTTTTATTGATGTGTGAATGGCGTGGGCCTTCACTAGACCGGGGATAAGGCTAGACCTCGTCCCGTTTCTAGTATCGTGCCGTTATGCCGCCGAAATTTTCTAAAATAAGTTAGAAAAATAAAAATATCATTTTATTGAATAAATGAATTGAATAGAAATTCATATGTTAAAACAAAATGTTTTATCGTTAAAAATATAATTTTTAACGTAAATATGAATATGGTGAATGTGAATAAATAAATATTCATTTACAAACCGGACGGTTTGTTTATGTACACCGATTTGACTGACAGTGATTGGGTCGATAAATTTTACACATCGCCCAACTGCACAAATAAAATCTGTGTTTGTTGATTTGAAACCCCACACGGGTGTTGGGATGAAATATGAAGTTCACTCATCCTGATTTATTAAATATGCCGATCGATTGATTGACAGGCTGTTATAAGCGTTAGATATCTATATTTGATGCTTATACAGTGTAGTGCACTTTGGTTGATGGTTGATTATTTTTCAATGCTACTATATACATGTGTTGTATGGAAATCCATATAGTTAACGCTATATGGTAATTGATTGGGCCTCATTCCAATCTAGAAAATAAAGAATATTATAAAATAAAGGTTCATGTGTTGACTATACTCATCCGTTGATATTAGTCATGTGTTGAACGAAATATTTTAACAATAAAATTTATATCTTTATCTTTATAAAATAAAGGTTCATGTGTTGACTGTACTCATCAGTTGATATTAGTCATGTGTTGAACGAAATATTTTAACAATAAAATTTATATCTTTATCTTTATAAAATAAAGGTTCATGTGTTGACTGTACTCATTCGTTGAGATTAGTCATGTGTTGAACGAAATATTTTTATAATAAAATTTACATCTTTATCATATATAGAATTAGAAATCAACTGGAAAATAGATGAGATGAGTGGTCTCCTGGATATTAATCTGATGTTGGTTTCGGCCTTCGGGGTTAATATTCAGGAAATCGTTCTCTCACTAAATTTCGGTTGAAGTCTGATTCAATATCAAACGATAGATACCTTAATTTTTATAAAATATATTAATAACAAAAATAGTCACATGTGGACAGTACTCATTCGTTGAGATTAGTCGCGTGTTGACAAAAATAAATATTCATTTGTTGAATAGAATATTTGAAATAGAATATTTGAAAATAGAAATATATGAAGCCTTGTTGGTTAGATTGACGCCATTTTGACGTGAACGATATTTATACCGATTTAAACGATTTCGGATTAAATTGAATAGAAAACGAATTTGATTTAAATTGAATGGAAAACGAATTTGATTTAAATTGAATAGAAAACGAATTGAATTCAAATGGAATAGAAAACGAATTGAATTCAAATGGAATAGAAAACGAATTTGGTTTAAATTGAATAGAAAACGAATTTGATTTAAATTGATTAGAAAACGAATTTGATTTAAGTCGAATAGAAAACCAATTTGAATTGAATCGAATAGAAAACCCATTTGAATTGAATCGAATAGAAAACCCATTTGAATTGAATCGAATAGAAAACGACTTAGAGATTGGATTGAATTGAATTGAAAAAGAATTCAAATTGAATTGAAAGCGAATTGAAATGAATTCAAATTGAATTCAAATTGAATTGAATAGAAATGAATTCTAAAACGAATTTATAAAGAAGAATTCAATTTTGATTTGAATTGAAATGGAAGTTGAAATGAACTTTGAAAGGAATTTAAAAACTATTTATAAAATTCGTTTTAAATAGAAATCGATGAAATATATATTATATATATTATATACATAATATAATGGCCTGAACAGAACGCGCCGCGGCGCGGCAGTTCGTGAATTTCGACCATTTATTTCAAACGGACATTACGGGAGATCCGACCGTCGGATTCTCCTAAAACCGGAACCGTTGGGTTCGTATCGAAAAGAGCTTTGTAACGAATATTAGAAATTTGAAATCTAACGGTTGGATTTGGAGATACGTCCAAATCAAATTCGAAAAAGGTCGCTGTAAGTGCAGTTCGATGGCCGTTGATGGAAATCGACTGTACGGGCCTTGATAAAATTTTTAAAAATAGTAATAATTTGTGTAAAATCATTAGAAATGATTTGGGAAAATTTGGGATGAAAAACTCCATGTTTGAAAAGATAAAAATGGATTTTTATCGAAATGAACTAGTTTGAACTCAATTTAAAACCCGAATTGTTTTTAAATAAATAAATTAGATTTAAAAAAGGGTTTTAAATAATCGGAATTTCTAATATATTTGATTGGATTTGAAATGGGTTTATCGTGAACTGTGTTTTAAATAACCCTAGTTCTTTAACCCGGTAATAAATAGAATGTGATTTGGGTTTATCGTGAACTGTGTTTTTAATAACACCTAGTTCTTTAACCCAGTAAAAGGAGTTTTAACGAATCTGCAATTAGGTTGAAATGTGAATCTATAATCTAAATTATCAAATTTAGAATTGAGCGAGAATGGAGCATCGCCAGTTTTGCTCCAAAGCGATAGTTAAATCTTTAATTAAATTTGAACGTGAAATGGTAATTAATTTTACCGATAACACCGTGGTGTTAGATATGGAGTATTACCAGTTTTGCTTCATGGGATGAATAGGTTGGGATTGGGAAATAAAATAAATAATTACTTCGGTGTGGTTCGCTAATCTCGACTAGTTTAGAAAAACCATAATTTGGTTGGAAACGACATCCGAAGGAAGATTACAGGATAAATTTTAAAGAATTTATCTTGGATAAAATTAATGGGAATCTTTCCCTAAGAATGTGGAATTTAGAAACTAGCTGTAGGTTGGCTAAGAAGAATGGTTTCCTGGATATTGATCTGATGTTGGTTTTGGCCTTCGGGGTTAATGTTTGGGAAATTGTTCTCTTGCTAATTTGCGGTTAGTGACTAATGAATTGGAATGAGGCGTATGTTGTGTTTGCGTAACATTTGTTTTTAATATACGCGGGTTGTTCGGAAAGTCCGGGTTTACACCAATTCTGAATAACCGATTCGACGATATTTCGAAGATGAAGACGGTGGTCGAAGACCGGAAGTCTTCACACCGTTTAGATAATTACTGACGATCCTGATTGGGCTGTACACCCAAGAGGATGGAAATAGTTGGTGGTCGTCCAGACGTACCTGGAGATGGATGGATATGCGAGGAAAGTGCCTCCGATTTCGTTCAGACCCAGAACGGACTTGTAAATGGATTGTGTGTCTGACATTGGATTTTATTCTGTGTTGATTGATTTCTGTTAAATATACATCTGTTTGGCGGTGGAGAATTTATTCTTTTGCTTAACGCCCTTCTCTGAGACGTACGAGCTCAGAGGTTGTATATCGATGGACATCAGTCGCATGGCATGAATTGCCTGTGTGGCACGCTAAGATGCAATGATCAAGGCTTTTGTTGAAAAGCAGAGTCTTGTGGTTGATGATCAAAGCACGCCTACGTGGCAGCTTTGTGTATAACGTGAATTCGCGAGCCTCACACCTCGGTATGAGTTAAAAACGGGATACGGACTGCAGGGAGAGCACGACGTTTCTTTCTAGATTTGGTGGTGTCAGTGACTTACCAGCCCTGGCATATATATACTTTTCACCTTTGTGGTTGTTGGATGAGGCGCCTCGATTATAGGTCTGTAAGGACCGGGAAACGTGTGTTCAGGAATAACTAATCCTCTAACGTAAGTGAGGACCGGCCCTGAAGATCCAGGGGTTGCCCAGAGTGCGTAGCCCTGAGGCATTTGCTAGAGTGTCTCGAACGCGGAGAGGAGCTTGCCCCTTGCCTCGACTCATGACGGAAATCCAATTTCCAATACGTGTAATTCGGTTTTAATTGTAGAACTAGTATGGCGACATAGTAGATGGTAGCCATGCCGCCTATGATTTATATTTATGATTGAAATTGTTTTGACACTATACACTTATTATAGTATCAAATGATTTGTTTTAAACGTACCAAGCATGTTTGGCTATTATAAGGGAAAACCCTATCCTCCGGCTTGCGTTGCATTGTGTGATGGGACCTGGGTCTTATAATAGCTTCATTTTTCGAAAAAGCATTGCGTTGTTTATTCTATGCACTGGTATTCTTGGGAGGAAACCCGTTCCGTGTTATACGGCGTGGTCCCTTGAATTACTCTCTTTTAAAGTAAAGCTTTAAATAACTGTTTTAGTTCTCACACCAGTCACATGACTGACCTGGAGTTTATTGTTTTAACCTAAACTCTGGGTGCCCCTATTTTCCGCACGGGCAGCTAGTAGTTTTGGTTTTGAAGATTTATATTCATAGGATCCTGGTTTACAGCTGGAATGATATCCGGAAAGCTCTGTATCCGTATATCACCTTCAGTTGTGCTTTATATTATTTTCCGCTGCTTTGTAATTTATTGTAATCTCTTATATTTATCGAATGTAATTTATTCATTTATACTCCGTATATTCTTGTATCTGATGGAATTGTTGTAATATACAATGAAATGTTCTTCTGTTTGTGTTCTGATTTGTCCTGTTCTCAACGTTCAGGGGTTTCGAACGGTCTAGATCGGTTTAACAACTGATTCGGATCGAGCGAAATTCTAGGCCGTCACATAAAGTTTATATACATAACATACAGTTTAGGGTGGATTGCATACCTGTGCTATAAACCTTTACCATGTTATTAGGCCCAGCCTATGTTATAATATTATATTTATAACGTAAAGCTAATACATAATAGCCTGAAGTATGTTACTGTGTGACCACTTAGAATGGCCTCGAGATGTCATGATATATTCGCATATGCCTAAGTACGGTAAAAGAAAAGTAAAACAAGATTTTAAACCAACCGTGAATGTACAATTCATATAACATTCTTTTGTATGTTAATATAATCAGACCAAATAAGGAAACATTGGAACCTATCAACGGACGTCGCATTTTGGAGTTGTTTTGGTCGGAGCTGGGCATAACCGGAACGAACAGTTAATCGATGACCAAAGGCGAGGTGAGTTATTAATTTAATTGTTTTCAAAATGGTTAAGAGGTGAATTCAATTGTTTTCAATTGTTTTCAATGTACAATTAAAAGAGATTATTAATTTAATTAGATTTCTAATTAAACCAAATGGAATTATCTAAATTAATATTTATAAATTTAAAGAAATAAATAAGTGGGAATGGTCAACAAATTAATCTAGTTGATATGACCAAGTCGACGACTTGAACGAGAATTGATTATTAAAAACCATTATTTGATTATTCATTATTATTTAAGTTAAATCTAATTTTAAAGTAACCTTTAAAGATAGCTTAAGTCCTTTAATTATAACTGATAATAAAGTGAACTATTTAATGTAAATGATGTTGACAAGTAACAAGGAGTTGACATATAAACGGGATTTTTAAAGTATGAATATGAATTCATAAAGTGGCTCGATAAGCAAGATTTGAATATATAATAGAGTTTTCAAATGAAACCAAGTTGTTTTATATCGACTCTGGATTTCTATACAAAGAATAATGTTAACCTTTAAAGTGAAAATTGTTTGAAGGGAATCAAGTTGAAATGGAAATGGTAATAAGGGGATTAGTTGAGCCAAACCTTGTTTATGACTTAAAGGGATTTTTAACAAGTTTACTCATATTTATATGAGTTATTCCTGGAAAGAATTATATAAAAGGAAAGCTCTAAACAAGGTTAATGTGAACTAAATTCGAACGGAAACCTAGTGGATTGAATCTGGTTATAAAAGTGAGAATCTAACGATAATTATCTAAAGGAATATCTTAAGTGTGAAAAGAGTTGTTTGAACAAAACTAAGTGGTTATTTAAAAAGTGATTCTATAAATATAAGGAAAGGTGATAAAATGGGGTTTCGTTGATAAACTTATATATATTCTAAAGATAAGAATGTTGTCGTATCAAGGTCTGAGAGGTAACAAAATACCCCAACTTGTAATGACTTCATGATTATCCAAGGATGTTATTAGTTTAGAAACGAGGATAGTTGAGGGAGCTAAGTTAATATTCCCATGAGAAATATTATAAGTTAGAAATTTAAGGATTATAAGTTGAATAATGTGGGTTGGAAATAAGAATTTAAAAGCGGGATTCCAAATATTGGAAAATTTAGAAATTTAATTAAACAACTGTTTTTACTAAAGAGGCCAAGTGACGCCGTATATTGAGCCAATGAATCCACTTTATTTTCATGGATGATGGTTGTTTATTTTGATAGTTAAAACACCGACTATCAAAATCTGGCTAAATCGATTGTTGGTTCGGAAAGACCGGGATCGAATCCATATTCGAAAACCATTCCGACCAACAAATACGTAAACGTTAAAGATATCAGAAGATCGTCAAGATGGAGCATTGAAGACCGTTGATCTCTATGAGCGGAAGGAATACTCGTTGGATTTCTAAGGGTAGCTCCCGAAGATATTCTGACCTGTGATTCTATCGTGATTGAAATATTCGGATTTGCAAGGACTACTCACTACCAATCCACAGGGTGATTCCTATGATGTGGTAGGAGGGTGCCTTCGGTTCATCCTGTTCCTGGATGACTTGTATGGACGAGTGTCTGACAGAGTATTTCCAGATGGTCACGTACATTGATTTCTTCAAACGTGCTCAGTGTATTTTTAAAGACGTCAATTAGTGATTTGACGGATCTGATGATGTGGCATTCAAAGTGAGGTGTTGATAAGTAAACGTAGCCTCAAGTCTCATCAACCGGGGAATGAAAAAAAAATCAGGCAGGCAACTTGGCTATAAGGGTCGCTCCCATTAGGGTGTATAATCACTTATCTAGAGAAAATCCATTTTATTCTTTAATCTATTTTCGATGCTGTCCCTTTTCGGGAAACGGTTGCTAATCCCAACCGTTAATGATATACATTCGATACACTCAAGCGAAATGAGTGGTCGGTCATGTGTGGGTCGGGTTGCAAAACGTTCTTGTTGAACCCGGTGTATTCGCCTCTAGAGATACACTGTCGGCAGGTGGTTACATACCTTTCCATAGTTGGAATCCAATCCCCAATAAGCGTCGCGGTTTTGATTGTATACTATATATGTGGAGCGTGAGATGCAAGTGTTCCACTAGAATTTTATTTATTTGTATTTATAAACTATTATAATATCAGAGTAAGATATGATTTCAAAACTGTTTTGGGTTATAGTAAGGTAAAAACCGTCCGTGTTTATGGGTGGACTGGTCTTTCTATTATCCTTTTCTTTCAAAAGGACTTTGAACTTAAAAATCAATATGGATGTTATATAAACTTAGTGGGTTGCTCACTCTGGTTCACCAGACTGACCCGGTGTTTGAAATGCTCGGGTTAGCCCGGGTTGCAGGTTCAGGTTATCAGATGCTCTGAAGTTCAGAGACGAGCTGGAAAGGTCCAGACGTATGATATAGACATAATAGTATTCCGTTGTGTTGTATTTGAGGATAGGTTGTTATAACTGTCCAGTTTTGTCCGTGATACTCTGATGTATGTAAGTGTATTACTCCAAGTTTTCAATAAAGTTATTTATGTATTATATTTTATTCCAGTGCGATGTGAGACTCTGATTATATGTGTTGTTCTTCTTCTTATTCTTCTATTCTAATATTTCTTTCTTTTCTTATCTCATCCGTTAAACTCTTTCTATTGGCATCTGAGTTTCTAGTACCATTTAGGTTGGATTAGTGTTGTTTGATCAGCTCAAAAGGTACTGGAAATTCGGTCGTCACAATGTCAGTGAGACTAGATGTCTACATTACGAGGTAGTAGATGACGAATTAACTCTCATATCTGATGGGAATTATGGAATTTGCAACAAGATGATACTAGATGCTGATGACTGGGACAGGAAATTCCAACATAGCTTGGAATACCCTAAATATGTTCCTAACCTCCCCGCACAATTTACCATGGTGATGCATGAGTCTCAGTCTGACTCTAGCACATCCTCATCCTCCTCTGCGTCTGAGGAAGCGTCAGAGGAATAGATCTTTATGTAGTAGCTGAAACACTCTGTTTCTCTCCCGTATTGTATATGTATAGTGTACTGGCACTTCAAACCAGTTGGGGATACTATGCCTGTGCAGTATCCCTTTTCTCTTATTCACCTTCTAATAAAAGTGGTATGACCATTATAAAACCGGCATTGCCTTGCCAAAAAAAACCTTATTAAAAAGGCGTATGTGATTTGCTAATGTTGACTCCCCCTCTGAAAAGGCCGTTACGCTTTGGATTTTCAATTAATGGATTGCTTGGGACTCGAGCAGAACTTACCGGAACTCGGAAGCGCTTGGACTAAGAGATGGACTCGACAAATACTTGGAATTCAGAATTTACACGACTTAGGTTGGTCATGTACATTCACTTGATCGGGTCTTATGGATCACTATGGGATCGTTTTCGGATCTAGTAAATTTGGCATTTACTATAGAGGGATCAACAAAAGATACTTCAGGCCCGATCACATCTTGGCCTCATCAGATCACAAGGCTTTTATCGAGTCAGCCCTGCACTCGACTCTTGATCAGATCATCTTGTAAAGGAGGGATCAGATTAGACAACCCCTCTCATATTGGATCGGATCGATCATCTCATCACTTTGGATCATTCAATCCTCATCGAATTAATGCAAACTTTAGGGATCTGGTTGGATCAGTTTGATCCATTCACTTCATACAGGGATTGGTCTTGGCATTTCGACTCCTCAAATTCTAGTCTGTTTGATCTCTTTTGTAACTATAAATAGACCATTAAATGGCTCATTTGGGGATCTTCTTCGGGTTTTTGGACACTGCTACGCAAGGATATTGCTAAAGCCTAACTTCAACTGGTTTTTCGATACATTTTGTGATTGTATCATAACTAACTTTGTGATTGTGATCTATAACATATTATGTGATTGTTTTCTGGATGGGTATTGTATTCGGTTATCCAAAATCAAGTGTCAACATTTCGGCGCGTCAAGAATGGGCTACTACTAAAAATAAGGAAATATAATTGTTAAGTAAACAATGGTAAATAAGAAGAATAATGACAAATAATTAGAAGGCATGACAACACAAGAAGTGAATTATGTGGCATCTTCCAAAGGGAATCATTCCTTATACTTGACAAGAGAGTACATGGATGAGGTGCTGAACAAGCTACAAAACTGCCTCGAACATCAAGAAACCTTTCTAAAAAGACAAGAGGGAATAATGGCGGAATTCCTCAATCAAGTTAGACAATCAGGAAGGCCTAAAAATTAGAACACATCTATTAGAGCTGGACTCAGCTTCAGGCATGAACTCAGGCTGGAATTGGGGGCAACTACCCCTAATGAATAAAGAAGTCGGTATTGAACCCATCTTGGAGATCGACGTCGATCCGATCAAGGCAGGGGGAAATCTACCTCGAGATGCTGGTTTGGAATTCTACCCTTCTGAAATTCAGGATCTAGAAATAGATGTGGAAATCATGCGCACTTAGGATTGGATGTTGGAATGAATGACCAAAACACACGGGCTGTGGGTTTGGACTTAGGGATTGGTGTCAACCTTTGAATGATGATAATCAGATCATGGACATGATCAGGAGGGCTTTGACAGGTGGACTATCTCGATCGTATTTGGATTGAATTGATCGCAATATTATCACCCAGGCTATCAGAAACTATTGAAACCCATTGGCTTTAAGTTACTGATCTTGGAAACTTATGACAGTGGGAAGGATCGTCCCACGTGTTATAAGTGTTATATGGAAGTGCTTGGGGCATCTTAAGATGTCATGGCCAAGTGATTCCCACCATTTATCTAAAACATTATTGCTATGTGATTTTTGCAACTAGAATCAGGCTCAATTGGAAGCTGGGGTGTAACAACCTGAATTTTGATAGACCGGATTTTTTTTCAAAAATCCAAATCTATCAAAAATCGAGCTGGTTTATCTGGTATCCTGTAGTAAGTCAAAGACAAATATATCAGTGCTCATAATAGAATTCTCACAGCGGAAGGGAAAAATGCAATAGTAAGTAAATACTCACCAATATAATGACACTATCTAATAAGTATCTCTAAGCTACCGAATCTCAACCACTTATCTAACCTGTGGGATTGTTATGAGAAGAGGGCAGAACAAAAGTTCTAATTAATGGATAAATTAAACTTCCTACAAATAACGCTACATATACCGTTTTATCACTAGTTTATATTTATTGTGTTGTTCGGGATTATTTCAAAATACACTTTTGATTTCTCCGCATAAATCGTACACGTCTACTTCCCACTAGATTAGCCTCATAAATAATATATATGTAGTTATATACCCAATATCGAGGTACTTCCCACAATACCCTCCTCGAGTGGTCCCCATCGTCATACTACAAAAACGTACTGGACCTCCATCTCCACGCTATGAAAGTATACTGGACTATGTTACGAAGACATATTGTGCCACGAAAGCGTACTAAGCTATGCAGTGAAAGTGAATAAGCCTCTAACACTGCGCCATAAGGGCGCTCTAATCCCTAGGTTTCTCCATAAAACTCAGTCGAGGGCTTTACACATACCTTAATAGGAATTGGGGCTTTAAGACAAGGAAAATATATCGAATATGTAGTTAATAATTTTTGGCTTTTTGGAAGTTTAAGGGTTCATGTAATATCAATGGGAATAGTTTGTAAGACTAATAAATTTAACCCGAGAATTATCTTAAGATTGGATATGAATTCACCATTTGTTAAGACACATTATGGAGATTTGATGCTTATCAGGAATTTGTCATTTGGACAAAAGAGGTGGATTTTAGGAGTTCCGACTAAACCTTTATATGACAACATAATTGAGGTATGTAACAAGTATAATTAACGGAGAAGTGAATAAGGAAAATTTTGTTCCAAGACAAGAGTGTAACAAAAAGGTCTTTTATGGAAAATGGCAGAACCACTTTGAGTCGAAACCCTATATGTACAAAATTCTAGAAACTGAAAATTTGAAAGAATAATGTATTTTGGATATGAAATTTATTTTTTGGGAATTTCATAACAACAACTATATATATATTTCAAAAAAGAATTTTTTATAACTGAAAATTTGCCTCGTTAAGATTTTTCAAGTAAGGTTTTGAAAAATTATATATAAAAAGTGGGGCGATAGATAAATCTTTATGGGCTCAGACAATATAAGTGGAATGAACCAAGGAACACAAGATAGGTAAAGTAAAGACTTGAAATTGGAAGATGGAAAAGGAGAAAAAGTGCAACTCTACTTGTAAGGTTAAGGTAAGCTTTTGGATCAAGTTCACTTGACATAATTCCTCCTAAAGTAACTTGGATGAATGAAATGAAAACTACACCAAGAGACTGGTTAAAATAACTCAACATTTTTTTAGGAACTATTTGTTTTAAAAGATTTGGAAAGAGCACGATTTAAGACATAACGCAAGATGATACTATCAGAATCGGCTGCAAAATATTTTATCTCATAGGGAGAATCCAAGTTTCTTAACCATGTTCTTTTGGCTAGGATTTCCACTTTGATATTATATCGGTAGCTTCTTCCTTTTTCCTTCTAAGGTATCCTTGGGTAGGGTAGATCTTAAGATTTGAGTTTATAGATGTGTAACAAATAGAATTCCAATAGACCGATTTTTAAAAAAAATTCTAATCTATCGAAACTCATGTTGGTTTGCTCTGGGTATCCTGCAGAAAAGATAGAGATATAAAATATACCAGTGCTTAGAAAAACATCTCACAACGGAATGGATAAAATATAATGTAATCAAAATATAGCCTTACCGTAGTAATAATACTGCATAACTGGATTCCATCATAGAGTAATGCCCTCGAGTCTACGATACACCACCCAAAGCAGACATGTATGTATCTCGACTTTCCCACATACGTGTTGTCAGTCGTACTCGATACCTTAACCGCACATATTCTCTAATGTGCACTGAATACGTGGAAGCACTGTACAAGAAACACGGAACTTGGTCGGGAGCTTTTCCATATCTGTACAGGCCCGCCTTTAAGATCCTCAAAATACAAATATCCTTCAGGTCTGTTTTTCATGGTGGCTATGGCCCCACCTCGGCCCCCTCCTCAACTAGTAAAGACTACAAGAGCTAAGCGACTTTCCCCTAACAAATAATCTAAACATCCAGTTGGCATCTCCCCTCAACCACCGTGCCTCGATAATGAAAGGTGGATGGCGTCTTGGGTTTAGCTCTAGTCATTTCGCATCCCACTGCCTGCCGATGACGGGTACCGGACGATCTACTATCCTTATTGGTCGTGACACCTGCCTCCCTGTTGAGGCGACCACAGAATCAACCTAGTGTCCCCTCGTCACAGCTTTCTGACTGTAAAGCTACTTTTGCATTCAAAACTACTCACTGGGTAGTTACGCGTAGACCCAACCTCTACGAGCACGACCTAAACATCTTCCACCGCACAGAGGACTAATAGGAGCACGTTACGCATCTAAGGAAGCAGCGTGCTTCCCCTTCAGTCCTTCGGAGCTAACAAAATAATCAAATGGACGTGCGCTTCCCTCGTGCCTCATGACACCACGATGATCTACTCCGTTGGGTTATTCACCTTAAACGTGCGGACTGGTCCAAGCGTCTTATCTTAATATGTTATTAGACCCTATGTCTAAACATTCTATTATGCGCTTGCTTTAACTCATCAGGTTTTCCAGTTAACTTGGTTATTCCCATTCACATTAACTTCCTATTCAAGTTACCAAGTTCTTTGTGCTTATTAATTTCAGTCATATAACTTAACCCATTTAGGTTTATTAATAAGCCCATAACATGGTATTCTCTAGATTGTAATCCATGGTTTGTAATCTACAATCTCTTAATATTATTCATAGTCCAATAACATGTTCTTACTTAATACGTAATTAAGTATATCTCAATTCACATTTTTTTATTTAACATGTCACTTATTATTTATGATTAAATATAACTTATTTCATTTCATAAGTTTGCTTCATTCTTTCTTATTTAATCATAATTCCATCTTATACTGTCACTATCACTTATCGTTGTTTACATATTAACTTAGTTCTCTTAACCAAGATTTACTAATCCTTTCCATAAATATAACTTATGTTGTCCTCATTCGTAGATTTCAGATTCTCGTTCTTACAAATAACTTAATTTACAATTAAGTGCAACTTATCTCATTACAAAATTATTACATTCTCTTTATCGTTTATTATAACCTAAGTTATAATTTCCACTTGTCCCTAAGACAAGCCTTCCTATTATATAACATTCTCATTGATGTAATTTATTTATAATAGGTTATTATCATTCCCCGTTCATTCCACCTCTTTTACTGTTGTAACTTTCATTCATTTCCTTATTAATTTCCATTAATCACAATTAGTGCTATTTATTTTTATCCTTATATATATATATACACTAGACCTCTTACATTAAGCCAACCACTTGTGGATGCGGGATTTGTCGGACGGTTCCAGGCATACTTTTACCACAAGTTGGACTTAACCTCGTGTCTTAGCACCGTTACATGTATAATTATGCAATAGACCACTCACATTAAATTAATAACTTGAGGACGTTGGACTAGCTAGGTGGTTTTGGGCAGACTTCTACCACAAGTTGAATTTAACCTCACGTCAAAGTGCAGTTACAGTTTTCTATTTACTGTAAATTTTCTATATAATTTTCACGTGTCCATTCTTTCAAATTTTTACTATAATCTATATTTTACATGTCATCGTATTAAGCCCATTTTATGTCGTATGTTCTTTCTAACATGTAATTGATTCTATTTTAACATGTAATCATTTTACCATGTAATTGTTCAAATATAACAAGTTAACATGTAATTTTCTCAATTCTACAGTTAATAATTCAAGTACATAATATGCCACAAGTTAATCATGTAATTAGAACATGTATGTATACAACAGTAATCGCTACACTTGTTTTAACAAATTTAGATTTCAACATATGAACATTTCAGCATGTTAAACGTTTCAACATATGAATTTTCCAACATATTAATATTTCAACATGTCATATTAGAATTTCATCACTTTAATCATTCTATCATATTTACATTGCATGTTAACGGGGAATGTCAAACAATAATATATCATTATCAAAAATGATATAACTTAAATCCACTCACCTATTTTGCTTTTCAAATCCTGAATCTGGTCCAGATCTAGTATTCCATGGTTCTCCTAACTAAATTTAGAACCTAGCAACCATGGATCCACAATTCTTACTAAAAGAAAAAGGGAAGAAAGAGGAGAAAATTGAAATAGACCAGATCTAAGAAATTACCTTACTTCGAATATGATTCTGAACACCTTCTTATTAATATTCATTCTTTTCCTCCAGACCTTGAATCAGAATTTTCCTAAACTAATTATTCTATTTTTTTTGAGGAGATTTGAGGAGGAGGAAGAATGACAGAGCTTGGACGTTGTCTCAGAGAATATGAGATTTAGGCTAGGTTCTGATAGCCTATTTTTAGGTGTTCAGGTTCTTATCGTATACGCAGCGCTGAGTCAGCATTGAACCCAGTTAAGAAAATAGTCCAGGTTCGCAGATGAATCTAGCCGGATCTGAGGGGGTGTCGACCCCCTATGAGTCCCACGAGCTGTTTTGGTGCAGAAATTTATTTTTCGAATGTTTGAATTTCCGGAATTTATTTAACTGTTATATTCACATGTAATCTTCTTATACATATACAAACCTTCTAATAACCATTTTACGTGTATATATGTACGCATCACTTTTATTTGGTTTTCAAAATTCAAACGATGTTGTACCGTTCTTTTATTCTTCCCATATTTCTTTGATTGCAGCCTTATCTTGAATTTTATCTCTTGTATATATATATATATATTTCTACACATATATACATACATACATATATATATATATTTATTCTCATATATATATATATATATATATATATTCTCATATATATATATATACATATATTTTCCTTACTTCCTTATATGTGTGTTTATACATATTTTCTCTTTAGAACATGTGTTTAATTTAGTCGTTCCCTTAAAACAAAAATATAACACTGATAAAGATCGAACTCTGTACCTCTTGTATGCAAGTCACATGCTCTAACCAATTGGACTACTAAGGCTATTGTTAACAAAGCTTAGAACAATGGTGATTATTATTCTCTTCTTACTTCTCGTTTTCATGTTTGTTACAATATTTCATTTAACCCATTGCATGAATCTTTTTCTTTTATTTCTTTTTTAATATTAAAGCATAATATTTGTAAATTAGTCCATGCAACATATTTATACTGCATGCAACCAATCCTTTCTTTCTTTTAATGCATGCATTACATTTTTATTTGCATTAATTTTTTTTTCTTTTTTAGTACATGTATTTATTACATGCAATTACATATTATCTTTATTTTATTCTTCATATATATATTTATGTTTATACATACATACATATATATACATACGCGTTATTTAATTATTAAATTGTCATAAAATACGGGGTGTTACATTCTCCGACCCTTAGGAAATTTCGTCCCCGAAATTTGATAAGGGTAAAATAGGTAATCCCTCGCATATTATCCACCCATCATGTGTGCATCCAATTTTTTGCAAACATTGTGCACTTGTGCAAAGTGTGATACAACATAATAGTACACATATGACTAAGCGGTAACTCCTATGTGTATGCAAATTTTTCAAAAAAAATTCAAAAACATGATGCTCACATCCTAAATATACTGGCAGTTCTACATGAATGCAATATTTTGGAAACAAAAATACATTTTCATCTAAATTTTCCCACACTCTTACTGAGTAAGAGCGTAGTTCATCCAATTGTTGCATCCAAAATCCTACGAACCAGCTTTATTTTTCAAATTTTAGAAAAATCTAATTTTCTAAATTCGATTTCTTATATTACAAAAATGTGGAAAACGGAAAATTTCACATCTTTCGTTTTTCTTTTATGTACCTTTTTCCAACCGTACTTGGATTTTATGTAACTATTTATAAAGATTCCCTATTTTACTATCTAAGCACAACCCACATAGGAAACTTTTCTTTGTTACTGATTTTCTTTTTCAACTTATCATGGAATTTTTTACACTTATTCATTTTTTCTCATAATTTTCCATTTATCTTTAACTATCGTGTTTGTTGCTTTACTGAATTTGTTGTTCCCTTTTTAATTGTATCATTTCTCTTTCCTAAGCTTATTTAATTATCTGATCAAAGTTTAATTTCAAATAAGCCTACAATTAAAATAGGAAAACAACCACTCTACACAGCTACTGCTAAGGGCCAAGAATCTCGGGACTATGTCCTCCTCAGACAAGAAGCACATATTGGGACCCGACCCACTCGTGGTGCAACCCTTACTCACGAACCGCTCCACTTCGAGGACCACGAGTCACTCCAACACTACCATCAAGAGATCACGAGCCAAAAGGAGTCCACGAGTAGGTCACGAACCGAGATGGAGCATCATCACGAGCCACTCACCACGAGTGCACCCTAGGACCTAGGTTAGGACTCACGAGCCACGATGGAGAGGTCACGAGCTGGAGCAGGAAGTCATAAACCGACCCGGTGGTCACGAGCTACCACGAACCAGGAGTCATCACGAGCCGATGTCAGGAGGGGTGAGCTGCGAACCGATGCCAAGAGGGATCCCGATCGGGTCTTCGAGTCTGGATAGCGAATGAACTGAATGGAAACTGAAGTGCGAACGGGAAAATGACCAAAACCCGAGATGCAAAGGTAGTCCAAATGAGAGGCTGTAGCTCAGGATCCAGATGGGAACCAACGAGTTAAATTCATGATTGGGCTTTGCTGCGGGACGTGTGTAAAGGGGTTATCGATGTCTGTAGCTTTGATTCACCACTGAGAGATGGATTTGGCTATGGATCAGTGCAGTGGAGTCGTCACGACTTCATGGGGCAAAGTGATCATAGCAAGGCTATGAGTCAGTGCAGTGGAGTCGCCATGACTCAAAGGGGAAAAGTGGACATAGCAAAGGATTAGTGGTTGTGGATCAGTGCAATGGGTTCATTATAATGCCCAAGGGCAAAGTGATCGCAACAAAGTATTGGGTGATCAAAGTGGTGGATATCGTATGCTTTATGCACTGAGTGAGAGATGTGAGGTTGTTTGCTATGTTTGATGTTTGCTATCACCTTGACACGCACAATCCCATTTTTCACACTTTATATTAGTGTTACCTTAGAGTATTGTACATCCTATTGTGCTAACTCTTTGGTTGTAGGTCCAGGTTCAGGTATGATTGTTATACCTGTTATTTGTTCATCTTAGAGATGTATACTTGCTACCACTCATACCAGATTGTTGTCTGACCCAGAGTTTTATGTTTCTTCTTATTACTCTAGGTGCTGACACGAGTAGACTAGAGACAAGTTAGGTGGTTGCACGAGTAGCTGTGCCGGAGACAAGCAGGAGGCTCCCACATACTATTAGCATATATTCTCTCTGTGTTGTTGTTGGTCACTGCTTTGGGCATTAGTAGTGTACCATTCCTTTTTGCTTTAGAGGCATTATTTTGAAGTTGTAATAATGATGGTTTGGATCATAAGCTGTATTTTGGATTCCGCTGCTATGATGGTTTAGTTTTCAGCTTATGCACTATCTCTCCTATTTTATATCAAGTTATGTTATTATTATATTTTATTCCATGTGTTGTGAGATATAGTACCGGTTCTTTGATGATTCATAGTTTCAAACCCTTTTCCCTTGATGACCGCCCCGTGCTGGTCGGGCATTGGCACAGTGCATTTCGAGGAAATATCGGCTAGTTTGGGACGGGCCATCACATTTGGTATCAAAGCCTAGGTTGCATAATTAACCTAGGGGAAGACATTAGGGAGAGATAGTATACGTATATGAGAGCGCGTATTTGTGATATTTTGGCTTTCAAAAACTATATATATACTATTATTATATCTAAGGATGAAGTCGCACTGCATTGGCACCACAAAGGAGATGGTTAATCGTTTTCTCTTTGCAGATTGACCGATGAGCCGATATACGAGGAGTACGGGTTCAGGGGCTAACAATGGGAATGTCTCTGATATAAGGACGATGTTTACTACCTTCATGGGAGAGATGCTTAGGGATGCTCGGGGAGCAGTTCCTAATGCTGCTAACGGTGGTGGTGCAGTAGTGCAGGCGCCTAGAGCCGATTTCGCCAAGCTATGCAAGGATTATACTAGTCTTGGTGGGAAGCCGTTCCATGGAACGGAATCGGCTACAGAGGTTCAAGATTGGCTTGATAGTTGTGAGTGCATCTTCGAGGATTTGGGAATCGATGATGCGATAAAGAGAAAGCTAGCATCGTGTCAGCTGCAAGGACGAGCTATGAATTGGTGGTATTCTATTAAAGCAGCTACTCCAGAGGATCAAGTTACTTGGAATCAGTTTAAGGCCCGATTCAGTGATAAGTTTATCCCAACTGCTCAGAAATCAGAACTGTTCATGAAATTTCTGGAGCTTAAGCAGAACAGTAAGGCAATCTCGGAATATATTGTTGAGTTCGATACCTTATCAAAATATGGATTGTCTCTTATCGATACTGCTAAGAAGAAGAACGAGAAGTTCATAAATGGCTTAGATGAGTATTTGGGGGAAAGACTTATAAACCACATCGATGAGACGTTTGAATCTATTGTGGGAAAAGCATTGATATCAGAGAGTCTTTACCCTAAGTCAAAGGCCGATGTCGCTATTACATCTGTAAGGGAGCCAAAACCGCAGGCAAGCAGTGGAGGCAATAAGGAGTATCAGAATAAGAGAAAACAGAACCAAGCTAAGGATGGTCAGAAAAATAAGAACAAGAAAGATGTTGAGTGCTTTAGCTGTGGCAAGAAGGGCCATTATGCCACGGATTGTCGAGCAAAGCCAGCGGACAGGAAGTGCTTCAACTGTGGCCAAGTGGGACATCTTAAGGATAAGTGTCTGCAACCTCCTAAAGAGAAGCAGATTGTGAAAGCATATGCTATTAGCGTCGTTCCTTCTTCATCGAATGCCCCAACTGCGGCAGAGAAAAGAAAGAATGTCATCATTCAAGGTATGCTTTTTGTTTATGATGTTTATTTTCGAGTGTTGTTTGATGCCGGAGCTTCCCAATCCTTCATATCTAGTGACCTGGTAGATAGGTTGGGATTGGAACCCGAGATAGTCGATAGACCTTTAGTTGTGACGAACCTGATCAGTGGTTCGACTAGCCTTAGTATGATTTACCGTAATTTGGTCTTATCGAGTCATGGATGTATGTTTGCTTGTGATTGTTTGTTTTGGGCTTTACTGGGTTTGGCATTATTTTGGGAGTCGATTGGCTCCAAAGATATGAGGTGGTGGTGGACTGTGAGAGGTCTTCGGTGACCGTTAGGGTAGATGATGGGCGCAGAGTACTGTTTGGTAGCTCACCTAGTGATGGGGTGATGGCTAGTTTTCTAAATTCGCTCGACATCCCGCATGATGAGTTGTCAGATGTGCCTATTGCTGGCGAGTATCCGGACATCTTCGGGGAAGTGACCGGACTTCCACCACACCGAGAGATCGAGTTTCGAATTGATTTAGTGAAAGATGCCAGACCTATAGTGATGCCACTTCGTCGAATGGCGCCAAGGGAGCAGCGTGAGCTCGGGGTGCAAGTGAGCGATCTTTTGAAGAAGGGATTTATCAGAAGAAGTGTTTCCGAGTGGGGAGCACCAGTTGCATTTGCTACTAAGGCCGATGGTTCCCTTCGATTATGTGTGGACTACCGTGAATTGAATAAGGTGACGAGGAAGAAAAAGTATCCTCTTCCGATGATAGATGATTTGTTTGATCAGTTGAGTGGAGCAAGTGTGTTCTTCCAGTTGGATCTCTCGACAGGATTTCATCAGCTCAGAGTGGCAGCTGAGAGTATTCTTAAAACGGCATTTTGGACGCCGTCTGGATTCTATGAGTGGTTGGTCATGTCATTCGGGTTGACCAATGCACCAACATAGTTTGTGGATCTTATGAATAGGGTATTGAGGGATCAATTGAATAAGTTTGTTCTTGTGTTTGTGGACGATATCTTGGTTTATTCGAGGACAAAAGAGGAACACAAGGAACATTTGAGGATAGTGATGGAGTTGTTGAGAAAACACCAGTTGAAAGAAAAATTTCTAAGTGTCACTTCTGGAGGAGGGAAGTGAGATTCTTGGGCCATGTTATTTCAGAGAATGGCATTGCAGTAGATCCTGCGAAGGTGGCTATGGTACAAGATTGTTCTACGCCCAAAAATGCAACGGACGTGAGAAGTTTCTTGGGATTAGCTGGATATTATCGTAAGTTTATCCAAGACTTCTTCAAAATAGCAGAATCGTTAACTCAGTTGACCAAGAAGAACCAAGTTTTCGTTTAGGACGAAAAATGTGAGTATGCATTTAAGAGTCTAAAGGAAAAGTTAACGTGTGCACCAGTGTTGGTTATTCCTAAAGGGAACGAAGAGATGACGGTATACACGGATGTCTGTGGTATCGGACTAGGTGCTATATTGATGCAAGGAGGTAGGGTTGTAGCTTATTGTAACACCCCGAGAATTCTGTAACTATGAAATTCACAAATTAAAATATAATTAATATCAAATCAAAGAACTAAGGGAAACGGGATACGCCATTGCGTTCGTCTCGGAAAAATACGCGAAATTGAGTCCGAGTTTTCGAAAAACGGAGTCCGTATGAAGAAGATATGGCCTTCGGAAGTTTTAAATTAAATTTAAAATTCAAACAGAATTAAATAATTAAATATTCCGAAGTGGGGCCCAACGGGCCAGGGTGGAAGAACACCCGCCTGGGCCACCCAGGTCGACTGGGCTGTCGACCTGGGCTACCCATGTCGACAGGGCTGTCGACAGCCCTGTCGACAGGGGTATCGACCTGGTCGAGCCCAGTCAACCTGGCTGGCCAGGTCTGTGTTCCTCCGATTTTCTGTGGTCTGCTTTGTCACTAGGGCTAGGTGGCAAGTTTTGATTGGTCTCTCTATCGAATGAATGGCTACGATCTAACCTAGCAACATCAATGGTCCTAATCAATTCCTAACCTCTATATAAACAACCCTAGACTAAACCCTAATCTATTCATTCAAATTAAGAAGATAGCCGCCATGTTGCTGAGGAACGACTAAGAGTAGCCGCCGACTAGAGAGAGGATTAGGGAGAAAGTTCTAAAGCCTAAAGCAATTCAAGCAACCTAAAGCTAATCAATTCAACAAAGGAATCATATCTCTTAATTAGAGAATTTGCCGCAATCATTGTAAGTAGAGTATTACTTTGGTATGAATAAACAATTGTATTGGTTTGTATGCTTGAATTGTGGCAATAAAATTCGTATTTGTGCGATTTATATACGTTTGGATATTTTGAATTATGTCATTCAATTATAAAGAACTACATGCGGTAGTTCTATGCAAATATACGTTTGGAATATTCGCAAATTATGTGACCTATGTTGAAGCTACATGTATGTAGTTGATTGAAATTTCATGCAAGTTTTGGGGCTTTGTTATTATGCCATCATGATGTCTATTTTTGTGCATAAATCATTTTGCAAGTAATTGAGACAAGTTTGGTTGTTTAGTTCATATGAAACTATGTTGGAATTTTGACACCATAATCCATGTATTAAGTCATGATTTTGCAAAACTTATGAATATGGCTAGGCTATGAATGATATTTGGCATAATTGAAATCCATGATTAAGTCTATCTTGTTTAAAAGAATTATATGATGACATATGTGAGACATGGCTAAGTTAGACACAAAAATCCCTTTTTGCAAGTTAAAAGTAAACACCATGATTAGGAATATTTATGCATAAGTATACCATCGTTATGTGATTAAATTTAATTAAGTTGAACTATGCTTTTGTGTTAGTACAAAGTATCCTCTTTGTAAGCATGTAGAAACCTTATGAACATGACTTGTTTATATTTATGCCATGAACAAATTTAACTATACCTATGCCATGCTTATGTTTGATATTATGCCATGCTTATGTTTGACATCATGCCATGCTTATGCTAGAAATATTTATGCCATGCTTATGTTTGACATTATGCATAAATAAGAATATAGGTCCATATTGCAGTTAAACCTATGCAAGTTCACATGCTTTGATTCATGTCACCT
The DNA here is from genome assembly GCA_030737875.1 of Allium sativum. NCBI lineage: Eukaryota > Viridiplantae > Streptophyta > Magnoliopsida > Asparagales > Amaryllidaceae > Allium > Allium sativum. The sequence continues at coordinate 559,659,244 of CM060919.1, read as the reverse complement.
ATGTTACCACTATGCAAGTATACCAGTTTCTAGTATGTATTTCCAACGTCATATGCAAGTTCATGCGCTCACCTTCCCCCTCTTTGTGTATGTAATTACGTCATAAGCCTCCCCTTCGCATGGCTAAATTGGGCTTTAAAAGGTTAAGCCCAATATACATAAACGGACGTGTAAAAACGGGGGTAAATAACGTTGGGCTAAATTAATTTAATAAATGAAAACTAAAGTAAAAGGGCCCAAATTCAAGAATGGGTTGGGCCCATGATTGGTGTAACCTTTACACCATTAACTTAATAATGGGCCGCAAATATTTACATATCAACAAAGAAGAACGACAAAATATGTAAATGTAGAAAATACGATGTGTTTAACCCGAGGTTGGATTGAGTTGTGACGTAAACCTGCCCGGAACCGCCCGGCTGTCCAGTAGTCACAACAATACCTATCCAATGTAGGAGGTTAAACATGGAGCCCAATAAGGACCCGAGGTTAGACTGAGTTGTGGCGTAAGACTGCCCGGAACCAACCGGCAACAGGCATCCACAACAATACCTGTCTAATGTGAGAGGTCAGGGCCTTAATAAGACAATTAAGGCTGAGTCAGGATTGTTAGGATTAAGTGAACTAAAGACTTAATCAAAATGGAACATGCTAAACTAAACGGACTGGTGGGGGTTAGGTTAGAAAACACTTAACCAACTTAGCATGTTGGCTAGAGATAGAAAACCTAGTAACGGGGGACCCTTTTCAGCAGTAACCCTAAAAGGTGTATCAGGATACCCTGAAACTAGGCAGGGTGGGGCACGATTACTGGGCTGATTGTAAGAGGTCAAAAAACGACGGCAGTGGTGTAGCAGTGTAGGTTCTAACGGGGTGCGGGCGTGCACACACTCCGGCGCAGAAAAATAAAGCACCGGGCACCAGTAGCATACCTGTGCATTCTAAGGTTGTGTCGGGCCGCTGCCATGGGACTTGATACACCCCATGGTGGGACCAGCATAGGTAACTACGACATCGGGGGCCGTAAGACACATGTAACTATGCGAGTAGGAGCCGATCATCATAGAATGGATCACATCACCCTGATTATGGGGTGCCAGTGGGAAACTAGTTTATATGGGTTCAGAGATTAACATGGGGTACGATAGTATATTCGACCCTAGACAACTTAACCAAGTTTATAGTGCATGCCCACTTCTCGTTTATACTTATCATACCCAGTTCTTTATTCATAGACAAAACAGTACTAGACTTACTCAGGCTTTATGTCTGACTCTATTTTTCTTTCGTCTTCTTTCTTCCGTTCCCCCCCCCCAGGTCCTCAGGGAGGGAACACAGCAGCTTGACCAACCTCAACATCCAGCTTGAAGAAGAGAAATGTATCGCTTGGACTTTCCTGTTTTGAACTATGGCTTTGGACAATCCACTATGGGGCTTTTGCAGTTTATCTAAGTTTTATTTATGCTTCTTTAAATAATGTACTCAAGACAGATTATGAAAATGTTATGTTATGTTTTTGAAAGGATGTAAGACAATCATGGTGATGTTTTGTAACACGTATTTGACTTTATGAAATAAAAAGTTGTTGTTCTTCCGCTGTTTACAAATATGTGTTCTTATATCTGTCTTGTATATCTGTGACTTGTACTTATAAACCTCCACCAAAATTAGGGCATTCCCTTTGAGAGTGACCCTAACGGAGGTGGGGTGTTTCACTTGGTATCAGAGCATAGGTTTACCAGATAAGATAAAAAGTTTTGAAAATTTATTTTCAAAAAGGAAATTTAAAGAAGCATTTTTAAAAAATAAAAATATTATTTCATTTTTAAAGGCAAAGTCCACTCCCCAAAGCCATAGGTACTATCTCTTATCCTTCATTTTGAACCTATCCTTTTTGTTTCAGCATGTCCGAAGATCTTAACTTGCCGGAAGGGGTACCAATACCTGGTTGGTTTAGACGATTCTTAGAAGCAAGGGCCACTCAGCCAGGTCCTACCGTTCCTCCTCCCCAGCTGCCGGTAATCATCCAGCTGCAGCAACACCTCTTCCTCCACCTCCTCCACGAGGAAACGCGTTTGCTAAGATATGTAAGGATTTTAAAGCTATGGGAGGAAGGGATTTCCATGGAACTGAGTCCTTCGTGGCAGCTAGAAATTGGCTGAAGGAAACTGAGGATCTATTCATCATCTTTGAGGTAGAGGACAGACAAAAAGTACAATTGGCGGTGTGGCTATTGAAGGGCGAGGCTTCCTACTGGTGGGAAGTCACTAATGCTGAAAGACCAGTAGAGACATGGGAGGACTTTAGGGCAAGGTTTGAGACCAAATTTCTCTCAGATGCGGAAAGAAGTTTGCAGTTGGAGAAATTCTTATTTCTTAAGCAAGGAGACAAGACTGTTAGAGAGTATGTGAATCAGTTTGATGAGCTGGCTAGGTTTGGGCTTGACCTAGTCAACACCCCGCACAAGAAGGCTCTCCGTTTCGTCAAGGGGTTAAATGAGCCATTACATAGTTTGGCCATGACCCATATACCCATGGGGGCCACGTACGAAAGATTGGTGCAAATGGCGTTGCTGAATGAAGAGGATAAGAGCAAGAAGGAGACAAAGGCAGAAAGCTCCCAAGGGAAGAAAGAGGGTTTGCAGCCTAAGAAGACGGACTTTAAGAAAGGCGGGAAAGGCAACAAAGAGAAGAGGAAGTGCAATTTCTGTGGCAAAGTGGGGCATTTAGTAAAGGACTGCCGGAAAAAGAAGGCCAAGGAGAATGGTGGGTGCTTTTCTTGCGGTCAGACAGGCCACAGAGCTAAGGACTGCCCAAAGAAACGAGGGCAGGGGCAGGGGTCTGGATCCACTCCAGGGGCACAGGTTCATGTGCTGGAAGCGCCACCTTTGCAACAGCGAGGTACAAACACTTCTGTAGAAAGTGTAGTTTATCTTTATGATCACCCCGTTCGCACTTTATTTGATTCTGGCGCATCACACTCCTTTATCTCGTCTGCTTTAGTAGAATCTCTGCACCTAAAAACTAGTATGGTAGAGGACCCCTTAATTGTTTCAAACCCAATTGGGGGCCCAGCTCATTTGTCTATGATCTGTTTGGATTTGAAAATTTCTATTCTAAGTGTAGAATTTCAATGTAGTGCCTTTGTTTTGGGCTTTTCGGGGTATGGTTTGATTTTGGGTATGGATTGGCTATCCAGTAATGGGGCCATCCTTGATTGTGAGAAAAGGGTTGTTAGGCTCCTAACCCAGCTCGGTAATACTCTGGAAATTTCTTGTAATCCCTCGTATGCGGTTATGCTTAGTTATCTTGAATCGCTAGATGCCTCTGTTGAAAATTTGAAATCAGTTAGAGTGGTCCGGGAATATCCGGATGTCTTTGAAGAGGTGAAGGGCTTGCCTCCGAAGCGGGAAATAGTCTTCCGCATATATCTTGTAGATAATGCAAATCCCGTTGCGTTGCCCGTTAGACATATGGCTCCACGAGAAAGGAAAGAGCTCAGTAAACAGATTAAAGAGCTTCTAGAAAAGGGGTTCATTAGGAGGAGCATTTCAGAATGGGGCGCTCCAGTGGTGTTCGCTACAAAGGCGGATGGTTCACTCTGTCTATGTGTTGACTATAGGGAGCTCAACAAGCTAACGAAAAAGAATAGGCATCCTCTCCCTAGAATTGACGATTTATTTGACCAGCTTGTAGGAGCGTCTGTTTTCTCCCAACTCGATTTAGCAACCGGTTTTCATCAGCTAAGGGTGGCTGAAGATAGCATCGATAAAACGGCTTTCAGAACCCCAGACGGTTTCTTTGAATGGCTTGTCATGCCTTTTGGCTTGACAAATGCACCTGCTTACTTCGTGGACCTGATGAGTAGGGTATTTAGAGATTTCCTCAACAAATTCGTAGTGGTCTTCGTAGATGATATCCTTATCTTCTCAAAGAATGAAGAGGAGCATGCTCAACACTTAAGGGCAATCATGGAAACGTTGCGAGCCCATCAACTAAAAGCCAAATTCTCCAAATGCCACTTTTGGAGAGAAGAGGTGAGGTTCCTTGGGCACATAGTATCCAAACAAGGGTTAGCGGTGGACCCTGCTAAGGTAGTGGCGGTACAGGATTGGAAGACACCAAGGAATGCAACTGAGGTCCGAAGCTTTCTAGGACTGGCGGGTTTCTATCGAAAATTCATAAGGGATTTTGCGAAAATTTCAGCTCCGCTCACGAAATTGACCAAGAAGAATCTAGTGTTCAATTGGGACTTGGATTGCGAGTTTGCTTTCCAACGACTGAAGAGGGCTCTTACAACAGCCCCAGTTTTGACGCTGCCAGATGGGAGCAAGATGTTCACTGTTTATACGGATGCATGTGGGACAGGGCTAGGCGCCGTCTTAATGCAAGAAGGAAGGGTAGTAGCTTATGGCGGGAGGCAGTTGAAGGTGCATGAAAAGAACTACCCAACCCACGATCTTGAGTTAGCCGCCATCGTCTTTGCACTCAAGTCTTGGCGACACTATCTCCTAGGTGAGAAGTTCGAACTTTACACTGACCATAAATCGTTGAAATATCTTTTCTCGCAGAAGGATCTTAACTTGAGGCAACAAAGGTGGATGGAGTTTCTTGCCTCGTACGATTTCGAAATCTCCTACACTCCGGGCAAAGGCAACGTAGTTGCAGACGCGTTGAGCCGAAAGAAATTGACCCTAAGCCCGTTGTTTGTTGAAAGACAAAGCCTAGAGTTTATAGCCAGCTTCGACTTTAGGCCTTCCTCCGATTTCGTACCGGGCTTGCTCGCATCTCTCGAAGTGCGCCCAACTTTAGTGGATTCAGTAGGGACAGCACAACGCGAAGACCCTCAGCTTGTAGAAATAATTGATAGGCTAATTAGGGGTGAGACTTCAAGTCACCTCAACAGATACTCCATCGACGATAAGGGTTTACTAAGGCGAGATGGAAGGCTATGCGTCCCACAGATAAACGATTTAATAAAGAAGGTTCTCGAAGAAGCTCATGACTCCAAGATGACGATACACCCAGGCGGAGATAAAATGTACAAAGACATAAAAAGGACTTTCTTCTGGAACGGCATGAAAAAGGACGTGGCAGAGTTCGTTTCTAAGTGTATGGTGTGCCAACAGGTTAAGGCGGAACAGAAAAAGCCTGGCGGACTACTACATCCTCTAGAGGTCCCGCAGTGGAAGTGGGATAGCATCTCAATGGACTTCATCGATGGGCTGCCTAGGTCTAGGAGAGGCAACACTAGCATTTGGGTAATAGTGGATAGGCTTACTAAAAGCGCCCACTTTTTACCTGTCAAAAGTAAAAGAACTGCCTCATCCCTAGCATCACTTTACCTCAAGGAAATCGTTCGACTCCACGGAATACCATCTAGCATCGTTAGTGACCGAGACCCCATCTTCACCAGCGAGTTTTGGCGGAGTCTGCAAGAAGCAGTAGGAACGCAGTTATGCTTGAGCACAGCCTATCATCCCCAAACCGACGGCCAAACGGAGAGAGTGAACAGAGTTTTGGAAGACCTTTTAAGGTTATGCGTCCTTGACTTCGGAGGGACATGGGAAGACCACCTTCCTTTGGTGGAATTTGCCTACAACAACAGCTATCAAGCAACCATCGGAATGGCGCCCTTCGAAGCTTTATATGGAAGACCGTGCCGATCGCCCACTTGTTGGTGGGAGTCTACTGATAAGCTCATACTAGGACCAGATATGATCCGAGAGACTTCAGAGAAAGTGGACTTAATACGAAGAAGGATGAAGACGGCCCAAGACAGACAAAAGTCCTATGCCGACAAGAGGAGAACCGACCTTGAATTTGAAGTTGGAGACAGAGTTTTTCTCAAGGTATCACCGCTAAGGAACGTTGTTCGTTTTGGAACCACTAGAAAGCTAGCACCAAGGTTCGTAGGACCATTCCCTATCATCGAGAAGATTGGGAAAATGGCCTATAGATTAGAGCTACCCAAGAAGTTGGCTGGAGTCCACAACGTTTTTCACGTTTCACATCTACGAAAATGTCTACATGAGTCAGCTGAAGTGGTAGAGCCAAATATCCTCGAAGAGGCCGAAGTGGAACGCGAAGCAACCATAAGAAAGGTTCCAACCCGCATACTAGGAACGGAAGTGAAGAAGCTACGCAACCGCGAAGTCAAACTCGTCAAAGTCCAGTGGAGCGACGCCGAGGGAGACGCGACTTGGGAAACTGAAGCTAGAATACGCACTGCATACCCTTTTCTATTCGAGGGTACGTCCTTGATCTTTCCTTTTCCTTAAGTTGCGCTTTTATCTATCTTTTTAGGTATATTTCCTCAACCGTATCTTTTAGGTAGAAACCTTTTGGATGGAAACATGTAGTTGAAACATGTTATGGATGATGGTTGCAAGTGGTTGCAAGTGATTGCTAGTGGTTGCTCGTGGTTGCATATACACACACAATCTAGGTTTTAGATCGGCTCAGTCACTTCATATTGCATATGCATATATGTTTGCATTCGTATATGGTTGAACTTTGATGTGTGGTCATGTGAATGTTGCATTTGTGTTGAATGGTTGTGCACTCATGTAGAATCAAGAATAGGAAAATTTGCATACATAATGGATTCATGGCACTTACATAATTCGCATTAAGGAGGTCAACTGAATCAGTAGACCGCCTGATTTTGCATTAGATAAGTTCATGAACACACACACTTCGCATATGATCATGAAGCATTAGAAGTCTTTTAAGGACAATGGATACTCGTGTTTGATGGATGTGTAGATGGATGATTGAATGTTAGGATATACATTCCTCCTAACTTGAAGATTTCGGGGACGAAATCCTTTTAAGTGGGGGAGAATGTAACACCCCGAGAATTCTGTAACTATGAAATTCACAAATTAAAATATAATTAATATCAAATCAAAGAACTAAGGGAAACGGGATATGCCATTGCGTTCGTCTCGGAAAAATACGCGAAATTGAGTCCGAGTTTTCGAAAAACGGAGTCCGTATGAAGAAGATATGGCCTTCGGAAGTTTTAAATTAAATTTAAAATTCAAACAGAATTAAATAATTAAATATTCCGAAGTGGGGCCCAACGGGCCAGGGTGGAAGAACACCCGCCTGGGCCACCCAGGTCGACTGGGCTGTCGACCTGGGCTACCCATGTCGACAGGGCTGTCGACAGCCCTGTCGACAGGGGTATCGACCTGGTCGAGCCCAGTCAACCTGGCTGGCCAGGTCTGTGTTCCTCCGATTTTCTGTGGTCTGCTTTGTCACTAGGGCTAGGTGGCAAGTTTTGATTGGTCTCTCTATCGAATGAATGGCTACGATCTAACCTAGCAACATCAATGGTCCTAATCAATTCCTAACCTCTATATAAACAACCCTAGACTAAACCCTAATCTATTCATTCAAATTAAGAAGATAGCCGCCATGTTGCTGAGGAACGACTAAGAGTAGCCGCCGACTAGAGAGAGGATTAGGGAGAAATTTCTAAAGCCTAAAGCAATTCAAGCAACCTAAAGCTAATCAATTCAACAAAGGAATCATATCTCTTAATTAGAGAATTTGCCGCAATCATTGTAAGTAGAGTATTACTTTGGTATGAATAAACAATTGTATTGGTTTGTATGCTTGAATTGTGGCAATAAAATTCGTATTTGTGCGATTTATATACGTTTGGATATTTTGAATTATGTCATTCAATTATAAAGAACTACATGCGGTAGTTCTATGCAAATATACGTTTGGAATATTCGCAAATTATGTGACCTATGTTGAAGCTACATGTATGTAGTTGATTGAAATTTCATGCAAGTTTTGGGGCTTTGTTATTATGCCATCATGATGTCTATTTTTGTGCATAAATCATTTTGCAAGTAATTGAGACAAGTTTGGTTGTTTAGTTCATATGAAACTATGTTGGAATTTTGACACCATAATCCATGTATTAAGTCATGATTTTGCAAAACTTATGAATATGGCTAGGCTATGAATGATATTTGGCATAATTGAAATCCATGATTAAGTCTATCTTGTTTAAAAGAATTATATGATGACATATGTGAGACATGGCTAAGTTAGACACAAAAATCCCTTTTTGCAAGTTAAAAGTAAACACCATGATTAGGAATATTTATGCATAAGTATACCATCGTTATGTGATTAAATTTAATTAAGTTGAACTATGCTTTTGTGTTAGTACAAAGTATCCTCTTTGTAAGCATGTAGAAACCTTATGAACATGACTTGTTTATATTTATGCCATGAACAAATTTAACTATACCTATGCCATGCTTATGTTTGATATTATGCCATGCTTATGTTTGACATCATGCCATGCTTATGCTAGAAATATTTATGCCATGCTTATGTTTGACATTATGCATAAATAAGAATATAGGTCCATATTGCAGTTAAACCTATGCAAGTTCACATGCTTTGATTCATGTCACCTATGTTACCACTATGCAAGTATACCAGTTTCTAGTATGTATTTCCAACGTCATATGCAAGTTCATGCGCTCACCTTCCCCCTCTTTGTGTATGTAATTACGTCATAAGCCTCCCCTTCGCATGGCTAAATTGGGCTTTAAAAGGTTAAGCCCAATATACATAAACGGACGTAAATAACGTTGGGCTAAATTAATTTAATAAATGAAAACTAAAGTAAAAGGGCCCAAATTCAAGAATGGGTTGGGCCCATGATTGGTGTAACCTTTACACCATTAACTTAATAATGGGCCGCAAATATTTACATATCAACAAAGAAGAATGACAAAATATGTAAATGTAGAAAATACGATGTGTTTAACCCGAGGTTGGATTGAGTTGTGACGTAAACCTGCCCGGAACCGCCCGGCTGTCCAGTAGTCACAACAATACCTATCTAATGTGGGAGGTTAAACATGGAGCCCAATAAGGACCCGAGGTTAGACTGAGTTGTGGCGTAAGACTGCCCGGAACCAACCAGCAACAGGCAGCCACAACAATACCTGTCTAATGTGAGAGGTCAGGGCCTTAATAAGACAATTAAGGCTGAGTCAGGATTGTTAGGATTAAGTGAACTAAAGACTTAATCAAAATGGAACATGCTAAACTAAACGGACTGGTGGGGGTTAGGTTAGAAAACACTTAACCAACTTAGCATGTTGGCTAGAGATAGAAAACCTAGTAACGGGGGACCCTTTTCAGCAGTAACCCTAAAAGGTGTATCAGGATACCCTGAAACTAGGCAGGGTGGGGCACGATTACTGGGCTGATTGTAAGAGGTCAAAAAACGACGGCGGTGGTGTAGCAGTGTAGGTTCTAACGGGGTGCGGGCGTGCACACACTCCGGCGCAGAAAAATAAAGCACTGGGCACCAGTAGCATACCTGTGCATTCTAAGGTTGTGTCGGGCCGCTGCCATGGGACTTGATACACCCCATGGTGGGACCAGCATAGGTAACTACGACATCGGGGGCCGTAAGACACATGTAACTATGCGAGTAGGAGCCGATCATCATAGAATGGATCACATCACCCTGATTATGGGGTGCCAGTGGGAAACTAGTTTATATGGGTTCAGAGAATAACATGGGGTACGATAGTATATTCGACCCTAGACAACTTAACCAAGTTTATAGTGCATGCCCACTTCTCGTTTATACTTATCATACCCAGTTCTTTATTCATAGACAAAATAGTACTAGACTTACTCAGGCTTTATGTCTGACTCTATTTTTCTTTCGTCTTCTTTCTTCCGTTCCCCCCCCCCAGGTCCTCAGGGAGGGAACACAGCAGCTTGACCAACCTCAACATCCAGCTTGAAGAAGAGAAATGTATCGCTTGGACTTTCCTGTTTTGAACTATGGCTTTGGACAATCCACTATGGGGCTTTTGCAGTTTATCTAAGTTTTATTTATGCTTCTTTAAATAATGTACTCAAGACAGATTATGAAAATGTTATGTTATGTTTTTGAAAGGATGTAAGACAATCATGGTGATGTTTTGTAACACGTATTTGACTTTATGAAATAAAAAGTTGTTGTTCTTCCGCTGTTTACAAATATGTGTTCTTATATCTGTCTTGTATATCTGTGACTTGTACTTATAAACCTCCACCAAAATTAGGGCATTCCCTTTAAGAGTGACCCTAACGGAGGTGGGGAGTTTCACTTATGCTAGTCGACAACTGAAACCGCATGAGAAAAGATATCCTACCCATGATTTAGAATTGGCAGCGATCGTGTTCGCATTAAAGATATGGAGACACTATCTCTTGGGAGAAAGATTCGAGTTGTTTACCGATCATAAGTCATTAAAGTATCTTTTCTCTCAGAAGGATTTAAATCTCCGTCAGCAGAGATGGTTGGAATTCTTGGCTTCCTATGATTTCAATATCGCATATACACCAGGAAAGGGCAATGCGGTGGCTGATGCATTGAGTATGAGACTTGCTAGTTTAGGGGCTATGTTTCTGGAATGGAAGCAACTGGAGTATATCGCAGGGTATGATTTCAGACTAAAGTGCGAATTAGATCCAGAAATGTTAGCAAGTTTGACGATCAGACCCACCTTGGTTGAGCGGATGGTTCTAGTCAGAGGGACGATCCTAATCTATTAGAAATCATCTCCAAGTTAGAGATAGGTATCGACGAGGAGATGAACAAGTATGGGCTTGATCGAGATGGATGGCTTAGAAAGAATGGAAGACTGGTTGTACCCAACGTTAGTGGATTGAGAGATGAAGTTCTTAGAGAATGTCATCACTCGAAACTAACTATACACCCCGGTAGTAACAAGATGTATCGAAACATGAAGCAGACTTACTACTGGGAAGGGATAAAAAGAGACGTTGGGAAGTTTATATCCAAGTGCATGAATTGCTAGCTAGTTAAAGCTGAGCAAAAGAAGCCCAGTGGTTTGTTACACCCATTGGAAATTCCTGAATGGAAATGGGAACAAGTCTCGATGGATTTCATCGATGGTTTGCCAAGGACTAGATCGGGTCATGATAGCATTTGGGTGATTGTGGATTGATTGACCAAAAGTGCAAGGTTTATACTGGTCAAGTCAAATAGAACAGCCGCTAAGTTAGCAGAATTGTATATGAAGTGGATAGTGAGATTTCATGGAATACCTAAAAGTATTGTGAGTGACCGAGATCCGTTATTTACTAGTGGGTTTTGGAAGAGCTTACAAGAGGCTTTAGGGTCAGAATTATATCTCAGTATCGCATACCATCCTCAAACTGACAGTCAGACAGAGAGGGTGAATCGTATATTAGAGGATCTCTTGAGAGCCTATATATTGGATTCTGGAGGATCATGGGATGACCATTTACATCTAGTTGAGTTCGCATATAATAATAGTTATCTGGCCAATATTGGTATGACTCCATTTGAAGCTTTGTACGGGAGACCGTGCAACTCACCGTCATGTTGGTTAGAAACGTGCGAGAAATTTGTGCTAGGACTAGAAGTTATAAGAGAAACTTCAGATAAGATCAAGGTTATTAAACAGAGAATGAAGGCCGGCCAAGATAGGCAGAAGAGTTATGCTGATAAAAGACGAAGAGATTTAAAATTCTTCGTTGGTGACTTAGTGTTCATCAAGATCTCTCCATTAAAGAATGTGATTCGATTTGGTAGGAAAGGTAAGTTAGCGCCAAGATTTGTTGGTCCGTTTCCAGTTCTCGAGCAAGTTGTGAATTTAGCGTATAAAGTTGGATTACCAGACAAGATGGCGGGAGTTCACAACGTATTTCATGTTTCCCAGTTAAGGAAGTTTGTGCACGACCCTAATGTGGCTATTTCACCAGATCAGTTGGACGATATTGAGGTAGAACCCGAGGTGGCCGATTTGTATTGTCGAGCACGATACGAAGCAACTTCGGAGGAAGGTGGTGAAACTAGTTAAAGTCCAGTGGGGTGATAACAAGAATGACTATACTTGGGAAATAGAGGAGAGCATAAAGAAGTCATATCCAGAACTTTTTACCTAATAAGGTTTTAATAGTGAGAGTTATTCCTCTTGTTAGTAAACTCCATGCTAGGATAGGCTTGTTGTGTTGCTAAGTGTGTTTGATTGTTGCAAATGATTGATAGGCATGCGGGAACCTTTATATGTTTTGGTTAAGGAATTTCGGGGATGAAATTTCTTAAGGGGGGAGAATGTAGCGACCCGCATTCTACGTATCGGAGGATCATAGAATATTTATTTTATTTTCATATGAAGTCGTATGTTCGTGTAACTTTGGGAGATGACTATTGGGGTTATTTCCTATGTTCACGATTTTTGCCGAATTTTAAATGACAGTTTTGTCCCTGACGAATCTTGTTTCGCCTATAACTTTTGATTGGTAAGGAGTTTTGACCTGAAACCACTTCCATTGGATTCAGATGATGGTTTACCTTTCCGTAGAGTGGTCACATTAATCAAACGAACTTAACGTTTAGGAGATATGGCTGAAATAAGGTTTGGAAGGTGAAAAACAACATTAGCGGGATTAATAGGGTAATTAGTGTATGGGCCCATAACCCATTTCGAGATTAGGGTTATGGGGGGGCTGATATGGTTAGGGAAATCAGTTTTTATCATTTTTCTAACGGCCACTTACATCTCTTGAAACCTAGCAATGGCCACCAACCCCCAAACCACCTTCTAATCTCATTCTAATCACATATTGGCCTAATCAACACCAAATTAAAGTGTATTAGCATAGAGATCGAGGTAGAGCTGCTGTGTTGCATAGAGATTTGACGCAAATCAGAGATATTTTTAGATCTGAGATTTTATTTGTGGCTAAAGTGAGTGATTAGCATGTTTTTACATTAATTACGGCTAATTAGAGGTGATTAGTGTTAATTAACGAAATTATGCATTGTAAAAATCTGAAAAAATATGTAGAAACTCTTAAATGTCATTTTAAGCCTCAGTTAGAAATTTGGGTTAATTTGGATAGGTTTTGCTAATCGTATGGTTAAATCATGTTTAAGAGGATTAAGGGGAAAACATGGGTTTTGGGTATGTTTGATCCATATTAACATGTTAGATTGTTGCTTTGATGTTTATGGTCGTTTTTACAAGTTACTATGACTGTTTGGAATGTTTTTTGATTGCATAGAAAAGTTAGAATGGTCGAAAACGTCATCATATGGCGAATATAGCTCGTTGGAAAAGTTGCAGGGATTGGTCATAGACCCGTTCGTGAAGCACATATGGCGACCCGACCCACTGGCGGGGCGACCCACACTCACGAACCGCTCCACTTCGAGGACCACGAGTCGTTCCAGCACCACCATCAAGAGATCACGAGCCAAAAGGAGTCCATGAGCAGGTCACGAACCGAGATGGAGCATCATCACGAGCCATTCACCACAAGTGCACCCTAGGACCTAGGTTAGGACTCACGAGCCACAATGGAGCAGGTCACGAGTCGGAGCAGGAAGTCACGAACCGACCCGGTGGTCACGAGCCACCACGAACCAGGAGTCATCACGAGCCGATGTCAGGAGGGGTGAGCCGCGAACCAATGCCAAAAGGGATCACGATCCGGTCTTTGAGACTGAACAGCGAACGAACTGAATGGAAACTGAAGTGCGAACGGGATAATGACCAAAACCTGAGATGCAAAAGTAGTCCAAATGAGAGGTTGTAGCTCAAGATCCAGATGGGAACCAACGAGTTAACTTCATGATTGGGCTTTGCTGCGGGACGTGTACAAAGGGGTTATCGATGTCTATAGCTTTGATTCACCGCTGAGAGATGGATTTGGCTATGGATCAGTGCAGTGGAGTCATCATGACTTCATGGGGGCAAAGTGATCGTAACAAGGCTATGAGTCAGTGCAGTGGAGTCGCCATGACTCCAAAGGGGCAAAGTGGACATAGCAAAGGATTGTGGCTGTGGATCAGTGCAATGGGGTCATTATGACGCCCAAGGGCAAAGTGATCGCAGCAAAGTATTGGGTGATCAAAGTGGTGGATATCGTATGCTTTATGCATTGAGTGACAGCTGTGAGGTTGATTGTTATGTTTGATGTTTGCTATCACCTTGACACGCACACTCCCATTTTTCACACTTTATGTTAGTGTTACCTTACTGTACATCCTGTTGTGCTAACTCTTTGGTTGCAGGTCCAGGTTCAGGTATGATTCTTTTACCTGTTATTTGTTCATCTTAGAGATGTATACTTGCTAACACTCATACCAGACTGTTGTCTGACCCAGAGTTTTATGTTTCTTCTTATTACTCTAGGTGCTTACACGAGTAGAATAGAGACAGGTTAGGTGGTTGCACGAGTAGTTGTGCCGGAGACGAGCAGGAGACTCCCACGTACTATTAGCATATATTCTCCCTGTGTTGTTGCTGGTCACTCCTTTGGGCATTAGTAGTGTACCTTTCCTTTTTTGCTTTAGAGACAGTATTTTAAAGTTGTAATAATGATGGTTTGGATCATAAGCTGTATTTTGGATTCCGCTGCTATGATGGTATAGTTTTCAGCTTATGCACTGTCTCGCCTGTTTTATATCAAGTTATGTTATTATTATATTTTATTCCATGCGCTGTGAGATATACTACAGGTTCTTTGATGATTTATAGTTTCAAACCCTTTTCCTTTGATGATCGTCCCGTGCTAGTCGGGCATTGGCACAGCGCATTTCAAGGAAATGTCGGTTGGTTCGGGGTGGGCCGTCACACCTATATATTTGTTTTTCTTTTTGTATGTCTTTTTGCTTCCTCCTTTTTGTATGAGCCCGGATTTTTGTGGTATGTTGAGTGTTCCACTCAGCTGCCTTTTTGTGAGCCACTGGAGAAAGGAGTTTTTTCTCCTTATTTTGTTATATATTTTGTCTTTTAAAAAAAATAGACAAGACAAAGGGAAACATAGTGGGTGGCTTGAAATACCTAGATTTAATTCAAGCGCTTGAACACCCCTATGAAGTAAGGGAACCACTTATAGTGAAAGAAGTGCCATAGAGATGGCTTGATCAAGTCGTGCCATAGTTCCGCTACGCCGAATGGAGTATTCTTGCAATCATAATGGAGCTAAGTAATAAAGTATGTTAAATAACTTTAGAAACACTATTTACAAGCGTGGAGTTTTGATAAATAAACACAAAACACAGAAACAGTGATGTGTATTATGCAGCTATATGTAAACATGCACAATACATGGAATGCAAGAAAATATACAGTAATAGCTACAAACGAAACGTTATTTTTTCATTACTAATGTCATTTATACACAAAATCAAACAGCATGTTGGTACAAACACAACCACGACCTGTCTAGGACTCAACTAAAACAAAAATACGGATCGATGATTGCTAAAATGATAAAAACAAAAATCAAAAGTATAAAACTCGTTTGTTTCTTCCTATTTCCTCTTTTTATGCACTGCCGTTGTTGATTGGTATCTTTCTCTTCTTAGAATCCGTGCCACTAAAGACTCCATCGTGTAAACAAATATTAGGTTTGAAGCTAGGAATTGTGACATGGACTTTTCGAGTTTCCTTCTTCATTCCATCTTCTCAGAATTAGCTTCAAGCGTCTTAGCAATTCACTTCTAGTCATTCTGATCATGAACCTTTGTCACCATAACGTCTTCTCCCTAAGGCGCAAAAGGATCTTTTAAGTCCTGCAATGCTGCTGTCTGGTGAAAGTTCGATCGAAGGCTAGAACTAGAACTAGGATGGAGCTCTAAATCTCTACGGAGACGACGTTGAGGTGGTGAAGATGACAACAACTCTATAAGCTAGGGTAGAAACGACAAAGATGGATGATCTACAAGTTTGTCAACACAATTGTATGGCTTTGTAAAGGATTTAGGAGTAAACCGGGGTTTTGGAGCAAGGGAAAATGGTGAGAAATACCTACACCCAAGGTTTGGTCATGAACATCTACTGCAAACTATCCCTCGTTCCCTTCTTTCCTGCTCGCTAGTTGGTCACGAGAGGGCTTCGAAAATGAGAGTAGCTGGGAAATGAGAAGTCAACCCTTAAAAATGTCGGAGAACCTATTGTTGGGCCTGGAGACTGAGAGAATGTTTTCCAGGGCCCCAAGCGGTTTTGTCAACAAGAGATTTGGCATCAGTAGCATCAACAACGACTTTAGCAGTTGTAGCTTCAATAATAGTCTACTCTCTCCTTTCATATATTTTTTGGTCAACTGGGAGAGCCTCTATAGAGTCAACATCAAAATAAGCAGCAATCAATTCGTCGTTGGAACGTTGATCCTTTTTCGTTTGCAAATATGGTCAAAACATCCTTCTAGACGAGAGCGAGAGCCCGAGGGACTTAAGCCTCCCACCACTTTAAGCTCCCCTTATTCATCGTACAACAAGTATAGAAAATTCAGCTTGGTCTCATCCAAGTTCTTTATCTTTTTATTGTACTTCTCTTTAGGTTCCGAGAGATTCTCTCGAGTAATGCAGAGATTAATGTTAACTGCGGCCTTGGTCGATGCAAGCTTTACTCATTCTTTTTGCTTATGGACTAAAGCAATCGTTGTTGCTTGTTCGACAATGATTTGATCCTGAGACTTAATGGTTTCACCCTCAGTTGAAATCTCCTTGGTTAGACAATGGTTTAACCTAGGTCCTTGATGGTTCCACCCTTTGCTGTAAGCTTCCCCTTTAACTTATAGGACTCCTTGTGAGCCTTCTTGAGCTAACTGTTGATCATGATAATTTCTCTAACATAGGTTTGATCTCCTCTATAAGCATCTAATTGCTTGTTTTTTCTCTCAATGGCGGTGTTACTCTCTCTTTTAATTTTGGATATCTCCTCATCACGATCCTTAGTCCTTTTATCATGATTAGTTTTCTCCAATTCAGACGTCATCGTTTTCCCATAACATTGGAGACTAGTTGTCACCAGTCTATAGAAATCATTATTCACCGTCTTCTCCTACACGGTAGTCACCTAGGAAGCTATTGTTGGCATCTTCTTTCAAATTCAAGTACTAGTGACTTCTGTAACTTATCTGTATTCTAATCAAAATTTCTAATCTAGAAACAGTAAATCAATAATCATCATAAAGATGCAGACCAAGTTAAACCGAACCATTATAAAAAATCCATCTTCTATGATTTTTCTATTACTTTTTAACTTATTGCCTTGTAATCTCATCTTAGGTTTGATCCATTTTTGGGTTAACTATAATTTTAGTATGATAGTAAATGACGCTATGTATCCTTAGCATTAAAAGGGCACGACAGGATGACACATCTACAACAAAATGTGGGTTGGAACTATCATAATCTATAGTGTGTGCTAACTCAATTAGATGCCAAAAGCAACCGTCCTCGAAAATAACTATTGTTATTGTAATACAAAAATTGTATTTGTCAAGGTTATATGTGTTTTAATATGTGTGTAAGATTAATTTTAACATAATTACTATAGCCATTACCTTAAATATATGTAATATTTCCATTTATACATTGTTACATTATCAAAAGTTTATGATGCTCATATTAACATTGCAAATTTATCCATACATCTTTCGTCGTTATTTTATATCATCTGACCTGCATATTTTAACAAATCAAGCATTCATAAGTATTTCCTTTTTTTTTTTTTTTTTTTTCTTCTTGGGGTTTAACCAAGTATTTGTGATTAAGATGAAGGCTTATGATCATAGGATTTCATCACCTTCTTCTTCCTCCTCATTTTTCTTCAACGTGCTACGTGCATGCTTTGTTCATCGCAATAACAACTTTGTCATTTTATATTGGATTAATAAGTTGATGTCATTATTATGCACTTCAAATATAAAAGCTTAATTGGACATGTTTTGGTTAGATTAGAGTTGAGTTTTTTTTTTTTTTAAAAAAACATGTGTATAATACTATGGCTAGCATTATATTCTATGATGAATAAAACAAAAATAATTGTTACTACTTCTATCATACTGAAAATTTAATTAGCCATGCTCAATTTGGGCATTATTATAGAATAATCATTTCTTATCTCTTTTTAATCATCTTTATGTCGTGCAAACTTTCTACTTTTGGATATATTGTGAATATAATAATGCATTGGATCATGCATGGACTTCAAGAGTTGGCATCTTAACTCGATCCAGATCGGCCCATCAATTTGGTATTGATCCCTTGATTGGATTGTTACCGATCCCTATGTATTATAGGGGGTCATAACTTCAAATCGGGTAGATCATCGAATCGTCCTCATGGAATTTGGTCGGATTAGGTAAAAGCATCAGGGATCGAATCGGTTGGATCTATTAAATTTGACATCTTGGCTTTTGATTGATCACATTCTCGGGCATTGTGGATCAGTTGAGGCACAGATAAGGAGGGCAATTAGGCGGGTCTAGGGTCTAAATCCTCTTGATCCGCCCTTATTTTGACTCATTTAGACCCGCCCCATAGGGTCTTCGGGGCATGTAGACCAGCGACCCGCTTTTGAAGGCCCGGGTCTAGGGCACGACTAACCCGCCCCAATCTGACCCGCATGATTGAAACATCACTAAAACAATTTATAACTATAATGATTAATTGTTAATCTTCATAGGTATACATGATTGTAACTTAAATATTATATTATTTCAATCAACAAACTACAAAATTTTCATAGTATTAAGTTGCATCAATGATAATCATGCAATAACAATTGCATACATTTTGAACTATTATTTTACAACTCATTTTATTATATTATCTTATTATTGTGAACCCATTATAATATGTAATCGGACAAGTTATTTCTGTCTAACAATTACATAGTATCACTATAAGCTCATGTATTCATTTATTTTTTATGCACTCCGTGACTTTGACTGTGATCTCTGACGTATCACACAGATGTTTTCAAAGTTTACGTCAATTGAGATGTTAGGCGAGAAGTCGACTCTTTTCTGTCTAACAATTACATAGTGCAACTTGTTTATATTTTCAATGGTTGACAGGGCATTGTGGCGTACAATTTAAGTCTTTTTCGTACAAGCTGCGAACAGAGTGGGTGTAGCAAATGTGTACTACAGAGACGGGTCCTAATTGTATTCATGTACCGCCTGCATGCATCACACACTGCTTCTAAAACCAGCGGCTTAATTCTAATACCAGCGGCACGGAGAAAGTCCGTACGACGTTACGAATAAATAAACCGTTTTATTTTATTCATCGATTCCTCGAATCCAACGCTTAGTATTCGTGACGTAATAAAATACGAACTTTTGGAATCTTCTTTCCTCTCCTCTTTTCTTTTCTTGTCCCCCAAGTCCTCGCTGTCAGCCACCAAATCCATTTTCGATATTTCAACCATTCCAAGCCTATATAAATCTCCCTTCGCCATCCATCTTCTCATCACTTCAAAAGCTGGTGAATTAATTAATTAAAGCGAGCAATAATGTGTGGTGGTGCTATTATTTCCGATTTCATTCCATCTCGTTCTCAATCCGCTACCTCTTTCTGGTCCGACTCCACTTCCTCTAATCAAACGCCCAAAGGTAACTTCCCTTCTTTTGCAAATCGACTAAAATCCATACTGAGTATTCTGTATTCGGATCAATTTCAACAGCAGCAGCGAGGAAAAAGGGGGAGCGAAAGAGCCAGTACCGTGGAATAAGAAGGCGGCCATGGGGGAAATGGGCGGCCGAGATCCGCGACCCTCGGAAGGGGGTTAGGGTTTGGCTAGGCACGTTCGCCACCGCCGAGGAAGCAGCACGCGCGTACGACAGGGAAGCACGTCGTATCAGGGGCTGCAAAGCGAAGGTCAACTTTCCTAACGAGGACTTTCCTGCTCAGAGCGTGGAGAGGTTGCCGCCTAAGGAGTTGAAGGCGAAGACGGAGGAGAGTGGCGGTGCGGTGGCGATTGACCTTAGGGAGGAGCTTATGGCCTACGACAATTTTAACGATTTGTTTGGGCTCCAGTTTGGTGATTACGCTGGGGTTGAGACTGATTTTGGTGTCGTGAACGATGATGTTGCCGCGGAGGAGTCGGCTTTAAAGCTGTGGAACTTTGATGGATTTTGATCATGCCGCCTCCTATTCTTTTTTATCTGATTTTGCTTTTTGCCTTCCGAATTTATTTTGTAAATATAGCTCTACTGTTTTTCTTTGCTTTCGGGGGATTTCGTCTATGGATCTCCTTGATTTAATCCTTCGATTGTTTGTCTGTAATCTCCTAGATGAATTGTTTAAGCTCGGATTTATTATGAGAAAAAAGTATATTATTTGATGTATGAAAATTTGATTTTTGAAAAGGTTATCGCTTCATCTTTGAATTATACGAAAGAACCCAATGCATATAAAATGCGAAATGCATGCATTTGGCCTTGCTTTTCTATTTTGGCGGGTAAAGGCAGACATTTTCTACATGCTCAGTCCAGTATGAAATATATATGAGTATGTTTAGCTTAGGAAATTGTGTGTTTTAATAATGTGAATTTAGTTCATCGATAGCAGAATGTTTGGAAAAAAAAAACATAAGGTGTAACTTGTACAGACAGGTGTTTATATTTTTGCTATGTGGTTATTACATGCGCTTTTTATTCATGCAAGCATACATTTGTGCAGGTATTGAAATTAAGTTGAAGAAATATGGTCAATAATACTAAAATATTTTTTATACGTAATCCACAGAGATAGGTTTAGGGTATTTTGCAACCAATGAAGGTAAGACAGGAAAAGGAAAAGCGTATATATATTATGTAGTTGTTATTCAAGAATTACCCATGGGTGGTTATATATGTTGTTGGCGCAAACGTATTGTAGGATCATTATGTAAAAGTTTTCGCAAGTTAGCAGTAAATGGTATTTTGATTTCAAATGTAAAATGACTTTTGAGAACAATGTTTAAAAAATGGTTGAAAAAAAATATAGTAGAACAAAGCAAATATAGGTGATAGTGTGGTAACGTGTAAAACGTTGTAGATTGAAGTAAGTGACAGACCAACTTCGTAATTTATTCTCTTAAGCTAAAATGTAAAGTGCAAATCATACAGAAACAGAATACTAACTTGAGAATTGAATGCTTTAACAAATGCGGCAAGAAAGGAAATGAAAACTTATGCTAGCAGGTAAATTATACAGAGTGCATGCAACTAATTATTAAAATCTTAAACTTTGAAATTTTTACACACTAAACTCATACTCTATTGTTATTTCCATTTCATACCGCTACAGTTACTGTAACATACATGGTAAATGAAATAAAACATGATAAATACTGAAACGATATGACTTAAATACAATTAGCCTAACAACAACAATTATAGCCTAGTTTGTACTCAATTTTCTTATAAAATCAACCTTTTTTTAGCTGAAATGGCCAATTTAAGGATTAGAAACTGCTGACAGCTCGGCATCTTCAGGCGGGAATATTTAGATCAAATTTTACACTTCTCCTTTCAGTGCTCTCAGCTGATTCAACATTGCTGCCAACACCAGTGTTTATGTTTATATTTGTAGGTGAGTCAACAACATGATTGCGAGTAGTACCTGCAGCTTCAAGCATGCGGGATTTGTTGTGGCCACCTAGCGCTTGACCCAAAGCGAATACCCTGACTTAAGAAAATAAGAACATCACATGTAGAAAGGAAAATGCACATAAAGCATCTTGGTCGGACACATTAGTTTCAATGGGCAGAGTTTAACAAACCACGACTTAATTCTTGGCACCCTCATTGCTGCAATATCAAAGGAAATGCAAAACATATTCTAAATTACAGCACTAATAAGGCTTGAAATCTCAGAATGAGCAGTCTTGATTTCTAAGTCGTGTCTGCATCACTCCAATCCTATGGCTCTTGAATTCACCTTTCTATTTCCACTCTATATGCTGGTTCTTTTTATTGGCATACTTGCTAGCGCTTTGGAAAATTACAGTCATGTACTAATATAATTTATACACATACAAGCATTTGTAAACGGATTAACATATGTTGCTAGCGTTTAAAACTTACTACCATGCTGAATTTAATTTACATTTCAATGTAACTTACATCATGCCAAAATGATTGCTTAACATAACTGCCTTATATCAAAGACTGGAAATTTTTAATATTTTAGAACATCAAATATCAGTTTTTATAATAATGGTACATAAATCTACACAGACGCCGACTCTAAATAAATATAGCTTGGCTAAGTTTGTATTTCCTATATTCTTATCGGCTGAGGTTGGTATGAAATATCCTCCAAGTCTCGTCGCTACCTTGTTAATTTCTTTATCGATGGGATTCGATTATGATGATGAATGGAATTGAAGTTTTGAGCACTTGAATTCAGGAATGTGGATGAATTAATGGAGAGAATTTGGTTTTATGAACTGAGGGTTCATTAGTTTAGATGATCATTATGCGAATGATTCACAATACCAAAAAAATGCAGAATGTGAATAAACATAGAAGCACACATATTTTATGAAGGAATAAACTTGTGATGCAGGACTGGAGTATTCAAACCAAATGCTGCCATTTTGCACCAATAATTAACACTGAATAATTATTTCTTCAAATATTAAATTATAGTAACATGCATTGTAGCAAATTTTTCCATATAATAGGGAATACAATATCAGTAAATAAGTATTAAATGCATTCATTATTTACCAAAATCACTTGTTTAATGCATGAATACTGGAAAAGGATGCATATGCATTTTCCATAGTAAATGTGAATTAAAATGAATCAATGTTTCAAACAAACATCAGAGCTTTGTATACAATGATATACAATGAAATGTCTGAAATTAACATAAGCTTCCAGTGTTAGTATGGTAACTGTGCACTACATTTTTGGATAGACTATGTTGAATATTTTCATTAAAATATATTTCATATACTTTTTTCTAAAACTCTTATGTTCGATGTATTTAATGCTAAAATTTATATCGTTGTTGGCGTAAATTTTTACCGAATCTGTTCTCATTACTCAGTTTGCCTATTATATTAATCGCCCCTTTAAAGTGGCGTGAATGTAGTATTTTTAACAACCCAATTCAAGTCTATATAAAATTGAAAGAGTAAAAGGAAAAGGAAAAAACCCTCTAATAACAGCTTCATAAAGTAGTTTTAATTAAGTACAGAAAAAAGTGAGTATTAACAGTTGAGAATATAAATTTAAAACCTAACAATTATATAAGAATTAATTTTAGTAAATAATTACCAGTAATCATAATCTTGGCTGCCTGTTGTTATAGAAAATAACCATCATCTGCATAATCTCCATTGCTGATCTGATATAATCGTATGCCAAACTGAAAACTATAATGAAAAAAATGCTTAAGAATAAAGTCAGAATTTACTTAAGAAAGATGCATCATTGAATTAGTTGAAGAAACATTCACTTTCACCTTACATTCCTCCGCTGCATCCAAACCTTGTTTTGCATATCCTACAAACTTTGGTCGGTTTATACTTTGGTGCGACTCTACCATGAATGCTAGTGGAATTTTTTTTAGCACATAATTGTGGCTGCCTCCAGAAAAGAAACATTTCTATGAAGCTACACAGGGTTCAACTGAGCTGTTGGATAGTACAACTAAGGCATAGGCGGGAGTTTCTAGTTTAGCATATACATTTTCAAAGTGAGGAGAAATGCCAAAAGTAAGCATGCTTGAAAATTCTATTCATCTACATTTGAAAGGAAAAAAAATGATTCCTGCTGAATTTGATGGCTACAAAAATAAACACCTTAAGGTTGAAGAAAATTTAATGTCAAAAGCGTCGATTTATTTGATGGAATAGAATATTATAAAGAGATCATTGTACCGTTGCACTATCCATCCAAATGCGAGCAAGTTGTTTAAGTAGGTAAGGATTATCGTCCCATAGTCTTTGGTGTACGCATTAAGCAAGGAAAATTGAGATGAACCCCTTCTGATCTTCCTACACATAAAACACTCTTTCAAGAGTTCGAAAGGTCTGCAACTTTTTGTGCAAACTGGGTCAATGTCCTGCAAGTAGAATAAACTTTTAAGTGATAGCAACCAAGCACTACCCATAATCTGGAAACTGAGTCCATATCCTGCTTATCCAGTTACCAAATATCACCGATAATTATGGGAACATGAAGTAATTAACAGTTGAAAATAACAACATAAAACGAATACGGGTGAGGGGAAGTGGAAGTTACCTAAGCTTTACAGATATAAAATGAATACGAATCGAAAATATATAGTTTTATAGATGAATTTGACCTAATGCCATTTATAAAGGAAAGGATAATGATGTGGTTGGTATAATATTAGGACAGGCAAGGCCTTGCCCAAAAAATATATTATGACATGCATATAAAATAAACAAAAAAAATGTAAAAGCTCAAACTGTAGTAAAGAAAAGATCGAAATGCTAGCACTTGAATTTGTTAATTTGGTGTAAATATATGTTTAATCCTACCACTGTAGGCAAACTTAACTTCATTTTCAAATACAACTTTTACTAGTTGGCTGCTAGGTTAAAATTATAAATCATCACATTGAGATAAATCTTTAACTGCAAGTTTGTTGTGTTACAAAAATTAGCATGAAGTGCAAATGTTTTCTCCGGAGACTTCAAAATTTTGTACTTCAATCCTTAAAAGTGCATTAGTAGGGGGAAATTTTAGTCAAATCAGTATTTGTAGGAAATTATATGCACAAAAGGAGCAAACAGAAAACATAAATTAGAAAAGGAAGAGTTGTTAGTTGGTATAATTATTTCAAATTGTTAAATGCGTAAAAAATATGAATGAGGAGATGAATCAAATCAAATCGTGAGCACCTAGGTACACAGGATCATAGCCGTTTGAAGTAAAAAAGTATGAGCTAATCAATATAAATGTAATAATACAAACCTGATGGAACCATGGAATATACTTGTGGTATCACAAAAAACTAACAACCTGTTCAAGGTAATTGGAATTTAGAACCAACAACTGAGTGTACGATCTTACCATTAATTGCTTGTGTGGTAACCCCTGCTTCTGATTCAAATTGTTTGTTATTTTCAAGCATTCACACACTCATTGAAGATAAAATCTACAAAAGTATAGTTATTATTAGATTGGATCTTATTTACATTTGGTATACTTTTTAATAACAATATATACATAATAATGCTAAAACCCCCTATTTTTGGGTTATTCAGAATAAAATGTATACGAAGAAAGACTACAGAGAACTGCCTATTGATAATGAATAAATAATAGCTGATAAGGCGTAAAAGCAGGAATTTCGCTACTGTAGTTCATGCCAGGGACAATAATCGGGTTAGAAGTGGAGGAAAACCATTTTATGTCAGCAAGTGCCATTTTTCCCCTAAAGGCGACTTTAAAAGAATGATACTCAGATGAATTAGGCGCAACGAAGATATGATTAGACCTCGTAACCGGGGAATGATTATCGATATAGTGTGGCAAATATTATTGGATGGCGTAGGCTATTGGTGAAATAGGGTATCGAGCCAAAAGTGGTAGCAGTAAGAGAATTAGCAAATTCAAAATGGGGTGCATGAAAATGGAAGAAAGAGAAAATTGGTTTCAGGAAACGTGGATCTAGGGTAGAGATGGGGAAATTGGTCGGGATGGCATGGAGGAGAAGAAGAGCCTGATATCCAAAATTATTATGAAGTATAATTTACCAAAAGCTACAATCGAATACGTAGTGCACCAAGGCATGGAAACTCTATAATTTACCTATTTTGACTATCTGCCTAAAAGAGATAATAGAAACAACATCACCTAATATTCGTATAGGATGTCATAAGAGCTTTTAAATTAATTTTTCAGTATCAGAAGTAACTTGGTAATGGCATGAGTCAATTCAATTCAGAATATCAAATGATAACAACTATTCTGTAGTCTTACCGTTGGCAAAGTGTGTTTCAATCCCTTAGCGTTATCACTAAATTACAGAAGCATTGTTGATACTCTCTGGCCTCCTGACTCAAACAATACTGCGTCAACATTATGAGTTACATTAGATTATATAACCTTAAGAAATTCCTCATTATCTTCCAACATATGAAGGCAAACATGGGTATAAGTAACCAGTAAATGGTTATTGTTCCAGAAATATAGTAATGGTGTGGTCTGTAATACTAACTGGCTTCATGGCTGGTATACAGAGTTGATTCAGTCGTATTCTTTTAATTGCTTAATAACTGGTGATAATTACAATTTGAGCAAGAAGGAAATCAACCATTTAAAGATATACTACAATTTGAATCCGCACGTAAGAATGGCATGTATGTATATTAATGAAGTGTTCAAAAAAAAAAAAAAAAAATACAGCGTAGAAGAAGAAGTGAAAGAATCAGAATAAAGTGGTTGGTGGAAAAAGAAAAAATTATACGAACACAGATTTGGTGGGCAGTTGTGGTGAAAAGGCAACGGCTTACAACTGGGAGGGGAGAAAGCAATCTACTGGCGTCGGACGTGGCGGATCTGAGGAGCTCGGATGCTGATGCGACATCGGTAGACGGGCAGATGTTAAACGACGATTATTAGGGATTTGGTATCGGTTGGTTTTTCAGAAGGGAAACAGAGTGGGAAACGCGGAAGATGTGAGGGGAAAAGGCACAAACTCGTTGTCGAAGTCACGTGCGGTTGAAGAACTTAAAAAAATAATCCAGGGGAGGTACGAGATTCCAGAAAGATTGAAAAGGTGAAAGCACAGCTGGTCCACGTAGGATAGGGATTAGTCCTGTTATTATGTTTAAGTAATAGAATAGATTACTTAAGAAAATAAATGAAAATGAGTGCAAACAATTGGTCCAATATCTGTTTCCATCTAGGCCATTTCTGATGATAAAAGGTACACCATTTGGACATTGTGACTTGACATTGTAACTTCGTAGCCTGAGCAGAATTTGTTAAAACAGACATTGTGAACATGTAATCACATGCCAGTAGAAAGATATCCCAAAAAAAAAAAAAAAAAAACAAAAAAGAAAAAAAAAAGGACACACTTGCATTGGGATACTCGCAACAAAATAACACCTAAGCATCTATGTAACCAAACAAGTACTCGCAACAAAATACACAAATAAAAACAAACGGTTGGTACAATAGTTGATACCTAATACCTTAGAATAATTAGTTGTTTGTAAACCTGCTATAAATTTGAGTAAGACGGCATAATTGAAAAATGTATTTTAAACATTCATATAAGTTACATATTGTGAATGCATAAGATCAAAGAAATTCAAAAGAAAAAAAAAACATCATAAAAAATCTGTTAGAAAAAACTAGCAAATTGTACTACGAAATTGACAATCACAACAATTGAGATTGTCAAGTTAAACTGCGTTTATAACAACGACAGAAAAAAACAACCGAGCGTGCAATTTAAGGGACAGTATAAAAATCGTAATCAGCAAATAAGAAAGGAGATCCTTTCAATTTTGTCCGAGTCCAGAATACAGAGATATGTTTCCTTAAAACAATATTGCTATCGTACGCACTGTCTGACGTAATTGCAATTAATATGGGAAGACACCCCCAAACTTCGGATTATTCAGGAATAATCCAAATTTGGGATTATTATGGAAAGACTCGTTAAACTTCGGATTATTTTTGACAATCAATCATTTATCTTTTATATTTTAATTGCAACACAATTTACATAAGATAATAAATTCAAAAAATTCTGTATAATAAGACAAGCAGTATATCGGTTTTATATATTATACTTATTCATTGTAAAACCAACTCTAAGTATAGCTTTGTATCAGCTGTAAAATCATAAAGATGAATGATTATACATTTTTGGGTAGTATAAGATAATTTGATATATCAAACAGTGGTTTAGTTAAATATATTTATACAGTTTGAAAAGACTACAACAGTAAATTTATAACGCAGTTAGAATAATATTGAAGCATTGCTGTTAAACCTTGTAAATTTTACGAAAATTTTCATAATCCAACGCAATACACAGACAATCAGCATACACAAACAATTAACAATCATTAACAACGTATCCAAAAAGAGTACAAATAAATAAATTCATCACGTCTATAAGGATCTTGTCCATTGTTCACCATCAAGCATGTAGGGTATTAGCAATTTTAGGATTTTACCTTGTTTTAGAATTTCGACTTGTATGAGAAGATCAAATTGTTTGAGAAGATCGAATTAGGACTCTAGGGTTTTACAGAATCGCATGTTTTGAGAAAAATGAGTCGTAGATAGGCAAGTGTTTTTTAAATTATCTTGGAAACTAATTATTCACGGCCTGTGTCCTAGAAATAAAATTTTAACATAAAGGAGGCCCTTTAAGTGAAAATCCCCCTATAAACTAAGTTTAAATTATTTTACGAAATTTCAATTTGTTTTATAAAACAGCGTATTTTCAAAAACAATTCAAAACTAAGTGTTCTTCAAAATTCAAAGAGATTTGTTAACATCGAGCTCCTTTGTATGTCAACATACTAGTTAGTAGCTTTAAATTTTAAATTTGAATTATAGTATCATTTCATCATTTCTCTAGTTGATGTGCTAGTAGCTCTGGAAATCTAGTGGGAGCGATTAATAACCTCGGAAATCTAAGTCACTCTACCTTGAGGTTTAGTATTCTTAAGGTAAATCGAGATTGTATATCAAATTTGTAAATTACTCTATACAAGATTTGTGCGGGACTAATTGTAGGAAAATCCGAACCCGTATAAAGATCATGTTGCATTATTTCCATTTACTTTACTATATTCACTTTTATCTATGTTTTGTTTATGTAATTATATCCGTGATTGTTAATTGCATCATCTTATGTATAATCTTAAAAGATTTCGAAAAGATTCACATACATCAGAAAACATTATTCATCCTCTCTCTTTAGCGTTAATTTATCCTCAAGATCCTTATTCTACATTCCAACATTTGGTACCAGAGCACTGATTTTAAAAGTAAATCTTATTTTTAAAAATTCATGAGGCTACCAACACTAGTAATAGTTTTGCTAATACTATTGGTAATACACTTGCTAGCAACTCATTTGTTGAAGGTCAATCAAAGCAAGACCCAATACTTAGTGTTAGTAATTTTGCTTACTGCTATGGTAGAATGAAAACTTATCTACAATTAATTAGAGTAAATTTCTGGAATATCATACAAATTATGCACATTAAACCCGAAACAAATTTTGCACAATGGATTGCTGATTAAAAGGTTGTTGCACAAAATATTCAAAAGCCATAAATATCATGTATTGTCCACTAGATATAAATAAATTTAATAAAGTAATTGTTGATGGCAAATAATGTCGTAAACACCAAAGATTCCTATTAATAGGAATAGTTAATTTGGTCGCAAGACTAAGTAAGAGAAAGCGGTAAAGGACACAAGAATTTATAGTGGTTCGGCCGCGGATTAGGCCTACTTCCAATTTGGAAGGATTTTGAACTTTTATTAATCACTTAAGAGCTACAAGGTAGAGCCATGCTCATTACATTCACTTTTATAATTGTCATATGCTAGGTATTTGGGAAAAATAATATTTAATTCTCCTTCTTTCTTAAAGAGGAGAAGCCATTAATGGAGTTCAAGAAGCTCTAGGAAGGACTCAAGTGAGGAAAATCCAACCTCCTTGAAGTGTGAGGTCATGGGCTATTT
This sequence comes from Allium sativum, assembly GCA_030737875.1. Taxonomy (NCBI): domain Eukaryota; kingdom Viridiplantae; phylum Streptophyta; class Magnoliopsida; order Asparagales; family Amaryllidaceae; genus Allium; species Allium sativum. Next base: position 559,629,710 of record CM060919.1, on the reverse strand, counting down.
ATAGGAGTGGGGGTAGGTAGGATTAAGTAGTAGTAGGTAGAAATAGGGGACCCCTTGCAGAATTTTGAACCCACCACCTGCGCGCCTCATAATTTCGAACCCGGGCACGGGTTTGAAATTTTGAACCCAGGCGTGGGTGCGAAATTTCACACCCGCTGGGTTCAGAATTCTGAATCCAGGCTTGGGTGCGAAATTTCGCACCGGCTGGGTTCGAAATTTTGCACCCATTGGGTTCGAAATTTCTAACCCAGGCATGGGTTCGAAATTTCGAACCCATGCACGGGTGCGAATTCTGCATCATGCCTGGCGCGAAGTCCTTCTGAGGGGCGCGAGGATTCCCGGAACCGGGTGACTGAGGCTCGTAGCTCCTTCGGGGTCCGAGGCCTTGGTTTGCGGATGTCTTCCAGATGCCGTGAGGTTACAAGCGATGTAGTCCCTTCTTGATCCTGTTTCCTTCACTCATGTGTGTCCCTTTTCGACCTCAGCTTCACGTGGTACGTTGGGTTGAGCGTGTCTAATGCTCTCCTAGGAACCGGACCAAAAATTCGGTTAATAGTAACCATAAATAGGTCTGCATATGATAATTGGAGAATATTGCTAGGTACACATGAAGGAACAAGTAACGTTAAATAGACTAAAATTTTTATGTTAACAAGTCAGTTTTAATTATTCAAAATGAATCTAATGAGTCCATATCTGATATGCTTAGATTCCAAGACATAGTACACTCACTTATTGCACTGAATTTTTTTAAAAAGGACTAAGCTAGAAAAGTCCTCAGATCAATTAATTTTAAATGGAATCAAAAGATTCTTGCAATTAAAGAGTTTAGTTAATTAGTACTTTAATGCATTTTGGAGTAGAAAGAAATCCATCATATTCAACACAACAACAATAAATGAATCAGATTCATATAGTGAAGAAGATGAATAGATTGCTTTCTGCGAAACATTAGAAAAATTCTAAAATACCGAAAACGGAATAACATCAAAAGAAATGACCAAAAAAGTCAGGAAATGAAAGTCGAAGTAGAGCTAGTATAAGATGCTATAACTTTGTTGATCCAAATCCTTTGAAAGAGACTATCCACGTCCTGAGGGATTGAAAACCACATCAAACATTGATTCATCTAGAAAACGAAAAAGAATTTATACTGCAACAATAGATGATTCTGGCTCATCCTCAAGTGACAATGATTCAGATATTGAAAATGCCGATATGTGCTTCATAGCCATGTACAAAAATTGATCATAAAATGATACACATTTAGTATAAATATATTTTTTAATTTTTTTGGATGAATGATTGATTGGTTGTTAAGAGTTATCATATAAAATAAAAAATAACATTATTCGAACATTAAGTACTTTAACGTTTTATATTTTAAAACAAGATTATAGAATATATTTAAAATAAATTCCAAACAATATGTATATATATAATAGAAATAAGTTTGTATATAAATTTAACATGTATGTTGACATATATCACGTGTATATGTCAAATACCCCACAAAAATTTTGAACCCATGGGGCTCGAATTTTCGAACCCCTTGAGGTTCTAAATTTTGAACCAAGTGGATTCGAAAATTTCAAATCCGTACTGGAATAAGAAGGGAGCTTTTTCCTTTTATAAATGCCCCCCTCACTTTTTTCCTCCTAAATTTTCTTTCTCTGGCCGCCATTGCTGAAAGCTTCGAACCCGATAACTTCAAACCGGAAAATTTTGAACCAAATTAGGTGAGACCTTGGCTCGAGGTGGTGAGAAAAGGAGGAGGTCGAAGGGCCATAGCGGAGACCTCGAGGCCTTGTGGGTTTGATTTTTCGACCCCAGCCAGGTTCGATGCCTCGAACCCCCGTGGGTTCGAATTTTCGAACTCAGTGGGTTCGAATTTTCGAACGCAGTGGGTTCGAATTTTCGAACCCACCAGGTTCGAAGTCATGAACCCACACGGGTTCGAATCTTCGAACTCAGGGGTTCAAAGCATCGAACCCTTTTTGGTTCGGATTCTCGAGCCCAGTGGGTTCGAATCCTTGAGCCCCTGTCTGGGTTCGAAATTCTGAACCCCGAGGGGCTCGAATTTTCGAACCCAGTTTGGTTCAGAATTTCGAACCTGGAGCTCGAAATTTCAAGCCCGTCATGGTTCGGGTCATGGCCTTTTACGTGCCGGGTTTCCAATTTGTCATGCCGATGGATTTTGACTTCCGAATACTCGTCTCTGGATTTGCATACTTAGTGTTGATGCATAAGTCGTTAACCGCGCGAGCGGGGTTTTAGGATTGTTCACATAGGATAGAGCATGCAACCGGACTAGGACTTGGACTGTTTCAAATTCTTCTAGACTTTCTTTATGTGGCTTATTTTTGCATACCATTCCTCGCACATATTAGTTGTCCCCAACACGAGGGGTACAGGTCACAATACTGCCCGTTTCTAGTACTGATGCGTTAAAATATAACTAGAGATGCAGACCAGATCCGGGACCGGAAATACTATGGAATCCAAGGCTTCCCAACCCGCCTTACACACATTCGACCCTACCCCTAGAGGTAACTCATCTGCAGCGAGCTTGAGACCACCATCGAAGGATGGACTCCTTCTCATTCGACCAGCTCTCCCGAAGCGTCTGAGCACGGGGAGCAACCTGAGTGATAGTATTCCCGGTCGTAACTGAAGAGGCCGAGAATGTAGATATCATAGGCCTGGATGAGCCCGCACCTCCGGTTGAAGGATGTAAACGTGAAGGAGTGATGATGCATAAAAGAGAAATGTGTGGTAAGAAGAAAAATTCTGAAATTTTGAGAAAAATAAAGGTGTGAATGAAGCGAGGAACTTAGTAATTGAAAATTTTGGGGGAAATTTGATTTATAAATCTGAGTTTGAAAGGATATCAAGTATCTTAATTAATTGAGAGATGAAAACTAGAACTTTGAAAATTGGAATGAATTTTGAAAATATTCAATTTTGGATATTGGAGTAATAAGATTTCGTAACCTTTACGGAAAATATCTAAAAATTTAGTGAATTTGAAAATTACTGGATTGGAAGGTGATCGATTTGAGATGAAATCTTATTTATATAAGAATGAGATATTTGGAAATATGATTTATGAAGAGTATGAAATGCAGTACTATATGCGCATAGTATTATATTTTTTCAAAGCAAAATAAGGAAAGTACCTTCCTTCTCCTTTGAATTTCGGGCTTACTGAAGGTGTGCTGGTGGTGGTAGTAGGTTGTCCGGACATAAAACTCGAGTTGTCATTATTCCTAGAAGAACACGATCGCGTAGCGTAATTTGCAAGGCTGTTGATGGCCTACGATAGATGGATGTTTCTTGGGGGAACCAAGCGTAACCATTGTGTCTGTTGCGATCTACAGTCGTGAAAATGGTGTAATCCGCAGAGCTGTGAAAGCTTACGGGTATGGATCTTTCCTTAGGGAATCAGGCGCAACCATTGTGTACGGTGTACCTACGTTCTACATAGCATATCTACAAGTGAAAGATAACCACTAGAGTTACTAAATGTAGAATGAATCCATGCGATGTTTGAGATATCTTACTAATGTGGAGCCACATGTTGATGCAGCACAGGATTTGTCTTCGTGGTTGGATTTGTCTTCATGACTTGATGTGTCTTTGTGACATGATTTGATCTGTCCTCGTGACTTGGTGTATCTTCATAATTTGTTTTGTGACAAAGAGATAGAGCAGTCAACGCTCAATGACCTCAGTTTTTCTTTTGATTCTAAATATCTTCTATTGATCTATCCACGATGAAATTCACAGGGAAGTGAATTCCTACGAATACAGATGTTTTCTGGGGGATCCAAATGAAACCATTGTGTATCTGTGATTCATGAACAATCAACCAATCAATATCACATTGGTACATTACATTTCTATTTTTAAAAGGATTTTTTGAAATATTTTTACTGGGAGTCGATACAAGGATATTTAGTACTTGGAGATTTTAGCCGTACGCCTGGCCAGCGTATGCCTAACATCTGTAAGAATGACAATAGACTTGTCGAACTTCGAGTTATCAAATATTTTGTAATTAAAATATACCTATTTTAATAATTTAAGAAAGAGAATTTTGTAATAATAATACAAATATTTCAGATTTTGGAGATATTCAAGTCAAAAATCAGTTGCTTGAAGAGATACTATGTACACTCTTAAATGAGTGTTAGGAACAATTAAATGGATTGTAAAGAGATTAGGTTGAGGGTTGCTAAGCCTAGACCCATTACAGTTGTAACGATGCATAAGTAACGTTGACGGATGATGTTTATAACAAAATTTGGAATAGTTTGAGATGTATAAATCCAACTTATGCAGGAATTGAAATATAAAAAGAGATTGGTTTAGAAAGGAAATTTAATTTTTCGAGATAATTGAAATGATGGTAAACAAAGAGGACCGATGACTTAAATATCGATATTTAAAAAAATTATGGAAAAATTTCTTATGTAAATGAAAATTTGAAGTATACATTGGCATAACCCTTGGAATCTCTCCTTTTCAGGACGGAAAGTTTTAAAAGGGGGAGATTGTAACATCCTAGGAATGCCAGCAATTGGAATGTAGAATTAATTGAAGATTTAACTATTTACAATAAAATTTTATATTGATACCGGGATTAAAAATCGAATATATGGTTTTGCGTATGAATTGAATTTAATATTTGATGCGAAATGGTTGGTTGGGAATCAAATATTTATTGTTGAATATTTAAATTTGAATTCGATTGGATATTTGAATTATATTTGGGATTGGACTGAGAATATAAACAACTGAATTTAAAAATAAAATGTTCGTAACATTAATAAACTGGGAATTCTATTGTTGAAATATATCGAAATTTGTCTAGATATGTGTGTATTTAGATTAACGTTGCAAAAACTGGAAACAAATGGAGTTGTTTTGTGAACAAACGGAATAAATCAGATAGCCGATAGATAAATAAATTAATGTTGTATACAAATGGAGTCAGATTACTAGCAGATTAATTTTTATTGAAATCAGAACGCGAATATAAAGATATACGTATAATTTTATCGTGTTTGTAGATTGTGCTGGTGGTACGACATTTAAACAATTCAGGGTATTCGCGGTAAGATTTATATTTATTTTAATCGTCGATAAAACCTCCCTCAGTTTTAAATATGCCGACCTATATTCTGTAAAATGCAGCCTCTCTGAAACCTATTGATATTACACTGATTTTATCCCCAATTTTTTCTTCTTTAAAGGGCAGCATCCTCGTCATTTTCTTTAGCAGGAAATAAATTCGTTCCTATTCTATTCAACGGCTGAAGCACCAATTTCAAGCCATCCCCAAATTAAAACCAAAACCGATTTCCCTAAATCTGTCGCCTCCTCCTCCTATAGATCGAAAATACGAAGCAGCTCCTCCTCTTTCTGATTAAACCACTGCCGAGTCTCTGTTGTTTTCCCTCATCGCTTAATCAGAACAGCCGTACCTAGCGCCATGGCCTCCCTGGTGCCTAAATCAGGTCCACCTCAGTTTGCTAGCCTATGCATGGACCATCTCGAGCCACGGTCCATCGCCACTACAACACCTCATAACAATTGAGGTCAAGCCTTTTTTTTCAAAATTGCCACAGATGTCGAGCATCTCCATGATTTATCACTGCTGATAGCGCACGTTACCTTCGAGCTCGCTTCTGTAAGTGAATATTCTTGCTCACGATTAATTTTAGATTTAAGTAATTTGACTTCATTAAACTAAAAGATAGTGGTTGTTTTTGCTGAGTTGGTTACCTGAGGTGAGTTGCACATTTAAACCGCGTTTGAGTTCAATTATATGAATTATGCCATATGTTGTTTTGTGCCAGTGTCCTTTAATTATAACAAAATTAAAATTTGCGACCATACCCATGCTTACTACCCTTAATCACTGACATATAGACTTGTATTTATATATGTAACAACACGAATTTTGATAACGTGTTATAACCATAAATCTAGGCAGAATTAAATTTTAAAATAAGAACCAAGGGAAACGGGTTGCGCCATTGCGTTCATCTCGGAATTCTGCATGAAATCGAGTCCGAGTTTTCGAAAATCGGAGTCCGTATGACCAAGTTATGGCTCCCCAAAGTTTCAGAAATTTTCAGAGTTCAAAACAGTTCGAATTCGAGTTCAAATTCGAATTTCAAAACCCAGACAGACCGGGCGGGAAATTTCCCGCCCAGCACCCCAGGTCGACTGGGGAGTCGACTGGGCTGTCGACACCCCCAGGACCAGGTTGACTGCGCAGTCGACTTGGGTGTCGACCTGGTCCCCGAACCTGGTTTGGGCCTGGTTGCTCCTGCTTGACCCTGTTGGCTTATTTGAGGGCCTGTGACGATTTTTGGCGGTTCAGATCGATTCTAGGGTTTATCCTATGGCCTAAACTAGTTGTTGCAACTATAAAAACACCCTAAGACCTAGGCTAATCCAAAACAAATCTTTCTAACACCATTATGCTGCTAAATCTCCTCTTGAACCATGGCCGCTGCCTCCAACTTGAAGCTTAAACAATCAAACTAGATCCAAATCGAAGGCCAACGTTTCTACAACAATTCAAGGGAATAGATCAACATCTCAACAACGATCCTACAACAATTTCTGTTCTTAGTTCTCAAAAACCACGATCTGTAAGCCCCAGTTACTCTTAGATCTAAACTCTAAACTTAATATGGACATGTGTAAATTGAAGTTGAACATAAACATGATAACAACTTGAGACCTACTCTTGTATATCTTTGGTCTATGACTATTCCTTTTTGATCTATTATTTTAGATCTACTCTTGTTCATCCTAGATCTATTCACCTTGAACCTAGTACCGTTCATATTGAACCTTGATTTGTGGAATACTGATAAGAACTTGATTTAGGGGCCTGTTCATGTCATAACCTAAACCCTATCATTATTTTAACATGCCTGTGATGTTGTGATGTTGAAACTATTGCTAGTCACAAGTTTAGGATTATCATCTTATGTCATTTATTGCTATGTTTATCACCCTATTTCATATGCCAGTGATGTTATGATCATATCTCAAGTTACACCATGCTTGCCTTGAAATCACCTTTGCCACTTTATACCCATCCTTGTTATGTTATTCCCTAGTTACATCTATTGCCTTGATTCGAATTCATGAGTGTTAGGGATGTGTTTTGGGTAGTTTAGGAAAACCTGAATTTAGTATGAACTTGAAAACATGAATATCGTTATAACTTGAGCTTGGATAGGAACATGAACTTGACATGAAATTATACCTAAAAATATGAATTTGGGACATGACACTTAGATAACTTGAACGTGGCCAACTCGAGGTTGGGTTGAGGTTGCAGTATAAATCTGCCCGGAACCGCCCGACGAATCCAGTAACTGCAAACAATAGGACCCAATGTGAGTAGTTGGTCATATCGCACTCGAAACCCGAGGTTAGACTAGGTTATGGTGTAAAACTGCCCGGACCCGCCCGACACATCCAGTAACCATAACCAAGTCTAATGTGAGAGGTTAGGGGTGCATTAAGTAAATTAATGCCACTAGATAGGGTTAAGTCATGGACCACTTGAATATACTTAACCAATTTGACACGTTGATTTGGTAGGGTTAAGTCATAAACCGCTTGAACACACTTAACCAACCTGACACATGATTCGTAGGACTAAGTCTTGAACTAGAACGACACACTTAGTCAATTTGACATGACACATAGATGGGGTTAAGTCTCGATTTTAAATGACAACTTAACCTGATGAACGAAACCCTAGTTACGCGGTCCTTTTTAGCAGTAACCCACTAGATGTATCACGGTACCCTAGGACTAGGCAGGGTGGGGTACGATTGCTGGGCTGATTGTAAGCGACCAGAACGACGGCTGAGTTGGTGCGCCATTGTAGGTTCAGGCGGACTAGGGTCGTGCACTTAGTCCGGAGTTGAAAAGCAGGCATTGGGCATCAGTAGGATTATCTGTGCATTTTTTATTTGTGTCGGTGGTTGGCACCCTAGGGCTTGATACACCCTATGGTGGACCTAGCACAGGTGACTACATTCGTGATAGGGCCGTATGACACAGACACACGACGAGCTAGACTTGTAGGGAGCCGATTTATTAGATCATACCGTTGGACCCCGAATTGGGTCACTTCACGATATTGGGCCAAGGGATTATTTCTTGATTTATAGTTGACACGGGATTAGTATACCAGTATAGTTGGTATGGCGAACCTTGAATACGCAATGTTAGACTTGAGTTATCTTGTTAGCTTAGTTATCATGTCAGACTTATCATCATTCCTATGTTTAATTCCAGTTTATTCATGTATTGTTAACTTTACTAGTTTCTATGATGATAGTCACTAGGGCTTACCAGTCTTTTTTGACTGACCCGTTTTCTTTTGCCTCTTTGTCTTTCGTTCCCCCCCAGGTTCTCAGGGAGGAAACTCTAGCTCTTAGCTTGGACTTTGCTTACTTTCTGACAGCTCATGTACGGTTTGGTCTTGAGTTATGCTATCATGCACTTTTTGGGGAATAATATTTTACTTATGTTGTTTTAAGTACTTTGCTTCTTTAGAACTTGATGTAATGAAATAATGACTTGGCATTTTGATGTAAGAGGTTTTGACTCTATTTTTCAGTAATGAGATTTGGTTTTAAAATTTATATCCGCTGCTTTATATACTCTATTTTATCTATGTTCTGTCTTGTGTTATCTCCGTGCCTGTTTACTAGATAATACCCCTCCAAAACTAGGGCATTCCCTTTGTGAGTGACCCTAGCGGAGGTGGGGTGTTACAATATATATGCAGTATATATAGGTAGGACTATATATATACATACACACACTTTTTCGAACATATACATATTTTTGGGCACTTTGATCACTTTCGAAACTACGGTCATCACTACAGCATGCTATGTGAACCATATGTACATAGTCACATGGATAAAACCTGCATTCTTATATAATGTTCAACTTAATTTGCAACTTGCCATTTTTCTGGAAACTGGGGATATTTCGCATGACTTATGCTTGGATTAATACCTACCTTGTTCACTAAGTTTGCTGCATATTGTCTGTTAGTTTGCTAAACTGCACATTATCAATCTCATACCCTGTTCTTTTTTGGTAGTCCCCTGATGATGTACACTGTTACTTGTTTCACCTGAAGTGCGTTGCGTCATTGGCCTGAATCCCATGGCTTTGTTGTGTCGTTTACATAACCGAGATCTTGAAACTGTGGTCAACCGCTCGGGTCTTGAAATTACTTGTCTTGCATTAGTTATTCATGTCCTGGTCACATTAGTAGTTGGGCATGTAGAATACCACCTTGCAATAGGAATCACATTTTTCTCGGGTAGTTAACTTCTTGCACCTTATGCTGACACTTCATACTCTGTAACCTTATCTTTTCAAGATGTAAATACAGACACAAGTGAATGTTGCCCTGAAATTTATCATGCTCAGATCTGGCTAAAAGTATTAGCTGATTTACTTGTAAATTTGATAAATGCAAACATATAAATATATATTAAGAACGGAAAAAGTATATTGAGGACACATCCATGATTCCTATATCTACTCTAAAACTGGATTGTGTTACTTATACCCTGTTTTGTAAATCTAAAGTGGTACAAGTTAACATACACCCTCTTGCCTTGTATTATTTTATCATGTAGAATCATTTAGGAATAGGTCTTATGTTTCGAACCTGAGTACACATGTTGCATGTGTGTTATACCATGTCTTAGTAAGACCTATAGAAATTGTTTGGTTAAGTATATTTTCATGTTAGTATGGGCATACGCACGGGTTGTTAAAAAGAAAAAAAAGTTGGTTAAATATGGGTATCTTATATCGTACTCCATAGACATCGCATACTGTAATAATTAATGACTTATAGTTAGTCTCTCCTTAATTTGAACTCGGTTTGGTTAACCAGACAGTTCCTTTTCTAGTTTAGGTATTATGTTTTATGACTATACTTATTTCCACTATTTTTTTATGGTCCACTTCGTATTTAAGTTTCAGCATGCTTCATAATATCTTATTTCTACTCTCATATTTACGTAAACGTTGACCCTTATATGTTACGTGCTACTTGCAATAACATTTATGAATAACACAAGCTACACTGTTATTATTTATTTTATATGTATATGTTTCTGGACCATAAACTTATGCCAGGTGCAAACTTGTTGCACTTCTTCCTTGAATCTTGAACCCTTTTGTAGCCATTGTTTTGTTGGACTATTGATTGTATTGGACTGAATTTATTGAATCCATTAACTTATTCCTAAAGACTATATCTTCCCTCATTTTACTATATTTGTAAGAATTTTAAATCATATATCTCTATTCCGCATGATGCCTTTACCCCTAGTGCCATCATTTAAATTAGATAGTATGCGGCAATGGTTACTTATATTTTGACCCATACTCAAATTATAACAATTAAATTCTGGGAGTATAAAAAAAGGAAGAAAGATACACCGTTTATACTAACTATGAATGCTTATGATTTTGTGCATTAGCAGAGTCCTTGAAACACCCCACCTCCATTAAGGTCACTCACAAAGGGAATGCCTTAACTTTGGTGGAGGGTTATAGGTACAAGACACAGAAAAATTTACAAGACAGATAAATATAAGCAGCGAAATTCAAATCTTTATTGCATACGTGGTTCAATACAAAAGCATTACATCAAATTGTCTCAAAATAACTTCCAAAACATTACACCATAATATATGTCTTGATTATTTATTAAAGAAGCATAAACCATAAATAAAACTGCATAAATCCCCAAGGGTAATATCCAAGAGCCATAGCCAAGGTGAGAGAGAGTCCAAATCATACATCTACTTTCTTGAAGCTTGCAAAGAGTCTGACTAAGCCGGAGTGTTCCCTCCTTGTGGACCTGGGAGGGGGGAAGGGGGAACAGAAGAAAAGAGGACGCAAGAAAACGGGTCAGACAATAAGTCTGGTAAGTTCAGTGGTTACTAGTATTTAAACAAGTAAAGGGGTCATGACAGTAATAACAAAACATAGGACAATACCCTAATATAAGATAAGAGGACCATGTGATCGCACCCATTACTATAGTTTCTGCACCTACTTAACCATTGGTTCAACCAGCCCCACGTGTTCATAACAAACGATCCCCTTAATGATCGGCTCCTACTCGCATGCATTCATATCCTGTGTCATTCGGCCCCGCTTGACCGCAGATACCTGTGTTGGCCCCACCATGGGGTGTATCAGTCCCTCTGGTGGCAACCCGACACGATTCAAGATGCACAGTGTATACTACTGATGCCCGGTGCCTGCTTTTTCCACTTCGGAGTACGTGCATGCCCATACTTCGTCGGAACCTACACTGGCCCACCAACCGCCGACGTTTTGATCGCTTATAATCAGCATAGTAATCATGCCTCACCCTACCTAGTTTCAGGGTACCATGATACATCTATGTGGGTTACTGCTGAAATGGGTCCCCATTACTAGGGTTTTCTAATCAACATGTTTATTTGGTTAAGTGTCTGTAACACCCCACGTCCATTAATGTCACTCACGAAGGGAATGCATTAACTTCCATGGAGGTTATAAGTGAATATAGAACAGAAAAATTACAACAAGACAGATAGTAAATAGTACTTGGAAATCTAAAACTTCTTTTATTGCAGCGGAAATTAAACATGTTTGTTACATCATAAAACAAAGTACAATATCCATCTTCATAAAACAAAATACATAATCCCATTACATAAATAGCCATTAAAAAGATAATAAGCTGGACTTTACTTCAACGGTCCAAGCTTTCCAAGAGAGATGAAGCAATCCAATCAAACTCCACTAGAGCTGGGCCCAACCTGAGGACCTGGAGGGGGAAAAAGGATAGAAATGGAGGGGGTCAGACATAAAGTCTGGCAAGTATGATAATTCTAACAATACTATTATCAAAATAACTAGACTAAGGCATAAGATGGAAGACAAGTAAACGTCTATGAACTATTAGGTATGGGATGAGCAGTGAAAGATAACGTCAAAGGCACACCTAATTACTAACGAATGATTGCTACACTGCGCCGCACATTACTACACTGCACCGCACCAGTCACCCTAAAGGTTGATCCCACTTGCTTCACACAGAAACTTTATAAATAGCCTTGCGTACCCCTAGCTGACTACATAGGTGTCGTCTGCCCCTATCTCCACTAGGTGTACCCCACTACCCACTTTCGATCGGCTCCCTACTCGTAGATACCCGTGCTGGCCCCACAGTGGGGTGTATCACTCCCCTAAAGTGGCAACCCGATACAACTTGAGAATGCACGGCTTATACCTACACGATGCAACAACATCTTACCTACCAGCCTGGGTCCACACACGCATACGGAACCCGTTGGACTTGCGTTGCCACCACTCCCCGTTTTGGCCTCTTATAGTCAAACTCAGTATGCGTGTCCCGTCCTCGACTTGGGTCGAGCCCACAAAGATACGTTTGGGATACTGGTTGAAATGGCCCCCCACAAGCTACCCACCTATGCTTGTCATTAATATATCCCACTTAACCCTCTTAGTCATGTTTATTTACATGTGTGTTTGGTTAAGTCTTACTAATTGGATTTCACATGCCACTAAGGGCACCCACTAGATTCCTCATGCCACCCAAGGCACCTACTTAACCCCTATGTCCCACTTTACATGTTTATCTGGTTAAGTATTTCTTAATTCATTCAGGCCATAACCTCATAAAGACCTCTCACATTAGACTGGCATTTATGGCAGCTGGATTTGCCGGGCGGTTCCGGGCAGTCGTACACCATAAAAGAGTCTAACCTCGTGTCTTTACAACTGCTATGCTTTAGTTTAGGCCTAGGACCTCTCACATTGGGCTGACATTTGTGACCACTGGATTTGCCGGGCGGTTCCGGGCAGGTTTACGTCACAAACGAGTCCAACCTCGTGTCCTAAGCATTGATTGACAACTTTCATTCTTTTACCCCAGTTTTAATAATTCCCTATCCAAATTATTAATTAAGTCCACTTTTATTGATGCCCATAATTGACTCAATTATGGTCATCCACTCATGGTATGCAAAATCATATCAATTGCACCCCAACATCTTATTATTAAATCCTTAATATTACCCCTACCCCACGTTTATACGTTCGCTTATTCAACGCATAATATAGGCTAGACTTGAATAGTCTAACGCATAGCACAAAGATAAATTATCACAACATATAGACAATAAAAATAAGTCTAATCATAATAGGGGTGAAACTTGCATAAACTACTCATGTTAAGGATCAAAAGGTGTCAACTTGTTAAATGTCACAATTTACATGATATGATCATAGCCCAAACATAAACTTGTATACGGGGTTTATAGGCAACATAATGATGGTGTGAACTAGCATAGGATATCACATATGTCATAGCATAGTTCTAGATGTCATAATAGATGTCATGGCATATATTCATAACTTTTCTAATCAATCTAACTTGCATATGTAACTTGTCATATAGATCAACATAGCCCAAACATGATGATTTAATTAATATGAACTAACTAGCATAGATGGCTTTCTAACGTGTATGATTCATCACAACTTAGCATAGAAACTTTCAACATACATAACATCATCATAGCATGATTTACAACATATAGGATATCATCACCACATAGCATAGGATTAATAACATACATGATAGCATATGACAATTCACATCATCTACTCACAATACATTCATGACTTAACCTAATTAAAATGATAATAATCTTGTTAAGACTATCATACTCACAATTTAGAGAAGAAAAGAGAGAGTTTTGCTTTGCTTTAGGGTTGAGAGAATTAGAATTGAATTAGCTTTTCTTCCTTCTTAGTTGGTGGCGGCTCCATTGATTTCCATGGCGACGGTAACTATTCTATTTTAATTAGGTTTAGGGTTAGCATTAGGATGTATTTATAGGTGTAGGAAGTTATTTAGGACCATTAGATTAACCCTGAACCATGAGAACCAATCAAATGCAAAATCAGCATTTGAGCGAATCGGCCCACGGGTTGACAGCCAAACACCCTGGATTAACCCCTAGTCGACCCAGCAGGGCTTGGGTCGACCTCAAAAATGGGCCGGTTCGGTTATTTCCCCTCCCAATTCGCTGTTTTGAACTTTTTCGCATATTTATTTATTTAATTTTTAATTTATATATATATATATCAATATATATTTCTCTGCGCAACCCATTTCACTTAATTCTTTTCTAAAAATTAAGTATACTTTAATTTGTGTATTTTAATGTTATAAAATTACGGGGAGTTATAGTGTCCAAGTTTACCTAACCCCACCCATTCGTTTAACTAACATGTTGAATCGGTTAAGTGTTTCCCTAATTGACTTAACCCTACCAATCCCGACTTAGCTTTAATTTATTCATTAAAGCACCAACCACTCACATTAGACAGGTCTTGTTGTGGTCACTAGATATGCTGGTCGGTTCCGGGCAGGTTTACACCACAACTCAGTCTAACCTCGGGTTCATTTTTGGCTTGATGCACTAACCACCCACATTAGACAGGTCTTGTTGTGGTCACTGGATATGCCGGTCGGCTCCGGGCTGATTTACACCACAACTCAGTCTAACCTCGGGTTAGGCATATTCGTTTTTTCTAAATTCACATTTTTTCTATATATGTCTAATTTCTTTATGTAAATTAATTTTAATTTAATCATGCCATAATTATCCTTTGATTATGCTCACAATAAATGTTTATCAAATATACCATTTTATGAACAAATCTATGCCATGAATTTTCATATTTTCCCATCGTTATCCCCGTGGAACGTACGCATGAATCACATAAAATGTTATGCTAGAGAATTAGCCCAAACTCATAAACAAAAAGGGTAATAAACAAGGGACATGAAACAAACATAAGATAGCATACATTTAACTTACCATGTGTAACTTGGCATAGAAGTTTCATTAACTTAATTAAACGGGTAAAGGTGAACTTGTGAATAAGTTGGGTCTAATTGTCACATAAACTTGATAAAGGTCTAGCATGGAGGTTTAACATATAATCACAGCTTTAAACCACAAGTTAGCATATTAAATTATGTATGTCAAAACATAAGAAAGCTACTATAATCATTTTTAAATCACAACTTAGCATATTAACTTATGTGTGTTAAACATAAGAGAACTATTATCAACATATTCAAATCACTACTTAGCATGATTACTTATGTGTTTTAAACATAAGAGAGCTACTATAAACATATTCAAATCACAACTTAACATGATAATTTATGTGTGTTAAACATAAGAGAGCTATTATAAACATATTCGAATCACAACTTAGCATGATACTTATATGTTAAAACATAAGAGAACTACAATTCCAATTTATCAACATAAATAGATTCAACTTAACATGGATCTAAATATCCAAATCATAAACTTGCAGGCAACCACCAAATTATAACATGACATGTTTCATCATTTAGTTGGCATAATAAATCCATTACCCAATCATAATAGATTCCAATAACATACAATATGTTCATCACCACAAGCATATAGACATGATCAATCGCAATGGTACTTTAAGATAAACGAGAATCAAATTTATTTATCTTGTACATACGCATCATTCTATATTCTAATTACAACATGTCATGATTCATTTGAAAGAACGTTTAAATCTACGTAATAACCAACTTACAAACTAAAAAGGAATTCTTGATTTCTGAAATATGAATTCTGAAATTGGTAAGCTCGCCTTTGATGTAGATCGTTGAATTTGATTACTTTTAATTTGATTTTGATTCATGTTCTTATCTTGTCTTTGAGTTGGTGACGGCTACTCCATGTTCTCTATTGACAGCTTGATAGTTCCAGGATTTTTTTTTTGTGATTTTTAGGTTTGAGCATTGGGTTGTTTATATAGAATTTTAGTTTAATTATAGCCGTCGGATGATCCTAGAGTTAACCACAACCATTCAGTCAAGATAGGGTGAAACCTCAGCCCTAATGACTCAGCACTGAGTCACAAAATTGTCATCTTTCAGATCTGCCCGGGGGAGGGGGGCATGTCGACCCCTAGGTCGACCCCCAGGTCGACCTGTAGGGGGGAGGTCGACACTAGGGTCGACCCCCTGGTCGACCTGGGTCCTGGGCGGGAATTTTCCCGCCCATCCCGCTTCTGACTTTTGATTTGAATTTGAATATGTTTTCGAGCTGTTTGAATTTATTTGAATTTTCTGGAAACTTCCGACAGCCATAATTTCTTCATATGAAGTCCAATTTACGCAAACTCGGACTCTATCTCAACCAGAATTCCAAGACGAACACAATGGCATAACCCGTTTCCCTTAATTCTCACATTTTAAATTAAGTATTGTTTAATTCGTTACTATAACGTTAACAGAAAATACGGGGTGTTACATTCTCCCCTCCTTTTAGGTTTTCGTCCTCGAAATCTTCAAGTCGAGAAGAACTTATATCCTTCCATCCATTCACCCATCTACTCAACCATCAAACACAGGCGTCCATTGTCCTTAAAAGATTTCTAATGCTTCATGATCATATGCATTGTGTGTGTACATGTCCTTATCTAATGCAAAATCAGGCGGTCTACTGATTCAGTTGACCTCCTTAATGCAAATTATGTCAGTGCCATGAGTCCATTATGAATGCAATTTTTTTCCTGCTCAAAATTTCCTACATGAGTGCACAATCATTCATACAAATGCAACGTCCATATGATAACACATAAGGTTTCAATCCATATACAAATACATATATGCATACGTAATATGGAAGTGACTGAGCCGATCTAATGCCTAATGTGTGTGTATATGCATCCACGAGCAACCACTTGCAACCATCAACCATAACATGCTTCAATTACATGTTTACATCCAAATGGGTTTCTACCTAAGGATAAAGGATAGGATCGAGGAGATATACCTAAAAAGATAGACAAGATCATAAACTTAAGGAAAAAGAGATTAAGGATGTACCCTAAAAAAGAAACGGGTAGGCTGCACATATTCTGTCCTCAGTTTCCCAAGTCGCGTCTTCCTCGGTGTCGCTCCATTGAACTTTGACGAGTTTAACTTCACGGTTGCATAGCTTTTTGACTTCTGTTCCCAAGATACGGGTTGGAACTCTCCTCACAGTTGCTTCTCATTCAACTTTTACTTCCTCTAGCATGCTTGGTTCTACCACTTCAGCAGACTCGTGTAAGCATTTCCGTAGGTGAGAGATATGAAAGACATTATGAACCTCGGCCAATCTTTCGGGCAGCTGTACCCTATAAGCCATCTTCCCAATCTTCTCAATGATAGGGAACGACCCTAAAAATCTTGGTGCTAACTTTCCTGCAGATCCAAAGCGAATGACGTTCCTCCAAGGAGATACTTTAAGGAACACCTTGTCTCCAACTTTGAACTCAAGGTTAGTTCTTCTTTTGTCTACGTAGGACTTCTGTCTATCTTGGGAAGTCTTCATTCTTCTTCGTATCAAGTCTACCTTCTCTGAAGTTTCCCTAATCATGTCTGGTCCAAGTATGAGCTTGTCTGTGGACTCCCACCAGCAAGATGGTGACCTGCACGTTCTTCCATATAAAGCTTCGAAAGGCGCCATGCCTATGGTGGCTTGGTAGCTATTGTTGTAAACGAATTCCACCAAAGGTAGATGATCCTCCTATGTACCTCCGAAGTCAATAATGCATAATCTCAAGAGGTCTTCTAATACTCTATTGACTCTTTCCGTCTGGCCATCGGTTTGAGGGTGATAGGCCGTGCTTAAGCATAACTGTGTGCCTACAGCCTCTTGTAAACTCTTCCAAAACTCGCTCATGTAGATAGGGTCTCGATCGCTCATTATGCTTGAGGGTATCCCATGGAGTTGAACTATCTCTTTAAGATATATGGATGTTAGAGATGAGACAGTCCTTCTACTCTTGACGTGTATAAAGTGGGCGCTTTTGGTGAGCCTGTCCAGTATTAGCCAAATGCTGGTATTGCCCCTTCTTGACCTAGGCACCCCATCTATAAAGTCCATCGAGATGCTATCCCATTTCCACTGTGGGACCTCTAGAGGATGGAGCAGACCACCAGGCTTCTTCTGCTCTGCCTTGACTTGTTGGCATATTAAACACTTAGAAACAATTTCAGCAATGTCTTGCTTCATGCCATTCCAAAAGAAAACTCTTTTGATGTCTTTATACATTTTGTCTCCGCCTGGGTGTATGGTTAGCTTAGAATGGTGTGCCTCTTCTAGAACCGCCTTTACAAAATCCCTTACTTGTGGGACGCACAGTCTTCCATCTCGTCTCAACCAGCCCTTGGCATCAATGGAGTATCTATTGAGGTGACTCGAAGTCTCACCCCTAATTAACTTGTCCATCACCTCGGCTAGCTGAGGGTCTTCTCTTTGCACGGCTCCGATTGAGTCTAATAGAGTTGGCCGCACTTCTAACATTGCTAGCAACTCAGGTACAAAGTTAGAGGAGGGTCTGAAGTTAAAGCTTGCAATGAACTCCAAGCTTTTCCTTTCCACAAAGAGAGGGCTTAAGGTCAATTTCTTTCTACTCAAGGCGTCTGCTACTGCATTTCTCTTGCCAGGAGTGTAGGAAATCTCAAAATCGTACAAGGCAGGAAACTCCATCCATCTTTGGTGCCACAAGTTGAGGTCTTTCTGCGAGAAAAGGTATTTCAACAATTTATGGTCAGTATACAGTTCAAATTTCTCTCCTAGGAGATAATGGCGCCAAGACTTAAGCGCAAAAACGATGGCTTCCAACTCTAGGTCTTGGGTTGGATAGTTTTTCTCGTGTACTTTCAACTGTCTTCCAACACTACCTTCCCTTCTTGCATCAGAACAGTGCCTAGTCCCATTGCGCATGCATCTGTGTATACTGTAAACATCTTGCTTCCATCAGGCAATGTCAGAACTGGGGTTGTTGTTAGAGCCCTTTTCAAACATTGTAAAGCAAGATCGCAATGCAAATCCCAATTGAAAGCTAGGTTATTCTTTGTCAACCTTGTCAGTGGAGCTGAGATTTTTGCAAAATCTTTGATAAACTTTCGATAAAAGCCTGCTAGCCCGAGAAAGCTTCGGACTTCGGTTGCGTTTTGAGGAACCTTCCAATATTGCACAACAACCACTTTTGCGAGGTCCAAAGCTATCCCCTCTTTGGATACCACGTGTCCAAGGAACCTAACTTCTTCTCTCCAGAAATGGCGTTTGGAGAATTTCGCCTTCAACTGATGTGCACGGAGAGTATCCATTACTTCTTTTAGATGCTGAGCATGCTCTTCCTCATTCTTTGAGAAGATCAAAATATCGTCTACGAAGACCACCACAAACTTATTGAGGAACTCTCGGAACACCCTGCTCATTATATCAACGAAGTAAGCGGGTGCATTTTTCAAGTTGAAAGGCATGACAAGCCACTCGAAGAAACCATCTGGAGTTCTAAACACGGTCTTGACAATGCTGTCTTCAGCCACTCTTAGCTGATGAAACCCGGTAGCTAAATCTAATTGGGAGAAGACCGATGCACCTACAAGATGATCGAACAAATCATCTATTCTCGGGAGTGGGTGCCTATTCTTCTTGATCAGCTTGTTTAGCTCCCTATAGTCAACGCACAGGCGAAGCGAACCATCCGCTTTAGTTGCGAACACTACTGGAGCACCCCATTCAGAAAAACTCTTCCTTATAAACCCTTCTCAAGCAATTCTTTAACTTGCTTGCTGAGTTCTTTCCTTTCCCTCAAAGCCATGTGTCTAATGGGTAAAGCAACGGGTTTTGCATTGTCAACGAGGTATATGCGGAAGTCTATCTCCCGCTTCGGAGGTAAGCCCTTTACCTCTTCAAACACATCCGAGTATTCACGGACTACCCTTACAGACTGCAAGTTTTCAACAGATGCATCAAGAGATTCTAGATAACTAAGAATGACGGAGTTCATGGGACTACAAGAAATTTCGAGAGTGTTACTAAGGCAAGTCATGAGTCCAACCGCTCTCCTTTCACAATAGAGGACGACACCATTACTGGATAGCCAGTCCATGCCTAGAATCAACCCATAGCCCGTGAAGCCCAAAATAAAGGCATTACATCTAAACCCAATGCTTAGTATAGATATTTTCAAATCCAAACAAAGCATTGACAAATAAGTTGAGCCCCCAATTGGATTTGAAACAACCAAGGGATCCTCTACTATACTGGTGTCTAGGTGCAGAGATTCCACTAAAGCAGTAGATATAAAAGAGTGCGATGCGCCAGAATCAAATAGTGTACGAACAGGATGATCAAAAAGACAGACTAAGCTTTTGATAGAGATATTTCTACCTCGTTCTTGCGGAGGTGCAGTGAGAGCGTGAACTTGTCCTCCAGAAGAAGGTCCAGCTCCCTGCCCTTGCTTCCTTGGGCAGGCCCTAGCAATGTGACCTGTCTCACCACAGTGGAAACAGCCACCCATCTTCCTTTTCTTCTTCTTGCAGTCTTTGATCAGAAGTCCAAGGATGCCACAAAAATTACATTTTCTTTTGTCATGGGGTTTGTTGTTCTTCCCTCCTTTCTTTGAATCAGCCTTCTTGTTCTGTGACCCCTCCCCCTTCTTATCCTGAGGCACTTCTGCTTTCGCCTCTTTCTTGCCGTTTTCTTCCTTATGTAAGAGTGCCGTGTCCACTAACTTCTCATAAGTAGCCCCCATAGGTACATAGGTCATAGCCAAGCTATGAAGTGGCTCATTCAATCCCTTGACAAAATGGAGAGCCTTCTTATGAGGAGTATTCACTAAGTCCAGTCCAAATCGGGCCAGCTGATTGAATTGGTTAACGTACTCCTTGACCGTCATACTTCATTGTTTAAGAGATAAGAACTTTTCCAGCTGTAAACTTCGTTCAGCTTGTGAGAGGAATTTCATCTCAAACCTTATTCTAAAATCCATCCATGTTTCGATTGGTCTTTCAAGCGTTATTGACTTCCCACCAATAGGAAGCTTCGTCTTTGAGCAACCATACCACCAATTGTATCTTCTGCCTATCGTCCACCTCGAAGATAACGAACAGATCCTCAGTTTCTTTGAGCCAGTTCCTTGCTTCTACGAATGATTCAGTTCCCATGAAATCCTTTCCACCCATGGCCCTAAAGTTTCTACAATCGTTGAGAAAGCATTTGCACGAGGAGGAGGAGAAGGAACCGTGCAGCTGGAGGAGGAATATCTGTTGGGCCTGCGTCGTTGGCCCTAGCCTCTAAGTACCTCCTGAACCATCCAGGTATCGGTACACCCTCTGGAAGGTTAAGATTCCCAGACATGCTGAAACGAAAAAGAAAAGATTCAAAATGAAGGATAGAAAGATAGTGCATATGGCTTTGGGGATTATGCCTTTTTAAATTTAAAACAACACTTTTTCCTGTAAGATGCTTCTTTATATTTCTTTTTTGAAAATAGTTTTCAAAAACTCTTATCTAATCTGGTAAAACTTTGCTCTAATACCAAGTGAAACACCCCACCTCCGTTAAGGTAACTCACAAAGGGAATGCCTTAACTTTGGTGGAGGGTTATAGGTACAAGACAAAAAAAAAAATTTACAAGACAGATAAATATAAGTAGTGAAATTCAAATCTTTATTGCATACGTGGTTCAATATAAAAGCATTACATCAAATTGTCTCAAAATAACTTCCAAAACATTACACCATAATTTCTGTCTTGATTATTTATTAAAGAAGCATAAACCATAAATAAAACTGCATAAATCCCCAAGGATAATATCCAAGAGCCATAGCCAAGGTGTGAGAGAGAGTCCAAATCATACATCTACTTTCTTGAAGCTTGCAAAGAGACTGACTAAGCTGGAGTATTCCCTCCCTGTGGACCGGGGGGGGGGGGGGGAGGGCAGAAGAAAAGAGGACGAAAGAAAACGGGTCAGACAATAAGGCTGGTAAGTTCAATGATTACTAGTATTTAAACAAGGAAAGGGGTCATGACAGTAATAACAGAACATAGGACAATACCCTAATATAAGATAAGAGGAACATGTGATCGCACCCATTACTATAGTCTCTGCACCTACTTAACCATTGGTTCAACCAGCCCCACGTGTTCATAACAAACGATCCCCTTAATGATTGGCTCCTACTCGCATGCATTCATATCCTGTGTCATTCGGCCCCACTTGACTGTAGATACCTGTGCTGGTCCCACCATGGGGTGTATCAGTCCCTCTGGTGGCAACCCGACACGATTCAAGATGCACAGTGTATACTACTGATGCCCAGTGACTGCTTTTTCCACTACGGAGTACGTGCACGCCCGTTCTCCGCCGGAAACTACACTAGCCCGCCAACCGTCGACGTTTTGACCGTTTATAATCAGCCCAGTAATCGTGCCCCACCCTGCCTAGTTTTAGGGTACCATGATACATCTATGTGGGTTATTGCTAAAATGAGTCCCCATTACCAGGGTTTTCTAATCAACATGTTTATTTGGTTAAGTGTCCAAGTTTACCTAACCACACCCGTTCGTTTAGTTAACATATTGAATTGGTTAATTGTTTCCCTAATTGACTTAACCCTACTAATCCTGACTTAGCTTTAATTTATTCATTAAAGCACCAACCACTCACATTAGACAGGTCTTGTTGGGGTCACTGGATATGCCGGTCGGTTCTGTGCAGATTTACACCACAACTCAGTCTAACCTCGGGTTCATTTTGGGCTTGATGCACTAACCACCCACATTAGACAGGTCTTGTTGTGGTCAATGGATATGCCGGTCGGTTCCGGGAAGATTTACACCACAACTCAGTCTAACCTCGGGTTATGCATATTCGTCTTTTCTAAATTCACATTTTTTTTCTATATATGTTTAATTTATTTATGTAAATTAATTTTAATTTAATCATGCCATAATTATCCTTTGATTATGCTCACAATAAGTGGTATATCAAATATACCATTTTATGAACAAATCTATGCCATGAATTTTCATATTTTCCCATCGTTATCCCCGTGGAACGTACGCATGAATCACATAAAATGTTGGGTTAGAGAATTAGCCCAAACTTATAAAAAAAAGGGGTAATAAACAAGGGACATGAAATAAACATAAGATAGCATACATTTAACTTATCATGTGTAACTTGGCATAGAAGTTTCATTAACTTAATTAAATGGGTAAAGGTGAACTTGTGACTAAGTTGGGTCTAATTGTCACGTAAACTTGAAAAAGGTCTAGCATGGAGGTTTAACATATAATCACAACTTTAAACCACAACTTAGCATATTAACTTATGTTTGTCAAAACATAAGAAAGCTACTATAATCATTTTTAAATCACAACTTAGCATATTAACTTATGTGTGTTAAACATAAGAGAACTATTATCAACATATTCGAATCACAACTTAGCATGATGAATTATGTGTTTTAAACATAAGAGAGCTACTATAAACATATTCGAATCACAACTTAACATGATAACTTATGTGTGTTAAACATAAGAGAGCTATTATAAACATATTCGAATCACAACTTAGCATGATACTTATGTGTTAAAACATAAGAGAACTACAATTCCAATTTTTCAACATAAATTGATTCAACTTAACATGGATCTAAATATACATGAGTGTTAATCTAACATATAAGCATGTGCTTTAGATCATAAACTTGCAAGTAACCACCAAATTATAACATGACATGTTTCATCATTTAGTTGGCATAATAAATCCATTACCCAATCATAATAGATTCCAATAACATACAATATGTTCATCAACACAAGCATATAGACATGATCAATCGCAACGGTACTTTAAGATAAACAAGAATCAAACTTTATTAATATTATACATAAGCATCATTCTATATTCGAATTACAACATGTCATGATTCATTTGAAAGAACGTTTAAATCTACGTAATAACCAACTTACAAACTAAAAAGGAATTCTTGATTTCTGAAATCTGAATTCTGAAATTGGTAAGCTCGCCTTTGATGTAGATCGTTGAATTTGATTACTTTTAATTTGATTTTGATTCAGGTTCTTATCTTGTCTTTGAATTGGTGACGGCTACTCCAAGTTCTCTATTGACGGTATGATAGTTCCAGGATTATTTTTGTGTGATTTTTAGGTTTGAGCATTGGGTTGTTTATATAGAATTTCAGTTTAATTATAGCCGTCGGATGATCCTAGAGTTAACCACAACCATTCAGTCAAGATAGGGTGAAACCTCATCCCTAATGACTCAGCACTGAGTCACAAAATCGCATCTTTCAGATTTGCCCAGGGGAGGGGGGCAGGTCAACCCCCAGGTCGACCTGTAAGGGGGCGGTCGACACTAGGGTCGAACCCCTGGTCGACCTGGGTCTTGGGCGGGAGTTTTCCCACCCAGCCCGCTTTTGACTTTTGATTTGAATTTGAATCTGTTTTCGAGCTGTTTGAATTTATTTGAATTTTCTGGAAACTTTCGACAGCCATAACTTCTTCATACGAAGTCCAATTTACGCAAACTCGGACTCTATCTCAACCAGAATTCTGAGACGAACACAATGGCATAACCCGTTTCCCTTAATTCTCACATTTTAAATTATGTATTGTTTAATTCGTTACTATAACACGTTAAAAAAAATATGGGGTGTTACAGTCCTTACATCTCTTTGCCACACTAATGTGCATCATTTTGTTTGTTTTGATTATTCGGAAGTTTTTATAAGCTCACGTTTTAATTTAAGATTGATTACTTTATTTTAGTTTATATTGAGGTTAATTCACTTGAACTATGATTTAATCCTAACTCGAGTGTTTTATGTTTTTGCATGAAACTCTCAGTGTAACTACAGTTATTGATGCCACGGTCACGTATGAACTTCGCTGGCGATGAAAATTGACATGCTACTATGTCTTGACGATACGGTACTAACTAAACTAGTTTCATCGAATTCCGTGTCCATTTTCTCAAAAATTCCTGTTTTTGACGTTATATGGCTGATCGATTCACAATTAATTGCTCACAACCACATACTAGCTCCAAAAATTATGAAAATTGGAATCTAGCAATAATTTAACATTCCGGATCCAACAAAAGTGGTTTCATCGAAAATGAAGGTCGTTTGCAAAACGGTTATTTTAACATCTTTATATTATATTAAAATACATATAAATTCCATAGCGACTATTTTAAATTTTAAACTGGACATAACTTTCAATTTATATTAAGAAATATGGATTTTTCATACTCGTTAGAAAGATATAATTAAATAGATTCAAATATTTCTGGTTTTGCTAAAACCCGATTTATTTTGAATCCTATACATTCATTTGAAATTTGAAATCGAATTTTCAAACTACCGCACCATTTCAAGCTTGTTATATAATTAAAATAAATTTATCCGTTCTAACTTCAATTAAAATAAATTTTTAGTCATTATTATTTAAATTAAATCATTTTAAAATTTTAAAATCCATTAAAATTGCTAAAATAAAATTGTTAAATTGGTTCCAAAATTCCGGGTTATTACAATCTCCCCCACTTAAAATCTTTTCGTCCTCGTAAAGGAACGGAGCTGAAATTGTTTAATCAACCAACTCAACTTTGATTCTTTTATTGGTTTCAATAATTTTATTAGTTGAACTAATAATCCCCAACACAATCATCAATCAATTAGTTGATTAGCTTTTCAAATATGTATAACTTATACATATTCAAAAATCATATTTTCTAAGATCGGATTATATATATATATATATATAATCGTAAATACATTAATTATAAACTTGTCACTCTCAACTCATTCTATGGCATTTCTAACCCTATCTCTAACGAGTATATCATTCTAGAGTCCTACTGATCCTATCTCTAATGAGTATTATTTTATAGGACATTACTAATCCTACCTCTGATGAGTCTTTTGTTCAGTTCTAACAAGTTGTACCCCAAAGATTTGAGCTAACCAAAGCTCTAATACCAGCTGTAACAACAGTTATCGATGCCACAGTCACATATGAACTTCGTTGGCGATGAAAATAGACATGCTGCTATGTCTTGACGATACGGTCCTAACAAAACTGGTTTCGTCGAATTCCGAGTCCATTTGCTTAAAAATCCCTCTTTTTGGCGTTATATGGCTGATCTATTCACAATTAATTGCTCACGGCCACATACTAGCTTCAAAAATTATGAAAATTGGAATCTAGCAATAATTTGACATTCTGGATCCAATAAAGGTGGTCTCGTCGAATACAGAGGTCATTTGCAGAATGGCTATTTGTAATAGCTTTATATTAATTAAAATACATTAAATTCCATAGCGACTATTTTAAAGTTTAAACTGGACAAAACGTTCAATTTATATTATGAAATATGGATTTTTCACATTTGTTAGAAAGATATAATTAAACAGATTCAAATATTTCTGGTTTAGCTGAAACCCGATTTATTTTGATTCCTGTACATTCATTTGAAATTTGAAATCAGATTTTCAAACTACCACGCCATTTCAAGCTCGTTATATAATTAAAAAAAAATTTAGTCATTATTTCTTAAAATAAATCATTTTAGATTTTCAAAATCCATTAAAATTGCTAAAATAAAAATTTTAAATTGGTTCCAAAATTCTGGGTTGTTACACTCAGGTCAGACCCGAGTGTTACAGATTTAAAGATTGCAACTTAGGTTTCGAATACTAGTAAAGCTGGGGATACAAAGACGTGCGCACTCTGAAGATTTAAATAGTAAATTTTTTTATTGTATTTAAATTGTTATTTTAATTCCGCTGTATATCAAATTTCTTGTACCAAAAATTCTGATTATATATAAAAGATCATTTTGTTGTTTAATTTTGTGTTATTTATTTATTTTGTGTTTTCTGTGTTGGTTCTATTTTAAACTTTGTAAGCTGAATAACGATCTGTCGATTAGCAAGTTTTAACTTCGTTTAATTACCGATTTAAAGCGGTCAAATGACAGGAAGTTATAACATGTGTGGAAACATAAGCTTGTTCATAGATGAACTTAAGCCAAAACAGTTCCCAAGATCAATCCCTTAAAGAATTCAACAATCGAAGCTCCAAAATCAATAGAAATACTTTAGGAAACAAAGCAAAGTTAAAGGAAAACACTCTGAAATGCAATGGAAAGAGCCTAGACATGTACAACATTACCCAGGAAATTTACCCATGTGTGTTGACACACACCATACCTGTGTCGACGCTATGCACCATCTCTAAGTGTGTCGACACACATATTCGCAATTTACAGATAGCAAAACTGGTTTGTATCCATCTTCGTGCACTGATGGAGAAAGTATGACACAAAACCAGTATAAATTGATAGATATGGAGCCTCAAAGTTGAACCTAGCACTTTATATTGCTAACTCGGAATTTACACAGACAAACTACTATAAGTACAACTTTAACTCATAGAAACTGAAATTCAAACATATAGAAACATTTAACCTAGAAAGTGTGAGTTGAACAACTCAAATTGACTGATTTCAGGGAGACTTAGCTGAAATGGTTGCAAAGAGAAGGCTTTTAATGAAGATCCAAACCTCCATCTCTTGCAGGATGCTAGGCAAAGACATGTAGCTAATATAATTGAAAATGGATTCCTCTCTTACAATTTCTAAGCTAATTGAGGAGAAGGATTGCATAAGTTTGTTTAATGACAGTCTAGCTCCTCTCTTACTTCAATATTCTCTAATTTATAAAAAGGATTTGGGTGTTTAAATGCTAGGGAAGGAGGAGACAAGCTTTCATTGTTGGCACTTTGTAACAACCCATATTTTTATAACAAGTAATAACTATAAATCAAGGCAGAATTAATTTTTAAAAAAAGAATTAAGGGAAACGGGTTATGCCATTGCGTTCGTCTCGAAATTCTGCTTGGAAACAAATCCGAGTTTTCGAAAATCGGAGTCCGTATGACCAAGTTATGACCTTTCGAAGTTTTCAGAAGTTTTCAAGTTCAAAACAACTCAATTCGAATTCAAAATTCGAATTTCAAACCTCAGAATGAACTGGGCGGGAAATTTTCCGCCCAGGACCAGGTCGACCTGGGGGTCGACTATGTAGTCGACCAACCCAGGACCAGGTCGACTATAGTGTCGACCTGGGGGTCGACCTGGTGCCCGAGCCCATTTCTGAAGCTGGATTCACTTTGATGTATTTGGCCTCGTTTCTGTCCACATTCGTTGACCTGACCCTATAAATACAGCCCCTCACACTAGTCTCTCTACACAAAATTCTTTCTGACCTTATGCTGCTCTAATTCTGGTTGAAAAGTTAGAGAGACTACTTCTACGTCGAAGCTACGTTGCTGATTAGGGGATTTCTGTTAGGTCTTGACTAAGCATATAAAGATTCAACATCGACTCTCTTTTTCTAATTCTCGAACCACGATCTATAAGCCTCGGTTATTTTTAGATTTATACTGTAAGTGTAATATGAATATGATGTAAATTGAAATTGGACCTATGTATGATGACTGTTTACATTCATTCTTGTTCATCTTGGATCTTGACTCTTGGATATTACTATGACATTGATTTGGGGCCTATTCATGTTGTAAATCAAAAAGAAAAACCCCTCATATTATCATGTTGAACCTGCTATTAGTCACAAGTTTATGACTATTACCTTATGTCAATCGTTACCATGATTATGCTATCATCTTATGTCAATCGTCACTATGACTATACTATCACCTTGTGACAACTGTTATCTTGACTAGTACCTTATTGTGTTAGATTTGGAATCTTTATGTTAAATTCCAATATTCCATATGCCAGTAATGTTATCTCAAGTCATACCATGCTATGCTAGTAATCACTTTTGCCACCTTATACCCGTCACTTTTTGTGTTATTCCCTAATTAGATTTACTTGTATCGATTCGAGCTTACGTGTGATGGGAATACGATTTGGGTAGACTAGGTAAAACATGAATTAGCTTTAAACTTGAACATGAACGTTGTTATGACTTGAACCTGAATATGGACATGAACTTGACACGATTTGACATAGAATATGACCTGAAAACTGGACATGAATCTAGACATGAAAACTTGAACGTGGGCATGACAATTAGATAAACTTGAAAATGGCCAACTCGAGGTTGGGTTGAGTTTGCAGTGTAAGTCTGCCTGGAACCGCCCGACAAATCCAGTGGCTGCAAACAATAGGATCCAATGTGGGTAGTTGGTCATATCGCACGTAAAACCCGAGGTTAGACTATGTTGTGGTGTAAATCTACCCGGAACAGCCCGGCAAATCCAGTAACCATAACAGTTAGTCTAATGTGAGAGGTTGGCGTGCACTAATGAATTAATGCCACATGATAGGGTTAAGTCATGAACCACTTGAATATACTTAACCAACTTGACACGATGATTTGATAGGGTTAAGTCATGAACCGCTTGAATACACTTAACCAACTTGATACATGAATTGGATAGGGTTAAGTCATGAATTTGAATGACAACACTTAACCCATTAGAAACCCTATTTACACGGTCCTTTTCAGCAGTAACCCACTTAGATGTATCACGTTACCCTGGGACTAGGCAGGGTGGGGGCTGATTGTAAGCGACCAGAACGACGGCTGAGTAGGTGCACCATTGTAGGTTCAGGCGGACTATGGTCGTGCACGTAGTCCGGAGTTGAAAAAGCAGGCATTGGGCACCTGTAGATTTACACTGTGCGTGCTTGATTCGTGTCGGTGGTTGGCACCATAGGGCTTGATACACCCTATGGTGGACCTAGCACATGTAACTACATTTCAGGATAGGGCCGTATGACACAGACACATGACGAGCTAAGTTGTAGGGAGCCGATCGATTAGTAGATCGTACCGTAGGACCCCGTAATGGATCACTTCATGATACTGGGCCAAGGGATCATTTCATGGTTAATACTTGACATGGGTTAGAATACTAGTACAGTTGGTGCAGCGAACATTGAATATGCGATGCTAGACTTGACTTATCTTGTTATCTTAATTATCCTACTAGTTCTGTTATCATTCTTATGTTTAATTCCAGTTTTCACATATCATGTTACCTTTACTAGTTTTCATACTGAAAGTCACTAGGGCTTACCAGTCTTTATGACTGAGCCTTTTTCTTTCGCCTCTTTTTCTTTCGTTTCTTCCCCCCAGGTTATCAGGGAGGAAACACTAGCTCTTAGCTTGGATTTAGCTTGCTTTCTGACAGCTCATGTACGGTTTGGTCTTGGGCTACGCTATGGCTGCTTATGCTATTTATGGGGAATAATTTACTTTTTTTTAAGTTTATGCTTCTTTATTTGGAACTTGATGTAATGGAATAATTTGTATTTTGGATATATGAGCTTTTGACTCTTTTCTTGAAAATAATAAAAAGTTGGTTTTTAATTTCTACCGCTGCTTTATTTATGTTCTGCCTTGTGATATCTCCGTGCATGTTTACCTAGATAATACTCCACCAAAACTAGTGCATTACCTTTGTGAGTGACCCTAGCGGAGGTGGGGTGTTACATTTGGTATCAGAGCAGAAGGTTACCAGGCTGGGAAAAAGTTTTAAAAACCTTCTGAAACTATTTTCAAAACCATTTATAAAGAAGCATTTTTCAAGAAAAGTTTTATGTTTAAAGAGGCTATTCCCTAAGAAGCCATTAGCACTTCCCTTTGTTTCCTCGTTTGAATCTTTTCTTTTCGTTTTTCATCATGGCCGATCTTAACCTGTTTGAGGGAATACCCGTGCCTGGATGGTTTTGAAGGTACTTAGAAGCCAGGGCCAACGACGCAGGCATGGTAGACATCCCTCCTCCGCCTCCCCCAGTGGCCGCGGTTCCTCCTCCTCCTGGTACCGCCTTTGCCAAAATATGCAAAGACTTTAAAGCAATGGGCGGCAAGAACTTCGTTGGAACTGAAACCTTTGTTGAGGAACAAAATTGGCTAAAGGAGAAGGAAGACTTGTTCATTATCTTTGATATGGAGGACCATAGGAAAGTTCAGTTGGCAGCATGGTTGCTGAAAGAGGAAGCTGCATTTTGGTGTGAAGTCACCAACGCTAACAGGACAGTTGAGACTTGGGCAGACTTTAGAGAGAGGTTTGGGCTTAAATTCTTATCGTCAGCAGAAGAGAACCTTCATATGGAGAGGTTCCTAGCTCTCAAGCAAGGGGACATGTCTGTTAGGGAGTATGTGAATAAGTTTAATCAACTTGCTCGGTTTGGTTTGGATTTTGTCAACACAGCCCAGAAAAAGGCTGTACGCTTTGCTCGAGGATTGAACGAGCCACTACACAGCTTGGCCCTAACTCATATACCCATGGGGGCGACCTTTGAAAGCTTGGTGGATATGGCTCTACTCCATGAGGAAGACAAGAATAGCAAGAAGGAGGTTATGCCTAATGAGACTCAGAATAAGAAGGCTGACTTCAAGAAGGGAAACAACAAGAGTAACAAGAATAACAAGAGCAAAAAAAAATCACGTGAGACGAGGAAGTGCAACTTCTGTGGTATTAGTGGACATCTAGCTAAAGACTGCAGAAAGAAGAAGAGGAAGTTGGGTGAATGCTTTCATTGTGGAGATACTGGACACATCAGCAAGGATTGCCCTAAGAAGCAAGGGCAGGGGCAAGGGCAGACCCAGCGAAAAGGACCTTCTGGAGGGCAGTTGCATGCTCTCAACACCACTCTAGCTCTTGACCGAGGTAGTAATATTTCCGTAGAAAGCCTTTTTTATATTTCTGACTTTCCTGTTCGAACCTTATTTGACTCTGGCGCATCGCATACTTTTATTTCTTCTGATATTGTTGAAAATCTGCACCTAAGTACTAGTCTGGTTGAGGATCCCGTTATAGTTTCAAATCCAATTGGGGGCTCCGCCCATTTATCTATGATGTGTGTGGATTTGAGGATCTCTATCTTAAGCGTAGAATTCACGTGTAATGCATATGTTCTCGGATTCATGGGATACGGTTTGATCCTAGGTATGGATTGGCTGTCCAATTATGGAGCCATTCTTGATTGTGAACGGAGTGTAGTGAGGCTCATGACTCGCCTTGGTAATACCCTTGAAATTTCTTGTAACCCTAAGGGTCCAGTCATGTTGTGTTATCTTGAATCTCTTGACTCGTCCGACGATAATTTGCAATCTGTAAGAGTGGTCCGAGAATATCCAGATGTCTTTGATGAAGTGAGGGGGTTACCTCCTAAACGCAAGGTAGACTTCCGAATTTATCTTGTTGATAATGCCAAGCCAGTTTCATTGCCCGTTAGGCACATGGCCCACGAGAAAGAAGAGAGCTTAGTAAACAAATTAACGAGTTGCTTGAGAAAAATTTCATAAGACGAAGCATTTCTGAATGGGGTGCTCCGGTGGTATTCGCTACTAAGGCGGATGGATCGCTTCGTCTGTGCGTAGATTATCGTGAGTTAAACAAGCTGACAAAGAAGAATAGGCACCCACTACTAAGAATCGACGATTTGTTTGACCAACTTGTGGGAGCATCTGTTTTCTCTCAACTCGATCTAGCCACAGGATTCCATCAACTCAGAGTGGCCGAGGATAGCATTGAAAAAACCACGTTTAGGACTCCAGATGGATTCTTCGAATGGCTCGTCATGCCGTTTGAATTAACGAATGCACCCGCGAATTTGTAGATTTGATGAGTAGGGTGTTTTGGGAGTTCTTTAACAAGTTTGTGGTAGTTTTCGTGGATGATATTTTGATCTTCTCAAAAGATGAAGAAGAGCATGCTAGACATCTCAAGGAAGTCATGGAGACGCTTAGAGCACACCAGTTAAAGGCAAAGTTTTCCAAATGCCATTTTTGGAGGAAGGAAGTTCGGTTCCTTGGGCATGTAGTTTCTAAGCAAGGCATAGTCGTGGACCCCGCAAAGGTAGTTGCGGTACAGGACTGGAAAATTCCTAAGAATGCAATGGAGGTGAGGAGCTTTCTCGGTTTGGCGGGCTACTACAGGAAGTTCATTAAGGACTTCGCTAAGATTTCAGCCCCTCTTACTAAGTTAACAAAGAAGATCCTAGCTTTTGTATGGGACATAGAATGTAACGCTGCTTTTCAGAGACTTAAGAGAGCCCTCACCACAGCTCCAGTTTTGGCATTACCCGATGGAGGTAAGATGTTTACCGTGTACACAGATGCGTGCGGCACGGGGTTAGGTGCTGTCCTAATGCAAGAAGGAAGAGTAATATGCTACGGGGGCAAACAACTTAAAGTCCATGAGAAAAACTATCCCACGCATAACTTGGAGTTGGCCGCGATTGTTTTTGCACTTAAAGCTTGGCGCCATTATCTTCTAGGGGAGAGGTTCGAGCTATATACCAACCACAAATCGCTTAAGTACCTCTTCTCACAGAAAGACTTGAATCTGAGACAACAGCGGTGGATGGAGTTCTTGGCATCATATGACTTCGATATAGCTTATACCCCTGGCAAGGGAAATGTGGTGGCGGATGCGCTAAGTAGAAAAAGGTTGACTTTGAGCCCCTTGTTTGTTGAAAGGAAAAGCCTTGAGTTTATAGCAACCTTTGATTTTACACCTGTTGTTGAGTCATTGACTGCTACGTTTGCATCTCTTGGGTTAAGACCTACACTTCTAGATCAAGTAGGGACTTCACAGAAGGAAGACCTATAGATAGTCGAAATCATGGACAAGCTGATTAGGGGTGAGACGTCGAGTCACCTCAGTAGGTATGCCATAGATGACAAGGGATGGCTAAGGCGTGATGGAAGACTATGTGTCCCACAAGTGGGAGACTTAGTAAGGAAAGTTCTTGAACAGGCCCATCACTCGAAGATGACTATACATCCCGGAGGGGATAAGATGTACAGGGATATGAAACGCATTTTCTTTTGGGCTGGAATGAAAAAGGACGTGGCAGAGTTCATTTCGAAGTGCATGGTGTGCCAACAAGTAAAGGCCGAGTCGAAGAAGCCTGATGGGCTATTACATCCTTTGGAGGTTCCGCAATGGAAATGGGAGAGTATCTCGATGGATTTCGTGGATGGACTGCCTAGGTCACGGAAGGGAAATACTAGCATAAGGGTCATAGTTGATAGACTCACAAAAAGTGCTCACTTCATTCTGGTGAAAAGAAAGAGGACCGCATCATGGCTAACGTCTATTTACCTTCGAGAGATAGTAAGGTTGCATGGAGTTCCTTCTAGTATAGTTAGTGATCGTGACCCGATTTTCACTAGCCAGTTCTGGAATAGTCTGCAAGAAGCAATGGGAACACGACTGAATTTAAGCACGGCCTCTCACCCACAGACGGATGGAAAAACTGAAAGGGTAAATAGGGTACTAGAAGATCTCCTGAGGGTATGTATTCTTGACTTTGGTGGCACTTGGGAAAACCATCTTCCTCTCATGGAGTTTGCATATAACAATAGTTACCAAGCTTGCATCGGAATGGCACCGTTCGAAGCCCTGTATGGAAGACCGTGCAAGTCGCCAACAAGTTGGTGAGAGACGACAGACAGACTTATACTTGGGCCTGACATGATAAGAGATACTTCTAAGAAGAATGAGTTGATACGAAGACGGATGAAAACGGCCCAAGATAGACAGAAATCTTATGCGGTCCAGAGAAGGACAGACCTAGAGTTCGAAGTCGGAGATATGGTCTCTGTTAAAGTCTCTCCGTTACGCAATGTAGTTCGTTTTGGGGCAGTTGGAAAGCTAGCACCAAGGTTCGTAGGACCGTTCCCTATCACTGAAAGGATTGGACGAATGGCCTATAAAGTAGACTTACCCGAGAAGCTGGCTGGGGTGCATAATGTCTTTCAAGCCTCGCATCTCCGGAAGTGCTTGCATGAGTCAGCCGAAGTGGTTGAGCCAAGCATCCTTGAAGACGTAGAAGTGGAAAAAGAAGCAGGCAAGTTCCGATTCGTATCTTAGGAATGGAGATTAAGAAGCTAAGGAATCGAGAAGTCAAGCTAGATAAAGTGCAGTGGAGTGAAGCCCAAGAAGACGCAACTTGAAAACCGAAGAGAAGATACGCGCGCTTTACCCATTTCTTTTTGAGGGTACATTCTCAATATCTTTTTCCTTTAAACTTGAAAATCTTTTCGTATCATGCTTCTACTATCTACGTTTGTCTTGCTATCTTCTCGATCTTATCTTGAGAGCCTTAGGTAGAACCATATGGATGTAAACATGTGATTGAAACATGTTATGGTTGATGTTTGCAAATGGTTGCAAGTGGATGCTAGTGGATGCATGACACACATTAGGCACTAGATTGGCTCAGTCACATTTTCATGTTGCATATGCATGAGTGCTTATACTTGTACATGGATGGAACTTGTTATGCTATCACTTGGATGCTGCATATGGATGGATGTTTGTGCACTCATGTAGAGATTATAAACTATTTTAGGAATTTGCATACATGTTGGATTCATTACACTAACATATTTTGCATTAAGGAGGTTTACTGAATCAGTAACCGCCTGATCTTTTGCATTAGATAAGTACATGTACAAACACTTTCTGCATATGTTCATACAGCACTAGAAATCTTTTAAGGACAATGGTTTCCTGTGGATGATGCTTTGAGTAGATGGATGATGGATGGTAGGACACATCCTCCCTAACTTAGAGATTTCAGGGACGAAATCCTTTAAGGGGGGAGAATGTAACAACCCGTGTTTTTATAACATGTAATAGCTATAAATCAAGGCAGAATTAATTTTTAAAGTAAGAATCAAGGGAAACGGGTTATGCCATTGCGTTCGTCTCGAAATTCTTCTTGGAAACGAGTCCGAGTTTTCGAAAATCGGAGTCCGTATGACCAAGTTATGACCTTTCGAAGTTTTCAAGTTCAAAACAGCTCAATTCGAATTCAAAATTCGAATTTCAAACCTCAGAATGGACTGGGCGGGAAATTTCCCGCCTAGGACCAGGTCGACTTGGGGGTCGACTATGTAGTCGACCTACCCAGGACCAGGTCGACCATAGTGTCGACCTGGGGGTCGACCTGGTGCCCAAGCCCATTTCTGAAGCTGGATTCACTTTGATGTGTTTGGCCTCGTTTCTATCCACATTCGTTGATCTGACCCTATAAATACAGCCCCTCACACTAGTCTCTCTACACAAAATTCTTTCTGACCTTATGCTGCTCTAATTCTGGTTGAAAAGTTAGAGAGACTACTTCTTCTACGTCGAAGCTACGTTGCTGATTTGGGGATTTCTGTTAGGACTTGACTAAGCATATAAAGATTCAACATCGACTCTCTTTTTCTAATTCTCGAACCACGATCTGTAAGCCCCAGTTATTTTTAGATTTAAACTGTAAATGTAATATGAATATGATGTAAATTGAAATTGGACCTATGTATGATGACTGTTTACATTCATTCTCGTTCATCTTGGACCTATGTAAATTGAAACTGGATATTACTATGACATTGATTTGGGGCCTATTCATGTTGTAAATCAAAAAGAAACCCCCCTCATATTATCATGTTGAACCTGCTATTAGTCACAAGTTTATGACTATTACCGTATGTCAATCGTTACCATGATTATGCTATCATCTTATGTCAATCGTCACTATGACTATACTATCACCTTGTGACAACTGTTATCTTGACTAGTACCTTAATGTGTTAGATTTGGAATCTTTATGTTAAATTCCAATATTCCATATGCCAGTAATGTTATCTCAAGTCATACCATGCTATGCTAGTAATCACTTTTGCCACCTTATACCCGTCCTTTTATATGTTATTCCCTAATTAGATTTATTTATATCGATTCGAGCTTACGTGCGATGGGAATACGATTTGGGTAGACTAGGTAAAACATGAATTAGCTTTAAACTTGAACATGAACGTTGTTATGACTTGAACCTGAATATGGACATGAACTTGACACGATTTGATATAGAATATGACCTGAAAACTGGACATGAATCTAGACACGAAAACTTGAACGTGGGCATGACAATTAGATAAACTTGAAAATGGCCACCTCGAGGTTGGGTTGAGTTTGCAGTGTAAGTCTACCCGGAACCGCCCGACAAATCCAGTGGCTACAAACAATAGGATCCAATGTGGGTAGTTGGTCATGTCGCACGTAAAACCCGAGGTTAGACTATGTTGTGGTGTAAATCTACCCAGAACCGCCCGGGAAATCCAGTAACCACAACAGTTAGTCTAATGTGAGAGGTTGGCGTGCACTAATGAATTAATACCACATGATAGGGTTAAGTCATGAACCACTTGAATATACTTAACCAACTTGACACGATGATTTGATAAGGTTAAGTCATGAACCGCTTGATCACACTTAACCAACTTGATACATGAATTGGATAGGGTTAAGTCACGAATTTGAATGACAACACTTAACCCATTAGAAACCCTAGTTACGCGGTCCTTTTCAGCAGTAACCCACTTAGATGTATCACGATACCCTGGGACTAGGCAGGGTGGGGCACGTTTACAGTGCTGATTGTAAGCGACCAGAACGATGGCTGAGTAGGTGCGCCATTGTAGGTTCAGGAGGACTATGGTCGTGCACGTAGTCCGGAGTTGAAAAAACAGGCATTGGTGTGACGGCCTGGAATTTTGCTCGATCCGAATCAGTCGTTAAACCGATCTAGACCGTTCGAAACCCCTGAACGTTGAGAACAGGACAAATCAGAACACAAACAGAAGAACATTTCATTGCATATTACAACAATCCCATCAGAATACAAGAATATACAGAGTATAAATGAATAAATTTCCATTCTATAAATATCAGAGATTACAATAAATTACATAGCAGCGGAAAATAATACAAAGCACAACTGAAGGTGATATACGGATACAGAGCTTTCCGGATATCCTTCCAGCTGTAAACCAGGATCCTGTGAATATAAATCTGCAACAACCAAAACTACTAGCTGCCCGTGCGGAAAATAGGGGCACCCAGAGTTTAGGTTAAAACAATAAACTCCAAGTCAGTCATGTGACTGGTGTGAGAACTAAAACAGTTATTTAAAACTTTATTTTAAAAGAGAGTAATTCAAGGGACCACGCCGTATAACACGGAACGGGTTTCCTCCCAAGAATACCAGTGCATATAATAAACAACGCAATGCTTTTTCGAAAAATGAAGCTATTATAAGACCCAGGTCCTATCATATAATGCAACGCAAGCCGGGGGATAGGGTTTTCCCTTATAATAGCCAAACATGCTTGGTACGTGTAAAACAAATCATTTGATACTATAATAAGTGTATAGTGTCAAAACAGTTTCAATCATAAATATAAATCATAGACGGCATGGGTACCATATATCATGTCGCCATACTAGTTCTACAATTAAAGACGAATTACACGTATTGGAAATTGGATTCCGTCATGAGTCGAGGCAAGGGGCAAGCTCCTCTCCGCTTCGAGACACTCTAGCAAATGCTCAGGACTACGCACACTGGGTAACCCTTGGATCGGTTGGGCCGGTCCTCACTTACGTTAGAGGATTGGCAATTCCTGAACACACGTTTCCCGGTCCTTACAGACCTATATCGAGGCGCCTCATTCCAACAACCACAAAGGTGAAAAGTATATAAATGTCAGGGCTGGTAAGTCACTGACACCACCAAAGCTAGAAAGAAACGTCGTGTTCTCCCAACGGCCCGTATCCCGTTTTTGACTCATACCGAGGTGTGAGGTTCGCGAATTCACGCTATACACAAAGCTACGCCAGAAAGGCCGTGCTTTGATCAGCAACCACAAGACTTTGCTTTTCAACAGAAGCCTTGATCCATGCAACTCAGTATGCCACACAGGCAATTCATGCCATGCGATTGATATCCATCGATATATAACCTCTAAGCTCGTACGTCTCAGAGAAGGGCGTTAAGCAAGAGAATAAATTCTCCGCCGCCAAACAGATATATATTTAATAGAAATCAATCAACACAGAATAAAATCCAATGTCAGACACACAATCCATTTACAAGTCCGTTCTGGGTCTGAACGAAACCGGAGGCACTTTCCTCGCATATCCATCCATCTCCAAGTAGGTCTGGACGACCACCAACTATTTCCATCCTCTTGGGTGTACTGCCCAATCAGGATCGTCAGTAATTATCCAAACGATGTGAAGACTTCCGGTCTTCAACCACCGTCTTCATCTTCGACATATCGTCGAATCGGTTATTCAGAATGGGTGTAAACCCGGACTTTCCGAACAACCCGCGTATATTAAAACAAATGTTACACAAGCACAACATACGCCCCATTCCAATTCATTAGTCACTAACCGCAAATTAGCAAGAGAACAATTTCCCAAACATTAACCCCGAAGACCGAAACCAACATCAGATCAATACCCAGGAAACCATTCTTCTTAGCCAACCTACAGCTAGTTTCTAAATTCCACATTCTTAGGGAAAAGTTCCCATTAATTTTATCCAAGATAAATTCTTTAAAATTTATCCTGTAATCTTCCTTTGGATGTCATTTAAAACCAAATTATGGTTTTTCCAACTTGTCGAGATTAGCGAACCACAACGAAGTAATTATTTATTTTATTTCCCAATCCCGACCTATTCATCCCATGAAGCAAAACTGGTAATACTCCATATCTAACACCGTGGTGTTATCGGTAAAGTTAATTACCATTTCACGTTCAAATCTAATTAAAGATTTAACTATCGCTTTGGAGCAAAACTGGTAATACTCCATTCTCGCTCATTTTCTAAATTTGGAAATTTAGATTATCAATTCGAATTTTAATCTAATTGCAGATTCGTTAGAACTCCTTTTACTGGGTTAAAGAACTAGGTGTTATTTAAAACACAGTTCACGACAAACCCAAATCACATTCTATTTGTTATCGGGCTAAAGAACTAATGTTATTTAAAACATAGTTCACGATAAACCCATCTCAAATTTAATCAGATATATTAGAAATTCGATTATTTAAAACCCCTTTTTTTAAATCTAATTCATTTATTTAAAAATAATTGGGTTTTAAATTTAGTTCAAAACTAGTTCATTTCGATAAAAACCTATTTTTATCTTTTCAAATATGGAGTTTTTCACCCCAAATTTTCCCAAATAATTTCTTATGATTTTATACAAATTATTGATATTTTTAATAATTTTATTAAGGCCCGTACAGTCGATTTCCAACAATGGCCATCGAACTGCACTTACAGCGACCTTTTTCGAATTTGATTTGGACGTATCTCCAAATCCAACCGTTAGATTTCAAATTTCTAATATTCGTTAGAAAGCTCTTTTCGATACGAACCCAACGGTTCCGGTTTTAGGAGAATCCGACGGTCGGATCTCCCGTAATGTCCGTTTGAAATAAATGGTCGAAATTTACGAACTGCCGCGGCGCGGCGCGTTCTATTCAGGCCATTATATTATATATATAATATATATTTCGTCGATTTCTATTTAAAACGAATTATATAAATAGTTTTAAATTCGTTTCAAAAACATTTTCAACTTCCATTTCGTTTCAAATCAAAATTGAATTCTCTTTTATAAATTCGTTTTAAAATTCATCTCTATTCAATTCAAATTTCAATTCAATTTGAATTCATTTCACTTCATTTTGAAGTCAATTCGAATTCGTTTTCAATTCAATTCAATTAAATTCAAATTGGTTTTCTATTTCATTCAATTCGAAATCGTTTTATATTCAATTCAAATCGAAATCGTTATATATCCAATTCATTTCGAAATCGTTTTATATTCAATTCATTTCGAAATCGTTATATATTCAATTCATTTCGAAATCGTTATATATTCAATTCATTTCGAAATCGTTATATATTCAATTCATTTCGAAATCGTTATATATTCAATTCATTTCGAAATCGTTATATATTCAATTCAAATCGAAATCGTTATATATTCAATTCAAATCGAAATCGTTATATATTCAGTTCATTTCGAAATTGTTATATATTCAATTCATTTCGAAATCGTTTTATATTCAATTCATTTCGAAATCATTATATATTCAATTCAAATCGAAATCGTTATATATTCAATTCATTTCGAAATCGTTATATATTCAATTCATTTCGAAATCGTTATATATTCAATTCAAATCGAAATCGTTATATATTTTCAATTCCGAATGTAATCGATATAGATATCGTTCGCGTCAAAATGGCGCATCACTATTCAACTCGGCTTTATATATTCTATTTCAAATATTTCTTTTTGTCAACACACGACTAATCTCAACGAATGAGTACCGTCCACGTGTGACTATTTTTGCTATTTAATATATTTTATAAAAGTTAAGGTATCTATCCTTTGATATTGAATCAGACTTCAACCGTAATTTAGTGAGAGAACGATTTCCTGAACATTAACCCCGAAGGCCGAAACCAACATCAGATTACTATCCAGGAGACCACTCATCTCATCTATTTTCCAGTTGATTTCTAATTCTATATATGATAAAGATGTAAATCCTATTATAAAAATATTTCGTTCAACACATGACTAATATCAACGGATGAGTATAGTCAACACATGAACCTTTATTATATATTGATAAAGATATAAATTTTATTATAAAAATATTTCGTTCAACACATGACTAATATCAACGGATGAATATAGTCAACACATGAACCTTTATTATATATTGATAAAGATATAAATTTTATTATAAAAATATTTCGTTCAACACATGACTAATATCAACGGATGAATATAGTCAACACATGAACCTTTATTATATATTGATAAAGATATAAATTTTATTATAAAAATATTTCGTTCAACACATGACTAATATCAACGGATGAATATAGTCAACACATGAATCTTTATTATATATTGATAAAGATATAAATTTTATTATAAAAATATTTCGTTCAACACATGACTAATATTAACGGATGAATATAGTCAACACATGAACCTTTATTATATAATATTCTTAACTTTCTAAATTGGAATGAGGCCCAATCAATTACCATATAAAGTTAATTATATGGATTTTCATACATCACATGTATATGATAGCATTGAAAAATAATCAACCATCAACCAAAGTGCACTACACTGTATAAGCATCAAATATAGATATCTAACGCTTATAACAGCCTGTCAATCAATCGATTGACATATTTAATAAATCAGGATGAGTGAACTTCAAATTTCATCCCAACACCCGTGTGGGGTTTCAAACAATCAAACACAGATTTTATTTGTGCAGTTGGGCGATGTGTAAAATTTATCGACCCAATCAATGTCAGTCAAATAGGTGTACATAAACAAACCGTTCGGTTTGTAAATGAATATTTTTATTTTTCCTAACATATTTTAGAAAATTTCGGCGGCATAACGACACGATACTAGAAACGGGACGAGGCCTAGCCTTATCCCCGGTCTAGTGAAGGCCCACGCCATTCACACATCAATCAAATCAATTCCAATTCACCAAACAATTCAATTTCAATCAAATAGACTAACCAACTACACAACCAAACAATTTAACAAACAAGCCATCCATGGTCTGTGGATGACGGGTGTCGGGTGCTACTAAGCACCGTCTGCATCCTAGTATATATATATAACTAGAGAAAGAAATTTTGAGTGAGAAGTTCTCACCGAAAGCTATCCAACCATCTTGACTCTTCTTTGATAGAAATCTTCATCGTCATCGCATCTTCGTCATCTTCGTTGCCCGTAGTCACTATATATATAAAAATCACATTTTTATATTCTGATGTCTT
Source organism: Allium sativum (assembly GCA_030737875.1). Taxonomy (NCBI): domain Eukaryota; kingdom Viridiplantae; phylum Streptophyta; class Magnoliopsida; order Asparagales; family Amaryllidaceae; genus Allium; species Allium sativum. The sequence goes on along the minus strand of CM060919.1, from coordinate 559,586,927 downwards.
TTAAAATAAAATTCACATTTTTATTTATTCACTTTCAATTTTAAAATGTCATATTTTTACAATCACTTCAAATATTTAAAAATCGAATTTTTATTCAATTATTCCACATATAAAAATCGACTTTTTATCACTATGTCAAATAGATAAAAAATATATTTTTATCACGCTGTTTTCCACATAAAGATTTCGCCTTTTCTAAAAATAAAGTTTTCGCCTTTATAAAAATAAAGTTTTCACCTTTATAACTATAAAGATTTCATCTTTATAAAAATCAGCATTTTATTTCGACTTATAGAAAATAAAAATCAGATTTTTATTTTGCTACATACACGAAGATGATATTTTTATATACTCTATCCTATAAAGATTATATTTTTAATACTTTAAAAATATAAAAATCATATTTTTAATATTTCTATATAGTAAAGATTATATTTTTAATACTTTAAAAATATAAAAATCATATTTTTATCACTTTAAAAATATAAAGATCATACCTTTTACCAAATAAAAATCCTATCTTTTCACCTTTTAAAGTTCTAATCTTTTTCCATTTAAAATTCAAACCTTTTCTATTTTAATCCTTAAAATAAAAATCAGTTTTTATTTTCTTTGAAAATCAGTTTTTCTTTTATATAAAAAGGCAGTTTTTATTCAAAAATCAATTCAGTTTTACAGAATAAATAAAAAAAGAAAATAAAATAATAATAAAAAAAGGAAAATGCTCACCGAAGCTGCGAAGGGGGGGGGGGGGGGAGAAGATGGGCGGCGGCGCGTTTTGGGGCGAGGGGGGGGGGCTTCGACTTCGGCGCTGGAGTCGGAGTGAGGAGGAGGGGGTTCCACGTGCTGACCGGGGTCTGCTCATCGCTGGCGGTGTGCTGGGACGGCGTTGGGCCTGCTGGCGGCGCAATCGAGGCAGGAGGGGTCCAGTGGAAGCCACGGTGGTCATCGCGGTGGGTTCGCGGTACTCGCAGGCAGAGGGGGGTCTTCGAACGCGCGAGGAGGAGGGGGAAACCATCGACGGTGGAAGGCGGCCAAGGGAGAGGCAACGGGGGGGGGGGGGGGGGTGATCGCGATTTTCGGTGGTTTTTTTTTTTTTTTTCTGAAATAATGATTTGTTGGGGGGGGTTATGTAAATATATATAAAATAATTATATAATTTTTTTTCTTTAAAACCCTAATGTTGACTTTTCGTTTCAACTCAGATTTGAACCCGCCGACTGTCGTCCCTAGCGTAATACCCCCATTCCGAACACAATGGGATATGTATCGTAGGTTGATTCGGACGTCTCGATCAGTTTTCGTTGAATTTACATTTAAATCACTATATTGAATTTTAAACGTGCATTTCAAATTACCGGGGCCACATACTAACCAGAAAAATTCTAGAAAAATATTTTCTAGCTTCGTATTGACGATACGGTCCTAATAAAACTAGTTTCGTCGAATTCTGAGACCGTTTGAAAAATGGCCAATTTCAAGTCGATTAAAATCAACTGAAACTGGTCAAACGCGTTTTCCTTTTCCACGGTCACATATTGATTTTGAAAATTATGAAATTTGAAACCTAGCAATAATTCAACATCACGGACCCAACAAAACTGGTTTCGTCGAAATCCGAGGTCATTTGCAAAATGTCCATTTTTAAGGGCCTGAATTCCATAGCGACTATTCAGAATTTTCAACTGGACATATCCTTTGATTCCCGCTATGAAATTTCGATTATTCGGATTCGTTGGAAAGATATTATCAATTAGATCGCATTATTTTTGGTTTCACTAAAATCCGGATTATTTTGCACCCGGTACATTAAATTGAAGTTTGAAATCGAATTATCGAACTACCGCGCCATTTTCAATTCTATTTATAATTATATATAAATATTTATATTCTAACGACGACGCGTATAATATATACGTCAAATTATATTCAAAATAAATTTTCTCGTCGATATTATTTAAAATAATTCATTTTAAATATTCAAAATTCGCTAAAATTGCCAAAATAAAATTTTTAAGCTGGCCCAGATTTTGCGGGTTATTACAATCTCCCCCACTTAAAACTTTTCGTCCCCGAAAAGGAACAAAGTCGAAAGTGGTTTGATTAATCAACTCTACGTTCGGTCTGGCTTCCATTCTCCAACTTTTCAGTTTCTAAGAATTTCCAAATTTTCAAAAATTTGGCTAACACCCTAAATTTTCGAAAAATTTCGCCATAACCTCCCCTGCACCGGGAGCATCGGGGAATTTCAAATAGCTTCCCCGGTCCTTCAGATCTCAAAAAGAAAAAGAAAAAGCCAAGCGGCTAGCCAATAGGCTCACAAAATCATCATCACCCAAACAAAACAGTAAATTATGTAGTAAACATGTACCTATTTGTCGGGCAAACAAATTTTATTCTCTGCTCTAGCCTCCTTGCTATGACCTGTTCAATATAAGTATATGTATATGCAAGCAAATGCGACCAATTTTCAATATAGTTCAATATTTGATGCTATTAGGCATAAATGATTCAAAATTAGCAAACAAATAAACAAACAACACAAACATCAATCAATTAGTGAATTAGAGTTTCAAATTCATAATTTTGATACATATACAAAAAATCATGTTTTTGATGCCAATTCACAACAATGTGTTCTAACTATATTAGTTTTGGTTCTCACACCAGTCTAATGGAAATATATAGAAATCACACCTTCGAAACACGAACATAAATTTTGGTGATGGAGCTCCATCAACAAAATCATCCCCGAGCGACTAGAGTGTAATCCTATATCTATCCAGTATATTAAAACTTCGAATATACGTTCATGACGCGTATATGCAAAATCCTTATATACTCGATTGTCCATATTCAAAAATAAATAAATAATCAAATACGTTTAAAATGGTTTAAATTTACAAAACAAAATTGTTTTCATTTGAAAAAATATACCCTTCACACTCGTTCTAGGATACTACTGATCCTATCTCTAACGAGTCATTCTAATTGGATATTACTAATCCAATATCTGATGAATTCTTTCGTATGGTTCTAATGTGTCTTGTTCTCGAGCCCTGTAAACCAAAGCTCTGATACCAACTGTGACGGCCTGGAATTTCGCTCGATCCGAATCAGTCGTTAAACCGATCTAGACCGTTCGAAACCCCTGAACGTTGAGAACAGGACAAATCAGAACACAAACAGAAGAACATTTCATTGCATATTACAACAATCCCATCAGAATACAAGAATATACAGAGTATAAATGAATAAATTTCCATTCTATAAATATCAGAGATTACAATAAATTACATAGCAGCGGAAAATAATACAAAGCACAACTGAAGGTGATATACGGATACAGAGCTTTCCGGATATCCTTCCAGCTGTAAACCAGGATCCTGTGAATATAAATCTGCAACAACCAAAACTACTAGCTGCCCGTGCGGAAAATAGGGGTACCCAGAGTTTAGGTTAAAACAATAAACTCCAAGTCAGTCATGTGACTGGTGTGAGAACTAAAACAGTTATTTAAAACTTTATTTTAAAAGAGAGTAATTCAAGGGACCACGCCGTATAACACGGAACGGGTTTCCTCCCAAGAATACCAGTGCATATAATAAACAACGCAATGCTTTTTCGAAAAATGAAGCTATTATAAGACCCAGGTCCTATCATACAATGCAACGCAAGCCGGGGGATAGGGTTTTCCCTTATAATAGCCAAACATGCTTGGTACGTGTAAAACAAATCATTTGATACTATAATAAGTGTATAGTGTCAAAACAGTTTCAATCATAAATATAAATCATAGACGGCATGGGTACCATATATCATGTCGCCATACTAGTTCTACAATTAAAGACGAATTACACGTATTGGAAATTGGATTCCGTCATGAGTCGAGGCAAGGGGCAAGCTCCTCTCCGCTTCGAGACACTCTAGCAAATGCTCAGGACTACGCACACTGGGTAACCCTTGGATCGGTTTGGCCGGTCCTCACTTACGTTAGAGGATTGCCAATTCCTGAACACACGTTTCCCGGTCCTTACAGACCTATATCGAGGCGCCTCATTCCAACAACCACAAAGGTGAAAAGTATATAAATGTCAGGGCTGGTAAGTCACTGACACCACCAAAGCTAGAAAGAAACGTCATGTTCTCCCAACGGCCCGTATCCCGTTTTTGACTCATACCGAGGTGTGAGGTTCGCGAATTCACGCTATACACAAAGCTACGCCAGAAAGGCCGTGCTTTGATCAGCAACCACAAGACTTTGCTTTTCAACAGAAGCCTTGATCCATGCAACTCAGTATGCCACACAGGCAATTCATGCCATGCGATTGATATCCATCGATATATAACCTCTAAGCTCGTACGTCTCAGAGAAGGGCGTTAAGCAAGAGAATAAATTCTCCGCCGCCAAACAGATATATATTTAATAGAAATCAATCAACACAGAATAAAATCCAATGTCAGACACACAATCCATTTACAAGTCCGTTCTGGGTCTGAACGAAACCGGAGGCACTTTCCTCGCATATCCATCCATCTCCAAGTAGGTCTGGACGACCACCAACTATTTCCATCCTCTTGGGTGTACTGCCCAATCAGGATCGTCAGTAATTATCCAAACGATGTGAAGACTTCCGGTCTTCAACCACCGTCTTCATCTTCGACATATCGTCGAATCGGTTATTCAGAATGGGTGTAAACCCGGACTTTCCGAACAACCCGCGTATATTAAAACAAATGTTACACAAGCACAACATACGCCCCATTCCAATTCATTAGTCACTAACCGCAAATTAGCAAGAGAACAATTTCCCAAACATTAACCCCGAAGACCGAAACCAACATCAGATCAATACCCAGGAAACCATTCTTCTTAGCCAACCTACAGCTAGTTTCTAAATTCCACATTCTTAGGGAAAAGTTCCCATTAATTTTATCCAAGATAAATTCTTTAAAATTTATCCTGTAATCTTCCTTTGGATGTCATTTAAAACCAAATTATGGTTTTTCCAACTTGTCGAGATTAGCGAACCACAACGAAGTAATTATTTATTTTATTTCCCAATCCCGACCTATTCATCCCATGAAGCAAAACTGGTAATACTCCATATCTAACACCGTGGTGTTATCGGTAAAGTTAATTACCATTTCACGTTCAAATCTAATTAAAGATTTAACTATCGCTTTGGAGCAAAACTGGTAATACTCCATTCTCGCTCATTTTCTAAATTTGGAAATTTAGATTATCAATTCGAATTTTAATCTAATTGCAGATTCGTTAGAACTCCTTTTACTGGGTTAAAGAACTAGGTGTTATTTAAAACACAGTTCACGACAAACCCAAATCACATTCTATTTGTTATCGGGCTAAAGAACTAATGTTATTTAAAACATAGTTCACGATAAACCCATCTCAAATTTAATCAGATATATTAGAAATTCGATTATTTAAAACCCCTTTTTTTAAATCTAATTCATTTATTTAAAAATAATTAGGTTTTAAATTTAGTTCAAAACTAGTTCATTTCGATAAAAACCTATTTTTATCTTTTCAAATATGGAGTTTTTCACCCCAAATTTTCCCAAATCATTTCTTATGATTTTATACAAATTATTGATATTTTTAATAATTTTATTAAGGCCCGTACAGTCGATTTCCAACAATGGCCATCGAACTGCACTTACAGCGACCTTTTTCGAATTTGATTTGGACGTATCTCCAAATCCAACCGTTAGATTTCAAATTTCTAATATTCGTTAGAAAGCTCTTTTCGATACGAACCCAACGGTTCCGGTTTTAGGAGAATCCGACGGTCGGATCTCCCGTAATGTCCGTTTGAAATAAATGGTCGAAATTTACGAACTGCCGCGGCGCGGCGCGTTCTATTCAGGCCATTATATTATATATATAATATATATTTCGTCGATTTCTATTTAAAACGAATTATATAAATAGTTTTAAATTCGTTTCAAAAACATTTTCAACTTCCATTTCGTTTCAAATCAAAATTGAATTCTCTTTTATAAATTCGTTTTAAAATTCATCTCTATTCAATTCAAATTTCAATTCAATTTGAATTCATTTCACTTCATTTTGAAGTCAATTCGAATTCGTTTTCAATTCAATTCAATTAAATTCAAATTGGTTTTCTATTTCATTCAATTCGAAATTGTTTTATATTCAATTCAAATCGAAATCGTTATATATCCAATTCATTTCGAAATCGTTTTATATTCAATTCATTTCGAAATCGTTATATATTCAATTCATTTCGAAATCGTTATATATTCAATTCATTTCGAAATCGTTATATATTCAATTCATTTCGAAATCGTTATATATTCAATTCATTTCGAAATCGTTATATATTCAATTCAAATCGAAATCGTTATATATTCAATTCAAATCGAAATTGTTATATATTCAATTCATTTCGAAATTGTTATATATTCAATTCATTTCGAAATCGTTTTATATTCAATTCATTTCGAAATCATTATATATTCAATTCAAATCGAAATCGTTATATATTCAATTCATTTCGAAATCGTTATATATTCAATTCATTTCGAAATCGTTATATATTCAATTCAAATCGAAATCGTTATATATTTTCAATTCCGAATGTAATCGATATAGATATCGTTCGCGTCAAAATGGCGCATCACTATTCAACTCGGCTTTATATATTCTATTTCAAATATTTCTTTTTGTCAACACACGACTAATCTCAACGAATGAGTACCGTCCACGTGTGACTATTTTTGCTATTTAATATATTTTATAAAAGTTAAGGTATCTATCGTTTGATATTGAATCAGACTTCAACCGTAATTTAGTGAGAGAACGATTTCCTGAACATTAACCCCGAAGGCCGAAACCAACATCAGATTACTATCCAGGAGACCACTCATCTCATCTATTTTCCAGTTGATTTCTAATTCTATATATGATAAAGATGTAAATCCTATTATAAAAATATTTCGTTCAACACATGACTAATATCAACGGATGAGTATAGTCAACACATGAACCTTTATTATATATTGATAAAGATATAAATTTTATTATAAAAATATTTCGTTCAACACATGACTAATATCAACGGATGAATATAGTCAACACATGAACCTTTATTATATATTGATAAAGATATAAATTTTATTATAAAAATATTTCGTTCAACACATGACTAATATCAACGGATGAATATAGTCAACACATGAACCTTTATTATATATTGATAAAGATATAAATTTTATTATAAAAATATTTCGTTCAACACATGACTAATATCAACGGATGAATATAGTCAACACATGAATCTTTATTATATATTGATAAAGATAAAAATTTTATTATAAAAATATTTCGTTCAACACATGACTAATATCAACGGATGAATATAGTCAACACATGAACCTTTATTATATAATATTCTTAACTTTCTAAATTGGAATGAGGCCCAATCAATTACCATATAAAGTTAATTATATGGATTTTCATACATCACATGTATATGATAGCATTGAAAAATAATCAACCATCAACTAAAGTGCACTACACTGTATAAGCATCAAATATAGATATCTAACGCTTATAACAGCCTGTCAATCAATCGATTGACATATTTAATAAATCAGGATGAGTGAACTTCAAATTTCATCCCAACACCCGTGTGGGGTTTCAAACAATCAAACACAGATTTTATTTGTGCAGTTGGGCGATGTGTAAAATTTATCGACCCAATCAATGTCAGTCAAATAGGTGTACATAAACAAACCGTTCGGTTTGTAAATGAATATTTTTATTTTTCCTAACATATTTTAGAAAATTTCGGCGGCATAACGGCACGATACTAGAAACGGGACGAGGCCTAGCCTTATCCCCGGTCTAGTGAAGGCTCACGCCATTCACACATCAATCAAATCAATTCCAATTCACCAAACAATTCAATTTCAATCAAATAGACTAACCAACTACACAACCAAACAATTTAACAAACAAGCCATCCATGGTCTGTGGATGACGGGTGTCGGGTGCTACTAAGCACCGTCTGCATCCTAGTATATATATATAACTAGAGAAAGAAATTTTGAGTGAGAAGTTCTCACCGAAAGCTATCCAACCATCTTGACTCTTCTTTGATAGAAATCTTCATCGTCATCGCATCTTCGTCATCTTCGTTGCCCGTAGTCACTATATATATAAAAATCACATTTTTATATTCTGATGTCTTTTAAAATAAAATTCACATTTTTATTTATTCACTTTCAATTTTAAAATGTCATATTTTTACAATCACTTCAAATATTTAAAAATCGAATTTTTATTCAATTATTCCACATATAAAAATCGACTTTTTATCACTATGTCAAATAGATAAAAATTATATTTTTATCACGCTGTTTTCCACATAAAGATTTCGCCTTTTCTAAAAATAAAGTTTTCGCCTTTATAAAAATAAAGTTTTCGCCTTTATAACTATAAAGATTTCATCTTTATAAAAATCAGCATTTTATTTCGACTTATAGAAAATAAAAATCAGATTTTTATTTTGCTACATACACGAAGATGATATTTTTATATACTCTATCCTATAAAGATTATATTTTTAATACTTTAAAAATATAAAAATCATATTTTTAATATTTCTATATAGTAAAGATTATATTTTTAATACTTTAAAAATATAAAAATCATATTTTTATCACTTTAAAAATATAAAGATCATACCTTTTACCAAATAAAAATCCTATCTTTTCACCTTTTAAAGTTCTAATCTTTTTCCATTTAAAATTCAAACCTTTTCTATTTTAATCCTTAAAATAAAAATCAGTTTTTATTTTCTTTGAAAATCAGTTTTTCTTTTATATAAAAAGGCAGTTTTTATTCAAAAAACAATTCAGTTTTACAGAATAAATAAAAAAAGAAAATAAAATAATAATAAAAAAAAAGGAAAATGCTCACCGAAGCTGCGAAGGGGGGGGGGAGAAGATGGGCGGCGGCGCGTTTTGGGGCGAGGGGGGGGGGGGGCTTCGACTTCGGCGCTGGAGTCGGAGTGAGGAGGAGGGGTTCCACGTGCTGACCGGGGTCTGCTCGTCGCTGGCGGTGTGCTGGGACGACGTTGGGCCTGCTGGCGGCGCAATCGAGGCAGGAGGGGTCCAGTGGAAGCCACGGTGGTCATCGCGGTGGGTTCGCGGTACTCGCAGGCAGAGGGGGGTCTTCGAACGCGCGAGGAGGAGGGGGAAACCATCGACGGTGGAAGGCGGCCAAGGGAGAGGCAACGGGGGGGGGGGGGGGCGATCGCGATTTTCGGGGGTTTTTCTTTTTTTTTTCTGAAATAATGATTTGTTGGGGGGGGGGTTATGTAAATATATATATAATAATTATATAATTTTTTTCTTTAAAACCCTAATGTTGACTTTTCGTTTCAACTCAGATTTGAACCCGCCGACTGTCGTCCCTAGCGTAATACCCCCATTCCGAACACAATGGGATATGTATCGTAGGTTGATTCGGACGTCTCGATCAGTTTCCGTTGAATTTACATTTAAATCACTATATTGAATTTTAAACGTGCATTTCAAATTACCGGGGCCACATACTAACCAGAAAAATTCTAGAAAAATATTTTCTAGCTTCGTATTGACGATACGGTCCTAATAAAACTAGTTTCGTCGAATTCTGAGACCGTTTGAAAAATGGCCAATTTCAAGTCGATTAAAATCAACTGAAACTGGTCAAACGCGTTTTCCTTTGCCACGGTCACATATTGATTCTGAAAATTATGAAATTTGAAGCCTAGCAATAATTCAACATCACGGACCCAACAAAACTGGTTTCGTCGAAATCCGAGGTCATTTGCAAAATGTCCATTTTTAAGGGCCTGAATTCCATAGCGACTATTCAGAATTTTCAACTGGACATATCCTTTGATTCCCGCTATGAAATTTCGATTATTCGGATTCGTTGGAAAGATATTATCAATTAGATCGCATTATTTTTGGTTTCACTAAAATCCGGATTATTTTGCACCCGGTACATTAAATTGAAGTTTGAAATCGAATTATCGAACTACCGCGCCATTTCCAATTCTATTTATAATTATATATAAATATTTATATTCTAACGACGACGCGTATAATATATACGTCGAATTATATTCAAAATAAATTTTCTCGTCGATATTATTTAAAATAATTCATTTTAAATATTCAAAATTCGCTAAAATTGCCAAAATAAAAATTTTAAGCTGGCCCAGATTTTGCGGGTTATTACAATCTCCCCCACTTAAAACTTTTCGTCCCCGAAAAGGAACAAAGTCGAAAGTGGTTTGATTAATCAACTCTACGTTCGGTCTGGCTTCCATTCTCCAACTTTTCAGTTTCTATGAATTTCCAAATTTTCAAAAATTTGGCTAACACCCTAAATTTTCGAAAAATTTCGCCATAACCTCCCCTGCACCGGGAGCATCGGGGAATTTCAAATAGCTTCCCCGGTCCTTCAGATCTCAAAAAGAAAAAGAAAAAGCCAAGCGGCTAGCCAATAGGCTCACAAAATCATCATCACCCAAACAAAACAGTAAATTATGTAGTAAACATGTACCTATTTGTCGGGCAAACAAATTTTATTCTCTGCTCTAGCCTCCTTGCTATGACCTGTTCAATATAAGTATATGTATATGCAAGCAAATGCGACCAATTTTCAATATAGTTCAATATTTGATGCTATTAGGCATAAATGGTTCAAAATTAGCAAACAAATAAACAAACAACACAAACATCAATCAATTAGTGAATTAGAGTTTCAAATTCATAATTTTGATACATATACAAAAAATCATGTTTTTGATGCCAATTCACAACAATGTGTTCTAACTATATTAGTTTTGGTTCTCACACCAGTCTAATGGAAATATATAGAAATCACACCTTCGAAACACGAACATAAATTTTGGTGATGGAGCTCCATCAACAAAATCATCCCCGAGCGACTAGAGTGTAATCCTATATCTATCCAGTATATTAAAACTTCGAATATACGTTCATGACGCGTATATGCAAAATCCTTATATACTCGATTGTCCATATTCAAAAATAAATAAATAATCAAATACGTTTAAAATGGTTTAAATTTACAAAACAAAATTGTTTTCATTTGAAAAAATATACCCTTCACACTCGTTCTAGGATACTACTGATCCTATCTCTAACGAGTCATTCTAATTGGATATTACTAATCCAATATCTGATGAATTCTTTCGTATGGTTCTAATGTGTCTTGTTCTCGAGCCTTGTAAACCAAAGCTCTGATACCAACTGTGACGGCCTGGAATTTCGCTCGATCCGAATCAGTCGTTAAACCGATCTAGACCGTTTGAAACCCCTGAACGTTGAGAACAGGACAAATCAGAACACAAACAGAAGAACATTTCATTGCATATTACAACAATCCCATCAGAATACAAGAATATACAGAGTATAAATGAATAAATTTCCATTCTATAAATATCAGAGATTACAATAAATTACATAGCAGCGGAAAATAATACAAAGCACAACTGAAGGTGATATACGGATACAGAGCTTTCCGGATATCCTTCCAGCTGTAAACCAGGATCCTGTGAATATAAATCTGCAACAACCAAAACTACTAGCTGCCCGTGCGGAAAATAGGGGCACCCAGAGTTTAGGTTAAAACAATAAACTCCAAGTCAGTCATGTGACTGGTGTGAGAACTAAAACAGTTATTTAAAACTTTATTTTAAAAGAGAGTAATTCAAGGGACCACGCCGTATAACACGGAACGGGTTTCCTCCCAAGAATACCAGTGCATATAATAAACAACGCAATGCTTTTTCGAAAAATGAAGCTATTATAAGACCCAGGTCCTATCATACAATGCAACGCAAGCCGGGGGATAGGGTTTTCCCTTATAATAGCCAAACATGCTTGGTACGTGTAAAACAAATCATTTGATACTATAATAAGTGTATAGTGTCAAAACAGTTTCAATCATAAATATAAATCATAGACGGCATGGGTACCATATATCATGTCGCCATACTAGTTCTACAATTAAAGACGAATTACACGTATTGGAAATTGGATTCCGTCATGAGTCGAGGCAAGGGGCAAGCTCCTCTCCGCTTCGAGACACTCTAGCAAATGCTCAGGACTACGCACACTGGGTAACCCTTGGATCGGTTGGGCCGGTCCTCACTTACGTTAGAGGATTGGCAATTCCTGAACACACGTTTCCCGGTCCTTACAGACCTATATCGAGGCGCCTCATTCCAACAACCACAAAGGTGAAAAGTATATAAATGTCAGGGCTGGTAAGTCACTGACACCACCAAAGCTAGAAAGAAACGTCGTGTTCTCCCAACGGCCCGTATCCCGTTTTGACTCATACCGAGGTGTGAGGTTCGCGAATTCACGCTATACACAAAGCTACGCCAGAAAGGCCGTGCTTTGATCAGCAACCACAAGACTTTGCTTTTCAACAGAAGCCTTGATCCATGCAACTCAGTATGCCACACAGGCAATTCATGCCATGCGATTGATATCCATCGATATATAACCTCTAAGCTCGTACGTCTCAGAGAAGGGCGTTAAGCAAGAGAATAAATTCTCCGCCGCCAAACAGATATATATTTAATAGAAATCAATCAACACAGAATAAAATCCAATGTCAGACACACAATCCATTTACAAGTCCGTTCTGGGTCTGAACGAAACCGGAGGCACTTTCCTCGCATATCCATCCATCTCCAAGTAGGTCTGGACGACCACCAACTATTTCCATCCTCTTGGGTGTACTGCCCAATCAGGATCGTCAGTAATTATCCAAACGATGTGAAGACTTCCGGTCTTCAACCACCGTCTTCATCTTCGACATATCGTCGAATCGGTTATTCAGAATGGGTGTAAACCCGGACTTTCCGAACAACCCGCGTATATTAAAACAAATGTTACACAAGCACAACATACGCCCCATTCCAATTCATTAGTCACTAACCGCAAATTAGCAAGAGAACAATTTCCCAAACATTAACCCCGAAGACCGAAACCAACATCAGATCAATACCCAGGAAACCATTCTTCTTAGCCAACCTACAGCTAGTTTCTAAATTCCACATTCTTAGGGAAAAGTTCCCATTAATTTTATCCAAGATAAATTCTTTAAAATTTATCCTGTAATCTTCCTTTGGATGTCATTTAAAACCAAATTATGGTTTTTCCAACTTGTCGAGATTAGCGAACCACAACGAAGTAATTATTTATTTTATTTCCCAATCCCGACCTATTCATCCCATGAAGCAAAACTGGTAATACTCCATATTTAACACCGTGGTGTTATCGGTAAAGTTAATTACCATTTCACGTTCCAATCTAATTAAAGATTTAACTATCGCTTTGGAGCAAAACTGGTAATACTCCATTCTCGCTCATTTTCTAAATTTGGAAATTTAGATTATCAATTCGAATTTTAATCTAATTGCAGATTCGTTAGAACTCCTTTTACTGGGTTAAAGAACTAGGTGTTATTTAAAACACAGTTCACGACAAACCCAAATCACATTCTATTTGTTATCGGGCTAAAGAACTAATGTTATTTAAAACATAGTTCACGATAAACCCATCTCAAATTTAATCAGATATATTAGAAATTCGATTATTTAAAACCCCTTTTTTTAAATCTAATTCATTTATTTAAAAATAATTGGGTTTTAAATTTAGTTCAAAACTAGTTCATTTCGATAAAAACCTATTTTTATCTTTTCAAATATGGAGTTTTTCACCCCAAATTTTCCCAAATCATTTCTTATGATTTTATACAAATTATTGATATTTTTAATAATTTTATTAAGGCCCGTACAGTCGATTTCCAACAATGGCCATCGAACTGCACTTACAGCGACCTTTTTCGAATTTGATTTGGACGTATCTCCAAATCCAACCGTTAGATTTCAAATTTCTAATATTCGTTAGAAAGCTCTTTTCGATACGAACCCAACGGTTCCGGATTTAGGAGAATCCGACGGTCGGATCTCCCGTAATGTCCGTTTGAAATAAATGGTCGAAATTTACGAACTGCCGCGGCGCGGCGCGTTCTATTCAGGCCATTATATTATATATATAATATATATAATATATATTTCGTCGATTTCTATTTAAAACAAATTATATAAATAGTTTTAAATTCGTTTCAAAAACATTTTCAACTTCCATTTCGTTTCAAATCAAAATTGAATTCTCTTTTATAAATTCGTTTTAAAATTCATCTCTATTCAATTCAAATTTCAATTCAATTTGAATTCATTTCACTTCATTTTGAAGTCAATTCGAATTCGTTTTCAATTCAATTCAATTAAATTCAAATTGGTTTTCTATTTCATTCAATTCGAAATCATTTTATATTCAATTCAAATCGAAATCGTTATATATCCAATTCATTTCGAAATCGTTTTATATTCAATTCATTTCGAAATCGTTATATATTCAATTCATTTCGAAATCGTTATATATTCAATTCATTTCGAAATCGTTATATATTCAATTCATTTCGAAATCGTTATATATTCAATTCATTTCGAAATCGTTATATATTCAATTCAAATCGAAATCGTTATATATTCAATTCAAATCGAAATCGTTATATATTCAGTTCATTTCGAAATTGTTATATATTCAATTCATTTCGAAATCGTTTTATATTCAATTCATTTCGAAATCATTATATATTCAATTCAAATCGAAATCGTTATATATTCAATTCATTTCGAAATCGTTATATATTCAATTCATTTCGAAATCGTTATATATTCAATTCAAATCGAAATCGTTATATATTTTCAATTCCGATGTAATCGATATAGATATCGTTCGCGTCAAAATGGCGCATCACTATTCAACTCGGCTTTATATATTCTATTTCAAATATTTCTTTTTGTCAACACACGACTAATCTCAACGAATGAGTACCGTCCATGTGTGACTATTTTTGCTATTTAATATATTTTATAAAAGTTAAGGTATCTATCGTTTGATATTGAATCAGACTTCAACCGTAATTTAGTGAGAGAACGATTTCCTGAACATTAACCCCGAAGGCCGAAACCAACATCAGATTACTATCCAGGAGACCACTCATCTCATCTATTTTCCAGTTGATTTCTAATTCTATATATGATAAAGATGTAAATCCTATTATAAAAATATTTCGTTCAACACATGACTAATATCAACGGATGAGTATAGTCAACACATGAACCTTTATTATATATTGATAAAGATATAAATTTTATTATAAAAATATTTCGTTCAACACATGACTAATATCAACGGATGAATATAGTCAACACATGAACCTTTATTATATATTGATAAAGATATAAATTTTATTATAAAAATATTTCGTTCAACACATGACTAATATCAACGGATGAATATAGTCAACACATGAACCTTTATTATATATTGATAAAGATATAAATTTTATTATAAAAATATTTCGTTCAACACATGACTAATATCAACGGATGAATATAGTCAACACATGAATCTTTATTATATATTGATAAAGATATAAATTTTATTATAAAAATATTTCGTTCAACACATGACTAATATCAACGGATGAATATAGTCAACACATGAACCTTTATTATATAATATTCTTAACTTTCTAAATTGGAATGAGGCCCAATCAATTACCATATAAAGTTAATTATATGGATTTTCATACATCACATGTATATGATAGCATTGAAAAATAATCAACCATCAACCAAAGTGCACTACACTGTATAAGCATCAAATATAGATATCTAACGCTTATAACAGCCTGTCAATCAATCGATTGACATATTTAATAAATCAGGATGAGTGAACTTCAAATTTCATCCCAACACCCGTGTGGGGTTTCAAACAATCAAACACAGATTTTATTTGTGCAGTTGGGCGATGTGTAAAATTTATCGACCCAATCAATGTCAGTCAAATAGGTGTACATAAACAAACCGTTCGGTTTGTAAATGAATATTTTTATTTTTCCTAACATATTTTAGAAAATTTCGGCGGCATAACGGCACGATACTAGAAACGGGACGAGGCCTAGCCTTATCCCCGGTCTAGTGAAGGCCCACGCCATTCACACATCAATCAAATCAATTCCAATTCACCAAACAATTCAATTTCAATCAAATAGACTAACCAACTACACAACCAAACAATTTAACAAACAAGCCATCCATGGTCTGTGGATGACGGGTGTCGGGTGCTACTAAGCACCGTCTGCATCCTAGTATATATATATAACTAGAGAAAGAAATTTTGAGTGAGAAGTTCTCACCGAAAGCTATCCAACCATCTCGACTCTTCTTTGATAGAAATCTTCATCGTCATCGCATCTTCGTCATCTTCGTTGCCCGTAGTCACTATATATATAAAAATCACATTTTTATATTCTGATGTCTTTTAAAATAAAATTCACATTTTTATTTATTCACTTTCAATTTTAAAAAGTCATATTTTTACAATCACTTCAAATATTTAAAAATCGATTTTTTATTCAATTATTCCATATATAAAAATCGACTTTTTATCACTATGTCAAATAGATAAAAATTATATTTTTATCACGCTGTTTTCCACATAAAGATTTCGCCTTTTCTAAAAATAAAGTTTTCGCCTTTATAAAAATAAAGTTTTCGCCTTTATAACCATAAAGATTTCATCTTTATAAAAATCAGCATTTTATTTCGACTTATAGAAAATAAAAATCAGATTTTTATTTTGCTACATACACGAAGATGATATTTTTATATACTCTATCCTATAAAGATTATATTTTTAATATTTAAAAATATAAAAATCATATTTTTAATATTTCTATATAGTAAAGATTATATTTTTAATACTTTAAAAATATAAAAATCATATTTTTATCACTTTAAAAATATAAAGATCATACCTTTTACCAAATAAAAATCCTATCTTTTCACCTTTTAAAGTTCTAATCTTTTTCCATTTAAAATTCAAACCTTTTCTATTTTAATCCTTAAAATAAAAATCAGTTTTTATTTTCTTTGAAAATCAGTTTTTCTTTTATATAAAAAGGCAGTTTTTATTCAAAAATCAATTCTGTTTTACAGAATAAATAAAAAAAGAAAATAAAATAATAATAAAAAAAATAAAGGAAAATGCTCACCGAAGCTGCGAGGGGGGGGGGGGGAGAAGATGGGCGGCGGCGCGTTTTGGGGCGAGGGGGGGGGCTTCGACTTCGGCGCTGGAGTCGGAGTGAGGAGGAGGGGGTTCCACGTGCTGACCGGGGTCTGCTCGTCGCTGGCGGTGTGCTGGGACGGCGTTGGGCCTGCTGGCGGCGCAATCGAGGCAGGAGGGGTCCAGTGGAAGCCACGGTGGTCATCGCGGTACTCGCAGGCAGAGGGGGGTCTTCGAACGCGCGAGGAGGAGGGGGCAACCATCGACGGTGGACGGCGGCCAAGGGAGAGGCAACGGGGGAAGGGGGGGCGATCGCGATTTTCGGGGTTTTTTTTCTTCTGAAATAATGATTTGTTGGGGGGGGGGTTATGTAAATATATATAATAATTATATAATTTTTTTTCTTTAAAACCCTAATGTTGACTTTTTGTTTCAACTCAGATTTGAACCCGCCGACTGTCGTCCCTAGCGTAATACCCCCATTCCGAACATAATGGGATATGTATCGTAGGTTGATTCGGACGTCTCGATCAGTTTCCGTTGAATTTACATTTAAATCACTATATTGAATTTTAAACGTGCATTTCAAATTACCGGGGCCACATACTAACCAGAAAAATTCTAGAAAAATATTTTCTAGCTTCGTATTGACGATACGGTCCTAATAAAACTAGTTTCGTCGAATTCTGAGACCGTTTGAAAAATGGCCAATTTCAAGTCGATTAAAATCAACTGAAACTGGTCAAACGCGTTTTCCTTTGCCACGGTCACATATTGATTCTGAAAATTATGAAATTTGAAACCTAGCAATAATTCAACATCACGGACCCAACAAAACTGGTTTCGTCGAAATCCGAGGTCATTTGCAAAATGTCCATTTTTAAGGGCCTGAATTCCATAGCGACTATTCAGAATTTTCAACTGGACATATCCTTTGATTCCCGCTATGAAATTTCGATTATTCGGATTCGTTGGAAAGATATTATCAATTAGATCGCATTATTTTTGGTTTCACTAAAATCCGGATTATTTTGCACCCGGTACATTAAATTGAAGTTTGAAATCGAATTATCGAACTACCGCGCCATTTTCAATTCTATTTATAATTATATAAAAATATTTATATTCTAACGACGACGCGTATAATATATACGTCGAATTATATTCAAAATAAATTTTCTCGTCGATATTATTTAAAATAATTCATTTTAAATATTCAAAATTCGCTAAAATTGCCAAAATAAAAATTTTAAGCTGGCCCAGATTTTGCGGGTTATTACAATTGGGCACCTGTAGATTTACACTGTGCGTTCTTGATTCGTGTCGGTGGTTGGCACCATAGGGCTTGATACACCCTATGGTGGACCTAGCACAGTAACTACATTTCAGGATAGGGCCGTATGACACAGACACATGACGATCTAGGACTTATAGGGAGCCGATCGATTAGTAGATCGTACCGTAGGACCCCGTAATGGGTCACTTCATGATACTGGGCCAAGGGATCATTTCATGGTTAATACTTGACATGGGTTAGAATACTAGTACAGTTGGTGCAGCGAACCTTGAATATGCGATGCTAGACTTGACTTATCTTGTTATCTTAATTATCCTACTAGTTCTGTTATCATCCTTATATTTAATTCCATTTTTCACATATCATGTTACCTTTACTAGTTTTCATACTGAAAGTCACTAGGGCTTACCAGTCTTTATGACTGACCCTTTTTCTTTCGCCTCTTTTTCTTTCGTTTCTTCCCCCTAGGTTCTCAGGAGGAAGCACTAGCTCTTAGCTTGGATTTAGCTTGCTTTCTGACAGCTCATGTAAGGTTTGGTCTTGGGCTACGCTATGGCTGCTTCTGCTATTTATGGGGAATAATTTACTTTTGTTTTAAGTTTATGCTTCTTTATTTGGAACTTGATGTAATGGAATAATTTGTATTTTGGATATATGAGCTTTTGACTCTTTTCTTGAAAATAATAAAAAGTTGGTTTTTAATTTCTACCGCTGCTTTATTTATGTTCTCCCTTGTGATATCTCTGTGCATGTTTACCTAGATAATACTCCACCAAAACTAGTGCATTCCCTTTGTGGGTGACCCTAGCGGAGGTGGGGTGTTACACATTTTCCAAAAGAAGAGGCAAAGAGAGGAAGCAAGATTATGCTTTTCTATCGATGTCCAAAAGTTGGAAAAAACACCCAATGAGTTCCAAGGCAATGAAACTAAACGTACAATAAGGATTATAATGTAGGAAAGTAAATCACACAGAGTTTTTAGTGGTTTGGTTCTTAAGAACCTACGTCTACTTTGAAGGTTTTTCTCCTTTATTCACTTCTTTATCAAATTTACAATGGTGGAAAAAATAGTTCCAAGTAACTACAATGGAAATGTTAGACAGCAAGTCTAGAAAGGTCTAGGAAAGAGCTCTTTACTTCTTCCCGAAATGCTAAGACAGCACAAAAAGTTTAAGTGTCCAAGGATGGAGGTGGACTTCTTCTTCTTGATGTGATGGAGTGAGCTTGAGAGTCCAAGATGCAATATCTTCTTCCCAAGGAGCCAAAAGAGCAAAAAAACTAACCCTGAACTCATTTAAGAATGGGTTATTTATAGGTGAGGGGATCAGTTAGGAGGAGAGGCATGTGGGCACATGCCCACAAAATTCGCCTTTCGGGATATGGTACCGGTCACTTACTGAGGTACTCATAATGATTGAATTCTACGTAATTATTATAGAAACCGCATGAATGTTCAACATCATAATTAACTAAACAGACTCAAGGTCTATTTAAAGGGAGCTGATCGTCTGGACCCAAATGAGCATTGGTCCCTTGGAACACAACAATCAAGGACTTAGATTTGTCCATTTTACAATTAAACCCACATTCTTTCAAGGGTTTATTTGCAAAATAAAGGAAATCAGGGTCCCTAATTGGTTGGGTCTAGGGGAACACCATTATTTAGGTCCAGAAATTTCATCCCTCTAATCTCTCATATTAAATATATGTCATATCAACTGCCCTCTGCACATCCTTAAGTCAATCTAATTAGAGCATCTCCAATGGTTTTACGATTCGTAATATTACGACTCGTAAGATTCAGGGGAGATCTATTGAAATTTCCTAATAGTCGCGCGCTGATTTTATCGGCTCGCATTGAATAATTGAAAGCGAGCCGATATTATTGGCGCCTTAATGTAAGGAGCCGATAATATCAGGCAAGGAACTTTTTTAAAATATTTTAATTTTTGTTTTAGGTTTATTTATTGGTTTAGGTTCATAAATTTATTAACCACTTAAATTTATTAATTTGTTAAATTGGTTTATTAGTTTTATTTCCGGATAATTAATCAATTTAGTCTAATTTGCATTTTCCACCTCTATAAATACCCACCTACTTGTTTAAAGCTTCTTCAGTCATTACTCTCTTTTCCTACTCAACTTAATCCCCATTACACTATTTCTTTTAACAATGCCTTCATGGCCATCATCTCTTGACTCTGATTTTGGCATCCCCCATCACTTCGTTCCAACGTCTAGTGATCACAATGATTTTGACTAGAATATAAACTATCAAGAGCAACATTACAAGGAACTTGATTTGCAATATCCAGATCTTGACGTACTTACACTTCAACCGGAACATGCATATGTCCCATGAGTGAATGAACATCATGTTTATCAGCCCCATCTAGAACAAGAGGTTGAGAAGGTACCAATAAATCAACCAACATCTGAAAAAGAGGTTAATTCTTACCCAGTTTGCTACCACTGTGGATATATGGCTGAAGTTGTTATAACAATCGATGGCTAAAACATTGATCATCGCGTACTTTTTTGTTCCAATTTTCCAGACGATTGTAATTTTTCAGAATGGATTGACGTAACGCTATGTAAAGGGGCATAACATATGCGAATGAGCTGGAACTAGAAATTAGACGTCTCAACCAAATGCTAGAAAAATTTCAATTTAACCGTAACCAGTAGCGTTCTTATTATCTTCTATCGTAGTATTATTTGTAATATTAGTTTGAATTAGTGTTTGTGTGCTTGTATGATCGTAGAACTTGGAAGACGAATATGATGTATTGTATGGTTTGATGATTGAAATGTGAAATGACCATTCACTTATTAAAGGAGATTGAAACAATATGAATTGACCACAATGATTAAAGTTTCTCAAAAGTTGTGCCCAATAATACAAATAGTTCGAACTGACCACACTTAAAGTTGTGCCAAACCTGTTCCGAACAGTAAGAAATGAATACACGCTACCATAAAACAGATGACATGACTCAATTTTGACAAAGCATACAGATACAAATGTACACTGTTTATTGCAGCGACTTTGGATAACGTGCTGAGAAGTCACAAGCATAATATTCATGTAGTTGAGTATGACCCTAATTTATAACTCCTTTACATTCTTAAATCTTTACTATAAATGGGGACGATCCTAGTTTTTAACTTCTTTACGTTCGTAAATGTACACAAAACCTTTAACTTATGCACAAAATTCATTTAATATAATAAAATATAAGATAAAGGATACAGTCATCGTTCGAAGAACATATAACTATGACCCATTACGACATAACGTTGAATACAAACAACGTTTAACTATGACACAATACCACATAACGACCCATAGTTTTAGGGTGAACCGTAGCACCCATAAAACATTTCATCCTTGGTGTAATATTCATTCTTTCTAAGCGACTAACCTCTGCTTTCATCTTAAGTGCGTACTGGACACCCTCTCCATCAATGGTGATCAATCCATGAAAAAAAATTCAACTTTGCAACCCTTTCCGATTCTGTGCATCAATGTACACTTTGTAACCATAAAAGCGATGACTTGCATTCGTCTGACTTTTGGAAACAACCACATTACATTCGACTCCGCAGTAGCAAAGGACTGAATGGCCCGTCATGCTAGAGCTTGACCTATCGGGGTTTTAACGAGCAATCACTTCCCTCAACCGAGCATAGAGGGATTTTTGAACCGGTCCAATATGCAGTACTGCAATGTTTGGTTGTGTGGCGCTAAAGAGTTCGGCCTCTACTTCTCCAGCTTCCACTTGGACTTCCGATTGTGTTTTAGGCACAAATTCGACATCATTGGCCGGTTGCTTATTCCGTTCATACTCATCGTACATTTGCACCATGGTTTCATCATCGAATTCCCAATTAGACATTTTGACCTAGATGAAAAGTGGAAACTTGAAAAAAACGAGTAATAGTGAAAAATCGTAGAGTTCAGAAATAATTAAAAAGGAAGAGAGGCTGGCTTCTCTTTAGTAATGAAGGCCTACCAATTTCGTACTCTGCTTTATGGCAGCATTAAACGCAGGCCCACTTATTAAGACTTGTCAAGTCAGCTTGTTTCTTTTTGTTGGACAAACTTAATCACATTGAAAAAGTTTTGCGTAGTGTAGTAACATCAACTGTTGTATGGAAAAGTGAGGGCCACTCAACTATTTGTGTTGAATGTTGTCATGTCATAAGTTTCGTACTCTGATTTTCAATTCAATACAACGGTCAATTTAAATTAAAATCCATTTTAATTTATTTAATAAATTGTTAAGGTTTATAAATGATTCCATAATGACTTTCTAAAAATTTGATTTGGACATAACTCATAACATACGAAATGAAATCTATTTTTTTCTCTTTCATTTGGAAACTATAATCCAATTGATCCGAAAGGTTCTTGTTTCAAAGAACTCTGACTTGTACTAGATCATGTATATTCAATTAAAGTTTAGAACGTAAAACTAAGAACTACCATGATGTTATGAACTCGTTTTAAATTATATAATAAAATAAATGTTCAAACTTCGTTTGACCAATATGAATACCAGTACCAACAATCCAGCTAATTAAACATCCCTACCATCTTTTAATGGAAGAAATTTATCACATATGACAACTTTTGCTACAGCTTTGACAAATGTACACAAAATCGGTCTAGCCTAGTAAGCACAACCTTTAACTGTAGCCATGTCGTTTAGGACGACCTCAACAATCAACTCCATTCTTTTAAATAGTTTATACTTTGTCCTCTACCCGTAAATTATAGCCTGTGCATACTTATCTTCCATGGCATTAAGGTGAGAAATTATTATACTTTTTGCTTTAAGGTTACCTTTTTTATATAAACATAATGCATTCTACTGATTTCGTGTTGTTAAAATGGAAGATTAGGAAATCAGTGATGAAACTATGGGTAAAATGTTTGATGAGTATGAATGGAACAAGGAGGACGAGAAAGTGGATGGATTCATTCTAAATACACAAATAGAAGAGGTGGAAGAGCTACTTCAGAATGAAATAATTTGTGCCACCCAAAGAATTGTTGAAGTACGAAATCCACAACCACGATCAAACACAGCGAGGCAAGCGGATAATATTGCTCGTCAAAACCGAAGAACAACAAGCTTTAGTACTACTACAGCTGAATTTTTTCCTCAGGATTTATTAATCCTCATGAAAGCCTATTTTGAAGTTGGTCGAAGAAATGAGTTACTATTGCGAAACGGATGGGGTCTAACCCATGAAGAGTATTGGGCGATGGTAGCAAGATTACATAACAACTATTGTACATGCACTACTAGACGATCTTTAGTTGAAATCCGTAAGGCTTATCGTTATTTCGTAGAAGCTTGTGATCGATACCGAAAAATTATCAAGACAGTTGAAGACGAAGACATATTTAAAACAAATAAATCAATTTTTTTTTCTTATTACCTTGCGAAGTACGTTATTGATTTTGTTGACCATAAAGCATATAAACTTCATTATACTTGGCTAACACGATATAGGGCAGAATAGGCTAATGGTGTGATGACCCGATAGGGATTCGACGCCCGAATTCTGGCAATAATACATAAACCCTGCATTACTTGCCAAAACTCAAGTATCGAAACCACCAGATTGTTATTAGAAAGAATTCAGAGGGTGAGGTAAGAAAGAAAGAAGTATTAGAATAGAAGAAGAAGATCCTGCACAACACAAAGACTCACATCGCAGCGGAATAAAATATAATAAAGAAATAATTCTTTACTGAGAGCTTTAAAAATACTTATATTTATCAGAGTATATCACATATCTGGACAGTTATAACAATCTATCCTCATATACATCAAACAATGGAAAATACTAGATAATATCATACGTCTGAACTTCTCCAACACGTCTTTGGACTTCATAGCCTCCCATAACCTGAACCTGTAGCCCCGGGCTAACCCAAGCATTTTCAAACACCGGGTTAGTCTGGTGAACTTGAGTGAGAAAACCCCTTAAGTTTAAAAACATCACACAACCTGATTTTAAAGTTCAAATACCTTTCTGAAAGAAAAGGATAATCGTAAGACCGATCCACACATAAATACGGACGGTTTTTACCTTATGATAACCCAAAACAGTTTTGGAAATCAATACTTCTCTGATATTATAATAGTGTCTAAATAAAAATAGATAGAATCTAGTAGAATATTTACATCTCACGCTCCACCTACATAGTATACAAATAAAACCGCGAGCGCTTATTAGAGATCGGATTCCGACTATGACAAGGTATGGAACCACCTGCCGATAGTGTATCTCTAGAGGCGAATATACTGGGTTCAACAGGAACGTCTTGCAACCCGGCCCACACATTACCGACCACTCATTTCGCTTGAGTGTATCGAATGTATATCACCAACGGTTGGGAGCTACCCACCGTTTCCCGAAAAGGGACAACATCGAAATAGATTAAAGAAGCAAAAGGAATTTCTCTAGATAGGTGATTATACACCATAATGGGAGTGACCCACATAGCCATGCTGCCTGTCCAATTTTTTTCATTTCCCAGTTGATGAGGCTTGAGGTTTGAATTTCTTTTGGAACATATGGTCACCATTCACTTTAAATGCCACATCGTCAGATCCATCAGATATCACTAATTGACGTCCACAAAAATACTCTAGTTATTTGGCTAGAGAAAAACCATTTCTCCACCATCAACTATGGTATGTTTGAAGAAATCAACATACGTAATTCCGTTGGAAATACTTTGTCAGACATCTGTCCATACAAGTCATCCAGGA
Source organism: Allium sativum (assembly GCA_030737875.1). NCBI lineage: Eukaryota > Viridiplantae > Streptophyta > Magnoliopsida > Asparagales > Amaryllidaceae > Allium > Allium sativum. Next base: position 559,561,607 of record CM060919.1, on the reverse strand, counting down.
ACAGAATAAATCGAAGGCACCCTCCTACTGCATCCTAGGAATCACCCTATGGATCAGTAACAAATAGTCCTTGCAATCCATAGATTTCAACCACAACCGAATTAGTATTAAAATATCTCTGGTTGCAACATCAGAGAAATTTATCAAGTAGCCCTTCCGCTTATGAAGATCTATGGTCTTCAACTGCTCCATCTTCAATCAGCATCTTTTACATATTTGCTGGTTCGGATTGGTTTTCGAATATAAATTCGATCCCGGTCTTTTCGTACCAACAGCGCATTGGGCATGATTTTGATAGTTGGTTATTTAACTATCAAAATATACAATCATAAAAAACAAAATAAATCCATTGGTGTATTCCACAGCATCACTTGACCATTAAAATATTATATCAGTTGTAATATTAAAGATAAATATATTAGTTTTAATATCTATAAATATTCTCAATTTATTTCATTTAAAATATTTAAAAGAATATCCTTTAAACCTTATCCATTCCTCGTTATTATCTTTTAAACATTTACCATCACATTTCTTACCATCTAAAATTATGAGATTAATTTACTACTATTGTTAAACAATTGTTACAAAATCCCCTTTTTATTTCATTACTACAAAAATACCATTTTACATTTTCACGCCCCTCTTTATTTCCTTTTATCTCGGAAATCCATCATACATATATCCAAACTCTTCAAATAACGTTTCATTATTATTTCTCTAAAATAATTTTCTTTAACATCTCCACTATCATGACTCACACTATCCTTTGACAATCCTGAAGTTGTTCAAGTAGGGGTATTTTAACTACCCCTCAGACCTTGATCAATAACGTTCTTATCTTAAGATAAATATGAATCGTGATTCAAAAACCCATATTCATTTGATATCACTTAATTATTGTATTAAAATCGATTTTTTATAAACCGTCTTGTTTTTGAAATATCCTCCTTTAAATATATGGTTATTACTAAATTCCTTGATTCAGTAAAGGATTAATACATATTAATTTTAAACTTGAACTTCTTTAAAACTCTTTGTCCCATTATCTGGATTTTTATTTCATATTCTATTACTAAACATTCTTACCAAATTCAATTATGAAAATATCTTTTTAATTCTTTAAATCATTTCCTTTGGTAAAACTTACTTCAATCTTATTTATTACACTTAACGTTAATTTACAATTTAACGCATTAATTCCTTATCCACAACTTGTTTACACCTCTCTGATTTAATATTAAACCTTTCCCATCTCATTTTCCTTACTTAAAATACTAAGTAACATTCACTTTATGCTTACCATCTTCTCTTAAAATCACTTTATAACTTCATTTACTAAATTCAGTATAAACATAAACCCGTTCATAAACTTCCTTTGAAATTCAATTATACTTTATTTCTCACTTCAATCACTTACTTCAATGGAATTCATTTAAGAAATAGTTCCTTAAATTAAATAAAAATTTAATTTACTTTATCATTAACTGGAACTAAATTTCCCTTTTAAATTCTTTTTAAATTAAACAATTATTCGCTAATTTATTTCATTAGATTAATAGGCCCAATATAATTTAATTAAATAATCAATTACTGATCAAAATAGTTGGCTTGGTAAATCTTAAAATATGATTAACCCACTAATCAACTCAACTCGTCTTTTCATTTTGAATTAATAAATAACATTTATTAATCCAAATAAACTCCTTTACCATAATCTATTTCTAAATAAAACTCATTTTAATTGTTCTTAAAACAATAAATTCCAGCTATTACTTGTCGCTAATTCCCGCCCACTTGCTCATCAATCTTATTAATATAAAAATCAGTTTTAAAGGATTATTCATTAATAATGATGAAGCACGTGCTTCGCATACGGTGGATTTTGATATAAAAATAGTGATCCATGGTTAAGACAAACAATATATATAAAAGGTTGGTTTATTCCCTTTTTATAAACCGCAATTGAAAATATATTAAAAAAATCTATATTCAGTTATAAAAATAATTTTCATAACTTCATTACTATCGATTTACCTGACGGTAAATCAAACTTTATAAAACAGTTTGTATGTTGGTCATTTGCTATGAATTGCTCAACCAATATCTCTATTGGTTAATAACCAAACATATATTGAATTTGGGTTTTACAATCAAGAACCCATTCAGTAATCCAATCATATGGTTCATTAGTTCATAATTGATCATATGGAAATAACCAATAAATTTGACTTATAATGATCCACTGATAACAACCATTCAACATCCAATTTAATTTAATGCGTTTATATTATTATAAACGTAACCAACAAGGTAAGTTACCTTGTTCATAAATTATCGTTAAAAATTAACCATGTCATTTAAATTAAACAATCGTTTAATTTAAATAGTTGATATAAAAATATTTAACACGCATCAAACGACCATCAAACAACCAATAATTAGCTACTATAACATACAAATGATAAACCCGACTTATAATTATTATAAGTGGGAAACTGAGTGAGGTTAACTCACCTGATCTGCAGTGTATACACAGCTCATTCCAGTTAATTCCAATTCGTTCGATTCAATTCAGTTTCGTACCGCGATGCTTGTAAATATGGTTTCCAATCCATTTCGTATCGGCCAGCCCTGATAAAAATACGAACACGCTGTAAATATTTATTTTATTCTAATAACTAATTAATTTAAATTAGTTTAAACTAATTACTTTGTTCTAAATCAATACCGCTTGACTTCTTTTTTCAGTGCTTCGTCGGTTCCCGCTTTATTCCAAATTTCGACCGACATTCCAGGACCCTAGCCTGATTTTCACAAACCTTGTAAGGATAACTGACCGATCTCCTTCATGTTCAGATTTCAAAGGATAAAAAGCCCGATTCTCTCACGTTCGAACCACCGATTTCTACATCCTGTGGTTTCAGAAGACTTGAGACCAGCATGGTTAACTAGAAAAATATTTCATAACTATTTTTATTCATCACACTTAATTATATAATATAGTTCATAGGTAAAATTTTAATTAAGTGATTACCTGTCCTGGTTTATCAAATATCCAATCCCTTACAGCCCAACCTTTCAACGTTTTTGCAAGCCAAGTCTTAAAGCCCATCTTCCTTTTGTAGTTTACAATGCACCAACACCCACCCACGTTAAACCCTTGTCTTCCTTAAAAAGGAGCTGCCTTTCATTTCGTTCCACTATTCTTCATTTTGTCCTCATCAAAATTAGATAACCGCACTGCAAAAATACATCACGGCGCCTCCACTTCTCCTCCGTTGATTGGAGATCCACTCGACACTCCCAAATCAAACATCCTTGTCTGCTCCTCCTTCGGCTCGCACTCCTTCAGCTCGCACTCCTTCAGCTCTAGCCCTTCCCATCCGTCCATAGTTCATCCACAAAGGCACCGCCTTTCTTGCGAGATCCGTTCCCTTCGTCGCTTCGAATCCTACCACATCAGGTCAGTGCACTGATCTCGTCCTTGTTTATGCTTTTTCTGTTTTATACTTCGTGAATCCGTGTATGTATATCGAGTATTTTTTTCTTTTCTTTGATCTGTGTTGGCGTTTTAATGAGGGAAGGCTTGCGTATAAATATGGAGGAACCTTGGGTGCCACGGTTCTTAGGTCAGTAGCTGCGCAAGTAGTGGGTTAGGTTTCACTTCAACCGATTGGATCGATTTTACCTTGAAGGGATGTTGCGTGTGTAGGATAGGAGAAAGAGGGTAACAACATATGTACAGCGACAGTATTAAAGCTGAGCATCTTCCTTTCTTTCAAATCAGTGATGTATTGAGTTCTCAGTATCAATCTTAGGCTAGGTGTTAGTGTTTAGGCATTTCTGTGTAGGTTGTGTTGATTAAACTTAGGTGTGATATTTTCATTTTTATGTTTCGTGAAAGAAACAAGTAATGTTGTACATGAATATAGTTACTGTTTTAACTACTTTTACAAAATTCATTTCACTGCTTTGTTTTAGTTGTTCAAGCCCTATACCTTAGTTGTTCATACTATTTTCTATTACCTATCATATGAAAAATCTGTGTTTTATTGTTCTCTTGAATGAGTTGGTCACGCTGACATTTATATTTGAAATGAATTATTTTTATCCTTTGTTTCGCACTGTACAAATAACCTTATATATATTTGTTTTCCTTTGTGTTGTGCACTCGGTGTTGATGTAGAAATTTGTATATATTTAATTTGATATAGATTAATGAATATGAAGTAGTACTGAAACTGTCATATTGTGTGATGTGCAGCGCCTGTAGATGGATAGGATACAGAAGTAGATCCTATAGTAGCTGCTACACCCACACTGGAGTCATTCAAATGTTGTCATTTATCAACAATTGTGATACCGAAGTCAACATGTGTTGGATGGATGTACGGGGTGAGTTCCCGTTTGTAAATTCAGCTTGGCAAACATCATGGTACAGAAGCACATGTATGTGTAAAACTGTTTCTACCTTTCTTTATAATTTACTCTCTTTTCTCCTTATTTTATTTGATACCATGCTTTGAAATTAAATATATTTGGTTGAAAATTTCTTGTAATATTCTGATGTATAGATTTTATGTTCATGTTGGCAGAGTAGTTGTAGATTTGTACATGAGCATATTTGAAATAAAATTGTTTGCTATTCATTGAGTTGTTTGCTACAAGTGCTGTCTTCCAATATTGATGGGGTGAAATTGGTTCACGTTAGCATTAAAGTTTTGTAATTTATAGCCAGGCAAAAGAATTGGTACAATATAGAGGCACATCAACTTGCAGAACTATTCCTATTTTATTTTATATTTTGTTGCACTATTCTTGTTCATCTTTGTTTATTTGAAACTATGCTTTTGTAATGTTCACGTTAGTATTTGATTTGATGATGTTCTTGGATTTAGTACTCTCTTTTTACTTATATTGTTGCTACCAATTGTTTATGATTGTATTCATTTCCTGTAGTACACAGATTATTTTCTTGAAATAAATTAAAAGTTTTTTAGTTATTATTTTTATTCATTACAAATTTAATATACACTGTCTATATGGTTTGTTAAGCGTACGCATGGGGACATAACACTCACCGTAAAACAACTATACACCGCTTCGTATGTTATACCGTCTACGAATGTCCAAGCGTTATGAATTTTCATATATACGTAAATAAAGTCTGTAAATATATAAATAGTCTATAAAGAAAATATATCGATAAATTACTAAATAAATACCAAAACTTTTAAATTCGAAAATAAATAAATTAATATCGACATATATGCCCGAATAGTATAACACTTCAGATTTGGTCAAAATTGAATAATAATTTTGCATCAAAAGGTTCGAATCAACCGATATCGAAAATTTATATAGAAAACATTATTAAATTATTAAATAAACGTTATCGTTAATTAACAATTTCCATAGCGACTATTTTAAAATTTAATTTGGACATATCCTACAATTTTTATAGTGAAATTTCGATTTTTTCTCTTGCAGTAGGAAATTATCATTAAACAGATTCAAACGTTTCTTGTTTTACAAAATTTCGACTCATATCGGATCCTATACGCTCAATCGAAGTTCAAAATGGAATATTACGAATTGCAGCGCCATTACGAGCTTGTTTATAATTATATATAAATTATAACATTTAACTTCAATTTTAAATACTAAAATTAATAAATATTCCAATTAAAATATTTAAACAAAATTAGATATTCAAATTAAAGTGGCAGAAAAATCTGTGTCGTTCCCTTAAAATAATTTCGTCCCCGAAATTGCTAAGATAAGAAAAACGTCACAACCCGTTATATTTCTAAATCTAATTCATTGTAAGACAAATACAAATTCAATATCGTAAATAAAAATTTCCAAAAATATCGAAAAATTTCAAACACTTAGAATTCCCGAAAAAATTCCGCAGAGTCTCCGCTGTATGGAGTGATATCTACGATATCATAGGAATCCATAATTTATATTCATCGACTCACATGGTCTGAAAACAAAATTCTAAAACCAAAAATTATATTTTCGCACGGGCGTACCTTATGCGAGCGCTATCGAGTATATCAGTGCAACTTATTGCGATTTACTTAACCAATATCAATCCTCATTGTCTCCTGACACCGGTACTTAACTCAATCAAACATGTAAGTGACCATTTATATGAAATTTTTAAATAGTACTTCATTAGTAAAGCGGTATAATTTCACCAATTCTTAAGGTATCTTTCAGAAAGATATATGCAAATCAGGTCCAAATCACCCAGTTTTAATTCGTAAGCAATTCCATTCCAATTTTATTATATTGGAACTTTGTTTTCAATCCATTTGACTTCTTCGCTAATTTATTAATGAATTAGTTACAACCAATCTTATATCCAAATAACAACCAATACCCAGTCAATTTAACCAATCATTCAATTTAAAATAAATCTAACTAATACCCAACATTAATATTTAATTTACCAGTTAAAGCCTTATTTCATATCTAATTACTTAATTGATTTTCAAACATTTCTTTTTATAATACCAATTTTGATTTTATTTCAAACACTATCACTTTAATTTATTCCATTTTAACTTATCTTATACTCTGATTTTCAACTTTATACTAAAATTCCCTTTTACACTATACATGTGAAATTTTGGTTATATTTACCATCCAGAATCAAATTTCCAATTGAATTTTATTCAAGTAAATTAATCAAACCACAATATCTCAATAATTTAATAAAATTATTTCCTTTCTATAAAAATATAATTTGGGTAAAATTATTCCATTTACCCTATTAACAAAACAATATTGTGTACATTTCTAATCCAATGCTTCTCAACACTTGAATCGATCAACATCACAATACAAAACATTTTTATATAATATCAACAAATACGCTCTCATATATGCATATTCAACTCAATCTAAGGTGTTACTAACCCCATCTCTATCGAGTCGCGCCATAGAGCCAAGGTTATTACTAAACCAGTAGCTGTTATACCACTGTAACGACCTCGCAGGGATTCGATGCCCGAATTCTAGTAATAATACATAAACCCTGCATTACTTGCCAAAACTTGAGTATTGAAACCACCAGATTGTTATTAGAAAGAATTTAGAGGGTGAGGAAAGAAAGAAATATTAGAATAGAAGAAGATGAAGATCCTGCACAACACAAAGACTCACATCGCAGCGGAATAAAATACAATACAGAAATAATTCTTTACTGAGAGCTTTAAAAATACTTACATTTATCAGAGTATATCACATATCTGGACAGTTATAATAATCTATCCTCATATACATCACACAATGGAAAATACTAGATAATATCATACATCTGAACTTCTCCAACACGTCTTTGGACTTCATAGCCTCCCATAACCTGAACCTGTAGCCCTAGGCTAACCCGAGCATTTTCAAACACCGGGCCAGTCTGGTAAACTAGAGTGAGAAAACCCCTTAGGTTTGAAAACATCACACAACTTGATTTTAAAGTTCAAATACCTTTCTGAAAGAAAAGGATAATCGTAAGACCAATCCACACATAAATACGGACAGTTTTAACCTTATGATAACCCAAAACAGTTTTTGAAATCAATACTTCACCGATATTATAATAGTGTCTAAATGCAAATAGATAGAATCTAGTAGAACGTTTACATCTCACGCTCGTACATAGTATACAAACAAAACCACGGGCGCTTATTAGAGATCGGATTCCAACTATGACAAGGTATGGAACCACCTGCCGATAGTGTATCTCTAGAGGCGAATATACTGGGTTCAACAAGAACATCTTGCAACCCGGCCCACACATGGCCGACCACTCATTTCTCTTGAGTGTATCGAATGTATATCACCAACGGTTGGGAGCTACCCACAGTTTCCCGAAAAGGGACAGCATTGAAATAGATTAAAGAAGAAAAAGGAATTTCTCAAGAAAGGTGATTATACACCCTAATGGGAGCGACCCACATAATCATGCTGCCTGCCCGATTTCTGTCATTTCACGGTTGATGAGGCTTGAGGTTTAAATTCCTTTTGGAACATGTGGTCACCATTCACTCTGAATGCCACATCGTCAGATCCATCAGATATCACTAATTGACATCCACAAAAATACTCTAGTTATTTGGCTAGAGAAAAACCAATTTCTCTGCCATCAACTATGGTACGTTTGAAGAAATAAACGTACGTAATTCCTTTGGAAATACTTTGTCAGACATCCATCCATACAAGTCATCCAGGAACAGGATGAACCGAAGGCACCCTCCTACTGCATACTAGGAATCACCCTATGGATCAATAACGAGTAGTCCTTGCAATCCATAGATTTCAACCACGACCGAATTACTATCAAAATATATCTAGTTGCAACATCAGAGAAATTTAACAAGTATCCCATCTGCTTATGAAGATCCATGGTCTTCAACTGCTCCGTCTTCAATCAGCATCCCTTTACGTATTTGCTGGTTCGGAATGGTTTTTGAATATAAATTCGATCCTGGTCTTAATAATATATCAGTTGTAACATTAAAGATAAATATATTAGTTTTAATATCTATAAATATTCTCAATTTATTTCATTTAAAATACTTAAAATAATATCCTTTAAACCTTATCCATTTCTCGTTATTATCCTTTAAAACAATTACCATCACATTTCTTACCATCTAAAATTACGAGATTAATTTACTACCATTGTAAAACAATTGTTACAAAATCCCCTTTTTATTTCGTTACTACGAAAATATCATTTCACATTTTCATGCCCCTCTTTATTTCCTTTTATCTCTGAAATCCATCATACATATATCCAAATTCTTCAAATAACGTTTCACTATTATTTCTCCAAAATAATTTGCTTTAACATCTCCACTATCATGACTCACACTATCACTTGACAATCCTAAAGTCGTTCAAGTTGGGGTATTTTAACTACCTCTCAGACCTTGATCAACAACGTTCTTATCTTAAGATAAATATGAATCGTGATTCAAAAACCCATATTCATTTGATATCACTTCATTATTATATTAAAATCCAATTTTTTTTATAAACCGTCTTGTTTTTGATATCTCCTCCTTTAAATATATGGTTATTACTAAATTCCTTGACTCAGTAAAGGATTAATACATATTAATTTTAAACTTTAACTTCTTTAAAACTCTTTGTCCCATTATCTGGATTTTTATTTCATATTCCATTACTGAACATTCTTACCAAATTCAATTACGGAAATCTCTTTTTAATTCTTTAAATCATTTCCTTGGGTAAAACTTACTTCAATCTTATTACATTTAACGTTAATTTACAATTTAACGCTTTATTTCCTTATCCACAATTTGTTTACACCTCTTTGGTTTAATATAAAACCTTTCCCATCTCGATTTCCCTTACTTAAAATATTAAGTAACATTCACTTTAAGCTTACCATCTTCGCTCAAAATCACTTTATAACTTCATTTACCAAGTTCGGTATAAACATAAACCCGTTCATAAACTTCCTTTGAAATTCAATTATACTTTATTTCTCACTTCAATCACTTACTTAAATGGACTTCATTTAAGAAATAGTTCGTTAAATTAAATAAAACTTTAATTTACTTTATCATTAACTGGAACTAAATTTCCCTTTTAAGATCTCCTTAAGTTAAACAATTATTCGCTAATTTATTTCATTAGATTAATCGGCCCAATCTAATTTAATTAAATAATCAATTACTGATCAAAAATGTTGGCTTGGTAAATCTTAAAACATGATTAACCCACTAATCAACTCTAACTCGTCTTTTCATTTTTAATTAATAAATAACATTTATTAATCCAAATAACCTCCTTTATCATAATCTATTTCTAAATAAAACTCATTTTAATTGTTCTTAAAATGATAAATTCCAGCTATTACTCGTCGCTAATTCCCGCCCACTTGCTCATCAATCTTATTAATATAAAAATCAATTTTATATGATTATTCAGTAATTATGACGAAGCACGTGCTTCGCACACAGTGGATTTTAATATAAAAATAGTGATCCATGGTTAAGACAAACAATATATATAAAAGGTTGGTTTATTCCCTTTTTATAAACCGCATTTAAAAAAAAAATAAAAAAAATCTATATTCAGTTATACAAATAATTTTTATAACTTCATTACTACCGATTTACCAAACGATAAATCAAACTTTATAAAACAGTTTGTATGTTGGCCATTTGCTATGAAATGCTCAACCAATATCACTATTGGTTAATAACCAAACATACATTGATTTTGGGTTTTGCAATCAAGAACCCATTCAGTGATCCAATCATATGGTTCTTTAGTTCATAATTGATCATATGGAAATAACCAACAAATTTGACTTGTAACGATCCACTAATAACAACCATTCAATGTCTAATTTAATTTAATGCGTTTATATTATTATAAAAGTAACCAACAAGGTAAGTTACCTTGTTTGGAAATTATCGTTAAAAAATAACCATGCCATTTAAATTAAGCAATCGTTTAATTTAAATAATTGATATAAAAATATTTAACATGCATCAAACAACCAATAATTAGCAGTCATAACATACAAATGGTAAACCCGACTTATAATCATTATAAATGGGAAACTGAGTGAGGTTAACTCACCTGATCTGCGGTGTATACATAGCTCGTTCCAGTTAATTCCAACTCGTTCGATTCAATTCAGTTTCGTGCCGCTCTGCTCGTAAATACGGTTTCCAATCCATTTTTTATCGGCCAACTCTGATAAAAATATGAACACGCTGTAAATATTTATTTTATTTTAATAACTAATTAATTTAAATTTGTTTAAACTAATTACTTTGTTCTAAATCAATACTGCTCGACTTCTTTGTTCAGTGCTTCTGCGGTTCCCGCTTTATTCCAAATTGTGACCGACATTCCAGGACCCTAGCCTGATATTCAAAAACCTTGTAAGGATAACTGGCCGATCTCCTTCACGTTCAGATTTTAAAGAATAAAAAGCCTAAATCTCTCATGTTCGAACCACCGATTTCTGCATCCTGTGGTTTCAGAAGACTTGAGATCAGCATGGTTAACTAGAACAATATTTCTTAACTATTTTTATTCATCACACTTAATTATATAATATAGTTCCTAAGTAAAATTTTAATTAAGTGATTACATGTCCTGGTTTATCAAATATCCAATCCCTTATAGCCCAACCCTTCCACGTTTTTGCAAGCCAAGTCTTAAAGCCCATCTTCCTTCTACAGTTTACAATCCACCAACACCCACCCACGTTAAACCCTATTCTTCCTTAAAAAAGAGTCGCCTTTCATTTCGTTCCACTATTCTTCATTTTTCCCTTGTCAAAATTAGATAACCGCACTGCCAAAATACATCATGGCGCCTCCTCTCCTCCTCCGTTGATCGGAGATCCGCTCGACACCCCCAATTCAAACGTCCTTGTCTGCTCCTCCTTCGGCTCGCACCCCGTCAACGCTAGCCCTTCCCATCCATCCATAGTTCATCCACAAAGGTGTCGCCTTTCTTGCGAGATCCGTCCCCTTCGTCGCTTCGAATCGCACCACATCAGGTCAGTGCACTAATCTCGTCCTTGTTTATGTTTTTTCTGTTTTATACTTGGTGAATCCATGTATGTATATCGAGTATTTTTTTCTTTTCTTCGATCTGTGTTGCATTCAAAAGAGGGAAGGCTTGCGTATATATATGTGGAGGAACCTTGGGTGCCACGGTTCTTAGGTCAGTAGCTGAGCAAGTAGTGGGTTAGGTTTTCACTTCAACCAATTGGATCGATTTTACCTTGAAGGGATGTTGCGTGTGTAGGAAAGGAGAAAGATGGGTAGCAACATATGTACAGCGACAGTATTAAAGTTGTGCATCTTCCTTTCTTTCAAATCAGTGATGCATTGAGTTCTCAGTATCAATCTTAGGCTAGGTGTTAGTGTTTAGGCATTTCTGTGTAGGCTGTATTGATTAAACTTAGGTGTGATATTTTCATTTTACTGTTTCATGAAAGAAACAAGTCATGCTGTACATGAATATAGTTACTGTTTTAGCAACCTTTACAAAATGCATTTCACTGCTTTGTTTTAGTTGTTCATGCCCTATACCTTAGTTGTTCCTACTATTTTCTATTACTTATTATATGAAAAATCTGTGTTTTACTGTTCTCTTGAATGAATCGGTTACGCTGACATTTATATTTGAAATGAATTATTTTTATCCCTTTGTTTTGCATTGTACAGATAACCTTATATATGTGTGTTTTCCTTTGTGTTGTGCACTCAGTGTTGATGTAGCAATTTGTATATATTAAATTTGATATAGATTAATGAATATGAAGTAATACTAAAATTGTCATATTGTATGATGTGCAACGCTTGTAGATGAATAGGATACCTAAGTAGATCCTATAGTAGCTGCAACACCCACACTGGAGTCCCTCAAATGTTGTCATTTATCAACAATAGTGATGCCAAAGTCAACATGTGCTGGATGGATGTACGGGGTGAGTTCCCATTTGTAAATTCGGCTGGGCAAACATCATGGTACAGAAGCACATGTATGTGTAGAACTGTTTCTACCTTTCTTTATAATTTACTCTCTTTTCTCCTTAATTTATTTGATACCATGCTTTGTAATTAAATATACTTGGTTGGAAATTTCCTGTAATATTCTGATGTGTAGATTTGGTTTTCATGTTGGCAGAGTAGTTGTAGATTTGTACATGAACATATTTGAAATAAAATTGTTTTCTATTCACTGAGTTGTTTGCTACAAGTGCTATCTTTCAGTATTGATGGGGTGAAATTGGTTCATGCCAGCATTAAAGTTTTGTAATTTATAGCCAGGCAAAAGATTTGGTATAATATAGAGGCACATCAACTTGGAGAACTGTTCCTATTTTATTTCATATTTTGTTTCACTGTTCTTGTTCTTCTTTGTTTATTTGAAGCTATGCTTTTGTAATGTTCACGTTAGTATTTGATTTGATGATGTTCTTGGATTCAGTACTCTCTTTTTACTTATATTGTTGCTACCAATTGTTTATGATGGTATTCATTTCCTGTTGTACACAGTTTATTTTCTTGAAATAAATTAAAAGTTTTTTGGTTATTATTTTTATTCATTAGAAATTTAATATACGCTGTCTATATGGTTTGTTAAGCGTACACTTGGAGAAATAACACTCACCGTAAAACGACTATACACCGCTTCGTATGTTATATCGTCTACGAATGTCCAAGCGTTATGAATTTTCATATATACGTAAATAAAGTCTGTAAATATATAAATAGTCTATAAAGAAAATATATCGATAAATTACTAAATCAATACCCAAACTTTTAAATTCGAAAATAAATTAATATCGACATATATGCCCGAATAGTATAACACCTCAAATTTGGTCAAAATTGAATAATAATTTCGCATCAAAAGGTTCGAATCAACCGATATCGAAAATTTATATAGAAAACATTATTAAATTATTAAATAAACGTTATCGTTAATTAACGATTTCCATAGCGACTATGTTAAAATTTAATTTGGACTTATCCTACAATTTTTACAACAAAATTTCGATTTTTTCTCTTTCATTAGGAAATTATCATCAAACAGATTCAAACATTTCTCGTTTCACGAAATTTCTACTCATATCGGATCCTATATGCTCAATCGAAGTTCAAAACGGAATATTATGAACTGCAACGCCATTACGAGCTTGTTTATAATTATATATAAATTAAAACGTTTAACTTCATTTTTAAATATTAAAATCAATAAATATTCCAATTAAAATATATAAACAAAATTAAATATTCAAATTAAAGTGGCAGAAAAATCTAGGTCATTACAAATGGTATTTGTCTATTTTATTTGCTTCATTGAACTTGCGTTTTATTTTTTGATTCAATGAAAAATACGGAGTAATTATGATTTTATACTTTAGTAAATCTAGATGAGCTAATGGTAAAAGTGGAAATATAAATAAACCACGCATTGCATTGATAAGTAAATAGTTACTACAATAGGAAATATAACGTTACTAAATCAACATAAAACAAGCTGCTAGTAATAAGGATAATGATGAACAATCTACCTACAACTAAGGAAACTTTGACATTAGAATACACCATTTTATTCCCATCTAATATTCCTTCTCGCAATCATTCATTCTTTTCAAATCTTTGGTCGTGATTTCATTCTCTTCTTCTTGTTGTTTATATGCTAGCTCATTCGCTGGAATTTGTACCCTCTTCTCTTCCAGATCAGAAAATGTGCTCGTAACCTCTATTTTTCTTCTTTGCAATTTCATTCCTTTTTACATGTCTACGATCGTGTACTTCGTAGGATGCGTTGATTTTTCCTTCAACAGTAATATCAACTTTTCCCTTTCTTTTCGCGGTTTTGACTCCTAGAGGTCTAAGATTTCATTAATGTGTTATTGAACTCATTAATTAGGTTTTTCGTCAATGACTCGCTAGGACTCGACGAACACCCATATTTTGAAACTTTTTTCTTTCCCTTTGAAGCAGTTTGAACATCGCGTAGGCTCTTAACAAGTCCAGAGTTTCATTTTGGTTGGCTTGTGAGCACATCATAATAATGCAAAAATTGAAAATAATGTGGCCTTTTCACCTCATTTTCTCTAGTGAAAAGCTTCTTGAACTCCTCGTTCGCCAAGGGAATAAGTTTCATAAATAAAATCTATTCAACCACTTACATACGTTGTACGAAAACTTATCAGATTATCCTCACCTCCCATGCCATTAGGATTGGCTATCTTTATTTTATAAATTTGTGATTCATAAAATGTTGTTTGATGACTTATTTTTCCGAATCAACCTTGAATCAACGATAATGTCCGAAAGCATGATGGATGCTTCTCAATGAATGAAGACTTAATTTTATTCCAAAACGTAGCAACTGATTGCTCATTCCCCATAGCCGGATCCTATGAGAAATGAAAGTAAATGTTGCATAGATCTATGTCTTCTTCGTTAGTCCACGGAATAGTTGATTGTTTGCTTCTTGGAGTAGCTAGACCATAGTCAGTGTTGTTTTGAGAAAACTAGCTTCCGTCCATCGTCGGATGTGAAAAATCTCCAAATGGTGAAGATATTATAGAGTTTAAGTTTTTTCGGATTTAGGAGATGGAAAAGAAGTGAAATTTTGTTGTGATGTAGAATGTAATAAACGAAGCAATTTATAATTGAAAATATAACATTTCTAGCCATTGGAAGAAAATATGACCATTTTAGAGCCGTTGGAAAATAATATGACTGATTTTTTGTTGTTGAACGGAACTACGACCATTTATAGCCGTTGGAGCTTTCGAACCAAATGGAAATTGGGTGTAAGGTGTAAAGTGTTGATATTATTGGCTCATAATGTAGAGCGCCAATTTTTTCGACGCACATCAAAAAAATTAACGTGCTACATTACAAGCCGATAAAATTGGCGTGTTAGGACAATTCAAGATTAAGGATTTACCCTTGAATATTACATCCCCCAACAATTATTGGGAGACATAACAACACCCAATTCATGATTCAGGGTATGAATTAGGTGTTATTGGAGATGCTCTTATAGGCAATTTAATATACATGATGGGATGTGTTATCTATACTCATGTTATCCGCACATAAATAATAAATAAGGGAAGAAAGTAGAAAATTTTGAAGTCACTATATGATGAAATGCAAGCCTTTGGAGTATTCATACAAGACTAGTCGTCTGGACCAGAAATACCGTGATCCTTGGATCCAACCAATCAGAGAGTCATGTTTTGTCCATTTTGCAATTAAATCAACCTTCTTTTAGGGTTTTAATTGCAAAATAGAGGGAAACCAAAGCTCTATGATTGGTTGGATCTAGAGAACCATGGTATTTTTGGTCCAGATGATCTCGCCTCGTATTCATAATACCGATACTGTAACTACCCCGAATAACCAAACAGTGAAACTGTAACGACCCGGAAAATCTGAACTAATTTAAAAATTTTAAATTGGCTATTTTAGTGGACTTTAAATATTTAAAATAAATATTTTAAATAGCAGCGATGAAAAGTAAGTTTGAATCGACATTTGAAAACAAATATAATTAATTCTAATTATAAACAAGGCCTGAAATGGCGCGGAAGTTTCAAAATTTGAATTCAAACTTTGAATGAATGTACCAGGTGCAAAACAAAACGGATTTGAGTGAAACCAAAAATATTTAAATCTGTTAGTGGATACCTTTCTAACGAATCTGAAAAATCGAAGTTTCATAGTAGGAAGCAAAAGTTATGGCCAAATGAATTTCAAAAAGGTCGCTATAGAAATTATATAGCCCGTGAAAATGGCCGTTTTGCAAACAACCTCGGAATTCAACAAAACCACTTTTGTTGGATCCGGGATGTGAAGTTATTGCTAGGTTTCAAATTTCATAATTTTTGAAGCTAGTATGTGAGCGTGGCAAAGGAAAACGTGTTTTGGTCAATTATAGTTAAATTGGATCGACCAGAAATGGGCCATTTTACAAATGGTCTCAGAATTCGGCGAAACTAGTTTTCTTGGGAACGTATCGCCAAAACATAGCTAGATTTAATTTTCTGGAATTTTTCGAATTAGTTTGTAGCCTTGGCAAATTGAATTGTACGTTCAAATCGAATATTGAATGTTATATATTTTAAATTGAAGGAAAACTGACTGAAATAGTCGAATGGGCCTACGAAACATTTCCCATTGTGTTCGGAATGGGGGTAAAACGCTAGAGACGATAGTCGTTGGGTTTGGATTGGTGTTTGTGGGTGAAAGAGGGTATTTTCGAAATTTAAAAATATATAAATTAATAAAAAATCTCATTGGCCAGGAATATCTCTCTCCCCCGATTACTACAGGCGCGACGGCGGAAAAGCTTTCTTTCCTTCTCTCCTTGATTTCTTCTAATCCCCTCAATAAAAACCCATGCTCCTTTGGAGAATTTCGTAGTACTCAACACGATCTTCGAATCCATACCAACCTCATATTTTTTTCGTGGGGTATTGAGCTCGAATCGAGCGCGAGAAGGTCCCACATTTGGAGCGCCGCCGTGAGCAGGAGGAGCCGTCGAAGTGGGCCCCCCGTACATCGATCTGAGCGCCGTTCCAAGGCCAAGAGGGTGGCGCCGACCGATCTCGTCCAAGTGCTGCGGATTTCGAGTTATTGTTAAACCTAGTTTTGAAGATCGAGCTGAGGTATACGACTATTTTCAATTTAACTATTTAATAGCAGTTTAAAGTGCTACGGTTTTTGATTTCACTGTAAAAATCATATCTTTTTTGTTTGTTGACGAAATTCAGTGAAACAAGAGACAGTGGACTCGTGTGGACGTCTTCTACATTCTAGAAGAGAGCACATATTTTTCTGAGCCTTCTGCTATTTTTGGTGGAGTGGAACCCAATGTGAGATTTCTAAATTATAAACGATATGGAAAACGACGATGTATAAATTATATAGTCGATGTATGAGTTATATAAGCGTTGTACACCTCATGTATAAGCGTTGTATAAGTTGTACGTTCGATGTATAAGTTATATATGCGTTGTAAAAATTATATATGTGTTGAAATAAAAGTGAGAAGCTTATATATATATATTTATATATATTTATATATTTATATATATATATACGCCCCTCGTCCACAAACCATGGACGATATTTATTGGTTGTGATTTTTGTGATTGGTGTGAAAATTGGTTGATTAGAATTGTTTGTGGTTGTAATTGATTGATTGTGGTTGAAAAATACTCGTTTGTGGTTGAGAAATATTTGGTTTAAACCACATAGGATTAGTTTGTGGAAATGAAAAAATATACATGCCGCCTGCGTGCGAACTAAATGCATGAATCCCCATTGTCAAAAGCTGCGAGGCTTTAAGGTAGAGCGAGGAGCCGTACTAGGGACGGTCCCGGTTTTAACTACCCTGCCGTTATGCTGCCGAAAATTGGAATAGTATTCATATGTTAGAATTATTTTCCTATGTTGAAACTATATTCGTGTGTTGAATAGAAAACCTTCATGTGTTGAATCGAAATTCTTTCGTTGAATAGAAATTCATGTGTTGAATGGTATTCGTGTTTTAAATAAATTGTTTTAACAATAAAAATCACATTTTTACTCTATGTAGACAAACTATAGAAAACATTCATGTGTTGAATCGAAATTCATTCATTGAATAGAAATTCATGTGTTGAATGGTATTCGTGTTTTAAATAAACTGTTTTAATAATATAAAAATCACCTTTTATTGTATATATACGAATTTTGAATGACATTCATATGTTGAATAGAAATTCATTCGTTGAATAGAAATTCATGTGTTGAATGGTATTCGGGTTCGAATGAAATTGTTTTATAATAAAAATCATATTTTTATCACCTATATGAACTATATAAATTAATCGTGTTTCGAAATAAATTGTTTTACAATAAAAATCACATTTTTACTATAAACATGAATTGTTAAAAATAGCGAAGTGTTGAAATTATAGTCGGTTGGATAAAAATATCATTTTTATCAAATGTATGAAAAGAATATAGTTTTGAAATCGAAGAATCGATATATATATATATATATATAAAATTGAAATATATCGAATAGCGAAGCTGCAGTTAGTGTTTTGAAACTTTGATTTCAAACGTTTAGTGTGGGAGATCCGACCATCGGATTTTCCCGAAACCGAAACCGTTGGGTTCGCTTTGGAAATATCTTTCCAACGACACTAACTTTGTAAAGATCCAACGGTTGGATTTTTGGAATGTTTGATTCAAATATGAAGAAAAACAGCGCCAGAGTCGATTATATATATATATATATATATATATAATTGAGTTAAATCGAATAACGACGCTGTAGTTCGTATTTTGAAATCGAAACTTCAAATGATTATACCGGGAGATCCGACCGTCGGATTTTCACGAATCTGGAACCGTTAGATTCGTTTTGAAAAGATCTTTCTAATGATATAAATTTTGTGAAGATCCAACGGTTAGATTTTCAGATATGTGTAAATCAAATCTTAAGAAAAACAGCGCCACTGCCGCGTTATGGCCGAAGCGTCGTTTGAATAAATTGGCTATTTTAAAATAAATAAAAATAGCGATAAATTGTTATAAAATATTATAAACGATATGGAAGTGAAATTTAGAAACTAACTGAAGGTTGGCTAAGTCGAATGGTTTCCTGGATTTTGATCTGATGTTGGTTTCGGCCTTCGGGGTTAATATTTGGGAAATCATTCTCTTACTGATTTACGGTTAGTGACTAATGAAATGGAATATGGCGTATGTGTGTTTGTGTCGCACTTGTTTATTATATACGCGAGTTTCTCAGAAAGACCGGGACTATCACATTATGAATAACTGAATCGACGATAAGGAATCGAAGATGAAGACGGTGGTCGAAGACCGGAGATCTTCACCTTGTTTGGATGGTAACTAATGTCCTGATTGGGAGGCATCCCGAAATATGGATAACGAGTGGTGATCGTCCAGACGTACGTGGAGATCGATGGGTTTGCGAGGTATATAGTGCCTCCCGTTTCGTTCAGACCCAGAACGGACTTGCAAATGGACAATGTGTCTTACATTGGAATTTATTCTGTGTGATTGATAGCCATCAGTTGCATGGTGTGAATTTCCTGTGTGGCATGCTAAGATGCAGTGATCAGGGTTTCTGTTGAAAAAGCAAAGTCTTGTGGTTGATGACCAAAGCACCGCCTGTGTGGCGTAGCTTTGTGTATAACGTGAAATCGCGAGCCTCACACCCCGGTATGAACCAGAAACGGGAGAGGACATCAGGGAGGGCATGCATTTCCTTCTAGTTAGAAGTGGCGTCAGTGGTTTTACACACCCTGACGAGTTTGACTTATGTGGTTGTTGCTGTTGCGAGGCGCCTCGGTTATATCGGTCGATCCGGGACCGATGGTGTCATTCGTTGGCTCATTTATGCCCCAAAGGGTGGGGAAACGCAGTGTTCAGGCATTTTAATCCACATCGGTGGACCGACCCTGATGATCCAAGGGTCACTCGAGCTCTGATCCTGAGGCTCGGGCTAGAGAGTCTCGAAGTCGGTAAGGGCTATCTTTTGCCTTGGTTCATGACGGAAATCCAATTTCCAAATACGACATCGTGCGGTTTTGATTGTATATATATATATATAGCGACATGATATATGGTACCCATGCCGTCTATGATTGATAGTTATGATTCGAAATTGTTTTTGAAACATGTAAACACTAGTAATAATATCAATTGCTTTTGTTTTATTCGTATCAACCATATTTTGGCCATTATAAGGTAAAACTCTATCCTCCGGTTTGCGTCGCATTGTGTGATGGGAACTGAGTCTTATAATGGCTTCATTTTTATAAAAAGCATTGCGATGTTTAAAAGAATTGTTTGTTTTTAAAGCGCTGGCAATCCGATGGAGTAAACCCGTTCCATGAAAGTGGCGTGGTCCTGTGATTAGCCATATTTACAATGTGTTGAGGAGATTTCTCATACCAGTCCCATGACTGACTCGTAGTTTGTTTCACTTTCAAACTCGGGTGCCCCTTTTTCTACATGGGCAGCCTTGTCTTCAGGTTTTAGTAGGCTCTTTCTGGATAGCTGGAGCTGAAGATGGATTCTATCATTTATCTATTTTATGCTGTTCAGCTTCTATTGTACATATTATGTTTGTTTCCGCTGTAGACATTTATGTATAGCTGAACTGTATTTGTACTAAGTATGATCCTGTATACTGTGTAACTCTGATGATTACGTTTATCCAGTATATTCTATTGTGCATTATATGGTGTATTTATTTATTTCTGTCCTGCTATTTATCTGTTTATGTGTTATATTCCAAAGATTACCCTTGCCACCGTCAGTACGGGGTTCTGGGTCGTCTCATTTGGTATCAGAGCTTTGGTTAAGCTTAGTGCTGGAGTATAACATATTAACGAACTCGTCAGAAATAGAACCAGTTGCGTTCTAGGACGAGTAACTCATTACAGATAGGATCAGTAATATCCTAGTATGAGTAAAGTAGAACAAAATACACCCCACTAGAAACACTTACATTTGAAGTATATGTTTCTATGTTTTGAAATATCTTTTCTGTGACCTGACACTTGATCTGCTATTTGCAAAAGTACTTGAAAATGAGTGTCAGAAACAGAACAAATGCAGAACCCGATCTAGAGGCTCTATTAAAGAGATATCGAAATCTGGGCGGAGCACAGTTCTCGGGCAATGAATCTATAATTCAGACTCAAGCTTGGATGAGCTCTGCAGAAAGAATTTTTGAACGTATCCAGTTGAGAAATGATCAGAAAAGATTAGTAGCATCTTGGGCGCTCAAAGAAGAAGCTTTAATCTGGTGGGAAACAATCATCAAAGATAATCCAGAAGGTGATATCACCTAGGATAGATTCAAAGATATTTTCCTAGAAAGATTTACTCCTCCTGAAGTGACTGAGCGATTATGTGATGAATTCTCTTATCTGATACAAGGAGATATGACCATTCCAGAATATCATAAGAGATTCAACGAACTTTCTCACTTTGCTCCTCATCTGATTCAGGATCCAAAGAGGAAAAATCTGAGATTTATTCATGGCCTACAAAGAAAATATCAGAATAGTGTGATGAGGAATGTGAAGCTTCCTTTTTCTAAAACGATATACATGGCTTACCAGTACGAGGATCTCGATAAGAAAGGAATGTTACAGTACGATGAGGAAGTCAGTTCTAGTAATAAAGGTGAGTCTGAAACTGATCAGCCGGAGGCCAGTACGATGTCTGAGGTCAGTAAGAAGCCTAAAGTAAATCGGAAAAGGGCCAGATCTGAGAAGGAACCAGTAACAACTGTTGTATGCTCTAACTGCAATAAGCAAGGCCATTTCTCGATAAGATGCAGAGCTCTAAAGAAACATGGGAAGTTTCAAGAGAACAGAAAGTGTAATCGATGCCTTCAGTCTGGTCACCATTCAAAGGCATGCCCGCTATTCAAGAAGTCTAAAACAGTACATGTAAATGAAGTAGCAGAAACTTCTGAGCCCTCAGCTAGACAGGAAAGGCCAGATGTTTTAGAAGGCACGCTCAATGTCAAAAATATTCCAGTTAAAGTATTGTTTGATATAGGCGCGTCACAAAGCTTATTGCAAAGAATGCGGTTAAGAAACTGGATTTGAATTTGAAGAAGCTCAAAGAACACATCACTGTCCAGAATCCGGTTGGGGGTTCCCTCGATCTCAGTTGGGTTTGTGCAGTACCTGTCTCTTTTTCCTACTATAAATTTCCTACCATCTCTATCGTCATGAATTTTACTGAATTTGATCTTATCTTGGGGTTAGACTGGTTGACCAAATATGAAGCAGAGGTTAAATGCACCGACAGAGTCGTTAAGGCAAAGATAAAATCAGGTGATTATATAACTATTCCCTGTGAAGGTCAGAATTCTAATAGAAAAGACTTCTGGGCAGCTTTGGATGTTTCTCCTGTTCAAATAGAAAATATCCCTGTAGTCATAGAGAATATTCCCGACCCCGTAAAAGATATTCCTGTCGTCAAGAATTATGCGGATGTGTTCGAAGAATTTGTTCGCTTACCTCCGCAGAGGGAAATTGATTTCAAGATCACTTTGATTCCGAATGCAAGGCCGGTAGTTCACGCTATTCGAAGAATGTCCTTGAAGGAGAAAGAAGAACTTGACAATCAAACATGACAGCTAGTATGGAAGGGTCTGATCAGGCCTAGTTTCTCTGATTGGGGTGCAGCAGTGGTGTTTTTCCCAAAATCTGACAGTACTCTATGGTTATGTGTGGATTATCGTGATTTGAACAAGTAGACAATAAAGAATAAATATCCATTGCCGCGAATCGATGATTTATTGGATCGCCTGAATGGAGCACAAGTATTTTCAAGGATGGACCTAGCTACAGGCTTCCATCAGCTTCGAATTGCCGAAGAGTGTGTTCCTATGACAACATTCAGAGGTCCAAACTTATTCTATGAGTGTTTAGTAATGCTGTTCGGCTTATGTAACGCTCCAGCATACTTCGTCGATTTGATGAATAGAGTGTTCAGAGGAGTTTTGAATAAGTTTTTCTGGTTTTTATTGACGATATTCTAATCTTCTCTAAATCAAAGGTAAAACATGAAAAGCATTTGGAACAGGTTCTAGAAATTCTGAGAAAGAATGTATTGAAAGCTAAACTATCCAAATGTATATTCTGGCAAGATGAAGTTAAATTTCTAGGCCATGTCGTATTGAAAGAAGGAATTGCTGTGGATCCAAGTAAAATCACAGCTATTCAAAACTGGAAACAGCCTAGTACTCCCACAGAAGTCCTAAGTTTTCTTGGATTGGCTAGTTAATACCGGAAGTTCGTTAAAAACTTTTTGAAGATATCTGGTCACTTAACGAAGCTTACAAAGAAGCAATCAAAATTCAAATGGACTTCAGAATGTGAGGTGGCTTTTGAGGAGCTAAAGTTAAGATTAACGACTGCTCCAGTGTTAACCATTATCGACGACAATCAGGATTTAAAAGTCTGGACAGATGCCTGTAGAGAAGGCCTGGGTGCAATACTAATGCAAAGAGGTCAAGTGATCGCTTATGCTAGCCGTCAGCTGAAGCCGCACGAGAAAAACTACGTCACTAATGATCTTGAGTTGTTGGCTATAGTATTTGCTTTGAAAATTTGGAGACATTATCTTCTGGGTGACAGATTTGAACTGTTTACATATCATCAGTCGCTAAAGTATCTGTTCACCCAGAAAGACTTGAATCTGAGGCAGCAAGGTTGGCTGGAGTTTCTTGCAGCATATGACTTTGAGATTCTATACACTCCAGGGAAAGCCAATGTCGTGGCCGATGCATTAAGCCGAAAGAATGAAATGATCGCCAGTTTTATTATCACGACTTCATTGATAGATAAAATATCTACTCTTCAGAAGGATGATCACTTCATTCAGAAGATCAGAGAGATAATTCAGAAAGGCGAGCCCTCGAGTTTTCAAGTTGATAATGATGGGATTCTAAGGCTAAAAGGTTGAATCTATGTCCCTAACATTTCTAAGCTCCGAAAGGAAGTATTGGATGAGTGCCACAAGTCAAAACTTAGTATCCATCCGGGAGTAAGCAAAATGTATAATGACATCAAATGCACTTTTTGGTGGAAGTCGATGAAGAGGGACATTTCTTTATATGTTAGCCGATGCCCTACTTGCCAACTAGTCAAGAGCAACCAACAGAAACTTGCTGGATTGTTGCAACCGCTGGACGTTCCAGGTTGGAAGTGGGAACATATTTCCATGGACTTCATAGATGGTCTGCCCAGAACCAGGAAAGGAAATGACAGTATTTGGGTGATCGTAGATCGCTTCACGAAGACCGCCCATTTCATGCCTGTCAGATCAAACAGAACTGCTCAGAGTCTGGCGCAGATTTACTTCAAGGAAATTGTTAGACTACATGGAGTGCCAATCAGTATAGTTAGTGATAGATATCCAATATTCACTAGCAAATTCTGGGAGGCATTTCAAGTAGAGCTGGGAACGAAGCTGAACTTGAGCATCGCTTATCATCCTCAGACAGATGGTCAGACTGAGAGGGTGAATCGTATTTTAGAAGATCTATTATGGGCTTATGTTCTAGATTTCGGTGGATCATGGGAAGACCATTTACATTTGGCAGAGTTCTCGTATAATAACAGCTACCAGGTGAGCCTTACAATGTCTCCATTCGAAGCATTATATGGTAGACCATGCCGATCTCCTGCTTGTTGGGTCGAACCCGGTAATAGACTTGTATTGGGACCAGATATGATCCGAGAAGCTGCCGACAAAGTCGATTTCGTTAAGAAACGATTACCCGCCGCTCAAAGCCGACAAAAGAGCTATGCTGATAGGAGAAGAAGAGATATATCGTTTGTTGTTGGCGACTATGTATATTTTAAGTATCACCGATGAGAGGAGTTATCCGATTAGGTAAAACTGGGAAGTTGGCGTCCAAATTCATTGGTCCGTTTCCTATTCTGGAACGGATCGGAACTCTCTCTTATAGGGTTAAATTGCCTGATTGGTTGCCTGAAAGTGCATGATGTATTTCACATATCTCAACTTCGAAAGCACGTTCATGATCCAGACTTGATCGTGGAAGAAGCAGCGCAACAGGATATTGAAATTACCCCAGAATTGGCTGTGAGAAGAGAGCCGCTAAAGATCATCGGCAAAGAAACCAAAGAGTCGAGGAGCAAGAAAGTTCACTTAGTCAAAGTGCAATGGAGTGGAGATCCGCGAGATTGTACTTGGGAAACTGAGGAGAGCATTCAGAAAGCCTATCCTAAATGTTGAGTAGATATCTCTGATTGACTCCGGTGCAAGGTACATTTTCCATACTTTGCATTACCATTTAGTTCTCTACTTTGTTGCTATTTTCCTTTCATGGATGTAAACTTTTCATTCTATAGTCTGAATGATTTTAAGAGAGTTTAGAAATTGATTAGTATATTTTTTGAAAAGTTAAAAACAATTTGATTGTTGATTGTGTTGTGTGATAGTAGATTTGATTAATTAAATTATTAAAACGATAGTTAATTTAATCAATAATAGAATGAATGGTAGAATTTATTCGATTATATCACACATTGAACTGATTTAAAAATAGATAGAAATATATACATGTGCATTACATATGTTTGAACAGGTAAATGGATTAGCTGTTGAGTAAAGATTTTATTTGCGTGCCCGACAAATAGGTAAACCTTAATGAGTTGGATGCGCAATTTTATTATTATATCAACTCCTGTGAATGCCATTGGATGCGGAGTGCTGGATGTTCTGTGTGTAATAATAAACATCGCCATAGGATAGTAACAATTAATTTTGAACTACACTACATGGCATACTTCTTGAAGATAGGCATGCTTTATCATATACCACATAAGCATTTGGAGCTTGTGTGACGAGGTGGAAGATTTACCATACGAGCGAGAGGCTTGTATGGCGATGACTATATTTTACAGGTTGAACCGATGACTGATATGACCATATAAAAATGTAACGATAAATTGCCAGATTAATAAAAACCCCACACGGGTCTGGAGTTGAAAATAATCATGTCTCTCTAGTTATTAGATACGGCACATGGATTATTTATTTCCCACATGGGACGAGGTGACGAGGATTTATCCTCTGGAGCAATTAAAATACACACTCCCTCAGGCTTTGACAGGGTGACGAGAATTTATTCTCTGGAGTTATTATCTATACACGCTCCCCTGTAAACACCAGAATATATCACTATAAATATGTGTATGCTTTATAGGATTTATTGGGTACCTAATACGGCCCAATAAATTTCCAAACACCTCCCCGTACAAAGGAGGTTATGGCGAAATTTTTCGAAAATTCCGGGTGTTAGCCAAATTTTTGAAGAATTTGAAAATTCTCAAAAACTGAAAAGTTGGAGAATGGAAGCCAGATTGAAAGTAGAGTTGATTAATCAAACCACTTTCGACTTTGTTCCTTTTCAGGGACGAAAAGTTTTAAGTGGGGTAGAATGTAACGACACGGAAAATCTGAACCAATTTAAAATTTTTAAATTGGCTATTTTAGTGGATTTTAAATATTTAAAATAAATATTTTAAATAATAGCGATGAAAAGTAAGTTTGAATCGACATTTGAAAATGAATATAATTAATTCTAATTATAAACAAGGCCTGAAATGGCACGGTAGTTTCAAAATTTGAATTCAAACTTTGACTGACTGTACCGGGTGCAAAACAAAACGAATTTGAGTGAAACCAAAAATATTTAAATCTGTTAGTGGACACCTTTCTAATGAATCTGAAAAATCGAAGTTTCATAGTAGGAAGCAAAAGTTATGACCAAATGAATTTTCAGAAAGGCCGCTATAGAAATTATATAGCCCGTGAAAATGGCCGTTTTGCAAACGACCTCGGAATTCGACGAAACCACTTTTGTTCGATCCGGGATGTGAAGTTATTGCTAGGTTTCAAATTTCATAATTTTTGAAGCTAGTATGTGAGCGTGGCAAAGGAAAACGTGTTTTGGTCAATTATAGTTAAATTGGATCGACCAGAAATGGGCCATTTTACAAACGGTCTCAGAATCCGACGAAACTAGTTTTGTTGGGACCGTATCGCCAAAACATAGCTAGATTTAATTTTCTGGAATTTTTCGAATCAGTTTGTGGCCCTGGCAAATTGAAATGTACGTTCAAATCGAATATTGAATGTTATATATTTTTAATTGAAGGAAAACTGACAGAAACAGTCGAATGGGCCTACGAAACATATCCCATTGTGTTCGGAATGGGGGTAAAACGCTAGGGACGACAGTCGTTGGGTTTGGATTGGTGTTCGTGGGTGAAAGAGGGTATTTTCGAAATTTAAAAATATATAAATTAATAAAAAAATCTCATTGGCCAGGAATATCCCTCTCTCCCCGATTACTATAGGCGCGACGGCGGAAAAGATTTCTTTCCTTCTCTCCTCGATTTCTTCTAATCCGCTCTATAAAAACCCATGCCCCTTTGGAGAATTTTGTAGTACTCAACACGATCTTCGAATCCATACCAACCTCAGATTTTTTTCGTGGGGTATTGAGCTCGAATCGAGCTCGCGAAGGTCGCACCTTTGGGGCGCCGCCGTGAGCAGGAGGAGCCGTCGAAGTGGGGCCCCCATACATTGATCTGGGCACCGTTCCAAGGCCTAGAGCTTGGCGCCGACCGATCTCGTCCAAGTGCTACGGATTTCAAGTTATTGTTAAACCTAGTTTTGAAGATCGAGCTGAGGTATACGGCTATTTTCAATTTAACTATTTAATAGCAGTTTAAAGCGCTACGGTTTTTGATTTCACTGTAAAAATCATATCTTTTTCGTGTTTTGACGAAATTCAGTGAAACAAGAGACAGTGGACTCGTGTGGACGTCTTCTACATTCTAGAAGAGACCGCATATTTTTCTGAGCCTTCTGCTATTTTTGGTGGAGTGGAACCCAATGTGAGATTTCTAAATTATAAACGATATGGAAAACGACGATGTATAAATTATATAGTCGATGTATGAGTTATATAAGCGTTGTACACCTCATGTATAAGCGTTGTAGAAGTTGTACGTTCGATGTATAAGTTATATATGTGTTGTAAAAATTATATATGTGTTGAAATAAAAGTGAAAAGCTTATATATATATATATATATATATATACACGCCCCTCGTCCACAAACCATGGACGATATTTATTGGTTGTGATTGGTGTGAAAATTGGTTGATTACGAATGGTTGATTAGAATTGTTTGTGGTTGAAATTGATTGATTATGGTTGAAAAATACCCGTTTGTGGTTGAGAAATATTTGGTTTAAACCACATAGGATTAGTTTGTGGAAATGAAAAAAATATACATGCCGCCTGCGTGCGAACTAGATTCATGAATCCCCATTGTCAAAAGCTGCGAGGCTTTAAGGTAGAGCGAGGAGCCGTACTAGGGACGGTCCCGGTTTTAACTACCCTGCCGTTATGCTGCCGAAATTTTGAATAATATTCATGTGTTAGAATTATTTTCCTGTGTTGAAACTATATTCGTGTGTTGAATAGAAAACCTTCATGTGTTGAATCGAAATTTGTTCGTTGAAAAGAAATTCATGTGTTGAATGGTATTCGTGTTATAAATTAATTGTTTTAACAATAAAAATCACATTTTTACTCTATATAGACAAAATATAGAAAACATTCATGTGTTGAATCGAAATTCATTCGTTGAATAGAAATTCAAGTGTTGAGTGGTATTCATGTTTTAAATAAACTGTTTTAATAATATAAAAATCACCTTTTATTGTATATATACAAATTTTGAATAACATTCATGTGTTGAATAGAAATTCATTTGTTGAATAGAAATTCATGTATTGAATGGTATTCGGGTTCGAAAGAAATTGTTTTATAATAAAAATCATATTTTTATCACCTATATGAACTATATAAAATAATCGTGTTTTGAAATAAACTGTTTTACAATAAAAATCACATTTTTACTATAAACATGAATTGTTAAAAATAGCGAAGTGTTGAAATAATAGTCGGTTGGATAAAAATATCATTTTTATCAAATGTATGAAAAGAATATAGTTTTGAAATCGAAGAATCGATATATATGTATATATATATATATATATATAATTGAAATATATCGAATAGCGAAGCTGTAGTTCGTGTTTTGAAACCGTGATTTCAAACGATTAGTGTGGGAGATCCGACCATCGGATTTTCCCGAAACCGAAACCGTTGGGTTCGCTTTGGAAATATCTTTCCAATGACACCAGCTTTGTAAAGATCCAACGGTTGGATTTTCTGGAATGTTTAATTCAAATCTGAAGAAAAACAGCGCCAGAATCGATTATATTTATATATATATAAATATAATTGAATTAAATCGAATAACGACGCTGTAGTTCGTATTTTGAAATCGATACTTCAAACGATTATACCGTGAGATCCGTCCATCGGATATTCCTGAAACTGGAACCGTTGGATTCATTTTGAAAAGATCTTTCTAATGATATAAATTTTGTGAAGATCCAACGGTTAGATTTTCAGATATGTGTGAATCAAATCTGAAGGAAAACCAGCGCCACGGCCGCGTTATGGCCGAAGCGTCGTTTGAATAAACTGGCTATTTTAAAATAAATAAAAATAGCGATAAATCGTTAAAAAATATTATAAATGATATGGAAGTGAAATTTAGAAACTAACTGAAGGTTGTCTAAGTCGAACGGTTTCCTGGATTTTGATCTGATGTTGGTTTCGGCCTTCGGGGTTAATATTTGGGAAATCGTTCTCTTACTGATTAACGGTTAGTGATTAATGAACTGGAATATGGCATATGTGTGTTTGTGTTGCACTTGTTTATTATATACGCGAGTTGCTCAGAAAGACCGGGTCTATCACATTCTGAATAACTGAATCGACGATAAGGAATCGAAGATGAAGACGGTGGTCGAAGACCATAGATCTTCACATCGTTTGGATGGTAACTGATGTCCTGATTGGGAGGCATCTCGAAATATGGATAATGAGTGGTGATCATCCAGACGTACGTGGATATCGATGGGTTTGCGAGGTATATAGTGCCTCCGGTTTCGTTCAGACCCAGAACAGACTTGCAAATGGACAGTGTGTCTGAAATTGGAATTTATTTTGTGGGATTGATAGCCATCAGTTGCATGGTGTGAATTGCCTGTGTGGCATGCTAAGATGCAGTGATCAGGGCTTCTGTTGAAAAGAAAAGTCTTGTGGTTGATGACCAAAGCACCGACTGTGTGGCGTAGCTTTGTGTATAACGTGAAATCGCGAGCCTCACACCCCGGTATGAACCAGAAACGGGAGAGGACATCAAGAAGGGCATGCGTTTCCTTCTAGTTAGAAGTGGCGTCAGTGGTTTTACACGCCCTGACGAGTTTGACTTATGTGGTTATTGCTGTTGTGAGGCACCTCAGTTATATCGGTCGATCCGGGACCGATGGAGTCATTCGTTGGCTCATTTACGCCCCAAAGGGTGGGGAAACGCAGTGTTCAGGCATTTTAATCCACATCGGTGGGTCGACCCTGACGATCCAAGGGTCACTCGAGCTCTGATCCTGAGGCTCGGGCTAGAGAGTCTCGAAGTCGGTAAGGACTATCTTTTGCCTTGTTTCATGACGGAAATCCAATTTCCAAATACGACATCGTGCGGTTTTGATTGTATATATATATATAGCGACATGATATATGGTACCCATGCCGTCTATAATTGATAGTTATGATTCGAAATTGTTTTTGAAACATGTAAACACCAGTAATAATATCAATTGCTTTTATTTTATTCGTATCAACCATATTTTGGCCATTATAAGGTAAAACTCTATCCTGCGGTTTGCGTCGCATTGTGTGATGGGAACTGAGTCTTATAATGGCTTCATTTTTATAAAAAGCATTGCGATGTTTAAAAGAATTGTTTGTTTTTAAAGCACTGGCAATCCGATGGAGTAAACCCGTTCCATGAAAGTGGCATGGTCCTGTGATTAGCCATATTTACAATGTGTTGAGGAGATTTCTCATACCAGTCCCATGACTGACTCGTAGTTTGTTTCACTTTCAAACTCGGGTGCCCCTTTTTCTACATGGGCAGCCTTGTCTTTAGGTTTTAGTAGGCTCTTTCTGGATAGCTGGAGCTGAAGATGGATTCTATCATTTATCTATTTTATGTTGTTCAGCTTCTATTGTACATATTATGTTTGTTTCCGCTGTAGACATTTATGTATAGCTGAACTGTATTTGTACTAAGTATGATCCTGTATACTGTGTAACTCTGACGATTACGTTTATCCAGTATATTCTATTGTGCATTATATGATGTATTTATTTATTTCTGTCCTGCTATTTATCTGTTTATGTGTTATATTCCAAAGATTACCCTTGCCACTGTCAGTACGGTGTTCGGGGTCGTCTCAGAAACCTATGAATTGGAAACAATAGCGTGCATCCAAACATCTGTATAGGAAAGATGAAAGTACAATAAATCTACATGATATTGCAGTCATTGTCTAATCCTTCCACGGTCCCAGTATTAGCTACTTGCATACTGTTGCTTCTAGTATGGAAAAAATGTTGCCAGTAAGTATAGTACAAACAACCGAGCAAGTTCCAGATCATGTTATGGTGTATACTACATCAGTATGATGTCTAGGACAATTGTGATCGCACTAAGCCTGATAACAGTCTTAGTTCAATAAGTTATCGCTGAAGTGCAAATACTAGTTTGTTCACACTAGTGTCAACAAACTCCTGAAGTGCTAAATGTAGGAATCAAAGATCATAAACAAGTGTTGAATTACGCCACTAATCATCTTATGGAAGCACTGGAAAGACAATTATACATATGCTAATACAAGTGCGCGTGATAAAGTTCAAACGTCTCATTAGAGTAGAATAACTCACAATAGGACATCGGTTTTGATAATGTTAGAATGCCTAAATATTAAATTATATAACAAATTAATCTAATCAAACTACAAAAATTGAGGAAATATTGTTTAAATTAAACAAGTCATTAAATTACAAATGAAATGATGAATTCCAAACTCATACAGAAACTCATAGCTACATGAATATTTACCAAAATGCTCGTGGATATGTTTTAAAGTAGCAAGTAAAGAATCCAGAAACAAATATTTGTGAAACCTTAAATATATTTAATAACAAGATAATTTACACTATGTGCAATTAATGGTTGGAAATGGATGCTTACAGTCAACTAGCCTACATGTAACATGCACTTTACCTTCTGAAGCATGTGAAATTCCGTAAGTATATTCTTTATGCTCAATTTTGGCTCCTCACAACTTCTTGGCTTAACAACTCTAATAAAAGTCAATAACAACACTCTACTTGGCCCCTGTTTTCTTGATCACTTTGATAGCCTTCACTACCTCTTTAACCTTCATAATTGCTTATGCCCTCCTTGTTGACCTCCGCAACTGCCTATGCCACTAGCTCATGGCTTTATTGGATTTGAAACGAGAGGAGGGAAAAATTATACCGAGTGTGCTTTGGGCAAGAAGATTAAAACGACGAAGCTTATCTCATTTTCGAAGTAAAAATGAATTAACGAAGACTGTGCTTTTTCCATTTTAAATCGCAAAAGCTTCAATATTTTGTTGCTACTCCATTTATCTCTTGAACCAGTGTAGTGGCCAATTTTTTCCTTCCCTATACATAGTGTTGACGGCAAAATATGTCATAAACACCCAAGATTCTTAGTTACTTAAGAACTATAGTTTCACATGGAAAGGTAAGTGCGGAAAGCTGTAAATAACACAAGAGATTTATAGTGGTTCGGTCTCGCGAGAGGCTAACGTCCACTTTGGAAGAGTCGTTGGAATATTATTAATAACAAAGAGTTACATGGTTGAGACTATCTCATGACATCCTTTTAAATGCATCTCCAAATTAAATGAAGTCATAATTGTCATATACAAATGTTAGGAAAAAGACACTTTTTCTCTTCTTCTTCTTCCTTAAAGCATGGATGCCATTAAAGAGGCAACTTGGAGCTCTCAAGAGATGTCAAATCACTCAATTCCAACCCCTTTGAAGTGTGAGCTTAAGGGGTATTTATAGTAGAGTTGTTAGGAGGGAGTAGGTAGGAGTAAGTAGGAATAAGGGACCACATCAGAAATTTCAGATCCCATAGTGCATACCACCAGAATCTCGGACCTCTTTGTACCATTGCCCTGAAACTCGTACCCTTCCCTGGGGTATGAATTTTGTACTCCTTGTGGTACGAAATTTGTACCGCATGGGGTAAAAGTTGGTCCTCCTCGTAGGATATAAAGGTTATAAGAATGGGCAAGGGAGAGGGGCGAGTTTACCGAGATTCACAACTTTTTGAAGTTCGAGGTATTGGTTTGGCGATGTTTCGAGAAGTGGTGAGACAACTCGAAATCCCCCGGCCCCCGAGGAGACGGAGGAGCCCGGATTGTTTTGAGAACACGATGCATCAGAACACAAACAATAGAACATTTCATTGTTATTACAACAATCTGCATCAGAGTATAAGATATCAGAGTTCAAATAAATAGTATTACACAGCGGAAAAAAGAAATCAGAGATTTACAAATTACAAAACAATAGAAAATATATACATAAATATAATGTGCAGCGGAAAATATCAACTTCCACAACTGAAAGAGATATACAGATACAAAGTATTATAAATATAGCTCTAGCTATAATCCAGGATCCTATGAAAAGAAATATTCGCGAAAACAAAAAAATACTAGCTTCTCGTGTGGAAAATATGGGTATCCAGAGTTTAGGTGAAAACAATAATCTCTGAGTCAGTCATGGGACATGTATGAGAACTAAAATTGTTATAAAATTAATTTTAAAGTTGGGTAAATCAAGGGACCACGCCGTACAACACAGAACGGGTTTTCTCCGAAGAATACCCCAAAATAAATAGCGCAATGCTAAAAGGAAAAATGAAGCCATTATAAGACTCAGGTCCCATCACACAATGCATACATAAACCAAAGGATAAAGTTTTACCTTATAATGGCCAAACAAGCTTGGTACGCGAAATTTATGTTTTATTATTACTATAAGTGAAGAAATCAACTTCAAATATAAATGAATCAATCATAAATGGTATAGTACCCCATCCTACTATGTCACCATATGGGTTTACAACTAAGGACGTAAAGTCACGTATTGGAAATTGGCTTTGAAACGACCCAAACTTCCCCTTTTGGGAAAGCCTGGATTGAACTGAGAATGCGACAAATCAGAACACAAACAGAAGAACATTACATTGCTTATTACAACAATTTACATCAGAGTACAAGAATATATCAGAGTATGAATACATATTACAAACTGGAAATACAATATCAGAGATTTAAAATTTACATGGAAGCGGAAAATAAGACATAAGTATAATGCGTAGCGGGAAAGCATTCTGAAAATAGCTCCAGCAGTAATCCAGGATCCTGCTAAATAGAAATCTGCAAAACTAAAACTACTGACTGCCCGTGTGGAGAATATGGGCACCCAGAGTTTAGGAAGGTACAATAAACTCAAGGTCAGTCATGGGACTGTTATGAGATCTCAAAACATTTATTTATTTCGATTTTAAGGTTTGGTAAATCAAGGGACCACGCTGTATAACACGGAACGGGTTTACCCCCAAGAATACCAGTGCATAAATAAACAGCGTAATGCTAATTAAAGAAAAATGAAGCTATTATAAGACTCAGGTCCCATCACACAATGCAACGCAAGCCGAAGGATAGGGTTTTACCTTATAATCGCCAAATATGCTTGGTACGTGAAATTTCTCTTTTATTATTACTATAAGTGCATAGTGTAGAAATTATTTTCAAAAGTAAATGTATCAATCATAGACGGCATGAGTGCCCCATCCCACTATGTCATCATATATAGGTTTACAATTAAATCCGCAAAGCTCGTATTGGAAAGTTGAATTTCTATCATGATGGCTCCTGATTCGAAAGATCTATCGCGTAGTGCAATACTCCACGGCTTACGTCCCATCTAAAGAAAACAATGTAATGCACATCCGCACTTTTAGGAAATCAAGTATCCATGTGTCTTATGTTCCAACGAGAGTAAACACTGCTTACTCTATCCATATGGGAATCAGGGGTATATGCCCCATCCCTCTGAGCGTGAAGCGACCACACCCAGCTCATCTCGGTCGACAGAATCCATACTAATTTCGAAAGCATATTGATCTGACCATCAGTTCACCATCATACCGGGGTGTGAGGCTCGCGAAGTCACGCTACACAAGGCTATGCTAATTAAAGCTATGCTTTGATCATTATCCACAAAGCTCTTCTTTTCTACAAAAGCCTTGATTCATGCATCTTGGCATGCCACATTGTCAATCCATACCATAGATTCCTGCCAATATATAACCTCTGAGCTCATACGTCTCAGAGAATGGTGTTGAGCAAGAGAATAAATTCTCCACCGCCAAACATATATATATTAGCAGAGATCAACGAATATAGCGTAAAAGGAATACACCGTTAGACATACCATCCATTTACGAGTCCGTTCTGGGTCTGAACAAAACCGGAGGCACCTTGTTCCTTGTCCCATATGTCCAGTACGGGAGAGAGGCACCACTGTAGCCCCTTTAAAGTAGCTACTCCAATCACGGGCATCAGTAGCAATTCATCCATTCGATGTGAAGATCGTCGGTCTTGCACCATGTTCAATCTCTTTGACTGTTAGTCATCGTATTCATTATTCAGAATGGGTTAAACCCGGTCTTTCCCAATAACTCGCGTAATTTATAATCAGGTGTTATAAAAACACATCCAACGGCTCATTCCCATTCAGAATATTCTTTTAATAAAATATTCACATTTTAGGGAAAGGTTCCCATTAATTTTATCAAAGATAAATATTTTTAAATTTATTCTTTTTAATCTCAAAAATCATTACTTAATGATTATTCAAATTTAAGAAATTAATCTTATCTTTATCTAGGTTAAAGAACTAATGTCATTTTAAAAATACAATTGACGATAAACCCAAAATCA
Source organism: Allium sativum (assembly GCA_030737875.1). NCBI lineage: Eukaryota > Viridiplantae > Streptophyta > Magnoliopsida > Asparagales > Amaryllidaceae > Allium > Allium sativum. The sequence continues at coordinate 559,525,459 of CM060919.1, read as the reverse complement.
TCTTCCATAAAATGGAATCTACACGGAAATCATAATAGTATATAATCGATATAAATTCCCGTATTAGACTAATAATATAAATGGAATAACAACAAAGCCTTTTAAATTCCATACACATTAGCAGCCTTCATTCATAGAAGCTCATCCAGATTATCACCGAATCAAATTCCATTCAATTCCAATTTAATATATTAAATTGGAAAACTTTACTTTGGAAAATTCCCATTTAAATCTTAATAAAAGATTTATAAATTCCAATTATATCTTTACTGTTAATTGGTTTAAAGAACAAGTGTTATTAAAATACAATTCACGATAAACCAAAAATCCAATTCTTTTATCCAATTCCAATTAAATATTATTTGGTAAAATTTACTAAACATTAATTAAAAGATTTATTATTTCTAAACTAGGTTTAAGAATAGTGTTATTAAAGACACCATTCACAACAAACCCAAAATCCAATTTGACATTAAATATAAGGCTCTGAATAGAAATTATATTGGCTTATATTCAATATCAAATTCTGAAACCAATTGGGATTGCGATATATATATATATATCTTCCAAATTCCTCACAATATTTGTGTAATAACGGAATCCAATATTGAAATATTCCAAAGATAATTTCTATTCAAATCCTGTAACGAACAGGGATTTTCGACCTCGAAAATCCACACTAAAACACCATATCGAACATTCAAGCATCGAAAACACCATATCGTTATTAGAAAGAAATTAGAGGGTGAGATAAGAAAGAAATTTAAGAATAAAAGAATAAGAACAACCAATATAACATAGAACCTCACATCGCAGCGGAACAAAATATAATATAGAAATAACTTCTATAGGGAGCTTGAAATAATACTTACGACATCAGAGTACATCAATACATCTGGACAGTTATAATAGCCCGTCCTCATATAACACACAGCGGAATAATAATGGTATAACATCATATGTCTGAACTCCCTCCTCGGCTAGTTTCTGGACTTCCCAGCATTTGATAACCTGAATCTGTTCGGGGTCTAACCTGAGCATTACGAACACCGGGTCAGTCTGGCGAACCAGAGTGAGAAAAAAAACTCAGCTAAGTTTAAATATGCTCATATTGATTTTAAGGTTCAAAATCCTTTCGAAAGAAAAGGATAATAGTAAGACCAGCCCACACATAAAAATGGATGGTTTTTACCTTACTATAACCCAAAACATTTTTGAAATCATATCTTATTCTGATATTATGATAGTGTTTAAATACAAATAAATAGAATCTAGCAGAACGTTTTCATCTCACGCTCCACATATATAGTATACAATCAAAACCGCGGCCGCTTATTGGAGATTGGATTCTGACTATGACAAGGTATGGAACCACCTACCAATAGTGTATCACTAGAGAGGATTACACTGGGTTCAACAAGAACGTCTTGCAACCCGGCCACACATGACTGGCCACTCATTTCTCTTGAGTGTATCAAATATATTGTCGCCTACGGTTGCTAGCAACATAACTGTTCCCGGGAGACACAGAAGTGAAAAGAAGTAACAAATATGAATAATCTCTAGATGGTGAAAATACACCCTAATGGGTGTGAACCACATAGCCATGATGCCTGCCCGATTTTTGTCATTTCCCGTTGATGAGGCTTGAGGTTATAATCGACTTTTGGAACATCTGGCCACCATTTGCTTTTGAATCCATATCGTCCATGCACGTTATCCAGGAGCAGGATGAACCGAAGGCACCCTCCTACCACATCATAGGAATCACCCCATAGATCAGTAGTGAGTAGTCCTTGCAATCCGTAGATTTCAACCATGATAGAATCATAGTATATCTCTAGTGATCAGCCAGAGATTGTGAGTAACTCTTCCATTTTATGAAGATCTACGGTCTTTAATTGCTCCATCTCGATCAACATCTTCAACGTGTTTGTATTTATTAGTCGAAATGGTTTTTGAATATAAATTCGATCCCGGTCTTTCCATACCAATAGCGCATTGGACATGATTTTGATAGTCGGTTATCTAACTATGAAAATAAACAACCATAAAAATAAATCAAATCCACAACATCATTTGGCCATTATACATCAGTTGTAATACCAAAGATAATATATTAGTTTTAATATATATATATATATATTCCCAAAACATTTCATTTAGATACATAAAATAAATACCTTAAAATTATCTCCCATTTCCCGTTAGCTACTATTTAAAACATTATCGCAACATTAATGATTACCGATACTGTAACACCCCACCTCCGCTAGGGTCACTCATAAAAGGAATGCACTAGTTTTGGTGGAGCATTATCTAGGTAAACATGCACAGAGATATCACAAGACAGAACATAAATAAAGCAGCGGTAGAAATTAAAAACCAAATTTCATTACTTTCAAGAAAAGAGTCAAAACCTTATACATATCCAAAGTACAAATTATCATTATTCCTTTACATCAAGTTCTAGATAAAGAAGCATAAACTTAAAATAACAAAAGTAAATTATTCCCCAAAAATAGCAGAAGTGCATCCATAGCATAGCTCAAGACCAAACCGTACATGAGCTGACAGAAAGCAAGCTAAATCCAAGTTAAGAGCTAGAGTTTCCTCCCTGAGAACCTGGGGGGAAAACGAAAGAAAAAGGGGCGAAAGAAAAAGGGTCAGTCATAAAGACTGGTAATCCTAGTGACTTTCAGTATAAAAACTAGTAAAGTTAACAAGACATGAATAAACGGAGAGTAAACATAAGGATGATGATATGTCTGGCATGATAACTAAGATAACAAGATAAATCAAGTCTACCATTGCATATTCAAGATTCGCTGCACCAACTGCACTAGTATTCTAACCCATGTCAAGTATTAATCATGAAATGATCCCTTGGCCCAATATCATGAAATGACCCATTACGGGGTCCTACAGTACGATCTACTAATCGATCGGCTCCCTACAAGTTCTAGCTCGTCATGTGTCTATGTCATACGGCCCAATCACGAAATGTAGTCACCTGTGCTAGGTCCAACATAGGGTGTATCAAGTCCGATGGTACCAACCACCGACACGAATCAAGCACACACAGTGTAAACCTATGGGTGCCCAATGCCTGCTTTTTCAACTCCGGACTACGTGCACGACCATAGTCCGCCTGAACCTACAATGACGCACCTACATAGCCGTCGTTCTGGTGCTTACAATCATCCCAGTAATCGTGCCCCACCCTGCCTAGTCCCAGGGTATCGTGATACATCTAAGTGGGTTACTGCTGAAAAGGACCGCGTAACTAGGGTTTCTAATGGGTTAAGTGTTGTCATTCAAATTCGTGACTTAACCCTATCCAATTCATGTATCAAGTTGGTTAAGTGTGATCAAGCGGTTCATGACTTAACCTTATCAAATCATCGTGTCAAGTTGGTTAAGTATATTCAAGTGGTTCATGACTTAACCCTATCATGTGGTATTAATTCATTAGTGCACGCCAACCTCTCACATTAGACTAACTGTTGTGGTTACTGGATTTGCCGGGCGGTTCTGGGTAGATTTACACCACAACATAGTCTAACCTCGGGTTTTACGTGCGACATGACCAACTACCCACATTGGATCCTATTGTTTGTAGCCACTGGATTTATCGGGCGGTTCCGGGTAGACTTACACTGCAAACTCAACCCAACCTCGAGTTGGCCATTTTCAAATTCATTCTAGCGTTATGTCCATGTTCAAATTTTTATGTCAAGTTCATGTCCATATCCAAGTTCAAGTTATAACAATGTTCATGTTTCAAGTTCATAGTAAATTCAGGTTTTGCCTAATCTACCCAATCGCATTCCTGTAACACCCCAAATTTTGGTTAATGCTAAAATTCACTAATTGCAGAATAAATAATCTCAAATGTGAGAATTGGGGGAAACGGGCTGCGTCATTGCGTTCGTCTCGGAAAAATACGCAGAATAGAGTCCGAAATTTTGTAAATCGGAGTCCGTATGGCCTAGTTATGGCCCCAATGAAGTTTGCAGAAAATTCAAAGTTAAAAACAGATTTAAAAATTAAAAATCAGATTTCGAAATTGGAGCCAGCAGGGGGCCAGGCGGGAAACTTCCCGCCCTACCCATGTTGACAGGGCTGTCGACAGGACTGTCGACTGGGGAGTCGACTGCCCTGTCGACTTGCCTGTCGATACAGGGTGTCGAGCCAGTTGGCTTGGGTGCACCAGATCTGGTTTTCTGGCTAGGGCTGGGCTGTGTTCTAGAGACTTCCTAAATCTGACGGACCTAATCTAGCCTAGGGTTAATCCTATGGTCTAAAACACACCCTAATCCTATAAATATACCCTAATGCAAGCCTAATCCATACTAAAAATAGAAATGATGGCATCATGCCGCCAAAATCAAACTTAGGAGGAGCCTCCACTAGTTTATGAAGGAAGTTGCAAGCTAATCAACCTCTAATCATCATCTCCTTCAAATATTGCAACTAGTTTTACTTCATAAGTTTGCTAATCTTGGTTTTGGTGAGTTCCTATGCCTTTAGCAAGTAATTGCTAAACTAATTAGGATAGGATATTAGGAGGCTATGGGTGTAAATGTGGATTATGCAAGTTGTGGTTGTCATATGTTATAAGTTCTTATGTAAACTTGCCTCTTTTATGATAAGATGTGTCATGTAAGTTCATATGCAAGTTTTATGCAAGTTTATATGTAAGATCATATGCAAGTTAGTATCTTTTTATGATATGCATAACATATGCGAGTTTGCCTTTGTGATATGACATGATTCATGTGCAAGTTAGTCTCTTTTTATGATATGCATAACATATGCAAGTTTGCCTTTGTGATATGACATGATATGCAAGTTGATATGCAAGTTCATATGCAAGTTTTATGCAAGTTCATATGCAAGTTTTATGCAAGTTCATATGCAAGTTTTATGCAAGTTCATATGCAAGTTTATATGCAAGTTCATATGCAAGTTTTTCTCTTTTTATGATGTGCATAACATATGCAAGGTTGCCCCTATGTATGACATGTTATGTAAACGAATTACGTGGGAAACGATGGGGTTAATATGCATGATTATAAAAAGGTGTAAAGTTGTTATGATTAAGCATAACATAAAATGAATGGACATAATTGGGAATTTACCTATTAAGTTAGGTCTACCCACATTATGGAGTTGGGAATTGTGAAAACCACGAGACTTCCCCGTTAAGGAAAGCGTCGGATAGTTCGAGAACAAACCACAGCAGAACGCATACAAAAGAACATTTCATTGTATATTACAACAATGCATCAGATTACAAGAATATACAGAGTATAAACGAATATTACACAGAAATATCAGAGATTTAAATTACATTTAAATACATAGCAGCGGAAAATAGTACAATACACAACTAGAAGGAGATATACGGATACAAATCTTTCCGGATATCGTTCCAGCTGTAAACCAGGATCCTGTGAATATAAATCTGCAAAACCAAAACTACTAGCTGCCCGTGCCAAAATAAGGGCACCCAGAGTTTAGGTTAAAACAATAAACTCCAGGTCAGTCATGTGACTGGTGTGAGAACTAAAACAGTTATTAATCTTTATTTTCAAAGTTAGGTAAATCAAGGGACCACGCCGTATAACACGGAACGGGTTTCCTCCCAAGAATACCAGTGCATAAAACAAACAGCGCAATGCTAAATAAAGAAAAATGAAGCTGTTATAAGACCCAGGTCCCATCACACAATGCAATCGCAAGCCGGAGGATAGGGTTTTTACCTTATAATAGCCAAGAATGCTTGATACGTTGAAAACAAATCATTTGCTACTAATATAAGTGCATAGTGTATAAAACACTTCAAATCATAAGTATCAATCATAGGCGGCATGAATGCCCCATACCACTATGTCGCCATATATAGGTTATACAATCAAAATCGCAAAGTCTCGTATTTGGAAATTGGATTTCCGTCTATGAACCGAGGCTAGGGGCAAGATCCTCAACCGATTCGTGACTCTCTAGCCCGAGCCACAGGCAAGTACTCAGTCAAGCCTTGGAGCGACAGGGCCGGTCCACCGATGTGGATTAAAATGCCTGAACACTACGTTTCCCCACCCTATGGGGTGTAAGTCTGGTCCGTCAGCCGACCAGAATGCATCGGCCGAAACCGATATAACCGAGGCGCCTCGCAACAGCAACAACCACATAAGTCAAACTCGTCAGGGCGTGTAAAACCACTGACGCCACTTCTAGCTAGAAAGAAACGCAAGTCCTCCCTGAGGTCCGTCTCCCGTTTTGGTTCATACCGGGTGTGAAACACGCGAGGTAAACGTTACACAAAGCTACGCCACAAAGGCCGTGCTTTGATCATCACCACAAGACTTTGCTTTTCAACAGAAGCCTTGATCATTTGCATCTTAGCATGCCACACAGGCAAACCATCCTATGCAACCGATATCAGTCACACAGAATGAAATCCGATGTCAGACACACAGTCCATTTACAAGTCCGTTCTGGGTCTGAACGAAACCGGAGGCACCTAGTACCCCGCATATCCATCGATCTCCAAGTACGTCTGGACGATCACTAACTGTTTCCATCTTCTTGGGTGTACAGCCCAATCAAGATCATCAGTTATCACCCAAACGACGTGAAGACCTCCGGTCTTCGACCATCGTCTTCATCTTCGACTTATCGTCGTATCAGTTACTCAGAATGGGATAAACCCGGTCTTTCCGAATAACTCGCGTATATATTATAAAAGTGTTACACAAACACAACATACGCCTCATTCCAATTCATTAGTCACTAACCGTAAATTAATCAAGAGAATAATTCCCCAAATATTAACCCCGAAGGCCGAAACCAACATCAGATCAATATCCAGAAAACCATTCTACTTAGCTAACCGACAGTTAGTTTCTAAATTTCACATTCAAATCTAATTAAAGATTTAACTATCGCCTGGAGCAAAACTGGTGATACTCCATTCTCGATCTTTTCAATCTAATTAAAGATTCATTAAAACTCCACTTAGTTTTAATCTGTGACTGGGTTAAAGAATCAGTGTCATTTAAAACACGGTTCACGATAAACCCAAAGTCACATCCCATTAATTATCGGGTTAAAGAACAAGTGTTATTTAAAACACTGTTCACGATAAACCCAAAAATCAATATCCATTCAATTCCAATTAAATATTATTTAATTGGTACACTTCATTAAATCTAAATAAAAAGATTTAATCTTTTCTCAACTGGGTTCAAGAACAGTGTTAGTGAAGACACCATTCACGACAAACCCAAATCACATTCATTAATTATCGGGTTAAAGAACAAGTGTTATTTAAAACACTGTTCACGATAAACCCAAAAATCAATATCAATTCAATTCCAACTAAATATTATTTAATTGGTACACTTCATTAAATCTAAATAAAAAGATTTAATCTTTTCTCAACTGGGTTCAAGAACAGTGTTAGTGAAGACACCATTCACGACAAACCCAAATCACATTCATTAATTATCGGGTTAAAGAACAAGTGTTATTTAAAACACTGTTCACGATAAACCCAAAAATCAATATCAATTCAATTCCAACTAAATATTATTTAATTGGTACACTTCATTAAATCTAAATAAAAAGATTTAATCATTTCTCAACTGGGTTCAAGAACAGTGTTAGTGAAGACACCATTCACGACAAACCCAAATCACATTCATTAATTATCGGGTTAAAGAACAAGTGTTATTTAAAACACTGTTCACGATAAACCCAAAAATCAATATCAATTCAATTCCAACTAAATATTATTTAATTGGTACACTTCATTAAATCTAAATAAAAAGATTTAATCTTTTCTCAACTGGGTTCAAGAACAGTGTTAGTGAAGACACCATTCACGACAAACCCAAATCACATTCATTAATTATCGGGTTAAAGAACAAGTGTTATTTAAAACACTGTTCACGATAAACCCAAAAATCAATATCAATTCAATTCCAACTAAATATTATTTAATTGGTACACTTCATTAAATCTAAATAAAAAGATTTAATCATTTCTCAACTGGGTTCAAGAACAGTGTTAGTGAAGACACCATTCACGACAAACCCAAATCCCATTTGATATTCAATATAAGGCTCTGAATAGAAAATATATCGGCTTATATTCAATATCAAATTCTACGATTAACAAATGTCGTATTGGAAATAACGATATAAATATATATCTTTCAAATTTCCGTAACAACATCCGTATAATCACAAATTCCAACATCGAAATATTCCGAAGACAATTTCGATTCAAATCCACTCCAATGCAATCATTGGAAATTTTGGTTATGTTCAAAACCCTTTTCAAATTCAATTTATTTATTTAAAAATAAATAGAATTATAATTCTAGTTCAAAACTAGTTCATTTCGATAAAAATCTATTTTTATCTTTTCAAATATGGAGTTTTTCATCCCAATTCTTCACAAATCATTTCTTATGATTTTACACAAATTATTGTTATTTTTAATAATTTTATCAAAGCCCGTACAGTCGATTTCCATCAATGGTCATCGAACTGCACTTACAGCGACCTTTTTCGAATTTGATTTGGACATAATTCCAAATCCAACCGTTAGATTTCAAATTTCTAATATTCGTTAGAAAGCTCTTTTCGATACGAACCCAACGGTTCCGGTTTTAGGAGAATCCGACGGTCGGATCTCCCGTAATGTCCGTTTGAAATAAATGGTCGAAATTCACGAACTGCCGCGGCGCGGCGCGTTCTATTCAGGCCATTATATTATATATATAATATATATAATATATACTTCATCGATTTCTATTTAAAACGAATTATATAAATAGTTTTGAATTCGTTTCAAAAACATTTTCAACTTCCATTTCAATTCAAATCAAAATTGAATTCCTCTTTATAAATTCGTCTTAAAATCCATTTCTATTCAATTCAAATTTCAATTCAATTTGAATTCATTTCAATTCGTTTTCAATTCAATTCATTTCGAAATCGTTTTCAATTCAATTCATTTCGAAAGCGTTTTCAATTCAATTCATTTCGAAAGCGTTTTCAATTCAATTCATTTCGAAATCGTTTTCAATTCAATTCATTTCGAAAGCGGTTTCAATTCAATTCATTTCGAAAGCGGTTTCAATTCAATTCATTTCGAAATCGTTTCAATTCAATTCATTTCGAAATCGGTTTTTAAAATCGATATAAATATCGTTCACGTCAAAATGGCGTCAATCTAATCAACACGGCTTCATATATTCCTTTATTTTCAAATATTCTATTTCAAATATTTCTTTTTCAAATATTTCTTTTTCAAAACTGGAATGAGGCCCAATCAATTACCATATAAAATTAATTATATGGATTTTCATACAACACATGTATATAATAGCATTGAAAATAATCAACCATCAACCAAAGTGCACTACACTGTATAAGCATCAAATATAGATATTCAACGCTTATAACAGCCTGTCAATCAATCGATCGACATATTTAATCAATCAGGATGAGTGAACTTCAAATTTCATCCTAACACCCGTGTGGGGTTTCAAACAATCAAACACATATTTTATTTGTGCAGTTAGGCGATGTGTAAAATTTATCGACCCAATCAACGTCATTCAAATAGGTGTACATAAACAAACCGTCTGGTTTGTAAATGAATATTTATTTATTCACATTCACGTTAAAAAATATATTTTTAACGATAACACATTTTATTTTAACATATGAATTTCTATTCAGTTCATTCTTTAAATAAAATGCTATTTTTATTTTTCTAACTTATTTTAGAAAATTTCGGCGGCATAACGGCACGATACTAGAAACGGGACGAGGCCTAGCCTTATCCCCGGTCTAGTGAAGGCCCACGCCATTCACTCATCAATCAAATCAATTTCATTATGCAAACCACAAGATTTGGAGTAAGAGTCTAACCTAGCCTTACTCCTTCGCCTTATAACGGCGCACGTCTAATCCTAACAAATTTATCGATTCGATTTTTCACACCACAAATCACATTCAAACCAATATCGCAATCAATCACCTAACAGTCAAACAAACAAGTCCATGGTTTGTGGACGGGTGTCGGGTGCTACTAAGCACCGTCTGCATCCTAGTATATATATATAACTAGAAAATAAATTGAAAGGTGAGAAATTCTCACTTATAGCTATCCTAGCTCCACGGCTCTTCTTTTGCAGAAGTCTTCGTCGTTTCGCCTTTTTGTCACCTTCGTTGCTGCTTTCACTACATACGTAAAAATCACATTTTTACCTCGCTATTCAATATATAAAAATCGAATTTTTAGTTCAAAGTTCAATATATAAAAATCGAATTTTTATTTCAAAGTTCAATATATAAAAATCGAATTTTTATTTCAAAGTTCAATATATAAAAATCGAATTTTTATTTCAAAGTTCAATATATAAAAATCGAATTTTTATTTCAAAGTTCAATATATAAAAATCGAATTTTTATTTCAAAGTTCAATATATAAAAATCGAATTTTTATTTCAAAGTTCAATATATAAAAATCGAATTTTTATTTCAAAGTTCAATATATAAAAATCGAATTTTTATTTCAAAGTTCAATATATAAAAATCGAATTTTTATTTCAAAGTTCAATATATAAAAATCGAATTTTTATTTCAAAGTTCAATATATAAAAATCGAATTTTTATTTCAAAGTTCAATATATAAAAATCGATTTTTTTTTTTTTTAAAGAAATCAGTTTTCAAAACTCTTTTATAAAAATGCAGTTTTTACCTTATTTAAAAATGCAGTTTTATTTTCTAGAAAAATGCAGTTTTTAAATTCTGACAAATCAGTTTTTTTTTCTTCTTTTTAAAACAGTTTTTATAATCCTTTTAAAAATTCTGTTTTAAAAAGCTAAAACAAAAATCAGTTTTTGTTCTTTTATAATTTCAGTTTATAAAACTAAAAAGAAACAGTTTTCAAATCATATATAAAAAAAACAGTTTTTAATGTAGATAAAAATCAGTTTTTAAAACAAAATAAAATCAGATTTTAAACAAAATCAAATTCAGTTTTTCAAACAAAATCAGTTTTCTACTTTTCTAAAAAAAACAGTTTTCTACCTTAAAAACAAAATCAGGTTTTTTTTCTTTAAAAACAAAATCAGGGTTTTTCAAAATTCTTAAAATAAAAACAGTATTTATCCCTTTTTTTTTTATAAAATCAGTTAAAATAAAACAGTTATAAAATAATAAATAAAAAGAAAAGAAAAGAAGAAAAAAAGACTTACGGGGGGGGTGTTCGAACTCGCGGGCGTCGGGGTGGTCGGTGTGGGGTCGCCGTGGTGGTGGGGCGCGGTGCGAGGTGGGGGTCAGGAGGGAGCGACAGGGTTTGGCAGGGGAAGTGATGCGGTGGACTTGGAGTGCATCGCGAGGTCGAGATGGAGGGAGGAGAGAACGGGGGGCGCGGGGTTCGTCAGAGGATGGGGCGCGTCTGCGGTGGAGGAGGGGGGGGGTGTGGCGGCTGAGCAGATCGGCGGCGCCCCCTTTAATTTCTCTTTTTTTTTTTTTTAATTCTCTGATTTCAAAAGTAAAAGGGGGGGGGGGCCAGAACGATTTTGAGGAGGAAAGTTTTTTTTTTTTTTTTTTTTTTTTTTTTTTATTATTATTTATCATTAAAAAGTTGACTTTCACATACGGCCTCTAAACGAGGCCCACCGCCTGTCGCCCATAGCGTTTCACCCCCATTCCGAACACAATGGGATATGTATCGCCAGCTGATTTGATCGTTACAATCAGTTTCCGTTGAAATTACATTTTAAATCCTTATATTGAATTTTAAACGTACATTTCAAATTACCGGGGTCACATACTAACTAGAAAAATTCCAGAAAAATATTTTCTAGTTTCGTATTGACGATACGGTCCTAACAAAACTAGTTTCGTCGAATTCTGAGATCGTTAGAAAAATGGCCATTTTCCAGTCGATTAAAATCAACTGAAACTGGTCAAACGCGTTTTCCTTTGCCACGCTCACATATTGATTCGAAAAATTATGAAATTTGGAATCTAGCAATAACTTTACATCACGGACCCAACAAAACTGGTTTCGTCGAAATCCGAGGTCGTTTGCAAAATTGCTATTTTTAAGGGCCTTATATATATAAAAATATATATAAATTCCACAGCGACTATTTCTAATTTTAAACTGGACATATCTTATCATTTCTAAGATGAAATCTCAGTTTGTTAATTTCGTTACAAAGATATAGTTATACAGATTCAAATATTTCTTGTTTCGTTCAATTCTGACTTATAACGAATTCTGTATATTCATTTGAAATTAGAAATCGAATTTTCGAACTACCGCGCCATCTTCAATTCCTTTTATAATTATATATAATTATTTATTTTCTAACGACGACGCGTATAATATATACGTTCGAATTCTATTCAAAATAAATTTCTCGTCGATTATATTTAAAATAATCTATTTTAAATATCAAAATTCGCTAAAATTGCCAAAATAAAAATTTTCAAACTGGCTCGCATTTTACGGGTTGTTACAATCTCCCCCACTTAAAACTTTTCGTCCCCGAAAAGGAACAAAGTCGAAAGTGGTTTGATTATTCAACTCTATGATCGATCTGGCTTTCATTCTCCAACTCTTTAGTTTCTGAGAATTTTCAAAACTTCAAAAATTTGGCTAACACCCTAAATTTTTGAAAAATTTCGCCATAACCTCCCCTGCAATGGGAGCATCGGGGAATTTCAAATAGCTTCCCCGGTCCTTCAGATCTCAAAAAGAAAAAGAAAAAGCCAAGCGGCTAGCCAATAGGCTCACAAAATCATCATCACCCAAACAAAACAGGAAATTATGTAGTAAACATGTACCTATTTGTCGGGCAAACAAATTTTATTCTCTGGCTCTAGCCTCCTTGCTATGACCTGTTCAATGATATATATGCATATGCAAGCAAATGCGACCAAATTTCAATACAATTCAATATTTGATTCAATTAGGCATAATAGTTAAAAATTAGCAAACAACTAAACAAACAACACAAACATCAATCAATTAGTGAATTAGAGTTTCAAATTCATAATTTTGATACATATGCAAAAATCATGTTTTTGATGCCAATTCACAACAATGTGTTCTAACTATATATAAGTTTTGGTTCTCACACCAGCCTAATGGAAATATATAGGAAATCACACCTTCAACACTCGAACACTAATTCTGATGATGTAGCTACAATCATCAGAATCATCTCCGGGCGACTAGAGTGTGAATCTATATCTATCCAGTATATTAAAATTTCGAATACACGCGGATCAGACGTATACGCAAAATCTATATATACTGGATTGTCCACATCAATATAAATAAATAATCGAATACGAATAATTGATTTAAATTTTCAAAACGAAAATTGTTTTCATTTTAAAAATATACTCTTCACACTCGTTCTAGGATACTACTGATCCCATCTCTAACGAGTCATTCTCATTGGATATTGCTAATCCAATATCTGATGAATTCTTTCGTATGTTTCTAATGTGTCTTGTTCTCTAGCTTTGTAAACCAAAGCTCTGATACCAACTGTGAAAACCACGAGACTTCCCCGTTAAGGAAAGCGTCGGATAGTTCGAGAACAAACCACAGCAGAACGCATACAAAAGAACATTTCATTGTATATTACAACAATGCATCAGATTACAAGAATATACAGAGTATAAACGAATATTACACAGAAATATCAGAGATTTAAATTACATTTAAATACATAGCAGCGGAAAATAGTACAATACACAACTAGAAGGAGATATACGGATACAAAGCTTTCCGGATATCGTTCCAGCTGTAAACCAGGATCCTGTGAATATAAATCTGCAAAACCAAAACTACTAGCTGCCCGTGCCAAAATAAGGGCACCCAGAGTTTAGGTTAAAACAATAAACTCCAGGTCAGTCATGTGACTGGTGTGAGAACTAAAACAGTTATTAATCTTTATTTTCAAAGTTAGGTAAATCAAGGGACCACGCCGTATAACACGGAACGGGTTTCCTCCCAAGAATACCAGTGCATAAAACAAACAGCGCAATGCTAAATAAAGAAAAATGAAGCTGTTATAAGACCCAGGTCCCATCACACAATGCAATCGCAAGCCGGAGGATAGGGTTTTTACCTTATAATAGCCAAGAATGCTTGATACGTTGAAAACAAATCATTTGCTACTAATATAAGTGCATAGTGTATAAAACACTTCAAATCATAAGTATCAATCATAGGCGGCATGAATGCCCCATACCACTATGTCGCCATATATAGGTTATACAATCAAAATCGCAAAGTCTCGTATTTGGAAATTGGATTTCCGTCTATGAACCGAGGCTAGGGGCAAGATCCTCAACCGATTCGTGACTCTCTAGCCCGAGCCACAGGCAAGTACTCAGTCAAGCCTTGGAGCGACAGGGCCGGTCCACCGATGTGGATTAAAATGCCTGAACACTACGTTTCCCCACCCTATGGGGTGTAAGTCTGGTCCGTCAGCCGACCAGAATGCATCGGCCGAAACCGATATAACCGAGGCGCCTCGCAACAGCAACAACCACATAAGTCAAACTCGTCAGGGCGTGTAAAACCACTGACGCCACTTCTAGCTAGAAAGAAACGCAAGTCCTCCCTGAGGTCCGTCTCCCGTTTTGGTTCATACCGGGTGTGAAACACGCGAGGTAAACGTTACACAAAGCTACGCCACAAAGGCCGTGCTTTGATCATCACCACAAGACTTTGCTTTTCAACAGAAGCCTTGATCATTTGCATCTTAGCATGCCACACAGGCAAACCATCCTATGCAACCGATATCAGTCACACAGAATGAAATCCGATGTCAGACACACAGTCCATTTACAAGTCCGTTCTGGGTCTGAACGAAACCGGAGGCACCTAGTACCCCGCATATCCATCGATCTCCAAGTACGTCTGGACGATCACTAACTGTTTCCATCTTCTTGGGTGTACAGCCCAATCAAGATCATCAGTTATCACCCAAACGACGTGAAGACCTCCGGTCTTCGACCATCGTCTTCATCTTCGACTTATCGTCGTATCAGTTACTCAGAATGGGATAAACCCGGTCTTTCCGAATAACTCGCGTATATATTATAAAAGTGTTACACAAACACAACATACGCCTCATTCCAATTCATTAGTCACTAACCGTAAATTAATCAAGAGAATAATTCCCCAAATATTAACCCCGAAGGCCGAAACCAACATCAGATCAATATCCAGAAAACCATTCTACTTAGCTAACCGACAGTTAGTTTCTAAATTTCACATTCAAATCTAATTAAAGATTTAACTATCGCCTGGAGCAAAACTGGTGATACTCCATTCTCGATCTTTTCAATCTAATTAAAGATTCATTAAAACTCCACTTAGTTTTAATCTGTGACTGGGTTAAAGAATCAGTGTCATTTAAAACACGGTTCACGATAAACCCAAAGTCACATCCCATTAATTATCGGGTTAAAGAACAAGTGTTATTTAAAACACTGTTCACGATAAACCCAAAAATCAATATCCATTCAATTCCAATTAAATATTATTTAATTGGTACACTTCATTAAATCTAAATAAAAAGATTTAATCTTTTCTCAACTGGGTTCAAGAACAGTGTTAGTGAAGACACCATTCACGACAAACCCAAATCACATTCATTAATTATCGGGTTAAAGAACAAGTGTTATTTAAAACACTGTTCACGATAAACCCAAAAATCAATATCAATTCAATTCCAACTAAATATTATTTAATTGGTACACTTCATTAAATCTAAATAAAAAGATTTAATCTTTTCTCAACTGGGTTCAAGAACAGTGTTAGTGAAGACACCATTCACGACAAACCCAAATCACATTCATTAATTATCGGGTTAAAGAACAAGTGTTATTTAAAACACTGTTCACGATAAACCCAAAAATCAATATCAATTCAATTCCAACTAAATATTATTTAATTGGTACACTTCATTAAATCTAAATAAAAAGATTTAATCATTTCTCAACTGGGTTCAAGAACAGTGTTAGTGAAGACACCATTCACGACAAACCCAAATCACATTCATTAATTATCGGGTTAAAGAACAAGTGTTATTTAAAACACTGTTCACGATAAACCCAAAAATCAATATCAATTCAATTCCAACTAAATATTATTTAATTGGTACACTTCATTAAATCTAAATAAAAAGATTTAATCTTTTCTCAACTGGGTTCAAGAACAGTGTTAGTGAAGACACCATTCACGACAAACCCAAATCACATTCATTAATTATCGGGTTAAAGAACAAGTGTTATTTAAAACACTGTTCACGATAAACCCAAAAATCAATATCAATTCAATTCCAACTAAATATTATTTAATTGGTACACTTCATTAAATCTAAATAAAAAGATTTAATCATTTCTCAACTGGGTTCAAGAACAGTGTTAGTGAAGACACCATTCACGACAAACCCAAATCCCATTTGATATTCAATATAAGGCTCTGAATAGAAAATATATCGGCTTATATTCAATATCAAATTCTACGATTAACAAATGTCGTATTGGAAATAACGATATAAATATATATCTTTCAAATTTCCGTAACAACATCCGTATAATCACAAATTCCAACATCGAAATATTCCGAAGACAATTTCGATTCAAATCCACTCCAATGCAATCATTGGAAATTTTGGTTATGTTCAAAACCCTTTTCAAATTCAATTTATTTATTTAAAAATAAATAGAATTATAATTCTAGTTCAAAACTAGTTCATTTCGATAAAAATCTATTTTTATCTTTTCAAATATGGAGTTTTTCATCCCAATTCTTCACAAATCATTTCTTATGATTTTACACAAATTATTGTTATTTTTAATAATTTTATCAAAGCCCGTACAGTCGATTTCCATCAATGGTCATCGAACTGCACTTACAGCGACCTTTTTCGAATTTGATTTGGACATAATTCCAAATCCAACCGTTAGATTTCAAATTTCTAATATTCGTTAGAAAGCTCTTTTCGATACGAACCCAACGGTTCCGGTTTTAGGAGAATCCGACGGTCGGATCTCCCGTAATGTCCGTTTGAAATAAATGGTCGAAATTCACGAACTGCCGCGGCGCGGCGCGTTCTATTCAGGCCATTATATTATATATATAATATATATAATATATACTTCATCGATTTCTATTTAAAACGAATTATATAAATAGTTTTGAATTCGTTTCAAAAACATTTTCAACTTCCATTTCAATTCAAATCAAAATTGAATTCCTCTTTATAAATTCGTCTTAAAATCCATTTCTATTCAATTCAAATTTCAATTCAATTTGAATTCATTTCAATTCGTTTTCAATTCAATTCATTTCGAAATCGTTTTCAATTCAATTCATTTCGAAAGCGTTTTCAATTCAATTCATTTCGAAAGCGTTTTCAATTCAATTCATTTCGAAATCGTTTTCAATTCAATTCATTTCGAAAGCGGTTTCAATTCAATTCATTTCGAAAGCGGTTTCAATTCAATTCATTTCGAAATCGTTTCAATTCAATTCATTTCGAAATCGGTTTTTAAAATCGATATAAATATCGTTCACGTCAAAATGGCGTCAATCTAATCAACACGGCTTCATATATTCCTTTATTTTCAAATATTCTATTTCAAATATTTCTTTTTCAAATATTTCTTTTTCAAAACTGGAATGAGGCCCAATCAATTACCATATAAAATTAATTATATGGATTTTCATACAACACATGTATATAATAGCATTGAAAATAATCAACCATCAACCAAAGTGCACTACACTGTATAAGCATCAAATATAGATATTCAACGCTTATAACAGCCTGTCAATCAATCGATCGACATATTTAATCAATCAGGATGAGTGAACTTCAAATTTCATCCTAACACCCGTGTGGGGTTTCAAACAATCAAACACATATTTTATTTGTGCAGTTAGGCGATGTGTAAAATTTATCGACCCAATCAACATTATTCAAATAGGTGTACATAAACAAACCGTCTGGTTTGTAAATGAATATTTATTTATTCACATTCACGTTAAAAAATATATTTTTAACGATAACACATTTTATTTTAACATATGAATTTCTATTCAGTTCATTCTTTAAATAAAATGCTATTTTTATTTTTCTAACTTATTTTAGAAAATTTCGGCGGCATAACGGCACGATACTAGAAACGGGACGAGGCCTAGCCTTATCCCCGGTCTAGTGAAGGCCCACGCCATTCACTCATCAATCAAATCAATTTCATTATGCAAACCACAAGATTTGGAGTAAGAGTCTAACCTAGCCTTACTCCTTCGCCTTATAACGGCGCACGTCTAATCCTAACAAATTTATCGATTCGATTTTTCACACCACAAATCACATTCAAACCAATATCGCAATCAATCACCTAACAGTCAAACAAACAAGTCCATGGTTTGTGGACGGGTGTCGGGTGCTACTAAGCACCGTCTGCATCCTAGTATATATATATAACTAGAAAATAAATTGAAAGGTGAGAAATTCTCACTTATAGCTATCCTAGCTCCACGGCTCTTCTTTTGCAGAAGTCTTCGTCGTTTCGCCTTTTTGTCACCTTCGTTGCTGCTTTCACTACATACGTAAAAATCACATTTTTACCTCGCTATTCAATATATAAAAATCGAATTTTTAGTTCAAAGTTCAATATATAAAAATCGAATTTTTATTTCAAAGTTCAATATATAAAAATCGAATTTTTATTTCAAAGTTCAATATATAAAAATCGAATTTTTATTTCAAAGTTCAATATATAAAAATCGAATTTTTATTTCAAAGTTCAATATATAAAAATCGAATTTTTATTTCAAAGTTCAATATATAAAAATCGAATTTTTATTTCAAAGTTCAATATATAAAAATCGAATTTTTATTTCAAAGTTCAATATATAAAAATCGAATTTTTATTTCAAAGTTCAATATATAAAAATCGAATTTTTATTTCAAAGTTCAATATATAAAAATCGAATTTTTATTTCAAAGTTCAATATATAAAAATCGAATTTTTATTTCAAAGTTCAATATATAAAAATCGAATTTTTTTTTTTTAAAGAAATCAGTTTTCAAAACTCTTTTATAAAAATGCAGTTTTTACCTTATTTAAAAATGCAGTTTTATTTTCTAGAAAAATGCAGTTTTTAAATTCTGACAAATCAGTTTTTTTTTCTTCTTTTTAAAACAGTTTTTATAATCCTTTTAAAAATTCTGTTTTAAAAAGCTAAAACAAAAATCAGTTTTTGTTCTTTTATAATTTCAGTTTATAAAACTAAAAAGAAACAGTTTTCAAATCATATATAAAAAAAACAGTTTTTAATGTAGATAAAAATCAGTTTTTAAAACAAAATAAAATCAGATTTTAAACAAAATCAAATTCAGTTTTTCAAACAAAATCAGTTTTCTACTTTTCTAAAAAAAACAGTTTTCTACCTTAAAAACAAAATCAGGTTTTTTTTCTTTAAAAACAAAATCAGGGTTTTTCAAAATTCTTAAAATAAAAACAGTATTTATCCCTTTTTTTTTTATAAAATCAGTTAAAATAAAACAGTTATAAAATAATAAATAAAAAGAAAAGAAAAGAAGAAAAAAAGACTTACGGGGGGGGTGTTCGAACTCGCGGGCGTCGGGGTGGTCGGTGTGGGGTCGCCGTGGTGGTGGGGCGCGGTGCGAGGTGGGGGTCAGGAGGGAGCGACAGGGTTTGGCAGGGGAAGTGATGTGGTGGACTTGGAGTGCATCGCGAGGTCGAGATGGAGGGAGGAGAGAACGGGGGGCGCGGGGTTCGTCAGAGGATGCGGCGCGTCTGCGGTGGAGGAGGGGGGGGGTGTGGCGGCTGAGCAGATCGGCGGCGCCCCCTTTAATTTCTCTTTTTTTTTTTTTTAATTCTCTGATTTCAAAAGTAAAAGGGGGGGGGGCCAGAACGATTTTGAGGAGGAAAGTTTTTTTTTTTTTTTTTTTTTTTTTTTTTTATTATTTATCATTAAAAAGTTGACTTTCACATACGGCCTCTAAACGAGGCCCACCGCCTGTCGCCCATAGCGTTTCACCCCCATTCCGAACACAATGGGATATGTATCGCCAGCTGATTTGATCGTTACAATCAGTTTCCGTTGAAATTACATTTTAAATCCTTATATTGAATTTTAAACGTACATTTCAAATTACCGGGGTCACATACTAACTAGAAAAATTCCAGAAAAATATTTTCTAGTTTCGTATTGACGATACGGTCCTAACAAAACTAGTTTCGTCGAATTCTGAGATCGTTAGAAAAATGGCCATTTTCCAGTCGATTAAAATCAACTGAAACTGGTCAAACGCGTTTTCCTTTGCCACGCTCACATATTGATTCGAAAAATTATGAAATTTGGAATCTAGCAATAACTTTACATCACGGACCCAACAAAACTGGTTTCGTCGAAATCCGAGGTCGTTTGCAAAATTGCTATTTTTAAGGGCCTTATATATATAAAAATATATATAAATTCCACAGCGACTATTTCTAATTTTAAACTGGACATATCTTATCATTTCTAAGATGAAATCTCAGTTTGTTAATTTCGTTACAAAGATATAGTTATACAGATTCAAATATTTCTTGTTTCGTTCAATTCTGACTTATAACGAATTCTGTATATTCATTTGAAATTAGAAATCGAATTTTCGAACTACCGCGCCATCTTCAATTCCTTTTATAATTATATATAATTATTTATTTTCTAACGACGACGCGTATAATATATACGTTCGAATTCTATTCAAAATAAATTTCTCGTCGATTATATTTAAAATAATCTATTTTAAATATCAAAATTCGCTAAAATTGCCAAAATAAAAATTTTCAAACTGGCTCGCATTTTACGGGTTGTTACAGGAATTTACCTATTAAGTTAGGTCTACCCACACTATGGAATTGGGAATTTACCTATTAAGTTAGGTCTACCCATATTCTTAAAAATGTGTAATTAATTAGGGATAATTAATTATGGGGGTGATTAATTAGGTGTAATTAATCAACTAAGACACGAGGTTGGACCCTTTTGTAGCGGAAGTCTGCCCGGAACCGACCGGCCATCCAGCGGCTACAAATGATTGGCCCAATGTGAGAGGTCTTAGTCATAAATTAAATACGTGATTAAAGTAAAGACACGAGGTTAGACCCTTTTGATGACAGAAGTCTGCCCGGAACCGACCGGCATATCCAGCAGTCATAAAAGACGGTCTAATGTGAGAGGTCTTTATGAGGTCATGATCTTAATTAATTAATTAAGAAACACTTAACCATATTAGCATGTAGAGGGACATGAGGGGTTAAGTGGGTGCCTTGGGTGGCATGTGGAAATCTAGTGGGTTGCCTTGGGTAGCAATAGAAAATACGATTAGAATACTTAACCAAGTGGAACATGTAATTAAAACATGATTAAAGGGTTAAGTGGGATGCACTAGAAAAAGGGACAAGCTTAGGTGGGTAGCTTGTGGGGGCCCATTTCAACCAGTAACCCATATGTATCTTATTGGGCTCGACCCATGTCGAGGACGGGACACGCGTACTGGGCTTGACTATAAGAGGCCAAAACGGGTTAGCGGTGGCAACGCAAGTCCAACGGGTTTCATATGCGTGTGTGGACCCGGGCTGGTAGGTAAGACGTTGTTGCATCGTGTAGATATAAGCCGTGCACCGTTAATTATATCGGGTTGCCACTTTGGGGAGCGATACACCCCACTGTGGGGCCGACACGGGTATCTACGGTAGGGAGCCGATCACTTGGGAGTAGTGGGTACACCTAGTGGAGATAGGGGCAGACGGCACCTATGTAGTCAGCTAGGGGTATACGAAACTACTGGGTAAATTTTTCTAAGTCCTTGGGAGGGATCAACCTTTAAGTAGGAATGACTGGTGTGGTGCAGTGTAGTAATTATCCTTGGGTGGGTGGATGCGTCCTTATCATTATCTTAGTTCATTCTAAGTCTGATTGGCTACTGAGTGTAGTCCATTATCCCCAGTCACACCGTACCAAGTTATATCATATCCTTATTACTTTAATGATTACATTGTTAAAGTTATAGGACTCGCTCAGACTTATGTCTGACCCCGTTGTTTTTATCTTTTTCCCAACCCTCAGGTTCTCAGAGTGGGCCCAGCACGAGTGGGCTTTGATCAGGCTGCTTTTATTACTCTCTTGGAGCTTGGACCCTAGATGTAGAGCTCAGCTTACCCTTTTTCTTTTATGGCTATCAGTTCATGTATTGGGATTATGTA
The DNA here is from genome assembly GCA_030737875.1 of Allium sativum. Classification (NCBI taxonomy): domain Eukaryota; kingdom Viridiplantae; phylum Streptophyta; class Magnoliopsida; order Asparagales; family Amaryllidaceae; genus Allium; species Allium sativum. The sequence goes on along the minus strand of CM060919.1, from coordinate 559,503,097 downwards.
TTTTTATTTATCATGATGGATATTTGTACTTGACTCCTATTATGGTTTTGTGATGTAACCAGACATGTTTTATTTTCCGCTGCAAGTGAAATGATGTTTTAAATTTTCAAGTATTACTTATATCTGTCTTGCTGTAATTACTCTGTTCTATATTCACTCAAAATACTCCTCCGATGTTATGGCATTCCCTTAGAGAGTGACCATAGCGGGCGTGGGGTGTTACACGTGGTATCAGAGCCAGGTTACCGGAACAAATAAAATTTTTAGAAAACTATTTTTCTAAAACATTTTTGGAAGAGATATTTTCAAAAACATGTCTTTAAAGAGAAAAGTTTTTGAAAGAAAAGCATAATCCCCAATAGCCATATCTCTGTCTTTCGAATTCTCCGTTTTGAATCTTTCCTTTTTCGTTTCAGCATGGCCGAGGATCTTAACTTTCCGGAGGGTGTGACGATACCAGTATGGTATAGGAGATTGATGGAGGCTAGGGCCACCACTGCGGGTCCAGCAAATGTTCCTCCACCAACCGTGGCACCCGATCTTCCTCCTCCCCCACCTCCTCGCACGGATACTTTTGCTAAGACTTGTAAGGAATTCAAAGCTATGGGAGGAAAACCTTTTCAAGGATCTGAAACTTTTGTGGAGGCTAGAGATTGGCTTAAGGAGGTGGAAGAGTTGATAGATATCTTCGAGATGGAAGAAGGAAAGAAAGTCAAGTTAGCTGCTTGGTTAATGAAGGGAGAGGCCTCATTCTGGTGGGAGGTCACTAATGGAGAACGCCCCGTTGACTCTTGGGCGGATTTTAGGCAAAGATTTGTGGCAAAGTTTCTCTCAAGGGCGGAGGAAAACTTGTATATGGAAAGGCTCTTGACTCTAAAGCAAGGAAATCTCTCAGTGAAGGAATATGTCAACAAGTTTAATCAATTGGCAAGGTTTGGCCTAGACATGGTGAATACACCGGAGAAGAAGGCTTTGAGGTTCGTGATAGGCTTGAATGAACCGATGCATGGGTTGGCTATGACTCATATCCCTATGGGGGCCACCTTCGAGAAGCTAGTTGACATGGCACTCATGCATGAAGAAGAGAAGGGTCCCAATGCTAATAAGGCACCCGAGAAGAAGGGAGATCAAATGAGACCTCAGCAACAACAGCAAAACAAAGGTGGGAAAGGCAACGGTGGCAAGGGGAAGAAGAAGTGCTTCAATTGTGGGATACCAGGTCACATAAGCAAAGATTGTAGAAAGAAGAAGAAGACTGGTTGCTTTCATTGTGGCGAAGCAGGGCATCTAGTGAAGGATTGCCCTAAGAAGGGGCAAAGGACGGGATCTACCTCAGGAGGACAGGTGCAAGCTCTTATGGCACCGGGTCAGGCTAGGGGGCAAGTACAGGCTCTCGCGGTTCCACCGATTCAGGAAAGAGGTAGAACTATTTCCGTTGAAAGTCTGGTTTTTCTATTTGATCATCCTGTCCGAACATTGTTTGATTCTGGCGCATCGCATTCGTTTATCTCATCATCATTAGTTGAGTCACTGCACTTAGACACCAGTCTGGTAGATGATCCCTTGGTTGTTTCAAACCCAATTGGGGGCTCCACTTACTTGTCCATGATATGTTTGGGCTTGAAGATTTCTATACTTAGCATTGAGTTTAGATGTGATGCTTTTGTGTTGGGCTTCACGGGCTATAGGTTGATTTTGGGCATGGACTGGTTATCCAGTAATGGTGCCGTTCTTGATTGCGAAAGGAGAGTTGTTAGGCTCATGACCCGCTTGGGTAACACTCTCGAGATCTCTTGTAATCCCATGGATTCTGTTATGCTAAGCTATCTTGAATCGCTTGACGCTTCGGTCGAAAGTTTGCAATCGGTTAGAGTGGTCCGAGAATACTCGGATGTGTTTGAGGAGGTGAAGGGCTTACCTCCGAAGCGGGAGATTGACTTCCGAATATATCTGGTGGATAATGCTAAACCCGTATCTTTACCAGTGCGCCACATGGCTCCTCGTGAGAGGAGGGAACTCCATAAGCAAGTAGGGGAGTTGCTTGAGAAGGGGTTCATAAGACGAAGTATATCGGAGTGGGGTGCTCCAGTAGTTTTTGCTACAAAGGCGGATGGGTCCCTCAGGCTTTTTGTAGACTATAGAGAACTCAACAAGCTCACAAAGAAGAATAGACACCCATTGCCGAGGATTGATGATCTTTTCGATCAATTGGTTGGCGCTTCAGTATTTTCTCAATTGGACTTAGCCACGGGGTTTCATCAGTTGAGGGTGGCTGAGGATAGCATAGACAAGACTGCCTTTAGAACTCCGGATGGTTTCTATGAGTGGCTGGTAATGCCATTTGGGTTGACGAACGCCCCTGCATACTTTGTTGATTTGATGAATAGGGTGTTCAGGGAGTTCCTTAATAAGTTCGTGGTGGTCTTTGTGGATGATATCTTAGTATTTTCTAAGAGTGAAGAAGAGCATGCCCTACATCTTGGGGAGGTATTGAAGACTCTTCGAGCACATAGCCTTAAGGCGAAATTCTCTAAATGTCACTTCTGGAGGAAGGAAGTGCGGTTCTTGGGGCACGTGGTCTCCAAGGAAGGGATAGCTGTGGATCCCGCAAAGGTAGTATCAATTCAGGATTGGAAGGTTCCGAAGAATGCTACCTAAGTGAGAAGTTTCTTGGGTTTGGCGGGTTATTATAGGAAGTTTATTAAAGATTTCGCGAAGGTATCAGCCCCATTAACCCGCTTAACGAAGAAGAATCTTGTTTTCACATGGGACGTAGATTGTGATGATGCGTTTCGACGGTTAAAGAGAGCTTTAACCACTGCTCTAGTTTTAGTGTTGCCAGATGGGAGTAAGCCATTTGTTGTCTATACCGATGCTTGTGGGACAGGACTAGGCGCAGTCTTAATGCAAGAGGGAAGGGTAATAGCCTATGGTGGAAGGCAGTTGAGAATGCATGAGAAAAATTACCCTACCCATGATTTAGAGTTGGCCGCTATTGTTTTCGCGCTTAAGATTTGGCGCCATTATCTTCTTGGTGAGAGATTCGAATTGTTCACTGACCACAAATCATTGAAGTACTTGCTTTCTCAGAAGGATTTGAATTTGAGACAACAAAGGTGGATGGAATTCTTAGCATCCTATGATTTCGAGATAGCGTATACTCCTGGCAAGGGTTACGTGGTGGCGGACGCCTTGAGCAGAAAGAGGTTGTCCTTGAGTCCATTGTTCGTGGAACGACGAAGCTTGGAATTTATCTCGATGTTTGATTTCAGACCTTCCATTGACTATGTACCCGGTTTGCTAGCATCCTTGGAGGTCAGACCTACTCTTTTGGGGCGGATTGGAGAAGCACAGAGGGACGACCCACAGTTGGTTGAGTTGGTGGAGAAGCTCATAAGGGGGGAGTCGTCCAGCCATTTGAGTAGGTACACCCTAGACGATAGGGGGTGCTTGCGGAGAGACGGTAGACTTTGTGTACCGCAAGACGAGGGTTTGAGGAAGGCTATTCTTGATGATGCACACCGTTCTAGGATGACCATTCATCCCGGTGGGGACAAGATGTACCAAGATATGAAGCGGGTTTTCTTCTGGGCCGGTATGAAGAAAGATGTGGCCGAATTTGTCGCTCGATGCTTGGTCTGCCAACAAGTGAAGGTGGAGCAAAAGAAACCTGGTGGGTTGCTTCACCCATTGGAAGTTCCGCAATGGAAGTGGGATAGCGTCTCGATGGATTTTATTGACGGGTTACCCAGATCAAGAAAGGGTAATACGGGAATTTGGGTGGTGGTAGACAGACTTACTAAAAGCGCCCATTTCATACCTGTGAGGAGCAAGAGGACTGCTCCATGGCTAGCTTCAGTATATCTTCGAGAGATAGTTCAATTGCATGGGGTACCCTCTAGCATAGCGAGTGATCGAGATCCTATCTTCACTAGCGAGTTCTGGAGAAGCTTGCAAGAAGCAGTGGGGACTCAATTATGTATGAGCACTGCATATCATCCTCAGACGGACGGCCAGACTGAGAGGGTGAATCGTGTCCTAGAAGACCTTTTGAGGCTTTGTATCTTGGATTTTGGAGGTACATGGGAAGAGCATCTTCCATTGGTGGAGTTCGCATATAATAATAGCTTTCAGTCCAGTATTGGTATGGCTCCTTTCGAAGCTCTTTATGGAAGGCCTTGTCGATCACCTGCATGTTGGTGGGAATCTACGGATAAGATCTTGCTTGGGCCTGATATGGTTAGGGAGACTTCTGAGAAGATTGACTTGATTCGAAGAAGGATGAAAGCAGCGCAGGATAGGCAAAAATCTTATGCGGACAAGAGAAGGACGGATCTTGAGTTTGAAGTTGTGGACATGGTCTTTGTCAAAGTGTCTCCGTTACGAAATGTGGTTCGCTTTGGATCTGTTGGGAAGTTAGCACTAAGGTTCGTAGGGCCATTTTCTATTAAGGAAAGGATTGGACGGATGGCATATAGAGTGGAGTTGCCCGACAGACTTAGTGGTGTACATGATGTATTCCATGTGTCCCATTTGAGGAAATGCTTACATGAGACCGCAGAGGTGGTAGAGCCGAGCTTGCTTAAAGAAGTGGAAGTAGAGCGTGATGCAACTATTCGACGAGCTCCTACCCGCATCCTTGGGTCAGAGACTAGGAAATTGAGGAATCGAGAGGTTCAACTAGTCAAAGTACAATGGGGAGAAGACGAGAGCAACGCAACTTGGGAAACGGAAGCGAAGATGCGTTCATTGTACCCGTTCCTTTTTGAGGGTATGTCTTTTAACTTCTCTTTTATCGTTTGTCTGGTACTTATCTTGTCTCTAGTATGTCCTCTCATTTGTACCTCTGACCTTTAGATAGGGTAAACCTATGGTTGAAACATGTGTTTGAGACATGTTATGTTTGATGGATGCTTGCGGATGCAAGTGGTTGCTAGTGGTTGCCCGTGGATGCATATATACACACTCTAGGCACTAGATCGGCTCAATCACTTCATATTGCATATTGCATAAAATTGTGTGTAGGAAGCTATATTTATGGATGTCTAATGATTGTGTTATCATATGGATGATGCATTTTGGTGAATGATTGTGCACTCATGTAGATATTGTATGTGTCGATAGGGTTCTTTCGCATACATAATGGATGCATGGCACTATCATGGTTTGCATATGTTCATACATTAGATAGGGAACATATACACACACTTTTTGCATATGCTCATACATCATTAGAAATTGTTTAAGGACAATGGATGCTCGTGTTTGATGGATTGAGTAGATGGTCGTTTGGATGGTAGGATATGCATTCTCCTTAGCTTAGAGATTTCGGGGACGAAATCCTTTAAGGAGGGGAGAATGTAACACCCCGAATTTCGGTTAATGCTAAAATTCACTAATTGCAGAATAAATAATCTCAAATGTGAGAATTGGGGGAAACGGGCTGCGTCATTGCGTTCGTCTCAGAAAAATACGCAGAATAGAGTCCGAAATTTTGTAAATCGGAGTCCGTATGGCCCAGTTATGGCCCAATGAAGTTTGCAGAAAATTCAAAGTTAAAAACAGATTTAAAAATTAAAAATCAGATTTCGAAATTGGAGCCAGCAGGGGGCCAGGCGGGAAACTTCCCGCCCTACCCATGTCGACAGGGCTGTCGACAGGACTGTCAACTGGGGAGTCGACTGCCCTGTCGACTTGCCTGTCGACACAGGGTGTCGAGCCAGTTGGCTTGGGTGCACCAGATCTGGTTTTCTGGCTAGGGCTGGGTTGTGTTCTAGAGACTTCCTAAATCTGACGGACCTAATCTAGCCTAGGGTTAATCCTATGGTCTAAAACACACCCTAATCCTATAAATATACCCTAATGCAAGCCTAATCCATACTAAAAATAGAAATGATGGCATCATGCCGCCAAAATCAAACTTAGGAGGAGCCTCCACTAGTTTATGAAGGAAGTTGCAAGCTAATCAACCTCTAATCATCATCTCCTTCAAATATTGCAACTAGTTTTACTTCATAAGTTTGCTAATCTTGGTTTTGGTGAGTTCCTATGCCTTTAGCAAGTAATTGCTAAACTAATTAGGATAGGATATTAGGAGGCTATGGATGTAAATGTGGATTATGCAAGTTGTGGTTGTCATATGTTATAAGTTCTTATGTAAACTTGCCTCTTTTATGATAAGATGTGTCATGTAAGTTCATATGCAAGTTTTATGCAAGTTTATATGTAAGATCATATGCAAGTTAGTCTCTTTTTATGATATGCATAACATATGCGAGTTTGCCTTTGTGATATGACATGATTCATGTGCAAGTTAGTCTTTTTTTATGATATGCATAACATATGCAAGTTTGCCTTTGTGATATGACATGATATGCAAGTTGATATGCAAGTTCATATGCAAGTTTTATGCAAGTTCATATGCAAGTTTTATGCAAGTTCATATGCAAGTTTTATGCAAGTTCATATGCAAGTTTTATGCAAGTTCATATGCAAGTTTATATGCAAGTTCATATGCAAGTTTTTCTCTTTTTATGATGTGCATAACATATGCAAGGTTGCCCCTATGTATGACATGTTATGTAAACGAATTACGTGGGAAACGATGGGGTTAATATGCATGATTATAAAAAGGTGTAAAGTTGTTATGATTAAGCATAACATAAAATGAATGGACATAATTGGGAATTTACCTATTAAGTTAGGTCTACCCACATTATGGAGTTGGGAATTTACCTATTAAGTTAGGTCTACCCACACTATGGAATTGGGAATTTACCTATTAAGTTAGGTCTACCCATATTCTTAAAAATGTGTAATTAATTAGGGATAATTAATTATGGGGGTGATTAATTAGGTGTAATTAATCAACTAAGACACGAGGTTGGACCCTTTTGTAGCGGAAGTCTGCCCGGAACCGACCGGCCATCCAGCGGCAACAAATGATTGGCCCAATGTGAGAGGTCTTAGTCATAAATTAAATACATGATTAAAGTAAAGACACGAGGTTAGACCCTTTTGATGACAGAAGTCTGCCCGGAACCGACCGGCATATCCAGCAGTCATAAAAGACGGTCTAATGTGAGAGGTCTTTATGAGGTCATGATCTTAATTAATTAATTAAGAAACACTTAACCATATTAGCATGTAGAGGGACATGAGGGGTTAAGTGGGTGCCTTGGGTGGCATGTGGAAATCTAGTGGGTTGCCTTGGGTGGAAATAGAAAATACGATTAGAATACTTAACCAAGTGGAACATGTAATTAAAACATGATTAAAGGGTTAAGTGGGATGCACTAGAAAAAGGGACAAGCTTAGGTGGGTAGCTTGTGGGGGCCCATTTCAACCAGTAACCCATATGTATCTTATTGGGCTCGACCCATGTCGAGGACGGGACACGCGTACTGGGCTTGACTATAAGAGGCCAAAACGGGTTAGCGGTGACAACGCAAGTCCAACGGGTTTCATATGCGTGTGTGGACCCGGGCTGGTAGGTAAGACGTTGTTGCATCGTGTAGATATAAGCCGTGCACCGTTAATTATATTGGGTTGCCACTTTGGGGAGCGATACACCCCACTGTGGGGCCGGCACGGGTATCTACGGTAGGGAGCCGATCACTTGGGAGTAGTGGGTACACCTAGTGGAGATAGGGGCAGACGGCACCTATGTAGTCAGCTAGGGGTATACGAAACTACTGGGTAAATTTTTCTAAGTCCTTGGGAGGGATCAACCTTTAAGTAGGAATGACTGGTGTGGTGCAGTGTAGTAATTATCCTTGGGTGGGTGGATGCGTCCTTATCATTATCTTAGTTCATTCTAAGTCTGATTGGCTACTAAGTGTAGTCCTTTATCCCCAGTCACACCGTACCAAGTTATATCATATCCTTATTACTTTAATGATTACATTGTTAAAGTTATAGGACTCGCTCAGACTTATGTCTGACCCCGTTGTTTTTATCTTTTTCCCAACCCTCAGGTTCTCAGAGTGGGCCCAGCACGAGTGGGCTTTGATCAGGCTGCTTTTATTACTCTCTTGGAGCTTGGACCCTAGATGTAGAGCTCAGCTTACCCTTTTTCTTTTATGGCTATCAGTTCATGTATTGGGATTATGTATTTTTATTTATCATGATGGATATTTGTACTTGACTCCTATTATGGTTTTGTGATGTAACCAGACATGTTTTATTTTCCGCTGCAAGTGAAATGATGTTTTAAATTTTCAAGTATTACTTATATCTGTCTTGCTGTAATTACTCTGTTCTATATTCACTCAAAATACTCCACCGATGTTATGGCATTCCCTTAGAGAGTGACCATAGCGGGCGTGGGGTGTTACAATTCCCATCGCACGTAAACTCGAATCGATACAAACAAATCTAATTAGGGAATAACATAGAAAGAACTAGCATAAGGTGGCAAAAGTGATTACAAGTCCAGCATGGTATAACTTGAGATAAATGATTACAATAATACTGGCATATGGAATAGTGGTCTCAAATATCAAATCTAGCAAAATAGGGTGATAGTCATTGTAACAGTTGACATAAGATAATAACCCCAAACTTGTGAATAACAACTGTTTCAACATCACAGGCATGAATATTATGGACATTAAGGGTTTTAGATCTACAACACGAATAGGCCCCAAATCAATTTCATGCAAATATTCCTACAAGTCAAGATTCAAGATGAATAGATCCAAGGTGAACAAATAGTAGATCCAAAATAATAGATCCCAAATGAACAATGATAGATCCCAGATATACAATGATAGATCCAAGATAATTATCATACTTAGGTTCAATCTCGATTTACAACATGTCCATATTAAGTTTAAAGTTTAGATCTAAAAGTAACTGGGGCTTACAGATCGTGGTTAAAGAATTAAAAAACAAAGAGGCGATGTTGAATCTCTAGTCTAACAGAAATTCCCCAAACAGCAATACTCTAAACGTAGCCTTGTAGGAGAAGAAGCAATCCCTTTTCTCTAACTTTTCAACCAAGGTTTTAGCAGCATAAGGCCAGAGAGAATTTGTGTAGAGAAACTAGAGTTAGGGGCTATTTATATAGGGTCTGGCCAACGAATTTAGACAGAAATCGGACTAGAAACATCAGAGTGAATTCTGACTCAAAAATGGGCTCGGCAACCAGGTCGACACCCAGGTCGACTCTATGGTTGACTTGGTCCTGGGAAGGTCGACACTATGGTCGACCCCAGGTCGACCTGGTCCTAGGCGGGAAATTTCCCGCCCAGTCCGTTCTGGGGTTTGAATTCGAAATTTGAATTCGAATTCTGAGCTATTCTGAACTTGAAAATTCCTGAAAACTTCGAAGGGTCATAACTTGGTCATACGGACTCAGATTTTCGAAAACTCAGAATCGTTTCCAAGCAAAATTTCGAGATGAACGTAATGCCGTAACCCATTGCCCTTGATTCTTATCTTAAAAATTAATTCTGTCTTGATTTATGGTTATAACACGTTATAAAAATACAGGTTATTACATTCTCCCCTCCTTAAAGGATTTCGTCCCCGAAATCTCTAAGTTAGGAAGAACGTATCCTGCCATCCATCATCCATCTACTCAAAACATCATACACAAGCAACTATTTCCCTTAAAAGATTTCTAGTGCTGTATGAACATATGCAGAAAGTGTGTGTATATGTACTTATCTAATGCAAAAGATCAGGCGGTTACTGATTCAGTAAACCTCCTTAATGCGAGATATGTTAGTTTAATGAGTCCAACATGTATGCAAATTCCTAACATAATTTATAATCTCTACATGAGTGCACATAACATTCATTCATATGCAACATCCAAGTGATAGCATAACAAGTTCCATCCATGTACAAGTATAAGCACTCATGCATATGCAACATGAAAATGTGACTGAGTCGATCTAGTGCCTAATGTGTGTCATGCATCCACTAGCAATCACTTGCAAACACTTGCAACCATTTGTAAACATAAACCATAACATGTTTTAATCCCATGTTTACATCCATATGGTTCTAACAAGGAAAACATAGGTAGTAAAAGCATGATACGAAAGGTTTTCAAGTTTATAGGAAAAGAGATTGAGAATGTACCCTCAAAAAGAAATGGGTAAAGCGCGCGTATCTTCTCTTTGGTTTCCCAAGTTGCGTCTTCTTGGGCTTCACTCCACTATACTTTAACTAGCTTGACTTCTCGATTCCTTAGTTTCTTGATCTCCGTTCCTAAGATACAAATCGGAACTTGCCTCAATGTTGCTTCTTTTTCCACTTCTACGCCTTCAAGGATGCTTGGCTCAACTACTTCGGCTGACTCATGTAAGCACTTTCGGAGATGCGAGACGTGAAAAACATTGTGTACTCCGGTCAGCTTCTCGGGTAAGTCTACCTTATATGCCATCTGCCCAATCCTCTAAGTGATAGGGAACGGTCCTACGAACCTTGGTGCTAGCTTTCCACCCGCTCCAAAGAGTACCACATTGCATAATGGAGAAACATTTATAAAGACCATATCTCCGACTTCGAACTCTAGGTATGTCCTTCTCTTGTCCGCATAATATTTCTGTCTATCTTGGGCGTTTTCATCCATCTTCGTATCAACTCAATCTTATCATAAGTGTCCGTTATCATGTCGGGCCCGAGTATAAGCCTGTCTTTCGTCTCCCACCAACAAGTTGGTGACTTGCACGGTCTTCCAGACAAGGCTTCGAACGGTGCCATTCCTATGCTAGCTTGGTAGCTATTATTGTATGCAAACTCCATGAGAGGGAGATGGTCTTCCCAAGTACCACAAAAATCAAGAATGCATAGTCTCAAGAGATCCTCTAGTACCCTATTTACCCTTTCGGTTTTACCATCCGTCTTTGGGTGATAGGCTATGCTTAAACTCAGTCGCGTACCCATTGCTTCATGCAGACTATTCCAAAACTGGCTAGTGAAAATCGGGTCACGATCACTAACTATACTAGAAGGAATCCCATGCAACCGTACTATCTCTCGAAGGTAAATAGACACTAGCCATGATGCGGTCCTCTTGCTTTTCACCGGAATGAAGTGAGCACTTTTCGTGAGTCTATCAACTATGACCCATATGCTAGTATTTCCCTTCCTTGACCTAGGCTGTCCATCCACGAAATCCATCGAGATACTCTCCGATTTCCATTGCGGAACCTCCAAAGGATGTAATAGCCCACTGGGCTTCTTTGACTCGGCCTTTACTTGTTGGCACACCATGCACTTCGAAACAAACTCTGCCACGTCCTTTTTTCATTCCAGGCCAAAATAAATTGCGTTTCATATCCCTGTACATCTTATCCCCTTCGGGATGTATGGTCATCTTCGAGTGATGCGCCTCCTCGAGGACCTTCCTTACTAAGTATCCCACTTGTGGGACACATAGCCTTCCATCACGCCTTAGCCATCACTTGTCATCTATGGCATACCTACCGAGGTGACTTGACGTCTCACCACTAATCATCTTGTCCATGATTTCGACTATCTGTGGGTCTTCCTTCTGTGAAGTCCCTACTTGATCTAGGAGTGTAGGTCTTAACTCAAGATATGCTAGCTTAGCAGCCAATGACTCAACAGCAGGTGTAAAATCAAAGGTTGCTATAAACTCAAGGATTTTCCTTTCAACAAACAAGGGGCTCAAAGTCAACCTTTTTCTACTTAGCGCGTCCGCCACCACGTTACCCTTGTCAGGGGTATAAGCTATATCGAAGTCATATGATGCCAAGAATTCCATCCACCTCTGCTGCCTTAGATTCAAATATTTTTGCGAAAAGAGGCACTTAAGTGATTTGTGATCAGTGTACAACTCGAACTTTTCACCTAAATGATAGTGGCTCCAAGCCTTTAGTACAAAAACAATCGTGGCCAGCTCCAAGTCATGTGTGGGATAGTTTTTCTCATGAACTTTAAGTTGTCTGCCCCCGTAGCATATCACTCTTCCATCTTGCATTAGGACAGCACCTAATCTCGTGCCGCACGCATCTGACACCGTAAACATCTTGCCTCCGACAGGTAATGCTAAAACTGGAGTTGTAGTAAGGGCTCTCTTAAGCCTTTGAAAAGCAACGTCACACTCTATGTCCCATGCAAAAGCTAGGTTCTTCTTTGTTAACTTACTAAGAGGGGCTGAAATATTAGCGAAGTCCTTAATGAACTTCCTGTAGTAGCCCGCCAAACCGAGAAAGCTTCTCACCTCCGTTGCATTCTTAGGAATTTTCCAGTCTTGCACCGCAACTACCTTCGCGGGGTCCATAGCTATACCTTGCTAAGAAACTACATGTCCAAGAAACCGAGCTTCCTTTCTCCAAAAATGGCATTTGGAGAACTTAGCCTTTAACAGGTGTGCTCTAAGCGTATCCATGACTTCCTTAAGATGCCTAGCATGCTCTTCTTCATCTTTTGAGAAGATCAAAATATCGTCCACAAAAACCACTACTAACTTGTTAAGGAACTCCCGAAACACCCTACTCATCAAATCTACAAAGTATGCGGGTGCATTCGTTAACCCAAACGGCATGATGAGCCATTCAAAGAACCCATCTGGAGTCCTAAACGCAGTTTTGTCAATGCTATCCTTAGCCACTCTAAGCTGATGGAATCCTGTGGCTAGATCGAGTTGAGAGAAAACATATGCTCCCACAACCTGGTCAAACAAATCGTCGATTCTGGGCAGTGGGTGCCTATTCTTCTTCATCAGCTTATTTAACTCATGATAATCCACACACAGACGAAGCGAACCATCCGCCTTAGTAGCGAATACCACCGGAGCACCCCATTCAGAAATGCTTCATCTTATGAAATTTTTCTCAAGCAACTCCTTAACTTGTTTACTGAGCTCTCTTCTTTCTCGCGGGGCCATGTGCCTAACGGGCAATGAAACTGGCTTGGCATTATCAACAAGATAAATTTGGAAGTCTATCTCGCGTTTAGGGGGTAACCCCTTCACCTCATTAAAGACATCTGGATATTCTCGGACCACTCTTACAGATTGCAAATTGTCGATGGATGAGTCGAGGGATTCTAGATAACACAACAAGACCGGACCCTTCGGGATACAAGAAATTTCAAGGGTATTACCAAGGCGAGTCATGAGCCTCACTACCCTTCGTTCACAATCAAGAATGGCTCCATAATTGGACAACCAATCCATACCTAGGATCAAACCGTATCCCATAAATCCGGGAACATAAGCATTACACGTGAATTCTACGCTTAAGATAGAAATCCTCAAATCCACACAAATCATAGATAAATGAGCGGAGCCCCCAATTGTATTTGAAACACTAACGGGATCCTCAACTAGACTAGTACTTAGGTGTAGATTTTCAACAATATTAGAAGAAATAAAAGTATGCGATGCGCCAGAGTCAAATAAGGTTCGAACAGGAAATTCAGAAATGTAAACAAGGCTTTCTACAGAAATATTACTACCTCGATCAAGAGCTGGTGTGGTGTTGAGAGCATGCAACTGCCCTCCAGAAGGTCCTGCTCGCTGGGTCTGCCCTTGCCCTTGTCCTTGCTTCTTAGGGCAATCCTTACTGAAGTGTCTAGTATCTCCACAATGAAAGCATTCACCCAACTTTCTCTTCTTCCTTCTACAATCTTTAGCTAGATGTCCGTAATACAACAAAAGTTGCACTTCCTTGTCTCACGTGGTTTATTAGCATTGTTGTTGTTCTTTTTATTCTTGTTATTCTTGTTGCCTCCCTTCTTGAAGTCAAACTTCTTATTCTAAGCCTCATTAGGCTTAACCTCCTTCTTGCTATTCTTGTCTTCCTCATGAAGTAGGGCCATATCCACCAAGTTTTCAAAGGTCGGCCCCATGGGTATATGAGTTATGGCCAAACTGTGTAGTGGCTCGTTCAATCCTCGAGCAAAGCGTACAGCCTTCTTCTGCGCTGTATTGACCAAGTCCAAACTGAACCGAGCATGCTGATTAAACCTATTCACGTACTTCCTAACAGACATGTCCCCTTGCTTGAGTTCAGACTGGCCTAGTAGCGTTGGTGACTTCCCACCAAAATGCAGCTTCCTCTTTCAACAACCATGCTGCCAACTGAACTTTCCTATGATCCTCCACATCGAAGATAACAAACAAGTCTTCAGTCTTCTTTAGCCAGTTTCGTGCCTCAACGAAGGTTTCGGTTCCAAAGAAGTTCTTACCACCCATTGCTTTAAAGTCTTTGCATATTTTGGCAAAGGCATTACCAGGAGGAGGAGGAACCGCGACCACTGGGGGAGGAGGAGGAGGGATGTCTGCCGGGCCCGCGCCGTTGGCCCTAGCTTCCAAGTACCTTCGGAACCATCCAGGTATGGGTACTCCCTCAGGAAGGTTAAGATCAGACATGCTGAAAAAAGAAAAGAAAATATTCAAACGAGGAAACAAAGCAAAGTGCTAATGGCTTTTGGGGAATAGCCTTTTCTTAAAAATAAAACTTTTCTTGAAAAATGCTTCTTTATAAATGGTTTTGAAAATAGTTTCCAAAGGTTTTTGAAACTTTTGCCCAGTTTGGTAACCTTCTGCTCTGATACCAAATGTAACACCCCACCTCCGCTAGGGTCACTCACAAAGGGAATGCACTAGTTTTGGTGGAGGATTATCTAGGTAAACATGCACAGAGATATCACAAGACAGAACATAAAGAAAAGCAGTAGTAGAAATTAAGAACCAAATTTCATTACTTTCAAGAAAAGAGTCAAAACCTTATATATATCCAAAGTACAAATTATCATTATTCCATTACATCAAGTTCTAGATAAAGAAGCATAAACTTAAAATAACAAAAGTAAATTATTCCCCAAAAATAGCAGAAGTGCAGCCATAGCATAGCTCAAGACCAAATCGTACATGAGCTGACAGAAAGCAAGCTAAATCCAAGCTAAGAGCTAGAGTTTCCTCCCTGAGAACCTAGGGGGAAAACGAAAGAAAAAGGGGCGAAAGAAAAATGGTCAGTCATAAAGACTGGTAAGCCCTAGTGACTTTTAGTATTAAAAACTAGTAAAGTTAACAAGATATGAATAAACAGAGAGTAAACATAAGGATGATGATAAGTCTGGCATGACAACTAAGATAACAAGATAAATCAAGTCTAGCATCGCATATTCAAGATTCGCTGCACCAACTGTACTAGTATTCTAACCCATGTCAAGTATTAACCATGAAATGATCCCTTGGCCCAATACCATGAAATGACCCGTTACGGGGTCCTACAGTACGATCTACTAATCGATCGACTCCTTACAAGTTCTAGCTCGTCATGTGTCTGTGTCATTCGGCCCAATCACGAAATGTAGTCACCTGTGCTAGGTCCTCCATAGGGTGTATCAAGTCCTATGGGGCCAACCACCGACACGAATCAAGAACGCACAGTGTAAACCTACGGGTGTCCAATGCCTGATTTTTCAACTTCGGACTACGTGCACGACCATAGTCCGCCTGAACCTACAATGGCGCACCTACTCAGCCGTCCTTCTGGTTGCTTACAATCAGCCCAGTAATCGTGCCCCACCATGCCTAGTCCCAGGGTATCGGGATACAACTAAGTGGGTTACTGCTGAAAAGGACCACGTAACTAGGGTTTTTAATGGGTTGAGTGTTGTCACTCAAATTCGTGACTTAACCCTACCAAATCATGTATCAAGTTGGTTAAGTGTGTTCAAGCGGTTCATGACTTAACCCTATCAAATCATCGTGTCAAATTGGTTAAGTATATTCAAGTGGTTCATGACTTAACCCTATCATGTGGCATTAATTCATTAATGCACTCCAACCTCTCACATTTGACTAGTTGTTGTGGTCACCGGATTTGCTGGGCGGTTCCGGGCAGATTTACACCACAACATAGTCTAACCTTGGATTTTACGTGCGATATGGCTAACTACCCACATTGGATCCTATTGTTTGCAGTCACTGGATTCGCCGGGCGGTTTCGGGCAGATTTACACTGCAAGCTCAACCCAACCTCGAGTTGGCCATTTTCAAATTCATTCTAGCGTCATGTCCATGTTCAAGTTTTCATGTCAAGTTCATGTCCATATCCAGGTTCAAGTTATAACAGTGTTCATGTTTCAAGTTCATAGTAAATTCAGGTTTTGCCTAATCTACCCAATCGCATTCCCATCGCACGTAAACTCGAATCGATGCCAACAAATCTTATTAGGGAATAACATAGAAAGAATTGGCATAAGGTGGCAAAAGTGATTACAAGTCCAACATGGTATAACTTGAGATAAATGATTACAACAATACTGGCATATGGAATAGTGGTCTCAAATATCAAATCGAGCAAAATAGGGTGATAGTCATGGTAACAGTTGACATAAGATAATAACCCCAAACTTGTGAATAACAACTGTTTCAACATCGCAGGCATGAATATTATGGACATTAAGGGTTTTAGATCTACAACATGTATAGGCCCCAAATCAATTTCACGCAAATATTCCTGCAAGTCAAGATTCAAGATGAATAGATCCAAAGTGAACAAATAGTAGATCCAAAATGAACAATGATAGATCCAAGATATACAATGATAGATCCAAGATAATTATCATACTTAGGTTCAATCTCGATTTACAACATGTCCATATTAAGTTTAAAGTTTAGATCTAAAAGTAACTGGGGCTTACAGATCGTGGTTAGAGAATTAGAGAACAAAGAGGCGATGTTGAATCTCGAGTCTAACAGAAATTCCCCAAACAACAATACTCTACACGTAGCCTTGTTGGAGAAGAAGCAATCCCTTTTCTCTAACTTTTCAACCAGGGTTTTAGCAACATAAGGCCAGACAGAATTTATGTAGAGAGGCTAGAGTTAGGGGCTGTTTATATAGGGTCTGGTCAACGAATTTAGACAGAAATCGGACTAGAAACATCAGAGTGAATTCCGACTCAAAAATGGGCTCGGCAACCAGGTCGACACCCAGGTCGACTCTATGGTCGACCGGGACCTGGGCAGGTCGACACTATGGTCGACCCCAGGTCGACCTGGTCCTGGGCGGGAAATTTCCCGCCCATTCCGTTCTAGGGTTTGAATTCGAAATTTGAATTCGAATTCTGTGTTGTTCTGAACTTGAAATTTTCTGAAAACTTCAAAGGGTCATAACTTAGTCATACGAACTCCAATTTTCAAAAACTCGGACTCGTTTCCAAGCAAAATTTCGAGATGAACGTAATGGAGTAACCCATTGCCCTTGAGTCTTATCTTAAAAATTAATTCTATCTTGATTTATGATTATAACACATTATAAAAATACAGGTTGTTACATTCTCCCCTCCTTAAAGGATTTTGTCCCCGAAATCTCTAAGTTAGGAAGAACGTATCCTACTATCCATCATCCATCTACTCAAAACATCATCCACAAGCAACCATTGCCCTTAAAAGATTTCTAGTGCTGTATGAACATATGCAGAAAGTGTGTGTATATGTACTTATCTAATGCAAAAGATTAGGCGATTACTGATACAGTAAACCTCCTTAATGCGAGTTATGTTAGTGTAATGAGTCCAACATGTATGCAAATTCCTAACATAATTTATAATCTCTACACGACTGCATATAACATTCATTCATATGCAACATCCAAGTGATAGCATAACAAGTTCCATCCATGTACAAGTATAAGCACTCATGCATATGCAACATGAAAATGTGACTGAGCCGATCTAGTGCCTAATGTGTGTCAGGCATCCACTAGCAATCACTTGCAAACACTTGCAACCATTTGCAAACATCAACCATAACATGTTTAATCATATGTTTACATCTATATGGTTCTAACAAGGCAAACATAGGTAGTAAAAGCATGATACGAAAGGTTTTCAAGTTTATAGGAAAAGAGATCGCGAATGTACCCTCAAAAAGAAATGGGTAAAGCGCGCGTATATTCTCTTCGCTTTCCCAAGTTGCGTCTTCTTGGGCTTCACTCCACTGTACTTTAAATAGCTTGACTTCTCGATTCCTTAGTTTCTTGATCTCCGTTCCTAAGATACGAATCGGAGCTCGCCTCAATGTTGCTTCTTCTTCCACTTCTACGCCTTCAAGGATGCTTGGATCAACTACTTCAGCCGACTCACGTAAGCACTTTCGGAGATGCGAGACGTGAAAGGCATTGTGTACTTCGGTCAGCTTCTCGGGTAAGTCTACCTTATAGGCCATCTGCCTAATCCTCTCAGTGATAGGGAACGGTCCTACGAACCTTGGAGCTAGCTTTCCACCCGCTCCAAAACGAACCACATTACATAAAGGAGAAACTTTTATAAAGACCATATCTCTGACTTCGAACTCTAGGTCTGTCCTTCTCTTGTCCGCATAAGATTTCTGTCTATCTTGGGCCGTTTTCATCCATCTTCGTATCAACTCAAACTTCTCAGAAGTGTCCCTTATCATGTCGGGCCCGAGTATAAGCCTGTGTGTCGTCTCCCACCAAAAAGTTGGTGACTTGCACGGTCTTCCATACAAGGCTTCGAACGGTGCCATTCCTATGCTAGCTTGGCAGCTATTATTGTATGCAAACTCCACAAGACGGAGATGGTCTTCCCAAGTACCACCAAAATCAAGAATGCATAGGCTCAAGAGATCCTCTAGTACCCTATTTACCCTTTCGATTTGACCATCCGTCTGTGGGTGATAGGTTGTGCTTAAACTCAGTCGCGTACCCCTTGCTTCTTGCAGACTATTCCAAAATTAGCTAGTGAAAATCGGGTAACGATCACTAACTATACTAGAAGGAACCCTATGCAACCGTACTATCTCTCGAAGGTAAATAGACGCTAGCCATGATGCGGTCCTCTTGATTTTCACCGGAATGAAGTGAGCACTTTTCGTGAGACTATCAACTATGACCCATATGCTAGTATTTCCCTTCCTTGACCTAGGTAGTCCATCCACGAAATCCATCGAGGTACTCTCCCATTTCCATTGCGGAACCTCCAAAGGATGTAAAAGCCCACCGGGCTTCTTTGACTCGGCCTTTACTTGTTGGCACACCATGCACTTCGAAACAAACTCTGCCACGTCCTTTTTCATTCCAGGCCAAAAGAAATTGCGTTTCATATCCCTGTAAATCTTATCCCCTCCGGGATGTATGGTCATCTTCGAGTGATGCGCCTCCTCGAGGACTTTCCTTACTAAGCCTCCCACTTGTGGGACACATAGCCTTCCATTACGCCTTAGCCATCCCTTGTCATCTATGGCATACCTACCGAGGTAACTTGACGTCTCACCTCTAATCAGCTTGTCCATGATTTCGACTATCTGTGGGTCTTCCTTCTGTGAAGTCCCTACTTGATCTAGGAGTGTAGGTCTTAACTCAAGAGATGCTAGCGTAGCAGCCAATGACTCAACAGCAGGTGTAAAATCGAAGGTTGTTATAAACTCAAGGATTTTCCTTTCTACAAACAAGGGGCTCAAAGTCAACCTTTTTCTACTTAGCGCGTCCACCACCACGTTACCCTTGCAAGGGGTATAAGCTATATCGAAGTTATATGATGCCAAGAATTCCATCCACCTCTGTTGCCTTAGATTCAAATCTTTTTGCAAAAAGAGGTACTTAAGTGATTTGTGATCAGTGTACAGCTCGAACTTTTCGCCTAAAAGATAGTGGCACCAAGCCTTAAGTGCAAAAACAATCGCGGACAACTCCAAGTCATGTGTGGGATAGTTTTTTCATGAACTTTAAGTTGTTTGCCCCCGTAGCATATCATTCTTCCATCTTGCATTAGGACATCGCCTAATCCCATGCCGCACACATCTGTGTACACAGTAAATATCTTACCTCCGTTAGGTAATGCCAAAACTGGAGCTGTAGTAATGGCTCTCTTAAGCCTTTGAAAAGCAACGTCACACTCTATGTCCCATGCAAAAGTTAGGTTCTTCTTTGTTAACTTAGTAAGAGGGGCTGAAATCTTGGCGAAGTCCTTAATGAACTTCCTGAAGTAGCCCGCCAAACCGAGAAAGTTTCTCACCTCCATTGCATTCTTAGGAATTTTCCAGTCTTGCACCGCAACTACCTTCGCGGGGTCCACAGCTATACCTTGCTTAGAAACTACATGTCCAAGAAACTGAACTTCCTTTCTCTAAAAATGGCATTTGGAGAACTTAGCCTTTAACTAGTGTGCTCTAAGCGTATCCATGACCTCCTTGAGATGCCTAGCATGCTCTTCTTCATCTTTTGAGAAGATCAAAATATTATCCACAAAAACCACCACAAACTTATTAAGGAACTCCAGAAACACCCTACTCATCAAATCTGCAAAGTATGCGGGTGCATTCGTTAACCCAAACGGCATGACGAGCCATTCGAAGAACCCATCTGGAGTCCTAAACGCAGTTTTGTCAATGCTATCCTCAGCCACTCTAAGCTGATGGAATCCTGTGGCTAGATCGAGTTGAGAGAAAACAGATGCTCCCACAAGCTAGTCAAACAAATCGTCGATTCTGGGCAGTGGGTGCCTATTCTTCTTCGTCAACTTATTTAACTCACGATAATCCACACACAGACGAAGCGAACCATCTGCCTTAGTAGCGAATACCATCAGAGCACCCCATTCAAAAATGCTTCGTCTTATGAAATTTTTCTCAAGCAACTCCTTAACTTGTTTACTGAGCTCTCTTCTTTCTCGCGGGGCCATGTGCCTAACAGGCAATGAAACTGGCTTGGCATTATCAACAAGATAAATTCGGAAGTCTATCTCGCGTTTAGGGGGTAACCCCTTCACCTCATTAAAGACATCTGGATATTCTCGGACCACTCTTACAGATTGCAAATTGTCGATGGATGAGTCGAGGGATTCTAGATAACACAACAAGACCGGACCCTTCGGGATACAAGAAATTTCAAGGGTATTACCAAGGCGAGTCATGAGCCTCACTACCCTTCGTTCACAATCAAGAATGGTTTCATAATTGGACAGCCGATCTATACCTAGGATCAAACCGTATCCCATAAATCCGAGAACATAAGTATTACACGTGAATTCTACGCTTAAGATAGAAATCCTCAAATCCACACAAATCATAGATAAAAGAGCGGAGCCCCCAATTGGATTTGAAATACTAACAGGATCCTCAACTATACTAGTACTTAGGTGCAAATTTTCAACAATATCAGAAGAAATAAAAGTATGCGATGCGCCAGAGTCAAATAAGGTTCGAACAGGAAATTCAGAATTGTAAACAAGGCTTTCTACAGAAATATTATTACCTCGATCAAGAGCTGGAGTGGTGTTGAGAGCATGCAACTGCCCTCCAGAAGGTCCTACTCGCTGGTTTTCCCTTGCCCTTGTCCTTGCTTCTTAGGGCAATCCTTACTGAAGTGTCCAGTATCTCCACAATGAAAGCATTCACCTAACTTTCTCTTCTTCCTTCTACAATCTTTAGCTAGATGTCTCGTAATACCACAAAAGTTGCACTTCCTTGTCTCACGTGGTTTATTAGAATTGTTGTTGTTCTTTTTATTCTTGTTATTCTTGTTGCCTCCCTTCTTAAAGTCAACCTTCTTATTCTAAGCCTCATTAGGCTTAACCTCCTTCTTGCTATTCTTGTCTTCCTCATGAAGTAGGGCCATATCCACCAAGTTTTCAAAGGTCGCCCCCATGGGTATATGAGTTATGTCCAAACTATGTAGTGGCTCGTTCAATCCTCGAGCAAAGCGTACAGCCTTCTTCTGCGCTGTATTGACCAAGTCCAAACCGAACCGAGCAAGCTGATTAAACCTATTCACGTACTTCCTAATAGACATGTCCCCTTACTTGAGTTCAGACTGGCCTGGTAGCATTGGTGACTTCCCACAAAAATGCAGCTTCCTTTTTCAACAACCATGCTGCCAACTGAACTTTCCTATGATCCTCCACATCGAAGATAACAAACAATTCTTCAGTCTCCTTTAGCCAGTTTTGTGCCTCAACAAAGGTTTCAGGTCCAATGAAGCTCTTGCCGCCCATTGCTTTAAAGTCTTTCCATATTTTGGCAAAGCGTTACCAGAAGGAGGAGGAACCACGACCACTGGGGGAGGAGGAGGAGGGATGTCTGCCGGCCCACGCCATTGGCCCTAGCTTCCAAGTACCTTCAGAACCATCCAGGTACGGGTACTCCCTCAGGAAGGTTAAGATCAAACATGTTGAAAAACGAAAAGAAAAAGATTCAAACGAGGAAACAAAGGAAAGTGCTAATGGCTTTTGGGGAATAGCCTTTTCTTAAAATTAAAAATTTTCTTGAAAAATGCTTCTTTATAAATGGTTTTGAAAATAGTTTCAGAAGGGTTTTGAAACTTTTGCCCAGTCTGGTAACCTTCTGCTCTGATACCAAATGTAACACGCCACCTCCGCTAGGGTCACTCACAAAGGGAATGCGCTAGTTTTGGTGGAGCATTATCTAGGTAAACATGCACAGAGATATAACAAGACAGAACATAAATAAAGCAGCAGTAGAAATTAAAAACCAAATTTCATTACTTTCAAGAAAAGTGTCAAAACCTTATATATATCCAAGTACAAATTATCATTATTCCATTACATCAAGTTCTAGATATAGAAGCATAAACTTAAAATAACAAAAGTAAATTATTCCCTAAAAATAGCAGAAGTGCAGCCATAGCATAGCTCAAGACCAAACCATACGTGAGCTGACAGAAAGCAAGCTATATCCAAGCTAAGAGCTAGAGTTTCCTCCCTGAGAACCTGGGGAGGGGTGGGGGAACGAAAGAAAAATGGGCGAAAGAAAAATGGTCAGTTATAAAGACTGGTAAGCCCTAGTGACTTTCAGTATAAAAACTAGTAAAGTTAACAAGACATGAATAAACAGAGAGTAAACATAAGGATGATGATAAGTCTGGCATGATAACTAAGATAACAAGATAAATCAAGTCTAGCATCGCATATTCAAGATTCGCTGCACCAACTGTACTAGTATTCTAACCCATGTCAAGTATTAACCACGAAATGATCCCTTGGCCCAATATCATGAAATGACCCATTACGGGGTCCTACAATACGATCTACTAATCGATCGGCTCCCTACAAGTTCTAGCTCGTCATGTGTCTGCGTCATACGGCGCAATCACGAAATGTAGTCATCTGTGCTAGGTCCACCATAGTGTGTATCAAGTCCTATGGTGCCAACCACCGAAACGAATCAAGCACGCACAGTGTAAACCTACGGGTGCCCAATGCATGTTTTTCAACTTCATACTACGTGCACGACCATATTCCGCCTGAACCTACAATGGCCACCTACTCAGCCGTCGTTATGGTCGCTTACAATCAGCCCAGTAATCGTGCCCCACCCTGCCTAGTCCCAGGGTATCGTGATACATCTAAGTGGGTTACTGCTGAAAAGGACCGCGTAACTAGGGTTTCTAATGGGTTAAGTGTTGTCATTCAAATTCGTGAGTTAACCCTACCAAATCATGTATCAAGTTGGTTAAGTGTGTTCAAGCGGTTCATGACTTAACCCTATCAAATCATCATGTCAAATTGGCTAAGTATATTCAAGTGATTCATGACTTAACCCTATCATGTGGCATTAATTCATTAATGCACCCCAACCTCTCATATTAGACTAGTTGTTACGGTCACTGGATTTGTCGGGCGGTTCCAGGAAGATTTACACCACAACATAGTCTAACCTCGGGTTTTACATGCGATATGGCCAACTACCCACATTGGATCCTATTATTTACAGTCAATGGATTCGCCAGGCGGTTCCGGACAGATTTGCACTGCAATCTCAACCCAACCTCGAGTTGGTCATTTTCAAATTCATTCTAGCATCATGTCCATGTTCAAGTTTTCATGTCAAGTTCATGTCCATATCTAGGTTCAAGTTATAACAATGTTCATGTTTCAAGTTCATAGTAAATTCAGGTTTTGCCTAATCTACCCAATCGCATTCCCATCGCACGTAAACTCGAATCGTTACAAACAAATCTAATTAGGGAATATTATAGAAAGAACTGGCATAAGGTAGCAAAAGTGATTACAAATCCAGCATGGTATAACTTGAGATAAATGATTACAACAACACTGGCATATGGAATAGTGGTCTCAAATATCAAATATAGAAAAATAGGGTGATAGTCATGGTAACAGTTGACATAAGATAATAACCCCAAACTTGTGAATAACAACTGTTTCAACATCACAGGCATGAATATTATGGACATTAAGGGTTTTAGATCTACAACATGTATAGGCCCTAAATCAATTTCACGCAAATATTCCTGCAAGTCAAGATTCAAGATGAATAGATCCAAAGTGAACAAATAGTAGATCCAAAATGAACAATGATAGATCCAAGATATACAATGATAGATCCAAGATAATTATCATACTTAGGTTCAATCTCGATTTACAACATGTCCATATTAAGTTTAAAGTTTAGATCTAAAAGTAACTGGGGCTTATAGATCGTGGTTAGAGAATTAGAAAACAAAGAGGCGATGTCGAATCTCGAGTCTAATAGAAATTCCCCAAACAGCAATACTCTACACGTAGCCTTGTTGGAGAAGAAGCAATCCCTTTTCTCTAACTTTTCAACCAGGGTTTTAGTAGCATAAGGCCAGAAAAAATTTGTGTAGAGAGACTAGAGTTAGGGGCTGTTTATATAGGGTTTGGCCAACGAATTTAGACAGAAATCGGGCTAGAAAAATCAGAGTGAATTCTGACTCAAAAATGGGCTCGACAACCAGGTCGACACCCAGGTCGACTCTTTGGTCGATCTGGTCCGGGGAAGGTCGACACTATGGTCGACCTGGTTCTGGGCGGGAAATTTCCCGCTTAGTCCGTTCTGGGGTTTGAATTCGAAATTTGAATTCAAATTCGGAGCTGTTCTGAACTTGAAAATTTCTGAAAACTTCGAAGGGTCATAACTTGGTCATACAGACTCCGATTTTCGAAAACTCAGACTCGTTTCTAAGAAGAATTTTGAGACGAACGTAATGGCATAACCCGTTGCCCTGATTCTTATCTTAAAAATTAATTCTGTCTTGATTTATGGTCATAACACGTTATAAAAATACGGGTTGTTACAGATACTTAGAAAATTGATTCCATTTATCATTGTAAACAATTATTACAAAATCCTTTTTTGTTTCATTAATTAAACAAAATAATCATCACTTATCCTTTCATAATAAACCCATTTTAAATCTCATTTCGTTCTTCGAAATTATCGTCATATTTACACAAATCTCCCTTTTATTTCCTTTACTATGGAAATATCATTTCATATACTCAAGCCCTTTTTCCTTCCGCTGATTTGGAAATGTCCATATGCATTTCTTCAAATTCTTTTATTGTCTATACTTTGGAATCTCATTATCTATCCTCAAATCTTTCAAAATGATGTTGCATTATATATTCTCAAAATAATTCTCTCCTAACATCTTTATCATTACAACTAATGTCATCTCTCGATAATCCTGAAGTCCTTCAAGTTGGGGTATTCTAATTACCACCCAGACCTTGATCAACATCATTCTTATCTTAAGATAGATATAAATTGTAATTCATAAACCCATATTCATTCTAATACTAACAAGTATCATTTCACTATTTTATTTAACATGCGATTTTACAACCCTTCTTACTTTCGAAAACTTCTTTTTAAAAATATTATTATAACTAAATTTATTGATTTAGTAAATGATAAAATAAACATTAACCTTTAAACTTAAACTATTTGTTTTATTATCTGGATTTTTTTACAAATCCTATTACCAGATCTTTACCAAATTCGATTAGAAATATTTTTTCTTTTTAAACCTTTAAATCTTTTCCTCTGGGAAATCTTATCTCAAATCTCATACATTTTACTTAAGGCCATCCTCAAGTGACGTTAATTTAAAATTAACGCTTTAACTTCACATCTCTCTTTATAAACTCGTTCATATAACTCTGGTTTTATATCTAATCCTTTCCATCTTGAATCCCTTTGCTTATTTCAAATATTAAGCGACCCTCATAATTTTAAGCTTAACGTATCTGCTAAAAATCCCTTTTATGACTTAATTGATCAACTCGGTTTATATTTACACCCGTCCAAAAACTCACTTGGAATTCAATTACATTATAATTTCGATTACCTAAATGACCTTCATTTAAGAAATAAATTATTAAAAATTATAATTTTCATCATCAATAACTAAAATAAATTTTCCTTTTTAAAATCTCATTAAGTTAAACAACTATTCGCTAAACTACTTCATTCGGCATAACTAATTTAATTAAATAATCCATTTCAGTTTAAAACTATTGACTTGGTCAATTCTAAAACATTATTAACTTGTTAATAAAATTTAAATCGTCTTTTCATTTGAATAATATAATTAATTTGAATTATCCCATTTACTTCGATTGTTATTTAAGTAACTAATAATCGATCCAAAATAATCCTATTTTAATTGCTATTTAAAACAATTAATATAACGACCCAGGGTTTTTTGGCCCCGAAAATCGACATAAATACCTTCACCATAACTTATGCCGAACTTCCAACACCGAAAACACTGGAACGTTTATAGAAAGAAATTAGAGGGTGAGATAAGAAAGAAAGAAATATTAGAATAGAAGAAGGAGAAGAACCAACACAACATTGAGTCTCACATCGCAGCGGAACAAAATATGATTCAGAAATAAATCTTTATTTGTGAGCCTTTGAAAATACTTACAATATCAGAGTACATCAACATCTCTGGATAGTTATAATAATCTGTCCTCATATACACAGCGGAATAAATATCATATGTCTGAACATCTCCAGCTCGTCCAGCTCGTCTCTGGACTCCTCAGTACCTGATACCTGAACTTGTACACCCCAGGCTAACCCGAGCATTTACAAAACACCGGGTCAGTCTGGTGAACTAGAGTGAGAAAAACTCGTACAACATTAAGGGGATCACACAACTTGATTTTAAGGTTAAAATCCTTTCGAAAGAAAAGGATAATCGTAAGACCAAACCCATACATAAATACGAAAGGTTTTTTTAACTTACGATAACCCAAAATAGTTTTCGAAATCAATATCTTTTCTGATATTATAGTAGTGTCTAAATACAAGTAAATATCAATCTAGTGGAACGCTTACATCTCACACTCCACATATATAGTATACAATAAAAACCGCGGGCGCTTATTGGAGATTGGATTCCATCTATGACAAGGTATGGTACCATCTATCGATCGTGTATCTCTAGAGGCGAATACACTAGGTTCAACAATAACGTCTTGCAACCCGGCCCTCACATGACCGATCACTCATTTCGCTTGAGTGTATCGAATGTATATCACCAACGGTTGGGCCCAAACCACCGTTTCCTGGAAAGGGACAACATCGAAATAGATTAAAGAATGAAATGGATTTTCTCTAGATAGGTGATTATACACCCTAATGGGACCGACCCACATAGCCATGCTGCCTGCCCGATTTTTGTCATTTCCTGGTTAATGAGGCTTGAGGTTATAATCTTTTGAAACACCTGGCCACCATTCACTTTGAATGCCACATCGTCAGATCCGTCAAGTCTCTAATTGACATCCACAAATATACTCCGGGTATAAAAGAAGTGCCCCTCTTTGCCACCACTCGGTAAATTTGTAAAACTCAACGTACGTGGTTTCAGGAAATACTTTGTCAGACATTCATCCATACAAGTCATCCAGGAATAGGATGAACCGAAGGTACTCTCCTACTACATTCAATATAGGAATCACCCCATGGATTAGTAGTGATAGTCCTTGCCGTCTACAGATTTCAACCACGATAGAACCCCAGTATATCCCCGGGTCGAATCAGAGATTGTAAGTGGTTCTTCCGCTTTATGAAGATCTATGGTCTTCACATGCTCCATCTCGAACATCGCCTGGTATCATCTATATTTTCATATTTGTTGGTTGGAATGGTATTCGAATATACATTCGATCCCGGTCTTTCCAACCAACAATCGTAAAGGTCAGACTTGATAGTCAGTTATTTAACTATCAAGTAAACATCTATGAAATCATAGATTTACTGGTCTAGTACTCAGTATCACTTAGCTTTTAAAACTTATCACCCAATCTCCTTTTAATTTTGTTACTAGGGAAATATCATATCATATCATTCCCGTTACTTTGGAAACTTTATCATACACTCTCACTATTACCAACTAGTATCATCTTTGGATAGTCCCGAAGTCATTCAAGTTGGGGTATTTTAATTACCTCTCAGACCTTGATCAACAACTTTCTTATCCTCAAATGAATACGAGTTGTAATTCAAGGAACGATATTAAATCTTATATCAAAACACATCCCTCTTATCTTGTTTATTTGAAATATAGCCTTATATATATCTCGTTACTCTTTTTTGAAGTTGCTCTTTCTAATTATTTTCTTACTAAACATTCCTTTTATTACTCTCGACTTATTAAAATAACTTTGGTTTAAACTGGATTATCATTACGAAATCTATTTTCAACTTCGTTTACCAAGCTCGATTTTAATCCCTTTTTCAATCTCCTTTCTTTCGGGAAATCCCTTTTCAATTCCCTTAACTTTATTCCATTTTCAAGTATTCCCAATTCAAAACAACGCTTTAATCTCACATTCCCTTTATAACTATGTTTATACATCTCAGGTTTAACCTAAACCCCTCAAAATAATTACTTACTTAAATAAATCTCATTTAAAAGTAATAAATCAAACTAAACTAATAATTTACTTTTACACTTATTCTTGTAAAATCAGTTTTATTTACAAAGATAAATAATAAAAATCTCTTCTAAAATCTTCTTTAAATTAACCAATTATTCGTCAGGTCATTTGTTTTAGTTTATTAACAACAAACTAATAAAAAGGTCTAACTTTGTTACGATGGTCGACTCGATCAAAACACGATTATTTCTTTATCCAACTCCAGTTAATTCCTTCTTTAAATTAATTAAAATATAATTAATTTAAACAACTTCATTTAATTGTTCACTTGATGTGATTAATGAATTACTTAACCCCTAGGTTATTACTTGCTCATTTTTTTATAATTCTTATCAACATAAAAATTTTGGTTTATAAAACAATTTCATAATTCCTTATAAACTTTAAATAAGTAAGTAATTAAATATTTATTTCCTTTTTAAGTAACCTTTACTCAAAGTACTCTCTTTAAAAACCTATTTCGGTTATAAATTATATTTATAACTTTAATATTGTTGATTCACCATTGATAAAATCCATATTTCAAAAATCGATAGATTTCTAGATCATGTGATGCCAATTACTCAACATATACCATCCGTTAGTTAATATCAGAATATGGTTCAACAATCAACAATGATCAATCATTCCTTTTTATTTGACTGATAATTTCTATAACAATCATCAATCAATCAACAGCCAATTCAAACAATTCACACAATTTCAAACACGTTTATAAACGTGACCAATCAAGGGAAATATCTTTATTCGAGTCAAATCAAAATGATTGATATTTTTCTAAGATAAACGACCCTTTAATTTCAGTGGTTGAGTCAACAATAAATATGTTTAACTAGCAAACAGTCAACCACTAACAACCAGAACACGCAAAATAAAAACCCAATTTATATAAAATATAAATCGGGAGAGCTGAATGAGTTTAACTCACCTTGATTTAAATCCATCGATAAACAGTCTGATTTCTAGTCAAATTAAACTGACGTTTAATTCGAACAAAAATTCCAGTTACTTCAGATCCGAACTAGACCTGCTCCATCTCGAAGTTCTCGTCTCCACGGTCCCAACGAGACTGTTCGCGCTTGAATATGATAATGTATGTACAAAATATCGTAAAAATAACTTGATGAAGTAATTTAATTATTTAAACATGAATTTATATTTATTCGGGCCTTTACCTTTAAATCGTTTGGCCCAAAGCAACCCGACCCGCTTCTAATTTAATACCCTTGCCCGTCCGATCCCTCTTTCACTTCTTCAGCCGCCTCCTCAAAATTGATCTCAAAACTGAAAACAAACCCTAATCCTCTTTTGATTTCAGCTGCAAATCGAAGCTGGGTGGCGTCGCTACCCCTTTCCGCGCCTTTCCACTTCCATCGTCCCTTAGCTCTCCTTCTTCTGCCGATCCACCGAACCCCCAAGCAACCCCCTTCAGCAACTACTTGTCGATCAACCCCAAACCCCCCCAGAACGAAGCGACTTCCTCCCTCAAATTAAGCTAAGTTTTTCTTTTACGATTTCAGTAATATTTTTTTGATTTTTTTCTGGTTTTTTTTCGAATTGTTCTTGAATTGGATGATTGGGTGAATGCGTGTATTTATAGTTGCAGTCTTGATTGGGATAAGATGAACGTCTATCAGTGGCCACGAATTGTTATTTCAATCCAAATTCAAATCTGTAGGTTAGATTTTGGTTCAGATTTAGTATAGGATTTCCAGCACATGTTGCCCAGTTCGAAATGGATTTTGATCTAACTGGTTAGGTGATAGTGATGTTATGTATTGTTAATTCAATTACAAACATTTGAATCTGCCTTTAGATTTTGTGCTCAGATTTTAAAATATACGAAAAAAGTGATGAGCTTTACTGTTCATACATGTGATTTTACTGTTCGATAAAGATTTGATAAATATGCATGTCAGTTCTTCTTAGCTGTTTTTTTTCTTCTCCTTACCCATTTTTCCACTGTTCTTGAAAGAACAAGACATGCCAAATTTTGAAATGAATATATATTGATTATAGCTGTAAGGTCTGCTTTGAGTTGTTTCAAATCAAATCCAGTGATTTGAAACTGTATGCTAGATTTAAAACCTATAGTGTAGCTTGATATGAATTGTATATATGAAGCCACTGTGTATATTAGCTGTTTCGATCTGTTATGCATAAGAATTTAGTGTATTGTCAATTCTATCTGTGTGTTAGATTTCTGTTCGGGTTCAACTAATACAAGTTTGGCAAAGACAGTTTATTCATGTATTTAATATTGAAAATGAGTTAAACTGCTAACATTTTAACCATGTTGAAAGTATTGGAAATAGAAACTCTTAATGATAAATGATCCAGATTCACTTTCCCTTTTTACATCTGAGTGCATGTAAATGATCAGTAGAGGTGAAAATCAGAGCATTAACATATGAAGTAGATAAAACCATAATGCCTTGGTAGGATGGAGTATTTTCCCTGTAATATCTTGATAGTAACAACTATATAATATAATCTCAATTTAAGCCAAGCATAATTAAACTATAATGTGGATCGCATTCAACATCGTCAAGCGTGCACATATTCCATTATCGCCTTTTTTTCTTTCTATAATGCATTACTTAATCATTTGAATACTTAAGCACTATTATTTGTTAATAGTTAATTTAGGTTCTTTCTATTATTTATTATCTTCTCTGACATGTATTTCTGTTAAGGTTTATGACCAATATAACTTTTCTAAATGTCGATTCTTTTATAATCTTTCCTGCAGGCACATGGAGAGTGCTTTGGGAGGATAACCATTGGAGTTACGGTATTCAGCATCGGTTTTTTTCGTATTATATACTCTTTTTTTATTTAGCTGCTAAGCTATGCATTGTCTGTTTCTTTAGCTGTGCAACTGTGCTTATAGGGAAATGGTGTACTAATGTTTCTTGAATGAAACAGGTTATGCTGAAATGTATATTTGAAATGAATTGTTTTGTCCCTTTTGTTTCTTTTTATTGTACAGACAAGAGTATTTGTACAAATAATATATGAATACACATGCGTTGTTTTCTTTCAATTCTTTAAGCTGTTCTAGATGTATAAACATTACAAGCTGTATGGATTTGATGTTTAAAAAAAATTATACATATTTTGCTGTTTATAGTACCGTTTCTTAGCTGTTTGTTTTGCTGTAATTACAACGACGTGGTGTATTACTGTTTAATGAAAGAAACTAGTCGTGACATCGGAATTTATAATGAATACTTTTTTCTTTCTTGTATATTCTGTTTTACATTTGTATTAATAATATGTATGACTTTCTTATGTACAGCCAAGTTTTCATATAGTATATGTTTTGGGTCTAGTTTTTATCATGTTCCAGTTTCATATTGTACATTTCCAGTTTTCCATGTTATATATATTCCAGCTGCATGTTGAATACAATGGAGCAGCTTTAGTTTGTTGTACAAGTATGTGGTATTTTCGGGTTTTATTTATTTTGCCATGCCAGGTGAAAACGTTGATGGAAATATACATATACATTAAATTCAAAAAGCTAAATTTAATGAAAATAAATAAATCATCGTATTTACAACAACTTCAATTTTATTTGTATAAAATTCAAGCTTGACATAAAAATTCTGGTTTTAAATAATATTCCAATTTAAATAGGAGAAAAATTTGGGACGATACATTCTTCCCCCCTTAAAATTAATTTCGTCCTCGAAATTGCAAAGTAAGAAGAATATCCCAAACTATATTATTTAAAAATCATTACTTGTTGAATCAAAATAGGTATAAACTATAAAAATTCGTGAGAATTTTGCCAGCACCTTCTCTGCACGGCTTTATCGGTATGACTACAACTGCCACTCTGGGCCTCAACTCCATCGAAAAGAAATTTCAAAATCCACATGGCAACCCACTTAATTGGAATCCCAATTTATATATCCATTAAATTATTAAGTACCAATTTATTTGAATTCATTCTTTCTGAATTTATTCTTAAATTTGTTTTACTTAAACACGTTCAGTATCGCTTTCATATCCGATTCGGATGACGAATTGATTTTCTAATCAGTTCAACGCTATTTCAGATTCCAAATTTGATTTCAAACCAAATCAATCAGAACAAACAAATAACCCACATTACTATAATATAGAAAATAAATTCCTTTTTCTATATAAAAGTAGACCTTGGGTAAAATTATTTCATTTACCCTCTTTTATAAAACAATATCGTATCCATTCGCTAGCTCAAGGCTTCTCAACACTTGAACCAGTCAAATAACACAATACAAAACATTTGTATATAAAATCTTATAAATACTCTCTCATATGTACACACTCAAAATCAATCTAGGGTGTTACTAACCCCATCTCTATTGGGTTACGCCACAGAGCCAAGGTTACTACTCAACCAATAGCTCTGATACCACTGCAACTACCCAGGGTTTTTTGGCCCCAAAAATCGACATAAATAACTTCACCATAACTTATGCCGACCTTCCAACACTAAAAACACTGGAACGTTTATATAAAGAAGTTAGAGGGTGAGATAAGAAAGAAAGGAATATTAGAATAGAAGAAGGAGAAGAACCAACACAACACAGAGTCTCACATCACAGCGAAACAAAATATGATTCAGAAATAAATCTTTATTTGAGAGCCTTTGAAAATACTTACAATATCATAGTACATCAACATCTCTGGACAGTTATAATAATCTGTCCTCATATACACAGCGGAATAAATATCATATGTCTGAACATCTCCAGCTCGTCCAGCTCGTCTCTGGACTCCTCAGTACCTGATACCGGAAACTGTACACCCCGGGCGAACCCAAGCATTTACAGAACACCGGGTCAGTCTGGTGAACTAGAGTCAGAAAAACTCGCACAACATTAAGGGTATCACACAACTTGATTTTAAAGTTAAAATCGTTTCGAAAGAAAAGGATAATCGTAAGACCAAATCCATACATAAATACGGATGGTTTTTTACCTTATGATAACCCAAAACAGTTTTTGAAATCCATATCTGTTCTGATATTATAATAATGTCTAAATACAAGTAAATATCAATCTAGTGGAACGCTTACATCTCACGCTCCACATATATAATATACAATAAAAACCGCGGGTGCTTATTGGAGATTGGATTCCATCTATGACAAGGTATGAGACCACCTGTCGATCGTGTATCCCTAGAGGAAAATACACTGGGTTCTACAAGAACATCTTGCAACCCGGCCCTCACATGACCCATCACTCATTTCGCTTGAGTGTATCGAATGTATATCACCAACGGTGGGCTCAAACCACCGTTTCTCGGAAAGGGACAACATCGAAATAGATTAAAGAATGAAATGGATTTTCTCTAGATAGGTGATTATACACCCTAATGGGAGCGACCCACATAGCCTGCCCGATTTTTTTCATTTTCTGGTTGATGAGGCTTGAGGTTATAATCTTTTGAAACACCTGGCCACCATTCACTTTGAATGCCACATCGTCAGATCCGTCAAGTCACTAATTGACATCCACAAATATACACTGGGTATAAAAGAAGTGCCCCTCTTTGCCACCACTTGGCATATTTGTAAAAATCAACGTACGTGGTTTCAGGAAATACTTTGTCAGACATTCGTCCATACAAGTCATCCAGGAACAGGATGAACCGAAGGTACTCTCCTACTGCATCCAATATATGAATCACCCCATGGATCTGTAGCGATAGTCCTTGCCGTCCACAGATTTCAACCACGACAGAACCCCAGTATATCTCCGGGTCGAATCAGAGATTGTAAGTGGTCCTTCCGCTTTATGAAGATCTATGGTCTTCTCATGCTCCATCTCGAACATCGCCATGTATCTTCTATATTTTTGTACTTGTTGGTTGGAATGGTTTTCGAATATAC
Organism: Allium sativum; assembly: GCA_030737875.1. Lineage (NCBI taxonomy): Eukaryota > Viridiplantae > Streptophyta > Magnoliopsida > Asparagales > Amaryllidaceae > Allium > Allium sativum. Next base: position 559,468,509 of record CM060919.1, on the reverse strand, counting down.
ATTCGATCCCGGTCTTTCAAACCAACAATCGTAAAGGTCAAACTTGATAGTCGGTTATTTAACTATCAAGTAAACATCCATGAAATCATAGATTTACTGATCTAGTACTCAGTATCACTTAGCTTTTATAACTTATCGCCCAATCTCCATTTAATTTTGTTACTAGGGAAATATCATCTCATATCATTCCCATTACTTTGGAAACTTTATCATACACTCTCGCCATTACCAACTAGTATCATCTTTGGATAGTCCCGAAGTCATTCAAGTTGGGGTATTTTAATTACCTCTCAGATCTTGATCAACAACATTCTTATCTTCAGATGAATACGAGTTGAAATTCAATATAACGACCCGGAAAATCTGAACCAATTTAAAAATTTTAAATTGGGTATTTTAGTGGATTTTAAATATTTAAAATAAATATTTTAAATAATTGCAAGGAAAAGAGAGTTTAAATTGACGTTTGAAAATGAATATAATTACTTTGAATTATAAACAAGGCCTGAAAAGGCGCGGTAGTTTCAAAATTTGAATTCAAACTTCGACAGACTGTACCGGGTGCAAAACAAAACGGATTTGAGTGAAACCAAAAATATTTAAATCTGTTAGTGAATACCTTTCTAACGAATCTGAAAAATCGAAGTTTCATAGCGGAAAGCAAAAGTTATGGCCAAATGAATTTTCAGAAAGGTCGCTATGGAATTTATATAGCTCAAGAAAATGGCCATTTTGCAAACGACCTCAGAATTTGACGAATCCACTTTTTTTGGATCCAAGATGTGAAGTTATTGCTAGGTTTCAAATTTCATAATTTTTGAAGCTAGTATGTGAGCGTGGCAAAGGAAAATGTGTTTTGGTCAATTATAGTTAAATTGGATCGACCAGAAATGGGCCATTTTGCAAACGGTCTCAGAATTCGACGAAACTAGTTTTGTTGCGACCGTATCGTCAAAACATAGCTAGATTTATTTTTTTGGAATTTTTCGAATCAGTTTGTGGCCCTGGCAAATTGAAATGTACATTCAAATCAAATATTGAATGTTTTATATTTTAATCTGAATGAAAACTGACTGAAACAGTCGAATGGGCCTACGAAACATATCCCATTGTGTTCGGAATGGGGGTAAAACGCTAGGGACGACAGTCATTGGGTTTGGATTGGAGGTCGTGTCAGAAAACCCCTTTTAAAACCTCCCGGCCAATCAGATTTTTAATTAAAAAAAAGAGGCGGGCGCTCTTCTCTCTCCCTGACGTGAACGACGATAGCTGCCTCCCTCCTTCTCTCTTCTTTTTCTCACAATCCACTCAATAAAAACCCATGGTACTTTGCAACTTTTTGTAGTACTCCTCCCCACCTTCAAATCCATACCAACCTCGCCCCTTATCGTTGAGTGTAGTGGGCGAATCACCTCTCCAAAGTTGGAGACTTTCCGCCGCCGTCGTGGGTGACTGGAGCCACCATAGTGGGCCCCACTTCAGGCGCCAGCGCGCCTCTCCAAGCGCTCCGAGGTGGTGCCGTATGATCGGGACATCGTGCTACGGTTTGAGTGAAAATCTGAAACCTAGTTTTGAAGATTCAAATAAGGTATAGGGCTGAGTTAATTTTCAACTGTTTTAACAACTTTAAACCATTGCAAACTTTGAAAAATCGTATATTTCTCATGTTTTGACGAAAATCGATGAAACAGGAAACAACGTGATCATGTGGACGTCTTCTACATTCTAGAAGAGACCGCATATTTTTCTGAGTCTTCTGCTATTTTTGGTGGAGTGGAACCCAAAGTGAGATTTCTAAATTATAAACGATATGGGAAACGACGATGTATAAATTATATAGTCGATGTATGAGTTATATAAGCGTTGTACACCTCATGTATAAGCATTGTATAAGTTGTACGTTCGATGTATAAGTTGTATATGCGTTGTAAAAATTATATATGTGTTGAAATAGAAGTGAGATGTTATATATATATACATATATATATATATATATATATATATATATATATATATATATATATACGCCCCTCGTCCACAAACCATGGACAATATTTATTTGTTGTGATTGGTGTGAAAATTGATTGATAGCGAATGGTTGATTGAATTTGCTTGTGGTTGAAATTGATTGATTGTGGTTGAAAAATACCCGTTTGTGGTTGAGAAATATTTGGTTGAAACCACATAGGATTAGTTTATGGAAATGAAAAAAAATATACATGCCGCCTGCGTGCAAACTAGATGCATGATTCCCCATTGTCGAAAGCTGCGAGGCTTTAAGGTAGAGCAAGGAGCCGTACTAGGGACGGTCCCGGTTTTAACTACCCTGCCGTTATGCTGCCGAAATTTTGAATAATATTCATGTGTTAGAATTATTTTCATTTGTTGAAACTATATTTATTCGTTGAATAGAAAACCTTCATTTGTTGAATAGAAATTCATGTGTTGAATGGTATTTGTGTTTTAAATATAAAAATCATCTTTTTATCTATACATATAAACTATAGAAAACCTTCATGTGTTGAATTGAAATTCATTCATTGAATTGAAATTCATGTGTTGAATGGTATTCATATTTTGAAAGAAATTGTTTTATAATAAAAATCCTATTTTTATCATCAATATGAACTATATAAAATAATCTTGATTAGAAATAAATTGTTTTATAATAAAAATCCTATTTTTATCACCTATATTAACTATATAAAATAGTCGAGTTTTGAAATAAATTGTTTTACATTAAAAATAACATTTTTATTATATACATGAATTGTTAAAAATAGTGAAGTGTTGAAATAGAAGACAGTTAGATAAAAATATCATTTTTATCAAATGTATGAAAATTATTTAGTTTTGAAATCGAAGAATCGATATATATGTATATATATATATATACAAATAGAATTGAAATATATCGAATAACGAAGCTGCAGTTCGTATTTTGAAACCGTGATTTCAAACGATTAGTGCGAGAGATCCGACCATCAGATTTTCCTGAAATCGCAACCGTTGGGTTCGCTTTGGAAATATCTTTCCAACGACACCAACTTTGTAAAAATCCAACGGTTGGATTGTCTGGAATGTTTAATTCAAATCTGAAGAAAAACAGTGCCAGAATCGATTATATTTTTATATATATATAAATATAATTATATTAAATCGAATAATGATGCTGCAGTTCGTATTTTGAAATCGAAACTTCAAACGATTATACCGGGAGATCCGACTGTCGGATTTTCCCAAAACTGGAACCGTTGGATTCATTTTGAAAAGATCTTTCTAATGATGTAAATTTTGTGAAGATCCAACAGTTAGATTTTCAGATATATGTAAATCAAATCTGAAGAAAAATAGCGCCACGGTCGCGTTATGGCCCGAAGCGTCGTTTTGAATAAATTGGCTATTTTAAAATAAATAAAAATAGTGATAAATCGTTATAAAATATTATAAACGATATGATCTGAAATTTAGAAACTAACTGAAGGTTGGCTAAGTCGAATGGTTTCCTGGGTTTTGATATTATGTTGGTTTCGGCCTTCGGGGTTAATATTTGGGAAATCGTTCTCTTACTGATTGACGGTTAGTGACTAATGAATTGGAATGATGCGTGTGTAGTGTTTGTGTAGCACTTGTTCATTATATACGCGAGTTGTTCAGAAAGACCGGGTTTATCCCATTCTGAATTACTGAATCGACGATAAGAAATCGAAGATGAAGACGGTGGTCGAAGACCAGAGATCTTCACCTCGTTTGGATGGTAACTGATGTCCTGATCGGGAGGCATCCCGAAATATGGATAATGTGTGGTGATCATCCAGACGTACGTGGAGGTCGATGGGTTTGCGAGGTATATAGTGCCTCCGGTTTCGTTCAGACCCAGAACGGACTTGTAGATGGATGGTGTGTCTAACATTGGAATTTATTCTGTGTGATTGATAGCCATCAGTTACACGGTGTGAATTGCCTGTGTGGCATGCTAAGATGCAGTGATCAGGACTTCTGTTGAAAAGCAAAGTCTTGTAATTGATGATCAAAGCACCGCCTGTGTGGCGTAGCTTTGTGTATAACGTGAATTCGTGAGCCTCACACCTCGGTATGAACCAGAAACGGGAGAGGACCTCAGGGAGGACATGCGTTTCTTTCTAGCTAGAAGTGGCGTCAGTGGTTTTGCATGCCCTGACGAGTTTGACTTATGTGGTTGTTACTGTTGCGAGGCACCTCGGTTAGATCGGACGATCCGGGTCCGATGGAGTCATTCGTTCGCTCATTTACGCGCCATAGGGCGGGGAAACGTAGTGTTCAGGAATTTTAATCCACATCGGTGGACCGGCCCTGTCGCTCCAAAGGCTTGATTGAGTACTTACCTGAGGCTCGGGCTAGAGAGTCTCGAAGTCGGAAAGGACTATCTTTTGCCTTGGTTCATGACGGAAATCCAATTTCCAAATACGTGACTGTGCGGTTTTGATTGTATATATATATATGGCGACATGATATATGGTACCCATGCCATCTATGATTGATAGTTTTGATTGAAATTAATTTTGAAACACATAAATACTAGTAATAATATCAAACGCTTTTGTTTTATTCGTATCAAGCTTATTTTGGCCATTATAAGGTAAAACTCTATCCTCTGGTTTGTGTTGCATTGTGTGATGGGAACTGAGTCTTATAATGGCTTCATTTTAATAAAAAGCATTGCGATATTTAAAAGAATTATTTGTTTTAAAGCACTGGAAATCCGTTAGAGTAAACCCGTTCCACAAAAGTGGTGTGGTCCTGTGATTAGCCATATTTTAAATGTGTTGAGTAGATTTCTCATACCAGTCCCATGACTGACTTGTAGTTTGTTTCACTTTCAAACTCGGGTGCCCCTTTTTCTACACGGGCAGCCTTGTATTTAGGTTTTAGCTGGCTTTCTCTGGATAGTTGGAGCTGAAGATGGATTCTTCATTTATCTCTTTTTATGTTGTTCAGCTCCTATTGTACATTATGTTTGTTTTCCGCTGTAGACATTTATGTATAGCTGAACTGTATTTGTACTAAGTATGATCCTGTATACTGTGTAACTATGATGATTACGTTTATCCAGTATATTCTATTGTGCATTATCTGGTGTATTTATTTATTTCTATTCTGCTATTATCTGTTTATGTGTTATATTCCAAAGATTACCCTTGCCACCGTCAGTACGGGGTTTGGGGTAGTCACAACGTGGTATCAGAGCTTTGGTTAAGCTTAGTGCTGGAATATAACATATTAACGAACTCATTAGAAATAGAACCATTAGTGTTCTAGGACGGGTAACTCTATACAGATGGGATCAGTAATATCCTAGTATGAGTATAGCAGAATCAGAATAACTCGTTAGAGATGGGGTCAGAAGTGCCCCAGAACGAGTCAAGAGTTATATGTTTTTAAATAACGTATTTGTGATTATATTTATAGTCTGGTTTTAGAAATATAATTTTTTGATATATAAAAGATATATATTTGAAAAGTAAAGGAATATATGAATTGATTAGTATATTTTTGAAAAAATTAAAAACAAATTAATTGTTGTTTGTGTTGTGTGATAGTAGATTTGATTAATTTAATTATTGAAACGATAGATAATTTAATTAATAAGAGAATAAAGGTAGAATTTATTCGATTGAATCACACATTGAACTGATTTAAAAATAGATAGAAATATATACATGTGCATTATATATGTTTGAACAGGTAATTGGATAGTTGTTGAGTAAAGATTTTATTTGCGTGCCGGACAAATAGGTAAACCTTAATGAGTTGGATGCGAAATATTATTATATCAACCCCTGTGAATGCCATTGGATGCGGAGTGCTAGTTGTTCTGTGTGAAATAATAAACATCGCCATAGGATAGTAACAATTAATTTTGAACTACACTGCATGGCATACTTCTTGAAGATAGGCATACTTCATCATATACCACATAAGCATTTGGAGCTTGTGTGACGAGGTGGAAGATTTACCATACGAGAGAGAGGCTTGTATGGTGATGACTATATTTTACAGGTTGAATTGACTTATATGGACCATATAAAATTGTAACGATAAATTTCCAGATTAATAGTAACCCCACACGAGTCTGGAGTTGACAATAATCACGTCTCTCTAGTTATTAGATACGGCACATGGATTATTTATTTCCCACACGAGACGAGGTGACAAGGATTTATCCTCTGGAGCAATTAAAAATACACACTCCCTCAGGCTTTGACAGAGTGATGAGAATTTATTCTCTGGAGTTATTATCTATACACGCTCCCCTGTAAACACCAGATTATATCACTATAAATATGTGTATGCTTTATAGGATTTATTGGGTACCTAATACGGCCTAATAAATTTCCAAACCTCTCCCCGTACAAGGGAGGTTATGGCTAAATTTTTTGAAAATTCCGGGTGTTAGCCAAATTTTTGAAGAATTTGAAAATTCTCAGAAACTGAAAAGTTGGAGAATGGAAGCCAGATCGAACGTTGAGTTGATTAATCAAACCACTTTCGACTTTGTTCCTTTTCGGGGACGAAAAGTTTTAAGTGGGGGAGATTGTAACGACACGGAAAATCTGAACCAATTAAATTTTTTTAAATTGGCTATTTTATTGGATTTTAAATATTTAAAATAAATATTTTAAATAATAGCAGTGAAAAGTGAGTTTAAATCAACGTTTGAAAACGAATATAATTACTTTGAATTATAAACAAGGCCTGAAAAGGCGCGGTAGTTTCAAAATTTGAATTCAAACTTCGACAAACTGTACCAGGTGCAAAAAAAAACGGATTTAAGTGAAACCAAAAATATTTAAATTTGTCAGTGAATACCTTTCTAACGAATCTGAAAAATCGAAGTTTCATAGCGGAAAGCAAAAGTTATGGCCAAATGAATTTTTAGAAAGGTCGCTATGGAATTTATATAGCCCGAGAAAATGGCCATTTTGCAAATGACCTCGGAATTCGACGAAACCACTTTTTTTGGATCCAGGATGTCTAGTTATTGCTAGGTTTCAAATTTCATAATTTTGAAGCTAGTATGTGAGCGTGGCAAAGGAAAATGTGTATTGGTCAATTATAGTTAAATTGGATCGACCAGAAATGGGCCATTTTGCAAACGGTCTCAGAATTCGATGAAACTAGTTTTGTTGCGACCGTATCGTCAAAACTTAGCTAGATTTATTTTTCTGGAATTTTTTGAATCAGTTTGTGGCCCTGGCAAATTGAAATGTATGTTCAAATCAAATATTGAATGTTTTATATTTTAATCTGAATGAAAACTGACTGAAACAGTCGAATGGGCCTACGAAACATATCCCATTGTGTTCGGAATGGGGGTAAAACGCTGGGGACGACAGTCATTGGGTTTGGATTGGAGGTCGTGTTAGAAAACCCCTTTCAAAACCTCCCGACTAATCAGATTTTTTATAAAAAAAAGAAGAGGTGGGCGCTCTTCTCTCTCCCCGACGTGAACGACGATAGCTGCCTCCCTCCTTCTTTTTTTTTCTCACAATCCACTCAATAAAAACCCATGGTGCTTTGCAACTTTTTGTAGTACTCTGTAACAACCCGAAAATCTGGGCCAGTTTAAAAATTTTATTTTGGCAATTTTAGCGAATTTTGATTATTTAAAATGAATTATTTTAAATAAAAACGACGTGAAATTTATTTTGAATGGAATTAGAACGTATATATTATATACGTAGTCGTTAGAATATAAATATTTATTATATAATTATAAATAGAATTGAAAATGGCGCGGTAGTTCGATAATTCGATTTCAAATTTCAATTGAATGTACCGGGTGCAAAACAATCCAGATTTTAGTGAAACCAAAAATAATGGGATCTAATTGATGATATCTTTCCAACGAATCCGAAAAATCAAAATTTCATAGCGGGAATCAAAAGATAAGTCCAGTTGAAAATTCTGAATAGTCGCTATGGAATTCAGGCCTTTAAAAATGGACAATTTTGCAAATGACCTCGGAATTCGACGAAACTACTTTTGTTGGGTCCGTGATGTCGAATTATTACTAGGTTTCAAATTTCATAATTTTCTGAAATAATATGTGGGCGTGGCAAAGGAAAACGCGTTTGACCAGTTTCAGTTGATTTTAATCGACTGGAAAATGGTCATTTTTCTAACGGTCTCAGAATTCGACGAAACTAGTTTTGTTAGGACCGTATCGTCAAGACGAAGCTAGAAAATATTTTTCTGCAATTTATAGAGTTCGTATGTGACCCCGGTAAATTAAAATGTACGTTCAAATTGAATATATACTGTCTTATGTTTTAAATTTGAAGAAAACCTATCATAACAGCCGAATGGGCTTGCGAAACATATCCCATTGTTTTCGGAATGGGGGTATTTAGCTAGGGGCGACAGTCGTTAGGTTTCGTTTGGTGGTTGAATAGAAAGTCATCTTTAATTGGATAATTAAATTAAAATAAATAAATTATAAAAAAATCTTTTACCCTCCCTCCGTCATCTGGTCAAAACCCGTGACCCCTTCTCCCTTTTGTTTCGGATCGATTCAGATATAAAAAAAAAAAAAAAACGAGCGCCTCCATCGCCAGGCGATCGCCACCGTTCCATCCACCTCTCCCCATCGTCGCTCAACCGCCGACGAACCTTTCCCCCCTCCTCATCACATGACTGACCTGGAGTTTATTGTTTTAACCTAAACTCTGGGTGCCCCTATTTTCGACACGGGCAGCTAGTAGTTTTGGTTTTGCAGATTTATATTCACAGGATCCTGGTTTACAGCTGGAACGATATCCGGAAAGCTTTGTCTCCGTATATCTCCTTCTAGTTGTGTATTGTATTATTTTCTGCTGCTATGTATTTAAATGTAATTTAAATCTCTGATATTTCTGTGTAATATTCGTTTATACTCTGTATATTCTTGTAATCTGATGCATCGTTGTGATATACAGTGAAAAGTTCTTTTATATGCGTTCTGTTGTGGTTTGTTCTCGAACTATCCGTCGCTTTCCTTTACGGGGAAGTTATGGGTTTTTACATACTCCTCCCCACCTTCAAATCCATACCAACCTCGCCCCTTATCGTTGAGTGTAGTGTGCGAATCACCTCTCCAAAGTTGGAGACTTTTCGTCGCCGTCGTGGGTGAATGGAGCCACCGAAGTGGGCCCCACTTCAGGCGCCAGCGCGCCTCTCCAAGCGCTCCGAGGTGGTGCCGTCTGATCGGGACATCGTGCTATGGTTTGAGTGAAAATCTGAAACCTAGTTTTGAAGATTCAAATAAGGTATACGGCTGAGTTAATCTTCAACTGTTTTAACACCTTTAAACCATTGCAAACTTTGAAAAATCGTATCTTTCTCATGTGTTGACGAAAATCGATGAAACAGGAAACATCGTGACCGTGTGGACGTCTTCTACATTCTAGAAGAGACCGCATATTTTTCTGAGCCTTCTGCTATTTTTGGTGGAGTGGAACCCAAAGTGAGATTTCTAAATTATAAACGATATGGGAAACGACGATGTATAAATTATATAGTCAATGTATGAGTTATATAAGCGTTGTACACCTCATGTATAAGCATTGTATAAGTTGTACGTTCGATGTATAAGTTGTATATGCATTGTAAAAATTATATATGTGTTGAAAGAGAAGTGAAATGTTTATATATATATATATATATATATATATATATACGCCCCTCGTCCACAAACCATGGACGATATTTATTGGTTGAGATTGGTGTGAAAATTGATTGATAGCGAATGGTTGATTTAAATTGTTTGTGGTTGAAATTGATTGATTGTGGTTGAAAAATACCCGTTTATGGTTGAGAATTATTTGGTTGAAACCATATATAATTAGTTTGTGGAAATGAAAAAATATACATGCCGCCTGCGTGCGAACTAGATGCATGATTCCCCATTGTCAAAAGCTGCGAGGCTTTAAGGTAGAGCGAGGAGCCGTACTAGGGACGGTCCCGGTTTTAACTACCCTGCCGTTATGCTGCCAAAATTTTGAATAATATTCATGTGTTAGAATTATTTTCATTTGTTGAAACTATATTTATTCAATGAATAGAAAACCTTCATGTGTTGAATCGATGTTCATTCGTTGAATAGAAATTCATGTGTTGAATGGTATTCATGTTTTAAATATAAAATTCACCTTTTTATCTATACATATAAACTATAGAAAACCTTCATGTGTTGAATTGAAATTCATTCGTTGAATTGAAATTCATTCGTTGAATTGAAATTCATGTGTTGAATTGTATTCATATTTTGAAAGAAATTGTTTTATATAAAAAATACTATTTTTATCATCAATATGAACTATACAAAATAATCTTGTTTTGAAATAAATTGTTTTATAATAAAAATACTATTTTTATCACCTATATTAACTATATAAAATAGTCGAGTTTTGAAATAAATTGTTTTACATTAAAAATCACATTTTTATTATATACATGAATTGTTAAAAATAGTGAAGTGTTGAAATAGAAGACAGTTAGATAAAAATATCATTTTTATCAAATGTATGAAAATTATATAGTTTTGAAATCGAAGAATCGATATATATATATAAATAGAATTGAAATATATCGAATAACGAAGCTGTAGTTCGTATTTTGAAACCGTGATTTCCAACGATTAGTGTGGGAGATCCGATCGTTGGGTTCGGTTTGGAAATATCTTTCCAACGGCACCACCTTTGTAAAAATCCAACGGTTGGATTGTCTGGAATGTTTAATTCAAATCTGAAGAAAAACAGCGCCAGAATCGATTATATATATATATATAATTATATTAAATCGAATAACGACACTGCGGTTCGTATTTTGAAATCGAAACTTCAAACGATTATACCGGGAGATCCGACCGTCGGATTTTCCCGAAACTGGAACCGTTGGATTCGTTTTGAAAAGATCTTTCTAATGATGTAAATTTTGTGAAGATCCAACGGTTAGATTTTTAGATCTGTGTAAATCAAATCTGAAGAAAAACAGCGCCACGGCCGCGTTATGGCCCGAAGCGTCGTTTTGAATAAACTGGATATTTTAAAATAAATAAAAATAGCGATAAATCATTATAAAATATTATAAACGATATGATGTGAAATTTAGAAACTAACTGAAGGTTGGCTAAGTCGAATGGTTTCCTGGGTTTTGATCTGATGTTGGTTTCGGCCTTCGGGGTTAATATTTGGGAAATCATTCTCTTACTGATTGACGGTTAGTGACTAATGAATTGGAATGATGCGTATGTAGTGTTTGTGTAGCACTTGTTCATTATATACACGAGTTGTTCAGAAAGGCCGGGTTTATCCCATTCTGAATAACCGAAACGATGATAAGAAATCGAAGATGAAGACGGTGGTGGAAGACTGGAGATCTTCACCTCGTTTGGATGGTAACTGATGTCCTAATCGGGAGGCATCCCGAAATATGGATAATGAGTGGTGATCGTCCAGACGTACGTGGAGGTCGATGGGTTTGCGAGGTATATAGTGCCTCCGGTTTCGTTCAGACCTAGAACGGACTTGTAGATGGATGGTGTGTCTGACATTGGAATTTATTCTGTGTGATTGATAGCCATCAGTTACACGGTGTGAATTGCCTGTGTGGCGTGCTAAGATGCAGTGATCAGGACTTCTGTTGAAAAGCAAAGTTTTGTGATTGATGATCAAAGCACCGCCTGTGTGGCGTAGCTTTGTGTAAAACGTGAATTCGCGAGCCTTACACCTCGGTATGAACCAGAAACGGGAGAGGACCTCAGGGAGGACATGCGTTTCTTTCTAGCTAGAAGTGGCGTCAGTGGTTTTACACGCCCTGACGAGTTTGACTAATGTGGTTGTTACTGTTGCGAGCGCCTCGGTTAGATCTGACGATCCGGGTCCGATGGAGTCATTCGTTGGCTCATTTACGCCCCATAGGGCGGGGAAACGTAGCGTTCAGGAATTTTAATCCACATCGGTGGACCGACCCTGTCGCTCCAAAGGCTTGACTGAGTACTTGCCTGAGGCTCGGGCTAGAGAGTCTCGAAGTCGGAAAGGAATTTCTTTTGTCTTGGTTCATGACGGAAATCCAATTTCCAAATACGTGACTGTGCGGTTTTGATTGTATATATATATATATGGCGACATGATATATGGTACCCATGCCGTCTATGATTGATAGTTATGATTGAAATTGTTTTTGAAACATATAAACACTAGTAATAATATCAAATGCTTTTGTTTTATTCGTATCAAGCATATTTTGGCCATTATAAGGTAAAACTCTATTTTAAATGTGATGGAGTAAACCCGATGGAGTAAACCCGTTCCACGAAAGTGGCGTGGTCCTGTGCTTAGCCATATTTTAAATGTGTTGAGTAGATTTCTCATACCAGTCCCATGACTGACTCGTAGTTTGTTTCACTTTCAAACTCGGGTGCCCCATTTTCCACACGGGTAGCCTTGTATTCAGGTTTTAGCTGGCTTTCTATGGATAGCTGGAGCTGAAGATGGATTCTTCATTTACTTTTTATGCTGTTCAGCTCCTATTGTACATTATGTTTGTTTTCCGCTGTAGACATTTATGTATAGCTGAACTGTATTTGTACTAAGTATGATCCTGTATACTGTGTAACTCTGATGATTACGTTTATCCAGTATATTCTATTGTGCATTATCTGGTGTATTTATTTATTTCTGTTCTGCTATTATATGTTTATGTGTTATATTCCAAAGATTACCCTTGCCACCGTCAGTACGGGGTTTGGGGTAGTCACATTCAAGAACCGATATTAAATCTTATATCAAAACACATCCCTCTTATCTTGTTTGTTTAAAATATAGCCTTATAGATCTCCTTACTCTTTTTGGAAGTTTCTCTTTTTAATTATTTTCTTACTAAACATTCCTTTTATTACACTCGACTTATTAAAATAACTTCGGTTTAAACTGGATTGTCATTACAAAATCTATTTTTAACTTCGTTTACCAAGCTCGATTTCAATCCCTTTTCCATTCTCCTATCTTTTGGGAAATCCCTTTTCAATTCCCTTAACTTAATTCCATTTTCAGGTATTCCCAATTCAAAACAACGCTTTAATCTCACATTCCCTTTATAACTATGTTTATACATCTCAGGTTTAACCTAAACCCCTCAAAACAATTACTTACTTAAATTTATCTCATTTAAGAAGTAACAAATCAAACTGAACAAATAATTTACTTTTACATTTATTATTGTAAAATCAGTTTTATTTACAAAGATAAATAATAAAAATCTCTTTTAAAATCTTCTTTAAATTAACCAATTATTCGTCCGGTCATTTGTTTTAGTTTATTAACAACAAACTAATAAAAAGGTCTAACTTTGTTACAATGGTCGACTCGGTCACTTCAAAACACGATTATTTCTTTATCTACCTCCAGTTAATTCCTTCTTTAAATTAATTAAAATATAATTAATTTAAATAACTTCGTTTAATTGTTAACTTGACATGATTAATGAAATACTTAACCCTAGGTTATTACTTGCTCGTTTGTTTATAATTCTTATCAACATAAAAATTTTGGTTTGTAAAACAATTTCATAATTCCTTATAAACTTTAAATAAATAAATAATTAAATATTTATTTCCTTTATAAATAACCTTTACTCAAAGTACTCCCTTTAAAAACCTATTTCAGTTATAAAATATATTTATAACTTCAATATTGTTGATTCGCCACCGATAAAATCCATATTTTAAAAATCGGTTGATTTCTAGATCATGTGTTGCCAATTACTCAACCCATACCATCCATTGGTTAATATCAGAATATGGTTCAACAATTAACAATAATCAATTATTCCTTTTTATTTGACTAATAATTTCTATAACAATCATCAATCAATCAACAGCCAATCCAAACCATTCACACAATTTCAAACACGTTTATAAACATGACTAATCAAGGGAAATATCTTTATTCGAGTCAAATCAAAATGATTGGTATTTTCCTGAGATTAAACGACCATTTAATTTCAATTGTTGAGTCAACAATGAATATATTTAACTAGCAAACAGTCAACCACTAACAACTAGAACACGCAAAATAAAAACCCAATTTATATAAAATATAAATGGGGAGAGCTGAGTGAGTTTAACTCACCTTGATTTAAATATGTCGATAAATAGTCTGGTTTCTAGTCAAATTAAATTGACGTTTAATTCGAATAAAAATTCCAGTTACTTCAGATCCGGACTAGACCTGCTCCATCTCGAAGTTCTCGTCTCCACGGCCCCAACGAGACTGACGCGCTTGAATCGGATAATGTATGTATGAAATATCGTAAAAACAACTTGATGAAGTAATTTAATTATTAAAACATGAATTTATATTTAAATTTAGTCGGGCCTTTACCTTTAAATCGTTTGGCCCAAAACAACCCGACCAGCTTCTACTTTAATACCCTTGCCCGTCCGTCTCTCTTTCATTTCTTCAGCCGCCTCCTCAAAATTGATCTCAAAACCGAAAACAAACCCTAATCCTCTTTTGATTTCAGCCACAAATCGAAGCTTGGTGGCGTTGCTACCCCTTTCTGCGCCTTTCCACTTCCATCGTCCCTTCGCTCTCCTTCTTCCGCCGATCCACAGAACCCCCAAGCAACCCCCTTCAGCAACTACTTGTCGATCAACCCCAAACCCCCCCAGAACGAAGCAGCTTCCTCCCTCAAATTAAGCTAAGTTTTTCTTTTACGATTTCAGCAATATTTTTTTTGGTTTTTTTTCTGATTTTTTTTCGAATTGTTCTTGAATTGGATGATTGGGTGAATGCATTCATTTATAGTTGCGGTCTTGATTGGGATAAGATGAACATTTATCAGTGGCCACGAATTGTTATTTCTATCCAAATTCGAATCTGTAGGTTAGATTCTGGTTTGGATTTAGTATAGGATTTCCAGTACATGTTGCCCTGTTCGAAATGGATTTTGATCTAACTGGTTAGGTGATAGTGATGTTATGTATTGTTAATTCAATTACAGACATTTGAATCTGCTTTTAGATTTTGTGCTTAGATTTTAAAATATACGAAAAACTGTGATGAGCTTTACTATTCATACATGTGATTTTACTGTTCGATAAAGATTTGATAAATATGCATGTTAGTTCTTCTTAGCTGTTTTTTTTCTTTTTCTCCTTTCCCATTTTTCCACTGTTCTTGAAAGAACAAGACATGTCGAATTTTGAAATGAATATGCATTGATTTTAGCTGTAAGGTTTGCTTTGAGTTGTTTCAAATCAAATTTAGTGATTTGAAATTGTATGCTAGATTTAAAACCTATAGTGTAGCTTGATATGAATTGTTTATATGAAACCACTGTGTATATTAGCTGTTTCGATCTGTTATGCATAGGAATTTGGTGTATTGTCAATTCTATCTGTGTGTTAGATTTCTGTTCGGGTTCAACTAATACAAGTGTGGCAAAGACAGTTTATTCATGTATTTAGTATTGAAAATGAGTTAAACTGCTAACATTTTAACCATGTTGAAAGTATTGGAAAATGTAACGACCCAGGTTTTCCAGTTATTTGAATTCGAATATTTAAATTGGTTTAAATATTTATTTGGAAATATGAATAGATTTAATATTGGATTCATTTATAAAACGAAGAATAAACGTTTATATTTATATTTAATATAAAACGAACTCGAAACTGCGCGGTAGTTCGTAGAATTGAATTTCAACTTCAATTGATTATACCGAATCCATGTTAAGTCGGATTTCGTCGAAACAAGAAGTGTCTGAATCTAATTGATAATAATTTTCTAGTGAAGCAGAAAAATCGAGATTTCATCGTGTATATTGTGAGATATGGCCTAATCAAAATTTAAAATAGTCGCTGTAGAATCGTTTATCGACCGTAACGGTTTATTCAATATAACTAGATATCGGTTTCGAATTTAGACAAGGTTCTTTTGAGACATAGTGATAATTTAATTTTTAGAATTTTACTGTAATTTTTAATTAATTAAATAAACAACTTTTTATTCGGAGTATTTTACACCCTGTGTCAACATTTTGGGGTTTCACAATAGAAGTTAAACTACCAATATTATTATATTTTTGGGATTGTGGCCCATCGCTCGACACGATCATATTTTTATTTCTGTCTATGACCGTCTGTATGTGAACAAAATTCTATGCATCAGGGTACCATATTAAAATAAAACTAACAGTCTACATTAAATAGCGTGTAAAGTAAAATATATCCCAAGTGAATCTAACTCACGTTTGCCACTCTCTATATTTCGGTGTAGTCTATGAATCTAACTCACGTTTGCCACTCTACCCTATGAAAATCCAAAAAAAAACACGTACATACTGTGCGAAATCGGTTCACCCCGTAATAACCAAGGGACAAGAAAACACAGCTTCTTTTCAAAACGTCAGCAGCAGTGCAAAAGGAAAACTACAGCAGACCTAATTCCCTACTTTTTCACAGCTAAGATGAATACCGTGGAGACAAAGTAAAAATAAACAATTTCTTTTACTTTCTTGGCAGCCAAAATAAACACGTGATGCCCACGTTTTCCCTATCTATAAATACACAGTGCGTCTCCATTTTCCTTACTGTGCTTTTAAGTTCTAACCGATACCCTTTTCTATGAAAAATCAAAACCGTATATACAAAAAAAAAATGAAGAATAAGCAAACGTGGGAACCAATAGTGAATGTGGGAACCAATAGTGGACTGGGGAAGAAATACAAAGGGTGATGGACGTGATGCTATAGGGGTGGCGGTTCAAACAAAAAGAAGGGGGAGGATACAGCGAGTTTCAGGGGAGGGAAACTGAGAAACATGCGGTGAAGAATGTGTGGGGAAGCTTTAGCAAGTAAAATGGAAAGCAGGACAAAGTCTTGTAGCATGCGGATTCTTGGGAACGTGGGCAAAGGGTGATGGGCCTTTGGGCTTTCAAAAAAAAAAAAACGCAAGTATGAAGAAAAGAAAGGGACGCACCTGGGAAGAAAAAGGAAATGCACGAGGAAGTAGCACGTGCGATGGATGAAAACAGGTGGTTAGAATCTTGCTTCCGTGGACTGTTAATTCAAAGGTAAGCGCAATCTAAATCATAATTAAAGTTCAGTTTTCATTTCATAATTCATACGTATAGGCAAAACGTTAGGAGGGTTCAGCCTTCTTACAGTGCATACGGGTTTGTGGGTTTAAGAAGAAGGACATGGGCTGTTTACACGGTGGGCTTTCGGGCTTTGAGAGCTGTGGTACTGTGCAAGGGCGGGTGGGCAGATAGAAGGATTGGCCTAGTTCAAAGAACTGACGTGGGGAAGAATACTATATTATGGGAAGGGAACATGATAAATGAAGTGGTGGTAAGTTCAGTTGCAAACAAATATGGGGATGTGAGCTTATGGATAAAGAATCCGACAAACCAAGGGACGTTGAGATCATGTCGGCGAACAATACAATCTAAAGCTGGTTGGGTCAGCACCGGAAGCTACCAAGATGTTTGATAAAATTAAACGGATGTTTTATTGAAGCGAAGCGTTTTAGTGAGGGGAGAAAATCAGGTGAGTTAAACTCACTCAGTTACCCTATTTATTATTTTTATAAATTGGGTTTATTGCTTGTGTGCTATGTTTGCTAGTTGATTTGGTTGATTTAATGGTTGTTTGGTTATTTGCTATACTATTTAAATTAAACATTGTTTAATTTAAAAATAATGACATCGTTATTTTTTAACGATGATTTTCCAAACAAGGTAACTTACCTTGATGGTTACGTTTATAACAATATAAACGTATTGAATTGGATGCCTGATTGATTATTTTAGTGGACCGCTATCAGACGAACTGATTGTTTGTTTGCATATGATCCTTATATGAACTGTTTAACCGACATGATTGGGTTATTGACTTAGTGGTGGTTTGTTGAATCTAAATTCAACATTTATTCGGTTATTAACCGATGTGCGATATTGGTTGAGAAATTTATAGCAGATGGCCAAAATAAAAACTGTTTTATAAAGATCGATTTACCGTCAAGTGCATCGGTAAAAATGAAGTAATTTATTCTATAATTGAATATAGATTTTTAAATATATTATTTTTAAATGAAGTTTACAAATAAAAGAAATAACCCAATTCTATTTGTATATTGTGGGTTTAACCAACAATCACTATTTTAACACCAAAATGGACCGTGTGCGAAGCACGTGCTTTATCTTTTATAGAGCTAATTCTTGTATTAAGGAGATTTGTAAGCAAGTGTGAAACGATTATTAATTGTTTTTTTTGTAACAATTAAAAATAAGATTTATTTTGAAATGGATTATTTAAATTAATAATATTATTTATTAGTTTAAAGGAAAAGATGAGTAGAATTGATCAACAAATTTATCTTATGTTAAAGTCGACCAAGCCAATTGTTATAACGACAGTTGATTATTAAGTTAAATAAATTTGAGCAGATTTATCCAATAAAATGACTTTAGCAAAGGGTGTTTGACTTAATAAGAAAAGGAAATTTGATATTTATCCAAGTTAACGATTAAGTTAATTGTTTATTTAAGTAATCGTAGTTATAATGAATTATGATTAGATTTCAAAAGAAGTGTGAACGGCTTTATATTCTAAACCAGATTTGTTAAATTAAGTTATAAAAGAGATTTCTAAGCAAAGGCGATAAGCCTAAGATAACTGTTTGAATTAAGAAAGGAAATCGAGGCGAAAGGGGTTTGTATTAAACCAAAGTTGTGCAAACAAGTATATAAAAAGGGATCGGAAGTTAAAACGTTAATTTTAGATTAACGCTACTTTATAATGGCATTAAGTGAAATGAGCGAGTTTGAAATAAGATTTCCCAGAAGGAATAAATGGATTCTTGTAATTGAATAGAGAAAAGGATTGAGTAATGGGATTTGTAATGATTTAAAGAAGTTAAAGTTTAAATATGGATATTTTATTTATCATTTACTAAATCAATATATTAGTGATAAATTTGAAAGGAAGATTTCCAAGATGAGAAGATTTATAAAAAAAACCATATATTAAATGAAATAGTGAAACGGAAATTTCTGATATCGAAATGAATATGAGATTATGAATTACAATTCATATTTACCTTAAGATAAGAGTGTTGTTGATCAAGGTCTGAGAGGTAATTAAAATACCCCAACTTGAACGACTTCAGGATTATCGAAGGATGGTATTTATTGTAATAAGGAAGACGTAAGAAGTAATTGATTTTGAGAAAATAGTAGTGAAACATTATTTGAAGTGTTTAGAAATATACATAATGAGATGCCTTAAGAAAAGGGAATAAAATGATTTGAGAATATTATGTTATCTTATTGGCCAAGTGATGCTGTGTTCTGAACCAATGAATCTATTTTATTTATGATTGTTTATTTTGATAGTTAAATAACCAACTATCAAAATCTGGCCCTACGTTATTGGTATGGAAAGACTGGGATCGAATTTATATTCGAAAACCATTCCGGCCAATAAATACGAATACGTCGAAGATGCTGATCGAGATGGAGCAAATTGAAGACCGTTGATCTTCATAAACGGAAGGATTACTTATAATCTCTGGTTGATCCCCAGAGATATACTGCGATTCTGTCGTGGCTGAAATCTACGGGTTGCAAGGACTACTCGCTACTGATCTATAGGGTGATTCCTAGGATGCAGTAGGAGGGTGCCTTCGGTTCATCCTGTTCCTGGATGACGTGTATGAATGGATGTCTGACAGAGTATTTCTAGAAAGGTCACGTACATTGATTTCTTCAACCGTACCAAGAGTGGAAGCGGAGAAGGAAACTTCTTTTAGCTGACACATAAAGTATTGTTGTGGACGTCAATTAGTGATTTCGATCTGACAATGTGGCATTCGAAGTGAATGTGATGTGCTGATTATAAAGGTAAAGCGTGGCCTCAAGCCTCATCAACCGGGAAATGACAAAAATCGGGCAGGCAGCATGGCTATGTGGGTCGCTCCCATTAGGGTGTATAATCACCTATCTAGAGAAATTCCTTTTGTTCTTTAATCTATCGATTCTGCCCATTCGGGAACGGTGGTTTGAGTCCAACCGTTGGTGATATACATTCGATACACTCAAGCGAAATGAGTGGTCGGTCATGTGAGGGCCGGGTTGCAAGACGTTCTTGTTGAACCCAGGTGTATTTGCCTCTAGAGATACATCATCGGAAGGTGGTCCCATACCTTGTCAAGGTCGGAATCCAATCTCCAATAAGCGCCTGCGGTTTTTGTTTGTATACTATATATGTAGAGCGTGAGATGCAAGCGTTCTACTAGATTCTATTTACTTGTATTTAGACATTATTATAATATCAGAAAAGATATTGATTTCAAAAAAGTATTTTGGGTTATCGTAAGGTAAAAACCGTCCGTGTTTATGTGTGGATTCGGTCTTACGATTATCCTTTTCTTTCGAAAAGATTTTCGAACCTTAAAATCAAGTTGGATGATCCCCTTAATACTGTGCGAGTTTTACTCACTCTGGTTCACCAGACTGACCCGGTGTTTTGCAAATGCTCGGGTTAGACCGGGGTGTACAGGTTCAGGTTACCAGATGATTTGAAGTCCATAGACGAGCCGAAGGAGTTCAGACGTATGATGATTCAACCGTTATTATTCCGCTGTGTGTTACATATTTGAGGACAGACTATTATAACTGTCCAGGTGAATTGCTGTACTCTGATGTGGTAAGTATTATTTCAAGCTCTTTATAAAGTTTATTTAATATTATATTTTGTTCCGCTGCGAAGTGAGACTCTGTGTTGTGGTGATTCTTCTCCTTCTTCTATTCTAACATTTCTTTCTTTCTTTTCTCACCCTCTAACTTCTTTCTCCTAGCTTTCTGGGTTTTCGGTACTTGAGTTTTGGACACGGTTGGTATTAGTGTCGAGATTCGAGTGTCGAAATTCCCGGGTCGCTACAGTTGGTATCAGAGCAATGGTTTAGGAATAACCTTGGCTCTGTGGAGTAACTCGATAGAGATAGGGTTATTAATACCCTAGATCGAGTTGAGTGTATAGATACGAGAGCGCGTATTTGTAAATTTTATATAAAAATGTTTTATATTGTGTTGTTTGATCGGTTCAAGTTGAACTGACGAATTGATACAATATTGTTTTGTAAACTGGGTAGATGAAATAATTTTTCCCAAAATATATTTTCATATATGAAGGAAATAATTTTATCAAATTATTGAGGATAATGGGGTATTTGATTGATTTGAGTGAATTCTAATTGGATTATAAATTTGACCGGTTATATAAAATCAAAAGGGAATTAAATTACGGGATTTGTGAGTGAGAACTTTAAATTGGAATTAAATAAATTAGAATTCATCTCAAAGATAAGTTGAATGAAATTTGAGAGGAGAAGGGATTGACTTGGCTGCGTTGATAGTGCATTATTTGTTTATTGGATGTTAGATTGAATTAATAAAATTCATGAATAACTAAATGAATTGAAAACGAAAAGGATAAATTATTTGTATAACAAATTTGAATAAAATCACTAATAAAATGAAACCAGATGATTTAATCCTGTAATGGATATTTGCAATATATCGAGTCAAGTGTAGGATTGGAAAGAGAAAGAGCTGTTAGTTGATTTGCCTCGTGACTAGAGTATTGACGACCCGACAAATAGGTAAACCTGAATATACTGATTTGGGTTTGATTTCCATACCCATGGGTTGGGTAGACACTTGGCTTTGTTTTCTTTTGATCGATGGGAAGCCCGAAAGGCGAGTTGTAGTTATTTGGATCGAACAGTACAGAAGAGGTGCTGACGAATTTTTCGGAAATTTTTAAACTTAGGAATTATTTTGATAATGTTTTAATGCTAATTATTTTGAAAATAATTGAGTTTGAATCATTCTTCTTTACTTAGCAATTTCGAGGACGAAATTTATTTAGGGGGGGAAGAATGTAACGACCCAGGTTTTCCAGTTATTTGAATTCGAATATTTAAATTGGTTTAAATATTTATTTGGAAATATGAATAGATTTAATATTGGATTCATTTATAAAACGAAGAATAAACGTTTATATTTATATTTAATATAAAACGAACTCGAAACTGCGCGGTAGTTCGTAGAATTGAATTTCAACTTCAATTGATTATACCGAATCCATGTTAAGTCGGATTCCGTCGAAACAAGAAGTGTCTGAATCTAATTGATAATAATTTTCTAGTGAAGCAGAAAAATCGAGATTTCATCGTGTATATTGTGAGATATGGCCTAATCAAAATTTAAAATAGTCGCTGTAGAATCGTTTATCGACCGTAACGGTATATTCAATATAACTAGATATCGGTTTCGAATTTAGACAAGGTTCTTTTGAGACATAGTGATAATTTAATTTTTAGAATTTTACTGTAATTTTTAATTAATTAAATAAACAACTTTTTATTCGGAGTATTTTACACCCTGTGTCAACATTTTGGGGTTTCACAATAGAAGTTAAACTACCAATATTATTATATTTTTGGGATCGTGGCCCATCGCTCGACACGATCATATTTTTATTTCTGTCTATGGCCGTCTGTATGTGAACAAAATTCTATGCATCAGGGTACCATATTAAAATAAAACTAACAGTCTACATTAAATAGCGTGTAAAGTAAAATATATCCCAAGTGAATCTAACTCACGTTTGCCACTCTCTATATTTCGGTGTAGTCTATGAATCTAACTCACGTTTGCCACTCTACCCTATGAAAATCCAAAAAAAAACACGTACATACTGTGCGAAATCGGTTCACCCCGTAATAACCAAGGGACAAGAAAACACAGCTTCTTTTCAAAACGTCAGCAGTAGTGCAAAAGGAAAACTACAGCAGACCTAATTCCCTACTTTTTCACAGCTAAGATGAATATAGTGGAGACAAAGTAAAAATAAACAATTCCTTTTACTTTCTTGGCAGCCAAACTAAACACGTGATGCCCACGTTTTCCCTATCTATAAATACACAGTGCGTCTCCATTTTCCTTACTGTGCTTTTAAGTTATAACCGATACCCTTTTCTATGAAAAATCAAAACCGTATATACAAAAAAAGAAGAAGAAGAATAAGCAAACGTGGGAACCAATAGTGAATGTGGGAACCAATAGTGGACTGGGGAAGAAATACAAAGGGTGATGGACGTGATGCTATAGGGGTGGCGGTTCAAACAAAAAGAAGGGGGAGGATACAGCGAGTTTCAGGGGAGGGAAACTGAGAAACATGCGGTGAAGAATGTGTGGGGAAGCTTTAGCAAGTAAAATGGAAAGCAGGACAAAGTCTTGTAGCATGCGGATTCTTGGGAACGTGGGCAAAGGATGATGGGCCTTTGGGCTTTCGAAAAAAAAAACGCAAGTATGAAGAAAAGAAAGGGACGCACCTGGGAAGAAAAAGGAAATGCACGAGGAAGTAGCACGTGCGATGGATGAAAACAGGTGGTTAGAATCTTGCTTCCGTGGACTGTTAATTCAAAGGTAAGCGCAATCTAAATCATAATTAAAGTTCAGTTTTCATTTCATAATTCATACGTATAGGCAAAACTTTAGGAGGGTTCAGCCTTTTTACAGTGCATACGGGTTTGTGGGTTTAAGAAGAAGGACATGGGCTGTTTACACGGTGGGCTTTCGGGCTTTGAGAGCTATGGTACTGTGCAAGGGCGGGTGGGCAGATAGAAGGATTGGCCTAGTTCAAAGAACTGACGTGGGGAAGAATACTATATTATGGGAAGGGAACATGATAAATGAAGTGGTGGTAAGTTCAGTTGCAAACAAATATGGGGATGTGAGCTTATGGATAAAGAATCCGACAAACCAAGGGACGTTGAGATCATGTCGGCGAACAATACAATCTGAAGCTGGTTGGGTCAGCACCAGAAGCTACCGAGATGTTTGATAAAATTAAACAGATGTTTTATTGAAGAGAAGCATTTTAGTGAGGGGAGAAAATCAGGTGAGTTAAACTCACTCAGTTACCCTATTTATTATTTTTATAAATTGGGTTTATTGCTTGTGTGCTATGTTTGCTAGTTGATTTGGTTGATTTAATGGTTGTTTGGTTATTCGCTATACTATTTAAATTAAACGTTGTTTAATTTAAAAATAATGACATCGTTATTTTTTAACGATGATTTTCCAAACAAGGTAACTTACCTTGATGGTTACGTTTATAACAATATAAACGTATTGAATTGGATGCCTGATTGATTATTTTAGTGGACCGCTATCAGACGAACTGATTGTTTGTTTGCATATGATCCTTATATGAACTGTTTTACCGACATGATTGGGTTATTGACTTAGTGGTGGTTTGTTGAATCTGAATTCAACATTTATTCGGTTATTAATCGATGTGCGATATTGGTTGAGAAATTTATAGCAGATGGCCAAAATAAAAACTGTTTTATAAAGATCGATTTACCGTCAAGTGCATCGATAAAAATGAAGTAATTTATTCTATAATTGAATATAGATTTTTAAATATATTATTTTTAAATGAAGTTTACAAATAAAAGAAATAACCCAATTCTATTTGTATATTGTGGGTTTAACCAACAATCACTATTTTAACACCAAAATGGACCGTGTGCGAAGCACGTGCTTTATCTTTTATAGAGCTAATTCTTGTATTAAGGAGATTTGTAAGCAAGTGTGAAACGATTATTAATTGTTTTTTTTTGTAACAATTAAAAATAAGATTTATTTCGAAATGGATTATTTAAATTAATAATATTATTTATTAGTTTAAAGGAAAAGATGAGTAGAATTGATCAACAAATTTATCTTATGTTAAAGTCGACCAAGCCAATTGTTATAACGACAGTTGATTATTAAGTTAAATAAATTTGAGCATATTTATCCAATAAAATGACTTTAGCAAAGGGTGTTTGACTTAATAAGAAAAGGAAATTTGATATTTATCCAAGTTAACGATTAAGTTAATTGTTTATTTAAGTAATCGTAGTTATAATGAATTATGATTAGATTTCAAAAGAAGTGTGAACGGCTTTATATTCTAAACCAGATTTGATAAATTAAGTTATAAAAGAGATTTCTAAGCAAAGGCGATAAGCCTAAGATAACTGTTTGAATTAAGAAAGGAAATCGAGGCGAAAGGGGTTTGTATTAAACCAAAGTTGTGCAAACAAGTATATAAAAAGGGATCGGAAGTTAAAACGTTAATTTTAGATTAACGCTACTTTATAATGGCATTAAGTGAAATGAGCGAGTTTGAAATAAGATTTCCCAGAAGGAATAAATGGATTCTTGTAATTGAATAGAGAAAAGGATCGAGTAATGGGATTTGTAATGATTTAAAGAAGTTAAAGTTTAAATATGGATATTTTATTTATCATTTACTAAATCAATATATTAGTGATAAATTTGAAAGGAAGATTTCCAAGATGAGAAGATTTATAAAAAAAACCATATATTAAATGAAATAGTGAAACGGAAATTTTTGATATCGAAATGAATATGAGATTATGAATTACAATTCATATTTACCTTAAGATAAGAGTGTTATAGATCAAGGTCTGAGAGGTAATTAAAATACCCCAACTTGAACGACTTCAGGATTATCGAAGGATGGTATTTATTGTAATAAGGAAGACGTAAGAAGTAATTGATTTTGAGAAAATAGTAGTGAAACATTATTTGAAGTGTTTAGAAATATACATAATGAGATGCCTTAAGAAAAGGGAATAAAATGATTTGAGAATATTATGTTATCTTATTGGCCAAGTGATGCTGTGTTCTGAACCAATGAATCTATTTTATTTATGATTGTTTATTTTGATAGTTAAATAACCAACTATCAAAATCTGGCCCTACGTTGTTGGTATGGAAAGACCGGGATCGAATTTATATTCGAAAACCATTCCGGCCAACAAATACGAATACGTCGAAGATGCTGATCGAGATGGAGCAAATTGAAGACCGTTGATCTTCATAAACGGAAGGATTACTTATAATCTCTGGTTGATCCCCAGAGATATACTGCGATTCTGTCGTGGCTGAAATCTACGGGTTGCAAGGACTACTCGCTACTGATCTATAGGGTGATTCCTAGGATGCAGTAGGAGGGTGCCTTCGGTTCATCCTGTTCCTGGATGACGTGTATGAATGGATGTATGACAGAGTATTTCTAGAAAGGTCACGTACATTGATTTCTTCAACCGTACCAAGAGTGGAAGCGGAGAAGGAAACTTCTTTTAGCTGACACATAAAGTATTGTTGTGGACGTCAATTAGTGATTTCGATCTGACAATGTGGCATTCGAAGTGAATGTGATGTGCTGATTATAAAGGTAAAGCGTGGCCTCAAGCCTCATCAACCGGGAAATGACAAAAATCGGGCAGGCAGCATGGCTATGTGGGTCGCTCCCATTAGGGTGTATAATCACCTATCTAGAGAAATTCCTTTTGTTCTTTAATCTATCGATTCTGCCCATTCGGGAACGGTGGTTTGAGTCCAACCGTTGGTGATATACATTCGATACACTCAAGCGAAATGAGTGGTCGGTCATGTGAGGGCCGGGTTGCAAGACGTTCTTGTTGAACCCAGGTGTATTTGCCTCTAGAGATACATCATCGGAAGGTGGTCCCATACCTTGTCAAGGTCGGAATCCGATCTCCAATAAGCGCCTGCGGTTTTTGTTTGTATACTATATATGTAGAGCGTGAGATGCAAGCGTTCTACTAGATTCTATTTACTTGTATTTAGACATTATTATAATATCAGAAAAGATATTGATTTCAAAAAAGTATTTTGGGTTATCGTAAGGTAAAAACCGTCCGTGTTTATGTGTGGATTCGGTCTTACGATTATCCTTTTCTTTCGAAAAGATTTTCGAACCTTAAAATCAAGTTGGATGATCCCCTTAATACTGTGCGAGTTTTACTCACTCTGGTTCACCAGACTGACCCGGTGTTTTGCAAATGCTCGGGTTAGACCGGGGTGTACAGGTTCAGGTTACCAGATGATTTGAAGTCCATAGACGAGCCGAAGGAGTTCAGACGTATGATGATTCAACCGTTATTATTCCGCTGTGTGTTACATATTTGAGGACAGACTATTATAACTGTCCAGGTGAATTGCTGTACTCTGATGTGGTAAGTATTATTTCAAGCTCTTTATAAAGTTTATTTAATATTATATTTTGTTCCGCTGCGAAGTGAGACTCTGTGCTGTGGTGATTCTTCTCCTTCTTCTATTCTAACATTTCTTTCTTTCTTTTCTCACCCTCTAACTTCTTTCTCCTAGCTTTCTGGGTTTTCGGTACTTGAGTTTTGGACACGGTTGGTATTAGTGTCGAGATTCGAGTGTCGAAATTCCCGGGTCGCTACAGAAAAAGAAACTCTTAATGATAAATGATCCAGATTCACTTTCCCTTTTTACATCTGAGTGCATGTAAATGATCAGTAGAGGTGAAAATCAGAGCATTAACATATGAAGTAGATAAAACCATAATGCCTTCGGAGGATGGAGTATTTTCCCTGTAATATCTTGGTAGTAACAACTATATAATATAATCCCAATTTAAGCCAAGCATACTTAAACTATAATGTGGATCGCATTCAACATCGTCAAGCGTGCACATATTCTATTATCGCATATTTTTTTCTATAATGCATTACTTAATAATTTGAATACTTAAGCACTATTATTTGTTAATAGTTAATTTATGTTCTTTCTATTATTTGTTATCTTCTCAGACATGTTTCTCTGTTAAGGTTTATGACCAATATAACTTTTCTTAATGTTGATTCTTTTATAATCTTTCCTGCAGGCGCGTGGAGAGTGCTTTGGGAGGATAACCATTGGAGCTATGGTATCCAGTACCATTTTTTTCGTATTGTATACTCTTTTTTTTTTAGCTGCTAAGCTATGCATTGTCTCTTTCTTTAGCTGTGCAACTGTGCTTATAGGGAAATGGTGTGCTACTATTTCTTGAATGAAACAGGTTATGCTGAAATGTATATTTGAAATGAATTATTTTGTCCCTTTTGTTTCTTTTTATTGTACAGACAAGAGTATTTGTACAAATAATATATGAATACGCATGCGTTGTTTTCTTTCTATTCTTTAAGTTGTTCAAGATGTATAAACATTACAAGCTATATAGATTTGATGTTTAAAAAAAATACATATATTTTGCTGTTTATAGTACCGTTTCTTAGCTGTTTATTTTGTTGTAATTACGGCGACGTGGTGTATTGCTGTTTCATGAAAGAAACAAGTCGTGACATCGAAATTTATAATGAATATTTTTTTCTTCCTTGTACATTCTTTTTTACATTTGTATATGACTTTCTTATGTACAGCCACGTTTTCATATATTATATGTTTCGATTCTAGTTTTTATCATGTTCCAGTTTCATATTGTACATTTCCAGTTTTCCATGTTATATATATTCCAGTTGCATGTTGAATACAATGGAGCAGTTTTGGTTTGTTGTACAAGTATGTGGTATATTCGGGTTTTATTTGTTTTGCTGTGCCAGGTGAAAACGTTGATGGAAATATACATATACATTAAATTCAAAAAGCTAAATTTAATGAAAATAAATAAATCATCGTATTTACAACAACTTCAATTTTATTCAGTATAATTTTCAAACTTGACATAAAAATTCTGGTTTTAAATAATATTCCAATTTAAATAGGAGAAAAATCCGGGACGTTACAATTAATCTTAATTATTAGTCTTTACATTAATCCCTACTCATTTGCTTATCATAATAATTAACTTTATGATGATTAAGATGCAGCATGTGCTTTGCACACTGCATATTTCGGTAAAATTTAACAACTATGATGAGGCGTGTGCATCGCACACGGCAAATTTTGGTAAATGTTGATTGATGGTTTAAAAAAAATCAATATATATCTGTGGTTGGTTTATGTTCATTTCATAAAATTCATTTTAAATAATATATTTAAAATATGTATTTAGTTATAAATAAATTTTATAACTTCATTTCTAACGATTCATCTAACGGTAAATCAATCTTTATAAAACGAGGTATAATTTAGACCATTTACTGCTGATTTCTCAACTTATATCACACATTGGTTAATAATACACAATGTTGAATTCATATTCAACAATCAATTATTAGATCACTAATCCGATCATATCGGTTAAATAGTCCATATAACGATCATATGCAAATAAACAGTCAGTTCAACTGATATCGATCAATCAAAAATAATTCAAGCCATCCAATTTAATTTAAAATATATTTATATTACTATAAACGTAACTAACGGGGTGAGTTACCTCGATTGGAAAAGATCGTTAAAAATAATGATTTTATTTCATTTAAATTAAACAATCGTTTAATTTAAATAATTCAGTTAATATAAATATTATCTGGTAAACATCCAAACAAACATCAATTCAACCATAATTAATAAACATGGCACACAAAGAAAGTAACCCTACGTATAAAAATATAAGAGGGAGAACCGAGTGAGTTTAACTCACCATGATTTGCGTTCGTCGATTTGAATGATTCGTTTTAATTAAATTAACATGTGTTTAATTTAATTAAAAATTTCCAGTAGCTACTAACTCTGATCAAAACAGCTCCAAAATGTCCCGTCTGTTCCTACGGTCCCAACATTTCTTGCTTGATCCAATTCTTCTGATATGTAAGCGATTTATAAACAGTATAAGTTGACGGATTACATTGGGAAAATTAAAATCCTAATTTAACTTAACTTCTTAATTAATATATCTAATTACTTGTTATAGCTAATAGGTTGGTATTACAGTCGTTTTCTCATATATGGCTCATAGCAGTCCAATGACCTCTCCCCCAAATGTCGTGTGTCCCTAATGTTCTGCAATTTCCACATGCTTTAAAACTCCTACACTGTCACTATTATTTTTCTCCATACTGTTGTTCGTTCTCTGGCCATCCTATTTTCATTTTTTTTCTTTTACTTTTTCTTTTACTTTTTCTTTTAAGGTCCATTTGAAAGCCCAGAAGGCCCAAACCTTAGCCCGCCGTTAAACAATAGTCACTCGCATCCAGACATAATCTTCTTCTTCCCGCAATACAAGCCAACCTCCTGAAACAATACTTCCCACTACCTAAGTTTTAGTGCCATTCCTTTCATAACATTCCTACTGACCTGCTACTTCAAAACACAACTCCCTCCCTTTTGTTTAAACTTATGTTGTTCACGTCCATCTCTAGTCATCCATGACATGCCTAGTTATACTGCTTGCCTCCAAAAATTTCCAAAAACATCTCGACCTATTCCCCCATGTCTCCCAACAAATCACCTCGCCTCCAAACTTCTACATGCTATTGCCAACCGTTCATTTTCTTGCTTCCATTTATGCCGCTACTTCTCCGAATTCTCCACCAGTGCAACTTCCTCTCACCGCTCCAACCACGCCCATTGGTGACCACCTAAGCACCTCATTTTCAACTCTACCATCTCGACTTGCGCCCGCCTCTCGACTAGCATATCCATTCCTGTACACACGAAGCTCCATCCCTTCCTCTCTCGCAGTCACATATATAAAACACAGACCCGCTACTGTTCAGTTTCCCACTTCCTGAACAACAAACGTAATGTTCCTCTCCAGATAGTCATGCAAACAAACATCCAAACCTTATCCCTCTTGCCTTCACCCGTTCTTTACATTAATGCCATGCAGTGTCTTGAAACCGCCATTCCTCAACCATTTATCACCTTCGTTTCCTCTTCTACTTTCGTTCAACGGACTACCCTTTCACGAAACACCATCTCACCAGCAAACCGTAAATACCCACTGCATTGGACTGCCCGCACTCAATGTCCCATCACCATGTTGCTTCCATTCGTGCTTCCTCCCTAGTCAAACGTTTCCAGAACTGAAACCAATGCCGAGCTCCTCGTCAAACACTCCACCACCCAGTCACCATCTTCCACAACTCGACATCACCATGTGTGAAGCAACGCACGACTCCCTTTGAACTACAGTAAAAGTTGCGTAAGTTGTTTGCACCAATCCTCATCAAAAATGGTCACGTGAACCTCCATGCTTCCAGGAACATCACAGAAATCTTCAGTTTGCAAATCTAAGCTTCTATCTCACCATGAATCGAACTCCAGGTCACAGTGTTTATAGCGCACTTCAGGAAATGGTGCAAGTAGATTTTTCGAACCAATGGTGGTGTAGAGCTCGGTCTTAGGATCCTGCTGCAACTCGTTTTAGGATTTTTAGCAGAGAAATTATTCTGGAATTAATTTTAGATGTTGCGGTTCATTTGTTGAAAGGGAAAAAGAAGCAAAACGACAACATTTACATACAGGAAGAAGATGTACGACTCACGATTACGTGCGACTGAAGGCATCAAAAATTACGCGCGGCTGAAGGTATCAATAGTTTGGGTGGCAAGGCGCTGTAAGTTTGGCTTGCAAGGAACATATATGTGGGCACTTTTTATTTTGGTTGTTTTCGATCCTATGTCAGGTCATGTTCATATTGTCATGAAGTATCGTTTGTGCATTTTCAACTGTGTTCTAAGTTAACTTCCTGATGGAGATTATTGCTATAAGAAAAACTATTTAACTTTATATGTACATTAAGTGGCATTAATATTTATTACATACATGAAATATATGTCATGTAAGTCTCATTTAAGCCATAGTGTATAATTAGCTTTTAACCAAAGTTAATTGTTTGGATACCGCTATACTATCTCATAGCTCCAAGATTTGGTCATCGCTAATTATTTATGTTTAGACAAACTTTTATATATCTATAGGGTTGTTGAAATTTTGGCTGAAGGTATGTTGATTTTATTATTTAGCGCTCGATTAACTTCAGTATTTTCGAGTGGAACCATATTCACATTATATAGAAATCTTCTTATAATTTATATTAAATAAAAGATATTGTTTATAATCAATAATATCCTAATCTTATTTTACAAAATTCCACTTTAAATGGATTTTGTATATTAAATTGGAGTTCAAAACTCCATATTACGAACTACCACGTTGTTACGAGCTCCTTTTAATAAAAATATAAAATTAAAAGTTTAATCGTTCATTCCATAAATGAAATTCAATATTAAAATCCATTAATATTTGGAATATTATATTTAAAACTTATTTAAATATTCGAATTCAAATAGCCAAAAAATCTGGGTCGTTACATTTTCCCCCCCTTAAAACAATTTTGTCCCCGAAATTACAAAGTAAGAAGAATGCTCTACACCCAATTTATTCACAAATAATTATTTAAAATATATTTAAATATATAATCTCTAGTTTTTAAAATTTATTATCAGTAATATTCTAAGTTTAAAAATTTGATGAAAAATTTTCCAGCACCTTCGCTGCAGCGAACAACTACAACTCGCCACTCCGGCCTCACAAGTCGATCAAAAGAAAACTAAGTCAAGTGATTGCCCAACCAGGGGTGTAAAATCAATCACCCAAATCAATAATATTAAGGTTAACTATTTGTCGGGCAACTCATACTCTGGTCATGAGGCAAATCAACCAACAACTTTTCCTCTTTCCAATCTGCACTTAACTCAATATCCCATGCCAGTAACGGATACAAGGTTAAGTCATTTCTGTTTTATTTCATATTAATTATATTTAAATTCATTACCCTGAAGTTTATTTCTTAGTTTCCAATTCATTTATCTATGGTTAAATTTATTATCCATCCAATCGGTCATCCAATAAACAATCCATAATCAATATAACCAACTCATTATATCTTATCTAACTTATCTTAAGATAAATCGATGATTCATTCAATTCCAATTTAAAGTTCTTATCCACATATCCTATATGTGAAAGTTTTCTTTTGGTCATACTAAACTATTCAAATTCATAATCTCATTTGAGTACCTATTCAAATCAACAAACTCATATCAATAATTTGGTAAAATTATTTCTTTTCTATATAAAAATATATTTTGGGCAAAATTATTTCTACCCACTTTACAAAAAAATATTGTATCAATTTGTCAGTTCAACTCGAACCGATCAAACAACACAATACAAAACATTTGTACAAAAAACTTACAAATACGCTCTCTTATATATACACTCAAACTCGATCTAGGGTATTACTAACCGAATCTCTATCGAGTTACACCACAGAGCCAAGGTTATTACTAAACCTCACTCTGATACCACTGCAAGGAACATGGATTTTCGACCTCGAAAATTGATACTAAAACACCATGTCGAACATTCAGGCATCGAAAACACCATATCGTTATTAGAAATAAATTAGAGGGTGAGATAATAAAGAAAGAAACTTAAGAATAGAAGAATAAGAACAACCAATATAACACAGAGCCTCACATCGCAGCGGAACAAAATATAATATAGAAATAACTTTTATTGGGAGCTTGAAATAATACTTACAACATCAAAGTACATCAATACATATGGACAGTTATAATAACCCATCCTCATATAACACATAGCGGAATAATAATGGTATAACACCATACGTATGAACTCCATCCACGGCTTGTTTTTGGACTTCACGTCATCTGATAACCTGAACCTGTTTGGGGTCTAACCCAAACATTACGAACACTGGGTCAGTCTGGTGAACCAGAGTGAGAAAAAAACTCAGTTAAGTTTAAATACACCCATATTGATTTTAAGGTTCAAAATTCTTTCGAAAGAAAAGGATAATAGTAAGACCAGCCCACACATAAAAACGGATGGTTTTTACCTTACTATAACCCAAAACGTTTTTGAAATCATATCTTAGTCTGATATCATGATAGTGTTTAAATGCAAATAAATAGAATCTAGTAGAACGCTTGCATCTCACGCTCCACATAGATAGTATGCAAACAAAACCACGACCGCTTATTGGAGATTGGATTCCGACTATGACAAGGTATGCGACCTACCGATAGTGTATCACTAGAGAGGAATACACTGGGTTCAATAAGAACGTCTTACAACCTGGCCATACAAGACCGACTACTCATTCTCTTAAGTGTATCGAATATATTGTCACCTATGGTTGCTAGCAACATAACCATTCCCGGGAGATACAGAAGTGAAAAGAAGTAACAAATATGAATATTCTCTAGATGGTGACAATACACCCTAATGGGTGCGACCCACATAGCTATGCTGCCTTTCTGATTTTTGTCATTTCCCGGTTGATGAGGCTTGTGGTTATAATCGACTTTTGGAACATCTGGCCATCATTTTCTTTTGAATCCAGATCGTCCATGCATGTCATCCAGGAACAGGATGAACCAAAGGCGCCCTCCTACCACATCCTAGGAATCACCCCATAGTTCAGTAGCGAGTAGCCCTTGCAATCCATAGATTTCAACCATGACAGAATCACAGTATATCTCTAGGGATCAGCCAGAGATTGTAAGTAACTCTTCCGTTTTATGAAGATCTACGATCTTCAATTGCTCCATCTCGATCAACATCTTTAACGTACTCGTATTTATTGGTTGAAATGGTTTTCGAATATAAATTCGATCCCGGTCATTCTGTACCAATAGCGCATTGGACATGATTTTGATAGTCGGTTATTTAACTATCAAAATAAACAACCATAAAAATAAAACAGATCCACAACATCATTTGGCCATTATACATCAGTTGTAATACCAAAGATAATATATTAGTTTTAATATTTATATATATATATATATATATATTCCCAAAACGTTTTACTTAAATACTTAAAATAAATACCTTAAAATTATCTCCCATTTCTCGTTAACTACTATTTAAAACATTACCGCAACATTGATGGTTACCGATACTTAGAAAATTGATTCCATTTATTATTGTAAAAAATTATTACAAAATCCCTTTTTGTTTCGTTAATTAAAAAAAATCATCACTTATCCTTTCATAATAAACCCATTTTAAATCTCATTTCGTTCTTCGAAATTATCGTTATATTTACACAAATCTCCCTTTTATTTCCTTTACTATGGAAATATCATTTCATATTCTCCAATCCTTCTTCCTTCCGCTAATTTGGAAATGTCATATGCATTTCTTCAAATTCTTTTATTTCCTATACTTTGGAATCTCATTATCTATCCTCAAATCTTTCAAAATGATGTTGCATTATATATTCTCAAAATAATTGTCTCCTAACATCTTTATCATTACAACTAATATCATCTCCCGATAATCCTAAAGTCGTTCAAGTTGGGGTATTCTAATTACCTCTCAGACCTTGATCAACATCATTCTTATCTTAAGATAAATATAAATTGTAATTCATAAACCCGTATTCATTCCAATATCAACAATTATCATTCCACTATTTTATTTAACATGCAGTTTTACAACGCTTCTTACTTTCGAAAACTTCTTTTTAAATATATTATTATTACCAAATTTATTGATTTAGTAACTGATTAAATAAACATTAACCTTTAAACTTTAACGTCTTTAAACTATTTGTTTTATTATCTGGATTTTTTTACAATTCCTATTACCAGATCTTTACAAATTCGATTACAAATATCTTTTCTTTTTAAACCCTTCAATCTTTTCCTCTGGGGAATCTTATCTCAATCTCATACATTTTACTTAAGGCCATCCTTAGGTAACGTTAATTTAAAATTAATGCTTTAACTTCACATCTCTCTTTATAAACTCGTTCATATAACTCTGGTTTAATATCAAATCCTTTCCATCTCAATCCCTTTGCCTATTTCAAATATTAAGCGACCCTCATAATTTTAAGCTTACCGTATTTGGTAAAAATCTCTTTTATGACTTAATTGATCAACTCGGTTTATATATAAACCCATCCAAAATCTCACTTGGAATTCAGTTACATTATAATTTTGATTACCTAAATGATCTTCATTAAGAAATAAATTATTAAAAATTATAATTTTCATTATCATTAATGAGAATAAAATTTCCTTTTTAAAATCTCATTAGGTTAAACAACTATTCGCTAAACTATTGGATTAGATTAATCGGCATAACTAATTTAATTAAATAATCCATTTCAGTTTAAAACTATTGACTTAGTCAATTCTAAAACATGATTAACCTGTTGATAAATTCTAAATCGTCTTTTCATTTGAATAATATAATTAATTTGAATTGTCCCATTTACTTCGATTGTTATTTAAATAACTAATAATTGATCCAAAATAATCCTATTTTAATTGCTACTTAAAACAATTAATCTTAATTATTAGTCTTTACATTAATCCCTACTCATTTGCTTATCATAATAATTAACTTTATAATGATTATGATGCGACACGTGCTTCGCACACTGCATATTTCAGTAAAATTTAACAATTACGATAAGGCGTATGCGTCACACACAACAGATTTTGGTAAATCAATGGTGATTGATGGTTTAAAAAAATCAATATATGTCTATGGATGGTTTATGTTCTTTTCATAAACTTCATTCTAAATAATATATTTAAAATACGTATTTAGTTATAAATAAATTTTATAACTTCATTTCTAACGATTCATCTAATGGTAAATCAATCTTTATAAAATGAGGTATAATATAGACCATCTACTGCTGATTTCTCAACTCATACCACACATTGATTAATAAC
Source organism: Allium sativum (assembly GCA_030737875.1). Lineage (NCBI taxonomy): Eukaryota > Viridiplantae > Streptophyta > Magnoliopsida > Asparagales > Amaryllidaceae > Allium > Allium sativum. The sequence continues at coordinate 559,431,893 of CM060919.1, read as the reverse complement.
AAACAATGTTGAATTCATATTCAACAATCAATTATCAGATCAATAATCCGATCATATCGGTTAAATGGTCCATATAACGATCATATGAAAATAAATAGTTAGTTCAACTGATATCAGTCAATCAAAAATAATTCAAGCCATCCAGTTTAATTTAAATACGTTTATATTATTATGAACGTAACCAACGAGGTGAGTTACCTCGATTGGAAAAGATCATTAAAAATAATGATTTTATTTCATTTAAATTAAACAACCATTTAATTTAAATAATTCAGTTAATATAAATATTATCTGGTAAACATCCAAACAAACATCAATTCAACCATAATTAATAAACATGGCACACAAAGAAAATGACCCTACGTATAAAAATATAAGAGGGAGAACCGAGTAAGTTTAACTCACCGTGATTTGCATTCGTCGATTTGAATGATTCGTTTTAATTAAATTAAACATGTGTTTAATTTAATTAAAAATTTCTAGTAGCCATTAGCTCTAATCAAAACAGCTCCAAAATGTCCCTTCTGTTCCTACGGCCCCAACACTGCTTGCTTGATCCAATTCTGCTGATGTGTAAGCGATTTATAAACAGTATAAGCTGACGGTTTACATTGGGATAATTAAAATCCTAATTTAACTTAACTTCTTAATTAACATTTCTAATTACTTGTTATAGCTTATAGGTTGGTATTACCTTCTTTTTCTCATAAATTGCTCATAGCGGTCCAATGACCTCTCCCCCAAATGCCGCGTACCCCTAACGTTCTATAATTTCCGCATGCTTTAAAACTCCTACACCGTCACTATTATTTTTCCCAATACTGCTGTTCGTTCTCTGGCCATCCTATTTTCATTTTTTTTCTTTTCTTTCTTTTACTTTTTCTTTTAAGGTCCATTTGAAAGCCCAGAAGGCCCAAACCTTAGCCCACCGTTAAACAATAGTCACCGCATCCAGACATAATCTTCTTCTTCCCGCAATACAAGCCAACCTCCTGAAACAATACTTCCCACTGCCTAAATTTTAGGGCCATTCCTTTCATACCATTCCAACTGACCTACAACTTCAAAACACAACTCCCTCCCTTTAGTTTAAACTTATGTTGTTCACGTCCACCTTCAGTCATCCACGCCATGCCTAGTTATACCGCTTGCCTCCAAAAATTTCCACAAACATCTCGCACTGTACCTCCATGTCTCCCTACAAAGCACCTCGCGTCCAAACTTCTACATGCTATCGAAAACCATTCATTTTCTCGCTTCCATTTATACCGCTATTGCTCTGAACTCTCCACCAGGGAAACTTCCTCTCACCGCTCCGAACACGCCCATTGGTGACCACCTCAGCACCTCACCTTCAACTCCACCATCTCGACTTAAGCCCGCCTCTCGACCAGCATCTATATTTCCGTACACACAAAGCTCCATCCCTTCCTCTCTTGCAGTCGCATATATAAAACACAGACCCGCTACGGTTCAGTTTCCCACTTCCTGAACAACAAACATAGTGCTCCCCTCCAGATAGTCATGCAAACAAACCACCAGACCTTGTCCCTCTTGCCTTCACCCGTTCTTTCCATTAATGCCATGCAGTGTCTTGAAACTGCAATTCCTCAACCATTTATCACCCGCGTTTCCTCTCCTACTTCCGTTCAACGGACTACCCTTTAACGAAACACCATCTCACCAGCAAACCGTAAATACCCACAGCATCGGACTACCCGCACACGACATCCTATCATTATGTTGCTTCCATTCGTGCTTCCTCCCTGGTCAACCGTTTCCAGAACTGAAACCAATGCCGAGATCCTCGTCAAACACTTCACCACCCAGTCACCATCTTCCCCAACTCGACATCACCATGTGTGAAGCGACACAACGCTCCCTTCGAACTACAGTAAAAGTTGCGTAAGTTGTTTGCACCAATCCTCACCAAAAATGGTTACGTGAACCTCCATGCTTCTAGGAACATCACAGAAATCTCCAGTTCACAAATCCAAGCTCCTATCTCACCATGAATCGAACCCGAGGTCACAGTGTTTACAGCGGACTTCAGGAAATGACGCACGTAGATTTTTCGAACCAATGGAGGTGTAAAGCTCGGTCTTAGGATCCTACTGCAACTCGTTTTAGGATTTTTAGCGGAGATATTATTATGGAATTAATTTTAGATATTGATGTTCATTTGTTGAAAGGGAAAAAGAAGCGGAACGACAACATTTGTATACAGGGAGAAGACGTGTTACTCACGATTACGTGCGACTGAAGGCATCGAAAATTATGTGCGGCTAAAGGTATCAATAGTTTGGGTGGCAAGGCGCTGCAAGTTTGGCTAGCAAGGAACATGTATGTGGGAACTTGTTATTTTGGTTGTTTTCGATCCTATGTCAGGTCATGTTCATATTGTCATGAAGTATCGTTGGCGCATTTTCAACTGTGTTCTAAGTTAACTTCCTGATGGAGACTAATGCTATAAGAAAAACTATTTAACTTTATATGTATATTAAGTGGCATTAATATTTATTACATACATGAAATATATGTCATGTAAGTCTCGTTTAAGCCATAGTGTATAAATAGCTTTTAACTAAATTTAATTGTTTGGACACCGCTATACTATCTCATCGCTCCAAGATTTGGTCGTCACTAATTATTTATGTTTAGATATATTTTTATATATCTATGGGGTTGTCGAAATTTTGGATGAAGGTATGTTGATTTTATTATTTAGCGCTCGATTAACGTTTAGTATTTTCGAGTGGAACCATATTCTCATTATATAGAAATCTTCTTATAATTTATATTTAATAAGTGATATTGTTTATAATGATTTCATAGCGACTATTTTAAAATTTGATTTGGACATGACTTACCATATATAAGCCGAAAACTCGATTTTTCTTTCTTGTTAGAAACTTATAATCAATAAGATCCTAACAATTCTTATTTTACAAAATTCCAACTTTAAATGGATTCTGTATATTAAATTGAAGTTCAAAACTCAATATTATGAACCACCACGTTGTTACGAGCCCATTTTAATATAAATATAAAATTAAAGTTTAATCATTCGTTCCATAAACGAAATTCAATATTAAAATCCATTAATATTTCTAATATAATATTTAAAACATATTTAAATATTCGATTTCAATTGGCCGAAAAATCTAGGTCGTTACAAATCCATTCAAATTTATTCTTGGAAAATTCTGGTTATTTTAAAACAATTTTCAAATCCAATTTATTTATTTCCAAAAATAATTAAATTATTATTCTAGTTAATAACTAGTTCATTTCGATAAAAATATATTTTTATCTTTTCAAAATTGGAGTTTTTCATCAAAAATCATTCCAAATCATTTATTATGATTTTACATAATTTTTGCATATTTTTAATAATTTTATTATCGCCCGTACAGTCGGTTTCCAATAACGGCCACCGAACTACATCCATAGCAACCTTTTCTGAAATTTATTTGGACATAACTCCAAATCTAACTGTTAGATTTCAAATCTCTTACATTCTTTGGAAAGCTCTTTTTGATACGAACCCAACGGTTCTAGTTTTAGGAGAATCCGACGGTCGGATCTCCCTTTACGCCAATTTGAAGTAAATGGTCGAAATTCACGAACGGTCGTTGTGCGGCGCGTTCTATTCAGGCCACAAAATGTATAATATATATTATATATATTTTGTCGATTTCCATTTAAATCGTATTTTACAAAACGTTTATTATTTAATTTTAAAATGTTTTCAACTTCATTTTCACTTTTTAATCAAAATTGGATATTCTTATCCAAACAATGCATATTTTGATGAATCATACTTACATTAAAAATGTAATTTTTAATGTTACGACATTTTTATTCAAATAATGAATATTTTGTTGAATCATACTTACAATAAAAATGAAATTTTTAATATTGAAATATTTTTATTCAACTTGAACCTTTTCACCATTTGTTATATACAATGAAAATGTAAATTTTTATTGTTAAATCTTTTTATTTTAATCAATGAATATTTTTCATTATTTCTATATTTAATAAAAATGTGAATTTTTGTTGTTTAACTTTTCTATTTCAATCAATGGTCATTTTCCTACTTTACTATCATGTAAATGATTTACATTTTTAATTTACCAAAATCTCTTTAATGAATCAAACATACAATAAAAATATAATTTTTATTGTCTAATCATTTTATTTAACATGATTCTTTTTAAATGATTTTATAATGCAAACAAATGTAATTTTCATTGTATAAACATTTTATTTTAAAACACTGAATATTTCCAATCATTTCTACCCACAAAATAAAAATGTATATTTGTATTGTTAACATATTCTATTTCAAACAATGAATATTTTGTTTATTTATACATATAATAAAAATGTTATTTTTATTGTACAAACATTTTCTTTTCAAAACAATAAATATTATATTGGATCATACATTCAATAAAAACAATATTTTTATTCAACACATGAATATTATTTCAAAATATTCTTTATTTTCCGAATTGGAATGAGGCCCAAACAGTTACCATATAATGTTATTTATATGGATTTCATACATCGCATGTATACCACAATAATGATAAACAATCATAAAAATTCATGCAACATCCAGAGTGCATTTTGTTGTATATAACGTAGTTGTATACACAATTATATGATTTTTATTTGATGATAACAACCAAATAAATATTATTTTAAATGTGTTTGTTACTGTACTGTTCTATATATAAATCACAGATAGGAATATAATATTTATATTTAATTAGAATACGACTGTACAGACATTCAGATATTTACACAGTATTTTATTTAAATATAAATATTTTATTTCAAATTTTCAAACAGTACAACTATTTATAACTCCACTTTTTGAACACATCACATTTCATATACATTCCCAGAATGTTGTACTTGTAAATAAACAGAATATAATAGACAAGTTTGTTTGAACAAAATAAAATGATATTTTATTTCAAACAAAATTTTTTTATTACAAATATCAGTACAATTATCTCTAAACACTCATACAGTCACTCTATCATATATACATATATTTTCATTTTCATATACAGACACGTTTACTGACACTGTTTCATTCGCTGTCTTCAGTCTTCTGTCTTCACAGCTCTCTGTCGGTCTAGACATCATCTTCTTACCTGTCACAATGAAACACACACATAGTACACTGCAATAGAATTTAAACTAAATATATGCAAATATAAATTTTATTTTTAGAAATTTTATTTGCCTCAGATTTCTGGTGTGTTTCTCATCATTTTTCATGACATTATCTGATCAATCTGTGTCTAGGCAGCTAGTTTGTATATGAACAGGGACAGAAAATCTTGTCTGATGGTTGTATATACACACGTGCATATATATACACGTGCACTGCCTCGCCAATCAACGTGCAACTGAGGAGTAGCCACGTGGACCATCTCGACTCAGTGCAACACATATCAATATGGTCGATCACAGGTCAAATACAATGCAACAATTCAGCCCAAACAACATACAAGAGCAGCTAATTGGCCAAGCATCACAAATATGGTGCAACTCAAAAATGGACAGCATACAAGTGCTCGTGGTCGAGACTGAAATTCACAAGTGATACTAGCAGCATTAAAATGGTACAAGTCAGGTCAGCAAAGTTTTGTGATGAGGATCAGGTCAACAATACAAGAAATGCATGTATATCATCTTAACAATTCAAGTGCACACAACCTGTAGCCGAGCCAACTGTGTACACATGGATGAAGCTAAGGCATGCATGATCAATGCAAAGCTCAAATGGTTCAATAGTGTACAGGTGTGAAAGAGCTAGTCAGAAATGGTGTTTGACTGTTCAAATGATGTCAAGTGTTCATGATCAATAAACACAGTAAAACTGTCAAGACAGTGAGCAACATAGGACAGTATGGTCAAAGAAACATGGTGCAACAGTAAAGTTATAGTGGGTGAATGGTGCTACAACAAAATAGTTCAAGCATGGACATAATATTAGTTTTAGCATGACAAGAACAACAAAACTGCAAGACAATGGTGCTGTGAACATAGTGCAGGTGTGCAAGAGTATAAAATGGAACAAGTAAAGAAAGAACACCATGTGCAGCTGACATACACAAAGCTAGCTGGTCAGGTTCACGTAAGAACAACCACAACCAAGAACAACTCAAGTTTACTTGTTTGGTTCAATAAACAGGAGTTCATGTTAAAACTAGCATATGATCAAGAAATAACAAGTGCTACGAGCAAGCAGCAACATACAAAGCCATAAAAGTCAAGTGTCCGAGGATAGTCATTCCATATACAACATTTCAAATGCAAGCAAGTGGACATCAAATTGAATAACATGTCAGCATGTGCATGTGAAGTCCAAAGGAATTTAGTGTCCAAGATTCAAGAATGTTTCAGTATTTATATCAAGTTTCAAGCATGGCAGCACAAAGTGATGCAGCAAAGTGAAGTTTATTTACATGCAACATTAGTGAATCAACATACAAAATGAAGCATGAGTGGATCATGATGATTCAAGCATCTTTTACAAGATAGCAAGGATGATACATGATGGAGCTTTCAGCAGCAGAAATATGTACATCTAAGAATGGATCTATGTGCTCAAGCATGGGTGAAACAGTGTGATTCAAGTGGAGCATAGCATGTGCAACAATCATGGCAGAGGTTTAAATGCATTCTTGAAATCATTCTACACATAAGGCAAGAAAAAGCTGCTGTCGAGCAAAAAGGAATAGTTTATATATAGCAAAATTTGATCAATATTCTTGGCAAAACAAGATAGGAAATCAATTAATATATTTCCAAAATTCTTTGTGCTTATCAAGTATGGATTTCCAGAATCAACACAATTCAAACAAGGCAACAAATCCCAATATAAATCGAGGTCAGTCAGAAGGGAATACCGCACAAATCAGGTAAATTTAAATGTGGTGTTTCCTCAAAGAATCGTATTCCAGTCCAGGTTCATTTCAATCAAAGAATCAAAAAAGGAAATCACATATTTCAGATCAAATCATTCACGGTTGAAATCAAAGAGTAATGAATAGGATTTAATTTTCCTATTTAACACCACATCATCACAGGCAAGGAGGACAATCGAAAACACAGCATAATTGATTTAAAAAATTGAGAGAAACTCATCTTTTTTATCCATAGTTTTCGATCGCCACAAATCCCAAATTGGTGAAGAAAGAAGCACCAGCATTCGATCAAAAGCATCAATGAGAATCCAATCATCCAAGAACAATTTTTCTTCAAGCATACGAGATCGAGATTTGGGAAAATTTGGAAACCCTAGTATTGTTTGCCGCCGCCATTTTTTATTCCCACGATAGAAAGCGAAGGATCGAGAGATTAAACAAGGGGTGCAACCGATTTCTAAAACGTGCTGGCCAAGTCAAGTTACAAAGGGGACCAATGGATGACCCTCATTTCTAACTTCTAAGGATTTTATTTGTTTTCCTTTTTTGTGTTGTTTTCTAATTTCATTGTAAACAATCTGATCAGTTTCTAGTGTTTGTAAAATACAGGGGAACCAGTTAGGGTGTTGACTGACAGTTGCTAGAGTCCGTAAAATCTAGGTTATTGGTTACGGGGTTTTAATCAGGGGAAACCTGTTCTAGGGGATTAGAACAGTTTAGGGTTTTGAGCTTAGGATTAGAATAGGAGCGAGGTGTTCGTGAGTGTACATGGTCTTGTATGCGGGATTTGTTCTTATAACTAGTAGAAACCTTAGGAATGCAGCAGTAGGCAGGATTTTGCTGAAGTTGGGTATCTCTGTGTGTGATTTATTTTCTGCACTTTTATTTCTCTGCATTCTGTGATCTTTTTATTATTTTAATATCCCTTAAGTTTTTGAACTCGACAAAATTTTGTGATAAACCCTATTCACCACCCTTTAGGGTTAATCTAGATCCAACAAGTGGTATCAGAGCCTGGTAATATTATTAACCCTAGATTCATGGATCCTATTTGTCAGAGTCAGTCCAGTGTTGTTCCAATTATTTTCAGTGGAAAAGATTTTTTTAATTTGGAAATCAAAAATCAAGTTATATTTAAAATCTGTTAATTTTGATTATTGGAATATCATTGATAATATGGGAGATATGCTAGATAAGAAAAATAGAGTTGTCAATGCTCGTGTTATGCATATTCTTTATTCTTATCTCAGTAATAACCAGCTTGATCTTATCTCTCATTGTTTAACTGTGTAGGATATCCGGAGAACTCTTGACGCACGGTATGGAAATTCTGACAACTGCTCAAAACCCAATGTTGCCAACTCAGATTTAGATATGTGCTTAAGTGGAGCTATTAATGATGATTTAGACAATGGAAATTTTTCATATGAATAATTGGTTTCTCGTTGTAATGATTTAACAAAAACTATTAATCGTCTCCAACAGAAAAATAAAATTCTGAAATCTGAAAATTCTGAGTTGCAATGCAAAAAAAAAATGTTGAAATTAAATTATGAAAACTCTGATTACAAGAATTATTTCAAATTGAAAAATGATTTAGCTCATCTCAATAAGAATCTTCAGAAATTTGAAAAAGAAATTATCATTTTAAAACAAAATGAAGATGAGTTAGTTTATAAAAACGATTCTTTACAAAAGGAGTTGGATAATATTAATTCTAAACATAAAATTTTTGAAAAAGAAAGTTTTCTGAAAACTGAATCAATTTTGAAAGATTTGAAAAGGAAAATAAAAAATTCAAAGATTTTGAAAAATCTGAATTTGAAAAGCTAACTAAGTTAGAATTTGAGATTGTTGAGTCCCAAGCTAAAATAAAATTACTTAAAACTGAAAATTTGGTTTTGAAACAACATGATGCTGAAAGAAAGATCGCTAACAATCACTATTCAGATTCAATGAAAGAAAACGGTGATCTGAAATCCAAAATTCAACATCAGAATCAACTTTGGATAAATTCTCTAATGGGGAAAAATCGTTGACTATGTTGTTGCAAAATCAAAATCCTATTGGAAATAGATATGGTCTTTAGCTTTGGGAAAAAATAATGTTTTTGAAAAACGAAATTTAAATGATTTGAAAAATCCTTCAAACTTCTTCGGGAAGAATCTATTTGAAAATTCAAACTCTGATAATCCCAAAGGATTTTTGAATCATAAACATGATGTAAATTTGTTTTATAATAATCCATCTAAACAATCTTGGATCCCAAAAAGAAATAAAACGAACTTCGTTAAATTCAAACAGATTTGGGTTCCAAAGGTTACAAAGGTAAATTCAGATGGTTTGTTATACAGACAGGTTTGGGTACCAAAATTGGTAAACACATTTCAGATTGGTTTTACAAATTTTGTTAGACCACTTAACCCTCTTAACTGCTAGGTACCAGTGATGGCTGAGGAGCTGCTTTGGAAAAGAAAATTTGATTTCAAGCTATTCCACATCTTTGATTTATTTAGAGGTCCTTAGCCAAGTCTACTGGGTTAGAGGTCCACATCATCTACTGCAAATCTGGTATGATCTCTAAACTCATCCTCGTAAATATTCTCTATTTTTATTTTTGTTTATTCCTCCTTCTACCCCCTCTGGTTATTTAATTTGTCTTTTTTGTTTTTATTTGGCACTATCATATATTTTTATCTTTCTTCTCTGAGCTTCATTAAATTCAAATTGCAGAATTCATTTTTTTTTTTCTGGAAATTCACTGCATTTAAATAGAACTCTGATGTTTTAATCTTTTCCAGATCTTGAATTTAAATTTGTAAATATCTGCAATTGATTTGAAGTTTCTCTTATGATTCTCTGAATTCATAATAGTGTTGATGCATTCTTGTCATATCTTGAAAACTGTGGATTCGAATTCTAAATTTTTGAAGATCTGAAAGTTTTGTGGAATTTCACACACCTTTGCTGTTTTGAGTATCTTCTAATTCATTTTGGAAAGTCTTGAAAATTTATACTCATTACAGCACTCTGTTATTTATCAATTGTGATAATTTCAGGAATTTTCCGATTGGCTTGAATGTTTTAAATTGTCTTGAATCAGTGATCCATCTTGAAATTCATCTTTATTCATGATTATTATGGTTGAAATTAGTTTTGTTTGAAATCATCTGAAATTCTTGATATTTTGAATATCACACTCCACTTAAATCTAAAATTATCAATCTTGTGTGAATAATTCATTATATCTCAAACTTGACATTGATTCAAGTGATTTCAAATAATTTAATTTAATTTATGGATCATGAATATATCTCAAGTTTGAGGTAAATGATATGAAATTACTCTTGTGCTTGTTAGGAATTCTTGTGAAAAAACCTTTGAAAATCCGGTCTTAAATCTCTCTGTTTTTTTCATGATTATTTGGTTTGAATATATGTTTGTTTAAAATCATTTGAAGTTATTGATTTATTTACTCACACACATATCTTGAATCTGAAATTTACATTCTGGTGTGACTGATTCACTGAATCTTGAGAGTTTAATATTTCTCAAATGATTTCAAATAAATGGTATTTTTAATCATTGGATCATGAATCATCTTATGTGACCGTCACCTTGACAAGTATGATTTGAGACTATTTTCTGTTCTGCTCTGATACTGTTTTAAAAAATGTTTGTTTTGGAATCATCTGTTTGATGCTATGATAAATGAAATTAATTTGTTAGTCTTGTCGTCTTGGGCCTTGTGATTAAATTCTTTTGTCTGTGATATTCTTATTTGTCTCCCGTGTCATGTTACAATCCTCATTAGTAGAGACATCAAGTGGTATTAGTTTAGATGTGCTGAATTTTTTTTGTATATATTTTTTAATCCCTCATGTCTTGTATAGATCTTCATATCCCTCTTGGAATTGTTTTTCAATTTTTAAAATTATTTATTGATTATTCATTCAGAAATTGAAATCAATAACCAAACCAAACTGTATTTATAATTCATCAAAATTATTATCAGATTTAGAAATTGTGATGAATTGTGAATGCAGTATATTTTACAATAAGAGGAGATTTTATTTATATTTTCCATGATGGTTGAACATTTATTATAATGTCTTTGAATTGACAATTATTTCACGACCATCTCCTTTATCTATCATCATTCTGCCATCCATGATAATTTTATATTAATGTGGAGAGTTAATATGTTTTAAAAATCTTTTTAAAATCTTTTTGAATAAACAGTGGAAGTATGTGTGATAGAAATTGGACTATGTTATTATTCAGAATTAGTGATAATTGAAAATTTTCAATGATCCCGGTACAGTCGAGCATATTTTGTAACATAATTTATTTAGAAATTTATTTCGCAGTCCGCTTTTTTCTATCATTTATATTGGTTTTTGATACCGAGGTGTTTTTTTTTTCTTTTGAAGCTGAAAACGATAAATATATAATTAATACATAAGTGTGTCTCTAACCTAATTTAAAAATCCAAGCTCTGGTCATGCATGGTTATGAGACAACTTATAATTTAAGCTGCAACTGACCTCATTTAAAATTCCAACATCTGGTTATGCGTGGTCAGTGTGCTCTTAAATAAAATAAAAAGAAAAAGGAAATAATGTGCTATAAATTGAAATTAATCTTAAATTCTCCTTAGTGTATAAAAACTAGCCTATCAATCCATCTTTCTAATCTGTGAAATGTGTTAATATTTTATGAAATATTATGATTTGTTGATTGATAGCAATTGGGATTTGAGGTTATTTAATTTTGTCACTTAAATTGAATTTATAATTATAGTCCAAAACCATCACTGTTTTTGAACCTCATTTTTATAAAATTATTTTGGAAAATAATTGGAACTCATTTTTTTAACTCCCTCCATTTTTATAAAATTCATCGTAAATCCGTCATTCTCTACAATGTGAAATATGCCACTAGTTCTCAGTTTATTATGATTTTTGTTTGACTGATTGAAATTTATGATGACCGTTCTTCCTCTTAAGCTGAAATTATACTTTTAGTCATTTTTCACCTATATTTTAAATTCTGAATCCTTTTGATGATAACGAAAGGGGGAGAATGGCTTGAGATTTTGATTTGTGAGTGAATATTTTATAAATATTTTTAATTTTAAAATTTTGTTATTATTCAGTTCAGTTCACTCATGCATAGTTATAGGGGGAGTTTTCTGTTGTAGGGGAGCTAATAAGTAGGGGAAGTTCAAAATTCACTGTCAAACATATTTATTATGCTCGGAATCTTTTATTTGTTTGCCATCATCAAAAGTGGGAGATTGTTGTATATAACATAGTTGTATACACAATTATATGATTTTTGTTTGATGATAACAAACAAATAAATATTATTTTAAATGTGTTTGTTACTATACTGTTCTATATATACATCACGAACAGGAATATAATATTTATATTTAAATAGAATACGACTGTATAGGCATTCAGATATTTACCCAGTATTTTATTTAAATGTAAATATTTTATTTCAAATATTCAAACAATACAACTGTATGTAACTCCACTATTTGAACACATCACATTTCATATACGTTCCTAGAATATTGTACTTGTAAATAAACTGAATATAATAGACAAGTTTGTTTGAACACAATAAAATGATATTTTATTTCAAACAAAATTTATTTATTACAAATATCAGTACAATTATCTCTACAACACTCATACAGTCACTCTGTCATATATACATACATTTTCATATACAAACACATTTACTGACACTGTTTCATTTGCTGTCTTTAGCCTTCTGTCTTCACTGCTCTCTGTCAGTCCAGCCATCATCTTCTTAGCTGTCACAATGAAATACGCACACGGTACACTGTAACAGAATTTAAACTGAATATATGCAAATATAAATTTTATTTTTAAAAATTTTATTTGCGTCAGATTTCTGGTGTGTTTCTCATTATTTTTCATGACTTGATCTGATTAATCGTTGTCTAGGCAGCTAGTTTGTATATGAACAGGGACAGAAAATCTTGTCTGATGGCTGCATATACACACGTGCATATATATACACGTGTGCACTGCCTCGCCAATCAGCGTGCGACTGAGGAGTAGCCACGTAGACCATCTCGATTCGGTTCAACACATATCAATGTGGTCCATCACAGGTCAAATACAATGCAACAATTCAACCCAAACAACATACAAGAGCAGCTAATTGGCTGAGCATCACAAATATGATGCAACTCAAAAATGGACAGCATACTAGTGCTCGTGGTCGAGACTGAAATTCACAAGTGATACTAGCAGCATTAAAATGGTACAAGTCAGGTCAACAAAGTTTTGTGATGAGGATCAGGTCAACAATACAAGAAATGCATGTATATCATCTTAACAATTCAAGTGCACACAACATGTAGCTGAGCCAACTGTGTACACATGGATGAAGCTAAGGCATGCATGATCAATGCAAAGCTCAAATGGTTCAATAATGTACAGGTTTTAAAGAGCTAGTCAGAAATGGTGTATGATTGTTCAAATGATGTCAAGTGTTCATGATCAATACACACTGCAAAACTGTCAAGACAGTGAGCAACATAGGACAGCATGGTCAAAGAAACATGGTGCAATAGTAAAATTATAGTGGGTGAATGGTGCTATAGAAAAATGGTTCAAGCATGGATAGAATATTAGTTTCAGCATGACAAGAACAACAAAACAGCAAGGCAATGGTGTTGTAAACATAGTGCAGGTGTGCAAGAGTACAAATGGCACAAGTAAAGAAAGAACACCATGCGCAACTAACATACACAAAGCTATCTGGTCAGGTTCAGGTTAGAACAAACAACTCAGGTTTACTTGTTTGGTTCAGCAAAAAGGAGTTCATGTTTACAAATACAAAGGAGTTCATGTTAGAACTAGCATATGATCAAGAAAGAACAAGTGCTATGAGCAAGCAGCAACATACAAAGCCATAAAAGTGAAGTGTCCGAGGATAGTCAATCCAAATACAACATTTCAAATGCAAGCAAGTGGACATCAAAGTGAATAACATGTTAGCATGTGCAAGTGAAGTCCAAAGGAATTCAGTGTCAAAGACTCAAGAATGTTTCAGTATTTATATCAAGGTTCAATCATGGCAGCACAAAGTGATGCAGCAAAGTGAAGTTTGTATACATGCAACATTAGCGAATCAACATACAAAATGAAGCATGAGTGGATGATGATGATTCAAGCATCTTTTACAAGATAGCAAGAATGATACATGATGGAGCTTTCAGCAGCAGAAACATGTACATGTAAGAATGGATCTTTGTGCTCAAGCATGGGTGAAACAGTGTGATTCAAGTGGAGCATAGCATGTGCAACAATCATGGCAGAGGTTTAAATGCATTCTTGAAATCATTCTACACATAAGGCAAGAAAAGCTGCTGTTGAGCAAAAAGGAACAGTTTATATTTAGCAAAATTTGATCAATATTCTCAGTAAAACAAGATAGGAAATCAATTAATATATTTCCATGATTCTTTGTGCTTATCAAGTATGGATTTACAGAATCAACACAATTCAAACAAGTCAACAAATCTCAATTTAAATCGAGGGCAGTCAAAAGGAAAAATCGCACAATCAGGGAAATTTAAATGTGGTGTTTCATCAAAGAATCATATTCTAGTCCAGGTTCATTTCAATCAAAGAATAAAAAGAGGAAATCGCATATTTCAGATCAAATCATTCACGGTTGAAATCAGAGAGTAATGAATAGGATTTAATTATCCTATTTAACACCACATCATCATAGGCAAGGAGGACAATCGAAAACACTCGAAAACATAGCATAATTGATTTAAAAAAATTAAGAGAAACTCATATGTTTTATCCATAGTTTTCGATCGCCACAAATCCCAAATTGGTGAAGAAAGAAGCACCAGTATTCGATCAAGAGCATAAACAAGAATCCAATCATCAGAGAACAACTTTTCTTCAAGTGTACGAGATCGAGATGTGGGAAAATTTGGAAACCCTAGATTTGTTTGCCACCGCCATTTTTTATTCCCACAAGAGAAAGCAAAGGATCGGGAGATTAAAGAAGGGGTGCAACCAATTTGTGAAACGTGCTGGCCAAGTCAAGTTACAAAGGGGTGTAAAATTTATCGTCCCTGTCTTGTTACTAAGCACCGTCTGCATCCTAATATATATTTAACTGTAAAATAAACAGAGTGAGAAGGAGTTCTCACCTTTGGTTTCCACTCCGCCAGTTTAATTTCTGAACAGTTTGGATTTTCCCGAAATTCCAACGCAATCTTCTTCACACTTCACAGTAAAGATAATATTTTTAATATGATGTTTATATATTTAAAAATCACATTTTTAATCAATGCTATATATTAAATAAAATCACATTTTAAAATCAATGCTACATTTATTTTCAAGTCAATGCTAATTTTATTTTCAAATCAATGTTATTTTTATTATCAAATCAATGTTATTTTTATTTTTTTAATACTGTTCTATAAATGGTAGAAATCATATTTTCAATACGATGCCATACATATAAAGTTCAAATTTTTATATAAATAAAAATCATATCTTTATGTGAATAAAAAATATATCTTTTTATAAATAAAAATCAATTCTATCAATTTAAAACTGATTTATAAAACAATGGTTAATACTATAAAACTGATTTTATATAAGCTAAAAATTGATTTTATATAAAATCAGAATTTAAAGAAAACTAAATTGAATAAAGTCCGATTTTAAAAATAGAATAAAGCTCATAGTTTTGGTCGGAGGAGGAGGCAATTGCCCGCGCGGTGGCAGGGCTCGAGGTGGCGCCGGAGTCTGCGATTAGGTGGCGGGGGATTGTGTTCGGCGCCGACTGCTCTGGTGAAACGCGGTTCGATGGAGGCTCAGAACTCGAAGGGGAAAGGCGGATCCGGCGGAGGAGGGGATCGATGTCGGCCAGTGTGCAGCGGTCGGTGACGGTGGAGCAAGGCTGGAGGGGCACGACAGAAAAGAGGCGACCGGTTTTTAAATTGGGAAGGCTATCTCGTTTGACTAAGGACTGGAGAATCAGGGTTATGGTGTATTATACGGTGTATATATATTAATTATATATTTTTTTATTTTTGATTCATTTAATATCGAAAATACCCTTGTGTTGATATGAACTTGAAATCAAACCCAACGACTATCGTCGCCAGCTAAATTCCCCCATTCCGAACACAATGGGATACGTCTGATAAGCCTATTTGACTGTTACGATCAGTTTTTATTAAGATTAAAATATAAATTAATATATGTTTAATTTAAACGTACATTTTAATTTATCAGGGTCACATATTGACACCAAAATTTCCCGAAAAATAAATCTAGCTATGTTTAGACGATACGGTCCTAACAAAACTACTTTTATCGAATTTGGAGACCATTTGAAAAATGGCCATTTTCTGGTTGATCCAATTTGAGTGAAATTTACAAAACACGTTTTCTTTTTCCATGCTCATATATTAATTCCAAAAATTATGAAAATTGGAATATAAAAATAATTTGACATTCCGGATCCAACAAAAGTGGTTTCGTCGAAAACGGAGGCCGTTTGCAAAATGGCTATTTATTATATTAAAAAATATATATATATTCCATAGCGACTATTTCAAATTTTAAACTGGACATAACTTTTTATTCTCGCTATGAAATTTCAATTTTTCAGATTCGTTGGAAAAATATTTTTAAACGGATTTAAATATTTTTGGTTCTACTGAAATCCGATTTATTTTGAATCTTGTTCATTCATTTAAAATTTGAAATCGAATTTTCAAATTACCACGCCATTTTAAACTCCGTTTATAATTAAATTAAAATTTGTCGTTCTAACATCGATTTAAATAAATTTTTAATTGTTATTATTTAAAATAAATTATTTTAAATATTCAAAATCCATTAAAATTGCTAAAATAAAAATTTTAATTTTGTTCTGAAAATCCGGGATGTTACAATCTCCCCCACTTAAAATCTTTTCGTCCTCGGAAAGGTACAGAGCTGAAAGTTGTTTAGCCAACTAACTCAACTTTCATTTTGGCTTTCATTCTTCAACTTTCCAGTTTCTAAGAATTTTCCAATTTCTCAAAAATTTGGCTAACACCCTAAATTTTTGAAAAATTTCGCCATAAGCTCCTTTGTACAGGGAGACATTTAAAACCGCAACTAGCCACGCAGGGCCCTCATCAATCCAAAAGAAAAAGAAAAAGCCAATCGGCTCATAAAATCATAAAAACCTAAGAAATACAGTAAACGTGTGCCTATTTGTGGGGCATACAATTTTATTCCTCTTCTTAGCTTCCACCCTATGACCCATTCATTACATACACATGTATGCAAATTCAATAAATTTTCAATTCAGATCAATATTTGATGCTAAATTCGACTTAGTTCAACATTTTTCTAATATTAGTTATATTATATAGTACTGATACATTTTTAAAACAAAAAGCATCCATATGTTCATATAAGCATCATACATATATCCAAAATCCTAGTTCATTACATTAGAACCCAACTTTCTTAGAATTCGTGACCCCTTCTTGCATAATTTCCAAAGTAGATAGCTCCTTTCCTTTGGATTTCTTATCACCCTTCTTTAACAGGCAATCTCGGGCTAGATGCCCTAGTTCTTTGCATCAGAACCACTTCTTCTTTTTTCCTGGATTTTTAGGTTTCTTCTTTGCTTTTGGACACTTATCTACAAAATGTCCTGTCTATTTGCACTTGAAACAAACTATGTCCATTCTCATCTCTTTCTCTTTTCTCTTCTTTCCCTTAGGGAACTGAACTGCATAATGCACTTCTTCTCTACATATACGGCAATAAACACCCACGTATGTTCCTAAGTTCAACTCTCTTTCTTTCTCTACTTTCCGGTGAGCTCTCCTTGCTTGTTTCAGAGTCATCCAGAATTCAGTACGAGATAAGCCATTGTCGTCCATATCCTATATAATACTTTATGATTTCGTCAAGAGGGATAATATTATTTTTCACTAAACATATATCTTGATTTGTGTTTTATTTACCATTTATTCTCATATTAGTTAAACTAATTATCATTCCAATATTTTTTTAGTTGAACTAAAAATCAAACAACATAATCAGCAATCAATTAATTGATTAAATTTTCAAATATATATATCTTTTACATACAATCAAAAATCATATTTTTGGTGCAAATCACAGCAATAAACCCTAACTAAGATTTGGTTCTCATACCAGTCAATTGGAAATATAGATATCCCACTTTCGAAACTCGAACATAAATACTAATGATGATGCATCAATCATTAGAATCATCTTCGGGCTACTAGAGTTTGATTTTATATCTATCAAGTATATGTGGCTTCGAATACACGTTAATTACGCGTATGTTCAAAATCTTCATATACTCGATTATCCAAATTAAAATATAATAATATACTCAAATATGTATTTTAAGATAAAATTTTCAAAACTAAATTTGTTTTCATTTTTTTTTAAATAACACTGATCGGACTCATTCTAGGATACTACTGATTCCATCTTTAACGAGTCATTCTTATTGGATATTACTAATCCAATCTCTGATGAATTCTTTCGTTCGGTTTTAATGTGTCTTATTCTCGAGCTCTGTAAACAAAGGCTCTGATACCAAATGAAACGACCCAAACTTCCCCTTTCGGGAATGGCCATATGAAATTGAGAACATGACAAATCAAAACACAAACAGAAGAACATTTCATTGCTTAAAACCACAATTTACATCAGAGTACAAGAATATATCAAAGTATGAATACATATTACAAATTGGAAATACAATATCAGAAATTTAAAATTTACGTAGCAGCGGAAAATAAGACATAAGTATAATACGTAGTGGGAAAGATTTTCGAATATAGCTCCAGTAGTAATCCAGGATCCTGTTAAATGGAAATTTGCAAAACCAAAACTACTGACTGTCCGTGTGGAAAATATGGGCACCTAGAGTTTAGGAAGGAACAATAAACTCCAATTCAGTCATAGGACTGGTATGAGATCTCAAAACAGTTATTAATTTTGGTTTTAAAGTTAGGTAAATCAAGGGACCACGCCATATAACACGGAACGGGTTTACCCCCAAGAATACCGGTGTATAAATAAACAGCGTAATGCTAATTAAATAAAAATGAAGCTATTATAAGACTCAGGTCCCATCATACAGTGCAACGCAAGCTGGGGGATAGAGTTTTACCTTATAATAGCCGAATATGCTTGGTACGCGAAATTTCTTTTTTATTATTACTATAAGTGCATGGTGTAGAAATTAATTTCGAAAGTAAATGTATCAATCATATACGACATGAGTGCCCCATCACACTATGTCACCATATATAGGTTTACAATTAAAATCGCAAAGCTCATATTGAAAAGTTGGATTTCCATCATGATGGCTCTTGATTTGAAAGATCTATCGCATAGTGCAATACTCCACGGCTTACGTCCCAACTAGAGAAAACACCGTAATGCACATCCACACTTTTGGGAAATCAAGTATCACCGCGGCTTACGTCCTAGTGAGAGAAAACACCGCTTACTCTATCCATATGGGAATCGGGGGTATATGCCCTATCCCTCTGAGCGTGAAGCGACCACACCCAGCTCATCTCGGTCAACCGAATCAATAACAACCCGCAAATTATGAACCAATTTAAAAAATTTATTGTAGAAATTTTAAGGGATTTTGAATATTTAAAATGATTTATTTTAAATAATAATGATCAAAAATTTATTTTAATCGAAGTTAAAACGAATAAATTTTAATTTAATTATAAAAGGAGTTTTAAATGGCAAGGCAGTTCGAAAATTCGATTTCTAATTTGAATTTAATATACATAATTCATTTTAAGCCAAAATTGAACGAAGCCAGAAATATTTAAATCTGTTTAACAACATCTTTCTAAACGAATGTGAAAAATCTAAATTTCATAATATAAACTGAAAGTTATGTCCAGTTTCAAATTCAAAATAGTCGCTGTAGAATTTATATATATTAAAATATAACATATATCCCTTAAAAATAGTCATTTTGCAAACGACCTCCGTTTTTGACGAAACCACTTTTGTTGGATTCGGAATGTCAAATCATAGTTAGATTCCTGTTTTTATAGTTTTTTGAATTAATATTTGAGCGTGGGAAAATAAAATGTGTTTTGACCATTTCAGTCAAATTGGATCGACCAGAATATGGCCATTTTCCAAACGGTCTCCAAATTCGACGAAATTAGTTTTGACAGGACCGTATCGTCAAAACATAGCTAGATATATTTTTTTTTAGAATTTTTAGAGTCAGTATGTGGCCCCGGTAAATTAAAATGTACGTTTATATTTAATATATATAGATTTATATTTTAATTTTGATAAAAACTGATCGAAATGATAGAATTGGCTTGCAGGACATATCCCATTGTGCCCGGAATAGGGGTAATTAGCTAGGAAAGACAGCTATTGGGTTTGTTTGGAATTCAGAGATTAAACGAGCTATTTTCTAATTAATTAATATTAAAATTAATAATTATTGTAATATATAAATAACCCCCTAGGAATTCGTGCAACCCTAACCCTCATTGGAAATAACTAACCGCCGTCATAACAATTAAAAGGCCAAATTTTTCCAATTTGATCCCTTAATCAAATTGAATCCCATAACTAATTCGAGTATCGTTCAAAGCGGAAATAATAAAGGAAGTCGAGCTCCTTATTCTAATACGGTGATGATGGAGTATATTTGCTTGACCTTCTCAAATTTAGGGCTTAGACGCCGGCTGTTAGCACTAAAACTTAGGCCATGGGGGGATCTCGAGTTTACCCTTCTGGTGGGGGATAGTCGGCGACGCAGGGCACTTCGGGGTGGACTTATCTGATCAGTTCCAGATCTGATGATGGCGGAGCGGTGTGTGGAGTTTGAATTCGACAGATGGGTTTATGTACAAGGCAGTAACGAAAGAGCACGGTCCGGGGGGAAGATGGAGTCGAAAGTCAACTACAACAATTTTTTTAAACGTTACGGAAAGGTGTAATTTATTTTAATTATAATTTAACAATTCAATTTTGTAATTAAAATTTTAAAATGCCATAACTCCTTCGTGTCAAATCAGAATTTGATGAAATTGAAAGCACTGGGACCGTAAATTCAAGATCTACAACATGCAGCAGACCAGATCTGAAACAGAGACCAATTGGATTTTGATAAAATTAAACACCGGTTTAATTTTATTAAAATAATCGTTCAACAGACCATTGTAAGAACTCCTTTCACTCTAAATTTTTTACAGTTAAATTTATACTCGGATGTAGACGACGCTTAGCAGCACCCGACACCACTGATTGTACAAACCAAGATTGTCTGTTTGGATTGTTATTACTTGATATTGTTGTACATAAAAAAATTATTTATATAAATTATTATATATAAATTATCCTAAAATGAACATAACATGTATAAGCATTTTCGTGTTAGAGATGTAGAAAATATGATTTTGTTAATTAAAACATTGTCATGTTAGAGAAGTAGAAATTATGATTTTGTTAATTAAAACATTGCCATGTTAGAGATGTAGAAATTTTGATTTTGTTAATTTAAACATTATCATGTTAGCAATGTAGAAAATATGGTTTTGTATATTTTCTTGTTAGCAACATAGAAACAGATTCATTTTTATGGTATAAAATGTTTATATATAAAATGATTAGCAAAACAAAACTTCATTTTTGTTATATAAAATGTTAGCAAAACAAAAATTATCATTTTTTTTTTCATATAAAATGTTAGCATAACAAAATTATCATTTTTGTTGTATAAAATGTTAGTACAATAAAATTATCATTTTTGTTATCTAAAATGTTATCAAAATAAAAGACTACTTTTGTTATATAAGAAGTTATCAAAATAAAAAGACTGCTTTTGTTATATAAGAACTTATCAAAATAAAAAGACCATTTTTGTTATATAAAAAGTTATCAAAATAAAAAGACCATTTTCATTGTATCAAATGTAAACATTATAGAATTATCATTTTGTATGAAATGTCCCCGTATCATATTAGTTTAGAATAAAAACATTATCTGTTAATCACATGTTTTGTTCATACAAAAATGTCCCTTTCTCATACTAGTTTAGAAATAAAATCATTATTTGTTAATCATATGTTTATCTAACAAAAATATCACATTTATCATGTTAGTTTAGAATAAAAGAATCACATGTTAAAATACGATTTTCTTTGATAAAAACATTATTTTTAACATGTATATGAAAGAGGTAAAAATGTCAGATGTGTTGGAAAATATATTTGTTCGATATTTTTAACATGTATAGGAAAGAGATGAAATAAATATTTATTCACTAAAAATATTATTTTTAGCTTATGTAGGTGATATATTAAATTGTCATAAAATTATTTATATATAAGCTGTAGATAATAATTATCATGATTGAAAATAAAATAAATATTCATTTACAAACCGGATGGTTTGTTCATGTACACCCATTTAACTGACATTTATTAGGACGATAATTTTTACATGTCGCCCAACTGCATAAATAATATTTGGTATTTGTTGATTGAAACCCCACACGGGAGTTGGGATGATATTTGACATACACTAATCCCAATTGTTTAGTTGTATGTCAATCGATTGGTTGACGGACCATTGTAAGCGTTAAATATATATATATATATATATATATATTTAATGCTTATACAGTTATAAAGTGCACTTTGGATGTTGTATGAATTTATGATGATTGTTTATCATTATCAATGTATAAATACGATGTATGAAATCCATATACAGTTATAAAGTGCACTTTGGGTTCCTCCATCCGCCTCTTTCTCCTCTTCATCTTCCTCTTCCCTTCCGCTTAACATCTTCTTCCCGACTCGCCTTTTAGCCCTAGTTTTCGTTTTGCCTGCTTTTAGACTTTCACCTACCTCTATAATCCATCTGCTATCGCTTTCCAGATCCATTGCATGTTTCTCCTTATATGCCTAAATCCTCTAGATCTGATGAACCACTGGTGGTTATTTCAACCCCTCCGGTTTGCCTCAGATCTGACTTTTCTGTGTCGAGTGTGGGAATATTTGAGTGCAGTAAAGCCTTCTTCCTCAACTTGTGTCTCTTCTTCCATTGCTGGTAGGCTGAGCATCATCTTTCCTATTGCTTCGCCATTGTCTATGCTGTTTGGAATTGACTCTGGCTTTAACAATTTTGGGTTGACAGTGTTGTTTCTTTTGTTGTGATGGTTTTAAATGTATTCTGGTATTTCCCTGTTGGATGCACTTTGTTGTTAGACCGTGGGTGTTTGGATTTATGGTTAGTTGCGTGTCTTTTGGGTAGGCTCTTTGGTGTGTGGTATCGTCAGTTTGGAAGTGTCGCTGGCTATTTTGTTTTGCCTTGGTTGGTTCGTCGGTGTTAGTAGCAAGCTGGTGTTGTTTATGGTTATGTGTGTAAGCCTCTGTTTTTGTGCGTCACCGGATCTATCGCTCTCTCATTATTGCCTAGCGACTAAATGCAACTCTTGAGCTCAAGCTATCAATCATGTATGGTGCTTAGCTCCTTTGATTTGTTCTTCCAACATGTTCACGTCTTTCTTTTGGTATGCGCTATCTCACCTTTGTGATGCTGTAATGAATTGTTTTGGCGTTTGGCGGCCCGTTTTGTGTAATTGCTTGGTTACGGCAGTTTTACTGTTGGCTTTAGTGGTTTTTGGTGATTTTGTCGGGGTGGTCTTATGGGTAGATCTTTTGGTGTTTGGAATCAGATGATTGTCTTGTTGTGCTGGTGCTCTTTGAAGCTTTTGTCAGTGGCTTGTGATTTATTGAAGTTGGTTTGTGTTGATGTCTCTTGATCATGTAACAGGCTCTGCATGTTTGTTATGACTCCCTGCGTGGAGGTGATATTTCTCCTTGCGTGGAGTTGTGTTGTATCCTAGCTTCAGTGTTGTAAATCTTTTAAGGCTGAAGTGGTCGGTCCACTATAAAAACCACTGTATCCTTTTATTTTTAATATATAAATATATGTGTTAAAAAAATAACAGGCACGTACAACATTTTTGATAATTAAAACTGATCAAAGTCAATACTGGCAATCAATACATTCAATGATAAAATAAATAACTATACAAATATTTTAGTGAGAGTTCTCACTTTGGTTTCCACTTCATCATTTTTATTTGAGGATTGTTTTTAATAAAACTAAATCGGACGTTTAATTTTATCAAAAACTACAACAGCTTCCGTTTCTGTTCTGGTCATTTCCATGTTGTGGAGTTGTCGTCACGATCCCAACGTGATTGAGTGTGCAATTTGTTGATAGCATATGAAAAAGATATGATAATTTATACATTTGCATGATTATATAATTAATTAAATAATTAAAGAAGTAATTACTTTAAAATTCCTTGAATCCTTCTTCCTTCTACAGATAATGTCGAATAAAACTTCGCCGCCATCCCTCCTCAAACGCGAGCGCCACCAATGATCGGTCGGTCACTCCCTACCCCCTCGACCTCCGCCTACGCGCCACCACCTGACACCCTGAGCCGCGTCGAACTCGGCCTCCCCCCGACCGGAAATCCACCTCGAACCCCGCCACTTCGAACGAATGATTCCACCGCCACAGGCCTTCAACTCCGATCACAATCATCCATCCTCTAGAGCTCCTTGAGCTGAACCATTCTTGTGTTGAAACCCCCTTGAATCATTGCGTGGATTGAGTGGATTTTGGAGGAGAAATTTGGAAGTTTCTGATCGTCGGTTGAATAGGGTGACGGCGGGTTTAAAGGTTGACCGAGGAAATGGTTGACTAGGGTTTGAGAGGGCTATATATAATAAAGTAAATAATATATTTAATTCGTGCATTTACTTGTTTAACGTCATGAACTCCAAATCCAAACAAATGACTGCAGCTCCTAACAAAATACCCGCATTCCGGACATAATGGAATATGTTTCTTAAGCTAATTCAACTGTTTCGATCATTTTTTGTCAAAATTAAAATATAAATTAATATAACATTCAATATTGAATTCCAACGTACATTTTAATTTACCGAGGCCATATACTGACTCCAAAAATTACGAGTATTGAAATCTAGCTATGTTTTGACGATACGGTCCTAACAAAATTAATTTCATCCAATATGGAGACCGTTTGAAAAATGGCCTTTTGACTGGCTTATTAAATTCAAATTGAAATTGAAAAACACGTTAAAATTTACTGCGCTCACATACTAATTCCAAATGACTTGAAAATTTAAACCTAGCAACAATTTGGCATTCTGGATCCAACAAAAGTGGTTTTGTCAAAAACAGAGGTCGTTTGCAAAATAGCTATTTTAAAGGGCTTTATATAATATTAAAATAAATAAAAACTCCATAGCGATTATTCTTAATTTTAATTTGGACATAACTTATAGTTATAAAGTGAAATCCCAGTTTCTTACATTCGTTAGAAAATTACAATTCAAAATATTCCAAATTTCTTGTTTTAATGAAATCCGGTTTATATTGAATTCTGTATATTCATTTGAAATTAAAAATCGAATTTTCAAACTACCGCACCATTTCGAGTTTGTTTTAATTGAATTTTATATTCCTACGTTCTAACTTCATTTAAAATAAATTTTTTGTCGTTGTTATTTAAAATAAATCATTTTAATTATTCAAAACCCATTATAATAGCTAAAATTAAAATTTTAAATTGGTTCAGAAATTCCGGGTTGTTAAAAGTGGCGAGGTTCCTATCGGCATGATCCCTTCTTGGGTCATTTCCTTTATTCCTTGGCGACACTCCAGACTTTAACTTCACGGGATATGTTGAGTTGAGCATGTCTTGCATACTTTTGGGAACCGGACCAAAAGGCCGGTTAACGTTTGCCCCCAAAGTATGTCTTGTCTTGACAAGATGTGCTTTGCGTTGGTAGAAGTAATAGTTGAGCCATCGATTTTCCTGTAAACTCATGAAAATAGATGTTAGTTGTCTGGCTCTTGTACGTTGTAATCGTATACAATCTGTCATTGGTTTGACATCGTGTTTACATCGTTGAGTATACATAATACATCGAATATGCACGCTTGTAACTGTTCACATATGCACGCGCGCTATATATATACTTATACGAATATACATATATATATATGTATATTTATTTATCATTGCTCTCTTTCTTTTTCTTTCTTTTTTCGTCATGCCCCGCTTGGAGTATGAGGACTCCGTACCCCCATCGGGGTACGAGATTTCATATCTCGGTGAGGTATGAAATTTCATACCCCACCGGGGTACGAAGCTTTGTGCTCATCCGAGGGACACGAGGGGTCAGGGCTCGGTCGCTTCTTCTCTTATAAATACAGGCTCCCCCTACTTTCTCCTTTCTTCTAGTTTTTATTTCTGCCGCCATTGAACTCGAACTTCGACCCTTAGACATCGAAGCGCTCAAACACCCAGACCGAACTTAGGTAGGATGAAGGTGACTCCCACCTATTCTCCTCCCTCGATGAGCTCCTCCATGGCACTTTCTCGGGTCTCGGAGTGAGTTGATGTTGGTTGTGCCTCTCGACCTTGAATTGGGACCTTTAGGAGCTCGAGCCCAAGCTTCGACTCGCAGTTGAGACCATCCTTCAAGTCTTTGGCTCGAACTGCTTTAGCACTTCGGGCATCAAGATATGGGGAGGAGAAGAGTTAGGAAAGGAGGAGGACGGAGTTCGAGGATTCGAAGAGGTACACACGATGATGGCGGGGTGAAAATACTTGGGAATGATGGTGGAGGGGCTCGTGCCCCCGAGTTCGGTGTGAGAAATCTCATACCCGTTGAGGGTACGAAATCTTGTACCCCATTGGCTCGGTGGTACGGAGTTTTGTTCCCTTGCATGAGGTCCCCCTGTTTTCACGGGGATGGAAGGCCTTTGCCACTATGCCGAGTGCCTCTTCTAAGTCCATGAACTTTCGGCTGTCTGTTTTTGGGTTCGCACTGCTTTTGTGTCGCTTACGTGATTGAATTAATGCACATGGTTATGGTCGCATGATCAATAACTCGGGCTTACACATAGGATTAGAGCATGAATACGAACTTCGACCGAACTATCTGACTATTTGGACCTCTTTTGTATATCTTAAGCGCAACGTAGTTGCGAGTCGGTATGAATCCAGCAACGTTAGTTGATTGCGATGATGGCGACATTCTCTGGGATGTGTTGTTGTCGTTGCGACCTACGTTCTTAACTTGTAAACTGTATTGTCTTGATATTGCATAACAATGCATGCGCATGTTAGATTGCACCAACACGAGGGGTACATGTTATTCAACTACGATGTCTAACACTAGTGTATTAAAGTATAGCTAGCAATGAAGACAAGTTCCATGACAGAACAAACTTCGGAAGCCGAAACTTCTTTGCTGTTGTCGCACACTTCTGACTCAACTAGTAATGCTAGCTCAACGAGCAGCGAGCTTGAGACTTCTGAGAGATCCACACCTGCTCAGGCCATAAGTTTACCGGAAGCTCCCAAGCATGGGGAGCGAACAGAAAGACAACATTCCAGTTGTACATGAGGAGGTAGGGATGTGGAAATCATTTAGGGTGACGCACTAATGGCATCGGATGCGTTGGTCGATACTATGATACTTGAAAATCCATCGGATTCTGTGCCATCGCACATGGATGCAACGGCGGTTAAGAAAATGGTGTTGCGATTTTGCATTCCCGTAAGTGACGTTCGCACACCAGCAGAATGGTAGGGCTCACGCACCACTAGAAGGTTATACTGCCTGGAACAGGCAGGTTTGTATTACTGGGTGCATGCCCCCAGCCAACAATTTTATTTGGGACATGATATATTATTTCCGCCTTACGCCATCGCAGCTGCATCCAAATGCATATGCTTCCCTCTTAGGCACCTACGTTCTCTACCGGGAGTATTTGCAGTTAGAATCCACCGGAGAGGACATTCGATACTTGTTTCAACTAAAGAGTAGGGCTAATATATCGTCGGTCTCAGTACTTTCTAGAAGCTTCGCTTGCCACTAAGTTTTTCTTCGGGATGTGGCCCAAACCGACCGTATACAAATATGAATGGTTCTTTGTGCGCTGTCCCCTTGAATTCACGAGGAGGTGGATGGATGGAAGTAAGCATTCTTGAGCTCCGCGTTTTATGTTAAAGTTCACGGATTTGATATCTTATGTTCGACTTTGTTTTGACATGGCACGAAACCCTGAGGCGCCCACCGGCATCGAGTACCAACAACACCTTGAGGCTCTATGAGCGATTCCGGTTGAGTCGCGTTCTACCGATAAAGCCATAAGTTAGGACCGCCTTTGTCGTGTCGGGCTTCTCCTTGACAATCGAGCTATAATTAGGCCCACTGTTGCAGGGGGTGGACAAAAAGCGTATGAGGGGAAAGACAAAGGTGCTCCTAGTCGGAAGAGAAAAATGCCCCCTATTGGGCCTAAACTATGGAAGCAGCCTAAACCGCGGAAGGCTGCTAAAAGCCAGAGAGAAACTGGCGAGGATGAGGCTCACGGCGAGGTGGTATCGGGGGAGAGGTCCCGTTGAACGTTACTACTCCGCTTATAACTGATGAGGCGGGGGTAGGAGAGTCGTCGAACCGACAGTCTCCGACTACTACCTTAGAAACTTCCATCCCACTTGAGAAAGAGGGTCGGTTTGATGATCTCAATAAACTTTCTCTACACGTGTCTCCTTGGCTTGGTACGACAAGTATGGAAGAGCTAACTCTAGTTGCGAAAGGGTTCATTCTTTCGGGCAGACCATAATCTAGTCTGTTGAGAGAAAACTTAGGACATACACTCATAAACACCGCATAACATAGAGATTGCTCGTATGTGTGAAGTATCTGACTTTGAACCGTTTCTTTGGCAGGTGACATGGCAAGAGGACGTAGAGGATGAGGCAATGGGCATGGAGGTCGTTAATTCCCTGGAAACACTTTTCTTGACAGCTTTAGGAGAGGGGCTAGCTTGTTTGGTGACTCTCTGCCTCCATATAACCGCAACAGTGAACATCATCATAGGGATCGATCTCGGCGATCTCCAACTCCTCCTACCCGGTCATCCGGGGGTACTCCCAATTCGATGTAGCGGGCCCACGACACCCTTCATCGACAGCTCCTTCTCATATGGCAGCTTTGGCTCCTACCTATACATCCATTGGAAGGGAGCACGGAATCATTCATTCAAAGAAGAAGGAGCTGGCTAAGAAGAAGAAGCAGGAGTTGGGGGTGCCCGAGACCCAAGAGTTTTCCGTTGATGAAAGGAAGGCGCTACTAAAGCAGAAATTTCCATAACATTATTTTGACGAGCTAGTATTCCTTCCTGATATCAGTCTTACTCCTGTTAAGGATTCCAAGAAGATATGGATGCATGTGAAGGTCGTGTATCACCAGGCTGAGGAGATCACTAGGTATTCCCTCCATCTCTCAGAACTGATCAAGAGGAAGAACATGGAGATCCTGAATCAGAGGCTGACTGTTGACGCCGAGCAGACCACCGTTTGTATCTTGGAGAAGGAAATAGGTAGGTATGCATCTTGTGTCGTTAACATTTCTTCGTTCTCCTTTATACCTTCGAATGTTAACCCTTAGTGTTGTTATTACAGAAAAGCTGAAGCAAACATATGAGATGCTGAAAAAGAAGGCGGAGCATGCCAGCTCGACCTATAAGGATACTGCATCCTCGTTAACACTGAGAACATGGCTTTCAAAAGGGACAAAGTCGATCTGGAAAAAGTGAACGCTGAATTGGAGAAAGACAATGAGCAGGTATCCCAGCTCTAGAAAGACAACGAAGCTCTGAGAGTGGAGATGAGAGGCTGAGGGCTGAGAAAGAAAACGTCGTTGAGCTGAGAAAGCAGTTAGAGGCGATGATAAAGGAAAAGGAGTATGCCAAGGCTATAAATTGGGATGTGTTAAGCTCGACGGAAGGATTAAAGGCTGAGCATCTGAGAGAGGTGGAAAAATTGAGGGAGGAGATCGAGGATGCGGAGATTCAGGCGGAGGCGTCCCTCGAGGAGCATATCCGGATTATGTACGTCAAGGTTAGAAAGTCCCACTAGGTTGAGGATTACCCTCGAGTGCTGGTGCAAACATGGGAGAGACTGATGTCATATGAGGCTTGGTTGTGTCAGGTAGAAGTGGGAACTCTAGATGAGCGTCAACTGATGACCGAGCTCCTGACTGGCGAGGAGCGTGAGAAGCTAGAGGAAGGGAAGAGGTTGCTACAGGAGGACGCGAAGAGGGAGAGGCTGGCTAAGCGTGCTGTCGAGATGGGGAAGTTTGTCCCTTTGAAGAGCGTGATCATCGCTGAGACATTTGAGGAAGGAAGTTCTTACTGACCACTAATCTTTGAATCCACCACCACTAGCAATCCTACTGCTTTGGTCCGGGCCTCAATCGAGTATGATCCCGAGCACCTAGGATTGGGAGTTACCTTTGATGCTACAGTGAGCACACCCCTCGTCATACCTGCATCATTCCTTACCGGAGGTAAATTCCTTTTACCGAGTATTCCCGAAGATGATGTGGTTACCGAATTTGTGGACTAAAAGGTTGTGTTTTTACTGTGCACCCCTTTCTGGAACTGCTACGACACTGGGCTTTTCCTCCATGCTCCCCCAAACAACGGATATGGGTCAGGACTACCAGGGATACAACTTGGAGAGGGAGGCAGCCAAATGGACACTTTCTCGGAAGTTGAGCTGGGATCCAGTATTTATAAGGGCCTTCTCGAGGAAGGAGAGGTTGTAGATGGCCAGAGTGCCAATGTGATAGATCCAATGGATGCTTATTTTCCCTTGATGAAAGCCATGATGGAGGCTCAAATGGTGGCCAAGTATGAAGAGCAGGAGGAGAAGAGGAGGCAGGATAAAGCTGCTAGGCAGGAGGCTCGGGTGAAGGACAGGCAGGATGCTGAGGGGAGAGCTGCTGCTACAATTGAAAAGAAGAAGGCTGATGCCGAGGCGGAGAGGGCGAGGATTGCCGAAGAGGCTAGGAAGAAAAAGATTGCTGACGGGGCTGAGAAGGAGAGGGTGGTCGCAGAGGCTAGGAGGAAGGAAGCTGAGGATGCTAAGCAGAGAGCTACGGAGATTTTGGAGAAGCTCAAGGCTTATGATGTTGTGAAGCTCAAATACAAGAATCTAGCCGACCGAAAGGCTGATAGAGAGGCCAATGAGAAGGCGAAGCTGGAGGCTAAAGAAGTCTCGGGAAAGGGTGACGCCTTGCTAGCCTTTGCCTCTAGTGATACCCCTAAGCCAGTGTAGTACATCGCTCCCACCGAGATTATAGAAATTACAAGCGGTGAGGACGAAGGCGGAAGGCACACCTCGATTTCTCATGAGTTGGTAACCCCTCCAAAGGGCCAAGGAGGAGGAAGCGATGGCGGTTCTGGAAGGAAGAGATCCACTTCTGGTGATCCAACTAGTGCTAAATCTGTCCAAAAGAAGAAGAGAAAAAAGAAGAATGAGTAGCATTAGTAATTGTAATAGATGTTACTGATGTTTTGGCTATGTGGGCCTATAGTATGCATGAGTACGATCCTCTGTAATGGCGGGATTTTTCAAGCCTCTGATATCTATTTTAATATAGAGATTTAAATCAAAAGCAAATAAAGGCAAACAAGTTTAAGGAGATTAACACTTATATATATATATATATATATATATATATAAGAGTATAACATGAAAAAGTATATGTATATATATATATATATTCATACATATATATGTTACGGCCAAATATGCATGTATACACCATTTCAATTAGCAACAAACAAGAGAGTTTTAAACCAAAACAAAAGAAAGTGCAAACTCCATCATTTAGTAGTAGATTTGGACTTAAACATCACCTAATCACCTCATACATAATATCTGCGCATTTGTAAGAATGCAAAACAAATATCAAAGAGAGGAAACCCATTCTCTTGTATATTGATTTGAAGGGTTGAGCTTGGCATTAAATGAAAGTAAGCTTTGCATTAAATGCAAGCATAGTCTCATGTACTTTGAAGAGGGAAATAAGGGTTGGTAGGAATCATCTCTTGTGAAGGGTACTTATATGTTTGCTGTAACATATGTGAGGCATTCGAAGAGAGAGAAAGGGGGGTAGGTAGGAAATTTGGCTGTAGAAACTTTAGTGATATTTTCCTATAAATACACGTCCAATTCCATGCATTTTCTCTTTACTCAAATACAAGAAAGTGCTGAAGTTATAATCCTTTTACAAGCAAGAATACAGGAGCTTATTTACAAGTGAGTAAAACCTCACTTAAGTCAAGACAGATTGCAAGTTTACTATAAACTGTTTGTGTGTGCTTTCATGTATGATCATCAATGCAAGTTCACAATGTTTTATCACCAGTATAGTGTTAATATACCAAGTTCATATCATCATTTAACTATATATTTGCAAGTATAGATGAAATATAAATGGGTATCACTTTGATCTTGATCAAAGAATTTCTGCAGTTTTTCGTTGCAAGTATAGTGTTATTTAGAATTTTTTTATTCGTTAAAATAATTTTTCGTTGCTTGTTTGCATGCACTGAAATATTATTGTGGTTATTAAATATATATTAGTTATTTAGGATTGGTTGTTGTGGTTATTATATATATATATATATATATATATATATATATTTGTGATTGGATAGTTCCCGTTGTACCATTAGCGGATGCCCTATACGCCCCACGCCATGATAATGGATGACCTTTTATACCGCGATATCCTGCCTCGAAGCAGGATGGGTATTATTTATGTTGGCTAATGTCTGTGGATGCAAGAAAACAGGTTGGAGGGATCCAACTGGATTCCTCAAAAATATTATAAATTATTCGTTTTCATATATATATATATATATATTATCATATATGATGTGTTAGAAAATCTATAGTTGATAATTGGGGTTTTTGATTGATTGAATATCACTGGGCCTAAAATGCTGATATATAAAAATACTGTAAAAACGATATTTGAGATTTAAAAGGGGAAATCTATTTTTTTTAAATAGAATTTGAATTTTAATGAGCTATAGAAATATTAACTTGTTTTGAATAAATAAAACAAGTATTGAATTTATAAACGATGTTTATAAATTAGAATATACAGGAAATTGAAGTATTGAATTTATAAACGATGTTTATAAATTAAAATATATAGAAAATTGAAGTATATTTATAAATGATAATAAGGGAATTGAAATGAATTTATAAACGGTGTTTATGATGAAGTAGAAATCATTTTGATAATTTGAATATTTAAAGTCAAAAATTAAAAATAGAAATGGGGAATCATTTTATAGAGGTAAATGATGAAATTTATTCTGATGTTCAGAATGTAAACTGAACTAAAAATAAATCCATATGGATTTATGATTTGAATTCGATTAGATCGAATTTACTTAAATAAAATATTTTTCAGAAAAGATGTTGGAATCGTATTAGATAGAACTAAAAATTAAGGATGAAAATAAATTCTGTATTATGTATATAAGTTGTAATAAATAGAATATTCCAAAATAAGATTTTGGTTTTCAAACAGATTTTTGAAATGGAACTTGCTTTATTATATAAAAAAGGAAGACGGATTTATAAATGGTATTTGTAAATTTAGTGAAATAAATTATCATTAGATAATTTAGAGGTTTAAATTCAAGTGTGAATTGAAAATAGAATTTGAAATTGAATCGAAATGGAAACTTATTTTAAATTTTAAAACAAGGAAGTAAATTTAAAAACAATGTTTATAAATTAAGAAAAATAAATTATCATTTGATAATTTAGAAATTTAAATTCAAATATGAATTTAACCATGGATTAGAAATCGTTTCAGAAAGGGAACGACCCGTTTTATTTCAATATTTGGAATATAAAAATGAATTGAGATAAGTCTAAGAAATTATATTGGGAATTTGATTTCATCGAATTTTATAAAGTAATTTATTCCATACGTAATTGGAAATTAATATTAAAAATGGAGTTGTGATTGAATTTATAATTAAGTGCAAAAATAATCGAAGATTAGGGATAATCAGAGTATTTAAGTTAGATTGGGAAAATTGGATTAATATATATATTAAAATATATTAGAATAGAGTTGAAATTTATTTTGTAAAGAAGTTTAGTATTAATATTTAAATATAATTAAAACGAGCTCAACACGGCGCGGCAGTTTGTAAATTGGCGTTTCGAATTTCAATTGAGTATATAGAACTCATTTCAAGTCAGAATTCTTTTAAACAAGAATCGTCGGAACTGATTTGATGATAATTTTCTAATAGAAGAGAAAAACTGGGATTTCGTTGTATAGATTTCGAGTTATGTCAAAATCAAATTTTCAGAAAAACAGCGCCATAACCATTATAAAACCATAACGATTTATTTAAATAAATAAAAGGGTTTTGAGTAAATAACATTCGAATTTTCATTAGAAAAATCCAGACTTGAGTTGTAAAATAAATACGAACTCAAGTTGCGTAAATGAAATGATTTTTGAAACAAAAATCAGATTTTTAATTGTTGAATAGAATTAACTAATTTGAAAAAAAAAATAGTTAATGGAATTTTAAATCAAAATTGGACTTTGGATCAGAAAAGGGGTTTGTATATTCATATTCGAAATCAAATATGAAATATGAATTAGAAATGGCATTCGATTGTTGTATAAACAAATATATATATATATATATATATATATAGTTGAACGTGATATGTTCAAATAAAAAGTAAAATAGGCAAAAGATCTAATTAAAGAATAAACTAGCGAATTGAGTTAAAATGGCTAGATTGAGTTGGAATAAATTAGGAACGGACATATATGAGTTAGACAGGCATAGGATGAAGTGTATGAAGATTATAATTTGTGTTCTCGATAAAAAGGTACACGTTTAAATTCCATATGAGATTTTATGTGCCGAATCGGCAAGCCGCTTGGCTTTTTGATTTTCTTTTTGAATGGAAAGGGCCTAGAGAGGCGTTTTGTAGTTGTACCGAGTGACCCGTACAAAGGAGGTTATGGCGAAATTTTCCAAAAATTTAAGGAGTTAGAATATTTTAAAGAAAATTGGATAACTAGAAAATCAATATATCAATATATGTTGAATTCGATAAGGGAACGAATTAAAAATAAAATATTGTAAACAAAAAAAGGAAATCTATAAATTAGATTTGTTAAAAATAGAAAGAGAACTGCATACACGTTTTTAAAATAAATAATTGGTTTTTATGGTGTTGTTTATTCGAGGTAAGTGGTCTTGTCTGTTTCGAAGTTAATGATGTTTTCAGTCAAGGTCTGAGTGGTAGTTATACCCCACCTTGATTGATTTCATTATTTTCCGATAAATAACTAGATTTAGTCTCGAAGAGAGATGTTTAAAGTGATTTAGTTGAATGCTATATTTTGAGTTGTTGTAACGATGTTTTATATAACATTCGTTTTAACCCAAGTAAGTGAAATTTTGGAAATATAATAATAAATATTTCCAGAGTGTAGAAATGAATGGTCGTGGAAGAGATAAATAATTGAAATGTTTTCAATTATAAATAAAAGATATTTTCTACGTATATAAAATAAAAGGAGTCAATATATGGAAATGTTTTCCAAATAGTGTAGGAAGCCAAGATGATGGTTGAAATATTGTGTTAACAAATATTTATAAAGAAATGGAGAAGTGATTTAATGAATAGAATATTAAATAAGAGGCCCAGTGATTGTTCGATGTTATGGATGAATGTTTGTTCATTTTCTTCGATAGTTAAATAACTGAGTTTCGAAGTATTTGCCAATATCGTTGTCAATATAGAGAGACCGGTTGGATTATTATCCGAGAACCACTTCGTATTTGCAGTAGTGTTACGAATCAGATTTATATAAAGATAATCGAAGATGAAGTAAAGTGCAAGAGCTTTTTCTATAATCCTAGGTTGAAATTGCCTAAGATGGATTAATGGAATTTGTGCATTCAGTTTCGTTCAGTCCCAGAACGAAGTGTATGGACGAATGTCTGACAGAATATTTCCAGTGATCACATATGTTGGTTTGTATAAATATATATGGTGGCGGAGAATTTATTCTCTTAGCATAATATCTAGAATATATTTGTGCAATCAATTAGTGATTAATGGATCTGACAATGTGGCATTCAAAGTTATTGTGTTATAAATGAAATGTAAGTAATCATAGCCTCAGGCCTTAACAACCGGGAAATGACAAAAATCGGGCAGGCAGCATGGCTAAGTGGGTAGCTTCCAATTAGGGTGCATCATCACCTATCTAGAGAAATTCATTTCATTCTTTATTCTATTCGACGTTGTCCCATTCGGGAAAACGGTTGGTGATCCCAATTGTTAGTGATATACAATCGATACACTCAAGCGAAATGATTGGTCGGTCATGCATGGCTGGGTTACAAGATGTTCTTATTGAACCCAATGTATTCTCCTCTAGAGATACACTATCGTAAGGTGGTTCCATACCTTGTCATAGTTGGAAATTCATTACCCAATAAGTGCTCGCGGTTTTGACTGTATATTATGTATGTGGAGCGTGGGATGAAAGCGTTCCACTAGATTTCTATTTAATTGATTTAGACACTATTATAATATCAAAAGAAATTTGATATAAAGATTATTGTTTTCTTTCAAAAGGATTTGAAAGTTAAATCAAGTGTTTTGGATTCTCTTTAGGGAAAAACCTGTTCCGTGTTACACGGCGTGGTCTTATGAGATACCGTTTATTTTCTTAAACTGTTTTAAATTGTTTACTCATACCAGTCCCATGAATGACCCAGAGTTTATTTTGTTTTGTTTTACCTAAATTCTTGGGTGCCCAAATTTTTACGGGCAGTCAAGCAGTTTAGAATTTTACAGATCTATCTAAAGGAGCTTGGAGCAGGAGGCTTCAGTGTTAGATATATAGTGTTTTTATTTCTGTTGTGTTGTAAGTGTTGTACTCTGATAATTGTATGTTATACAGTAAAAATTTTGAATTTAAAAAGTTATGATATATTATATTTTGTTCTGCTGTGATGTGAGATTCTGTGTTGTTATTTCTGTTCTTCTTCTACCTTTTTCTTCTAAAAAAAATGATTCATATTTCTGTGATATTTGGGTTGGATGTGTGATGTATGTAGTCAACTCAGATAGTACGGATTTGCGGGCCATTGCAGTTGGTATCAGAGCTTAAGTTGAGCGAATACCTAGGCTTTGGTGGGATTGTGCTCATTAGAGATAGGGTCAATAGTACCCTAGAATGAGTTGAGTGCATATATACGAGAGAGCATATTTGTGAATTGATATAAAAAAATTGTTTTATATTGTGCTGGCTAGTCTGTTGAGTGGTTTATGAATTCTGGTCGAATCGTGGGACGCCACGACGTCGATAAGAGTTTGTAAATACTTGAACAGAAGATTGAACATGATATTGTTTTTAAGTGGGAATATGAAATAATTTTACTCAAAATTCTGTTTTGATAGAAAAATAATAATTTTCTAGAATTATTATCATATATGGATGAGTTGGTTGTTAATATTATAATCAGATAGTATTACAAAATTGGAAAGGTTATATATAACCAAATAAAATTGTATATGAATGAGATATATACAAATGAGACGAATTAAAACTAGATTCAAACCATAAATTGGAATTTAAATCTTAGGAAGTTTGAAAGTATTTTCTGAAGTATATTAGAATAATATAGATTTGTATTTGAAGAATTTTTGAATAAAAATCGTTTTGAATGGATTTTGAAAGTGATAAAGCATTGAACTCATTTCAGTGGCTAGAAAATAATGCTGATGATGACTGCAGCATCATCAGTTTTCATTTTTGAGTTTCTAAGTGATGAATTGCTACCTTAGAAAAGTTTTTAATGAAAATTTGTTTCAAAGAAAACAAGTTGTAATGGAAAATTCAAATGTGTTGAATTTGAGATGGAAATAAATATGTGGATATATTTATGTAATTTCAAAAGGATTTGAGATGAAAACCCGGGAATTTGAATTTGGAATTTAAATATAACTTAAGAAAGTTAAATAGGTTATAATGAATAAATTGATGGCAACCAATTTTGAATATATTTTAATGCATATGAATGGAATATGAATTGCGGTGAGCATATTTGAATGTAAATCATTCGAATAAAATGAATGTGAGTATAAATGATGTGGAATATGAATGAAAACAAAAGTTTTATAGGAATTAAACTTTGTTGAAATAGAAATAGTTGAGTTTCAACATAAGTGGATTTTGAAAGTAAATGGGTTTATAGCACTTTTCCTACCTTAGTAATTTCGGGGACGAAATTCTTTTAAAGGGGGAAGAATGTAACGACCCGAATTTTCGGTTAATTAATTTTAAATATTTAATATTGTTTTAAATATTGAGTTGATAATATAAATCAATTTTTTTATTGAGTTATCGATTTAGTAATCGAAATACGATTTATTTCGATTATATACAATCATCATAATAAGAAAATGAATTTAAATTGAATTCAAAATTTATAATTGAATTGAAAACAGTTCAGAAGATCAATACGAACTTCTGTTCGAACTAGAATAATAATATTAATTTATTATTGAAGAACTAATTGTTTTTAATTAAATTTATATTGATTTAAATTTATATCTTCTCCATATGATCGAATTGAGCTTCAGAACCTGCCACAGTGTGTTCAGAATAGTGGTATAACCCTAAAAATGTCGGTTGTTGGGTTCGGAAAGGATTTCGGAATCACGAGGTATTTAAAATTAAATAAAATCGTACTAGTTAATCCAAACTAAACTAAATATAAATAAATTACTTCTAGACTAAGTAATGAAAGTACAAAGCAAGTCATTTCCATTGCAAACCTAAAATCCTTAGTAGCTAAGTTTTCTTCAAACTATATAATCGCGATACCATTCCTTTTTGTTCCTCTTTACATCTAGCTCTTCTAAAAGAAATCCTAGATCTTTATAATTAAAAATGGCCGACATTAATACTTTCAAAATCAAAATTCGAAGTCGTGCCTTACCCTTTTTCCCGTTCCTCAAACTGAAATTGAATCTGTCGATTATATATATGTATATATAAAAGAAGCGATCGATCTGAAATCACTGAGTTCGTGAAGTTCGAGAAATTGGACGAGTTGTGCTTTTGCGATTTCTTTTTGAGTTCAACATCAGAATTGCGAGTGGCTATACCTAGGGTTGTGATGCATCTCTGGAAAGGTGCATTGCGAACTGCAGTCGACAACAGTGGTGATGTTCGCAGTTGCAGAAGGGATGAGGGCTCTGTCCTCTTTTGTTCGAAGCTTGCAGGAAGGTGAGGGTATGGTTGAATTAAAGGTGCAATAGTAGGAATTCGGAGTCCCTGAAATCTTGTGACGGCAAGGAATTTCGCTCGGTCCGAACCAGTCGCTAAACCGATCCAGGCCGTTCGAAATGCCCTATCGTTTGAGAACACGACAAATCAGAACGCATACAGAAGAACATTTCACCGTATATTACAACAGTGCATCAGATTACAAGAATATACAGAGTATAAACAAATAAATATTACACAGAAATATCAGAGATTTAAATTACATTTAAATACATAGCAGCGGAAAATAATACAATACACAACTAGAAGAGATATACGGATACAAAGCTTTCCGGATATCGTTCCAGCTGTAAACCAGGATCCTGTGAATATAAATCTGCAAAACCAAAACTACTAGCTGCCCGTGTCGAAAATAAGGGCACCCAGAGTTTAGGTTAAAACAATAAACTCCAGGTCAGTCATGTGACTGGTGTGAGAACTAAAACAGTTATTAATCTTTATTTTTAAAGTTAGGTAAATCAAGGGACCACGCCGTATAACACGGAACGGGTTTCCTCCCAAGAATACCGGTGCATAAAACAAACAGCGTAATGCTAAATAAAGAAAAATGAAGTTGTTATAAGACCCAGGTCCCATCACACAATGCAACGCAGCCGAGGATAGGGTTTTCCCTTATAACAGCCAAAGAATGCTTGATACGGTTAAAACAAATCATTTGATACTATAATAAGTGCATAGTGTATAAAACAACTTCAAATCATAAGTATCAATCATAGACGGCATAAGCGCCCCATCCCACTATGTCGCCATATATAGGATTACAACTAAAACCGCAAATGTCACGTATTTGGAAATTGGATTTCCATCTATGAACCGAGGCAAAAGATAGTCCTCAACCGATTCGAGACAATCTAGCCTACCATGTCTCAGGATCAGAGCTCGAGTGACCCTTGGATCGTCAGGGCCGGTCCACCGATGTGGATTAAAATGCCTGAACACTACGTCTCCCCGCCCTTTGGGGCGCAAACGAGCCAACGAATGACTCCATCGGTTCGAGAACGACCGATCAATCCGAGGCGCCTCGCAACAGCAACAACCACATAAGTCAATCTCGTCAGGGCATGTAAAACCACTGACGCCACTTTTTAGCTAGAAAGAAACGCATGCCCTCCTTGAGGTCCTCTCCCGTTTTTGGTTCATACCGGGTGTGAAACACGCGAGGTAAACGTTACACAAAGCTACGCCATGAAGGCCGTGCTTTGATCATCACCACAAGACTCTGCTTTTCAACAGAAGCCTCGATCAATTGCCACTTAGGCATGCCACACAGGCAATTCACTCCATGCGTTTGATATCCATCAATATATAACCCCTGAGCTCGTACGTCTCAGAGAAGGGCGTTAAGCAAGAGAATAAATTCTCCGCCGCCAAACAGATATATATTTAATAGAAATCAAACACACAGACTAAAATCCAATGTCAGACACACAGTCCATTTTCAAGTCCGTTCTGGGTCTGAACGAAACCGGAGGCACCTAGTACCCCGCATATCCATCGATCTCCAAGTACGTCTGGACGATCACTAACTGTTTCCATCTTCTTGGGTGT
Organism: Allium sativum; assembly: GCA_030737875.1. Taxonomy (NCBI): domain Eukaryota; kingdom Viridiplantae; phylum Streptophyta; class Magnoliopsida; order Asparagales; family Amaryllidaceae; genus Allium; species Allium sativum. Next base: position 559,390,967 of record CM060919.1, on the reverse strand, counting down.
ACAGCCCAATCAAGATCATCAGTTATCACCCAAACGACGTGAAGACCTCCGGTCTTCGACCATCGTCTTCATCTTCGACTTATCGTCGTATCAGTTATTCAGAATGGGATAAACCCGGTCTTTCCGAATAACTCGCGTATATTTTAAATAAGTGTTACACAAACACAACATACGCCTCATTCCAATTCATTAGTCACTAACCGTAAATTAATCAAGAGAATAATTTCCCAAATATTAACCCCGAAGGCCGAAACCAACATCAGATCAATATCCAGAAAACCATTCTGCTTGGCCAACCGACAGTTAGTTTCTAAATTTCACATTCATAGGGAAAGGTTCCCATTAATTTTTATCAAAGATAAATTCTTGAATTTATGCTTTAATCTACTTTTGAATATCAATTCAAACTAGTCGGGATTAGCGAACCTTACCGAAGTAATCATTTGTTTTAATTTCCCAATCCCAACCTATTCATCCCATGAAGTAAAACTGGTAATACTTCATATCTAACACCACAGTGTTATCGGTAAATTCAATTACCATTTCACGTTCAAATCTAATTAAAGATTTAACTATCGCCTGGAGCAAAACTGGTGATACTCCATTTTCGATCATTTCAATCTAATTAAAGATTCATTAAAACTCCACTTAGTTTTAATCTTCGACTAGGTTAAAGAATCAGTGTCATTTAAAACACGGTTCACGATAAACCCAAAATCCCATTCATTAATTATCGGGTTAAAGAACGAGTGCTATTTAAAAACACTGTTCACGATAAACCCAAAAATCAATACCAATTCAATTCCAATTAAATACTATTTAATTGGTACACTTCATTAAATCTAAATAAAAAGATTTAATCTTTTCTCAACTGGGTTCAAGAACAGTGTTAGTGAAGACACCATTCACGACAAACCCAAATCACATTTGATATTCAATATAAGGCTCTGAATAGAAAATATATCGGCTTATATTCAATATCAAATTCTACGATTAACAAATGTCGTATTGGAAATAACGATATAAATATATATCTTTCAAATTTCCGTAACAACATCCGTATAATCCCGAAATCCAACATCGAAATATTCCGAAGACAATTTCGATTCAAATCCACTCCAATGCAATCATTGGAAATTTTGGTTATTTTCAAAACCCTTTTCAAATTCAATTTATTTATTTAAAAATAAATAGAATTATAATTCTAGTTCAAAACTAGTTCATTTCGATAAAAATCTATTTTTATCTTTTCAAATAGGGAGTTTTTCATCCCAATTCTTCACAAATCATTTCTTATGATTTTATACAAATTATTACTATTTTTAATAATTTTATCAAGGCCCGTACAGTCGATTTCCATCAATGGCCATCGAACTGCACTTACAGCGACCTTTTTCGAATTTGATTTGGACATAATTCCAAATCCAACCGTTAGATTTCAAATTTCTAATATTCGTTAGAAAGCTCTTTTCGATACGAACCCAACGGTTCCGGTTTTAGGAGAATCCGACGGTCGGATCTCCCGTAATGTCCGTTTGAAATCAATGGTCGAAATTCACGAACTACCGCGGCGCGGCGCGTTCTATTCAGGCCATTATATTATATATATAATATATATAATATATATTTCGTCGATTTCTATTCAAAACGAATTATATAAATAGTTTTAAAATCGTTTCAAAACCTATTTCAACTTCCATTTCAATTCAAAGCAAAATTGAATTCTTCTTTATAAATTCGTTTCAAAATTCATTTCTATTCAATTCAAATTTCAATTCAATTTGAATTCATTTCAATTCAATTTGAATTCATTTCAGTTCGAAATTGTTTTCAATTCAATTCATTTCGAAATCGTTTTCAATTCAATTCATTTCGAAATCGTTTTCAATTCAATTCATTTCGAAATCGTTTTCAATTCATTTCATTTCGAAATCGTTTTCAATTCATTTCATTTCGAAATCGTTTTCAATTCAATTCATTTCGAAATCGTTTTCAATTCAATTCATTTCGAAATCGTTTTCAATTCAATTCATTTCGAAATCGTTTTCAATTCAATTCATTTCGAAATCGTTTTCAATTCATTTCATTTCGAAATCGTTTTCAATTCATTTCATTTCGAAATCGTTTTCAATTCAATTCATTTCGAAATCGTTTTCAATTCATTTCATTTCGAAATCGTTTTCAATTCAATTCATTTCGAAATCGTTTTCAATTCATTTCATTTCGAAATCGTTTTCAATTCATTTCATTTCGAAATCGTTTTCAATTCATTTCATTTCGAAATCGTTTTCAATTCATTTCATTTCGAAATCGTTTTCAATTCAATTCATTTCGAAATCGTTTTCAATTCAATATAAATATCGTTCACGTCAAAATGGCGTCAATCTAATCAACACGGCTTCATATATTCCTTTATTTTCAAATATTCTATTTCAAATATTTCTTTTCCCAAAATAGTTGTTATTATCAAAATATTTCGTTCAACACATGACCAATCTCAATGAATGAGTACTGTCAACACATGAACTTTTATTTTATAATATTCTTTATTTTTCAAATTGGAATGAGGCCCAATCAATTACCATATAAAGTTAATTATATGGATTTTCATACAACACATGTATATAATAGCATTGAAAATAATCAACCATCAACCAAAGTGCACTACACTGTATAAGCATCAAATATAGATATTCAACGCTTATAACAGCCTGTCAATCAATCGATCGACATATTTAATCAATCAGGATGAGTGAACTTCAGATTTCATCCTAACACCCGTGTGGGGTTTCAAACAATCAAACACATATTTTATTTGTGCAGTTGGGCGATGTGTAAAATTTATCGTCCCAATCAATGTCATTCAAATAAGTGTACATAAACAAACCGTCTGGTTTGTAAATGAATATTTATTTATTCACATTCACGTTAAAAATTATATTTTTAACGATAAAACATTTTATTTCAACCTATGAATTTCTATTCAATTCATTTACACAATAAAATGATATTTTTATTTTCTAACATATTTTAGAAAATTTCGGCGGCATAACGGCACGATACTAGAAACGGGACAAGGCCTCGCCTTATCCCCGGTCTAGTGAAGGCCCACGCCATTCACACATCAATCAAATCAATTTCATCTCACCCAACAATTCAATTCAAACAAATAATTCAACTAATCTATGCAACCAAACAAACAAGTCCATGGTCTGTGGACGATTGTGTCGGGTGCTACTAAGCACCGTCTGCATCCTAGTATATATATATAACTAGAAAAAGAATTGAAAGGTGAGAAATTCTCACATATAGCTATCCTAGCTCCACGGCACTTCTAATGCAGGAAATCTTCGCCAACTCGCCTTCGTTGCCCGTATTCTCTACATATGTAAAAATCGAATTTTTACTTCAAAGTTCAATATATAAAAATCGAATTTTTATTTCAAAGTTCAATATATAAAAATCGAATTTTTAGTTCGCTATTCAATATATAAAAATCGAAATTTTAGTTCGAAGTTCAACATATAAAAATCATATTTTTAATTCGAAGTTCAACATATAAAAATCATATTTTTAATTCGAAGTTCAACATATAAAAATCATATTTTTAATTCGAAGTTCAACATATAAAAATCATATTTTTAATTCGCTATTCAATATATAAAAATCATATTTTTATATTCTCTTCTTCATTATAAGAATCAAATTTTTATCTTCACTTCATATATATAAAAATCGTATTTTTATTTCTTCTTCATATATATAAAATCGTATTTTTATTTCTTCTTCATATATATAAAATCGTATTTTTATTTCACTACTCATATAAAAACTATATTTTTACCTTACCACCTGAACAATAAAAATCATAACTTCATGTGTATAAAAATCGAATTTTTATAATGTTAAAAATCCTATCTTTACCAACATAAAAACCAAATCTTTTATATGTTAAAAATACGGTCTTTTCAATGTTCAAAACACGATCTTTTTTTTTAAAAAAATCGAATCTTTCATATATTGAAAAATCAAGTTTTATGTAAACTGAAAAATAATCAGTTTTTATACCTTCATAAAAAATCAGTTTTCTTCTTTATAAAAAAAAATAAAACTGAATTTAAAACAATATACTTAAGTTAAAACTGAAAAATAAAACTGAAAAAAAATGAAAAGGGGGCTTACTGATTTCGGTGTACTAGAGGAGGGGGGGGTCTTCACGCGCGTCGCATCAAGGAGGAGGCTGGGGAGGGCGCTGTCTGACTGGTGGTGGGCCAGCAGGGCGGTGGGTGGTCGGACTGTGGTGGCGTGGGGGTCTCGGCGGCTTCAGGAACGAAATCGAATTGGGGTTTTTTTCAGAACGGAGGAGGAGAGAGGCAGCGGTGGGGTCTGGCGAGGTGGAGGGGTGTCGGGCAGCGCGGCGGTGGCCAACTCGGTGGTGGAGGAGGCGGTTTCGTGTTTGCCGAGGGTTTTTTTTTTTTCTTTCTCTTGTCTGAATCGAATAAAGAAATCGGGGGGGGGGGGGGCCAGAATGAAATAAGGGGGAGAGTGTTTTTTTTTTATTATTATTTTTAAAAGTTGACTTTTACATACGTCATCTAAACGAGGCCCACTACCTGTCGTCCATAGCGTTTAACCCCCATTCCGAACACAATGGGATATGCATCGCAAGCTGATTCGATCACTTTGATAAGTTTCTGTTGAATTTACATTTAAATCATTATATTGAATTTTAAACGTACATTTCAAATTACCGGGGCCACATACTAACTAGAAAAATTCCCGAAAAATATTTTCTAGCTTCGTATTGACGATACGGTCCTAACAAAACTAGTTTCGTCAAATTCTGAGATCGTTTGAAAAATGGCCAATTTCCAGTCGATTAAAATCAACTGAAACTGGTCAAACGCGTTTTCCTTTGCCACGCTCACATATTGATTCGAAAAATTATGAAATTTGAAACCTAGCAATAACTTTACATCCCGGACCCAACAAAACAGGTTTCATCGAAATCCGAGGTCGTTTGCAAAATGTCCATTTTTAAGGGCCTGAATTCCATAGCGACTATTCAGAATTTTCAACTGGGCATATCTTTTGATTCCCGAAATGAAATCTTGATTATTCGGATTCGTTGGAAAGATATTCACTATTAGATTCCATTATTTTTGGTTTCACTAAAATCCGGATTGTTTTGCACCCGGTACATTCAATTGAAGTTTGAAATCGAATTATCGAACTACCGCGCCATTTTCAATTCCTTTTATAATTATGTATAAATATTTATATTCTAACGACGACGTATATAATATATACGTCGAATTCTATTCAAACTAAATTTTTCGTCGATATTATTTAAAATAATCTATTTTAAATATTCAAAATTCGCTAAAGTTGCAAAAATAAAAATTTCAAACTGGCTCGCATTTTACGGGTTGTTACAATCTCCCCCACTTAAAACTTTTCGTCCCCGAAAAGGAACAAAGTCGAAAGTGGTTTGATTATTCAGCTCTACATTCGATCGGGCTTCCATTCTCCAACTCTTTAGTTTCTGAGAATTTTCAAAATTTCAAAATTTTGGCTAACACCCTAAATTTTTGAAAAATTTCGCCATAACCTCCCCTGCAATGGGAGCATCGGGGAATTTCAAATAGCTTCCCCGGTCCTTCAGATCTCAAAAAGAAAAAGAAAAAGCCAAGCGGCTAGCCAATAGGCTCACAAAATCATCATCACCCAAACAAAACAGGAAATTATGTAGTAAACATGTACCTATTTGTCGGGCAAACAAATTTTATTCTCTGGCTCTAGCCTCCTTGCTATGACCTGTTCAATGATATATATGTATATGCAAGCAAATGCGACCAATTTTCAATACAATTCAATATTTGTTTCAATTAGGCATAATGGTTCAAAATTATCAAACAAATAAACAAACAACACAAACATCAATCAATTAGTGAATTAGAGTTTCAAATTCATAGTTTTGATCCATATACAAAAATCAGATTTTTGGTGCCAAATCACAACAATAGATCCTATATAGTTTTTGGTTCTCACACCAGTCAATAGGAAATATATAGATATCACACCTTCGACACTCGAATATAAATGCTGATGATGATGCACCATCATCAATACCATCTTCGGGCGACTAGAGTGTGATGCTATATCTATCCAATATATTAAAACTTTGAATATACGTTTGCAAGGCGTATATGCAAATTCTTTATATACTGGACTGTCCAAATCAATGCAAATAAATAATCAAATACGAATAATTGATTTAGATTTTCAAAACTAAATTTGCTTTTACTTTAAAAATATACTCTTCACACTCGTTCTAGGATACTACTGATCCCATCTCTAACGAGTCATTCTCGTTGGATATTACTAATCCAATATCTGATGAATTCTTTCGTATGGTTCTAATGTGCCTTATTCTCTGAGCTTTGTAAACCAAAGCTCTGATACCAACTGTGACGGCAAGGAATTTCGCTCGGTCCGAACCAGTCGCTAAACCGATCCAGGCCGTTCGAAACGCCCTATCGTTTGAGAACACGACAAATCAGAACGCATACAGAAGAACATTTCACCGTATATTACAACAGTGCATCAGATTACAAGAATATACAGAGTATAAACAAATAAATATTACACAGAAATATCAGAGATTTAAATTACATTTAAATACATAGCAGCGGAAAATAATACAATACACAACTAGAAGAGATATACGGATACAAAGCTTTCCGGATATCGTTCCAGCTGTAAACCAGGATCCTGTGAATATAAATCTGCAAAACCAAAACTACTAGCTGCCCGTGTCGAAAATAAGGGCACCCAGAGTTTAGGTTAAAACAATAAACTCCAGGTCAGTCATGTGACTGGTGTGAGAACTAAAACAGTTATTAATCTTTATTTTTAAAGTTAGGTAAATCAAGGGACCACGCCGTATAACACGGAACGGGTTTCCTCCCAAGAATACCGGTGCATAAAACAAACAGCGTAATGCTAAATAAAGAAAAATGAAGTTGTTATAAGACCCAGGTCCCATCACACAATGCAACGCAGCCGAGGATAGGGTTTTCCCTTATAACAGCCAAAGAATGCTTGATACGGTTAAAACAAATCATTTGATACTATAATAAGTGCATAGTGTATAAAACAACTTCAAATCATAAGTATCAATCATAGACGGCATAAGCGCCCCATCCCACTATGTCGCCATATATAGGATTACAACTAAAACCGCAAATGTCACGTATTTGGAAATTGGATTTCCATCTATGAACCGAGGCAAAAGATAGTCCTCAACCGATTCGAGACAATCTAGCCTACCATGTCTCAGGATCAGAGCTCGAGTGACCCTTGGATCGTCAGGGCCGGTCCACCGATGTGGATTAAAATGCCTGAACACTACGTCTCCCCGCCCTTTGGGGCGCAAACGAGCCAACGAATGACTCCATCGGTTCGAGAACGACCGATCAATCCGAGGCGCCTCGCAACAGCAACAACCACATAAGTCAATCTCGTCAGGGCGTGTAAAACCACTGACGCCACTTTTTAGCTAGAAAGAAACGCATGCCCTCCCTGAGGTCCTCTCCCGTTTTTGGTTCATACCGGGTGTGAAACACGCGAGGTAAACGTTACACAAAGCTACGCCACGAAGGCCGTGCTTTGATCATCACCACAAGACTCTGCTTTTCAACAGAAGCCTCGATCAATTGCCACTTAGGCATGCCACACAGGCAATTCACTCCATGCGTTTGATATCCATCAATATATAACCCCTGAGCTCGTACGTCTCAGAGAAGGGCGTTAAGCAAGAGAATAAATTCTCCGCCGCCAAACAGATATATATTTAATAGAAATCAAACACACAGACTAAATTCCAATGTCAGACACACAGTCCATTTTCAAGTCCGTTCTGGGTCTGAACGAAACCGGAGGCACCTAGTACCCCGCATATCCATCGATCTCCAAGTACGTCTGGACGATCACTAACTGTTTCCATCTTCTTGGGTGTACAGCCCAATCAAGATCATCAGTTATCACCCAAACGACGTGAAGACCTCCGGTCTTCGACCATCGTCTTCATCTTCGACTTATCGTCGTATCAGTTATTCAGAATGGGATAAACCCGGTCTTTCCGAATAACTCGCGTATATTTTAAATAAGTGTTACACAAACACAACATACGCCTCATTCCAATTCATTAGTCACTAACCGTAAATTAATCAAGAGAATAATTTCCCAAATATTAACCCCGAAGGCCGAAACCAACATCAGATCAATATCCAGAAAACCATTCTGCTTGGCCAACCGACAGTTAGTTTCTAAATTTCACATTCATAGGGAAAGGTTCCCATTAATTTTTATCAAAGATAAATTCTTGAATTTATGCTTTAATCTACTTTTGAATATCAATTCAAACTAGTCGGGATTAGCGAACCTTACCGAAGTAATCATTTGTTTTAATTTCCCAATCCCAACCTATTCATCCCATGAAGTAAAACTGGTAATACTTCATATCTAACACCACAGTGTTATCGGTAAATTCAATTACCATTTCACGTTCAAATCTAATTAAAGATTTAACTATCGCCTGGAGCAAAACTGGTGATACTCCATTTTCGATCATTTCAATCTAATTAAAGATTCATTAAAACTCCACTTAGTTTTAATCTTCGACTAGGTTAAAGAATCAGTGTCATTTAAAACACGGTTCACGATAAACCCAAAATCCCATTCATTAATTATCGGGTTAAAGAACGAGTGCTATTTAAAAACACTGTTCACGATAAACCCAAAAATCAATACCAATTCAATTCCAATTAAATACTATTTAATTGGTACACTTCATTAAATCTAAATAAAAAGATTTAATCTTTTCTCAACTAGGTTCAAGAACAGTGTTAGTGAAGACACCATTCACGACAAACCCAAATCACATTTGATATTCAATATAAGGCTCTGAATAGAAAATATATCGGCTTATATTCAATATCAAATTCTACGATTAACAAATGTCGTATTGGAAATAACGATATAAATATATATCTTTCAAATTTCCGTAACAACATCCGAATAATCCCGAAATCCAACATCGAAATATTCCGAAGACAATTTCGATTCAAATCCACTCCAATGCAATCATTGGAAATTTTGGTTATTTTCAAAACCCTTTTCAAATTCAATTTATTTATTTAAAAATAAATAGAATTATAATTCTAGTTCAAAACTAGTTCATTTCGATAAAAATCTATTTTTATCTTTTCAAATAGGGAGTTTTTCATCCCAATTCTTCACAAATCATTTCTTATGATTTTATACAAATTATTACTATTTTTAATAATTTTATCAAGGCCCGTACAGTCGATTTCCATCAATGGCCATCGAACTGCACTTACAGCGACCTTTTTCGAATTTGATTTGGACATAATTCCAAATCCAACCGTTAGATTTCAAATTTCTAATATTCGTTAGAAAGCTCTTTTCGATACGAACCCAACGGTTCCGGTTTTAGGAGAATCCGACGGTCGGATCTCCCGTAATGTCCGTTTGAAATCAATGGTCGAAATTCACGAACTACCGCGGCGCGGCGCGTTCTATTCAGGCCATTATATTATATATATAATATATATAATATATATTTCGTCGATTTCTATTCAAAACGAATTATATAAATAGTTTTAAAATCGTTTCAAAACCTATTTCAACTTCCATTTCAATTCAAAGCAAAATTGAATTCTTCTTTATAAATTCGTTTCAAAATTCATTTCTATTCAATTCAAATTTCAATTCAATTTGAATTCATTTCAATTCAATTTGAATTCATTTCAGTTCGAAATCGTTTTCAATTCAATTCATTTCGAAATCGTTTTCAATTCAATTCATTTCGAAATCGTTTTCAATTCAATTCATTTCGAAATCGTTTTCAATTCATTTCATTTCGAAATCGTTTTCAATTCATTTCATTTCGAAATCATTTTCAATTCAATTCATTTCGAAATCGTTTTCAATTCAATTCATTTCGAAATCGTTTTCAATTCAATTCATTTCGAAATCGTTTTCAATTCAATTCATTTCGAAATCGTTTTCAATTCATTTCATTTCGAAATCGTTTTCAATTCATTTCATTTCGAAATCGTTTTCAATTCAATTCATTTCGAAATCGTTTTCAATTCATTTCATTTCGAAATCGTTTTCAATTCAATTCATTTCGAAATCGTTTTCAATTCATTTCATTTCGAAATCGTTTTCAATTCATTTCATTTCGAAATCGTTTTCAATTCATTTCATTTCGAAATCGTTTTCAATTCATTTCATTTCGAAATCGTTTTCAATTCAATTCATTTCGAAATCGTTTTCAATTCAATATAAATATCGTTCACGTCAAAATGGCGTCAATCTAATCAACACGGCTTCATATATTCCTTTATTTTCAAATATTCTATTTCAAATATTTCTTTTCCCAAAATAGTTGTTATTATCAAAATATTTCGTTCAACACATGACCAATCTCAATGAATGAGTACTGTCAACACATGAACTTTTATTTTATAATATTCTTTATTTTTCAAATTGGAATGAGGCCCAATCAATTACCATATAAAGTTAATTATATGGATTTTCATACAACACATGTATATAATAGCATTGAAAATAATCAACCATCAACCAAAGTGCACTACACTGTATAAGCATCAAATATAGATATTCAACGCTTATAACAGCCTGTCAATCAATCGATCGACATATTTAATCAATCAGGATGAGTGAACTTCAGATTTCATCCTAACACCCGTGTGGGGTTTCAAACAATCAAACACATATTTTATTTGTGCAGTTGGGCGATGTGTAAAATTTATCGTCCCAATCAATGTCATTCAAATAAGTGTACATAAACAAACCGTCTGGTTTGTAAATGAATATTTATTTATTCACATTCACGTTAAAAATTATATTTTTAACGATAAAACATTTTATTTCAACCTATGAATTTCTATTCAATTCATTTACACAATAAAATGATATTTTTATTTTCTAACATATTTTAGAAAATTTCGGCGGCATAACGGCACGATACTAGAAACGGGACAAGGCCTCGCCTTATCCCCGGTCTAGTGAAGGCCCACGCCATTCACACATCAATCAAATCAATTTCATCTCACCCAACAATTCAATTCAAACAAATAATTCAACTAATCTATGCAACCAAACAAACAAGTCCATGGTCTGTGGACGATTGTGTCGGGTGCTACTAAGCACCGTCTGCATCCTAGTATATATATATAACTAGAAAAAGAATTGAAAGGTGAGAAATTCTCACATATAGCTATCCTAGCTCCACGGCACTTCTAATGCAGGAAATCTTCGCCAACTCGCCTTCGTTGCCCGTATTCTCTACATATGTAAAAATCGAATTTTTACTTCAAAGTTCAATATATAAAAATCGAATTTTTATTTCAAAGTTCAATATATAAAAATCGAATTTTTAGTTCGCTATTCAATATATAAAAATCGAAATTTTAGTTCGAAGTTCAACATATAAAAATCATATTTTTAATTCGAAGTTCAACATATAAAAATCATATTTTTAATTCGAAGTTCAACATATAAAAATCATATTTTTAATTCGAAGTTCAACATATAAAAATCATATTTTTAATTCGCTATTCAATATATAAAAATCATATTTTTATATTCTCTTCTTCATTATAAGAATCAAATTTTTATCTTCACTTCATATATATAAAAATCGTATTTTTATTTCTTCTTCATATATATAAAATCGTATTTTTATTTCTTCTTCATATATATAAAATCGTATTTTTATTTCACTACTCATATAAAAACTATATTTTTACCTTACCACCTGAACAATAAAAATCATAACTTCATGTGTATAAAAATCGAATTTTTATAATGTTAAAAATCCTATCTTTACCAACATAAAAACCAAATCTTTTATATGTTAAAAATACGGTATTTTCAATGTTCAAAACACGATCTTTTTTTTAAAAAAAATCGAATCTTTCATATATTGAAAAATCAAGTTTTATGTAAACTGAAAAATAATCAGTTTTTATACCTTCATAAAAAATCAGTTTTCTTCTTTATAAAAAAAAATAAAACTGAATTTAAAACAATATACTTAAGTTAAAACTGAAAAATAAAACTGAAAAAAAATGAAAAGGGGGCTTACTGATTTCGGTGTACTAGAGGAGGGGGGGGTCTTCACGCGCGTCGCATCAAGGAGGAGGCTGGGGAGGGCGCTGTCTGACTGGTGGTGGGCCAGCAGGGCGGTGGGTGGTCGGACTGTGGTGGCGTGGGGGTCTCGGCGGCTTCAGGAACGAAATCGAATTGGGGTTTTTTTCAGAACGGAGGAGGAGAGAGGCAGCGGTGGGGTCTGGCGAGGTGGAGGGGTGTCGGGCAGCGCGGCGGTGGCCAACTCGGTGGTGGAGGAGGCGGTTTCGTGTTTGCCGAGGGTTTTTTTTTTTTTCTTTCTCTTGTCTGAATCGAATAAAGAAATCGGGGGGGGGGGGGGCCAGAATGAAATAAGGGGGAGAGTGTTTTTTTTTATTATTATTTTTAAAAGTTGACTTTTACATACGTCATCTAAACGAGGCCCACTACCTGTCGTCCATAGCGTTTAACCCCCATTCCGAACACAATGGGATATGCATCGCAAGCTGATTCGATCACTTTGATAAGTTTCTGTTGAATTTACATTTAAATCATTATATTGAATTTTAAACGTACATTTCAAATTACCGGGGCCACATACTAACTAGAAAAATTCCCGAAAAATATTTTCTAGCTTCGTATTGACGATACGGTCCTAACAAAACTAGTTTCGTCAAATTCTGAGATCGTTTGAAAAATGGCCAATTTCCAGTCGATTAAAATCAACTGAAACTGGTCAAACGCGTTTTCCTTTGCCACGCTCACATATTGATTCGAAAAATTATGAAATTTGAAACCTAGCAATAACTTTACATCCCGGACCCAACAAAACAGGTTTCATCGAAATCCGAGGTCGTTTGCAAAATGTCCATTTTTAAGGGCCTGAATTCCATAGCGACTATTCAGAATTTTCAACTGGGCATATCTTTTGATTCCCGAAATGAAATCTTGATTATTCGGATTCGTTGGAAAGATATTCACTATTAGATTCCATTATTTTTGGTTTCACTAAAATCCGGATTGTTTTGCACCCGGTACATTCAATTGAAGTTTGAAATCGAATTATCGAACTACCGCGCCATTTTCAATTCCTTTTATAATTATATATAAATATTTATATTCTAACGACGACGTATATAATATATACGTCGAATTCTATTCAAACTAAATTTTTCGTCGATATTATTTAAAATAATCTATTTTAAATATTCAAAATTCGCTAAAGTTGCAAAAATAAAAATTTCAAACTGGCTCGCATTTTACGGGTTGTTACAATCTCCCCCACTTAAAACTTTTCGTCCCCGAAAAGGAACAAAGTCGAAAGTGGTTTGATTATTCAGCTCTACATTCGATCGGGCTTCCATTCTCCAACTCTTTAGTTTCTGAGAATTTTCAAAATTTCAAAAATTTGGCTAACACCCTAAATTTTTGAAAAATTTCGCCATAACCTCCCCTGCAATGGGAGCATCGGGGAATTTCAAATAGCTTCCCCGGTCCTTCAGATCTCAAAAAGAAAAAGAAAAAGCCAAGCGGCTAGCCAATAGGCTCACAAAATCATCATCACCCAAACAAAACAGGAAATTATGTAGTAAACATGTACCTATTTGTCGGGCAAACAAATTTTATTCTCTGGCTCTAGCCTCCTTGCTATGACCTGTTCAATGATATATATGTATATGCAAGCAAATGCGACCAATTTTCAATACAATTCAATATTTGTTTCAATTAGGCATAATGGTTCAAAATTATCAAACAAATAAACAAACAACACAAACATCAATCAATTAGTGAATTAGAGTTTCAAATTCATAGTTTTGATCCATATACAAAAATCAGATTTTTGGTGCCAAATCACAACAATAGATCCTATATAGTTTTTGGTTCTCACACCAGTCAATAGGAAATATATAGATATCACACCTTCGACACTCGAATATAAATGCTGATGATGATGCACCATCATCAATACCATCTTCGGGCGACTAGAGTGTGATGCTATATCTATCCAATATATTAAAACTTTGAATATACGTTTGCAAGGCGTATATGCAAATTCTTTATATACTGGACTGTCCAAATCAATGCAAATAAATAATCAAATACGAATAATTGATTTAGATTTTCAAAACTAAATTTGCTTTTACTTTAAAAATATACTCTTCACACTCGTTCTAGGATACTACTGATCCCATCTCTAACGAGTCATTCTCGTTGGATATTACTAATCCAATATCTGATGAATTCTTTCGTATGGTTCTAATGTGCCTTATTCTCTGAGCTTTGTAAACCAAAGCTCTGATACCAACTGTGACGGCAAGGAATTTCGCTCGGTCCGAACCAGTCGCTAAACCGATCCAGGCCGTTCGAAACGCCCTATCGTTTGAGAACACGACAAATCAGAACGCATACAGAAGAACATTTCACCGTATATTACAACAGTGCATCAGATTACAAGAATATACAGAGTATAAACAAATAAATATTACACAGAAATATCAGAGATTTAAATTACATTTAAATACATAGCAGCGGAAAATAATACAATACACAACTAGAAGAGATATACGGATACAAAGCTTTCCGGATATCGTTCCAGCTGTAAACCAGGATCCTGTGAATATAAATCTGCAAAACCAAAACTACTAGCTGCCCGTGTCGAAAATAAGGGCACCCAGAGTTTAGGTTAAAACAATAAACTCCAGGTCAGTCATGTGACTGGTGTGAGAACTAAAACAGTTATTAATCTTTATTTTTAAAGTTAGGTAAATCAAGGGACCACGCCGTATAACACGGAACGGGTTTCCTCCCAAGAATACCGGTGCATAAAACAAACAGCGTAATGCTAAATAAAGAAAAATGAAGTTGTTATAAGACCCAGGTCCCATCACACAATGCAACGCAGCCGAGGATAGGGTTTTCCCTTATAACAGCCAAAGAATGCTTGATACGGTTAAAACAAATCATTTGATACTATAATAAGTGCATAGTGTATAAAACAACTTCAAATCATAAGTATCAATCATAGACGGCATAAGCGCCCCATCCCACTATGTCGCCATATATAGGATTACAACTAAAACCGCAAATGTCACGTATTTGGAAATTGGATTTCCATCTATGAACCGAGGCAAAAGATAGTCCTCAACCGATTCGAGACAATCTAGCCTACCATGTCTCAGGATCAGAGCTCGAGTGACCCTTGGATCGTCAGGGCCGGTCCACCGATGTGGATTAAAATGCCTGAACACTACGTCTCCCCGCCCTTTGGGGCGCAAACGAGCCAACGAATGACTCCATCGGTTCGAGAACGACCGATCAATCCGAGGCGCCTCGCAACAGCAACAACCACATAAGTCAATCTCGTCAGGGCGTGTAAAACCACTGACGCCACTTTTTAGCTAGAAAGAAACGCATGCCCTCCCTGAGGTCCTCTCCCGTTTTTGGTTCATACCGGGTGTGAAACACGCGAGGTAAACGTTACACAAAGCTACGCCACGAAGGCCGTGCTTTGATCATCACCACAAGACTCTGCTTTTCAACAGAAGCCTCGATCAATTGCCACTTAGGCATGCCACACAGGCAATTCACTCCATGCGTTTGATATCCATCAATATATAACCCCTGAGCTCGTACGTCTCAGAGAAGGGCGTTAAGCAAGAGAATAAATTCTCCG
Organism: Allium sativum; assembly: GCA_030737875.1. NCBI lineage: Eukaryota > Viridiplantae > Streptophyta > Magnoliopsida > Asparagales > Amaryllidaceae > Allium > Allium sativum. The sequence goes on along the minus strand of CM060919.1, from coordinate 559,375,111 downwards.
CCGCCAAACAGATATATATTTAATAGAAATCAAACACACAGACTAAATTCCAATGTCAGACACACAGTCCATTTTCAAGTCCGTTCTGGGTCTGAACGAAACCGGAGGCACCTAGTACCCCGCATATCCATCGATCTCCAAGTACGTCTGGACGATCACTAACTGTTTCCATCTTCTTGGGTGTACAGCCCAATCAAGATCATCAGTTATCACCCAAACGACGTGAAGACCTCCGGTCTTCGACCATCGTCTTCATCTTCGACTTATCGTCGTATCAGTTATTCAGAATGGGATAAACCCGGTCTTTCCGAATAACTCGCGTATATTTTAAATAAGTGTTACACAAACACAACATACGCCTCATTCCAATTCATTAGTCACTAACCGTAAATTAATCAAGAGAATAATTTCCCAAATATTAACCCCGAAGGCCGAAACCAACATCAGATCAATATCCAGAAAACCATTCTGCTTGGCCAACCGACAGTTAGTTTCTAAATTTCACATTCATAGGGAAAGGTTCCCATTAATTTTTATCAAAGATAAATTCTTGAATTTATGCTTTAATCTACTTTTGAATATCAATTCAAACTAGTCGGGATTAGCGAACCTTACCGAAGTAATCATTTGTTTTAATTTCCCAATCCCAACCTATTCATCCCATGAAGTAAAACTGGTAATACTTCATATCTAACACCACAGTGTTATCGGTAAATTCAATTACCATTTCACGTTCAAATCTAATTAAAGATTTAACTATCGCCTGGAGCAAAACTGGTGATACTCCATTTTCGATCATTTCAATCTAATTAAAGATTCATTAAAACTCCACTTAGTTTTAATCTTCGACTAGGTTAAAGAATCAGTGTCATTTAAAACACGGTTCACGATAAACCCAAAATCCCATTCATTAATTATCGGGTTAAAGAACGAGTGCTATTTAAAAACACTGTTCACGATAAACCCAAAAATCAATACCAATTCAATTCCAATTAAATACTATTTAATTGGTACACTTCATTAAATCTAAATAAAAAGATTTAATCTTTTCTCAACTGGGTTCAAGAACAGTGTTAGTGAAGACACCATTCACGACAAACCCAAATCACATTTGATATTCAATATAAGGCTCTGAATAGAAAATATATCGGCTTATATTCAATATCAAATTCTACGATTAACAAATGTCGTATTGGAAATAACGATATAAATATATATCTTTCAAATTTCCGTAACAACATCCGTATAATCCCGAAATCCAACATCGAAATATTCCGAAGACAATTTCGATTCAAATCCACTCCAATGCAATCATTGGAAATTTTGGTTATTTTCAAAACCCTTTTCAAATTCAATTTATTTATTTAAAAATAAATAGAATTATAATTCTAGTTCAAAACTAGTTCATTTCGATAAAAATCTATTTTTATCTTTTCAAATAGGGAGTTTTTCATCCCAATTCTTCACAAATCATTTCTTATGATTTTATACAAATTATTACTATTTTTAATAATTTTATCAAGGCCCGTACAGTCGATTTCCATCAATGGCCATCGAACTGCACTTACAGCGACCTTTTTCGAATTTGATTTGGACATAATTCCAAATCCAACCGTTAGATTTCAAATTTCTAATATTCGTTAGAAAGCTCTTTTCGATACGAACCCAACGGTTCCGGTTTTAGGAGAATCCGACGGTCGGATCTCCCGTAATGTCCGTTTGAAATCAATGGTCGAAATTCACGAACTACCGCGGCGCGGCGCGTTCTATTCAGGCCATTATATTATATATATAATATATATAATATATATTTCGTCGATTTCTATTCAAAACGAATTATATAAATAGTTTTAAAATCGTTTCAAAACCTATTTCAACTTCCATTTCAATTCAAAGCAAAATTGAATTCTTCTTTATAAATTCGTTTCAAAATTCATTTCTATTCAATTCAAATTTCAATTCAATTTGAATTCATTTCAATTCAATTTGAATTCATTTCAGTTCGAAATCGTTTTCAATTCAATTCATTTCGAAATCGTTTTCAATTCAATTCATTTCGAAATCGTTTTCAATTCAATTCATTTCGAAATCGTTTTCAATTCATTTCATTTCGAAATCGTTTTCAATTCATTTCATTTCGAAATCGTTTTCAATTCAATTCATTTCGAAATCGTTTTCAATTCAATTCATTTCGAAATCGTTTTCAATTCAATTCATTTCGAAATCGTTTTCAATTCAATTCATTTCGAAATCGTTTTCAATTCATTTCATTTCGAAATCGTTTTCAATTCAATTCATTTCGAAATCGTTTTCAATTCATTTCATTTCGAAATCGTTTTCAATTCAATTCATTTCGAAATCGTTTTCAATTCATTTCATTTCGAAATCGTTTTCAATTCATTTCATTTCGAAATCGTTTTCAATTCATTTCATTTCGAAATCGTTTTCAATTCATTTCATTTCGAAATCGTTTTCAATTCAATTCATTTCGAAATCGTTTTCAATTCAATATAAATATCGTTCACGTCAAAATGGCGTCAATCTAATCAACACGGCTTCATATATTCCTTTATTTTCAAATATTCTATTTCAAATATTTCTTTTCCCAAAATAGTTGTTATTATCAAAATATTTCGTTCAACACATGACCAATCTCAATGAATGAGTACTGTCAACACATGAACTTTTATTTTATAATATTCTTTATTTTTCAAATTGGAATGAGGCCCAATCAATTACCATATAAAGTTAATTATATGGATTTTCATACAACACATGTATATAATAGCATTGAAAATAATCAACCATCAACCAAAGTGCACTACACTGTATAAGCATCAAATATAGATATTCAACGCTTATAACAGCCTGTCAATCAATCGATCGACATATTTAATCAATCAGGATGAGTGAACTTCAGATTTCATCCTAACACCCGTGTGGGGTTTCAAACAATCAAACACATATTTTATTTGTGCAGTTGGGCGATGTGTAAAATTTATCGTCCCAATCAATGTCATTCAAATAAGTGTACATAAACAAACCGTCTGGTTTGTAAATGAATATTTATTTATTCACATTCACGTTAAAAATTATATTTTTAACGATAAAACATTTTATTTCAACCTATGAATTTCTATTCAATTCATTTACACAATAAAATGATATTTTTATTTTCTAACATATTTTAGAAAATTTCGGCGGCATAACGGCACGATACTAGAAACGGGACAAGGCCTCGCCTTATCCCCGGTCTAGTGAAGGCCCACGCCATTCACACATCAATCAAATCAATTTCATCTCACCCAACAATTCAATTCAAACAAATAATTCAACTAATCTATGCAACCAAACAAACAAGTCCATGGTCTGTGGACGATTGTGTCGGGTGCTACTAAGCACCGTCTGCATCCTAGTATATATATATAACTAGAAAAAGAATTGAAAGGTGAGAAATTCTCACATATAGCTATCCTAGCTCCACGGCACTTCTAATGCAGGAAATCTTCGCCAACTCGCCTTCGTTGCCCGTATTCTCTACATATGTAAAAATCGAATTTTTACTTCAAAGTTCAATATATAAAAATCGAATTTTTATTTCAAAGTTCAATATATAAAAATCGAATTTTTAGTTCGCTATTCAATATATAAAAATCGAAATTTTAGTTCGAAGTTCAACATATAAAAATCATATTTTTAATTCGAAGTTCAACATATAAAAATCATATTTTTAATTCGAAGTTCAACATATAAAAATCATATTTTTAATTCGCTATTCAATATATAAAAATCATATTTTTATATTCTCTTCTTCATTATAAGAATCAAATTTTTATCTTCACTTCATATATATAAAAATCGTATTTTTATTTCTTCTTCATATATATAAAATCGTATTTTTATTTCTTCTTCATATATATAAAATCGTATTTTTATTTCACTACTCATATAAAAACTATATTTTTACCTTACCACCTGAACAATAAAAATCATAACTTCATGTGTATAAAAATCGAATTTTTATAATGTTAAAAATCCTATCTTTACCAACATAAAAACCAAATCTTTTATATGTTAAAAATACGGTCTTTTCAATGTTCAAAACACGATCTTTTTTTTAAAAAAAATCGAGTCTTTCATATATTGAAAAATCAAGTTTTATGTAAACTGAAAAATAATCAGTTTTTATACCTTCATAAAAAATCAGTTTTCTTCTTTATAAAAAAAAATAAAACTGAATTTAAAACAATATACTTAAGTTAAAACTGAAAAATAAAACTGAAAAAAAATGAAAAGGGGGCTTACTGATTTCGGTGTACTAGAGGAGGGGGGGGTCTTCACGCGCGTCGCATCAAGGAGGAGGCTGGGGAGGGCGCTGTCTGACTGGTGGTGGGCCAGCAGGGCGGTGGGTGATCGGACTGTGGTGGCGTGGGGGTCTCGGCGGCTTCAGGAACGAAATCGAATTGGGGTTTTTTTCAGAACGGAGGAGGAGAGAGGCAGCGGTGGGGTCTGGCGAGGTGGAGGGGTGTCGGGCAGCGCGGCGGTGGCCAACTCGGTGGTGGAGGAGGCGGTTTCGTGTTTGCCGAGGGTTTTTTTTTTTTTTTTCTTTCTCTTGTCTGAATCGAATAAAGAAATCGGGGGGGGGGGCCAGAATGAAATAAGGGGGAGAGGGGTTTTTTTTTTAATTTATTATTTTTAAAAGTTGACTTTTACATACGTCATCTAAACGAGGCCCACTACCTGTCGTCCATAGCGTTTAACCCCCATTCCGAACACAATGGGATATGCATCGCAAGCTGATTCGATCACTTTGATAAGTTTCTGTTGAATTTACATTTAAATCATTATATTGAATTTTAAACGTACATTTCAAATTACCGGGGCCACATACTAACTAGAAAAATTCCCGAAAAATATTTTCTAGCTTCGTATTGACGATACGGTCCTAACAAAACTAGTTTCGTCAAATTCTGAGATCGTTTGAAAAATGGCCAATTTCCAGTCGATTAAAATCAACTGAAACTGGTCAAACGCGTTTTCCTTTGCCACGCTCACATATTGATTCGAAAAATTATGAAATTTGAAACCTAGCAATAACTTTACATCCCGGACCCAACAAAACAGGTTTCATCGAAATCCGAGGTCGTTTGCAAAATGTCCATTTTTAAGGGCCTGAATTCCATAGCGACTATTCAGAATTTTCAACTGGGCATATCTTTTGATTCCCGAAATGAAATCTTGATTATTCGGATTCGTTGGAAAGATATTCACTATTAGATTCCATTATTTTTGGTTTCACTAAAATCCGGATTGTTTTGCACCCGGTACATTCAATTGAAGTTTGAAATCGAATTATCGAACTACCGCGCCATTTTCAATTCCTTTTATAATTATATATAAATATTTATATTCTAACGACGACGTATATAATATATACGTCGAATTCTATTCAAACTAAATTTTTCGTCGATATTATTTAAAATAATCTATTTTAAATATTCAAAATTCGCTAAAGTTGCAAAAATAAAAATTTCAAACTGGCTCGCATTTTACGGGTTGTTACAAATCTTCTAGTGAAATTTGAATTTGTGGATGATGCTAATTAAGGGGACGGTGGTATTGGGTTCCAAAGAGAGAAAGCGCCAGTAACTTTTAAGTTTGGTGGGAATGGTCGATCAATGGTTGGTGGCAGTAGCGACATGAAGAAGAGCAGTGGAAAAGACTGCTGTGTCCCTACGTGAACAATTTGGGAGGGAGTAAAAGGGTATAGCGTGGACTTAGGAAAAAGGAAGGAAGTAGCCGGTCAAAGTGTGATTTTCATGAAGTAGTGGGAGGCAGTGTATTCAACATTTAGGTAATTTAAATAAAATTTATCTAGTTAGATAAATTAAAATAGTTCAATCGTTATATGAATTAGATATATCATGTTTACATAAATGAATTTGTTAGATTTATTTAATGGATTATAAATATAACCACGTTAACTTATAAATATAATATCAAACTGTGATTAAGGAGATTAGGGAATGAGATGAAAGTGAATTTAATTTAGTTAATTAAGTTTTAGTTACTAATTTAGTTAATCGGCTCCTTAGAAATATTGTGTTTAATTTATGCAAGGTCCAAACATTACGAGAATATGTTGCATGGGTTCGTAACTGAAGGTTCCATAAGTTGGAAATAAATTGGAATCGAAATGGATCGAAATATAGTGACTGTGAGTAAATCTCACTTATATTTTTATTTAGAATTTTTTTATTCATTAAAATAATTATTCGTTGGTTGTTTTCATGCACTGAAATATTATCGTGGTTATTAAATATATATTATTTATTTAGGATTGGTTGTTGTGGTTATTATATATATATATTGGTGGTTGGATAGTTCCTGCAGTACCACTAGCGGATGCCCACAGTATCATTAGCGGATGACCCTATACGCCCCACGTTATGATTGTTGATGACTTTTTATACCGCGGTATCGTGCCTCGAAGCAAGATGGTATTTATGTTGGCTAATGTCTATGGATGCAGGAAAACAGGTTGTGTAACGACCCGCCATTTTGACTGTGTCGAATCGACAAAACATGTCAACTCGAAACGTCCAAAACAACATATTGTTATTAGCTTTTGAGGTAAATAGAATAAATCACAGAATCACGGATCGCAGACGCAGATATAGAGCAATATAATACCTCACAGCGGAAAATACAATAGTAGTTCATGAAGCTACTAAATAAAAACATACAACAGAGTTTACATAAATAATACAGCGGAAGTCTAATACAATAAGTAATTGATAACAGTTTGAAACGGAATGACACAAATAAATGGATTACTGGAACCACTGATCAACAGGTAGAAATAGGGGAGCAAAAATCCAACATGAGCTCCAAACTCCAAAGGTGAATCTTGAAAACTGGAATACTCGATCTGACCCGAGCAATAATGCAAAACAAAACAACTCGGATCAGGACTAACATTCTCATGGAAGTAAATCAATTCAAATGAAATGTTCGATGAAATGAAATCAGTAACTTAGAGGATGTTTGGGATCACCATCCACTAAGGATCCGTCAAACTAATACTATATAGTATAATACGCTATATACAATAGTGTCTATCAGTAAAGTAAAAATATCAAAATAGCGTAAGCAGGATTACCATGATTACCCTTACACCGTTTATATATTCCCATAGTATATACAGTACCGTAATTCCTCCGCAAACTGGAGGTTGATCAGAGGGCATTCCATATAAAACAGTACAAAACAAATTCGTAGTAGGCTCATATAAGGCATGTGACAAGGCATGCAAGGAATGCCAGGGTGGATTCACCGTTTGCAGAGCCGGACTGGTGGTAACGCATAATAACTACTACCGCCCACCTCGATACACACTCCCATAATCAAAAGGGCCCAAATCGAATCTCAACAGTAATAGAATAATATCGAAGAAGTGTGCTCGATAAGAGGTATGACCTCACTTGGTCCGTGCATAGCTCCTGTTTTAGCCACATCAAGATGACTCAAGGTAGTATGGGTCTCGTAATTAATATGAAATAAAATAAAATGGAGTCGTTCGCCAAATCATCCCCTTCATTCTGGAACTCCACCGCGTACACAGTTGTTAAACTGGTTTTCGGTATTGGCAGAGAGTATGACAATATCCGATCCCGGTCTCTTTGACAACCAATCGTTTACATTTTTCACACCGTGGTCATATATTTTTTAAAAAAAAAAATCACTTTATAAAATCATTTACACGGAAGCTCATACTCAAATTTGAAATAAAAATTAAATATTTAACTTCAAATATATTAAAATTTGAAACAACTCATTTATATCACTTAATCAAATCGATCTCGAAACATATCAAAAGATCTCAAAATATAGTAAAGCAAATACCATACTATTTGATTTGGGTTATATTTTGGTTCGGCTTATATTCGCAAAAAATTCGAGTTCGAAACCATTCAAATGATTCGGAATTTTCCTTTATAAGAAATCGATTCATTTGAATCCAACATTTCGATTCGAATTCGAATATACGATTTAAGTCAAACTTACATTCAATTTAAACAAATTATATCATACTTTATAATTCAAGTCATATAATTCAAAATTGTTACCTCTACATTTTTGATCAAAATATTATATTTCCATTCAAACAAATCACTATTTAAAACCATTCTTATGCATCAATTCAACAAAATCTTAATTCAAACCAAACGATATAAAAATCAATTCAGCATATAACATATATATATATATATACACCAATTCGTAATTAATCACTTAAATTTGAATACAATTCATATTGATTATAAATTCAAAATAAATCAATTTACCCAATTCACATTCATTTCTTATCAAAGTTCATAATTTAAAACAATTCAAATTCAATTTCATATCAATTATAAATTTCAATTTAAACATCAATTTACGCAATTTAAATTCATTTCTACTAAAATTTCGTACCAATTCGAATTCATAACTTAATATAAGTTCATTCGTTATTCTAATATCGTTATATAAATTTACATCTACAAACATCGAATTTAAATCGTGAAATTGAACTTATCCATCTTGACTTTATTATTAAAGTTTATAGAATATATAAAAGAAAATATAACTTTGAAAAATATATATATAAAAAGTTTATAAAATTCTGAAATTTATTAGAATATAGATTATAAACATATATAAGATTAAAATAATATAAAAAATAATTTTAAAATAATTATTTATAAAAAGTTAAAAAATACTTATATAAATAAATTATATAGTTTAAAACAAATAAATTATAAGTAAAAACTCAAATAAGCATAAAATCTGTATTTACAAAAAGAATCATTTTAAAACATATAATTCAAAATTATAAAAATTTAAGTTTAAAATATTTAAAATATGAATATATAAATAAAATAAAATAAATCTTAAGTTATTATTTTAAAAATCAAATTCCAAAAATCAAAATTCTTCGAAAATACGACCAACGGTGTCCGTATATAGTTTTCTACCCTACAGTCAAGTGATACAGATATTTATCATTGCAACCCGCGATTTATATAATTTCTAGAATTCTATCATTTCAACCAGCGATCCCAAATTCAGTAAAATCATTCAGGTCTATCATTTCAACCCATAACGATTTTTCCTATTCTAATGACCGTTCGGGTATGTATCATTTCAACCCTAAGTGATTTTCCTAAAATAGCGGTATCAACAATCACAACATATATATCATCAGTGCAACTACGTGTCATATGAATATATCGTGTCGCATATGAAGTGTGCATATATATATATATATATCAAATCAATCAATTTCTATCAGCAATCCTATACATTTCATATAACAGTTCATTATTGATCTAACATCCATGAAAAAATGTGAGTCGGGCGTGAGATAAACTCACCTTTCGTGGCATAGAAAAGGAGACGACAAACGGATGGATGTGAAATTGAAACGACGATATCTAGGCGTGATTTGAAGTGGATTCATCTCGGTAACCGCTCGATACAGATATTATTTAGCAGAGGAGGTAAGGGAACTTTCAATGGATCGGATTGGCTGTTGGGTTTTGGAACGGGTTTCAAACTCAACACCACACTCGACTCAAAAATAAACATGGTGGTTCTTTATACAAAATATTATATATATATGTGTGTGTGTATGTGTGTGTGTGTATTCTTCAACAAACAATATAGCAAAGGAAATATATGTTGAAACCGCTTTTAAATCTAAATATATATATATAAATATTTTCGTCTTATGAACTCAACATGACACCCTTTTCATTTACATATAAATATATTTAAAAACCATACGCCAAATTATATTCTCAAAACCTTTTAGTAAAATATTATATATATAAACTAACATACTCAAAACACATATCCAACACAATAACTCATCCCACTCATAACACAACGCATACACACGTACTCACACTCGCTCAACATTTTTCACAGAATACTAATAGAAAACACTTGAACAAACTCACTCAAGGAACACCAGAAAGGCAAAACATGCAGGAAGAGCTCGGACCGGCTTTGGATGGAATGGCAGTGGATGGTTCAAGGGGAGTTTGCGTTCGGCGTTGGTGGGGGCAGATCGTTGAGCGGGTCAGGGTGGAGCTGAACTACAGAAGTGGGTCGGCCTCATTATTCAGGGGAGGAGCAAGGCACGGCTTCAGGCCATTGGTGAGGTGAGATGAACGGTGGCGGATCGCAGTGTGGAGGTGGTAACGAGGGGTACACGGGTCAGTGGCTGTTCGGATCTGGGGTTAGCTCGGTCGGAGGGGAGGCTTGAGTGGAGGCGGAGCGCCGCAGGATGTGGAGTCTCGAGTTGAGTGGGACGGCTACGGTGGAGGTTGAGGGGATGGAAGAGGGTGGCAGAGATGGGAAGGGAAGGCAGAACGCGGCTTCAGGAGAAGAATGGGCGACAGAGTTTGGAAAAATGGGAGCTGTATATTGTAATAAAGAAGGATAAGAGAGGGTGTTTCGAAGAGGCCAAAGAAAATGAGCAGTTCCCCCATATTTTTATATTGTTAAAAAGGAAAGTGGCGTTTGAAAGGATCGAAGCAGTTTTTACTGTATTCACGGATCTTGAAATTATAAAGTAGGAACAAAACAATGGCAACTGACTTTTCATAAAAATAAATGTTTTATTTTGAAATTTAAAACAAACAGACATGTTTCAAAAATGAGATGGTACGAAGTTTTGTACTGATGAGCTAAGGTTCCAAAAATCTGAATGAACAAAAATTTTGAATGGAACCGACGGTTTCAATGCGAACAGAACAAATGTTCTATTTTTTAACCGACAGAAAATAGATCAATGTCTAACGATGTTTCTAAACAACGAAATAAAATTAGAACAGATTATATTCTAAATAGAATCGAAATAGAATGGTAAGCGGTAACCGATGGATTAATAATTGAACGAACGTACATATGGAATGAAACTGACGGATTTAAATTCATACGGTGAATAAGTTTAAATTTAAACAGACAGAAAAACAAAAAAAAGTATATTTCCACCAACAGAAATTCATACCAATAATAGATCAACAAAAGAATCGTTTTTAAATTAAATCAAAGAAATATTTTATCAATAATGAAAACAAAATATATTATAATACGAATTTAATACATAAAATCTTAAAAAAATAAATTCAAATTCAAATAGGTACTAAAACTCATTTAATAAATAAGCTTTGAAATTACAAATATTAATTTGTATTTATATATACTCATACAAAACCAAATTCATTCGATATATAAAATCAAAATAAAATACAAACGAAGTGAGTTTTTAAACGAAAAATAAAATAGAAATCAAAATTTAAATTAGATTAATATATAAAAATACACTTAAAACTCGGGATGTTACAATCTCCCCTACTCAAACCTTTTCGTCCCCGAAAAGAAACGAAGTAGGGAAATATTAATTAAATAATTAATATATTTAAACCAATGGTTCATATTTATCCCTATACATATATAATTTTAAATATATATAAATCAAAAGATAAAATATTTTCAAACATTTCAAGTGTTCACTCGACGTTACGATTGGCTATACATATTTATCCCACTTTCGAAACCCGAAAATAGATATCGATGATGCCGCGGTCATCACCAGAATCATTTTCAAGCGACTAGGGTGTGACTCTATATCTATCTAATACGTATAGGATTTAACATATACGTTGATAAAATGTATACACCAAGTCACTAAGTATTCGATAGTCCAAATTTTAGCGTCAAACAATGTAACAACCCGAAAATCTGGGCCAGTTTAAAATTTTTATTTTGGCAATTTTAGCGAATTTAGATTATTTAAAATGAATTATTTTAAATAATATCGACGAAAATTTATTTTGAATATAATTAGAACGCATATATTATATACGTCGTCGTTAGAATATAAATATTTATATACAATTATAAATAGAATTGAAAATGGCGCGGTAGTTCGATAATTCGATTTCAAACTTCGATTGAATGTACCGGGTGCAAAACAATCTGGATTTTAGTGAAACCAAAAACATTAGGATCTAATTGATAATATCTTTCCAACGAATCCGAATAATCAAGCTTTCATAATGGAAATCAAAAGATATGTCCAGTTGAAAATTCTGAATAGTCGCTATGGAATTCAGGCCCTTAAAAATGGACATTTTGCAGATGACCTCGAAATTCGACAAAACCAGTTTTGTTGGGTCCGTGATGTCAAGTTATTGCTAGATTCCAAATTTCATAATTTTTCGAATCAATATGTGAGCATGGCAAAGGAAAACGCGTTTGACCAGTTTTAGTTGATTTTAATCGACTGGAAATTGGCCATTTTTCAAACGGTCTCAGAATTCGACGGAATTAGTTTTATTAGGACCGTATCGTCAATACGAAGCTAGAAAATATTTTTCTGAAATTTTTAAAGTTCGTATGCGGCCCCGATAAATTAAAATGTACATTTAAATTAAATATAAATAGATTTATATTGTAATTTAAAGAAAAACTGATCGAAACAGTTGAATTGGCTTACGAAACATATCTCATTGTGTTCGGAATGGGGGTAATTAGCTAAGGGCGACAGTCGTTGGGTTTGAATTGGTGTTAGAGAGTTAAATTTTTAAATAAAGTAACATATGAATTAAATATAATATAAAATTTATATAAATACCCTTGAAATTCTCCCCCAAACCCTATTCTACATCAGGTCGCCGCCTTTCATCATCTGGATGGTCGATTTCATTGGAAAATTAATCCTAAATCTTCTCCAAAACCGTGAAGAATTACAACATGAATTTAAAGGGGAAATTAAAGAGTGATTCCTGAACTTCGATCACATACGGCTGAGATCATTTCTCGTGCCCTAAATTGCTCGATTTTTGCATCCAAAGGGGCGGGATTACGAACGAAATCTGGGGGTGCTGGGGGGACCGCGACCAACATCGCTCGCGGCGGTGGTGTCTCATGCCAAGGTCAACGCCGAGAGGCGTTCAGATGGGGTTCCGGTCAACGTTGGGAGGATTGGCGATGGTGGGAAGTTTGGAGCTGATGGGTTTCTTTTTAGTTCGTGCTTCAGAAAATTTACGAGGCTTCAAAGGGGTGGTCGGCGATACACTTCCGATCACCTGAGGGACGAGCGGTGGTGAGGATTCTGTGGTGAACTGATGGGTTCTTTCGAGAGCAATAGGTCGAACGCATACGGATGAAGAACGATAAGACACAGTGAGCTTTCCCTTTTCAATATACACTATTCAAAAGCTTTTTTTTTATATATATACATTATTGTAAAATCTGAATTTTTATATATAACTTTGCATAAAAATATAATTTCTGCAATAGACAACAACAATGAAAAATCTGGTTTTCAAACATGAAGTTGTTTTTATATAAAATATATACGAAGTTGTTTTTATAAAAATGTAAATATACCTTTGTTTTTGAAAGGTACGAATTAGAATTCGATTTTGAAAATATAACTTAGAATGTTGTTTTGAAAATGTATGTCACATTATTTTTGAAATAAAATATACATAGTCTATGAAATAGAAATAGCGAAGTAAAAATTCGATTTTTATATATTGAACAACAAAGTAAAAATTCGATTTTTATATATTGAATAGCGAAGTAAAAATTCGATTTTTATGTATGTAGTGGCTACGGTCAGCGAAGGTGACAAAAAGGCGAGAACGATGAAGAATTCTGCAAAAGAAGAGTCGAGATGGTTGGATAGCTATTGGTGAGAACTTCTCACTCGAAATTTCTTTTTCTAATTATATATATATACTAGGATGCAGACGGTGTTTAGTAGCACCCGACACAATCGTCCACAGACCATGGACTTGTTTGTTTGATTGCATAGATTAGTTAGATTATTTGGTTTGAATTAAATTGTTTGGAGAATTGAATGAATTTGATTGATGTGTGAATGGCGTGGGCCTTCACTAGACCGGGGATAAGGCTAGGCCTCGTCCCGTTTCTAGTATCGTGCCGTTATGCTGCCGAAATTTTCTAAAATAAGTTAGAAAAATAAAGATATCATTTTATTGAATAAATGAATTGAATAGAAATTCATAGGTTGAAATAAAATGTTTTATCGTTAAAAAATATAATTTTTAACGTGAAGTGAATAAAATAAAATATTCATTTATAAACCGGACGGTTTGTTTATGTACACCTATTTGAATGACATTGATTGGGACGATAAATTTTACACATCGCCCAACAGCACAAATAAAATATGTGTTTGATTGTTTGAAACCCCACACGGGTGTTGGGATGAAATTTGAAGTTCACTCATCCTGATTGATTAAATATGTCGATCGATTGATTGACAGACTGTTATAAGCGTGGAATACCTATATTTGATGCTTATACAGTGTAGTGCACATTAGTTGATGGTTGATTATTTTCAATGCTATTATATACATATGTTGTATGAAAATCCATATAATTAATTTTATATGGTAATTGATTGGGCCTCATTCCAATTTGAAAAACAAAGAATAATATAAAATAAAGGTTCATGTGTTGACAGTACTCATCCATTGAGATTGGTCATGTGTTGAACGAAATATTTTAATAATAAAATTTACATTTTTATCAATATAAAACAAAGGTTCATGTGTTGACAGTACTCATCCATTGAGATTGGTCATGTGTTGAACGAAATATTTTAATAATAAAATGTACATTTTTATCAATATAAAACAAAGGTTCATGTGTTGACAGTACTCATCCATTGAGATTGGTCATGTGTTGAACGAAATATTTTGATAATAACAACTATTTGAAATAGAAATATTCGAAATGGAATATTTGAAAATATCAATATATGAAGCCGTGTTGATTAGATTGACGCCATTTTGACGTGAACGATATTTATATCGATTTTATTCATTTTATAATGAATATCGAAAGTGATTTCAAAATCTGATATTTTGAAATGAATTGAATTGAAAACGATTTCGAAATGAAATGAATTGAAAACGATTTCGAAAAGAATTGAATTGAAAACGATTTTGAAATGAATTGAATTGAAAACGATTTCGAAATGAAATGAATTGAAAACGATTTCGAAATGAAATGAATTGAAAACGATTTCGAAATGAAATGAATTGAAAACGATTTCGAAATGAAATGAAATGAATTGAAAACGAGTTCAAATTGAATTGAAAACGAATTGAAATGAATTCAAATTTAATTGAAATTTGAATTGAATAGAAATGAATTTTAAAACGAATTTATAAAGAAGAATTCAATTTTGATTTGAATTGAAAAGGAAGTTGAAATTGCTTTTGAACCGAATTTAAAACTATTTATATAATTCGTTTTAAATAGAAATCGACGAAATATATTATATATATATTACATATATAATATAATGGCCTGAATACCATTTATTTCAAACGGACATTACGGGAGATCCGACCGTCGGATTCGCCTAAAACCGGAACCGTTGGGTTCGTATCGAAAAGAGCTTTCTAACGAATATTAGAAATTAGAAATCTAATGGTTGGATTTGGAATTATGTCCAAATCAAATTTGAAAAAGGTCGCTGTAAGTGCAGTTCGATAACCGTTGATGGAAATCGACTGTACGAGCCTTGATAAAATTATTAAAAATAGTAATAATTTGTGTAAAATCATAAAAAATGATTCGTGAAGATTTAGGATGAAAAACTCCATATTTGAAAAGATAAAAATAGATTTTTATCGAAATGAACTAGTTTTGCACTAGAATTATAATTCTATTTATTTTTAAATAAATAAATTGAATTTGAAAAGGGTTTTAAAAATAACCAGAATTTCCAATGATTGCATTGGAATGGATTTGAATCGAAGTCGTCTTCGGAATATTTCGATGTTGGAATTCGGGATTATGCAGATGTTGTTATGGAAATTTGAAAGATATATATATTTATATCGTTATTTCCAATACGACATTTGTTAATCGTAGAATTTGATATTGAATATAAGCCGGGATATTTTCTATTCAGAGCCTTGTATTTAATATCAAATGTGATTTGGGTTTGTCGTGAATGGTGTCTTCACTAACACTTTTCTTGAACCCAGTTGAGAAAACATTAAATCTTTTTATTTAGATTTAATGAAGTGTACCAATTAAATGATATTTAATTGGAATTGAATTGGTACTGATTTTTGGGTTTATCGTGAACAGTGTTTTAAATAACACTTGTTCTTTAACCCGATAATTAATGGAATGTGATTTTGGGTTTATCGTGAACTGTGTTTTAAATGACACTGATTCTTTAACCCAATTAAAGATTAAAACTAAGTGGAGTTTTAATGAATCTTTAATTAGATTGAAATAATCGAAATGGAGTATCACCAGTTCTGCTCCAGGCGATAGTTAAATCTTTAATTAGATTTGAACGTGAAATGGTAATTGAATTTACCGATAACACTGTGGTGTTAGATATGAAGTATTACCAGTTTTACTTCATGGGATAAATAGGTTGGGATTGGGAAATTAAAACAAATGATTACTTCGGTAAGTTTCGTTAATCCCGGCTAGTTGAATCGAAATTCAAAAGAATAGAATAAAGAATAAATTCAAGGAATTTATCTTGGATAAAATTAATGGGAACCTTTCCCTATGAATGTGAAATTTAGAAACTAACTGTCGGTTAGCTAAGCAGAATGGTTTTCTGGATATTGATCTGATGTTGGTTTCGGCCTTCGGGGTTAATATTTGGGGAATTATTCTCTTGATTAATTTACTGTTAGTGACTAATGAATTGGAATGAGGCGTATGTTGTGTTTGTGTAACACTTATTTAAAATATACGCGAGTTATTCGGAAAGACCGGGTTTATCCCATTCTGAATAACTGATACGACGATAATTCGAAGATGAAGACGGTGGTCGAAGACCGGAAGTCTTAGCGTCGTTTGGGTAATTACTGATGATCTTGATTGGGCTGTACACCCAAGAAGATGGAAACAGTTAGTGGTCGTCCAGACGTACTTGGAGATCGATGGATATGCGGGGTACTAGGTGCCTCCGGTTTCGTTCAGACCCAGAACGAACTTGTAAATGGACTGTGTGTCTGACATTGGATTTTAGTCCGTGTGATTGATCTCTATTAAATATATATCTGTTTGGCGGCGGAGAATTTATTCTCTTGCTTAACGCCCTTCTCTGAGACGTACGAGCTCAGGGGTTATATATTGATGGATATCAAACGCATGGAGTGAATTGCCTGTGTGGCATGCCTAAGTGGCAATTGATCGAGGCTTCTGTTGAAAAGCAAAGTCTTGTGGTGATGATCAAAGCAAGGCCTTTGTGGCGTAGCTTTGTGTAACGTTTACCTCGCGTGTTTCACACCCGGTATGAACCAAAAACGGGAGAGGACCTCAGGGAGGGCATGCGTTTCCTTCTAGCTAAAAAGTGGCGTCAGTGGTTTTACACGCCCTGACGAGTTTGACTTATGTGGTTGTTGCTGTTGCGAGGCGCCTCGGATTGATCGGTCGTTCTCGAACCGATGGAGTCATTTAGTTGGCTCATTGACACCCCAAAGGGTAGGGAAACGCAGTGTTCAGGCATTTTAATCCACATCGGTGGACCGGCCCTGTCGCTCCAAGGGTCACTCGAGCTCTGATCCTGAGACACGGGCTAGAGCGTCTCAAATCGGTTGAGGACTATCTTTTGCCTCGGTTCATAGACGGAAATCCAATTTCCAAATACGTGACATTTGCGGTTTTATTTGTAGAGCCTAGTGTGGCGACATAGTGGGATGGGGCGCTCATGCCGCCTATGATTGATACTTATGATTTGAAGTGTTTTATACACTATGCACTTATAATAGTATCAAACGATTTGTTTTAAACGTATCAAACATTCTTTGGCTGTTATAAGGGAAAACCCTATCCTCGGCTGCGTTGCATTGTGTGATGGGACCTGGGTCTTATAACAGCTTCATTTTTCTTTATTTAGCATTGCGCTGTTTGTTTTATGCACTGGTATTCTTGGGAGGAAACCCGTTCCGTGTTATACGGCGTGGTCCCTTGATTTACCTAACTTTGAAAATAAAGATTAATAACTGTTTTAGTTCTCACACCAGTCCCATGACTGATCTGGAGTTTATTGTTTTAACCTAAACTCTGGGTGCCCTTATTTTGACACGGGCAGCTAGTAGTTTTGGTTTTTGCAGATTTATATTCACAGGATCCTGGTTTACAGCTGGAACGATATCCGGAAAGCTTTGTATCCGTATATCTCTTCTAGTTGTGTATTGTATTATTTTCCGCTGCTATGTATTTAAATGTAATTTAAATCTCTGATATTTCTGTGTAATATTTATTCATTTTTACTCTGTATATTCTTGTATTCTGGTGCATTGTTGTAATATACAATGAAATGTTCTTTTGTATGCATTCTGATTTGTCGTGTTCTCAAACGATAGGGCGTTTCGAACGGTCTGGGTCGGTTTAGCGACTGGTTCAGACCGAGCGAAATTCCTTCTCGTCACAGTTGGTATCAGAGCTTTGGTTTACAAAGCAAAGAGAACAAGGCACGTCAGAACCATACGAAAGAATTCATCAGATATTGGATTAGCAATATCCAATGGAATGACTCATTAGAGATGGGGTCAGTAGTATCCTAGAACGAGTGTGAAGAGTAAAATTTTTAAAATGAAAACAATTTTGGTTTTGAAGATTTAAATCAATTTTTCGTATTTGATTATCTATTTATATTGATGTGGACAATCCAGTATATATAGATTTTGCGTATACGTCTGATCCGCGTGTATTCGAAATTTTAATATACTGGATAGATATAGAATCACACTCTAGTCGCCCGGAGATGATTCAGATGATGAGGCCTCATCATCAGTGTTTATATTCGAGTGACGAAAGTGAGATTTCTATATATTTCCTATTGACTGGTGTGAGAACCAAAAATTAGATAGGGCCTATTGTTGTGATTTGGCATCAAAAACATAATTTTTGTATATGTATCAAAATTATGAATTTGAGACTCTAATTCACTAATTGATTGATGTTTGTGTTGTTTGTTCATTGTTTGATAATTTTGAACCATTATGCCTAACTTGATCAAATATTGAATTGTATTGAAAATTGGTCGCATTTGTTTGCATATGCATATACTTACATTGAACAGGTCATGGCAAGGAGGCTAGAGCAGAGAATAAAATTTGTTTGCCCGACAAATAGGTACATGTTTACAACATAATTTACTGTTTTGCTTGGGTGATGATGATTTTGTGAGCCTATTGGCTAGCCGCTTGGCTTTTTCTTTTTCTTTTTGAGATCTGAAGGACCGGGGAAGCTATTTGAAATTCCCCGATGCTCCCGGTGCAGGGCAGGTTATGGCGAAATTTTTCGAAAATTTAGGGTGTTAGCCAAATTTTTGAAATTTTGAAAATTCTCAAAAACTGAAAAGTTGGAGAATGGAAGCCAGATCGAACATAGAGTTGATTAATCAAACCACTTTCGACTTTGTTCCTTTTCGGGGACGAAAAGTTTTAAGTGGGGGAGATTGTAACAACCCGAAAATCTGGGCCAGTTTAAAATTTTTATTTTGGCAATTTTAGCGAATTTAGATTATTTAAAATGAATTATTTTAAATAATATCGACGAAAATTTATTTTGAATATAATTAGAACGCATATATTATATACGTCGTCGTTAGAATATAAATATTTATATACAATTATAAATAGAATTGAAAATGGCGCGGTAGTTCGATAATTCGATTTCAAACTTCGATTGAATTTACCGGGTGCAAAACAATCTGGATTTTAGTGAAACCAAAAACATTAGGATCTAATTGATAATATCTTTCCAACGAATCCGAATAATCAAGCTTTCATAATGGAAATCAAAAGATATGTCCAGTTGAAAATTCTGAATAGTCGCTATGGAATTCAGGCCCTTAAAATGGACATTTTGCAGATGACCTCGGAATTCGACAAAACCAGTTTTGTTGGGTCCGTGATGTCAAGTTATTGCTAGATTCCAAATTTCATAATTTTTCGAATCAATATGTGAGCATGGCAAAGGAAAACGCGTTTGACCAGTTTCAGTTGATTTTAATCGACTGGAAATTGGCCATTTTTCAAACGGTCTCAGAATTCGACGGAATTAGTTTTGTTAGGACCGTATCGTCAATACGAAGCTAGAAAATATTTTTCTGGAATTTTTAAAGTTCGTATGCGGCCCCGATAAATTAAAATGTACATTTAAATTAAATATAAATAGATTTATATTGTAATTTAAAGAAAAACTGATCGAAACAGTTGAATTGGCTTACGAAACATATCTCATTGTGTTCGGAATGGGGGTAATTAGCTAAGGGCGACAGTCGTTGGGTTTGAATTGGTGTTAGAGAGTTAAATTTTTAAATAAAGTAACATATGAATTAAATATAATATAAAATTTATATAAATACCCTTGAAATTCTCCCCCAAACCCTATTCTACATCAGGTCGCCGCCTTTCATCATCTGGATGGTCGATTTCATTGGAAAATTAATCCCAAATCTTCTCCAAAACCGTGAAGAATTACAACATGAATTTAAAGGGGAAATTAAAGAGTGATTCCTGAACTTCGATCACATACGGCTGAGATCATTTCTCGTGCCCTAAATTGCTCGATTTTTGCATCCAAAGGGGCGGGATTACGAACGAAATCTGGGGGTGCTGGGGGGACCGCGACCAACATCGCTCGCGGCGGTGGTGTCTCATGCCAAGGTCAACGCCGAGAGGCGTTCAGATGGGGTTCCGGTCAACGTTGGGAGGATTGGCGATGGTGGGAAGTTTGGAGCTGATGGGTTTCTTTTTAGTTCGTGCTTCAGAAAATTTACGAGGCTTCAAAGGGGTGGTCGGCGATACACTTCCGATCACCTGAGGGACGAGCGGTGGTGAGGATTCTGTGGTGAACTGATGGGTTCTTTCGAGAGCAATAGGTCGAACGCATACGGATGAAGAACGATAAGACACAGTGAGCATTCCCTTTTCAATATACACTATTCAAAATCTTTTTTTTTATATATATACATTATTGTAAAATCTGAATTTTTATATATAACTTTGCATAAAAATATAATTTCTGCAATAGACAACAACAATGAAAAATCTGGTTTTCAAACATGAAGTTGTTTTTATATAAAATATATACGAAGTTGTTTTTATAAAAATGTAAATATACCTTTGTTTTTGAAAGGTACGAATTAGAATTCGATTTTGAAAATATAACTTAGAATGTTGTTTTGAAAATGTATGTCACATTGTTTTTGAAATAAAATATACATAGTCTATGAAATAGAAATAGCGAAGTAAAAATTCGATTTTTATATATTGAACAACAAAGTAAAAATTCGATTTTTATATATTGAATAGCAAAGTAAAAATTCGATTTTTATGTATGTAGTGGCCACGGTCAGCTAAGGTGACAAAAAGGCGAGAACGATGAAGAATTCTGCAAAAGAAGAGTCGAGATGGTTGGATAGCTATTGGTGAGAACTTCTCACTCGAAATTTCTTTTTCTAATTATATATATATACTAGGATGCAGACGGTGTTTAGTAGCACCGACACAATCGTCCACAGACCATGGACTTGTTTGTTTGATTGCATAGATTAGTTAGATTATTTGGTTTGAATTAAATTGTTTGGAGAATTGAATGAATTTGATTGATGTGTGAATGGCGTGGGCCTTCACTAGACCGGGGATAAGGCTAGGCCTCGTCCCGTTTCTAGTATCGTGCCGTTATGCTGTCGAAATTTTCTAAAATAAGTTAGAAAAATAAAGATATCATTTTATTGAATAAATGAATTGAATAGAAATTCATAGGTTGAAATAAAATGTTTTATCGTTAAAAAATATAATTTTTAACGTGAAGTGAATAAAATAAAATATTCATTTATGAACCGGACGGTTTGTTTATGTACACCTATTTGAATGACATTGATTGGGACGATAAATTTTACACATCGCCCAACAGCACAAATAAAATATGTGTTTGATTGTTTGAAACCCCACACGGGTGTTGGGATGAAATTTGAAGTTCACTCATCCTGATTGATTAAATATGTCGATCGATTGATTGACAGGCTGTTATAAGCGTGGAATACCTATATTTGATGCTTATACAGTGTAGTGCACATTGGTTGATGGTTGATTATTTTCAATGCTATTATATACATATGTTGTATGAAAATCCATATAATTAATTTTCTATGGTAATTGATTGGGCCTCATTCCAATTTGAAAAACAGAGAATAATATAAAATAAAGGTTCATGTGTTGACAGTACTCATCCATTGAGATTGGTCATGTGTTGAACGAAATATTTTAATAATAAAATTTACATTTTTATCAATATAAAACAAAGGTTCATGTGTTGACAGTACTCATCCATTGAGATTGGTCATGTGTTGAACGAAATATTTTAATAATAAAATGTACATTTTTATCAATATAAAACAAAGGTTCATGTGTTGACGGTACTCATCCATTGAGATTGGTCATGTGTTGAACGAAATATTTTGATAATAACAACTATTTGAAATAGAAATATTCGAAATGGAATATTTGAAAATATCAATATATGAAGCCGTGTTGATTAGATTGACGCCATTTTGACGTGAATGATATTTATATCGATTTTATTCATTTTATAATGAATATCGAAAGTGATTTCAAAATCTGATATTTTGAAATGAATTGAATTGAAAACGATTTCGAAATGAAATGAATTGAAAACGATTTCGAAAAGAATTGAATTGAAAACGATTTTGAAATGAATTGAATTGAAAACGATTTCGAAATGAAATGAATTGAAAACGATTTCGAAATGAAATGAATTGAAAACGATTTCGAAATGAAATGAATTGAAAACGATTTCGAAATGAAATGAATTGAAAACGAGTTCAAATTGAATTGAAAACGAATTGAAATGAATTCAAATTTAATTGAAATTTGAATTGAATAGAAATGAATTTTAAAACGAATTTATAAAGAAGAATTCAATTTTGATTTGAATTGAAAAGGAAGTTGAAATTGCTTTTGAACCGAATTTAAAACTATTTATATAATTCATTTCAAATAGAAATCGACGAAATATATTATATATATATATATTACATATATAATATAATGGCCTGAATAGAACGCGCCGCGCCGCGGCAGTTCGTGAATTTCGACCATTTATTTCAAACGGACATTACGGGAGATCCGACCGTCGGATTCTCCTAAAACCGGAACCGTTGGGTTCGTATCGAAAAGAGCTTTCTAACGAATATTAGAAATTAGAAATCTAATGGTTGGATTTGGAATTATGTCCAAATCAAATTTGAAAAAGGTCGCTGTAAGTGCAGTTCGATGACCGTTGATGGAAATCGACTGTACGAGCCTTGATAAAATTATTAAAAATAGTAATAATTTGTGTAAAATCATAAAAAATGATTCGTGAAGATTTAGGATGAAAAACTCCATATTTGAAAAGATAAAAATAGATTTTTATCGAAATGAACTAGTTTTGCACTAGAATTATAATTCTATTTATTTTTAAATAAATAAATTGAATTTGAAAAGGGTTTTAAAAATAACCAGAATTTCCAATGATTGCATTGGAATGGATTTGAATTGAAGTTGTCTTCGGAATATTTCGATGTTGGAATTCGGGATTATGCAGATGTTGTTATGGAGATTTGAAAGATATATATATTTATATCGTTATTTCCAATACGACATTTGTTAATCGTAGAATTTGATATTGAATATAAGCCGGGATATTTTCTATTCAGAGCCTTGTATTTAATATCAAATGTGATTTGGGTTTGTCGTGAATGGTGTCTTCACTAACACTTTTCTTGAACCCAGTTGAGAAAACATTAAATCTTTTTATTTAGATTTAATGAAGTGTACCAATTAAATGATATTTAATTGGAATTGAATTGGTATTGATTTTTGGGTTTATCGTGAACAGTGTTTTAAATAACACTTGTTCTTTAACCCGATAATTAATGGAATGTGATTTTGGGTTTATCGTGAACTGTGTTTTAAATGACACTGATTCTTTAACCCAATTAAAGATTAAAACTAAGTGGAGTTTTAATGAATCTTTAATTAGATTGAAATAATCGAAATGGAGTATCACCAGTTTTGCTCCAGGCGATAGTTAAATCTTTAATTAGATTTGAACGTGAAATGGTAATTGAATTTACCGATAACACTGTGGTGTTAGATATGAAGTATTACCAGTTTTACTTCATGGGATAAATAGGTTGGGATTGGGAAATTAAAACAAATGATTACTTCGGTAAGTTTCGTTAATCCCGGCTAGTTGAATCGAAAGTCAAAAGAATAGAATAAAGAATAAATTCAAGGAATTTATCTTGGATAAAATTAATGGGAACCTTTCCCTATGAATGTGAAATTTAGAAACTAACTGTCGGTTAGCTAAGCAGAATGGTTTTCTGGATATTGATCTGATGTTGGTTTCGGCCTTCGGGGTTAATATTTGGGGAATTATTCTCTTGATTAATTTACTGTTAGTGACTAATGAATTGGAATGAGGCGTATGTTGTGTTTGTGTAACACTTATTTAAAATATACGCGAGTTATTCGGAAAGACCGGGTTTATCCCATTCTGAATAACTGATACGACGATAAGTCGAAGATGAAGACGGTGGTCGAAGACCGGAAGTCTTCACGTCGTTTGGGTAATTACTGATGATCTTGATTGGGCTGTACACCCAAGAAGATGGAAACAGTTAGTGGTCGTCCAGACGTACTTGGAGATCGATGGATATGCGGGGTACTAGGTGCCTACGGTTTCGTTCAGACCCAGAACGAACTTGTAAATGGACTGTGTGTCTGACATTGGATTTTAGTCCGTGTGATTGATCTATATTAAATATATATCTGTTTGGCGGCGGAGAATTTATTCTCTTGCTTAACGCCCTTCTCTGAGACGTACGAGCTCAGGGGTTATATATTGATGGATATCAAACGCATGGAGTGAATTGCCTGTGTGGCATGCCTAAGTGGCAATTGATCGAGGCTTCTGTTGAAAAGCAAAGTCTTGTGGTGATGATCAAAGCAAGGCCTTTGTGGCGTAGCTTTGTGTAACGTTTACCTCGCGTGTTTCACACCCGGTATGAACCAAAAACGGGAGAGGACCTCAGGGAGGGCATGCGTTTCCTTCTAGCTAAAAAGTGGCGTCAGTGGTTTTACACGCCCTGACGAGTTTGACTTATGTGGTTGTTGCTGTTGCGAGGCGCCTCGGCTTGATCGGTCGTTCTCGAACCGATGGAGTCATTTAGTTGGCTCATTGACACCCCAAAGGGTGGGGAAACGCAGTGTTCAGGCATTTTAATCCACATCGGTGGACCGGCCCTGTCGCTCCAAGGGTTACTCGAGCTCTGATCCTGAGACACGGGCTAGAGCGTCTCAAATCGGTTGAGGATTATCTTTTGCCTCGGTTCATAGACGGAAATCCAATTTCCAAATACGTGACATTTGCGGTTTTATTTGTAGAGCCTAGTGTGGCGACATAGTGGGATGGGGCGCTCATGCCGCCTATGATTGATACTTATGATTTGAAGTGTTTTATACACTATGCACTTATAATAGTATCAAACGATTTGTTTTAAACGTATCAAACATTCTTTGGCTGTTATAAGGGAAAACCCTATCCTCGGCTGCGTTGCATTGTGTGATGGGACCTGGGTCTTATAACAGCTTCATTTTTCTTTATTTAGCATTGCGCTGTTTGTTTTATGCACTGGTATTCTTGGGAGGAAACCCGTTCCGTGTTATACGGCGTGGTCCCTTGATTTACCTAACTTTGAAAATAAAGATTAATAACTGTTTTATTTCTCACACCAGTCCCATGACTGACCTGGAGTTTATTGTTTTAACCTAAACTCTGGGTGCCCTTATTTTGACACGGGCAGCTAGTAGTTTTGGTTTTTGCAGATTTATATTCACAGGATCCTGGTTTACAGCTGGAATGATATCCGGAAAGCTTTGTATCTGTATATCTCTTCTAGTTGTGTATTGTATTATTTTCCGCTGCTATGTATTTAAATGTAATTTAAATCTCTGATATTTCTGTGTAATATTTATTCATTTTTACTCTGTATATTCTTGTATTCTGGTGCATTGTTGTAATATACAATGAAATGTTCTTTTGTATGCATTCTGATTTGTCGTGTTCTCAAACGATAGGGCGTTTCGAACGG
The DNA here is from genome assembly GCA_030737875.1 of Allium sativum. Taxonomy (NCBI): domain Eukaryota; kingdom Viridiplantae; phylum Streptophyta; class Magnoliopsida; order Asparagales; family Amaryllidaceae; genus Allium; species Allium sativum. The sequence goes on along the minus strand of CM060919.1, from coordinate 559,348,860 downwards.
TCTGGGTCGGTTTAGCGACTGGTTCAGACCGAGCGAAATTCCTTCTCGTCACAAACAAGTACTCAAAACATCTTTTTATATTTAAATAGAATATATACCACATTCTAAATCATTTATTATATATAATATATTTCAAATCATTAAAATTTCGAGTAGGGAAAAATCTATCTCTCCCTCACTCATTTATTTGTTAAAATTTAACCTCAATTCTAAATAAATATAAAACAATATTATTATTAAATCAAATGCATAACAATATTATTCTATACTAAAATATTTTCAATTCCGTGGTATCAATACTTAAACTTATAAAACTAGTTTAATTCCATAAATATAACATATATATACACATACGTTTGTAAACTATAAGTGGAAACATTATAGATTTCAACCAATATAAAAATCAATTTCTTACAAAATCAACATCTTTAAATCTCATTTAAAATGTATAGTTTATAAAATATAAAATCTTAAAGTATAAATATCAAATCTTTCAAAACATTGATATTACCAAAACATAATGTTATCTACAAATATACATCTTTCACAAATACATCAATCAAAATTTCAATATATTCAAAGTTAAATATTTAGTTTTTATTTCAAATTCGAGTATGGGCTTCCGTGTAAATGATTTTATAAAGTGATTTTTTTTAAAAAAAAAATATGACCATGGTGTGAAAAATGTAAACGATTGGTTGTCAAAGAGACCGGGATCGGATATTGTCGTACTCTCTGCCAATACCGAAAACCACTTTAACAACTGTGTACGCGGTGGAGTTCCAGAATGAAGGGGATGATTTGGCAAACGACTCCATTTTATTTTATTTCATATTAATTACGAGACCCTGGCTACCTTGAGTCAGCTTGATGTGGCTAAAACAGGAGCTATGCACGGACCAAGTGAGGTCATACCTCTTATCGAGCACACTTCTTCGATATTATTCTATTACTGTTGAGATTCGATTTGGGCCCTTTTGATTATGGGAGTGTGTATCGAGGTGGGCGGTAGTAGTTATTATGCATTACCACCAGTCCGGCTCTACAAACGGTGAATCCACCCTGGCATTCCTTACGTGCCTTGTCACATGCCTTATACGAGCCTACTACGACTTTGTTTTGTACTGTTTTTTATGGAGTGCCCTCTGATCAACCTCCAGTTTACGGAGGAATTACGGTACTGTATATACTATGGGAATATATAAACGGTGTAAGGGTAATCATGGTAATCCCGCTTACGCTATTTTGATATTTTTACTTTACTGATATACACTATTGTATATAGCGTATTATACTATATAGTATTAATTTGATGGATCCTTATTGGATGGTGATCCCAAACATCCTCTAAGTTACTGATTGCATTTCATCGAACATTTCATTTGAATTGATTTACTTCCACGAGAATGTTAGTCCTGATCCGAGTTGTTTTGTTTTGCATTATTGCTCGGGTCAGATCGAGTATTCCAGTTTTCAAGATTCACCTTTGGAGTTTGGAGCTCATGTTGGATTTTTTTCTCACCTATTTCTACCTGTTGATCAGTTGTTCCAGTAATCCAGTTATCTGTGTCATTCCGTTTCAAACTGTTATCAATTATTTATTGTATTAGACTTCCGCTGTATTATTTATGTAAACTCTATTGTAAGTTTTTATTTAGTAGCTTCATGAACTACTATTGTATTTTGTATTTTCCGCTGCGAGATATTTTGTTGCTCTGTATCTGAGTCTGTGATTCTGTGATTTATTCTATTTACCTCAGAATCTAATAACAAATTGTTGTTTTGGACATCTTAAGTTGACATGTTTTGTCGATTCGACGCGGTCAAAATGGCGGGTCGTTACAAGTTGGAGGGACCCAACTGGATTCCTCACAAATATTATAAATTGTTTGTTTTCATATATATTATCATATATGATGTGTTAGAAAATCTATGGTTGATAATTGGGGTTTTTGTTTGATTGAGTATCACTGGGCCTAAAGTGTTGATATATAAAAATATCATAAAAATGATATTTGAGATTTAAGAGGGGAAATCTATTTTTTTAAATAGAATTTGAATTTTTAATGAGCTATAGAAATATCAACTTGTTTTGAATAAATAAAACAAGTATTGAATTTATAAACGATGTTTATAAATTAAAATATATGGGAAATTGAAATATTGAATTTATAAATGATGTTTATAAATTAAAATTTACAGAAAATTGGAGTATATTTATAAACGATAATCAAGGAATTGAAATGAATTTATAAACGGTGTGTTTGATGAAGTAGTAATCATTTTGATAATTTGAATATCTAAAGTCAAAATTTAAAAATAGAAATAGGGAATAGTTTTATAGAGGTAAATAATGAAATTTATTCTGATGTTCAGAATGTAATTGAACTAAAAATAAATTCGTATAGATTTATGATTTGAATTTGTCTAGGTCGAATTTATTTAAATAAAATATTTTTCAGAAAAGATATTGGAATCAAATTAGATAGAACTAAAAATTAAGGATGAAATTAAATTCTGTGTTATATATATAAAACATAATAAATGGAATATTCCAAAATAATATTTTGGATTTCAATTAGATTTTTGAAATGGAACCTGTTTTATTATATAAAACATGGAAGATGGATTTATAAATGATATGTGTAAATCTAGTGAAATAAATTATCATTAGATAATTTAGAGGTTAAAATTCAAGTGTGAATTGAAAATAGAATCTTAAATGGAATCGAAGTGGAAACTTGTTTTAAATTTTAAAATAAGGAAGTAAATTTATAAGAAAAGTTTATAAATTAAGGAAAAGAAATTATCATTTGATAATTTAGAAATTTAAATTCAAATATGAATTTAACCGTGAATTGGAAATCGTTTCAGAAAGGGAACGACGCGTTTTATTTTGATATTTGGAATATAAAAATGAATTGAGATAAGTCTAAGCAATTATATTGGGAATTCTATTTCATCGAATTTTATAAAGTAATGTATTCCTTACGGAATTAGAAATTAATATTAAAAATGGAGTTGTGATTGAATTTATAAATAGTGCTAAAATAATCGACAACTAGGGATAATCGGAGTATTTAAGTTAGATTGGGAAAATTGGATTAATATATACTAAAATATATTAGAATAGAGTTGAAATTTATTTAATAATGAAGTTTAATGTTTATATTTAAATTTAATTAAAACGAGCTCGCCGCGGCGCGGCAGTTCGTAAATTGGCGTTTCGATCTTCAATTGAGTATATAGAACTCATTTCAAGTTGGAATTCTTTGAAACAAGAATCGTCAGAACCGATTTGATAATAGTTTTCTAATGGAAGAGAAAAACCTGGTTTTCGTCGTATAGATTTTGAGTTATGTCAAAATCAAATTTTCAGAAAAACAGCGCCATAACTATTATAAAACCATAATAGTTTATTTAAATAAATAAAAGGATTTTGAGTAAATAACATCCAAATTTCCATTAAAAAATTCTAGACTTGAGTTGTAAAATAAATACGAACTCAAGTTGTGTAACTGAAATGATTTTTGGAACAAAAATCAGATTTTTAATTGTTGAATAGAATTAACTAATTTGAAAAAAAAATAGTTAATGGAATTTTAAATCAAAATTGGACTTTGGATCAGAAAAGGGGTTTGTATATTCATAATCGAAATCGAATATGAAATTTGAATTAGAAATGGCATTCGATTGTTGTATAAACAAATATATATATATAGTTGAACGAGATATGTTCAAATAAAAAGTAAAATAGGCAAAAGATCTAATTAAAGAATAAATTAGCGAATTGAGTTAGAATGGCCAGATTGAGTTGAAATAAATTAGGAACGGATGTATATGAGTTAGACAGGCATGGGATGAAGTGTATGAAGATTATAATTTGTGTGCATGACAAAAAGGTACACATTTAAATTCCATATGAGATTTTATGCGCCGAATCGGCAAGTCGCTTGGCTTTTTGATTTTTCTTTTTTCTTTTTGAATGGAAAGGGCCCAGAGAGGTGTTTTGTTGTTGTACCGAGTGACCTGTACAAAGGAGATTACGGGGAATTTTTTTCCGAAAATTTAAGGGGTTAGAATATTTTTAAGAAAACTGGATAACTAGAAAATCAATATATCAACATATGTTGAATTCGATAAGGAAACGAACTAAAAATAGATTATTGTAAACAAAAAAGGAAATCTATAAAGTAGATTTGTTAAAAATAGAAAGAGAACTGTATACACATTTTTAAAATAAATAATTGGTTTTTATAGTGTTGTTTATTCGAGGTAAGTGGTCTTGTCTGTTTTGAAATTAATGATGTTTTCAGTCAAGGCCTGAGAGGTAGTTATACCCCAACTTGATTGATTTCATTATTTTCCGATAAATAACAAGATTCAGTCTCGAAGAGAGATGTTTAAAGAGATTTATTTGAATGCAATATTTTGTGTTGTTATAACGATGTTTTATATAACATTCGTTTTAACCCAAGTAAATGAAATTTTGGAAATATAATAATAAATATTTCCAGAGTGTAGAAATGAACGGTCGTGGAAGAGATAAATAATTGAAATGTTTTCAATTATAAATAAAAGATATTTTCTACGTATAGAAAATTAAAGGAGTCGATATATGGAAATGTTTTCCAAATAGTGTAGGAAGCCAAGATGATGGTTGAAATATTGTGTTAACAAATATTGATAAGGAAATGGAGAAGTGATTTAATTAATAATATTGAATAAGGGGCCCAGTGATTGTTTGATGTTATGGATGAATGTTTGTTTGTTTTCTTCGATAGATAAATAACCGACTATCGAAGTATTTGCCAATATCGTTGTCAATATGGAGGGAACGGTTGGATTATTATCCGAGAACCACTCTGTATTGGTAGTAGCATTGCGAATCAGATTTATATGAAGATAATCGAAGACGGAGTAAAGTGCAAGGGATTTTTCTATAATGCTAGGTAGAAATTTCCTAAGATGGATTAACGGAAATTGTGCCTTCGGTTTCGTTTACTCCTAGAACGAAGTGTATGGATGAATGTCTGACAGAATATTTCTAGTGATCACATATGTTGGTTTGTATAAATATATATGGTGGCGGAGAATTTATTCTCTTAGCATAATATCCAGAATATATTTGCGCAATCAATTAGTGATTAACGGATCTGACAATGTGGCATTCAGAGTGATTGTGCTATAAATAAAATGTAAGTAATCATAGCCTCAGGCCTTAACAACCGGGAAATGACAAAAAACGGGCAGGCAGCATGGCTAAGTGGGTAGCTCCCAATTAGGGTGTATCATCACCTATCTAGAGAAATTCATTTCATTATTTATTCTATTCATGTTGTCCCATTCGGGAACATGGTTGCTGAACCCAACCGTTGTTGATATACATTCGATACACTCAAGCGAAATGAGTGGTCAGTCATGTGTGGCCGGGTTACAAGATGTTCTTGTTGAACCCGGTGTATTCTCTTCTAAAGATACACTATCAAAAGGTGGTTCCATACCTTGTCATAGATGGAAATTCATTACCCAATATGTGCTCGCGGTTTTGATTGTATATTATGTATGTGGAGCGTGAGATGAAAGTGTTACACTAGATTACTATTTAATCGATTTAGATACTATTATAATATCAAAAGAGTTTTGATATAAAGATTATCGTTTTCTTTCAAAATGATTTGAAAGTTAAATCAAGTGTTTTGGATTCTCATAAGGGAAAACCCGTTCCGTGTTATTCGGCGTGGTCTTGTGAGATACCATTTATTTTCTCAAACTGTTTTAAATTGTTTACTCATACCAGTCCCTATGACTGACCCAGAGTTTTTTTTAACTAAACTCTTTGGTGTCCTAATTTGTACAGGCAGTCAATTAGTTCAGGATTTTACAGATCTATCTAAAGGAGCTTAGAGCAGGAGGCTTCAGCGTTAAATATATAGTGTTTTTATTTTCGCTGTGTTGTAAGTGTTGTACTCTGATAATTGTATGTTATACAGTAAAAATTTTGTATTTCAAAAGTTATGATATATTATATTTTGTTCCTTTGCGATGTGAGATTTTGTGTTGTTATTTCTTTTCTTCTTATACCTTTTTCTTCTAAAAAAATGATTCATATTTCTGTGATATTTGGATTGGACGTGTGATGTATGTAGTCTACTCAAATAGTATGGATTTGCGGCCCATTACAAGCGGCGCCGACTCCCGTGCTCAAGGTGCCGAATAGGTGCCAGTTGTGGTTGTCCTCAATTGTTGGTTCGAGGTTCGGATGGCGGCGCCGGCTCCCGTGCCCAGGGTGACGATGCAGCGATCGAGTGTTTGTGCACATACGTCATCTGTGATGGTCAATCGAACATATCATGCAAGGAGTAAACACGAAGAGGATACGGGAAACTGAACATCATTTCTACTAATAACTTCGGCGGTAACAGCCTTTACAATGCCTTGAATTTCAAGAAAATAAAACATTGTTGGAAAGCATAAACAACTGTACACTAAGTTATGTAAATTAGAGGCGGATATGTTCGATGTCCTATCCCCTTGGGAGCTCGGCTCTGTCTACGGTTGCTAGCTTGAAAGTTTCATTCCTGAGCTTACGTTGTATGTCATATGGTCCTTCCCAGCGAGGACTGAGCCCAGTCGGTGGGGGAAAGACCCGTTTCAGGACGAGGTCACCAATATTGAGGTCCATGGGGCAGACTATGGAGTTGAAGTATCGGGCTACTCGTTGTTGCTGGGCACAGCTCTGAGTTCAGCTTCGTTCCTGTTTTCCTCAAGTAAATTGAGTGAATCCATAAGCAAATCTTGATTGGTTTTTGGATCTTAGTAGGTAACCCGATGAGATTGATGCTTTAGCTCAATGTGGATGACGACTTCGGATCCATAGGTAAGGGCGAATGGAGTGTGTCCGGTTGCTGACTTATGTATCGTCCGGTAGGCCCATAGGGCCAAAGGGAGTTCGTTTTCCTTCATGCCTCCGGCCTTTTCCAGACGCTTCTTGATGATGGATTTGATCACTTTGTTAACAGCCTCGACTTGCCCATTGGCTTGAGGGTGAGATACCGCTGAGAATCTCTTTTCGATGTTGTACCATTGACAAAAGGCTTTGAATTCTGTGCTCTCAAATTGGGTCCCATTATCCGAGATAATGGAATGGGATACCAATAACGGGTGATGATGTTATGGACGACGAAATTGACTACCTTCATAGTGGTGATCGTGGCGAGAGCCTCGGGTTCTACCTATTTGGTGAAGTAATCAACTGTGATGATGGCATAACGTGCCCTGCCTCTAGCCTTTGGGAGAGTCCCGATAATGTCTATTCCCAAAATGGCGAACGACCAAGGACTGACCGTTTGCATCAATTCGGTAGGCGGGACTCTTGGAATATTTGAGAAGCGCTGGCATTTGTCGCACTTGCGGGCATAGTTTACAACGTCTTGATCGAGCGTGGGCCAGAAGTAACCATGCCTGATGATTTTTCTTGCTAAGGTTTGCCCTCCGGTATGATCGCCATACTCGCCTTCATGTACATCTATTAACACACGGTTGGCGTCGTCGTGGGCTTCGCATCGAAGTAGTGGGACAGAGAAGCCTCTGCGGTAGAATACTCCCTTCAGAATGATGTAGCGTGTTGACTGGCGAGTTAGCGCCCGTCTTTCCTTGTAACGTCCCGGGAGGGTCCCGTGTTGCAAGTAGCTCTCGATCGGTGTTGTCCAAGATTCGGGTTTGGCCTCGGTGTTCGTTACCGAGTCGGTCTTTATCCGGCTAATGCTTAGTGAATTTCACACTTCGACCGGAGCAAGCCTCATGAGCTGCGCATCTTCGGAGCTTGCCAGCTTAGCTGACGAGTCTGCCTTCTCATTCTATTCCCGGGGAATATGCGTGATAACAAAGTAGTCGAACTTGGTGAGAAAATCCCGAACCTGGGAAAGATAAGGAGCGAGCCATGCCCCCTTGGCTTGGTACTCCCTTTGTACCTAACGCACGATGAGCTGTGAATCATAGAAGACTTGGATGGCCTTTAGGTCAAGTTCTAAGTACGGCTATTAAGGCCTCATACTTCGCGTCGTTGTTGGTAGCAGGGAAGCTGAGACATAAAACATAGCATATCGGGTGCTCTTCTGGAGTGACGAGCACGACTCCGGCCCTGGAACACTTACTATTGGAAGATCTGTCTACAAACAGTTTCCATTGAATATCCGGGTCTTCGACACTTTTTGGAGGAGACTCCTCGGGTGCGGTGAATTCCACTATGAAATCAGCGAGTGCTTGTCCGAGGATGGCTCGGTGGGGGATGAATGTTATCTCAAATTGACTCAGCTCTATGTTCCACTTTAATAGTCGTCCAGATGCCTCATGTCGTTGCAGGACTGGTCGTAGTGGTTGATCGGTGTAAACCTTTATGGGGTAAGATTGAAAGTACGGTCGTAGCTTCCGAGAGGAAACCAATAGGCAGTAGGCTAGTTTCTCAAGTTTCAGGTAATTCTTTTCCATTCCTGTCAATCGTTTACTTATGTAGTAGACGAGTCGTTGGGCGCGGTCTTCAATGCGTACCAGTGCCGAACTGATTGCCTGCATGGAAACAGCCAAATAAATTTATAAGTCTTCAAATGGTCCACAGGCTTGGACAGGGTAGGTGGTCGATCTAAGTGATTCAATAGGTCCTCGAATGCGGCGACGCATTCTGGGGTCCATTCGAAGTTGCGCTTCCCCTTTCGAAGGAGGTCAAAAAAGGGAATGCATTTGTCAGTAGCTTTGGAAATGAATTGAATTAAAGTAGCGACCTTTTCGTTTAAACTTTGGACATCTTTGATGATCTGAGGGACTTGAATATCCCGGATAGCCTTGATTTTGTCGAGATTGGCTTCGATGCCTCGAGAGTTGACGTTGAAACCCAGAAATTTTCCTGAGGTGACTCCGAAGGGGCACTTCAGGTGATTGAGTTTCATGTCATATCGGCAGAGGACATCGAACGTTTCGGAGACGTCATGGATGTGGTTGCTCGATATTTTAGATTTTACAAGCATATCGTCCACGTATACCTCCATGGATTTTCCAATTTGGTTTTTAAAGAGGCGGTTAACTGTAACAACCCGAATTTTAAAAACATGCTATAATCATAAATCAAAGCAGAAATAAATTTTAAAATCTGAATCAGGGGAAACGGGCTATGCCATTGCGTTCGTCTTGGAAAAATACGCGAAATAGAGTCCGAAATTTTGTAAATCGGAGTCCGTATGACACAATTATGGCCCGATGAAGTTTCAGAAAATTCAAATTTCGAAAACAGATTTGAATTTCAGCCCAATCAGAGTAGGCGGAAAAAGTTTCCACCCAACCCACAAGGTCGACCTGGGGGTCGACCCTAGGATCGACCTGCCAGGCCAGGTCGACCTGGGAGTCGACCTGGGGGTCGACCTGCCCCAGACCAGGTCGACTCTAGAGTAGACCTGGGGGTCGACCTCCCCGGTCGGGCCATTTTGGCCTGGTGCTTGTGTTTTCTGGCCTGGTCTGTGCTTAGCCGAATTCCTGAGCCTTGCCTTGTCACTTGGGCTAGGTGTCAGCTCCTGATTGGTCTCTCCTTCAAATGAATGGCTAATATTAATCCAAGCTCCATCGACGGTCCTAATCAATTCACAAACTCTATAAAAAGGACCTAAGACTCCACCTAATTCTTACAAATAAAAATGAGAATGAGACCGTCATGCTGCTGAGGAAGGACTAGAAATAGCCGTCAAAATTGAGAGACGATTAGGAGACAATTCAAAAGCTTAAAGCAACGACAACTAAATCAAAACAACGCCTACAACAAAGGATAGCATCTCCAAATTCAGAATTCAGATTCCTGAATTGAAGATTCGGCATACGTTGTAAGTAGAGTGCTATTCCGATGTGAATAAATAATTGTGTTTTGATTTGTGTAAAATGCGAAATAGAATTGTATTTGATTTGTGGTGATAATAATTCATATTTGGATGTTGCTTTGATTCTAGACAATTTGGGATGTTGTGGTACAACGATTGGATATTTGCAAGTATGTGATTCAAGTTGAAAATTAACAACTACATGTTCGTGGTAGTTTATTTGAGATTCATGCAAGTATATGGTTCACTATTATGCCAACATAATATATATTATAATCACTTTTAGTGTAGTTGGATCCATTTGGGTATTATGACTTATGTGAAGTTATGTTGGAATTGGCATCATGATCCAAGTGTAAAACCATACTTTTTTATTAGAGACAAAAGTAAACATCTTTGTGAACTTGTGTTGACTCTATGAACATGACTAGACTATGTTTGGTGTTATTCCTAATTGGAAAACATGTTTTAGGCCTATATTGTTATAAAAATCGTATGATAATATATGTGACACATAGCTAAGTTAGATTTACATTCCAATTGCAAGTTTGCATGAATAAATTAAAAACCATGATTTCATGTTTAGGTATATTTATGCCATGATTATATGAGTAGATCAAAAACCATAATTTCATGTTTAGGTAGGTTTATGCCATGATTATATGAATAGATCAAAAACCATGATTTCATGTTTAGGTATGTTTATGCCATGATTATATGCTATTACAGTGCAAGTTCACAAGTGCCAAATTTATGTTAATTAGTTCGCTATGTTGCAAGTTCATGCGTTCACACTCCCCCTTTTTATGTTACTTAGAATATATAAACACCATGTTCTAAGCCTCCCCTTTTCATGTGGCTAAGTTGGGTTTAAATGTTAAACCCAACATATGTTATATTGTAGCGAACGTATAAAACGGGGGTAGTGACGTTTGGGTTAGAATATAAAACATATGTGTTGGCATGTTTGACGCATGCCAATGACCTTGAAAAACCATTAAGTGGTATAAATTAATTTTACCCAATAAAGATGAATTTGAATAATGGGCCGCAAATATTTACATATAAAAAGAAAAGAGACAAAATATGTAAATTTAGAAAATACGATGTGTTTAACCCGAGGTTGGATTGAGTTGTGATGTAAACCTTCCCGGAACCGCCCGGTTGTCCAGTAGTCACAACAATACCTATCCAATGTGGGTGGTTAAACACGGAGCCCAAGAAAGACCCGAGGTTAGACTGAGTTGTGGCGTAAGACTACCCGGACCCAACCGGCAACAGGCAGCCCCAACAATATCTGTCTAATGTGAGAGGTCGAGGCTTTAATAAGACAATTAAGGCTGAGTCAGGATTGATAGGATTAAGTAAATTGAATTAATACTTAATCAAAATGGAACATGCTAAACTATACAGACTGATCGGGGGTTAGGTTTACAAAACACTTAACCAACTTAGCATGTTGGCTAGAAATAGAAAACCTAGTAGCGGGGGACTCTTTTCAGCAGTAACCCTACAAGGTGTATCAGGATACCCTGAACTAGGCAGGGTGGGGCACGATTACTGGGCTGACTGTAAGAGGTCAAATCGACGGCGGTGGTGCAGCAGTGTAGGTTCTAACGGGGTGCGGGCGTGCACACACTCCGGCGCAGAAAAATAAGGCACTGGGCACCAGTAGTATACCTGTGCATTCTAGAATTGTGTCGGGCCGCCACCATGGGACTTGATACATCCCATGGTGGGACCAGCATAGGTAACTACAACAACGGGGGCCGTAAGACACATGTAACTATGCGGGTAGTAGCCGATCATTAGAAACGGATCACTTCACCCTGATTATGGGGTGCCTGTTGGGAACTAGTTTATATGGATGCAGAGATTATTATGGGGTACGATAAGTATATTCAACTCTAGACAACTTAACTTAGTTTATGATGCTTTCCCATTTCCAGTTTATACTTATCATGCCTAGTTCTTTATTCATAGACAGAATAGTCCTAGACTTACTCAGGTATGTCTAACTCTACTTTTCTTTCGTTTCCCCACCCCACCCCCCAGGTCCACAGTGAGGGAATACCGCAGCTTGACCAGTTTTCACATCCAGCTTGAAGAGAAAGAATGTATTGCTTGGATCTTTTCGTTTTGGACTATGGCTTTGGACAGCAATTATGGGACTTATGCAGTTTACTTATGTTTTTATGCTTCTTTAAATAATGTAATCAAGACGGTTATGAAGGTGTTATGTTTTTTGAAGTATTGTAAGACAAATTATGGCATGGTTTGTGTAACACGTATTTTAATGAAATAAAAGTTGCTGTTGTTTTCCGATGTTCAAAAATATGTGTTTTTATATCTGTCTTGTATATATGTGACTTATACTTATAAACCTCCACCAAAATTAGGGCATTCCCTTTGAGAGTGATCCTAGCGGAGGTGAGGTGTTTCACTTGGTATCAGAGCATAGGTTTACTAGATAAGATAAAAATTTTTGAAAATTTATTTTCAAAAGAAAATTTAAAGAAGCAATTTTTTAAAGATAAAATGTTATTTTATTTTAAAAAGCAAAGTCCCCCAAAGCCATAGGTATTATCTCTTATCCTTCGTTTTGAATCGACCCTTTTTGTTTCAGCATGTTCGAAGAACTTAACTTGCTAGAGGGTATACCAATACCTGGTCGGTTCAGACGATTCTTAGAAGCGAGGGCCAATCAGCCAGATCCTACCGTTCCTCCTCCCCCACCTGCGGGAAATCATCCAGCTGCAGCAGCACCTCTTCCTCCACCTCCTCCGCGGGGTAATACTTTTGCTAAGATATGTAAAGATTTTAAAGCTATGGGAGGAAAGGACTTTCATGGAACCGAGTCCTTCGTGGCAGCCAGGAATTGGCTGAAGGAAACCGAGGACTTATTCGTCATCTTTGAGGTAGAAGATAGGCAGAAGGTACAACTGACAGTATGGCTACTTAAAGGCGAGGCTTCCTACTGGTGGGAAGTCACCAATGCAGAAAGGCCAGTGGAAACATGGGAGGACTTTAGGGAAAGGTTTGAAGCTAAATTTCTCTCAGAAGCTGAATGGAGTCTTCAGTTGGAAAAAATTCTTATTTCTTAAGCAAGGGAACATGACAGTCAAAGAGTATGTTAATCAGTTCGATCAGCTGGCTAGGTTCGGACTGGACCTAGTCAACACTCCGCACAAGAAGGCTCTCCGCTTTGTCAAAGGATTGAATGAGCCATTACACAGTTTGGCCATGACCCATATAGACAAAGGCAGAAAGCTCTCAAGGGAAGAAAGAGGGTCTACAGCCTAAGAAGACAGACTTTAAGAAGGGCGGGAAAGATAACAAAGAGAAGAGGAAGTGTAATTTCTGTGGCAAAGTGGGGCACTTGGTGAAAGATTGCCGGAAAAAGAAGGCCAAGATGAATGGTGGGTGCTTTTCTTGCGGTGAAACATGCCATATGGCTAAGGATTTCCCAAAGAAACGAGGGCAGGGGCAGAGGGTTGGATCCACCTCAGGGGCACAGGTTCATGTCCTATAAGCGCCACCTCTGCAACAACGAGGTATAAATACTTCTGTAGAAAGTGTAGTTTATCTTTATGATCACCCAGTTCACACTTTATTTGATTCTGCCGCATCACACACCTTTATTTCGTCTGCTTTAGTAGAATCTCTGCACCTAGAAACTAGTATGGTAGAGGACCCCTTAATTGTTTCAAATCCAATTGGGGGCCCAGCTCATCTGTCTATGATCTGTGTGGGATTGAAAATTTCTATTCTAAGCGTAGAATTTAGATGTAGTGCCTTTGTTTTGGGCTTCTCGGGATATGGTTTGATTTTGGGCATGGATTGGCTATCCAGTAATGGTGCCATCCTTGATTGTGAGAGAAAGGTGGTTAGGCTTCTGACCCAACTCGTTAACACTCTGGAAATTTCTTGTAATCCCTTGTATGCGGTTATGCTTAGCTATCTTGAATCGTTAGATGCTTCTGTTGAAAGTTTGCAATCGGTTAGAGTGGTCCGGGAATATCCGGATGTCTTCGAAGAGGTGAAGGGCTTGCCTCCAAAGCGGGAGATAGACTTCCGCATATATCTTGTAGATAATGCAAAGCCCATTGCGTTGCCCGTTAGACACATGGCTCCACGGGAAAGGAAGGAGCTCAGTAAACAGATTAAAGAGCTTCTAGTGAAGGGGTTCATTAGAAGGAGCATTTCAGAATGGGGCGCTCCAGTGGTGTTCGCTACAAAGGCGGATGGTTCACTCCGTCTATGTGTTGACTATAGGGAGCTCAACAAGCTAACGAAAAAGATTAGGCACCCTCTCCCAAGAATTGACGATCTGTTTGATCAGCTTGTAGGAGCGTCTGTTTTCTCCCAACTCGATTTGGCGACCGGTTTTCATCAGCTAAGGGTGGCTGAAGATAGCATCGATAAGACAGCATTCAGAACCCCGGACGGCTTCTTTGAATGGCTTGTCATGCCTTTCGGCTTGACAAACGCACCCGCTTACTTCGTGGACCTAATGAGTAGGGTGTTCAGAGATTTCCTCAACAAGTTCGTAGTGGTTTTCGTAGACGATATCTTGATCTTCTCAAAGAGTGAAGAGGAGCATGCTCAGCACCTAAGGGCAATCATGGAAACTCTGCGAGTCCATCAGTTAAAAGCTAAATTCTCCAAATGCCACTTTTGGAGAGAGGAAGTAAGGTTTCTTGGGCACATAGTATCCAAAAATGGGTTAGCTGTGGACCCTGCTAAAGCAGTAGCGGTGCAGGATTGGAAGACACCAAGAAACGCAACTGAGGTCCGAAGTTTTCTATGGCTAGCAGGTTTCTACCGAAAATTCATAAGGGATTTTGCGAAAATCTCGGCTCCGCTCACAAGGCTGACCAAGAAAAATCTAGTGTTCAATTGGGACTTGGATTGCGAGTTTGCTTTCCAACGACTAAAAAGGGCTCTTACAACAGCCCCAGTTTTGACGTTGCCAGATGGAAGCAAGATGTTGCACAGTTTATATAGATGCATGTGGGACAGGGCTAGGCGCTGTCTTAATGCAAGAAGGAAGGGTAGTAGCTTATGGCGGAAGACAATTGAAAGTTCATGAAAAGAACTACCCGAACCACGATCTTGAGTTAGCTGCCATCGTCTTTGCACTCAAGTCTTTGCGACACTATCTCCTAGGTGAGAAGTTCGAACTTTACACTGACCATTAATTGTTGAAATATCTTTTCTCGCAGAAGGACCTTAACTTGAGGCAACAGAGATGGATGGAGTTTCTTGCCTCGTACAATTTCGAGATCTCCTACACTCCGGGCAAAGGCAATGTAGTGGTAGACGCGTTGAGCCGAAAGAAACTAACCCTAAGCCCGCTGTTTGTTGAAAGACAAGCCTAGAGTTTATAGCCAGCTTTGACTTTAGCCCTCCTCCGATATTGTACCGGGCTTGCTAGCATATCTCGAAGTACACCCGACTTTAGTGGACTCAAAAGGGACAGCACAACGCGAAGACCCTCAGCTTGTGGAGACGATTGATAGGCTAATTAGGGGTGAGACTTCAAATCACCTCAGCATATACTCCATCGATGATAAGGGTTGGCTAAGGCGAGACGGAAGACTATGCGTCCCACAGACAAGGGATTTGGTAAAGACGATTCTCGAGGAAGCAAATCACTCCAAGATGATGATACACCCAGGCGGAGATAAAATGTACAAGGACATAAAGAGAACTTTCTTTTGGAACGGCATGAAGAAGGACGTGGCAGATTTCGTTTCTAAGTGTATGGTGTGCCAACAGGTTAAAGCGGAACAGAAAAAGCCTGGCGGTCTGCTCCATCCTCTAGAGGTCCCACAGTGGAAGTGGGATAGCATCTCAATGGACTTCATTGATGGGCTGCCTAGATCTAGAAGAGGAAACACTAGCATTTGGGTAATAGTGGATAGGCTTACTAAAAGCGCCCACTTTTTACCTGTCAAGAGTAAAAGAACTGCCTCATCCCTAGCATCTCTTTACCTCAAGGAAATTGTTCGACTCCATGGAATATCCTCCAGCATTGTTAGTGACCGAGACCCTATCTTCACAAGTGAGTTTTGGCGGAGTCTGCAAGAAGCGGTAGGCACACAGTTATGCTTGAGCACAGCCTATCACCCCCAAACCGACGGCCAGACGGAAAGAGTGAACAGAGTTTTGGAGGACCTTTTAAGACTGTGCGTCCTTGACTTCGGAGGGACTTGGGAAGACCATCTTCCTTTGGTGGAATTTGCCTACAACAACAACTACCAAGCCACCATCGGAATGGCGCCCTTCGAAGCTTTATATGGAAGACCATGCCGATCGCCCACTTGTTGGTGGGAGTCTACTGATAAACTCATACTTGGGCCAGATATGATACGAGAGACTTCAGAAAAAGTAGACTTAATACGGAGAAGAATGAAGACAGCCCAAGACAGACAGAAATCCTACGCCGACAAGAGGAGGACCGACCTTGAATTTGAGGTTGGGGACAGAGTTTTTCTTAAGGGGTCTCCGCTAAGGAACGTTGTTCGTTTTGGAACCACAGGAAAGCTAGCACCAAGGTTCGTAGGGCCATTTCCTATCATCGAGAAAATTGGGAAAATGGCCTATAGATTAGAGCTACCCGAAAAGCTGGCCGGAATTCACAACATCTTTCACGTTTCGCACCTCCGAAAATGTCTACTGAAATGGTAGAGCCAAATATCTAGAAGAAGCTGAAGTGGAACGCGAAGCAACCGTGAGGAAAGATCCAACCCGCATATTAGGAACGGAAGTGAAGAAGCTACGCAACCGCGAAGTCAAGCTCGTCAAAGTTCAGTGGAGCGACACCGAGGGAGACGCAACTTGGGAAACTGAAGCTAGAATACGCGCAGCCTACCCTTTTCTTTTCGAGGGTATATCTTTGATCTTTTTCCTTAAGTTGCGCTTTTATCTATCTTTTTAGGTATATCTCCTCGACCTTATCTTTTAGGAAGAAACCATTTGAATGAAAACATGTAATTGAAACATGTTATGGATGATGGTTGCAAGTGGTTGCAAGTGATTGCTAGTGGTTGCTCGTGGTTGCATATACACACACAATCTAGGTTTTAGATCGGCTCAGTCACTTCATACTGCATATGCATATATGTATTTATATTCGTACATGGTTGAAGTTTAATGTGTTGTCATATGGATGTTGCATTTAAATATGAATGATTGTGCACTCATGTAGAATCATGAATAGGAAAATCTGCATACATAATGGATTCATGACACAAACATATTTTGCATCAAGGAGGTTTACTGAATCAGTAACCGCTTGATCTTCGCATTAGATAGGTGCATATGCACACACTTTTGCATATGTTCATACAGCATTAGAAATCTTTTAAGGACAATGATTACTTGTGGATGATGTTTTGAGTAGATGGATGATGGATGGTAGGATACGCTCTTCCTAACTTGGAGATTTCGGGGACGAAATCCTTTAAGGTGGGGAGAATGTAACAACCCGAATTTTAAAAACATGCTATAATCATAAATCAAGGCAGAAATAAAATTTAAAATCTGAATCATGGGAAACGGGCAGTGCCATTGCTTTCATCTTGGAAAAATACGCGAAATAGAGTCCGAAATTTTGTAAATCAAAGTCCGTATGACCCAATTATGGCCCGATGAAGTTTCAGAAAATTCAAATTTCGAAAAGAGATTTGAATTTCAGCCCAATCAGAGTAGGCGGGAAAAGTTCCCGTCCAACCCACCATGTCGACCTGGGGGTCGACCCTAAGGTCGACCTGGGGGTCGACCCTAGGGTCGACCTGCCAGGCCGGGTCGACCTGGGAGTCGACCGTGGGGTCGACCTGCCCTAGGCCAGGTCGACTCTAGAGTCGACCTGGGGGTCGACCTCCCCGGTCGGGCCATTTTGGCCTGGTGCTTGTGTTTTCTGGCCTGGTCTGTGCTTAGCCGAATTCCTGAGCCTTGCCATGTCACTAGGGCTAGGTGTCAGCTCCTGATTGGTCTCTCCTTCAAATGAATGGCTAATATTAATCCAAGCTCCATCGACGGTCCTAATCAATTCACAAACTCTATAAAAAGGACCTAAGACTCCACCTAATTCATACAAATAAAAATGAGAATGAGACCGTCATGCTGCTGAGGAAGGACTAGAAATAGCCGTCAAAATTGAGAGACGATTAGGAGACAATTCAAAAGCTTAAAGCAACGACAACTAAATCAAAACAACGCCTACAACAAAGGATAGCATCTCCAAATTCAGAATTCAGATTCCTGAATTGAAGATTCGTCATACGTTGTGATTAGAGTGCTATTCCGATGTGAATAAATAATTGTGTTTTGATTTGTGTAAAATGCGAAATAGAATTGTATTTGATTTGTGGTGATAATAATTCATATTTGGATGTTACTTTGATTCTAGACAATTTGGGATGTTGTGGTATAACGATTGGATATTTGCAAGTATGTGATTCAAGTTGAAAATTAACAACTACATGTTCGTGGTAGTTTATTTGAGATTCATGCAAGTATATGATTCACTATTATGCCAACATAATATATATTATAATCACTTTTAGTTTAGTTGGATCCATTTGGGTATTATGACTTATGTGAAGTTATGTTGGAATTGGCATCATGATCCAAGTGTAAAACCATACTTTTGTATTAGAGACAAAAGTAAACATCTTTGTGAACTTGTGTTGACTCTATGAACATGACTAGACTATGTTTGGTGTTATTCCTAATTGGAAAACATGTTTTAGGCCTATATTGTTATAAAAATCGTATGATAATATATGTGACACATAGCTAAGTTAGATTTACATTCCAATTGCAAGTTTGCATGAATAAATTAAAAACCATGATTTCATGTTTAGGTATATTTATGCCATGATTATATGAGTAGATCAAAAACCATAATTTCATGTTTAGGTAGGTTTATGCCATGATTATATGAATAGATCAAAAACCATGATTTCATGTTTAGGTATGTTTATGCCATGATTATATGCTATTACAGTGCAAGTTCACAAGTGCCAAATTTATGTTAATTAGTTCGCTATGTTGCAAGTTCATGCGTTCACACTCCCCCTTTTTATGTTACTTAGAATATATAAACACCATGTTCTAATCCTCCCCTTTTCATGTGGCTAAGTTGGGTTTAAATGTTAAACCCAACATATGTTATATTGTAGCGAACGTATAAAACGAGGGTAGTGACGTTTGGGTTAGAATATAAAACATATGTGTTGGCATGTTTGACGCATGCCAATGACCTTGAAAAACCATTAAGTGGTATAAATTAATTTTACCCAATAAAGATGAATTTGAATAATGGGCCGCAAATATTTACATATAAAAAGAAAAGAGACAAAATATGTAAATTTAGAAAATACGATGTGTTTAACCCGAGGTTGGATTGAGTTGTGATGTAAACCTGCTCGGAACCGCCCGGCTGTCCAGTAGTCACAACAATACATATCCAATGTGGGTGGTTAAACACGGAGCCCAAGAAAGACCCGAGGTTAGACTGAGTTGTGGCGTAAGACTGCCCGTACCCAACCGGCAACAGGCAGCCACAACAATATCTGTCTAATGTGAGAGGTCGAGGCTTTAATAAGAAAATTAAGGCTGAGTCAGGATTGATAGGATTAAGTAAATTGAATTAATACTTAATCAAAATGGAACATGCTAAACTATACAGACTGATCGGGGGTTAGGTTTACAAAACACTTAACCAACTTAGCATGTTGGCTAGAAATAGAAAACCTAGTAGCGGGGGACCCTTTTCAGCAGTAACCCTACAAGGTGTATCAGGATACCCTAAACTAGGCAGGGTGGGGCACGATTACTGGGCTGACTGTAAGAGGTCAAATCGACGGCGGTGGTGCAGCAGTGTAGGTTCTAACGGGGTGCGGGCGTGCACACACTCTGGCGCAGAAAAATAAGGCACTGGGCACCAGTAGTATACCTGTGCATTCTAGAATTGTGTCGGGCCGCCACCATGGGACTTGATACACCCCATGGTGGGACCAGCATAGGTAACTACAACAACGGGGGCCGTAAGACACATTTAACTATGCGGGTAGGAGCCGATCATTAGAAACGGATCACTTCACCCTGATTATGGGGTGCCAGTTGGGAACTAGTTTATATGGATGCAGATATTATTATGGGGTACGATAAGTATATTCGACTCTAGACAACTTAACTTAGTTTATGGTGCTTTCCCATTTCCAGTTTATACTTATCATGCCCAGTTCTTTATTCATAGATTGAATAGTCCTAGACTTACTCAGGCTTTATGTCTGACTCTACTTTTCTTTCATTCCCCCCCCCCCCAGGTTCACATGGAGGGAATACCGCAGCTTGACCAGTTTTCACATCCAGCTTGAAGAGAAAGAATGTATTGCTTGGATCTTTTCGTTTTGGACTATGGCTTTGGACAGCAATTATGGGACTTATGCAGTTTACTTATGTTTTTATGCTTCTTTAAATAATGTAATCAAGACAGTTATGAAGGTGTTATGTTTTTGGAAGTATTGTAAGACAAATTATGGCATGGTTTGTGTAACACGTATTTTAATGAAATAAAAATTGCTGTTGTTTTCCGCTGTTCAAAAATATGTGTTTTTATATCTGTCTGGTATATCTGTGACTTATACTTATAAACCTCCACCAAAATTAGGGCATTCCCTTTGAGAGTGATCCTAACGGAGGTGGGGTGTTTCATTAACCATTTGTTGATGAGTGGCTGCGGCATTCTTGAGCCCGAAAGGCATGATGCGGTAGCAATAGATCCCAAGGTCGGTTATGAAAGAGGTGTGATCCTGGTCGCAAAGATACATCGGAATCAGATTGTAGCCTAAATAAGCATCCATGAATGATACGAGCTGATATCCGGTTGTCGAATCAACGAGCCGGTCGATCTTCGGGAGTGGAAAGCTATCTTTGGGACATGCCTTGTTTAGGTCGGAGAAGTCGATGCATGTTCGTCACTTGTTGTTCGCTTTTTTGACTAGGATAGAGTTGGAGACCCATTCGGGGAAGTCGACTTCGCGGATGAAGTTATTGTTGAGTAGTCGGTCTGCTTCTTCCTTGAGCATGTTGGATCTTTCGGGCCCTAGGAAACGACATTTCTGTTTGACTGGAGGCAGTGTGGGGTCGAGATTTAACTGATGGCAAGAAATTGCGGGGTCGAATTGGGTCGAGATTTAACTGGTGGCAAGAAATTGCGGGGTCGATGCCTCTCATGTACGAGTGGGTCCAAGCGAAAACATCTAGGTTTGCTCTTAAGAAATCCACAAGATCTTCTCTTATTGCAAGGTGAAGTTGTGACTCGATTTTCAAGAACTTTGATGAGTCATCAGGGCTGATCGGAACATCTACCGTAGGTTCAACTGGGGTAGCCCTCTCATAGTCGGGATCTTCGTCCTCCCTTGGATCGAGATCGTTGGAAAGACGGCAGTGGCGCCTGAGCCAAGGCTCAGATGCCTTTGATTGCTATATGAAGATGGTTTTGGCACAGGAAGACAGAGGCACAACCTTGCCCTTGCCCTTGTTGCACTTGTTCTTCCAATCCATCGTGCAACAATCTCTTGCGGTTTCTTGGTCACCTTTAATGTGTTGATACTGCTTTTTGTTGGGAACTTCATTAAGAGAGACCATGATGACATGCAGATTCAGAACTCCGTAAGGAAGGGATGCCCGAAGAAGACACTGTAGGGGGAGATAATGTCGATAACAACGAAAGAGAGGACTCGGACCTGGCGCTGATCCCAGTTACCAAGTTCAACGGGTAGGTCGATCATGCCCACTGGGTGATCGGAGAATTTGTTGAAGCCATGGATTGTGGCATGGCAAGGTTTCAATTCCTTGATTTCCAATTTCATCTGATCGTAGGAAGCTTTGAAGATGATGTTAACTGAGCTCCCTGAATCGATCAGTACCCTCCGGATGGAAGCAGGACCAATCAGAGTTGTGATCACAAGAGGATCAATGGTTGGGATTTCAATTCCCGTTGATTCTCTTTCGCCGAAGACGATGTCGTCTCGCATTGTTTACTGGAGTTTGGCGGGGACAGATTCATCCATAGTGGAGCAGGCTTCATAGGTGGCGTGCTTTTTAGAGCTCACATATTCTTCCATTTTCCGAAAACTTCCGTGCGTGGGGTAAGGCCCACCGTAGACGGTGTTGATCACGATACCTCGTCTTTGGTTGGACAGACCAGAGGATGCCTTAGCAGATGCTGGAGGTGCGGGCATAGGAGGACCTGAGTTTTCTTCGGAAGGAAAAGGTTATTGAACGTACTGCTCAAGGCGCTTTTCACGGATAAGCTTCTCAATTGTATCCTTTAGTTGGCGACAGTCATTGGTATTGTGTTCGTACATAACGTGGTATCGGCAGTACTTGCCGGTGTTCCTCTCGCGATCAGTGGACTTTCTAGAATGTGGTTTCTTATATTGGAGCGTGTTACTTGTTTCTGGGTATATTTTCTCCAAATATTCATTCAATGGAGTGTAGGTCTCGTAAGCTTGGTAGCGGTCGGGCCTCTTGGGATCCACTAAAGCCTGGTTTCCGTTGTGGCCGTCCTGTCTGTCGTTACCTGGCTTTGATTTGTAGGGGGCCTTCCATTTGTTTTTGTCGAAAGGTTCCCCAACCTATCTTCCTTTGGCGATGTCGTCGATTATATCTGCATGTTGGTTGTCGGAAGAGTTGATTCGGGAGATTCGGTTACACCATGCTTCTTCTTGACACAAGAATCGTTCGTCCTTTTCGTAGAAAGCATTGAGACTCTTGGGTTGCTTCCTATTGATCCAGGCCCTGAATTCGAAAGTGGGAAGAACGCCTTTAGCAAGTTAGAAAAGAACGGTACGAGGCTCTAGGTCGTCTACCTTGGCAAGGGCAGTATTAAACCGTGAGATAGGTAGCTTTTGAGTGACTCAATGGGTCCTTGGTACAGATTCGCCAGAGTGAGGGTGTTTTTCGTTATTGGGACGTGCATTCTGAATTGCTTAACCAATTCCGTGGAAATTTGGTCGAAGTTGTTGACAGAATGGAGCAGAAGGCGAGAGAACCAGAGTAAAGCAGTGCCTGACAGGAAGACCGGGAAATACTTTCATTTGACTAGGTTGGTGGCTCGACTAGAATCCATTTTCCACTCATAGCGCTTTAGAAAGGAACATGAGTCAGTCGTGCTGTCTTAAAATGACATCTGCGGCATGCTGAAGCGTCGTGGCCATTCGGCTTCGTGCACGATCCTGGTGAAAGGGTTGCGCTTTATGTGGGTTTCACATGAGTCATTGGTGTTCCCTTGCATTTCCCTAATGATCCTTCGGACCATGTTAGGGGCATATGTCGGATACGGATCTTCCGGTGGAATCCGTTTATTTCGTCGAACCTCGGGAGTTTTGTTCCACGGTCGCCTTCTATGATGCACATCCAGGTCATCCTCTTCCATGTCATCAATATCTATGATTGGGTTTTGGTATGGATGATCAGGCTGAGCAGGTTGATGTGCATCTTGATCCGGAAGAGCTTGGGCCGGCTAGGCCGCTCGGAGAGTAGGTCCCTGGTCTTAGAAGACGACAGTCAGGTTCTGTTGAGGAGGGGGTCGTTTGCTCGGACCCGGCTCGCCATTGATAATCAGTCGGGAATGGTCGCAATACTGTGCCCCCTCGCTGTAAGTGACGGTAGTTCGGTCGTCGTTTCCATTCCTATTGTCGTTGCCGTTGGAAGGGACGTTGGAGCGGACGACAACATTGTTGATGAAGCTAAATCTTCTTCTCTGATGTGGGCCCCTTGCAATAACCCGGAAAATACGAGCCAATTTAAAAAATTTTAATTGGTGATTTCAAAGGAATTAGAACAACTGAAATAGAATATTTCAATAAAATAGTGAATTAGAAATAGTGAGTCAGTTTGAAAATTTGAATTCAAACTTTGACTGACTGTGCAGGGTGGAAAATATAACGGATTTTAGTGAAACTAAAAATATTTAAATCTGTTTATCAATACCTTTCTAACAAATCTGAAAAATCGAAATTTCATAACGGGAATCAAAAGTTATGGCTGAATGAATTTTCAGAATGGTCGCTATATAAAATATATAGCCCTGGAAAATTGATATTTTGCAAACAACCTCGGAATTCGACGAAACCACTTTTGTTGGGTCCGGGATGTCAAACTATTGCTAGGTTTCAAATTTCATAATTTTTGAAGCTAGTATGTGAGCATAGCAAAAGAAAATGTGTTTGGTTAATTTCTGTTAAATTGGATCGACCAGAAAATGACCATTTTTCAAACGATCTCAGAATTCGACGATACTAGTTTTGTTGGGACCGTAGCGTCAAAACATAACTAGATTTATTTTTCTGAAATTTTTCGAATCAGTTTGTGGCCCTGGCAAATTGAAATGTACGTTCAAAGTTAAAAATTGAATGTTTTATACTTTAATTTGAAAAATAACTGACTGTAACAGTCGAATTGGCCAACGAAACATATCCCATTGTGTCCGGAATAGGGGTATTTAGCTAGGGACGACAGTCGTTGGACTTAAAAAGGAGTTCGTTAGAGAAAACACTATTTAAAAATATATATAAAACCCATGGGCCAATAGAATTTAGCCATTTATTATTTTTAAAATAAAAAAAAAATCCGAAAACCCTCGACTTCAACGGTGAAAACCCGATCCACGCTTCTCCCTCAAATCGTCGCCGACTCCGCCACTTCCAGCCAACGCCACCACCACCGTTCGCCTCGTCTCCCCCTCCTCTTTAAATCCGACCCACCCACGACCGCCACCATCGCCTCCTCCGCCTGAATCGAGCGCCCAAAGTCCAACTCTTCCCATCGCCGCCGATGACGCCACCGACCACCGAGCTGCACCAAACCACCACCGACAGGAAGCCTGCTCGAAGCTCTTTCACGTCAGCACCCCCGATCGTCCCCACGTGCCACGGATTTCGCGAAAACCTCAAACCTAGTTTCGAACCAAATAGAAAGGTGAGTCCTTTTTTATGTCTACACTTTGAAAAATCATATCTTTTTGGTGTGTTGACGAAATTCGATGAAACAGGAAACATCGGGACCGCAAGGAAGCTCTCTACCACATAAAAGAAGCCGCGGATTTTTCTGAGTCATCTACGATTTTTAGCACTCCGAAAACCAATGTGAGGAATCTATTACTTAAACTAGAAAACGGGAACTATCTACTTGCTTACGTGGCATCGTTACTTTCTCATCCTTTGAAAATGAGAACTGCTACAATGCCCGACTTCCCCACACCGTTTTCTCAACACCTTAAAATTTGAAAACCACATTACATGAAACCGCTCGACTTCCCCTCTCTATCTCTCCTCCTTTTTCCCCTTCCCCACAGTTCCCAAATTCCCTGCTCTTTACATTCTCCTCCCTGCTCATTTTCCGTAAATCCAAAAAAGTCGCTTCTTTTTCCATTCCAACTCTATCACCGCTCTGGCATGGATTTGCTTCATCTTGAATTTTTAATTACCTCTATAATGGCAGCCAGATGTTGATTTTGTCATCAAAATTTTCTTTTGTTCTCAATTGTGAGTATAAACCCTCTTCTATTTGAATAACCTCTCATATTAGTCAGTACTGCTCCCTTCTGTAACAATTTTGTTGACTGTTCCCACTTTGTGTAAATTCTCTTTTACATAACTATAGAGAAACAGTGCTTTGTTCAATTACGATGGTTTTGTGGTATTTGATTCCCAGCGTAAGTACAAAATACCCGATATGTGACATATGTAATTAAAATTCACACGTTATATACCAATTCTGTTTTGATACTTCATTTCAGCGAAATGCCATATTATTGCAAGTTTGTTCTTTATTACATAAATTACATTGCTTTCCAATTTTCTTATATTAATTATAGTTTTTATCCATTTTATTATTCCCTCTATTCTGTGTGAATAATTTTGAAATGAATATTGACTATTTTATATATACCTCCTCTACTATCCATCACTAAATATTGTGATCATCCTAATCAGAGAAAAAGAAATGTGATGTATAAAGTATGATTTTAAAGTAATACGCATAACGTAAACCGAAAAATAAATCGTTATATCATACCTTCATTGTTAACTAATCTTCCTTCATTCCATCGTCCCTGCTCTAATATGCCGACCTTTCAAAATACCTTTCACACCCAGGATATGGTTTTTCTCTACCCATTTGTACTCATAAATTCGCTGTTCTTACGGTATTGGATATGGCATTACAGAAAATTAACACTTCTAAGATCGCCTACTACATAAGTTAAACAACAAAGGTATAAATTTGCCTATACATTCCATTTTTTTAACAAAGTAATATGAAATTAAAAATAGCGACTTCAGACATTCTCTCCAACCATTTTTCTAAACAATTTCATCTTTTTGTTTGCGCATTGGTTAAAAATTTATTCCAGCAGCCACTATATAATTTTTGTGGTTTAGGCTCATGGATAGGTAACTTGCATGTTTCCTTCGGCATGTGCACTGATCATAGAGTGTTCAGATTATAAGTAGGTTATGGTTCGTACTATATGCATACAATTACACACCCATGCAGACATAGAGGTTGTGAGAAATTAATTATTTTATATGGATTAAACCAACATGCAAAAAATAACTTAGTAGGGCATATTAGCCTAACGTGTGTGAACGAGTAGTTCTGCGACTGCAATGTGGTTTGGTCTGCTCTTTGTACCAGTGACAATTTTTCTTCTACACTTGCGTTGTGACATTAATGTTTGGATCTCTTTTGGCACAATTGATTTGATTTATTTTCTATGATGTACAGTGCATATAATTCCCGCTTCAACATCTGCTATTTCATCTTTATTGGCAGATATCGAAAATAATGTTCAGAGCTTTTTGGAACAGACGACCATGAATGCTGATTATGCAGAGGTAATATTAATATATACAGTTTCAAATGTTGTCATCAAGAAGTATTTGTTAAGCACCAGTTAAATAATACTAATGATACCAACAGGAGAAACATCGCTTTAATTTTGCTTATAATTCTCGGTGTTTATTTACAATTAGGGTTGTCAATGGATATTCGAAAAATCTGAAATTCGTCCGCATCCACATCCGAAAATCGGATAAATATCCGATATCCGGGAAAGCGGATGCGGACGCGGATATAGGGATATCCACATCCTAAAATTATCCGTCCACTTTTTTTCACAATTACAGCTTAAATTATGTGTATTTTAGCATAATTAAATATACTAATTTACTGTTTTGCAAAAATAAAAGTCTACTAAATGCATGTTAATTGCTTAAAATTATATATTATCATCATATTTATTTATTTTTAGCACTTTAGTAATTAATTAGATTGAAAACGCTTAATATTAAGCTAAAAAAAATCCATTAATGTTCATTGATTTATCGATTGTTGGCAGAGCGGATAATTATCCGATATTCGTCCGTATCCGCGGATGCGGATATCTGATATCCGAAAATGGTTTCGGATGCGGAGGCGGATACGGATATGGCACTATCCGCATCCGAAACTATCCGTTGACAGCCTTATTTACAATATTGCTTATGTTATTACCCATGTTACCAAAAAGTTGCAGTTGTTTTACGTATTGAATTTATTAAGCAATGCTTTATACTAAATAAACTTCTTTAATCAAATTGTGCCTTGGTGGCTTTATCAATAATGTACCCGGTTCCTCATATGTTATCATTAGCAGTCCTATATAAAAACTTTAATTTGGTGAAAAATCAATGAACAATGAGGTAAAAGCAAATTTGTTATTGACAAAAGATGTCAACAAAGTAATACACATGGAAGGTAATGAGGAAATGGCTCAGATTATGTTTAGCTTCTTAACCTTACCCCTTGGCTCTCCGTAGTCAAAAAACTCAATAAGAGTTTGCCGTTTGGATGTGTAGACAACATATATAACATTGCTGAGAGTTAATGTTTACATGGAGTTTACATTAAGGCTGAGGATGAAGCTCTTAAACCCCAAGTTGTCTTTTTTCAGTTGCATTGATCAAGTACTACGGCATTGGTGAAGCAAAACCCCACCGAAGAGTAAACTAGAAGTGGATAGTTTGGTTGCTATTATTCGAAGACTGATTGCACTCATGGTGTTAACTTCACTACATTGTGTTAGTATTGCTGCAGGTGCAGCCAAGAAGCCAAGCAGCCCATGTTTATTACATGAGTATGCCACCAACCACCACCAACCTAGCCAACAACCAACTCACCAACCCCCCCACCAACCATCTCCTCTATATATACATCCTTCCTCTTCATAAATCTCAATCTCAATCTTATCTCAAAATCAACAAGAAGAAAAGGAGAGCAAGATTAATAGTGAGATCGAGTGTTGAGTGTAAAGTGTTCTGTGTAATCACTTTGTAATATTCTCTGAAATAAAAGATCTGCAGCAGCCCGGAGACGTAGGCATAATTGGCCGAACTCCGTTATCAAATTTGTGTGTCTCTTACCATTCTACATTTCATTTCTTTTCTCCACAAATATAATCATAAGGAAATCTGCGTAATTTCCCAACAACTGGTATCAGAGCCATAATTTGTTAGAAAAGAAATTAAATTCGAGTGGGAGCGATGGCGGCAGATGAAGGAAAGGTGAAAATCGAGAAGTTTGATGGAGCCGACTTTGGCTTTTGGAAAATGCAGATTGAAGATTATCTGTACCAGAAAAGGCTTTATCAACCTCTCTCAGAAAAGAAACCAGAGAATATGAAGGATGAAGATTGGGCTCTTCTTGATAGACAAGCTCTTGGAGTTATTCGATTGACGTTATCTCGCAATGTTGCTTTCAACATAGCAAAAGAAAAGACCACGGCGGGTCTTATGGCGGCTCTCTCCAGCATGTACGAGAAGCCATCGGCCTCTAACAAAGTTCATTTGATGAGGCGATTGTTCAATTTGCGGATGACAGAAGGTGCATCGGTAGCTCAACATCTCAATGAACTGAATACAGTTACTACTCAGTTAAGTTCAGTTGAAATTGAGTTTGACGAAGAAATACGTGCATTGATACTTTTGTCTTCCCTGCCAGAAAGTTGGAACGCTACTGTCACAGTAGTGAGTAGCTCGTCGGGAAGCAGTAAGTTAAGATTTGATGATATTCGTGATATGGTTCTCAGTGAAGAGATCCGACGAAGAGATTCCGGTGAGTCGTCAAATTTTTCAATTTTGCATACACAATCAAGAGGAAGAAATTCAACACAAGGAGATGGACGTAGCAAATCGAACTACCGAGGTAGGTCGAAGGACTGGAGATCTAAATCCAGAAATCTCAACAATTCTCGCAGCTCAAAGACCGTTGAGTGTTGGAATTGTGGAAAGACTGGGCACTACAAAAATCAATGTAGAAGTGCGCCAAAGGACCAGGAGGCGAAGGCAGAAGCAAATGTTACTTCTACCTCAGGAGGAGATGAAGCGTTGATATGCTCTTTGGAGAGCAAGGAAGAGTCTTGGGTGCTAGACTCTGGAGCATCATTTCATGCCACTTCGCAGAAAGAATACTTCGAAAGGTACGCCTCTGGAAATCTTGGAAAGGTATATCTTGGTGACGATCAACCTTGTGATATTGTTGGTAAAGGTTCTGTGAAGATTAAGCTGAATGCGTCAGTTTGGGAGCTAAAGGATGTCAGACACATACCAGACTTGAGAAAGAATTTGATCTCCGTAGGACAATTAGCAAGTGAAGGCTATACTACGACCTTTCATGGTGATGACTGGAAAATTTCGAAGGGTGCAATGACGATTGCTCAAGGCAAGAAGAGTGGTACTCTTTACATGACATCAGGAGCGCGATGTTCGATCACTGTTGCAGTCAGCAACGAAAATTCCAACATATGGCACCAGAGGCTAGGCCATATGAGTGAAAAGGGAATGAAGATTATTCACTCGAAGGGGAAACTTACAGGTCTACAGTCAGTGGAAATAGGCATGTGCGAAAATTGCATATTTGGAAAGCAGAAGAGAGTCAGCTTTCAAATAAGTGGTAAAACCCCAAAGAAGGAAAAGCTGGAGCTTGTTCATTCCGATGTTTGGGGGCCAACGACCATCTCATCCATTGGTGGAAAGCATTACTTCGTTACTTTCATCGATGATCACTCGCGAAAGAGAACCGTGCTGGGTACGTCTCAACACAATGGTGTAGCTGAGCGTATGAATCGAACGTTGACAGAAAGAGCCAGAAACATTCGTATACAATCAGGTCTACCAAAGCAGTTCTGGGCAGAAGCAGTCAACACAACAGCTTATTTACAGAGGTCTTTCGGTTCCCTTAGAGTACAAGATGCCAGAGGAGGCATGAAGTGGAAAAGAGGGGAATCTGAATGCTATGATGAAGCTTCTCAGGTTGAAGAAGCTAGCAAGTGGGAGTTTGCCATAGAAGATGAGATGAAGTCTCTTATCTCCAACCAGACATGGGAACTAGCTGAGTTACCCATAGGAAAGAAGACACTTCATAATAAATGGGTGTATCGGGTGAAAGAGGAGCATGATGGCTCCAAGAGATACGAAGATCGACTAGTTGTCAAAGGATTTCAACAAAAGATCGAAGGAAGCAAGAATCCATCAGATATGTTGACAAAGACGGTAACTATCGATAAACTGAAGTTGTGTTCAACTTCAGTTGGTCTGCTAGAGTAAAAAGAGCAGAACGGCTGTTGCATCGATCAAGGTGTGAAGACGGATTGAAATCAGTCTTCAAGTGGGAGATTGTTAGTATTGCTGCAAGTGCAGCCAAGAAGCCAAGCAGCCCATGTTTATTACATGGGTATGCCACCAACCACCACCAACCTAGCCAACAACCAACTCACCAACCCCCCCACCAACCATCTCCTCTATATATACATCCTTCCTCTTCATAAATCTCAATCTCAATCTTATCTCAAAATCAACAAGAAGAAAAGGAGAGCAAGATTAATAGTGAGATCGAGTGTTGAGTGTAAAGTGTTCTGTGTAATCACTTTGTAATATTCTCTGAAATAAAAGATCTGCAGCAGCCCGGAGACGTAGGCATAATTGGCCGAACTCCGTTATCAAATTTGTGTGTCTCTTACCATTCTACATTTCATTTCTTTTCTCCACAAATATAATCATAAGGAAATCTGCGTAATTTCCCAACACATTGAAAGGGATCAACCAAAATCCTTGAATCATGATTCTCAGAAGGAAGTCGGATATGCCAAAAGTAACATTAAATCCGTAGTCAGGTATGATATAT
This sequence comes from Allium sativum, assembly GCA_030737875.1. Taxonomy (NCBI): domain Eukaryota; kingdom Viridiplantae; phylum Streptophyta; class Magnoliopsida; order Asparagales; family Amaryllidaceae; genus Allium; species Allium sativum. The sequence continues at coordinate 559,317,757 of CM060919.1, read as the reverse complement.
TTTTCCTCTTTCCCCATTGTCTGTAGTTGAAAGCGTCAACAGGTTGAAACTTCCATTCAGTGATTTGGTTGAAAAAAAATTACAACCACTAAACTGGTGGTACTATACTATGCCATTCCATTTTTAAATTGAAACTTTGGTTTTGCATTCTTAGTTAACATGTTAATATTTTACTGTAGTATTGCTACCTTTAAAGTTTAACAGAGCCTCAGCGCCTTTGTGTTTACAAACTGTTCTTCAATGTAGAAGCTTCGCTCTCTGAAGAATTTTAGCTACATCGGCAAGGCTAAGTTTTTGGTGGTGTTGACTACAATGATAAAAACAAAAAAAACCTTTCGATATGTCGTTTAGACTTAAATTAATTTTGCAGCTTACATGTGCTAGCCACTTCAACTAATTTTTCATAGCTAACCCGAACGCCACACACTCCTAGGTTATATTGAATCACTTTTATTTATTATTTTCCAGTCTTACCTGTGATTCTTCTGATGTATGATATATAAGCACCCTCCAAATGTGAGTATTTGGATCCATGAACATGATAGTTTAGATTGTATTAGCATAATCGAACAACTTTATATTTTCTATAACTATATAATATTTATTTTCACACCAGAAGATCTATTGAGCCTATGAAAAAATAAATCAAAAGTTGTCTATTTGCTAAAAGGATGATTTTAATTTTTTTAAATTGCATATGACATGCTATCCATTCGTTAATTGTGTATGGAATGCTACAACTCTCCAATGTCTACATGCACAATGACATTTCTTTTGGATGCCTGTAGACTTGTGAAAAAATAATGAAGATATTAATCACGTAATGGGAATTAATGTAAAACAGGGAATTCATACATGCATCGTATTATTATTTTGGTGAATGTCATCATGTATGCACTAAATTGCCAAATAAATCAGGGTGGTAGTTTTTTTACTAAGTCGTCGTCCGGACTAAAAGCAAATGGTTATTTGTTTGTTATACATCATAAATCAATTAGGAAAAAAAAATAACAGTAATTAACAAAATTAGATGCATCTTATACTACATGACCATTTGCAAATTAGATGCAATTTTTTCGCATGACCATTTGCAAGTTAGATGCATTTTTATTGCATGACCATTTGCAACTGAGATGCATTTTTATCAACTGACCGTTTGCTTATTGAAGGTACAACTACCATTGATTTGAGGAATTTTCTTCAACTATACACCAAAGCTAGATACATGTTTTTTGACCATTTGTAAGTTTTGCCAATAAAATCAATGCTACATAAAAGTTACATAACTAAGACACTCTGCTTCAAAAAAAATGTATATATATATATTTTACTTCCATAATTAAACTTTTAATGCACACCTGAAATGTTGTTATGTATAGGTAAACTTCTAATGCTTTGATAAATAGCGATGAATATGGCGAAGTCGTTTCTTCGAGTTGGGAAAATGACTTTACTCAGTTGATATTTATGTATAATTAAATATGCTTTGAAAAATTGTACATCTCTCTGTCAATATATACATCATGAACCATATGGTCAATGGTTATTACTCCTTATATTATCCATTATTATTTGTGTTGAAAGAACGCAACAGTTAAGGCTACCGAGGCCGTTGCCAGTTGCCCCCAAATCATGCATTAATCAATATTTCATTTCATTTGCTTCAGGATTACAACTTACATGGTTGTGCTTAAGTGCTTCAGGACTATTAGGCTGTGCTCAAGGGCTTCAACATTTCGTCAAATTTATTTTCGCTATTTTCTGTTTTAAGCTGTACGTCATTGTGCTTCAGTTTTAGGCTGTCTTTTGTCATTGTCTGCTGCATAACCGTCAACTATGTAAGAACTACTTCAACATTTGGTTATTTTGTCTATAACATGTTGTGCTTTTAGGCTGTCCTTTGTATACCATCTTAAACATGTTGCAGTTTTTCCTTGACCTTCAGTTTTTATTTTTTTCCCTCGCTTTTTTAAGTAATGTTGCAAAAATATTGTATGGATTTTTGAAGTAGTTGGAACATTCATAGGTACATCACGTGTACATTTATTGGTATGCATAATCACTACAAATGGCTGAAGTTATGAATTCAGCAAAGTTGGTTTGCAATCTTGAACAATTCAACTTTCCCTGCTTTTTACCTTATATGATTTTACTTTGAAACCTATAGCACCATGTTTCATCTCATGCAATTTCCAATGTTACCAAGTTCTACTAGTTTGACTCATTAGTGTAATGCTCTTGAGTAAAGCTACATCACCCGAAACTATCATTGTGAAATTTCTCTCTTACTAACATACGGGCAGAAACAAAAGAATGGAGAAAATAAGGGGTTCCAACAAGTTTGTTCTTCTACAGGCGATTTGACAAAATTTCCTTCGGGTTACTTAGCTTTTCCTAATGTTCATATATGTCTTATCCATTTTAATATCATTCACGTCATATTTTAAGTACTAACATAACACCCACGTATAGGTGAACATCTGTAAAGCCACCAATCCAAAAAAGCAAGACAAACGGTGGAAGAATGAAGCATGAATGTAAAGCTGAAAAATGAATTGCACTAATTGTATTAATTTTTTTTTTTTTTTTCCAATTGCTATATTTCCCTAATATGTATGCATGCTAACTGAAATTCCTCCGCTCATCACACTAATTCCTCTCATACCCTTTATGTTACCAAACAGTTAAATATTACTGCTCCTCCTAATGATGACCGTAAAAATCCTCCATTATCCAATGCTCCTACACTTCCACTAAGCCGTACATGCTATCCAGTGCATGCAGCCACCAAACATATCACAGTTTACTGCACATTAACCTTCCACCCAGTCAATCACACATATAAACTCCACATCCCTCTAGCATCTTACTCCCAAACTGCCCGTGTGCGAAGCACGGGCCTCAATCTAGTCTAAATTAAAAGAATTTGAATGGAAAATGTCATGTATAAATTATATAAGCGAAATATAAATTACACACGTGTTGTATACCTCATGTACATGCGTGGTGTAAGCTATATAAGCGAAGTATGAATTATACATGCATAGAATAATTGATATATGTGTTGAAATGCAAGTGAAATATAGCAATAATATATATATATATATATATATATATATACTCCCCTCGTCCACAAACCATGGACGATATTTATTGTTGTGAATTGGTGTGAAATATTGGATGAAAAAAACGAATGGTTGAATAATTGTTTGTGATTGATATTGTTTGGTTGTGGTTGAAAAATACCCATTGGTGATTGAAATGAATTGGAAATATTTGTGGAAATAAAAATAAACATGCCGTCTGCGTGCGAATTAGATGCATGAATCCCCATTGTCAAAAACCGCGAGGTTTTAAGGTAGAGCGAGGAGCCGTACTAGGGACGGTGCCGGTTTTAAATACCTTGCCGTTATGCTGCCGAAATTTTGAATAATCTTTATGAGTTAGAATTATTTTCATATGTTGAAATTATCTTCATGCGTTGAAATTAAAGTCATATGTTGAAACTATATCCATGTGTGGAAATGTTCATGTGTTGAAAAGTGATGTGTGAAAATTAAATTCATTTGTGAATGAATGAAGTGTTTAAACAATAAAAATCACATTTTTATAATATATATGAAGTAAGTAAAATATTCGCCTTATATATAAATAGTTTCAACAATAAAAAATTTATCTTTCTTATATGAACAACATAAATAAAATATTCATGTGTGGAAATGCTCATGTGTTGAGAAGTGTGTGTAGTGGAAAAGTTCATGTGTTGAATAAAAAGATCGAACAACAAAAATTACATTTTTATTGAAACTATGAAGTGTTGAAAACATCCATTGTCGAATAAATATTATAAATGATAAAAATATCATTTTTATCATATATGTGATATGCTAAAGATATGCGGACGTTGAAATAAATATTTGTGAAGAAATATTATTTTTAACATGCATAGGAACTAAATAAAATAGTCATGTGTTGAAATGTATTTTAGTTCGCCAAAATTATCATCTTTGAAATGTGAAGTGTTAAAAATAACCACTTGTTCAAATAAAATATGCATGAGTTGAAATATACATTAATTAGCTAATGATGTGATTTTAGCCTATGCATGCAACATTAGAATGAATGATGTTTTTAAACCAAAGTAAATCAAATATGAAGTTGAATGGAAAATGATAAGTGATAAAAATTGTATATATGTACATGCATATTTATTGAACAGGTTATAACAAAGGGGTTAGAGAAAAGGAATAAAATTTTGTGCCCGACAAATAGGTACACATTTACAGTTTTGTTTGGGTGATGATTTTATGAGCCTGTTGGCTAGCCGCTTGGCTTTTTCTTTTTCTTTTTGACATGAGACGCCCGTATGGCTATTTGGGAATTTTCCCAGCCCCTCCCGTACAAAGGAGGTTATGGCGAAATTTTCCAAAATTTAAAGGCGTTAGTGAAATATTTAAAGTGAAAACGATATAGGAATTTTTGAATGAACTATATTTATATAAATATATAAATATAAATAAAATTAAAACGAAACGTGGTCGTGCAGTTCGTGTTTTGAAACCGTGATTTCAAACAACTAGTGCGGGAAATCCGACCATTGGATTTTTCCCGAATCCGCAACCGTTGGGTTCGCCTTGGAAATATCTTTCCAACGGCACCAACTTTGTGAAGATCCGACGGTTGGATTGTCTGGAATGTTTAATTCAAATCTGAAGAAAAACAGCTCCAGAAACGATTATATATATATATAATGAAATTAAATCGAATAACGACGCTGTAGTTTGTAAATTGAAATCGTGAGACGACCCGAAATCCCGTTCATACGGAGACAAGGGTTATCTTTGGAATATAACACAGAAACAGATAATAGCAGAACAAAATAAGATAAATACACCAGATAATGAACAATAGAATATACTGGATAAAAGTAATCATCAGAGTTACACAGCATACAGGATCTTACTTAATACAAATACAGTTCAGCTATACATAAATGTCTACAGCGGAAAACAAACAAAATATGTACAATAGGAGCTGAACAGCATAAACAGAGATAAATGATAGAATCCATCTTCAGCTCCAGCTATCCAGAAAAAGAACCAGCTAAACTTGAATACAAGGCTGCCCGTGTAGAAAAAGGGGCACCCGAGTTTGAAAGTGAAACAAACTACGAGTCAGTCATGGGACTGGTATGAGAAATCTACTCAACACATATATAATTCTTATCATTTATACTTTTCTATTCAACTTCATATTTGATTTCTATTTGGTTTAAAAACACCATTCATTCTAATGTTACATACATAGGTACAAATCATTTCATTAGCTAATTAATGAATATTTCAACTCATATATGTTTATTTGAACAAGTGGCTATTTTTAACACTTCACATTTCAACGATTCATGCATACAATAAAAATGTGATTTTTATTGTAAAACAACTCATTTCAAAACACTATTATTTTATATATTTCATATTGGTGACAAAAATAGGATTTTTCTTATAAAACAATTTCTTTCAAAACGAGATTATTTTACACAGTTCATATAGTCGATAAAAGGTGATTTTTATTATCAAACAATTTATTTCAAAATATAAATACCATTCAATACATGAATCTCAAATCAACGAATGAATATCGATTCCACACATGAAGGTTTTCTATAGTTTCTATATATAGATAGAAATGTGATTTTTATATTTAAAACGCGAATACCATTCAACACATGAATTTCAATTTAACGAATGAACATCGATTCAACACATGAAGGTTTTCTATAGTTTCTATATATAGATAAAAATGTGATTTTTATATTTAAAACGCGAATACCATTCAACACATGAATTTCTAATCAACGAATGAGTATCAATTCAACACATGAAGGTTTTCTATTCAATGAATAAATATAGTTTAAGCAAATGAAAATAATTCAAACACACGAATATTATTCAAAATTTCGGCAGCGTAACGGCAGGGTAGTTAAAACCGGGACCGTCCCTAGTACGGCTCCTCGCTCTACCTTAAAACCTCGCGGTTTTTGACAATGGGGATCATGCATCTAGTTCGCACGCAGGCGGCATGTATATATTTATTTCATTTCCACAAACTAATCCTATGTGGTTTCAACCAAATATTTCTCAACCACAAACGGGTATTTTCCAACCACAATCAATCAATATCAACCACAAACAATCCCAAACAACCATTCGCTATCAATCAATTTTCACAACAATTTCAATCAATAAATATCGTCCATGGTTTGTGGACGAGGGGCATATATATATATATATAGCAATTCACTTTTATTTCCACACATATATATATAGCTAGAAAAAGAAATTGAAGAGTGAGAAATTCTCACAAATAGCTATTCAATTCCACGACACTTCTTAGGTAGAAATCTTCGTCGTTCTGCCTCTTGTCACTTTTCACTGCCCGTATTCTCTACATATATAAAAATCGAATTTTTACTTCTTTATTTCAATAAAAATCATATTTTTATTCTGCGACTTCCATTTTTAAAAACAATGTATATTTTATAGTTCAAAACAAAGCAAATTTTATAGTTCAAAAATCTCTATGCTAATTTTATCTTTATGCCATAAAAACAATGTTAATTTTATTTCTAATGACAATGTATCTTTTTATTTTTAAAACATCGCTAATTTCTATTTTGAAAACGAATCATATTTCTATTTTGAAGACAATATGCTAATTTTATTTATGAAAACCATATGCTAATTTTATTTTTGAAAACCATATGCTAATTTTATTTTTGAAAACCATATGCTAATTTTATTTTTGAAAACCATATGCTAATTTTATTTTTGAAAACCATATGCTAATTTCAAAGCAATTGTATTTTAAAACAAAGTATCTTTCTATTTTAAAACGATGCGATATATATTTTCAGAACTATGCTATATATATCTTCAAATCTATGCCATATATATTCTCAAATCAAAAATGTTCAATATTTTAATTCTGCTACCGTAAAAATAAAAATCAAGCTATATTATTATTATTTTTTTAAATCAAGTATATTTATATTTCGAAAAAACAAGTTCTATGTTTATTTCTATGAACCAAATTCTATATACATTTCTAAAACAAACCCTACATTTTATTTTATAAACCAAATTCTATTTTAAATTTTCCAAAATTTTAAGGCGTTAGTGAAATATTTGAAGTGAAAACGATATTGAAATCATTGAATGAACTATATATATGTACATGCATATTCATTGAACAGGTTATAGCAAAGGGGCTAGAGAAGAGGAATAAAATTTTGTGCCCGACAAATAGGTACACATTTACTGTTTTGTTTGGGTGATGATTTTATGAGCCTGTTGGCTAACCGCTTGGCTTTTTCTTTTTCTTTTTGAGATTAGAAGGACCGGGAAAGCTATTTGCGATTTCCCGATGCTCCCGGTGCAGGGGAGGTTATGGCGAAATTTTCCAAAATTTTAAGGCGTTAGTGAAATATTTGAAGTGAAAACGATATTGAAATCATTGAATGAACTATATTTATATAAATATATAAATATAAATAAAATTAAAATGAAACGTAGTCGTGCAGTTCGTGTTTTGAAACCGTGTTTTCAAACAACTGGTACAGGAAATCCGACCATTGGATTTTCCCGAAACCTCAACCGTCGGGTTCGCCTTGGAAATATCTTCCCAATGGTACCAACTTTGTAAAAATCCAACGGTTGGATTGTCTGGAATGTTTAATTCAAATCTGAAGAAAAACAGCGCCAGAAGCGATTATATTTATATATATATATATATATATATATATATATATACATAAAATTATATATTTAATCGAATAACGACGCTGCAGTTCGTATTTTGAAATCGAAACTTCAAACGATTGTACCGGGAGATCCGACCGTCGGATTTTCCCGAAACTGGAACCGTTGGATTCGTTTTGAAAAGACATTTCTAATGATGTAAATTTTGTGAAGATCCAACGGTTAGATTTTCAGATATGTGTAAATCAAATCTGAAGAAAAACAGCGCCACGGCCGCTTTATGGCCCGAAGCGTCGTTTTGAATAAATTAGCTATTTTAAAATAAATAAAAATACCGATAAATAGTTATAAAATATCATAAGCGATATGGAATGGAAATAAACTGAATTTGCTCGATTTATGTGGCTTTTGATGGTTGAATGTGTTTGGTGTGAAAATTACATTAAAAAACAAAATTGGTGTTGTCAAATAATTTAACCATTGAAATAAATTGATTTGAAATTCTAAATATACGTGAATTATTTGAAAAGGCCGAGTTAATACTCATTTCAAATAATTGACCGACGATTGAAATTCGAAGATGAAGACGATGGTCGAAGACCGGAGATCTTCACCTCGTTTGGATGGTAACCGAGGTCCTGATTGGGAGGCATCCCGAAATATGGATAATGAGTGGTGATCGTCCAGACGTACGTGGTGATCGAAGGGTTTGCGAGGTATTTAGTGCCTCCGGTTTCGTTCAGACCCAGAACGGACTTGTAAATGGACTGTGTGTCTGACATTGGATTTTATTCTGTGTCGATTGATCTCTGTTAAATATACATCTGTTTGGCGGCGGAGAATTTATTCTTTTGCTTAACGCCCTTCTCTGAAACGCACGAGCTCAGAGGTTGTATATCGATGGACATCAGTCGCATGGCATGAATTGCCTGTGTGGCATGCTAAGGTGCAGTGATCAGGGCTTTTGTTGAAAAGCAAAGTCTTGTGGTGATGATCAAAGCATCGCCTGTGTAGCGTAGCTTTGTGTATAACGTGAATTCGCGAGCCTCACACCCCGGTATGAACCTAAAAAGGGAGAAGGACCTCAGGGAGGGCATGCGTTTCTTTCTAGCTAGGGTGGTGTCAATGACCTACCAGCCCTGACATTTATATACTTTTCACCTATGTGGTTGTTGCTGTTGCGAGGCGCCTCGGTTTGATCGGACGATCCGGGTCCGATGGAGTCATTCGTTGGCTCGTTTACGCCCCAAAGGGCGGGGAAACGTATTGTTCAGGCATTTTAATCCACATCGGTGGACCGGCCCTGACGATCCAAGGGCCCACCTGAGTCTGGGTCCTGTGGCTCGGGCTAGAGAGTCACGAATTCGGTAAGGACTATCTTTTGCCTTGGTTTATGACGGAAATCCAATTTCCAAATACGTGATCGTGCGGTTTCGATTGTATAGATATTTGGCGACATAGTGGCATGGGACGCTCATGTCGTCTATGATTGATAGTTATGATTTGAAATTGTTTTCAAAACATATAAACACTAGCAATAATATCAAATGCCTTTGTTTTTATTCGTATCAAGCATATTTTGGCCGTTATAAGGTAAAACTCTATCCTCCGGTTTGCGTTGCATTGTGTGATGGGAACTGAGTCTTATAATGGCTTCATTTTTATTAAAAGCATAGCGATGTTTAAAGGAAAGATTTGTTTTAAAGCACTGGCAATCCAATGGAGTAAACCCGTTCCACGAAAGTGGCGTGGTCCTGTGATTAGCCATATTATATATGTGTTGAATGGATTTCTCATACCAGTCCCACGACTGACTTGTAGTTTGTTTCACTTTCAAACTCGGGTGCCCCTTTTTCTACACGGGCAGCCTTGTATTCAGGTTTAGCTGGTTCTTTCTGAATAGCTGGAGCTGAAGATGGATTCTATCATTTATCTCTTTTTATGCTGTTCAACTCCTATTGTACATATTTTGTTTATTTCCGCTGTAGACATTTATGTATAGCTGAACAGTATTTGTACTAAGTAAGATCCTGTATACTGTGTAACTCTGATGATTACTTTTATCCAGTATATTTTATTGTTCATTATCTGGTGTATTTATTTAATTTTGTTCTGCTATTACCTGTTTCTGTGTTATATTCCAAAGATAACCCTTGTCTCCGTCTGAACGGGATTTCGAAATGAAATGAATTGAAAACGATTTCGAAATGAAATGAATTGAAAACGATTTCGAAATGAAATTGAATATAAACGAATTCGAATTGAAATTGAATATAAACAAATTCGAATTGAAATTGAATATAAACAAATTCGAATTGAAATTGAATATGAAGTTGAAACCGTTTTGAAAACGAATTTAAAACGATTTATAAAATTCATTTCGAAAGGAAATCGACGAAGTATATATTATATATATAATATAATGGCCTGAATAGAACGCGCCGCGCCGTGGCAGTTCGTGAATTTCGACCATTTATTTCAAACGGACATTACGGGAGATCCGACCGTCGGATTCTCCTAAAACCGGAACCATTGGGTTCGTATCGAAAAGAGCTTTCTAACCAATGTTAGAAATTCGAAATCTAACGGTTGGATTTGGAATTATGTCCAAATCAAATTTGGAAAAGGTCGCTGTAAGTGCAGTTCGATATCCGTTGATGGAAATCGACTGTACGGGCCTTGATAAAATTATTAAAAATAGTAATAATGTGTGTGAAATCATAAGAAATGATTTAGAAAGAATCGGGATGAAAAACTCCATATTTGAAAAGATAAAAATGGATTTTTATCGAAATGAACTAGTTTTGAACTAGAATTATAATTCTATTTATTTTTAAATAAATAAATTGAATTTGAAAAGGGTTTTAAAAATAACCAGAATTTCCAATGATTGCATTAGAGTGGATTTGAATCGAAATTGTCTTCGGAATATTTCGATGTTGGAATTCGTGATTATACAGATGTTGTTATGGAAATTTGAAAGATATATATTTATATCGTTATTTCCAATACGACATTTGTTAGTCGTAGAATTTGATATTGAATATAAGCTGATATATTTTCTATTCAGAGCCTTGTATTGAATATCAAATGTGATTTGGGTTTGTCGTGAATGGTGTCTTCACTAACACTGTTCTTGAACCCCGTTGAGAAAAGATTAAATCTTTTTATTTAGATTTAATGAAGTGTACCAATTAAATAATATTTAATTGGAATTGAATTGATATTGATTTTTGGGTTTATCGTGAACAGTGTTTTTAAATAACACTTGTTCTTTAACCCGATAATTAATGGAAGGTGATTTTGGGTTTACCGTGAACCGTGTTTTAAATGACACTGATTCTTTAACCTAGTCAAAGATCAAAACTAAGTGGAGTTTTAAAGAATCTTTAATTAGATTGAAATAATCGAAATGGAGTATCACCAGTTTTTACTCCAGGCGATAGTTAAATCTTTAATTAGATTTGAACGTGAAATGGTAATTGAATTTACCGATAACACCGTGGTGTTAGATATGAAGTATTACCAGTTTTACTTCATGGGATGAATAGGTTGGGATTGAGAAATTAAAATAAATAATTACTTCGGTAAGGTTCGTTAATCCCGACTAGTTGAATCGAAATTCAAAAGGATAGATTAAAGAATAAATATAAAGAATTTATCTTTGATAAAATTAATGGGAACTTTTCCCTATGAATGTGAAATTTAGAAACTAACTGTCGGTTAGCCAAGCAGAATGGTTTTCTGGATATTGATCTGATGTTGGTTTCGGCCTTCGGGGTTAATATTTGGGAAATTATTCTCTTGATTAATTCACGGTTAGTGACTGATGAATTGGAATGAGGCGTATGTTTTGTTTGTGTAACACTTATTTAAAATATACGCGAGTTATTCGGAAAGACCGGGTTTATCCCATTTTGAATAACTGATACGACGATAAGTCGAAGATGAAGACGGTGGTCGAAGACCAGAAGTCTTCACGTCGTTTGGGTAATTACTGATGATCTTGATTGGGCTGTACACCCAAGAAGATGGAAACAGTTGGTGATCGTCCAGACGTACTTGGAGATCGATGGATATGCGGGGTACTAGGTGCCTCCGGTTTCGTTCAGACCCAGAACGGACTTGTAAATGGACTGTGTGTCTGACATTGGATTTTAGTCCGTGTGATTGATCTCTATTAAATATATATCTGTTTGGCGGCGGAGAATTTATTCTCTTGCTTAACGCCCTTCTCTGAGACGTACGAGCTCAGGGGTTATATATTGATGGATATCAAACGCATGGAGTGAATTGCCTGTGTGGCATGCCTAAGGGGCAATTGATCGAGGCTTCTATTGAAAAGCAAAGTCTTGTGGTGATGATCAAAGCACGGCCTTTGTGGCGTAGCTTTGTGTAACGTTTACTTCGCGAGTTTCACACCCGGTATGAACCAAAAACGGGAGACGGACCTCAGGGAGGGCATGCGTTTCTTTCTAGTTAGAAGTGGCGTCAGTGGTTTTACACGCCCTGACGAGTTTGACTTATGTGGTTGTTGCTGTTGCGAGGCGCCTCGGTTTGATCGGACGATCCGGGTCCGATGGAGTCATTTAGTTGGCTCACCTACGCCCCATAGGGCGGGGAAACGCATGTTCAGGCATTTTAATCCACATCGGTGGACCGAACCTGACGATCCAAGGGCCCACCTGAGTCTGGGTCCTGAGGGGCGGGCTAGAGCGTCTCGAATCGGTTGAGGACTATCTTTTGCCTCGGTTCATAGATGGAAATCCAATTTCCAAATACGTGACTTTGCGATTTTGATTGTATAACCTATATATGGCGACATAGTGGTATGGGGCATTCATGCCGCCTATGATTGATACTTATGATTTGAAGTTGTTTTATACACTATACACTTATAATAGTATCGAATGATTTCTTTTAAACGTATCAAGCATTCTTGGCTATTATAAGGTAAAAACCCTATCCTTCGGCTTGCGTTGCATTGTGTGATGGGAACTGGGTTTTATAATAGCTTCATTCTTCTTTATTTAGCATTGCGCTGTTTGTTTTATGCACTGGTGTTCTTGAGAGGAAACCCGTTCCGTGTTATACGGCGTGGTCCCTTGATTTACCTAACTTTAAAACAAAGATGAATAACTGTTTTTAGTTCTCACACCAGTCACATGACTGACCTAGAGTTTATTGTTTTAACCTAAACTCTGGGTGCCCTTATTTTGACATGGGCAGCTAGTAGTTTTGGTTTTGAAGATTTATTTTCACAGGATCTTGGTTTACAGCTGGAACGATATCCGGAAAGCTTTGTATCCGCATATCTCTTCTAGTTGTGTATTGTATTATTTTCCGCTGCTATGTTTTTAAATGTAATTTAAATCTCTGATATTTCTGTGTAATATTCATTTATACTCTGTATATTCTTGTAATATGATGCATTGTTGTAATATACAATGAAATGTTCTTTTTGTATGCGTTCTGATTTGTCGTGTTCTCAAAACAATTCGTTCTTTCTCTTCTCTTCGGAGACCGGGGAAGTTCGGGTCGTTTCATCACGTTGAGACGACCCGAAATCCCGTTCATACGGAGACAAGGGTTATCTTTGGAATATAACACAGAAACAGATAATAGCAGAACAAAATAAGATAAATACACCAGATAATGAACAATAGAATATACTGGATAAAAGTAATCATCAGAGTTACACAGCATACAGGATCTTACTTAGTACAAATACAGTTCAGCTATACATAAATGTCTACAGCAGAAAACAAACAAAATATGTACAATAGGAGCTGAACAGCATAAATAGAGATAAATTATAGAATCCATCTTCAGCTCCAGCTATCCAGAAAAAGAACCAGATAAACCTAAATACAAGGCTGCCCGTGTAGAAAAAGGAGCACCCGAGTTTGAAAGTGAAACAAACTACGAGTCAGTCATGGGACTGGTAGGAGAAATCTACTCAACACATATATAATTCTTATCATTTATACTTTTCTATTCAACTTCATATTTGATTTCTATTTGGTTTAAAAACACCATTCATTCTAATGTTACATACATAGGTACAAATCATTTCATTAGCTAATTAATGAATATTTCAACTCATATATGTTTATTTGAACAAGTGGCTATTTTTAACACTTCACATTTCAACGATTCATGCATACAATAAAAATGTGATTTTTATTGTAAAACAACTCATTTCAAAACACTATTATTTTATATATTTCATATTGGTGACAAAAATAGGATTTTTCTTATAAAACAATTTCTTTCAAAACGAGATTATTTTACACAGTTCATATAGTCGATAAAAGGTGATTTTTATTATCAAACAATTTATTTCAAAATATGAATACCATTCAACACATGAATCTCAAATCAACGAATGAATATCGATTCCACACATGAAGGTTTTCTATAGTTTCTATATATAGATAGAAATGTGATTTTTATATTTAAAACGCGAATACCATTCAACACATGAATTTCAATTTAACGAATGAACATCGATTCAACACATGAAGGTTTTCTATAGTTTCTATATATAGATAAAAATGTGATTTTTATATTTAAAACGCGAATACCATTCAACACATGAATTTCTAATCAACGAATGAGTATCAATTCAACACATGAAGGTTTTCTATTCAATGAATAAATATAGTTTAAGCAAATGAAAATAATTCAAACACACGAATATTATTCAAAATTTCGGCAGCGTAACGGCAGGGTAGTTAAAACCGGGACCGTCCCTAGTACGGCTCCTCGCTCTACCTTAAAACCTCGCGGTTTTTGACAATGGGGATTATGCATCTAGTTCGCACGCAGGCGGCATGTATATATTTATTTCATTTCCACAAACTAATCCTATGTGGTTTCAACCAAATATTTCTCAACCACAAACGGGTATTTTCCAACCACAATCAATCAATATCAACCACAAACAATCCCAAACAACCATTCGCTATCAATCAATTTTCACAACAATTTCAATCAATAAATATCGTCCATGATTGATGATATCTTTCCAACGAATCCGAAAAATCAAAATTTCATAGCGGGAATCAAAAGATATGTCCAGTTGAAAATTCTGAATAGTCGCTATGGAATTCAGGCCCTTAAAAATGGACATTTTGCAAATGACCTCGGATTTCGACGAAACCAGTTTTGTTGGGTCCGTGATGTCAAGTTATTGCTAGATTCCAAATTTCATAATTTTTTGAATCAATATGTGAGCGTGGCATAGGAAAACGCGTTTGACCAGTTTTAGTTGATTTTAATCGACTGGAAATTGGCCATTTTTCCAACGGTCTCAGAATTCGACGAAACTAGTTTTGATAGGACCGTATCGTCAATACGAAGCTAGAAAATATTTTTCTAGAATTTTTAAAGTTCGTATGCGACCCCGGTAATTTGAAATGTACGTTTAAAATTCAATATAGCGGTTTAAATGTAAATTCAACAGAAACTGATCGAGACGAGCGAATCAGCCTACGATACATATCCCATTGTGTTCGGAATGGGGGTAAAACACTATGGACGACGGGCGGTGGACCTCGTTTCGAGGTCGTATGTTAAAGTCAACTTTTTGAATTAAATAATTAAATAAAATAAAATAAAATATAATAACCCCTCCCCTATACATTCTCTCTCCCCTAAACCGTTCTTTCAGATCGAGAATTAAAAAAAAAAAAAAACCCTAACGAACAAAATTGAAGCCGCCACCCACATAGGCCATCGCCACCCCGTCCCTAGCCGCCGCCGTCCATGTCACTACCCCCCCTTTTTTTCTCTCAGCACCTCCTCCCTCCCCGACAATCTCCCTTTCGTGCGAGCCCAGGGTGCGAACCCATCTTCAAACAGTCGCAAGTCCCCTCCCTATCATCGGTGAGCGCCTGAGGTCGCGCACACCTTCCCCCGTCGAAGAACAGGGTCGTTCGACTCCCGCTGGTCCTACGGTGGCTCGCGGATCGGTAAAGGAGGCGGTGCAGTTTAGGGTTAAGGGTTCCAGACTATTAACAGTAAGTTTTGTTGTTAGTTTAACTAATTTTTTATTTATTTCTACTTATTCACTTTTCAGTTTATATATAGTAAATGTGTTTACAGGAAAAATATATATTCTTTTATATAGAAGAAGTTTTAAATAAAAATTTGAATTTTTATAAATAACAAGTTTAGATTTTTATTTCTGATAAGATTAGACTTTTATTTATTTAAAGATTGGTTTTTATTTTTCAATGAAAAAGAAGTGATTTTTCAGTATGAAAAAGAAGTGATTTTTCATTGGTAAAAGAAATGATTTTTAGTTATGTGAAAATTTGATTTTTATATATCGAACATTGAAATAAAAATATGATTTTTATATATCGAACATTGAAATAAAAATATGATTTTTATCTATTGAACTTCGGAGTAAAAATTCGATTTTTACCTATGTAGTGAATACGGGCAACGAAAGCGACAAAAGGCGAGGTTGGCGAAGATTTCTCTAAAAGAAGAGTCATGATGTTTGGATAGCTATATGTGAGAATTTCTCACCTTTCAATTTCTTTTCTAATTATATATATATACTAGGATGCAGACGGTGCTTAGTAGCACCCGACACAATCGTCCACAGACCATGGACTTGTTTGTTTGATTGCAAAAATTAGTTAGATTATTTGATTGAAATTGAATTGTGTGGTGAAATGAATTGGTTTGATTGATGTGTGAATGGCGTGGGCCTTCACTAGACCGGGGATAAGGCTAGGCCTTGTCCCGTTTCTAGTATCGTGTCGTTATGCCACCGAAATTTTCTAAAATATGTTAGAAGAATAAAAATATCATTTTATTTGATTAATGAACTGAATAGAAATTCATATGTTGAAATAAAATGTTTTTATCGTTAAAAATATAATTTTTAACGTGAATATGAATATAGTGAATGTGAATAAATAAATATTCAATTACAAACCGGACGGTTTGTTTATGTACACTGATTTGACTGACATTGATTGGGTCGATAAATTTTACACATCACCCAACTGCACAAATAAAATATGTGTTTGATTGTTTGAAACCCCACACGGGTGTTGGGATGAAATTTGAAGTTCACTCATCCTGATTGATTAAATATGTCGATCGATTGATTGACAGGCTGTTATAAGCGTTAGATATCTATATTTGATGCTTATACAGTGTAGTGCACTTTGGTTGATGGTCGATTATTTTCAATGCTATTATATACATGTGTTGTATGAAAATCCATATAATTAATTTTATATGGAAATTGATTGGGCCTCATTCCAATTTGAAAAATAAAGAATAATACAAAATAAAGGTTCATGTGTTGACAGTACTCATCCATTGAGATTGGTCATGTGTTGAACGAAATATTATAGTAATAAAATTTACATCTTTATCAATATAAAATAAAGGTTCATGTGTTGACAGTACTCATCCATTGAGATTGGTCATGTGTTGAACGAAATATTTTGATAATAACAACTATTTTGAAAAAGAAGTATTTGAAATAGAATATTTGAAAATAGAAATTTATGAAGCCGTGTTGATTAGATTGACGCCATTTTGACGTAAACGATTTATATCGATTCTATTCATTTTGAAATGAATTGAATTGAAAACGATTTCGAAATGAATTGAATATAAAACGATTTCGAAATGAATTGAATTGAAAACGATTTCGAAATGAATTGAATATAAAACGGTTTCGAAAAGAATTGAATATAAAACGATTTCGAAATGAATTGAATTGAAAACGATTTCGAAATGAATTGAATATAAAACGATTTCGAAATGAATTGAATATAAAACGATTTCGAAATGAATTGAATATAAAACGATTTCGAAATGAATTGAATTGAAAACGATTTCGAAATGAATTGAATTGAAAATGATTTCGAAATGAATTGAATTGAAAACGATTTCGAAATGAATTGAATATAAAACGATTTCGAAATGAATTGAATTGAAAACGATTTCGAAATGAATTGAATATAAAACGATTTCGAAATGAATTGAATTGAAAACGATTTCGAAATGAATTGAATATAAAACGATTTCGAAATGAATTGAATATAAAACGATTTCGAAATGAATTGAATTGAAAACGATTTCGAAATGAATTGAATATAAAACGATTTCGAAATAAATTGAATTGGAAACGATTTCGAAATGAATTGAAAACGAATTCAAATTGAATTGAAAGCGAATTGAAATGAATTCAAATTGAATTGAAATTTTAATTGAATAGTGAAACGACCCGCAAATCCGTACCCTTTGAGTCGACTAATCATACCACACGTCCAACCCAAATTGCACAGAAATACGAATCATTTTTAGAAAGAAGTTAGAGGATGAGAAATAGAAATAAAGAATTATTAGAATAGGAGAAAACGAAGATCACAAACTCACAGCGGAACGAATAAAATATATTAGATAATATAACTTTGAAGCACAAATCAGTATTTGTATATACATACCATTATCAGAGCACAACGATTATCCCTGGAACAGTTATAAACACATGTTTCCAGATACAACAAAATACACAGCGGGAAGTATGATAGTCTATAGCTAACAGGTAAAGCCTCCTGCTTCAATCTTCTCCAAGTGAATCTGAAAAATCCCGACTACTTGACTGCCCGTACAAATTTGGGCACCCAAGAGTTTAGGGACAACAAACAAAATAAACTCTGGGTCAGTCATGGGACTGGTGTGAGTAAACTCCAACCACTTGTTTAACTTTCAAAATCCTTTCGAAAGAAATGATAATCGTAAGACCGATCCACACATAAACACGGATGGTTTTTACCTTACGATAACCCAAAACACTTTGGAAATCATATATTATCTGATATTATAATAATGTCTAATCACAAGTAATTAGCAATCTAGCAGAACGCTTGCATCTCACGCTCCACATATATAGTATACAATCAAAAACCGCAGGGCGCTTATTGGATATTGGATTCCAACTTGACAAGGTATGGGACCACCTTCCGAACGTGTATCTCTAGGAGCAATTACACTGGGTTCAACAAGAACATCTTGCAACCCGGCCCACACATGACCGACCACTCATTTCACTTGAGTGTATCGAATGTATATCACCAACGGTTGGGATCAGCAACCGTCTCCCGATAAGGGACAGCATCGATAGATTTAAGAACAAAAGGAATTTCTCTAGATAGGTGATCATACATCCTAATGGGTGCGACCCACATAGCCATGCTGCCTGCCCGATTTTTGTCCTTTCCTGGTTGATGAGGCTTGAGGTCATAACGTATCTTTTGACATATCCCACCTCCATTACTTTGAATGCCACATCGTCATACCTGCCAAACCACAAATTGATTTCACCAAAAATACCACGGGTATACAGCTAAGAGAAACGAATTCCTCCGCCACCAAACGTAAGTACGTTTGAAGAGATCAACTTACGTAATTTATTGGATATACTCTGTCAGACACTCGTCCATTTACGTTTGTCCTGGGACAGGACAAACCGAAGGCACTATTCAGTACATCCATCTTAGGCACTGTTATCTAAGACTTATACAATAGCCCTTGCACTTCACTCCGTCTTCAAGATATTCAGCATACTTGATTCGCAACGCTTATGCCAATACGGAGTGGTTCTCTGGATAATAATCCAACCGGTCTCTCCATATTAACAACGTTAAAATGGTCAAAACTTTGATAGTCGGTGATTTAACTACCAAATGAAAAACATGTCGGTGTGCAAACAATGATATTATTTCCAGAAGGAAATTCTATCGACCAAACATCATTCAACGTTTATCCCCTTTTAGTTCATTCATTTATTCATTTCCCTTTTCACTTTCATTTACATTCCTTATTTAATATATTTAGAAAATATACGGTATTAACATTGGAAAACATTTCCATTATCTGTCCTCTATATTCAGAAAACATTTCTGACTCTCATTTGGAAAACATTTCCAAATCTCCTTCATTTTTTGTTTTAAACAGATGTTTGAATAAACATCGCCATGCCAACTCACCATTTCACTCATTTACCAAATCCACTTAATCACTTCCACTCTCGAACCTTATCCACTTCTTAGTTAAAACTAAAGTCAATCAAGTTGGGGTATAATTACCTCTCAGACGTTAACTGAACGACATTCTTAACTTTGAATTTGTCAGAGCTCACAACTTTAAATCAAACATTTCTTACATGACTCTCGGATTTGATCTACGAACACACCTTCTTTATAAAAATACTGATTTTAACGGTAACGTTATAATCGCTGTCTTCAAACGTTTGGTTTATAAAACATTGCTTTCAACAACAGCGTTAAACCGCTGTCTAGCATTATAGAACACTTATCATAACCATAGCATTAAGATTGCTATTAAAACAGTTATTTATAACGGCAGCGTTAAAATTGCTATTTAGATTTACCAAGACATTTATTATAACAGCAGCGTCTAAAATTGCTGTATAGATCTACAACATCTATTATAACAACAGCGCTAAAATTGCTATTTAGTTTTATAAAAGCATTTCTTACAAAGACAGCGTTATAATCGCTATTTAAAATTATAAAAGCATTTCTTATAACAACAGCGTTATGATTGCTGTTTTGAATAAAATACCGTGTGCGACGCACACGCTTCCGTTGTTCATTTATAAACTCTGTTTATTTTAAACAATTCAAGTTCTCCTTTAAACATATTTATAAACTATACATTCTTCTAACCACTTAATTCGATTTCTATAAATTCCCTTTTTATATACATTTTATTTGCAAAATATTTCCTTGTTTTAAACTATTATTCTTTTATTTTAAGCATTTGAAAATCTTTCTTTAAACTTTCCTCTGAAATTTGCTAAATTCGGATCCATTTCCAAATATTGGTTTCAAAACCGTTACTCACTTTCAAATATACATTCATATTTGAACTCACCTTTTAATTTATCCAATGGTTAATGATCCACTTAATTTATATCTTTATTTATAACATTTTTCTTGGTTTACCCAATGGAATAGGTTTCCATTTGCAACTCAATGAAAAAGAAATTATTTCTAATTTGGAAATAAATTCTGCTCTTAAATTCTAATTTCCCTTTTTCACATTCAATGATATTTTACGGTATCTAAAATACCAGGTTCCTAAGGCCAGGGTAAACCAAACACACAAATTCAACCATGGATAATGTAGCATAACATATATCACCATCAAATAAAACAGTAAATAAAATGTTGAGGGATCCAGTTGGATCCCTCCAACCTGTTTCCCTGCATCCACAGATGTTAGTAACATCAAAAATATCGCATTAATGAAAAAAAATCAATCAACGATGTGATTATATCAACCAATTCATCAACTATTCAACCAAGCAACCATTTCACATTATAAAATAATTTAAAACTCGTTTATATATAAAAATATAAACGAGAGGGAGTTAGTGAGTTTACTCACCTCGGTTCGCAGTTGACGGTTCTGCGCTCATTTCATTTAAAATTCCAATAGCTTTGTTTTCAGCGAAACTAGTTCCACAAAATAGACCACGGTGCTAGGACTCCAATAGATCTGGTCGCGTTCAATTCGAGATTAATTAAGTTAATCGCTTTCTAACCGATCATTGTTTCTGAACCCTTGATTTAGGCATTTTTAAGTAATTCTCCGTTTCCTGTAAAACAACGAACCTGCTGCTACAGCCAACTCGAACTCCATCTTCACTTCATTTTCACCACGAATCCACATCGATTTAACAAACTAAAATCACCATCCAACGTAAAATCATAATTCAATCTAGCATCAAACTCTTCTCCTCATGTTATTTCTTTTTGACCATCACAACAGCTTCACGCTGACTTACGGTCTCCAAGCCCATGGAAGAAGTTTGACCATTTTCCTTATAAATGATGATTCATCCTCTCGCAAGAATTTTCTTGACTTTTCAAGTATGTCTGTTTCTTTCCAAATTTCCTGTTATACCAATTTGTCATGCTCACCTTCCATTAGTGCCATCAACCCCTCCACTGAATCAGATACGTATTGGAAACTTTGGGTTTGTTTTCCATCTCCATACACAGTCATTGGTTGCTTTCGAATTGCATGTGCAACCAAATTTGCTGACAACAGGTCCATAAGTATTAAACCCTCACCACTTTGGTTTTCAATACCCACCGTGACCTCTCTCATCCCCTTCATCCTTAACCACGTGTTGCCAATCCTCCCAGTATATTGAATAACCACCTCAAACATGAACTCCCCCCTTCTACTATCCTTTGCCAGACGCCAACTGAGGAGCAGAGCCCTCCTTGCTCCGCTCAGTCCGAACTCACCTCAAACCATCACATCCGTATTTTGAACCAAAGCCCACCGTCGCCGTCAATAGAGCTCACCGGATCCGCACTCAAACATCTCGCCCTTTTCATTTTTTCGATTTTGTTATTTGATTTTCGAAGGGACTGATTTTATTTTGAGGATGGAGTTTCGGTTGTCTTTCCTTGCGTTGGTTTTGTTTTGGGTTTATTCTTGGTTTTTGATTTTATTCTAATTTACAAAGGGAACGCATCTTGGTTTATCTGTTGGAGGAGACGGAAGTAAGGACGGAGATTGGGAAAAAGAAATGGGCTGAGGGATTTACAAGGAACCGTGATTTGGGAATGATTTTATAGTGGATTTTATATTATTATATTAGAATATTTAATGTAGTTTTATTACTTTGTCTCCACGGCTCTAAAACTTGGCGACAAAGGAATTAGCTTACCTGTGGATAGGTCGGCTTGGAGAGTCATCTCACAGTCCGTAGGACATTGAAAACACGTACAACAAATGTTTGGTCTGTACTACGTTTTAAATATAGAATGGCATTTTATTCTATTTTTATATTATACGAAACTTAGCGATGAAGTATCAAGTAAAACTAACCACAGCCGACTTCTATTTACTGATAAAAAGTTAATTTTGGTGTAAAAAGGTATTCGGAACCCAACGGGACAAGTTTTGTCGAATTCCGACATCGTTTGGAAAATTTTCCTTTATAAAACCAGAAATCAACACGCGTTTAAATTTTTCACGATCACCAGATAAATCAAAACAACTTGAAACTGCGAACACCGACAATAACTTTTCGATACGAACCCAACGGTACTAGTTTCGTCGCATTCTGAGACTGTTGCCCCGGTAGACTGTTTTTGGCGCGTACCACACTGCCCTTCTGAACACCAAATTTGCCGATCTCTAAAAATAACAAACTATATACCTATCCTGACTCTAATCGACGATACGAACTCAACGGAACTGGTTTCGTGGCCTGATTCGATCGTCTGTTCAAGTTACACTCTAATATCCCTTTATTCAGTTGAATTAATTTAATTGCACTGAACGAGCGTTTACGGCTACCGTGGTCACATACGACATCGGTTTTCCACGCCACTCACCACCGTACAAAAATTTTACGATACGGTCCCAATGAAACTGATTTCGTCGAAATCTGAGTCCGTTTACAAAACGGCTATTTTAACGCGTATATTTTAATAACGATTTTCCACAGCGACTATTTCAAAATTTGATTTGACCATAACTAACAAATTATAACACGAAATCTAGATTTTTCTCTTTCATATGAAAATTATAATCAATACGGTTCCAACGTGTCTTGTTTCACAGAAATCCGACTTATATCGGATCCTGTATCCTCAGTTGAAGTTCAAAACTCTATATTACGAACTGCCGCGCCATTTCGAACTCGTTTTATAATTATATTATAAATTAACGTTCAAACTTCGTTTTATAAATAAATTCGTTATAAATTCTTATATATAATTCAAAATAAAATATTTAGACCAATTTAAATATTCAGAGTTCAACGGCTGAAAATCCGGGTCGTTACATTCCTTCCCCCTTAAAATAATTTCGTCCTCGAAATTGCTAAGGTAAGAAAAGATGCTACATACTCTATTAACTAGGTCCAAAATCCTTTTTGTTTTTCACCTCTTAACTCCAGTTTAACTGGACCAATTTATTTCAATTAAAATATTCATTTATTCTTACTAACGAAAAAAAAATTCTGAATTTTTTTTTTTTTTTTAAATTTCGGCAGCATCTCCTCTGCATGGCTCAATCGGTACAACAACAACTCGCCTTTCTAAGCCTTCTCCAATCCAAAAGAAAATCAAAAAGCCAAGTGGCTTGCCTCATAGGCTCATAAAATCATCAAACCCAAGTAATATTGTAAACATGTACCTTTTTGTCGGGCATAATTCTATCTCTTGCATTTGCTTCAATTCAATACCTGCTCAACATACATATACCCATTTCCAGCTGGTTTCAAACCAATCCAACTTCCAGTTTTTAAATCTCTAATCAACTTCTGATTAGTTCACTTCCATTCACTAATCCAAACTGAGTTCTGTTTTCAATAATCAACCCCCTTATCCTGCTTGGGTTCAATTCCATCACAGTTTAATTCCAAACAACATCATCCAATATATATATTCAACTGGCTTATTCATACGTCGAATCCATATTAATAATTCGAATCTCAACATTCCTCTTTATTTAATTTCATTCGAGATTATCTCCATCCAATCTCATTTCCATTTAACTTAAACAAATTCCAATCCAATACAATTTTGTATATAATCCAAATTTCTTGTATATTGGGTTTAGCTAGTTTATTTCCTTTCAAGGGTTCCCACAATTTTGTATGCTTCAATATATGTCCAATGATAACCCGGTTCATATCATTTTCTTATAAACCATTTATCGGGCCAAGTTTTCCATTTAATTTCAAAAAGATTCCATTTCAATGGATTTCGAACAAATTTTGTTTTCTTTAGGGTTGTCCCGCTCCATTTAACTAAACTTTAGTTAAATTTAATCCATTCAATTTTACTTCCATCTTTTTAATCTATTTAACTTATATTAAATTCAGAATTCGAATCCCTAAGGTTTCTTTCAAATTAGTTTGAAATCATATAACTATACACATATGTTTAAATCCTTTTGCAAACTCAAATACTTGGATTTTATAGAAATAACTTGTTCTTTTCAAACCAATTTCCAATCAAAGAATTTTCATGGTAGCAATCCACCATTCAGAAACTTGAAAATGAATACCGATAATGTCGCGACCCATTATCCGAATTATTTTCTCGCCACTAAAGTGATTTCAGTGCTTAATTACTTTCAAATCCATTTAAAACCTTTCTAATTCAAAAATCTCTTCAAACCCATGCCATATTACCTTTAAAATACTTCAAGGAATAATTTCAAAATATCCGGGATTTAAATTCCAATTTATGGTTTGAATTTTATTCTAGTTTATCTTGGTTATATAACCAATTCAATATTTCATAATTTCATTTTATTGTAATAACAACCAACACATTCACATATAATTATATTTCAGAATTAAATCCTTTATACCAAAATAATCTTTGGGCAGATTATTTTGTCCACCCATTTTTAAAACAATACCATGTCGAATTGTTTTGTTCGAGAGTTTAGAAACACCTATCGATACAGTTGTACATCCTGTATCGACCAGAATTCATAAACCACTCAACAAACCAGCCAACACAATATAAACCAATTTTATATCAAATCTACAAATATGGTCCCTCATATATATACACTCAAACCCAATCTAGGGTATTACTAACCCCATCTCTATTGAGTTACGCCACAGAGCCAAGGTAATCACTTAACCTTCAGCTCTGATACCAAATGAAACGACCTGCAAATCCGTACCCTTTGAGTCGACTAATCATACCACACGTCCAACCCAAATTGCACAGAAATACGAATCATTTTTAGAAAGAAGTTAGAGGATGAGAAATAGAAATAAAGAAATATTAGAATAGGAGAAAACGAAGATCACAAACACACAGCGGAACGAATAAAATATATTAGATAATATAACTTTGAAGCACAAATCAGTATTTGTATATACATACCATTATCAGAGCACAACGATTATCCCTGGAACAGTTATAAACACCTGTTTCCAGATACAACAAAATACACAGCGGGAAGTATGATAGTCTATAGCTAACAGGTAAAGCCTCCTGCTTCAATCTTCTCCAAGTGAATCTGAAAAATCCCGACTACTTGACTGCCCGTACAAATTTGGGCACCCAAGAGTTTAGGGACAACAAACAAAATAAACTCTGGGTCAGTCATGGGACTGGTGTGAGTAAACTCCAACCACTTGTTTAACTTTCAAAAATCCTTTCGAAAGAAATGATAATCGTAAGACCGATCCACACATAAACACGGATGGTTTTTACCTTACGATAACCCAAAACACTTTGGAAATCATATATTATCTGATATTATAATAATGTCTAATCACAAGTAATTAGCAATCTAGCAGAACGCTTGCATCTCACGCTCCACATATATAGTATACAATCAAAAACCGCAGGGCGCTTATTGGATATTGGATTCCAACTTGACAAGGTATGGGACCACCTTCCGAACGTGTATCTCTAGAGGCAAATACACTGGGTTCAACAAGAACATCTTGCAACCCGGCCCACACATGACCGACCACTCATTTCGCTTGAGTGTATCGAATGTATATCACCAACGGTTGGGATCAGCAACCGTCTCCCGATAAGGGACAGCATCGATAGATTTAAGAACAAAAGGAATTTCTCTAGATAGGTGATCATACATCCTAATGGGTGCGACCAACATAGCCATGCTGCCTGCCTGATTTTTGTCCTTTCCTGGTTGATGAGGCTTGAGGTCATAACGTATCTTTTGACATATCCCACCTCCATTACTTTGAATGCCACATCGTCATACCTGCCAAACCACAAATTGATTTCACCAAAAATACCACGGGTATACAGCTAAGAGAAACGAATTCCTCCGCCACCAAACGTAAGTACGTTTGAAGAGATCAACTTACGTAATTTATTGGATATACTCTGTCAGACACTCGTCCATTTACGTTTGTCCTGGGACAGGACAAACCGAAGGCACTATTCAGTACATCCATCTTAGGCACTGTTATCTAAGACTTATACAATAGCCCTTGCACTTCACTCCGTCTTCAAGATATTCAGCATACTTGATTCGCAACGCTTATGCCAATACGGAGTGGTTCTCTGGATAATAATCCAACCGGTCTCTCCATATTAACAACGTTAAAATGGTCAAAACTTTGATAGTCGGTGATTTAACTACCAAATGAAAAACATGTCGGTGTGCAAACAATGATATTATTTCCAGAAGGAAATTCTATCGACCAAACATCATTCAACGTTTATCCCCTTTTAGTTCATTCATTTATTCATTTCCCTTTTCACTTTCATTTACATTCCTTATTTAATATATTTAGAAAATATACGCTATTAATATTGGAAAACATTTCCATTATCTGTCCTCTATATTCAGAAAACATTTCTGACTCTCATTTGGAAAACATTTCCAAATCTCCTTCATTTTTTGTTTTAAACAGATGTTTGAATAAACATCGCCATGCCAACTCACCATTTCACTCATTTACCAAATCCACTTAATCACTTCCACTCTCGAACCTTATCCACTTCTTAGTTAAAACTAAAGTCAATCAAGTTGGGGTATAATTACCTCTCAGACGTTAACTGAACGACATTCTTAACTTTAAATTTGTCAGAGCTCACAACTTTAAATCAAACATTTCTTACATGACTCTCGGATTTGATCTACGAACACACCTTCTTTATAAAAATACTGATTTTAACGGTAACGTTATAATCGCTGTCTTCAAACGTTTGGTTTATAAAACATTGCTTTCAACAACAGCGTTAAACCGCTGTCTAGCATTATAGAACACTTATCATAACCATAGCATTAAGATTGCTATTAAAACAGTTATTTATAACGGCAGCGTTAAAATTGCTATTTAGATTTACCAAGACATTTATTATAACAGCAGCGTCTAAAATTGCTGTATAGATCTACAACATCTATTATAACAACAGCGCTAAAATTGCTATTTAGTTTTATAAAAGCATTTCTTACAAAGACAGCGTTATAATCGCTATTTAAAATTATAAAAGCATTTCTTATAACAACAGCGTTATGATTGCTGTTTTGAATAAAATACCGTGTGCGACGCACACGCTTCCGTTGTTCATTTATAAACTCTGTTTATTTTAAACAATTCAAGTTCTCCTTTAAACATATTTATAAACTATACATTCTTCTAACCACTTAATTCGATTTCTATAAATTCCCTTTTTATATACATTTTATTTGCAAAATATTTCCTTGTTTTAAACTATTATTCTTTTATTTTAAGCATTTGAAAATCTTTCTTTAAACTTTCCTCTGAAATTTGCTAAATTCGGATCCATTTCCAAATATTGGTTTCAAAACCGTTACTCACTTTCAAATATACATTCATATTTGAACTCACCTTTTAATTTATCCAATGGTTAATGATCCACTTAATTTATATCTTTATTTATAACATTTTTCTTGGTTTACCCAATGGAATAGGTTTCCATTTGCAACTCAATGAAAAAGAAATTATTTCTAATTTGGAAATAAATTCTGCTCTTAAATTCTAATTTCCCTTTTTCACATTCAATGATATTTTACGGTATCTAAAATACCAGGTTCCTAAGGCCAGGGTAAACCAAACACACAAATTCAACCATGGATAATGTAGCATAACATATATCACCATCAAATAAAACAGTAAATAAAATGTTGAGGGATCCAGTTGGATCCCTCCAACCTGTTTCCCTGCATCCACAGATGTTAGTAACATCAAAAATATCGCATTAATGAAAAAAAATCAATCAACGATGTGATTATATCAACCAATTCATCAACTATTCAACCAAGCAACCATTTCACATTATAAAATAATTTAAAACTCGTTTATATATAAAAATATAAACGAGAGGGAGTTAGTGAGTTTACTCACCTCGGTTCGCAGTTGACGGTTCTGCGCTCATTTCATTTAAAATTCCAATAGCTTTGTTTTCAGCGAAACTAGTTCCACAAAATAGACCACGTTGCTAGGACTCCAATAGATCTGGTCGCGTTCAATTCGAGATTAATTAAGTTAATCGCTTTCTAACCGATCATTGTTTCTGAACCCTTGATTTAGGCATTTTTAAGTAATTCTCCGTTTCCTGTAAAACAACGAACCTGCTGCTACAGCCAACTCGAACTCCATCTTCACTTCATTTTCACCACGAATCCACATCGATTTAACAAACTAAAATCACCATCCAACGTAAAATCACAATTCAATCTAGCATCAAACTCTTCTCCTCATGTTATTTCTTTTTTACCATCACAACAGCTTCACGCTGACTTACGGTCTCCAAGCCCATGGAAGAAGTTTGACCATTTTCCTTATACAATGATGATTCATCCTCTCGCAAGAATTTTCTTGACTTTTCAAGTATGTCTGTTTCTTTCCAAATTTCCTGTTATACCAATTTGTCGTGCTCACCTTCCATTAGTGCCATCAACCCCTCCACTGAATCAGATACGTATTGGAAACTTTGGGTTTGTTTTCCATCTCCATACACAGTCATTGGTTGCTTTCGAATTGCATGTGCAACCAAATTTGCTGACAACAGGTCCGTAAGTATTAAACCCTCACCACTTTGGTTTTCAATACCCACCGTGACCTCTCTCATCCCCTTCACCCTTAACCACGTGTTGCCAATCCTCCCAGTATATTGAATAACCACCTCAAACATGAACTCCCCCCTTCTACTATCCTTTGCCAGACGCCAACTGAGGAGCAGAGCCCTCCTTGCTCCGCTCAGTCCGAACTCACCTCAAACCATCACATCCGTATTTTGAACCAAAGCCCACCGTCGCCGTCAATAGAGCTCACCGGATCCGCACTCAAACATCTCGCCCTTTTCATTTTTTCGATTTTGCTATTTGATTTTCGAAGGGACTGATTTTATTTTGAGGATGGAGTTTCGGTTGTCTTTCCTTGCGTTGGTTTTGTTTTGGGTTTATTCTTGGTTTTTGATTTTATTCTAATTTACAAAGGGATCGCATCTTGGTTTATCTGTTGGAGGAGACGGAAGTAAGGACGGAGATTGGGAAAAAGAAATGGGCTGAGGGATTTACAAGGAACCGTGATTTGGGAATGATTTTATAGTGGATTTTATATTATTATATTAGAATATTTAATGTAGTTTTATTACTTTGTCTCCACGGCTCTAAAACTTGGCGACAAAGGAATTAGCTTACCTGTGGATAGGTCGGCTTGGAGAGTCATCTCACAGTCCGTAGGACATTGAAAACACGTACAACAAATGTTTGGTCTGTACTACGTTTTAAATATAGAGTGGCATTTTATTCTATTTTTATATTATACAAAACTTAGCGATGAAGTATCAAGTAAAACTAACCACAGCCGACTTCTATTTACTGATAAAAAGTTAATTTTGGTGTAAAAAGGTATTCTGAACCCAACGGGACAAGTTTTGTCGAATTCCGACATCGTTTGGAAAATTTTCCTTTATAAAACCAGAAATCAACACGCGTTTAAATTTTTCACGATCACCAGATAAATCAAAACAACTTGAAACTGCGAACACCGACAATAACTTTTCGATACGAACCCAACGGCACTAGTTTCGTCGCATTCTGAGACTGTTGCCCCGGTAGACTGTTTTTGGCGCGTACCGCACTGCCCTTCTGAACACCAAATTTGCCGATCTCTAAAAATAACAAACTATATACCTATCCTGACTCTAATCGACGATACGAACTCAACGGAACTGGTTTCGTGGCCTGATTCGATCGTCTGTTCAAGTTACACTCTAATATCCCTTTATTCAGTTGAATTAATTTAATTGCACTGAACGAGCGTTTACGGCTACCGTGGTCACATACGACATCGGTTTTCCACGCCACTCACCACCGTACAAAAATTTTACGATACGGTCCCAATGAAACTGATTTCGTCGAAATCTGAGTCCGTTTACAAAACGGCTATTTTAACGCGTATATTTTAATAACGATTTTCCACAACGACTATTTCAAAATTTGATTTGACCATAACTAACAAATTATAACACGAAATCTAGATTTTTCTCTTTCATATGAAAATTATAATCAATACGGTTCCAACGTGTCTTGTTTCACAGAAATCCGACTTATATCGGATCCTGTATCCTCAGTTGAAGTTCAAAACTCTATATTACGAACTGCCGCGCCATTTCGAACTCGTTTTATAATTATATTATAAATTAACGTTCAAACTTCGTTTTATAAATAAATTCGTTATAAATTCTTATATATAATTCAAAATAAAATATTTAGACCAATTTAAATATTCAGAGTTCAACGGCTGAAAATCCGGGTCGTTACAAATAGAAATGAATTTTAAAACGAGTTTATAAAGAAGAATTCAATTTTGATTTGAATTGAAATGGAAGTTGAAATTGCTTTTGAAACGAATTTTAAAACTAATTATATAATTCGTTTTAAATAGAAATCGACGAAGTATATATTATATATATAATATAATGGCCTGAATAGAACGCGCCGCGCCGCGGCAGTTCGCGAATTTCGACCATTTATTTCAAACGGACATTACGGGAGATCCGGCCGTCGGATTCTCCTAAAACCGGAACCGTTGGGTTCGTATCGAAAAGATCTTTCTAAAGAATATTAGAAATTAGAAATCTAACGGTTGGATTTGGAATTATGTCCAAATCAAATTCGAAAAAGGTCGTTGTAAGTGCAGTTCGATGGCCATTGATGGAAATCGACTGTACGGGCCTTGATAAAATTATTAAAAATAGTAATAATTTATGTAAAATCATAGGAAATGATATAGAAAGAATTGGGATGAAAAACTCCATATTTGAAAAGATAAAAATAGATTTTTATCGAAGTGAACTAGTTTTGAACTAGAAATATAATTCTATTTATTTTTAAATAAATAAATTGGGTTTGAAAAGGGTTTTAAAAATAACCAAAATTTCCAATGATTGCATTGGAATGGATTTGAATCGAAATTGTCTTCGGAATATTTCGATGTTGGAATTCGTGATTATACGGATGTTGTTATGGAAATTTGAAAGATATATATTTATATCGTTATTTCCAATACAACATTTGTTGATCGTAGAATTTGATATTGAATATAAGCCGATATATTTTCTATTCAGAGCCTTATATTGAATATCAAATGTGATTTGGGTTTGTCGTGAATGGTGTCTTCACTAACACTGTTCTTGAACCCAGTTGAGAAAAGATTAAATCTTTTTATTTAGATTTAATGAAGTGTACCAATTAAATAATATTTAATTGGAATTGAATTGATATTGATTTTTGGGTTTATCGTGAACAGTGTTTTAAACAACACTCGTTCTTTAACCCGATAATTAATGGAATGTGATTTTGGGTTTATCGTGAACCGTGTTTTAAATGACACTGATTCTTTAACCCTGTCGAAGATTAAAACTAAGTGGGGTTTTAATGAATCTTTAATTAGATTGAAATAATCAAAATGGAGTATCACCAGTTTTGCTCCAGGCGATAGTTAAATCTTTAATTAGATTTGAACGTGAAATGGTAATTGAATTTACCGATAACACTGTGGTGTTAGATATGAAGTATTACCAGTTTTACTTCATGGGATAAATAGGTTGGGATGGGGAAATTAAAATAAATGATTACTTCGGTAAGGTTCGCTAATCCCGACTAGTTTGAATTGAGATTCAAAAATAGAATAAAGAATAAATCCAAAGAATTTATCTTGGATAAAATTAATGGGAACATTTCCCTATGAATGTGAAATTTAGAAACTAACTGTCGGTTGGCCAAGCAGAATGGTTTTCTGGATATTGATCTGATGTTGGTTTCGGCCTTCGGGGTTAATATTTGGGAAATTATTCTCTTGATTAATTTACGGTTAGTGACTGATGAATTGGAATGAGGCGTATGTTGTGTTTGTGTAACACTTATTTAAAATATAAGCGAGTTATTCGGAAAGACCGGGTTCATCCCATTCTGAATAACTGATACGACGATAAGTCGAAGATGAAGACGGTGGTCGAAGACCGGAAGTCTTCACGTCGTTTGGGTGATTACTGATGATCTTGATTGGGCTGTACACCCAAGAAGATGGAAACAGTTGGTGATCGTCCAGACGTACTTGGAGATCGAAGGATATGCGGGGTACTAGGTGCCTCCGGTTTCGTTCAGACCCAGAACGGACTTGTAAATGGACTGTGTGTCTGACATTGGATTTTAGTCCGTGCGATTGATCTCTATTAAATATATATCTGTTTGGCAGCGGAGAATTTATTCTCTTGCTTAACGCCCTTCTCTGAGACGTACGAGCTCAGGGGTTATATATTGATGGATATCAAACGCATGGAGTGAATTGCCTGTGTGGCATGCCTAAGTGGCAATTGATCGAGGCTTCTGTTGAAAAGCAAAGTCTTGTGGTGATGATCAAAGCAAGGGCTTTGTGGCGTAGCTTTGTATAACGTTTACTTCGCGAGTTTCACACCCGGTATGAACCAAAAACGGGAGACGGACCTCAGGGAGGGCATGCGTTTCTTTCTAGTTAGAAGTGGCGTCAGTGGTTTTACACGCCCTGACGAGTTTGACTTATGTGGTTGTTGCTGTTGCGAGGCGCCTCGGATTGATCGGTCGTTCTCGAACCGATGGAGTCATTTAGTTGGCTCATTTACGCCCCAAAGGGCGGGGAAACGTAATGTTCAGGGTTTAAGTTTAATCCACATCGGTGGACCGGCCCTGTCGCTCCAAGGGTCGATGCGCTCTGACCCTGTGGCTCGGGCTAGAGAGTCACGAAAACGGTGGAGGACTATCTTTTGCCTCGGTTCATAGACGGAAACCCAATTTCCAAATACGCGACATTTGCGGTTTTAATTGTAGAACTAGTATGGCGACATGATATATGGTACACATGCCGCCTATGATTGATACTTATGATTTGAAGTTGTTTTACACATTATGCACTTATAATAGTATCAAATGATTTGTTTTAAACGTATCAAGCATTCTTTGGCTGTTATAAGGGAAAACCCTATCCCCCGGCTTGCGTTGCATTGTGTGATAGGACCTGGGTCTTATAATAGCTTCATTTTTCTTTATTTAGCATTGCGCTGTTTGTTTTATGCACTGGTATTCTTGGGAGGAAACCCGTTCCGTGTTATACGGCGTGGTCCCTTGATTTGCCTAACTTTAAAAATAAAGGTTAATAGCTGTTTTAGTTCTCACACCAGTCCCATGACTGACCTGGAGTTTATTGTTTTAACCTAAACTCTGGGTGCCCCTATTTTCGACACGGGCAGCTAGTAGTTTTGGTTTTGCAGATTTATTTTCACAGGATCCTGGTTTACAGCTGGAACGATATCCGGAAAGCTTTGTTTCCGTATATCTCCTTCTAGTTGTGTATTGTGTTATTTTCCGCTGCTATGTAAAATATTGTAATCTCTGATATTTCTGTGTAATATTTATTTATTCATACTCTGTATATTCTTGTAATCTGGTGCATTGTTGTAATATACAATGAAATGTTCTTCCGTCTGCGTTTTTCTGTGGTTTGTTCTCGAACTATCCGCACTTTCCTTTACAGGGAAGTTACGGGTTTTCACACCACGGTTTGTGGAAGAGGGGCGTATATATATATATATATATATATATATATATATATTTATATTTATATATAGCAATTCACTTTTATTTCCACACATATATATATAGCTAGAAAAAGAAATTGAAGAGTGAGAAATTCTCACAAATAACTATCCAATTCCACGACACTTCTTAGGTAGAAATCTTCGTCGTTCTGCCTCTTGTCACTTTTCACTGCCCGTATTCTCTACATATATAAAAATCGAATTTTTACTTCTTTATTTCAATAAAAATCATATTTTTATTCTGCGACTTCTATTTTTAAAAACAATGTATATTTTATAGTTCAAAACAAAGCAAATTTTATAGTTCAAAAATCTCTATGCTAATTTTATCTTTATGCCATAAAAACAATGTTAATTTTATTTCTAATGACAATGTATCTTTTTATTTTTAAAACATCGCTAATTTCTATTTTGAAAACGAATCATATTTCTATTTTGAAGACAATATGCTAATTTTATTTTTGAAAACCATATGCTAATTTTATTTTTGAAAACCATATGCTAATTTTATTTTTGAAAACCATATGCTAATTTTATTTTTGAAAACCATATGCTAATTTCAAAGCAATTGTATTTTAAAACAAAGTATCTTTCTATTTTAAAACGATGCGATATATATTTTCAGAACTATGCTATATATATCTTCAAATCTATGCCATATATATTCTCAAATAAAAAATGTTCAATATTTTAATTCTGCTACCGTAAAAATAAAAATCAAGCTATATTATTATTATTATTTTAAATCAAGTATATTTATATTTCAAAAAAACAAGTTCTATGTTTATTTCTATGAACCAAATTCTATATACATTTCTAAAACAAACCCTATATTTTATTTTATAAACCAAATTCTATTTTATATTTTCCAAAATCAAGTATATTTATATTTGCTATGAAATCAGAATTTAAAGATAAGTCTAAATAAAATAAATAAACAAAGTAACTCACTCTATAACGTCTGAACTGAGCTCCAACTAGGGTTTCGCTTCCTGCTCAAAATCCGAGGTGCGGGGCGTCGATCAGGGGTTTCCACGGCCTCCCCCTTCACGTCAGCTCTCCGGCGAGGTGGGTTTCTTCCAACTCGAAGTACGGTGGCGGCGAGAAATCTGGGCGAGGCGGCGAACGTTCAGGGAGGTGATTCGATCGAGACACTCAACGATGGCAGCCGAGACCTGTATGGATTCAAAGACGAGGCTGAGATCTACCAAATCCGCTGAAGAATCGATGGATTTCACTGCGTGGATTGAACGTTATCGGGGAAGAACGTATCAAACTTTTCCGTCGATCGTTTTTGAAGAGGGTCGGGGTCTTGAACCATCTGACTTGGGTTGACCTTATATATATATTTATTTAATTATTTTTATTATTTCCACTAATACCCTTGTATTGATATCAACCCCAAATTAAACTCAACGAGTGTAGCCCCTAGCTAATTACCCACATTCTGAACACAATGGGATATGCTGCGTAACCCAACTCGGCTGTTACGATCAGATTTCGTTTAAATTAACATTTAAATCATTATATTGAATTTTAAACGTACATTTCAAATTACCGGGGTCACATACTAACTAGAAAAATTCCAGAAAAATACTTTCTAGCTTCGTATTGACGATACGGTCCTATCAAAACTAGTTTCGTCGAATTCTGAGACCGTTGGAAAAATGGCCATTTTCCAGTCGATTAAAATCAACTGAAACTGGTCAAACGCGTTTTCCTTTGCCACGCTCACATATTGATTCGAAAAATTATGAAATTTGAAACCTAACAATAATTTGACATCACGGACCCAACAAAAGTGGTTTCGTCGAAATCCGAGGTCGTTTGCAAAATGTCCATTTTCATGGGCCTGAATTCCATAGCGACTATTCAGAATTTTCAACTGGACATATCTTTTGATTCCCGTTATCAAATTTCGATTTGTCAGATTTGTTGGAAAGGTATTCTCTAACAGATTTAAATGTTTTTGGTTTCGCTAAAATCTGTTTTGTTTTGCACCCGGTACAGTCCGACAAAGTTTGAATTCAATTTTTGAAACTACAGCGCCTTTTCAAGCCCTGTTTATAATTATAATTAATTATATTCGTTTTCAATTGTCGATTCATACTCAGTTTTCATTGCCATTATTTAAAATATTTATTTTAAATATTTAAAATCCATTATTTTAGCTAATTTAAAAAATTTAAATTGGTTCAGATTTTCTGGGTCGTTACAATCTCCCCCACTTAAAACTTTTCGTCCCCGAAAAGGAACAAAGTCAAAAGTGGTTTGATAAATCTACAATCACACAACACAACAACCAATCCAATTGTTTTTAACCTTCAAAAATATACTAATCAAATCCTATATTCCCTTAAAAAAAATTATTCAGAGTATAGAATAAATAGTGCACATCCATGGGAAGAAAATAACAATAGAATAGAGAATTAAATGGTAATGCAAAGTAGGGTAAATGTACCTTGCACCAGAGTCAATCAGAGATATCTACTCGGCATCTGGGGTAAGCTTTCTGAATGCTCTCCTCAGTTTCCCAAGTACAATCTCGCGGATCTCCACTCCATTGTACTTTGACTAAGTGAACCTTCTTGTTCCTCAGCTCTTTGGTTTCTTTGCCTATAATCTTTAGCGGCTCTCTTCTCACAGCTAATTCTGGAGTAATTTCAATGTCATGTTGAGCTACTTCTTCCACGATCAAGTCTGGATCATGAACGTGCTTTCGAAGTTGAGATATGTGAAATACATCATGAACTCCAGGCAACCAGTCAGGCAGTTTGACTCTATAAGCGAGAGTTCCGATCTGTTCCAGAATAGGAAACGGACCAATGAATTTGGGCGCCAACTTTCCAGTTTTACCGAACCGGATAACTCCTCTCATCGGCGATACTTTCAAATATACATAGTCGCCAACTTCAAAGGATATATCTCTTCTTCTTCTATCGGCATAGCTCTTTTGTCGGCTTTGAGCGGCGAGTAATCGCTTCTTAATAAAATCGACTTTGTCGGCAGCTTCTCGAATTATATCAGGCCCTAACACAAGTCTATTTCCGGGCTCGACCCAACAAGCAGGAGATCGGCATGGTCTACCATACAATGCTTCAAATGGCGACATTGTCAGACTCGCCTGGTAGCTGTTATTATAAGAGAATTCAGCCAAATGCAGATGGTCTTCCCATGATCCACCGAAATCTAGAACACAAGCCCGCAATAGATCTTCCAAAATATGATTCACCCTCTCAGTCTGACCGTCTGTCTGAGGATGATAAGCGGTGCTTAGGTTTAACTTCGTTCCCAGCTCGACTTGAAATGCTTCCCAGAATTTGCTAGTGAATATTGTATCTCTATCACTGACTATACTGAGTGGCACTCCATGTAGTCTAACTATTTCCCTGAAGTATATATGCGCCACGCTCTGAGCAGTTCTATTTGATCTGACAGGTATGAAATGGGCGGTCTTCGTGAAACGATCTACGATCACCCAAATACTGTCATTT
This sequence comes from Allium sativum, assembly GCA_030737875.1. Lineage (NCBI taxonomy): Eukaryota > Viridiplantae > Streptophyta > Magnoliopsida > Asparagales > Amaryllidaceae > Allium > Allium sativum. Next base: position 559,279,852 of record CM060919.1, on the reverse strand, counting down.
CCTTTTCTGGTTCTGGGAAGACCATCAATGAAATCCATAGAAATATGTTCCCACTTCCAACTAGGAACTTCCAGTGGTTGCAATAGTCCAGCCAATTTCTGCTGGTCGCTTTTGACTAGCTGGCAAGTAGGGCATCGACTAACATATATCGAGATGTCTCTTTTTAACGACTTCCACCAGAATGTGCGTTTGATATCGTTATACATTTTATTCACACCTGGATGGATACTGAGCTTAGATTTGTGACATTCATCTAGCACATCCCTTCTGAGTTCAGGAATATCCGGAACGCAAATTTGCCCTTCTAACCTCAGAATCCCTTCGCTGTCTAGCTGGAAATCCGAAGCATTGCCTTCACGAATTCGCTGACTCATCCCTTTGATAATTGGTCGTCTTCTTGGAGAGTCGATATCTTATCAATCAACGAAGTCGCAATGATGAAACTGGCGATCATCTCATTCTTTCGGCTTAACGCATCGGCCACGACATTGGCTTTCCCTGGAGTGTATAGAATTTCAAAATCATATGCTGCAAGAAACTCCAGCCAACGCTGTTGCCTCAGATTCAGGTCTTTCTGAGTGAACAGATACTTTAATGACTGATGATCTGTAAATAGTTCAAATCTCTCACCCAGAAGATAGTGTCTCCAGATTTTCAAAGCGAATATTATAGCCAATAACTCAAGATCATGAGTTACGTAGTTCTTCTCGTGCGGCTTCAGTTGACGGCTAGCATAAGCAATCACTTGGCCCCTCTGCATTAACACTGCGCCAAGGCCTTCTCTAGAAGCATCAGTCCAGACTTTTAAATCTTGGTTGCCATCGATAATGGTTAACACTGGAGCAGTTGTCAACCTTAACTTTAGCTCCTCAAAAGCCTCCTCACTTTCTGGAGTCCATTTGAATTTAGAGTGCTTCTTCGTAAGCTTTGTTAAATGACCAGATATCTTCGAAAAGTTTTTAACGAACTTCCGGTAATAGCTAGCCAATCCGAGAAAACTACGGACTTCAGTGGGGGTACTGGGCTGTTTCCAATTCTGAATAGCTGTGATTTTGCTTGGATCCACAGCAATTCCTTCTTTCGATACGACGTGGCCCAGAAATTTCACTTCATCCTGCCAGAATATACATTTGGAAAACTTTGCCTTCAATACATTCCTTCTGAGAATTTCCAACACTTGTTCCAGATGCTTTTCATGTTCGGCTTTTGATTTAGAGAAGATTAGAATATCGTCAATGAAAACCAGAACAAATTTATTCAAAACTCCTCTGAATACTCTGTTCATCAGATCGACGAAGTAGGCAGGAGCGTTACATAAGCCGAACGGCATTACTAACCACTCATAGAATAAGTCGGGACCTCTGAACGCTGTCATTGGAACACACTCTTCGGCAATTCGAAGTTGATGGAAGCCTGTAGCTAGGTCCATTCGTGAGAATACTTGTGCTCCATTTAATCGGTCCAACAAATCATCTATTCGCGACAATCGATATTTGTTCTTTATTGCCTGTTTGTTCAGATCACGATAATCCACACATAGCCGTAGAGTACCGTCAGATTTTGGGACAAACACCACTGCTGCACCCCAATCAGAGAAACTAGGCCTGATCAGACCCTTCCATACTAGCTGTCGGGTTTGATTGTCTAATTCCTCCTTCTCTTTCAAGGACATTCTTCGAATAGCATGAACTACCGACCTTGCATTGGGAATCAAAGCAATCTTGAAATCTATTTCTCTCTGCGGAGGTAAGCGAACAACTTCTTCGAACACATCCGCATAGTTTTTGACGATAGGAATGTCTTTGATGAGGTCAGGAATATTCTCTGTGATCTCAGGGATATTTTCTATTTGAGCTGGAGAAACATCGAGAGCTGACCAGAAATCTTTTCTATTTGAAGTCGGGCCTTCACATGGTATGGTTATATAATTCCCCGATTTTGCCTTTTCCTTTACAACTCTCTCGGCGCATCTAACCTCTGCTTCATATTGGGTTAGCCAATCCAATCCCAAAATAAGATCGAATTCATTAAAGTTCATAACGATAGAGATAATAGGGAATTTATAGCAGGAAAAAGAGACAGGTACTGCACAAACCCAACTGAGATCGATGGAACCCCCAACTGGATTTTGGACAGTCATGGGCCCTTTGAGCTTTTTCAAATTCAAATCCAACTTCTTGACTGCACTCTTTGCAATAAAGCTTCGTGACGCGCCTGTGTCAAATAGTACTTTAACTGGAATGTTCTTGACATTGAGCGTGCCTTCTAAAACATCAGATCTTTCCTGAACAGACGAGGATGCAGGTACTTCTACCACTTCATTTACATGCGCTGGTTTAGATTTCTGAGATAGCGGGCAGTTTTTCGCAATATGCCCAGCCTGATGACACTCATGACATCCTCTTTTCTCTTGAAACCACTTACCGGATTTAGACCCAACCTTTACTTGTTTCCTTAGAGATCTGCAACTTATCGAGAGATGTCCTTGCCTATTGCTGTTATTGCATACGGCGGTCGTTACAGGTTCTTTCCCAGATTCAGCCCTTTTTCTCTTGGCACTGGGCTTCTTACTTCCCTCAGACCTCATACTGGCTTCAGGAATATCAGTTTCCGACTCTGCTTTGTCACTACAACAGACTTCTTCTTCGTCGCGCAACATTCCTTTCTTATGAAGATCTTCATACTGATAAGCCATATAAATCATTTCTGAGAAAGGAAGCTTCACATGCCCCAATACTTTATTCTGGTATTTCCTTTGAAGGCCATGAATAAATCTCAGATTTTTCCTCTTTGGGTCTTGAATTAGATGAGGAGCAAAGTGAGCAAGTTCGTTGAATTTCTTATGATATTCGGGAATGGTCATGTCACCTTGTATTAGATAAGAAAATTCGTCACATAATCGCTCCGTTGCTTCGGGAGGAGTAAATCTTTCTAAGAAAATCACTTTGAATCTGTCCCAGGTGATATCACCTTCTGGATTATCCTTAACAACAGAATCCCACCAGAACAAAGCTTCATCTTTGAGTGCCCAGGAGGCCAGTAATCTTTTCTGGTCATCCCTCAGCTTTAATGCTTCGAAGATTTTCTCAGCCGAATGAATCCAAGCTTGTGTCTTCATAATAGATTCTTCACCAGAGAACGGTATTCCACCCATATTTCGATATTTGATTAATAGGGCCTCAATATCCGGTTCTGCATTCCTTCTGTTTCTGACACTCATTTTCTAGTACTTCTGCAAATGGCAGATCAAGTGTCAGGTCACAGAAAAGATAATTTTCAAACATAGAAACATATACTTCAAGTGTAAATATGTCTATCTAGGTGTAATTTCATTCTGCTTTACTCATACTAGGATATTGCTGATCCTATCTGTATTGAGTTACCCGTCTTAGAACACTACGGGTTCTATTTCTGACGAGTTCGTTCAAATGTTATATTCCAGAACTAAGCTTAACCAAAGCTCTGATACCACGTTGAGACGACCCGAAATCCCGTTCATACGGAGACAAGGGTTATCTTTGGAATATAACACAGAAACAAATAATAGCAGAACAAAATAAGATAAATACACCAGATAATGAACAATAGAATATACTGGATAAAAGTAATCATCAGAGTTACACAGCATACAGGATCTTACTTAGTACAAATACAGTTCAGCTATACATAAATGTCTACAGCGGAAAACAAACAAAATATGTACAATAGGAGCGGAACAGCATAAACAGAGATAAATGATAGAATCCATCTTCAGCTCCAGCTATCCAGAAAAAGAACCAGCTAAACCTGAATACAAGGCTGCCCGTGTAGAAAAAGGAGCACCCGAGTTTGAAAGTGAAACAAACTACGAGTCAGTCATGGGACTGGTATGAGAAATCTACTCAACACATATATAATTCTTATCATTTATACTTTTCTATTCAACTTCATATTTGATTTCTATTTGGTTTAAAAACACCATTCATTCTAATGTTACATACATAGGTACAAATCATTTCATTAGCTAATTAATGAATATTTCAACTCATATATGTTTATTTGAACAAGTGGCTATTTTTAACACTTCACATTTCAATGATTCATGCATACAATAAAAATGTGATTTTTATTGTAAAACAACTTATTTCAAAACACTATTATTTTATATATTTCATATTGGTGACAAAAATAGGATTTTTCTTATAAAACAATTTCTTTCAAAACGAGATTATTTTACACAGTTCATATAGCCGATAAAAGGTGATTTTTATTATCAAACAATTATTTCAAAATATGAATACCATTCAACACATGAATCTCAAATCAACGAATGAATATCGATTCCACACATGAAGGTTTTCTATAGTTTCTATATATAGATAGAAATGTGATTTTTATATTTAAAACGCGAATACCATTCAACACATGAATTTCAATTCAACGAATGAACATCGATTCAACACATGAAGGTTTTCTATAGTTTCTATATATAGATAAAAATGTGATTTTTATATTTAAAACGCGAATACCATTCAACACATGAATTTCTAATCAACGAATGAATATCAATTCAACACATGAAGGTTTTCTATTCAATGAATAAATATAGTTTAAGCAAATGAAAATAATTCAAACACACGAATATTATTCAAAATTTCGGCAGCGTAACGGCAGGGTAGTTAAAACCGGGACCGTCCCTAGTACGGCTCCTCGCTCTACCTTAAAACCTCGCGGTTTTTGACAATGGGGATCATGCATCTAGTTCGCATGCAGGCGGCATGTATATATTTATTTCATTTCCACAAACTAATCCTATGTGGTTTCAACCAAATATTTCTCAACCACAAACGGGTATTTTCCAACCACAATCAATCAATATCAACCACAAACAATCCCAAACAACCATTCACTATCAATCAATTTTCACAACAATTTCAATCAATAAATATCGTCCATGGTTTGTGGACGAGGGGCGTATATATATATATATATATATATATATATATATTTATATATAGCAATTCACTTTTATTTCCACACATATATATATAGCTAGAAAAAGAAATTGAAGAGTGAGAAATTCTCACAAATAACTATCCAATTCCACGACACTTCTTAGGTAGAAATCTTCGTTGTTCTGCCTCTTGTCACTTTTCACTGCCCGTATTCTCTACATATATAAAAATCGAATTTTTACTTCTTTATTTCAATAAAAATCATATTTTTATTCTGCGACTTCTATTTTTAAAAACAATGTATATTTTATAGTTCAAAACAAAGCAAATTTTATAGTTCAAAAATCTCTATTCTAATTTTATCTTTATGCCATAAAAACAATGTTAATTTTATTTCTAATGACAATGTATCTTTTTATTTTCAAAACATCGCTAATTTCTATTTTGAAAACGAATCATATTTCTATTTTGAAGACAATATGCTAATTTTATTTATGAAAACCATATGCTAATTTTATTTTTGAAAACCATATGCTAATTTTATTTTGAAAACCATATGCTAATTTTATTTTTGAAAACCATATGCTAATTTTATTTTTGAAAACCATATGCTAATTTTATTTTTGAAAACCATATGCAAATTTTATTTTTGAAAACCATATGCTAATTTTATTTTTGAAAACCATATGCTAATTTTATTTTTGAAAACCATATGCTAATTTCAAAGCAATTGTATTTTAAAACAGTATCTTTCTATTTTAAAACGATGCGATATATATCTTCAGAACTATTATATATATATCTTCAAATCTATGCCATATATATTCTCAAATCAAAAATGTTCAATATTTTAATTCTGCTACAGTAAAAATAAAAATCAAGCTATATTATTATTATTTTTTTAAATCAAGTATATTTATATTTCAAAAAAACAAGTTCTATGTTTATTTCTATGAACCAAATTCTTATACATTTCTAAAACAAACCCTATATTTTATTTTATAAACCAAATTCTATTTTATATTTTCCAAAATCAAGTATATTTATATTTGCTATGAAATCAGAATTTAAAGATAGGTCTAAATAAAATAAATAAACAAAGTAACTCACTGTATAACGTCTGAACTGAGCTTCAACTAGGGTTTCGCTTCCTGCTCAAAATCCGAGGCGCGGGGCGTCGATCAGGGGTTTCCACGGCCTCCCCCTTCACGTCAGCTCTCCGGCGAGGTGGGTTTCGTCCAACTCGAAGTACGGTGGCGGCGAGAAATCTGGGCGAGGCGGCGAACGTTCAGGGAGGTGATTCGATCGAGACACTCAACGATGGCAGCCGAGACCTGTATGGATTCAAAGACGAGGCTGAGATCTACCAAATCCGCTGAAGAATCGATGGATTTCACTGCGTGGATTGAACGTTATCGGGGAAGAACGTATCGAACTTTTCCGTCGATTGTTTTTGAAGAGGGTCGGGGTCTTGAACCATCTGACTTGGGTTGACCTTATATATATATTTGTTTAATTATTTTTATTATTTCCACTAATACCCTTGTATTGATATCAACCCCAAATTAAACTCAACGAGTGTCGCCCCTAGCTAATTACCCACATTCTGAACACAATGGGATATGCTGCGTAACCCAACTCGGCTGTTACGATCAGTTTTCGTTTAAATTAACATTTAAATCATTATATTGAATTTTAAACGTACATTTCAAATTACCGGGGTCACTTACTAATTAGAAAAATTCCAGAAAAATACTTTCTAGCTTCGTATTGACGATACGGTCCTATCAAAACTAGTTTCGTCGAATTTTGAGATCGTTGGAAAAATGGCCATTTTCCAGTCGATTAAAATCAACTGAAGCTGGTCAAACGCGTTTTCCTTTGCCACGCTCACATATTGATTCGAAAAATTATGAAATTTGAAACCTAACAATAATTTGACATCACGGACCCAACAAAAGTGGTTTCATCGAAATCCGAGGTCGTTTGCAAAATGTCCATTTTCAAGGGCCTGAATTCCATAGCGACTATTCAGAATTTTCAACTGGACATATCTTTTGATTCCCGCTATCAAATTTCGATTTGTCATGTTCGTTGGAAAGGTATTCTCTAACAGATTTAAATTTTTTTGGTTTCGCTAAAATCTGTTTTGTTTTGCACCCGGTACAGTCCGACAAAGTTTGAATTCAATTTTTGAAACTGCAGCGCCTTTTCAAGCCCTGTTTATAATTATAATTAATTATATTCGTTTTCAATTGTCGATTCAAACTCAGTTTTCATCGCCATTATTTAAAATATTTATTTTAAATATTTAAAATCCATTATTTTAGCCAATTTAAAAATTTTAAATTGGTTCAGATTTTCTGGGTCGTTACAAATCGTAACTTCAAATGACTAGTGTGGAAGATCCGACCGTCGGATCTTTCCAAAACTGAAACCGTTGGATTCGTTTTGAAATGACCTTCCTAATGATATAAAATTTGTGAAGATCCAACAGTTAGATTTTCAGATATGTGTAAAACAAAATTAGTGAAAAACAGCGCCAGTGCATCGGCACGACCTGAAATGTCGTTTAATTAAATATGGCTGTTTTAAATTAAATAAAAATGGCGATATATCGTTATAAAATACTATAGACGATATAGAATGGAAATAAACCAATTTCGTTGTGTTTGCTTGATATGTGATGGTTGAATGTATTTAACATGAGAATTATAACTAAAGAACTGAAATGTGAATGTTGAATAGTCCAACCATGTGATAAATTGATTTGAAAATCTAAATATACGTGGATTATTTGAAAAATCCGAGTTCATCTCATTTCAAATAATCGATCGACGTTGAGAAGTCGAAGAGTCGAAGACGGTTGAAGACCGACGATCTTCACATTGGATGGATGGGCGCTACTGATGCTCATGATTGGAGTAGCTACCATGAAGGAACTGAAGTAGTAGTCGTCCAAACATACTGTTGATTGTACGGATATGCGAGAAATTGGTGCCTCCGGTTTCGTTTAGACCCAGAACGGACTTGTAAATGGACTGTGTGTCTGACATTGGATTTTGTTCTATACTGATTGATCTCTGTTAAATATATATCTGTTTGGCGGCGGAGAATTTATTCTCTTGCTTAACGCCCTTCTCTGAGACGTACGAGCTCAGAGGTTATGTATTGATAGAAATCAGTCGCATGGAGTGGACTGCCTGTGTGGCACGCCTAAGTGGCATATGATCAAGGCTTCTGTTGCAAAACAAAGTCTTGTGGTTGATGATCAAAGCATGGTCTGTGTGACGTAGCTTTGTGTATAACGTGAATTCGCGAGCCTCACACCTCGGTATGAGTCAAAAACGGGAGAGGGACCGCTGGGAGAGCACGACGTTTCTTTCTAGCTATGGTGGTGTCAGTGACCTACCAGCCCTGACATTATATATACTTTTCACCTGTGTGGTTGTTGGAATGCGAGGCGCCTCGATTATAGGTCTGTAAGGACCGGGAAACGTGTGTTCAGGAATAACTAATCCTCAAAAGTAAGAGAGGACCGGCCCAGCCGATTCCAAGGATCAGAGTGGGGTCCTGGGACATTTGCTAGAGTGTCTCGAATCAGAGAGGAGCTTGCCCCTTGCCTCGACTCATGAAGGAATCCAATTTCCAATACGAAATATGCGGACATGATTGTATTACTAGTACGGCGACATAGTGGTATGGGTCATTAATGCCGCCTAGGATTGATATTTATGATTGAAATCGCTTTTGAAACATATATGCACTAGTAATAATATCAAACACTTTTGTTTTATACGTATGAAGCATTTTTTGCCATTATAAGGTAAAACTCTATCCTCCGGCTTGCGTTGCATTGTGTGATGGGACCTGAGTCTTATAATGGCTTCATTTTATAAAAAGCATTGCGATGATTTAATCATTTACTTTATTTCATGCACTAGCACTCATTGGAGTAAACCCATTCCGCGAAAGTGGCGTGGTCTTTTGATTTGCCTTATTATCGTTGTTAATAAGTTAAGTAGATTTCTCATACCAGTCCCATGACTGACTCATAGTTTGTTTCACCTTACAAACTCGGGTGCCCTCATTTTCACACGGGCAGCCTAGTTACAGGTTTCTGACGCACCTTTTGGCTCATGGCGAGGCTTGACTACACCGTGCTGACTTGGATTTTCTCCGTCATTATTGTATCTATATTATGATTCCGCCATTGGCGATGTAGACTGATATTTATTTTGTGTACTCTTTACGTATGATTCCGCCTCAGGCGATGGTGACTGATTAAGTATCATTATGCACTAAGTTGTATCATGTACTGTGCTCTCTGATGTGATGATATCTATATGATTCCGCTGTCATATGTGTGTAAATTATTCTATTTTCTGTTTATGCTATTATCTGTGATCTGCTAATGATGATTAATGTGTTATATTCCAATGATTATCCTTAACACCGTGTTACGGGGTTTTGGGATCGTCACACCCCTAGACTCAGAAGAGGAGGTTTCCAAGACGGTATGCCGAGGTCGGGCGTTGTTCTGAGCGAGCTGAAGTCGGGAGACGATGCGTTGATTTTCTTGGAGTTGGCGCATATGGCCGATATTATCTCTTAACGATTAATTGAGCTCGAGAGTTGTGCTCTCATACTTCTGGTTAAGCGTGTGGATCTGCACTTGTGTCGCGGGAGCTTCGGGGTCCACAGGAGAAAGGGTCTCGGTTGTGGCTGGGATATCCGCCGGTTGAGGTCGCTGGGAAGTTCCAGCTTCGGTTGCGGCAAAAGAGTCGATCATATCATTCTTTGGTCGCTTTGCCATCATAAGCGTACTTGGCGGCAGGTTAATGAAGGAACCTAAAGCACGTCGGAGTCGAGATGATGATATGCGACAAAAAAGCGAATCCGAGTTTTCTCAGTGAAAGCACCAAAATGTTGACGACAAAATATGTTGTAAACACCCAAGATTCTTAGTTACTTAAAAATTATAGTTTCACGTGTAAAGGTAAGTGCGGAAAGCAGTAAATAACACAAGAGATTATAGTGGTTCAGTCTCGCGAGAGGCCAACGTCCACTTTGGAAGAATTGTTGAAATATTATTAATAACAAAGAGTTACAAGGTTGAGGCTAACTCATGACATCTTTTTACACACATCTCTAAGTTATATGAAGTCATAATTGTCATATGCAAATATTAGAAAAAAGACGCTTTTGCCCTTCTTTCTCAAAGCATGTCATTAAAGAGGCCACTTGGAGCTCTCAAGAGATGTCAAATCACTTAATTCCAACCCCTTTGAAGTGTGAACTTGAGGAGTATTTATAGTGGAGTGGTTAGGTGTAACTAGGTAGGCGTAGGTAGGAATAGTGAACCACATCAAAAATTTCAGATCCTATAGTGCAGGCCACCAGAATTTCGGACCCCTCTGTGTCATTGCACAGAAACTCGTACCCCTTCCTGGGGTACGAATTTCGTACTCCTTGGGGTACGAAGGTTACAAGAATGGGCACGGAGGAGCGGGGCGAAGAGGGGAGGAGGAGATGGTTTACCGAGATTCACGACTTTCTAGAGTCCGGGGTATTGGTTTGGAGATGTTTGGAGAAGTGGCGAGGTTGCTGTCGGCATGATCCCTTCTCGGCTAATTTCCTTTACTTTTTGGCGACATTCCAGGCTTTAACTTCACGCGATACGTTGACTCGATCGTGTTTTGCATACTTTTGAAATCCGGAACAAAACGTCAGTTAACACGTAGCTTTTTCGACCAATGTAAAAGTAGACAAATGATAAGTAAACATTATCCAGTACTCGCAGATTAATCCGTTTGAATAATCAGCCTCTTCAAAGTAAATATCGGTATTAATGTAAGTAGTATAAGGATGGTCGCCAAAGGAGTGGTAACATAGACACACTGACTGAGAAGTGAGAATACAAGGCAGCAATCAGCATGGATGACTTTCCAGTACACTTACTCGCAGATTCAGTTCCTCCACACCAACTTTATCCATCACAAGCTCCACACTGAATTCAAAGTGAACTGCACGGATTCGAAAGTCTTTGAAGTCAGTAATACAAGGAAACCACAGACACTAGCACGAATAAGCAAATACTAGTACACAACAAAATATATAGCTAGAATTGCAGCAAGACCCTGTGTATTCACAACTAAAATAACAAAACACTAACAAAATCACACTAGATTACTCGTTCTCAATCTTAACTCGATTATACATCTCAACTTTATGCCGAGGAGCACCAAACAATTTCACAAATTCACCATCAAATGTACACCTGACAAACTCTAAGGTCCTTGTACAACAAGAGTCAAATATATTACACACTAACCAAGATGGTCACACTATCACTCTTTACATTTCAAAATATATCATTGTAAAATGCTCTGCTTGTACAGTGCAGCTTTACCATCAACAGCCGAATATTTGAACCCAACTTCGAAATCTTCAGTCGGTCCAACAACATCCTTACCATTCCAGTACCAAGGCTGGAGGTGATGACTGGCATTGGAAGAAGGGACCATCACAGAACCCCAGTCCCTCAACCCCGATTTGACCTCACGTACTCTTCTACGAACTAGCAAACGAGCCACGTCTTCTCGTCTGTATTCGCATATTGTACGTGCAACGCACATGCAAACAAGTAGGATCACTGTTGCATCTTCCTCAGGTGAGAACTCTACTGCTAGCAGCCGCCAGTTTAGGAGTGCTGTGGCTTTTCCCTTTGGATGATCGGCTGTGCATCGGACGACTGTTATGTAATCGTCTTCTTCTTCATCTTTCTCTTTCTTTGAATGTTCATTGTGATTATTTTGGTATTGCATTTTTCTTCCATTCAGTAATCTCACCTGATCGATGTTGACGGGTTATTGTTTTTAGAAACTGTTTTCCTACATGGGGAGATGTTATACATAATTTGCAGTATAATCCCTGTTGATTTATGACTTTCTGTTATATCTCCAGCTCCAGAAGTGCCGTTTGCAATATGTTTTTTTTATGTACTGATAAAGTGTGTTGTTAGTGTGGTATTAACGAGAGAGACAACACTTTGGATAAAATTTTACTATGAGCTTGTCCAAATAACTGAATGTCAAAACTACAAATGAGCATGTTCAAGTAACCATAAATGTAGGACTCATCAATCAAATATCTTATTGTGGTTCAACTAGGGGTGAGCGTTTGGTTGGTTTGGTTTATCCGATGATGAAATTTGTCAAACCAAACTAGAACCAGTAAAAATGAAAACCAAACCAAACCAACCAAATTAAGTTTGGTTGGTTCGGTTGGTTATCCGATTAAACCGAATTAAAAATATTTTACACTTAATGTTTGGAATGTTCGATATAATTTGAAATAAATTATAAATATATGATTAGAGTATTATTATTTATGATTTTTATGTTTTCTAATATCAATTTTGACACATAGGTGATGATTAAAATTTACTTAAATAACTGAACTAACCTAAAATATTTAGTATAATATCGACAATTTTGAAAATATAGTAAAAATTCGGTTAATTTGGTTAAACCGATAACCGAATTTAATAATTTTTCGGGCCGATTACAAACCAATTTAATTTCAAAACCGAACCAAACCGACCAAAATAAATTGGTTTGGTTGGTTTATTTGGTTTAACCGAATAATGCTCACCCCTAGGTTCAACTCAAATCAAGATTTCCTGCTATATTAAAACATTCATCATTTTGTACTTAAATGCGATAGATGCTGACTCAAACAGTAACTTTTTTTGTATCTCTGGAAATATCTTGTTTGCTACTAAATTTTCATTTTAAAAAAGGAATTATGTTTGATTTGTTTTACGGGCTAGTTGAATTATTCACTAAGATTAATTATATTTTATATCGAGAAAAATAATGTGCTATAAGGTGGTATGATCGAGAATCAATGTCTACTGTCCTAATTATCTGCTAATATGACGGAAGTTGTTGACAAGTGAAAATTCTAGACAAACAAACACTCCAAGTTACACATAAAGTATCAAAAACAGGAAACTTATGAAATTATGGATAGCTTAACGAAAACTTTTATACAACCGAAATCTACCAGTCCGAATTTAATTGCTTTGGTAAGCAAATGGATTGGCGACTCATGGTTCAACATCGATTGAAATAAATAGCGATGAAGACAGCAAATTTATATTATCAACTAGAATGAAGGTGTTAAAAGTTATACGCTGCTAAGAGATAAACATAACAAAGAGTCGCCAACACATATATAGAAGAGAAATTGAGTTATTTTGAAGATTGACTACACCCATTTGGTGAAACGAATTGGGAAGTAAAAAGAAATAACAATTACTTTTGAGCATATGATTTGCAACAATGTAGTTTTTGAGTTTTGAAAAGAATATTGCATTTCATTTTTTGGCTTGGTATCTTTTATTATTTTATCAATTGAATTTCATGAATTAGTCTGTTGTAAATTTTTCTTTACAATAATCCGAGATTTTAGAAGAAGCAGATGAGAGGTTGGAGGGGAAAAAAGTGATTTATTTATAAAACCGACCGTTAGGGAGGTTTGCTTACTGTCACTTGGCCAAAACCAATTTTTTCGAAGCCCAAAAAGCATGAAACATGTCTATAACATGTCTCCTTAAATATCTAGTTTATTTCAAACATAGTCTGCGTTCACAATTAGTTTCAAACACTATTCATTTTGAAGTTAGCAATTTAGAAATGCATCTATCAAAAATTTGTGCTAAAAGATAGCATAATACCCTAAAGTGGAAAAGTTTACCATCTCAGAAGAATTGTTCGTCTCCAAGTAAAAGCGTGGTCCATTTACCCATTGAATTTTCAGATCATGTCCTGTAGAGAGGCACCAAGTTACTTTCTCAGGTGAATCTGCTTCTCTTTTTGGGGTCGCTGTTCCTGATACCTTTTCTGCAAATTGATCAGAAACTTGTTATTGCTTTACAAGATTTATAACTAAAAACTAAGTGCTTAATGTGTAATAAAAAAAATTCCTTCCACGAGCGACGAAAATAAAATATCACTTAATAAAACTAAGAAGTTGGAATCTAAAAATTTTCAAATGACACGAAACCAAACTAAAAGATGGAAAAGATGTGTTTTTGGCAGGATAACGATTGATAATATTAGTTTTGGGTATATAATCTCACACCTGGAGCATAACCAACAGAACTAGCAACATAAGACCAAGGGCCTTCTCTTACTTCAATAATTCTATCTTCCCATTTCACTGCTACCGGATTTTCAGCTCCTCTTCTCCAAATTCCTCTACCTACTCTAGATAGACCATTAACCTTCAGTTAACAACACATAAATACTATATATGACACATGTTAAGTTCATTCCTAGTATAAAATACCAGTAGTAACTTATCAGTCGAAATTCCTGTTGATGCAATTATGATGTGAGGTCATTTGTGCTAACTGAATAAAAAGCAATTATTTATCATATTTCGTTGTATTTTACAATGCTTTGTAAGTTGATTATATAATGATACTCAGAGCCGGTTCTAGGGCTAGGACTAGCAGGCGACCGCCTAGGGCAACCCCCATTTGGGGGGCAACATGGAGGAGGTGGTGGATGGTGATCAACAAAAAGTCTACTATAGATTAACATGTTGTACATCTGGTTGGTAAAGGAATCCTTAGTGTGGTGGTTGGTTGTTGGAATGCTGTTGCTGAGATCTGCAGATTGATCCTTGGCATTTATAGTTTTGCTATTTTACACTTATCCTGAAAAAAAAAATCCCTTGCTGTATGATGATTTGCCTAGGGCAACCCAAATGAGCGAACCGCCCCTGATGATACTATTAGCGCCCATATTTCCAATAATTAATGTCGATAATTGCGAATGGAAAAAATGGAACTACAGGCTTGTACTGAATAGGGTTATGGGCATTACATTATATAGAGCTACAGCAATCGGTCCTTTATATGAAGTACACGCACTTTGTTTGTCAAGTCTAATCTTGTTTCTAGTAAACCACGAGCACGGTTTCAAGCACAAGAAAATGCCATTATATTAGATATTTGAAATCCATGTTTAGACAAAATGCATGCCATAAAGTTATAAGGAGTTTCTCGGAACAGAAGAAAGCGTTGGGGAAATGCTATTAGGTACTTATACGAGTCAGAATAAAAACGGGAAAAACTGTTACCGCATTCGAACCACAAAACGCTCTCTCCCACCATGATCGAGAACTGTTCTAGTCAACCAACGGCCTTCCTGTGGTCGATATCTGTCATTCCTTAGTATCACTTCAGAAATCATTGCACCAGCATCATCAGTTACTCTATCTGGAACACATTTCAAAAGATACGGTGCTTGAATTG
Organism: Allium sativum; assembly: GCA_030737875.1. Classification (NCBI taxonomy): domain Eukaryota; kingdom Viridiplantae; phylum Streptophyta; class Magnoliopsida; order Asparagales; family Amaryllidaceae; genus Allium; species Allium sativum. The sequence continues at coordinate 559,264,588 of CM060919.1, read as the reverse complement.
GCGGTGTAATAGATGCCATGACTCTCAGTTTCACATCTATTCCTTTTCCTAAAGTAAAAGAGGTGGCTCGTAACAAATCATTCCATGAAAGTACTACACTCTCAAGAAGCTTGCTGTATATAAAACATTTGCCACTGTCTTCTCGAAGTTCCAATATAATTGCTCGAGTACCAAACTCACAAAACATATGCCATGATTTCTGCCAAAAATCAGAATCAAACGTAGAAATAGGCTTGTCTAGTTTCAGTAATTTGTGGCATCTTGCTGCTTTTAGTCTGATAAACGTCTTTGTTCCATGTTTTATTTCTAACTTTCCCTTTAGAAACACACACACCTGTGAAAAGAGGCAGTTAAAGTCGTATAATATCAAGATTCATAGTATATGGGACAAACAAAAGTTCGCTGGATTTTAGTGCAAAAGTATCCATGAGTGTCACACTTGTTATGAGCCGTCAGGGAGGTATGCATTGTATATGCATGCATACAGGTGTGCACGAATATATGAGTGCGTGCACAATTCTGCTTAGTTTAAATAAGAAAGTGGCATCATTTTTCATGACCTTTTCAAGCTTCGAAATATACAGCTGAGAGAACAACTATCGCCAAGAAGCATCAAGCAGCTGGTCCCCAAACAAAATTACCAAGAATTTAAATCACATGTTTTCATAAAAAATAAGTGTTACATCCAAAATTTTGAAATTTATTTTGATTGAGATACTTTCAAGGAGACAAATTTAATTATATTTATTCTTGCAAAGTGGAGCATAAGAGAAATTCAGCATAGTTATCACCATACAAACAACTTCCTAATATTCCATTAAACTCCTGCAAAATGAAACTAAATATTGGATCCACTCACACATTATTAGCAAGTTGATCCTCTATGCTTACTTGAACTCTAATGTTCATAAGAAGTACCAGCTGCATAAACAAAACACATGAAATTGGTACCATGTTTATCTATTGAAATGTACCTCCATTAAGAACCTAGCCTGCAATCCTTTATATCTTCTATTTACATCAACATCATAAACACTCCAATTGAAGTATATTCTTGATGGAGAACATATGGGATCAAACAATGCGCCTGGTCTTTCATAAGGCTCATCAAATGCCTCCTCCCATATTCTTCGAGCTTTATTCACTTCTTTTTCAGTAGCCTGATCACCAAAGTCGACTATCCTTTTGTTCAAGTCCCCTAGCTCGTCCATATCCTTTGCATAACTAGCTGGAAAGCTCTGACATCATATTATTGAGTTTAGCATAAGCCAATATGTAAGTGTTCCTGTGTGTGTGTGTGTGTGAGGAGGGTTCCGCTACACCTCTTATATTGCACGTGAATCTCCCCGTGAATTTCAACCACTCATTTCAATTTTAATATGCATTCTTTCTCTCTTCCCACCTAAGTAGTGGAAAGAGAGAAAGAATGAATATTAATATCGGAATGAGTGGCTGGAATTCAGGAGGGGATTCATGTGCAATATAAAAGGTGTAGCGGAACATTATACCCCCCCCCCCCCCCACACACACACACACATATATATATATAAGAGAGAAAGAGAGAAGCGTTCCGGGGCACTTCTGTTTTGCAGCACCCCTATTGGTTCGTGATTTACGATAATTCAAATCCAATAAGAATTTGTAGATGTTCAATCCACATATATATTATCATCTATTTAAAATTTGAGCTCATTCCGACATTTGTAAAATAATATATTTGACGTTTAAGTTTAACAGTTCGAATAAATGTCTGAACGGTGAATAATTGAGTTAAGATTTTAAAAATGTTACGAATGTCGGAACGAGCTCAACTTTTGGATAGATGATAATATATATGTGGATTGAGCATCTACAAATTCTTGTTGGATTTGGATTACTTTAGCTCTCCTAAAGGGTTGCTACAAAACAGGGGTGCCCCGAAACGCGCTCTCTCTCTCTCTCTCTCTCTCTCTCTCTCTCTCTATATATATATATATATATATATATATATATATATATATATATGAACTTTTGTGATTATATCATACATAATTGACTAAGAAGAATATAAATGAATTAGGAATGATCAGGTTCGTACATAAAGTTTCAATCAAGGAGAAGTAACGGAAATCCAAAGGACTTTTACAAAACAACTATCTTGCTTTAGGTAAATTAAGGAATGAGCAGATTAGAAGAAGAGAAGAAGACACAAAGATTTAACGCGGTTCGGTTGTGCCTATGTTCACGGGCCCAACTACTATTCTTATTTCATTGAAGAGAGTACAAAAGAGAACATAAAAGAGAAATTACTAAATTATATAACCTATAATTACAAATTGAATAATCAATTTCAACAAAGACTTATATGCACTTAAAACCCTTGATCGATTGACCATGGAAATTAGGGTTTACTGAAGAAGAAGATAATTGTGGATGCTCTCTCACATTCACACTCCACAAATATGAAGATTCAAATAGGCTTCAAGATGAAAGGTTGCTTAAAGATGAAGAGAATTAATTTCCTGGTTGTCTTGAAACTTCTCCAAATGTCCAAATTTTGATTGCACTATAAATAGAAAGTCAAGATCTTGGTTTCCATATGTTTCCTCCCTTGCATGATTCTCCAAGCCTAATCATTTATTTTTTTCATATTACAACATCAATGAATAAATAAAAAATATTTCTTTCCTCATTTATAAATTCATTGATTGTGTACTTAATTTATCTCCTTCCAAAATATCCTCTTAGATATTTCCACATATAGCATAATTGTTTGATTGAATCAATTAATTAATTTCTCTCTTAAACAAATATTTGAATCACATAAATTCAACAACCGAACCGTAAGCTGAACCGTGTTGGTGAAAGATTAAAGATTTTAGTAGTTGAACCGGTCAGATCATGAGAACCGCGTTGATCATTATTTTTTATTTCTCAATGTTAAATATTTAGTAATTATAATTAACACATATTACTTTAAAACAATTAGTTTTGAATAATTCATGACAAATATTAGTTTTATTAATTCTATAATAAATTATTAGCTCAAATTTGTAAATTTTCTTGAATATGAAAGAGTTTCAGTTCAACAATGATTCGTAAAATGTATAGCAATAACGCACATTGATTATTTTTTAAATTGATTATGTGAAAATATAAAGAGTGAAACGACAACTTCTCCTCAGATTCGAAGAACCGCAAGGTTCAAAGCGGTCGGTATAGAGCTTTTTTAAGGGTTTTGAGGTTAGACCGCGGGTTCATGCACGCACAAGGTTATTTCATTTTTAGGGCCTTAGCACTTCAAGGCTGAAGGTTAACCGAGGTTGGATTAGGCCTTTAAAACGCTAAACTTAAGGATGCTACCGTGTTTAGTATTTTTGACCACTAGCTTCACAAGTAAAATGCAAATATTGAGAATCATGTTTTTTTTATGTTATGATATTTAGTTTAGTTAGTTTCTAATATTAAAAAAGTTTTATCCAGGGGATTCAAGGATTGACATGATCAGGTATAAGTCACCAAAGATACTGTTGAAGGTATTAACACGATTAAGTATGTCTTTACAGAGGCAGAGCTACTTATGAATCTTAATAAATTATTTGAAATGCCATCATGCCATGTGACCACATGCATGATTAACCAATTGTTTGGGTTCTACAGTGTGCCTGTCCCCTAAAATGCACAAATCATGTACCTGCTAAGTTAGTGTCGTGATATGCGTACCATTTATCCTATGGTAGAAGATAAGAGAAATAAACAGTGGCTTTGATCCATTTCTTTGTATGGAATATGTTGACAAGGATGTGCCTAATACAGAATTATATGCAAAGGTATAAAAAAAAAACTTTAAGTTAAGCATTACCAAAAATAAAAAGTATTCGAAAAGGCTGCAAGTGTGAGAATATTTTCTTATGCATTCTTATTTTGAAAAGAATATATTTCTTATTATCTTGCTTATATGCTGGCTTTATAGCATATCATAAGGGTAGACTAGTCTTTAATTGTGCTTTATTTTTAGGTTTATAGATAACTCTTGATGCTAGGGGTTGAGCAATTGTACTCTTCATGCCAATTGCTATTTAATAGAAACCTAGCATCCATCTTTTTGTTTATCTCCTATTCTTCGTCCAATTCAAGTTTGTTTATGATATTGATTACCAAGCATTCATTATGACAGAAAATATTCTAAGCGGCTGCCAAAATTACAAACAGTACGAACACATTGGTTTGTCATACCAAGGTACGATCACCTAAAAAGACGACTTCATTTCGAAAATAAATCATTAGATATCCAGCAAATTTTCCCTTCTAAATTGCCTCTATACCCTCACTTGCAACCTCATATGTGGTGTTCAGTTACACAATAAGCAATGTCTGACTAAAGACCACGGCCGATATGCACGAAATAATTTCAAGAATATAAGATACCAGTTTCCTGTAAAAGTTACCTTATGAGTCAACCACATTAGAAGAATATCAGAAGTAGGCGATAACTTTACACCTTCACTCTCAAAATTTCTCATCAACTGTAAGAAACTGAAGTACCTGTGCTTCGAGGATACGAGATAAACAGTTTCTGAAATATACAGATCAGAGAAATATGACACTAGATGTTGGTATTTTTCTACTGCAGCATATACTCCCTCATTAGTATCCATAACTCCATCATAAATGCCTGCTTCAATATCGAACGGCTCAGAAGGATACCGCTCTTCCCAAATTTCTCTGCATTGAAAAAGAGCATAGTCTTCTATTTCCTTGTCATATATCATGGGTCTTTCGATCACTATCCCAAATTTTGTGATGCAATACTGCTGATAATTAACCTGTAAGAAGGCCAACTGGTGAAATATAAAATGCTCTTTAATAAATAAAAGGTGCATTTTTCAGTGTGTAATTAAAGACTTCAACGTATAACAAATGCAGTTACAAAGCATATAATAAAACATTCCCAGAGCATTCACAATTATCTACTCTTGCTGTTGAAATTAAAGATAACAAACCTAGCCTCTCCCTCTCCCTCATTCTCTCTTTTTGTGGAAGGTCAGCCAGTTTATTTAATGGGCCGTCCGCTTTTTATTGAGAAAGTGACATGCTATCAATCTTAAAACGGAAAAAGATCAACAATGATGTACTCTATTTCATCATCGATTTCTCAGGATGATGCATTGATGAGCTACAGGTTTTACTGGGGTCATCAGCCTGTTGAAAGCCTGGTTCTGGAGTAGGGATCACAACTGCATCGTGTTTGTACATATGAAGGTTCACGGATTTAGAGTTGTCAGTAGAGAAACGGTGGCAAGTAAAGTGCCAAGCTTGGCAGTATCAAAAGGATCGAAAAGGGACGGCTGAAGTAGGAGGCATGGACGGAGAATCATTAGACGAAGGCTCGTCAGAAGTAGGGACAACGGGCTCTTTTTCCCTCCATTGCCTGGCCAAGGGCATTTGCAAAGGAACCTTTCCAAGTAATGATGACAAAGCAGAAGAATCCAACGTACTCAAGCCGAAAATATGTATACAAGTTGAGACAGTATGCCCAAATACGCAGGAGAGTATGTTTCTTTCAAGTAACGATGACAAAGCAAGAGAGTATGATTCTTTAAAGTCAAAACCTGTTCTCTATAGGAAACCTTGTGCAACAAGTCATGTCTTATATTTCACAACTTCATTTTTATCATTTTCATTTCTTATTTAAAACGGCTTCCTTTTGCAATTTGTATGCTACTAATATTCATGTATGAATGCACTTCATGTGCTTATAATTTTGTGTTTCAATCAGGTTTGCATATTGCAATACACATTTGATGAATAAAACAAGTTTCATTACAACAACACTAAGCAGGAAGTAATCTACTCATCTTGAAGTATATGATTTTCATTACAACAATACTTAGAATAATGTTGTAATCTATCGTCCATGTATAGCTGTCAACGGATGGATATGGATAGTGTCATATCCGTATCCGTATCTGTATCCGTATCTGAAATTATTATCAGATATCGGATATTCATATCCGCTTAATTTTCGGATATTGGATACCCGTATCCAATTAATTTTCGGATACAGACGGATATAGATATTTATCCGCTCCACCAGTAATTAATGAATTTTTAAGAGTACAAATAAAAATGTTTGGATCAGCATAGAATAATTTCTACACTAATGTTTATTAAAAAAACCAGAAAATAAAGGAATGTAATGATGAACTATTGTTTTATACTAATACCCATAAGCATATCAAAAAATATTCCAAAATTAAACTTTAAGACTACCATTTTTCACTAAAAATGGACAAAAATTTATATCATAGTAACATTAAATAGTTTCAAAATAATTATTAACTTTATTTTTCTGTTTTGATTATTTATATTACATCAATTAGTTGGACGGATATTTTTCGCATACGGATACCACTATAACCATATCCGTATCCGAAAAGCTTTTCGAATATCGGATATCTGTATCCTTTTTTCGGATAATGCCGGATAACAGATATTTCAGATACAGATTCGGACGAATATCGGATTTTTTGGGTATTCATTGAAAGCCTACGTCCATGTCCTTGACATTCTTTATAACTGCAAATGTTATTTATATTCTTCAGAAACTTATATATTTAATAAGGTTTACATATCGCAACAACCACTTTGATGGATATTAAGAGTTTTATTACAATAATTCTTAAAAGCAGTAAGTGATCTACTCATCATGAATTATATCAAGATTTTCATCACAACAATACTTAAAAGAATGTTGTAATCTGCATTTATTGTTCTTTGCATTCTTTATCACTACCAAAGTTACATTCTTCTAGAATGTGCATGCTTTCATTGTTTATACCTTCAGGGTATTGTAAATGTTTCAAACACTTTAATTACTTTAATCAATTCAATTATCTTTGAAAGTGTAATGCTCATGGCAAATAACATGATGTTGACACTGTATGGTGCTTCAGTCATTTTATATATTTCTAATTCTACCTTATGGACTACAGGTCCATATATATTATTTAGGAGAATTTCATGATTGTCAATCATGTTTTTCCCTAATATGGTTTTTTTTAATTCATTTACAATATAAGCTCTTTATTATTTGTAAATTTATCATCGATAATTATTTATTGCCAGTTCTATACATGATTTATTGAGATATCAAAACTTATCATGTTTTAGATACCTGAACCACTTCTAGGGTTATTTGGCAATCATGTCATGAATTTTTTTTCAAAACACACTTAAGTATTTCTTCAAAAACACTTACATCTTTTATTTGGCATCTTTATGACTTACTCCAAAAAATATTTCGAACGACTTTTATACCACAATTCATTTGTGATTTACACCTTTTATCCTTCAAGGATTCAAATCTACATTGAAGAAAGTCTATTAAGGACATATTTGATAATTTATACAAGTTACTTAATATTTTGCATCATTTTATATGTTGGCAAATATTTAACACCAATGATCAACATGAACTTATACCCCTTTATCTTTCCCCTCAATGTTGACAAACATTATCACATTAAATAATAAACCTTCTTTGGATTCTCATTTTCGTCCATCATCACATTATTAACAACAAATACATTATACGTATTTCAATTGTAGGAGAATAATGCTCTTATTAGTTGATAAGATGCATTCATATTATACTATTTATTCTCTTTCATTGATCTAGTAACTTACATGACTTCAGGTCTTTCTACATTTATACTGATTAGTTTTTATATCATTAAATGATATTGATGCCTACATGGTGAGCTCATATCAATTTAATCAAACAATTTTCAATTTGTTAGTTAAATATTCGCATATATGTATATATATATATATATATGTGCGTCCACGTATTACGTATATAATAGATTTATTTATTTTTCTCAATCGAGTTATCGATTTTAGAAAAATTGTTTAAAGGTTCCAAATCATTAAAATTTTGCTTATCAAGCAATGTTAATGCGAATCTTAAATACCATATTATAATGTTCAAAACATCTGGTTTGAAATTGTATTGAACTTCTGATTCAAATAAAATATATAAACAACTTCCAGTTGTTATTTTTTTTGAATTTGTTCAGAAGGAAACCGACTGAAGTCGTAAAACCCTCTTAGTGCACTTAGTCTGGTCCGCTAGCACAACATAAGTGACCGATCTTAGCGTATGCACATGGTAAACTTTTAGCATGCCATTTTGGGTTTCAAACCCACGACATTATTATCACGGCGCAAAGTTGTTAAAATTTATTCTTTAATACAATATGTAGATGTAAATATATAAGCAAGATACAACTCATTTTGAAAATTTTGAAATCTTTGGATGTATCATCATTGCCCATATAATGTAACTTCTTTAAGAACAATGTCATTATTTCACACAGTCTCAATAAAGCTTCAGACTTTTTAAATTATGAATTATTTCAAGTTCATTGATTGATGAACTTTAATGTTCTTGTGCATATATATATATACACACACACACATATATATATATATATATATATATATCAAGTTTATTAATTTATGATGAACTTCTGATTCTCAGTCTTTTTGCATACTTCTAATTTAGAAGCTTTTACATTCTTACTAATTGTCAAGATTTCAAACTCGTAAACTTTATCAAAAAGTTTTTTTTTCATAATTCAAGACTACAAGTCTCAAACTTTGAGTTTCTAGCTTAAAAGAAATCTTTGCGCAACTTCAGGTTGTGATTCTAACTTATTTATTTCTTCCATTATATTAGATATTACTTGCTAAATACATCGAATAATAATATATGTCTATTCTTATTCCAAACACAAACATACATCATTTTAACTTACAATAACTAATGCTTTTAAACATTTACGATAATATGGTAATATAATATATTACCAAATGATACATTTAATGCATTTATTATAAAACAACGAAAATAAATGTTATATAGTCCAAATATATGAATCAAATAAATAAATTTTACTTAAATCAACAGAATAAAATTTGGATCTAGCTACAGTATTAATCAATGATAAAGGTAAAATGAATAACTTATAGTTGTACTGCATTTCTCAATAACCATATTTTCTAAAATACCATACATATGCATAATGTTTAATCAATAATTGAGTGAAAGTGTATAATCATAGAACCAAGATGTTACATTCTCTAATATAATGATTCGAAAAACTTGCAGATCTGTACATAAAATTCACAAACATAAAAAAAAGTACATGTCTTAGATTCAAATTATTGTGCTACTTTAGAGAATTAAGATTGTTCCCAAAAAATCGTAATATTATTTCATTATACAATCCATATAAAGATCTTTTATATCTTTCTTTTTACATCAAAATTACCTTTTACCATTATAAAAACTGCGGGTTCTAAATTTTCCATTCTATAACAAAAATTGCTTTTGCATTTACTTCAGGTGTGCTAAATCAAGAACAATATTATGATCTTAACTTCATATAATAAAACTTTAAGTTGTATCATAATTTATATATTATTATTGCATATTTTAAATTGCAGTAACTTAGAAGGTGCTTATATTCATATATGAGAGTCATTTTTTTTAGGAAGTATATATGAGAGTCATTTCACTAATTTTCTTCAAGAATTAGTATTTATTATAAATGTAATGATCTCTCTAAAAATAAATTTCTTCAAGAAATTATGTGTAGCATAAAATTGAAATATAAGCATTCTACCTTTTATTGAAACTTTTCCTTTCATTGATTTTTCAAATTCTTTCATATTATTGAATTCTATATCATTTGCTATAAGCAAATATTAAATGCACTTATATGCTTTAAGGCTTTATTTCAGTTTTTGATGGCTTTAACTTTTCAGCCTTTTGCATATAAACTTCAGGGTTTTTTTTTCAAATTTGAAAGGGTTTGTGTACATCATGTTTTAATTTTTCCTTGTTCAATTTCACTTCCAGTGATAAATCAATATTGCTATTGAATTTAAATGTTACACCATTATATTATATACACATAATTTTGTTGGGTATATATAAAAAAAATCATTTTTTAAAGAGATATTATGTCTTCACTCTTTCCAAAAGAATTACATATGAAAAGTAATTGTAGACTGGGAAAGATAAAATTAGATCCACCTCTGTATCACCAATAATGAAAACAATACATATATAATCATTGTTGTCAAAACTCAAAAGCGCGTGCTTACTCTTAAAAGCGCTCGAGTTCACGTTTCTTCGGACTCGACGAGAATCAACGGAAGGAAACTCGGAATTGGGTAGAATCGTTCAAAGTGGCGATTAAAATCGTGAAATCGTGTAACCCTCGTGCAATTTTCCGCGTCGATCTGCATCGAGATTTCCCAATTTTCCGCATCGATCTGCTTCTGCTTCGAGATTTCCCATTCACGAATCCAACCGAAGAGATACCTCGAGAACCCTAATCGACGCAATTAATCGACGGAGTTGTGTATTTGGGTTTCGATTATTGAACCGTCGATTAGGGTTCTATCATTGATGGCTCATCATTAATCCAACCGAAAGATGTTTGCTTTCATACCACGATAAAAAAAACAGGAAGAATAAGAAGAATCGTGAGAATAAAGTGACCATCGTTGAAATGATAGAACATCTATCTATCATTTCCCAAAAAAAAGTTATAAAAGACACTATTATTTAAGTTTAAAGATAAAAAACAGCATTTAATGTTTTTATTTTTAAAAGGAAAAATGTTACGTTATATTTTGTGAGAGCTAGCGATTTAACAAAATTTTGCAACACAATGAACTGGGAAAGTTCAGCTGCTGGAACTTGAAATTTTAAGGTTTATGTTATGTTTTGTTATGAACTAATGATTAATGAAAATATTATGTTATGGCTGTTTTGTTGGAATTTTTAATTTTCATTTTGTGGGAACTTACGATTTGTGTTACGATCCCACGATTTACGATCTTTGTATATCTGAGCGCTCTTTGGTGAGAACTCGAGTTTGACAACCTTGTATATAATCAAAGATCCATCAAACTGGATTTGAAAAACTCAAAATTAGATCCACAAAGGATTGAAAGAATAAATCTAGACACATATTTGGGACAATAAATATAATTAGATTTAAAAAAAAAATAGATATATTAGAACCCAGTCTAGATCTACAATAAAAAAATAGAAAAACAGATCTAGAAGAACAGAAGATATAATAAATACATAAATTCATTAGTCAAGAATTCTTAAACAGAAAATAATTGCAGAACAAATCTAGAAATCCATGAATCAAGAATACTTAAATAAAAATTACTTACATGGTAAATCCATATATGTAGATTTAGAAGATTTCAACAAATAGCTTTAATAAAATCTCGTGCCGATAACGTATTATAAAATAAAGCAAAACAGATACAAAAAGAGAAGCCATTAGAGACAACATAAGAGATAAGGGAGAGACTTTTTATTTCTATTAATTCAGGTGTACAAACAATGTAAACAACCACTCTATTTATAAAGCCTTCATGTCTTATAAATTGCAATAAAGTCTTTTAGTATATTCACTTTTATTACTTTTACATATTACAACAAAATGTATAAATTGCTATTTCAAAACAATGTGTGTACCAAAGTTAAGGTATATGTGTGTGTGTGTGCGCGCGTGTGTGTGTCCAAATGACACATTATTTTTTAACACTTCTTATCACCCAAATTTCCACATGTATGTGTGTGTGTGCATATATATATATATATATATATATATATATGTGTGTGTGTGTGTGTGTGTGTGTGTGTGTGTGTCCAAATGACACCTTATTTTTTAGCACTTCTTATCTCCCGAATTTCCACAAGTTCCAAATTAAATAATGTGTAGTAGAAAGAAAGATAAAGCATTAATATTTAAAGCGGAATTGAATAATGTGTAATGGGAAGAGAGATAAAGCATTAATATTTAAACGGGAATGTGTGGTGAAAATCAAGGGTTTGTGGGATGCTGCAAAATATGGGGTGCCATTGAGTGTTGTTCATGTATATATATTAAGAATAATAACTTAAACTTTAAATGTAATGAATCCAATTTTAAAGTTAATTTTAGATTTGGAAACATAAACTAATGAAATTCAGAAATTGTAGTTTAAATTTTAAAATTGAGTTTTGGATTTTAAATAAAATCAATAATATTTTCTCATGGTTGACTTATACATCTCTCTCTCTCTCTCTCTATATATATATATATATATATATTGAAAATTGGTTCACTATATTGCAAAAACCAATAAAAACCTCCTTTATAAGTCTCGTCAAAACCCTGTAATCACCCTAATCTAGATGGGTGCCTTATAGGGAAAAAGAGTACTTATAAATTCGGTATACATCAGAAAGTAGCTTAATACAACACAAGATAAAATCAAATGCAACTATAAACTGCCAAAACAAAAAGGTTGAAGTCCTTCAAGCTCACGTAACCAACCCACATTTATTTTCCACCTTCTGAAATTCAAAATTACTAACTACCATCTCTAACCAGTATCAATCAATTCGATACCCCATTTCCCAAGAATCTCTTCATTTCTTCTGCTTCTAGACGATTTCTTGCCATTGTTTTTGACCAAGAACACAATTCCCTTTCAATATTCATTAAACACAAAGCTGACTGAGTGCTTTTACCTTGAAAAATTCTCAAGTTTCTCTCTTTTCAAATAAAATATATAGTTGTTGTAAAAGCTCCACATGCTAAATCTCTCACTTGATCCTTCACTTTGAAACTGGAATGAATTATTCTAGCCTCCTCTTTCAGATCAGAATGAAAATTCAGGGGTAGCTGCAGTTTTTGCTTAAGTGATAGCCAGATAAAAGCTGAATAGCCACATTGGAAGAATAAGTGTAGAACTGATTCAGGATGGTTATTGCAAAGGGGGCATAACACATTTGTTACATTGTCATATGATTGAATCCTATCCTTTGTATTCATTCTACCTAGAATTGCAAGGTATGAAATAAATGTCATTCTTCTACTGTTCTTTGAATGTCAGATTACTAAAAACATTATATCAGATTCTTCATGAGTTCTAACATAGTCTCAGGCTTTATGAAAAGAAAAGCTTCCTCCTTCACACCATGCATAGTAGTCTTGACTCATATTAGAATGTGTAGCAATAGAAGTAATTTCTTTAATCAATTCCCTTGTTGCAGGATGGATACCAGGCTCAAACATCTATCTTATGATAGAATTTACTCTTTGGTCTAAGTTTCCAATTAAATGGATTATATCATAACCCAAAAGATCAAAAAGCCAGTGGCAATTAATCCAAGGCTCAAACCACAAGTAAGTTTCCTCCCCTTTTGATATGACTTTGTTAAATAATTGCTTTGAATTGGTTCGAAGCCTTAAGAGTGATTTCCAAGTAGTAGAAGCATTATTATCTTTAGCCATAGACCATAAATCAATTCTTCAACAATATTATTATGCATCCATTGGCTCCATTGAGAGGAATTTATTAGAAAATTCCAAAGCAATTTAACATATGCTGCTTTTTTAAGATCAAATAAAAATTTTAAACCTATGCCTCCTTCATTCTTAGGTTTACATAAAGTATTCCAAGCCACTTTATGTGCAGTGCCACCCCAAAAGAAATATGCACAAAGAGAATCAAGGTTATCTAAAGTATATTCTGGTATTTGGTATATAAAAAGCAAATACAATATTATAGAGTTATAACAATATTTATTAATTCTGCCCTCCCTGCAAAACTGAGCATCTTTGTTTCCCACCCTTGATTCTTACTTTGGACCCTTTGAATTAAGGAATTACACTCTGAGTAGTGGAGATAATTAGAAGATAATGGTACTACAAGGTATTTGATAGGCAGAATTCCTTGATCAACTCCCAATATATCCAAAATATCATTAGAATTAGTAGTTGACATACTGAAGAAAGCTTTTGTTTTTTAGGCATTCATATTTAGACCAGCATGCATACTTAATTTTTGAAAAATCTTCTTCAAAGACAGAGCATTATTAATTGAAGATTTACCAAAAATAAAAATAAAAACATCTGCATATAACAAGTGAGACATGACTGGCTGGATAGATGAACTTGGCTGAAATTCATTAGACTGTGCAGCTTCATCCATTAGAAAAGAGAAATACTGCATTGCAAATGCAAAAAGGTATGCAAATAGGGGATCCCCTTGCCTAATTCCTCTTGTTGAAGTGATAAAACCTTTAGGAATGCCTTATATAATAATAGAGAATGTAGCTGTTGACATACATTCTTAAATCAAATTTATGAAATGGACTGGAAATTTCATCTTTGACATTATGAAACAAATGAATTCTCTATTCACTTTGTCATATGCTTTTTGTAGATCAACTTTGACACATAGCTTAGGCATCCCCTTTTCTTAAAATCTCTCAACAATTCACGAGCCAATAAAATGTTATCACCAATGTATCTATTTTTTATAAATGCACTCTGATTTTCTGATATCAAATAAGGCAGAAAAGGCTTAAGTCTATTGAACAAAACTTTAGGAAAAAATTAGTAACAGACATTACAACATGAAATTGGCCTATAATGAGCTATCTCAGTTAGTCTGTCATTCTTTGGGATTAAAGTTATAAATGTATGATTTAATGATTTTGGCAGTTTTCCACAAGTAAAAATATCAAAGATAGATGCCAATAAATCATATTTCAATAATTCCCAATGAATATTAGAAAACTTAGCATTCATACCATCCAGTCCAGGACTAGAATCGTCATGTGACAGTCCGCGCCGCACCAGCCTGCATTTCCTCCGAAAGTGCGCTGTACACATGCCCGACTAGTACAGAACGGTCGTCAGAAGAAAGGAAAGAAGGGAATTAACTAACGAGAAACATGTAGAATGTCTCACAGCGCATGGAATAAAATATAATAATAACATACTTGACATAAAACAGGTGAGACAGTGCATAAGCTGATAACTAAAATCAACATCAACATCAGAGCAGCGCAAAACCAAGTACAGCTTATTACAACTTTTTCAAATTTACTGTCTCTAAAACAAAAGAAAGCTTAAAGTAGAAGATGCACTACTAATGCCCAAGCAGTGATCTAACAACACAGGGAGAATACTATATATACATTACGTGGAAGCCTCATGCTCGTCTCCGGATCATCTACTCGTGCATCACCAGCTAACTTGTCTCTAGTCTGCTCGTGTGAGCACCCAGAGTAATAAGAGGAGACATAAAACTCTGGGTCAGACATAAAGCCCGGTATGAGCGATAAGCATCTAAACAGAACAATAACATGTATACTAAACCATACCTGAACCTGGACCTGCAACCAAAGAGTTAGTACCACATACCGTACAATACTCTAAGGTGTCATAATAAATAGTGTAAGAATACGGGGGTGGGGTGTGCATGTCATAATGATGGCAAACAAATCATCCATAGCAACCATCCTCACGTCTCTCACTCAGTGCGTAAAGCGTACGATGTCCACCACTGTCAATCACTAGACCCATCGAAGTAGTGACGGTGTTCGACTTGTACAACTACTGCTACTACCAAGCTTACCACATGGAGTCATGACCAAATCTTTCACCATTTGCTTTCACCATTTGCTTTCACGAAGAAGGAATAGCATTAAGGGCATATGCTTTCACCATTTGCTTTTCTTTGGGGGGTTGCGGACACTTGTCCTTGTGATGTCCCATTTGGCCACAGTTGAAGCACTTCCTATCCGCTGGCTTGGCCCGACAATTACTAGCATAATGGCCCTTCTTACCACAGCTGAAGCACTCAACATCTTGCTTATTCTTTTTCTTCTGGCCATCCTTAGTCTGATTCTGCTTTCTCTTATTCTGGGAACCATCCTTGCCTCCACCACTTGCTTGTGGTTTTGGCTCTTCTGCAGATGCAACCTCAGTCTTCGGCTTAGGATAGAGATTTCTGATCTCAATGCTTTCCCTACAATAGATTCAAACGTCTCATCGATGTGGTTAATAAGCCTTTCCCCCAAGTACTGATCCAAACCAGTTATGAATTTCTCATTCTTCTTCTCGGTAGTATCAATAAGAGATAACCCATATTTTGACAGTGTCGAATTTAGCAATATACTCCGAGACAGCTCTGCCATTCTGCTTGAGCTCCAAGAATTTCTTAAACAACACTGACTTCTGAGCAGCTGGAATGAACTTCACGCTAAAGCGGACCTTAAACTGCTCCCAAGTAATCTGATCTTCGGGAGTAGCTGCCTTTATAGCATTCCACCTATTCATTGCCCGCCCTTGCAGCTGACGGGACGCTAGCTTTCTCTTCATCGCATCCTCGATGCCCAAATCCTCGAAGATACGTTCGCAACTATCCAACCAATCCTGAACATCCGTAGCCGACTCCGTTCCGTGGAACGGCTTCCCACCAAGGCTAGTATAATCCTTATTTAGCTTGGCGAAGTCGACCCTCGGCGCCCACACTATTGGACCACCACCATTTCCACCATTGGGAGCTGCCTTCTGCACATCCCTAAGCATCTCCCTCATGAGGTCAGTAAACATCGTCCTCATGTCAACAGCATTCCCATTATTGACTCCCCTACCATAACTTCTAGCATATCGGCTCATCGTCAATCTGAAAAAGGGAAACGATTAACGACCCCATAGTGGTGCTAGTGCAGTACGACTTCATTCTTATACTACTTATAGTATATATATATATAACTTTTAAAAATCAAAGTAATCACAAATACGCTCTCTCGTATACGTATACTATCTCTCCCTGATAACTTCCCTGGGTTAACTACGCAACCTAGAGCTCTGATACCAAATGTGACAGCCCTCCCCGCACCAGCCTGCATTTCCTCCGAAAGTGCGTTGTACACATGCCCGACTAGTACGGAACGGTCGTCAGAAGAAAGGAAAGAAGGGACTTAACTAACGAGGAACCTGTAGAATGTCTCACAGCGCATGGAATAAAATATAATAATAACATACTTGACATAAAACAGGTGAGACAGTGCATAAGCTGATAACTAAAATCAACATCAACATCAGAGCAGCGAAAATCCAAGTACAGCTTATTACAACTTTTCCAAATTTACTGTCTCTAAAACAAAAGAAAGCTTAAAGTAGAAGATGCACTACTAATGCCCAAGCAGTGATCTTCAACAACACAAGGAGAATACTATATATACATTACGTGGAAGCCTCATGCTCGTCTCCGGATCATCTACCCGTGCATCACCAGCTAACATGTCTCTAGTCTGCTCGTGTGAGCACCCAGAGTAATAAGAGGAGACATAAAACTCTGGGTCAGACATAAAGCCTGGTATGAGCGATAAACATCTAAACAGAACAATAACAGGTATACTAAACCATACATGAACTTGGACCTGCAACCAAAGAGTTAGTACCACATACCGTACAATACTCTAAGGTGCCATAATAAATAGTGTAAGAATACGGGGGTGGGGTGTGCATGTCATAATGATGGCAAACAAATCATCCATAGCAACCATCCTCACGTCTCTCACTCAGTGCGTAAAGCGTACGATGTCCACCACTGTCAATCACTAGACCCATCGAAGTAGTGACGGTGTTCGACTTGTACAACTACTGCTACTACCAAGCTTACCACATGGAGTTATGACCAAATCTTTACAAATGACCCCACTTCATTGGTTTATAGCCCTTTAGTCGTACCTAGGCCACTGTGGCCCTGAATTCGTTCACGTACCTCCCATACATAGTGATCCAAAGTCATAGACATCGATAGCCCCTTGGCACACGTCCCGCAGCAAAGCCCAATCATGAAGCCCACTCATTGGTTCCCAGCTGGATCCTGAGTCAAAGCTCCTCATTTGGACTTCCTTTGCATCTCGGGTTTTGATCGAATTGGAGTTCATCTTCAAAAGAGTCGTCGCATAGAAGTGGTCCTGAATTCGATTCGGTTCGGATATATGCGTATAACACGGTTCGGTTCGGTGCAATGCTCCATGGTGTATTCCTGAGCGCGGTTCGGTTCGGTGATCCTTCCCCTTCAGACGTCGGTTCGGTTCGGATGTCACGCTCCATTCGGTTCGGTTCGTCCCTCCTGCTCCAGCTTGTCTGCTCCGACCCGATCTCGCTCCCTAGCCTACTCCGATCCGATCCTGCTCCATAGCTCCGATCCGATCCCCCTCGCTTGCCTCCTCCGATCCGATCTCGCTCCCTAGCCTACTCCGATTCGATCCTGCTCCATGGCTCTGATCCGATCCTCTGTCCAACTCCAACTCGAAACAGTGGCATTCCTTCTTGCCAAACTTCTTTGTGCCAGATTCCAGTTCGGGTCGGATTCCTTGCCCAACTCCCTACCCGATCCGAGCCCATACCCGATCCGATCCGAAACCCTGCACAACTTTCTGCAACTTTTTCCAGCAACTTGTTTACGCCATTCGATGACGTTTTCGACAAATCTAACTATACTAATCAATCACAAATCATCCCAAACAGTCCTAGCAACATAACAAACTAACCACAAACACCAAAACAATGAATTTACACGTCAAAATGGATCAAATATACCCAAAACCTCGTATTTTCCCTTAAGCATGTTTAAGCAAAACTAATCATAGGGTTAACAAAACTTAATCAAATTAAACCAAATTTCTACCAGAGGCATAAAATATTATTTTCGAATTTATAGATATTTTTCAGAATTTATTAGTGTGTAAATTCGCTAATCTTCACTAATTACCCTTAATTAACTGTAATTAGTGTCAAAACAATGCTAATCACTCACCTTGGCCACAAATAAGATTCTCAGAACTGAAACCTCGCTTTGGGTGAATACTGATGTCTAACAGCAGCTCTAACCTTGCTTTCGTGTTTTCTCTCCTTAATTTGATGTAGATTAAACCAAAACTTGATTAGAAAGTGATTAGAAGGTGATTTGGGTGTTGGAGGCCATTGCTAGAGTTCCAAGAATGAAAGTGGCGGCTGAAAGAAATGTTTTCTAACCCTAATCAGCCCCTATACATCTCAAATCCCGAAATCCTCTTTGGGCCTAGCTGCTAATTACCCGGTTAAGCCCAATTAAGCTGTTTTTCACCATCTGAAACTTGTTTCAGTCATATCTCCCAAACGGTGAGTCCGTTTGGCTAATGTGACCACTCTACGGAATTGTAAACCATCATCAGGAGCCAATGGAAGTGGTTTTAGGTCAAAATTCCTTTCCAGTCAAAAGTTATGGCCAAACCAGTACCAACTAGGGGTAAAATGGTCATTTAAAAATCGACAAAAATCATGAACATGGGAAATGACCCCAATAGTCGTCTCCCAAAGTTACATGACCATACGACTTCGTATGTGAAAGAAAGAAATATTCTACGATCCTATGATGCGTAGAATACGGGTCGTTACACTCTCCCCCCTTAAGAAATTTCGTCCCCGAAATTCCTTAACCCAAAACATACAAAAGATCACACATGCCTAACAGCCACATACAACAATCAAACATGCAAAACAAGCAAACAAGCCTATCCTAGCATGCGGAAAACTAAATCGAAGTCAAAATCTTACCAGGCAAAGAGTTCTGGATAGATATGTCTTCATAATGTTCTCCTCTGTCTCCCAAGTGCAATCATTCTCGTCCTCGCCCCACTGAACCTTGACTAGCCTCACCGCCTTTCTTCGAAGTTACTTCGTATCGTGCTCGACAATACGGATCGGCTTGCGGTTCCCAACCGCCTCGGGTTCTACTTCGAAGTCCTCTAACTGATAAGGTGAAATAGTCATATTTGGGTCGTGAACGAACTTCCTTAGTTGGGAAACATGAAATACGTTGTGAACTCCCGTCATCTTCTCTGGTAAGTCAATTCTATATGCCAAATTCCCGACTAGTTCAAGAACAGGGAATGAGCCAACAAATCTTGGTGCTAACTTGCCTCTCCTGCCAAATCGTATCACGCTCTTCAACGGAGAAATCTTGACAAACACCAAGTCACCAACGGAGAATCTTAAGTCTCTTCTCCTCTTATCAGCATAACTCTTCTGCCTATCTTGGGCAGCTTTCATTCGTTGCTGAATGATCTTGATCTTGCCTGAAGTTTCCCTCACCACATCTGGTCCAAGCATAAACTTCTCGCCAGTCTCTATCCAACATGATGGTGAGTTGCACGGTCTTCCGTACAAAGCTTCAAACGGAGCCATACCGATACTGGATTGGTAGCTATTGTTATATGCAAACTCTACTAGGTGCAAATGGTCATCCCATGATCCACCAAAATCCAATATACATGCTCTCAAGAGATCTTCCAAAATACGATTCACCCTCTCCGTCTGACCGTCGGTCTGAGGATGATATGCGGTACTGAGATGTAACTCTGACCTTAGAGCCTCTTGTAAGCTCTTCCAAAACCCACTACTGAACAACGGGTCTCGGTCACTCACAATGCTTTTAGGTACCCCATGAAATCTCACTACCCACTTCATATACAATTCTGCTAACTTAGTTGCCGTTCTGGTCGATTTGACTGGTATGAATCTTGCATTCTTAGTCAATCGATCCACGATTACCCAAATGCTATCATGTCCCGATCTAGTCATTGGTAAACCATCGATGAAATCCATCGAGACTTGCTCCCATTTCCATTCGGGAATTTCTAATGGTTGCAACAACCCACTAGGCTTCTTTTGCTCGGCTTTAACTAGCTGGCAATTCATGCATTTGGATATAAACCTCCCAATGTCTCTTTTCATCCCTTCCCAGTAGTAGGTCTGCTTCATATCTCGATACATCTTGTTACCACCGGGGTGTATAGTCAGTTTTGAGTGATGACATTTTCTAAGCACTTCATCTCTCAATCCATTGACATTGGGTACAACAAGCTTTCCACTCTTTCTAAGCCATCCATCTCGATCAAGCCCATATTTGTTCATCTCCTCATCGATACCCATCTCTAACTTGGAGATGATTTCCAATAGGTTAGGATCGTCCCTCTGACTAGAGTCGATCCGCTCAATCAAAGTGGGTCTGATCGTCAAACTTGCTAATATTTCTGGATCCAATTTGCACTTTGGTCTGAAATCATACCCAGCAATGTACTCCAGTTGCTTCCATTCTAGAAACATAGCCCCTAAACTGGCATGTCTCCTACTCAATGCATCAGCCACCGCATTGCCCTTTCCCGGTGTATATGCGATGTCAAAATCATAGGAAGCCAAGAATTCTAACCACCTTTGTTGCCGGAGATTTAGATCCTTCTGGGAGAAGAGATACTTCAACGACTTATGATCTGTGAACAACTCAAATCTTTCTCCCAAGAGATAGTGTCTCCACATCTTCAACGCGAACACGATCGCAGCCAATTCCAAATCATGGGTAGGGTATCTTTTCTCGTGCGGTTTCAATTGCCGACTTGCATAAACTACAACCCTACCACCTTGCATCAATACAGCACTCAGTCCGGTACCACAGGCATCCATGTATACCGTCATCTCTTCATTCCCCTTAGGAATGACTAACACTGGTGCGCTTGTCAACTTGTCCTTTAGACTCTTGAATGCATTCTCGCACCTTTCATCCCAGACAAAAGCTTGATTCTTCTTGGTCAACTGGGTCAATGGTGCTGCTATCTTGGAGAAATCTTGGATAAACTTACGAAAGTATCCAGCTAATCCCAAGAAACTTCTTATGTCCGTTGCATTCTTGGGCGTAGACCAATCTTGCACCGTAGCCACCTTCGCAGGATCCACGGCGATACCATTCTCTGAAACAACATGGCCTAAGAACCTCACTTCCCTCCTCCAGAAGTGACACTTAGAAAACTTTGCTTTCAATTGGTATTTTCTCAACACCTCCATCACTATTCTTAAATGTTCCTTGTGTTCTTCCTCTGTCCTCGAATAGACCAAAATATCATCAACGAACACAAGGACAAACTTATTCAACTGATCTCTGAATACCCTATTCATAAGATCCACAAAATATGCTGGGGCATTGGTCAGCCCGAATGGCATGACCAACCACTCATAAAACCCAAACGGCGTCCGAAATGCCGTTTTAGCTATACTCTCAGCTTCCACTCTAAGCTGATGAAAACCTGTCGCGAGATCCAACTGAGAAAATACTCTCGCGCCACTCAACTGATCGAACAAATCATCTATCCGCGGTAGAGGATACTTGTTCTTCCTCGTCACTTTATTCAACTCGCGGTAGTCTACACACAAACGAAGGGAACCATCCGCCTTGGTAGCAAACACAACTGGTGCTCCCCATTCAGAAACACTCCTGATAAATCCCTTCTTCAAAAGATCGTTGACTTGCACCTCGAGCTCTCGCTGCTCCCTTGGTGCCATACGACGAAGTGGCATCACTATAGGTCTGGCATCTTTCACCAAATCAATACGGAACTCAATCTCTCGATGTGGTGGAAGCTCGGTCACTTCTTCGAAAACATCCGGATACTGGCCAACCACGGGCAAACCTGACAACTCACTAAGCGGAATGTCGAGGGAGTTTAGAAAACTAGCCAATACCCCCTCACTGGGTAGACCACCAAACACTATCCTCCGCCCATCATCCGCTCTAGCTGTCACCAAAAAGCCCTCACAGTCTACCACCACCCCGTATCTTTGGAGCCAATCTACTCCCAAAATAATGCCAAACCCAGTAAATCCCAAAACAAAGCAATCACAAACAAACATGCATCCATGACTCGATAAGACCACATTACGACAAATCATGCTAAGGCTAGTCGAACCACCAATCGGGTTCGTCACTACTAAAGGTCTATCGACAATCTCGGGCTCCAATCACAACCTATCTACCAGGTCACTAGATATGAAAGAACTGGAAGCTCCGGTATCAAACAAAACTCTAACAGAAACATCATAAACAGAAAGCATACATTGAATGACGACATTCTTTCCCTTCTCCGCCGCGGTTGGGGCATTCAACGAAGAAGGAATAGCATTAAGGGCATATGCTTTCACCATTTGCTTTTCTTTGGGGGGTTGCGGACACTTGTCCTTGTGATGTCCCATTTGGCCACAGTTGAAGCACTTCCTATCCGCTGGCTTGGCCCGACAATTACTAGCATAATGGCCCTTCTTAACACAGCTAAAGCACTCAACATCTTGCTTATTCTTTTTCTTCTGGCCATCCTTAGTCTGATTCTGCTTTCTCTTATTCTGGGAACCACCCTTGCCTCCACCACTTGCTTGTGGTTTTGGCTCTTCTGCAGATGCAACCTCAGTCTTCGGCTTAGGGTAGAGACTTTCTGATCTCAATGCTTTCCCTACAATCGATTCAAACGTCTCATCGATGTGGTTAATAAGCCTTTCCCCCAAGTACTGATCCAAACCAGTTATGAATTTCTCATTCTTCTTCTCGGTAGTATCAATAAGAGATAACTCATATTTTGACAAAGTGTCGAATTCAGCAATATACTCCGAGACAGCTCTGCCATTCTGCTTGAGCTCCAAGAATTTCTTAAACAACACTGACTTCTGAGCAGCTGGAATGAACTTCTCGCTAAAGCGGACCTTAAACTGCTCCCAAGTAATCTGATCTTCGGGAGTAGCTGCCTTTATAGCATTCCACCAATTCATTGCCCGCCCTTGCAACTGACAAGACGCTAGCTTTCTCTGCATCGCATCCTCGATGCCCAAATCCTCGAAGATACGTTCGCAACTATCCAACCAATCCTGAACATCCGTAGCCGACTCCGTTCCGTGGAACGGCTTCCCACCAAGGCTAGTATAATCCTTATTTAGCTTGGCGAAGTCGACCCTTGGCGCCCGCACTATTGGACCACCACCATTTCCACCATTGGGAGCTGCCCTCTGCACATCCCTAAGCATCTCCCTCATGAGGTCAGTAAACATCGTCCTCATGTCAACAGCATTCCCATTATTGACTCCCCTACCAGCACTTCTAGCATATCGGCTCATCGTCAATCTGAAAAAGGGAAACGATTAACGACCCCATAGTGGTGCTAGTGCAGTACGACTTCATTCTTATACTACTTATAGTATATATATATATAACTTTTAAAAATCAAAGTAATCACAAATACGCTCTCTCGTATACGTATATTATCTCTCCCTGATAACTTCCCTAGGTTAACTACGCAACCTAGAGCTCTGATACCAAATGTGACAGCCCGCCCCGCACCAGCCTGCATTTCCTCCGAAAGTGCGTTGTACACATGCCCGACTAGTACGGAACGGTCGTCAAAAGAAAGGAAAGAAGGGAATTAACTAACGAGGAACCTGTAGAATGTCTCACAGCGCATGGAATAAAATATAATAATAACATGTTTGACATAAAACAGGTGAGACAGTGCATAAGCTGATAACTAAAATCAACATCAACATCAGAGCAGCGGAAATCCAAGTACAGCTTATTACAACTTTTCCAAATTTACTGTCTCTAAAACAAAAGAAAGCTTAAAGTAGAAGATGCACTACTAATGCCCAAGCAGTGATCTTCAACAACACAGGGAGAATACTATATATACATTACGTGGAAGCCTCATGCTCGTCTCCGGATCATCTACCCGTGCATCACCAGCTAACATGTCTCTAGTCTGCTCGTGTGAGCACCCAGAGTAATAAGAGGAGACATAAAACTCTGGGTCAGACATAAAGCCTGGTATGAGCGATAAGCATCTAAACAGAACAATAACAGGTATACTAAACCATAACTGAACTTGGACCTGCAACCAAAGAGTTAGTACCACATATCGTACAATACTCTAAGGTGCCATAATAAATAGTGTAAGAATACGGGGGTGGGGTGTGCATGTCATAATGATGGCAAACAAATCATCCATAGCAATCATCCTCACGTCTCTCACTCAGTGCGTAAAGCGTACGATGTCCACCACTGTCAATCACTAGACCCATCGAAGTAGTGACGGTGTTCGACTTGTACAAATACTGCTACTACCAAGCTTACCACATGGAGTCATGACCAAATCTTTACAAATGACCCCACTTCATTGGTTTATAGCCCTTTAGTCGTACCTAGGCCACTGTGGCCCTGAATCCGTTCACGTACCTCTCATACATAGAGATCCAAAGTCATAGACATCGATAGCCCCTTGGCACACGTCCCGCAGCAAAGCCCAATCATGAAGCCCACTCATTGGTTCCCAGCTGGATCCTGAGTCAAAGCTCCTCATTTGGACTTCCTTTGCATCTCGGGTTTTGATCGAATTGGAGTTGGTCTTCAAAAGAGTCGTCGCATAGAAGTGGTCCTGAATTCGATTCGGTTCGGATATATGCGTATAACACGGTTCGGTTCGGTGCAATGCTCCATGGTGTATTCCTGAGTGCGGTTCGGTTCGGTGATCCTTCCCCTTCAGACGTCGGTTCGGTTCGGATGTCACGCTCCATTCGGTTCGGTTCGTCCCTCCTGCTCCAGCTTGTCTGCTCCGACCCGATCTCGCTCCCTAGCCTACTCCGATCCGATCCTGCTCCATAGCTCCGATCTGATCCCCCTCGCTTGCCTCCTCCGATCCGATCTCGCTCCCTAGCCTACTCCGATCCGATCCTGCTCCATGGCTCCGATCCGATCCTCTGTCCAACTCCAACTCGAAACAGTGGCCTTCCTTCTTCCCAAACTTCTTTGTGCCAGATTCCAGTTCGGGTCGGATTCCTTGCCCAGCTCCCTACCCGATCCGAGCCCATACCCGATCCGATCCGAAACCCTGCACAACTTTCTGCAACTTTTTCCAGCAACTTGTTTACGCCATTCGACGACGTTTTCGACAAATCTAACTATACTAATCAATCACAAATCATCCCAAACAGTCCTAGCAACATAACAAACTAACCACAAACACCAAAACAATGAATTTACACGTCAAAATGGATCAAATATACCCAAAACCCCATATTTTCCCTTAAGCATGTTTAAGCAAAACTAATCATAGGGTTAACAAAACTTAATCAAATTAAACCAAATTTCTACAAGAGGCATAAAATATTATTTTCGAATTTATAGATATTTTTCCAGAATTTATTAGTGTGTAAATTTGCTAATCTTCACTAATTACCCTTAATTAACTGTAATTAGTGTCAAAACAATGCTAATCACTCACCTTGGCCACAAATAAGATTCTCAGAACTGAAACCTCGCTTTTTTGGGTGAATACTGATGTCTAACAGCAGCTCTAACCTTGCTTTCGTGTTTTCTCTCCTTAATTTGATGTAGATTAAGCCAAAACTTGATTAGAAAGTGATTAGAAGGTGATTTGGGTGTTGGAGGTCATTGCTAGAGTTCCAAGAATGAAAGTGGCAGCTGAAAGAAATGTTTTCTAACCCTAATCAGCCCCTATACATCTCAAATCCTGAAATCCTCTTTGGGCCTAGCTGCTAATTACCCGGTTAAGCCCAATTAAGCTGTTTTTCACCATCTGAAACTTGTTTCAACCATATCTCACAAACGGTGAGTCCGTTTGGCTAATGTGACCACTCTACGGAATTGTAAACCATCATCCGGAGCCAATGGAAGTGGTTTCAGGTCAAAATTCCTTTCCAGTCAAAAGTTATGGCCAAAACAGTACCAACTAGGGGTAAAATGGTCATTTAAAAATCGACAAAAATCATGAACATGGGAAATGACCCCAATAGTCGTCTCCCAAAGTTACATGACCATACGACTTCGTATGTGAAAGAAATAAATATTCTACGATCCTATGATGCGTAGAATACGGGTCGTTACACATCATGAATAGAAAATAGAGCTTCTTTAATTTCTGAAACATCCACTGTTTTCAATAGAAATTGCTAGCCTTCTGAGTTGATGGTAGATACAGGATGGAACATTGGAAATCAAGTCTGATTCGGTCCATTAAACATTTCATTAAAATATTTGATGGCTTCTATCTCAAAATCCTCTGGTTTGAAACACAGATTATCATTTTGATCAATCAGAGCTCTAACGTGATTAAGAATCTCCTGCTTGACATACGAGAATAAAAAAATTGGAGTTAGTATCCCCTTGTTGAAGCTAAGACACCTTAGCTTGTTCTTTAAAGCTACTGAAATGAAGTAGTTGAAAATTTTGAAACTCCTTAGCTTGCAGATAACTGTCATACAACAAAATGTCTTCAGGATGTAAATCAATTTCTTTCTCCAGCTGAATGGTAATCTCTTCTGCTTGCTTGAGGTTTGTAGAATTTCTCTCCCTTAATCTATTCTAGTTTTTAAGCTTCTTTTTGCAATATTGAAGGTTTTGCATAAGTTGATAGCTGTGAAATCCCCAAACATATGAATTCAAACCTTTTTGTATGACCTCATTATATCCTGCTAAAAATGGCCAATCATTTATGAATCTAAAAGGAAAACCTTTTGAATTTTGGATTGGAATTAATTCTAGAAGAATAAGACTATGATCACTTGATTTTTGAGAGTATGTCAAAGCTTTCATATTCAAAAACAGGTGCAGACAGCTGTTATTAACCAAAAATTTATCAACATGAGTAGCAATTCCTCTTCTACGCCAAATAAAGAGAAATCCCAATGGTTTAATTTCAGTTAAAGTTGTTTGTATCATAAATTTCTGGAATTCTCTGAAATGTTGGTAAGGAATAGGCCATCTACCTCTTTTATCATTTGGAGATAAAACATTATTGAAATCTTCCATCAAAATCCAGGCATTGTTAATTAAACTAGATTCAACTACCAATATTTGCCATAAGATTTGTCTATCAACAGAAGTATTACTTGCATAAATCAATGAAAAAGTCATATCACAACCCCCTTTATTATAAGCTTTCACTGTCATATGCTGAAATGAAGAAGATTCCAATAATACATCCCATACATTAGAATTCCATAAAAGCAGTATTCGACCTCTTGAATCAGCTGAATTGTTAGTAAGAGATTTTCATGAAGAAGGTAGTAAGGAACCAAATAAAAGTATATTAGCATTAGAAAGTTTATTTTCAACTAAACCAACAATAGCTGATTTAGTTTGATGTAGAAGACTGATCACTTCCTTCATACGAGTAGTGCTCAATCCTCTAACATTCCAGCTTAAAATTGTCATTTAATGGTTGATGAGCTCCTTAGATCTCTTTTAGGAGGAGCAATAAAAGAAGTCTTCGTACCACCCTTTTTACCTTGCAAGTAATCTGTGTTGTATCAATAAACCCAAAAGCATCAACCTGTTTACCTTTATCATGTTCTTAACCTTGTCTAATCCTTCAATTATATCAGCTACTGCATTCAAATCATTAGGGATTATGTTTTCGGGCAGTTTTGTATTAAGAAAAGAGAGATCATATAACTTTTCTGATGCAGATTGGACTGGATCTGTTGAAGAGCCACCACCCATATCTTCAGCATTGTTTTCATCAATTTCATTTTGAATGTCAGGAGGAATCCATCGAGGATCTCTAGTAACCTCATGTGTATCATCATCATGACCAAATAAATGACATTGCGAGCATTTCTCAGGTATAAACTCATATTCTACTGAAATACTTAATTTGATACCATTATGAAGTTAAATTGGTAATTCAGTTTTAAGATCAGTTTGAGTGTCAATTGAAATAAGCACTATTGCAAATTTTGTAAATCGTTTCTCTGCAGTATTCTCATCAATCGGTAATAGAGTTGAAATAAAATTGGCTATCATTTGTATAGCATCTTTTGTCCACAGTTCTAAAGGTAGATCAAGCAATCTAACCCAGATCTGAACAATATCACATTGTTTTTTACTAAAATCATAACCAGGACACCATGCTTCAACAAATAGTAGTCTACCAAAATATGAATATATAGAACATTCAATAATACAAGAATAGTCTCCCTTACTTTCAAACTGAACAACAAAGTTTAAACTAGGAGAAACATGAACATTGAAGGTACCAGATAGTTTCCAAACCCTTGAAACATATTCCTTCAGCTTAATAGTAGATAGGCGAAAATGAATCGGTTAGGGCAATAGTATATATCCAAGCTATTTCTAATTTGTTATAAATATTTTCAGGAATGGCAACAAAATCAGAAGACGGCTTCACAAAGTTCAAACTCCTATTACTCGATTCATATTGATTCTGTTTTTGATTATTATTATAAGAAGGCAATGGTTTTACTTGAGGATTTGCATTCATTGATGAGGACGATGCATTAACAAATGAAAAACGAGGTTGCGATCGTGATGGAGGAAATCGAGAGTTAGTTACAGGGGCAGAGCTGTCTGCCATTAAAACGGAAAACAGTTGGAATATATATATATATATATACACACACACATACATGCAAATATGTAATGTTTACATATGATTTATTTATATACATATTATTATGCATATATGTATACATATACACGTAAACACTTACAAATTTACATATAAGATAGCTATTAGGACATGAAATAAAATACAAAATGGGAACATGATAAATGTTGATCATTGGATCTTAATCGTTGTTGAATTGGAGGCGCTCTAACGGTTGACACCTATTGCATCACCACTTGTGTCATCTATTTATGTCCAAATACACTTTCCTTTTACATTCATTTATACTATGGCAATATAGCATTAATGTAAGCACGTACACTCCCATTGTTTTTTTTAGCAAGATACATTCCCATTGTTATTAGACATTAGTATATCATCAATATGTTTACAACCCTTACTAATCACATAACATTTGACAATTGTGATATAAATTAGAATTGTAATTAATATTATTTATAAAAATAATTATTATGTTATTATAAAAATAATAATACATAAATTATGTTTACATTTACTACAAGTAAAATTAATATTAAAATATATAAATAAAATATGTTTTTTTATTTTCAAAATAAAACCCATTAAATATGATATACTATATTGATACAGTTTTATTCACAATAATATAAATGATCTAGTGCAACTTTAATAGTTTGCCATCCTACCCTGCTGCATATGCACCTGATCTAAAAGATGATTCAACCACTTTCATCAAGACATGAAAGACACAAACTTTTATAGTGAACTGAAGTTACGTATGTAAAGTATAGGTCAATGCAAGGCAATCAAGTTAGAGATTTATTCATGTTACTTTAATGTACGAAACTGGGCTCTTAATGAATATTTAAAACGAAGAGTGAATCAATAGGTAGCACGGAAAGATAAAAGGTTCATCTTGCAGCAAATCATATACACAGATGGAAACATTGATTTATATGAAAATGCTCTTTTCATCAAAGACCACTAACTTAAATAAAAACTTATATAGTGCTTTCGAATGAGATTCTAAATATTATGCATTTGAACCCTCTCAAGACATCAAAATAAGCATTCTACAGCTCTGTGTGTGTGTGTATGTGTGTGTGTATGTGTGTGTGCGCGCGTGTGTGTGCGCGCGTGTATATATGTATGTGTGTGTGTATAAGATACACATATAGACACTCTATCTTTTTTGGTAAAATCGTTTTAAGGCATGTTGCATATATTCATTTTGGTCAACATAAAATGGATGGTTGTCTTTTTGAATGGAGAAATTAGTGAAACAACTTGGGCAATCAATCTATGAGCTTAACCATTCTTCTTATCCATGGTATCATAGATTTTATTATGTATGTGCATCATTTGGCTAGGAGAAGAACAATATGTATGATGTTCTGTATCACAAGTTTAGTGAGTAATATTATTTTGATTTTGTATGTTGATGATATATGGATGCCAACAATGGACAGGTATACTATCGAGATAAAGATATTTCTTTCAATGATTTTGAAATAAAATATTTTGGTGGTGCTTCTTTTATTCTAAGGATCCATACAAGGTTTTAAATCTTATATATCAATCGCGTTTTGTCTCAGGAATTTTAGAGACTTGATCTCGTATTGGGAGGAGATCTCGAATAAGATGAGTCTAACTTGAAGGATTTGTCTCGTATTTCCATCTTGGGTTTGAAAGCTCATATATGAACAATCTCGGTGTATATAATATGTTAAAAACTGATATTCTTACATAATAATTTTTATGAATGGTATTATAAAAAATAAAAAACCTTAAACTTGAATTTCACAATGATCTTATTGTTCTTAGTTTACGAAAGACCAAGTATTTTCATAAATCATAATATGCTTAAAATAAAAAATAACATTATACATATATATTAGTACTTACAGATTATGATCCATGAACATGAATTATCGTCAGACATAGAACATAAAAAATACCTAAAACATTGAATAGTTCAGCATAAGTAGAACATAAAATACATAATTTCATAGCTAACATGCATGTAAAAAATGATGAATATAAAAATCATAAGCTTTCTAGAACATGAATATACAATATGGTCATTTAACATAAAAAAATAAAATAGCAGGGGATTATCGTGGCTAGATTTGACTTTTTAAATTGTTTTGGTTCAGACACATATTTGAATTTTAACCAGGAAAACCAATATCTCGACCAATGTTTCAATATCTCGTCTCGATTCATACTTTCGATATTGCAATATCTCGAACGATATATTCGAAACGAGATTTACATTGATATTTGTTGTTTCATTTCGGAAGGAGCCCAAAATGAAATCTCGAACGAGATTTTGAGCTATATTTTCGAGATCTGAAACAGTGGATCCATATATACTATTATTATTCATATGGTGCTTTTGAATGATGATAAAAAGAGCTAAAGAAAACTGTTGTGAAGATATGGCATGAAAGATTGAAAATGAAGTGATCCTTTTTTGGTAAATGAGATAAAAATTTATTTCAAACGGTGTCTTAAGAACATCATTGAAGCTAAAGAAAAATAGAAAATTCCTCATGCACATGGAGAATTTAATGCATGCTTAGATATGTACACATTCAAGCATTGCGTCCATTATTGGTGTGTTGAGTATATATCTTAGTGATCCCAAAAGTGGATCGTTGGAAAGTGCAACCAAGGAGTTAGAAGATCTATAAAGGAGCAAAAGAGTATACTCTCTCACACATAAAGTACCGAATCAAATAAAATCATAAGGCATTATGAACCGAATTGTTAGATGCCAAGAGAACAAAAGATCCACTTCAAACCACATTTTTCTGTAAGCTAGTGGAGCTATATTAAGAGAAAAGTGTCATGCAGATGCTTATGGTCTTATCCACAAATAGTATTTTTTGGCTTGTTAATGAGACATCAAACTATGACAATTGCTATGAATTTTACCCCAAAGCTACGTAATGTTGAGGTAAACAAAAGACCAATGAAGTTATATTAAGACAAGCATATTTTCTAAACTGGTTAGAACACTTAGACATGGTGCAAGAAGTCACGGGTTTGATTCCTGCCTTGTATGGTCAAACTCACATGCCATGTAGTACGTTGTATACTACTTAAACTTGCATGTAAAGGACCAATTTCAAAATAAAATAAAATAAGGGACAATAAATAACAGGACTGAAATCCATATATAATATTAAAACAAACTCTGTACAGTAATCCACCTATAAAAGAACTATAAGTCATGAGCATGTTGCTTAAATGAATGTGCATATTCTATGTAATGATATTTTGGCTCATGTGAAGTTTGTGTTTATTAATGTCACATTGATCTACGCTTCAGTTATGAACATATTCAATACTTCATTTATTTTTTATCAAAACAAAATTTCTTTTCTTTTCTTTTTTTTTGTTTGTGTGGGGGGGGGGGGGGGGGGAGGGTTACTCTATTAGTTCAATCATTGAAATCTTGATGTCGCTAAAGTATGACCAGTTGAAAATAAATATGCATCGATCAAATTGCATGTTATATTCATGTTACATATCCATGACTAATTTATCATTAGTTATACTGATATATATAACAATTGATGGCTTTCATTATTGATAACGAAGGTTGATTTGATCCGAACACAGTCAACGGACAAAATTATTCTAGATTACTCTTATAGTATGAAATATATAGCAAGGTTTAGAAGCACATAGAGTTAAACATATTTATTACGTTATGCGTGCGGCTCAGGAGGTGATTGTTGGAATTGATTGTTGGAAACTACGCAAGTGTAGAATAAAATTTGCTGTTGTGTGTAAGCCTGATTAAAGTACTCAAATCATGGAGTAAACTTGAAATGTTTAACGGTATAATTGTCAGGGTATTATTATGTAGATCCTGAAGTGTCATTTTAATTTGTTGAATGGCGAAGCTAAAAGTCTATTATAGATAAAGAGTTATGGATCTCAAATTACACAATCTTTAGCCATTTTCTTAACATATTCAGCGGAGATAATTTCAAATTTAGATTTTATGTCAAATTGGAATATCAAATCAGTTCTTCTACTTTGTTATTCATACCATGTATGACATAAACAATATTAGTTACTTTCCATGGACATTTTGTCAATTAGACCAATATGGATAATATTTCATAATTAGGGTTTAATGATTAATCAAACTTAAAAGTCTATAAAATAATACCGGATCAGTCAAACAGTGGCAATGCCATACCCAACCAACATCTACCGGCGGCAAAATCACAGCGGAAGGAACATTAGCCAGTTCAGCGGCCAGTGGCATCCACAATTTTTCATATCTACCAAAATCAAAGCATAAACATAAATTCAACAAATCATGACCATCAATTTATATAAACAAATAAAAGCTAACCTTCGGATGGACTGATAAGTTGGTACTAAAGGGTAGGCGGCTAACCGTCGGAGAAAGGAGACGTGAGAGCGGGCGGCGGCGACGAGATCGAGAGATAATTGGATCGCGTCAGGATTGTTGGAATCCGACCCAGTAAGACTTTTCAGGTTGTCAGACACAGATGAGTTCGCGTTTATGCTCCGACCTGACATTGAAAAGTGTTATACTTGGCACTGTGGTTGAAATAGCGATTCCTGCTTGCTGCGTGCAGACATAAAACACTGTTGGCGGGTATTTTTTATATAAAGTATTTTCTTTGATTTGGCCTGTTTTAAAACCTTATTACTTAAATTGTCGTTTGAAATTCTAACACTACATAGAGAGAACAACCATAAAATCACCATTTTATGGTTGTTCTCTCTCCTTTATCTTTAATTTAGCCTGTTTTTTGTTTTAAAACCTTATTACTTAAATGTCAACTGGAAGGACATTTGACATACCGCTACCGGACAACATTTTAAATTTCATCTCAGACTCAAAACAGAAGCAGACTCTATCTCCCTCCTCACTTTACCATCTTCCACGAAACATGTAAACTAAACTTCGCCCATTTATACCCCAAAAACATAAATCTATCAAACTTTCAACGATTTCTACGCCAAATCAAAGCGTGGCTAGTTTCTTAACTCAGGAAGTTCCTATAGGTATCAATTTTACAATCAATCTCCTCTTTGTTTATAAAATATGGTTTTGTTAAATTAGAGAAATTTACTATTTTGAAATTGTATTAACAGTTGTTTGATTCTAAAATTCATAAATTAGTTGATTTTACATTGTTTAATATAGAAATTATTAACACTATTAACTTTGTAGCTGAATTTGAAATTGTTGATTAGCAAATGGTTGAATTGAGAAATTACAAATTTGAAATTGTTAACATTTTATGTGAATTACTTTGAAATGTTACATGGACCAATCGAAGATGATATATTATATTTGCAACAACGTCATCAATAAAGCAACAATGTTTTGATGACGGTAGTGCATCTTTTACAAATATATAGTGATGTTGGTTATACGTAGGGTTGTCAATGAGTCGGGTTGGGTCGGGTTCGGGTCGGGTCAAGTCGTATTCGGGTTAAGTTCGGGTCGTGTCAGCTCAACCCGTTTATTAAACGGGTCGGGTTCGGGTCGGGTCATTTATAATCGTGCGGGTTTCGGGTTTGATTCGTGTAACCCGTTAAGAAAAATATTTGTATAAAAAGATGAAAACATGAAATTAGGGTGTTGTCGTCATTCACTTGTTGCAAGCAAGATGAGAATAAAAATGTAAAAAAGTTGTTAATATGGGAATAAACATGAAAACGTGAAGGAGTGAATCAGTGAATAGGTAGAACCACAGAAATTAGAATGATTGAATGAGTGGCGATTTGGTAATTGGTAAATTATGGTAAAGTAGCAAATGGGTAATGGACTGGGCTGGGCCTATGTTTTGTAGATTGTAGAGCAATAAAAATATGTTTTATATTAAATGGGTCATGACGGATCAGAAACGGGTTCACGGGTCGGGTCGGGTCGGGTCAACCCGTTTGTTAAATGGGTCAGAGCGGGTTTACCCGAAATTGACCGTTTATAAATGGGTCGGGTAGGGTCGGGTTTTTTTCGTGTGGGTTACGAGTCGTGTTTCGGGTCGTGTTAGAAATTGACTGCCCTAGTTATATGTAATACTTATATTTTGTTGTTTTTTTATTGTGCAAAACTCTAGCTATGATTATTTGTCACTTACACCCGTTGATGACAGTGATTTCCTCTCATTTCGTCGTACTAGAGTTAATAAATCAGTCGGCTTACGCGATCTTTCAATTGGGTACACCCAACTGGATCTTCATACTATCACTGCTTTGATGGATAGATAGAGGCTGGAGACATCTACATTCCACTATAGAGCAAAGGAGATGACCATCATGTTGGCGATGTTATCTTGCTTGGTATAACCATAAATGGTGCTCCCTTGAGCAAAAAGAGCCAAGAGATTAATTGAAGAGTGTAAGAATCTCTTAGGTCTATCGCCTCATGTCGAGCAGTGATGGGGTGACGAGATGATGGTTACCATTTTGTTCAAAGATTAGCTTGTAGAGGACGTCGTAGTAGATGTCTTGCAAATCCGAATTGAGCAACGCACTTGAGCTGTTATGTTGCATATCATATGTGTCTGATATGTGAACACTTGAAAGATACATGTATGTCCCAGATGGTCTGAATATATATAACTACTCCTTTTCTATGAATTAGAAAAGTCTTTACTGTAAATTATGTTGCTAGTGCACATGTGTGTAGTATGCAGGTCGAATACAGAGAGGAAAATTAAATTCTATTACTTATGCAATTTTGTGGGAAAGTTCGACGAATTTTGAGGAGGTGATTTGAAAAAATAGTATTGAATTTGCTACAAATTCAAACTATATCGGATCTATATTAAATCCAATAATTAGCTAAGAAAAATAACTAAGAGAAAAGCAAGTAAAAGAACTATTGAATTTTCCACAGATTCGAACATAATCAGATCTATATAAAATTAATAACTAGTAAAGAAAGACAAAAGGGAAAACAAGAATTGCAAGAAAAGTAAAAGTAAATAGCAAGTGGTAATTCAGGCAAACCTAATTGATAGCTAATGCCAACTTATCAGACTTAAGAGGAGTATACAAAAAGAAGAAAAATAATGATCAATTCTTAGGTGAAATTTATAATGCATTTACATGGATATTTATATGTCAAATTTGCTAACCTAAACCCTAATTAAATCTCGATCAAATCTTGATCAAATCATGCAATATTTTGGTTTCATTAGGAATTATTTCTTCTTCCTTCATTGACATGTATATATGATATATGTATATTTCTTCTCCCAACTTTTTTCTTGATTCTAAAAAGCAACTTGATGTGAGAACTTCATTTACAAGTCTTTGTAAATATGGCAAGTTGATCTCTATTTTTGCCTATTTTTCATTTTTTTTATGACTGCATGTGAGTTGGTTGCTTATCTTAAAAGTAACAAAATAATACTCAAGTAATATTTATTTATATACCAAAAGACAAAATATAAATGCATAAAATAAACGCATTTCCATGTTTATCAAATACCTGCATACTTATATTTTATTCATCCTCGAGCAAGACAAAAAATGGGGAATTAATTAAACTAGGTAGGTCACACTTTTATGGGAATTATGCTTGCATTTAGCGTATGCAATAAGACGTCAAACCTCAAGGTGTCCTTAGTAGGACGAGTGGTGTCTCGTAAAGGTTTCAACGAATATTACCCACAAAATTCAAATGCAATATGCTATGGTTCTAATACAGCTACATGAATGCAACAAATATATAAAAATGAAAACATGACATATTTTAGAAAAATTGCAACATAGTAGTTTACAAAATGAAGTCAACCTCTAGAAATTTTTGTTCCTTAACTCATCACAAATTTCCAACAAAATTCAAGTTTTTCTCTATTAAATTCTAGTTTGGCGAGTTGATTCAGTGATAACATAGTACAACCATGAAATAAATTATTTGTTTGCTTTAACAGTTTGCAAAGTGGTAATTTTATTTCCTTTTATATAACTATTCAAATTGATAAAGTCAAGAAGTGTTTGGGCATCAATTGCTTACTTTCTTTATAAAAATAAAAATTTATAACTAATTATATACACTTACCTTAAAAGGCCAAGGTATATTATCCATACACTACCTCGCGGGCTTACGTGAGAGTTAGACCAACGCTGGATATATCAATAAGGTATCGATAATCCTTATGTGTCCAACTCATAAAATGGGACAAAGGTATACAACTCATGCACTGCCTCGCGGGTTTACGTAAGAGTTAGGAAGGAGCTTGGCGGGTTTGCATACCATTACTAGACTAGCAATGTTTGATACCCTTGGGTTATTAAGTGTTTTTTAACATATGTAGAGAGAGTCGTGCAAATCCACCTTAACAACATTTAGCTTTAAATACTTGAAAAGTAAACGCATGTACTTTAAATCCACCACTCATTAAACAAATATTACAATTTAAAATAGACTTCATATCCATCACCTAAGAATCTCCCCATATACTAGTTACACTGTTATGGCTTGTAATTCAACTTTTCATTATTTTTCTTATTTGATCTTTGCAGAGAAAAAATATTATCACCAGTGACTGAAAATTGTTAATTAACTTCATTGTACCAATCTAAAATGAGTCATGTTTGAGTGAAAAAATAATATGACATGTTACTACAACATAAAATGCATGAGGCTACTATTTAAGTACATGACAGTGGAAAGAAAAGAAATTTAAAGAAAAACAAAAGGAATGCAATGCAGACTTTCTCATATTTAGGTCAAAACAGTATCCTCATTGTAAACACGTTTCCTAAATGTGAAAGCGAGTACCTAAAGATGGATTAAATGCAAAATGATTTGTAAAATAAAATGCAGTTTAACAACTATATGTGAATATGGATCATATAAATATTAGGTCTATGAAGATGATAAATGTTTTGTAAAGAATGATATTTCCCTTCCCACTCCCCCCTCCACACTGCCACTATCAAAAACTATGCATAATGATTTCCTATTAGATTTGCGAGGTACAACAGGTATGTCAATGAATTCTGAAATAAAACCCTTCCTATAAAAACTTTTTCATCGTGATGATTTGTACCATTTGGATGAAGATTGTCATAACTCCATAAAATGGAATGTTTAACCATGATTTTTGTGATGAAATAGGACTAAGACTATCTACAGGCATTCCGTAGATTCATTCTTATCATTTAAGAAATCGATCTCATCATCAAAACGTTCTTAAAAAAATATACCAGACACTTTTATTGAAGTGCGAGAATCCTCTGAAAGGATAAATCTGATTTATCATCTATAATTGTTTCCATTATGTTGTTTTTGGTTGATTTTTAAGACCAAAGATATTCAATTTAAAGTTTAGGTGACCAAAAGATAATCGAAGTTAGTCCCTACTACAAATTATGATAGCATTTGAGCTGGATTAAGAAAGGACAACCTAGTATCAATGGAATTTGACTGTTAGGATTTGAATCCGATTCGGTTTCTAAAATTATGAAATCTATAGGGAGTAGAAATGTTCAGTTTGGAACAGCACATCTTAACAATGCCCAAGGGATTTTTGACGGATCGATTGGCTAGTTGAATTGTGATGTTCATGGGTTTTATACCCTTAGTCCTAGTAGACGAGACATGGTGTAAGACAAAAGATTGACACTACCACCAAGATCAAGTAAGGCATGACTTATGTGAACTTGGGTCCTTATCTTGACTGAGGCACAACTCTGAAGGACAGAGATACTAGTCGTAGTCAGAAACGAGATTTTTGGAACATTAGTGGCTCGTTTTTTAGTACGAAGCTCTTTGAGATCTTTCGCGTATTAGGGGATTTGCTCAATGGTATTGAGGATTGGTATACTGACTCGAATTTGTTTGAGGATTTCAAGAATGTTTTTCGAAATTTGCATATTTTTTCTTATTGTTCAGTCCATGAGGATACGAAGCTACTGGTTTATAGACTCTTTTAGAATTTTGATCGTTCGAAGAAGAAGGTGTCGCTATGGGAAGTGAAGGTGCTAAGGATGTGGAAGATGAGATTGCTAGCATTAGTTGTTAAGGATGTGTTGGGTTTGCCGACATTAAAAGAGGAAATATTAGGATTGCCAACCTTAAGGAAGATGACGATTTTGAAGGTTTAGAAAAATTGGCATTAGAAACCATTAAATGGATGTTAAGCTTTTGAATTGGGGTTGAATTCGAAGGGTTGTCGAGAATACATTGTTGTCAATCCTCTTTCCAGGCATTAAAGTGGTGATAGCATTAACTATATTATAGGTTTCGTCATCACAGGAATTCACATTATAAGAACTATATTTTGGATTCACCTCGGGTGGACTAGGAAATTTTCCTTTCTCGTTATTTTTCATTAACTCCTTCATTATGTTCATCATTTGTTCAATATTCACATCTTGGTTATTTATTTGTTTCTCTAACTGAACAATTTCTTGTGAAATTTGAGAAGATAGAGGGGCTGAGACGATGGTCGAAAGTTAGAATGCTTATATGGTTGACTCAACGGCTTGGATTGAGGTGCAACTTAAGAAGCTTAGGGACTAAGAAATGGAGCTTAGTAATTCATATTTGGAATCATAGGTTGCATGTGACATGGATTTGCTGAAGGATTAGGATTGGACCAATAAAATTTTGGATAATGCCAATTAGGGTTATACATGGAAGAGTAAGGACTTGAAACAACCCAAAACTTAGGTAGTCTTAAAATGACTGAAGTCATTTTATCAACAAAATTGATTTCTATCCATAAGGATCGCAAACAGATCTGGATACATACAATTATTTTCGTAGTTGGATAAGAATATGAGATAAGATGTTATATTTTAAATCTCTGAAAATTTAATGAATAGATGATATCATCAACTTGGATATTATATCCAATAATTAAATTATGGATTTAAATAGAGAATTTAGCAGTTTGATAATATAATAAGTATTCAAGTAAGTACGGAAATGATAAGAAATTAATTTAAAAATTTTATATAGTGATAACATATCAATGGTGAATAAGTTTTATAAAGAAATGTATTTGACCTCAAAATATAGGAAAAATGGGTATTACTTTACAGGTAAAATCCTGAATTTTATAAATAATGGATAAATATTATTTAACAAGGTTTAAATGAATAAATAATCATGTTTTTATTATTTAAAAATATTAAGAAATTTATTTGTAAATTTTGTTTACCAGTATAAATAGTTTACGAAAAAACAGAAAATATGACTGATAAACGAGTTCTGGTTTCTCAATGGTTTGACGAATGGAAGTTGCACAAAAATGTAACATATACGTATATAGACATATTTGTATGATAACATAACCACAAAATATTATTAAGTTGATTAATTAAGCTAAGAAGCGACAAGAAAAGTTAAGCATAAGAAGAAAAAGAGAGTTTACTTTCATTAAACTAATATCACTCCCTAAACATCATTACTCTTACACACCATCATTGCACTTACACACACCACACCCTTACACTTTATTTGAAACACAAGGGAGGAGAAGGTCGGTCGGAGGGGGGTGGAGGGGTGCTTTGGTAAATTCCATCCAATATTTTATTTCTAAGATTTTCATATAATTACCCATCCATTTTCACTCATTTCTTTACCAAAATTATACTCTTCTTCTCTTTTCTTTAAGCTTTTATGAAAATTATTAACCAAAGCCTAGAAAAAAATTAGCTTCTTTCCTTACTAACTTTT
The DNA here is from genome assembly GCA_030737875.1 of Allium sativum. Taxonomy (NCBI): domain Eukaryota; kingdom Viridiplantae; phylum Streptophyta; class Magnoliopsida; order Asparagales; family Amaryllidaceae; genus Allium; species Allium sativum. The sequence continues at coordinate 559,223,750 of CM060919.1, read as the reverse complement.
TCAAGGTTACATAAAAAGGGAACCTTCTCAAACTCATCCAAAGTTCTTATATCATCATAAGCTTCTATATCAAGTTTGAAGTCAAGTCAAGAATCTTGGAGCAGCCATTTAATTTAGGTCGAGCCTAAGAAGGAGTGAAGGAGCAAGTTTGAGTTGCTTCGATGTGACCGTAGTCGGAGGTATCAACTTTTTTAAAGTTACATAAGAAGGGAACCTTCTCAAACTCTTCCAAAGTTCTTGTATCATCATCAGAAGCTTCTATATCAAGTTTGAGGTCAAGTCAAGAAGCTTGGAGCAGCCATTTAATTTAGACTGAGCCTAAGAAGGGCTAAAGGAGCAAGTTTGAGTTTTCGATATGACTGTAGTCGGAGGTATAGAAAATTTTAGAGAAGTTAAAAACCAATAAAGGTAAGAAACTAAACTTAAATGACCCTAATTACAAATAAGTAAATGGTAGAAATTTAAGTTGAATATATGAAATTTATGTTTTAAATTTTGGAAGTTTATGAAATAAATTTTATAAATCATTTAAAAAGTTTTAAAGGTGATTTAAGTTGAATATATGAATTTTGCAATGATAGAAAAGTCGTCTTAATGAATTAAGCTTAAAACGACACTTTTACAACACTTTTTCAATAACGGTCGAAACTAAAGTTTAAACTTAATAAATCCTCTCCAAATATTTAATGAATGTTTTTAAATGATTATTGAAGTAATTTGGAAAATGTTTTGAAGATCTAGATATAAACTGAAGATGTTAGATAATTAACTCATATCAAAAGGCTATAATAAGCAACGATTTAATCTTAGCTCTAATAAGCCTGGTTTTCAATTTTTAAGATCCGAAAGTGGGTATTTAACGAATACATGTTCAGGAGAAACCATTGCTTTGGCTACCTGTCCCTTTCCTGGGCAAGGACTAGATAAGGTTGAAATATCGGAAATGAGTTAAGTATAAAAGATCAAATTTTCTAAAGATAAATAAATTGGATCTCTTCGAGGTGAAATATTGTATTTAATATCTAATTTCGAGGAGGGAATCCTTACTATCCATAAGAATTTATAAGGTGTTTACACCATTATTCAACCGATAGTTAGTATTGAACATGGAAATTGATATTGAGTACGGTAAGTATGATTTCTTTAGATCCATTAAACTAAAATGAATTTACCATCCAAATGACATAATGAATGAGTATATCCCTGAAGAATATCTGAAATCACACATCCTTAAAATATGCTTTATGAAGTTGTGAATTAAGAAATGAAGAACATGCCTGAACTAAGAAATGAAGAGTAATTAAAAGTTACACATCCTAGGATGTTGTATGAAGTAATGAATTAAGAAATGAAGAACATCCAATACCCAAAACTACTTAAATTATATTTTTGCAATGATTGATTCAAGGAGACCAATATCAAATTTTAGGTGATTCTTATCTGAAAACCACTTTGGGTCAATTAAACATTCCAAAGTATCGAACATTGAAGAATAATAGAGATTAAATAAAGAGGTGCTATCACTGACCCTCGGGGGATTTTCCATATACGAATCTTAGGGGTGGATTCGGTACAGTACCTGAACTTTGTATTTAAAACCATTATTGAAACCAACTTATATGGTAATAGAAAAAAATCAAACCATTACCAACCAAAGGAATCGGTTACCAATAGTTCGGCTTATGGTTGGTAATGGTTGGTAGGGGTCGTTAATAAGTTTTTGTCGTTTACTAGTACAAGATCTTTCTATTTACAATATTTCGCATTAAAATATTAAATATTAAAATTGATTTTTTGTTATTATATTATTATTTATCTATCTTATTTTACATAGTCAAACATGCAAGAAAACATTATGGTTGAACTAAAATATCATATAAATTATATTGTTTATGAGATGTATGATAAAAATTCCATTCAATCTTGTATCCTAGTAGTATTTTCCTTGGTATTTTATTAAATCATTACATATTAGAAGTTCGTTGTTATGTAATAAACATATATGGTGACATATAAGAATATACATATGTACTGTTTAAGATATGTGGTACCACTTTCGTTGGTAGCGGTTGGTAATGGTTGGTAAGTGGTAATATGGTAAAAACGTCCAACGAATCTATAGCGATTCTGCATTTAGATCTTTTATTGATTTGTCCAAAACCAGGACGATTTATATGAACGAATGTCTAAAGTTGCATTTCTAATACACATTTGTTGATCTCCATGAATGTACATCAGTTATGGAAAAGAAGACGACTTCTCTTAGCTTAACACTCTTTTATGAGATGTACGAGCTCAAGGGTTGTACATTAGTAAAAATCAATGGCGTGTGTTAGACTTGGCAATGTATCATTTGAAGTGAAGAACATGCTTAAAGAAAGGTAATCGTAGACCTCTAAGCCTCATCAATCGTGTTGGCAAAAATCGGAAATGCAGTGAGGTCAGCTTGGGTAGCACACATAAGATGACATTTATTACCTTTCTAGACTACTCATTATATGTCGAATTGTAGTATATGCTAAAAGGCCCTGGAGGATCAGGTCGGTTGCGACCGAGGTGATAATGTATTCGGTAGTGCAGTGAAACACCCCACCTCCATTAGGGTCACTCTCAAAGGGAATGCCCTAATTTTGGTGGAGGTTTATAAGTATAAGTCACAGATATACAAGACAGATATAAGAACACATATTTTTGAACAGCGGAAAACAACAAACTTTTATTTCATTAAAATACGTGTTACACCAACCATGCCATAATTGTCTTACAATACTTCCAAAAACATAACATTTTCATAACGGTCTTGATTACATCATTTAAAGAAGCATAAAGAAAACATAAATAAACTGCAAAAGTCCCATAGTTGTTGTCCAAAGCCATAGTCCAAAACGAAAAGATCCAAGCAATACATTCTTTCTCTTCAAGCTGGATATGAAGGCTGGTCAAGCTGCGGTATTCCCTCCTTGTGGACCTGGGGGGGAAACGGAAGAAAAGAAGACGAAAGAAAAGTAGAGTCAGACATAAAGCCTGAGTAAGTCTAGGACTATTCAGTCTATGAATAAAGAACTGGGTATGATAAGTATAAACTAGAAATGGGGAAAGCACCATATACTTAGTTAAGTTGTCTAGGGTCGAATATACTATCGTACCCCATATCAATCTCTGAACCCATATAAACTAGTTCCCAACTGGCACCCCATAATCAGGGTGAAGTGATCCATTTTATGATGATCGGCTCCTATTCGCATAGTTACATGTGTCTTACGGCCCCCGATGTTGTAGTTACCTATGCTGGTCCCACCATGGGGTGTATCAAGTCCCATGGCGGCGGCCTGACACAACCCTAGAATGCACAAGTATGCTACTGGTGCCCAGTGCCTTATTTTTCTGCGCCGGAGTGAGTGCATGCCCACACCCCGTTAGAACCTACACTGCTGCACCACCGCCGTCGATTTGACCTCTTACAGTCAGCCCAGTAATTATGCTCCACCCTGCCTAGTTTCAGGGTATCATGATACCTTATAGGGTTACTGCTGAAAAGGGTCCCCCGCTACTAGGTTTTCTATTTCTAGCCAACATGCTAAGTTGGTTAAGTGTTTTATAAACCTAACCCCCAATCAGTCTGTTTAGTTTAGCATGTTCCATCTTGATTAAGTATTAATATAATTTACTTAATCCTATCAATCCTGATTCAGCCTTAATTGTCTTATTAAAGCCTTGACCTCTCACATTAGACAGGTATTGTTGTGGCTGCCTGTTGCCGGTTGGGTCCGGGCAGTCTTACGCCACAACTCAGTCTAACCTCGGGTCCTTATTGGGCTCCATGTTTAACCACCCACATTGGATAGGTATTGTTGTGACTACTGGACAGCCGGGCGGTTCCGGGCAGGTTTACATCACAACTTAATCCAACATCGGGTTAAACACATCGTATTTTCTACATTTACATATTTTGTCTTTCTTCTTTTTATATGTAAATATTTGCGGCCCATTATTCAAAATCAATTTAAGCTAATGGTGTAATGGTTTACACCAATCATGGGCCCAACCCATTCTTGAATTTGGGCCCATCTACTTTTATATTTTCATTTATTAATTAATTTGGCCCAACACTATTTCCCCCGTTTAATACGTTCGTTTATTATAATATATGTTGGGCTTAGCCTTTTAAGCCCAACTTAGCCACGTGAAAAAGGGGAGGCTTAAAACGTGATTATATACACAAAAAGGGGAATGTGAACGCATGAACTTGCAACATAACGTTGGAACTACAAAATAGAAACTGGTGTACTTGCATTGTAGTAACATATACTTTGGTCATAAAGCATAAGCGACATAAATCAAACCATGTAAACTTGTAGTTAAGTTAAGAATCTAACTAAATTAGATATCATTATTGACACATAGTCTTAACTACAACATAAACCATTATTTTTACTTAGGCATAATGTCAAACATAAGCAAATCATGTTTATAAAATTACTATATGTTTACAAAGGTGCTTACTTTTGTTACTAATACAAAAGTATGGTTCAACTAGAATTATTCCAACTTAATCATGATTTTTAATCTATTCACATAATCATGGCACAAATATACCCAAACATGAAATCATGGTTTCTGATCTATTCATGCAAACTTGCAATTGGAATGTAAATCTAACTTAGCTATGTGTCACATATATTATCATATAGTTCTTGTTAACAATATAGGCCTAACATGTTTTTCAATTAGGCATAATACCAAACATAGCCTAGTCATATTCATAAAATCAACATAAGTTCACAAAGAGGCTTACTTTTGTTTCTAATACAAAAGTATGGTTTTATACATAGATCATGATGCCAATTCCAACATAATTTCATATGAATCATAATACCCCAAATTTGATCCAATTACACAAAAAGTGATTTTTGTACAAAAATATACATTATGTTGGCATAGTAGCAAAACCACATACTTGCATGAATCTACATTAAACAACCACAAACATGTAGCTTCAACATGAATTACATACTTGCGAATATCCAATCGTATACTTGCATGAATCTCAAATAAACTACCGCAAACATGTAGTTTTTATCATGAATTACATACTTGCGAATATCCAATCATTACATCACAATATTCCAAATCAATTAGAATCATAGCAACGCACAAATATGAATTACTATCACCACAAATCAAGTGTACAAATCAAACATAGTTATTTATTCACATCGGAATAGTACTCTACTTACAATCGTGTGACGAATTCTTTAATTCAGGAATCTGAATTCTGGATTTGGAGATGTTATTCCTTTGATGTAGGCGCTGATTTGATTTGTTTAAGTTTAACTTGTAGTTGCTTTATGCTTTAGAGTTTGTCTCCTAATCGTCTCTCAAATTGGTGGCTACTCCTAGTCGTTCCTCAGCAGCATGATGGCCTCATTCTTATTTTTGAGTGAATAGATTAGGTAGAGTCTAGGGTCATTTTTATAGAGTTTATGAACTGATTAGGACCATCGATGTAGCTTGGGTTAATCGTAGCCATTCATTCGAAAGAGAGACCAATCAGGAGCTGACACCTAGCCCTCGTGCCAAAGCAAGGCTCAGAAAATTGACCAAACACAGACCAGGCCAGCTAGGGTGGGCTGGGTTCGACCTGGCTCTGGGGCCAGGTCGACAGCCTAGTCGACAGCCCTGTCGACCTGGCTAGCCCAGGTCGACTGCCAAGTCGACCTGGGTGCCTTAGGCGGGAATTTTCCCGCCCTGGCCAATTGGGCCCGATTTTGAATTTTAAACTTGTTTTCTGAGCTGTTTTCGTCTGTTTGAATTTTAACCTGAATTCTGAAACTTCCGGAGGCCATATCTTCTTCATACGGACTCCGTTTTTCGAAAACTCGGACTCTATTTCGCGTATTTTTCCGAGACGAACACAATGGCGTATCCCATTTCCCTTAATTCTTTGATTTGAAATTAATTATACTTTAATTTGTGAATTTCACGGTTATAGAATTCACGGGGTGTTACATTCTCCCCCACTTAAAAGGATTTCGTCCCCGAAATCTTCAAGTTAGGAGGAATGTATATCCTAACATCCAATCATCCATCTACTCATCCATCAAACACGAGCATCCATTGTCCTTAAAAGACTTCTAATGCTTCATGATCATATGCGAAGTGTGTGTGTGTACGTGTACTTATCTAATGCAAAATCAGGCGGTCTACTGATTCAGTTGACCTCCTTAATGCGAATTATGTAAGTGCCATGAATCCATTATGTATGCAAATTTTCCTATTCATGATTCTACATGAGTGCACAATCATTCATACAAATGCAACATCCATATGACAACACATTAAAGTTCAACCATATACGAATGCAAACATATATGCATATGCAATATGAAGTGACTGAGCCGATCTAAAACCTAGATTGTGTGTGTATATGCAACCACGAGCAACCACTAGCAATCACTTGCAACCACTTGCAACCATCATCCATAACATGTTTCAAGTGCATGTTTTCATCCAAAGGGTTTCTACCTAAAAGATAAGGTCGAGGAAATATACCTAAAAAGATAGATAAAAGCGCAACTTAAGGAAAAAGAAAGATCAAGGATGTACCCTCGAAAAGAAAAGGGTAGGCAGTGCGTATTCTAGCTTCAGTTTCCCAAGTCGCGTCTCCCTCGGCGTCGCTCCACTGAACTTTGACGAGTTTGACTTCGCGGTTGCGTAGCTTCTTCACTTCCGTTCCTAATATGCGGATTGGAACTTTCCTCACGGTTGCTTCGCGCTCCACTTCAGCCTCTTCTAGGATATTTGGCTCTACCACTTCAGCAGACTCATGTAGACATTTTCGGAGATGTGAAACATGAAAAACGTTGTGAATTCCGGCCAATTTTTCGGGTAGCTCTAATCTATAGGCCATTTTCCCAATTTTCTCAATGATAGAAAATGGTCCTACCTAAAGGTATAGTCGAATGATAGAAGCAAGTAAAAACTTTGTGCCCATTAGGCAATGTCAAAACTGGAGATCTATGCCACATATATATTGATTAGGAGAAGAACTCTCTAAGCATCAGCCCCGAAGACCGAAATCAACATCAGACTGACACCCAAAGAATTACTCAATCTAACCACCATATATGATTCTAGGAAACTAAGCATGATGGACTCCTTTTAGGTCACAAGGGAGTCCCTTCCTAAGACAATCCGTATCCTATAAAACCCAAAAAAACTTTAGTCAAACAAATGAACACCCTCGAGCCCCAACATGTGTTACTAACAGATAAGTCATACTCCCTATGGGGTTTGCAACAGAAATTGGATTGAGAATGGGACCGAGAGGATATACACAAAAGATAGCATGCAAGTGAGCTCTACAGGAAGAGAGGGATCAAGGATATACTCTTAAAAAGAGATATGATGCACGAATCTAGTCTTCAATCTTCTAGGTCGCATTTCTTGAGCTTAACTCCATTATGCTTTGTCCGTCTTTAACTTCACAATTTCGTAGCTTCTTAATTCTTATTTCCAAATTATGAGTTGGAACCTATTTCACTGTTGCCTCTCGTTCCTCTTTCACTTATTCTCCTTCTAGTATACTTGGCTCAAGCATAACTGCGTACTCATGGTTCCATGCAAGCTCTCTAAAATTCACTTGTGAATCTTGGATCTTGTTCACTTACTAGAAGGTATTCCACATAGATGAATTATCTCTTGAAAATAAACAAATGTCAACTATGTTGTCAAATGAACTTACTAAGGTGATTCTCCACAACTCACTCATAAGCGAAATGAACCTTCTGCCTTAGTGGCGAACTCTACTGGAGCGCCCCATTCTGAAATGCCCCTTCTAATGAACCCCTTTTCTAGAAGCTCCTTAATCTGTTTACTGAGCTCTTTCATTTCCCGTGGAGCCATGTGTCTAACGGGCAACGCAACGGGCTTTGCATTATCTACAAGGTATATGCGGAAGTCTATTTCCCGCTTCGGAGGCAAGCCCTTCACCTCTTCGAAGACATCCGGATATTCCCGGACCACTCTAACTTATTGCAAATTTTCAATAGAGGCATCTAGCGATTCAAGATAACTAAGCATAACTGCATACGAGCGATTACAAGTAATTTCCAAAGTGTTACCGAGCTGGGTTAGGAGCCTAACAACCCTTTCCTCACAATCAAGGATGGCCCCATTACTGGATAGCCAATCCATGCCCAAAATCAAACCATATCCTGAAAAGCCCAAAACAAAGGCACTACATTCAAATTCTACGCTTAGAATAGAAATTTTCAATCCCAAACAGATCATAGACAAATGAGCTGGGCCCCCAATTGGGTTTGAAACAATTAAGGGGTCCTCTACCATACTAGTTTTTAGGTGTAGAGATTCTACTAAAGCAGACGAGATAAAGGAGTGTGATGCGCCAGAATCAAATAAAGTGCGAACGGGGTGATCATAAAGATAAACTACACTTTCTACAGAAGTATTTATACCTCGCTATTGCAGAGGTGGCGCTTCTAGCACATGAACTTGTGCCCCTGAGGTGGATCCAGCCCTCTGCCCCTGTCCTTGTTTCTTTGGGCAGTCCTTAGCCCTGTGGCCTGTCTCACCGCAAGAAAGCACCCACCATTCTCCTTGGCCTTCTTTTTCCGGCAATCTTTCACTAAGTGCCCCACTTTGCCACAGAAATTACACTTCCTCTTCTCTTTGTTGCCTTTCCCGCTCTTCTTAAAGTCTGTCTTCTTAGGCTGCAAACCCTCTTTCTTCCCTTGAGAGCTTTCTGCCTTTGTCTCCTTCTTGCCCTTATCCTCTTCGTTCAGCAATGCCATTTGTACCAATCTTTCGTACGTGGCTCCCATGGGTATATGGGTCATGGCCAAACTGTGTAATGGCTCATTCAACCCTTTGACGAAACGGAGAGCCTTCTTGTGCGGGGTGTTGACTAGGTCCAGCCCAAACCTAGCCAGCTCATCGAACTGATTAACATACTCTTTGACTGTCTTGTTCCCTTGCTTAAGAAATAAGAATTTTTCCAACTGCAAACTCCTTTCCGCATCTGAGAGAAATTTAGCCTCAAACCTTGCCCTAAAGTCCTCCCATGTCTCCACTGGTCTTTCTGCATTAGTGACTTCCCACCAGTAGGAAGCCTCGCCCTTTAGTAGCCATACTGCCAGTTGTACTTTCTGTCTATCTTCTACCTCAAAGATGATGAATAAGTCCTCGGTTTCTTTCAGCCAATTTCTAGCTGCCACGAAGGACTCAGTTCCATGAAAATCCTTTCCTCCCATAGCTTTAAAATCTTTACATATCTTAGCAAACGTGTTTCCCCGCGGAGCAGGTGGAGGAAGAGGTGCTGCTGCAGCTGGATGATTTCCTGCAGCTGGGGGAGGAGGAACGGTAGGAACTGGCTGAGTGGCCCTTGCTTCTAAGAACCGTCTAAAACAACCAGGTATTGGTACAACCTCTGGCAAGTTAAGTTCTTCGGACATGCTGAAACAAAAAGGATAGATTCAAAACGAAGGATAAGAGATAGTACCTATGGCTTTGGGGAGTGGACTTTGCCTTTTTTAAAATAAAATAATATTTTTCTTTTAAAAATGCTTCTTTAAATTTCCTTTTTGAAATAAATTTTTCAAAACTTTTTATCTCATATGGTAAACCTATGCTCTGATACCAAGTGAAACACCCCACCTCCGTTAGGGTCACTCTCAAAGGGAATGCCCTAATTTTGGTGGAGGTTTATAAGTATAAGTCACAGATATACAAGACAGATATAAGAACACATATTTTTGAACAGCGGAAAACAACAAACTTTTATTTCATTAAAATACGTGTTACACCAACCATGCCATAATTGTCTTACAATACTTCCAAAAACATAACATTTTCATAACTGTCTTGATTACATCATTTAAAGAAGCATAAAGAAAACATAAATAAACTGCAAAAGTCCCATAGTTGCTGTCCAAAGCCATAGTCCAAAACGAAAAGATCCAAGCAATACATTCTTTCTCTTCAAGCTGGATATGAAGGCTGGTCAAGCTGCGGTATTCCCTCCCTGTGGACCTGGGGGGGGGAACGGAAGAAAAGAAGACAAAAGAAAAGTAGAGTCAGACATAAAGCCTGAGTAAGTCTAGGACTATTCAGTCTATGAATAAAGAACTGGGTATGATAAGTATAAACTAGAAATGGGGAAAGCACCATATACTTAGTTAAGTTGTCTAGGGTCGAATATACTATCGTACCCCATATCAATCTCTGAACCCATATAAACTAGTTCCCAACTGGCACCCCATAATCAGGGTGAAGTGATCCATTTTATGATGATCGGCTCCTATTCGCATAGTTACATGTGTCTTACGGCCCCCGATGTTGTAGTTACCTATGCTGGTCCCACCAAGTGGTGTATCAAGTCCCATGGCGGCGGCCCGACACAACCCTAGAATGCACAGGTATGCTACTGGTGCCCAGTGCCTTATTTTTCTGCGCCGGAGTGAGTGCACGCCCGCACCCCGTTAGAACCTACACTGCTGCACCACCGCCATCGATTTGACCTCTTACAGTCAGCCCAGTAATCGTGCTCCACCCTGCCTAGTTTCAGGGTATCATGATACCTTATAGGGTTACTGCTGAAAAGGACCCCCGCTACTAGGTTTTTCTATTTCTAGCCAACATGCTAAGTTGGTTAAGTGTTTTATAAACCTAACCCCCAATCAGTCTGTTTAGTTTAGCATGTTCCATCTTGATTAAGTATTAATATAATTTACTTAATCCTATCAATCCTGACTCGGCCTTAATTGTCTTATTAAAGCCTTGACCTCTCACATTAGACAGGTATTGTTGTGGCTGCCTGTTGCCGGTTGGGTCCGGGCAGTCTTACGCCACAACTCAGTCTAACCTCGGGTCCTTATTGGGCTCCATGTTTAACCACCCACATTGGATAGGTATTGTTGTGACTACTGGACAGCCGGGCGGTTCCGGGCAGGTTTACATCACAACTTAATCCAACCTCAGGTTAAACACATCGTATTTTCTACATTTACATATTTTGTCTTTCTTCTTTTTATATGTAAATATTTGCGGCCCATTATTCAAAATCAATTTAAGCTAATGGTGTAAAGGTTTACACCAATCATGGGCCCAACCCATTCTTGAATTTGGGCCCATCTACTTTTATATTTTCATTTATTAATTAATTTGGCCCAACGCTATTTCCCCCGTTTAATACGTTCGTTTATTATAATATGTGTTGGGCTTAGCCTTTTAAGCCCAACTTAGCCACGTGAAAAAGGAGAGGCTTAAAACGTGATTATATACACAAAAAGGGGAATGTGAACGCATGAACTTGCAACATAACGTTGGAACTACAAAATAGAAACTGGTGTACTTGCATTGTAGTAACATATACTTTGGTCATAAAGCATAAGCGACATGAATCAAACCATGTAAATTTGTAGTTAAGTTAAGAATCTAACTAAATTAGATATCATTATTGACACATAGTCTTAACTACAACATAAACCATTATTTTTACTTAGGCATAATGTCAAACATAAGCAAATCATGTTTATAAAATTACTATATGTTTACAAAGGTGCTTACTTTTGTTACTAATACAAAAGTATGGTTCAACTAGAATTATTCCAACTTAATCATGATTTTTAATCTATTCACATAATCATGGCACAAATATACCCAAACATGAAATCATGGTTTTTGATCTATTCATGCAAACTTGCAATTGGAATGTAAATCTAACTTAGCTATGTGTCACATATATTATCATGTAGTTCTTGTTAACAATATAGGCCTAACATGTTTTTCAATTAGGCATAATACCAAACATAGCCTAGTCATATTCATAAAATCAACATAAGTTCACAAAGAGGCTTACTTTTGTTTCTAATACAAAAGTATGGTTTTATACATAGATCATGATGCCAATTCCAACATAATTTCATATGAATCATAATACCCCAAATTTGATCCAATTACACAAAAAGTGATTTTTGTACAAAAATATACATTATGTTGGCATAGTAGCAAAACCACATACTTGCATGAATCTAAATTAAACAACCACAAACATGTAGCTTCAACATGAATTACATACTTGCGAATATCCAATCGTATACTTGCATGAATCTCAAATAAACTACCGCAAACATGTAGTTTTTATCATGAATTACATACTTGCGAATATCCAATCGTTACATCACAATATTCCAAATCGATTAGAATCATAGCAACGCACAAATATGAATTACTATCACCACAAATCAAGTGTACAAATCAAACATAGTTATTTATTCATATCGGAATAGTACTCTACTTACAATCGTGTGATGAATTCTTTAATTCAGGAATCTGAATTCTGGATTTGGAGATGCTATTCCTTTGATGTAGGCGTTGATTTGATTTGTTTAAGTTTAACTTGTAGTTGCTTTATGCTTTAGAGTTTGTCTCCTAATCGTCTCTCAAATTGGTGGCTACTCCTAGTCGTTCCTCAGCAGCATGATGGCCTCATTCTTATTTTTGAATGAATAGATTAGGTAGAGTCTAGGGTCATTTTTATAGAGTTTATGAACTGATTAGGACCATCGATGTAGCTTGGGTTAATCGTAGTCATTCATTCGAAAGAGAGACCAATCAGGAGCTGACACCTAGCCCTCGTGACAAAGAAAGGCTCGGAAAATCGACCAAACACAGACCAGGCCAACCAGGGTGGGCTGGGTTCGACCTGGCTTTGGGGCCAGGTCGACAGCCCAGTCGACAGCCCTGTCGACAACCCTGTCGACCTGGCTAGCCCAGGTCGACCTGGGTGCCTTAGGCGGGAATTTTCCCGCCCTGGCCAATTGGGCCCGATTTTGAATTTTAAACTTGTTTTCTGAGCTGTTTTCGTCTGTTTGAATTTTAACCTGAATTCTGAAACTTCCGGAGGCCATATCTTCTTCATACGGACTCTGTTTTTCGAAAACTCGGACTCTATTTCGCGTATTTTTCCGAGACGAACACAACGGCGTATCCTGTTTCCCTTAATTCTTTTATTTGAAATTAATTATACTTTAATTTTTGAATTTCACGGTTATAGAATTCACTGGGTGTTACATGCACCACCTAGGGAAAGGGTCTGTGTAACTATTCTGACCTTTCCATCATATGGAAATCCATTTCCCTAAGAGCTGCTTATTTTATTATAGTCCCATAAAGGGCATGGAATTTAATTAGAAACAATTTCTCATATTTTTATAATTTATCTAAAATGGGTATTATCCCGCAAGTCATTAAAAATAATATCAGACGATTTTGACATAATATGATTTGATTATCATAAGGTAAAAACCTCATTCCATGTTTATGTGTGATTGTGATCTTACAGGATATTTTTATTTTTAAATGACAAATTTAAGTTTTTTACATATATTTAATGAATGACACGGAGTTGTTTTCTCTTAATCTCTGGGTGCTTTATTTTCTCTGGGCAGTCTAGTAGTTTATTTGACTTGGATCAATCGGATGGAGCTTCGTGCTGAAGAATTCGAAGATAGTCACAATTTCCTTGCTTTCTTTCAGCAATTGTAAGGACAGATTCTATAACTATCCTGGCTCTATAATTGTCTTAGTTGATTTAAATTCACTTTAATAAATAAGATGAGAATTTCGTCCGTAACGATTCAGATGATAAATAAATATACATTTTTTTGTTGTGTAAGATTCAGACGTTTCTACTTTATCACCCCTTTCTTTCTTACCACAAACAACTTGCTTCTCCTGGCACTTGGTTCTGCAGCACGTGAATACCATAGATGTATTAGTGGTTATTTCCAAGGATCAAGGAAGTGGGTTGTTTCATTTGGTATCAGAGCTGTGGTTTATCGATTACCAAGGCCCGATTATCGTATAGTAATCGTACAAAATGAATCTTATTTGTTATTTATGCTTGGGTTTAGCGAACACTTAAGCTTGATTTGGTAAAAGACTGGTCAAAGATAGGGTAAGAAATACACTAGGATGAGTAACTCATTAAAGATAGGATTAGCAACATCCTAGAATGAGTTGGATATGTATGCATATTTTAAATAAATAATCTTCTTAATAAATAATAAATTTTGCCTAAGGTTTTCCCTCCAAAAATTGAGAATATCTTTTGAAAAGGAACAACGATAGACATCGTAAATTTCACCCAACTTCTTTATTAGAGATAAGAATTAGACCTTATCATTAATAATTATCCTTTGTCTTTCTAGAATCCTGATGGAAAGAGGATCTACAAGGAAGAATCCTCTAAGCCAAAGAGACTGAACCAATTGTGATATCTAATGATAGCAGTAGGCACCCTAGCCTTCCTTCCTCCCACTTTTGCTGGGAAAATATGCCCCCAATCATGTGAGTCATTCCTCGAGAGGAACCTGAGCTCATCATCATATCCAGTGATGAGGAACTGATACCGACCATCGAGATTGAAGAATTGATGCCTACGGAAGTAGAGGAAGACGATCCCATAGAAGAAAGCATAGAGGAGAAAAAAGCCGAGGCTGAGCTTAACTGCCAAAATGTTGCATATTATGACCAATTGATGAATGACATCTCCGACGATGACATAAGAAGTAGCTTGGGAAGCAACATCATTTGGTCAGTGGACAATGACGAAGTTGAATGGTGGAATTAGACGGAAGTTTATGAGGATGAAGAGGTCCTTGAAGAACCAGTTCTAAGACTGAAAGAGATAAAAGAAGGAGGGAACATGATGGTCATAGGCGCATGGTCGCTTAACATGATATGCCCACCTCAAGAAGAAAGGATGGAAATGAAGCTAACGATGAAGAAGAGGAAGATGATGAAGATATGAACATATCTCATTAAATAGACTTCTAGAATGGAAGAAACTCCTCTAATTCCGACGAAAAGACTTCGACTTTCGTTTTCCATTTCAATCCAAGTATCAATAGTTATATATATATATATATATATATCTGTTTTTAAGAACTATGCATCGTTATACCAGTAAGGTGTAATGGCAAAAGATGTAGAAAGAAGTTGTTGTTAATAGAAGAAAAATCTTTATGGTCGTATAGTTTGCACAAATCCACCCTAAACAAAAAATTTATAATAAAGATTTATCAAGTTATTAAACATGGATTTTAGTAAAGAATAGGTTTTGATAAATGAGTCATAATCATTTTTGAATCGGGTTAATAAGTAAGTTAACAACTTGAGAAGCCACTTAGAAATGTTTTAAAATTCACGGTAGAGATTGGTAATGTTTAGAAATCTAAATTAAATAATTGAAATAGCTTTGTAAGCTAAGTTCTAAATAATTTATAATCAAAGAAGGATTTTATAAGAGAATAAATTCCAAGACTTAAAAAGAATATCGATAATATTATGATTACAAAACTTGTACCATCATATGAGTTTGGAAGGTGTTATCACCATTATTCAATGGATAGTATCTATGGAATTTGGAGATTGGTATCAAATATGATCATTATTCTCATTTTCTATCGTATTCCTGCCCAATGTCAATAGTTTTGATTATATAAGAAACAAGGTGTACCATGACATTGTTTCGATCCACCTATCATTTACGGCTATTCCTTTGAGTTGAGTATATACATGTTTTCAAGAATTTACTCGGTTTCGTTGGTACCAAGCTTAGGAAAATTTTTTTTGGCATCAAATGTAAGTGAATGATTTTGAAAGATGGTTTCTATTAAAAAAAAGAATATTCAATGAAATGCTGAATTTCAAAATAAAGAATATTTCATGTCAGGCTTTTAAGATAAGTTGCGAGACTGAATAAGCAAAGTGCTTATATATGCATAAGTAAAAAAGATAGTAATAAGCAACTTAGTAGAATTTCAACAATTAAATAAGCCAAGATTTTGGATGATTTTGGATAGTTGAAAACCTTAAAATAAATTTAAAGCTTAATATTGAAGCGTTGGAAAGATATAAAGTCGAGTTTACATGACACCTGATTTATGAAAATAAAAAGTTAAGAAGAAAAATTGTTGAACCTACTAGTTAGGAAAATAAATTTGATGTTTGTGTATACTCTTAGGATGTAACAGAGTGCTATACAATTGTGAACCTAAATTATAAAATGTACGAAAAGTTGAAGAAACAACACAATGTTTGCATGTAACGAAGAAACTGATAGTATAAACACGTAAGTAAATCGTTTTTTTTGCATTTTGATCTAGATTCGAGTTCAGAACTTGATGTTGTTATCTTAGTTCGAAAGAGAATTCATCATTCGATGTTTGACGATGAATATTGATTAGGGTTTATAATCAAACACTTAAGTTTTTAATCGAGGGTGAGAACGATATAAGTATAGCAAAGTTTTTTGTCAAGGAGCCTCATCAGAACACACAAAAAAGATCACAGCATCAATATTAGTTCAGAAAAAGAAGTTGTGAATTTGAGTAAAGGATCGAATTAAATATTACGAACAGATAATTTAGATGCACAAAATCATAGGGAAACTACCTTGGGTTTGTTTGAGTATTTTTGAGACCAAATTCCTTTAAAGGGGGAGGATGAATTAATGTAGAAATTAGGTGACCTTAAGTTCCAGATTACTTTAAATATCCAAATATGGATAAATTCCAACTAATAGTGAAGTTTATGGTAAGAAACAATAATATTGGTAGTTCATATTGGGAAATTATTTTGGAAATTACTCCCTAAAGAAATATTTGTAAAATGACTAAAATCATTTTATCAACAAAACTAATTCCGTCCATGAGGATCGTAAATAGATCTGGGTACATAAACTTATTCCTATAGCTGGACAAGAATATGAGTGTGACACCCCACGTCCGTTAATGTCACTCAAAAAGGGAATGCATTAAGTTTCGTGAAGCGTTATAGGTAAACAGAAACAGAAATATTACAAGACAGATATAAAATGACAGCGAAATTAAAAACTTTATTAATCATAAAGCATCGTGGTTCAAAAAAATCACATGTTTGAAATACACAAAAACCATTACATCATAAAACTATTGTCTTGTACTTTAAAACATCAAAGTACATTAAAGAAGCAAAATTCCCTAAATAAAATATAGGCATTGTAGCAAGGATAGGAGCTTGAGCCATACATCTAAGCAGCTCTAGCAAAATGAAAGCAGAATCACGGTCAAGCCTGAGTATTCCCACCCTGAGAACCTGGAGGGAAGAAACAGAAGAAAGAAGAGGAAACAAAAAGGGTCAGACATAAAGTCTAGCGAGTCTAGTTACTTTTAGCAAGTAAATGAGTAAAAGTATCATAACAAGCATATAAAGTGGATAAGAGAGAGATAAAAACATATAAGGCAGGTATGACAAGGTAAACATGATAGAGCATATATGCTTCACTAAAGTTCCTATGATTCTCTACACTAATACTAGTATCACCAGAATGAGATGATCCCAACAACTATAAGATGGTAGACTTAGGAATACGTCCCGATGTATCCTAACCACTACCCTAATCGATTGGCTCCCTACTCCGTAGATACCCTGTGCCGGCCCCACAGTGGGAGGTATCACTTTCCTAAAGTGGAAACCCTTCGTTGATGTGCACAACCATATCCACTGGTGTCACGGTCGTCTTAGCCCCCTCTGCTCGACCCATGCACGCACATGTTTCCGGTCGGTTTGCGTCGCCCACCCCGTCCTCCTCGTTTATATCTCTTATAATCAGCCTAGTAATCTTGCCCCAACTCTGACCTAGTTCGGAGTACTCGTTTGATACCTGTTAAGAGTTACTGACTGAAATGGGTCCCATACAATATGATACAAGCTCCCTTGTCTTGTATCCTCACTAGGATTTCCATCGATTATGTATACCACTAGGTTTCTTTAATTACATAACTCTATCATTTCTACAAGTTATGCTTACCCTAATGTGTCTTTAATTACATAACTTCAACATTTCCACAGGTTATGCTTACCACTAGGTGTCTTTAATTACATAACCCTCTCAGGTTAATTTTGTGGGCCTATATATAAATATTACCCACCTCCTCAGATTTACTTAACCTACCCACTGTTCAAACAAATTTACTTAACCCCTACTCAAGTTCATGTTCATACAATCCATATGGATTCCACTAGGTTAAGTATTCAAGTTTATTGCCATATATTCATTTATGGTTACAATATGCTAGACCTCCCACATTAAGCCTACAATTTGTATATGCTGGACATGCCGGGCGGGTTCAGGCAGGCTTATTCCACAAATTGGGCCTAACCCCGTGTCTTACCAGGTCTCGTATTCGTGCACCTAGGCCTCCACATTAGATTCACCACTTGTGGTCGCTGGATATGCCGGTTGGTTCCGGGCAAACTTCCACCACAAGTGCAATCTAACCTCGTGCCTAAGCGCTGTTTACAATTTCAAGTTATTGTAATTCTAGGCATTTCCATTATTAGCCAATTTTACCTATGTCTTTATACGTGTTCATGCCCCTTTTTCCCATTATGAATTATATGCCCAATTTCATGTTCATAAACATTACTCAAGTTATGCCAAATTAATATTCACATATTTCATTCAGGTCATGCCCAAACTTCCAATTACCAATTTATGCCAATTTCAATATTTTACCCCTTGTTCCCCGTTTAACGCATTCACTCGTTTTAGCGACATGCTTAGGCTCGAAAGTAGCCTGGCTGTATAAAATAAAAGGGAAAGGGTGAATGAAAGATGACAGAGATGATTATTCTAGCAAAATTGACATAAACATTTAATGGAATAATGTTAAGATGGACATATAAGAATGGATCTGGTGAACTTGTGATAATAAACTAGTTCTAACATAGTTGGGATGTCATAATAGGCATGATTAGATCTAAACAAGGATTTAGATGTCCAACTAATGACAGATCTAAATTAACCACAACATGATAAGTACAAGATGATCTAAATAGTAAATTAGATCTATAATCAAAAGTAGATCTGACATGATAAAGGTTGAGATCCAAGTCATAGTTAATTCAGAATGTCATAGATTGACAAGTTACAATAGATCTTATATGATTCAGTCACAGGCATAGATCCAAATTACAATATCATGGATTCACAAATTATAGTAGATCTGATATGATTCAGTCACAGGCATAGATCCAAATTACAGTCATATCATGCTTTACTTTTAATTATTTAAATCTAAAGGCAACTGAAACTCACAACGTTTGGATCTAGAAAGGTAGAAGAAGAACAGATCTACACCTAAATCTCTAAGTTTGATTTGCAGAAGAAGAAAGGGATTTGATTCAGTCCAGGCACCGACAGCATTTAGTCCTCCATTGATTTTCAGTGAAGAAAATAAGAGAAATGATCCTATATTTATAGCTGCCAGCCCCCGAATTTGACCCGTCACCTCAGCCCTAGAGGGGTCGACCCATGGGTCGACACCCCCCTTATGGGATCGATTCTAGGGCGGGAATTTTGCCGCCTCTTCATTTTCGGATTTTGAATGCTTTTCTTATTTCTGATTTAGTTATATATATATATATATATTTATAATTACCTTACGCGTATACAAACTTCAAACTCTCATAACTTCTTCATACGGTGTCCGTTTTATGCAAACCAATTGTCTATCTCGACCACAATTTCGATAAGGACGCAATGGCGCAGTTCGTTTCCCTTAATTCTGAATATTAAATTAATTATTATTTAATTTATCCTCTTTTAGTATTATTAAAATTACAGGGTGTTACAATGAGAGAAGATGATATATTTTAAATCTTTGGAAATTTAATGAATTGATGACATCATCAATTTAGATATTTTATTCAATAATTGAATTATGGATTTAAATGGGGAATTTAGCAATTTGATCATTATGATAATCACTACGCCATAGACAGCCTACGGAAACCCCAGAGTAGTGACGCAGTAGATGCAAAAAAGTGTTGATATATGCAAAAAATGATATGTGGCAACACTCTCTTGGGGTTGCCTTTTGCCGCGTTGCCTTAGAGTCAAAGGCAACAAATTTGTGACCCTAAGGCAACATCAGCACAGCTGTTGCCGCATGTACTAAACTTGCAAAAATGTGAGGGCCACTAAAATTTGTAACTCGGGTATACGGAATCACCACTAAAATCTGTAGCCCGAGTTCACGGAATCCAGTTGTGGGGCCCACATGCATAAATCTAGGGCAATAATTTTTCCACCCAATGACAACACTATATCATAGCTATGACAACATTTAGCATCACATAATGCAACATTATATCATATATGTGGCAACATTACATAACATAACATCAAATTGAAATTAACAAAGAACTTTTTATTTCAAATTAATTAACCATCAAAAACAAGTAGTACATAGTCAACTACAAAATAACAAAACATAGCCACTAAATTCAATTTTATAGATCATTTCAGTTACAAACACAACCAGTCCTAAATTCATGTTTACATAAAACTAAACCAGTCTCAAAATATAGCGCAAGCCTCCAATGCGTTTAATGCCTCTACTGCATCGATCTTACCTCTAGTGCCTTCAGTAACAAGTTCTTGAAAATCCTCATCACTGTCTCCTTCACCTGCATACATCAGTTGCATTTTAGCACAAAATAAGAGGTATGCATGCCTCAATTGCATTTCAGCACAAACTATGGTCATAGTATAACTGAGTTTCCTTTCAACACAAATTGAGTTTCAAAACTGAATTCCATTTTCATTTCAGTATAACATAGTATACTGATCTAAACAATGTGTATACAAGTGTACTGATCTAAACAACGTGTGAGTTGCATAACTGATCTAAACAATGTGTATGCAAGTGTATACTGATCTACGTATAATTGAGTTTCATTTGCATTTGCGTTTCATTTACATAACTGAGTTACATTACACAGGCACATTGTGGATACAAGTGTATACTGATCTAAACATAACTGAGTTACGTAAGTGAGTTACATAACTGATATAAACAATCTGTATACAAGTGTATACTGATCTAAACATAACTGATTTTCATTTGCATTTACGTTTCGTTTACATTGATGAGTTACATAACAGAGGCACAATGTGGATACAAGTGTATACTGATCTAAACAATGTGTATACATAGTATAACAGAGACATAGTGTGTATATAAGTGTCTACTGAGTAAACAACTAGACAGTTACAATGTGGATAAATTTATCAGTAATCAATAGTTTAGGTTTAATGGGCAATATGGCAAAAATTACCACTAATCTGCAATATGGGAAAAATCTTAATATATACTAAAGCAGAAACAACTGCGCCTACGTGGCAGCATCACTTCCGTTCATTGTTACATTTTTCCCGCCAAAACCATTCTTCTCTCCCCCTGTAATAAAAAAACATCCAAAATAAAAAAATAGAAAGGTTACTATGTGTAGGAGAAAAAATAAAGTTAATTATTTGGTAGACAGAAGGTCTTCACTGGCCATAACAAAGGAACAATGGGAAGAAGACAATGTCTATTGTTCCACATAATGTTGATATCTCTGTAAATTGCTAATTTTAGATGTAATGATGATACATCATCGCATCTTCTAGAAATCCCACCTCCCCAATTGAACTCCTAGATAGTTCATTCGATATTATATAAGTTATGGAATGGAGCGGATGTGGGTTTGGTTATACAGGAGAAAAGGAGTCAACAATGGGTACTGAGTATAAGTTCGTAGAGGATAGAACACCTTTAATCAGGGTATGTCCATCAAAATAAGAATCGTACAACTATGGAAGCCACCAAGTTTTAAAGATCCTGATGTTGATGGAAGTATTAAAATGTTGTTCTTGGATGAAAAGGTGATGTAGTTGTATTGTATTTCTTTATTTCTTTTGTTAGTTCAAAGTTTAAAGCTATTTTTTCATTTCATAGCCGTAATACAATCATCAGGCAGTAAAAAAAATGTGATGTATTTTACTTTATTATAGAATAGTCGGATTCATGCTACTATTAAACAGAGCCTTATCAGAAGATTTTGTTCAAAACTTTTGGAAGGCAAATGTCTGCTTATTAGCAATTTTGGAGTTGGACCGAATAATGGGAATTATCGAGTAGCACAGCATGTCTGCAAAATTAATTTTATTTTCTCGACACCGGTTCTGAACTGTGAAGACGATATGTCCATTCCTATGCACGGATTTAAATTTGCGTCATTTGATAAAATTCTTTCAAAAACTTTGGATGGTAAATTCTTAGTAGGTATGTCTTCTAGGTTATATCTTACACATGTTTCATTATGGAATGATTTGATAATGCTAAATGGTTATTGGTTTCACGTATCGCAGATATTATTGGCATGGTTGTTAGTTACAGTTCTGTCGAGAGTAGACAAAAAGAGAACTAAGAGTCGAAGAAATTGGTCATGGAACTGAAGGATAAAGAGTATGTTGTAGTATATATGTTTTAAATTTTAGGAAAATTTTATGATATACATGTTATACGTCTAGTATACCAAAACAGAGAATAATCAATTCTAAACCCGTCGCACAAGTTTATAAGTTGAATTTCCACTACTCTGGAATTCAATATTCGCAATAAGTATGTTGTAATCAATTTACAACAACAACGTTATACTATTTTAAGTAATAGCACAACATAGAGAAATGAGAGATTATAGAATAATGTATATAAATATACAAATAAACTTGAAGTCTAACCCGATGATGTCTGAGGCTTGTCGTAACAATTTCCTTAAGAATTTTATTTCAAAATTCTCCCAAGATACAGCAGACATATTTTGCACGAGATTGTAATGAGTATGTCACTCTGTGATTATTTATAAGAGTATTACAGAAGAGAGAAGGAAGTTCAGATTGGAAATTCAGTAAGGAAAGTGATCAGGTTTCCTCCTTATTTATAGTTTATCCGCATCCATTCTAAACGGTCGCACCCGTACCACTTCGTACGATCGCATCTCTTCTGAACGGTCGGACTCGCACCTCTTCGTACAGACACATCTCTTTCTATGAAAGGAAGTGTCTTTTCACGAAGTGTCTTTTCACTGAAGTGTAACCGTTTGGCGAAATGAAGTGCCTTTTCGCGAAGTGTCTTTTCGTGAAGTGTCTTTTCGCGAAGTGTCTTTTCGCTGAGATATGACCGTTGGGAAATATGACCGTTGGTGAAAGGAAGTGTCTTTTCGCGAAGTGTCTTTTCACGAAGTGTCTTTTCGCGAAGTGTCTTTTCGCGAAGCGTCTTTTCGTGAAGCGTCTTTTCACGAAGTGTCTTTTCACAAAGTGTCTTTTCGCGGAAAAGCATGCTTCTAATAGTCACATCCTTTCACTTAACAGTCGCACCTGTTCGCTTAATGGAAAAAGTATATTCCATTCAATACTTACGAAATCCAACAACCCCCCACATGAATGATAATATTCTTTTCTCCTACACAAAGTGAAATATCACAGAGTACATATGGAATAATGCTTTATCGTGGATAAGTAGATATTTCACTTTGAACTTTCCCTAGTTAAGACTTATCGGATCTACTCGGCTAATCGGTGAATTATTTCATCTTGAACCATCAGCCTTTATTGTATATCCAAACAATAAGTCTTACGAAGCATTGATTCCCTTCTCATCCAATCTCTTGGTTGTGTTCTTTTTGGTCCTGAACATTTTCTGGTTCTGCGAGTGTTATAGAGAATTCAAGCCTTTTAAAATTCTCATAGAGCCGACCCATCTCACACTAACATAGGTGATCGCAACCATTAAGAGTATCCTACCTATACCCCACTTGTTTTTTTTATTTTCAAGATATGGTCATCATTAAAAAACATAGTTTTAACCTTGTAATACTTCTGTAGGCATGCATTTATATTGTGCACCATAGGAATGGAGTAGGACTGTGTCCAAAAATGCATTACGTCTTGAGTTATTCATAACTGGTTTGCCTATTGATCCTAGTCCGTGGGATCTCCAGTCGCTAGGATAGGTTTCCGTATAAGATCACTCTTGTTGGTTTAGGCTTTTAAACCCATTCCCCTCGATGCGCAGTCAATTTTCTCTCTTGATAAACCTTTAGTAAACGGATTCGATAGGTTATCATTTGTTCTCAAATAATCTATGGAAATAGTTACATTTGAGAGTAACTGCCTAACTGTGTTATGGCGTCTACGAATATGGAGTGACTTTCCATTGTACACAAAATTATGCGCTTTACTTAGCGCTGCTTGGTTATCGCAGTGTATGCATATGGCCGGTACAGGTTTAGGCCAGAATGGGGTATCTTCTAAAAAGTGGCGAAGCCATTCTGCATCTTCACCATCTTTATCTAATGCAATGAACTCTGATTCCATAGTGGATCGAGCTATGCATGTCTGTTTAGAAGATTTCCATGACACTACTGCCCCTGCTAGGGTAAATACATAACCACTTGTTGATTTGGATTCCTCTGAATCAGCAATCCAGTTTGCATCACTATATCCTTATAATACGACTGGATATTTTCCATAGTGTAAGGAATAGTTTGTAGTATTTTTCAAATATCCTAGCACTCTCATTAGTGCTTTCCAATGTTCCTTTCCTGGAGTGCTTGTATACCTGCTTAATCGACTTACTGCATAAGCTATATCTGGTCTCGTGCAGTTCATAAGATACATTAGACATCCTATTACACGAGAGTATTCAAGTTGCATCACACTTTCATTAGTGTTTTTATGCAGTATTTCTGACGGATTAAAAGGTGTCTGTACTTCTTTAATCCCAAAGTTTTTGAATCTTTCAATCACTTTGTCTACATAGTGTGACTGAGATAATTCAGTTCCATTAGGTGTTCTCATTATTTTGATTCCTAAAATAACGTTTGCAACTCCTAAGTCTTTCATATCGAAATTGTTAATTAACATTTTCTTTATGGACTATATTACTTGGGTATTCGGACCAAATATTAACATATCGTCTACATATAGACAAATCATTACATATGATTGTCCAACTTGTTTACAATAAACACACTTATCACATTCATTTATATGAAAACCATTTTTCATCATGACACTGTCAAATTTTGCGTGTCATTGTTTTGGAGCTTGTTTTAGTCCATATAATAATTTTACTAATCTACAGACTTTGTTTTCATTTCCTTTTGAAATGAAACCTTCTACTTGCTCCATGTAGATCTCTTCATCGAGATCACCATTTAATAATGCTGTCTTTACATCCATTTGATGAATCTCTAGATTATAAATGGATGCAATTGCTATTAGCATTCTTATTGAGGTTATTCGTGTAACCGGTGAATAAGTATCAAAGAAGTCTACACCTTCTTTTTGACGATATCCTTTGGCTACTAATCTGGCTTTATATTTATTGATAGAGCCATCGGGTTTCATTTTCTTCTTGAAAATCCATTTGCAGCCAATTGGTTTTATTCCAGGTGGAATATCTACAATTTCCCAAGTTTTATTACTTAGAATTGAATCAATCTCACTTTGGATTGCTTCTTTCCAACATACAGATTCAGAAGATGCCATTGCTTCTTTTGCCAAGCACCCCCCACACTTTGAGGTATTTAAAGCTTGGTTTATGCCCTTTCCATAACTCATATGGAAGTGTTTCTGTTTTATTGTGAGGGACCTTGTTTAAAATATGATTAAACATATTTAAGGCCTCCCTCCACAAGTTCGTCGGTAAGCCAGAGGTTAATAACATCACATTATTCATATCTTTTTATGTTCTATTCTTTCTCTTGGCAACACCATTTTATTCTGGTGAATATGAGGCTATTGTTTGATGAATTATTCCATTTTCTGCACAGAATTGTTCAAATGGTGATTCAAATTCTCCACTTCGATCAGATCTCAATATCTAGATCTTTTTATTTAACTGATTTTCTACCTCATCCTTTATTGACAATTCAACTGTTGCCATCTCTGTTTTAGTAAGAAAACAGAAATAAAATTCTTAAGATGTTATACGTCTAGTATACCAAAACAGAGAATAATCAATTCTAAACCTGTCGCACAAGTTTATAAGTTGAATTTCCACTACTCTGGAATTCAATATTCGCAATAAGTATGTTGTAATCAATTTACAACAATAACGTTATACTATTTTAAGTAATAGCACAACATAGAGAAATGAGAGATTATAGAATAATGTATATAAATATACAAATAAACTTGAAGTCTAACCCGATGATGTCTGAGGCTTGTCGTAACAATTTCCTTAAGAATTTTATTTTAAAATTCTCCCAAGATACAGCAGACATATTCTGCACGAGATTGTAATGAGTATGTCACTCTGTGATTATTTATAAGAGTATTACAGAAGAGAGAAGGAAGTTCAGATTGGAAATTCAGTAAGGAAAGTGATCAGGTTTCCTCCTTATTTATAGTTTATCCGCATCCATTCTAAACGGTCGCACCCGTACCACTTCGTACGATCGCATCTCTTCTGAACGGTCGTACTCGTACCTCTTCGTACAGACGCATCTCTTTCTATGAAAGGAAGTGTCTTTTCGCGAAGTGTCTTTTCACTGAAGTGTAACCGTTTGGCGAAATGAAGTGCCTTTTCGTGAAGTGTCTTTTCGCGAAGTGTCTTTTCGCGAAGTGTCTTTTCGCTGAGATATGACCGTTGGGAAATATGACCGTTGGTGAAAGGAAGTGTCTTTTCGCGAAGTGTCTTTTCACGAAGTGTCTTTTCGCGAAGCGTCTTTTCATGAAGTGTCTTTTCACAAAGTGTCTTTTCGCGGAAAAGCATGCTTCTAATAGTCACATACTTTTTCACTTAACAGTCGCACCTGTTCGCTTAATGGAAAAAGTGTATTCCATTCAATACTTACGAATTCCAACAATACATATATTTTAAAATTTTGAATTTTTTTTAAGATGAAGAGTATGTTGTAAAATTGGTCGTGGTACATTTTGTTAAATATGTACGCCAATTCAGTGAGTCATATTCTTTTATATATAATATAATAATTGATATTTGCAGGTCAAAATATCTGAAATGTAACTTATAGGATAGATATGCATAAGAAGCATTCGGTTTCCTGTTTGAAAATAATACCAGTCCCATTATTATTATTAGGAATGCAAAGATAAAGGAATGGGGAGGCATTCATGTGAAATTTAGTTTGTATTCTTGCTGTAATTATTAGTTGCATTTTCTCCTTTTTCGCCTTCATTTTTTTGTTTCACGCCGCTTATTGGGGCAGCTGCATTGTCAAGCTCTTTGTTTTCTACCCGGTTAATTTTTAATGCTGATTATGAGGAAGTCAGACCTTTCAGCAACAGGTTAGTTTATTTTCCAACTTAGGACATGAGATAGGTAATTTTTATTTATATTTCTATGCATTAATGTTTTTTGTTGGTGTAGACTTGATGGTAATGTGGATAGTTCTGCCACATTATGGACTAGTACTGCTGCATCATCGTCTCAAAGTTGCATCTCCTTGCAAGATGAATTTCTGAACTGCTATGAGAAAAAAAAACATTGGATGAGATAATTGAAATAGATAAGCCAATGAACTATATTGCGTTAGCCACTATTGTTGGGGTGGAGTTGGAACATGGGTGGTATTACATAGCTTGCAGGAAATGTCATAAGAAGGTGAACCTTGTTTATGAAGATTCATCAGAAGCTCATATTGGCAAGAAAATTGAAAAGTTTTTCTGCAAAAAATGTGACAAGTCTGTGCAGCCTGATAAAGTTTTACTAAGGTGTATACGTAGCAAAAGTTATCTTAGTAGTTGTTTTTGGGTACGTGTTGGGCTTTGATTTCATATATATATAAATATATATACATATATATACATATATATATATATACATATATATATATATGTACATATATATATATTTATGATTTTTAGGTTCAAGGTTCAGGTTCGTGCAATAGATGACAGTGGTAGTGCATCATTTGCGATGTTTGATCGAGAAGTGATAGCTCTTTTGCATAGATCTGCATATGAGATCAAAGAGTCTTTGTTCAAGGTTGGTTATGTTTTATGTTCCCTGTTCTTTCCTATTGGTTATTTGTTTGAATTTCACTATGTACTTATACTTTTAGGTTTTACTAATTGTTGTATAGTCTGATAATAATGATTCATTTCCTATGGAGTTGAATAATTTTGTGGGAAAACAAGTGCTATTCAAAATTGAAATCTCCGAATACAATTTGAAGCAAAACTGGCCTGTTTACACTGTTGTTAAATTGAGTGATATAAGACTTGATTCAATCTTATTTGCGAACCCTTGATCAGGTAATATTTATGAAATAATGATTTTTACAACTCAGGTAGATGTATTTTGCTTTGTATGTTGATGATTGGCATCATTGCTGTTTTAATATGTACTAGGATACGGATGCTATGTCTAATAATAGCTGTAAAATCAAAACCACCAAGAATGAAAAGATGATCCATATTTTGTTTCAACTTATACTAGTTTATTTTTTCATTGGTATATAGCAAACCAATTTTATATATGTTTCCAGGATCCTGTATCTTTTGTGAGGGATAATGAAATGGTGGATTTGAGTTCCTCAAGGAAATCATAGATGGAAATAGATTCTGAGGATTTTGGAATTGAGTCGTCCACTACTAAAAAAACAAGAATTGTTGGAGGCAATTTGGAAAAGGATTGTGAAATGAAAGAAATATAATCTTTGTTTTGTCATGTTTTTTGAAAAAACAGTAGCAAAGTTCTTCTATGGTGTAGAGTATTAAGTGGTTTAACAGTTAGCGACAGTGGTCTATGTACCTGTATTATGTTTTGGGCTGTGCTTTTTGTAATGGCATGAAAATGCTTTTGCAATTGAGTGAAATATCAATTTCTGGCTTATTGGAAAAATTGTTGTTTTCAAAAGTTGGCTTTTTTCCTTATCGTTTCGTTTACATTACTTTTGAGCTATGTGTCCATTGTTCGTAACCTTATTGTATTGTTAACTTAATCTCGGATTATTCAAATTGATATGCATTCATGTTTATCGTTTCTTTGTTTTTATTATAGTTATCATCGGATACACGATTAGAAAATGCTTCAGTGGACTGTTCACTATATATTAACTTTCCCTCCGTTGGTTTTTTGTGGCTTTATATTGTTTCTTTAATTGATATGTATGCATGTTTCTTCTGATTTTGGTCATGTATATAGTTATGTACATAGTTTACAAACAAATAATTGTGTACATGATATGCACAGTC
Source organism: Allium sativum (assembly GCA_030737875.1). Taxonomy (NCBI): domain Eukaryota; kingdom Viridiplantae; phylum Streptophyta; class Magnoliopsida; order Asparagales; family Amaryllidaceae; genus Allium; species Allium sativum. The sequence continues at coordinate 559,194,628 of CM060919.1, read as the reverse complement.
ATGTACACAACTTAAAAGTAAATAGATATGCATGTGAAATGCATGTTCATGTACATGATTGTACGAAAGAACTAGTTTTACGTAAAGTTCAACTTTGATCTACCAAATTTTATATGAAAACCCACCATTGTATGATTTTATAAGATTAAACAAAAAGTCAAAGATGATATTTGATTAATTTAAACTTTAGTTGACAAGATGCATCCATAGACTTTTGCATTTTTTTATTTTTATTTAAAACATGATATGGTATTAGATCATCATTGTGTTGTTTTCTCCAAGTAGGGGACTGTGAGATAAAGTTCATATTTGTAATTGTAATTTAATATTCTTTTTATAAGAGGCTTTTCAATTTCCCTGACTTAGCTATTTCCCATGTAATCTAATCAAGCTTTTTTATAATACGTGTATGTGTATGTATTAGATATTGGTCCATATTTGTTGCTTATTTTAAGTTAATACTTCTTTTGAGCAATGGATGATAGCAATGGTAAAAGCGTTGCAAGAGTTAATAGCAAGGTAACTTTTAGGAGCAAAAAAAAAAAGAAGTCAAGCTCTATGATATCAGGTATACCGGTTTAGTACTATAACGTACGATCTGATTGCAAGCTATAAAAATGAAAAGTATGATGCTTATTTTTCATGTGTTTGATTTTCTTTTAAACAAATCAAATGTAGCCTTATTAAAGTGTTTGCTTTTTTGTATTCTATTGTAATAAAATTAAGGATCTCTATGTTGTTGGCAGCAGGTATAACCATTCTGCCTTCTATTTAGCATGAAACAACTAATTGTAAGGTTTTCCAATAAAATAAGTGTAAAACAGTTAACGTTATAACTGATTTTGTGAACGTGAAATTTATAGCCTCTATACTGGTATCTTCGGTTTTGACACAGTCGAGTGGTCTGCTTCCAACAAGTTCGGGTCATGGTAGTTTAAAACCTAGAAAATATAGATTGCAATCAACAATGGAGGGGAATAATAAAACAAGTGAACGAACTAATGGAGGGATGATTTCAAATCATGATAGTCCAAGAGCAAACTTCACTGGTAGACGTATACGTATATAGCTTATTTTTTAATTTTACCGTTCAAAGTGATGAAGTATTGTCTGTTTACGTGTGCTAAATTCAGAGAGTGTTTTTCAGGCTATAACGTTAATTTGTGTGTAGATGAAAGACATGAGGATGAGTATAGTATGTTTTAGATACATAATATAATTAGATGTAAACATTTTAAGGTAACAGTGATTAAAGTGAAATTTTGAGATAATTTAGGAACTACTGATGAAGGCTGTCATATTCCCATCAATGAAGGTATATAGATCTATATAGCTTTCTTTTTCCTTTATATTCATGAATGTATATATTATATAGAGAGGTTTTATTTTTTGTTTGGGAAACTAATTTATTGAGTTGTATTTTAATTAAAAAAAGAATATTGCGACATTGGAGATCAAGGTTGGATATGCAACAAATGTGGTGCAATGAAGAGAGAATCAGACAAAATAGGAGGTCATTCGTACCTACATTTTCACTGTGTTGCATGCATGGGAAAGTACAACTGCCATTGTTAAAAGATCCTCCTCCAATGCTCAAGAAGTTGCTTCATAGTAATGATACAAAAAGCAGACATTTCGTAAAATACATACGCCAATTCAATATGATGTTTTCTTTCACATCAATGGGAGGAAAGGTGGATTTTAGCATCAATAGAGGTCATGGACCTTACGTATTTAGGTTGCATGGGCAAAATTACCACAGGATTAGGAGTTTGCTGCCGTTACCAGGATCAACACCTAAGTTTTTGCAGCTATACATACATGATACTAATAATGAGGTTTTGAATAGGATCTCTTCAATCGGGTATGCTTATGTAAAGCTGGACTTGTGTTAAACATATTAATATTGTGTTTGTATTGCTGATGCAACTTTTAATTTTGAGTTGTGTATATATTGATATTGTTCATTTTCTGAATGCAGTTCGAGAGGTAGTGCAAGTGCATTAAACGTTGAAATTGTTGATGGTTTAAAGAAGATGTTGGATCATTACAACGCTCTTGCTAAGGCATTTAGGATGGCAAGAGTTCGATTTGATTTAAACCAACGTGAAGATATCCAACTAAAACTGATTGGAAGGAGGAGTAAGGATGGAAGGAGATACAATCTTCCTATGGCTTCTGAGGTGGATGCACTGATTGTTGTTGATGTATGCGACAATTTTGATAAACGAGATATTGTTGTTCAAAGAAAGAGTGGATCACTTGAACGTATAAGTGAATTACATCCTTCTTATCTCGCACTCCGGTATCCGTTATTATTTCCGTATGGTGAAGATGGTTACAAAGTCGATATCCCGTTAGGAGATAACGACGATACTTCTTCGAGAAAAAGAAGTAGGTTAAGTATGAGGGAATTCTTTGCCTTCAGGATTCAAGATAGGCAAAATGAAGCTCGAACAATTCTTCGTTCAAGGAAGTTATTTCAACAATTTCTGGTTGAAGGCTATACAATGATTGAAGTAGAAAGGTTGTCGTACGTTCGAAAAAATCAGAAGAAGTTGAGATCGGAATCGTACAAGAACATGTCTACAGCTTCTTTTAGAGGAACCACTGCAGGTTCTTGCACTGGAAAGAGTATAGTGTTACCATCTTCTTTTACTGGTGGTGGTAGATACATGATGCAAAATTACTTGGATGCAATGGCCCTATGTAAGTTTTATGGATATCCATATTTATTTTTAACGTTCACATGCAACCTTAAATGGCCAGAAATTACTAGATTTCTTCAGCAGCATGGTATTCTGTCAGAAGATTGGCCTGACATCATTTGTAGAGTTTTTAAAATTAAGTTGGATCAGCCCATCAACGACCTAAAAGACGAACATTTATTTGGTCGTGTGCAAGCAGGTATGTCATCAACACCATTTCCACATACTAGCATTCATGTTTAAATTCTATACTGTTGCTCTGCTCATTTCAATCCTTTGTTTTCAGTGGTTTATACAGTGGAGTTTCAAAAACTTGGGCTTCCTCATGCAACATATTGTTATTTATGCATAAAGACAACAAATTTCCCATGTGTGATGATATCGATAAAATCATATAGGCCGAGATTCCGAGTAAAGAAGAGTTTCCAATATTGTATGAAATTGTTATGGCTTTCATGTTACACGGTCTTTGTGATATGTCCAATATAAATTCACCATGCCTGAAGGATGGAATGTGTTCAAAGTTTTTTCTGAGGAATTTTCAAGATAGAACAAGCATTGATCAGGATGGTTATCCGATTTACAAAAGGCGAGATAATGGGAATGTAGCAGAAAAGAATGGAATTCTTCTGGATAACAAATTCGTCGTTCCGCATAATCCGAAACTTCTTATGAAATATCAAGCACATATCAATGTTGAATGGTGCAATTAGTGTCAGGCAATTAAGTACTTATTTAAGTATGTTAACAAGGGTCATGATCGTGTCACAGCTGCTGTTTGCCAAGATAATGGGGGTATAGATAGCAGAACCGATAGTATTATTGATGAAAGATGAACTTGGATTGCAAATATGTTTCTCCATGTGAAGCTGTTTGGAGAATATTTGAATTTGACATTCATTACGAAGTACAACAGTCGATAGGTTGTCTTTCCATCTTCCAGATGAGCAAAAAGTTATTTTCCAGGATGAAGATACAATTGATTCAGTGATAAATTGTCCAGGGATCAATGAATCAATGTTTTTAGCATGGGTGGACTATAATAAGATTGATGAAGAAGCAAAAAATCTTACTTATGTGGAATTTCCAACCAAATTTGTTTGGAAGAAAGATTTAAGGATATGGAACCCAAGAAAAAAGGGGTTTTCTATTGAAAGGATATAATATGTCCCTCCCTGCTCACGTGAGATTTATTACTTGAGAATTTTGTTGAATAAAGTAAAAGGACCTGCATGTTATGAAGACATTCGCACTGTCAATGGAATAATATATCTTACATTTAAAGAGGCATGTTATGCTTTTGATGATAGAATGTTAAGGCTATAAAAGAATCAAGTTTTTGGGAAGGTGCTCATTATTTACGAGTTCTTTTTGCAATATTATTAACATGTGGTAGCATGTCCAGACCTCAAGCTTTATGGGAACAAAATTGGCAGTACTTGGCGGTTGATATTCTTTACAGACAGAGAAGAATTTTAGGGATTCAAGGTATGTCTTTAATTTAAAATTAAATTCTAACTACTTTTTAATAACAATGCAGTTTATTCTGACTACGAGTATTTTTATATTGATGCATGTGTTGAATATTTACAGACTTGCATTTTACGGAGATACAGTTGAGAAATTATGCATTGTTGGAGCTGGAAAAAGTTTTAAACAAAAATGGTAGTAGTCTCCGAGCTTATCCTGACATGCCTTTTCCAAATGAGCTGATCATATCCAAAGGAAATAATACACTGATTCAGAATGAGTTTGGATATCACATACCATCCTTACAAGAGGAATACGCGTCTCTATTTACTAACTTGACCTATGAGCAGAAAGAAGTGTACGATACTATCATGACAGTTGTATCAAGACGTGAAGGGAGTGTTTTTTTTTATTTATGGTCATGGAGGAACAGGGAAAAATTACATTTGGAGAACTTTATCATGTTCTGTGCGTTGCAAATGTGGTATTGTAATAATAGTTGCTTCGAGTGGCATTTCTTCTTTGCTTCTTATTGGGGGGAGAATGAAACATTCAAGATTTGCAATTCCCATTAACGTAAACGAGGATTCTACATGTAACATTAGAGTAGGATCAGAATTAGCAGAGTTGATTGAAAAAACTGACCTTATCATTTGAGATGAAGTGCCAATGATTCATAAATTTTGTTTTGAGGCATTAGATAGAACCATGAGAGATATCATTCGGAATTGTAATCAAAATGGCACGGACCGACCATTCAGAGAAAAGGTCATAGTATTTGGAGGTGACTTTCGGCAGATACTTCCTATCATCCCAAAAGCGAGTAGACAAGAGATTATTTTTTCTACTATTAACTCCTCATGTATTTGGAATTTTTGTAGAATATCAAGACTAACTAAAAATATGAGATTGGAAGTTGATAACATTGGCTCAAATTTATGCGAGATTAAAGAATTTGCTGAATGGATATTAAAAATTGGTGATGGTTGTATTGGAAGAGATATTGATGGATCAGAGGCAATTGTTGAAATACCCGATGACATTCTTATTAAGGATATAAATGATCCCATTGCTTCTATAGTTGAGTCCACCTATTCGTTAATGTTAAATGATCTAGGAGATGCAGTGTATTTTGAAGAGCGAGCTATTTTGGCTCCAACTCTTGAAATTGTTGAACTAGTAAATCAATATCTGTTGATGAAGCTATTGGGAGAAGAAAGAATATATTTTAGTTCAGACACCGTGTATAATGCTGATTGTAGTCCAAATAGTCATGATGACTTTTGGTCTCCTAACATTTTAAACAGTATAAAAGGGTCTGGATTACCAAATCATAAGCTAGCTCTTAAGGTGGGTAGTTCAACAATGTTACTCAGGAATATTGATCAAAATGAAGGATTGTGCAACGGTACTAGACTGCCGGTAAGCAGATTAGGAGATCATGTTATTGACGCTAAGATCATTATGGGTCGTAATGTCGGACACAAAGTTTTTATTCCTCGCATGATTTTGACTCCATCGGATAACAAATACCCATTCAAATTTCAAAGAAGGCAGTTTCCAGTGATTCTTTGTTTTGCTATGACCATCAATAAAAATCAAGGTCAATCTCTTTCTCATGTTGGATTATATTTACCAAGACCTGTGTTTAGCCATAGCCAACTGTATGTAGCAGTTTCAAGAGTAAAATCGAAAAAAGGATTGAAAATTTTGATATGTGATGAGCATGGTAACACAAAAAATAGTATAACCAATGTAGTATACAAGGAGGTTTATGAAAATTTGTGAACTGGGATGACTGGTTTGCTGGAAAAAGTGTGCATTGCATGTGCATATTTTAATGGGTACATATGTTTTGTATGCATATTTCATCAAGGATGGACCGAGTATGCAGGTATGTTTTTATATATTATACTGAACATGTGTGTTGTACTTTACTCTTTATTATATTTGTATATTGTTAACAAAACTGTGCCAGTAAAATGCATGGAAAAGAACTTCGCCATTAACATACATACTGTACTTGCAGGTTAAGGTTTCTATATAGCCAAACATAATGAAGATAACTCTTACTCAAGAAGAAAATGCAAAAGAAAACATACTCTCCTTTGATCACTACCAAGCAGAATGTAGCATATATGGCAAAGAATTTAGAAAAAAGAGGGTCATACATTTGATGTTATGAAGATTTTTAAGATAAATTTTATGTGTTTTATGCTTTCATATCGGTTTTTATTGGTTAGTCACACCATCAATATCAATCTTCCGTCAATGGAATTTTGTATGTTACAACTCATTTGTATAAGTTGATGTTTATGTATGCATCATGAAAATCTATTTTTAGAGCTTTTTGTATGTGCTCTGGACTGAATACAAGATAGACAAACAGCCAAATACACGATACGAATATTCCTATGTTATTTCCTCAGATTGAGGAAAAAAAAAGAGAATCCGTTATCCATAATGATAAACTAATATAGTAATCATCTGTTTCTTTTAGAGAATCTGGGTACTATATTACAAAACAAAAAAAGTACATGAAAGAAAACCTTGACCAAAAATTGCAACATAAAACAAACAAATACTTTACAAACAATACCACATCCAAGCTTTTCATTGCGAAGACAACAAAACATGCATAACAAAAGAAAAAAAACCTATCAATAACCCAACCTACCATTCTCACGTACAAACTAACGCCACATTGCAAACCACAATAGCAGCAACAAGAAGCACTGACAAACAACTTCAACCAACATCATTCCAGAACTATAATTGAGGCTACATAAAACTAATTACAAACACGCTGAATATACTAGAGGCATAAGTCCAGAAAGACTAAAAATAGCTCCAAACAAACCATGCAACAAAGAAGAACACCAACATGCACTTCACAACAGATCAGAGATATCCCATGAAACTGATACACATTAACCTGATTATGCTTTAATATTCGAAGTTAATATCAACATATAACATAAGTAAACTTTATCAAACTTAGTGACAAGCAACAGTTTTAAAGCATAATCAGTAATCAAGCGATAATACAGGAACATATTACTACACACCTACGTACCATGGTTAATTAATATATCTGATCTACAAGCTAGATCGGCAGCCAAAAAAATAGTGTTTTTTGGGATTCAACTACAATTCCCATGTTACCAACCAGTCAACCACACACCATCATAAACTAAAAGATACAAATATATACATACATATTCATGTGTAAGCATAGTGCACATAAGATATGCACAAACAGATCAAAAAATGATTACTTACCCATTTTATCTCCTTGCTAGCCAATCGACATTTGTGTTGCCTTCGGATTCTTCGTGCTGTACTTCCATTGGAACGGTGATCCTGTATGGAGTAGAGTTTGCACTTGCCAATGTTCCAGGAAGTGACCTGATCCTGCTTACCAGCGATCGACGTCGAAGCGCTGCATATCTACGCTTTGGCTGAATTGGTTAGGAGGCTGGATTAATAGGAGATTCATTGGATAGCTATGGTGGCTGTTGTTCCTTGACTTCAAAGTCGTAATCATGCACTAACTGTTCAGGAGATTCAGGCCATGCCCCCCCAGCTTTCTGGTTTCACCACCTCCATCGAGTCTCTATGTGCAATGGCAAATAAAAATGAAGGAGTAGGTCCAGGGGACGAAGGTGGTTCATACCCTTTCCTATCACACGGATTAGTTAAATTCAGATGTGCAATGTCCTCACTGTGAACCCGTTCGTTAAAGCATCTTACATCCCTTTCACAATCCAAGCCAATGAGAACTGTTTTAGAGTCCCTGGTGTGATGAAACTGTCCCCACCATTTGACTTTGAGCATGTATCTTGAATTTTTTATATGAGCAACTATGGTGCAAGGGGTATCAACACCAACGTAGAATTGCATTTTTACAATTAAGTACCTCTAATCTATGCATGAATGATGGCAATTATCCATTAGATGTATGATACCCATTGTCTTCAATGCTTCTCTAACCTCTTTTAGGTTGTTTCTTGAGAACTCTGGAAATTGATCAATCCTCGCCCATAACGGAGGTTCAAGATTTCATATTTGCTCTTTTTCGTAGTCCAACCATGACTGGAGACGAAGCATAGATTCGATAGGACCTGTTTTCCTTAATTTTCCCGTCTCGAGTGCATGTAGATAGGTTTCTTTGTCAGGACATTTGATTAGAAAACGCTTATCATGAATCAACCATGTTTGGCAGTCATTGCGTTCTAAAGTTCGGGAGAGAACAAAATCGAGCGTTTCCAAAGTTAGTATTCTGGTTTCTACATAGATTACTATGTGTAAAGAAGATTCTTCCATTGTTGATTTTAATTGTTCTTTTTTTGAGAAAGAGTTTGGGTTTTTACAGTTTAGTGGACGGTGAAGTTGAAGTGGAAAGAATATTGCAAGAAATTAAGTGACGGAGATTAGTTTTTTAATTACTAAATGAACCTGATGTTGATAAGAATTCACTTTCTACAGATTTGTGGATCCATTTTCTTACTTCCGTGACCACGTGGAGCTTAGGTGACAGATAGAATGATTACGCTGTGTAGGTGTATGGATATTGCAGGTTGTTACCGAAAAAAGATTTGGTATAATGTAAAATCTCAAAAAATGATAATACTTTTTATTTAGAATTTTTATCTTGCGGCAGTATTAATTCAAAATTACAACGACAGCTTTCTGATAATTGTTTTTTCCATAGTTCGATTTTTGCACAAAATATTGTCAAAAAAATTAGACTATAATTATATACTAATTTGAAGTTATAATACAACGTTTACCAAGGTTTTGCAAGTGGACTCCTTTTGATTTGAGCCTTAAAAACTTTTAGTATTAAAAAAAACACATAGTGGTAGACTGTTAATCCCTTTTTTTTACAGCTCAAAATCATTGTACAAGTTTAAGGAGTTTTATATTAACTTGATACTGATGCTATAATGTATCGTGATAAGGACACATTGGCAAACAAGTTTCATCTTAATGTTCAACTCAAGCCAGCCGTGCAATTGCACGGGACTGATCTAGTTATCACTAATCTACAGTGTGACAAAACTTAAAATTATACCCAAAAAACTGCCAATGCATGCTATTTCATGTTACTTTACTGATCTACATTGCCATAACAGCACACAAAAGAACTCCAAACATGTTCCAGGAAATAGATAAAGCTTTTGCAAAGAACTTTTCTCATGTCTCATGTTTTCCACATTCAATGCACATTAGGGCCAATTCTTCCTTCATATTTGCCACAAATTCATCGGCTTTTGCCCTCTTTTTCTTCAGCGGCTTTTCTTCAGTTGTCTTCTTTTCCACGAGCAATTGCGATATAGTCTTTTCTTTTTCCATCAATTTAACAGTAGTATCTTCCAATCCAGCATTGTTGTTGATTTCATACATTTTGTCATGCCACATGAAATACCCGCAATGGCCATTCTGCACATATCTTAAATTCTCGACTAAAACATCAATGAAAGATATGATAATCAACATGGAGAAACCAAAAAAAACCTAATTTATACTTATCGGCCACATGGAGCAATCAAAAAACTTCTTCCCCTCATTCGACCCTACCTTCACAGTCCTCATCTTTGCTGTGATTTTGTGGTGGCGGTTCTTTCTCACAACCGCTGTTGACGAATTTGAAGTAGAAATTGATTAAGCGGTCATTGAGCTCGAACTGAAGTGATATCACAAACTGCAAATCATTCAATAGGCTTTCAGGCATGTATCTCATGTATTCAATATTTGTGTGCATAACCAAAACAAAACATGCGTATATTTATTAGCCAGTCTTACACACACACACTTTAGAAATCATGCGTACACTTATTAGAAGGTCTTATGAATATAGATTATGATAATATTTAAGAAATGATAACTATCATGTATATGTAAGCATACTTAAGAAACCATTTTTGTAAACCAGTGTATCATGTCTCAATCATCACAGGCAACAACAACCTGCGAAACCGAGTAGTTGTTCAGAACATGCAGCTCATATAAGGTCGATGGTCTAATTGTTCACAACCACACTTCACTAGGAACAAAAGTTCTGTGTTATTAAATTGATTAACAACCAAATAGCGGCACAAAGAACATTTCAGTGAATTAATATACAACAGAACCCAAAAAAACACCACCAACCAAACAAAATTATACACATGGTGATAATAATTTGTGTATCTCGGTAGACTAATGAGTAGCGATGAAAAAAACCCAATAGAAACATGCATGATAAACACAGGATAAAAAGCTAGCACCTTTCTTCTTGGATTGATTGCCGTTTGATGACGGGGAAGGGGAGAAGTGGGTACGTTTGGAGTCGAGGACTCAATGGAAGAAGTGGAGGATGAAGAGAGGTTGGAGTGCAAGAAAGTGAATGAAAATTGGGGATTGGAATTGGAAATTTGGGGGTGAGAACGAAAAGATCTAAGAAATTGAGAAAAAGGAATCCAATGAGTAACGTAAGTTGATGTAACGACCTGGGGAAAAATTCGACGCTCGAATTTTCGACAACAATACATAAACCCGTATTACTTGCTAAAAACCCAAGTATCAAACCCTAGATTGTCATGAGAAAGAAATTAGAGGGTGAGGATAGAAAGAAAGAAATATTAGAATAGAAGAAAGAAGAAGAACACATATCAGAATCTCACAGCGGAGCGAATAAAATATAATATAACAAATCTTTTTATACAAAGAACTATACATACATACCAATTATCAGAGTACATCATACATCAGACTCAGCGGAAAAATATCTGTATATAACTAACGGTGAAGCCGCCTACTTCTAGCTCCTGAAACTCCAAGCGAACCTGACCTGGAACATACTCGGTCTGACCCGAGCACATTTGAGGAAAAGCAAAATACACTGGGTCAGTCTGGAATACTATCAGTGATAAATTCACAGCTCACACACACACACACAACTTGCTTAACTTTGTAAAATCCTTTATGAAATCAAAGGATAATAGTAAGACCAACCCACACATAAACACAGGCGATTTTTATCTTACTATAACCCAAACCATTTTTGAAATCATAACTTATTCTGATATTATCATAGTGTCTAAATACAAATAATTTAGAATCTAGCGGAACGCTTGCATCTCACGCTCCACTTATATAGTATACAATCGAAAACCGCAGGCGCTTATTGGATATTGGATTCCAACCTTGACAAGGTATGGGACCACCTTACGAACGTGTATCTCTAGAGACGAATACACTGGGTACAACAAGAACGTCTTGCAACCCGGCCCTCACATGACCGACCAATCATTTTGCTTGAGTGTATCGAATGTATATCACCTACGGTTGGGATCAGCAACCGCCTCCCGAAAAGGGACAGCATTGAATATAGATTTAAGAAGCAAATAGATTTTCTCTAGATAGGTGATCATACATCCTAATGGGAGCGACCCGCATAGCCATGTTGCTTGCCCGATTTTTGGCATTTCCCGGTTGATGAGGCTTGAGGCTAGAATTTACTTTAAAACATCTGGTCATCATTCACTTTGAATGCCACATCGTCAAATCCGTCAAATCACTAATTGACGTCCACAAATATACTCTGGGTATTAAAGAGGTGCCCCTCTTTGCCACCAACTCGGTATATTTGTAAAAATCAACGTACGTGGTTCTAAGAAAATACTCTGTCAGACATTCGTCCATACAAGTCATCCAGGAACAGAATGAACCGAAGGCCCCCTCCTACTGTAAACTTATATTGGAATCACCCCAAGGATCAGTAGCGAGTAGTCCTTGCAATCCGTAGGTTTCAATCATGACAGAATCACAAATCAAATAACTCTGGTTGCAAGCCAGAGAAATTCGACCAGTAGTCCTTCCGCTTATGAAGATCCACGGTCTTCACTTGCTCCGTCTTCAATCGACCTCTTCACGCATTTGTTGGTCGGAATGGTTTTCGAATATAATTTTGATCCCGGTCTTTCCGTACCAACAATCGTATTTGGTCAGGTTTTGATAGTCGGTGTTTTAACTATCAAATAACAATTGTGTGAATCACATGAGTTTTTGCTGATTCAGTACTTGACATAACTTGACCTCTTTAAAATACATTTAACAAAATTATTAATCAGTTTTTAAATCTCCCAATACATTCAAAACATTTGATTTATCCATATCTTATTATAACAGAACTGTTTATATGATTTTTGGGTACGTGTATGTGTATATATATATATCCCTACTCAGCTTTCCATTTCCATCGGGAATATCGAGATATTTCTTTAAAACCCTTTTCCCTTTTTCTTATATTCGAGCAACTCACGATATCCATATATGTATATACTTAATGATGTAAACCAAATTTTCTCTAATTAACTCCGACTGATTTACTCTGATCGATTAACTCTAATTTGACCAACTCGACTTATTTAACTCAACTAGACTAACTTGACGTGATTACTCCTATCGATTAACTAATATTCGACTTACTCCATTCGATTGACTCTAGATCGCAGCGATCACAATGGTTACGCCTGATTCCCTCGGGAAACATCCGACCGCCATAGGCTATCTGCAGCCCTGCGAATTACGCTAGCAGTCGTACGCAATGGCAACTCTTCCTGAATAACTATGTTTGCCTAACTCTATCTCAGATACTATATTTGATCAACTCAAATTGAATAACAAATGTTCAATAAAATTTGAAATCAATAAATCTTATTTCTTTTGAAACTAATATCGCAATATTATTTAATTTCCCAAGACCCTGCATTAGAGTTCGATATTCCTCGTATAGAGTAAAACCAATTTCAACACCTTCACTCGCTCCAAACTAATACCATTCCTCGATAATAGTGAAGCCAATCAAGTTGGGGTATTTTAGTTAGCTCTCAGACCTTGATCGACCCGTTCTTACGTCAAAATAATAATAGTTTAACCACTAACATCAAAATCTCTTTTTTCCTCTGATTTCAAATCAGGTTTTATAAAATCGTTCCTTATATTTGAAATCTTCGCTCCGAATCCTTTTACTTAATTCCTTTAATTAAGTAAGTCTTTATTAAAAATACACCTTTTAACTTTAAACATTATTTCACTTATAACACTTGATTTATAATATAAATCCCTCGTCAAATAGTATGATTTCATTTATTCGAGTAGGCTTAAAACGAAAACTATTACTTTGGATTTTACAACCAACGCTTACACTTACTTTAAAATAAACCTTTTCTAACTGGGATTTCATTTCCAAAAATCCATTACCAATATTTAACACAACTGAATTGTATGCACTTTCCTTTATCCTTGAAATCCTTATTTCAATTACCATGGTTTGTCCAATTCAATGCTTTTACCCTTATGTAATCAATTTGGTTTCAAAAACCTTTTTAAAACCTTGGTTGGATCTCTTCCAAATCACCTATACAAATCTATTCACCATTTCTATGTTTTTGGTCCATTCTTAATCCGTTCACCCTTTTCCTTTAAAGTTTCCATTCATTTGAACTCGCCTTACTTAATTTAGAGGTTAAGTAAAACTTCCTTTAAATTCTCACCGACAAATCCCAATTACCAATCTTGTTTGAAACCTGGGTTATAAACCCCTTTATAACACCCTCAATTGATTTTGGTCAAACCTATCGATACTCAAACACTTTCTAATGGAAATCCCAAATAAAGGACATTTCTTTAATTATTATTAATTAAGAAAAATAATTAGCTTTATATTAACTATGTTAGAGATGATTAACTTTGATATTACTCAAAGATAGGGTTATTATCATTTTTAAAAGCTTATCAGACAGTAATCAATGTTATTAACACTCACAAATTCAATAATTCCTTTAATTCATAGTAAATCAAAGATTTACTAATATTTAACACTATTCGTTAAATTTAACGAATATTCAGAAAATTTAAATCAAATTTAACTCTATTATCAATTTAAATTCAATACGGTTGATTTTGTCAACTGTACATCCCAGTTAATTACTCACTAATTTCATTTGTCATTTCCCACATTTAAAATAACCTAATTAATTTAAACTTACCATTTAATTGTTTTAAAAATAATCATATTATTTTAGCCATTCGTAGTTAAATCTATTTGATTCCTGCTTTCAGTATATGCATAAATCACAAAATCTCGTTACAAAACCATCTAAATAATTTCTTGATAAACTCTATTAAATATATAAATATATATTTGTGAATTTCTAACTTAACTATTTATATAAAATGATTGAAAACTTCAATTTAGTTATAAAATAATTTATAACTTTAAAACTGCGTCGATTCACCGAACGGTAGAACGACGTTTAAAACAACACGTTTATGGCCATTTACTGCCAATTACCAAATCAACACTATTGGTTGATTTTAAACACAACACAGGTGAATATCTATTCAACCATAACACTCAAACAGGTTTGTTACCATATGGGGTTCTATCAGTTCATATATCAACGATATAAAACAAACAAACAACATATATAATATTTGAGTAACCCGGTCGGATCCCTCAAACCTGTTCTTCCCTGCACCACAGCTTGTTATACATTTCATAATATTATATGAAATAAATTTCATATGATCTACTAATTTAAAACGATTAAATAACAACAACCAATCAATCAAATAAACTACCACTAGCAACCAATCAACCAATTTATACTTTTAAAGGTAAATTATAATTTCATATGAATTTACCACATCACATGATTCCAGAAGGTGCGAGAATTAACTCACCAGTTTATTTCGGTTGCCGGTTGATGCGTTTGTTGCATTTAATTTGAGTCGAACATCCAGAATTAGCTGAATTTTCAACTGCATCAGATTAGAGCCTAGTCAATGCCATCGTCTAGGTCTCGTCCCTGCGATCTCAACGGATATAGTTTCGCTGAAATCCGTTAACGTATGAGAGAGTTACACCAGTTTAAAGTTTGTATAACTTATACGATAATTAACTAATTAAATCACTTAATTACCTTCATTAACGGTCGCCACGTCATCATTAAATAAAGATAAAATGTGTCTTCCTCAATTCACTGGCTTGAACCCGATAATCCCAATTCCTTCAGGAAGCTCGACCGGAACATCCATTGCCAGCGACGCCACCGTCACGACTGGGACCACCGCACCTGGCCTATCACCACCGCCGTTCCTTGAGCCACCCTCGCCTGAAGCCCCGTACCCTAAATCCCCATAACGTCGCCAGATTTCCGATTACCGCCAATTTCGTTCTGACCAGAAATTGCGCCGCCACCCTCGACAACAATTGATCGGACCTCCGTCGAACTAACCGCCACTCCACCCCGCAACTTCCCTTTCAGACCCGCGACCACCACGATGACCAGATCCGCCGGAATCAACCAAGAACCGGCCACAACAAAAAGAAACAACCCCAAATCAGTCTACTCCGATCATCTCAACCCCACGACCACCAAACTCCGTTTCAGACCACCAGACCAGAGCCAAATCAAAGCCATGTCTCCCCTCTACAAAAACCCCAAGGTCCCGCCCTCGCAAATCGATCAAATCTCATCAATTTTGAAGAAAAACGAAAATGATTTTTGTCGGTTTATGGCGTTTCCGACCACCATACTACACCGTTCTCCCCCAACTTTTTGTAGCAACTAGATATCCCCCCGATCTACAAATTTGCCTTTGGGACCCCCTCAAATTCTTCATGGATTGGAAGATATAAATGATTTGGTGTTTGAGGACTTTTTTGCAAAATTACATGGACAGAAATGGAGTTGGGCTGAAATTTCTGATTTAAGGGGTATATATAATCGTAAATATTAATATTTTAAGTCGACGTGACAAGCGATGTTGACTAACGATTTTTATTTCGTAACTATCGCATTTTCGAACGTTGTTTATTTGCTGCGACGCTCACATACAAACCCCATCGAGACGCGACTGGACGGCAAAGTATATTTCGACGATACAGTCCTAATAAAACTTGTTTCGTCGAATTCCAAGTTCGTTTGCTCGGATGGCCCGCGTTCACGTTCAAATGGTCGTTTTTATTTGTATTTTAATTTGCCACGCTCACAAATTAACCCCGATTGACGCGCCACTTGAAATCTAGCAAAAATTTACTGTTGCGATCCCAATAAAATTTATTTCGTCGAAAACAGAGATCGTTTGAAAAATGTCCCTTTTATAACTGCCAATTTAAAATAAAATAAAATAATTTTAAAATACTTCAATATAATATATATATAATATTGCCATTGGCCATACATGACCAGAATTTGATACACTACCAATAGAAAATATCCTGGGTTGAATTTGAAGCTAAATCGATATATAAAATATTTAAAAACCCTCTATTCTATATAAATAATCGATAATATATATATATATATAAATTCCATAGCGACCTTTTCCAAATTTGATTTGGACATAAAATAAAATCTACACGATGAAATCTGGATTTTTCTCTACCATTAGAAAGATATCGTCAAACCGGTCCCGACGTTTCTTGTTTCGAGGAAAACCGACTTATTTTGAACCTGATACAACCAATTGAAGTTCAAAACGCCAAATCGCGAACTGCCGCGCCGCTGCAGCTCGTTATTTAATTAAATTATAAACCATATCGCTCAACCATCGTTTTCGAATCGAAATCGTCCCTATATTCAATGTAACCAATATTTGACCAATTTAAACTGCCCGACTACAAAATATGGAAAATTCTATATTTTTCCAAATACTTTGAAATTAAAATACTACTTTATTATTTATTTAATTAATATATTCCAAATAAATCGTTAAATTCGATTATTTAAATTCAAACCAATATTTTAAATAATTAAAATATCCAAATAAATTAGCAGAAAAATACGGGTCGTTACATTCCTTCCCCCTTAAAATAATTTCGTCCTCGAAATTGCTAAGGTAGAAAGAACGTTAAATCCCTTTTATCTTTCAAAAATAATTAATTTTGAAAATTCGAATTTATTTCCAAACTGACTCAGTTGGTTTTAAAACCAATTTATTTCAAATTAAAGAATTTCCCAAAAAATTTCAAAAAATTTTTAACACCATAAATTTTGGAAAAATTTCAGTAGAGTCTCCCCTGTACGGAGGACATCTGCAAAATCGCAGGTTCAAGAAATAAATATACGTCGACTCTCATGGTCGGTAAAATCAAAATCCGAACTCAAAACCCAAATCAAACCAAAATTTCATATCTTCGTAAGCGTACCTTTTGGCGAGCGTTATTATGCGATAAGCGATAATTTATATACGAGCTTGCTTAATCGTTGTGTAGCTCTGGATTCGATTAACTCCAGAATTTCTCCTTTGAACTGATTTAAAGCTGAACTGGCTCGTCTGCACCTGTTCTTAACTCAAACTAATTCATTAGTTCTCAAAACCAATGTCAATTATGTTCAAAACATCCATGGCATTCATTTCAACTAATTCGACACACAGTTCAATCCATACGAGGTTATGATTATTTATAATCACTTCTTATTCATCCATTTATTTCTTATAATTATGCATTCAAATTTATTTAACTGAATTGATTTATCCAACTTATTCATTTCAATTTGGTTTTAACCAAGTCGATTCTTTCCAGGCTTATATCTATGAGATCGAGCACACCATCCAAATATATCACACACATCAACATTAACAAATCAAAATAATTTGCCCATACTATAATAATCATTACTTTTATTATATTATAAAATAAATTGGGCAAAAATAGTTTCAAAAATAATTTTATATCAAATTATAAATACGCGCTCTCATATAGATACACGAACTCAATCTAGGGTATTACTTACCCTATCTCTTTTGAGTCACACCACAGAGCCAAGGTTATCACTAAACCAATAGCTCTGATACCACTGTAATGATCCGGGGAAAAATTCGACGCTCGAGTTTTCGACAACAATACATAAACCCGTATTACTTTCCAAAAACCCAAGTATCGAACTCCAGATTGTCATGATAAAGAAATTAGAGGGTGAGAATAGAAAGAAATAAATATTAGAATAGAAGAAAGAAGAAGAACACATATCAGAATCTCACAGTGGAACGAATAAAATATAATATAACAAATCTTTTTATACAAAGAACTGTACATACATACCAATTATCAGAGTACATCATACATCAGACACAGCGGAAAAATATCTGTATATAACTAACGGTGAAGCCGCCTGCTTCTAGCTCTTGAAACTCCAAGCGAAACCTGACCTAGAACATACTCGGTCTAACCGGAGCACATTTGAGGATAAGCAAAATACACCGGGTCACTCTGGAATACTATCAGTGATAAATTCACAGCACACACACAACTTGCTTAACTTTGTAAAATCCTTTATGAAATCAAAGGATAATAGTTAGACCAGCCCACACATAAACACGGACGATTTTTATCTTATTATAACCCAAACCATTTTTGAAATCATAACTTATTCTGATATTATCATAGTGTCTAAATACAAATAATTTAGAATCTAGCGGAACGCTTGCATCTCACGCTCCACATATATAGTATACAATCGAAAACCGCGGGCGCTTATTGGATATTGGATTCAAACCTTGACAAGGTATGGGACCACCTTCCGAACGTGTATCTCTAGAGGTGAATACACTGGGTTCAACAAGAACGTCTTGAAAACCCGGCCCTCACATGACCGACCACTCATTTCGCTTGAACGTATCGAATGTACATCACCGACGGTTGGGATCAGCAACCGCCTCCCGAATAGGGACATCATTGAATATAGATTTAAGAAGCAAATAGATTTTCTCTAGATAGGTGATCATACATCCTAATGGGAGCGACCCACATAGTCATGATGCCTGCCCGATTTTTGTCATTTCCCGGTTGATGAGGCTTGAGGCTAGAATTCACTTTAAAACATCTGGTCATCGTTCACTTTGAATGCCACATCGTCAGATCCGTCAAATCACTAATTGACGTCCACAAATATACTCTGGGTATTAAATAGTTGCCTCTCTTTGCCACCAACTCGGTATATTTGTAAAAATCAACGTACGTGGTTCTAAGGAAATACTCTGTTAGACATTCATCCATACAAGTCATCCAGGAACAGGATGAACCGAAGGCACCCTCCTACTGCAACCTTATATAGGAATCACCCGAAGGATCAGTAGTGAGTAGTCCTTGCAATCCGTAGATTTCAATCACGACAGAATCACAAATAAAATAACTCTGGTTGCAAGCCAGAGAAATTCGAACAGTAGTCCTTCCGCTTATGAAGATCCATGGTCTTTTCTTGCTCCGTCTTCAATCGACGTCTTCATGCATTTGTTGATCTGAATGGTTTTCGAATATAAATTCGATCCCGGTCTTTCCGTACCAACAATCATATTTGATCAGGTTTTGATAGTCGGTGTTTTAACTATCAAATAACAATTGCGTGAATCACATGAGTTTTTGCTGATTCAGTACTTGACATAACTTGACCTCTTTAAAATATGTTTAGCAAAATTATTAATCAGTTTTTAAATCTCCCAATACATTCAAAACATTTGATTTATCCATATCTTATTATAACAGAACTTTTTATACGATTTTTGGGTACGTGTATATATATATATATATATATATATATATATATATATATATCCCTACTCAGCTTTCCATTTCCATCGGGAATATCGAGATATTTCTTTAAAACCCTTTTCCCTTTTTCTTATATTCGAGCAACTCATGACATCCATATATGTATATACTTAATGACATAAACCAAATTTTCTCTAATTAACTCTGACTGATTTACTATGATCGATTAACTCTAATTTGACTAACTCGATTTATTTAACTCAATTGGACTAACTTGACTTGATTACTCCTATCGATTAACTAATATTCGACTTACTCCATTCGCTTGACTCTAGATCGCAGCGATCACAATGGTTATGCCTGATTCCCTCAGGAAACATCCGACCACCATAGGCTATCTGCAGCCCTGCGAATTACGCTAGCAGTCGTACGCAATGGCAACTCTTCCTGAATAACTATGTTTGCCTAACTCTATCTCAAATACTATATTTGATCAACTCAAATTGAATAACAAATGTTCAATAAAATTTGAAATCAATAAATCTTATTTCTTTTGAAACTAATATCGCAATATTATTTAATTTCCCAAGACCCTGCATCAGAGTTCGATATTCCTCGTATAGAGTAAAACCAATTTCAACACCTTCACTCGCTCCAAACTAATACCATTCCTCGATAATAGTGAAGCCAATCAAGTTGAGGTATTTTAGTTACCTCTCAGACCTTAATCGACCCGTTCTTACCTTAGAATAATAATAGTTTAACCACTAACATCGAAATCTCTCTTTTCCTCGATTTCAAATCAGGTTTTATAAAATTATTCCTTATATTCGAAATCTTCGCTCCGAATCCTTTTACTTAATTCCTTTAATTAAGTAAGTCTTTATTAACAATACACCTTTTAACTTTAAACATTATTTCACTTATAACATTTGATTTATAATATAAATCCCTCGTCAAATAGTTTGATTTCATTTATTCGAGTAGGCTTAAAACGAAAACTGTTACTTTGGATTTTACAACCAATGCTTACACTTACTTTAAAATAAATCTTTTCTAACTGGGATTTCATTTCCAAAAATCCATTACTAATATTTAACACAACCGAATTGTATGCACTTTCCTTTGTCCTTGAAATCCTTATTTCAGTTACGATGGTTTGTCCAATTCAATGCTTTTACCCTTAAGTAATCAATTTGGTTTCAAAAACCTTTTTAAAACCTTGTTTGGATCTCTTCCAAATCACCTATACAAATCTATTCACCATTTCTATGTTTTCGGTCCATTCTTAATCCGTTCATCCTTTTCCTTTAAAGTTTCCATTCATTTGAACTAGCCTTACTTAATTTAGAGGTTAAGTAAAACTTCCTTTAAATTCTTATATTCACCGACAAATCCCAATTACCAATCTTGTTTGAAACCTGGGTTATAAACCCCTTTATAACACCCTCAATTGATTTTGGTCAAACCTAACGATACTCAAACACTTTCTAATGGAAATCCCAATTAAAGGACATTTCTTTAATTATTATTAATTAAGAAAAATAATTAACTTTATATTAACTATGTTAGAAATGATTAACTTTGATATTACTCAAAGATAGGGTTATTATCATTTTTAAAAGCTTATCAGACAGTAATCAATGTTATTAACACTCACAAATTCAATAATTCCTTTAATTCATAGTAAATCGAAGATTTACTAATATTTAACACTATTCGTTAAATTTAACGAATATTCAGAAAATTTAAATCAAATTTAACTCTATTATCAATTTAAATTCAATACGGCTGATTTTGTCAACTGTACATCCTAGTTAATTACTCACTAATTTCTTTTGTCATTTCCCACATTTAAAATAACCTAATTAATTTAAACTCACCATTTAATTGTTTTAAAAATAATCATACTATTTTAGCCATTCGTAGTTAAATCTATTTGATTCCTGCTTTCAGTATATGCATAAATCACAAAATCTCGTTACATAACCATCTAAATAATTTCTTGATAAACTCTATTAAATATATAAATATATATTTGTGAATTTCTAACTTAACTATTTATATAAAATGATTGAAAACTTCAATTTAGTTATAAAATAATTTATAACTTTAAAACTGCGTCGATTCGTGAACGGTAGAACGACGTTTATTTATGGCCATTTACTGCCAATTACCAAATCAACACTGTCGGTTGATTTTAAACACAACACAGATGAATATCTATTCAACCATAACACTCATACAGGTTTGTTACCATACGGGGTTCAATCAGTTCAAATATCAACGATATAAAACAAACAAACAACATATATAATATTTGAGGAACCTAGTCGGATCCCTCCAACCTGTTCTTCCCTGCAACATAGCTCGTTATACATTTCATAATATTATATGAAATAAATTTCATATGATCTACTAATTTAAAAAGATTAAATAATAGCAACTAATCAATCAAATAAACAACCACTAGCAACCAATCAACCAATTTATACTTTTAAAGGTAAATTATAATTTAATATGAATTTACCACATCACAGGATTCCAGAAGGTGTGAGAATTAACTCACCAGTTTATCTCGGTTGGTGGTTGACGCGTTTGTTGCATTTAATTTGAGTCAAACGTCCAAAATTAGCTGAATTTTCAACTGCGTCAGATCAGAGCCTAGTCAGTGCCATCGCCTAGGTCTCGTCCCTGCGATCCCAACGGATCCAGTTTCGGTGAAATCCGTTAACGTATGAGAGAGTTACACCAGTTTAAAGTTTGTATAACTTATACGATAATTAACTAATTAAATCACTTAATTACCTTCATTAACGGTCGCCACGTCATCATTAAATAAAGCAAAAACGCGTCTTCCTCAATTCACTGGCTTGAACCCGATAACCCCAATTCCTTCAGGAAGCTCGACCGGAACATCCATTGCCAGCGACGCCACCGTCACGACTGGGACCACCGCACCTGGCCTATCACCACCGCCGTTCCTTGAGCCACCCTCGCCTGAAGCGCCGTACCCTAAATCCCCCTGACGTCGCCGGATTTCCATTTACCCCCAATTTCGTTCTGACCAGAAATTGCGCTGCCACCCTCGACAACAATTGACCGATCCTCCGCCGAACTGACCGCCACTCGACCCCACAACTTCCCCTTCAGACCCGCGACCACCATGATGACCAGATCCGCCGGAATCATTTATGAACCAGCCACAACAAAAAGAAACAACCCCAAATCAGTCTACTCCGATCATCTCAAACCCACGACCACCACACTCCATTTCAGACCACCAGACCAGAGCCAAATCAAAGCCCTGTCTCCCCTCTATAAAACCCCCAAGGTCCCGGCCTCTCAAATCGATCAAATCTCATCAATTTTGAAGAAAAACGAAAATGATTTTTGCCGGTTTATGGCGTTTTCCAACCATCAAACTACACCGTTCGCCCCCAACTTTTTACAGCAACTAGATATCACCCGATCTACAACTTTGCCTTTGGAACCCCCCTCAAAGTCTTTATGGATTGGAAGATATAAATGATTTTGTGTTTGAGGACTTTTTTGCAAAATTACATGGACAGAAATGGAGTTGGGCTGAAATTTCTGATTTAAGGGGTATATATAATCGTAAATATTAATATTTTAAGTCGACGTGACAAGCGATGTTGACTAACGATTTTTATTTCGTACCTATCGAGTTTTCAAACGTTGTTTATTTGCTGCTGCGCTCACATACAAACCCCGTTCGAGACGCGACTGGACGACATGGTATATTTCGACGATACGGTCCTAATGAAATTTGTTTCGTCGAATCCCGAGTTCGTTTGCTCGAATGGCCCTCGTTCACATTCAAATGGTGGTTTTTATTTGTATTTTAATTTGCCACGCTCACAAATTAACCTCGATTGACGCGCCACTTGAAATCTAGCAATAATTTACTGTTGTGGTCCCAATAAAATTTATTTCGTCGAAAATAGAGATCGTTTAAAAAATATCTCTTTTATAACTGCCAATTTAAAATAAAATAAATTAATTTTCAAATACTTCGATATAATATATATAAAATATTGCCATTGGCCATACACGACTAGAATTTGATACACTACCAATAGAAAATATCTCGGGTTGAATTTGAAGCCAAATCGATATATAAAATACCCTCTATTCTATATAGATAATCGATATAATATATATATAAATTCCATAACGACCTTTTCAAAATTTAATTTGGACATAAAATAAATTCTACATGATGAAAATTGTTATTTTCTCTGCCATTAGAAAGATATCGTCAAACCGGTCCCAACATTTCTTATTTCGAGTAAATCCGACTTATTTTGAACCCGGTACGACCAATTGAAGTTCAAAACGCCAAATCGCGAACTGCCGCGCCGCTGCAGCTCGTTATTTAATTAAATTATAAACCATATCGCTCAACCGTCGTTTTCGAATCGAAATGGTCCCTATATTTTCAATATAACCAATTTTTGACCAATTTAAACTGCCCGAATACAAAATATGGCAAATTCTATATTTTCCCAAATATTTTGAAACTAAAATATTATTTTATTATTTATTTAATTAATATATTCCATATAAATCTTTAAATTTGATTATTTAAATTCAAACCAATATTTTATATAATTAAAATATCCAAATAAATTAGCAGAAAAATACGGGTCGTTACAGTTGATTTCCTATTGGTGGTGGAGTATATTAACGGATTGGTGAGGTGTCAACTTTAGATGTTGTTTTCAAAATGTAAAGTGACGGATAAATATGCTTTTTTTTATGGATGCAGATTGATGATGTGGCAAATTAAACTTATAAGTTTATAACTAGAGCTACTGCTACACAATTTGATATCTATGGTAACACATTGAAGAGTGAGTTGCAATGCACAAAAATCAGCATAGCTGTGGCAACATTTTAGCTGGCAACACCTTGGATTTTCGTTGTAGTAGGCAATCTATGGTTTAGTGAATGTAACGACCCAGATTTTCTGATCATTTGAATTTAAATATTTAAATCCATTTTAAAAAAATGTATTTGGAATATTAATTGGTTTTAATATTTAATTCATTTATAAAATGAATTTTGAACGTTAAATGTAAATTAAAACGAGCTCGTAACGGCGCAGTAGTTCGTAATATTGAGTTTTGAACCTCAACTGAATATATAGGATCGGATATAAGTCGAAATTCCATGAAACAAGAAATATTTAAATATTATTGATTATAATTTTCTAAT
The DNA here is from genome assembly GCA_030737875.1 of Allium sativum. NCBI lineage: Eukaryota > Viridiplantae > Streptophyta > Magnoliopsida > Asparagales > Amaryllidaceae > Allium > Allium sativum. The sequence goes on along the minus strand of CM060919.1, from coordinate 559,169,662 downwards.
AAAAGAGAAAAATCAAGATTTCATGTTATAATCCAATTTAAATTTTCAAATAGTCGCTACGAAATCGTTAATAAACAATAATGTTTATTTAATAAATTTAAAAGGATTTTAATATAATTTCTATATCATTTAACTCAAAATGTTGATATTGGGTTGTATAATCCATATTTGTTTATATCTGAAGCTATCTATATATTCCATTTGGACTATAATAATAATTTATTATTATTTAATGGGATTGGTTGGAATTTGTGTATATTTAATTTATATTTTATAAGCCTTAGAAATAGTTATCTTTCAAACGACCTCCATTTCAAAAAAACGAATTTTATTGAAATACGTATAACTAGTTATTGCTTGATTTACAGTTTGAAGCCATTCGAAATTGTTTTATTGGTGTGTGCAATTTAAAGGTGAACCGATAAATAAATGAGAATTAAAATAACGCCGTTGTGCAAATGTCGTCGGTTTTCAACGAAATGGAATTTGTTGAGACTGGAACGTTAAGACGTTGTGGTATGTCCATTTTCACTATGTTTGGAGCTCGTGTGTGGCGGTACGAATATAACGATTAGCGGTAAAATTAAATACCATATAAAATAAAAATAAAATTTAAGCTTAATTCTTAAGCAATGAGGTGTACACACACCTACCCTAAGATATAAACAGCATAGACTTACCTTTTATGTAAACATCATGCGCAAGAAAGAAAAAAAAGTCACAAGCCTATACTGTCTCCTACTCTATATATTTTTATTTATTTTCTTCATCCTGAAGTTTGCTTCTTCCAAAGTACATGTAATATCCCATATTTTTGGTAGTCAAATATTTAATATATTTTATTATTTTAAATATTATATTTGGAATATTAATCGATTTTAATATTGAATTTCATTAATAAAACAATGATTGAATATATATATATATATATTTTATTTGATTAAATCAAGCTCGAAATGGCGCTGAAGTTCGTAATATGGAGATTAGAACTTTAATTGGATATACCAGATCCGATATAAGTCGGAATTCTATGAAACAAGAAATGTAAGAATCTAATTGATTATAATTTTCATATGAAAGAGAAAAATCTAGATTTCATGTTATAGATGGTAAGTTATGTCCAAATCAAAATTTGAGATAGTCACTATGGAATTTGTTATTAAAATATAACATTTGTTTAATATATTTAATAGGGAAATTTAAATCATTTTAACTCAAAACTGACGATATTGAGTTTTGTAAATTATATGTGGAATTGTATATATATTTTGTTTTAATATATATGATAAAAATAATTTATTATTATTTTATTGAATTATTTGGGGATTTGTATAATTTTTTATTTATATTATATAAGCGTTAAAAATAGCCTTTTTTGCAAACGGTCTCAGTTTTCGATGAAATTAGTTTCATTGGAACCGTATCGTTAAATTATTATAAGAAAATCAAATTTCATGGCAAACCGATGTCGTATGTGACTTCGGTGGCCAAAAACGTCTCTGTTTTTATTTAGTTGTTTAGATTATTTAGACAGGGGTAACTTTTAGCGAATAAACGTCTGGTCAAACAAACTCCAAATTTAGCATGATTCATTGGATCCATTAAGAAGAAGTCTAGTAAAATGTCAAGATCTCATATTTTTTGAATTTTTTCTGAAATTATAGGAATTTTAAATGCTTGATTTTTCAACGATATTTATAAAGGACTTTTCACAAATGACCTCGGAATTCGACAAAACCTATCCCATTGGATCCTGAATATTTTTTTATGCTAGGATTAGCCTTTTTATCGAAAAAACAGAACTTATTTGTAGATGTTTTAAGGCGATTTCTCATAGATTAGTTCATATGAATAAAATATTATTTAATTCAATCCAACATTATAAATTCAAGCCCTGTGTGAACCCTAAACACGGTCAAAAGCCTCAACGCGATCAACACTTCCAGGAGCCACCACCATATATTTCAACGATCCAGAATTCTTCAACTTCTCCCTTTCAAATCTTGTAATCCGCTAGTTAAAACAAAAATCTTCCAAATGCAACTTTGTTCATCATGGCAAGGCGTTGCTATCTACCAGTGGAAATTGGCTTTAAAGACATAGGCTGACTGAAATTCTTCCAAGAAGGCGTTGTGAGTTGGGGCATTTTGCCAATAGAAGGCGGAATCAAGCATGGTGGTGCCGACGTTGAATGGTGATGGAGTCGAGGCGCGTTAGCTGATGTGTGCAGATCGGAGTTCGGTCAAGTAGGGGAGGCGCATCGGTCAAATTCAAGCAGCGAGGGTGGTAACGAAGACCGTAAAGGATCAAAGGGCAGAAGGCAAAGTATTTTGTTATGTCAGTATGGTGCGTGGTTTTTAGCATGAAGGAGGGGAGCTGTTTTCAGCGTGAACAGTGGGGTTTGTATCCAAGCTGGGTAGTTTTGAATAAGGGTAACAACTAGAAGCATGAATAAGGGAACTGATGAGTATCATTTGGCATTAAAGAAGCATGCGTGAAGAAACATTAAAACACGCCCAATCATGGATTAAATTAATGCAAAATGTGTGCTCAATGAAGACAATAGAAGTACAGGGTGAAGTGTTTGTGGCATGCGGTTACGCAACTAATAACGTAATTAACTCTAATTAACTATAATTATGCAATTTTAAATTATTAGTTCACTAAATCCCGTTTGGTCAATGTAGGAAGTTGTTTTAATAATTTAAGTCATTACTTCTTAAATGGAATACATTTAAGTAAGTAACCGATTTGGAAACAGAATATGGTTGAGTTTTGAAGGGAGTTTATAAACGAGTTTTACAACGAAGTTATAAAAGGAATTATAAGCGCATACGATGGTTTAAATAAATGTTTACTCAACATTTAAAATAAGAAGGAAAAAGAAAACGAGATAAAAAGGGGTTTAACTTGAGATTTTATAACAAAGTTTATGAAAGGAAATGAGAAGTCAAAGCCTGATTTGAATTGGCGATACTTAATAATGGAATTAAGTAAAAGGGTTAGAATCGAAATGAGATTTCCAAAAAGGAATGATAATGGAAAAGATTTGTAAGTGAATTTGGTAAAGGATTTTAAATTGGGATTTAGTATTAATAGATTCTAGTTATAGAATGAATGCTTTGAAAGAAGTTAAGGTTAAGTGTGATTTTATTTAGAAATTGCTTAATCAGTACATATTAAGTAATTATAAGTTGTATTTAAAAAAGAGGTATTTTAGAAAGTAAGAAGGTTTTATAAATCATATTTTAAAGAAAGTAGTTTAATGAGATTATGTTGATATTAGAATAAATATCAGTTTTAAATTACAATTTGTATCTATCTTAAGATAAGAGCGTTGTTGATCAAGTCTGAGAGGTAATTCAAATACCCCAACTTGAATGAATTCAGGATTATCTAAGAATGATATTAGCTGTAATGGAAAAGAGGTTAAGAATATTTCCAGATGAGAAATAATAACGCAACGTAAATTGCGAGATTTGATAATATAAAAATGAAATTTCCAAAGTAGCGGAAATAAACAGAATTCGAAAATCTATAATGATATTTCCAAAGTAACGGAAATGACAATATTTGATAATATAAAATGAAATTTCCAAAGTAACGGAAATGGAAAGATTTAAGGATATATATATAGTAGTATTTTCCAAAGTAAAAGAAACAGAAGGAGATTGAGAAATTATAATGGTATTTTCAAGTAAAAAGGAAATGAAAAGTGAAGTGTTGAAATAAGTTTATTCTAAAAGAATAAGGATGGATGGTTGGTTCCAAATAATGAAAAAAAGAGTTTCGTAATGTTATTTTACGAATGGTAAGATGAACTGATTTTCCCAATTATAGCTAATAAGTAATGATATAGGGAATGTTTTGAAATTGATAGTAGAATAGGGAATTTGATATGATTATAGGATTTTTCCTAAGTATTGAATTAAAATAGTTTTGAAATTTATTTAAGAATAAGAAGTGAAAAGCGATACTCGCATTATCAAAATATTTAAAGAAATTGAAATTAACAATTGTTAATTATTTTAATTAAAAAGGCCAAGTAATGCCAAGTACTGAATCAGTAAACTCATTTTATTTTCATCACTGTTTATTTGATAGTTAAATCACCGACTATCAAAATCTGACCATGCTTTTGTTGATACAGAAAGACTGGGATCGAATTTATATTCGAAGACCATTCCGATAAGCAAATATGTGAATATTGAAGATGAAGCAATTAAAGACTGTGGATCTTCATAAGTGGAAGGATTACTTGTCGAATATTCTCTGGGATTGCAATCAGAGATATTCTGACGTGATTCAGTCGTGGTTGAGAATATATGGATATGTAAGAACTACACGCTACTGATCCTTTGGATATGGTAGGAGGGTGCCTTCGGTTAATCTTGTTCCTGGATGACTTATATGGACGAATGTCTGACAGAGTATTTCCTAAAAACCACATACATTGATTTTTACAAATATACCGAGTTGGTGGCAAAGAGGGGCACTTCTTTAATACTCAGAGTATATTTGTGGACGTCAATTAGTGATTTAACGGATCTGATGATGTGGCATTCAAAGTGAATGGTGGCCATATGTTCTAAACGAATAAGAATAAATAACTAAATTAATTAATTAGTAAATTAATTATTTATGGCCTTAAGCCTCAACAACCGGGAAATGGTATAAAATCGGGTAGGTCACATGGATATGTGGGTCGCACCCATCAAAAGGGTATATTATTACCCGATCTGGTGAAATTAGATGCCTTCGGTTGTCCCTTTATTTTATTTGTATGCTATTGGTTCGGTTGGCTGGCCCCCAACCGTGGTAATGATATATTCAGTACTCTCAAGCGAAGTGAGGGGCCGGGAATGTTTAGCTGTGGTTGCAAGATGTTCTTATTGTATCCCCAATGTATTCGTCTCCAGAGGTACATTGTCGGAAGGTGGTCCCATACATTGCCATAGTTGGAAATCCATTCTCCAATAAGCGCCCGCAGTTTTGGTTGTACACTATGTAGAGCGTGAGATGCAAGCGTTATGCTAGATTGCTATTTACTTGATATTAGACATTATTATAATATCAGAAAAATATAGATTTTAAAAATGTTTTGGGTTATAGTAAGATTAAAACCGTCCGTATTTATGTGTGGATTTGGTCTTACTATTATTCTTTTCCTTCAAAAAGATTTTAACTTTAAAACCAAGTTGAACGTTACCTATAAACTTAGTGTGTTTTCTCACTCTGGTTCACCAGGCTAATCCATGCGTTTGTATTGTCGGGTTAGGCTAGGTTATATAGGTTTAGGTTAGCGGATGCAGTGAAGAGACGAGTTGGAAGTGTCCAGGCGTATGATATATAATTATTCCGCTGTGTGTTGTATACAAGTACAAGTCATTATAACTGTCCGGATGTGATGTTGTACTCTGATAGTTGTGAGTATTTTTAAAGCTCTTAATAAAGATTTAATTATATGTTATATTTTTTTCCGCTGCGAAGTGAGACTTTGATTCTGTGTTGGTGTTTCGTCTTCTTCTGTTCTAATATTTCTTCCTTTCTTATCTCACCCTCTATACTCTTTCTATTGGCATCTGGGTTTCTAGCGCAATTTGGGTTGGACTTGTGCCGTTTTTGTCAGCTCAAAAGGTACCAGAAGTTCGGTTTGTCACAGTTGGTATCAGAGCTATTGGTTTAGTAATAATCTTGGCTCTGTGGCGTAACTCAATAGAAATGGGATTAGTAGTGTCCTAGATTGAGTTGAGAGTATATATATGGGAGCATATTTGTAAATTTCGTATACAAAATTTTTGTATTGTGTCGTTTGATCGATTCAAGTGTTGAATGGCATTGAACAGGCAGTTGATACAATATTGTTTGTAAATAGGGTAAATGAAATAATTTTACCTAAATTATATTTTTATATAGAAAAGAAATAATTTTATCAAATTATAAATATTGGTTTTATTATGTGTTTGTTCGATTTGTATGAAACTCAAATTGGATTAAAGTTTAAAATGGTAATATGGCCAAAAGAGAATTTCAATATGAAATTCATAAATGAAATTGAAAAGTAAGATTTAACTAAAGACAAGATAAAACTGAATGAATTGGAATGAGTGGTTCATGAAATAAAATCAGAAGTTGGAATTTGAAATGGAAATGAACTAATTTTGAAAATAAATTAGTCAATTGAATATGAATTGGAATTTAATTGGTTTAATGAATTTAAGAATAAATAATAATAATAATGTAAATCAATACGATATAAATTGATTGATATTAAATTCAAATGAAATATAAGGAAAACCTTAATATTAAATATTAATCGAAATTAATATAAATTGAATGATTTGATTGAGTTGGTGTGCTTGGTTGGTTGATTACATGTTAGATGGAATGAGTGTGATTCATTATTGGTTTGATTAAGAATTAATGATTTGGAAATTAAAGGAATGAATTCTGATAGAATAAATTTTGAATGGAATCACATATGAAGTGAAATTAATGGTTTAACCTTGTATTTGCAAATAAACGATGTTATATGTTTAGTTTGGATATTAGTGTAGCCAACTGGTTGATTAATGAAATAGTATTTAAATTATTCATGTAATCGTTGCTTACATGACATACTAAGTTGAGTACAGGTAGTTGAAAGCTATGGGGATATATTTTGATCGTAATAAATTGAGTAATGTACTCAATAGCCCTCGCATAAGGTACGCTTACGTGAAAATATAAATTTTTGGGTTTTAATTTTTTTTTCCGATCGTGTGGTCGATGTATATATATTATTTGTTCCTGCGATATCGTAGATGTCACTCCGTACAGATTGAGACTCTGCCGAATTTTTCCAGGAATTTAAAGTGTTAGAAAATTTTCGATATTTTTGAAAATTTTATTTTTCAATAATGAATTAGTTTTTGATTTATAATAAACTGAACTTTAAAATAAACGGATTTATAACATTTTTCTTACCTTAGTAATTTCGGGGATGAAATTCTATTAAGGGGGGAAGATTGTAATGTCCCATATTTTTGGTACTCAAATATTTAATATATTTTATTATTTTAAATATTATATTTGGAATATTAATCTATTTTAATATTAAATTTCATTAATAAAACAACGATTGAATATATATAAATTTTATTTAATTAATCGAGCTCGAAATGGCGTTGTAGTTCATAACACAGAGATTAGAACTTTAATTGGATATACCGGATCCGATATAAGTCGGAATTCTATGAAATAAGAAACCTTAGAATCTATTTGATTATAATTTTCATATAAAAGAGAAAAATCTAGATTTCATGTTATAGATGGTAAGTTATGTCCAAATCAAAATTTGAAATAGTCGCTATGGAAATGGTTATTAAAATATAACGTTTATTTAATATATTTAATAGGGAAATTTAAATCGTTTTAACTCAAAATTGACGATATTGAGTTTTGTAAATTATATCTGGAATTGTATATACATTCTATTTGAATATGTATGATAAAAATAATTTATTATTATTTTATTGAATTATTTGGGAATTTATATAATATTTTGTTAATATTATATAAGTGTTAAAAATAACCATGTTTGCAAATGGTCTCGGTTTTCGATGAAATTAGTTTCATTGGAACCATATCGTTAAATTATTATAAGAAAATCAAATTTCGAGACAAACCGATGTCGTATGTGACTTCGGTGGCAAAAAACGTCTCTGTTTCTATTTAATTGTTTAGATTATTTAGACAAGGGTAACTTTTAACGAATAAACGACTGGCCAAACAAACTCCAAATTTAACGAAGCATGATTCATTGGATCCATTTGGAAGAGGTCTAGTAAAATGTCAAGGTCTCATATTTTTTGGATTTTTCTGTAATTATAGGAATTTTAAACGCTTGATTTTTCATCGATATTTATAAAGGACTTTTCACAAACGACTTCAGAATTCGACGAAACCTATCACAGGGAGTCCGGAATATTTTTTTATGTTAGGATTAGCCTTTTTATCGAAAAAACAGAATTTATTTGTAGATATTTTAAGGCGATTTCTCATAGATAAGTTCATATGAATAAAATATCATTTAATTCAGTCCAACATTTTAAATTCAAGCCCTGTGTGAACCCTAAACACGGTCAAAAGCCTCGACGCGATCAACACTTACAGGAGCTGCCACCATAAATTTCAACGATGCAATTTTGTTCATCATGACAAGGCGTCGCTATCTACCATGGAGATTGGATTTAAAGACACGGGCTGATTGAAATTATTCCAAGAAGGCGATGCGAGTTGGGGCGTTTTGCCAACAGAAGGCAGAATCGAGCATCGTGGTGCTGACGTCGAATGGTGATGGAGTCGAGGCGCATCAGCTGATGTATGCAGATTGGAGTTCGGTCAAGCAGGGGAGGCGCATCGGTCAAATTCAAGCAGCGAGGGTGGTAATGAAGACCGTGAAGGATCGAAGGGCAGAAGGCAAAGTATTTTGTTATGTCAGTATGGTGCATGGTTTTTAGCGTGAAGGGGGAGCTGTTTTCAGCGTGAACGGTGGGTTTGTATCAAAGCTGGGTAGTTTTGAATAAAGGAAACAACTAGATTGTGTATCCTGTCTGGAGTACACTGATCGGAATGTGGTAACATAACTTGTCATTGTTGGAAATCAAATCTCCAATAAGAGCTCGCGGTTTTGATTGTATACTATGTATGCAGAGCGTGAAATGCAAGCGTTTTGCTAGATTGTTATTTACTTGAGTAGACACTATTATAATATCACAAAAGATATGATTTTATAAAGGTTTTGGCGTAAGGTATAAACCATCCGTATTTATGTGTGGATTTGGTCTTACGATTATCCTTTTCTTTCAAAAATATTTTGACTTTAAAATCAAGTTGGATGATACCTTTAAACTTAGTGAGTTTTCTCGTGCTGGTTCACCAGACTGATCCTGGCATTTGGAATGCTCAATTTAGACCGAATTTTACAGGTTTCGGTTATCGGATGCTACAAAGAGATGAGCTGGAGAAGTTCAAACATATTATATTATATAGTTATAATTATGCTGTGTGATTGTATATAAGGACAGGTTGTTATAACTGTCCAAATGTGTTGATGTACTCTGATGATTGTAAGTTTTATTCCAAGCTCTCAATAAAGATTTATTTCTATATTATATTTTGTTCCACTGCGATGTGAGACTCTTTTTTATGTTGTTTCTTTCTTTCTTCTTCTATTCTAATATTTCTTTCTTTCTTTTCTCACCCTCTAATTTCTTTCTATTAACTATCTGGTGTTTTCGTTACTTGAATTTTGGCAAGTAATACGTGTTTATGTATTATTATCGGATTTCAGGCATCGAATTCCTATCGGGTCGTTACAATGGTATCAGAGCAATGGTTTAGTAATAACCATGGCTCAATGGCGTAACTCAATAGAGATAAGGTATGTAATACCCTAGATTGAGTTGAGTGTATAAATATGAGAGCGTATTTGTAGATTTTATGAAAATGTTTTGTATTATGTTATTTGATCGGTTTAAGTTTTGAAAAGCATTGAACCAGCAATGGACACAATATTGTTTTGCAAAGAGGCTAAATGAAATAATATTACCCAAATTATATTTTTTGTATAAAAAAGAAATTTTTTTATTAAATTATTGAGATATTGGTGTGTTCGATTGATTTGAATTAAATTCAAAATGCGTTATGAATTCGAATGGTTAATATAACTAGAAGGAATTTCATATATAAAATTTGTGAATAAGGGTTTTAATATGAAACTAAATGAATCGGGATTTAACTTAAGGATAAGTTAAAAACAGAATGAATCAGAATAGATGATTTCTGAAATAAAATCAGAATTTAGATTGTTAATGAAAGTAAACCAATTTGGAAGATTAATTAGTTAATTGAATATGAAATGAGACTTAACCTAGTTAAGTAAATAAGTTAATGAATTAAGTTTGTAATTGGAACCCGATTTGATGATAATTAATTATTATTGATGTATGCTAAATCAAAGTAAATATTAATGTTCAATATAAATTGAATGATTGGTTGAGTTGATTATGTGTTCTTTATTAATTAGATATTAGATTAGTTGAAACAAAATTCAACAATAATTTGGAGAAGTGAATGAATTAATGAATAAATTCTAGAATAATAAAATGGAATGAAACTGCATATGAATTGGAATCAATGATTTAGCCTTGTATTTGCAAATGAATTGATACAACCTGTTTGATTTTGGAAATCTGTATAGTTATGCTTGTTAATAAATGAAGTGTTATTTAAATACTTCATATATTTGCTACTTATATGTTTAAGTGAGTTACATGTGCCAGATGGCTATGAAATTTGAGTTTGGTTGCGTAGACTGCATGTAAGTTGAGCAAGTATGCTCAATAGTGCTCGTAAAAGGTACGCTTACGCGAAAATATAAATTTTTTGTTTTTGAATTTTGTTTTCTGACCATGTGTTGATGTATGTATATTATTTGTTCCTGCGATATTGCAGAAGCCCTCCGTACAGCAGAGACACTGCCCAATTTTTCCTGGAATTTAAAATAATATTTTCGATATTTTTGGAAAATTTTATTTACAAAAATAAAATGGTTTTTGATTTAAAATAAATTGGATTCACAAAAGTTAATGGGTTTGTAGCATTTGTTTTACCATAGTAATTTTGGGGACGAAATTCTTTTAAGGGGGAAAGAATGTAACAACCTATATTTTTCGATCATTTGAATTTGAATATTTAAATCTATTTTAAAATATTATATTCGGAATATTAATGGGTTTTAATATTTAATTCGTTTATAAAATGAAGTTTGAACGTTAAATATAAATTTAAATTAAAACGAGCTCGTAATTGCGTGATAGTTCGTAATATTGAGTTTTGATCTTCAACTGAATATACAGGATCCGATATAAGTCGGAATTCTCTGAAACAACAAACGTTTGAATCTAGTTGATTATAATTTCTAATGAAAGAGAAAAATTGAGATTTCATGTTATAAATTGTTAGTTATGTCCAATTCAAACTTTCAAATAGTCGTTATGAAATCGTTAACATTTATTTAATAAATTTAAAGGGATTTTAATATAATTTGGATATAGTTTAACTCGAAATGTTGGTGTTCATGTGTATAATCCATATTTGTTTATATTTGAAGCTATCTATATTTTCCATTTGGATATTTACAATAATAATTTATTATTATTTAATGGGATTGTTTTGAAATTTATTTACATTTTATTTATATATTTCATAAGCCTTAGAAATAGTTATTTTTCAAACGACCTCCGTTCCCGACGAAACGAATTTTTTTGAAATATGTATAACTAGTTATTGCTAAATTTACAGTTTGACGCCAATCGAAGTTGTTTTATTGGTGTGTGCAATTTAAAGTGAACCGATAAATAAATGAGAATTAAAATAACACCGTTGTGCATATGTCATCGGTTTTCAATGAAATGGATCTCATTGAGACCGGAACGTTAAGACGTAGTGTTGTGTCTATTTTCACTGTGTTTGGAGCTCGTGTGTGGCGGTACAAATATAATGATTAGTAGTAAAATTAAATACCATATAAAATAAAAATAAAATATAAACTTAACTCTTAAGTAATGAGGTGTACACATAACTACCCAAAGATATAAACATCACAGACCTACCTTGTATGTAAACAGCATGCGCAAGAAGGAAAAAAGTCACAAGCCTACACTGTCTCCTACTCTATGTATTTTTATTTATTTATTTTCTTCATCCTGAAGTTTGCTTCTTCCAGAGTACACATTTCATACCTACACTGTCTTCTCTATCTACACACGTCTATCTCAATAAATCTACGGGTACTTCACCCTCATCATCAACCATATATAGACCTACCCTCCGCAACACTATAATAAATTTGTCTACCCTATATATTTTTCTTCTGCATGCAACTAACCCCAAAGGAATACTTACCCAGCGTACCCAAGCTTAAGTGTTAAGTAATCTAGCATAGCTGTCCTACATTCTTAGTATAATAACTACCTTAAAGATGTCTGCATACCTAAGAAATAAAATATAAAATATAAAATGTGAGGGCCATGCAGTGTTCTCCTATAAATATGGGTACTGCTCACTTTCATTTTGGTTCATAATTAAAAGGGGACGAAGCCTTCATGTAACGTGTATATCAACCCATTTTTCAGAACCAATGATCAAAACTGCCCCAAAATCTCCTCTACCTTCCTCTCAAATGTTGATCTAATGACAAAACTTTTAACTGCTTGATTGTTATAGTCCTGGATATCTAAAATCTTACCATCGGCGATGATATGTCGAGTAGTGAAGTGAGCGGGAATGTGCACGAATGGGCTGGCAGATTGTGAGCTTTTGGTGGCGACTGGTGGAGGCTGGAGTGTCATGACTCGGGTCGGTAGGGGAGCGGGTCAGAGCGCATGCTAAGGTGATTTCAGGTCTAGCTCCGGTGGATGTGGTAGCGTGCAATAGTGATAAAGTTCAGATCGATGTGCTATAGTAGTGTAAACGAAGACAAGGGGAGTAACTGGAAATACAATTTCTAAACTGAGTTAAGTTTAAACAAATGAAAGCAGTGTGAGTTTTGAAGGAATCATGCTTTGAATGGAGGGTACGAAGGTGCGTTACCAGGTTTCGGAATGAAGACAGTTCAATCGAGAACAAAATTATATGAGAAGGACGTGGGCAGGCTGTTATGCGGTGACGACCCATGGGCCTTGTGATTTTTTTTTTACATTAAACGAGACTGGAAAGAAGAATACGTGGGAAAGAGGAGCTGCATGGAGAAAGGGAGTAACGTGGGTGGGCCGTGTATTTTAAATACGTGAGCAGGCCTTCTCAAGAAAGACAAAAAAGGTTTCTAGCATAGGAAGTTTTTATATGAAACTGCATATCAATTTGGTGAAGTTTGCTAATGTAGGAGAAAGGGTATTTGGTGGAGAAAATGTTGTGCTCGATTATCAAATCTGAGGTGACCAATTAAGGTTACTAACATGATTATTAATTAAAATTTAAATTAATCATTAACTATTTAATTTAAATTGCATATAAATTATAATAATTATACATCGTTCATATGTTAACAGAATTAGACCAAGCAAGCAGCGTTGGGACAGTAGGAACGGACACTACAACATGGAGCTGGAATGGTCGGAGATGGACGCAAGTGAGATTTTTTAATTAAATTAAACATGTTTAATTCAATTAAATCTAACCGTTTAAACAACGAATGGAAATTAAAGGTGATCAAATCTCACTCAGTTCTTCCTACTTATATTTTATATAAGTCAGGTTTTATAGTTGTGTGTTATGGTTGCTAACGATTGACTATTTGTTAAATATATATTCATATATTGATTGAACTGATGAAATTAAACGTTATTTAATTTAATTAGAAAACCCATTTGTTGTTTTAACGATTGAACCAATTAAGGTAACTTACCTTATTGGTCACATTTATATTTATATAAACGTGTTAAATTAAATGGTTAATGTTAAATTTCGTTATTGGATGTTTATAGAAATTATAAGTTAAATCGTATGTTCACGTGAATAATGATTATATTGAGGTAACGTATTTAGATGCAGGAAATGACAGGTTGGAGGGATCCAACTGGATTCCTTGCCAGTAGTTGTTAAATTTAATTATATTAAAATATATGTTGAATAATATGAAATTGTGATGCAAGGATTGATAGGTTGGGGGAATCCAACATGATTCCTCACTGATATTGATATTGTTTATCAATATGATTGTTTTGTTATTTGGATGTGAAATTAGTTAATTTTTCACAGTTTCGTACTTTAGTAGATATTTGCCTCTTTAGTATCGTCGATAAATTAAAAGACTTTGGAATCGATTTCGAGCATTTTGAAAGTTATACTTATATAAGGATTTGAAATATGATAAAAATAATAACATCGTAGTTTATTTACATTTTTATAACTATTTAAATTAATAGAATTTCTAGGGTATTAAAAAATAATTCCTTAAGTGGTATAAATTAACTGGGAAGGTTAAAATGATTCCGAAGAATGGATTAAGCAGCGTAAATGAAATTTTAAAAGATTTTAAAATGTTGAAATGGACTTAAAAATTGGAAATGGGATGTTGATTTGGAGTGTAACTGTATTTGAGACAAATACTTAATAATCATGTTTTTAGTGAAGAGTATTCGAAAGGGAGTTAAATGGAAATACATATAAACTGAGGAGAGTTATGAAATGAATTTATAAATAAAGGAATTTGTCAAATTAGAATTAAAATATTGACAAATGGTTTAAAGGATACACGAAGTAAAGGATACAAGTTATTGGCAAAATATTTGCAAATGGGAAAAATATTATAAATGAATGGTTAAGATAATTATAAATGAATATTCAGGATATTTATAAATAAATGGCCAAGTTATTTACAAATAAATGGTTAAGGATTTATAAATTATAAATGGAAGATTAAGGATTTTGTAAATTGAAAATTAAGGATTTTATAAATGAAAGGTTAATTATTTTGTAAATGAAAAGGAAAGGGTTTTTAAATGGAATTTATAATATTTGTTATAGAAGTTAAATGGAATTATTTTAGTTAATTTTTATGAAACGGTATTTAAAAGAATTTGGAAATGATTAGCGAGATTATAAAGAAATATAATCATTTTAAAATTGGTAAAAGGGATTATGATGTGGTTTTTAAGAAACTGGAACTTGTTGTACGTTGGTTGAGTTGAGTAATTTTCAAGGGTCAATCTGACGTTGGTTTTGGCCTTTAGGGTTGATCACTACAAGAAAACTGATTTATTTTTTGCAAAATTCAGTGGTGTTTATTCGCAAATGCAAGTAAAGGTGTTTTCACCCACAATATAAACATGGCAAAAAAAATTCAATTCCCCATCTAAAAAAAATAGTCTGCGCGGTCCAAAATAGACGTAACCACCTATTTTCTATTCCTCTCCCCACGTACTTGCAATTTTTTAACCATCGTTCCCTTTGCCCAAATCCCTATGCCGCCATTCAAATTTCATCCCACTGATTAACTTTCCTCTCATCGTCAATTCTATCATACTGCACTCAACAATGTCGCGAAGCCAACGAAAATCTCTCGTTCATACCATTGACATGCTCTAATTCTTGGGTTTTCAATTTTGTCGTACCCTAATTCAATCCTACAGGTACTTTGATTTATTCATCTGTAATTTATCTCATTTTTGTTGATGCCTGGATTTGATAATCACGTATAAATTATTATTTTTGTCAAAAGGTTATTTGTCGAAATCTCTATTTCAATTTTCTTGTTCGGATATGGATTTTAAGGGTTTGGTTCATACTTTAATCTCACACAAGTACGTTAAGTTAAACTCTATTTCGATTTTCTAACTGATTTCGTCGATTCACATGTTCTTTGGTGGAAGAAGTGGCTTGGATTGATTATCTAGTCAATCGATCTTTGAATGGATTAGCTTGCGGTTGCTGCTTTGTCGAGTTGATTCAGCTAATAATGATTCTATATGATTTTTCCCTTTTTGTATAATAATCGCATTGGTTTCCTTAATTTTATTGTCAGTGATGATTAGGTATTTACATATATGGGAATTGTTTTTTCATATATACTTGTGAATTTCTCTAATTTTAGATTTTTTTTTTTTTTTTTTTTTTTTTTTTTTTTTTTTTTGAAATAACATAAATAGGCTGGATCAAAATCAGTTCAACATTTTTTGATCTTACCAACTCTTTTGCCCTGTTTTTTCATTTATACCTTTTGCTTTTAATCTTTCAAATACAACTGCTTTTTTAGATTGGGGTTTGACTCTAGAAAATTAGTTCTTTAATTACCAAGTATGAAATTTGAAAATGTCAATTTTAGTCCTAAGGCTACAGTCTGAAACGTCTTTTCACTTCTATGACTACTAGCAATGGAACTTGCTAATTGATTTTGCCTTGCAGATATTATGAAATTTTGTCATTGTAAAGTTCGGACCAAAAAGAAAAAAAACTTGATTTGAACACATTAGCATACCAACAAAACTCTAGCATGTGAAGAAATATAACAGCAGAAAGGAGGAAATGAACACAAGCAAGATCCCTATAAAATCTATGGAAAATGCAATTTCCATATAAGATACATGGATAATAATCCCTGCATCCTAGCAATGCGTTGTTTATGCTCTACACATTTATCTGTATTCACGAGCACAATTATTAAA
This sequence comes from Allium sativum, assembly GCA_030737875.1. NCBI lineage: Eukaryota > Viridiplantae > Streptophyta > Magnoliopsida > Asparagales > Amaryllidaceae > Allium > Allium sativum. The sequence goes on along the minus strand of CM060919.1, from coordinate 559,153,454 downwards.
GCAGCACTTGTTATTAATGTAAATTAAGACCCTTAAATGAATGTAGCTCCTCAAACCATTTCATATCTGCAAGTAAGACCAACAAATTACACATAGCACTTCCAGATTCAATGTCCAGGATCAGACTGCTCTCATGGTCCCTCTTTGCACTTGTCTTAGCCATGGCACTGTCATTCTCCATATCAAATTCAGTTATCCGCGTGGTTTCATGCGCAGTCAGTCCAACCATCACAGCCACAAACGATCGCATCCAGTGTGTAAAAACGAGGACTTTATTTGCTAAAATGCAAAGATATCATGAGAACTAGATTGTAAATTTCTTATCGAGAAGGTTTAGAATTCCTCCCTTGGGACCAAGAAGGTATGGAAATTATTATACTGTTAGGTATGGGTTGTGTGAAACAAAGGGACTTCATAAGCCATTTCTATATTTTTGTTACCATTGTATTTCTATTGTATAGTATTGTTTCTATACTTTCTTTCATTATGGTAGCATAGGCATTTACATTGTTAGTTCTGTGTTTGAGCTCCTAGCTTATATTGCCAAACACTATTTGAGGATTTTAGGGACATTTTCTTTCACCATCTCATTTTTTGCTTCTACTTAATCTATTTCCAAATGAAAGTTGCAATACCCTTTTATGTCAAGTAGATAGTTTGGATATGTCGATTTTTACTATGGTTTGAATGTGTCATTGTTTATTAAATAGGAAAAATAAAAATGAAGCCAAACTGCATAATTCAGAATGACGTATAATGTACTGACTTGTAGGATTTGAATTTTGGCTGAAGAAATTTTCGCCTTCCAATCGTGCTCAAATTTCATCGTTGAATTTCCTTTTTTCATCGTAACTCCGCCGCTTTTCTCTATTCAACGTCGTGCTCTTCTATAATATTAATTATAGTCAAGGGCTTGTACCTTTCATTCCTCTATCTATATATTAACGTTGAGATCAACAAACATCTCCAACTGAAACTGCAGATCAGATCAACACGGTAAGATAGGTTTCAAGGTAAAACTTCTCTATTTATCTGAGATAATATCTTGATTTTCATTCTATGTTTAACCTTTAATCTTTCTGTCAATAGAATTCAGTTCTATTTGATATTAAATCATTTCGTTTATTTGGTTAATTAACTTAGATTAAAGATCCATATATGGATAATTGGAAAACTATTGATTATATATTGATAGTGAACCTGTTGGTCTTTCTGTTGTTGTAAAATATACGATGTTTCCAACTTGATAAATCATCGTGATTCAAGATCTGGGTTCACAGATGAACATTTAAAATGGTTAAGATTGTAACTTGTTGTGTTAGAAAGTCTTACTGCTTATTATTTCACGAAATACAATCAATTTGAAGAAGTTTGTTTGTAGTTAGAAGTAATTAATTTTAAACTTTGATTATTGGAAAAAAAGTTATAGATAACCAATATCAAAACTGTGTGTTTTATGAATGTAAAACAATGTATGTCTAATGTGTTGCTTGGTCTGAAGAATGAGTTATGAGTTAGATAATCAAAATTTAAGTTATGGTACAATTAAGTAGATCTATATCAAGGATTTACGAGTTATGACTTAGTCAGTCACAGTCTAAGTCAGGGTGCGATCAGTTAGATCTTTATAAAAGGATTTGATTTTGGGCTTTGGTTAAAGATTGTATTAGTTAGATCCAACCCTATGTCTAATCTCTTGGTTAGCTATTAACTCTTGTTTATGGGCATATTTATTACTTGTTGGAAGGGTTGAGCTTGAATATGAAGATTGATGATGTTAAAGATGCCATATTTGTTCAAGAATGAAAAGAAATTACAGATTCGATAGTCCCAGATAGATATTAAAGGCATATGTCCTTGTATTGCCTAAGTTAATGCTTCATCTGTAACCTTAGGTAAGTTACCAGCTTATTCTATTTTCTTTTATTGAATTGTATGTGTTTCACAAAGAAAAAAAGCAAGCACCAAGATAACAATTTAACATGTTGATTATATCGATCAATTTGTGTGAGTAATTTACATATGGACATCCTAAAGTTAGCTAGAGCAAGTGGTTAGGAACAAGCTAGTTTAGATAAAATTTGTGAATATAGCATCAAGCCCCTCCTAAAATTTAATACGCTCATAGCTAATAACTTCATGAACCGTGTCGGTCAGCCTTTTGATATTGCCATTTTTTATATAATTATTTTATGGAATAGTAGTCATTTGCTTTGATCGCAATGCTCCAGTCTTTTTAGGCTGCTCTGCTGATGCTGGTACTTCTTTCACATAATTTAGATACAAAAGAATTTCTGAGTTTATAATCTGAGTTTAGATTGCTTTGCATATGACACAACCTTACTTCATATCAATCTTCAGAGAGAAGTAGACTATGGCATTTTAACCTCAAACGGATGTAGATAACCAATTATCAGCAATATCCTATTAGAAATTAGTTCTAGATCTAGTAGTAGCAGCCAGATATGAATGCTATGAAACGAAACAAAATGCAGGCACTTAGAGCATCAAAGAAAAATACGATGTCTCTTTTATTAACATGTCATATTGGTTAAATGGTTTTTGGCATGATATGTTGATCATTTTTTTAGCATAGAAGGCCTGACTATTAGTTATTGCAAAGAAGCATCAGGTCGGTGTAGTTTGTGATTATAACAATTAGTTACTACAAAGAAACATATGATGTATTATGAAATTGTTTCTGAGAATATTACCAGTTTTCTTCATCTCTTAAATTTAATTTCTTGAAGTTTTGTATATCTTTGTCACTATGGAGCTTGATTAGTTGTTCCATTTGCAGAATCTATGGTGGGAGTCGTTGGTGCGGTGCTTCAGTGTGACGTGCGTACGAATGTAAGCGGAGAGAGGGGAGTCGAGGAAACACATTCTATGGAAGATGATGAAACACAATCGACTAGTGAGTATCCTCCATCTATGTTTCGATCTCATAAATTCAAATATTCTCCTAAGTATATATTTTCTTAAAATACTTGCATGTGTGTTTATATATGCATATGAGATGTGTGTCTATATATGTGTATATAAGTTATATAAGTGCATTACTTAATCTAGTGCAATAAATGTGCTTATACATATGTAAATGTTTAAAAAATGTGCATGCCTCATCGAAGCGAGCTTACATGAATGGTTAAGTAGAAAACCTTGCTTAATTCCCTAGGGCCTTAACGAAGGCTTAGAATGTTTTTTACAACACAAATATGTCTTGAATGTGGGAGCTTATAGAATAATTCCACATGTCTTGAATGTTATGATTCAATATGTTTTGAATGAGGGAACTTGTAGAATAATTGCATTCTCTCATTGGATATCATACTTGCAGTATTGTGTACCTTTATAGAATTGGGGTTGAATAGCGATACCCTAATACACCAGTGCCACGTTGATATTGTAGGTTCTCCAGGAAGTAGAAATCAGTGTTTTTTTGAGGTTCTCGAGAAGTGTGTGTGTGTGTGTGTCTATATATATATATATATATATATATATATATATATATATATTTAATGACATAATTATATCATTTTTAATATCAGGTAAATTCACATGGTTTCTATACATGAAAAATATAGGATGTACAAACTAGGGTTAGTGATGTTGTATTGGGTAAGGAAAAACCCATTGAGGAAACAACTCTTGTATAGGAGAAAATGAAGCATTATATCTACGATCTTGAAGATCATTTAGCTGAAGCACAAAGGCAGGCATTTCAACTCTTTAAGAGGCACATAGGAAAGCATTTAGACGTTCTTCATTTCCTTTTTCATTCATTCATTTTCAATCTCAGAAAATAGCATTATCATAATTTTCTTTGCCTTCAATTATTTTTAGAGCTGAGGTAGTCTTTATCAGAATTTGGAAAGGTAGTTAAACTATTAGGTGCATGTGAAGGCAAATCTCTTGGGATTGCATTTTCTGAGCTTGGCTCTCTGAGAAGAATTTTTCTCCTTAAAACTTGAAAATGAAGTACTTATCTTGATTATAACTTGGTCGTCCTATCATCAATGTTCCTTTCTAATAACAAAAATTTGAATTAATGCCTCCAAACTCTAAGGTTATTTGGTTTTATTTCCAACCTCAAGCATTAACTTATCATTATACATTAATTAAAAACGAGAAATGTTAAGCCCACTTTCTGTAAGAGTAGTACACGTATTACCTTTGAGACCATCATTTATACCATATTACTGTTGATTGTTAAGTCCACACTCTTTACTAATCTCCTGTCAAGTACAAGTTTACCGTCTTTAAAGGAGAACGTTGGAGATTGTGTTTATCATACCTAATACTTATATACAAAGGTAGCAAATAAGTAGTTCTTTTGGTCAACCTTGATATGCTTTCATTATATTTATGACAGATGGTGTAATGTATGGGTAATCATAGTTTTGATAGTGTAAAGTAAAACATGCAACAAACCACATGCACAAAATTTTATCCAGGAAAAAAATCAAGTAAATTTGACTGCCTAGTCAGCATCTGTAATAGTTTTATATGTGAGTTTACCATTTGAAATCTTGTTATTTAGTCTACAAGTTCATATTCAAATCTTGTTACAACATATAGTTAAAAACCTTGTCTTAAGAGTGATATATAGACAAAGTGAATTCTAGATTATTTATTTCCTAAACACTGATTGAATTGTATGTTAAAAAAAATGATTGGTTTAATAATTTGATGCTAACCAAATCAGGTAATATAACTGGAGTGCAAAAGCTATTAGAAGAAAGACAATGGGTACCAGAAGGATGAGATACCTTCGTCATTTTCCATGAAGGTTCAAAGTGGGTTCAGAGAAGGCATCAAAGCTGCTCCAAGAAAGAAGGCTGCAGCTGTTGCTGCATCTTAACCTTGACTGGTTTGATTTTGATTTTCTTGAACGCACAAATTGAATTAGCTGTACTTGGTTATCCAGTTTATGTTCTTAGTTTTCCCTTTTGTTTTCAGCTACATGCCCTGTGTATTTTGGTGTTACAATTTCCTTTTATGAAACATTCTTCTTTACGCAATAGGCCTTCTGTGTCACATTCCCGAAAGTCTCTGTGTCAATCTCGTCGTCTAGGTCAGCAAGAATACTTTCACTGACGAAGTCAATGCTGCAGCAACACTAGTTTATGGTACTTGTTAGGTAGTTCGATTGTTTATTGTGATTTCTTATTTTAGTCATTCAAGGTACTTTAGCTGTAGTACTATTATGACATTTGTTAGGGCAGAGGATACTTATGTATGTTGTGGATGTTTTAATGTGTATGTATCTAGTGGATCTTTGAATGTGTATGTATTTTGTGGTTATTTAATATGTTATGTTCAAAAGTGTATGTGTTTGTGTATTACGTTATATAATTGAAGGCAAAATTATGGGTAAGTCTGAAATATTATGATACAAATCGGGAACAAACGGTGGCGAAAAATGATGCTATGGAATTTTTTTGGCATTTAAAAACTGCTACAAATTAGTGGTTAAAGTAATCAGGAATCTTTGTAGTGACATTTACTAAATGCTACAAAAAAATAAGTCCACGCCATAAAAACAATATGGTAGTGTAGAAACCTTTTCAGTGGCGTTTTATAGAAGCTGCAAAAAATATCATTCGTATCGTTTAACAAATGCTATTAAAACAACTATTTAGTGGCGTTTATAAAAAGTGCAACTACTACTCAATGATTTTTAGTGGTATGTTTTACCATAACGATTATCGAAACGACACCAAAAATACTTGGTAGCGTTTTTTGAGTGCTACAAAAAATCATTTTTCTTGTATATAATGAGAGATTTATTCTCTTGCTAATTTACAATAAGGAGCCAATGAGTAAAAGTAAGGGGATAATGAATATTCTCATATTAAAATGAGAAGAGGAAATGTTTTCCAAATTAGAAGTTCTCTATAATTAATTGATGACCAGTTAATTAAAGAGGCTAAATGATGATGAGGATTGGATTAGTGAGTTGTTTTGTTTTTATGGATGAATGGTTGTATATTTGATAGTTAAATAACCGACTACCAAACCTGGCCCATACGATTGTTGATATGGAAACACCGGGGTCGAATTTTTATTCGAAACCCATTTTGAACCAGCGAACATGTGGAAGATGTTGATTGAATATGGAGCAATTGAAGACCACTGATCTTCATGAGCGGAAGAACTGCTTGTTGAATTTCTAAGGATAGCTCCCGATGATATTTTGACTCGTGATTGGAATCTACAGATTACAAGGACTACTCGCTACTGATCCATAGGGTGATTCCTAGGATGTCGTAGGAGGATGCCTTTGGGTTATCCTATTCCTAGATGACTTGTATAGACGAATGTATGACAGAGTATTTCAAAAGGCAGTACGTACGTTGATTTCCTCAAACGTATTTCTATTAGTGGCGGAGAAGACACCTTGTCTTAGCTTAGCCCCAGGATATTTTTGGGACGTTAATTAGTGATATCTAGCGGATCTGACGATGTGACATTCAAAGTGAATGGTGAACAAATGTTCTCAAAGGAATTATAACCTCAAGCCTCATCAATCCGGAAATGACAAAAATCGGGCAGGCAGCACGGCTAAGTGGATCTCTCCCATTAGGCTATATTGTCACCATCTAGAGAACATTCATATTTGTTACTTCATTTCTGTATCTCCGGGGAAAACGGTAGCTGCGCAGCCGTAAGGTGACAGTATATTCGATACACTTAAGAGAAATGACTGTTCAGTCATGTGTGGCCGAGTTGCAAGATTTTCTTGTTGAACTCTAGTGTATCCCCTCTAGAGTACACTGATCGGAAGGTGGTTCCATACCTTGTCATAGTTGGAAATCTAATTTCCAATAAGAGATCATGATTTTGATTGTATATTATATATGTAGAGGTGAGATGTAGCGTTCTGCTAGATTGCTATTTATAGGAGTAGATACTATTACAGTATCAAAAAAGATATGATTTTAAAAATATTTTGGGTTATTGTAAGGTAAAAACCATAAGTATTTATGTGTGGATTTGGTCTTACGATTATCCTTTTCTTTTGAAAAGATTTTGACTTTAAAATCAAGTTGGATGATATCTTTAAACTCAATGAGTTTTCTCACGCTAGTTTACCAGATTGATCCTGGCGTTTGCAATGCTTGGGTAACTCGAGTTTTACAAGTTCAGGTTATCGGATGCAGTGTAGAGACGAGCTGGAGGAGTTCAGACGTATTATATTATATAGTTATTATTCCGCTGTGCGATTGTATATGAGGACAGGTTGTTATAACTATCCAGATGTGTTGATGTACCCTGATGATTGTAAGTTTTATTCCAAGTCCTCAATAAAGATTTATTTCTGTATTATATTTTGTTCCGCTGGGATGTAAGACTCTTTGTTGTGTTGGTTCTTCTTCTATTCTAATATTTCTTTCTTTATTTTCTCACCCTCTAATTTCTTTCTGTTAACTATCTGGTGTTTTCGATACTTGAGCTTTAGCAAGTAACACGGATTTATGTATTATTATCGGAATTCAGGCATCGAATTCCTATCGGGTCATTACAGATAATTAATCAAATAAATATATAAATGATAAAATATTTTAAATATGTTGTATATCGTGGTGAACAAGTTTTATAAAGAAATATACTTGACCTAAAAATATAAGAAAAATCAGAATCACTTTACGATTAAAATTTTGAATTTCATAAATAATGGATAAATATTACGTAATAAGGTTTTAATGATTAAATAATCACGTTTTGACTATTTAAAAATACTAGGAAGGTTATTTGTAATTTTGTTTACCCAAATAAATAGTTTACGAGAAAACAAAAACTGTGATAAATAAACGAGTTCTGATTTCTCAACGTTTTTACATATGGAAGTTGTATGAAAGAGTAAAATATATGTACATACATATTTTGAAACATCTCACCTCCGTTAAGGTCACTCGCAGAGGGAATGCCTTAACTTCGGTGGAGCATTATAGGTAAAAGATGCAGATAAAATACAAGACAGACAAATAAAGAAGCGGAAAATAAAGTCATTTTATAAACAAGTTAATTCAATCAAGCTTTTACAACAATTTCCTCAATCATACTTAAATGTAATACATAGAACTTCTATCTTGATTTAAAAACTTCCAAAAATAAAAGAAGAATAAAAAAATGATATTCCCCGATAAAGCATGAACCAGCCATAGCAGTGGAAGAGAGGGAAAGTCCAAAACGATACACCAACTAATCTTCAAGCTTGAAAAGAGAAGAGGTCTAAGTTAGGCTGAGCTATTCCCTCCCTGACTACCTGGGGGGGGGGGGGGGGGACGGAAGAAAAGAGGCGATAAACAAACTAGGTCAGACATAAGTCTGGTAAGTCCAGTGATCTTTCAGCATGCAAACAAGATAAAGGATCATGACATGAATAAACCGAAAATAGGACAATACCATAAAAACAAGGTAACTAAATACAAGATAAGTGCAAGGTGAACTGAATGCGCTTCTACTTTTTCTCTGCTTCGCTACCACTCTGTTAATCTGATTTCTATATTTATTTCTGCACCACCTAACTAGTGTCCCAACTAGTAATCTATATAAAATGATAATCGTGATCCCAACCCCCGTAATTGTGGTAGCCTTCAGGTGTACATCTATCGTGAGGATTCCACCTCAATCAACCTAATTGCCATGAACATGCTAGATATACCCTTACTACCCTATCAGTCGGCTCTCTACTTGTATTCATGTTCCATGTGTCTGTGTCAATCGGCCCACTCTTGTGTGTAGATACCATGTGCTCGTCCCACCATAAGGTGTATCAATCCTTATGATAGCGACCCGACACGATTCAAGATGCACAGTGTATAACTACTGGTACCCAGTGTCTGTTTTTTCCCACTCCGGAGTACGTGCACGCCCGTAAACAGTCGGAACCTACACTGACGTACCCCGTGCCACTGCTTTGACCGCTTATAATCAGCCCAGTAATCGTGCCCCACCCTACCTAGTTCAGGGTACCGTGATACATCCATGTGGGTTACTGCTGAAATGTGTCCCCGTTACTAGGGTTTCCTATTGGTTAAGTTTGTGGGCCTATATTTACTAATATTACCCACCAACCCGATATGTACTTAACCTTCCCATCGATTCAAGCATTTTTAATAAACAGTTAAGTTTTGTGGGCCTATATGTACTAATATTACCCACCTACACGAGATGTACTTAACCCTCCCATCGATTTAAGCATGTTTATTTAATAGTTAAGTTTTGTGGGCCTATATTTACTAATATTACCTACCGACCCGATATGTACTTAACCCTTCCACTGATTCAAGCATGTTTATTTATTGGTTAAGTTTTGTGGGCCTATATTTACTAATATTATCCATCAACCCGATATGTACTTAACCCTTCCACTGATTCAAGCATGTTTATTTAATGATTAGGTTTTGTAGGCCTATATTTACTAATATTACCCACCAACCCAATTGTACTTAACCTTCCCGCACATTATGCCATATTAGTTAAGTGTTGTATGCTCATGTTAACTTAACCCACTCATTCATCATGTCGTGTTGGTTAAGCATTTCTTGTTAACTTGACCCTCCTTACTTACCATGTTGGATCGGTTAAGTGTTTTCTATTAACATAACCCCGTTCGTTCATCAAGTTATATTGGTCAAGTGTTTCTTGTTAACTTAACCGCACGTATTCATCTTGTTGTATTGGTTAAGTGTCATCAATCAATTCAAGTTAACTTAACCCACCTATGTGTCATGTTACTTTGGTTAAGTGTTGCCTTCTTGTGTTAACTTAACCCTACTACAAATCAAGTTATATTGGTTAAGTGTTGCCCACTTATTTTAACTTAACCTTTCCATAAATCAAGTTATATTGGTTAAGTGTTTCTAAATTTACTTAACCTCACCTACTTGTCTAATTAACATGTAATAAAGGTTAAGTGTTCTAAATTTACTTAACCTCACCCACTTGTCTAATTAACATGTTATAACGGTTAAGTGTTCTAAATTTACTTAACCTCACCCACTTGTCTAATTAACATGTTATAACGATTAAGTGTTTTAAATTTACTTAACCTCATCCACTTGTCTAATTAACATGTTATAATGGTTAAGTGTTCTAAATTTACTTAACCTCACCCACTTGTCTAATTAACGTGTTATAACGGTTAAGTGTTCTAAATTTACTTAACCTCACCAATCAGTTTAGTTAACATGTTGAATTAGTTAAGTGTTTCCTTAATTGACTTAACCTACCAATCTTGACTTTGCTTTATTAAAGCACCAACCACTCACATTAGACAGGTATTGTTGTGGTCACTGGATGTGCCGGTCGGTTCCAGGCAGTTTTACACCACAACTCTGTCTAACCTCGGGTACTTTTTGGGCTCAATGCACTAATCACCCACATTGGACTAGTATTGTTGTGGTCACTGGATGTGCCGGTCGGTTCCGTGCAGTTTTACACCACAACTCAGTCTAACCTCGGGTTAGGCATATTAGTCTTTTCTAAATTTACATATTTCTTATTTATGACAAATTCCATATGTAAATTATTCCCAATTTAATTATGCCATAATTATCCCTTTAATTATGCTCACAATTAATGGTATACTAAATATGTAATAACCCGGAAATCCGAGCCAATTTAAAATTTTTATTTTGGTAATTTTAGTGAATTTTGAATATTTAAAATGAATTATTTTAAATAATAACAACGAGAAATTTATTTTGAATAGAATTAGAATGTATATATTTATATAGATCGTCGTTAGAATATAAATATTTATTTTAAATTATAAAAGGAATTGAAAATGGCGCGGTAGTTCGATAATTTGATTTCAAATTTCAAATGAATGTATAGGATTCAAAATAAACCGGATTTTAGCAAAACCAAAAATATTTGATTTTATTTGGGAAGATCTTTCCAAAGAATCCGAAAAATTTAAATTTCATAGCGGGAATCAAAAGATATGCCCAGTTGAAAATTCAGAATAGTCGCTATGGAATTTTGACCCTTAAAAGTGGAAATGTTGCAAACGACCTCAGAATTCGACGAAACCACTTCGTTGGATCCGGGATGTCAAGTTATTGCTAGATTTCAAAATTCGTAATTTTCTGAATCAATATGTGAGTGTGGTGAAGGAAAACACGTTTGACCAGTTTCAGTTGATTTTAATCGACTGGAAAATGGCCATTTTTCAAACAGTCGCAGAATTTGACGAAATTAGTTTTGTTAGGACCGTATCATAAATACGAAGCTAGAAAATATTTTTCGTGAATTTTTACAGTTAGTATGTGACCCAGGTAAATTGAAATGTGCATTCAAATTCAATATATAGATTTACATTTTGATTTTGAGAAAACTAGTCGAAACGATCGAATCAGCCTGCGATAAATATCCCATTGTGTTTGGAATGGGGGTAATTAACTATGAACAATAGTCGGTGGGTTCAATTTCGAGGTCAAAATTAAAAGTTGCTTTTTGAAATTAAAAATAATAAAATAAATAAATATACTTATATAATCCCTCACTCCTTTCTCTCTCCCCTCACAATTCAGTTAAAAAGAGATTAATAAAACAACGATTGGATCTCGTCGCCCCTCCCCCGCTCACCGCCCATCGCCACCGTGCCCTCCCCACCGCGCGCCTCCCCTCCCTCCACGACCTCTCTTCCCTCCGTGGACCCCAAACCGCCCCCCAATTCACGAAAAACCCTAACCCTCCCCTACAACAACCGCCTCCACCACTGGAAGCCCGAGGCCCGACCACCAGCCACTCCGGCTACCTCCAGCGCCCGCCTCCAGCATGTAGAAGGCCCCTCCCCCCTTCGATTTCAACTGTAAGTTCTTTTTTTATATATACTTATTTATTCTTACTTATTTCATGCTTTTATTTTTGAATAAGGGTTTTAAATTTAGTTTATATAATATGTATATATATATATATATATAAATGCATAGCTTAATTTCAGTTTTAATCATACAAAGATAGGATTTTTTTTTGTGTAATGAAAATCCAATTTTCAGTTTATAAAGACTTGATTTTTAGTAAATATAGAAGCGATTTTTATTTATAGTAGGAATAATAAAAATGTGATTTTTATATAGTAGGAATAATAAAAATGTGATTTTTATATAGTAGGAATAATAAAAATGTGATTTTTGTAATATATATAATCAAAATTTCATCTTTATATATGTAGCGAAATAGAAATTCGATCTTTATATAAGTAGTAGAAATATAGAAATATAATTTTTATATAGAGAATAGTGTGATAAAAATGTGATCTTTATTATATGAACACCAGTGTAAAAATAGAATTTTTATCTATATAGTAGCGGCGTAAGAATAGAATTTTTATCTATATAGTAGTGGTGTAAAAATAGAGTGATTATAAAAAATGTGTTTTTTATATACGTGACAACAATATAAAAATGCGATTTTTATATATGTAGCGGTTACGGACAATGAAATTGACAAAAGGCGAGCACGATGAAGATTTCTACATATGAAGAGTCGCGGCATTTGGTTTAGCTAGTCGGTGAGAACTCCTCACTTTTATCTATTTCTAGTTTGAAATATATACTAGGATGCAGACGGTGCTTAGTAGCACCCGACACCTGTCGTCCACAGACCGTGGATGACTTGATTGTTTGGTTGCTATGTTGTGAAATTTGATTGTGTAAAGTGGAATAAAATAAAATATTTTATTGTGGAAAATATTTTATGGTTGAAAATACAATTTTTAACGTGTATATAAAATAAATATTTATAAACAAATCGGACGATTTGTTTATATACACTGATTTGACTGATATTGATTGGGACGATAAATTTTACACATCGCCCGACCACACAAATAAAATCTGTGTTTGTTGTTTTGAAACCCCACATTAGTATTGGGATGAGATTTGACATACACTAATCCCAATTGTTTAGTTGTATGTCAATCGATGGATTGACAGACTGTGTAAGCGTTAATTATTTATATTTAATGCTTGTGCAGTTGTGTGGTGCACTCTAGATGATGGTTGATTATTTACCATTGCTATTATATACGTGTGTTGTAGAAAATCCATATAATTAACATTATATGGTAATTGATTGGGCCTCATTCCCATTTAGAAAATAAATTCATGTGTTGAATAGAAAATAATTTCATGTGTAGAAATAAAATAAATTCATGTGTTGAATAGAAAATAATTTCATGTGTTGAAATAAAATAATTTCATGTGTTGAAATAAAATAATTTCATGTGTTGAATAAAAGCCGTGTTGATTAGATTGACACCATTTTGACGTGAACGATATTTATATCGATTTTATTCATTTTTATAGTGAATATAGAAAAGAAAGTGATTTCAAAATATAACGTTTTGAAAATATTATCATTTGTATATCGATGATGTGGAATATTCAATTTTGATTTGAAATTGAATATGAAGTTGAAATCGTTTTGAAATCGAATTTAAAACGATTTATATAATACGTTTTAAAAGGAAATCGACGAAATATATATATATATATATATATATATATATATATATAGAATGGCCTGAATAGAACGCGCCATGGCAGTTCGCAAATTTCGACCATTGACTTCGTATGGATATTACGGGAGATCGGACCATTGGATTCTCCTAAAACCGGAACCGTTGGGTTCGTATCGAAAAGAGCTTTCTAACGGATATTAGAGATTTGAAATCTAATGGCTGGATGTAACAATCCGGAAATGCGAGCTAGTTTAAAATTTTTATTTTGGCAATTTTAGCGAATTTTCTATATTTAAAATAGGTTATTTTAAATAATAACGACGAGAAATTTATTTTGAATAGAATTAGAACGTGTATATTTATATAGATCGTCGTTAGAATATAAATAATTATATATATAATTATAAAAGGAATTGAAAATGGCGCGGTAGTTCGATAATTCGATTTCAAACTTCAAATGAATGTACCGGGTGCAAAACAAACCGGATTTTAGTGAAACCAAAAATAATAGGATCTATTTGGGAATATCTTTCCAATGAATCTAAAAAAATGAAATTTCATAGCGGGAATCAAAAGATATGTCCAGTTGAAAATTCTGAATAGTCGCTATGGAATTCAGGCCCTTAAAAATGGGAATTTTGCAAACGACCTCGGATTTCGACAAAACCACTTTTGTTGGATCCGTAATGTCAAGTTATTGCTAGATTCCAAATTTCATAATTTTTCGAATTAGTATGTGAGCGTGTCAAAGGAAAACGTGTTTGACCGGTTTTAGTTGATTTTAATCGACTGGAAAATGGCCATTTCTCTAACGGTCTCAGAATTCGATGAAACTAGTTTTGTTAGGACCGTATCGTCAATACGAAGCTAGAAAATATTTTTCTGGAATTTTTCTATTTAGTATGTGACCCCGGTAAATTGAAATGCGCGTTCAAATTCAATATATAGAGTTATATGTTGATTTTAACGGAAACTGATCGAAACGGTCGAATCAGTTTACGATACATATCCCATTGTGTTCGGAATGGGGGTAATTAGCTATGGACGACAGGCGGTGGGCCTCGTTTAGAGGTTGTATGAAAAAGTCAACTTTTTGTAAATTAAATAAATAAAAAAAACCTTTCCTCCTTTACTTACTCTCTCAGCCCCCCCCCGAATTCAATTCGATCAACAGAAAAAAAAAAGAAAAAAAGAGAAGACGACGGAGGGGCGGAGCGACCTCCTCCATCGCCGCCGCCACCGCCCAGGGTGGCGCAGCCCACCGCGACCCCCCCTCCATTGCGCCTTCTCCTTCTTCTCCTCCCTTCGCTCCCTCCTCCGCCTCGAACGCAACCGACTGCGCTCCCCCCCAAACCGAAACCCTAGCATCGCCGACCCCCTCAGGCGGACCCGCCACATCCCCAAACCCCCCTCCACCTCTGACGAACCGCCACCCGACGTGAAACCCCCTCCCCTCCTCGTTTTCCGCGAAGAACTCCCCCTCCCTTCAATCGATTGCGCCACAAAACCCCTCCTGTAAAGACCCGTGTTTTTGGCACTCGAATATGTAATTTAATTTATTTAATTTAAATATTATATTTGGAATATCGATGGAATTAATATCTAATTCGCTATTTAAACAAAGTTCGACGTTATATATTTATATAATTATAAATAGAGCTTGAAATATAGCGCTGCAGTTTGAAAATTCGAGTTTGAACTTCAACTGGACATACAGAGTCCGATATAAGTCGGATTTCTGTGAAACAAGACACGTTGGAACTGTATTGACGATAATTTTCATACGAAAGACAAAAATCCAGATTTCGTGTTATGGTTTGATAGTTATGGCCAAATCAAATTTTGAAATAATCGCTATAGAAAATCGTTATTATAAATATACGAGTTAAAATGGCCGTTTTGCAAACGGACTCTGTTTTCGACGAAACCAGTTTCATTAGAACCGTATCGTTAAATTTTGGTACGATGGTGAGTGGCGTGGAAAACCAATGTCGTATGTGGTCACGGTATCCATAAACGCCCGTTCAATTTCTATAACGCGTAATTAAATAAATAAAGGGACATTTGAGTGTAACTTGAGCAGACGCTCGAATTAGGCCACGGAACTAGTTCCGTTGAGTTCGTATCGTCGATTAGAGTCAGGATAGGTATATAGTTTGTTATTTTTAGAGATCGAGAAATTTGGCATTAAAAAGGGTAGGGCGGTTCGGGGTAAAAATAGCCTACCGGGGTAACAGTCCCAGAATGCGACGAAATTAGTGCCGTTGGGTTCGTATCGAAAAGTTATTGTCGATGTTCGCAGTTTCAAGTGGATTTGATTTATCTGGTGACCGTGGGAAAATTAAACGTGTGTTCATTTCTGGTTCCATAAAGGAAATTTTTCCATACGACCTCGGATTTCGATGAAACTTGTCCCATTGGGTCCGGAATACCTTTTTACACCAAGATTAGCTTTTTTATCAGTAGACAGAAGTCGTTGTGGTTGTTTTGTGACGTTACTTCGCTACGAAGTTTCGCTAATGTTATTTTAATACCTAAAATTTCTTTTCAAACTGAACTCCTCGCATGCAAAATGTCTGCTTAGTCCCTCTGTAATCTCTTTTCATATTAAAAGTTCCACATGCTACCCTATTTGGAAAACGCAGACCTCAGAAGAAAAGAAATTTCATAGATAGCTCTGTACACCGATGTACATGCACAACCATGTATGTTCTTTTCAGTCGACCAAACGTGAAAGGAAAACTCATACTACTCTTCCTGCAAACCTATTTCACAAATAAGCCTACCCTTTTAAAATATTATACCCACCTAGGGAACCCAAATCGTGCCGACCACGTTTACCCAATGAAAGTGACCCCTTGTACCAACAGAAACTTGCTCTCCACACTTTTCTCTGCATATATATACATCGCATGGTCTGGTTTATTTTCCTCAGCAAGTATTCCTTCATTAAACCGTAAAAAAAAAAAATGGCGGAAGAACTTGGGGACGTGGAGGGGGATACTGGATGGGTTCGTGAATGTGGTAGGGTGCATGACGTGATGAGGAGGATTTGAAGTAAAGAATGGGAGAAGGTGCAGATCAAATGGGAAGGGGACGTTACTGTCGCAAGTGGGAAAGAAAAAAAAAACAAATGGAAGGAAGTAGTCTGGCCTTTCAACGTGAAGCATGGTGCTGAAGCATGAAGGTTTCGAAACCAACAAACTGAAGGGGCATCGGCCAAATTAAGGTTTCAAAATAAAATAATGGTAATTGGTTTGAACAAAGAAACGCAGGCCTGGGAAGAAGCACTGTAGGAGACCGGGACGGAAAGCTTGTACGTGTATTTCGAAAGGAGAACAGGAAAGGCAGAAGATGAACAGTGGTGATATTGTGCCCGATCCGGTTTCAAAATGGCCAATGAAGTATTCATCAAAGTAAGTTACTTTTAAGTTAATAATGCATTTAAGTAATATGCATGGAATACGGGCCTGGATGGGATTATGAACATGTCTAATTTCACTAATCAATATTTATTTTGCCTAATCAAGCAATTAACCAGCGTAAGTACAAGTTAGTTTTTAATATATATATATAATTAAGTTATCACATAACGTTAGGGTATGTATAACGTTGCCTTCTCTAAAACATGGTCTAAGCTAGAAATTTGCCGAACCCATTCATAAAGTGTCTAACCATTGAGTATATTTAACCTAAGGAAGATTAAGTAAATAATTATTATTAACGTTGTAATAGTGTTAATTTAAATAGTAAACACCGTATTAAAATTCATAACCTTGTCGTATGGTAACAGAACTGGATAAAACAAGTGACGTCAGAGCCTTATCGACGAGCATAACACGATGAGGCTGGTAAGGACAGGATTGCCAGCTATTGGAATTTTAAATTAAACGCTCGTTTAATTTAATTAGCGGACTATTTCAGAGACGAATGAATCAAGGTGAGTTAAACTCACTCAGTTACCATTTTTATATTTTATATAAATTGGGTATTTTATTTTGTGTGCTCTGCTTGCCAATGGTTGACAGATTTACTAGTTAGACATTTATCTGTTGATTTAACCGAAGAAATTAAACCGTGTTTAATTTCAGTGAAGTACCAAATCGTTATTTTAACGATTGGTTCCAATAAAGGTAACTCACCTTGGTTGGTCACGTTTATAAAATAAACGTGTTTTCGTTTGAACTGGATGAACTGATGAAAATGTTTTGTTGGTTAGGTGATATAAAATGGTTGCTAGTTGCTATGATATATCAGTTAAATGGAATTGTTTGACCTGGTTTGTGATAACCATTTGAATACAGGGAAGAACAGGTTGGAGGGATCCAACCGGATTCCTCAAATATATTATTTATTTCATATTTTCGCATATGAACTGTCCTGTTTGGTTGATTGATTTGATTATTGATTTGGACTGGGAATTCAACCTGTGTCGTGTTTAAACCAATGAGCGGTATTGGTTGAGTATTTAGCAGCGTATGGCCTATAAAATCAATCGTGTTATAAATATTGATTCACCGTCAGGTGAATCGATAAAGATGAGGTTATAAAATTTATTATATAACTGGAGTTGGATTTTGAATATATTATTTTGAATAAAAGTTATAATAGGGAATTAAATAAATATTTTATTTATTTAAAACTTTGATTGTTATTAAATTATTTTATAAAGTAAATGCTGACGTTAATCAGATTTACGAGTATGAGAACAAGTAATGAATCAAAGGATTAAACTTTGATAATCGTTTGTAAAGAAAACAATTAATGGGATTATTTAAATTAATTATATTTTTAATTAATTTAAAGTGAGGATTAATTGGAATCGATTAATGAGATAATCGAGTTTTGAGTTAATTAAATCGACCGTTTGAATTGGAATTTGATTATCAAAATTGATGTGTTTTGATTTGAATAGTTTAATAAATATTGTTTAAATTTAAATAAGGTTCTAAAAAGGGATTTACCATTTAATGTTGTTATTAAAGAAATTAACTACTAATGTAGTTAATGATTGAAATAAATTATTATTTTAATTAATAATAATTTAGACAATTACTTTACAAAAGTAATTGAAGTGAAATGAAATCAAAGGAGATTGGAAATAAGCGAATCTGGTTAAAGAACTGGGTTATAGAGTTGTATAACCAAATCCAATAGTTAAATGGAATTTGTTTGAGACTAGAATGAAATATTGATTTTGATTACAACTTATGTTTATCGAAGGATGAGAACGGTGTTGATCAAGGTCTGAGAGGTAATTAAAATACCCCAACTTGAAAACATCGGGATTATCTGAAGATTGTATTAGTCGGTAATCGTAAGAGACGTTAGTGGATATGTTTTGAAAATCTAAACAGCGATTTTAGCGCTGTTGTTATAATATATGTTTTGTAAATCTAATATAGCGATTGTAGTGCTTTTGCTGTAGTAAATGGGTTGTAAACCTAAACAGCGATTATAGCGCTGTTGTTTTGTAAATCTAAATAGTAATTATAATGCTATTGTTATAACATATGTGCTATAAATTTCTTTGTTAAAACTAATGGATTTCCGAATTTAAAAGATGAGTTGCCATTTCGTACGACTGCTAGCGCAATTCGCAGGGCTGCAGATAGCCTACGGCGGTCGGATGTTTCCCGAGGGAATCAGGCGTAACCATTGTGATCGCTGCGATCTAAAGTCAAGCGAATGGAGTGAAGTCGAATATTAGTTAATCGATTAGAGTTAACTCAAATTAGAGTTATTCAATTATCGTACTTTCAAAGATTGAAATTAGAAGTTTTTAAAAGTAAATCAGTTTGTTAAAGGCCAAGTGATGCTGAATACTGGACCAGTGAACTCATTGGAGTGTCATGATTGAAACACTGATTATTTTGATAGTTAAAACACCGACTATCAAATCTAGCCAATACGATTGTTGGTACGGAAAGACTGGGATCGAATGTATATTCGAAAACCATTTCGACCAACAAATACGTGAAGATCTCAGAAGATGATCGAGGTGGAGCATTGAAGACTGTGGATTTCCATAAACGGAAGAACCACTAATATTCTCTGCCTGGCAAGCAGAGATAAGTTGTGATTCTGTCGTAGTTGGAATCTACGGGTTGCAAGGACTTCTCGCTACTGATCCATGGGGTGATTCCTATATGGATGCGGTAGGAGAGTGCCTTCGGTTCATCCTGTTCCTGGATGACCTATATGGACGGATGTCTGACAGAGTATTTCCAAAGGGTCACGTACGTTGATTTCTTCAAACGTACGATAGTTATTGGCGGGGAATCGCCGTTCTCTTAGCTTCCAGCTAGAGTATTTTTGTGGACGTCAATTAGTGATATCTGACGGATCTGACGATGTGGCATTCAAAGTGAGTGATGACCAGATATTTAGAAGTATTCTGACCTCAAGCCTCAACAACCGGGAGATGACAAAAATCGGGCAGGCAGCATGGCTATGTGGGTCGCTCCCATTAGGGTGTATGATCACCTATCTAGAGGAAATCCTATTTGCTTCTTAAATCTATGTTTCGATGCTGGCCCTTGTCGGGAGACGGTTGCTGATCCCAACCGTCGGTGATATACATTCGATACTCTCAAGCGAAATGAGTGGTCGGTCATGTGTGGGCCGGGTTGCAAGATGTTCTTGTTGAACCCAGTGTATTCGTCTCTAGAGATACACCATCGGCAGGTGGTCCCATACCTTGTCAAGGTCGGAATCCAATCTCCAATAAGCGCCTGCGGGTTTTGATTGTATACTATATATGTGGAGCGTGAGATGCAAGCGTTCCACTAGATTTCTATTTACTTGTATTTAGACATTATTATAATATCAGACAAGATATTGATTTCAAATTGTTTTGGGTTATCGTAAGGTAAAAACCGTCCGTGTTTATGTGTGGATTTGGTCTTACGATTATCCTTTTCTTTTGAAAAGATTTTTGAACTTTAAAATCAAGTTGGATGATCACCCTTAATACTGTGCGAGTTTATCTCACTCTGGTTCACCAGACTGACCCGGTGTTTTGTAAATGCTCGGGTTAGACCGGGTTGTACAGGTTCAGGTTATCGACTGCTATGAAGAGACGAGCTGGAAGAGTCCAGACGTATGATATTACTACTATTCCGCTGTGTGTTGTATATGGGAACAGGCTATTATAACTGTCCCATGGTATGATGTACTCTGATACTGTAAGTATTTTCAAAGCTCTCAATAAAGATTTATTTCTGTATTATATTTTGTTCCGCTGCGATGTGAGACTGTGTTGTGTGTTTCTTCTTCTTCTATTCTAATATTTCTTTCTTTCTTATCTCACCCTCTAAATTCTTTCTAAAACTATCCAGTGTTTCGGTGCTTGGAGGATCGGCATGAGTTACGTGTAAGGTAATTATGTCGATTTTCGGGGCCGAAATCCCCGGGTCGTTACACCTCCTCTACTTCAAAGACAATGTAAGTTTTAATTTCAAGTTTTATTTATTTCCCTTGAGTTAAAAACTGAATTTTTATTCGATAGGAAAGTTAAAGACTGAATTTTTATTCGATAGGAATGTTAAAAATATGATTTTTATATGATAAGGAAGTTAAAAATATAATTTTTATCGTATGTAAAGGTTGAAAATATAATTTTCATATTATATAGATAATAAAAATATAATCTTTTATATTGTAGAAATAAAAAAATATAATTTTTTTTATAGGTAAGATAGCAAAAATATCATCTTTATACATGTAGCGAAATAAAAATGTGATTTTTATAATGATGAAATTGAAAAGGCGAAATCTTTATAATTGAAAAGGCGAAATCTTCATAATTGAAAAGGCGAAATCTTTATAATTGAAATGGCGAAATCTTTATAATTGAAAAGGCGGAATTTTTATCTATATAGTAGTGATGTAAAAATAGAATTTTTATCTATATAGTAGCGGTGTAAAAATAGAATTTTTATCTATATAGTAGCGGTGTAAAAATAGAATTTTTATCTATATAGTAGCGTTGTAAAAATAGAATTTTTATCCATGTAGTAGCGATGTAAAAATAGAATTTTTATCTATATAGTAGCAGTGTGAAAATAGAATTTTTATATACCCAGCGACAATATAAAAATGTGATTTGTATATATGTAGTGGCTACGGGCAACGAAAGTGACAAAAAGGCGAGAACAGTGATGATTTCCTACATTAGAAGTGTCGTGCAGTTGGATTAGCTTTGGTGAGAACATCTCACTATAAATTTCTTTGTCTAGTTATATATATATATATACTAGGATGCAGACGGTGCTTAGCAGCACCCAACACCCGTCATCCACAGACCATGGATGGTTTGTTTGTTTGATTGATGTGCTGTGAAAATTGTTTGTGATGTTGATGTGAAATCGATAATAAATGTAGATAATTGAAATAAATTAATTATCGTTAAAAATATAATTTCTAACGTGAATGTGAGTAAATAAATATTTATAAACAAATCGGCTGATTTGTTTATATACATTGATTTGACTGATATTGATTGGGATGATAAATTTTACACATCGCCCAACTGCACAAATAAAAATCTGTGTTTGTTGATTTGAAACCCCACATGGGTGTGGGGATGAAATTTGGCCTACACTAATCCCAATTATTTAATTGTATGTCGATCGATGGGTCGACAGGCTGTATAAGCATTAATTATTTATAGTTGATGCTTATGCAGTTGTGTGGTGCACCTTGGATGATGGTTGATTGTTTATCATTGCTATTATATACATGTGATGTATGGAACCCATATAATTAGCATTATATGGTAATTGATTGGGCCTCATTCCAATCGGGAAAATAATGAATATTATAAAAGAAAATTCATGTGTTGAATATAAAAATAGTCATGTGTTGACGATGTGCATGTGTTGAAACTATTTATGTGTTGAGTGAAACCCCCTCCCCTCCTCGATTTCCACGAAGAACTCCCCCTCCCTTCAATCGATTGCGCCACAAAACCCCTCCTCTCCTTCAAAGACAATGTAAGTTTTAATTTCAAGTTTTATTTATTTTCCTTGAGTTAAAAACTGAATTTTTATTCGATAGGAAAGTTAAAGACGGAATCTTTATTCGATAGGAAAGGTAAAAATATGATTTTTATATGATAAGGAAGTTAAAAATATAATTTTTATCGTATGTAAAGGTTGAAAATATAATTTTCATATTATATAGATAATAAAAATATATAATTTTTTTGTAGGTAATATAGTAAAAATATCATCTTTATATATGTAGCGAAATAAAAATGTGATTTTTATAATGATGAAATTGAAAAGGCGAAATCTTTATAATTGAAAAGGCGAAATCTTTATAATTGAAAAGGCGAAATCTTCATAATTGAAAGGGCGAAATCTTTATAATTGAAAAGGCGAAATCTTTATAATTGAAAAGGCGGAATTTTTATCTATATAGTAGCGGTGTAAAAATAGAATTTTTATCTATATAGTAGCGGTGTAAAAATAGAATTTTTATCTATATAGTAGCGTTGTAAAAATAGAATTTTTATCCATGTAGTAGCGATGTAAAAATAGAATTTTTATCTATATAGTAGTAGTGTGAAAATAGAATTTTTATATACCCAGCGACAATATAAAAATGTGATTTGTATATATGTAGTGGCTACGGGCAACGAAAGTGACAAAAAGGCGAGAACAGTGATGATTTCCTACATTAGAAGTGTCGTGGAGTTGGATTAGCTTTGGTGAGAACTTCTCACTCTAAATTTCTTTTTCTAGTTATATATATATATATATATATATATATATATATACTAGGATGCAGACGGTGCTTAGCAGCACCCAACACCCGTCATCCACAGATCATGGATGGCTTGTTTGTTTGATTGATGTGTTGTGAAAATTGTTTGTGATGTTGATGTAAAATCGATAATAAATGAAGATAATTGAAATAAATTAATTATCGTTAAAAATATAATTTCTAACGTGAATGTGAGTAAATAAATATTTATAAACAAATCGGCTGATTTGTTTATATACACTGATTTTACTGATATTGATTGGGATGATAAATTTTACACATCGCCCAACTGCACAAATAAAAATCTGTGTTTGTTGATTTGAAACCCCACATGGGTGTGGGGATGAAATTTGGCCTAAACTAATCCCAATTATTTAATTGTATGTCGATCGATGGGTCGACAGGCTGTATAAGCGTTAATTATTTATAGTTGATGCTTATGCAGTTGTGTGGTGCACCTTGGATGATGGTTGATTGTTTATCATTGCTATTATATACATGTGATGTATGTAACCCATATAATTAACATTATATGGTAATTGATTGGGCCTCATTCCAATCGGGAAAATAATGAATATTATAAAAGAAAATTCATGTGTTGAATATAAAAATAGTCATGTGTTGACGATGTGCATGCGTTGAAACTATTTATGTGTTGAGTGAAACCCCCTCCCCTTCTCGATTTCCACGAAGAACTCCCCCTCCCTTCAATCGATTGCGCCACAAAACCCCTCCTCTACTTCAAAGACAATGTAAGTTTTAATTTCAAGTTTTATTTATTTTCCTTGAGTTAAAAACTGAATTTTTATTCGATAGGAAAGTTAAAGACTGAATCTTTATTCGATAGGAAAGTTAAAAATATGATTTTTATATGATAAGGAAGTTAAAAATATAATTTTTATCGTATGTAAAGGTTGAAAATATAATTTTCA
Organism: Allium sativum; assembly: GCA_030737875.1. Taxonomy (NCBI): domain Eukaryota; kingdom Viridiplantae; phylum Streptophyta; class Magnoliopsida; order Asparagales; family Amaryllidaceae; genus Allium; species Allium sativum. The sequence continues at coordinate 559,129,271 of CM060919.1, read as the reverse complement.
TATTATATAGATAATAAAAATATAATCTTTTATATTGTAGAAATAAAAAAAATATAATTTTTTTGTAGGTAAGATAGTAAAAATATCATCTTTATATATGTAGCGAAATAAAAATGTGATTTTTATAATGATGAAATTGAAAAGACGAAATCTTTATAATTGAAAAGGCGAAATCTTTATAATTGAAAAGACGGAAATTTTATCTATATATAGTGATGTAAAAATAGAATTTTTATCTATATAGTAGCGGTGTAAAAATAGAATTTTTATCTATATAGTAGCGGTGTAAAAATAGAATTTTTATCTATATAGTAGCGTTGTAAAAATAGAATTTTTATCCATGTAGTAGCGATGTAAAAATAGAATTTTTATCTATATAGTAGCAGTGTGAAAATAGAATTTTTATATACCCAGCGACAATATAAAAATGTGATTTGTATATATGTAGTGGCTACGGGCAACGAAAGTGACAAAAAGGCGAGAACAGTGATGATTTCCTACATTAGAAGTGTCGTGGAGTTGGATTAGCTTTGGTGAGAACTTCTCACTCTAAATTTCTTTTTCAAGTTATATATATATATACTAGGATGCAGAGGGTGCTTAGCAGCACCCAACACCCGTCATCCACAGACCATGGATGGCTTGTTTGTTTGATTGATGTGTTGTGAAAATTGTTTGTGATGTTGATGTGAAATCGATAATAAATGTAGATAATTGAAATAAATTAATTATCGTTAAAAATATAATTTCTAACGTGAATGTGAGTAAATAAATATTTATAAACAAATCGGCTGATTTGTTTATATACACTGATTTGACCGATATTGATTGGGATGATAAATTTTACACATCGCCCAACTGCACAAATAAAAATCTGTGTTTGTTGATTTGAAACCCCACACGGGTGTGGGGATGAAATTTGGCTTAAACTAATCCCAATTATTTAATCGTATGTCGATCGATGGGTCGACATGCTGTATAAGCGTTAATTATTTATAGTTGATGCCTATGCAGTTGTGTGGTGCACCTTGGATGATGGTTGATTGTTTATCATTGCTATTATATACATGTGATGTATGGAACCCATATAATTAACGTTATATGGTAATTGATTGGGCCTCATTCCAATCGGGAAAATAATGAATATTATAAAAGAAAATTCATGTGTTGAATATAAAAATAGTCATGTGTTGACGATGTGCATGTGTTGAAACTATTTATGTGTTGAGTGAAATATTTTAATAATAAAATCTACATCTTTATCATATTTAAAATTAGAACTACTTCACGGTGGAGTCGGATTGAAAATCAAACGATAGATACCTTAATTTTATAAAATATTTTACATAACAAAAATAGTCGTGTGTTGACAGTACTCATGTGTTGAGATTGGTCGTGTATTGAAAGAAATATAGATTCATGTGTTGAGTGGAATAAATATTCATTTGTTGAATAGAATAACGAATTTATTGAAATATATAAACCCGTTTTGATTAGAGTTGCGGTATTTTGACGTGAACGATATTTATATCGATTATATTCATTTTTATAATGAATATAGAAAAGGTAGTGATTTCAAAAGATAACGTTTTGAAAATATTATCATTTATATAGTAATGATATGAAATATCCAATTTTGATTTTAAATTGAATATAGAGTTGAAATGGTTTTGAAAATGAATTTAAAACGATTTATAAAATACGTTTTAAAAGGAAATCGACGATATATATATATATATATATATATATATATATATATATATATATTATAATGGCCTGAATAAAACGCGCAGCGCCGCGACAGTTCGCGAATTTCGATCATTGACTTCGAATTGACGTTGTGGGAGATCCGACCGTCGGATTCTCCTAAAACCGGAACCGTTGGGTTCGTATCGAAATGGGCTTTGCAATGAATATTAGAAATTTGAAATCCAACGGTTGGATTTGGAATTATGTCCAAATCAATTTCAGAAAAGGTCGCTGAAAGTGCAGTTCGATGGCCGTTGTTGGAAATCGACTGTACGGGCCTTGATAAAACTATTAAAAATATTAATAATTTGTGTAAAATCATAATATGTGAATTGGAAAGAACTGGGATGAAAATCTCCATATTTGAAAGGATAAAAATAGATTTTTATCGAAATGAACTAGTTTTGAACTAGAACTAAAACCAATTTATTTTTGAAATGAATAAATTGAATTTGAATCGGTTTTGAAAATAACCAGATTTCCAACATATATAAAGTGGAAGTGGATCTGAATCGAAATTGTCTTTGGAATATTTCGATATTGGATTTCGTGACTATACAGATATTGTTATGGGAATTTGAAAGATATATTTTATATCGTTATTTCCAATACGATATTTGTTGGTTTTAGAATTTGATATTGAATATAAGCCGGTATATTTTCTATTCAGAGCCTTGTATTTAATATCAAATGTGATTTGGGTTTATCGTGAATCTTGTTTTATATGACATTGGTTCTTTAACCTGTTAAAGGCAGGATGTTGATTTTTGAGAAGATTAAAACTAAGTGGAATTTCAATGAATCTTTAATTAGATTGAAATGTGAATTGATAATTTAAATTATCAATTCTGAAAGGTGATCGAGAATGGAGTAGCACCAGTTTCGCTCCAAAGCGATAGTTAAATCTTTAATTAGATTTGAACGTGAAATGGTAATTAATTTTACCGATAATACTGTGGTGTTAGATATGGAGTATTACCAGTTTTGCTCCAAGGGATGAATAGGTTCGGATTGGGAAATAAAATAAATTATTACATCGGTGTGGTTCGCTAATCCCGACTAGTTTGAAATGATATCCAAAGGAAGATTAAAGAATAAATTTAGAAGAATTTATCTTGGATAAAATTAATGGGAACCTTTCCCTAAGAATGTGATTTTTTGAATAAAAGAAAATTCTGAATTGGAATGCGGCGTTTTTTGTGTTTGTGTAACATTTGTTTATCATATACGTGGGTTATTCAGAAAGGCCTGGTTTATACCCATTCTGAATTACCGATTCGACGAGATGTCGAAGATGAAGACGGTGGTTGAAGACCGGAAGTCTTCACATCGTTTGGGTGATTACTGATGATCTCGATTGGGATGTACACCCAAGATGAGGGAAACAGTTGGTGATCATCTAGACGTACTTGGAGATGGATGGATATGCGAGGAAAGTGCCTTCGGTTTCGTTCAGACCCAGAACGAACTTGTAAATGGATTGTGTGTCTGACATTGGATTTTATTCTATGTTGATTGATCTTTATTAAATATACATCTGTTTGGCGGCAGAGAATTTATTCTCTTGCTTAACGCCCTTCTCTGAGACGTACGAGCTCAGAGGTTGTATATCGATGGACATCAGTCGCATGGAGTGAATTACCAGTGTGGCACGCGTAAGTGGCAATTGATCAAGGCTTCTGTTGAAAAGCAAAATCTTGTGGTTGATGATCAAAGCACGGCCTGTGTGGCGTAGCTTTGTGTATAGCGTGAATTCGCAAGCCTCACACCTCGGTATGAGTCAAAAACGGGATAGTGACTGCAGGGAGAGCACGACGTTTCTTTCTAGCTAGGGTGGTGTCAGTGACCTACCAGCCTTGACATTTATATACTTTTCACCTGTGTGGTTGTGGGATACGAGGCGCCTCGAATATAGGTCTGTAAGGACCGGGAAACGTGTGTTTAGGAATAATTAATCCTCAAAAGTAGGAGAGGACCGGCCCTGAAGATCCAAGGATCATAGTGGGGTCCTGGGACATTTGCTAGAGTGTCTCGAATCGGAGAGGAGCTTGCCCCTTGCCTCGACTCATGACGGAAATCCAATTTCCAATACGTGATAGTGCGGTTTTATTTGTAGAACCTAGTATGGCGACATAGTTGTATGGGTCATTCATGCCGCCTATGATTGATATTTATGATTGAAATTGTGTTGACACTATACATTTATTATAGTATCAAATAATGTGTTTTTAACGTATCAAGCATGCTTTGGCTATTATAAGGTAAAAACCCTATCCTCCGGCTTGCGTTGCATTGTGTGATGGGACCTGGGTCTTATAAAAGCTTCATTTTCCTTTATTTAGCATTGCGCTATTTATTTTATGCACTGGTATTCTTGGGAGGAAACCCGTTCCATGTTATACGTCGTGGTCCCTTGATTTACCGAACTTTAAAATAAAGATTAATAACTTTTATAGTTCTCACACCAATCACATGACTGACCTGGAGTTTATTGTTTTAACCTAAACTCTGGGTGCCCCTATTTTCCACGTGGGCAGCTAGTAGTTTTGGTTTTGCAGATTTATATTCACAGGGTCCTGATTTACAGCTGGAACGATGCTCGGAAAGCTCTGTATCCGTGTATCACTTTCAATTGTGTTTTGTATATTTTTCCGCTGCTATGTAATTTATTGTAATCTCTGATATTCATCGAATGTATTTTATTCATTTATACTCTGTATATTCTTGTATTCTGATGGAATTGTTGTAATAACAATGAAATGTTCTTCCGTCTGCGTTCTGATTTGTCTTGTTCTCAACGCAATTCGTGCTTTCCTTCACGGGGAAGTTCGGGTCGTTATAGTTTGGTATCAGATCTTTGGTTTACAGAGCTCAAGAACAAGACACATTAGAACCATACGAAAGAATTCATCAGATATTAGATTAGTAATATCCAATTAGAATGGCTCGTTTGAGATGGGATCAGTAGTATCCTAGAACGAGTGTGAAGAGTATATTTTTCAAACGAAAACAATTTTGTTTTGAAAATTAAAATCGCTTTATACGTATTTGAATATTTATTTATTTTGAATATGGACAATCGAGTATATAAAGATTTCGCGTATACGTGTCATGAACGCATATTCGAAGTATTAATATACTAGATAGATATAGGATCACACTCTAGTTGCCCGGGGATGGTTCTGATAATGCTGCAGCGTTACCAGTATTTATTTTCGAGTGACGAAGGTGTGATTTCTATATATTTCCATTAGACTGGTGTGAGAACCAAAACTTATATAGATAGATTTATTGTTGTGAATTGGCGTCAAAAATATGATTTTCTGTATATATGTATCAAAATTATGATTTTGAAACTCTAATTCACTAATTGATTGATGGTTGTGTTGTTTGTTTATTTGTTTGATAATTTTGAACCATTTAGCCTAATAGAATCAAATATTGAATTGTATTGAAATTAGTCGCATTTGCTTGCATATACATGTACTTACATTGAACAGGTCATAGCAAGGAGGCTAGAGCAGAAGAATAAAATTTGTTTGCCCGACAAATAGGTACATGTTTACTATAATTTACTGTTTTGTTTGGGTGATGATGATTTTATGAGCCGATTGGCTTTTTCTTTTTCTTTTTGAGATCAGAAGGCCTATATGGTAATTTCGGCATTTTCCTGGTGCAGGGGTGGTTATGGCGAAATTTTTCGAAAATTTAGGGTGTTAGCCAAATTTTTGAAAAATTTGAAAAGTTCTTAGAAACTAAAAAGTTGAAGAACTTAAGCCATAGTCAAAATAATGGAAGTTGAGTTGATTTGTTAAACAACTTTCGGCTTCGTTCCTTTTCGGCTTCCGTTGTTATGTTCCTTTTCGGTCTTTGATTCAGACATTGAACTGATTAGAAAATAGTTAGAAATATATACTTGTGCATTATATATGTTTGAACAGGAAATTGGATAGCTGTTGAATAAAGATTTTATTTGCGTGCCTGACAAATAGGTAAACCTTAATGAGTTGGATGCGAAATATTATTATTATATCAACTCCTGTGAATGCTATTGGATGCGGAGTGCTGGTTATTCTGTGTGAAATAATAAACATCGCCATAGGATAGCAACAATTAATTTTGAACTACATTACATGGCATACTTCTGGAAGATAGGCATACTTCATCATATACCACGTAAGCATTTGGAGCTTGTGTGACGAGGTGGAAGATTTACCATACGAGCGAGAGGCTTGTACGGCGATGACTATATTTTACAGGTTGAACTGATGACCGATATGGACTATTTAAATTGTAACGATAAAATTGCTAGATTAATAAAAACCCCACACGAGTTTAGAGTTGACAATAATCACGTCTCTCTAGTTATTAGATACGGCACATGGACTATTTATTTCCCACACGGGACGAGGTGACGAGGATTTATCCTCTGGAGCATTTAAAATACACACTCCCTCAGGCTTTGACAGGGTGACGAGAATTTATTCTCTGGAGTTATTATCAATAAACGCTCCCCTATAAACACTAGAATATATCACTATAAATATGTGTATGCTTATTAGGATTTATTGGGTACCTAATACGGCCCAATAAATTTCCAAACCTCTCCCCGTACAAAGGAGGTTATGGCGAAATTTTTCGAAAATTCCGGGTGTTAGCCAAATTTTTGAAGAATTTGAAAATTCTCAGAAACTGAAAAGTTGGAGAATGGAAGCCAGATCGAACGTAGAGTTGATTGATCAAACCACTTTCGACTTTGTTCCTTTTCGGGGATGAAAAGTTTTAAGTGGGGGAGATTGTAACAACCTGGAAATGCGAGCCAATTTAAAATTTTTATTTTGGCAATTTTAGCGAATTTTCTATATTTAAAATAGATTATTTTAAATAATAACGACGAGAAATTTATTTTGAATGGAATTGGAATGTGTATATTTGTATAGATCATCGTTAGAATTTAAATAATTATATATATAATTATAAAAGGAATTGAAAATGGCGCGGTAGTTCGATAATTCGATTTCAAACTTCAAATGAATGTACCGGGTGCAAAACAAACCGGATTTTAGTGAAACCAAAAATAATAGGATTTATTTGGGAATATCTTTCCAACAAATCCGAAAAATTGAAATTTCATAGCGGGAATCAAAAGATATGTCCAGTTGAAAATTCTGAATAGTCGCTATGGAATTCAGGCCCTTAAAAATGGGAATTTTGCAAACGACCTCGGATTTCGACGAAACTACTTTTGTTGGATCCGTGATGTCAAGTTATTGCTAGATTCCAAATTTCATAATTTTTCGAATCAATATGTGAGCGTGGCAAAGGAAAAAGTATTTGACCAGTTTCAGTTGATTTTAATCGACTGGAAAATGGCCATTTCTCTAACGGTCTCAGAATTCGATGAAACTAGTTTTGTTAGGACCGTATCGTCAATACGAAGCTAGAAAATATTTTTCTAGTTAGTATGTGACCTCGGTAAATTGAAATGCGCATTCAAATTCAATATATAGAGTTATATGTTGATTTTAACGGAAACTGATCGAAACGGTCGAATCAACTTACGATACATATCCCATTGTGTTCGGAATGGGGGTAATTAGCTATGGACGACAGGCGTTGGGCCTCGTTTAGAGGTCGTATGAAAAAGTCAACTTTTTGTAAATTAAATAATTAAATAAATAAAAAATCCTTTCCTCCCTTACTTACTCTCTCAGCCCCGCCCCGATTTCAATTCGATCAACAGAAAAAAAAGAGAAGACGACGGAGGCGCGGAGCGGCCTCCTCCATCGCCGCCTCCACCGCCGCCACCGCCCAGGGTGGTGCAGCCCACTGCGACCCTCCCTCCGCTGCGCCTTCTCCTTCTTCTCCTCCCTTCGCTCCCTCCTCCGGCTGGAATGCAACCGACTGCGCCCCCCCCCCAAACCGAAACCCTAGCATCGCTGACCCCCTCAGGAGTACCCGCCACATCCCCAAACCCCCCTCCACCTCTGACGAATCGCCACCTGACGTGAAACCCCATCCCCTCCTCGATTTCCGCGAAGAACTCCCCCTCACTTCAATCGATTGCGCCACAAAACCCCTCCTCTCCTTCAAAGACAATGTAAGTTTTAATTTCAAGTTTTATTTATTTTCCTTGAGTTAAAAACTGAATTTTTATTCGATAGGAAAGTTAAAGACTGAATTTTTATTCGATAGGAAAGTTAAAAATATGATTTTTATATGATAAGGAAGTTAAAAATATAACTTTTATCGTATGTAAAGATTGAAAATATAATTTTCATATCATATAGATAATAAAAATATATTCTTTTATATTGTAGAAATATAAAAATATAATTTATTTTATAGGTAAGATAGTAAAAATATCATCTTTATATATGTAGCGAAATAAAAATGTGATTTTTATAATGATGGAATTGAAAAGGCGAAATCTTTATAATTGAAAAGGCGGAATTTTTATCTATATAGTAGCGATGTAAAAATAAAATTTTTATCTATATAGTAGCGGTGTAAAAATAGAATTTTTATCTATATAGTAGCGTTGTAAAAATAGAATTTTTATCTTTATAGTAGCAGTGTGAAAATAGAAGTTTTATATACCTAGCGACAATATAAAAATGTGCTTTGTATATATGTAGTGGCTACGGGCAACGAAAGTGACAAAAAGGCGAGAACAGTGATGATTTCCTACATTAGAAGTGTCGTGGAGTTGGATTAGCTTTGGTGAGAACTTCTCACTCTAAATTTCTTTTTCTAGTTATATATATATATATATATGCTAGGATGCAGACGGTGCTTAGCAGCACCCGACACCTGTCATCCACAGACCGTGGATGGCTTGTTTGTTTGATTGATGTGTTATGAAAATTATTTGTGATGTTGATGTGAAATCGTTAATAAATGTAGATAATTGAAATAAATTAATTATCGTTAAAAATATAATTTCTAACGTGAATGTGAGTAAATAAATATTTATAAACAAATCGGCTGATTTGTTTATATACACTGATTTGACAGATATTGATTGGGATGATAAATTTTACACATCGCCCAACTGCACAAATAAAAATCTGTGTTTGTTGATTTGAAACCCCACACAGGTGTTGGGATGAAATTTGGCTTACACTAATCCCAATTATTTAATTGTATGTCGATCGATGGGTCGACAGGCTGTATAAGCGTTAATTATTTATAGTTGACGCTTATGCAGTTGTGTGGTGCACCTTGGATGATGGTTGATTGTTTATCATTGCTATTATATACATGTGATGTATGGAACCCATATAATTAACGTTATATGGTAATTGATCGGGACTCATTCCAATCGGGAAAATAATGAATATTATAAAAGAAAATTCATGTGTTGAATATAAAAATAGTCATGTGTTGACGATGTGCATGTGTTGAAACTATTTATGTGTTGAGTGAAATATTTTAATAATAAAATCTACATCTTTATCATATTTAAAATTAGAACTACTTCACGGTGGAGTCTGATTGAAAATCAAACGATAGATACCTTAATTTTATAAAATATATCACATAATAAAAATAGTCGTGTGTTGACAGTACTCATGTGTTGAGATTGGTCGTGTGTTGAAAGAAATATAGATTCATGTGTTGAATGGAATAAATATTCATTTGTTGAATAGAATAACGAATTTATTGAAATATATAAAGCCGTTTTCATTAGAGTTGCGCTATTTTGACGTGAACGATATTTATATCGATTATATTCATTTTTATAATGAATATAGAAAAGGTAGTGATTTCAAAATATAACGTTTTGAAAATATTATCATTTATATAGTAATGATATGAAATATCCAATTTTGATTTGAAATTGAATATAGAGTTGAAATGGTTTTGAAAACGAATTTAAAACAATTTATAAAATACATTTTAAAAGGAAATCGACAAAATATATATAATATATAATATATATATTATATATAATGGCCTGAATAAAACGCGCAGCGCCGCGGCAGTTCGCGAATTTCGACCATTGACTCCGAATTGACGTTGCGGGAGATCCGACCATCAGATTCTCCTAAAACCGGAACCGTTGGGTTCGTATCGAAAAGAGCTTTAAAATGAATATTAGAATTTGAAATCCAAAGGTTGGATTTGGAATTATGTCCAAATCAATTTCAGAAAAGGTCGCTGAAAGTGCAGTTCGATGGCCGTTGTTGGAAATCGACTGTACGGGCCTTGATAAAACTATTAAAAAGGTTAATAATTTGTGTAAAATCATAATATGTGAATTGGAAAGAACTGGGATGAAAAACTCCATATTTGAAAGGATAAAAATAGATTTTTATCGAAATGAACTGGTTTTGAACTAGAACTAAAACCAATTTATTTTTGAAATGAATAAATTGAATTTGAATCGGTTTTGAAAATAACCAGATTTCCAACATATATAAAGTGGATCTAAATCGAAATTGTCTTTGGAATATTTCGATATTGGATTTCGTGACTATACAGATATTGCTATGGGAATTTGAAAGATATATTTTATGTCGTTATTTCCAATACGATATTTGTTGGTTTCAGAATTTGATATTGAATATAAGCCGGTATATTTTCTATTCAGAGCCTTGTATTTAATATCAAATGTGATTTGGGTTTATCGTGAATCTTGTTTTATATGACATTGGTTCTTTAACCTGTTAAAGGCAGGATGTTGATTTTTGAGAAGATTAAAACTAAGTGGAATTTCAATGAATCTTTAATTAGATTGAAATGTGAATTGATAATTTAAATTATCAATTCTGAAAGGTGATCGAGAATGGAGTAGCACCAGTTTCGCTCCAAAGCGATAGTTAAATCTTTAATTAGATTTGAACGTGAAATGGTAATTAATTTTACCGATAATACTGTGGTGTTAGATATGGAGTATTACCAGTTTTGCTCCAAGGGATGAATAGGTTCGGATTGGGAAATAAAATAAATTATTACATCGGTGTGGTTCGCTAATCCCGACTAGTTTGAAATGATATCCAAAGGAAGATTAAAGAATAAATTTAGAAGAATTTATCTTGGATAAAATTAATGGGAACCTTTCCCTAAGAATGTGATTTTTTGAATAAAAGAAAATTCTGAATTGGAATGCGGCGTTTTTTGTGTTTGTGTAACATTTGTTTATCATATACGTGGGTTATTCAGAAAGGCCTGGTTTATACCCATTCTGAATTACCGATTCGACGAGATGTCGAAGATGAAGACGGTGGTTGAAGACCGGAAGTCTTCACATCGTTTGGGTGATTACTGATGATCTCGATTGGGATGTACACCCAAGATGAGGGAAACAGTTGGTGATCATCTAGACGTACTTGGAGATGGATGGATATGCGAGGAAAGTGCCTTCGGTTTCGTTCAGACCCAGAACGAACTTGTAAATGGATTGTGTGTCTGACATTGGATTTTATTCTATGTTGATTGATCTTTATTAAATATACATCTGTTTGGCGGCAGAGAATTTATTCTCTTGCTTAACGCCCTTCTCTGAGACGTACGAGCTCAGAGGTTGTATATCGATGGACATCAGTCGCATGGAGTGAATTACCAGTGTGGCACGCGTAAGTGGCAATTGATCAAGGCTTCTGTTGAAAAGCAAAATCTTGTGGTTGATGATCAAAGCACGGCCTGTGTGGCGTAGCTTTGTGTATAGCGTGAATTCGCAAGCCTCACACCTCGGTATGAGTCAAAAACGGGATAGTGACTGCAGGGAGAGCACGACGTTTCTTTCTAGCTAGGGTGGTGTCAGTGACCTACCAGCCTTGACATTTATATACTTTTCACCTGTGTGGTTGTGGGATACGAGGCGCCTCGAATATAGGTCTGTAAGGACCGGGAAACGTGTGTTCAGGAATAATTAATCCTCAAAAGTAAGAGAGGACCGGCCCTGAAGATCCAAGGATCATAGTGGGGTCATGGGACATTTGCTAGAGTGTCTCGAATCGGAGAGAAGCTTGCCCCTTGCCTCGACTCATGACGGAAATCCAATTTCCAATACGTGATAGTGCGGTTTTATTTGAAGAACCTAGTATGGCGACATAGTGGTATGGGTCATTCATGCCACCTATGATTGATATTTATGATTGAAATTGTGTTGGCACTATACATTTATTATAGTATCAAATAATGTGTTTTTAACGTATCAAGCATGCTTTGGCTATTATAAGGTAAAAACCCTATCCTCCGGCTTGCGTTGCATTGTGTGATGGGACCTGGGTCTTATAACAGCTTCATTTTCCTTTATTTAGCATTGCGTTGTTTATTTTATGCACTAGTATTCTTGGGAGGAAACCCGTTCCATGTTATACGGCGTGGTCCATTGATTTACCGAACTTTAAAATAAAGATTAATAACTATTTTAGTTCTCACACCAGTCAAATGACTGACCTGGAGTTTATTGTTTTAACCTAAACTCTGGGTGCCCCTATTTTCCACATGAGCAGCTAGTAGTTTTGGTTTTGCAGATTTATATTCACAGGGTCCTGATTTACAGTTGGAACGATGCTCGGAAAGCTCTGTATCCGTGTATCACTTTCAATTGTGTTTTGTATATTTTTACGCTCCTATGTAATTTATTGTAATCTCTGATATTCATCGAATGTATTTATTCATTTATACTCTGTATATTCTTGTATTCTGATGGAATTGTTGTAATAACAATGAAATGTTCTTCCGTCTGCGTTCTGATTTGTCTTGTCCTTAATGCAATCCGTGCTTTCCTTCATGGGGAAGTTCGGGTTGTTATACTGGATTTGGAATTATGTCCAAATCAAATTTGGAAAAGGTCGCTGTAAGTGCAGTTCGATGGCCGTTGATGGAAATCGACCGTACGGGCCTTGATAAAATTATTAAAAATTGTAATAATTTGTGTAAAATCATAAGAAATGATTTGTGAAGAATTGGGATGAAAAACTCCATATTTGAAAAGATAAAAGTTGATTTTTATCGAAATGAACTAGTTTTGAACTAGAATTATAATTCAATTTATTTTTAAAAATAAATAAAGTGGATTTGTAATGGTTTTAAAAGTAACCAGAATTTCCAATAATTGAATTGGAATGGATTTGAATCGAAATTGTCTTTGGAATATTTCGATGTTGGATTTCGTGATTGTACAGATATTGTTATGGAAATTTGAAAGATATTTATATCGTTATTTCCAATACGATATTTGTGGGTCGTAGAATTAGATATTGAATATAAGCCGATATATTTTCTATTCAAAGCCTTGTATTTAATATCAAATGGGATTTGGGTTTGTCGTGAATGGTGTCTTCACTAACACTGTTCTTAAGCCCAGTTGAGAAAAAGATTAATTTTTTTTATTTAGATTGAATGAAGTGTACCAATTAAATGGTATTTACTTGGAATTGAATTTGAATTGATTTTTGGGTTTATCGTGATCGGTGTTTTAAATAACACTTGTTCTTTAACCCGATAATTAATGGAATGTGATTTCGGGTTTATAGTGAACCGTGATTTAAATGACATTGGTTCTGTAACCCAATTAAAGACACGATGTGATTTCCCAAGTTAAATAATCATTGATAGTGATTATTGGGAAGATTAAAACTAAGTGGAGTGTTAATGAATCTTTAATTAGATTGAATTGATCAAGAATGGAGTATCACCAGTTTTGCTCCAGGCGATAGTTAACTCTTTAATTAGATTTGAACGTGAAATGGTAATTGAATTTATCGATAACACTGTGGTGTTAGATATGAAGTATTACCAGTTTCACTTCATGGGATGAATAGGTTGGGATTGGGAAATAAAATAAATGTTTACTTCGGTGTGGTTCGCTAATCCCGACTAGTTTGAATTGATATTCAAGGGAGATTAAAGAATAAATTTAAAGAATTTATCTTTGATAAAATTAATGGGAACCTTTCCCAAAGAATAAGAATATTTGAATAAAAGAATATTCCGAATTGGAATGAGGCGTATGTTGTGTTTGTGTAACACTTGTTATTATATACGCGAGTTATTCAGAAAGACCGGGTTTATCCCATTCTGAATAACTGATTCGACGTGGTGTCGAGGATGAAGACGATGGTTGAAGACCGGAGGTCTTCACATCGTTTGGGTGATTACTGATGATCTTGATTGGGCTGTACACCCAAGAGGAGGGAATCAGTTGGTGATCGTCCAGACGTACTTGGAGATCGATGGATATGCGAGGTACAAGGTGCCGCCAGTTTCATTCAGACCCCGAACGGACTGGTAAATGGACCGTGTGTCTGACAATGGATTTTATTCTGTGTGATTGATTTCTATTAAATATATATCTGTTTAGCGGCGGAGAATTTATTCTCTTGCTTAACGCCCTTCTCTGAGACGTACGAGCTCAGGGGTTATATATTGGTGGATATCAATCGCATGGAGTGAATTGCCTGTGTGGCATGCCTAACTGGCAAATGATCAAGGCTTCTGTTGAAAAGAAAAGTCTTGTGGTTGATGATCAAAGCACCGCCTGTGTGGCATAGCTTTGTGTAGCGTTGATTCGCGAGCCTCACACCCCCGGTTGTGAACCAGAAATGGGAGAGGACCTCAGGGAGGGCATTCGTTTCCTTCTAGCTAAGGCGGTGTCAGTGACCTACCATCCCTTACATTTATATTATTTTCACCTGTGTGGTTGTTGCTGTTACGAGGCGCCTCATATATATCGGTCACTGTGTGGAGCCAATGGAGTCATTTGGCTCATTTTCGCCCCAAAGGACGGGGGAACGCAGTGTTCAGGCATTTTAATCCACATTGGTGGACCGACCCTGAGGATCCAAGGGTCACTCGAGCTCTGATCCTGAGACATGGTAGGCTAGATTGTATCGAATCGGTGAGGACTATCTTTTGCCTCGGTTCACAGACGGAAATCCAATTTCCAAATATGTGACTTTGCGGTTTTCATTGTAGAGCCTAGTATGGCGACATGATATATGGTACATATGCCATCTATGATTGAAATTGTTTTGACACTATACACTTATAGTAATAATAAAAGATGAAATTTAGCGCATAAAGCATTCTTTGGCCATTATAAGGTAAAACCCTATCCTCTGGCTTGTGTTGCATTGTGTGATGGGACCTGGTTTTATAATAGCTTCATTTTTCTTTATTTAGCATTACGCTGTTGTTTTATGCACTGGTGTTCTTGGGAGGAAACCCGTTCCGTGTTATACGGCGTGGTCCCTTGATTTACCTAACTTTAAAATAAAGATTAATAACTGTTTTAGTTCTCACACCAGTCACATGACTGACCTGGAGTTTATTGTTTTAACCTAAACTCTGGGTGCCCTTATTTTGACACGGGCAGCTAGTAGTTTTGGTTTTGCAGATTTATATTCACATGAACCTAGTTTACAGCTGGAATGATATCCGAAAAGCTCTGTATCCGTATATCCCTTTCAGTTGTGTATTGTATTATTTTTCCGCTGCTATGAAATGTATTGTAATATCTGATATTTATTATGTAATATTTATTCGTACTCTGTAATGTTCTTGTACTCTGATGGAATTGTTGTAATGTACAATGAAATGTTCTTCTGTCTGCGTCCCGATGTGGCTTGTTCTCAATTCAATCTGGGCTTTCTATACCGGGGAAGTTCGGGTCGTCTCAGCATGGTATCAGAGCTTTGGTTTACAAAGCCCGGAGAACTAGACACATTAGAACCATACGAAAGAATTTATCAGAGTTTGGATTAGTAATATCCAATAAGAATGACCCATTAGAGATGGGATCAGTAGTATCCTAGAACGAGTGTGAAGAGTATATCTTTAAAATTGAAAACAAGTTTTGTTTTGAAAATTTAATTTAATTATTCGTATTTGAATATTTATTTATATTGTTTTGGGCTATCAGGTATATAGAGATTTTAATATACGTCTGATCCACGTGTATTGAAAGCCTCCAATATACTGGATGGATATAAAATCACACACTAATCGCCCGGAGATGACACTGATGATAGCAGCTGCATCATCAGTGGATATATGTTCGAGTGACGAAAGTGGGATTTCTATATGTTTCCATTAGACTGGTGTGAGAATCAAAGCTAGACAGCGTTAATTGTTGTGATTTGGCATCAAAAACCTGATTTTTTGGATATGTATCAAAGTTATGAATTTGAAAAGCTAACCAACTAATTGATTGCTGGTTGTGTTGTTTGATTACTGTTTTGATTAATTAAATGTTGAACCTTTAGCCAAATTGTATCAAATAGTGAGTGCATTGAAAATTTGTCGCATTTGCTTGCATATACATGTACTTACATTGAACAGGTCATAGCAAGGAGGCTAGAAAAGAGGAATAAAATTGTTTGCCCGACAAATAGGTACATGTTTACGAATTTATTGGGATTTTGTTGATTTTATGAGCCGATTGGCTAGCCGCTTGGCTATTTCTTTTTCTTTTTGGATTGATGAGAGCCATGGGAGGCTATTTGAAATATCTCGAAGTCGAGGGTATAGGGGAGGTTATGGCGAAAATTTTCGAAATTTTAGGGTGTTAGCCAAATTTTTGAAAAATTTGAAAAGTTCTTAGAAGCTGAAAAGTTGAAGAACTTAAGCTGTAAAGAAAATAATGAAAGTTGAGTTGATTGGTTAAACCACTTTCGGCTTCGTTCCTTTTCGAAGACGAAAAGTTTTAAGTGGGGGAGATTGTAATAACCCGGAAATCCGAGCCAATTTAAATTTTTTATCTTGGCAATTTTAGTGAATTTTGAATATTTAAAATGAATTATTTTAAATAATAACGAGAAAATTTTATTTTGAATAGAATTAGATTGTATATATTTATATAGATCGTCGTTAGAATATAAATATTCATTCTAAATTATAAAAGGAATTGAAAATGGCGCGGTAGTTCCATAATTCAATTTCAAATTTCAAATGAATGTATAGGATTCAAAATAAACCGGATGATAGCGAAACCAAAAATACTTGAATCTATTTGGGAAGATCTTTCCAATGAATCCGAAAAATTTAAATTTCATAGCGGGAATCAAAAGATATGCCCAGTTGAAAATTCAGAATAGTCGCTATGGAATTCTGGCCCTTAAAAATGGAAATTTTGCAAACGACCTCAGAATTTGATGAAACCACTTTCGTTGGATCCGGGATGTCAAGTTATTGCTAGGTTTCAAAATTCGTAATTTTCTGAATCAATATGTGAGTGTAATGACCCGCACTGTCAGAGGTATTATAATTAATTTATTTAATTATATAAATAGTGATTTAGGGAATTAAATCGTCGTGAATTAAATTATAGTGAATATTTAATTAAAATAATAATTAAATAATATATTTAATTCAGAAATAATCAAAAATATTTGAAATCACAATATTCTGTGAACGGGGTCGTCCCTTAGATTTAATTCAGCTTAGAGTTGAATTATATTGACGAATATATTCAGTCGACGTCAGTTTGAACGTATAATTATATTATAATTAAAATCGAGCTTGAAATGGCGCTGCAGTTCGCGATTTGGCGATTTGAACTTCAACTGGATGCACACGATTGGTTTTTAGCCGGATTTCTGTGAAACAAGAAACGTGTGGAGCTGATGGAGTATATCTTTCTAGTAGAAGAGAAAAATCGGGATTTCATCGTGTAGATTTTGATTCACGTCCAAATCAAATTTCAGAAAAGTCGCTGTGGATTTCCTTTATAATTTGCGACGCTTTATATACGTTATAAAAGGATTTTCGATATAAACTGAATATCGATAAATCTAAAATCTGAAATACCAAGCTGTAAATTCTGAAATGATATTCTGGAGCTGGACGATATCATATGTGAAGATATACGATAATATAAATTTATTTATATTTAATTTAATAATATTTAAATATATTTATATATTTAAATGGGTCATTCAGAGCTTTAAAAATAGCCGGTTTTGCAAACGAAGTCGGATTTCGACGAAACTAAATTTGTTGGATCCGTTACATCAAATTATTGCTATATTTCCAGTTTCATGATTTTTAGAGTCAGTATGTGGCCGTACGGATTTTTAGAGTGAAAAACAATCAGTATTTTGACAGTTAAAAATACATTGTGTGAGCATACGAAGTCAGAATTCGACGAAACCAGTTTCGTTGGGACCGTAATGTTAAACTCTAGCAGTATGTCCAGTTTGGTGATTTTTAGGTACCGTATGTAATCACGAGAATTTTTAGAAAGCAAAATGAGTATATAAAAGAGAATATACCGAGAATATTCTTTTTATAAAATATCTAGATATTTTCTTTCTCTATAAATACACCACCTTACCACTAAACCTAATTTCTTACTTCCCAAAGTCAACCACATTTCAGCCGCAGTATTTTTCACAGCAAACCAAAAACAAATGCAAGAGAGAAAAATCAAATGAAATAGAAACAAATTCCTTAAAATCCTAAAATCCATAATGTTGAGTTCGTGAGGATGTTTTCAACAGGATGGTATAAGTTTTGAAGCACTCGATGCTTTTCTGTGGTCGTCCAAAATTGTACAGTAAACTAGGGTTCAGGTATGTTGGATTTTAAAGCATCATTGTTTGAATTTGAGTTCGAATTGGTGTTGGTGGAAGGAAATGGAACCTGCGAGCAAGATTTTGGGTGGTTTCAGTTGAAAAGATGTCGCTCGAACGTATGGGGATCCTCTGTTTTGGCTGACGTCGGACCTCGAGCTGGTGGTGCGAGTTCATTCCATTGGGTCGGAGGATGGGGAGGTTTGGATGAGAAGGCCGGTGGTGGTCTCAGACTTGGATTTCATGGAAGATGGAAGGAGAACGGGGAAGTAAGAAGCGGCTGTTGTATGTGAGGAGCAGCAAAATGGGATCAGGATTTGATAATTGGGGAAGAAGCAGTTCGGGTCCGATTATGGTGAAAGGGAATGGGTTGGATCAAAAGGTTAAGGCCCACATAAGTTAATTCAACTTTTATTTAAATCGATAAATGTATTCAATTTTGTAAATACGATATCTATCTCATATGAAATCAGATTGACGAACCATAAGTTGCGTCGGGATCGTATGGACGGACACTACAACATGGAATTGACTGGGAATGAATCCGAACTCGTTACAATTTATGGTGAAATAAATTGTCCGTCTGAATCAAAGACAGTTAATCGTTTTTAACGATAACAGTCCAATGTGAGTAAAACTCACCAACTCTGAACAGTTATATTTTCATAATGTATTCTTAGAACGGTTAATCATCTGTTGATTGCTATGTGTTGGTTGATTGATTGAACTGCTAGTCAGTTAGTGGAAATTATATATATATATATATAAACCTTTAAATATTTATATATTGATGTTGTTATCAGAATAATCAGTACTGAACCGAAAGTGATGTTGATTTTACTGTGTAACATCTGTGGATGTAGGGAAACATGTTGGAGGGACCCAACTGGGTTCCTCAATATTTATAATACTGTTTTGATTCATATATTGTGACATAAAATCCGTGGTCGATTATATGTGCTTGGACGATATTGAACATCGTGATTTGATATGATTGAATACCATAACATACGGGATGTTGATAAGGGGATTTTCAAAGTGATATTGAAAACAGAATATTTATAAACTGGAATATTTAAAAATAAGAGATATTTATAAATCAAATATTTATAAATAAGGAATATTTATAAATTGGAATATTAATAAATAGGAGATACATAGAAAAAGAAAATAATTTCAAAACATTTTCTTTTGAGTGGAAAGGCCTGTGTGGCGGGTTTGGGGATTTTCCCGATGCTCCCGATACAAAGGAGATTATGGCGAATTTTCCCGGAAATTTAAGGAGTTAGAATATATAAAAGGAATATTTGTGAAAACCAAATATAAGGGAAATATTTGTGGAAACCAAATATAAAAGGAAATATTTATGTAGGAAATAAATAAAGAGTTAAAAGGAAATATTTATGTAGGAAATAAATAAAGAGTTAAAAGGAAATATTTATGTAGGAAATAAATAAAGAGTTAAAAGGAAATATTTATGTAGGAAATAAATAATGTGTTAAAAGGAAATATTTATGTAGGAAATAAATAAAGTTATAAAGGAAATATTTATATGAAATAAATATAGGCAAATTGAAAAGGAAAAATCATTTTTAAAGTGAAGAACCGTTACCAAAAGTAAATCTTTTCAAATGAATAAAACGTTGTTAAAAGGAGTTAGTCGAATATAGTATTCGAGAAGAGTTAATCAGTAGGGTTAACCAGTCCAGTAGAGTTAACCAGTCCAGTAGAGTTAACCAGTTCAGTAGAGTTAACCAGTTCAGTAGAGTTAACCAGTTCAGTACAGTTAACCGGTCCCGTAGAGTTAACCAGTTCAGTAGATTTAACCAGTCCAGTAGAGTTAACCAAGTAAGTCGAGTTTACCAGTTGGGTTAAGTAAGTCGAGTTAATCGGTTAGAGTTAACCGGGTAGAGTTAACCAGTTAGAGCTAACCAGGTAGAGTTAACCAGTTAGTGTTAATCAGTTAGAATAAATCGATTAGAGTTAAAACGAACTAGAGTTAATCAAATATAGTTATTTGAGACAGAGTTAGTCAAACATAGTATTCAGGGTAAGTTGCCATCTCGTACGACTGCTAGCGAAATTCGCAGGGCTGTAAATAGCCTAAGGCGATCGGATGTTTCCTGAGGGAATCAGGTGTAACCATTTGTGACCGCTGTGATCTAGAGTCAAACGAATGGAGTCAAATCGAATATTAGTTATTCGATAGGAGTTAATCAAGTTGAGTTAAATAAAACCAAGTTAGTCAAGCCTAGGTTAATCGAATCGAATTGGTCGAACCAAGTAAGTCGAGTTGGTCGAGTCAAGTTAAGTTAGTCGAGTTAAGTTCATCGAGTTAAATTAATCGATGTTAGTTTCATCGAAAGGAGTTATCGATGTTAGTTTCATCGAAAGGAGTTATCGATTATAGTTTGATCGAAGTGAGATTTATCGAATAAGAGTCATTCGAAAAGAGATTATCGAATATAGTTTATTCGAAAGTGAGATTTTCAGATATGAGATATTTGAAAAGAAAGAGTTATCGAATATTAGTTATTCGAAGAGAGATTATCAAATATAGTTATTTGAGATAGAGTTAATCAAATATAGTATATTCGAAAGGAAGGGGTTAATCGAATATAGGTTATTCGAAGAAGAGTTAATCAAATAGAGACTTCTTGTAGAGAGTAAATTGGCGAATTCGATTATATCGAATTCGGGAAAGTACTTATACTTTCCAGTGTTTAAATAGAGATTTATTTATTTATAAATAAATAAGTGTTAGGTTAATTATTCACTAATAAAAATAGAAGTTATAATTAAAGTTAGATAATTCGAAAGTAGGGATTATAACGTTATCGTTATAACCAATGTTTTAAATATAGAAGTGGATTAGTAAAATTGAATCCGAGAAAGGCGTAAAGAAGTTGTTAAAGATTAAAAGATAAACTTTGACCATTTAGAAGTTATAACGTTGTTCAGTTAAGGTCTGAGAGGTAATTATACCCCAACTTGAGTGGCTTCCTTCTTGACTAAGAAATGGTAAGGTTTGATCGTAAAGGAGTTTTGGAAATGTTTTCCAAACGAGAATCAGAAATGTTTTCTGATAAAAGAAAATAAGAAATATTGAATATAGGGAAACAGGAGATAAGTAAATAAATGAACTGAAGAGATTTATGTTAAATGATGTTTGTTCGATATAATTTCCATCTGGAAATAATATCGTTGTTTGCACACTTGTTTTTCTTCGATAGTTAACCCACAGACTATCAAAGTTTTTGACCATTTTAACGTTGTTAATATGGAGAGACCGGTTGGATTATTATCCAAAGAACCACTCTGTATTGGCATAAGCGTCGCGAATCATACATGCCAAGGATAATTGAAGACGGAGTAAAATGCAAGGGCTGTTGTATAAGTCTTAGATAACAGTGACTAAGATGGATATACTGAATAGTGCCTTCGGTTTGTCCAGTCCCAGGACAACTTGTATGGACGAAGGTCTGACAGAGTATATCCAATGGATCGCGTAAGTTGATCTGTTCAAACGTATTCACGTTTGGTGGCAGAGGAATTCGTTTCTCTTAGCTGTATACCCGTATTATTTTTGGATAAATCAATTTGTGATTTGGCGGGTATGACGATGTGACATTCTAAGTGAATGAGGATGACTTGTGTTGATGAATGTCTGACAGAGTATTTCCAGAAAGGTCACGTACATTGATTTCTTCAACTATACCAAGAGTGGAAGCGGAGAAGGAAACTTCTTTAGCTAACATGTAACGTACTGTTGTAGACGCCAATTAGTGATTTTTGATGGATCTGACAATGTGGCATTCGAAGTAAATCTGATGTGATGATAATGCGTAACTTCTAGCCTCATCAACCGGTAAATGACAGAAATCGGGCAGGCAGCATGGCTAAGTCGGTCGCACCGAAGTAGGGTGTATAATCACCGATCTAGAGAATATTCATTTGTTTCTTAAATCTATCAATGCTGTCCCATATATATACGGGAACGGTTGTTGATCCCAACCGTTGGTGATATATATTCGATACACTCAAGCAAAATGAGTGGTCGGTCATGTGTGGCTGAGTTACAAGATGTTCTTGTTGAATTCCAGTGTATCGTTCCTAAAGTACGCTGATCGGAAGGTGGTTCCATACCTTGTCATAGTTGGAAATCCATTACCCAATACGTGCTTGCGGTTTTGATTGTATACTATATATGTAGAACGTGAGATGAAAGCGTTTCTGCTAGATGATTAATATATTGTGGTTTGATAGACATTTTGATAATATCAAAGGTTTTGATATAAAGATATTTTTGGATTCTCATAAGGGAAAAACCCGTTCCGTTCTGTGGCGTGGTCTTATGAGATATCGTTTACTTGTTCATATACCTGTTTAAAACTATTTTACTCACACCAGTCCCATGACTGACCCGGAGTTTACTTTGTTGTTTTCCCCTAAACTCTTGGGTGCCTAAATTTGTACGGGCAGTCAAGTAGTCGGGTTTTACAGATACTTGGAGAGCTTGGAGCAGGAGGCTTCTGGATCATATAGCTATAGTTTATTTCCGCTGTGTTGTAAGTGCTGTACTCTGATAAGTGCTATTTTATACATAACTGTTATATTTCAAAGTTATGTTATATATTATATGTTATTCGTTCCGCTATGAGGTTCGTGTTACTCTGATGTTGTGTTCTTCTTCTTCGTCTATTCTAAGTTTCTATCTTATCTATCCTCACCCTCTAATTTCTTTCATTAATTACCAGGATTTTTCGATGTTTTGGTTATCGACATCGAGCTTATGTCGATAACCAAAGTCGCTCAGAATTCGGGTCGTTACAGTTGGTATCAGAGCTTAAGTTTAGTTTACCTTGGCTCTGTGGCGTGACTCGGTAGAGATAGGGTTAGTAATACCCTAGATTGAGTTTGGGTGTATATATACGAGTGCGTTCTTGTATTTGATATAAAATTGTTTTATATTATGGAGATTTATTGGTTAAGTTGTTTATGAGTTCTGGTCGATCAGTTTGATCCACTGTATCGGTAGGAGTAAATAAACACTTGAATACGATGGACCGACATAGTATGGATATGTGATATATTATCATATATAGGTTGTGATTATAATCGAGTAAGATTATAACATGTGAAATGGTTATATATAACCAATCAGAATTCATATAAGTAAAGTATATGAAATAAGATGAATTAAATATGAATTTAAATCAGATTTGGAATTAAAATAAGGAAATTTTAAGTTCTTGGGAGATTTTGAAATGATTTCAAAATGGAAGTATTTAGTAATGGTTTTGAAAATGATATAGTATTGAAATCACTTGGGTCGCTGGAAAATAATTCCGATGATGACTGCGCAGTATCATCGGTGTGATTTTCGAGTTTCTAAGTGGTGGATTACTACCAAAGATTTTAATTTGAATTGTTTTGAGGAAACAAGTTGTTTAGAAAATTCAAAGGTTTTGAATTGGCAGTATGATTTCAAATTGATTTGAAATTTACCCAGGAATTTAAGTTCTAGAAATTAAAATTTAACTTGTGAAGTTAATTCGAATGGGATGGTAAAAGTAATTAATAAACCAGGATTTAACTTGAGATGATAGGTTAAGAAAAACTGGAACTGATTAGAGAATAATCTGGATTTGGATTTGAAATGATAAGTTGAGAGTTTGGAATTTGAAACTCGAATCAGAAATTGAATTCGGCTTGAATAAGCGAATGGTTGTGCTAAGAATAACTTGGTTGGAGTTGATTGGGATGGCATTTGTATATGCCGAATTGATAACAGTTGGTAGGGATATAATGATATGCCCGACAAAAAGGTACAAGTTTATATTTCATATGAGTTTGGTGATTTATGAGCCGAATTGTCAAGCCGCTTGGCTGTTTGATTTTCTTTTGGGTTGGAGATGGCCCAGAGAGGCGAGTTGGAGTTTGAGATATTGACCAGTACAAAGGAGGTGCCAGCGAAATTATTCGAAAATTTAAAGTGTTAGAAATTTTTTAGAATTTTTGAAAATTTTAGTTGGTCGGGATGAATTAATATTTTAGTGATATTAATTTGTTCAGTGAAGCTGAAGTTGAGAGGTAAACAAATCTTAGGAATTCCAATATATAGGGTCGTCCTCTAACTTAGCAATTTCGAGGACGAAATTATTTTAAGTGGGGAAGAATGTAATGACCCGCACTGTCAGAGGTATTATAATTAATTTATTTAATTATATAAATAGTGATTTAGGGAATTAAATCGTCGTGAATTAAATTATAGTGAATATTTAATTAAAATAATAATTAAATAATATATTTAATTCAGAAATAATCAAAAATATTGGAAATCACAATATTCTGTGAACGGGGTCGTCTCTTAGATTTAATTCAGCTTAGAGTTGAATTATATTGACGAATATATTCAATCGACGTCAGCTTGAACGTATAATTATATTATAATTACAATCGAGCTTGAAATGGCATTGCAGTTCGCGATTTGGCGATTTGAACTTCAACTGGATGTACAGGATTCGTTTTAAGCCGGATTTCTGTGAAACAAGAAACGTGTGGAGCTGGTGGAGTATATCTTTCTAGTGGAAGAGAAAAATCGGGATTTCATCGTGTAGATTTTGATTCTCGTCCAAATCAAAATTCAGAAAAGTCGCTGTGGATTTCCTTTATAATTTGCGACGCTTTATATACGTTATAAAAGGATTTTCGATATAAACTGAATATCGATAAATCTAAAATCTAAATCACCAAGCTGTAAATTCTGATATGATATTCTGGAGCTGGACGATATCATATGTGAAGATATACGATAATATAAATTTATTTATATTTAATTTAATAATATTTAAATATATTTATATATTTAAATGGGTCATTCAGAGCTTTAAAAATAGCCGGTTTTGCAAACGAAGTCGGATTTCGACAAAACTAATTTTGTTGGATCTGCAACATCAAATTATTGCTAGATTTCCAGTTTCGTGATTTTTAGAGTCAGTATGTGGCCGTACGGATTTTTAGAGTGAAAAACAGTTAGTATTTTGACAGTTAAAATACGCTGTGTGAGCATACGAAGTCGGAATTCGACGAAACCAGTTTCGTTGGGACCGTAATGTCAAACTCTAGCAGTATGTCCAGTTTGGTGATTTTTAGGTACCATATGTAATCACGAGAATTTTTAGAAAGAAAAATGAGTATATAAAAGAGAATATGCCGAGAATATTCTTTTTATAAAATATCTAGATATTTTCTTTCTCTATAAATACACTACCTTACCACTGAACCTAATTTCTTACTTCCCAAAGTCAACCACATTTCAGCCGCAGTATTTTTCACAGCAAACCAAAAACAAATGCAAGAGAGAAAAATCAAATGAAATTGAAACAAATACCTAAAAATCCTAGAATCCATATTGTTGAGTTCGTGAGGATGTTTTCAATAGGATGGTATAAGTTTTGAAGCACTCGATGCTTTTCTGTGGTCGTCCAAAGTTGTACAGCAAACTAGGGTTCAGGTATGTTGGATTTTAAAGCATCATTGTTTGAATTTGAGTTCGAATTGGTGTTGGTGGAAGGAAATGGAACCTGCGAGCAAGATTTTGGGTGGTTTCAGTTGAAAAGATGTCGCTCGAACGTATGGGGATCCACTGTTTTGGCTGACGTCGGACCTCGAGCTGGTGGTGCGAGTTCAGTCCATTGGGTCGGAGGATGGGGAGGTTTGGATGAGAAGGCCGGTGGTGGTCTCAGACTTGGATTTCATGGAAGATGGAAGGAGAACGGGGAGGTAGGAAGTGGCTGTTGTATTTGAGGAGCAGCAAAATGGGATCGGGATTTGATAATTGGGGAAGAAGCATTCCGGGTCCGATTATGGTGAAAGGGAATGGGTTGGATCAAAAGTTTAAGGCCCATATAAGTTAATTCAACTTTTATTTAAATCGATAAATGTATTCAATTTTGTAAATACGATATCTATCTCATATGAAATCAGATTGACGAACCGTAAGTTGCGTCGGGATCGTATGGATGGACACTACAACATGGAACTGACTGGGAGTGAATCCGAACTCGTTACAATTTACGGTGAAATAAATTGTCCGTCTAAATCAAAGACAGTTAATCGTTTTTAACGATAACAGTCCAATGTGAGTAAAACTCACCAACTCTGAACAGTTATATTTTCATAATGTATTCTTAGAACGATTAATCATCTGTTGATTGCTGTGTGTTGGTTGATTGATTGAACTGCTAGTCAGTTAGTGGAAATTATATATATATAAATATATATATATAAACCTTCAAATATTTATATATTGATGCTATTATCAGAATAATCAGTACTGAACTGAAAGTGATGTTGATTTTACTGTGTAACATCTGTGGATGCAGGGAAACAGGTTGGAGTGACCCAACTGGGTTCCTCAATATTTATAATACTGTTTTGATTCATATATTGTGATATAGAATCCGTGGTCGATTATATGTGCTTGGACGATATTGAACATCGTGATTTGATATGATTGAATACCATAACATACGGGATGTTGATAAGGGGATTTTCAAAGTGATATTGAAAACAACATATTTATAAACTGGAATATTTATGAATAAGAGATATTTATAAATTCGAATATTTATAAATAAGGAATATTTATAAATTGGAATATTTATAAATAGGAGATACATAGAAAAAGAAAATAATTTCAAAACATTTTCTTTTGAGTGGAAAGGCCTGTGTGGCTGGTTTGGGGATTTTCCCGATGCTCCCGATACAAAGGAGGTTATGGCGAATTTTCCTGGAAATTTAAGGAGTTAGAATATATAAAAGGAATATTTATGAAAACCAAATATAAGGGAAATATTTGTGGAAACCAAATATAAAAGGAAATATTTATGTAGGAAATAAATAAAGAGTTAAAAGGAAATATTTATGTAGGAAATAAATAAAGAGTTAAAAGGAATTATTTATGTAGGAAATAAATAAAGTTATAAAGGAAATATTTATATGAAATAAATATAGGCAAATTGAAAAGGAAAAATCATTTTTAAAGTGAAGAACCGTTACCAAAAGTAAATCTTTTCAAATGAATAAAACGTTGTTAAAAGGAGTTAGTCGAATATAGTATTCGAGAAGAGTTAATCATTAGGGTTAACCAGTCCAGTAGAGTTAACCAGTCCAGTAGAGTTAACCAGTTCAGTAGAGTTAACCAGTTCAGTAGAGTTAACCAGTCCAGTAGAGTTAACCAGTTCAGTAGAGTTAACCAGTCCAGTAGAGTTAACCAAGTAAGTCGTGTTTACCAGTTGGGTTAAGTAAGTCGAGTTAATCGGTTAGAGTTAACCAGGTAGAGTTAACCAGTTAGAGTTAACCAGGTAGAGTTAACCAGTTAGTGTTAATCAGTTAGAATAAATCGATTAGAGTTAAAACGAACTAGAGTTAATCAAATATAGTTATTTGAGACAGAGTTAGTCAAACATAGTATTCAGGGTAAGTTGCCATCTCGTACGACTGCTAGCGAAATTCACAGGGCTGTAAATAGCCTAAGGCGATCGGATGTTTCCTGAGGGAATCAGGTGTAACCATTTGTGACCGCTGTGATCTAGAGTCAAACGAGTGGAGTCAAATTGAATATTAGTTATTCGATAGGAGTTAATCAAGTTGAGTTAAATAAAACCAAGTTAGTCAAGCCTAGGTTAATCGAATCGAATTGGTCGAACCAAGTAAGTCGAGCTAGTCGAGTCAAGTTAAGTTAGTCGAGTTAAGTTCGTCGAGTTAAATTAATCGATGTTAGTTTCATCGAAAAGAGTTATCGATGTTAGTTTCATCGAAAGGAGTTATCGATTATAGTTTGATCGAAGTGAGATTTATCGAATAAGAGTCATTCGAAAAGAGATCATCGAATATAGTTTATTCGAAAGTGAGATTTTCAGATATGCGATATTGAAAAAGAAAGAGTTATCGAATATTAGTTATTCGAAAAGAGATTATCAAATATAGTTATTTGAGATAGATTTAATCAAATATAGTATATTCGAAAGGAAGGGGTTAATCGAATATAGGTTATTCGAAGAAGAGTTAATCAAATAGAGACTTCTCGAAGAGAGTAAATCGGCGAATTCGATTATATCGAATTCGGGAAAGTACTTATACTTTCCAGTGTTTAAATAGAGATTTATTTATTTATAAATAAATAAGTGTTAGGTTAATTATTCACTAATAAGAATAGAAGTTATAATTAAAGTTAGATAATTCGAAAGTAGGGATTATAACGTTATCGTTATAACCAATGTTTTAAATATAAAGTGGATTAGTAAAATTGAATCCGAGAAAGGCGTAAAGAAGTTGTTAAAGATTAAAAGATAAACTTTGACCATTTCGAAGTTATAACGTTGTTCAGTTAAGGTCTGAGAGGTAATTATCCCCAACTTGAGTGACTTCCTTCTTGACTAAGAAATGGTAAGGTTTGATCGTAAAGGAGTTTTGGAAATGTTTTCCAAACGAGAATCAGAAATGTTTTCTGATAAAAGAAAATAAGAACTATTGAATATAGGGAAACAGGAGATAAGTAAATAAATGAACTGAAGAGATTTATGTTAAATGATGTTTGTTCGATATAATTTCCATCTGGAAATAATATCATTGTTTGCACACTTGTTTTTCTTCGATAGTTAACTCACAGACTATCAAAGTTTTTGACCATTTTAACGTTGTTAATATGGAGAGACCGGTTGGATTATTATCCAAAGAACCACTCTGTATTGGCATAAGCATCGCGAATCATATATGCCAAGGATAATTGAAGACGGAGTAACATGCAAGGGCTGTTGTATAAGTCTTAGATAACAGTGACTAAGATGGATATACTGAATAGTGCCTTCGGTTTGTCCAGTCCCAGGACAACTTGTATGGACGAAGGTCTGACAGAGTATATCCAATGGATCGCGCAAGTTGATCTGTTCAAACGTATTCACGTTTGGTGGCAGAGGAATTCATTTCTCTAAGCTGTATACCCATGTTATTTTTGGATAAATCAATTTGTGATTTGGCGGGTATGACGATGTGACATTCTAAGTGAATGAGGATGACTTGTGTTGATGAATGTCTGACAGAGTATTTCCAGAAAGGTCACGTACATTGATTTCTTCAACTATACCAAGAGTGGAAGCGGAGAAGGAAACTTCTTTAGCTAACACGTAACGTACTATTGTAGACGCCAATTAGTGATTTTCGATGGATCTGACAATGTGGCATTCGAAGTAAATCTGATGTGATGATAACGCGTAACTTCTAGCCTCATCATCCGGTAAATGACAGAAATCTGGCAGGCAGCATGGCTAAGTCGGTCGCACCGAAGTAGGGTATATAATCACCTATCTAGAGAATATTCATTTGTTTCTTAAATCTATCAATGTTGTCCCATATATATACGGGAACAGTTGCTGATCCCAACCGTTGGTGATATACATTCGATACACTCAAGCAAAATGAGTGGTCGGTCTTGTGTGGCTGAGTTACAAGATGTTCTTGTTGAACTCCAGTGTATCGTTCCTAGAGTACACTGATCGGAAGGTGGTTCCATACCTTGTCATAGTTGGAAATCCATTACCCAATACGTGCTTGCGGTTTTGATTGTATACTATATATGTAGAACGTGAGATGAAAGCGTTTCTGCTAGATGATTAATATATTGTGGTTTGATAGACATTATGATAATATCAAAGGTTTTGATATAAAGATATTTTTGGATTCTCATAAGGGAAAAACCCGTTCCGTTCTGCGGCGTGGTCTTATGAGATATCGTTTACTTGTTCATATACCTGTTTAAAACTGTTTTACTCACACCAGTCCCATGACTAACCCGGAGTTTACTTTGTTGTTTTCCCCTAAACTCTTGGGTGCCTAAATTTGTACGGGCAATCAAGTAGTCGGGTTTTACAGATACTTGGAGAGCTTGGAGCAGGAGGCTTATGGATCATATAGCTATAGTTTATTTCCGCTGTGTTGTAAGTGATGTACTCTGATAAGTGCTATTGTATACATAACTGTTATATTTCAAAGTTATGTTATATACTATATGTTATTCGTTCCACTGTGAGGTTCGTGTTACTCTGATGTTGTGTTCTTCTTCTTCTTCTTCTTCTATTCTAAGTTTCTATCTTATCTATCCTCACCCTCTAATTTCTTTCATTAATTACCAGGATTTTTTGATGTTTTGGTTATCGACATCGAGCTTATGTCGATAACCAAAGTCGCTCAAAATCCGGGTCGTTACAGTGAGCGTGGTGGAGGAAAACGCGTTTGACCAGTTTCAGTAGATTTTAATCGACTGGAAAAGGGCCATTTTTCAAACGGTCTCAGAATTTGATGAAATTAGTTTTGTTAGGACCTTATCGTAAATACGAAGCTAGAAAATATTTTTCGGGAATTTTTACAGTTAGTATGTGGCCCCGGTAAATTGAAATGTGCGTTCAAATTCAATATATAGAGTTATATTTTGATTTTGAAAAACACTGGTCGAAACGTTCGAATCAGCCTGCGATACATATCCCATTGTGTTCAGAATGGCGGTAATTAGCTATGAACGACAGTTGGTAGTTTCGATTTCGAGGTCGAAATTAAAAGTTGCTTTCTAAAATTAAAAATAATAAAATAAATAAATATACTTATATAATCCCTCACTCCTTTCTCTCTCCCCTCACAATTTAGTTAAAATGAGATAAAAAAAACAACGATTGGATCTCGTCGCCCCTCCCCCGCTCACCGCCCATCGCCACCGTTGTAATAACCCAGAAATCTAGGCCAATTTAAAATTTTTATTTTGGCAATTTTAGCGAATTTTGATTATTTTAAATGGATTATTTTAAATAATAACGACGAGAAATTTATTTTGAATAGAATTCGAACGTATATATTTATTCGAATCGTCGTTATAATATAAATATTATTTATAATTATAAAAGGAATTGAAAATGGCGCGGTAGTTCGATAATTCGATTTCAGAATTCAAATGAATGTACTGGATTCAAAATAAACCGGATTTTAGTGAAACCAAAAATATTAGAATCTATTTGTGAATATCTTTCCAATGAATCCGAAAGATTGGAATTTCATAGCAGGAATCAAAAGATATGTCCAGTTGAAAATTCAGAATAGGCGCTATGGAATTCTGGCCCTTAAAAATGGAAATTTTGCAAACGACCACGGATTTCGACGAAACCACTTTTATTCGATCTGTGATGTTAAGTTATTGCTAGGTTACAATTTTCATAATTTTTCGATTCAATATGTGAGCGTGGCAAAGGAAAACGTGTTTGACCAGTTTCAGTTGATTTTAATCGACTGGAAAATGGCCATTTCTCCAGCGGTCTCAAAATTTGACGAAATTAGTTTTGTTAGGACCGTATCGTCAATACCAAGCTAGAAAATATTTTTCTGAAATTTTTCGAGTTAGTATGTGGCCCCAGTAAATTGAAATGTGCGTTCAAATTCAATATATAGAGTTATATTTTGATTCTGACGGAAATCGATCGAATCAGCTTACGATACATATCCTATTGTGTTCGGAATGGTGGTAATTAGCTATGGATGACAGGCGGCGGGTCTCGTTTCGAGGTCGAAATAAAAAGTCAACTTTTTGAAATTAAAAAATAAATTAAATATAAAAATATATAAACTTATACACTTACCCCCCTATTTCTCCCTTCCACGATCAGATTAAAAATAAAAAAAATAAAAAAAGGAGAAGGGTGGGCGGACGCGATTCACGCCCCCGCCCCCTCCCCCCCGATCGTTCGCCGCCGCCGCCGTCAGGAGGCGCAGCGCCCCTAACCTCCCTCCTCCGCTTCTTCTCCTTCCCCTGGCCTTCTTCTCCAATCGCGCAACTGCGAGACCCCCTCCCCTCTGCTGCACGCACCACCGCGCCACCCCCCTGAAACCCTAGCCCCCGCGCTGCCACAACCTCAAGCCCCACCTCCTCAGCGACGCAGCGCGCCCTCTCCTCGTCCGAACGGTGAAAAGTTAGCTTCCCCTTTTTCTGTTTCAATTTAAATTCAGTTTTTTTTATTTCAATATGTTGTTTAAATTTCGGTTTTAAACATCTATAACGCGTTGATTAAAAACTGATTTTTATTTGATTTAAAAACTGATTTACATTATATAAAAATCGAATTTTTATATATGTAGAAGAAGGATAAAACCGAACTTTTATATATGTAGGAGAAGAATAATAATTGAATTTTTATAATAAGTAGTTATTAAAAATATTATTTTTATATTATAGAAAGACAAAAAAATATGATTTTTATATTTTTAGAAGAATAAAAATATGATTTTATATATTGTAGAGTAATAAAGATGTGATCTATATAGTAGTAGAAATGTAAAGATATGATTTTTATAGTATAGAAAGTATAGAAATACGATTTTTATTTTTATATAGATAGTAAAAATGTGATCTTTATATTTGAAAAGGCGAAATCTTTATATTTGAAAAGGCGAAATCTTTATACTTGAAAAGGCGAAATCTTTATATTTGAAAAGGCGAAATTTTTATATATTGAATAGCGAAGTAAAAATTCGATTTTTATATATTGAATAGGAAAGTAAAAATTCGATTTTTATATATTGAATAGCAAAGTAAAAATTTGATTTTTATATATTGAATAATAAAGTAAAAATTTGATTTTTATATATGTAGTGAATACGGATGACGAAAGTGATGAAAGAAGAAACGACGGAGATTTTCTACATATGAAGAGTTGAGGCGTTTGGATTAGCTAGTCGGTGAGAACTTCTCACCTTTTAATTTTGTTTTCTAGTTAATAATATATACTAGGATGCAGACGGTGTTTAGTAGCACCCGACACTCGTCGTCCACAGACCATGAACGGCTTGTATGCTTGGTTGTTTGATTTTGTTGTGTAGTTGATTGCGTGATGTGAAATGAAATAAAATATTTATATAGTTGAAAATATTTTATAGTTAAAAATAGAATTTTTAATGTGTATATGAAATGAAATAAAAATAAACAAATCGGACGATTTGTTTGTATACACACATTTGACTGATATTGATTAGGACGATAAATTTTACACATCGCCCAACTGTACAAATAAAATCTGTGTTTGATT
This sequence comes from Allium sativum, assembly GCA_030737875.1. Classification (NCBI taxonomy): domain Eukaryota; kingdom Viridiplantae; phylum Streptophyta; class Magnoliopsida; order Asparagales; family Amaryllidaceae; genus Allium; species Allium sativum. The sequence continues at coordinate 559,095,871 of CM060919.1, read as the reverse complement.
GTTTGAAACCCCACAAGGGTATTGGGATGATATATGACATACACTAATCCCAATAATTAGTCGTATGTCGATCGATCGATTGACAGACTGTTATGAGCATTAAATATTTATATTTGATGCTTATACAGTGTAGAATGCACTTTGGATGATGGTTGATTATTCATCGTTGTTATTGTATACATGTGTTGTAGAAAATCCACATAATTAACATTATATGGTAATTGATTGGGCCTCATTCCAGTTTTGAAATAGAAATATTTGAAATAGAATATTTGAAAAAAGAAATATATGAAGCCATGTTGATTAGATTGATGCCATTTTGACGTGAACGATATTTATATCGATTTTATTCATTTTATAATGAATATCGAAAGTGATTTCAAAATCTGATATTTTGAAAAGAATTGAAATTCGAACTGAAACTGAATAGAAATGAATTCGAATTGAAATCGAATAGAAATGAACTCGAATTGAAATTAAATTGAATTGAAAACGAACTGAAATTGAATTAGAAATCAATTTGAATTGAAATCAATTTGAAATGAATTTAAATCGAATTTATAAGGAAAATTTCAATTTTGATTTGAATTTGAAAAGAAGTTGAAATCGTTTTGAAAACGAATTTAAAACGATTTATAAAATACGTTTTAGAATGAAATCGCCGAAGTATATATTATATATATATATAATATAATGGCCTGAATAGAACGCGCTGCGCCGCGGTAGTTCGTGAATTTCGACCATTGACTTCGAATGGATATTGTGGGAGATCCGACCATCGGATTCTCCTAAAACCGGAACCATTGGTTCGTATCGAAAAGAGCTTTCTAACGAATATTAGAAATTTGAAATCTAACGGTTAGATTTGGAATTATGTCCAAATCAAATTTGGAAAAGGTCGCTGTAAATGCAGTTCGATGGCCGTTGATGGAAATCGACTGTACGGGCCTTGATAAAATTATTAAAAATAGTAATAATTTATGTAAAATCATAAGAAATGATTTGTGAAGAATCAGGATGGAAAAACCATATTTGAAAAGATAAAAATGGAATTTTATTGAAATGAACTAATTTTGAATTAGAATAATAATTTAATTATTTTTAAATAAATAAATTGGATTTGAAAAGGGTTTTAAAAAGTAACCAGAATTTCCAATAATTGAATTGGAATGGATTTGAATCGAAATTGTCTTTGGAATATTTCGATGTTGGATTTCATGATTATACAGATGTTGTTATGGAAATTTGAAAGATATATATATATATATATATATATATATCGTTATTTGCAATACGATATTTGTTGGTCGTTGGATTTGATATTGAATATAAGCTGATATATTTTCTATTCAGAGCCTTGTATTTAATATCAAATGTGATTTAGGTTTGTCGTGAATGGTGTCTTCATTAACACTGCTCTTGAACCCAGTTGAGAAAAAGATTAAATCTTTTTATTTAGATTTAATGATGTGTACCAATTAAATAATATTTAATTGGAATCGAATTGGTATTGATTTTTGGGTTTATCATGAACAGTGTTTTAAATAACACTTATTCTTTAACCCGATAATTAATGGAATGTGATTTTGGGTTGTCGTGAACGACATCTTCAATAATACTGTTCTTAGACCCAAAGGAGTTAAGAAAATCAGAAACTAATTGGAGATTAGTTAAGTTGAATCGTTTCCTGGGTATTGATCTGATGTTGGTTTCGGCCTTCGGGGTTAATACTTAGGGAATTGCTCATTTGCTAATTTACGGTTAGGGACTGATTGAAATGTGATGTGATTTTGGGGTTTATCGTGAACCGTGTTTTAAATGACACTGATTCTTTAACCCAGTTAAAGATTAAAACTAAGTGGAGTTTTAATGAATCTTTAATTAGATTGAAAAGATCGAGAATGGAGTATCACCAGTTTTGCTCCAGGCGATAGTTAAATCTTTAATTAGATTTGAACGTGAAATGGTAATTGAATTTACCGATAACACCGTGGTGTTAGATATGAAATATTACCAGTTTTACTTCATGGGATGAATAGGTTGGGATTGGGAAATTAAAACAAATGATTACTTCGGTAAGGTTCGCTAATCCCGACTAGTTTGAAGTGATATTTAAAGGAAGATTAAAGAATAAATTTAAAGGAATTTATCTTTGATAAAATTTATGGGAACCTTTCCCTAAGAATGTGAAATTTAGAAACTAACTGTAGGTTAGCTAAGCAGAATGGTTTCCTGGGTATTGATCTGATGTTGGTTTCGGCCTTCGGGGTTAATATTTGGGGAATTATTCTCTTGTTAATTTACGGTTAGTGACTGATGAATTGGAATGAGGCGTATGTTGTGTTTGTGTAACACATGTTTATTATATACGCGAGTTATTCAGAGAGACCAGGTTTATCCCATTCTGAATAACTGATTCGACGTGGTGTCGAGGATGAAGACAGTGGTCGAAGACCAGAAGTCTTCACGTCGTTTGGGTGATTACTGATGATCTTGATTGGGCCGTACACCCAAGAGGAGGGAATCGGTTGGTGATCGTCCAGACGTACTTGGAGATCGATGGATATGCGGGGTACTAGGTGCCTCCGGTTTCGTTCAGACCCAGAACGGACTTGTAAATGGACTGTGTGTCTGACATCAGATTTCATTCTGTGTGACTGATATCGGTTGCATAGAGTGGTTTGCCTGTGTGGCATGCTAAGATGCAAATGATCAAGGCTTCTGTTAAAAGCAGAGTCTTGCGGTTGATGATCAAAGCACGGCCTATGTGGCGTAGCTTTGTGTAACGTTGATTCGCGAGCCTCACCCCCGGTATTGAACCAAAAACGGGAGAGGACTGCAGGGAGAACATGCGTCTCCTTCTAGCTAAAAGTGGTGTCAGTGGTTTTACATGCCCTGATGAGTTTGACTTATGTGGTTGTTGCTGTTGTGAGGCGCCTCGAATATGTCGGTGACTATGTGAAGCCGATGGAGTCATTCGTTGACTCATTGACACCCCAAAGGGTGCGGAGATGTAGTGTTTAGGATTTCGTCTAATCCACATCGTTGGACCGGCCCTGAAGATCCAAGGGACGATGCGTTCTGTTCGTGAGGGGCGGGCTATAGCGTCTTGAATCGGTAGAGGACTATCTTTTGCCTCGGTTCACACACGGAAATCCAATTTCCAAATACGTAACTTGGCGGTTTTGATTGTAGAACCTAGTATGGCGACATAGTGGGATGGGGCACTCATGCCGTCTATGATTGATATTTATGATTGAAATTGTTTTAAACACTATACACTTATTATAGTACCAAATGATTTGTTTTAAACGTATTAAGCATGCTTTGGCTATTATAAGGGAAAACCCTATCCTCTGGTTTGTGTTGCATTGTGTGATGGGACCTGGGTCTTATAATAGCTTCATTATTCTTTATTTAGCATTGCGCTATTGTTTTATGCACTGGTATTCTTGGGAGGAAACCCGTTCCGTGTTATACGGCGTGGTCCCTTGATTTACCTAACTTTAAAATAAAGATTAATAACTGTTTTAGTTCTCACACCAGTCCCATAACTGACCTGGAGTTTATTGTTTTAACCTAAACTCTGGGTGCCCTTATTTTGACACGGGCAGCTAGTAGTTTTGGTTTTGCAGATTTATATTCACAGGATCCTGGTTTACAGCTGGAATGATATCCGGAAAGCTTTGTATCCGTATATCTCTTCTAGTTGTGTATTGTATTATTTTCCGCTGCTATGTAATATATTGTAATCTCTGATATTTTCTGTTGTATAATATTTGTTTATACTCTGTATATTCTTGTATTCTGATGTAATTGTTGTAATAAACAATGAAATGTCTTCTGTCTGCGTTCCATTATGTCGTGTTCTCAAGGTAATCCGGGCTTTGCTTACCGAGGAAGATACGGGCTATCACAGATGGTATCATAGATTTGGTTTACAAAGCTCGAGAACAAGACACGTAAGGACCAAACGAAAGAATTCATCAGAGATTGGATTAGTAATATCCAATAAGAATGACTCGTTAGAGATGGGATTACTAGTATCCTAGAACGAGTTGAAAGAGTGTTATTTTTAAAATAAACATGAAAACAAACTTTGTTTTGAAAGTTTAAACCATTCTATACGTATTTGAATATTTATTTTATATTGAATTTGGACAATCCAATATATAAAGATTTTGCATATACGCCTTGCAAACGTGTATTCGAAGTTTTAATATACTGAATAGATATAGAATCACACTCTAGTCGCCCGGAGATGATACTGATGATTGAGATCTCATCATCAATGTTTATGTTCGAGTTTCGAAAGTGGGATATTTATATATTTCAAATCGACTGGTGTGAGAACCAAACTATATAAATTTATTGTGTGATTTGGCATTAAAAACATGATTTTCTGTATATGAATTATGAATTTGAAACGTTAATTCACTAATTGATTGATGGTTGTGTTGTTTGTTTATTTGTTTGATAATTTTTAACCGTTATACTAAATTGAACCAAATATTGAATTATATTGAAAATTAGTCGCATTTGCTTGCATATACATGTACTTACATTGAACAGGTCATAGCAAGGAGGCTAGAGCAGAAGAATAAAATTGTTTGCTCGACAAATAGGTACATGTTTACCATAATTTACTGTTTTGTTTGGGTGATGATGATTTTATGAGCTGATTGGCTAGCCGCTTGGCTTTTTCTTTTTCTTGTTGAGATCAGAGGGCCTATATGGCAATTTCGGGATTTTCCCGATGTCCCCGGTGCAGGGGAGGTTATGGCGAAATTTTTCGAAAATTTAGGGTGTTAGCCAAATTTTTGAAAAATTTGAAAAGTTCTTGGAAAATAAAAAGTTGAAGAACTTAAGCCGTAATGAAAATAATGGAAGTTGAGTTGATTTGTTAAACAACTTTCGACTTCGTTCCTTTTCGGGGAAGAAAAGTTTTAAGTGGGGGAGATTGTAATAACTCGGAAATCTAGGCCAATTTAAATTTTTTATTTTGGCAATTTTAGCGAATTTTGATTATTTTAAATGGATTATTTTAAATAATAACGACGAGAAATTTATTTTGAATAGAATTCGAATGTATATATTTATTCGAATCGTCGTTAGAATATAAATATTATTTATAATTATAAAAGGAATTTAAAATAGCGCGCTAGTTCGATAATTCGATTTCAGAATTCAAATGAATGTACAGGATTCAAAATAAACCGGATTTTAGTGAAACAAAAAATATTAGAATCTATTTGTGAATATCTTTCCAACGAATCCGAAAGATTGGAATTTCATAGCGGGAATCAAAAGATATGTCCAGTTGAAAATTCAGAATAGGCGCTATGGAATTCTGGCCCTTAAAAATGGAAATTTTGCAAACGACCTCAGATTTCGACGAAACCACTTTTGTTGGATCCGTGATGTCAAGTTATTGCTAGGTTTCAATTTTTGTAATTTTTCGATTCAATATGTGAGCGTGGCAAAGGAAAACGCATTTGACCAGTTTTAGTTGATTTTAATCGACTAGAAAATGGCCATTTTTCCAACGGTCTCAGAATTTGACGAAATTAGTTCTGTTAGGACCGTATCGTCAATATGAAGCTATAAAATATTTTTCTGGAATTTTTCGACTTAGTATGTGGCCCTAGTAAATTGAAATGCGCGTTCAAATTCAATATATAGAGTTATATTTTGATTTTGAAGGAAACCGATCGAAACAATCGAATCAGCTTACGATACATATCCCATTGTGTTCGGAATGGTGGTAATTAGCTATGGATGACAGGCGGCGGGTCTCGTTTCGAGGTCGAAATAAAAAGTCAACTTTTTGAAATTAAAAAATAAATTAAATATAAAAATATATAAACTTATACACTTACCCCCTACTTCTCCCTTCCACGATCTGATTAAAAATAAAAAAGGAGAAGGGGGGCGCGATTCACGCCGCCGCCCCCCTCCCCCCCGATCGCTCGCCGCCGCCGCCAGGAGGCGCAACGCCCCCCTAACCTCCCTCCTCCGCTTCTTCTCCTTCCCTTGGCCTTCTTCTCCAACCGCGCAACCACGAGACCCCCTCCCCTCTGCTGCAACACACCACCGTGCCACCCCCCTGAAACCCTAGCCCCCGTGCCGCCACAACCTCAAGCCCTACCTCCTCAGCGACGCAGCGTGCCCTCTCCTCCTCCGAACGGTGAAAAGTGAGCTTCGCCTTTATCTGTTTCAATTTAAATTCAGTTTTTTTATTTCAATATGTTGTTTAAATTTCGGTTTTAACATCTATAGTGCGTTGATTAAAAACTGATTTTTATTTGATTTAAAAACAGATTTACATTATATAAAAATCGAATTTTTATATATATAGAAGAAGGATAAAAATCGAACTTTTATATATGTAGGAGAAGAATAAAAATTGAATTTTTATAATAAGTAGTTATTAAAAATATGATTTTTATATTATAGAAAGATAAAAAAAAATATGATTTTTATATTTTTAGAAGAATAAAAATATGATTTTATATATTGTAGGGTAATAAAGATGTGATCTTTATAGTAGTAGCAATGTAAAGATATGATTTTTATAGTATAGAAAGTATAGATATACGATTTTTATTTTTATATAGATAGTAAAAATGTAATCTTTATATTTGAAAAGGCGAAATCTTTATATTTGAAAAGACGAAATCTTTATATTTGAAAAGGCGAAATTTTTATATATTGAATAGCGAAGTAAAAATTCGATTTTTATATATTAAATAGGAAAGTAAAAATTCGATTTTTATATATTGAATAGCAAAGTAAAAATTCGATTTTTATACATTGAATAACAAAGTAAAATTTTGATTTTTATATATGTAGTGAATACGGATGACGAAAGTGATGAAAGAAGAAACGACGGAGATTTTCTACATATGAAGATTCGAGGCGTTTGGATTAGCTAGTTGGTGAGAACTTCTCACCTTCTAATTTTGTTTTCTAGTTAATAATATATACTAGGATGCAGACGGTGTTTAGTAGCACCCGACACCCGTCGTCCACAGACCATGGACGGCTTGTATGCTTGGTTGTTTGATTTTGATGTGTAGTTGATTGTGTGATGTGATGTGAAATGAAATAAAATATTTATATAGTTGAAAATATTATATAGTTAAAAATAGAATTTTTAACGTGTATATGAAATGAAATAAATTAATATAAACAAATCGGAGATCTGTTTATATACACTGATATTGATTGGGACGATAAATTTTACACATCGCCCAACTGCACAAATAAAATCTGCGTTTGATTGTTTGAAACCCCACAAGGGTATTGGGATGATATATGACATACACTAATCCCAATAATTAGTCGTATGTCGATCGATTGATTGACAGACTATTATGAGCGTTAAATATTTATATTTGATGCTTATACAGTGTAGAATGCACTTTGGATGATGGTTGATTATTCATCGTTATTATTGTATACATGTGTTGTAGAAAATCCATATAATTAACATTATATGGTAATTGATTGGGCCTCATTCCAGTTTTGAAATAGAAATATTTGAAAAAGAAATATTTGAAATAGAATATTTGAAAATAGAAATATATGAAGCCGTGTTGATTAGATTGACGCCATTTTGATGTGAACGATATTTATATCGATTTTATTCATTTTATAATGAATATCGAAAGTGATTTCAAAATCTGATATTTTGAAAAGAATTGAAATTCGAACTGAAACTGAATAGAAATCAATTCGAATTGAAATCGAATAGAAATGAACTCGAATTGAAATTAAATTGAATTGAAAACGAACTGAAATTGAATTAGAAATCAATTTGAATTGAAATCAATTTGAATTGAAATCAATTTGAAATGAATTTAAATCGAATTTATAAGGAAAAATTCAATTTTGATTTGAATTTGAAAAGAAGTTGAAATCGTTTTGAAAATGAATTTAAAACGATTTATAAAATACGTTTTAAAAGGAAATCGACAAAGTATATATTATATATATTATATATATATAATATAATGGCCTGAAAAGAACGCGCCGCGCCGCGGTAGTTCGTGAATTTCGACCATTGACTTCGAATGGATAGTGCGGGAGATCCGACCGTCGGATTCTTCTAAAACTGGAACTGTTGGGTTCGTATCAAAAAGAGCTTTCTAACGAATATTAGAAATTTGAAATCTAATGGTTGGATTTGGAAAAGGTCGTTGTAAGTGCAGTTCGATGGCCGTTGATGGAAATCGACTGTACGGGCCTTGATAAAATTATTAAAAATAGTAATAATTTGTGTAAAATCATAAGAAATGATTCGTGAAGAATCGAGATGGAAAACTCCATATTTGAAAAGAGAAAAATGGACTTTTATCGAAATGAACTAATTTTGAATTAGAATAATAATTTATTTATTTTTAAATAAATAAATTGGATTTGAAAAGGGTTTTAAAAAGTAACCAGAATTTCCAATAATTGAATTGGAATGGATTTGAATTGAAATTGTCTTTGGAATATTTCGATGTTGGATTTCGTGATTATACAGATGTTGTTATGGAAATTTGAAAGATATATATATATATCGTTATTTCCAATACGATATTTGTTGGTCGTAGAATTTGATATTGAATATAAGCCGATATATTTTCTATTCAAAGCCTTGTATTTAATATCAAATGTGATTTGGGTTTGTCGTGAATGGTGTCTTCATTAACACTGTTCTTGAACCCAGTTGAGAAAAAGATTAAATCTTTTTATTTAGATTTAATGAAGTTTACAAATTAAATAATATTTAATTGGAATCGAATTGGTATTGATTTTTAGGTTTATCGTGAATAGTGTTTTAAATAACACTTATTCTTTAACCCGATAATTAATGAAATGTGATTTTGGGTTGTCGTGAACGGGATCTTCAATAATACTGTTCTTAGACCCAAAGGTGTTAAGAAAATCAGAAACTAACTGGAGATTAGTTAAGTTGAATCGTTTCCTGGGTATTGATCTGATATTGGTTTCGGCCTTCGGGGTTAATACTTAGGGAATTGCTCGTTTGCTAATTTACGATTAGGGACTGATTGAAATGTGATGTGATTTTGGGGTTTATCGTGAACCGTGTTTTAAATGACACTGATTCTTTAACCCAGTTAAAGATTAAAACTAAGTGGAGTTTTAATGAGTCTTTAATTAGATTGAAAAGATCGAGAATGGAGTATCACCCGTTTTGCTCCAGGCGATAGTTAAATCTTTAATTAGATTTGAAGGTGAAATGGTAATTGAATTTACCGATAACACCGTGGTGTTAGATATGAAGTATTACCAGTTTTACTTCATGGGATGAATAGTTTCGGATTGGGAAATTGAAACAAATGATTACTTCGGTAAGGTTCGCTAATCCCGACTAGTTTGAAGTGATATTCAAAGGAAGATTAAAGAATAAATTTAAAGGAATTTATCTTTGATAAAATTTATGGGAACCTTTCCCTAAGAATGTGAAATTTAGAAACTAATTGTAGGTTAGCTAAGCAGAACGGTTTCCTGGGTATTGATCTGATGTTGGTTTCGGCCTTTGGGGTTAATATTTGGGGAATTATTCTCTTGTTAATTTACGGTTAGTGACTGATGAATTGGAATGAGGCTTATGTTGTGTTTGTGTAACACATATTTATTATATACGCGAGTTATTTAGAAAGACTGGGTTTAGCCCATTCTGAATAACTGATTTGACGTGGTGTCGAGGTTGAAGATAGTGGTCGAAGACCGGAAGTCTTCACGTCTTTTGGGTGATTACTGATGATCTTGATTGGGTCGTACACCCAAGAGGAGGGAATCAGTTGGTGATCGTCCAGACGTACTTGGAGATTGATGGATATGTGGGGTACTAGGTGCCTCCTGTTTCGTTCAGACCCAGAACGGACTTGTAAATGGACTGTGTGTCTGACATCGGATTTCATTCTGTGTGACTGATATCAGTTGCATAGAGTGGTTTGCCCGTGTGGCATTCTAAGATGCAAATGATCAAGGCTTCTGTTGAAAAGCAGAGTCTTGTGGTTGATGATCAAAGCACGGCCTATGTGGCGTAGCTTTGTGTAACGTTGATTCGCGAGCCTCACCCACCGGTAGTGAACTAAAAACGGGAGAGGACTTAGGGAGAACATGTGTTTCCTTCTAGTTAAAAGTGGCATCAGTGGTTTTACACGCCCTGACGAGTTTGACTTATGTGGTTGTTGCTGTTGCGAGGCGCCTCGGATATGTCGTTGACTATGTGAAGCCGATGGAGTCATTCGTTGACTCATTGACACCCCAAAGGGTGGGGAGACATAGTGTTCAGGATTTTTTCTAATCCACATCGGTGGACCGACCCTGAAGATCCAAGGGACGATGCATTCTATTCCTGAGGGGCGGGCTAGAGCGTCTCGAATCGGTAGAGGACTATCTTTTGCCTCGGTTCACAAACGGAAATCCAATTTCCAAATACGTGACTTGGCGGTTTTGATTGTAGAGCCTAGTATGGCGACATAGTGGGATGGGGCACTCATGCCGTCTATGATTGATATTTATGATTGAAATTGTTTTAAACACTATACACTTATTATAGTATCAAATGATTTATTTTAAACGTATTAAGCATGCTTTGGCTATTATAAGGGAAAACCCTATCCTATGGTTTGTGTTGGATTGTGTGATAGGACCTGGGTCTTATAATAGCTTCATTGTTCTTTATTTAGCATTGCGCTATTGTTTTATGCACTGGTATTCTTGGGAGGAAACCCGTTCCGTGTTATACGGCGTGGTCCCTTGATTTACCTAACTTTAAAATAAAGATTAATAATTGTTTTAGTTCTCACACCAGTCCCATGACTGACCTGGAGTTTATTGTTTTAACCCAAACTCTGGGTGCCCTTATTTTGACACGGGCAGCTAGTAGTTTTGGTTTTGCAGATTTATATTCACAGGATCCTGGTTTACAGCTGGAATGATATCCGGAAAGCTTTGTATCCGTATATCTCTTCTAGTTGTGTATTGTATTATTTTCCGCTGCTATGTAATATATAGTAATCTCTGATATTTTCTGTTGTATAATATTTGTTTATACTCTGTATATTCTTGTATTCTGATGTAATTGTTGTAATAAACAATGAAATGTCCTTCCGTCTGCGTTCCGTTGTGGCTTGTTCTTGAACTATCAGCGCTTTCCCTCACTGGGGAAGTTACGGGTCTTTACAACCGTGCCACCCCTACTGCGCGCTTCCCCCTCCCTCCATGACCTCTCTTCCCTCTTTGGACCCCAAACCCCCCTAATTCACGAAAAACCCTAACCCTCCCCTGCAGCAACCGTCTCCACCAAAGGAAGCCCGACGCCCGACCACCAGCTGCTCCGGCTACCTCCAGCGCCCGCCTCCAGCATGTAGAAGGCCCCTCCCCCCCTTCGATTTCGATTTCAACTGTAAGCTCTTTTTTTATATATACTTATTTATTCTTACTTATTTCATGCTTTTATTTTTGTATAAGGGTTCTAAATTCAGTTTATATAATATATATATGCATAGCTTAATTTCAGTTTTAATCATACAAAGATAGGATTTTTTTGTGTTATGAAAATCCAATTTTCAATTTATAAAGATTTTATTTTTAGTAGATATAGAAACGATTTTTATTTATAGTAGGAATAATAAAAATGTGATTTTTATATAGTAGGAATAATAAAAATGTGATTTTGATATAGTAGAATTAATAAAAATGTGATTTTTATATAGTAGGAACAATAGAAATGTGATTTTTATATAGTAGGAATAATAAAAATGTGATTTTTGTAATATATATATATATAATAAAAATTTCATCTTTATATATGTAGCGAAATAGAAATTCGATCTTTATATAAGTAGTAGAAATATATAAATATAATTTTTAAATAGAGAATAGTGTGATAAAAATGTGATCTTTATTATATGAACACTGGTGTAAAAATAGAATTTTTGTCTATATAGTAGCGGTGTAAAAATAGAATTTTTATCTATATAGTAGCGGTGTAAAAATAGAGTGATTATAAAAAAAATGTGATTTTTATATACATGACAACAATATAAAAATGCGATTTTTGTATATGTAGTGGCTACGAACAATGAAATTGACAAAAGGCGAGCACGATGAAGATTTCTACATATGAAGATTCGCGGCGTTTAGTTTAGCTAATCGGTGAGAACTCCTCACTTTTATCTATTTCTAGTTTGAAATATATACTAGGATGCAGAGGTGCTTAGTAGCACCCGACACCCGTCGTCCACAGACCATGGATGACTTGATTGTTTGGTTGCTATGTTGTGAAATTTGATTGTGTGATGTGGAATAAAATAAAATATTTTATAGTGGAAAATATTTTATGGTTAAAAATATTTTTTTTAACGTGTATATAAAATAAATATTTATAAACAAATTGGACGATTTGTTTACATACACTGATTTGACTGATATTGATTGGAAGGATAAATTTTACACATCGCCCGACTGCACAAATAAAATCTGTGTTTGTTGTTTTGAAACCCCACACGGGTATTGGGATGAGATTTGACGCACACTAATCCTGATTGTTTAGTTATATGTCAATCGATGGATTGACGGACTGTGTAAGCGTTAATTATTTATATTTAATGCTTGTGCAGTTGTGTGGTGCACTCTGGATGATGGTTGATTATTTACCGTTGCTATTATATACATTTGTTGTAGAAAATCCATATAATTAACATTATATCGTAATTGATTGGGCCTCATTCCCATTTAGAAAATAAATTCATGTGTTGAATAGAAAATAATTTCATGTGTTGAAATAAAATAAATTCATGATTTGAATAGATAATAATTTCTTGTGTTGAAATAAAATAATTTCATGTGTTGAAATAAAATAATTTCATGTGTTGAATAAAAGCCGTGTTGATTAGATTGACGACATTTTGACACGAACGATATTTATATCGATTTTATTCATTTTTATAATGAATATAGAAAAGAAAGTGATTTCAAAATATAACGTTTTGAAAATATTATCATTTGTATATCGATGATGTGGGATATTCAATTTTGATTTGAAATTGAATATGAAGTTGAAATCGTTTTGGAAACGAATTTAAAATGATTTATATAATACGTTTTAAAAGGAAATCGACGAAATATATATAATATATATATTATATATATAGAATGGCCTGAATAGAACGCGCTGCGCCGCGGCAGTTCACGAATTTCGACCATTGACTTCGAATGGATATTGCGGGAGATCCGACCGTCAGGTTCTCCTAAAACCGGAACCATTGGGTTCGTATCGAAAAGAGCTTTCTAACAGATATTATAGATTTGAAATCTAACGGTTGGATTTGGAATTATGTGCAAATCAAATTTGGAAAAAGTCGTTGTAAGTGCAGTTCGATGGCCGTTGATGGAAATCGACTGTACGGGCCTTGATAAAATTATTAAAAATAGTAATAATTTGTGTAAAATCATAAGAAATGATTTGTGAAGAATTGGGATGAAAAACTCCATATTTGAAAAGATAAAAGTAGATTTTTATCAAAATGAACTAGTTTTGAACAAGAATTATAATTCTATTTATTTTTAGAAATAAATAAAGTGGATTTGAAATGGTTTTAAAAGTAACCAGAATTTCCAATAATTGAACTGGAATGGATTTGAATCGAAATTGTCTTTGGAATATTTTGATGTTGGATTTCATGATTGCACAGATATTGTTATGGAAATTTGAAAGATATTTATATCGTTATTTCCAATACGATATTTGTGGGTCATAGAATTTGATATTGAATATAAGCCGATATATTTTCTATTCAGAGCCTTGTATTTAATATCAAATGGGATTTGTGTTTGTCGTGAATGGTGTCTTCACTAACACTGTTCTTAAGCCTAGTTGAGAAAAAGATAAAATCTTTTTATTTAGATTGAATGAAGTGTACCAATTAAATGGTATTTAATTGGAATTGAATTTGAATTGATTTTTGGGTTTATCGTGAACGGTGTTTTAAATAACACTTGTTCTTTAACCCGACAATTAATGGAATGTTATTTTGGGTTTATAGTGAACCGTGTTTTAAATGACATTGGTTCTGTAACCCAGTTAAAGATAGGATGTGATTTCCCAAGTTAAATAATCATTGATAGTGATTATTGGGATGATTAAAACTAAGTGGAGTTTTAATGAATCTTTAATTAGATTGAATTGATCGAGAATGGAGTATCACCAGTTTTGCTCGAGGCGATAGTTAAATCTTTAATTAGATTGGAACGTGAAATGGTAATTGAATTTACCAATAACACCGTGGTGTTAGATATGAAGTATTATCAGTTTTACTTCATGGGATGAATAGGTTGGGATTGGGAAATAAAATAAATGTTTACTTCGATGTGGTTCGCTAATCCCGACTAGTTTGAATTGATATTCAAAGGAGATTAAAGAATAAATTTAAAGAATTTATCTTTGATAAAATTAATGGGAACCTTTCCCAAAGAATAAGAATATTTGAATAAAAGAATATTATGAATTGGAATGAGGCGTACGTTGTGTTAGTGTAACACTTGTTATTATATACGCGAGTTATTCAGAAAGACCGGGTTTATCCCATTCTGAATAAGTGATTCATTGTGGCGTCGAGGACGAAGACGATGGTCGAAAACCAGAGGTCTTCACATCGTTTGGGTGATTACTGATGATCTTGATTGGGCTGTACACCCAAGAGGAGGGAATCAGTTTGTGATCATCCAGACGTACTTGGAGATCGATGGATATGCGAGGTACAAGGTGCCTCCGGTTTCGTTCAGACCCCGAACGGACTTGTAAATGGACTGTGTGTCTGACATTGGATTTTATTCTGTGTGATTGATTTCTATTAAATATATCTGTTTGGCGGCGGAGAATTTATTCTCTTGCTTAACGCCCTTCTCTGAGATGTACGAGCTTAGGGATTATATATTGGTGGATATCAAACGCATGGAGTGAATTGCCTGTGTGGCATGCCTAAGTGGCAAATGATCAAGGCTTTTGTTGAAAAGCAAAGTCTTGTGGTTGATGATCAAAGCACCGCCTGTGTGGCATAACTTTGTGTAGCGTTGATTCGCGAGCCTCACACCCCGGTTGTGAACCAAAAACATGAGAGGACCTCAGGGAGGGCATTTGTTTCCTTCTAGCTAGGGCGGTGTCAGTGACCTACTAGGCCTGACATTTATATTATTTTCACCTGTGTGGTTGTTGCTGTTGCGAGGCACCTTAGATATATCGGTGACTGTGTGGAGCCGATGGAGTCATTTGGCTCATTTTCGCCCCAAAGGGTGGGGGAACGCCGTGTTCAGGCATTTTTAATCCACATCGGCGGACCGACCCTGACGACCCAAGGGTCACTCGAGCTCTGATCCTGAGACATGGTAGGCTAGATTGTCTCAAATCGGTGAGGACTATCTTTTGCCTCGGTTCACAGACAGAAATCCACTTTCCAAATACGTGACTTTGCGGTTTTCATTGTAGAGCCTTGTATGGCGACATGATATATGGTACCCATGCCATCTATGATTGATATTTATGATTGAAATTGTTTTGACACTATACACTTATAGTAATAATAAAAGATGAAATTTAGCGTATCAAGCATTCTTTGGCTATTATAACGTAAAACCCTATCCTCCAGCTTGTGTTGCATTGTGTGATGGAACCCGGGTCTTATAATAGCTTCGTTTTTCTTTATTTAGCATTATGCTATTGTTTTATGCATTGGTATTCTTGGGAGGAAACCCGTTCCGTGTTATATGGCGTGGTCCCTTGATTTACCTAACTTAAAATAAAGATTAATAACTGTTTTAGTTCTCACACCAGTCATATAACTGACCTGGAGTTTATTGTTTTAACCTAAACTATGGTTGCCCTTATTTTGACACGGGCAACTAGTAGTTTTGGTTTTGTAGATTTATATTCACAGGAACCTGGTTTACAGCTGGAACGGTATCCGGAAATCTCTGTATCCGTATATCCCTTTCAATTGTGTATTGTATTATTTTTCCGTTGCTATGAAATGTATTGTAATCTTTGATATTTTCTGTGTAATATTTATTCGTACTCTGTAATATTCTTGTACTCTGATGGAATTGTTGTAATATACAATGAAATGTTCTTCTGTCTGCATCCCGATGTGGCTTGTTCTCAATTCAATCCGGGCTTTCCTTATCGGGGAAGTTCGGGTCGTCTCAAAATATACCATTTCATGAAGCAATCTATGCCATGTAATTTTTTATGTTTATCCTACATATTTACATGTAAATTACAAATCAATTATTGTCATGGCCCACTTTCCTTCTAAATCACGTTCAAAATTTTAGGTATATAGATTATACCATTTTCATGCCACTTATCATGCTTATGTGTCAAACATGCTGATTACATTTAATTTCATGTTTCCCTAACGTTACCCCCGTTGTACGTTCGCAAAATTACATAGAATGTTATACTCGATATTTTAGCCTAACTTATTAAACAAAAAGGGGAAAAGAGGAACTTTGCAACATTCCAACATCATACAAAAGTATGGACCTAACTACACATATGTCACATGGATTTGGCATAGAACAATATACTTTTAACTATGAACTTGCTAATTTGATCTATGCAAGTTGAACCATAAGCATATGAATTTACATAAAACTATACAAGTTAAACTTGGCATATAGTGGTGAACTTGCAAATTAGATCTATCAAAAAGGCATATGGATCTAACATATAAAGTTGTAGATCTAAACATATAAGGTCGTAGATCTAAACATGTATGCATAATGGCTCTAAACAATTAGGCGTAAACGACATGACTTAGCTTAAAACTTGTATGTATCATAATATCACCAAACTTACATATGATAATTTCATTCCCAAATTCCTATACAACATCATAGGTTTACTCACCAATTTCCACATAACATGATTGGTTCGATAGACCACAATAGTCCATAGGCATATATGATAGAATAAACATGAACAAACATGAATTAGCATCACATACAACTTGATACAATTTTATTTTACAATTCAGTACAAATCATGTCTTTAATTTATTCACTTCTGGAAGATAACTACACTTACAATCAAAAGGAAAAACTTGATTTCGGGGATCTGTATTTTGAAAATGAATTGCTCGCCTTTGATGTAGATCGTTGAATTCTCTTAGTTGAATTAAATTAGTTTTGATTTGATTTTGATGTAGCTTCTATCTTGCCTTTAAGTTGAAAGAGATGACGGCAATTCTGGGTTCACCATTGATGGCATGACGGCTCTAGGAATATTTTTGTGTGGCTTAGGGTTTAGATTTAGGTTTCTTATATAGAAGTTTGATTTAATAGGAACCGTCAGATTAACCTAGAGCAAATCAAAGCCATTCAGACAAGATAGAATAGCCACATCAGCCCTAATGACTCAGCAAGGAGTCCATCAGAACCAATCAGATGCCACATCTGCCTTAGAGTGAGTCGGCCCACGGGTTTACAGCCAAACACCCTGAATCAACCCCTAGTCGTCACAGCGAGGCTCGGGTCGACCTCGAAAATGGGTCGATTCGGTTTTTCCCCCTCCCGATTCGTTGTTTTGAACTTTTTTGCATATTTACTTATTTAATTTATATATATATATATCTCATATGCATACAAACTTCAAGGCTTAATAACTTCTTCATAAGGTATCTGTTTTATGCAAACCAAATGTCTATCTTGACCAAAATTTTGAGAAGAACGTAATTGCGCAACCCATTTCACTTAATTCTTCTTCTAAAAATTAAGTGTTCTTGAATTTGTTAATTTTAATATTCTCAGAAAATTCGGGGTGTTACATTTCCCCCTTCTTAAAGGATTTCGTCCCCGAAATCTTCAAGTTAAGAAGAATGTATCTTAACATCCAATCATCCATCTACTCATCCATCATCCACAAGCATCCATTGTCCTTAAAAGAATTCTAATGCCATATGAACATATGCAGAGTGTGTGTATATGTCTCTTATCTAGTGCAAAATCAGGCGGTCTACTGATCCAGTTGACCTCCTTAATGCAAATCATGAGAGTGTCATGCATCCAATATGTATGCAAATATCTCTAATCATGTAAATACTATATGTGTGCATATTCACTCATCCATATGCAACATCCATATGATAACACATCAAGTTTCAATCTGTAAAGACCCGCAACCTCCCCGTAAAGGAAAGCGTCGGATAGTTCGAGAACAAACCACAACAGAACGCATACAGAAGAACATTTCATTGTATATTACAACAATGCATCAGATTACAAGAATATACAGAGTATAAATGAATATCACACAGAAATATCAGAGATTTAAATTACATTTAAATACATAGCAGCGGAAAATAATACAATACACAACTAGAATGAGATATACGGATACAAAGCTTTCCGGATATCGTTCCAGCTGTAACCCAGGATCCTGTGAATATAAATCTGCAAAACCAAAACTACTAGCTGCCCGTGTCGAAAATAGGGGCACCCAGAGTTTAGGTTAAAACAATAAACTCCAGGTCAGTCATGTGACTGGTGTGAGAACTAAAACAGTTATTAATCTTTATTTCAAATCATTAGGTAAATCAAGGGACCACGCCGTATAACACGGAACGGGTTTTCTCCCAAGAATACCAGTGCATAAAACAAACAGCGCAATGCTAAATAAAGAAAGATGAAGCTGTTATAAGACCCAGGTCCTATCACACAATGCAACGCAAGCCGGGGGATAGGGTTTTCCCTTATAACAGCCAAAGAATGCTTGATACGTTTAAAACAAATCATTTGATACTATAATAAGTGCATAGTGCATAAAACAACTTCAAATCATAAGTATCAATCATAGGCGGCATGGGTACCATATATCATGTCGCCATATATAGGTTTACAAATAAAACCGCAAAGTCACGTATTTGGAAATTGGATTTCCTTCTATGAACCGAGGCAAAAGATAGTCCTCAACCGATTCGAGACTGTCTAGCCCGAGCCTCAGGAACAGCCGCAACTGCCCCTTGGATCGTCAGGGCCGGTCCACACGGAGTGGATTATTATGCCTGAACAATACGTCTCCCCACCCTATGGGGTGTAAGTCTGGTCCGTCAGCCGACCAGAATGCATTCGGCCGAAACCGATATAACCGAGGCGCCTCGCAACAACCACAACCACATAAGTCAAACTCGTCAGGGCGTGTAAAACCACTGACGCCACTTCTAGCTAGAAAGAAACGCATGCCCTCCCTGAGGTCCGTCTCCCGTTTTTGGTTCATACCGGGTGTGAAACACGCGAGGTAAACGTTACACAAAGCTACGCCACAAAGGCCGTGCTTTGATCATCACCACAAGACTTTGCTTTTCAACAGAAGCCTCGATCATTTGCATCTTAGCATGCCACACAGGCAAGCCATCCTATGCAACCGATATCAGTCACACAGAATGAAATCCGATGTCAGACACACAGTCCATTTACAAGTCCGTTCTGGGTCTGAACGAAACCGGAGGCACCTAGTACCCCGCATCTCCATCGATCTCCAAGTACGTCTGGACGATCACCAACTGTTTCCATCTTCTTGGGTGTACAGCCCAATCAAGATCATCAGTTATCACCCAAACGACGTGAAGACCTCCGGTCTTCGACCATCGTCTTCATCTTCGACTTATCGTCGTATCAGTTATTCAGAATGGGATAAACCCGGTCTTTCCGAATAACTCGCGTATATATTATAAAAGTGTTACACAAACACAACATACGCCTCATTCCAACTCATTAGTCATTAACCGTAAATTAATCAAGAGAATAATTCCCCAAATATTAACCCCGAAGGCCGAAACCAACATCAGATCAATATCCAGAAAACCATTCTACTTAGCTAACCGACAGTTAGTTTCTAAATTTCACGTTCAAATCTAATTAAAGATTTAACTATCGCCTGGAGCAAAACTGGTGATACTCCATTCTCGATCTTTTCAATCTAATTAAAGATTCATTAAAACTCCACTTAGTTTTAATCTGTGACTGGGTTAAAGAATCAGTGTCATTTAAAACACGGTTCACGATAAACCCAAAGTCACATCCCATTAATTATCGGGTTAAAGAACAAGTGTTATTTAAAACACTGTTCACGACAAACCCAAAAATCAATATCCATTCAATTCCAATTAAATATTATTTAATTGGTACACTTCATTAAATCTAAATAAAAAGATTTAATCTTTTCTCAACTGGGTTCAAGAGCAGTGTTAGTGAAGACACCATTCACGACAAACCCAAATCACATTCATTAATTATCGGGTTAAAGAACAAGTGTTATTTAAAACACTGTTCACGATAAACCCAAAAATCAATATCAATTCAATTCCAATTAAATATTATTTAATTGGTACACTTCATTAAATCTAAATAAAAAGATTTAATCTTTTCTCAACTGGGTTCAAGAATAGTGTTAGTGAAGACACCATTCACGACAAACCCAAATCACATTCGATATTCAATACAAGGCTCTGAATAGAAAATATATCGGCTTATATTCAATATCGAATTCTACGACTAACAAATGTCGTATTGGAAATAACGATATCAATATATATCTTTCAAATTTCCATAACAACACCTGTATAATCACGAATTCCAACATCGAAATATTCCGAAGACAATTTCGATTCAAATCCACTCCAATGCAATCATTGGAAATTTTGGTTATTTTTAAAACCCTTTTCGAATTCAATTTATTTATTTAAAAATAAATAGAATTATAATTCTAGTTCAAAACTAGTTCATTTCGATAAAAATCTATTTTTATCTTTTCAAATATGGAGTTTTTCATCCCAATTCTTTCTAAATCATTTCTTATGATTTTACACAAATTATTACTATTTTTAATAATTTTATCAAGGCCCGTACAGTCGATTTCCATCAATGGCCATCGAACTGCACTTACAGCGACCTTTTTCGAATTTGATTTGGACGTATCTCCAAATCCAACCGTTAGATTTCAAATTTCTAACATTCATTAGAAAGCTCTTTTCGATACGAACCCAACGGTTCCGGTTTTAGGAGAATCCGACGGTCGGATCTCCCGCAATGTCCGTTTGAAATAAATGGTCGAAATTCACGAACTGCCGCAGCGCGGCGCGTTCTATTCAGGCCATTTATTATATATATAATATATATAATATATATTTCGTCGATTTCTATTTAAAACGAATTATATAAATAGTTTTGAATTCGTTTCAAAAACATTTCTATTCAATTCGAATTTCAATTCAATTTGAATTCATTTCAATTCCATTTGAATTCGTTTTCAATTCAATTCATTTCGAAATCGTTTTCAATTCAATTCATTTCGAAATATTCGATTTCGAGATTACTTTTCAATATTCATTTTAAAATGAATAAAATCGATATAAATATCGTTTACGTCAAAATGACGTAAATCTAATCAACACGGCTTCATAAATTTATATTTTCAAATATTCTATTTCAAATATTTCCTATTGTCAAAATATTTGTTATTATCAAAATATTCTTTATTTTCACGATTGGAATGAGGCCCAATCAATTACCATATAAAATTAATTATATGGATTTTCATACAACACATGTATATAATAACATTGAAAATAATCAACCATCAACCAAAGTGCACTACACTGTATAAGCATCAAATATAGATATTCAACGCTCATAACAGCTTGTCAATCAATCGATCGACATATTTAATCAATCAGGATGAGTGAACTTCAAATTTCATCCTAACACCCGTGTGGGGTTTCAAACAATCAAACACATATTTTATTTGTGCAGTTAGGCGATGTGTAAAATTTATCGACCCAATCAACGTCATTCAAATAGGTGTACATAAACAAACCGTCTGGTTTGTAAATGAATATTTATTTTATTCACTTTCACTATATTTATATTCACGTAAAAAAATATATTTTTAACGATAAAACATTTTATTCTATCATATGAATTTCTATTATTCATTTACACAATAAAATGATATTTTTATTTTCTAACATATTTTAGAAAATTTCGGCAGCATAACGGCACGATACTAGAAACGGGACAAGGCCTAGCCTAATCCCCGGTCTAGTGAAGGCCCACGCCATTCACATATCAATCAAATTCACTTTCGTTATGCAAACCACAAAATTTGGAGTAAGGGTCTAACCTAGCCTTACTCCTTCGCCTTATAACGGCGCACGTCTAATCCTAACCAATTTATCGATTCGATTTTTCACACCACAAACCACATTCAAACCAATATCGCAATCAATCACCAAACAGTCAAACAAACAAGTCCATGGTCTGTGGACGATTGTGTCGGGTGCTACTAAACACCGTCTGCATCCTAGTATATATATAACTAGAAAAATTAAATTGAAAGGTGAGAAGTTCTCACATATAGCTATCCTAGCTCCACGGCTCTTCATTTGCAGAAACTTCGTCGTTCTCGCCTCCTTGTCACCTTCGCCCGTAGCCACTATATATATAAAAATCGAATTTTTATTTCGCTATTCAATATATAAAAATCGAGTTTTTATTTCAAAGTTCAATATATAAAAATCGAGTTTTTATTTCAAAGTTCCATATATAAAAATCGAATTTTTACTTCAAAGTTCCATATATAAAAATCGAATCTTTACTTTTGCTTTCAACATATAAAAACCTGATTTTTATCTCGACTTTCAATACATAAAAATATGATTTTTCTTTCTAAAGAAATCAGTTTTTAAACCTTTTAAAAATCTGTTTTATATCTTTTTTTTTTAAAAAAAACTGTTTTAAACCTTTTTAAAAAAAACTGTTTTAAACCTTTAAAAAAACTGTTTTAAACCAAAAAAAAAACTGTTTTAAACCTTTAAAAAAACTGTTTTAAATCTTTTTTTTTTAAAAAAAAAAAACTGTTTTAAACCTTTAAAAATATTTAGTTTTTTACTTTTAAACATTTTCAGTTTTTATTTTTAAAACAAAATCATTATTAAAATCGGTTTTTAAAAAAAATAAAAAAAAAATAATAATAATAAAATAAACAGAAATTCTTACTGAGAGGGGGGGGGAGGTCTTCGCAGTTCGTCGGCGGCTTGGGTCTTCGATCGGTGGTGGCAGGAGGGGCTGCTTCGAGGGGGGGGGGGTGGCGCGGCTTCTTCGTCGGCGTCGAGGGCTTCAAGGGGAGGCGCTCGGTTGTTTTCACGAGGGGGGGTTCACCTGAGAGGGCGGCGGAGGAGTTGTCGGAGATGGGGGGAGCAGCGCCTCGCGCGATGTGGCTCCGTCGAGCGGTTTTAGGGCTCCGCCCTCTTTTTTTTTTTATTCTGAAATTTAATTTTTTGAACGGGGGGGGGGGGCCTGGAGGATAAAAGAGAAAGATATTTTTTTTTTTTTTATTAATTTAATTGCATAAAGTTGACTTTTACCTAAGACCTCGAAACGAGGCCCACCGCCTGTCGTCCATAGCGAATTACCCCCATTCCGAACACAATGGGATATGTATCGTAAGCTGATTCGACCGTTTGAATCAGTTTCCGTTAAATTTACATTTAAATCACTATATTGAATTTTAAACGTACATTTCAAATTACCGGGGTCACATAATAACTCTATAAATTGCAGAAAAATATTTTCTAGCTTCGTATTGACGATACGGTCCTAACAAAACTAGTTTCGTCGAATTCTGAGACTGTTTGAAAAATGGCCAATTTCCAGTCGATTAAAATCAACTGAAACTGGTCAAACGCGTTTTCCTTTGCCACGCTCACATATTGATTCGAAAAATTATGAAATTTGGAATCTAGCAATAACTTTACACTGCGAATCCAACAAAACTGGTTTCGTCGAAATCCGAGGTCGTTTGCAAAATGGCTATTTTTAAGGGCCATATATTATATTAAAATATATATAAATTCCACAGCGACTATTTCTAATTTTCAACTGGACATATCTTATCATTTCTAAGATGAAATCTCAGTTTGTTAACTTCGTTACAAAGATATAGTTATACAGATTCAAATATTTCTTGTTTCGTTCAATTCTGACTTATATTGAATTCTGTATATTCATTTGAAATTAGAAATCGAATTTTCGAACTACCGCGCCATTTTCAATTCCTTTTATAATTATATATAAATATTTATATTCTAACGACGACGCGTATAATATATACGTTCGATTTATATTCTAAATAAATTTCTCGTCGATATTATTTAAAATAATTCATTTTAAATAATCAAAATTCACTAAAATTGCCAAAATAAAAATTTTAAACTGGCCCAGAATTTACGGGTTGTTACAATCTCCCCCACTTAAAACTTTTCGTCCCCGAAAAGGAACAAAGTCGAAAGTGGTTTGATAATTCAACTCTACGCTCGATCTGGCTTCCATTCTCTAACTCTTCAGTTTCTGAGAATTTTCAAAATTTCAAAAATTTGGCTAACACCCTAAATTTTCGAAAAATTTCGCCATAACCTCCCCTGCACCGGGAGCATCGGGGAATTTCAAATAGCTTCCCCGGTCCTTCAGATCTCAAAAAGAAAAAGAAAAAGCCAAGCGGCTAGCCAATAGGCTCATAAAATCATCATCACCCAAACAAAACAGTAAATTATGTAATAAACATGTACCTATTTGTCGGGCAAACAAATTTTATTCTCTGTCTCTAGCCTCCTTGCTATGACCTGTTCAATGTAAGTATATGTATATGCAAGCAAATGCGACCAAATTTCAATACAATTCAATATTTGATTCAATTAGGCATAATGATTCAAAATTATCAAACAATACAAACATCAATCAATTAGTGAATTAGAGTTTCAAATTCATAATTTTGATACATATACAAAAAATCATGTTTTGATGCCAAATCACAACAATGAATTCTAACTATATAAGTTTTGGGTTCTCACACCAGCCTAATGGAAATATATAGAAAATCACACATTCGAAACACGAATATAAATACGGATGATGTCATGACAATCATCAGTACCATCTCCGGGCGACTAGAATGTGATTCCATATCTATCCAGTATATTAAAACTTTGAATATACGTTTGCAAGGCGTATATGCAAATTCTTTATATACTGAATTGCCCAAAATCAATATAAACAAATAATCAAATACGAATAGTTGATTTAAATTTTCAAAACAAAATGTTTTCATTTGAAAAATATACTCTTCACACCCGTTCTAGGATACTACTGATCCTATCTCTAACGAGTCATTCCATTGGATATTGCTAATCCAATATCTGATGAATTCTTTCGTATGGTTCTAATGTGCCTTGTTCTCTGAGCTTTGTAAACCAAAGCTCTGATACCAAATGTAAAGACCCGCAACCTCCCCGTAAAGGAAAGCGTCGGATAGTTCGAGAACAAACCACAACAGAACGCATACAGAAGAACATTTCATTGTATATTACAACAATGCATCAGATTACAAGAATATACAGAGTATAAATGAATATCACACAGAAATATCAGAGATTTAAATTACATTTAAATACATAGCAGCGGAAAATAATACAATACACAACTAGAATGAGATATACGGATACAAAGCTTTCCGGATATCGTTCCAGCTGTAACCCAGGATCCTGTGAATATAAATCTGCAAAACCAAAACTACTAGCTGCCCGTGTCGAAAATAGGGGCACCCAGAGTTTAGGTTAAAACAATAAACTCCAGGTCAGTCATGTGACTGGTGTGAGAACTAAAACAGTTATTAATCTTTATTTCAAATCATTAGGTAAATCAAGGGACCACGCCGTATAACACGGAACGGGTTTTCTCCCAAGAATACCAGTGCATAAAACAAACAGCGCAATGCTAAATAAAGAAAGATGAAGCTGTTATAAGACCCAGGTCCTATCACACAATGCAACGCAAGCCGGGGGATAGGGTTTTCCCTTATAACAGCCAAAGAATGCTTGATACGTTTAAAACAAATCATTTGATACTATAATAAGTGCATAGTGCATAAAACAACTTCAAATCATAAGTATCAATCATAGGCGGCATGGGTACCATATATCATGTCGCCATATATAGGTTTACAAATAAAACCGCAAAGTCACGTATTTGGAAATTGGATTTCCTTCTATGAACCGAGGCAAAAGATAGTCCTCAACCGATTCGAGACTGTCTAGCCCGAGCCTCAGGAACAGCCGCAACTGCCCCTTGGATCGTCAGGGCCGGTCCACACGGAGTGGATTATTATGCCTGAACAATACGTCTCCCCACCCTATGGGGTGTAAGTCTGGTCCGTCAGCCGACCAGAATGCATTCGGCCGAAACCGATATAACCGAGGCGCCTCGCAACAACCACAACCACATAAGTCAAACTCGTCAGGGCGTGTAAAACCACTGACGCCACTTCTAGCTAGAAAGAAACGCATGCCCTCCCTGAGGTCCGTCTCCCGTTTTTGGTTCATACCGGGTGTGAAACACGCGAGGTAAACGTTACACAAAGCTACGCCACAAAGGCCGTGCTTTGATCATCACCACAAGACTTTGCTTTTCAACAGAAGCCTCGATCATTTGCATCTTAGCATGCCACACAGGCAAGCCATCCTATGCAACCGATATCAGTCACACAGAATGAAATCCGATGTCAGACACACAGTCCATTTACAAGTCCGTTCTGGGTCTGAACGAAACCGGAGGCACCTAGTACCCCGCATCTCCATCGATCTCCAAGTACGTCTGGACGATCACCAACTGTTTCCATCTTCTTGGGTGTACAGCCCAATCAAGATCATCAGTTATCACCCAAACGACGTGAAGACCTCCGGTCTTCGACCATCGTCTTCATCTTCGACTTATCGTCGTATCAGTTATTCAGAATGGGATAAACCCGGTCTTTCCGAATAACTCGCGTATATATTATAAAAGTGTTACACAAACACAACATACGCCTCATTCCAACTCATTAGTCATTAACCGTAAATTAATCAAGAGAATAATTCCCCAAATATTAACCCCGAAGGCCGAAACCAACATCAGATCAATATCCAGAAAACCATTCTACTTAGCTAACCGACAGTTAGTTTCTAAATTTCACGTTCAAATCTAATTAAAGATTTAACTATCGCCTGGAGCAAAACTGGTGATACTCCATTCTCGATCTTTTCAATCTAATTAAAGATTCATTAAAACTCCACTTAGTTTTAATCTGTGACTGGGTTAAAGAATCAGTGTCATTTAAAACACGGTTCACGATAAACCCAAAGTCACATCCCATTAATTATCGGGTTAAAGAACAAGTGTTATTTAAAACACTGTTCACGACAAACCCAAAAATCAATATCCATTCAATTCCAATTAAATATTATTTAATTGGTACACTTCATTAAATCTAAATAAAAAGATTTAATCTTTTCTCAACTGGGTTCAAGAGCAGTGTTAGTGAAGACACCATTCACGACAAACCCAAATCACATTCATTAATTATCGGGTTAAAGAACAAGTGTTATTTAAAACACTGTTCACGATAAACCCAAAAATCAATATCAATTCAATTCCAATTAAATATTATTTAATTGGTACACTTCATTAAATCTAAATAAAAAGATTTAATCTTTTCTCAACTGGGTTCAAGAATAGTGTTAGTGAAGACACCATTCACGACAAACCCAAATCACATTCGATATTCAATACAAGGCTCTGAATAGAAAATATATCGGCTTATATTCAATATCGAATTCTACGACTAACAAATGTCGTATTGGAAATAACGATATCAATATATATCTTTCAAATTTCCATAACAACACCTGTATAATCACGAATTCCAACATCGAAATATTCCGAAGACAATTTCGATTCAAATCCACTCCAATGCAATCATTGGAAATTTTGGTTATTTTTAAAACCCTTTTCGAATTCAATTTATTTATTTAAAAATAAATAGAATTATAATTCTAGTTCAAAACTAGTTCATTTCGATAAAAATCTATTTTTATCTTTTCAAATATGGAGTTTTTCATCCCAATTCTTTCTAAATCATTTCTTATGATTTTACACAAATTATTACTATTTTTAATAATTTTATCAAGGCCCGTACAGTCGATTTCCATCAATGGCCATCGAACTGCACTTACAGCGACCTTTTTCGAATTTGATTTGGACGTATCTCCAAATCCAACCGTTAGATTTCAAATTTCTAACATTCATTAGAAAGCTCTTTTCGATACGAACCCAACGGTTCCGGTTTTAGGAGAATCCGACGGTCGGATCTCCCGCAATGTCCGTTTGAAATAAATGGTCGAAATTCACGAACTGCCGCAGCGCGGCGCGTTCTATTCAGGCCATTTATTATATATATAATATATATAATATATATTTCGTCGATTTCTATTTAAAACGAATTATATAAATAGTTTTGAATTCGTTTCAAAAACATTTCTATTCAATTCGAATTTCAATTCAATTTGAATTCATTTCAATTCCATTTGAATTCGTTTTCAATTCAATTCATTTCGAAATCGTTTTCAATTCAATTCATTTCGAAATATTCGATTTCGAGATTACTTTTCAATATTCATTTTAAAATGAATAAAATCGATATAAATATCGTTTACGTCAAAATGACGTAAATCTAATCAACACGGCTTCATAAATTTATATTTTCAAATATTCTATTTCAAATATTTCCTATTGTCAAAATATTTGTTATTATCAAAATATTCTTTATTTTCACGATTGGAATGAGGCCCAATCAATTACCATATAAAATTAATTATATGGATTTTCATACAACACATGTATATAATAACATTGAAAATAATCAACCATCAACCAAAGTGCACTACACTGTATAAGCATCAAATATAGATATTCAACGCTCATAACAGCTTGTCAATCAATCGATCGACATATTTAATCAATCAGGATGAGTGAACTTCAAATTTCATCCTAACACCCGTGTGGGGTTTCAAACAATCAAACACATATTTTATTTGTGCAGTTAGGCGATGTGTAAAATTTATCGACCCAATCAACGTCATTCAAATAGGTGTACATAAACAAACCGTCTGGTTTGTAAATGAATATTTATTTTATTCACTTTCACTATATTTATATTCACGTAAAAAAATATATTTTTAACGATAAAACATTTTATTCTATCATATGAATTTCTATTATTCATTTACACAATAAAATGATATTTTTATTTTCTAACATATTTTAGAAAATTTCGGCAGCATAACGGCACGATACTAGAAACGGGACAAGGCCTAGCCTAATCCCCGGTCTAGTGAAGGCCCACGCCATTCACATATCAATCAAATTCACTTTCGTTATGCAAACCACAAAATTTGGAGTAAGGGTCTAACCTAGCCTTACTCCTTCGCCTTATAACGGCGCACGTCTAATCCTAACCAATTTATCGATTCGATTTTTCACACCACAAACCACATTCAAACCAATATCGCAATCAATCACCAAACAGTCAAACAAACAAGTCCATGGTCTGTGGACGATTGTGTCGGGTGCTACTAAACACCGTCTGCATCCTAGTATATATATAACTAGAAAAATTAAATTGAAAGGTGAGAAGTTCTCACATATAGCTATCCTAGCTCCACGGCTCTTCATTTGCAGAAACTTCGTCGTTCTCGCCTCCTTGTCACCTTCGCCCGTAGCCACTATATATATAAAAATCGAATTTTTATTTCGCTATTCAATATATAAAAATCGAGTTTTTATTTCAAAGTTCAATATATAAAAATCGAGTTTTTATTTCAAAGTTCCATATATAAAAATCGAATTTTTACTTCAAAGTTCCATATATAAAAATCGAATCTTTACTTTTGCTTTCAACATATAAAAACCTGATTTTTATCTCGACTTTCAATACATAAAAATATGATTTTTCTTTCTAAAGAAATCAGTTTTTAAACCTTTTAAAAATCTGTTTTATATCTTTTTTTTTTAAAAAAAACTGTTTTAAACCTTTTTAAAAAAAACTGTTTTAAACCTTTAAAAAAACTGTTTTAAACCAAAAAAAAAACTGTTTTAAACCTTTAAAAAAACTGTTTTAAATCTTTTTTTTTTTAAAAAAAAAAACTGTTTTAAACCTTTAAAAATATTTAGTTTTTTACTTTTAAACATTTTCAGTTTTTATTTTTAAAACAAAATCATTATTAAAATCGGTTTTTAAAAAAAATAAAAAAAAAATAATAATAATAAAATAAACAGAAATTCTTACTGAGAGGGGGGGGGAGGTCTTCGCAGTTCGTCGGCGGCTTGGGTCTTCGATCGGTGGTGGCAGGAGGGGCTGCTTCGAGGGGGGGGGGGTGGCGCGGCTTCTTCGTCGGCGTCGAGGGCTTCAAGGGGAGGCGCTCGGTTGTTTTCACGAGGGGGGGTTCACCTGAGAGGGCGGCGGAGGAGTTGTCGGAGATGGGGGGAGCAGCGCCTCGCGCGATGTGGCTCCGTCGAGCGGTTTTAGGGCTCCGCCCTCTTTTTTTTTTTATTCTGAAATTTAATTTTTTGAACGGGGGGGGGGGGCCTGGAGGATAAAAGAGAAAGATATTTTTTTTTTTTTATTAATTTAATTGCATAAAGTTGACTTTTACCTAAGACCTCGAAACGAGGCCCACCGCCTGTCGTCCATAGCGAATTACCCCCATTCCGAACACAATGGGATATGTATCGTAAGCTGATTCGACCGTTTGAATCAGTTTCCGTTAAATTTACATTTAAATCACTATATTGAATTTTAAACGTACATTTCAAATTACCGGGGTCACATAATAACTCTATAAATTGCAGAAAAATATTTTCTAGCTTCGTATTGACGATACGGTCCTAACAAAACTAGTTTCGTCGAATTCTGAGACTGTTTGAAAAATGGCCAATTTCCAGTCGATTAAAATCAACTGAAACTGGTCAAACGCGTTTTCCTTTGCCACGCTCACATATTGATTCGAAAAATTATGAAATTTGGAATCTAGCAATAACTTTACACTGCGAATCCAACAAAACTGGTTTCGTCGAAATCCGAGGTCGTTTGCAAAATGGCTATTTTTAAGGGCCATATATTATATTAAAATATATATAAATTCCACAGCGACTATTTCTAATTTTCAACTGGACATATCTTATCATTTCTAAGATGAAATCTCAGTTTGTTAACTTCGTTACAAAGATATAGTTATACAGATTCAAATATTTCTTGTTTCGTTCAATTCTGACTTATATTGAATTCTGTATATTCATTTGAAATTAGAAATCGAATTTTCGAACTACCGCGCCATTTTCAATTCCTTTTATAATTATATATAAATATTTATATTCTAACGACGACGCGTATAATATATACGTTCGATTTATATTCTAAATAAATTTCTCGTCGATATTATTTAAAATAATTCATTTTAAATAATCAAAATTCACTAAAATTGCCAAAATAAAAATTTTAAACTGGCCCAGAATTTACGGGTTGTTACACAATCCATATACAAATACATTCATATGCATATGCAATATGAAAGTGACTGAGTCGATCTAGTGCCTAATGTGTGCATATGCATTCACGAGCAACCACTAGCAAACACTTGCAACCACTTGCAAACACTTGCAACCACTTGCAACCATCAATCATAACATGTCTCAAACACATGTTTTCATCCATTGGCTTCTACCTAAGGATCGAGGATAGGACCGAGAGGATATACTTAAAAGATAAAGACTAGCATGCAAATAAATATTACAGAAAAAGGAGGAATCAAGGATATACCCTCAAAAAGGGTATGATGCACATATCTAGTCTTCAATCTTCTAAGTCGCATCTTCTTTGAGCTTCACTCCACTGTACCTTAACTAATTTAACTTCACGATTGTGAAGCTTATTGACCTCCATTTCCAAAACCCACTTGTAAAGACCTCGATCATTTACTATGCTAGAAGGTATCCAATGTTGTCGAACTATCTTTCCAAGATAAACAGAAGTTAACCATGATACCAAGTGTATATACTAAGATGATTAAAGGTCTCTCTTCTACTTAGCTTATCCGTCATGTCACAAATCTGAGGGTCGATATCTCTCAAGCAAACCATCCTAGTCGAACTTGGCATCCTTCAAGTACAAGCCCCAAAGGCCTAAACCAATATCAGACAAGCACCCAAGGAATACCTCCTCCGAATTTGGATGATTTATGTGAGACGATACTAGTTAAACTACCAAACAATTGAACACTTAACCGACTTTGGCTATCCTCGCCAATCCTGCTCCAAAACCATCGTTGGTCGCATAACTGGCTTTGCATTGTCAACTAGATATATTCGGAAGTCTATCTCGAGTTTTTAGGGGGAAACTCCTAACCTTAATCAAAAAACATCTGCGTACTCATGGACTACTCTAATGGATCGAAAATCATCGATAAATACATCAAGTGTTTCTAGGTAGCTAAGACAAACTGATCCCTTAGGATCACACAAAATTTTGAGGGTATTCCCGAGGCAAGTCGAAAGTCTAACTACCCTCCTTTCACAATTACTAGCTAACTAATCCATTCCTAGAATCAACCCACAGCCCGTGAAACCAAAAACATAAGTATCTCAAATCCTTACAAACCAAAGATAAATGAGCCGAACCACAAACTGGACTTGAGACAATAATGGGATCCTCTACTATACAAGCTCTAGGGTGCAAAGACTCAACTATGGAAGCAGATATAAACGAATGCGAAGCGCAAAAGTAAAAAAGAGTACTAGCAGGATGATCTAGAAGAAAAACTAAACTTTTCAACAGAAACCTTACTACCTCTGTCTCAGGTATGCTGGTGGTGAGAGCATGCACTTGCCTTTCGGAAAATCCTGTCTTTTGTTCTTGCCCTTGCCCTTAATTATATGACCTGTTATACCAAAATAAAGATACTTCCTCTTGTTTTAGGTTTTACTATTCTTTCCTCCCCTCCTTTGTGAACCAAGTCCATATTCATGAGTTCTTCATCCTTGTGTTGTGCTCCTTAGCCAAACTCCCTTATTCTCATCTTTGCCATCCTTGTGTAACTTGTTGACAGGTCTCTCGAAAGTTGCCTCCATTGCACGAGAATCCTACAAAGCTCAAAAAAAAAAGTTAGCCATAGGTGAAACTACTACGACTATAGATGGAAGTTGGGCACTCGTTTGCCCTTTGACAAGTGTCGTATTCTCGTCAAGCCTACGGAACCATGCCGCGATGAGGTTACCTCCCAGAAAGCCAGGAGCCCCAGAGACTCAGGAAAGAAGGAAACAAGGATTCAAACAGAGGATCAAAAGATAGTGCATATGGCTTTAGGGAACACGCCCTTAAAACAAAACTTTTCTTTTGAAAATGCTTCTTTTAAAACTGTTTTGAAAATAATTTTTCAAATCTTTTATCTGATCCGGTAACCTTCAGCTCTGATACCAAGTGAAACATCCCGCCTCCGCTCACAGAGGGAATGCCTTAACTTCGATGGAGCATTATAGGTAAAAGATGCAGATAAATTACAAGACATACAAATAAAGCAGCGGAAAATAAAGTCATTTTATAAACAACTTAATTCAGTCAAGCTTTTACAACAATTTCCTCAATCATACTTAAATGTAATACATAGAACTTTTGTCTTGATTTAAAAACTTCCAAGAATAAAATAAGCATAAAAAACAATGATATTCCCCGATAAAGCACGAACCAGCCATAGCAGTGGAAGAGAGAGAGTCCAAAGCGATATACCAACTAATCTTCAAGCTTGGAAAGAGAAGAGGTCAAAGTTAGGCTGAGCTATTCCCTCCCTGACTACCGGGGGTGGGGGGGGGGGGGAATAAGGCGAAAAACAAACTAGGTCAGACATAAGTCTGGTAAGTCCAGTGATCTTTCAACATGCAAACAAGATAAAGGATCTTGACCTGAGTAAACCGAAAATAGGTCAATACCATAAAATCAAGGTAATTAAAGACAAGATAAGTGCAAGGTGAACTAAATGCGCTTCTACTTTTTCTCTGCTTCGCTACTACTCTGTTAATCTGATTTCTATATTTATCTCTGCACCACCTAACTAGTGTCCCAATTAGTAATCTGTATAAAATGATAATCGTGATCCCAACCCCCGTAATTGTGGTAGCCTTCAGGTGTATATCAATCATGAGGATTCCACCTCAATCAACCTAATTGCCATGAACATGTTAGATGTACCCTTACTACCCTATCGATCGGCTCCCTACTTGTATTCATGTTCCGTGTGTTTGTGTCAATCGGTCCTCTCTTGTGTGTAGATACCCTATTCTGGTCCCACCATAAGGTGTATCAATCCTTGTGATAGCGACCCGACATGATTCAAGATGCACAGTGTATAACTACCGGTACCCAGTGCCCGTTTTTCCCTACATTGGAGTACGTGCACCCCCGTAAACCGTCGGAACCTACACTAACGTACCCCCTGCTGCTGCTTTGACCGCTTATAATCAGCCTAGTAACCGTGCCCCCACCGAGCTTTGTTTAGGGTACCGTGATACATCCATGTGGGTTACTGCTAAAATGGGTCCCCATTACTAGGGTTTCCTATTGGTTAAGTTTGTGGGCCTATATTTACTAATATTACCCACCAACCCGATATCTACTTAACCCTCCCATCGATTCAAGCATTTTTAATGAACTGTTAAATATTTTGAGCCTATATGTACTAATATTACCCACCTACATGAGATGTACTTAACCCTCCCATCGATTCAAGCATGTTTATTTAATACTTAAGTTTTGTGGGCCTATATTTATTAATATTACCCACCAACCCGATATGTACTTAACCCTTCCACTGATTCAAGCATGTTTATTTAATGGTTAAGTTTTGTAGGCCTATATTTACTAATATTACCCAACAACCCGATATGTACTTAACCCTTCCACTGATTCAAGCATGCTTATTTAATGGTTAAGTTTTGTGGGCCTATATTTACTAATATTACCTACCAACCCGATATGTACTTAACCCTCCCGCACATTATGCCATATTAGTTAAGTGTTGTCCGCTCATGTTAACTTAACCCACTCATTCATCATGTCATGTTGGTTAAGCATTTCTTATTAACTTGAACCTCCTTACTTACCATGTTGGATCGGTTAAGTGTTTCCTATTAACTTAACCCCGTTCGTTCATCAAGTTATAATGGTCAAGTGTTTTTTGTTAACTTAACCCCACGTATTCATCTTGTTGCGTTGGTTAAGTGTCATTAATCAACTCAAGTTAACTTAACCTACCTACGTGTCATGTTACTTTGGTTAAGTGTTGCCTTCTTGTGTTAACTTAACCCTACTACAAATCAAGTTATATTGGTTAAGTGATGCCGTCTTATTTTAACTTATCCTTTCCATAAATCAAGTTATATTGGTTAAGTGTTTTTAAATTTACTTAACCTCACCCACTTGTCTAATTAACATGTTATAAAGGTTAAGTGTTCTAAATTTACTTAACCTCACCCACTTGTCTAATTAACATGTTATAACGGTTGAGTGTTCTAAATTTACTTAACCTCACCCACTTGTCTAATTAACATGTTATAACGGTTAAGTGTTCTAAATTTACTTAACCTCACCCACTTGTCTAATTAACATGTTATAACGGTTAAGTGTTCTAAATTTACTTAACCTCACCCATCAGTTTAGTTAACATGTTGAATTGGTTAAGTGTTTCCTTAATTGACTTAACCCTACCAATCTCGACTTAGCTTTATTAAAGCACCAACCACTCACATTAGACAGGTATTGTTATGGTCACCGGATGTGCCGGTCGGTTCTGGGCAGTTTTACACTACAACTCAGTCTAACCTTGGTCCTTTTTGGGCTCATTGCACTAACCACCCACATTAGATAGGTATTGTTGTGGTCACTGGATGTGTCGGTCGGTTCCGGGCAGTTTTACACCACAACTCAGTCTAACTTCGGGTTAGGCATATTCGTCTTTTCTAAATTTACATATTTCTAATTTATGACAAATTCCACATGTAAATTATTCCCAATTTAAATATGCCATAATTATCCTTTTAATTATGCTCACAATTAATGGTATACTAAATATACCATTTCATGAACCAATCTATGCCATGTAATTTTTCATATTTATCCTACATATTTACATGTAAATTATAAATCAATTATTGTCATGGCCCACTTTCCTTCTAAATCACGTTTAAAATTTTAGGTTTATAGATTATACCATTTTTATGCCACTTATCATGCTCATGTGTCAAACATGCCAATTACATGTAATTTCATGTTTTCCCCAACGTTACCCCCGTTGTACGTTCGCAAAATTACATAGAATGTTAGGCTCGATATTTTAGCCTAACTTATAAAACAAAAAGGAGAAAAGAGGAACTTTGCAACATTCCAACATCATACAAAAGTGTGGATCTAAATACACATATGTCACATGGATTTGGCATAGAACAATATACTTTTAACTATAAACTTGCAAATTTGATCTATGCAAGTTGAACCACAAGCATATGAATTTACATAAAACTATACAAGTTAAACTTGGCATGTAGTGGTGAACTTGCAAATTAGATCTATCATAAAGGCATGAGGATCTAACATATAAAGTTGTAGATCTAAACATATAAGGTCGTAGATCTAAACATGTATGCATAATGGCTCTAAACAATTAGGCATAAACGACATGACTTAGCCTAAAACTTGTATGTATCATAATATTACCAAACTTACATATGATAATTTCATTCCCAAATTCCTATACAACATCATAGGTTTACTCACCAATTTCCACATAACATGATAGGTTCGATAGACCACATAGTTCATAGGCATATATGATAGAATAGACATGAATAAACATGAATCAGCATCACATACAACTTGATACAATTCTATTTTACAACTCATTACAAATCATGTCTTTAATTTATTCACATCTGAAAGATAACTACACTTACAATCAAAAGGAAAAACTTGATTTCAGGGATCTGTATTCTTAAACTGAATTGCCTGCCTTTGATATAGATCGTTGAATTCTCTTAGTTGAATTAGATTAGTTTTGATTTGATTTTTATGTAGCTTCTATCTTGCCTTTGAGATGAAAGAGACGACGACAATTCTAGGTTCACCATTGACGGCATGACGGCTCTAGGAATATTTTTGTGTGGCTTAGGGTTTAGATTTAGGTTGCTAATATAGAAGTTTGATTTAATAGGAACCGTCAGATTAACCTAGAGCAAATCAAAGCCATTCAGACATGGTAGAATAGCCACATCAGCCATAATGGCTCAGCAAGGAGTCCATCAGAACCAATCAGATGCCACATTTTCCTTAGAGCGAATCGGCCCACGGGTTGACAGCCAAACACCCTGAATTAACCCCTAGTCGACCTAGCGGAGCTTGGTTCGACCTCAAAAATGGGCTGGTTCGGTTATTCCCCCTCCCGATTCGCTGTTTTGAACTTTTTTGCATATTTACTTATTTAATTTTTAATATATATCTATATTTTTTTCTCATATGAATACAAACTTCAAGGATTAATAACTTCTTCATAAGGTATCCGTTTTATGCAAACCAAAGGTCTATCTTGACCAAAATTTTGAGATGAACATAATAGAGCAACCCATTTCACTTAATTCTTCTTCTAAAAATTAAGTGTACTTGAATTTTTTAATTTTAATATTCTTAGAAAATTTGGGGTGTTACATATTTTTATGATAACATAACTATATAATATTAATAAGGTGATTAATTAAGCTAGGAAAATATTAGAAAAGGAAAGCATAACAATGGGAGTTCACTTCCGTTAAAATAATACCACTCCCTAAACATCATTACTCTTACGCGCCATCATTACACTTACACAGACCACACCCTTAAACTTGATTTGATTACATAAGGTGGAAAGTTTGACCGAGGGGTAAAGGAGCGGTGTTTTGGTAATTTTTCATTCAATATTTTATTCC
Organism: Allium sativum; assembly: GCA_030737875.1. NCBI lineage: Eukaryota > Viridiplantae > Streptophyta > Magnoliopsida > Asparagales > Amaryllidaceae > Allium > Allium sativum. The sequence continues at coordinate 559,057,927 of CM060919.1, read as the reverse complement.
TAAGATTTTCCTATAAATACCCATCTACTTTCACTCATTTCTTTACACCAACATGATACTTTTGTCCTCTCTTCTTTAAGGTCTTAGGAAACTTATTATTGGCTTCTGAAGCCTAGAAAAAAATTAGCCACTTTCCTTATTAACTCTTTCAAAGTTACATCAAACTCTGAAACCCTCTCAAACTCTTTTAAAGTTCTTATATCATTATTAGAATCTTCTATACCAAGTTTGAAGTAAAGACAACAAAGCTTGGAGTCTCCATCAAATTTAGGCCGATCCCAAAGGGAGGAGAAGGAGAAAGTTTGAGTTGCTTTGGTGTGATCATAGTGGAGTTATAATTTTTTTTAGCAAAGTTAAAAACAAATGGATGCAAGAAACTAAACTTAACTGACCCTAACTACACACAAATAAACAATAGTTAAATGAAGTTGAAATGATTGTTATATGTATGTTAAATAATACTTATGAATGCCGTGATGAATATTCAAAAAAAATCGATGCTTATATGTTTGATTGTATGGATGTTAAATACACAAGTCATGTTAAATACATGTCAACAAGTGCAAAGGAAATCACTTTCCTTGTATTGAATAAAAAGAAGAAAATATAGTAAATAGAAATCTCAAAAATAGTTTTATAAATGTTTTATAAACACTTCTAAATGTTTAAATGAAGTTCAGAATAAATACGAATTTTAAAGCAATTTTAAAACATGCGATTTCACTACTTAAAAATTGAATCTTTTGTATAAGGAGAAATACGAATCTAAATTCTTTAAAGAATTTTTTTCCAAATCCTTATAACTAAACCTTCAAACAAATTCGAAAAAAAAATCAGGATTCCTTTTTGTAGATTTTGAATTATGACTAAACAAGCTTTGAAAAACATTACGGTTTTGCAGTTCAAAATCCATAAAATGAGATTTTTAAAGACGAAATTTTAAATTTTAGAAATTTATGGATTAAAACTTATAAATCATTTAAAAAAATTTAAAAGTGATTTAAGTTGAATATATGACTCTTTTGCAACGCTTTTGCAACTAGTGACTAAATTATAGTTTAAGCTTAATAAACACTCTTTAATCTTTAACGAATATTTTTAAATGATTAATGAAGTAATTGTAGATTGTTTTGATGATCAAGAAATAAATTGAAGAAGCTAGATAATTAAATCAAATAAAAAATCTATAATAAGCAATGATTTAATCTTGGCTCTAATAAGATGAGAGTAACCCTAGGATTTCTATTTTTGAGATCTAAATGTGGGTGTTTAACCAACGAGATATTCAGGAGTAACCTGTGCCTTGGCTCACCTAGCTCTATCTTGGAAAAGGACTAGATAAGGTTGAAATGTCGAAAATGAATTAGGTATAAAAGATCAACTTTTCTAAAGATAAACAAATCAAATCTCTTAAAGATGATCTTGTTGTATTTAGTATCAAATTTTGAGGAGAGAATTCTTGTTATTTGTAAGAATTTAAATGGTGATTACATTGTTATTCAGCAGATAGCTGTAGTTAAACACGAGAATTGATATTTAGTGAGATAAGTATGATTTCTTTGGATCCTTTATTCTAAAATGGATTTACGGTCCAAATGACATAATGAATAAGGTTTAATGATTATATATATATATATATGTGTGTGTGTGTGTGTGTAATGTCCCAAATTTTTGGTAATCATATATTTAAATTATTTTAAATATTGATTTGGAATATTAATGGATTTTTAATATTCAATTCATTTATTAAAATGAAGTTTGAACCTTAGGTTTGTATATAATATAAATCGAGCTCGTAAATGGCATGGTACTTCGTAGTTTACGACTTGAACTTTAACTGAATATACCAGATTTGATATAAGTCGGAATTCTGTGAAATAAGAAACCTTGGAATCTTATTGATTATATTTTTCATATGGAAGAGAAAAATCTGGATTTCGTATTATAGATGGTAAGTTATGTCCAAATCAAAATTTGAAACAGTTGCTATGGAAATCGTTATTAAAATATAACGTTTATTTAATATATTTAAAAAAAGATTTAAATCGTTTAACTCAAAATTGACAATATTGAGTTGTGTAAATTATATTTGGAGTTGTATATATATTCTATTTGGATATACATGATAAAAATAATTTATCATTATTTTATTGAATTAATTTGGAATTTTAATTAATATTTTATTAATATTATATAAGCGTTAAAAATAGCCATCTTTACGAATAGTCTCAGTTTTTGATGAAATTAGTTTCATTGGAACCGTATTGTTAAATTATTGTAAGAAAATCAAATTCTGTGGCAAACCGATGTCGTATGTGACTTCGGTGGCGAAAAAGTATTTGTTTCTATTTAACTGTTTAAATTATTTGGACAGAGGTAACTTTTAACGAATAAACGACTGGTCAAACAAACTCCAACTTTAGCGAAGCCAGATTTATTGGATCCTTTAGGAAGAGGTCTGGTAAAATGTCAAAGTCACATATTTTTTGGATTTTTCTGTAATTATAGGAATTTTAAATGCTTGATTTTTCATCGATAATTATAAAGGACTTTTCACAAACGACCTCGGAATTTGACTGAACCTGTCCCATTGGGTCCGAAATATTTTTTATGCTAGGATCACCTTTGGTTTTCAAAAACGGAGGTCATATAAGTTGATTTTTTTGTAAAAAGCTTGCCGCATGAGTTCATATATAATAAATTAATATTTTAATCATCCCTTATCCTATATAAACACATAAGAGATGGTCAAATGCCCTAAAATTTTGGTTGTGCAGTCAACCCTTCCGCCTCCATCATTTTTCAACGAACCAGAAAAACCCAATCTTTTCTGCCCTAAATCTCACGATCTATACATCGTATTCAAAATCCTCCAACACGAAAAACATTGCAATTGATGAGATATAAACTTTGGACAGTGATGATTTTATTTCGTTCAACATCGTGGCCAGAGTCGGCCGATGAAGCCTTTCTGTTTTATGGCAAATTGGAGGAGGAGAACATCATCGAGTTGGCCATCATTCAGCGCGGTGGAGGAGGGAAGTACAACGGAGGTTCTGGTGGTCTGGGATCGGCGTCTGAGCAAGTGATGGGGCGGCGACGGCACCTTTCTCAGATCGAGCCTTTAGAAGTGGAGAATGAGAAGCGGGTTTCAGAAGGAAATCCATTGTCTAGCCTGGTTAACCAATGTAAACCATATTTAGTTAATATTTAGTTATGATAAGGGGTTTAGTGTGTTTCATACAAACACCAGTCTCTCTAACAGGAACATAACATTTATGCCATAGTATCGAATTGCAACATGGTTTGAAAGTTTGAGTACAAACAGTATGATCGCGGTTTATAAATTATTAAAGTAATCGATTTTTAGTAGTTAAGATATTCTTAATCTTAGAATAGGTTAACTTATCATGTTATAATTGTTAAATAAAGTGGGTAAAATTCGTGACAGGCATGTGCGCCAAACAGAGCATAAAATGGAAGAATCACATAGTCTAGTTTAATTCCAAACAAAGTAAGCAGTATTATTAATTGATTTATTAATTAAAAAGTTGATTACATAATTAGAACCATATATATTAAAATGTTTATAAATCATTCATATATTATCAAAATTGGATGAAATAAGGGACGTTGGACTTGCATTGACAAACACTACATTATGGAAATGGAAACATCAGAAATGGAAGTTGCTGATATTTTTAATTTAAATTAAACGTATGTTTAATTTAATTAAAAACCCACCATTCAAACAACGGAATAGAATCAAGATGAGTTAAACTCACTCAGTTTTCCTTCCCACTTATATTTTATATAAGTAGGGTTTTTATTGTGTGCTATGGATGCTAATTACTTGTTGTACGTTGAATGTTTACATATATGTTGATTGAATTGACTAAATTGCATGATTAGTTAAATATAAATAGAAACCAATCGTTTTTTATGATTATTTTCGAATGAGGTAACTTAACTTGTTGGTCATGTTTTATAAAATAAAAGTGTTTGAATTAATGAATTATTTAAATTGGTTGAATTGTTTGTTTGTCGTTATTTACTGTTTTATAAATAATCAGTAAAATCGGATTGAATGATATTATTTGAATTAGTCCATTTGGATGCAGAGAAGAACATGTTGGAGGAATCTAACAGGATTCCTCAAATATGTTAAATGTTATTTATTTTCATATTGTCATTATATGAAATGTTTAAACCCATCTGTTTGGATGATTGATTTGATTGTTGACCATTGACCTGAAATTCAACAAATGTTTTTGTTTTATCTAAGAGGTAGTATTAGTTGAGTAATTGGAAAAAGTTAGCCTAAAATCAATCGTTTTGAAGTATTATTTACCGTCAGGTAAATTGATAAAAATGAAGTTATGAAATTTATTTTATAATTGAATATAGATTTTTAAATATATGATTTAAAAATGAAGTTTATAAAAAAAGAAATCAACCGTGTGCGAAGCATGTGCTTCATCAAAATTATTAAACGATTTATAACAGAGATTAATTGTTCTTAATAAAAAATTAAAATAGGATTATATTATTATTTATTTAATATTATTTGCAGTAAATGAGATTATTTAAATTAATTTATTAATTAATTTAATTGAAGAGACGAGTTAAAGTATATCAACGAGTTAATCATGTTTAGAGTAGACCAAGCCAACTGTTTTAATTGAAACCAATTATTTAATTAAATTAGTCTGCGCCAATTAGAAATAAAATAATTTAGAATATAGTTGTTTAACTTAAATAAGATTTTAAAAAGGAATTTAACACTAATTCTAGTTAATGATTAAGTAAATTATTTAAATAATTACTTCTTAAACGACATGCATTTAAGTAAGTAACTGATTTTGAAATAGAATATGGTTGATTTTGGAAAAGAGATTATAAACTAGTTTTTTATATAAAACCCGAGTTTTATAACGAAGTTATAAAAGGAATTATAATCGCATACAATGGTTTAAATAAATATTTACTCAACATTTGAAATAAGATGTGAAAGAGAAATCGAGATAAAAAGGGATTTATATAAAACTTGAGAATTTATAAATAAAATTTAGGAAAGGAAATGAGAAGTCAAAGCGTAATTTGAATTAGCGATGCTTAATGATGGAATTAAGTAAAATGGTCGAAATTGAAATGAGATTTCCAAAAAGGAACAATTTAAAAGAAATTTGATTTGAGTTTGGTAAAGGTATAGAAAGGAGATTGATATTAATAATTCTAGTTATAAAATGAATGCTTTGAAAAAAATTAAGGTTAGAAGGTGATTTTTACTAGGCAATTACTTAATTAACAAATTGAGTAATAATAAGTTATATTCAAAAAGAGATAAAAAGTTAGAAGGTTTTATAAACCACATTTTTAATAAAATAGTTTAACGAGACTGGGATGATACTAAAATGATATGGGTTTTTGAATTACAACTCATATATATCTTAAGATAAGAACGTTATTGATCAAGGTCTGAGAGGTAAATGAATACCACAACTTGAATGACTTCAAGATTATCTGAGGATGATATACGTTGTATTGTGAAAGAGGTTAAGAACAAATTTATTATTTCCAGACGAGAAATAATAACGCAACGTAAATTGCAAGGTCTGATAATATAAAATGAGATTCCCAAAGTAAAGGAAATAAAAAGATTCAAGAATATAAAATGTGATTTCCAAAGTAATGGAAATAAAAAATTCCCGAAATAAAGGATATAAAGAAGAGTGCGTGAAAATATAACGATATTTTCGGATCAAAAAGGGAATGAAAAGTAATGTGTTGAAATTAATTAATCGAAAAGAATAAGTGTTGGTTTTGTTTCCAAATAATGAAACCAAAGGGATTCGCAACATTATTTTACGAATGTTAAGATGAATTGATTTTCCCAATTATAGATAATAAGAAACGATATAGGAAATGTTTTGAATTGATAATAGATTAGAAAATTGATTATGATGATAGGATACTTTCCTAAGCATTAAAATAAAATAGTTTAAGAATAATCTTATGTTTAATAAGAAGTGAAAATTTATACTCGTAATATCAAAACATTTAAAGAGTTTTAAATTAACCTTCATTAATTGTTTTTAAAGGCCTAGTATGCCGAGTATTGAATCAGTAAGCTCATTTTACTTTATTTTGTTTATTTGATAGTTAAATAACTGACTATTAAATTTGGCCAATACGATTGTTGGTATGGAAAGACTGGGATTGAATTTATATTCGAAAACCATTCTGAACCAGCAAATACATGAAGATTGAAGATGGATCAATTGAAGACGGTGGATCTTCATAAGCGGAAGGATTACTTTTTGAATATTTTCTATGTTACGATGCAGAGGTATTTTTATGTGATTCGGTTGTTATTGGGATTTTGCGGATTTCAAGGACTACTCGCTACTGATTCTTGGGGTGATACCTATATAGGATGTTGTAAGAGGGTGCCTTCGGTTCATCCTATTCCTTGATGACTTGTATAGACGAGTGTCTGACAGAGTATTTCTGAAGGAGTCACGTACGTTGATTTTTACAAACGTATTTCTGTTGGTGGCAGAGAAGACTGTATACCTTCTCTTAGCTAAACAACTAGAGTATTTTTGTGGACGTCAACTAAGTGATATCCAGCGGATCTGACAATGTGGCATTCAAAGTGAACAGTGTCCGATGTTCAGAAGAATTAAATAATAATATAATAATGAGTAATTAATTAATTAATTAATTAATTTGGACCTCAAGCCTCTTCAAGCGGGGAAACGGTATAAAATCGGGTAGGTCGCATGGTTATGTGGGTCGCACCCATCAAAAGGGTATATTCACTACCTGATCTGGGGAAATTAAATGCCTTCGATTGTCCCTTTATTTTATTTGTATGCTATCGGTTCGGTTGGCTGGCCCCCGGCTGTGGTAATGATATATTCGGTACTCTCAAGCGAAGTGAGGGGCCGATCATGTTTAGCAGGGGTTGCAAGATATTCTTGTTGAATCCCCAATGTATTCATCTCCATAGGTACATTGTCGGGAGGTGGTCCCATACCTTGCTATAGTTGGAAATCCATTCTCCAATAAGTGCCCGCGGTTTTGATTGTATACTATATATGTAGAGCGTGAGATGCAAGAGTTCTGCTAGATTGCTATTTACTTGATATTAGACATTATTATAATATCAGATGATATATGATTTCAAAAATGATTTAGGTTACAGTAAGATAAAAACCGTCTATATTTATGTGTCGATTTGGTCTTACTATTATCCTTTCTTTCAAAAAGATATTAACTTAAAAATCAAGTTGGATATTACCTATAAACTTAGTGTGTTTTTCTCACTTTGGTTCACCAAACTGATCCGTACATTTGTAATGCTCCGGTTGGACCGAGCTGTACAGGTTTCAGTTATCGGATGCAGTGAATAGATAAGTGGAAAGAACCCAGATGTATGATATATATTTATTCCGCTGCGTGTTGTATATGAGGAAATATTATTATAACTATCTAGATGTGTTAAGGTACTCTGATGATTGTAACTTTTATTTCAAGCTTTCTATAAAGATTTGTTTCTGTATTACATTTTGTCCCGCTGCGATGTGAGACTCTGATTCTGTGTTTGTTTTTCTTCTTCTTCTATTCTAATATTTCTTTCTTTCTTATCTCATCCTCTATATTCTTTCTTTTAACTATCTGCTTTTCGGTGCAATTTGGTTCGGACATGAGTTGTGATTGTCATTCCAAAGGGTACGGGAAAGTTGATACGTTACAGTGGTATCAGAGCAAGGTTTAGTAATAACCATGGCTCTGTGGCGTAACTCGATAGAGATGGGGTTAGCAATACCCTAGATTGAGTTGAGTGTACATATATAATAGCGTGTATTTGTAAATTTTATATACAAATGTTTTGTATTGTGTTGTTTGATCAGTTCAAGTGTTGAGAAGCATTTGAATTAATAATGGACACAATATTGTTTTGTAAAGAGGGAAAATGAAATAATTTGGCCCGAAGTATATTTTTGTATAGAAAAGAAATAATTTCATCAAATTATTTAAATGTTGGTTTGTTTGTTTGGTCGATTGATTTGAATTGAATTAAGAATTTGGAATGTTTTACCATAATCAGAAGAAATTTTGCTCATAAAATTGTGAATAAGAATTGTAATATGAAAGTGAATGAATCAGAATTTAATTTAAAAATAAGTTAGAACATAATAAATTAGAAAGAACGATTTTTCAAATAATATCAGAATTTGGATTATGAAATGATAATAAACTAATTAGAAAAATCGATTAGTTAATTGGATTTGAAATTAAAACTTAACTTGGTTAAGTTAAGGAAGAGTATTGAAATTATATAAGATAAATCTGAGATTTGGAAACTAAATAAATATAATTGAATGTAAGTCAATCGAATATTAATTGATTGATGATTATAGTATGATAAACTCAAGTGAATGTTATCAAAATTAATATTGATGTTGGATATGGATTAGGGTATGTTGTTATGCGTTGTTTGCTTATTGTGTGATGATTGGTTGAATAATTCATCAATGGTTAAACAAGAAGTTAAATAAATTTAAAGCTAAATGAATTTCATTATAATAATTTGAATGGAATTGCATATGAATTGAAGTTAACAACTTAAACTCGTATTTGCAAGTGAAATGATGGTTCAGGTTTAGTTCTTGGAATTTGTATAGTCATACTTGATGATTGATGAAGTATTATTTAAATTTCATGTATTTGTGACTTACATGTTGAGTTTAGTTGAGTGCAGGTAGCTGAAAGCTATGAGGATAGATTTTGATCACATATAAATTGAGTAGTATGCTCAATAGCGCTCGTATAAGGTGGCCTATGCGAAAATATGAATTTTTCGGTTTTGAAATTTTGTTTTCCGACCATGTGGTCGATGTATATATATTATTTGTTCCTGCATTATCGCAGATGTCACTCCTTACAGGGGAGACTCTGCCGAATTTTTCCTGGAATTTAGAGTGTTAGAATTTTTTTAAAATTTATGTTGATGATAATATATTGGTTTTCAATTTGAAACAAATTAGATTCAAAAAATTAATGGGATTTATAACATTTTTCCTACCTTAGTAATTTAGGGGACGAAATTCTTTTAAGGGGGAAGAATGTAATGTCCCGCATTTTTGATAATCATAAATTTAAATTATTTGATTATTTTAAATATTGATTTGAAATATTAATGGATTTTTAATATTCAATTCGTTTATTAAATCGAAGTTTTGACCTTAAGTTTGCATATAATATAAATCGAGCTAGTAAATGGCACGGTAGTTCATAATTTGCGATTTGAACTTTAACTAAATATACCGGATCCGATATAAGTCAGAATTTTGTGAAATAAGAAACGTTGGAATCTTGTTGATTATAATTTTCATATCGAAGAGAAAAATCTAGATTTCATGTTATAGATGGTAAGTTATGTCCAAATCAAAATTTGAAATAGTCGCTATGGAAATCGTTATTAAAATATAATGTTTATTTAATATATTTAAAAAGGAGATTTAAACCGTTTAACTCAAACTTGACAATATTGAGTTGCGTAAATTATATTTGGAGTTGTATACATTTTTTGTTTGGATATATATGATAAAAATAATTTATTATTATTTTATTAAATTAGTTTGGAATTTCAATTAATATTTTATTAGTATTATACAAGCGTTAAAAATATTACGAATGGTCTCAGTTTGATGAAATTAGTTTCAATGGTACCATATCGTTAAATTATTGTAAGAAAATCAAATTTCGTGGCAAACCGATGTTGTATGTGACTTCGGTAGCCAAAAATGTCTCTGTTTCTATTTAATTGTTTAGATTATTTAGACAGGGGTAACTTTTAACAAATAAACGACTGGTCAAACAAACTCCAAATTTAGCAAAACCGGATTCATTGTGTCCGTTAGGAATAGGTCTAGTAAAATGTCAAAGTTTCATATTTTTTGGATTTTTATGTAATAATAGGGATTTTACATGCTTGATTTTTCATCGATAATTGTAAAGGGCTTTTCACAAACGACCTCAGAATTTGACGGAACCTATCTCATTGGGTCCAAAATATTTTTTTATGTTATGATTACCTTTGTTTGTCAAAAACGGAGGTCGTATAAGTTGATGTTTTGCGAAAACTTGCCGCATGAGTTCATATATAATAAATTAATATTTTAATCATCCCTTATCCTATATAAACACATACGAGATGGTCAAATGCCCTAAAACTTTGGTTGTACGGTCAACCCTTCTGCCTGCATCATTTTTCAATGAACCAGAAAAATCCAATCTTTTATCTCCTAAATCTCACGATTTATACATCGTATTCGAAATCCTCCAACAAGAAAAACGTTGTAATTGATGAGATATAAACTTTGGATGGTGATGATTTTATTTCGTTCAGCATCATGCCCAGAGTCGGTCGATGAAGCCTCTCCGTTCTAAGGAAAATTGGAGGAGGAGGAGGACAACATCGAGTTGGCCATCGTTCAACGTGGTGGAGGAGGGAAGTACATCAGAGGTTCTGGTGGCCTGGGATCGACGTTTGAGAAAGTGATGGGGCAGCAGCAATACTTTTCTCGGATCGAGCCTTTTGAAGTGGAGAATGAGAAGCGGGTTTCACAAGTTATAGAAGGAAATCCATTGTCTAGCTTGGCTAACCAATATAAACCATATTTAGTTAATATTTAATTATGATAAAAGGGGTTTGGTGTGTTTTGTACTGACACCAGTCTCTCTAATAGAAACGTAACGTGTGTGCCATGGTATCGAATTGCAACATGGTTCGAAAGTTTGAGTACAAACTGTATGGCTTGGTTTATAAATCATAAAAGTAATCAATTTTTAGTAATTAAGATATTATTAATCTTAGATTAGGTTAACTTATCATGTTATAATTGTTAAATGAAGTAGGTAAAATTCGTTACAGCGTGTGCGCCAAACAGAGCAGCAAATGGAAGAATCACGTAGGCTAGTTTGATTCCTAACAAAGTAAGTAGTATTATTAATTTCTTTATTAAAGAGTTGATTATATAATTAAAACCATATATATTAAAATGTTTATAAATCATTCATATATTATCAGAATTGGATGAGATAAGGGACGTTGGACTTGCATTGACAAATACTACATTGTGGAACTGGAATCGTAAGAACCGGAAGTTGCTGATATTTTTAATTTAAATTAAACGTATGTTTAATTTAATTAAAAACCCACCGTTCAAACAACAGAATAGAATCAAGGTGAGTTAAACTCACTCAGTTTTCCTTCCCACTTATATTTCATATAAGTAGGATTTTTATTGTGTGCTAAGGATGCTAATTACTTGTTGTATGTTGAATGTTTACATATATGTTGACTGAATTGACTAAATTCCATGATTAGTTAAATATAAATAGAAACCAATTAATTTTAACGATTATTTCCAAACGAGGTAACTTACCTTGTTGGTCACTTTTTATAAAACAAACGTGTTTAAGTTAATGAATTATTTCAACTGGTTGAATTGTTTATTATTCATTATTTACTGTTTTATAAATAACCAGTAAAATCGAATTGAGTGATATTATTTGAATTAGCCTATTTGGATGTAGAGAAGAACACGTTGGAGGAATCCAACCGGATTCCTCAAATATATTAAATGTTATTTATTTTCATATTGTCATTATATGAAATATTTAAACCCATCTGTTTAGATGATTGATTTGATTGTTGACCATTGACCTAAAATTCAACAAATGGTTTTGTTTTAACCAATGGGGAGTATTGGTTGAGTAATTGGCAATAGTTGGCGTAAAAATCAATCGTTTTGAAGTATTGATTTGCCGTCAGGTAAATCGATAAAAAAGAAGTTATGAAATTTATTTTATAACTGAATATAGCTTTTTAAATATATGATTTAAAAATGAAGTTTACAAAAAAAGAAATCAGCCACGTGCGAAGCACGTGCTTCATCAAAATTATTAAATGATTTATAATTGAGATTAATTGTTCTTAAGAAACAATTAAAAAGGGATTATATTATTATTTATTTAATATTAATTGTAGTAAACGATATTACTTAAATTAATTTATTAATTATTTTAATTGAAGAGACGAGTTAAAGTTGATCAACGAGTTAATCATGTTTAGAGTTACTCAAGCCAAATGTTTTAATTGAAACTGATTATTTAATTAAATTAGTTTGTGCCAATTAGAAATGAAATAATTTAGAATATAGTTGTTTAACTTAAATAAGATTTTAAAAAGGAGTTTAATACCGATTCTAGTTAATGATGAAGTAAATTATTATTTTAATAATTATTTAAATAATTACTTCTTAAATGACATACATTTAAGTAAGTAACCGATTTTGAAACTGAATATGGTTGAGTTTGGAAAAGAGATTATAAACGAGTTTTCGATATAAAACCCGAGTTTTATAACGGAGTTATAAAAGGAATTATAATTGCATACGATGGTTTAAATAAATATTTACTCAACATTTGAAATAAGATGGAAAAGGGAAATCGAGATAAAAAGGGATTTATATGAAACTTGAGATTTTATAAATAAAATTTAGGAAAAGAAATGAGAAGTCAATGTGTGATTTGAATTGGCAATGCTTATGATGGAATTATGTAAAATGGTCGAAATTGAAATGTGATTTTCAAAAAGGAACAATTTAAAAGGGATTTGGATTTGAGTTTGGTAAAGGTATTAATAATAGTTATAAAATGAACACTTTGAAAGAAGTTAAGGTTAGAAAGTGATTTTTATTAGGCAATTAATTAATCAACAAATTGAGTAATAATAAGTTATATTCAAAAAGAGATATAAAGTAAGAAGGTTTTTTGAACCAAACTTTTAATAAAATAGTTTAACGAGGTTGGATGATGCTAAAATGAATATGGGTTTTTGAATTACAACTCATATCTATCTTAAGATAAGAACGTTTTTGATTAAGGTCTGAGAGATAAATAAATACCCCAACTTGAATGACTTCAAGATTATCTGAGGATGATATATGTTGTATTGGGAAAGAGGTTAAGAACAAATTTATTATTTCCAGATGAGAAATAATAACGCAATGTAAATTGCAAGGTCTGATAATATAAAATGATATTTCCAAAGTAATGGAAATAAAAAGATTCAAGAATATAAAATGTGATTTCCAAAGTAATGGAAATAAAGAATTCCCAAAATAAAGGACATAAAGAAGAGTGCGTGAAAATATAATGATATTTTCGGATTAAAAGGGGAATGAAAAGTATTGTGTTGAAACTAGTTAATCAAAAATAATAAGTGTTGGTTTTGTTTCCAAATAATGAAACCAAAGGGATTCGCAACATTATTTTACGAATGTTAAGATGAATTGATTTTCCCAATCATAGATAATAAGAAATGATATAGGAAATGTTTGAATTGATAATAGATTAGAAAATTGATTATGATGATAAGATATTTTCCTAAGCATTAAAATAAAATAGTTTAAGAATAATCTTATGTTTAATAAGAAGTGAAAAGTTATACTCGTAATATGAAACATTTAAAGAGTTTTAAATTAACCTTCGTTAATTGTTTTTAAAGGCCAATTATGCCGAGTACTGAATCAGTAAACTTATTTTATTTATTTTGTTTATTTGATAGTTAAATAACCGACTATTAAATCTGGACAATACGATTGTTGGTATGGAAAGACTGGGATCGAATTTATATTCGAAAACCATTCCGAACCAGCAAATACGTGAAGATTGAAGACGGAGCAATCGAAGACCGTGGATCTTCATAAGAGGAAGGATTACTTTTCGAATATTCTCTGTGTTGCAATGCAGAGGTATTCTGATGTGATTCGGTCATTGTTGGGATTTTGTAGATTTCAAGGACTACTCGCTACTGATTCTTGGGGTGACACCTATATAGGATGTGGTAGGAGGGTGCCTTCGGTTCATCCTATTCCTGGATGACTTGTACGGACGAGTGTTTAACAGAATATTTCCAAAGGAGTCACGTACATTAATTTTTACAAACGTATTTCTGTTGGTGGCGGAGAAGCCTGTATACCTTCTCTTAGCTAAACAACTAGAGTATTTTTGTAGACGTCAATTAAGTGATATCCAGCGGATCTGACGATGTGGCATTCAAAGTGAATGGTGTCCGATATTCAAAAGAATTAAATAATAATATAATAATGAGTAATTAATTAATTAATTTGGACCTCAAGCCTCTTCAACCGGGAAGCGGTATTAAATCAGGTAGGTCGCATGGCTATATGGGTCGCACCTATCAAAAGGCTATATTCATTACCTGATCTGGTGAAATTAAATGCCTTCGGTTGTCCCTTTATTTTATTTGTATGCTATCGGTTCGGTTGGTTGGCCCCCAACTATGGTAATGATAAATTCGGTACTCTCATGCGAAGTGAGGGGCCGGTCATGTTTAGCCGGGGTTGCAAGATGTTCTTGTTGAATCCTCAATGTATTCATCTCCAGAGGTACATTGTCGGAAGGTGGTTCTGTACCCTTCCATAGTTGGAAATCCATTCTCCAATAAGCACCTGCGGTTTTGATTGTATACTATATTTGTAGAGCTGAGGTGCAAGCATTCTGCTAGATTTCTATTTACTTGATATTAGACATTATTATAATATCAAACGATATATGATTTCAAAAACGATTTGGGTTATAGTAAGGTAAAAAGCGTCCGTATTTATGTGTGGAATTGGTCTTATTATTATTATCCTTTCTTTCAAAAAGATTTTAACTTAAAAATCAAGTTGGATATTACCCATAAACTTAGTGTGTTTTTCTCAATCTGGTTCACCAGACTGATCCGTGCATTTGTAATGCTCGGGTTAAACCAGGCTGTACCGGTTTAAGTTATCAGATGCAGTGAAGAGACAAGCTAGAAGAACCCAGACGTATGATATATGTTTATTCCGCTGTGTGTTGTATATGAGGACAGATTATTCTAATTATCCAGATGTGTTGAGGTACTCTGATGATTGTAACTTTTATTTCAAGCTCTCTATAAAGATTTGTTTCTATATTATATTTTGTTCCGCTACGATGTAAGACTCTAATTCTGTGTTCATGTTTCTTCTTCTTCTATTCTAAAATTTCTTTCTTTCTTATCTCATCCTCTATATTCTTTCTTTTAACTATCTGCTTTTCGGTGCAATTTGGTTTGGACATGAGTTGTGATTGTCATTCCAAAGGGCACGGGAAAGTCAGTATGTTACAATATGTATGTGTCCTTAAAGAATATTTGAAGTTACATGTTCTTAGATGATGTTTTATGAAGTAAGAATTGAAGAACACACCCGAAAACAAGAATTGAAGAGTAATTAAAAGTTACGCACCATAAAGGTAGTTGTATGAAGTAATAAATTAAGAAATGAAGAACACCCAACACTTAGAATTACTTCAACTGTATCTTTGTGATGATTAATTTGAGGAGACCGAGATTAAATTTTGGGTGATTCCTATCTTAAATTCACCTCTAATTAATTACACATTTCAAAGCATCGTGGATTAAAGCTTGAAGATTTAAGAATTATGGAGATTGAATGAAGGGTTGTTGTCATTGATCCTCGGAGGATTTTTCCCATATATGAATTAACAATGATTTTGCATTTAGATCTTCGTCAGTTTGTCCAAACCCAAGATGAATCTGACATTGCATTTCTAATACATGTTTGTAGATCTCTACGAGTGTACATTTGTTAGTTGTGGAGAAGACAACTTCTGTTAGCTTAACACCCTTCTCTGAGAAGTACAAATTCAGGGGTTGTACTTTCTTGGAAATCAGCCATGTGTGTTGAACTTGGAAATATGGCATTCAACGTGAAAAATGTGCTTGAAAAAAAGGTAATCGTTGACCTCTAAGCCTCATCAATTGATGTTGGCATAAGTCGAGCACGCAGTGAGGTCAATTTGGGTAACACCCATAAGAAGATGTTTATCACCTATCTAGATTACTCATTATATGTCGAGTGGTGGTGTATGCTAAGAGGCATCGAGTGATTAGGTCAATTGCGACTGGGATGATAATGTATTCGGGCTGTGCACCACTAGAGGAAGAGGTTTGTGTAATTGTTCCGACCTTGCCCGTTATGCGGATGAGAGTGGTCATTGGTACATCCCATCTGGAGGTGTACTATTCGGAAGGTAGTTTGTTACCTTACCATTGTATGGAAATCCATTTCCCCAATAGCTACGTATTCTATTGTAGAGCCCATAAAGGGTGTGTAATTTAGTTAAAAACATTTTCGCATACTTTTATAATTTATCGGAAATGTGTTTTATCCCACAAGTCATTAAAAATAATATCAGGCAATTTTGAAGTAAAATGATTTGGTTACCATAAGGTGAAAACTCATTCCATGTTTATGTGTGGTCATGGTCTTATGGAATATCTTTTATTTCAAATAAAGAAATTTAACTTTCTCACACCAGTCCCATGACTGGCCCAGAGTTGTTTTCTCTTAAACTTTGGGTGCTACTATTTTCTTCGGCCAGCCTAATAGTTCAGATTTGACTTGGAATAATCGGATGGAGCTTAGAGATGAAGAATTCAAAGATAGCCATCTTTTCCTTAGTATTTTTAGCAATTGTAAGGACATGATCTATAAATTTCTAAGCTTATTTAATTTCACTCTGATAAATAAGATAAGAATTTCTATTGTAATGATTTCAAATGATAAATAAATTTATATTTTTCCGCTATGGAAGATTTTGATGTTTCAACTTTCTTACTCCTTTCTTTCATCCCACAAACATTTTGCTTCTCCAGCACTTGATTTTACGTCACCTGAATACCGTGAATGTATTAGTGGCGATTTCCGAGGATCGACGAAGTGTTTGTTTGAGGACTATTTTGAGCTATAATATTGATTTGGTCTTGAGAGTAATAATGGGATAATACTTCTTTTATTTATGGAGTTTGAGTTTCTAAAGGGAAGATGATTTGGATACTCGACATGCACTATTCTAGTAGTAGCACGGATGGGAACATGAATTGACTCTCATTGCATGTCCTTTTCAAAATAATCCACTAAAAATTCCTATGCTTCATCAGCTGTTTTAGACATAAATTCTCCTCTGCACATAAATTCTAGTTGTATTCTAGTATGATAGTTCAGCTCTTCATATGCAAATTGACACATGTGGTGTTTAGGGATTGCATGATGAGGACAACTATGCATTAATTAATTGAATCTCTCAAAATATTTTGAAAAAATTTCCTCTCATTTTGAGAGAACTGATTTGTTTTAGTTCTTATTTTTAAAGTTCTACTGAATGGAAAAAAACATTTTATTAATGCCTTGAAAAATTAATCTGCTCTTCTTATTGAACTTTTTGAAAGTGAATTTAACCTTCATTTAGTACTTTCAAGTAGTGTGAATGGAATTAGAATTAGACTTATTTTGATTGATTCATTAGATAACCATTGCATTTTAGTTGTAGACGCATACAATTTAAATTCATTAAGAAACTTGCAACGTCCCAAAATTTTAGCGATTTAATAAATAATTTATTTAATTATAATAAAATATTGGTTTCAAATTTGGATAATATTTTCAAGGTGTATTTTCATTTTAATTTGTAGAATTTTTCTATAACTTTTATTTTGGATAATAAATAACATTTTGTTTGAAGTATTTTATGCCCTTTATCAACGATTTTGGGATTTCACAAAATAAGTTAACATGTCTATTTATTATATTTTGGGATTGTAGCGCACCGCTCGACATGATCGTAGTTTTATTTTTGTCTGTAACCCTCCATAAACAAACTTTTACGTAATGAGGTATACAAAAGATTACAACTAAATATGAAGCACAATTTTATTACATCTGCTTGGCTTATTAAGTAGTCAAAACAAATAATCTAATAAAAATGTCGAAATTATGGGAGTTAGTACATTAAACCAACACATACAGCTATTTATTTTTAAGAACTAACTAGCTTGATGAGCCTAAATACAATAAGCAGGGGAAAACATTATATCTTTAACCATCAATAAATTTAACCAATAGAAAATAATAAAAATAAATGAAATGAAATATATTAAATTTTCATTCCTTTACTCTCAATTCTTGTACCCCATCTTTTTTAAAACGCAGGCTCCCTTCAAATAACCGCATCTTACCCTGTATGCTACAAGCTATGACAAATCTAGTTTCCTTTTAAATAAGACTACAAACCTAAATGGTAGGGGACGTACACACTACCACATCCTAATAATCGGCTATGAAGTTTTGAAATTGTATATATATAGTAACCCAATCTGTCCTTTTTCTTCTTCTAAAACCAGTAGCCGAGCCATTTATAATGGCTTTCAATTTTTTTCGAAATCATATCACATCTAGAAATCATGAAAAAATACATGTGAGATGTCATATGATTATCTTCAACCTCATGTGAATCTTCTTTGGTTCGAACATCATTTTTTGTCACTATAAATCATACAGTTCGTGCGTATGGTTCGATGTATCGGGTAAATGAAGAAGTGTTGGGTCATGATGAGTTCGGTTTTGAATTCAAGAATGTAAGTCGCACCTGATGTGTAAACTTAAGAGAGGTTGGTGCTAAAAAATGTCGTTCGTTCTCTGAAGTGGCTGCGCAGGCGAGTAGCGAAGTGCTTTAATGGAGGATAGATTTGTGTTTACAGAATAAAGAAGGTTCGGGTGTGGAAAATTCTTGGGTTTTGGTGTAAATGGAGTTTGCTAGTTCTTGGCTACAACGAATACATGCTAAGCGACGTAAGAGATTCTTGCATGCAAGTGGGATGAGATATATATATATATATATATATATATATATATAAAGAAGGGAGAAAGATGCTTTATTTTTTGGATTTCATGAAGGGAAGACGTGGATTGAAGCATGAAAAGTTCATAGGAGTGGGAAAATATGTCTCAGGAGCTTGCGACAGATATTATGGGAGGAGAAGGGACAGTTAAACAGGTTAGAGGGAGGATGTCTGGATAGGCCGAGAAGAAAAAAGAAAAAAAAGTAGGAGCCCAATTAAAAAAATGATTCGTAATATGCGGAAATGACTGTAGAATGCAAATGGAAAGAAATAACGCCTTGGGGAAGACAGTCCTGAACATGAAGAGTCAGGTAGGTTTTAGAATGGGGAATGGGCCAATATCAACAAACGTAAGGCCCAATTATATATTTAAATAATATAAGGTTTAGTTTATATAAATAGCGTATAACTTATAAATTATATAGCTTTTCTATATGTTAACAAAATCTGACAAATTTGGTGGCGCTGGAATCGTATGATCATAGGCTACACAATGTAACCAGCTTGGAGCGATTAGGAGATAGTTACAATTTTAGGCGAGATAAAATTCCTGTTTGAAAACAACCGACATTAATCGTTATTCAACTATTAAAGACTAAGGTGAGTAAAATCACTAACTCTATCAAGTTTTATAATACTATAAACATTATTTAATATTGATAAATAAGTATTAAATGTTGTGTGATGGTTGTTTTGATGATTTACAAATAAATTGGTTAATAGTTATATATATATATATATATATATATGAAGTCGTTGGTTAAATACTAATTCTATTTTTTTAAATATTGCATATGGATATGGAATTAGTGTTATCTATGTGACTGACATATGCGGATGTAGGGAAACTGGTTGGAGGGATTCGACTAGATTCCTCAATAATTATATTGTTGTTTTCCATATATTGCATTATATGATTTGACAAATAATCTATGATTGATTATTGTGCATTTGGGATGTTTGAACAACATTAACCTGAAATAATTGGTATTTAAATACCGTAAAATATATTGACAAAGAATCTGGGGTTATAAAAAGGAAAAATCTATATTTAAATAGAATATGAATTTCAATTGGCTAGAATATATAACTTATTTTAATTATATAAAAACAAGTATTTTAGTTTATAAACGATATTTATAAATGAAATGAAATTGTTATTATGAAATAATATGGGAAGTAAATTTTAAAAGAGAAATGCGAAATCGTTCAAAAGAAACGACGAAATTATTTCGATGTTCGCAATATGAATAGAAATAAATAATTCCATAAGGATTTATAATTATAATTCGACGAGGTCAGATGTTATTAAAGTAAATTATTTTTAGAAATTGTATATTATATAATTCAAAATCTGACAAGGTAATTAATATTTGGTTTAAAATAAATAATCTATAATTGGATACGGAATTCAGATAAGTTATAAAATTAATATATAATTAATCAGAAGTATACTTATAAATGGAGTTTGAGAAGTGGAATGGGAATATGAATTTATAAATAACTCGATAAACATGATTTGAACCTGTAATGGTATTTATGATTTAAATCAAAATTTGATATAATAAAATGAGTCCATATTTCTATAGAGGAATAATATTCATGTTTTAAAGTGAATAATGATTTAGAAGCAAACGTTTTGCGGATTAAATGAGTTATACAAGGAAATTGGTAAATATTTGAAGTGATAAATTCAAAAGTGAATATAGAAATTGAGTTGACTTGAAACGGTGAATTTATTTCGAAGTTCAGAACATCAATCGAATAGAGAATAATCAAAAGAAGATTATAAGTTGAAATTCAATTATATCGAATTTAGGAAGGTACTATTTACTTTCCGTTTTAATTAATATATATAAAATTAATTAAATATTATTTATTTATTCTAAATAAAGAAACAAAGTTTTATTTTAAATATTTTGGAAGTAGGTATTATAACGCTATCGTTATAATCAATGTTTTATACAACATTCATTCAAATCTATATAAACGGATTTTGGAAATGTTTTCCAAATATAACCAGAGATGTTTTCTAAGTATAGAAAATGAAATGATTTTGAATTTAAGAATGGAGTTAAAAAAATTAGAAACTGACTGGAGATCAGTTATGTTGAATGGCTTTTTGAGTATCAATTTGATGTTGGTTTCGGCCTTCGGGTTGATATTTAGGGACTTGTTCTCTTACTAGTTTACGTTTAGGGACTGATGAATGTGAAAGATAGTGATGCGTAAATAAGATATGGAAATCTTTTCCAATGTTAATAATGTATATTTTTGAAATATGGTAAATAAGGAGTGTGAATATATGGAAATGTTTTTCCAAAAAATCGCGAGAGGCTAAGCTAGTTGGAGAAATTTTTGGGTAAAGATATTGAAGGAAATTGGGAAATGAATAAACTGCTTATAAATTTATTTAAAAGGGATTAGTGTTAGTTGATGGTTGATCGATATAATTTCCATTTGGAAATAAGATCGTTATTTGTATGGATGTTTTCCTTTGATAATTAAATAATCGACTATCAAGGTTTTTGACCATTTTTAATTGTCAATACGGGAAGACCGAGATCAGATTTATTTCTGAAAACCACTCCGTATGGGAATAAGCTTTGCGAACCAAATATGCCAAAGAGGATTGAAGACGGAGTTTATGCCAGGGCTGTTCTGGCGATCCTAGGTAGAAATTGCCTAAGATGGATTTACAGAATAGTGCCTTAGGTTTGTCCAGTCCCAGGACAACTTGTACGGACGAATGCCTGACAAAGTTTATCTAATAGATTGTAATAACCCGAAAATCTGAGCCAGTTTAAAATTTTTATTTTGGCAATTTTAGCGAATTTTGAATATTTAAAATGGATTATTTTAAATAATATCGACGGGAAAATTTATTTTGAATAGAATTCGATGTATATATTATATACGTCGTCGTTAGAATATAAATATTTATATATAATTATAAATAGAATTGAAAATGGCGTGGTAGTTCGATAATTCGATTTCAAACTTCAATTGAATGTACCGGGTGCAAAACAATCCGGATTTTAGTGAAACCAAAAACATTAGGATCTAATTGATAATATCTTTCCAACGAATCCGAAAAATCGAGATTTCATAGCGGGAATCAAAAGATATGTCCAGTTGAAAATTCTGAGTAGTCGCTATGGAATTCAGGCCCTTAAAAATAGATATTTTGCAAACGACCTCGGATTTCGACGAAACCACTTTTGTTGGGTCCGTGATGTCAAATTATTGCTAGGTTTCAAATTTCATAATTTTTCGAATCAATATGTGAGCGTGGGAAAGGAAAACGTGTTTTGACCATTTCAGTTGATTTTAATCGACTGGAAAATAGCCATTTTTCCAACGGTCTCAGAATTCGACGAAACTAGTTTTGTTAGGACCGTATCGTCAATACGAAGCTAGAAAATATTTTTCGGGAATTTTCAGAGTTCGTATGTGACCCCGGTAAATTGAAATGCGCGTTCAAATTCAATATATAGAGTTATATGTTGATTTTGACGAAAACTGATCGAGACGATCGAATCAGCCTACGATACGTATCCCATTGTGTTCGGAATGGGGGTGAAACGCTATAGACGACAGGCGGTGGGCCTCGTTTAGAGGTCGTATGTAAAAGTCAACTTTTTGAATTAAAAAATTAAATAATAATAATAAAAAATATCTTCATCCCCTTAACCCGCTGGCCCCCCTCTCGTTTTCATTCCAGAATAAAAAAATAGAGCGACGGAAAGGGGGGGAAACCCCTATCGCCCATCACCGCCGCCGCCAGAGGTGGCGCAGCCCCCCCTGCGCCGTCCTCCTCCCCTTCTCTTCCTTGACTGCGACGCCCGAAGACCCCCCCTTTTATCTGGCGCGCCGCCTGCCTTGGGCGCCTCCCCAATCGCCACCACCTCCTCCTCACCCCCTTCCGCCGTTACCTCCTCCCTCCATTTCCCCTAAACCCGAAACCCCTGAAACCACTGACCAAGTTGACCCCCTATCTCCAGTAAACGCAGTGAGTCTCCCCTCACCTTTTTCCTCTTTTATTTTATTTTATTTATCTTATTTCATTATGTAAGGGCATTGTTCTGAAATTAAATGTGATTTCAAAACTGAATTAAGATCGTATTTTTAAACATAGAAAGATCATATTTTTAAACATAGAAAGATCGTATTTTTAAACATAGAATGATCGTATTTTTAAACATAGAAAGATTGTATTTTTAAATATAGAAAGGTCGGATTTTTATTGTTGAAATGGCGAAATATTTATTTTTGAAAAGGAGAAATCTTTATAGTTGAAAGGGCGAAATCTTTATATAGATGATAACGAAGTAAAAATATGATTTTTATATATTGATAACGAAGTAAAAATATGATTTTTATATATTGATAACGAAGTAAAAATATGTTTTTTATATATTGATAAAGAAATAAAAATATGATTTTTATATATAACATCAAAGTAAAAAAATATGATTTTTATATTTTTAAAGTATTAAAAATATAATCTTTATTAAGTAGAAGTAGTAGAAATATGATTTTTGTTTATGTAGAGAATTAAAAATATCATCTTTGTGTATGTAGCAAAATAAAAATCTGATTTTTATTTTATATACGTTGAAATAAAGTGGTGATTTTTATAATGATGAAATCTATATTTTTATAATGATGAAATCTATATTTTTATAAAGGCGAAATCTATATTTTTATAAAGGCGAAATCTATATTTTTATAAAGGCGAAATCTATATTTTTATAAAGGCGAAATCTATATTTTTGAATTGGAATTTTTATCTATATGACATCGTAGTAAAAATTCGATCTTTATATATTGAATAGCATAGTAAAAATTCGATCTTTATATATTGAATAGCATAGTAAAAATTCGATTTTTATATATTGAATAGCATAGTAAAAATTCGATTTTTATATATTGAATAGCGAAGTAAAAATGTGATTTTTATATATGTAGTGGCTACGGACAATGAAGATGAAAAAGATGCGATAACGATGAAGATTTCTATAAAAGAAGTGTCGTGAAGTTGGATAGCTATTGGTGAGAACTTCCCACTCTTCAATTTCTTTCTCTAGTTATATATATATATATATATATATATATATATGTATATATATATATATACTAGGATGCAGAAGGTGCTTAGCAGCACCCGACACCCGTCATCCACAGACCATGGATGGCTTGTTTGTTTAATTGTTTGGTTGTGTAGTTGGTTAGAATTTGGTTCGAATTGAATTGTTTGGTGAAATGAAATTGATTTGATTGATGTGTGAATGGCGTGGGCCTTCACTAGACCGGGGATAAGGCTAGGCCTTGTCCCGTTTCTAGTATCGTGCAGTTATGCCGCCGAAATTTTCTAAAATATGTTAGAAAAATAAAAGTATCATTTTTATTTTGTAAATGAACTGAATAGGAATTCATGTGTTGAAATAAAATATATTATCGTTAAAAATATAATTTTTAACGTGAAAGTGAATAAATAAATATTTATAAACAAATCGGCCGATTTGTTTATATACACTGATTTGACTGATATTGATTGGGTCGATAAATTTTACACATCGCCCAACTGCACAACTAAAATCTGTGTTTGATTGTTTGAAACCCCACACGGGTGTTGGGATGAAATTTGAAGTTCACTCATCCTGATTGATTAAATATGTCGATCGATTGATTGACAGGCTGTTATAAGCGTTAGATATCTATATTTGATGCTTATACGGTGTAGTGCACTTTGGTTGATGGTTGATTATTTTTCAATGCTATTATATACATGTGTTGTATGGAATCCATATAATTAACATTATATGGTGATTGATTGGGCCTCATTCCAATCGGGAAAATAATGAATATTATAAAAGAAGATTCATGCGTTGAATATAAAAATAGTCATGTGTTGACGATGTTCCAGAGTTGAAAATATTTATGAGTTGAGTAAAATATTTTAATAATAAAATTCACATCTTTATCATATTTAAAATTAGAACTACTTTACGGTGGAGTCTAATTAAAATCAAACGATAGATACCTTAGTTTTATAAAATATTTTACATAACAAAAATAGTCGTGTGCTGAAAGAAATATAAATTCATGTGTTGAATAGAATAAATATTCATTTGTTGAATAGAATAAAGAAGTTTTTGAAAAATATAAAGCCGTGTGGATTAGAGATGCGCTATTTTGACGTGAACGATATTTATATCGATTTTATTCGTTTTACAATGAATATTGAAAAGTGATTTCAAAATCTAATATTTTGAAATGAAATTCAAATTGAATTAGATAAAAATTGAAATTGAAATTTTATTGAATCAGTTTGAAATGAATTCGAATCGAATAGAAAATGAATTCGATTCGAATCGAATAGAAAATGAACTCGATTCGAATTGAATAGGAAACGAATTAGAATTTGAATTGAATTGAAACGAATTTGAATTCGAATTAAATAAAAAAATTGAAATGAATTCGAATTGAATTGAAATCAAATCGATTTGAAATTGAAGATGAAGTTGAAATTGTTTATGAAACGAATTTAAAATGATTTATAAAATATGTTTTAAAAGGAAGTCGACGAAATATATATAATATATATATTATATATATAATGGCCTGAATAGAATACGCCGCGCCGCGGCAGTTCGTGAATTTCAACCATTGACTTCGAATTGACGTTGCGGGAGATCCGACCGTTGGATTCTCCTAAAACCGGAACCGTTGGGTTCGTATCGAAAAGAGCTTTCCAATGAATATTAGAAATTTGAAATCTAACGGTTGGATTTGGAATTATGTCCAAATCAAATTCGAAAAAGGTCGCTGTAAGTGCAGTTCGATGGCCGTTGATGGAAATTGACTGTACGGGCCTTGATAAAATTATTAAAAATATCTATAATTTGTGTAAAATCATAATATATGGATTGGAAAGAACTGAGCTGGAGAATTCCACATTTGAAAGGATAAAAATAGATTTTTATCGAAATGAACTAGTTTTGAACTAGAATTAAAATCAATTTATTTTTAAATAAATAAATTGAATTTGAAAG
Source organism: Allium sativum (assembly GCA_030737875.1). Lineage (NCBI taxonomy): Eukaryota > Viridiplantae > Streptophyta > Magnoliopsida > Asparagales > Amaryllidaceae > Allium > Allium sativum. The sequence goes on along the minus strand of CM060919.1, from coordinate 559,032,058 downwards.
TGACTTTAAAAATAATCAATATTCCCAATACGTGGATTGGACTGGAGTTGAATCGAAATTATCTTCGGAATATTTCGATGTTGGATTTCGTGACTATACAGATATTGTTATGGGAATTTGAAAGATATATTTTATATCGTTATTTCCAATACGATATTTGTTGGTTTCAGAATTCGATATTGAATATAAGCCGGTATATTTTCTATTCAGAGCCTTGTATTTAATATCAAATGTGATTTGCGTTTGTTGTGAATCGTGTTTTAGATGACATTGGTTCTTTAACCCAGTTAAAGACAAGATATTGATTTTTGAAAAGATTAAAACTAAGTGGAGTTTTAATGAATTTTTAATCAGATTGAAATGTGAATTGATAATTTAAATTATCAAATCTGAAAGGTGATCGAGAATGGAGTGCCACCAGTTTTGCTCCAAAGCGATAGTTAAATCTTTAAATAGATTTGAACGTGGAATGGTAATTAATTTTACCGATAACACCGTGGTGTTAGATATGGAGTATTACCTGTTTTGCTCCATGGGATATATAGGTTGGGATTGGGAAATAAAATAAATAATTACTTCGGTGTGGTTCGCTAATCCCGACTAGTTTGAAATGATATCCAAAGGAAGATTATAGAATAAATTTAGAAGAATTTATCTTGGATAAAATTAATGGGAACATTTCCCTAAGAATGTGATTTTGTGAATAAAAGAATATTCTGAATTGGAATGAGGCGTTTTTTGTGTTTGTGTAACATTCATTTATTATATACGTGGGTTATTCAGAAAGGTCGGGTTTATACCCATTCTGAATAACCGATTCGACGAGATGTCGAAGATGAAGACGGTGGTTGAAGACCGGAAGTCTTCACATCGTTTGGGTGATTACTGATGATCTTGATTGGGCTGTACACCCAGGATGAGGGAATCAGTTGGTGATCGTCCAGACGTACTTGGAGATGGATGGATATGCGAGGAAAGTGCCTCCGGTTTCGTTCAGACCCAGAACGAACTTGTAAATGGATTGTGTGTCTGACATTGGATTTTATTCTGTGTTGATTGATCTCTATTAAATATACATCTGTTTGTCGGCGGAGAATTTATTCTCTTGCTTAACGCCCTTCTCTGAGACGTACGAGCTCAGAGGTTGTATATCGATGGACATCGGTCGCATGGAGTGAATTGCCAGTGTGGCACGCATAAGTGGCAATTGATCAAGGCTTCTGTTGAAAAGCAAAGTCTTGTGGTTGATGATCAAAGCACGGCCTGTGTGGCGTAGCTTTGTGTATAACGTGAATTCGCGAGCCTCACACCTCGGTATGAGTCAAAAACGGGATAGTGACTGCAGGGAGAGCACGATGTTTCTTTCTAGCAGTGACCTACCAGCCCTGACATTTATATACTTTTCACCTGTGTGGTTGTTGGATACGAGGCGCCTCAGATATAGGTCTGTAAGGACCGGGAAACGTGTGTTCAGGAATTGCCAATCCTCAAAAGTAAGAGAGGACCGGCCCTGAAGATCCAAGGATCATAGTGGGGTCCTGGGACATTTGCTAGAGTGTCTCGAACGCGGAGAGGAGCTTGCCCCTTGCCTCGACTCATGACGGAAATCCAATTTCCAATACGTGATAGTGCTGTTTCATTTGTAGAACCTAGTATGGCGACATGATATATGGTACCCATGCCGTCTATGATTGATATTTATGATTGAAATTGTTTTGACACTATACACTTATAATAGTATCAAATGATTTGTTTTAAACGTACCAAGCATGTTTGGCTATTATAAGGGAAAACCCTATCCTCCGGCTTGCGTTGCATTGTGTGATGGGACCTGGGTCTTATAATAGCTTCATTTTTCCAAAGAGCATTGTGTTGTTTTGTTATATGCACTAGTATTCTTGGGAGGAAACCCGTTCCGTGTTATACGGCGTGGTCCCTTGAATTACTCTCTTTTAAAGTAAAGTTTTAAATAACTGTTTTAGTTCTCACACCAGTCACATGACTGACCTGGAGTTTATTGTTTTAACCTAAACTCAGGGTGCCCCTATTTTCCGCACGGGCAGCTAGTAGTTTTGGTTTTGCAGATTTATATTCACAGGGTCCTGATTAACAGTTGGAACGATGCTCGGAAAGCTCTGTATCCGTGTATCACTTTCAGTTGTATTTTGTATATTTTTCCACTGCTGTGTAATTTATTCTAATCTCTGATATTTGTCGAATGTAATTTATTCATTTATACTCTGTATATTCTTGTATCTGATGGAATTGTTGTAATAACAATGAAATGTTCTTCCGTATGCGTTCATTTGTGTGTTGTTCTCAAAGTATCCATGCTTTCCTTCATGGGGAAGTTACGGGTCCTAACAGTTGGTATCAGAGCTTTGGTTTACAGAGCTCGAGAACAAGACACATTAGAACCATACGAAAGAATTCATCAGATATTGGATTAGTAGTATCCAATTAGAATGACTCGTTAGAGATAGGATCAGTAGTATCCTAGAACGGATGTGAAGAGTATATTTTTCAAATGAAAACAATTTTGTTTTGAAAATTTAAATCGTTTTATACATATTTGATTATTTATTTATTTTGAATTTGGAAAATCTAGTATATAAAGGTTTTGCATATACGCGTCATGAACGTATATTCGAAGTTTTAATATATTAGATAGATATAGAGTCACGCTCTAGTCGCCCGGACATGGTCCGGATGATGAAGTATACCATCACCAGTATTTATTTTCGAGTGACGAAGGTATGATATCTATATATTTTCATTAGACTGGTGTGAGAACCAAAACTTATATAGCTAGAACACATTGTTGTGAATTGGCATCAAAAACATGATTTTCTGTATATATATCAAAATTATGAATTTGAAACTCTAATCCACTAATTGGTTGATGTTTGTTTATTTGTTTGCTAATTTTCAACCATTTAGCCTAATTGAATCAAATATTGAATTGTATTGAAAATTGGTCGCATTTGCTTGCATATACAAGTACTTACATTGAACAGGTCATAGCAAGGAGGCTAGAGCAGAGAATAAAATTTGTTTGCCCGACAAATAGGTACATGTTTACTATATAATTTACTATTTTGTTTGGGTGATGATGATTTTATGAGCCTATTGGCTAGCCGCTTGGCTTTTTCTTTTTCTTTTTGAGATCAGAAGGCCTTTATGGCAATTTCGGGATTTTCCCATGGCTCCCGGTGCAGGGGAGGTTATGGCGAAATTTTTCGAAAATTCCGGGTGTTAGCCAAATTTTTGAAATTTTTGAAACTTCTCAGAAACTGAAAAGTTGGAGAATGCAAGCCAGATCGAACATAGAGTTGATTAGTCAAACCACTTTCGGCATTGTTCCTTTTCAGGGACGAAAAGTTTTAAGTGGGGGAGATTGTAATAACCCGAAAATCTGAGCCAGTTTAAAATTTTTATTTTGGCAATTTTAGCGAATTTTGAATATTTAAAATGGATCATTTTAAATAATATCGACGGGAAAATTTATTTTGAATAGAATTCAACGTATACATTATATACGTTGTCGTTAGAATATAAATATTTATATATAATTATAAATAGAATTGAAAATGGCGCGGTAGTTCGATAATTCGATTTCAAACTTCAATTGAATGTACCGGGTGCAAAACAAACCGGATTTTAGTGAAACCAAAAACATTAGGATCTAATTGATAATATCTTTCCAACGAATCCGAAAAATCGAGATTTTATTGCGGGAATCAAAAGATATGTCCAGTTGAAAATTCTGAATAGTCGCTATGGAATTCAGGCCCTTAAAAATAGACATTTTGCAAACGACCTCGGATTTTGACGAAACCACTTTTGTTGGGTCCGTGATGTCAAATTATTGCTAGGTTTCAAATTTCATAATTTTTCGAATCAATATGTGAGCGTGGGAAAGGAAAACGTGTTTTGACCATTTCAGTTGATTTTAATCGACTGGAAAATAGCCATTTTTCCAACGGTCTCAGAATTCGACGAAACTAGTTTTGTTAGGACCGTATCGTCAATACGAAGCTAGAAAATATTTTTCGGGAATTTTTAGAGTTCGTATGTGACCCCGGTAAATTGAAATGCGCGTTCAAATTCAATATATAGAGTTATATGTTGATTTTAACGAAAACTGATCGAGACGATCGAATCAGCCTACGATACATATCCCATTGTGTTCAGAATGGGGGTGAAACGCTATGGACAACAGGCGGTGGGCCTCGTTTAGAGGTCGTATGTAAAAGTCAACTTTTTGAATTAAAAAATTAAATAATAATAAAAAAAATATCTTCATCCTCTTAACCCGCTGGCCCCCCTTCTCGTTTTCATTCCAGAATAAAAAAAAGAGCGACGGAAAGGGGGGGAAACCCCTATCGCCCATCACCGCCGGCCGCGAGAGGTGGCGCAGCCCCCCTGCGCCGTCCTCCTCCCCTTCTCTTCCTCGACTGCGACGCGCGAAGACCCCCCCTTTTATCTGGCGCGCCGCCTGCCTTGGGCGCCTCCCCAATCGCCACCACCTCCTCCTCACCCCCTTCCGCCGCTACCTCCTCCCTCCATTTCCCCTAAACCCGAAACCCCTAAAACCACTGACCAAGTTGACCCCCTATCTCCAGTAAACGCAGTGAGTCTCCCCTCTCCTTTTTCTTCTTTAATTTTATTTTATTTATCTTATTTCATTATGTAAGGGCATTGTTCTGAAATTAAATGTGATTTCAAAACTGAATTAAGATCGTATTTTTAAACATAGAAAGATCATATTTTTAAACATAGAAAGATCGTATTTTTAAACATAGAAAGATCGTATTTTTAAATATAGAAAGGTCGGATTTTTATTGTTGAAATGGCGAAATATTTATTTTTGAAAAGGAGAAATCTTAATAGTTGAAAGGGCGAAATCTTTATATAGATGATAACGAAGTAAAAATATGATTTTTATATATTGATAACGAAGTAAAAATATGATTTTTATATATTGATAACGAAATAAAAATATGATTTTTATATATAACATCAAAGTAAAAAAATATGATTTTTTATATTTTTGAAGTATTAAAAATATAATCTTTATTAAGTAGAAGTAGTAGAAATATGATTTTTGTTTATGTAGAGAATTAAAAATATCATCTTTGTGTATGTAGCAAAATAAAAATCTGATTTTTATTTTATATACGTTGAAATAAAGTGGTGATTTTTATAATGATGAAATCTATATTTTTATAATGATGAAATCTATATTTTTATAAAGGCGAAATCTATATTTTTATAAAGGCGAAATCTATATTTTTATAAAGGCGAAATCAATATTTTTGAAATGGAATTTTTATCTATATGACATCGTAGTAAAAATTTGATCTTTATATATTGTATAGCATAGTAAAAATTCGATCTTTATATATTGAATAACATAGTAAAAATTCGATTTTTATATATTGAATAGCATAGTAAAAATTCGATTGTTATATATTGAATAGCGAAGTAAAAATGTGATTTTTATATATGTAGTGGCTACGGGCAACGAAGATGACAAAGATGCTATAACGATGAAGATTTCTATAAAAGAAGTGCCGTGAAGCTGGATAGCTATTGGTGAGAACTTCTCACTCTTCAATTTCTTTCTCTAGTTATATATATATATATACTAGGATGCAGACGGTGCTTAGCAACACCCGACACCCGTCATCTACAAACCATGGATGGCTTGTTTGTTTAATTGTTTGGTTGTGTAGTTGGTTAGAATTTGGTTCGAATTGAATTGTTTGGTGAAATGAAATTGATTTGATTGATGTGTGAATGGCGTGGGCCTTCACTAGACCGGGGATAAGGCTAGGCCTTGTCCCGTTTCTAGTATCGTGCAGTTATGCCGCCGAAATTTTCTAAAATATGTTAGAAAAATAAAAGTATCATTTTTATTGTGTAAATGAACTGAATAGGAATTCATGTGTTGAAATAAAATATATTATCGTTAAAAATATAATTTTTAACGTGAAAGTGAATAAATAAATATTTATAAACAAATCGGCCGATTTGTTTATATACACTGATTTGACTGATATTGATTGGGTCGATAAATTTTACACATCGCCCAACTGCACAACTAAAATCTGTGTTTGATTGTTTGAAACCCCACACGGGTGTTGGGATGAAATTTGAAGTTCACTCATCCTGATTGATTAAATATGTCGATCGATTGATTGACAGGCTGTTATAAGCGTTAGATATCTATATTTGATGCTTATACAGTGTAGTGCACTTTTGTTGATGGTTGATTATTTTTCAATGCTATTATATACATGTGTTGTATGGAATCCATATAATTAACATTATATGGTGATTGATTGGGCCTCATTCCAATCGGGAAAATAATGAATATTATAAAAGAAGATTCATTTGTTGAATATAAAAATAGTCATGTGTTGACGATGTTCCAGAGTTGAAAATATTTATGAGTTGAGTAAAATATTTTAATAATAAAATACACATCTTTATCATATTTAAAATTAGAACTACTTTACGGTGGAGTCTAATTAAAATCAAACGATAGATACCTTAGTTTTATAAAATATTTTACATAACAAAAATAGTCGTGCGCTGAAAGAAATATAGATTCATGTGTTGAATAGAATAAATATTCATTTGTTGAATAGAATAAAGAAGTTTTTGAAAAATATAAAGCTGTGTGGAATAGAGATGCGCTATTTTGACGTGAACGATATTTATATCGATTTTATTCGTTTTACAATGAATATTGAAAAGTGATTTCAAAATCTAATATTTTAAAATGAAATTCAAATTGAATTAGATAAAAATTGAAATTGAAATTTTATTGAATCAATTTGAAATGAATTCGAATCGAATAGAAAATGAATTCGATTCGAATCGAATAGAAAATGAACTCGATTCGAATTGAATAGGAAACGAATTAGAATTTGAATTGAATTGAAATGAATTTGAATTCAAATTAAAAAAAAATTGAAATGAATTCGAATTGAATTGAAATCAAATCGATTTGAAATTGAAGATGAAGTTGAAATTGTTTTTGAAACGAATTTAAAACGATTCATAAAATACGTTTTAAAAGGAAGTCGACGAAATATATATATTATATATTATATATATATATATAATTGCCTGAATAGAACGCGCCGCGCCGCGGCAGTTCGTGAATTTCAACCATTGACTTCGAATTGACGTTGCGGGAGATCCGACCGTTGGATTCTCCTAAAACCGGAACCGTTGAGTTCGTATCGAAAAGAGCTTTTCAATGAATATTAGAAATTTGAAACCTAACGGTTGGATTTGGAATTATGTCCAAATCAAATTCGAAAAAGGTCGCTGTAAGTGCAGTTCGATGGCCGTTGATGGAAATTGACTGTACGATCCTTGATAAAATTATTTAAAATATCTATAATTTGTGTAAAATCATAATATATGGATTGGAAAGAATTGAGCTGGAGAATTCCACATTTGAAAGGATAAAAATAGATTTTTATCGAAGTGAACTAGTTTTGAACTAGAATTAAAATCAATTTATTTTTGAAATAAACAAATTGAATTTGAAAGTGACTTTAAAAATAATCAATATTCCCAATACGTGGATTGGACTGGAGTTGAATCGAAATTATCTTCGGAATATTTCGATGTTGGATTTCGTGACTATACAGATATTGTTATGGGAATTTGAAAGATATTTTATATCGTTATTTCCAATACGATATTTGTTGGTTTCAGAATTTGATATTGAATATAAGCCAGTATATTTTCTATTCAGAGCCTTGTATTTAATATCAAATGTGATTTGCGTTTGTTGTGAATCGTGTTTTAGATGACATTGGTTCTTTAACCCAGTTAAAGACAAGATATTGATTTTTGAAAAGATTAAAACTAAGTGGAGTTTTAATGAATTTTTAATCAGATTGAAATGTGAATTGATAATTTAAATTATCAAATCTGAAAGGTGATCGAGAATGGAGTGCCACCAGTTTTGCTCCAAAGCGATAGTTAAATCTTTAAATAGATTTGAACGTGGAATGGTAATTAATTTTACCGATAACACCGTGGTGTTAGATATGGAGTATTACCAGTTTTGCTCCATAGGATATATAGGTTGGGATTGGGAAATAAAATAAATAATTACTTCGGTGTGGTTCGCTAATCCCGACTAGTTTGAAATGATATCCAAAGGAAGATTATAGAATAAATTTAGAAGAATTTATCTTGGATAAAATTAATGGGAACATTTCCCTAAGAATGTGATTTTGTGAATAAAAGAATATTCTGAATTGGAATGAGGCGTTTGTTGTGTTTGTGTAACATTCGTTTATTATATACGTGTGTTATTCAGAAAGGCCGGGTTTATACCCATTCTGAATAACCGATTCGACGAGATGTCGAAGATGAAGATGGTGGTTGAAGACCGGAAGTCTTCACATCGTTTGGGTGATTACTGATGATCTTGATTGGGCTGTACACCCAGGATGAGGGAATCAGTTGGTGATCGTCCAGACGTACTTAGAGACGGATGGATATGCGAGGAAAGTGCCTCCGGTTTCGTTCAGACCCAGAACGAACTTGTAAATGGATTGTGTGTCTGACATTGGATTTTATTCTGTGTTGATTGATCTCTATTAAATATACATCTGTTTGGCAGCGGAGAATTTATTCTCTTGCTTAACACCCTTCTCTGGGACGTACGAGCTCAGAGGTTGTTTATCGATGGACATCAGTCTCATGGAGTGAATTGCCAGTGTGGCACGCATAAGTGGAAATTGATCAAGGCTTCTGTTAAAAAGCAAAGTCTTGTGGTTGATGATCAAAGCACGGCCTGTGTGGCGTAGCTTTGTGTATAACGTGAATTCGCGAGCCTCACACCTCGGTATGAGTCAAAAACGGGATAGTGTCTGCAGGGAGAGCACGACGTTTCTTTCTAGCTAGGGTGGTGTCAGTGACCTACCAGCCCTGACATTTATATACTTTTCACCTGTGTGGTTGTTGGATACGAGGCGCCTCGGATATAGGTCTGTAAGGACCGGGAAACGTGTGTTCAGGAATTGCCAATCCTCAAAAGTAAGAGAGGACCGGCCCTGAAGATCCAAGGATCATAGTGGGGTCCTGGGACATTTGCTAGAGTGTCTCGAATGCGGAGAGGAGCTTGCCCCTTGCCTCGACTCATGATGGAAATCCAATTTCCAATACGTGATAGTGCGGTTTCATTTGTAGAACCTAGTATGGCGACATGATATATGGTACCCATGCCGTCTATGATTGATATTTATGATTGAAATTGTTTTGACACTATACACTTATAATAGTATCAAATGATTTGTTTTAAACGTACCAAGCATGTTTGGCTATTATAAGCGAAAACCCTATCCTCCGGCTTGCGTTTCATTGTGTGATGGGACCTGGGTCTTATAATAGCTTCTTTTTTCCAAAGAGCATTGCGTTGTTTTGTTATATGCACTAGTATTCTTGGGAGGAAACCTGTTCCGTGTTATACGGCGTGGTCCCTTGAATTACTCTCTTTTAAAGTAAAGTTTTAAATAACTGTTTTAGTTCTCACACCAGTCACAAGACTGACCTGGAGTTTATTGTTTTAACCTAAACTCTGGGTGCCCCTATTTTCCGCACGGGCAGCTAGTAGTTTTGGTTTTGCAGATTTATATTCACAGGGTCCTGATTAATAGCTGGAATGATGCTCGGAAAGCTCTGTATCCGTGTATCACTTTCAGTTGTATTTTGTATATTTTTCCGCTGCTGTGTAATTTATTGTAATCTCTGATATTTGTCGAATGTAATTTATTCATTTATACTCTGTATATTCTTGTATCTGATGGAATTGTTGTAATAACAATGAAATGTTCTTCCGTGTGCGTTCATTTGTGTGTTGTTCTCAAAGTATCCGTGCTTTCCTTCACGGGGAAGTTACGGGTCCTTACATAGATCGTGCAAGTTAATATCTTCAAATATACTTACATTTGTGGCAGAGGAATTTGTTTCCCTTAGCTTTATACCTATGGTATTTTTGGGGAAATTAATTTGTGATTTGGCAGGTACAACGATGTGGCATTCAAAGTAAATGAAGATGAGATTTGTCTTAGGATTAGTTATGACCTCAAGCCTCTTCAACCGGGAAATGGTATAAAATCGGGTAGGTCGCATGGCTAAGTGGGTCGCTCCCATATTAGGGTATAATGTCACCATTTAGAGAAATTTCTATTTGTTCATCTTTCTCTTCTGTATCTCCCGAGAACGATTATGTTGGTATACCAACCGTAAGATGACAATATATTCGGTACTCTCAAGCGAAGTGAGGGGCTATTCATGTTCAGCCTGGGTTGCAAGATGTTCTTGTTGAATCCTGGTGTATTTTCTCTAGAGGTAGACTGTCGAAAAGTGGCCCCATACCATGCCATAGATGGAAATCCATTCTCCAATAAGGGCCCGTGGGTTTGATTGTATACTATGTATGTAGAGTGTGAAATGCAGGCATTCTGCTGGATTGCTATTTACTTTTACTAGACACTATTGTAATATAAGAATAATATTGTTTTAAAAGAATGTTTTGGGTTATTGTAAGGTAAAAATCATCCATGTTTATGTGTGGACCGGTCTTACAGTATCCTTTCTTTTGAAAAGGATTTGAAAAGTTAAATCGAATGGTTGGAGTTTATTGACACCAGTCCCATGACTGACCCAGACTTTATTTTGTTTTACCCCTAAACCTTGGGGGCCAAATTTGTACGGACAATCAAGTAGTCGGGATTTTACAGATACTTGGAAGAGCTTGGAGCAGGAGGATTCAATCTTAGATAACTACTTTTTATTTCCACTATGATGAGTTATGTTGTACTTTGATAATGGTATGTATATACAATTACGAGTTTTGTACTTCAAGGTTATGTTATATATTGTATTTTATTCGTTCCGCTGTGAGATTCGTGTTTACTCTGATTCCGTACTACTGTGATCTTCTTCTTCTACTACTCTAATTTTCTTCCTTTCTATTTCTCACCCTCTAACTTTTTCTATTAATGATCTAATATTTCTGATGCTTGAATAGTCAATATTGGTAGTTATATCGATTTTCGGTGTTGAAAATCCTCGGTTCATTACAAAACTCATAGGCATTTTTAGAACCGGTGAATTTAGGTACCCACTGAATAAAAGAATGAGTAAGCTCAAAATTATTTCCTTTAACTGGTGGAAAGACTATGACAAAAGGTTGAATAGTTCTAGTTAGATAACATCGATCCTAAGAGATAAGGGTCTATCCATTCTGTTATTGAGGTTTTGAAAGTTCCGTTTATCAAATTCTCATTTAAAAAGTTTTGATTATTTTAGATCCTATTAATGAATTATGGTTCCTTTCACTTATTTTGAAAAAATTTCAGCAGCGACTCCAACTTTAAAATAGTATAAAATACTAAGTTGTGCTCTATTAGTTGACAACCTCAATTAGAAGGAGGAAAAGTGCCTTATGGTCGTTCACATACAGTATAAATACTAAGAGATGCGACCAATGTTTTACAAGTAGTATGCAACCTCTTTTTCTAATAGTTCAATAAACTGAACTACTATATATTTGTAATCTAATTAATCAAGAAAACAAAGTTCACAAAGCAGCAATTTTGAATTATAACTATTTTCTCCTGTGAGCACGTATTGTCTTAGGGCCAACAACTAATGTCTTTTAAAGTTGAAAAACGACGAAAGTGATTATTTTAGATATTTTGAAGTTGAGGAAAGGGTAATGACTTTCCCCGCCTTATGTTTTTTTTTTGGGAATTTGATTCTAATTTATTGATTCATAAATTACAGCCACTACAATCGTCAGACAATAGTAACTATAGTAATTAAAAATTGTGCAAGCAAGCTGCAACACTAACATAAATTTTTTACAAGCAATTTTTGTACGTCGGAGTGGGTACCGATTGAGAAAGAACAACTTACAGTGGGTATGACAATCTTTCCAAAGCAATTGAGTAGCGCTAGCGATTCAAACTCCACTTTTTATCGCTTGACCATTGGATCCTAATTTGCTTGATAGTACTTTCATGCTTGATCTCTGATTTCGAATGGCTTCTTTTTTTTAAGAGAAAAAACAAATAAGTAGAACAAAATCTAACAATTAAAATAAGAAGAAAGAACTTAATAATAAATGAGATTTAAAAACTAAAATTAGAAAAAGACTCTACACACCATCCCATGAGCAAACTCAAACAAAATAACTCCAGCTTATAAGTAAAACTCAGGCCATTTTGATGGTTTCCTAGAAAACTAAAATACGCTACAACCAAAAAAATGGAGGAAAAATCCATGGCCCTTATGTTTTCTATTTTTGAAATTGATCTAAAGGAAAACACACAAGCCTGGAATCAAACTTCGAATTTGGGTGTTCGGATTTGTTTTGGTAGCTGCCGATTTTGATGTGTGGTGGTGGATGTTAAGGCGACATACTAGTTTGGATTTTTTTCTTCAGGTGTCCCGAGTTGAGAAATTGTGGAGGTGGATTTGGTTCATGGAGAGATGAGACATGAGGTTGCCAAGCTGATTGTTTCAGTGATGATTTCAACATGGATAGAGGACTGTGATTGTCGAGAAACAGCTATTTATGAGGATGTTGTTTGTGAGGGTTTTGAGGCATGTTCAAATTAGATTTTTAGGTGGTGGGTGATTTGATATTTTGCAAACTTTTCAGTTTGATGCAGAAAGAATAAAGATGTGAATTGTTAATGATGAAAAGCACAATTTTGAAATAATACTGCAAATGCACAGATTTGTAGTATGCAGGTCGAACATAGGGAGGAAAATTGAATTAAATTATTTATGCAATTTCCTGTGCGAGTTAAACAAATTAGGAAGAGATGAATTGAAAAACAACTATTGAATTTGCTACAGATTTAAACCGTGCACCTTTGTAAAAATCCGTTGAATCCATCATGAAAACATATAATATAAATCATCAAAATCTACAAACCCGGTTTACGGATCGTTTATGATATAGTTTTACTTTATTAGGATGAAGCCACAACAATTTATGGTGCATAGGCTTCAAGAAATTCTTAGGAAAATTACGGGGAAAACTCAACAATGCACAACAGTAAGCATGAATATACCTTTGCAGATATACACATGATGGGTTGACCCATAGGTCACCATATATGGTGTGTGTCGACCCTAGGGTCGACAATCTATGGCATGGGTCGACCATCCTATGGGAAATCTCTCAGGTGGAAACCTGATTCGATTGCAACTTCAAGGATTGATTTCATGGCTTTAACTTTGTCAAAGTGACCTAAAATTTAGCATTTTCATAAACAAGAAACTCAACTAATATTAGCAAACAAGATTGACCCAATTTCAGCAAGGATTTATCATGGTATAAAAACTCTGAGTAGCGCTTTGGCTGTATTTGCACAATAGAAGAAATATAAGAACTAATGCTAGAAATTTTCTACAGACTACATACAAATTCAACACAAAACAGAAAAATACCACTGTAGCTAGAAGCTTTAGTGGTAGCATGAATACCTATAGAAGGGGCTATAACAACATGCAAAAGACATAGTTCAACACACGGTAATATTTCCTCAAATCATAGGAAGAGATGGAATTAATTAATGGTTTTAGAAAGATTACCTAATTTAGATGATTGCTAGAAAATAAAATTTGCTAATTTGAAGAGCTTTGAGGCTTAGTTTTCTTAGCCATGGATTTTACTAAGCTAAACTTTGCTGTGTTTTCCAAAAGAGAAGAAGGAGAAGTTTCTCGAGAGAAATCTATGTGTACTTCAAATTTTCTCTCGAACATTGTTCCCTTAATAAAACATTAGTAGCCCAAATGAAGTAATTAGGCCCATCCTAGAGTGATTAGTCTAAGTAGTAGGTAACTAAGCCAATTAACACTAGTTTTAACCTATTACTACATAGTTAACTCCTAATTGAAAATTTTCTTCTTTCCATTTTCTATTCTTGACATCATACAACATTACCAAAATAACAAACAATTTTTTTAAAGCACTTCTTTAACTTTTTAACTTAATTCGAGAAATATTATACTTAAATTCACAAATGGTATGAAATATACATATTATCCTTTAACTTTTGTAATTCTTACAACATCGAAAATTAAAACATTTTAATGTCACTGTTATAAACATACAAATCCCAAAAGCATATAAAACTCTTTATCCATATTTATTAATATATTATAACTACATTTACACTTATACATTTTATTTACACTATTAGCTTGATTTAATTCTATTATAACCAACACACACAAAATATGTTGTGCTTAACTGCTTACAAATCTACATAGACATGTTCATTATATTCACAACCCTTAAGATACTAATTTTGACACGATTACATTAATATAAACATGCATGTTAAATACTAATTTCACATAAAAAATTGTCTATATTTTTGCAAAAAAGTTTACACACCTCTCAGATTTAACAATTTAAATCTATTAACTATATAAAATATTTCAAATCCTTAAATATTGATTCTCAATCAGTATTCATATTTTCATCTCGATAGCGACCCAATTAAATCACTAATATTGAAGTTAATTCCATTAACTCACTTTTAACAATAATCTACAAATTTATTTTGCATCTTGACAAGTTTAACAATATAATATTACTTTATATTTTACATAGGCATTCCAAAAAAAGTTTAAACACAAAATCCCAATTTTATCTTATCAAGAAATACAACTTGCATTTAAAAACAAAAATCCATAATCTATTAATTATCCGTTTAAAACAACCTAACACTTATATATATATATTACACTCAAATATTGACTGCTAATCAATGTTATACACATTTTCAATATTCACATCTGACCACTAAGTAATAATTTACAAACGTGAATTGGAATAAATTAATTATTATGATAAGGGTATTTAATTTATTCCAATATACTTAATTTAGAAATCACAAATTTTTTATTTTCATATTTTTTAAATACTATACGAGTTAGGCTCAAGAACTTGTATTTTATTCATCTCAGATTTAAATAAACAAAACATACTATAGTCTTTTTGGCCTGAATATCCAAAACCTTGGGTTGTTATATACTCCCTCCTTAAAGAAATTGCGTCCTCACAATATTCTTAAGAAAATATCTACGTTACAAACTTAGATTATGCTGACTATCATAATTTTTTTTAAAACTTTTTCTCTTAACAACCACTTAACTTGACAAAGTTCCAAAATTTTAAGTATTTGGTTCACACAAAATTTAAGTTCTTATTCCAATTGCATACCACAATAATTTAAACTTATAGCATATCCTTTGCGTGGCGGATTATTTAGAATACACTCTATCTTCATAATATTTCAAGTCGATAATAATACTACCATGCCTTCACTTTTATCCTAACATCTCCCAACAATGGCTACTAACTTGATGGTATCAAATAGTCTCTCCATTACACTCTTAAAATTCAAACTTGATGCTTGCAACCATTCCTTAACCTGATTATAAGAGTGAGTATTCTAAAAATACTGCTTATGTTCAAGGTTGTTTGTAAATTTTAAATCATTTTTAGGTTAAGAAATACTGATATTTGTTTACCTTAATCTTTTCAAAGCACAAATATTCACAATTTTTTTTAATTCTTTTGGAATATTATTAAGCCACTCACTCACTACCTTTTTTACATTTCTTGGTCGCGATGTCGACATGGGATCGCTATCACCTCGCCATCCAAATATATTATTCCCTATCAAAGTAGTGGTTTAATACCATCCTCCCAAATAATTTCCATTATTATGTCCAAAAATTCATTATATAATCAACATAGTAATATGTTTATCGTCTCATATAAGTGTTTAAGAAATTCTTATTGATAGACGTATCAATTAGAATCCCTTAAAATACTCAACGGGCAACTCAACACAAAAATAACTATCAAATTTTTGATTCATATATGGTTGTTTCTATTATTTATTAACTGTCATCAGTACTTCAAATAAAAACAACCCACACCACACTCCGCTAATTGTTTACTTGATTTATATTCTAAGACAATCAATCTCTAAGTAATCATTTAATCATCAATATTAATTACCATCCCCTAATCCCTCTTATAGATTTATTAAAATTTTCACAATCGAACTAGTTCACATATTTCCGATGAGCAAATCTAATTTATTTACAAAATAATACTCCTTCATCCTAACATAAATTTCACATAAGTATGCATTGTCTTGGATTTAATTCATTTACCTGTCCCAATCAATATATTCAGTTAAACAATCAAATTAAAATAAAAAGGACAGGGTTTAAGTTTTCCTCAAAAATTCTAAAACCCAAGGATTAAATATCAAAAGGATTAGAGGATAGAAATTTTTATCATGATAGACTGCGAATGATAGGACATCACACATGGAATATTACTAAATGAAATATATTCCTTAAAATATTTTGAAAGCTTGGACTTAAACACAACTCAACTAATAAGAATGACAAGAAAAGGATAATGACGAGTAGACACAAACATTATCCTTTGACATTGTAACATATGTACTACTTCGGTTCTGTTATGTGTTTATTATATTGTGTTTTGAATCGTACTCTGATATAAAATGTGAAACCCCACTCGAGACCCACCCTAATAAAGAGCATTAACGAGTAATGTCGTTTGTTAGAGTAGAGAAAATGCCTGGATAGGGGCGACCATATGTAATTCCGTACTATACGAGTATTAGATACATCGATTGGGTGCATAAATTTTTATTTACTCATTTCAAGTGGCTTAGCATACTCAATACATCTAACATAAAATTACAATGGCTAAAGATCATATTTAGAACAAATTATGACACATTAAGGATAACATATCACAAAACAGAGTATATACAAATACAATAGTAGAGACAACAAATACATGTGCTACATACTCGAATGGTTTCAAATAACCATAAATAAATACATTTCAAGTATCAAATATACAACAATTCAATTACATGAATACAAAACGGGGATTAGGGTTTCAAAAGATATAATCTAAGATGAATTAATCAACCACGAATCAGCTACATAACCTGAAACAACTCGGTCCGAACCGAGCAATAGTGCATACAGATCAGTCTAAATAGTGAGTATAGATACATAATGATAACATAAGACATGAAAAGTAGCTCTCCATATAAAATAGTTGGTGAGGTAACTCCAAGGGTGCAGTAAGGATATAAGTTTAATGTGACAATAACGCGAAGCTTCCACCTAGGTTATGTACGAAGTTATAAGCTAGTCCAAGCAATAATCTCCCAGTAATATCAAAGCATAATACACTAAATTCATCAATGACAACATGTAAAGTCAAATGAGTTTATATTACTCCAATTTGATCAGCAACAAAAACAAACTCCAAAAATCATCATAATATATGGATATAAAATCCAACATCAACAAAACACTAATATATGATCGTAAGATCAAAATCACCAAAACATCAAGTGGATCCAACATCATAAATTTTTTGCGTGCATCAACAAAGAAGCTCCCCTCGAGCTTAGCTAAGTAATATATATGTATTCAGGCGCCCAACAGTATGACCCATTTTCTCCTGGTCGAGTGTAACTTGACCTCCCGGGCCATGCGAATAAGTATACGAGACCCCCCCCGAGTGTAGCTTCCCCTCGAAGTGAGTGTTGGAATGACAGTAAATAACAGTATGCGTTACAAAATATCAGTCAGTAACCCAAGTAGTGGTAATTGTGCGTCCCATAGCACACGTTCTCACCACCAATTTACTCATCAGAAGTCATCGAATCAGTAGAAACATCAAATTACCAACTTCAATTAGACGAGCGTAGGATTAAAAAATTATGTATACCATTGTGTCCTATACCACTGGGTTTATGATATTGTTTAATTCCCATTATGCCCTCTCGAAGGATGTAGAAATGTGTGATTTTATTTATAGAAAATACTTGGTTTTCTAAAACAATATTATAAACGATTTCAAAACCAATTAATTTTATTGTTTGAAATCTTTTTATAATTTCAAAATATAGTTGCACAATTGCTTTGAGACCATCCACATTGAGAACTAAAGCAATGAAATCATTTTGCTCCAAAGCTATAGAGAAAACGATATATATATATAGCTAGGTAGGAAACTATGCACTTATGTAAAAAGCCATCAAATCCACTATGAAAACAATATAGAAATCATCAAAATCTACAAATCGGGATTACGGATTGTTCATGATATAGTTTTACTTTACTAGGATAAAGCCACAGAATTTGTATGCACAAGCTTTAAGAAATCATAGGAAAATCACTAGGAAATCTCAACAATACACAGCAGTAAGCAGGAAAATACTTACGCAAATATATGCATGATGGGTCAACCCATTAGTCGACCCATTCAAGGCATGTGTTGGCCCTATGGCACATCTATGACATGAGTCGACCCATCCTACGGGAATCTCTCAGGTGAAAAACCTGACCCGATTACAACTTCGAGGATTGATTTCATGGCCTTAACTTGGTCGGAATGACTTGAAATTTTGTAGGCTCATAAAAAAGAAACTCAACTAAGATTTGCAATAGGATTGACCAATTTAAGAAAAGATTGATCAAGTTACGACTGTTCAAAGTAGCACTTTGACTGTGTTTGTACAATAGAAGAAATATAAGAACAAAAGCTATAGAATTTCAATAGACTACATACAGATTCAACACAAAGGACAAAAATGCCACTGTAACTAGAAAATGCTAGATTTCACTCACCTTAGATGCAAGTTACAACAAAGATCGAGGTGATTTGAAGTAATTAGAAGCTTTAAAGGTAGCTTAAAGACCAATAAAAGGAGGTACATCAACATGCAAAAAATATTGTTCAACACACAATAATATTTCCTCAAATCAGAGAAAGGGATGAAATTAATTCATGGTTTTAGAAAGACTACCTATTGTAGATGTAACGACCTAGAATTTTGGGGCAAATTTAAATTTTTTATTTTAGTTAATTTAATGGATTTAGTATATTTAAAACAAATTATTTTAAAATAATAAAGATTAAAAACTTATTTTATTTGAGGAATAAAACATAAAAATTTATATTAATTCTATTCCGAGCCTGAAATGGCGCGGTAATTTTAATATTCGATTTTCAACTTTGGAAAAATATATAAAATTCATTATAATTCAGAATTGGACGAAAAAAGAAACGCTGGGACCGTTTTGACGATATCTTTCTAATGAATTTTAGAAATTAAGATTTTAGTTCATAATTTGTAAGTTATGACAAAATTAAAATTTCAGAAAAAAGCAATGGAATTTCTATATATAATATATATGGCCGGAAACTCTACTTTTTGCAAGCGAATGAATTTGAGCTCGAATTCACTTCCATTGAGTTCAAAATGATGTTTCTGCATTGAAAAAGTATAAACACTTATATATTTCGAGTTTCGGAAATTATTCATATTTATTTGTATTTTTAATATTAAATATATATGCCTTTAAAATGGGAATTTTGCAAACGACCTCTAAATTTGAAGAAACCATTTCTATTGATCTGTAATATTAAATTATTGCTATATTCCAAAATTCGTAATTTTTGGAGTCAGTATGTGGTCGTTATTAATTTTTCAATAAAAACGGTCAATTTTCAAACTTTAAAAATTCATTAATAATTCATACGGACTCGGAATTTAATGAAATCAGACCAAACCCTTTCTGGGTTTTGTTCATATCAATAACCACTACCTACCACGAAAAATTCATGGCTATCGTCGCACGGATTCGCCAGAATCTCAATCTAAAGGCAGCAAGTCTATTTTCGATTTTTGGAAATTGCGGGCCCCACGAAGAGAGTTAGGTCGAGCAACTTTAGGCAATGGTAGAGGGGAAGCATACGGTTCTTTTGGCGGTGGTGGCATGGTCTCAGGTGATCGGAGTTGGCCGGAATGTCAATTTTACTGGAGGGGTGCTGAAAACAGGACTATCGCAAAGATGAGCAATTTCTCGTCGATCCGTACATTTTTAGGCAAAGTGACCTGAAAGAAAGTTGTTCGGTAAGTCGAGATCTAGCTACTGACAAAAATTGGTGGCATTTGAAGTACCGAGGCGGCCGCAGCACTAAGATAAATGGAAAAGGCAGTTTTTCGTTTAACTGCAGTGGGGCCCACGTGGCGAACTGGAGAGGGGGACCACCAGGCGTGGAAAGAGGGGGAGAAGCCGGAGA
The DNA here is from genome assembly GCA_030737875.1 of Allium sativum. Taxonomy (NCBI): domain Eukaryota; kingdom Viridiplantae; phylum Streptophyta; class Magnoliopsida; order Asparagales; family Amaryllidaceae; genus Allium; species Allium sativum. The sequence goes on along the minus strand of CM060919.1, from coordinate 559,011,831 downwards.
GAATGGCACTAGTTTCGTGCAATTCCGACTTACGGTTTGGCCGTGGCGAGCATTTTAAGTTGAGTGTGTCATTTGGAAAAAAGGTGAAGGGCTTAAACGCGAAACATTTATTTAATTTTATGTTCAATGTTCGTAATGCAATATCTTTTACATACGAGATCGAAATTTGACGATTTCAGGTCTGCAGCGATCGTGGCGACGAGAGCTTCGCGTGGACACCAAATTTGTCCAATTTGGAGGAAACTGAAATTTTGGGTAATTTTTAAAAATTTAAATATTATTTAAATCGATTTGTTAACTTCGCAAGTGCATAACTTTTTGTCACGTTATCGAAATTGCATGAAACTAAATCCGTTTAGATCGTTATGTCAAGAGATTCGAGGGAGCAGTAATTTTGTCCAATTCTGAGCAAGCTGAAAATTTGGGTAATTTTCATAATTTAAATTAATTATTTAACTATTACAACCTTCAGAAATTCATAACTTTGTGATACGAACTCGAAATCGCACGAAACAGGATTTGCTGCGATCAGTGAGTCGAGAGCTATGCGTAGACACTAATTTCATCAAATTTGGAGCATATTGAATTTTGGGCTAAAATTGGGCCCGAACCGTCAATTTAAAGCCGGAAAAGGTGAGAACTTTTATCTCACTCAAGTTTTTGAACAATTGATTTTTTTATTATTAAATATTAATTAATTATTTGTGTTGAAATTATTGTTTGTTGGATAAATGTTGATTTGGATAACTGTTGTGAATTGTTTGAAATTTGAAATATGTAACATGTTGTTATGACATTTATGATATTTAAAACATGTTTACACTGCCATTTACAAGTTGCCTGACTTGTTTATGTTGATTGGACGATAAATTTTCATACATCGTCCAAGGGCACAATTAATAATATATTATTTGAATTTGTGTTGGTTGAAACCCCACACGGGTCTTGGGTTGATATTCTAACTACACATCGCCCTTGTGGTTAGTTAAAAATGCACTTTGGTTGTTATTGAATGTTTTATCATTATTATGGAATTAATGCGATGTTTGAAATCCATATAATTAAAATTATATGGTAATGGATTGGGTCTCATTCCAATTTTGAATGAAAAGATCATTTTAATTTAATATTCAGTTAATGGAATTACTTGACATATGAATTAGAAAGATTATATTTTTGTTGTTTAAAAGTTATAATAAAAGGATTCAATTAAAAAAATTACATCTTTACGGTCAGTATGTTAATATAAGAAGTTTTGATTTAAAAATTTGAACATTTTGAAAAGATTATTATTATGATATAATAATAATATAGAAAGTTCAATTTTTATTAAAAATTGAAATGTCGGTTAGGATATTCGGAAACAAAGGGTTTTATAAAATTAGTAACAATTTAATGTAAAGATCATACCTTCATTTTAAAGAATATTTTAAAATAATATTTTCAGTGGATTAATTATAAATATTAATTATAATTGTACTTGGACACGAGGTTAGGTTACAATTGTGGTATAAGTCTGCCTGGACCCACCCGGCATATCCAGCAGCCATAAATGTTGAACCTAATGTGAGAGGTCCAAGTGCGCAAGTATGAATTGGGCCATGACACGAGGTTAACCCTAACTTGTGGGATAAGTCTGCCCGGAACCAACCAGCATATCCAACATCCACAAGTCGCAGGCTTAATGTGGGAGGTCTGGCCCATTATAAGATTTAAATAAAAATATTACATTTTTCAACGTAATAAAGATTGAAATGAAAATATTACGTTTTTCAATGTAATAAAGATTGAAATGAAAATATTACATTTTTCAATGTAACAAAGGTTGAACTACAAAGATTACATTAAAAAGATTTCATTTTTATTTTTAAGATTGATTACATTAGAAAGAATACAATTTTATAGTTAATTTGTTTCAAAAGAATGAAAAAGATTCATTTTAATGTTAATATACATTTCAATGTAAAAGAATGAGTGATTTATTTATTTTAATATATATATTTCAGGCCATTATATATATAATATATATATTATATATATTTCGTCGATTTCCTTTTAAAACGAATTTTATAAATAGTTTTAAATTCGTTTCAAAAACAATTTCAACTTCATCTTCAATTTCAAATCGATTTGATTTCAATTCAATTCGAATTCATTTCAAATTGATTTCAATTAAATTTCATTCAAAACGATTTCAATTCGTTTTTAATTCAATTTCAATTTAATTCAATTTGAATTCATTTCTATTCAATTCGAATTCAAATTCACTTTCTATTCAATTCGAATTCAAATTCGTTTCAATTCAATTCAAATTCTAATTCGTTTCGATTCAATTTGAATTTACCTTCTATTTAATTCAATTCAAATTCATTTCAAATTGATTCAATAAAATTTCAATTTTAATTTAATTTAATTTGAATTCATTTCAAAATATTAAATTTTGAAATCACTTTTCAATATTCATTATAAAATGAATAAAATCGATATAAATATCGTTCACGTCAAAATAGCGCGTCTCTAATCAACACGACTTTATATTTTTCAATAAATTCGTTATTCTACTCAACAAATGAATATTTATATTCCATTCAACACATGAATCTATATTTCTTTCAACACACGAATAATCTCAACACATGAGTACTGTCAACACATCACTATTTTTGTTATGTAAAATATTTTATAAAATTATGGTATCTATCATTTGATTTTTAATTAGACTCCACCGTAAAGTAGATTCTAATTCTAAATATGATAAAGATGTAATTTTTATTATTTAAAATATTTTACTCAACACATGAATAGTTTCAACACATGATCATCGTCAAGACATGACTATTTTTATATTCAACACATGAATTTTCTTTTATAATATTCATTATTTTCTCGATTGGAATGAGGCCCAATCAATCACCATATAACGTTAATTATATGGATTCCATACAACACATGTATATAATAGCAATGATAAACAATCAACCATCATCCAAGGTGCACCACACAATTGCATAAGCATCAACTATGAATAATTAACGCTTACACAGCCTGTCGACCAATCGATCGACATACAATTAAATAATTGGGATTAGTGTGCGCCAAATATCATCCAAACACCCGTGCGGGGTTTCAAATCAACAAACACAGATTTTTATTTGTGCAGTTGGGCGATGTGTAAAACTTATCGACCCAATGAATATCAGTCAAATTAGTGTATATAAACAAATCGGCCGATTTGTTTATAAATATTCATTTATTCACATTCACGTTAAAAATTATATTTTTAACGATAATTAATTTATTTCAACACATTAATTTATATTATCGATTTCACATCAACAACACAAACAAATTTTCACAACACATCAACTAAACAAACAAGCCATCCATGGTCTGTGGATGACGGGTGTCGGGTGCTGCTAAGCACCGTCTGCATCCTAGTATATATATATATATATAACTAGAAAAGGAAATTTAGAGTGAGAAGTTCTCACCGATTAGCTAAACAAACGCCTCGACTCTTCATATATAGAAATCTTCTTCGTTCTCGCCTTTTTGTCACCTTCGTTGCCCGTATTCTCTACATATGTAAAAATCACATTTTTATGTTGTTGCTATGTATATAAAAATCATATTTTTATAATCACTCCTTATGGATAAAAATTCTATTTTTTTACCTCGTTACTATATAGATAAAAAAATTATTTTTACAACGCTACTATATAGACAAAAATTCTATTTTTACATCGCTGTTCTCTATATAAAAATTTCTCCTTTTCAATTATAAATATTTCGCCTTTTCAAATATAAAGATTTCGCCTTTTCAATTTCAAAAATCTAATCTTTTCTATTTTAAAAATATAATCTTTTCTATTTTAAAAAATCTAATCTTTTCTATTTTAAAAATCTAATCTTTTCTATTATCAAAAATCTAATCTTTTTTATTTTAAAAATCTAATCTTTTCTATTATCAAAAATCTAATCTTTCACACCTTTAAATAATAAACATCGTATTTAAATCTCTCTACTAATCACCTAGGAAGAAGAAAATATAGACAAGAAAATAAATAAGAAAGCTCACTTTTTGAATTGGGAGAATGAACAGAGGGGTGGCGCTGGAAGGGGCTTGGTCGGAGGTATGGGGGGGGGGCTGTTGCGCGCAGGTCAGGGGGGAGGCGGGTTGACCAGCGGTGGTCCCCTAGGTGGTTGCGGCGGTTTCAAACGGGCCAAGGGGGTTTAGGGGACACGGTTTAAATCTAAGGGAGGAGGGAGAGCTAGGGCGGCGCGCTGGGGAGGAGAGGGGAAACTGCGAGGTGGAGGCTGGAGATCGGAGGGAGGGGTGGCGACTCCCTGGACGCGGCGACGGTCTCGCTGGTGGAGCGATTTGTTTTTTTTTATTTCTTCTGAATTGAAACGTGAACGACGGTGGGGGGTGGGGCAGAATGAAAGAATAGGGGGTAGGAGAGAGAGGGAAGGTTTTTATTTAAGGGTGCGTTTTTTACAGGTCCCTATTAAGTTTTAAAATATAAAAAAAACTCGGCGATAAAAGTAATATAGAAAACATCCCTTTTTTTGAATTTCCGCTAAAAAAGTTCCAGATCTACCCTTAGACACCTAAAAAACTATCCAACAACTGTTTGTCCTCATTTACTCAGTCTATCGCTCCTATTATCTCGCTCATAAACCTAATCCAACAATTCTGGAAAACAGTCGATCACACCAACAGCGATTTTTTTTTTTTTTTACGAAAAACTAGACAAATATATACATAAATTACGTAAAATGAATTTTTTTATTACTTTTTTTGGATTTTTACGAAAAACTAGACAATTATATACATATATTACGTAAAATGATTTTTTTTTTCAATTTTTTTTGATTTTTACTAAAAACTGGACAATTATATACATATACTACGTAAAATTGTATACATTTATGCAACTAAGTGTAATAATTGCATACGTATAGTAATATTATGCAGAAAATAAATTATTAGTTTTGCGCAACTAAGTGAAATAATTGCATACATATACAAAACTGTACTGCATAATTGCTGAAACAAAAGAAATGACAAAAAAGTAAATACTGATAATTATAACAAAATGCATATATATATATATATATATATGCAAATAACAGAAATATGTGCATACTTACATGAAAATTTTCATAACATTTACATGTACTACATCAAAAAATAAGTACACACCACATTTACATGTACTACATCAAAAATTTCAGAACATTTACAAAGCAGAGATGATGGTCTTTGAAGAACAAATAATTTTGTTAAGACCCAGCTTATTGCGCAAACCACATCTAGTAGTCTCTGTAGAAACAACAAATGTGTTCAATCATTTGGAAAAAGATGGACGACCGAGCTTCAACAACACCAGTACACCAATATCTGCCGGAACATTGTTATCAAAAAAAGAAAATCAACATTAATAAGCTTAATGTGCAGTAACCTAAATTACAAAAACTGCTTCAGAATAATATAAATACATGCGTACAATTCAGCAAAATAACAATAATTTCTGAATATTTATATGCAAGTATTCCAGATATATGCATAGAAATATGATTATATTTGTAAAATAATATGTTTTTCTGTTTGTTTGATAAAAATTGCATACATATATGCATATATTAAGAATAGATGCATATTTGTCCGCAACTTTTTATCAGAAGTTCAGCAAAAATCATAGATATTTTCAGCATAAATCAAAGGATAATATAAATACATGTGTACAATTCTGCAAAATAACAATAATTTCTGAATTTTTATATGCAAGTATTCCAGATATATGCATAGAAATATGATTATATTTGTAAAATAATATGTTTTTCTGTTTGTTTGATAAAAATTGCATACATATATGCATATATTAAGAATAGATGCATATTTGTCCGCAACTTTTTATCAGAAGTTCAGCAAAAATCATAGATATTTTCAGCATAAATCAAAGAATAATATAAATACATGCGTACAATTCTGCAAAATAACAATAATTTCTGAATTTTTATATGCAAGTATTCCAGATATATGCATAGAAATATGAATATATTTGTAAAATAATATGTGTTTCTGTTTGTTTGATAAAAAATTGCATACATATATGCATATATTAAGAATAGATGCATACTTGTCCGCAACTTTTTATCAGAAGTTCAGCAAAAATCCACGAGTTCTAACAATGGTTTCATGAATTCATGTTTTTTACAAGTCCTTATCATATGAAAAATCGTATTTTTATGCAATTGTCAAGCTACAAAATGGATAATTGTATATATTGTCACATTAAACTGCTTTCCTCTTCGTTACTTGTACATTATTATGACTTCGCGATAAATAGAAAATCTGGATAGTTTAAAGTTCAAATAGCGAGGACTGAAGCTTAGATGAGTGTGGTTATTTGTCATCGTACACTCAACCAGCACGTGCAATGCCAAAGCTTAAGAGCATGAAATAACTAGAAGTTTTAAAAAGATTAAATTTGATTGATTAGTCATTATCAGCTAACAATGATATCAACATATATACTATTGAAAAACAAAATACAGGAATGTCAGTTATCTTATAGGATTAACGAAAACACAAGCATAAAAAATTACTTGGAAAGTAGCCATTTCAGTCTCCACGAGATTGTTTGCCTGAAGCACAGGAACACTACAATGCTCCACGCAATTGTTTATTACTTCCTGTCTCTGTGTTCTATCGAAACACTCATACGCACACTTGAAACAGGCCTTCTGCAGATTCATGACAAACAAATCAATCCATAAGTTATTATAGTATCATTGTCTGGCATCAAAGGTCAATTGTATATAATTACAGATATCTTTGTTTCACCAAACAAGCCATTATTTAACATTCTGTATTGCTACTTTAATTTGACTGCCTACAGACATCGATCCAATTTCACAACAGATTTAATCTTCTGTTCACTTTCTACTGCACATGCCAGCCATAATAATCAAGCTTCAGTTTACATTTTACTCAGATTGCAATGAGATTAACCAGCACCAGTTGAAAAAGCGACAAATAGATCAAAGCACACTACAGGAAAACGAATGAAAAAAAAACAAAAAAAGTAAAGATTACCTGAAGATTGAAATTGACATGGTCTTGGATTGGCAGGAGATGGATCTGAGCAGCCACATTTACATCTTCGAGCTTCTTTCTTATTCTATCCGATACTATCTTCTCTTCTACCGTAGCTTTCCTCTTCCGACTTTACCCACCGGAAGCCATCAGAAAAAAGGCAATACCTCGAATCTCGGATCTGTGAAGAGGAAACTCACGGCTTGGTTTCGAAAGCGGTATGAGCTAGGTGAAGATCCAGATCTGGAATCGCCGCTGAGAGCTCTGGTTTTTTGGCCTTGATGATTGCGTTGAAAACTTTAATAGGCAGAGGAAGCACGAAGATCGGCAAAAATAAAATTTTGTTTTTGAGATGAGTGAAAGATGAGTGAGATGAGGAAGATGCCGTGAGTAACAGCAGACGACGAGAGTTGCTGAGATGAGTGAAAGAAGGAGCCGCCGCCGCCATGGATTAGAAAATTTTGTTTCTGTAGAAAATAAAACCCTAATACGTAACATATAGTGAAAAACACACCGTTAATATCGAATGAGGGCATTTCCGAAAAAGAAAAGCTGCGTTTTAAAAATAGGGATGAAATTTATATGTTTCAAAAGGGGAGGATGTGAGCCTAATTAACTTTAGTTTTAAGGACGTGAGACTAATTTTCACTTTATTTAATTATTTTATTTTTCCACCCAAAAAGCAACTTTTATTTTCGACCTCTAAACGAGGCCCACCGCCTGTCGTCCATAGCTAATTACCCCCATTCCGAACACAATGGGATATGTACCGTAAGCTGATTCGATCGTTTCGATCAGTTTCCGTTAAAATCAACGTATAACTCTATATATTGAATTTGAACGCGTATTTCAATTTACTGGGGTCACATACTAACTCGAAAAATTCCAGAAAAATATTTTCTAGCTTCGTATTGACGATACGGTCCTAACAAAACTAGTTTCGTCGAATTCTGAGACCGTTGGAAAAATGGCCATTTTCCAGTCGATTAAAATCAACTGAAACTGGTCAAACGCGTTTTCCTTTGCCACGCTCACATATTGAATCGAAAAATTATGAAATTTGAAACCTAGCAATAATTTGACATCACGAACCCAACAAAGTGGTTTCGTCAAAATCCGAGGTCGTTTGCAAAATGTCTATTTTTAAGGGCCTGAATTCCATAACGACTATTCAGAATTTTCAACTGGACATATCTTTTGATCCCCGCTATGAAATCTCAATTTTTAGGATTCGTTGGAAAGATATTCACAAATCGATCCTATTATTTTTGGTTTCGCTAAAATCCTGTTTGTTTTGCACCCGGTATGTTCAATTGAAGTTTGAAATCGAATTGTCGAACTACCGCGCCATTATCAATTCTATTTATAATTATATATAATAATTTATATTCTAACGATGACGTATATAATATATACGTTCGAATTATATTCAAAATAAATTTCTCGTCGATATTATTTAAAATAATTCATTTTAAATGTTCAAAATTCGCTAAAATTGCCAAAATAAAAATTTTAAACTGGCTCAGATTTTCGGGTTGTTACAATCTCCCCCACTTAAAACTTTTCATCCCCGAAAAGGAACAAAGTCGAAAGTAGTTTGATTAATCAACTCTACGTTCGATCTGGCTTCCATTCTCCAACTTTTCAGTTTCTGAGAATTTTCAAATTCTTCAAAAATTTGGCTAACACCCTAAATTTTCGAAAAATTTCGCCATAGCCTCCCCTGCACCGGGAGCCACGGGAAAATCCCGAAATTGCCATATAGGCCTTCTGATCTCAAAAAGAAAAAGAAAAAGCCATGCGGCTAGCTAAGCGGCAAGCCAATCAGCTCATAAAATCATCATCACCCAAACAAAACAGTAAATTATATAGTAAATATGTACCTATTTGTCGGGCAAACAAATTTTATTCTCTGCTCTAGCCTCCTTGCTATGACCTGTTCAATGTAAGTACATGTATATGCAAGTAAATGTGACCAATTTTCAATACAATTCAATGTTTGATTCAATTAGGCTAAATGGTTCAAAATTATCAAACAAATAAACAAACAACACAAACATCAGTCAATTAGTGAATTAGAGTTTCAATTTCATAATTTTGATACATATACAAAAAATCATGTTTTGATGCCAATTCACAACAATAAATCTATCTATATAAGTTTTGGTTCTTACACCAGTCTAATGGAAATATATAGATTTCACACCTTCGAAACACGAACACAAATTCTGATGATGATATATTAATCATCAAAACCATCTCCGGGTGTCTAGAATGTGATTCTATATCTATCCAGTATATTAAAACTTCGAATATACGTTCATGACGCGTATACGCGAAATCTTTATATACTCGATTGTCCATATTCAAAATAAATAAATATTCAAATACGTATAAAACGATTTAAATTTTTAAAACAATATTGTTTTCATTTGAAAAATATACTCTTCACACTTGTTCTAGGATACTACTGATCCTATCTCTAACGAGTCATTCTAATTGGATATTACTAATCCAATATCTGATGAATTCTTTCGTATGGTTCTAATGTGTCTTGTTCTCGAGCTCCGTAAACCAAAGCTCCGATACCAACTGTAAAGGCAAGGAATTTCGCTCGATCCGAATCGATCGTTAAACCGACTAAGACCGTTCGAAACCCCTGATGGTTTTGAGAACAGGACAAATTGGAATGCAGACGAAAGAACATTTCATTGTTATTACAACAATTCCATCAGATACAAAAATATACAGAGTATAAATGAATAAATATTATACAACAAATATCAGAGATTTAAATTACATTTAAATACATCGTAGCGGAAAATAATACAAAAGCACAACTAGAAATAATGCACGGATACAGAGCTTTCCATGCGTCGTTCCATCTGTAAATCAGGATCCTGTGAATATAAATTTGCAAAACCAAAACTACTAGCTATCTGTGTAGAAAATAGGGGCACCCAGAGTTTAGGTTAAAACAATAAACTCTAGGTCAGTCATGTGACTGGTGTGAGAACTAAAACAGTTATTCAAAACTTTACTTTAAAAGAGAGTAATTCAAGGGACCACGCCGTATAATACGGAACGGGTTTCCTCCCTTGAATGCTAGTGCATATAACAAAACAGCGCAATGATCTTTGGAAAAATGAAGCTATTATAAGACCCAGGTCCCATCACACAATGCAACGCAAGTCGGAGGATAGGGTTTCCCTTATAATAGCCAAACATGCTTGGTACGTTTAAAACAAATCATTTGATACTATTATAAGTGTATAGTGTCAAAACAATTTCAATCATAAATATCAATCAAAGGCGGCGTAGGTACCATATATCATGTCGCCATACTAGTTCTACAATTAAAACCGAATTATCACGTACTAGAAATTGGATTCCGTTATGAGCCGAGGCAAGGGGCAAGCTCCTCTCCGATTCGAGACACTCTAGCAAATGCCTCGGGACCGCACACAGCAATCCCTGGATCCTCCAAGGTCGGTCCTCTCTTACTTTTGAGGATTGGCAATTCCTGAACACACGTTTCCCGGTCCTTACAGACCTATATCCGAGGCGCCTCGCATTCCAACAACCACACAGGTGAAAAGTATATAAATGTCAGGGCTGGTAGGTCACTGACACCACCATAGCTAGAAAGAAACGTCGTGCACTCCTTGGGTCCGTATCCCGTTTTTGACTCATACTGAGGTGTGAGGCTCGCGAATTCACGTCATACACAAAGCTACGCCACACAGGTCATGCTTTGATCATCAACCACAAGACTTTGCTTTTCAACAGAAGCCTTGATCAATTGCCACTTACGCGTGCCACACTGGCAATTCACTCCATGCGACTGGTGTCCATCGATATACAACCTCTGAGCTCGTATGTCTCAGAGAAGGGCGTTAAGCAAGAGAATAAATTCTCCGCCACCAAATAGATGTAAATTTAATAGAGATCAATCAACACAGAATAAAATCCAATGTCAGACACACAATCCATTTACAAGTTCGTTCTGGGTCTGAACGAAACCGGAGGCACTTTCCTCGCATATCCATCCATCTCCAAGTACGTCTGGACGATCACCAACTATTTCCCTCATCTTAGGTGTACAGCCCAATCAAGATCATCAGTAATCACCCAAACGATGTGAAGACTTTCGGTCTTCAACCACCGTCTTCATCTTCGACATCTCGTCGAATCGGTTATTCAGAATGGGTATAAGCCCGGCCTTTCTGAATAACCCACGTATATGATAAACAAATGTTACACAAACACAACAAACGCCTCATTCCAATTTAGAATATTCTTTATTCACAAAATCACATTCTTAGGGAAAGGTTCCCATTAATTTTATCCAAGATAAATTCTTCTAAATTTATTCTTTAATCTTCCTTTCGATATCATTTCAAACTAGTCGGGATTAGCGAACCACACCGAAGTAATTATTTATTTTATTTCCCAATCCCAACCTATTTATCCCATGGAGGAAAATGGTAATACTCCATATCTAACACCACGGTGCTATCGGTAAAATTAATTACCATTTTACGTTCAAATCTAATTAAAGATTTAACTATCGCATTGGAGCAAAACTGGTGGTACTCCATTCTCGATCACCTTTCAGATTTGATAATTTAGATTATCAATTCACTTTTCAGTCTAATTAAAGATTCATTAGAACTCCACTTAGTTTTAATCCTTTCAAAAATCAACATCCTGCCTTTAACTAGGTTAAAGAACCGATGTCATATAAAACACGATTCACAATAAACCCAAATCACATTTGATATTAAATACAAGGCTCTGAATAGAAAATATACCGGCTTATATTCAATATCAAATTCTGAAACCAACAAATATCGTATTGGAAATAACGATATAAAATATCTTTCAAATTCCCATAACAATATCTATATAGTTACAAAATCCAACATCGAAATATTCCGAAGATAATTTCGATTCAACTCCAGTCCAATCCACGTATTGGGAATATAGATTCTTTTTAAAATCACTTTCAAATTCAATTTATTTATTTCAAAAATAAATTGATTTTAATTCTAGTTCAAAACTAGTTCATTTCGACAAAAATATATTTTTATCCTTTCAAATGTGGAATTTTTCATCGCAGTTCTTTCCAATTCATATATTATGATTTTACACAAATTATCTATCCTTTTAATAATTTTATCAAGGCCCGTACAGTCGATTTCCATCAACGGCCATCGAACTGCACTTACATCGACCTTTTTCGAATTTGATTTGGACATAACTCCAAATCCAACTGTTAGATTTCAAATTTCTAATATTCATTGGAAAGACCTTTTCGACACGAACCCAACGGTTCCGGTTTTAGGAGAATCCGATGGTCGGATCTCCCGTAATGTAAATTCGAAGTCAATGGTCGAAATTCACGATCTACCGTGGCGCGGCGCGTTCTATTCAGGCCATTATATATATAATATATATATTATATATATTTCGTTGATTTCCTTTTAAAACAAATTTTATAAATAGTTTTAAATTCGTTTCAAAAACAATTTCAACTTCATCTTCAATTTCAAATCGGTTTGATTTCAATTCAATTCGAAATCATTTCAAATTGATTTCTATTCAATTTCAGTTCGTTTTAAATTTCATTCAAAACGATTTCAATTCGTTTTAATTCAATTTCAATTTAATTCAATTTGAATTCATTTCTATTCAATTCGAATTCAAATTCACTTTCTATTCAATTCAAATTCAAATTCGTTTCAATTCAATTCAAATTCTAATTCGTTTCAATTCAATTTGAATTTACCTTCTATTTAATTCAATTCAAATTCATTTCAAATTGATTCAATAAAATTTCAATTTGAAATTTAATCTAATTTAATTTGAATTCATTTCAAAATATTAAATTTTGAAATCACTTTTCAATATTCATTATAAAATGAATAAAATCGTATAAATATCGTTCACGTCAAAATAACGCGTCTCTAATCAACACGACTTTATATTTTTCAATAAATTCGTTATTCTACTCAACAAATGAATATTTATATTCCATTCAACACATGAATCTATATTTCTTTCAACACACGAATAATCTCAACACATGAGTACTGTCAACACATCACTATTTTTGTTATGTAAAATATTTTATAAAATTATGGTATCTATCATTTGATTTTTAATTAGACTCCACCGTGAAGTAGATTCTAATTCTAAATATGATAAAGATGTAATTTTTATTATTTAAAATATTTTACTCAACACATTAATTGTTTCAACACATGATCATCGTCAACACATGACTATTTTTATATTCAACACATGAATTTTCTTTTATAATATTCATTATTTTCCCAATTGGAATGAGGCCCAATCAATCACCATATAACGTTAATTATGTGGATTCCATACAACACAAGTATATAATAGCAATGATAAACAATCAACCATCATCCAAGGTGCACCACACAATTGCATAAGCATCAACTATGAATAATTAACGCTTACACAGCCTGTCGACCAATCGATCGACATACAATTAAATAATTGGGATTAGTGTGCGCCAAATATCATCCCAACACCCGTGCGGGGTTTCAAATCAACAAACACAGATTTTTATTTGTGTAGTTGGGCGATGTGTAAAACTTATCGACCCAATCAATATCTGTCCAATTAGTGTATATAAACAAATCGGCCGATTTGTTTATAAATATTCATTTATTCACATTCACATTAAAAATTATATTTTTAATGATAATTTATTTATTTCAACACATTAATTTATATTATCGATTTCACATCAACAACACAAACAAATTTTCACAACACATCAACTAAACAAACAAGCCATCCATGGTCTGTGGATGACGGGTGTCGCGTGCTGCTAAGCACCGTCTGCATCCTAGTATATATATATATATAACTAGAAAAGGAAATTTAGAGTGAGAAGTTCTCACCGATTAGCTAAACCAAACGCCTCGACTCTTCATATATAGAAATCTTCTTCGTTCTCGTCTTTTTGTCACCTTCGTTGCCCGTATTCTCTACATATGTAAAAATCACATTTTTATGTTGTTGCTATGTATATAAAAATCATATTTTTTATAATCACTCCTTATGGATAAAAATTCTATTTTTTACCTCGTTACTATATAGATAAAAAATTTATTTTTACAACGCTACTATATAGATAAAAATTCTATTTTTACATCGCTGTTCTCTATATAAAAATTTCGCCTTTTCAATTATAAATATTTCGCCTTTTCAAATATAAAGATTTCGCATTTTCAATTTCAAAAACTAATCGTTTCTATTTTAAAAATCTAATCTTTTCTATTTTAAAAATCTAATCTTTTCTATTATCAAAAATCTAATCTTTTCTATTTTAAAAATCTAATCTTTTCTATTATCAGAAATCTAATCTTTCACACCTTTAAATAATAAACATCGTATTTAAATCTCTCTACTAATCACCTAGGAAGAAGAAAATATAGACCAGAAAATAAATAAGAAAGCTCACTTTTTGAATTGGGATAACGAACAGAGGGGTGGCGCAGGAAGGGGCTTGGTCGGAGGTTTGGGGGGGGGCTGTTGCGCGTAGGTCAGGGGGGAGGCGGGTTGACCGGCGGTGATCCCCTAGGTGGTTGCGGTGGTTAAAAACGGGCCAAGGGGGTTTAGGGGACACGGTTTAAATCTAAGGGAGGAGGGAGAGCTAGGGCGGCGCGCTGGGGAGGAGAGGGGAGACTGCGAGGTGGAGGCTGGAGATCGGAGGGAGGGGCAGCGACTCCCTGGACGCGGCGGCGGTCTCGTTGGTGGAGCGATTTGTTTTTTTTATTTCTTCTGAATTGAAACGTGAACGACGGTGGAGGGGGGGGCAGATTGAAAGAATAGGGGGTAGGAGAGAGAGGGAAGGTTTTTATTTAATTATTTTATTTTTCCACCCAAAAAGCAACTTTTATTTTTGACCTCTAAACGAGGCCCACCGCCTGTCGTCCATAGCTAATTACCCCCATTCCGAACACAATGGGATATGTACCGTAAGTTGATTCGATCGTTTCGATCAGTTTCCGTTAAAATCAACGTATAACTCTATATATTGAATTAGAACGCGTATTTCAATTTACTGGGGTCACATACTAACTCGAAAAATTCCAAAAAAATATTTTCTAGCTTCGTATTGACGATACGGTCCTAACAAAACTAGTTTCTTCGAATTCTGAGACCGTTGGAAAAAATGCCATTTTCCAGTCGATTAAAATCAACTGAAACTGGTCAAACGCGTTTTCCTTTGCCACGCTCACATATTGAATCGAAAAATTATGAAATTTGAAACCTAGCAATAATTTGACATCACGAACCCAACAAAGTGGTTTCTTCAAAATCCGAGGTCGTTTGCAAAATGTCTATTTTTAAGGGCCTGAATTCCATAACGACTATTCAGAATTTTCAACTGGACATATCTTTTGATCCCCGCTATGAAATCTCAATTTTTCGGATTCGTTGGAAAGATATTCACAAATCGATCCTATTATTTTTGGTTTCGCTAAAATCCTGTTTGTTTTGCGCCCGGTATGTTCAATTGAAGTTTGAAATCGAATTATCGAACTACCGCGCCATTTTCAATTCTATTTATAATTATATATAATAATTTATATTCTAACGACGACGTATATAATATATACGTTCGAATTATATTCAAAATAAATTTCTCATCGATATTATTTAAAATAATTCATTTTAAATGTTCAAAATTCGCTAAAATTGCCAAAATAAAAATTTTAAACTGGCTCAGATTTTCGGGTTGTTACAATCTCCCCCACTTAAAACTTTTCATCCCCGAAAAGGAACAGAGTTGAAAGTAGTTTGATTAATCAACTCTACGTTCGATCTGGCTTCCATTCTCCAACTTTTCAGTTTCTGAGAATTTTCAAATTCTTCAAAAATTTGGCTAACACCCTAAATTTTCGAAAAATTTCGCCATAACCTCCCCTGTACCGGGAGCCACGGGAAAATCCCGAAATTGCCATATAGGCCTTCTGATCTCAAAAAGAAAAAGCCATGCGGATAGCTAAGCGGCTAGCTAATCGGCTCATAAAATCATCATCACCCAAACAAAACAGTAAATTATATAGTAAATATGTACCTATTTGTCGGGCAAACAAATTTTATTCTCTGCTCTAGCCTCCTTGCTATGACCTGTTCAATGTAAGTACATGTATATGCAAGTAAATGTGACCAATTTTCAATACAATTCAATGTTTGATTCAATTAGGCTAAATGGTTCAAAATTATCAAACAAATAAACAAACAACACAAACATCAGTCAATTAGTGAATTAGAGTTTCAATTTCATAATTTTGATACATATACCAAAAATCATGTTTTGATGCCAATTCACAACAATAAATCTATCTATATAAGTTTTGGTTCTTACACCAGTCTAATGGAAATATATAGATATCACACCTTCGAAACACGAACACAAATTCTGATGATGATATATTAATCATCAGAACCATCTCCGGGTGTCAAGAATGTGATTATATATCTATCCAGTATATTAAAACTTCGAATATACGTTCATGACGCGTATATGCGAAATCTTTATATACTCGATTGTCCATATTCAAAATAAATAAATATTCAAATACGTATAAAACAATTTAAATTTTTATGAAAAATATACTATTCACACTTGTTCTAGGATAATACTGATCCTATCTCTAACGAGTCATTCTAATTGAATATTACTAATCCAATATCTGATGAATTCTTTCGTATGGTTCTAATGTGTCTTGTTCTCGAGCTTTGTAAACCAAAGCTCTGATACCAATTGTAACGGCAAGGAATTTCGCTCGATCCGAATCGATCGTTAAACCGACTAAGACCGTTCGAAACCCCTGATCATTTTGAGAACAGGACAAATTGGAACGCAGACGGAAGAACATTTCATTGTTATTACAACAATTCCATCAGATACAAGAATATACAGAGTATAAATGAATAAATATTATACAACAAATATCAGAGATTTAAATTACATTTAAATACATCGTAGCGGAAAATAATACAAAAGCACAACTAGAAATAATGCACGGATATAGAGCTTTCCGAGCATCGTTCCAGCTGTAAATCAGGATCCTGTGAATATAAATTTGCAAAACCAAAACTACTAGCTACCTGTGTAGAAAATAGGGGCACCCAGAGTTTAGGTTAAAACAATAAACTCCAGGTCAGTCATGTGACTGGTGTGAGAACTAAAACAGTTATTCAAAACTTTACTTTAAAAGAGATTAATTCAAGGGACCACGCCGTATAACACGGAACGGGTTTCCTCCCAAGAATGATAGTGCATATAACAAAACAGCGCAATGCTCTTTGGAAAAATGAAGCTATTATAAGACCCAGGTCCCATCACACAATGCAACGCAAGCCGGAGGATAGGGTTTTCCCTTATAATAGCCAAACATGCTTGGTACGTTTAAAACAAATCATTTGATACTATTATAAGTGTATAGTGTCAAAACAATTTCAATCATAAATATCAATCAAAGGCGGCATGGGTACCATATATCATGTCGCCATACTAGTTCTACAATTAAAACCGAATTATCACGTATTGGAAATTGGATTCCGTTATGAGCCGAGGCAAGGGGCAAGCTCCTCTCCGATTCGAGACACTCCAACAAATGCCTCGGGACCGCACACAGCAATCCCTGGATCCTCCAAGGTCGGTCCTCTCTTACTTTTGAGGATTGGCAATTCCTGAACACACGTTTCCCGGTCCTTGCAGACCTATATCCGAGGCGCCTCGCATTCCAACAACCACACAGGTGAAAAGTATATAAATGTCAGGGCTGGTAGGTCACTGACACCACTATAGCTAGAAAGAAACGTCGTGCACTCCTTGGGTCCGAATCCCGTTTTTGACTCATACCGAGGTGTGAGGCTCGCGAATTCACGTCATACACAAAGCTACGCCACACAGGTCGTGCTTTGATCATCAACCACAAGAATTTGCTTTTCAACAGAAGCTTTGATCAATTGCCACTTACGCGTGCCACACTGGCAGTTCACTCCATGCGACTGGTGTCCATCGATATACAACCTCTAAGCTCGTATGTCTCAGAGAAGGGCGTTAAGCAAGAGAATAAATTCTCCGTCGCCAAATAGATGTATATTTAATAGAGATCAATCAACACAGAATAAAATCCAATGTCAGACACACAATCCATTTACAAGTTCGTTCTGGGTCTGAACGAAACCGGAGGCGCTTTCCTCGCATATCCATCCATCTCCAAGTACATCTGGACGATCACCAACTGTTTCCCTCATCTTAGGTGTACAGCCCAATCAAGATCATCAGTAATCACCCAAACGATGTGAAGACTTTCGGTCTTCAACCACCATCTTCATCTTCGACATCTCGTCGAATCGGTTATTCAGAATGGGTATAAGCCCGGCCTTTCTGAATAACCCACGTATATGATAAACAAATGTTACACAAACACAACAAACGCCTCATTCCAATTCAGAATATTCTTTTATTCACAAAATCACATTCTTAGGGAAAGGTTCCCATTAATTTTATCCAAGATAAATTCTTCTAAATTTATTCTTTAATCTTCCTTTGGATATCATTTCAAACTAGTCGGGATTAGCGAACCACACCGAAGTAATTATTTATTTTATTTCCCAATCCCAACCTATTTATCCCATGGAGGAAACTGGTAATACTCCATATCTAACACCACGGTGCTATCGGTAAAATTAATTACCATTTTACGTTCAAATCTAATTAAAGATTTAACTATCGCATTGGAGCAAAACTGGTGGTACTCCATTCTCGATCACCTTTCAGATTTGATAATTTAGATTATCAATTCACTTTTCAGGCTAATTAAAGATTCATTTGAACTCCACTTAGTTTTAATCCTTTCAAAAATCAACATCCTGCCTTTAACTAGGTTAAAGAACCGATGTCATATAAAACACGATTCACGATAAACCCAAATCACATTTGATATTAAATACAAGGCTCTGAATAGAAAATATACCGGCTTATATTCAATATCAAATTCTGAAACCAACAAATATCGTATTGGAAATAACGATATAAAATATCTTTCAAATTCCCATAACAATATCTATATAGTCACGAAATCCAACATCGAAATATTTCGAAGATAATTTCGATTCAACTCCAGTCCAGTCCACGTATTGGGAATATAGATTATTTTTAAAATCACTTTTAAATTCAATTTATTTATTTCAAAAATAAATTGATTTTAATTCTAGTTCAAAACTAGTTCATTTCGACAAAAATATATTTTTATCCTTTCAAATGTGGAATTTTTCATCGCAGTTCATTCCAATTCATATATTATGATTTTACACAAATTATCTATCCTTTTAATAATTTTATCAAGGCCCGTACAGTCGACTTCCATCAACGGCCATCGAACTGCACTTACATCGACCTTTTTCGAAATTGTTTTGGACATAACTCCAAATCCAACTGTTAGTTTTCAAATTTCTAATATTCATTGGAAAGATCTTTTCGACACGAACCCAACGGTTCCGGTTTTAGGAGAATCCGATGGTTGGATCTCCCGTAATGTAAATTCGAAGTCAATGGTCGAAATTCACGAACTACCGCGGCGCGGCGCGTTCTATTCAGGCCATTATATATATAATATATATATTATATATATTTCGTCGATTTCCTTTTAAAACGAATTTTATAAATAGTTTTAAATTCGTTTCAAAAACAATTTCAACTTCATCTTCAATTTCAAATCGATTTGATTTCAATTCAATTCGAATTCATTTCAAATTGATTTCAATTCAATTTCAGTTCGTTTTAAATTTCATTCAAAACGATTTCAATTCGTTTTTAATTCAATTTCAATTTAATTCAATTTGAATTCATTTCTATTCAATTCGAATTCAAATTCACTTTCTATTCAATTCGAATTCAAATTCGTTTCAATTCAAATTCTAATTCGTTTCAATTCAATTTGAATTTACCTTCTATTTAATTCAATTCGAATTCATTTCAAATTGATTCAATAAAATTTCAATTTGAATTTTAATCTAATTTAATTTGAATTCATTTCAAAATATTAAATTTTGAAATCACTTTTCAATATTCATTATAAAATGAATAAAATCGATATAAATATCGTTCACGTCAAAATTGCGCGTCTCTAATCAACACGGCTTTATATTTTTCAATAATTTCGTTATTCTACTCAACAAATGAATATTTATATTCCATTCAACACATGAATCTATATTTGTTTCAACACACGACTAATCTCAACACATGAGTACTGTCAACACATAATTATTTTTGTTATGTAAAATATTTTATTAAATTATGGTATCTATCATTTGATTTTTAATTAGACTCCACCGTGAAGTAGATTCTAATTCTAAATATGATAAAGACGTAATTTTTATTATTTAAAATATTTTACTCAACACATGAATAGTTTCAATACATGATCATCGTCAACACTTGACTATTTTTATATTCAACACATGAATTTTCTTTTATAATATTCATTATTTTCCCAATTGGAATGAGGCCCAATCAATCACCATATAACGTTAATTATGTGGATTCCATACAACACAAGTATATAATAGCAATGATAAACAATCAACCATCATCCAAGGTGCACCACACAATTGCATAAGCATCAACTATGAATAATTAACGCTTACACAGCCTGTCGACCAATCGATCGACATACAATTAAATAATTGGGATTATTGTGCGCCAAATATCATCCCAACACCCGTGCGGGGTTTCAAATCAACAAACACAGATTTTTATTTGTGTAGTTGGGCGATGTGTAAAACTAATCGACCCAATCAATATCAGTCAAATTAGTGTATATAAACAAATCGGCCGATTTGTTTATAAATATTCATTTATTCACATTCACATTAAAAATTATATTTTTAACGATAATTAATTTATTTCAACACATTAATTTATATTATCGATTTCACATCAACAACACAAACAAATTTTCACAACACATCAACTAAACAAACAAGCCATCCATGGTCTGTGGATGACGGGTGTCGGGTGCTGCTAAGCACCGTCTGCATCCTAGTATATATATAACTAGAAAAGGAAATTTAGAGTGAGAAGTTCTCACCGATTAGCTAAACCAAACGCCTCGACTCTTCATATATAGAAATCTTCTTCGTTCTCGTCTTTTTGTCACCTTCGTTGCCCGTATTCTCTACATATGTAAAAATCACATTTTTATGTTGTTGCTATGTATATAAAAATCATATTTTTATAATCACTCCTTATGGATAAAAATTCTATTTTTACCTCGTTACTATATAGATAAAAAATTTATTTTTACAAGGCTACTATATAGATAAAAATTCTATTTTTACATCGCTGTTCTCTATATAAAAATTTCGCCTTTTCAATTATAAATATTTCGCCTTTTCAGATATAAAGATTTCACCTTTTCAATTTCAAAAATCTAATCTTTTCTATTTTAAAAATCTAATCTTTTCTATTTTAAAAATCTAATCTTTTCTATTTTAAAAATCTAATCTTTTCTATTATCAAAAATCTAATCTTTTCTATTTTAAAAATCTAATCTTTTCTATTATCAAAAATCTAATCTTTCACACCTTTAAATAATAAACATCATATTTAAATCTCTGTACTAATCACCTAGGAAGAAGAAAATATAGACAAGAAAATAAATAAGAAAGCTCACTTTTTGAATTGGGAGAACGAACAGAGGGGTGGCGCTGGAAGGGGCTTGGTCGGAGGTATGGGGGTGGGGCTGTTGCGCACAGGTCGGGGGGAGGCGGGTTGACCGGCGGTGGTCCCCTAGGTGGTTGCGGCGGGTTCAAACGGGCCAAGGGGGTTTAGGGGACACGGTTTAAATCGAAGGGAGGAGGGAGAGCTAGGGCGGCGCGTTGGGGAGGAGTGGGGAGACTGCGAGGTGGAGGCTGGAGATCGGAGGGAGGGGCGGCGGTCTCGCTGGTGGAGCGATTTTTTTCCTTCTGAATTGAAACGTGAACGGGGGGGGGGGGGGGGGGGAGAGGGGGAGGGGGGGCAGAATGAAAGAATAGGGGGTAGAAGAGAGGGAAGGTTTTTATTTAATTATTTTATTTTTCCACCCAAAAAGCAACTTTTATTTTCGACCTCTAAACGAGGCCCACCGCCAATCGTCCATAGCTAATTACCCCCATTCCGAACACAATGGGATATGTACCGTAAGCTGATTCGATCGTTTCGATCAGTTTCCGTTAAAATCAATATATAACTCTATATATTGAATTTGAACGCGTATTTCAATTTACTGGGGTCACATACTAACTCGAAAAATTCTAGAAAAATATTTTCTAGCTTCGTATTGACGATTCGGTCCTAACAAAACTAGTTTCGTCGAATTCTGAGACTGTTGGAAAAATGGCCATTTTCCAGTCGATTAAAATCAACTGAAACTGGTCAAACGCGTTTTCCTTTGCCACGCTCACATATTGAATCGAAAAATTATGAAATTTGAAACCTAGCAATAATTTGACATCAAGGACCCAACAAAAGTGGTTTCGTCAAAATCCGAGGTCATTTGCAAAATGTCTATTTTTAATGGCCTGAATTCCATAGCGACCATTCAGAATTTTCAACTGGACATATCTTTTGATCCCCGCAATGAAATCTCAATTTTTCAGATTCGTTGGAAATATATTCACAAATAGATCCTATTATTTTTGGTTTCGCTAAAATCCGGTTTGTTTTGCACCCGGTATGTTCAATTGAAGTTTGAAATCGAATTATCGAACTACCGCGCCATTTTCAATTCTATTTATAGTTATATATAATTATTTATATTCTAACGATGACGTATATAATATATACGTTCGAATTATATTCAAAATAAATTTCTCTTCGATATTATTTAAAATAATTCATTTTAAATGTTCAAAATTCACTAAAATTGCCAAAATAAAAATTTTAAACTGGCTCAGATTTTCGGGTTGTTACAAAATTATTGGAATGATAAATTTAACTATATCAAATTTAATATTGAACTGAATTGGAAATCGATTAGAATTGAAAGTCGAGTTGGGTAATTAAATGACTTTCAGCTCTATTCCTTTTCGAGGACGAAAAGATTTTAAGTGGGGGAGATTGTAACGACCCAGAATTTTGAGGCAAATTTAAAATTTTATTTTAGTTAATTTAATAGATTTAGTATATTTAAAATAATTTATTTTAAAATAATAACGATTAAAAACTTATTTTATTTGAGGAATAAAACATAAAAGTTTATAGTAATTCCATTCCGAGCCTGAAATGGCACAGTAATTTTAATATTTGATTTTCAACTTTGGAAAAATATATAAAATTCATTATAATTCAGAATTGGATGAAACAAGAAACGCTGGGACCGTATTGACGATATCTTTCCAATGAATTTTAGAAATTAAGATTTCAGTTTATATTTTGTAAGTTATGTCAAAATTAAAATTTCAAAAAACGCTTTGGAATTTATATATATAATATATATGGCCCAAAACTCTATTTTTCCTATGAATGAATTTGAACTCGAAACCATTTCCATTGAGTTCAAAATGATGTTTATGCATTGAAGAAGTATAAACACTTATATATTTTGAGTTTCGGAAATTATTCATATTTATTTGTATTTTTAATATTAAATATATACGCCT
This sequence comes from Allium sativum, assembly GCA_030737875.1. Classification (NCBI taxonomy): domain Eukaryota; kingdom Viridiplantae; phylum Streptophyta; class Magnoliopsida; order Asparagales; family Amaryllidaceae; genus Allium; species Allium sativum. Next base: position 558,988,019 of record CM060919.1, on the reverse strand, counting down.
TAAAAATGGGAATTTTGCAAACGACCTCTGAATTCGATGAAACAACTTTCTATGTATCCGGGATATTAAATTATTGCTAGACTCCAAAATTCGTAATTTTTGGAGTCAGTATGTGGTCATTATTAATTTTTCAATGAAAACGGTCAATTTTCAAACTTTAAAAATTCATTAATAATTCATACGGACTTGAAATTCAACGAAATCGGTTACTATGGGTTCATAATATTAAGAATTAGCTGTGTTCCAATTTTCAGAAAAATTGAAATCAGTATGTGATCACACAGTTTTTAAAACGAAGAAAAGGACTAAAAATTAAAGAAAATTATAACATAAAGGCTTATTATTATATAAGTTATAATAGACAAGGACTTGAATAGAAAATTCACAACCTCCATATAATATCTCATTCTCTTATAACCCTAACTTTTCCTAAACCTATCAGCCTCCTTTTCCTTCATTTTCATGGCGGGTACACTCCTTCTTCCTCTAAAAACTTCTTTGCAAATTAGCCCCTGAAAACAAAATAATTTATATCTCTCAATCACAACAAAATCAGGCCAAACCATTTCTGTGTTTTGTTCATATCAATAACCACTACCTACTGCAAAAAATTCATGACCTATCGTCGCACGGATTCGCCGGAATCTCAATCCAAAGGCAGCAGGTCTGTTTTCGTTATTTGGGTATTGCGGGCCCCATGAAGAGAGTTAGGTCGAGCAACTTTAGGCAGTGGTAGACGGGAAGTATACGGTTCTTTTGGCGGTGGTGGCATGGTCTCAGGGGATCGGAGTTGACCGGAATGTCAATTTTACTGGAGGGGTGCTGAAAACAGGACAGTCGCAAAGATGAGCAATTTCCCGTTGATTTGTACATTTTCAGGCAAAGTGACCTGAACGAAAGTTGTTCGGGAAGTCGAGATCGGGATACTGGCAAAAATTGGTGGCATTTGGAGTACCAAGGCGGCCGCAACACTAAGATGAACGGAAAAGGCAGTTTCCGTTCAACTGCAGATCGTGGGACCCACGTGGCGAACTGGAAAGGGGGACCACCAGGCATGGAAAGAGGGGGAGAAGCCAGAGAGAATGACGCTGGTTTCGTGCAATTCCGACTTACGGTTTGGTCGTGGCGAGCATTTTAAGTTGAGGGCATCGCTTGAAAAAAAGGTGAAAGGCTTAAACGCGAAAAATTTATTTAATTTTATGTTCAATGTTCGTAATGCAATATCTTTTACGCACGAGATCGAAATTTGACGATTTCAGGTCTGCTGCGATCGTGGCGACGAGAGCTTCGCGTGGACACCAAATTTGTCCAATTTGGAGGAAATTGAAATTTTGGGTAATTTTTACAAATCTAAATATTATTTAAATCGATTTGTTAACTTCGCAAGTGCATAACTTTTTGTCACGTTATCGAAATTGCATGAAACTAAATCCGTTTAGATCGTTATGTCAAGAGCTTCGAGCGAGCAGTAATTTTTGTCCAATTCCGAGCAAGTTGAAAATTTGGGTAATTTTCATAATTTAAATCAGTGAAAATTAGGCTCACATCCTTAAAACTAAACATAATTAGGCTCATATCCTCCCCTTTAGAAACATATAAATTTCATCCTTATTTTCAAATAGACACTCCTTATTTTACATAACTGCCCTTTTCCACTTAATTAACGTCGTAATTTATGTATTACGAAAGACGTATCAGGGTTTTATTTTTTATGATTATATAGTTCTGTTCATGGCGGCGCCTCCATCGTTCTCAATTTTTGCAATACATCGATCTAAAATTTAAGGCGTTCGGAATTCTTTCAGTGATTTAATTAGATCCATCCATGATTTATATAATGAATGTTTATTCTTCCAGGTAATTTATACTTTTTTTTAATTTTTTATTTTCTTTGGGTATCATTTTTTGCTCGATTTTTGTTAATTGATTAATCTGATCTTCTTTAATTGCCTAGACTTGTTGATTGCAATATTGTATAGAGTTTTAATGTTATTATAGATCGTACAGATTTATTTGTTTAGTTTGGCAATACATTTGTTGTTTTATTCTGAATATGTGTATGTCAATAAGCATAATTTGTTAATAGTTGCAAAAAAATATGCAACTATTGTTAGAACTGGTGTATAGCGATTTTCATATATTCAGGAAATATGCATATATGTATTCATATATTCTGTATAAATGAATTAGAATATAAAACTATTCTGAATATCTGTTTGTGTTTGTTTGTTAATTAATTGTATACAAATATGTATATTTTCTTAATATATGCATATTGAAATGTTCAATATATGCATATATTGTTAATATTTTTAATTTCTATAAATTTTTGTCTAATGTTATTTGATTAATGGAGATTATGTTTATTAATGTTTATTCTTTGCTTTGTATAACAGTTTTACTGCTAATAATGGTGTATTGGTGTTGTTGATGTTTGGTACTGATAGATGTGGATAAGGATGCTTAATAGCTGTTGCCAGAAAAAAATGAAATTAAAGATTTGTTGTGTTATAATTTATTTTTCACTTATAACATCAATTATTGTGTTTTTAATCATACATATATGCTATTTTTCTGAGTATTTGCATGTGTTCATGAATTGAATCTGAACAGTATAATATTCCTTTGTATATATGCTTTTAATTATCCATATTTTGGTTTATATAGCATGCAATAATGCAGAAATTGTAAACAAATGCATACAATTGTTTGGAATATTTAATTAAATGCATAATGGTATGCATATGTTCAGAATATTTGCACATATTTATGCATGTGTCAACATTATTTGCGAGCTTTCCTAAGTTTATCCAGAATGCTTGCACACTTTTGTGCATATAGTCAGAATACTTGCACACTAATGCGCACATATTTATAACTTTTGTACATTTAATAACTTTTTACTTCTGATTACAGAGACCTATGCTGGAAGATGTTCCTCTGATACATGTTGAAAAAGAGGGAGTATTAGTAATTACGAAGCAACTGCAATTACGAAAACAAACCCAGTGATTAAAAGGGTGAAAAGTGGTGTTTATATTTTTTAACACAATGATGACTGATATTTTGTTTTCGAACTGGTGGATATGATTATGTAGTATCTAAATTGAATTAATTTGGTATTTTATGTATTAAATTAAGTTGTTCTAATTGCTCATGACATTATGAAATGTTGTGTTCTTGTGTACCGTTATTCATAATATTTAGCATACTTATATGCATTTTTTCAGTATAATTGCTTATGTAACTGCAAATATTTGCATAATTACTCCAACAGACGATGATGTTTTCTTTTAAACATACCTGTATGAAAGTATTATTATTAGTTACATACATATATGCAAATGCTCTAAATGTTTGATGTTTGAAGTTTTTTGAATACTTGCATACAATTATGCATTTTTTCAGTATAATTGCTTATGAAGTCTTTGATGTTTAGAATACTATCTGTATGAACAGAACTGCAAAAATATTACATAATATGTAACAAAAAAAAAACTGCAAACATATGACTGTGAACATGTAAGCTAGTAATTGCAAACTTTTATTCATATATGCAAAATACTGGCAAAGTTGATATATATATGATGTTTAGAATACTATCTATATGAACAGAACTACAAAAGTATTACATAATATGTAAAAAAAAAAAAACTGCAAACATATGACTACGAACATGTAAGCTAGTAATTGCAAACATACCTTAATTGGACCGTTCACCCAAGATGAAGGAAAAATTGGTGATCATTCAGACGTATTCGGAGATCTACCGGATATGGTTTCGTTCAGACCCAGAACGGACTGATAAATGGATTGTGTGTCTGACATTGTATTCCTTTATATTGTATTCATTGATCTCTGTTTAATATATAGCTGTTTGATGGCGGAGAATTTATTCTCTTGCTTAACACCATGTTATATATTGGTAGATGATTAATGATATAGTATGGTCTGACAAGGTGGCATGCTAAGATGCATATGATCAAGGCTTTTGTTGAAAAGCAGAGCCTTGTGGATGAAGACCAAAGCATAGCTTTTATATAGCGCCACTATGGATACAACGTGACTTTGCGGGCCTCACACACCACGGTGTGATGGTGAATGATTTGTTTGATAATGTTTGGTTTGACCAATATACTTTATACGGATTTGGGGACGGCCAATGGGGCTAGGGTGGTCGCTCCACTCTAGAAGTGGGATAGGTCATTTATCTCATGAGGATAGTTCAGATTGATGCACATCCAAAGTGCGTAGTAGATGTATTACAGTGTTTTCTCTTGCCAAGATGTAAGCCGCGGAGATACATGACGTCATTGATCTTTTGAATCAACAACCATCATGCTAGAAATCCAATTTTTCAATACGAGCTTACGGTTTTAGTTGTATACTTGTATGGTGATATAATATATTATGCCGCTTACATAATATATTATGCCACTTAAGATTGATACTGAAACGACCCGAAATCCCCCTTACGGGAAATCGCGGATTGAATTGAGAACAACACATAAAAGTATGCAGACAGAAGAGCATTTCATTGCTTATTACAACAATTCCATTAGAATACAAGAATATACAGAGTATGAATAAATTATATACATCACAAATTATCAGAGATTACAATGCGTAGCAGCGGAAAATAATACAATGCACAACTAGAAGTAATACGCGGATACAGGGCTTTCCGAGTATCGTCCCAGCTGTAAATCAGGATCCTGTGAATATAAATCTGCAAAACCAAAACTACTAGCTGCCCGTATCAAAATAAGGGCACCCAGAGTTTATGTTAAAACAATAAACTCCAGGTCAGTCATATGACTGGTTTAAAACAATTATTAATCTTTATTTTAAAGTTAGGTAAATCAAGGGACCACGCTGCTAACGCGAAACGGGTTTCCTCCCAAGAATACCAGTGCATAAAACAACAGTGCAATGCTAAATAAAGAACAATGAAGCTGTTATAAGACTTAGGTCCCATCACACAATGCAACGCAAGTCGGAGGATAGGGTTTTGCCTTATAATAGCCAAAGAATGCTTGATATGTGAAATTTTATCTTTTTTATTCTTAATCAGACTCCAACCGCAAATTAGTAAGAGAACAATTACCTAAGTATTAAACCCGAAGGCCGAAGCCAACATCATACCAATACCCAGGAAACCACCCATCTTAACTCATTTCCAGCTAGTTTTTAATTTTATATACAATCATAAATATCAATCATAGATGGCATGGGTACCATATATCATGTCGCCATACTAGGTATACAATCAAAACCGCAATTGTCACCTATTTGGAAAATGAATTTCCATCTGTGAACCGAGGCAAAAGATAGTCCTCTACCGATTCGAGATGCTCTAGCCCGTGTCTCAGGATCAAAATGCATCAACCCCTTGGATCGTCAGGGCCGGTCCACCGATGTGGATTATTATGCCTGAACACTATGTTTCCCCGCCCTTTGGGGTGTAAATGAGCCAACAAATGACTCCATCGGCTTCACATAGTCACCGATATATCTGAGGCGCCTCGCAACAACAACAGCCACATAAGTCAAACTCGTCAGGGCATGTAAAACCACCGATGCCACTTCTAGCTAGAAGGAAACGCATGCCCTCCCTGATGTCCTCTCCCATTTATGGTTCACAACCAGGGTGTGACGCTCGCTAACCAACGCTACACAAAGCTATGCCACAAAGGCCGTGCTTTGATCATCAACCACAAGACTTTGCTTTTCAACGAAAGCCTTGATCATTTACATCTTAGCTAGCCACACAGGCAAACCACTCCATGCAACCAATATCCATCAATCACACAGAATGATATCCAAAGTCAGACACACGGTCCATTTACAACTCCGTTCTGGGTCTGAATGAAACTGGAGGCACCTCATTCCAATTCATCAGTCACTGACCGTAAATTAGCAAGAGAATAATTTCCCAAATATTAACCCTGAAGGCCGAAACCAACATCAGATCAATACCCAAGAAACCATTCTTCTTAGCCAACCTAAAGTTAGTTTCTAAATTTCACATTCTTAGGGATAGGTTCCCATTAATTTTATCAAAGATAAATTCTTTTAAATTTATTCTTTAATCTTCCTTTGAATATCACTTCAAACTAATCAGGACTAGCGAACCATACCGATGTAATCATTTATTTTATTTCCTAATCCCAACCTATTCATCCCATGAAGTAAAACCGGTAATACTTCATATTTGACACCACGGTGTTATCGGTAAATTCAATTAACATTTCACGTTCAAATCTAATTAAAGGTTTAACTATCGCCTGGAGCAGAACTGGTGATACTCCATTCTCGATCGCTCAATCTAATTAAATATTCATTAAAACCCCACTTAGTTTTAATCTTTGACTAGGTTAAAGAATCAGTGTCATTTAAAACACGGTTCACGATAAACCCCAAAATCACATTTCAATCAGTCCCTAACCGTAAATTAGCAAGTGAGCAATTCCCTAAGTATTAATCCCGAAGGCTGAAACCAACATCAGATCAATACCCAAGAAACCATTCATCTTAACTAATTTCCAGTTATTTTATGATTTTCTTAACTAAGTTGGGTCTAAGAGCAGTATTATTGAAGATACCATTCACGACAACCCAAAATCACATTCCATTAACTATCGGGTTAAAGAACAAGTGTTATTTAAAACACCGTCCACGATAAACCCAAAAATTAATTCAAATTCAATTCCAATTAAATACCATTTAATTGGTACACTTCGTTCAATCTAAAATAAAAAGATTTAATCTTTTTCTCAACTAGGTTTAAGGACAGTGTTAATGAAGACACCATTCACGACTAACCCAAATCACATTTGATAATAAATACGAGGCTCTGAATAGAAAATATATCGGCTTATATTCAATATCAAATTCTACGACTAACAAATATCGTATTGGAAATAACGATATCAATATATCTTTCAAATTCCCATAACAATATCTGTATCATCACGAAATCCAATATCGAAATATTCCGAAGATAATTTCGATTCAAATCCATTCCAATTCATATATTGGAAATTCTGGTTATTTTTAAAACCATTTCAAACCCAATTTATTTATTTAAAAATAAATAAATTATTATTCTAGTTAATAACTAGTTCATTTCGATAAAAATCTATTTTTATCTTTACAAATATGGATTTTTCAGCCCAATTCTTCCCAAATCATTTCTTATGATTTTACACAAATTATTCTTATTTTTAATAATTTTATCAAGGCCCGTACAATCGATTTCCATCAACGACCATCGAACTGCAGTTACAGCGACCTTTTCCAAATTTGATTTGGACATAATTCCAAATCTAACCGTTAGATTTCAAATCTCTAATATTCGTTAGAAAGCTCTTTTCGATACGAACCCAATGGTTCCGGTTTTAGGAGAATCCGAGTATCCATTCGAAGTCAATGGTCGAAATTCCCGAATTACCGCGGCGCGGCGCGTTCTATTCTGGCCATTATATATATATATATAATATATATATATATATTACATATATTTCATCGATTTCCTTTTAAAACGTATTTTATAAATCATTTTAAATTCGTTTTCCAAAACGATTTCAGCTTCATATTCAATTTCAAATCAAAATTGAATATTGCACATCATCGATATACAAATGATAATATTTTCCAAAACGTTGTATTTTGAAATCAATTCCTTTTCTATATTCATTATAAAAATGAATAAAATCGATGTAAATATCCTTCACATCAATGGCGTCAATCTAATCAACACGGATTTTATTCAACACATGAATTTATTTTCTATTCAATACATGAATATATATTTTCAATTCAACACATGAATTTTCTTTACTATTCAACAAATGAATTTTCTTTACACTTCAACAAATGAATTTTCTTTACAATTCAACAAATGAATTTTCTTTACAATTCAATAACCGAATTTTCTTTGTAATTCAACAAATGAATTTTCTTTACAATTCAACAAATGAATTTTCTTTACAATTCAACAAATGAATTTTCTTTACTATTCAACAAATGAATTTTCTTTACAATTCAACAAATGAATTTTCTTTACAATTCAACAAATGAATTTTCTTTACTATTCAACAAAAGAATTTTCTTTATATTTTCCAAATTGGAATGAGGCCCAATCAATTACCATATAACGTTAATTATATGGATTCCCTACAACACATGTATATAATAGCAACGATAAATCATCAACCATCATGCTGAGTGCATTCTACACTATACAAGCAACAAATATAAATGTTCAATGCTTATAACAGCTTGTCCATCAATCGATCGACATACAACTAATTATTGGGATTAGTGTATGTTCAATTTCATCCCAACACCCGTGTGGGGTTTAAACAATCAAACACAGATTTTATTTGTGCAGTTGGGTGATGCGTAAAATTTATCGTCCCAATCAATGTCAATCAAATCAATGTATATAAACAAATCGTCCGATTTGTTTATAAATATTTATTTTATATACACATTAAAAATTATATTTTTAACTATAAAATATTTTATTTCATTCACCATCACACAATCAATTTCACTACACAGCAATCAAACAAACAAGTCATCCATGGTCTGTGGACGACGGGTGTCGGGTGCTACTAAACACCATCTGCAACCTAGTATATATTTCAACTAGAAATTAAAATAAAAGTGAGGAGTTCTCACCGAGGGTTCCACTCCTCTATTCTTTATTTCTGAATGGTCTGGATTCTGTTTTGCTTCCAGTCAACCCCATCGCAATCTGTTTCACACGGTTTACGTTAAAAATCATATTTTTTAAACAACGATATTTATAAATAAAAGTCACATTTTATTTCGGCGATTATATATATAAAAATCACATTTTTATATTCTCTATCTTATAAAAATTATAATTTTATAATTCTTACTATATAAAAATCAAGTCTTTATAATGTTAAAGATCTAAATTTTATAGCGGTAAAAAAAATCATAACTTTTTATAAACAAAAAATCGTATCTTTTCTAATCAAAATCAGATCTTTTCTTCTAAAAAAAATCTATTCTTTTATTTGATAGAAATCTGTTCTTTTATTTTGTTTATGATATTTATATTCAAAACTGAAAAACAAATCAATGTTTTCATATTATAAAAACTGAAATTTAAACCAATGTATTCATATTAAATTAGTGAAAATTAATCACCTTCCTTCCTCGTTGGCCTTCAGCGTTCAAACCCAAACGCTTCTTCATCGTTTTGAAACCGTAACCTGTCTCGCACGAAACCGTTCTTCAACCAAAAACTAGGGTTGAAACTTTCTACCGCTAGGAGCTGTCGTCCTCCGATCAGCCGCCACCATATGAAGCGTCTTCGAGAGCGCCTCCACCTAGTTGCCAACGCCTGCGGTGCGACGGCTTGCAGCGCCCCCAACTGGCGCTCGAACATTCGAGCTTTGGGCTCGAAATTTGCCCAATCCAGAAAGTGGATTTTGATCACACTTTTACAAATTGGTGGAGCTCAGATTGTAGAAGGATTCTTGTTTTGATTTCACGTTTTAACTGTGCTTGGATTAGAAGAATTTTTTTTGGATTTTATTTAGAAAATTCTGCCTGTCAGTTTTTGGCTTTGGAGGCGCGGGTTTGACCGCGATGAACAAAGAAATAGGGTTTGACCCTTTTGACCTTTTATACCCTTTTTTAATCATTTTAATTTCTAAAATACCCGTTTATCAATACCAGCTTCAAATTAAACCCAACGACTGTTGCTCCTAGCTAATTACCCTCATTCCGAACATAATGGGATATGTCCGGTAAGCTAATTCGACTATTACGATCAGTTTCCATTCAAATTAAATCATAAATTAGTATATATTCAATTTGAGCATACATTTTATTTTACCAAGGCCACATACGTTCTCTAAAAATTCCCGAAAAATTCTTTCTAGCTTTGTATTGACGATACGGTTCTAACAAAACTAGTTTCGTCAAATTCTGAGACCGTTTGAAAAATGGCCATTTTCTGGTCGATCGAAATTGACTGAAATTGTTAAAACACGTTTAATTTCGCCACGCTCACATATTGATTCAGAAAATTATGAATTTTGAAACCTAGCAATAATTTAACGTCCCAGATCCAACAAAAGTAGTTTCGTCGAAAATGAAGGTCGTTTGCAAAATTTCCATTTTCAAAGGCCTTTATATATATGTATATATTAAAAAATATATAAATTCCACATCGACTTTTTTGAATTTTGAACTGGACATATCTTTCAACTTCTAAAGTGAAATCTTAGTTTCTTACATCCATTAGAAAGATATCGTCAAACAGATTTAGATATTTCAGGTTTCGTCCAACTCCGACTTAAAACGAATTCTGTATATTCATTTGAAACTAGAAATCGAAATTTCAAACTACCGCGCCATTTCAGGCTCATTATATAATTAAAATAAATTTATTCATTTTAACTTCGTCAAAAATATTTTTTTCATCGTTATTATTCAAAATAATTCATTTTAAATATTCAAAATTCATTAAAATAGCCAAAATAAAAATTTTAAATTGGCTCAGAAGTCCGGGTTATTACAGATATATTTATATTCGAAATTTATTTCTACACTGTGCACTTATTATAATAAAAGATGAATTTTGTGTATTAAGCATTTTTGACCATTATAAGGATAACTCTATCCTTCGGCGTATGTGCCAGGGATTGAGTCTTATAACGGTTTCATTTTCCTAAAAAGCATTTCGTCGTTTTATGCACTGGTATTCTTGGGAGGAAACCCGTTCTGCGAAAGCGGCGTGGTCCCTTGATTTACCCAACTTTGAAAATTAAAGTTAAAAATGTTTTTGAGTTCTCATACCAGTCCCATGACTGAGTGGAGTTTATTATTCTTAACCTAAACTCTGGGTGCCCTTATTTTCCTCACGGGCAGCTTGTAGTTTTGGTTCTTTGCAGATTCTTTTTAGCAGGATTCTGGGTTGAAGCTTAAAGTTGTGTCTAGAGCATTGATAGTCTTCCGCTATGCTATGTATTTATAAAGTTGTATTTTTTCCCGCTGCTTTGTAAAACTCTGATATTTTTTGATGTATAATACTTATGTATACTCTTATTCTTGTACTCTGATGTAATTGTTGTAACAACAATAAAATGTTCTTCTGTTTTGTGTTCTGATGTGTGTTGTTCTCAAAGCAATCCGTGCTTCACGGGGAAGTTTGGTTTGTTACAGTAGATGATTGCTAGCAACTAAAATTAGCTAATATGAAGAGTTTTGAGGCTTAGTTTTCTTGGCCATGAATTTTACTTAGCTAAACTTTGTTGTGTTTTGCAAAAGTGAAGATGGAGAAGTTTCTCCAGAGAAAGCTATGTATACTTCAAATTTTCTCTGGAGCATTCTTCCCTTAATCAAACATTAGTAGCCCAAATGAAGTAATTAGGCCTATCCTAGAGTAATTAGGCTAATTAGTAAGTAACTAAGCCAATTAACACTAGTTTTAACTTATTACTACCCAGTCAGTACCAAATTGCACAGTTTCTTCTTATCATTTACAATTCTTAACATCATACAACATTGCCAAAATTAAAACAACATTTTAAAGCACATTTTAAACTTTTTATCTTCATTTTAGAAAACTTACAGTTAAATTTACAAATGGTATGAAATATTAACATTTTATCCTTTAACTTGTGTAATTCGTACAACATTGAAAATTAAAACATTTAGTGCCACCATTATAAATACATGAATCCCAAAATCTTATAAAACTCGTATTATATATATTTATTAATATTATACAACTAAGTTTACACTTGTGCATTTTATTTACGCTATTATCCCAATTTATTCTATTAAAACCAACACACAAAACTTGTTGCATATAATTGCATACAAAATTACACAGACGTGTTCATAATATTCACAGCCCATTAAATGTTAATTTTAACAAAATTGCATTAATATTAACATTTTGTCAAATACTTATTTCAAATAAAAATACTTATTTATATTTTTGCAAACAAAATTCTGACACCTTCTAGATTTAACAATTTAAATTTATCAACAATATAAAATATTTCTAATCCTCAAATATTGATTCTTAAATTCTTAATAAATGTTCACATTTTCATCTCGATAACAACCAATTAAATCACTACTATTGTTGTTAATGTCATTAACTCCCTTTTAATAATAAACTACAAATTTATTTTGCATCTTAACAAAGTTTAACAATATATTATTTCTCTAAATTTTACATAGCCATTCCAAAACATAGTTTAAACACAAAATCTCTATTTTATCTTCTTAAGAAATACAACTTGCATTTGAAAACACAAATCCATAATTTATTAACTATCCATTTAAAGCAACTTAACACCTATACTGAATATATATATATATATATATATATATATATATTTTGAATTTATTACTGTTTATATCTATGCTTCCTACTTCTTGGAAATATTTGACAAATAACTCTTCTGATTCTAATGGGCGAATTCTTTTGATTTGGAACTCTAATTTTTGGGATCTGGTTACTACTGCTTCATCCTTTCAGCATCTTACAGTGATAGCTTTGAAGGTAGGGGGTTTAGTATGGTTCTAACAGTGATTTATGCAAGCAATTTCTTTGTGCAGTGGGTAAATCTTTGGTAAACTTTAGTAAATGAATCAATTTCAGTTGTAAATACTTGGATACTTATGGGTGATTTCAACAATGCTCTTTCTCCACAAGATAAAATAAGGGGTCTACCCGTTCCTTATCAACAATCATGTGAATTTCAGAAATTTTTAATTCAAACTGCTCTTACTGAAACCAAACCTCTTGGACTTCTTTTTACATGGCGTAGAAGAGGGATAACAACTCATATTGATAAAATCTTAGTTAATAATTGCTTCTTACAACAATTTTTGAACATGAAAGCTCTATCCCTCCCTCAACGATCAAGTGATCATAACCCCAAATTATTAGAGCTTATTTCGGTTGATGCATCAAAAGGTTACCCGTTTCGGTTTAAAAGTGATTGGCCTAGTTTTACAGGATATTGGGAATCAGTTCTAAGAGGATTAAGTTCTTATACATAGGGATTTCAGAGTTATAAAGTCTTACAAAACTCCAAAATTGTAAGAAGGAGCTGAAAAATAGGAACAAATTAAGAGATAAAACCTGAAATCGGCTGAACAACATGCATTAATACTAAGCAAGCTGCTAATAATAATCCAGAGAATCTTATTATTTTTGATGATTACCTACAAGCCAAGAAAGAACTTAAAATTTTACAACATATTTATTTCAATGGGGATTAAAACAGCAAGATAAAGTATCTTGGTTACAACGGGAGATACAAACTCGAAATTATTTTATTCTCGAATGAATAGTAGGAGATACTTTAACCATATCAGGGCTCTAATTGATCAGGGTGGAAATATTCTTTTTAAATATGATGATATTGAAGTAGAAGCTATTAACTATTTTACAGCCATGTTTAATGGCTCAAATTCAATTGCATTTCCCAATTTCCAGCCCATTTCTATTGTGAATGAACAGGGTCAGCAATATTTGATGAAAGAAGTGACTATACCAGATATCAAAGATGTTTTATACTCTATACACGACGACACAAGCCCTGGTCCAGATGTTATAAATGCAAAATTTATGAAGATCCATTCCGAAGAGCTTACATATGATTTATTGGCAGCAATTTCAGATATTTTTATTTCTAGAAAACTGCCAAAATTAATAAATCATGCATTCATAACCTTGATTCCTAAGAATGATGAGCCAACTGAAATTGCTCACTATATGCCAATATCATGTTGTAATATATATTATAAAATCTTCTCAATGGTATTGTGCAGCAGATTGAAGATCTTCCTTCCATTTCTCGTTTTCAAAAAACCAAAGTGCTTTTATTAAAGATAAATATATTATATTATTGGCTCACGAATTATTGAGGGACTTCAAAAAGAAAGGTAAGCCTAAACTTTGTGTTAAGGTAGAATTACAAAAAGCATATGATAAAGTAAATAGAGAATTTATTTGCTTTATCATATCTAAAATGTATTTTCCTAATCATTTTGTAAATCTTATATATGAATGCATGTCCATGGCAACCTTTTTTATACTGATTCAAGCCATTCCAAAGGGGAAGATTACATCAATGAGAGGAATTCGTCAGGGTGGTCTATTGTCACCATATTTGTTTGCTATAATGATGCAATTTTTCTCATATTTAATGGATAAAGTAACTTATGTTAAAGCTTTTCAACGTAGTTTTTCATTCTTGCCTATCATATCACATCTTCTATATGTTGACAATTTAATGATTTTTGGTAAATCATCTACGTAGAATGCTTTGACTCTTAGATAGATTTTTCAGAATTAAGTACACATGCAGGTTTGAATGTTAATGCCACTACAACCAATTTTTTTCAGTCCATCAATAAACAATTCTCAAGAAATTATGGATATTTTATGTTTTGAACAGGGTTCGTTAACTATTAAATATCTAGGAGTCCCAATTTCATCCTATTATTTACATTATTTAGAATGTAATTCACTGATTCAGAGAGTACAAAATAAAATTCAAGGTCAGGAAACTATTTAGTTGAGTTTTGCGGGCAGGGCTGAGTTGATTAATACATTCTAACTCCAATCATTTGTACTGGCTTTTTATATATCAAATTCCAGAATATACCTTGGATAAAATTCAATCACTATGTGCGTATTTCTTTTGGGTGGGATCATCACACAAAGTTGCATGGATTAGATTGTGTAAACCAAAACCTGAAGATGGCATTGGCCTCAAAAAATTCTGATCTTAAAAAAGCGACTTGCATCAAACTTCTCTAGAATTTTTTATCTAACACTTCTTTATGGAGCAAATGGGTTTATAGTAGATATTGCAAAAATAAAACTTTTTGGAAAATGGCAGTAGATAATAATGCTTCTTTGACTTGGAAATCCTTACTTAGATTATGCACAAATTCAAAGCAGCTGTTCAATTAAAAGATTTCTAGAGGTGATGAAACTAATCTGTGGTTCGAGCCTTGGATTAATTATCAATTTTTAGCTGAATTCCTCGGTTATGACAAATTCAATTTAGTTGGAAATGGTTAGTAGAGAGTAAATTTTATTGTGAGAAATGAAATTATGTAACCATCTCTTTATCTTGCAACAAGAGAATTATTAGACGAAATCAGTTCTATTCCTACTTTTCCCAATAGAAATCTAGATATGTATGAATGGGGAGAAGGAGGTTCTTTCTCATTTCATAAAGCTTGGGATATAGTGCGATCTCATGATGATATGGACCCTATGTTTTCTGTAATTTGGCATAAGGAAAACACAAAGAAAATGTCCTTTATCTCTTACCTTGCAATTATGGGAAGATCAAACACCAAAGGTAGAATTCTTCGGTTTGGAAATGTTTCATATATTATGTGTCCACTTTGTAATATCCAACCAGAAACCATTCAACACTTGTTTTTCCAGTGTGAATATTCTTCTTTCCAATGGCTTTGTTTGAAACAGAAACTATCCCTTCCTCTTGTTATCCAATATGACCTGAAAAATGAAGTATGAATTATCAATTCAACTTTCAAAGAAAAAGATCAATTGCGAGATTTAACTTGTGTTGCATCAACTACAACTATATTAGAATTGGAAAGAAAGAAACTTAAGAATTTTTCAGAATCGATGTTTCCATTCAGCAATGAAATTATTACAAATAGAGAGAGAAATTACGTTTTTAATGCGTAACAATGGTAGCAAGTCAACACGAAGCTTGAGGAATTTCTAGCTGCTTGACCGTTGGGGAATAGAATTGGCGAACACTGGATAGTTTTTAAACAAATGGATTGGTAGTTGGTTTTTGAATAGTTGGTAGTCCTTGTTTGGGCGGTGTGGTAGGCTTGTCTTTTTATTGGTTTGTTGTATTTATTTGTTTTGTTACTTAAGCCTTTGTATTTTTTTTACTAGTTGTACATCAAATTTATAAGTACTCTTTTTTCCTGTAAGGTTCCCATTTAGGTTGGGAGGATACGATGTTTTAACGAGGCTTATAAAGGAGGTTTCTTTTAAATTGGTTAGCAATAAAGAGTATGAATTTTCAATATATATATATTCCACTTAAATATTGATTGCTAATCAATATTATACATATTTTCAGCATTCACAATTTCACATTCAATCATTAAGTTATAAGTTACAAACATGAATTTGAATAAATTACTTATTATGACAAGGGTATTTAATTTATTCCAATATACACAATTCAAAAATCACATATTCTTTCGTATTTTTAAAATACTATATGAGTTAGGATTAGGAACTCATATTTTATTCATCTTATATTCAAAATAAACAGAACACGCTATAATCTGTTTAGCCCTAATATCCAAAAACCAGGGTTGTTACATCATGATTTTATTTGCGAATGTCCATGATTTTCCTATTTTAGTCTAATTCTTTTGTATTACAGATCTACCAGTTCTACAAATGTTTTCTTTGAATTTTGGCAGTCCATTTTAATGAATTTCGCACTCTTTTTAATATTTTCACGTCAGAAAGAGGAATAAATTTACTTTCTAAAACTAATATTTACAAATCAATTAACAAATTAAACAAATGTAAAAGAACCGTAGAAAAGCTGAAAAAATATAGAAAATAGAAGAACTGTGAAGAAAAAACTCGAAGAAACTTACCACAAAAAACTTAGAACAGAAAGGAAAAACTGTAAAGCTACAACTATTAAAAACCCTACTATTTTAAATTACTTAGAAAGCTAAATAATAACCAACACTCATCTGTTGTCTTTAGTCATAATCTGCAGCCCTCCCAGATCTCGCTCCTAGGCTGTCTTTTGATTTTTATTTTTAAATTCTCTTATAGAAAATATTTACGGTTAGGGTTCTCCCTCAAGCAAAAAGAACCCAAAAATGAAAAGATTAGTGTATGAGAAAATAACTAGGTCATGGGTCTTATCTATAGTGGCATTATTGTGTAATGACCTAGATTTTTTTAGCCAAATGAATTTGAATATTTAAATTTGTTTTAAATATTATATTAGAAATATTAATGGATTATTATTGTAGAATTTATGAATAAAACGAAGTTTGAACATATAAATTTATATTTAATTTAAAACGAACTCGCAGCAGTGTAGTAGTTCGTAATATAAGTCAGAATTCTTTGAAACAAGAGTCATCTGCATTTATTTGATTATAATTTTCTAGTAAAAGTGAAACATCAAGATTTCATATTATAGATTGTTAGTTATGTTAAAATCAAATTTTCAGAATGTCGCTCTGGAATCGTTTATAAACCATAACAATTTATTTAATACAATAAAAGGATTTTAATATAAACTGAATATCGATTAACGTTGAAATTTTTATATTGCTGAGTTTAAAATCTAAACTTGTTTATCTTGAAGCTATATGATATTCTATTTGGATATATACAACAACAATACTTTATTATTATTAAATTTAATTGTTTTGGAAGTAATTAATATTTTATCGATATTATTTAAGCCTTAGAAATAGATAGTTTTCAAACTACTTGCGTTTTCGACAAAATGAATTTTATCAGAGTATGTATAGCTAATTATTGCAAGATTTAAGATTTGGAGCCAATCACGGATGTTTTATGAGCGTGTAAAGTTTAAATGTGAACCGATAAATAATTTGAAAATAAAATAACTCCGTTTTACAAACCGAGTCGGATTTCAACGAAACGGGTTTCATTAGATCCGAAACATCAAGATATAGTAGTATGTCTATTTCCATTGCATTTGAAACTCGCGTGTGACAGTGCAAATTTAAGAACGTCCAATAACCATTAATAGTAAAATTAAACAATCGCATATAGTTAATTGTACCATATCAAATCAAAATAAAACATGAAATAAACCTATCATATTTTTACCTTAAGAATAAAATAACGTACAGTCTATATGTTAAAAACCCTGTGAATGGAAACTAAATGAGCACCTCCATACATTTAATATGTTTACATGCTGATTTAGTTTTTTCTAACCCATTTCTATGCAAACCAATACCATCACATGCCATCTGAATGCACCTAACCTATAAGACTTCACGCTCCTACCAACCTATATTTATATGCACATGCCTTCGTTTCCGTATGCACATGCTCTTCCTCTGAGAAAATATTGTCTATCCTATGCCTTTGCACATGATACTCCTTCACCTACGCACATGTTTCCTTCTTCCCCTACGCCCAGCTTTCTTCCCCTATGCATATGCCTATGTGCAGACCTAGCATAGACACTGCCCAACCGCATCCTTCCTCACATATATATACGACCTACCTTCGTTTTTTCGCAAAAACACTTCATCCATTATACAAAACAAGACGCAAGCTCAATCCAAGGATAAAATTAAAACTCTACAGACACTTCTAGTTGACGATTGGAGGACAATGCAGAGAATGTTGGTGCCAAGCGGCCCTCCGATGGAAGGAGGAAGGAGTCGCAGGCGGATCTCGTCATGGTTTCATGTTTGAAAATGATAACTGGAGAAGAAGTGTTAGAAGCAGGTGGGGAAGAAAATGAATTAAAGCAGCCGAGACTTGTAATATGGGTTAATTAACGTTAAGGGGTGTGTGTGTGTGTATGTATATATGTATATGTATGCTGCCCTATTTGTATAAAACATGGTTTGATTAATATTTAATTAAGGTTAATTAAAGAAAGGGGTTAACTAAAATATAATTAAGCAGTAACTATTTAATTTAATTTAAGGTGTAATTAATAATTTTAACATACTCGTATATTGTCAGATTCGGACCAACCAGGAGACGTTGGAATCGTCTTGACGAGCCCTTCATTTTGGAGCAGATTTGAACACATTTGGATGCAACTGTATTTTTCAGTTAAATTAAACGTGTGTTTAATTTTATTGAAAAAAGTCGTTTTCTCAACGAAAAAAATCAAGATGAGTTTACTCAATCGGTTTGTCCCACTTATATTTTATATGAGTCGGGTTTATAATTTGTGTGTTATGTTTGCTAGTTATTGGATGATTTTATGACTTTTTAGATGTATGTTGGATATTTTTATATATATTGATTAAATTAAATGTTTTATTATTTTAATGAAAACCAAATCGTTATTTTAACGATTGGAACCAATGGAGGTAACTTACCTTATTGGTCATGTTTATTTAAATAAAAGTGTTAAATAAATGGTTGATGTTAAATTCATGTTATTGAATGTTTATATAAATCATCACTTTAATTGGATATTCTTATGAATGATTATATTTGAGGTAAACTGTTTGGATGCAGGGAAAACAAGTTAGGGGGATCCAACTGAATTACCCAAATTTATTATTTATTTCCATATTAACATCATATGAATTGTTTAAACAATATGATTGGATGATTGAGTTAGTTGATGAATGTTGAATTGAAATCCAACAATTGTCCTTTTATTAACCAATGGACAATATTAGTTGTAACTGGCAGTAGATAGCCTAAAATCCACCGTTTTATAAACGTTGATTTACCGTTAAGGGAATTTATGGAAAAGAAGTTATAAAAATTATTTTATAACTAATGATAGATTTTGAAATCTATTTTATATAAATTATTTTGAAAAGTTTATTAAAAGAAAGGTATATATTCATTATTTGTTATTTAATTTTTTATGGAAATATTAATGGTTTATAAAGTAAATTCTTAGGTTACTAAGTTTTATAAGCAATGTGTGGAGAGATTAACCTAAGGGTAATAAGAGACAACCTAAATGGGATTACCTAAATTAATTATATTAATTTAAATAAAGTATTAATTAGAATTAGTTACAGAGTTAACCATGTTTTTGAGTTAACCAAATCAACGTTTTAACTGTTATGGATTATTAAATTAATTTAATGAAGGTAGTTGTGACAATAGTTGCGGAAATTTAATACGTTTTCTCAAGAGATTGAACAATCTTTTAATTAATTGATTTTAAAGACAATTATTGAACTGCTAATTATTTAATTAAGATGATTATTATTTTAAAGTCAAGATCTTATGATAAGATTATACACGAACAATTCATCTATGAAATGAAGTTTTATTAAAATAAAACTAAGATGAGTTCGAAATGGATTTGTAAAGATAATTATGAAGTTTCTTTATTAAATCAAGGCTTTTTATATAATATAGTTTTAACAAATGGTTTGCAAATGGAATATTAGATAATATAGTAGCAAAAGAGTTAAAGAATAGTGTGTTGACGACAAAAAATTTCGTAAACACAAAAGTTCCAATTACTAGGAATAGTTAATTTGGTCACACGGAGAAGAGTAGGAAAGCAGTAAATAACACAAGAGATTTGTAGTGGTTCAGCCTCATGAGGGGCCTACATCCACTTTAAAGCGTTGCTGGAATATTATTAATCACAAAAAGTTACAAGCTTGAGACTTCTCATGACATCTCATTACATTCATTACATTCATCTTTATGTTCGATGATGTCATAATTAAGCTATATGATGTCATCCTTAGGGCTATATCATGTCATCTCTAAGGCATGATGTCATCATCGTTATATATGATGTCATAATAATCACATACTATTTATCTCAATAAGGTGACACTTTTGCCCTTCTTCTTCCTTGAAAAGGGGATGCCATTATTGGAGCTCTCTAGAGGTCCCAAGGTCTCAAATTCCAACTCCTTTCAAGTGTGAAGTCATGGGTTATTTATAGGAAGTGAGCAGGTAGGTGTTAGGTAGGAGTAGGTAGAAATAGGGGACCATATGCAGAAATTCGCACCTGGAGCCTGCGCCTAAGGAAAATTCACACCTGGCCTTGGGGCGCGAAATTTCTCACCCCTTAGGTATAAAATTTTACGCCTCGTAGGTGCGAAATTTCGCACCTCGAGGGTGCAATATTTCGCGCCTCGAGGGTGCGAGATTTCATGCCTCGAGGGTGCGAGATTTAACGCCTCGAGGGTGCGAGAGTTCGCGCCTCTTGGGTGCAAGATTTCGCGCCTCGAGGGTGAGAGATTTCACATCTCGAGGGTGCAAGGTTACGCACCTCGACGGCTGCACGAATGGGAGTTTTTGGGGTGTCGTGCGGTCTTTGCTGGCGTGATCCCTCTTCATCCTGTTTCCTTCGCTCTCAAGCATCCCTTTCGGCTTTAGTTCCACGCGATGCGTTGAATCGAGCGTGTCTTGTGTACTTTTGGGAACCGGACCAAAAAACCGGTTAACATTTTCCCCCCAAAGTACATCTTGCGTTGACATGGTGTGCTTTGGATTGGTTGAAGTGATAATTAGGTTGCTGGTTTATCCTGTAAGTTAAAAAAAAACACATGTTGATTGACAGGCTTGTTCGTTGCATGGTGGCGCGCGAGCTGTTGCTCTGTTGCTGGCGAGGCGCTCCATGAGATCAGTGTGTGCAGGGAATACATGTACATGAGCGCGTGGCACAACGTTTTGAACCCGGGGGTTCGGTTCTTTCTCTCCACCGCCTTTTTTGGTGGGCTGCGAAATTTCGAACCACAAAGGTTCGAAATTTCAAACCCAAGGGGTTTGGAATTTCGAACTCGTGGGCTCGAGATTTCAAAACCCCGAAGATTTGAAATTTCGAACTCGTGGGTTCGAGATTTCGAACCTGCTGGCTCAAAATTCTTGGGAATGCAAAAGGATTGTTTCCTTTTATTATAAATAGGCCCCTCCTCATTTTCGTCTTCCACCGTTTTTTCTATCTCGACCGCCATTAATTTCGAGCTTCGAGGCCTACAAATGTTCGAACTTACACTGAGGTAAGGCATGGGGTCGAGTCGCAAGGACGAAGGAGGTCGAGGCTTGGCCAGAGTGGTTCGACACGAAGGAGGGAGAGGCGAAGGCCCAAACGGGGTCAGATATCATGACCCTTTCGAGGTTCGAAATCTCAAACCTCTGGGGTTCAAACTTTCGAGCCTTCGTGGGTTCAAGTTTCTGAAACTCCAGGGGTCGAAATTTCTAACTTGAGGGGTTCGAAGTTCCGGACTTTTATAGTTCGTAGTTTCGAATCTTATGGGTTCAAAATTATGAACCTTGAAGGATTCGAGTCCTCGAGCCTCAGGGTTCGAATTTTCGAGCCCCAAGGGTTTGAATTTTCGACCCTCTGGGGTTCGAATTTTCGAACCCTGTGGGATTCGAATTTTTGAATCTTGAGGTTCGGATTCTTGAACCCTTAGGAGCTCGAATCCCGAAACTTTGTAGCTCGAACTTTCGAACTTTGAAGCTTGTTGGAGCCTTTCTTGCTCATTACGGTCTTTTGGTTTGGTTCTAGCCTAGCTACTTTATGCCATGCCTTGACGAGGTATCGTTTTTCTGTTTTAGTGCTTCGATCTCCTAACTGCCCACCCTTAAGTTTACATATCACATATCTGCTTATGCGATTGCACACGGGCATATGGTGACAGTCGCGTGGACAAGGACATGAATTCTTCACATAGGATAGTGCGTATATCCGAATTATGACTGAATTGTTGGACTGTTTAACTTTCCTATGTATCTCTTAATCTTGCATGACACTACATACACATGTTAGTTTTCACCAACACGAGGGGTACCGGTTATTCTAATGTGATGTCTAATAATAGTGTCTTAAAATATAGTTAACCATGTGAACAAGATCAAAGACGGGAAAAATCCTAGAAGCCGAGGCTTCCCCGTCATCGTCATATTCATCTAATTCTACCAATAGTGATAGCTCGAGTGGCAGTGAGCTTGAGACTACCGAAGTATCTGTTCCTTCCCAATTGGCCAGTTCACCCGAAGTGCCTGATCACGGGGAACAACTTGAGAGGCTGCATTCTTTGGTCATACGTGAAGAGGTTGAGAATGTGGGCATTATGAACGAAGACACCCTGGCGGGCCTAGTGGCCTTGGATATGTTACCCGATGTTGTTATATTGGAAAATCCGGACTCGGTACCGTCGCGCCTGGATGCTACGGCAGTCATGAAAATGGCGTAGCGATTCAACATACTAGTAGGTGATGCTCATGCGCCGGGAGGAGGTGGAAGGGCTCATGCACCGCCCGAGGGTTTAACTGCCTGGAATAGGCAAGCTTGTTTTGCAGGGTGCATGCCCTCCGCCCATGATTTTATTCGGGTCATATTTCCGCCTGGCACCTTTGCAACTGCATCCCAATGCTTACTCGTCGCTCTTAGGCACTTACGTCCTATACCGAGAGTATTTGAACATGGAACCTACCAGAGAGGATATTCAATATTTCTTCAGTCTAAGGAGAACATCTAATAGATCGCCTTCCCAATGGTTCCCGAAAGCGATAGCAGCCACCAAATTCTTTAGAGGGACATGGCCCAGGCCATCGGTGTTTAAACATGACTGGTTCTTTGTGCGCTGCCCTCATGGATCTGCAAGGAGGTAGATTGAAGGGAGTAAGTACTTTTGAACTTTGCTTTCAACAATAAAGTTTTTGGATCCCACATCTTATTATTATCCTTTTTTGATTGCGGAAGGGAATCTAGAGGCACCCACCGACGAAGAGTATAGGCAGCATTTTGATGCCTTACGGGCGACACCCGAGGAATTTTGCAAAACGGAAACTATAACGAGCCAAGAGCGCCTTCGCCGTGCGGGATTGCTTCCCGGCGATTGGGCTGTAATTAGGCCCGCGGTGGCGAGCGGTGTAACAAAAAAGGTGGTAGTGAAGGGCCCTGCAACCCCTGGCCAGAAAAGAAAGGTGCCCTCTGCTGGGCCTAGGCCAATGAAAGTTGTTAAGTTCCAAGAAGACATCGGTGGAGATGGGGTTCGTGGTGAGGAGGCTGCAGCTGTAGATGAGGGCCCATTGAATGCTCTCGTTCCGCCCCCTACTGGAGGGACGGGGGAGGGGGAGTCGATTAGGTCGTTGCCCCCAGTGACTCCTCCTGGAGCTGCCAACCCGCTCGAGGACGAGCGCCAGTTTGATGACTTGAATAAACTTGACCGTGGTGTATCCTTGCGACGGACTCCGGCTGTCATGGATGACTTAGCTCTTGATGCGGAGGGGTTAACTCCTTCAAGTGGATCAAAATCTTGTCTGTTGAGAGAACACTTGGGGCATACACTCATTAGCACTGCATATCATAGGGGCCTATCTGAGCATGTGACTTAACTGATTTCATTTCTTTGACAGGTGTTGGAAAGAGGACGTGAGGGACGAGGTTATGGACATGTAGGCCGTCAACGCCCTATGAATCCTTTTTTCAAGGGCTTCAGAAGAGGGACTAACTTGTATGGCACTCCACCCCCGCTTGGCCATGGAAGTGAGCACCGAGGTGGGGATCGATCTCGACGATCTTCGACTCCTCTCCCTCCTCCTCCAATTCGGGTATCAGAGGGAGATTCTCGTCGTAACTTGGAGGTTCTCAGCATCCGCTCTTAACAGCTACTTCGAGTGCAGCGGTTCCTGCCCCTATCCCTAGGGAGCCACTACTCGGGCGACCAAGATCGGAGAGGGCGACCGTATCCGAGATGCAAGAACTAGCGATCTCTGAGTAGCAAAGGCTTTCTATGGAGGAACGGAGGGCATGGTTGAAAGCGACTTTCCGTTGACACTACTTTGATGAGTTGACGGTCCTTCCAGAGCTTCTCCCATATCCTGCTAGGGATTCCATAGAAATTTGGATGCATGTGAAGGAAGCATACCACTAGGCGAACGAGCTTACTGCCTATTCCTTTCATTTATCGAAGCTGATCAAGAGGAAGAATATGGAGCTCATGAATCAGAAGTTAACTATAGATGTTGAGAAGACCATCGCCGTTCATCTAAATGCGGACATTGGTGAGTTTTCCTTTTGTACCGTGAGCACATAATCGTTCATTCCCGTGTCTTTAAATGCTAACTAGTGAATCTCGTTGCTATAGCTGAGATAAAGAAAGGGTACGAGGCACTCAAGAGCGAGTTTGATCAATCCCATTCTGTTTTCACTGAAACTATAGCCGATTTTACTACCCAGAACACGGCTCTAAAGAGGGACAAGTCCAAGGTGGATAAAGTATGACCCGATCTGGAAAGGGAAAACGCTCGAGTCTTCGACCTCCAAACTAACAACAATGCTTTGAGAGAAGAGAATGATAAATTGAAGTGGCATCTTGAGGAAATGAAGAAGGCCAAGGAGGACGTAGAGGATAGTAACGGGATGTGCCAGACACAATGGATGGACTGAGAGAGGCACACCTAAGAGAGGTGGAACAATTGAGAGAGGAGCTGGAGGATGCAGAGTTCCGAGTGCAATCGTCTGTGGTGGAAGACATCCAAAACATGTATGTTAAGGTCTTGAGATTCCATGGACTCTCGTGGGTTCACGATTATCCCCGGGAACTAGCCCAGACTTGGGAGAGGCTGGTGCCGTATGAGGCCTTCTTGCGCGAAGTAGATGTGGGAACTTTAGATGAATGCCAACTCACGATTGATCTCCCAATGGTCGAGGAGCGCGAGAAGCTGGAGGAGGGAAAGAGGTTGCTGCTTAAGGTTGCCGAGAGAGAGGCTAGAAAGGCTAACTGCTGAGAAGGGGAAGTCTGTCATGACTGAGGACGCAGAGGACAGTAACCAGGATGTGCCAGACACAATAGATGGACTGAGAGAGGCACACCTGAGAGAGGTGGAACAATTGAGAGAGGAGCTGGAGGATGCAGAGTTCCGAGTGCAATCGTCTGTGGTGGAAGACATCCAAAACATGTATGTTAAGGTCTTGAGATTCCATGGACTCTCGTGGGTTCACGATTATGCCCGGGAACTAGCCCAGACTTGGGAGAGGCTGGTGTCGTATGAGGCCTTCTTGCGCAAAGTGGACGTGGGAACTTTAGATGAATGCCAACTCACGACTGATCTCCTAATGGTCAAGGAGCGCGAGAAGCTGGAGGAGGGTAAGAGGTTGCTGCTTGAGGATGCCGAGAGAGAGAGGCTGTAGAGGCTCACTGCTGAGAAGGGGAAGTCTGTCATGACTGAGAATGTTGTTGTAGTGGAGACATTTGCCGAAGCAAGCTCCTACCGGCCATTGGCCCCTGAATCAGTTTGGGTGAGCGATCCCCCCGAGGATGATGTACTTACCGAATTTGCAGACCAAAAAGTCGTGTTTTCAATGTGCAGCCCTTCCTGGATGGACCATGACATCGGGCTCTGCCCCCGTGGTCCCACAAACAACTAAGTATGGGCCAGGACCCGTGGTAGCGCCATTTGGAGAGGGCAACGATCAACTAGATATCTACTCAGATATAAGGTTAACTCCCAGCTTGATCGATACCCTTATGGAAGAAGGAGAGGTGGTTGATGGGCAAAGTGCGGCTGCCCGGGGCCAGTGGAGGCTGATGTGTCGTTGATGGCTGCTAAGGTGGAGACCCAAAAAGAAAAAATGGTAGCTAAGCGTGAGGAGGTGGAGGAGCAGCAGAGGCATGATGAGGCTGCCAGGAAGGAGATCCTAATGAAGACCAGGCAGGATGCTAAGGCGAAAGCCACAGATACGGTCACGAAGAGGAAAGCCGATGAGGAAGCCAAGAAGAAGAGGGCCGATGATGAGGCCTGGAAGAAGAGGGAAGACGAGGAAGCACAACAGAGGACTGTTGAGTCCCTTGAGCAAATCAGGGCTGGTGGTGACACGCCGCATAGATCCCAGAAGCTCGCTGAGCGTCGGGCTGCTAGAGAGGCCAAGGAATGGACTGAGAGAGAAGGCAAGGCGGTCCTAGAGAAGAGTGATGCTATGGTCGGTCTCGCTGCTGGGAGCGCCTCTGCGCCTGGGTCACACACAGCCGTTGTTGATATTACTAAGGTCTCTAGCAGCGAGGGTGCGGACGAGAAGCATCTTTCGGCTTCTCATGAGTTGACCCCTTCTCGGAGGGGCCGAGGTGGGAAGAGTGGGTCTAGTAAGAAGAGGCCCAGGGAAAAGGATGAATCGTCAAGTGCGGAATCTGCAAAAATGAAACAAAAGCACAAACGAAAGAAGCATGATTAGTGTTAGTAACTTAAGTAGAAGTTACTGTTTTATTTTGGTAGTGTAGGCCGATAGTTTACGTGAGTACGACCCTCGCTTTTGGTTTTTGAAGATACATTGTGGTTTTCATGTACAACCTGTCATCAGAAAGAAAGATGTTGGACATGTAGTTTGTCTCAATCTGTTTGTGTTGAAATGGAAATATGAATTAGTAAAGATCGCAATTTTTTTAAAGTGTTTGGATGTTCTTCTTATGTTTTCAGGCGTCCCGTACTTGCACAAGCATACTTATCATCACACTTGACAAAAAAGCGATTGTGTGTCGCGCTCTAGATCAATTATTCCAGAGGGTTGTGATGGGGTGCCATGCTCCGGGCCAATTACTCCAGAGGGGTGTGATAGAGCGCAGGCTTCTAGTAAGTTTCGCTTAGCTCAAGAAACCTATAGTTTGCAAAGCCAGGCTGAGCGCCTGCTGTGTTTAGGTTGCCCGGGGTTAATCCCAAGTGTAGAGAAAGCGTATGACGTCGCGTTGTGCAGTCCGTCCGGTGTGTGGCTCTCACGTCGCTCATTGGGTTGAGGCGAGCCATAGGTTTCTTTTATTCACCTGAGAAGAGAAGCCCGGATCATTAGCCCGTAGGGTCCGATCGTGGCCATGGACTACCCCTTAGCCTTGAAAGCTTCGGGGAAGAAATGATTTAAGGGTCGATCTCGGTGCTGCGCCAAGATTCGACCGATACCATAGCCGGGGAAGAATTTTACATCACTCCCACCTGGCTGTTGGGTGGCCCCAAGTCGCTTGGGACTTGGGTGCAGAATGATTTATCCTCGGTCTCGGTACAAGGCTGAGATTCGAGCTCGTGGTTATTTATACTCGGTCGCACCGCGGGCCAATGACTCGAGTAGCATTGTCGTCTCCCGTACTCGGGGTGCTGGTCATAGCCATTGTGTTTTGGCCTCGAGGTTGGCTCGAAACTCGGATTATGGTGAAGACTCCATGCTTGAGGACCGATACGATGACTGATTGTTTGAACATAAGCTAGTTGTCAGGATTAATCAAATGCGTCATGTGCAGAGTAAACATAAAAAGGAAGAGATGGGAAGTTGAACATCATTTCAACTAATAACTTTGGCAGTAATAGCCTTTACAATGCATTGGATTGTTAGAAAACAAAATATTGTTGGAAAGCGTAAATAACTGTGTACTAAGTTATGTAAAGTAGCTGGGGAGATGTTCACTGTTCCATTCCCTTGGGAGTTTAGCTCCATCCACGGTTACGAGTTTGAAAGATTCATTGCTGAGCTTCCGTTGTATGGAGTACAGATCTTCCCAATGAGGTGCGAGGCCTGTTGGCGGAGGGAATACCCGTTTTAATACAAGGTCGCCAATGTTGAGGTCCTTATGGCAGACCACAGAATTGAAGTATCGGGCGACTCATTGCCGTTGGGCGGCAGCTTGGAGATCAGCTTCGTTCCTTTTTTCTTTCAACAAGTCCAGTGATCCTAAAAGTAAATTTTGGTTTGTCCTTGGATCGAAATAGGTGACTCGGTGAGATGGAAGCTTGAGTTCAATAGGAATGACGGCTTTTGATCCTTAGGCGAGGGCGAAGCAAGTATGTCCGGTTGCTGTCTTGTGGGTGGTTCGTTATGCCTATAGGGCTAGACGAAGTTCATCTGCCCACATGCCCCCGACCTTTTTCAGGCGCTGCTTGATGACAGACTTAATAACTTTGTTGACCGCTTCGACCTGCCCATTGGCTTGAAGATGAGCCACTGCCGAGAATCTCTTTTTGATGTTGTGTCGCTGCCAAAAGGCTTTGAATTTGGCGCTCTCGAATTGAGTGCCATTATCGAGTGATGATAGCTTGAGGGACCTTGTATCGAGTATGATGTTGCATACGACGAAGTTGATCCTCTTCTTGGTGGTGATTGTGGCGAGAACATCGGCCTCTGCCCATTTGGTGACATAATCAACTACGACGACGGCGTATCATGCCCCGCCTCTTGCCATTGGAAGAGTTCCGATGATGTAGATTCCCCACATGGCGAATGGCCATGGGTTGACCATTTGTGTTAATTCTGTAGACGAGGCTCTCGGGATCTTTGAGAAACGCTGGCGCTTGTCGCACTTGCGAGCATAGTCTGCGGCATCTTGGTCGAGCATGGGCCAACAATAACCATGTGTAAGTATATTTCTGGCCAGGTTTTTCCCTCCCGTATGGTCATCGCACTCCCCTTCATGTACGTCAGTTAAGACTTTGATGGCGTCATGATGAGCTATACATCTGAGCAACGGGATGGAGAAACCTTTACGGTAGAGAGCCCCATCCATAAGAAGATAGCGAGCTGATTGGTGGGCGAGTGCTCGTCTTTCCTTGTAGCCCCTCGGAAGGGTCCCATGCTGTAGGTAATTCATGATTGGTGTCATTCAAGATTCAGGTTCGGGTTTGGTGCCCATGGCTACCTCAGTCTGGTTTTGCTTGATAATAGGGGAGTTGAGCACTTCGACGAGGGCGAACCCTAAAAGTTGTGGATCCTCGAAGCTTGCTAGTTTGGATAGCGAATCTTCTTTTTCATTCTGTTCTCAGGGTATGTGAATGATGATGAAATGATCGAGGTGAGTGAGTAACTCCTGGACCTTGGTCAAATATAGAGCGAGCCGTTCTTCCCTCGCTTGGTATTCCCTTTGTACCTGACGCACTATGAGTTATGAATCAGAGAAGATTTGGATCGTCTTTAGTTTAAGCTCAATCGCGATTCTGAGTCCAGCTATCAAGGCCTCGTATTCCGCGTCGTTGTTGATAACAAGGAAATTTAGTCTTAGCGCATAGCATATCTGGAGTTCCTCAGGGGTAACAAATACAACTCCGGCCCCAAAGCACCTGTTGCTGGAGGACCCATCCACGAAGAATTTCCATTGCACCTCGGGAGCTTTCGTGTTCTCTGCCATAGTCTACTCAGGGTCAATGAACTCTACTATGAAGCCGGCGAGAGCTTGGCCGAGAATGGATCGGCGAGGAATGAATGTTATCTCAAACTGGCTCAGCTCCATACTCCATTTTAACAGCCATCCAGGCGCTTCTGGTCACTGCAGGACCGGTCACCCAGTGGTTGATCGGTGAAAACCTTTATAGGATGAGACTGGAAGTATGGTCAAATTTTCCGAGAGGAAATGAGCAATCCAAATGCCAGCTATTTCAGCTTTGAATAATTTTTCTCTGCCCCTGTTAGTCGTTTGCTTATGTAGTAGACATGTAACAAACCGTATTTTAATAACATGTTATAACCATAAATCAAGGCAGAATTAAATTTTAAAATAAGAATCAAGGGAAACGGGTTGTGCCATTGCGTTCTTCTTGAAATTCTATGTGGAAACGAGTCCTAATTTTCGAAAAACGGATTCCGTATGAGGGAGATATGACCCACCAAATTTTCAGGAATTTTCAGAAACCAAAACAGCTCGAAATTCGAATTCGAAATTCGAATTCAAACCCAGAAGCGGGTTGGGCGGGAAATTTCCCGCCCAGGACCCAGGTCGATTGGGTAGTTGACCTCCCCCTGACTAGGTCGACTGGGTAGTTGACCTGGGTGTCGACCTGCCCCGAATTTCTAGATCCAAGGCTGAGTTCATTTCTGCATATCTAGACCGATTTCTGGACCAAATTTGTGACTCTAATCCTATATAAACTCACCCCTAGCCTCATTCTCTCCACACCATTTCATTCTGTCCTTATGCTGCTTTTGAAATAATTAAATTAAAGAGAGAATGACTACTTCTTCTTCGTCAAGACAACATCTAGGAATTGCAAATTGGGGGTTTTCAACTAGAACAAGACTAAACATATAGAGATTCAACAACTGCAATAACCGTTATCGGAATCAAATCTCTGCACTCAAATTATCGATCCACGCTCTATAAGTTCTAGTTACTTTGAGATTGAAACTGGTTAAATTTAATATGGACATGGAATAAAATGAAATTGGACCTAAGCTTGATTATCTATTTAGATCTGTTCTTGTTTCTTCTTGAATCTAGGATTTTGGGTTATTCCTTATCGATTGAATCATGCCCATTCATGTTGTTGTACCTAGTTTATTATTTAAACGCTAGATTGTAATATGAATTTTTTGGACCTTGACTTGATGATAAGACTTTTTCACCCTATTCTCTCCTGAATCTCTACATATGTTCCTAAACCTTGGTTTTCATACTGTTGTTCTAGATCCTATTAACATGCCTATGATGTGTTAAACTATTATACACCAATTCTGTTGAACATATGATTTGTATTATAATCTCATGCCTATTCACATGCCCATCTTTGTCGTGATTTCCTTGTTTATCCCTTTTTGAATTAATCTCGATATGCGCATGGTAGGAAAACGATTTGGGGGTATTGGACAAAACATGTAGATTCACTTAGACATGAATTGTTAATTGACATGAATTAGCTTGGACATGAATTGGCACAACTTGAACACGAAAGCGATTGTAAACCTGATAATTGACATGAATGTGAAATGTGAATTGTGAACTTGGAACGTAATTAGAGAAAATAGAATCTGGTAGTCAAATCATGTTTTTAAGTAATTGTGGAACGCGACAAATAGGATGAAATTGATACGATGGCAATAACTTGAATACAAAATTGACTATGACTTGATAGTTGATATTGGACATCTAGAAGGCACGTAAACATGCTTATGAACTTGAAATGTGAATTGGTTATGAATATGAATCATGAACTTGATAATAGGCATAAGTTGAAACTTGAAAACTTAACATGAAAACTTGACATGAAACTCACTTAGAAACTTGACACGAACTTGACATGAAACTTGAACATAGACATGACATTAGAATGAACTTGAAAATGGCCAACTCGAGGTTGGGTTGAGTTTGGAGTGTAAATCTGCCCGGAACCGCCCGACGAATCCAGTGACTGCAAACAATAGGATCCAATGTGGGTAGTTGGTCATATCGCGCTTAAGACCCGAGGTTAGACTAGGTTGTGGTGTAAATCTGCCCAGAACCGCCCGACGAATCCAGTGACCACAACAACTAGTCTAATGTGAGAGGTTGGGGTGCATTAATGAATTAATGCCACATGATAGGGTTAAGTCATGTACCGCTTGAATATACTTAATCAATTTGACACAATGATTTGGTAGGGTTAAGTCATGAACCGCTTGAATATACTTAACCAATTTGGCACGATGATTTTATAGGGTTAAGTCATGAACCGCTTGAATATACTTAACCAATGTAACACGATAATTTGATAGGGTTAAGTCATGAATCGATTTAATATACTTAACCAATTGGACACGATGATTTGATAGGGTTAAGTCATGAACCGATTGAATATACTTAACCAACTTGACAGATGATTCGTAGGACTAAGTCATGAACTTGGACGACAACACTTAGCCAATTTGACATGACACATAGGCGGGTTAAGTCACGAACTTGAATGACAACACTTAACCAACTTGACATGCTAGACTGATGGGGTTAAGTCTCGAATTTAAATGACAACACTTAACCTACTGGACGGAAACCCTAGTTGCGCGGTCCTTTTCAGCAGTAACCCACTAGATGTATCACGGTACCCTGGAACTAGGCAGGGTAGGTCACGATTACTGGGCTGATTGTAAGCAACCAGAACGACGGCTGAGTTGGTGCATCATTGTAGGATCAGGCGGACTATGGTCGTGCACGTAGTCCGGAGTTAAAAAAGCAGGCATTGGGCACCAGTAGGTTTACACTGTGCGTGCTTGATTCATGTCGGTGGTTGGCACCCTAGGGCTTGATACACCCTATGGTGGACCTAGGACAGGTGACTACATTTCGTGATTGGGCCGTATGACACAGACACATGAACGAGCTAGGACTTGTAGGGAGCCGATCGATTAATAGATCGTTACGTGGAAAAAGGGCATTGTTCGTTAGGTAGCATAATCCCTAGTGGTCCTAGGTGGCATAAACCCTAATCGAATCTAGAAAACGTTCAATAGGTAGCATAATCCCTAGTGATCCTAGGTGGCATAAATTCTAGTTGAACACGCGATAGCTCATGATAAGGAAACCTAGCCAGAACAAGGGTGGCGATCCAAATGATTTCAAGAATGGTGGCACTACGTTGAAGTAGTATAGAAATATGTGATGAAACCCATACGATATACGGCAAGGGACTGTACATATACATGGAAAGGATGATACGGGTTGGGGTATGTAAAGACCCGGAAATTCCCGCTCTTTGAATCGACCATAAACCACATAGGTCTGACCCAAAGGTTGGAAATCTTCGAATACTTTAACTTTGGGAATACAAAACATTAGAACAATAACAGCAGACTTTTATTACGTTACATATAACGTTACATCAGAGTACAGAATATCCGAGTACATCGAAATTAAATTACAACGGAAGATAAATTACAACAGATTTAATACATTGCAACAGAAGAAAATAAACTTAATACATCAGAAGACTTCCTAATTCTCTGGACACAGCTTTAGGCTTCGATCCAGAATCCTGCTAAAGAGATAGATATCTGCAAAAAGCTACTCGACTGCCCGTGTGGAAAAGAGGGCACCCGAGCATGAAAAGTGAAACAAACTACAGGTCAGTCATGGGACTGGTGTGAGAATTCTAAACTAATTTAACTAATAAGGCAAATCCAAGGACCACGCCGCTAATGCGGAACGGGTTTTATCCCAATGGATTGCCGATGCATAAATTAAAGTAAATCATTAAACAAAGCAATGCATTTTAGAAAAATGAAACCATTATAAGACCCAAGTCCCATCACACAATGCAACGCACACTAGAGGATAGGGTTTTACCTTATAATGGACAAAAGATGCTTGATACGATAGAACAGATGTAATATTAGTGTGTATATGTTTTAATTAAACAATTCAATCATAAGTATTAATCCTAGACGGCATAGTACCCCATCCTACTATGTCGCCGTATATAGGTTTACAACTAAAGCCGTAATGTCGTATTGGAGATTTGGTTTCCATCATGAGTCGAGGCTAGGGGAAAGCTCCTCTCCGATTCGAGACACTCTAGCAAATGCCTCAGGATCCCCCGCAGTGAACCCTTGGATCTTCAGGGCCGGTCCCCGCCTATTGGCAGTGGATTAGTTATGCCTGAACACATGCTTCCCGGTTCCTTTGAACCTATAGTATGACCACCAACGGCCTATAAAACACGAGGTACCTCAAAATCCATCATCCACATAAGTAAAATGTTAGCGCTGGTAGGTCCCTGACATCACTCTAGCTAGAAAGAAACGTGTCCACTCCCTGCAGTCCGTATCCCGTTTTTGACTCATACCGGGGTGTGAGGCTCGCGAAGTCACGCTATACACAAAGCTACGCCTAAACAGACCGTGCTTTGATCATCGACCACAAGGCCTGCTTTTCAACAAAAGCCTTGATTCATGCATCTTGGCATGCCACATTGTCAATCCATACCACACCATTGATTTCTACCAATATATAACCTCTAAGCTCGTACGTCTCAAAGAAGGGCGTTAACCACCAAACAGATATATATTAACAGAGATCAACGAATGTAGTATAAAGGACTACAACGTCAGACATACATTCAATTTATAAACTTATGCTCTGGGTCTGAGCGAAAGTCAAATCCGTACAAATCAACACTACGTCCGAACGGCCACCATTGAACCCCTTTCAAGGTAGCTACTCCTCTGATGGGTCTCAGTAGCAACACATCCATTCGATGTGAAGGTCGTCGGTCTTCAATCACCGTCTTCAACTCTTCGACTTAGATCGTCGTATAATCATTTGAAATGAGATTGAACTCGGACTTTTCAAATGATTCTCGCATATATATATATAACTTGAAATCATTTCATATCATTATCGGTATTTAATAACAACCTATTTCCATTTTTATTTAAATAAAAATAGCTTAAATTAATATAACGACGCTTCGGGTCAATGGGCGACCCTGGCGCTGTTTTCAACCAAATTTGATTTACACTTATCTCGAAAACTAACCGTTGGATTTTGATGAAGTTTATATCGTTGGAAAGATCTTCCCAAAGCGGTCCTAACGGTTCCAGTTTTGGGAAAATCCGATGGTCGGATCTTTCGGTATAACTAGATTGTCGATACGCGAACTTTCGTGCGCATGTCATTAAGTTTATAATTTATATTTATATATATATATATATAAATATAAATCATTTGGCGATTTTAATTATAAAAATTTATTCTTTTTATCGCATATAAAATGACGATAAAAATATCACCTTTATTATCTCTGTTTTATTTACACTAAATGTAAATAAATTATTCTTTTCTACCATTTGCTTTATTTACTCTAAATGTAAATAAATTATACTTCTCTATCTTATGGTTTTATTTATCCTAAATGTAAATAAATTATACTTTCCTATCATTTATTTATTTACCTAGATATACATAAATGTTTTCATTTTCCTTTTCTTATTTATTTACCTAAATAAATGTTTTTACTTTTCTTTTTCCTATTTATTTACCTAAATGTAAATAAATATATTCTTATCCTTTTGTTATTTATTTACCTAAATATAAATAAATGGTTTCATCTTCTTTTTCTTCCTTATTTACACTATTTGTAAATAAAGGGTTTTAATTTCTTGTTCTTATATATTTACTTAATTCCTCTCAAATCTAATTAAAGTTTTAATTAAAACCTTATTTCGTTTTAACCTTCCAAAGTCATTATTAAATAATTAATCAAAAATTAGGAAATTAATCCCCTCATTAATTCGGGTTAAAGAATAAATGTTATTTAAAACATAATTCACGATAAACCCAAATTCAAATTTCATTGTAAATCCGTAGTTATAATAAAACCATTTTTAATTCCTTTTATTTATTTTAAAATAAATAAACCATTTATTCTGATCAAAATATCATTTCTCATATTAAAACATTATTTTCAAAATATTAGTTTTGAAATTAACTCTTTTAATATTCATTATAAAATGGATAATATAAGTTAATAAACTTATTCAGGTTAAAATGATGTTTCTATTCACAATGGATTAAATAATCCAATTCGTTATATTATCCATTTATGTTTTATAATGGGCCAGACTTCTCACATTAGGCCTACAACTTGTGGATGCTAGATATGCCGGTTGGGTCCGGGCAGACTTATTCCACAGTTGGGCTTAACCTCGAGTCAAAACCCAATTTGTATTCGTGTACTTGGACCTCTCACATTAGGCTCAACATTTATGGCTGCTGGATATGCCGGTTGGTTCCGGGCAGACTTCCGCCATAAACGTGATCTAACCTCGTGTCCAAGAACAATTATAATTATAATTTTAATTATTTTCTAAAAATGTTATTTTAAAATATTTCATATTATAAAAATATTTAACTTCTGAAATATCATATTTTCCAAAGTATAACTTTACATTAAAATATTCTTTATATTGCATACAATTCTATTTCAACAACGAATGAAAAATAATAACTTTGTCTTTGTTGACAATTTCCATTTGTAAATTCTAATTCGACAAAAAAGGTTATTTTTATCATAATGTATATTTTCTAACAAGAATGTCCTTTTTATTCTAATTTACATTTTCTAACAAAAATTTATCCTTTTTATTCACAATAACAAAATGTAAAAAAAAAAGATGTCATGTTATTGTAAACAAGTTTCTATGTTATTCAAATGACAATTAAATGGTCATTTATTTGTAATCACTTTCTTTGTTATTCAAATGACAATTAAATAGTCATTTATTTGTAATCACTTTCTATGTTATTCAAATGACAATTAAATAGTCATTTATTTGTAATCACTTTCTATGTTATTCAAATGACAATTAAATAGTCATTTATTTGTAATCACTTTCTATGTTATTCAAATGACAATTAAATGCACCTTTATATATAAACAATTTCCTATGAATCTTAATGACACATAAAAGAGTATTTGACATATTCACATTTTTCTATGGTTTCTAATAATATAAAAAGAGCAAATCTTATTTGCATACAAATTCCAAGTTTCCTAATGACAAATAAAAAGTGAATTTTATTTGTATGTCAAATTTTAAGTTTCCAATGACAATAAAAGTAAATTTTATTTGTCAAAACAAACTCTAAGTTTCTAATCAAATCATAACAAGTAAAAATGGTATTTTTACTTATTTATGAATTCTAATGACAAAACGACAATTTTGCATTGACATAAATGCCATAATTTATATTGTCAATTTTGATTCATATGAATGATATGCTTATATACTTATTTACGAATTCTACTTCATATGAATGATATGCTTATTTGGTCAATTTTGATTCAACATAAATGACATAATTTATATTGTCAATTTTTAATACAACAAAATTGACAATTTGTTTCTAATATAACATGATTTAAAATGAATGACATTTTATATTCTAACATAACATGATTTTTTTTTAAATGACATGTTTTGACACAAATGAGAGCTTTTATTTCAGTTTACATGTTTTGACAAAAAGGTTATTTTTATTGCAACTAACGAGTTTTGACAAAAATGATTATTCCCAATTCGTTAACATGTTTTGACAAATAAGTGTTTGGGTTTATATAAACATGATTCTAACTAATTTACATTTCTAAATGAATGACATTCATTTATTGACAAAAACAAATCTTGACTAAGTGACATGTTTTTATCGGCAAAACACATCTTACTAAATGGCATGTTTTTATTAAAAAAAAACATGTTTTCTAACAGAAACGACATATTTATTCTAACATATGACATTTCCTAATAATGACCATCCCTATATTGTATACGACAATAAAAAGAAAGAACGTTTTTAATTTCAACAAATTACTAACTTTAACATAACAAATAAAAGTGTATACTTTTATTCGCATATTATTTTAATATTTAACGTCATACATAAAAACAACATTTTTATTCGCATTTAATTATAATTTCAACAAGGCGAATAATAAAAAAACAATACTTTTATTCGTATACCATTTCTTATTTTAAACATGACGGATAAAAGCAATATTTTTATTTGCGTGTAATTCCTAATCTAACATGACGAAATGAATGTCGAAATCAACACAAACAACAAGTTTCCATCACAACTCTAATATCATACATACATACATCGATTTCTAATAACAATAAAATAATTAAAATTTTAATTTATTATTAAAAATAGAAATCTCACATGGAGTTTTCAGAAGTCGTTTGAGTTCAAAATAGCTGAATTTCCAAAGTGCTTTGTTTTGGTCGTGGACAGTCCCATCGCGTAGATCTCATCAAGACGAGTCCAACTCAAGTCGTTTCGTCAAATTTGGTTTCTTCTTCGTTGGCTCCATGTTAAACCCGAACCCATGACCGATTTGCAAAGCTTCCACCACAAAGCAAAAAATCAAAGAGAATATTCATTTGAGTTGAATGAGACTAGTTTTAGATTATTTTTTTTCGATGAGAGGTTCACAAGATATCGATTTTTTTTATCTTGAATGAGGCAGAGGCCATTGTTGTTTATTTAATTTTTTTTTTTAGAGTGACGGCTTGATCAGAGAATAGCAAATGAGGGTAAGGTTAGAATGAGAGATTATTTATAGATTGGGAATTTGCTTAAAATAGATTTGTATAAGATGTATTTCTAGTCAAGAATTCCAACGGTCAAATAAAGAAAGTATTCGAATTTTCATTTGTACATCTTTAATTCAATTTTAAGGATTAAATTATATTTGATTAAAGTTCATTAAACCGATTTATATATAAATCAAATGAATAATTAACTTTCCTACATGAGCAAATTTTCCTGTTTTGATTATTCAAATGTTTACCACAATTTATGACAAATTCACATAACAAATTTAAAGTTAATTATTACACTAATTTTCCATGTTTGGTTTCAAACATAATTAAATCTTCATTAAGTATATATTTAATTCCACTAAATTGGTTTGATTTAATTTGTTTTCTTTTTGTTCAACCAATCTTGAATTTAAAGGTATAGTTAACATTTTTGTTCATATCCTACTACATTAGTAATTTTCGTTTATCATTATTTTTAAAATTAGTCAAACATTCGATTTATTCCTTTACTTACTATTTATTTACAATATTTGATTGAATTCCCATTATTACAAATAAACAACCGAATCATGACTATCTATACAATAAATGCATATAATTATGTTAATAACTAGTTGAAATTTCATTGCACAATCAAATGGATCTATATTATTTCCATATATTAAGATTACCAATATAAAATAAATCCAAAAATTAGTTATTCCATTTTATATTGTTAATTCAACATAAATTCCAAATTCCATTATAAATAGATTATCAAACACTATCATTATCACATATATAGCCATTTAGAATCAATTCTAAATAATCAAGTTAAGTTCATATTTTAACAACCTATGACACAAAACATTAATTTTAATATTTATACCAACATTGTTCAAATTCACATTAAATTATTATTCAAAGTTTAAAATCGAATTCTGAAATTACCGTGCCATTTCAGGCTCGTAATATAAATTTATAAATATAAAAATTCTAACTTTGATTAAAAACAAATTTTTTTTAGTCGTTATTATTTAAAATAAATTATTTTAAATATTAAAAACCCATTAAAATTTCTAAAAATAAAAATTTTAAATTGGCCCCAAAATTCTGGGTTGTTACAATCGCCCCCACGTAAAATCTTTTCGTCCTCGAAAAGGAACGTAGCTAAAAGTTGTTTAATTAACTAACTCAATTTAAATTGGTCTCAAAATCTTTCTTAGTTTCAATAATTTTATTAGTTGACTAACTTTTAAAAATATATAATCTTTACATATTCAAAAACTATATTTTCTAAGATCGGATTGTATATATAATCAAAATACGTTAATTATGAACTTATTACTCTTAACTCATTCTAGGGCATTGCTAACCCCATCTCTAACGAGTTTTCTCATTCTAGGATACTACTGATCCTATCTCTAATGAGTATTCTTATTGGATATTACTAATCCAATCTCTGATGAGTCTTTTGTTTAGTTCTAACGAGTTATACCCCAAAGATTTGGAGCTAACCAGAGCTCTAATACCAACTGTAAAGACCCGGAAATTCCCGCTCTTTGAATCGACCATAAACCACACAGGTCTGACCCAAAGTTTGGAAATCTTCGAATACTTTAACTTTGGGAATACAAAACAATAGAACAATAACAACAGACTTTTATTACATTACATATAATGTTACATCAGAGTACAGAATATCAGAGTACATCGAAATTAAAGTACAACGGAAGATAAATTACAACAGATTTAATACATTGCAACAGAAGAAAATAAACTTAATACAGCGGAAGACTTCCTAATGCTCTGGACACAGCTTTAGGCTTCGATCCAGAATCCTGCTAAAGAGATAGATATCTGCAAAAAGCTACTCGACTGCCCGTGTGGAAAAGAGGGCACCCGAGTTTGCAAAGTGAAACAAACTACGGGTCAGTCATGGGATTGGTGTGAGAATTCTAAACTAATTTAACTAATAAGGCAAATCCAAGGACCACGCCGCTAATGCGGAACGGGTTTCATCCCAATGGATTGCCGGTGCATAAATTAAAGTAAATCGTTAAACAACGCAATGCTTTTTAGAAAAATGAAACCATTATAAGACCCAAGTCCCATCACACAATGCAACGTACACTAGAGGATAGGGTTTTACCTTATAATGGTCAAAAGATGCTTGATACGATAGAACGGATGTAATATTAGTGTGTATATGTTTTAATTAAACAATTCAATCATAAGTATTAATCCTAGACGGCATAGTACCCCATCCTACTATGTCAGCGTATATAGGTTTACAACTAAAGCCGTAATGTCATATTGGAGATTTGGTTTCCATCATGAGTCGAGGTTAGGGGCAAGCACCTCTCCGATTCGAGACACTCTAGCAAATGCCTCAGGATCCCCCGCAGTGAACCCTTGGATCTTCAGGGCCGGTCCCCGCCTATCGGCAGTGGATTAGTTATGCCTGAACACACGCTTCCCGGTTCCTTTGAACCTATAGTATGACCACCAACGGCCTATGAAACACGAGGTACCTCAAAATCCATCATCCACATAAGTAAAATGTCAGCGCTGGTAGGTCCCTTACATCACTCTAGCTAGAAAGAAACGTGTGCACTCCCTACAGTCCGTATCCCGTTTTTGACTCATACCGGGGTGTGAGGCTCGCGAAGTCACGCTATACACAAAGCTACGCCTAAACAGACCGTGCTTTGATCATCGACGACAAGGCCTGCTTTTCAACAAAAGCCTTGATTCATGCATCTTGGCATGCCACATTGTCAATCCATACCACACCATTGATTTCTACCAATATATAACCTCTAAGCTCGTACGTCTCAGAGAAGGGCGTTAACCACCAAACAGATATATATTAACAGAGATCAACGAATGTAGTATAAAGGACTACAACGTCAGACATACATTCCATTTATAAACTTATGCTCTAGGTCTGAGCGAAAGTCAAATCCGTACAAATCAACACTACGTCCGAACGGCCACCACAGAACCCCTTTCAAGGTAGCTACTCCTCTCATGGGTCTCAGTAGCAACACATCCATTCGATGTGAAGATCGTCGGTCTTCAATCACCGTCTTCAACTCTTCGACTTAGATCGTCGTATAATCATTTGAAATGAGATTGAACTCGGACTTTTCAAATGATTCTCGCATATATATATAACTTGAAATCATTTCATATCGTTATTGGTATTTAATAACGACCTATTTCTATTTTTATTTAAATAAAAATAGCTTAAATTAATATAACGACGCTTCGGGTCAATGGGCGACCCTGGCTCTGTTTTCAACCGAATTTGATTTACACTTATCTCGAAAACTAACCGTTGGATTTTGATGAAGTTTATATCGTTGGAAAGATCTTCCCAAAGCGGTGCTAACGGTTCCAGTTTTGGGAAAATCCGATGGTCGGATCTTTCGGTATAACTAGATTGTCGATACGCGAACTGTCACGCGCGTGTCATTAAGTTTATAATTTATATATATATATATAAAAATCATTTGGCGATTTTAATTATAAAAATTTATTCTTTTTATCGCATATAAAATGACGATAAAAATATCACCTTTATTATCTCTGTTTTATTTACACTAAATGTAAATAAATTATTCTTTTCTACCATTTGCTTTATTTACTCTAAATGCAAATAAATTATACTTCTCTATCTTCTGGTTTTATTTACCCTAAATATAAATAAATTATACTTTCCTATCACTTATTTATTTACCTAGATATACATAAATGTTTTCATTTTCCTTTTCTTATTTATTTACCTAAATAAATGTTTTTACTTTTCTTTTTCCTATTTATTTACCTAAATGTAAATAAATATATTCTTATCCTTTTGTTATTTATTTACCTAAATATAAATAAATGGTTTCATCTTCTTTTTCTTCCTTATTTACACTATTTGTAAATAAAGGGTTTTAATTTCTTGTTCTTATTTATTTACTTAATTCCTCTCCAATCTAATTAAAGTTTTAATTAAAACCTTATTTCGTTTTAACCTTCCAAAGTCATTATTAAATAATTAATCAAAAATTAGGAAATTAATCCCCTCATTAATCCGGGTTAAAGAATAAATTTTATTTAAAACATAATTCATGATAAACCCAAATTCAAATTTCATTGTAAATCCGTAGGTATAATAAAACCATTTTTAATTCCTTTTATTTATTTTAAAATAAATAAACCATTTATTCTGATCAAAATATCATTTCTCATATTAAAAAATTATTTTCAAAATATTAATTTTGAAATTAAATCTTTTAATATTCATTATAAAATGGATAATATAAGTTAATAAACTAATTCAGGTTAAAATGATGTTTCTATTCACAATGGATTAAATAATCCAATTCGTTATATTATCCATTTATGTTTTATAATGGGCCAGACTTCTCACATTAGACCTACAACTTGTGGATGCTGGATATGTCGGTTGGGTCCGGGCAGACTTATTCCACAGTTGGGCTTAACCTCGAGTCAAAACCCAATTTGTATTCGTGTACTTGGACCTCTCACATTAGGCCCAACATTTATTGCTGCTGGATATGCCGGTTGGTTCCGGGCAGACTTCCGCCATAAACGTGACCTAACCTCGTGTCCAAGAACAATTATAATTATAATTATAATTATTTTCTAAAAATGTTATTTTAAAATATTTCATATTTTGAAAATATTTAACTTCTGAAATATCATATTTCCCAAAGTATAACTTTACATTGAAATATTCTTTATATTGCATACAATTCTATTTCAACAACGAATGAAAAATAATAACTTTGTCTTTGTTGACAATTTCCATTTGTAAATTCTAATTCGACAAAAAAGGTTATTTTTATCCTAATGTATATTTTCTAACAAGAATGTCCTTTTTATTCTAATTTACATTTTCTAACAAAAAATTGTCCTTTTTATTCACAATAACAAAATGTAAAAAAAAAAAAAGATGTCATGTTATTGTAAACAAGTTTCTATGTTATTCAAATGACAATTAAATGGTCATTTATTTGTAATCACTTTCTATGTTATTCAAATGACAATTAAATAGTCATTTATTTGTAATCACTTTCTATGTTATTCAAATGACAATTAAATAGTCATCTATTTGTAATCACTTTCTATGTTATTCAAATGACAATTAAATAGTCATTTATTTGTAATCACTTTCTATGTTATTCAAATGACAATTATATAGTCATTTATTTGTAATCACTTTCTGTAATAACCCGGAAAATCTGGGCCAGTTTAAAATTTTATTTTGGCAATTTTAGCGAATTTCGAATATTTAAAATAGATTATTTTAAATAAAATCGACGAGAAATTTATTTTAAATAGAATTCGAACGTATATATTATATACGTCGTCGTTAGAATATAAATATTT
This sequence comes from Allium sativum, assembly GCA_030737875.1. Classification (NCBI taxonomy): domain Eukaryota; kingdom Viridiplantae; phylum Streptophyta; class Magnoliopsida; order Asparagales; family Amaryllidaceae; genus Allium; species Allium sativum. Next base: position 558,944,100 of record CM060919.1, on the reverse strand, counting down.
ATATATAATTATAAATAGAATTGAAAATGGCGCGGTAGTTCGATAATTCGATTTCAAACTTCAATTGAACGTACCGGGTGCAAAACAATCCGGATTTTAGTGAAACCAAAAACATTAGGATCTATTTGATAATATCTTTCTAACGAATCCGAAAAATCAAGATTTCATAGCGGGAATCGAAAGATATGTCCAGTTGAAAATTCTGAATAGTCGCTATGGAATTCAGGCCCTTAAAAAGGGACATTTTGCAAATGACTTCGGATTTCGACGAAACCACTTTTGTTGGGTCCGTGATGTCGAATTATTGCTAGATTCCAAATTTCATAATTTTTTGAATCAATATGTGAGCGTGGCAAAAGAAAACGCGTTTGACCAGTTTCAGTTGATTTTAATCGACTGGAAATTGGCCATTTTTCCAACGGTCTCAGAATTTGACGAAACTAGTTTTGTTAGGACCGTATCGTCAATACGAAGCTAGAAAATATTTTTCTGTAATTTTCCGAGTTAATATGTGACCCCGATAATTTGAAATGTACGTTTAAAATTCAATATAGTGATTTAAATGTAAATTCAACAGAAACTGATCAAAACGATCAAACCAGCTTACGATACATATCCCATTGTGTTCGGAATGGGGGTAATTAGTTAGGGACGACAGGCAGTAGGCTTGATTTGGGGTTCGAATGGAAAGATAACTTTTTAGAGAATAAATTAATTAAAAATATAATTAAAAATATTGGGTCAAACCCTTTTACCTCTTCTTACCTGTTCAAACCCCCTCCCCCCCCGTTCATTTTTAGCGGATCGAAAAAAAAACCCATCGAGCTTTGACCCCCCCATCGCCCATCGCGGCTGCCACCGCCAGGGCCGGCGCCACAACCCCATCGCCACCACGAGAGCCTCTTCCTCCTCCTCCTCGCGTCGGCACCACCCCAGCGGATTGAAGCTCGATCGAAAAGAAACCCCCAAACCTATTGCAAACCGCCGCCACCTGCTAGAGGCGCCCCGCCACCGCTTGGGCCCTGCGCCACCACTGCAAGCACCCCGCCCCCTCTCTGTAAGTCTTTTTTTTATTATTTTATTTTATTTTTTTATTTTAAAACAGGATTTAGAAAACTGATTTTTAAAACGGGATTAGGAAAACTGATTTTTAAAACAGGATTTAGAAAACTGATTTTTAAACAGGATTTAGAAAACTGATTTTTAAAACAGGATTTAGAAAACTTATTTTTAAAAGAGGTTTAAAAACAGATTTTATTTTGAACTATTAAAATAGAAAAAGATTCGAACTTTAAAATAGAAAATGATTTGAACTTTAAATAGAATAGACGGAATTTTATGAAGTAGAAGAAGTAAGATATGATTTTTATATTTTTAAAGTAATAAAAATATAATTTTTACATCATAGGAATATTAAAATATAATCTTTATATGTGTAGGAAAATAAAAATGAGATTTTTATAAAGATGAAATCTTTAAATTTGAAAAGGCGAAGTCTATGTTTTTATAAAGGCGAAATCTTTATTTTAGAAAAGGCGAAATCTTTATTTTAGAAAAGGCGAAATTTTTATATGGAAAATAGCGTGTTAATAATATAATTTTTATCTATATAACATAGTAGTAAAAATATGATTTTTATATGTTGAATAGCGAAGTAAAAATATGATTTTTATATTTTTAAAGTATTAAAAATATAATCTTTACTATATAGAAATATTAAAAATATGATTTTTATATTTTTAAAGTATTAAAAATATAATCTTTATAGGATAGAGAATATAAAAATATCATCTTTGTATATGTAGCGAAATAAAAATCTGATTTTTATTTTATATACGTTGAGATAAAGTGGTGATTTTCATAACGATGAAATCTATATTTTTGTAAGGGTGAAGTCTTTATAGTTGAAAAGGCGAGATCTTTATATAGAAAATAGAGTAGTAAAAAAATTCGATTTTTATATGTTGAATAGCCTAGTAAAAATTCGATTTTTAAATATATGAAGTGATTATAAAAATATGACTTTTAAATTGAAAGTGAATAAATAAAAATGTAATTTTTTATTTTAAAGACATCAAAATATAAAAATGTGTGATTTTTATATATGTAGTGGCTACGGGCAACAAAGGAGATGAAAAGGCAAGATCGGTGAAGATTTTATGCGAAGAAGAGTCGTGGGTTTGAATTAGCTATCCGGTGAGAACTTCTCACTCTAAATTTCTTTTTCTAGTTATATATATATATATATACTAGGATGCAGACGGTGCTTAGTAGCACCCGACACCCGTCATCCACAGACCATGGATGGCTTGTTTGTTAAATTGTTTGGTTGTGTAGTTGGTTAGTCTAATTGGTTTGAATTGAATTGTTTGTTGAAATGGAATGGATTTGATTGATGTGTGAATGGCGTGGGCCTTCACTAGACCGAGGATAAGGCTAGGCCTCGTCCCGTTTCTAGTATCGTGCCGTTATGCCGCCGAAATTTTCTAAAATATGTTAGAAAAATAAAAATATCATTTTTATTGTGTAAATGAAATGAATAGAAATTCATGTGTTAAAATAAAATATATTATCGTTAAAAATATAATTTTTAACGTGGAAGTGAATAAAATAAAATATTCATTTACAAACCGGACGGTTTGTTTATGTACACTAATTTGACTGACATTGATTGGGTCGATAAATTTTACACATCGCCCAACTGCACAAATAAAATTTGTGTTTGATTGTTTGAAACCCAACACGGGTGTTGGGATGAAATTTGAAGTTCACTCATCCTGATTGATTAAATATGTCGATCGATTGATTGACAGGCTGTTATAAGCGTAAGATATCTATATTTGATGCTTATACAGTGTAGTGCACTTTGGTTGATGGTTGATTATTTTTCAATGCTATTATATACATGTGTTGTATGAAATCCATATAATTAATGTTATATGGTGATTGATTGGGCCTCATTCCAATCGGGAAAATAAGGAATATTATAAAAGAAAATTCATGTGTTGAATATAAAAATAGTCATGTGTTGACGATGTTCATGTGTGAGTGAAATATTTTATACAATGAAATTTACATCTTTATCATATTTAAAATTTGAACTACTTCACGGCGGAGTCTAATTGAAAATCAAATGATAGATACCATAGTTTTATAAAATATTTTACATAAAAAAAATAGTGATGTGTTGACAGTACTCATGTGTTGAGATTAGTCAGGTGTTGGAAGAAATATAGATTCATGTGTTGAATGGAATAAATATTCATTTGTTGAATAGAATAACGAATTTATCGAAAAACATAAAGCCGTGTTGATTAGTTTTGCGCCATTTTGACGTGAACGATATTTATATCGATTTTATTCAAATTGAAATGAATATTATAGTGAATTGAATTGAAAAGAAAACGAATTTGAATTGAAAAGAAAACGAATTTGAATTGAATATAAAATGAATTTGAATTGAATTGAAATCAAATCGATTTGAAATTGAAGATGAAGTTGAAATTGTTTTTGAAACGAATTTAGAATGATTTATAAAATTCGTTTTAAAAAGGGAATCGACGAAATATATATAATATATATATTATATATATATATTATGGCCTGAATAGAACGCGCCGCGCCGCGGCAGTTCGTGAATTTCGACCATTGACTTCGAATTGACGTTGCGAGAGATCCGACCGTCGGATTCTCCTAAAACCGGAACCGTTGGGTTCGTATCGAAAAGAGATTTCCAATGAATATTAGAAATTTGAAATCTAACGGTTGGATTTGGAATTATGTCCAAATCAAATTTGAAAAAGGTCGCTGTAAGTGCAGTTCGATAGCCGTTGATGGAAATCGACTGTACGGGCCTTGATAAAATTATTAAAAATATCGATAATTTGTGTAAAATTATAATATGTGAATTGGAAAGAATTGGGCTGAAGAATTCCACATTTGAAAAGATAAAAATAGATTTTTATCGAAATGAACTAGTTTTGAACTAGAATTAAAATCAATTTATTTTTGAAATAAATAAATTGAATTTGAAGGTGATTTTAAAAATAATCAATATTCCCAATACGTGGATTGGACTGGAGTTGAATCGAAATTATCTTCGGGATATTTCGATGTTGGATTTCGTGACTATACAGATATTGTTATGGGAATTTGAAAGATATATTTTATATCGTTATTTCCAATACGATATTTGTTGGTTTCAGAATTTGATATTGAATATAAGCCGATATATTTTCTATTCAGAGCCTTGTATTTAATATCAAATGTGATTTGGGTTTGTCGTGAATCGTGTTTTAGAAGACATTGGTTCTTTAACCCAGTTAAAGACATAATATTGATTTTTGAAAAATTAAAACTAAATGGAGTTTTAATGAATCTTTAATTAGATTAAAAAGTGAATTGATAATTTAAATTATCAAATCTGAAAAGTGACCGAGAATGGAGTACCACCAGTTTTACTCCACAGCGATAGGCAAATCTTTAATTAGATTTGAACGTGAAATGGTAATTAATTTTACCGATTAACACCGTGGTGTTAGGAATGGAGTATCACCAGTTTTACTCCATGGGATATATAGGTTGGGATTGGGAAATAAAATAAATAATTACTTCGGTGTGGTTCGTTAATCCCGACTAGTTTGAAATGATATCCAAAGGAAGATTATAGGATAAATTTAGAAGAATTTATCTTGGATAAAATTAATGGGAACCTTTCCCTAAGAATGTGGTTTTATGAAAAAAAGAATATTCTGAATTGGAATGAGGCGTTTGTTGTGTTTGTGTAACATTCGTTTATTATATACGTGGGTTATTCAGAAAGGCCGGGTTTATACCCATTCTGAATAACCGATTCGACGAGATGTCGAAAATGAAGACGGTGGTTGAAGACCAGAAGTCTTCACATCGTTTGGGTGATTACTGATGATCTTGATTGGGCTGTACACCCAAGATGAGGGAAACAGTTGGTGATCGTCCAGACGTACTTGGAGATCGATGGATATGCGAGGAAAGTGCCTCCTGTTTCGTTCAGACCCAGAACTAACTTGTAAATGGATTGTGTGTCTGACATTGGATTTTATTCTGTGTTGATTGATCTCTATTAAATATACATCTGTTTGGCGGCGGAGAATTTATTCTCTTGCTTAACGCCCTTCTCTGAGACGTACGAGCTCAGAGGTTGTATATCGATGGACATCAGTCGCTTGGAGTGAATTGCTAATGTGGCACGCGTAAGTGGCAATTGATCAGGGCTTCTGTTGAAAAGCAAAGTCTTGTGGTTGATAATCAAAGCACGGCCTGTGTGGTGTAGCTTTGTGTATAACGTGAATTCGCGAGCCTCACACCTCGATATGAGTCAAAAACGGGATAGTGACTGCAGGGAGAGCACGACGTTTCTTTCTAGCTAGGGTGGTGTCAGTGACCTACCAGCCCTGACATTTATATGCTTTTCACCTGTGTGGTTGTTGGATACGTGGCGCCTCGGATATAGGTCTGTAAGGACCGGGAAACGTGTGTTCAGGAATAACTAATCCTCAAAAGTAAGAGAGGACCGGCCCTGAAGATCCAAGGATCATAGTGGGGTCCTGGGACATTTGCTAGAGTGTCTCGAACGCGGAGAGGAGCTTGCCCCTTGCCTCGGCTCATGACGGAATCCAATTTCCAATACGTGTATTTCGGTTTTATTTGTAGAGCCTAGTATGGCGACATAGTAGATGGTAGCTATGCCGCCTATGATTGATATTTATGATTTGAATTGTTTTGACACTATACACCTATAATAGTATCAAATAATGTGTTTTAAACGTATCAAGCATGCTTTGGCTGTTATAAGGGAAAACCCTATCCTCCGGCTTGCGTTGCATTGTGTGATGGGACCTGGGTCTTATAACAGCTTCATTTTTCTTTATTTAGCATTGCGTTGTTTGTTTTATGCACTGGTATTCTTGGGAGGAAACCTGTTCCGTGTTATACGGCGTGGTCCCTTGAGTTACCAAACTTTAAAACCAATATTAATAACTGTTTTAGTTCTCACACCAGTCACATGACTGACCTGGAGTTTATTGTTTTAACCTAAACTCTGGGTGCCCCTATTTTCCACACGGGCACCTAGTAGTTTTGGTTTTGCAGATTTATATCCACAGGGTCCTGGTTTACAGCTGGAACGATGCTCGGAAAGCTCTGTATCCGTGTATCACTTTCAGTTGTGTTTTGTATATTTTTCGCTGCGATGTATTTAAATGTAATTTAAGTCTCTGATATTTGTCGAATGTAATTTATTCATTTATACTCTGTATATTCTTGTATCTGATGGAATTGTTGTAATAGCAATGAAATGTTCTTCCGTATGCGTTCATTTGTGTGTTGTTCTCAAAGTATCCGCGCTTTCCTTCACGGGGAAGTTACGGGTTCTTACAGTTGGTATCAGAGCTTTGGTTTACAGAGCTCGAGAACAAGACACATTAGAACCAAACGAAAGAATTCATCAGATATTGGATTAGTAATATCCAATTAGAATGACTCGTTAGAGATAAGATCAGTAGTATCCTAGAACGAGTGTGAAGAGTATATTTTTCAAATGAAAACAATTTTGTTTTAAAATTTAAACCATTTTATACGTATTTGATTATTTATTTATTTTGAATATGGACAATCGAGTATATAAAGATTTCGCGTATACGCGTCATGAACGTATATTCGAAGTTTTAATATACTGGATAGATATAGAGTCACATTTTAGACACCTGGGGATAATTCTGGTGATGTGGCCACATCATCAGTATTTATGTTCGTGTTTCGAAGGTGTGATTTCTATATATTTCCATTAGACTGGTGTGAGAACCAAAACTTATATAGCTAGATTTATTGTTGTGAATTGGCATCAAAAACATGATTTTTTGTATATATATCAAAATTATGAATTTGAAACGTTAATCCACTAATTGATTGATTTTTGTGTTGTTTGTTTATTTGTTTGATAATTTCGAACCATTATGCCTAATATTGAACTATATTGAAAATTGGTCGCATTTGCCTGCATATACATATACTTACATTGAACAGGTCATAGCAAGGAGGCTAGAGCAGAGAATAAAATTTGTTTGCCCGACAAATAGGTACATGTTTACTACATAATTTACTGTTTTGTTTGGGTGATGATGATTTTATGAGCCTATTGGCTAGCCGCTTGGCTTTTTCTTTTTCTTTTTGAGATTAGAAGGACCGGGGAAGCTATTTGAAATTCCCCGATGCTCCCGGTACAGGGGAGGTTATGGCGAAATTTTTCGAAAATTTAGGGTGTTAGCCAAATTTTTGAAATTTTGAAAATTCTTAGAAACTAAAAAGTTGGAGAATGGAAGCCAGATCGAATGTAGAGCTTATTAGTCAAACCACTTTCGACTTTGTTCCTTTTCGGGGACGAAAAATTTTAAGTGGGGGAGATTGTAATAACCCGGAAAATCTGGGCCAGTTTAAAATTTTATTTTGGCAATTTTAGCGAATTTCGAATATTTAAAATAGATTATTTTAAATAAAATCGACGAGAAATTTATTTTAAATAGAATTCGAACGTATATATTATATACGTCGTCGTTAGAATATAAATATTTATATATAATTATAAATAGAATTGAAAATGGCGCGGTAGTTCGATAATTCGATTTCAAACTTCAATTGAACGTACCGGGTGCAAAACAATCCGGATTTTAGTGAAACCAAAAACATTAGGATCTATTTGATAATATCTTTCTAACAAATCCGAAAAATCAAGATTTCATAGCGGGAATCGAAAGATATGTCCAGTTGAAAATTCTGAACAGTCGCTATGGAATTCAGGCCCTTAAAAAGGGACATTTTGCAAATGACCTCGGATTTCGACGAAACCACTTTTGTTGGGTCCATGATGTTGAATTATTGCTAGATTCCAAATTTCATAATTTTTCGAATCAATATGTGAGCGTGGCAAAAGAAAACGCATTTGACCTATTTCAGTTGATTTTAATCGACTGGAAATTGGCCATTTTTCCAACGGTCTCAGAATTTGACGAAACTAGTTTTGTTAGGACCGTATCGTCAATACAAAGCTAGAAAATATTTTTCTGTAATTTTCCGAGTTAATATGTGACCCCAATAATTTGAAATGTACGTTTAAAATTCAATATAGTGATTTAAATGTAAATTCAATGGAAACTGATCGAAACGATCAAACCAGCTTACGATACATATCCCATTGTGTTCGGAATGGGGGTAATTAGTTGGGGACGACAGGCAGTAGGCTTGATTTGGGGTTCGAATGGAAAGATAACTTTTTAGAGAATAAATTAATTAAAAATATAATTAAAAATAATGGGTTAAACCCTTTTACCTCTTCTTACCTGTTCAAACCCCCCCCCCCGTTCATTTTTAGCGGATCGAAAAAAAAACCCATCGAGCTTTGACCCCCCACCCCCCATCGCCCATCGCAGGTGCCACCGCCAGGGCCGGCGCCACAACCCCAACCCCATCGCCACCACGACAGCCTCCTCCTCCTCGCGTCGGCACCACCCCAGCGGATTGAAGCTCGATCGAAAAGAAACCCCCAAACCTGTTGCAAACCGCCGCCACCTGCTAGAGGCGCCCCGCCACCGCTTAGGCCCTGCGCCACCGCGGCAAGCACCCCGCCCCCTCTCTGTAAGTCTTTTTTTTTAATTTTAAAACAGGATTTAGAAAACTGATTTTTAAAACAGGATTTAGAAAACTGATTTTTAAAACAGGATTAGAAAAACTGATTTTTAAACAGGATTTAGAAAATTGATTTTTAAAACAGGATTTAGAAAACTGATTTTTAAAAGAGGTTTAAAAACAGATTTTATTTTGAACTATTAAAATAGAAAAAGATTCGAACTTTAAAATAGAAAATGATTTGAACTTTAAATAGAATAGACGGAATTTTATGAAGTAGAAGAAGTAAGATATGATTTTTATATTTTTAAAGTAATAAAAATATAATTTTTACATCATAGGAATATTAAAAATATAATCTTTATATGTGTAGGAAAATAAAAATGAGATTTTTATAAAGATGAAATCTTTAAATTTGAAAAGGCGAAGTCTATGTTTTTATAAAGGCGAAATCTTTATTTTAAAAAAGGCGAAATCTTTATTTTAGAAAAGGCGAAATTTTTATATGGAAAATAGCGTGATAATAATATAATTTTTATCTATATAACATAGTAGTAAAAATATGATTTTTATATGTTGAATAGCAAAGTAAAAATATGATTTTTATATTTTTAAAGTATTAAAAATATAATCTTTACTATATAGAAATATTAAAAATATGATTTTTATATTTTTAAAGTATTAAAAATATAATCTTTATAGGATAGAGAATATAAAAATATCATCTTTGTATATGTAGCGAAATAAAAATCTGATTTTTATTTTATATACGTTGAGATAAAGTGGTGATTTTCATAACGATGAAATCTATATTTTTGTAAGGGTGAAGTCTTTATAGTTGAAAAGGCGAGATCTTTATATAGAAAATAGAGTAGTAAAAAAATTCGATTTTTATATGTTGAATAGCCTAGTAAAAATTCGATTTTTAAATATATGAAGTGAATATAAAAATATGACTTTTAAATTGAAAGTGAATAAATAAAAATGTAATTTTTTATTTTAAAGACATCCAAATATAAAAATGTGTGATTTTTATATATGTAGTGGCTACGGGCAACAAAGGAGATGAAAAGGCAAGATCGGTGAAGATTTTATGCAAAGAAGAGTCGTGGGATTGAATTAGCTATCCGGTGAGAACTTCTCACTCTAAATTTCTTTTTCTAGTTATATATATATACTAGGATGCAGACGGTGCTTAGTAGCACCCGACACCCGTCATCCACAGACCATGGATGGCTTGTTTGTTAAATTGTTTGGTTGTGTAGTTGGTTAGTCTAATTGGTTTGAATTGAATTGTTTGGTGAAATGGAATGGATTTGATTGATGTGTGAATGGCGTGGGCCTTCACTAGACCGGGGATAAGGCTAGGCCTCGTCCCGTTTCGAGTATCGTGCCACTATGCCGTCGAAATTTTCTAAAATATGTTAGAAAAATAAAAATATCATTTTTATTGTGTAAATGAAATGAATAGAAATTCATGTGTTAAAATAAAATATATTATCATTAAAAATATAATTTTTAACGTGGAAGTGAATAAAATAAAATATTCATTTACAAACCGGATGGTTTGTTTATGTACACTAATTTGACTGACATTGATTGGGTCGATAAATTTTACACATCGCCCAACTGCACAAATAAAATCTGTGTTTGATTGTTTGAAACCCCACACGGATGTTGGGATGAAATTTGAAGTTCACTCATCCTGATTGATTAAATATGTCGATCGATTGATTGACAGGCTGTTATAAGCGTAAGATATCTATATTTGATGCTTATACAGTGTAGTGCACTTTGGTTGATGGTTGATTATTTTTCAATGCTATTATATACATGTGTTGTATGAAATCCATATAATTAACGTTATATGGTGATTGATTGAGCCTCATTCCAATCGGGAAAATAAGGAATATTATAAAAGAAAATTCATGTGTTGAATATAAAAATAGTCATGTGTTGACGATGTTCATGTGTGAGTGAAATATTTTATACAATGAAATTTACATCTTTATCATATTTAAAATTTGAACTACTTCACGGCGGAGTCTAATTGAAAATCAAATGATAGATACCATAGTTTTATAAAATATTTTACATAAAAAAAATAGTGATGTGTTGACAGTACTCATGTGTTGAGATTAGTCAGGTGTTGGAAGAAATATAGATTCATGTGTTGAATGGAATAAATATTCATTTGTTGAATAGAATAATGAATTTATCGAAAAACATAAAGCCGTGTTGATTAGTATTGCTCCATTTTGACGTGAACGATATTTATATCGATTTTATTCAAATTGAAATGAATATTATAGTGAATTGAATTGAAAAGAAAACGAATTTGAATTGAAAAGAAAACGAATTTGAATTGAATATAAAATGAATTCGAATTGAATTGAAATCAAATCGATTTGAAATTGAAGATGAAGTTGAAATTGTTTTTGAAACGAATTTAGAATGATTTATAAAATTCGTTTTAAAAAGGGAATCGACGAAATATATATAATATATATATATTATATATATAATGGCCTGAATAGAACGCGCCGCGCCGCGGCAGTTCGTGAATTTCGACCATTGACTTCGAATTGACGTTGCGGGAGATCCGACCGTCGGATTCTCCTAAAACCGGAACCGTTGGGTTCGTATCGAAAAGAGCTTTCCAATGAATATTAGAAATTTGAAATCTAACGGTTGGATTTGGAATTATGTCCAAATCAAATTTGAAAAAGGTCGCTGTAAGTGCAGTTCGATAGCCGTTGATGGAAATCGACTGTATGGGCCTTGATAAAATTATTAAAAATATCGATAATTTGTGTAAAATTATAATATGTGAATTGGAAAGAATTGGGCTGAAGAATTCCACATTTGAAAAGATAAAAATAGATTTTTATCGAAATGAACTAGTTTTGAACTAGAATTAAAATCAATTTATTTTTGAAATAAATAAATTGAATTTGAAGGTGATTTTAAAAATAATCAATATTCCCAATACGTGGATTGGACTGGAGTTGAATCGAAATTATCTTCGGGATATTTCGATGTTGGATTTCGTGACTATACAGATATTGTTATGGGAATTTGAAAGATATATTTTATATCGTTATTTCCAATACGATATTTGTTGGTTTCAGAATTTGATATTGAATATAAGCCGATATATTTTCTATTCAGAGCCTTGTATTTAATATCAAATGTGATTTGGGTTTGTCGTGAATCGTGTTTTAGAAGACATTGGTTCTTTAACCCAGTTAAAGACATAATATTGATTTTTGAAAAATTAAAACTAAATGGAGTTTTAATGAATCTTTAATTAGATTAAAAAGTGAATTGATAATTTAAATTATCAAATCTGAAAAGTGACCGAGAATGGAGTACCACCAGTTTTACTCCACAGCGATAGGCAAATCTTTAATTAGATTTGAACGTGAAATGGTAATTAATTTTACCGATTAACACCGTGGTGTTAGGAATGGAGTATCACCAGTTTTACTCCATGGGATATATAGGTTGGGATTGGGAAATAAAATAAATAATTACTTCGGTGTGGTTCGTTAATCCCGACTAGTTTGAAATGATATCCAAAGGAAGATTATAGGATAAATTTAGAAGAATTTATCTTGGATAAAATTAATGGGAAACTTTCCCTAAGAATGTGGTTTTATGAAAAAAAGAATATTCTGAATTGGAATGAGGCGTTTGTTGTGTTTGTGTAACATTCGTTTATTATATACGTGGGTTATTCAGAAAGGCCGGGTTTATACCCATTCTGAATAACCGATTCGACGAGATGTCGAAAATGAAGACGGTGGTTGAAGACCAGAAGTCTTCACATCGTTTGGGTGATTACTGATGATCTTGATTGGGCTGTACACCCAAGATGAGGGAAACAGTTGGTGATCGTCCAGACGTACTTGGAGATCGATGGATATGCGAGGAAAGTGCCTCCTGTTTCGTTCAGACCCAGAACTAACTTGTAAATGGATTGTGTGTCTGACATTGGATTTTATTCTGTGTTGATTGATCTCTATTAAATATACATCTGTTTGGCGGCGGAGAATTTATTCTCTTGCTTAACGCCCTTCTCTGAGACGTACGAGCTCAGAGGTTGTATATCGATGGACATCAGTCGCTTGGAGTGAATTGCTAATGTGGCACGCGTAAGTGGCAATTGATCAGGGCTTCTGTTGAAAAGCAAAGTCTTGTGGTTGATAATCAAAGCACGGCCTGTGTGGTGTAGCTTTGTGTATAACGTGAATTCGCGAGCCTCACACCTCGATATGAGTCAAAAACGGGATAGTGACTGCAGGGAGAGCACGACGTTTCTTTCTAGCTAGGGTGGTGTCAGTGACCTACCAGCCCTGACATTTATATGCTTTTCACCTGTGTGGTTGTTGGATACGTGGCGCCTCGGATATAGGTCTGTAAGGACTGGGAAACATGTGTTCAGGAATAACTAATCCTCAAAAGTAAGAGAGGACCGGCCCTGAAGATCCAAGGATCATAGTGGGGTCCTGGGACATTTGCTAGAGTGTCTCGAACGCAGAGAGGAGCTTGCCCCTTGCCTCGGCTCATAACGGAATCCAATTTCCAATACGTGTATTTCGGTTTTATTTGTAGAACCTAGTATGGCGACATAGTAGATGGTAGCTATGCCGCCTATGATTGATATTTATGATTTGAATTGTTTTGACACTATACACCTATAATAGTATCAAATAATGTGTTTTAAACGTATCAAGCATGCTTTGGCTGTTATAAGGGAAAACCCTATCCTCCGGCTTGCGTTGCATTGTGTGATGGGACCTGGGTCTTATAACAGCTTCATTTTTCTTTATTTAGCATTGCGTTGTTTATTTTATGCACTGGTATTCTTGGAAGAAAACCCGTTCCGTGTTATACGGCGTGGTCCCTTGAGTTACCAAACTTTAAAACCAATATTAATAACTGTTTTAGTTCTCACACCAGTCACATGACTGACCTGGAGTTTATTGTTTTAACCTAAACTCTGGGTGCCCCTATTTTCCACACGGGCAACTAGTAGTTTTGGTTTTGCAGATTTATATCCACAGGGTCCTGGTTTACAGCTGGAACGATGCTCGGAAAGCTCTGTATCCGTGTATCACTTTCAGTTGTGTTTTGTATATTTTTCGCTGCGATGTATTTAAATGTAATTTAAATCTCTGATATTTGTCAAATGTAATTTATTCATTTATACTCTGTATATTCTTGTATCTGATGGAACTGTTGTAATAGCAATGAAATGTTCTTCCGTATGCGTTCATTTGTGTGTTGTTCTCAAAGTATCCGCGCTTTCCTTCACGGGGAAGTTACGGGTTCTTACACTTTCTATGTTATTCAAATGACAATTAAATAGTCATTTATTTGTAATCACTTTCTATGTTATTCAAATGACAATTAAATGCACCTTTATATATAAACAATTTCCTATGAATCTTAATGACACATAAAAGAGTATTTGACATATTCACATTTTCTATGGTTTCTAATAATATAAAAAGAGCAAATCTTATTTGCATACAAATTCCAAGTTTCCTAATGACAAATAAAAAGTGAATTTTATTTGTATGTCAAATTTTAAGTTTCCAATGACAATAAAAGTAAATTTTATTTGTCAAAACAAACTCTAAGTTTCTAATCAAATCATAACAAGTAAAAATGGTATTTTTACTTATTTATGAATTCTAATGACAAAACGACAATTTTGCATTGACATAAATGCCATAATTTATATTGTCAATTTTGATTCATATGAATGATATGCTTATATACTTATTTACGAATTCTACTTCATATGAATGATATGCTTATTTGGTCAATTTTGATTCAATATAAATGCCATAATTTATATTGTCAATTTTTAATACAGCAAAATTGACAATTTGTTTCTAATATAACATGATTTAAAATGAATGACATTTTATATTCTAACATAACATGATTTTTTTTTAAATGACATGTTTTGACACAAATGAGAGCTTTTATTTCAGTTTACATGTTTTGACAAAAAGGTTATTTTTATTGCAACTAACGAGTTTTGACAAAAATGATTATTCCCAATTCGTTAACATGTTTTGACAAATAAGTGTTTGGGTTTATATAAACATGATTCTAACTAATTTACATTTCTAAATGAATGACATTCATTTATTGACAAAAACAAATCTTGACTAAGTGACATGTTTTTATCGGCAAAACACATCTTACTAAGTGGCATGTTTTTACTTAAAAAATACATGTTTTCTAACTGAAACGACATATTTATTCTAACATATGACATTTCCTAATAATGACCATTCCTATATTGTATATGACAATAAAAAGAAAGAACTTTTTTAATTTCAACAAATTACTAACTTTAACATAACAAATAAAAGTGTATACTTTTATTCGCATATTATTTTAATATTTAACGACACACATAAAAACAACATTTTTATTCGCATTTAATTCTAATTTCAACAAGGCGAATAATAAAAAAAACAATACTTTTATTCGTATACCATTTCTAATTTTAAACATGACGGATAAAAGCAATATTTTTATTCGCGCGTAATTCCTAATCTAACATGACAGAATGAATGTCGAAATCAACACAAACAACAAGTTTCCATCACAACATCACAACTCTAATATCATACATACATACATCGATTTCTAATAACAATAAAATAATTAAAATTTTAATTTATTATTAAAAATAGAAATCTCACATGGATTGGTTTTCTGAAGTCGTTCGAGTTCAAAATAGCTGAATTTCCAAAGTGTTTTGTTCTGGTCGTGGACAGTCCCATCGCGTAGATCTCATCAAGACGAGTCCAACTCAAGTCATTTCGTCAAATTTGGTTTCTTCTTTGTTGGCTCCCTGTTAAACCCGAACCCATGACCGATTTGCAAAGCTTCCACCACAAAGCATAAAATCAAAGAGAATATTCATCTGAGTTGAATGAGACTAGATTTAGAATTTTTTTTTCGATGAGAGGTTCACAAGATATTGATTTTTTTAAATCTTGAATGAGGCAGAGGCCATTGTTGTTTATTTAATTTTTTTTTAGAGTGACGGCTTGATCAGAGAATAGCAAATGAGGGTAAGGTTAGAATGAGAGATTATTTGTAGGTTGGGAATTTGCTTAAAATAGATTTGTATAAGATGTATTTCTAATCAAAGAATTCCAACGGTCAAATAAAGAAAGTATTCGAATTTTCATTTGTACATCTTTAATTCAATTTTAAGGATTAAATTATATTTGATTAAAGTTTATTAAACCGATTTATATATAAATCAAATGAATAATTAACTTTCCTACATGAGCAAATTTTCCTGTTTTGATTATTCAAATGTTTACCACAATTTATGACAAATTCACATAACAAATTTAAAGTTAATTATTACACTAATTTTCCATGTTTGGTTTCAAACATAATTAAATCTTCATTAAGTATATATTTAATTCCACTAAATTGGTTTGATTTAATTTGTTTTCTTTTTATTCAACCAATCTTGAATTTAAAGGTATAGTTAACATTTTTGTTCATATCCTACTACATTAGTAATTTTCGTTTATCATTATTTTTAAAATTAGTCAAACATTCGATTTATTCCTTTACTTACTATTTATTTACAATATTTGATTGAATTCCCATTATTACAAATAAACAACCGAATCATGACTATCTATACAATAAGTGCATATAATTATGTTTACAACTAGTTGAAATTTCATTGCACAATCAAATGGATCTATATTATTTCCATATATTAAGATTACCAATATAAAATAAATCCCAAAATTAGTTATTCTATTTTATATTGTTAATTCAACATAAATTCCAAATTCCATTATAAATAGATTATCAAACACTGTCATTATCACATATATAGCCATTTAGAATCAATTCTAAATAATCATGTTAAGTTCATATTTTAACAACCAATGACACAAAACATTAATTTTAATATTTATACCAACATTGTTCAAATTCACATTAAATTATTATTCAAAGTTTAAAATCGAATTCTGAAATTACCGTGCCATTTCAGGCTCGTAATATAAATTTATAAATATAAAAATTCTAACTTTGACTAAAAACAAATTTTTTTTAGTCGTTATTATTTAAAATAAATTATTTTAAATATTAAAAACCCATTAAAATTTCTAAAAATAAAAATTTTAAATTGGCCCCAAAATTCCGGGTTGTTACAGGGTAGTAGTACAGTTGGTGCAGAGAATATAGGAAATCAAAGAAAATAGTGGAATGGTGAAGCTTAGAAATCTTGTGATGTTATACTTAATAGAAACCTTGCAATGTTATACTTGATTCATCGTGCCTGTAGTTTACCTTGTCATCATGCTTACGTTTACTTTAAGTTTATTCATTCCATATTATCTTCACCTGTTTTTATGATGAAAGCCACTAGGACTTACTCAGTATTTATGAATGACCCAGTTTGTTTCGCCTCTTTTTCTTTCGTTTCCCCCCCAGGTTCGCAGGGTGGGAATACAGCTTAGTTCGGATCTTACGAAGCTCCAAGGCTCTTTCAATAACGGCTTGGATTTCTCTTGGCTATGGCTTGCTTTGTTGTTTTACTTGGGGAATGATTTATGACTATGGTTTTATGCTTCTTTACTATTGCAATACAGATTTCGATGTAATGGCATTTTGATGTAAAAGGCTTTACACCTTTCTAGATTTTAAAGAAATGAAATTTGGTTTTTCTTCCGCTGTTTTATATGTTCTGTCTTGTAATATTTCTGTATGTTTACCTAGATAATGCTCCAACAAAACTAGTGCATTCCGTTTGTGAGTGACCCTAGCGGAGGTGGGGTGTTACATTTGGTATCAGAGCAGAAGGTTACCAGACTGGGCAAAAGTTTTTAAAACCTTTTGAAATTATTTTCAAAACCATTTACAAAGAAGCGATTTTCAAGAAAAGTTTTATTTTTAAAGGCTATTCCCCAAAGGCCATTAGCATTATCCTTTGTTTCCTTATTTGAATCCCTTTTCCTTTCTTTCCTCCATCTGTAGTCACATTAGTTCCATCTGCAACTAATCTTATTTCAAGCTTTGTAGGGTTGCCGTGCGATGGAGGTAGTTATCGAGAGACCTATTAACACGTTATATAAGAGGGGATAAGAGTGGTTAAGGCGAATGAGGCTTAGAACAAGAAGGTAGAAATGTTTCTGTAGGAAAGTCTAGTTTATCTTTCTATCCTGTTCGTACCCTTTTTGATTATGGTACATCGCATCCTTTTTATTTCTGCTTCGATAGTTGAGTCTCTGCACCTTAGTACTAGCGTAGTAGAGGATCCCATTTTATTCTCAAATCTTGTTAGGGAATCAACTCATTTATTCATGACTCGTTTGGATTTGGGAATGTCTATGCTAAATGTTGAGTTTAGAAGTAATGCTTATGTTTTTTTTAGGCTATGGGTTGATTCTAGGGATGGAGTGGTTATCCAGTAATGGTGCCATTCTTGAGTATGAAAAGAGCGTAGTTAGATTCTTGACTTGCCTTGGTAATGCCCTCGAAGTCTAGTGTAACCCTTAGGGTTCTTCCATGCTTAGTTACCTAGAATCTCTTGATATATCTATTGATCCCGAGTAGTGTTCGCCACTAAGGCAGATGGTTCATTTCGCTTATGCATGAGTTATAGGAAATCACCTTAGTAAATACATTTGGCAACATGGTTGACATCTGTTTATTTGCAAGAGATAATCCTTCTGCGTGGAATACCCTATAAACGAGATCCAGGATTCACTAGTGAATTTTGGAGAGCTTGCATGAAACCATGAGTACGTAGTTATGTTTAGGCCGAGTATACTAGAAAAAGAATAAGTGTAAGTGGAATGAGAGGCGATAGTGAATTGAGTTCCAACTCATATTTTGGAAATAGGAATTAAGAAGCTATGAAATGTGAAGTTAAATACGATCAAGGCACAATGGAGTTAAGCTCAAGGAAATGCGACTTAGAAGATTGAAAACTAGACATGCGCATTATATCTCTTTTTAAGAGTATATCCTTGATCCTTCTTTTCCTGTAGAGCTTATTTACATGCTATCTTTTAAGTAAAACCTCTCGGTCCTATTCTCAATCCTATTTCTGTTGCAAAACCCCATAGGGATCATCTGTTAGTAATTCATGTTGGGGCTTGAGGGTGTCCGCTGGGTTAAGTAATTCTTTGGGTGTCAGCCTGATGTTGATTTCAGTCTTCTGGCTGGTGCCTAGGGAGTTCTTCTCCTAATCAGTATATATAGGACATAGATTTCCAGTTTTGACATTGCCTAATGGGCACAAAATTTTTACTTGATTCTATCTTTCGGCTACACCTTAGGTAGAACTCTATGGATGTAAACATGTATTTGAAACATGTTATGGTTGATGTTTGCAAATGGTTGCAAGTGGTTACTCGTGGTTGCATAACACACATTAGGCACTAGATCGACTCAGTCACATTTTCATATTGCATATGCATGAATGTTTATACTTGTACATGGGTGGAAACTTGATATGCTATCATTTGGATGTTGCATATGAATGAATGTTTGAGCACTCATGTAGAAATTGTGAAATATAATAGGAATTTGCATACATATTGAACTCATCACACTAGCATACTTTGCATTAAGGAGGTTAACTGAATCAGTAACCGCCTGATCTTTTGCATTACATAAGTACATATACACACACTTTCCGCATATATACAGCGTTAGGAATCTTTTAAGGACAATGATTGCTTGTGGATGATGTTTTGAGTAGATGGATGGTAGGATACATTCTTCCTAACTTAGAGATTTCGGGGACGAAATCCTTTAAGGAGGGGAGAATGTAACAACCCGTATTTTACATGTTATAACCATAAATCAAGGCAGAATTAAATTTTAAAATAAGAAGCAAGGGAAACGGGTTGTGCCATTGTATTTGTCTCGAAATTCTGCGTGGAAACGAGTCCAAGTTTTCAAAAAAGGGATTCCGTATGAGGGAGATATGACCCTCCAAAGTTTCAGGAATTTTCAGAAACCAAAACAGCTCGAAATTCGAATTCGAAATTCGAATTCAAACCCAGAAGCGGGCTGGGCAGGAAATTTCCCGCCCAGGACCCAGGTCAACTGGGTGGTCGACCTCCCCCTGACCAGGTCGACTGGGTAGTCGACTTGGGGGTCGATCTACCCTGAATTTCCAGATCTAAGGCTGAGTTCATTTCTGCATATCTAGACCGATTTCTGGACCAAACTCGTGACTCTAATCCTATATAAACTCACCCCTAGCCTCATTCTCTCCACACCATTTCATTCTATCCTTATGCTGCTTCTGAAATAATTAAATTAAAGAGAGAATGGCTACTTCTTCTTCGTCAAGACAACATCTAGGAATTGCAAATTGGGGGTTTTCAACTAGAACAAGACTAAACAAATAGAGATTCAACAACTGCAATAACCGTTTCTAGAATCAAATCTCTGCACTCTAATTATCAATCCACGCTCTGTAAGTTCTAGTTACTTTGAGATTGAAACTGGTTAAATTTAATATGGACATGGAATAAAATGAAATTGGACCTAAGCTTGATTATCTATTTAGATATGTTCTTGTTTCTTCTTGAATCTAGGATTTTGGGTTATTCCTTATCGATTGAATCATGCCCATTCATGTTGTTGGACCTAGTTTATTATTTAAACGCTAGATTGTAATATGAATTCTTGGACCTTGACTTGATGATAAGACTTTTTCACCCTATTCTCTCTTGAATCTTGTAATTGGATTAATGCAAGTCTACTTATGTTCCTAAACCTTGGTTTTCATATTGTTGTTCTAGATCCTATTCACATGCCTATGATGTGTTAAACTAGTATACACCAATTCTATTGAACATATGATTTGGATTATAATCTCATGCCTATTCACATGCCCATCTTTGTCGTGATTTCCTTGTTTATCCCTTTTTGAATTAATCTCGATACACGCATGGTAATAATACGATTTGGGGATATTGGACAAAATATGAAGATTCACTTAGACATGAATTGGTAATTGACATGAATTAGCTTGGACATGAATTGGCATAACTTGAACACTAAAGCGATTGTAAACCTGATAATTGACATGAATGTGAAATGCGAATTGTGAACTTGGAACGTAATTAGAGAAAATAGAATCTGGTAGTCAAACCATGTTTTTAGGTAATTATGGAACGCGACAAATAGGATGAAATTGATACGAAGGGAATAACTTGAATACAAAATTGACTATGACTTGATAGTTGATATTGGATATCTAGAAGGCACATAAACATGCTTATGAACTTGAAACGTGAATTAGTTATGAATATGAATCATGAACTTGATAATAGGCATAAGTTGAAACATGAAAACTTAACATGAAAACTTGACATGAAACTCGCTTAAAAACTTGACACGAACTTGACATGAAACTTGAACATGGACATGACATTAGAATGAACTTGAAAATGGCCAACTCGATGTTGGGTTGAGTTTGGAGTGTAAATCTGCCCGGAACCGCCCGGCGAATCTAATGACTGCAAACAATAGGATCCAATGTGGGTACTTGGTCATATCGTGCTTAAGACCCGAGGTTAGACTAGGTTGTGGTGTAAATCTGCCCGGAACCGCCCGTCGAATCCAGTGACCACAACAACTAGTCTAATGTGAGAGGTTGGGGTGCATTAATGAATTAATGCCACATGATAGGGTTAAGTCATGTACCGCTTGAATATACTTAACCAATTTGACACGATGATTTGGTAGGGTTAAGTCATGAACCGCTTGAATATACTTAACCAATTTGACACGACGATTTGATAGGGTTAAGTCATGAACCGCTTGAATATACTTAACCAGTGTGACACGATGATTTGATAGGGTTAAGTCATGAATCGCTTGAATATACTTAACCAATTGGACACGATGATTTGATAGGGTTAAGTCATGAACCGATTTAATATACTTAACCAACTTGACATGAAACTTTTACGACAACACTTAGCCAATTTGACATGACACGTAGGCGGGTTAAGTCACGAACTTGAATGACAAGACTTAACCAACTTGACATGCTAGATTGATGGGGTTAAGTCTCGAATTTAAATGAAAACACTTAACCTACTGGACGGAAACCTTAGTTGCGCGGTCCTTTTCAGCAGTAACCCACTAGATGTATCACGGTACCCTGGAACTAGGCAGGGTGGGTCACGATTACTGGGCTGATTGTAAGCGACCAGAATGACGGCTGAGTTGGTGTGCCATTGTAGGTTCAGGCGGACTATGGTCGTGCACGTAGTCCGGAGTTGAAAAAGCAGGCATTGGGCACCAGTAGGTTTACACTGTGCGTGCTTGATTCGTGTCGGTGGTTGGCACCCTAGGGCTTGATACACCCTATGGTGGACCTAGCACAGGTGACTACATTTCGTGATTGGGCCGTATGACACAGACACATGAACGAGTTAGGACTTGTAGGGAGCCGATCGATTAATAGATCATTACGTGGAAAAAGGGCGTTGTTCGTTAGGTAGCATAATCCCTAGTGGTCCTAGGTGGCATAAACCCTAATCGAATCTAGAAAACATTCGATAGGTAGCATAATCCCTAGTGGTCCTAGGTGGCATAAATCCTAGTTGAACACGTGATAGCTCATGATAAGGAAACCTAGCCAGAAAAAGGGTGGCGGTCCAAACGATTTCAAGAATGGTGGCACTACGCTGAAGTAGTATAGAAATACGTGATGAAACCCAGACGATATATGGCAAGGGACTATACATATACATGGAAAGGATGATACGGGTTGCGGTACTTGTACAGTTGGTGCAAAGAATATAGGAAATCAAAGAAAATAGTGGAATGGTGAGGCTTAGAAATGTTGCGATGTTATACTTAATAGAAACCTTGCAATGTTATACTTGATTCATCGTGCCTGTAGTTTACCTTATCATCATGCTTATGTTTACTTCCAGTTTATTCATGCCATATTATCTTCACCTGTTTTTATGCTGAAAGCCACTAGGACTTACTCAGTCTTTATGACTGACCCAGTTTGTTTCGCCTCTTTTTCTTTCGCTCCCCCCTCCCCCCCCAGGTTCGCAGGGTGGGAATACAGCTTAGTTCGTATCTTACCAAGCTTCAAGGCTCTTTCACGAATGTCTTGGATTTCTCTTGGCTATGGCTTGCTTTATTGTTTTACTTGGGGAATGATTTATGACTATGGTTTTATGCTTCTTTACTATTGCAAGACAGATTTCGATGTAATGAATTTAATGGCATTTTGATGTAAAAGGCTTTAGACCTTTCTAGATTTTAAAGAAATGAAATTTGGTTTTTCTTCCGCTGTTTTATATGTTTCGTCTTGTAATATTTCTGTGTATGTTTACCTAGATAATGCTCCACCAAAGCTAGTGCATTCCCTTTGTGAGTGACCCTAGCGGAGGTGGGGTGTTACAAGACGGGCCGTTGGACGCGGTCCTCGAGGCGAATTAATGCCGAGTTGATTGCCTGTGTAGAAACAACCAAATAAATGTATAAGTCCTCATGGTCTATGGGCTTAGATAGGATAGGTGGTTTCTCTAAGTGATCCAGAAGTTCTTTGAATGCAGAAATGCATGCTGGGGTCTACTCGAAATTGCATTTCCCTTTTCGAAGTAAATCGAAGAAAGGAATGCACTTGTCGGTGGCCTTGGATATGAACTTACTTAAAGCGGCGATCTTTCCATTTAAAATTTGGACATCCTTGATGTTTTTGGGGATTTGGATATCCTAAATAGCTTGGATTTTTTCTGGATTAACCTTGATTCCCCGGGAGTTGACGAAGAAACCCAAGAATTTTCCTGAAGCGACTCCGAAGGAGCACTTCAAGGGGTTGAGTTTCATGTCGTACCGGCGAAGGATATCGCACATTTCAGAGAGATCGTGGACGTGACCTCTTGATACTTTTGATTTTACCAACATGTCGTTCACGTACACCTCCAGGGACTTTCCTATTTGGTTTTTAAAGAGTCGATTAACCATTCATTGATAAGTAGCGCCAGCATTCTTGAGGCCGAAGGGCATGACGCGATAGCAGTAAAGTCCGAGGTCTGTTTTGAAAGAAGTGTGATCCTGATCTCGAAGGTTCATTGGGGTCTGATTGTAGCCTGTGTAGGTGTCCATGAAAGATAGCGGCTGGTATCCGGCGGTTGAGTTAACAAGTTGGCCGATCTTCGGAAGTTGTCCTTGGGATATGCTTCATTTAAGTCGGAGAAGTCAACAGACATTCGGCATTTATCGTTGGCCTCTTGACCAGAACGGGGTTGGAGACCTACTCGGGGTAGTCGGCTTCACGAATGATATTGTTATTGAGTAGACGGTCTACCTCTTCCTCCAGTGCTTCAGATCTCTCAGGTCCCAAGAAGCGGCACTACTGCTTGGCTAGAATTGTTGTAGGATCGATACTCAGACAATGGCAAGTGATCGCATGGTCGATGCCTTTCATATCGGAATGAATCCATGCAAACACGTCTAGGTTAGCCTTTAAGAAATCCACAAGATCTTCTTTTATTGTGGGATGGAGTTACGATCCTATCTTTGGAACCCTTGACAGATCATCGAGATTAACGGGAATATCTATTGTAGATTCGACTTGGGTAGCCCTTTCGTACTTAGGCTCTTCGTCCTTCCATGTGTCAAGGTCTTCGGAAAGACAACAGTGGCGCCTGAGCCATGGCCCATACGTCACTGATTTTTTTGTTGAAATTGTCTTGACGCAAGAAGGCATGAGCACTGCTTTACCCTTGTCCTTATTGTGCGCGTTCTTCCATTCTATTGCATAACATTCTCTAGTGCTTACTTGGTTGCCTCTTACAGTTCCAATCCCGTTTTCTGCCGAAAATTTCATTAGGAGAGACCATGGCGATATGCAAACCCGAAATTCTACAAGAAAAGGGGGCCCAAGGAAAGCATTGTAGGGGTAATCAATGTCTATAACTACGAAAGTGAGGATTCGGACCCCGGCTCTGATCCCACTTACCTAGCTCCATAGGTAAATCGATCACTCCTACTGGCAAACTAGAAGCCCCATTAAAGCCATGGATCATGGCGCAACATGGCTTTAAATCCTTTGTTTCTAACTTCATCTGGTTGTAAGCAACTTTGAAAATGATGTTGACTGAGCTTTCGGTATCGATTAACACTTTTCGGATAGATGCAGCACCGATCAGAGCAGTGACAACTAGTGGATCAGTGGTTGGGATCTCCACCCTAGTAGAATCTCTTTCGCGAGAAACGATGTCGTCACGCATGGTCTTTTGGAGCTTGGCTGGGACGGATTCATTGAATGCGGATCAAGTTTCATAAGTAGTATTCTTTATCGAACTAACATACTCTTCCATTTTTTGGAAGCTATCATGTGTGGGATAAGGTCCGCCACATATGGTGTTGATTACGATCTCACACCTTGGGTTAGATGGACCTAGAGCTGCTTTGGCGGCTGCCTGAGGCGCTGGTGCCTGAGGCTTTGGATTTGCTTCGGTTGGAAAAGGCTCTTGGACGTATTGCTCAAGTCTCTTTTCGCGAATAAGCTACTCAATTGCATCCCTTAGTTGGTGACATTTATTGGTATTGTGGCCATATATGTCATGGTATCGGCAATACCTTCCAGTATTTTTCTCAAGGTCGGTTGATTCCCTGGTGCGCGGCTTCTTATATGGCAAAGTGTTGCATGTCTCCAAGTAGACTGTTTCTAGATCGTCGTTTAGCGAGGTGTATGTCTCGAAGGCGCGGTAAGGGCTGGGATTTCTGGGCACGATCGGGGCCTGATTGTAACAATCCTGAATTTTGGGGTAAATTTAAAAATTTATTTTAACTAATTTTAATAGGTTTTGATATTTAAAATAATTTATTTAAAATAATAATGATTAAAATTTTATTAAATCAATGTTAGGATGAATAATTTAATTTTAATTATAAAAGGAGTTAGAAATAGCACGGTAGTTTGAAAAGTCAAACTTGAACTTTGCCGGACTGTACAAGATACAGAATAAAACGGATTTTAGTGAGACCAAAAATATTAGAATCTATTTAAAAATATCTTTCCAAAGAATCTGAAAAATCGAAATTTCATAGCGGGAATCAAAAGTTATGCCCCGTTTAAATTTCAGAATAGTCGATGTAGGATTTATATATATTTTTTAAAATTAAAAATAGTCATTTTTCAAATGACCTCTGTTTTCGACGAAACCACTTTTGTTGGATTCGAAATGTCAAATTATTGCTAAGTTTAATTTTTCATAATTTTTAGAATTAATTTGTAACCGTGGCAAAAAGATTTCAGTTGGTCAATTTCGGTCAATTTTAATCGACTTGAAAAAGGCCATTTTCCAAATAGGCTCATAATTGAACGAAAGTAATTTTCCTAGGTCTGCAGTGTCAATACATAGCTAAATATAATTTTCGGGATTTTTCGATGTTAATTTGTGGCCCCGGTGAATTTATTCGTATAGTTGAATTAAAAATAAAAGTAAAAATATTTTAAAATAAAGAAAACTGGGTCAAGACAGACATTTGGGCTTGCAGGACATAGCCAGATGAGTCCGGAATAGGGGTTAATGGGTAAGAATGATAGTCGTTAGGCTAAAATCGGACAAGTTGCTAAACGTGCCTTAATTGGGTTAATTAGTGAATTAAATATTATATATATTCCCTAATCTCTAAACTCTAATCCCTCCTTCACAAACCAACCACCAATTTCAGATTTAATGGCCACCATGCTCCCAATTTGATTCCTCAATCTTTCCCATCCCTCTTCGAATTAGAATCCAACCCCAACACCAAATCGAAGAGCGTCTCTCAAGCTTTAATTCTATACGGATATGATGAAGTTTAAGTGAGTGTTTTGCCTGGAAATCAACACCCTACCCGCGCCCAAAACAGCCAGCTGCACCACCTCTGGGCTCATCGCACCCTCCATCTTCCCGGCGCCGAAATCCCCTCCCCTCCCTCTTCGATGTCCTACCACCCGATCGTCCTCGAACATCATGAATTAATCGTAAAGTGGAAACCTAATTTTGAATGAAATGGGTTCAAAGTAAATAAAAGGAATGACTTTGAACGTGGAAGAGGAAGAAGGAGGAAGGTTGACTTTTTCAACCTTTAATTATCTAATTATTTTAATTCAAAAATTTCCAATCTTGTTTAATCCATATCTTACTCATACGAACTCGGATTCGAACGATTTCAGGTGTGCTACGATCGTGAGACCGAGATCTTCGCAGTGGAACTGACTAGACCTGATTCTGAAAAAGTTGATTTTTTGACAAATTTTGGATTTGAATAGCGCAGAACTCAATAACGATATGAGATTTCTGAATTTAATCATTAAAAATTTAATTATTTCTTGCGATATGAATTCCATCTATGTACGTTATGAAATCTGTATTGTTTGTACTGGGAAATTTGAATTTATTGATGTTGTGATGTGAATTGGTTGATGCTGTGATTTTGGTGTTTGAAACAATATCATTGAATCCAGATATGTAATCTTGTTGAAAATAAAAGATTAAATTTTCACTGTAATGTTGATTGTCATAAAAAGATATCATTTTGTTGATTATTATAAAAAGTCATTATTTTTAAAAGAAAAAGTAACATTAATTTCATTGTTCTGTAAAAAGAAAGATTTCACTTTGTTTTGTCAAATAAATGTTGTAACTTGGTTTGTTAATAAAAAACTTTTCATTTTCTTTGTTTATAAATAAAAAGATATTAACTTTATTAATAAAAAGGATTGCAACTTTATTGTAACTTTGTTAATAAAAAGGGTATGACTTTGTTGTGTAAACTTAAAAAAAATCTTTTATTATGTTGTAATGCAAGAACACACACAAAAGATTTCAAACATTATTTACATTGTTTGTAAATATAAAAGAAAAGTGAGAATATTTACATTTGTTTCGTAAATAGAAATTGACATTTGTTTGTAAAGCATGAAATTCACTTTTGTTTGTAAGTACATGAAATTCACTTTTCTTTGTAACTACATGAAATTCACTTTTGTTTGCAAATACATGAAATTCACTATTGTCTGTAAAAACATGAAATTCACTTTTGGTTGTAAATACATGAAATTCACTTTTGTTTGTAAGTACATGAAATTCACTTTTGTTTGTAAATGTAATGAAAAGAAATTGCCTTTGTGTATTAATGAATAGAAATCACTTTTGTTTATTAATGAAAAGTTTCATTTTTGTGTATAATGAAAATAAGACAAAAAGTTTCATTTTTGTGTGTAATGAAAATAAGAACAAAATATCATTTTTTTTAAAAGAAAGTAATGACATTAACGTTGATTTTAGATAAAATAATAAAATTACATTTTTCATTGATTTTAGTTGGAAAAAATTTTACAAGACATCATTTTGTCCTTATTTTGTAAATATACAAAGACATCATTTTGTCATTATTTGTAAATGTACAAAGTTATCATTTTTGTCTTTGTTTGGTTAAATGTAAAAAGATAATTTGTTTGTTTATAAAAAGAAATTTACATCTTGTTAGAAAATGAATATTTACGCCATCATGGATTAATCAGAAAATGAATATTTGCTCCGTTATGTATTACATTAGAAATGACAATATATGCACCGTTACGTATTAAATGAGACGACCCCAAACCCCGTACAGACGTTGGCAAGGGTAATCTTTGGAATATAACACATAAACAGATAATAGCAAACATAATTAAAATAAATACACCAGATAAAGAACAAATAATACACTGGATAGAGATAATCACCAGAGTTACACAGTACACAGGATCATACTTAGCACAAATACAGTTCAGCTATACATATATGTCTACAGCAGAAAACAAACATAATATGTACAATAGGAGCTAAACAGCATAAAATAGATAAATGATATAATCCATTTTCTGGTCCAGCTATCCAGAAAGAGTCTGCTGAAACCTGAACACAAGGCTGCCCGTGTAGAAAAAGGGGCACCCAAGTTTGCAAGTGAAACAAACTATGAGTCAGTCATGGGACTGGTATGAGAAATCTACTTAACACATTATACAAATTGGCTAATCACAAGACCACGCCACTTTCGTGGAACAGGTTTACTCCATTGGATTGCCAGTGCTTTAAAACAAATAATTCTTTTAAACATCGCAATGTTTTTTATAAAAATGAAGCCATTATAAGACTCAGTTCCCATCACACAATGCAACGCAAACCGGAGGATAGAGTTTTACCTTATAATGGCCAAAATATGCTTGATACGAATAAAACAAAAGGATTTGATATTATTACTAGTGTTTATAAGTTTCAAAAACAATTTCAATCATAACTATCAATCATAGACGGCATGGGTACCATATATCATGTCTCCATATATAGGTATACAATCAAAACCGCATAGTCACGTATTTGGAAATTGGATTTCCATCATGAACCAAGGCAAAAGATAGCCCTTACCGACTTCGAGACAATCTAGCCCATGTCTCAGGATCAGAGCTCGAGTGACCCTTGGATCGTCAGAGCCGGTCCACCGATGTGGATTAAAATGCCTGAACACTACGTTTCCCTGCCCTAGGGCGCGTAAATGAGCCAACAAATGACTCCATCTGTCCCGGATCGACCAATATAACCGAGGCGCCTCACAACAGCAACAACCACATAGGTGAAAATAATATAAATGTCAGCCAGTTTAAGTACCGACATCACCTCTAGCTAGAAGGAAACGCATGCCCTCCCTGAGCTCCTCTCCCGTTTCTGGTTCATACCGGGGTGTGAGGTTCGCGAATTCACGTTATACACAAAGCTACGCCACACAGGCGGTGCTTTGATCATCACCACAAGACTTTGCTTTTCAACAGAAGCCTTGATCACTGCATCTTAGCATGCCACACAGGAAATTCACGCCGTGTAACTGATGGCTATCAATCACACAGAATGAATTCCAATGTCAGACACACAGTCCATTTACAAGTCTGTTCTGGGTCTGAACGAAATCGGAGGCACTATATACCTCGCAAACCCATCGATATCCGCGTACGCCTGGACGATCACCACTCATTATCCGTATTTCAGGATGCCTCCCAATCAGGACATCAATTACCATCCGAACGAGGTAAAGATCTCCGGTCTTCATCTTCGATTTCTTATCATCGATTCAATTATTCAGAATGGGATAAACCCGGTCTTTCTGAGCAACTCGCATATATAAATAACTAGTGCGACACAAACACTACATACGCCTCATTCCAATTTATTAGTCACTAACCGTCAATCAGTAAGAGAACGATTTCCCAAATATTAACCACGAAGGCCAAAACCAACATCGGATCAAAACCCAGGAAACCATTCGACTTAGCTAACCTTCAGTTAATTTCTAAATTTCACATTCCATATCGTTTATAATATTTTATAACGATTTATCGCTATTTTTATTTATTTTAAAATAGCCAATTTATTCAAACGACGCTTCGGGCCATAACTCGGCCGTGGCGCTGTTTTTCTTCAGATTTGATTTACACATATCTGAAAATCTATCCATTGGATCTTCACAAAATTTATATCATTAGAAAGATCTTTTCAAAACAAATCCAACGGTTCCAGTTTTGGGAAAATTCGACGGTCGGATCTCCCGGTACGATCGTTTGAAGTTTCGATTTCAAAATACGAACTGCAGCGTCGTTATTCGATTTAATATAATTATATTTATATATATATATGAATATAATCGATTCTGGAGCTATTTTTCTTCAGATTTTAATTAAACATTCCAGGCAATCTAACCGTTGGATCTTCACAAAGTTGGTGTCGTTGGAAAGATATTTCCAAAGCGAACCCAACAGTTTCGGTTTCGGGAAAATCCGATGGTCGGATCTCCCGCATTAATTGTTTGAAATCACGGTTTTAAAACACGAACTACAGCTTCGTTATTCGATATATTTCAATTCTATTTATATATATATATATATATATATATATATATATATATATATATCGATTTTTCGATTTCAAAACTATATTCTTTTCATACATTTGATAAAAATGATATTTTTATCCAACTGACAATTATTTCAACACTTTGCTATTTTTAACTATTCATGTATATAGTAAAAATGTGATTTTTATTGTAAAACAATTCATTTCAAAACACGATTATTTTATATAGTTCATATAGAAGATAAAAATATGATTTTTATTTTAAAACACGAATACCATTCAACCCATGAATTTCTATTCAACGAATGAATTTCTATTCAACACATGAACGGTTTCAACATATGGAAATAATTTCAACAAATGAAAATAATTCTAACACATGAATATTTCTGAAAATTTCGGCAGCATAATGGCAGGGTATTTTAAACCGGGCCGTCCCTAGTACGGCTCCTCGCTCTACCTTAAAGCCTCGCAGCTTTTGACAATGGGGATTTCATGCATCTAGTTCGCACGTAGGCGGCATGTATTTTTTTTCCATTTCCACAAACTAATCCTATGTGGTTTCAACCAAATATTTCTCAACCACAAACGGGTATTTTTCAACCACAATCAATCAATTTCAACCACAAACAATTCTAATCAACCATTCGTAATCAACCAATTTTCACACCAATCACAACCAATAAATATTGTCCATGGTTTGTGGACGAGGGGCATATATATATATATACATATATATATATATATATATTTATATAAGCATTTCACTTCCATTCAACACATATATAATTTTTACAACGCATATATAACTTATACATCGAACGTACAACTTATACAACGCTTATACACGTGGTGTACAATGCTTATATAACTTATACATCGACAATATAATTTATACATCGTCGTTTTCTATATCTTTTATAAATTAGAAATCTCACATTGGGTTCCACTCCACCAAAAATAGCAAAAGGCTCAGAAAAACATGCGGTCTCTTCTAGAATGTAGAAGACGTCCACACGAGTCCACTGTCTCTTGTTTCACTGAATTTCGTCAACAAACGAAAAAGATATGATTTTTAAAGTGAAATCAAAAACCGTAGCGCTTTAAACTGCTATTAAATAGTTAAATTAAAAATAGCCGTATACCTCTATATTTTGTTCAAAACTAGGTGTTGATCTTGCGCTAAATCCGTTGTTCTATAGGTCGATCATCCTTCACCACGAGAAAGAGCTTGGAATCGCACTCCGGAGCGTGGGGGTGGGGTCCACTTCGACTTAGGAGGGAAGGTGTGGCGGCGCTGGGAAGTTCTGAACTTCCCGGAGGTGCTGCTCTCGATATAGGCGACGAGGGAGGCCGGGGCTGGTCTTGATTTGAAGATGGAGGAGAGGCCTTTCATTTTTGGGTGGTGGCGCGGTCTATCGTGGAGCGAGGCGGCGGGAAAATGATCGGGAAGATCTGAGGAGGTTTCCGCCGTATATCGGGGGGGGGGGGGGGGAATTATCCCTTTTTTTTTTTATAAAATTCCAATTGGCCGGGAGCTTTTAAAAGAGGGTTTCCTAACACGACCTCCAATCCAAACCCAACGACTGTCGTCCCTAGCATTTTACCCCCATTCCGAACACAGTGGGATATGTTTCGTAGGCCCGTTCGACTATTTCAGTCAGTTTTCCTTCAAATTAAAATATAAAACATTCAATATTTAATTTGAACGTACATTTCAATTTGCCGTGGCCACATATTGATTGTAAAAATTCCCGAAAAATAAATCTAGCTATGTTTTGACGATATGGTCCCAACAAAACTAGTTTCGACGAATTATGAGACCGTTTGAAAAATGGCCTTTTTCTGGTCGATCCAATTTTAATAGAAATCGACCAAACACATTTTCCTTTGCCACGCCCACATACTAGCTTCAAAAATTATGAAATTTGAAACCTAGCAATAATTTAATATCCCGGATCCAACAAAAGAGGTTTCGTCGAATTCCGATGTCGTTTGCAAAATGGCCATTTTCACGGGCTATATAAACTCTATAGCGACCTTTTTGAAAATTCATTTGGCCATAACTTTTGCTTCTCGTTATGAAACTTCGATTTTTCAGATTCGTTAGAAAGGTATTCACTAACAGATTAAATACTTTTGGTTTCACTCAAATCTGTTTTGTTTTGCACCCGGTACAGTCAGTCAAAGTTTGAATTCAAATTTTGAAACTACCGCGCCATTTCAGGCCTTGTTTATATTTCAAAGTAATTATATTTATTTTTAATGTCGATTCAAACTCACTTTTCATCGATATTATTTAAAATGTTTATTTTAAATATTTAAAATCTACTAAAATAGCCAATTTAAAATTTTTACATTGGTTCAGATTTTCCGGGCTGTTACAATCTCCCCCACTTAAAACTTTTCGTCCCCGAAAAGGAACAAAGTCGAAAGTGGTTTGATTAATCAACTCTACGTTCAATCTGGCTTCCATTCTCCAACTTTTCAGTTTCTGAGAATTTTCAAATTCTTCAAAAATTTGGCTAACACCCGGAATTTTCGAAAAATTTCGCCATAACCTCCTTTGTACGGGGAGGGGTTTGGAAATTTATTGGGCCGTATTAGATACCCAATAAATCCTATAAAGCATACACATATTTATAGTGATATATTCTGGTGTTTACAAGGGAGCGTGTATAGATAATAACTCCAGAGAATAAATTCTCGTCACCCTGTCAAAGACTGAGGGAGTGTGTATTTTTAATTGCTCAAGAGAATAAATTCTCTTCACCTCATCCTGTGTGGGAAATAAATAATCCATGTGCCGTATCTAATGACTAGAGAGACGTGATTATTGTCAACTCCAGACTGGTGTGGAGTTTTTATTAATCTGGTAATTTATCGTTACAATTCATATGGTCCATATCAGTCATCAGTTCAACCTGTAAAATATAGTCATCGCCATACAAGCCTCTCGGTCGTATGGTAAATCTTCCATATCGTCACACAAGCTCCAAATGCTTATGTGGTATATGATGAAGTATGCCTATCTTCAAGAAGTATGCCATGTAGTGTAGTTCAAAATTAATTGTTACTATCCTATGGCGATATTTATTATTACATACAGAACAACCAGCACTCCGCATCCAACGGCATTCACAGGAGTTGATATAATAATATTTCGCATCCAACTCATTAAGGTTTACCTATTTGTCGGGCACGCAAATAAATTCTTTACTCAACAGCTAATCCATTTACCTGTTCAAATATATATGATGCACATGTATATATATATATATATCTATTTTTAAATCAGTTCAATGTGTGAGTTAATCGAATAAATCCCACCATTCATTCTCTTATTAATTAAACTAACTATTGTTTCAATAACTGAATTAATCCAATTTACTATTACACAATGCAAACAACAAGCAATTTGTTTTTAACTTTTCAAAAATGTCCTAATCAATTCATATACTCTTTTTAAAATAATCAAACTATATAATTGAAAGTGCACATCCTTGAAAGGAAAATAACAACAAAGTAGAGAACTAACTGGTAATGCAAAGTATGGTAAATGTACCTTGCACCGGAGTCAACCAGATATATCCACTCGACACTTAGCATAAGCTTTCTGAATGCTCTCCTCAGTTTCTCAAGTACAATCTCGCGGATCTTCACTCCATTGCACTTTGACTAAGTGAACCTTCTTGTTCCTCTGTTCTTTGGTTTCTTTGCCGATAATCTTTAGCGGCTCTCTTCTCACAGCCAATTCTGGAGTATTTTCAATATCCTATTGCACTGCTTCTTCCACGATCAAGTCTGGATCATGAACGTGCTTTCAGAGTCGAGATATGTGAAATACATCATGCACTCCAGGCAACCAATCAGGCAATTGAACCCTATAAGCGAGAGTTCCAATCCATTCAAGAATAGGAAATGGACCAATGAATTTGGGCGCCAACTTCCCAGTTTTACCGAAACGGGTAACTCCTCTCATCGGCGATACTTTCAAATATACATAGTCGCCAACAACAAATGATATATCTCTTCTTCTCTTATCGGCATAGCTCTTCTGTCGGCTTTGAGCGGCGAGTAATCGTTTCTTAACGAAATCGACTTTGTCGGCAGCTTCTTGGATCATATCTGGCCCCA
The DNA here is from genome assembly GCA_030737875.1 of Allium sativum. Lineage (NCBI taxonomy): Eukaryota > Viridiplantae > Streptophyta > Magnoliopsida > Asparagales > Amaryllidaceae > Allium > Allium sativum. The sequence goes on along the minus strand of CM060919.1, from coordinate 558,909,358 downwards.
ACACAAGTCTATTACCAGGTTCGACCCAACAAGTAGGAGATCGGCACGGTCTACCATACAATGCTTTGAATGGTGACATTATCAGGCTCGCTTGGTAGCTGTTGTTATAGGAGAACTCAGCCAAATGCAGATGGTCTTCCCATGATCCACCAAAATCTAGAACACAAGCCTGTAATAGATCTTCTAGTATACGATTCACCCTCTCAGTTTGACCATCTGTCTGAGGATGATAAGCGGTGCTCAAGTTCAACTTCGTTCCTAGTTCTACTTGAAATGCCTCCCACAATTTGCTAGTAAATATTGGATCTCTATCACTAACTATAATAAGCGGCACTCCGTGCAGTCTAACAATTTCCTTGAAATATATCTGCGCCAGACTCTGAGCTGTTCTGTTCGATCTGACAGGTATGAAATGGGCGGTCTTTGTGAAGCGATCTACAATCACCCAAATACTGTCATTTCCTTTCCTGGTTCTGGGCAAACCATCAATGAAGTCCATGGAAATATGTTCACACTTCCAACCTGGAACGTCCAGCGGTTGCAACAATCCAGCCAGTTTATGTTCGTCGCTTTTAACTAGCTGGCAAGTAGGGCATCAGCTAACATATAAAGAGATGTCTCTCTTCATCGACTTCCATCAGAAAGTGCATTTGATGTCATTATACATTTTGCTTACTCCTGGATGGATACTGAGGTTTGACTTGTGGCACTCATCCAGAACTTCCTTTCTGAGCTCAGAAATGTTAGGAACATAGTTTGACCTTTTAGCCTTAGAATCCCATCATTATCAACCTGAAAACTCGAGGGTTCACCTTTCTGAATTATCACTCTGATCTTCTGAATGAAGTGATCATCCTTATGAAGAGCAGATATTTTATCTATCAATGAAGTCGTGATAATAAAACTGGCGATCATTTCATTCTTTCGGCTTAACGCATCGGCCACGACATTGGCTTTCCCTGGAGTGTATAGAATCTCAAAATCGTATGCTGCAAGGAACTCCAGCCAACGTTGCTGCCTCAGATTCAAGTCTTTTTGGGTGAACAGATACTTTAACGACTGGTGATCTGTAAACAGTTCGAATTTCTCACCCAGAAGATAGTGTCTCCAGATTTTCAAAGCAAATACTATAGCCAACTACTCAAGATCATGAGTGACGTAGTTTTTCTCGTGCGGCTTTAGTTGACGGCTAGCATAAGCAATCACTTGACCTCTTTGAATTAATATTGCACCCAGGCCTTCTCTAGACGTATCTGTCCAGACTTTCAAGTCCTGATTGCCGTCGATTATTGTCAACACTGGAGCAGTTGTTAACCTTAACTTTAGCTCCTCAAAAGCCTCCTCACATTCGGGAGTCCACTTGAATTTTGCATGCTTCTTTGTAAGTTTTGTTAAGTGACCAGATATCTTCGAAAAGTTTTTAACGAACTTCCGGTAATAACTAGCCAATCCAAGAAAACTTCGGACTTCTGTGGGAGTACTAAGCTATTTCCAGTTTTGAATAGCTGTGATTTTACTTGGATCCACAGCGATTCCCTCTTTCAAAAAAACATGGCCAAGAAACTTTACTTCATCTTGCCAGAATATACATTTGGATAGTTTAGCTTTCAATACATTCTTTCTCAGAATTTCTAGAACCTGCTCCAAATGTTTTTCATGTTCGGCCTTTGACTTAGAGAAGATTAGAATATCATCAATAAAGACCAGAACAAACTTATTCAAAACCCCTCTGAACACTCGATTCATCAAATCGATGAAGTATGCTGGAGCGTTACACAAGACGAACGACATTACTAACCACTCATAGAATAAGTCTGGACCTCTAAATGCTGTCATAGGAACACACTTTTCGGCAATTCGAAGATGATGGAAGCCTGTAGCTAGGTCCATCCTTGAAAAAACTTGTGCTCCATTTAGACGATCCAATAAATCATCCATTCGCGGCAATGGATATTTATTCTTTATTGTCTGCTTATTCAAATCACAATAATCGACACATAGTCGCAGAGTACCATCAGAATTTGGGACAAACACCACTGCTGCTCCCCAATCAAAGAAACTAGGCCTGATCAGACCCTTCCATATGAGCTGTCGTGTTTGATTGTCTAGTTCTTCTTTCTCCTTTAGGGTCATCCTCCGAATGGCGTGAACTACTAGCCTTGCGTTCGGAATTAAAGCGATCTTGAAATCTATTTCTCTCGACGGAGGTAAGCGAACAACTTCTTCAAACACATCCGCATAATTCTTGATGACAGGAATATCTTTTACGAGGTCGGGAATATTCTCTGTGACTACAGGGATATTTTCTATTTGAGTAGGAGAAACATCCAAAGCTGCCCAAAAGTCTTTTCTATTAGAGTTCTGTCTTTCACAGGGAATGGTTATGTAATCACCTAATTTGATCTTCGCCTTAACGACCTTGTCGGCGCATTTAACCTCAGCTTCATATTTGGTCAACCAGTCTAAGCCCAAGATAAGATCAAATTCTATAAAATTCATGATGACCGCTATGGTAGGGAACCGATAACGAGAAAAAGAAACCGGCACTCCATAAACCCAATTGAGATCGAGGGAACCCCCAACCGGATTATGAACAGTCATTAGTTATTTGAGCTTCTTCAAATTCAAATCCAGTTTCATAACTGCATTCTTTGCAACAAAGCTTCGCGACGGGCCGGTGTCAAACAGTACTTTAACTGGAATATCTTTGACAGTTAGCGTGCCTTCTAAAACATCCGGCCTTTCCTGAGCAGACGAAGATGCAGGCACTTCTGCCACTTCATTTACATATACTGCTTCAGGTTTTCTGAATAGTGGGCAGGCCTTTAAAAGATGACCAGTCTAATGCCATCCATCACATTTCCTATTCTCTTTAAATTTCTCCTTGGATTTAGATCCACCCTTTATTCGCTTCTTCGAGGGTTTGCAATTCCCCTGAAAATGCCCTTGCTTATGGCAGTTATTGCATATGGCAGTCGTTACTGGTTCTTTCTCAGATCTGGCCCTTTTCCGATTGACTTTAGGCTTCTTACTGACCTCAGACATCGTACTAGCCTCTGGACGATCAGTTTCAGTCTCTTCTTTGTTACTAGAACAGACTTCCTCTTCGTAACGCAACATACCTTTCTTGTCGACATCCTCATACTGGTAAGCCATGTATATCATTTCAGAAAAAGGAAACTTCACATTCCTCATTACACTATTCTGATATTTCCTTCGTTGGCCATGAATAAATCTCAGATTCTTCTGTAACGACCCAGAAAATCTGAACCAATTTAAAATTTTTAAATTGGCTAAAATAATGGCTTTTAAATATTTAAAATAAATATTTTAAATAATGGCGATGAAAACTGAGTTTGAATCGACATTTGAAAACGAATATAATTAATTATAATTATATATAAAATTGAAAATGGCGCGGTAGTTCGATAATTCGATTTCAAACTTCAATTGAATATACCGGGTGCAAAACAATCCGGATTTTAGTGAAACCAAAAATAATGGAATCTAATTGATAATATCTTTCTAACGAATCCGACCAATTGAAATTTGATAGCGGGAATCAAAAGATATGTCCAGTTGAAAATTCTAAATAGTCGCTATGGAATTCAGGCCCTTAAAAATGGACATTTTGCAAATGACCTCGGATTTCGACGAAACCAGTTTTGTTGGATCCGCAGTGTCAAGTTATTGCTAGGTTTCAAATTTCATAATTTTTCGAATCAATATGTGAGCGTGGCAAAAGAAAACGCGTTTGACCAGTTTCTGTTGATTTTAATCGAATGGAAATTGGCCATTTCTCAAACGGTCTCAGAATTCGACGAAACTAGTTTTGTTAGGACCGTATCGTCAATACGAAGCTAGAAAATATTTTTCTGGAATTTTTCTAGTTAGTATGTGACCCCGGTAATTTGAAATGTGCGTTTAAAATTCAATATAATGATTTAAATGAAATTTCAAAAGGAAACTGATTGTAAAGATCAAATCAGCTTGCGATACATATCCCATTGCATTCGGAATGGGGGTTAAACGCTATGGACGACAGGCGGTGGGCCTCGTTTCGTGGTCGTGGGTAAAAGTCAACTTTAAATAATTAAATAAAATAAAAAAAATATTTTTTAATTCCCTCCCTCCCTTTATTCTTCTTCCTGCCCCCCCCCCCCCCCGTTTCTTTTCGATTTCAGATCGGAAGCAAAAAGAAAAAAAAACCTAGAACTATCGAGCAGCCGCCCCCCCCCTCAGGCGAACGCCGCCTAACCCTCCCGCCTCCCTCTTCTCTCCAGCTCCCATCCTCTCTCTCCCTGAACCCAAACATCCCCGAACCGAGCCACCGCCGAACCACACCATCACCACCGCCTGCAGTCGACCGCCGCCTAACCCTTCCACCTCCTCCGACGCCTTCTTTTCCCCCCCTCTCTGTAAGTATTTCTATTTATTTTATTATTTTATTTTTATTTTATAAAACAGAAATTAAAAACTGAACTGGTTTTTAAAAGTTAAAAACTGATTTGGTTTTTAAAAGTTAAAACTGATTTTATAACAGAAATTAAAAACTGAACTGTTTTGAAAAAGTATAAAACTGATTTTAATAAAAAGTATAAAACTGATTTTAATAAAAAGTAAAAACTGATTTTATAAAAAAATAAAAACTGATTTTTGTTTTTAAAATAAAGTAAAAACTGAATTTTATAAAAGAAGTAAAAACTGAATTTTATAAAAGAAGTAAAAACTGAATTTTATAAAATAAAGTAAAAACTGAATTTTATAAAAGAAGTAAAAACTGAATTTTATAAAATAAAATAAAAACTGATTTTATAAAAGAATAAAAAACTGATTTTTTAAAAAGAAATAAAAACTGATTTTATAAAAGAATAAAAACTGATTTTTTTTAAAAAGAAATAAAAACTGATTTGTTTTAAGAAATAAAAAACTGATTTTGTTTTAAAAGTAAAAACTGATTTTAATTTTAAATCAAAAGAAAAGGGTTTGAACTTTAAAACTGATTTTAGTTTTAAGTTAAAAGCAAAAGGTTTAAACTTTAAAAAGATCAGATTTGTAGAAAAGTAAAAATCATATTTTTATATATCGAAAGTCGAAGTAAAAATCATATTTTTATATATCGAAAGTCGAAGTAAAAATCATATTTTTATATATCGAAAGTCGAAGTAAAAATCATATTTTTATATATCGAAAGTCGAAGTAAAAATCATATTTTTATATATTGAAAGTCGAAGTAAAAATCATATTTTTATATATCGAAAGTCGAAGTAAAAATCATATTTTTATATATCGAAAGTCGAAGTAAAAATCATATTTTTATATATTGAATAACATCGTAAAAATTCGATTTTTACATATGTAGAGAATACGGGCGAAAGCGACAAAAGGCGAAGATTTCTCTAAAGGAAGTGTCGTGCAGTTGGATAGCTATTGGTGAGATTTCTGATTTAAAAATATTATATATGTGTGTGAAAATGAAAGTGAATTGCTATATATAAATATCTATATATATATATATATATATATATATATATACGCCCCTCGTCCACAAACCATGGACGATATTTATTGGTTGAAATTGTCGTGAAAATTGATTGATAGCGAATGATTGTTTGGGATTGTTTGTGATTGATATTGGTTGATTGCGGTTGAAACATACCCGTTTGTGGTTGAAAAATATTTGGTTGAAACCACATAGGATTAGTTTGTGGAAATAAAATAAATATATACATGCCGCCTGCGTGCGAACTAGATGCATGATCCCCATTGTCAAAAACCGCGAGGTTTTAAGGTAGAGCGAGGAGCCGTACTAGGGACGGTGCCGGTGTAACTACCCTGCCGTTATGCTGCCGAAATTTTGAATAATATTTGTGTGTTTGAATTATTTTCATATGCTTAAACTATATTTATTCATTGTATAGAAAACATTCATGTGTTGAATTGATATTCATTCGTTGTTTAGAAATTCATGTGTTGAATGGTATTCATATTTTGAAATAAATTGTTCGATAATAAAAATCACATTTTTATCTATATATAAAAACTATTGAAAACATTCATGTGTTGAATTGATATTCATTCGTTGTTTAGAAATTCATGTGTTGAATGGTATTCATATTTTGAAATAAATTGCTCGATAATAAAAATCACATTTTTATCTATATATAGAAACTATTGAAAACATTCATGTGTTGAATTGATATTCATTCGTTGTTTAGAAATTCATGTGTTGAATGGTATTCATATTTTGAAATAAATTGCTCGATAATAAAAATCACATTTTTATCTATATATAGAAACTATTGAAAACATTCATGTGTTGAATTGATATTCATTCGTTGTTTAGAAATTCATGTGTTGAATGGTATTCATATTTTGAAATAAATTGTTTGATAATAAAAATCACATTTTTATCTATATATAGAAACCATAGAAAACATTCATGTGTTGAATTGATATTCATTCGTTGTTTAGAAATTCATGTGTTGAATGGTATTCATATTTTGAAATAAATTGTTCGATAATAAAAATCACATTTTTATCTATATATAGAAACTATAGAAAACATTCATGTGTTGAATTGATATTCATTCGTTGTTTAGAAATTCATGTGTTGAATGGTATTCATATTTTGAAATAAATTGTTCGATAATAAAAATCACATTTTTATCTATATGTAGAAACTATAGAAAACATTCATGTGTTGAATTGATATTCATTCGTTGATTAGAAATTCATGTGTTGAGTGGTATTCATATTTTGAAATAAATTGTTCGATAATAAAAATCACATTTTTATCTATATATAGAAACTATAGAAAACATTCATGTGTTGAATTGATATTCATTCGTTGATTAGAAATTCATGTGTTGAATGGTATTCATATTTTGAAATAAATTGTTTGATGATAAAAATTCCATTTTTATCACCAACTTGAACTATATAGAAGAATAGTGTTTTGAAATGAATTGTTTTACAATAAAAATCACATTTTTATTGTATGCATAAATCGTTGAAATGTGAAGTGTTAAAAATAGCCACTTGTTCAAAATAAACATATATGAGTTGAAATATTCATTAATTAGCTAATGAAATGATTTGCGCCTATTTATGTGACATTAGAATGAATGGTGTTTTTAAACCAAATAGAAATCAAATATGAAGTTGAATAGAAAATGATAAATGATAAGAACTGTATATATATGTACATGCATATTCATTGAACAGGTTATAGCAAAGGGGCTAGAGAAGAGGAATAAAATTTTGTGCCCGACAAATAGGTACACATTTACTGATTTGTTTGGGTGATGATTTTGAGCCTGTTGGCTAGCCGCTTGGCTTTTTCTTTTTCTTTTTGAGATTAGAAGGACCGGGACGCTATTTGCGATTTCCCGATGCTCCCGGTGCAGGGGAGGTTATGGCGAAATTTTTCCAAAATTTAAGGCGTTAGAAAAATATTTGAAGTGAAAACGATATTGAAATTGTTGAATGAACTATATTTATATAAATATATAAATATAAATAAAATTAAAACGAAACGAAGCCATGCAGTTCGTATTTTGAAACCGTGATTTCAAACGACTAGTGCGGGAAATCCGACCATTGGATTTTCCCGAAACCTCAACCGTCGGGTTCGCCTTGGAAATATCTTTCCAACGGCTCCAACTTTGTAAAAATCCAACGGTTGGATTGTCTGGAATGTTTAAATCAAATCTGATGAAAAACAGCGCCAGAAGCGATTATATTTATATATATATAAATATAATTATATATTTAATCGAATAACGACGCTGCAGTTCGTATTTTGAAATCGAAAATTCAAACGATTGTAACGGGAGATCCGACCGTCGGATTTTCCTGAAACTGGAACCGTTGGATTCGTTTTGAAAAGACCTTTCTAATGATGTAAATTTTGTGAAGATCCAACGGTTAGATTTTCAGATATGTGTAAATCAAATCTGAAGAAAAACAGCGCCACGGCCGCCTTATGGCCCGAAGCGTCGTTTTGAATAAAATAGCTATTTTAAAATAAATAAAAATAGCGATAAATAGTTATAAAATATCATAAGCGATATGGAGTAGAAATAAACTGAATTTGCTTGATTTATGTGATATTTGATGGTTGAATGTGTTTGGAGTGAAAATTACATTAAAGAACAAAAGTGGTGTTGTCGAATAATTTAACCATTGAAATAAATCGATTTGAAATTCTAAATATATGTGAATTATTTGGAAAGGCCGAGTTAATTCTCATTTCGAATAATCGACCGACGATTGAAATTCGAAGATGAAGACGATGGTCGAAGACCGGAGATCTTCACCTCGTTTGGATGGTAACCGAGGTCCTGATTGGGAGGCATCCCGAAATATGGATAATGAGTGGTGATCGTTCAGACGTGAGTGGTGATCGAAGGGTTTGCGAGGTATTTAGTGCCTCCGGTTTCGTTCAGACCCAGAACGAACTGTGTGTCTGACATTGGAGTTTATTCTGTGTTGATTGATTTCTGTTAAATATACATCTGTTTGGCGGCGGAGAATTTATTCTTTTGCTTAACGCCCTTCTCTGAGACGTACGAGCTCAGAGGTTGTATATCGATGGACATCAGTCGCATGGCATGAATTGCCTGTGTGGCATGCTAAGATGCAGTGATCAGGACTTCTGTTGAAAAGCAAAGTCTTGTGGTGATCATCAAAGCACCGCCTGTGTGGCGTAGCTTTGTGTATAACGTGAATTCGCGAGCCTCACACCCCGGTATGAACCTAAAACGGGAGAGGACATCAGGGAGGGCCTGCGTTTCTTTCTAGCTAGGGTGGTGTCAGTGACCTACCAGCCCTGACATTTATATACTTTTCACCTATGTGGTTGTTGCTGTTGCGAGGCGCCTCGGTTTGATCGGACGATCCGAGTCCGATGGAGTCATTCGTTGGCTCGTTTACGCCCCAAAAGGCGGAGAAACGTAGTGTTCAGGCATAATAATCCACATCGGTGGACCGACCCTGACGATCCAAGGGCTCACCTGAGTCTGGGCCTGAGACATGGGCTAGATTGTCTCGAATTCGGTAAGGACTATCTTTTGCCTTGGTTCATGACGGAAATCCAATTTCCAAATACGACATCGTGCGGTTTTGATTGTATACCTATATATGGCGACATAGTGGTATGGGGCATTAATGCCGTCTATGATTGATAGTTATGATTTGAAATTGTTTTCAAAACATATAAACACTAGCAATAATATCAAATGCCTTTGTTTTATTCGTATCAAGCATATCTTGGCCGTTATAAGGTAAAAACTCTATCCTCCGGTTTGCGTTGCATTGTGTGATGGGAACTGAGTCTTATAATGGTTTCATTTTTCTAAAAAGCATAGCGATGTTTATAAGAAAGATTTGTTTTAAAGCACTGGCAATCCAATGGAGTAAACCCGTTCCACGAAAGTGGCGTGGTCCTGTGATTAGCCATATTATATATGTGTTGAGTAGATTTCTCATACCAGTCCCATGACTGACTCGTAGTTTGTTTCACTCTCAAACTCGGCTGCCCCTTTTTCTACACGGGCAGCCTTGTATTCAGGTTTAGCTGGTTCTTTCTGGATAGCTGGAGCTGAAGATGGATTCTATCATTTATTTCTTTTTATGCTGTTCAGCTCCTATTGTACATATTTTGTTTATTTCCGCTGTAGACATTTATGTATAGCTGAACTGTATTTGTACTAAGTAAGATCCTGTATACTGTGTAACTCTGATTATTTCTTTATCCAGTATATTTTGTTGTTCATTATCTGGTGTATTTATTCAATTCTGTTCTGCTATTTTATGTTTCTGTGTTATATTCCAAAGATAACCTTGTTTCCGTGAGAACGGGAAATCGGGTCGTCTCATCGTGGTATCAGAGCTTTGGTTAAGCTTAGTTCTGGAATATAACATTTGAACGAACTCGTCAGAAATAGAACCAGTAGTGTTCTAGGACGGGTAACTCCATACAGATAGGATCAGTAATATCCTAGTATGAGTAGCAGAATCAGAACAACTCGTTAGAGATGGGGTCAGAAGTGCCTCAGAACGAGTCGAGAGTAATATGTTTTTAAATAACGTATTTGTGATTATATATATATAGTCTGGTTTTAGAAATATAATTTTTGAATATATAAAAGATATATATTTGAAAAGTTAAAAAGGTTAAAAACAATTGGATTGGTTGTTGTGTTGTGAGATTGTAGATTTATCAAACCACATTCGACTTTGTTCCTTTTCGGGGACGAAAAGTTTTAAGTGGGGGAGATTGTAACGACCCAGAAAATCTGAACCAATTTAAAATTTTTAAATTGGCTAAAATAATGGCTTTTAAATATTTAAAATAAATATTTTAAATAATGGCGATGAAAACTGAGTTTGAATCGACATTTGAAAACGAATATAATTAATTATAATTATATATAAAATTGAAAATGGCGCGGTAGTTCGATAATTCGATTTCAAACTTCAATTGAATATACCGGGTGCAAAACAATCCGGATTTTAGTGAAACCAAAAATAATGGAATCTAATTGATAATATCTTTCTAACGAATCCGACCAATTGAAATTTGATAGCGGGAATCAAAAGATATGTCCAGTTGAAAATTCTGAATAGTCGCTATGGAATTCAGGCCCTTAAAAATGGACATTTTGCAAATGACCTCGGATTTCGACGAAACCACTTTTGTTGGATCCGCAGTGTCAAGTTATTGCTAGGTTTCAAATTTCATAATTTTTCGAATCAATATGTGAACGTGGCAAAAGAAAACGCGTTTGACCAGTTTCTGTTGATTTTAATCGAATGGAAATTGGCCATTTCTCAAACGGTCTCAAAATTCGACGAAACTAGTTTTGTTAGGACCGTATCGTCAATACGAAGCTAGAAAATATTTTTCTGGAATTTTTCTAGTTAGTATGTGACCCCGGTAATTTGAAATGTGCGTTTAAAATTCAATATAATGATTTAAATGAAAATTCAAAAGGAAACTGATTGTAACGATCAAATCAGCTTGCGATACATATCCCATTGCATTCGGAATGGGGGTTAAACGCTATGGACGACAGGCGGTGGGCCTCGTTTCGTGGTCGTGGGTAAAAGTCAACTTTAAATAATTAAATAAAATAAAAAAAATATTTTTTAATTCCCTCCCTCCCTTTATTCTTCTTCCTGGCCAACCCCCCCCGTTTCTTTTCGATTTCAGATCGGAAGCAAAAAGAAAAAAAAAACCTAGAACTATCGAGCAGCCGCCCCCCCCCTCAGGCGAACGCCGCCTAACCCTCCCGCCTCCCTCCTCTCTCCAGCTCCCATCCTCTCTCTCCCCGAACCCAAACATCCCCGAACCGAGCCACCGCCGAACCACACCATCACCACCGCCTGCAGTCGACCGCCGCCTAACCCTTCCACCTCCTCCGACGCCTTCTTTTCCCCCCTCTCTGTAAGTATTTCTATTTATTTTATTATTTTATTTTTATTTTATAAAACAGAAATTAAAAACTGAACTGGTTTTTAAAAGTTAAAAACTGATTTGGTTTTTAAAAGTTAAAACTGATTTTATAACAGAAATTAAAAACTGAACTGTTTTGAAAAAGTATAAAACTGATTTTAATAAAAAGTATAAAACTGATTTTAATAAAAAGTAAAAACTGATTTTATAAAAAAATAAAAACTGATTTTTGTTTTTAAAATAAAGTAAAAACTGAATTTTATAAAAGAAGTAAAAACTGAATTTTATAAAAGAAGTAAAAACTGAATTTTATAAAATAAAGTAAAAACTGAATTTTATAAAAGAAATAAAAACTGAATTTTATAAAATAAAATAAAAACTGATTTTATAAAAGAATAAAAAACTGATTTTTTAAAAAGAAATAAAAACTGATTTTATAAAAGAATAAAAACTGATTTTTTTTAAAAAGAAATAAAAACTGATTTGTTTTAAGAAATAAAAAACTGATTTTGTTTTAAAAGTAAAAACTGATTTTAATTTTAAGTCAAAAGAAAAGGGTTTGAACTTTAAAACTGATTTTAGTTTTAAGTTAAAAGCAAAAGGTTTAAACTTTAAAAGATCAGATTTGTAGAAAAGTAAAAATCATATTTTTATATATCGAAAGTCGAAGTAAAAATCATATTTTTATATATCGAAAGTCGAAGTAAAAATCATATTTTTATATATCGAAAGTCGAAGTAAAAATCATATTTTTATATATTGAAAGTCGAAGTAAAAATCATATTTTTATATATCGAAAGTCGAAGTAAAAATCATATTTTTATATATCGAAAGTCGAAGTAAAAATCATATTTTTATATATTGAATAACATCGTAAAAATTCGATTTTTACATATGTAGAGAATACGGGCGAAAGCGACAAAAGGCGAAGATTTCTCTAAAGGAAGTGTCGTGCAGTTGGATAGCTATTGGTGAGATTTCTGATTTAAAAATATTATATATGTGTGTGAAAATGAAAGTGAATTGCTATATATAAATATCTATATATATATATATACGCCCCTCGTCCACAAACCATGGACGATATTTATTGGTTGAAATTGTCGTGAAAATTGATTGATAGCGAATGATTGTTTGGGATTGTTTGTGATTGATATTGGTTGATTGCGGTTGAAACATACCCGTTTGTGGTTGAAAAATATTTGGTTGAAACCACATAGGATTAGTTTGTGGAAATGAAATAAATATATACATGCCGCCTGCGTGCGAACTAGATGCATGATCCCCATTGTCAAAAACCGCGAGGTTTTAAGGTAGAGCGAGGAGCCGTACTAGGGACGGTGCCGGTGTAACTACCCTGCCGTTATGCTGCCGAAATTTTGAATAATATTTGTGTGTTTGAATTATTTTCATATGCTTAAACTATATTTATTCATTGTATAGAAAACATTCATGTGTTGAATTGATATTCATTCGTTGTTTAGAAATTCATGTGTTGAATGGTATTCATATTTTGAAATAAATTGTTCGATAATAAAAATCACATTTTTATCTATATATAAAAACTATTGAAAACATTCATGTGTTGAATTGATATTCATTCGTTGTTTAGAAATTCATGTGTTGAATGGTATTCATATTTTGAAATAAATTGCTCGATAATAAAAATCACATTTTTATCTATATATAGAAACTATTGAAAACATTCATGTGTTGAATTGATATTCATTCGTTGTTTAGAAATTCATGTGTTGAATGGTATTCATATTTTGAAATAAATTGCTCGATAATAAAAATCACATTTTTATCTATATATAGAAACTATTGAAAACATTCATGTGTTGAATTGATATTCATTCGTTGTTTAGAAATTCATGTGTTGAATGGTATTCATATTTTGAAATAAATTGTTTGATAATAAAAATCACATTTTTATCTATATATAGAAACCATAGAAAACATTCATGTGTTGAATTGATATTCATTCGTTGTTTAGAAATTCATGTGTTGAATGGTATTCATATTTTGAAATAAATTGTTCGATAATAAAAATCACATTTTTATCTATATATAGAAACTATAGAAAACATTCATGTGTTGAATTGATATTCATTCGTTGTTTAGAAATTCATGTGTTGAATGGTATTCATATTTTGAAATAAATTGTTCGATAATAAAAATCACATTTTTATCTATATATAGAAACTATAGAAAACATTCATGTGTTGAATTGATATTCATTCGTTGATTAGAAATTCATGTGTTGAGTGGTATTCATATTTTGAAATAAATTGTTCGATAATAAAAATCACATTTTTATCTATATATAGAAACTATAGAAAACATTCATGTGTTGAATTGATATTCATTCGTTGATTAGAAATTCATGTGTTGAATGGTATTCATATTTTGAAATAAATTGTTTGATGATAAAAATTCCATTTTTATCACCAACTTGAACTATATAGAAGAATAGTGTTTTGAAATGAATTGTTTTACAATAAAAATCACATTTTTATTGTATGCATAAATCGTTGAAATGTGAAGTGTTAAAAATAGCCACTTGTTCAAAATAAACATATATGAGTTGAAATATTCATTAATTAGCTAATGAAATGATTTGCGCCTATTTATGTGACATTAGAATGAATGGTGTTTTTAAACCAAATAGAAATCAAATATGAAGTTGAATAGAAAATGATAAATGATAAGAACTGTATATATATGTACATGCATATTCATTGAACAGGTTATAGCAAAGGGGCTAGAGAAGAGGAATAAAATTTTGTGCCCGACAAATAGGTACACATTTACTGATTTGTTTGGGTGATGATTTTGAGCCTGTTAGCTAGTCGCTTGGCTTTTTCTTTTTCTTTTTGAGATTAGAAGGACCGGGACGCTATTTGCGATTTCCCGATGCTCCCGGTGCAGGGGAGGTTATGGCGAAATTTTTCCAAAATTTAAGGCGTTAGAAAAATATTTGAAGTGAAAACGATATTGAAATTGTTCAATGAACTAAATTTATATAAATATATAAATATAAATAAAATTAAAACGAAACGAAGCCGTGCAGTTCGTATTTTGAAACCGTGATTTCAAACGACTAGTGCGGGAAATTCGACCATTGGATTTTCCCGAAACCTCAACCGTCGGGTTCGCCTTGGAAATATCTTTCCAACGGCTCCAACTTTGTAAAAATCCAACGGTTGGATTGTCTGGAATGTTTAAATCAGATCTGATGAAAAACAGCGCCAGAAGCGATTATATTTATATTTATATAAATATAATTATATATTTAATCGAATAACGACGCTGCAGTTCGTATTTTGAAATCGAAAATTCAAACGATTGTAACGGGAGATCCGACCGTCGGATTTTCCCGAAACTGGAACCGTTGGATTCGTCTTGAAAAGACCTTTCTAATGATGTAAATTTTGTGAAGATCCAACGGTTAGATTTTCAGATATGTGTAAATCAAATCTGAAGAAAAACAGCGCCACGGCCGCCTTATGGCCCGAAGCGTCGTTTTGAATAAAATAGCTATTTTAAAATAAATAAAAATAGCGATAAATAGTTATAAAATATCATAAGCGATATGGAGTAGAAATAAACTGAATTTGCTTGATTTATGTGATATTTGATGGTTGAATGTGTTTGGAGTGAAAATTACATTAAAGAACAAAAGTGGTGTTGTCGAATAATTTAACCATTGAAATAAATCGATTTGAAATTCTAAATATACGTGAATTATTTGGAAAGGCCGAGTTAATTCTCATTTCGAATAATCGACCGACGATTGAAATTCGAAAATGAAGACGATGGTCGAAGACCGGAGATCTTCACCTCGTTTGGATGGTAACCGAGGTCCTGATTGGGAGGCATCCCGAAATATGGATAACGAGTGGTGATCGTTCAGACGTGAGTGGTGATCGAAGGGTTTGCGAGGTATTTAGTGCCTCCGGTTTCGTTCAGACCCAGAACGGACTGTGTGTCTGACATTGGAGTTTATTCTGTGTTGATTGATTTCTGTTAAATATACATCTGTTTGGCGGCGGAGAATTTATTCTTTTGCTTAACGCCCTTCTCTGAGACGTACGAGCTCAGAGGTTGTATATCGATGGACATCAGTCGCATGGCATGAATTGCCTGTGTGGCATGCTAAGATGCAGTGATCAGGACTTCTGTTGAAAAGCAAAGTCTTGTGGTGATGATCAAAGCACCGCCTGTGTGGCGTAGCTTTGTGTATAACGTGAATTCGCGAGCCTCACACCCCGGTATGAACCTAAAACGGGAGAGGACATCAGGGAGGGCCTGCGTTTCTTTCTAGCTAGGGTGGTGTCAGTGACCTACCAGCCCTGACATTTATATACTTTTCACCTATGTGGTTGTTGATGTTGCGAGGCGCCTCGGTTTGATCGGACGATCCGAGTCCGATGGAGTCATTCGTTGGCTCGTTTACGCCCCAAAGGGCGGAGAAACGTAGTGTTCAGGCATAATAATCCACATCGGTGGACCGGCCCTGACGATCCAAGGGCTCACCTGAGTCTGGGCCTGAGACATGGGCTAGATTGTCTCGAATTCGGTAAGGACTATCTTTTGCCTTGGTTCATGACGGAAATCCAATTTCCAAATACGACATCGTGCGGTTTTGATTTTATACCTATATATGGCGACATAGTGGTATGGGGCATTAATGCCGTCTATGATTGATAGTTATGATTTGAAATTGTTTTCAAAACATATAAACACTAGCAATAATATCAAATGCCTTTGTTTTATTCGTATCAAGCATATCTTGGCCGTTATAAGGTAAAAACTCTATCCTCCGGTTTGCGTTGCATTATGTGATGGGAACTGAGTCTTATAATGGTTTCATTTTTCTAAAAAGCATAGCGATGTTTAAAAGAAAGATTTGTTTTAAAGCACTGGCAATCCAATGGAGTAAACCCGTTCCACGAAAGTGGCGTGGTCCTGTGATTAGCCATATTATATATGTGTTGAGTAGATTTCTCATACCAGTCCCATGACTGACTCGTAGTTTGTTTCACTCTCAAACTCGGGTGCCCCTTTTTCTACACGGGCAGCCTTGTATTCAGGTTTAGCTGGTTCTTTCTGGATAGCTGGAGCTGAAGATGGATTCTATCATTTATTTCTTTTTATGTTGTTCAGCTCCTATTGTACATATTTTGTTTATTTCCGCTGTAGACATTTATGTATAGCTGAACTGTATTTGTACTAAGTAAGATCCTGTATACTGTGTAACACTGATTATTTCTTTATCCAGTATATTTTGTTGTTCATTATCTGGTGTATTTATTCAATTCTGTTCTGCTATTTTATGTTTCTGTGTTATATTCCAAAGATAACCTTGTTTCCGTGAGAACGGGAAATCGGGTCGTCACATCTTCCTCTTTGGATCTTGAATCAGATGAGGAGCAAAGTGAGAAAGTTCGTTGAATTTCTTATGATATTCTGGAATGGTCATATCTCCTTGTATCAGATAAGAGAATTCATCACATAACCGCTTGGTTGCTTCAGGAGGAGTAAATATTTCTAGGAAAATCACTTTGAATCTATCCCAGGTGATATCACCTTCTAGATTATCATTAATAATCGAATCCCACTAGAACAAAGCTTCTTCTTTGAGTGCCCAAGACACCAGTAATATTTTCTGATCATCTCTTAGCTTTAAACCTTCAAAGATTTTCTCAGCAGAACGAATCCAAGCTTGTGTTTCCATAATGGACTCTTTGCCTAAGAATGGCGATCCACCCAAATTTCGAAATCTCTTGAATAGAACTTCTATATCTGATTCTGGCTGCGGGAGCACAACTGGCTCTTTAGCTTTTTTTTTGAAAATGGGTAAACCGCCTCGTTAAAAACCCGGACTTGAACTCAGCGTGAGAACTAGTCGGGAAAAAAGAGTGCGGTGCTTTATTGACGTCGCATCAATAAAAATTACAAAGTGTACAAGGTTAGCAATACAACAACCAACAGCTAACCGATAAACCCATAAAAACAAAACAAGAAAACCGGTAATAACCGGTAATGCAAGGCACGCAACAGAAGTGCCAAAAATAAATAAAAACATCGGGTTCTAAAAAAGGCAATAAACAGTTGAAGCTCCCTCTTCCCAAATTAAACTCCTCAGTAACCCTAATTTGCGCCGCCGCTCTTCCCTTTTAGCCTGTGTCTAGAAGTTCTACGCCCCATCGTCTTCCAATTTCCGTATCCAGACGGCTGAAGTTCTTCAATCTCTTCGACTTGGCAAGTAAGTATCTAACCTCTATTTCAATAAAATCCCAACGTTTAAATTTGTCCCATCGTTTGTTATTGTGAATACGCAAGTTCCGTTCATTCCAGATATGGTATACAGTGGTAGTGATTGCGCAAAAGGCTGCATCTTGACTGAACGAGGCTGTTCCGAAAGTATTCCTCAACATGTTCATTTCATCCTCTAAAAGCAAGGTACTAGACGGAGATGGAGGTAGTCCCAACTTAAGTCGGCACCTGACCCAAAGATAAGCAGAATAAGGACAGTGGAAAAAGAGGTGATTTCTTGTTTCCGACTCTTCATTACATAGAACACACACAGGATCAGTCTCATATCCCCAAGTTAGCATAATATCTTTAGTACTTAGGCGATTTAAAATAGTTTTGTACATACATAAGGACATTTTTGGGCTGTTTATGTAGTGCCACACAATTTTGCACCACACAGGCTCACTATAGTGACTTCTAGCAGTATCCCAAGCAGAGTAAAACGTGAAGCCATTCCTCTTGTCAAACCACATCCAGTAATCAGAATCCCCATTAGTCTGTAACTTAACCTCATTAATTCTGGATGAAATTTGTCGTGCAGCAGCTAAACAGAAAGGATTTAGTTCACCGTCCTGAATAATGCAGTTAACCTTATAATCATCCCCTCCAAAAAGACTTAAGTGATCCCAGCCAAGCAATTTCACTATTATATCACTGTTTATCCATGGATCGAACCATAGCATAGTTTCATCCCCGTTCACAATGCATCTATTTATACATTGTAGACTTTTTTGTCTGTGCTTTAGAATATCTTTCCACGTCCCCGAGATGTTGATATCAATATTCATTACCCAAAAGAGTTTTCCAGCACAATATCTTCTCATCATCCACTTTTTCCACAAACTTTTGCCATTAACAAAATGCCATAGGAGTTTAAGAGCTGCAGCGGTTTTAATGTCTTTAAAATTTCGTAGCCCCACTCCTCCTTCGGCTTTAGGGGTGCACATTTTGTCCCATGCAATTTTATGTCTTTTTCCTGCCCAAATAAAATTTGCACAGAGCCTATTTATCTTGTCAATCGTGGCCATTGGCAATTGGTACGTCAACATCCAATACATAACTATAGGAGTGATAACAGTTTTAATCAGCTCAATTTTCCCTGCCGTCGATAGAAGGCGACAATCCCAACTATCCATCCTTCCTCTTAATTTATCAATAAGCTCCCCACAATCCGAAAAATGCAAATAATTATTAGAAAGCGGGACACCAAGATATTTAACAGGCAAATTTCCTTCCGACATATTCAACTCATTCAGCACCATATTTTTATTATTAACCCCTTTACTAAAAAACACCTTAGACTTCATGTTATTAATTTTCAAGCCTGCATTTTCTTTTAGAAGGTGTAAAATGGAATTTATCTTTTTAATCCCATAAGACTTAGCCTTAGCAAAAATCATCAAGTCATCAGCGTATATTAAATGAGTGATAGCTGGCTCCTGATTATATATGGGCTGAATTATCTTAGCATTAGCTGCCTTGAACATCAGAATAGAAAATTATTCCATAGCCACGCAAAAAAGGTAAGGAGAAAGAGGATCTCCCTGCCTAAGACCTCTATTACTGCTCAAAAATCCTTTGGGACTGCCTTGCACCAATATAGAAAAAGTAGGTGTAGTGATACAAGTTTTAATGATGCGTACAATCTTCCTAGGAAAACCCATTCTCATTAACATGTGACAGATGAACTTTCTATTAACCATATCATACGCTTTCTGAAGATCAATTTTAATACACACTCTCCCACTACCCTTCTGATTAAATTGTCTAATTTGCTCATGTGCTAGCAGGATATTTTCAGCAATATATCTACCCGGAATGAAGGCGGATTGATTTTCAGAAATCAGATATTTGAGGTAAGGTTTGATTCTGTTGCAAATTACTTTAGAGATAATCTTATATATGACATTACAACAAGAAATCGGTCTGTAGTCAGCGATAACACTAGGTTTATCAACCTTAGGTATTAAAGTAATAAATGTATGATTTATACCCTTAGCAAATTTACCAGTATTGAAAACCTCCTGTATCATCTCTAGAAGATTTAATTTGAGCTCGTCCCAATGAAACTTGTAGAATTTAGCAGAAAAACTATCCGGCCCCGGACTTTTATCATCTGGAATTGAGAAGATAGCTTTCCGAATCTCCTCCAAGCTAATCTCTTCAGATAAATGCAGCCGACCCCTATCATTAATTATATTAATACAATTAATAGAGGGAAAAGAATCAATCATAGGAGTATCCGAATTAAAGATTTTAGAGAAAAAAAGGATAGCCTCTTGTTCGATAATATCTGCGTCATGCACAAGTTCCCCATTTCTCATGAGCAAATTACTCCAGTTGTTGACATGTCTCCTTAGAGACATTTTAGCATGGAAAAATTTGGTGCACGCATCCCCCTCAGTAAGCCAATTAATTTTTGCTTTCTGTTTTGCGTTACAAACTTCAATATAGCTCTGATCTTTCCATTTAGTGTACGCGTCTCGAAGCTTATCAAAATTAAGCTCATTTGTTGGGTTGGCATCAATCTCTTCGAGAGCTATTCTATAATTTTCCTCCAACATCTTAAGCATGTCCCCGTCTTTAAGATTTAAATAATTCCATCCCTTGAGAAAAAATTTACAGATTTTCAAGAAAACTTGAAATCTGTAAATTTTTGATCCCTGAACAAAGGAATTCCTCATATAACAGGCAGCCCGGAAAACGTGTCGCTATACCCCTCCTTCATAGTCCATGAGTTAATGAACCTAAAAGGCACATTCTTATACCCATTAATGATTTTCTTGAAATTCACACAAAGTGGGATATGATCACTTATGGGATTAGAAAAACCAAAAGCATTTATATTAGGGAAAACATCAATAAAATGATGATTGCAGAAAACATAATCTATTTTAGTGGCAACACCCTTCTTTCGCCATGTGTATTTAAACCCAGCAATCGGGATATCTATCAACCCCGCATTAGAGATGCAATCCATAAGGCCTGTAATATGACGGAAAGGTACAGTGGATCCTCCCTTTTTATTATTAGGCGATAGAATATTATTGAAGTCCCCAAGTACAAGCCATGGAATGTCGACTAAATGAGATTCATTAATTAAATCCGTCCATAGTTTTTCTCTGTCAAAAAGGAAGTTGCTAGCATAAATAAAAGTAATTCTGCAAGACAGTCCTCCAGCATTATCAGCCGTAACTGACATATGCTGATAAAATGTGCAATCCACCTTTAGTTTCCAAACATTGGAGTCCCACACAATCAAAATTCTACCTTTGCTTCCTGTAGAATTATTATCCAACACATTCCAGTTATTAGGCAAACTATTTTTTAAACGTATTATCTTGTCATTGGACAACTTATTTTCCAATAGGCCTACCATGGAGGGCCTAAACTTATTAAGGAACTTGAACACTTCAAATTGTTTATTTGTTGCGTTCAGTCCCCTAACATTCCAAGCTACAATATTCATTTAATCTTGCTTTGGATCCTTGTCGCGACTTTAGGAGGAGCAAAAGAGACCGCTTTACTATTTTTCTTTTTGCCATTATTTTTTGCATTTTCCTGTTCTTCTATGAATTTTTGATTTTTCTCAACATTTTGAGACACATCTATCTCTTTTTCAGGTTCTTTGGAAGTTTCCTCTTCGCCAGCCAGGTGGTTAACAAGGTTCTCATCATCAGAGTCATCCAACACGTCGACTAAGCCTTCCAAATTCTCGCCGCAGCTATCATCCAAATTTTTATCATCAGAGCCATGTAATTCCCTTAAATCAATAGCATTTGCATCAGAATCAGCCAACGCATTTCCATCATGTTCATGCATATCAGGGTTGCCAAACCCCATTTGTTGTGTATTGTGTATGATGAGAGCCGTATGGGCATTTGTATTAATATTATCTTTATTTGTATCATAAACAATCAAGCTATTTGCCTGTAATTCTGGCTGAGTATTTGTTTGGTCCAAGTGAACATTTTCACTAACTGTTGTAGCTGAAATACCTTGCTCATTATTCTGGTTATCATTGTTATTCGTTTCAGTAATGTTGAAGTTATTTCCAATGTAAGAAACATGATTGATGTCAGTGACATTATTGTTTACAATGGCATTCACGTTTGGATCTTGTTCTATATCCACATTCTCGCTAGTCCCCTCTATGTTAACTTTTCCAGACTCTGCATTCTGATCCTTGCGAACCCACACTTCATTCTGTTTTGTTTTACATTGATCATGTGTATGTCCGAAAACTCCGCAAACCTTACAACAAAGGGGCTTAAACAAGTACTCCACTTTTACTTTTAGTTCTTCTCCCTTGTGCAAGATAACATCCACTTCACCTGGAAAATCTGATCCCGCATCCATTTCTATTAATATCTTCGCAAAAGCCACTCTTGATTCATCCGCCGTTATTTTATCCATCTTAATCGGTTTACCAATCACACTGGCTATCGCCCTTAACGCTTCTCGGTCCC
Source organism: Allium sativum (assembly GCA_030737875.1). Classification (NCBI taxonomy): domain Eukaryota; kingdom Viridiplantae; phylum Streptophyta; class Magnoliopsida; order Asparagales; family Amaryllidaceae; genus Allium; species Allium sativum. Next base: position 558,887,107 of record CM060919.1, on the reverse strand, counting down.
ATAATTCTAGTTCCAAATTTGAAAATTTGACCCATAGGGGCATCGTAGATAATAAATCTTTTCTGAACCTCATACCCATATTCCATTTCTTAAGGATAATAATTCTGTTGTCGAACGTATAAGGACCGCCCTTCAAAATTCTGTCACAGTCTAGATTATTATCAAATCGGATAATAAAAAAACCGTTGTCCCTAGATAGTAATTGGAAATTGCCAGATGGTTTCCACATTCGTTCGATATACTTTTTAAGATGTATGTGATAGGGTTTTGCTCCATACACGTAAAAGATAATCGAATTATTCCATTTATTAACAGATCTCAAAGCCACTCTTTCAGATACCACCGCCTTTCTTTTTGAATTAACCACCATTGGGGCGATATATGTTAGATCAACAAATTCTTCACGAGATTGCCCAGTTCCGCCCATAGCAGCTTCAATCCAAGGCCTCGCCAAACCTGATGCCAGATCTGAACGGATCCTTCCCCAATCAAAATTATTTCTTCCTTGTGTGGTACGATGATTCTGTCGATCATTAGATCTGGTTCGAGCATTCGCTCCCCCCGAGATCCACGATCGAGGAGGACGATCCACCGTAGCAGATTTTTGAGGATTGGTTCCTCCGTCACTCCGCAGACCATCGCGCCTAGATGGCAAATTAACCCTTGCCGCTCTTCCTCCCTTCCCTACAGTAACCCACTCACTCGCCTCTAAGGCATCAGCGACGTCATCAGATTGGACCACCTCTTTGCCTGGCCTCCGATTTGGAGGACGACCTGAATCGGTAGATGCATTCGGAATTGAAGTTGAAAACGTGGTCGTCATTACAGGAGACGCTTATTTAATCAAGAAAATTGTAGAAGCATAAAAATTAAAACTGGCTCTTTAGCTTGTCGAGCCATACGATTATTTCTTCTGTTTCTATCACTCATTTTCTAGTGCATCTGCAATTAGCAGACAAAGTGTCAGGTCAACAGAAAAGATATTTCAAAACACAGAGACAAATACTTGAATGTAAATGTGTCTACTGGGGTGTATTTCATTCTGCTTTACTCATACTAGGATATTACTAATCCTATCTGTAATGAGTTATTCGTCCTAGAACACTACTGGTTCTATTTCTGACGAGTTCGTTAATATGTTATATTCCAGCACTAAGCTTAACCAAAGCTCTGATAACACGTGAGACGTTACCGCGAAATCCGGTAGGCTTTGCAACCATCCCTTCATCCTCCAGTACAGCAGGTAAAACCCACCGTGGCTTACAATGGTCCCCCAGTAGCACTTGTTTTACGGCCAGTCTCTCGACTGTCAACACACAACAACCAACCCCCGCAAGGGACATTTGGGGGTAAGAGCCCACTGTTCGCCACCAAACCACATGGTGTGAACCCCCCATCATGACCGCAACAAGGACTGGTATGAGAAATCTACTTAACACATTATACAAATGGGCTAATCACAGGACCCCGCCACTTTCGTGGAATAGGTTTACTCCATTGGATTGCCAGTGCTTTAAAACAAATAATTCTTTTAAACATCGCAATGTTTTTATAAAAATGAAGCAATTATAAGACTCATTTCCCATCACACGATGCAACGCAAACCGGAGGATAGAGTTTTACCTTATAATGGCCAAAATATGCTTGATACAAATAAAACAAAAGGATTTGATATTATTATTAGTGTTTATAAGTTTCAAAAACAATTTCAATCATAACTATCAATCATAGACGGCATGGGTACCATATATCATGTTGCCATATATAGGTATACAATCAAAACCGCACAGTCACGTATTTGGAAATTGGATTTCCGTCATGAACCAAGGCAAAAGATAGTCCTTACCGACTTCGAGACAATCTAGCCCAAGTCTCAACATCAGAGCTCGAGTGACCTTTGGATCATCAGGGCCGGTCCCCGGTTGTGGATTGAAGTGCCTGAATACTACGTTTCCCCGCCCTTTGGGGCGTAAATGAGCCAACGAATGACTCCATCGGTCCCGGATCGACCGATATAACCGAGGCGCCTCACAATAGAAACAACCACATAGGTGAAAATAATATAAATGTCAGTCAGTTTAAGCACCGACATCACCTCTAGCTAGAAGGAAACGCATGCCCTCCCTGAGGTCCTCTTCTGTTTCTGGTTCATACCGGGGTGTGAGGTTCGCGAATTCACGTTATACACAAAGCTACGCCACACAGGCGGTGCTTTGATCATCACTACAAGACTTTGCTTTTCAACAGAAGCCTTGATCACTGCATCTTAGCATGCCACACAGGCAATTCACGCCATGTAATTGATGGCTATCAATCACACAGAATGGATTCCAATGTCAGACACACAGTCCATTTACAAGTACGTTCTGGGTCTGAACAAAACCGGAGGCACTATATACCTCGCAAACCCATCGATCTCCACGTACGTCTGGACGATCACCACTCATTATCCATATTTAAGGATGCCTCCCAATCAGGACATCAGTTACCATCCGAACGAGGTGAAGATCTCCGGTCTTCGACCACCATCTTCATCTTCGATTTTTTATCGTTGATTCAATTATTCAGAATGGGATAAACCCGATCTTTCTGAGCAACTCGCATATATAAATAACTAGTGCGACACAAACACTACATACGCCTCATTCCAATTTATTAGTCGCTAACCGTCAATCAGTAAGAGAACGATTTCCCAAATATTAACCCCGAAGGCCGATACCAACATCGGATCAAAACCAAGGAAACCATTCGACTTAGCTAACCTTCAATTAATTTCTAAATTTCACATTCCATATCGTTTATAATATTTTAAAACGATTTATAGCTATTTTTATTTATTTTAAAATAGCCAATTTATTCAAACGACGCTTCGGGCCATAACGCGGCCGTGGCACAGTTTTTCTTCAGAATTGATTTACACATATCTGAAAATCTAACCGTTTGATCTTCACAAAATTTATATCATTAGAAAGATCTTTTCAAAACAAATCCAACGGTTCCTGTTTTTGGGAAAATCCGATGGTCGGATCTCCCGGTACGATCGTTTGAAGTTTCTATTTCAAAATATGAACTGCAGAGTCGTTATTCGATTTAATATAATTATATATATATATATATAAATATAATCGATTCTGGTGCTGTTTTTCTTCAGATTTGAATTAAACATTCCAGACAATCTAACCGTTGGATCTTCACAAAGTTGGTGTCGTTGGAAAGATATTTCCAAAGCGAACCCAACGGTTTCGGTTTCGGGAAAATCCGATGGTCGGATCTCCCGCACTAATCATTTGAAATCACGGTTTCAAAACACGAACTGCAGCTTCGTTATTCAATATATTTCAATTCTATTTATATATATATATATCGATTCTTCAATTTCAAAACTATATTCTTTTCATACATTTGATAAAAATGATATTTTTATCCAACCGACAATTATTTCAACACTTCGCTATTTTTAACTATTCATGTATATAGTAAAAATGTGATTTTTGTTGTAAAACAATTCATTTCAAAACACGATTATTTTATATAGTTCATATAGATGATAAAAATATGATTTTTATTATAAAACAATTTATTTTAAAACACGAATACCATTCAACACATGAATTTCTATTCAACGAATGAATTTCTATTCAACACATGAAGATTTTCTATAGTTTGTATATATAGTAAAAATGTGATTTTTATTGTAAAATGATTTATTTCAAAACACGAATATTTTATATGTTTCATATAGATGATAAAAATATGATTTTTATTATAAAATGATTTATTTTAAAACACGAATACCATTCAACACATGAATTTCTATTCAACGAATGAATTTCTATTCAACACATGAACGGTTTCAACATATGGAAATAATTTCAACAAATGAAAATAATTCTAACACATGAATATTTCAGAAAATTTCGGCAGCATAACGGCAGGGTAGTTAAAACTGGGGTCGTCCCTAATACGGCTCCTCGGTCTACCTGAAAGCCTCGCAGCTTTTGACAATGGGGATTTCATGCATCTAGTTCGCACGCAGGCGGCATGTATATTTTTTCATTTCCACAAACTAATCCTATGTGGTTTCAACCAAATATTTCTCAACCACAAACGGGTATTTTTCAACCACAAACAATCAATTTCAACCACAAACAATTCTAATCAACCATTCGTAATCAACCAATTTTCACACCAATCACAACCAATAAATATCGTCCATGGTTTGTGGACGAGGGGCGTATATATATATATATATTTATATATATTTATATATATAAGCATTTCACTTCCATTCAGCACATATATAATTTTTACAACACATATATAACTTATAAATCGAACGTAAAACTTATACAACGCTTATACATGTGGTGTACAACACTTATATAACTCATACATCGACAATATAATTTATACATTGTCGTTTTCCATATCGTTTATAAATTAGAAATCTCACATTGGGTTCCACTCCACCAAAAATAGCAGAAGGCTCAGAAAAACATGCGGTCTCTTCTAGAATGTAGAAGACATCCACACGAGTCCACTGTCTCTTGTTTCACTGAATTTCGTCAAAAACGAAAAAGATTTGATTTTTACAGTGAAATCAAAAACCGTAGCGCTTTAAACTGCTATTAAATAGTTAAATTAAAAATAGCCGTATACCTCTATATTTTGTTCAAAACTAGGTTTTGATCTTGCGCTAAATCCGTTGTGCTATAGGTCGATCAGCATTCACCATGAGGAAGAGCTTGGAATCGCGCTCTGGCACATGGGGGTGGGGTCCACTTCTACTGAGGAGGGAGGGCGTGGCGGCGCTGGGAAGTTCTGAAATTCCCAGTGGTGCTGCTCTCAATACGGGCGACGAGGGAGGCCGGGGCTGGTCTTGATTTGAAGAGGGAAGAGAGGCCTTTCGTTTTTGGATGGTGGCGCGGTCTATCGTGGAGCGAGGCAACGGGAAAATGATCGGGAAGATCTGAGGAGGTTTCCGCCGTATATGGGGGGGGAGAGAGAATTTTCCCTTTTTTTTATAAAATTTTGATTGGCCAGGAGCTTTTAAAAGGGGGTTTTCTAACACGACCTCCAATCCAAACCCAATGACTATCGTCCCTAGCATTTACCCCCATTCCGAACACAATGGGATACATTTTGCAGGCCCATTCGACTGTTTCAGTCAGTTTTCCTTCAAATTAAAATATAAAACATTCAATATTTAATTTGAACGTACATTTCAATTTCCCGAGGCCACATATTGATTCTAAAAATTCCCGAAAAATAAAGCTAGCTATGTTTTGACGATAGGGTCCCAACAAAACTAGTTTCGACAAATTCTGAGACCGTTTGAAAAATTATGAAATTTGAAATCTAGCAATAATTTAACATCTCGGATCCAACAAAAGTGGTTTCGTCGAATTCCGATGTCGTTTGCAAAATGGCCATTTTCACAGGCTATATAAACTATATAGCGACCTTTCTGAAAATTCATTTAGCCATAACTTTTGCTTACCGCTATGAAACTTCGATTTTTCAGATTCGTTAGAAAGGTATTCACTAACATATTTAAATATTTTAGGTTTCACTCAAATCCGTTTTGTTTTGCACCCGGTACAGTCAGTCAAAGTTTGAATTCAAATTTTGAATTCAAATTTTGAAACTACCGCACCATTTCAGGCCTTGTTTATATTTCAAAGTAATTATATTTATTTTCAATGTCGATTCAAACTCACTTTTCATCGATATTATTTAAAATATTTATTTTAAATATTTAAAATCTACTAAAATAGGCAATTTAAAATTTTCAAATTGGTTCAGATTTTCCGGGTTGTTAAATTAAATTAGAAATGACGTTATGTGTTAAATTAGAAATGAAAATGATTGACACCGCAATTAAAAATATTACTTTTTTGTGTAATTAAAAAGATAAGATTTTGTCATTGAAATTATAATTAAATATTTATGTAATTAAAAGATTAGATTTTGACGCTGTAAAATTATTTACATTTTAATGTAATAAGAAGAAATAGAATTTACATGGTAACCTTAATTACATCTTTAATGTAATAAAAAGGAAAGATTTTGACATTGTAATGTTAATTACAATTTTGAAATGTATTTAAAAAGATAAGAATTTACATTATAATTAAAGATAGGAGTTTTACATTATAATGTTAATTACAATTTTTGATGTAACAAAAAGGGGATTTTACATTTTAACTAAAAGATAGGAATTTTACATTATAATGTTAATTACAATTTACATTGTAATTAAAAAGGAGATTTTACAATGTAATTAAAAGAGTAGAATTCAACATTGAAATAGAATTTACAGTTTTCTAATGTAAATAAAAGAAATAAAAGGAGGAATTCATCATGGAAGGAAAAGTTACATATTTAATGTAATTTAGATTAAAAAAGGAATAGTTACATTTTTAATGTAATTTAGATTAAAATGAAAAGTTACATTTTTAATGTAATTAAGATTAAAAAGAAAAGTTACATTTTTAATGTAATTAGATTAAAAAAAATTACATTTTTCTGTATTAGATTAAGAAGAAAATTTACATTTTTATTGTACTAAGATTTAAGGAGAAAAATTACATTTTCATGTAATTAAGATTAAAGGATTAATTGACATTTTCATGTAAATAGTACTTAAAGAAGAAAATTACATTTTCATGTAATTAGATTTAAAGTAAGTGAAATTTACATTTTAATGTAAATAGATTTTCATTAAAAGAATTTAGAAGTGAAATTTACAGAATTAAGAAGAAAATTACATTTTTATGTAATTGGATTTTCATTAAAAAGAATAAAGATATGGAATTTACATTTTTATGTAAATAGGTTTTCAATGAAAGTCATGACAATGGAAATTTACATTTTAATGAATTTGATTTCATTAAAAAGAGTAAAGGTATGAAATTTACATTTTCATGTGAAAAGATTAAAACACAAGATCATCATTTTGTTTGTATAGAAAAGATTAACACAAAATTATCATTTTAGGTTTGCATTGAAAGATATAAACAAAACTATTATTTTTGTTTTGCGTTGAAAGAATAACGAAGCTATTATTTTTGTTACACTGGAATTAAACAAACAAAAATATATTCATTTTTGTAGAATTGAGGTTGACACCAAAATATATTACATTTTTGTTATAAAATTTAAAAGAGACAAAAATCTTCATTTTTGTTAAATTGGAATGATACACGAAAAATAAATTTTTGTGTGAATTGGAGGGTAAAAGAAAAATATACATTGTTATGTTTAGGTTGTGTATGTGAATTAAAATAAAATAAACATTATTGTGTTTTATGTTATATATCAAAATGTTATGAAACCAAGTGTTCTTTATTGTTATGATAATCACAATAATGAAATGGCCGAAGAAATTATATGTATATATAATTATATATATAAGTAAATTGTACTTAAACGAATCGCGCGCAGTAGTTAGCGATTCGACAATCGTAACTTTAAATAGTTATGCTAAAATATCCGACCGTCGGATTTTCCCAAATCTGAAACCGTTAGGTTCGCCTTGGGAAGATATTTCCAACAATATGAATTGTTTTAAAATCCAGTGGTTAGATTTAGAGAAATTTGTAAAACAAATTTGGGTGAAAACATCTCCAAGGTCGCCTATTGTCATGATGTGTTAAATAAAATTCAATTATTTTTATATAAATAAAAATAGAGATTAATCATTATAAATTAATGCTAACGATAAGAAATGATTTGAAATGATATATACGCGAGAATCATTTGAAAGGTCCGAGTTCAATCTCATTTCAAATGATTATTCGTCGATCTAAGTCGAAGAGTTGAAGACGGTGATTGAAGACCGACGATCTTCATGTCGAATGGATGAGTTACCATTGACGCCCATGATGGGAGTAGCTACCTTGAATGGGCTACAATGGTGGCCATCGAGACTACTTGTTGATTTGTTCGGATATGCGAGGAATAAGGTGCCTCCGGTTTCGTTCAGACCCAAAACGGACTTGAAAATGGATTGTATGTCTGATGTTGTATTCCTTTATAATGTATTCGTTGATCTCTGCTAAATATATATCTGTTTGGTGTTTAACACCTTCTCTGAGACGTACGAGCTTAGAGGTTATATACTGGTAGGAATCAATAGTATAGTATGGATTGACAATGTGGCATGTTAAGATGCATGGATCAATGTTTTTGTTGAAAAGAAGGCCTTGTGGATGATGATCAAAGCACAGCTTGAAAAGCATAGCTTTTTGTATTACTTAGCTTCACGAGCCTCACACCCCGGTATGAGTCAAAAACGGAGCAAGGGAATGCAGGGAGAGCAGCACATTTCTTTCTAGCTAGAACTGGTGTTTGGGTTTTACACGGCCCGACATTTTACTTATATGAATGATGGAATGAGGCGCCTCGGATATTAGGTCCTATAGGACCGGGAAACGTGTGTTCAGGAATAACTAATCCGCAAAATCGTATGTGCGGACCGGCCCTGCAGGATCCAAGGGTTCACTGCGGGGAATCCTGAGACATTAGCTAGAGTGTCTCGAATCAGTAAGGAGATCGTTCCTAGCCTTGACTCATGATGGAAACCCAATTCCCAATACGACCCTACAGACATGATTGTATTACTAGTATGGAGGTATAGTATATGGTAGCTATGCTTCCTAGGATTGATACATTTACTTTGAAATGTTTTTAAAACATATATACACTAATAATAATATCAAATTCGTTTTTATCGTACTAAGCATGTTTAATCATTATAAGGTAAAAATCTATCCTCTGGTTTGCATTGCATTGTGTGATGGGAATTGAGTCTTATAATGATTCCATTTTTCTAAAAGCATTGCGTTGTTTTGACGATTCACTTTACATTATGCACCGGCAATCCATTGGAATAAAACCCGTTCCGTGTTAGCGGCGTGGTCCTTGGAATTGCCTTATTACTATTAGTTAAATTAGTTAAGAATTCTCACAACAGTCCCATGACTGACTCGTAGTTTGTTTCACTTTGCAAACTCTGGTGCCCTCTTTTCCACACGGGCAGTCGAGTAGCTTTTTGCAGATATTTATCTTTTGAGCAGGATTCTGGATCGAAGCTTAAAGTTGTGTCCAGAGAATAGTTGTCTTCCGCTGCCTTAGTTATTTTATTTCCGCTGCATTGTATTGTATTTGTTGTAATTTAAATCTTCCACTGTATTTTATTCAATGTACTCTGATATTCTGTACTCTGATGTAACATTATTATGATGTTTATAAAAGTCTGTTGTTATTGTTCTAACGTGTTGTATTCCCAGACCTAACGTATTCGGGTTTTGAACGGTTTTAGTCGTTCCTGCAATCGATTGAGTCCGGGTGAAACCCGTGGCCATTACAGTTGGTATCAGAGCTCTGGTTAGCTCAAAATTTTTGGGGTACAACTCATTAGAACTGAACAAAAGACTCATCGGAGATTGGATTAGTAATATCCAATAAGAATACTCATTAGAGATAGGTTCAGCAGTATCCTAGAATGAGAAAACTCATTAGAGATGGGGTTGGTAATGCCCTAGAATGAGTTGAGAGTGCCCAATTTATAATTAACGTATTTTTGATTATATATAATCCGATCTTTGGAAATATGATTTTTGAATATATAAAGTTATATATTTTAAAAGTTAATCAACAAACAAAATTATTTAAGATAGGATACTTAAACAACTTTTTAGCTTCGTTCCTTTCCGAGGACGAAAAGTTTTTAAGTGGGGGAGACTGTAACAACCCTGAATTTTGGGGTAAATTTAAAAATTTATTTTAACTAATTTTAATGGGTTTTGATATTTAAAATAATAATGATTAAAATTTTATTTAAATCAATGTTAGGATGAATAATTTAATTTTAATTATAAAAGGAGTTAGAAATAGCGCGGTAGTTTGAAAAGTCAAACTTGAACTTTGACCGACTATACAAGATACAGAATAAAACGGATTTTAGTGAAACCAAAAATATTAGAATCTATTTAAAAATATCTTTCCAACGGATCCGGAAAATCGAAATTTCAGAGCGGGAATAAAAAGTTATGCCCCGTTGAAATTTCAGAATAGTCGTTGTAGGATTTATATTTTTTTTAGTATTAAAAATAGCCATTTTTCAAACGATCTTTGTTTTCGATGAAACCACTTTTGTTGGATTCGGAATGTCAAATTATTGCTAAGTTTAATTTTTCATAATTTTTAGAATTAATTTGTGACCGTGGCAAAAAGATTTCAGTTGGTCAATTTCGGTCAATTTTAATCGACTTGAAAAAGGCCATTTTTCAAATAGGCTCAAAATTGAACGAAATTAATTGTCCTGGTCTGCAGCATCAAAACATAGCTAAATATATTTTTTGGGATTTTTCGAAGTTATTTTGTGGCCCCGGTGAATTTATTCGTACAATTAAATTAAAAATAAAAGTAAAAATATTTTGAAATAAAGAAAAATGGGTCAAGACAGTCATTTGAGCCTGCAGAACATATCCAGATGAGTCCGGAATAGGGGTTAATGAGTAAGAACCACAGTCGTTGGGCTGGAATCGGACAAAGTTGCTAAACGGGCCTTAATTGGGTTGATTAGTGAATTAAATATTATATATATTCCCTAATCTCTAAACCCTAATCCCTCCTTCACAAACCAGCCGCCACTTTCAGATTTAATGGCCACCATGCTCCTAATTTGATTCCTCAATCTCTCGCATCCCTCTTCGAATTAGAATCCAACCCCAACACGAAATCGAAGAACATCTCTCAAGCTTTAATTCTATACGGATATGATGAAGTTTAAGTGAGTGTTTTGCCTGGAAATCAACACCCTACCCACGCCCAAAACAGCCCGCCACACCACCTCTGGGCCCACCGCGCCCTCCACCTTCCGGGCGCCGGAATCCCCTCCCCTCCCTCTTCGATGTCCTACCACTCGATCGTCCTCGAACATCATGAATTAATCGTAAAGTGGAAACCTAATTTTGAATGAAATGGGTTCAAAGTAAATAAAAGGAACGACTTTGAACGTGGAAGAGGAAGAAGGAGGAAGGTTGACTTTCTCAACCTTTAATTATCTAATTATTTTAATTCAAAATTTTCCAATCTTGTTTAATCCATATCTTACTCATACGAACTCGGATTCGAACGATTTCAGGTGCGCCACGATCGTGAGACCGAGATCTTCGCGATGGAACTGACTAGACCTGATTCTGAACAAGATGAATTTTTGACAAATTTTGGATCTGAACAGCGCAGAACTCAATAACGATGTGAGATTTCTGAATTTAATCATTAAAATTTTAATTATTTCTTGCGATATGAATTCCATCTATGTACGTTATGAAATCTGTATTGTTTGTGGTTGGGAAATTTGAATTTATTGATGTTGTGATGTGAATTGGTTGATGCTGTGATTTTTGTAACACCCCACACCCGCTATGGTCACTCGCTAAGGGAATGCCATAACATCGGTGGAGTATTTTAAGTGAAATTAGAACAGAAAAATTACAACAAGACAGATATAAGTAATACTTGAAAATCTTAAAACATCATTTCATTGCAGCGTAGAGTAAAACATGTTTGGTTACATCACAAAACCATAATAAGAGTCAAGTACAAAATATCCACCCTGATAAATAGAAGTACATAATCCCAATACATGAACTGATAGCCATAAAAGAAAGGGTAAGCTGAGCTCTACATCTATGGTCCAAGCTTCAAAAGAGAATAAAGCAGCCTGATCTAGCCCACTCGTACTGGGCCCACTCTGATAACCTGAGGGTTGGGAAAAAAAAAAGATAAAAACAACGGGGTCAGACATAAGTCTGAGTGAGTCCTATAACCCTAACAATACAACCATTAAAGTAATTAGGGTATGACATAAACAAGGTACGGTACCTCTGGGGATAATGACTACACTAAATAGCCAACTAAACACCGGATGTACTACGATAACCGAAAAAGATGCATTTATCCACCCAAGGATAATTACTAGCTTACACCACCCAGATCTACCCACCCAAGGGTAGTTCCTACACTGCACCACACCAGTTCTACCCACCAAGAGTAATTCCTACTTAAAGGTTGATCCCACTAAGTGTACTTAGTAATTTTTACCCAGTAGTTTCTTGTACCCCTACACAGGTGCCGTCTGCCCCTATCTTTACTAGGTGTACCCACTACTCCCAAGCGATCGGCTCCCTACCGTAGATACCCGTGCTGGTCCCACAATCGGGTGTATCATTCCCCAAAGTGGCCACCTGATAATATCAACGGTGCACGGCTTTATATCTACACGATGCAACAACGGCTTATCTACCAGCCCGGGCCCACACACGCATATGAAACCCGATGGACTTGCGTTGCCACCGCTAACCCGTTTTGGCCTCTTATAGTCAAGCCCAATATGCGTGTCCCGTCACTCGACATGGGTCGAGCCCACAAAGATACGTTTGGGATATTGGTTGAAATGGGCCCCCACAAGCTACTACTTAAGCTTGTCATTTTATCTAGTGCATCCCACTTAACCCCTTTTTATAATCATGCCCCCTTACATGTTAAGGTTTGGTTAAGTCATCTAATTATATTTCAATTGCCACTTAAGGCACCCACTAGATTTCCGCATGCCACCCAAGGCACTTACTTGATTCCCACATGCCACCCAAGGCACTTACTTAACCCTTTAATCATGTTTAATTACATGTTTCACTTTGGTTAAGTATTCTAATCGTATTTTCTATTGCCACCCAAGGCAACCCACTAGTTTCCTCATGCCACCCAAGGCACCCCCACTAGTTACTACATGCCGCCCAAGGCACCCACTTAACCCCTCATGCCCCTCTACATGCTAATATGGTTAAGTGTTTCTTAATTCATTAATTAAGATCATGACCTCATAAAGACCTCTCACATTAGACCGTCTTTTATGACTGCTGGATATGCCGGTTGGTTCCGGGCAGACTTCTGTCATCAAAAGGGTCTAACCTCGTGTCTTTACTTTAATCATGTATTTACTTTATGACTAAGACCTCTCACATTGGGCCATTCATTTGTAGCCGTTGGATGGCCGGTCGGTTCCGGGCAGACTTCCGCTACAAAAGGGTCCAACCTCGTGTCTTAGTTGATTAATTACACCTAATTAATCACCCCCATATTAATTATCCCTAATTAATATCAAGTTTTTCATAACATGGGTAGACCTAACTCAATAGGTAAATTCCCATGGGGTAGACCTAACTCAATAGGTAAATTCCCACTTATGCTTATTCATTTTATGGTATGCTTAATCATAACCATTTCACACCATTCATTAACATGTCTATTAATCCCGTCGTTTCCCCACGCACTTATGCTAACACGACATATTTCCAAGAGAAAATTCTTTCACACTTAACATGGGTTTCACTTAGCATACATTAGCATTAACATGGGTTAAAAGGTGTCCACTTACATCATGATATTAACCCAACTAGCATTACTAAATAACCCAACTTGCATGAACATACATATGTCGTATATACAAAGGCGACTTGCATAAGTGTTCATAGGTTATACAAAGATGAACTTGCATGTGTCTTAAAGGTGTGAACTTGCACAACATGTTACATGTTAACTTGCATAACATCATACACATAACTTGCATGATATCATAAACATAACTTGCATATCAACATACACATAACTTGCATAACATCATGCACATAACTTGCATAACCTCATACACCTAACTTGCATAACAACATGCACATAACTTACATACATCATACACATAACTTGCATAACATGTTGATCTTGCATATAAGCATACACATAACTTGCTTAACATCATGCACATAACTTGCATAACATGTTGATCTTGCATATAAGCATACACATAACTTGCTTAACATGTTGAACTTGCATATATGACTTGCATTTTAAAGGAGGGTAAACATGCATAGCATATAAAGGTGTCATCTTGCATATGTATGCATCACATTTAAAAGGGTAAACTTGCATATCAACATACACATAACTTGCATAAACCCAAACACTTAGCATGCATAAAACCCAATACTTAGCATGCATATAATCAAATATTTAGCATGCACAAAATCAAATACTTAGCATGCATAACACCAAATACTTAGCATGCATAAAATCATATGCATAACTTGCATATCATGTTACATATAACTTGCATATACTCTCACATATAGTTTGCATAACATGTTACATATGCATAAATGTTCAACATAATGTTTTGCATCATAAAACATGGCAATAAACTTGCATATGGCATAAAACTTGCAATTCACATATCATACAAACTTGCATAAACTCGTTTATCCACAAACATAGCCATGTCTTATCACATCCTACCATAATCAATTTAACAATTGATTATCAAAGCTATAGGAACTCACCAAAACCAAGATTAGCATACTTATGAAGTAGAACTAGTTGCCAAATATGAAGAAGAAGATGATTAGAGGTTGATTAGCTTGCAACTCTCTTCATTGATTTGTGGAGGCCATGATCAAGTTTCATTTTGCCATAGTTTAGTTACAAGACCTAATTATGAATGAATTAGGGTAGGGTTGGGGTCTTATTTATAGGATTAGGTAGTGTTTTAGGCCCTTAGATTAACCCTAGGTTAGTTTAGGTCCGTTAGATTTAGGAAATCTCTAGAACCCAGCCCAAGACTCAACCCAAAAACCCGATCAGGTGCACCCAAGCCCCCGGCTCGACACGCCGTGTCGACAGGCAAGTCGACAGGCAAGTTGACACCCCTGTCGACAGGCCTGTCGACAGCCCTGTCGACATGGTTAGGGCGGGAACTTTCCCGCCTGGCCCCGCTGCTTCTGTTTTGAAATCTGAATTTGAATTTTTAAATCTGTTTTTCTGTTTAAATTTTCTGAAAACTTATTTGGGCCATAACCGGGCCATACGGACTCCGATTTTCGAAAACTCGGACTCTATTTCGCGTATTTTTCCGAGACGAACGCAATGACGCAGCCCATTTCCCCCAATTCTCACGTCTGAAATTATTTATTCTGTAATTGGTGAATTTTAGCATTAACCGAAATTCGGGGTGTTACATTCTCCCCTCCTTAAAGGATTTCGTCCCCGAAATCTCTAAGCTAAGGAGAATGCATATCCTACCATCCAAACAACCATCTACTCAATCCATCAAACACGGGCATCCATTGTCCTTAAAACAATTTCTAATGATGTATGAGCATATGCAAAAAGTGTGTGTATATGTTCCCTATCTAATGTATGAACATATGCAAACCATGATAGTGTCATGCATCCATTATGTATGCGAGAGAACCCTATCGACACATACAATATCTACATGAGTGCACAATCATTGACCAAAATGCATCATCCATATGATAACACAATCATTATACATCCATTAATATAGCTACCTACACACATAAATATGCAATATGCAATATGAAGTGACTGAGCCGATCTAGTGCCTAAAGTGTGTATATGCATCCACGAGCAACCACTAGCAAACACTTGCATCCACTTGCATCCATCATACATAACATGTCTCAAACACATGTTTCAACCATAGGACTATCCTATCTGAAGGTCAAAGGTACTAACGAGAGGGCATACTAAGGATAAGATAAGCACAAGATATGCGATGAAGGAGAAGCAAAAGGACATACCCTCCGAAAGAAAAGGGTACCTCGAACGCATCTTCGCTTCCGTCTCCCAGGTAGCGTCGCTCTCTTCATCTCCCCTTTGTACTTTGACTAGTTGAACCTCTCTGTTTCTCAACTTCCAAATCTCTGACCCAAGGATGCAAGTAGGAGCTCGTCGAATCATCTCATCACGCTCTACTTCCACTTCTCTAAGCAAACTCGGCTCTACCACCTCTGCGGTCTCATGTAGGCACTTCCTCCCATGGAATACATCATGTACATCACTAAGTCTGTCGGGCAACTCCACCAATGGAAGATGCTCCTCCCATGTACCTCCAAAATCCAAGATACATAGCCTCAAAAGGTCTTCTAAAATATGATTCACCCTCTCGGTCTGGCCGTCCGTCTGAGGATGATATGTGGTACTCAAACACAACTGAGTCCCTACCGCCTTTTGCAAACTTTTCCAAAACTCTTTAGTGAAGATAAGATCTCGATCACTCACTATACTGGAAGGTACATCATGCAATCTAATAGTCTCTTGAATGTAAACTGAAGCTAGACATGGAATAGTCCTCTTGCTCTTCACGGGTATGAAATGGGCACACTTAGTAAGTCTATCTACCACAACCCAAATCCCCGTATTACCCTTCCTTGATTTTGGTAATCCTTCGAGACACTATCCCACTTCCTTAGCGGAACTTCTAATGGGTGAAGCAACCCACTTGGTTTCTTTTACTCTGCTTTCACCAAGCATCTAGCGACATACTCGGCCATGTCTTTCTTCTTACCGGCCCAAAAGAAAACTTGCTTCGTGTTTTGGTACTTCTTATCCCCACAGGGATGTATGGTCATCCTCGAACGGTGTGCATCATCAAGAATAGCCTTCCTCAAGCCCTCGTCTTGTGGTACACAAAGTCTACCGTCTCTACGCAAGCACCCCCTATCGTCTAGGGTGTACCTACTCAAATGGCTGGACGACTCCCCCCTTATGAGCTTCTCTATCAACTCAAACAACTGTGGGTCGTCCCTCTGGGCTTCCCCAATCCGCCCCAGAAGAGTAGGTCTAACCTCCAAGGATGCTAGCAAATCGGGTATATAATCAATGGAAGGTCTAAAGTCAAACATAGAAATAAACTCTAAGCTCCGTCGTTCAACGAACCACAAACTCGAGGACAACCTTTTTCTACTTAAGGCGTCCGCTACCATGTTACCCTTGCCGTGGGTGTATGCTATCTCAAACTCATAGGACGCTAAGAATCCTATTCACTTTTGCTGTCTTAAGACTATGCGCCTGGAGAGTCTCCAATACTTCCCTAAGATGTAGGGCAGGTTCTTCTCCACTCCTAGAGAAAATCAGGATATTCTCCCATGCAAAATCATCACACTATCCATCTCTCACGCAGACCACCTTAGTCGAACTCGACATCCCCCAAATGCAAGCCCCAAAGGCCTAAACCAATATCAGACAAACACCCAAGGGATACCTCCTTCGAATTCAGACGACCTACGTGAGATGATACTAGTAAAAACGGCTAAATAATTAAGCCCTTGCCCAACTCTAGATGTCCTCGCCAGTCTCGCTCCCAAAACCACCGTTTTCCCATAACTGGCTTTGCTCATCCTATTGAGCACATACGAAAACTTATTTCGCTCCTAGAAAAGACCAAGATGTCATTTATAAAGACCATCACGAACTTATTTAGGTACTCCCTGAACACCCTTCTCATCATATGCGGGGGCGTTCGTCAAACCAAATGGCATCTCCAGCCACTCATAAAAATCATCCGGAGTCCTAAAGGTAGTCTTCTCTATACTATCCTCAGCCACTCTCAATTGATGAAACTCCGTGGCTGAGTCCACCACAAAAACACAGAGGCGCCAACCAACTGATCAAAGAGATCATCAATCTTCGGCAATGGGTGTCTATTCTTCTTTGTGAGCTTATTTAGTTCTCTTTAGCCTACACAAAGTCTGAGGGACCCATCCGCCTTCGTGGCAAAAACTACCGGAGCACCCCACTCCGATATACTTCGTCTTATGAACCCCTTCTCAAGTAAATCGCCTACTCGCTTATGGAGTTCCCTCCTCTCACGAGGAGCCTTGTGGCACACTGGCCAAGATACTGGTTTGGCATTGTCTACCAGATATATTCGGAAGTCAATCTCCCACTCCGGAGGTAAGCCCTTCACCTCCTCACACACATCCGAGTATTCCCGGACCGCTCTAACTGATCGCAAACTCTAGACCGACGTGTCAAGCGATTCTAGATAACTTAGCATAATAGATTCCATGGGATTACAAGAGATCTCGAGAGTGTTACCCTAGCGGGTCATAAGCCTAACAACTCTCCTTCCACAATCAAGAACGGCACCCCTACTGGATAACCAGTCCATGCCCAACACTATCCCATAGCCCGTGAAGCCCAAAAAGCATCACATCTAAATTCAATGCTAAGTATAGCAACTTTCAAACCCAAACACATCATGGAGCCCCAATTGGGTTTGAAACAACTAAGGGATCATCTACCAAACTGGTGTCTAAGTGCAGTGACTCAACTAACAATGATGAGATAAACGAACTCGATGCGTCAGTATCAAATAAAGTTCGAATCGGATAATAAAGAAATCCAAATTCCAACCTAGACGGTCCTATCCCCATCAGGTACCCTAGTCGCGAGGGAATATAACTACCCTCCAGGAGATTCCATAGCTTGCCTATGCCCCTTTGGACAATCCTAATAAGATGTCCCATTCCTTCCCAAAAGGATAACTACTTGCCTTCTTCTTCCCATTCTCCACTCGTAACCTTCCACCAATGAGGTTTCATCCTTCATTAACCAAACAACTGTTTGAGCCTTCCCCCCTCGTCTATCCAATAGATACCTACCAGTCCTCCTCCTTCTTGAACCAACTTCTAATCCGACTAACGTCTAAGTCCCTTGAAGTGGTTTTCCATTCTTATCTATCTTAGAAAGATCACCTATATACGGAGGGGAAACTCAAAACGAGAGAGGAAGGAATTCAAAACGGAGAATTCGAAAGATATAGATATGGCTATTAGGGATTATGCTTTTCTTTCAAAAACTTTTCTCCTAAAAGACATGTTTTTGAAAATACTCCTTTCAAACATATTCTTAGAAAATAGTTTTTCTAAAAAATTTATCTGTTCTGGTAACCTTTGCTCTGATACCACGTGTAACACCCCACACCCGCTATGGTCACTCGCTAAGGGAATGCCATAACATCGGTGGAGTATTTTAAGTGAAATTAGAACAGAAAAATTACAACAAGACAAATATAAGTAATACTTGAAAATCTTAAAACATCATTTCATTGCAGCGGAGAGTAAAACATGTTTGGTTACATCACAAAACCATAATAAGAGTCAAGTACAAAATATCCACCCTGATAAATAGAAGTACATAATCCCAATACATGAACTGATAGCCATAAAAGAAAGGGTAAGCTGAGCTCTACATCTATGGTCCAAGCTTCAAAAGAGAATAAAGCAGCCTGATCTAGCCCACTCGTACCGGGCCCACTCTGATAACCTGAGGGTTGGGAAAAAAAAAAGATAAAAACAACGGGGTCAGACATAAGTCTGAGTGAGTCCTATAACCCTAACAATACAACCATTAAAGTAATTAGGGTATGACATAAACAAGGTACGGTACCTCTGGGGATAATGACTACACTAAATAGCCAACTAAACACCGGATGTACTAGATAACCGAAAAAGATGCATTTATCCACCCAAGGATAATTACTAGCTTACACCACCCAGATCTACCCACCCAAGGGCATTCCCTTAGCGAGTGACCATAGCGGGTGTGGGGTGTTACATTTTTGGTGTTTGAAACAAAATCAATGAATCCAGATATGTAATCTTGTTGAAAATAAAAGATTAAATTTTCATTGTAATGTTGATTATCATAAAAAGATATCATTTTGTTGATTATTATAGAAAGTTATTATTTTTAAAAGAAAAAGTAACATTAATTTCATTATTTTGTAAAAAGAAAGATTTCACTTTGTTTTGTTAAATAAATGTTGTAACTTGGTTTGTTAATCAAAAACTTTTCATTTTCTTTGTTTATAAATAAAAAGATGTTAACTTTATTAATAAAAAGGATTGCAACTTTATTGTAACTTTGTTAATAAAAAGGGTATGACTTTGTTGTGTAAACTTAAAAAAAAATCTTTTATTATGTTGTAATGTAAGAACACAAACAAAAGATTTCAAACATTATTTACATTGTTTGTAAATAAAAAAGAAAAGTGACAATATTTACATTTATTTTGTAAATAGAAATTGACATTTGTTTGTAAAGCATGAAATTCATTTTTGTTTGTAAGTACATGAATTTCACTTTTGTTTGTAAATGCATGAAATTCACTTTTGTTTGTAAATACATGAAATTCACTTTTGTTAGTAAAAACATGAAATTCACTTTTGGTTGTAAATACATGAAATTCACTTTTGTTTGTAAGTACATGAAATTCACTTTTGTTTGTAAATATAATGAAAAGAAATTACCTTTGTGTATTAATGAATAGAAATCACTTTTGTTTATTAATGAAAAGTTTTATTTTTTTGTATAATGAAAATAAGACAAAAAGTTTCATTTTTGTGTGTAATGAAAATAAGAACAAAAGTATCATTTTTGTTAAAAAGAAAGTAATGAGATTAACGTTGATTTTAGTTGAAATAATAAAAATTGCATTTTTCATTGATTTTAGTTGAAAAAAATTGCAAGACATCATTTTGTCCTTATTTTGTAAATATACAAAGACATCATTTCGTCATTATTTGTAAATGTACAAATTTATCATTTTTTTTCTTTGTTTGGTTGAATGTAAAAAGATAGTTTGTTTGTTTATAAAAAGAAATTTACATCTTGTTAGAAAATGAATATTTACAACATCATGGATTAATCAGAAAATGAATATTTGCTCCGTTATGTATTACATTAGAAATGACAATATTTGCACCATTATGTATTAAATTAGAAATGACGTTATGTGTTAAATTAGAAATGAACATGATTGACACCGCAATTAAAAAAATTACATTTTTATGTAATTAAAAAGATAAGATTTTGTCATTGAAATTAAAATTACATATTTATGTAATTAAAAGACTAGATTTTGACGCTGCAAAATTATTTACATTTTAATGTAATAAGAAGAAATAGAATTTACATGGTAACCTTAATTACATCTTTAATGTAATAAAAAGGAAAGATTTTGACATTGTAATGTTAATTACAATTTTTGATGTAATTAAAAATATAAGAATTTCATTGTAATTAAAGATAGGAATTTTACATTATAATGTTAATTACAATTTTTGATGTAATTAAAAAGGGTATTTTACATTGTAATTAAAAGATAGGAATTTTATATTATAATTTTAATTACAATTTACATTGTAATTAAAAAGGAGATTTTACATTGTAATTAAAAGAGTAAAATTCAACATTGAAATAGAATTTACATTTTTCTAAAGTAAATAAAAGAAATAAAAGGAGGAATTCATCATGGAAGGAAAAGTTACATTTTTAATGTAATTTAGATTAGAAAAGGAAAAGTTACATTTTTAATGTAATTCAGATTAAAAAGAAAAGTTACATTTTTAATGTAATTAAGATTAAAAAGAAAAGTTACATTTTTAATGTAATTAGATTAAAAAGAAAATTTACAATTTTATGTACTAGATTAGGAAGAAAATTTACATTTTTATTATATTAAGATTTAAGGAGAAAAATTACATTTTCATGTAATTAAGATTAAAGGATTAATTGACATTTTCATGTAAATAGTACTTAAAGAAGAAAATTACATTTTCATGTAATTAGATTTAAAGTAAGTGAAATTTACATTTTAATGTAAATAGATTTTCTTTAAAAGAATTTAGAAGTGAAATTTACAGAATTAAGAAGAAAATTACATTTTTTATGTAATTGGATTTTCATTAAAAAAGATTAAAGATGTGGAATTTACATTTTTATGTAAATAGGTTTTCAATGAAAGTCATGCTAATGGAAATTTATATTTTAATGAATTTGATTTCATTAAAAAGAGTTAAGGTATGAAATTTACATTTTCATGTGTAAAGATTAAAACACAAGATCATCATTTTGTTTGTATAGAAAAGATTGACACAAAATTATCATTTTAGTTTTGCATTGAAAAATATAAACAAAATTATTATTTTTGTTTTGCGTTGAAAGAATAACAAAGCTATTATTTTTGTTACATTGGAATTAAACAAACAAAAATATACTCATTTTTGTAGAATTGAGGTTGACACCAAAATATATTACATTTTTGTTAGAAAATTTAAAAGACACAAAAATCTTCATTTTTGTTAAATTGGAATGATACACGAAAATTACATTTTTGTGTGAATTGGAGGGTAAAAGAAAAATATACATTGTTATGTTTAGGATGTGTATGTGAATTAAAATAAAATAAACATTATTGTGTGTTATGTTATATATCAAAATGTTATGAAACCAAATGTTCTTTACTTGTTATGATAATCATAATAATGAAATGGCTGAAGAAATTGTATGTATATATAATTAGATACATAAGTAAACTATAATTAAACGAATCGCGCGAGGTAGTTCGCGATTCGACAATCGTAACTTTAAATAGTTATGTTGAAATATCTGACCGTCGGATTTTCCTAAATCTGAAACCGTTAGGTTCACCTTGGGAAGATATTTCCAACGATATGACTTGTGTTAAAATCCAACGGTTAGATTTAGAGGAATTTGTAAAACAAATTTGGATCAAAACAGCGCCAAGGTCGCCTATTGACATGAAGTGTTGTTAAATAAAATTCAATTATTTTAATATAAATAAAAATAGAGATTAATCGTTATAAATTAATACTAACGATAAGAAATGATTTGAAATGATATACGCGAGAATCATTTGAAAGGTCCGAGTTCAATCTCATTTCAAATGATTATTCGTCGATCTAAGTCGAAGAGTTGAAGACGGTGATTGAAGACCGACGATCTTCACGTCGAATGGATGAGTTACCATTGACGTCTATGATTGGAGTAGCTACCTTGAAGGGCTACAATGGTGGCCGTCCAAACTACTTGTTTATTTGTTCGGATATGCGAGGAATAAGGTGCCTCCAGTTTCGTTCAGACCTAGAACGGACTTGAAGATGGATTGTATGTCGGATGTTGTATTCCTTTATACGGTATTCGTTGATCTCTGCTAAATATATATATGTTTGGTGTTTAATACCCTTCTCTGAGACATACGAGCTTAGAGGTTATATATTGGTAGGATTCAATGGTATGGTATGGATTGACAATGTGGCATGCTAAGATGCATGGATCAAGGTTTTTGTTGAAAAGCAGGCCTTGTGGATGATGATCAAAGCACAGCTTGAAAAGCATAGCTTTGTGTATTACATAGCTTCACGAGCCTCACACCCCGATATGAGCCAAAAACGGGGCAAGGGAACGCAGGGAGAGCAACAAGTTTCTTTCTAGCTAGAAGTGGTGTTTGGTTTTTACATGGCCCGACATTTTACTTATGTGGATGATGGAATGAGGCGCCTCAGATATTAGGTCCTATAGGACCGGGAAACGTGTGTTCAGGAATAACTAATCCGCAAAATCGTATGTGCGGACCGACCCTGCAGGATCCAAGGGTTCACTGCGGGGAATCCTGAGACATTAGCTAGAGTGTCTCGAATCTGTAAGGAGATCATTCCTAGCCTTGACTCATGATGGAAACGCAGTTCCCAATACGACCCTACGGACTTTATTGTATTACTAGTATGGAGGCATCGTATATGGTAGCTATGCTTCCTAGGATTGATACATTTACTTTGAAATGTTTTCAAAACATATATACACTAATAAAAATATCAAATTCGTTTTTATCGTACAAAGCATGTTTAGTCATTATAAGGTAAAACTCTATCCTCTGGTTTGCGTTGCATTATGTGATGGGACTTGAGTCTTATGATAATTCCATTTTTCTAAAAGCATTGCGTTGTTTTGACGATTCACTTTATATTATGCACCGGCAATCCATTGGAATAAAACCTGTTCCGCGTTAGCGGCGTGGTCCTTGGAATTGCCTTATTACTATTAGTTAAATTAGTTAAGAATTCTCACACCAGTCCCATGACTAACTTGTAGTTTGTTTCACTTTGCAAACTCGGGTGTCCTCTTTTCCATACGGGCAGTCGAGTAGCTTTTTGTAGATATTTATCTTTTGAGCAGGATTCTGGATCGAAGCTTAAAGTTGTGTCCAGAGCATAGTTGTCTTCCGCTGCCTTAGTTATTTTATTTCCACTGCATTGTATTGTATTTGTTGTAATTTAAATCTTCCGCTGTATTTTATTCAATGTACTCTGATATTCTGCTACTCTAATGTAACATTATTATGATGTTTATAAAAGTCTGCTGTTATTGTTCTATTGTGTTGTATTCCCGGAGTTAACCTATTCGGGTTTTTAACGGTCTTAGTCGATCCTGCGATCGATTGAGTCCAGGCGAAACCCGTGGCCGTTACATTGATCGTGGTTTCGGCTATCTTGCCTACCATTGTTCAGTCTTTGCCTATTAGGATATACCCCCTTGTTCTGATCAAAGGGCTCTCCTACTTGTTTTCATCTGAGGTTGCATTTGCAGTGCCTACTTGAGGGCCATTTGGGCGACTGGTGGCTGAGAGTCGGTTGCACCTTGCTTTCTCTTGGCATAAGCACTTATCCGCCTTCCGATAAAAGGCGTCGAGGCTTTTTGGCTGCTTCCGATCGATCCATGCCCCGAATTCGGAAGTAAGGAGGACACCTTTGGCTAATTGAACGATTACGGTGCGAGGATTCGGATCCTTAACGTCGGCGAGGGCAATGTTGAACCTGGAGAGGTAGCTTTTGAGCGACTCAGCGGGCCCTTGGTATAAGTTAGAAAGGGTGAGGGCATTCTTTGGAGTTGGTATGTGCATCCTGAATTGATTGACCAACTATGTCGCTAACTGACGGAAGTTGTTAATGGAATCGAACGGGAGGCGAGAGAACCATAACAGAGCGGTCCCTGATAAGAAGACTGGGAAACATTTGCATTTGATAGGATCGTTGCCCTGGCTCGAGTCCATTTTCCATTCATATCGATTTAGGAAGACATATGGGTCAGTGGTGCCATCGTAGAGCGGCATTTGTGGCATGCTAGAGCATCGCGGCCATTCAGCTTCGTTTACCCTTCTTATGTTGGGGTTACGCCTTATGTGCGCTCCTCATGAATCATGCACATTTTCTTGCATTTCTCTCATGATTCTTCGAACCATGTCGGGTAGGTAAGTTGGATGAGGATCCGCCATTGGGACCTATGGGTTTTGGCGCAGTTCTAGAGTTCTATTGCGAGGGTGTCTTTTATGATGGACGTCCGGATCATCTACCTCCATGTCCTCGACACCTATGATTGGGTCTTGGTGTGGATGGTGAGGTGGATCAGGGTGATGTGGTTCCTATTCTGGAGGAACGAGGGTTGTTGGAATCACGGGTCCATCATCCTGATTAGCGACCGTCGGGTTGTGTCGATAAAGAGGTTAGTTTGTAGGACCTGGTCCTTCATTGATGATTAAGCGAGAACGGCCTCGGTATTGTGGCCTCTTGCTATATGTGACGGTAGTTCGGTCGCCATTCCCATTGTTGTTGGCATAACTATTGCCATTACCATTGTCGAGGGCATTGGTGCGGGCGGCGACATTGTTGATGAGGCTAAACCTCCTCCTTTGATGCGGTCCCCTTGACTCTGAAGAAGAAGTTTCTGATATGGTTGGTCGGGGTCGAGCATTATTCCGAGTTAGTTGAAATCGAGCGACGATGCGCTGACTTTCTAGAAGTTGTCGCATAAGGTCGATGTTATTCCTTAATACTTGATTAAGCTCGACCGCCGTGCTCTCATACTTTTCATTAAGCGCACGGATTTGAGTTTGTGTCGCAGGCGCTTCGGGGTCCACAGTAGGAAGGACGGTTTCATTAGTGGTCGGGATGTCCGTTGGTTGAGGTTGTTGGGATGTACCAGCCTCGGGTGCGGCTGAAGAGCTGACCATTGCGTTCTTTGGTCACTTTGCCATCGTAAGCAGACTCGATAGCAGGTTTAGCAAGGAACCTCAAGCTCATCGTTAGTCGAGATGACAATTTGCAACAAAGGAGCAAAATTCGAGTTTTCTCAATGAAAGCACCAAATGTTAACGGCAAAAAATGTCGTAATTAATCACCAAAAATTCCAATTACTAGGAATAGTTAATTTGGTCGCCCAGACAAGAGTAGGAAAGCAGTAAATAACACAAGAGACTTATAGTGGTTTATCCTCATAAGGGGCCTACATCCACTTTGAAGCGTTGTTGGAATATTATTAATCACAAAACGTTACAAGCTTGAGACCCTCTCATGACATCTCAATACATTCATCTTTATGCTCGATGATGTCATAATTAAGCTATATGATGTCATCCTTAAGGCTATACGATGTCATCTCTAAGGCATGATGTCATCGTCCTCATATATGATATCATAATTATCATATACTAGATATCTCAATAAAGGGACACTTTTCCCCTTCTTCTTCCTCAAATGGGAGATGCCATTAATGGAGCTCTTTAGAGGTCCCAAGGTCTCAAATTTCAACCCCTTTCAAGTGTGAAGTCATGGGGTATTTATAGGAAGGGAGTAGGTAAGGGTTAGGAGTATGAAACACCCCACCTCCGTTAAGGTCACTCACAAAGGGAATGCCTTAGCATTGGTGGAGGGTTATAGGTACAAGACACAGAAAAATTTACAAGACAGATAAACATAAGTAGCGAACTTCAAATATTTATTGCATACGTGGTTCAATGCAAAAGCATTACAACAAATTGTCTCAAAATAACTTCCAAAACATTACACCATAATTTCTTTCTTGATTATTTAATAAAGAAGCATAAACCATAAATAAAACTGCATAAATCCCCAAGTGTAGTGTCCAAAAGCCATAGCCAAGGTGAGAGAGTCCCAATTATACATCTACTTTTCTTGAAGCTTGCAAAGAGTGTGACTAAGCTGGAGTATTCTCTCCCTATGGACCGGGGGGAATGGAAGAAAAGAGGACGAAAGAAAACGGGCCAGACAATAAGTCTGGTAAGTTCAGTGATTACTAGTATTTAAACAAGGAAAGGGATCATGACAGTAATAACATAACATAGGAAAATACCTTAATATAAGATAAGAGGACCATGTGATCGCACCCATTACTATAGTCTCTGCACCAACTTAACCATTGGTTCAACCAGCCCCACGTGTTCATAACAAACGATCCCCTTAATGATCGGCTCCTACTCGCATGCATTCATATCCTGTGTCCTTCTGCCCCGCTTGACTGTAGATACCTGTGATGGTCCCACCATGGGGTGTATCAGTCCCTCTGGTGGCAACCCGACACGATTCAAGATGCACAGTGTATACCACTGATGCCCAATTCTTGCTTTTTCCACTCCGGAGTATGTGCACGCCCGTACTCCGTCAGAACCTACACTAACGCACCAACCGCCGATGTTTTGACCGCTTGTAATCAGCCCAGTAATCGTGCCCCACCCTGCCTAGTTCAGGGTACCATGATACATCTATGTGGGTTACTGCTGAAATGGGTCCCCGTTACGGGGGTTTTCTAATCAACATGTTTATTTGGTTAAGTGTCCAAGTTTACCTAACCCCACCCATCTATTTAGTTAACATGTTGAATCGCTTAAGTGTTTCCCTAATTGACTTAACCCTACCAATCCTGACTTAGCTTTAATTTATTCATTAAAGCACTAACCACTCACATTAGACCTGTCTTGTTGTGGTCACTGGATATGCCGGTCGATTCCGGGCAGTTTTACACCACAACTCAGTCTAACCTCGGGTTCTTTTTAGGCTCGATGCACTAACCACCCACATTAGACAGGTCTTGTTGTGGTCACTGGATATGCCTGTCAGTTCCGGGTAGTTTTACACCACAACTCAGTCTAATCTCGGGTTAGGCATATTCGTCTTTTCTAAATCCATATATTTTCTATATATGTCTAATTCTGTATGTAAATTAATCTTAATTTAATTATGCCATAATTATCCTTTGATTATGCTCACAATAAATAGTATATCAAATATACCATTTTATGAACAAATCTATGCCATGAAATTTTCATATTTCCCCATCGCTACCCCCGTGGAACATATGCATGAATCACATAAAATGTTAGGGTTAGTAAATCAGCCCAAACCCATAAACAGAAAGGGGTAATAAACAAGGGACATGAAATAAACATAAAATAGCATACATTTAACTTATAACGTGTAACTTGGCATAGAAGTATTGTAATCTTAATTAACGGGTAAAGGTGAACTTGTGACTAAGTTGGATCTAATTACCATGTAAACTTGATATAGGTCTAGCATGGAGGTTTAACATATAACACAATTTTAAACCACAACTTAGCATATTAACTTATGTATGCCAAAACATATGAAAGCTACTATAAACATATTTAAATCACAACTTAGCATGATAACTTATGTGTGTTAAACATAAGAGAGCTATTATAAACATATTTAAATCACAACTTAGCATGATAACATATGTGTGTTAAACATAAAAGAGCTACTATAAACATATTCGAACCACAACTTAGCATGATAACTTATGTGTTAAAACATAAGAGAGCTACAAATCCAATCTTACAACATAAATGGATTCAACTTAACATAATTCTAAATATATATGAATGTTGATCTAACATGTAAGCATGTGATTTAGATCATAAACTTGCAAGTAACCACCGAATTATAACATGATGTGTTTCACCATTCAGTTGGCATAATAAGTCCATTACCCAATCATAATAGATTCCAATAGCATACAATATGGTATGTTCATCATCACAAACATATAGGCATGATCAATCGCAATGGTAGTTTAAGATAAATGAGAATCAAACTTTATTTATCTTATACATAAGCATCATTCTATATTCGAATTACAACATGTCATGATTCATTTAAAAGAATGTTTAAATCTACGTAATAACCACCTTACAAACTAAAAAGGAATTCTTGATTTCTCAAATCTGAATTTTGAAATTGGTGTGCTCGCCTTTGATGTAGATCGTTGAATTTGATTACTCTAATTTGATTTTAATTCAAGTTTTTATCTTGTCTTTGAATTGAAAGCAGTGACGGCTACTCCAAGTTCTCTATTGACGGATTGATAGTTCCAGGATTTTTTTCGTGTGATTTTAGGTTGAGCATTGGGTTGTTTATATAGAATTTCAATTCAATTAGAACCGTTAGATGAACCTAGAGTTAATCGCAACCATTCAGACCAGAACTATACAGAAACCCTAGTGACTCAGCAACAATTCATCAGTCGTCGAAATTCAGATCTGGCCGGGAGTAGGTCGACCCTCAGGTCGACCAGTAGGGGGAGGTCGACACTAGGGTCGACCCCCTGGTCGACCTGGGTCCTAGGGGGGAATTTTCCCGCCCAGCCCGCTTCTAACTTCTGGTTTGAATTTATTTGAATTTCTGAAACTTCTGAAGGCCATAACTTCTTCATACGAAGTCCAATTCACACAAACTCGGAATCTATCTCAAGCAGAATTCCGAGACAAATGCAATGGTGTAACCCGCTTCCCTTAATTATCACATTCTAAATTAAGTATTGATTAATTCGTTACTATAACATTAACAGAAAATACGGGGTGTTACATTCTCCTCTCCTTCTAGGATTTCGTCCCCGAAATCTTCAAGTCGAGAAGAACTTATATCCTACCATTCAGTCACCCATCTAATCAAGCATCAAACACAGGCGTCCATTGTCCTTAAAAGATTTCTAATGCTTCATGATCATATTCATAGTGTGTGTACATGTCCTTATCTAATGCAAAATCAGGCGGTCTACTGAGTCAGTTAACCTCCTTAATGCAAACTATGTCAGTGCCATGAGTCCGTTATGAATGCAATTTTTTTCCTACTCAAGATTTCCTACATGAGTGCACAATCATTCATACAAATGCAACGTCCATATGATAACGCATCAAGTTTCAATCCCTATACAAATACATATATGCATATGCAATATGAAAGTGACTGAGCCGATCTAATACCTAATGTGTCTATATGCATCCACGAGCAACCACTTGCAACCATCAACCATAACATGTTTCAATTACATGTTTTCATCCAAATGGGTTTCTACCTAAGGATAAAGGATAGGATCGAGGAGATATACCTAAAAAGGTAGATACGAGCATAAACTTAAGTAAAAAGAGATCAATAATGTACCCTCAAAAAGAAAATGGAAGGTTGCGCGTATTCTGTCCTCGGTTTCCCAAGTCGCGTCTTCCTCGGCGTCGCTCCATTGAACTTTGATGAGCTTAACTTCACGGTTGCGTAGCTTTTTGACTTCTGTTCCCAAGATATGGGTTGGAACTCTCCTCACATTTGCTTCTCTTTCAACTTCTACTTCCGCTAGCATTCTTGGTTCTACCACTTCCGCTAGCATGCTTGGTTCTACCACTTCCGCATACTCGTGTAAGCACTTCCGCAGGTGAGAGACATGAAAGACATTATGAACCCTCGCCAATCTTTCAGGCAGCTGTACCCTATAAGCCATCTTCCCAATCTTCTCGATGATAGGGAACAACCCTACAAATCTTGGTGCTAACTTTCCTGCAGATCCAAAGCGAACGACGTTTCTCAAAGGAGATACTTTAAGGAACACCTTGTCTCCAACTTTGAACTCAAGGTCAGTTCTTCTTTTGTATGCGTAGGACTTTTGTCTATCTTGGGTAGTCTTCATTCTTATTTGTATCAAGTCTACCTTCTCTAAAGTTTCCCTAATCATGTTTGGTCCAAGTATGAGCTTGTATGTGGACTCCCACTAGCAAGTTGGTGACCTGCACGGTCTTCCATATAAAGCTTCGAAAGGCGCCATGACTATGGTGGCTTGGTAGCTATTGTTGTAAGCGAATTCCACCAAAGGTAGATGATCCTCCCATGTACTTCCGAAGTCAATAATGCATAATCTCAAGAGGTCTTCTAATACTATGTTGACTCTTTCCATCTTGCCATCGGTTTGAGGGTGATAGGCCGTGCTTAAGAATAGCTGTGTGCCTACAGCCTCTTGTAAACTCTTCCAAAACTCGCTCGTGAAGATAGGGCCTCGATCACTCACTATGCTGGAGGGTATCCCATGGACTCGAACTATCTCTTTAAGATATATGGATTCTAGAGATGAGGCAGTCCTTCTATTCTTGACGGGTATAAAGTGGGCGCTATTTGGGAGCCTGTCCACTATTACCCAAATGTTGGTGCTGCCCCTTCTTGACCTAGGCAACCCATCTATAAAGTCCATCGAGATGCTATCCCATTTTCACTGTGGGACCTCTAGAGGATGGAGCAGACCACCAGGCTTCTTCTGCTCCGTCTTAACTTGTTGGCATATTAAACACTTAGAAACAAATTCAGCTACGTCTTGCTTCATGCCATTCCAAAAGAAAACACTTTTGACGTCTTTATACATTTTGTCTCTGCCTGGGTGTATGGTCAGCTTGGAATGGTGTGCCTCTTCTAGAACCGCCTTTACCAAGCCCTTGCTTGTGGGACACATAGTCTTCCATCTCATCTCAACCAGCCCTTGGCATCAATGGAGTACCTGTTGAGGTGACTAGAAGACTCACCCCTAATTAACTTGTCTACCACGTCGGCTAGCTGAGGGTCTTCTCTTTGCGCGGCTCTGATTGAGTCTAATAGAGTTGGCCGCACTTCTAATGTTGCTAGCAAGCCAGGTACAAAGTCAAAGGAGGGTCTGAAGTTAAAGCTTGCTATGAACTCCAAGCTTTGCCTTTCTCCAAATAGAGGGCTTAAGGTCAGCTTCTTTCTACTCAAGGCGTCTGCTACTGCATTGCCCTTGCCAGGAGTGCAGGAAATCTCAAAATCGTACGAGGCAAGAAACTCCATCCATCTTTTCTACCTCAAGTTGAGATCTTTCTACGAGAAAAGGTATTTCAATGATTTATGGTCAGTATACAATTCAAATTTCTCACCTATGAGATAATGCCGCCAGGACTTAAGCGCAAAAACGATGGCTGCCAACTCTAGGTCATGGGTTGGGTAGTTTTTCTCATGTACTTTCAACTGTCTTCCACCATAAGCCACTACCTTCCCTTCTTGGATCAGAACTACACCTAGTCCCCTTCCGCATGCGTTTGTGTATACTGTAAACTTCTTGCTTCCATCAGGCAATGTCAGAACTGGGGCTGTTGTCAGAGCCCTTTTCAAATGTTGGAAAGCAATATCGCAATCCAAATCCTAATTGAAAGCTAGGTTCTTCTTTGTAAACCTTGTAAGTGGAGTTGAGATTTTTGCAAAATCTTTGATGAACTTTTGATAAAAGCCTTCTAGCCCGAGAAAGCTTCGGTCTTCGGTTGCGTTTCGAGGAACCTTCCAATCTTGCACAGCAACCACTTTCGTGGGGTCCACAGCTATCACCTCTTTGGACACCACCGTCCAAGGAACCTAACTTCTTCTCTCTAGAAATGGCATTTGGAGAATTTATCTTTCAAGTAATGTGCACAGAGAGTATCCATGACTACCTTTAGATGTTGAGCATGCTCTTCCTCATTCTTTGAGAAGATCAAAATATCTTCTATGAAGACCACCACAAACTCATTGAGGAACT
Source organism: Allium sativum (assembly GCA_030737875.1). NCBI lineage: Eukaryota > Viridiplantae > Streptophyta > Magnoliopsida > Asparagales > Amaryllidaceae > Allium > Allium sativum. The sequence continues at coordinate 558,854,725 of CM060919.1, read as the reverse complement.
CTCGGAACACCCTGCTCAAAATCAACGAAGTAAGCGAGTGCATTTGTCAAGCCGAAAGGCATGACAAGCCACTCGAAGAAACCGTCTGGAGTTCTGAATGCGGTCTTATCAATGTTGTCTTCAAACACTCTTAGCTGATGAAACACGGTAGCTAAATCTAATTGGGAGAAAACCGATGCACCTACAAGATGATCGAACAAATCATCTATTCTCGGGAGTGGTTGCCTATTCTTCTTGGTCAGCTTGTTTAGTTCCCTATAATCAACGCACAGGCGAAGCGAACCGTCTGCTTTAGTTGCAAATACTACTGGAGCACCCCATTCAGAAATACTCTGCCTTATAAATCCCTTTTCTAGGAGCTCTTTAACTTGCTTGCTGAGCTCTTTCCGCTCCCTTGGAGCCATGTGCCTAACGGGTAAAGCAACGAGTTTTGCATTATCAACGAGGTATATGTGGAAGTCTATCTCCCACTTTGGAGGTAAGCCCTTTACCTCTTCAAACACATCCGAGTATTCACGGACTAACCTTACAGACTACAAGTTCTCAACAGACGCATCAAGAGATTCTAGATAACTAAGCATAACAGAGTTCATGGGATTACAAGAAATTTCGAGAGTGTTACTGAGGCGAGTCATGAGTCTAACCACTCTCTTTTCACAATCGAGGACGGCACCATTACTGGATAGCCAGTCCATGCCTAAAATCAACCCATAGCCCGTGAAGCCCAAAACAAAGGCATTACATCTAAACCCAACACTTAGTGTAGATATTTTCAAATCCAAACAAACCATTGAGAAATAAGCTGAGCCCCCAATTGGATTTGAAACAACCAAGGGATCCTCTACTATACTATACTGGTGTCTAGGTGCAGAGATTCCACTAACGCAGTAGATATAAAAGAGTGTGATGCGCCAGAATCAAATAGTGTACGAACAGGATGATCAAAAAGATAGACTAAACTTTTGACAATAATATTTCTACCTCATTCTTACGGAGGTGCCGTGAGAGAGTGAACTTGTCCTCCAGAAGAAGGTCCAGCTCCCTGCCCTTGCTTCCTTGGGCAGGCCTTAGCCATGTGTCCCGTCTCACCACAGTGGAAACAGCCACCCATCTTCCTTTTCTTCTTCTTGCAGTCTTTGACCAGATGTCCAGGAATGCCACAGAAATTACACCTTCTCTTGTCACGGGGTTTATTGCTCCTTCCGCCTTTCTTTGAATCAGCCTTCTTGTTCTGTGACCCCCTCCCCCTTCTTATCTTGAGGCACTTCCTCTTTTGCCTCTTTCTTTCCCTTGTCTTCCTCATGTAAGAGTGCCATGTCCACTAACCTCTCATAGGTAGCCCCCATAGGTACATGGGTCATAGCCAGGCTATGAGTGGCTTATTCAATCCATTGACAAAACGGAGAGCCTTCTTATGAGGAGTATTCACTAAATCCAGTCCAAATCGAGCCAGCTGATTGAATTGGTTGATGTACTCCTTGACCGTCATACTCCCTTGCTTAAAAGATAAGAACTTTTCCAGCTGTAAACTTCATTCGGCTTGTAAGAGGAATTTCATCTCAAACCTTATTCTGAAATCCATCCATGTTTCAATTGGTCTTTCAGCGTTAGTGACTTCCCACCAATAGGAAGCTTCATCTTTGAGCAACCATACAGCCAACTGTATCTTCTGCGTATCATCCAACTCGAAGATAACAAACAAATCCTCAGTTTCTCTGAGCCAGTTCCTTGCTTCTACGAATGATTCAGTTCCCTTGAAATCCTTTCCACCCATGGCCCTAAAGTCTCTACAAATTTTTGAGAAAGCATTTGCATGAGGAGGAGGAGGAACCGCTACAGCTGGAGGAGGAATATCTGCTGGGCCTGCGTCGTTGGCCCTAGCCTCTAAGTTCCTCCTGAACCAGCCAGGTATCGGTACACCCTTTGGAAGGCTAAGATTCCCAGACATGATGAAACGAAAAAAGAAAAGATTCAAAATGAAGGATAGAAAGATAGTGCATATGGATTTGGGGATTATGCCTTTTTAAATTTAAAACAACACTTTTTCTTGTAAAATTCTTCTTTATATTTCTTTTTGAAAATAGTTTTCAAAAACTCTTATATGATCTGGTATACTTTTGCTGTGATACCAAGTGAAACACCCCACCTCCATTAAGGTCACTCACAAAGGGAATGCCTTAGCTTTGGTGGAGGGTTATAGGTACAAGACACAGAAAAATTCACGACAAATAACTATAAACAGCGAAATTCAAATATTTATTGCATACGTGGTTCAATACAAAAGCATTATAGAAAATTGTCTCAAAATAACTTCCAAAACATTGCACCATAATTTTTGTCTTGATTATTTAATAAAGAAGCATAAACCATAAATAAAACTGCATAAATCCCCAAGTGTAGTGTCCAAAAGCCATAGCCAAGGTGAGAGAGTCCCAATCATACATCTACTTTTCTTGAAGCTTGCAAAGAGTCTGACTATGCTGGAGTATTCTCTCCCTGTGGACCTGGGGGAGGGGGGGACGGAAGAAAAGAGGACGAAAGAAAATGGGTCAGACAATAAGTCTGGTAAGTTCAGTGATTATAGTATTTAAACAAGGAAAGGGATCATGACAGTAATAACAGAACATAGGACAATACCTAAATATATGATAAGAGGACCATGTGATCACACCCATTACTATAGTCTTTGCACCTACTTAACCATTGGTTCAACCAGCCCCACGTGTTCATAAAAAAAGATCCCCTTAATTATCGGCTCCTACTCGCATGCATTCATATCCTGTGTCCTTCAGTCCCGCTTGACTGTAGATACCTGTATTGGTCCCACCATGGGGTGTATCAGTCCTTCTGGTGGCAACCCGACATGATTCAAGATGCATAGTGTATACTACTGATGCCCAGTGCCTGCTTTTTCCACTATGGAGTACGTGCACGCTCGTACTCCGTCGGAACCTACACTGGCGCACCAACCACCGACGTTTTGACCCCTTATTATCAGCCCAGTGATCGTGCCCCACCCTGCCTAGTTCAGGGTACCATGATACATCTATGTGGGTTACTGCTGAAAAGGGTCCCCGTTACTAGGGCTTTCTAATCAACATGTTTATTTGGTTAAGTGTCCAAGTTTACCTAACCCCACCCATCTGTTTAGTTAACATGTTGAATCAGTTAAGTGTTTCCCTAATTAACTTAACCCTACCAATCCTGACTTAGTTTTAATTTATTCATTAAAGCACCAACCACTCACATTAGACAGGTCTTGTTGTGGTCACTGGATATGCCGGTCGGTTCCGGGCAGTTTTACACCATAATTCAGTCTAACCTCGGGTTCTTTCTGGGCTTGATGCACTAACCACCTACATTAGACAGGTCTTGTTGTGGTCATTGGATATGCCGGTCGGTTCCAGGCAGTTTTACACCACAATTTAGTCTAACTCGGGTTAGGCATATTCATCTTTTTTAAATCCATATATTTTCTATATATGTCTAATTCAATATGTAAATTAATCTTAATTTAATCATTGCCATAATTATCCTTTGATTATGCTCACAATAAATGGTATATCAAATATACCATTTTATGAACAAATCTATGCCATGAAATTTTCATATTTTCCCATCGCTACCCCCGTGGAACGTACACATGAATCACATAATATGTTGGGCTAGAAAATTAGCCCAAACCCATAAAAAGAAAGGGGTAATAAACAAGGGACATGAAATAAACATAAAATAGCATACATTTAACTTATCACGTGTAACTTGGCATAGAAGTATCATAATCTTAATTAATGGGTAAAGGTGAACTTGTGACTAAGTTGGATCTAATTATCATGTAAACTTGATATAGGTCAAGCATGGAGGTTTAACATATAACACAATTTTAAAGCACAACTTAGCATATTAACTTATGTATGCCAAAACATAAGAAAGCTACTATAAACATATTTATCACAACTAAGCATGATAACTTATGTGTGTTAAACATAAGAGAGCTATTATAAACATATTTAAATCACAACTTAGCATGATAACTTATGTGTGTTAAACATAACAGAGCTACTATAAACATATTCGAACCACAACTTAGCATGATAACTTATGTGTTAAAACATAAGAGAGCTACAATCTTAAAACATAAATGGATTCAACTTAACATAATTCTAAATATACATGAATATTGATCTAATATGTAAGCATGTGATTTAGATCATAAACTTGCAAGTAACCACCGAATTATAACATGACATGTTTCACCATTCAGTTGGCATAATAAGTCCATTACCCAATCATAATATATCCTAATAACATACAATATGGTATGTTCATCATCCCAAACATATAGGAATGATCAATCGCAATGGTAGTTTAAGATAAATGAGAATCAAACTTTATTTATCTTATACATAAGCATCATTCTATATTCGAATTACAACATGTCATGATTCATTTAAAAGAACGTTTAAATCTACGTAATAACCAACTTACAAACTAAAAAGGAATTCTTGATTTCTCAAATCTGAATTCTGAAATTGGTGTGCTCGCCTTTGATGTAGATCGTTGAATTTGATTACTTTAATTTGATTTTGATTCAGGTTTTTATCTTGTCTTTGAATTGAATGTGGTGATGGCTACTCCAAGCTCTCTTTTGATGGCATGATTGTTCCAGGATTATTTTTGTGTGATTTTTGGTTGAGCATTGGGTTGTTTGTATAGAATTTCAATTCAATTAGAGCCGTCAGATGAACCTAGAGTTAATCGCAACCATTCAGACCAGATCAGAACTATCCAGAAACCCTAGAGACTCAGCAGCAAGTCATCAATCGTCGAAATTCAGATCTGGCCGGGGGTAGGTCGACCCCCAAGTCGACCTGTAGGGGGGAGGTCGACACTAGGGTCAACCCCCTGGTCGATCTGGGTCCAGGGCGGGAATTTTCCCACCCAGCCCGCTTCTGACTACTGATTTGAATTTATTTGAATTTCTGAAGGCCATAACTTCTTCATACGAAGTCCAATTCATGCAAACTCGGATTCTATCTCAAGCAGAATTCCGAGACGAACGCAATGGCGTAACCTGGTTCCCTTAATTCTCAAATTTGAAATTAAGTATTGATTAATTCATTACTATAACGTTAACAGAAAATGCGGGGTATTACAGAGTAGGAAGAAATAGGGGACCACATGCATAAATTTGCACCTGGAGCCTGCGCCTACGGAAAATTCGCACCTGGCCCTGGGGCGCGAAATTTCGCAACTCTTGGGTACGAAATTTCACACCTCGTAGGTGCGAAATTTCTCACCTCAAGGATATGAGATTTCGCACCTCGAGGGTGCGAGATTTCACGCCTCACGGGTGCGAGATTTTGCGCCTTGAGGTGCAAGGTTCTGCACCTCGATGGTTGCGCAAATGGGAGTTTTTGGGGTGCCGTGAGGTCTTTGCTGTCGTGATCCCTCTTCAAACTGTTTCCTTCGCTCCCAAGCGTCCCTTTCGGCTTTAGTTCCAAGCGATGCGTTGAGTCGAGCGTGTCTTGTGTAATTTTGGGAACCGGACCAAAAAACCAGTTAACATAGTGAAAATAAGGGACACATCCCTAAAAACTTTGCAAATACAAACAACATCCTCCTTAAACTTTCATTACAAAATGGGTCCCTATTTTCCCTTTTAAATGTTTTTCGAAAGAAAAATGGCGCTGCATTGTAAAAAAAAGTTCAAAAAATAGCAAATATTCCTTGAAGAATTTTGAAAAAAAAAGCATACATGTATGCAGCAATTCATGCAGCGTTTCTATTGAAAAATTTGCTTGAATTACTGCATATAAGTATGCAATTATTCTGTTTTATTGCATACACGTACGCAAATAAATATGAACTAATATACATGAGCACAAATTGTTGTAGAAATGTATGCAGTTATTCTGTATAACTACATACATGTATGTAGAAATGTTATAAAGGAGAAAGGCTTATCAATATATGCGTATATGTATGCAGTTATTCTGTATAACTGCATACATGTTTGCATAAATGTATAACTGCATAAATGTATGCAGATATTGATTTATTACATCAATAGATGCATTTATTGCACAATTTCTGCATACGTGTATGCATTTATACTACAGTTTGATGCATAACTGCAATGTATGATGTATATGTGCAGAAATCGGAAAATAAGTGCATCCTTTGATGCAACAAACTGGAGATTCGCTTTTTTTGGGTTTTGATGCATTTTTTGGTGGTTTTAACGGATAAATTTGATGATGATAAGTTTTTTAATTTAATTATGAATTTTCATGAATTTTTTTATTTATTTTTTGATGATTTTTCAAAAAATAGGGACCTAATTTATAAAAAGTTTAGGAGCGAATGTGAGCCTAATTTTAAAACTTATTAGGGACTTGAGACAAACTTACCCTAAAAAATAATATATTCCAATAGTATATTTGATAATGGTTATCGCAAATGTCTTGTAAATAATATGTAAAATATTTGATAGGGTTAGCAGACTGAGATGTATCTCGTTTTTACAGTGACAAATAAGGTTTGGAATTTCTATCCGTCTTGAAGTTAAGAATGTTGTCCATTTAAGGTCTAAGAGGTAACTATACCCCAACTTGTTTGGCTTCGTTGTTAACTGATAAACAATGGAAATGTGATTCAGAAGTTTATATTAAATATAATCTATTTGGATTACTAGTAATATGATAATGTTTTACGCAATAAGTTTTAACCAAGATGAGAAGCATTATCCTAAGATATTTTTAAATGAAAGGGTATTGAATATTCTTATATTGATATAAGAAGAGAAACGTGTATTCTCAATATTGGAAAATTTAGAAATTTAAAAATAACAACTGGTTAATTAAAGAGTCCAAGTGATGTTGTGTACTGAACCGGTGAATTCATTTTCTTTCTATGGATGAATGGTTGTTTATTTGATAGTTAAATAAGCGACTATCAAATATGGCCACAGAACAAAAAAATCGAATTTATATTTGAAAACCATCACGAACTTGTAAACACGTGAATGCGGAAGATGTTGAATGAAATGGAGCAATAAAGACTGTAGATCTTCATGAGAAAAAGAACTACTTGTTGAATTTCTGACTTGCAACAAGAATTATTTTGACAGTGATTCCGTCATGACTTAAGTCTTCGGATTGCAACAATTACTCGCTATTGAACATTGGTGTAACACCCCGTGTAATCTATAACAGTGAAATTCACAAATTAAAGTATAATTAATTTCAAATCGAAGAATTAAGGAAAACGGGATACGCTATTGTGTTCGCCTCGGAAAAATACGCGAAATAGAGTCCGAGTTTTCGAAAAACGGAGTCCGTATGAAGAAGATATGGCCTCCGAAAGTTTCAGAATTCAGGTTAAAATTCAAACAGATGAAAACAGCTCAGAAAAACAAGTTTAAAATTCAAAATCGGGCCCAATTGGCCAGGGCGGGAAAATTCCCACCTAAGGCACCCAAGTCGACTTGGCAGTCGACCTGGGCTAGCCAGGTCGACTGGGCAGTCGACCTGGGTAACCCGTGTCGACTGCCAAGTCGACACGGTGTCGACTGGGGTGTCGACCTGGCCCCAGAGCCAGGTCGAACCCAGCCCACCCTGGCTGGCCTGATCTGTGTTTGGTCGATTTTCTGAGCCTTGCCTTGTCACTAGGGCTAGGTGTCAGCTCCTGGTTGGTCTCTCCTTCAAACGAACGGCTATCATTGAACCAAGCTTCATCGACGGTCTAAATCAACTCACAAACTCTATAAAAAGGACCTAAGACTAACCCTAATTCACATAAACTAAAATGGAGATGAGACCATCATGCTGCTGAGGAGAGACTGAAGATAGCCGTCAGAAATAGGGAGACAACTAGAAGATAATTCGAAGCTTAAAGCAACGTTAATCAAATCAAAGCAACGCCTACAACAAAGGATAGCATCTCCAAATTCAGAATTCAGATTTCTGAATTAAAGATTCGCCATACGCTATAAGTAGAGTGCTATTCCGATATGAATTAAATAATTGTGTTGATTTGTGTAATTGTAAGAAATGGAATTGTGGCGATAATAATCTATATTTGTATGTTGCTTTGATGCAAAACGATTTGGGAATATTATGGAATACGATTGGATATTTGCAAGTACGCGATTTGCGTTGGAAACGAAATGGAATTATGGCGATAATGACTTATATTTGTATGTTATTTTGATTCTAAACGATATGGCAATGCTATGGTTTGATTCATACAAGTATATGGTTTATGTTGACAACCACATGTTGTGGAATTTTGATTGGGACTCATGCAAGCATATGATTCATATTGAAAACTACATGTTTGTGGTAGTTATTTACAATACCCATTTGGTATATGCAAGTATAAGACTCATGTTGAAACAACAACTATATGTTGTAATAGTTTATTTTGAAATTCATGAAAGTCTATGATCTATTGTTATGACAACATGATTCTATGGTCATCTTTAGTGTAATTTGATTCACCTAAGTATTATGATTCATATGAAGGTTCAACTATAAAAATTATGATTTTGTTATAATGACAAAAGCAAGCGTCGTTGTAAGCTTGTATTAATTTTATGAACATGACTAAGCTATGTTTGTTATTATGCCTAGTTAAAAAAAAACATGTTTCTAAGCTTATGTTGTTATCTTAATCATATGATAATATATTTGGCACATAAGTTACATTAGAAATTACATTAGAATTACATCCCCTTACAAGTTACATAGATAGGACAAAAACCATGATTATATGAATAGTAGGATTCATATTCAATTATGTTTATGCCATGACCATATAAGGACTCATGTTCAATTATTATTATGCCATAATTATATGATTAGTGTGGTTCATGTTTAAGTACTATTTATGCCATGACTACATGTTTCGTTTACACCATGATTATGTGAATAGAATGATTCATGTTTAAGTATTGCTTATATTATATGTTGTTACAATTGCAAGTTCACATATGCCTATCTTATGTTAATTAGATCGTTATGTTGCAAGTTCATGCGTTCACACTCCCTTTTTTATGTCACCTTATAAACACCATGTTATAGCCTCCCCTTTTCATATGGCTAAATTGGGTTTAATGTATTAAACTCAACACACCTTACATTGGAACGAACGTATAAAACGGGGGTAATGACGTTTGGGCTAAAATATAGAACACATGTGTTGGCTTGTTTGACGCACGCTAATAACTTTGAAAAACAATTAAGTGACATAAATAAATCTTAACCAATAAAGATGAATTTGAATAATGGGCCGCAAATATTTACATATAAAAGGAAGAAAGACAAAATATGTAAATGTAGAAAATATGATGTGTTTAACCCGAGGTTGGATTGAGTTGTGATGTAAACCTGCCCGGAACCGCCCGGCTGTCCAGTAGTCACAACAATACCTATCCAATGTGGGTGGTTAACCATGGAGCCCAATAAGGACCCGAGGTTAGACTGAGTTGTGGCGTAAGACTGCCCGGACCCAACCGGCAACAGGCAGCCACAACAATACCTGTCTAATGTGAGAGGTCAAGGCTTTAATAAGGCAATTAAGGCTGAGTCAGGATTGATAGGATTAAGTAAATTATATTAATACTTAATCAAAATGGAACATGCTAAACTAAACAGACTGATTGGGGGTTAGGTTTATAAAACACTTAACCAACTTAGCATGTTGGCTACAAATAGAAAAACCTAGTAGCGGGGGACCCTTTTCAGCAGTAACCCTATAAGGTATCATGATACCCTGAAACTAGGCAGGGTGGGGCACGATTACTGGGTTGACTGTAAGAGGTCAAATCTACGGCGGTGGTGCAGCAGTGTAGGTTCTAACGGGGTGCGGGCGTGCACACACTCCGGCGCAGAAAAATAAGGCACTGGGCACCAGTAGCATACCTGTGCATTCTAGGATTGTGTCGTGCCGCCACCATGAGACTTGATACACCCCATGGTGGGACCAGCATAGGTAACTACAACATCGGGGGCCGTAAGACACATGTAACTATGCGAGTAGGAGCCGATCATCATAAAATGGATCACTTCACCCTGATTATGGGGTGCCAGTTGGGAACTAGTTTATATGGGTTCAGAGATTGATATGGGGTACGATAGTATATTCGACCCTAGACAACTTAACTAAGCTTATGGTGCCTTCCCCATTTCTAGTTTATACTTATCATACCCAGTTCTTTATTCATAGACTGAATAGTCCTAGACTTACTCAGGCTTTATGTCTGACTCTACTTTTCTTTCGTCTTCTTTTCTTCCGTCCCCCCCCCCCAGGTCCACGGGGAGGGAATACCTCAGCTTGACCAGCCTTCATATCCAGCTTGAAGAGAAAGAATGTATTGCTTGGATCTTTTCGTTTTGGACTATGGCTTTAGACAGCAACTATGGGACTTTTGCAGTTTATTTATGTTTTCTTTATGCTTCTTTAAATGATGTAATCAAGACAGTTATGAAAATGTTATGTTTTTGGAAGTATTGTAAGACAATTATGGTATGGTTGGTTTATCACGTATTTTAATGAAATAAAAGTTTGTTGTTTTACGCTGTTCAAAAATATGTGTTCTTTTATCTGTCTTGTATATCTGTGACTTATACTTATAAACCTCCACCAAAATTAGGGCATTCCCTTTGAGAGTGACCCTAACGGAGGTGGGGTGTTTCACTTGGTATCAGAGCATAGGTTTACCAGATAAGATAAAAAGTTTTGAAAAATTATTTTCAAAAAGGAAATTTAAAGAAGCATTTTTTTAAAAAAAGATAAAATATTATTTTATTTTAAAAGGCAAAGTCCCCCCAAAGCCATAGGTACTATCTCTTATCCTTCGTTTTGAATCTATCCTTTTTGTTTCAGCATGTCCGAAGAACTTAACTTGCCAGAGGGTGTACCAATACCTGGTTGGTTTAGACGGTTCTTAGAAGCAAGGGCCACTCAGCCAGGTCCTACCGTTCCTCCTCCCCCAGCTGCAGGAAATCATCCAGCTGCAGCGGCACCTCTTCCTCCACCTCCTCTGTGGGGAAACACGTTTGCTAAGATATGTAAAGATTTTAAAGCTATGGGAGGAAAGGATTTTCATGGAACTGAGTCCTTCGTGGCAGCCAGAAATTGGCTGAAAGAAACCGAGGACTTATTCGTCATCTTTGAGGTAGAATATAGATAGAAAGTACAACTGGCAGTTTGGCTACTAAAGGGCGAGGCTTCCTACTGGTGGGAAGTCACTAACGCAGAAAGACCAGTGGAGACATGGGAGGACTTTAGGGCAAGGTTTGAGGCTAAATTTCTCTCAGATGCGGAAAGGAGTTTGCAGTTGGAAAAATTCTTATTTCTTAAGCAAGGGAACAAGACAGTCAAAGAGTATGTTAATCAGTTCAATGAGCTGGCTAGGTTTAGGCTGGACCTAGTCAACACCCCGCACAAGAAGGCTCTCCGTTTCGTCAAAGGGTTGAATGAGTCATTACACAGTTTGGCCATGACCCATATACCCATGGGAGCCACATATGAAAGATTGGTACAGATGGCATTGCTGAACGAAGAGGATAAGGGCAAGAAGGAGACTAAGGCAGAAAGCTCTCAAGGGAAGAAAGAGGGTTTGCAGCCTAGGAAGACAGACTTTAAGAAGGGCAGGAAAAACAACAAAGAGAAGAGGAAGTTTAATTTCTGTGGCAAAGTGGGGCACTTAGTGAAAGATTGCCGGAAAAAGAAGGCCAAGGAGAATGGTGGGTGCTTTTCTTACGGTGAGACAGGCCACAGGGCTAAGGACTGCCCAAAGAAACGAGGACAGTGGCAGAGGGCTGGATCCACCTCAGGGGCACAAGTTCATGTGCTAGAAGCGCCACCTCTGCAACAGCGAGGTATAAATACTTCTGTAGAAAGTGTAGTTTATCTTTATGATCACCCCGTTCGCACTTTATTTGATTCTGGCGCATCACACTCCTTTATCTCGTCTGCTTCAGTAGAATCTCTGCACCTAAAAACTAATATGGTAGAGGACCCCTTAATTGTTTCAAACCCAATTGGGGGCCCAGCTCATTTGTCTATGATCTGTTTGGGATTGAAAATTTCTATTCTAAGCGTAGAATTTCAATGTAGTGCCTTTGTTTTGGGCTTTTCGGGATATGGTTTGATTTTGGGCATGGATTGGCTATCCAGTAATGGGGCCATCCTTGATTGTGAGAAAAGGGTTGTTAGGCTCCTAACCCAGCTCGGTAATACTTTGGAAATTTCTTGTAATCCCTCGTATGCGGTTATGCTTAGTTATCTTGAATCGCTAGATGCCTCTGTCGACAATTTGCAATCGGTGAGAGTGGTCCGGGAATATCCGGATGTCTTCGAAGAGGTGAAGGGCTTGCCTCCAAAGCGGGAGATAGACTTCCGCATATATCTTGTAGATAATGCAAAGCCCGTTGCGTTGCCCGTTAGACACATGGCTCCACGGGAAAGAAAAGAGCTCAGTAAATAGATTAAAGAGCTTCTAGAGAAGGGGTTCATTAGAAGGAGCATTTCAGAATAGGGCGCTCCAGTGGTGTTTGCTACAAAGGCGGATGGTTCACTCCGTCTATGTGTTGACTATAGGGAGCTCAACAAGCTAGCGAAAAAGAATAGACACCCTCTCCCCAGAATTGAAGATTTGTTTGATCAGCTTGTAGAAGCGTCTGTTTTCACCCAACTCGATTTAGCGACCGGTTTTCATCAGCTAAGGGTGGCTGAAGATAGTATCGATAAAACGGCATTCAGAACCCCAGATGGCTTCTTTGAATGGCTTGTCATGCCTTTCATCTTGACAAATGCACCTGCTTACTTCATGGACCTGATGAGTAGGGTATTCAGAGATTTCCTCAACAAGTTCGTAGTGGTCTTCGTAGACGATATCCTTATCTTCTCAAAGAGTGAAGAGGAACATGCTCAGCACTTAAGGGCAATCATGGAAACTCTGCGAGTCCATCAGCTAAAAGCCAAATTCTCCAAATGCCACTTTTGGAGAGAAGAAGTGAGGTTCCTTGGGCACATAGTATAGCAGTGGACCCTGCTAAGGTAGTGGCGGTACAGGATTGGAAGACACCAAGGAATGCAACTGAGGTCCGAAGTTTTCTAGGACTAGCAGGTTTCTATCGAAAGTTCATAAGGGATTTTGCGAAAATCTCAGCTCCGCTCACGAAATTGACCAAGAAGAATCTAGTGTTCAATTGGGACTTGGATTGCGAGTTTGCTTTCCAGCGACTAAAAAGGGCTCTTACAACAGCCCTAGTTTTGACGTTGCCAGATGGGAGCAAGATGTTCACTGTTTATACAGATGCCTGTGGGACAGGGCTAGGCGCCGTCTTAATGCAAGAAGGAAGGGTAGTAGCTTATGGCGGGAGGCAGTTGAAAGTGCACGAAAAGAACTACCCGACCCACGATCTTGAGTTAGCTGCCATCGTCTTTGCACTCAAGTCATGGCGACACTATCTCCTAGGTGAGAAGTTCGAACTTTACACTGACCATAAATCATTGAAATATCTTTTCTCGCAGAAAGATCTTAACTTGAGGCAACAGAGATGGATGGAGTTTCTTGCCTCGTATGATTTCGAGATCTCCTACACTCCGGGCAAAGGCAACATAGTAGCAGACGCGTTAAGCCGAAAGAAACTGACCTTAAGCCCGCTGTTTGTTGAAAGACAAAGCCTAAGTTTATAGCCAGCTTCGACTTTAGGCCCTCCTCCGATTTTGTACCAGGCTTGCTAGCATCTCTCGAAGTACGCCCGACTTTAGTGGACTCAATAGGGACAGCACAACGCGAAGACCCTCAGCTCATGGAAACGATTGATAAGCTAATTAGGGGTGAGACTTCGAGTCACCTCAACAGATACTCCATCGACGATAAGGGTTTGCTAAGGCGAGACGGAAGACTATGCATCCCACAGACAAGGGATTTAGTAAAGAAGGTTCTGGAGGAAGCACATCACTCCAAGATGACGATACACCCAGGCGGAGATAAAATGTACAAAGATATAAAAAGAACTTTCTTCTGGAACGGCATGAAAAAGGACGTGGCAGAATTCGTTTCTAAGTGTATGGTGTGCCAACAGGTTAAGGCGGAACAGAAAAAGCCTGGCGGACTGCTACATCCTCTAGAGGTCCCGCAGTGGAAATGGGATAGCATCTCAATGGATTTCATCGATGGGCTGCCTAGGTCTAGCAGAGGCAACACTAGCATTTGGGTAATAGTGGATAGGCTTACTAAAAGCGCCCACTTCTTACCTGTCAAAAGTAAAAGAACTGCCTCATCTCTAGCATCTCTTTACCTCAAGGAAATTGTCCGACTCCACGGAATACCATCCAGCATTGTTAGTGACCGAGACCCTATCTTCACAAGTGAGTTTTGGCGGAGTCTACAAGAAGCGGTAGGCACGCAGTTATGCTTGAGCACAGCCTATCATCCCCAAACCGACGGCCAAACGGAAAGAGTGAACAGAGTTTTGGAGGACCTTTTAAGACTGTGCGTCCTTGACTTCGGAGGAACGTGGGAAGACCATCTTCCTTTGGTGGAATTTTCCTACAACAACAGCTATCAAGCAACCATCGGAATGGCGCCCTTCGAAGCTTTATATGGAAGACCGTGCCGATCGCCCACTTATTGGTGGGAGTCTACTGATAAGCTCATACTTGGACCAGAATATGATCCGAGAGACTTCAGAGAAAGTAGACTTAATACGAAGAAGGATGAAGACGGCCCAAGACAGACAAAAGTCCTACGCCGACAAGAGGAGGACCGACCTTGAATTTGAGGTTGGGGACAGAGTTTTTCTTAAGGTATCTCCGCTAAGGAACGTTGTTCGTTTTGGAACCACAGGAAAGCTAGCACCAAGGTTCGTAGGGCCATTCCCTATCATCGAGAAAATTGGGAAAATGGCCTATAGATTAGAGCTACCCGAAAAGCTGGCCGGAGTTCACAACATTTTTCATGTTTCACATCTCCGAAAATGTCTACATGAGTCTGCTGAAGTGGTAGAGCCAAATATCCTAGAAGAAGCTGAAGTGGAGCGCGAAGCAACCGTGAGAAAAGTTCCAACCCGCATATTAGGAACGGAAGTGAAGAAGCTACGCAACCGCGAAGTCAAGCTCGTCAAAGTTCAGTGGAGCGACGCCGAGGGAGACGCGACTTGGGAAACTAAAGCTAGAATACGCACTGCCTACCCTTTTCTTTTCGAGGGTACATCCTTGATCTATCTTTTTCCTTAAGTTGTGCTTTTATCTATCTTTTTAGGTATATTTCCTCGACCTTATCTTTTAGGTAGAAACCCTTTGGATGAAAACATGTAATTGAAACATGTTATGGATGATGGTTGCAAGTGGTTGCAAGTGATTGCTAGTGGTTGCTCGTGGTTGCATATACACACACAATCTAGGTTTTAGATCGGCTCCGTCACTTCATATTGCATATGCATATATGTTTGCATTCGTATATGGTTGAACTTTAATGTGTTGTCATATGGATGTTGCATTTGTATGAATGATTGTGCACTCATGTAGAACCATGAATAGGAAAATTTGCATACATAATGGATTCATGGCACTTACATAATTCGCATTAAGGAGGTCAACTGAATCAGTAGACCGCCTGATTTTGCATTAGATAAGTACATGTACACACACACTTCGCATATGATCATGAAGCATTAGAAGTCTTTTAAGGACAATGGATACTCGTGTTTGATGGATGAGTAGATGGATGTTTGGATGTTAGGATATATATATTTTTCCTAAACTTGAAGATTTCGGGGACGAAATCCTTTTAAGTGGGGAAGAATGTAACACCCCGTGTATTCTATAACAGTGAAATTCACAAATTAAAGTATAATTAATTTCAAATCGAAGAATTAAGGGAAACGGGATATGCCATTGTGTTCGTCTCGGAAAAATACGCGAAATAGAGTCGGAGTTTTCGAAAAACGGAGTCCGTATGAAGAAGATATGGCCTCCGGAAGTTTCAGAATTCAGGTTAAAATTCAAACAGACGAAAACAGCTCAAAAAAACAAGTTTAAAATTCAAAATCGGGCCCAATTGGCCAGGGCGGGAAAATTCCCGCCTAAGGCACCCAGGTCGACTTGGCAGTCGACCTGGGCTAGCCAGGTCGACTGGGCAGTCGACCTGGGTAACCCGTGTCGACTGCCAAGTCGACACGGTGTCGACTGGGGTATCGACCTGGCCCCAGAGCCAGGTCGAACCCAGCCCACCCTGGCTGGCCTGATCTGTGTTTGGTCGATTTTCTGAGCCTTGCCTTGTCACTAGGGCTAGGTGTCAGCTCCTGGTTGGTCTCTTCTTCAAACGAACGACTATCATTGAACCAAGCTTCATCGACGGTCTAAATCAACTCACAAATTCTATAAAAAGGACCTAAGACTAACCCTAATTCACATAAACTAAAATGGAGATGAGACCGTCGTGCTGCTGAGGAGAGACTGAAAATAGCCATCAAAAATAGGGAGACAACTAGAAGATAATTCGAAGCTTAAAGCAACGTTAATCAAATCAAAGCAACGCCTACAACAAAGGATAGCATCTCCAAATTCAGAATTCAGATTTCTGAATTAAAGATTCGCCATACGCTGTAAGTAGAGTGCTATTCCGATATGAATTAAATAATTGTGTTGATTTGTGTAATTGTAAGAAATGGAATTGTGGCGATAATAATCTATATTTGTATGTTGCTTTGATGCAAAACGGTTTGGGAATATTATGGAATACGATTGGATATTTGCAAGTACGCGATTTGCATTGGAAACGAAATGGAATTGTGGCGATAATGACTTATATTTGTATGTTATTTTGATTCTAAACGATTTGGCAATGCTATGGTTTGATTCATACAAGTATATGGTTTATGTTGACAACCACATGTTGTGGAATTTTGATTGGGACTCATGCAAGCATATGATTCATATTGAAAACTACATGTTTGTGGTAGTTATTTACAATACCCATTTGGTATATGCAAGTATAAGACTCATGTTGAAACAACAACTATATGTTGTAATAGTTTATTTTGAAATTCATGAAAGTCTATGATCTATTGTTATGACAACATGATTCTATGGTCATCTTTAGTGTAATTTGATTCACCTAAGTATTATGATTCATATGAAGGTTCAACTATAAAAATTATGATTTCGTGATAATGACAAAAGCAAGCGTCGTTGTAAGCTTGTATTAATTTTATGAACATGACTAAGCTATGTTTGTTATTATGCCTAGTTTAAAAAAACATGTTTCTAAGCTTATGTTGTTATCTTAATCATATGGTAATATATTTGGCACATAAGTTACATTAGAAATTACATTAGAATTACATCCCCTTACAAGTTACATAGATAGGACAAAAACCATGATTATATGAATAGTAGGATTCATATTCAATTATGTTTATGCCATGACCATATAAGGACTCATGTTCAATTATTATTATGCCATAATTATATGATTAGTGTGGTTCATGTTTAAGTACTATTTATGCCATGACTACATGTTTCGTTTACACCATGATTATGTGAATAGAATGATTCATGTTTAAGTATTGCTTATATTATATGTTGTTACAATTGCAAGTTCACATATGCCTATCTTATGTTAATTAGATCGTTATGTTGCAAGTTCATGCGTTCACACTCCCTTTTTTATGTCACCTTATAAACACCATGTTATAGCCTCCCCTTTTCATATGGCTAAATTGGGTTTAATGTATTAAACCCAACACACCTTACATTGGAACGAACGTATAAAACGGGGGTAATGACGTTTGGGCTAAAATATAGAACACATGTGTTGGCTTGTTTGACGCACGCCAATAACTTTGAAAAACAATTAAGTGGCATAAATAAATCTTAACCAATAAAGATGAATTTGAATAATGGGCCACAAATATTTACATATAAAAAGAAGAAAGACAAAATATATAAATGTAGAAAATACGATGTGTTTAACCCGAGGTTGGATTGAGTTGTGATGTAAACCTGCCCGGAACCGCCCGGCTGTCCAGTAGTCACAACAATACCTATCCAATGTGGGTGGTTAAACATGGAGCCCAATAAGGACCCGAGGTTAGACTGAGTTGTGGCGTAAGACTGCTCGGACCCAACCGGCAACAGGCAGCCACAACAATACCTGTCTAATGTGAGAGGTCAAGGCTTTAATAAGGCAATTAAGGCTAAGTCAGGATTGATAGGATTAAGTAAATTATATTAATACTTAAACAAAATGGAACATGCTAAACTAAACAGACTGATTGGGGGTTAGGTTTATAAAACACTTAACCAACTTAGCATGTTGGCTACAAATAGAAAAACCTAGTAGCGGGAGACCCTTTTCAGCAGTAACCCTATAAGGTATCATGATACCCTGAAACTAGGCAGGGTGGGGCACGATTACTGGGCTGACTGTAAGAGATCAAATCGACGGCGGTGGTGCAGCAGTGTAGATTCTAACGGGGTGCGGGCGTGCACACACTCCGGCGCAGAAAAATAAGGCACTGGGCACCAGTAGCATACCTGTGCATTCTAGGATTGTGTCGGGCCGCCACCATGAGACTTGATACACCCCATGGTGGGACCAGCATAGGTAACTACAACATCGGGGGCCGTAAGACACATGTAACTATGCAAGTAGGAGCCGATCATCATAAAATGGACCACTTCACCCTGATTATGGGGTGCTAGTTGGGAACTAGTTTATATGGGTTCAGAGATTGATATGGGGTACGATAGTATATTCGACCCTAGACAACTTAACTAAGCTTATGGTGCCTTCCCCATTTCTAGTTTATACTTATCATACCCAGTTCTTTATTCATAGATTGAATAGTCCTAGACTTACTCAGGCTTTATGTCTGACTCTACTTTTCTTTTGTCTTCTTTTCTTCCGTCCCCCCCCCCCAGGTCCACAGGGAGGGAATACCTCAGCTTGACCAGCCTTCATATCCAGCTTGAAGAGAAAGAATGTATTGCTTGGATCTTTTCGTTTTGGACTATGGCTTTGGACAGCAACTATGGGACTTTTGCAGTTTATTTATGTTTTCTTTATGCTTCTTTAAATGATGTAATCAAGACAGTTATGAAAATGTTATGTTTTTGGAAGTATTGTAAGACAATTATGGTATGGTTGGTGTAACACGTATTTTAATGAAATAAAAGTTTGTTGTTTTCCGCTGTTCAAAAATATGTGTTCTTATATCTGTCTTGTATATCTGTGACTTATACTTATAAAACTCCACCAAAATTAGGGCATTCCCTTTGAGAGTGACCCTAACGGAGGTGGGGTGTTTCAATTGGGGTGATTCCTGTATAGGATGCGGTAGGAGGGTGGCTTCGGTTCATCATGTTCCTGGATGACTTGTATGCTTGTGACAGAATATTTCTTGAGGATCACTTATGTTGAATTTTACAAATATACCAAGTTTTGTGGTGGTGAAGACACCTTCTCTTAGCTTATCACCCATAGTATAATTGTGGACGTCAATTAGTGATTTGATGGATCTGACGATGTGACATTCATAATAAATGATGATGTGATGTTCTGAAAAGGTAATCGTGACCTCAAGTCTCATCAATTGAGAAAATGACAGAAATCGGGTAGGGTGCATGGCTATGTGGGTCATTTTCGTTAGGGTGTATTGTCACCGTCTAGAGAAAATTCTTTTTGTTTCTTTTGTCATTCATGTATCTCTGTGGAATACGGTTGTTGGCCAACCTTAGGGTGACAATATATTCGATACACTCGAATTGAATGAGTCGTCGGTCATGTGTGGTTGGGTTGCAAGGTGTTCTTGTTGAACCCAAAATTGTATTACTCTCCAGAAGTACATTATCGAAAGGTGGTTTTATACATTGTCATAATTGGAACCCATTCTCCAATAAGTTCCATGTTATTTTTTTATTATATACTAAGTATGTAGAGCGTGAGATGTAAGCATTATATCAGAATGTTTTGGATTATCGTAAGCTAAAAACCGTTTGTGTTTATATATGGACTGGTCTTACGATTATCCTTTTCTTATAAAAGGATTTTTAACTTTAAATTAATTGGGTGATAACTATAAACTTAGTGAGTTTCTCTTGCTGGTTCACCAGACTGATCCATGACGTTTGCAATGCTCGGATCAAACCAAGTTTTACAGGTTCAAGATAAGATGCTATAGATTCCAGGAGACAAGTTGGAGGAGTCCAGACATATGATTTGTATAGTATTATCCTATTGTGTTTTGTATATAAGGTCATGTAACGTCCGGTATTTTTACGGTATAATAATTAATTAATTTAATTATTTAGATAGTGATTTAGAGATTTAAATGGTCCTTTAATTAAATAATATTGAATATTTAATTAATATAAATAATAGAATAATATATTTAATTTATGAAATAATCGGAAATAGTTGAATTGACAATATTGTGTGAATTGGACAATTTAAAATATATAATTCAGTTTAGAATTGAATTATATTAACGAATTTATTTATAAATGTCCGTTGAATGTATAATTTATATTATAATTATAATCGAGCTCGAAATGGCGCGGCAATTCATAATTTGGTGATTCAAACTTTAAACGAATATACAGAATCCATTTTAAGCCGAATTTCTGTGAAACAAGAAACGTTCAGAGCTGGTGATCTATATTTTTCTAATAGAAGAGAAAAATCGATCTTACATCGTGTAGATTTTGAGTTATGTCCAAATCAAATTTTTGAAAAGTCGATATGGAATTCGTTTATAATTATAACAATTTATTTATATTATAAATGGATTTTTATACATAAATTGAATATCGATATAATCTGGAATTTTGAAATATCAAGTGATAAGTCCCGATATATTTATTTTGGGGTTGTATGATATTCTGTGTGAATATATATAGGGTAAAATTTATTTTTAAATATTTAATTTAATTACTTCTAAATATATCAATATTTAAATGAGTTTATTTAGAGCTTTAAAAATAGCCAGTTTTGCAAACAAACTCTGTTTTCAACGAAACTAATTTTGTTGGATCCAAAATATTAAATTATTGTTAGATTTTAATTTTCATGATTTTTGGAATCAGTGTGTGGTCATACAGAATTTTAATGTGAAAAATAGTCAATATTCTGACTTTAAAAATACGTCGTGTGAGCAAATGGATTCGGAATTCGATGAAACTAGGTTCGTTGGGTCCGTAATGTCAAATTGTAGCTATATATCCATTTTCTTCAAATTTGGATATCGTTTGTTGTCACAGGGATATTAAGACAATGAATATGAGCAACGATAGCATAAATATTAATATAAAAATCGAATATAAAATTACATACCCTATCCTATAAATACATTATCAACATTTCCTAACCCTTATCATTTTTCTTCAGCGGCCAAGCTTGCGCCGCCACCAGTACTTCTCCAAAATCTGGAAAATCCACCTTCGTAAATTTATATAAAATCATAGAAAAGTTTATAAATCTTTAAACTTATGTAATTCAATTGCTGGAATTTTCCTCTTCTACCTCATATATATTTTAGAGTGTTCGAACTACCTATGGTTCACTGGAAAATTTTATACATTAAATTAGGGCTGGCCGATTCTTGAATTTGGGTTTGAAATCGATGGAACAGATGTTGTTTTTGGGTTCGGTGGATCGAATAGTATGTCATTGGATTTTCAGGGAAGTTATGGTGGAAAAAAAGGTTCGATCACCATAAGGTTCACGCGCGAGATGCTAGAGAATAGATTTCAGAAGAGGGGTGCTAGTTTGACATTAGTAGTACCAATCGCTAGAGATTTTGACGACAAGAATTTTTGTAACATCGGCTTGGTGAACGATGGCTTGGTGAGGGAGTGTGACTTGGGGAAAACACGGCCATTGCAGTGTAAGGGAGATGTCGCGGTTTTACAGGGAGCAGTGTACATTGGTATTCGATGCGTTTCAAAAGGATAGTGTGAGTTCAATATTTTTGCTATGGAGATGGAGTATTTCGAAAGAGAAGAGTGATGGTGTCTTTGGTTTCTAAAACCATGGAGAGTTGACGTCGGAAGATGGAAGAAACGGTTGGGAAATGGAGCTCGAAGTTATTGGAGGAGCGGTTTTCATAATATTAGGGAAGAAAGGGGAAATGGGTATGGGTTTGGGCCGGAATTGATAAGGTATGGCCCATTCAAATAAAAATAGTTTAGTTTTAAATTAGAATAAGGTATACCCACTTGTAAATACTATAATTTTGTCATACCTGATCCAAATTCAGCAAAACTAGTTCCGTTGGGGTCGTATGGACGGGAGCTATACACTGGAACTGACTGGAAGTAATTGAAGCTCATTACAATTTATAGCAAAATAAATTGTCTGTTAGAATCAACCGACAATTATCGTAATTTAACGATGATCGTCCAAGGTGAGTAAAACTCACTAACTCTGCCAGTTTATATTTTTATAAATATAATATATTGTTGATAAATGATGATTGATTGTTGTGTGATGATTGTTTGGTTGAATTGCTGGTTAAGTGGTTGAAATTATTGATAACAGTATATATCATTAGTTAAATATTGATTATGTTGATCAGACAATTTCATATTGAAATGAATTTGATGTTAATTATATTGTTTAACATTTGTGGATGCAGGGAAGCAGGTTGGAGGAATCCAACTGGATTCCTCAACATTTATAACACTATTTTTCATAAATTATGATATATGATGTGGTACATAATCTGTTATTGATTGTGTGTGTTTGGATGATGATTGATCCTTTTGATTTGGTATTTTAATACCATAACCGATACTGGAACATAAAAGGGAATTTTCAAAGTGTATTTTGAAAATAAAATATTTATATAAAATCAATGGATTTTATATAAAAGGAATTATTTATATGAAATAAATAGAATTATTAAAGGTAATATTTTGGAAAATAAATATAATTAGAAAAGGGATTATTTGTAAAATAAATAGAATTATATAAATGAAATATTTTTATAAAACAAATAGAATTATATAAAAGAAAATATTTATAAAATCAAAGGATTTTATAAAAGGAATATTTATTTAGAAAATAAATAGATTTTATAAAAGGAATATTTATTTAGGAAATAAACAGAATTATAAAAGGAATATTTATTTAGAAAATAAGTAGAATTGAATAGTAAATATTTGTAAAACAAATAGAATTGAATAAGAAATATTTGTAAAACAAATAGAATTGAATAGGACATATTTGTAAAACAAATACAATTGAAAAGCAAAAGATTTGGGAAATAAATAAGAATTATAAAAGGAAGTATTATATAAAATGAATAGAATTTTATAAAAGAAAATAAGTGGAAAATAAATATTAAATGGAAATCTGTTTTTAATAGACAAACGGTTAAGATTAGTATAAAGTAGAAATAAATAGAAATCTGTTCTAACAGATAAAATGGAGAAGATTAATTTATAAATAATGTTTTATAAATTAAGTAAATTATCATTGGATAAATTGAATATGTAAGTCTGAACTTATAAAGAGAAGTAGAAATCGATTTTAACACCAATATTTTAAATAGAATTTGAACATAGCATTTATAAAGGGGTTTATAAATGAGATTTAAGTGTTAGAAATAAAGAGGAAATTTGTATGAAAAATTCTATAAGTAGAAGTATAAATAGAATTTGGAAATGGGATATTAATTTAAAATACGAAATCAAACTTAATGGATCATATAAATGGAATATTATTCACATTCGATATGAATAATGGATTAAAATGAATATTTTACAAATTAAAACATTTATAAGGAAAATTTGGTTTTGAAATAGGAATTTCAAATGGGGATTTGAATGAGTTAAGGATTAGAGTTAAATCGAGTATTAGTTATTCGAATTAGAGTTAATCAAATAGAGTTAATCAAGTTAGAGTTAATCGAATAGATTTAATCGAATTAGAGTTAATCGAGTATTAGTTATTCGAATTAGAGTTAATCGAATACTAGTCATTCGAATTAAAGTTAATCGAGTATTAGTTATTCGAATTAGAGAGTTAATCGAATATAGTTTATTCGAAAAGAGTTGTCGAACATAGTTTTCGAAAAAGAAATAATCGAATATAGTTTATTCGAAAGAGAGTTATCAAATAGAGATTATTCGAGAGAGAATTATACACTGGAATTCGACTATATCGAGCGTAGGAAAGTATAACTTACTTTCGGGTTTTAAATCAAGATTTATTTATTTAATAAATCATTTATTTATTTATTCAAATTAAGAAATAAAAGTTATATTTAAGTTACATTATTTCAGAAGCATGAGATTATAACACTATTATTAAAATCAAATGATTTCTGTAAAAAAAAAAGTGGATTCGTAATTAAAATCCGAGAGTTACGTAAGGAAGGTTGTTAAAGATTTAAAACGTGAACTTTGTCCATTTCGAGTTAAAAATGTTGATTCAGTTAAGGTCTGAGAGGTAGTTATACCCCAACTTGATTGACTTCATTTTTAACTAAGGAATGGTTAAGGTTCGATGGTGAAGGTTAGTTAATTGAATTTAGATAATAAGTGTTAATGGTTTGAGTTGGCATAGTGATGTTTTATTTAAACATCTGTTTAAATCCAATGAAGGAGTTTTGGAAATGTTTTCCAAATAAGAATCAAAAATGTTTTCTTATATAGAAAATAAGAAATGAAAGTAAATATGGAAATGTTTTTCAATGATTAATAATGTATATTTTCTAAATTTAGAAAATAAGAATTGTGACGACCCCATTTCCCGTACAGACGGAGACAAGGGTAATCTTTGGAATATAACACAGAAACAGATAATAGCAGAACAGAATTAAATGAATACACCAGATAATGTACAATAGAATACATTGGATAAATGTAATCATCAGAGTTACACAGTATACAGGATAATACTAGTACAAATACAGTTCTGCTATACATAAATGTCTACAGCGGAAACAAACAAAATATGTACAATAGGAGCAGAACATCATAAAAAGAGATAAATAATAGAATCCATCTTCAGCTCCAGCTATCCCGAAAGAGCCAGCTAAACCTAAATACAAGGCTGCCCACGTAGAAAAAGGGGCACCCGAGTTTGAAAGTGAAACAAACTACGAGTCAGTCATGGGACTGGTATGAGAAATCTACTCAACACATTTAAAATATGGCTAATCACAGGACCACGCCACTTTCGTGGAACGGGTTTACTCCATTGGACTGCCAGTGCTTTAAAAACAAATCTTTCTTATAAACATCGCAATGCTTTTTATAAAAATGAAGCCATTATAAGACTCAGTTCCAATCACACAATGCAACGCAAACCGAAGGATGGAGTTTTGCCTTATAATGGCCAAAATATGATTGATACGAATAATGCAAAAGCATTTTATATTATTACTAGTGTTTATATGTTTCAAAAACAATTTGAATCATAACTATCAATCATAGGCGGCATGGGTACCATATATCAAGTCGCCATATATATATACAATCAAAACCGCACAGTCACGTATTTGGAAATTGGATTTCCGTCATGAACCAAGGCAAAAGATAGTCCTTACCGAATTCGCGACTCTCTAGCCCGAGCCACAGGATCAGAACGCATCAACCCTTTAGATCGTCAGGGCCGGTCCACTGATGTGGATTATTATGCCTGAACACTACGTTTCCCCGCCCTTTGGGTCGTAAACGAGCCAACGAATGACTCCATCATACCCGGATCGTCCGATCAAACCGGGGCGCCTCACAACAGCAACAACCACATAAGTCAAACTCGTTAGGGCGTGTAAAACCACTGACGCCACTTCTAGCTAGAAAGAAACACAGGCCCTCCCTAATGTCCTCTCCCGTTTCTGTTTCATACCGGGGGATGAGGCTCGCGAATTTACGTTATACACAAAGCTACGCCACACAGGCGGGGCTTTGATCATCACCACAAGACTTTGCTTTTCAACAGAAGCCCTGATCACTGCATCTTAGCATGCCACACAGGCAATTCACACCGTGCAACTGATCGCTATCAATAACATAGAATAAATTCCAATGTCAGACACACTGTCCATTTGCAAGCCCATTCTGGGTCTGAACGAAACCAGAGGCACTAAATACCTCGCAAACCCATCGATCACCACGTACGTCTGGACGATCACCACTAATTATCCATATCTCGGGATGCCTCCCAATCAGGACCTCGGTTACCATCCCAAACGAAGTGAAGATCTCCGGTCTTCGACCACCGTCTTCATCTTTGATTTCTTATCGTCGATTCAGTTATTCAGAATGGGATAAACCTAGTCTTTCTGAGCAACTCGCGTATATAATAAACAAGTGCAACACTAACATACATATGCATCATTTCTATTCATTAGTCACTAGCCGTCAATCAATAAGAGAACGATTTCCCAAATATTAACCCCGAAGGCCGAAACCAACATCAGATCAACATCCAGGAAACTATTCGACTTAGCCAACCTTCAGTTAATTTCTAAATTTCACATCCATATCGTTTATAATATTTTATAACGATTTATCGCTATTTTTATTTATTTTAAAATAGCCAATTTATTCAAAACGACGCTTCGGGCCATAACGCGACCGTGGCGATGTTTTTCTTCAGATTTGATTTACACATATCTAAAAATCTAACCGTTGGATCTTCACAAAATTTATATCACTAGAAAGATCTTTTCAAAACGAATCCAACGGTTCCAGTTTCGGGAAGTTCCGACGGTCGGATCTCCCGGTATAATCGTTTGAAATCACGGTTTCAAAATACGAACTGCAGCGTCGTTATTCGATTAAATATAATTATATTTTTATATATATATATATAAATATAATTGATTCTGGCGCTGTTTTTCTTCAGATTTGAATTAAACATTCCAGACAATCCAACCATTGGATTTTCCAAAGTTGGTGCCGTTGGAAAGATATTTCCAAAACGAACCCAACGGTTGCGATTTCAGGAAAATCCGATGGTCGGATCTCCCGGTATAATCGTTTGAAATCACGGTTTCAAAATACGAACTGCAGCGTCGTTATTCGATTAAATATAATTTTATATATATATATATATATATAATCGATTCTTCAATTTCAAAGCTATATTCTTTTCATACATTTGATAAAAATGATATTTTTATCTAACTGTCTTCTATTTCAACACTTCACTATGTTTAACAATTCATGTATATAATAAAATTGTGATTTTTATTGTAAAACAATTCATTTCAAAACTCTATTATTTTATATAGTTAATATAGGTGATAAAAATAGGATTTTTATTTTAAAACAATTTATTTCAAAACAAGATTATTTTATACATTTCATACTGATGTTAAAAATGGGATTTTTATTATAAAACAATTTCTTTCAAAATATGAATATCACTCAACACATGAATTTCAATTCAATGAATGAATATCGATTCAACACATGAAGGTTTTCCATAGTTTATATAAATCGATAAAAAGGTGATTTTTATATTTTAAAACACGAATACCATTCAACACATGAATTTCAATTCAACGAATGAATATCGATTCAACACACGAAGGTTCTCTATAGTTTGTATATATCAATAAAAATGTGATTTTTATATTTAAAACACGAATACCATTCAACACATGAATTTTTATTTAACGAATGAATATCGACTCAACACATGAAGGTTTTCTATTCAACGAATAAATATAGTTTCAACAAATGAAAATAATTCAAACACATGAATATTATTCAAAATTTTGGCAGCATAACGGCAGGGTAGTTAAAACCGGGACCGTCCCTAGTACGGCTCCTCGCTCTACCTTAAAACTTCGCGGTTTTTGACAATGGGGAATCATGCATCTAGTTCGCACGCAGGCGGCATGTATATATTTATTTCATTACCACAAACTAATCCTATGTGGTTTCAACCAAATATTTCTCAACCGCAAACGGATATTTTTCAACCACAATCGATCAATATCAACCACAAACTATTCCAATCAACCATTCGCTATCAATCAATTTTCACACCAATCGCAACCAATAAATATCGTCTATGGTTTGTAGATGAGGGGCGTATATAATAGCAATTCACTTCTATTTCAACACTTATATAATTTTTACAATGCATATATAACTTATACATCGAATGTACAACTTATACAATGCTTACACAAGAGGTGTACAACGCTTATATAACTCATACATCGACTATATAATTTATACATCATCGTTTTCCATATCGTTTATAAATTAGAAATCTTACATTGGGTTCCACTCCACCAAAAATAGCAGAAGGCTCAGAAAAATATGCGGTCTCTTCTAGAAGGTAGAAGACGTCCACACGGTCATGATGTTTCTTGTTTCATCGAATTTCGTCAAGAAACGAAAAAGATATGATTTTTCAAAGTTTGCAATGGTTTAAAGGTGTTAAAACTGTTGAAAATATATATAGCCGTACCTCAGCTGAAAGGTTCAAAACTAGGTTTGGATTTATCTCGAAATCCGTGTAGCTATTCGTCGATCGGCCTTCACAGCGTCGAAGGGGGAGGAGAGGCGGGCCTGCACCTCTGACGGCGGCGAGCTCGGTGGTCGGAATCAGGCGGGGCGGCGAAGTGAAGGCGGCGACTTCTCGGCGTCCGTTCTCCCAAAGTACACAATGAAAAAAATCGAAACCAGGTATGGATTTGAAGATCTCGAGGAGCTCTACAAAATCTTCAACTGGAGGAGGGGCTAATTTTGCGTGGATTGATCGGCAAGTGGACGGGAAGATTTAAAGCGGTTTCCGCCTTCGATCGGGGAGAGAGAAAAAGAGATTTTCCCTTTTTCTTATTAAATTCTAATTGGCCGGTGGGTTTTAAAAGGTGTTTTCTGACACGACCACCAATCTAACCCCAACGACTGTCATTCCTAGCATTTTACCCCCATTCCGAACACAATGGGATATGTTTCGTAGCCCCATTCAACTGTTTCAGTCAGTTTTCCTTCAAATTAAAATATAAAACATTTAATATTTGATTTGAACGTACATTTCAATTTGCCAGGGCCACAAACTGAATCGAAAAATTCCAGAAAAATAAATATGGCTATGTTTTGACGATACGGTCCCAAAAAAACTAGTTTCGTCGAATTCTGAGACCATTTGCAAAAAGGCCCATTTCTGGTCGATCCAATTTAACTATAATTGACCAAAACACGTTTTCCTTTGCCACGCTCACATACTAGCTTCAAAAATTATGAAATTTGAAACCTAGCAATAACTTCACATCCCGGATCCAACAAAAGTGGTTTCGTCGAATTCCGAGGTCGTTTGCAAAATGGCCAATTTCACAGGCTATATAAATTCCATAGCGACCTTTCTGGAAATTCATTTGGCCATAACTTTTGCTTTCCGCTATGAAACTTCGATTTTTCAGATTCGTTAGAAAGGTATTCACTAACAAATTTAAATATTTTTGGTTTCACTCAAATCTGTTTTGTTTTGCACCCTGTACAGTCCGACAAAGTTTGAATTCAATTTTTGAAACCGCAGTGCCATTTCAGGCCTTGTTTATAATTAGAATTAATTATATTCGTTTTCAAACGTCGATTCAAACTTACTTTCCATCGCTATTATTTAAAATATTTATTTTAAATATTTAAAATCCATTATTTTAGCCAATTTAAAATTTTTAAATTGGTTCAGATTTTCCGGGTCGTTACAATCTCCCCCATTTAAAACTTTTTGTCCCCGAAAAGGAACAAAGTCGAAAGTGGTTTGATTAATCAACTCTACGTTCGATCTGGCTTCAATTCTACAACTTTTCAGTTTCTGAGAATTTTCAAATTCTTCAAAAATTTGGCTAACACCAGGAATTTTCGAAAAATTTCGCCATAACCTCCTCTGCACGGAGAGGGGTTTGGAAATTTATTGGGCCGTATTAGGTACCCAATAAATCCTAATAAGCATACACATATTTATAGTGATATATTCTGGTGTTTACAGGGGATCATGTATTGATAATAACTCCAGAGAATAAATTCTCGTCACCCTGTCAAAGCCTGAGGGAGTGTGTATTTTAAATGCTCCAGAGGATAAATCCTCGTCACCTCGTCCCGTGTGGGAAATAAATAGTCCATGTGCCGTATCTAATAACTAGAGAGACGTGATTATTGTAAACTCCAGACCCATGTGGGTTTTTTATTAATCTGGCAATTTTATCATTACAATTTAAATAGTCCATATCAGTCATCAGTTCAACCTGTAAAATATAGTCATCGCCATACAAGCCTCTCGCTCGTATGGTAAATCTTCCACCTCGTCACACAAGCTCCAAATGCTTATGTGGTATATGATGAAGTATGCCTATCTTCCAGAAGTATGCCATGTAATGTAGTTCAAAATTAATTGTTACTATCCTATGGCGACGTTTATTATTACACACAGAATAACCAGCACTCCGCATCCAATGGCATTCACAGGAGTTGATATAATAATATTTCGCATCCAACTCATTAAGGTTTACTATTTGTCGGGCACGCAAATAAAATCTTTACTCAACAGCTATCCATTTACCTGTTCAAACATATATAATGCACATGCATATATTTCTATCTATTTTCTATACAGCTCAATGTGTGATATAATCGAATAAATTCTACCGTTCATCCTATTATTGATTAAATTAACTATTGTTTCAATAATTCAATTAATCAAATTTACTATCACACAACACAAACAACAATCAAATTGTTTTTAACTTTCCAAAATCATACAAATCAATTTCTATATTCTTTTAAAATCATTCAGACTATAGAATTAAAAGTGCACATCCATGGAAAGAAAATAACAACAGAGTAGAGAACTAATTGGTAATGCAAAGTATGGTAAATGTACCTTGCACCGGAGTCAATCAGAGATATCCACTCGGCATCTAGGATAGGCTTTCTGAATGCTTTCCTCAGTTTCCCAAGTACAATCTCGCGGATCTCCACTCCATTGCACTTTGACTAAGTGAACCTTCTTGTTCCTCAGTTCTTTGGTCTCTTTGCTGATGATCTTTAGCGGCTCTCTTCTCACAACTAGTTCTGGAGTAATTTCAATATCCTGTTGAGATGCTTCTTCTACGATCAAGTCTAGATCATGGACGTGCTTTCGAAGTTGAGATATGTGAAATAAATCATGAACTCCAGGCAACCAATCTGGAAATTTAACCCTATATGCGAGAGTCCCGATCCGTTCCAGAATAGGAAACGGACCAATGAATTTGGGCGCCAATTTCCCTGTTTTACCGAACCGGATTACTCCTCTCATCGGCGATACTTTCAAATATACATAGTCGCCAATTGCAAACGATATATCTCTTCTTCTCCTATCGGCATAGCTCTTTTGTCGGCTTTGAGCGGCGAGTAATCGCTTCTTAATAAAATCGACCTTGTCGACAGCTTCTCGGATCATATCGGGCCCCAACACAAGTCTATTACCGGGTTCAACCCAACAACAGGAGATCGGCACGGTCTACCGTACAGTGCTTCGAATGGTGACATTGTCAAGCTTGCCTGGTAGCTGTTATTATATGAGAATTCAGCCAAATGCAGATGGTCTTCCCGTGATCCACCGAAATCTAGAGCACAAGCCCGTAATAGATCTTCTAAAATATGATTCACCCTCTCAGTCTGACCGTCTGTCTGAGGATGATAAGCGGTGCTCAAGTTCAACTTTGTTCCCAGCTCGATTTGAAATGCCTCCCAGAATTTGCTAGTAAATATTGTATCTCTATCACTGACTATACTGAGCGGCACTCCATGTAGCCTAACAATTTCCCTGAAGTATATCTGCGCCAGACTCTGAGCAGTTCTGTTTGATCTGACAGGTATGAAATGGGCGGTCTTCGTGAAGCGATCTACGATCACCCAAATACTGTCATTTCCTTTTCTGGTTCTGGGCAAACCATCATTGAAGTCCATGGAAATATGTTCCCACTTCCAACCTGGAACGTCTAGCGGTTGCAACAATCCAGCCAGTTTCTATTGGTCGCTTTTGACTAACTGGCAAGTAGGGCATCGACTAACATATAAAGAAATGTCCCTCTTCATCGACTTCCTCCAGAAAGTACGTTTGATGTCATTATACATTTTGTTTACTCCCGGGTGGATACTAAGTTTTGACTTGTGGCATTCATCCAGAACTTCCTTTCAGAGCTCAGCAATGTTAGGAACGCAGATTCGACCTTTCAGCCTTAGAATCCCCTCATTATCAACTTGAAAACTCGAGGGCTCGCCTTTCTAAATTATCTCTCTGATCTTCTGAATGAAGTGATCATCCGTTTGAAGAGCAGATATTTTATCTACCAATGAAGTCGTGATAATAAAACTGGCAATCATTTCATTCTTTCGGCTTAACGCATCGGCCAAGACATTGGCTTTCCCTGGAGTGTATATAATTTCAAAATCGTATGCTGCAAGGAACTCTAGCCAACGTTGCTGCCTCAGATTCAAGTCCTTCTGGGTGAACAGATACTTTAATGACTTGTGATCTATAAACAGTTCAAATCTCTCACCCAGTAGATAATGTCTCCAGATTTTCAAAGTGAATACTATCGCCAATAACTAAAGATCATGAGTGACGTAGTTTTTCTCGTGCGGCTTCAGTTGACGGCTAGCATAAGCGATCACTTGACCTCTTTGCATTAACACTACACCCAGGCCTTCTCTAGAAGCATCTGTCCAGACTTTTAAATCCTGATTGCCATCGATGATGGTTAACACTGGAGCAGTTGTTAATCATAACTTTAGCTCTTCAAAAGCCTTTTCACTTTCTGGAGTTCATTTGAATTTAGAGTGCTTCTTTGTAAGCTTCGTTAAGTGACCAAATATCTTCGAAAAGTTTTTAACGAACTTCCGGTAATAACTAGCCAATCCGAGAAAACTGCGGACTTCCGTAGGAGTACTGGGCTGTTTCCAGTTTTGAATAGCTGTGATTTTGCTTGGATCTACAGCAATTCCTTCTTTCGATACGACGTGGCCCAGAAA
Organism: Allium sativum; assembly: GCA_030737875.1. Lineage (NCBI taxonomy): Eukaryota > Viridiplantae > Streptophyta > Magnoliopsida > Asparagales > Amaryllidaceae > Allium > Allium sativum. The sequence continues at coordinate 558,821,713 of CM060919.1, read as the reverse complement.
TTTCACTTCATCTTGCCAGAATATGCATTTGGATAGTTTGGCTTTTAGAACGTTCCTTCTCAGAATTTCTAGGACCTGTTCCAGATGCTTTTCATGTTCGGCCTTTGATTTAGAGAAGATTCGAATATCATTAATAAAAACCAGAATAAATTTATTCAAAACCCCTCTGAACACTCTATTCATCAGATTGACGAAATAAGCTGGAGCGTTACATAAGCCGAACGGCATTACTAACCACTCGTAGAATAAGTCGGGACCTCTGAGTGCTGTCATTGGAACACACTCTTCGGTAATTCGAAGTTGATGGAAGCCTGTAGCTAGGTCCATCCTTGAGAATACTTGTGCGCCATTTAACCGATCCAACAAATCATCAATCCGTGGCAATGGATATTTATTCTTTATTGTCTGTTTGTTCAGATCACGATAATCCACACAAAGTCATAGTGTACCGTCAGATTTTGGGACAAACACCACTGCTGCACCATAATCAGAGAAACTAGGCCTGATCAGACCCTTCCATACTAGCTGTCTTGTTTGATTGTCTAATTCCTCTTTCTCTTTCAAGGACATTCTTCGAATAGCGTGAACTACCGGCCTTGCATTCGGAGTTAAAGCAATTTTGAAATCTATTTCCCTTTGCGGAGGTAAGCAAACAACTTCTTCAAACACATCCGCATAATTTTTGACGACAAGAATGTCTTTGATGAGGTCAGGAATATTCTCAGTGACTTCAGGGATATTTTCTATTTGGGCTGGAGAAATATCGAGAGCTTCCCAGAAGTCTTTTCTATTAGATTTCTGACCTTCACACGGTATGGTTATATAATTCCCTGACTTAATCCTAGCCCTAACAACTCTCTCGGCGCATCTAACCTCTGCTTCATATTTGGTTAGCCAATCCAATCCCAGAATAAGATCGAATTCATTAAAATTCATGACGATAGAGATATTAGGGAATTTATAGCAGGAAAAAGAGATAGGCACCCCCACAAACCCAACTGAGATCGATAGAACCTCCAACTGGATTTCGGACAGTCATTGGTTCTTTGAGCTTCTTCAATTTCAAATCCAACTTCTTGACTGCACTCTTTGCAATAAAGATTCGTGACGCGCTAGTATCAAACAGTACTTTAACTGGAATGTTCTTGACATTGAGCATGCCTTCTAAAACATCAGCCCTTTCTTGACTAGCTGAGGGCTCGGAAGTTTCCGCTACTTCATTTACTTGAACTACTTCAGGCTTCTTTAAGAGCCAGCAATCCTTTGCAAGATGACCAGTCTGACGGCATTTACTGCAACCTCTTTTCTCTTGGAAATTCTTCTCTGATTTAGATCCACTCTTGATTCGTTCCTTTAGAGATCTGCAACTTATCAAGAGATATCCTTGCTTATTGCAGTTAGAGCATACAGTTGTCGTTACTGATTTCTTCCCAGATTTGGCCCTTTTCCTCTTGGCACTGGGCTTCTTACTGACCTCAGACAATGTACTGGCCTCAGGACGATCAGTTTCAGACTCAATTTTATTACTAGAGCTGACTTCCTCTTCGTACTATAACATACCTTTCTTGTCGAGATCCTCGTACTGGTAAGCCATGTATATCATTTCAGAAAAGGGGAGCTTCACGTTCCTCATTACACTGTTCTGATATTTTCTTTGAAGCCCGCTGATAAATCTCAAATTCTTCCTCTTCGGATTTTCAATTAGATAAGGGGCAAAGTGAGAAAGTTCATTGAATTTGTTATGATATTCGGCAATGGCCATATCTCCTTGTATCAGATAAGAAAATTCATCACATAGCCGTTCAATTGCTTCTGGAGGAGTAAATCTTTCCAGGAAAATCACTTTGAATCTATCCCAGGTGATATCACCTTCTGGATTATCCTTAATAACTGAATCCCACCAGAACAAAGCTTCGTCTTTGAGTGCCCAGGAGGCCAGTAATCTTTTCTGGTCATCCCTCATCTTTAATCCTTCAAAGATTTTCTCAGCCGAACGAATCCAAGCTTGTGTTCTCATAATTGATTCCTCACCTGAGAAGGGTTTTCCACCCAGATTTCTATATTTCATAAATAGAGCTTCTATATCTGGGTCAGTATTACGTCTTCTGTTTCTGGCACTCATTTTCTAGTACTTCTGCAAATAGCAGATCAAGTGTCAGGTCACACAAAAGATATTTCAAAATATAGAGACAAATACTTGAATGTAAATGTGTCTATCTAAGTGTTATTTCATTCTGCTACTCATACTAGGATATTACTGATCCTATTTGTAATGAGTTGCTGTCCTAGAACACTACTGGTTCTATTTCTGACGAGTTCGTTCATATGTTATATTCCATAACTAAGCTTAACCAAAGCTCTGATACCTAGTTGTGACGACCCCATTTCCCGTACAGACGGAGACAAGGGTAATCTTTGGAATATAACACATAAACAGATAATAGCAGAACAGAATTAAATAAATACACCAGATAATGTACAATAGAATACACTGGATAAACGTAATCATCAGAGTTACACAGTATACAGGATCATACTTAGTACAAATACAGTTCTGCTATACATAAATGTCTACAGCGGAAACAAACAAAATATGTACAATAGGAGCTGAACAGCATAAAAAGAGAAAAGTAATAGAATCCATCTTCAGCTCCAGCTATCCCGAAAGAGCCAGCTAAACCGGAATACAAGTCTACCCATGTAGAAAAAGGGGCACCCGAGTTTGAAAGTGAAACAAACTACGAGTCATTAATGGGACTGGTATGAGAAATCTACTTAACACATTTATAATATGGCTAATCACAGGACCACGCCACTTTCATGGAATGGGTTTACTCCATTGGATTGCCAGTGCTTTAAAAACAAATCTTTCTTATAAACATCACAATGCTTTTTATAAAAATGAAGCTATTATAAGACTCAGTTCCCATCACACAATGCAACGCAAACCAGAAGATAGAGTTTTACCTTATAATGGCCAAAATATGATTGATACGAATAAAGCAAAAGCATTTGATATTATTACTAGTGTTTATATGTTTCAAAAACAATTTGAATCATAACTATCAATCATAGGCGGCATGGGTACCATATATCATGTCGCCATATATATATACAATCAAAACCGCATAGTCACGTATTTGGAAATTGGATTTCCATCATGAACCAAGGCAAAAGATAGTCCTTACCGAATTCGCGACTCTCTAGCCCGAGCCACAGGATCAGAACGCATCAACCCTTTAAATCGTCAGTGCCGGTCCACTGATGAGGATTATTATGCCTGTATACTACGTTTCCCCGCCCTTTGGGGCGTAAACGAGCCAACGAATGACTCCATCGGACCCGGATCGTCCGATCAAACCGAGGTGCCTCGCAACAGCAACAACCACATAAGTCGAACTCGACAGGGCATGTAAAACTACTGACGCCACTTCTAGATAGAAAGAAACGCAGGCCCTCCCTGAAGTCCTCTCCCGTTTCTGGTTCATACCGGGGAGTGAGGCTCGCGAATTTACGTTATACACAAAGCTACGCCACACAGGCGGGGCTTTGATCATCACCACAAGACTTTGCTTTTCAACAGAAGCCCTAATCACTGCATCTTAGCATGCCACACAGGCAATTCACACCGTGCAACTGATGGCTATCAATCACACAAAATAAATTCCAATGTCAGTCACACTGTCCATTTGCAAGTCCGTTCGGGGTCTGAATGAAACCGGAGGCACTAAATACCTCGCAAACCCATCGATCACCACGTACGTCTGGACGATCACCACTAATTATTCATATCTCGGGATGCCTCCCAATCAGGAACTCGGTTACCATCCCAAACGAAGTGAAGATCTCCGGTCTTCGACCATCATCTTCATCTTTGATTTCTTATCATCGATTCAGTTATTCAGAATGGGATAAACCCGGTCTTTCTGAGCAACTCGCATATATAATAAACAAGTACAGCACTAACATACATACGCATCATTTCAATTCATTAGTCACTAACCGTCAATCAGTAAGAGAACAATTTCCAAAATATTAACCCCGAAGGCCGAAACCAACATCAGATCAACACCCAGGAAACCATTCGACTTAGCCAACCTTCAGTTAATTTCTAAATTTCACATCCATATCGTTTATAATATTTTATAACGATTTATCGCTATTTTTATTTATTTTAAAATAGCCAATTTATTCAAAACGACACTTCGGGGCATAACGCGACCGTGGCGCTGTTTTTCTTCAGATTTGATTTACACATATCTGAAAATCTAACCGTTGGATCTTCACAAAAATTATATCATTAGAAAGATCTTTTCAAAACGAATCCAACGGTTCCAGTTTCGGGAAGTTCGGACGGTCGGATCTCCCGGTATAATCGTTTGAAATCACGGTTTCAAAATACGAACTGCAGCTCCGTTATTCGATTAAATATAATTATATAATATAATCGATTCTGGCGCTGTTTTTCTTCAGATTTGAATTAAACATTCCAGACAATCCAACCATTGGATTTTTACAAAGTTGGTGCCGTTGGAAAGATATTTCCAAAGCGAACCCAACGGTTGCGATTTCAGGAAAATCCGATGGTCGGATCTCTCGGTATAATCGTTTGAAATCACGGTTTCAAAATACGAACTGCAGCATCGTTATTTGATTAAATATAATTATATATATATATATAATCGATTCTTCGATTTCAAAGCTATATTCTTTTCATACATTTGATAAAAATGATATTTTTATCTAACTGTCTTCTATTTCAACACTTCACTATGTTTAACAATTCATGTATATAATAAAAATGTGATTTTTATTGTAAAACAATTCATTTCAAAACTTTATTATTTTTTATAGTTAATATAGGTGATAAAAATAGGATTTTTATTTTAAAACAATTTATTTCAAAACAAGATTATTTTATACATTTCATACTGATTTAAAAAATGGGATTTTTATTATAAAACAATTTCTTTCAAAATATGAATACCATTCAAAACATGAATTTCAATTCAACGAATGAATATCGATTCAACACATGAAGGTTTTCCATAGTTTATATAAATCGATAAAAAGGTGATTTTTATAATTTAAAACACGAATACCATTCAACACATGAATTTCAATTCAACGAATGAATATTGATTCAACACATGAAGGTTTTCTATAGTTTGTGTATATCAATAAAAATGTGATTTTTATATTTAAAACACGAATACCATTCAACACATGAATTTCTATTCAACGAATGAATATCGACTCAACACATGAAGGTTTTCTATTCAACGAATAAATATAGTTTCAACAATTGAAAATAATTCAAACACATGAATATTATTCAAAATTTCAGCAGCTTAACGGCAGGGTAGTTAAAACCGGGACCGTCCCTAGTACGGCTCCTCGCTCTACCTTAAAACCTCGCGGTTTTTGACAATAGGGAATCATGCATCTAGTTTGCACGCAGGCGGCATATATATATATTTATTTCATTACCACAAACTAATCCTATGTGGTTTCAACCAAATATTTCTCAACCACAAACGGATATTTTTCAACCACAATCGATCAATATCAACCACAAACAATTCCAGTCAACCATTCGCTATCAATCAATTTTCACACCAATCACAACCAATAAATATCGTCCATGGTTTGTGGACGAGGGGCGTGTATATATATATATATATAGCAACTCACTTCTATTTCAACACTTATATAATTTTTACAACGCATATATAACTTATACATCGAACGTACAACTTATATAACGCTTATACAAGAGGTGTACAACGCTTATATAACTCATACATCGACTATATAATTTATACATCGTCGTTTTCCATATTGTTTATAAATTAGAAATCTCACATTGGGTTCCACTCCACCAAAAATAGCAGAAGGCTCAGAAAAATATGCGGTCTCTTCTAGAAGGTAGAAGACGTCCACACGGTCATGATGTTTCTTGTTTCATCGAATTTCGTCAAGAAACAAAAAAGATATGATTTTTCAAAGTTTGCAATGGTTTAAAGGTGTTAAAACTGTTGAAAATATTTATAGCCGTACCTTAGCTGAAAGGTTCAAAACTAGATTTGGATTTATCTCGAAATCCGTGTAGCTATTCGTCGATCGGCCATCGCAGCGTCGAAGGGGGAGGAGAGGTGCTCCTGCACCTCTGACGGCGGCGAGCTCGGTGGTCGGAATCAGGCGGGGCGGCGAAGTGAAGGCGGCGACTTCTCGGCGTCCGTTCTCCCAAAATACACAATGAAAAAATCGAAACCAGGTATGGATTTGAAGATCTCGAGGAGCTCTACAAAATCTTCAACTGGAGGAGGGGCTAATTTTGCGTGGATTGATCGGAAAGTGGACGAGAAGATTTAAAGCAGTTTCCGCCTTCGATCGGGGAGAGAGAAAAAGAGTTTTTCCCTTTTTTATTAAATTCTGATTGGCCGGTGGGTTTTAAAAGGTGTTTTCTGACACGACCACCAATCTAAACCCAACGACTGTCGTCCCCAGCGTTTTACCCCCATTCCGAACACAATGGGATATGTTTCGTAGCCCTATTCGATTGTTTCAGTCAGTTTTCCTTCAAATTAAAATATAAAACATTTAATATTTGATTTGAACGTACATTTCAATTTGCCAGGGCCACAAACTGATTCAAAAAATTCTAGAAAAATAAATCTGGCTATGTTTTGATGATACGGTCCCAAAAAAACTAGTTTCTTCGAATTCTGAGACCGTTTGCAAAAAGGCCCATTTCTGATCGATCCAATTTAACTGTAATTGACCAAAACACGTTTTCCTTTGCCACGCTCACATACTAGCTTCAAAAATTATGAAATTTGAAACCTAGCAATAACTACACATCCTGGATCCAACAAAAGTGGTTTCGTTGAATTCTGAAGTCGTTTGCAAAATGGCCAATTTCACGGGCTATATAAATTCCATAGCGACCTTTCTGAAAATTCATTTGGCCATAACTTTTGCTTTCCACTATGAAACTTCAATTTTTCAGATTCGTCAGAAAGCTATTCACTAACAAATTTAAATATTTTTGGTTTCACTCAAATCCGTTTTGTTTTGCACCCGGTACAGTCCGACAAAGTTTGAATTCAATTTTTGAAACTACAACGCCATTTCAGGCCTTATTTATAATTAGAATTAATCATATTCGTTTTCAAACGTCGATTCAAACTTTCTTTTCATCGCTATTATTTAAAATATTTATTTAAAATATTTAAAATCCATTATTTTAGCCAATTTAAAAATTTTAAATTGGTTCAGATTTTCCGGGTCGTTACAATAATTTACGAATATATGGAAATGGAGATAGGGAAATGAATAATTGAATGGCAAATTAAACTAAAGGGGATCAATGTTGACTGATGATTTTCTCGGTAAGATTTCCATTTGGAAATATGATCGTTGTTTGTACACATGTTTTCCTTTGATAGTTAAATCACCGATTATCGAAGTTTTTGACCATTTCCGTTGTCAATACGGAGAGACCGGGATCAACATTATTATCTAAAAATCACTCCGTATGGGTATTAGCATTGCGAAACAAATATGATGAAGATAATTGAAGATGGAGTAGTGCAAGGGCTGTTCTGACGATCCTGGGTAGAAATTGCCTAAGATGGATTTACATAATAGTGTAATGGATCACGTAAGTTGATCGCTTCAAACGTATTGTAACAACAAGGAATTTTGCTCGATCCGAATCGGTCGCTAAACCAACCCAGACCGTTCGAAACGCTTGATTGTTTCGAGAACACGACAAAATAGAACGCGGACGGAAGGACATTTCATTGTATATTACAACAATTCCATCATAATACAAGAATATACAGAGTATAAATCAATATTACACATTTATCAAATATCATAGATTACAATAAATTACATAGCATCGGAAAATAATACAATACACAACTAGAAGAGATATACGGATACAAAGCTTTCCGGATATCATTCCAGCTGTAAACCAGGATCCTGTGAATATAAATCTGCAAAACCAAAACTACTAGCTGCCCCTGTCAAAATAAGGGCACCCAGAGTTTAGGTTAAAACAATAAACTCCAGGTCAGTCATGTGACTGGTGTGAGAACTAAAACAGTTGTAAATCTTTATTTTAAAGTTAGGTAAATCATGGGACCACGCCGTATAACACGAAACGGGTTTCCTCCCAAGAATACCTGTGCATAAAACAAACAGCGCAATGCTAAATAAAGAAAAATGAAGCTATTATAAGACCCAGTTCCCATCACACAATGCAACGCAAGCCGGAGGATAGGGTTTTTACCTTGTAATAGCCAAGAATGCTTGATACGTTTAAAACAAATCATTTGATACTATTATAAGTGCATAGTGTATAAAACAACTTCAAATCATAAGCATCAATCATAGACGGCATAAGCGCCCCATCCCACTATGTCGCCATACTAGGCTCTACAAATAAAACCGCAAAGTCACGTATTTGAAAATTGGATTTCCATCTATGAACCGAGGCAAAAGATAGTCCTCATCGACTTCAAGACTGTCTAGCCCAAGCCTCAAGGTCAGAGCGCATCGACCCTTGGATCCTCAGGGCCAGTCCACCGATGTGGATTAAACTTAAACCCTGAACATGCGTTTCCCCTCCCTATGGGGCGTAAATGAGCCAACGAATGACTCAACCGGACCCGGATCGTCCGATCAAACCGAGGCGCCTCGCAACAGCAACAACCACATAAGTCAAACTCGTCAGGGCGTGTAAAACCGTTGACGCCACTTCTAGCTAGAAAGAAACGCATGCCCTCCCTGACGTCCTCTCCCGTTTTTGGTTCATACCGGGTGTGAAACTCGCGAATCAAACGTTACACAAAGCTATGCCACAAAGGCCGTGCTTTGATCATCAACCACAAGACTTTGCTTTTCAACATAAGCCTTGATCATTTGCCACTTAGGCATGCCACACAGGCAATTCACTCCATGCGTTTGATATCCACCAATATATAACGCCTGAGCTCGTACGTCTCAGAGAAGGGCTTTAAGCAAGAGAATAAATTCTCCGCCGCCAAACAGATATATATTTAATAGAAATCAGCCACACAGACTAAAATCCAATGTCAGACACACAGTCCATTTACAAGTTCGTTCCGGGTCTGAACGAAACCGGAGGCACCTAGTACCCCGCATTTCCCTCGATCTCCAAGTACGTCTGGACGATCACCAAATGTTTCCATCTTCTTGGGTGTACAGCCCAATCAAGATCATCAGTAATTATCCAAACGACATGAAGACCTCCGGTCTTCAACCATCGTCTTCATCTTCGACTAATCGTCGAATCAGTTATTCAGAATAGGATAAGCCCGGTCTTTCCGAATAACTCACGTATATTTTAAATAAGTGTTACACAAACTCAACATACGCCTCATTCCAATTCATCAGTCACTGACCGTAAATTAGTCAAGAGAATAATTCCCCAAATATTAACCCCGAAGGCCGAAACCAACATCAGATCAATACCCAGAAAACCATCCTGCTAAGCTAACCGACAGTTAGTTTCTAAATTTCACTTTCTTAGGGAAAGGTTCCGATTAATTTGATCAAAGATAAATCCTTTAAATTTACTCTTTAATCTACTTTTGAATATCAGTTCAAACTAGTCGGGATTAACGAACCTTACCGAAGTAATCATTTGTTTTAATTTCCCAATCCCAACCTATTCTTCCCATGAAGTAAAACGGGTCTTACTCCATATCGGTGTTATCGGTAAATTTAATTACCATTTCACGTTTAAATCTAATTAAAGATTTAACTATCGCCTGGAGCAAAACTGGTGATACTCCATTCTCGATCTTTTCAATCTAATTAAAGATCCATTAAAACTCCACTTAGTTTTAATCTTTGACTGGGTTAAAGAATCAATGTCATTTAAAACACGGTTCACGATAAACCCAAAATCACATTCCATTTCAATCAGTCCCTAACCGTAAATTAGCAAATGTGCAATTCCCTAAGTATTAACCCCGAAGGCCGAAACCAACATCAGATCAATACCTCAGAAACCATTCAACTTAACTAATCTCCAGTTAGTTTCTGATTTTCTTAACTCCTTTAGGTCTAAGAACAGTATTATCGAAGATACCGTTCACGACAACCCAACATCACGTTCGATTAATTATCGAGTTAAAGAACAAGTGTTATTTAAAACACTGTTCACGATAAACCCAAAAATCAATACCAATTCAATTCCAATTAAATATCATTAAATCGGTACACTTCATTAAATCTAAATAAAAAGATTTAATCTTTTTCTCAACTGGGTTTAAGAACAGTGTTAATGAAGACACCATTCACGACAAACCCAAATCACATTTGATATTAAATACAAGGCTCTGAATAGAAAATATATCGGCTTATATTCAATATCAAATTCTACGACCAACAAATATCGTATTGGAAATAACGATATAAATATCTTTCAAATTTCCATAACAATATCTGTATAATCACGAAATCCAACATTGAGATAATCCAAAGACAATTTCGATTCAAATCCATTCCAATTCAATTATTGGAAATTTTGGTTACTTTTAAAACCCTTTTCAAATTCAATTTATTTATTTAAAAATAAATAGAATTTTAATTCTAGTTCAAAACTGGTTCATTTCGATAAAAATATATTTTTATCTTTTCAAATATGGAGTTTTTCATCCTAATTTTTACCAAATCATTTCTTATGATTTTACACAAATTATTGCTAATTTTAATAATTTTATCAATGCCCGTACAGTCGATTTCCATCAACGGCCATCGAACTGCACTTATAGAGACCTTTTCCAAATTTGATTTGGACAAAATTCCAAATCCAATCGTTAGATCTCTAATTTCTAACATTCATTGGAAAGCTCTTTTCGATACGAACCCAACGGTTCCGATTTCAGGAGAATCCAACGGTCGGATCTCCCGTAATATCCGTTCGAAGTCAATGGTCGAAATTCGCGAACTACAGCAGTGCGGCGCGTTCTATTCAGGCCATTATATTATATATATAATATATACTTCATCGATTTCCTTTTAAAACGTATTATATAAATCATTTTAAATTCGTTTTCAAAACGATTTCAATTTCTTTTCAAATTCAAGTCAAAATTGAATTTTTTTCCTTATAAATTCAATTTAAATTCATTTCAAATTGATTTCAATTCAAATTGATTTCAATTCAAATTGATTTCTAATTCAATTTCAATTCAATTTCAATTCGAATTCATTTATATTCAATTTCAATTCGAATTCATTTATATTCAATTTCAATTCGAATTTGTTTTATATTCAATTCGAATTCATTTATATTCAATTTCAATTCGAATTCATTTCTTTTCAATTTAATTCGAATTTAAATTCTTGTCAAAATATCAGATTTTGAAATTACTTTCGATATTCATTATAAAATGAATAAAATCGATATAAATATCGTTCATGTCAAAATGGCGTCAATCTAATCCACACGGCTTCATATATTTCTATTTTCAAATATTCTAATTCAAATATTTCCATTCGAATATTTCTTTTCAAATATTTTATTTCAAATTTGGAATGAGGCCCAATCAATTACCATATAATGTTAATTATATGGATTTTCTACCACACATATATAACAGCAACGATAAATCATCAACCATCATCCAAAGTGCGTTTTACACTGCATAAGCATCAAATATGAATATTCAACGCTTATAACAGTCTGTCAATCAAACGATCGACATATAACTAATTATTGGGATTAGTGTATGTCATATATCACCCCAATACCCGTGTGGGGTTTTCAAACAATCAAACACAGATTTTATTTGTTCAGTTGGGCGATGTGTAAAATTTATCGTCCCAATCAATATCAGTCAAATGTGTGTATATAAACAAATCTTCCGACTTGTTTATATTTATTTATTTCATTTCATACACACGTTAAAAATTCTATTTTTAACTATAAAATATTTTCCATTATAAAATATTTTGTTTCAACTATATAAATATTTTATTTCATTTCACATCACATCACACAATCAACAACACATCAAAATCAAACAAACAAGCATACAAGCCGTCCATGGTCTGTGGATGACGGGTGTCGGGTGCTACTAAACACCATCTGCATCCTAGTATATATTTCAACAAAAAATAAATTTAAAAGTGAGAAATTCTCATAGAGGGTTCCACTCCGCCGTGCTTTGCTTTTGAACTGCTGAACATCTGGATTCCTTGAAATTTCTATGCAGTTCTTTTCACGTTGTTCATAATAAAAATTATATTTTTATCGCTTCATTCAATAAATAAAAATCATATTTTTATCTCTACTTCATATATATTTTACAACGCTTCTTTCTACATAAAAATTATATTTCTATATTTAAAAATCATATTTTTACTTCATTAAAAAATCATATTTTTATTTCGCTACATCTGTAAAGATAATATTTTTATATTCTCTATTATATAGAAATCATATTTTTACTATCTCTATTATATATATAAAAATGTATATATATATATATTTCTCTACATCTTTACCAAAGTTAAAAATATAAACTTTCTATTAATAAGAATAAACTTTTCCCTATATACAAATAATCAGATTTTATAACTAAATAATAATTATAAAAACTCAACTTTGTATGTATAAGCACAAATCCTACCCCTATCATGATTCTCATCGAATAAAATCCTATTTTTATCATTAAAAATCATCAAAACTTACGTTTTGCGGTCGGAAAAGGGAGAAGGAGGGGTTGAGGTGGTGCCGGAGCTCGCAGGCGGTCGGTGGCATCGACTGTGGTGGTGGCGGCTGCTCTCACGAGGGGCGTGGCTGTTAGGGCACGGGTTTTAGGGTTTTGGTTGAAGGGGAGAGGGAGGAGGGCTGCGTCGGCTGTAGGGGAGGGTGGTGGCGGATCGGGTGGCGATGGGGGTGGCGGAGACGAGGGGGCGACGGGGTTCAGGAGCGATCAACGATTTGAGTTCCCCCCCTTTTTTATTTTATTTCGTTCAACTGAAGTGAACGTGGGGAGAGGGGTGTTATGTAAATTTATTTTATTATTTAATTTTCCAAAGAGGGTTGACTTTCTATTTGAGTTCGAAATGGGACCCAACGACTGTCGTCCCTAGCGTATTACCCCCATTCCGAACACAATGGGATATGTATCATAGGACAATTCGACTGTTTGAATCAGTTTCCATTTAAATTGAAACATAAATCTATATATATATTCAATTTGAACGTACATTTCAAATTACCGGGGTCACGTACAGTTTCTAAAAATTCTCGAAAAATATCTTGTAGCTTCGTATTGATGATACGATCCTAACAAAACTAATTTCGTCAAATTCCGAGACCGTTTGAAAAATGGCCATTTTCAGGTCGATCGAAATTGACAAAAACACGTTTTCCTTTGCCACGCTCACATATTGGTTCGAAAAATTATGAATTTTGAAACCTAGCAATAACTTGACATCACAGATCCAACAAAAGTGGTTTCGTCGAAATCCGAGGTCATTTGCAAAATTTCAATTTTTAAGGGCCAGAATTCCATAGCGACTATTCTGAAATTTCAACTGGACATATCTTTTTGTCCCCGCTATGAAATTTCGATTTTTCGGATTCGTTGGAAAGATATTCACAAATAGATTCTAATATTTTTGGTTTCACTAAAATACGGTTTATTTTACACCCGGTATGTTCATTTGAAGTTTGAAATCGAATTATCGAACTACCGCGCCATTTTCAATTCCTGTTATAATTATAAATAATTATTTATATTCTAACGACGATCGATATAAATATATTTGCTCGAATTCTATTCAAAATAAATTTCTCGTTGTTATTATTTAAAATAATTCATTTTAAATATTCAAAATTCGCTTAAATTGCCAAAATAAAATTTTTAAATTAGCTCGGATTTCCGGGTTATTACACGTATCCACGTTTGGTGGTGGAGAAATTTGTTTCTCTTAGCTTTATATCAGTGGTATTTTTGTGGAAATCAATTTGGGATTTGGCGGGTATGACGATGTGGCATTCAAAGTAAATGAATGTATGATCTGTCAAAAGATACGTTATAACCTCAAGCCTCATCAACCGGGAAATGACAAAAATCAGGCAGGCAGCATGGCTATGTGGGTCGCCCTCATTAGGGTGTATTGTCACCATCTAGAGAATATTCATATTTGTTACTTCTTTTCGCTTCTGTATCTCCCGGGAATGGTGATGTTGCTAGTAATCGTAGCTGACAATATATTTGATACACTCAAGAGAAATGATTGGTCAGTCATGTGTGGGCCCGGTTGCAAGACATTCTTGTTGAACCCAGTGTATTCCTCTCAAGAGATACACTATCGGCAGGTGGTTCCATACCTTGTCATAGTCGGAATCCAATCTCCAATAACCTCCTGCGGTTTTGATTGTGTACTATATATATGTGGAGAGTGAGATACAAGCGTTCTGCTAGATTGTTAATTACTTGTGATTAGACATTATTATAATATCAAAAATATATTGATTTTGAAAAAAAATTGGGTTATCGTAAGGTAAAAACCATTCATGTTTATGTGTGGATCGGTCTTACGATTATAATTTCTTTTGAAAAAGATTTTTCAAAGTTAAACCAAGTGGTTGGAGTTTACTCACACCAGTCCCATGACTGACCCAGATTTTATTTTGTATTGTTTTATCCTAAACTTTTGGGTGCCACAAATTTGTACGGGCAGTCAAGTAGTTCTGGTATTTCCAGATATTCATGGAGATGCTGGAGCAGGAGGTTTCAGGATTTTATAGCTATTGTTTATTTTCGCTCTGATGTAGGTATTGTACTCTAATATACAAAATACAGACTTGTGTTTCAATTTTACTTTGTATACTATATTTTATTCATTCTGCTATGAGATTCGTGTTACTCTGATGTTGTTATGTTCTTCTTCTTCTATTCTAATTTTCTATCTTATCTATTCTCACCCTCTAACTTCTTTCTATTAACTATCCAGTATTTCCGATGTCTGAATAGTCGACATCGGTTATAAATGTCAATTTTCTGGGTCAAAAATCCTGGGACATTACAGTGGTATTAGAGCTGAAGGTTAAGTAATTACCTTGGCCCTGTGGCGTGACTCTGTAGAGATGGGGTTAATAATGCCCTAGATTGAGTTTGATTGAATATATATGAGTGAACGTCTTTATTAAAATTGTTTTATATTGTGGAGATTTATTGGTTGAGTAGTTTGTGAATTCTGGTCGATCAGTTTGATACACTATATCGATAGGGGTTACTAAACACTTGAATATGATAAACCGACACAGTATGTTTTGAAAAGTGGGTAAATGAAATAATTTTACCCAAAATTATATTTTGATATAGAAGAAAGTATAGATATTGGAAATATTGTAGTATATTGGATGTGTTGGTTGTTATTATAATCAGATAAGGTTATAATTGAAATGGTTATGTAAATAACCAATCAGGATTCATATAAGTTTAAAATGTGGAATCAGATGGATTAAATCCGAAATTAAATCAGGATTGGAATTAAAATTCTGGAAGTTTGAAAAAGTGTTTAAATTTGAATTTGAGTTAAGCATATGAGAATTTAAAAATCCTAGGATATTTTAAATTTTTTTACAAACAATGGGAGGATATTTTGAAACAATTTCAAAATAGAAATGTTTAAGAATAGTTTTGGAAAGACATAGTATTGAACTCACTTTGATCGCTGGGAAATAATTTTGACAATTTTGGCCACATCATCAATGTTCATTTTCGAGTTCTAAGGGATGGATTACTACCAAAGATATTGTTTTAAGAAATGTTTTGAAAAAAGAAAAAAAAAACAAGTTGTTTTGATCTCAAAAGGGAAATATTTGATTTTCGATATGGTAAACTGTTTAATTTTCCCAGGGAAAGATTGTTGAATTAAAACCCAGTTAAGTGAAAATTATATTGAAATAAAATGATATCAGGAAAAGTTGGATTCTTGAATAAAATTGAATCTATGTGAATTGAGTTGATTTTTGAAATAAAAATCGGAATTGAATTATGAGATAAAGATAACTGATTAGTGAAATTAACCAGTTAATGAAATATATGGATGGAACTTAACAAGGTTAAATATATTGGATTGATGAGTTAGGAGTTTGGAATCAAGAATGGAACTTTGGTTTGAAATAGAATTTGGCTTGGATACGTGAATGATTTGGGTTTGAGGATAAAATTGGCAATTGATTGGTATAAATGGATATATGATCAGGAGGTATTGAGTAGAAGCAAGTGCAAGAAATAAAATGGTATGTTCAACAAAAAGGTACATGTTTTTTTTATATGAGTTTGGTGATTTATAAGCTGATTTGGCTGTTTGATTTTCTTTTGGGTTGGAGAAGGCCTAGTGAGGCGAGTTGTAGTTGTACCGATTGAGCCGTACAAAGGAAGTGCTGGCGATTTTTTTTTTTTTGAAAATTTCGGGTGTTAGAAATTTTTTAGAATTTTTGAAAATTTTCAGTTATAGAAATGAAGTAACAATTTAATTGAAATAAACTAATTAAGTTGAAACTGAAATTAAAAAAGTAAACGAATAATTTTAAACCAGTTAATAGGGCTATTCTCTACCTTAGCAATTTCGAGGACGAAATTATTTTATGGGGGGAAGAATGTAACATCCCGTATTTTTATGGTATAATAATTAATTTATTTAATTGTTTAAATAGTGATTTAGAGATTTAAATGGTCGTTTAATTAAATAATATTGAATATTTAATTAATATAATTAATAGAGTAATTTATTTAATTTCTGAAATAATCCGAAATAGTTGAATTGACAATATTGTGTGAATTGGACAACTTAAAATATATAATTCAGTTTAGAATTGAATTATATTAACGAATTTATTTATAAATGTCAGCTGAACCTATAATTTATATTATAATTATAATCGAGCTTGAAATGACGCAGCATTTCATAATTTGGCGATTCAAAATTTAAACGAATATACAGAATCCGTTTTATGCCGGATTTCTGTGAAACAAGAAACTTCGAAGCTGGTGAACTATATTTTTCTAATAGAAGAGAAAAATCGAGATTTCGTCATGTAGAATATGAGTTATGTCCAAATCAAATGTTCGAAAAGTCGCTATGGAATTCGTTTATAATTTATAACGATTTATTTATATTATAAATGGATTTTTATATATAAATCGAATATCGATATAATCTGGAATTTTGAAATTTCAAGTGATAAGTCCCGATATATTTATTTTAGGGCTGTATGATATTCTGTGTGAATATATATGACAATATTTATTTTTAAATATTTAATTTAATTATTTTTAAATATATTAATATTTAAATGAGTTATTTAGAGCTTTAAAAATAGTCAGTTTTGCTAACGAACTATATTTTCAACGAAACTAATTTTGTTGGATCCGGAATATTAAATTATTGTTAGATTTCAATTTTTGTGATTTTTGGAGTCAGTATGTGGCCGTACGGAATTTTAATATGAAAAATAGTTAATATTCTAACTTTAAAAATACGTTGTGTGAGCAAACGGATTTGGAATTTGACGAAACCAGTTTCATTGGGTCTGTAATGTCGAACTGTAGCTATATCTCCATTTTCATCAAATTTGGATATCGTTTGTGGTCATAGGGATTTTTAAACAACGAATATGAGCAACGGTAGCATAAATATTAATATAAAAATCGAAAATAAAATTACATACCCTATCCTATAAATACACTATCAACATTCCCTTACCCTTATCATTTTTCATCAATGGTCAAGCTTGTGCCGCCGCCAGTTCTTCTCCAAAATCTAGAAAATCCACCTTTGCAAATTTATATAAAATCATAAAAAAGTTTATAAATCATTAAACTTATGTAATTCAATTGCTGGAATTTTCCTCTTCTACCTCATATATATTTTAGAGTGTTCGAACTAACTATGGTTCGCTAGAAAATTTTATACAATAAATTAGGGCTGGTAGATTCTTGAATTTGGGTTTGCAATCGATGGAACAAATGTTGTTTTTGGATTCGGTGGATAGAATAGTATGTCATTGGATTTTCTGGGAAGTTTTGATAAAAAAAGGTTCAATTACCAAACGGTTCATGCGCGAGACGCTGGACAACGGATTTCAGAAGAGGGGTGAGAGTTTGGCATTAGTAGTACCATTGCTAGAGATTTTGATGACAAGAATTTTGGTAATATCGGTTTGGTGAATGATAGCTTGGTGAGGGAGTGTGACCTAGGGAAAACACGACCATTGCAGTGTAAGGGTGATATCGCGGTTTTACAAGGAGCAGTGTACACTGGTATTCGACGCATTTCAAAAGGGTAGTGTGAGTTCAATGTTTCCGGTTTGGAGATGGAGTATTTCGAAAGAGAAGAGTGATGGTGCCTTTGGTTTCTAAAACCGTGGAGAGTTGAGGTCGGAAGATGGACGAAAAGGTTAGGAAATGGAGCTCGAAGTTACTGGAGGAGCAGTTTTCATAATATTGGGGAAGAAAGGTGAAACGGGTATGGATTTGGGCCGGGTTTGATAAGGTATGGCCCATTCAAATAAAAATAGTTTAGTTTTAAATTAGAATAAGGTATACCCACTTGTAAATACTGCAACTTTGTCATACTTGATCGAAATTCAGCGAAACATGTTCCGTTGGGGTCGCATGGACGGAAGCTATACATGGAACCGATTGGAAGTGAATTGAAGCTCATTACAATTTATAGCAAAATAAATTGTCTGTCAGAATCAACTAACAATTATCGTAATTTAACGATGATCGTCCAAGGTGAGTAGAACTCACTAACTCTACCAGTTTATTTTTTATAAATATAATCTAGTGTTGATAAATGATGATTGATTGCTGTGTGATAATTGTTTAGTTGAATTGCTGATTTAGTGGTTGAAATTAATGATAACGATATATATATCGTTAGTTAAATATATATTCTTTTGATCAGACTATTTCATATTGAAATGAATTTGATGTTAATTATATTGTTTAACATCTGTGGATGCAGGGAAATAGGTTGGAGAATCCGACTGGATTCCTCAATATCTATAATATTGTTTTTTCATATATTATGATATATGATGTGGTATATAATCTGTTATTTATTATGTGTGTTTGGATGATGATTGATCCTTTTGATTTGGTATTTTAACACCATAACTGATATTGGAACGTAAAAGGGAATTTTCAAAGTGTATTTTGAAAATGAAATATTTATATAAAACCAATGGATTTTATATAAAAGGAAATATTTATATGAAATAAATAGAATTATTATAGATAATATTTTGGAAAATAAATATAATTAGAAAAGTGTGACAACAAGGAATTTCGCTTGATCTGAATTGATCGCTAAACCAACCTAGACCGTTCGAATCCCCTGATTGTTTTGAGAACACAACAAATTGGAATATAAATAGAAGAACATTTCATTGTTTATTACAACAATTCCCATTAGAGTACAAGAATATCAAAGAGTATGAATCAATATTACACATTTGATAAATATCAGAGATTTTAATTACATACATAGCAGCGGGAAAAAAATACAAAGCACAACTAAAAGAAATACACGGATACAGAGCTTTTCGAGTATCGTTCCAGTCTGTAAATCAGGATCCTGTGAATATAAATCTGCAAAACCAAAACTACTAGCTGCCCGTGTGGAAAATAAGGGCATCCAGAGTTTAGGTTAAAACAATAAACTCCAGGTCAGTCATGTGACTGGCGTGAGAATTCAAACAGTTATTAATCTTTATTTTTAAAGTTAGGTAAATCAAGGGACCACGCCGTATAACACGGAACGGGTTTCCTCCCAAGAATACCAGTGCAGAAAACAAACAGCGCAATGCTAAATAAAGAAAAATGAAGCTATTATAAGACCCAGGTCCCATCACACATTGCAACGCAAGTCGGAGGATAGGGATTTACCTTATAATAGCCAAAGAATGCTTGATACGCTAAATTTCATCTTTTATGTGTATAGTGTCAAAACAATTTCAATCATAGGCGGCATGGGTACCATATATATAACAACCCGAAATTTTGGGTCCAACTTAAAAATTTTATTTTAGAAATTACGTTAGAATTTAGAAAAAGGAAAAAAAGGTTTTAACAGTAGAAAATGTCCGTTTGTTTAATATTAAACATTTACATGTTAGAAGTTTGTTAGGTATTAACATTTAAATGCAAACATTCATTTCTAAAAATAATATTTAATCATGTAGTGTTAGTTTTAATTTCTAACAATTAGCATTAACCATGCATTCATTATCATTCCTCCCTTTTGCTTTTTCCTTGTTATTATTTTCTTCACAAACAAAACACCTATATATATATATCTTCTATTTATTCTTTCCAACCCATTGAATATGTCACTTAAATTTTGATATTTAATGTTATGTGTTTTGAAATTTAATGGGACACACAACTTTCTAACAATCAGCATCAGACAATAAATCATACATTCATTCCTTTCCATTTATTCTTTCTCCCTCTTTGTAATTTACTTTCGAAATTTGAATAAAAATATATATAATTAATAAATAGCGTGGTCCCATCACGCCTAGATCTATTTAAATCCTTGGTAACCTACTATATTGTAATAGACACATTAGGGGAATGAAACTAATGAAATTTAAAAACAGTATTAATATATATATATATATATACTAATGGTATACATTTAAAACATTGCTTACAAAAAAAACTATATATTTAGCAAATGCTACATATATGAATGATAGAATTGAAGTATGATTAATTGACTACATGTTAAACTTCTAACTAATTGACTACATGCTATATATACTAATGGTATGCATTTAGAACATTTCCATGAAGAGAGTAATTAATTGCCATGAAGAGA
Source organism: Allium sativum (assembly GCA_030737875.1). NCBI lineage: Eukaryota > Viridiplantae > Streptophyta > Magnoliopsida > Asparagales > Amaryllidaceae > Allium > Allium sativum. The sequence continues at coordinate 558,800,812 of CM060919.1, read as the reverse complement.
TTAATAGACTGAATTAAATCGGGCCTTTTTGTTAATTTAAGGATTTAATAATTTAATATTATAAATATATTAGAATACACAAACCCTAAGCCTAGTATACAACAGTAGCCGCCACCTTCATGAACCAATGGCCACCACATTCCAACATTCAAATTCAAAATTCTCCTAATCTACAGCAAATTAAAACACGAATTCCATATAAGGATTGAAGAGATTCATATACTCTTTAATATGGGTGAAAGGGGATTTCGAGTACAACGAGGAAGGAGCCGTGAGGAGCTCAGACATGGACGGAGGTCGTGGTGCAGTTAGATCCGAGGCAAGTGCCTCGTAACTCACGCGAAGTGGAACCCTGGAAGAGGAGCACGATGGGTTGTGTACATCGCTGAAGGAAGAAGAAAGAAAAAAAAGAGGCGGTCGTGACTTATTCTTTTTAAAACCATTGAAATCAGATGCTATGGAACCGTCTTGGCCTGATCTACGTGATGGAACAAATCAGAGCAGAAACAGAGCGCGTTGGAAAATCAGACAAATCGAAATTCAAACCAATGTGAGATTTCTTAATTTATAATTAAAAATAAATTGTTATGCATTGAATATCATTATTTATTCGCTGCTAAGATTTCTATTACTTTGTGGTACGTGATTTGAATTTATTGATGATGTTGTGGTGATTTGTTTAATTGAATCGAATAATGGAATGGTAGAAATTTGTGATCAAAGAAACATTCAATTTTGATTTGTTATGTTTAGAATATAATTGTTATACAAATAAAAATACCATTTTTATTTTTCATGATTGAAAACTAGAATTAGATGCAAAATAAAAATATTCTTTTTATGTGCTATGTTAAAATTAGAATTGTGTACAAATAAATATTAACATTTATTTGTCATGTTAAAGATTAAGATTTGTGAACAAATAAATATTCACATTTATTTGTTACATTAAAAATTGAAATTTGTGAATAAATAAATATTCACACCTATTTGTTATATTAAATATTGAAATGGTGCACAAACAAAAATATTCAATTTATTTGTTAAAATAGAAAATTTTGTAAAAATAAAAATACTCATTTGTATTTTGTTATGTTAACATAGAAATGTTAGAATTGTGAGACGATAAAAATATTTTTTTTATCGTAACATATGAAACATAGAATTAGTAGAATTGTCATGTTAATATAAAATGCCATTTATGTCAGAATTGAAATGTCAGTTATGTTAGATTAGAAATACAAGAATAATATGTTTCTTCATGTTTTGATAGATAAAAAACTGAAATGACATGTTAGCTTAAAATTATCAATTTTAGATAAAAATGACATGTTAATTTTAAATTATCATGTTAGACAAAAATGACATGTTATGTGAGATCCAGTTACTTCCCCGTTTAGGAAAGAGCGGATACTTTGAGAACAACACACAAATGAACGCAGACGGAAGAACATTTCATTGTTATTACAACAATTCCATCAGAATACAAGAATATACAGAGTATAAATGAATAAATTACATTCGATAAATATCAGAGATTACAATAAATTTCATAGTAGCGGAAAATAATACAAAGCACAACTGAAGGTGATATACGGATACAGAACTTTCCGGATATCATTCCAGCTGTGAACCAGGATCCTGTGAATATAAATCTGCAAAACCAAAACTACTAGCTGCCCGTGTCGAAAATAAGGGCACCCAGAGTTTAGGTTAAAACGATAAACTCCAGGTCAGTCATGTGACTGGTGTGAGAACTAAAACAGTTATTTAAAACTTTACTTTAAAAGAGAGTAATTCAAGGGACCACGCCGTATAACACAGAACGGGTTTCCTCCCAAGAATAACAGTGCATAGAATAAACAATGCAATGCTTTTTCAAAAAATGAAGCCATTATAAGACCCAGGTCCCATCACACAATGCAACGCAAGCCGGAGGATAGGGTTTTCCCTCATAATAGCCAAACATGCTTGGTACGTTTTAAAACAAATCATTTGATACTATAATAAGTGTATAGTGTCAAAACAATTTCAATCATAAATATAAATCATAGACGGCATGGGTACCATATATCATGTCGCCATACTAGTTCTACAATTAAAACCGCAATACACGTATTGGAAATTGGGTTTCCGTCATGAGTCGAGGTAAGGGGCAAGCTCCTCTCTGCTTTCGAGACACTCTAGCAAATGTCTTAGGACTACACACTCTGGGCAATCCTGGATCTTCAGGGCCGATCCTCACTTACGTTAGAGGATTAATTATGCCTGAACACATGTTTCCCGGTCCTTACAGACCTAAAATCGAGGCACCTCATCCAACTACCACATAGGTGAAAAGTATATAAATGTCAGGGCTGGTAAGTCACTGACACTACCAAAGCTAGAAAAAAACGTCGTGCTCTCCCTGCAGCCCGTATCCCTTTTTGACTAATACCGAGGTGCGAGGCTCGCGAATTCACATTATACACAAAGCTGCCACGTAGGCCGTGCTTTGATCATCAACCACAAGACTTTGCTTTTCAACAGAAGCCTTGATCCATACAACTCAGCATGCCACACAGGCAATTCATGCCATGCGATTGATATCTATCGATATATAACCTCTAAGCTCGTACGTCTCAGAGAAGGGCGTTAAGCAAGAGAATAAATTCTCCGCCGCCAAATAGATATATATATATTTAACATAAATCAATCAACACAGAATAAAATCCAATGTCAGACACACAATCCATTTACAAGTCCGTTCTGGGTTTGAACGAAACTGGAGGCACTTTCCTCGCATATCCATCCATCTCCAAGTACGTCTGGACGACCACCAACTATTTCCATCCTCTTGGGTGTACAGCCCAATCAGGATCATCAGTAATCATCCAAACGATGTGAAGACTTCCGGTCTTCGACCACCGTCTTCATCTTTGACTTATCGTCGAATCGGTTATTCAGAATGAGTATAAACCCGGCCTTTCCGAACAACCCGCGTATATTAAAAACAAATGTTACACAAACACAACATACGCCTCATTCCAATTCATTAGTCACTAACCGTAAATCAACAAGAGAACAATTTCCCAAATATTAACCCCGAAGGCCGAAACCAACATCAGATCAATACCCAGGAAACCATTCTTCTTAGCTAACCTACAGCTAGTTTCTAAATTCCACATTCTTAGGGAAAGGTTCCCGTTAATTTTATCCAAGATAAATTCTTTAAAATTTATCCTTTAATCTTCCTTTGGATGTCGTTTCAAACCAAATTATGGTTTTTCAAACTAGTCGGGATTAGTGAACCACACCGAAGTAATTATTTATTTTATTTCCCAATCCCAACCTATTCATCCCATGAAGCAAAACTGGTAATACTCCATATCTAACACCACAGTATTATCAGTAAAATTAATTACCATTTCACGTTCAAATCTAACTAAATATTTAACTATCGCTTTGGAGCAAAACTGGAAATACTCCATTCTCGCTCAATTTCTAAATTTGATAATTTAGATTATCAATTCACATTTCAATCTAATTGCAGATTCATTAAAACTCCTTTTACTGGGTTAAAGAACTAATGCCTTTTAAAACACAGTTCACGTAAACCCAAATCACATTCTATTTATTATCGGGTTAAAGAACTAGTGTTATTTAAAACACTGTTCACGATAAACCCACAAATCAATTCGACTAAAACCCATTTCAAATCCAGTTTATTTATTTAAAAATAAACGGGTTTAATTTTAGTTCAAAACTAGTTCATTTCCATAAAAAAATCTATTTTTATCGTTTCAAATATGGAGTTTTTCATCTCAATTTTTCCCAAATCATTTCTTATGATTTTACACCAATTATTACTATTTTTAATAATTTTATCAAGGCCCGTACAGTCGATTTCCATCAACGGCCATCAAACTGCACTTACAGCGACCTTTTGCAAATTTGATTTGGATGTATCTCCAAATCCAACCGTTAGATTTCAAATTTCTAATATTCGTTAGAAAGCTCTTTTCGATACGAACCCAACGGTTCTGGTTTTAGGAGAATCCGACAGTCGGATCTCCCATAATGTCCTTTTGAAATAAATGGTCGAAATTCACGAACTGCCGCGGCGCGGCGCGTTCTATTCAGGCCATTATATTATATATATAATATATATAATATATATTTTGTCGATTCCTTTTTAAAACGAATTTTATAAATCATTTTAAATTCGTTTCAAAAACAATTTCAACTTCCATTTCAATTCAAATCAAAATTGAATTTTTTCCTTATAAATTCGTTTTAAAATTCATTTCTATTTGATTTCAATTCAATTCAAATTCGTTATATATTCAATTCAAATTCGTTTTCTATTCAATTCAAATTTGTTTTCTATTCAATTCAAATTCAAATTTGTTTCCTATTCAATTCAATTCAAATTCATTTTCTATTCAATTCAAATTCAAATTCGTTTTCTATTCAATTCAATTCAAATTCGTTATATATTCAATTCAAATTCAAATTCGTTATATATTCAATTCAAATTAATTCAAATTCGTTTTCTATTCAATCCAAATCAAATTCGTTATATATTCAATTCAAATTAGTTCAAATTCGTTTTCTATTCAATTCAATTCATTTTCTAATTCAAAAACGAATATAAATATCGTTCGCGTCAAAATAGCGCATCTCTAATCAACACGGCTTTATATATTTCAATAGTCCTGTTATTCTATTCAACAAATGAATATTTATTCTATTCAATACGTGAATCCATATTTTTGTCAACACATGACTAATCTCAACGAATGAGTACTGTCCACGTGTGACTATTTTTGTTATTTAATATATTTTATAAAAATTATGGTATCTATCGTTTGATTTCAAATTAGACTCCAACCGTAAACTAGTAAGAGAACGATTCCCTGAATATTAACCCCGAACGCCGAGACCAACATCAGATCAATATTCAGGAGACCACTCATCTCATCTATTTTCCAGTTAGTTTCTAATTTTATATATGATAAAGATGTAGATTTTATTGTTAAAATATTTCGTTCAACACATGACTAATCTCAACGGATGAGTACAGTCAACACATGAACCTTTATTTTATAGTATTCTTTATCTTCTAAATTGGAATGAGGCCCAATCAATTACTATATAATGTTAATTATATGGATTCCACACAACACATGTATATAATAGCAACGATAAATAATCAACCATCATCCAAAGTGCACTACACTGTATAAGCATCAAATATAGATATTTAACGCTTATAACAGCCTGTCAATCAATCGATCGACATACAAATAATTATTGGGATTAGTGTATGTCGTAATTTATCCCAATACCCGTGTGGGGTTTCAAATCAACAAACACATATTTTATTTGTGCAGTTGGGCGATGTGTAAAATTTATCGATCCAATCAATATCAGTCAAATCAGTGTATATAAACAAATCGGCCGATTTGTTTATAAATATTTATTTATTCACTTTCACGTTAAAAATTATATTTTTAACGATAAATATTTTATTTTTAACACATGAATTTTTATTCAGTTCATTTACAAAATAAAAATGATATTTTTATTTTTCTAACTTATTTTAGAAAATTTCGGCGGCATAACGGCACGATACTAGAAACGGGACAAGGCCTAGCCTTATCCCCGGTCTAGTGAAGGCCCACGCCATTCACACATCAATCAAATCAATTTAATTTCACCAAACAATTCAATTCAACCCAAATAATCTAACCAACTACACAGCCAAACAAACAAGTCCATGGTCTGTGGACGATTGTGTCGGGTGCTACTAAACACCGTCTGCATCCTAGTATGTATATAAATAGAAAAAGAGATTGAAGAGTGAGAAATTCTCACCAATAGCTATCCAATTCCACGACACTTCATTTATAGAAATCTTCATCGTTCTCGCCTTTTTGTCACCTTCGTTGCCCGTATTCTCTACATATGTAAAAATTGAATTTTTACTTTGCTATTCAATATATAAAAATGGAATTTTTTACTTCGCTATTCAATATATAAAAATCGAATTTTTACTTCACTGTTCAATATATAAAAATCAAATTTTTACTTCGCTATTCAATATATAAAAATCGAATTTTTACTTCGCTATTCAATATATAAAAATCGAATTTTTTTCTTTGCTATTCAATATATAAAAATCGAATTTTTATAATCGCCACTATATAAAGATCGAATTTTTATTTTCATTCCTTCATGATAAAAATAAAGTTCATATTTTTATTTCACTTCCTATACTATAAAGATTACATTTTTAACCTTTCTATATTATAAAAATTATATTTTTAACCTTTCTGTATTATAAAAATTATATTTTTAACCTTTCTGTATTATAAAAATTATATTTTTAACCTTTCTGTATTATAAAAATTATATTTTTAATTCTCTACATATATAAAAATCACATTTTTATATTCTCTACATTATAAAAATCATCTTTTTATTCTCGCTACTATATAAAGATCATATCTTTATTTTATTTACAGGTGAAGTTTCTTATATTTTCAAAGGCGAGGTTTTTCTGTTTTCTTTCTAGTAAAAATCATATTTTTTTAACAAAGAGAAATCATATATTTTTTGTTTTTAAAAATCACTACATTTTACTAACAAAAACCTATCTTCCTACTAACAAAAATCTTTCCTTTCTTCCATTAACATATAAATTCAATTTTTGATTCTCTAATCATATAAGAATCAGTTTTTAAAACGAAGGAAATAAATAGAACTCAAATTTAGGACTTACATTGATATCGAAGGAGAGAGGGGGGGTGTCGCTGTTCCAAAGGAGGAAGAGAGGAAGGGAATGGCGGAGATGATCAGTGAGAGGGGAGAGGCGATCGGAGCAGGGGTGCGGTGGTCGGTTCTGGGTCTGGGGGATATTAGGGCTTCGCAGTTTTAGGGATAAAGGAGGAGGAGGCACCGTTGGGATCGAGTGAGGCCAGGGGGAACGAAGGAGGTCGAGCAACAGCGGGGTTGGCCAGCTCCGGCGGTGCGTGGGTGGCTAGATCGAGGGGGCAACGGGATCGAGTTCGTGCATTTTTTTTCTTATTTCTTCTGCTGAACGAATTTGAATAAGGGGGGCCAGATAAAGGAAGGAGAGAGAGAGAGAGAGAGTTTTAATTTATTATTTAATTATTTTATTTTCCACCAAAAAGCAACTTTTATTTTCGACCTCAAAACGAGGCCCACCGCCAGTCGTCCATAGCGTTTTACCCCCATTCTGAACACAATGGGATATGTATCGTAAGCTGATTCGATCGTTTCGATCAGTTTTCGTTAAAATCAACATATAACTCTATATATTGAATTTGAATGCGCATTTCAATTTACTGGGGTCACATACTAACTCTATAAATCCCAGAAAAATATTCTAGCTTCGTATTGACGATACGGTCCTAACAAAACTAGTTTCGTCGAATTCTGAGACCATTGGAAAAATGGCCATTTTCCAGTCGATTAAATTCAACTAAAACGGTCAAAACACGTTTTCCTTTGCCATGCACACATATTGATTCGAAAAATTATGAAATTTGGAATCTAGAAATAATTTGACATCACGGACCCAACAAAAGTGGTTTCGTCGAAATCCGAGGTCATTTGCAAAATTCCCATTTTTAAGGGCCTGAATTCCATAGCGACTATTCAGAATTTTCATTTGGACATATCTTTTGATTCCCGCTATGAAATTTCGATTATTCGGATTCGTTGGAAAGATATTTACAATTAGATTCTATTATTTTTGGTTTCACTAAAATCCGGATTGTTTTGCACCTGGTACATTCAATTGAAGTTTGAAATCGAATTATCGAACTACCGCGCCATTTTCAATTCTATTTATAATTATATATAAATATTTATATTCTAACGACGACGCGTATAAATATATACGTTCTAATTATATTCAAAATAAATTTCTCGTCGATATTATTTAAAATAATCTATTTTAAATATTCAAAATTCATTAAAATTGCCAAAATAAAAATTTTAAACTGGCCCAGATTTTCGGGTTGTTACAATCTCCCCCACTTAAAACTTTTCGTCCCCGAAGAGGAACAAAGTCGAAAGTGGTTTGATTAATCAGCTCTACATTCGATCTGGCTTCCATTCTCCAACTTTTCAGTTTCTGAGAATTTTCAAAAATTTGGCAAACACCCGGAATTTTCGAAAAATTTCGCCATAACCTCCCCTGCACCGGGAGCCACGGGAAAATCCCGAAATTGCCGTACAGGCCTTCTGATCTCAAAAAGAAAAAGAAAAAGCCAAGCGGCAAGCCAATAGGCTCATAAAATCATCATCACCCAAACAAAACAGTAAATTACATAGTAAACATGTACCTATTTGTCAGGCAAACAAATTTTATTCTCTGCTCTAGCCTCCTTGCTATAACCTGTTCAATGTAAGTATATGTATATGCAAGCAAATGCGACCAATTTTCAATGCAGTTCAATATTTGATTCAATTAGGCATAAATGGTTCAAAATTATCAAACAAATAAACAAAAAACACAACCATCAATCAATTAGTGAATTAGCGTTTCAAATTCATAATTTTACTACATATAAAGAAAATCATGTTTTTGATGCCAAATCACAACAATGTATTCTAGCTATATAAGTTTTTGGTTCTCACACTAGTCTGATGGAAATATATAGATATCACACTTTCGTCACACGAACATAAATACTGATGATGTCACGACAATTATCAGTACCATCTCCAGGCGACTAGAATGTAATTCTATATCTATCCAATATATTTAAACTTCGAATATACGTTCATGACGCGTATATGCAAAATCTTTATATATTGGATTGTCCAAATTCAATACAAATAAAATATTCAAATACGTATAAAACGATTTAAATTTTCAAAACAAAATTGTTTTCATTCGAAAAATATACTCTTCACACTCGTTCTAGGATACTACTGATCCCATCTCTAACGAGTCATTCTAATTGGATATTACTAATCCAATATCTGATGAATTCTTTCGTCTGGTTCTAATGTGTCTTGTTCTCGAGCTCTGTAAACCAAAGCTCGGATACCAAATGTGAGAACCTGTTACTTCCCCGTTTAGGAAAGAGCGGATACTTTGAGAACAACACACAAATGAACGCAGACGGAAGAACATTTCATTGTTATTACAATAATTCCATCAGAATACAAGAATATACAAAGTATAAATGAATAAATTACATTCGATAAATATCAGAGATTACAATAAATTTCATAGCAGCGGAAAATAATACAAAGCACAACTGAAGGTGATATACGGATACAGAGCTTTTCGGATATCATTCCAGCTGTGAACCAGGATCCTGTGAATATAAATCTGCAAAACCAAAACTACTAGGTGCCCGTGTCGAAAATAAGGGCACCTAGAGTTTAGGTTAAAACGATAAACTCCAGGTCAGTCATGTGACTGGTGTGAGAACTAAAACAGTTATTTAAAACTTTACTTTAAAAGAGAGTAATTCAAGGGACCATGCCGTATAACACGGAACGGGTTTCCTCCCAAGAATACCAGTGCATAGAATAAAACAACGCAATGCTTTTTCGAAAAATGAAGCCATTATAAGACCCAGGTCCCATCACACAATGCAACGCAAGCCGGAGGATAGGGTTTTCCCTTATAATAGCCAAACATGCTTGGTACGTTTTAAAACAAATCATTTGATACTATAATAAGTGTATAGTGTCAAAACAATTTCAATCATAAATATAAATCATAGACGGCATGGGTGCCATATATCATGTCGCCATACTAGTTCTACAATTAAAACCGCAATACACGTATTGGAAATTGGGTTTCCGTCATGAGTCGAGGCAAGGGGCAAGCTCCTCTCCGCTTTCGAGACACTCTAGCAAATGCCTCAGGACTACACACTTTGGGCAATCCTGGATCTTCAGGGCCGGTCCTCACTTACGTTAGAGGATTAATTATGCCTGAACAGACGTTTCCCGGTCCTTACAAACCTAAAATCAAGGTGCCTCATCCAACAACCACATAGGTGAAAAGTATATAAATGTCAGGGCTGGTAAGTCACTGACACTACCAAAGCTAGAAAGAAACGTCGTGCTCTCCCTGCAGTCCGTATCCGTTTTTGACTCATACCGAGGTGCGAGGCTCGCGAATTCACGTTATACACAAAGCTGCCACGTAGGCCGTGCTTTGATCATCAACGACAAGACTTTGCTTTTCAACAGAAGCCTTGATCCAAGCAACTCAGCGTGCCACACAGGAAATTCATGCCATGCGATTGATATCTATCGATATATAACCTCTAAGCTCGTACGTCTCAGAGAAGGGCGTTAAGCAAGAGAATAAATTCTCCGCCACCAAACAGATATATATTTAACAGAAATCAATCAACACAGAATAAAATCCAATGTCAGACACACAATCCATTTACAAGTCCGTTCTGGGTCCGAACGAAACCGGAGGCACTTTCCTCGCATATCCATCCATCTCCAAGTACATCTGGACGACCACCAACTATTTCCATCCTCTTGGGTGTACAGCCCAATCAGGATCATCAGTATTCATCCAAACGATGTGAAGACTTCCGGTCTTCGACCACCGTCTTCATCTTCGACATATCGTCGAATCGGTTATTCAGAATGGGTATAAACCCGGCCTTTCCGAACAACCCGCGTATATTAAAAACAAATGTTACACAAACACAACATACGCCTCATTCCAATTTATTAGTCACTAACCGTAAATCAACAAGAGAATAATTTCCCAAATATTAACCCCGAAGGCCGAAACCAACATCAGATCAATACCCAGGAAACCATTCTTCTTAACTAACCTACAGCTAGTTTCTAAATTCCACATTCTTAGGGAAAGGTTCCCATTAATTTTATCCAAGATAAATTCTTTAAAATTTATCCTTTAATCTTCCTTTGGATGTCGTTTCAAACCAAATTATGGTTTTTCAAACTAGTTGGGATTAGCGAACCACACCGAAGTAATTATTTATTTTATTTCCCAATCCCAACCTTTTCATCCCATGAAGCAAAACTGGTAATACTCCATATCTAACACCACAGTATTATCAGTAAAATTAATTACCATTTCACGTTCAAATCTAATTAAAGATTTAACTATCGCTTTGAAGCAAAACTGGTAATACTCCATTCTCGCTCAATTTCTAAATTTGATAATTTAGATTATCAATTCACATTTCAATCTAATTGCAGATTCATTAAAACTCATTTTACTGGGTTAAAGAACTAATGCCATTTAAAACACAGTTCACAATAAACCCAAATCACATTCTATTTATTATCGGGTTAAAGAACTAGTGTTATTTAAAACACTGTTCACGATAAACCCACAAATCAATTCGATTAAAACCCATTTCAAATCCAGTTTATTTATTTAAAAATAAACGGGTTTAATTTTAGTTCAAAACTAGTTCATTTCGATAAAAAATCTATTTTTATCTTTTCAAATATGGAGTCTTTCATCCCAATTTTTCCCAAATCATTTCTTATGATTTTACACCAATTATTACTATTTTTAGTAATTTTATCAAGGCCCGTACAGTCGATTTCCATCAACGACCATCGAACAGCACTTACAACGACCTTTTGCAAATTTGATTTGGACGTATCTCCAAATCCAACCGTTAGATTTCAAATTTCTAATATTCGTTAGAAAGCTCTTTTCGATACGAACCCAACGGTTTCGGTTTTAGGAGAATCCGACGGTTGGATATCCCGTAATGTCCGTTTGAAATAAATGGTCGAAATTCACGAACTGCCATGGCGCGGCGCGTTCTATTCAGGCCATTATATTATATATATAATATATATAATATATATTTCGTCGATTCCTATTTAAAACAAATTTTATAAATCGTTTTAAATTCGTTTCAAAAACAATTTCAACTTCCATTTCAATTCAAATCAAAATTGAATTTTTCTTTATAAATTCGTTTTAAAATTCATTTCTATTTGATTTCAATTCAATTGAAATTCGTTATATATTCAATTCAAATTCATTTTCTATTCAATTCAAATTCGTTTTCTGTTCAATTCAAATTCGTTTTCTATTCAATTCAATTCAAATTCGTTTTCTATTCAATTCAAATTCAAATTCGTTTTCTATTCAATTCAATTCAAATTCGTTATATATTCAATTCAAATTCAAATTCATTATATATTCAATTCAAATTAATTCAAATTCGTTTTCCATTCAATTCAAATCAAATTCGTTATATATTCAATTCAAATCAATTCAAATTCGTTTTCTATTCAATTCAATTCATTTTCTAATTCAAAAACGAATATAAATATCGTTCGCGTCAAAATAGCGCATCTCTAATCAACAAGGCTTTATATATTTCAATAATCCCGTTATTATATTCAACAAATGAATATTTATTCTATTCAACACGTGAATCCATATTTTTGTCAACACATGACTAATCTCAACGAATGAGTACTGTCCACGTGTGACTATTTTTGTTATTTAATATATTTTATAAAAATTATGGTATCTATCGTTTGATTTAAAATTAGACTCACCGTAAACTAGTAAGAGAACGATTCCCTGAATATTAACCCCGAAGGCCGAGACCAACATCAGATCAATATTCAGGAGACCACCCATCTCATCTATTTTCCAGTTAGTTTCTAATTTTATATATGATAAAGATGTAGATTTTATTGTTAAAATATTTCGTTCAACACATGACTAATCTCAACGGATGAGTACAGTCAACACATGAACCTTTATTTTATAGTATTCTTTATCTTCTAAATTGGAATGAGGCCCAATCAATTACCATATAAAGTTAATTATATGGATTCCATACAACACATGTATATAATAGCAGCGATAAATAATCAACCATCATCCAAAGTGCACTACACTGTATAAGCATCAAATATAGATATTTAACGCTTATAACAGCCTGTCAATCAATCGATCGACATACAACCAATTATTGGGATTAGTGTATGTCGTATTTTATCCCAATACCCGTGTGGGGTTTCAAATCAACAAACACATATTTTATTTGTGCAGTTGGGCGATGTGTAAAATTTATCGACTCAATCAATATCAGTCAAATCAGTGTATATAAACAAATCGGCCGATTTGTTTATAAATATTTATTTATTCACTTTCACGTTAAAATTTATATTTTTAGCGATAAATATTTTATTTTAACACATGAATTTTTATTCAGTTCATTTACAAAATAAAAATGATATTTTTATTTTTCTAACTTATTTTAGAAAATTTCGGCGGCATAACGGCACGATACTAGAAATGGGACAAGGCCTAGCCTTATCCCCGGTCTAGTGAAGGCCCACGCCATTCACACATCAATCAAATCAATTTAATTTCACCAAACAATTCAATTCAACCCAAATAATCTAACCAACTACACAGCCAAACAAACAAGTCCATGGTCTGTGGACGATTGTGTCGGGTGCTACTAAACACCGTCTACATCCTAGTATGTATATAACTAGAAAAAGAGATTGAAGAGTGAGAAATTCTCACCAATAGCTATCCAATTCCATGACACTACATTTATAGAAATCTTCATCGTTCTCGCCTTTTTGTCACCTTCGTTGCTCGCATTCTCTACATATGTAAAAATTGAATTTTTACTTTGCTATTCAATATATAAAAATGGAACTTTTTTACTTCGCTATTCAATATATAAAAATCAAATTTTTACTTCGCTATTCAATATATAAAAATCGAATTTTTACTTCGCTATTCAATATATAAAAATCGAATTTTTACTTCGCTATTCAATATATAAAAATCGAATTTTTTTTCTTTGCTATTCAATATATAAAAATCGAATTTTTATAATCGCCACTATATAAAGATCGAATTTTTATTTTCATTCCTTCCTGATAAAAATAAAGTTCATATTTTTATTTCACTTCCTATAATATAAAGATTACATTTTTAACCTTTCTATATTATAAAAATTATATTTTTAACCTTTTTATATTATAAAAATTATATTTTTAACCTTTCTGTATTATAAAAATTATATTTTTAACCTTTCTGTATTATAAAAATTATATTTTTAACCTTTCTATATTATAAAAATTATATTTTTAATTCGCTACATATATAAAAATCACATTTTTATATTCTCTACTTTATAAAAATCATCTTTTTATTCTCGCTACTATATAAAGATCATATCTTTATTTTATTTACAGGTGAAGTTTCTTATATTTTCAAAGGCGAAGTTTTTCTATTTTCTTTCTAGTAAAAATCATATTTTTTTTAACAAAGAGAAATCATATATTTTTAGTTTTTAAAAATCACTACTTTTTACTAACAAAAACCTATCTTCCAACTAACAAAAATCTTTCCTTTCTTCCATTAACATATAAATTCAGTTTTTGATTCTCTAATCATATAAGAATCAGTTTTTAAAACGAAGGAAATAAATAGAACTCGAATTTAGGACTTACATTGATATCGAAGGAGTGAGGGGGGTGTCGCTGTTCCAAAGGAGGAAGAGAGGAGGGGAATGGCGGAGATGATCGGTGAGAGGGGAGAGGCGATCGGAGCAGGGATGCGGTGGTCGATTTTGGGTCTAGGGGAGATTAGGGCTTCGCAGTTTTAGGGATAAAGGAGGAGGAGGCGCCGTTGGGATCGAGTGAGGCCGGGGGAACGGAGGAGGTCGAGCGGCAACGGGGTTGGCCAGCTCCGGCGGCGCGTGGGTGGCTAGATCGAGGGCGCGACGAGATCGAGTTTGTGCATCTTTTTTTATTTCTTCTACTGATCGAATTTGAAGAAGGGGGGCCAGATAAAGGAAGGAGAGAGAGAGAGAGAGAGAAAGTTTTAATTTATTATTTAATTATTTTATTTTCCACCAAAAAGCAACTTTTATTTTCCACCTCAAAACAAGGCCCACCGCCTGTCGTCCATAGCGTTTTACCCCCATTCCGAACACAATGGGATATGTATCGTAAGCTGATTCGATCGTTTCGATCAGTTTTCGTTAAAATCAACATATAACTCTATATATTGAATTTGAATGTGCATTTCAATCTACTGGGGTCACATACTAACTCTATAAATCCCAGAAAAATATTTCTAGCTTCGTATTGACGATACGGTCCTAACAAAACTAGTTTCGTCGAATTCTGAGACCGTTGGAAAAATGGCCATTTTCCAGTCGATTAAATTCAACTGAAATGGTCAAAACACGTTTTTCTTTGCCATGCTCACATATTGATTCGAAAAATTATGAAATTTGGAATCTAGCAATAATTTGACATCACGGACCCAACAAAAGTGGTTTCGTCGAAATCCGAGGTCGTTTGCAAAATTCCCATTTTTAAGGGCCTGAATTCCATAGCGACTATTCAGAATTTTCATTTGGACATATCTTTTGATTCCCGCTATGAAATTTCGATTATTTGAATTCGTTGGAAAGATATTCACAATTAGATTCTATTATTTTTGGTTTCACTAAAATCTGGATTGTTTTGCACCCGGTACATTCAATTGAAGTTTGAAATCGAATTATCGAACTACCGCGCCATTTTCAATTCTATTTATAATTATATATAAATATTTATATTCTAACGACGACGCGTATAAATATATAGGTTCTAATTATATTCAAAATAAATTTCTCGTCGATGTTATTTAAAATAATCTATTTTAAATATTCAAAATTCAATAAAATTGCCAAAATAAAAATTTTAAACTGGCCCAAATTTTCGGGTTGTTACATGTTAAATTGAATTTTCATTTTACGTCAATAAGAACTGTTAGAAATAAAGTGTACATGAGAATAAATATACATTTTGTTACAAATGTTGAATGATAAACAAAATATACATTTTGTTAGAAATGTCATACATGATTAAAATATACATTTTGTTAGAAATGTCATACATGAATAAATATACACATTTTTCTAGAAATGTTACTTTAGAATTAAAACATCACTTTTGTTAATGATGTTCATTTGGAATTAACTTTTTTTTTTTGTCAAAACTTGATTAGTGAATAGAATTAACTTTTTTGTCAAAACTTGATTAGTGAATAGAATTAACTTTTTTTGTCAAAACTTGATTAGTGAATAGAATCAACATTTTTGTCAAAAATTTGATTAATGAATAAAATCAACATTTTTGTAAAAATTTGATTAGTGAATAAAATTAAAATTTTTGTCAAAATTTGATTAGTGAATAAAATCAACATTTTTGTCAAAATTTGATTACTGGATAAAATCTGCAGATTTTTGTCAAAATATGATTATTGAATAAAATAACATATTTCTGTCAAAATATGATTAGTGAATAGGGTTTTCATTTTTGTCCAGATTTGAGTAACAAGTAGAATTAACATTTTTGTTAATTAAATTTTGTTAGATCAAAATTAACATTTTTGTTAATTAGATTATGTTAGATAAAAACAAAATTTTATTTGAAATGTATTATGCATATAAAGATGACATTTTTGATTTAAAACATGTATATAAATAAAATCACATTTTTATATGAAATGTGTTTTGCAAACAAAAAATATACATTTTTGTCATATTTGAAAGGATGAATAAGAATAGTCATTTTTGTCAATTTAAAAAAGTGTATTGGAAACATTTATGTTTATCAATTTAAAGAAATGAACACTTTTGTCAAAGAAAGATTAGCGATAAAATAACACTTTTGTCAAAGAAAGATTAGCGCATTTTTGTCAAAAGGAATGGTTAGAGAAAAAAAATGAATATCTTTGTTCACTAAAAAGAAATTATACAATTTTTTTTATACATTTAAAAGTATAAATTGAAAATGTATATTTTTATACATTAAAAAGGACAAAAATAACTTTTTGGTTAATTGTATGATAAAAGGACATTTTTGTTTAAAAATGTTAAATATGATAAAAGAACATTTTTGTCACCTTAAGATGAATGAAATTAAAAGGACATTTTTGTCACTTTGACATGAATGAAATAAAATGTATATTTTATACATTATAGAGAATAAGTTAAAAATGTATATTTTTATACATTTAAAAGAATGAGTTAAAAATGTATATTTTTATACATTGAAAAGAATGAATTAGTAATGGACACTTTGGTCACATTAAAAAGAATGAGTAAAAATACACATTTTGTCATTTATAAGGAATGAAACCAAAACATTTATTCTTGGTCATTTAATAAGGAATTTTCAAAAATACTCATTTTTGTTGTATAGAAAACCAGTGTAAAAAAATTCATATTTTTGTTGAATAGAAATAGATTAAACAAAACCATCATATTTTGTTTAAACAAATAAAAATGACATTTTTGGTCAAAACTTGATTTATGAAAAAGAATTTAACAAAAGTTGTACATTAAAAGGAAATAGACAAAATTACAATTTTTGTCACTTTAAAAAGTACATTTTTGCTAGAAAATGTATATTAGAACAAAAAATACATTTTTTTCTTGAAATGAAGATTAGAATAAAAAGTACATTTCTGTTAGAAAATGTAAATTAAAATGAAAAGGACATTCTTGTCACTTAAAAGGATTTCACCAAAAATATTCTTTTTTGGTCATTGAAAAAGGATTACACGAAAGATTAGAAATAAAAGTTAAGATTTTTATTGTCACTTGTTAACAATAAAAATAATGGGAATAAAAGACTAGATTTTTATTGCCATTTGTTCACAATAAAAATAATTAAGATATATATCTGTGATGTCGGAATGTTTGATGTGTTAAACATAATGTTAGTATATTCAAACTGAATATTACACTTCCATTTACAAGTTACCCGACTTGTTTATGTGATTGGGATGATTATTTTCACATATCGCCCAAGCGCACAAATAATTTACTATTTGTTTGATGGATGAAACCCCACACGGGTATTGAGATGATACTGGATACACACTAATCCCAATATTTAGTTATCTGTCAATCGATGTATTGACAGTCTGTGATGAGCGTTAGTTATTTACTTTAATGCTCACACAGTTATAAAATTCCACTTTGGTCATCATTTGGATGTTTAATAATTATTTGTCATGCTTGCTGATTTCATGCAATATATGGTTGTTGAGTGAGTCACATTCCAATAAAGAATATTCTAGAAAAAGAATATTTTAGAAAATGTTTTAGAAAAAGAATATTTTAGAAAAAAGAATATATTGTAGAAAAATATATTTTTATTGAATGAACTAGTTATTAACTAGAATAAATCATTAAACTAAGATTTAATGAAGTTTTCCAATTAGTAAATATTTAATTGAAATTAAATTAAATAAATTGGATTTTGGGTTTATCGTGAACGGTGTTTTAAAATGACATTAGTTCTTCAACCCAGTTAAAGATAAGATTTATTTCTTAAATTTAAATAATCATTGAATAATGATTTGTGATATTTAAAAACAAATTGGTTTCTTAATAAATCTTTAAAAGAAATATTTAAGCATAAACTTAAAGAATTTATCTTTGATAAGATAATGTGAATATTTTATTCGGAAGAATATTCTGAATTGGAATGAGGCGTTGGATGTGTTTTTATAGTACTTGATTTTTAATTATAAAATACGCGAGTTATTCAGAAAGACCGGGTTTAACCCATTCCGAATAATTATTACGACGATGAAGAGTCAAAGATGAAGACGGTGGTTGAAAACCGATGATCTTCACATCGAATGGATGTGTTGCTACAAAGACCCTTGATGGGAGTAGCTACCTTGAAGGGGCTTCAGTGGTGGCCGTCCAGACTATTGTTGATTGTTCAGATTTGGTTTTCGCTCAGACCCAGAGCATAAGCTAGTAAATGGATGTGTGTCTGACATTGGATTTCGTTCCATGTGAATTAAATCGATTTCTGTTAATGTATGTCTGTTTGGTGGTGGAGGATTTATTCTCTACTTAACACCCTGGTATATATTAATAGCGATTGATCGCATGGCGTGAATTGTCAATGTGGCACGCCAAGATGCAACTGATCAAGGCTATTGTTGAAAAGCAGGGCCTTGTGGAATGATCAAAGCATAGCCTATTACGGCATAACTTTGTGTATATCGTGACTTCGCGAGCCTCACACCCCGGTATGAGTCAAAAACGGGATATGGACCGTAGGGAGTGCACACGTTTCTTTCTAGCTAGAAGTGGTGTCAGTGCTTAAACTGGTTGGCATTTTACTTATGTGGATGATAGATTTTGAGGCGCCTCGGATTTTTATAGGCCGTTAGTGGTCATATTATAGGTTTAAAGGAACCAGGAAGCATGTGTTCAGGCATAACTAATCCACTGCCGATAGGCGGGGACCGGCCCTACCGCTCCAAGGGTTTACTGCGGGGGATCCTGAGGCATTTGCTAGAGTGTCTCGAATCGGAGAGGAGCTTGCCCCTAGTGTAACAACCCGAAAATCTGAGCCAGTTTAAAATTTTTATTTTGGCAATTTTAGCTAATTTTGAATATTTAAAATGAATTATTTTAAATAATATCGACGAGAAATTTATTTTGAAATGAATTCGACGTATATATTTATATGCGTCGTCGTTAGAATATAAATAATTATTTTATAATTATAAAATGAATTGAAAATGGCGCGATAGTTCGATAATTCGATTTCAAACTTCAATTGAATGTACCGGGTGCAAAATAAACCGGATTTTAGTGAAACCAAAAATAATAGAATCTAATTGAGAATATCTTTCCAACGAATCCGAAAAATTGAAATTTCATAGTGGGAATCAAAAGATATGTCCAGTTGAAAATTCTGAATAGTCGATATGGAATTCAGGCCCTTAAAAATGGGAATTTTGCAAACGACCTCGGATTTCGACGAAACCACTTTTGTTGGGTCCGTAATGTTAAGTTATTGCTAGATTCCAATTTTCATAATTTTTCGAATCAATATGCGAGCGTGGCAAAGGAAAACGCATTTGACCAGTTTAAGTTGATTTTAATCGACTGGAAAATGGCCATTTTTCTAACGATCTCAGAATTCGACGAAATTAGTTTTGTTAGGACCGTATCGTCAATACGAAGCCAGAAAATATTTTTCTGGAATTTTTCTGGTTAGTATGTGGCCCCGGTAAATTGAAATGTGCGTTTAAATTGAATATATAAAGATTTATATTTTTAAATCCAACGGAACTGATTCAAATAGTCAAATTGACCTGTGATACATATCCCATTGTGTTCGGAATGGGGGTCGATATAAAAAAGATTTATATATATACTTTTAAATCCAACGCTAGGGGCGACAGTCGTTGGGTCTCGATTGGGGTTCGATAGAAAAGTCAACTTTTTGAATTTTAAATTTTAAATTAAATTAAAATATATATATACTTTCCACTCTCTTCATTTCAGAATCGATATAAAAAAAAGGGAAAGGGGATCGGCGATCGACTCCACGCCATCGCGCCCCCCTAAGGCGGCGCCGCCCATCGCTGCTCCGGCAAGGAGCCCCACCCCATCCCCTTCGTTCGCCAGCGACCCACCCTGCTCCCTTCTTCTCGATTCCATCCTTCTCCTTCTCCCTCTCTGCCTCGCGACATAACGCACGCCTCCCATCGCACCCCCTCTTCCTCTTCTCCTTCCCTCCCACCGCCTGAACCCCGTCAGCCGCTCCACCTCCTCCCCCTTCTCCTCAAAAGAAAATCCGATGCCCTAGCACCCAGTGCAAACCAGCAGAGCTCTGCCTGAGTGTCGACGCGCAAGGCCTCCAGTCCCCGAGCCAGCCTTCACCACCAACAAATCAGCAGTAACAAGTGAGTTTTTATATGCTGATTTTAATTTCATATTTTAATATGAATTATATTAAGAAGAAATTCGATTTTAATTCTTAGAAAAAAATATGATTTTTCATTAGAAAAGGATGTGATTTTCACTGTTAGCAAGACGAGATTTTTAATGTTAGCAAGACGAGATTTTTAATGTTAGCAAGGCGAGATTTTTATGATATGTAAGCATGATAAAAGGCGATATTTTTAAAGTATGAAAGGAGATATTTTTAATTATATAAAAATATAATTTTTATAATATAGGAAGGTTAAAAATATAATTTTTATATTATAGATATATCAAAAATATGATTTTTTTTCATTATATAAGTGTTAAAATTTTGATCTTTATGTAAGTAGTGAATCAAAAATATGATTTTTACTTGTGTAGAGTATTAAAAATATGACCTTTATATAGTAGAAGATATAAAAATACTATTTTTATATAAGTAGTATATTGAAAATGAAATTTCTATATAATAGAGAATATAAAAATATAATCTTTATATTTGAAAAGGCGAAATCTTTATATAGAGAATAGCGATGTAAAAATAGAATTTTTATCTATATAATAGCGATGTAAAAATAGAATTTTTATCTATATAGAATAGCGATGTAAAAATATAATTTTTATATACATAGCAACAATATAAAAATGTGATTTTTAAACATTGAATAGCAAAATAAAAATGTGATTTTATATATGTAGTGAAAAAGGGCAACGAAAGTGAAGAAAGGCGAGAACGACGAAGATTTCTATAAATAGAAGTGTCGTGGAGTTGGGATAGCTTTGGTGAGAATTTCTCACTATTCAATTTCTTTTTTCTAGTTATATATATATATATACTAGGATGCAAACGGTGCTTAGCAGCACCCGACACCCATCGTCCACAGACCATGGACGGCTTGTTTGTTTGATTGATGTGTTGTGAAAATTTATTGTGTTGTGGAATGGTTGAATAATAAAATATTCTTGTGTTGAAAGGAAATAAAATATTTATATAGTTAAAAATATTTTATCGTTAAAAATATAATTTTTAACGTGAATGTGAATAAATAAATATTCATTTACAAACCGGACGGTTTGTTTATGTACACCTATTTGTAGGACATTGATTGGGACGATAAATTTTACACATCGCCCAACTGCACAAATAAAAATCTATGTTTGTTGATTTGAAACCCCACACGGGTATTGGGATAAAATATGGCATACACTAATCCCAATAATTAGTTGTATGTCGATCGATGGATCGACGGGCTGTTATAAGCGTTAGATATCTATATTTGATGCTTATAAAGTGTAGTGCACTTTGGATGATGGTTGATTATTTGTCGTTGCTATTATATACATGTGTTGTATGGAATCCATATAATTAACTTTATATGGTAATTAATTGGGCCTCATTCCAATTTAGAAGATAAAGAACATTATAAAATAAAGGTTCATGTGTTGACAGTACTCATCCGTTGAGATTAGTCATGTGTTGAACGAAATATTTTAACAATAAAATGTACATTTTTATCATTATAAAATAAAGGTTCATGTGTTGACCGTACTCATCCGTTGAGATTAGTCATGTGTTAAACGAAATATTTTAACAATAAAATTTACATTTTTATCATTATAAAATAAAGGTTCATGTGTTGACCATACTCATCCATTGAGATTAATCATGTGTTGAACGAAATATTTTAACAATAAAATTTACATTTTTATCATTATAAAATAAAGGTTCATGTGTTGACCGTACTCATCCGTTGAGATTAGTCATGTGTTGAACGAAATATTTTAACAGTAAAATTTACATTTTTATCATTATAAAATAAAGGTTCATGTGTTGACAGTTTCATCCGTTTAGATTAGTCATGTGTTGAACGAAATATTTTAACAATAAAATTTACATCTTTATCATATATAAAATTAGAAACTAACTAGAAAATAGATAAGATGAGTGGTCTCCTGGATATTGATCTGATGTTGGTTTCGGCCTTCGGGGTTAATATTTAGGGAATCGTTCTCTTACTAATTTACGGTTGGAGTCTGATTTAAATCAAACGATAGATACCATAATTTTTATATAAAATATATTGAATAACAAAAATAGTCACACGTGGACAGTACTCATTCGTTGAGATTAGTCATGTGTTGATAAAAATATAGATTCACGTATTGAGTAGAATAAATATTCATTTGTTGAATAGAATAACGGAATAATTGTAATATATAAAGCCGTGTTGATTAGAGATGCGCTATTTTGACGCAAACGATATTTATATCGATTATATTCGTTTTTATAGAATTCGAATTGAATTGAATAGAAAACGAATTTGATTTGAATATAAAACGAATTCGAATTGAATTGAGTAGAAAACGAATTCGAATTGAATTGAATAGAAAATGAATTTGATTTGAATATAAAACGAATTCGAATTGAATTGAATAGAAAACGAATTCGAATTGAATTGAATAGATAACGAATTTGATTTGAATTGAAAACGATTTCGAATTGAAATGAATAGGAAACCAATTTCGAATTGAATTGAATATAAAACGATTTCGAATTGAATTGAATATATAACAATTTTGAATTGAATTGAATATAAACCAAATTCGAATTGAATTGAATATAGAATGAATCGAGATTTGAATTGAATTGGAAATGGAAGTTGAAATGTTTTTGAAACCAATTTAAAACTATTTATAAAATTCGTTTTAAATAGAAATCGACGAAATATATATTATATATATTATATATGTAATATAATGGCCTAAATAGAACGCGCCGCGCCGCGGCAGTTCGTAAATTTCGACCATTGACTTCGAATGGACATTACGGGAGATCCGACCGACGGATTCTCCTAAAACCGGAACCGTTGGGTTCGTATTGAAAAGTGCTTTCTAAAGAATACTAGAAATTTGAAATCTAATGGTTGGATTTGGAGATACGTCCAAATCAAATTTGGAAAAGGTCGTTGTAAGTGCAGTTCGGTGGCCGTTGTTGGAAATCGACTGTACGGACCTTGATAAAATTATTAAAAATAGTAATAATTTGTGTAAAATCATAAGAAATGATTTGGGAAAAATTGGGATGAAAAACTCCATATTTGAATAGATAAAAATAGATTTTTATCGAAATGAACTAGTTTTGATCTAATATTAAAACCCATTTATTTTTAAATAAATAAATTGGATTTGAAATGGGTTTTAAATAGAATTGATTTGTGGGTTTATCGTGAAGGGGGTTTTAAATAAAACTTGTTCTTTAACCCAATAATAATTAGAATGTGATTTGGGTTTATCGTGAACTGTGTTTCAAATGACATTAGTTCTTTAACCCAAAAACGGGAGTTTTAATGAATCTGCAATTAGATTGAAATGTGAATTGATAATTTAAATTATCAAATTTGGAAAATGAGCGAGAATGGAGTATCACCAGTTTTGCTCCAAAGCGATAGTTAAATCTTTAATTAGATTTGAACGTGGAATGGTAATTAATTTTACCGACAACACTGTGGTGTTAGATATGGAGTATTACCAGTTTTGCTTCATGGGATGAATAGGTTGGGATTGGGAAATAAAATAAATAATTACTCCGGAGTGGTTCACTAATCTCGACTAGTTTGGAAAACCATAATCTGGTTTGAAATGATATCCAAAGGAAGATTAAAGGATAAATTTTAAAGAATTTATCTTGGATAGAATTAATGGGAACCTTTCCCTAAGAATATGAAATTTAGAAACTAGTTGTAGGTTAGTTAAGAAGAATAGTTTCATGGATATTGATCTGATGTTGGTTTCGGCCTTTGGGGTTAATATTTGGGGAATTGCTCTCTTACTGATTTACGGTTATTGACTAATGAATTGGAATGAGGCGTATGTTGTGTTTGTGTAACATTTGTTTTTAATATACGCGGGTTGTTCGGAAAGGCCGGGTTTATACCCATTCTGAATAACCGATTCGACGATAAGTCGAAGATGATGACGGTGGTCGAAGACCGGAAGTCTTCACATCGTTTGGATAATTACTGACGATCCTGATTGGGCTGTACACCCAAGAGGATGGAAATAGTTGGTGGTCGTCCAGACGTACTTGGAGATCGATGGATATGCGAGGAAAGTGCCTCTGGTTTCGTTCAGACCCAGAACGAACTTGTAAATGGATTGTGCGTCCGACATTGGATTTTATTCTGTGTTAATTGATTTCTGTTAAATATATATCTGTTTGGCGGCGGAGAATTTATTCTTTTGCTTAACGCCCTTCTCTGAGACGTACAAGCTTAGAGGTTATATATCGATAGATATCAATCGCATGGCATGAATTGCCTGTGTGGCACGCTGAGTTGCATGGATCAAGGCTTCTGTTGAAAAGAAAAGTCTTGTGGTTGATGATCAAAGCATGGTCTATGTGGCAGCTTTGTGTATAGCGTGAATTCACGAGCCTCACACCTCGGTATGAGTCAAAAACGGGATAAGGACTGCAGGGAGAGCACGACGTTTCTTTCTAGCTTTGGTGGTGTCAGTGACTTACCAGCCCTGACATTTATATACTTTTCACCTATGTGATTGTTGGATGAGGCGCCTTGATTTTAGGTCTGTAAGGACCGGGAAACGTGTGTTCAGGAATTGCCAATCCTCAAACGTAAGAGAGGACCGGCCCTGAAGCATCCAGGGGTTACCCAGAGTGTGTAGTCCCGAGGCATTTGCCAGAGTGTCTCAAAGCGGAGAGGAGCTTGCCCCTTGCCTCGACTCATGACGGAAATCCAATTTCCAATACGTAATATTGCGGTTTTAATTGTAGAACTAGTATGACGACATGATATATGGTACCCATGCCGTCTATGATTTATATTTATGATTGAACTTGTTTTGACACTATACACTTATTATAGTATCAAATGATTTGTTTTAAACGTACCAAGCATGTTTGGCTATTATAATGGAAAACCCTATCCTCCGGCTTGCGTTTCATTGTGTGATGGGACCTGGGTCTTATAATAGCTGCATTTTTTGAAAAAGCATTGCGTTGTTTATCCTATGCACTAGTATTCTTGGGAGGAAACCCGTTCCGTGTTATACGGCATGGTCCCTTGAATTACTCTCTTTTAAAGTAAAGTTTTAAATAACTGTTTTAGTTCTTACACCAGTCATATGACTGACCTGGAGTTTATTGTTTTAACCTAAACTCTGGGTGCCCTTATTTTGACAGGAGCAGCTAGTAGTTTTGGTTTTGCAGATTTATATTCACAGGATCCTGGTTTACAGCTGGAATGATATCCGGAAAGCTCTGTATCCGTATATCACCTTCAGTTGTGCTTGTATTATTTTCCTCTGCTATGTAATTTATTGTAATCTCTGATATTTACCGAATTTAATTTATTCAATTATACTCCGTATATTCTTGTATCTGATGGAATTGTTGTAATAGCAATGAAATGTTCTTCCGTCTGCGTTCATTTGTGTGTTGTTCTCAAAGTATACGCTCTTTCCTTCACGGGGAAGTAACGGCTCCTTACATTTGGTATCGGAGCTTTGGTTTACAGAGCTCGAGAACAAGGTACATTAGAACCATACGAAAGAATTCATCAGATATTGGATTAGTAATATCCGATTAGAATGACTCATTAGAAATAGGATCAGTAGTATCCGAGAACGAGTGTGAAGAGTATATTTTTCAAATGAAAACAAATTTTGTTTTGAAAATTTAAACCATCTTATATGTATTTGAATAATTTACTTATATTGATTTGAACAATTTAGAATATAAAGGTTTTGCATATACGCGTCATGAACGTATATTCGAAGTTTTAATAAATTAGATAGATATAGAGTCACACTCTAGTCGTCCGGAGATGATGTTGATAATGACCATGGCATCATCAATATTTATGTTCGTGTTTCGAAGGTGTGATATCTATATATTTCCATTAGGCTGGTGTGAGAACCAAAACTTATATAGTTAGATTTATTGTTGTGATTTGGCATCAAAAACATGATTCTTGACTATATATCAAATTTATGAATTTGAAACGTTAATCCACTAGTTGATTGATGTTTGTGTTGGTTGTTTATTTTGTTTGATAATTTTGAACCATTATGCCTAATTGTACCAAATATTGAATTGTATTGAAAATTGGTCGCATTTGCATGCATATACATGTACTTACATTGAACAGGTCATAGCAAGGAGGCTAGAGCAGAGAATAAAATTTGTTTGCCCGACAAATAGGTACATGTTTACTATAATTTCCTATTTTGTTTGGGTGATGATGATTTTATGAGCCGATTGGCTAGCCGCTTGGCCTTTTCTTTTTCTTTTTGAGATCTGAGGGCCTATATGGCAATTTCGGGATTTTCGCGGTGCCCCCGGTGCAGGGGAGGTTATGGCGAAATTTTTTAAAAATTTAGGGTGTTAGCCAAATTTTTGAAAATTTTGAAAAGTTCTTAGAAACTGAAAAGTTGAAGAACTTAAGCCGTAATCAAAATACTGGAAGTTGAGTTGAATTGTTAAATAACTTTCGGCTTCGTTCCTTTTCGGGGACGAAAAGTTTTAAGTGGGGGAGATTGTAACAACCCGAAAATCTGAGCCAGTTTAAAAATTTTATTTTGACAATTTTAGCGAATTTTGAATATTTAAAATGAATTATTTTAAATAATATCGACGAGAAATTTATTTTGAAATGAATTAGACGTATATATTTATATGCGTCGTCATTAGAATATAAATAATTATTTTATAATTATAAAAGGAATTGAAAATGGCGCGGTAGTTCGATAATTCGATTTCAAACTTCAATTGAATGTACCGGGTGTAAAATAAACCGGATTTTAGTGAAACTAAAAATAATGGAATCTAATTGAGAATATCTTTCCAACGAATCCAAAAAATTGAAATTTCATAGCGGGAATCAAAAGATATGTCCAGTTGAAAATTCTGAATAGTCGCTATGGAATTCAGGCCCTTAAAAATGGGAATTTTGCAAACGACCTCGGATTTTGACGAAACCACTTTTGTTGGGTCCGTGATGTCAAGTTATTGCTAGATTCCAATTTTCATAATTTTTCGAATCAATATGCGAGCGTGGCAAAGGAAAACGCGTTTGACCAGTTTCAGTTGATTTTAATCGACTGGAAAATGGCCATTTTTCTAATGATCTCAGAATTCGACAAAATTAGTTTAGTTAGGACCATATCGTCAATACGAAGCAAAAAAATACTTTTATGGAATTTTTCTGGTTAGTACGTGGCCCCGGTAAATTGAAATGTGCGTTTAAATTGAATATATAAAGATTTATATTTTTAAATCCAACGGAAACTGATTCAAATAGTCAAACTGACCTGCGATACATATCCCATTGTGTTCGGAATGGGGGTATTACACTAGGGGCGACAGTCGTTGGGTCTCGATTGGGGTTCGATAGAAAAGTCAACTTTTTGAATTTTAAATTTGAAATTAAATTAAAATATATATATACTCTCCACTCTCTTTCTCTCTCTTCATTTCAGAATCGATATAAAAAAAGGGAAAGGGGATCAGCGATCGACTCCACGCCATCGCGCCCCCCCTAAGGCGGCGCCGCCCATCGCCGCTCCGGCAAGGAGCCCCACCCCATCCCCTTCGTTCGCCAGCGACCCCCCTACTCCCTTCTTCTCGATTCCCTCCTTCTCCTTCTCCTTCTCCCCCTCCGCCTCACGATAGAACGCGCGCCTCCCATCACACCTCCCTCTTCCTCTTCTCCTTCCCTCCCACCGCCTGAACCCCGCAGCCGCTCCACCTTGAAACACCCAACTCCGTTAGAGTCACTCTAAAAGGGAATGCCCTAATTTTGGTGGAGGTTTATAAGTATAAGTCACAGATATACAAGACAGATATAAGAACACATATTTTTAAACAGCGGAAAAATAACAACTTTTATTTCATAAGGAAAATACGTGTTTCAACAACATGCCATAATTGTCTTACAATACTTCAAAACATAACATCTTCATAACTGTCTTGATTACATCATTTAAAGAAGCATAAAGAAAACATAAATAAACTGCAAAAGCCCCATAGTTGTTGTCCAAAGCAATAGCCCAAAACGAAAAGATCCAAGCAATACATTCTTTCTCTTCAAGCTGGATGTGAAGGCTGGTCAAGCTGCGGTATTCCCTCCCTGTGTACCGGGGGGGGGAACGGAAGAAAAGAAGATGAAAGAAAAGTAGAGTCAGACATAAAGCCTGAGTAAGTCTAGGACTATTCAGTCTATGAATAAAGAACTGGGTATGATAAGTATAAACTCGAAATGGGAAAGTACTATAAACTTAGTTAAGTTGTCTAGGGACGAATATACTATCGTACCCCATATCAATCTCTGAACCCATATAAACTAGTTTCCAACTGGCACCCCATAATCTGGGTGAAGTGATCCATTTCATGATGATCGGCTCCTACTCGCATAGTTACATGTGTCCTACGGCCCCCGATGTTGTAGTTACCTATGCTGGTCCCACCATGGGGTGTATCAAGTCCCATGGCGGCGGCCCGACACAACCCTAGAATGCACAGGTATTCTACTGGTGCCCAGTGCCTTATTTTTCTGCGCCGGAGTGAGTGCACGCCCACACCCCGTTAGAACCTACACTGCTGCACCACCGCCGTCGATTTGACCTCTTACAATCAGCCCAGTAATCGTGCCCTACCCTGCCTAGTTTCAGGGTATCATGATACACCTTATAGAGTTACTTCTGAAAAGGGTCCCCCGCTACTAGGTTTTCTATTTCTAGCCAACATGCTAAGTTGGTTAAGTGTTTTATAAACCTAACCCCCAAATCAGTCTGTTTATTTTAGCATGTTCCATTTTGATTAAGTCTTTAGTTCACTTAATCCTAACCATCCTGACTCAGCCTTAATTGTCTTATTAAAGCCTTGACCTCTCACATTAGACAGGTATTGTTGTGGCTGCCTGTTGCCGGTTGGTTCCAGGCAGTCTTACGCCACAACTCAGTCTAACCTCGGGTCCTTATTGGGCTCCATGTTTAACCACCCACATTGGATAGGTATTGTTGTGACTACTGGACAGCCGGGCGGTTCCGGGCAGGTTTACATCACAACTCAATCCAACCTCGGGTTAAACATATCGTATTTTCTACATTTACATATTTTGTCTTTCTTCTTTACTTTCTTATATGTAAATATTTGCGGCCCATTATTAAAAATCAATGGTGTAAAGGTTACACCAATCATGGGCCCAACCCATTCATGAATTTGGGCCCCTTTACTTTATCTATTCATTTATTAATAAATTTAACCCAACGTTATTTTCCCCCGTTTAATACGTCCGTTTATTATATATATGTTGGGCTTAGCCTTTTTAAGCCCAACTTAGCCATGCGAAAAAGGGGAGGCTTAAAGCGTGATTACATACACAAAAAGGGGAATGTGAACGCATGAACTTGCAACGTAACGTTGGAACTACAAAATAGAAACTGGTGTACTTGCATAGTAGTAACATATACTTTGGTCATAAAGCATAAGTGACATGAATCAAACCATGTAAACTTGTAGTTAAGTTAAGAATATCACTATTGACACATAGGCTTAACTACAACATAAACCTATATTTTATTTAGGCATAATGTCAAACATAAGCAAATCATGTTTATAAGATTACTACATGTTTACAAAGGTGCTTACTTTTGTGACTAATACAAAAGTATAATTCAACTAGAATTAATCCAACTTAATCATGATTTTAAATCTATTCACATAACCATGGCACACATATACTTATGGCATAAATATTTCTAACATGAAATCATGATTTTTACTTTAGTCATGCAAAACTTGCAAATGGGATTTTGAATCTAACCTAGCTATGTACCACATGTGTCATCATATAATTCTTGTTAACAATATAGACCTAACATGTTTTTCAATTATGCAAAATATCAATCATAGCCTAGTCATATTCATAAGTTCGCAAAGAGGTTTTCTAGTACAAAAGTATGGCTTAATACATAGATCATGATGCCAAATTTTTAACATAATTTCATATGAATTATAATAACCCAAATTTGTTCCAATTACACACAAAATGATTTTTGTACAAAAATACACATTATGATGGCATAGTAGCAAAACCACAAACTTGCATGAATTTCAATTAAAGAACTACATACATGTAGCTTCAACATGAATTACAAACTTTGCGAATATCCAAACGTATACTTGCATAAAACTACCGCAAACATGTAGTTTTTATAATGAATAACATACTTTGCGAATATCCAAACGTATACTTGCATAAAACTACCGCAAACATGTAGTTTTTTTAATGAATAACATATTTTGCGAATATCCAATCGTTATACAATATTCCAAATCGATAAGAATCATAGTAACGCACAAATATGAATTACTTATCACCACAAATCAAGTGTACAAACCAACACAGTTATTTATTCATACCAAAATAATACTCTACTTACAATCGTGTGGCGAATTCTCCAATTCAGGAATTTGGAGATGCGACTCCTTGTTGATTTGATTTGTTTAAGTTGCTTTACGCTTTAGAATTTGCCTCCTAATCTTCTCTCAAATTGGTGGCTACTCCTAGTCGCTCCTCTGCAGCATGATGGCCTCGTTCTTATTTTTGAATGAATAGATTAGGTAGAGTCTAGGGTCATTTTTATAGAGTTTATGAACCGATTAGGACCATCGATGTTGCTTGGATAGATCGTAGCCATTCATTCGAAAGAGAGACCAATTAGAGCCTGCCACCTAGCCCTAATGACAAAGCAAGCTTCTGAAAATCGACCAACATAGACTAGGCCAGCCAGGGGTGGGCTGGGTTCGACCTGGCTCTGGACCAGGTCGACAGCCCTGTCGACAGCCCTGTCGACCTGGCTAGACCAGGTCGACAGCCCAGTCGACCTGGGTGCCTTAGGCGGGATTTTTCCCGCCCTGGCCAATTGGGCCCGATTTTGAATTTTGAATTGTTTTTCTGAGCTGTTTTTCTTATGCTCGAATTTTAAACTTAATTCAGAAAATTCCGGAGGCTATATCTTCTTCATACGGACTCCGTTTTTCGAAAACTCGGACTCTATTTCGCGTATTTTTCTGAGACGAACGCAATGGCGTATCCCGTTTCCCTTAGTTCTTTGATTTGAAATTAATTATTCTTTAATTTGTGAATTTCACTGTTATAGAATACACGGGGTGTTACATTCTCCCCCACTTAAAAGGATTTCGTCCTCGAAATCTTCAAGTTAAGAGGAATGTATATCCTAACATCCAATCATCCATCTACTCATCCATCAAACACGAGCATCCATTGTCCTTAAAAGACTTCTAATGCTTCATGATCATATGCAAAGTGTGTGTGTACATGTACTTATCTAATGCAAAATTAGGCGGTCTACTGATTCAGTTGACCTCCTTAATGCGAATTATGTAAGTGCCATGAATCCATTATGTATGCAAATTTTCCTATTCATGATTCTACATGAGTGCACAATCATTCATACAAATGCAACATCCATATGACAACACATTAAAGTTCAACCATATACGAATGCAAACATATATGCATATACAATATGAAGTGACTGAGCCGATCTAAAACCTAGACTGTGTGTGCATATGCAACCACGAGCAACCACTAGCAATAACTTGCAACCACTTGCAACCATCATCCATAACATGTTTCAACTACATGTTTTCATCCAAAGAGTTTCTACCTAAAAGATAAAGTCGAGGAGATATATCTAAAAAAAATAGATAAAAGCGCAACTTAAGGAAAAAGAAAGATCAAGGATGTACCCTCGAAAAGAAAAGGGTAGGCAGTGCGTATTCTAGCTTCAGTTTCCCAAGTCGCGTCTCCCTCGGCGTCGCTCCACTGAACTTTGACGAGTTTGAATTCGCGGTTGCGTAGCTTCTTCACTTCCGTTCCTAATATGCGGGTTGGAACTTTTCTTATGGTTGCTTCGCGTTCCACTTCGGCTTCTTCTAGGATATTTGGCTCTACCACTTCAGCAGACTCATGTAGACATTTTCGGAGATGTGAAACGTGAAAAACGTTGTGAACTCCGGCCAGTTTCTCGGGTAGCTCTAACCTATAGGCCATTTTCCCAATTTTCTTGATGATAGGGAATGGCCCTACGAACCTTGGTGCTAGCTTTCCTGTGGTTCCAAAACGATCAACGTTCCTTAGCGGAGATACCTTAAGAAAAACTCTGTCCCCAACCTCAAATTCAAGGTCGGTTCTCCTCTTGTCGGCGTAGGACTTTTGTCTGTCTTGGGTCGTCTTCATCCTTCTTCGTATTAAGTCTACTTTCTCTGAAGTCTCTCGAATCATATCTGGTCCAAGTATGAGCTTATCAGTAGACTCCCACCAACAAGTGGGCGATCGGCACGGTCTTCCATATAAAGCTTCGAAGGGCGCCATTCCGATGGTTGCTTGATAACTGTTGTTGTAGGCAAATTCCACCAAAGGAAGGTGGTCTTCCCATGTCCCTCCGAAGTCAAGGACGCACAGTCTTAAAAGGTCCTCCAAAACTCTGTTCACTCTTTCTGTTTGGCCGTCGGTTTGGGGATGATAGGTTGTGCTCAAGCATAACTGCGTTCCTACCGCTTCTTGCAGACTTCGCCAAAACTCACTGGTGAAGATGGGGTCTCGGTCACTAACAATGCTGGATGGTATTCCATGGAGTCGAACGATTTCTTTGAGGTAAAGTGATGCTAGGGATGAGGCAGTTCTTTTACTTTTGACAGGTAAAAAGTGGACGCTTTTAGTAAGCCTATCCACTATTACCCAAATGCTAGTGTTGCCTCTCCTAGACCTAGGCAGCCCATCTATGAAGTCCATAGAGATGCTATCCCACTTCCACTGCGGGACCTCCAGAGGATGTAGCAGTCCGCCAGGCTTTTTCTGTTCCGCCTTAACCTGTTGGCACACCATACACTTAGAAACGAATTCTGCCACGTCCTTTTTCATGCCATTCCAGAAGAGAGTCCTTTTTATATCTTTGTACATTTTATCTCCGCCTGGGTGTATCGTCATCTTAGAGTGATGTGCTTCCTCGAGAACCTTCTTTACTAAATCTTTTGTCTGTGGGACGCATAGTCTTCCGTCTCGCCTTAGCAAACCCTTATCGTCGATGGAGTATCTGTTGAGGTGACTTGAAGTCTCACCCCTAATTAGCCTATCAATTATTTCCACAAGCTGGGGGTCTTCGCGCTGTGCTGCCCCTACTGAAACTATTAAAGTTGGGCGCACTTCGAGAGATGCTAGCAAGCCTGGTACAAAATCGGAGGAAGGCCTAAAGTCGAAGCTGGCTATAAACTCTAGGCTTTGTCTTTCTACAAACAGCGGGCTTAGGGTCAATTTCTTTCGGCTCAACGCGTCTGCCACTACGTTGCCTTTGCCCGGAGTGTAGGAGATTTCGAAATCGTACGAGGCAAGAAACTCCATCCATCTCTGTTGCCTCAAGTTAAGGTCTTTCTGCGAGAAAAGATATTTCAACGATTTATGGTCAGTGTAAAGTTCGAACTTCTCACCTAGGAGATAGTGTCGCCAAGACTTGAGTGCAAAGACGATGGCGGCTAACTCAAGATCGTGGGTTGGGTAGTTCTTTTCGTGCACTTTCAACTGCCTCCCGCCATAAGCTACTACCCTTCCTTCTTGCATTAAAACAGCGCCTAGCCCTGTCCCACATGCATCTGTATAAACAGTGAACATCTTGCTCCCATCTGGCAGCGTCAAAACTGGGGCTGTTGTAAGAGCCCTTTTCAGTCGTTGGAAAGCAAACTCGCAATCCAAGTCCCACTTGAACACTAGATTCTTCTTGGTCAATTTCGTGAGCGGAGCTGAGATTTCGCAAAATCCCTTATGAACTTTCGATAGAAACCTGCTAGTCCTAGAAAACTTCGGACCTCAGTTGCATTCCTTGGCGTCTTCCAATCCTGTACCGCCACTACCTTAGCAGGGTCCACTGCTAACCCTTGTTTGGATACTATGTGCCCAAGGAACCTCATTTCTTCTCTCCAAAAGTGGCATTTGGAGAATTTGGCTTTTAGTTGATGGACTCGCAAAGTTTCCATGATTGCCCTTAAGTGCTGAGCATGTTCCTCTTCACTCTTTGAGAAGATAAGGATATCATCTACGAAGACTACTACGAACTTGTTGAGGAAATCTCTAAATACCCTACTCATCAGATCCACGAAGTAAGCGGGTGCATTTGTCAAGCCGAAAGGCATGACAAGCCATTCAAAGAAGCCGTCTGGGGTTCTGAATGTCGTTTTATCGATACTATCTTCAGCCACTCTTAGCTGATGAAAACCGGTCGCTAAATCGAGTTGGGAGAAAACAGACGCTCCTACAAGCTGATCAAACAAATCATCAATTCTGGGGAGA
Organism: Allium sativum; assembly: GCA_030737875.1. Taxonomy (NCBI): domain Eukaryota; kingdom Viridiplantae; phylum Streptophyta; class Magnoliopsida; order Asparagales; family Amaryllidaceae; genus Allium; species Allium sativum. The sequence continues at coordinate 558,765,645 of CM060919.1, read as the reverse complement.
GGGTGCCTATTCTTTTTCGTTAGCTTGTTGAGCTCCCTATAGTCAACACATAGACGGAGTGAACCATCCGCCTTCGTAGCGAACACCACTGGAGCGCCCCATTCTGAAATGCTCCTCCTAATGAACCCCTTTTCTAGAAGCTCTTTAATCTGTTTACTGAGCTCTTTCCTTTCCCGTGGAGCCATGTGTCTAACGGGCAACGCAACAGGCTTTGCATTATCTACAAGATATATGCGGAAGTCTATTTCCCGCTTCGGAGGCAAGCCCTTCACCTCTTCGAAGACATCCGGATATTCCCGGACCACTCTAACTGATTGCAAATTTTCAACAGAGGCATCTAGCGATTCAAGATAACTAAGCATAACCGCATACGAGGGATTACAAGAAATTTCCAAAGTATTACCGAGCTGGGTTAGGAGCCTAACAACCCTTTTCTCACAATCAAGGATGGCCCCATTACTGGATAGCCAATCCATGCCCAAAATCAAACCATATCCCGAAAAGCCCAAAACAAAGGCACTACATTGAAATTCTACGCTTATAATAGAAATTTTCAATCCCAAACAGATCATAGACAAATGAGCTGGGCCCCCAATTGGGTTTGAAACAATTAAGGGGTCCTCTACCATACTAGTTTTTAGGTGCAGAGATTCTACTAAAGCAGACGAGATAAAGGAGTGTGATGCGCCAGAATCAAATAAAGTGCGAACGGGGTGATCATAAAGATAAACTACACTTTCTACAGAAGTATTTATACCTCGCTGTTGCAGAGGTGGCGCTTCTAGCACATGAACTTGTGCCCCTGAGGTGGATCCAGCCCTCTGCCCCTGTCCTCGTTTCTTCGGGCAGTCCTTAGCCCTGTGGCCTGTCTCACCGCAAGAAAAGCACCCACCATTCTCCTTGGCCTTCTTTTTCCGGCAGTCCTTCACTAAGTGCCCCACTTTGCCATAGAAATTACACTTCCTCTTCTCTTTGTTGCCTTTCCCGCCTTTCTTAAAGTCTGTCTTCTTAGGCTGCAAACCCTCTTTCTTCCCTTGAGAGCTTTCAGCCTTTGCCTCCTTCTTGCCCTTATCCTCTTCGTTCAGCAATGCCATTTGTACCAACCTTTCATATGTGGCTCCCATGGGTATATGGGTCATGGCCAAACTGTGTAATGGCTCATTCAACCCTTTGACAAAACGGAGAGCCTTCTTGTGCGGGGTGTTGACTAGGTCCAGTCCAAACCTAGCCAGCTCATCGAACTGATTAACATACTCTCTGACTGTCTTGTTCCCTTGCTTAAGAAATAAGAATTTTTCCAACTGCAAACTCCTTTCCGCATCTGAGAGAAATTTAGTCTCAAACCTTGCCCTAAAGTCCTCCCATGTCTCAACTGGTCTTTCAGCATTAGTGACTTCCCACCAGTAGGAAGCCTCGCCCTTTAATAGCCACACTGCCAGTTGTACTTTCTGTCTATCTTCTACCTCAAAGATGATGAATAGGTCCTCAGTTTCTTTCAGCCAATTTCTAGCTGCCACGAAGGACTCAGTTCCATGGAAATCCTTTCCTCCCATAGCTTTAAAATCTTTACATATCTTAGCAAACGTGTTTCCCCATGGAAGAGGTGGAGGAAGAGGTGCTGCTGCAGCTGGATGATTTCCTGCAGCTGGGGGAGGAGGAACGGCAGGACCTGGCTGAGTGGCCCTTGCTTCTAAGAATCGTCTAAACCAACCAGGTATTGGTACCCCTTCTGGCAAGTTAAGTTCTTCGGACATGCTGAAACAAAAAGGATAGATTCAAAACGAAGGATAAGAGATAGTACCTATGGCTCTGGGGGGACTTTACTTTTCAAAATAAAATAATATTTTTCTTTTAAAAATGCTTCTTTAAATTTCCTTTTTGAAAATAAATTTTCAGAACTTTTTATCTTATCTGGTAAACCTATGCTCTGATACCAAGTGAAACACCCCACCTCCGTTAGAGTCACTCTAAAAGGGAATGCCCTAATTTTGGTGGAGGTTTATAAGTATAAGTCACAGATATACAAGACAGATATAAGAACACATATTTTTAAACAGCGGAAAAATAACAACTTTTATTTCATAAGGAAAATACGTGTTTCAACAACATGCCATAATTGTCTTACAATACTTCAAAACATAACATCTTCATAACTGTCTTGATTACATCATTTAAAGAAGCATAAAGAAAACATAAATAAACTGCAAAAGCCCCACAGTTGTTGTCCAAAGCAATAGTCCAAAACGAAAAGATCCAAGCAATACATTCTTTCTCTTCAAGCTGGATGTGAAGGCTGGTCAAGCTGCGGTATTCCCTCCCTGTGTACCGGGGGGGAACGGAAGAAAAGAAGACGAAAGAAAAGTAGAGTCAGACATAAAGCCTGAGTAAGTCTAGGACTATTCAGTCTATGAATAAAGAACTGGGTATGATAAGTATAAACTCGAAATGGGAAAGTACTATAAACTTAGTTAAGTTGTCTAGGGACGAATATACTATCGTACCCCATATCAATCTCTGAACCCATATAAACTAGTTTCCAACTGGCACCCCATAATCTGGGTGAAGTGATCCATTTCATGATGATCGGCTCCTACTCGCATAGTTACATGTGTCCTACGGCCCCCGATGTTGTAGTTACCTATGCTGGTCCCACCATGGGGTGTATCAAGTCCCATGGCGGCGGCCCGACACAACCCTAGAATGCACAGGTATTCTACTGGTGCCCAGTGCCTTATTTTTCTGCGCCGGAGTGAGTGCACGCCCACACCCCGTTAGAACCTACACTGCTGCACCACCGCCGTCGATTTGACCTCTTACAATCAGCCCAGTAATCGTGCCCCACCCTGCCTAGTTTCAGGGTATCATGATACACCTTATAGGGTTACTGCTGAAAAGGGTCCCCCGCTACTAGGTTTTCTATTTCTAGCCAACATGCTAAGTTGGTTAAGTGTTTTATAAACCTAACCCCCAAATCAGTCTGTTTAGTTTAGCATGTTCCATTTTGATTAAGTCTTTAGTTCACTTAATCCTAACCATCCTTACTCAGCCTTAATTTTCTTATTAAAGCCTTGACCTCTCACATTAGACAGGTATTGTTGTGGCTGCCTGTTGCCGGTTGGTTCCGGGCAGTCTTACGCCACAACTCAGTCTAACCTCGGGTCCTTATTGGGCTCCATGTTTAACCACCCACATTGGATAGGTATTGTTGTGACTACTGGACAGCCGGGCGGTTCCGGGCAGGTTTACATCACAACTCAATCCAACCTCGGGTTAAACATATCGTATTTTCTACATTTACATATTTTGTCTTTCTTCTTTACTTTCTTATATGTAAATATTTGCGGCCCATTATTAAAAATCAATGGTGTAAAGGTTACACCAATCATGGGCCCAACCCGTTCTTGAATTTGGGCCCCTTTATTTTATCTTTTCATTTATTAATAAATTTAACCCAACGTTATTTTCCCCCGTTTAATACGTCCGTTTATTATATATATGTTGGGCTTAGCCTTTTTAAGCCCAACTTAGCCATGCGAAAAAGGGGAGGCTTAAAGCGTGATTACATACACAAAAAGGGGAATGTGAACGCATGAACTTGCAACGTAACGTTGGAACTACAAAATAGAAACTGGTGTACTTGCATAGTAGTAACATATACTTTGGTCATAAAGCATAAGTGACATGAATCAAACCATGTAAACTTGTAGTTAAGTTAAGAATATCACTATTGACACATAGGCTTAACTACAACATAAACCTATATTTTATTTAGGCATAATGTCAAACATAAGCAAATCATGTTTATAAGATTACTACATGTTTACAAAGGTGCTTACTTTTGTGACTAATACAAAAGTATAATTCAACTAGAATTAATCCAACTTAATCATGATTTTAAATCTATTCACATAACCATGGCACACATATACTTATGGCATAAATATTTCTAACATGAAATCATGATTTTTACTTTAGTCATGCAAAACTTGCAAATGGGATTTTGAATCTAACCTAGCTATGTACCACATGTGTCATCATATAATTCTTGTTAACAATATAGACCTAACATGTTTTTCAATTATGCAAAATATCAATCATAGCCTAGTCATATTCATAAGTTCGCAAAGAGGTTTTCTAGTACAAAGGTATGGCTTAATACATAGATCATGATGCCAAATTTTTAACATAATTTCATATGAATTATAATAACCCAAATTTGTTCCAATTACACACAAAATGATTTTTGTACAAAAATACACATTATGATGGCATAGTAGCAAAACCACAAACTTGCATGAATTTCAATTAAAGAACTACATACATGTAGCTTCAACATGAATTACAAACTTTGCGAATATCCAAACGTATACTTGCATAAAACTACCGCAAACATGTAGTTTTTATAATGAATAACATACTTTGCGAATATCCAAACGTATACTTGCATAAAACTACCGCAAACATGTAGTTTTTATAATGAATAACATATTTTGCGAATATCCAATCGTTATACAATATTCCAAATCGATAAGAATCATAGTAACGCACAAATATGAATTACTTATCACCACAAATCAAGTGTACAAACCAACACAGTTATTTATTCATACCAAAATAATACTCTACTTACAATCGTGTGGCGAATTCTCCAATTCAGGAATTTGGAGATGCGACTCCTTGTTGATTTGATTTGTTTAAGTTGCTTTATGCTTTAGAATTTGCCTCCTAATCTTCTCTCAAATTGGTGGCTACTCCTAGTCGCTCCTCTGCAGCATGATGGCCTCGTTCTTATTTTTGAATGAATAGATTAGGTAGAGTCTAGGGTCATTTTTATAGAGTTTATGAACCGATTAGGACCATCGATGTTGCTTGGATAGATCGTAGCCATTCATTCGAAAGAGAGACCAATTAGAGCCTGCCACCAAGCCCTAATGACAAAGCAAGCTTCTGAAAATCGACCAACATAGACTAGGCCAGCCAGGGGTGGGCTGGGTTCGACCTGGCTCTGGACCAGGTCGACAGCCCTGTCGACAGCCCTGTCGACCTGGCTAGACCAGGTCGACAGCCCAGTCGACCTGGGTGCCTTAGGCGGGATTTTTCCCGCCCTGGTCAATTGGGCCCGATTTTAAATTTTGAATTGTTTTTCTGAGCTGTTTTTCTTATGCTCGAATTTTAAACTTAATTCAGAAAATTCCGGAGGCTATATCTTCTTCATACGGACTCCGTTTTTCGAAAACTCGGACTCTATTTCGCGTATTTTTCCGAGACGAACGCAATGGCGTATCCCGTTTCCCTTAGTTCTTTGATTTGAAATTAATTATTCTTTAATTTGTGAATTTCACTGTTATAGAATACACGGGGTGTTACATTCTCCCCCACTTAAAAGGATTTCGTCCTCGAAATCTTCAAGTTAAGAGGAATGTATATCCTAACATCCAATCATCCATCTACTCATCCATCAAACACGAGCATCCATTGTCCTTAAAAGACTTCTAATGCTTCATGATCATATGCGAAGTGTGTGTGTACATGTACTTATCTAATGCAAAATTAGGCGGTCTACTGATTCAGTTGACCTCCTTAATGCGAATTATGTAAGTGCCATGAATCCATTATGTATGCAAATTTTCCTATTCATGATTCTACATGAGTGCACAATCATTCATACAAATGCAACATCCATATGACAACACATTAAAGTTCAACCATATACGAATGCAAACATATATGCATATACAATATGAAGTGACTGAGCCGATCTAAAACCTAGACTGTGTGTGTATATGCAACCACGAGCAACCACTAGCAATCACTTGCAACCACTTGCAACCATCATCCATAACATGTTTCAACTACATGTTTTCATCCAAAGAGTTTCTACCTAAAAGATAAGGTCGAGGAGATATATCTAAAAAAAATAGATAAAAGCGCAACTTAAGGAAAAAGAAAGATCAAGGATGTACCCTCGAAAAGAAAAGGGTAGGCAGTGCGTATTCTAGCTTCAGTTTCCCAAGTCGCGTCTCCCTCGGCGTCGCTCCACTGAACTTTGACGAGTTTGAATTCGCGGTTGCGTAGCTTCTTCACTTCCGTTCCTAATATGTGGGTTGGAACTTTTCTTATGGTTGCTTCGCGTTCCACTTCGGCTTCTTCTAGGATATTTGGCTCTACCACTTCAGCAGACTCATGTAGACATTTTCGGAGATGTGAAACGTGAAAAACGTTGTGAACTCCGGCCAGTTTCTCGGGTAGCTCTAATCTATAGGCCATTTTCCCAATTTTCTTGATGATAGGGAATGGCCCTACGAACCTTGGTGCTAGCTTTCCTGTGGTTCCAAAACGAACAACGTTCCTTAGCGGAGATACCTTAAGAAAAACTCTGTCCCCAACCTCAAATTCTAGGTCGGTTCTCCTCTTGTCGGCGTAGGACTTTTGTCTGTCTTGGGCCGTCTTCATCCTTCTTCGTATTAAGTCTACTTTCTCTGAAGTCTCTCGGATCATATCTGGTCCAAGTATGAGCTTATCAGTAGACTCCCACCAACAAGTGGGCGATCGACACGGTCTTCCATATAAAGCTTCGAAGGGCGCCATTCCGATGGTTGATTGATAACTGTTGTTGTAGGCAAATTCCGCCAAAGGAAGGTGGTCTTCCCATGTCCCTCCGAAGTCAAGGACGCACAGTCTTAAAAGGTCCTCCAAATCTCTGTTCACTCTTTCTGTTTGGCCGTCGGTTTAGGGATGATCGGCTGTGCTCAAGCATAACTGCGTTCCTACCGCTTCTTGCAGACTTCGCCAAAACTCACTGGTGAAGATGGGGTCTCGGTCACTAACAATGCTGGATGGTATTCCATGGAGTCGAACGATTTCTTTGAGGTAAAGTGATGCTAGGGATGAGGCAGTTCTTTTACTTTTGACAGGTAAAAAGTGGGCGCTTTTAGTAAGCATATCCACTATTACCCAAATGCTAGTGTTGCCTCTCCTAGACCTAGGCAGCCCATCTATGAAGTCCATAGAGATGCTATCCCACTTCCACTGCGGGACCTCCAGAGGATGTAGCAGTCCGCCAGGCTTTTTCTGTTCCGCCTTAACCTGTTGGCACACCATACACTTAGAAACGAATTCTTCCACGTCCTTTTTCATGCCATTCCAGAAGAAAGTCCTTTTTATATCTTTGTACATTTTATCTCCGCCTGGGTGTATCGTCATCTTGGAGTGATGTGCTTGCTCGAGAACCTTCTTTACTAAATCTTTTGTCTGTGGGACGCATAGTCTTCCGTCTCGCCTTAGCAAACCCTTATCGTCGATGGAGTATCTATTGAGGTGACTTGAAGTCTCACCCCTAATTAGCCTATCAATTATTTCCACAAGCTGGGGGTCTTCGCGCTGTGCTGCCCCTACTGAATCTATTAAAGTTGGGCGCACTTCGAGAGATGCTAGCAAGCCTGGTACAAAATCGGAGGAAGGCCTAAAGTCGAAGCTGGCTATAAACTCTAGGCTTTGTCTTTCTACAAACATCGGGCTTAGGGTCAATTTCTTTCGGCTCAACGCGTCTGCCACTACGTTGCCTTTGCCCGGAGTGTAGGAGATTTCGAAATCGTACGAGGCAAGAAACTCCATCCATCTCTGTTGCCTCAAGTTAAGGTCTTTCTGCGAGAAAAGATATTTCAACGATTTATGGTCAGTGTAAAGTTCGAACTTCTCACCTAGGAGATGGTGTCGCCAAGACTTGAGTGCAAAGACGATGGCGGCTAACTCAAGATCGTGGGTTGGGTAGTTCTTTTCGTGCACTTTCAACTGCCTCCCGCCATAAGCTACTACCCTTCCTTCTTGCATTAAAACGGCGCCTAGCCCTGTCCCACATGCATCTGTATAAACAGTGAACATCTTGCTCCCATCTGGCAGCGTCAAAACTGGGGCTGTTGTAAGAGCCCTTTTCAGTCGTTGGAAAGCAAACTCGCAATCCAAGTCCCACTTGAACACTAGATTCTTCTTGGTCAATTTCGTGAGCGGAGCTGAGATTTCGCAAAATCCCTTATGAACTTTCGATAGAAACCTGCTAGTCCTAGAAAACTTCGGACCTCAGTTGCATTCCTTGGCGTCTTCCAATCCTGTACCGCCACTACCTTAGCAGGGTCCACTGCTAACCCTTGTTTGGATACTATGTGCCCAAGGAACCTCATTTCTTCTCTCCAAAAGTGGCATTTGGAGAATTTGGCTTTTAGTTGATGGACTCGCAAAGTTTCCATGATTGCCCTTAAGTGCTGAGCATGTTCCTCTTCACTCTTTGAGAAGATAAGGATATCATCTACGAAGACTACTACGAACTTGTTGAGGAAATCTCTAAATACCCTACTCATCAGATCCACGAAGTAAGCGGGTGCATTTGTCAAGCCGAAAGGCATGACAAGCCATTCAAAGAAGCCGTCTGGGGTTCTGAATGTCGTTTTATCGATACTATCTTCAGCCACTCTTAGCTGATGAAAACCGGTCGCTAAATCGAGTTGGGAGAAAACAGACGCTCCTACAAGCTGATCAAACAAATCATCAATTCTGGGGAGAGGGTGCCTATTCTTTTTCGTTAGCTTGTTGAGCTCCCTATAGTCAACACATAGACGGAGTGAACCATCCGCCTTCGTAGCGAACACCACTGGAGCGCCCCATTCTGAAATGCTCCTCCTAATGAACCCCTTTTCTAGAAGCTCTTTAATCTGTTTACTGAGCTCTTTCCTTTCCCGTGGAGCCATGTGTCTAACGGGCAACGCAACAGGCTTTGCATTATCTACAAGATATATGCGGAAGTCTATTTCCCGCTTCGGAGGCAAGCCCTTCACCTCTTCGAAGACATCCGGATATTCCCGGACCACTCTAACTGATTGCAAATTTTCAACAGAGGCATCTAGCGATTCAAGATAACTAAGCATAACCGCATACGAGGGATTACAAGAAATTTCCAAAGTATTACCGAGCTGGGTTAGGAGCCTAACAACCCTTTTCTCACAATCAAGGATGGCCCCATTACTGGATAGCCAATCCATGCCCAAAATCAAACCATATCCCGAAAAGCCCAAAACAAAGGCACTACATTGAAATTCTACGCTTATAATAGAAATTTTCAATCCCAAACAGATCATAGACAAATGAGCTGGGCCCCCAATTGGGTTTGAAACAATTAAGGGGTCCTCTACCATACTAGTTTTTAGGTGCAGAGATTCTACTAAAGCAGACGAGATAAAGGAGTGTGATGCGCCAGAATCAAATAAAGTGCGAACGGGGTGATCATAAAGATAAACTACACTTTCTACAGAAGTATTTATACCTCGCTGTTGCAGAGGTGGCGCTTCTAGCACATGAACTTGTGCCCCTGAGGTGGATCCAGCCCTCTGCCCCTGTCCTCGTTTCTTCGGGCAGTCCTTAGCCCTGTGGCCTGTCTCACCGCAAGAAAAGCACCCACCATTCTCCTTGGCCTTCTTTTTCCGGCAGTCCTTCACTAAGTGCCCCACTTTGCCATAGAAATTACACTTCCTCTTCTCTTTGTTGCCTTTCCCGCCTTTCTTAAAGTCTGTCTTCTTAGGCTGCAAACCCTCTTTCTTCCCTTGAGAGCTTTCAGCCTTTGCCTCCTTCTTGCCCTTATCCTCTTCGTTCAGCAATGCCATTTGTACCAACCTTTCATATGTGGCTCCCATGGGTATATGGGTCATGGCCAAACTGTGTAATGGCTCATTCAACCCTTTGACAAAACGGAGAGCCTTCTTGTGCGGGGTGTTGACTAGGTCCAGTCCAAACCTAGCCAGCTCATCGAACTGATTAACATACTCTCTGACTGTCTTGTTCCCTTGCTTAAGAAATAAGAATTTTTCCAACTGCAAACTCCTTTCCGCATCTGAGAAAAATTTAGTCTCAAACCTTGCCCTAAAGTCCTCCCATGTCTCCACTGGTCTTTCAGCATTAGTGACTTCCCACCAGTAGGAAGCCTCGCCCTTTAATAGCCACACTGCCAGTTGTACTTTCTGTCTATCTTCTACCTCAAAGATGATGAATAGGTCCTCAGTTTCTTTCAGCCAATTTCTAGCTGCCACGAAGGACTCAGTTCCATGGAAATCCTTTCCTCCCATAGCTTTAAAATCTTTACATATCTTAGCAAATGTGTTTCCCCGTGGAGGAGGTGGAGGAAGAGGTGCTGCTGCAGCTGGATGATTTCCTGCAGCTGGGGAAGGAGGAACGGTAGGACCTGGCTGAGTGGCCCTTGCTTCTAAGAATCGTCTAAACCAACCAGGTATTGGTACCCCTTCTGGCAAGTTAAGTTCTTCGGACATGCTGAAACAAAAAGGATAGATTCAAAACGAAGGATAAGAGATAGTACCTATGGCTTTGGGGGGACTTTGCTTTTCAAAATAAAATAATATTTTTCTTTTAAAAATGCTTCTTTAAATTTCCTTTTTGAAAATAAATTTTCAGAACTTTTTATCTTATCTGGTAAACCTATGCTCTGATACCAAGTGAAACACCCCACCTCCGTTAGAGTCACTCTAAAAGGGAATGCCCTAATTTTGGTGGAGGTTTATAAGTATAAGTCACAGATATACAAGACAGATATAAGAACACATATTTTTAAACAGCGGAAAAATAACAACTTTTATTTCATAAGGAAAATACGTGTTTCAACAACATGCCATAATTGTCTTACAATACTTCAAAACATAACATCTTCATAAATGTCTTGATTACATCATTTAAAGAAGCATAAAGAAAACATAAATAAACTGCAAAAGCCCCACAGTTGTTGTCCAAAGCAATAGTCCAAAACGAAAAGATCCAAGCAATACATTCTTTCTCTTCAAGCTGGATGTGAAGGCTGGTCAAGCTGCGGTATTCCCTCCCTGTGTACCTGGGGGGGGAACGGAAGAAAAGAAGACGAAAGAAAAGTAGAGTCAGACATAAAGCCTGAGTAAGTCTAGGACTATTCAGTCTATGAATAAAGAACTGGGTATGATAAGTATAAACTCGAAATGGGAAAGTACTATAAACTTAGTTAAGTTGTCTAGGGACGAATATACTATCGTACCCCATATCAATCTCTGAACCCATATAAACTAGTTTCCAACTGGCACCCCATAATCTGGGTGAAGTGATCCATTTCATGATGATCGGCTCCTACTCGCATAGTTACATGTGTCCTACGGCCCCCGATGTTGTAGTTACCTATGCTGGTCCCACCATGGGGTGTATCAAGTCCCATGGCGGCGGCCCGACACAACCCTAGAATGCACAGGTATTCTACTGGTGCCCAGTGCCTTATTTTTCTGCGCCGGAGTGAGTGCACGCCCACACCCCGTTAGAACCTACACTGCTGCACCACCGCCGTCGATTTGACCTCTTACAATCAGCCCAGTAATCGTGTCCCACCCTGCCTAGTTTCAGGGTATCATGATACACCTTATAGGGTTACTGCTGAAAAGGGTCCCCCGCTACTAGGTTTTCTATTTCTAGCCAACATGCTAAGTTGGTTAAGTGTTTTATAAACCTAACCCCCAAATCAGTCTGTTTAGTTTAGCATGTTCCATTTTGATTAAGTCTTTAGTTCACTTAATCCTAACCATCCTGACTCAGCCTTAATTGTCTTATTAAAGCCTTGACCTCTCACATTAGACAGGTATTGTTGTGGCTGCCTGTTGCCGGTTGGTTCCGGGCAGTCTTACGCCACAACTCAGTCTAACCTCGGGTCCTTATTGGGCTCCATGTTTAACCACCCACATTGGATAGGTATTGTTGTGACTACTGGACAGCCGGGCGGTTCCGGGAAGGTTTACATCACAACTCAATCCAACCTCGGGTTAAACATATCGTATTTTCTACATTTACATATTTTGTCTTTCTTCTTTACTTTCTTATATGTAAATATTTGCGGCCCATTATTAAAAATCAATGGTGTAAAGGTTACACCAATCATGGGCCCAACCCATTCTTGAATTTGGGCCCCTTTACTTTATCTTTTCATTTATTAATAAATTTAACCCAACGTTATTTTCCCCCGTTTAATACGTCCGTTTATTATATATATGTTGGGCTTAGCCTTTTTAAGCCCAACTTAGCCATGCGAAAAGGGGGAGGCTTAAAGCGTGATTACATACACAAAAAGGGGAATGTGAACGCATGAACTTGCAACGTAACGTTGGAACTACAAAATAGAAACTGGTGTACTTGCATAGTAGTAACATATACTTTAGTCATAAAGCATAAGTGACATGAATCAAACCATGTAAACTTGTAGTTAAGTTAAGAATATCACTATTGACACATAGGCTTAACTACAACATAAACCTATATTTTATTTAGGCATAATGTCAAACATAAGCAAATCATGTTTATAAGATTACTACATGTTTACAAAGGTGCTTACTTTTGTGACTAATACAAAAGTATAATTCAACTAGAATTAATCCAACTTAATCATGATTTTAAATCTATTCACATAACCATGACACACATATACTTATGGCATAAATATTTCTAACATGAAATCATGATTTTTACTTTAGTCATGCAAAACTTGCAAATGGGATTTTGAATCTAACCTAGCTATGTACCACATGTGTCATCATATAATTCTTGTTAACAATATAGACCTAACATGTTTTTTAATTATGCAAAATATCAATCATAGCCTAGTCATATTCATAAGTTCGCAAAGAGGTTTTCTAGTACAAAAGTATGGCTTAATACATAGATCATGATGCCAAATTTTTAACATAATTTCATATGAATTATAATAACCCAAATTTGTTCCAATTACACACAAAATGATTTTTGTACAAAAATACACATTATGATGGCATAGTAGCAAAACCACAAACTTGCATGAATTTCAATTAAAGAACTACATACATGTAGCTTCAACATGAATTACAAACTTTGCGAATATCCAAACGTATACTTGCATAAAACTACCGCAAACATGTAGTTTTTATAATGAATAACATACTTTGCGAATATCCAAACGTATACTTGCATAAAACTACCGCAAACATGTAGTTTTTATAATGAATAACTTATTTTGCGAATATCCAATCGTTATACAATATTCCAAATCGATAAGAATCATAGTAACGCACAAATATGAATTACTTATCACCATAAATCAAGTGTACAAACCAACACAGTTATTTATTCATACCAAAATAATACTCTACTTACAATCGTGTGGCGAATTCTCCAATTCAGGAATTTGGAGATGCGACTCCTTGTTGATTTGATTTGTTTAAGTTGCTTTATGCTTTAGAATTTGCCTCCTAATCTTCTCTCAAATTGGTGGCTACTCCTAGTCGCTCCTCTGCAGCATGATGGCCTCGTTCTTATTTTTGAATGAATAGATTAGGTAGAGTCTAGGGTCATTTTTATAGAGTTTATGAACCGATTAGGACCATCGATGTTGCTTGGATAGATCGTAGCCATTCATTCGAAAGAGAGACCAATTAGAGCCTGCCACCTAGCCCTAATGACAAAGCAAGCTTCTGAAAATCGACCAACATAGACTAGGCCAGCCAGGGGTGGGCTGGGTTTGACCTGGCTCTGGACCAGGTCGACAGCCCTATCGACAGCCCTGTCGACCTGGCTAGACCAGGTCGACAGCCCAGTCGACCTGGGTGCCTTAGGCGGGATTTTTCCCGCCCTGGCCAATTGGGCCCGATTTTGAATTTTGAATTGTTTTTCTGAGCTGTTTTTCTTATGCTCGAATTTTAAACTTAATTCAGAAACTTCCGGAGGCTATATCTTCTTCATACGGACTCCGTTTTTCGAAAACTCGGACTCTATTTCGCGTATTTTTCCGAGACAAACGCAATGGCGTATCCCGTTTCCCTTAGTTCTTTGATTTGAAATTAATTATTCTTTAATTTGTGAATTTCACTGTTATAGAATACACGGGGTGTTACACACCTCCTCCCCCTTCTCCTCAAAAGAAAATCTGACGCCCTAGCACCCCGTGCAAACCAACAGAGCTCTGCCTGAGTGTCGACGCGTAAGGCCTCCAATCCCCGGGCCAGCCTTCACCACCAACAAATCAGCAGTAACAAGTGAGTTTTTATATGCTGATTTTAATTTCAGATTTTAATATGAATTATATTAAGAAGAAATTCAATTTTAATTCTTAGAAAAAAATATGATTTTTCATTAGAAAAGGATGTGATTTTCACTGTTAGCAAGACGAGATTTTTAATGTTAGCAAGACGAGATTTTTAATATTAGCAAGGCGAGATTTTTATGATATGTAAAGCTCAATAAAAGGCGATATTTTTAAAGTATGAAAGGAGATATTTTTAATTATATAAAAATATAATTTTTATAATACAGGAAGGTTAAAAATATAATTTTTATATTATAGATATATCAAAAATATGATTTTTACATTATAGAAGTGTTAAAAATTTGATCTTTATGTAAGTAGTGAACCAAAAATAATATTTTTACTTGTGTAGAGTATTAAAAATATGACCTTTATATAGTAGAAGATATAAAAATACTATTCTTATACAAATAGTATATTGAAAATGAAATTTCTATATAATAGAGAATATAAAAATATAATCTTTATATTTGAAAAGGTGAAATCTTTATATAGAGAAGAGCGATGTAAAAATAGAATTTTTATCTATATAATAGCGATGTAAAAATAGAATTTTTATCTATATAGAATAGCGATGTAAAAATATAATTTTTATATACATAGCAACAATATAAAAATGTGATTTTTATACATTGAATAGCGAAATAAAAATGTGATTTTATATATGTAGTGAATAAGGGCAACGAAAGTGAAGAAAGGCGAGAACGACGAAGATTTCTATAAATAGAAGTGTCGTGGAGTTGGGATAGCTCTGATGAGAATTTCTCACTATTCAATTTCTTTTTTCTAGTTATATATATATACTAGGATGCAGACGGTGCTTAGCAGCACCCGACACCCGTCGTCTACAGACCATGGACGGCTTGTTTGTTTGATTGATGTGTTGTGAAAATTTATTGTGTTGTGGAATGGTTGAATAATAAAATATTCTTGTGTTGAAAGGAAATAAAATATTTATATAGTTAAAAATATTTTATCATTAAAAATATAATTTTTAACGTGAATGTGAATAAATAAATATTCATTTACAAACCGGACGGTTTGTTTATGTACACCTATTTGAAGGACATTGATTGGGACGATAAATTTTACACATCGCCCAACTGCACAAATAAAAATCTATGTTTGTTGATTTGAAACCCCACATAGGTATTTGGATAAAATACGGCATACACTAATCCCAATAATTAGTTGTATGCCGATCGATGGATCGACGGGTTGTTGTAAGCGTTAGATATCTATATTTGATACTTATACAGTGTAGTGCACTTTGGATGATGGTTGATTATTTGTCGTTGCTATTATATACATGTGTTGTATGGAATCCATATAATTAACTTTATATGGTAATTGATTGGGCCTCATTCCAATTTAGAAGATAAAGAACATTATAAAATAAAGGTTCATGTGTTGACAATACTCATCCGTTGAGATTAGCCATGTGTTGAACGAAATATTTTAACAATAAAATTTACATTTTTATCATTAAAAAAATAAAGGTTCATGTGTTGACCGTACTCATCCGTTGAGATTAGTCATGTGTTGAACGAAATATTTTAATAATAAAATTTACATTTTTATCATTATAAAATAAAGGTTCATGTGTTGACCGTACTCATCCGTTGAGATTAGTCATGTGTTGAACGAAATATTTTAACAATAAAATTTACATTTTTATCATTATAAAATAAAGGTTCATGTGTTGACCATACTCATCCGTTGAGATTAGTCATGTGTTGAACGAAATATTTTAACAATAAAATTTACATTTTTATCATTATAAAATAAAGGTTCATGTGTTGACAGTACTCATCCGTTGAGATTAGTCATGTGTTGAACGAAATATTTTAACAATAAAATTTACATCTTTATCATATATAAAATTAGAAACTAACTGGAAAATAGATAAGATGAGTGGTCTCCTGGATATTGATTTGATGTTGGTTTCGGCCTTCGGGGTTAATATTTAGGGAATCGTTCTCTTACTAATTTACGGTTGGAGTCTGATTTAAATCAAATGATATATACCATAATTTTTATATAAAATATATTGAATAACAAAAATAGTCACACGTGGACAGTACTCACTCGTTGAGATTAGTCATGTGTTTACAAAAATATAGATTCACGTATTGAGTAGAATAAATATTCATTTGTTGAATAGAATAACGGAATTATTGAAATATATAAAGCCGTGTTGATTAGAGATGCGCTATTTTGACGCGAACGATATTTATATCGATTATATTCGTTTTTATAGAATTTGAATTGAATTGAATAGAAAACGAATTTGATTTGAATATAAAACGAATTCAAATTGAATTGAATAGAAAACGAATTCGAATTGAATTGAATAGAAAACGAATTTGATTTGAATATAAAACGAATTCGAATTGAATTGAATAGAAAACGAATTCGAATTGAATTGAATAGATAACGAATTTGATTTGAATTGAAAACGATTTCGAATTGAATTGAATAGGAAACCAATTTCGAATTGAATTGAATATAAAACGATTTCGAATTGAATTGAATATATAACAATTTCGAATTGAATTGAATATAAACCAAATTCGAATTGAATTGAATATAGAATGAATCGAGATTTGAATTGAATTGGAAATGGAAGTTGAAATGTTTTTGAAATGAATTTAAAACTATTTATAAAATTTGTTTTAAATAGAAATCGACGAAATATATATTATATATATTATATATATAATATAATGGCCTGAATAGAACGCGCCGCGCCGCGGCAGTTCGTAAATTTCGACCATTGACTTCGATTGGACATTACGGGAGATCCGGCCGTCGGATTCTCCTAAAACCGAAACCGTTGGGTTCGTATCGAAAAGAGCTTTCTAATGAATATTAGAAATTTGAAATCTAACGGTTGGATTTGGAGATACGTCCAAATCAAATTTGGAAAAGGTCGCTGTAAGTGCAGTTCGGTGGCCGTTGTTGGAAATCGACTGTACGGGCCTTGATAAAATTATTAAAAATAGTAATAATTTGTGTAAAATCATAAGAAATGATTTGGGAAAAATTAGGATGAAAAACTCCATATTTGAAAAGATAAAAATAGATTTTTATCGAAATGAACTAGTTTTGAACTAATATTAAAACCCATTTATTTTTAAATAAATAAATTGGATTTGAAATGGGTTTTAAATAGAATTGATTTGTGGGTTTATCGCGAAGGGTGTTTTAAATAACACTTGTTCTTTAACCCGATAATAATTAGAATGTGATTTGGGTTTATCGTGAACGGTGTTTCAAATGACATTAATTCTTTTACCCAGAAACAGGAGTTTTAATGAATCTGCAATTAGATTGAAATGTGAACTGATAATTTAATTTATCAAATTTGGAAAATGAGCGAGAATGGAGTATCACATGTTTTGCTCCAAAGCGATAGTTAAATCTTTAATTAGATTTGAACGTGGAATGGTAATTAATTTTACCAACAACACTGTGGTGTTAGATATGGAGTATTACCAGTTTTGCTTCATGGGATGAATAGGTTGGGATTGGGAAATAAAATAAATAATTACTCCGGAGTGGTTCGCTAATCTCGACTAGTTTGGAAAACTATAATCTGGTTTGAAATGATATCCAAAGGAAGATTAAAGGATAAATTTTAAAGAATTTATCTTGGATAAAATTAATGGGAACTTTTCCCTAAGAATATGAAATTTAGAAACTAGCTGTAGGTTAGTTAAGAAGAATGGTTTCCTGGATATTGATCTGATGTTGGTTTCGGTCTTCGGGGTTAATATTTGGGGAATTGCTCTCTTACTGATTTACGGTTAGTGACTAATGAATTGGAATGAGGCGTATGTTGTGTTTGTTAACATTTGTTTTTAATATACGCGGGTTGTTCGGAAAGTGTGACGGCCTGGAATTTCGCTCGATCTGAATCAGTCGTTAAACCGACAAAGACCGTTCGAAACCCCTGAACGTTGAGAACAGGACAAATCAGAACACAAACAGAAGAACATTTCATTGTATATTACAACAATTCCATCAGAATACAAGAATATACAGAGTATGAATAAATATACATTCGATAAATATCAGAGATTACATAAATTACATAGCAGCGGAAAATAATACAAAGCACAACTGAAGGTGATATACGGATACAGAGCTTTCCGGATATCATCCTAGCTGTAAACCAGGATCCTGTGAATATAAATCTGCAAAACCAAAACTACTAGCTGCCCGTGCGGAAAATAGGGGCACCCAGAGTTTAGGTTAAAACAATAAACTCCAGGTCAGTCATGTGACTGGTGTGAGAACTAAAACAGTTATTAAAACTTTATTTTAAAAGAAGGTAATTCAAGGGACCACGCCGTAAAACACGGAACGGGTTTCCTCCCAGGAATACCAGTGCATATCAATAAACAATCGCAATGCTTTTCGAAAAATGAAGCTATTATAAGACCCAGGTCCTATCATACAATGCAACGCAAGCCGGGGGATAGGGTTTTCCCTTATAATAGCCAAACATGCTTGGTACGTTTAAAACAAATCATTTGATACTATAATAAGTGTATAGTGTCAAAACATTTCAATCATAAATATAAATCATAGACGGCATGGGTACCATATATCATGTCGCCATACTAGTTCTACAATTAAAACCGCAATACACGTATTGGAAATTGGATTTCCGTCATGAGTCGAGGCAAGGGGCAAGCTCCTCTCCGCGTTCGAGACACTCTAGCAAATATCTCAGGATTACGCACACTGGGTAACCCTTGGATCTTCAGGGCCGGTCCTCACTTACGTTAGAGGATTAATTATGCCTGAACACACGTTTCCCGGTCCTTACAGACCTATAATCGAGGCGCCTCATCCAACTACCACAAAGGTGAAAAGTATATAAATGTCAGGGCTGGTAAGTCACTGACACCACCAAAGCTAGAAAGAAACGTGTACTCTCCCTGCAGTCCGTATCCCGTTTTTAACTCATACCGAGGTGTGAGGCTCGCGAATACACGCTATACACAAAGCTACGCCACAAGGGCCGCGCTTTGATCGTCAACTACAAGACTTTGCTTTTCAACAGAAGCCTTGATCCATGCAACTCAGCATGCCACACAGGCAATTCATGCCATGCGATTGATATCTATCGATATATAACCTCTAAGCTCGTACGTCTCAGAGAAGAGCGTTAAGCAAGAGAATAAATTCTCCGCCGCCAAACAGATATATATTTAATAGAAATCAATCAACACAGAATAAAATCCAATGTCAGACACACAATCCATTTACAAGTCCGTTCTGGGTCTGAACGAAACCGGAGGCACTTTCCTCGCATATCCATCCATCTCCAAGTACGTCTGGACGACCACCAACTATTTCCATCCTCTTGGGTGTACAGCCCAATCAGGATCGTCAGTAATTACCCAAACGATGTGAAGACTTCCGGTCTTTGACCACCGTCTTCATCTTCGACTTATCGTCGAATCGGTTATTCAGAATGGGTATAAACCCGGACTTTCCGAACAACCCGCGTATATTAAAACAAATGTTACACAAACACAACATACGCCTCATTACAATTCATTAGTCACTAACCGCAAATTAGCAAGAGAACAATTTCCCAAACATTAACCCCGAAGGCCGAAACCAACATCAGATCAATACCCAGGAAACCATTCTTCTTAGCCAACCTACAGCTAGTTTCTAAATTCCACATTCTTAGGGAAAAGTTCCCATTAATTTTATCCAAGATAAATTCTTTAAAATTTATCCTGTAATCTTCCTTTGGATGTAATTTAAAACCAAATTATGGTTTTTCCAACTAGTCGAGATTAGCGAACCGTAACGAAGTAATTATTTATTTTATTTCCCAATCCCAACCTATTCATCCCATGAAGCAAAACTGGTAATACTCCATATCTAACACCGTGGTGTTATCGGTAAAATTAATTACCATTTCACGTTCAAATCTAATTAAAGATTTAACTATCGCTTTGGAGCAAAACTGGTGATACTCCATTCTCGCTCATTTTCTAAATTTGGTAATTTAGATTATCAATTCGAATTTCAATCTATTTGCAGATTCACTAAAACTCCTTTTACTGGGTTAAAGAACTAGGTGTTATTTAAAACACAGTTCACGACAAACCCAAATCACATTCTATTTGTTATCGGGTTAAAGAACTAATGTTATTTAAAACATAGTTCACGATAAACCCATCTCAAATTTAATCAAATATATTAGAAATTCGATTATTTAAAACCCCCTTTTAAATCTAATTTATTTATTTAAAAATAATTGGGTTTTAAATTTAGTTCAAAACTAGTTCATTTCGATAAAAACCCATTTTTATCTTTTCAAATGTGGAGTTTTTCATCCCAAATTTTCCCAAATCATTTCTTATGATTTTATACAAATTATTACTATTTTTAATAATTTTATCAAGGCCCGTACAGTCGATTTCCAACGATGGCCATCGAACTGCACTTACAGCGACCTTTTTCAAATTTGATTTGGACGTATCTCCAAATCCAACCGTTAGATTTCAAATTTCTAATACTCGTTAGAAAGCTCTTTTCGATACGAACCCAACGGTTCCGGTTTTAGGAGAATCCGACGGTCGGATCTCCCGTAATGCCCGTTTGAAATAAATGGTCGAAATTTACGAACTACCGCGGCGCGGCGCGTTCTATTCAGGCCATTATATTATATATATAATATATATAATATATATTTTGTCGATTTCTATTTAAAACGAATTATATAAATAGTTTTGAATTCGTTTCAAAAACATTTTCAACTTCCATTTCATTTCAAATCAAAATTGAATTCTCTTTTATAAATTCGTTTTAAAATTCATCTCTATTCAATTCAAATTTCAATTCAATTTGAATTCATTTCACTTCATTTTGAAGTCAATTCGAATTCGTTTTCAATTCAATTCAATTCAAATTGGTTTTCTATTCGATTTAAATTCATTTTCTATTCAAATTAAGTTCGTTTCGTTTTCTATTTGAATCAAGTTCATTATATATTCAATTTGAAATCAAATTGGTTTTCTATTCCATTCAATTCGAAATCGTTTTATACTCAATTCAAATCGAAATCATTATATATTCAATTCATTTCGAAATCGTTATATATTCAATTCATTTCGAAATCGTTATATATTCAATTCATTTCGAAATCGTTATATATTCAATTCATTTCGAAATCGTTATATATTCAATTCATTTCGAAATCGTTATATATTCAATTCATTTCGAAATCGTTATATATTCAATTCATTTCGAAATCGTTTTATATTCAATTCATTTCGAAATCATTATATATTCAATTCATTTCGAAATCTAATCGATATAAATATCGTTCGCGTCAAAATGGCGCATCTCTAATCAACACGGCTTTATATATTCCTTTGTTCTATTCAACAAATGAATATTTATTTTTGTCAACACACGACTAATCTCAATGAATGAGTACTGTCCATGTGTGACTATTTTTGGTTATCAATATATTTTATAAAAAAAAAGAAGGTATCTATTGTTTGATATTGAATCAGACTTCAACCGAAATTTAGTGAGAGAACGATTTCCTGAATATTAACCCCGAAGGCCGAAACCAACATCAGATTAATATTCAGGAGACCACTCATCTCATCTATTTTCCAGTTGATTTCTAATTCCATATATGATAAAGATGTAAATTTTATTATAAAAATATTTCGTTCAACACATGACTAATCTCAACGGATGAGTACAGTCAACACATGAACCTTTGTTTTATAATAATAAAGATGTAAATTTTATTATAAAAATATTTCGTTCAACACATGACTAATCTCAACGGATGAGTACAGTCAACACATGAACCTTTGTTTTATAATAATAAAGATGTAAATTTTATTATAAAAATATTTCGTTCAACACATGACTAATCTCAACGGATGAGTACAGTCAACACATGAACCTTTGTTTTATAATAATAAAGATGTAAATTTTATTATAAAAATATTTCGTTCAACACATGACTAATCTCAACGGATGAGTACAGTCAACACATGAACCTTTATGTTAATTATTCTTTAATTTTTCAAATTGGAATGAGGCCCAATCAATTACCATATAAAGTTAATTATATGGATTTCCATACAACACATGTATATAATAGCATTGAAAGATAATCAACCATCAACCAAAGTGCACTACACTGTATAAGCATCAAATGTAGATATCTAATGCTCATAACAGCCTGTCAATCAATCGATCGACAAATTTAATCAATCAGGATGAGTGAACTTCAAATTTCATCCCAACACCCGTGTGGGGTTTCAAACAATCAAACACAGATTTTTATTCGTGCAGCTGGGCGATGTGTAAAATTTATCGGTCCAATCAATATCAGTCAAATAGGTGTACATAAACAAACCGTTCGGTTTGTAAATGAATACTTTATTTGGTTCACATTCACTATATTCTTATTCACGTCAAAAATTATATTTTTAACGATAAAACATTTTATTTTAACATATGAATTTCTATTCAGTTCATTCTTTAAATAAAATGATATTTTTCTTTTTCTAACATATTTTAGAAAATTTCGGCGGCATAACGGCACGATACTAGAAACGGGACGAGGCCTAGCCTTATCCCCGGACTAGTGAAGGCCCACGCCATTCACACATCAATCAAATCCATTTCAATTCACCAAACAATTCAATTTCAATTCAATTAATCTAACCAACTACACAACCAAACAATTTTCAAACAAGCCATCCATGGTCTGTGGATGACGGGTGTCGGGTGCTACTAAGCACCGTCTGCATCCTAGTATATATATATATAACTAGAAAAAGAGAATTGAAAGGTGAGAAGTTCTCACATATAGCTATCCTAGCTCCACGGCACTTCATTGACAGAAATCTCCATCGCTATCGCATCTTCGTCATCTTCGTTGCCCGTATACACTGTATATATAAAAATCACACACTTTTATATTCTCCATTATATAAAAATCATATTTTTATCGCTAACTTCATATTGTGAAAATAGAATTTTCCCTTCGTTATACTTTATATAAAAATCGAATTTTTACTTCGCTATTCAATATATAAAAATCGAATTTTTACTTCAAAGTTCAATATATAAAAATCGAATTTTTACTTCAAAGTTCAATATATAAAAATCGAATTTTTACTTCAAAGTTCAATATATAAAAATCGAATTTTTACTTCAAAGTTCAATATATAAAAATCGAATTTTTACTTCAAAGTTCAATATATAAAAATCGAATTTTTACTTCAAAGTTCAATATATAAAAATCCTATTTTTATATCGTTTTCATCTATATAAAGATCTCGCCTTTTTAACTATAAAGATTTCTCCTTTTCAAAAATATAAAGACTTCATCTTTTCAAAAATACAGATTTCATCATTATAGAAATTACCACTTTATCTCAACGTATATAAAATAAAAATCAGATTTTTATTTCGTTACATACTCAAAGATGATATCTTTATATTCTCTATCCTATAAAGATTATATTTTTAATCTTTATATCATGTAAAAATTATATTTTTAACTCTCTACCTAACCAAAAATCATATTTTGACATCATCTATATAGTAAAGACTATATTTTTAATACTTTAAAAATATAAAAATCATATTTTTACTTCTTCTACTCAATAAAAATTCCGCCTTTTCTACTATAAAGTTTAAACCCTTTTTTTTCTATTTCAAACCTTTAAAATAAAAATCAATTTCAAAATTCCTTTTTAAATCAGTTTTTAAAACAAAATAAAATTCGGATTTAAGAAAAAAAATAAATCAGTTTTAACTTAATATAAAAAAAAACAGTTTTAACTTTAAAATAAAAATCAGAAATACTTACAGCGGGGGGGGGGGGGGGGGGGTCTTCGTCGATATTATTTAAAATAATCTATTTTAAATATTCGAAATTCGCTAAAATTGCCAAAATAAAAATTTTTAAACTGGCCCAGATTTTGCGGGTTATTACAATCTCCCCCACTTAAAACTTTTCGTCCCCGAAAAGGAACAAAGTCGAAAGTGGTTTGATTATTAAGCTCTACATTCGATCTGGCTTCCATTCTCCAACTTTTCAGTTTCTGAGAATTTTCAAAATTTCAAAAATTTGGCTAACACCCTAAATTTTCGAAAAATTTCGCCATAACCTCCCCTGCACCGGGAGCATCGGGGAATTTCAAATAGCTTCCCCGGTCCTTCAGATCTCAAAAAGAAAAAGAAAAAGCCAAGCGGCTAGCCAATAGGCTCACAAAATCATCATCACCCAAACAAAACAGGAAATTATGTAGTAAACATGTACCTATTTGTCGGGCAAACAAATTTTATTCTCTGGCTCTAGCCTCCTTGCCATGACATGTTCAATGTAAGTATATATATATGCAAGCAAAAGCAACCAATTTTCAATATAATTCAATGTTTGGTTATATTAGGCATAATGGTTCAAAATTAGCAAACAAATGAACAAACAACACAAACATCAATCAATTAGTGAATTAGAGTTTCAAATTCATAATTTTGATACATATACAAAGATCAGATTTTTGATGCCAAATCACAACAATAAGCCCTATCTAATTTTGGTTCTCACACCAGTCTAATGGAAATATATAGAAAATCACACCTTCGAAACTCGAACATAAATGTTGATGATGCGATCGCTATCATCAATACCATCTCCGGGCGACTACAGTGTAATCCTATATCTATCCAGTATATTAAAACTTCGAATATACGTTCATGACGCGTATATACAAAACCTTTATATATTGGATTGTCCATATTCAATATAAATAAATAATCAAATACGAATAATTGATTTAAATTTTTAAAACAAAATTTGTTTTCATTTTAAAAATATACTCTTCACACTCGTTCTAGGATACTACTGATCCTATCTCTAACGAGTCATTCTAATTGGATATTGCTAATCCAATATCTGATGAATCCTTTCGTATGGTTCTAATGTGTCTTGTTCTCGAGCTCTGTAAACCAAAGCTCTGATACCAACTGTGACGGCCTGGAATTTCGCTCGATCTGAATCAGTCGTTAAACCGACAAAGACCGTTCGAAACCCCTGAACGTTGAGAACAGGACAAATCAGAACACAAACAGAAGAACATTTCATTGTATATTACAACAATTCCATCAGAATACAAGAATATACAGAGTATGAATAAATATACATTCGATAAATATCAGAGATTACATAAATTACATAGCAGCGGAAAATAATACAAAGCACAACTGAAGGTGATATACGGATACAGAGCTTTCCGGATATCATCCCAGCTGTAAACCAGGATCCTGTGAATATAAATCTGCAAAACCAAAACTACTAGCTGCCCGTGCGGAAAATAGGGGCACCCAGAGTTTAGGTTAAAACAATAAACTCCAGGTCAGTCATGTGACTGGTGTGAGAACTAAAACAGTTATTAAAACTTTATTTTAAAAGAAGGTAATTCAAGGGACCACGCCGTAAAACACGGAACGGGTTTCCTCCCAGGAATACCAGTGCATATCAATAAACAATCGCAATGCTTTTCGAAAAATGAAGCTATTATAAGACCCAGGTCCTATCATACAATGCAACGCAAGCCGGGGGATAGGGTTTTCCCTTATAATAGCCAAACATGCTTGGTACGTTTAAAACAAATCATTTGATACTATAATAAGTGTATAGTGTCAAAACATTTCAATCATAAATATAAATCATAGACGGCATGGGTACCATATATCATGTCGCCATACTAGTTCTACAATTAAAACCGCAATACACGTATTGGAAATTGGATTTCCATCATGAGTCGAGGCAAGGGGCAAGCTCCTCTCCGCGTTCGAGACACTCTAGCAAATATCTCAGGATTACGCACACTGGGTAACCCTTGGATCTTCAGGGCCGGTCCTCACTTACGTTAGAGGATTAATTATGCCTGAACACACGTTTCCCGGTCCTTACAGACCTATAATCTAGGCGCCTCATCCAACTACCACAAAGGTGAAAAGTATATAAATGTCAGGGCTGGTAAGTCACTGACACCACCAAAGCTAGAAAGAAACGTGTACTCTCCCTGCAGTCCGTATCCCGTTTTTAACTCATACCGAGGTGTGAGGCTCGCGAATACACGCTATACACAAAGCTACGCCACAAGGGCCGCGCTTTGATCGTCAACTACAAGACTTTGCTTTTCAACAGAAGCCTTGATCCATGCAACTCAGCATGCCACACAGGCAATTCATGCCATGCGATTGATATCTATCGATATATAACCTCTAAGCTCGTACGTCTCAGAGAAGGGCGTTAAGCAAGAGAATAAATTCTCCGCCGCCAAACAGATATATATTTAATAGAAATCAATCAACACAGAATAAAATCCAATGTCAGACACACAATCCATTTACAAGTCCGTTCTGGGTCTGAACGAAACCGGAGGCACTTTCCTCGCATATCCATCCATCTCCAAGTACGTCTGGACGACCACCAACTATTTCCATCCTCTTGGGTGTACAGCCCAATCAGGATCGTCAGTAATTACCCAAACGATGTGAAGACTTCCGGTCTTTGACCACCGTCTTCATCTTCGACTTATCGTCGAATCGGTTATTCAGAATGGGTATAAACCCGGACTTTCCGAACAACCCGCGTATATTAAAACAAATGTTACACAAACACAACATACGCCTCATTACAATTCATTAGTCACTAACCGCAAATTAGCAAGAGAACAATTTCCCAAACATTAACCCCGAAGGCCGAAACCAACATCAGATCAATACCCAGGAAACCATTCTTCTTAGCCAACCTACAGCTAGTTTCTAAATTCCACATTCTTAGGGAAAAGTTCCCATTAATTTTATCCAAGATAAATTCTTTAAAATTTATCCTGTAATCTTCCTTTGGATGTAATTTAAAACCAAATTATGGTTTTTCCAACTAGTCGAGATTAGCGAACCGTAACGAAGTAATTATTTATTTTATTTCCCAATCCCAACCTATTCATCCCATGAAGCAAAACTGGTAATACTCCATATCTAACACCGTGGTGTTATCGGTAAAATTAATTACCATTTCACGTTCAAATCTAATTAAAGATTTAACTATCGCTTTGGAGCAAAACTGGTGATACTCCATTCTCGCTCATTTTCTAAATTTGGTAATTTAGATTATCAATTCGAATTTCAATCTATTTGCAGATTCACTAAAACTCCTTTTACTGGGTTAAAGAACTAGGTGTTATTTAAAACACAGTTCACGACAAACCCAAATCACATTCTATTTGTTATCGGGTTAAAGAACTAATGTTATTTAAAACATAGTTCACGATAAACCCATCTCAAATTTAATCAAATATATTAGAAATTCGATTATTTAAAACCCCCTTTTAAATCTAATTTATTTATTTAAAAATAATTGGGTTTTAAATTTAGTTCAAAACTAGTTCATTTCGATAAAAACCCATTTTTATCTTTTCAAATGTGGAGTTTTTCATCCCAAATTTTCCCAAATCATTTCTTATGATTTTATACAAATTATTACTATTTTTAATAATTTTATCAAGGCCCGTACAGTCGATTTCCAACGATGGCCATCGAACTGCACTTACAGCGACCTTTTTCAAATTTGATTTGGACGTATCTCCAAATCCAACCGTTAGATTTCAAATTTCTAATACTCGTTAGAAAGCTCTTTTCGATACGAACCCAACGGTTCCGGTTTTAGGAGAATCCGACGGTCGGATCTCCCGTAATGCCCGTTTGAAATAAATGGTCGAAATTTACGAACTGCCGCGGCGCGTTCTATTCAGGCCATTATATTATATATATAATATATATAATATATATTTCGTCGATTTCTATTTAAAACGAATTATATAAATAGTTTTGAATTCGTTTCAAAAACATTTTCAACTTCCATTTCATTTCAAATCAAAATTGAATTCTCTTTTATAAATTCGTTTTAAAATTCATCTCTATTCAATTCAAATTTCAATTCAATTTGAATTCATTTCACTTCATTTTGAAGTCAATTCGAATTCGTTTTCAATTCAATTCAATTCAAATTGGTTTTCTATTCGATTTAAATTCATTTTCTATTCAAATTAAGTTCGTTTCGTTTTCTATTTGAATCAAGTTCATTATATATTCAATTTGAAATCAAATTGGTTTTCTATTCCATTCAATTCGAAATCGTTTTATACTCAATTCAAATCGAAATCATTATATATTCAATTCATTTCGAAATCGTTATATATTCAATTCATTTCGAAATCGTTATATATTCAATTCATTTCGAAATCGTTATATATTCAATTCATTTCGAAATCGTTATATATTCAATTCATTTCGAAATCGTTATATATTCAATTCATTTCGAAATCGTTATATATTCAATTCATTTCGAAATCGTTTTATATTCAATTCATTTCGAAATCATTATATATTCAATTCATTTCGAAATCTAATCGATATAAATATCGTTCGCGTCAAAATGGCGCATCTCTAATCAACACGGCTTTATATATTCCTTTGTTCTATTCAACAAATGAATATTTATTTTTGTCAACACACGACTAATCTCAATGAATGAGTACTGTCCATGTGTGACTATTTTTGGTTATCAATATATTTTATAAAAAAAAAAGAAGGTATCTATTGTTTGATATTGAATCAGACTTCAACCGAAATTTAGTGAGAGAACGATTTCCTGAATATTAACCCCGAAGGCCGAAACCAACATCAGATTAATATTCAGGAGACCACTCATCTCATCTATTTTCCAGTTGATTTCTAATTCCATATATGATAAAGATGTAAATTTTATTATAAAAATATTTCGTTCAACACATGACTAATCTCAACGGATGAGTATAGTCAACACATGAACCTTTGTTTTATAATAATAAAGATGTAAATTTTATTATAAAAATATTTCGTTCAACACATGACTAATCTCAACGGATGAGTACAGTCAACACATGAACCTTTGTTTTATAATAATAAAGATGTAAATTTTATTATAAAAATATTTCGTTCAACACATGACTAATCTCAACGGATGAGTACAGTCAACACATGAACCTTTGTTTTATAATAATAAAGATGTAAATTTTATTATAAAAATATTTCGTTCAACACATGACTAATCTCAACGGATGAGTACAGTCAACACATGAACCTTTATGTTAATTATTCTTTAATTTTTCAAATTGGAATGAGGCCCAATCAATTACCATATAAAGTTAATTATATGGATTTCCATACAACACATGTATATAATAGCATTGAAAGATAATCAACCATCAACCAAAGTGCACTACACTGTATAAGCATCAAATGTAGATATCTAATGCTCATAACAGCCTGTCAATCAATCGATCGACAAATTTAATCAATCAGGATGAGTGAACTTCAAATTTCATCCCAACACCCGTGTGGGGTTTCAAACAATCAAACACAGATTTTTATTCGTGCAGCTGGGCGATGTGTAAAATTTATCGGCCCAATCAATATCAGTCAAATAGGTGTACATAAACAAACCGTTCGGTTTGTAAATGAATACTTTATTTGGTTCACATTCACTATATTCTTATTCACGTCAAAAATTATATTTTTAACGATAAAACATTTTATTTTAACATATGAATTTCTATTCAGTTCATTCTTTAAATAAAATGATATTTTTCTTTTTCTAACATATTTTAGAAAATTTCGGCGGCATAACGGCACGATACTAGAAACGGGACGAGGCCTAGCCTTATCCCCGGACTAGTGAAGGCCCATGCCATTCACACATCAATCAAATCCATTTCAATTCACCAAACAATTCAATTTCAATTCAATTAATCTAACCAACTACACAACCAAACAATTTTCAAACAAGCCATCCATGGTCTGTGGATGACGGGTGTCGGGTGCTACTAAGCACCGTCTGCATCCTAGTATATATATATATATAACTAGAAAAAGAGAATTGAAAGGTGAGAAGTTCTCACATATAGCTATCCTAGCTCCACGACACTTCATTGACAGAAATCTCCATCGCTATCGCATCTTCGTCATCTTCGTTGCCCGTATACACTGTATATATAAAAATCACACACTTTTATATTCTCCATTATATAAAAATCATATTTTTATCGCTAACTTCATATTGTGAAAATAGAATTTTCCCTTCGTTATACTTTATATAAAAATCGAATTTTTACTTCGCTATTCAATATATAAAAATCGAATTTTTACTTCAAAGTTCAATATATAAAAATCGAATTTTTACTTCAAAGTTCAATATATAAAAATCGAATTTTTACTTCAAAGTTCAATATATAAAAATCGAATTTTTACTTCAAAGTTCAATATATAAAAATCGAATTTTTACTTCAAAGTTCAATATATAAAAATCGAATTTTTACTTCAAAGTTCAATATATAAAAATCCTATTTTTATATCGTTTTCATCTATATAAAGATCTCGCCTTTTTAACTATAAAGATTTCTCCTTTTCAAAAATATAAAGACTTCATCTTTTCAAAAATACAGATTTCATCATTATAGAAATTACCACTTTATCTCAACGTATATAAAATAAAAATCAGATTTTTATTTCGTTACATACTCAAAGATGATATCTTTATATTCTCTATCCTATAAAGATTATATTTTTAATCTTTCTATCATGTAAAAATTATATTTTTAACTCTCTACCTAACCAAAAATCATATTTTGACATCATCTATATAGTAAAGACTATATTTTTAATACTTTAAAAATATAAAAATCATATTTTTACTTCTTCTACTCAATAAAAATTCCGCCTTTTCTACTATAAAGTTTAAACCCTTTTTTTTTCTATTTCAAACCTTTAAAATAAAAATCAATTTCAAAATTCCTTTTTAAATCAGTTTTTAAAACAAAATAAAATTCGGATTTAAGAAAAAAAATAAATCAGTTTTAACTTAATATAAAAAAAAACAGTTTTAACTTTAAAATAAAAATCAGAAATACTTACAACGGGGGGGGGGGTCTTCGTCGATATTATTTAAAATAATCTATTTTAAATATTCGAAATTCGCTAAAATTGCCAAAATAAAAATTTTTAAACTGGCCCAGATTTTGCGGGTTATTACAGAAAGGCCGGGTTTATACCCATTCTGAATAACCGATTCGACGATAAGTCGAAGATGATGACGGTGGTCGAAGACCGGAAGTCTTCACATCGTTTGGATAATTACTGACGATCTTGATTGGGCTGTACACCCAAGAGGATGGAAATAGTTGGTGGTCGTCCAGACGTACTTGGAGATCGATGGATATGCGAGGAAAGTGGCTTCGGTTTCGTTCAGACCCAGAACGAACTTGTAAATGGATTGTGTGTCCGACATTGGATTTTATTCTGTGTTGATTGATTTCTGTTAAATATGTATCTATTTGGCGGCGGAGAATTTATTCTTTTGCTTAACGCCCTTCTCTGAGACGTACGAGCTTAGAGGTTATATATCGATAGATATCAATCGCATGGCATGAATTGCCTATGTGGCACGCTGAGTTGCATGGATCAAGGCTTCTGTTGAAAAGCAAAGTCTTGTGTTTGATGATCAAAGCATGGCCTACGTGGCAGCTTTGTGTATAACGTGAATTCGCGAGCCTCACACCACGGTATGAGTCAAAAACGGGATAAGGACTGCAGGGAGAGCACGACGTTTCTTTCTAGCTTTGGTGGTGTCAGTGACTTACCAGCCCTGACATTTATATACTTTTCTCCTATGTGGTTGTTGGATGAGGCGCCTCGATTTTAGGTCTGTAAGGACCAGGAAACGTGTGTTCAGGAATTGCCAATCCTCAAACGTAAGAGAGGACCGGCCCTGAAGCATCCAGGGGTTACCCAGAGTGTGTAGTCCCGAGGCATTTGCTAGAGTGTCTTGAAGCGGAGAGGAGCTTGCTCCTTGCCTCGACTCATGACGGAAATCCAATTTCCAATACATGATATTGCGGTTTTAATTGTAGAACTAGTATGGCGACATGATATATGGTACCCATGCCGTCT
This sequence comes from Allium sativum, assembly GCA_030737875.1. Classification (NCBI taxonomy): domain Eukaryota; kingdom Viridiplantae; phylum Streptophyta; class Magnoliopsida; order Asparagales; family Amaryllidaceae; genus Allium; species Allium sativum. Next base: position 558,733,457 of record CM060919.1, on the reverse strand, counting down.
ATGATTTATATTTATGATTGAAATTGTTTTGACACTATACACTTATTACAGTATCAATTGATTTGTTTTAAACGTACCAAGCATGTTTGGCTATTATAAGGGAAAACCCTATCCTCCGGCTTGCGTTGCATTGTGTGATGGGACCCGGGTCTTATAATAGCTGCATTTTTCGAAAAAGCATTGCGTTGTTTATCCTATGCACTAGTATTCATGGGAGGAAACCCGTTCCGTGTTATACGGCGTGGTCCCTTGAATTACTCTCTTTTAAAGTAAAGTTTTAAATAACTGTTTTAGTTCTCACACCAGTCACATGACTGACCCGGAGTTTATTGTTTTAACCTAAACTCTGGGTGCCCTTATTTTGACACGGGCAGCTAGTAGTTTTGGTTTTGCAGATTTATATTCACAGGATCCTGGTTTACAGCTGGAATGATATCCGGAAAGCTCTGTATCCGTATATCACCTTCAGTTGTGCTTGTATTATTTTCCGCTGTTGTGTAATTTATTGTAATCTCTGATATTTACCGAATGTAATTTATTCAATTATACTCTGTATATTCTTGTATCTGATGGAATTGTTGTAATAGCAATGAAATGTTCTTCCGTCTGCGTTCATTTGTGTGTTGTTCTCAAAGTATCTGCTCTTTCCTTCACGGGGAAGTAACGGGTCCTTACATCTAGCCTCGACTCATGATGGAAATCCAATTTCCAATACGACCTTGCGGTTTTGATTGTAGAACTCGTATGGCGACATGATATATGGTACCCATGCCATCTATGATTGATATATTATAATTGAAATGGTTTTTAAAACATATACCCACTAATACTAAATCCGTTTTAGCGTATCAAGCATCTTTTGACCATTATAAGGTAAAACCCTATCCTCCGGTTTGCGTTGCATTGTGTGATGGGACTTGGGTCTTATAATGGTTTCATTTTTCTGCAAAGCATTGCATTGTTTAACGTTTTACTTTATTTTATGCACTGGCAATCCAATGGAGTAAACCCGCTCCGCGATAGCGGCGTGTTCCTGTGATTAGCCTTATTATTAGATAAGTTAAGTTAAGATTTATCATACCAGTCCCATGACTGACCTGTAGTTTGTTTCACTGGCAAACTCGGGTGCCCATATTTTCCACACGGGCAGTCGCGTAGCTTTTTGCAATATATTTATAGGATCCTGGCTTATAGCTGAAGCGGTATTCGGAAAGCTCTGTATCCGTGTATTCCTTCCAGTTGTATATTTGTATTATTTTTCCGCTGCTATTAAAATGCAATTTAAAACTCTGATATTGTTGTAATCCTATTATGTAATAAGTATTCGTACTCTGTTATATTCTTGTACTCTGATGTAATTGTTGTAATCAGCAATAAAATGTTCTTCAGTTTATGTTATGATGTGTATTGTTCTCAAAGCAATCCAGCCTTTCCTTTACTAGGAAGTTTTGGGTCGTTTCAATATATCATGTCGCCAATACTAGGCTCTACAATCAAAACTGAAATATCACGTATTGGAAATTGGATTTCCGTCATGAGTCGAGGCAAGGAGCAAGCTCCATTTCGTTCGAGTCACTCTAGCAAATGTCTCAAGACCACACACAACGATCCTTGGAACCTCCAAGGCCGGTCCTCTCCTACTTTTGAGGATTAATTATTCCTGACACAGGTTTCCCGGTCCTTTAGGACCTATATCTAAGGCGCCTCGCATCCAACAACCACACAGGTAAAAATAATATAAATGCCAGGGCAGGTAGGTCACTGACATCACCCATAGTTAGAAAAGAAACGTCGTGTTCTCCCAGGGTCCTTATCCCGTTTTTGACTCATACCGAGGTGTGAGGCTCACGAATTAACGCCATACACAAAGCTATGCCACATAGGTCGTGCTTTGATCATCAACCACAAGATTTTACTTTTCAACAGAAGCCTTGATCATCTGCCACTTAGGCATGCCACACAGGCAATTCACTCCATGCTATTGATATCCATCAATATATAACCTCTGAGCTCGTACGTCTCAGAGAAGGGCGTTAAGCAAGAGAATAAATTCTCCACCGCCAAACAGATATATATTTAATAGAAATCAATCACACAGAATAAAATCCAATGTCAGACACACAGTCCATTTACAAGTTCGTTCTGGGTCTGAACGAAACCGGAGGAACCTTATTCCTCGCATATCCCTCAATCTCCAAGTACGTCTGGACGATCACCAATTGATTCCCTCCTCTTGGGTGTACATCCCAATCAAGATCATAAGTAATCATCCAAATGATATGAAGACTTCTGGTCTTCAACCACCGTCTTCATCTTCGACTTATCGTCGAATCGGTTATTTAGAATGGGTATAAACCCGGCCTTTCCGAGTAACCCACACATATAATAAACACATGTTACACAAACACAACATACGCCTCATTCCAATTCAGAATATTCTTTATTCAAATATTCACAATCTTAGGGAAAGGTTCCCATTAATTTTATCAAAGATAAATTCTTCTAAATTTATTCTTTAATCTTCCTTTGGATATCATTTCAAACCATGTTAAGGTTTTCCAAACTAGTCGGGATTAGCGAATCACGCCAAAGTAATTATTTATTTTATTTCCTAATCCCAACCTATTCATCCCATGGAGAAAAACTGGTAATACTCCGTATCTAACACCACGGTGTTATCGGTAAATATTAATTACCATTTCACGTTCAAATCTAATTAAAGATTTAACTATCGATTTGGAGCAGAACTGGTGATACTCTATTACCGATCTTTTCAATCTAATTAAAGATTCATTAAAACTCCACTTAGTTTTAATCTTCCCAAAAATCAATATCCTGTCTTTAACTGGGTTAAAGAACCAATGTCATCTAAAACACGGTTCAAAATAAACCCAAAATCACTTTCCATTGTTAATCGGGTTAAAGAACAGGTGTTATTCAAAACACCGCTCACGATAAACCCCAAAAACCAATTTAAATTTAATTCCAATTAAATACTGATTAACTGGACAATTTCACTAAATTTTAATTAAATGATTTAGTCTTTTCTAAACTGGGTTCAAGAACAGTGTTATTTAAGACACCATTCACGACGAACCAAAAATCCCATTTGATATTAAATACAAGGCTCTGAATAGAAAATGTATTGTCTTGTATTCAATATCAAATTCTGAAACCAACAAATATCGTATTGGAAATAACGATATAAATATATCTTTCAAATTTCCACAATCATATCTATATAACCATGAAATCCAACATCGAAATATTCTGAAGATAATTTCGATTCAAATCCATTCCAATTCGTATATTGGAAATTCTGATTATTTCAAAACCACTTCAAATCCAATTTATTTATTCAAAAATATTGGATTATGATTCTAGTTCAAAACTAGTTCATTTCGATAAAAATACATTTTTATCCTTTTTAAATATGGGATTTTTCACCCCAATTCTTTCTAAATCATTATTATGATTTTACACCAATTATTGATATTTTTAATAATTTTATCAAGGTCCGTACAGTCGATTTCCAATAACGGTCGTCGAACTGCACTTACAACGACCTTTTCCAAATTTGATTTGGACATAATTCCAAATCCAACCGTTAGATTCCAAATTTCTAATATTCATTGGAAAGCACTTTTCGATATGAACCCAACGGTTCCTGTTCAGGAGAATCCGACAGTCGGATCTCCCGTAACGTCAATTCGAAGTCAATGATCGAAATTCGCGAACTACCGCGGCGTGGCGTGTTTTGTTCAGGCCATTTAATATATATAATATATATTATATATATTTCATCGATTTCAATTCTAAACGTATTTTATAAATTGTTTAAATTCGTCTTTAAAAACGATTACAACTTCATATTCAATTTTAAATCAAAATTGAATATTCCATATCATTTATATGTAAATGATAATATTTTCAAAACGTTATATTTCAAAATCACTTCCTTTTCTATATTCATTATAAAAACGAATATAATCGATATAAATATCATTCGCGTCAAAATGGCGCACATCTAATTAACACGGCTTTATATATTTCAATAACTTCGTTATTTTATTCAACAAATGATTTTTTTTTTCAATACATGAATATATATTTTATTCAACACATGAATATTTATTAATTCTGACTTACAATAAAAATGTGAATTTTATTGTATAAATATTTTTTTCAACACATGAATATTCTCAACACATGAGTATTATCAACACATGACTATTTTTGTTATTTAATATATTTTGTAAAACTATGTTTTTATATCGTTTAATTATTAATCAGACTTTAACCATAAATTAGTAAGAGAACGATTCCCTAAATATTTACCCAGAAGGCCGAAACCAACATCAGATCAATACCCGGGAAACCACTCATCTTAACTAGTTTCCAATTAGTTTCTAATTTTATACATGATAAAGATGTGAATTTTATTGTTAAAATAATTCATTCAACACATGATAAGTTTCAACACATGAATATTCTCAACACATGAGTATCGTCAACACATGACTATTTATTTTAGTTAACACATGAATCTTTATTTTATAATATTCTTTATTTTCCAAATTGGAATGTGGCCCAATCAATTACCATATAATGTTAATTATATGGATTCCATACAACACATGTATTTAATAGCAATGATAAATAATCAACCATCATCCAAAGTGCACTACACAACTGTCTCCCAACCTATCGATTGACATACTTAGTGTACATATAATATCATCCCAATACCCGTGTGGGGTTTCAGTCAACAAACACAGATTTTTATTTGTGCAGTTGGGCGATGTGTAAAATTTATCGTCCCAATCAATATCCTTCAAATGGGTGTACATAAACAAATCGTTTGATTTGTAAATGAATATTTATTTATTCACATTCACGTTAAAAATTATATTTTTAACAATAAATAATTTATTTCAACACATGAATATATTTCAATCTATTCCACATCACAATCAATTTTCACCACACAATAAAATCAAACAATTCGTCCATGGTCTATGGACAACGGGTGTCAGGTGCTGCTAAGCACCGTCTGCATCCTAGTATATATATTTTTAACTAGAAAACAAGAATTAAAGTGAGAAGTTCTCACCTTTGGGTTCCACTCCGCCAGTTTTACTTTTGAACTTCTGAACCATTTGGATTTGTTTGAAATTCCAATGCAATCCTTACAACGCTGTTCATAATAAAAATTATATTTTTATTGCTTCATTTCAATAAATAAAAATCACATTTCATTTATGATTCATATATTTTTACAATGCTCCTTCCTATATAAAAAATATATTTTTATATATCTACTTCTGATATAAAGATCGAATTTTTATTTCGACACTACATATATAAAAATTGTATTTTTATATTCTCTATCTTATAACAATCACATTTTTATAATCTCTACTATATAAAAATCATATTTTTATTATCTCTATAATATAAAAATCATATTTTTATTCTCTATGTTACATAAAAATTATATTTTTATTATCTCTATAATATAAAAATCATATTTTATTCTCTACATTACATAAAAATTATATTTTTATTCTCTACTTCTTATATAAAGATCGAATTTTTATTTCGCTACAGCATATATAAAATTCCCGTCTTTCTATATATAAAAATATTGAACTTTCCTATATAAAAATATCAAACTTTCCTATCTAAAAATATCGAACTTTCCTATCTAAAAATATCGTCTTTACTACGATAAAAATATAATCTTTACTATGATAAAAATCGAATCTTTTCACATTTAAAAATCTTATCTTTTTAGTTTAAAAAATAATATCTTTCCAGTTTAAAAAAAATCATACCTTTGCCTAAGTACAAATCGTATTTTTAAATAAGTAAAAACCCTCATTTTTATCTAAGTAAAAATTGCATTTTTACCTACATAAATAAATAAATAACTCACTGTGGCGATCGAAGGGGAGGGGTGTCCTTCGCGGTGGCGCTGGGTGGCTTGTGTCAGTTAGCGGGTGGAGGGGGTTTCGCGGATGCAGGAAGAAGAAAGGGGGAAGGGCACTGCGTAGTGCTTCAAATCGGAGAGGGGCTCGTGAGAGAGGAGAGAGGAGAGAGGGGATAGGAAGGGCAGCGCTGGTCAACAGGGGGAGACGACGACACGAGGGGGGATCAAGTGGATCGGAGGAGGGGGTCAGGCGCAGGCTGCTTGGTGGCGATGGCGAGGGCCCTCCGACGCGGCGGCGCCAGGTCTAGCGCAATCGAACGCCCCTTTCCTCTTTCTTTTCTTTTTTTTGTTTCTTTTAAAATGGGCGTTGACTGTAAAGGGTATGGGGAAGGGAGAGAATATATAATTATATATATTTTATTTTATTTTAAAATTCTAAAAAGCAACTTTTTACATCGATGTCCAATCCGAACCCATCGACTATCGCCTATAACTAATTTACCCATTTTGAACACAATGGGATATGTTTCGCAAGCCAGTTTGATCATTTCGATCAGTTGTCATTTAAATTAACATTTAAATCATTATATTGAATTTTAAACATACATTTCAATTTACTGGGGTCACATACGGACCCTAAAAATTCCCAAAAAATATTTTCTAGCTTCGTATTGACGATACGGTTCTAACAAAACTAATTTCGTCAAATTCCGAGACTGTTTGAAAGTTGGCCATTTTCTGGTCGATCGAAATTGACCGAAACTGTCAAAACACGTTTTCTTTCGCCACGCTTACATACTGATTTGAAAAATTATGATTTTGGAATCTAGCAATAATTCGACATCCCGGATCCAACAAAAGTGGTTTCGTCGAAAACAGAGGTCGTTTGAAAATTTTCCATTTTTAAGGGCTAGAATTCCATAGCGACTATTCTGAAATTTCAACTGGGCATAACTTTTTATTCCCGCTATGAAATTTCGATTTTTCGGATTCATTGGAAAGATATTTTCAAATAGATTCTAATATTTTTGGTTTCGCTAAAATCTGGATTATTTTGAATCTTGTACAGTCATTTGAAATTTGAAATCGAATTTTCAAACTACCGCGCCATTTTCAATTCCTTTTGTATTTAAAATAGAATATTTATATTCTATCGACGATTCAAATAAATATATATGCTCTAACTCAATTCAAAATAAATTTCTCGTTGTTATTATTTAAAATAATTCATTTTAAATATTCTAAATTCACTAAAATTGCCAAAATAAAAAAATTTAATTAGCTCAGATTTTCTGGGTTGTTACAAAAAGGGATTATTTGTAAAATAAATAGAATTATATAAATGAAATATTTATATAAAAAAATAGAATTATATAAAAGAAAATATTTATAAAATCAAAGGATTTTATAAAAGGAATATTTATTTAGAAAATAAATAGATTTTATAAAAGGAATATTTATTTAGGAAATAAATAGAATTATAAAAGGAATATTTATTTAGAAAATGAATAGAATTGAATAGGAAATATTTGTAAAACAAATAAAATTAAATAAGAAATATTTGTAAAACAAATAGAATTGAATAGGACATATTTGTAAAACTATTAGAATTGAAAAGCAAAAGATTTGGGAAATAAATAGGAATTATAAAAGGAAGTATTTTATAAAATGAGTAGAATTTTATAAAAGAAAATAAGTGGAAAATAAATACTAAATGGAAATTTATTTTTAACAGATAAATAGAAAAAATTAGTTTAAAGTAGAAATAAATAGAAATTTGTTCTAACAGATAAAATGGAGAAGATTAATTTATAAATAATGTTTTATAAATTAATTAAATTATTTATCATTGGATAAATTGAATATGTAAGTCTGAGCTTATAAAGAGAAGTAGAAATCGGTTTTAACACCGATATTTTAAATAGAATTTGAACATTGCATTTATAAAGGGGTTTCTAAATGAGATTTAAGTGTTAGAAATAAAGAGGAGAATTCGTATGAAAAATTATATAAATAGAAGTATAAATAGAATTTGGAAATAGGATATTAATTTAAAATACAAAATCAAAGTTAATGGATCATATAAAAGGAATATTATTCACATTCGATACGAATAATGGATTAAACTGAATAATTTATAAATTAAAACATTTATAAGGAAAATTTGGTTTTGAAATAGGAATTTCAAATGGGGATTTGATTGAGTTAGGGATTAGAGTTAAATCGAATATTAGTTATTTGAATTAGAGTTAATCAAGTAGAATTAATCAAATTAGAGTTAATCGAATAGATTTAATCGAATTAGAGTTAATCGAATATTATTTATTCGAATTAGTGTTAATCGAATACTAGTCATTTGAATTAGAGTTAATTGAGTATTAGTAATTTGAATTAGAGAGTTAATCAAATATAGTTCATTCGAAAAGAGTTACTGAACATAGTTTATTCGAAAGAGAAATAATTGAATATAGTTTATTCGAAAGAGAGTTATCGAATAGAGATTATTCGAGAGAGAATTATACATTGGAATTCAACTATATCGAATATAGGAAAGTATTACTTACTTTCAGGTTTTAAATCAAGTTTTATTTAATAAATCATTTATTTATTTATTCAAATTAAGAAATAAAAGTTATGTTTAAGTTACTATATTTCGGAAGCAAGGGATTATAATGCTATTGTAATAATCAAATGATTTCTATAAAAAAAGTGGGTTCGTAATTAGAATCCGAGAGCCATAAGGAAGGTTGTTAAAGATTCAAAACGTGAACTTTGTCCATTTCGAGTTAAAAATGTTGATTCAGTTAAGGTCTGGGAGGTAGTTATACCCCTACTTGATTGACTTCATTTTTAACTAAGGAATGGTTAAGGTTCGATGGTGAAGGTTAGTTAATTGAATTTAGTTAATAAGTGTTCATGGTTCGAGTTGGCATAGTGATGTTTTATTTAAACATCTGTTTAAATCCAATGAAGGAGTTTTGGAAATGTTTTCCAAATAAGAATCAAAAATGTTTTCTTATATAGAAAATAAGAAATGAGAGTAAATATGGAAATGTTTTCCAATGATTAATAACGTGTATTTTCTAAATTTAGAAAATATGAATTTACGAATATATGGAAACGGAGATAGGGAAATGTATAATTGAATGGCAAATTAAATTAAAGGGGATCGGCGTTGATTGATGGTTATCTCGGTAAGATTTCCGTTTGGAAATATGATCGTTGTTTGTACACATGTTTTCCTTTGATAGTTAAATCACTGACTATCGAAGTTTTTGACCATTTCCGTTGTCAATACGAAGAGTCCGGGATCAGATTTATTATCTGAAAACCACTCCGTATGGGTATTAGCGTTGCGAATCAAATATGATGAAGATAATTAAAGACGGAGTTGTGCAAGGGCTATTTTGACTAACCTAGGTAGAAATTGCCTAAGATGGATTTACATAATAGTGTAATGGATCACGTAAGTTGATCGCTTCAAACGTATCCACGTTTGGTGGCGGAGAAATTCGTTTCTCTTAGCTTTATACCCGTTGTATTTTTGTGGAAATCAATTTGGGATTTGGCGGGTATGACGTGTAGCATTCAAAGTAAATGAATGTATGACCTGTCAAAAGATACATTATAACCTCAAGCCTCATCAACCGGGAAATGACAAAAATCGGACAGGCAGCATGGCTATACGGGTCGCCCCCATTAGGGTGTATTGTCACCATCTAGAGAATATTCATATTTGTTACTTCTTTTCGCTTCTGTATCTCCCGGGAATGGTTTTGTTGTTAGTCACCGTAGGTGACAATATTTCTGATACACTCAAGAGAAATGAGTGGTCGATCATGTGTGGGCCCGGTTGCAAGACATTCTTGTTGAACCCAGTGTATTCCTCTCTAGAGATACACTATCGGCAGGTGGTTCCATACCTTGTCATAGTCGGAATCTAGTCTCCAATGAGCGCCTGCGGTTTTGATTGTATACTATATATATGTGGAGAGTGAGACGCAAGCGTTCTGCTAGATTGTTAACTACTTGTGATTAGACGTTATTATAATATCAGAAAAGTATTGATTTTGAAAATGTTTTAGGTTATCGTAAGGTAAAAACCATCCGTGTTTATGTGTGGATCGGTCTTACGATTATCATTTCTTTTGAAAAAGATTTTTCAAAGTTAAACCAAGTGGTTGGAGTTTACTCACACCAGTCCCATGACTGACCCAGAGTTTACTTTGTTTTGTTTTATCCTAGAGTCTTGGGTGCCCCAAATTTGTACAGGCAGTCAAGTAGTTCAGGTAAGTCTGGTCCGTCAGCCGACCAGAAGCATCGGCCGAAACCGATATAACCGAGGCGCCTCGCAATAGCAACAACCACATAAGTCAAACTCGTCAGGGCGTGTAAAACCACTGACGCCACTTCTAACTAGAAAGAAACGCAAGTCCTCCCTGAGGTCCGTCTCCCGTTTTTGGTTCATACCGGGTGTGAAACACGCGAGGTAAACGTTACACAAAGCTACGCCACAAAGGCCGTGCTTTGATCATCACCACAAGACTTTGCTTTTCAACAGAAGCCTCGATCAATTGCCACTTAGGCATGCCACACAGGCAATTCACTCCATGCGTTTGATATCCATCGATATATAACCCCTGAGCTCGTACGTCTCAGAGAAGGGCGTTAAGCAAGAGAATAAATTCTCCGCCGCCAAACAGATATATATTTAATAGAGATCAATCACACAGACTAAAATCCAATGTCAGACACACAGTCCATTTACAAGTCCGTTCTGGGTCTGAACGAAACCGGAGGCACCTAGTACCCCGCATATCCATCGATCTCCAAGTACGTCTGGACGATCACCAACTGTTTCCATCTTCTTGGGTGTACAGCCCGATCAAGATCATCAGTTATCACCCAAACGACGTGAAGACTTCCGGTCTTCGACCATCGTCTTCATCTTCGACTTATCGTCGTATCAGTTATTCAGAATGGGATAAACCCGGTCTTTCCGAATAACTCGCGTATATTTTAAATAAGTGTTACACAAACACAACATACGCCTCATTCCAATTCATCAGTCACTAACCGTAAATTAATCAAGAGAATAATTTCCCAAATATTAACCCCGAAGGCCGAAACCAACATCAGATCAATATCCAGAAAACCATTCTGCTTAGCCAACCGACAGTTAGTTTCTGATTTCACATTCATAGGGAAAGGTTCCCATAAATTTTATCCAAGATAAATTCCTGAATTTATTCTCTAATCTTCCTTTGAATTTCGATTCAACTAGTCGGAATTAGCGAACCTTACCGTAGTAATCATTGGTTTTAATTTCCCAATCCCAACCTATTAATCCCATGAAGTAAAACTGGTAATACTTCATATCTAACACCACAGTGTTATCGGTAAATTCAGTTACCATTTCACGTTCAAATCTAATTAAAGATTTAACTATCGCCTGGAGTAAAACTGGTGATACTCCATTCTCGATTTTTCAATCTAATTAAAGATTCATTAAAACTCCACTTAGTTTTAATCGTTAACTGGGTTAAAGAATCAGTGTCATTTAAAACACGGTTCACGATAAACCCAAAATCACTTTCCATTAATTATCGGGTTAAAGAACGAGTGTTATTTAAAACACCATTCACGATAAACCCAAGAATCAATATCAATTCAATTCCAATTAAATATTGTTTAATTGGTACACTTCATTAAATCTAAATAAAAAGATTTAATCCTTTCTCAACTGGGTTCAAGAACAGTGTTAATGAAGACACCATTCACGACAAACCCAAATCACATTTGATATTCAATACAAGGCTCTGAATAGAAAATATATCGGCTTATATTCAATATCAAATTCTACGATTAACAAATGTCGTATTGGAAATAACGATATGAATATATATCTTTCAAATTTCCATAACAACATCCGTATAATCACGAATTCCAACATCGAAATATTCCGAAGACAATTTCGATTCAAATCCACTCCAATGCAATCATTGGAAATTCTGGTTATTTTTAAAACCCTTTTCAAATTCAATTATTTATTTAAAAATAAATAGAATTATATTTCTAGTTCAAAACTAGTTCATTTCGATAAAAATCTATTTTTATCTTTTCAAATATGGGGTTTTTCATCCCAATTCTTTCTAAATCATTTCTTATGATTTTACACAAATTATTACTATTTTTAATAATTTTATCAAGGCCCGTACAGTCGATTTCCATCTATGGCCATCGAACTGCACTTACAGCGACCTTTTTCAAATTTGATTTGGACATAATTCCAAATCCAACCGTTAGATTTCCAATTTCTAATATTCATTAGAAAGCTCTTTTCGATACGAACCCAACGGTTCCGGTTTCAGGAGAATCCGACGGTCGGATCTCCCGTAATGTCCGTTTGAAATAAATGGTCGAAATTCACGAATTGTCGCGGCGCGGCGCGTTCTATTCAGGCCATTATATTATATATATAATATATATAATATATATTTCGTCGATTTCTATTTAAAACGAATTATATAAATAGTTTTGAATTCGTTTCAAAAGCAATTTCAACTTCCATTTCAATTCAAATCAAAATTGAATTCTTCTTTATAAATTCGTTTTAAAATTCATTTCTATTCAATTCAAATTTCAATTCAATTTGAATTCATTTCAATTCATTCCGAAATCGTTTTCAATTCAATTCATTTCGAAATCGTTTTCAATTCAATTCATTTCGAAATCGTTTTCAATTCAATTCATTTCGAAATCGTTTTCAATTCATTTCGAAATCGTTTAAAATCGATATAAATATCGTTCACGTCAAAATGGCGTCTATCTAATCAACACGGCTTCATAAATTTCTATTTTTCAAATATTCTATTTCAAATATTTCTTTTTTCCAAAATAGTTGTTATTATCAAAATATTCCGTTCAACACATGACCAATCTCAATGGATGAGTACTGTCAACAAATGAACCTTTATTTTGTATCGATAAAGATGTAAATTTTAATATTAAAATATTTCGTTCAACACATGACCAATCTCAATGGATGAGTACTGTCAACACATGAACTTTTATTTTATATCGATAAAGATGTAAATTTTAATATTAAAATATTTCGTTCAACACATGACCAATCTCAATGGATGAGTACTGTCAACACATGAACTTTTATTTTATATCGATAAAGATGTAAATTTTAATATTAAAATATTTCGTTCAACACATGACCAATCTCAATGGATGAGTACTGTCATCACATGAACTTTTATTTTATATCGATAAAGATGTAAATTTTAATATTAAAATATTTCGTTCAACACATGACCAATCTCAATGGATGAGTACTGTCAACACATGAACTTTTATTTTATATCGATAAAGATGTAAATTTTAATATTAAAATATTTCATTCAACACATGACCAATCTCAATGGATGAGTACTGTCAACACATGAACTTTTATTTTATATCGATAAAGATGTAAATTTTAATATTAAAATATTTCGTTCAACACATGACCAATCTCAATGGATGAGTACTGTCAACACATGAACTTTTATTTTATATCGATAAAGATGTAAATTTTAATATTAAAATATTTCGTTCGACACATGACCAATCTCAATGGATGAGTACTGTCAACACATGAACTTTTATTTTATATCGATAAAGATGTAAATTTTAATATTAAAATATTTCGTTCAACACATGACCAATCTCAATGGATGAGTACTGTCAACACATGAACTTTTATTTTATATGATTCTTTGTTTTTCAAATTGGAATGAGGCCCAATCAATTACCATATAAAATTAATTATATGGATTTTCATACAAGACATGTATATAATAGCATTAAAAATAATCAACCTTCAACCAATGTGCACTACACTGTATAAGCATCAAATATAGATATTCAACGCTTATAACAGCCTGTCAATCAATCGATCGACAAATTTAACCAATCAGGATGAGTGAACTTCAAATTTCATCCCAACACCCGTGTGGGGTTTCAAACAATCAAACACATATTTTATTTTTGCTGTTGGGCGATGTGTGAAATTTATCGTCCCAATCCATATCAGTCAAATGGGTGTACATCAACAAATCGTTTTGATTTGTAAATGAATATGTTATTTTATTCATTTCTAATAAAAATGATATTTTTATTTTTCTAACATATTTTAGAAAATTTCGGCGGCATAACGGCACTATGTTAGAAACGGGATAAGGCCTAGCCTTGTCCCCGGTCTAATAATGGCCACCGCCATACCCATATCAATCAAATCACTTTCGTTATGCAAACCATAAAATTTGGAGTAAGAGTCTAACCTAGCCTTACTCCTTCGCCTTATAACGGCGCACGTCTAATCCTAACCAATTTATCGATTCGATTTTTCACAACACAAACCACATTCAAACCAATATCGCAATCAATCACCAAACAGTCAAACAAACAAGTCCATGGTCTGTGGACGATTGTGTCGGGTGCTACTAAGCACCGTCTGCATCCTAGTATATATATAACTAGAAAAATTAAATTGAAAGGTGAGAAGTTCTCACAGATAGCTATCCTAGCTCCACGGCACTTCATTGATATAAATCTTCTTCGTTCTCGCCCCTTTGTCAGCTTCGTTGCCCGCTTTCACTACATATGTAAAAATCGAATTTTTACTTCGCTATTCAATATATACAAATCGAATTTTTAGTTCGCTATTCAATATATAAAAATCGAATTTTTAGTTCGTTATTCAATATATAAAAATCGAATTTTTAGTTCGCTATTCAATATATAAAAATCGAATTTTTAGTTCGCTATTCAATATATAAAAATCGAATTTTTAGATCGCTATTCAATATATAAAAATCGAATTTTGACTTCGCTATTCAATATATAAAAATCGAATTTTTAGTTCGCTATTCAATATATAAAAATCGAATTTTTAGTTCGCTATTCAATATATAAAAATCGAATTTTTAGTTCGCTATTCAATATATAAAAATCGAATTTTTAGTTCGCTATTCAATATATAAAAATCGAATTTTTAGTTCGCTATTCAATATATAAAAATTGAATTTTTAGTTCGCTATTCAATATATAAAAATCGAATTTTTATTACTGCTATTCATATTTTCAGATCAAAGTATATTTTTTTAACAAGGTATATTTTTCTTTCCTGAAAATCGAATTTTTCTAACCTAAAAATCTTATCTTTATATGATTGAAAATCATATATTTTCCTTGATGATAAAAATCACGTTTTTACAACTATAACATAGATAAATTTCAGATCTTTATTGTGTTAATGATATTATTGAATAAACTAATGGAGTAATTAACCAAAATTAATCACCTTTCTAAAAAAAAACGCTGCCTTTCTTCTTCAATTCGCCATTCACTGTTTGCTTCCTCCCGAACCCATCACGCTAGAACAAACCACCTGCTGCCAACACCTTATTCTGATGATCGGACCGCCATCTCCCTACCCACGCGAAAGCCTTCGACCTTGCCTTCCCACGCCTGGAACACAGATGAACTCGGTGGCCTGAACGACCAGAAAATGCAGCACGAACGTTGGATGTTTGGGACAGAAATTCGAGCGCCTCCATAAATCGAAGTCGACGGCGGTGCATTCAGAGGGAGGGGAGTTCGTCGAGGGCGGTTAACAACGGAAGGGGGGAGGGGTTACGGCGATGGCTCGAGATCGACTGTGATGGCTTGAGATCGGCGCCCGCCCCTTTTTTCCTTTTTTTTCTTTTTTTTCTTCTTTATTTCGATTCTCAGAATGAACGGAGGGGGGGGGGCCAGAACGAATAAAAAGGGGGGGAGAAGGGATATTTTTATTTTATTTTATTTTATTTAATTTCTAAAAGTTGACTTTTACATACGACCTCTAAACGAGGCCCGCCGCCTGTCGTCCATAGCGTTTCACCCCCATTCCGAACACAATGGGATATGTACCGCAAGCTGATTCGATCGTTTCAATCAGTTTCCGTTAAATTTACATTTAAATCACTATATTGAATTTTAAACGTACATTTCAAATTACCGGGGTCACATACCAACTCTATAAATTGCAGAAAAATATTTTCTAGCTTCATATTGACGATACGGTCCTAACAAAACTAGTTTCATCGAATTCTGAGACCGTTGGAAAAATGGCCATTTTCCAGTCGATTAAAATCAACTAAAATTGGTCAAACGCGTTTTCCTTTGCCACGCTCACATATTGATTCGGAAAATTATGAAATTTGAAACCTAGCAATAATGTGACACCACGGACCCAACAAAACTGGTTTCGTCGAAATCCGAGGTCATTTGCAAAATGTCCATTTTTAAGGGCCTGAATTCCATAGCGACTATTCAGAATTTTCAACTGGACATATCTTTTGATTCCCGCTATGAAATTTTGATTTTCCGGATTCGTTGGAAAGATATCATCAATAAGATCCTAATGTTTTTGGTTTCACTAAAATCCGGATTGTTTTGCACCCGGTACATTCAATTGAAGTTTGAAATCAAATTATCGAACTACCGCGCCATTTTCAATTCTATTTATAAATATATATAAATATTTATATTCTAACGACGACGCGTATAATATATACGCTCAAATTATATTCAAAATAAATTTTTCGTCGATATTATTTAAAATAATTCATTTTAAATATTTAAAATTCGCTAAAATGGCCAAAATAAAAATTTTAAACTGGCCCAGATTTTTCCGGGTTGTTACAATCTCCCCCACTTAAAACTTTTCGTCCCCGAAAAGGAACAAAGTCGAAAGTGGTTTGATCAATTAACTCTATGCTCGATCTGACTTCCATTCTCCAACTTGTTAGTTTCTTAGAATTTTCAAAATTTCAAAAATTTGGCTAACACCCTAAATTTTCGAAAAATTTCGCCATAACCTCCCCTGCACCGGGAGCATCGGGGAATTTCAAATAGCTTCCCCGGTCCTTCAGATCTCAAAAAGAAAAAGCCAAGCGGCTAGCCAATAGGCTCATAAAATCATCATCACCCAAACAAAACAGTAAATTATGTAGTAAACATGTACCTATTTGTCGGGCAAACAAATTTTATTCTCTGCTCTAGCCTCCTTGCTATGACCTGTTCAATGATATACATGTATATGCAAGCAAATGCGACTAATTTTCAGTATAATTCAATATGTGATTCAATTAGGCTAAATGGCTAAAAATTAGCAAACAAATAAACAAACAACGCAAACATCAATCAATTAGTGAATTAGAGTTTCAAATTCATAACTTTGATACATACACAAAAATCATGTTTTTGATGCCAAATCACAACAATAAGCCCTATCTAATTTTGGTTCTCACACCAGCCTAATGGAAATATATAGATATCACACCTTCGTCACTCGAAAATAAATACTGGTAACGCTGCAGCATTATCAGAATCATCCCCGGGCAACTAGAATGTGATTCTATATCTACCCAATATATTAAAACTTTGAATACACGCGGATCAGACGTATACGCAAAACCTATATATACTGGATTGTCCAACTCAATATAAATAGATAATCAAATACGAATAATTGATTTAAATTTTCAAAACAAAATTTGTTTTCACGTTAAAAATATACTCTTCACACTCATTCTAGGATACTACTGATCCCATCTCTAACGAGTCATTCTCATTGGATTTTGCTAATCCGATATCTGATGAATTCTTTCGTACGGTTCTAATGTGCCTTGTTCTCGAGCTCTGTAAACCAAAGTTCTGATACCAACTGTAAACACCCGCAACTTCCCCGTAAAGGAAAGCGTCGGATAGTTCGAGAACAAGCCACAACAGAACTCATACAGAAGAACATTTCATTGAATATTACAACAATGCATTAGAATACAAGATTATACAGAGTATAAACAAACGAATATTACACAGAAATATCAGAGATTTAAATTACATTTAAATACATAGCAGCGGAAAATAATACAATACACAACTAGAAGAGATATACGGATACAAAGCTTTCCGGATATCGTTCCAGTTGTAAACCAGGATCCTGTGAATATAAATCTGCAAAACCAAAACTACTAGCTGCCCGTGTCAAAATAGGGGCACCCAGAGTTTAGGTTAAAACAATAAACTCTAGGTCAGTCATGTGACTGGTGTGAGAACTAAAACAGTTATTAATCTTTATTTTAAATCATTAGGTAAATCAAGGGACCACGCCGTATAACACGGAACGGGTTTCCTCCCAAGAATACCAGTGCATAAAACAAACAGCGCAATGCTAAATAAAGAAAAATGAACCTGTTATAAGACCCAGGTCCTATCACACAATGCAACGCAAGCCGGGGGATAGGGTTTTTACCTTATAACAGCCAAAGAATGCTTGATACGTTTAAAACAAATCATTTGATACTATTATAAGTGCATAGTGTATAAAACAACTTCAAATCATAAGTATCAATCATAGGCGGCATGAATGCCCCATACCACTATGTCGCCATATATAGGTTATACAATCAAAATCGCAAAGTCACGTATTTGGAAATTGGGTTTCCATCTATGAACCGAGGCAAAAGATAGTCCTCAACCGATTCGAGACGCTCTAGCCCGTGTCTCAGGCAAGCGCATAGGCAAGCCTTGGATCGTCAGGGCCGGTCCACCGATGTGGATTATTATGCCTGAACAATACGTCTCCCCACCCTATGGGGTGTAAGTCTGGTCCGTCAGCCGACCAGAAGCATCGGCCGAAACCGATATAACCGAGGCGCCTCGCAACAGCAACAACCACATAAGTCAAACTCGTCAGGGCGTGTAAAACCACTGACGCCACTTCTAACTAGAAAGAAACGCAAGTCCTCCCTGAGGTCCGTCTCCCGTTTTTGGTTCATACCGGGTGTGAAACACGCGAGGTAAACGTTACACAAAGCTACGCCACAAAGGTCGTGCTTTGATCATCACCACAAGACTTTGCTTTTCAACAGAAGCCTCGATCAATTGCCACTTAGGCATGCCACACAGGCAATTCACTCCATGCGTTTGATATCCATCGATATATAACCCCTGAGCTCGTACGTCTCAGAGAAGGGCGTTAAGCAAGAGAATAAATTCTCCACCGCCAAACAGATATATATTTAATAGAGATCAATCACACAGACTAAAATCCAATGTCAGACACACAGTCCATTTACAAGTCCGTTCTGGGTCTGAACGAAACCGGAGGCACCTAGTACCCCGCATATCCATCGATCTCCAAGTACGTCTGGACGATCACCAACTGTTTCCATCTTCTTGGGTGTACAGCCCGATCAAGATCATCAGTTATCACCCAAACGACGTGAAGACTTCCGGTCTTCGACCATCGTCTTCATCTTCGACTTATCGTCGTATCAGTTATTCAGAATGGGATAAACCCGGTCTTTCCGAATAACTCGCGTATATTTTAAATAAGTGTTACACAAACACAACATACGCCTCATTCCAATTCATCAGTCACTAACCGTAAATTAATCAAGAGAATAATTTCCCAAATATTAACCCCGAAGGCCGAAACCAACATCAGATCAATATCCAGAAAACCATTCTGCTTAGCCAACCGACAGTTAGTTTCTGATTTCACATTCATAGGGAAAGGTTCCCATAAATTTTATCCAAGATAAATTCCTGAATTTATTCTCTAATCTTCCTTTGAATTTCGATTCAACTAGTCGGAATTAGCGAACCTTACCGTAGTAATCATTGGTTTTAATTTCCCAATCCCAACCTATTAATCCCATGAAGTAAAACTGGTAATACTTCATATCTAACACCACAGTGTTATCGGTAAATTCAGTTACCATTTCACGTTTAAATCTAATTAAAGATTTAACTATCGCCTGGAGTAAAACTGGTGATACTCCATTCTCGATTTTTCAATCTAATTAAAGATTCATTAAAACTCCACTTAGTTTTAATCGTTAACTGGGTTAAAGAATCAGTGTCATTTAAAACACGGTTCACGATAAACCCAAAATCACTTTCCATTAATTATCGGGTTAAAGAACGAGTGTTATTTAAAACACCATTCACGATAAACCCAAGAATCAATATCAATTCAATTCCAATTAAATATTGTTTAATTGGTACACTTCATTAAATCTAAATAAAAAGATTTAATCCTTTCTCAACTGGGTTCAAGAACAGTGTTAATGAAGACACCATTCACGACAAACCCAAATCACATTTGATATTCAATACAAGGCTCTGAATAGAAAATATATCGGCTTATATTCAATATCAAATTCTACGATTAACAAATGTCGTATTGGAAATAACGATATGAATATATATCTTTCAAATTTCCATAACAACATCCGTATAATCACGAATTCCAACATCGAAATATTCCGAAGACAATTTCGATTCAAATCCACTCCAATGCAATCATTGGAAATTCTTGTTATTTTTAAAACCCTTTTCAAATTCAATTATTTATTAAAAAATAAATAGAATTATATTTCTAGTTCAAAACTAGTTCATTTCGATAAAAATCTATTTTTATCTTTTCAAATATGGGGTTTTTCATCCCAATTCTTTCTAAATCATTTCTTATGATTTTACACAAATTATTACTATTTTTAATAATTTTATCAAGGCCCGTACAATCGATTTCCATCTATGGCCATCGAACTGCACTTACAGCGACCTTTTTCAAATTTGATTTGGACATAATTCCAAATCCAACCGTTAGATTTCCAATTTCTAATATTCATTAGAAAGCTCTTTTCGATACGAACCCAACGGTTCCGGTTTCAGGAGAATCCGACGGTCGGATCTCCCGTAATGTCCGTTTGAAATAAATGGTCGAAATTCACGAACTGCCGCGGCGCGGCGCGTTCTATTCAGGCCATTATATTATATATATAATATGTATAATATATATTTCGTCGATTTCTGTTTAAAACGAATTATATAAATAGTTTTGAATTCGTTTCAAAAGCAATTTCAACTTCCATTTCAATTCAAATCAAAATTGAATTCTTCTTTATAAATTCGTTTTAAAATTCATTTCTATTCAATTCAAATTTCAATTCAATTTGAATTCATTTCAATTCATTTCGAAATCGTTTTCAATTCAATTCATTTCGAAATCGTTTTCAATTCAATTCATTTCGAAATCGTTTTCAATTCAATTCATTTCGAAATCGTTTTCAATTCAATTCATTTCGAAATCGTTTAAAATCGATATAAATATCGTTCACGTCAAAATGGCGTCTATCTAATCAACACGGCTTCATAAATTTCTATTTTTCAAATATTCTATTTCAAATATTTCTTTTTTCCAAAATAGTTGTTATTATCAAAATATTTCGTTCAACACATGACCAATCTCAATGGATGAGTACTGTCAACACATGAACCTTTATTTTATATCGATAAAGATGTAAATTTTAATATTAAAATATTTCGTTCAACACATGACCAATCTCAATGGATGAGTACTGTCAACACATGAACTTTTATTTTATATCGATAAAGATGTAAATTTTAATATTAAAATATTTCGTTCAACACATGACCAATCTCAATGGATGAGTACTGTCAACACATGAACTTTTATTTTATATCGATAAAGATATAAATTTTAATATTAAAATATTTCGTTCAACACATGACCAATCTCAATGGATGAGTACTGTCAACACATGAACTTTTATTTTATATCAATAAAGATGTAAATTTTAATATTAAAATATTTCGTTCAACACATGACCAATCTCAATGGATGAGTACTGTCAACACATGAACTTTTATTTTATATCGATAAAGATGTAAATTTTAATATTAAAATATTTCGTTCAACACATGACCAATCTCAATGGATGAGTACTGTCAACACATGAACTTTTATTTTATATCGATAAAGATGTAAATTTTAATATTAAAATATTTCGTTCAACACATGACCAATCTCAATGGATGAGTACTGTCAACACATGAACTTTTATTTTATATCGATAAAGATGTAAATTTTAATATTAAAATATTTCGTTCAACACATGACCAATCTCAATGGATGAGTACTGTCAACACATGAACTTTTATTTTATATCGATAAAGATGTAAATTTTAATATTAAAATATTTCGTTCAACACATGACCAATCTCAATGGATGAGTACTGTCAACACATGAACTTTTATTTTATACGATTCTTTGTTTTTCAAATTGGAATGAGGCCCAATCAATTACCATATAAAATTAATTATATGGATTTTTATACAACACATGTATATAATAGCATTGAAAATAATCAACCTTCAACCAAAGTGCACTACACTGTATAAGCATCAAATATAAATATTCAACGCTTATAACAGCCTGTCAATCAATCGATCGACAAATTTAACCAATCAGGATGAGTGAACTTCAAATTTCATCCCAACACCCGTGTGGGGTTTCAAACAATCAAACACATATTTTATTTGTGCTGTTGGGCGATGTGTGAAATTTATCGTCCCAATCCATATCAGTCAAATGGGTGTACATCAACAAATCGTTTTGATTTGTAAATGAATATGTTATTTTATTCATTTCTAATAAAAATGATATTTTTATTTTTCTAACATATTTTAGAAAATTTCGGCGGCATAACGGCGCTATGCTAGAAACGGGATAAGGCCTAGCCTTGTCCCCGGTCTAATAATGGCCACCGCCATACCCATATCAATCAAATCACTTTCGTTATGCAAACCACAAAATTTGGAGTAAGAGTCTAACCTAGCCTTACTCCTTCGCCTTATAACGGCGCACGTCTAATCCTAACCAATTTAACGATTCGATTTTTCACACCACAAACCACATTCAAACCAATATCGCAATCAATCACCAAACAGTCAAACAAACAAGTCCATGGTCTGTGGACGATTGTGTCGGGTGCTACTAAGCACCGTCTGCATCCTAGTATATATATAACTAGAAAAATTAAATTGAAAGGTGAGAAGTTCTCACAGATAGCTATCCTAGCTCCACGTCACTTCATTGATATAAATCTTCTTCGTTCTCGCCCCTTTGTCATCTTCGTTGCCCGCTTTCACTACATATGTAAAAATCGAATTTTTACTTCGCTATTCAATATATACAAATCGAATTTTTAGTTCGCTATTCAATATATAAAAATCGAATTTTTAGTTCGCTATTCAATATATAAAAATCGAATTTTTAGTTCGCTATTCAATATATAAAAATCGAATTTTTAGTTCGCTATTCAATATATAAAAATCGAATTTTGACTTCGCTATTCAATATATAAAAATCGAATTTTTAGTTCGCTATTCAATATATAAAAATCGAATTTTTAGTTCGCTATTCAATATATAAAAATCGAATTTTTAGTTCGCTATTCAATATATAAAAATCGAATTTTTAGTTCGCTATTCAATATATAAAAATCGAATTTTTAGTTCGCTATTCAATATATAAAAATCGAATTTTTAGTTCGCTATTCAATATATAAAAATCGAATTTTTAGTTCGCTATTCAATATATAAAAATCGAATTTTTAGTTCGCTATTCAATATATAAAAATCAAATTTTTATTACTGCTATTCATATTTTCAGATCAAAGTATATTTTTTTAACAAGGTATATTTTTCTTTCCTGAAAATCGAATTTTTCTAACCTAAAAATCTTATCTTTATATGATTGAAAATCATATATTTTCCTTGATGATAAAAATAACGTTTTTATAACTATAACATAGATAAATTTCAGATCTTTATTGTGTTAATGATATTATTGAATAAAATAATGGAGTAATTAACCAAAATTAATCACCTTTCTAAAAAAAAACGCTGCCTTTCTTCTTCAATTCGCCATTCACTGTTTGCTTCCTCCCGAACCCATCACGCTAGAACAAACCACCTGCTGCCAACACCTTATTCTGATGATCGGACCGCCATCTCCCTACCCACGCGAAAGCCTTCGACCTTGCCTTCCCACGCCTGGAACACAGATGAACTCGGTGGCCTGAACGACCAGAAAATGCAGCACGAACGTTGGATGTTTGGGACAGAAATTCGAGCGCCTCCATAAATCGAAGTCGACGGCGGTGCATTCAGAGGGAGGGGAGTTCGTCGAGGGCGGTTAACAACGGAAGGGGGGAGGGGTTACGGCGATGGCTTGAGATCGGCGCCCGCCCCTTTTTTCCTTTTTTTTTATTCATTTCGATTCTTAGAATGAACGGAGGGGGGGGGGGGCAGAACGAATAAAAAGGGGGGAGAAGGGATATTTTTATTTTATTTTATTTTATATTATATTATTTAATTTCTAAAAGTTGACTTTTACATACGACCTCTAAACGAGGCCCGCCGCCTGTCGTCCATAGCGTTTCACCCCCATTCCGAACACAATGGGATATGTACCGCAAGCTGATTCGATCGTTTCAATCAGTTTCCGTTAAATTTACATTTAAATCACTATATTGAATTTTAAACGTACATTTCAAATTACCGGGGTCACATACCAACTCTATAAATTGCAGAAAAATATTTTCTAGCTTCGTATTGACGATACGGTCCTAACAAAACTAGTTTCATCGAATTCTGAGACCGTTGGAAAAATGGCCATTTTCCAGTCGATTAAAATCAACTAAAACTGGTCAAACGCGTTTTCCTTTGCCACGCTCACATATTGATTCGGAAAATTATGAAATTTGAAACCTAGCAACAATGTGACACCACGGACCTAACAAAACTGGTTTCGTCGAAATCCGAGGTCATTTGCAAAATGTCCATTTTTAAGGGCCTGAATTCCATAGCGACTATTCAGAATTTTCAACTGGACATATCTTTTGATTCCCGCTATGAAATTTTGATTTTCCGGATTCGTTGGAAAGATATCATCAATAAGATCCTAATGTTTTTGGTTTCACTAAAATCCGGATTGTTTTGCACCCGGTACATTCAATTGAAGTTTGAAATCAAATTATCGAACTACCGCGCCATTTTCAATTCTATTTATAAATATATATAAATATTTATATTCTAACGACGACGCGTATAATATATACGCTCAAATTATATTCAAAATAAATTTTTCGTCGATATTATTTAAAATAATTCATTTTAAATATTTAAAATTCGCTAAAATGGCCAAAATAAAATTTTTAAACTGGCCCAGATTTTCCGGGTTGTTACAGATGCCATGGTTGGTGGCACTAAGGATACTAAATAGGTTCTGTGTTTGCAAGTTTAATTATATATTGATGTCATATCATCTCCCTTTATGTAGCCTAGTTATTATTTTGTTTAGATGCCTCATGCTTAGTATATTTTATTTTCAACAGATATATGAAAACTGTTAACTTCTCATTTATTATTTTCAGTGGAATATTTATTAGCAAAAAGTACTACTACCTTGGTATTTTTGAGGAAAGGATGATCAGCAGGACCTAATTTCGAGTACAAACCTTCCTCAACTTATCACTTAAAAATTTATTTTATTATTTCTAACTCTGTTCATTTGACCACTATCATCTTTATAGACCATGATTCTTTCAGTATTGCATTAATGACATTATATTCAACTATCATTCCGATTTTCAATCATGTATCTATTGCAATTGGGTTTATAAAATTTGGCCTCGTTGTTTATTTCACATGTCATTCATTCAACTATGCATTCTTTTATCTTCCATAGAATATTAATTTTATGTTGTTTTCACACATTGTAAACAAAGATTTACACATGTATCATGCTGAAAGAAACGCCTCTGGATTGGCTTTTACATCCAACCTAAATGAAGAGCTTTCTTGTATTTCCTGCGAAGTGTTTGTAGTTTGAAAATGATTGGCTGGAATCCTTTTTGACAATAATTGAATTTATATTTCAATTTAGGAACTTTATATGTTTTTACAATCTTTAAAAGGAATTGACATGTTGTAGGTTATCTTCTAGATCGATTAAAGTAAAAAAATGTACTTATATTGAAATACTAAATGCCAAAAGAGTTTGCATTTATATGTTCCTAGAACAAATTGAAAATTGTTGCCTTGTTGATGTTTGAATGCATTTGAGATTTAAGATTATGTGCATAGCTGGTATTTATTGTGCAATTTTCTGCCGCTACTCAAACTAAACTCCATGAAATTTCAGGAAAATTGAAACAAGTGAATCTGAACATGATGACTATTCTAGTAATAGGTAAAGGTGGAGTGTTAGGAATTTATTATTAATAATAGTGTGTTTCATTGGTTGTGTTTAAATTTGAGTTCATATTTGTTTTGCCCAGTAAGGGCTGTTAGCTTATTTTTAGGAGTGGACAATTTCTTCTCCTTGTTTATTGGTTTTTCACATGTAAGCTTTTATAAGGCCCTTTGCTTTCAATAAAGAGTATTGGTTTGCAGTCATATATAGTGTCCAGTTATTCCATTTTATTTGACATTTGGTATCGAAGCTAATAAATCCGAGTGTATCAATCAGAGTGAAGCATAATGAGTGAAGAAAGGCCGCTTGCTAAGATTCCTCTTTTTGATGGACACTACGATCACTGGAGTGAACTCATGGAGAATCTTCTTCGCGCTAAGAGCTTATGGCACCTTGTTCCTGAAGGATTTACAGGACCAGAGGATGGGGCTCAAACTACATCGGCACAACACAAACAATTGGAGGAATTGAGGGTGAAAGACCACCAGGTAAAGCATTTTCTTTTTCAAGCTATTGACAGAACGATTTTTGAGCAAATTTTGGATAGATGTCCTTCCAAAATTATCTAGGATTCTATGAAGAGCAAATTTGGTGGGAATGAGCGTGTGAAGATATCTTTTCTTAACTCTTTGAGAAGGGAGTTCGAGATACTTGTCATAAAAGAGGATGAGAAAATTGATGAGTATTTCAAGAGAGTGATGACGGTGTCAAATAGTATGAGGAGTAATGGAGAGGAAATGTCTGATTCAAAGATTGTTGAGAAAATACTTCGAACATTGACGAATAAGTTCATATACGTTGTGATCGCAATAGAGGAATCTGGGGACACAAAGAATCTGGGGACACAAGAAATCTGGATTTTGTTCTCAACGAGATGATGATGATCATGTGCTTAGTGTTAGGGGCCATGGTAGAGGCTCATATAGAGGTCGAGGAAGAGGCAGAGGCAGGGCATACAACAAGGCTATGGTAGAGTGTTATAACTACCACAAACTCGGCCACCATCAATATGAATGTCAAAATGAGAAACAGGAGGTTCATCACACAAAGGATGATGAAGAAGTGTTATTGATGGCCTATGTGGAACTACAAGGAACATAAAAATAGGAGGTTTGGTTTGTTGATTCTGGATGTCTAATCACATGTGTGGTGAGCGCAGCATGTTCACAAGTCTGGGCTTGCATTTTAGTCATAAGGTGAAGCTTGGGAACAATCAAAGTCTTGTTGCTCATGGAAAAGGGGAAGTAAAAATTATACTCAAAGGTGTGAAATATATCTTAAGTGATGTGTACTTTGATTTGATCTAAGGAACAATTTGCTAAGTGTAGGACAACTCCAGGAAAAGGGGTTGGATGTTCTATTTAAAAGTGGAGAAAATTTGACTCGCAACATCTATCATCCCAAGAGAGGTAAGACTACAGAGTCAGTGATGAAGACAAATAGGATGTACATGTTGTTAACAGAATCATGCACTAAATCAGAAGAAAAAGGATGCTTTCAAGTTGATGTGTCAAACAAGGCAGAGCTATGGCACAACAGATATGGACATTTGAGTTTCAAAGGACTGCACAATCTACAAGAGAAAGCTATGGTGATAGGGCTGCCTGCATTTGGTACAGAGAAGAGCATTTGTGAATAATGTTTGAAAGGAAAACAACATTGCCAACCTTTCCCAAAGCACAGTTTATGGAGAGCTGAAGATAAATTGCATCTCGTGCATTCTGATTTACGTGGTCTAATCTCACCTCCATCAAACAATGGAAAAAATTATTTCATAAGCTTCATTGATGATTATTCCAGGAAGACTTTGGTGCATTTCTTATTTGAGAAATCTGAAACTTTCAACTATTTCAAAATGTTCGAGGCTTTAGTTGAGAAGGAGACTGGATCATCCATCAAATATCTCAGGACAGACAGGGGAGGTGAGTATTGCTCAAAGAAATTCAAGGAGTTTTGTGATAGTAATGGTATTAGGAGACAAATAACAACATCATTTACACCTCAGCAAAATGGTGTTGTAGAGTGCAAAAATCAAACCACAATGAATATGGTGAGAGCTGTATTGACAGAGAAGGGTCAAAGATATTTTGGGCAAAAGCAGTGCAGTGGACAATTCATGTTCTTAATAGGTGCCCTACGATTGGTTTGCAAGATAAAACTCTAGAGGAGGCATGGATTAAAATGAAACCTTCAGTGGAACACTTTCGAGTGTTTGGACGCATTGGTCATGTACATATCACATATGTCAAGAGGACTAAACTAGATGATAAAAGCTTAAAATGTGTTCTTCTTGGATACAGTAGTGAATCTAAGGCTTACAGATTATATGATCCAGTTGCAAAGAAAATTCACACGAGTCGAGATGTTGCATTTGAAGAAGCTTTGTCATGGGATGGGGAGTTATTTTCTTCACAGGAACATGTTGATGATCTCCATTGGAATGAATCTCATCAAAATCTGGAGAGCACTTGAAGCTGCACATGATAGTGATGAGTTTGATAGTGGAACATCTGCCGAAGTTTGCGACATTCCTTCTCATGTTAATCAAGATGTGACTGCCTCACTCAGTGTCATACCAAGGGAGGGAAGAATTAGAAATCCACCCTCATGGACTGCTGATTATTTTATAAGTAACTGGAGTACTGATTTTGAGGATGATTTAAATTTGAGCATTGCCGATCCTGTGTATTTTTAGGAGGCTGTCAAACATACAAAATGGAGGGAGGCCATGGATGCAGAAATTAGAGAAATTGTAAAGAACAGAACTTGGGAGTTAATTGAGCTGCCTGAAGGAGCAAAGAAGATTGGTGTGAAATGGATTTTCAAGACAAAACTCAATGAGTTAGGTGAGGTGGATAAGTACAAAGCCAGGTTAGTTGTGAAAGGCTTCTCACAACAGTATGATGTTGACTATACAGAAATTTTTGCTCCAGTTGCAAGACTTGATACAGTTAGAATGATCATTGCGCTTGCTGCTCAGAAAGGCTAGGATATACATTAACTTGATGTGAAGTTGGCTTTCCTTCATGGTACATTGTAGGAGGAGGTGTTTGTGGAACAACCTAAGGGTTATCAAGCTGCGGGGAAGGAACACATGGTATATAAATTACATAAAGCTCTTTCTGGCCTAAAACAAGCACCAACAACTTGGTTTAACAGAATTGAGACATTCTTTCTTAGAGAAGGTTTCATCAGTAGCCAAAATGAGCACACTTTGTTTGTGAAGCATAAGGAAGGGAGAATTCTTATTGTGAGTGTCTATGTTGATGATTTACTTTACATAAGTGATGATGCCATTTTGCTGCCAAAATTTAAGTGTATAATGGAGACTGAATTCGACATGACAGATTTAGGAAAAATGAGATTCTTACTAGGGATAGAAGTAATGCAGAGAACAGATGGAATTTTCATTTGCCAGAAGAAGTATGCAACAGAAGTGATTGAGAGATTTGAGATGCAAGATTATAATGCTGTGAGTAATCCAATGGTCCCTGGTCAGAAGCTACGGAAGAATGAGACAGGAGTACATGTAGATCACACTCACTACAAACAGATGGTGGGAAGCTTAATGTATCTCATAGCTACAAGGCCAGATCTGATGTATGTGGTGAGCCTTATAAGTAGATACATGGCAGCTCCCACAATACTCCATTTTCAAGCAATCAAAAGATCCATGAGGTACTTGAAAGGCACATTGAATCTTGACATTCGGTACAAACATGGAACTGAAAGTGGACATATTACATACACAGACAGTGATTATGTAGGGGATGAGAGTGATAGCAAAAGCACGTCTGGCTATGTGTTTATGATGAGTGGAGGTGCAGTTGCGTGGTCATCTAGGAAGCAACCTATTGTTACCTTATCCAGCAAAGAGGCAGTGTATGTGGCTACAGCTACATGTGCTAGTCAAGCTGTATGGATAGGAAGGGTTTTGAGAGAAATTGATGGACCGCAGGCTGAGGAAATGATGATGTTTTATGACAACACTTCTACCATAAAGTTGTCCAAAAATCCTGTTTTTCATGGAGGTCTAAGAATATTCGAGTAAGATTTCACTTCTTGAGGGATTTAGTCAAAGACAGTACAATAATACTTCAGTTTTGCAGCACTGAAGACCAGCTAGCCGACATTCTGACTAAACCTTTGAAGCTTGGTTCTTATCAAAGAATTAGGGAAGCACTTGGAATGAAATGTTTGAACTCAACTTTTTCTAAGAGTTAAGTTCAAGGGAGGGTCTATTAGGAGTTTATTATTAATAATAGTGTGTTTTATTGGTTGTGTTTAAATTTGAATTCATGTTCGTTTTGCCCAGTCAAGGCTGTTAGCTTGTTTTTAGGAGTGGACAATTTCCTCTCCTTGTTTCTTGTTTTTTCATATGTAAGCTTTTATAAGGCCCTTTGCTTTCAATAAAGAGTATTGGTTTGCAGTCATATACAGTGTCCAATTATTCCATTTTACTTGACATGGAGTTGGCAAATCTTCAACCATGTATTCAATACTCCGCGAAAGAGTAGCTGCTGTTAGCACTTTTCAGTCAGAGGGATTGAGGCCTATAATGTGTTCTAGGACAAGAGTCAGGTTCACCTTAAATGTGATTGATACTCCTGGAATTATAGAAGGTGGCTATGTCAACTAGCAAGCTCTTGAGATTACTAAAAGGTTTCCTTTAGACAAGACAATTAATGTGCTTTCGTACATAAATCGATTAGATTCATATAGAGTTGATAATCTAGATAAACAAATTGTCAAAGCCGTTACTGATTTCCTTGGGAAAGAGATATAGCAAAGAGGTGTGGTTGTGTTGACCCATGCTCAACTGTCTCCATATAATGACTTAAATTACGATGACTATCTGGATAAGCGCTCTGATGCCCTCCTAAAATATGTCTGCTTGGGTGCCGGAATTAAAAAGAAGGAACTTTAGGGGAACGACATTCCAGTCGCCCTAGTTGAGAACAGTGGGAGAAGCAAGACAAACGAAGATGGTGAAAAGATTCTTCCGAAAGGCACTCCATGGATTCCAAATTTGGTTCAAATAGTCACAGACGTTATTATTCATGGCGGCAAATCGATTTAGTTGATCAGAAATTGATTGGTGGTCCAAATCCTAATGACAGAGGGAAGGTATTCATCCCTGTTATTCTAGCATTTCGGTACTTTATTGTTGTGAAGAAGATACAAGGAGTGATAAAGGACGTTAAGAATGAGAGTAAGCCGCTTTGAGAGCTAAGGGACATGGGATTAGCCAACCGCAGATTTTAGTAGCAGTGTCCTGTCTATTATGATGCCAATTTTTTGTATTATGTTTATTTTTGTCTTTCCTTTGCGTGCTTTCATTTTTGTTAGACAACAAGGTTAAGGATCTAGTAATACATTTCACTAATATGAATTTGTAGTTAAGATTCAAACTTTTAGCACTACAAGAAAATATCATATTAATAGCAATTAGGATTGCATCAAAATCAGTGTTCGCTATAATTAAGCAATTAGTGTTTGTTTGGGTAGATAAGACAACAAGTTTTGATGCTATCATTAAATTAACATTAAAATATCGGTCGTGACCTAATTCTTCCCTCCACATTATTTCTTTGGCTGCCAAAATTTATTTTTTTCGTTCCTTCTTCATTGATGTTTCTCCCTCACCCTCTTCAGCAACAAATCCCTTTTTAATCCGACTCGAGGTTTCACTTCAACTCCTCGTGGCTTCATTTTCGACTCGAGGCTTGATTTCGACTCCGCAACAGTGACCGAGGCCGACTTCATTATTGTTCAAAGCAGCTGAAGCGATTTTGTTGCTTAACGTTATCCAAGCTGAGTGTGAATCTTCAAGGCAGCTGAAGCATCGTTTAATCCTTGCAAATTTGGGTTTAGTTATAATTTTCGATTATTGAGCAAAATTATACAAGAATTGAAGTATTTACCATTACTTCCTTTTTGCAAATACTATATTTTTGGATAAATTTATAATGATTTACATGCTTACTATCTATTCCTATGAGATTGGTTTGGGGATTTATAATGCACTATTTGGAATTGATTCTAAAAGTTCATGTTGCTTGAGTTGATGTTTTAGGCAGTGTTAACGATAACAAAAAAATGTTGTTGTGCAAATAGCTTTGTTTCAAGGTTACATAGTCCGGTTTACAGAAATTTTTAGATGCAAACTTTGAAAGTGAGAATGTATAGTCTTTTCTATAAACAAATATGCACATGCAGACTCTCAAAGTCGTTCAAGCTATAATGTGATGAAATCTATACCCTGTTTTTAAATATGTATGTAATGACTTTTATTTGCATAGTAAGTTTTGTTGATGAGATTATATTTTAAAAAAAAATCATGAAGCAAGGAAATGTAGTTATGGCATAAAAAAAATAGTTGAGAAGCTATTAGTGCTGAAACTTTGGTTCAAGCTGTATAGCTGTTGTAGGACTGTATGATGATGGAAAATGGACGGTGAGGGTGTATGATGCAGTAGCAGTAGGAAGTAGTGTCATGTATATGGATATGTTAAAGCAAAGTGGAAATGGGTGAAGATTTCACCATCCAACAATCTGATTTTAATGTCATGTATATGGAAA
Organism: Allium sativum; assembly: GCA_030737875.1. Taxonomy (NCBI): domain Eukaryota; kingdom Viridiplantae; phylum Streptophyta; class Magnoliopsida; order Asparagales; family Amaryllidaceae; genus Allium; species Allium sativum. The sequence continues at coordinate 558,700,778 of CM060919.1, read as the reverse complement.
TGTTAAAGCAGAGTGGAATGGTTGAAGATTTCACCATCCAACAATCTAATTTTAATATCATGTATATAACCTTAAAAAAAACTTATCAATAAGAAAACAAACAAATGGTTAGTGGGAAGGTGGTAAACATACAAAACAAAAGGTCAACTGATCTCATTAGACTAATGATAGTCTGTTACTGTTATGAGACTAATGTATAATCTTAAAAGCTGAGTGCTTAATATATAATAGTCCGAGGAGCTACGTCCTCAGCATATGATAGTATGAGGAGCTAAGTGCCTAGTATTTGGTTTGGTGTCACGAGTTGTTTAGAGGGGTCGAATCCTTTACATATGATTTAACTATAACATTATCTATATTTGGTGGAGATTAAGGCATTTAGCTAGATGGCTATAGCCACAAAATGAAATTGGAATATAAGCTACATATCATTATCTTGGAGAGATTTGTAAACAAAATGGTTGATATCTTTCTTTTTTTTTAAGTAGAAAATAATCTTTCATAGTAACTTTTAAGCATTTTAAAGTGAATAAATGTAGAAATCATTGACTTTTAAATCAAAATTGCTTACCCACATGATTTTGTCTAAATTCGTAAAACTAAAAAAAAGTTGCTTATCAGTTTACGACTTACTGATATATAGGAATAACTTATGATCAAAATCCAAATTTGTTTTTTCAGCATCCAAATCATAGAGGCTTAACATATATAAGTCATTATAACTAAGGATTGTCAAACATGTTGTAAGTATTGTATTTTAGAATTTACAAATGCATAACAGAAGAAAGTTCTAAGAGTGATATCTAACAATTATTTGCGTATAATGTATTAGGGGTTATAATGTATATGATTTGCAAATAATAGAACCATTATGGTAATGGAAAATATAAAATTATCATACCATGCACTTGGTAACTAATATTGATCTTTAATACTACTGTTTTATTACAGAATTAATTCAATTAATGAACAGTTTATTGAAGTTCATTGAATTTTACGTCGATATATATGGCCTAATTTATGATAATCTTCCTGTTCGCTTTACGACTTTGAAATCAATTGAACTATCCTTTTATGTAGGCGTAAACCATATTTCACCATTGATAGTCGATACTAAAAATTCAAAATGCAAGTTTTTTTTGGAAGCAAACCATACAAGTTTCTTATTTTGCTATAGTGTTAGCATTCGATGGAATTGTTTGAACATTGAATTGTTTTTTCAGTCTTGACTTATATATCACCAACTATTTTGAGTACTGTTATATTGCATGAGTTCTTACTCAACAGAATTTTTATGATGTCTTTAGCGTTACAAAGAACCAGAGTGAACTTATACGAGTATCAGTCATATTTAGAAGCCTCTTATCAATTTTAAGGCATCACGCCTCCTTAGGCCTTATCATAATCCTAGGACGTCAACGAAAAATAATATTAAAGAAGAAACCATTGTAAAATGGAAAGATTTTAAATGACTTTCTCTTTTCAATCGCAATTTTCTTACTGAAATAATGAATTTTAGGTTGACAACTTATTGATTTGCTCTCTGTTTGTTTTGGTTTCACTACTAGTTAATGGTTTCATAATTTAGCAGATAATTACAATATTTAGAGTCATATTGCAGTGGCTTAATTTTTGTTAGACACAATACACATAACATATTTGTTTAAGCATAGAATTTGCATTTTTCCCTAAAAAAGGTTTTACAGTTTGTATGCAACTAATCAATTTATTTGTCACTTTAGTCAACAATTTGCAAGTGTAGCAACCAAAATTCTTTTCTGGTATTGATAAATTATTTTTTTGATCAGTCTAGATTACATTGCAAGTAAATTATATATATTTTTCTCTTCTCGACTTCCATATCACCAACATTTCGAGCACTTCTGTTATACTACACGATTTCTTACTCTAGAGAATTTTTATTATTTCTTTGGCACTATAAACAATTAGGCAAACTTAGATAAGTATGAATACTATTTAGTAGACTCCATTAACAAGTGGATTAAATTCTATAAGCGTCAAATCAAACAATATGTTTTTCATGCTTTAATATATATGTTATTATTGTAACACCCCGTTTTTTATGTAAACATTAAAGTAACGAATTAAAGAATAATTAATTATAAATTTGAGAATTAAGGGAAACGGGTTATGCCATTGCGTTCATCTCGGAATTCTGCTTGAGATAGAGTCTGAGTTCGCATAAATCGGACTCCGTATGAAGGAGTTATGACCTTCAGAAGATTCAAGAATTTAAATAAACAGCTTAGATTAAAGTTCAGAAAATTTAAATTTCGAAATCAGAAGCAGAAGCGGTCTGGGCGGGAATTTTCTCGCCCAAGGCCAGGTCAACCAGGAGGTCGACCAGGGGGTCGACCTCCCCCCATATAGGTCGACCAATGGATCGACCTGGGGGTCGACCTCCCCCTCGGGCCAGATCTGAGACCTAACGTGTTTCTTTGTGTGACGATTTGCTGTGTCATTAGGGCTTGTGTGGCAAGTTATGGTTGGTTCTCTTAGGTTTGAATGGCTTTGATTTTCCCTAAGTTTATCTGACGGATCCTATTAAATCAAACTTCCATATAAGCAACCTAAATCTAAACCCTAAGCCACATAAAAATATTCCTAAGACTGTCATGCTGTCAATACTCAACCTAGAGTAGCTGCCGTTCTCCTTCAACTAGAAAGCAAGTTAGGAATTACAAATCAAATCTAATTCAACTAAGAGAATTCAACGTCTACAACAAAGGAGAGCAATTCAATTTGAGAATACAGATCCCAGAACACAAGACTAGTCTCCTTTTTGTAAGTCCAGTTATCATTTAGACCTAAATGATATTAGAATCATGACTAAATAACTGGATGTAGAACAACGCCTAATGTAAATTTATGCCTATCATTTTTGTTAAAAACTGAATTGATTAAGACTATGACTCTTATCATGTTAAGTTTGTGATCATGTTGTATGTAATTTGATGATAAATGTTAAATGCTTGGCAAAGACATATATGTTGTGTAATTTAGCGATGATATATTATGTTGTATACTTTGGCGATGACATATCATGTCGAATAAATTGGTGATGACATATTATGTTGTATAATTTGGCAATGGCATATCATGTTGTGTAATTTGGCAATGACATACCATGCTGTGTAATTTGGCGATGACATTTCATTTTGTATGATTTGGTAATGACACCTATATGTTGTATGTCAATTTGGGAATTTTGCTATATTTATGCAAGTTCAACCATGTTCACATATATGACTAAAACTACATGCTAATTTACAAGTTCACAACTACATGCCTAATTTTAAGTTTATGTAGTTCTATGTAAAACCCCTATTTCACGATTCATGTTGAGTAGATCTAAATTTGCAAGTTCATAATTAAATGTACATTGTTCTATGCCAAATTCATATGACACATGTGTAGTTAGATCCATATTTTTATGATGTTGGAATTATTACATGTTCCTCTTTTTCCCCTTTTGTGTATAAGTTAGGCTATGTATCGAGCCTAACATTTTATGTGATTTATGCGAACGTTTAACGGGGGTAACGTTGGGGAAAACATGAAATTACATATAATTGGCATATTTGGCTCATAAACATGTAAATGTTTTATGACATAAAGTGGTATAAATTTTTATACCTAAAAATTATGAACTTGATTTAAAGGGAAAGTGGGGCTTGACTTGAATGACAATAATTTACATATAAATATAAAGAGGTAAATATGTAAATTTTGAAAAGACGAATATGCCTAACCCGAGGTTAGATTGAGTTACGGTGTAAGACTGCCCGGAACCGCCCGGCACATCCAGCAACCGTAACAATATATATCTAATGTGAGAGGTTAGTGCATTGAGGTCAAAAGAACCTGAGGTTAGACTGAGTTTGCGGTGTAAAACTGCCTGGACCCGACCGGCACATCCAGTGACCGCAACAATACCTATCTAATGTGAGTGGTTGGTGCTTTAATGAATGAATAAAAGCTACGTCAAGAATGGTAGGGTTAAGTTAATTATGGCAATACTTAACCAATACAACATGTTAACTAAACCGATGGGTGGGGTTAGGTTAACTTGGACACTTAACCAATTTAACATGTTGATTAGGAAACCCTAGTAACGGGGACCCATTTTAGTAGTAACCCCCATAGATGTATCATGGTACCCTGAACTAGGCAGGTGGGGCACGATTACTGGGCTGATTATAAGCGGTCAAAACAACGGCGGTTGGTGCGTCAATGTAGGTTCCGACGGAGTACGGGCGTGCACATACTATGGAGTGGAAAAAGCAGGCACTGGGCATCAGTAGTTATACATTGTGCATCTTGAATCGTGTCGGGTTGCCACCATAAGATTTGATACACCCCATAGTGGGACCAACACAGTTATCTACAATCGAGCGGGGCCGTATGACACAAGTAGTAAATTCATGTGAGTAGGAGCCGATCGATAAAAAGGGATCACTGGTTTGAACTCATGATGATGGCTGAAATATCTAGTAGGTGCATAGAATATGGATATGAGTGCGATAGTATAATTAGTTTACCTTGCCTTGTTTATCTTGCCTTATCCTATGTTACCTCATTTCTTTGTTATTGTCCTACATCCAGCTTATTCATGTCATGGTTCTCTTACCAGTTTACATGATGAATGATCACTGGACTTACCAGACTTATATCTGACCCATTTTTCTTTCGCTCTCTTTTCTTCCGTCCCCCCCACCCAGGTAGCTAGGGAGGAAATAGCTCAGCTTAATTTGGATCGTTTATCTTTCCAAGCTTGAAGACTCTGTGATGTATAGCTTGGAACCTCTTATCTTTGGCTATGGCTTTGGACACACTACTACTTGGAGATTTGTGCAGTTTTATTTTGTTTTATGCTTCTTTATGTTATAATCAAGACAGAGATTCTGATGTATTGATTTGGAAGTCGTTTTGAGACAGTTTGCTGTAATGTTTTGTTATGAACCACGAATGAAATAAATTTAGTTTTTTCGTTGCTTATATATGTCTGTCTTGTAAATTATCTGTGTCTTTTACCTATAATGCTCCACCAAAATTAAGGCATTCCTTTGTGAGTGACCTTAACGGAGGTGCAGTGTTTCAATTATATTATGACTCATTATGTCTAAAACCAATTAACTAGCATGCACCAATATATAACTAGTCCACAGTGTACATATACATTTTTTCTGAGTACAAATTCATGATAATTAATCACTCTATCTATTTTGATATGTAGGTTGAATATTTTTTAGAAAATTTTCAATTTTAGTTTGTTTCTATTGTTATCTAGTGACAATCTATTTAAGTCACGGTGACTGTGTATTGGTGTCGGTTGGAGGAGCATTAGATGTTGTTCATGGTGGCGTGTTAGAAAGGGAAGCACCTTCTCCAAATCCCAAGTGCAACTTTTATAGAGGATTTACTTCTGTTTATAATTATTATACTTGTACAACTTGAGTTATGTTTTATTAGACATGCTAAACTATGTTATCTTGACATATTCAGTTAAAAGAAAAGTAGAAAGGAATAAAGAGAAAAAGAAAAGTGTAACCCTGAAAGCAGCAGGAAAAAGGCTGGATATTTATAAAAGACTTTCCCTTGACAATAGTTGGATGGCTTCTCCATCTGACTATGAGTTGCTTCAAGTAAATCACTGTTCTGATCCTCGGAGGGTCCTTATAATATGTATGTTAATGAAACACAAGGACGTCAGGTAACCATATCTATTGAACTTGTTATGCTGCTAAATTCTTTTTCGCACTTACATGTCATGAAAACTCAATCTGCTTATTGTTTGCTCTTTATAATCGGAAAATAAATCTCAACGATATGCACTTTTGTTTAATAAATAAAGACATATAATTAGAGTTAGAATTGTTATGTATGGCAGTCAACTATTTGATGGGAATTTTGAATTATGATGGCTTGTATATTTTTCGTGAAAATATATAAATCTTATTGAAAGCTTAGAAGATAAGGAGGGATACGGAAATTGATATGTAAACAAAAGAAAAACATTAAGTAATTAATCTAAGTTTGAAACACATATTTATTAGTATAGCCATATCATGGGCTATATAAATTTTAGTTTTGTTACGATATTTTGTCCAAAATTCTCAATTAAGTCCTGTTATAGTTTGTTATGCTTGTTCTTCGGGGGATTCAAAGAAACTGAATTTTTTTTGATATTTTTATTTTCTTATTTTTACCAAGAGTTAATTTTTTTTATTTTTATTGTCAAATAGTGGTGATTATATGTACTGGAAAGTGGAAAGTGCATGGATACACTTTAGCATGTTGCAGTATTGCTAAGGTGAGTACCAAGTAGTGTTTTTTTTTCTTTTTGCTGGCTTAAATATAGGAAACCGCCTTAATTTACTCCACTAAGAGACATGCAGTATATCTCAGGTGGAGTGCAAAGTAGTGAAGACTAGCATGTGTATTGGTAAGGTGAGTTCCACTTTTTTGTGTGTGTTTTTTTACAAGGCTTAAATACAGAAAAATGCCTTAATTAACTTTTGATTTTGCTAATACCATAGCGCATAATCTTTTATAGACCAACATTTTGGCATCTTCCATATTTAAGTAAAAGAAATTTTGCACTGTTAATTAATAAGAATGCCTTTCTTGTTTCTATTATTTACAGTGCTCTTTCAAATAGTTCAATAATTCGATGAACGGGTGCACTAAATATAAAATCAATAGCAGTGGGATCCCTTAAACTTTATTTTTACTGTTTTGTCATCTGTTGGTCTAGTAATTAATTACCTGTAATTTTGAAAAACCATAATTTAGAACCTCTGCCTGATGGTGACTTGTGATAATAATACAGTTCAAGATTTTGTTTCCTATTGGGTGCAAAAACTAAACTATAATTTTTTGCTCACAGTTAAACTAAGTCAATAACATTTCCTGGTGCACTTGGCTTTCTATTCCTGAACTAGCCTATGATATTTGTGTAGTATCTACATTAAGTTTTAGGATTAGAGCATAGAGCCATTGGGTTTGGCGCTGCATCTATGGAATAGAGCTTGTATCAGCACAATATAATAGTAATATAGTAATAAATTTATAAATTGATTATTGAAATATTAATTATAACAATAATCCTTGCATGTTCAGATATTATGACTAATAAACACATGTCTTCTTCTGACAGGCATTGTATGATGCTTTAGGTTTACGCTATGCAATATTGTTATATATATGATACTGGACACCATTCTTGACATGTATAAGTTCTAGTAAATTTTAACTAAAATATATATGAGTATTTAGACATGTTTATAATTTTACAATCAGTTTTAGGCTTTTAGCCAAATTTATAATTTTGTTAAAATGCGCTATATTCATTTAATGATAATTTTTGAATCGTGGGTCCAAATTCGATGTTCTTTTACTTTCTGGAAAGCTTAAATCAGAAGATATAACTTTTGATTGAGATGTTTTGCAAAATTTTGATGTTTTCTTGACCGAAATGGCTCATTTTTAGGACTAACATGCTGCTGTAATGTTTGGTTCAATGGAAAAAAATGTCAACCTATTTCGATTGTATTCTTTAAACATTGAGCTCCTTTTGACGATCTTACCCATTTGGAAAAGGTCAAACTGTAAGCTACAATTTCCATTTAGATAATTCCATGAAATTTTATGGTTTACTAGACTGAAATTCAAGATTTCTACCACTGACCTGATTTAGGAAAAAAAAAGATAATAACAAAAATTTTGTGCTGAGGTATTTTGATTTATAACTTTTGAATAGTGTGGCCGATTCCGATAATTTTATACATTCCAGAAAGCTAAGACCGTAAACTACCATTTTCATTCAAAAAGTTTTGTGAAATTTTCTTGTGCACTCAGCTAAAAACATGGAATTATATTGCGGGCCTGCACATTGCAATTTGTGTTTGGCTGACCAAAGTTGGTTTAATTACATAACAGGCCTGCACATTGCCTATGATCTAAATAACAAAATTCATTTTATACCTTTCGCAAAATTTTGATGTTTGGTATTTTATAAACGCTAATGTTTGTCGCTGTTTTATGTTTGAATATCGAAAATCTGAACTGAATTGTATTGATAATAACTTTTAAACCGTTGATCTGATTATATACTACAAAATAAGAGTATATTGTCTAGTATATCAGAAGCAGCAAGAGCCTTCTTTGTGTTTGGTGACTCTCTGGTTGATAATGGCAACAATAATTTCTTGGCAACTAATGCTCGGGCTAAGGCGTATCCTTATGGTATTGATTACCCAACCCAGAGAACTACAAGCCGTTTTTCTAATGGCCTGAGCTACGGGCCGCTTTCTTCTCATCTATCACTGTCCTCCGCCTCACTCCTCTTCTCCGTCCCATCCCTAATATAGGTTTTTTCGAAGCCTGTGACTTGTCTGTCTTTGCAACTCCCAAATCTGCGCTTTAATTCTTAGGTCTATATAGCATAACTCTGTGTCGCCCTCTCTTATAGGCTCTGATGGTTCTTCGGATGTCGGATCTAGCGTGGATGCTTGTTTCTTTCTGTTTAACTTCTCTGTCAGATCTAGCTTCAAAGAGACTGTTCGTTGCTGAAGAGGTTTGTTTTTGTATATTCAAGCTGGCTAGTTTTCTTTTAGAACTGTGTATTCTGCATGTTTTTTATTAACATGGTTTGTGTCTGCCTCTACCTCTTTGTAACAACCCGAAAATCTGGGCCAGTTTAAAATTTTTGTTTTAGCAATTTTAGCGAATTTTGATTATTTAAAATGAATTATTTTAAATAATATCGACGAGAAATTTATTTTGAATATAATTCGAACGTATATATTATATACGTCGTCGTTAGAATATAATATTTATATATAATTATAAATAGAATTGAAAATGGCGCGGTAGTTCGATAATTCGATTTCAAACTTCAATTGAATGTACCGGGTGCAAAACAATCCGGATTTTAGTGAAACCAAAAACATTAGGATCTAATTGATGATATCTTTCCAACGAATCCGAATAATCAAGATTTCATAGCGGGAATCAAAAGATATGTCCAGTTGAAAATTCTGAATAGTCGCTATGGAATTCAGGCACTTAAAAATGGACATTTTGCAAACGACCTCGGATTTCGACGAAACCAGTTTTGTTCGGTCCGTGATGTAAAGTTATTGCTAGGTTTCAAATTTCATAATTTTTCGAATCAATATGTGAGAGTGGCAAAAGAAAACGCGTTTGACCAGTTTCAGTTGATTTTAATCAACTGGAAAATGGTCATTTTTCTAACGGTCTCAGAATTGGACGAAACTAGTTTTGTTAGGACCGTATCGTCAATACGAAGCTAGAAAATATTTTTCTGGAATTTTTCTAGTTAGTATGTGACCTCGGTAAATTGAAATGTACGTTTAAAATTCAATATAGTGATTTAAATGTGAATTCAACGGAAACTGATCAAAACAATCGAATCAGCTTACGATACATATCCCATTGTGTTCGGAATGGGGGAAAAACGCTATGGACGACAGGCGGTGGGCCTCGTTTCGAGGTCGTATGTAAAAGTCAACCTTTTTGCAAAATATAAATAATTAAATAAAATAAAAAAATAAAATATAATCTTCCCCCACTTTATCTTCGTTCTGCCCCCCCCCCCCCCCCCGTTCAATTTTATTTCAGTTAAACAGAAATGGAAAAAAAAACCCTCGTCGAAGACTGACCGACCGCCCGCTTCCGCCCGCTCCTCCTTCCATCGCGAGCGAATCGATCCACCGCCCTCCTCCTCCTTCAATCCGACCCCCCCCCCGAAGTCAACGCCTTCTCCGCTCGAAGCCAGAAGCTGCCACCACCGTTCGAAACCCAAGCCGCCGCCTTCGAGAAGCCCTACGTCGAACTGCAGAAACCCCCCCCCCCCCTCTGTAAGTTTTCTTTTATTTTATTTTTGTTTTAATACTGATTTTATTTACATAAAAAAAAGAATGCTTTTTTTTTAGTTTAAATACCGTGGGTTTTTTTTAGGTTTTAAAATCGATTTTTAAAAAAAGAATGTAAAACTGTTTTTTTTAAGAATTCAAAACTGATTTTAATTAGATTTGAAAACTGATTTTAATTAGATTTGAAAACTGATTTTATAGGATTTAAAAACTGATTTTAATTAGATTTAAAAACTGATTTTACTTAGATTTGAAAACTGATTTTAATTAGATTTGAAAACTAATTTTAAAGAATTAAAAACCTGATTTTTAAAAGGAAGAAAAAAAATGATTTTTGTTTAAAAGGAAAAAAAACTGATTTTTGTTTAAATAGAAAAAAAACTGATTTTGTTTAAATAGTAAAAACTGATTTTGTTTAAAAAGAAAAACTGATTTTAAGAAAGGTTTTAAAAGATTTGAATTTTGAAAAGTAAAAGATTTGAATTTTGAAAAGTAAAAGATTTAAACTTTAAAAAGTAAAAGAAAAGATTTGATCTTTGAAATGGAAAAGACGGAATTTTTATTAAGATGTAAGATATGATTTTTATATATTGAAAGTCGAAGTAAAAATCAGATTTTTAGATATTGAAAGTCGAAGTAAAAATTCGATTTTTATATATTGAATAGCGACGTCAAAATTCGATTTTTATATATTGAATAACATCGTAAAAATTCGATTTTTACATATGTAGAGAATACGGGCGAAAGAGACAAAGGGCGAAGATTTATCTAAGGGAAGAATCGTAGAGTTGGATAGCTATATGTGAGAATTTCTCACTCTTCAATTTATTTTCTAGTTATATATATATACTAGGATGCAGACGGTGCTTAGTAGCACCCGACACAATCGTCCACAAACCATGGACTTGTTTGTTTGGTTGCGTAGATTAGTTGGATGATTTGATTTGAAATTGAATTGTTTGGTGAAATGAATTGATTTGATTGATGTGTGAATGGCGTGGGCCTTCACTAGACCGGGGGTAAGGCTAGGCCTTGTCCCGTTTCTAGTATCGTGCCGTTATGCCGCCGAAATTTTCTAAAATAAGTTAGAAAAATAAAAATATCATTTTATTTAAAAGAATGAACTGAATAGAAATTCATATGTTGGAATAAAATGTTTTATCGTTAAAAATATAATTTTTAACGTGAATGTGAATAAATAAATATTCATTTACAAATCAGACGGTTTGTTTATGTACACCTATTTGAATGACATTGATTGGGACGATAAATTTTACACATCGCCCAACAGCACAAATAAAATATGTGTTTGATTGTTTGAAACCCCACACGGGTGTTGGGATGAAATTTGAAGTTCACTCATCCTGATTGATTAAATATGTCGATCGATTGATTGACAGGCTGTTATAAGCGTGGAATATCTATATTTGATGCTTATACAGTGTAGTGCACTTTGGTTGATGGTTGATTATTTTCAATGCTATTATATACATGTGTTGTATGAAAATCCATATAATTAACTTTATATGGTAATTGATTGGGCCTCATTCCAATTTGAAAAATAAAGAATATTATTAAATAAAAGTTCATGTGTTGACAGTACTCATCCATTGAGATTGGTCATGTGTTGAACGAAATATTTTAGTAATAAAATTTACATCTTTATCGATATAAAATAAAAGTTCATGTGTTGACAGTACTCATCCATTGAGATTGGTCATGTGTTGAACGAAATATTTTAGTAATAAAATTTACATCTTTATCGATATAAAATAAAGTTCATGTGTTGACAGTACTCATCCATTGAGATTGGTCATGTGTTGAACGAAATATTTTAGTAATAAAATTTACATCTTTATCGATATAAAATAAAAGTTCATGTGTTGACAGTACTCATCCATTGAGATTGGTCATGTGTTGAACGAAATATTTTGATAATAACAACTATTTTGAAAAAGAAATATTTGAAATAGAATATTTGAAAATAGAAATTTATGAAGCCGTGTTGATTAGATTGACGCCATTTTGACGAAAACGATTTCGAAATGAATTGAATAGAAAACGATTTCGAAATGAATTGAATAGAAAACGATTTCGAAATGAATTGAATAGAAAACGATTTCGAAATGAATTGAATAGTAAACGATTTCGAAATGAATTGAATTGAAAACGATTTCGAAATGAATTGAATAGAAAACGATTTCGAAATGAATTGAATTGAAAACGATTTCGAAATGAATTGAATTGAAAACGATTTCGAAATGAAATGAATTGAAAACGATTTCGAAATGAATTGAATTGAAAACGAATTCAAATGGAATTGAAAGCGAATTGAAATGAATTCAAATTGAATTGAAATTCGAACTGAATAGAAATGAATTTTAAAACGAATTTATAAAGAAGAATTCAATTTTGCTTTGAATTGAAATAGAAATTGAAATAGATTTTGAAACGAATTTTAAAACTATTTATATAATTCGTTTTGAATAGGAATCGACGAAATATATATTATATATATTATATATATAATATAATGGCCTGAATAGAACGCGCCGCGCTGCGGCAGTTCGTGAATTTCGACCATTTATTTCAAACGGACATTACGGGAGATCCGACCGTCGGATTCTCCTAAAACCGGAACCGTTGGGTTCGTATCGAAAAGAGATTTCTAACGAATATTAGAAATTAGAAATCTAACGGTTGGATTTGGGATTATGTCCAAATCAAATTTGAAAAAGGTCGCTGTAAGTGCAGTTCGATGGCCGTTGATGGAAATCGACTGTACAGGCCTTGATAAAATTATTAAAAATAGTAATAATTTGTGTAAAATCATAAGAAATGATTTAGAAAGAATTGGGATGAAAAAACTCCATATTTGAAAAGATAAAAATAGATTTTTATCGAAATGAACTAGTTTTGAACTAGAATTATAATTCTATTTATTTTTAAATAAATAAACTGGATTTGAAATGGTTTTGAAAATAACAAGAATTTCCAATGATTGCATTGGAATGGATTTGAATCGAAATTGTCTTCGGAATATTTCGATGTTGGATTTCGTGACTATACAGATGTTGTCATGGAAATTTGAAAGATAGATATATATATCGTTATTTCCAATACAATATTTGTTGGTCGTAGAATTTGATATTGAATATAAGCCGGGATATTTTCTATTCAGGGCCTTGTATTGAATATCGAATGTGATTTGGGTTTGTCGTGAATGGTGTCTTCACTAACACTGTTCTTGAACCCAGTTGAGAAAAGATTAATTCTTTTTATTTAGATTTAATGAAGTGTACCAATTAAATAATATTTAATTGGAATTGAATTGATATTGATTTTTGGGTTTATCATGGACAGTGTTTTAAATAACACTCGTTCTTTAACCCGATAATTAGTGAATGTGATTTTGGGTTTATCGTGAACCGTGTTTTAAATGACACTGATTCTTTAACCCAATTAAAGATTAAAACTAAGTGGAGTTTTAATGAATCTTTAATTAGATTGAAATAATCGAAATGGAGTATCACCAGTTTTACTCCAGGCGATAGTTAAATCTTTAATTAGATTTGAACGTGAAATGGTAATTGAATTTACCAATAACACTGTGGTGTTAGATATGAAGTATTACCAGTTTTACTTCATGGGATTAATAGGTTGGGATTGGGAAATTAAAACAAATGATTACTTCGGTAAGTTTCGTTAATCCCGACTAGTTGAATCGAAATTCAAAAGAAGATTAGAGAATAAATTCAAGGAATTTATCTTGGATAAAATTAATGGGAACCTTTTCCTATGAATGTGAAATTTAGAAACTAACTGTCGGTTAGCCAAGCAGGATGGTTTTCTAGATATTGATCTGATGTTGGTTTCGGCCTTCGGGGTTAATATTTGGGGAATTATTCTCTTGATTAATTTACGGTTAGTGACTGATGAATTGGAATGAGGCGTATGTTGTGTTTGTGTAACACTTATTTAAAATATACGCGAGTTATTCGGAAAGACCGGGTTTAGCCCATTCTGAATAACTGATACGACGATAAGTCGAAGATGAAGACGATGGTCGAAGGCCGGAAGTCTTCACGTCGTTTGGGTAATTACTGATGATCTTGATTGGGCTGTACACCCAAGAAGATGGAAACGGTTAGTGATCGTCCAGACGTACTTGGAGATCGATGGATATGCGGGGTACTAGGTGCCTCCGGTTTCGTTCAGACCCAGAACGGACTTGTAAATGGACTGTGTGTCTGACTTTGGATTTTAGTCCGTGTGATTGATCTCTATTAAATATATATCTGTTTGGCGGCGGAGAATTTATTCTCTTGCTTAACGCCCTTCTCTGAGACGTACGAGCTCAGGGGTTATATATTGATGGATATCAAATGCATGGAGTGAATTGCCTGTGTGGCATGCCTAAGTGGCAATTGATCGAGGCTTCTGTTGAAAAGCAAAGTCTTGTGGTGATGATCAAAGCAAGGCCTTTGTGGCGTAGCTTTGTGTAACGTTTGCTTCGCGAGTTTCGCACCCGGTATGAACCAAAAACGGGAGAGGACGTCAGGGAGGGCATGCGTTTCTTTCTAGCTAGAAGTGGCGTCAGTGGTTTTACACGCCCTGACGAGTTTGACTTATGTGGTTGTTGCTGTTGCGAGGCGCCTCGGTTATATCGGTTTCGGCCGAATGCATTCTGGTCGGCTGACGGACCAGACTTACACCCCATAGGGTGGGGAGACGTAGTGTTTAGGCATAATAATCCACATCGGTGGACCGGCCCTGAGGATCCAAGGCTTGCCTGCGCGCTTGCCTGAGGGGCGGGCTAGAGCGTCTCGAATCGGTTGAGGACTATCTTTTGCCTCGGTTCATAGATGGAAATCCAATTTCCAAATACGTGACTTTGCGATTTTGATTGTATAACCTATATATGGCGACATAGTGGTATGGGGCATTCATGCCGCCTATGATTGATACTTATGATTTGAAGTTGTTTTATACACTATGCACTTATAATAGTATCAAATGATTTGTTTTAAACGTATCAAGCATTTTTGGCTGTTATAAGGTAAAAACCCTATCCCCCGGCTTGCGTTGCATTGTGTGATAGGACCTGGGTCTTATAACAACTTCATTTTTCTTTATTTAGCATTGCGCTGTTTGTTTTATGCACTGGTATTCTTGGGAGGAAACCCGTTCCGTGTTATACGGCGTGGCCCCTTGATTTACCTAATGATTTAAAATAAAGAATAATAACTGTTTTAGTTCTCACACCAGTCACATGACTGACCTGGAGTTTATTGTTTTAACCTAAACTCTGGGTGCCCTTATTTTGACACGGGCAGCTAGTAGTTTCGGTTTTGCAGATTTATATTCACAGGATCCTGGTTTACAGCTGGAACGATATCCGGAAAGCTTTGTATCCGTATATCTCCTTCTAGTTGTGTATTGTATTATTTTCCGCTGCTATGTATTTAAATGTAATTTAAATCTCTGATATTTCTGTGTAACATATATTCATTTTTACTCTGTATATTCTTGTAATCTGATGCATTGTTGTAATAAGCAATGAAATGTTCTTCTGTATGTGTTCTGTTGTGGTTTGTTCTCGAACTATCCGACGCTTTCCTTTACGGGGAAGTTACGGGTTTTGACAGTTGGTATCAGAGCTTTGGTTTACAAAGCTAGAGAACAAGACACATTAGAACCATACGAAAGAATTCATCAGATATTGGATGAGTAATATCCAATGAGAATGACTCGTTAGAGATGGGATCAGTAGTATCCTAGAACGAGTGTGAAGAGTATATTTTTGAAAATGAAAACAAATTTTGTTTTGAAAATTTAAATCAACTATTCGTATTTGATTAGTTATTATGTTTGAATTTGGACAGTCCAGTATATATAGACTTTGCGTATACGTCTGATCCACGTGTATTTGAAGTTTTAATATACTGGATAGATATAGAGTCACACTCTAGTCGCCCGGAGACGATTCTGATGATAGTCTAGACATCATCAGAATTGGTATTCGAGTTTCGAAGGTGTGATTTTCTATATATTTCCATTAGACTGGTGTGAGAACCAAAACTAATATAGCTAGAATACATTGTTGTGATTTGGCATCAAAACATGATTTTCTTTATATATATCAAAGTTATGAATTTGAAACTCTAATTCACTAATTGATTGATGTTTGTGTTGATTGTTTATTTGTTTGATAATTTTGAACCATTATGCCTAATTGAACCAAATATTGAACTGTATTGAAAATTGGTCGCATCTGCTTGCATATACATGTATATCATTGAACAGGTTATAGCAAGGAGGCTAGAGCAGAGGATAAAATTTGTTTGCCCGACAAATAGGTACATGTTTACTACATAATTTACTGTTTTGTTTGGGTGATGATGATTTTATGAGCCTATTGGCTAGCCGCTTGGCTTTTTCTTTTTCTTTTTGAGATCTGAAGGACCGGGGAAGCTATTTGAAATTCCCCGATGCTCCCGGTGCAGGGGAGGTTATGGCGAAATTTTTCGAAAATTTAGGGTGTTAGCCAAATTTTTGAAAATTTGAAAATTCTCAGAAACTGAAAAGTTGGAGAATGGAAGCCAGACCGAACGTGGAGTTGATTAATCAAACCACTTTCGACTTTGTTCCTTTTCGGGGACGAAAAGTTTTAAGTGGGGGAGATTGTAACAACCCGAAAATCTGGGCCAGTTTAAAATTTTTGTTTTAGCAATTTTAGCGAATTTTGATTATTTAAAATGAATTATTTTAAATAATATCGACGAGAAATTTATTTTGAATATAATTCGAACATATATATTATATACGTCGTCGTTAGAATATAATATTTATATATAATTATAAATAGAATTGAAAATGGCGCGGTAGTTCGATAATTCGATTTCAAACTTCAATTGAATGTACCGGGTGCAAAACAATCCGGATTTTAGTGAAACCAAAAACATTAGGATCTAATTGATGATATCTTTCCAACGAATCCGAATAATCAAGATTTCATAGCGGGAATCAAAAGATATGTCCAGTTGAAAATTCTGAATAGTCGCTATGGAATTCAGGCCCTTAAAAATGGACATTTTGCAAACGACCTCGGATTTCGACGAAACCAGTTTTGTTGGGTCCGTGATGTAAAGTTATTGCTAGGTTTCAAATTTCATAATTTTTCGAATCAATATGTGAGCGTGGCAAAAGAAAACGCGTTTGACCAGTTTCAGTTGATTTTAATCAACTGGAAAATGGCCATTTTTCTAACGGTCTCAGAATTGGACGAAACTAGTTTTGTTAGGACCGTATCGTCAATACAAAGCTAGAAAATATTTTTCTGGAATTTTTCTAGTTAGTATGTGACCTCGATAAATTGAAATGTACGTTTAAAATTCAATATAGTGATTTAAATGTGAATTCAACGGAAACTGATCAAAACAATCGAATCAGCTTACGATACATATCCCATTGTGTTCGGAATGGGGGAAAAACGCTATGGACGACAGGCGGTGGGCCTCGTTTCGAGGTCGTATGTAAAAGTCAACCTTTTTGCAAAATATAAATAATTAAATAAAATAAAAAAATAAAATATAATCTTCCCCCCCCCCTTTATCATCGTTCTGCCCCCCCCCCCCCCCCCGTTCACTTTTATTTCAGTTAAACAGAAATGAAAAAAAAACCCTCGTCGAAGACTGACCGACCGACCGCTTCCGCCCGCTCCTCTTTCCATCGCGAGCGAATCGATCCACCGCCCTCCTCCTCCTTCAATCCGACCGCCCCCCCCCCCCCGAAGTCAACGCCTTCTCCGCTCGAAGCCAGAAGCTGCCACCACCGTTCGAAACCCGAGCCGCCGCCTTCGAGAAGCCCTCCGTCGAACTGCAGAAACCCCCCCCTCTGTAAGTTTTATTTTATTTTATTTTTGTTTTAATACTGATTTTATTTACATAAAAAAAAGAATGCTTTTTTTTTAGTTTAAATACCGTGGGTTTTTTTTAGGTTTTAAAACCGATTTTTAAAAAAAGAATGTAAAACTGTTTTTTTTAAGAATTCAAAACTGATTTTAATTAGATTTGAAAACTGATTTTAATTAGATTTGAAAACTGATTTTATAGGATTTAAAAACTGATTTTAATTAGATTTAAAAACTGATTTTAATTAGATTTGAAAACTGATTTTAATTAGATTTGAAAACTGATTTTAAAGAATTAAAAACCTGATTTTTAAAAGGAAGAAAAAAACTGATTTTTGTTTAAAAGGAAAAAAAAACTGATTTTTGTTTAAATAGAAAAAAAACTGATTTTTTTAAATAGTAAAAACTGATTTTGTTTAAAAAGAAAAACTGATTTTAAGAAAGGTTTTAAAAGATTTGAATTTTGAAAAGTAAAATATTTGAATTTTGAAAAGTAAAAGATTTAAACTTTAAAAAGTAAAAGAAAAGATTTGATCTTTGAAATGGAAAAGACGGAATTTTTATTAAGATGTAAGATATGATTTTTATATATTGAAAGTCGAAGTAAAAATCAGATTTTTAGATATTGAAAGTCGAAGTAAAAATTCGATTTTTATATATTGAATAGCGACGTCAAAATTCGATTTTTATATATTGAATAACATCGTAAAAATTCGATTTTTACATATGTAGAGAATACGGGCGAAAGAGACAAAGGGCGAAGATTTATCTAAGGGAAGAATCATAGAGTTGGATAGCTATATGTGAGAATTTCTCACTCTTCAATTTATTTTCTAGTTATATATATATACTAGGATGCAGACGGTGCTTAGTAGCACCCGACACAATCGTCCACAAACCATGGACTTGTTTGTTTGGTTGCGTAGATTAGTTGGATGATTTGATTTGAAATTGAATTGTTTGGTGAAATAAATTGATTTGATTGATGTGTGAATGGCGTGGGCCTTCACTAGACCGGGGGTAAGGCTAGGCCTTGTCCCGTTTCTAGTATCGTGCCGTTATGCCGCCGAAATTTTCTAAAATAAGTTAGAAAAATAAAAATATCATTTTATTTAAAAGAATGAACTGGATAGAAATTCATATGTTGGAATAAAATGTTTTATCGTTAAAAATATAATTTTTAACGTGAATGTGAATAAATAAATATTCATTTACAAATCAGACGGTTTGTTTATGTACACCTATTTGAATGACATTGATTGGGACGATAAATTTTACACATCGCCCAACAGCACAAATAAAATATGTGTTTGATTGTTTGAAACCCCACACGGGTGTTGGGATGAAATTTGAAGTTCACTCATCCTGATTGATTAAATATGTCGATCGATTGATTGACAGGCTGTTATAAGCGTGGAATATCTATATTTGATGCTTATACAGTGTAGTGCACTTTGGTTGATGGTTGATTATTTTCAATGCTATTATATACATGTGTTGTATGAAAATCCATATAATTAACTTTATATGGTAATTGATTGGGCCTCATTCCAATTTGAAAAATAAAGAATATTATTAAATAAAAGTTCATGTGTTGACAGTACTCATCCATTGAGATTGGTCATGTGTTGAACGAAATATTTTAGTAATAAAATTTACATCTTTATCGATATAAAATAAAAGTTCATGTGTTGACAGTACTCATCCATTGAGATTGGTCATGTGTTGAACGAAATATTTTAGTAATAAAATTTACATCTTTATCGATATAAAATAAAGTTCATGTGTTGACAGTACTCATCCATTGAGATTGGTCATGTGTTGAACGAAATATTTTAGTAATAAAATTTACATCTTTATCGATATAAAATAAAAGTTCATGTGTTGACAGTACTCATCCATTGAGATTGGTCATGTGTTGAACGAAATATTTTGATAATAACAACTATTTTGAAAAAGAAATATTTGAAATAGAATATTTGAAAATAGAAATTTATGAAGCCGTGTTGATTAGATTGACGCCATTTTGACGAAAACGATTTCAAAATGAATTGAATAGAAAACGATTTCGAAATGAATTGAATAGAAAACGATTTCGAAATGAATTGAATAGAAAACAATTTCGAAATGAATTGAATAGAAAACGATTTCGAAATGAATTG
Source organism: Allium sativum (assembly GCA_030737875.1). Lineage (NCBI taxonomy): Eukaryota > Viridiplantae > Streptophyta > Magnoliopsida > Asparagales > Amaryllidaceae > Allium > Allium sativum. Next base: position 558,680,784 of record CM060919.1, on the reverse strand, counting down.
AATTGAAAACGATTTTGAAATGAATTGAATAGAAAACGATTTCGAAATGAATTGAATTGAAAACGATTTCGAAATGAATTGAATTGAAAACGATTTCGAAATGAAATGAATTGAAAACGATTTCGAAATGAATTGAATTGAAAACGAATTCAAATGGAATTGAAAGCGAATTGAAATGAATTCAAATTGAATTGAAATTCGAATTGAATAGAAATGAATTTTAAAACGAATTTATAAAGAAGAATTCAATTTTGCTTTGAATTGAAATAGAAATTGAAATAGATTTTGAAACGAATTTTAAAACTATTTATATAATTCGTTTTGAATAGGAATCGACGAAATATATATTATATATATTATATATATAATATAATGGCCTGAATAGAACGCACCGCGCTGCGGCAGTTCGTGAATTTCGACCATTTATTTCAAACGGACATTACGGGAGATCCGACCGTCGGATTCTCCTAAAACCGGAACCGTTGGGTTCGTATCGAAAAGAGCTTTCTAACGAATATTAGAAATTAGAAATCTAACAGTTGGATTTGGGATTATGTCCAAATCAAATTTGAAAAAGGTCGCTGTAAGTGCAGTTCGATGGCCGTTGACGGAAATCGACTATACAGGCCTTGATAAAAGTATTAAAAATAGTAATAATTTGTGTAAAATCATAAGAAATGATTTAGACAGAATTGGGATGAAAAAACTCCATATTTGAAAAGATAAAAATAGATTTTTATCGAAATGAACTAGTTTTGAACTAGAATTATAATTCTATTTATTTTTAAATAAATAAACTGGATTTGAAATGGTTTTGAAAATAACAAGAATTTCCAATGATTGCATTGGAATGGATTTGAATCGAAATTGTCTTCGGAATATTTCGATGTTGGATTTCGTGACTATACAGATGTTGTCATGGAAATTTGAAAGATAGATATATATATCGTTATTTCCAATACAATATTTGTTGGTCGTAGAATTTGATATTGAATATAAGCTGGGATATTTTCTATTCAGGGCCTTGTATTGAATATCGAATGTGATTTGGGTTTGTCGTGAATGGTGTCTTCACTAACACTGTTCTTGAACCCAGTTGAGAAAAGATTAAATCTTTTTATTTAGATTTAATGAAGTGTACCAATTAAATAATATTTAATTGGAATTGAATTGATATTGATTTTTGGGTTTATCGTGGACAGTGTTTTAAATAACACTCGTTCTTTAACCCGATAATTAATGAATGTGATTTTGGGTTTATCGTGAACCGTGTTTTAAATGACACTGATTCTTTAACCCAATTAAAGATTAAAACTAAGTGGAGTTTTAATGAATCTTTAATTAGATTGAAATAATCGAAATGGAGTATCACCAGTTTTACTCCAGGCGATAGTTAAATCTTTAATTAGATTTGAACGTGAAATGGTAATTGAATTTACCGATAACACTGTGGTGTTAGATATGAAGTATTACCAGTTTTACTTCATGGGATTAATAGGTTGGGATTGGGAAATTAAAACAAATGATTACTTCGGTAAGTTTCGTTAATCCAGACTAGTTGAATCGAAATTCAAAAGAAGATTAGAGAATAAATTCAAGGAATTTATCTTGGATAAAATTAATGGGAACCTTTTCCTATGAATGCGAAATTTAGAAACTAACTGTCGGTTAGCCAAGCAGGATGGTTTTCTAGATATTGATCTGATGTTGGTTTCGGCCTTCGGGGTTAATATTTGGGGAATTATTCTCTTGATTAATTTACGGTTAGTGACTGATGAATTGGAATGAGGCGTATGTTGTGTTTGTGTAACACTTATTTAAAATATACGCGAGTTATTCGGAAAGACCGGGTTTAGCCCATTCTGAATAACTGATACGACGATAAGTCGAAGATGAAGACGATGGTCGAAGGCCGGAAGTCTTCACGTCGTTTGGGTAATTACTGATGATCTTGATTGGGCTGTACACCCAAGAAGATGGAAACAGTTAGTGATCGTCCAGACGTACTTGGAGATCGATGGATATGCGGGGTACTAGGTGCCTCCGGTTTCGTTCAGACCCAGAACGGACTTGTAAATGGACTGTGTGTCTGACATTGGATTTTAGTCCGTGTGATTGATCTCTATTAAATATATATCTATTTGGCGGCGGAGAATTTATTCTCTTGCTTAACGCCCTTCTTTGAGACGTACGAGCTCAGGGGTTATATATTGATGGATATCAAACGCATGGAGTGAATTGCCTGTGTGGCATGCCTAAGTGGCAATTGATCAAGGCTTCTGTTGAAAAGCAAAGTCTTGTGGTGATGATCAAATCAAGGCCTTTGTGGCGTAGCTTTGTGTAACGTTTGCTTCGCGAGTTTCGCACCCGGTATGAACCAAAAACGGGAGAGGACGTCAGGGAGGGCATGCGTTTCTTTCTAGCTAGAAGTGGCGTCAGTGGTTTTACACGCCCTGACGAGTTTGACTTATGTGGTTGTTGCTGTTGCGAGGCGCCTCGGTTATATCGGTTTCGGCCGAATGCATTCTGGTCGGCTGACGAACCAGACTTACACCCCATAGGGTGGGGAGACGTAGTGTTTAGGCATAATAATCCACATCGGTGGACCGGCCCTGAGGATCCAAGGCTTGCCTGCGCGCTTGCCTGAGGGGCGGGCTAGAGCGTCTCGAATCGGTTGAGGACTATCTTTTGCCTCGGTTCATAGATGGAAATCCAATTTCCAAATACGTGACTTTGCGATTTTGATTGTATAACCTATATATGGCGACATAGTGGTATGGGGCATTCATGCCGCCTATGATTGATACTTATGATTTGAAGTTGTTTTATACACTATGCACTTATAATAGTATCAAATGATTTGTTTTAAACGTATCAAGCATTCTTGGCTGTTATAAGGTAAAAACCCTATCCCCCGGCTTGCGTTGCATTGTGTGATAGGACCTGGGTCTTATAACAGCTTCATTTTTCTTTATTTAGCATTGCGCTGTTTGTTTTATGCACTGGTATTCTTGGGAGGAAACCCGTTCCGTGTTATACGGCGTGGTCCCTTGATTTACCTAATGATTTAAAATAAAGAATAATAACTGTTTTAGTTCTCACACCAGTCACATGACTGACCTGGAGTTTATTGTTTTAACCTAAACTCTAGGTGCCCTTATTTTGACACGGGCAGCTAGTAGTTTCGGTTTTGCAGATTTATATTCACAGGATCCTGGTTTACAGCTGGAACGATATCCGGAAAGCTTTGTATCCGTATATCTCCTTCTAGTTGTGTATTGTATTATTTTCCGCTGCTATGTATTTAAATGTAATTTAAATCTCTGATATTTCTGTGTAACATATATTCATTTTTACTCTGTATATTCTTGTAATCTGATGCATTGTTGTAATAAGCAATGAAATGTTCTTCTGTATGTGTTCTGTTGTGGTTTGTTCTCGAACTATCCGACGCTTTCCTTTACGGGGAAGTTACGGGTTTTGACACTCTTAATGTATGATTTTTATATTACCTTGGATCTGTTTTTGGTTTGGAGTTGTTCTTGGGGTAGCTAAGTTCCTTCGCTCCCCGACGACCCAGTTTTTTGCAATGTCAATGTTATGGTTTGCTATACTTGAGTGAACTGTCTTAATGCAATGGCCATGTCAGCTTTCTGGCCATGTGTTAAGAAATGTGATGGTATTGGCTATCTCGCAATATCATGTTGCGATTTTAGTTAGGTTTGTGTATGTGTCTGTTTCATCTTGTCTTGATTCAACTATGTTGTAATTTAATGCTTTTGGTAGTGTAAACGTGTTGCTGCTTGTACACTAAAAAAAGTGCTTTTAAATGTGTTTAGAATCATAACTAGGAAATTTTGACACATGTTGATGTATCATTAATCTCTTGTAATAAAAGAAAACCATGAGGAAAAGAAAAATAAACAATCTGTGGCTAACGTAGAAGATAAAAGCTAAGATCATGGAATGTAGTTTATGCATAAATCATTATTCATACCGACAACAATTTTTTTAATATTTCAGGTAAAATGTATCAAGCTAACAACATTTGTGTGTTAGGTGAACCTACATTACCTTACCTGAACCAAGAGCTCACGGGAGAAAGACTGCTAGTTGGAGCTAATTTTGCTTCTGCTGGAATTGGAAGAATTCTAAATGACACTGGAATACAATTTGTAAGTGTTTTTTTTCTTTCTGCTTTTGTTTCAATTAAAGGGAATGTATACTGCATTTTTACAGTTTCATTGCATACATTTTTTAACAAAAGATGGAATCTGTGGATACTAGGTATTATATTTGTTACCTATGTCTTTTAATAAGCATGTCCCAACATTCATAATTGTTCGTAACGCTGAATTTCCTTTTAATGAATTTTATGCTATATTCAGGTCAATATTTTCTGGATTAGCACGCAATTACAATACTTTGAGCAATATCAGTAAACGGTGAGCGCTTTAATTGGACCAAAGCAAGCATAGACGTTGGTTAACAATGCATTAGTTCCGATAACTGTTGGAGGCAATGATTTTGTTAACAATTACTACTTAGTTCCATACATTGCTAGATCTTCAGAATTTTCATTGCCAGGTTATGTTGTGTATATCATCTCCGAGTACAAAACGATACTTGCAGTATATTTCTTTGTTTACTTCTAGCCATTATATTTATAATAATAAACCTATAAATTTTTTTTAGAAATATTTAACTAAGTTATATAAAAAATATACAATGATATTATAATATAACATTATACTAATATTAATACAATAATAATAATAAATTTATAAACTTATTATAAATATTTAGCTAATAATATAATAATAAGATTATGAATATTACATTTTCTCTATTTTGAAATCTTAGTTAAATTATTAGAAAAGTTGACTAATCTAATATTTTATAAAAATTAACTAAGTAAACCAAGTTATAAAAATTAATTAATAATATTATTATATTATTGATAATAATAGTATTACAATAATAATAAATTTATAAACTAATATTATAAATATTTAACTAATAGTATAATAATAGTAATATTATGAATATTACATGTTCTTTATTATAGAACCTTTGTTAAATTGTTACAAAAATTGACTAAGTTTAATAAAAATCATCTACTTTTTTATAAAAATTAACTAAATTAAGTTTGTAAAGTTAACTAAATTTATAATTATAATAATAAAGTAACTAAGTTAATTAAGTTTTCAAATAATTAAATAAACAACTATTTTCTTAAATCAAATAAGCTTATAAAATTTAATTAAGTTTTATAAAAATTAATAGGCTTATAACAAGAGACATCTAATTGTTGAATAAAGTATTTAAAGTATTTCAAAATAAAATTAAGTTTAAATAATTAAGTCACATACACACACATATATTTATAACTGCTAATTGTTGAAAAAAAAATCATAGGTACTTACCCATCTATGGTGCATACAAATGACAACATGCTGCAGCATATTAAGGATTTTGAAGTTCTTTTGAAGCAACATTTTTTTTATTTGCATACTTAATCCTCATTTGTAGTATGATCTTTATCACATGTACCATTTACACTTTTAATGTAATGTTCATTAAATATTATAACATACAATGTATTATTTTATACGGAAGTTGAATGGTTAGTTAATTTTGGTTTAATGTGATTTATATGATTTGTGAAATGATATTATGTTTATGGACTAAAATCTACCTTTTGGTTAAACTGTGTTGTGTCGTCAAGCGATATTGACGAGTTTAAGTTATAAGATTTATTTTACAACTGAAGCAGGATTTTTAATTATAGTTATAATCAAATCTATGTTTATAAATAGGTTTTATTTAAATATTATAAAATAATTTTATTATAGGAATTTGATGTTTTTAATAAACGTATTAAGCGAATAAAGTTGTGTTAACCAAACAGGTTAATAGTTTGGAAATAATTATTTTTAGATAATCGATTAAGCAATATTATTAAAATAGTTATATAAATCTAATAAGAAGGAGTAACTAAAAACAGTTAACGAATTAACCGATGATTTAAAGTTGACTGAGTCAACTATTTGATCAAAAGTGATTATTAATAAATAGTTGTTTAATTTAATAAGATTCTTCAATGTAATTAACGATGTGTAAATATTAATATTATAAGTAGTTATTTTTTAATAATTTCAAAAGTGATTAACTGAGTTGTTTAGTTAACGGAGAAATAAACTATTTTTACTTCAGTAAATAATGAAGTTAATTATATTTGAAGTGATTTCTTATTAAATGAAATTTACTTAAGGAGATAATCGAGTATGTAAATGATTGGTAAATGTTGAAGAAGAATTGATTGATAATATGAGTTTTGAGTTACGAACTAGTATCCATCTCGAGATAAGAACGTTGTCGATCAAGGTCTGAGAGGTAAATAAAATACCCCGACTTGGAAGGCCTCCCTATTATCAAGGGATGATATTAGTTTGTGACTGTAAAAGATGTTGAGATTAAGTTTATTATTCCATAAAGGAATATTTCGATGGCATTTACAAGATTGTTAAAACATAAGAATGTATTTGATTTTAAAGTAATGATGTATACCTTAAACATTATTTGGCTGACTTTGAAGTATAATGATATGAATATCATTTGATTTCTTAGATAATGAGAAGAGTTGTATAGAAATGTGGTGATATTTTCGAAGTAAACATAAATGGATAGGAGATTGGTAACTATGTTTCTTCTGAAATTAGAAATATAGTTAATGTCTCAGAATTAATGGAAATAAATATGATTTGTCGAGAATAGTAAATGGAATGGAATTTAGGTGAAAGAATGAGTTTGCTGATTCGATAAAGGAATAAATGAATGAGTTTGAATAATAAGATCTGAGCTGCCAATATACTTGATCGTACTGTTGGATATTGATAGTTTAAACATCGACAATCAATGAAATATTATTGGACCTTTTGACGTGTTGTTTCGAAGAAACCGGGATGAGAACTAGACCCAAAACCACTTCAAACCAACGTAGCACTCGAAGCTAATCTACAGAGATATTTACAAAGATGGAACATTGAAGACAATAGATCTTCATAAAACGGAAGAATTACTTAAAATCTCTAGCTGATCCTTAGAGATATATTGTGGTTCTGTCGTGGTTGAAATCTATGGATTGCAAGGACTTCTCGCTACTGATCCTTTGGGTGATTCTTAAGATGTAGGAGGGTGACTTCGGTTTATCCTATTCCTGGATGACTTATATAGATGAATGTCTGACAGAGTATTTTCTGAAACTCAGATATGTTGATTCTTTACAAATATACCGAGTTTGGTGGTAGAGAAATTTTCTTCTTAACACCCAAAGTGTATTTGTGGATGTCAATTGGTGATTTGACGGATCCGACGATGTGGTATTCAAAGTAAATGATGATGTGATGCTCTAAAAAAGGGTAAACGTGACCTCAGACCTCACCAACCGAGAAATTACAAAAATCGGGCAGGCAGCATGGCTAGGTGGGTCATTCCCAAGCAAGGTGCATTGTCACAATCTAGAAAAAATTCGTATTTGTTCTTCTTTCGTTATTGTATCTCCACGGATGTATGGTGGCGCCATAAAACTATACAGTGACAATACATTCGATACACTCAAGCTAAATGAGTGGTCGGTCATGTATGGCCGGGTTGCAAGATGTTCTTGTTGAACCCCAATGTATTCCCTCTAAAGTACACTGATCAGAAGGGGGTCTCATTCCTTGTCATAGTTGGAATCCAATCTCAAATAATTGTCCCACGATTTTTGATTTTATGATGAATGTGTAGAGCATGAGATGCAAGCGTTCTACAATATGGTTATTTATTTGTGATTTGATAAACACTATTATAATATCACTGGATTTTTATATATCAAAAAGTTTTGGGTTATATTAAGGTAAAAACTGCCCATGTTTGTGTGTGGGCTAGTCTTACTATTATCCTTTTCTTTCAAAGGATTTCTAAAGTTAAGCAAGTTGTATGTCATGTGAATTTATCACTGAAAGTATTCCAGACTGATCCGGGTGAATTTTGCTTTGCTTCAAATGTGCTCGGGTCAGACCGAGTATATTTCCAGGTTAGGTTTTCTTAGAGTTCTCGAGAAGGAGTTGAAGCCGAGACATATTCCATATACTTTTGGTATTAGTTTATTTCCATATATGTTGTATTGATCTTAATGTATACTCTGGTATTGTAATTATATATAAACATATATTTTTTTGTAAAGTATTATTGATTATTATATTTTGCTCATTCCGTTGTAAGGCTCTGATCTTCTATTTATTCTATTCCAATATTTCTTTCTTCCTTCCTTCTCTCACCCTCTAACTTCTTTCTATTAACTATTTGGGAATTGATACTTGGATTTTTGGCAAGTTATACGGAATTGTGTATTATTGTTGAAAATTAGAGCATCGAATTTTCCGGGTCATTACAACACATCAGGGGACAAGTGTAAGGCATGCATGGAAAGGGGCATGCAAAAATACAATTATCGTTACACAAGTCTTAAGGAGAGAAGGTAAACTTTTGGTGGCATTTTCCCTTGAATGCTATGAAAACTAAGGGAAACACTTAATTCTAACACTACTGATTCATGTTATGGTTTGACAAATCCTATAATAACCCGGAAAATACGAGCCAATTTAAAAATTTTAAATTGGACATTTCAAAGGAATTTGAATAATTGAAATAGAATATTACAATAAAAATAGTGAATTAGAAATAGTGAGTTAGTTTGAAAATTTGAATCCAAACTTTGACTGACTGTGCAGGGTGGAGAACATAAAGGATTTTAGAGAAACTAAGAATATTTAAATTTGTTAGTCAATACCTTTCTAATGAATCCGAAAAATCGAAGTTTCATACGGGAATCAAAAGTTATGGACGAATGAATTTTTAGAATGGTCGCTATATAGAATATATAGCCCTGGAAAATTGATATTTTGCAAACGACCTCGGAATTCGACGAAACCACTTTTGTTGGGTCCGGGATGTCAAATTATTGCTAGGTTTCAAATTTCATAATTTTTGAAGCTAGTATGTGAGCGTGGCAAAAGAAAATGCATTTGGTCAATTTCTGTTAAATTGGATCGACCAGAAAATGGTCATTTTTCAAACGATCTCAGAATTCGACGAAACTAGTTTTGTTGGGACCATAGAGTCAAAACATAGCTGGATTTATTTTTCTGGAATTTTTCGAATCAGTTTGTGGCCCTGGCAAATTGAAATGTACGTTCAAAGTTAAAATTAAATGTTTTATACTTTAATTTGAAGAATAAGAGACTGTAACAGTCAAATTAGCCAACGAAACATATCCCATAGTGTTCAGAATAGGGGTATTTAGCTACGGACGACAGTCGTTGGACTTGAAAAGGAGTTCGTTGGAGAAAACACTATTTAAAAATTTAATAAAACCTTCGACCAATCATATTTCTCCATTCATAATAAAAAATATATATATATCAGAAAACCCCGACCCCCCCTCCTCGACATCGACGGAACCGCCTTCCTCCCTTCCCTGGCGATTTCCGATCACCACAGCCCGAATCAGCCCCTCCCCCAGTTCAACTTTTTGTAGTTCTCCTTCCCCTCTTCAAATCCATATAAGGAGCTCCCCCCATCGTTGCTCCTACGTCGAGATATCTCCCTCCGAAATCCCGACCTTCCAGCCGCCGCCGCGAGTTCTGGGCCCCACCAAGTCGCCTCCAACCACCGCGCGCCTGTAGCCCTCTCCTCCCTCTTCCACGTCCAACCCGTCGATCATCCCCTTGTGCCTCGGTTCTCGCGAAAACCGCAAACCTAGTTTTGAACCATCGTGAAAGGTGAGTTCTTTTTTATGTTTGCACTTTGAAAAATCATATCTTTTTAGTGTGTTGACGAAATTCGATGAAACAAGAAACATCGGGACCGCAAGAAAGCTCTCTACCACATAGAAGAAGCCGTGGATTTTTCTAAGTCATCTACGATTTTTAGCACTCCGAAAACAAGGTGAGAAATCTAAATTAATAGAATTTGAATGGAAAATGTCGTGTATAAATTATATAAGCGAAATATAAATTACACACGTGTTGTATACCTCATGTACATGCGTAGTGTAAGCTATATAAGCAAAGTATGAATTATACATGCATAGAATAATTGAGTTATGTGTTGAAATGCAAGTGAAATAAAGCAATTATAATATATATATATATATACACTCCCCTCGTCCACAAACCATGGACGATATTTATTGTTGTGAATTGGTGTGAAATATTGGATGAAAAATACGAATGGTTGAATAATTGTTTGTGGTTGATATTGTTTGGTTGTGGTTTAAAAATACCCATTGGTGATTGAAATGAATTGGAAATACTTGTGGAAATAAAAATAAAACATGCCGCCTGCGTACGAATTAGATGCATGAATCCCCATTGTCAAAAGCCGCGAGGTTTTAAGGTAGAGCGAGGAGCCGTACTAGGGACGGTGCCGGTTTTAACTACCCTGCCGTTATGCTGCCGAAATTTTGAATAATCTTTATGTGTTAGAATTATTTTCATATGTTGAAATTAACTTCATGCGTTGAAATTAAAGTCAGGTGTTGAAAAATATCCATGTGTGGAAATTTTCATGTGTTGAAAAGTGATGTGTGAAAATTAAATTCATTTGTGAATGAACGAAGTGTTTAAACAATAAAAATCACATTTTTATAATATATATGAAGTATGAAAAATATTCGCCTTATATATAAATAGTTTCAAAAATAAAAATTCTATCTTTCTTATATGAACAACATAAATAAAATATCTATATGTGGAAATGCTCATGTGTTGAGAAATGTGTGTAGTGGAAAAGTTCATGTGTTGCATAAAAAGATCGAACAATAAAAATTACATTTTTGTTGAAACTATGAAGAGTTGAAAACATCCATTTGTCGAATAGATATTTTAAATGGTAAAAATATCATTTTTATCATATATGTGATATGCTAGAGATATGCGGACGTTGAAATAAATATTTGTGAATGAAATATTATTTTTAACATGCATAAGAACTAAATAAAATAGTCATGTGTTGAAATCTATTTTAGTTCGCCAAAATTATCATCTTTGAAATGTGAAGTGTTAAAAATAGCCACTTGTTCAAATAAATGTGCATGAGTTGAAATATACATTAACTAGCTAATGATATGATTTTAGCCTATGCATGCAACATTAGGATGAATGGTGTTTTTAAACCAAAGTAAATCAAATATGAAGTTGAATGGAAAATGATAAGTGATAAAAATTGTATATATGTACATGCATATTTATTGAACAGGTTATAGCAAAGGGGCTAGAGAAGAGGAATAAAATTTTGTACCCGACAAATAGGTACACATTTACTATTTTGTTTAGGTGATGATTTTATGAGCCTGTTGGCCAGCCGCTTGGCTTTTTCTTTTTCTTTTTGACATGAGATGCCCGTGTGGCTATTTGGAAATTTTCCCAGCCCCTCCCGTACAAAGGAGGTTATGGCGAAATTTCCCAAAATTTAAAGGCATTAGTGAAATAATTGAAGTGAAAACGATATAGGAATTTTTGAATGAACTATATTTATATAAATACATAAATATAAATAAAATTAAAACGAAACGTGGCCGTGCAGTTCGTGTTTTGAAACCGTGATTTCAAACGACTAGTGCGGGAAATCCAACCATTGGATTTTCCCGAAACTGCAACCGTTGGGTTCGCCTTGGAAATATCTTTCCAACGGCACCAAATTTGTGAAGATCCGACGGTTGGATTGTCTGGAATGTTTAATTCAAATCTGAAGAAAAACAGCGCCAGAAACGATTATATTTATATATATATATATATATATATTTATAAATATAAATATAATTAAATTAAATCAAATAACGAAGCTGCAGTTCGTAAATTGAAATCGTAACTTCAAATGGCTAGTGTGGAAGATCCGACCGCCGGATTTTCCCAAAACTGAAACCGTTGGATTCGTTTTGAAATGACCTTCCTAATGATATAAAATTTGTGAAGATCCAATGGTTAGATTTTCAAATATGTGTAAAACAAAATTAGTGAAAAACAACGCCAGTGCCTCGACATGGCTTGAATCGTCGTTTAATTAAATTGGGCCGTTTTAAATTAAATAAAAATGGAGATGTATCGTTATAAAATTCTATAGACGATATAGAGTGGAAATAAACCAATTTTGTTGTATTTTCTTGATATGTGATGGTTGAATGTATTTAACATGAGAATTATAACCAAAGAACTGAAATGTGAATGTTGAATAGTCCAACCATGTGATAAATTGATTTGAAAATCTAAATATACGTGGATTATTTGAAAAGGCCGAGTTCATTTCATTTCAAATAATCGATCGACGTTGAGAAGTCGAAGAGTCGAAGACGGTTGAAGACCGACGATCTTCACATTGGATGGATGGGCGCTACTGATGCTCGTGATTGGAGTAGCTACCATGAAGGAACTGAAGTAGTAGTCGTCCAAGCATACTGTTGATTGTACGGATATGCGAGGAATTGGTGCCTCCGGTTTCGTTCAGACCCAGAACGGACTTGTAAATGGACTGTGTGTCTGACATTGGATTTTGTTCTGTGCTGATTTATCTCTGTTAAATATATATCTGTTTGGCGGCGGAGGATTCATTCTTTTGCTAAACGCCCTTCTCTGAGACGTACGAGCTCAGAGGTTATGTATTGATAGAAATCAGTTGCATGGAGTGGATTGCCTGTGTGGCACGCCTGAGTGGCATATGATCAAGGCTTCTGTTGCAAAGCAAAGTCTTGTGGTTGATGATCAAAGCATGGTCTGTGTGACGTAGCTTTGTGTATAACGTGAATTTGTGAGCCTCACACCCCGGTATGAGTCAAAAACGGGAGAAGGACCCAAGGAGTGCACGACGCTTCTTTCTAGCTATGGTGGTGTCAGTGACCTCCCAGCCCTGACATTTATATCTACTTTTCACCGGTGTGGTTGTTGGAATACGAGGCACCTCGATTATAGGTATGTAAGGACCGGGAAACATGTGTTCAGGAATTGCCAATCCTCAAAAGTAAGAGAGGACCGGCGTTGGAGGATCCCGGGATTGCTGTGTGCGGTCCCGAGGCGTTTGCTAGAGTGTCTCGAATCGGAGAGGAGCTTGCCCCTTGCCTCGACTCATGAAGGAATCCAATTTCCAATACGAAATATGCGGACGTGATTGTATTACTAGTACAACGACATAGTGGTATGGGTCATTTATGCCGCCTATGATTGATATTTATGATTGAAATCGCTTTTGAAACATATATGCACTAGTAATAATATCAAACACTTTTGTTTAATTCGTATGAAGCATTTTTGGCCATTATAAGGTAAAAACTCTATCCTCCGACTTGCGTTGCATTGTGTGATGGGACCTGAGTCTTATAATGGCTTCATTTTATAAAAAGCATTGCGATGATTTAATCATTTACTTTATTTCATGCACTAGCACTCATTGGAGTAAGCCCGTTCCGCGAAAGTGGCGTGTTCCTTTGATTTGCCTTATTATTGTTGTTAATAAGTTAAGTAGATTTCTCATACCAGTCCCATGACTGACTTGTAGTTTGTTTCACCTTGCAAACTCGGGTTCCCTCATTTTCACACGGGCAGCCTAGTTACAGGTTTCTGACGCACTTTTGGCTCATGGCGAGGCTTGACTACACCGTGCTGACTTGAATTTTCTCCGCCATTATTGTATCTATATTATGATTCCGCCATCGGCGATGTAGACTGATATTTACTTTGTGTACTCTTTATGTATGATTCTGCCTCAAGCGATGGTGACTGATTATGTATCATTACGCACTAAGTTGTATCCTGTACTGTGCTTCTCTGATGTGATGATGTCTATATGATTCCGCTGTCATATGTGTGTAAATTATTCTATTTTCTATTTATGCTATTTTCTGTGATCTGCTAATGATGATTAATGTGTTATATTCCAATGATTACCCTTAACACCGTGTCACGGGGTTTTGGGATCGTCACAGCTGGTATCAAAGCTTTGGTTAACCTTAGTTCTGGAGTCTAACACATTAAACACTTCGTCAAAATAGAATCAGTAGCATTCTAAGGCGAGTCGCTCATTAGAGATAGGACTAGTAAAGTCCTAGAATGAGCCGAGCAGAATAGCAAAAACAATTGGATCAATCCATCGTTATCTTTCCGTAAATTTTCTGCTTAACTATGCAATAGACTCTCATTTCGGTTAGCTGACTCTTTCCTTGCTTATATAGAATTTGACAAATGGCTACCAGAGCATCCGCCACTAGAGGAAGCTGTGCCGGCCGAGGCCGAGGAAGGGGAGAAGTCCCAGTAGAAGAAGGACCTTTGATACAACCTCCGGCCGCTCAATACTTCAAGCTGGACCGTGTAGCCAAGAGATACAAAAACTTAGGAGGCAAGACCTTCTCGCGAACTGGCACAGTAATAGAGGCCTTTGCATGGCTCAAAACATGCGAGAAAATTCTTGAAGGCCTGAGGCTTGGAGACGAAGATAAAGCTATTAAGGGGGCCTGGCTTATGCAGGAACAAGCTGAGCTATGGTGGGAATCTCTCACCGCCGGGAATAGAGAAGCTGGAAGAACATGGGATGGATTCAAAGAACTCTTCAAGGAGAAATATGTCCCAGAACAAGCTCTAGAGCCAATGCACGATGACTTCGCCAACCTCCAGCAGGGGGATCTTTCCGTGCAGGATTATCTGAATAAATTTACACTGTTGTCGCCCTATGCTCCGGAGCTCGTCGCCACTGCAAAGTCCAAAAATAAGAGGTTTATCCTTGGGCTAAGGCGACAGTATCATGATAGAGCCATGGCCCATGTCAAGCTGGAATTCAACGAACTGGTGGAAATGACATGCAACTACGAAGACCTTGACCATAGGCATCTAGAGTAGGATCACGCTAGAAGCCAAGCCGGGAACAAACGCAAGCCTGCCGCGAATCAAGCAGAGTCAAGCCAAGCAGCATCTTCAAAACCTCAGACCGACAAGCCGCCGAGAGGAAATTGCTTTAACTGTGGCAAAGCGGGGCACTACTCTAATGTGTGCACAGCCTCGAAGAGGCAGAAGACAAATTCACAAGGTTCAAGCCAGGGTTCTCAGAACCCTCGCTCCTGCTTTAATTGCCGCAAGACCGATCATCTGGTCAAAGACTGTCCTCTGCTGAAGAAACCTACAGTAGCCCACGTCCATGACGGGTCGAGCCTGCCAGCTGCTTCCGACGGAGCAGGTAAACCTGATGGTTTGGGAGGTACCCTTACAATTAAAAATATTCCTGTCTCTATATTGTTTGACACAGGTGCATCATGTAGTTTTATTGCTAGTAACATAGTGCACAAATTAAAGTTAAAACCAAGGAAGCTTAAAGATTCGGTTGAAGTACATAATCCGATAGGGGGTTCTATTATCCTCAATTCATATTGTAAAGTGCCAGCCTCTTATTCTTTCTACAAGTTTCCTTTTGATCTGGTCGTTATGGATTTTCCCGAATTCGATATGATTATCGGGCTTGATTGGTTAACGAAATATAAAGCCGAAGTGAAGTGTGCGGAAAGAATTGTTAAAATTCGAACGAAGCTTGGACATATATATATATACCCTGTCATGGTTCAAATCCAAATAGAGAAGAATTTTGGTCGGCATTAGAACTTATCACCACTTCCCTGGAAAAGATTCCGATTGTTAGAAACTATGCGGATGTGTTTGAAGAAGTTGAAAACTTACCTCCGCAAATAGAAATAGAGTTCTGAATCGATCAAATTCCCAATGCCAGACCAGTGGTACATCCAATCTGCCGAATGACTCCGAAGGAAAAAGAAGAATTAGGCGATCATACTCGTCAACTATTGTGGAAGGGTCTAATCAGACCTAGTTTTTCCAATTGGGGGTGCAGCTGTTGTGTTTGTCCCAAAGTCAGACGGTACTCTTCGATTATGCGTTGATTACTGGGACCTCAACAAACAGACGCTCAAAAACAAATATCCATTACCCCGCATCGACGATCTGCTAGACCAATTGAATGGGGCGAGAGTATTTTCCCGAATGGACCTAGCTATAGGGTTTCATTAATTGAGAATAGCAGAAGAGTGTGTTCCTTTGACAGCTTTCAGAGGTCCGGACATATTTTATGAATGGTTACTAATGCCGTTTGGCTTGTGCAACGCTCCAGCATACTTTGTCGATCTAATGAATAGAGTGTTCAGGGGAGTTCTGAATAAATTTGTCCTCGTATTCATCGATGATATTTTAATCTACTCCAAATCAAAACCCGAGCATGAAAAACACTTAGAACAAGTATTGGAGATTTTAAGAAAGAACGCCTTCAAAGCCAAATTCTCTAAATGTGTCTTCTGGCAAGAAGAAGTGAAATTTCTTGGCCATGTCGTGTCAGAGAAAGGAATTTCTGTAGACCCAAGCAAAATAACAGCGATTCAAGACTGGAAACAACCCACTACTCCCACAGAAGTTAGAAGATTTATGGGTTTGGCTAGTTATTATCAAAAGTTCGTTAAGGATTTTTGGAAGATATCCGGTCCGTTAACGAAGCTCACGAAGAAACATGAGAAATTTAAGTGGACTTATGACTGTGAAGAAGCTTTCCAAGAATTGAAATCGAAATTGACCACTGCTCCAGTGTTGACCATTATTGATGGCAATCAGGATTTAACGGTTTGGACAGATGCTTCAATTAGAGGTCTTGGTGCAGTGTTAATGCAAAGAGGCCAAGTAGTCGCTTATGCAAGCCGCTAACTGAAACCGCATGAGGAGAATTATGTGACTCATGATCTTGAGTTTCTAGCTATCATTTTTCCGTTGAAAATCTGGAGGCATTATTTATTGGGCGAGAAGTTTATACTGTATACAGATCATCAATCATTGAAGTATTTATACACCCAGAAAGATCTGAATTTGAGACAGCAACGTTGGCTAGAATTTCTTGCAGCGTATGATCTTGATATCCTGTATACGCCGGGGAAAGCTAACGTAGTAGCGGATGCGCTTAGTAGGAAAACCGCAATCATTGCCAATCTTATAATTATGCCAGGACTGATTGGTAAAATATCTATTCTTCAGAAAAGTGACAATTTTGTGAAAGAGATGATAAGAAGGATCCAAAGGGGCAAAGGCTCCAGTTTCCAAGTAGATAGTGAGGGAGTTCTGAGGTTGAATAAAAGAATATGTGTTCCCTACATTCCTGAGCTCAAAAGAGAAGTGTTGGATGAATGCCATAAATCCAAATTTTGCATCCATCCAGGTATGAGTAAAATATACAATGATATCAAACGCACTTTCTGGTGGATGGCAATGAAAAGGGATATTTCCTTGTATGTTAGCAGATGCCCTACTTGTCAATTGGTCAAGAGCGACCAACAGAAGCTAGCTGGACTGTTGCAACCGTTAGAAGTCCCAGGTTGGAAATGGGAACAGATTTCCATGGATTTCATAGATGGTTTGCCGTGAACCAGGAAAGGTAATGACAGCATTTGGGTAATCGTAGATCGCTTCACGAAGACTGCCCATTTTATACCTGTCAGATCCAATAGAACCGCTCAAAGTCTAGCACAGATATATTTCAAAGAAATTGTTAAGTTGCATGGAATTCCCATCAGCATAGTCAGTGATAGAGACCCGATATTTGCTAGCAAATTCTGGGAGGCTTTCCAGACAGAATTGGGAACGAAACTGAATATGAGCACCGCTTATCACCCTCAAATAGATGGCCAAACTGAGCGGGTGAATAGAATTCTAGAAGATTTATTGCGGGCTTGTATAATAGATTTTGGTGGGTCATGGGAAGATCACTTTCATTTGGCAGAATTCTCATGTAACAATAGTTATCAAGCAAGTTTGGGAATGTCGACATTTGAAGCATTATATGGCAGGCCCTGCAGATCTCCATGTTGGGTAGAACCTGGCAACAGACTTGTGTTAGGACCCGATATGATTAAAGAAGCATCTGATAAAGTAGACTTCATCAAAAAGCGTTTGAGAACCGCGCAAAGCCGACAGAAAAGTTATGCTGATTCTAGAAGAAGAGATTTGACATTTGATGTTGGTGATCATGTTTATTTGAAGGTTTCTCTGATGAGAGGAGTAATCAGATTTGGCAAAACTGGGAAGTTGGCACCGAGATTTATTGGTCCCTTTCCTATACTCGAATGAATTGGAACTCTTGCTTATAGGGTTCAATTACTAGATTGGTTGCCTGGAGTGCACGATGTATTTCACATATCTCAACTTAGAAGACATGTGCATGATCCAGATCTTGTTGTAGAAGAAGCAGCGTAATAGGATATAGACATAACTCCAGAATTAGCAGTCAGAAGAAAGCCATTGAAGATTGTTGGCAAAGAAACTAGAGAACTAAGAAGCAAAAAGGTTCATTTAGTTAAAGTGCAGTGGAGTAGTGATCCTAGAGACTGTACTTGGGAGACTGAGGAAAGCATTAAGCAAGCTTACCCCTAATGCAGAGTGGATATCTCTGACTAACTCCGGTGCAAGGTACCTTTACAATACTTTGCATTTACATTTTGTTTCCTACTTTACTGTTGTTTCCTTTTCGAGGACAAAAAGTTTTAAGTGGGGGAGATTGTAATAATCCGGAAAATACGAGCCAATTTAAAAGTTTTAAATTGGATATTTCAAAGGAATTTGAACAATTGAAATAGAATATTTCAATAAAAATAGTGAATCAGAAATAGTGAGTCAGTTTGAAAATTTGAATTCAAACTTTGACTGACTGTGCAGGGTGGAGACCATATTGGATTTTAGCGAAACTAAGAATATTTAAATCTGTTAGTCAATACCTTTCTAACGAATCTGAAAAATCGAAGTTTCATAACGGGAATCAAAAGTTATGGCCGAATGAATTTTCAGAATGGTCGCTATATAGAATATATAGCCCTAGAAAATTGATATTTTGCAAACGACCTCGAAATTCGACGAAACCACTTTTGTTGGGTCCGGGATGTCAAATTATTGCTAGGTTCCAAATTTCATAATTTTTGAAGCTAGTATGTGAGCGTGGCAAAAGAAAATGCATTTGGTCAATTTCTGTTAAATTGGATCGACCAGAAAATGGCCATTTTTCAAACGATCTCAGAATTCGACAAAACTAGTTTTGTTGGGACCGTAGAGTCAAAACATAGCTAGATTTATTTTTCTGGAATTTTTCGAATCAGTTTGTGGCCCTGGCAAATTGAAATGTACGTTCAAAGTTAAAATTAAATGTTTTATACTTTAATTTGAAGAATAACATAATGTAACAGTCAAATTAGCTAACGAAACATATCCGATTGTGTTCGGAATAGGGGTATTTAGCTACGGACGACAGTCGTTGGACTTGAAAAGGAGTTCGTTGGAGAAAACACTATTTAAAAATTTAATAAAACCTTCGACCAATCATATTTCTCCATTCATAAAAAATAATAATCAGAAAACCCCGACCCCTCCCCCCCCCCTCCCCCCCCCCCGACATCGAAGGAACCGCCTTCCTCCCTTCCCTGGCGATTTCCGATCACCACAGCCCGAATAAGCCCCTCCCCCAGTTCAACTTTTTGTAGTTCTCCTTCCCCTCTTCAAATCCATATAAGGAGCTCCCTCTATCGTTGCTCCTACATCGAGATATCTCCCTCCGAAATCCCGACCTTCCAGCCGCCGCCGCGAGTTCTGGGCCCCACCGAGTCACCTCCAACCACTGCGCGCCTGTAGCCCTCTCCTCCCTCTTCCACGTCCAACCCGCCGATCATCCCCTCATGCCTCGGTTCTCGCGAAAACCTTAAACCTAGTTTTGAACCATCGTGAAAGGTGAGTTCTTTTTGATGTTTGCACTTTGAAAAATCATATCTTTTTAGTGTGTTGATGAAATTCGATGAAACAGGAAACATCGGGACCGCAAGGAAGCTCTCTACCACATAGAAGAAGCCGCGTATTTTTCTGAGTCATCTACGATTTTTAGCACTCCGAAAACCAAGGTGAGAAATCTAAATTAATATAATTTGAATGGAAAATGTCGTGTATAAATTATATAATCGAAATATAAATTACACACTGTTGTATACCTCATGTACATGCGTAGTGTAAGCTATATAAGCAAAGTATGAATTATACATGCATAGAATAACTGAGTTATGTGTTGAAATGCAAGTGAAATATAGCAATTATAATATATATACTCCCCTCGTCCACAAACCATGGACGATATTTATTGTTGTGAATTGGTGTGAAATATTGGATGAAAAATACGAATGGTTGAATAATTGTTTGTGGTTGAAAAATACCCATTGGTGATCGAAATGAATTGGAAATACTTGTGGAAATAAAAATAAAACATGTCGCCTGCGTGCGAATTAGATGCATGAATCCTCATTGTCAAAAACTGCGAGGTTTTGAGGTAGAGCGAGGAGCTATACTAGGGACGGTGCTGGTTTTAACTACCCTGCCGTTATGCTGCCGAAATTTTGAATAATCTTTATGTGTTAGAATTATTTTCATATGTTGAAATTATCTTCATGCGGTGAAATTAAAGTCAGGTGTTGAAAAATATCCATGTGTGGAAATGTTCATGTGTTGAAAAGTGATATGTGAAAATTAAATTCATTTGTGAATGAAAGAAGTGTTTAAACAATAAAAATCACATTTTTATAATATATATGAAGTATGAAAAATATTCGCCTTATATATAAATAGTTTCAAAAAAAATTCTATCTTTCTTATATGAACGACATAAATAAAATATCCATGTGTGGAAATGCTTATGTGCTGAGAAATGTGTGTAGTGGAAAAGTTCATGTGTTGAATAAAAAGATCGAACAATAAAAATTACATTTTTATTGAAACTATGAAGTGTTGAAAACATCCATTTGTCAAATAGATATTTTAAATGATAAAAATATCATTTTTATCATATATGTGATATGTTAAAGATATGCGGACGTTGAAATAAATATTTGTTAATGAAATATTATTTTTAACATGCATAAGAACTAAATAAAATAGTCATATGTTGAAATCTATTTTAGTTCGCCAAAATTATCATCTTTGAAATGTGAAGTGTTAAAAATAGCCACTTGTTCAAATAAATGTGCATGAGTTGAAATATACATTAACTAGCTAATGATATGATTTTAGCCTATGCATGCAACATTAGGATGAATGGTGTTTTTAAACAAAAGTAAATCAAATATGAATTTGAATGGAAAATGATAAGTGATAAAAATTGTATATATGTACATGCATATTTATTGAACAGGTTATAGCAAAGGAGCTAGAGAAGAGGAATAAAATTTTGTGCCCGACAAATAGGTACACATTTACTGTTTTGTTTGGGTGATGATTTTATGAGCCTGTTGGCTAGCCGCTTGGCTAGCCGCTTGGCTTTTTCTTTTTCTTTTTGACATGAGACGCCCGTGTGGCTATTTGGGAATTTTCCCAGCCCCTCCCGTACAAAGGAGGTTATGGCGAAATTTTCCAAAATTTGAAGGCGTTAGTGAAATAATTGAAGTGAAAACGATATAGGAATTTTTGAATGAACTATATTTATATAAATATATAAATATAAATAAAATTAAAACGAAACATGGCCGTGCAGTTCGTGTTTTGAAACCGTGATTTCAAACGACTAGTGCGGGAAATCCGACCATTGGATTTTCCCGAAACCGCAACCGTTGGGTTCGCCTTGGAAATATCTTTCCAACAGCACCAAATTTGTGAAGATCCGACGGTTGGATTGTCTGGAATGTTTAATTCAAATCTGAAGAAAAACAGCGCCAGAAACGATTATATTCATATATATATATATATATATGATTAAATTAAATCGAATAACGACGCTGCAGTTCGTAAATTGAAATCGTAACTTCAAATGGCTAGTGTGGAAGATCCGACCGTCGGATTTTCCCAAAGCTGAAACCATTGGATTCGTTTTGAAATGACCTTCCTAATGATATAAAATTTGTGAAGATCCAACTGTTAGATTTTCAGATATGTGTAAAACAAAATTAGTTAAAACAGCGCCAGTGCATCGAAATGGCCTGAATCGTCGTTTAATTAAATTGGGCCGTTTTAAATTAAATAAAAATGGCGATGTATCATTATAAAATAATATAGACGATATAGAGTGGAAATAAACCAATTTCGTTGTGTTTGCTTGATATGTGATGGTTGAATGTATTTAACATGAGAATTATAACCAAAGAACTGAAATGTGAATGTTGAATAGTCCAACCATGTGATAAATTGATTTGAAAATCTAAATATACGTGGATTATTTGAAAAGGCCGAGTTCATCTCATTTCAAATAATCGATCGACGTTGAGAAGTCGAAGAGTCGAAGACGGTTGAAGACCAACGATCTTCACATTGGATGGATGGGCGCTACTGATGCTCGTGATTGGAGTAGCTACCATGAAGGAACTGAAGTAGTAGCCATCCAAACATACTGTTGATAGTACGGATATGCGAGGAATTGGTGCCTCCGGTTTCGTTCAGACCCAGAACGGACTTGTAAATGGACTGTGTGTCTGACATTGGATTTTGTTCTGTGCTGATTGATCTCTGTTAAATATATATCTGTTTGGCGGTGGAGAATTTATTCTTTTGCTTAATGCCCTTCTCTGAGACGTGTGAGCTCAGAGGTTATGTATTGATAGAAATCAGTCGCATGGAGTGGATTGCCTGTGTGGCACGCCTGAGTGGGATATGATCAAGGCTTCTGTTGCAAAGCAAAGTCTTGTGGTTGATGATCAAAGCATGGTCTGTGTGACGTAGCTTTGTGTATAACGTGAATTCGCGAGCCTCACACCCCGGTATGAGTCAAAAACGGGAGAAGGACCCAAGGAGTGCACGACGTTTCTTTCTAGCTATGGTGGTGTCAGTGACCTCCCAGCCCTGACATTTATATCTACTTTTCACCTGTGTGGTTGTTGGAATACGAGGCGCCTCGATTATAGGTCTGTAAGGACCGGGAAACGTGTGTTCAGGAATTGCTAATCCTCAAAAGTGAGAGAGGACCGGCCTTGGAGGATCCATGGATTGCTGTGTGCAGTCCCGAGGCGTTTGCTAGAGTGTCTCGAATCGGAGAGGAGCTTGCCCCTTGCCTCGACTCATGAAGGAATCCAATTTCCAATACGAAATATGCGGACGTGATTGTATTACTAGTACGGCGACATAGTGGTATGGGTCATTTATGCCGCCTATGATTGATATTTATGATTGAAATCGCTTTTGAAACATATATGCACTAGTAATAATATCAAACACTTTTGTTTAATTCATATGAAGCATTTTTGGCCATTATAAGGTAGAAACTCTATCCTCCGACTTGCGTTGCATGTGTGATGGGACCTGAGTCTTATAATGGCTTCATTTTATAAAAAGCATTGCGATGATTTAATCATTTACTTTATTTCATGCACTAGCACTCATTGGAGTAAACCCGTTCCGCGAAAGTGGCGTGGTCCTTTGATTTGCCTTATTATTGTTGTTAATAAGTTAAGTAGATTTCTCATACCAGTCCCATGACTAACTCGTAGTTTGTTTCACCTTGCAAACTCGGGTGCCCTCATTTTCACACGGGCAGCCTAGTTACAGGTTTCTGACGCACTTTTGGCTCATGGCGAGGCTTGACTACACCGTGCTGACTTGGATTTTCTCCGCCATTATTGTATCTATATTATGATTCCGCCATCGGCGATGTAGACTGATATTTACTTTGTGTACTCTTTATGTGTAATTCCGCCTCAGGCGATGGTGACTGATTATGTATCATTATGCACTAAGTTGTATCCTGTACTGTGCTTCTCTGATGTGATGATGTCTATATGATTCCGCTGTCATATGTGTGTAAATTATTCTATTTTCTATTTATGCTATTTTCTGTGATCTGCTAATGATGATTAATGTGTTATATTCCAATGATTATCCTTAACACCGTATCACGGGGTTTTGGGATCGTCACAAATCCGATCGAACGACAAGTAGTATCAATAAATCTAAACTCATTAATAATCATTCTCATTTATAATTCAAGTAAAATCTATCATATAACTTATCAAAATTATTAAATATTCTTAACCATATATATTTATGTCAAATTCAAATTAAGTAATAAAAATTCCAATTTTAAATTGGTTAAAATTTCTGGATCATTACATTCACCCCCCTCACCTTTTAAATCTTTTCGTCCTAAAAAAGGAAAGGGAACCGTAACTACTCATTCAACATCTAGTGAACTTACAAATTCAAGATTTAAACTGTTTATACCAAAGCACCCTGTTCTCATTATGGATATACCGGGTAGAATATTATGACACACATATTTACGGGCAACCATATCTACATGTCCTCCAACGATAACCTCCAGTTACCCATTATATTCGATTCATCGTTTACTGGGCTAATTACTTATATTCAACCATTTGCTTCTTTCAAAAAAATTCAGAGTTTATAACTTATTCTCTTAGATCTTATCTTGCTAATACAAGGTTATGAAACTTATTCCTTTTCAGTTTCCAAAATTTACTATTTTTCGTTACACGAAAAATATGATCATCTCCGAACTCAGCTTGTCTAAACATTTCAGTTTAGGTAATTTCTTCTTACTATTCCCGCTTGCCAAATATCCTTTAATCAAATTGCGAAACTTAATTCACAATGTATTCATGCTTACTTAAACACTTCCTTTTGTTGCCACAATATACTTTAGAACTTATATATCAACTTGCCCAAAATCATCGATAATTCCAATCTTCCTATCTGTACCTTTAATTAAATCAATAACTTTTTCATTAGAATAGGATCTATTTAGATGTATGATAGAATATATTAAAAAGATTTATAAAATAAGTTATATATATAATTAACATCATATACATACATTTATTCATGCATCCAACTTTTCAGAGATAATTCTGTAGGGGTCAAAGAGCTTGCTTTGATTACATAATTCTTGCGTTCCTTCTTCTTCACTTATTACTGCGGGTGGTGTTGCTTTAGCTGGTCTTTCCCCTTCTTTAACTGACAATCCTGGACTACATTCCCTACTTTTCTACATCGACAACACTTCTTTTCTTTTGTTGGTTCATGGTTTTCTTCTTTGATTATGACACTTACGTATAAAATGTCCTTTCTTCTTGCATTTGAAACAAATTATGTCTTCTCGAATGGTTCTCTTTTGTATTCTTTCTGGGCATAAAACTGCAAAATGTTTTTCTCGACTACATTTATAGCAATATATATCTTTTAATTTCCCCAATCTAAGGTTTTCTTCCTTATCTTTTCGGTTATGAGCTTTTCTTGCATATTTTAGGGTCATCCACAATTCAATATGTGATAGACAAACTCCATCTTTGTTCCTATAAGGAAATTTTGTTGAAAAGTCCAGTTTACTCTCCACTTAATTTACTGGCATATCCCTTACTAACAAGTTTACCTGGTATAATTCTTACAACCCAATCAAATTTTCACTTTTCTATTTAAGTTCACATCAATTTACCAAACAATTTCAAACACTAATCTAAATGGGTTTAAGTATATATTGATGTTTTAATCGGAATCATATAGTCATCCCACTTTCGAAACTCGAAAATACATTCCGATGATGCTGTAGTCATCAACATAATCATCTTCAAGCGACTAGAGTGTGATTCTATATCTATCTAGTATACTCAAGACTTCATATATACGTTAGCTAGGCATATATTCAAAATCTTTTTATACCCGATAGTCCAACCTCAACATCGAATACAATACTCAAATTCTAATTTTTAATTTCTAACCATATTGATTAGTTACCTTAACAAATTTGACCCAAGTTTATCGATATTTTGAAATGTTACCCAATAGTGAAATTAAATCCGAAAGGCATTTGTACTCAGATCATTTTCCTAATCAGTGGAAGAGGCTTAATTTCCATGCTATAAGAAATATTTTATGTGTAATTATAATCACAAAATGTAAACTTAACCTTAATCGTTTGATTTAGTCTCTAGGTTATAATTAACCATATATTTCCAAAATACTTTTATTTCTTAAAATATAACTTTTCAAAGCTCATTTCATATTTTCAAATACGCTCTCTCAAATATAATACTCCAAAATCTCATTCTAGGGAATTACTAACCCAATCTGTAATGAGATATATAACTCTAACGAGTCTTTCCTTCTGTTCAAATGTGTCATACCCCATTGCTTTGTATAAACCAAAGCTCTGATACCAAATGTAACAACTCGGCTTCTTGCCCGGTTTTCACCGGTAATTAAATCAACTAAAACCGTGCATGAAGACGGATTTTTAGGGGAAATTACACATTTGCACAGAATAAAAAGAACTTTTCCATTGTCATCAAAATAATATTACATAAGAGTTACAAGAGGTACATTAGAGTACATCGTTTACGTAGTGGAAAAGATACTAAACTCGGTGGAAGAATGTGAATGCTCCAAGACATAATAGCTCCAGCAAAAACCAGAATCCTGCTTTAACCAATGCAAAGACTAAATCTGCGAACCAAACTACTAGGTTGCCCGTGTAAAAATTATGGGCACCCAGAGTTGAGGTGTGGGAACAATAAACTCTAGGTCAGTCATGGGACTGGTGTGAGAACTCAAAACAGTTGTCTTTAGAGTTTATTTTAAAGTTAGGTAATTCAACGGACCACGCTGCTAATGTGGAACGAGTTTACTCCATGTGAGTACCAGTGCATAGAAATCCACAATGACTTTTTAAAAAATGAAGCTATCATAAGCTCGTCCCACATCACACAATGCAAGCGCACACCAGATGGGCAAGTTTTGCCTTATAATAACCAAAAATGTTTTAATACGTGAAAATCCTCTTTTACTACTATATATAGTGCGAAAACCATTTTATCAAATAAATGTCTTAATCCTAGCCATCATAATTCCCCATCCCATTATACTGACGTAACAGCAGGTTGTACAATCAAAACCGTATGGGCTCGTAGTGGAGATTGGGTTTCCAACATGATGGTTCATGTTACGAGAGATCATTCGTGGGCTCATAAACTTTCTTACATGCATCATCCTAGTACTTGCGGATAACGTCCAGACTCGGACTCCGTTATACTAACCCACCATACATGAATCAGTGTACCCAAAAATAGCATCCCAGACTGGGGACTTCGTAGTACCCTTTCATCATCACATCCAGGTCCATCGAACATACGAAACGAACATAAAAATCTGGCCTCCAGTTCATCATCAGTCCAGGCAGTGAGGTTCGTCGAGGTCACGGTAGACACAAAGCTATGCTTAAATAAGCTATGCTTTGATCATCCATAGCTCATCACATAACTTAAGTATGCCACATTATCCATTCACTATGCATCACTGATTTCCATCAATATAAAACCTTTAAGCTCATACGTCTTAGAGAAGGGTGTTAAGCAAGAGAATAAATTCTTCGCCATCAAACAAATATATATTATTAAAGATCAGTGCCACACAGTCAATTACAATGTCATACACACAATCCATACATGTCCATTATTGGTCTGAACGAAACAACAATCCAGAATTCCTTCACATAAGTTCGAGCTTCTTGCCGCTTAACTGATATATAGAATTCATCTGTGAATGGGAGGCAGCCATTCGAGACATTCAGCAAGTCACCCTTACGACATAAAGGGATCCGGTCTTCAATGTCGTCTCCAATGTTTTCAATTGCTCACAACGTCGTATTATTACTTGGAATGGCTTTCGGACATACATCTGATCCAGGCCTTTCCAAATAATAAGCGCAATTAAAAAAAATACAATTACGGAACACATAGGCCTTCTACCAATCTCCTTCCGTCTTGGATTTAGTTAAATTAAACTTCTTGAAACCCATTATCAAATTATTACAAAATCCATATTTAACCTTTCTCTTTTAAAACACATCCCTTAAATCAAAGATAATTTAGCCTGAAAGTCTTAATTAATTTTCCATTTGATAACTCGATATCCAAACTAAGTTTCCTTTGAAAATCCTTACCCCATATTTCAATGACAGTTTCCAATTAAATTGATTTTCCAATATTCCATTCTTTAATCTTAACTAAAATATTACACTTTCTTTCCAATTCCTCACTTTTAATTTCCTCAAATAAAAGATTTGATTAAATCCTCAAATTACGATATGAAATTCTATAACTCAATCTCAGTGGGTTTCAAGAATGATATTATTGAAGATACAATTCATGACAAAACCCAAATCAACTGAAACTTAACATAAGTTACACAGAAATTGTATCTACTTATATTCGATTTCAATTCTGATAATCAACGAATACTGTAATTGGAACACCGATATAATAACATCTTCCACATTCCACAAATAGTATACGTTTACACCATAGAATTTCATATCAAATATCTGAAGATTATTTATATCCAACTTATCCCAATCAAATTAGGAAACCCATATCTTAATTAAAATATTTATCCAACTCTTTGACATTAGATCTGGATAGAAATATCATTCACTTATACTTAATATTATTCTCTGTATCGAACTCACACTATAAGCGGAATAATGGTGAACTACCTTTTGAATTCCTCAAATAGTAAGAGCCATCATCTACTGGATTAATATCAAGCATACGAAGATTTAACTCCAACCATGTCCAATTATTTGAAATTGAAAACCCCGTTTTAGTATCAAATAAATCAATTTAATTTCCATATAAAACATTTTCAATACTTTTAAATCTTTGAAAATATTCCACCAATCATTTTCAAATGATTACTTATAGTTCGGAAAACAGCTCGCCGTTTACAACTTTAAAATAGATTGTTTTCAAAGAAAGAGTTACCATAGTGTTTCAAAAGCGTTACAAAACAGTTAACTTAACTACTTTTATCAAAATATCGTTTATTTAGCCGAAATTTGAACTTTATGATTCAAAACACTTTTACATAATTTAAAATGATTTTACAAATTTTTTCATATTTTTAAACCTTTTAAAATAGCTGTTTATAGTTACGGTCGATAACTGCTCTTATAGCGACCTTTTTCAAAACGGTTTTAAACATAACTTGAAAATTATAACTTGAAATTAAAATCCTCTTTCACTCATTTAAAAGTTCTTGTTAATATAAATCATTTTTTTTTTCATTTCTTGGAAATCCGATTTAGATTGCAAAAGTTATAAGCATTTGGAGTTTGTAACTAAAATACGCAAATTGCCATTGTGCGACAAGCTCTATTTCGACCGTAATAAAAATTATTCTTCGATATTTCAAAATACCTTTGAAAATCATTATATACCATTTAAAATCATTTAAGTTAATTTACATTGACTTTCCAAATTATCTCAGGTTCAAAATTCAACTTTTATTTTTCACTTAATTAAATATTAAATTAAAAATCCAATTTATTTCTAAATTCAAATAACTTCAAATTAACCATCTCATCCATCGGATCAGTTAAGGATAGCCAGGGAGAGCAGGAAACTATAATTTCCAAACCCAATCCTCTTCGTCATCCTAGAACATTCTAGTATTTATTTGTTCATACGAATTCATACCTATGTTTCATTTCCAAACCTTCAATTTCAATAATAATATTGCTTCTAATTACGAAGGAGATTTGCCGATAACCCATGTAATACCATAATTGTCGTGTTATAGTGTGTGTGAAACAACATCAACCATTATAAACATCCATAGCAATTATCATTAACATGAATAAATAAATCATAATTATGCACTAACGCTTAATATTGCGTTGCATCCATCATCCATCACAACAAACATCAACCATCTTTAGCTACTAATAATCCATCACTATATTTAAATTAGTCTAACTAACTAACTAAACACATAAATTATGGTTAAAGAGTTCTCACCAAAAAGCTTTCCAATCTTTATGGTAGGTGAGCTTAGCTGAGCGAGCCTCAGATAGTATTTCGGCGCAACGTCTTCTTCATCAATATATATATATATATATATATATATATATATTAATCTCTCTCTTTATAAGGGAATGAGGAGGAGGAGGAGGATGAAGAACAACTTTGGCAAGGTGGTGGTGGAAAAGAGGAAGATTTATGCCATGGAAACCATGGCCATAAGCTTTAAGAAGAAGGTGGAAAGGAGGAAATGGAATGGAATGGTAAAAAATGGAGAAAAGGCCTCCTTATATAGGAATGGAGGGTTAAACAGGTGATGACACATCGGGGGCAAGTGGAAGGCATGCATGGAAGGAGGCATGGAAAAATACAAGTGTCCTTGCACTTGTCTTAAGGAGAGAAGGCGAACTTTTGGTAGCATTTTCCCTTAAATGCTATGAAAACTAAGGGCAACACTTAATTCTAATGCTACTAATTCATGTTATCGTTTGACAAATCCGATCGAATGACAAATAGTACCAATAAATCCAAGCTCATTAATAATCAATATCATTTATAATTCAAGTAAAATATATATATAACTTATCAAAATTATTAAATATTCTTAACCATATATATTTATGTCAAATTCAAATTAAGTAATAAAAATTCAAATTTTAAATTGGTTAAAAATTCTGGATTGTTACAGGGTATTTTCCATTATTAATTGCCTCGATCTTCGCATGGTCTACTGCTAAGCCTTTACTTGACACGATATGTCTTAAAATATGACTTCTTCCCTCCAGAAATGAAATTTTAAATTTTTTGCTTTCAATTGGTTCTTTCTTTATACAGCTAGACATGACTTAAGTGACTTTTATGCTCTTTGTGGTCCTTTTAAAATATAAGGATATCATCTATGAAAACTACCCCAATTTTATTCAAAATGCCCCTAAACATTATAGTCATGATGTCAACAAAGAAGGAGGGTGCATTCGTCCATCCGATGGGCATAACTTCCCATTGGAACAATCCATATGGCATCCTAAACACGGTCATCTTTACTATTCTCCAAAATCCTCAATTGTTGAAATCTAGTGGCAAGGTGTAATTGGAAAAATACTCAGGCTGCTCCCAAGTGGTCAAATAGGTCATCAATTCTGGGTAACGGGTACCTATTCTTCTAGGTTATCTTACTAATCTCTCTATAATCCATGCAAAGTCTTAGAGATCCATCCCCTTTAGTGGCAAACACAACAGGTGCAACACATTCAGAGGTACTTCATTGAATGAAGCCTTTCTTTAGTATTTCCAAAATTTTCTTATCCAGTTCCCTTCTTTCTTTAGGCTCCATATGCCTTAAGGGTAAAGTTGCTGGTCTAGCATCCTTCTCTAGGTCAATACGAAAAGAGATTCCCCTATGGGGTGGAAGTCTCATGCCTTTTTTAAAGACATCCAAGTACTCACATACTATAAGGACTGAAGATGGTCCTTCGGAACTAGGAGATAAGATATATAATAAGGCTTTATCCTTGTTCTTAATGTCACAAGGAATTTCCAGACTACGTCCTCCTCAACTCCTAAGATGAACAATTCTCTTATCGCAATCTAGGATGACCTCATAAAATGATAGCCAATCCATATCAAGGTAAGGTCACACCCCCTAAAATCCAACGCATATGCTTTGCAGAGGAATTCGACATAGTCGATATCCAATACTAGGTCTTTGCACATCAACTCAAGATAGTTAGCTCTTTCGATAGGTTGGACACCTCTATCGGATCACTAGAGATAGATAATGGAAGGTTCAACAAATTAATTATCCTCTTAGAAATAAAAGAATGGGTTGCTCCCGAGTCAAACAAGGTGTATACGGAAATTCCTAAAACAGAAGTTATACCTTCAAGCGTGGGTTGACCTTGATCTCTTGGGGGTTGGCTCTGTATCGGAAGTCGTTGGTTTATACACCCATTACCTTCTAGCCCTCTCTATAGTATGAAGGTCTCTAATCGAATATCCTAATAGAGAATCCCCATACTTGTTCTCTTATTAACCAATTTTTCTCATGCTAGAAGCGAGTTAACTAACTAGCATGAGGAAGAGAAGCATGATATATACCTGGGAATCATATACCAGTCTATAACATAGCAAGCCTGGTATCAAATTTTCCTAATAAGCTGATTATCTTAATCCATTTTTCTATTGCCTCCAATGTATAATTATGACCGCTCTGAATAACCTTAGCCTTTGGGCAATCTTTAGACACGTATCCTTCCTTATGGCAGTCGAAGCATTTACCTTTGAATTCCTTCTTTGTCGAAGGAGTCCTGCAATCCTTGGCCTCTGCGGTTACACCTCGTACAAGTCTTAGCTTCCTTCTTAAACTTTCCTCATCTCTTCATGTTCCTCCACCACTCCTTCTTATTCTAACTAGGGCCAGAATTTCCTTCTCCCTTCTCACCACCTTTATTCTCCCTAGAGCCTTTAGCTGTGCACAAAATGGTTGTCTCCCCTAATGTTTCAAAGGTTTCTCCGAATGTTACTTATTCTAACAAAGTGTCCTTCAATAGGGGATTCAACCCCTTGACAAATCTTAAGGCTTTATTCATTGGGGTTATCTACCAAACCCCTACCAAACTTATATAACTTGGTGAATTTAGCCACATACTCTTGTAGACTCAAACTTCCGTGCTTGAGATGGATAAACTTCTCTAACTAGATCGACATCTCAGCTTTTGGTAGAAACTTTGCTTCAAAGAGGGTTTTGAATTTGGCCCATGCAAATACTCGACCCTCATTCTCTTAAGATACTAAGTTCCACCATTCAAGGGCTTCTTCCTTCAAGTGTCAAGCTGCTGTTCTCCTTTTTACTTTGTCTAGCCATTCAGTGGCTTCAAAAATCTTGTCACAGTCCATTATCAAGCTTGAGGACTAACAAAACCTTATGTTCCTAAAATTATTTTCCACTAAGGTTCGTGAAGCTTTTACAGAATCGAGGAAAAGCTACCTCAGCGGTAGGAGCTGCAGACGCCGTTGGGCTGGGATTAGCACTAGGAATCTATTCCACAGTACAGAGATATTATTGGAACCATTCTGGCAAATACCGAGGTCTTTCCTGGTTTCACTGTTCGGGAGGATTATCATCCGTTCTACTATCTGAAAAAGAAAAGGAAGAATCCTTTTGTGGATAATCTTGAGATAGTATTTTAAGCTGAAAAGGGAAGAAAACGATAAAGTTGCATTTGCATACGCTTATTGGGTGTGTGTATATATATATAATATAGTTTAAAAACCTTTTCAAAATACAAATACGACTCTCATATGTATAATTCCCTATTATCGGGTAACATATGCTCTGATACCAAATGTAACAAACCACCAGGAGTGGCCCTAAATTTTGACCCAGAAAAGGTCCATCGAAATTTAGAGCGACTCTAAACAGATCATTGGTTCCTATAAGGAATTACATTTGCACAGAATAACAGATAAACATCATGTTATGGAATCTGACACAGCGAAACGAAAATATATAATACCAAAATAAGATGTACCATCTTATAAAAATCCATATAATTCAGATTCAAATTGTCAAGATACAATTATTCAGTCGGTACATCATTATGGTTCATAGTCTAGAGTTTCCATAAGCAAAACAGCAATGATAACTAATAACAGCGTAATATCACCAGCGCCTTCGTCAGGCTCCACCTTTGTTTCATTCATCGGATAGCTACCCCACCTACTGACTTATTAGATATGTTAAGGAGAGGGGTTAGAGCATAAAGTCCTTGTGACTGGAAATAATATTTGCTTAAAGACCATACCCTAAATTTAGCAGGTTATATATGTCAAGGTATGTCTATAAAACACACAAGCATACACATGTACAAAATGTGTTTAATCAATGCGGTCGATATCTAAATCAATCACTTAAGACCTCACTAGTGCATTTAGGGTGGAGCCCCAACGAGGTAGACATTCTCGGTCACTTAAGGCCTATCCTAACTTATTTATTAAGGGTGAATTCTCATGATCCCTTATTACCCTAAGGCGGACCTTAGCCACTTAAGACCCCATTCTAATACGTCAACGTTCTTAATTATATATATTCTCACAAGAAATATGAGAAATAGTAGTGCGCCATTCGGTACCGATTTAGGGTAGGCCCGCATACATGTTGGAGACTTGATTTTTGATGACAACAACCTTATTTCAATATTAATTTATTATAAAATATATACTAATGCCTTTATCTAGAATATATATATATATACACACACACATATAAAGGATTTGTATACAAGAATTAATAATGAAGAATGTACAGTTTAAGAGCTTTTAGAGATTCATAATTCAGAGATGATTCAAGACTCATGAGTAATCAAGATTTCAAGTGTTCAAAAATTCAAGATAAATATAGTAATAAAGTCTAGTTTATGTAAGACTCGGAATAGCACTGCAGGTTCAAATTCAAAATCAAGTTTTGTTTTTCAATTTCTGATTTTCAAAATTTAAATTCTATCTTCAATTTATATTTTAATTACGTTTATCCATTTTTTATTTTAAACTCAAGTCTTTGAGTCTATAAACTTATATTTATATATACTATAATTTTATACACTTTATACTTATATAGTTTTTAATTTTTTAATTTTATAAATATTTTTATATAGTTTATATTTATGATTTCATATGATTTTCTACTTCATAATATTTATTTATAACACTATGTTTTAATTTAAGAATTTCCAGATATATATATATCAAAACACTTGAAAAATACTTAAATTTCAATTTTATACTATGATATGTTGACATACATTATTGGTCATGTCGACATATAACTGTCATATTTTAGATTTTGAAAGGAAGTGTCTTTTCACTATTTGCAACGTTTTAGAAGCATTGCAACCTTTCAAAACTAATAAATAGGGGCTAATTTCGAATTTTTTCGTCATTCTTTTTTCTCCATCTTCATCCTCTTTCTTTACACGATTAATATTTCATATTTTTATGATTTCTACACTTATACTCTACCGAATTCAATTCTATTTGTATATAAAAATTTCGATTCTCACTCTTTGAATTGAAGTGCTATTGACGAGTTATAGGGCTGTTGTAATTATTGGGGTAGTGTTTGAGAAAAGACGTGTTCCTTATAGCCTTAAAATCAAGGAACCGGAGAAGTGGTAACCTTGTAGCCAGAGAAATCAAAGGGGTATACTTGATCAAGGGTGTTTGGAATCGGTGGTAACCTTCTGGCCATGAAATAAAAGGGTTGTACTTGGTTATTGATATAGTGATAAAACTCGGCGCAATCTAGCGTTGCGTGAGACTGGACGTATGGGTAATCCGAACCAATATAAAATCTTGTATGTTCTTTCCTTTTCTGCATTTTATTTTCTATTTATCTTTGTGTTTGTGTTTGATTCTGTGTCTGTGATTATTTCTAAAACGACCCGAACTTCCCCGTGAAGGAAAGCCCAGATTGACTTTGAGAACAACACACGTCGGGACACAAACAGAAGAACATTTCATTGCTTATTACAACAATTTCATCAGAATACAAGAATATAACAGAGTATGAATAAATTATACACATTTACTAAACATTAGAGATTTATAAGTTACAATGCAGCGGAAAATAATACAAAACATAACTGAAAGAGATAAACGGATACAGAGCTTTTTGGATATCGTTCCAGCTGTAAATCAGGATCCTGTGAATATAAATCTGCAAAACCAAAACTACTGCTTCCCGTGTGGAAATACGGGCACCCAGAGTTTACGTTAAAACAATAAACTTTAGGTCAGTCATGTGACTGGTGTGAGAACTAAAATAGTTATTTAAAACTTTACTTTAAATTAGATATATCAAGGGACCATGTCGTATAACACGGAACGGGTTTCCTCCCAAGAATACCGGTGCATATAACATAACAGCGCAATGCTTTTTGGAAAAATGAAGCTATTATAAGACCCAAGTCCTATCACACAACGCAACGTAAGCCGGGGGATAGGGTTTTCCCTTATAATAGTCAAACATGCTTGGTACGTTAAAACAAATCATTTGATACTATTCTAAGTGCATAGTGTATAAAACAACTTCAAAAATAAATGTATCAATCCTAGGCGGCATGGATATCATATATCATGTCGCCAATACTAGGCTCTATAATCAAAACCGCAAATGTCACGTATTGGAAGTTGGATTTCCGTTATGAACCAAGGCATGGCGCAATCCTACTGTTTCGAGACAATCTAGCCCATGTCCCAGGGCTCAGCCGCAAATGTACCTAGGCAACATGCAGGGCCGATCCACACTAAGTGCAATGGTGAGTTAATAATTCCTAAGCATGCGTTTCCCCGTTCTATGGTCTGTAAATGAGCCAAATGACTCCATCAGCCCCAAATCGACCGATAAAACCAAGGCGCCTCGCTATCCATCAAGTAATAAGCAACATATGCAACATCCACATGAGTAAAATGTCAGGGATGGTAAAACGCTGACACTACTCCTATCTAGAAGGAAACGCAATGCCCTCCCTGCCGTCCTCTCCTATTTCTAGTTCATACCGAGGTGTGAGGCACGCGAATTAACGCTACACAAAGCTATGCTATATTAAAGCCGTGCCTTGATCATCAACCACAAGACTTTGCTTTTCAACATAAGCCTTGATCATTTGCATCTTAGCATGCCACATAGGCAATTCATGCCATGCGACTGATGTCTATCGATATATAACCTCTGAGCTCGTACGTCCCAGAGAAGGCCGTTAAGCAAGAGAATAAATTCTCCGCCGCCAAATAGATATTTATTTAATAGATATTAATCACACAGAATAAAATCCAATGTGAGACACACATCCGTTTACAAGTTCGTTCTGGGTCTGAACGAAACTGGAGGCACCTTATTCCTTCCCCATATGTCCATTACAGGGGAGAGGCCCTCGCATATCCATCAATCTCCAAGTACGTCTGGATGATCACCACTTATTACCTCATCTTGGGTGTACGGCCCAAATCAAGACATCAGTAATCATCTAAACGATGTGAAGACCTCTGGTCTTCAACCACCATCTTCATCCTTGACATATCGTCGAATTAGTTATTTAGAATGGGATAAACCCAGTCTTTTTGAACAACTCGCGTATATAATAAACAAGTGCTATAAAAACACAACATACGCCTTATTCCAATCCAGAATATTCCTTTATCCAAATATTCTTATACTTTGGGGAAGGTTCCCACTGATTTTATAAAAGATAAACTCTTTAAATTTATTTTTTAATCTTCTTTTTGATATCATTTCAATCTAATTAAAGATGCATTAAAACTCCACTTGGTTTTAATCTTCCCAAAAATCAATATTAACGGTTGTTTAACTTGGGAAATCATATCGTGTCTTTAATTGGGTTAAAGAACCAATGTCGTTTAAAACACGGTTCATGATAAACCCAAAATCACATTCCATTCCATTAGCTTTTAACCGTAAATTAGCAAGTGAACAATTCCCTAAGTATTAACCTCGAAGGCCAAAACCAACATCAGATCAATACCCAGGAAACCATTCAACTTAACTAATCTCCAGTTAGTTTCTGATTTTCTTAACTCCATTGGGTCTAAGAATAGTATTATTAAAGATACCATTCACGACAACCCAAAATCACATTCCATTAACATTGGAATCTTCATGGAAAACAAATCGATATATAATCGATATCAATCTCCATATCTGACTAATAATATAAATGGAATAACGGCAAAGCCTTTTAAATTCCGTATGTATTAATAGTCTTCCTCCACAGAATTTCATTTCGATTATTATCAATCGAATTCCATTAAATTCCAATTTAATATATTAAATTGGAAAACGTTACTTTGGAAAATTCTTGTTAAATCTTAATAAAAAGATTTATAAATTCCAAATCATATTTCACTGTAAATCGGGTTAAAGAACAAATGTCATTAAAAAACACAGTTTACAATAAACCCAATTCACATTCCATCAGTCTCTAACCATAAATTATTTAAGATAACAATTCCCTATGTACTAACCTCGAAGGCTGAAACCAACATCAGATCAATACCCAGGAAACCATTCACCTTAACTAATCTCCAGTCAGTTTCTAATTTTCTTAACTTCATTGGGTTTAAGAACAGTATTATTAAAGATACCATTTACGACAACCCAAAATCCAATTTGATATTAAATACAATGCTCTGAATAGAAAATATATCGGCTTATATTTAATATCAAATTCTGAAACCAACAAATATCGTATTGGAATAACGATATATATATATCTTCCAAATTCCTCCACAATCTCCGTATAATCACGAAATCCAATATTGAAATATTCAGAGCATAATTTCAATTCAAATCCATTCCAATTTATATATAGGAAATTCTAGTTATTTTTAAAACCATTTCAAACCCAATTTATTTATTTTAAAAAATATTGGATTTATTATTCTATTTCAAAGCTAGTTCATTTCGATAAAAATATATTTTTATCTTTTCAAATATGGAAATTTTCATCCCAATTCTTTCCAAATCATTTATTATGATTTTACACAAATTATTGATATTTTTAATAATTTTATCAAGGCTCGTACAGTCGATTTCCATAAATGGTCATCGAGCTGCACTTACAGTGACCTTTTCCAAATTTGATTTGGACATAATTCCAAATCCAACTGTTATATTTCTAATTTATAATATTCGTTAGAAAACTCTTTTCGACACGAACCCAATGGTTCCGGTTTTAGGAGAATCCGACGGTAGGATCTCCCGCAATATCCATTTGAAGTCAACGGTTGAAATTCATGAACTGCCGCTGTTCGGCGCGTTCTATTCCGACCATTATTATATATATAATATATAATATATATTTCATCAATCTCCATTTAAAACGTATTTTATAAATCGTTTTAAATTCGTTTTCAAAACAGTTTCAAGTTCATATTCAATTTCAAATTGAGATTGAATATTCCATATCATTAACATATAAATGATAATATTTTAAAAATATTATTTTTCAAAATCATTTCTTTTTTGATATTCATTACAAAAATGAATAAAATAGGTATAAATATCGTTCTCGTCAAAATGGCATTAATCTAATCAACACGACTATATATATATTTAAATATATTCGTGTCTATCCCAAATCGGACATCAAAATCATATTTTGATTCTTTTTTGAATATTATTTGAAAATATTCATTATTTTAAAATAATCATTATTTTAAAATACTCATTCTTTATGAACTAGAATCAGACACAGTCAATTACCATATAATGTGATTGTATGGATTTCATACATCACATGTACACAACAGCAATCAAACACAGTCAACCATCATCCAAAGTGCATTCTACACAGCATAAGCATCAAATATAAATATTCAATGCTTACAATAGCCTGTCAATCAATCGATCGACATACATCTAATTATTGGGATTAGTGTATGTCCAATATCATCCCAATACCCATGTGGGGTTTCAATCAACAAATAATGAATTTTATTTGTGCAGTTGGGCGATATGTAAAATTTATCATCCCAATCCATATCAGAAAATAGGTGTACATAAACAAATCGTCTGATTTGCTAACGAATATTTATCTTATTCATATACACGTTAAAATTTATATTTTTAACGGTAAAATATTTATTTGGCTCATTTACACAATAAAAATGATATTTTTATTGTTCTAACATATTTTAGAGAATTTCGACGGCATAACGGCGCGATGCCAGAAACGGGATAAGGCCTAGCCTTATCCCCAGTCTAGTAATGGCCCGGGCCATTCACATACCAATCTAATCTATTCCATTTCATTTCCCAAACCAAATTCAACCAAACAATTCAATCAACCAAACTAAACAATCATACAAGTCATCCATGGTCTATGGACGACGGGGAACAATTCATATATGCAGTTATAAAATAAATAACTGTATAGAAAAATTGTAATGAGGAGTTCTCACATTGTTTCTTTTATTTTCGAATTTTTTGGTTTAGTTTGGGTCTGAATTTGCCTGAAATTCCATCGTGCCCCATATTGGACCCGATCAGTCTTGTTGTGAAGCTCTCGTTGAGACGAGTCGAACGCTTCTGACCGTTCGTCATTCCAACCTCGTATGAAGGAGATATATTATTATTTACATTTAAAAATTAAACGAGATAGTTAAATTAATTAATTAATTATAAAAATCATCACCCCTTCTTCCTCTCTTCTACAGGCCGACGTGTTTACAACCATGTTCGAAACTAGGGTTGCGCCTCGCGCAAGCCACCATCCACTAGAAGTTGGTCAGACCCCACCATGACCTCCAGCTACGAGAGCCGCTCCACCTACCCCCCTCCCCGCCCGTTCTGGCGAACTCGCGCGCCTCCGATGGCCAGTAATCGACCACGAATGAAGCATGTTTGAGCAGGGAGATCGAACGAAATACACAACGAAATTTAACTAACTCGGTATGGATTTGAAGCCGATTAAATTCTCTATGATTTTCCCTTTAGAAGTGTTAATTTTCAATGAGCGGATCGATCAGAAATTGGGATGAAAGAAATGAACGGGTTTCCACCGTTCCTTATCACAACAGCACGATTTTCTAGGGGAGGAGTGGGTTGACCAATGAACGGGATTTAACTTAGGGTTTAGCCAATGAGGGATTTTGTATAAAATTATATTAATATTTAATTCAAAAAAATTATTCGTTACCCATCCGAACCCCACATCAAACCCAACGATTGTCGCCCGTAGCTAAATACCCCCATTCTGAACACAATGGGATATTTTCATTAGCTGATTCAGCTGTTTCGATCAGTTTTCATTTAAATTAAAATATAAATCTATATATTCAATTTTAAATGTACATTTCAATTTATTGGGGTCACATACTAACCCCAAAAATTCCAGAAAAAATATTTCTAGCTTCGTACTGACGATACGGTCCTAACAAAATTAATTTCGTCAAATTCAGAGACCGTTTGAAAAATGGCCATTTTCTGGTCGACCCAAATTGACTAAAACTATCAAACACGTTTTCTTTTCCCACGCTCACATATTGATTTCAAAAATTATGAAAATTTGAATCTAGCAATAATTTGACATCCCGGATCCAACAAAAGTGGTTTCATCGAAAACACAGGTCGTTTGCAAAATGGCTATTTTCAAGGGGTTATATTTTCCATAGCGACTATTCTGAAATTTCAACTGGGCATAACTTTTTATCCCCATTATGAAATTTCAATTTTTCAGATTCGTTGGAAAGATATTTTGAAATAGATTCTAATATTTTTGGCTTCACTAAAATCCGATTTAACTTAAATCATGTACATTCATTTGAAATTTGTAATCAAATTTTCAAACTACCGCACCATTTTCGATTCCTTTTACATTTAAAAATAAATATTTATATTCTAACGATGATTCAAATAAATATGTACATTCTAATTCTATTCAAAATAAATTTCTTGTCGTTATTATTTAAAATGATTCATTTTTAAATATTCAAAATCACCAAAATAATTTTTTTAAATTGGTTCGGATTTTCCGGATTATTACAATTTCTGTGGTGTGTGATTCATATAGTAGATCATATAAGTTTTATATTTTGTTAAGTTTATCAAAAAACACTATTTACCCCCCTCTAGTGTTAGTTTTGCCTTAACGATCCATTCCGCAATCCTTAACAATTGGTATCAGAGCCTGGCCTTTCAAAAAGTTTATAATCTGATTTTTGAAAATAGTTATAATGGAAACCAACACTAGTAGCAATAATAGTTCTTTTGTAGAGGGTCAGTCCACTGTTTAATGGTAGTAATTATACATATTGGGCATGGAGAATGAAAATATATTTAAAATTAGTAGGATTAGATACATGGAATATCACACAAACTGAATATATATAACCCATAACTAATTTTGCACAATGCACAAATGAACAAAAGGATGTTGCACAAAGCAATACTAAAGCCATGAATATGTTTTTTTGTTCATTAGATAGGAATGAATTTAATATATTATCAGTTTGTATATCTGCCAAAGTTTTAAATCTTGGATATCAGTCACGTTTCGTCTCGGAGATTCTATAGACTCGGTCTCGTATCGGGGGAGATCTCGAACGAGATGAGTCTAACTCGAGAGTTCGTCTTGGATTTTCATCTCGGGTCTGAAAGTTCATATCGGATCAATCTCGGGGTACATGATATGTTAAAATTGATACTTTAACAAAATGATTTTTATGAATGCTACTAAAAACATAGTAACTTAAACTTAAAATGCAAAATAACTTTACTATTCTTTATTTTGCGAAAGATCATTCATACTCTAAATCGTAATTTGCTTAAAACAGAAATATTCTTAGATAGGAAACATTAAAAGGATCCAAAACATTAAAAAATTCAGCATAAATAGACCATAAAATACATAATTTCATAAGTAACATGTATGTAAAAAAGACGAATATGAAAATCATAGGCATTGTAAAACATATATGAACATACAATATAGTCGTTTAACATGCAAAATGTAAAATAACAAAAGATTGATATGGCTAGATTTGAATTTTTTAATTATAGTTCTAGTTCAGGTACAAATTTAAACTTAACCAAAAAAACTAAGATCTCATGTAACAACCCGGAAAATGTGAACCAATTTAAAAAATTTAAAATTGGTTGTTGTTAAACAATTTAAACAATTGAAATAGAACATTTCAATAAAATAATGTATTGGAAATAGTGAGGCAGTTTGAAAATTTGAATTCAAACTTTGACTGGCTGTACCGGGTGGGAAATATAACAGATTTTAGTGAAACCAAAAATATTTAAATCTATTTATGAATACCTTTTTAACGAACCTGAAAAATCGAAGTTTCATAGCAGGAGTCAAAAGTTATGGCCAAATGAATTTTCAGAAAGGTCGCTATATAGAATATATAGCCCTTGAAAATAGACATTTTGCAAATGACCTCGTAATTTGACGAAACCACTTTTGTTGGATCCGGGATGTCAAACTATTGCTAGGTTTGAAATTTCATAATTTTTGAAGCTAGTATGTGAGCGGGGCAAAGGAAAATGTGATTGGTCGATTTCTGTTAAAATGGGTCGACCAAAAAATGGCTTTTTTGCAAACGATCTCAGAATTCGACGAAACTAGTTTTGTTGGGACCGTATCGTCAAAACATAGCTAGATTTATTTTTTTGGAATTTTTAGATTCATTTTGTGGCCCTGGCAAATTGAAATGTACGTTCAAATTGAATATTAAATGTTTTATACTTTAATTTGAAAAATAACTGACTATAACAGTCAAATTGGCCAACGAAACATATCCCATTGTGTCCGGGATGGGGGTATTTAGCTTGGGGCGACAGTCGTTGGGTTGAAATTGGTGTTTGTTTGTTCAAAGGATATTTTTGGAATTTAAAATTTAAATATAATAGGTCAAACCCCCTCTTTTCTCTCACTTCTGATTGACTGGTCAAACCCC
Organism: Allium sativum; assembly: GCA_030737875.1. Lineage (NCBI taxonomy): Eukaryota > Viridiplantae > Streptophyta > Magnoliopsida > Asparagales > Amaryllidaceae > Allium > Allium sativum. The sequence goes on along the minus strand of CM060919.1, from coordinate 558,637,418 downwards.
TACCCACGAATGACGGAAAAGCCCTCAGAACTTCAAGGCCCGATCGTTGCCGTCACGTTCGTTTTCACTGCCCCCTCCAGTTAGGTTTTTTGTTCATCTTTCTCTCCTCTATAAATCCATACCACCCTCATCAGTTATAGAGTGGAGTTTGTGTCGAATTTCATCGAGGAAGAGGCCTCCTTTGGAGTGTCGCCGTGTGCCGTAGAGACCGTCGAGTTCGCCCAGACCACCACCGATCGACTCGCCTCTCTCCCCTCTTCCACGTAGTATAATCCGATCCTTCCATAGTTGCACGGATTTTCTGAAAAATCCGAACCCTAGTTCGAACTAGTCTGAAAGGTGAGACCTTTGTTTTATCTGAACTTTGAAAAATTATATCTTTAACATGTGTTGATGAAATTCGATGAAACAGGAAACATCGGGACCGCAACGAGGCTCTCTACCATCTAGCAGAGACCGCGGATTTTTCCGATCTACCTACGATTTTTAGCACTTCAAAAACCAATGTGAGGAATCTAAATTAAATTGTGTGAATGAAATCGTGTTGTATAAATTATATAAGCGAAGTGTAAATTATATACGCATTGTATACCTCATGTACATGTGTTGTATAAGTTATATTTGCGATGTATAAATTATACAAGCATTGTATGAAACATATATGCTTTGAATTGTGTTGAAATGCAAGTGAAATATAGAAATAATATATATATATACTCCCCTCGTCCACAAACCATGGGTATTTATTGCTTGTGATTGGCATGAAAATATATAGCATGACGAATGGTTGAAAATAATTGTTTGTGGTTGATACTGTGGTTGAAAAATACCTTTATGGTTGAAAAATACCTTTGTGGTTGAAAAATACCCTCTTGTGGTTGAAACAAATTAGAATAGAATTATGGAAATGAAAATAAAACATGCCGCCTGCGTGCGAACTAGATGCATGATTCGCCATTGTCAAAAACCGCGAGGTTTTAAGGTAGAGCGAGGAGTCGTACTAGGGACGGTCCCGGTTTTAACTACCCTGTCGTTATGCTGCCGAAATTTTCTAAAATATTAATGTGTTAGAATAATTTTCATTTGTTGAAATTATTTTTTTATATGTTGAAAGAATATTCATGTGTTGAATTGAAGTTCATTCATTGAATTGAAATTCATGTGTTGAATGTTATTCGTATTTTAAATAAATAGCTTTAACAATAAAAATCACATTTATATATATATATATATACACAAACTGTAAAGAATATTCATGTGTTGAATTGAAATTCATTCGCTGAATTGAAATTCATGTGTTGAATGTTATTCGTATTTTAAATAAATAGCTTTAACAATAAAAATCACATTTTTATATATATACAAACTATAAAGAATATTCATGTGTTGAATTGAAATTCATTCGTTGAATTGAAATTCATGTGTTGATTGGCGTTCGTATTTTAAATAAATAACTTTAACGATAAAAATCACATTTTTATTATATATACAAACTATAGAGAACATTCATGTGTTGAATTGAAATTCATTCATTGAATTTAAATCCATGTGTTGAATGTCATTCGTATTTTAAATAAATCAATTAGACAATAAAAATTACATTTTTATTGTGAATATGAAGTGTTAAAAACATTCACGTGTTGAATAAATATTTCTGATGATAAAAATATTACTTTTATCATGTATGCGCTTTGATAAAAATACACACGTGTTGAAATAAATATTAGTTCGCTAGAAATATTATTGTTAGTTTGTTCTGCATATATATACATGTGTCGAACAGGAAAAATGGATTAGGTGTAGAGTAAAGAAATTATTTGCGTGCCCGACAAATAGGTAAGCCTTGATGAGTTGGCTGCGCAATTTTATTTTTATATCAACTCCTGTGAATGCCATTGGATGCGGAGTGCTGGTTATTCTGTGTGTGATAATAACATCGCCATAGGATAGTAACAATTAATTTTGAACTGCACTACATGGCATACTTCTTGACGATAGGCATACTTCATCATATTCCACATAAGCATTTGGAGCTTGTGTGACGAGGTTGAAGATTTACCATACGAGAGAGAGGCTTGTATGACGATTATTATATATTACAGGTTGAACTGATGACTGATATGGACTATATAAAATATAACGATAAATTGCCAAATTAATAAAAACCCCACATGGGTCTGGAGTTGATAATAATCACGTCTCTCTAGTCATTATACGGCACATGGATTATTTATTCTCACACGGGACGAGGTGACGAGGATTTATCCTCTGGAGTAATTAAAAATACACGCTCCCTCAGGCTTGACAGGGTGACGAGAATTTATTCTCTGGAGTTATTATCAATACACGCTCCCCTGTAAACACCAGAATATATCACTATGAATATGTGTATGCTTTATAGGATTTATTGGGTACCTAACACGGCCCAATAAATTTCCAAACCCCTTCCCGTACAAAGGAGGTTATGGCGAAATTTTTTGAAATATAAAGGCGTTAGTGAATTATTTGAAGTGAAAACAATGTTGAAATTAAAGAATGAACTATATTTATATATATATAATATAAATAGAATTGAAAGGAATCGAAGCCGTGTAGTTCGTGTTTTGAAATCGTAATTTGAATCGATTAGTACGAGAGATCCGACCATCGGATTTTCCCGAAACCGCAACCGTTGGGTTCGCCTTGGAAATATCTTTCCAACGACACCAACTTTGTAGAAATCCAACGGTTGGATTGTTTGGAATGTTTAATTCAAATTGGAAGAAAAACAGTGCCAGAATCGTTTATATTTACATATAAATATAAATATAATTAAATTAAATCGAATAACGACGCTGCAGTTCGTATTTTGAAACCATAACTTCAAACGACTAGTGTGGAGAATCCGACCGTCGGATTTTCACGAAACTGGAACCTTTGGATTCGCTTTGGGAATATCTTCCCAGAGACATAGACTTTGTAGAAATCCAACGGTTAGATTTTCCGATATGTGTAAAACAAATTAGGGGAAAAACAACGCCAGTTCCACGGCACGACCTAAAACGTCATTTAATTAAATATGGCCATTTTTAAATAAATAAAAATGGCGAAAAATCGTTATAAAATATTATAATCAACATGGATCGGAAATAAACCAATTTTGGTTGACCTTCCTTATATTTAATGGTTGTATGTGTTTGACATGAAAATAATACTAAAGAACTGAAATGTGAATGTCGAATAATATAACCATGGAAAGAATTGACTTGAATTCTAATTATACGAGGATTATTTGAAAAGGCCGAGCTAACCCTCATTTCAAATAATTGATCGAACGATTCGAAGTTGAAAATACGAAGACGGTTCAAGACCGACGATCTTCGTATCATTTGGATGGGCGCTGCTGAGGTTCCTAATTGGAGTAGCTACCGTGAAGGAACGGAAGTAGTAGCCGTCCGAACGTATGTGTTGATTGTACGAATATACGAGGAATATGGTGCCTACAGTTTCGTTCAGACCTAAAACGGACTTGTAAATGGACTGTGTGTCTGACATTAGATTTTGTTCTATACTGATTGATCTCTGTTAATTATATATCTGTTTGTCGACGGAGAATTTATTCTTTTGCTTAACGCCCTTCTCTGAGACGTACGAGCTCAGAGGTTATATATCGATAGAAATCAGTCATATGGAGTGGATTGCCTATGTGGCATGCCAAGATGCAGTGATCAAGGCTTTTGTTGCAAAGCAAGGTCTTGTGTTCGATGATCAAAGCACGGCCTGCATGGCCTGGCTTTGTGTATAGCGTGGATTCGCGAGCCTCACACCTCGGTATGAGTTAAAAACGGGATACGGACCGCTGGGAGAGCACGACATTTCTTTCTAGCTATGGTGGTGTCAGTGACCTACCAGCCCTGACATTTATATCTACTTTTCACCTGTGTGGTTGTTGGAATGCGAGGCGCCTCGATTTTAGGTCTGTAAGGACCAGGAAACGTGTGTTCAGGAATTGCCAATCCTCAACCGTAAGAGAGGACCGGCCCAGCCGATCCAAGGGTTACCCAGAGTGTGTAGTCCCGAGGCATTTGCTAGAGTGTCTCGAAGCAGAGAGGAGCTTGCCCCTTGCCTCGACTCATGACGAAAATCCAATTTCCAATACGAAATAACGGATTTGATTGTAGAACTAGTATGGCGACATAGTAGATGGTAGCTATGCCGCCTATGATTGATATTTATGATGATATTCGTTTATGAAACATATATGCACTAGTAATAATATAAAATGATTTTTCTTTACATGTATTAAGCATATTTGGCCATTATAAGGTAAAACTCTATCCTCCAGTTTGCGTTGCATTGTATGATGGGACTTGAGTCTTATAACGGCTACATTCTTTTTAAAAGCATTGCATTGTTTTAAAGAATTTACTTTGTTTTAAATGCACCAGCAATCACTAGAGTAAACCCATTCTGCGAAAGTGGTGTGGTCCTATGATTTGCCTCATTACTGTTGTTTAACCTGTTAACTAGATTTCTCATACCAGTCCCATGATTGACTCGTTGTTTGTTTCACTTTGCAAACTCGGGTGCCCTTGTTTCACACGGGCAGCCTCGTTGACAGACGACAGGTTGTTTTGGCTTAGCACTATCGGACGAGGTGGTGCACTTTTGGCTTGATGGCGATGGATTAGATTTGTATTTTGGCTATTGACTTTCCTCCTGTCTTATGTATATGATTCCGCCTATAGCGATGCAGACTATTTTACTTCCAGTATTTATTATCGTATGTATATGTACCGCCTCAGGCGATGTAGACTGATACCCTTATTATGTCTCACTGTATGTATATATTCCTCCTATGGCGATGTTGACTGATCATTTCCCTTTTATTTACTAAGTTATATCATACGTTGTGCTATTTTGATGCTGTTACATGTTATGATTCCGCTGCCATGTCCATGTAAAATTATTCTATTTATTGTTTTTGCTATTATCTGTACTCTGCTATGATGATTAATGTGTTATATTCCATTGATTATCCTTAACACCGTTACACGGATTTTGGGATCGTCACAGTTGGCATCAGAGCTTTGGTTAACCTTAGTTCCAGAATCTAACACATTAAACACCTCGTTAGAATAGAATCAGTAGTGTTCTAAGGCGAGTGGATCATTAGAGAGATAGGATTAGAGATGTCCTAGAATGAGCTAAGCAGAATAGCAAAACAATTTGATCAGTACATCATTACCTTTCCTTATGTTCTCCTGCTTTATCATATTTGAAAGTTATCATTTCTGTGAGCTTGACTCTTTTCTTGCTTATACAGTACTTTATTTGATGGCTACACGAGCAGCTGCAGCCAGAGGTGGCCGAGGAGGCCGAGCAGGCAGAGATGGAGGACGGGGGAATGTTCCCGTAGCAGAAGTGGGTCCTATGATTCAGCAACCAGCACCACAGGACTTCGATCTTGATCGACTAGCAAAGAGGTACAGAAACCTCGGAGGCAAACCTTTTTCGGGCATTGGCACAGTGACAGAGGCTTTGGCATAGTTGAAGACATGCGAGAAGATTTTTACAGGCATGAGACTTGGAACCCACAACAAAGCAATTTTGGGTGCTTGGCTCTTGTAGGAGGAGGCCGAGTTGTGGTGGAATGCCGTCACCAATAAGGATGAGGAGGATACTATTAGGACCTAGGAGGAGTTCAAGACCCTGTTCAAGGGATAGTTCATCCGTAAGCAGGCATTAGAGCGGATGCGTGATCAGTTTGCTAATCTCCAACAGGGGGACCGTTCTATTCAAGACTACCTCAACACATTCACTCAGCTATCACGCTACGCCCCAGAGTTTATTTTGACATCCAAAGCTAAGAACAAGAGGTTCATATTGGGGCTACGGTGCAAGTACCAGGACCGGGCCATGAGCAACATCAAACACCCATTTTCAGAATTGGTAGAGATGGCCTGCAACTACGAAGATTTGGATGAGAGAAACTCCAACCTAGACCATGCTAAAAGCCAATTTGGAAACAAGCGCAAAGCTTTAGGAGATCAGCCAGAGTCCAGCAATGCAGCAGCCGCTACTCAGCAATCTGGAAAGATACCCAAAGGAAGCTGCTACAACTGCGGAAAGAAGGGGCATTATTCAAATGTGTGCACCGCCCCAAAGAGACTAAAGGCAAATCCAGAAAGCTCAAACCCGAACCCCCGTTGCTCAGCCGAATGCTACAACTTCCATCAGAAAGGGCACTATAGCAGGAATTGTCCTTTGAAGAAGAATGCACAGGTGGCTCATGTTTATGACGGGGAGACCCCGCCAGCTATCACCGATGGATCAGGTAAACCCAACGTCTTGGGAGGTACCCTTACCATTAAAAATATTCATGTTTCTGTACTTTTTGATACTGGTGCATCACGTAGCTTCATTTCTAGTAACACTGTTCACAAGTTAAAATTGAAACAAAGAAAGCTTAAGGAACCAATTAAAGTTCAAAACCCGATAGGAGGCTCTATCATTCTCAGTTCATATTGTAGAGTACCTATTTCCTTTTCTCGATACTGATTTCCTTTTGATTCGATTGTCATGGATTTTCGTGAATTCGATATTATTCTGGGACTTGATTGGTTGACAAAATAAGGCCGAAGTTAGATGTGCCGAAAGAATCGTTAAAGTTGAAACAAAATTTGGGCATATCAATATACCATGTCTCGGTTCAGATCTAGATAGAAAAGAATTTTGGTCTTCTTTGGAAGTTATTCCCACTTCATTAGTAAAGATTCCGGTCGTTAAAAACTATGCAGATGTGTTTGAAGAAGTCGAGAACTTACCTCCGCAAAGGGAAATTGAATTCAGAATAGATCTATTTCCTAATGCCCGATCAGTAGTTCATCCAATTCGAAGAATGGCCCCGAAAGAAAAGGAAGAGTTGGGTAGCCAAACTCAAGAATTGCTTTGGAAATGTCTGATCAGACCAAGCTTTTCAGATTGGGGAGCAGCAGTAGTGTTTGTCCTGAAATCAGACGGTACTCTACGACTTTGTGTTGATTACCGAGATCTCAATAAGCAGACACTGAAGAATAAATATCCCTTGCCACGAATCGATGATATGTTAGATCAATTAAATAGGGCGAGAGTATTCTCCAGAATGGACTTAGCTACAGGTTTCCACCAATTATGTATAGCCGAAGACTGTTTTCCTTTGACAGCCTTCAGGGGTCCCGATTTATTCTATGAATGGTTAGTGATGTCGTTCGGCTTGTGTAACGCTCCAGCATACTTTGTCGATCTTATGAACAGAGTGTTCCGTGGTGTCTTGAATAAATTTGTTCTAGTCTTCATCGATGACATTTTAATCTACTCCAAGTCAGAAGGCGAGCATGCAAAACATTTAGAACAAGTGTTGGTAATTCTGAGGAGAAATGTTTTAAAAGCTAAATTTTCTAAGTGTATCTTCTGGCAGGATGAAGTTAAGGTCCTTGGCCATGTCGTATCAAAAGAAGGGATTGTTGTAGATCTAAGCAAAATTACAGCGATTCAGGACTGGAAACAGCCTACTACCCCCACAGAAGTTCAAAGTTTCCTTGGATTGGCTGGTTACTATCGGAAAATCGTTAAGGATTTTTCAAAGATATCCGGTGTATTAACAAAGCTTACAAAGAAGCATGAGAAATTCAAATGGACTCCCGAATGTGAGGAAGCTTTCCAGGAGCTGAAACTGACAACAGCTCTAGTATTAACAATTATAGAAGGCAATCAGGACTTGACTGTATGGACAGATGCTTCTATTAGAGGGCTTGGCGCAGTATTAATGCAAAAAGGACAAGTAGTCGCTTATGCTAGCCGTCAGCTGAAGCCGCATGAAAGGAACTATGCAACTCATGATCTTGAGTTGTTAGCTATCATGTTTTTTTTGAGAATCTGGAGGCATTATTTGTTGGGTGAGAAGTTCGAACTATTTACCGATCGTCAATCATTAAAGTATCTATTCACTCAGAAAGATCTAAACTTGAGACAACAACGTTGGTTATAATTCCTTGCAGCATACGATTTTGAGATTCTATACACTCCAGGGAAAGCCAATGTTGTAGCAGATGCGCTCCGCAGAAAGAATGAAATCATCGCCAGTTTTATCATTACATCTTCGTTGATTGACAAGATTTCGGACCTTCAGAAAGATGATGAATTTATTCAGAGAATCATTCAGAGAGTCAAGGGAGGTGAATCCACAAGTTTCCAGCTCCATGACAATGGAGTTCTTAGATTAAAGGGCAGAATTTGCATCCTAAATCTTCCAGAGCTTCGAAAGGAAATACTTGATGAATGTCATAAGTCCAAACTAAGCATCCATCCCGTTGTGAGAAAAATGTATAACGATATCAAGCGCACATTCTGGTGGAGGGCTTTAAAAAGAGATATTTCATTATATGTTAGCAGATGTTCCACTTATCAGCTAGTTAAGAGCGATCAACAGAAACTCACCGGATTATTACAACCATTAGATATTCCCGAATGGAAGTGGGAGCAGATTTTGATGGACTTCATAGATGGTTTGCCTCGAACTAAGAAAGGAAACGACAGTATTTGGGTGATCGTAGATCGCTTCACCAAGACCGCCCATTTCATACCCGTCAGATCCAACAGAACGGCTCAAAGTTTAGCGCAGAGTTACTTCAAAGAAATAGTTAAACTACATGGAGTGCCGCTCAGTATAGTCAGTGATAGAGATCCACTATTTACTAGCAAATTCTAGGAAGCATTCCAGACCGAGTTGGGAACCAAATTGAATCAAAGCACCGCTTATCACCCTCAGACAGATGGCCAAACTGAGCGGGTGAATAGAATTCTAGAAGATTTACTATGGGCTTGCATTATTGATTTTGGCGGGTCATGGGAAGATCACTGACATTTGGCCGAATTCTCTTATAACAATAGCTATCAAGCAAGTTTGGGAATGTCGCCATTTGAAGCATTATACGGTAGACCGTGCACATCTCCCGCATGTTGGGTAGAACCTGGCAACAAACTTGTGTTGGGGCCCGATATGATTCGAGAGGCATCAGATAAAGTCGATTTCATCAAGAAGTGATTGAAAACCGCACAAAGCCGACAGAAAAGTTATGCTGATGCGAGAAGAAGAGATTTATCATTTGCCGTTGGAGATTATGTTTATTTAAGAGTTTCTCCGATGACGGGAGTAATCAGATTTGGAAAAACTGGGAAGTTGGCACCGAGATTTATTGGTCCATTTCCTATACTTGAACGGATTGGAACTCTTGCATATAGGGTTTCATTACCTGATTGGTTGCCTCGAGTGCATGATGTGTTCCACGTATCTCAACTTAGAAAACATGTGCAAGATTCGGATCTTGTTGTAGAAGAAGCAGAACAACAAGACTTGGAAATTACTCCAGAATTAGCAGTCAGAAGAGAGCCATTGAAGATCGTTGGCAAAGAAACTAAAGAGATCAGGAGCAAAAAGGTTCATTTAATTAAAGTGCAGTGGAGTAGTGATCCTAGAGACTGTACTTGGGAGACAGGGGAAAGCATTAAGCAATCCTACCCCAAATGCAGAGTGGACATCTCTGACTAACTCCGGTGCAAGGTACCTTTACAATACTTTGCATTTACATTTTGTTTCCTACTGTACTATTGTTTCCTTTTCGGGGACGAAAAGTTTTAAGTGGGGGAGATTGTAACAACCCGGAAAATGTGAACCAATTTAAAAATTTTAAAATTGGTTATTGTCAAACAATTTAAACAATTGAAATAGAACATTTCAATAAAATAATGTATTGGAAATAGTGAGGCAGTTTGAAATTTTGAATTCAAACTTTGACAGACTGTACCAGGTGGGAAATATAACAGATTTTAGAGAAACAAAAAATATTTAAATATATTTATGAATACTTTTCTAACGAATCTGAAAAATCGAAGTTTCATAGCAGGAGTCAAAATTTATGGCCAAATGAATTTTCAAAAAGGTAGCTATATAGAATATATAGCCCTTGAAAATAGACATTTTGCAAACGACCTCGGAATTCAACGAAACCACTTTTGTTGGATCTGGGATGTCAAACTATTGTTAGGTTTCAAATTTCATAATTTTTTAAGCTAGTATGTGAGCGGGGCAAAGGAAAATATGATTGGTCGATTTCTATTAAAATGGGTTGACCAGAAAATGGCTTTTTTGCAAATGATATCAGAATTCGACGAAACTATTTTGTTGGGACCGTATCTTCAAAACATAGCTAGATTTATTTTTCTGGAATTTTTCGATTCAGTTTGTGGCCCTGGCAGATTGAAATGTACGTTCAAATTGAATATTAAATGTTTTATACTTTAATTTGAAAAATAACTGACTGTAACAGTCGAATTGGCCAGCGAAACATATCCCATTGTGTCCGGGATGAGTGTATTTAGCTAGGGGCGACAGTCGTTGGGTTGAAATTTGTAATAACCCGGAAATTCTGAGCCAGTTTAAAATTTTTATTTTGGCAGTTTTAGCGAATTTTGAATATTTAAAATAGATTATTTTAAATAATATCGACGAGAAATTTATTTTGAATATATAACGAATTTGATTTGAATTGAATATATAACGAATTTGATTTGAATTGAATATGTAACGAATTTGATTTGAATTGAATATATAACGAATTTGATTTGAATTGAATATATAACGAATTTGATTTGAATTGAATATATAACGAATTTGATTTGAACATAAAACGAATTTGAATTAAATTGAATATAAAACGAATTCGAATTGAATTGAAAACGAATTGAAATGAATTCAAATTGAATTGAAATTTGAATTGAATTGAAATGAATTTTAAAACGAATTTATAAGGAAAAATTCAATTTTGATTTGAATTGAAATGGAAGTTGAAATTGTTTTTGAAACGAATTTAAAACTATTTATATAATTCGTTTTAAATAGAAATCGATGAAATATATATTATATATTATATATATAATATAATGGCCTGAATAGAACGCGCCGCGCTGCGGCAGTTCGTGAATTTCGACCATTGACTTCGAACGGACATTACGGGAGATCCGACCGTCGGATTCTCCTAAAACTGGAACCGTTGGGTTCGTATCGAAAAGAGCTTTCTAACGAATATTAGAAATTTGAAATCTAATGGTTGGATTTGGAATTATGTCCAAATCAAATTTGGAAAAGGTTGCTGTAAGTGCAGTTCGATGGCCGTTGATGGAAATCGACTGTACGGGCCTTGATAAAATTATTAAAAATATCAATAATTTGTGTAAAATCATAAGAAATGATTTAGGAGAAATTGGGATGTAAAACTCCATATTTGAAAAGATAAAAATAAATTTTTATCGAAATGAACTAGTTTGAAATAAATTAAAATCCATTTATTTTTAAATAAATAAATTGGATTAGAAATGGGTTTTAAATAGAATTGATTTGTGGGTTTATCGTGAACAGTGTTTAAAATAACACTAGTTCTTTAACCCGATAATAATTAGAATGTGATTTGGGTTTGTCGTGAACTGTGTTTTAAATGACACTAGTTCTTTAACCCAGTAAAAGGAGTTTTATTGAATCTGCAATTAGATTGAAATGTGAATTGATAATTTAAATTATCAAATTTGGCAAATGAGCGAGAATGGAGTAGCACCAGTTTTACTCCAAAGCGATAGTTAAATCTTTAATCAGATTTGAACGTGAAATGGTAATTAATTTTACAGATAACACTGTGGTGTTAGATGTGGAGTATTACCAATTTTGCTTCATGGGATGAATAGGTTGGGATGGGGAAATAAAACAAATAATTACTTCGGTGTGGTTCGCTGATCTCGACTAGTTTGGAAAACCATAATTTGGTTTGAAACGACATCCAAAGGAAGATTAAAGGATAAATTTTAAAGAATTTATCTTGGATAAAATTAATGGGAACCTTTCCCTAAGAATGTGGAATTGGAATGAGGCGTATGTTGTGTTTGTGTAATATTTTAAATATACGCGGGTTGTTCGGAAAGGTCGGGTTTATACCCATTCTGAATAACCGATTCGACGATATGTCGAAGATGAAGATGGTGGTTGAAGATCGGAAGTCTTCACATCGTTTGGGTGATTACTGATGATCTTGATTGGGCTGTACACCCAAGATGAGGGAATCAGTTAGTGGTCGTCTAGACGTACTTGGAGATGGATGGATATGCAAGGAAAGTGCCTCCTGTTTCGTTCAGACCGAAAACGAACTTGTAAATGGATTGTGTGTCTGACATTGGATTTTATTCTGTGTTGATTGGTTTCTGTTAAATATATATTTGTTTGGCGGCGGAGAATTTATTCTCTTGCTTAACGCCCTTCTCTGAGGCGTACGAGCTTAGAGGTTATATATCGATAGATATCAATCGCATAGCATGAATTGCCTGTGTGGCACGCTGAGATGCATGGATCAGGGCTTCTGTTGAAAAGCAAAGTCGTGTGGTTGATGATCAAAGCACGGCCTTTGTGGCGTAGCTTTGTGTATAACGTTAATTCGCGAGCCTCACACCTCGGTATGAGTCAAAAACGGGATACGGACTGCAGGGAGAGCACGACGTTTCTTTCTACCTTTGGTGGTGTCAGTGACTTACCAGCCCTGACATTTATATACTTTTTACCTTTGTGGTTGTTGGAATGTGAGGCGCCTCGATTATAGGTCTGTAAGGACCGGGAAACATGTGTTCAAGAATAAATAATCCTCTAACGTAAGTGAGGACCGGCCCTGAAGCATCCAGGATTGCCCAGAGTGTGTAGTCCTGAGACATTGCTAGAGTGTCTCGAACGCGGAGAGGATCTTGCCCCTTGCCTCGTCTCATGACGGAAATCCAATTTCCAATACGTGTATTTCGGTTTTAATTGTAGAACTAGTATGGCGACATAGTGGTATGGGGCATTCATGCCGCCTATGATTTATATTTATGATTGAAATTGTTTTGACACTATACACTTATTATAGTATAAAATGATTTGTTTTAAACGTACCAAGCATGTTTGGCTATTATAAGGGAAAACCCTATCCTCCGGCTTGCGTTGCATTGTGTGATGGGACCTGGGTCTTATAATAGCTTCATTTTTCGAAAAGCATTGCGTTGTTTATTCTATGCATTGGTATTCTTGGGAGGAAACCCGTTCCGTGTTATACGGCGTGGTCCCTTGAATTACTCTCTTTCAAAGTAAAGCTTTAAATAACTGTTTTAGTTCTCACACCAGTCACATGACTGACCTGGAGTTTATTGTTTTAACCTAAACTCTGGGTGCCCCTATTTTCTGCACGGGCAGCTAGTAGTTTTGGGTTTGCAGATTTATATTCACAGGGTCCTGATTTACAGCTGGGATGATGCTCGGAAAGCTCTGTATCCGTGTATCACCTTCAGTTGTGCTTTGTATTATTTTCCGCTACTAAGTAATTTATTGTAATCTCTGATATTTATCGAATGTAATAGTATTCATTTATACTCTGTATATTCTTGTATCTGATGGAATTGTTGTAATAGCAATGAAATGTTCTTCTGTTTGTGTTCTGATTTGTCCTGTTCTCAAACGAACAGGGGTTTCGAACGGTCTAGATCGGTTTAACGACTGACTCAGATCGAGCGAAACTCCTTGCCGTCACATTTTGTATCAGAGCTTTGGTTTACAGAGCTCGAGAACAAGACACATTAGAACCATACGAAAGAATTCATTAGATATTGGATTAGTAATATCCAATTAGAATGACTCGTTAGAGATAGGATCAGTAGTATCCTAGAACGAGTGTGAAGAGTATATTTTCCAATTGAAAACAATTTGGTTTTGAGAATTTAAACCATTTTATACGTATTTGAATATTTATTTATTTTGAATTTGGACAATCCGCTATATAAAGATTTTGCATATACGCGTCATGAACGTATATTCGAAGTTTTAATATACTGGATAGATATAGAATCACGTTCTAGTCGCCTGGAGATGGTACTGATAATTGTCATGACATCATCAGTATTTATGTTCGTGTTTCGAAGGTGTGATTTCTATATATTTCCATTAGACTGGTGTGAGAACCAAAACTAATATAGCTAGAACACTTTGTTGTGAATTGGCATCAAAAATGTGATTTTTGACTATATATCAAAATTATGAATTTGAAACGTTAATCCACTAATTGATTGATGTTTGTGTTGTTTGTTTATTTCTTTGATAATTTTGAACCATTATGCCTAATTGAATCAAATATTGAACTGTATGGAAAATTGGTCGCATTTGCTTGCATATACATATACTTACATTGAACAGGTCATAGCAAGGAGGCTAGAGCAGAGAATAAAATTTGTTTGCCCGACAGATAGGTACATGTTTACTATAATTTACTGTTTTGTTTGGGTGATGATGATTTTATGAGCCTATTGGCTTGCCGCTTGGCTTTTTCTATTTCTTTTTTAGATCAGAAGGCCTATATGGCAATTTCGGGATTTTTCCCGTGGCTCCCGGTGCAGGGGAGGTTATGGCGAAATTTTTCGAAAATTTAGGGTGTTAGCCAAATTTTTGAAAAATTTGAAAATTCTCAGAAACTGAAAAGTTGGAGAATGGAAGCCAGATCGAATGTAGAGTTGATTAATCAAACCACTTTCGACTTCGTTCCTTTTCGGGGACGAAAAGTTTTAAGTGGGGGAGATTGTAATAACCCAGAAATTCTGAGCCAGTTTAAAATTTTTATTTTGGCAGTTTTAGCGAATTTTGAATATTTAAAATAGATTATTTTAAATAATATCGACGAGAAATTTATTTTGAATATATAACGAATTTGATTTGAATTGAATATATAACGAATTTGAATTTAATTGAATATATAACGAATTTGATTTGAATTGAATATATAACGAATTTGATTTGGATTGAATATATAACGAATTTGATTTGAATTGAATATATAACGAATTTGATTTGAATTGAATATATAACGAATTTGATTTGAATTGAATATATAACGAATTTGATTTGAATTGAATATATAACGAATTTGATTTGAATTGAATATATAACGAATTTGAATTAAATTGAATATATAACGAATTCGAATTGAATTGAAAACGAATTCGAATTGAATTGAAATGAATTCAAATTGAATTGAAATTTGAATTGAATTGAAATGAATTTTAAAACGAATTTATAAGGAAAAATTCAATTTTGATTTGAATTGAAATGGAAGTTGAAATTGTTTTTGAAACGAATTTAAAACTATTTATATAATTCGTTTTAAATAGAAATCGATGAAATATATATTATATATTATATATATAATATAATGGCCTGAATAGAACGCGCCGCGCCGCGGCAGTTCGTGAATTTCGACCATTGACTTCGAACGGACATTACGGGAGATCCGACCGTCGGATTCTCCTAAAACTGGAAACGTTGGGTTCGTATCGAAAAGAGCTTTCTAAAGAATATTAGAAATTTGAAATCTAACAGTTGGATTTGGAATTATGTCCAAATCAAATTTGGAAAAGGTCGCTGTAAGTGCAGTTCGATGGCCGTTGATGGAAATCGACTGTACGGGCCTTGAGAAAATTATTAAAAATATCAATAATTTGTGTAAAATCATAAGAAATGATTTGGGAGAAATTGGGATGTAAAACTCCATATTTGAAAAGATAAAAATAAATTTTGATCGAAATGAACTAGTTTGAAATAAATTAAAATCCATTTATTTTTAAATAAATAAATTGGATTTGAAATGGGTTTTAAATAGAATTGATTTGTGGGTTTATCGTGAACAGTGTTTAAAATAACACTAGTTCTTTAACCCGATAATAATTAGAATGTGATTTGGGTTTGTCGTGAACTGTGTTTTAAATGACACTAGTTCTTTAACCCAGTAAAAGGAGTTTTATTGAATCTGAAATTAGATTGAAATGTGAATTGATAATTTAAATTATCAAATTTGGCAAATGAGCGAGAGTGGAGTAGCACCAGTTTTGCTCCAAAGCGATAGTTAAATCTTTAATCAGATTTGAACGTGAAATGGTAATTAATTTTACCGATAACACTGTGGTGTTAGATGTGGAATATTACCAGTTTTGCTTCATGGGATGAATAGGTTGGGATGGGGAAATAAAACAAATAATTACTTCGGTGTGGTTCGCTGATCTCGACTAGTTTGGAAAACCATAATTTGGTTTGAAATGACATCCAAAGGAAGATTAAAGGATAAATTTTAAAGAATTTATCTTGGATAAAATTAATGGGAACCTTTCCCTAAGAATGTGGAATTGGAATGAGGCGTATGTTGTGTTTGTGTAATATTTTTAATATACGCGGGTTGTTCGGAAAGGCCGGGTTTATACCCATTCTGAATAACCTATTCGACGATATGTCGAAAATGAAGATGGTGGTTGAAGACCGGAAGTCTTCACATCGTTTGAGTGATTACTGATGATCTTGATTAGGTTGTACACCCAAAATGAGGGAATGTGACGGCAAGGAATTTCGCTGCGTCCGAACCAGTCGTTAAACCGATCCAGGCCGTTCGAAACGCCCTATCGTTTGAGAACACGACAAAATAGAACGCATATAGAAGAACATTTCATTGCATATTACAACAACGCATCATATTACAAGAATATACAGAGTATAAATGAATATTACACAGAAATATCAGAGATTTAAATTACATTTAAATACATAGCAGCGGAAAATAATACAATACACAACTAGAAGAGATATACGGATACAAAGCTTTCCGGATATCGTTCCAGCTGTAAACCAGGATCCTGTGAATAAAAATCTGCAAAACCAAAACTACTAGCTGCCCGTGTCAAAATAAGGGCACCCAGAGTTTAGGTTGAAACAATAAACTCCAGGTCAGTCATGGGACTGGTGTGAGAACTAAAACCGTTATTATTCTTTATTTTAAATCATTAGGTACAAGGGACCACGCCGTATAACACGGAACGGGTTTCCTCCCAAGAATACCAGTGCATAAAACAAACAGCGCAATGCTAAATAAAGAAAAATGAAGCTGTTATAAGACCCAGGTCCTATCACACAATGCAACGCAAGCCGGGGGATAGGGTTTTCCCTTATAACAGCCAAAGAATGCTTGATACGTTTAAAACAAATCATTTGATACTATAATAAGTGCATAGTGTATAAAACAACTTCAAATCATAAGTATCAATCATAGGCGGCGTGGGTACCATATATCATGTCGCCATATATATATACAAGCAAAACCGCACGATGTCGTATTTGGAAATTGGATTTCCGTCTATGAACCGAGGCAAAAGATAGTCCTCAACCGATTCGAGACAATCTAGCCTACCATGTCTCAGGATCAGAGCTCGAGTGACCCTAGGAGCGACAGGGCCGGTCCACCGATGTGGATTAAAATGCCTGAACACTACGTCTCCCCGCCCTTTGGGGCGCAAATGAGCCATCAAATGACTCCATCGGTTCGAGAACGACCGATCAATCCGAGGCGCCTCGCAACAGCAACAACCACATAAGTCAAACTCGTCAGGGCGTGTAAAACCACTGACGCCACTTTTTAGCTAGAAAGAAACGCAAGTCCTCCCTGAGGTCCGTCTCCCGTTTTTGGTTCATACCGGGTGTGAAACACACGAGGTAAACGTTACACAAAGCTACGCCACAAAGGCCGTGCTTTGATCATCACCACAAGACTTTGCTTTTCAACAGAAGCCTCGATCAATTGCCACTTAGGCATGCCACACAGGCAATTCACTCCATGCGTTTGATATCCATCAATATATAACCCCTGAGCTCGTACGTCTCAGAGAAGGGCGTTAAGCAAGAGAATAAATTCTCCGCCGCCAAACAGATATATATTTAATAGAGATCAATCACACGGACTAAAATCCAATGTCAGACACACAGTCCATTTACAAGTCCGTTCTGGGTCTGAACGAAACCGGAGGCACCTAGTACCCCGCATATCCATCGATCTCCAAGTACGTCTGGACGATCACTAACTGTTTCCATCTTCTTGGGTGTACAGCCCAATCAAGATCATCAGTAATTACCCAAACGACGTGAAGACCTCCGGTCTTCGACCACCGTCTTCATCTTCGACTTATCGTCGTATCAGTTATTCAGAATGGGATAAACCCGGTCTTTCCGAATAACTCGCGCATATTTTGAATAAGTGTTACACAAACACAACATACGCCTCATTCCAATTCATTAGTCACTAACCGTAAATTAATCAAGAGAATAATTCCCCAAATATTAACCCCGAAGGCCGAAACCAACATCAGATCAATATCCAGAAAACCATTCTGCTTGGCTAACCAACAGTTAATTTCTAATTTCACATTCATAGGGAAAAGTTCCCATTAATTTTATCCAAGATAAATTTCTTGAATTTATTCTTCTTTTGAATTTCGATTCAACTAGTCGAGATTAACGAACCTTACCGAAGTAATCATTGGTTTTAATTTCCCAATCCCAACCTATTTATCCCATGAAGTAAAACTGGTAATACTTCATATCTAACACCACAGTGTTATCGGTAAATTCAATTACCATTTCACGTTCAAATCTAATTAAACATTTAACTATCGCCTGGAGCAAAACTGGTGATACTCCATTTTCGATCATTTCAATCTAATTAAAGATTCATTAAAACTCCACTTAGTTTTAATCTGTGATTGGGTTAAAGAATCAGTGTCATTTAAAACACGGTTCACGATAAACCCAAAATCACATCACATTTCAATCAGTCCCTAATTGTAAATTAGCAAGTGAGCAATTCCCTAAGTATTAATCCCGAAGGCCGAAACCAACATCAGATCAATACCTCGGAAACTATTCAACTTAACTAATCCCCAGTTAGTTTCTGATTTTCTTAACTCCATTAGGTCTAAGAACTGTATTATTGAAGATACCGTTCACGACAACCCAAAATCACATTTCATTAATGATCGGGTTAAAGAACGAGTGTTATTTAAAACACTGTCCACGATAAACCCAAAAATCAATATCAATTCAATTCCAATTAAACATTATTTAATTGGTACACTTCATTAAATCTAAATAAAAAGATTTAATCCTTTCTCAACTGGGTTCAAGAACAGTGTTAATGAAGACACCATTCACGACAAACCCAAATCACATTTGATATTAAATACAAGGCTCTGAATAGAAAATATCCCGGCTTATATTCAATATCAAATTCTACGATTAACAAATGTCGTATTGGAAATAACGATATAAATATATATATCTTTCAAATTTCCATAACAACACCTGTATAATCACGAATTTCAACATCGAAATATTCCGAAGACAATTTCGATTCAAATCCATTCCAATGCAATCATTGGAAATTTTGGTTATTTTTAAAACCCTTTTCGAATTCAATTTATTTATTTTAAAAATAAATAGAATTATAATTCTAGTTCAAAACTAGTTCAATTCGATAAAAATCTATTTTTATCTTTTCAAATATGGAGTTTTTCATCCCAATTCTTTCTAAATCATTTCTTATGATTTTACACAAATTATTACTATTTTTAATAATTTTATCAAGGCCTGTACAGTCGATTTCTATCAATGGCCATCGAACTGCACTTACAGCGACCTTTTTCGAATTTGATTTGGACGTATCTCCAAATCCAACCGTTAGATTTCAATTTTCTAATATTCGTTAGAAAGCTCTTTTCGATACGAACCCAACGGTTCCGGTTTTAGGAGAATCCGACAGTCGGATGTCCCGTAATGTCCGTTTGAAATAAATGGTCGAAATTCGCGAACTGCCGCGGCGCGGCGCGTTCTATTCAGGCCATTATATTATATATATAATATATATAATATATATTTCGTCGATTTCTATTTAAAACGAATTTTATAAATAGTTTTAAATTCGTTTCAAAAGCAATTTCAACTTCCATTTCAATTCAAATCAAAATTGAATTCTTCTTTATAAATTCGTTTTAAAATTCATTTCTATTCAATTCAAATTTCAATTCAATTTGAATTCATTTCAATTCGCTTTCAATTCAATTTGAATTCGTTTTCAATTCATTTCATTTCGAAATCGTTTTCAATTCATTTCGAAATCGTTATATATTCAATTCATTTCGAAATCGTTATATATTCACTTCATTTCGAAATCGTTATATATTCAATTCATTTCGAAATCGTTATATATTCAATTCATTTCGAAATCGTTATATATTCAATTCATTTCGAAATCGTTATATATTCAATTCATTTCGAAATCGTTATATATTCAATTCATTTCGAAATCGTTATATATTCAATTCATTTCGAAATCGTTATATATTCAATTCATTTCGAAATCGTTATATATTCAATTCATTTCGAAATCATTATATATTCAATTCATTTCGAAATCGTTATATATTCAATTCATTTCGAAATCGTTATATATTCAATTCATTTCGAAATCGTTTTATATTCAATTCATTTCGAAATCGTTATATATTCAATTCATTTCGAAATCGAATAAAATCGATATAAATATCGTTCACGTCAAAATGGCGTCAATCTAATCAACACGGCTTCATAAATTTCTATTTTCAAATATTCTATTTCAAATTATTTCTTTTTCAAAATAGTTGTTACTATCAAAATATTTCGTTCAACACATGACCAATCTCAAAGGATGAGTACTGTCAACACATGAACCGTTATTTTATATTGATAAAGATGTATATTTTATTATCAAAATATTTCGTTCAACACATGACCAATCTCAAAGGATGAGTACTGTCAACACATGAACCGTTTATTGTATAATATTCTTTATTTTCTAAATTGGAATGAGGCCCAATCAATCACCATATAATGTTAATTATATGGATTTTCATACAACACATGTATATAATAGCATTGAAAAATAATCAACCATCAACCAAAGTGCACTACACTGTATATGCATCAAATATAGACATTTAACGCTTATAGCAGCTTGTCAATCAATCGATCGACATATTTAATCAATCAGGATGAGTGAATTTCAAATTTCATCCCAACACCCGTGTGGGGTTTCAAACAATCAAACCAATATCTTATTCGTGCAGTTGGGCGATGTGTAAAATTTATCGTCCCAATCAATGTCCTTCAAATAGGTGTACATAAACAAACCGTCCGGTTTGTAAATGAATATTTATTTATTCACATTCACGTTAAAAATTATATTTTTAACGATAAAACATTTTATTCAACCTATGAATATTCTATTCGGTTCATTTATTCGATAAAATGATATTTTTATTTTTCTAACATATTTTAGAAAATTTCGGCGGCATAACGGCACGATACTAGAAACGGGACAAGGCCTAGCCTTATCCCCGGTCTAGTGAAGGCCCACGCCATTCACACATCAATCACATTCATCAAACAATCAAATTCAAATCAAATCATATAATTAATCTATGCAACCAAACAAACAAGTCCATGGTCTGTGGACGGTTGTGTCGGGTGCTACTAAGCACCGTCTGCATCCTAGTATATATATATAATTAGAAAAGAAATTGAAAGGTGAGAAATTCTCACCAATAGCTATCCAAACATCCTGACTCTTCTTATGTAGAAATCTTCATCGTTTTCGCCTTTCGTCACTTTCGTTGCCCGTATCCACTACATATATAAAAATCACATTTTTATTTGTTTATTCAATACATAGAAATCGAATTTTTCTTTAACTAAAAATCGAATTTTTCTTTAACTAAAAATCGAATTTTTATTTCACTATTCAATATATAAAAATCCTATTTTTCTATCGAAGTTCAATATATAAAAATCCTATTTTTCTATCGAAGCTCAACATATAAAAATCATATTTTTCTATCGAAGCTCAACATATAAAAATCATATTTTTCTTTCGAAGCTCAACATATAAAAATCATATTTTTCTTTCGAAGCTCAACATATAAAAATCATATTTTTTTACTTTTGAAAGTTCAAATCTTTTTCTCTTTGAAGTTAAAACCTTTTTCTTTTTAAAGTTTAAACCTTTTCTATTTAAAGTTCAAACCTTTTTCTCAAAATCAGTTTTTATATGCTTTTGAAAACCTGTTTTTATTTCCTTTAAAAAATCAGTTTTTAATGTCTATAAAAATCAGTTTTTAATGTCTATAAACATCAGTTTTACATGCCTATAAAAATCAGTTTTACATGATATAAAAAAAAAGTTTTAACAAAATAAAAAAACAGTTTTAACATAATATAAAAAAAACAGTTTTAACATAATATAAAAAAAACAGTTTTAACATAATATAAAAAAAACAGTTTTAACATAATATAAAAAAAACAGTTTTAACATAATATAAAAAAACAGTTTTAACATAATATAAAAAACAGTTTTAACATAATATATAAAAAAAACAGTTTTCTTTTATGTTTTAAATAAAATAAAAATAAAATAAATAAATTAAAAAACTTACAGGGGGGCGCTGTCGAGTGGTCGGGGGGGATCTGGTGGTGCGTGGTCCAAGGGGGTGGCGGAGGTGAGGCGAACGGCGGCTAGGGTTGGCAGTTTGCGGGGACCGAGAGGAGATGGGGGAAGAAGGGAGGAGCTGCGAGGTGGGGTCGACGCGAGGGTGCTGGAGGTGGCCGCGGTGGCCCACTGGCGTTGGCCGTGCCTCGGCGGCCGGCGATGGAGGCGCGCGTCGCCTGATTTGGGGCTCCGTTTTCTTTTTTTTTTATCGAATTGCAAATGAACGAAAGCAGGGGGGGCCAGAGAGAAGTTAAGGGAGGAAAGAGAAAAAAAAATTTCCTTATTTTTTTTATTACTTTAATTTCAAAATGTTGACTTTTACATACGACCTCTAAACGAGGCCCACCGCCTGTCGTCCATATCGTTTTACCCCCATTCCGAACACAATGGGATATATATCGTAAGCTGATTCGACCGTTTAAATCAGTTTCCGTAAAATTTACATTTAAATCACTATATTGAATTTTAAACGTACATTTCAAATTACCAGGGTCGCATACTAATTCTATAAATTCCATAAAAATATTTTCTAGCTTCGTATTGACGATACGGTCCTAACAAAACTAGTTTCGTCGAATTCTGAGACCGTTTGAAAAATGGCCAATTTCCAGTCGATTAAAATCAACTGAAACTGGTCAAACGCGTTTTTCTTTGCCACGCTCACATATTGATTCTAAAAATTATGAAATTTGGAATCTAGCAATAACTTTACATCACGGACCCAACAAAACTGGTTTCGTCGAAATCCGAGGTCGTTTGCAAAATGTCTATTTTTAAGGGCCTGAATTCCATAGCGACTATTCAGAATTTTCAACTGGACATATCTTTTGATTCCCGCTATGAAATTTCGATTGTTCGGATTCGTTGGAAAGATATTATCAATTAGATCCTATCATTTTTGGTTTCACTAAAATCCGGATTGTTTTGCACCCGGTACATTCAATTGAAGTTTGAAATCGAATTATCGAACTACCGCGCCATTTTCAATTCTATTTATAATTATATATAATTATTTATATTCTAACGACGGCGTATATAATTATATACGTTGAATTCTATTCAAAATAAATTTCTCGTCGATAATTATTTAAAATAATTCATTTTAAATAATCAAAATTCGCTAAAATGGCCAAAATAAAAATTTTAATCTGGCCCAGATTTTCGGGTTGTTACAATCTCCCCCACTTAAAACTTTTCGTCCCCGAAAAGGAACAAAGTCGAAAGTGGATTGATTAATCAGCTCTACGCTCGATCCGACTTCCATTCTCCAACTCTTTAGTTTCTGAGAATTTCCAAAATTTCAAAAATTTGGCTAACACCCTAAATTTTCGAAAAATTTCGCCATAACCTCCCCTGCAATGGGAGCATCGGGGAATTTCAAATAGCTTCCCCGGTCCTTCAGATCTCAAAAAGAAAAAGAAAAAGCCAAGCGGCTAGCCAATAGGCTCACAAAATCATCATCACCCAAACAAAACAGGAAATTATGTAGTAAACATGTACCTATTTGTCGGGCAAACAAATTTTATTCTTCGGCTCTAGCCTCCTTGCTATGACCTGTTCAATGATATACATGTATGCAAGCAGATGCGACCAATTTTCAATAAAATTCAATATTTGATTCTGTTAGGCTAAATGGTTCAAAAGTAGCAAACAATTAAACAAACAACACAAACATCAATCAATTAGTGAATTAGAGTTTCAAATTCATAATTTTGATACATATACAAAAATCAAATTTTGATGCCAAATCACAACAATAGGCCCTATCTAATTTTGGTTCTCACACCAGTTAATAGGAAATATATAGATATCACACCTTCGTTACTCGAACATGAATACTAATGACGACTAGTCAATCATCAGAATCATCTTCGGGCCACTAGAGTATGATTCTATATCTATCCAGTATATTAAAACTTCGAATACACGCGGATCAGACGTATACGCAAAATCTATATATACTGGACTGTCCGACTCAATATAAATAGATAATCAAATACGAATAATTGATTTATATTTTCAAAACAAAAATTTGTTTTCACTTTCAAAAATATACTCTTCACACTCGTTCTAGGATACTACTGATCCCATCTCTAACGAGTCATTCTAATTGGATATTACTAATCCAATTTCTGATGAATTCTTTCGTACGGTTCTAATGTGTCTTGTTCTCTGCTTTGTAAACCAAAGCTCTGATACCAACTGTGACGGTCAGGAATTTCGCTGCGTCCGAACCAGTCGTTAAACCGATCCAGGCCGTTCGAAACGCCCTATCGTTTGAGAACACGACAAAATAGAACGCATATAGAAGAACATTTCATTACATATTACAACAACGCATCAGATTACAAGAATATACAGAGTATAAATGAATATTACACAGAAATATCAGAGATTTAAATTACATTTAAATACATAGCAGCGGAAAATAATACAATACACAACTAGAAGAGATATACGGATACAAAGCTTTCCGGATATCGTTCCAGCTGTAAACCAGGATCCTGTGAATAAAAATCTGCAAAACCAAAACTACTAGCTGCCCGTGTCAAAATAAGGGCACCCAGAGTTTAGGTTGAAACAATAAACTCCAGGTCAGTCATGGGACTGGTGTGAGAACTAAAACCGTTATTATTCTTTATTTTAAATCATTAGGTACAAGGGACCACGCCGTATAACACGGAACGGGTTTCCTCCCAAGAATACCAGTGCATAAAACAAACAGCGCAATGCTAAATAAAGAAAAATGAAGCTGTTATAAGACCCAGGTCCTATCACACAATGCAACGCAAGCCGGGGGATAGGGTTTTCCCTTATAACAGCCAAAGAATGCTTGATACGTTTAAAACAAATCATTTGATACTATAATAAGTGCATAGTGTATAAAACAACTTCAAATCATAAGTATCAATCATAGGCGGCGTGGGTACCATATATCATGTCGCCATATATATATACAAGCAAAACCGCACGATGTCGTATTTGGAAATTGGATTTCCGTCTATGAACCGAGGCAAAAGATAGTCCTCAACCGATTCGAGACAATCTAGCCTACCATGTCTCAGGATCAGAGCTCGAGTGACCCTAGGAGCGACAGGGCCGGTCCACCGATGTGGATTAAAATGCCTGAACACTACGTCTCCCCGCCCTTTGGGGCGCAAATGAGCCATCAAATGACTCCATCGGTTTGAGAACGACCGATCAATCCGAGGCGCCTCGCAACAGCAACAACCACATAAGTCAAACTCGTCAGGGCGTGTAAAACCACTGACGCCACTTTTTAGCTAGAAAGAAACGCAAGTCCTCCCTGAGGTCCGTCTCCCGTTTTTGGTTCATACCGGGTGTGAAACACGCGAGGTAAACGTTACACAAAGCTACGCCACAAAGGCCGTGCTTTGATCATCACCACAAGACTTTGCTTTTCAACAGAAGCCTCGATCAATTGCCACTTAGGCATGCCACACAGGCAATTCACTCCATGCGTTTGATATCCATCAATATATAACCCCTGAGCTCGTACGTCTCAGAGAAGGGCGTTAAGCAAGAGAATAAATTCTCCGCCGCCAAACAGATATATATTTAATAGAGATCAATCACACGGACTAAAATCCAATGTCAGACACACAGTCCATTTACAAGTCCGTTCTGGGTCTGAACGAAACCGGAGGCACCTAGTACCCCGCATATCCATCGATCTCCAAGTACGTCTGGACGATCACTAACTGTTTTCATCTTCTTGGGTGTACAGCCCAATCAAGATCATCAGTAATTACCCAAACGACGTGAAGACCTCCGGTCTTCGACCACCGTCTTCATCTTCGTCTTATCGTCGTATCAGTTATTCAGAATGGGATAAACCCGGTCTTTCTGAATAACTCGCGCATATTTTGAATAAGTGTTACACAAACACAACATACGCCTCATTCCAATTCATTAGTCACTAACCGTAAATTAATCAAGAGAATAATTCCCCAAATATTAACCCCGAAGGCCGAAACCAACATCAGATCAATATCAAGAAAACCATTCTGCTTGGCTAACCGACAGTTAATTTCTAATTTCACATTCATAGGGAAAAGTTCCCATTAATTTTATCCAAGATAAATTTCTTGAATTTATTCTTCTTTTGAATTTCGATTCAACTAGTCGAGATTAACGAACCTTACCGAAGTAATCATTGGTTTTAATTTCCCAATCCCAACCTATTTATCCCATGAAGTAAAACTGGTAATACTTCATATCTAACACCACAGTGTTATCGGTAAATTCAATTACCATTTCACGTTCAAATCTAATTAAAGATTTAACTATCGCCTGGAGCAAAACTGGTGATACTCCATTTTCGATCATTTCAATCTAATTAAAGATTCATTAAAACTCCACTTAGTTTTAATCTGTGATTGGGTTAAAGAATCAGTGTCATTTAAAACACGGTTCACGATAAACCCAAAATCACATCACATTTCAATCAGTCCCTAATTGTAAATTAGCAAGTGAGCAATTCCCTAAGTATTAATCCCGAAGGCCGAAACCAACATCAGATCAATACCTCGGAAACTATTCAACTTAACTAATCCCCAGTGAGTTTCTGATTTTCTTAACTCCTTTAGGTCTAAGAACTGTATTATTGACGATACCGTTCACGACAACCCAAAATCACATTTCATTAATGATCGGGTTAAAGAACGAGTGTTATTTAAAACACTGTCCACGATAAACCCAAAAATTAATATCAATTCAATTCCAATTAAACATTATTTAATTGGTACACTTCATTAAATCTAAATAAAAAGATTTAATCCTTTCTCAACTGGGTTCAAGAACAGTGTTAATGAAGACACCATTCACGACAAACCCAAATCACATTTGATATTAAATACAAGGCTCTGAATAGAAAATATCCCGGCTTATATTCAATATCAAATTCTACGATTAACAAATGTCGTATTGGAAATAACGATATAAATATATATATCTTTCAAATTTCCATAACAACACCTGTATAATCACGAATTTCAACATCGAAATATTCCGAAGACAATTTCGATTCAAATCCATTCCAATGCAATCATTGGAAATTTTGGTTATTATTAAAACCCTTTTCGAATTCAATTTATTTATTTTAAAAATAAATAGAATTATAATTTTAGTTCAAAACTAGTTCAATTCGATAAAAATCTATTTTTATCTTTTCAAATATGGAGTTTTTCATCCCAATTCTTTCTAAATCATTTCTTATGATTTTACACAAATTATTACTATTTTTAATAATTTTATCAAGGCCTATACAGTCGATTTCCATCAATGGCCATCGAACTGCACTTACAGCGACCTTTTTCGAATCTGATTTGGACGTATCTCCAAATCCAACCGTTAGATTTCAAATTTCTAATATTCGTTAGAAAGCTCTTTTCGATACGAACCCAACGGTTCCGGTTTTAGGAGAATCCGACGGTCGGATCTCCCGTAATGTCCGTTTGAAATAAATGGTCGAAATTCGCGAACTGCCGCGGCGCGGCGCGTTCTATTCAGGCCATTATATTATATATATAATATATATTTCGTCGATTTCTATTTAAAACGAATTTTATAAATAGTTTTAAATTCGTTTCAAAAGCAATTTCAACTTCCATTTCAATTCAAATCAAAATTGAATTCTTCTTTATAAATTCGTTTTAAAATTCATTTCTATTCAATTCAAATTTCAATTCAATTTGAATTCATTTCAATTCGCTTTCAATTCAATTTGAATTCGTTTTCAATTCATTTCATTTCGAAATCGTTTTCAATTCAATTCATTTCGAAATCGTTATATATTCAATTCATTTCGAAATCGTTATATATTCACTTCATTTCGAAATCGTTATATATTCAATTCATTTCGAAATCGTTATATATTCAATTCATTTCGAAATCGTTATATATTCAATTCATTTCGAAATCGTTATATATTCAATTCATTTCGAAATCGTTATATATTCAATTCATTTCGAAATCGTTATATATTCAATTCATTTCGAAATCGTTATATATTCAATTCATTTCGAAATCGTTATATATTCAATTCATTTCGAAATCGTTATATATTCAATTCATTTCGAAATCGTTATATATTCAATTCATTTCGAAATCGAATAAAATCGATATAAATATCGTTCACGTCAAAATGGCGTCAATCTAATCAACACGGCTTCATAAATTTCTATTTTCAAATATTCTATTTCAAATTATTTCTTTTTCAAAATAGTTGTTACTATCAAAATATTTCGTTCAACACATGACCAATCTCAAAGGATGAGTACTGTCAACACATGAACCGTTATTTTATATTGATAAAGATGTATATTTTATTATCAAAATATTTCGTTCAACACATGACCAATCTCAAAGGATGAGTACTGTCAACACATGAACCGTTTATTGTATAATATTCTTTATTTTCTAAATTGGAATGAGGCCCAATCAATCACCATATAATGTTAATTATATGGATTTTCATACAACACATGTATATAATAGCATTGAAAAATAATCAACCATCAACCAAAGTGCACTACACTTATAAGCATCAAATATAGACATTTAACGCTTATAGCAGCTTGTCAATCAATCGATCGACATATTTAATCAATCAGGATGAGTGAATTTCAAATTTCATCCCAACACCCGTGTGGGGTTTCAAACAATCAAACCAATATCTTATTCGTGCAGTTGGGCGATGTGTAAAATTTATCGTCCCAATCAATGTCCTTCAAATAGGTGTACATAAACAAACCGTCCGGTTTGTAAATGAATATTTATTTATTCACATTCACGTTAAAAAATATATTTTTAACGATAAAACATTTTATTCAACCTATGAATATTCTATTCGGTTCATTTATTCAATAAAATGATATTTTTATTTTTCTAACATATTTTAGAAAATTTCGGCGGCATAACGGCACGATACTAGAAACGGGACAAGGCCTAGCCTTATCCCCGGTCTAGTGAAGGCCCACGCCATTCACACATCAATCAAATTCATCAAACAATCAAATTCAAATCAAATCATATAATTAATCTATGCAACCAAACAAACAAGTCCATGGTCTGTGGACGGTTGTGTCGGGTGCTACTAAGCACCGTCTGCATCCTAGTATATATATATAATTAGAAAAGAAATTGAAAGGTGAGAAATTCTCACCAATAGCTATCCAAACATCCTGACTCTTCTTATGTAGAAATCTTCATCGTTTTCGCCTTTCGTCACTTTCGTTGCCCGTATCCACTACATATATAAAAATCACATTTTTATTTGTTTATTCAATACATAGAAATCGAATTTTTCTTTAACTAAAAATCGAATTTTTCTTTAACTAAAAATCGAATTTTTATTTCACTATTCAATATATAAAAATCCTATTTTTCTATCGAAGTTCAATATATAAAAATCCTATTTTTCTATCGAAGCTCAACATATAAAAATCATATTTTTCTATCGAAGCTCAACATATAAAAATCATATTTTTCTTTCGAAGCTCAACATATAAAAATCATATTTTTCTTTCGAAGCTCAACATATAAAAATCATATTTTTTTACTTTTGAAAGTTCAAATCTTTTTCTCTTTGAAGTTAAAACCTTTTTCTTTTTAAAGTTTAAACCTTTTCTATTTAAAGTTCAAACCTTTTTCTCAAAATCAGTTTTTATATGCTTTTGAAAACCTGTTTTTATTTCCTTTAAAAAATCAGTTTTTAATGTCTATAAAAATCAGTTTTTAATGTCTATAAACATCAGTTTTACATGCCTATAAAAATCAGTTTTACATGATATAAAAAAAAGTTTTAACAAAATAAAAAAACAGTTTTAACATAATATAAAAAAAACAGTTTTAACATAATATAAAAAAAACAGTTTTAACATAATATAAAAAAAACAGTTTTAACATAATATAAAAAAACAGTTTTAACATAATATAAAAAAACAGTTTTAACATAATATAAAAAAACAGTTTTAACATAATATATAAAAAAAACAGTTTTCTTTTATGTTTTAAATAAAATAAAAATAAAATAAATAAATTAAAAAACTTACAGGGGGGCGTTGTCGAGTGGTCGGGGGGGGATCTGGTGGTGCGTGGTCCAAGGGGGCGGCGGAGGTGAGGCGAACGGCGGCTAGGGTTGGCAGTTTGCGGGGACCGAGAGGAGATGGGGGAAGAAGGGAGGAGCTGCGAGGTGGGGTCGACGCGAGGGTGCTGGAGGTGGCCGCGGTGGCCCACTGGCGTTGGCCGTGCCTCGGCGGCCGGCGATGGAGGCGCGCGTCGCCTGATTTGGGGCTCCGTTTTTTTTTTTTTTTTTATCGAATTGCAAATGAACGAAAGCAGGGGGGCCATAGAGAAGTTAAGGGAGGAAAGAGAAAAAAAAAATTCCTTATTTTTTTTTATTACTTTAATTTCAAAATGTTGACTTTTACATACGACCTCTAAACGAGACCCACCGCCTGTCGTCCATATCGTTTTACCCCCATTCCGAACACAATGGGATATATATCGTAAGCTGATTCGACCGTTTAAATCAGTTTCCGTAAAATTTACATTTAAATCACTATATTGAATTTTAAACGTACATTTCAAATTACCAGGGTCGCATACTAATTCTATAAATTCCATAAAAATATTTTCTAGCTTCGTATTGACGATACGGTCCTAACAAAACTAGTTTCGTCGAATTCTGAGACCGTTTGAAAAATGGCCAATTTCCAGTCGATTAAAATCAACTGAAACTGGTCAAACGCGTTTTTCTTTTCCACGCTCACATATTGATTCTAAAAATTATGAAATTTGGAATCTAGCAATAACTTTACATCACGGACCCAACAAAACTGGTTTCTTCGAAATCCGAGGTCGTTTGCAAAATGTCTATTTTTAAGGGCCTGAATTCCATAGCGACTATTCAGAATTTTCAACTGGACATATCTTTTGATTCCCGCTATGAAATTTCGATTGTTCGGATTCGTTGGAAAGATATTATCAATTAGATCCTATCATTTTTGGTTTCACTAAAATCCGGATTGTTTTGCACCCGGTACATTCAATTGAAGTTTGAAATCGAATTATCGAACTACCGCGCCATTTTCAATTCTATTTATAATTATATATAATTATTTATATTCTAACGACGGCGTATATAATTATATACGTTGAATTCTATTCAAAATAAATTTCTCGTCGATAATTATTTAAAATAATTCATTTTAAATAATCAAAATTCGCTAAAATGGCCAAAATAAAAATTTTAAACTGGCCCAGATTTTCGGGTTGTTACAGGGAATCAGTTAGTGGTCGTCCAGACGTACTTGGAGATGGATGGATATGCGAGGAAAGTGCCTCCGGTTTCGTTCAGACCCAGAACGAACTTGTAAATGGATTGTGTATCTGACATTGGATTTTATTCTGTGTTGATTGATTTCTGTTAAATAAATATCTGTTTGGCGGCGGAGAATTTATTCTCTTGCTTAACGCCCTTCTCTGAGACGTACGATCTTAGAGGTTATATATCGATAGATATCAATCGCATGGCATGAATTGCCTGTGTGGAACACTGAGATGCATGGATCAGGGCTTCTGTTGAAAAGCAAAGTCTTGTGGTTGATGATCAAAGCACAGCCTTTGTGGCGTAGCTTTGTGTATAACGTGAATTCGCGAGCCTCACACCTCGGTATGAGTCAAAAACGGGATACGGACTGCAGGGAGAGCACGACGTTTCTTTCTAGCTTTGGTGGTGTCAGTGACTTACCAACCCTGACATTTATATACTTTTCACCTTTGTGGTTGTTGGAATGCGAGGCGCCTCGATTATAGGTCTGGAAGGACTGGGAAACGTGTGTTCAGGAATAAATAATCCTCTAACGTAAGTGAGGACCGGCCCTGAAGCATTCAGGATTGCCCAGAGTGTGTAGTCCTGAGACATTTGCTAGAGTGTCTCGAACGCGGAGAGGATCTTGCCCCTTGCCTCGACTCATGACGGAAATCCAATTTCCAATACGTGTATTTCGGTTTTAATTATAGAACTAGTATGGCGACATAGTGGTATGGGGCATTCATGCCGCCTATGATTTATATTTATGATTGAAATTGTTTTGACACTATACACTTATTATAGTATCAAATGATTTGTTTTAAACGTACCAAGCATGTTTGGCTATTATAAGGGAAAACCCTATCCTCCGGCTTGCGTTGCATTGTGTGATGGGACCTGGGTCTTATAATAGCTTCATTTTTCGAAAAGCATTGCGTTGTTTATTCTATGCACTGGTATTCTTGGGAGGAAACCCGTTCCGTGTTATACGGCGTGGCCCCTTGAATTATTCTCTTTCAAAGTAAAGCTTTAAATAACTGTTTTAGTTCTCACACCAGTCACATGACTGACCTGGAGTTTATTGTTTTAACCTAAACTCTGGGTGCCCCTATTTTCTGCACGGGCAGCTAGTAGTTTTGGTTTTGCAGATTTATATTCACCGGGTCCTGATTTACAACTGGGACGATGCTCGGAAAGCTCTGTATCCGTGTATCACCTTCAGTTGTGCTTTGTTCCGCTGCTAAGTAATTTATTGTAATCTCTGATATTTATCGAATGTAATAGTATTCATTTATACTCTGTATATTCTTGTATCTGATGGAATTGTTGTAATAGCAATGAAATGTTCTTCTGTTTTGTGTTCTGATTTGTCCTGTTCTCAAACGAACAGGGGTTTCGAACGGTCTAGATCGGTTTAATGACTGATTCAGATCGAGCGAAACTCCTTGCCGTCACAAAATTGGTGTTCGTTTGTTCAAAGGATATTTTCGGAATTTAGAATTTAAATATAATAGGTCAAACCCCCTCTTTTCTCTCACTTTTGATTGACTGGTCAAACCCCTACCCACAAACGACGGAAAAGCCCTCAGAACTTCCTGGCCCGATCGCCGCCACCACATTCGTTTTCACCGCCCCCTCCAGTTAGGTTTTTCTGTTCATCTTTCTCTCCTCTATAAATCCATACCACCCTCGTCAGTTATAGAGTGGAGTTTGTGTCGAATTTCGTCAAGGAAGACCCCGCCTTTGGAGTGCCGCCGTGCGCCGCAGAGACCGTCGAGTTCGCCCAGACCACCATCGATCGACTCGCCTCTCTCCCCTCTTCCACGTAGTATAATCCGATCCTTCCATAGTTGCATGGATTTTCTGAAAAATCTGAACCCTAGTTCGAACCACTCTGAAAGGTGAGACCTTTGTTTTATATGAACTTTGAAAAATCATATCTTTAACATGTTTTGATGAAATTCAATGAAACAGGAAACGTAGGGACCGCAAGGAGGCTCTCTACCATTTAGCAGAGACCATGGATTTTTCTGATCTACCTACAATTTTTAGCACTTCAAAAACCAATGTGAGGAATCTAAATTAAATTGTGTGAATGAAATCGTGTTGTATAAATTATATAAGCGACGTGTAAATTATATAATCATTGTATACCTCGTGTACATGTGTTGTATAAGTTATATTAGCGATATATAAATTATACAAGCGTTGTATGAAACATATATGCTTTGAATTATGTTGAAATGCAAGTGAAATATAAAAATAATATATATATATACTCCCCTCGTCCACAAACCATGGATGATATTTATTACTTGTGATTGGCGTGAAAATATATAGCATGACGAATGGTTGAAAATAATTGTTTGTGGTTGAAAAATACCTTTGTGGTTGAAAAATACCCTCTTGTGGTTGAAACAAATTAGAATAGAATTGTGGAAATGAAAATAAAACATGCTGCCTGCGTGCGAACTAGATGCATGATTCGCCATTGTCAAAAACTGCGAGGTTTTAAGGTAGAGCGAGGAGCCGTACTAGGGACAGTCCCGGTTTTAACTACTCTGCCGTTATGCTGCCGAAATTTTCTGAAATATTAATGTGTTAGAATAATTTTCATTTGTTGAAATTATTTTTATACATGTTGAAAGAATATTCATGTGTTGAATTGAAGTTCATTCGTTGAATTGAAATTCATGTGTTGAATGTTGTTCGTATTTTAAATAAATAGCTTTAACAATAAAAATCACATTTATATATATATACAAACTGTAAAGAATATTCATGTGTTGAATGTTATTCGTATTTTAAATAAATAGCTTCAACAACAAAAATCACATTTTTATATATATACAAACTGTAAAGAATATTCATGTGTTGAATTGAAATTCATGTGTTGAATGGCGTCCGTATTTTAAATAAATAGCTTTAACGATAAAAATCACATTTTTATTATATATACAAACTATAGAGAACATTCATGTGTTGAATTGAAATTCATTCGTTGAATTGAAATTCATGTGTTGAATGTCATTCGTATTTTAAATAAATCGATTAGACAATAAAAATTACATTTTTACTGTGAATATGAAGTGTTAAAAACATTCACGTGTTGAATAAATATTTCTGATGATAAAAATAATACTTTTATCATGTATGCGCTTTGATAAAAATACACACGTGTTGAAATAAATATTAGTTCGCTAGAAATATTATTGTTAGCTTTGTTCTGCATATGTGTCGAACAATAAAAATGGATTAGCTGTAGAGTAAAGAAATTATTTGCGTGCCCGACAAATAGGTAAGCCTTGATGAGTTGGCTGCGCAATTTTATTTTTATATCAACTCCTGAGAATGCCATTGGATGCGGAGTGCTGGTTATTCTGTGTGTGATAATAAACATCACCATAGGATAGTAACAATTAATTTTGAACTACACTACATGGCATACTTCTTGACGATAGGCATACTTCATCATATTCCACATAAGCATTTGGAGCTTGTGTGACGAGGTTGAAGATTTACCATACGAGCGAGAGGCTTGTATGGCGATGATTATATATTACAGGTTGAACTGATGACTGATATGGACTATATAAAATATAATGATAAATTGCTAGATTAATAAAAAACCCACATAGGTCTGGAGTTGACAATAATCACGTCTCTCTAGTCATTAGATATGGCACATGGATTATTTATTCCCACACGGGAAGAGGTGACGAGGATTTATCCTCTGGAGTAATTAAAAATACACGCTTCCTCAGGCTTGACAGGGTGACGAGAATTTATTCTCTGGAGTTATTATCAATACACGCTCCCCTGTAAACACCAGAATATATCACTATAAATATATGTATGCTTTATAGGATTTATTGGGTACCTAACACGGCCCACCAAATTTCCAAACCCCTTCCCGTACAAAGGAGTTTATGGCGAATTTTTTTGAAATATAAAGGCGTTAGTAAAAATTTTGAAGTGAAAACGATGTTGAAATTAGAGAATGAACTATATTTATATATATATATATAAATATAAATAGAATTGAAAGGAACCGAAGCTGTGCAGTTCGTGTTTTGAAATCGTAATTTGAATCGATTAGTACGAGAGATCCGACCATCGGATTTTCCCGAAACCGCAACCGTTGGGTTCGCCTTGGAAATATCTTTCCAACGGCACCAACTTTGTAGAAATCCAACGGTTGGATTGTCTGTAATGTTTAATTCAAATTGGAAGAAAAATAGCGCCAGAATCGTTTATATTTATATATAAATATAAATATAATTAAATTAAATCGAACAACGACGCTGCAGTTCGTATTTTGAAACCATTACTTCAAACGACTAGGGTGGAGAATCCGACCGTCGGATTTTCACAAAACTAGAACCGTTGGATTCGCTTTGGGAATATCTTCCCAGAGACATAGACTTTGTAGAAATCCAACGGTTAAATTTTCCGATATGTGTAAAACAAATTAGGGGAAAAACAGCGCCAGTGCCACAGCACGACCTGAAACGTTGTTTAATTAAATATGGCCATTTTTAAATAAATAAAAATGACGAAAAATCGTTATAAAATATTATAAGCAACATGTATCGGAAATAAACCAATTTTGCTTGACCTGCTTGATATTTGATGGTTGTATGTGTTTGACATGAATATAATACTAAAGAACTGGATGTGAATGTCGAATAATATAACCATGGAAAGAATTGACTTGAATTCTAATTATACGAGGATTATTTGAAAAGGCCGAGCTAACCCTCATTTCAAATAATTGATCGAACGATTCGAAGTTGAAAATACGAAGACAGTTCAAGACCAGCGATCATCGTATCATTTGGATGGGCACTGCTAAGGTTCCTGACTGGAGTAGCTACCGTGAAGGAACGGAAGTAGTAGCCGTCTGAACGTATGTGTTGATTGTACGAATATACGAGGAATATGGTGCCTCCGGTTTCGTTCAGACCCAGAACGGACTTGTAAATGGACTGTGTGTCTGACATTGGATTTTGTTCTATACTGATTGATCTCTGTTAAATATATATCTTTTTGGCGAAGAAGAATTTATTCTTTTGCTTAACGCCCTTCTCTGAGACGTACGAGCTCAGAGGTTATATATCGATAGAAATCAGTCGTATGGAGTGGATTGCCTATGTGGCATGCCAAGATGCAGTGATCAAGGCTTCTGTTGCAAAGCAAGGTCTTGTGTTCGATGATCAAAGCACGGCCTGCATGGCCTGGCTTTGTGTATAGCGTGGATTCGAGAGCCTCACACCTCGGTATGAGATAAAAACAGGATACGGACCGCTGGGAGAGCACGACGTTTCTTTCTAGCTATGGTGGTGTCAGTGACCTACCAGCCCTGACATTTATATCTACTTTTCACCTGTGTGGTTGTTGGAATGCGAGGCGCCTCGATTTTAGATCTGTAAGGACCTGGAAACGTGTGTTCAGGAATTGCCAATCCTCAAACGTAAGAGAGGACCGGCCCAGCCGATCCAAGGGTTACCCAGAGTGTGTAGTCCTGAGGCATTTGCTAGAGTGTCTCGAAGTGGAGAGGAGCTTGCCACTTTCCTCGACTCATGATTGAAATCCAATTTCCAATAAGAAATAACGGATTTGATTGTAGAACAAGTATGGCGACATAGTAGATGGTAGCTATGCCGCATATGATTGATATTTATGATGATATTCGTTTATGAAACATATATGCACTGGTAATAATATCAAATGATTTTGCTTTACACGTATTAAGCATATTTGGCCATTATAAGGTAAAACTCTATCCTTCGGTTTGTGTTGCATTGTATGATGGGACTTGAGTCTTATAATGGCTACATTCTTTTTAAAAGCATTGCGTTGTTTTAAAGAGTTTACTTTGTTTTAAATGCACCGGCAATCACTGGAGTAAACCCGATCTGCGAAAGTGGCGTGGTCCTATGATTTGCCTCATTACTGTTGTTTAACCTGTTAAGTAGATTTCTCGTACCAGTCGCATGTCTGACTCGTTGTTTGTTTCACTTTGCAAACTCGGGTGCCCTTATTTCACATGGGCAGCCTATTTGACAGACGACAGGTAGTTTTGGCTTAGCATTGCAGGACGAGGTGCACTTTTGGCATGATGGCGATGGATTAGATTTGTATTTTGGCTATTGATTTTCCGCCTGTCTTATGTATATGATTCCACCTATGGCGATGCAGACTGTTTTACTTCCAGTATTTATTATCGTATGTATATGTACCACCTCAGGCGATGTAGACTGATACCCTTATTATGTCTCACTATATGTATATATTCCGCCTATGGCGATGTTGACTGATCATTTCCCTTTTATTTACTAAGTTATATCCTACGTTGTGCTATTCTGATGTTGTTACTTGTTATGATTCCGTTGCCATATCTATGTAAAATTATTCTATTTTTTGTTTTAGCTATTATCTATACTCTGCTATGATGATTGATGTGTTATATTCCAATGATTATCCTTAACACCGTTACACGGATTTTTTGTTTTAGCGAAGAAGAGCCAGAAACAGTAAACTCAAATATGTGTTATATTCCAAATTTGTTCGCTTTGTTTGTATTGAGTTTAAAAATTAAACTGTAAATTCAAACTTGAAATTTAAAATTCAAATATGAATTTTTTATTTTGAAATTCAAAATAATAATATAATAGTAAATAAAATAATAAAATAAATTTTTTGGATGCTTGCTAGGATTAGAATTATATCGGGAACTCGTTAAATCTGAAATATAAAACGATAATTTAAATCACATGTCACAAAAACTAAATGTCCTTTGAAAATGAATACATATGTCGACATACATATGTCCATATGTCGACATATCAGCCTGTAATTTGAAATTCAAATTTTTAATTTCAAAGGTTTAAACTTTCAAACTTCCCTCTAACTTTTCACAAATTTCCAAGGACTGAAAAGGTGTCATTGATTTCTAAAAAGTTGTTCCTATTCAATTCATATCCATTCAATTTCTATATATACATCTATTCTCTCTACCTTTCATTTACAATTCAAACTGTATTCTTCGTATCTATACTCTTCAAAACAATCACTCCAATGGTTCCTCAAGTTCATCTCAGAAATTAAAGTTAACCAAAACCATCAAAGGTTATCTTCATAATGATAGATATGCTATCAAAACCTATGTTAACTATCTAGCAAATGCTAAAGTCAATACGGTGCTTTTGTCGTCTTTGGAGACTTTCCTTCCTATGATCTTATCTCTCTCTTCAACCACAATGATGTCTTGAGTCTAACTGACTCACGGGATAACGACGAAGTGTGTTATCCTAAACTTGTCAACATGTTTTGTGTGAACCTTAATCGCAGATTTTATGAAGGCAACGAAGACCAAATTTGGAGTAGCGTCAAAGACATGCAAATTGTCCTATATTCCGAAATCTTGCGCAATATCATAAATTGTAGAAGCATAGGATCGGATTTTTCGGATTTTAAAATCGATGAAACCGGTTTAGAGACTTATCATGACATATTTAAAAGCGATGCTAAAATGGATTTTAAAAATCGCTTTTTCCGTCCAAAAACAAGAATCGTAAATCTTCTCCTCCAACATACCATCATCCACGTTCTGAAAACTTTAATAATCCAACTCTCAAGGTCCAGAAAACTCTCTTTGCTATTATTGTTGGTTATAACATCAATTGGGCCAATATGATCTTAAGAGAATTCAAGCCCATAGAAACTTAATCTAGAGAAAACACTCTTTATTATGGAGTTTATCCCACCCGCATTTTCAAATATTTCGGAGTCGATCATCATAGAGAAGAATTTGTGCCAAGAAAAGTGTTTGACTCCACAAACATACACATTATGAAAATTCCACCCACTTTCAAGCCATATGAGACATTCGAAAAAAAACAAGTTCGAATGCAATAAGAACAAGCACCTATGGAAGTCGAAGAAGAAGAAGAAACTTCTTTAGAAAGTGTTGAGTGTCCAACCAACAGTAGAACCATTTCCAAAGAGATGATTGTTCAAAATCAAGTGAAGATTGTCAACAATCAAAAGAAGCTCAAAAGGAACTTTTCCAAAATGACTAAGTTCATGGTCAAGATTGGAAGAAAGCTTGGATTTCATCATCATCCGCTGAAAATTAGTCTATCTAGTTTAATTTATCTTTGTTATTTGCTTTCGAATCTTACATTAAGTGTGTCTTAATTAGTTGGATGTATTTCCTTTTTATAAAGTAATGAATGAAGCTTTATTTATGTTAAAATTATCTTTAAGATACTGCAAAAACTTTAGAATTAAATATAATATAATATAAGAACAAAAGATTCAAAATTTGAAAATTTTCAAAAAATTTCACTAGGTATGTCGACATACATACTTTGGATATATCAACATATAACTGCCAGAATTTCAAACTTTTCAAAGTTTAAAATTAAATAACTAACTCATGTCCATCCAAAATCCAACGAATTCCAGACTATTTATGCCTATTTCTTCTACAAAACTTGATTATTTCATTTCTCCTTCTTCTCTATTCATTTCTTAACAAAACTATGACAAATCCAATTCATAATCTAAGTGAAAATCTTGAAGAAACATAGAATTCCTTCAAGAACAACCTCTCTATAATACTAAGTAACCAGTGACAATCTTGAAGTAAGCCAAATGAAGATGCTTGAACGGTAAGGAAAGAACTTTGATGCAATACGGTGGCTATTCTCCTCTCTTTTCAGAGATGAAGATAACAATCTTGCTAAGGCACCACCAACCAAAGAGGATGAAGATTGGGAGGTCATCAAGAAGGATCTAATTTTTAGAGAAGACGGTTGGGTAGAAATCCCAAGAAATGTTTGATTGTTTGGTACGATTTGTTTTGATTTGAATTTGTTCGAACTTATGAATGATTTGAATTACTTGACTTAAAACATGTATATATTAAACATATGTAACTATTACTTGGTGGGGTGTGCTTGGATTAATTTGTAAATATAACTCATAACATATGTATATGTTACTTGGATTGGTTTGTTTATATACTTAGTATTGATTATTGTATAATCATAAATTTAGGGGGAGTATGTTATATAGAATTTAGAGGGAGTACTTAACTTTAGTATAGAATATATATATAATTAGGACTCAAGG
Organism: Allium sativum; assembly: GCA_030737875.1. Taxonomy (NCBI): domain Eukaryota; kingdom Viridiplantae; phylum Streptophyta; class Magnoliopsida; order Asparagales; family Amaryllidaceae; genus Allium; species Allium sativum. Next base: position 558,596,480 of record CM060919.1, on the reverse strand, counting down.
GAAGTATTTTACTTCAGTATAGGAATTATTTAGATAGTTATAGAATTTAGGGGGAGTATTTTTAGAATTTATTTTTGATAATACCAAAGGGGGAGAAATTATAAAATATAAACTTAGTTTAAGTAGAATATTTAGGATTCATAGTGACAGGGGGAGTATTAGAAGGATCGGTATCAACAGGTATGAACATGTATGATATTTTATAAACTAAGGTTGTCATAATCAAAAAGGGGGAGATTGTTGGAGAATGGAGTTTTGATGACAACAATCTTATTTCAATATTAATTGATTATAAAATATATACTAACACCTTTATCTAGAATATACATATACACACACACATACATATGCAGGATATGTATATAGGAATTAATACCGAAGACTGTACAGTTTAAAAGCTTTTAGAGATTCAGAATTCAGAGATGACTCAAGACTCATGAGTAATCAAGATTTCAAGAGTTCAAGATAAATATAGTAATAGAGTCTAGTTTACGTAAGACTCTGAATAACATACCAGGTTCAAATTCAAATTCAAAATATGTTTTTCAATTTCTGATTAACAAATTTCAAATTCTATCTTCAACTTTTATTCTAATTAAGTTTCTCTATTTTGATTTTAAGCTCAAGACTAGTTTTATATATTTATATAATTTTATACTTTTATATACTTTATACTTATATAGTTTCTAACTTTATAATTTTATTATTATGTTTATATAGTTTATATTTATGATTTCATATGATTTTCTACTTTATAATACTTATTTATAACACTATGTTATAATTCAAGAATTTCCAGAATTATATATAAATAAAAACACTTGAAAAATACTCAAATTCCAATTTTACACTATGATATGTCGACATATAACTGTCATACTTTTGATTTTGAAAGGAAGTGTCTTTTCACTATTTGTAACGTTCCAGAAGCGTTGCAACCTTTTTCAAAACTTATAAATAGGGGCTACTTTCGAATTTTTTCATTATTCTTCTTCTCCTTCTTCATCCCCTTTCTTTACACCATTAATATTTCATATTTTTATGATTTCTATACATATATTCTACTGAATTCAATTCTACTTATATAAAACTTCTTCTCTTCTCACTCTCTACTCATTACTCTCTGAATCGAAGTGCTATTGAAGAGTTATATGGCTGTTGTAATTGTTTGGGTAGTGTTTAGGAAAAGGTGTGTTCCTTGTAGCCTTGAAATCAAGGAAACGAAGCGATGTTAACCTTGTAGCCGGAGAAATCAAGGAGAATATACTTGATCAAGGGTGTTTGGAATCGGTGGTTACCTTGTGGCCGTGAAATCAGGGGTGTTGTACTTGGATATTGATATAGTAATAAAACTTTATGGAATCCAGCGTTGCGTGGGACTGGACGTAGGAGTAATCCGAACCAGTATAAAATCTGGTGTATTCTTTCCTTTTTTGCATTTTATTTTTGCTTATCTTTGTGTTTGTGTTTGATTATGTGTCTGTGATTATTTCTGTGGTGTGTGATTCATATAGTAGATCATATAAATTTTAGATTTTATTAAATTTCTCAAGAAACACTATTCCCCCCTCTAGTGTTAGTTTTGCCTTAGCGAGCCATTCCGCAATCCTTAACAATATAACCATTTAAGACCTCCCCCCCCCCCCCCGATGGACACCTCGTGTTACTATTTAGCTGATATTACGGTAGAACACCTATGTTGTTTAAGACTTCCCTTAGATAGTGGGTGAATTAAACTGCATGCTAGCCCAATGTATACTAACTATGTCCTTAGGTCGATGTTCGATGACGAATATTCTATCGATTAGAATACCATCGCGAAATGTAATAAACCGCAAGCGCATGGCATACACTTGTAGTATTAGCGAGTACGAGTTGATCCATAGGGAAAGAAGTAATTTTAATTATATTCAATCAAATTAAAATAAATTTTGCATTGATTTAATTAACAAAAACTAATTAAAACTATAAACTAAGTTGAGAGCTAAATATAAAATGAAAGAAATTTAGAAGCAACTTCACCGTTATGACCACATAAATCAACATGCAATGATTTCATGATCTCTCATTTGATCTTTTGTATAATTAATTAGTGCATTTATCATAAGGACGACCTAATTTGTCATTAGAGAACACACTTAAACTGTCAAACTCTAACACACTCTCTAATCCATAGTTATACATTCATGAAATGACAACAAAAGTGAAACTAAAATTTACTTTAAGCATATACTATTTACTATTAATTTAGTAACATAGAGTATCAAAGTTTGGATTTCAATCACATTTTAATTACCATATTCATATGTAAATGAAGAGGCAGTCTTGTGTTTATGTTGACTAAGCATATCCTATTTTGTTGTCAACAAACATAGACTATCAAAACCAAAACTCAAACAACAATGTAATTACTACTTCAATCATTCCATTAAGCATAAAAAGAGATCATAAAAAACAAAATATGTTGCATCTACATAATCAAGAGGCTTCATTACCCCTAAATCAAAGGGATTAGCCTCTCATGTTTGTTATTCTAACAACAAAAGTAGATTGCAACATAGAATAAAAACAAAAGAAAGAACTAAATAAAGGAAAATCTATTCTAATTGCATAAAATAGATCTAAGCTACTTGCATAAAAGAAAAGGACATGAAAATTAAAGACAACTAATTAAACTTGCATTAAAAGAAGAGATTATATAAAAGAAAATGGCAAAGAAGCCATGGAAGAAAAAGAGAGGTTTTGATTTGAGACTCCACTCTAAACTAAATAAACTCTAAGATGATTAACATGTACATAAGTGGGTTATTTATATATGAGTAAAACCCTAATTCAACATTTAGCGTGCTACCAAAAATGCCCTTTAGGAAGTATGGACACCAAGTAATCATTAAGCTTTAATTAATCCATCATCAAATTTGCATGAAGCTTTAACATCCACTTATTTGTCCATTAGCTTCAAAGTGTAGAATTATGTAAGTGGGAAGGTAGGTAGGGTCCTCCATGATCATTTATGAGAATTATTTCCTCTTCATTCCTTTGTATGCATATATATCTTTATGAAGTCCTCTTCTGCATGCATCAAATTTCTACAAAAACATGAAAAATGTCCAAGTAAAAATTCTCAAAATAACATAAGCAAAAAAATGACTATTATTTTTCTCCTATATAATGATGCATGCATGATTTTTTGAAATCAATTGAATTATGATTTAAACTTGATAAAATACCCACATATGACATTTATTTAAACTAAACAAGAATAAATATGTGAATATAAATGTGCATTTTTACGTGCACATTAAATACCCCTACACTTATCTTTTTATTCATCCTCGAATAAACTGAAAAACTAAGCAAAATCCGTTTTCGTAGGGAGCACGATTGCATTGAGCGTATGCAACAAGCCGTTAAACCTTTGGGCGTCTCCAGTAGGACTAGTGTTGTCTCGTGAGGGTTTTCAGTAGGTACTACCCACAAAATCCGAAAGTTAAATGCAAAAAGTATTTACAAAATGCAAGATTCGAAAATATTTACAAGATGAATGCAAGTTTTCAAAAAAAATACAAATGGGTAATTTACTTTTAAATATGACTCGAATGAGTTAAACACAAGTTTAGGTCGTCACTATGAAATTTAAGTCTGTTACTAATCAAAACTTCAAACAAAAGTCATGTTATCGTTACAAACTCCTCCAGCTTGGTCAGTTGTTTCGGTTGAAAACATAGTGCACATATGAAATGAATTCTAAAATCAATATCAATAATGGTAAAATGACATCTCAATTTCCTTTTGGTTAACAAGTTAGGTCGAATAAGTGAAGATAGTGCTTGGAATTCAAGTGCATACTCTCTTCTTGTTAAAAAATATTTACATTATTATTATTAACAAAACACCTAGGTATACCACCCTACATTGCATTACGACTTACGTGAGGGTCGGTAATCCTTAGGTGTCCAACTCATGAAATGAGATCAAGATATAACCAACGCATTACATTACGACTTGCGTGGGAGTTAGGAAAAAGTTTGGCGAATCTGCACACCAACGCTAGATGTACTAGCTTTGTTGGATACCCGGGATTATTATTATATATATTCTTCTTTTATTTTTTTATCTTTTATCTTTTTTTTTCTTTTTTTTCTATTTTTTTATAAGAGAGAGAGTTAAGTGAGAATATTTTAGCACAATTTCACTTAAAAGATCTAAAATGTTATCGCAAGTAGTCTAAATCAGCCATTCATTTAATCCGATTACAGTTTAGAAAACATTTCATAATCATCACCTATGAATCTCCTAATATACTAGTTACATCAAATTTGCTCATAATTCAAACTTTTCTTCCATTATCCATTAAGAGAAGTAAATTTCCAAAAAAAATTAATCGAACGACCCAAATTGCATGCTAACTCCATCATGTCTTATTTAAAAGTAAATAGAAGTGCGAAACTCTATCTTTTTTGCTAAGAAAAAGGAAAAAAACGCAAACTTAAACTTTGCAAAACAGAATGAAAAAAGACTCCCTCCCCCCCCCCCCACACACACACACACTTAAAAATAGACTGTGTCCCCACAGTCGTCAATCAGACATATCTTAGTGAAAAGGAAAGAAAATAATAGGGTAAGCGCGGCTTACCGGATAAGCATGCAGAAAATACGCAGTCGAATAGATGAACCAGTCCACAATGGATCAGCCTCATTAAGATTATGAGACACAACTTAAGCACAGAAAACCAAATCACAAAAAAAATTATATTATGTTTTAGACTTGGAAAAACAAATTTTGTTTTTTCAAAAGTTTGAGTTTCTAATTTTAAAATTTTAAGCTTACAATTGATCCTAAAATCGAATTGAAATTCTGTAGCAACTAAAGAGAGGTTAATGAGCTGGGGTTCAGTAAAAGTTTCAAAACCAAAGTTTGATTTGTTCAGATGATGTATAAATTGAGAGACGTGTGCATCATTCTCACCCCCACACCTATTTTGAGAAAAATTGTTCAGTTTTTCTTTGATATTTGAAATTTTGTTACTAAAGGTTCATTCGTAAACCTAAATTAAAACCAAACAAAAAAAATTCAATAAATTTTGAAATTGTGTTTTCTCAAATACTGTGTTATTCCAAAAGGAGTTCATATACTGTAGAAATTTATCATTAAAAAACAAGTGATCACGATGAGGTTCAGTTGAAACGATCAAGTCACAAGGAGTTTCAACAGTTTTAGAAATATTGTCATTGTGTTCAAGATCACATTCAGCAATTTTGTTGTTTTCAACCTCAAATTTCAAAGTTTTCAAATGTTTCATTTTCATTTTCAGACCCAACAACATTATCGTCAATCAGTTTAAGAAGTTTTCGCTTATTAAAGTCGTCCTCACTTAATAAACAGTTGTTACAAACTTCATCAATTCTTTTAGGTTGACAATCTAAATTGCTAAATTATCAAAATTTCAGAATCTGAGAGAGGAAGATCAAATTGAAGATTGACGTCTTCGTTTTCAAGAGAATTTGAATTCAAATCAATTACAGAGATTTCAACAATTAATATTTTTATCAACTTCAAAAGTTGTTAGTTGAAAATCATCAGTTGTGGGCAAAGGTGGATTATCGTTCAAATCACCACATATTGACACTTGATTTTGATGGTCATATCGTTTCAAGTATGTTTCAAACACCAAATCTATGTGATTATCAAAAATCTCGTTCATTTGCTCAACAAAATCAAACTTATAATTATTAACTCGAGAAGTTTCAATTTGAAAATGTTGAGAACAAGAATCGTTAATCGCACCATCATTGAAATTATTCCAATTGCCAAAATCATTTGATTTACATTTCCATTTTGAATCTGAAATTCAATTTGGAGACCGAATTGACAAGGGTTAAAATCAAAATCATTTGAATTTGAAAGCAAATTCAAATTTTGATTATTTCGAAAACTTTGTCTTGAATTGTTGCACAAGTATGAATTACACCATTCATTTATTCTTTGATTTCGTTGCGTGCTCATCTCAAGTAAAGAATCAATACTTGTTTCAACATTTGAGGGTTGGTCGTAATCTTGAAAATTTTGTGGCGCAAAATTAGGATTTTTTGAAAATTTTGAAAAGTTAATGGTGTAAAATCCAAATTGTTCATACAATAGTTGTTTTAAAATATCCTATGAATTTGGTGTAAAACTATATGGATTATATTGATCTTCACAACTACCGTAAATTTCATGAGGATAAGGAAATTGGGACATTTTCAAGAAGCTCTTAAAAAATATTTTAAAATTCACAACTTCGGATTATATGAATACAAGTCTACGCCAGGTTTGGACAGGAGTTATCAGTGTGCCACGAATCACCGTAGAAACACGACTGAAGGTTTAAGAACCTGTTTGAGTTCTAGACTATACTGTTCCTTAGACACCTAAGAGAGTATCAATCCCAATTGTCAATTTAACAAACATTTTGTCCTATGAGCTTTAGGGAATCCTAGATTTGATTTAAAATTAACTCATTTCAAAAACAAACTTTTCAATTTATCCCACGTTTGTTTTAAAATTTCCAACCACACACAAACATGCAAAATCATCAATAACGGAACAGTCATAGAATAATAAATTGCAGGAATAAATTTTTTACAAGCAAGCCGCGACACCTACACGAAATCTTTACAAGCAATTTTTCATATATTTTTCAAGCAGCAGCAGACCCTGTAGAGTTTAAAAAATTCTCATTTAGAACGGCAGTCCGTCCAGTGCAACTGAGTAGCATTAGCGCATTCAAACCCCACTTGGTGTGCAACCGCTCCAACAATTCAAATTCTGCAACCTAAAATGATTTTTATACTAGGATAAAATATAAAATAAAATGACTTTTTTTAAACAAAACAAAGGGCAAAAGGTATATATTTTTTAAAGGCAAAAAGAGCACACAAAATTAAAAAAAGGTACACGACGTTGATGGGCAAGGGGTAAAGGAAGGATGTTGCTTTGGGTTTGCATGATTGTGGAGTAGTGAAGATGTTTCAGGCTAACTCTAGGTGGAGCAATTGGATGGTAATGAGCGGTGAAATTTGTTTGTGAAGAGAAGATAAGTGGATGTTGTGATAGAGGTGAACCAAAGAAGGAAACTGCAAAGTGGAGAAGCAAAGAGAATGAATTTCTATTGTTTGCTATGAATGGAGGATTATAATGACCCGGGTTTTTGACGACTTTGGTTATCGCCATAAACTCAATGATGACTAACCAAACATCGAAAAATATCGATCATTAGTGAAAGAAATTAGAGGGTAAGGAAAGATAAGATAGAAACTTGGAATAGAAGAAGAAGAAGAACACAACATCAGAGTAACACGAATCTCACAGCGGAACGAACAACATATAATAGATAATATATCCTTGAAATAAAATCATTATATATATATACAATAATATTATCAGAGTACAACACTTACAACTCAGCGGAAATAACTATAGCTATATAATCTTGAAGCCTCCTGCTCCAAGCTCTTCCAGTATATCTGTAAATCCCGACTACTTGCCCGTACAAATTTAGGCACCCAAGAGTTTAAGGAAAACAAAACAAAATAAACTCCGAGTCAGTCATGGGACTGGTGTGAGTAAAACAGTTTAAAACAGTTCAAACAGGTAAACGATATCTCATAAGACCACGCCGTATAACGGAACGGATTTTTCCCTTATGAGAATCCAAATTATCTTTATATCAAAAACCTTTTGATATTATAATAATGTCTATCAAACACAATATAATAATCATCTAGCAGAAACGCTTTCATCTCACGTTCTACATATATAGTATACAATCAAAACCGCAAGCACGTATTGGGTAATTGATTTCCAACTATGACAAGGTATGGAACCACCTTTCGCTAGTGTACCTCTAGAAAGGAATACACTGGGTTCAACAAGAACATCTTGCAACCCGGCCACACATGACTGACCACTCATTTCGCTTGAGTGTATCGAATGTATATCACCAACGGTTGGGATCAGCAACCATTTCCCGAATGGGACAGCATCAACAATAGATTTTTAGAAGTAAATGAAACTCTAGATCAGGTGATTATACACCCTACTTCGGTGCGACCGACTTAGCCATGCTGCCTGCCCGATTTCTGTCATTTACCGGTTGTGAGGCTAGAAGATACGCTTTATCATCACACCAGATTCACTTTCAATGTCACATCGTCAAATCCATCGAATTACCGATTGACGTCCTCAACCATTCATTATGTGTTAGCTAAAAGAAGTTTCCTTCTCCGCTTCCACTCTTGGTACAGTTGGAGAAATCAATATACGTAATCATCTGGAAATACTCTGTCAAACATCTGTCCATACAAGTCATCCAGGAACAGGATGAACCGATGGCACTATTCTGTAAACAGGATAGCCCTTGCATAACTCCGTCTTCAATTTCCTTTGGCATATATGATTCGCAACGCTTATGCCAATACATAGTGGTTCTTTGGATAATAATCCAACCGGTCTCTCCATATTAACAACGTTAAAATGGTCAAAACTTCGATAGTCTGTGATTTAACTATCGAAGAAAAACAAGTGTGCAAACAACGATATTATTTCCAAATGGAAATTTATATCAATCAAACATCATTTAACATTTATCTCTTTATTTAATTAATTTACTTATCTCCTGCTTCCCTATATTCAATATTTCTTATTTTCTAAATTTGGAAGATATACGTTATTAACAATGGAAAACATTTCCATTTCTTGTTTTATTTATTAGAAAACATTTCTGGTTTTTTATTTGGAAAACATTTCCAAAGCTTCTTCATTGGACTTAGACAGATGTTTAAACAAACTATCGCGATGCCAACTCAAACCATTTCCTTTAATTACTAAATTCACTTAACCATCCTTTACTATCGAACCTTAACCATTCCTTAGTTAAAAATGAAGTCAATCAAGTTAGGGTAATACTACCTCTCAGACCTTAACTGAACAACGTTTCTAACCTTGAAATAGACAAAGTTCACCTTTTAAATTCTTTAACAAACTTCCTTACTTAACCTTTCTTTCGAATAACTATATTCGATTAACTCTATTCGATTAACTCCTTTTTTTAACTCTATTCACTTAACTCCTGTCGAATAAACTATATTCGATAACTCCTCTAACTCTATTCGAATAAACTATATTCGATTAACTCCTCTAATTCCATTCGAATAAACTATATTCGATTTATTCCTTTAACTCCATTTAACTCTATTCGAATAACTAAATTCGATTAACTCCCTTTTAACTCTTCTTCGAATAACTAATATTCGATAACTCCTTTTACTTTATTCGAATTACTAATATTCGATTAACTCGATTGATTCTATTCGAATAAACTATATTTGATTAACTCCTTTAATTTAACTCTATTCGATAAATTCTAACTGGTTAACTCTTATTCGAATAACAAATATTCGATTAACTCTATTCAGCTAACTCGACTCGACTAACCCCTTTTCGAATAACATATTCGATTTACTAACTTTCGAATACCTTATTCGATTGACTCCCTTCGAATACCATATTCGATTTAACTCTATTCGAATAACTAAATTTGATTAACTCCTTTTCGAATAAACTATTCATTTATAAAGATTTAATTTTAGTAACGGTTCTTCAGTTTACAAATGATTTCCTTTTTAGTAACGTTTTCCTTTTATAACATCCCATTCGGTTATAAACAAATTTCCTTTTTATAACTCTATTTATTTCTAAATATTTCCTTTCTAATTCTATTTGTAAATGGTTTTACAAATATCTCCTTTTCGATTTCATTTGTAAAGGTTTTACAAATATTCCTCTTTCGACTCCATTTGTAAATGGTTTACAAACCTTTCTCGTTCTAATCTATTTGCAAATGGTTTGTAAATAATTCCTTTAGGGTTTCATTCTAAGTATTTTCTATTTATAAATAATCCATTTATAAATAAATTTCTATTTATAAATATTCCATTTATAAATAAATCTCCTTTAGTTGTTATGAATATTATCTCTTTTATAAAATCCTTTGATTTTATAATTAATCTATTTTCAATATTCATTTTGAAAATTCCCTTTTCACCATTCCGGTATGTTATGGTATTTAACACATCAAATCACGATGACCAATATCGTCCAAACACATATAATCAACCACAGATTATAAATCACATCATATATCACAATATATGAAAAACAGTAAAATAAATGTTGAGGAACCCAGTTGGGTTCCTCCAACCTGTTTCCCTGCATCACAGATGTTAAACAATATAGATAACATCACTTTCAGTTCCATATGAAATATTCTGTTAAACAGAATCAATATAGAAATTCAACTAACTGACTAGCAGTTCAATCAAACAGTCAACACATAGTCAATCAGCCAATATTTAATAGTTCTAAAAATACAACATGAAATTATAAACTGTTTAGAGTTAGTGAGGTTTACTCACATTGGACGATCATCGTTAAAAACGATTAACTGTCTTTGATTCAGACGGACAATTTATTTTACAATAAATTGTAACGAGCTTTGATTCACTCCCCGTCAGCTTCATTGTGAAGCTCACGTCTATACGATCCTGTCGGATCTTGTTTCGCTGAATTCCGTTGACATATGAATAAGATACGTTAAATTAAAGTAAATAAATTCTTTTTATTTGAATTTAAATTAAACTTAACTCTAAAGTGGGCTTTACCCATTTGGTTCCGACCCAATGCCATTTTCCATTTACCAGACCCACTGACTATCCTTCCTTCCCCAATTAAATCGATTTCCTGGAACCGCTATTCGAACCCGAATACTTCCCATTTACCGCCCCTTTGACCCACGACCATCCTCCCTCCGTTCATCATACGCCACCACCGACGCCACCCAATCACCTTGGAAATCTCCACCTAACAGTACCCTTAAAGCTCAACTCAAAGTACCCCTGAAACCCGACCTCCTGCCTGCCCTGGACGTCGCAGTCCATCTCCGGTGACCGGACTTTGCTTTGCCACCCCCAAATCACTTCTTCGGCTACCACAAGTACAACCATGCCATCCATTTCGCCCCCAGCTTCACCAAATTAACTTCGAACCCAACCCTAACCACCCATACGCGAAAACCAGTGAACCAAAATGGGTATCGAACCCTTCAAATGCTATCTCAAAATGAAGAGAACTACTTCGGCATCTCCAATATATTTGTATGGATATTTATGAGATTTTCTAGGAATTTTTTTTTTATTTTCAAGAGGATGTTTTACTGTTTATAATTTCTGCCGAGGTTACGGCGCTTGGAGGATGAAATTAGGGTTAGAATTTTTTTTAAGGATTATTTATAGAAGATTTTTAATATTTTTATATTAAATTTTATATTTCTTTTATTCGAACGCTGTTTGTGTGTGCTGTTTAAAAATCCCTGTGATCATATACAATACCCAAAAATCACGAAACTGGACATGGAGCTACAGTTTGACATTACGGTCCCAACGAAACTGGTTTCGTCGAATTCCGACTTCGTATGCTCCCACAACATATTTTTAACCATCAAAATACTGACTTTTTTCACATTAAAATCCCGTACGACCACATACTGCCTCTAGAAATCACGAAACTGGAAATCTAACAACTATTTGACATTGCGGATCCAACAAAATTAGTTTCGTTGAATTCCGACTTCGTTTGCAAAACCGACTATTTTTAAAGCTCTGAATGACCCATTTAAATATATAAATATATTTAAATATAATTAAATAAAATATTAATAAATTAATATTATCGTATATATTCACAGTGGAATACCATACAGCTCTAGAATATTCCTATATGAATTTCTAACTTGATATTTCAAATCTGGGTCAACCCGATATTCGATTTATATTGAAATCCCCTTTTAAAATATAAATAATTCCTTTATAAATTTCAAAGGAATTCCACAGCGACTTTTCTGAAATTTGATTTGGACGTGAATCAAAATATACACGACGATATCCCGATTTACGAATTTCAAAGGAATTCCACAGCTCCACACGTTTCTTGTTTCACAGAAATCCAGCTTAAAACGAATCCTGTACATTCAGTTGAAGTTCGAATCGCCAATTTACGAACTGCAGCGCCATTTCAAGCTCGATTTTAATTATATTATAATTCTATGTTCAAACTGTCGTTTATATAATATATTCGTTATTCAAATTCAATTCAAAACTGAATTAAATATCACAGATGATCCAGTTCACACAATATCGCCATTTCAGCCAATTCTGATTATTTAAGAATTAAATATATTATTTAATTTATTATTTTAATTAAATATTCATCAGGATTTAATTATACGACCATTTAATTCACTAAACCACCATTTATATAATTAAATAAATTAATTATAATACCTCTGCCTATGCGGGTCATTACAATCTTTCCCACTTAAAATAATTTGTCCTCGAAATTGCTAAAAGGTAGAGGACGACCCTATCGACTGATTAGAACATATTTGTTCACTTCTTAATTTCAGTTTTAACTGAACCAATTTAATTTCAATTAAATTATTAATTAATTAATTCTTATCATCGAAAATTTCCAAAAATCCTGAAAAATTTCTAACGCCTTAACTCTTTGAAAAATTTCGCCAGCACCTCCTTTGTACTGGTCAATCGGTCAAACTCCAACTTGCCTCTCTAGGCCATCTCCAACCCAAAAGAAAACCAAACAGCCAGGTGGCTTGCCAATTCGGCTCATAAATCTTATACCCAATAAAAATATAAACTTGTACCTTTTGTCAGGCATAACAACTCTATCGCTTTCATATGCTATCAACTCAGCATATACCAAAGTTATCCCAATCACAATTCTGAAATCACTTTTATCTCCAACACAACCATCCGCTTATATCCGAGCTAAATATCATTTCAACTCGAGTTTCTTCTTGATTCCCAACTCTTAACTTGATTATCACATTACACTTCAAATTTGAATCTCATAATCCAATTTGTCTTGATATCATTCTAATTCAAACTCAGTTACCACTTTATTGGCTTTACTTTTAATTCAAATTTGCTTTCACAAATTTCTATTAAATTTGTTTTTAATTCCAACAGTCTTTCCTTGGGAGTTTTTCAAACAGTTTACTCTTTTCAAAAATCAAATTTTCCTTTTGAACATGTCACTGAGCCCTTAATTAATATTCCATTAGTTAAATCACTTCTCTATTTCTTTATCAATATTTGTTAACCAAATATTTTCAATAACCATATTGGCCTTTATGTTATTTGGAAAACATTTCCGAATATCGCCTTCCTTTATTCTCTAAACTTTAGAAAATATATGCTATTTATAATTGGAAAATATTCCAATTACTTATCTCCTTTCCGATTTCGTTTATTTCTGTACTTAGGAAATATTCTTTATTATATTTCCAAGCTTACACTTATTTGGGTTAAAACGGATGTTGTGTAAAACATCGTTACGACAACCCAAATACTATATTCAACTAACTCTTATTCAACATTGATCTTCGAGCCTGAAATCTTACTATTTATTTGTTAATAATGAAATCAATCAAGTTGGGGTATAACTACCTCTCAAACCTTGACTGAATAACATTTATAACGTCAAAACAAATATGACTACCTACTCGAATAATCAATACCATACAACTACTTATTCACTTTTAAACACGTATACGCTTCCTCTTTTATTCTTACTAGATTTTATTCTTAGTCTTCCTTTTTGATTTTACTATTATATTTCTAAGTTCGTTCCCTTATCGACTTCTATATATATATATCGATACGTTGATTTCTAGCTATCAAATTATCTTAAAAATATTATAACTCCTTAAATTCCCGGAAAAATTCGCCATAACCTCCTTTGTACCAGGAGCATCGGGATATTTCAAATAGCCTCCCATGGCCCTCACCAATCCAAAAGAAAAAGCCAAGCGGCTAGCCGATACGGCGCATAAAACCTCATATATGAATTAAATACATACCTTTTCGTCGAGCATTCTATTTATATACCTTCATACCTTATCCATACTTATCTCATGTACATTTATACCTGCCCAATATGTTTTAACTATACCTGATCGTTTTAACTCAATTCGTTAATTAATTTGTTAATTAACTCTTTAGTCTTTTTCACTTTTATATTTGAACATGACATGTTCAAATATATTTTAACTTGCTTATTAACTAATTTGAATCCAAATTTCAAATTTAAGTTCTATATTCGATTTCGAATATCTATTTACAAATCCAATTCACCTTTCAAAGTTCAACTTCAAATTCAAAACTCGATTAACTAATTCCTCTTTGACTTAGTTAATTCTATTTAATTTCTATTCAAATTTTATATCACTTCTATTATTCAAATCTATAGTTTAAATTCCATTTGAATTCTATATCAAAATTCTATATATCAAATTCTATAGTTTAAATTCCATTTGAATTTCTATATTCAAATTCCATTTGAATTTCTATATTCAAATTCTATATCACTTCCATTGAATCTCGTATATTCAAACTCCCTTTGAATTTCTATATTCAATTTCTATTTCAATTCCATTGAATTTCATATATTCAAACTCCCTTTGAATTTCTATATTCAATTCTATTTGAATTCTCTTTATTCAAATTCTATATATCAAATTCTATATTTGAATTCCGTTGGAATTCTATATTCAAATTCCATATTTTAATTCCATATTTTAATTTCATTTGAATTTCTATATTCAAATTCTATTTCAAACTTTCTTTATTCATTCTTTATTATAAATCCCATTTTGAAATTCAACACAACTTGTCTTTCCCAAAACAATTTCAAAACAGTATCTCTGGTAGTAATTCGTCACTTACAACTCGAAAATGAATACTGATGATGCGGCTGTCATCATCAAAATATATTTTCCAGCGATCGAAGTGAGTTCAATACTATAAAACCATTTCTAAACATTTCCACTTTGAAATTCATTTCAAAATATAATTCACACTGCTTTTACAACAATTTAAAATCTCCCAGGATCTTAAATTTTCCTTATTTTTAATCCAAATCCATTTACAAACACTTATCCAATTTTCCAGAATTTTAATTCAATTTCTGGTTTAAATTTCAGATTTAGCTCATCTGATTTCACGTATTTCACTTATATGGATTCTGATTGGTTATTTACATAACCATTTAATTTATAATCTTACTCGATTATAACAACAATCAATATATCCTATATTATAATTTTGATATATATATATATATCTTCTCTATATCAAGACATACCTTGGGTAAACTTATTTTAATTTACCCTCTTTTCAAAACATATCGTGTCGACCCATCGTATTCGAGTGTTTAGTAACTCCTACCGATACAGTGGATCAAACTGATCGACCAGAACCCATAAACAACTCAACTAATAAATCTCCACAATATAAAACAAATTTTTATATCAATAACAAATACGTTCACTCGTATATATACACTCAACTCAATCTAGGGTATTATTAACCCCATCTCTACTGAGTCACGCCACAGAGCCAAGGTAATTCACTTAACCTTAAGCTCTGATACCAACTGTAATGACTCGGGTTTCTGACGACTTTGGTTATCGCCATAAACTCAATGATGACTAACCAAACATCGAAAAATACCGGTCATTAACGAAAGAAATTAGAGGGTAAGGAAAGATAAGATAGAAACTTAGAATAGAAGAAGAAGAACACAACATCAGAGTAACACGAATCTCACAGCGGAACGAACAACATATAATAGATAATATATCCTAGAAATAAAACCATTATATGTATATAATAACATTATCAGAGTACAACACTTACAACTCAGCGGAAATAGCTATAGCTATATAATCCTGAAGCCTCCTGCTCCAAGCTCTTCCAGTATATCTGTAAATCCCGACTACTTGACTGCCCGTACAAATTTAGGCACCCAAGAGTTTAAGGAAAACAAAACAAAATAAACTCTGGGTCAGTCATGGGACTGGTGTGAGTAAAACAGTTTAAAACAGTTCAAACAAGTAAACGATATCTCATAAGACCACGCCGTATAACGGAAGGGGGTTTTCCTTTATGAGAATCCAAATTATCTTTATATCAAAAACCTTTTGATATTATAATAATGTCTATCAAACACAATATAATAATCATCTAGCAGAAACGCTTTCATCTCACGTTCTACATATATAGTATACAATCAAAACCGCAAGCACGTATTGGGTAATGGATTTCCAACTATGACAAGGTATGGAACCACCTTTCGCTAGTGTACCTCTAGAAAGGAATACACTGGGTTCAACAAGAACATCTTGCAACCCGGCCACGCATGACCGAACACTCATTTCGCTTGAGTGTATCGAATGTATATCACCAACGGTTGGGATCAGCAACCGTTTCCCGAATGGGACAGCATCAACAATAGATTTTTAGAAGTAAATGAAACTCTAGATCAGATGATTATACACCCTACTTCGGTGCGACCGACTTAGCCATGTTGCCTGCCCGATTTCTGTCATTTACCGGTTGTGAGGCTAAAAGCTACGCTTTATCATCACACCAGATTCACTTTGAATGTCACATCAACAAATCCATCAAATCACCGATTGACGTCCTCAACCATACATTATGTGTTAGCTAAAAGAAGTTTCCTTCTCCGCTTCCACTCTTGGTACAGTTGGAGAAATCAATATACGTGATCGTCTGGAAATACTCTATCAGACATCTGTCCATACAAGTCATCCAGGAACAGGATGAACCGACTATTCTGTAAACAGGATAGCCCTCGCATAACTCCGTCTTCAATTTCCTTTGGCATATATGATTCGCAACGCTTATGCCAATACAGAGGGGTTCTTTGGATAATAATCCAACCGGTCTCTCCATATTAACAACGTTAAAATGGTCAAAACTTCGATATTCTGTGATTTAACTATCGAAGAAAAACAGGTGTGCAAACAACGATATTATTTCCAAATGAAAATTTATATCGATCAAACATCATTTAACATTTATCTCTTTATTTCATTAATTTACTTATCTCCTGTTTCCCTATATTCAATATTTCTTATTTTCTAAATTTGGAAAATATACGATATTAACAATGGAAAACATTTCCATTTCTTGTTTTCTTTATTAGAAAACATTTCTGGTTTCTTATTTGGAAAACATTTCCAAAGCTTCTTCATTGGACTTAGACAGATGTTTAAACAAACTATCGCGATGCCAATTCAAAGCATATCCTTTAATTACTAAATTCACTTAACCATCCTTTACTATCGAACCTTAACCATTCCTTAGTTAAAAATGAAGTCAATCAAGTTGGGGTAATACTACCTCTCAGACCTTAACTGAACAACGTTTCTAACCTTGAAATAGACAAAGTTCACCTTTTAAATTCTTTAACAAACTTCCTTACTTAACCTTTCTTTCGAGTAACTATATTCGATTAACTCTATTTGATTAACTCCTTTTTATTAACTCTATTCACTTAACTCCTGTCGAATAAATTATATTCGATAACTCCTCTAACTCTATTCGAATAAACTATATTCAATTAACTCCTCTAATTCCATTCAAATAAACTATATACGATTTATTCCTTTAACTCCATTTAACTCTATTCGAATAACTAAATTCGATTAACTCCCTTTTAACTCTTCTTCGAATAACTAATATTCGATAACTCCTTTTACTTTATTCGAATTACTAATATTCGATTAACTCGATTGATTCTATTCGAATAAACTATATTCGATTAACTCCTTTACTTTAACTCTATTAGATAAATTCTAACTGGTTAACTCTTATTCGAATAACAAATATTCGATTAACTCTATTCAACTAACTTGACTCGACTAACCCCTTTTCGAATAACATATTCGATTTACTAACTTTCGAATACCTTATTCGATTGACTCCCTTCGAATACCATATTCGATTTAACTATATTTGAATAGCTAAATTCGATTAACTCCTTTTCGAATAAACTATTCATTTATAAAGATTTACTTTTAGTAACGGTTCTTCACTTTACAAATGATTTCCTTTTTAGTAACGTTTTCCTTTTACAACATCCTATTCGGTTATAAACAAATTTCCTTTTTATAACTCTATTTATTTCTAAATATTTCCTTTCTAATTCTATTTGTAAATGGTTTTACAAATATCACCTTTTCGATTTCATTTGTAAAGATTTTACAAATATTCCTCTTTCGATTCCATTTGTAAATGGTTTACAAACCTTTCTCGTTCTAATCTATTTGCAAATGGTTTGCAAATAATTCCTTTAGGGTTTCATTCTTAGTATTTTCTATTTATAAATAATCCATTTATAAATAAATTTCTATTTATAAATATTCCATTTGTAAATAATTCCTTTTATAAAATCTCCTTTGATTGTTATAAATATTATCTCTTTTATAAAATCCTTTGATTTTATAATTAATCTATTTTCAATATTCATTTTGAAAATTCCCTTTTCACCATTCCGGTATGTTATGGTATTTAACACATCAAATCACGATGACCAATATCGTCCAAACACATATAATCAACCGCATATTATAAATCACATCATATATCACAATATATGAAAAACAGTAAAATAAATGTTGAGGAACCCAGTTGGGTTCCTCTAACCTGTTTCCCTGCATCACAGATGTTAAACAATATATAACATCACTTTCAGTTCCATATGATATATTCTGTTAAACATAATCAATATAGAAATTCAACTAACTGACTTGCAGTTCAATCAAACAGTCAACACACAGTCAATCAGCCAATATTTAATAGTTCTAAAAATACAACATGAAATTATAAACTGTTTAGAGTTAGTGAGGTTTACTCGCATTGGACGATCATCGTTAAAAACGATTAACTGTCTTTGATTCAGACGGAAAATTTATTTTACAATAAATTGCAACGAGCTTCGATTCACTCCCCGTCAGCTTCATTGTGAAGCTCCCGTCTATACCATCCTGTTGGATCTTGTTTCGCTGAATTCCGTTGACATATGAATAAGATACGTTAAATTAAAGTAATCATTCTTTTTATTTGAATTTAAATTAAACTTAACTCTAAAGTGGGCTTTACCCATTTGGTTCCGGCCCAATGCCCTTTTCCATTTACCAAACCCGTTGACTACCCCTCCTTCCCTAATTAAATCGATTTCCTGGAACCGCTATTCGAACCGAAATACTTCCCATTTACCGCCCCTATGACCCACGACCGTCCTCCCTCCGTTCGTCATACGCCACCACAAACGCCACCATTCCAATCACCTTGCAAATCTCCACCTAACAGTACCCTAAAAGCTCAACTCAACGTACCCCTAAAACCCGACCTCATGCCTGCCCTGGACGTTGCAGTCCATCTCCGGTGACCGGACTTTGCTTTGCCACCCCCAAATCGCTTCTTCGGCTACCACAAGTACAACCATGCCATCCATTTCGCCCCCAGCTTCACCAAATTAACTTCGAACCCAACCCTAACCACCCATTCGCGAAAACCAGTGAACCAAAATGGGTATCGAACCCTTCAAATGCTATCTCAAAATGAAGAGAACTACTTCGGCATCTCTAATATATTTGTATGGATATTTATGAGATTTTCTAGGAATTGTTTTTATTTTATTTTATTTTCAAGAGGATGTTTTACTGTTTATAATTTCTGCCGAGGTAACGGCGCTTGGAGGATGAAATTACGGTTAGAATTTTTTTTAAGGATTATTTATAGAAGATTTTTAATATTTTTATATTGAATTTTATATTTCTTTTATTCGAACGCTGTTTGTATGTGTTATTTAAAAACCCCTGTGATCCAATACCCAAAAATCACGACACTAGACATGCAGCTACAGTTTGACATTACGGTCTCAACGAAACTGGTTTCGTCGAATTCCAACTTCGTATGCTCTCACAGCGTATTTTTAACCGTCAAAATACTGACTATTTTTCACATTAAAATCCCGTACGGCCACATACTGCCTCTAAAAATCACAAAACTTGAAATCTAACAACTATTTGACATTGCGGATCCAACAAAATTAGTTTCGTTGAATTCCGATTTCGTTTCCAAAACCGGCTATTTTTAAAGCTCTGAATGACCCATTTAAATATATAAATATATTTAAATATAATTAAATAAAATATTAATAAATTAATATTATCGTATATATTCACAGTGGAATACCATACAGCTCTAGAATATTCCTATATGAATTTCTAACTTGATATTTCAAATCTGGGTCAACCCGATATTCGATTTATATTGAAATCACCTTTTAAAATATAGATAATCCCTTTATAAATTTCAAAGGAATTCCACAGCGACTTTTCTGAAATTTGATTTGAACGTGAATCAAAATATACACGACGAAATCCTGATTTTTCTCTTCCACTAGAAAGATATACTCCACCAGCTCCACAGGTTTCTTGTTTCACAGAAATCCGGCTTAAAACGAATCATGTACATTCAGTTGAAGTTCGAATCGCCGATTTACGAACTGCAATGCCATTTCAAGCTCGATTTTAATTATATTATAATTCTATGCTCAAACTGTCGTTTATATAATATATTTGCTATTCAAATTCAATTCTAAACTGAATTAAATATCACAGATGATCCAGTTCACACCATATCGCCATTTCAGGCAATTCTGATTATTTCAGAATTAAATATATTATTTAATTTATTATTTTAATTAAATATTCATCATTATTTAATTCTACGACCATTTAATTCGCTAAACCACCATTTATATAATTAAATAAATTAATTATAATACTTCTGCCAATGCGGGTGATTACAAGGATAGTGAAGTATTACATGGCAAGAAGTTACTCAAGCAAGGAGGAAGAGCTAGTTGAAGGTGATGGGTATATGTAGAAGAGTCGACAAGAATAGAAGAAAAATATAGAAAGGAATTGAAAAAAGGAGCTGTTGAAAAAGTGGAAACAAATTGTAAACGAAATCGGAAAGAAATTAAAAAAATGCAAGTTTTTTTATTGTAAAGAAAGCAAGAATTTGTACAAAGAGGGGAAAGAAATAGACGAGAAAAAGGGAAACAAAAAGAAATTGCGCAAAAAATGGCAAGATTTTTTTTTAAAAAAAAAAATCTTGTAAAAGAAAAAAAGGAAAAGAAATTTGGAAATTTGGAAAGAACTTTTTTTGTAAGAAAATTTGTAGAAAATTTGGAAAGAACTTTTTTTTGTAAGAATGGTGAGAAGGAAAGAAATTTGTATAAAATTGGAAAGAAATAAATGAAAGAAAGGGAAAGAAATTGTATTGAAAACAGGAAAGAAATTGAAAACAAAGGCAAGTGTTTTTTTTTTCTTGTCCTTGAGATTATGGTATCAATCAATTAAACAAGAATTTTCTTTATATATATACAATAAAATAGAAGGAAAAATAAATAAAACAAACACTTTTTTCTTTCTAAGAAGAACATCAAAATTAATCCAACAAAGAAAATCAAAATTAATTAACTTCCCCCGGCAACGACACCAAAAACTTGTTCGACGACGGATATTCTATCAATTAGAAAACCATCGCGAAGTGTAATAAACCGCAAGCGAACGGCGTACACTTGTAGTACGTTAGCAAGTACGAGTTGATCCACAGAGAAAGAAATAATTTTAATTATATTCAATCTAATTAAAACAAACTTTGGATTGATTTAATTAACAAAAACTAATTAACACTATAAACTAAGTTGAGAGCTAAATATGAAATGAAAGCAATTTACAGGTAACTTCACATTTATGACCACATAAATCGACATACAATGATTTCATGATCTCTCATTTGATCTTGTGTGTAATTAGTTAGTGCGTTTATCATTAGCACGGCCTAATGTGTCATTAGAGAACACTTTTAAATCGTCAAACTCTAACACACTCTCTAATCCTCAATTATACCTTCGTGAAATGACAACAAAAGTGAAACTAAATTTTACTTTAAGCATATTCTATTTACTATTAATTTAGTAACATAGAGTATCAAATTTTGAATTCAGTCATACTTTAGTTACCATATTCATGTGTAGATGAAGAGGCAATCAACAAACATAGACTATCAAAACCAAAACTCAAACAACAATGCAATTACTACTTCAATCATTCCATTAAGCATAAAAGAGATCATAAAAACAAAAATATGTTGCATCTACATAATCAAGAGGGCTTCATTACTACTAAATCAAAGGGATTAACCTCTCATGTTTGTTATTCTAACAACAAAAGTAGATTGCAACATAGAACAGAAACAAAAGAAAAGGGAACTAAATAAAGGAAAATCTATTCTAATTGCATAAAATAGATCTAAGATACTTGCATAAAACAAAAGAACATGTAAATAAAAAGACAACTAATTAAACTTGCATTAAAAGGAGAGATTATATAAAAGAATATGGCTAAGAAGCCATCGAAGAAAAAGAGAGGTTTTGATTTGAGCCTCCACTCTAGTAAACTCCAAGATGATTAACATGTATACAAGTGAGTTATTTATACATGAGTAAAACCCTAATTCAACATTTAGCGTGCTACCAAAAATGCCCTTTAGGAAGTATGGCCACCAAGTAATCATTAAGCTTTAATTAATCCATCATCAAATTTGCATGAAGCTTTAACATCCACTTATTTGTCCATTAGCTTCAGAGTGTAGAATTATGTAAGTGGGAAGGTAGGTGGGGTCCTCCATGATCATGTATGAAAATTATTTCCTCTTCATTCCTTTGTATGCATATATATATATATATATATATATATATATATCTTTATGAAGTCTTCTTCTACATGCATCATATTTTTACAAAAACATGATAAATGTTCTAGTAAAAATTCTCAAAATAACATAAACACAAAAATGAACATTTTCCCCCTATATGATGATGAATGCATGATATTTTGAAATCAATTGAATTATTGTTTAAACATGATAAATACCCACATATGACATTTATTTAAACTAAACAAGAATAAATATGTGAATATAAACGTGCAATTTTACGTGCACATCAGTTGATCCTCTCAAAGCTCCTAGAGGAAGTGGGCATTCCGGTAAACTACCCTACTATGTTATCGCCATGTTTAAACCACTTTGAGAAAAGGAGGACCCATAGACCTACTTCAAATCCAATAAGGGAGGGTCCCATGACTTTGGCCTATATCCGAGGAATAAACCTTCGGAATGGTCCTAATTCTAACTACTTAAGACCCAAACTAGATAAGAAGAGAGTCAACCACTTAAAACCTTCTCAAGGTGTAGTAAACCTACCTATTCACACACATAATAGGTATATATATACACACACACACACACAGATAGAGATACATACACACACATGCACTAGACCTCTCACATTAAACCATCTACCTATGGATGCTGGATATGTCGGACGATTCTTGGCAGACTTCTACTACAAGTAGGATTAACGTCGAGTCATAATGTACTAATTTAAATGGCCCATGACATCTAGACCTCTCACATTAGCCACTCATTTTTTGTCGCTGGATTTGTCGGTCGGTTCCGCGAAGACTTCTACCACAAATGGCAAGTAACCTCATGTCTATGTGTCATTATTTAATATATATATATATATATATATATATATATGTCATTTATACACACGCACAAACAACAATTTAAATAAGGACATTTCAAATTCAAACCTAATCATAATTGCATTTATTACGTCGTTATTACGCTATTACATTAATTATGCTATATAAATAGAATATTAGTACATATAAATAACGCTAATTTTCGTATGAATGAAGGAACGTTTTAGCGAGGTGAAATTGTCAAATTGATCTATATTCAAGGCCTACAAGTTAATTCCCACATCATACCACTAGATACATGGCATAATGGCATGATTACAGATAGCAGTATTGTGAAAAATACAACATACAATCAAAACTTGCATCCTATGCTTGTCAGAATAATTCTAGTAATGAATCAAGAACAAGGTGTAAATTTCCGACATCATATATATATATATATATGTATATATATATATATATACACACACACATACATACATACACACTCACACACATGTATATATATAGACCTTTATTATCTAATTTACCCCTTTACGTTGTACATAAAAACGTTGATATTTGATTTGTTTTAAATCTGAATACGTCTATCCATTTACAACGGAAATCCAAACCTATTCCAATAGTAAAACTGAATCAAATCTATACTTTTTTACATCACAAACAAAATTTTGATAAAAATGATAAATCAAATAAAGGTAAATCACCCAAATATTCTTCATCCACTAATAAAACAAATTCACAAACCCAATATAAATGTATAATTCATGTGATACATATATATATATATATAAATATATATATGTATATGAGATTTGGGGGTTTTACAATATGATATTATCGTTATTCCAAATCTCCCTAGGCATACTAATTCATATGATAATCTACAAATGTAGAATATACCTAAACAATTACTATTTCCACTCACAATGATTGGAAATGCCATAGATCTAACAATGGCTGCCTATTTTATACGAACTCCATTGCCTAGAAATATATATATATAAGAATTGAATAATTAGAGTTCTTATGTATAAAAATCTTGTGATTCCAGATCTATATTTTAATTCAAATCCTATAAGAAAAGGAGATTAGAAAAAGAAGAATAGATTTTAATAGAAGAAGAAAACCTATATCGAATTCCTCTGGAATCAATGGTAGAGTAAGGAAAAGAAAGAGAGAGTGGTTAGGTTTAGGTCTAGAGTCTATGGTGTTATTTGTAGTTGTGTGTGCAAATAAGAATCGTATGATTATTAAGATTTAATTCTAGTTGTTAAATCTTAAATTAACCCCAAAACCTAACTCAAACCCGGCCTTTCTGGGCATATGCTGCGCTAGGCGGTTGACACCACTCAGGAGAGGGGGTCGACCCCTTGGTCGCAGTTTTGCCTAGTAAACGTAAGTGGGGCTGGAAAGATTTTAATTATATAACGTTAATCGATTTAGTTTACTTCCTTCCTTATAAACATTATTCTTGTCCCCTTGTCTGTCTCTTTGTTTGAAATTCAAATCCACCTAAGGGAATGTTATTATTATCGTTTATATATATATATATATATATATACACACACACATATATTAATTCAATTATATATATATATATACGTATTTACCGTATGATTTCATTAAATTGTAATTTCTTCATACGGACACCGTTTTCAATATATTATATATGAAAACGTATCAGAATTTTGCCATGAACATAAGTAAAATATTTTCGTGTTAAAATTCTTAATGCTGCAAAATTTCGTTTTTCAGCTCGCTTGCATTTTGCTACTTTATTGTATATTTTCATTATTTATTCTTAATTAGTTTTAGGTACATTTTTACGGGGTGTTACAAAACTGATACCCGCATTACATAATTCTGATATTCACTGATATAAAACTAATACCGAGGAACTACTACTATATTAAAACAAAAAAAATTACATATACACTGCAAAAACTATTTATATCATGGATTGTTCAATTAAATAAAGAATCGATTTCATTTAAAAGATTATGACAAATGCAAGAGTACAAATTATATAATAACAACAGTTCCAAAATTTAAAATAAGGTTACTCTTTAATTATATCAAACTGATACTAAGAAAATAAAAATCCATACCTAATAAACTGGAATGAAGCAAAAGTAAAACAACAATACAAACTCATTGAACCTAAACTAAATAATGTAACAAAAGGGGTAAAAAAAAAATACAAAACAATAGTAGAATCATATATATTAAAAAAGAAATATTTCTTCATCAATAAAAACAAACCTGCTTGTATTGGCACAAGAAGCCATTAATCACTCAATGAAACAAACCACATGGTAGTATTATTTCAAAGTAAAGTACAACGTTGATGATCGAAAAAAAATAAACAAACGAATGCGCAAAAATTAACCTGATTGTTAGTCGAGATCGTTAATTTGATGTCCAACTTGGAGATCGACAGTGAGAATGAATAATACCAACAAACGAAAACTAAATTGAAGACGAAAAGGAGTTCATATCCGAAATAAAAATCCGATCGAATAGAAAAAAGAAAATAGAAGCGCGAGAGGAGAAATCACACTCGAAATAAACATCTGATCGAACAGGAAGAAGAAAATAGACGCGTACGAGATTTATGACTGATTTAAAATTTTAGTGTTTCGATCTTAAGTGTAAATTTTATGGACTGTCATTGAGCTTGAAAAAGCTTTAAATTTTGTCCCAAAAAATATTTTCCTAAATACTATGAGTTCAAAATTCAAATTAAAACATGTACAAACCGAAACCAAGTGAAAACTTAAAAAATCCCATGTTAAACGAGATTTTATCGCAATCAATCAAAATTTCAATTTCGAAATAATAAAACTAGACATCTTCTTCTTATTTAAAATAATAAAACTAGACATCTTGTTTTTAATAATTTAAAATAAGTTAGATAATCGAATTGATTCTATGAGGATCCACTAACTAACCGGCTATTATTAAATATCCTTAATTCGAATCCGAACCAATCCCTTTCCGAATTAGATTGATTTTCTCGAATTGTACTGGTTTTGATCCATGTACGTCTTTGAAGACACTAACCAATATTTTGACCCGAACCCAATTTCCATCGAGATGCAACACTGGAATTAGATCCGCAGCATTGCTAGCAATCAAGTGATCGAAACTTGTTTGTTTCTCTTTTTATTCGCAGTCGATGTAGAAAAGACATGCGAGAATTTTTATGGAAGCATCAAAGAAGCTTCAATCGTATTTCATTGCTTTACAATGTGAGGAACAACCCACCAACGAAGAAACGCTTCGAAAGGTAACGCAATTGTCCTCGCATGAAACTGAATTGAAAAAAGAAAAAGGAAAAAAAGAAAATTCTGACATATTTGGGGTATGTCTTTTATCCGCTGTACACCGATAACAAGTTTTGCATGTCCTAATTTGGTGATCATTTCGTATGCTAAACAAATCTGTTATATCACACTTTCAGTACATTTTTCAAGCTGCACTAGCTTCACAACTTCATCTTGTACCAAAACACACTATTCTTATGGACACCAAAATAGTTCAAACATTCTTCTATAAATCAATCAATCACTCACCATCCAACACAGCATTACAACATTTTAAAAAAATGAAAAAAATAGTATTGTACATGCTATTTTTAGTTATGAGTTTAGCTGCAGCAGCGGTAAATGACATGTATCATGTAATGTCACCTTCCGGTCCCTGCAAAGGCGATTTTAACGGACTGACAAAGAATTGTGCTGCTTACGTTCAGAAGCCAGGTCCGACTCGTCCTCCTTCAGCCGCATGCTGTAAAGCAATTCAAGGATCAGATGTACCATGTATTTGCAAAAACTACATAAACGGTGAAGTTGCAAAACTCATTGATGTGAAAAAGCTTGTGTACGTCGCAGACAAGTGCGGTCGACCTTTCGCCCATGGCAGCAAATGCGGAAGTAAGTACCACTGAAAATCCCCAAAATATATGCAACACGCATTCTCCGAACTATATGCACTTCTTTAAATCATATCATATGATCAGAAATTTCGTAGTTCACTTACAAACTCAAAGCACTGATTTTTTTAATCATATTTACTTCTTTTACTGCACTTTGCTAACTAATGTGATGGTTTGCAGATTTCACCATACCAGCTTGCGCCGGGAAATAGGATGCTAAAATTAATATGAGTTTGCACTGATGATCTTTGTATTTAGTACTACATGACATGAGATTGTTAAATAAGTTGTGTCTGTTTGCATATATTGGTAATTGCCTTGCAAACTTGACGGCAATCAGTTTACTCTTAATCTATGCAAAATTGTGTTTAAAATCACAACACAAAATGTGTTATAGCAAACCATTAAATGTACTGAGCACTTAAGAAATCTTTAAATTACAAATGTAACTTGACGCTAGTATCCTGTAAACCACACGTTGCACTTTCAGTTACAAAAATATAAAATAACCATAGCAAGGAGGAGTCGATTTTCCATTGCTACAAGTCCATGAGATTAACTGGTTACGACTAGTTGACAACACCATTCAACCAGAACAGGCTGGATTCTACTGAAATAAACCTGCTCTATGTATTAGCATTCGTCACTGTAGACAATCATATTCATGCATAACCAATATGCGGGGTAGAGTAGAATCAAGAGATGTTTTATGAAAGGATTTGCAGTAATAGACATATTCGGCAACAGTTTTGGAGTGCCTGAATTAATAAAGGGGATCATAGAATAATATACATTTCAGTCTTGCCCATATTACTCAAGTGAAAAGGTCTCAAAAGAGTAAAGGTAGGATCATATGTGGAAAGTAAAATTTAAACCAACCCTCTTGCTATATATAATAGCTCAAACCTTTTAAATTCTCTTGATTAAACGATTAACCCATTACAACCCTCAACAACCTTATAGCAAAACTAGAATTAAAATCTAATTCAACTATAGCAAAACAAATAAAATTTTGAAAAAATGCAAAGAAAAATAATTTTGAAATATCTCTTCAACAAACCTCATACAAAATACTTTTAAATGTATATGGCAATTATTATATGCATAAAGATAAGCCAGCAAACGTGAAGAAACTACACAGTTTACACTAGCAATATGATGCAACTGGCCATGATACAAAATATATGAACTATATACATCATTTTAGTACTTCAAAGCAGCAATGTTTGCCAAAATTAAGCTTAATCCTCTAGCCCAATCGACATAACCCGGTTTTAACATGTTAGAGTCAGACCATCTTTTACGTTCTTATTGTAGGTCAAACCCAGTTAACCCACATAAAAGTTGCATCCACCGTGTTTGATCCCTGACCCGTTTCAAACAATAAACCATACTTTCCGATCCCCAAATCTATTTCATCGATGATGAATTCTCTTTGAATTCAACAACTTTTATACCATCTTAAACAACATTACATCGATGTACAAAATCATCTTCCAATCTGAGAATTATTAAAGTAGCTGAACGGAAGAACAAAGCTACGTGTTTTTATTTTTCTAAATTTTGAATCTCAAATTAACTTCTTCACTCTAACATTTCATGTCGGCAGTTACCCAAAAATGAAGAACCACAAACTATTCTTGAATCCTCGGTTGCTACGAGAAACATAAGCAAGTAAACATCAGTGAACTAAATCAAAGACTGGTCTAGCTCTATACGTTTTGCCCAAGAGTATTCGAGGTTATATCGGTGAGACCATGATTAGTGAGCTCAGCCTCAACCTTATTTCAATGACTTGGTTTGATATTTGCTTCTATTATCATATTTGTTATTTCATGGAGTGCTAGAGCTCGACAAATTTGGTTAGGCAGCTTAATTCCTTTGATTAGTATATTGTTTCGCTCATTTTAGACGTGCAACAATCGTTGTTAAAGTCACGCTCGGAACAGTTTGCATTGCTTGAGAAAACATCTCCTCCGGAGAATAATAAACAGTCGATGATTGTAATTTTCAGCTTACGCGCAAATGTTAACTGAAAAGCCACATGTGAAAAAGAATTGAACTTTACTTTGTTTTTGTTGTTTGCAAGGGACACATGTCTTACTGATACCACCATTCCACCTTGATGTTATGGTCTTTTGTATTTAATTTATTTAGTTTTTCCACTAATGCAACCGACATCTTTGAGGCACATTGTATGTTCTATATTATAATGCACCATTTTGGTTGTCTAGTGCTTGCCTAACTGTTCCCACACCGATTTTAATGAAAAGTTACCCGACGATAGTCATTTATATTAGTATTCGTCTTTCTATGTTTCTATTTTGAGTTGCTATCTTTCAATATATATATTAAAAGGAAGACAGAAGTGATTCATTCTTCTTAAGACTGAAGCCTTTCTGTTGTGGCCTTCCATTGTAGTCATAACATTCCATCCCATTGTATCAACCACTGAATAACCATTATCCAAGGTTCTAACGATAAATTAGTATTGGTACCATCAGTTATTTGCTTTGTGATTTGTCCTTATTAGAGCACAAATATGTGTGTGATTAGTGATAGCTCATTACCTAAAAATAGTGTACCGGTGATT
Source organism: Allium sativum (assembly GCA_030737875.1). Lineage (NCBI taxonomy): Eukaryota > Viridiplantae > Streptophyta > Magnoliopsida > Asparagales > Amaryllidaceae > Allium > Allium sativum. The sequence goes on along the minus strand of CM060919.1, from coordinate 558,566,395 downwards.
TTTTTTTTTTTTTTTTTTTGGTTTATGACATTTTATTGTTTGACATTCATTAAGAAAATAAAACCGTCCGTCATTATTTTCAATAAAAATTGAATTTAGATGACAAAATAGTATGAGTACTGCTGAACAAGGTACTCAATTAAGAAACACAGTGAAGTCGGTGGTGACAGTAGTTCAGTAAGTAGCTCTACTAAAAATAAACAAAAAAAAATTACTTATTCTTATGTCTGGAAGTACTTTGAAAAAAAATGAAATTGTCGAGGTTAAAAAACGCACATGTTTTTGCATACAATGCAAAAGAAAATAATTTCGCATTGGGGTAAATATGGTACAAACAATTTGCTAGAACACATAGAAAAGTGTATTAATTGTTAAAAGCATTAAAACCGATTAAAGAAGTCATATCGATCAAAAAATATATAAAGAGTTGTGTCCAAGGCTATTACTGAATGTAACTCGTCATTCAAATTCGATCAGTACTAACTTATCAGTGAGATCCATTCATGCTTAAACAATCATGTGGAATATTATTCAAGAAACACATCGCGCTGATGTTATAAAGCTCTATAAAAATGAAAAGATACTAAATGATTTTCTTAAGTTATGTAGTGGAAGAGTTAGATTGACATCTGATCTATCCTCAACGGATGCTTTCGGATACAGATAGTGTCATATCTGCATCCGAAATCATTTTCGGATATCGGATATTCATATCCGCAGATACAGACGAATATTGAATAATTATACAATCTGCCAATAATCGATAAACCAAGAAACATAAATGAAAATTTTCACTTTAACATAAAGTATGTTCCAATCCAATTGATTATTAAAGTGGTAAAAATAAACAAATATAATGATAATTAATAGTTTTGGGTAATTATTGTGTTTAGTGTGTATAATACAAACTTTCGACTTGATAAAATAATAAATTAGTATATTTCATTATGTTAAAATACATATAATTTAAACGATAATTATGAAAAAAGCGGACATATAATTTTCAAATGCGAACGTGCTTATATCCGCATCCATTCGTCCAAATAACAGATATTTATCCGCTTTTCGAATGCAGACGGATTTCAAATTTTTTTTCCGGATATCCATTGATTGTCCTAGACTTATCGATATCAGTAAATATCGAAGGATTTATAACTTTGACATCACATTCTATTGATAATGGTTAGGGCAAACGCATTAGGAATCTTCTCATTAAAATCGGTTTGGAATATGGTTAGGGCAAGCACCGGACAACTAGAATGGTGCATGGTGCATTATAATCTGTAACATATACTGTGCCCTTAAGATGTCAGTTGCATTATTGGAAAAGCTTAGTAAACTAAATACAAAAGACCAGAACAATAAGGTGGAATGGTAATATCGATAAGACATGCGTTCCTTTGCAAACAAGGACAAAGCAAAGACCAATTTGCGAGTAAGCAGAAAATTACTCAAGCCACTTGTTCATACTCAAGCAACCTAGCAATGCAAACTGTAACGAGCATGACTTTAACAACAATTGTTGCACGTCTAGAATGAGTGAAACAATAAACTGTTCAAAGGAATTAAGATGCCTTACCAAATTCGTCGAGCTCTAGCACTCCAAGAAATCACAAATATGATAAAAGAAGCAAATCTCAAACCAAGTCAATGAAATAGGGTTGAGGCGGAGCTCACTAATCATGGTTTCACCGGTATGGCCTAGAAAGCTCCTGCTCAAAATGTATAGAGCTAGACCAGTCTCTTATTCAGTTTACTGCATCGACTTGCCCATCCTTGTAGCAACTGAAAATTCATGAGCAGCTTGTGGTTCTTCATTTTTAGATAATTGCCAACATGAAATGTTAAGTGTGAAGAAAGTTAATTTGAGATTCAATACAAATCAAAATTCAGAAAAATAAAAATCCATACCTTTTTTCTTCTGTTTTCAGGTTTAGCTACTTTAATAATTCTCAAACTGAAAGATGATTTCGTACATCAATGTAATGTTGTTTAAAACAGTATAAAAGTCGCTGAATTCAAAAGAAAAACCAGCGTCGATAAAATAGATTTGGGGACCATGAAGTAGGGTTTATTGTCTGACATGGATCGGGGAATAAACAGGGTCAACGTAATTTTTATGTGGTTTAAATGAGTTTTGCCCCACTATAAGAAAGCAAAAGATGAGCCTAACCCTAACAAGTTAAAAATGGGTTGTGGATTGGGTTAAAGGGTTAAGCTTAATTTCGATAGGCCAACTTAAGTGATCGATCTCTAGAGCAAGATATTATGTTTGGCTACTACTCTAACTAATATTTGAAGAGAACATGAACAAAGAACAATAATGGAGTTTTCTAAATATTTTCAAATGTGCAAGGAGAGAAGATTTTGCTATAAGATCATAGCTCATAGGCTTATCATTAAGTAAAAATTATGTATACTGAGATAAACTCTGACATAAATGATGATCGTCTCTTAAAAAATATACATGAAAAAAAAAGGTACAAATTAACTCTGAAACGATCGAAGCATTGTTTATTTTAGCCTGGAGTAAGAATATTACAAAGACATGTAGAGATTTCCTCTGCAAAATTTAATTTCAAAATACTTAAATTCATAAATTTGTTTAGGAAATTAATTATAGTTACATTTCAATACAATCCATTTCATATTAAAAAGAGCTACTTAAAATTGTATTAAATGAAAATTGTAATGTAGAACAAATATTACTTAAGCAAGCTACTCAAAACTGCATGAATTATTTGCTAGTTGTTATTATTATATAAAATAACGATGAAAAAAAAAAAAATCAATACTTCATGCGTTTTTGACTACTTGAGTTCAATAATCTAGCAGTTATCCTCGTGGATATTCGTCAGTATACAGAATTCACATACCAGGATTTGGTGTACCAGGGCACTTCGGACTGGAATAAAAGGCATTGACTTAATTATGATGATGCAAGTAAGTAATATATGGATTTAGTGAATTTAACCTTAATCCTATGGGAAAACTTGGACAAATATCTATCACGGTGATGATGTAACAACCAACAAGAAGATAAATCACCAAACAATCAACAACTCAGCTCAACAGAAATATGATTACAATGCATAAACTGCAGCAAGGACTACATTACTCAATAGTTCCATGATCGCAAGATGTGTAGAGAGATAATAACCAAGTACAAGATAACAAAACAATGATGGAGAAACACATAGATCTATATAACTGAATAGTTACTCAGATAACAGAATCTGAAGAAGCTTAGAGTTGTTATATAGATCCCCAAGTACATCAACCATTGGATTGAAGTGATATTGTTGCTAGCCGTTCACAAATTTTAACAATTAGAAACACAATTTTACACACTCTTCAAAGAAATTAGATATTGACATTATAATTTTGCATATAAGCACCAGCAGTATGATGTATATATATAAAATGATTCAAATAAATGTCTTCAATTCAAACCAGACATACTCATATGCAAAATGAAGCCAAAATCAACAAATTTTAGACATAAAAGTTGAAACACGTTAAAAAAACAAGATATCACAATAATTTTTATCTGGGTAGTTCAACAAACATATAGACAGAAAATAATCAATGATCTAGAATTCATAAAACAGCAAAATTTGCAAGAAAACAACGCATGGTAGAGAAAGCCCAATAGCACTAGATACCATATGATATTAAGATATTGACAAAATAAAGAAAATCAAATAACATGCACACATTTTAACAGTAAAAACTGACAACACTTACTGTTAAGGGAACCTAAGTATCAACTCACATCCTTTAGCCTCTTTATCAAAGCATCCAAAGACTTCTTCTTTGGGTTCTGCTTTGCACCCCTAGTACCAAAAGTTCCAAATAGTCTCTCCGAAGGATCCCTGTACTTATCTAATACATTAAGCAGCTTTTTATGATCAAGCATGTTGTAACTTCTTTCTCTAATAACCGGGTTCATGAAATGGTCTGGGTTATTGCTGATTAATAAATTAACCAACTGTCTTGCCTCACCCAAAGCCAATTTTAATTTGTTGTCCTCCAACTCACCTAATATCTGAGATTGTGTCTCCGCAAATGATTCAAAAAGTTCAAGATCAGTGTTGATTCCTATTAATGCATTAGCATTAAATCTTTTCAAAGAATCACTAAGAAACATGCCCATGATTTTATCAGATATATGGCCCAGAATGACTTGTACCACTCTTCTAAGTACTTGAACAGGAAGTATTCGTTGAGCAGTTGAAACTAAAGTTTCCAGATATATAATAGCATCATTGGCGTACTCGTTACCACCGATAGGAGGTTCATCAGCCATCCAGTTAACCGAATCGATTGAAAACGTATCATCAATTTTCTTTTTGAGTAGATTTAACAGAAGTTCTTCAACTGCATCACGTGATTTTTTTAGCGGAAATTCCCTACGGTTTCTTTCGGCTATTCGTAGTGGAATTCCAGAAAGTAGAGCAGCATGGCGAAAAAAGAAGTCACAGGCTCGCTCTAAGACGGACATGTTGGCAGCAACCTACATGCATATCCATAATATTAACAGGTTGATATTGGAGATTTAAGCTGGAAATGTAAAAATTTAACACTACTGTTAGACTGTCTTGCATCCAAAAATAATGGCTATGAGCAATATTTATAAATTTTCCTCCCAAGATATTGAACCATGAGTATGTACATATAAGCAATAAAAATGGAGTCGGTCCACTATTAATGCAAGAGATTTAGCCCAGCCTTATTCAGAAAATTTCCTTCTCAGATATGTATTTATACATCTTGGATCCGGTAGTTCTGCCCAAGTTACACTCACAAGAGTGTGTATACAGCACTTATAAATATACAAAGTAATAGTCACGGATTGGAATATGTTTGTTGCTTATGCTATCCTTGATTAAGAAAATATGTGAGGAAGTATACTAAAAGTAACAAGATGCCAGAAATAAAATAGTCAGATATGAATCATATGATGTTTTAGGAAAATTGTGTTCTTCCCTATACTCAAGGGGAAATATTTGAAAAGCATAGTCAAATATATCAGGTAGTTTGTAACAAGCAGATTGAGGGGTTTATTAAACTTGAATAATAAGTTTGATGTTCTGCAGTTAATGCCCGCTATACCATAGCAGATTATTACCACTACAATTTTCCCAAATAGCATCTCCGCTTTAAGCCTCGCTATATTTCGTTATTCCCGATATATCCTGTTATTTCCCCTATATTACGTTATTCCCTCTATATCTATGATAAAAGAAATGAATTGAAAAATGACAATTATACATTATAAAAATTATGAAATTAGGTTTTCTAATTGAATTTTTTAACATATATATTTAGAAACAAAAATATTATAATATTGTATTAAATTTAATTAAGTTAAATAGTAGTTTACATTTGTTTACAGACATTTGCACATATTTTATTTAAAATTAAGAATGTACTAATTAAACTTAAATTGAGTATTAGTGTTTCATTTAATTATCATTTATATATTCGTCAAAAAATGGAAAAAAAAAAATCGAGTTTTATGTGCTATTTTAGAGTCATCCACTACTTCCTCGCTTTATCCCCGTTATGAATTTTTGGACCTCGGCCGCGTTTAATCCGCTAAGTGCTCTAACTGCACGGGTTTGATGTACCCAATAAAGTGAATGACAACCAATTTGCACCTTACAACATATGTCGTAAGAAATACATTCTTATGCTTTTTATCAACATTCAGGGATCAATTATACCTCTTATGTCATACCGTTAAGCAAAAACTCAATAATTTCTAGAGGGGTACGATTCACAAAATGCAGTCAATTTTCATAGGTATGCCTCTTCAATTCAGCACACGGAACGGAAGAGGGGGAGCGGGTGATGTACTGTATTGAATACATCCCTCTATATATCCCATAAATATTAAGGATTGAAATTATAGTTTTTTGTTCCATTTCAATCATTCATATTTTTTTTCAAATTCTAGTTCCATTTTGAAACCGGTGCGGTATACCTCTCTATAAGTACGGTATTCCTCACAATACTTAGATTATAAATTGAATGCTTTTATTTGCAGCATGGTTTAGAGAGCGCCCCCTCCCCCCTCTTCCGTGCTTTTTGTTATGATTTTGAACCGTCAACCAATTTGTTATTAGAAAAATATGCCTCAAAAACCATACATCAAACTGTTGTGAGAACAAGACAATTACTGTCCATGAAGAACGAGGGAACCATCACTTAATTACTGTGAAGATGCTTCCATTGACCGAAGTGTTATGAGAATAAGATGATGCACATGCATATATATATATATATATATATATATATATATATATGTGTGTGTGTGTGTGTGTGTGTGTGTGTGTGTGTGTGTGTGTGTGTGTGTGTGTATGTATATATATATATATATATATATATATATGTGTGTGTGTGTGTGTGTGTGTGTGTGTATATATATATATACATATATAGACACACACACACACATAAATACATACATGAAGAGGTGTAAAATATTACCTGCATTGCCTGGGAAACGTCAAGGGATTGAGATTCAACGAGCCTAAGAAGAGAATTATCGAGTGCTTCAACAAGTAACCGATCAAGATACTTTTTAACCACAGCATAAAAATCAAGCTGCCCTCCATATGACATGAAGCTAACTGAATCCTCAATAAAAGATCTCACAATCCTACAACAATCTGGAACTGTAGTTGAGAATGGTGCCACAAATGGAAACGCGGGCATGATATCACTGGTCTGTATCTGAAACGACAAAACATTCATTGAATACTCATATTCCTTTTTCATCACCATTTGACTTAATTGATCAGCGGCTAATGCTTCTGATATCTGCCTTTTACAATCGTTCAACAACAAGTCGTGATACTTATCTCTATGCTTGCTTAACACTTCCAACAAGGGATCAACTGCATAACCATACCTTCTCAAAGTCACCCCCAATAAGCTAACATAATCTTTAATCAGCAGCAAATGATTTGCTGTCATCATCCTTGAAAACTGCTCTTCAAGAACTGAGACCATCTTCGCAACTGCAGTTTCCCATAGTGTATCGACATCTAATCTACTAACCAATCCCCCGCCTGTCCTGAGAATTCGATCCTCAATAATGAAAAATCCAGCAATCTGAGCAAAAAAGGTCTGATGTGACTCGAGAAAAGGTGTCATAGAGGAAACCTGAAAATCGGAGGTCAGCTGCAATTTCCTGTTCTCAAAGTAATACTTCTTAAACCTATCTTTTAATCCTAAAGTTTGATGGATGTGATATGCTCTGTAAAGTGGAGTCAAATCGAACCCTAAAATGGAATTATTCATATCAACATCGTCGTCGTCATCTTCATCCAAGGCATAAATCAAATCTCTAACACTCAACCTTGCCTGCTCCTCAGCTTGTCTTTGCTTCATCCTCAAATCCTCTTCCCTCTGCCTTGCAGCAGAAGCACGCCCGATGGCAATCTGCCCCAAATTCCTACTTGCAACCCTAATCTGCACCATCCAATCTGAAAAATCCTTATTGATCTCCTTCTCCACGTGCATCCTGACTGCTGGAACATGCTTCATCAGCATGTTTCTCAAAGTCGGCAGAGGAATTGCATCCTTCTCCACTGCGTCCTCAATCTGATCCACAAGCTTCAACGCCATATAGAGATTCCCATCAATCATACATTTATTCGCCCTTTGACACAACCCAAGGACTTGAATACAAGCAACAGTGGAAGTATAAGCGTTAGACAAATTTTCCGAAAGAGAAGAGGCTTCGAGAAAAGAATCCAAGGCGGTCAGCAGCGGCCTGGCGGCGGACTGAAGTGAATGATTAGAATCGGAAATGGAGGACTTGAGAGATTCGACTTCGGATAAAAGAGATCGTAGGTCGTCAACGGCGCGGATGAAATCTTGATAGTGGGACTTGCATACGGACTCGATGTCGGACTCTTTGGAGCGAGCGATGAGCTTAAGGTTGTGGAGAAGTACTTCGGGTTTGGATTGGGCGAAGGCGGAGCGGACAAAGGGGGTAAGGTCTTCGGAGTTGGAGATGGCGGTGGAGAGGAGGAGGAGGTCCTGTTGGTTTTCAGGAGTGGACGTAGATTTGGGTTCGGGAGCGACTTTGCGGCGCATAGCTAATGGCAGTAGATCCGACAAGGAATGGGGGAGAGATTCGAGGAGAAGATGGTTGACTAGTTGGAGAAGTTGGTTGAATGACTATAGAATCGGAGATCTGTTACCAATATCCAACCAAGAGCATTTCTAATCTAATGCTAAATTAAGAAAATCATGGTTTGACAAACTATACAATCAACCGAACTTTGACGATCGATCAGTATCAATTGTCTAAGAGATCGGAGATGCAACGGTCGGAATCATGCACAATAACATAGTTCAATGCAATTAAAGCGTATAAAATATTAATCAAGCATGCAATAATAATTCCAACTACAAATCATGTTTCATATTTCACAATAATTCATAACATATCATCTATCATAAACCATATTAAATTACAACTTCACGTATTATACCTCACAAATTAAAGCATTTCGAGCCTACCCCTACCTAGTACCCTTAATATTAGCGTTACGTAGATTGCATTGCGCACTCAAACCCATGTTAATAGCATTTCTTTCCATATAAATTTAAAGTGAAATTTTAAGCAAGAAGCATATGGATATTGACAAACTCTTTATATAACCATGCATATTACTACAATATTTGGAGACCAACTTTGAATTAGTCTCAAATAACTATTTAACATGTGTCTACTATCTGCAAGTCCATAGACGCATGATATCAAGTATCTATGAATAAACACTTGATAATTGCATATTAAATAGGGTTCAACCTACAAATGTCAAATAATGGTCGATTTCTACTCCAAAGTCTCTTTTATTTCACACGCACTGTAATATCTCTTTCGCAAAGTTGACACAAAAACATTTTCCTCAATGTTTAGTGCATGTTGCTTTTCAGAGGTAGTGACGCTTTGAATTTTACGGCTATAAGAGCTACTATACAATCATAATTATATGTTGTAATGCTGCAGATGCATACACATAAATGATCCACTTTCAATTGTCAAAATACATAACAGACTACGGCATTTCTTCCATTAAAAAATATTATACCAATTTAAAAACGTGATATGTTTACACAAACATCAAATAATTTTGCATTTTGAAGACAATCGAGGGAAAAGCAAAATAACTTTTAGCTTGCATTCATTCAATCAATGATAAATTGAAGAAAATTATGGTTGGTGTTACATAGTTTGTCGATATTAGAAATTTCATAGAAATGACCAAAATGGTGAAAGTAAAAAAAAAACTATGGGTTGATGCACTGTTTGCCTTTCTTAGCTGATGTTTCTTGTACCGACCTCTATTTTCAGAACCAATTAAAATTTATTTTTAACTGATTTTGATAGAAATTAAATATTTTAAATGATTTATTTGGAGAATGAACGACTTAAAATTTATTTAATATGAAGTTTGAGCGTATAAATTTATATTAATTATAAAATAAGCTTGAAATGTCATGGTAGTTTGAAAATTTGGTTTTGAACTTTTAATGAGTATGCAAAATTCATTATAAATCAAAATTGGATGAAACAAGAAACGTTGAGATCGATTTAATTATATCTTTCTATCGAATGTAAGAAATTGAGATTTCGTATTGAAATTTGTAAGTTATGTCCAAATTAAAATTCTAAATAGTTGCTATGGAATTTAATTAATATTTTAAAGGGTGCGCTTTTTACAGGTCTCTATTAAGTTTCAAAATTAGGCTCACATCCGGTCATAAACTTAATATAAGTTACGTCCCTATTTTTGAAAATCGGCTACAAAAATTCCCGTCTTACCCTTACGCAGTTCCAAAATCCTAAAACAACGATCCAAGTTCATTTCCGCCGTCAACACAAATTAAAAAATCTCAATCCCCAGTCGCCCCCCTCCGACGATCGGACATCGCTGTCGTTCCCCCCCAGTACCCGCCGCGTGGCCCACGGATGGCCCCACACCGTCGACAAACCGCTACAGCCCCAAAACTGTTCCCCACCGAGAAGTGAACGCCGTCGCCGCCACTGACTGGACTGTCTCCACCTCAGGCGCCGCCTGCTCCCCCTCCTTTACCACCCAGCGCCGCCATTCCCCCCAAACCCGCTGTAAGATTTTTTTTTTTTATTTCTTTTATTTTATTTTATTTATTTAATGTTATCACCTAATTCTTGCAAATCAATATGCATCTATACAGTAGTGTTGCATGATTGTATGATTTTCAATCAGTACGTTATAATATTTTTTTTTTACGGTTATCAATTTTTACTCGATCTTTGTTGATGGATTAATCCGATCTTCTATGATTTTATGGTTTTGTCGATTGATTAATTATTATATAAAGTTTTAATGTTATTGTAGATAGTACGGTTTTGTTTATTAAATTTTCAGTATATTTGTTCTATATTTGGAATATGTGTATAAAAACATGAATAACTTGTGAATATGAGCATACAAATATGCAAATATTGTCAAAACATGTGTAATATGCAAATTTGTTTATTCAGGACTTTTGCATAAGAAACTATAATTTGTTATGAGTCCGTGAGTATTTGAAAATTTTAATTTAGATTTCTTGCAGAAATGTATATGATTATCTTCTAAATTTGCTTGCCAATTCACAAATATGAACAAAATTATTGTAAGGGTTCATGAACGAGTGTAAGATATTGATATTAATAATTGGAAACATGTTTGAATGTAAATCGAATGCTCAAACACTTGTGGAAAACAGTTCATAACAGATGACCACTAGTGTGCAGTTATTCCGAATAATTGCACTATAGTGTGCAATTTTTATGTTTTTTTGCACAATTCTGCGATGTTATTACGAATATTTTTACAGTTGTGAGGATGTCTGTAATATTTGCATACTTGTTTACATATATTCTATATAATAGCATACCTGTATGCTATTATTGGAAATACATGATTTGTTTTGCTATTATTAGTAAAAATTACACACTTGTGTGCAATTATGAAGAGTAATTGCACATGTTTGAGTATGTATCAACTGTATTTGCGCACTTTTGTACTGTTTTTTAAAATACATGAACACTTGCGTGACATTAGACAAAATACTTGCAGACTGGTACACATATATATGTAGAACAGTTTGAAACCTTTTGTTAACTTTATAATTCTTTTTACAGGTATTTGTGGTGGAAGATGATCCTATATGAGATGTTAAAAAAGAGAGAGCATTAGTAATTACTGAACAGTCGTCTAAATCTCAACAGTTGGTGAAAGAATGAAAAATCGAAGAAGTACGGAAGATTCCCAAAAAGGATAGTGTGTATAGGAATACTCTTAAGGCATTCATCGAAATGATAGGGAAATTAAAGGAAGATGATCTTTGTACGTATAAGCATGATGTATTTCTTAAAAGTATAATGTTTTGAATTTTTATGGACTGTTATAAATTTAGTTCAATTTTTTAATATTAATTCTATATATTTTAGAGTTATTTGTTCCAGAAATACTTTGTATGCAATCATTCTATATAGTTGGGTAGAAGTATGCAAATATTATGTATAGTTGCATAGATGTATGCAAAAATACTGAATATCTGTATCAACTTTGCTCATATAATGCGTAGATGAATAAATGTATGAAAAAAATTCATAAAAGCTACATACAGGTATGAAATTATTTTTGTAAATGAATAATGCACACAGGTATTATATATTGTTGCATAGAAGTATGCAGCTATTATCTTTATTTGCATGCAAGTTTTGAAAATTTATCGTTTATGCTTACTCTGTTTTAACTTTGTCTACTTTTTTCACCTTTTAATCCTGAATTTTTTAATTTAATCAGCTAATTCTACAGTTTTAATTTTGTTATTTATTCGTATAATTTTACGAAGTTAAGTTCATACATGTCAGTATTTACTAAAAAATAAAACATCTTCTGGAGTAATGCTGCAAATATATACAGTTACATCAGCAATTATATTGAAAACATGCATATAAATATGCAAAATATTACGAATAACTGTACACACGACAACATCAATTCATAATTTCACAAAATAAAAAGATAATTCAGTTTACACACTATATAATCATGCACACGTAGTTCAAACAACAAAATAACAGTCAACCTTTTCTAACAAATATAAACACCCCTTTCTTCCATTTTAATTTCTTCATCTTTAATGATTTCTTTGTCCTCACTTCTCTGCTTCATTACGTTAATAACAAACATGCACCAATATTTCCAGGACAACTGTTAAAAAAAGAAAAAACAATAATCAGCCTTATCTGCATGTATTCAAATAAAATTACAAAAGCATAAACATATAATTATAACTAAATGCATACGTATACGCAAATAACAGTAATATCTGCATGTTTACATGAAAAAATTCAGAATATTTGTACATAGTATATTAAAAAATAGATCTAGAACACTGGTAATATGCATATATTAAGAATATATTCATATATATATGTAACTAATCATCAGGCACGCAAATAAACAGAAAATCAAAGGAGCTGAATGTTGGTATGCATATATACAGAAAATTTGCATACTTCCACGCACATTTCTGAATAAATCCAAACACATATTATACCAATAGTTGCATTTTTATATGCTCATATTCAAAATATATGCATATTTTTATACACAAATGTAGAACATATGAAAAAATATGTTGATAATCTAAATCGTAAATACGGCTGCAAAATTAAACTAACTAAATTATAATTAAACAATCCATCAATAAAAGACGACAATTAAAATAATTCAGAATAAAGATTCAACAAAAATCAATCACAAAACTGAAATCAGAAAACAAAATTGTAAAAAAAGCACCCTAAAATGTATAAATTACCTAGACGAAGACGGCTGCTTGAATACCCCAGTCGCCCCCTCCTACGATCTGACATCGCCGTCATTCCCCCAAAAATAGCCGCCGCGTAGCCCACCGATGGCCCCACCGCCGTCGACAAACCCTCCTCTTCCCCCTCCTTCCCCAAAAATAGCCGCCGCCGTCCACACAAAAAGATGCCGCCGTCATTACTGAAAGAATTCCGAGCGCCTAAATTTTAGATCGATGGAATGAAAAAATTGAGAATGATGGAGGCGCCGCCATGACATAGAACTATTTGATTGTGGAAAAAATAAAACCCTAATACGTGTTTTAACCTAATTACGGCGTGAATTAAGAGTGAAAGGGCAGATTTGTAAAAAAAAGAGCGGCTATTTGAAAATAAGGATGAAATTAAAATGTTTCTAAAGGGGAGGATGTGAGCCTAATTAGGTTTAGTTTTAACGATGTGAGCCTAATTTTCACTATTTTAAAATTATATAATCCCTTAAAAATAGCTATTTTGCAAACGAGCTCCGTTTTCGACGAAACTAATTTTGTTAGATCCAGAATGTCAAATTATTGTTAAGTTTAAAATTTTAAGTCATTTAAAATTAATATGTGAGCGTGGTAAATTTTAACGCGTGTTCAATTTTAGTTGTAAATTTGATAAGCTAAGAATAAGGTCATTTTTAAATGGTCTCCAAATTTGACGAAATTAATTTTGTTAGCACCATACTTGCAAAATATAGCTAGATTTAAATTTTATAATTTTTGGAGTTAGTATGTGGTCATGGCAACTTAAAATGTACGTTTGAAAATCAATTTTGAACATTATATTGATTTATATTTTATTTTTGATAAAATCTAATCAAAACAGTCGAACCGGCTTATGAAACATATCTCATTGTGTCCGGAATAAGGGTATTTGGTTAGGGGCGACAATCGTTGGGGTTGTTTTGGAGTTCAGAACGTTAAATGAATAACAATGAATTTAATATTTTTTTTTTTTTTTTTGAGAATTGGTTCACTTTATTATGACTAAAAGCAGTACAGTGGACGGGTTAGCATACTAACCGTTACAAAACGAAACAAAATAAAGGAAAACATGAAGAAAAAAAACAAGTAACTCTAAATCTAATCTAAGATAAACCCGTCCCTTGATGAGGCTATCCCTCTTGTGACTCGCTACATCAGAGCAAAAAGCTCCATTCAGAATGCTTTCAGCACCGCAACCACCCATGCTCCTTGTGTACAATTGTTCTCGAAGAAGCTTTTCTTATGCATTAAACGCATTGAGTAAACATCTTCTTAACTCCTAAGCAAAACCAATGTCATCTCCAAAACCAAAACAGCAATACATAGCCACTGCCTTGAATAAATAAACAGTCCCTTAAAACCGCAAGAATGCTTTCAGTCCAAAAAATTCTTCAACTTCATTTCAAACATTAAATCTGGTTGACGACTCACAGATGTCTGTGAATCAGTAATGCAAGAAACGACAGAACTTCTTATAATAATGCAGCAAGAACAGTATCCAACCACTGGCGTATTATATATGTTGTAATCAATTACAACTGGAGTACTAGAAATCAAGAAGAAACCAGCTGAAATCCATAAAATTTGCCCACTAGCTTTCATCTAAATGTCTTCTTCACATACGAGATGAACACGAACATGATCTTAAATCAATCATCTTCAAATTAATATGGCCTTTTACTTCAGTATAGAGAAAAGAGAATCTATATGCAAATTCCTCAACAGAAAGTTCAATGTAACATTTCATCCAACAACACTTATCAAATTAGGCTTTGAATGTAATAATTTTCTATTATCTGAAGGACTTAAGACCACCTAAATTAACACTTGCTCATGCATATTTCCTCAAAAAACCATCTAAATAAACCAAAGCAATATTTAAGCACAGTCTTCCAATCTCATAACGGGTTCACATGAGGTTGATAATGTGCGAAAATATTGATTAAACTTGATGAAACTCGATGATAACAAAAGATCATCTAAAAACAAAGACATAAGGAGCCAGATCTTCCACCGTCGATCCCCTATTTCTTAATATCCATAAGCCCATGTTAATCTACTGCTCATCACATAGAAGGTTATTGAGGATTTCTTGAAACAATATCATGAAGAAGATAATATCGATAAACTAGATCTATTCAAATCGAAGACCAACCAAACCCAAAAACCCAAATGTAAATGTTCTAAATAACAGATCTAAACACATACCAGATCTCGAAAATATTGAAAGAACTGCAGAAACAGTTATGAAGAATCGGAAGTGATTTAACACTTCCGCCGACAATGTCAGATCCCAATTCTCCGGATGTCTTGTTCTCCAGCTTTTCTCCATATTCAAATCGGCTGTGGATCCCTATTTAGGCACAGATGCGTAGGGAAACTCTGGGATTAGCCTTCCAGATTGCAAAGAATAACAGATCTGGTCAAACGAATCAGGGATAAAGATGGAAATAAAAACCCAAATTAGGGTTGTAACGAAAAACAGATGGAAAACACAAGTTTTATCAACGAAAAAATTTCATTGAAAGTTGATTAAGTAAGGCGATGTAAGAAATTAGATAGAAGGTGAAGAAAAATGGAAAGGATACTCACACATGACGAAATCTGGTGAAGGTTTCACCAGTCGCCATTAACGAGCATCTTCTTTTTCATAATTTCCTTTTTTTAAATACATGAATTTAATATTATTAAAATATTATATATATATATATATCCACAAAACCCTAATTTTATCTTCATTACAGAACGCGCTGCCGTTTAAACGTTATAAGGTCGGATTCATTCGATTTTAAATCATTAAAAACTCTCAGTCCACACACACTTATTTCAGAAATTTATAAAACGACGATGGAAGAGCTCTTCATGATCTTCATTTCCATGCGGCTAAGATCAAAAATCGATTGAAGATTCGGAGGATTTTTGGCCTCGAACTGGCCGAATTCGCATGCCAATTGAGGCGTTAGGGCGGCTGCGAGTTGGACGACGTTAGGGACCGTTGAAGGCGACAACGAGGGCATCCAGGTGGTGACCGGCGATCGACCTACGGCGTGGCGGCGAAGTGGAAATTTCAAGCCCTAGGGCGCGGTAATGGTTCGAGCAGGCTTCTGAAGGGTTTACGGGGAAGAAAGAATTAGTTAATTAATTAAAAGGTTAATCACTTTGTTAACCGTAATTAATGTAATTAAGTTTGTTAAATATTTAAAATACCATAAACGGAATCGGATGATTTAAATTGCGCTGGGATCATGAAATCGAAATCTATATGATGGAACAAACCAGAACAGAAACGGAAGCAGTTAGCATTTTTGATAAAATTTAACCTCTTTTTAGTTTTATTACAAATAATCATTATATTACGATTTCGAAACCGATCAATGTGAGAACTCTCTCACTCAATTTATTTGTATAGATATTTATTATTATAATTGAATATATATTTATTTATTGCATGTGATTGCAATATTTGTTTGGTGACTGATGGATGTTTACAGTTTTAATGTTATTATTATTAAACTTTTTATATATATACGTTGTCAAATAAAGCGTTTATATTATGAATTATTTTGGGATGACAATTTACCTACGCCTATCAAATAATAGATAATTTCACATGAATTGTGATGTAAACCCCACACGGGTATAGGGACAATAATTTTATACATTGCTCAAATATGCAAATAATAATCATTGTTGATGGTTGAAAACCCCACACGGGTCTGGGGATGATAATTAATTCACATATCTCCCTTATGTTTAGTTGTATGCCAACTGATTGATTTACATACCGTTATAAGCGTTATTTAATTATTTAATGCTTATACAGTTGTAAATTGCACTCTGGATATGAATTGGATGTTTATTAACTATTTATAATTATTATTGAATACATGCGATGTATGAAATCCATATAAATAAAATTATATGATAATTGATTGAGACACATTCCAATTCAGAAATAACGAATATTTTAATATAATATTCAGTAAGAATCAAAATATGATTTTGATGTCCAATTTTGGATGGACACGAAAATATTGAAATATTCATAATTGAAATGAATATGAAGTCGAGTTAAGTAGATGTACGCTAGTTTAACCCGAATGGATTTTTCTGTCGATTTTATTCATTTTATAATGAATATCGAAAAGGTTTGATTTTAAATTCTGATATGTTGAAAATATTATTATTTTGATATTGTAATAATATAGATTGTTCAATTTTGATTTAAGATTGAAATTATTTTTTAACGAGATTTTAAAACGTTTTATAAAGTACGTTTTAAATAGAAATCGACGAAATATATTATATATATTTAAATGGCCTGGATAGAACGTTTCGCGCAGCGACCGTTTGCGAATTTCGACCATTGACTTTGAATGGACGTAACAGGATATCCGACCGTCGGATTCTCCTAAAATTGGAAAAGTTGGTTTCGTATCGAAAAGATCTTTCGAATGATAATAACAGATTTGAAATCTAATGGTTAGATTTTTAGATATGTCCAAATCAGTTTTGGAAAAGGTCGTTATGGATGCAGTTCGATGGTCGATCTGTAAGAGCCATAATAAAATTATTAAAAATATGAATTAGTTATGTAAAATTATAATAAATGATTTTGGGTGACATATTCCAAGTTTGAAAAGATAAAAGATATTTTTATCAGAATAAGTTGTTTTCCAACTTGAGTAAAAGAGATGAAAGAAATTGAAATGGTTTTATTCTAACCAGAATTTTCCAATATAAAAAAATTGGATTGGATTTGAAAGGAAATTATCTACGGAATATTTCGATATTGGATTCCGTGCTTATATAGATATTGTTGAGAAATTTGGAAGATATATATATATATATTGTTTTTCCCAAAACGATATGTATTGGTTTCAGAATTTGATATTGAATATAAGCTGATATGATTTCGATTCAGAGCCTTGTATTTAATATTAAATTGGTTTTTGGGTCTATCGTGAATGGTGTCTTCAATAAACCTGTTCTTAAACCCAATCGAGAATAGGATAAATCTTTTAATTAAGATTAATGTAGTTTTCCAATTAATTAATTTAATTGGAATTGAACTGATATTGGATTTTGGGTTTATTGTGAACAATATTTTAAATAACATTTGTTCTTTAACCCAATTAACAGTGAAGATATGGTTTGGAATTTATAAATCTTTTTATCAAGATTTAATGGAAATTTTCCAAAGTACAGTTTTCCCATTTAGTATATCAAATTGGGATTGAATGGAATTCGATTTAGTAATAATCAAGATGAGCTTCTGTAAAGGAAGACCGTTACTATTTATGGAATTTAAAAGGCTTTGTCGTTATTCCATTTATTGTATTAATCTGATACGGAAATTTATATCGATTATATACTGTTATGATTTCCATGAAGATTTCATTTTGATGGAAGATGATTTTGGGTTTATTGTGAACTGTGTTTTAAATGACATTGGTTCTTTAACCCTGTTAAAGAAAGGATTAAATTCCTAAGGTTGATTAATCATTAAATAATGAGTTTTGTGATTAAAACTAAATTGTAGTTTTAATGACTCTTTAATTAGATTGAAATGTGAATGTAGTAATTAAATTTACCAAATTCGAAGTGGTCGATAATGGAGTAACACCAGTTTTACTCCATGCGATAGTTAAATCTTTAATTAGATTTGAGCATTAAATGGTAATTAAATTTACCGATAACACAATAAGTGTTAGATATGGAGTACTACTAGTCTTGCTCCAGGGGATGAATAGGTTGAGATTGGGATAATAAAATGAATGATTACTTGGGTAAGGCTCGTTAATCCCAACTAGTTGATAAACCTTTATTTGATTTAAGTTATGAAAAGATATTATAACATCTTTTGAAATGATTTCGAAGAATATATGAATAAAAGAATACTCTGGATCGGAATGAGGCGTATGATGTGTTTTTATAACACTTGGTTATAAAATACGCGAATTATATAGAAAGCCCAGGTTTAACCCATCCTGAATAATTGTTACGACGATTAAAATTCGAAGATATGAAGATGGTGGTTGAAGACCCGAGATCTTCACATCGTTTGGATTATTACTGATGTCTCGATTGGGATGTACGCCCAAGACGAGGTAATAAGTGGTGATCGTCTAGACATACTTGGAGATGACCGGACATGCGAGGGAATCTATCATGTATTGGACACATGGGACGAAGAATAAGGTGCCTTCGGTTTCGTTCAGACCCAGAACAGGCCTGCAAATAGATTGTATGTCTAACATTGTACTTCACGCTGTATTCGTTGATCTCGGCTAAATATATATTTATTTGGTGGTGGAGAATTTATTCTCTTGCTTAACACCCTTCTCTAAGACGTACGAGCTTAGAGGTTATATATTAGTAGACATCAATAGTATGGTGTGGATTGACAATGTGGCATGTTGAGATGCATGGATCAAAGCTTTTGTTGAAAAGCAGAGCCTTGTGGTTGATGATCAAAGCACAACTTTAATATAGCACAACTTTTTGTAGTGTTAATTCGCGAACTTCACTCCTTGGTATGGACCTAAAACGGGATTGGGTACTACGGAGAAATGGACTTACATTGCCTTCTAGCTACGAGTGATGTAATGGTACGGACATTTTACTTATGTGGATGTTGGTTTTTGGATGATGGAAGGCGAGGTACCTCGGATTTGATTTGGGTTGCCAATGACCCTTGATTAGTCGACATATTAACCTTGTGACATGTCTGATAGGACCGGGGAACGTATTGTTTATGGTATAACTAATCAGTGGCGTCTGACCGACTCTGAATATCCAAGGGCTACTAAGGGTGTGATCCTGAGGCATGTGCTAGAATGTCTCGAAATCGGAAAGGAATATCCTTTGCCTTGGTTCATAAATGGAAACCCAATTTCCAATATGCGATTTTACGGTTTTAGTTGTAAACCTATATGGCGACATAATATATGGTACCTATGCCGCCTATGATTGATACATTTATATTTGAAGTTGATTTCTTCACTTATAATAATAATAATAAATAAATAAATAAATTTCACGTATCAAGCATATTTGGCTATTATAAGGTAAAACTCTATCCTCTGGCTTGCGTTGCATTATGTGATGGGACCTGAGTCTTATAATAACTGTTTTAGTTCTCACACCAATCTCATGTCTGACTCAGAGTTTATTAATTTCTTGCCTTAAGCTTTGGGTGCCTATATTTTCCACACGGGCAGCTAGTAGTTTTGGTACTTGCAAATATTTCTTCTCCAGAATCCTGGATTACGGCTGGAGCTATATATGGAATGCTTTGTATCCGTGTATTTCTTTCAGCTGTGGCAGTTGATGTATTTCCACTGCATATTATATTTATGTATTATATTTCTGTTGTTTTGTAATTTAAATCTCTGATATTATTTTTCCGCTGTATATTATTTATTTGTACTCTAATTCTTGTACTCTGATGTAAATTGTTGTAATAACAATGAAATGTCCTCCTATTTGTGTTCCGATGAGTCATATTCTCAAAGAAATTTGCCTTCTTGTTTGGTTCAGGCCAGATTGGAAGTTTGGGTCGCTACAGGTGGTATCAGAGCTTTGGTTTACAAAGCTCGAGAATAAGACATGTTAGAACCGAACGAAAGATTTCATCAAAGATAGGATTAGTAACATCCTATAAGAATAACTCGTTAGAGATAGGGTTAGTAATACCCTAGAATGAGTTTGAAGAGTGTATTTATAAAACGAATTTAATTTTGAAAAATTATATCTTACTATGAAGATTTAAATATTTTATTTGATATTTGGACTATCGAGTATAAGAAGATTTTGCATATACGTGTCGTGAACGTATATTCGAAGTCTCAAATATACTAAATAGATATAGAATCACATTCTAATCGCCCGAGGATGATTTTGATGATAGGTGCACCATCATCAGTGTTTATGTTCAAGTTTCGAAAGTAGGATGTCTATATGATTCCAATTGACTAGTGTGAGAACCAAAACTTAGCTAGAGTTTATTGTTTGTAATTTGGCATTGAAAATATGATTTTTGAGTATATAAAAGTTATATATTATAAGCTAATTAATCAACTAATTGATTGATGGTTGTGACAGATGATTATTAGTTTAACTAGTAAAAATATTGGAATAACAAAACCAAAATGAAAATGAAAGGTAAATTAAGCCAAATCAAATTAAATTTAATGATAAACTGAATTGAAAATTTGTTCGAATTGGATATATATGTATATATATGTTGAGCAGGTTACTGGTTTGACGTTGAGTAAAGAGATAAATTGTGTGCCGACAAACAGGTGCACCTTATTTAGTTGGTTGCGCAATCTTATTATCACTACTACTGTGAATGATCTGTATGCGCTGTGATGGTTGCTCTGAGTGAAATTGAACATACGCCATGGGATAGTAATCAATAAATTATGGCCTACACCGCATAACATATATGGAAGACATCATAGCATAACATATTCCATAAAAGCATTTGGTGTTTATATAACGAGGTTTGGATGACCATATGAACAAGATGCTTATATGGCGAGGGCTGAACTACAGATTGAACTGAGGACTGATTGTGGACTTAATAACTAATAACGGAAAATTGCAGGATTTAATAACAAGTCTTACATAGGTCAGGAGATGACAAAAATGTACACGTCTCTCTTGTTTTAGATACGGCACATGGATTATGATTAATTCCCATTACTGGGTCAATGGATGATTTTTCACACATCTCCCTTGAGCATAGATAATTTACATTTGATTTGTATGCGGTATATTGATTTACTGGGTGTCTAATAAGACCATATAAATTTGTTCAGATCACCCCGTACAAAAGAGGTTATGTCGAAATTTTTCAGAAATTTAAGGTGTTAGCCAAATTTCAGGAAAATTTGGAAGTTCTTAGAAACTGAAAAGTTGAAGAACATGAGCCAGAATGAAAGTTGAGTTAGTTAGTTAAACAACTTTCAGCTCCGTTCCTTTTTCCGGGATGAAAAACTTTTAAGTGGGGAAATTGTAACGGCTCGTATTTTCAGAACCAATTTGAAATTTATTTTTAACTGATTTTGATATAAATTAAATATTTTAAGCGATTTATTTGGAGAATGAACGACTTAAAATTTAATTAATTTGAAGTTTGAGTGTATAAATTTATATTAATTATAAAACGAGCTTGAAATGTCGTGGTAGTTTGAAAATTTGGTTTTGAACTTTTAATGAGTATATATAATTCATTATAAATCAGAATTGGATAAAACAAGAAATGTTGGGATCGAATTAATTATATCTTTCTAACGAATGTAAGAAATTAAGATTTGGAAAATGGTAAGTTATGTCCAAATTAAAATTCTAAAAAGCCGCTAAGGAATTTAATTAATATTTTAATATTATATAAGCCCTTAAAAATAGCTATTTTGCAAACGACTTTCGTTTCAAACGAAACCAATTTTGTTGGATCTGGAACATCAAATTATTATTAAGTTTAAAATTTTAAGTCATTTGGAATTAATATGTGAGCATGGTAAATTTTAACGCGTGTTCAATTTTAGTTGTAAATTTAATAAACTAAGAATAAGGCCATTTTTCAAACGGTCTCCAAATTCGACGAAATTATTTTTTTTAGGACCGTATGCAAAATATAGCTAGATTTAAAATTTCATAATTTTTGAAGTCAGTATGTGGTCGTGGCAAATTAAAATGTATGTTGAAAATCAATTTTGAACGTTATATTGATTTATATTTTACTTTTGATAAAAACTAATCAAAGAAGTCGAGTTGGCTTACGAAACATATCCCATTGTGTCCGGAATGGGGGTATTTGGTTAGGGGCGATAGTCGTTGGGGTTCGTTTGGAGTTCGGAGTGTTAAACGAATAACGTATGAATTTAATATTATTAAAATATTATATATATATATATATATATATATATATATATATTTCCACAAAACCCTAATTTTATCTTCATTACATAATGCGTTGTCGTTTAAACGTTTTAATGGCCTGATTCATTCGGTTTTAAATCGTTATATACTTTCAATCCACAAACTTATTTTAGAGATTTATAAAACGAAGATGGAAGAGCTCTTTGAGATCTTCATTTCCATACGGCTAAGATAAAAAATCGTTTGAAGATTTGGGGGATTTTTGGCCTTGAACTAGCCAAATTCGCAAGCCAATTGAGGCATCATGGCAGCTGCGAGTTGGACAACGTTTGGGGCGGTTAATGGCAATGGCGAGGGCTTCCAGGTGGTGACCAGCGATCGACCTACGGCGTGGCGGAAATTTCAAGCCTTAGGGCACGGTAATGGTTTTAGCAGGCTTCTGAAGGGTTTATGGGGAAGAAAGAATTAGTTAATTAATTAAAACGTTAATCACTTTGTTAATTGTAATTAATGTAATTAAGTTTGTTATATATTTAAAATACCATATTTTGTCCAAACGACAATGGAATCGAATGATTTAAATTGCATTGGAATCGTGAAATCTACACGATGGAACAAACTAGAACAGAAACAGAAACAATTGGGATTTTTGATAAAATAAAACGCCTTTTTAATTTTATTAAAAACAATCGTTATTTAATGATTCCGAAACTGATCAATGTGAGAACTCTCTCACTCAATTTATTTGTACAATTATTTATTTTTATAACTGAATATATATTTATTTACAGCATGTGATTGCAATATTTTTTTAGTGATGGATGGATGTTTACAGTTTTAATGTTATTATTATTAAACTATTTATATATATATATCCTTTGTCAAATAAAACGTTTATATTATGAATTATTTTGGCATGACAATTTACCCACCCGCCTCCTAAATAATAGATAATTTCACATGGATTGTGATGTAAACCCCATATGGGTATTGGGACGATAATTTTACTCATCACTCAAATATGCAAATAATAATCATTATTGATGATTGAAAACCCCACACGGGTCTGGGGATGATAATTAATTCACACATCTCCCTTGTGTTTAGTTGTATGTCAACCGATTGATTGATAGACAGTTATTTAATTATTTAATGCTTATACAGTTGTAAGTTGCACTCTGGATGTGAATTGGATGTTTAATAATTATTTATAATTATTATTGAATACATGCGATGTAGAAAATCCATATAAGTAAAATTATATGGTAATTGATTGAGTCACATTCCAAATAGAAAATAACGAATATTTTAATATAATATTCAGTAAGAATCAAATATGATTTTGATGTTCGATTTTGGATGGACACGAATTATTGAAATATTCATAACTGAAATTAATATGAAGCCGAGTTAAGTAGATGTATGCCATATTAACTCGAATGGATTTTTCTGTCGATATTATAATGAATATCGAAAAGGTTTGATATCAAAATCTAATATGTTGAAAATATTATTATTTTGATAGTGTAATAATATAGATTGTTCAATTTCGATTTAAGATCGAAATTTAAGTTGAAATTGTTTTTAAACAAGATTTTAAAATGTTTTATAAAAAACATTTTAAATGAAAATCGACGAAATATATTATATATGTTTAAATGGCCTAATAGAAAGTTTCGCGCAATGACCATTCGTGAATTTCGACCAATGACTTTGAATGGACGTAACGGGAGATCAGACCGTCGGATTCTCCTAAAACCGGAACCGTTGGGTTCGTATCGAAAAGAGATTTCGAATTATTACAAGAGATTTGGAATCTAACGGTTAGGTTTTTAGATATGTTCAAATCAGTTTTGGAAAAGGTCGCTATGGATGTAGTTCGGCGACCGATATTGAAAACCGACTGTAAGAGCCTTATTAAAATTATTAAAAATATGAATAAATTATGTAAAATCATAATAAATGATATTTTTACCAAAATAAAAGATATTTTTACTAGAGTAAGTTGTTTTCCAAGTTGAGTAAAAGTGCTGAAAGAAATTGAAATGGTTTTAATCTAACCAGAATTTTCCAATATAAAAAATTGGATTGAATTTGAATGGAAATTATCTTTGGAATATTTCGATATTGGATTCCATGATTATACGAATATTGTTGAGGAATTTGGAAGATATAGATATCGTTATTCCCAAAACGATATCTGTTGGTTTCAGAATTTGATATTAAATATAAGCCGATATGATTTCGATTCAGAGCCTTGTATTTAATACCAAATCGAATTTTGGGTTTGTCATGAATGGTGTCTTCAATAACACTGTTCTTAAACCGAGTCGAGAATAGGATAAATCTTTTAATCAAGATTAATGAAGTTTTCCAATTAATTAATTTAATTGGAATTGAACTGAAATTGGATTTTGGGTTTATCATGAATAATGTTTTAAATAACATTTGTTCTTTAACCCAATTAACAGTGAAGATATGGTTAGGAATTAATAAATCTTTTTATCAAGATTTGATGGAAATTTTCCAAAGTAAAGTTTTCCAATTTAATATATCAAATTGGAATTGAATGGAATTCAATTTAGTAATAATCGCGATGAGCTTCTGTAAAGGAAGACCGTTACTATTTATGGAATTTAAAAGGCTTTGTTGTTATTCCATTTATTGTATTGATCTGATTCAGAAATTTATATCGATTATATGCTGTTACGATTTCCGAGATGATTCCATTTTGATGGAAGATGATTTTGGGTTTATCTTGAACTGTGTTTTAAATGACATTGGTTCTTTAACCCAGTTAAAGAAAGGATTAATTTCCTAAGGTTGATTAATCATTAAATAATGATTTTTGTGATTAAAACTAAATTGGAGTTTTAATGAATCTTTAATTAGATTGAAATGTGAATGTGGTAATTAAATTTACCAAATTCGAAAAGTGGTCGAGAATGGAGTATCACTAGTTTTACTCCATGCGATAGTTAAATCTTTAATTAGATTTGAACATTAAATGCTAATTAAATTTACCGATAACACAATAGGTGTTAGATATGGAAAACTACTAGTTTTGCTCCAGGGGATGAATAGGTTGGGATTGGGATGATAAAATGAATGATTACTTAGGTAAGGCTCGTTAATCCCGACTAGTTGATAAACCTAAATTTGGTTTAAGTTGTGAAAAGATATTATAAAATCTTTTGAAATTATTTCCAAGAATACATGAATAAAAGAATATTCTGGATCGGAATGAGGCGTATGATGTGTTTTTTATAGCACTTGATTATAAAATACGTGAGTTATACAGAAAGCTCGGGTTTAACTCATTCTGAATAACTATTACAACGATTAAAAGTTGAAGATATGAAGACGGTGGTTGAAGACCGTAGATCTTCACACCTTTTGGATTATTACTGATGTCTCGATCTGGATGTACACCCAAGACGAGGTAGCAAGTGGTGATCATCCAGACATACTTTGAGATCGACCGAATATGCGAGGGCCTCTATCATGTATTGGACATATGGGACGAGGAATAAGGTGCCTCTAGTTTTGTTCAGACTTAGAAAGGACTTGCAAATGGATTGTATGTCTGGCATTGTACTTCGCGTTGTATTTGTTGGTCTCTCTGCTAAATATATATATGTTTGGTGGTAGAAAATTTATTCTCTTGCTTAACACCCTTCTCCGAGACATACGAACTTAAAGGTTATATATTGGTAGACATCAATGGTATGGCATGGAGTGACAATGTGGCATGCTGAGATGCATGAATCAAGGCTTTAGTTGAAAAGCAGAGCCTTGTAGCGTTAATTCGCGAACTTCACTCCTTATGTATCGTTAGGTTGTGCCGAGTCAAATCTTCTCCGCTTATTTTTTTTCCGTTGCAAAAAAGAGATCCCTTACCCCCACTTTCTAAAATGATGAATATTCAGTCCGGGAGGCTGCAGGTACTATGGATCCTCTGACTCCCGGTTGCCTTCCCGGGTCTCGCCGGTGTTGCCTGTAGGTCGTGATGTGCCTTGAGATGGCCGTCTCCAGCCCCCCTGCCGGTGGGGAATCCGCTCCCTCCCGTTGGCCGCCTCGCTCTGCTACGTCTGGCCCGTCCTCTAGGCACCTTTGGAAGGTAGGGAGTGTGACAACGTACACGCTTCCCCCAAGTCCTTCACACTACTTAACTTAGGCGGGACCTAAAACGGGATAAGGGACTGCAGAGAAATGGACATACGTTGCCTTCTAGCTACGAGTAATGTAATGGTATGGATACTAACATACTTGAACACAAAACATAACTTTTTATTTCATTACAAAACTTTACATTGGAGTTACAATGAATCAGAGTACAACATAAGATCAGTAGAAAACAAAAGCTCATAGCGGAAGATGTAAAATCTCAAAATGTATCTCTAGCTCCAAATCTGAATCCAGATCTAAAAGCTAAACCTGTAGACTAAACTACTAGCTGCCAACTATAATGACCCGCCTTTTTGCTCGATTCTCGCCGGTAGTTTAACTAACTTAAATCGTTCATAAAGACGGATGGTTATGGATACTGACATATTTGAACACAAATAACAAAACTTTTTATTTCATTACAGAATTTTATATCAGAGTTACAAAGAGTCATAGTATACATAAGCTCAGCGAAAGTAAAATTCTCTCAGCGGAAGAAGTAAAACCAAACAAGACTCTTGCTCCAATCAGAAATCAGCTCTGAACTAAACCTGCGAACTAAACTACTAGCTTCCCGTGTAAAAATTATGGGCACTCAGAGTTTAGGTGGGGAACAATAAACTCCAGGTCAGTCGTGGGACTGGTGTGAGAACGCAAAACAGTTATTATTCCGGGTTTATTTTAAAGTTGGAATAATTCATCGGACCACGCCGCTAACGCGGAATGGGTAGTAACAACCAGCCTTTTTGCTCTATTCTCGCCGGTAATTAAACCAACTTAAATCACTTATAAAGACGGATAGTTATAGGTACTAACATATTTGAACACTAAACAGAACTTTTTATTTCATTACAAAACTTTACATCAGAGTTATAGATATTCGGAGTACAATACCGACTTAGCGGAAATGAGAAGCTCACAGCGGAAGAAGTAAAATATCAAAACGTGTCTCCAGCTCTAAAACCTAAACCTGCAGACTAAACTACTAGCTGCTCGTGCAAAAATTGGGCACCCAGAGTTCAACTTAGTGGATGTTGGTTTTTGGATGATGGAAGGCGAGGTACCTCGAATTCGACTTGGGTCGCCAATGGCCCTTGATTTATCGACATACTAACCTTGTGACAGGTTCGATAGGACCGGAGAACGTATTGTTTATGGTATAACTAATCAGCGACGACTGACCGGCTCTGAAGATCCAAGGGTAATAAGGGCGTGATCCTGAGGCATATGCTAGAATGTCTCAAAATCGGAAAGGAACATCCTTTACCTTGGTTCATAGATGGAAACCCAATTTCCAATACGTGATTTTACGGTTTTAGTTGTAAACCTATATGGCGACATAATATATGGTACCTATGCCGCCTATGATTGATACATTTATATTTGAAGTTGATTTCTTCACTTATAATAATAACAAAAGATTAATTTCATGTATCAAGTATATTTGGCTATTATAAGGTAAAATTCTATCCTCCGGCTTGCATTGCATTGTGAGATGGGACCTGAGTCTTATAATAGCTTCATTTTTTCTTTTAGCATTATGTTGGTTGTTTTATGGTATTCTTGGGGGTAAACCCATTTCGTGTTATACGGCGTGGTCCCTTGATTTACTCAACATTTAAATAAAGTTAATAACTGTTTAAGTTCTCACACCAGTCTCATGACTGACTCAGAGTTTATTGTTTCCCCACCTAAACTCTGGGTGCCTATATTTTCCACACGGGCAACTAGTAGTTTTGGTATTCGCAGATATTTCTATTTGGAAATTTACGTGAAGGGCTTACTAGTCAAGTCCAATTTTTTTTAAGATGCAGCATTGAAAAAATTATTTTCCAAGAAAAAATCAATCGTTCTTTTCTCAAATCAAATTTGGTTTCAAAAATTTCAAATCAAACACAATTATTTCTTCTCAAATCAAGTCGGCTTTCGCTTAATCTTCTGAGGCGATCTTCTCAAGCAGACTTTTCAAGCAAGGATTGGCCTCGAGCGTGTGACTGATGCAGGAAGGAGACGAGGTGTTGAGGTGAGGTTCAGATTGCTATTCAGATGTAGAACTGTTATGTGATTGGGCAATGTTTACATCGATGATGTGGTAAGATAGATCTGACATCGCTACCATTGTCATCTTTTGGCTGTGCTTAAGTAAAATGGCGATTCGGTTCATGTTAGATCTGAAATAAAATGGCGATTCTTCACAGCAAAAAAACATGGTGAGCTCTGAATGATTTGTATCAAAACATGCGGTGCTCTGTGTTGTTCTCTTTAAGGTTGGAGCGTGTTGCCCCTTCCATCAGTTTGATTCAAATTGACTTCAAGTTTTGTAAGTTACGTGAATTATGTAATTACTTTAATATGCTCTTGCAAGTGAATCAAATCTTGAATGTAATATCACTTTTATCTTAGTTGATTTATGTTTGTGTGTTTATTCGAGTTCGAAAAGTTTTCTAGCACATAAACTTGCAAAAAATTTCTCTCTTTTTCTTTTCTTCGGTTAGATGTGAACTTCATTCATGCAGGTAAAGTTCTTTTTAAAATTTCTGAATGACATTGTGAACACCATAGTTGTAATTATCTTTTACTAAATGATAAAACTTGTATATTATATTATATTGCATGAAAACATATAACTTCTTTAAAAAGATAAATGTATTTATCTTTTTAAAATAATAAACATATCCAAATCATATGTTGTCTGAGTTTCTTAGTTGCAGCATATGATAAATTCACTTACTCATAATCGTATAAAAACATATAATGTGTATATTATATTATGTGAAAACATGTAAATTGTTTAAAAAGATAAATTCATCTTTTACACAAAAAGAGAAATAATTTTATCTTTTTCGTCAAACTTATGTTTTGTTGTGGAAGTTTTTTTCTAATATGCATATATGGTAGTTTACCTCCAAGCTTAACTTTTAAACGTACAACTAAATAATTTTTTTTACTATGTATAGGTGATGAATGGAGTGGATGGTCATGGTTTATGTGTGTTTGGTTTGGCTAGTGAAAAGAGGGTGCATGGTTTGTAGTATTTAGAGTGGAGGTTTACGAAAGAGAGAATCGTGGTGAACTGGGTAGTTCGAAGTGTTTTGAAGAAGGTTTGAATGATGTGTGCGTGAATAGTTACTTGATGAAGTGAAGGAGGACTGTTGTATTTGGTTATGGATGGTTGGTTTCAGAGTGCATAGAAATGCAACACAGAGAGACGATGGGAAGCAAATGGAAATCAAAGGTAAAAACAAATTAGAACGGGATGTAAAAACAATACTGCAAGTGCAATGTAAAATATAATTTTGTGTGGATTGAATGCAGGTGCATATCCATGTTTGGGATTTTGTAACTAATAGTTATAATGTTCACATAGTTGGTTTCATGTACTTATTTTTATATTTTCAGATAAAGATAAATGCTTTTATCTTTTTCAGAAAAGGAAGAACAACCTGCAGTAATGATACAACAGAATACTGGTTGCTTTATGTGATTTAACTGTGAAACTGCCTGCTCAAGTATATATTTTTGATACAATGGAATACTAGCTTTAAGTGTCCGTCATGTATATATTTTTATCTTTTTCAGATAAAGATAAGTACTTTTATCTTTTTTTTAAAAGAAAGAATAACTTGCAGTAATGATCTAAATCAACCTCGCATACTTGAACCTTCTTTTTGTATACTGTGTACTACAATACAAGTAAAATTGGGAACAATGCAGAAGCCGTAGCAGGGAAGGTCTTACGGATAGAGGGACTGACTCCAGAAAAGTTGAACATGTATATATATTTTTCTTTTTTAGATAAAGATAAATACTTTTATCTATTTCAGACAAAGAAGAACAACTAGTTAAGTAAATCAATTACTGTTTATGACATTTACATATTTTTATCTTACAGGCTCAACATGTATTTATAAACTACAATAACAACATACATGAAAAAAAATAGATAGAGAAAGAGTCATACTAGAGATCAGTCGGAGCTGTATTGCCACACACTTGTTAAAGCATAATTGAAAAAAAGAAGATAAAATGAATTATCATCACAGTGAAAAATCAACTTATAACCCAACAACAAATCATTTTAATAAACTTGAACTGTGTTAAATAAACTTTGCACCTAACGTGATAATTTTCATTTTAATAAACAATTTATATCAATTTACTTGATAACGGTCGATTGTGTTACAAGTACATTTAAAAGACATCTACATATAAAAGACAGCTCACAAGAAAAGAACGATTCGATTTTATAATTGAAAAAACTGAACGCACGAGATAAGTTATATGTAAACTCAAAATCACGAACTATACAATACCAAAAATGGAACAACAAAAGAACAGCCAACTGCGTAACTTCTGTAACGACCCAGAAAATCTGAACCAATTTAAATTTTTTTAAATTGGCTAAAATAATGGATTTTAAATATTTAAAATAAATATTTTAGATAATGGCAATGAAAACTGAGTTTGAATCGACATTTGAAAACGAATATAATTAATTATAATTATATATAGAATTGAAAATGGCGCGGTAGTTCGATAATTCGATTTCAAACTTCAATTGAATACCAGGTGCAAAACAGTCCGGATCTTAGTGAAACCAAAAATAATAGAATCTAATTGATGATATCTTTCTAACGAATCCGACCAATCGAAATTTGATAGCGGGAATCAAAAGGTATGTCCAGTTGAAAATTCTGAATAGTCGCTATGGAATTCAGGCCCTTAAAAATGGACATTTTGCATATGACCTCGGATTTCGACGAAACCACTTTTGTTAGATCCGCAGTGTCAAGTTATTGCTAGGTTTCAAATTTCATAATTTTTCGAATCAATATGTGAGCGTGGCAAAAGAAAACGCGTTTGACCAGTTTCTGTTGAATTTAATCGACAGGAAATTGGCCATTTTTCAAACGGTCTCAGAATTCGACGAAACTAGTTTTGTTAGGACCGTATCGTCAATACGAAGCTAGAAAATATTTTTCTAGAATTTTTCTAGTCAGTATGTGGCCCCGGTAATTTGAAATGTACGTTTAAAATTCAATATATTGATTTAAAAGAAAGAACAAAAGGAAACTGATTGTAACGATCAAATCAGCTTGCGATTCATATCCCATTGTGTTCGGAATAGGGGTAGAACGCTATGGACGACAGGCGGTGGGCCTCGTTTCGAGGTCGTATGTAAAAGTCAACCCTTTTGCAAATTTAAATAATAAAATAATAATAATAATAATAATAAAAAACTCTTCCCTCCCTCCTTATCTCCTGCTTGGCCCCCCCCCTCATTCGATTATAACCAGAGAAAAAAAAAAGAAAAAAAAAAAAAAACAAAAACCCTAGCAATCGATTCGACTCCGAAGCCCCCCGACAGCCCACGATCGACGAACCCTACCGCCGACCGCCTATTCTTCTTCCAAGCCTGCCGCTTCCACACCCCTCTCCCTCCGCCGCTTCGCAGGACCCACGAGCCCCTGGAGCATCGCAACAGCGATTCGCGAAACCCTCCTCCAGTTCGGCGAACCTCGAGCCGCCTTCCCTCCGTCGATCTACGAGACCCCCCCCCCCCCCGTAAGTTTTTCTTTTTCTTTTTCTTTTCTTTCTTTCTTCGTTTTGCTATTTTGATAATGATTTTTAAAAACCGATTTTTTTTAGGGTATAAATACTGATTTTTAGAATAGATAAATACTGAATTTTTTTTTTTATATATAAAAAAAAAAAACTGTTTTAATTAAGAATTTTTAAAACTGAATTTTTTAAAAAGAAATTAAAACTGTTTTGAAAAAGAATTTGTAGAACTGAATTTTTTAAAAGAAATTAAAACTGTTTTGAAAAAGAATTTGTAGAACTGAATTTTATAAAAGAAATTAAAACTGTTTTGAAAAAGAATTTTTAGAACTGAATTTTATAAAAGAAATTAAAACTGATTTTAATTTAGAAATTAAAAACTGATTTATAAAAAAAAATATAAAAATTGATTTAGTTTTAAAGGTAAAAGCTTTAAAATGGGAAGAAAGGTTTGAACTTTCAAGAGAAGTAAAAATCATATTTTTATATGTGAAAGCAAAAGAAAAAAAAATCATATTTTTATATGTGAAAGCAAAAGAAAAAATCATATTTTTATATGTGGAAGCAAAAGAAAAAATCATATTTTTTATATGTGAAAGCAAAAGTAAAAATCATATTTTTATATATTGAATAGCGAAGTCAAAATTCGATTTTTATATATTGAATAGCGTAGTAAAAATTCTATTTTTACATATGCAGAGAATACGGGTGAAAGCGACAAATAGGCGAAGATTTCTATTAAGAAGAGTCTTGAAGTTGGGTAGCTATTGGTGAGATTTCTGATTTAAAATTTATATATATACGTGTGAAATGAAAGTGAATAGCTATATATAAATATCTATATATATATATATATACGCCCCTCGTCCACAAACCATGGACGATATTTATTGGTTGAAATTGTTGTGAAAATTGAATGGTTGTTTGGGATTGTTTGTGATTGATATTGGTTGATTGTGGTTGAAAAATACCCATTTGTGGTTGTGAAATATTTGGTTGAAACCACATAGGATTAGTTTGTGGAAATGAAATAAATATATACATGCCGCCTGCGTGCGAACTAGATGCATGATTACCATTGTCAAAAACCGCGAGGTTTTAAGGTAGAGCGAGGAGCCGTACTAGGGACGGTGCCGGTTTAACTACCCTGCCGTTATGCTGCCGAAATTTTGAATAATATTTGTGTGATTGAATTATTTTCATTTGCTTAAACTATTGAAAACATTCATGTGTTGAATTGACATTCATTCGTTGTTTAGAAATTCATGTGTTGAATGGTATTCATATTTTGAAATAAATAGTTCGATAATAAAAATCACATTTTTATCGATATATAAAAACTATTGAAAACATTCATGTGTTGAATTGATATTCATTCGTTGTTTAGCAATTCATGTGTTGAATGGTATTCATATTTTGAAATAAATAGTTCGATAATAAAAATCACATTTTTATCGATATATAAAAACTATTGAAAACATTCATGTGTTGAATTGATATTCATTCGTTGTTTAGAAATTCATGTGTTGAATGGTATTCATATTTTGAAATAAATTGTTTGATGATAAAAATCCTATTTTTATCACCAACTTGAACTATATAGAAGAATAGTGTTTTGAAATGAATTGTTTTACAATAAAAAATCACATTTTTATTGTATGCCTAAATCGTTGAAATGTGAAGTGTTAAAAATAGCCACTTGTTCAAATAAACATATATCAGTTGAAATATTCATTAATTAGCTAATGAAATGATTTGCGCCTATTTATGTGACATTAGAATGAATGGTGTTTTAAACCAAATAGAAATCAAATATGAAGTTGAATAGAAAATGAAAAATGATATGAACTGTATATATATGTACATGCAATATTCATTGAACAGGTTATAGCAAAGGGGCTAGAGAAGAGGAATAAAATTTTGTGCCCGACAAATAGGTACACATTTACTGATTTGTTTGGGTGATGATTTTGAGCCTGATTGGCTAGCCGCTTGGCTTTTTCTTTTTCTTTTTGAGATTAGAAGGACCGGGACGCTATTTGCGATTTCCCGACGCTCCCGGTGCAGGGGAGGTTATGGCGAAATTTTTCCAAAATTTAAGGTGTTAGAAAAATTTTTGAAGTTAAAACGATATTGGAATTGTTGAATGAACTATATTTATATAACTATATAAATATAAATAAAATTAAAGCGAAACGAAGCCGTGCAGTTCGTATTTCGAAACCGTGATTTCAAACGACTAGTACGGGAAATCCGACCATTGGATTTTCCCGAAACCTCAACCGTCGGGTTCGTCTTGGAATAATCTTTCCAACGGCACCAACCTTGTAAAAATCCAATGGTTGGATTGTCTGGAATGTTTAATTCGAATTTGAAGAAAAACAGCGCCAGAAACGATTATATTTATTTATATATATAAATAAAATTATATTTAATCGAATAACGACGCTGCAGTTCGTATTTTGAAATCGAAATTTCAAACGATTGTACCGGGAGATCCGACCGTCGGATTTTCCCGAAACTGGAACCGTTGGATTCGTTTTGAAAAGACCTTTCTAATGATGTAAATTTTGTGAAGATCCAACGGTTAGATTTTCAGATATGTGTAAATCAAATCTGAAGAAAAACAGCGCCACGGCCGCGTTATGGCCCGAAGCGTCGTTTTGAATAAAATGGCTATTTTAAAATAAATAAAAATAGCGATAAATAGTTATAAAATATCATAAGCGATATGGAATGGAAATAAACTGAATTTGCTTGATTTATGTGGCTTTTGATGGTTGAATGTGTTTGGTGTGAAAATTACATTAAAGAACAAAATTGGTGTTGTCGAATAATTTAACCATTGAAATAAATCGATTTGAAATTCTAAATATACGTGAATTATTTGGAAAGGCCGAGTTAATTCTCATTTCGAATAATCGACCGACGATTGAAATTCGAAGATGAAGACGATGGTCGAAGACCAGAGATCTTCACCTCGTTTGGATGGTAACCGAGGTCCTGATTGGGAGGCATCCCGAAATATGGATAATGAGTGGTGATCGTTCAGACGTACGTGTTGATCGAAGGGTTTGCGAGGTATTTAGTGCCTCCGGTTTCGTTCAGACCCAGAACGGACTTGTAAATGGACTGTGTGTCCGACATTGGAATTTGTTCTGTGTGATTGATAGCCATCAGTTGCACGGGGTGAATTGCCTGTGTGGCATGCTAAGATGCAGTGATCAGGGCTTCTGTTGAAAAGCAAAGTCTTGTGGTGATGATCAAAGCACCGCCTGTGTGGCATAGCTTTGTGTATAACGTGAATTCGCGAGCCTCACACCCCGGTTTGAACCTAAAACGGGAGGAAGGACCTCAGGGAGGGCATGCGTTTCTTTCTAGCTAGGGTGGTGTCAGTGACCTACCAGCCCTGACATTTATATACTTTTCACCTATGTGGTTGTTGCTGTTGCGAGACGCCTCGGTTTGATCGGACGATCCGGGTCCGATGGAGTCATTCGTTGGCTCGTTTTACGCCCCAAAGGGCGGGGAAACGTATTGTTCAGGCATTTTAATCCACATCGGTGGACCGGCCCTGTCGCTCCAAGGGCCCACCTGAGTCTGGGTCCTGTGGCTCGGGCTAGAGAGTCACGAATTCGGTAAGGACTATCTTTTGCCTTGGTTCATGACGGAAATCCAATTTCCAAATACGTGATCGTGCGGTTTTGATTGTATACCTATATATGGCGACATAGTGGTATGGGGCATTAATGCCGTCTATGATTGATAGTTATGATTTGAAATTGATTTCAAAACATATAAACACTAGCAATAATATTAAATGCCTTTGTTTTATTCGTATCAAGCATATCTTGGCCGTTATAAGGTAAAAACTCTATCCTCCGGTTTGCGTTGCATTGTGTGATGGGAACTGAGTCTTATAACGGCTTCATTTTTATAAAAAGGCATAGCGATGTTTAAAAGAAAGATTTGTTTTAAAGCACTGGCAATCCAATGGAGTAAACCCGTTCCACGAAAGTGGCGTGGTCCTATGATTAGCCAATTATATATGTGTTGAGTGGATTTCTCATACCAGTCCCATGACTGACTCGTAGTTTGTTTCACTCTCAAACTCGGGTGCCCCTTTTTCTACACGGGCAGCCTTGTATTCAGGTTTAGCTGGTTCTTTCTGGATAGCTGGAGCTGAAGATGGATTCTATCATTTATTTCTTTTTATGCTGTTCAGCTCCTATTGTGCATATTTGTTTATTTCCGCTGTAGACATTTATGTATAGCTGAACTGTATTTGTACTATGTAAGATCCTGTATACTGTGTAACTCTGATGATTATTTTTATCCAGTATATTTTGTTGTTCATTCTAGTGTATTTATTTAATTCTGTTCTGCTATTATCTGTTTCTGTGTTATATTCCAAAGATAACCTTGTTTCCGTGAAAACGGGAAATCGGGTCGTCTCAACGTGGTATCAGAGCTTTGGTTAAGCTTAGTTCTGGAATATAACATTTGAACGAACTCGTCAGGAATAGAACCAGTAGTGTTCTAGGACGGGCAACTCTATACAGATAGGATCAGTAATATCCTAGTATGAGTAAAACGGAATGAATACACCTCAATAGACACATTTACATTTGAAGTATATGTTTCTATGTTTTAAAATACCTTTTCTGTGACCTGACACTTGATCTGCCATTTGCAGAAGTACTAGAAAATGAGTGTCAGAAACGGAAGGAATGCAGAACCGGATATTGAGGCCCTATTAATCAAATATCGAAATATGAGTGGAATACCGTTCTCTGGTGAAGAATCTATTATGAAGACACAAGCTTGGATTCGTTCGGCTGAGAAAATCTTCGAAGCATTGAAGCTGAGGGATGACCAGAAAAGATTGCTGGCCTCCTGGGCTCTCAAAGATGAAGCTTTGTTCTGGTGGGATTCAGTTATAGAGAATAATCCAGAAGGTGATATCACCTGGGATAGATTCAAAGTTATTTTCCTAGAGAGATTTACTCCTCCCGAAGCAACCGAGAGGTTATGTGAAGAATTTTCTTATTTGATTCAAGGTGATATGACCATCCCAGAATATCACAAGAAATTCAATGAACTTGCTCACTTTGCTCCCCATCTGATTCAGAATACAAAGAGAAAGAATCTGAGATTTATTCATGGACTTCAAAGGAAATACCAGAATAGAGTATTGGGGCATGTGAAGCTTCCTTTTCCAGAGATGATTTACATGGCTTATCAATATGAAGATCTTCATAAGAAAGGAATGTTACGCGACGAGGAAGAAGTCTGTTCTAGTGATAAAACAGAGTCGGAAACTGATTATCCCGAGGCAAGTACAATGTCTGAGGTCAATAAGAAGCCCAGTGCCAAGAGAAAAAGGGCTGAATCTGGGAAAGAACCAGTGACAACAGCTATTTGCTCTAACTGCAATAAGAAAGGACATTTGTCGATAAGTTGCAGATCTTTAAAGAAACAAGTTAAGGATGGGTCTAAATCCGGAGGGAGGCTTCAAGAGAAAAGAGGATGCCATAAGTGCCACCAGGCCGGTCATATTGCGAAAAACTGCCCGCTACCTCAGAAACCTAAAGAAGTAAAAGTAAATGAAGTGGTAGAAGTACCTGCCTCCTCGTCTACTCAGGAAAGGTCTGATGTTTTAGAAGGCACGCTCAATGTCAAAAACATCCCAGTTAAAGTACTGTTTGACACTGGCGCGTCACGAAGCTTTATTGCAAAGAGTGCAGTCAAGAAGTTGGATTTGAATTTGAAAAAGCTTAAAGAGCCCATGACTGTTCAGAATCCAGTTGGAGGTTCCATCAATCTCAGTTGGATTTGTGCAGTGCCCGTCTCTTTTTCTTGCTATAAATTCCCCATTGTCTCTATCATCATGAATTTTAATGGATTCGATCTTATTCTGGGATTGGATTGGCTAACCAAATATGAAGCTGAAGTTAAATGCGCCGAGAGAGTGGTTAAAGCAAAGGCCCAATTGGGGAATTATATAACCATACCATGTGAAGGCCCGACTTCAAATAGAAAAGATTTCTGGTCAGCTCTCGATGTTTCTCCAGCTCAAATAGAAAATATCCCTGAAATCACTGAGAATATTCCTGACCTCATTAAAGATATTCTTGTCGTCAAGGATTATGCGGATGTGTTCGAGGAAGTTGTTCGCTTACCTCCGCAGAGAGAAATAGATTTCAAGATTGCTTTAGTCCCCAATGCAAGGCCGGTAGTTCACGCTATTCGAAGAATGTCCTTGAAAGAGAAGGAGGAATTAGACAATCAAACACGACAGCTAGTATGGAAAGGTCTGATCAGACCTAGTTTCTCTGACTGGGGTGCAGCAGTGGTATTTGTCCCAAAATCTGACGGTACTCTACGGCTATGTGTGGATTATCGTGATTTAAACAAGCAGACTATAAAGAACAAATACCCATTGCCGCGGATTGATGATTTGTTGGATCGATTAAATGGAGCACAAGTATTCTCACGAATGGACCTAGCTACAGGTTTCCATCAACTTCGAATTGCCGAAGAGTGTGTTCCAATGACAGCGTTCCGAGGCCCCGACTTATTCTACGAGTGGTTAGTAATGCCGTTCGGTTTATGTAACGCTCCAGCTTACTTCGTCGATCTAATGAACCGAGTATTTAGGGGAGTATTGAATAAATTTGTTCTGGTTTTTATTGATGATATTTTAATCTTCTCTAAATCAAAGGCCGAACATGAAAAGCATCTGGAACAGGTTCTAGAAATCCTCAGAAGGAATGTATTGAAAGCCAAGTTTTCCAAATGTATATTCTGGCAAGATGAAGTGAAATTTCTGGGCCATGTCGTATCGAAAGATGGAATCGCTGTGGATCCAAGCAAAATCACAGCTATTCAGAATTGGAAACAGCCCAGTACTCCCACCGAAGTCCGCAGTTTTCTCGGATTGGCTAGCTATTACCGGAAGTTCGTTAAAGACTTTTCGAAGATATCTGGTCACTTAACAAAGCTTACAAAGAAGCATTCTAAATTCAAATGGACTTCGGAAAGTGAGGAGGCTTTCGAAGAGCTAAAGTTGAGATTAACAACAGCTCCGGTGTTAACCATCATCGATGGCAACCAAGATCTTAAAGTGTGGACTGATGCTTCTAGAGAAGGCCTTGGCGCAGTGTTAATGCAAAGAGGCCAAGTAATTGCTTATGCTAGCCGTCAACTTAAGCCACACGAGAAAAACTATGTAACTCATGATCTTGAGTTATTGGCTATCATATTCTCTTTGAAAATCTGGAGACACTATCTTCTCGGTGAGAGATTCGAACTGTTTACCGATCATCAGTCATTAAAGTACCTGTTCACTCAGAAGGACTTAAATTTGAGGCAGCAACGTTGGCTGGAGTTTCTTGCAGCATATGACTTTGAAATTATATATACTCCAGGGAAAGCCAATGTCGTGGCCGATGCGCTGAGTCGAAAGAATGTAATGATCGCCAGCTTTATTATCACGACATCCTTGATTGACAAAATATCTATTCTTCAGAAAGAGGATAATTTTATTAAGGATATGATTAAAAGGATTCAGAAAGGCGAACCCTCGTGTTTCCAAATAGATAACGACGAGACTTTGAGGTTAAAAGGAAGGATTTGTGTTCCTGACGTTCCTGAGCTAAAAAGGGAAGTGTTAGACGAGTGTCACAAGTCCAAGCTGAGTATCCATCCTGGTGTGGCCAAAATGTATAACGATCTCAAAAGAACTTTCTGGTGGAAGGCTATGAAAAGAGACGTTTCGATATATGTTAGTCGATGCCCTACTTGCCAGCTAGTTAAAAGCGACCAACAGAAATTGGCTGGGTTATTGCAACCACTGGAAGTTCCGGGTTGGAAGTGGGAGCATATTTCTATGGATTTCATTGATGGTTTGCCCAGAACCAGAAAGGGAAATGACAGTATTTGGGTGATCGTAGATCGTTTCACGAAGACCGCCCATTTTATACCTGTCAGATCAAACAGAACTGCTCAGAGTCTGGCGCAGATATACTTCAGGGAAATAGTTAGACTACATGGAGTGCCGCTCAGCATAGTAAGTGATAGGGATACAATTTTCACTAGTAAATTCTGGGAAGCATTTCAAGTCGAACTGGGAACGAAGTTAAACATGAGCACCGCTTATCATCCTCAGACAGACGGTCAGACTGAGAGGGTGAATCGCATTTTAGAAGATCTATTGCGGGCTTGTATTCTAGATTTCGGTGGATCATGGGAAGACCATCTGCATTTGGCTGAATTCTCTTATAACAACAGCTACCAGGCGAGTCTGACAATGTCGCCATTCGAAGCATTGTATGGTAGACCGTGCCGATCTCCTGCTTGTTGGGTCGAGCCTGGAAATAGACTTGTGTTGGGTCCGGATATGATTCGAGAAGCTGCCGACAAAGTCGATTTTATTAAGAAGCGATTACTCGCCGCTCAAAGCCGACAAAAGAGCTATGCTGATAAAAGAAGAAGGGATTTATCCTTTGAAGTTGGCGACTATGTATATTTGAAAGTATCGCCGATGAGAGGAGTTATCCGGTTCGGTAAAACTGGAAAGTTAGCGCCAAAATTTATTGGTCCGTTTCCTATTCTGGAACGGATTGGGACTCTCGCTTATAGGGTCGAACTGCCTGACTGGTTGCCTGGAGTGCATGATGTATTTCATATATCTCAACTTCGAAAGCACGTTCATGATCCAGACTTGATCGTGGAAGAAGCAACTCAGCAGGATATTGAAATTACTCCAGAATTAGCTGTGAGGCGAGAGCCGCTAAAGATTATCGGCAAAGAAACCAAAGAGCTGAGAAACAAGAAGGTTCACTTAGTCAAAGTGCAATGGAGTGGAGATCCGCGAGATTGTACTTGGGAAACTGAGGAGAGCATTCAGAAAGCTTATCCTAGATGCCGAGTAGATATCTCTGATTGACTCCGGTGCAAGGTACATTTACCCTACCTTGCGTTACCATATAATTCTCTATTCTGTTGCTATTTTCTTCCCATGGATGTGCATTGTTTATTCTATACTCTGAATATTAGAAACAAATTGGTTGCTGTGCTGTGTGATTGTAGATTTATCAAACCACTTTCGACTTTATTCCTTTTCGGGGACGAAAAGTTTTAAGTGGGGGAGATTGTAACGACCCAGAAAATCTGAACCAATTTAATTTTTTTTAAATTGGCTAAAATAATGGATTTTAAATATTTAAAATAAATATTTTAGATAATGGCAATGAAAACTGAGTTTGAATCGACATTTGAAAACGAATATAATTAATTATAATTATATATAGAATTGAAAATGGCGCGGTAGTTCGATAATTCGATTTCAAACTTCAATTGAATACCAGGTGCAAAATAGTCCGGATCTTAGTGAAACCAAAAATAATAGAATCTAATTGATGATATCTTTCTAACGAATCCGACCAATCGAAATTTGATAGCGGGAATCAAAAGGTATGTCCAGTTGAAAATTCTGAATAGTCGCTATGGAATTCAGGCCCTTAAAAATGGACATTTTGCATATGACCTCGGATTTCGACGAAACTACTTTTGTTAGATCCGCAGTGTCAAGTTATTGCTAGGTTTCAAATTTCATAATTTTTCGAATCAATATGTGAGCGTGGAAAAAGAAAACGCGTTTGACCAGTTTCTGTTGAATTTAATCGACAGGAAATTGGCCATTTTTCAAACGGTCTCAGAATTCGACGAAACTAGTTTTGTTAGGACCGTATCGTCAATACGAAGCTAGAAAATATTTTTCTAGAATTTTTCTAGTCAGTATGTGGCCCCGGTAATTTGAAATGTACGTTTAAAATTCAATATATTGATTTAAAAGAAAGAACAAAAGGAAACTGATTGTAACGATCAAATCAGCTTGCGATGCATATCCCATTGTGTTCGGAATAGGGGTAGAACGCTATGGACGACAGGCGGTGGGCCTCGTTTCGAGGTCGTATGTAAAAGTCAACCCTTTTGCAAATTTAAATAATAAAATAATAAAAAAAAAAAAAAACTCTTCCCTCCCTCCTTATCTCCTGCTTGCCCCCCCCCTCATTCGATTATAACCAGAGAAAAAAAAAAACAAAAACCCTAGCAATCGATTCGACTCCGAAGCCCCCCGACAGCCCACGATCGACGAACCCTACCGCCGACCGCCTATTCTTCTTCCAAGCCTGCCGCTTCCACACCCCTCTCCCTCCGCCGCTTCGCAGGACCCACGAGCCCCTGGAGCATCGCAACAGCGATTCGCGAAACCCTCCTCCAGTTCGGCGAACCTCGAGCCGCCTTCCCTCCGTCGATCTACGAGACCCCCCCCCCCCCCCGTAAGTTTTTTTTTTCTTTTTCTTTTCTTTCTTTCTTCGTTTTGCTATTTTGATAATGATTTTTAAAAACCGATTTTTTTTAGGGTATAAATACTGATTTTTAGAATAGATAAATACTGAATTTTTTTTTTATATATATAAAAAAAAAACTGTTTTAATTAAGAATTTTTAAAACTGAATTTTTTAAAAAGAAATTAAAACTGTTTTGAAAAAGAATTTGTAGAACTGAATTTTTTAAAAGAAATTAAAACTGTTTTGAAAAAGAATTTGTAGAACTGAATTTTATAAAAGAAATTAAAACTGTTTTGAAAAAGAATTTTTAGAACTGAATTTTATAAAAGAAATTAAAACTGATTTTAATTTAGAAATTAAAAACTGATTTATAAAAAAAAATATAAAAATTGATTTAGTTTTAAAGGTAAAAGCTTTAAAATGGGAAGAAAGGTTTGAACTTTCAAGAGAAGTAAAAATCATATTTTTATATGTGAAAGCAAAAGAAAAAAAAATCATATTTTTATATGTGAAAGCAAAAGAAAAAATCATATTTTTATATGTGGAAGCAAAAGAAAAAATCATATTTTTTATATGTGAAAGCAAAAGTAAAAATCATATTTTTATATATTGAATAGCGAAGTCAAAATTCGATTTTTATATATTGAATAGCGTAGTAAAAATTCTATTTTTACATATGCAGAGAATACGGGTGAAAGCGACAAATAGGCGAAGATTTCTATTAAGAAGAGTCTTGAAGTTGGGTAGCTATTGGTGAGATTTCTGATTTAAAATTTATATATATACGTGTGAAATGAAAGTGAATAGCTATATATAAATATCTCTATATATATATATATATACGCCCCTCGTCCACAAACCATGGACGATATTTATTGGTTGAAATTGTTGTGAAAATTGAATGGTTGTTTGGGATTGTTTGTGATTGATATTGGTTGATTGTGGTTGAAAAATACCCATTTGTGGTTGTGAAATATTTGGTTGAAACCACATAGGATTAGTTTGTGGAAATGAAATAAATATATACAT
Organism: Allium sativum; assembly: GCA_030737875.1. Lineage (NCBI taxonomy): Eukaryota > Viridiplantae > Streptophyta > Magnoliopsida > Asparagales > Amaryllidaceae > Allium > Allium sativum. The sequence goes on along the minus strand of CM060919.1, from coordinate 558,522,488 downwards.
GCCGCCTGCGTGCGAACTAGATGCATGATTACCATTGTCAAAAACCGCGAGGTTTTAAGGTAGAGCGAGGAGCCGTACTAGGGACGGTGCCGGTTTAACTACCCTGCCGTTATGCTGCCGAAATTTTGAATAATATTTGTGTGATTGAATTATTTTCATTTGCTTAAACTATTGAAAACATTCATGTGTTGAATTGACATTCATTCGTTGTTTAGAAATTCATGTGTTGAATGGTATTCATATTTTGAAATAAATAGTTCGATAATAAAAATCACATTTTTATCGATATATAAAAACTATTGAAAACATTCATGTGTTGAATTGATATTCATTCGTTGTTTAGCAATTCATGTGTTGAATGGTATTCATATTTTGAAATAAATAGTTCGATAATAAAAATCACATTTTTATCGATATATAAAAACTATTGAAAACATTCATGTGTTGAATTGATATTCATTCGTTGTTTAGAAATTCATGTGTTGAATGGTATTCATATTTTGAAATAAATTGTTTGATGATAAAAATCCTATTTTTATCACCAACTTGAACTATATAGAAGAATAGTGTTTTGAAATGAATTGTTTTACAATAAAAAATCACATTTTTATTGTATGCCTAAATCGTTGAAATGTGAAGTGTTAAAAATAGCCACTTGTTCAAATAAACATATATCAGTTGAAATATTCATTAATTAGCTAATGAAATGATTTGCGCCTATTTATGTGACATTAGAATGAATGGTGTTTTAAACCAAATAGAAATCAAATATGAAGTTGAATAGAAAATGAAAAATGATATGAACTGTATATATATGTACATGCAATATTCATTGAACAGGTTATAGCAAAGGGGCTAGAGAAGAGGAATAAAATTTTGTGCCCGACAAATAGGTACACATTTACTGATTTGTTTGGGTGATGATTTTGAGCCTGATTGGCTAGCCGCTTGGCTTTTTCTTTTTCTTTTTGAGATTAGAAGGACCGGGACGCTATTTGCGATTTCCCGACGCTCCCGGTGCAGGGGAGGTTATGGCGAAATTTTTCCAAAATTTAAGGTGTTAGAAAAATTTTTGAAGTTAAAACGATATTGGAATTGTTGAATGAACTATATTTATATAACTATATAAATATAAATAAAATTAAAGCGAAACGAAGCCGTGCAGTTCGTATTTCGAAACCGTGATTTCAAACGACTAGTACGGGAAATCCGACCATTGGATTTTCCCGAAACCTCAACCGTCGGGTTCGTCTTGGAATAATCTTTCCAACGGCACCAACCTTGTAAAAATCCAACGGTTGGATTGTCTGGAATGTTTAATTCGAATTTGAAGAAAAACAGCGCTAGAAACGATTATATTTATTTATATATATAAATAAAATTATATTTAATCGAATAACGACGCTGCAGTTCGTATTTTGAAATCGAAATTTCAAACGATTGTACCGGGAGATCCGACCGTCGGATTTTCCCGAAACTGGAACCGTTGGATTCGTTTTGAAAAGACCTTTCTAATGATGTAAATTTTGTGAAGATCCAACGGTTAGATTTTCAGATATGTGTAAATCAAATCTGAAGAAAAACAGCGCCACGGCCGCGTTATGGCCCGAAGCGTCGTTTTGAATAAAATGGCTATTTTAAAATAAATAAAAATAGCGATAAATAGTTATAAAATATCATAAGCGATATGGAATGGAAATAAACTGAATTTGCTTGATTTATGTGGCTTTTGATGGTTGAATGTGTTTGGTGTGAAAATTACATTAAAGAACAAAATTGGTGTTGTCGAATAATTTAACCATTGAAATAAATCGATTTGAAATTCTAAATATACGTGAATTATTTGGAAAGGCCGAGTTAATTCTCATTTCGAATAATCGACCGACGATTGAAATTCGAAGATGAAGACGATGGTCGAAGACCAGAGATCTTCACCTCGTTTGGATGGTAACCGAGGTCCTGATTGGGAGGCATCCCGAAATATGGATAATGAGTGGTGATCGTTCAGACGTACGTGTTGATCGAAGGGTTTGCGAGGTATTTAGTGCCTCCGGTTTCGTTCAGACCCAGAACGGACTTGTAAATGGACTGTGTGTCCGACATTGGAATTTGTTCTGTGTGATTGATAGCCATCAGTTGCACGGGGTGAATTGCCTGTGTGGCATGCTAAGATGCAGTGATCAGGGCTTCTGTTGAAAAGCAAAGTCTTGTGGTGATGATCAAAGCACCGCCTGTGTGGCATAGCTTTGTGTATAACGTGAATTCGCGAGCCTCACACCCCGGTTTGAACCTAAAACGGGAGGAAGGACCTCAGGGAGGGCATGCGTTTCTTTCTAGCTAGGGTGGTGTCAGTGACCTACCAGCCCTGACATTTATATACTTTTCACCTATGTGGTTGTTGCTGTTGCGAGGCGCCTCGGTTTGATCGGACGATCCGGGTCCGATGGAGTCATTCGTTGGCTCGTTTTACGCCCCAAAGGGCGGGGAAACGTATTGTTCAGGCATTTTAATCCACATCGGTGGACCGGCCCTGTCGCTCCAAGGGCCCACCTGAGTCTGGGTCCTGTGGCTCGGGCTAGAGAGTCACGAATTCGGTAAGGACTATCTTTTGCCTTGGTTCATGACGGAAATCCAATTTCCAAATACGTGATCGTGCGGTTTTGATTGTATACCTATATATGGCGACATAGTGGTATGGGGCATTAATGCCGTCTATGATTGATAGTTATGATTTGAAATTGATTTCAAAACATATAAACACTAGCAATAATATTAAATGCCTTTGTTTTATTCGTATCAAGCATATCTTGGCCGTTATAAGGTAAAAACTCTATCCTCCGGTTTGCGTTGCATTGTGTGATGGGAACTGAGTCTTATAACGGCTTCATTTTTATAAAAAGGCATAGCGATGTTTAAAAGAAAGATTTGTTTTAAAGCACTGGCAATCCAATGGAGTAAACCCGTTCCACGAAAGTGGCGTGGTCCTATGATTAGCCAATTATATATGTGTTGAGTGGATTTCTCATACCAGTCCCATGACTGACTCGTAGTTTGTTTCACTCTCAAACTCGGGTGCCCCTTTTTCTACACGGGCAGCCTTGTATTCAGGTTTAGCTGGTTCTTTCTGGATAGCTGGAGCTGAAGATGGATTCTATCATTTATTTCTTTTTATGCTGTTCAGCTCCTATTGTGCATATTTGTTTATTTCCGCTGTAGACATTTATGTATAGCTGAACTGTATTTGTACTATGTAAGATCCTGTATACTGTGTAACTCTGATGATTATTTTTATCCAGTATATTTTGTTGTTCATTCTAGTGTATTTATTTAATTCTGTTCTGCTATTATCTGTTTCTGTGTTATATTCCAAAGATAACCTTGTTTCCGTGAAAACGGGAAATCGGGTCGTCTCAACTTCCCACTTTATTTCCAGCTCCTTTATACACAAATTAGCACAACTCATTTATGGTTTTAACTCCACAACAAAGAACAATTAACAAAAAATACTAAGGTCACCAGAACAAAAAAACAAACAAACATGACTCTGCAAGTTCATAACCATTCTATTTACAAGCACAACTATAAACAATAAACTATGACTATCGCGGTATATTAGTCTCAACATCGCTGCACTCACTAAATAATGCATGCTGATCCTCAAATTCCTATAAAGGAAATTCAAATATGTATTAGCAAGGATGAAATTAGAAGGAAAAGTAATTGATAAAATGATAACATATTTTGGATTTAGTTAGCCTATCATGAGCTTGGAGTTCTATGCTCTAGTGTTGTCAGCATGCATAATGGATTTGGGTGAATCTTCAGGATCGTGTAAGAGTAGATAAGCTACTGCGCGATCTAGTGGGTTAGTGCTAGTCTCAACATCCATAAATTCTTCTGATTTGCTTAAAACGAAATGTGCATTAAGAACAACATAGTGTTGCATAGCTTTGTTTTTAGATCCATCTAAAATTGTCATAAGAAAATGTATGCTTTCATGTATTTGAATATAATCCATTTAAAATTAATTGGTAGGCATTTAAGCATAAAAAAATAAGTACCTGTTTCATGACATTTTGAAGCTGCTGAATACAGGAAATAATCTTATAACTGTGATGCACAACTGAATTTTGTAAGCCTGCATCATCCATTTTTGCATATCTTTTGATATTCATAAACAACTAAAAGCATTTCGTTATAATTTATTATGTAACTAAGTAGTTTGTACAAAAACATAAATGCTTTTATCTTTATTATGCAAGCTTTAAATAAAGTTCATATGGTATGTAATAATTGTAAATAATGAGTAAAATATCAAACTTGTTTAACATGTATCATTTTTTTTTCAAACATAAGTAGAGCTAAACATCTAATTAAATCCTACACAGAAAAAGATAAATTTATTTATCTTTTTACATTAGTTGAATACAATAACATGTTCATATGGTATGAAACAATTTTAAATAATGAATAAAACTGGAAACTAGTTTAACATGTATAACTTGTTTTCAATTATGTTTTCATATTATCATAAGTAAGATAATTTATTTTATGTTGAAATAAAGAAGTTTAGATGATCATATGATTTTAATATTTATATTATTTTAAAAAGATAAACACATTTATCTTTTTAAACAATTTATATGTTTTCACACAAGATAATATACATATTATATCTTTATTATATGTTTTCATATTATCATGAGTAAGAGAATTTTATCGTATATTGAAAAAAAAAGAAGTTTAGATGATCATATGATTTTAATATTTATATTATTTTAAAAAGATAAACACATTTATCTTTTTAAACAATTTATATGTTTTCTCACAATTTAATATACATATTATATCTTTATCATATGTTTTCATATTATCACGAGTAATAAAATTTTATCGTATGTTGAAACAAAGAAGTTTAGATGATCATATGATTTTAATATTTATATTATTTTATGTAAAGACCCGCAACTTCCTCGTAAAGGAAAGCGTCGGATAGTTCGAGAACAAACCACAATAGAACGCATACAGAAGAACATTTCATTGTATATAACAACAATGCATCAGATTACAAGAATATACAGAGTATGAATGAATATTACACAGAAATATCAGAGATTTAAATTACATTTAAATACATAGCAGCGGAAAATAATACAATACACAACTAGAAGAAGATATACGGATACAAAGCTTTCCGGATATCGTTCCAGCTGTAAACCAAAATCCTGTGAATATAAATCTGCAAAACCAAAACTACTAGCTGCCCGTGTCGAAATAAGGGCACCCAGAGTTTAGGTTAAAACAATAAACTCCAGGTCAGTCATGTGACTGGTGTGAGAACTAAAACAGTTGTTAATCTTTGTTTTTAAAGTTAGGTAAATCAAGGGACCACGCCGTATAACACGGAACGGGTTTCCTCCCAAGAATACCAGTGCATAAAACCAACAGCGCAATGCTAAATAAAGAAAGATGAAGCTGTTATAAGACCCAGGTCCTATCACACAATGCAACGCAAGCCGGGGGATAGGGTTTTCCCTTATAACAGCCAAAGAATGCTTGATACGTTTAAAACAAATCATTTGATACTATTATAAGTGCATAGTGTATAAAACACTTCAAATCATAAGTATCAATCATAGGCGGCATGAGCGCCCCATCCCACTATGTCACCATATATAGGTTTACAAATAAAACCGCAAATGTCACGTATTTGGAAATTGGATTTCCGTCTATGAACCGAGGCAAAAGATAGTCCTCAACCGATTCGTGACTCTCTAGCCCGAGCCACAGGTCAGAGCTCGAGTGACCTTGGAGCGACAGGGCCGGTCCACCGATGTGGATTAAAATGCCTGAACACTACGTTTCCCCACCCTATGGGGTGTAAGTCTGGTCCGTCAGCCGACCAGAATGCATCGGCCGAAACCGATATAACCGAGGCGCCTCGCAACAGCAACAACCACATAAGTCAAACTCGTCAGGGCGTGTAAAACCACTGACGCCACTTCTAACTAGAAAGAAACGCAAGTCCTCCCTGAGGTCCGTCTCCCGTTTTTGGTTCATACCTGGTGTGAAACACGCGAGGTAAACGTTACACAAAGCTACGCCACAAAGGCCGTGCTTTGATCATCACCACAAGACTTTGCTTTTCAACAGAAGCCTTGATCATTTGCATCTTAGCATGCCACACAGGCAAACCATCCTATGCAACCGATATCAGTCACACAGAATGAAATCCGATGTCAGACACACAGTCCATTTACAAGTCCGTTCTGGGTCTGAACGAAACCGGAGGCACCTAGTACCTCGCATATCCATCGATCTCCAAGTACGTCTGGACGATCACTAACTGTTTCCATCTTCTTGGGTGTACAGCCCAATCAAGATCATCAGTTATCACCCAAACGACGTGAAGACCTCCGGTCTTCGACCATCGTCTTCATCTTCGACTTATCGTCGTATCAGTTATTCAGAATGGGATAAACCCGGTCTTTCCGAATAACTCGCGTATATTTTAAATAAGTGTTACACAAACACAACATACGCCTCATTCCAATTCATTAGTCACTAACCGTAAATTAATCAAGAGAATAATTCCCCAAATATTAACCCCGAAGGCCGAAACCAACATCAGATCAATATCCAGAAAACCATTCTGCTTGGCTAACCGACAGTTAGTTTCTAAATTTCACGTTCAAATCTAATTAAAGATTTAACTATCGCCTGGAGCAAAACTGGTGATACTCCATTCTCGATCTTTTCAATCTAATTAAAGATTCATTAAAACTCCACTTAGTTTTAATCTTTTGACTGGGTTAAAGAATCAGTGTCATTTAAAAACACGGTTCACGATAAACCCAAAATCACATTCATTAATCGTCGGGTTAAAGAACGAGTGTTATTTAAAAACACTGTCCACGATAAACCCAAAAATCAATATCGATTCAATTCCAATTAAATGTTATTTAATTGGTACACTTCATTAAATCTAAATAAAAAGATTTAATCATTTCTCAACTGGGTTCAAGAACAGTGTTAGTGAAGACACCATTCACGACGAACCCAAATCACATTCATTAATTATCGGGTTAAAGAACGAGTGTTATTTAAAACACTGTTCACGATAAACCCAAAAATCAATATCAATTCAATTCCAATTAAATGTTATTTAATTGGTACACTTCATTAAATCTAAATCAAAAGATTTAATCTTTTCTCAGCTGGGTTCAAGAACAGTGTTAGTGAAGACACCATTCACGACGAACCCAAATCACATTCATTAATTATCGGGTTAAAGAACGAGTGTTATTTAAAACACTGTTCACGATAAACCCAAAAATCAATATCAATTCAATTCCAATTAAATGTTATTTAATTGGTACACTTCATTAAATCTAAATAAAAAGATTTAATCTTTTCTCAGCTGGGTTCAAGAACAGTGTTAGTGAAGACACCATTCACGACAAACCCAAATCACATTCGATATTCAATACAAGGCTCTGAATAGAAAATATATCGGCTTATATTCAATATCGAATTCTACGACTAACAAATGTCGTATTGGAAATAACGATATACATATATATCTTTCAAATTTCCATAACAACACCTGTATAATCATGAATTCCAACATCGAAATATTCCGAAGACAATTTCGATTCAAATCCACTCCAGTGTAATCATTGGAATTTTGGTTACTTTTAAAACCCTTTTCGAATTCAATTTATTTATTTAAAAATAAATAGAATTATAATTCTAGTTCAAAACTAGTTCATTTCGATAAAAATCTATTTTTATCTTTTCTAATATGGAATTTTTCATCCCAATTCTTTCTAAATCATTTCTTATGATTTTACACAAATTATTACTATTTTTAATAATTTTATCAAGGCCCGTACAGTCGATTTCCATCAATGGCCATCGAACTGCACTTATAGCGACCTTTTTCGAATTTGATTTGGACATAATTCCAAATCCAACCGTTAGATTTCAAATTTCTAACATTCATTAGAAAGCTCTTTTCGATACGAACCCAACGGTTCCGGTTTTAGGAGAATCCGACGGTCGGATCTCCCGTAATGTCCGTTTGAAATAAATGGTCGAAATTCGCGAACTGCCGCGGCGCGGCGCGTTCTATTCAGGCCATTATATTATATATATAATATATATATAATATATACTTCGTCGATTTCTATTTAAAACGAATTATATAAATAGTTTTAAAATTCGTTTCAAAAGCAATCTCAACTTCCTTTTCAATTCAAATCAAAATTGAATTCTTCTTTATAAATTCGTTTCAAAATTCATTTCTATTCAATTCGAATTTCAATTCAATTTGAATTCATTTCAATTCGCTTTTAATTCAATTCGAATTCGTTTTCAATTCAATTCATTTCGAAATCGTTTTCAATTCAATTCGAATTCGTTTTCAATTCAATTCATTTCGAAATCGTTTTCAATTCAATTCGAATTCGTTTTCAATTCAATTCATTTCGAAATCGTTTTCAATTCAATTCATTTCGAAATCGTTTTCAATTCAATTCATTTCGAAATCGTTTTCAATTCAATTCGAATTCATTTTCAATTCAATTCATTTCGAAATCGTTTTCAATTCAATTCATTTCGAAATCGTTTTCAATTCAATTCGAATTCATTTTCAATTCAATTCATTTCGAAATCGTTTTCAATTCAATTCATTTCGAAATCGTTTTCAATTCAATTCGAATTCATTTTCAATTCAATTCATTTCGAAATCGTTTTCAATTCAATTCGAATTCATTTTCAATTCAATTCATTTCGAAATCGTTTTCAATTCAATTCATTTCGAAATCGTTTTCAATTCAATTCGAATTCATTTTCAATTCAATTCATTTCGAAATCGTTTTCAATTCAATTCATTTCGAAATCGTTTTCAATTCAATTCGAATTCATTTTCAATTCAATTCATTTCGAAATCGTTTTCAATTCAATTCATTTCGAAATCGTTTTCAATTCAATTCATTTCGAAATCGTTTTCAATTCAATTCATTTCGAAATCGTTTTCAATTCAATTCATTTCGAAATCGTTTTCAATTCATTTCATTTCGAAATCGTTTTCAATTCATTTCGAATTCGTTTTTAAAATCGATATAAATATCGTTCACGTCAAAATGGCGTCAATCTAATCAACACGGCTTCATATATTCCTTTATTTTCAAATATTCTATTTCAAATATTTCTTTTTCAAATATTTCTTTTTCAAAACTGGAATGAGGCCCAATCAATTACCATATAAAATTAATTATATGGATTTTCATACAACACATGTATATAATAGCATTGAAAATAATCAACCATCAACCAAAGTGCACTACACTGTATAAGCATCAAATATAGATATTCAACGCTTATAACAGCCTGTCAATCAATCGATCGACATATTTAATCAATCAGGATGAGTGAACTTCAAATTTCATCCTAACACCCGTGTGGGGTTTCAAACAATCAAACACATATTTTATTTGTGCAGTTAGGCGATGTGTAAAATTTATCGACCCAATCAACGTCATTCAAATAGGTGTACATAAACAAACCGTCTGGTTTGTAAATGAATATTTATTTATTCACATTCACGTTAAAAATTATATTTTTAACGATAACACATTTTATTTTGACATATGAATTTCTATTCTTCATTTACACAAATAAAATGATATTTTTATTTTTCTAACATATTTTAGAAAATTTCGGCGGCATAACGGCACGATACTAGAAACGGGACAAGGCCTAGCCTTATCCCCGGTCTAGTGAAGGCCCACGCCATTCACACATCAATCAAATCAATTCGTTATGCAAACCACAAACTTTGGAGTAAGGGTCTAACCTAGCCTTACTCCTTCGCCTTATAACGGCGCACGTCTAATCCTAACCAATTTATCGATTCGATTTTTCACACCACAAACCACATTCAAACCAATATCGCAATCAATCACCAAACAGTCAAACAAACAAGTCCATGGTCTGTGGACGATTGTGTCGGGTGCTACTAAGCACCGTCTGCATCCTAGTATATATATATAACTAGAAATAAAATAGAAAGGTGAGAAATTCTCACCTTTAGCTATCCAACCATCTCGACTCTTCTTTTGCAGAAGTCTTCGTCGTTTCGCCTTTTTGTCACCTTCGTTGCTGCTTTCACTACATACGTAAAAATCACATTTTTACTTCGCTATTCAATATGTAAAAATCGAATTTTTACTTTGCTATTCAATATATAAAAATCGAAGTTTTTTTCTACTATGTTATATAGATAAAAATTATATTTTTATCACGCTATTTTCTATATGAAGATTTCGCCTTTTTAAATTTAAAGATTTCGCCTTTTTAAATTTAAAGATTTCACCTTTTTTTAAATTTAAAGATTTCACCTTTTTCAAAAACAAAGATTTGATTTTTATAGTTCCTACTATGCAAAGATTATATTTTTACTATTCTTATGATGTAACAATTATATTTTTATTGCTTTAAAAATATAAGAATCATACCTTACTATTTCTACTTAACAAAAATTCCATCTTTTCTGTTTTTAAAAATATGATCTTTATTTTCAAGTTCAAATCTTTTTCTATTAAGAGATCAAACCCCTTTTTTTCTCTATCTCAAAGTTTAAAATAAAATCAGTTTTCTTTTCCTTTTCAAATCAGTTTTTATTTTCTTTTCAAAACAGTTTTTCAAAACAGTTTTTCAAAACAGTTTTTGTTTTTAAAATGCAGTTTTGCCTTTTTAAAAATGCAGTTTTTTTTTTTTTTCCTTTATCCTTTTCAAATCAGTTTTTAAACTCTTAAAATTCAGTTTTTTTTAAACTTTTAAAATCCAGTTTTTTTTAAACTTCTAAAAATCCAGTTTTTAAACTTCTAAAAATCCAGTTTTTAAACTTCTAAAAATCCAGTTTTTAAACTTTTAAAAATCCAGTTTTTAAACTTTTAAAAATCCAGTTTTTAAACTTCTAAAAATCCAGTTTTTAAACTTCTAAAAATCCAGTTTTTAAACTTTTAAAAATCCAGTTTTTTTAAACTTCTATTAATATAAAAAAAAAAGAAAACAAATAAATTGAAAAACGACTTACAGGGGGGACTCGTCGACGGCTCGGAGGGGATGCGGGGTTGACTGGGCGGAGGCGAAGATGGTGGTTGCGGTGTTCATCGGTGGCGGTCTTCGAGGGGAGCGTGGTGGTCTTCGCGGTGGGGTTTTGAGCTTCGTGAGTTGGGAGGAGGGAGAGGAGAGGGCAGAGGGTCGGGTTTGAAGCGGAGGAGGGCGGTGGTCCTCCTGGGAGGCGGCGCCTGAGGCGCGGCGGCCTCGCTGGCCGCGGCGGCGCGATTCGCCCCCCACCCCGTCGCCTTTCTCTTTTTTTTTTTTTTTATTTGAAATCGATTTGAGAAAAAAACAAAAGGGGGGGGCCAGCGGGTTTTTAAGGGGAAGGGGTATATTTTATATTTTTTTTTATTTTAATTTAGTTATTTAATTCAATTTAAAGTTGACTTTTCGTTTTAACTCGAAATCAAGCCCACCGACTGTCGCCCCTAGCTAATTACCCCCATTCCGAACACAATGGGATATGTAACGTAAGCTGATCTGATCGCTTTGATCAGTTTCTGTTGAATTTACATTTAAATCATTATATTGAATTTTAAACGTACATTTCTAATTACCGGGGTCACATACTAACTAGAAAAATTCCAGAAAAATATTTTCTAGCTTCGTATTGACGATGCGGTCCTAACAAAACTAGTTTCGTCGAATTCCGAGACCGTTTGAAAAATGGCCAATTTCCAGTCGATTAAAATCAACTGAAAATGGTCAAACGCATTTTCCTTTGCCACGCTCACATATTGATTCGAAAAATTATGAAATTTGGAATCTAGCAATAACTCGACATCACGGACCCAACAAAACTGGTTTCGTCGTAATCCAAGGTCGTTTGCAAAATTGCTATTTTTAAGGGCCTTATATATATAAAAATATATATAAATTCCACAGCGACTATTTCTAATTTTTAACTGGACATATCTTATCATTTCTAAGATGAAATCCCAGTTTGTTAACTTCATTACAAAGATATAGTTATACAGATTCAAATATTTCTTGTTTCGTTCAATTCTGACTTATATTGAATTCTGTATATTCATTTGAAATTAGAAATCGAATTTTCGAACTACCGCGCCATTTTCAATTCCTTTTATAATTATATATAATTATTTATATTCTAACGACGACGCGTATAAATATATACGTTCGAATTATATTCAAAACAGATTTCTCGTCGATATTATTTAAAATAATCTATTTTAAATATTCAAAATTCGCTAAAATTGCCAAAATAAAATTTTTAAACTGGCCCAGATTTTCGGGTTGTTACAATCTCCCCCACTTAAAACTTTTCGTCCCCGAAAAGGAACAAAGTCGAAAGTGGTTTGATTATTCAGCTCTACGATCGATCAGGCTTCCATTCTCCAACTCTTTAGTTTCTGAGAATTTTCAAAATTTCAAAAATTTGGCTAACACCCTAAATTTTCGAAAAATTTCGCCATAACCTCCCCTGCACCGGGAGCATCGGGGAATTTCAAATAGCTTCCCCGGTCCTTCAGATCTCAAAAAGAAAAAGAAAAAGCCAAGCGGCTAGCCAATAGGCTCACAAAATCATCATCACCCAAACAAAACAGTAAATTATGTAGTAAACATGTACCTATTTGTCGGGCAAACAAATTTTATTCTCTGGCTCTAGCCTCCTTGCTATGACCTGCTCAATATAAGTATATGTATATGCAAGCAAATGCGACCAATTTTCAATATAATCCAATATTTGATTCAATTAGGCTAAATGGTTTAAAATTAGCAAACAAATGAACAAACAACACAAACATCAATCAATTAGTGAATTTAACGTTTCAAATTCATAATTTTGATATATATACTGAAAATCTTGTTTTTGATGCCAATTCACAACAAAGTGTTCTAGCTATATAAGATTTGGTTCTCACACCAGCCTAATGGAAATATATAGATATCATACTTTCGTTACTCGAAAATAAATGCTGGTGATGGTATACTTCATCATCAGGACCATGTCCGGGCGACTAGAGTGCGACTCTATATCTATCCAATATATTAAAACTTCGAATACACGCGGATCAGACGTATACGCAAAATCTATATATACTGGATTGTCCACATCAATTTAAATAGATAATCAAATACGAATAATTGATTAAATTTTCAAAACAAAAATTTGTTTTCATTTTCAAAAATATACTCTTCACACTCGTTCTAGGATACTACTGATCGCATCTCTAATGAGTCATTCTCGTTGGATATTACTAATCCAATTTCTGATGAATTCTTTCGTACGGTTCTAATGTGTCTTGTTCTCTGCTTTGTAAACCAAAGCTCCGATACCAAATGTAAAGACCCGCAACTTCCCCGTAAAGGAAAGCGTCGGATAGTTCGAGAACAAACCACAATAGAACGCATACAGAAGAACATTTCATTGTATATAACAACAATGCATCAGATTACAAGAATATACAGAGTATGAATGAATATTACACAGAAATATCAGAGATTTAAATTACATTTAAATACATAGCAGCGGAAAATAATACAATACACAACTAGAAGAAGATATACGGATACAAAGCTTTCCGGATATCGTTCCAGCTGTAAACCAAAATCCTGTGAATATAAATCTGCAAAACCAAAACTACTAGCTGCCCGTGTCGAAATAAGGGCACCCAGAGTTTAGGTTAAAACAATAAACTCCAGGTCAGTCATGTGACTGGTGTGAGAACTAAAACAGTTGTTAATCTTTGTTTTTAAAGTTAGGTAAATCAAGGGACCACGCCGTATAACACGGAACGGGTTTCCTCCCAAGAATACCAGTGCATAAAACCAACAGCGCAATGCTAAATAAAGAAAGATGAAGCTGTTATAAGACCCAGGTCCTATCACACAATGCAACGCAAGCCGGGGGATAGGGTTTTCCCTTATAACAGCCAAAGAATGCTTGATACGTTTAAAACAAATCATTTGATACTATTATAAGTGCATAGTGTATAAAACACTTCAAATCATAAGTATCAATCATAGGCGGCATGAGCGCCCCATCCCACTATGTCACCATATATAGGTTTACAAATAAAACCGCAAATGTCACGTATTTGGAAATTGGATTTCCGTCTATGAACCGAGGCAAAAGATAGTCCTCAACCGATTCGTGACTCTCTAGCCCGAGCCACAGGTCAGAGCTCGAGTGACCTTGGAGCGACAGGGCCGGTCCACCGATGTGGATTAAAATGCCTGAACACTACGTTTCCCCACCCTATGGGGTGTAAGTCTGGTCCGTCAGCCGACCAGAATGCATCGGCCGAAACCGATATAACCGAGGCGCCTCGCAACAGCAACAACCACATAAGTCAAACTCGTCAGGGCGTGTAAAACCACTGACGCCACTTCTAACTAGAAAGAAACGCAAGTCCTCCCTGAGGTCCGTCTCCCGTTTTTGGTTCATACCTGGTGTGAAACACGCGAGGTAAACGTTACACAAAGCTACGCCACAAAGGCCGTGCTTTGATCATCACCACAAGACTTTGCTTTTCAACAGAAGCCTTGATCATTTGCATCTTAGCATGCCACACAGGCAAACCATCCTATGCAACCGATATCAGTCACACAGAATGAAATCCGATGTCAGACACACAGTCCATTTACAAGTCCGTTCTGGGTCTGAACGAAACCGGAGGCACCTAGTACCTCGCATATCCATCGATCTCCAAGTACGTCTGGACGATCACTAACTGTTTCCATCTTCTTGGGTGTACAGCCCAATCAAGATCATCAGTTATCACCCAAACGACGTGAAGACCTCCGGTCTTCGACCATCGTCTTCATCTTCGACTTATCGTCGTATCAGTTATTCAGAATGGGATAAACCCGGTCTTTCCGAATAACTCGCGTATATTTTAAATAAGTGTTACACAAACACAACATACGCCTCATTCCAATTCATTAGTCACTAACCGTAAATTAATCAAGAGAATAATTCCCCAAATATTAACCCCGAAGGCCGAAACCAACATCAGATCAATATCCAGAAAACCATTCTGCTTGGCTAACCGACAGTTAGTTTCTAAATTTCACGTTCAAATCTAATTAAAGATTTAACTATCGCCTGGAGCAAAACTGGTGATACTCCATTCTCGATCTTTTCAATCTAATTAAAGATTCATTAAAACTCCACTTAGTTTTAATCTTTTGACTGGGTTAAAGAATCAGTGTCATTTAAAAACACGGTTCACGATAAACCCAAAATCACATTCATTAATCGTCGGGTTAAAGAACGAGTGTTATTTAAAAACACTGTCCACGATAAACCCAAAAATCAATATCGATTCAATTCCAATTAAATGTTATTTAATTGGTACACTTCATTAAATCTAAATAAAAAGATTTAATCATTTCTCAACTGGGTTCAAGAACAGTGTTAGTGAAGACACCATTCACGACGAACCCAAATCACATTCATTAATTATCGGGTTAAAGAACGAGTGTTATTTAAAACACTGTTCACGATAAACCCAAAAATCAATATCAATTCAATTCCAATTAAATGTTATTTAATTGGTACACTTCATTAAATCTAAATCAAAAGATTTAATCTTTTCTCAGCTGGGTTCAAGAACAGTGTTAGTGAAGACACCATTCACGACGAACCCAAATCACATTCATTAATTATCGGGTTAAAGAACGAGTGTTATTTAAAACACTGTTCACGATAAACCCAAAAATCAATATCAATTCAATTCCAATTAAATGTTATTTAATTGGTACACTTCATTAAATCTAAATAAAAAGATTTAATCTTTTCTCAGCTGGGTTCAAGAACAGTGTTAGTGAAGACACCATTCACGACAAACCCAAATCACATTCGATATTCAATACAAGGCTCTGAATAGAAAATATATCGGCTTATATTCAATATCGAATTCTACGACTAACAAATGTCGTATTGGAAATAACGATATACATATATATCTTTCAAATTTCCATAACAACACCTGTATAATCATGAATTCCAACATCGAAATATTCCGAAGACAATTTCGATTCAAATCCACTCCAGTGTAATCATTGGAATTTTGGTTACTTTTAAAACCCTTTTCGAATTCAATTTATTTATTTAAAAATAAATAGAATTATAATTCTAGTTCAAAACTAGTTCATTTCGATAAAAATCTATTTTTATCTTTTCTAATATGGAATTTTTCATCCCAATTCTTTCTAAATCATTTCTTATGATTTTACACAAATTATTACTATTTTTAATAATTTTATCAAGGCCCGTACAGTCGATTTCCATCAATGGCCATCGAACTGCACTTATAGCGACCTTTTTCGAATTTGATTTGGACATAATTCCAAATCCAACCGTTAGATTTCAAATTTCTAACATTCATTAGAAAGCTCTTTTCGATACGAACCCAACGGTTCCGGTTTTAGGAGAATCCGACGGTCGGATCTCCCGTAATGTCCGTTTGAAATAAATGGTCGAAATTCGCGAACTGCCGCGGCGCGGCGCGTTCTATTCAGGCCATTATATTATATATATAATATATATATAATATATACTTCGTCGATTTCTATTTAAAACGAATTATATAAATAGTTTTAAAATTCGTTTCAAAAGCAATCTCAACTTCCTTTTCAATTCAAATCAAAATTGAATTCTTCTTTATAAATTCGTTTCAAAATTCATTTCTATTCAATTCGAATTTCAATTCAATTTGAATTCATTTCAATTCGCTTTTAATTCAATTCGAATTCGTTTTCAATTCAATTCATTTCGAAATCGTTTTCAATTCAATTCGAATTCGTTTTCAATTCAATTCATTTCGAAATCGTTTTCAATTCAATTCGAATTCGTTTTCAATTCAATTCATTTCGAAATCGTTTTCAATTCAATTCATTTCGAAATCGTTTTCAATTCAATTCATTTCGAAATCGTTTTCAATTCAATTCGAATTCATTTTCAATTCAATTCATTTCGAAATCGTTTTCAATTCAATTCATTTCGAAATCGTTTTCAATTCAATTCGAATTCATTTTCAATTCAATTCATTTCGAAATCGTTTTCAATTCAATTCATTTCGAAATCGTTTTCAATTCAATTCGAATTCATTTTCAATTCAATTCATTTCGAAATCGTTTTCAATTCAATTCGAATTCATTTTCAATTCAATTCATTTCGAAATCGTTTTCAATTCAATTCATTTCGAAATCGTTTTCAATTCAATTCGAATTCATTTTCAATTCAATTCATTTCGAAATCGTTTTCAATTCAATTCATTTCGAAATCGTTTTCAATTCAATTCGAATTCATTTTCAATTCAATTCATTTCGAAATCGTTTTCAATTCAATTCATTTCGAAATCGTTTTCAATTCAATTCATTTCGAAATCGTTTTCAATTCAATTCATTTCGAAATCGTTTTCAATTCAATTCATTTCGAAATCGTTTTCAATTCATTTCATTTCGAAATCGTTTTCAATTCATTTCGAATTCGTTTTTAAAATCGATATAAATATCGTTCACGTCAAAATGGCGTCAATCTAATCAACACGGCTTCATATATTCCTTTATTTTCAAATATTCTATTTCAAATATTTCTTTTTCAAATATTTCTTTTTCAAAACTGGAATGAGGCCCAATCAATTACCATATAAAATTAATTATATGGATTTTCATACAACACATGTATATAATAGCATTGAAAATAATCAACCATCAACCAAAGTGCACTACACTGTATAAGCATCAAATATAGATATTCAACGCTTATAACAGCCTGTCAATCAATCGATCGACATATTTAATCAATCAGGATGAGTGAACTTCAAATTTCATCCTAACACCCGTGTGGGGTTTCAAACAATCAAACACATATTTTATTTGTGCAGTTAGGCGATGTGTAAAATTTATCGACCCAATCAACGTCATTCAAATAGGTGTACATAAACAAACCGTCTGGTTTGTAAATGAATATTTATTTATTCACATTCACGTTAAAAATTATATTTTTAACGATAACACATTTTATTTTGACATATGAATTTCTATTCTTCATTTACACAAATAAAATGATATTTTTATTTTTCTAACATATTTTAGAAAATTTCGGCGGCATAACGACACGATACTAGAAACGGGACAAGGCCTAGCCTTATCCCCGGTCTAGTGAAGGCCCACGCCATTCACACATCAATCAAATCAATTCGTTATGCAAACCACAAACTTTGGAGTAAGGGTCTAACCTAGCCTTACTCCTTCGCCTTATAACGGCGCACGTCTAATCCTAACCAATTTATCGATTCGATTTTTCACACCACAAACCACATTCAAACCAATATCGCAATCAATCACCAAACAGTCAAACAAACAAGTCCATGGTCTGTGGACGATTGTGTCGGGTGCTACTAAGCACCGTCTGCATCCTAGTATATATATATAACTAGAAATAAAATAGAAAGGTGAGAAATTCTCACCTTTAGCTATCCAACCATCTCGACTCTTCTTTTGCAGAAGTCTTCGTCGTTTCGCCTTTTTGTCACCTTCGTTGCTGCTTTCACTACATACGTAAAAATCACATTTTTACTTCGCTATTCAATATGTAAAAATCGAATTTTTACTTTGCTATTCAATATATAAAAATCGAAGTTTTTTTCTACTATGTTATATAGATAAAAATTATATTTTTATCACGCTATTTTCTATATGAAGATTTCGCCTTTTTAAATTTAAAGATTTCGCCTTTTTAAATTTAAAGATTTCACCTTTTTTTAAATTTAAAGATTTCACCTTTTTCAAAAACAAAGATTTGATTTTTATAGTTCCTACTATGCAAAGATTATATTTTTACTATTCTTATGATGTAACAATTATATTTTTATTGCTTTAAAAATATAAGAATCATACCTTACTATTTCTACTTAACAAAAATTCCATCTTTTCTGTTTTTAAAAATATGATCTTTATTTTCAAGTTCAAATCTTTTTCTATTAAGAGATCAAACCCCTTTTTTTCTCTATCTCAAAGTTTAAAATAAAATCAGTTTTCTTTTCCTTTTCAAATCAGTTTTTATTTTCTTTTCAAAACAGTTTTTCAAAACAGTTTTTCAAAACAGTTTTTGTTTTTAAAATGCAGTTTTGCCTTTTTAAAAATGCAGTTTTTTTTTTTTTTTCCTTTATCCTTTTCAAATCAGTTTTTAAACTCTTAAAATTCAGTTTTTTTTAAACTTTTAAAATCCAGTTTTTTTTAAACTTCTAAAAATCCAGTTTTTAAACTTCTAAAAATCCAGTTTTTAAACTTCTAAAAATCCAGTTTTTAAACTTTTAAAAATCCAGTTTTTAAACTTTTAAAAATCCAGTTTTTAAACTTCTAAAAATCCAGTTTTTAAACTTCTAAAAATCCAGTTTTTAAACTTTTAAAAATCCAGTTTTTTTAAACTTCTATTAATATAAAAAAAAAAGAAAACAAATAAATTGAAAAACGACTTACAGGGGGGACTCGTCGACGGCTCGGAGGGGATGCGGGGTTGACTGGGCGGAGGCGAAGATGGTGGTTGCGGTGTTCATCGGTGGCGGTCTTCGAGGGGAGCGTGGTGGTCTTCGCGGTGGGGTTTTGAGCTTCGTGAGTTGGGAGGAGGGAGAGGAGAGGGCAGAGGGTCGGGTTTGAAGCGGAGGAGGGCGGTGGTCCTCCTGGGAGGCGGCGCCTGAGGCGCGGCGGCCTCGCTGGCCGCGGCGGCGCGATTCGCCCCCCACCCCGTCGCCTTTCTCTTTTTTTTTTTTTTTATTTGAAATCGATTTGAGAAAAAAACAAAAGGGGGGGGCCAGCGGGTTTTTAAGGGGAAGGGGTATATTTTATATTTTTTTTTATTTTAATTTAGTTATTTAATTCAATTTAAAGTTGACTTTTCGTTTTAACTCGAAATCAAGCCCACCGACTGTCGCCCCTAGCTAATTACCCCCATTCCGAACACAATGGGATATGTAACGTAAGCTGATCTGATCGCTTTGATCAGTTTCTGTTGAATTTACATTTAAATCATTATATTGAATTTTAAACGTACATTTCTAATTACCGGGGTCACATACTAACTAGAAAAATTCCAGAAAAATATTTTCTAGCTTCGTATTGACGATGCGGTCCTAACAAAACTAGTTTCGTCGAATTCCGAGACCGTTTGAAAAATGGCCAATTTCCAGTCGATTAAAATCAACTGAAAATGGTCAAACGCATTTTCCTTTGCCACGCTCACATATTGATTCGAAAAATTATGAAATTTGGAATCTAGCAATAACTCGACATCACGGACCCAACAAAACTGGTTTCGTCGTAATCCAAGGTCGTTTGCAAAATTGCTATTTTTAAGGGCCTTATATATATAAAAATATATATAAATTCCACAGCGACTATTTCTAATTTTTAACTGGACATATCTTATCATTTCTAAGATGAAATCCCAGTTTGTTAACTTCATTACAAAGATATAGTTATACAGATTCAAATATTTCTTGTTTCGTTCAATTCTGACTTATATTGAATTCTGTATATTCATTTGAAATTAGAAATCGAATTTTCGAACTACCGCGCCATTTTCAATTCCTTTTATAATTATATATAATTATTTATATTCTAACGACGACGCGTATAAATATATACGTTCGAATTATATTCAAAACAGATTTCTCGTCGATATTATTTAAAATAATCTATTTTAAATATTCAAAATTCGCTAAAATTGCCAAAATAAAATTTTTAAACTGGCCCAGATTTTCGGGTTGTTACATTTTAAAAAGATAAGCACATTTATCTTTTTAAACAATTTATATGTTTCCACACATGACAATAGATATATATATATTATATCTTTATCATATGTTTCCATATTATCATTAGTAAGAGAATTTATCATATGTTAAAATAAATAAGTTTAGATGATCATTGATTTTTTGAAGAGATGTTATAATTGTTGATATTTTTGAACACAATTATCTTTATAAATTGATGATATTTTTGAAGCTATAATTGAAGTAGTATAAAAAGATAAGCATGTTTATCTTTTTATGCATTTGATGATTAACGAGATAACTGTAACTGGTTGAAATATCTATTGAAAGCCAATTTTAGTGGTGAGTTTGAAATTAATCCATTTTCTTATTTTACTACTTAGGTTAGGAAACATTAATGTTTCATAAATCAAACTGGTAATCTAATTCCAAGGGGAGCAATCAAATAGACAACTCACACTGAATGTAAATTTTGTGGACCAAAACTGCTTGTTACATTAGTAGATTAAATGCAGTCAGATATATATACTTTGCTATGCAACATGGTATTATTTTTTAACCCTTTTAACATGCACCAGAATTTACCTTAATGGAGTTCAGCATTCTGTGACACATCCAAAGTTTACTTTTATTTTTTCATTGTATAATTAGTTTATTTAGCATTGTTGTTTACATCGTATAATAATATACGTTGTTATGTAGGTCTCTTCAATGAAAACTAATTGTAAAGCTACCAAAAAATTAAATCACTCTTGCATTGCTTATATCATGACCCGTTGATACCAAGACTTGTCTAATTTCTTGCGTTGAAAACATGCTTTTTTGGTCAAACTGTGCACAACTACTGATGTATTCTTTGAGCTACATATAACTCTATATTTAGTGGACTTATAATTTTTTTTTAAAAAACAAAAAATAAGTGGACAAAAAAGATAAATAGGCATTTTCAAAAAAAGAAAGATAAATAGGTATATCTTTTTATGCAACTAAGCTGATAATTGATGTTTGGCAATATCTTATTTAACCTTATTCTTTATTTGTCTTCAGTGTATAAGAGAGCATACGTAAGTTGTGAATTTTGTTGGATTGCCTAATAGTTGCATGCTGTTGTACTTCATTGAAAACCATTATTACATCTTTAGATATTATATCATTAAATATTCAACAATAACTAAGAGAATTCAGTTATAGTTAACTATGTTGTTAAACTGTCTGTATAAAAAGAAAATCATTTTAACTTTTTCAAATATGCTTTAAATTAAGTTCATATGTTATGTAATAATTTTAAATCATTACTAAAACAACAATCATGTTTAACATGTATCATTATTTAACTAACACACATAATAAGTATCAATAATTATAAAATATTATTGAACAATGATTTACCTTTTGAACAAAAAGATAAACTATTTTATCTTTTTATTGAAAAAATAAGTTCATTTTGCAGAACATCTTAGAATCCCTATGGCAATACTTGAACAAAATGAACAACTCTGGTCATAAGATATAGATTTA
This sequence comes from Allium sativum, assembly GCA_030737875.1. Lineage (NCBI taxonomy): Eukaryota > Viridiplantae > Streptophyta > Magnoliopsida > Asparagales > Amaryllidaceae > Allium > Allium sativum. Next base: position 558,500,097 of record CM060919.1, on the reverse strand, counting down.
CTCTTATATCAACTGATGTTGGCTCATATTTAAAGTGATATATGTTCAAGCGAATGAACTAGTACTATAGGAATTACTGGCAATTGTGCTACCACAAAGATTCAAAGAACATTGGTCTAAATTTTATTAAAATAAACATTAAAAAACATGATATAAAATTTATTTTTATAATTTTTATCTTAAAAAAGCAATCGTTGATGCAAATGACAAAGAATTTTTTTTAAGCAGAAATAGAAAGACCAACAATAAGTAAATGACAATCCCAACATTAACAATACGACTGAAATGAGCTACAGGAGGAAAAAAATGGTCGCATTTAATTAAACAAAAATACTTTAAATCAGAAAGAGAGCTTACTTTTTGATTCCACAAATCGTTCGCCGAATGTATTTGAGTTGATTCTGCATATCGTTTATTGAAAGTATTTCAGTTTGAGCTGAAATTGATTAGGCTTAAATCGATGAAGCAGAAAACCTTGTAATTGAAATTAGCTACAGAACTCAATTGATCAAGAAAAATAGTTTTTAATCAATTTAGATCTAAAAAAAAAACATTTCAGCTTTTGATTTCATTTGATGTGCTAAAAAATGACCGAAGATAAAATAAAGAAAGGACCAGAAGGTAGACATGAAGTTACGAATTACAAGGCCGACGTCATGTACAAATTTTTTTGGTCCTGGAAGATAATTATTTTTAAGTCGTGTCCTGCAACTTTATTGTTTATTGAAAGAAGGCCCTTGTGGTAAAATTCCCTTTTTCTATTTTAGTCTTCTTGAAATATAAAGCCTCATTCTTTCCTAAAACATTTCTTATTCGAAATAAAAAACAATCCTTTTCATCTTTCTTTTTCATGGCTTCTCAAAACCATTCCTCCTACTCTACAACTGATTTCTCTTCTCCTATTTCAGATTCATCTACTCCAAAATCCTTGCATGAACCTATTCTAACAGTATCTTCACCAAATATTCACACTGAATACAGACAAAAACGCAAGCGTATATGGAATCTATTCTTCAGATCTCCATCCATAAAAGATAAGATAGAAGATATTCATTACTATCAACCAGAAATGCTTGAACTACAACGTGAAATGTACTATGAACAGAAGGTGACAACAAAAAGACTAAGTTTTTGGAGAAACATGCATTTAAAAATTGTGTTGCTTCACAAACAAATAATAACTTACATGTATCATCTCCCCAAAAGCCTCCTTATTCTCCAAACTCTTAGGATCGTTCTACAATTCTTCAACCGAAATGGGATAATGTTAAAGTCGAGTCAAAGAATTGTATAACACCACCAAAGTCCACCGATTCCTCTATTGAATTTTTATTATTCTTTGTAAACCAATAAAACTTCATAGTACATAAATCTATTTTTGTTTTACTTCAAATTTTTTATATATACATAGCCTCATATAAGGGCCAGTCGATTAAATGAACATTATTAGTCAACTGAATACTCTGCAACTCAGTCGCCTAAGTCCTGAATTCATTTGACTAAATACCCCTATTTTAAAATCAAAACTCTCATAAAGAAGTCAGTTGACTGAAGTAGAAAGGTCAATAGGCTGATCTTATGTTGACGATAATTTCTAAACTTAAAACTTAATCCAGTTGACTGCCTTTGAAGTTTCAGTAGACTAAAAAGGGAAAACCGGGGATCTTCAACTATCACCTCACTTTATTTTTAACCTACCTCTTCATTATTCATCTTCTCCTTTCACTTTTTACTTTACCATTTCATTATCTATTTAAAATTTCTCTAGAAATTCCATCTTGCAACTTTAAAATTCTCAAATTTTATCACATAAAACTCTAATCAACATGCCACCAAAAAGACAAAGCGAATCATCTTCATCCACTGATCCATCTGACACTCCAATTCGAAGTTGGCTACATAATGATAAGGCTATTCCAAGGTATAATAAGATGAAGAATACTAACATCTTTGAAAGCTCATTTGTTAAGTATCATGATTTCGCTACCTAGGCCATTCAAGATCTCCCTAGAATGAGTGGTTTGGAATATTTACTTTATTATAATTTAAATAACTTAAAAATTAACTCTAATCTAGTCAAGATTTTCTACGAAACCTCATTCTTGATCATCACACACTTCAAAACACTCGAAATTGCATATGGACAATGGTATATAAAGTTAAAATGTATTTTCCACTTGATATAATTGGAAGGATTCTGCAATGTCCTTTCACTAACAAAGATTTAACGGACACTGCAGTTGATAAGGAAAACCGAGATTGAGTTAGTCATCTTTTTATTTCGAATGACTTGACAAAACTGAAGGCAATAAAACTACCACTAAAGGCTAGATTAATGCATCGTACTCTCACTTATACAATCAATCCTGTACAGGAGTAATGAACAAGTTTATGAGCCGGATTTCCAAGCACTTTATGCCATTTCGGACTAACATCAAATAAATTAGGCTATGTTGATTTTAGATGAGTTTCTAACCTTATGTCAAGGACGAATGAAAACTATGTGCTATGGAGAAAACGTTATGTGACTCATTTACCACTTTGAAATCCCTATTTCCGACTTCGGATTTAGTTCTACAGGTTCCCTCAGCTCCAAGCTAGATTCTAAGCCCAATAGGATTACCAAATCGTTTTCAAAGCTGCACCATTATCACCTTTGACAATATGAAAGAAAATCAAGTTGTTGATTGTGCACGACCTTCATATCAACAACAAGAAGAAGCCCAAACATCTTCTCATGCTCAACATATATGAACATCTTATGACATCAGAGAAGTTAGACCTAACAATCAACCAAGACAAGCTTTAACCATTGTTTCTATAAGTCAAAAAATCTTGGGTATGCCACTATCTAATGTTAAGAGAATCGTCACCATTATGGATTCAAAGCTTGATCGAATTAAGGGTTTTCTCAATAATATTTGGGATAAACTTTCTTGTGGTTCTTCCTTCGCTTTAGAAGTTCATGTACCAAAAGATCCATGTAAGCAACGCATGCCTCAATTTACTTGTCAACCGTTGATGAGGGAAATGAAGAAAAAGAGGAAGGTAATGAAGTGGCAAGCCACAATGGAGACTCCAGTGGTGATGATAAATATAGATTGTTAGAGCTTAGGTGGTGATTGGTAAGATTTTTTGGTGGATTGTCTTTTTAAACTTTTTGCGAAACTTTGGTATTCTACTCTTACATGCTCACTTATGTTATGTTGCTTAATTTATTGCTTTTGAAATTCATACTTGGTATGCATGCGATGTGTTTAAATTTGGTGCTCTAGAACTCCACACTCATTATGTCTGTAGTATTTTAAATTGGTACTCAATATGTTTGTGATATGTTGAAGTTTGTGATCCTATGTTCGTACATGTGTTTAATCGTTCTTGATAATGTGCTAGTGTATATGTTTATAAGATCATTGTCCACTAGCAAATACATCTATCTCCTTTTTTCAATGACAAAAGGGAAGAAAACTTGTGCACTAGCAAAATTTGCAAGTCAAAAATTCAGGAGAAGTTAAGTTATAAAAATTATCTAGTTTTGCTCATGGTTCAATTCATTATTTCATCAATTCAAAAGGGGGAGAATGTTGAATAAAGAGTTTTGATTCATGACAATACAATAACCAAGTACAAAGGGGAAAAACAATGTACGACAACAACATCATATGTTTGGAAATCACTCGACAAGGGAACCACGACAAGCAACTAAGCACTTGAGTGAATATGTGTGTGTGTATATACATGTTTCAGAGTCTTAGAGTTTATTCATGTAAAATCTATCCTCAAGTAGTTCACGTCCCGTCACAACTCATCAACATATGTTTTTAAATTTTAAAATGCAGAATTTCAAAAACCTATAAGTCGGCCTACTGAACTGACCTAGTTAATCGATTGAACGTATTTGAATCTTGTACATGTGCACATTATTCATATCTAGTCTGCTATCCCTTAATATTCATCCGACTAAAGATCTTCCAACTGCTATTTTTCTGAATAGACGTCTCTCTTAATGAATGGCTTTCTGATTTATTAAGAGTTGCTTCTATTTTCGTTTCGATCAAATATTTTCACCAGTAGTTGTATCTATTTTAATACTTTAAAAATACATAAATCCTTGAATCAAACAAATTTTTTTCTTGCTTACAACTATTCTATTTTGATTCTTGAATTCTCTAATCTAATACTTCCGTATTCAATGATGTTCGAATTGCTTTGAATTTCTAAAATCTCATATTACAATCTTTAGATTCCAAAGCAATTTATTCTTTCTTTATCTTCATGTACACACCCTTACCAAACATATACTTGAGGAGAAGATTATAGGAAGGGTGTACTTAAATTTGAAAAATCGGTGTTGTATTATAGAACATGATAAGTCAAAACATTCTCTACTGTTTGCATTCGGGTTCTGTTTGGTTGCTCAGACTGGAAAAATCTTGTTTGATTACTCAGGTGGTAGAAATCTTATCCGATTGCTCAAGCGGGAAAAATTATGTTCAGTTGCTTAGGTGGTGGAAGTCATGTTTGGTTTCTTAGGTAGTGTAAAACAATTTCTCCTAGTTAAGAAAGGTTTGTTGTTAGTTAAATTACAGAGGGAGTCTGGGATTGGATGTAGAATGGAAAGTTTAAAGTAGTATAAAAATCTCTGATGCCATTTTACTTTACTGCCTTTTATATTCAACATTATTTATTAGCATATATATTATATATACCATATTACATGATCTTATAGGAACTTTCACATTCAACTCAAGCAAGGGGAGTCTACTTTAAGGGAGTATTGTGGCGACCCGAACTTCCCCGTGAAGGAAAGCGCGAATTGCTTTGAGCACAACACACATCGGAATGCAAACAGAAGAACATTTTATTGTTTATAACAACAATCCCATCAGAATACAAAAATATACAAAGTATGAATAAATATTACACATTTGACAAATATCAGAGATTTAAATTACATTTAAATACATAGCAGCGGAAAAACAATACAAAACACAACTGAAAGGAGATATACGGATACAGAGCTTTCTGAATATCATTCCAGCTGTAAACCAGGATCCTGTGAATATAAATCTGCAAAACCAAAACTACTAGCTGCCCATGTCGAAAATAGGGGCACCCAGAGTTTAGGTTAAAACAATAAACTCCAGGTAAGTCATGTGACTGGTGTGAGAACTAAAGCAGTTATTTAAAACTTTACTTTAAAAGAGAGTAATTCAAGGGACCACGCCGTATAACACGGAACGGGTTTCCTCCCAAGAACACTAGTGCATATATCAAAACAGCGCAATGCTTTTTGGAAAAATTAAGCTATTATAAGACCCAGGTCCCATCACATAATGCAACGCAAGCCGGAGGATAGGGTTTTCCCTTGTAATAGCCAAACATGCTTGGTACGTTTAAAACAAATCATTTGATACTATTATAAGTGTATAGTGTCAAAACAATTTCAATAATAAGTATCAATCATAGGCGGCATGGGTACCATATATCATGTCGCCATACTAGTTCTACAATTAAAACCGCAATGTCATGTATTGGAAATTGGATTTCCGTCATGAGTCGAGGCGAGGGGCAAGCTCCTCTCCGTTCGAGACACTCTAGCAAATGTCTCAGGACCACATACAACGATCCTTAGATCCTCCAAGGCTGGTCCTCTCCTACTTTTGAGGATTAGTTATTCCTGAACACACATTTCCCGGTCCTATAGGACCTATATCCGATGCGCCTCGCATCCAATAACCACACAGGTAAAAAGAATATAAATGTCAGGGCTGGTAGGTCATTGATATCACCCATAGCTAGAAAGAAACGTCGTGCACTCCTTGGGTCCTTATCCCGTTTTTGACTCATACCGAGGTGTGAGGCTCGCGAATTAACGCTATACACAAAGCTATGCCACACAGGCCGTGCTTTGATCATCAACCACAAGACTTTGCTTCTCAACAGAAGGCTTGATCATTTGCCACTTAGGCATGCCACACAGGCAATTCATGCCATGCGATTGATATCCATCAATATACAACCTCTGAGCTTGTACGTCTCAGAGAAGGGCGTTAAGCAAGAGAATAAATTCTCCGCTGCCAAACAGATGTATATTTAATAGAAATCAATCAAACAGAATAAAATCCAATGTCAGACACGTAGTTTATTTACAAGTTCGTTCTGGGTCTGAACGAAGCCAGAGGAACCTTATTCCTCGCATATCCATCGATTTCCAAGTACATCTGGACGATCACCAACTGATTCCCTCCTCTTGGGTGTACAGCCCAATCAAGATCATCAATAATCATCCAAACGATGTGAAGACCTCCGGTCTTCAACCACCGTCTTCATCTTCGACTTATCGTCGAATCAGTTATTCAGAATGGGTATAATCCCGGCCTTTCCGAATAACCCGCGTATATAATAAACAAGTGTTACACAAACGCAACATACGCCTCATTCCAATTCAGAATATTCTTTTATTCAAATTTTCACATTCTTAGGGAAAGGTTCCCATTAATTTTATCAAAGATAAATTCTTCTAAATTTATTCTTTAATCTTCCTTTGGATATCATTTCAAACCATGTTAAGGTTTTTCCAAACTAGTCGGGATTAGCGAACCACACCGAAGTAATTATTTATTTTATTTCCCAATCCCAACCTATTCATCCCATCGAGCAAAACTGGTAAAACTCCATATCTAACACCACGGTGTTATCGGTAAATATTGATTACCATTTCAGTTCAAATCTAATTAAAGATTTAACTATCGTTTTGGAGCAAAACTGGTGATACTCCATTCTCGATCACTTTAATCTAATTAAAGATTCGTTAAAACTCCACTTAGTTTTAATCTTCCCACAAATCAATATCCTGTCTTTAATAGGGTTAAAGAACCAATGTTATCTAAAATACGGTTCACGATAAACCCAAAATCACTTTCCATTGTTAATCGGGTTAAAGAACAGGTGTTATTCAAAACACCGCTCACAATAAACCCAAACACCAATTTAAATTCAATTCCAATTAAATACTAATCAACTGGACAATTTCACTAAATCTTAATTAAAAGATTTATTCTTTTCTAAACTGGGTTCAAGAACAGTGTTATTTAAGACATCATTCACGATGAACCCAAAATCCCATTTGATATTAAATACAAGGCTCTGAATAGAAAATATATCGGCTTATATTCAATATCAAATTCTGAAACCAACAAATATCGTATTGGAAATAACGATATAAATATATTTTTCAAATTTCCACAACCATATTTGTATAATCACGAAATCCAACATCGAAATATTCTGAAGATAATTTCGATTCAAATCCATTCCAATTTGTATATTGGAAATTCTGATTATTTTAAAACCACTTCAAATCCAATTTATTTATTCAAAAACATTGGATTATAATTCTAGTTCATTACTAGTTCATTTCGATAAAAAATATATTTTTATCCTTTTTAAATATGGGATTTTCACCCCAATTCTTTATAAATCATTTATTATGATTTTACATAAATTATTAATATTTTTAATAATTTTATCAAGGCCCGTTCAGTCGATTTCCAATAACGGTCGTCGAACTGCACTTACAGCGACCTTTTCCAAATTTGATTTGGACATAATTCCAAATCCAACTGTTAGATTTCAAATTTCTAGTATTCATTGGAAAGCTCTTTTCGATACGAACCCAATGCTTCCTGTTTCAGGAGAATCCGACGGTCGGATATCCCGCATCTTCAATTTGAAGTCAATGGTCGAAATTCGCGAACTACCGCGGCGCGTTCTATTCAGGCCATTTAATATATATATTATACATATTTCATCGATTTCAATTCTAAACATATTTTATAAATCGTTTTAAATTCGTTTTCAAAACAGTTTCAACTTCATATTAAATTTTAAATCAAAATTGAATATTCCATATCATTAATATATAAATGATGATATTTTCAAAACGTTATATTTTGAAATCACTTCCTTTTCTATATTCATTATAAAAACGAATATAATCGACATAAATATCGTTCGCGTCAAAATGGCGCATATCTAATCAACACGGCTTTATATATTTCAATAACTTCATTATTCTATTCCACAAATGAATATTTTCTTCAACACATGAATATATATTTCTTTCAACACATGAATATATATTAATTCTTACTTACAATAAAAATGTGAATTCTATTGTATAAATATTTTATTCAACACATGGATATTTTCAACACATGAATGGTTTCAACACATGAATGGTTTCAACACATGAATATTCTCAACACATGAGTATCGTCAACACATGACTATTTTCTTTATTCAACACATGAATATAATTTATTTTATAAATTGGAATGAGACCCATTCAATTACCATATAATGTTAATTATATGGATTCCATACAACACATGTATATAATAGCAACGATAAATAATCAACCATCATCTAGAGTGCACCACACAACTGCATAAGCATTAAATATAACTAATTAACGCTTACACAGTCTGTCGATCAAACGATCGACATACCACTAAACAATTGGGATTAGTGTACGTCAAATATCATCCCAACATCCGTGTGGGGTTTCAATCCACAAACACTGAATATTATTTATGTAGTTAAGCGACGCGTAAAATTTATCATCCCAATCAATATCCTTCAAATAGGTGTACATCAACAAATTGTCTGATTTGTAAATGAATATTTATTTATTCACATTCACGTTAAAAATTATATTTTTAACAATAAATAATTTATTTCAACACATGAATATATTTCCATTCATTTCACATCACAATCAATTTTCACCACACAACAAAATCAAACAAGTCATCCATGGTCTGTGGACAATGGGTGTCGGGTGCTGCTAAGCACCGTCTGTATCCTAGTATATATTTTTAACTAGAAAACAAGATTTAAAGTGAGAAGTTCGCACCGACTAGCTAAACCAATACACCGTGACTCTTCGTATGTAGAAATCTTACCATGTCCGCCTTTTGTCACTCTCGTTGTCTGTATCCACTACATATATAAAAATCGCATCTTTATATTGTTGCTAAGTATATAAAAATCACATTTTTATACTGCTACTATATAGATAAAAATTCTATTTTTATACTACTACTATATAGATAAAAATTCTATTTTTATATCGCTACTATATAGATAAAAATTCTATTTATCCGACCTTTTCTATTTAAAAATCTCTTCTTTCACTTGTTAAAAATCTAATCTTTTTGCTTGTTAAAAATCTAATCTTTCTACATATGAAAATCATAACTTTTTAAGAACAAAAATCTAAGCCTTTCTTGAAAAAAAATCTAATCCTTTTGATTTAAAAATCTAATCTTTTTGTGTTTAAAAATCTAGTCTTCATATAAATCAAAGATCATATTTTTAATATCGTTTTCCATATAAAGATTATATTTTTCAGATCAAAAATCAACCCTTTAAAATTTATTAAAATAAATAATTAAAACAAATTAAAATACAAAGAAGCTTACAGTTTTTTCTTCCAGCGAATTGGGGGGCGTTGGGGTGGAGGCTGAGGGCGCTACCAGTAGGGAGGAGGAGGGGGTACCCAAATCGGACGGCAGTGGTGGGCTAAAGGGGGGGAGGGGCTCGGCGGTTTTGGGTAGGGTTGGGGGATTTGGACGCGGGATTCAAATCCGGGGAAGAGAGAGGGAAACGAGAGAGGAGGGTCGAGGGTGGAGATCATCAGAGGGGCGGCGTGTTGTAGCAGTGGCGGGGGCTCCAACGACGCCGCTGGTGGCGCGATTGAGGTGGTGGCGTCCAGGTTAGGGCGCGATCGACGTGGAAGCTTTTTTCTTCTTTTTAATCACTGTCGGGTTTGACTACTGAGGGTAGAGAGAGAGAGTGAGAGTGTATGGGGCTTTATAATATAATTAATTAATTTAATTTTAAATTCTCATAAAGTAACTTTTTACAACGAACTCTAAATCGAGTTCAGCGACTATCGCCCTAGCCAATTACCACCATTCCGAACACAATGGGATTTGTTTTGCATGCCAATTCGATTGTTACGACCAGTTTCCATCAAAATCAAAATATAAATCTATATATTGAATTTGAACGCACACTTCAATTTACTGAGGCCACATACGGACTCTAAAAATTCCCAAAAAATATTTTCTACCTTCGCATTGACGATACGGTTCTAACCAAACTAATTTCGTCAAATTTAGAGACCGTTTGAAAAATGGCCATTTTCTAATCGATTAAAATCAACTGAAACTGGTCAAACGCGTTTTCCTTTGCCACGCTCGCATATTGATTCAGAAAATTATGAATTTTGAAACCTAGCAATAACTTGACATCTCAGATCCAACAAAAGTGGTTTCGTTGAAAACCGAGGTCGTTTGCAAAATTTTCATTTTTTAAGGGCTAGAATTCCATAGCGAATATTCTGAAATTTCAACTGGGCATAACTTTTTATCCCCACTATGAAATTTCAATTTTTCGGATTCGTTGGAAAGATATTCTCAAATAGATTCTAATATTTTTTGTTTCACTAAAATCCGGTTTATTTTGAATCCCATACATTCATTTGAACTTTGAAATCGAAATTTCAAACTACCGCGCCATTTTCAATTCCTTTTATATTTAAAATAAAATATTTATATTCTAACGACGATTCATGTGATGACCCCAAACCCCGTACTGACGGTAGCAAGGGTAATCTTTGGAATATAACACATAAACAGGTAATAGCGAAACATAATTAAATAAATACACCAGATAATGTACAAAAGAATACACTGGATAAACGTAATCATCAGAGTTACACAGTATACAGGATCATACCTAGTACAAATACAGTTCAGCTATACATAAAAGTCTACAACGGAAAACAAACATAATATGTACAATAGGAGCTGAACAACATAAAAAGAGATAAATGATAGAATCCATCTTCAGCTCCAGTTATCCAGAAAGAGCCTGCTAACCTGAATACAAGGCTGCCCGTATAGAAAAAGGGGCACTCCAGTTTGCAAGTGAAACAAACTATGAGTCAGTCACAGGACTGGTATGAGAAATCTACTAAACACATTTATAATATGGCTAATCACAGGACCACGCCACTTTCGCGGAACGAGTTTACTCCATTGGATTGCCAGTGCTTTAAAACAAGTAAATCTTTTAAACATCGCAATGCTTTTTAATAAAAATGAAGCCATTATAAGACCCAGTTCCCATCACACAATGCAACGCAAACCGGAGGATAGAGTTTTACCTTATAATGGCCAAAATATGCTTGATACGAATAAAACAAAAGAATTCTTAATCAGAATCCAACTGTAAAATAGTAAGAGAACGATTTCCTAAGTATTAACCCCGAATGCCGAAACCAACATCAGACCAATACCCAGGAAACCATCCGTCTTAGCTCGTTTCCAGTTAGTTTCTAATTTTATAAAACAATCATAAATATCAATCATAGACGGCATGGGTACCATATATCATGTCGCCATATATAGGTATACAATCAAAAACGCACAGTCACGTATTTGGAAATTGGATTTCCGTCATGAACCAAGGAAAAAGATAGTCCTTACCGAATTCGAGACTGTCTAGCCCGAGTCTCAGGCACAGCCGCAACTGCACCTTGGATCATCAGGGCCGGTCCACCGATATGGATTATTATGCCTGGACACTGCATTTCCCCACCCTTTAGGGCGTAAATGAGACAACGGATGACTCCATCAGTCCTAGATCGACCGATATATCTGAGGCGCCTCGCAACAGCAACAACCACACAGGTGAAAATAATATAAATGTCAGCTAGTTTAAGCACTGACACCACTTCTAGCTAGAAGGAAACGCATGCCCTCCCTGATGTCCTCTCCCGTTTCTGGTTCATACCGGGGTGTGAGGCTCGCGAATTCACGTTGTACACAAAGCTATGCCACACAGGCCGTGCTTTGATCATTGCTACAAGACTTTGCTTTTCAACAGAAGCCTTGATCACTGCATCTTAGCATGCCACACAGGCAATTCACACCATGCAACTGATGGCTATCAATCACACAGAATGAATTCCAATGTCAGACACACAGTCCATTTACAAGTCCGTTCTGGGTCTGAACGAAACCGGAGGCACTATATACCTCGCATACCCATCGATCTCCACGTACGTCTGGACGATCACCACTAATTATCCATATTTCGGGATGCCTCCCAATCAGGACATCAGTTACCATCCAACCGAGGTGAAGATCTCCGGTCTTCAACCATCGTCTTCATCTTCGATTTCTTACCGTCGATTCAGTTATTCAGAATGGGATAAACTTGGTTTTTCTGAGCAACTCGCGTGTATAATAAACAAGTGCTACACAAACAAAACATACGCCTTATTCCAATTCATCAGTCACTAACCGTAAATCAGTAAGAGAACGATTTTCCAGATATTAACCCCGAAGGTCGAAACCAACATCAGATCAAAACCCAGGGAGCCATCTGACTTAGCTAACCTCCAGTTAGTTTATAAATTTCACATTCGACCACCAAATATTCAATAAACCAGGTAAATTCGGTTTATTTCAATTCCATATCGTTTATAATATTTTATAATGATTTATCGCTATTTGTATTCATTTATTTAGAGCCAATTCATTCAAATGACGCTTCGGGCCATAACGCGGCCGTGGCGCTGTTTTACTTCAGATTTGATTTACACATATCTGAAAATCTAACCGTTGGATCTTCACAAATTTTATATCATTAGAAAGATCTTTTCAAAACGAATCCAATGGTTTCAGTTTCGGGAAAATCCGATGGTCGGATCTCCCGGTACAATCGTTTGAAGTTTCGATTTCAAAATACGAACTGCAGCGTCGTTATTCGATTTAATTTAATTATATATATATAATCGATTCTGGCGCTGTTTTTCTTCAGATTTGAATTAAACATTCCAGACAATCCAACCGTTGGATATTCACAAAGTGGGTGTCGTTGGAAAGATATTTCCAAGGCGAACCCAACGGTTTCGGTTTCGGGAAAATCCGATGGTCGGATCTCCCGCACTAATCGTTTGAAATCACGGTTTCAAAACACGAACTGTAGCTTCGTTATTCGATATATTTCAATTATATATATATATATAATCGATTTTTCGATTTCAAAACTATTTTCTTTTCATACATTTGATAAAAATGATATTTTTATCCAACCAACATTTATTTCGATACTTCACTATTTTTAACAATTCATGTATATAATAAAAATGTGATTTTTATTGCAAAACATTTTATTTCAAAGCACGACTATTTTACATAGTTCATACAGATGATAAAAATATGATTTTTATTGTAAAACAATTTATTTCAAAACACGACTATTTTATATAGTTTATATAGATGATAAAAATATGATTTTTATTATAAAACAATTTATTTCAAAACACGAATACCATTCAACACATGAATTTCTATTCAACACATGAAGGTTTTCTATAGTTCGTATATATAATAAAAATGTGATTTTTATTGTTAAAGCAATTTATTTGAAACACGAATACCATTCAACACATGAATTTCGGTTCAACGAATGAATTTCTATTCAACACATAAAGGTTTTCTATAGTTCGGATATATAATAAAAATGTGATTTTTATTGTTAAAGCAATTTATTTGAAACCCGAATACCATTCAACACATGAATTTCTATTCAACGAATGAATTTCTATTCAACACAGGAATGCGGTTTCAACATATGAAAATAATTTCAACAAATGAAAATAATTCTAACACATGAATATTTCAGAAAATTTCGGCAGCATAACGGCAGGGTAGTTAAAACCGGGGCCGTCCCTAGTATGGCTCCTCGCTCTACCTTAAAGCCTCGCAGCTTTTGATAATGGGGATTTCATGCATCTAGTTCGCACGCAGGCGGCATGTATATTTTTTTCATTTCCACAAACTAATCCTATGTGGTTTCAACCAAATAATTCTCAACCACAAACGGGTATTTTTCAACCACAATCAATCAATTTCAACCACAAACAATTCTAATCAACCATTCGCTATCAACCAATTTTCATACCAATCACAACCAATAAATATCGTCCATGGTTTGTGGACGAGGGGCATATATATATATAAAAAAATTTCACTTCTATTCAACACATATATAATTTTTACAATGCATATATAACTTATACATTGACCGTACAACTTATACAACGCCTATACATGTTGTGTACAACACTTATATAACTCATACATCGACTATATAATTTATACATCGTCGTTTTCCATATCGTTTATAATTCAGAAATCTCACATTGGGTTCCACTCCACCAAAAATAGCAGAAGGCTCAGAAAAATATGTGGTCTCTTCTAGAATGTAGAAGACGTCCACACGAGTCCACTGTCTCTTATTTCACTGAATTTCATCAACAAACGAAAAAGATATGATTTTTACAGTGAAATCAAAAACCGTAGCGCTTTAAAGTGCTATAATATAGCATATTTAATTTTCAGCCGTTACCTCACTGAAAGGGTTCGAAACTAGATTTTGATTTTTCTTCGAATCCGTGTAGCTATTCGTCGATCGGCCTTTGCAGCGTCGGAGGGGGAGGAGCGGCGCACCTGCGCCTGGAGGAGTTGGCCAGTTTGACGGTCGGAGGAGGGTGCGGCGGCGGTTGGAAGCTCGAAACTTTCGAGCTCGATTTCTCCTTGAATGCTGAACGAAAAAAATATAAAGTATATATGGATTTGAAACTCGTCACGAGCTCTTCAAAATCTTCAACTGGAGGAGGGGCTAATTTTTCCTGGTTTGGTCGGAAAGTGGATGGGAATGGAGGGAAGCAGTTCCGCCATCGATCGGGGGCTTACGGGGGGAGAGAGAATGGTTTCGTTGACCAATGGGATTTTATTTATTTATTTATATATTTTTAAAATCTCTAAAATACCCTCTTTCACACACGAACACCAATCCAAACCCAATGACCGTCATCCTCAGCCAAATACCCCCATTCCGAACACAATGGGATATGTTTCGAAGGCCCATTCAACTGTTTCAGTCAGTTTTCCTTCAAATTAAAATATAAAACATTCAATATTTAATTTGAACGTACATTTCAATTTGCCGGGGCCATATATTGATTCTAAAAATTCCCGAAAAATAAATCTAGCTATGTTTTGACGATACGGTCCCAACAAAACTAGTTTCGTTGAATTCTGAGACCATTTGAAAAATGGCCCTTTTCTGGTCGATCCAATTTAACAAAAATCGACCAAACACATTTTCCTTTGCCACGCCCACATACTAACTTCAAAAATTATGAAATTTGAAACCTAGCAATAATTCGACATCCTAGATCCAACAAAAATGGTTTCGTCGAATTCCGAGGTCGTTTGCAAAATGGCCCTATTCTGGTCGATCCAATTTAATAGAAATCGACCAAACACATTTTCCTTTGCCACGCTCACTACTAGCTTCAAAAATTATGAAATTTGAAATATAGCAATAATTTGATATCCCGGATCCAACAAAAGTAGTTTCGTCGAATTCCGAGGTCATTTGTAAAATGGCCATTTTCACGGGCTATATAAACTCTATAGCGACCTTTCTGAAAATTCATTTAGCCATAACTTTTGCTTCCCACTACGAAACTTCAATTTTCAGATTCGTTAGAAAGATATTCACTAACAAATTTAAATATTTTTGGTTTCACTAAAATCTGTTTTGTTTTGCACCCGGTACAGTCAGTCAAAGTTTGAATTCAAATTTTGAAGCTACCGCGCCATTTTAGATCTTGTTTATAATTAAAATTAATTATATTCGTTTTCAAACGTCGATTCAAACTTACTCTTCGTCGATATTATTTAAAATATTTATTTAAAATATTTTAAATCCACTAAAATAGCCAAATTAAAATTTTCAAACTGGTTTAGATTTTCCGGGTTGTTACAATCTCCCCCACTTAAAACTTTTCGTCCCCGAAAAGGAACAAAGTCGAAAGTTGTTTGATTAATCAACTCTACTTCCAATCTGGCTTCCATTCTCCAACTTTTCAGTTTCTGAGAATTTTCAAATTCTTCAAAAATTTGGCTAACACCCGGTATTTTCGAAAAATTTCGCCATAACCTCCTTTGTACGGGGAGGGGTTTGGAAATTTATTGGGCCGTATTAGGTACCCAATAAATCCTATAAAGCATATACATATTTATAGTGATATATTCTGGTGTTTACAGGGGAGCGTGTATAGATAATAACTCCAGAGAATAAATTCTCGTCACCCTGTCTAAGCCTGAGGGAGTGTGTATTTTTAATTACTCCAGAGAATAAATTATCGTCACCTCGTCCCGTGTGGGAAATAAATAATCCATGTGCCGTATCTAATAACTAGAGAGACGTGATTATTGTAAACTCCAGGCCCGTGCATGGTTTTTATTATTCTGGCAATTTATCGTTACATTTTATATGGTCCATATCAGTCATCAGTTCAACCTGTAATATATAGTCATCGCCATACAAGCCTCTCGCTCGTTTGGTAAATCTTCAACCTCGTCACACAAGCTCCAAATGCTTTTGTGGTATATGATGAAGTATGCCTATCTTCAAGAAATATGCCATGTAATGTAGTTCAAAATTAATTGTTACTATCCTATGGCGACATTTATTATTACACACAGAACAACCAGCACTCCGCATCCAATGGCATTCACAGGAGTTGATATAATAATAAAAGTGCGCATCCAACTCATTAAGGTTTACCTATTTGTCGGGCACGCAAATAAATTCTTTACTCAACAGCTAATCCATTTACCTGTTCAAACATATATAATGCACATGTATATATTTCTATCTATTTTTAAATCGGTTCAGTGTGTGATTTAATCGAATAAATTCTACCATTCACTCTCTTACTGATTAAATTAACTATCATTCTAATAATTTAATTAATCAAATCCACTATCACACAATACAAACAACAAGCAATTTGTTTTTAACTTTTCAAAATCATACTAATTAATTCATATACTCTTTTGAAAACATTCAGACTATACAATTAAAGTGTTTACATCAATGCAAAGAAAACAACAGCAAAGTAAAGAACAGAATGGAAATGCAAAATATGGTAGATGTACTTTGCACCAGAGTCAATCAGAGATATCCACCCTGCACTTAGGATGGGCTTTCTTAATGCTTTCCTCTGTTTCCCAAGTACAATCTTGCGGATCTCCACTCCATTGCACTTTGACTAAGTGAACCTTCTTGTTCCTCAGTTCTTTGGTTTCTTTGCCGGTAATCTTTAGCGGCTCTCTTCTCACAGCTAATTCTGGAGTAATTTCAATATTCTGTTGCGCTACTTCTTCCACGATCAAGTCTGGGTCATGAACATGCTTTCGAAGTTGAGATACGTGAAATACTTCATGCACTCCAGGCAACCAATAAGGCAATTGAATTATATAAGCGAGATTCCCAATACATTCAAGAATAGGGAATGGTCCAATTAATCTGGGTGCTAATTTTCCAGTTTTTCCAAATTAAATCACTCCCCTTATCGGAGAAACCCTTAAATACACATAATCACCAACAGAAAAAGCTAAATCTCTTCTTCTCGAATCAGCATAGCTCTTCTGTCCACTTTGAGCGGCGAGTAATCGTTTCTTAACGAAATCGACTTTGTCTGCAACTTCATGGATCATATCAAGTCCCAATACAAGCCTATTGCCAGGTTCGACCCAACAAGCAGGAGATCGGCACGGTCTACCATACAATGCTTCGAATGGTGACATTGTCAGTCTCGCCTGGCAGCTGTTATTGTATGAGAATTCAGCTAAATGGAAATGGCCTTCCCATGATCCACCAAAGTCAAGAACACATGCCTACAATAAATCTTCTAGTATACGATTCACCCTCTCAGTCTGACCATCAGTCTGAGGATGATAAGCGGTGCTCAAGTTCAACTTCGTTCCCAGTTCTACTTGAAATGCCTCCCAGAATTTGCTAGTGAATATTGGATCTCTATCACTAACTATACTGAGCGACACTCCATGTAACCTAACAATTTTCTTGAAGTATATCTGCGCCAGACTCTGAGCAGTTCTGTTCGATCTAACAGTTATGAAATGGGCGGTCTTCGTGAAGCGATCTACGATCACCCAAATACTGTCATTTCCTTTTCTGGTTTTGGGCAAACCATCTACGAAGTCCATGGAAATATGTTCCCACTTCCAACCTGGAACGTCCAGCGGTTGCAACAATCCAGCCAGTTTCTGTTGGTCGCTTTTGACTAGTTGGCAAGTAGGGCATCGGCTAAAATATAAAGAAATGTCTCTCTTCATCGACCTCCACCAGAAAGTGCGTTTGATGTCATTATACATTTTGCTTACTCCTGGATGGATACTAAGTTTTGACTTGTGGCATTCATCCAGTACTTCCTTTCGGAGCTCAGAAATGTTAGGAACACAAATTCGACCTTTTAGCCTTAGAATCCCATCATTATCAACCTGAAAACTCGAGGGCTCGCCTTTCTGAATTATCTCTCTGATCTTTTGAATGAAGTGATCATCCTTCTGAAGAGCAGATATTTTATCAATCAATGAAGTCGTAATAATAAAACTGGCGATCATTTCATTCTTTCTACTTAGCGCATCGGCCACGACATTGGCTTTCCTTGGAGTGTACAGAATCTCAAAATCGTATGCTGCAAGGAACTCTAGCCAACATTGCTGCCTCTGATTCAAGTCTTTCTGGGTGAACAGATACTTTAACGACGGGTGATCGGTAAACAGTTCGAATTTCTCACCCAAAAGATAATGTCTCCAGATTTTCAAAGCAAATACGATAGCCAACAACTCAAGATCATGAGTGACGTAGTTTTTCTCATGCGGCTTCAGCTGACGGCTAGCATAAGCAACCACTTGACCTCTTTGCATTAATACTGCACCAAGGCCTTCTCTAGAGGCATCCGTCCAGACTTTCAAGTCTTGATTGCCATCGATTATCGTCCATACTGGAGCAGTTGTTAATCTGACTTTTAGCTTCTGAAAAGCCTCCTCACATTCGGGAGTCCACTTGAATTTTGAGTGCTTCTTTGTACGCTTTGTTAAGTGACTAGATATCTTCGAAAAATCTTTAATGAACTTCCGGTAATAGCTAGCAAATCCAAGAAAACTTCAGACTTCTGTAGAAGTACTAGGTTGTTTCTAATTTTGAATAGTGGTGATTTTACTTGGATCCACAGCAATTCCCTCTTTTGATATGACGTGGCCAAGAAACTTTACTTCATCTTGCCAGAATATACATTTGGAAAGTTTAGCTTTCAATACATTCCTTCTCAGAATTTCTAGAACTTGCTCCAAATGTTTTTCATGTTCGGCTTTTGACTTAGAGAAGATTAGAATATCGTCAATAAAAACCAGAACAAACTTATTCAAGACTCCTCTGAACACTCTATTCATTAAATCAACGAAGTATGCAGGAGCGTTACATAAGCCGAACGGCATTACCAACCATTCGTAGAATAAGTCTGGACCCCTGAATGCTGTCATAGGAACACACTCTTCGGCAATACGAAGCTGATGGAAGCCTGTAGCTAGGTCCATCCTTGAAAATACTTGTGCTCCATTCAGACGATCCAATAAATCATCGATTCGCGACAATGGATATTTATTCTTTATTGTTTGTTTGTTTGTTCAAATCACAATAATCCATAGTCGCAGAGTAACACCACTGCTGCTCCCCAATCAGAGAAACTAGGCCTGATCAGACCCTTCCATACAAGCTGTCGAGTTTGATTTTCTAGTTCTTCTTTCTCCTTTAGAGTCATTCTACGAATAGCATGCACTACTGGCCTTGCGTTCGGGATTAAAGCGAACTTGAAATCAATTTCTCTCTGCGGAGGTAAGCTAACAACTTCTTCGAACACATCCGCATAATTCTTGATGATAGGAATATCTTTTATGAGGTCAGGAACATTCTCTGTGACTACTGGGATATTTTCTATTTGAGCAGGAGAAACATCAAGAGCTGACCAAAAGTCTTTTCTATTTGAATTCGGGCCTTCGCAGGGTATGGTAATATAATTCCCTGATTTAATCTTTGCCCTAACAACTCTGTCGATGCATCTAACCTCTGCTTCATATTTGGTTAACCAATCCAATCCCAAAATAAGATCGAATTCAGTAAAATTCATGACGATAGAGATGGTAGGGAACTTATAACAGGAAAAAGAGACAGGCACCGCACAAATCCAGCTAAGATCGAGAGAACCCTCAACCGGATTATGGACAGTGATGGGTTCTTTGAGCTTTTTCAAATTCAAATCCAACTTCTTAACTGCATTCTTTGCAATAAAGCTTCGTGACGCGCCTATATCAAACAGTACTTTAACTGGAATATTTTTGACATTAAGCGTGCCTTCCAAAACATCAGCCCTTCCCTGACTAGCTGAGGGCTCAGAAGTTTCTGCCACTTCATTTACCTGAGCCTCTTTGGTCCTTTTTAACAGCTAGCAATCTTGCTTTACATGACCAGCCTGATGGCAGAGATTGCATTTCCTATTTTCCTGAAGCTTTTTGCCGGATTTAAATCCATCATCCTTTCGCTTCTTCGAGGATTTACAATTCCTGGTCAGATGCCCTTGTTTCTTGCAGTTAGAGCATGTGGCCATCGTTATGTGTTCTTCCTCAAATCTGGCCCTTTTCCGATTTACTTTGGGGCCTCAGGACGATCAGTTTCAGACTCACCTTTATTACTAGAACTGACTTCCTCTTCGTAGCGCAACATACCTTTCTTGTCGAGATCCTCATACTGGTAAGCCATTTATATCATTTCTGAAAAAGGAAGCTTCACATGCCCCATTACTTTATTCTGGAATTTTCTTTGCAGGCCATGAATAAATCTCAGATTCGTATTTTGAATTAGATGAGGGGAAAAATGAGAAAGTTCATTGAATTTCTTATGATATTCTGGGATGGTCATATCTCCTTGTTTCAGATAAAGAGAATTCATCACATAACCGCTCAGTTGCTTCAAGAGGAGTAAATCTTTCTAGGAAAATCACTTTAAATCTATCCCAGGTAATATTACCTTTTGGATTATCCTCAATAATAGAATCCCACCAGAACAAAACTTCGTCTTTGAGTGCCCAAAATGCCAGTAATCTTTTCAGGTCATCTCTTAGCTTTAGTCCTTCAAAGATTTTCTCAGCCGAACGAACCCAACCTTGTGTTTTCATAATAGATTCTTCGCCCGAGAACGGTTTTCCACCCAGATTTCTATATTTCATAAATAGAGCTTCTATATCCGGGTCAGTATTACTCCTTCTGTTTCTGGCACTCATTTCCTTGTACGTCTGCAAATGGCAGACAAAGTGTCAAGTCAACAGAAAGGATATTTTAAAACATAGAAACATATACTTGAATGTAAATGTGTCCATCGGGGTGTATTTCATTCTGCTCTACTCATACTAGGATACTACTGATCCTATCTATAATGAGTTACTCGTCCTATAACACTACTGGTTCTATTTTTGACGAGTTCGTTAATATGTTATATTCCAGAACTAAGCTTAACCAAAGCTCTGATACCAGCTGTGACGACCCCAAACCCCGTATTGACGGTGGCAAGGGTAATCTTTGGAATATAACACATAAACAGGTAATAGCGAAATAGAATTAAATAAATACACCAGATAATGTACAAAAGAATACACTGGATAAACGTAATCATCAGAGTTACACATTATACAGGATCATACCTAGTACAAATACAGTTCAGCTATACATAAATGTCTACAACGGAAAACAAACATAATATGTACAATAGGAGCTGAACTGCATAAAAAGAGATAAATGATAGAATCCATCTTCAGCTCCAGCTATCCAGAAAGAGCCTGCTAACCTGAACACAAGGCTTCCTGTGTAGAAAAAGGGGCACCCGAGTTTGCAGGAGAAACAAACTACGAGTCAGTCACGGGACTGGTATGAGAAATCTACTTAACACATTTATAATATGGCTAATCACAGGACCACGCCACTTTCGCGGAACGGGTTTACTCCATTGGATTGCCAGTGCTTTAAAACAAGTAAATCTTTTAAACATCGCAATGCTTTTTAATAAAAATGAAGCCGTTATAAGACTCAGTTCCCATCACACAATGCAACACAAACCGGAGCATAGAGTTTTACCTTATAATGGCCAAAATATGCTTGATACGAATAAAAAAAAGGATTCTTAATCAGACTCCAACTGTAAAATAGTAAGAGAACGATTTCCTAGGTATTAACCCCGAAGGTCGAAACCAACATCAGACCAATACCCAGGAAACCATCCGTCTTAGCTTGTTTCCAGTTAGTTTCTAATTTTATAAAACAATCATAAATATCAATCATAGATGGCATGGGTACCATATATCATGTCGCCATATATAGGTATACAATCAAAACCGCACGGTCACGTATTTGGAAAGTGGATTTCCATCATGAACCAAGGCAAAAGATAGTCCTTACCGAATTCGAGACTGTCTAGCCCGAGTCTCAGGCACAGCTGCAACTGCACCTTGGATCGTCAGGGACGGTCCACCGATGTGGATTATTATGCCTGAACATTGCGTTTCCCCACCCTTTAAGGCGTAAATGAGCCAACGAATGATTCCATCGGTCCCGGATCGACCGATATATCCGAGGCTCCTCGCAACAACAACAACCACACAGGTGAAAATAATATAAATGTCAGCCAGTTTAAGAACTAACACCACCTTTAGCTAAAAGGAAACGCATGCCCTCCCTGATGTCCTCTCCCGTTTCTGGTTCATACCAGGGTGTGAGGCTCGCGAATTCACGTTGTACACAAAGCTATGCCATACAGATCGTGCTTTGATCATCGCCACACGACTTTGCTTTTCAACAGAAGCCTTGATCACTGCATCTTAGCATGCCACACAGGCAATTCACACCATGCAACTGATGGCTATCAATCACACAGAATGAATTCCAATGTCAGACACACAGTCCATTTACAAGTCCGTTCTGGGTCTGAACGAAACCGGAGGCACAATATACCTCGCATACCCATCGATCTCCACGTACGTCTGGACGATCACCACTAATTATCCATATTTCAGGATGCCTCCCAATCAGGACATCAGTTACCATCCAACCGAGGTGAAGATCTCCGGTCTTCAACCATCGTCTTCATCTTCGATTTCTTACCGTCGATTCAGTTATTCAGAATGGGATAAACCCGGTCTTTCTGAGCAACTCGCGTATATAATAAACAAGTGCTACACAAACGCAACATACGCCTTATTCCAATTCATCAGTCACTAACCGTAAATCAGTAAGAGAACAATTTTCCAGATATTAACCCCGAAAGTCGAAACCAACATCAGATCAAAACCCAGGGAGCCATCCGACTTAGCTAACCTCCAGTTAGTTTATAAATTTCACATTCAACCACCAAATATTCAATAAACTGGGTAAATTCGGTTTATTTCCATTCCATATCGTTTATAATATTTTATAATGATTTATCGCTATTTTTATTCATTTATTTATTGCCAATTCATTCAAACGACGCTTCGGGCCATATTGCGGTCGTGGCGCTGTTTTTCTTCAGATTTGATTTACACATATCTGAAAATCTAACTGTTGGATCTTCACAAATTTTATATCATTGGAAAGATCTTTTCAAAACGAAACCAACGGTTTAGTTTCGGGAAAATCCGATGGTCGGATCTCCCGGTACAATCGTTTGAAGTTTCGATTTCAAAATACGAACTGCAGCGTCGTTATTCGATTTAATTTAATTATATATATATATAATCGATTCTGGCGCTGTTTTTCTTCAGATTTGAATTAAACATTCCAGACAATCCAACCGTTGGATCTTCACAAAGTGGGTGTCGTTGGAAAGATATTTCCAAGGCGAACCCAACGGTTTCGGTTTCGGGAAAATCCGATGGTCGGATCTCCCGCACTAATCGTTTGAAATCATGGTTTCAAAACACGAACTGCAGCTTCGTTATTCGATATATTTCAATTATATATATATATAATCGATTCTTCGATTTCAAAACTATTTTCTTTTCATACATTTGATAAAAATGATATTTTTATCCAACCAACATTTATTTCGATACTTCACTATTTTTAAAAATTCATGTATATAATAAAAATGTGATTTTTATTGCAAAACAATTTATTTCAAAACACGACTATTTTATATAGTTCATACAGATGATAAAAATATGATTTTTATAATAAAACAATTTATTTCAAAACACGACTATTTTATATAGTTCATATAGATGATAAAAATATGATTTTTATTATAAAACAATTTATTTCAAAACACGAATACCATTCAACACATGAATATCTATTCAACGAATGAATTTCTATTCAACACATGAAGGTTTTCTATAGTTCGTATATATAATAAAAATGTGATTTTTATTGTTAAAGCAATTTATTTGAAACACGAATACCATTCAACACATGAATTTCAGTTCAACGAATGAATTTCTATTCAACACATGAAGGTTTTCTATAGTTCGAATATATAATAAAAATGTGATTTTTATTGTTAAAGCAATTTATTTGAAACACGAATACCATTCAACGAATGAATTTCTATTCAACGAATGAATTTCTATTCAACACAGGAATGCGGTTTCAACATATGAAAATAATTTCAACAAATGAAAATAATTCTAACACATGAATATTTCAGAAAATTTCGGCAGCACAACGATAGGGTAGTTAAAACCGGGGCCGTCCCTAGTATGGCTCCTCGCTCTACCTTAAAGCCTCGCAGCTTTTGACAATGGGGATTTCATGCATCTAGTTCGCACGCAGGCGGCATGTATATTTTTTTCATTTCCACAAACTAATCCTATGTGGTTTCAATCAAATAATTCTCAACCACAAACGGGTATTTTTCAACCACAATCAATCAATTTCAACCACAAACAATTCTAATCAACCATTCGCTATCAACCAATTTTCACACCAATCACAACCAATGAATATCGTCCATGGTTTGTGGACGAGGGGCGTGTATATATATATATATGTTTATATAAATAAGTTTCACTTCTATTCAACACATATATAATTTTTACAACGCATATATAACTTATACATCGACTGTACAACTTATACAACACCTATACATTTGATGTACAACAATTATATAACTCATACATCGACTATATAATTTATACATCGTCGTTTTCCATATCGTTTATAATTCAGAAATCCCACATTGGGTTCCACTCCACCAAAAATAGCAGAAGGCTCAGAAAAATATGCGGTCTCTTCTAGAATGTAGAAGATGTCCACACGAGTCCACTGTCTCTTGTTTCACTGAATTTCGTCAACAAATGAAAAAGATATGATTTTTACAGTGAAATCAAAAACCGTAGCGCTTTAAAGTGCTATAATATAGTATATTTAATTTTCAGCCGTTACCTCACTGAAGGGTTCGAAACTAGGTTTTGATTTTTCTTTGAATCCGTGTAGCTATTCGTCGATCGGCCTTTGCAGCATCAGAGGGGGAGGAGCGGCGCACCTGCGCCTGGAGGAGTTGGCCAGTTCGACGGCCGGAGGAGGGTGCGGCGGCGGTTGGAAGCTCAAAACTTTCGAGCTTGATTTCTACTTGAATGCTGAACGAAAAAATACAAACTATATATGGATTTGAAGCTCGTCTCGAGCTCTTCAAAATCTTCAACTGGAGGAGGGGTAATTTTGCCTGGTTTGGTCGGAAAGTGGATGGGAATGGAGGGAAGCAGTTCCGCCAACGATCGGGGGCTTATGGGGAGAGAGAATGGTTTCGTTGACCAATAGGATTTTTTTTATTTATATATTTTTAAAATCTCTAAAATACCCTCTTTCACACACGAACACCAATCCAAACCCGACGACTGTCATCCCTAGCCAAATACCCCCATTCCGAACACAATGGGATATGTTTCGAAGGCCCATTCGACTGTTTTAGTCAGTTTTCCTTCAAATTAAAATATACAACATTCAATATTTAATTTGAACGAACATTTCAATTTGCCGGGGCCATATATTGATTCTAAAAATTCCCAAAAAATAAATCTAGCTATGTTTTGACGATACGGTCCCAACAAAACTAGTTTCGTCGAATTCTGAGACCGTTTGAAAAATGGCCCTTTTCTGGTCGATCCAATTTAACAAAAATCGACCAAACACATTTTTCTATGCCACGCCCACATACTAACTTCAAAAATTATGAAATTTGAAACCTAGCAATAATTCGACATCCCAGATCCAACAAAAGTGGTTTCGTCGAATTCCGAGGTCGTTTGCAAAATGGCCCTTTTCTGGTCGATCCAATTTAATAGAAATCGACCAAACACATTTTCCTTTGCCACGCTCACATACTAGCTTAAAAAATTATGAAATTTGAAACCTAGCAATAATTTGACATCTCGGATCCAACAAAAGTGGTTTCGTTGAATTCCGAGGTCGTTTGCAAAATGGCCATTTTCACGGGCTATATAAACTCTATAGCGACCTTTCTGAAAATTCATTTAGCCATAATTTTGCTTCCTGCTAGGAAACTTCGATTTTTCAGATTCGTTAGAAAGATGTTCACTAACAGATTTAAATATTTTTGGTTTCACTAAAATCCGTTTTGTTTTGCACCCGGTACAGTCAGTTAAAGTTTGAATTCAAAATTTGAAACTACCGCGCCATTTCAGGCCTTGTTTATAATTAAAATTAATTATATTCGTTTTCAAACGTCGATTCAAACTTACTCTTCGTCGTTATTATTTAAAATATTTATTTTAAATAATTTAAATCCACTAAAACAGCCAAATAAAAATTTTCAAACTGGTTCAGATTTTCCGGGTTGTTACAATTCAAATAAATATAAGCGTTCTAATTCTATTCAAAGTAAATTTCTCATCGTTAATATTTAAAATAATTCATTTTAAATATTCAAAATTCATTAAAATTGCCAAAATAAAATTTTTAAATTGGCTTAGAATTCCCGAGTTGTTACAATCTCCCCCATTTAAAACTTTTCGTCCCCGAAAAGGAACGAAGCTGAAAGTTGTTTTACTAACCAACTCAACTTCCATTGTTTTCTTTATGGCTTAAGTTCTTCAACTTTTCAATTTCTAAGAACTTTTCAAATTTTTCAAAAATTTGGCTAATACCCTAAATTTTCGAAAAATTTCTCCATAACCTCCCCTGCACCGGGAGCTTCGGGATATTTCAAATAGCCGCCCATGGCCCTCACCAATCCAAAAGAAGACGAAAAAGCCAAGTGGCTAGCCAATCGGCTCATAAAATCATCAAAAACTCAAGAAATACAATAAACATGTACCTATTTGTCGGGCAAACAATTTTATTCCTCTGCTCTAGCCTCTTGCTATGACCTGTTCAATGGATATACATGTATATGCAAGCAGTTGTAATCATTTTTCAATACAGTTCTATATTCGGTTCAATTTGGCTAAATGGTTCAAAATTTTAATAAATGAAACCAATAATCAAACAACACAATCAGCAATCAATTAGTGGATTATCGTTTCAAATTCATAATTTTGATATATATACAAAATCATGCTTTTGGTGCCAAATCATAATAATAGCTCTATCCAGTTTTGGTTCTCACACCAGTCAATGGAAATATATAGACATCTCACTTTCGAAACACGAAAATAATTACTGATGATGACGCGTCAATCATTAGAATCAGGTTCGAGTGACTAGAGTGTGATCCTATATCTATCCAGTATATTAAAACTTCGAATATACGTTCATGACGCATATATGCAAAATCTTTATATACTCGATTGTCCAAATTCAGTACAAATAAATATTCAAATATGTATAAACTGGTTTAAATTTTCAAAACAAAGCTTGTTTTCATTTGAAAAATATACTCTTCACACTCGTTCTAGGATACTACTGATCCTATCTATAACGAGTCATTCTAATTGGATATTACTAATCCAATATCTGATGAATTCTTTCGTATGGTTCTAATGTGCCTTGTTCTCGAGCTCTGTAAACCAAAGCTCTGATACCAAATGTGGCGACCCAAGCTTCCCCGTGAAGAAAAGCACGAATTGCTTTGAGAACAACACACATCAGAATGCAAACAGAAGAACATTTCATTGTTTATTACAACAATTCCATCAGAATATAAGAATATACAGAATATGAACAACTATTACACATTTGACAAATATCAGAGATTTAAATTACATTTAAATACATAGCAGCGGAAAAACAATACAAAACACAACTGAAAGTTGATATATGGATACAGAGCTTTTCGAATATCATTCCAGCTGTAAACCAGGATCCTGTGAATATAAATCTACAAAACCAAAACTACTAGCTGCCCGTGTCGAAAATAGGGGCACCCAGAGTTTAGGTTAAAACAATAAACTCCAGGTCAGTCATGTGACTGGTGTCAGAACTAAAATAGTTATTTAGAACTTTACTTTAAAAGAGAGTAATTCAAGGGACCACGCCGTATAACACGGAACGGGTTTCCTCCCAAGAACACTAGTGCATATATCAAAACAGCGCAATGCTTTTTGGAAAAATGAAGCTATTATAAGACCCATGT
Organism: Allium sativum; assembly: GCA_030737875.1. Classification (NCBI taxonomy): domain Eukaryota; kingdom Viridiplantae; phylum Streptophyta; class Magnoliopsida; order Asparagales; family Amaryllidaceae; genus Allium; species Allium sativum. Next base: position 558,471,516 of record CM060919.1, on the reverse strand, counting down.
CCCATCACACAATGCAACGCAAGCCGGAGGATAGGGTTTTCCCTTATAATAGCCAAACATGCTTGGTTCGTTTAAAATAAATCATTTGATACTATTATAAGTGTATATTGCAAAACAATTTCAATCATAAGTATCAATCATAGGCGGCATGGGTACCATATATCATGTCGCCATACTAGTTCTACAATTAAAACCGCAATGTCACGTATTGGAAATTGGATTTCCATCATGAGTTGAGGCAAGGGGCAAGCTTCTCTCCGTTCGAGACACTCTAGCAAATGACTCAGGACCACACACAGCGATCCTTGGATCCTCCAAGGCCGGTCCTCTCCTAGTTTTGAGGATTAATTATTCCTGAACACACATTTCCCGGTCCTATAGGACCTATATCCGAGGCGCCTCGCATCCAACAACCACACAGGTAAAAAGTATATAAATGTCAGGGCTGGTAGGTCACTGACATCACCCATAGCTAGAAAGAAACGTCGTGCTCTCCTTGGGTCCTTATCCCGTTTTTGACTCATACCGAGGTGTGAGGCTCGCGAATTAACGCTACACAAAAATCTATTCCATACAGGCCGTGCTTTGATCATCAACCACAAGACTTTGCTTTTCAACAGAAGCCTTGATCATTTGCCACTTAGGCATGCCATACAGGCAATTCTGGGTCTGAACGAAGCCAGAGGAACCTTATTCCTCGCATATCCATCGATCTCCAAGTACGTCTGGACGATCACCAACTGATTCCCTCCTTTTGGGTGTACAGCCCAATCAAGATCATCAATAAACATCCAAACCATGTGAAGACCTCCGGTCTTCAACCACCGTCTTCAACCACCATCTTCATCTTCGACTTATCGTCAAATCGGTTATTCAGAATGGGCATAAACCCGCGTATATAATAAACAATTGTTACACAAACGCAACATACGCCGCATTCCAATTCAGAATATTCTTTTATTCAAATTTTCACATTCTTAGGGAAAGGTTCCCATTAATTTTATCAAAGATAAATTCTTCTAAATTTATTCTTTAATCTTCCTTTGGATATCATTTCAAACCCATGTTAAGGTTTTTCCAAACTAGTCGGGATTAGCGAACCACACTGAAGTAATTATTTATTTTATTTCCCAATCCCAACCTATTCATCCCATGGAGCAAAACTGGTAATACTCCATATCTAACACCACGGTGTTATCGGTAAATATTAATTACCATTTCACGTTCAAATTTAATTAAAGATTTAACTATCATTTTGGAGCAAAACCGCTGATACTCCATTATCACTTTAATCTAATTAAAGATTCATTAAAACTCCACTTAGTTTTTAATCTTCCCACAAATCAATATCCTGTCTTTAACTGGGTTAAAGAACCAATGTCATTTAAAACGCGGTTCACGATAAACCCAAAATCACTTTCCATTGTTAATCGGGTTAAAGAACAGGTGTTATTCAAAACACCGCTCATAATAAACCCAAAAACCAATTTAAATTCAATTCCAATTAAATACTAATTAACTGGACAATTTCACTAAATTTTAATTAAAAGATTTATTCTTTTCTAAACTGGGTTCAAGAACAGTGTTATTTAAGACACCATTCATGACGAACCCAAAATCCCATTTGATATTAAATACAAGGCTCTGAATAGAAAATATATCGACTTATATTCAATATCAAATTCTGAAACCAACAAATATCGTATTGGAAATAACGATATAAATATATCTTTCAAACTTCCACAACCATATCTGTATAATCACGAAATCCAACATCGAAATATTCTGAAGATAATTTCAATTCAAATCCATTCCAATTCGTATATCGGAAATTCTGATTATTTTAAAACCACTTCAAATCCAATTTATTTATTCAAAAACATTGGATTATAATTCTAGTTCATAAGTAGTTCATTTCGATTAAAAAGGTATTTTTGTCCTTTTTAAATATGGGATTTTTCACTCTAATTCTTTCTAAATCATTTATTATGATTTTACAGAAATTATTAATATTTTTATCAAATTTATCAAGGCCCGTTCAGTCGATTTCCAATAACGGTCGTCGAACTGCACTTACAATGACCTTTTCCAAATTTGATTTGGACATAATTCCAAATCCAACCGTTAGATTTTAAATTTCTAATATTCACCGGAAAGCTCTTTTCGATACGAACCCAACGGTTCTGGTTTCAGGAGAATCCGACGGTCGGATCTCCCGCAACGTCAATTCGAAGTCAATGGTTGAAATTCACGAACTGCCGCAGCGCGGCGCGTTCTATTCAGGCCATTTAATATATATATTTCATCGATTTCAATTCTAAACGTATTTTATAAATCGTTTTAAATTCGTTTTCAAAACAATTTCCACTTCATATTCAATTTCAAATCAAAATTGAATATTCCATATCATTAATATATAAATGATGATATTTTCAAAACGTTATATTTTGAAATCATTTCCTTTTCTATATTCATTATAAAAACGAATATAATCGATATAAATATCGTTCGCGTCAAAATGGCGCATATCTAATCAACACAGCTTTATATATTTCAATAACTTCACTATTCTATTCCGCAAATGAATATTTTCTTCAGCACATGAATATATATTTCTTTCAACACATGAATATATATTAATTCTTACTTACAATAAAAATGTTCTATTGTATAAATACTTTATTCAACACATGGATATTTTCAATACATGAATGGTTTCAACACATGCATGGTTTCAACACATGAGTATTCTCAACACATGAGTATCGTCAACACATGACTATTTTGTTTATTCAACACATAAATATAATTTATTTTCTAAATTGGAATGAGACTCACTCAATTACCATATAATGTTAATTATATGGATTCCATGCAACACACATATATAATAGCAACGATAAATAATCAACCATCATCCAGAGTGCACCACACAACTGCATAAGCATTAAATATAACTAATTAACGCTTACACAGTGTGCCAATCAAACGATCGACTTACCACTAAACAATTGGGATTAGTGTACGTCAAATATCATCCCAACACCCGTGTGGGATTTCAATCCACAAACACTGAAAATTATTTGTGCAGTTGGGCGATGTGTAAAATTTATCGTCCCAATCAATATCCTTCAAATAGGTGTACATCAACAAATCGTCTGATTTGTAAATGAATATTTATTTATTCACATTCAAGTTAAAAATTATAAATTTAACAATAAATAATTCATTTCAACACATGAATATATTTCCATTCATTTCACATCACAATCAATTTTCACCACACAACAAAATCAAACAAGTCGTCCATGGTCTGTGGACAACGGGTGTCGGGTGCTGCTAAGCACCGTCTGCATCCTAATATATATTTTTAACTAGAAAACAAGATTTAAAGTGAGAAGTTTGCACCGACTAGCTAAACCAATACACCGTGACTCTTCATATGTAGAAATCTTGCCGTATCCACCTTTTATCACTCTCGTTGTCTGTATCCACTACATATATAAAAATTGCATCTTTATATTGTTGCTAAGTATATAAAAATCACATTTTTATACTGCTACTATATAGATAAAAATTCTATTTTTATACAGCTACTATATAGATAAAAATTCTATTTTTATACCGCTACTATATAGATAAAAATTCTATTTATCCGACCTTTTCTATTTTAAAAATCCGACCTTTTCTATTTAAAAATCTCTTCTTTCACTTGTTAAAAATCTAATCTTTTTTCTTGTTAAAAAACTAATCTTTCTACATATGAAAATCGTAACTTTTTAAGAACAAAAATCTAAACCTTTCTTGAATAAAAATCTAATCCTTTTGATTTAAAAATCTAATCTTTTTGTGTTTAAAAATATAGTCTTCATATAAATCAAAGATCATATTTTTAATATCGTTTTCCATATAAAGATTATATTTTTTAAATCAAAAATCAACCCTTTAAAATTTATTAAACTAAATACTTAAAACAAATTAAAATACAAAGAAGCTTATAGTTTTTTTCTTCCAGCGAATTGGGGGGCATTGGGGGTGGTGGCTGAGGGCGCTACCAGTAGGGAGGAGGAGGGGGTGCCCAGATCGGACGGCAGTGGTGGGCTAGGGGGGCTCGGTGGTTTTGGGTAGGGTTGGGGGATTTGGGTGCGGGATTCAAATCAGGGGATGAGAGAGGGAAACGAGAGAGGAGGGTCAAGGGTGGAGACCATCAGAGGGGCTGCGTGTTGTAGCGGTGGTGAGGGCTCCAGCGACGCCGCTGGTGGCGCGATTGAGGTGGTGGCGTCCAGGTTAGGGCCCGATCAACGAGGAAGTTTTTTTTCTTTTTAATCACTGTCGGGTTTGACTACTGAGGGTAGAGAGAGTGTAGGGGGCTTTATAATATAATTAATTTATTTAATTTTATTTTAAATTCTCATAAAGTAACTTTTTACAACGAACTCTAAATAGAGTTCAACGACTGTCACCCCTAGCCAATTACCACCATTCCGAACATAATGGGATATGTTTCGCATGCCAATTCGATTGTTAAGATCAGTTTCCATCAAAATCAAAATATAAATCTATATATTGAATTTGAACGCACACTTCAATTTGCCGGGGCCACATACGGACTCTAAAAATTCGCGAAAAATATTTTCTAGCTTCGCATTGACGATACGGTTCTAACAAAACTATTTTCGTCAAATTCTGAGACCGTTTGAAAAATGGCCATTTTCCAGTCGATTAAAATCAACTAAAACTGGTCAAACGCGTTTTCTTTTGCCACGCTCACATATTGATTCAGAAAATTATGAATTTTGAAACCTAGCAATAACTTGACATCACGGATCCAACAAAAGTGGATTCATCGAAAACCGAGGTCGTTTGCAAAATTTTCATTTTTTAAGGGCCAGAATTCCATAACGACTATTCTGAAATTTCAACTAGGCATAACTTTTTATCCTCGCTATGAAATTTCAATTTTTCGGATTCGTTGGAAAGATATTCTCAAATAGATTCTAATATTTTTGGTTTCGCTAAAATCCGGTTTATTTTGAATCCTGTACATTCATTTGAACTTTGAAATCGTAGTTTCAAACTACCGCGCCATTTTCTATTCCTTTTATATTTAAAATAAAATATTTATATTCTAACGACAATTCAAATAAATATATACGTTCTAATTCTATTCAAAGTAAATTTCTTGTCGTTAATAGTTAAAAAAAATTCATTTTAAATATTCAAAATTCATTAAAATTACCAGAATAAAATTTTTAAATTGGCTCAGAGTTTTCGGGTTGTTACAAGTGTATTGCTAAGTTCATGGAATTATCAAAGTTTGTAAGGCGGCTTGTGGGAACGCTTATGAATAAGGCATTAAGATTTGTGAAGGGGCTCAATTCCCCTTTGAGAGAGACACCGTTGGCTGAAGTACTATTTGGAGCAATGTTTGAGGTTCTTGTATAAACCGCAATATTGTATGCTGTGGTAGAGGAGGATAAGGAGAATATAGTTGAGAAGAGTAAGGATACCACGAAGCATAGAAATAATATGAATAAGATTTTTTTTTGAAGAAGAAGTTAAGAAGTTCAAGGGGGAAGCTAAGGTAAGTGAGAGGTGTCGTAAGAAAGGCCTTGAGACCAAAGATTGCAGAGTTAACCTGATTAGGAAAGAGGTCAATGGGAAATGTTATCATTGCCATAAGGAAGGGCATATTATCAAGAATTGTCCAAAATTTAAGGGAGGATCAAGTGGATAGAGCTATGCTTTGAAAGTAGCACCCTTATAGAGTCAATTACCTAGAGACCAAGGACAGGAAGACCTTGAAGGTATTATTTCTATTTTAGGGACTTATATTCATACCATGTTTGATTCTGGAGCATCTCATTCCTATGTAGCAAGGAATATTGTAAATTTGTTTAAAATTCATACATTTATCGCTAGCAATTCGATAATGGTTTCTAATTTTATCGAAGGAGCTAAGCAACTTCTACTGATTTTCAAAGACCTAGTGCTAGATATCGACAATGTCAATTTCTTGTATTATCTTTTGAACTTTGAGATTCATTGGGTTATTCTAGGGATGGATTGGCTATCATTTTATAGAGCAATCCTTGATTACGATAGGAAAATTCATTAACTTAAGGGGTTCTAGAGGTCGTAATTTGTTGATCCCTTATACAGTTAAAAATATAAGGATGCGGTCCTATTACACTCCTATCTTCAGGTTTGGATAGGCTATCTGTAGTGGCCATTATTTGTGAGTTCCCCGACATCTTCGAGGAAGTATTAGCACTTTCTCCCTACATAGAGATCACATTTTGGATAGAGCTCGAGAAGAATGCTAGACCAGTTGCATTGTCATTAAGATAGATGGCCCTAAGGAAAGAAGAGAATTAGATAGGGGGGTTTCCAAATTACTACAAAAAGGATCACTAAAACAATAAGGAATTTTTACAGTGTTTCAGAAAAGCCATAAAAAGTATTAACAGTGTTTTTATTTAAGCTGTGTATCAACATGCAGTTAAAAGTCAGAACCATACTACATCAAAAAAAATGCCATAAAAAGTATTATTTAACAGCGCTCCGTACGTGTTGTTAATACATTTCATGGCGTTTAGGCTAATTTTGTTAGAATTTATTCTCAACGTTTTTTTGGTGCCATAAAAAATATTTCTTAGTGTATTGAACTTCCTATGAAAAGATGTTACAGCTTTTATTTTCCATTGTAATATTTCTTCACAGCATTTATCAACTGCAGTAAGTGTTTGTACATGAATTTTTTAAAAAACTATTTATAGCGTTTTCTAACCGCCTGTAACGACCCAGTTTTTGAGCGACTTTGGTTATCGATATAAACTCAATGACGACTAACCAAACATCGAAAAATACCAGTAAGTTAATGAAAGAAATTAGAGGGTGAGGAAGGATAAGATTGAAACTTAGAATAGGAGAAGAAGAAGAATACAACATCAGAGTAAGACGAACCTCACAGCGGAACGAATAACATATAATATATAACATAACTTTGAAATATACAACTGTACTTGACTACACATCATTATCAAAGTACAGCACTTACAACACAGCGGGATAACACTAGCTATATATAATCCTGAAGCCTCCTGCTCCAAGCTCTCCAAGTATATCTGTAAATTCCTGACTACTTGACTGCCCGTACAAAATTGGGCACCCAAAAGTTTAGGGAAAACAAAATAAAATAAAATCCAGGTCAGTTATGGGACTGGTATGAGTAAAACAGTTTAAAACAGTTCGAACAAGTAAACGATATCTCATAAGACCACGCCGTATAACGGAACGGGTTTTTCCCTTATGAGAATCCAAAATATTTTTATATCAAAAACCTTTTGATATTATAATAATGTCTATCAATCAAATATAATAATCATATAGCAGAAACGCTTCCATCTCACGTTTTAAATATATAGTATACAATCAAAACCGCAAGCACGTATCGGATAATGTATTTCCAACTATGACAAGGTATGGAGCCACCTTTCGCTAGTGTACCTCTAGAGAGGAATACACTGGGTTCAATAAGAACATCTTGCAGCCCGGCCACACATGACCGACCACTCATTTCGCTTGAGTGTATCGAATGTATATCACCAACGGTTGGGATCAGCAACCGTTTCCCGAATGCGACAGCATCAACAATAGATTTTTAGAAGTAAATGAAACTCTAGATCAGGTGATTATACACCCTAATAAGTGCGCCTACATAGCCATGTTGCCTGCCCGATTTCTGTCATTTACCGGATGTGAGGCTAGAAGCTACGCTTATCTTTTACATGCCACATCTTCATTCACTTAGAATGTCACATCGTCATACCCGCCAAATCACAAATTGATTTATCCAAAAATAACATGGGTATACAGCTAAGAGAAACGAATTCCTCCGCCACCAAACGTGAATACGTTTGAAGAGATCAACTTACGCGTTCTATTAGATATACTCTGTCATACCTTCGTCCATACAAGTTGTCCTGGGACTGGACAAACCAAAGGCACTATTCAGTACATCCATCTTAGGCACTGTTATCTAAGACTTACACAACATCCCTTGCACTTTACTCCATCTTCAATATATTCAACATACTTGATTCGCAACGCTTATGGCAATACGGAGTGGTTCTTTGAATAATAATCCAACCGGTCTCTCCATATTAACAACGTTAAAATGTTTGAAAACTTCGATTGTCGGTGAGTTAACTATCAAAGAAAAACAGGTGTGAAAACAACGATATTATTTCCAAATGGAAATTATATCGATCAATCATCATTTAACATTTATCTCTTTAGTTCATTAATTTACTTATCTCATGTTTCCATATATTCTAAATTCTTATTTTCTATTACCAGAAAACATTTCTGATTTCTTATTTGGAAAACATTTCCAAACCTCCTTTACTGCCAAACCTTACCATTCCTTAGTTAAGAAGGAAGTCAATCAAGTTGGGGTATAATTACCTTTCAGATCTTAACTGAACAACGTTTTAACTTCGAAATGGTCAAAGTTTATTCTTTTAACAGCTTCCTTACGAAACTCACAGATTCTATTTACGAATCCCCTTCCTTTATAAAATTTGGTTATACCGATAACGTTATAATCCCTACTTTTGAAATATCTAACTTCAATTATAACCTCTATTCTTTAATGTGGATAAATAAATAAACCCCTAATTTATAAATAAACAAATCTTGATTTAAACATCGGAAAGTATAATTCCCGAATTCGATATAATCGAATTCGCCGATTAACTCTCTTCGAGTAATCTCTATTTGATTAACTCTTCTTCGAATAACCTATATTCGATTTTCTCTCTTCAAATAGCTTATATTCGATTATCTCTCTTCGAATAGCTTATATTCGATTAACTCACTTCGAATAGCTTATATTCGATTAACTCACTTCGAATAGCTTATACTCGATTAACTCACTTCGAACAACTTATATTCGATTAACTCATTCTTTCGAATGAACTACATTCGATCTCTTTCTTTCGAATATGCTATATTCGATAATATCCTTTCGAATAACTATATTCGATAACTCCTTTCGATTAAACTAATCGATAACTCCTTTCGATTAAACTAATCGATAACTCCTTTCGAATAACTAGATTCGATTAACTCCTTTCAAATAACTAGATTTGATAACTCCTTTTTACTCGATTCGAATAACTAATATTCGATAACTCCTTTTTACTCGATTCGAATCACTAATATTTGATAACTCCTCTTAACTCGATTCGAATAACTAATATTCGATAACTCCTTTTTACTCGATTCGAATGACTAATATTCGATAACTCCTTTTTACTCGATTTGAATGACTAATATTCGATAACTCCTTTTTACTCGATTTATTCTAATTCGATTAACTCTATTTAATTACCCTATTTGTTTAACTCTAACTCTAACTAGTTAACTCTAACTGATCAACTCTAACTGGTCAACCCTAATTGATTAACTCTAACTGGTTAACCCTAACTGGTTAACTCTAACTTATTTACTATATTTGATTAACTCTAATCGAATAACTAATATTCGATTAACTCATTTGAATTAACTCCTATTTGATAACGTTTATTCATTTATAAAGATTTACTTTTAGTAACAGTTCTTCACTTTATAAATGTTCTCTTTAATAACGTTACTTCCTTATACAAGTGTTGTGTACACATTCTATTCACAACTATCAGTGTTAAAACCAATATCTCTTCTCTATATAAGTTCAGACTTATATAACCCATTTATCGAATGATAAATATTTAATTAAATTTATAAACTGTTATTTATGAATTTAACTTTTCTATTTATCTGTTAAAAACAGATTTCCATTTTTCTATTCATCTTCTAAATATTCCTTTGATTTAATTCTATTTATTTGTCAAATAAATATTCCTTTGATTTAATCCTATTTATTTAACAAATAAATATTTCTTTTTTTCTTTCTATATAACTCTTATTTATTTTCCCAAATAAATAATCCCTTTGTATTTCTATTTATTATCCAAATAAATATTTCTCTTTATAAAATCCTTTGATTTTATAAATAATTCCCTTTTCATCTTTATCATATTTATTTTCAATAAATATTTCCTCTTCAAAACTCTTTCGATTTTACGAATGTTTTCTTTTATAAAATCCCTTTTTCCTTTTCTATATAAAATCCATTGATTTCATAAGTAATCCCTTTTATTTTCCGACCATTTCTTATGGTTTTTAACCTACCATATAACAGTGATCGGTATCATTTCAAATACACAAAATCAGCAACAGATTTCATATCACATCATATTACACAGTATATGAAAAACAGTAAAATAAATGTTGAGGAATCCCATCGGATTCCTCTAACCTGTTTCCCTGCATCACAGATTTTAAACAACATAATTAACATCGATTTCATTTCAATTTGAAATATTCTACTAAACAGAATCAATGTTTGATCAACGATTTATATATATATATATATATATATCGTTATCTATAATTTCAACTAAAACACAAGCAACTCAACCAAACAGTTAACACACGACAATCAACAGATGATTAACAGTTATAAAAATACGTTATAAAAATATAACTGTTCAGAGTTGGTGAGTTTTACTCACATTGGACGATCATTGTTAATAATGATAACCATCTCTTGATTCAGACGGACAATTTATTTTACTATAAATTGTAACGATCTTCGATTCGCTCCCCGTCAGTTCCATGTTGTAGCCGCCGTCCATACGATCCTGTCGGATCTTGTTTCGCTCAATTCTGATTAAGTATGACCGAGATATTTAATTTACAAGTTCGAATACAAATTTAAATTAAATACTTTAAATTCCCTTTATAATTCTTTGGGCTTTACCTATATACTTCGGCCCAAAAGAACATGACCCGCACCGTCTACCTTCTTCCCCAATACACAGATCGATTCCTTCAGTAAACACACAGCGACTTCCCTTCCATCCTACTCCTCCTTCACTCCACCATTTAACAAATTAGAAAACACAAACCACTCCTCCTCCCGAAAGCAACCTCTCCACCACCTCAAGGACCAACTCGCGCCAACCTTGAACAATCCGACCTCGAGCAAAGCGTCGGTGATTAAGAGGACCACCTAACTCCATTTCCACCAGAATCCTCCAAACTTGGTGGCTAGGTGTTATTCCCCATTCTAAACCCGAAACCAAACTCGAAATCCCCAATTGAAGCTTCTAATTGGCCCAAAACCGGAACCCTAGGTCGACTGTACACCGTCGGATGTCAGAGAGTGGGATCGCATCACACCAGAGTTATACCAACGTGTAGAGGAACTGATGATAATCTCGAATATATGTGTTATTGTAACAACCCGAAAATCTGGGGCAGTTTAAAATTTTTTATTTTGGCAATTTTAGCGAATTTTGAACATTTAAAATGAATTATTTTAAATAATATCGACGAGAAATTTATTTTGAATAGAATTCGAACGTATATATTATATACGTCATCGTTAGAATATAAATAATTATATATAATTATAAATAGAATTGAAAATGGCGCGGTAGTTCGATAATTCGATTTCAAACTTCAATTGAATGTACCGGGTGCGAAACAATCCGGATTTTAGTGAAACCAAAAATAATGGAATCTAATTGTGACTATCTTTCCAACGAATCCGAAAAATCGAAATTTCATAGCGGGAATCAAAAGATATGTCCAGATGAAAATTCTGAATAGTCGCTATGGAATTCAGGCCCTTAAAAATGGGAATTTTGCAAACGACCTCGGATTTCGACGAAACCACTTTTGTTGGATCCGTGATGTCAAGTTATTATTAGATTTCAAATTTCATAATTTTTCGAATCAATATGTGAGCGTGGCAAATGAAAACGCGTTTGACCAGTTTCAGTTGATTTTAATCGACTGGAAAATGGCCATTTTTCCAACGGTCTCGGAATTCGACGAAACTAGTTTTGTTAGGACCGTATCGTCAATACGAAGCTAGAAAATATTTTTTTGGAATTTTTCGAGTTTGTATGTGACCCCAGTAAATTGAAATGTGCGTTCAAATTCAATATATAGAGTTATATGTTGATTTTAACGGAAACTGATCGAAACGGTCGAATCAGCTTACGATACATATCCCATTGTGTTCGGGATAGGGGTAAAATGCTATGGACGACAGGCGATGAGCCTCGTTTAGAGGTCGAAAATAAAAGTTGCTTTTTGGTGGAAAAATAAAATAATTAAATAATAAAACTTCCCTTTCCTCTCTCCTATTCCTTTATCTCTGCCCCCCCCCCCCCCCCGTTTAAAAATTGATTCAACAGAAAGAAAAAAAGAAAAAAAAACAAAATCGCTCCAGATCGCTGCCCCTCCCCTCGTGCCGCATCACCTAAGGCCGCCTCCTCCTCCACCTCGGAGACGACCAACCGCCTCCCCTCGCGCCCCTGCCTTTCCCCGCTCCTCTCTGATTTGACTGCTCCTCCCCGATGTCCCCAAACCCTAAACCGAACCCCAATCCCACAGCAGCCGACGTCGAGCCATCCTCCTCCACCAGCACCCGGCGCCGACGCCGTCTACACCCTCCTACGAACGATGAACCCCCGCTTCGAACGATGTAAGTTATTTTGTTTTACTGTATTATGATTTGTTTATATAAAGTTATTACTATATAAGGATATCGTTTTTTTTCTTATGTAATAGATTGAAATAAAAGAGTATGATTTTTATAAACTCTAAAGCTTTGATTTTTTTTTAAAAAAGAATAGATTTTTATATAGGGAAAAACAAAGTGAAGAATAGATTTTTATATAGGGAAAAACAAAGTGAAGAATAGATTTTTATATAGGAAAAAACAAAGTGAAGAATAGATTTTTATATAGGGAAAAACAAAGTAAAGAATTGATTCTTATATAGGGAAAAACAAAGTGAAGAATAGATTTTTATATAATGAATAGTAGCAAAAATTTGATTTTTATATATTGAATAGCATAGCAAAAATTCGATTTTTATATATTGAATAGCGAAGTAAAAATTTGATTTTTATATATTGAATAGCATAGCAAAAATTCGATTTTTATATATTGAATAGCAAAGTAAAAATTCGATTTTTATATATTGAATAGCGAAGTAAAAATTCGATTTTTATATATTGAATAGCAAAGTAAAAATTCGATTTTTATATATTGAATAGCGAAGTAAAAATATGATTTTTATATATTGAATAGCGAAGTAAAAATTCGATTTTTATATATTGAATAGCGAAGCAAAAATTTGATTTTTATATATTGAATAGCAAAGTAAAAATTCGATTTTTATATATTGAATAGCGAAGTAAAAATATGATTTTTATATATTGAATAGCGAAGTAAAAATTCGATTTTTATATATTGAATAGCAAAGTAAAAATTCGATTTTTATATATTGAATAGCGAAGTAAAAATATGATTTTTATATATTGAATAACGAAGTAAAAATTCGATTTTTCTATATTGAATAGCAAAGTAAAAATGTGATTTTTACATATGTAGAGAATACGGGCAGAGAAATTGACAAAAGGCAAGAACGGCGAAGATTTCTACATAAGAAGAGTCGTGGCATTGGATTAACAATTCGGTGAGAACTTCTCACTCTTCAATTTCTTTTTCTAGTTATATATATACTAGGATGCAGACGGTGCTTAGCAGCACCCGACACCCGTCATCCACAGACCATGGATGGCTTGTTTGTTTAATTATTTGGTTTGAATTGAATTGTTTGGTGAAATGAAATTGATTTGATTGATGTGTGAATGGCGTGGGCCTTCACTAGACCGGGGATAAGGCTAGGCCTTGTCCCGTTTCTAGTATCGTGTCGTTATGCCGCCGAAATTTTCTAAAAATAAGTTAGAAAAATAAAGATAACATTTTATTTAATAAATGAACCGAATAGAATATTCATAGGTTGAATAAAATAGTTTGATCATTAAAAATATAATTTTTAACGTGAATGTGAATAAATAAATATTCATTTACAAACCGGACAATTTGTTTATGTACACCTATTTGAAGGACATTGATTGGGACGATAAATTTTACACATCGCCCAACTGCACAAATAAAAATCTGTGTTTGATTGCTTGAAACCCCACACGGGTATTGGGATGATATTTGACGTACACTAATCCCGATTGTTTAGTTGTATGTCGATCGATTGATTGACAGGCTGCTATAAGCGTTGAATATTTATGTTTGATGCTTATACAGTGTAGAATGCACTTTGGATGATGGTTGATTATTCATCGTTGTTGGTATATACATGTGTTGTAGAAAATCCATATAATTAACATTATATAGTAATTGATTGGGCCTCATTCCAGTTTTAAAATAGAAATATTTGAAAAAGAAATATTTGAAATAGAATATTTGAAAATAGGAATATATGAAGCCATATTGATTAGATTGACGCCATTTTGACGTGAACGATATTTATATCGATTTTATTCATTTTATAATGAATATCGAAAGTGATTTCAAAATCTGATATTTTGAAAAGAATTGAATATAAATAAATTCGAATTGAAATTGAATATAAATAAATTCGAATTGAAATTGAATATAAACGAATTCGAATTGAAGTTGAATAGAAATGAATTCAAATTGAAATTGAATATAAATGAATTCGAATTGAAATGGAGTAGAAATGAATTCGAATTGAAATTGAATTGAATTGAAAACGAACTGAAATTGAATTAGAAATCAATTTGAATTGAAATCAATTTGAAATGAATTTAAATTGGAATATTCAATTTTGATTTGAAATTGAATATGAAGTTGAAACCGTTTTGAAAATGAATTTAAAACGATTTATAAAGCACGTTTTGAATTGAAAACGATGAAGTATATATTATATATATTATATATATAATATAATGGCCTGAATAAAACGCGCCGCGCCGCGGCTGTTCGCGAATTTCGACCATTGACTTCGAACGGATATTGCGGGAGATCCGACCGTCGGATTCTCCTGAAACCGGAACCGTTGGGTTCGTATCGAAAAGAGCTTTCTAACGAATATTGGAAATTAGAAATCTAACGGTTGGATTTGGAATTATGTTCAAATCAAATTTGAAAAAGGTCGCTGTAAGTGCAGTTCGATGGCCGTTGATGGAAATCGACTGTACGGGCCTTGATAAAATTATTAAAAATAGTAATAATTTGTGTAAAATCATAAGAAATGATTTGGGAAAAATTGGGATGAAAAACTCCATATTTGAAAAGATAAAAATAGATTTTTATCGAAATGAACTAGTTTTGAACTAGAATTATAATTCTATTTATTTTTAAATAAATAAATTGAATTTGAAATGGTTTTGAAAATAACCAGGATTTCCAATGATTGCATTGGAATGGATTGGAATCGAAATTGTCTTCGGAATATTTCGATGTTGGATTTCGTGATGATACAGATATTGTTATGGGAATTTGAAAGAGATATATATATATATATATCGTTATTTCCAATACGATATTTGTTAGTCGTAGAATTTGATATTGAATATAAGCCGGTATATTTTCTATTCAGAGCCTTGTATTTAATATCAAATGTGATTTGGGTTTTTCGTGAATGGTGTCTTCATTAACACTGTTCTTGAACCCAGTTGAGAAAAGATTAAATCTTTTTTATTTAGATTTATTGAAGTGTACCAATTAAATAATATTTGATTGGAATTGAATTGATATTGATTTTTGGGTTTATCGTGAACAGTGTTTTAAATAACACTTGTTCTTTAACCCGATAATTAATGAATGTGATTTTGGGTTTATTGTGGACCGTGTTTTAAATGACACTGATTCTTTAACCTAGTTAATGATTAAAACTAAGTGGAGTTTTAATGAATCTTTAATTAGATTGAAATGATCGAGAATGGAGTATCACCCGTTTTGCTCCAGGCGATAGTTAAATCTTTAATTAGATTTGAACGTGAAGTGGTAATTGAATTTACCGATAACACCGTAGTGTTAGATATGAAGTATTACCAGTTTTACTTCATGGGATGAATAGGTTGGGATTGGGAAATTAAAACAAATGATTACTTCAGTAAAGTTCGTTAATCCCAACTAGTTTGAATTGATATTCAAAAGTAGATTAAAGAATATATTCAAGGAATTTATCTTGGATAAAATTAATGGGAACCTTTCCCTATGAATGTGAAATTTAGAAACTAACTGTCGGTTAGCCAAGCAGAATGGTTTTCTGGATTTTGATCTGATGTTGGTTTCGGCCTTCGGTGTTAATATTTGGAAAATTATTCTCTTGATTAATTTACGGTTAGTGACTGATGAATTGGAATGAGGCGTATGTTGTGTTTGTGTAACACTTTAATAATATATACGCGAGTTATTCAGGAAGACCGGGTTTATCCCATTCTGAATAACTGATACGACGATAAGTCGAAGATAAAGACGATGATCGAAGACCGGAGGTCTTCACGTCGTTTGGGTGATTACTGATGATCTTGATTGGGATGTACACCCAAGAAGATGGAAACAGTTGGTGATCGTCCAGACGTACTTGGAGATCGATGGATATGCGGGGTACTAGGTGCCTCCGGTTTCGTTCAGACCTAGAACGGACTTGTAAATGGACTATGTGTCTAACATTGGATTTTAGTCTGTGTGATTGATCTCTATTAAATATATATCTGTTTGGCGGCGGAGAATTTATTCTCTTGCTTAACGCCCTTCTCTGAGACGTACGAGCTCAGGGGTTATATACTGATGGATATCAAACGCATAGAGTGAATTGCCTGTGTGGCATGCCTAAGTGGCAATTGATCGAGGCTTATGTTGAAAAGCAAAGTCTTGTGGTGATGATCAAAGCACAGCCTGTGTGGCACAGCTTTGTGTAACATGAATTCGCGAGCCTCGCACCCCGGTTGTGAACCAAAAACGGGAGAGGACCTCAGGGAGGGCATGCGTTTCTTTCTAGCTAGGGTGGTGTCAGTGACCTACCAGCCCTGACATTTATATACTTTTCACCTGTGTGGTTGTTGCTGTTGCAAGGCGCCTCGGTTTGATCGGACGATCCGGGTCCGATGGAGTCATTCGTTGGCTCATTTACGCCCCAAAGGGCGGGGAAACGTAGTGTTCAGGCATAATAATCCACATCGGTGGACCGGCCCTGACGATCCAAGGCTTGCCTGCGCGCTTGCCTGAGACTCGGGCTATACAGTCTCGAATCGGTAGAGGACGATCCCTGGCCTCGGTTCATAGAAGGAAATCCAATTTCCAAATACGTGCCATTTGCGGTTTTATTTGTAAACCTATATATGGCGACATAGTGGCATGGGACGCTCATGTCGCCTATGATTTATACTTATGATTTGAAGTTGTTTTATGCACTATGCACTTATAATAGTATCAAATGATTTGTTTTCAACGTATCAAGCATTCTTGGCTATTATAAGGTAAAAACCCTATCCTCCGGCTTGCGTTGCATTGTGTGATGGGAACTGGGTCTTATAATAGCTTCATTTTTCTTTATTTAACATTGCGTTGTTTGTTATATGCACTGGTATTCTTGGGAGGAAATACGTTCCGTGTTATACGGCGTGGTCCCTTGATTTACCTAACTTTAAAATAAAGAATTAATAACTGTTTTAGTTCTCACACCAGTCACATGACTGACCTGGAATTTATTGTTTTAACCTAAACTCTGGGTGCCCTTATTTTGACACGGGCAGCTAGTAGTTTTGGTTTTGCAGATTTATATTCACAGGATCCTGGTTTACAGCTGGAACGATATCCGGAAAGCTTTGTATCCGTATATCTACTTCTAGTTGTGTATTGTATTATTTTCCACTGCTATGTAATTTATTGTAATCTCTGATATTTCTGTGTAATATTTATTTGTTTATACTCTGTATATTCTTGTAATCTGGTGGTGTTGTTGTAATATACAATGAAATGTTCTTCCGTCTGCGTTCTATTTTGTCGTGTTCTCAAAACGATCAGGCGTTTCGAACGGTCTGGGTCGGTTTAGCGACTGATTCGGATTGAGCGAAATTCCTTTTTGTCATAGTTATAGGATTTATAACTTTTCCCTTTGATTGTTTGGATTTTCTAAAAAATTCTTTTGCTGCGTTTTGTGTTTGGAACGAGAATACTGTCGGTGGCTGAGAGAAGGGGTATATAAAACGGGTGAGGTTTCTTTGTGTGGTTGAAAAAGGTAGGACGTGGCACCTTAAATGTTCACACAACTTGTTTTAGATATTTTATTTTGATTTATTTTTGCTTTCTAAAAATTCGCGCGATCACACACGATACCCAAAAATCACGAAGCTGGATATGCAACTACAGTTCAACATTACGGTCCCAACGAAACTGGTTTCGTCGAATTCCGACTTCGTATGCTCACACAGAGTATTTTTAACTGTCAAAATACTGACTGTTTTTCACTCTAAAAATCGATATGTCCACATACTGACTTCAAAAATCACGGAAACTGAACTCTAGCAATAATTTAATATTGCGGATCCAACAAAATTAGTTTCGTCGAATTCTAAGGTCGTTTGCAAAATAGGCAATTTTTAAAGCTTTGAATGACCCATTTAAATATATAAATATATTTAAAAACAATTAACTTTAATATTTAAAAATAAATATTATCGTATATATTCACAGTGAAATACCATACAGCTCTAGAATATTCGTATATCAATTTACAGCTCGATATTTCATGTAACGACCCGCATTCTATGCATCGAAGGATCGTAGAATATTTATTTCTTTCACATACGAAGTCGTATGGTCATGTAACTGTGGGAGACGACTATTGGGGTCATTTCCCATGTTCATGATTTTTCCCAATTTTTAAATGAACGTTTTGCCCCTAGCTGATCTTGTTTTGGCCATAACTTTTGATTGGAAAGAAGTTTTGACCTGAAACCACTTCCATTGGCTTCGGATGATGGTTTACCTTTCTGTAGAGTGGTCACATGTGGAAAACTGACTTACCGTTTGAGAGATATGATAGAAATAAGGTTTGGAAGGTGAAAACCTACTTAACTGGGCCAAATAGGGTGATTAGTGAATGGGCCCATAACCCATTTCGGGATTAGGGTTATGGGGAGGCTGAAATGAGTTAGGTTTTCATTTCATTTCAGTTTTCCAGCCGCCACAAACCCTCTCTTCAACCTAACAACGGCCTTCAACATCTAAATACACCTCTAATCACTCCTTAATCAAGTTTTGGCTTAATCTACATCAAATTAAGGAGAGAAAGCACCAAAGCAAGGTTAGAGCTGTTGTGTTACATTGGGAACAGCGCCAAACAGGGGATCATTTCAGATTTGGTATTTTATTTGTGGCCAAGGTGAGTGATTTGCATTGTTTTTCACTAATCACGGCTAATTAGGGGTGACTAGTGATAATTAGCGAAATTATAGCTCAGAAAAATCTATAAAAATTTGTAAAATTCTAAAATGATATTCTAGGGCTCTGATAGAAATTTGGGTTAATTTGGTTAAGTTTTGCTAATCCTATCATTAGTTGTTGTTAAACATGATTAAGGGGAAAACATGGGTTTTTGGGTATGTTTGATCCATATAAACATGTCATATTGTTGTTTTAGAGTTTGTGGATGATTATACATGTTTCTATGACTGTATGGTATGTTTTGTGATTGCATAGAAAGGTTAGAATGGTTGAAAATGCCGTCGTTTGGCGAAAATAGCTTGCTGGAAAAACTTGCAGCAAACCGGATAGGAGCATTCGAATAGGAGCATTCAGATAGGAGCATTCAGATAGGAGCATCCGGATAGGATCATTCGGATAGGAGCATTCAGATAGGAGCAAACGGATAGGGGCATCCGATCCGAACCGGATAGGGGCATCCGATCCGAACCGGATAGGGGACTCCGGCCCGAACCAAATAAGAGCATCCGAGCACCCGAACTGAACTAGAAAGGAGCATTCGAACCGAACCAAGCAGGAGGGGACGAACCGAACCGAACCGGAGGATTGAACACCTAGTAGACCTAAACCCGAGATGCAAAGGAAGTCTAAATGAGGAGTTGTACCTCAGGATCCAGATGGGAACCAAGGAGGGAATTTCATGAGTTGGGCTTTGCTGCGGGACGTGTGCTAAGGGGTTGTCGATGTCTGTAACTTTAGATCACTATGTGTAGGGGGTACGTGAACGGATTCAAGGCCACAGTGGCCTAGGTACGACTAAAGAGCTATAGACCAATGATGAGGGGTCATTTGTAAAGATTTGGTCATGACTCCATGGGATAAGCTTGGTAGTAGCAGTAGTTGTACAAGTCGAACTCCGTCACTACTTCGATGGGTCTAGTGATTGACAGTGGTGGACATCGTATGCTTTACGCACTGAGTGAGAGATGTGAGAATGGTTGCTATGTTTGATTGTTTGCCTTCATTATGACATACACACCCCCACCCCCGTATTCTTTATACCATGTGTTAGTGGCACCTTAGAGTATTGTACAGTATGTAGTGCTAACTCTTTGGTTGCAGGTCTAGGTTCAGGTATGGTTTAGTATACCTGTTATTGTTCTGTTTAGCTGCTTATCGCTCATACCAGACTTTTTGTCTGACCCAGAGTTTTATGACTCTTCTTATTACTCTGGGTGCTCTCTCGAGCAGACTAGAGACAGGTTAGGAGGTATGCACGAGTAGCTGTACCGGAGACGAGCAGGAGGCTTCCACGTATGATATATATATATATATACACATTCTCCCTGTGTTGCTGCGGTCAGTACTTTGGGCATTAGTGGTGTACCTTTCTTTCTTTTGTTTAGAGACAGTAATTTGGAAAGTTGTAATAAGCTGTATTTGGATTTCCGCTACTCTGATGATGATGTTGATGTTGGTTTTAGTTATCAGCTTATGCACTGTCTCACCTGTTTTATGTCAAGTACATTATTATTATATTTTGTTCCATGCGCTCTGAGACATTTTACAGGGTTTCCGATTAGTTCATTCTCTTCTTTCCTTTCCTTGGCGACCGTTTCGTGCTAGTCGGGCATATGTACAACGCATTTTCGAAGGAAATGCCGGCTAGTGCGGGGCGGACCGTCACACTTGGTATCAGAGCTTTAGGTTGCGTAGTTAACCTAGGGAAAGACACCAGGAGAGATAATACGTATATGAGAGCGTGTATTTGTGATTATTTTGGTTTTCAAAAGCTATACATATACTATTAGTATAGCTATGGATGAAGTCGCACCGCACTGACACCACAAAGAGGATGGTTTATCGTTTTCTCTTTACAGATTGAACGATGAGCCGTTACGCAAGAGGTGCCGGTAGAGGAGCCAATAATGGGAATGCTGCTGACATGAGGACGATGTTTACTGACCTCATGAGAGAGATGCTTAGAGATGTTCAGAGGGCAGCTCCCAATGCTAGTAATGGTGGTGGTCCAATAGTGCAGGCGCCTAGGGCCGATTTCGCCAAGCTGAATAAGGATTATACGAGTCTTGGTGGGAAGCCGTTCCACGGAACCGAGTCGGCCACAGATGTTCCGGATTGGTTGGATAGCTGCGAGCGTATCTTCGAAGATTTGGGTATCGAGGTTGCGATGAAGAGAAGGCTAGCATCCCGTCAGCTGCAAGGACGGACAATGAATTGGTGGAATGCTATAAAGGCAGTTACTCCCGAGGATCAGATTACTTGGGATCAGTTTAAGGCTCGCTTTAGCGATAAGTTCATTCCAGCTGCTCAGAAGTCAGTGCTGTTTAAGAAATTCTTGGAAGTCAAGCAGAATGGAAGAGTTGTCTCAGAGTATATTGCCGAATTCGACACTTTGTCGAAATATGGGTTATCTCTTATTGATACTTCCGAGAAGAAGAACGAGAAGTTCATAACTGGTTTGGATGGATGCTTGGGGGAAAGGCTTATTAACCATATCGATGAGACGTTTGAATTGATTGTGGCGAAAGCATTGAGGTCAGAGAGTCTTTACCCTAAGTCGAAGACTGAGGTCGCATCTGCAGGGGAGCCAAAGCCGCAAGCAAGCGGTGGAGGCAAGAATGGTTCTCAGAATAAGAGAAAGCAGAATCAGACCAAGGATGTCCAGAAGAAAAAGAATAAGCAAGATGTTGAGAGCTTCAGTTGTGGTAAGAAGGGCCACTATGCCGAAGAGTGTCGGGCCAAGCCAGCGGATAGGAAGTGCTTCAACTGTGGCCAAGTGGGACATCACAAGGACAAGTGTCTGCAACCCCCTAAAGAAAAGCAGATGGTGAAAGAATATGCCCTTAATGCTATTCCTTCTTCGTCGAATGCCCCAACTGCGGCGGAGAAGGGAAAGAATGTCGTTATTCAAGGTATGCTTTCTGTTTATGATGTTCCTGTTAGAGTTTTGTTTAATACCGGAGCTTCCAGTTCTTTCACATCTAGTGACCTAGTAGATAGGTTAGGATTGGAGCCCGAGATTGTCGATAGACCTTTAGTAGTGATGTACCCGATTGGTGGTTCAACTAACCTTAGCATGATTTGTCGTAATGTGGTCTTATCGAGTCATGGATGCATGTTTGGTTATGATTGCTTTGTTTTGGGCTTTACTGAGTTTGGCATTATTTTGGGAGTCGATTGACTCCAAAGATACGGGGTGGTGGTAGACTGTGAGGGCTTTTTGGTGACAGCTAGAGCGGATGATGGGCAGAGGGTAGTGTTTGGTGGTCTACCCGGTGATGGGGTAATGGCTAGTTTTCTAAATTCCCTCAACATCCCGCATAGTGAGTGGTCAGGGTTGCCCGTGGTTGGCCAGTATCCGGACGTCTTCGAGGAAGTGACCGGGCTTCCACCACACCGAGAGATTGAGTTTCGTATTGATTTAGTGAAAGATGCCAGACCTATAGTGATACCACTTCGTCGTATCGCACCAAGGGAGAAGCGAGAGCTCGGGGTGCAAGTCAGCGATCGTTTAAAGAAGGGATTTATCAGAAGGAGTGTTTCTGAATGGGGAGCACCAGTTGTGTTTGCTACCAAGGCGGATGGTTCCCTTCGTTTGTGTGTAGACTACCATGAGTTGAATAAAGTGACGAGGAAGAATAAGTATCCTCTACCGCGGATAGATGATTTGTTTGATCAGTTGAGTGGCGCGAGAGTATTCTCTCAGTTGGATCTCGCGACAGGTTTTCACCAGCTTAGAGTGGAAGCTGAGAGTATAGCTAAAACGGCATTTCGGACACCGTCTGGATTTTATGAGTGGTTGGTCATGCCATTCGGGCTGACCAATGCCCCGGCATACTTTGTGGATCTTATGAATAGGGTATTCAGAGATCAGTTGAATAAGTTTGTCCTTGTGTTCGTGGATGATATTTTGGTCTATTCGAGGACAGAGGAAGAACACAAGGAACTTTTGAGGATAGTGATGGAGGTGTTGAGAAAACACCAGTTGAAAGCAATATTTTCTAAGTGTCACTTCTGGAGGAGGGAAGTGAGATTCTTGGGTCATGTTGTTTCAGAGAATGGTATTGCCGTGGACCCTGCGAAGGTGGCTACGGTACAAGATTGGTCCACGCCCAAGAATGCAACGAACATAAGAAGTTTCTTGGGATTAGCTGGATATTATCATAAGTTTATCCAATATTTCTCCAAGATAGCAGCACTGTTGAATCAGTTGACCAAGAAGAATCAAGCCTTCGTCTGGGACGAAAGGTGCGAGAATGCATTCAAGAGCCTAAAGGAAAAGTTGACATGTGCACTAGTGTTAGTCATTCCTGAGGGGAATGAAGAAATGACGGTATATACGGATGCATGTGGTACCGGACTAGGTGCTGTATCGATGCAAGGAGGTAGGGTTGTAGCCTATGCAAGTCGACAACTGAAACCGCATGAGAAAAGATACCCTAACCATGATTTGGAATTGGCACTGATCGTGTTTTCATTGAAGATGTGGAGACATTATCTCTTGGGAGAAAGATTCAAGTTGTTTACCGATCATAAATCGTTAAAGTATCTTTTCTCTCAAAAGGATCTAAATCTCCGACAACAAAGGTAGTTAGAATTCTTAGCTTCCTATGATTTCGATATCGCATACACACCAGGAAAGGGCAATGCGGTAGCTGATGCATTGAGTAGGAGACATGCCAGTTTAGGGGCTATGTTTCTAGAATGGAAGCAACTGGAGTACATCGCTGGGTATGATTTCAGACCAAAGTGCGAATTGGATCCAGAAATGTTAGCAAGTTTGACGATTAAACCCACTTTGATTGAGCGGATTGGTTCCAGTCAGAGGAACGATCCTAACCTATTGGAAATCATCTCAAAGTTAAAGACGAGAATTGACGGAGAGATGAACAAGTATAGGCTTGATTGAGATGGATGGCTTAGAAAGAATGGAAGACTAGTTGTACCCAATGTCAATGGATTGAGAGATGAAGTGCTTAGAGAATGTCATCACTCAAAACTGACTATACACCCTTGTGGTAACAAGATGTATCGAGACATGAAGCAGACCTACTACTGGAAAGGGATGAAAAGAGACATTGGGAGGTTTATATCCAAATGCATGAATTGCCAGCTAGTTAAAGCTGAGCAAAAGAAGCCTAGTGGTTTGCTACAACCATTAGAAATTCCAGAATGGAAATAGGAACAAGTGTCAATGGATTTCATTGATGGGTTACCAAGGACTAGATCGGGCCATGATAGCATTTGGGTGATTGTGGACCGATTGACTAAGAGTGCAAGGTTTATACCCGTCAAGTCAAACAGGACGGTAGCTAAATTAGCGGAACTATATATAAAGTGGGTAGTGAGATTTCATGGAATACCCAAGGGCATTGTGAGTGACCGAGATCCGTTGTTCACTAGTGGATTTTGGAAGAGCTTACAAGAGGTGTTAGGATCAGAACTACATCTCAGTACCGCGTATCATCCTCAAACCGATGGTCAAACAGAGAGGGTGAATCAGGTGTTAGAAGACCTCTTGAGAGCCTGTGTTTGGATTTTGGTGGATCATGGGATGACCATTTGCATCTAGTAGAGTTTGCATATAATAATAGTTATCAATCCAGTATCGGTATGGCTCCGTTTGAAGCTTTGTATGGAAGACCGTGCAACTCACCGTCATGTTAGGTAGAAACTGGTGGGAAGTTTGTGCTTGGACCCGATGTGATGAGAGAAACTTCAACTAAGATTAAGATTATCCAACAGCGAATGAAGGCTGCCCAAGTTAGGCAGAAGAGTTATGCTAATAAGAGGAGAAGAGAATTAAAGTTCTCCATTGGCGACTTGGTGTTTGTCAAGATTTCTCCGTTGAAGAGCGTGATATAATTTGGCAGGAGAGGCAAGTTAGCACCAAGATTTGTTGGTCTATTCCCAGTTCTTGAGCAAATTGGGAATTTGACATACAAAGTTGAATTACACGAGAAGATGGCAGGAGTTCACAACGTATTTCATGTTTCCCAGTTAAGAAAGTTCATATGCGACCCAAATGTGACTATTTCACCTGATCAGTTGGAAGTTGAACCCGAGGCGGCTGGGAACCGCAGGCCTATGCGTATTGTTGGGAACGATACGAAGCAGCTTCGAAGGAAGGCGGTGAAATTAGTCAAAGTTCAGTGGAGCGAGAATGAGAATGACTGTACTTGGGAGACAGAGGAGAGCATTAGGAAGACGTATCCAGAACTCTTCGCCTGGTAAGATTTCAGTTTCGATTTAGTCTTTCTGCATGCTAAGATAGGTTGTTTTGTTTGTTTTGCATGTTTGGTTGTTATATATGATTGGTAGGCATGCGAGATCCTTGGTATGTTTTGGGTTAAGGAATTTCGGGGACGAAATTTCTTAATGGGAGGAGAGTGTAACGACCCGCACTCTATGCATCGAAGGATCGTAGAATATTTATTTCTTTCACATACGAAGTCGTATGGTCATGTAACTGTGGGAGACGACTATTGGGGTCATTTCCCATGTTCATGATTTTTCCCGATTTTTAAATGACCGTTTTGCCCCTAGATGATCTTGTTTTGGCCATAACTTTTGATTGGAAAGGAGTTTTGACCTGAAACCACTTCCATTGGCTTCGGATGATGGTTTACCTGAGTGGTCACGTGTGGAAAACGGACTTACCGTTTGGGAGATATGACTGAAATAAGGTTTGGATGGTGAAAACTGCTTAACCGGGCCAAACAGGGTAATTAGTGAATGGGCCCATAACCCATTTCGGGATTAGGGTTATGGGGAGGCTGAAATGAGTTAGGTATTCATTTCATTTCAGTTTTCCTGCTGCTACAAACCCTCTCTTCAACCTAACAATGGCCTCCAACATCTAAATACACCTCTAATCACTTCTTAATCAAGTTTTGGCTTAAACTACACCAAATTAAGGAGAGAAAGCACCAAAGCAAGGTTAGAGCTGCTGTGTTATATTGGGAACAGTGCCAAACAGGGAATCATTTCAGATTTGGTATTTTATTTGTGGCCAAGGTGAGTGATTTGCATTGTTTTTCACTAATCACGGCTAATTAGGGGTGACTAGTGATAATTAGCGAAATTATAGCTCAGAAAAATCTGTAAAAATTTGTAAAAATCTAAAATGATATTCTAGGGCTTTGATAGAAATTTGGGTTAATTTGGTTAAGTTTTGCTAATCCTATCATTAGTTGTTGTTAAACATGATTAAGGGGAAAACATGGGTTTTTGGGTATGTTTGATCCATATAAACATGTCATATTGTTGTTTTAGAGTTTGTGGATGATTATACATATTGTTATGATTGTATGGTATGTTTTGTGATTGCATAGAAAAGTTAGAATGGTTGAAAACGCCGTCGTTTGGCCAAAATAGCTTGTTGGAAAAACTTGCAGCAAACCAGATAGGAGCATTCGGATAGGAGCATCCGGATAGGAGCATTCAGATAAGAGCATTCAGATAGGAGCATCCGGATAGGAGCACTTGGATAGGAGCAACCGGATAGGGGCATCCGACCCGAACCGGATAGGGGAATCCGATCCGAACCGGATAGGGGCATCCGATCCGAACCGGATAGGGGACTCCGACCCGAACCAAATAAGAGCATCCGAGCACCCGAACTGAACTAGAAAGGAGCATTCGAACCGAACCAAGCAGGAGCGGACGAACCGAACCAAACCGGAGGATCGAACACCTAGTAGACCTAAACCCGAGATACAAAGGAAGTCCAAATGAGGAGTTGTACCTCAGGATCTAGATGGGAACCAAGGAGGGAACTTCATGAGTTGGACTTTGCTACGGGACGTGTGCTAATGGGTTGTCGATGTCTGTAACTTTAGATCACTATGTGTAGGGGGTACGTGAAGGATTCAGGGCCACAGTGGCCTAGGTACGACTAAAGAGCTATAGACCAATGAAGTGGGGTCATTTGTAAAGATTTGGTCATGATTTCATGGGATAAGCTTGGTAGTAGCAGTAGTTGTACAAGTCGAACTCCGTCACTACTTCGATGGGTCTAGTGATTGACAGTGGTGGACATCGTATGCTTTACGCACTGAGTGAGAGATGTGAGAATGGTTGCTATGTTTGATTGTTTGCCTTCATTATGACATACACACCCCCACCCCTGTATTCTTTATACCATGTGTTAGTGGCACCTTAGAGTATTGTACAGTATGTAGTGCTAACTCTTTGGTTGTAGGTCCAGGTTCAGGTATGGTTTAGTATACCTGTTATTGTTCTGTTTAGCTGCTTATCGCTCATACTAGACTTTTTGTCTGACCCAGAGTTTTATGTCTCTTCTTATTACTCTGGGTGCTCTCTCGAGCAGACTAGAGACAGGTTAGGTGGTATGCACGAGTAGCTGTACCGGAGACGAGCAGGAGGCTTCCACGTATGATATATATATATATATATATATATATAGACATTCTCCCTGTGTTGCTGCGGTCACTACTTTGGGCATTAGTGGTGTACCTTTCTTTCTTTTGTTTAGAGACAATAATTTGGAAAGTTGTAATAAGCTGTATTTGGATTTCCGCTACTCTGATGATGATGTTGATGTTGGTTTTAGTTATCAGCTTATGCACTGTCTCACCTGTTTTATGTCAAGTACATTATTATTATATTTTGTTCCATGCGCTGTGAGACATTCTACAGGGTTTCCGATTAGTTCATTCTCTTGTTTCCTTTCTTTGGCGACCGTTCCGTGCTAGTCGGGCATGTGTACAACGCACTTTCGGAGGAAATGCTGGCTGGTGCGGGGCGGATCGTCACATTTCAAATCCCGATTAAATCGATATTCGATTTGTATTGAAATTCCTTATATATATCGTTATAAATTATAAAGGAATCCCATAGCGACTTTTCTAAAATTTGATTTGGACATAAATAAAAATCTATACAATGAAATCCCGATTTTTCTCTTCCACTAGAAAAATATACTTCACCAGCTCCTAACGTTTCTTGTTTCACAGAAATCTGATTTAAAACGGACCCTATATATCCAGTTGAAGTTCAAATCGCCAAATAGTGAACTGCCGCGCCGTTACACACTCGTTTATAATTGTACTATAAACTATACGTTCAACTGTCGTCGATTGAATATATTTGTTCATATAATTCAACTCTAAACAGAACTATATATTTTAAATAATACAATTCACACTATATTGTGAATTCCACTATTTTTTTGATTTTTTTTTGAATTAAATATATTATTATATTAGTTATATTAATTAAATATTCAATATTATTTAATTCTGGTTATCGATATTGCCACTCAATATTTAATAATTAAATTAATTAATTATTCGATAGCTAAAAAGTGCGGTTCATTACAATCTTTCCCCATTAAAATAATTTCGTCCTCGAAATTGCTAAGGTAGGGGACGACCCTATCTACTGGGTAAAAATTTATCCGTTTACCACTTAACTTCAGTTTAAACTGAGCCAATTAATATCGCCTGAAATATTAATTTATTTTGACTAATTAAAATTTTCAAAAATCCTGAAAATTTCTAACACCTTAACTTTTCGGAAAATTTCGCCATAACCTCCTTTGTACTGGTCAATCGGTCAAACTCCAACTCACCTCTCTGGGCCATCTCCAACCCAAAAGAAAATCAATAGCCAAGCAGCTTGCCAAATCGGCTCATAAATCTCATGCTTATATCAAATATAAACTTGTACCTTTTTGTCGGGTATATCAACTCTATCACTTTCACCTGTTATCAATTCAACATATGCCATATCATTCCAATCAATTTCCAACCAATTTTAATCAACCCAATCTCAACACAAATTTTTCACTTACCTCGAAGCTCAACTTCATTTCAACCCCAATAACTAATTCCGAACTCTTAACTTATCCCTTAATCCTATTTCAGATTATTCTCTGATCAACTCCAGTTTTACTTAACTTCACAAGTTACATTTAAATTCTAGAATTTAAATTCCTGGGTTTTTATTTCAAATCAATTTGAAATCAAAACAACAATTCCAAACCTTTGAATTTCTGAACACCTTGTTTTCACAAACGATTTTAAAACAAAATCTTTGGTAGTAATTCGTCACTTACAACTCGAAAATGAACACCGATGATGTCATGATCATCATCAGAATCTATTTTCCAGCTATCGGAGTGAGTTCAATACTATATCACTTTTCAACAAAAACACTTCCATTCTTGAAATCAATTCCAAATATCATCCTCAAAAAAATCTCCCAGGATTTTAAAATTCACGTATATTTAATCCAGATTCAATTACAACCACCTATTTGAATTTCCAGAGTTCTAATTTCAAATTCTGATTAAATTTCAGATTTAATTCACTTCGTAATACTTATACGAAATTTGATTGGTTATTTATAACCACTTCACTTTTATAATCTTACTCGATTGTAATAACAACCAACGCAACCAATATACTATATTATTTCCAATATAGATACCAAAATATAAATTTGGTAAAATTATTCCATTTACCCTCTTTTCAAAACATACCATGTTGGTTCATCGTATTCAAGTGTTTATAAACACCTATCAACACAGTTTGCATTACTGTATCGAATAGAATTCATTAACTACTCGACCAATAAAGCACCACAATATAAAATCACTTTTATATCAAATAACAAATACGCTCTCTAGTATATATACACTCAACTCAATCTAGGGTATTACTAACCCTATCTCTACCGAGTCACGCCACAGAGCCAAGGTAATTACTTAACCCTAAGCTCTGATACCAACCGTAACGACCCGGTTTTTGAGCGACTTTGGTTATCGACATAAACTCAATGACGACTAACCAAACATCGAAAAATACCAGAAAGTTAATGAAAGAAATTAGAGGGTGAGGAAGGATAAGATAGAAACTTAGAATAGGAGAAGAAGAAGAATACAACATCAGAGCAACACAAACCTCATAGCGGAATGAATAACATATAATATATAACATAACTTTGAAATATACATCTGTACTTGAATACACATCATTATCAAAGTGCATCACTTATAACACAGTGGAATAACAATAGCTATATATAATCCTGAAGCCTCCTGCTCCAAGCTCTCCAAGTATATCTGTAAATTCCTGACTACTTGACTGCCCATACAAAATTGGGCACCCAAGAGTTTAGGGAAAACAAAACAAAATAAACTCCGAGTCAGCCATAGGACTGGTATGAGTAAAGCAGTTTAAAACAGTTCGAACAAGTAAACGATATCTCATAAGACCACGCCGTATAATGGAGCGGGTTTTTCCCTTATGAGAATCCAAAATATTTTTATATCAAAATACTTTTGATATTATAATAATGTCTATCAATCACAATATAATAATCATCTAGCAGAAACGCTTCCATCTCACGTTCTACATATATAGTATACAATCAAAACCGCAAGGACGTATTGGGTAACGGATTTCCAACTATGACAAGGTATGGAACCACCTTTCGCTAGTGTACCTCTAGAGAGGAATACACTGGGTTCAACAAGAACATCTTGCAACACGACCACACATGATCGACCACTCATTTCGCTTGAGTGTATCAAATGTATATCACCAACGGTTGGGATCAACAACCGTTTCCCGAATGGGACAGCATCAACAATAGATTTTTAGAAGTAAATGAAACTCTAGATCGGGTGATTATATACCCTAATAGGTGCGACCTATATAGCCATGTTGCCTACCCGATTTCTGTCATTTACCGGATGTGAGGCTAGAAGCTAAGCTTATCTTTTACATGCCACATCTTCATTCACTTAGAATGTCACATCGTCATACCCGCCAAATCACAAATTGATTTATCCAAAAATAACATGGGGATACAGTTAAGAGAAACGAATTCCTCCGCCACCAAACGTGAATACGTTTGAAGAGATCAACTTACGCGATCTATTAGATATACTCTGTCAGACCTTCGTCTATACAAGCTGTCCTGGGACTGGACAAACCGAAGGCACTATTCAGTACATCCATCTTAGGCACTGTTATATAAGATTTATACATCAGCCCTTGCACTTTACTCCGTCTTCAATATATTCAGCGTACTTGATTCACAACGCTTATGCCAATATGGAGTGGTTCTTTGGATAATAATCCAACCGATCTCTCTAGATTAACAACGTTAAAATGGTCGAAAACTTCGATAGTCGGTGAGTCAAATATCAAAGAAAAAGAGGTGTGCAAACAACGATATTAATTCCAAATGGAAATTATATCGACCAATCATCATTTATCTCTTTAGTTCATTAATTTACTTATCTCCTGTTTCCATATATTCTAAATTCTTATTTTCTATTATCAGAAAACATATCTGATTTCTTATTTGGAAAACATTTCCAAACCTCCTTTACTGCCAAACCTTACCATTCCTTAGTTAAGAAGGAAGTCAATCAAGTTGGGGTATAATTACCTCTCAGACCTTAACTGAACAACGTTTTAACTTCGAAATGGTCAAAGTTTATCTTTTAACTTTTAACAGCTTCCTTACGAAACTCACAGATTCTATTTACGAATCCCCTTCCTTTATAAAATATTGGTTATACCGATAACGTTATAATCCCTACTTTTGAAATATCTAACTTCAGTTATAACCTCTATTCTTTAATGTGGATAAATAAATAAACCCCTAATTTATAAATAAACAAATATTGATTCAAACATCGGAAAGTATAAGTACTTTCCCGAATTCGATATAATCGAATTCGCCGATTAACTCTCTTCGAGTAATCTCTATTTGATTAACTCTTCTTCGAATAACCTATATTCGATTTTCTCTCTTCGAATAACTTATATTCGATTATCTCACTTCGAATAGCTTATATTTGATTAACTCACTTCAAATAGCTTATATTCGATTAACTTACTTCGAATACCTTATATTCGATTAACTCACTTCGGATAGCTTATATTTGATTAACTCACTCTTTCGAATGAACTACATTCGATCTCTTTCTTTCGAATATGCTATATTCGATAATCTCCTTTTGAATAACTATATTCAATAACTCCTTTCGATAAACTAATCGATAACTCCTTTCGAACAACTAAATTCGATTAACTCCTTTCAATTAAACTAATCGATAACTCCTTTCGAATAACTAGATTCGATTAACTCCTTTCAAATAACTAGATTTGATAACTCCTTTTTACTCGATTCTAATAACTAATATTCAATAACTCCTTTTTACTCGATTCAAATAACTAATATTCGATAACTCCTCTTAACTCGATTCGAATAACTAATATTCGATAACTCCTTTTTACTCGATTCGAATGACTAATATTCGATAACTTCTTTTTACTCGATTTGAATGTCTAATATTCGATAACTCCTTTTTACTCGATTTATTCTAATTCGATTAACTCTATTTAATTACTCTATTTGTTTAACTCTAACTCTAACTGGTTAACTATAACTGATCAACTCTAACTGGTCAACCCTAATTGATTAACTCTAACTGGTTAACCCTAACTGGTTAACTCTAACTTATTTACTATATTTGATTAACTCTAATCGAATAACTAATATTCAATTAACTCATTTGAATTAACTCCTATTTGATAACGTTTATTCACTTATAAAGATTTACTTTTAGTAATGGTTCTTCACTTTATAAATGTTCTCTTTAATAACGTTACTTCATTATACAAGTGTTGTGTACACATTCTATTCACAACTATCGGTGTTAAAACCAATATCTCTTCTCTATATAAGTTCAGACTTATATATCCCATTTATCGAATGATAAATATTTAATTTAATTTATAAACTGTTATTTATAAATTTAACTTTTCTATTTATCTGTTAAAAACAAATTTCCATTTTTCTATTCATCTTCTAAATATTCCTTTGATTTAATTCTATTTATTTGTCAAATAAATATTCCTTTGATTTAATCCTATTTATTTAACAAATAAATATTTCTTTTTTTCTTTCTATTTATTTTCTAAATAAATATCTCATTTATAACATTCTATTTATTTCCTATAAATAAATATCTCCATTAAATCTATTTGTAAATATTTTACAAATATTTCTCTTTCTATTTGTATTGCAAATATCTTCCTTTATATTTATTTTACAAATATATTCCCTTTGTATTTGTTTTACTGATAATTTCCTCAATATTTGTTTTACAAATATATTTCCTTTATAACTCTTATTTATTTTCCCAAATAAATAATTCCTTTATATTTCTATTTATTATCCCAACAAATATTTCTCTTTATAAAATCCTTTGATTTTATAAATAATTCCTTTTTCATCTTTATCATATTTATTTTCAATAAATATTTCCTTTTCAAAACTCTTTCGATTTTACGAATGTTTTCTTTTATAAAATCCCTTTTTCCTTTTCTATATAAAATCCATTGATTTCGTAAGTAATCCCTTTTATTTTCAAACCATTTCTTATGGTTTTTAATCTACCATATAACAATGAGCGGTATCATTTCAAATACACAAAATCAGCAATAGATTTCATATCACATCATATAACACAGTATATGAAAAACAGTAAAATAAATGTTGAGGAATCCCGTCGGATTCCTCCAACCTGTTTCCCTGCATCACATATGTTAAACAACATAATTAACATTGATTTCATTTCAATATGAAATATTCTGCTAAACAGAATCAATATTTGATCAACGATTTATATATATATCGTTATCTATAATTTCAACCAATACACAAGCAATTCAACCAAACAGTTAACACACGACAATCAACAAATGATTAACAGTTCTAAAAATACGTTATAAAAATATAACTGTTCAGAATTGGTGAGTTTTACTCACATTGGACGATCATTGTTAATAATGATAACCATCTCTTGATTCAGATGGACAATTTATTTTACTATAAATTGTAACAAGCTTCGATTCGCCCCCCGTCAGTTCCGTGTTGTAGCCACCGTCCATACGATCAGGCCGGATCTTGTTTCGCTCAATTCTGATTAAGCATGACTGAAATATTTAATTTACAAGTTTGAATACAATTTTAAATTAAATACTTTAAATTCCCTTTATAATTCTTTGGGCTTTACCTATATACTTCGGCCCAAAAGAACATGACCCGCACCCTCTACCTTCTTCCCCAATACACAGATCGATTCCTTCAGTAAACACACAACGACTTCCCTTCCATCCTACTCCTCCTTCACTTCACCATTTCACAAATTAGAAAACACAAACCACTCCTCCTCCCGAAAGCAACCTCTCCACCACCTCAAGGACCAACTCACGCCAACCTTGAACAGTCCGACCTCGAGCAAAGCGTCGGTGAATCAGAGGACCACCGAAATCCATTTCCACCAGAAACCTCCAAACTTGGTGGCTAGGTGCTATTCCCCGTTCTATACCCGAAACCAAACTCGAAATCCCCCATTGAAGCTTCTAATTGGCCCAAAACTGGAACCCTAGGTCGATTGTACACCATCGGATGTCAGAGAGTGGGATCGCATCACAACAGATTTATACCAATGTGTAGAGGAACTGATGAGCATCTCGAATATATGTGTTATAGGATTTATAACCTTTTCCTTTGATTGTTTGGATTTTCTAAAAAATTCTTTTGCTGGGTTTTGTGTTTGGAACGAGAATACTGTCGGCGGCTGAAAGAAGGGGTATATATAACGGTGTGAGGTTTCTTTGTGTGGTTGAAAAAGGTAGGATGTGGCACCTTAAATGTTCACACAAATTGTTTTAGATATTTTATTTTTATTTATTTTTGCTTTCTAAAAATTCGTGTGATCACACACGATACCCAAAAATCACGAAAACTGGACATGCAGCTACAGTTCGACATTACGGTCCTAACGAAACTGGTTTCGTCGAATTCCGACTTCGTATGCTCACACAACTTATTTTTAACTATCAAAACACTGACTGTTTTTCACTCTAAAAATCGGTATAGCCACATACTAACTTCAAAAATCACGAAAACTGAATTTTAGCAATAATTTAATATTGCGGATCCAACAAAATTAGTTTCGTCGAATTCTGAGGTCGTTTGCAAAACTAGCTACTTTTAAAGCTCTGAATGACCCATTTAAATATATAAATATATTTAAAAACAATTAAATTTAATATTTAAAAATAAATATTATTGTATATATTTACAGTGGAATACCATACAGTTCTAGAATATTCCAATATGAATTTCCAGCTCGATATTTCAAATCCCGATTAAATCGATATTCGATTTATATTGAAATTCCTCATATATATATATCGTTATAAATTATAAAGGAATCCCATAGCGACTTTTCTAAAATTTGATTTAGACATAAATAAAAATCTGCACAATGAAATCCCGATTTTTCTCTTCCACTAGAAAAATATACTTCACCAGCTCCTAACGTTTCTTATTTCAAAGAAATCCGATTTAAAACGGACCCTGTATATCCAGTTGAAGTTCAAATCGCCAAATAGCGAACTGCCACGCCGTTACGCGCTCGTTTATAATTATACTATAAACTATACGTTCAATTGTCGTCGATTGAATATATTTGTTCATATAATTCAACTCTAAGCTGAACTATATATTTTAAATAATCCAATTCACACTATATTGTGAATTCCACTATTTTTTTGATTACTTCTGAATTAAATATATTATTCTATTATTTATATTAATTAAATATTTAGTATTATTTAATTCTGGTTATCGATATCGCCACTCGATGTTTAATAATTAAATTAATTAATTATTCGACAGCTAAAAAATGCGGGTCATTACACCGCCGTTATCTAAACGCCAAGAAAAATTTAAATGGTTGTTTTAAAATGTTGTAAAATCTTCAAAATAGATCTCAAAGCTGATACAGTTTAAAACCTACATATTATATCAGTACTACGTTTCATAATCAATACATCATATTAACAACACATTTTATGTTGACCACATGATTCATAACCAACAAGTAGAATTCTATTGTAACGACCCGTATTTTAGCGATATAATAATTAATTTATTTAATTATATAAATAGTGATTTAGAGATTTGTGGTCGTTGAATTAAATAATAGTGAATATTTAATTAAATTAAATAATAGAATAATATATTTAATTTCAGAAATAATAAAAAATAGTGGAATTCACAATATTGTGAAATTTGGATTATTTAAAATATATAATTCAGTGTAGAGTTGAATTATATTCACGAATATATTATATAAACAACAATTGAACGTATAATTATAGTATAATTATAATCAAGCTCGAAATGGCGCGGCAGTTCGTTATTTGGCGATTCGAACTTTAAATGAATATACAGAATCCGTTTTAAATCGGATTTCTGTGAAACAAGAAACGTTCGGAGCTGGTGAAGTATATTTTTCTAATGGAAGAGAAAAATCTGGATTTCGTCGTGTAGATTTTGATTTATGTCCAAATCAAATTTTAGAAAAGTCACTATGGAATTCCTATGAAATTTATAAATATATATTTATATTATAAAAGGATTTTATATATAAATCGAATATCGATATAACTGGGAATTTTGAAATATCGAGTTATAAATCCAATAGGAGCTGTATGGTATTCTAGTGTGAATATATACGATAATATTTATTTATAAATATTTAATTTAATTATTTTTAAATATATTTATATATTTAAATGAGTTATTTAGAGCTTTAAAAATAGCCAGTTTTGCAAATGACCTCCGTTTTCGACGAAACTAATTTTGTTGGACCCGTAATATTCAATTATTGTTAGATGTCAAGTTTCGTGATTTTTGAAGTCAGTATGTGACCATACGGGATTTTAATGTGAAAAGCAGTCAGTATTTTGACGGTTAAAAATATGCTGTGTGAGCAAACGGAGTTGGAATTTGACGAAACCTATTTCATTGGATCCGTAATGTTGAACTATAGCTGCATGCCTATTTTCATGATTTTTGGGTATTATATGTGTTCGTAAATTTTTTTAAAAGGCCTATACATATAACGATGGCTTAAATCGAATATAATAATAAATATAAAAATAATAAAATCTTTCTAGGGTTCGTCATTTTGTGGTTTTGGAGTTTTGATTCAAGTTTTAGATGTTGTTTTCGGCATCAGGGGTAGTTTAGCATCCTGTATGTGAGTTTGGGGAGATTCGACGAGGGTTGATGTCGATACATTTTCTGGAATTCACGGTGAAGCCGTTCGAACGCGGCTCTAAGAAGTTCTTCGAGTTCAGTGGTTGTGATACAAGGTGATGGAGAAAAGGATGAGAAGCATTTTGTTAATCTTAGGGTGTTGATTTGAGAAGTGTTTGTGGAGAAATGAGAGGGAAAAGACGTGGAAAATGGTGGAGTTTTCACAGGAGCGATGGGTTCAAGTTCTGTTTGGGGAAGAAGTGTTTTGCGGGTCTGGGTTTGGTCTTGATGGGCCGAAGAAGAGCAAAGGGGTAAAGCCCAAATAATTAGTTAATTTAGTTTAAATTAAATTTATTATTGTATGATAAACTTGTAAACTTAATATCCGCTACATACGTAATCAGAATTTTGAACGGTCAGATCCGTTGGGACCGTAGGGACTAGGGCTTCGCAATGAAACTGACTGGGAGCGAATTGGAGCTCGTTACAATTTATAGTGAAATAAATTGTCAGAATCAAATCAATGACAGTTATTCGTTATTTAACGGTAACCGTCCAATGTGAGTAAAACTCACCAACTCTATCAGTTCATATTTTTATAACGTATTTTTTAGAACTGTTAAATGATGATTGATATCTGTGTGTTGACTGTTTGATTGAATTGTTGATTGATTGTTTGAAATTATAGATAATGATATACATATAAATCGTTAATCAAATATTGATTCTGTTTATCAGAATATTTCATATCGAAATGTAATCGATGTTATTATGTTGTTTAACATATGTGATGCAGGGAAATAGGTAGGAGGGATCCAACTGGATTCCTCGATATTTATTTTACTATTTTCATATATTGTAATATACGATGTGATATATAATCTGTGTTGATTACGTGTGTTTAATGATATCGCTCATTGTTATTTGGGTATTTGAAATATTGTAAGAAATACTGGGATGTAGAAAAGGGGATTTTCAAAGTGTATTTTGAAAATGAATTACTTATATAAAATCAATGGATTTATATATAAAAGGAAAAGACAGATAGAAAAGGAAAATATTTGTGAAACAAATAGAAAAGGAAATATTTGTAAAACATTTACAAATAGAATTAAAAAGGAAATATTTATTTGTTAAATAAATTGAATAAGACCAAAGGAAATATTTATTTGTTAAATAAATAGAATTGAAAAGGGAATATTTGTAAACCATTTACAAATAGAATTGAGGGAATATTTGTAAACCATTTACAAATAGAATTGAAAGGGAATATTTGTAAACCATTTACAAATAGAATTGAAAGGGAATATTTGTAAACCATTTACAAATAGAATTAACAAGGAAATATTTGTAAAAACATTTACAAATAGATTATAAATGGAAATATTTATTTATGAAATAAATAGAGTTATAAAAAGGGAATTTGAAAGGAGATTTAAGTGTTAGAAATAGAAAAGAGATTTCGTATGAATAATTCTATAAATATAAGTATATATAGAATTTGGAAATGGAATATTATTTTAAAATACGAAATCAAACTTAATGGATTATATAAAAGAGTTAATTAATTTGAGTTAATCAAATAGAGTTAAATCGAATAAAGTAAATCGATTAGAGTTAGTCAAATAGAGTTAACCAGTTAGAGTTAATCCGTTAGAGTTAACCAGTTAGAGTTAACCAGTTAGAGTTAACCAGTTAGAGTTAATCGATTAGAGTTAAATCGAATTAGAGTTATTCAAATAGAGTTAATCGAGTTAGAGTTAGTCGAGCATTAGTAAATTGAATAGAGTTATCGAATATTAATTTATTCGACAGGAGTAATAGAATAGTTTATTCGAAAGGAGTTAATCGAATATAATTTATTCGAAAGGAGTTATCGAATATTAGTTATTCGAAAAGGAGTTAATCTAATATAGTTTATTCGAAAGGAGTAAATCCAATAGAGTTAATTGATTAGAGTTAATTGATTAGAGTTAATCAGAAGGGGTTAATCCAAAGGAGTTAATTGATAGGAGTTAATTGATTAGCGTTAATCAGAAGGAGTTAATCCAAAGGAGTTAATTGATAGGAGTTAATTGAAAGGAGTTAATCAAGTGGAGTTAATCCAATAGAGTTAATTGAATTTATCAAATAGAGTTAATCCAATAGAGTTAATCGAATTAGAATTTATTAAATTGAGTTAATTCAATAGAGTTAATCAAATAGAGCTAACTGATAATAGTAAATCGATCAGTGAATAATGTTAACTGAATAGAGTTAATTGAATGTGGCTATTCGAAGAGAGATTATCGGATATAGTTTATTCGAAGGAAAGAGTTATCGAATAGATATTTATTCGAAAGAGTGTTACATAAGGAAGTTTGTTAAAGATTTAGAAGGTGAACCTTGTCTATTTCGAAGTTAGAAATGTTGTTCAGTTAAGGTCTGAGAGGTAGTTATACCATACTTGATTTGCTTCGGAATGGTTAAGGTTCGATAATGAAGGTTGGTTAAGTGAAATTAGTTAATCAGTGTAATGTTTGAGTTAGCATAACGATGTTTTATTTAAACATCTGTTTAAATCCAATGAATGTGTAACAACCCGTAAAATCTGGGCCAGTTTAAAATTTTTATTTTGGCAATTTTAGCGAATTTTGAATATTTAAAATGAATTATTTTAAATAATATCGACGAGAAATTTATTTTTAATCTAATTAGAACGTATATATTATATACGTCGTCGTTAGAATATATAATAATTATATATAATTATAAAAGGAATTGAAAATGGCGCGGTAGTTCGAAAATTCGATTTCTAATTTCAAATGAATATACAGAATTCAATATAAGTCAGAATTGAACGAAACAAGAAATATTTGAATCTGTATAACTATGTCTTTGTAACAAAGTTAACAAACTGAGATTTCATCTTAGAAATGATAAGATATGTCCAGTTTAAAATTAGAAATAGTCGCTGTGGAATTTATATATATTTTTATATATATAAAGCCCTTAAAAATAGCAATTTTGCAAACGACCTCGGATTCCGACGAAACCAGTTTTGTTGGGTCCGCAGTGTCGAATTATTGCTAGATTCCAAATTTCATAATTTTTCGATTCAATATGTGAGCGTGGCAAAGGAAAACGCGTTTGGCATATTTCAGTCAATTCTGATCGACCAGAAAAGGGCCATTTTTCAAACGATCTCAGAATTCGACGAAACTAGTTTTGTTAGGACCGTATCGTCGATACGAGGCTAGAAATAATTTTTCTGGAATTTTTCGGATTAGTATGTGACCCCGGTAATTTGAAATGTACGGTTAAAATTCAATATATAGAGTTAAATGAAAATTTAACGGAAACTGATTCAAATGATCGAATCAGCTT
Source organism: Allium sativum (assembly GCA_030737875.1). Classification (NCBI taxonomy): domain Eukaryota; kingdom Viridiplantae; phylum Streptophyta; class Magnoliopsida; order Asparagales; family Amaryllidaceae; genus Allium; species Allium sativum. The sequence goes on along the minus strand of CM060919.1, from coordinate 558,430,642 downwards.
GCGATACATATCCCATTGTGTTCGGAATGGGGGTATTACTTTAGGGATGACAGTCGTTGGACCCAGTTCGGTGTTCGTATATAAAAGTCAACATAAATGAAAAAAAAAAAAAAACTTTCTTCCCTTATATGTTCTGCCCCCCCCTTTTACTTTTAAAATCGTTTTTCAGAAGAAAAAAAAAGCATCGAATAGCCGCCGCCCTCCCTCCCGTTCGCCGCGCCGCCTAGCCATCCACGTCGCCAGAGCCCCAGCGAAGCCTCCGCCCCCTCCTCAGCCGCGTCGTCATCCTCCCCTCATCTTCTCCCCTCCTTCCCCTTTTAATCCATGAACCCGATGCCTCCAAGCACCTTCAGCCGCCGTATCCGCCGCCCCAGCCCACCTCGCCGTCTCTCCAATGTCGCCGGCCACCGATAGCACCCCGCCATTCTCTTCCGCCCTCTCCAGCTTCAAAACTCCAAACCCCACGCCCTAAGCACCCGAAAGCCTTGCTAACCCTAGCTCCAATAGCCACCATCTGCACCTTCCCCGACACCTGACGGCCCCCTCTATCCCTCTTCTTGCTGCGGTGAGTTTTCTATTTTATTTATTATTTAATTTAATTTTCAGATCTTATATAGGATATAGATAAAACGTTTTAGTTTTTATATAGATAAAAGTTCCGATTTCATAAACATGAGAAGATTTGATTTTTGAAGTAATAAAAATATGATTTTTATATTTTTTAAAGTAATGAAAATATAGTTTTTATATTTTTAAAGTATTAAAAATATAGTCTTTACTATATAGGTGATGTCAAAATATGATGTTTGTTTATGTAAAGAGTTAAAAATATAATTTTTACATGATCGGGATATTAAAAATGTCATCTTTATATGTGTAGAAAAATAAAAAAATGAGATTTTTATAAAGATGAAATCTTTAAATTTGAAAGAGCAAAGTCCATGTTTTTATAAAGGCGAAATCTTTATATGGAAAATAGCATGATAAAAATATAATTTTTATCTATACAACATAGTAGTAAAAATTCGATTTTTATATATTGAACTTCGAAGTAAAAATTCGATTTTTATATATTGAACTACAAAGTAAAAATTCGATTTTTATATATTGAATAGCGAAGTAAAAATTCGATTTTTATATATTGAATAGCGAAGTAAAAATTCGATTTTTATATATTGAACTTCGAAGTAAAAATTCGATTTTTATATATTGAACTTCGAAGTAAAAATTCGATTTTTATATATTGAACTACAAAGTAAAAATTCGATTTTTATATATTGAACAGCGAAGTAAAAATTCGATTTTTATATATTGAATAGCGAAGTAAAAATTCGATTTTTATATATTGAATAGCGAAGTAAAAAATTCGATTTTTATATATTGAATAGCGAAGTAAAAATTCGATTTTTATATATTGAACTACAAAGTAAAAATTCGATTTTTATATATTGAATAGCGAAGTAAAAATTCGATTTTTATATATTGAATAGCGAAGTAAAAATTCGATTTTTATATATTGAATAGCGAAGTAAAAATTCGATTTTTATATATTGAATAGCGAAGTAAAAATTCGATTTTTATATATTGAATAGCGAAGTAAAAATTCGATTTTTAAATATGTAGAGAATACGGGCAACGAAGATTTCTATAGAAGAAGAGTCAAGATGCTTGGATAGCTATCTGTGAGAATTTCTCACCTTTCAATTTATTTTTCTAGTTATATATATATACTAGGATGCAGACGGTGCTTAGTAGCACCCGACACCCGTCCACATACCATGGACTTGTTTGTTTGACTGTTTGGTGATTGATTGCGATATTGGTTTGAATGTGATTTGTGGTGTGAAAAATCGAATCGATAAATTGGTTAGGATTAGACGTGCGCCGTTATAAGGCGAAGGAGTAAGGCTAGGTTAGACCCTTACTCCAAATTTTGTGGTTTGCATAACGAATTGATTTGATTGATGTGTGAATGGCGTGGGCCTTCACTAGACCGGGGATAAGGCTAGGCCTTGTCCCGTTTCTAGTATCGTGCCGTTATGCCGCCGAAATTTTCTAAAAATAGGTTAGAAAAATAAAAATATCATTTTATTGAAGAAATGAATTGAATAGAAATTCATAGGTTGAAATAAAATGTTTTTATGGTTAAAAATATAATTTTTAACGGGAATGTGAATAAATAAAATATTCATTTATAAACCAGACGGTTTGTTTATGTGCACCTATTTGAAGGACATTGAGTGAGACGATTAATTTTACACATCGCTCAACTGCACAAATAAAATATGTGTGTGATTGTTTGAAACCCCACACGGGTGTTAGGATGAAATTTGAAGTTCACTCATCCTGATTGATTAAATATGTCGATCGATTGATTGACAGGCTGTTATAAGCGTTAGATATCTATATTTGATGCTTATACAGTACAGTGCACTTTGGTTGATGGTTGATTATTTTTCAATGTTATTATATACATGTGTTGTATGAAAATCCATATAAATAATTTTATATGGTGATTGATTGGGCCTCATTCCAATTTGAAAAATAAAGAATATTATAAAATAAAAGTTCATGTGTTGACAGTACTCATTCATTGAGATTGGTCATGTGTTGAACGAAATATTTTGATAATAACAACTATTTTGAATAAAAGAAATATTTGAAAATAGAAATTTATGAAGCCTTGTTGATTAGTTTGACGCCATTTTGACGTGAACGATATTTATATCGATTTCATTCATTTCGAAATGAATTGAATTGAAAACGATTTCGAAATGAATTGAATTGAAAACGATTTCGAAATGAATTGAATTGAAAACGATTTCGAAATGAATTGAATTGAAAACGATTTCGAAATGAATTGAATTGAAAACGATTTCGAAATGAATTGAATTGAAAACGATTTCGAAATGAATTGAATTGAAAACGATTTCGAAATGAATTGAATATAAAACGATTTCGAAATGAATTGAATTGAAAACGATTTCGAAATGAATTGAATATAAAACGATTTCGAAATGAATTGAATTGAAAACGATTTCGAAATGAATTGAATATAAAACGATTTCGAAATGAATTGAATTGAAAACGATTTTGAAATGAATTGAATTGAAAACGAATTCAAATGGAATTGAAAGCGAATTGAAATGAATTCAAATTGAATTGAAATTTGAATTGAATAGAAATGAGTTTTAAAACGAATTTATAAAGAAGAATTCAATTTCGATTTGAATTGAAAAGAAAGTTGAAATCGCTTTTGAAACGAATTTTAAAACTATTTATATAATTCGTTTTAAATAGAAATCGACGATATATATATATGTTATATATATTATATATATAATATAATGGCCTGAATAGAACGCGCCGCGCCGCGGCAGTTCGTTAATTTCGACCATTTATTTCAAACGGACATTACGGGAGATCCGACCGTCGGATTCTCCTAAAACCGGAACCGTTGGGTTCGTATCGAAAAGAGCTTTCTAATGAATATTAGAAATTTGAAATCTAACGGTTGGATTTGGAGATACGTCCAAATCAAATTCGAAAAAGGTCGCTGTAAGTGCAGTTCGATGGCCATTGTTGGAAATCGACTGTACGGGCCTTGATAAAATTATTAAAAATAGTAATAATTTGTGTAAAATCATAAGAAATGATTTAGAAAGATTTGGGATGAAAAACTCCATATTTGAAAAGATAAAAATAGATTTTTATCGAAATGAACTAGTTTTGAACTAGAATTATAATTCTATTTATTTTTAAATAAATAAATTGAATTTGAAAAAGGGTTTTGAAAATAACCAAAATTTCCAATGATTGCATTGGAGTGGATTTGAATCGAAATTGTCTTCGGAATATTTCGATGTTGGAATTCGTGATTATACAGATGTTGTTATGGAAATTTGAAAGATATGTATATTTATATCGTTATTTCTAATACGACATTTGTTAATCGTAGAATTTGATATTGAATATAAGCCGGGATATTTTCTATTCAGAGCCTTGTGTTTAATATCAAATGTGATTTGGGTTTGTCGTGAATGGTGTCTTCATTAACACTGTTCTTGAACCCAGTTGAGAAAAGATTAAATCTTTTATTTAGATTTAATAAAGTGTACCAATTAAATAATATTTAATTGGAATTAAATCGATATTGATTTTTGGGTTTATCGTGGACAGTGTTTTAAATAACACTCGTTCTTTAACCCGATCATTGATGAAATGTGATTTTGGGTTGTCGTGAACGGTATCTTCAATAATACAGTTCTTAGACCTAAGGGAGTTAAGAAAATCAGAAACTAACTGGAGATTAGTTAAGTTGAATAGTTTCCGAGGTATTGATCTGATGTTGGTTTCGGCCTTCGGGATTAATACTTAGGGAATTGCTCACTTGCTAATTTACAATTAGGGACTGATTGAAATGTGATGTGATTTTGGGTTTACCGTGAACCGTGTTTTAAATGACACTGATTCTTTAACCCAGTCACAGATTAAAACTAAGTGGAGTTTTAATGAATCTTTAATTAGATTGAAATGATCGAAAATGGAGTATCACCAGTTTTGCTCCAGGCGATAGTTAAATCTTTAATTAGATTTGAACGTGAAATGGTAATTGAATTTACCGATAACACTGTGGTGTTAGATATGAAGTATTACCAGTTTTACTTCATGGGATAAATAGGTTGGGATTGGGAAATTAAAACCAATGATTACTTCGGTAAGGTTCGTTAATCTCGACTAGTTGAATCGAAATTCAAAAGAAGAACAAATTCAAGAAATTTATCTTGGATAAAATTAATGGGAACATTTCCCTATGAACGTGAAATTTAGACTGTCGGTTAGCCAAGCAGAATGGTTTTCTGGATATCGATCTGATGTTGGTTTCGGCCTTCGGGGTTAATATTTGGGGAATTATTCTCTTGATTAATTTACGGTTAGTGACTAATGAATTGGAATGAGGCGTATGTTGTGTTTGTGTAACACTTTTATAAAATATACGCGAGTTATTCGGAAAGACCGGGTTTATCCCATTCTGAATAACTGATACGACGATAAGTCGAAGATGAAGACGATGGTCGAAGACCGGAGGTCTTCACGTCGTTTGGGTGATAACTGATGATCTTGATTGGGCTGTACACCCAAGAAGATGGAAACAGTTAGTGATCGTCCAGACGTACTTGGAGATCGATGGATATGCGGGGTACTAGGTGCCTCCGGTTTCGTTCAGACCCAGAACGGACTTGTAAATGGACTGTGTGTCTGACATCGGATTTCATTCTGTGTGACTGATATCGGTTGCATAGGATGGTTTGCCTGTGTGGCATGCTAAGATGCAAATGATCGAGGCTTCTGTTGAAAAGCAAAGTCTTGTGGTGATGATCAAAGCACGGCCTTTGTGGCGTAGCTTTGTGTAACGTTTACCTCGCGTGTTTCACACCCGGTATGAACCAAAAACGGGAGACGGACATCAGGGAGGACTTGCGTTTCTTTCTAGCTAAAAAGTGGCGTCAGTGGTTTTACACGCCCTGACGAGTTTGACTTATGTGGTTGTTGCTGTTGCGAGGCGCCTCGGATTGATCGGTCGTTCTCGAACCGATGGAGTCATTTAGTTGGCTCGTTTACGCCCCAAAGGGCGGAGAGACGTATTGTTCAGGCATAATAATCCACTCCGTGTGGACCGGCCCTGACGATCCAAGGCCCACCTGAGTCTGGGACCTGAGACATGGGCTAGATTGTCTCGAATCGGTTGAGGACTATCTTTTGCCTCGGTTCATAGATGGAAATCCAATTTCCAAATACGTGACTTTGCGGTTTTATTTGTAAACCTATATATGGCGACATGATATATGGTACCCATGCCGCCTATGATTGATACTTATGATTTGAAGTTGTTTTATACACTATGCACTTATTATAGTATCAAATGATTTGTTTTAAACGTATCAAGCATTCTTTGGCTGTTATAAGGGAAAACCCTATCCTCGGCTGCGTTGCATTGTGTGATGGGACCTGGGTCTTATAACAGCTTCATTTTTCTTTATTTAGCATTGCGCTGTTTGTTTTATGCACTGGTATTCTTGGGAGGAAACCCGTTCCGTGTTATACGGCGTGGTCCCTTGATTTACCTAACTTTTAAATTAAAAAGATTAATAACTGTTTTAGTTCTCACACCAGTCCCATGACTGACCTGGAGTTTATTGTTTTAACCTAAACTCTGGGTGCCCTTATTTTGACACGGGCAGCTAGTAGTTTCGGTTTTGCAGATTTATATTCACAGGATCCTGGTTTACAGCTGGAACGATATCCGGAAAGCTTTGTATCCGTATATCTCCTTCTAGTTGTGTATTGTATTATTTTCCGCTGCTATGTACTTAAATGTAATTTAAATCTCTGGTATTTCTGTGTAATATTCTTTTATACTCTGTATATTCTTGTAATCTGATGCATTGTTGTAATAAGCAGTGAAATGTTCTTCTGTTTGCGTTCTGATTTGTCCTGTTCTCAAACGATAGGGCGTTTCGAACGGCCTGGATCGGTTTAGCGACTGGTTCGGACCGAGCGAAATTCCTTGCCGTCGAAGTTGGTATCAGAGCTTTGGTTTACAAAGCTCAGAGAACAAGGCACATTAGAACCATATGAAAGAATTCATCAGATATTGGATTAGCAATATCCAACGAGAATGACTCGTTAGAGATGGGATCAGTAGCATCCTAGAACGAGTGTGAAGAGTATATTTTTGAAAGTGAAAACAAATTTTTGGTTTGAAAATTTAAATCAACTATTCGTATTTGATTATTTATTTATATTGATTTTGGACAATTCAGTATATAAAGAATTTGCATATACGCCTTGCAAACGTATATTCAAAGTTTTAATATATTGGATGGATATAGCATCACACTCTAGTCGCCCGGAGGTGATATTGATGATAGCGATCGCATCATCAACATTTATGTTCGAGTTTCGAAGGTGTGATTTTCTATATATTTCCATTAGGCTGGTGTGAGAACCAAAACTTATATATAGCTAGAACACATTGTAGTGAATTGGCATCAAAAACAAGATTTTTGTATATGTATCAAATTATGAATTTGAAACTCTAATTCACTAATTGATTGATGTTTGTGTTGTTTATTTAGTTGGTTGCTAATTTTGAACCATTATGCCTAATTGAATCAAATATTGAACTATATTGAAAATTGGTCGCATCTGCTTGCATATACATATATATCATTGAACAGGTCATAGCAAGGAGGCTAGAGCCGAAGAATAAAATTTGTTTGCCCGACAAATAGGTACATGTTTACTACATAATTTCCTGTTTTGTTTGGGTGATGATGATTTTGTGAGCCTATTGGCTAGCCGCTTGGCTAGCCGCTTGGCTTTTTCTTTTTCTTTTTGAGATCTGAAGGACCGGGGAAGCTATTTGAAATTCCCCGATGCTCCCGGTGCAGGGGAGGTTATGGCGAAATTTTTCAAAAATTTAGGGTGTTAGCCAAATTTTTGAAATTTTGAAAATTCTCAGAAACTAAAGAGTTGGAGAATGAAAGCCAGATCGAGCATGGTGTTGATTAATCAGACCACTTTCGACTTTGTTCCTTTTCGGGGACGAAAAGTTTTAAGTGGGGGAGATTGTAACAACCCGTAAAATCTGGGCCAGTTTAAAATTTTTATTTTGGCAATTTTAGCGAATTTTGAATATTTAAAATGAATTATTTTAAATAATATCGACGAGAAATTTATTTTTAATCTAATTAGAACGTATATATTATATACGTCGTCGTTAGAATATATAATAATTATATATAATTATAAAAGGAATTGAAAATGGCGCGGTAGTTCGAAAATTCGATTTCTAATTTCAAATGAATATACAGAATTCAATATAAGTCAGAATTGAACGAAACAAGAAATATTTGAATCTGTATAACTATGTCTTTGTAACAAAGTTAACAAACTGAGATTTCATCTTAGAAATGATAAGATATGTCCAGTTTAAAATTAGAAATAGTCGCTGTGGAATTTATATATATTTTTATATATATAAAGCCCTTAAAAATAGCAATTTTGCAAACGACCTCGGATTCCGACGAAACCAGTTTTGTTGGGTCCGCAGTGTCGAATTATTGCTAGATTCGAAATTTTATAATTTTTCGATTCAATATGTGAGCGTGGCAAAGGAAAACGCGTTTGGCATATTTCAGTCAATTCTGATCGACCAGAAAAGGGCCATTTTTCAAACGATCTCAGAATTCGACGAAACTAGTTTTGTTAGGACCGTATCGTCGATACGAGGCTAGAAATAATTTTTCTGGAATTTTTCGGATTAGTATGTGACCCCGGTAATTTGAAATGTACGGTTAAAATTCAATATATAGAGTTAAATGAAAATTTAACGGAAACTGATTCAAATGATCGAATCAGCTTGCGATACATATCCCATTGTGTTCGGAATGGGGGTATTACTTTAGGGATGACAGTCGTTGGACCCAGTTCGGTGTTCGTATATAAAAGTCAACATAAATGAAAAAAAAAAAGAAAATAAAAAAAAAACTTTCTTCCCTTATATGTTCTGCCCCCCCCCCTTTTACTTTTAAAATCGTTTTTCAGAAGAAAAAAAAAAGCATCGAATAGCCGCCGCCCTCCCTCCCGTTCGCCGCGCCGCCTAGCCATCCACGTCGCCAGAGCCCCAGCGAAGCCTCCGCCCCCTCCTCAGCCGCGTCGTCATCCTCCCCTCATCTTCTCCCCTCCTTCCCCTTTTAATCCATGAACCCGATGCCTCCAAGCACCTTCAGCCGCCGTATCCGCCGCCCCAGCCCACCTCGCCGTCTCTCCAATGTCGCCGGCCACCGATAGCACCCCGCCATTCTCTTCCGCCCTCTCCAGCTTCAAAACTCCGAACCCCACGCCCTAAGCACCCGAAAGCCTTGCTAACCCTAGCTCCAATAGCCACCATCTGCACCTTCCCCGACACCTGACGGCCCCCTCTATCCCTCTTCTTGCTGCGGTGAGTTTTCTATTTTATTTATTATTTAATTTAATTTTCAGATCTTATATAGGATATAGATAAAACGTTTTAGTTTTTATATAGATAAAAGTTCCGATTTCATAAACATGAGAAGATTTGATTTTTGAAGTAATAAAAATATGATTTTTATATTTTTTAAAGTAATGAAAATATAGTTTTTATATTTTTAAAGTATTAAAAATATAGTCTTTACTATATAGGTGATGTCAAAATATGATGTTTGTTTATGTAAAGAGTTAAAAATATAATTTTTACATGATCGGGATATTAAAAATGTCATCTTTATATGTGTAGAAAAATAAAAAAATGAGATTTTTATAAAGATGAAATCTTTAAATTTGAAAGAGCAAAGTCCATGTTTTTATAAAGGCGAAATCTTTATATGGAAAATAGCATGATAAAAATATAATTTTTATCTATACAACATAGTAGTAAAAATTCGATTTTTATATATTGAACTTCGAAGTAAAAATTCGATTTTTATATATTGAACTACAAAGTAAAAATTCGATTTTTATATATTGAATAGCGAAGTAAAAATTCGATTTTTATATATTGAATAGCGAAGTAAAAATTCGATTTTTATATATTGAACTTCGAAGTAAAAATTCGATTTTTATATATTGAACTTCGAAGTAAAAATTCGATTTTTATATATTGAACTTCGAAGTAAAAATTCGATTTTTATATATTGAACTTCGAAGTAAAAATTCGATTTTTATATATTGAACTTCGAAGTAAAAATTCGATTTTTATATATTGAACTTCGAAGTAAAAATTCGATTTTTATATATTGAACTACAAAGTAAAAATTCGATTTTTATATATTGAATAGCGAAGTAAAAATTCGATTTTTATATATTGAATAGCGAAGTAAAAATTCGATTTTTATATATTGAATAGCGAAGTAAAAATTCGATTTTTATATATTGAACTACAAAGTAAAAATTCGATTTTTATATATTGAATAGCGAAGTAAAAATTCGATTTTTATATATTGAATAGCGAAGTAAAAATTCGATTTTTATATATTGAATAGCGAAGTAAAAATTCGATTTTTATATATTGAATAGCGAAGTAAAAATTCGATTTTTATATATTGAATAGCGAAGTAAAAATTCGATTTTTAAATATGTAGAGAATACGGGCAACGAAGATTTCTATAGAAGAAGAGTCAAGATGCTTGGATAGCTATCTGTGAGAATTTCTCACCTTTCAATTTATTTTTCTAGTTATATATATATACTAGGATGCAGACGGTGCTTAGTAGCACCCGACACCCGTCCACATACCATGGACTTGTTTGTTTGACTGTTTGTTGATTGATTGCGATATTGGTTTGAATGTGATTTGTGGTGTGAAAAATCGAATCGATAAATTGGTTAGGATTAGACGTGCGCCGTTATAAGGCGAAGGAGTAAGGCTAGGTTAGACCCTTACTCCAAATTTTGTGGTTTGCATAACGAATTGATTTGATTGATGTGTGAATGGCGTGGGCCTTCACTAGACCGGGGATAAGGCTAGGCCTTGTCCCGTTTCTAGTATCGTGCCGTTATGCCGCCGAAATTTTCTAAAAATAGGTTAGAAAAATAAAAATATCATTTTATTGAAGAAATGAATTGAATAGAAATTCATAGGTTGAAATAAAATGTTTTTATGGTTAAAAATATAATTTTTAACGGGAATGTGAATAAATAAAATATTCATTTATAAACCAGACGGTTTGTTTATGTGCACCTATTTGAAGGACATTGAGTGAGACGATTAATTTTACACATCGCTCAACTGCACAAATAAAATATGTGTGTGATTGTTTGAAACCCCACACGGGTGTTAGGATGAAATTTGAAGTTCACTCATCCTGATTGATTAAATATGTCGATCGATTGATTGACAGGCTGTTATAAGCGTTAGATATCTATATTTGATGCTTATACAGTACAGTGCACTTTGGTTGATGGTTGATTATTTTTCAATGTTATTATATACATGTGTTGTATGAAAATCCATATAAATAATTTTATATGGTGATTGATTGGGCCTCATTCCAATTTGAAAAATAAAGAATATTATAAAATAAAAGTTCATGTGTTGACAGTACTCATTCATTGAGATTGGTCATGTGTTGAACGAAATATTTTGATAATAACAACTATTTTGAATAAAAGAAATATTTGAAAATAGAAATTTATGAAGCCTTGTTGATTAGTTTGACGCCATTTTGACGTGAACGATATTTATATCGATTTCATTCATTTCGAAATGAATTGAATTGAAAACGATTTCGAAATGAATTGAATTGAAAACGATTTCGAAATGAATTGAATTGAAAACGATTTCGAAATGAATTGAATTGAAAACGATTTCGAAATGAATTGAATTGAAAACGATTTCGAAATGAATTGAATTGAAAACGATTTCGAAATGAATTGAATATAAAACGATTTCGAAATGAATTGAATTGAAAACGATTTCGAAATGAATTGAATATAAAACGATTTCGAAATGAATTGAATTGAAAACGATTTCGAAATGAATTGAATATAAAACGATTTCGAAATGAATTGAATTGAAAACGATTTTGAAATGAATTGAATTGAAAACGAATTCAAATGGAATTGAAAGCGAATTGAAATGAATTCAAATTGAATTGAAATTTGAATTGAATAGAAATGAGTTTTAAAACGAATTTATAAAGAAGAATTCAATTTCGATTTGAATTGAAAAGAAAGTTGAAATCGCTTTTGAAACGAATTTTAAAACTATTTATATAATTCGTTTTAAATAGAAATCGACGATATATATATATATTATATATATTATATGTATAATATAATGGCCTGAATAGAACGTGCCACGCCGCGGCAGTTCGTGAATTTCGACCATTTATTTCAAACGGACATTACGGGAGATCCGACCGTCGGATTCTCCTAAAACCGGAACCGTTGGGTTCGTATCGAAAAGAGCTTTCTAATGAATATTAGAAATTTGAAATCTAACGGTTGGATTTGGAGATACGTCCAAATCAAATTCGAAAAAGGTCGCTGTAAGTGCAGTTCGATGGCCATTGTTGGAAATCGACTGTACGGGCCTTGATAAAATTATTAAAAATAGTAATAATTTGTGTAAAATCATAAGAAATGATTTAGAAAGATTTGGGATGAAAAACTCCATATTTGAAAAGATAAAAATAGATTTTTATCGAAATGAACTAGTTTTGAACTAGAATTATAATTCTATTTATTTTTAAATAAATAAATTGAATTTGAAAAAGGGTTTTGAAAATAACCAAAATTTCCAATGATTGCATTGGAGTGGATTTGAATCGAAATTGTCTTCGGAATATTTCGATGTTGGAATTCGTGATTATACAGATGTTGTTATGGAAATTTGAAAGATATGTATATTTATATCGTTATTTCTAATACGACATTTGTTAATCGTAGAATTTGATATTGAATATAAGCCGGGATATTTTCTATTCAGAGCCTTGTGTTTAATATCAAATGTGATTTGGGTTTGTCGTGAATGGTGTCTTCATTAACACTGTTCTTGAACCCAGTTGAGAAAAGATTAAATCTTTTATTTAGATTTAATAAAGTGTACCAATTAAATAATATTTAATTGGAATTAAATCGATATTGATTTTTGGGTTTATCGTGGACAGTGTTTTAAATAACACTCGTTCTTTAACCCGATCATTGATGAAATGTGATTTTGGGTTGTCGTGAACGGTATCTTCAATAATACAGTTCTTAGACCTAAGGGAGTTAAGAAAATCAGAAACTAACTGGAGATTAGTTAAGTTGAATAGTTTCCGAGGTATTGATCTGATGTTGGTTTCGGCCTTCGGGATTAATACTTAGGGAATTGCTCACTTGCTAATTTACAATTAGGGACTGATTGAAATGTGATGTGATTTTGGGTTTACCGTGAACCGTGTTTTAAATGACACTGATTCTTTAACCCAGTCACAGATTAAAACTAAGTGGAGTTTTAATGAATCTTTAATTAGATTGAAATGATCGAAAATGGAGTATCACCAGTTTTGCTCCAGGCGATAGTTAAATCTTTAATTAGATTTGAACGTGAAATGGTAATTGAATTTACCGATAACACTGTGGTGTTAGATATGAAGTATTACCAGTTTTACTTCATGGGATAAATAGGTTGGGATTGGGAAATTAAAACCAATGATTACTTCGGTAAGGTTCGTTAATCTCGACTAGTTGAATCGAAATTCAAAAGAAGAACAAATTCAAGAAATTTATCTTGGATAAAATTAATGGGAACATTTCCCTATGAACGTGAAATTTAGATACTAACTGTCGGTTAGCCAAGCAGAATGGTTTTCTGGATATCGATCTGATGTTGGTTTCGGCCTTCGGGGTTAATATTTGGGGAATTATTCTCTTGATTAATTTACGGTTAGTGACTAATGAATTGGAATGAGGCGTATGTTGTGTTTGTGTAACACTTTTATAAAATATACGCGAGTTATTCGGAAAGACCGGGTTTATCCCATTCTGAATAACTGATACGACGATAAGTCGAAGATGAAGACGATGGTCGAAGACCGGAGGTCTTCACGTCGTTTGGGTGATAACTGATGATCTTGATTGGGCTGTACACCCAAGAAGATGGAAACAGTTAGTGATCGTCCAGACGTACTTGGAGATCGATGGATATGCGGGGTACTAGGTGCCTCCGGTTTCGTTCAGACCCAGAACGGACTTGTAAATGGACTGTGTGTCTGACATCGGATTTTATTCTGTGTGACTGATATCGGTTGCATAGGATGGTTTGCCTGTGTGGCATGCTAAGATGCAAATGATCGAGGCTTCTGTTGAAAAGCAAAGTCTTGTGGTGATGATCAAAGCACGGCCTTTGTGGCGTAGCTTTGTGTAACGTTTACCTCGCGTGTTTCACACCCGGTATGAACCAAAAACGGGAGACGGACATCAGGGAGGACTTGCGTTTCTTTCTAGCTAAAAAGTGGCGTCAGTGGTTTTACACGCCCTGACGAGTTTGACTTATGTGGTTGTTGCTGTTGCGAGGCACCTCGGATTGATCGGTCGTTCTCGAACCGATGGAGTCATTTAGTTGGCTCGTTTACGCCCCAAAGGGCGGAGAGACGTATTGTTCAGGCATAATAATCCACTCCGTGTGGACCGGCCCTGACGATCCAAGGCCCACCTGAGTTTGGGACCTGAGACATGGGCTAGATTGTCTCGAATCGGTTGAGGACTATCTTTTGCCTCGGTTCATAGATGGAAATCCAATTTCCAAATACGTGACTTTGCGGTTTTATTTGTAAACCTATATATGGCGACATGATATATGGTACCCATGCCGCCTATGATTGATACTTATGATTTGAAGTTGTTTTATACACTATGCACTTATTATAGTATCAAATGATTTGTTTTAAACGTATCAAGCATTCTTTGGCTGTTATAAGGGAAAACCCTATCCTCGGCTGCGTTGCATTGTGTGATGGGACCTGGGTCTTATAACAGCTTCATTTTTCTTTATTTAGCATTGCGCTGTTTGTTTTATGCACTGGTATTCTTGGGAGGAAACCCGTTCCGTGTTATACGGCGTGGTCCCTTGATTTACCTAACTTTTAAATTAAAAAGATTAATAACTGTTTTAGTTCTCACACCAGTCCCATGACTGACCTGGAGTTTATTGTTTTAACCTAAACTCTGGGTGCCCTTATTTTGACACGGGCAGCTAGTAGTTTCGGTTTTGCAGATTTATATTCACAGGATCCTGGTTTACAGCTGGAACGATATCCGGAAAGCTTTGTATCCGTATATCTCCTTCTAGTTGTGTATTGTATTATTTTCCGCTGCTATGTACTTAAATGTAATTTAAATCTCTGGTATTTCTGTGTAATATTCTTTTATACTCTGTATATTCTTGTAATCTGATGCATTGTTGTAATAAGCAGTGAAATGTTCTTCTGTTTGCGTTCTGATTTGTCCTGTTCTCAAACGATAGGGCGTTTCGAACGGCCTGGATCGGTTTAGCGACTGGTTCGGACCGAGCGAAATTCCTTGCCGTCACAGAATGAGTTTGGAAACATCTTCCAAATATAATCAGAGATATTTTCTAATCATAGAAAATGAAATGTTTGATGATAAAGAATACTGGAATGACAGTGATACGTGAAAAGAGATGGAAATGTTTCCAATGATTAATAACAGATATTTTCTAAATTTAGAAAATAGGAAATGTTGCATATATGGAAACAGGAGATGAAAAATGAACTAAAGAGATAAATGTTAAATGATGTTTAATCGATATAATTTCCATCTAGAAATAATATCGTTGTTTGCACACATGTTTTTCTTTGATAGTTAACTCACCGACTATCGATGTTTTTGACCATTTTTTCGTTGTCAATACGGAGAGACCGGGATCAGATTCATTATCTGAAAACTACACTGTATGGGCGTTAGCTTTGCGATCAAATATGATGAAGATAATTGAAGACGGAGTTATGCAAGGGCGGTCCTATTTACAGAATAGTGCCTTCGGTTTGTCCAGTCCCAGGACAACCTGTATGGAAGAATGTCTGACAGAGTATATTTAATGGATCGCGTAAGTTGATCTCTTCAAACGTATTTACGTTTGGTGGTGGAGGAATTCGTTTCTCTTAGCTGTATACTCGTGGTGTTTTTGGGGAAATCAATTTGTGATTTGGCGGGTATGACGATGTTACATTCAAAGTGAATAAATGTGTGATCTGTCAGAGATAAGCGTGGCCTCTAGCCTCACAACTGGGAAATGACAAAAAGCAGGCAGGCAGCATGGCTAAATGGTTGGCTACCAAGTAGGGTGTATTATCACCTATCTAGAGATATTCATTTCATTCTTTAATCTATTCGATGCTGTCCCATTCGAGAAACAGTTGCTGATCCCAACCGTTGGTTGTATACATTCGATACACTCAAGCGAAATGAGTGATCGGTCTTGTGTGGCCGGGTTGCAAGATGTTCTTGTTGAACCCAGTGTATTCCTCTCTAGAGGCACACTATCGGAAGGTGGTTCCATACCTTTTCATAGTTGGTAATCCATTACCCAATAAGTGCTCGCGGTTTTGATTGTATACTATATATGTGGAACACGAGATGAAAGCATTCTACATGATGATTATTATATTGTGGTTGTTAGACACTATTATAATATCAAAAGAGTTTTGATACAAAAGATCATTGTTTCTTTCAAAATGATTTGAAAGTTAAATCAAATTGATATGGATTCTCTCAAGGGAAAAACCCGTTCCGTTATACGACATGGTCTTATGAGATATCGTTATTTTCCCATACTGTTTAAATTGTTTACTCATACTAGTCCCATGACTGACCCAGAGTTTATTCTGTTTTGTTTTCCCTAAACTCTTGGGTTCCCAATTTTATACGGGCAATCAAGTAGTCGGGATTTTACAGATATACTTGGAAAGCCGGAGCAGGAGGCTTCAGCAGCGTTTATATAGCTATTGTTTATTTCCTCCGTGGTGTAAGTGTTGTGCTTTGATAATGATATGCATATTCAAGTACAATCTTTTATTTCAAAGTTATGTTATATATTGTTCGTTCCGCTGTGAGATTCGTGTTACTCTGATGTTGTATGTTCTTCTTCTTCTATTCTAAGTTTCTATCTTATCTATTCTCACCCTCCAATTTCTTTCATGGACTATCCGGTATTTCTGATGCTTGATTAGTCGACATCGTGTTTGGTGTCGATAACCAGGATCACAAATTCCCCGGGTCATTAAAGTGGTATCAGAGCTAAAGGTTAAGTAATTACTTTAGCTCTGTGGCGTGACTCAGTAGATATGGGGTTAGTAATACCCTAGATTGAGTTGAGTGTATACATACGAGTGAGCGTATTTGTTATTTGATATAAAAATGGTTTTATGTTGTGTAGATTTACTGGTTGAGTTGTTTATGAGTTCTGGTCGATCAGTTTGATCCACTGTATCAGTAGGAGTTTCTAAACACTCGAATACGATGGGTCGACATGATATGTTTTGAAAAAAGGGTAAATGAAAATAATTTTACCCAAAGTATATTTTGATATAGAGAAATCATATATATTGGAATTATAATATATTGGATATATTGGTTGTTATTATAATCGAGTTAGATTATAAATTAAATGGTTATGTAAATAACCAATCAGAATTCATATAAGTGTAGTATATGGAATTAGATGGATTAAATCTGAATTTAAATCAGAATTGGAATTAAAACCGTGGAAGGTTATAGAAGTGTTGTAAATGAATCTGGGTTAAATATATGTGAATTTAAAATCCTGGGAGATTTTAATTTTGTTACAGACATTGAAAATGGTATTTTGAAATGAATTTCTAAATGGAAGTGTTTAGATATGGTTTTGAAAGTGATATAGTACTGAAATCACTTCAATAGCTGGAAATAGATTCCGATGACGATCATGACATCACAAGTGTTCATTTTCGAGTTGTAAGTGACGGATTACTACCAAAATTTTTGTTTTTGAATTGTTTTGAGAAAACAAGTTGTTTTGATATTCCAAATGAATATTTTGATTTTTGGAAAGGCTAAGCTATTGGAACTCCCAGGTAAAGATTGTTTGAAATAAAAACAAATTAAAAAGAAATTTGTGAAAGCAAATTTGAAATTGAAATAAGGGCAGTTCAGGGGTAATTGAATTGAATTAGATTATCGAGAAAATTGGATTTGTGACATAGGAATCCGAAATGGTGTTGGATTGATGAGTTAAGAATTTGAAAATCGAGAATGGAACTTTGATTTGAAATAGAATTCGACTTGGATATAAGCAATAGCTGTGTTGAACAGATATTGATTGGAAATTGTTTGGGATGACATTGGTATATGCAGAATTTGTAACAGATGGAAATGATGTATTGATATGCCCGACAAAAAGGTATCAGATTATATTATATATGGGTTTGAGATTTTGATGAGCCGAATTGGCAAACCGCTTGGTTGTTTGATTTTCTTTTGGGTTGAAGAAGGCCTAGAGAGGCGAGTTGGAGTTTGAGCTATTGACCAGTACAAAGGAGGTGCTAGCTAAATTTTTCAGAAATTTTGGGTGCTAAGAAAATTTTCAGAGTTTATGGAAATTTTCGTTAGTAGGAATAAATTAATAATTTAGTTGAAATTAATTGGTACAGTGAAACTGAAGTTAAAGAAGTAAATTTTTTTAACAGTTAATAGGGTTTGTTTTCTACCTTAGCAATTTCGAGGACAAAATTATTTTAAGTGGGGAAGAATGTAACGGCCCGTATTTTAGCGATATAATAATTAATTTATTTAATTATATAAATAGTGAATTAGAGATTTGAATGGTCATAGGATTAAATAATAGTGAATATTTAATTAAATTAAATAATAGAATAATATATTTAATTTCAAAAATAATCAAAAATAGTGGAATTCACAATATTTTGTAATTTGGATTATATAAAATATATAATTCAGTGTAGATTTGAATTATATTCATGAATATATTATATAAACGACAGTTGAACGTATAATTATATTATAATTATAACGAGCCTGAAATGGCGCGATAGTTCGTTATTTGGCGATTCGAACTTTAAATGAATATAAAGAATCCATTTTAAATCGGATTTCTGTGAAACAAGAAACGTTCGGAGCTGGCGAAGTATATTATTCTAATGGAAGAGAAAAATCTGGATTTCATCGTGTAGATTTTAATTTATGTACAAATCAAATTTTAGAAAAGTCGCTATGGAATTCCTTTGAAATTTATAAATATATATTTATATTATAAAAGGATTTTATATATAAATCGAATATCGATATAACTAGGAATTTTGAAATATCGAGTTATAAATCCAATTGGAGTTGTATGGTATTCTAGTGTGAATATATACGATAATATTTATTTATAAATATTTAATTTAATTATTTTTAAATATATTTAAATGGGTTATTTAGAGCTTTAAAAATAGCCAGTTTTGCAAACGACCTCTGTTTTGGATGAAACTAATTTTGTTGGATCTGTAATATTCAATTATTGTTTGATGTCAAGTTTCGTGACTTTTGAAGTCAGTATGTGGCCGTACAGGATTTTAATATGAAAAACAGTCAGTATTTTGATGGTTAAAAATACGTTGTGTGAGCTAACGGAGTCGGAATTCGATGAAACCAGTTTCATTGGATCCGTAATGTCAAACTATAGCCGCATACCTATTTTCATGATTTTTGGGTATTATATGTGGTCGTACAAATTTTTAAAAGACCTATACATATAATGATGGCTTAAAATCGGATATAATAATAAATATAAAAATAATAAAATCTTTCTATAAATACACACCCCATTTTTTCTAAACCTAGAAAGTTCATTCTCTGGTCAATCTTTTTTTTCCGCCGTAGTCTTCTTCCAGTAAAACATTTTTACGATCTTCATAAAATCAAATAAATTCAAACAAAAATCCTAAAATCACATGGAGTATATATTCAGACTCGTATGGGGTTAGGCTTCCTTCTAGTAGGCTATTCATATGGTGCGACGCCATCATCTGCTGTTCGAGTTTTAGAACAGTGAACTAGGGTTCGTCATTTTGTGGTTTTGGAGTTTTGATTCGAGTTTTAGATGTTGTTTTCTGCATCAGGGGGTAGTTTAGCATCCTGTATGTGAGTTTGGGGAGATTCGACAAGGGTTGATGTTGATACATTTTCTAAAATTCACGGTGAAGCCGTTCGAATGCGGTTCTAAGAAGTTCTTCGAGTTTATGGTTGTGATACAGGGTGATGGAGAAAAGGATGAGAAACATTTTGTAATCATAGGGTGTTGATTTGAGAAGTGTTTGTGGAGAAACGAGAGGGAAAAGGCATGGAAAATGGTGGAGTTTTCACAGGAGCGACGGGTTCAAGTTCTGTTTGAGGTAGAAGTGTTTTGCGGGTCTGGGTTCGGTCTTGATGGGCTGAAGAAGAGCAAAGGGGTAAAGCCCAAATAATTAGTTAATTTAGTTTAAATTAAATTTATTATTGTATGATAAACTTGTAAACTTAATATCCGCTACATACGTAATCAGAATTTCGAACGGTCAGATCCGCTGGGACCGTAGGGACGAGGGCTTCGCAATGAAACTGACTTGGAGCGAATTGGAGCTCGTTACAATTTATAGTGAAATAAATTATCAGAATCAAATTAACGACAGTTATTCTTTATTTAACGATAACCGTCCAATGTGAGTAAAACTCACCAACTCTATCAGTTCATATTTTTATAACGTATTTTTTAGAATTGCTAAATGATGATTGATATCTGTGTGTTGACTGTTTGATTGAATTGCTGATTGATTGTTTGAAATTATAGATAACGATATACATATAAATCGTTAATCGAATATTGATTCTTTTTATCAGAATATTTCATATCAAAATGAAATCGATGTTATTATATTGTTTAACATCTGTGATGCAGGGAAACAAGATAGAGGGATCCAACTGGATTCCTTAATATTTATTTTACTGTTTTCATATATTGTAATATATGATGTGATATATAATCTGTGTTGATTACGTGTGTTGAATGATATCGATCATTGTTATTTGGGTATTTGAAATACTGTAAGAAATGCTGGGATGTAGAAAAGGGGAATTTTAAAGTGTATTTTGAAAATGAATTATTTAAATAAAATCAATGGATTTTATATATAAAAGGAAAAGACAGATAGAAAAGGATAAGACAGATAGAAAAGGAAAATATTTGTGAAACAAATAGAAAAGGAAATATTTGTAAAACATTTACAAATAGAATTAAAAAGGAAATATTTATTTGTTAAATAAATAGAATTGAAAAGGGAATATTTGTAAACCATTTACAAATAGAATTGAAAGGGAACATTTGTAAACCATTTACAAATAGAATTGAAAGGGAATATTTGTAAACCATTTACAAATAAAATTGAAAAGGAATATTTGTAAACCATTTACAAATAGAATTGAAAGGGAATATTTGTAAACCATTTACAAATAGAATTAAAAAGGAAATATTTGGAAAAACATTTACAAATAGATTATAAATGGAAATATTTATTTATGAAATAAGTAGAGTTATAAAAAAGGGAATTTGAAAGGAGATTTAAGTGTTAGAAATAGAAAAGAGATTTCGTATGAATAATTCTATAAATAGAAGTATATATAGAATTTGGAAATGGAATATTATTTTAAAATATGAAATCAAACTTAATGGATTATATAAAAGGGTTAATTAATTTGAGTTAATCAAATAGAGTTAAATCGAATAAAGTAAATCGATTAGAGTTAACCAGTTAGAGTTAACCAGTTAGAGTTAATTAGTTAAAGTTAATCAGTTAGTGTTAACCAGTTAGAGTTAATCAGTTAGAGTTAACCAGTTAGAGTTAACCAGTTAGAGTTAATCGATAAGAGTTAAATCTAATTAGAGTTATTCAAACAGAGTTAATCGAGTTAGAGTTAGTCGAGTATTAGTAAATTGAATAGAGTTATCGAATATTAGTTTATTCGACAGGAGTAATCAAATAGTTTATTCGAAAGGAGTTAATCGAATATAGTTTATTCGAATTGAGTTATCGAATATTAGTTATTCGAAAAGGAGTTAATCGAATATAGTTTATTCAAAAGGAGTTAATCGACTATAGTTTATTTGAAAGGAGTAAAGCCAATAGAGTTAATTGATTAGAGTAAATCTGAAGGAGTTAATCCAAAGGAGTTAATTGATAAGAGTTAATTGATTAGAGTTAATCAGAAGGGGTTAATCCAAAGGAATTAATTGATAGGAGTTAATTGATAGGAGTTAATCGATTGGAATTAATCCAATAGAGTTGATCGAATTAGAATTTATCAAATAGATTTAATCCAATAGAGTTAATCGAATTAGAATTTATCAAATAGAGTTAATTCAATAGAGTTAATCAAATAGAGCTAATTGATAAGAGTAAATCGATTAGAGTTAGTCGAATAATGTTAACTGAATAGAGTTAATTGAATGTGGCTATTCTAAGAGAGATTGTCGAATATAGTTTATTCGAAGGAAAGAGTTATCAAATAGAGATTATTCGAAAGAGAGTTACGTAAGGAAGTTTGTTAAAGATTTAGAAGGTGAACCTTGTCTATTTCGAAGTTAGAAATGTTGTTCAATTAAGGTCTGAGAGGTAGTAATACCCCAACTTGATTGGCTTCGTTTTAACTAAGGAATGGTTAAGGTTCGATAGTGAAGGTTGGTTAAGTGAATTAGTTAATTAGTGTAATTTTTGAGTTAGCATAACGATGTTTTATTTAAACATATGTTTAAATCCAATGAATGAGTTTGGAAACATCTTCCAAATATAATCAGAGATATTTTCAAATCATAGAAAATGAAATGTTTGACGATAAAGAATACTAGAATGACAGTGATACGTGAAAAGAGATGGAAATGTTTTCCAATGATTAATAACAGATATTTTCTAAATTTAGAAAATAGGAAATGTTGCATATAAGGAAACAGGAGATGAAAAATGAACTAAAGAGATAAATGTTAAATGATGTTTGATCGATATAATTTCCATCTGGAAATAATATCGTTGTTTGCACACGTGTTTTTCTTTGATAATTAACTCATCGACTATCGAAGTTTTTGACCATTTTTCCATTGTCAATATGAAGAGACCGGGATCAGATTCATTATCTGAAAACCACTCTATATGGGCGTTAGCGTTGTGATCAAATATGATGAAGATAATTGAAGACGGAGTTATGCAAGGGCTGTATTGTTTACAGAATAGTGCCTTCGGTTTGTCCAGTCCCAGGACAACCTGTATGGAAGAATGTCTGATAGAGTATATTTAATGGATCGCGTAAGTTGATCTCTTCAAACGTATTTACGTTTGGTGGTGGAGGAATTCGTTTCTCTTAGCTGTATACCCATGTTATTTTTAGGGAAATCAATTTGTGATTTGGTGGGTATGACGATGTGACATTCAAAGTGAATAAATGTGTGATCTGTCAGAGATAAGCGTGGCCTCTAGCATCACAACCGGGAAATGACAAAAATCGGGCAGGCATCATGGCTAAGTGGTTGGCTTCCAAGTAGGGTGTATTATCACCTATCTAGAGATATTCATTTCACTCTTTAATCTATTCAATGCTGTCCCATTCGGGAAACGGTTGCTGATCCCAACCGTGGGTGATATACATTCGATACACTCAAGCGAAATGAGTGGTCGGCCATGTGTAGCCGGGTTGCAAGATGTTCTTATTGAACCCAGTGTATTCCTCTCTAGAGGTACACTATCGGAAGGTGGTTCCATACCTTGTCATAGTTGGTAATCCATTACCCAATAAGTGCTCGCGGTTTTGATTGTATATTATATTTGTGGAACATGAGATGAAAGCGTTCTGCAAGATGATTATTATATTGTGGTTGTTAGACACTATTATAATATCAAAAGAGTTTGAAATAAAAGATCATTGTTTCTTTTAAAATGATTTGAAAGTTAAATCAAATTGATTTGGATTCTCATAAGGGAAAAACCCATTCCGTTATACGACGTGGTCTTATGAGATATCGTTATTTTCCCATACTGTTTTAAATTGTTTACTCATACCAGTCCCATGACTGAACCACAGTTTATTTTGTTTTGTTTTCCCTAAACTCTTGGGTGCCCAATTTTGTACGGGCAGTCAAATAGTCGGGATTTTACAGATATACTTGGAAAGATGGAGTAGGGGGCTTCAACAGCGTTTATATAGCTATTGTTTATTTCCGCCGTATTGTAACTGTTGTACTTTGATAATGATATGTATATTCAAGTACAATTTTTATTCCAAAGTTATGTTATATATTGTTCGTTTCGCTGTGAGATTCGTGTTACTCTGATGTTGTATGTTCTTCTTCTATTCTAAGTTTCTATCTTATCTATTCTCACCCTCTAATTTCTTTTATGGACTATCCGGTATTTCCGATGCTTGATTAGTCGACATCGTATTTGGTGTTGATAACCAGGATCGCAAATTCCCAGGGTCGTTACATCTATAATCAAAATATGAAATATTCTTACATCAAACATACACAATAGGTCCATAATAATTCATTAAATAGTACCGTTATATCAAACATACACATGCAAGTAGTAGCCTCCAAAAAATAGAAATAAACATTCTAACAAACCAAAATGTGGTCTGATCTTAGCAGCAAGGATAACTTCGACCGATAATTATTTGCAATAATGCTTTCCATCAACGTCGTCTATCTACCTGTAAAGAAAAAAAATCAAAGAATTTCAAATTTGGCATTATGCATTCAAACTGAAACTGATGTACACGAAATAAGTGATTGCACAATATCAGTAAAACTATGTTACTCGAAATTTACAAAAGAAT
Source organism: Allium sativum (assembly GCA_030737875.1). Classification (NCBI taxonomy): domain Eukaryota; kingdom Viridiplantae; phylum Streptophyta; class Magnoliopsida; order Asparagales; family Amaryllidaceae; genus Allium; species Allium sativum. The sequence goes on along the minus strand of CM060919.1, from coordinate 558,406,219 downwards.
ATACTATTGAAGGGAGGGAACTGACGGTAGAGTGGCCCGCCATACTTCAAATCAGTTTAATGCTTTCAACTCAAATCATGCATCTTTTTCCAAAACTGAGCGCATAAGGCCATAGTTCACTCTTTCAAAAAATAGATACTAAATAGTACAAACTAAGAAAAGGTGGTGCTTGAAACTATAAATTCCAATATGGATAATATATGGACTGTTTGCTAGTTTATTAATTTAAAGTTTTTATGAACTACATATGCATCCTTATCAATTAAAAGAACAAAGGAGAAAACAGTGCGATCAACCCAATTTTCTTGAACAATATCAGTCCGAAAAAAATTAGAACTGTTGCCAAACTCATAGCCTAAAGGAGAACCAACCCTTAAAGAAGTACATACAACAAAAGAGCTAGACCAAGATGAAAAGGAAACCTCAGAAAAAATCAAAAAAAAATTGCATTTCCATCAATAAAACTAGCTTGACGCTGACTTGTAGTGAGAGCAACACAATAGAGATCCTTAACACTATCACTGTGTGACACAAAACCCTCATGATCCAACATCAACATGATCTCTGACTCAAACTTCTGCATATCCACAACATTACCGGAATAAAAAACACAGAATAGCAGCAAAATAGGCAATAAAAGCTCTGTGAAACCACCACCAAAAAGGAAAACCAACATTATCCTTTCAACAAGATTCCCAAGGAAATTAAAAGAAGATTAAAACACTGGAATAAGACGAGATTGAGGCAACCTAATAACGTAGAAATTCCACAAGACGTATCGTAAAGACCTCTGATACTAATTGGATGCAAACCCCTTAACCGAAAACTTACGTAAGCAACATTATGAATCTCCGTGAAAATTAAAGAATTACATAAAGAAACAAGGTATGGACATCAAGAAAAAGGTTAACGAAAAGCTACTAACGCAAGGAGATGAATTCACCAATTTCTTTTGTACTGAGATGTCCTATTGGAAGAATTGAAACAACCAGCTCAATGTTATTGCTAGTGATGGAAATGCAGAGCATAATTTGAATAGAAAACTATATCCTATTTTTTGCATAAAGGAGTATACAGCAGGTTGAGCTGATATAAACGTGAGGTGAGTTACACGAAAGCTGCTCTTATGGTTATATCATGCAAAACAGATGTAGTGAATGAAATGTTCAAATCTGAGTATAAATGCAGCTGCTTGATGACCTGGTAACAAGCTAAACTTTCATCTACAAATTCTTCCGCAAATAAAGTGATTTTTTTTTAATTGTAAATATTTGATAACACAAAGTTAGACTTCTAAATAAACATGGGTACGTATATGTATGTATGTAATGAAACCAAGGTGCAATCGTATTTGAGTATCTTTAGTTTTGACAATTAATCAGGCATCGGCTCTGAAAATTTGATATGATTTTAAATCCATTCACCAGAAAATGAAAACAAGGGTATAGGTTGAAAATAAGACTTACATATATTTAGTTTTGACAATTAATCAGGCATGGACTGTTTTCTCTTTTGTTCTTTTAATTGATAAGGAAAATTTTCGTTCTTCTAAAATAAAGTATAACTAAATATGCATCTCAGTTTTTATGAAGAGAATATGAGAAAATGTGTTTCTTATTAAAATAATGTTAGATTGCACTTACCGGAACTTGCATCTGCTACAACTTTCCCAGCAGGCCAAGCAATTGTAGTGTCGATGGCATCTTCAATGTTTTGTAAATCGGATGTTGGCCTCCATAGACGTGCATTTGGAACATTTGCAACATCAACCCAAACTTTAACTGCATTTATCCCTAGAGGAACAAAATGAACCAATGCACTTGGATCCATTGAAGAGACACGTCCTTCAGCCACAATTTCTTTGTTTCGATCCAAATCAATCAGCTTGCACTTGTTGTTTACGATTAAATTTGCACTCTATCAATTAAGAAAAAAAAAACAAATTTATCATATGCTTAAATACTTGGTATGACGAAAGAATTAATTAATTATAAGCTAACCTTTCTAATAACATCAGTATTAACTGTATGAGTAGAAAATGATACAGTATTAACCTGCTCCACTACTACCCTAGATTTTGGCCATGCCACTTTCATGCCAATAGCTTCCCCAACTCGTGTCAAATCATTGGTCGGTCTCCATAAATAAGCATATTGATTTTTTGGATTATCTATCCAAACTGCCATTGCAGATGGTCCAAGAGGAAGATCGTTCAGAAGTTCGATTGGATTATTACTTGAGTGCAGCCGTCCTTCAGCAACTATTTCTTCAGTTCCACTAAAATCATACAGCTTGCATTTACGATCTGTGTTGCTAGCTTTACTCTAAAAAAAATATTATATTAATGAGCCAAAAAATTTATGTATTCAGGATAAATATTAGGAGCTAAATAATTTAAATTTTACCGCGTTGTCTTCTTTCTCAGAATAGTCTTTGTTGCGCAAAACAACTCTGCTAGCTGGCCATGCTACTATCTCGCCTTCAACTTCTCCAATGCGTGTCAAACGAGATGATGTCCTCCACAAAAAAGCATTTGGTTTCCTTGAAATATCAATAATAATCTTCATAGCATCTAACCCTAAAGGACTTAACTGAACAAGCTCCTCTGGATCACTTGATAGTACTCTTCCTACTGCAACAATATCATCTATTCCACACCAATCCAATAAATCGCATGTATCATGCATCTTGTTCTGATTTCCCTGCAATTGACCAAAACAAAATATAATGGTTATGGAATTTATTACCCAAATTTAAATGATATCGCAGTATTAATATAAATTATTTTTACCTTTTGATGTGTGCTAACTTCTCCCGAACTTTCTTTATTTTGTCAAACCAATAATATTGCAACAATGTGAGTAACCTTTTATACTAATTTCATCAAATACCAAATATCAAAGCCAAATATCAAATACTAAATTTTTATGCTAGCAATCATCCATCCACATATGTATCTACCTTTATTAATCTTTTCTCTAAACAAATTATGAGTAAGTGCAGAGCTTTCAATTATGACAGTGTACCAATCCTGTTAGCAATAGTGAATTCAAAATAGTATACAGACTAAAGGCTGTGGAAACCATACGTTTACTGTAATTATGAAACTTAAAAATATCAAGGCAAGTCTAAAAAGATGGAATTACAGTATGATAGAGATTATTCAGGGCAAACCTTAATGAGGATGGAATTACAGTCTGATAAAGTTGTTTGATAAAGTATATCTTTAATTATCACATAATTAACATCACACGTGTAAGTTATTCCATCAAATATTAGTCTTCCTTTGGACCAGCTAATATCCACACGAACGATACACACAAATATCAAACATTTCTACGAACAACTAAAAAAAAGAGATACCTTTGGTAACATTTTTTTTCAATTAATTCACTATATGTGTAGGATATTTTATAGTTGAAAAGTGACACAAAAGATATATTTGAATTTATCTCTGAATATATGTACAATATAGTTCAAATGTTATATAACACTTATGAAAATGTTTTTAGTCTATATGACACTTTAAATATCAAAATTAAAACATGCTACGACTTGTTATAATCATAGGTGCTCTACTCTTTTGCTTTTAATACGTAGCTATACAGCTGACACTCTAAAAATGAACATGATACAAGACGTAATAAGTATATTACATTATGAATACCATAAATAAATGTTTGAATTAAATACCAAATAACATTATATACCTGTAAAATTTCAAAATACGTTATGATAATGTCCTATTGAGAAACTTAAGCCATTTTATTTTTAAAAAGTGATATTTTTCATACAAATAAATATGATGTTTAAAACGTACATCCAATGTACTTGAAATATATACATAGTATTTTTTTATAGTTTCTACACCGCATCCTTTGTTTGTATGATTTAGCTTTATGTCTTGGTTTAGAAATTTAAAACTTAGTGTGCGCGCTTGTTCTTGTTCCCTTGTTTTCATTTAGTGTTACTAAAAAAAAGATAACCAGTATGCTTTTGTTTGCACTACACCTGCTGTTTTGTGGGAATCTTGTATTTCACTTCTCTTTGTTTCTTCTTTGTTTTACAAGTTCTCATACTGTCTTTAAAAAGAAAAAAAGACAAGTGAAATTTTACTACATTTGCTTTCATTGATTTTTTTTTTGCAATTATGTTTTCTGTCACTATTGTGTGGCATTGCATTCAACTAAGCAAGTTAAAGCAATCACCATTATGCAATTGCTTTCTTTTCACTGTCAAAGATCACATTTCTGTTTACATTTTTCTATTTACAATTTTTTATTCAAACAACATAGTTTCACTATTTATGTTTCTATACTTCTGTTTCTCCCCGTGCCAATTTCCCGTCCACTGTCACATCCGGTCCATCAACAAGCTCTGTCTCTACCAACAATTCTTCACCTATCTCTGCCATATAAAACAACCTTATACCTAAGCAACAACCCTCCGGGATTGCCATACCATTCATCATACACCTTCATACAGCATCAAACCATCTACAAACATCCCATTCTCAAACCACATCATACTGTAACAACAGCATACGCCACCTCAATTTCACTCTAACAGCGCCCGAAACCATCCCTACATCTCTGTCATTTCACTGTGGACTCAAAGTTTTAATAACAATAAAAAATTCAGTAACATGTAAGGAGAATAAATTGGCGTACTTTGTGTTATGGATAAAGTAAAAAAATTATCTGAAGAATTTCTTTGTTCCCCACCTCATTACAATCCACATGAAACATCTTGAAGGATGACTATTGGATACTTGTTAGGAATGGTAAAAGGTCAGGGTTTCCTTATGCACGTTGAACTTCAAAAGGGAAATAGATACTTCAAAAGGAAAATAGATACTCAGTATCAATCTTGGTTAGTAGTTATAGGTTTTATTATATTTGATTATTCCAATGTGATTTCTTACTATGGTCGATGATATAGTTTTTTTTAATTAATGGAAACCAACACAGATGGCTCGTACTCTAGCTGATATAGATTTTATTTTTAGAAAAAAATTTAGCCCACTAAGCTTTATCATAAATATAAGTTTTATATCATAAACAAGCAGGAATCAGAAAAGTAAAAGCTTTGACCAAATAATCAAACATTTAATTTAAACAAAAGACAGCAGTTTTAATAAAGACGTAGCAGTTTTAATCAAACATTTCCAATGGTGTTCATTTCATATGTAAAAAAATATTGTCAGACCCATTCATATTGTTGTAACATTTTTCACCAGTTTTAATAGCCAGAAATTTAGTATACTATTTTGAAAAAATTAAACTGGTATCCATTAGACTAACATTTTTCTCACTCCTATCAGTAAAATTAAGGATAATGTCAAATATAGTAATTGTGGAAATGCCTGAATGGATTCCCAAAGAATGACTTTTAATGCATTGCTTAGTTGCTTCCAATTATCTAACGTAACAGGAACATGCTCGCATACAAGCGGACCTAAATAATAAGATAACTTGACCGATCAATCTCCTATTGGTTCACCTTGTCCGTTAAACTCAACTTCAACTCGACTTAAAATATATAGAGGAAGCCTTTTGACTTTAGTTCGTCCTCTATTTTTTTTTCACATTTGGAATCGCGTCGATAATGTCATTTCTCTCGCTCTCTTTAACACCTTCATTATTTCTTTCTTCTTGCATTGTATTGTCGTTGACTACTTGTTGGTTTTCTTCGATTTGAGCCTCATTATTTTCAGGATTGTCTTCATTTTGGACATTGTTGTTGACCGCCATCCTCTTTCTTTTCACGCATTTACCCATTTTCTGCAATTAAAACAAAACATCAGATTATTAAGCTGAACGAGATACAGTAAATATAAGAGCTACTAGCTAAGTATAAAAAATACAAGGGATAATAATTATTTACATATAAAGATAAAGTTTTCTAATGTTATCTTCCTTGTTCCAGATTAATATTTATAAAGTTCATTTCAAGACCTTTTTTCCAATGGTCTAAAAATCAAAGGGCCGATTAAAAAGAAGAAGAATACAAGTTGCATGTGTCTGTGTGCCTTTCATTTTCTAGCAACAATGAGTTTCAATGAGTTTTTGTAGGGCTTACATACATTTAAGTTATTAATATATTCAAAATATGTCAGTATAACAGTCGAACTAAGACATATTAATTTTTTCCTCCAAGAACTTTCACCACATGTTAGATGCGGATACTATGACCAACTTTTTCTCATGTACTCTCATTGTTCCTCATCTTTAACTCAACGACATGACATGCACTAAAGCAGTAGGATACCATTGTGCATTGCACCGTTAACAATCTATTATATAATATATCATCTTAATATCAGTAACAAATGAGCTTCCAATGATAATTTATTCAAAATATGCACAGTGGAAGTATAGCCGCACATATTCATGACATCCATACACCATTTAGACGGCTATGAGCCTTTTGACACAATTATTTAATATTAAAAAAAAATTCATCAAAATGGTTTCTATTAAAAAAATATAACATGCAACCACAGGACAAAGACTTTACACTAAGCAATCTTCTCTTAGGGTAGTAAAATATATCTGCAGCATTATCATGACAAGAATTCTATTATAGACCCTTTATGATTTTGCTTTTTGCCTTTCATAGGTTATCGATTGTCGTCCTTCTATGTAATATATCTTCTTCTTTGGATTTGAAGCATATCTGTTACTCCATAACCTTATGTGTAAATTGTAGATAGTAGCAAAAGAGGGTAAAATGGTTAAACCTATATACCAAATTTAGGTAGTTCATTTTCTTGTTAGTTATTTTGCTCCTGTAATTGAACTTTATATCGTTTACCGAATTTGGTTATTTATGGAATGAAAGATAAGCTCTTTCCGGGTGTATGGAAATGACAAGGCAAACTAGTATAAATTTTAATAGCCATAACAGTGTTTGCAATCACTTATCATTTATGAAGTATGCAGTGTTCCAAACAAACTTCACAATTAGGCTTAAGCAAAAAAAGAAAAAGAAAAAAAATCCATCAATAAGTTTTGTATTCAGCAAACATAGATTTGATTGTCATCAGATTTGAAATTCATGTTTGCACAGACATAAAACCTAATTTGGTAAATACAAAACCTATTTTTGTAATGAGTTTGAAAAGATGACTAACTATATATTGATTGACCTTTTTTTTTGAAGCCTAATTCTAAAATTTATCCCTCGTAATTTTCGGGCCTCGTTATAAAACTTCAAATGTGGAATTATATTCAATGTCAGTTTGTAAGGGTATATTATTGCACAAAGCAGCCTGTTGTCGTCCAATGAAAATGGATAACGGATTTGAAAATTGAAATGGATTGCAAAACGCATACATACATGTTTTCCTTCATGATATTTAAATCGAAGAATTTAGTGATAACCTAAGAAATAATTCAAACATTGGTTATGTTTGACAGATGAAAAAGAATACAAGTTTAGCAGCTTCCACTCAGTTAATTATATTATGCTTTAATATATATCATGCGTTAATTACTACGTAAAAGCAGCAGTGATAGTGGAAAACAAGTCAGTCATGAATATGAACCAATGCTACAAGTATAAGTTAGAATAAACAACTGTTTACGAACTTGACCCACAATCTTTTATAAATAAAACCGTCTCTTACCCCTTTTTAACGAACTCGAGTATGCCTTCACAATCCGCTCTAACTTAGCTAACATCCTCCACGAAATCGACATCCCTATCATTTTCTTCGCATTCTTCTCTAAATGAACTTACATCCTCAATACACTCGTTTGTCTCTAATTCATAAAAGTCTCGAGGTTGTGCCTTCAATACAACATACCAATTAGACGATTCGTTTTCCCTTAAATAATTGATTTGTTTCGCTTGAGACGCAAGAATATACGGATCTCTGGAAAATGAAGCTTGAATTTGATGTAAATTAACAAGAGTAAACTCATCTTCAACTTTCACTCCATTTCCTATGTTTGCCCAATTGCACTTAAAAAGGGGAATATAAAAGACATGGTAGTCTAACAAAATTATATCAGTTAAAATCCTGTAGTATGTGATCACAACGGCCACTTGAGAGGTATCTTTTGCGCTTGCTCTACACATGATAGTCGCATCATAAGTCACACCAATATTTTGAGTTTTTCTCTCAACATCTTCTGTGTGAAAACGTTATCCATTTATAATATATCCTTTGCATGATAAGGCATTACTACTCGGACCAAAGGCAATCCATTTTAACATTGTATCATGATCCTTCGACTCAATGGATATCTGAAAAAATATCAATGTAATTACCAAAATTTTCGAAAATAACATTACAAAGCCAATTAAAGAGTTTTAAAAATAACCTTTCTCTTAATCCAATTAGCGAAATTTTTTGTGTGATTATTCCAAAGCAATGCCGCATTTTTTTTCATACGTTGATTTGACTTTTCCAACTCCTCCATATGCAAACTAGCATAAAACAAATGGTGATGTTATACATGTAGTTATACACATTAAATAAAATAAAATGCAATATTTATTTACTTCAAAAATGGTTCCACTATGGTCATATTCATTAGGACAGCCAAATGAGCAATTTCTTTCTCGTTAGATGACAATGTAACTATCTCAAGCTTCGAAATTGGACGTCCTTTGAGTATTGTGTGGTTTTCATATTCTTCATTCCGACCTTTTTTCTCCTCTATTTGTTTGATTTTTATTATACTCGCTAAAAAATCTCATAGATTCTTCTGTAAGATAGGACTTTGCAATACATCATTCAGCTCATGCATAGTTCCTTGCATAATCTTTAAGCGTCTTCATTGTAACGACACGGATTTCGCCCGGACCTAATCGATCGCTAAACCGACCAAGACCGCTCGAATCCCGCATACGCTAACTTTGGGTATACAACACATCAGAACAAATAGCAGAAGACTTCAATAAACATCATAATAATGTTACATCAGAGTACAGAATATCAGAGTATATCGAAAATAATACACAGCGGAAGATAAATTTACATAAATGTAATACAATGCACAGCGGAAATATAAACTACACAGCGGAAGACTGTAAATGTCTGGACACAGCTTAAAGCTTCAATCCAGAATCCTGCTCAAAACATCTGCAAAATAAAACTACTCGACTGCCCGTGTGGAAAATAGGGGCACCCGAGTTCGTAAGGGAAAAGCAAACTACGAGTCAGTCATGGGACTGGTGTGAGAAACTCTAACAGTTAAAATTAACTTATTTACTAAAATGGCATATCACGGGACCACGCCGCTAACGCGGAACGGGTTTACCCCCATTGATACCAGTGTATAAACAATAATCAATATAGATATATGGATCTACTATGCATCAATCAACATGCAATATCCCAATCTACCCATTTAGATTAATCACTACACTTAGATTTTCTAAATCCAATTCAATTTACAGAAATTATTCCTTTGGATTTTATTCTCGATTTCTTATTTCAAATCATTTGAAATACATATCTAACTTTCTATATTAAAGTAGATTTCACTTCGGGATCTCAAATCAAATCGTTTGGAAATATGAATTCCAAAACATAACAATGCATACAAACAAGTATGCAACCAAATATCGTGCTCCCCATCGACAAGGCAAAGGGTACGCACCTCGCAACTCGATATATATATGTGCACCTACCCCACGTAGGAGTAGGCTACACCGACGATGCACCTCCCACACATGGAGAGCATACACCGCCCTCTCACCCATAATTTTAGTCTCAGGGTTACCCGACTCTTTAGCCATATACTAAATCATTTCATATCCCGAAGTAGGAAAAATCATTTCACAACGTAATAATCACAAGTACTTTCAAAATATAGTACTTCACATCAGTAATTCACGCATATGATCAGTCACTATTAATCACATAACCTTTAAGCTCGTACGTCTCAAAGAAGGGTGTTAAGCAAAAGAATAAATTCTCCGCCACCAAACAGATACATCATCAATAGCAACTAATCGAATACGCGATGAACCACAATGTAACATATAATACATTTCTAAATCATTTTAGAAATCATCGGGTTTTGGGCCTCGAAATCCTTTCTGTTATATAAAACATTTTTATAAAACATTCCCTGTCCAAAATCGGGAATACATTTCTTTTCACTTAAGAAAAATATCATTTCACAATCATTCGTTAAATTTGAAATGAACACAACATCGCTAAACACCTTATCGTCAAATCGTGAAGTGTTTCACAAGGCGTTAGCACACAGATATTTTCAACCCAACCCAATGCTAAATGTAAAAGCATATTTTGCTCATAAACTGGTCGAGCACAATCCAAACCATCAATCAATCAAATTTGACATTAAATATAAGGTTTTGAATAGAGAGAGTATCGACTTATATTCAACATCAAATCCTGAAACCAACAGATATCATATCGGGAATAACGATATCGAAATCTTCCAAATTCCCATCACAATATCTGTATAATCACGGAATCCAATATCGAAAATATCCAAAGATAATTTCAATTCAAATCTAATCCAATTTATTTATTTATAACCATTGGATTATTTTTCTAGTTAATAACTAGTTCATTTCGATAAAAATATATTTTTATCTTTTCAAATATGGAGTTTTTCATCCCTATTTTTCCCAAATCATTTCTTATGATTTTACACAAATTATTACTATTTTTAATAATTTTATCAAGGCCCGTACAGTCGATTTCCATCAACGGCCATCGAACTGCACTTACTGCGACCTTTTTCAAATTTGATTTGGACATAATTCCAAATCCAACCGTTAGATTTCTAATTTCTAATATTCGTCAGAAAGCTCTTTTCGATACGAACCCAATGGTTCCGGTTTTAGGAGAATCCGACGGTCGGATCTCCCGTAATGTCCGTTTGAAATAAATGGTCGAAATTCACGAACTGCCGCGGCGCGGCGCGTTCTATTCAGGCCATTATATTATATATATAATATATATTTCGTTGATTTCCTTTTTAAACGTATTTTATAAATCGTTTTAAATTCCTTTTCAAATCGATTTCAACTTCTTATTTCAAATTCAAATCATAATTGAATTTTCTATTATAAATCCTTTTTACTTTCATTTCTATTTGATTTCAATTCAAATCGATTTTAATTCGATTCGAATTCATTTTCTTTTCAATTCAATTCGGATTCATTTTCTATTCAATTCAATTCGAATTCATTTTCTATTCAATTCAATTCGAATTCATTTTCTATTCTATTCAATTCGAATTCATTTTCTATTCTATTCAATTCGAATTCATATTTCATATTTATACGTTTTCATATTTCATATATATACGTTTTCATATTTCATATATATACGTTTTCATATTTCATATATATATGATTTCATATTTCATATATATATATATATCGTTTTCATTTCATATATACATCGTTTTCATTTCATATATATATATCATATTTCATATATATATATATATATATCATATTTCATATATATACGCTTTCACTTTCAATATATTCGATATTTTCACTTTTCAATATATATGATATTTTCACTTTCAATATATTCGATATTTTCACTTTTCAATATATATGTTATTTCACTTTTCATATATATGTTATTTCACTTTTCATATATATATATTTCACTTTGCTATATATATAAATTTCACTCTTAATATATACAATTTCACTTCGCTATATATATAAATTTCACTCTTCATATATATGTATTCATTTCACATCACGATCAATTTTCACATAGAACACAACCAAACAAACAAGTCGTCCATGGTCTGTGGACGACGGGGAACAGTTCATGAATGCAGTTACAAAATAAATAACTGTACAGAAAATTTTAAAGTGAGAGAATTCTCACATTGTGATCCACTCCGTCTCTTTTTATCTGAATTCAGTACAGTTTTGATTTGAATTTTCTTGAAATTCTGATTTGCTCCATTCACGTCCTAGTCAATTCCATTGCGAAGCTCTCGTCGTTGCGATCTCAACACATCTGAAATCATTCGATTTCGACCTCTAGATAAAAAGATATGAATTTTTGAAGTTTAATTACATATAATAGACTAATTAAATAATTAACTAAGTGATTAAGGGATTAACCCTTCTTCCTTTCCACTGTAAAACCGTGCTCATCCCTTTCGCTGAAACCCATCTGTTCGATGGAAGAACCCGCCCGTCGCACCAGTTTCCGACCACCAGACCCCTATCGCCGGCCATCCCACGACGCACCGCCACGTCCTCCACCCAAGGCTTGAACGCCGGCCATCTCGGCTACACCATCGCCCCGCAATTGGCTGTCAGACTTCATGCGTTTGAGCTAAAAAATCCGACAGTTCTCTCGACGATAACCCATCAAAGTGGAAAGGATTTAAAGTTCAAAGATTCCTCTACGATTTTCGCTCTTGAATCATAATCCAATTCGAAACGGATTGGAAGTAAATTGGGTTTGAATTTTGGATGAGCTTGGCCGTTTATTCTAAACAGCGGCGGCTCTGAAAGTGATCGTGAAAAACTAGGGTTTGCCCTTTTTATTAATATTTAATTCATTTAATTTCAAAAATTCATGTTTACTCATACGAACTCCAAAACGAACCCAACGACTATCGCCCCTAGCTAAATACCCCCATTTCGAACATAATGGTATATGTATTGCAAGTTGATTCGACTGTTTCGATCAGTTTCTGCTTAAATTTACATTTAAATCTATATATTCAATTTTAAACGTACATTTCAATTTACTGGGGTCACATACTAACTCTAAAAATTCCTGAAAAATATTTTCTAGCTTCGTATTGACGATACGGTCCTAACAAAACTAGTTTCGTCGAATTCTGAGACCGTTGGAAAAATGGCCAATTTCCAGTCGATTAAAATCAACTGAAACTGGTCCAACGCGTTTTCCTTTGCCACGCTCACATATTGATTCGAAAAATTATGAAATTTGAAACCTAGCAATAACTAGACACTGCGGATCCAACAAAAGCGATTTCGTCGAAATCCGAGGTCGTTTGCAAAATGTCCATTTTTAAGGGTCTGAATTCCATAGCGACTATTCAGAATTTTCAACCGGACATATCTTTTGATTCCCGCTATGAAATCTTGATTATTCGGATTCGTTGGAAAGATATTATCAAATAGATCCTAATGTTTTTGGTTTCGCTAAAATCCGGATTGTTTTGCACCCGGTACATTCAATTGAAGTTTGAAATCGAATTATCGAACTACCGCGCCATTTTCAATTCTATTTATAATTATATATAAACATTTATATTCAAACGACGACGTATATAATATATACGATCGAATTCTATTCAAAATAAATTTCTCGTTGATTTTATTTAAGTTAATTCATTTTAAATAATCAAAATTCGCCAAAATAAAAATTTTAAACTGGCCCAGATTTTCGGGTTGTTACAATCTCCCCCACTTAAAACTTTTCGTCCCCGAAAAGGAATAAAGTCGAAAGTGGTTTGATTAATCAACTCTACGTTCGATCTGGCTTCCATTCTCCAACTTTTCAGTTTCTGAGAAATTTCAAAAATTTGGCTAACACCCTAAATTTTCGAAAAATTTCGCCATAACCTCCCCTGCAATGGGAGCATCGGGGAATTTCAAATAGCTTCCCCGGTCCTTCTAATCTCAAAAAGAAAAAGCCAAGCGGCCAGCCAATAGGCTCATAAAATCATCATCACCCAAACAAAATAGAAAATTATGTAGTAAACATGTACCTATTTGTCGGGCAAACAAATTTTATTCTTCGGCTCTAGCCTCCTTGCTATGACCTGTTCAATGTAAGTATATGTATATGCATGCATTTGCAACCAAATTTCAATACAGTTTATTATTTAGTTCAATTTGTATACAATGTGGCCTAATTGGTTCCTTCAATTCAAATGTTGATTTTATTAGTTAACTAATAATCAAACAACACAACTGTAACAACCCGCAAAATCTGGGCCAGTTTAAAATTTTTATTTTGGCAATTTCAGCGGATTTTGAATATTTAAAATAGATTATTTTAAATAATATCGACGAGAAGATTTATTTTGAATATAATTCAACGTATATATTATACGCGTCGTCGTTAGAATATAAATAATTATATATAATTATATTAGAATTGAAAATGGCGCAGTAGTTCGATAATTCGATTTCAAACTTCAATTGAATGTACCGGGTACAAAACAATCCGGATTTTAGTGAAACCAAAAATAATGGGATCTAATTGTGAATATCTTTCCAACGAATCCGAAAAATCAAGATTTCATAGCGGGAATCAAAAGATATGTCCAGTTGAAAATTCTGAATAGTCGCTATGGAATTCAAGCCCTTAAAAATGGACATTTTGCAAATGACCTCGGATTTCGACGAAACCAGTTTTGTTGGGTCCGTGATGTCAAGTTATTGCTAGGTTTCAAATTTCATAATTTTTCGAATCAATATGTGAGCGTGGCAAAGGAAAACGCGTTTGACCATTTCAGTTGAATTTAATCGACTGGAAATTGGCCATTTTTCCAACGGTCTCAGTATTCGACGAAACTAGTTTTGTTAGGACCGTATCGTCAATACGAAGCTAGAAAATATTTTTCTGGAATTTTTCTAGTTAGTATGTGACCCCGGTAATTTGAAATGTACGTTTAAAATTCAATATAATGATTTAAATGTAAATTCAAAAGGAAACGGATTGTAACGATCAAATCAGCTTGCGATACATATCCCATTGTGTTCAGAATGGGGGTAAAACGCTATGGGCGACAGGCGGTGGGCCTCGTTTCGAGGTCGTATGTAAAAGTCAACTTTTAGCAGAATAAAATAATAAAAAAAAAATAAAAAATAAAAAACAACACTTTCTCTTCCCTCCATATACCCCCCCCCGATTCATTTCAGTAAATAAAAAAGAAAAAAAGAAAAAAAGAAAAAGGGGAAGAACCGATCTCGCCCCCCCCTTAGGCGGTGCCGCCCTCGCCCACGCTCCCTCCGCCCCCTCGAAGACTACCGCGCCCCCCCTCGTCCTCCGTTCCTCTCTCCTCGAGTCGCGAAACCCCCCCAGGCGCCGCGATACCCTTCCGCCCCCCCCTACCATCCCCAGGCCGCGCTCCAGCTCCGACGAGCCCCCACCGCGAGCAAACAAACCCCCCTGTAAGTTAGTTTTATTTATATTTCTTTATTTAATTTTTATTGAATATAAAAACTGATTTTCTTGTTTTAAAAATATAAAAACTGATTTTCTTGTTTTAAAAATATAAAAACTGATTTTCTTGTTTTAAAAATAAAACTGATTTTTGTTTAAAGAAAGTAAAACTGATTTTCTTGTTTTAAAAATAAAACTGATTTTTGTTTAAAGAAAGTAAAACTGATTTTTGTTTATAGAAAAATAAAACTGCATTTTTTTTTAGAATTTTAAAATCTGTTTTTTTTAGAATGTAAAGACAGAATTTTTGAAAAGAGTTTAAAAACTGATTTTTATTTTACTTAAGATCTGAATTTTATCTGTTTTAAAAACTGATTTAAAAAGGGATTTTAAAATTGATTTTTATTTTAAAGGTTTGAAATAAAAAAAAAAGGTTTAAACTTTAAAATAGAAAAGGTTGGAATTTTAAATGTGAAAAGATTGTATTTTGAAAGGTGAAAAGATAGGATTTTTATTTGGAAAAAGGTATGATCTTTATGTTTTTAAAGTGATAAAAATATGATTTTTATATTTTTAAAGTATTTACTATATAGAAATATTAAAATATGATTTTTATATTTTTAAAGTATTAAAAATATAATCTTTATAGGATAGAGAATATAAAAATATCATCTTTGTATATGTAGCGAAATAAAAATCTGATTTTTATTTTATATACGTTGAAATCAAGTGATGATTTTTATAAAGATGAAATCTTTATAGTTGAAAAGGCGAGATTTTTATATATAGAATAACGATGTAAAAATAGAATTTTTTTTCCATATAGCGTGAAAGTAAAAATGTGATTTTTATATATTGAACTTCGAAATAAAAATATGATTTTTATTTATTAAATAGCGAAGTAAAAATTCGATTTTTTATATATTAAATAGCGAAGTAAAAATATGATTTTTATATATTAAATAGCGAAGTAAAAATTCGATTTTTTATATATTGAATAGCGTAGTAAAAATTCGATTTTTAAATATATGAAGTGATTATAAAAATATGATTTTTATTTTAAAGACATCGAAATATAAAAATGTGATTTTTATATATATAGTGACTACGGGCAACGAAGATGACGAAGATACAATGAAGATGAAGATTTTCTGTAAAAGAAGAGTCGTGAAGTGGATAGCTATCGGTGAGAACTTCTCACTCTTAATTCTCTTTTTCTAGATATATATATATACTAGGATGCAGACGGTGCTTATTAGAAGCACCCGACACCCGTCCACATACCATGGACTTGTTTGTTTGGATGTTTGGTGATTGATTGAGATATTGGTTTGAATGTGGTTTGTGGTGTGAAAAATCGAATCGATAAATTGGTTAGGATTAGACGTGCGCCGTTATAAGGCGAAGGAGTAAGACTAGGTTAGACTCTTACTCCAAATTTTGTGGTTTGCATAACGAAAGTGATTTGATTGATGTGTGAATGGCGTGGGCCTTCACTAGACCGGGGATAAGGCTAGGCCTTGTCTCGTTTCTAGTATCGTGCCATTATGCCGCCGAAATTTTCTAAAATATGTTAGAAAAATAAAAATATCATTTTTATTGTGTAAATGGACTGAATAGAATTCAAGTGCTAAAATAGAATATTGTATCGTTAAAAATAGAATTTTTAACGTGAAAGTGAAAGTGAATAAATATTTATAAACAAATCGGCCGATTTGTTTATATACACTGATTTGACTGATATTGATTGGGTTGATAAATTTTACACATCGCCCAACTGCACAAATAAAATCTGTGTTTGATTGTTTGAAACCCCACACGGGTGTTGGGATGAAATTTGAAGTTCACTCATCCTGATTGATCAAATATGTCGATCGATTGATTGACAGGCTGTTATAAGCGTTAGATATCGATATTTGATGCTTATACAGTGTAGTGCACTTTGGTTGATAGTTGATTATTTTTCGACGCTATTATATACATGTGTTGTATGGAATCCATATAATTAACGTTATATGGTGATTGATTGGGCCTCATTCCAATCGGGAAAATAAGGAATATTATAAAAGAAAGTTCATGTGTTGAATATAAAAATAGTCATGTGTTGACGATGTTCATGTGTTGAGTGAAATATTTTATATAATAAAAATTTACATCTTTATCATATTTAAAATTAGAACTACTTCCTAGTAGAAGTCTAATTAAAATCAAACGATAGATACCATAGTTTTATAAAATAATTTACATAACAAAAATAGTGAGGTGTTGACAGGACTCATGTGTTGAGATTAGTCGTGTGTTGAAAGAAATATAGATTCATGTGTTGAATGGGATAAATATTCATTTGTTGAATAGAATAAAGAAGTGGTGTAAAATATAAAGCCGTGTTGATTAGTTTTGCGCCATTTTAACGTGAACGATATTTATATCGATTTTATTCGTTGTAAATTGAATTGAAAAGTGATTTTGAAATAAATAAATTGAATTGAAAGTGATTTTGAAATAAATAAATCGAATTGAAAAGTGATTTCGAAATGAATTGAATTGAAAACGATTTCGAAATGAATTGAATTGAAAACGATTTCGAAATGAATTGAATTGAAAACGATTTCGAAATGAATTGAAAACGAATTCAAAGTGAATTGAAATGAATTCAAATTGAATTAAAATTTGAATTGAATAGAAATGAATTTTAAAACGAATTTATAAAGAAGAATTCAATTTTGGCTTTGAATGGAAATAGTGTTGAAATGGTTTTGAAACGAAGTTAAAACGATTTATAAAATTCGTTTTAAAAAGGAAATCGACGAAATATATATAATATATATATATTATATATATAATGGCCAGAATAGAACGCGCCGCGCCGCGGCAGTTCGTGAATTTCGACCATTTATTTCAAACGGACATTGCGGGAGATCCGACCGTCGGATTCTCCTAAAACCGGAACCGTTGGGTTCGTATCGAAAAGAGCTTTCCAATGAATATTAGAAATTTGAAATCTAACGGTTGGATTTGGAGTTATGTCCAAATCAAATTCGAAAAAGGTCGCTGTAAGTGCAGTTCGATGGCCATTGTTGGAAATCGACTGTACGGGCCTTGATAAAATCATCAAAAATATCTATAATTTGTGTAAAATTATAATATGTGAATTGGAAAGATTTGGGCTGGAAAATTTCACGTTTGAAAAGATAAAAATAGATTTCTATCGAAATGAACTAGTTTTGAACTAGAATTAAAATCAATTTATTTTTGAAATAAATAAATTGAATTAGAAAGTGATTTTGAAAATAATCGATAATTTCCAATACGTGGATTGGACTGGAGTTGAATCGAAATTATCTTCGGGATATTTCGATGTTGGATTTGGTGACTATACAAATATTGTTATGGGGATTTGAAAGATATTTTATATCGTTATTTCCAATACGATATTTGTTGGTTTCAGAATTTGATATTGAATATAAGTCGATATATTTTCTATTCAGAGCCTTGTATTTAATATCAAATGTGATTTGGGTTTGTCGTGAATCGTGTTTTTGATGACATTGGTTCTTTAACCCAGTTAAAGGCAGGATATTGATTTTTGAAAAGATTAAAACTAAGTGGAGTTTTAATGAATCTTTAATTAGATTAAAATGTGAATTGATGATTTAAATTATCAAATCTGAAAAGTGATCGAGAGTGGAGTACCACCAGTTTTGCTCCAAAGCGATAGTTAAATCTTTAATTAGATTTGAACGTGAAATGGTAATTAATTTTACCGATAACACAGTGGTGTTAGATGTGGAGTATTACCAGTTTTCTCCAGGGGATATATAGGTTGGGATTGGGAAATAAACTAAATAATTACTTCGGTGTGGTTCGTTAATCCCGACTAGTTTGAAGTGATATCCAAAGGAGGATTAAAGAATAAATTTAGAAGAATTTATCTTGGATAAAATTAATGGGAACATTTCCCTAAGAATGTGATTTTGTGAATAAAAGAATATTCTGAATTGGAATGAGGCGTTTGCAGTGTTTGTGTAACATTTGTTTATCATATACGTGGGTTATTCAGAAAGGCCGGGTTTATACCCATTCTGAATAACCGATTCGACGAGATGTCGAAGATGAAGACGGTGGTTGAAGACCGGAAGTCTTCACATCGTTTGGGTGATTACTGATGATCTTGATTGGGCTGTACACCCAAGATGAGGGAAACAGTCGGTGATCGTCCAGACGTACTTGGAGATCGATGGATATGCGAGGAAAGTGCCTCCGGTTTCGTTCAGACCCAGAACGGACTTGTAAATGGACTGTGTGTCCGACATTGGATTTTAGTCCGTGTGATTGATCTCTATTAAATATATATCTGTTTGGCGGCGGAGAATTTATTCTCTTGCTTAACGCCCTTCTCTGAGACGTACGAGCTCAGGGGTTATATATTGATGGATATCAAACGCATGGAGTGAATTGCCTGTGTGGCATGCGTAAGTGGCAATTGATCAGGGCTTCTGTTGAAAAGCAAAGTCTTGTGGTTGATGATCAAAGCACGGCCTGTGTGGCGTAGCTTTGTGTATAACGTGAATTCGCGAGCCTCACACCTCGGTATGAGTCAAAAACGGGATAGTGACTGCAGGGAGAGCACGACGTTTCTTTCTAGCTAGGGTGGTGTCAGTGACCTACCAGCCCTGACATTTATATACTTTTCACCTGTGTGGTTGTTGGAATGCGAGGCGCCTCGGATATAGGTCTGTAAGGACCGGGAAACGTGTGTTCAGGAATTGCCAATCCTCAAAAGTAAGAGAGGACCGGCCCTGAAGATCCAAGGATCATAGTGGGGTCCTGGGACATTTGCTAGAGTGTCTCGAACGCGGAGAGGAGCTTGCCCCTTGCCTCGACTCATGACGGAATCCAATTTCCAATACGTGTATTGCGGTTTTAATTGTAGAACTAGTATGGCGACATGATAGATGGTACCCATGCCGCCTATGATTGATATTTATGATTTGAATTGTTTTGACACTATACACTTATTATAGTATCAAATAATGTGTTTTAAACGTATCAAGCATGCTTTGGCTGTTATAAGGTAAAAACCCTATCCTCCGGCTTGCGTTGCATTGTGTGATGGGACCTGGGTCTTATAACAGCTTCATCTTTCTTTATTTAGCATTGCGCTGTTGTTTTATGCACTGGTATTCTTGGGAGGAAGCCCGTTCCGTGTTATCCGGCGTGGTCCCTTGATTTACCTAACTTTAAAAATAAAGAATTAATAACTGTTTTAGTTCTCACACCAGTCACATGACTGACCTGGAGTTTATTGTTTTAACCTAAACTCTGGGTGCCCCTATTTTCCGCACGGGCAGCTAGTAGTTTTGGTTTTTGCAGATTTATATTCACAGGGTCCTGATTTATAGCTGGAACGATGCTCGGAAAGCTCTGTATCCGTGTATCACTTCTAGTTGTGTTTTGTATATTTTTCCGCTGCTATGTAATTTATTGTAATCTCTGATATTTATCGAATATAATTTATTCATTTATACTCTGTATATTCTTGTATCTGATGGAATTGTTGTAATAACAATGAAATGTTCTTCCGTTTGCGTTCTATTTTGTCTTGTCCTCAATTCTATCCGTGCTTTCCTTCACGGGGAAGTTCGGGTCGTCTCATTTTGGTATCAGAGCTTTGGTTTACAGAGCTCGAGAACAAGACACATTAGAACCATACGGAAGAATTCATCAGATATTGGATTAGTAATATCCAATTAGAATGACTCGTTAGAGATAGGATCAGTAGTGTCCTAGAACGAGTGTGAAGAGTATATTTTTCAAATGAAAACAATTTTGTTTTAAAATTTTAAATCGTTTTATACGTATTTTGAATATTTATTTATTTTGAATATGGACAATCGAGTATATATAGATTTCGCGTATACGCGTCATGAACGTATATTCGAAGTTTCGATATATTGGGTAGATATAGAGTCACATTCTAGATATCCGGGGATGATTCTGATGATGGTGCATCACCATCAGTATTCATATTCGAGTTTCGAAGGTGTGATTTTCTATATATTTCCATTAGACTGGTGTGAGAACCAAAACTTATATAGTTAGAACACATTGTTGTGAATTGGCATCAAAAACATGATTTTTTGTATATATACCAAATTATGAATTTGAAACTCTAATTCACTAATTGATTGATGTTTGTGTTGTTTGTTTAATTGTTTGCTAATTTTTAACCATTTATGCCTAATATAATCAAATATTGAATTGTATTGAAATTGGTCGCATTTGCTTGCATATACCTATACTTACATTGAACAGGTCATAGCAAGGAGGCTAGAGCCAGAGAATAAAATTTGTTTGCCCGACAAATAGGTACATGTTTACTACATAATTTCCTGTTTTGTTTGGGTGATGATGATTTTGTGAGCCTATTGGCTAGCCGCTTGGCTTTTTCTTTTTCTTTTTGAGATCTGAAGGACCGGGGAAGCTATTTGAAATTCCCCGATGCTCCCGGTGCAGGGGAGGTTATGGCGAAATTTTTCGAAAATTTAGGGTGTTAGCCAAATTTTTGAAATTTTGAAAATTCTCAGAAACTAAAAAGTTGGAGAATGGAAGCCAGATCGAATGTAGAGCTGATTAATCAAACCACTTTCGACTTTGTTCCTTTTCGGGGACGAAAAGTTTTAAGTGGGGGAGATTGTAACAACCCGCAAAATCTGGGCCAGTTTAAAATTTTTATTTTGGCAATTTCAGCGGATTTTGAATATTTAAAATAGATTATTTTAAATAATATCGACGAGAAGATTTATTTTGAATATAATTCAACGTATATATTATACGCGTCGTCGTTAGAATATAAATAATTATATATAATTATCTTAGAATTGAAAATGGCGCGGTAGTTCGATAATTCGATTTCAAACTTCAATTGAATGTACCGGGTACAAAACAATCCGGATTTTAGTGAAACCAAAAATAATGGGATCTAATTGTGAATATCTTTCCAACGAATCCGAAAAATCAAGATTTCATAGCGGGAATCAAAAGATATGTCCAGTTGAAAATTCTGAATAGTCGCTATGGAATTCAGGCCCTTAAAAATGGACATTTTGCAAATGACCTCGGATTTCGACGAAACCAGTTTTGTTGGGTCCGTGATGTCAAGTTATTGCTAGGTTTCAAATTTCATAATTTTTCGAATCAATATGTGAGCGTGGCAAAGGAAAACGCGTTTGACCATTTCAGTTGAATTTAATCGACTGGAAATTGGCCATTTTTCCAACGGTCTCAGTATTCGACGAAACTAGTTTTGTTAGGACCGTATCGTCAATACGAAGCTAGAAAATATTTTTCTGGAATTTTTCTAGTTAGTATGTGACCCCGGTAATTTGAAATGTACGTTTAAAATTCAATATAATGATTTAAATGTAAATTCAAAAGGAAACGGATTGTAACGATCAAATCAGCTTGCGATACATATCCCATTGTGTTCAGAATGGGGGTAAAACGCTATGGGCGACAGGCGGTGGGCCTCGTTTCGAGGTCGTATGTAAAAGTCAACTTTTAGCAGAATAAAATAAAAAAAAAAAAATAAAAAAAAAAAACAACACTTTCTCTTCCCTCCATATACCCCCCCCGATTCATTTCAGTAAATAAAAAAAAAAGAAAAAAAGAAAAAGGGGAAGAACCGATCTCGCCCCCCCCTTAGGCGGTGCCGCCCTCGCCCACGCTCCCTCCGCCCCCTCGAAGACTACCGCGCCCCCCCTCGTCCTCCGTTCCTCTCTCCTCGAGTCGCGAAACCCCCCCCCAGGCGCCGCGATACCCTTCCGCCCCCCCCCTACCATCCCCAGGCCGCGCTCCAGCTCCGACGAGCCCCCACCGCGAGCAAACAAACCCCCCTGTAAGTTAGTTTTATTTATATTTCTTTATTTAATTTTTATTGAATATAAAAACTGATTTTCTTGTTTTAAAAATATAAAAACTGATTTTCTTGTTTTAAAAATATAAAAACTGATTTTCTTGTTTTAAAAATAAAACTGATTTTTGTTTAAAGAAAGTAAAACTGATTTTCTTGTTTTAAAAATAAAACTGATTTTTGTTTAAAGAAAGTAAAACTGATTTTTGTTTATAGAAAAATAAAACTGCATTTTTTTTTAGAATTTTAAAATCTGTTTTTTTTAGAATGTAAAGACAGAATTTTTGAAAAGAGTTTAAAAACTGATTTTTATTTTACTTAAGATCTGAATTTTATCTGTTTTAAAAACTGATTTAAAAAGGGATTTTAAAATTGATTTTTATTTTAAAGGTTTGAAATAAAAAAAAAAGGTTTAAACTTTAAAATAGAAAAGGTTGGAATTTTAAATGTGAAAAGATTGTATTTTGAAAGGTGAAAAGATAGGATTTTTATTTGGAAAAAGGTATGATCTTTATGTTTTTAAAGTGATAAAAATATGATTTTTATATTTTTAAAGTATTTACTATATAGAAATATTAAAATATGATTTTTATATTTTTAAAGTATTAAAAATATAATCTTTATAGGATAGAGAATATAAAAATATCATCTTTGTATATGTAGCGAAATAAAAATCTGATTTTTATTTTATATACGTTGAAATCAAGTGATGATTTTTATAAAGATGAAATCTTTATAGTTGAAAAGGCGAGATTTTTATATATAGAATAACGATGTAAAAATAGAATTTTTTTTCCATATAGCGTGAAAGTAAAAATGTGATTTTTATATATTGAACTTCGAAATAAAAATATGATTTTTATTTATTAAATAGCGAAGTAAAAATTCGATTTTTTATATATTAAATAGCGAAGTAAAAATATGATTTTTATATATTAAATAGCGAAGTAAAAATTCGATTTTTTATATATTGAATAGCGTAGTAAAAATTCGATTTTTAAATATATGAAGTGATTATAAAAATATGATTTTTATTTTAAAGACATCGAAATATAAAAATGTGATTTTTATATATATAGTGACTACGGGCAACGAAGATGACGAAGATACAATGAAGATGAAGATTTTCTGTAAAAGAAGAGTCGTGAAGTGGATAGCTATCGGTGAGAACTTCTCACTCTTAATTCTCTTTTTCTAGATATATATATATATACTAGGATGCAGACGGTGCTTATTAGAAGCACCCGACACCCGTCCACATACCATGGACTTGTTTGTTTGGATGTTTGGTGATTGATTGAGATATTGGTTTGAATGTGGTTTGTGGTGTGAAAAATCGAATCGATAAATTGGTTAGGATTAGACGTGCGCCGTTATAAGGCGAAGGAGTAAGACTAGGTTAGACTCTTACTCCAAATTTTGTGGTTTGCATAACGAAAGTGATTTGATTGATGTGTGAATGGCGTGGGCCTTCACTAGACCGGGGATAAGGCTAGGCCTTGTCCCGTTTCTAGTATCGTGCCGTTATGCCGCCGAAATTTTCTAAAATATGTTAGAAAAATAAAAATATCATTTTTATTGTGTAAATGGACTGAATAGAATTCAAGTGCTAAAATAGAATATTGTATCGTTAAAAATAGAATTTTTAACGTGAAAGTGAAAGTGAATAAATATTTATAAACAAATCGGCCGATTTGTTTATATACACTGATTTGACTGATATTGATTGGGTTGATAAATTTTACACATCGCCCAACTGCACAAATAAAATCTGTGTTTGATTGTTTGAAACCCCACACGGGTGTTGGGATGAAATTTGAAGTTCACTCATCCTGATTGATCAAATATGTCGATCGATTGATTGACAGGCTGTTATAAGCGTTAGATATCGATATTTGATGCTTATACAGTGTAGTGCACTTTGGTTGATAGTTGATTATTTTTCGACGCTATTATATACATGTGTTGTATGGAATCCATATAATTAACGTTATATGGTGATTGATTGGGCCTCATTCCAATCGGGAAAATAAGGAATATTATAAAAGAAAGTTCATGTGTTGAATATAAAAATAGTCATGTGTTGACGATGTTCATGTGTTGAGTGAAATATTTTATATAATAAAAATTTACATCTTTATCATATTTAAAATTAGAACTACTTCCTAGTAGAAGTCTAATTAAAATCAAACGATAGATACCATAGTTTTATAAAATAATTTACATAACAAAAATAGTGAGGTGTTGACAGGACTCATGTGTTGAGATTAGTCGTGTGTTGAAAGAAATATAGATTCATGTGTTGAATGGGATAAATATTCATTTGTTGAATAGAATAAAGAAGTGGTGTAAAATATAAAGCCGTGTTGATTAGTTTTGCGCCATTTTAACGTGAACGATATTTATATCGATTTTATTCGTTGTAAATTGAATTGAAAAGTGATTTTGAAATAAATAAATTGAATTGAAAGTGATTTTGAAATAAATAAATCGAATTGAAAAGTGATTTCGAAATGAATTGAATTGAAAACGATTTCGAAATGAATTGAATTGAAAACGATTTCGAAATGAATTGAATTGAAAACGATTTCGAAATGAATTGAAAACGAATTCAAAGTGAATTGAAATGAATTCAAATTGAATTAAAATTTGAATTGAATAGAAATGAATTTTAAAACGAATTTATAAAGAAGAATTCAATTTTGGCTTTGAATGGAAATAGTGTTGAAATGGTTTTGAAACGAAGTTAAAACGATTTATAAAATTCGTTTTAAAAAGGAAATCGACGAAATATATATAATATATATATATTATATATATAATGGCCAGAATAGAACGCGCCGCGCCGCGGCAGTTCGTGAATTTCGACCATTTATTTCAAACGGACATTGCGGGAGATCCGACCGTCGGATTCTCCTAAAACCGGAACCGTTGGGTTCGTATCGAAAAGAGCTTTCCAATGAATATTAGAAATTTGAAATCTAACGGTTGGATTTGGAGTTATGTCCAAATCAAATTCGAAAAAGGTCGCTGTAAGTGCAGTTCGATGGCCATTGTTGGAAATCGACTGTACGGGCCTTGATAAAATCATCAAAAATATCTATAATTTGTGTAAAATTATAATATGTGAATTGGAAAGATTTGGGCTGGAAAATTTCACGTTTGAAAAGATAAAAATAGATTTCTATCGAAATGAACTAGTTTTGAACTAGAATTAAAATCAATTTATTTTTGAAATAAATAAATTGAATTAGAAAGTGATTTTGAAAATAATCGATAATTTCCAATACGTGGATTGGACTGGAGTTGAATCGAAATTATCTTCGGGATATTTCGATGTTGGATTTGGTGACTATACAAATATTGTTATGGGGATTTGAAAGATATTTTATATCGTTATTTCCAATACGATATTTGTTGGTTTCAGAATTTGATATTGAATATAAGTCGATATATTTTCTATTCAGAGCCTTGTATTTAATATCAAATGTGATTTGGGTTTGTCGTGAATCGTGTTTTTGATGACATTGGTTCTTTAACCCAGTTAAAGGCAGGATATTGATTTTTGAAAAGATTAAAACTAAGTGGAGTTTTAATGAATCTTTAATTAGATTAAAATGTGAATTGATGATTTAAATTATCAAATCTGAAAAGTGATCGAGAGTGGAGTACCACCAGTTTTGCTCCAAAGCGATAGTTAAATCTTTAATTAGATTTGAACGTGAAATGGTAATTAATTTTACCGATAACACAGTGGTGTTAGATGTGGAGTATTACCAGTTTTCTCCAGGGGATATATAGGTTGGGATTGGGAAATAAACTAAATAATTACTTCGGTGTGGTTCGTTAATCCCGACTAGTTTGAAGTGATATCCAAAGGAGGATTAAAGAATAAATTTAGAAGAATTTATCTTGGATAAAATTAATGGGAACATTTCCCTAAGAATGTGATTTTGTGAATAAAAGAATATTCTGAATTGGAATGAGGCGTTTGCAGTGTTTGTGTAACATTTGTTTATCATATACGTGGGTTATTCAGAAAGGCCGGGTTTATACCCATTCTGAATAACCGATTCGACGAGATGTCGAAGATGAAGACGGTGGTTGAAGACCGGAAGTCTTCACATCGTTTGGGTGATTACTGATGATCTTGATTGGGCTGTACACCCAAGATGAGGGAAACAGTCGGTGATCGTCCAGACGTACTTGGAGATCGATGGATATGCGAGGAAAGTGCCTCCGGTTTCGTTCAGACCCAGAACGGACTTGTAAATGGACTGTGTGTCCGACATTGGATTTTAGTCCGTGTGATTGATCTCTATTAAATATATATCTGTTTGGCGGCGGAGAATTTATTCTCTTGCTTAACGCCCTTCTCTGAGACGTACGAGCTCAGGGGTTATATATTGATGGATATCAAACGCATGGAGTGAATTGCCTGTGTGGCATGCGTAAGTGGCAATTGATCAGGGCTTCTGTTGAAAAGCAAAGTCTTGTGGTTGATGATCAAAGCACGGCCTGTGTGGCGTAGCTTTGTGTATAACGTGAATTCGCGAGCCTCACACCTCGGTATGAGTCAAAAACGGGATAGTGACTGCAGGGAGAGCACGACGTTTCTTTCTAGCTAGGGTGGTGTCAGTGACCTACCAGCCCTGACATTTATATACTTTTCACCTGTGTGGTTGTTGGAATGCGAGGCGCCTCGGATATAGGTCTGTAAGGACCGGGAAACGTGTGTTCAGGAATTGCCAATCCTCAAAAGTAAGAGAGGACCGGCCCTGAAGATCCAAGGATCATAGTGGGGTCCTGGGACATTTGCTAGAGTGTCTCGAACGCGGAGAGGAGCTTGCCCCTTGCCTCGACTCATGACGGAATCCAATTTCCAATACGTGTATTGCGGTTTTAATTGTAGAACTAGTATGGCGACATGATAGATGGTACCCATGCCGCCTATGATTGATATTTATGATTTGAATTGTTTTGACACTATACACTTATTATAGTATCAAATAATGTGTTTTAAACGTATCAAGCATGCTTTGGCTGTTATAAGGTAAAAACCCTATCCTCCGGCTTGCGTTGCATTGTGTGATGGGACCTGGGTCTTATAACAGCTTCATCTTTCTTTATTTAGCATTGCGCTGTTGTTTTATGCACTGGTATTCTTGGGAGGAAGCCCGTTCCGTGTTATCCGGCGTGGTCCCTTGATTTACCTAACTTTAAAAATAAAGAATTAATAACTGTTTTAGTTCTCACACCAGTCACATGACTGACCTGGAGTTTATTGTTTTAACCTAAACTCTGGGTGCCCCTATTTTCCGCACGGGCAGCTAGTAGTTTTGGTTTTTGCAGATTTATATTCACAGGGTCCTGATTTACAGCTGGAACGATGCTCGGAAAGCTCTGTATCCGTGTATCACTTCTAGTTGTGTTTTGTATATTTTTCCGCTGCTATGTAATTTATTGTAATCTCTGATATTTATCGAATATAATTTATTCATTTATACTCTGTATATTCTTGTATCTGATGGAATTGTTGTAATAACAATGAAATGTTCTTCCGTTTGCGTTCTATTTTGTCTTGTCCTCAATTCTATCCGTGCTTTCCTTCACGGGGAAGTTCGGGTCGTCTCAACAACCAACAATCAATTAATTGATTAGATTTTTCAAATATATAACTTTATACGTTTAAAATCATATTTTCTAAAACCAGATTATATATATAATCACAAATACGTTATTTATAAACAAATAACTCTCGACTCATTCTAGGGCATTTCTAACCCCATCTCTAATGAGTCACTCATTCTCGAATGCTACTGATTCTATCTCTAATGAGGATTCTTTTATAGGACATTACTAATCCTACCTCTGATGAGTCTTTTGTTCAGTTCTAACGAGTTGTACCCCAAAGATTTGAGTTTAACCAAAGCTCTGATACCACGTGTAACGACACGGATTTCGCCCGGACCTAATCGATCGCTAAACCGACCAAGACCGCTCGAATCCCGCATACGCTAACTTTGGGTATACAACACATCAGAACAAATAGCAGAAGACTTCAATAAACATCATAATAATGTTACATCAGAGTACAGAATATCAGAGTATATCGAAAATAATACACAGCGGAAGATAAATTTACATAAATGTAATACAATGCACAGCGGAAATATAAACTACACAGCGGAAGACTGTAAATGTCTGGACACAGCTTAAAGCTTCAATCCAGAATCCTGCTCAAAACATCTGCAAAATAAAACTACTCGACTGCCCGTGTGGAAAATAGGGGCACCCGAGTTCGCAAGGGAAAAGCAAACTACGAGTCAGTCATGAGACTGGTGTGAGAAACTCTAACAGTTAAAATTAACTTATTTACTAAAATGGCATATCACGGGACCACGCCGCTAACGCGGAACAGGTTTACCCCCATTGATACCAGTGTATAAACAATAATCAGTATAGATATATGGATCTACTATGCATCAATCAACATGCAATATCCCAATCTACCCATTTAGATTAATCACTACACTTAGATTTTCTAAATCCAATTCAATTTACAGAAATTATTCATTTGGATTTTATTCCCGATTTCTTATTTCAAATCATTTGAAATACATATCTAACTTTCTATATTAAAGTAGATTTCACTTCGGGATCTCAAATCAAATCGTTTGGAAATATGAATTCCAAAACATAACAATGCATACAAACAAGTATGCAACCAAATATCGTGCTCCCCATCGACAAGGCAAAGGGTACGCACCTCGCAACTCGATATATATATGTGCACCTACCCCACGTAGGAGTAGGCTACACCGACGATGCACCTCCCACACATGGAGAGCATACACCGCCCTCTCACCCATAATTTTAGTCTCAGGGTTAACCGACTCTTTAGCCACATACTAAATCATTTCATATCCCGAAGTAGGAAAAATCATTTCACAACGTAATAATCACAAGTACTTTCAAAATATAGTACTTCACATCAGTAATTCACGCATATGATCAGTCACTATTAATCACATAACCTTTGAGCTCGTACGTCTCAAAGAAGGGTGTTAAGCAAAAGAATAAATTCTCCGCCACCAAACAGATACATCATCAATAGCAACTAATCGATTACGCGATGAACCACAATGTAACATATAATACATTTCTAAATCATTTTAGAAATCATCGGGTTTTGGGCCTCGAAATCCTTTCTGTTTTATAAAACATTTTTATAAAACATTCCCTGTCCAAAATCGGGAATACATTTCTTTTCACTTAAGAAAAATATCATTTCACAATCATTCGTTAAATTTGAAATGAACACAACATCGCTAAACACCTTATCGTCAAATCGTGAAGTGTTTCACAAGGCGTTAGCACACAGATATTTTCAACCCAACCCAATGCTAAATGTAAAAGCATATTTTGCTCATAAACTGGTCGAGCACAATCCAAACCATCAATCAATCAAATTTGACATTAAATATAAGGTTTTGAATAGAGAGAGTATCGACTTATATTCAACATCAAATCCTGAAACCAACAGATATCATATCGGGAATAACGATATCGAAATCTTCCAAATTCCCATCACAATATCTGTATAATCACGGAATCCAATATCGAAAATATCCAAAGATAATTTCAATTCAAATCTAATCCAATTTATTTATTTATAACCATTGGATTATTTTTCTAGTTAATAACTAGTTCATTTCGATAAAAATATATTTTTATCTTTTCAAATATGGAGTTTTTCATCCCTATTTTTCCCAAATCATTTCTTATGATTTTACACAAATTATTACTATTTTTAATAATTTTATCAAGGCCCGTACAGTCGATTTCCATCAACGGCCATCGAACTGCACTTACTGCGACCTTTTTCAAATTTGATTTGGACATAATTCCAAATCCAACCGTTAGATTTCTAATTTCTAATATTCGACAGAAAGCTCTTTTCGATACGAACCCAACGGTTCCGGTTTTAGGAGAATCCGACGGTCGGATCTCCCGTAATGTCCGTTTGAAATAAATGGTCGAAATTCACGAACTGCCGCGGCGCGGCGCGTTCTATTCAGGCCATTATATTATATATATAATATATATTTCATCGATTTCCTTTTTAAACGTATTTTATAAATCGTTTTAAATTCCTTTTCAAATCGATTTCAACTTCTTATTTCAAATTCAAATCATAATTGAATTTTCTATTATAAATCCTTTTTACTTTCATTTCTATTTGATTTCAATTCAAATCGATTTTAATTCGATTCGAATTCATTTTCTTTTCAATTCAATTCGGATTCATTTTCTATTCAATTCAATTCGAATTCATTTTCTATTCAATTCAATTCGAATTCATTTTCTATTCTATTCTATTCAATTCGAATTCATTTTCTATTCTATTCAATTCGAATTCATATTTCATATTTATACATTTTCATATTTCATATATATACGTTTTCATATTTCATATATATACGTTTTCATATTTCATATATATATATCGTTTTCATTTCATATATACATCGTTTTCATTTCATATATATATATCATATTTCATATATATATATCATATTTCATATATATACGTTTTCACTTTCAATATATTCGATATTTTCACTTTTCAATATATATGATATTTTCACTTTCAATATATTCGATATTTTCACTTTTCAATATATATGTTATTTCACTTTTCATATATATGTTACTTCACTTTTCATATATATATATTTCACTTCGCTGTATATATAAATTTCACTCTTCATATATACAATTTCACTTCGCTATATATATAAATTTCACTCTTCATATATATGTATTCATTTCACATCACGATCAATTTTCACATAGAACACAACCAAACAAACAAGTCGTCCATGGTCTGTGGACGACGGGGAACAGTTCATGAATGCAGTTACAAAATAAATAACTGTACAGAAAATTTTAAAGTGAGAGAATTCTCACATTGTGATCCACTCCGTCTCTTTTTATCTGAATTCAGTACAGTTTAGATTTGAATTTTCTTGAAATTCTGATTTGCTCCATTCACGTCCTAGTCAATTCCATTGCGAAGCTCTCGTCGTTGCGATCTCAACACATCTGAAATCATTCGATTTCGACCTCTAGATAAAAAGATATGAATTTTTGAAGTTTAATTACATATAATAGACTAATTAAATAATTAACTAAGTGATTAAGGGATTAACCCTTCTTCCTTTCCACTGTAAAACCGTGCTCATCCCTTTCGCTGAAACCCATCTGTTCGATGGAAGAACCCGCCCGTCGCACCAGTTTCCGACCACCAGACCCCTATCGCCGGCCATCCCACGACGCACCGCCACGTCCTCCACCCAAGGCTTGAACGCCGGCCATCTCGGCTACACCATCGCCCCGCAATTGGCTGTCAGACTTCATGCGTTTGAGCTAAAAAATCCGACAGTTCTCTCGACGATAACCCATCAAAGTGGAAAGGATTTAAAGTTCAAAGATTCCTCTACGATTTTCGCTCTTGAATCATAATCCAATTCGAAACGGATTGGAAGTAAATTGGGTTTGAATTTTGGATGAGCTTGGCCGTTTATTCCTAAACAGCGGCGGCTCTGAAAGTGATCGTGAAAAACTAGGGTTTGCCCTTTTTATTAATATTTTTATTAATATTTAATTCATTTAATTTCAAAAATTCATGTTTACTCATACGAACTCCAAAACGAACCCAACGACTATCGCCCCTAGCTAAATACCCCCATTTCGAACACAATGGTATATGTATCGCAAGTTGATTCGACTATTTCGATCAGTTTCTGCTTAAATTTACATTTAAATCTATATATTCAATTTTAAACGTACATTTCAATTTACTGGGGTCACATACTAACTCTAAAAATTCCTGAAAAATATTTTCTAGTTTCGTATTGACGATACGGTCCTAACAAAACTAGTTTCGTCGAATTCTGAGACCGTTGGAAAAATGGCCAATTTCCAGTCGATTAAAATCAACTGAAACTGGTCAAACGCGTTTTCCTTTGCCGCGCTCACATATTGATTCGAAAAATTATGAAATTTGAAACCTAGCAATAACTAGACACTGCGGATCCAACAAAAGCGATTTCGTCGAAATCCGAGGTCGTTTGCAAAATGTCCATTTTTAAGGGCCTGAATTCCATAGCGACTATTCAGAATTTTCAACCGGACATATCTTTTGATTCCCGCTATGAAATCTTGATTATTCGGATTCGTTGGAAAGATATTATCAAATAGATCCTAATGTTTTTGGTTTCGCTAAAATCCGGATTGTTTTGCACCTGGTACATTCAATTGAAGTTTGAAATCGAATTATCGAACTACCGCGCCATTTTCAATTCTATTTATAATTATATATAAACATTTATATTCAAACGACGACGTATATAATATATACGATCGAATTTTATTCAAAATAAATTTCTCGTTGATTTTATTTAAGATAATTCATTTTAAATAATCAAAATTCGCCAAAATAAAAATTTTAAACTGGCCCAGATTTTCGGGTTGTAACAATCTCCCCACTTAATACTTTTCGTCCCCGAAAAGGAATAAAGTCGAAAGTGGTTTGATTAATCAACTCTACGTTCGATCTGGCTTCCATTCTCCAACTTTTCAGTTTCTGAGAATTTTCAAAAATTTGGCTAACACCCTAAATTTTCGAAAAATTTCGCCATAACCTCCCCTGCAATGGGAGCATCGGGGAATTTCAAATAGCTTCCCCGGTCCTTCTAATCTCAAAAAGAAAAAGAAAAAGCCAAGCGGCCAGCCAATAGGCTCATAAAATCATCATCACCCAAACAAAATAGAAAATTATGTAGTAAACATGTACCTATTTGTCGGGCAAACAAATTTTATTCTTCGGCTCTAGCCTCCTTGCTATGACCTGTTCAATGTAAGTATATGTATATGCATGCATTTGCAACCAAATTTCAATACAGTTTATTATTTAGTTCAATTTGTATACAATGTGGCCTAATTGGTTCCTTCAATTCAAATGTTGATTTTATTAGTTAACTAATAATCAAACAACACAACCAACAATCAATTAATTGATTAGATTTTTCAAATATATAACTTTATACGTTTAAAATCATATTTTCTAAAACCAGATTATATATATAATCACAAATACGTTATTTATAAACAAATAACTCTCGACTCATTCTAGGGCATTTCTAACCCCATCTCTAATGAGTCACTCATTCTAGAATGCTACTGATTCTATCTCTAATGAGGATTCTTTTATAGGACATTACTAATCCTACCTCTGATGAGTCTTTTGTTCAGTTCTAACGAGTTGTACCCTAAAGATTTGAGTTTAACCAAAGCTCTGATACCACGTGTAACGACACGGATTTCGCCCGGACCTAATCGATCGCTAAACCGACCAAGACCGCTCGAATCCCGCATACGCTAACTTTGGGTATACAACACATCAGAACAAATAGCAGAAGACTTCAATAAACATCATAATAATGTTACATCAGAGTACAGAATATCAGAGTATATCGAAAATAATACACTGCGGAAGATAAATTTACATAAATGTAATACAATGCACAGCGGAAATATAAACTACACAGCGGAAGACTGTAAATGTCTGGACACAGCTTAAAGCTTCAATCCAGAATCCTGCTCAAAACATCTGCAAAATAAAACTACTCGACTGCCCGTGTGGAAAATAGGGGCACCCGAGTTCGCAAGGGAAAAGCAAACTACGAGTCAGTCATGGGACTGGTGTGAGAAACTCTAATAGTTAAAATTAACTTATTTACTAAAATGGCATATCACGGGACCACGCCGCTAACGCGGAACGGGTTTACCCCCATTGATACCAGTGTATAAACAATAATCAATATAGATATATGGATCTACTATGCATCAATCAACATGCAATATCCCAATCTACCCATTTAGATTAATCACTACACTTAGATTTTCTAAATCCAATTTACAGAAATTATTCCTTTGGATTTTATTCCCGATTTCTTATTTCAAATCATTTGAAATACATATCTAACTTTCTATATTAAAGTAGATTTCACTTCGGGATCTCAAATCAAATCGTTTGGAAATATGAATTCCAAAACATAACAATGCATACAAACAAGTATGCAACCAAATATCGTGCTCCCCATCGACAAGGCAAAGGCTACGCACCTCGCAACTCGATATATATATGTGCACCTACCCCACGTAGGAGTAGGCTACACCGACGATGCACCTCCCACACATGGAGAGCATACACCGCCCTCTCACCCATAATTTTAGTCTCAGGGTTACCCGACTCTTTAGCCACATACTAAATCATTTCATATCCCGAAGTAGGAAAAATCATTTCACAACGTAATAATCACAAGTACTTTCAAAATATAGTACTTCACATCAGTAATTCACGCATATGATCAGTCACTATTAATCACATAACCTTTGAGCTCGTACGTCTCAAAGAAGGGTGTTAAGCAAAAGAATAAATTCTCCGCCACCAAACAGATACATCATCAATAGCAACTAATCGAATACGCGATGAACCACAATGTAACATATAATACATTTCTAAATCATTTTAGAAATCATCGGGTTTTGGGCCTCGAAATCCTTTCTGTTTTATAAAACATTTTTATAAAACATTCCCTGTCCAAAATCGGGAATACATTTCTTTTCACTTAAGAAAAATATCATTTCACAATCATTCGTTAAATTTGAAATGAACACAACATCGCTAAACACCTTATCGTCAAATCGTGAAGTGTTTCACAAGGCGTTAGCACACAGATATTTTCAACCCAACCCAATGCTAAATGTAAAAGCATATTTTGCTCATAAACTGGTCGAGCACAATCCAAACCATCAATCAATCAAATTTGACATTAAATATAAGGTTTTGAATAGAGAGAGTATCGACTTATATTCAACATCAAATCCTGAAACCAACAGATATCATATCGGGAATAACGATATCGAAATCTTCCAAATTCCCATCACAATATCTGTATAATCACGGAATCCAATATCGAAAATATCCAAAGATAATTTCAATTCAAATCTAATCCAATTTATTTATTTATAACCATTGGATTATTTTTCTAGTTAATAACTAGTTCATTTCGATAAAAATATATTTTTATCTTTTCAAATATGGAGTTTTTCATCACTATTTTTCCCAAATCATTTCTTATGATTTTACACAAATTATTACTATTTTTAATAATTTAACAAGGCCCGTACAGTCGATTTCCATCAACGGCCATCGAACTACACTTACTGCGACCTTTTTCAAATTTGATTTGGACATAATTCCAAATCCAACCGTTAGATTTCTAATTTCTAATATTCGACAGAAAGCTCTTTTCGATACGAACCCAACGGTTCCGGTTTTAGGAGAATCCGACGGTCGGATCTCCCGTAATGTCCGTTTGAAATAAATGGTCGAAATTCACGAACTGCCGCGGCGCGGCGCGTTCTATTCAGGCCATTATATTATATATATAATATATATAATATATATTTCATCGATTTCCTTTTTAAACGTATTTTATAAATCGTTTTAAATTCCTTTTCAAATCGATTTCAACTTCTTATTTCAAATTCAAATCATAATTGAATTTTCTATTATAAATCCTTTTTACTTTCATTTCTATTTGATTTCAATTCAAATCGATTTTAATTCGATTCGAATTCATTTTCTTTTCAATTCAATTCGGATTCATTTTCTATTCAATTCAATTCGAATTCATTTTCTATTCAATTCAATTCGAATTCATTTTCTATTCTATTCAATTCGAATTCATTTTCTATTCTATTCAATTCGAATTCATATTTCATATTTATACATTTTCATATTTCATATATATACGTTTTCATATTTCATATATATACGTTTTCATATTTCATATATATATATCGTTTTCATTTCATATATACATCGTTTTCATTTCATATATATATATATATATATCATATTTCATATATATATATCATATTTCATATATATACGTTTTCACTTTCAATATATTCGATATTTTCACTTTTCAATATATATGATATTTTCACTTTCAATATATTCGATATTTTCACTTTTCAATATATATGTTATTTC
The DNA here is from genome assembly GCA_030737875.1 of Allium sativum. Classification (NCBI taxonomy): domain Eukaryota; kingdom Viridiplantae; phylum Streptophyta; class Magnoliopsida; order Asparagales; family Amaryllidaceae; genus Allium; species Allium sativum. Next base: position 558,369,055 of record CM060919.1, on the reverse strand, counting down.
ACTTTTCATATATATGTTATTTCACTTTTCATATATATATATTTCACTTCGCTGTATATATAAATTTCACTCTTCATATATACAATTTCACTTCGCTATATATATAAATTTCACTCTTCATATATATGTATTCATTTCACATCACGATCAATTTTCACATAGAACACAACCAAACAAACAAGTCGTCCATGGTCTGTGGACGACGGGGAACAGTTCATGAATGCAGTTACAAAATAAATAACTGTATAGAAAATTTTAAAGTGAGAGAATTCTCACATTGTGATCCACTCCGTCCCTTTTTATCTGAATTCAGTACAGTTTAGATTTGAATTTTCTTGAAATTCTGATTTGCTCCATTCACGTCCTAGTCAATTCCATTGCGAAGCTCTCGTCGTTGCGATCTCAACACATCTGAAATCATTCGATTTCGACCTCTAGATAAAAAGATATGAATTTTTGAAGTTTAATTACATATAATAGACTAATTAAATAATTAACTAAGTGATTAAGGGATTAACCCTTCTTCCTTTCCACTGTAAAACCGTGCTCATCCCTTTCGCTGAAACCCATCTGTTCGATGGAAGAACCCGCCCGTCGCACCAGTTTCCGACCACCAGACCCCTATCGCCGGCCATCCCACGACGCACCGCCACGTCCTCCACCCAAGGCTTGAACGCCGGCCATCTCGGCTACACCATCGCCCCGCAATTGGCTGTCAGACTTCATGCGTTTGAGCTAAAAAATCCGACAGTTCTCTCGACGATAACCCATCAAAGTGGAAAGGATTTAAAGTTCAAAGATTCCTCTACGATTTTCGCTCTTGAATCATAATCCAATTCGAAACGGATTGGAAGTAAATTGGGTTTGAATTTTGGATGAGCTTGGCCGTTTATTCCTAAACAGCGGCGGCTCTGAAAGTGATCGTGAAAAACTAGGGTTTGCCCTTTTTATTAATATTTTTATTAATATTTAATTCATTTAATTTCAAAAATTCATGTTTACTCATACGAACTCCAAAACGAACCCAACGACTATCGCCCCTAGCTAAATACCCCCATTTCGAACACAATGGTATATGTATCGCAAGTTGATTCGACTGTTTCGATCAGTTTCTGCTTAAATTTACATTTAAATCTATATATTCAATTTTAAACGTACATTTCAATTTACTGGGGTCACATACTAACTCTAAAAATTCCTGAAAAATATTTTCTAGCTTCGTATTGACGATACGGTCCTAACAAAACTAGTTTCGTCGAATTCTTAGACCGTTGGAAAAATGGCCAATTTCCAGTCGATTAAAATCAACTGAAACTGGTCAAACGCGTTTTCCTTTGCCACGCTCACATATTGATTCGAAAAATTATGAAATTTGAAACCTAGCAATAACTAGACACTGCGGATCCAACAAAAGTGATTTCGTCGAAATCCGAGGTCGTTTGCAAAATGTCCATTTTTAAGGGCCTGAATTCCATAGCGACTATTCAGAATTTTCAACCGGACATATCTTTTGATTCCCGCTATGAAATCTTGATTATTCGGATTCGTTGGAAAGATATTATCAAATAGATCCTAATGTTTTTGGTTTCGCTAAAATCCGGATTGTTTTGCACCCGGTACATTCAATTGAAGTTTGAAATCGAATTATCGAACTACCGCGCCATTTTCAATTCTATTTATAATTATATATAAACATTTATATTCAAACGACGACGTATATAATATATACGATCGAATTCTATTCAAAATAAATTTCTCGTTGATTTTATTTAAGATAATTCATTTTAAATAATCAAAATTCGCCAAAATAAAAATTTTAAACTGGCCCAGATTTTCGGGTTGTTACATTCATATACCTTTCAAAGGGGTACATCCAATGAAAATGCACTGGTCCACACAATCGTGCTTCTCTTCCAAGATGAATTATTAAATGTATCATTATATCAAAAAAGGAAGGTGGAAAATATCTTTCAAGATCGCATAAAATTGTAACGATTTCATTGTCGAGCTGTTGCAATTTTTCTTTAACAAGAACACGTTGACATATTTTATTGAAAAATGAACACATGTTTTCCTAGGCTTTTTCGGCAATAATCCTCTTATTGCAATCGACAATATTTTTTGCATCAAAACATGATAGTCGTGAGACTTAAAGCCGCTAACTTTGCAACCCTCCAACGATACACATCTTTTGAAATTTGGGCAAAAACCATCAGACCCCTTGAAATCATATAATCTTTTACATTTTTTTTTTTTGCAACTCGACAATGTATACGAAGCCGGTGGAAGATATGTTTTCATTCCATGAGGCTGTGCAAAAAGACTATGTCGAATTCCCCAATCTTCTAAATCTTTTCTAGCTTTAGTTCCATCTTTTGATTTGCTATCATGTAGTATTGTGCTTAGGAAGCTTTCTCCAACATTTTTCTCGACATGCATTACATCTAAATTATGTCGCAATGGAAGTTCCTATAAAAACGAATAATACAATATTTTAATATTAAATTTATTTCACTATTAAATCAATGTAAAAAAAAATACTAACCTCCCAATATGGTAAATCAAAGAAAATTGATTTTTTTCCACCTTGATAATTCTTTTTCTACAGGGTTATCATCCTCATCATATTCGTCCTTTTTGTTGTAGATGCGCTTCCTTTTTTTATTCATTCTCTTTTTTTCCTTTCGTAACTAATCTCTTCTTCTTTACCTTCTACCCTTTTCTTACTTCTTTCTTATCTTTTCTACAATTATCAGGAAAATCTTTTAACATCATAGAAATGTTTCTACCTGTCAGAATTCTAGGCTTAGTGCCTATCTCCACGGTATTATCAAACAAAGCCTTTTGTTTTCTTAATGGTTCTAAAGGAGGTAAAAATATTCTATGACCCATATACGCATGCTTATGACTATGATTCAACCATCGACTATGAGTGTTGACACCGCATAATGGACAAGTTTTTTCCCCTTTACACAACATCCAACAAGATTTCCATAAGCCGGAAAGTCATTTATCGTTCATAGTAATATTGCTTTTAAGTTAAAAAGCGTTTTACTAAATGCATCATAAATATCAACACCGTTACTCCATAAATGATATAAGTCTTCTATCAATGGTGCCAAATATACATCAATATCGTTTCTCGGCTGCTTTGGACTAGGAATCACCAATGTTAACATAATATTTTCTTTTTTCATGCATGCCATAGGCGGAAGATTATATGTCACAAGTATTACTAGCCAACAACTATATTTAGAACTTTTAACGACAAATGGACTGAAACCATCCGTAGCTAGACCAAGTCTAAAATTGCGCGGATCAGCTGAAAATATTTTATATTTCTAATTTATTATGTTCCATGTTACAGAATCCACGGGATGTCGCATTTTTTCATCGTTGCTTTTGTTATTATAATTCCATCTTAGATCTTCTGCCATCCTTTTAGATCTAAACATTCTCCTAAATCTTGGAATGATCGGAAAATATCTCAACACTTTAGCAGGAATGCCTTGCATAATCTCTTTTGTTTCCTTATTTATCTTCCATCTTGAAGAACCACACTTTGGACAATTAACCAAATCTTCATACTCTTTTCTAAAAAGGAAACAATCATTTTTACAAGCATAAATCTTCTCAAAACCCATATCGATTTTTTTTTTACTTCATATAAAGTCTTGGGAAGTATGTTATCCTTTGGCAATAACACATGTATCACATGTAATAGCTTATCAAAACCAGTATCGGATAATCCCGTCTCACATTTAAGATTATATAAAGCAGTGATAGCAGATAATTTTGTCTGACCTGCACAATCGGGATACAATGGGCTTTCTACATCTTCCAATTTTTTTACCAAATCATCTTCTCGTCTTTGTGTGACAACATTATCTTTGTCGGCAAATAAGACACGATTGACATAATATTCATCTTCATAGTGAATGGTTTGGAATAAATCATACATGTCATTTAACTCTATTTCCTCAACCATGCATATTTGTTCACCATGATTATATCACATACCGCACTTGTACTTAGGATCCATACCTTTTATAACCAAATGTTCAAAGACAATCTTGTCACACTGATGGCTAAGATTTCGACAATCTATGCAAGGGCATAATTTTTTTTTTGGATTTAATAAATTCTTCATTGCGGATTGCACAAAATTCCATGCTCCTTATCTGTACTTTATGCTAGTTCTACGATGAAAAATAGAAAACATAAATATTTACTTTACCATTAGATTTTTAAAATTCTCAAACTACGTATTGAGTTGAATATTATTCTATTACCTGTGTAAATGCACCCAGTCTTTTCCCATCAAGAATATAACATAATAAGAAAATATCTAAAAAACAAAATAACAATTAGTTACCAATCCACGAAGCGATATTTTAGTACCATTGAGTCAAACAGGTAACGACAATAGGTAAACATGCATAAAATTTCAATTTTTTTTCAACAATCAAACAACTTTACAGCCTTTTTATTGATGACATGATGCCATAGTCTTTCATGTTAAGAATTAAGCATTATTTATTATAAGAAAATGAACAGTCGATCAATTTAGAGGTATGACTTACCGTTATCTTGCATGTTTATTATTAAACATTGTATTTGGCCAATAGTGTTGATATTTTTATAACTCTTAACTCATTTTTAGCAGTCAGTATAGCTGCCATGCTATATAATTATTTCATATTCAATTTGTTATTAATTTAATTTTGTTACTGCGATATTAGAGTACCTTCACCTATCAAGTTAGAAAGTCGATATCGTCCTAAACAAAAATGCTTAAAATAATTGCTGATGACAAGTATGCAAATAGTGACCACAGAAGTATTGTGCTACAAGCGATTTTACATAAACAGTCGTCAATAGTTTTTTTATTTTGTTTAACTACCGATTTTAGTCTATATATAAGTGGGAATCACTAGATCCTAAAGAAAAAGCGAAAACGAATAACGGCTGCATCATACTTCTATTTCATTTTGTTTGCTTAATGTTGCCATAATCAACACAAAGCATGTGATTTTTTCCCGAATTGGCATCACAAGTACATGGTGTTTACTGGTAGTTGTCGTGTAAACTTCATGACAATTGTTTGTTTTATTTTCCATGATACATTGTACCGGTAATGGCAATGCTGAAATGTAGTATACCTTTATTAATAGTTATAAGTATAACACTTTTGATGTCACACTTTTTTTTGATCAGTCTAAAAATGCGCACCACACCAAAATTCGCACCATGCCATATTGTTCACCAATTCTAAAGAACTTCAAGTTACATTGTCCTTTAGAATGTATTTGTGCAGTCTAAAAATGCGCAAATACATCTTTTGGTTTTGCTCATTTTTGGAATGCGTTTTTTTTAACATAGCTTGTGCATTCCACAAATGGGCAAGTTATGAATAACCAGATTCATTTTGGCACTAAGTTTAAAATGATGTTTAAATTTAAAACAAGGCTTTTTGCCTGTCTCATTTGAATATTTCTTTGCTAGAACCGATATAGTGCAGCCGACACCCTTTTGTTGCCAAAGCCAAATAATACAAAGTACATTACATAAATATGAGACTATGAATAACTACATTTGTTATTATATTATAACACATTTGTTATGTTATTACAGGACAAAACCAGTGTAGTCAAGGCGAAAAAACCCCAGGCTGACGCCTAGGGCTTTTTTGGGCGCCTTGAACATGACTTTTGCTGTTTTACAACCAAAAAAGTTGCACTTAGAAAATGGCATAAAACTCCATTTTTGGTTTTAAAAAGTATTTATAAATGCAATAAAGCACTTGTTTTGTTTAAAAACTGCACATGTTTTATTAAAAAATTGCACTGCACTTGTTTTTTTTTTAAACTGCACTGGTTTTTTTTTTAACTGCATTTGTTAAAAAAAAAGTATTTGTTCAAAACAAAAAACTGCATTTGTTCCAAAAAAAAAACTGCATTTGTTCAAAACTTCCAAAAACAACTGCATTTGTTTCAGAAAAAATTCTGCATTTGTTTAAAAAAAAACAGCATTTGTTTTATAAAAAGACTGCACTGAACTTATTTTAAAAAAAACTGCACTGATTTTTAATAAAAAACTGCATTTGTTAAAACTAAAAAAAGATAAATAGCATTTTTTCGAAACATAAAAAAAAAACTGCATTTAAAAAAAAAATCTGCATATGTTAAGAAAAAAAAAGAACAACATTTGTTTTGAAAAAGAAAACCGCATTTCTTCAAAAAAACGAAAAAAAAAACTGCTGTTCAAAGAAAAAGAAAAAAAAAATCTTACCTTGAGCTTCAGATGATGGCGGTATTTAACTGTTCGATGTAAGCCAACTTACCCTAGTTTGTTCCTAACTGGCTCAATTTGGGCTTAACAAGCCTTATTTGTTTCTAAGTGGGCCCGATTTGGGCTGAACACAAAAAAGAAGAAGGAAAAAACGCTAGGAGAAGCGCGCTTTTTTTCTTCAACGCTTTTTTAGTGCCTCGAGCACGGTTGGTGCCTTAACAACCAAAAAAGCCCTAGGCTGGAGCCTAGGACTTTTTGGCGCCTAGGCGAGCGCCTTGACTACACCGGACAAAACATATGAGCCCGCCATACTTATGGCTGGCACTGGTCCCATATACAGCTATATTGTTCTCCTATTTTATTACCGGATTCTATCATTAGCAAAGATCAATCAGTTTATCACTCGTAATGGAATATTATTTATTACATGTCTTCTTCTTGTGTACTACGTTTCATGATTGACATTCATGTCTTCTTCCTTGCTCACTTGAGTTCTACTTTTCTAGACAATAAAACGATCATATTGCTTTCCAGTTACAGAATAATTTGATAAAGATCAAGTGCAATATACCGCACAGTTGATAGAGAACAAACTTTCATTGCTTCCATTCCCTTTCTTCTTTCTTATCATCAAAATTTATTTATAGGCATGAATCCTGATACCTATATTGCTCCTGTTTTCAGTAGATTCTTGGATAAAGCAGAACGCCATATAAAATATGTAGTTTATGCCTCCAATAATGTGAGGAACCTCTAAAAGAAAAGAGATGTATTAAACACTAGAAAAAAATGCTTAAGACAATTGCTGATGACAAGTATGCAACTAGTGACTACAGAGGTATTGCGCTACTAGCGATTTTACATAAACAGTCGTCAGTAGTTTTTTTATTTTGTTTAACTACCGATTTTAGTTTATATACAAGTAGAAATCACTAGATCCTAAAGAAAAAGAGAAAACGAATAACGGCTGCATCATTCTTCTATATCATTTTGTTTGCTTGTTGTTGCCATAATCAACACAAAGCATGTGACTTTTTTCCTAAGTTGGCTGCACAAGTGTACGGTGTTCACTGGTCGTTGTCGTGTAAACTTCATGACAATTGTTTGTTTTATTTTCCGTAATACATTGTACCGGTAATGGCAATGCTGAAATGTAGTATACCTTTATTAATAGTTATAAGTATAACACTTCTGATGTCACACTTTTTTTTTTGATGAGAACGTGCAATACCAAAATTATCATTCTGCATGTACTATCAAATACTAAGATCACTTAGAGATATAATGAATAAATTTCATTTACCATTTTCTCTTGGATTATATTAAGTATATGAAATAGTTACACATGAAGCGCATGTAATAAATGTTCTGTTTTTCCTTCTTAAAAATAGAATCAGTCACTTGCTTTGTAGTAAAAGGTAATATAGCTTATTGTGCTACAAATTTGATAATTAGGCTCACTGAAATTATATATGATATGTGCACAAGTAATATTTTCTAGATCACAATACCAGATGATATCAGATCATTACAGAATAGGTGAAAATTGTGTTACTAATTATTTTGTGCTAAATTTATGTACACATGTTTTTGTTTGTCTTTATTATTATTTTTCTGGTAATTTTGATGGGTTTTATTGACATAATAAAAAATATGTGTTTTGATCTAAATGGCCTATTTTATAATCTATCTGTTTTTTAGGTCTTCCTGCTATTAATTTATAAACTAAAGGGCCTCCTATTTAATAGAAGTACATTAGTACCTTTTGACAGATTGATAATTCTCACAATGGTTAATTTGAAACAACATTTTTCTTCGAAAGCAAATTTATAGCATAACATATTTTTTATATTTAAACAAGTAAAGTCCATATTCATATTTAACCGAATAAAGAATCATTTCCTTTTGAAAATTTCACTATTTTTTTTACATGTTACACAATGCATCAAAAAATTATTATTTTACTGTAAAGCTGTAAATGTTATATATATATATATGTGTGTGTGTGTGTGTGTGTGTTGGGGGGGGGGGGGTGCATGCGTGCGTGTGTGTGTGTGATGCCATGGGGAAGTGATTTCTGGGTGGCGTGACATGAGGGCATTGGAGGGGCCAACATTTTAAGCAATTTTAGTTTTAATTTATTACAAAGTCATATCTGATCTTTACCGTGCAGGATTTGCGCTACCCAATTAGAAATTGCAGGTATGCATAAACAGAAAAACAAGTTGGCATAATTTTAAGTTCTGCAAATATAAAAATGACCACATATTCGAAAGTTAGTATTATTTTTGTATTAAGTTTGAAAGGTGCATAAATTTGAATTAGGTTTTTCTATGATGAACCCTCATACAAAAGTTTCTCTTATGTCTTTCTATTTTATTCAATTTGAAGGTTTAATAATCATGTATCAGTTTGATTGAACTAAGTTCTGTTGTTTCCTAAAGGCACCTATAATGATTATAATATGGGTATTTCAAAAATAGACAGTTCTGGTTTTGTGATTCTTGCTCTAAATCTTTAAAAATCTGCACATTTTTTGGGTCCATTTTTTTTAGTTCCATTTCACAGAATTGTAGGCTTATTTAAGAAGTCACAAGCTTTCTTGGAATAATACTCGTAAGCAAAAGATTCTGCCACTAGAATATCAATGTCCTCCACAAATGAAAATGTGTTTTTAGTTTTGTGTTTCCGACAATGTGTTGGGTTCTTCTTCCTTGTTGAAATTTAGGATGATAAAAATAATAGTTCAAAAGGATAATAACATATGTGCACCACAAAGTTATTTATATGAAAAACAAATTGCATTAATAGATACAACTTCTTTACATTTTTTATTTCTTGTTGGCTTATTCAAAAATGCAGGTGTGGAATATTTGTACCATATAACATCTTAAAATTATAGTCCTGAGTCAAAGTTCGAATAAAGTAAATGTTAGCAAGAAAATTTCAATACCAGCATGTCTTCTAGTGTGTACTATAAACAATGTAGATTGTTGTCAATGATATCGTTACATCCATATGTAGAGAAGTAAGAACACATGTTTGATGTATATTGAAAAATCATGTTTTTAGTTTATTCAAATCAGATTTTTGTGCAAAAAAGATGATACAAACCAATACAGCCGCAGTGTAATATTAGAAATTATAAATATTCTGATTCAAATGATGATTAGGAATGCAAATGCAAGTGATTGTAAGTTGATGACATAATAAAATATACATGGAGATTATTTGAAAACATTTCATTGAGAATTAAAAAAATGTAGCTAACATTAACCAAACACAAACTCACTACGGTCTCACCTCTTTTAGTAATGAAAACAAAAATTCTCAAAAGAGAGGAAAAGTCAGTAAATGTGACGGTCCGCCCCGCACCAGCCGGCATTTCCTCTGAAAGTGCGTTGTACACACGCCCGACTAGCACGGAACGGTCGCCAAAGAAAGGAAAGAAGAGAATGAACTAATCGGAAACCCTGTAGAATGTCTCACAGCGCATGGAACAAAATATAATAATAATGTACTTGACATAAAACAGGTGAGATAGTGCATAAGCTGATAACTAAAACCAACATCAACATCATCATCAGAGTAGCGGAAATCCAAATACAGCTTATTACAACTTTCCAAATTACTGTCTCTAAATAAAAGAAAGAAAAGTACACCACTAATGCACAAAGTAGTGACCGCAACAACACAGGGAGAATGTCTATATATATATATATATATATATATCATACGTGGAAGTCTCCTGCTCGTCTCTGGTACAACTACTCGTGCATACCACCTAACCTGTCTCTAGTTTGCTCGAGAGAGCACCCAGAGTAATAAGAAGAGACATAAAACTCTGGGTCAGACAAAAAGTCTGGTATGAGCGATAAGCAGCTAAACAGAACAATAACAGGTATAGTAAACCATACCTGAACCTGGACCTGCAACAAAAGAGTTAGCACTACATACTGTACAATACTCTAAGGTGCCACTTACACATGGTATAAAGAATACGGGGGTGGGGGGGTGTATGTCATAATGAAGGCAAACAATCAAACATAGCAACCATTCTCACATTTCTCACTCAGTGCGTAAAGCATACGATGTCCACCACTGTCAATCACTAGACCCATCGAAGTAGTGACGGAGTTCGACTTGTTCAACTACTGCTACTGCCAAGCTTATCCCATGGAGTCATGACCAAATCTTTACAAATGACCCCACTTCATTGGTCTATAGCTATTTAGTCATACCTAGGCCACTGTGGCCCTGAATACGGTCATGTACCCCCTACACATAGTGATCTAAAGTTACAGACGTTGACAACCCCTTAGCACACGTCCCGCAGCAAAGCCCAACTCATGAAGTTCTCTCCTTGGTTCCCATCTGGATCCTGAGGTACAACTCCTCATTTGGACTTCCTTTGCATCTCGGGTTTAGGTCTACTCGGTGTTTGATCCTCCGGTTCGGTTCGGTTCATCCCCTCCTGATTGTTTCGGTTCGAGTGCTCCTTTCTAGTTCAGTTCGGGTGCTCGGATGCTCTTATTTGGTTCGGGTCGGAGTCCCCTATCCGGTTCAGATCGGATGCCCCTATCCGGTTTGGATCGGATGCCCCTATCTGGTTGCTCCTATCCGAATGCTCCTATCCGGATGCTCTTATCCGAATACTCCTGTCCGATTGCTCCTATCCGGATGCTCCTATCCGAATTCTCCTATCTGAATGCTCCTATCTGAATGCTCCTATCCGAATGCTCCTATCTGGTTTGCTGCAAGTTTTTCCAGCAAGCTATTTTCGCCAAATGACGGCGTTTTCAATCATTCTAACTTTTCTATGCAATCACAAAACATACCATACAGTCATAGCAACATGTATAATCATCCACAAACCTAAAACAACAATATGACATGTTTATATGGGTCAAACATACCCAAAAACCCATGTTTTCCCCTTAATCATGTTTAACAACAACTAATGATAGGATTAGCAAAACTTAACCAAATTAACCCAAATTTCTATCAGAGCCCTAGAATATCATTTTAGAATTTTATGAATTTTTTCATATTTTTCTGAGCTATAATTTCGCTAATTATCACTAATCACCCCTAATTAGCCGTGATTAGTGAAAAACAATGCAAATCACTCACCTTGGCCACAATAAAATACCAAATCTGAAATGATCCCCAGTTTGGCGCTATTCCTAATGTAACACAGCAGCTCTAACCTTGCTTTGGTGCTTTCTCTCCTTAATTTGATGTAGTTTAAGCCAAAACTTGATTAAGAAGTGATTAGAGGTGTATTTAGATGTTGGAGGCCATTGTTAGGTTGAAGAGAGGGTTTTTGGTGGCTGGAAAACTGAAATTACATGAAAACCTAACCCATTTCAGCCTCTCCATAACCCTAATCTCGAAATGGGTTATGGGCACATTCACTAATCACCCTATTTAGCCCGGTTAAGCAGTTTTTCACCTTCCAAACCTTATTTCAGTCATATCTCCCAAACGGTAAGTCTGTTTTCCACATGTGACCACTCTATGGAAAGGTAAACCATCATCCGAAGCCAATGGAAGTGGTTTCAGGTCAAAACTCCTTTCCAATCAAAAGTTATGGCCAAAACAAGATCAGCTAGGGGCAAAACGGTCATTTAAAAATCGGGAAAAATCATGAACATGGGAAATGACCCCAATAGTCGTCTCCTACAGTTACATGACCATACGACTTCGTATGTGAAAGTAACAAATTGTAACAACCCGGAAATTCTGGGCCAGTTTAAATTTTTTTTTATTTTGGCAATTTTATCGAATTTTGATTATTTAAAATGAATTATTTTAAATAGTATCGACGAGAAATTTATTTTGAATATAATTCGACGTATATATTATACGCGTCGTCGTTAGAATATAAATATTTATATATATAATTATAAATAGAACTGAAAATGGCGCGGTAGTTCGATAATTCGATTTCAAACTTTAATTGAATGTACCGGGTGCAAAACAATCCGGATTTTAGTGAAACCAAAAATAATGGGATCTAATTGATAATATCTTTCCAACGAATCCGAATGATCAAGATTTCATAGCGGGAATCAAAAGGTATGTCCAGTTGAAATTTCTGAATAGTCGCTATGGAATTCAGGCCCTTAAAAATGGACATTTTGCAAACGACCTCGGATTTCGACGAAACCAGTTTTGTTGGGTCCGTGATGTTAAGTTATTGCTAGATTCCAAATTTCATAATTTTTCGAATTAATATGTGAGCGTGGTAAAAGAAAACGCGTTTGACCAGTTTCAGTTGATTTTAATCGACTGGAAATTGGCCATTTTTCAAACGGTCTCAGAATTCGACGAAACTAGTTTTGTTAGGACCGTATCGTCAATACGAAACTAGAAAATATTTTTCTGGAATTTTTCTAGTTAGTATGTGACCCCGGTAATTTGAAATGTACGTTTGAAATTCAATATAAGGATTTAAATTGTAAATTCAACGGAAACTGATTGTAACGATCAAACCAGCTTGCGATACATATCCCATTGTGTTCGGAATGGGGGTAAAACGCTATGGACGACAGGCGGTGAACCTCGTTTCGTGGTCATAAGTAAAAGTCAACCCTTTGGCAAAAATTTAATAATTAAAAAAAAAAAAAAATAGAATCCCTCCTTTTCTTCTTCAACTGCCCCCCCCCGAATCAGTTATTCATAAAACGAAATAAAAAAAAAAAGACCTAACCCTAAATCGCGCCGCCCCCTGACGCTCGAGCCGCCGACGAAGCCCACGCCAGATCGCCGTCCACCGCCCGACCAACCTCCTCCTCCCACCGAACGAACCATCGAGCAACCCTCGCCCTCGACACCTCCGAAACCACCGCCGCGACAACCCCGACACCTCCGAACGCCGCCTCAGAACCCACCGACTCCTCCTCCTCCCATTCGAACTCGGTGAGCATTTTATTTTATTTTATTTTGTTTTGTTCTATTTTGTTTTACAGTGAATTAAAGAAAAAAAAAGAAAAAAACTGTTTTTTTATATATGATTTAAAAACTGCATTTTTAAAAAGAATAAAAGATTTTAAAAAAACTGCATTTTTAAAAAGAATAAAAAAAAAACTGCATTTTTAAAAGATTTTAAAAAAACTGCATTTTTAAAAAGAATAAAAAAAAAACTGCATTTTTAAAAGATTTTAAAAAAACTGCATTTTTAAAAAGAATAAAAAAAAACTGCATTTTTAAAAGATTTTAAAAAAACTGCATTTTTAAAAAGAATAAAAAAAAAAAAAACTGCATTTTGAAAAAGGCAAACTGCATTTTAAATAGAATAATTTAAAAACTGCTTTTTAAAAAAAGATTTTAAAAACTGCATTTTTATAAAAGAGTTTTAAAAACTGTTTTGAAAAATAATTTAAAAACTGTTTTGAAAAGAAAATAAAAACTGATTTGAAAAGGAAAAGAAAATGATTTTTATTTTTAACTTTGAAATAAGAAAAAGATTTGAACTTGAAAATAAAGATCATATTTTTAAAAACAGAAAAGATGGAATTTTTGTTAAGTAGAAGAAGTAAGGTATGATTCTTATATTTTTAAAGCAATAAAAATATAATTGTTGCATCATACGAATAATAAAAATATAATCTTTATATTTAATAGCGAAGTCAAAAATTCGATTTTTATATATTGAATAGCGAACTAAAAATTCGATTTTTATATATTGAATAGCGAACTAAAAATTCGATTTTTATATATTGAATAGCGAACTAAAAATTCGATTTTTATATATTGAATAGCGAAGTAAAAATTCGATTTTATATATTGAATAACGAAGTGAAAATTCTATTTTTACAAATATGAAATAGCGATGAAAATTCTATTTTCACAATATGAAGTTAGCGATAAAAATATGATTTTTATATAATAAAGGATATAAAAATGTGATTTTTTATATACAGTGTATACGGGCAACGATGGTGATAAAAAGGCGAGTAGGCGAAGATTTCCTGCATTAGAAGAGCCATGGAGCTAGGATAGCTATAGGTGAGAACTTCTCACCTTTCAATTTTATTTCTAGTTATATATATATATACTAGGATGCAGACGGTGCTTAGTAGCACCCGACACAATCGTCCACAGACCATGGACTTGTTTGTTTGGCTGTTTGGTGATTGATTGCGATATTGGTTTGAATGTGGTTTGTGGTGTGAAAAATCGAATCGATAAATTGGTTAGGATTAGACGTGCGCCGTTATAAGGCGAAGGAGTAAGGCTAGGTTAGACTCTTACTCCAAATTTTGTGGTTTGCAAAATGAAATTGATTTGATTGATGTGTGAATGGCGTGGGCCTTCACTAGACCGGGGATAAGGCTAGGCCTCGTCCCGTTTCTAGTATCGTGCCGTTATGCCGCCGAAATTTTCTAAAATAAGTTAGAAAATAAAAATATCATTTTATTGTGTAAATGAATAATAGAAATTCATATGTTGGAATAAAATGTTTTATCGTTAAAAATATAATTTTTAACGTGAGAATGAATATAGTGAAAGTGAATAAAATAAAATATTCATTTACAAACCAGACGGTTTGTTTATGTACACCTATTTGAAGGACATTGATTGGGTCGATAAATTTTACACATCGCCCAACAGCACAAATAAAATATGTGTTTGATTGTTTAAAACCCCACACGGGTGTTGGGATGAAATTTGAAGTTCACTCATCCTGATTGATTAAATATGTCGATCGATTGATTGACAGGCTGTTATAAGCGTTGAATATCTATATTTGATGCTTATACAGTGTAGTGCACTTTGGTTGATGGTTGATTATTTTCAATGCTATTATATACATGTGTTGTATGAAAATCCATATAATTAATTTTATATGGTAATAGATTGGGCCTCATTCCAGTTTTGAAAAAGAAATATTTGAAAAAGAAATATTTGAAATAGAATATTTGAAAATAAAGGAATATATGAAGCCGTGTTGATTAGATTGACGCCATTTTGACGTGAACGATATTTATATCGATTTTAAAAGTGTTTTCGAAATGAATTGAATTGAAAGTGATTTCGAAATGAATTGAATTGAAAGTGATTTCGAAGTGAATTGAATTGAAAGTGTTTTCGAAATGAATTGAATTGAAAGTGATTTCGAAATGAAATGAATTGAAAACGATTTCGAAATGAATTGAATTGAAAACGATTTCGAAATGAATTGAATTGAAAACGAATTCAAAATGAATTGAAAACGATTTCGAAATGAATTGAATTGAAAACGAATTCAAATGGAATTGAAAGCGAATTGAAATGAATTCAAATTGAATTGAAATTCGAATTGAATAGAAATGAATTTTAAAACGAATTTATAAAGAAGAATTCAATTTTGCTTTGAATTAAAATAGAAGTTGAAATAGAATTTGAAACGAATTTAAAACTATTTATATAATTCGTTTTAAATAGAAATCGACGAAATATATATTATATATATTATATATATAATATAATGGCCTGAATAGAACGCGCCGCGCCGCGGCAGTTCGCGAATTTCGACCATTTATTTCAAACGAACATTACGGGAGATCCGACCGTCGGATTCTCCTAAAACCGGAACCGTTGGGTTCGTATCGAAAAGAGCTTTCTAACGAATATTAGAAATTTGAAATCTAACGGTTGGATTTGGAGATACGTCCAAATCAAATTCGAAAAAGGTCGCTGTAAGTGCAGTTCGATGGCCATTGTTGGAAATCGACTGTACGGGCCTTGATAAAATTATTAAAAATAGTAATAATTTGTGTAAAATCATAAGAAATGATTTAGAAAAGATTGGGATGAAAAAATCCATATTTGAAAAGATAAAAATAGATTTTTATCGAATTGAACTAGTTTTGAACTAGAATTATAATTCTATTTATTTTTAAATAAATAAATTGAATTCGAAAAGGGTTTTAAAAATAACCAAAATTTCCAATGATTGCATTGGAATGGATTTGAATCGAAATTGTCTTCGGAATATTTCGATGTTGGGATTCGTGATTATACAGATGTTGATATGGAAATTTGAAAGATATATATTTATATCGTTATTTCCAATACGACATTTGTTAGTCGTAGAATTCGATATTGAATATAAGCCGATATATTTTCTATTCAGAGCCTTGTGTTTAATATCGAATGTGATTTGGGTTTGTCGTGAATGGTGTCTTCACTAACACTGTTCTTGAACCCAGTTGAGAAAAGATTAAATCTTTTTATTTAGATTTAATGAAGTGTACCAATTAAATAATATTTAATTGGAATTGAATTGATATTGATTTTTGGGTTTATCGTGAACAGTGTTTTAAATAACACTTGTTCTTTAACCCGATAATTAATGGGATGTGACTTTGGGTTTATCGTGAACCGTGTTTTTAAATGACACTGATTCTTTAACCCAGTCACAGATTAAAACTAAGTGGAGTTTTAATGAATCTTTAATTAGATTGAAAAGATCGAGAATGGAGTATCACCAGTTTTGCTCCAGGCGATAGTTAAATCTTTAATTAGATTTGAACGTGAAATTTAGAAACTAACTGTCGGTTAGCTGAGTAGAATGGTTTTCTGGATATTGATCTGATGTTGGTTTCGGCCTTCGGGGTTAATATTTGGGGAATTATTCTCTTGATTAATTTACGGTTAATGACTAATGAGTTGGAATGAGGCGTATGTTGTGTTTGTGTAACACTTTTATAATATATACGCGAGTTATTCGGAAAGACCGGGTTTAACCCATTCTGAATAACTGATACGACGATAAGTCGAAGATGAAGACGATGGTCGAAGACCGGAGGTCTTCACGTCGTTTGGGTGATAACTGATGATCTTGATTGGGCTGTACACCCAAGAAGATGGAAACAGTTAGTGATCGTCCAGACGTACTTGGAGATCGATGGATATGCGGGGTACTAGGTGCCTCCGGTTTCGTTCAGACCCAGAACGGACTTGTAAATGGACTGTGTGTCTGACATCGGATTTCATTCTGTGTGACTGATATCGGTTGCATAGGATGGTTTGCCTGTGTGGCATGCTAAGATGCAAATGATCAAGGCTTCTGTTGAAAAGCAAAGTCTTGTGGTGATGATCAAAGCACGGCCTTTGTGGCGTAGCTTTGTGTAACGTTTACCTCGCGTGTTTCACACCAGGTATGAACCAAAAACGGGAGACGGACCTCAGGGAGGACTTGCGTTTCTTTCTAGCTAGAAGTGGCGTCAGTGGTTTTACACGCCCTGACGAGTTTGACTTATGTGGTTGTTGCTGTTGCGAGGCGCCTCGGTTATATCGGTTTTGGCCGATGCATTCTGGTCGGCGGACGGACCAGACTTACACCCCATAGGGTGGGGAAACGTAGTGTTCAGGCATTTTAATCCACATCGGTGGACCGGCCCTGACGATCCAAGGGCCCACCTGAGTCTGGGTCCTGAGGCTCGGGCTAGACAGTCTCGAATCGGTTGAGGACTATCTTTTGCCTCGGTTCATAGATGGAAATCCAATTTCCAAATACGTGACTTTGCGGTTTTATTTGTAAACCTATATGTGGCGACATAGTGGCATGGGACGCTCATGTCGCCTATGATCGATACTTATGATTTGAAGTTGTTTTATACACTATGCACTTCTAATAGTATCAAATGATTTGTTTTAAACGTATCAAGCATTCTTTGGCTGTTATAAGGGAAAACCCTATCCCCCGGCTTGCGTTGCATTGTGTGATAGGACCTGGGTCTTATAACAGCTTCATTTTTCTTTATTCAGCATTGCGCTGTTTGTTTTATGCACTGGTATTCTTGGGAGGAAACCCGTTCCGTGTTATACGGCGTGGTCCCTTGATTTACCTAATGATTTAAAATAAAGATAACTGTTTTAGTTCTCACACCAGTCACATGACTGACCTGGAGTTTATTGTTTTAACCTAAACTCTGGGTGCCCCTATTTTGACACGGGCAGCTAGTAGTTTTGGTTTTGCAGATTTATATTCACAGGATCCTGGTTTACAGCTGGAATGATATCCGGAAAGCTTTGTATCCGTATATCTTCTTCTAGTTGTGTATTGTATTATTTTCCGCTGCTATGTATTTAAAATGTAATGTAAATCTCTGATATTTCTGTGTAATATTTATTCTTACTCTGTATATTCTTGTAATCTGATGCATTGTTGTAACATACAATGAAATGTTCTTCTGTATGCGTTCTGTTGTGGTTTGTTCTCGAACTATCCGACACTTTCCTTTACGGGGAAGTTACGGGTTTTCACACAAATATTCTACGATCCTTCGATGCGTAGAATGTGGGTCGTTACGCTCTCCCCCCTTAAGAATTTTTGTCCCTGAAATTCCTTAACCCAAAATATACCAAGGATCCCGCATGCCTACCAATCGTATATAACAACCAAACATGCAAAACAAACAAAACAACATATCTTAGCATGCAGAAAGACTAAATCGAAACTGAAATCTTACCAGGTGAAGAGTTCTGGATACGTCTTCCTAATGTTCTCCTCTGTCTCCCAAGTACAATCATTCTCATTCTCGCCCCACTGAACTTTGACTAATTTCACCGCCTTCCTTCGAAGCTGCTTCGTATCATTCCCAACAATACGCATAGGCCTGCGGTTCCCAACCGCCTCGGGTTCAACTTCGATATCATCCAACTGATCAGGTGAAATAGTCACATTTGGGTCGTATACAAACTTTTTTAACTGGGAAACATGAAATATGTTGTGAACTCCTGCCATCTTCTCTGGTAATTCAACTTTGTACGCCAAATTCCCAATTTGCTCAAGAACTGGGAATGGACCAACAAATCTTTGTGCTAACTTGCCTCTCCTACCAAATCGTATCATGCTCTTCAACGGAGAAATCTTAACAAACACCAAGTCGCCAATGGAGAACTTTAATTCTCTTCTCCTCTTATCAGCATAACTCTTCTGCCTATCTTGGGCAGCCTTCATTCGCTGTTGGATAATCTTAATCTTAGCTGAAGTTTCTCTTATCACATCGGGTCCAAGCACAAACTTCTCACCAGTTTCTACCCAACATGACGGTGAGTTGCACGATCCTCCGTACAAAGCTTCAAACAGAGCCATACCGATACTGGATTGATAACTATTATTATATGCAAACTCTACTAGATGCAAATGGTCATCCCATGATCCACCAAAATCCAATACACAGGCTCTCAAGAGGTCTTATAACACCCTATTCACCCTCTCTATTTGATCATCGGTTTGAGGATGATACGCGGTACTGAGATATAGTTCTAATCCTAACGCCTCTTGTAAGCTCTTCCAAAATCCACTAGTGAACAATGGATCTCGGTCACTCACAATGTCCTTGGGTATTCCTTGAAATCTCACTACCCACTTTATATACAGTTCCGCTAATTTAGCTGCCGTCCTGTTTGACTTGACGGGTATAAACCCTTGACGGGTATAAACCCTTGACGGGTATAAACCTTGCTCTCTTAGTCAATCGATCCACAATCACCCAAATGCTATCATGGCCCGATCTAGTCCTTAGTAACCCATCAATGAAATCCATTGACACTTGTTCCCATTTCCATTCTGGAATTTCTAATGGTTGTAGCAAACCACTAGGCTTCTTTTGCTCAGCTTTAACTAGCTGGCAATTCATGCATTTGGATATAAACCTCCCAATGTCTCTTTTCATCCCTTCCCAGTAGTAGGTCTTCTTCATGTCTCGATACATCTTGTTACCACCGGGGTGTATAGTCAGTTTTGAGTGATGACATTCTCTAAGCACTTCATCTCTCAATCCATTTACATTGGGTACAACTAGTCTTCCATTCTTTCTAAGCCATCCATCTCGATCAAGCCCATACTTGTTCATCTCTCCGTCAATTCCCATCTTTAACTTTGAGATGATTTCCAATAGGTTAGGATCGTTCCTTTAACTGGAACCAATCCACACAATCAAAGTGGGTCTAATCGTCAAACTTGCTAACATTTCTGGATCCAGTTCGCACTTTAGTCTGAAATCATACCCAGCGATGTACTCCAGTTGCTTCCATTCTAGAAACATAGCCCCTAAAATGGCATGTCTCCTACTCAATGCATCAGCTACCGCATTGCCCTTTCCTGGTGTGTATGCGATATCGAAATCATAGGAAGCTAAGAATTCTAACCACCTTTGTTGTCGGAGATTTAGATCCTTTTGAGAGAAAAGATACTTTAACGATTTATGATCGGTAAATGTTAGACCGAAATCTAGGCCTAACACCCAAATGCTATGTGAAAACCTCACAATCACAGATTAATGCAGAAAAAGCAGTAAAATAAGAGGAGACACACGAGATTTTTATAGTGGTTCGGCTCAATCCAAGCCTACGTCCACT
Organism: Allium sativum; assembly: GCA_030737875.1. Classification (NCBI taxonomy): domain Eukaryota; kingdom Viridiplantae; phylum Streptophyta; class Magnoliopsida; order Asparagales; family Amaryllidaceae; genus Allium; species Allium sativum. The sequence goes on along the minus strand of CM060919.1, from coordinate 558,348,406 downwards.
TTATAGTTTCTTAAATCCTAAGAAGCTATTACAATGTTGTTTGTTTGCAGTTTATACACGAAATCCTCGTGTTTACAATGAAGAAGAGGAGATTAAAGGGGAGATTATACACAAAATCCTCGTGTTGTAATGTGGAATTCGACTTCTAGGTTATGCAATAGCCTTGCGAAGAACCATAGTTGAAGCCATGGAGAGTTAGAGTTCAAAAAGTCCCCTGAAATAGCCATGTTGTGGTGTATTTATAGGCGTAGAGGAGCCTCTGGGTGACCTGGTTCGGATATGCCACGTGTCACGACCGGAGTTGATCTCGAGAAGTAGTGGAAGAAGTCCCTATGTTCGGGTTTTGCCAAGTGGAGGCAGATCCATGATACTAGGAGCGGTTACCCCTTAAGGAGCGGTCAAAACAGTTGTGTAGCAGCAGGTAAAGGGGGATCGGATCTGTTCTCCGATCCGAACAGGGGCGAAGCCTTCGAGCCGAGGACGTTGTGCCCTCCTGAATAACTGATATGAAGCGGGTCGGATTCTCCTTGTTCCGAACCGAGCCGTTATTTCCGACCCGAACCGAGTTGGTGTCCTCAATCTGGAGACTCCGTGTCCAATGCTTTGAAGGTGGAGCGGATCGGGAATCCCCCCTCCGATCCGATCTGTGCTGATGTGAATGCGAAGAGCAAGTGCCAAACTGTCCATTTTAAGGAAGCATCCGATCCGAACAGGCTTGTCCAATCCGATCCGAGGATGTATTCAATGCTGAATTCCAGGTTTCCGGTTCTGCATGCGTTCACGGAAACAGGCATAACTTTCAAACCGTAAGTCCGTTTTAGCCAAACGAAAGCTCAAACTGGAGCTAATTCAGAGGGCTACAAGAGTTACAAAACTCGGCTTCGTAATCATCGTTTTCGGGCCCAGAAAAGGTCATCTGTTAGGAGTTCCGGGCCTTTCTTTGTTTGTGATGCAATTTCGACCAAATCGATGCTTGTCTTCTGACGATGTTTCCAATACTCTAGTGTGTTGTTTATCAGAGTTTCCATATGTGACTGCTTTGACTAAAAAGCGGGTCAACATTCTGCCCCCCAGAACATATCTTGCTGGTTGAAGGAAGATGTGTTCTGGATAATCCAAGGCCACGCCGGGCCTGCCAGCTGCAAGTATAATCCATACATGCGAAGAAGAGAAAGCAAACAGGTATGTAAAAACCTAACAAAACCGATTACACTTTTGAGCATAAACCATGCTTGGGCGTTTGTTTGAGCATAAACCATACTCGAGGGATGTTCGAATCATCCTGCCAAAACCTGGCAAGGGACCTAACCTTCCGGGTACAAGCCATACCAGGAAGTTCAAACTGAGCATAAGCCATACTCGAGTTTTATTGAATTCCTTTGCCAAATCCTGACAAAACAATAAGCCGTTCCAGAGTACAATCCATACTTAAGAATCCTAGTGAGTACAATCCATACTCATGTCGCGATAGAGCTATGCTTGCCAAAACCTGACAAGACAGTCTGTCCCTAGGCATAATCCATGCCTAGGAGTCCAAGATAAGTATAAGCCATACTTTAGCTGAGATTGAGAATCCTGCCACAACCTGAAAAGACACTTAAATTTGCCAAACATAATCCATGCTCGGGAAGTCCTCCCTTATTCAATTCAAAGTACAAAACCAAAGCAAATCCTGATTGGTTTGTCATCGAGTCCAGAGCACGTTTTGGAGCTAAATCCTAACCCCGAACGTGTGTACTCCGATTTAGCCAATCGGAAAACCTAAAGAAAGCAAAGAAACATATCTTAAATCCTAAGAAATGCAGGAAATCCAGGCTGATCTCATCCAGATCAGTTGATGATGAGCCGATGGGAGCTCGTTCCAGGGTCATTCCCTCTCCGGGGAGCAGGTGGTGGCAGCGCGGGTGCAGGCGCTGTAGGCTGCTTCACATACTCGGGTAGCTCTCCACGTCTAACCTATTCCTCAATTAGATCTCGCAAGTGTCTACAGTCATTTGTGTCATGACCGTCCATATCGTGAAATATGCAATATTTCCCAGAATCGCGTTCTCTTTGTGATGGCTCCCTCCTGGGAGGCTTTGGATAGGAGACGTCACCGTTTGTGTTCACGTAGATGTCGGTTAGTGACGAATTGAGTTCTGTGTACTTTTCATATCTGGGCCCTCTCCCGGGCTGAGCGTTGCGGTCATTCTTGACGACAACTTTTCCTTTGCCTTTATCAGAATCAGACGGTTCTCCGTCTCTGAGCATGTTAACATCGAGAATTTTCTTTTCGGACGTTGCGTCTTCTTCACGCAAAAACCTGTCCGATTCAAGATAGAATTCGCTGAGATTCCTTGGTGGGTCTCGGTATAAAGATTTTTTGAACTCCGAGTTGTCCAGAACACCGGATACTGCCGCCATCAATACCATAGATGGCTCAGGTCGATCAACTGATGCTGCTGCAACATTGAACCTTTCCAAAAATGACCGCAGAGTTTCTTTGGGCCTCTGCTTAATTGTAGTTAGTGACATTACATTCTTGGGTCGAGCGATATGGACCCGAAACTGTTCAATAAAGCGAGCGACCAACATGTTCCAGCTGTTGATCCATTCAGATTCCAACTGCCGAAACCACATAGCAGCAATATCAGTCAATAAGAGAGGAAAGCATTTAGCCATGACGTTTTCCGACGCTGATTGAACTTCCATATGCCGTTTATAGCGCATTAGGTGCACGGTAGGATCTGCCCTGCCGTTGTAGGGTTCCAGTTGTGGAAGTTTGAATTCTGGAGGATTGCGGGAATTCCTCATTTCCTGTGTGAATGGATTATGATTGACATCATCCATGTCATTCTGATAAATGCGGCCTCTCGAAAGGCGTTCAATGAGATTGGCGAGCCGGTCGCCTTCAAAGAGCTGTTGCAAATTGCCTAGTTCGGAGCTGGTGCCCCCAGCGTTGAGTCCAGAAGAGTTCAGAGAGGTATAGGGAGCTTGGAAGGCCATCCGGTTCGGTTCGGAGGTGCCTCCTTGCTGTGGCTCAGAGAAGCAAGGGGGGTTATGGAGGGGTTCACAGTTCGGGTCGGATGTACCGATCCCATCAGGTTCTCCTGTTCCGAACCGGGGAGCTTGATGCTGAAGCTGTGTGGAATTACCGATCCGAACCGGTGCGGAGGTAGGTCGTGCTGGAACGAAGTCTTGATTTCCAGAAGGGAGGCTGCTGCCCCCAAGCTCATGTAAGGTGGCAGTTCGGATCGGATCCGAACCAATACGGTGAGGATTGCCCCCCCCATTTCCATCTGCGTTTGATTCAAGTTTTGACCCTCGGTTCGGATCGGATCCGAACCGATCCGGTTTGCAGCTGCTGCTGGGGCTATTTCCGTGCTATTTCCAGCGAGTTGTGTGTTGCCACTCGGCCTACCTTCCATCCGAGCGAAGAATTGGTCAATCATCTCCTGTTGTTTGCGGAGGAGATCATCTTGCCTAGCCATCTGAGTTCTCAATTCATCGAGAACGCCATCCATCTCTTCTCTGGTTAAGTATGCCGATGGATTTTCATGAGAGGAGGCTCCCTGACTCGCCTCGTTTCTCATGTCTTCATCCTCAGGACGAGGAAGCTTTCGTTTGGCCATTAGTCCAATAGCCAAAAAATCCGCTTCCTTTCAAGCTAGTAGAAGAAGTTGTATCGTGTGCCCCCTACCTGGCGCGCCAGAATGTTAGACCGAAATCTGGGCCTAACCCCCCAAATGCTATGTGAAAACCTCACAATCACAGATTAATGCAGAAAAAGCAGTAAAATAAGAGGAGACACACGAGATTTTTATAGTGGTTCGGCTCAATCCAAGCCTACGTCCACTTTATAGTTTCTTAAATCCTAAGAAGTTATTACAATGTTGTTTGTTTGCAGTTTATACACGAAATCCTCGTGTTTACAATGAAGAAGAGGAGATTAAAGGGGAGATTATACACGAAATCCTCGTGTTGTAATGTGGAATTCGACTTCTAGGTTATGCAATAGCCTTGCGAAGAACCATAGTTGAAGCCATGGAGAGTTAGAGTTCAAAAAGTCCCCTGAAATAGCCATGTTGTGTTGTATTTATAGGGGTAGAGGAGCCTCTGGGTGACCTGGTTCGGATATGCCACGTGTCACGACCGGAGTTGATCTCGAGAAGTAGTGGAAGAAGTCCCTATGTTCGGGTTTTGCCAAGTGGAGGCACATCCATGATAGTAGGAGCGGTTACCCCTTAAGAAGCGGTCAAAACAATTGTGTAGCAGCAGGTAAAGGGGGATCGGATCGGTTCTCCAATCCGAACAGGGGCGAAGCCTTCGAGCCGAGGACGTTGTGCCCTCCTGAATAACTGATATGAAGCGGGTCGGATTCTCCTTGTTCCGAACCGAGCCGTTATTTCCGACCCGAACCGAGTTGGTGTCCTCAATCTGGAGACTCTGTGTCCAATGCTTTGAAGGTGGAGCGGATCGAGAATCCCCCCTCCGATCCGATCCGTGCTGATGTGAATGCGAAGAGCAAGTGCCAAACTGTCCATTTTAAGGAAGCGTCCGATCCGAACAGGCTTGTCCGATCCGATCCGAGGATCTATTCAATGCTGAATTCCAAGTATCCGGTTCTGCATGCGTTCACGGAAACAGGCATAACTTTCAAACCCTAAGTCCGTTTAAGCCAAACGAAAGCTCAAACTGAAGCTAATTCAGAGGGCTACAATAGTTACAAAGCTTAGCTCCGTAATCGTTGTTTTCGGGCCCAGAAAAGGTCATCTGTTAGGAGTTCTGGGCCTTTCTTTGTTTGTGATGCAATTTCGACGAAATCGATGTTTGTCTTCTGACGATGTTTCCAATATTCTAGTGTGTTGTTTATCAGAGATTCCATATGTGACTGCTTTGACTAAAAAGCGGGTCAACATTCTGCCCCCCATAACATATCTTGCTGGTTGAAGGAAGATGGGTTCTGGATAATCCAAGGCCACGCCGGGCCTGCCAGCTGCAAGTATAATCCATACCTGCGAAGAAGAGAAAGCAAACAGGTATGTAAAAACCTAACAAAACCGATTACACTTTTGAGCATAAACCATGCTTGGGCGTTTGTTTGAGCATAAACCATACTCGAGGGATGTTCGAATCATCCTGCCAAAACCTGACAAGGGACCTAACCTTCCGGGTACAAGCCATACCAGGAAGTTCAAACTGAGCATAAGCCATACTCGAGTTTTATTGAATTCCTTTGCCAAATCCTGACAAAACAATAAGCCGTTACAGAGTACAATCCATACTTAAGAATCCTAGTGAGTACAATCCATATTCATGTCGCGATAGAGCTATGCTTGCCAAAGCCTGACAAGACAGTCTGTCCCTAGGCATAATCCATGCCTAGGAGTTCGAGAAAAGTATAAGCCATACTTTAGCTGAGATTGAGAATCCTGCCACAACCTGACAAGACACTTAAATTTGCCAAACATAATCCATGCTCGGGAAGTCCTCCCTTATTCAATTCAAAGTACAAAACCAAAGCAAATCCTGATTGGTTTGTCATCGAGTCCAGAGCACGTTTTGGAGCTAAATCCTAACCCCGAACGTGTGTACTCCGATTTAGCCAATCGGAAAACCTAAAGAAAGCAAAGAAACATATCTTAAATCCTAAGAAATGCAGGAAATCCAGGCTGATCTCATCCACATCAGTTGATGATGAGCCGATGGGAGCTCGTTCCAAGGTCATTCCCTCTCCGGGGAGCAGGTGGTGGTAGCGCGGGTGCAGGCGCTGTAGGCTGCTTCACATACTCGGGTAGCTCTCCAAGTCTAACCCATTCCTCAATCAGATCTCGCAAGTGTCTACAGTCATTTGTGTCATGACCGTCCATATCGTGAAATATGCAATATTTCCCAGAATCGCGTTCTCTTTGCGATGGCTCCCTCCTGGGAGGCTTTGGATAGGAGACGTCACCGTTTGTGTTCACGTAGATGTCGGTTAGTGACAAATTGAGTTCTGTGTACTTTTCATATCTGGGCCCTCTCCGGGGCTGAGCGTTGCGGTCATTCTTGACGGCAGCTTTTCCTTTGCCTTTATCAGAATCAGACAGTTCTCCGTCTCTGAGCATGTTAACATCGAGAATTTTCTTTTCGGACGTTGCGTCTTCTTCACACAAAAACCTGTCCGATTCAAGATAGAATTCGCTGAGATTCCTTGGTGGGTCTTGGTATAAAGATTTTTTGAACTCCAAGTTGTCCAGAACACCGGATACTGCCGCCATCAATACCATAGATGGCTCAGGTCGATCAACTGATGCTGCTGCAACATTGAACCTTTCCAAAAATGACCGCAGAGTTTCTTTGGGCCTCTGCTTAATTGTAGTTAGTGACATTACATTCTTGGGTCGAGCGATATGGACCCGAAACTGTTCAATAAAGCGGGCGACCAACATGTTCCAACTGTTGATCGATTCAGATTCTAGCTGCCGAAACCACATAGCAGCAATATCAGTCAAAAAGAGAGGAAAGCATTTATCCATGACGTTTTCCGACGCCGATTGAACTTCCATATGCCGTTTATAGCGCATTAGGTGCACGGTAGGATCTGCCCTGCCGTTGTAGGGTTCCAGTTGTGGAAGTTTGAAATCTGGAGGATTGCGGGAATTCCTGATTTCCTGTGTGAATGGATTATGATTGACATCATCCATGTCATTCTGATAAATGCGGCCTCTCGAAAGGCGTACAATGAGATTGGCGAGCCGGTCGCCTTCAAAGAGCTGTTGCAAGTTGCCTAGTTCGGAGCTGGTGCCCCCAGCGTTGAGTCCAGAAGAGTTCAGAGAGGTATAGGGAGCTTGGAAGGCCATCCGGTTCGGTTCGGAGGTGCCTCCTTGCTGTGGCTCGGAGAAGCGAGGGGGTTATGGAGGGGTTCACGGTTCGGGTCGGATGTACCGATCCGATCAGGGTCTCTTGTTCCGAACCGGGGAGCTTGATTCTGAAGCTGTGTGGAATTACCGATCCGAACCGGTGCGGAGGTAGGTCGTGCTGGAACGAAGTCTTGATTTCCAGAAGGGAGGCTGCTGCCCCCAAGCTCATGTAAGGTGGCAGTTCGGATCGGATCCGAACCGATCCGGTGAGGATTGCCCCCCATTTCCATCTGCGTTTGATTCAAGTTTTGGCCCTCGGTTCGGATCGGATCCGAACCGATCCGGTTTGCAGCTGCTGCTGGGGCTATTTCCATGCTATTTCCAGCGAGTTGTGTGTTGCCACTCGGCCTACCTTCCATCCGAGCGAAGAATTGGTCGATCAACTCCTGTTGTTTGCGGAGGAGATCATCTTGCCAAGCCATCTGGGTTCTCAATTCATCGAGAACGCCATCCATCTCTTCTCTGGTTAAGTATCCCGATGTATTTTCATGAGAGGAGGCTCCCTGACTCGCCTCGTTTCTCATGTCTTCATCCTCAGGACGGGGAAGCTTTCGTTCGGCCATTAGTCCAATAGCCAAAAAATCCGCTTCCTTTCAAGCTAGTAGAAGAAGTTGTATCGTGTGCCCCCTACCTGGCGCGCTAGAATGTTAGACCGAAATCTGGGCCTAACACCCAAATGCTATGTGAAAACCTCACAATCACAGATTAATGCAGAAAAAGCAGTAAAATAAGAGGAGACACACAAGATTTTTATAGTGGTTCGGCTCAATCCAAGCCTACGTCCACTTTATAGTTTCTTAAATCCTAAGAAGTTATTACAATGTTGTTTGTTTGCAGTTTATACACGAAATCCTCGTGTTTACAAAGAAGAAGAGGAGATTAAAGGGGAGATTATGCACGAAATCCTCGTGTTGTAATGTGGAATTCGATTTCTGGATTATGCAATAGCCTTGCGAAGAACCATAGTTGAAGCCATGGAGAGTTAGAGTTCAAAAAGTCCCCTGAAATAGCCATGTTGTGGTGTATTTATAGGCGTAGAGGAGCCTCTGGGTGACCTGGTTCGGATATGCCACGTGTCACGACCGGAGTTGATCTCGAGAAGTAGTGGAAGAAGTCCCTATGTTCGGGTTTTGACAAGTGGAGGCAGATCCATGATAGTACGAGCGGTTACCCCTTAAGAAGCGGTTAAAACAGTTGTGTAGCAGCAGGTAAAGGGGGATCGGATCGGTTCTCCGATCCGAACAGGGGCGAAGCCTTCGAGCCGAGGACGTTGTGCCCTCCTGAATAACTGATATGAAGCGGGTCGGATTCTCCTTGTTCCGAACCGAGCCGTTATTTCCAACCCGAACCGAGTTGGTGTCCTCAATCTGGAGACTCCATGTCCAATGCTTTGAAGGTGGAGCGGATCGGGAATCCCCCCTCCGATCTGATCCGTGCTGATGTGAATGCGAAGATCAAGTGCCAAACTGTCCATTTTAAGGAAGCGTCCGATCCGAACAGGCTTGTCCGATCCGATCCGAGGATCTATTCAATGCTGAATTCCAGGTTTCCGGTTCTGCATGCGTTCACAGAAACAGGCATAACTTTCAAACCGTAAGTCCGTTTTAGCCAAACGAAAGCTCAAACTGAAGCTAATTCAGAGGGATACAAGAGTCACAAATCTCAGCTCCATAATCACTATTTTCGGGCCCAGAAAAGGTCATCTGTTAGGAGTTCCGGGCCTTTCTTTGTTTGTGATGCAATTTCGACCAAATCGATGCTTGTCTTCTGACGATGTTTCCAATACTCTAGTGTGTTGTTTATCAGAGATTCCATATGTAACTTCTTTGACTAAAAAGAGGGTCAACATTCTGCCCCCCAGAACATATCTTGCTGGTTGAAGGAAGATGTGTTCTGGATAATCCAAGGCCACGCCGGGCCTGCCAGATGCAAGTATAATCCATACCTGCGAAGAAGAGAAAGCAAACAGGTATGTAAAAACCTAACAAAACCGATTACACTTTTGAGTATAAACCATGCTTGGGCGTTTGTTTGAGCATAAACCATACTCGAGGGATGTTCGAATCATCCTGCCAAAACCTGGCAAGGGACCTAACCTTCCGGGTACAAGCCATACTAGGAAGTTCAAACTGAGCATAAGCCATACTCGAGTTTTATTGAATTCCTTTGCCAAATCCTGACAAAACAATAAGCCGTTCCAGAGTACAATCCATACTTAAGAATCCTAGTGAGTACAATCCATACTCATGTCGCGATAGAGCTATGCTTGCCAAAACCTGACAAGACAGTCTGTCCCTAGGAATAATCCATGCCTAGGAGTCCGAGATAAGTATAAGCCATACTTTAGCTGAGATTGAGAATCCTGCCACAACCTGACAAGACACTTAAATTTGCCAAACATAATCCATGCTCGGGAAGTCCTCCCTTATTCAATTCAAAGTACAAAACCAAAGCAAATCCTGATTGGTTTGTCATCGAGTCTAGAGCACGTTTTGGAGCTAAATCCTAACCCCGAACGTGTGTACTCCGATTTAGCCAATCGGAAAACCTAAAGAAAGCAAAGAAACATATCTTAAATCCTAAGAAATGCAGGAAATCCAGGCTGATCTCATCCAGATCACTTGATGATGAGCCGATGGGAGCTCGTTCCAGGGTCATTCCCTCTCCGGGGAGCAGGTGGTGGCAGCGCGGGTGCAGGCGCTGTAGGCTGCTTCACATACTCGGGTAGCTCTCCAAGTCTAACACATTCCTCAATCAGATCTCGCAAGTGTCTATAGTCATTTGTGTCATGACCGTCCATATCGTGAAATATGCAATATTTCCCAGAATCGCGTTCTCTTTGCGATGGCTCCCTCCTGGGAGGCTTTGGATAGGAGACGTCACCGTTTGTGTTCACGTAGATGTCGGTTAGTGACGAATTGAGTTCTGTGTACTTTTCATATCTGGGCCCTCTACGGGGCTGAGCGTTGCGGTCATTCTTGACGGCAGCTTTTCCTTTGCCTTTATCAGAATCAGACGGTTCTCCGTCTCTGAGCATGTTAACATTGAGAATTTTCTTTTCGGACGTTGCGTCTTCTTCACGCAAAAACCTGTCCGATTCAAGATAGAATTCGCTGAGATTCCTTGGTGGGTCTCGGTATAAAGATTTTTTGAACTCCGAGTTGTCCAGAACACCGGATATTGCCGCCATCAATACCATAGATGGCTCAGGTCGATCAACTGATGCTGTTGCAACATTGAACCTTTCCAAAAATGACCGCAGAGTTTCTTTGGGCCTCTGCTTAATTGTAGTTAGTGACATTACATTCTTGGGTCGTGCGATATGGACCCAAAACTGTTCAATAAAGCGAGCGAACAACATGTTCCAGCTGTTGATCGATTCAGATTCCAGCTGCCGAAACCACATAGCAGCAATATCAGTCAAAAAGAGAGGAAAACATTTAGCCATGACGCTTTCCGACGCCGATTGAACTTCCATATGTCGTTTATAGCGCATTAGGTGCACGGTAGGATCTGCCCTGCCGTTGTAGGGTTCCAGTTGTGGAAGTTTGAAATCTGGAAGATTGCGGGAATTCCTGATTTCCTGTGTGAATGGATTATGATTGACTTCATCCATTGAATTCTGATAAATGCGGCCTCTCGAAAGGCGTTCAATGAGATTGGCGAGCCGGTCGCCTTCAAAGAGCTGTTGCAAGTTGCCTAGTTCGGAGCTGGTGCCCCCAGCGTTGAGTCCAGAAGAGTTCAGAGAGGTACAGGGAGCTTGGAAGGCCATCCGGTTCGGTTCGGAGGTGCCTCCTTGCTGCGGCTCGGAGAAGCGAGGGGGGTTATGGAGGGGTTCACGGTTCGGGTCGGATGTACCGATCCGATCAGGTTCTCTTGTTCCGAACCGGGGAGCTTTATGCTGAAGCTGTGTGGAATTACCGATCCGAACCGGTGCGGAGGTAGGTCGTGCTGGAACGAAGTCTTGATTTCCATAAGGGAGGCTGCTGCCCCCAAGCTCATGTAAGGTGGCAGTTCGGATCGGATCCGAACCGATCCGGTGAGGATTTCCCCCCATTTCCATCTGCGTTTGATTCAAGTTTTGGCCCTCGGTTCGGATCGGATCCGAACCGATCCGGTTTGCAGCTGCTGCTGGGGCTATTTCCGTGCTATTTCCAGCGAGTTGTGTGTTGCCACTCGGCCTACCTTCCATCCGAGCGAAGAATTGGTCGATCATCTCCTATTGTTTGCGGAGGAGATCATCTTGCCTAGCCATCTGGGTTTTCAATTCATCGAGAACGCCATCCATCTCTTCTCTGGTTAAGTATGCCGATGGATTTTCATGAGAGGAGGCTCCCTGACTCGCCTCGTTTCTCATGTCTTCATCCTCAGGACGGGGAAGCTTTCGTTTGTCCATTAGTCCAATAGCCAAAAAATCCGCTTCCTTTCAAGCTAGTAGAAGAAGTTGTATCGTGTGCCCCCTACCTGGCGCGCCAGAATGTTAGACCGAAATCTGGGCCTAACACCCAAATGCTATGTGAAAACCTCACAATCACAGATTAATGCAGAAAAAGCAGTAAAATAAGAGGAGACACACGAGATTTTTATAGTGGTTCGGCTCAATCCAAGCCTACGTCCACTTTATAGTTTCTTAAATCCTAAGAAGTTATTACAATGTTGTTTGTTTGCAGTTTATACACGAAGTCGTCGTGTTTACAATGAAGAAGAGGGGATTAAAGGGGAGATTATACATGAAATCCTCGTGTTGTAATGTGAAATTCGACTTCTAGGTTATGCAATAGCCTTGCGAAGAACCATAGTTGAAGCCATGGAGAGTTAGAGTTCAAAAAGTCCCCTGAAATAGCCATGTTGTGGTGTATTTATAGGCGTAGAGGAGCCTCTGGGTGACCTGGTTCGGATATGCCATGTGTCACGACCGGAGTTGATCTCGAGAAGTAGTGGAAGAAGTCCCTATGTTCGGGTTTTGCCAAGTGGAGGCAGATCCATGATAGTAGGACCGGTTACCCCTTAAGAAGCGGTCAAAACAGTTGTGTAGCAGCAGGTAAAGGGGGATCGGATCGGCTCTCCGATCCGAACAGGGGCGAAGCCTTCGAGCCGAGGACGTTGTGCCCTCCTGAATAACTGATATGATGCTGGTCGGATTCTCTTTGTTCCGAACCGAGCCGTTATTTCCGACCCAAACCGAGTTGGTGTCCTCAATCTGGAGACTCCGTGTCCAATGCTTTGAAGGTGGAGCGGATCGGGAATCCCCCCTCCGATCTGATCCGTGCTGATGTGAATGCGAAGAGCAAGTGCCAAACTATCCATTTTAAGGAAGCGTCCGATCCGAACAGGCTTGTCCGATCCGATCCGAGGATCTATTCAATGCTGAATTCCAGGTTTCCGGTTCTGCATGCGTTCACGGAAACAGGCATAACTTTCAAACCGTAAGTCCGTTTTAGCCAAACGAAAGCTCAAACTGAAGCTAATTCAGAGGGCTACAAGAATTACAATGCTCAGCTACGTAATCGCTGTTTTCGGGCCCAGAAAAGGTCATCTGTTAGGAGTTCTGGGCCTTTCTTTGTTTGTGATGCAATTTCGACCAAATCGATGCTTGTCTTCTGACGATGTTTCCAATACTCTAGTGTGTTGTTTATCAGAGATTCCATATGTGACCGCTTTGACTAAAAAGCGGGTCAACATTCTGCCCCCCAGAACATATCTTGCTGGTTGAAGGAAGATGTGTTCTGGATAATCCAAGGCCACGCCGGGCCTGCCAGCTGCAAGTATAATCCATACCTGCGAAGAAGAGAAAGCAAACAGGTATGTAAAAACCTAACAAAACCGATTACACTTTTGAGCATAAACCATGCTTGGGCGTTTGTTAGAGCATAAACCATACTCGAGGGATGTTCGAATCATCCTGCCAAAACCTGGCAAGGGACCTAACCTTCCGGGTACAAGCCATACCAAGAAGTTCAAACTGAGCATAAGCCATACTCGAGTTTTATTGAATTCCTTTGACAAATCCTGACAAAACAATAAGCCGTTCCAGAGTACAATCCATACTTAAGAATCCTAGTGAGTACAATCCATACTCATGTCGAGATAGAGCTATGCTTGCCAAAACCTGACAAGACAGTCTGTCCCTAGGCATAATCCATGCCTAGGAGTCCGAGATAAGTATAAGCCATACTTTAGCTGAGATTGAGAATCCTGCCACAACCTGACAAGTCACTTAAATTTGCCAAACATAATCCATGCTCGGGAAGTCCTCCCTTATTCAATTCAAAGTACAAAACCAAAGCAAATCCTGATTGGTTTGTCATCGAGTCCAGAGCACGTTTTGGAGCTAAATCCTAACCCCGAACGTGTGTACTCCGATTTAGCCAATCGGAAAACCTAAAGAAAGCAAAGAAACATATCTTAAATCCTAATAAATGCAGGAAATCCAGGCTGATCTCATTCAGATCAATTGATGATGAGCCGATGGGAGCTCGTTCCAGGGTCATTCCCTCTCCGGGGAGCAGGTGGTGGCAGCGCGGGTGCAGGCACTGTAGACTGCTTCACATACTCGGGTAGCTCTCCAAGTCTAACCCATTCCTCAATCAGATCTCGCAAGTGTCTACAGTCATTTGTGTCATGACCGTCCATATCGTGAAATATGCAATATTTCCCAGAATCGCGTTCTCTTTGCGATGGCTCCCTCCTGGGAGGCTTTGGATAGGAGACGTCACCGTTTGTGTTCTTGTAGATGTCGGTTAGTGACGAATTGAGTTCTGTGTACTTTTCATATCTGGGCCCTCTCCGGGGCTGAGCGTTGCGGTCATTCTTGACGGCAGCTTTTCCTTTGCCTTTATCAGAATCAGACGGTTCTCCGTCTCTGAGCATGTTAACATCGAGAATTTTCTTTTCGGACGTTGCGTCTTCTTCACGCAAAAACCTGTCCGATTCAAGATAGAATTCGCTGAGATTCCTTGGTGGGTCTCGGTATAAAGATTTTTTGAACTTCGAGTTGTCCAGAACACCGGATACTGCCGCCATCAATACCATAGATGGCTCAGGTCGATCAACTGATGCTGCTGCAACATTGAACCTTTCCAAAAATGACCGCAGAGTTTCTTTGGGCCTCTGCTTAATTGTAGTTAGTGACATTACATTCTTGGGTCGAGCGATATGGACCCGAAACTGTTCAATAAAGCGAGCGACCAACATGTTCCAACTGTTGATCGATTCAGATTCCAGCTGCCGAAACCACATAGCAGCAATATCAGTCAAAAAGAGAGGAAAGCATTTAGCCATGACGTTTTCCAACGCCGATTGAACTTCCATATGCCGTTTATAGCGCATTAGGTGCACGGTAGGATCTGCCCTGCCGTTGTAGGGTTCTAGTTGTGGAAGTTTGAAATCTGGAGGATTGCGGGAATTCCTGATTTCCTGTGTGAATGAATTATGATTGACATCATCCATGTCATTCTGATAAATGTGGCCTCTCGAAAGGCGTTCAATGAGATTGGCAAGCCGGTCGCCTTCAAAGAGCTGTTGCAAGTTGCCTAGTTCGTAGTTGGTGCCCCCAGCGTTGAGTCCAGAAGAGTTCAGAGAGGTATAGGGAGCTTGGAAGGCCATCCGGTTCGGTTCGGAGGTGCCTCCTTGCTGCGGCTCGGAGAAGCGAGGGGGTTATGGAGGGGTTCACGGTTCGGGTCGGATGTACCGATCCGATCAAGTTCTCCTGTTCCGAACCGGGGAGCTTGATGCTGAAGCTGTGTGGAATTACCGATCCGAACCGGTGCGGAGGTAGGTCGTGCTGGAACGAAGTCTTGATTTCCATAAGGGAGGCTGCTGCCCCCAAGCTCATGTAAGGTGGCAGTTCGGATCGGATCCGAACCGATCCGGTGAGGGTTGCCCCCCATTTCCATTTGCGTTTGATTCAAGTTTTGGCCCTCGGTTCGGATCGGATCTGATCCTGTTTGCAGCTACTGCTGGGGCTATTTCCGTGCTATTTCCAGCGAGTTGTGTGTTGCCACTCGGCCTACCTTCAATCCGAGCGAAGAATTGGTCGATCATCTCCTGTTGTTTGCGGAGGAGATCATCTTACCTAGCCATCTGGGTTCTCAATTCATCGAGAACGCCATCCATCTCTTCTCTGGTTAAGTATGCCGATGGATTTTCATGAGAGGAGGCTACCTGACTCGCCTCGTTTCTCATGTCTTCATCCTCAGGACGGGGAAGCTTTCGTTTGGCCATTAGTCCAATAGCCAAAAAATCCGCTTCCTTTCAAGCTAGTAGAAGAAGTTGTATCGTGTGCCCCCTACCTGGCGCGCCAGAATGTTAGAACGAAATCTGGACCTAACACCCAAATGCTATGCGAAAACCTCACAATCACAGATTAATGCAGAAAAAGCAGTAAAATAAGAGGAGACACATGAAATTTTTATAGTGGTTCGGCTCAATCCAAGCCTACGTCCAATTTATAGTTTCTTAAATCCTAAGAAGTTATTACAATGTTGTTTGTTTGCAGTTTATACACGAAATCCTCGTGTTTACCATGAAGAAGAGGAGATTAAAGGGGAGATTATACACGAAATCCTCGTGTTGTAATGTGGAATTCGACTTCTAGGTTATGCAATAGCCTTGCGAAGAACCATAGTTGAAGCCATGGAGAGTTAGAGTTCAAAAAGTCCCCTGAAATAGCCATGTTGTGGTGTATTTATAGGCGTAGAGGAGCCTCTGGGTGACCTGGTTCGGATATGCCACGTGTCACGACCGGAGTTGATCTCGACAAGTAGTGGAAGAAGTCCCTATGTTCGGGTTTTGCCAAGTGGAGGCAGATCCATGATAGTAGGAGCGGTTACCCCTTAAGAAGCGTTCAAAACAGTTGTGTAGTAGCAGGTAAAGGGGGATCGGATCGATTCTCCGATCCGAACAGGGGCGAAGCCTTCGAGCCGAGGACGTTGTGCCCTCCTGAATAACCGATATGAAGCGGGTCGGATTCTCCTTGTTCCGAACCGAGCCGTTATTTCCGACCCGAACCGAGTTGGTGTCCTCAATCTGGAGACTCCGTGTCCAATGCTTTGAAGGTGGAGCGGATCGGGAATCCCCCCTCCGATCCGATCCGTGCTGATGTGAATGCGAAGAGCAAGTGCCAAACTGTCCATTTTAAGGAAGCGTCCGATCCGAACATGCTTGTCCGATCCGATCCGAGGATCTATTCAATGCTGAATTCCAGGTTTCCGGTTCTGCATGCGTTCACGGAAACAGGCATAACTTTCAAACCGTAAGTCCGTTTTCAAACTAAAGCTAATTCAGAGGGCTACAAGAGTTACAAAGCTCAGCTCCGTAATCACTGTTTTCGGGCCCAGAAATGGTCATCTGTTAGGAGTTCCGGGCCTTTCTTTGTTTGTGATGCAATTTCGACCAAATCAATGCTTGTCTTCTGACGATTTTTCCAATACTCTAGTGTGTTGTTTATCAGAGATTCCATATGTGACCGCTTTGACTAAAAAGCGGGTCAACATTCTGCCCCCTAGAACATATCTTGCTGGTTGAAGGAAGATGTGTTCTGGATAATCCAAGGCCACGCCGGGCCTGCCAGCTGCAAGTATAATCCATACCTGCGAAGAAGAGAAAGCAAACAGGTATGTAAAAACCTAACAAAACCGATTACACTTTTGAGCATAAACCATGCTTGGGCGTTTGTTTGAGCATAAACCATACTCGAGGGATGTTCGAATCATCCTGCCAAAACCTGGCAAGGGACCTAACCTTCCGGGTACAAGCCATACCAGGAAGTTCAAACTGAGCATAAGCCATACTCGAGTTTTATTGAATTCCTTTGCCAAATCCTGACAAAACAATAAGCCGTTCCAGAGTACAATCCATACTTAAGAATCCTAGTGAGTACAATCCATACTCATGTCGCGATAGAGCTATGCTTGCCAAAACCTGACAAGACAGTCTGTCCCTAGGCATAATCCATGCCTAGGAGTCCGAGATAAGTATAAGCCATACTTTAGCTGAGATTGAGAATCCTTCCACAACCTAACAAGACACTTAAATTTGCCAAACATAATCCATGCTCGGGAAGTCCTCCCTTATTCAATTCAAAGTACAAAACCAAAGCAAATCCTGATTGGTTTGTCATCGAGTCCAGAGCACGTTTTGGAGCTAAATCCTAACCCCGAACGTGTGTACTCCGATTTAGCCAATCGGAAAACCTAAAGAAAGCAAAGAAACATATCTTAAATCCTAAGAAATGCAGGAAATCCAGGCTGATCTCATCCAGATCTGTTGATGATGAGCCGATGGGAGCTCGTTCCAGGGTCATTCCCTCTCCGGGGAGCAGGTGGTGGCAGCGCGGGTGCAGGCGCTGTAGGCTGCTTCACATACTAGGGTAGCTCTCCAAGTCTAACCCATTCCTCAATCAGATCTCGCAAGTGTCTACAGTCATTTGTGTCATGACCGTCCATATCGTGAAATATGCAATATTTCCCAGAATCGCATTCTCTTTGCGATGGCTCCCTTCTGGGAGGCTTTGGATAGGAGACGTCACCGTTTGTGTTCACGTAGATGTCGGTTAGACGAATTGAGTTCTGTGTACTTTTCATATCTGGGCCCTCTCCGGGGCTGAGCGTTGCGGTCATTCTTGACGGCAACTTTTCCTTTGCCTTTATCAGAATCAGACGGTTCTCCGTCTCTGAGCATGTTAACATCGAGAATTTTCTTTTCGGACGTTGCGTCTTCTTCACGCAAAAACCTGTCCGATTCAAGATAGAATTCGCTGAGATTCCTTGGTGGGTCTCGGTATAAAGATTTTTTGAACTCCGAGTTGTCCAGAACACCGTATACTGCCGCCATCAATACCATTGATGGCTCAGGTCGATCAACTGATGCTGCTGCAACATTGAACCTTTCCAAAAATGACCGCAGAGTTTCTTTGGGCCTCTGCTTAATTGTAGTTAGTGACATTACATTCTTGGGTCGAGCGATATGGACCCGAAACTGTTCAATAAAGCGAGCGATCAACATGTTCCAGCTGTTGATCGATTCAGATTCCAGCTGCCGAAACGACATAGCAGCAATATCAGTCAAAAAGAGAGGAAAGCATTTAGCCATGACGTTTTCCGACGCCGATTGAACTTCCATATGTCGTTTATAGCGCATTAGGTGCACGGTAGGATCTGCCCGGCCGTTGTAGGGTTCCAGTTGTGGAAGTTTGAAATATGGAGGATTGCGGGAATTCCTGATTTCCTATGTGAATGGATTATGATTGACATCAACCATGTCATTCTGATAAATGCGGCCTCTCGAAAGGCGTTCAATGAGATTGGCGAGCCAGTCGCCTTCAAAGAGCTGTTGCAAGTTGCCTAGTTCAGAGCTGGTGCCCCCAGCGTTGAGTCCAGAAGATTTCAGAGAGGTATAGGGAGCTTGAAAGGCCATCCGGTTCGGTTCGGAGGTGCCTCCTTGCTACGGCTCGGAGAAGCGAGGGGGGTTATGGAGGGGTTCACGGTTCGGGTCGGATGTACCGATCCGATCAGGTTCTCCTATTCCGAACCGGGGAGCTTGATGCTGAAGCTGTGTGGAATTACCGATCCGAACCAGTGCGGAGGTAGGTCGTGCTGGAACGAAGTCTTGATTTCCAGAAGGGAGGTTGCTGCCCCCAAGCTCATGTAAGGTGGCAGTTCGGATCGGATCCGAACCGATCCGGTGAGGATTGCCCCCCATTTCCATCTGCGTTTGATTCAAGTTTTGGCCCTCGGTTCGAATCGGATCCGAAACGATCCGGTTTGCAGCTGCTGCTGGGGCTATTTCTGTGCTATTTCCAGCGAGTTGTGTGTTGCCACTCGGCCTACCTTCCATCCGAGCGAAGAATTGGTCGATCATCTCCTGTTGTTTGCGGAGGAGATCATCTTGCCTAGCCATCTGGGTTCTCAATTCATCGAGAACGCCATCCATCTCTTCTCTGGTTAAGTATGCCGATGAATTTTCATGAGAGGAGGCTCCCTGACTCGCCTCGTTTCTCATGTCTTCATCCTCAGGACGGGGAAGCTTTCGATTGGCCATTAGTCCAATAGCCAAAAAATCCGCTTCCTTTCAAGCTAGTAGAAGAAGTTGTATCGTGTGCCCCCTACCTGGCGCGCCAGAATGTTAGACCGAAATCTGGGCCTAACACCCAAATGCTATGTGAAAACCTCACAATCACAGATTAATGCAGAAAAAGCAGTAAAATAAGAGGAGACACACGAGATTTTTATAGTGGTTCGGCTCAATCCAAGCCTGCGTCCACTTTATAGTTTCTTAAATCCTAAGAAGTTATTACAATGTTGTTTGTTTGCAGTTTGTACACGAAATCCTCGTGTTTACAATGAAGAAGAGGAGATTAAAGGGGAGAATATACACGAAATCCTCGTGTTGTAATGTGGAATTCGACTTCTAGGTTATGCAATAGCCTTGCGAAGAACCATAGTTGAAGCCATGGAGAGTTAGAGTTCAAAAAGTCCCCTGAAATAGCCATGTTATGGTGTATTTATAGGCGCAGAGGAGCCTCTGGGTGACCTGGTTCGGATAAGCCACGTGTCACAACCGGAGTTGATCTCGAGAAGTAGTGGAAGAAGTCCCTATGTTCGGGTTTTGCCTAGTGGAGGCAGATCCATGATAGTAGGAGCGGTTACCCCTTAAGAAGCGGTTAAAACAGTTGTGTAGCAGCAAGTAAAGGGGGATCGGATCGGTTCTCCGATCCGAACAGGGGCGAAGCCTTCGAGCCGAGGACGTTGTGCCCTCCTGAATAACTGATATGAAGCGGGTCGGATTCTCCTTGTTCCGAACCGAGCCGTTATTTCCGACCCGAACCGAGTTGGTGTCCTCAATCTGGAGACTCCGTGTCCTATGCTTTAAAGGTGGAGCGGATCGGGAATCCCCCCTCCGATCTGATCCGTGCTGATGTGAATGCGAAGAGCAAGTGCCAAACTGTCCATTTTAAGGAAGCGTCCGATCCGAACAGGCTTGTCTGATCCGATCCGAGGATCTATTCAATGCTGAATTCCAGGTTTCCGGTTCTGCATGAGTTCACGGAAACAGGCATAACTTTCAAACCGTAAATCCGTTTTAGCCAAACGAAAGTTCAAACTGAAGCTAATTCAGAGGGCTTCAAGAGTTACAAAGCTCAGCTCCGTAATCGCTGTTTTCGGGCCCAGAAAAGGTCATCTGTTAGGAGTTCCGAGCCTTTCTTTGTTTGTGATGCAATTTCGACCAAATCGATGCTTGTCTTCTGACGATGTTTCCAATACTCTAGTGTGTTGTTTATCAGAGATTCCATATGTGACTGCTTTGACTAAAAAGCGGGTCAACATTCTGCCCCCTAGAACATATCTTGCTGGTTGAAGGAAGATGTGTTCTGGATAATCCAAGGCCACGCCGGGCCTGCCAGCTGCAAGTATAATCCATACCTGCGAAGAAGAGAAAGCAAACAGGTATGTAAAACCCTAACAAAACCGATTACACTTTTGAGCATAAACCATGCTTGGGCGTTTGTTTGAGCATAAACCATACTCGAGGGATGTTCGAATCATCCTGCCAAAACCTGGCAAGGGACCTAACCTTCCGGGTACAAGCCATACCAGGAAGTTCAAACTGAGCATAAGCCATAATCGAGTTTTATTGAATTACTTTACCAAATCCTAACAAAACAATAAGCCGTTCCAGAGTACAATCCATACTTAAGAATCCTAGTGAGTACAATCCATACTCATGTCGCGATAGAGCTATGCTTGCCAAAACCTGACAAGACAGTCTGTCCCTAGGCATAATCCATGCCTAGGAGTCCGAGATAAGTATAAGCCATACTTTAGCTGAGATAGAGAATCCTACCACAACCTGACAAGACACTTAAATTTGCCAAACATAATCCATGCTCGGGAAGTCCTCCCTTATTCAATTCAAAGTACAAAACCAAAGCAAATCCTGATTGGTTTGTCATCGAGTCCAGAGCACGTTTTGGAGCTAAATCCTAACCCCGAACGTGTGTACTCCGATTTAGCCAATCGGAAAACCTAAAGAAATCAAAGAAACATATCTTAAATCCTAAGAAATGCAGGAAATCCAGGCTGATCTCATCCAGATCAGTTGATGATGAGCCGATGGGAGCTCGTTCTAGGGTCATTCCCTCTCCAGGGAGCAGGTGGTGGCAGCGCGGGTGCAGGCGCTGTAGGCTGCTTCACATACTCGGGTAGCTCTCCAAGTCTAACCCATTCCTCAATCAGATATCGCAAGTGTCTACAGTCATTTGTGTCATGACCGTTCATATCGTGAAATATGCAATATTTCCCAGAACCGCGTTCTCTTTGCGATGGCTCCCTCTTGGGAGGCTTTGGATAGGAGACGTCACCGGTTGTGTTCACGTAGATGTCGGTTAGTGACGAATTGAGTTCTGTGTACTTTTCATATCTGGGCCCTCTCCGGGGCTGAGCGTTGCGGTCATTCTTGACGGCAGCTTTTCCTTTGCCTTTATCAGAATCAGACGGTTCTCCGTCTCGGAGCATGTTAACATCGAGAATTTTCTTTTCGGACGTTGCTTCTTCTTCACGCAAAAACCTGTCCGATTCAAGATAGAATTCGCTGAGATTCCTTGGTGGGTCTCGGTATAAAGATTTTTTGAACTCCGAGTTGTCCAGAACACCGGATACTGCCGCCATCAATACCATAGATGGCTCAGGTCGATCAACTGATGCTGCTGCAACATTGAACCTTTCCAAAAATGACCGCAGAGTTTCTTTGGGCCTCTGCTTAATTGTAGTTAGTGACATTACATTCTTGGGTCGAGCGATATGGACCCGAAACTGTTCAATAAAGCGAGCGACCAACATGTTCCAGCTGTTGATCGATTCAGATTCCAGCTGCCGAAACCACATAGCAGCAATATCAGTCAAAAAGAGAGGAAAGCATTTAGCCATGACGTTTTCCGACGCCGATTGAACTTCCATATGTCGTTTATAGCGCATTAGGTGCACGGTAGGATCTGCCCTGCCGTTGTAGGGTTCCAGTTGTGGAAGTTTGAAATCTGGAGGATTGCGGGAATTCCTGATTTCCTGTGTGAATGGATTATGATTGACATCATCCATGTCATTCTGATAAATGCGGCCTCTCGAAAGGCGTTCAATGAGATTGGCGAGCCGGTCGCCTTCAAAGAGCTATTGCAAGTTGCCTGGTTCGGAGCTGGTGCCCCCAACATTGAGTCCAGAAGAGTTCAGAGAGGTATAGGGAGCTTGGAAGGCCATCCGGTTCGGTTCGGAGGTGCCTCCTTGCTGCGGCTCGGAGAAGCGAGGGGGGTTATGGAGGGGTTCACGGTTCGGGTCGGATGTACCGATCCGATCAGGTTCTCCTGTTCCGAACCGGGGAGCTTGATGCTGAAGCTGTGTGGAATTACCGATCCGAACCGGTGCGGAGGTAGGTCGTGCTGGAACGAAGTCTTGATTTCCAGAAGGGAGGCTGCTGCCCCCAAGCTCATGTAAGGTGGCAGTTCGGATCGGATCCGAACCGATCCGGTGAGGATTGCCCCCCATTTCCATCTGCATTTGATTCAAGTTTTGGCCCTCGGTTCGGATCGGATCCGAACCGATCCGGTTTGCAGCTGCTGCTGGGGCTATTTCCGTGCTATTTCCAGCGAGTTGTGTGTTGCCACTCGGCCTACCTTCCATCCGAGCGAAGAATTGGTCGATCATCTCCTGTTGTTTGCGGAGGAGATCATCTTGCCTAGCCATCTGGGTTCTCAATTCATCGAGAACGCCATCCATCTCTTCTCTGGTTAAGTATGCCGATGGATTTTCATGAGAGGAGGCTCCCTGACTCGCCTCGTTTCTCATGTCTTCATCCTCAGGACGGGGAAGCTTTCGTTTGGCCATTAGTCCAATAGCCAAAAAATCCGCTTCCTTTCAAGCTAGTAGAAAAAGTTGTATCGTGTGCCCCCTACCTGGCGCGCCAGAATGTTAGACCGAAATCTGGGCCTAACACCCAAATGCTATGTGAAAACCTCACAATCACAGATTAATGCATAAAAAGCAGTAAAATAAGAGGAGACACACGAGATTTTTATAGTGGTTCGGCTCAATCCAAGCCTACGTCCACTTTATAGTTTCTTAAATCCTAAGAAGTTATTACAATGTTGTTTGTTTGCAGTTTATACACGAAATCCTCGTGTTTACAATGAAGAAGAGGAGATTAAAGGGGAGATTATACACGAAATCCTCGTGTTGTAATGTGGAATTCGACTTCTAGGTTATGCAATAGCCTTGCGAAGAACCATAGTTGAAGCCATGGAGAGTTAGAGTTCAAAAAGTCCCCTGAAATAGCCATGTTGTGGTGTATTTATAGGCGTAGAGGAGCCTCTGGGTGACCTGGTTCGGATATGCAACGTGTCACGACCGGAGTTGATCTCGAGAAGTAGTGGAAGAAGTCCCTATGTTCGGGTTTAGCCAAGTGGAGGCAGATCCATGATAGTAGGAGCGGTTACCCCTTAAAAAGCGGTCAAAACAGTTGTGTAGCAGCAGGTAAAGGGGAATCGGATCGGTTCTCCGATCCGAACAGGGGCGAAGCCATCGAGCCGAGTATGTTGTGCCCTACTGAATAACTGATATGAAGCGGGTCGGATTCTCCATGTTCCGAACCGAGCCGTTATTTCCGACCCGAACCGAGTTGGTGTCCTCAATCTGGAGACTCCGTGTCCAATGCTTTGAAGGTGGAGCGGATCGGGAATCCCCCCTCCGATCCGATCCGTGCTGATGTGAATGCGAAGAGCAAGTGCCAAACTGTCCATTTTAAGGATGCATCCGATCCGAACAGGCTAGTCCGATCCGATCCGAGGATCTATTCAATGCAGAATTCCAGGTTTCCGGTTCAGCATGCGTTCACGGAAACAGGCATAACTTTCAAACCGTAAGTCCGTTTTAGCCAAACGAAAGCTCAAACTGAAGCTAATTCAGAGGGCTACAAGGGTCACAAAGCTTTGCTTTGTATTCGCTGTTTTCGGGCCCAGAAAAGGTCATCTGTTAGGAGTTCCGGGCCTTTCTTTCTTTGTGATGCAATTTCGACCAAATCGATGCTTGTCTTCTAACGATGTTTCCAATACTCTAGTGTGTTGTTTATCAGAGATTCCATATGTGACTGCTTTGACTAAACAGCGGGTCAACATTCTGCCCCCCAGAACATATCTTGCTGGTTGAAGGAAGATGTGTTCTGGATAATCCAAGGCCACGCCGGGCCTGCCAGCTGCAAGTATAATCCATACCTGCGAAGAAGAGAAAGCAAACAGGTATGTAAAAACCTAACAAAACCAATTACACTTTTGAGCATAAACCATGCTTGGGCGTTTGTTTGAGCATAAACCATACTCGAGGGATGTTCGAATCATCCTGCCAAAACCTGGCAAGGGACCTAACCTTCCGGGTACAAGCCATACCAGGAAGTTCAAACTGAGCATAAGCCATACTCGAGTTTTATTGAATTCCTTTGCCAAATCCTGACAAAACAATAAGCCGTTCCAGAGTACAATCCATACTTAAGAATCCCAGTGAGTACAATCCATACTCATGTCGCGATAGAGCTATGCTTGCCAAAACCTGACAAGACAGTCTGTCCCTAGGCATAATCCATGCCTAGGAGTCCGAGATAAGTATAAGCCATACTTTAGCTGAGATTGAGAATCCTGCCACAACCTGACAAGACACTTAAATTTGCTAAACATAATCCATGCTCGGGAAGTCCTCCCTTATTCAATTCAAAGTACAAAACCAAAGCAAATCCTGATTGGTTTGTCATCGAGTCGAGAGCACGTTTTGGAGCTAAATCCTAACCCCGAACGTGTGTACTCCGATTTAGCCAATCGGAAAACCTAAAGAAAGCAAAGAAACATATCTTAAATCCTAAGAAATGCAGGAAATCCAGGCAGATCTCATCCAGATCAGTTGATGATGAGCCGATGGGAGCTCGTTCCAGGGTCATTCCCTCTCCGGGGAGCAGGTGGTGGCAGCGCGGGTGCAGGCGCTGTAGGCTGCTTCACATACTCGGGTAGCTCTCCAAGTCTAACCCATTCCTCAATCAGATCTCGCAAGTGTCTACAGTCATTTGTGTCATGACCGTCCATATCGTGAAATATGCAATATTTCCCAGAATCGCGTTCTCTTTGCGATGGCTCCCTCCTGGGAGGCTTTGGATAGGAGACGTCACCGTTTGTGTTCACGTAGATGTCGGTTAGTGGCGAATTGAGTTCTATGTACTTTTCATATCTGGGCCCTCTCCGGGGCTAAGCGTTGCGGTCATTCTTGACGGCAGCTTTTCCTTTGCCTTTATCAGAATCAGACGGTTCTCCGTCTCTGAGCATGTTAACATCGAGAATTTTCTTTTCGGACGTTGCGTCTTCTTCACGCAAAAACCTGTCCGATTCAAGATAGAATTCGCTGAGATTCCTTGGTGGGTCTCGGTATAAAGATTTTTTGAACTCCGAGTTGTCCAGAACACCGGATACTGCCGCCATCAATACCATAGATGGCTCAGGTCGATCAACTGATGCTGCTGCAACATTGAACCTTTCCAAAAATGACCGCAGAGTTTCTTTGGGCCTCTGTTTAATTGTAGTTAGTGACATTACATTCTTTGGTCGAGCGATATGGACCCGAAACCGTTCAATAAAGCGAGCGACCAACATGTTCCAGCTGTTGATCGATTCAGTTTCCAGCTGCCGAAACCACATAGCAGCAATATCAGTCAAAAAGAGAGGAAAGCATTTAGCCATGACGTTTTCCGACGCCGATTGAACTTCCATATGCCGTTTATAGTGCATTAGGTGCACGGTAGGATCTGCCCTGCCGATGTAGGGTTCCAGTTGTGAAAGTTTGAAATCTGGAGGATTGCGGGAATTCCTGATTTCCTGTATGAATGGATTATGATTGACATCATCCATATCATTCTGATAAATGCGGCCTCTCGAAAGGCCTTCAATGAGATTGGCGAGCCGGTCGCCTTCAAAGAGCTGTGGCAAGTTGCCTAGTTCGGAGCTGGTGCCCCCAGCGTTGAGTCCAGAAGAGTTCAGAGAGGTATAGGGAGCTTGGAAGGCCATCCGGTTCGGTTCGGAGGTGCCTCCTTGCTGCGGCTCGGAGAAGCGAGGGGGGTTATGGAGGGGTTCACGGTTCGGGTTGGATGTACCGATCCGATCAGGTTCTATTGTTCCGAACTGGGGAGCTTGATGCTGAAGCTGTGTGGAATTACCGATCCAAACCGGTGCGGAGGTAGGTCGTGCTGGAACAAAGTCTTGATTTCCAGAAGGGAGGCTGCTGCCCCCAAGCTCATGTAAGGTGGCAGTTCGGATCGGATCCGAACCGATCCGGTGAGGATTGCCCCCCATTTCCATCTGCGTTTGATTCAAGTTTTGGCCCTCGGTTCGGATCCGATCCGAACCGATCCGGTTTGCAGC
Source organism: Allium sativum (assembly GCA_030737875.1). Taxonomy (NCBI): domain Eukaryota; kingdom Viridiplantae; phylum Streptophyta; class Magnoliopsida; order Asparagales; family Amaryllidaceae; genus Allium; species Allium sativum. The sequence goes on along the minus strand of CM060919.1, from coordinate 558,322,090 downwards.
AGCTGCTGGGTCTATTTCCGTGCTATTTCCAGCGAGTTGTGTGTTGCCACTCGGCCTATCTTCCATCCGAGCGAAGAATTGGTCGATCATCTCCTGTTGTTTGCGGAGGAGATCATCTTGCCTAGCCATGTGGGTTCTCAATTCATCGAGAACGCCATCCATCTCTTCTCTGGTTAAGTATGCCGATGGATTTTCATGAGAGGAGGCTCCCTGACTCGCCTCGTTTCTCAAGTCTTCATCCTCAGGACGGGGAAGCTTTCATTTGTCCATTAGTCCAATAGCCAAAAAATCCGCTTCCTTTCAAGCTAGTAGAAGAAGTTGTATCGTGTGCCCCCTACCTGGCGCGCCAGAATGTTAGACCGAAATCTGGGCCTAACACCCAAATGCTATGTGAAAACCTCACAATCACAGATTAATGCAGAAAAAGCAGTAAAATAAGAGGAGACACACGAGATTTTTATAGTGGTTCGGCTCAATCCAAGCCTACGTCCACTTTATAGTTTCTTAAATCCTAAGAAGTTATTACAATGTTGTTTGTTTGCAGTTTATACACGAAATCCTCGTGTTTACGATGAAGAAGAGGAGATTAAAGGGGAGATTATACACGAAATCCTCGTGTTGTAATGTGGAATTCGACTTCTAGGTTATGCAATAGCCTTGCGAAGAACCATAGTTGAAGCCATGGAGAGTTAGAGTTCAAAAAGTCCCCTGAAATAGCCATGTTGTGGTGTATTTATAGGCGTAGAGGAGCCTCTGGGTGACCTGGTTCGGATATGCCACGTGTCAGGACCGGAGTTAATCTCGAGAAGTAGTGGAAGAAATCCCTATGTTCGGGTTTTGCCAAGTGGAGTCATATCCATGATAGTAGGAGCGATTACCCCTTAAGAAGCGGTCAAAACAGTTGTGTAGCAGCAGGTAAAGGGGGATCGGATCGGTTCTCCGATCCGAACAGGGGCGAAGCCTTCGAGCCGTGGACGTTGTGCCCTCCTGAATAACTGATATGAAGCGGGTCGGATTCTCCTTGTTCCGAACCGAGCCGTTATTTCCCACCCGAACCGAGTTGGTGTCCTCAATCTGGAGACTCCGTGTCCAATGCTTTGAAGGTGGAGCGGATCGGGAATCCCCCCTCCGATCCGATCCGTGCTGATGTGAATGCGAAGAGCAAGTGCCAAAGTGTCCATTTTAAGGAAGCGTCCGATCCGAACAGGCTTGTCCGATCCTATCCGAGGATCTATTCAATGCTGAATTCCAGGTTTCCGGTTCTGTTTGCGTTCACGGAAACAGGCATAACTTTCAAACCGTAAGTCCGTTTTAGCCAAACGAAAGCTCAACCTGACTAATTCAGAGGGCTACAAGAGTGAAAAGCTCAGCCCCGTAATCGCTGTTTTCGGGGCCAGAAAAGGACATATGTTACGAGTTCTGGGCCTTTCTTTGTTTGTGATGCAATTTCGACCAAATCGATGCTTGTCTTCTGACGATGTTTCCAATACTCTAGTGTGTTGTTTATCAGAGATTCCATATGTGACTGCTTTGACTAAAAAGCGGGTCAACATTCTGCCTCCCAGAACATATCTTGCTGGTTGAAGGAAGATGTGTTCTGGATAATCCAAGGCCACGCCGGGCCTGCCAGCTGCAAGTATAATCCATACCTGCGAAGAAGAGAAAGCAAACAGGTATGTAAAAACCTAACAAAACCGATTACACTTTTGAGCATAAACCATGCTTGGGCGTTTGTTTGAGCATAAACCATACTCGAGGGATGTTTGAATCATCCTACCAAAATCTGGCAAGGGACCTAACCTTCCGGGTACAAGCCATACCAGGAAGTTCAAACTGAGCATAAGCCATACTCGAGTTTTATTGAATTCCTTTGCCAAATCCTGACAAAACAATAAGCCGTTCCAGAGTACAATCCATACTTAAGAATCCTAGTGAGTACAATCCATACTCATGTCGCGATAGAGCTATGCTTGCCAAAACCTGACAAGACAGTCTGTCCCTAGGCATAATCCATGCCTAGGAGTCTGAGATAAGTATAAGCCATACTTTAGCTGAGATTGAGAATCCTTCCACAACCTGACAAAACACTTAAATTTGCCAAACATAATCCATGCTCGGGAAGTCCTCCCTTATTCAATTCAAAGTACAAAACCAAAGCAAATCCTGATTGGTTTGTCATCGAGTCCAGAGCACCTTATGGAGCTAAATCCTAACCCCGAACGTGTGTACTCCGATTTAGCCAATAGGAAAACCTAAAGAAAGCAAAGAAACATATCTTAAATCCTAAGAAATGCAGGAAATCCAGGCTGATCTCCTCTAGATCAGTTGATGATGAGCCGATGGGAGCTCGTTCCAGGGTCATTCCCTCTCCGGGGAGCAGGTGGTGGCAGCGCGGGTGCAGGCGCTGTAGGCTGCTTCACATACTCGGGTAGCTCTCCAAGTCTAATCCATTCCTCAATCAGATCTCGCAAGTGTCTACAGTCATTTGTGTCATGACCGTCCATATCGTGAAATATGCAATATTTCCCAGAATCGCATTCTCTTTGCGATGGCTCCCTCCTGGGAGGCTTTGGATAGGAGACGTCACCGTTTGTGTTCACGTAGATGTCGGTTAGTGACGAATTGAGTTCTGTGTACTTTTCATATCTGGGCCCTCTCCGGGGTTGAGCGTTGCGGTCATTCTTGACGGTAGCTTTTCCTTTGCCTTTATCAGAATCAGACGGTTCTCCGTCTCTGAGCATGTTAACATCGAGAATTTTCTTTTCGGACGTTGCGTCTTCTTCACGCAAAAACCTGTCCGATTCAAGATAGAATTCGCTGAGATTCCTTGGTGGGTCTCGGTATAAAGATTTTTTGAACTCCGAGTTGTCCAGAACACCGGATACTGCCTCCATCAATACCATAGATGGCTCAGGTCGATCAACTGATGCTGCTGCAACATTGAACCTTTCCAAAAATGACCGCAGAGTTTCTTTGGGCCTCTGCTAAATTGTAGTTAGTGACATTACATTCTTGGGTCGAGCGATATGGACCCGAAACTGTTCAATAAAGCGAGCGACCAACATGTTCCAGCTGTTGATCGATTCAGATTCCAGCTGCCGAAACCACATAGCAGCAATATCAGTCAAAAAGAGAGGAAAGCATTTAGCCATGACGTTTTCCGACGCCGATTGAACTTCCATATGCCGTTTATAGCGCATTAGGTGCACGGTAGGATCTGCCCTGCCGTTGTAGGGTTCCAGTTGTGGAAGTTTGAAATCTGGAGGATTGCGGGAATTCCTGATTTCCTATGTGAATGGATTATGATTGACATCATCCATGTCATTCTGATAAATGCGGCCTCTCGAAAGGCGTTCAATGAGATTGGCGAGCCGGTCGCCTTCAAAGAGCTTTTGCAAGTTGCCTAGTTCGGAGCTGGTGCCCCCAGCGTTGAGTCCAGAAGAGTTCAGAGAGGTATAGGGAGCTTGGAAGGCCATCCGGTTCGGTTCGGAGGTGCCTCCTTGCTGCGGCTCGGAGAAGCGAGGGGGGTTATGGAGGGGTTCACGGTTCGGGTCGGATGTACCGATCCGATCAGGTTCTCCTGTTCCGAACCGGGGAGCTTGATGCTGAAGCTGTGTGGAATTACCGATCCGAACCGGTGCGGAGGTAGGTCGTGCTGGAACAAAGTCTTGATTTCCAGAAGGGAGGTTGCTGCCCCCAAGCTCGTGTAAGGTGGCTGTTCGGATCGGATCCGAACCGATCCAGTGAGGATTGCCCCCCATTTCCATCTGCGTTTGATTCAAGTTTTAGCCCTCGGTTCGGATCGGATCCGAACCGATCTGGTTTGCAGCTGCTTCTGGGGCTATTTTCTTGCTATTTCCAGCGAGTTGTGTGTTGCCATTCGGCCTACCTTCCATCCGAGCGAAGAATTGGTCGATCATCTCCTGTTGTTTGTGGAGGAGATCATCTTGCCTAGCCATCTGGGTTCTCAATTCATCGAGAACGCCATCTATCTCTTCTCTGGTTAAGTATGCCGATGGATTTTCATGAGAGGAGGCTCCCTGACTCGCCTCGTTTCTCATGTCTTCATCCTCAGGACGGGGAAGCTTTCGTTTGGCCATTAGTCCAATAGCCAAAAAATCCGCTTCCTTTCAAGCTAGTAGAAGAAGTTGTATCGTGTGCCCCCTACCTGGCGCGCCAGAATGTTAGACCGAAATCTGGGCCCAACACCCAAATGCTATGTGAAAACCTCACAATCACAGATTAATGCAGAAAAATCAGTAAAATAAGAGGAGACACACGAGATTTTTATAGTGGTTCGGCTCAATCCAAGCCTACGTCCACTTTATAGTTTCTTAAATCCTAAGAAGTTATTACAATGTTGTTTGTTTGCAGTTTATACACGAAATCCTCGTGTTTACAATGAAGAAGAGGAGATTAAAGGGGAGATTATACACGAAATCCTCGTGTTGTAATGTGGAATTCGACTTCTAGGTTATGCAATAGCCTTGCGAAGAACCATAGTTGAAGCCATGGAGAGTTAGAGTTCAAAAAGTCCCCTGAAATAGCCATGTTGTGGTGTATTTATAGGCGTAGAGGAGCCTCTGGGTGACCTGGTTCGGATATGCCACGTGTCACGACCGGAGTTGATCTCGAGAAGTAGTGGAAGAAGTCCCTATGTTCGGGTTTTGCCAAGTGGAGGCATATCCATGATAGTAGGAGCGGTTACCCCTTAAGAAGCGATCAAAACAGTTGTGTAGCAGCAGGTAAAGGGGGATCGGATCGGTTCTCCGATCCGAACAGGGGCGAAGCCTTCGAGCCGAGGACGTTGTGCCCTCCTGAATAACTGATATGAAGCGGGTCAGATTCTCCTTGTTCCGAACCGAGCCGTTATTTCCGACCCGAACCTAGTTGGTGTCCTCAATCTGGAGACTCCATGTCCAATGCTTTGAAGTTGGAGCGGATCGGGAATCCCCCCTCCGATCCGTGCTGATGTGAATGCGAAGAGCAAGTGCCAAACTGTCCATTTTAAGGAAGCGTCCGATCCGAACAGGCTTGTCCGATCCGATCCGAGGATCTATTCAATGTTGAATTCCAGGTTTCCGGTTCTGCATGCGTTCACGGAAACAGACATAACTTTCAAACCGTAAGTCCGTTTTAGCCAAACGAAAGCTCAAACTGAAGCTAATTCAGAGGGCTACAAGAGTTAAAAAGCTCAGCTCTGTAATCGCTGTTTTTGGGCCCAGAAAAGGTCATCTGTTAGGAGTTCCGAGCCTTTCTTTGTTTGTGATGCAATTTCGACCAAATCGATGCTTGTCTTCTGACGATGTTTCCAATACTCTAGTGTGTTGTTTATCAGAGATTCCATATGTGACTGCTTTGACTAAAAAGAGGGTCAACATTCTGCCCTCCAGAACATATCTTGCTGGTTGAAGGAAGATGTGTTATGGATAATCCAAGGCCACGCCGGGCCTGCCAGCTGCAAGTATAATCCATACCTGCGAAGAAGAGAAAGCAAACAGGTATGTAAAAACCTAACAAAACCGATTACACTTTTGAGCATAAACCATGCTTGGGCGTTTGTTTGAGCATAAACCATACTCGAGGGATGTTCGAATCATCCTGCCAAAACCTGGCAAGGGACCTAACCTTCCGGGTACAAGCCATACCAGGAAGTTCAAACTGAGCATAAGCCATACTCGAGTTTTATTGAATTCCTTCGCCAAATCCTGAAAAAACAATAAGCCGTTCCAGAGTACAATCCATACTTAAGAATCCTAGTGAGTACAATCCATACTTAAGAATCCTAGTGAGTACAATCCATACTCATGTCGCGATAGAGCTATGCTTGCCAAAACCTGACAAGACAGTCTGTCCCTAGGCATAATCCATGCCTAGGAGTCCGAGATAAGTATAAGCCATACTTTAGCTGAGATTGAGAATCCTGCCACAACCTGACAAGACACTTAAATTTGCCAAACATAATCCATGCTTGGGAAGTCCTCACTTATTCAATTCAAATTACAAAACCAAAGCAAATCCTGATTGGTTTGTCATCGAGTCCAGAGCACGTTTTGGAGCTAAATCCTAACCCCGAACGTGTGTACTCCGATTTAGCCAATCGGAAAACCTAAAGAAAGCAAAGAAACATATCTTAAATCCTATGAAATGCAGGAAATCCAGGCTGATCTCATCCAGATCAGTTGATGATGAGCCGATGGGAGCTCGTTCCAGGGTCATTCCCTCTCCGGGGAGCAGGTGGTGGCAGCGCGGGTGCAGGCGCTGTAGGCTGCTTCACATACTCGGGTAGCTCTCCAAGTCTAATCCATTCCTCAATCAGATCTCGCAAGTGTCTACAGTCATTTGTGTCATGACCGTCTATATCGTGAAATATGCAATATTTCCCAGAATCGCATTCTCTTTGCGATGGCTCCCTCCTGGGAGGATTTGGATAGGAGACGTCACCGTTTGTGTTCACGTAGATGTCGGTTTGTGACGAATTGAGTTCTGTGTACTTTTCATATCTGGGCCCTCTCCGGGGTTGAGCTTTGCGGTCATTCTTGACGGCAGCTTTTCCTTTGCCTTTATCAGAATCAGACGGTTCTCCGTCTCTGAGCATGTTAACATTGAGAATTTTCTTTTCGGACGTTGCGTCTTCTTCACGCAAAAACCTGTCCGATTCAAGATAGAATTCGCTGAGATTCCTTGGTGGGTCTCGGTATAAAGATTTTTTGAACTCCGAGTTGTCCAGAACACCGGATACTGCCTCCATCAATACCATAGATGGCTCAGGTCGATCAACTGATGCTGCTGCAACATTGAACCTTTCCAAAAATGACCGCAGAGTTTCTTTGGGCCTCTGCTAAATTGTAGTTAGTGACATTACATTCTTGGGTCGAGCGATATGGACCCGAAACTGTTCAATAAAGCGAGCGACCAAGATGTTCCAGCTGTTGATCGATTCAGATTCCAGCTGCCGAAACCACATAGCAGCAATATCAGTCAAAAAGAGAGGAAAGCATTTAGACACGACGTTTTCCGATGCCGATTGAACTTCCATATGCCGTTTATAGCGCATTAGGTGCACGGTAGGATCTGCCCTGCCGTTGTAGGGTTCCAGTTGTGGAAGTTTGAAATCTGGAGGATTACGGGAATTCCTGATTTCCTGTGTAAATGGATTATGATTGACATCATCCATGTCATTCTGATAAATGCGGCCTCTCGAAAGGCGTTCAACGAGATTGGCGAGCCAGTCGCCTTCAAAGAGCTGTTGCAAGTTGCCTAGTTCGGAGCTGGTGCCCCCAACGTTGAGTCCAGAAGAGTTCAGAGAGGTATAGGGAGCTTGGAAGGCCATCCAGTTCGGTTCAGAGGTGCCTCCTAGCTGCGGCTCGGAGAAGCGAGGGGGATTATGGAGGGGTTCACGGTTCGGGTCGGATGTACCGATCCGATCAGGTTCTCCTGTTCCGAACAGGGGAGCTTGATGCTGAAGCTGTGTGGAATTACCGATCCGAACCGGTGCGGAGGTAGGTCGTGCTGGAACGAAGTCTTGATTTCCAGAAGGGAGGCTGCTGCCCCCAAGCTCATGTAAGGTGGTAGTTCGGATCGGATCCGAACCGATCCGGTGAGGATTGCCCCCGATTTCCATCTGCGTTTGATTCAAGTTTTGGCCCTCAGTTCGGGTCGGATCCGAACCGATCCGGTTTGCAGCTGCTGCTGGGGCTATTTCCGTGCTATTTCCAGCGAGTTGTGTGTTGTCACTCGGCCTACCTTCCATCCGAGCGAAGAATTGGTCGATCATCTCCTGTTGTTTGCGGAGGAGATCATCTTGCCTAGCCATCTGGGTTCTCAATACATCGAGAACGCCATCCATCTCTTCTCTGGTTAAGTATGCCGATGGATTTTCATGAGAGGAGGCTCCCTGACTCGCCTCGTTTCTCATGTCTTCATCCTCAGGCCGGGGAAGCTTTCGTTTGGCCATTAGTCCAATAGCCAAAAAAATCCGCTTCCTTTCAAGCTAGTAGAAAAATTGGTATCGTGTGCCCCCTACCTAGCGCGCCAGAATGTTAGACCGAAATCTGGGCCTAACACCCAAATGCTATGTGAAAACCTCACAATCACAGATTAATGCAGAAAAATAAGTAAAATAAGAGGAGACACACGAGATTTTTATAGTGGTTCGGCTCAATCCAAGCCTACGTCCACTTTATAGTTTCTTAAATCCTAAGAAGTTATTACAACGTTGTTTGTTTGCAGTTTATACACGAAATCCTCGTGTTTACAATGAAGAAGAGGAGATTAAAGGGGAGATTATACACGAAATCCTCGTGTTGTAATGTGGAATTCGACTTCTAGGTTATGCAATAGCTTTGCGAAGAACCATAGTTGAAGCCATGGAGAGTTAGAGTTCAAAAAGTCCCCTGAAATAGCCATGTTGTGGTGTATTTATAGGCGTAGAGGAGCCTCTGGGTGACCTGGTTCGGATATGCCACGTGTCACGACCGGAGTTGATCTCGAGAAGTAGTGGAAGAAGTCCCTATGTTCGGGTTTTTCCAAGTGGAGGCAGATCCATGATAGTAGGAGCGGTTACCCCTTAAGAAGCGGTCAAAACAGTTGTGTAGCAGCAGGTAAAGGGGGATCGGATCGGTTCTCCGATCCGAACAGGGGCGATGCCTTCGAGTCGAGGACGTTGTGCCCTCCTTAATAACTGTTAAGAAGCGGGTCGGATTCTCCTTGTTCCGAACCGAGCCGTTATTTCCGACCCGAACCGAGTTGGTGTCCTCAATCTGGAGACTCTGTGTCCAATGCTTTGAAGGTGGAGCGGATCGGGGATCCCCCCTCCGATCCGATCCGTGCTGATGTGAATGCGAAGAGCAAGTGCCAAACTGTCCATTTTAAGGAAGCGTCCGATCCGAACAGGCTTGTCCGATCCGATCCGAGGATCTATTCAATGCTGAATTCCAGGTTTCCTGTTCTGCATGCGTTCACGGAAACAGGCATAACTTTCAAACCGTAAGTCCGTTTTAGCCAAACGAAAGCTCAAATTGAAGCTAATTCAGAGGGCTACAAGAGTTACAAAGCTCAGCTTCGTAATCGCTGTTTTCGGGCCCAGAAAAGGTCATCTGTTAGGAGTTCCGGGCCTTTCTTTGTTTGTGATACAATTTCGACCAAATCGATGCTTGTCTTCTGACGATGTTTCCAATACTCTAGTGTGTTGTTTATCAGAGATTCCATATGTGACTGCTTTGACTAAAAAGCTGGTCAACATTCTGCCCCCCAGAACATATCTTGCTGGTTGAAGGAAGATGTGTTCTGGATAATCCAAGGCCACGCCGGGCCTGCCAGCTGCAAGTATAATCCATACCTGCGAAGAAGAGAAAGCAAACAGGTATGTAAAAACCTAACAAAACCGATTACACTTTTGAGCATAAACCATGCTTGGGCGTTTGTTTGAGCATAAACCATACTCGAGGGATGTTCGAATCATCCTGCCAAAACCTGGCAAGGGACCTAACCTTCCGGGTACAAGACATACCAGGAAGTTCAAACTGAGCATAAGCCATACTCGAGTTTTATTGAATTCCTTTGCCAAATCCTGACAAAACAATAAGCCGTTCCAGAGTACAATCCATACTTAAGAATCCTAGTGAGTACAATCCATACTCATGTCGCGATAGAGCTATGCTTGCCAAAACCTGACAAGATAGTCTGTCCCTAGGCATTATCCATGCCTAGGAGTCCGAGATAAGTATAAGCCATACTTTAGCTGAGATTGAGAATCCTGCCATAACCTGACAAGACACTTAAATTTTCCAAACATAATCCATGCTCGGGAAGTCCTCCCTTATTCAATTCAAAGTACAAAACCAAAGCAAATCCTGATTGGTTTGTCATCGAGTCCAAAGCACGTTTTGGAGCTAAATCCTAACCCCGAACGTGTGTACTCCGATTTAGCCAATCGGAAAACCTAAAGAAAGCAAAGAAACATATCTTAAATCCTAAGAAATGCAGGAAATCCAGGCTGATCTCATCCAGATCGGTTGATGATGAGCCGATGGGAGCTCGTTCCAGGGTCATTCCCTCTCCGGGGAGCAGGTGGTGGCAGCGCGGGTGCAGGCGCTGTAGGCTGCTTCACATACTCGGGTAGCTCTCCAAGTCTAACCCATTCCTCAATCAGATCTCGCAAGTGTCTACAGTCTTTTGTGTCATGACCGTCCATATCGTGAAATATGCAATATTTCCCAGAATCGCGTTCTCTTTGCGATGGCTCCCTCCTGGGAGGATTTGGATAGGAGACGTCACTGTTTGTTTTCACGTAGATGTCGGTTAGTGACGAATTGAGTTCTGTGTACTTTTCATATCTGGGCCCTCTCCGGGGCTGAGCGTTGCGGTCATTCTTGACGGCAGCTTTTCCTTTGCCTTTATCAGAATCAGAAGGTTCTCCGTCTCTGAGCATGTTAACATCGAGAATTTTCTTTTCGGACGTTGCGTCTTCTTCACGCAAAAACCTGTCCGATTCAAGATAGAATTCGCTGAGATTCCTTGGTGGATCTCGGTATAAAGATTTTTTGAACTCCGAGTTGTCCAGAACACCGGATACTGCCGCCATCAATACCATAGATGGCTCAGGTCGATCAACTGATGCTGCTGCAACATTGAACCTTTCCAAAAATGACCGCAGAGTTTCTTTGGGCCTCTGCTTAATTGTAGTTAGTGACATTACATTCTTGGGTCGAGCGATATGGACCCAAAACTGTTCAATAAAGAGAGCGACCAACATGTTCCAGCTGTTGATCGATTCAGATTCCAGCTGCCGAAACCACATAGCAGCAATATCAGTCAAAAAGAGAGGAAAGCATTTAGCCATGACGTATTCCGACGCCGATTGAACTTCCATATGCCGTTTATAGCGAATTAGGTGCACGGTAGGATCTGCCCTGCCATTGTAGGGTTCCAGTTGTGGAAGTTTGAAATCTGGAGGATTGCGGGAATTCCTGATTTCCTGTGTGAATGGATTATGATTGACATCATCCATGTCATTCTGATAAATGCGGCCTCTCGAAAGGCGTTCAATGAGATTGGCGAGCCGGTCGCCTTCAAAGAGCTGTTGCAAGTTGCCTAGTTCGGAGCTGGTGCCCCCAGCGTTGAGTCCAGAAGAGTTCAGAGAGGTATAGGGAGCTTGGAAGGCCATCCGGTTCGGTTCGGAGGTGCCTCCTTGCTGCGGCTCGGAGAAGCGAGGGGGTTATGGAGGGGTTCACGATTCGGGTCGGATGTACCGATCCGATCAGGTTCTCCTGTTCCAAACCGGGGAGCTTGATGCTGAAGCTGTGTGGAATTACCGATCCGAACCGGTGCGGAGGTAGGTCGTGCTGGAACGAAGTCTTGATTTCCAGAAGGGAGGCTGCTGCCCCCAAGCTCATGTAAGGTGGCAGTTCGGATCGGATCCGAACCGATCCGGTGAGGATTGCCCCCCATTTCCATCTGCGTTTGATTCAAGTTTTGGCCCTCGGTTCGGATCGGATCCGAACCGATACGGTTTGCAGCTGCTGCTGGGGCTATTTCCGTGCTATTTCCAGCGAGTTGTGTGTTGCCACTCGGCCTACCTTCCATCCGAGCGAAGATATGGTCGATCATCTCCTGTTGTTTGCGGAGGAGATCATCTTGCCTAGCCATCTGGGTTCTCAATTCATCGAGAACGTCATCCATATCTTCTCTGGTTTAGTATGCCGATGGATTTTCATGAGAGGAGGCTCCCTGACTCGCCTCGTTTCTCATGTCTTCATCCTCAGGACGGGGAAGCTTTCGTTTGGCCATTAGTCCAATAGCCAAAAAATCCGCTTCCTTTCAAGCTAGTAGAAGAAGTTGTATCGTGTGCCCCCTACCTGGCGCGCCAGAATGTTAGACCGAAATCTGGGCCTAACACCCAAATGCTATGTGAAAACCTCACAATCACAGATTAATGCAGAAAAAGCAGTAAAATAAGAGGAGACACACGAGATTTTTATAGTGGTTCGGCTCAATCCAAGCCTACGTCCACTTTATAGTTTACTAAATCCTAAGAAGTTATTACAATGTTGTTTGTTTGCAGTTTATACACGAAATCCTCATGTTTACAATGAAGAAAAGGAGATTAAAGGGGAGATTATACACGAAATCCTCATGTTGTAATGTGGAATTCGACTTCTAGGTTATGCAATAGTCTTGCGAAGAACCATAGTTGAAGCCATGGAGAGTTAGAGTTCAAAAAGTCCCCTGAAATAGCCATGTTGTGGTGTATTTATAGGCGTAGAGGAGCCTCTGGGTGACCTGGTTCGGATATGCCACGTGTCACGACCGGAGTTGATCTCGAGAAGTAGTGGAAGAAGTCCCTATGTTCGGGTTTTGCCAAGTGGAGGCAGATCCATGATAGTAGGAGTGGTTACCCCTTAAGAAGCGGTCAAAACAGTTGTGTAGCAGCAGGTAAAGGGGGATCGGATCGGTTCTCCGATCCGAACAGGGCGAAGCCTTCGAGCCGAGGACGTTGTGCCCTCCTGAATAACTGATATGAAGCGGGTCGGATTTGTTGGATCTAGAATAACCCTAGAGGGGGGATGAATAGGGTTTTTCACAGTTTTTAAATAGAATTGAAAAACTGACAGGATATTAAAATAATAAACAGATCACAGAATATAGCAGAAACAGAAATGCAGAAAATAAATCACACACAGATATACCCAGCTTCGGCAAAACCCTGCCTACTGCTGCATTTCTAAGGTTTCTACTAGGTGATAGAACAGATCCCGCATACAAGACCATGTACACTCGCAAACCCTGCTCCTATTCTAACCCTACGCTCAAAACCGTAGACTGATCTAATCCCCTAGATCAGATTTCCCGAATTACAAACCCTGTAACACGTAACTCAGATTTACAGACTCTGAAACTGACAGTCAACACCTTGACTAAATCCCCCTAGATTTTACAGACCTAGAACTGTTCAGAAATGATTTTACAACACAATTTAAAAAACAACAGAATGTAAAACAAAAATGTAAACCCTAATTCTTAAAATAAAAAATAAAAAAAAGGAGTTTATATTAAAGGGGTCATCCCCTTTAAACAAATCCAAAGCCCCTTTTTATCTTGGCCGGCCCATTTGTTTATTTGCCCGATCACTTTTGCTTTTGCTCTGGAGATAAAAAAAATGGCGGCGGCGATTAGAAACTAGGGTTTCTTCAATTGCTCCAGACCAAATCGATGCTTGATTGTTGACGTTGTGATAATTCCGAAGCTTGATTCTCCGATGGCTTTCCTCGTCTGACTTGGAGTTGCTCTCTGGCTCGATCGAATTAGTGAGTTCTCTGAAATTTGTTGCTTTGAAAAAAATTGAACTATTTTGTGGGTTTCGATTTCTTGACTGTTGCGTGTGGATTCGATTTTTATTTTTTTTGCCAGTGATGAAATGTGTGTACATATAGGATTATATAATCCTAAAATTGCTCTCTGATTTCATTATATTGACTCGATCTGATATTGCCCCTGATTCGTGCGGTTTCCACTTTTGAAATGGTTTGATTGAATTTGAATTTTGCGTGGCCCCTATTGAATTCTCGGTATTGAATGTATTGCTGATTTTATTGAAATAAATCTGGAAATGGATTGTCCCTGAATTATGTTGATTTCTCGAGTTTCCCCTTTTGCTGATTCTTGATAAAACGGTCTGATTTGTTTCCATATAATCTCCTTGCATGGATTTTGCATCAAAGAACACGTTTCTCTAAAAAGTTGAAATCGATTATACCCTTGCCTTAAATATAATTCCAGAATGATTGATGAATTATTGATTGTTAAATTTGCCGAGACTTCCTGAAATAAAACAAACAGTTTCTATCTAAAAACTGGAAACAGATTGAAAAAGATTTTTCTTCCTTAAATTCTGGTCACCAATGCTGCTGACTGATTTGTCCCCCCACTGTTGAATTTCAAATTGCCTTGAAAACATTATATATTTGGAAACCTGAAATGAATATTTTCCAAAAACTTTTTGCTGTTAAAATGAGCCTTGATTGCTCATTTACAACAAAAAAAGATACTTTTCCTTGAACTGCTGCATGTATACTCCATTGTATCTTTGAACAGAATCGACCATGTACCTTCAATGTTTGCTGTGTCACTTTCTTGTTTCCATGTATCAACGTATACTGTCCCCTGATTTGTGATGCATCATGTAACCTACTTTACTTCTCCTGCATCTTCATACTGCCTTGTACATCATGGTTTGTTGTGCATGTGTGTGACCACTTGGCACTTGCTTGAAAACTGTTTTGATCTAGGCTAACATACAGTTGTATATTTGTCTTGGTCCATGTAACACTTTTGCTTGCTGACTTGAGTATGCTGCACTTTTGTCTCTTGCATTTGTGTATCCATTTGGCTGACTTCTTCTACGTGCTCGACCACCCTGATTTGTTTGAACTTGCCATTCATTCACATGAACTTGGGTTTATACACTTGCACTCCATTATCATTTGCCTTTGGCTTGAGTATTTGCTGGCTTGCATTCCATGTTGCCACCTTATTGCTATACCATGTATTCATCCAAACTGAAAATGTACCCATGCTGAAAAACTGAATTTGTGTTGATGCCACTGTCCTGAAATGTTGAATTTATGCTTGTGCTCGACTTTCTGTATCTGCCTCCTTCTTGGCTGTGTGCACATGACCTGAGTGCACCTGAAACTTGTATTCGACCATGCTTATTTACCACTTGTATTTGCATTGTTTTTTACCTGACTCTTGGCTGTCTTGAACATGGCTAGCATTGTCCACTTGAGCCATGTACATTGCTGCACCATGATTTCACTTCTTTGCTGTGTGCTTGACCACTTTGGTTTTGTATATTTGTTTTCAATTTCACTGAGTCGAGACAGTCCTAGTGGCTACTCCTCAGCTGCGTACTGATTGGCGTGGCAGTGCACACGTGTACACGTGTGTACATGCAGCCATCAGACGAGTTGTCCCTGTCCCTGCATTGAGATATATGTGTTGTCTGCCTTGTGGTATTTACAGTGTATCACTGTGAATATCACAAGCTGTCTAGACACAGATTGATGGTTTTATAATTCAGATCAAGTCATGAAAAATGATGAGAAACACACCAGAAAACTGAGGCAAATAAAATTTTAAAAATAAAATTTATATTTGCATATATTCTGTTTTATTTCTATTGCAGTGTACTGTGTGTGTGTTTCACATGTGACAGGTAAACTGGGATGACTGGACTGACTGTGATGACTGGACTGACTGAACTGAAAGCTGAAGGTAAGAAGACAGTGTGTGGTGTCAATGAATGTATGAGTCTGTATATACAAGTGAAAATGGATATATATGAAATGTAACTGTGTATATGTTGTGTGTATGTATGACTGAGTGACAATGAATGAACTGTACTGAGGAGCTGTGAGAGAATTGTACAGATATATGTAATAAACAAATTTGATTGAAATAAAATATCATTTTATTGTTGTCAAACGAACTTGTCTATTATATTCTGTTTATATACAAGTACAATATACAGTGAATGTTTAAATAGTGGAGTTATACAGAGTTGTACTGTTTGAATGTTAGAAATAGAATATTCAACTTAAATAAAATACTGTAAATATTTGAAGTTCTATACAGTCGTATTTTATTTAAATATGAATATTATATCTCAGTCTGTGATGTACAATAACAGCACGATTTCAAACACATTAATAATAATATTTATTTGGTTGTTATCATCAAACAAAAAATCATATAATTGTGTATACAACACAGTTATATACAACAATCTCCCCCTTTTGATGATGACAAACAAATATAAGATTTTGAGCATAAATGTGTCTGAAAAAATGCATAAATGTGTTTGAAAAATGAAATATATTACTCCCCCTATTTGAATGCTCCCCCTACAACAGAAACTCCCCCTATAACTGTGCATGAGTGTAAAGAATATAGAATGAATTGAATTTTCAAAATTAAAAATATTTATAAAATATTCACTCATAAATCAAAATCTAATCCATTCTCCCCCTTTTGTTATCATCAAAAGGATACAGATTTTAAAATACAGATGAAAATTGACTAAAAGTATAATTCAGCATAAGAGGAAGAATGATCATCATAAATCTCAATCAGTCAAACAAAAATCATAATAAACTGAGAACTAGTGGCATATTTCACATTGCAGAAAAATGACTGATTTACGACGAAATTTATATAAATGAGGAGAGTTATTAAAAAAATGAATTTCAATTAATTTTCAAATGAATTTTTTATAAAAATAAGGCCAAAAAAACAGTGATGGATTTGGATTATAATTATAATTCAATTTAAGTGACAAAATCGAATAATCTCAAATCCTAATACCTATCAATCAATAAATCATAAAACGTCATAATATTTCAACACATTTCACAGATAAAAGATGGATTGATAGGTTGGTTTTTATAAACACCAAGGAGAATTTCATATAAATCTTTATTTTATCCAAATTATTTTCTTTTCTTTTTCTATTTAATTTAAGAGCACACTGACCACGCATAACCAGATCTTGGATTTTTAAATGAGATCAGTTGCAGCTTAAATATAAGTAATCCCGTGACCATGCATAACCAGAGCTTGGATTTTTAAATGAGGTTAGAGAAATACTTATTATATTATTATCCTTTTTTTTGTTTCAAAAAGAAAAAACTCCTCGATATATAAAATCAATATGGATGATAGAAAAGTGGTAGGTACAGAAATGGACTGTGAAATAAATTTCTAAATTAATTATATTATGAAATATGACCAACTGTACTGGGATCATTGAAAATTCTCAATTTCACTAATTCTGAATAATAAACCAATCACATTTCCATCATAAATATTTTCACTGTTTATTTCAAGATGATTTTAAGAAAAAAATATTAAACTCTCCACATTTAAAAAAAAAATTATCATGGATGGCAGATTGATGATAGATAATGAGGATGGTCGTGAAATTAACTGCCAATTCACAGATATTATAATAAATATTTAACCATCATGAAAATCTAAATAAAATTCTCCTCTTGTTGTGAAATATACTGCAGTCACAATTCATCACAATTTCTAAATCTGGTTATAATTTTGATGAATTATAAATACAGTTTAATTTGGATATTGATTTCAATTTCTGAAAGAATAATCAATAAATAATTTTAAAAATGAAAATCAATTACAAGAGTAATATGCTGATCTATACATGACAAGAGGGAAAAAATATATATATACAGCAAAAAAATATGCAGCACTTTTAAACTGATACCACATGGTGTCTCTACAAAGTGAAAAATCAGAACAGATGGATGAGACAAATATAAGGCGCTTCTGATACCAAATGTTCTCGCTTTCTCGAGGATTTTAATGACACCCCGGTGGCAAACAATGGTACCTCAGTCAACAGAAAATACTTAATTACAAAGCAAGCAACTCAAGCACACAAATTTCATTTATCAGAGCACGATAAACCTTTGATACCAAATCAAGCAGTCCTCAAAGATATTTACAATTCAATTTCTTATAATCAGTGCAGCATGATTCCAAAACAAACATTTTTCAAAAACAGTATCAGAGCAGCATAGAAAACAATCGCACATCAGACTTGCCAGAGGATGATGGTCATGTAAAAATGATTCATGGTCCAAGATTAAAAATACAGTTTATTTGAAATCATTTGAGGAATATGAAAAACTCTAGATTTAATGAATCAATCACACCAGGTTATATTTCAGATTCAAGATATGTCTGAGATTCAATAAATAAATAGTTTCAAATGATTTTAAACAAACATATATTCAAATCAAATAATCATAAAATAACAGTGATATTTATGACCATATTTTCAAAGGAATTTTCAAAATTGTCTCAGCCAAGTCCCAAAGAGACTTCAGATCATTTACATCAAGTATGAGATATATTCATGATCAAATGAAATTAAGTTAATTTATTTGAAATCACTTGAATCAATATCAAATTTTGAGATATAATGAATCAGTCACACAAGGTTAATAATTTCAGATTTAAGTGGTGTGTGAGATTCAAAATATCAGGAATTTCAGATGATTTCAAACAAACAGATTCCAAGATGTATCACTGATTCAAGCCAATCTGAAAAACAATGAAATTATCACAACTGATAAATAACAGAGTGCTGTAATGAGTATAATATTTTGAGCTTTTCTAAAATGAATTAGAATAAACTCAAAACAGCAAAGGTGTGTGAAATTTCATTAAATATTCAGATCTTCAAAAAAATAATTAGAATTCAAAATAACAGTGTTCAAGGTATACTATGAATGCTTTAGCACTGTTAAGAATTCAGAAAAGAAATAAAACTTCAAAACAATTGCAGATATTTACAAACTTAAGTTCAAGTTCTGGAAATGAATATACACATGTGAGTTTTACCCAAATAGAGTAAATTTCCAAACAAATATAAATACTGCAACTGGAAGTTTCAGAAACACAGAAAAGAAAAAAAACAAGATATGGCAGTGACAAATCAAATAAAAACAAACAGAAGAAAGTAACACAGAAAGGGGTAGAAGAAGGAGAAATAAACAAAAAAAATATTTACAAAGATGAGGTTAGAAATCATACCTGATTCTCAGAAGACGTTGTGGATCTCTAACTCATCAAGCTTTGGCTAAGGAACTCTGAATGATACAGATAAGTGGAACAACTTGAATATCAATCTCCTTTGCATAGCAGTTCCTCAGCCACTTCTGGTACCTAACCGTTTATTGGATCGAGTGGTCTAACAAAGTTAGTAAAACCACTCATAGTTGTATGTCGAACCTTCGGTACCCAAACTTGTTTGTATAACAATCCCTCTGAATTTACTTTCGTACCCTTAGGAACCCAAATCAGTTTAGTTTTTCCAAAATTGGCTTTATTTTAATTTTTGGGTCCATGATTGTTCAACAGAATTGTTATAAAACAAGATTTCATTTTGTCTATGTTTCACAAATCCTTTGAAATTTTCAGATTTCAAATTTTCAAGTCGATTCTTTTCAAAATGATTTGAAGGATTTTTAAAAACACTTGAATTTTGCTTTTCAGAATCATTATACTTCCCAAATCCGAGTCCAAACTTATTTCCAATAGGAAACTGGTTTTTCAACAAAATGTCCAACGATTTTTCTCCATTAGAAAATTTATTCAGAGTTGATTCAAGCCGTTGAATTTTATTTTTAAGATCAGAATTTTCTTTCATTAGATTTGAGCAACGATTAATGCTGATCTTTCTCCTCTCAGTGTCATTTTGTTTTGAAAACAAATTTTCAATTTCAAGCTGTTTGATTTTGGTCTTGGACTTTAAAATTTCAGATTCAAACTGAACTTGTTTCTAAAGTTGATGTTTCTCAGAGAATTTAAAATTTTCAATCTCTTTTTCAAGCTTATTCAAAATCGAATTCGTTTTCAACAGACTATTATTTTCAGCGATTTCATGTTTGGAATTTTTGATAGCCTTGAAATTTATAAATTCCTTTTGTAAACAATTGTTTGCATCTTTCAGCTCAATCTCGTTATCTTTTAAAATTAAAATTTCTTCTTCAAGCCTTCGAATATTATTATTGAAATGAACGAGATCAGTTTTTAATTTCAAACAATTTTCACAATTAGAATTTTCAAATTTCACGACATTTGACAATTTCGATTCCAAACAATTTATCTTGTTGGTCAACTCAGAATTTATAGATTTTAGAGATTTATTTTTCGATTGGAGTTTGTCAACAGATTTGGTTAAATCAACACAAAAATAAACCAGATCTTCATATGAAAAATTTCTTATCTCATCATCTGTTGAGTCTTCATCAGCTGATTCATCTGTTGAACAAAGATCTGAATCTGAGTTGACAGTTGAGGGTTTTGAGAAGTTGCTGTCGTTTCCATATCTTGTAGTTAGAGCTGTCCAAATTTCCTGCGCAGTTAAACAATGAGAAATCAGACTGTATTGATTATCATCAAGGTGAGAATACAGAATATGTGTAGCACGAGAATTAGAAGCTTTATCTACCAAGTCAAACCCATTGATAACAACATCCCAACATTTAATATCAACAGATTTTAAATAAAATTCCATTTCGGATTTCCAATTTAAAAAATCTGTTCCAGTGAAAATAGTTGGAGATGAACTGGACTGACTTTCTGTGGACTGACAGCAAGGGTTACCCATGACTCTAGAGTTAATGAAATTACCAGGCTCTGATACCACTTGTTGGATCTAGAATAACCCTAGAGGGGGGGGGGGTGAATAGGGTTTTTCATAGTTTTTAAATAGAATTGAAAAACTGACAGGATATTAAAATAATAAACAGATCACAGAATATAGCAGAAACAGAAATGCAGAAAATAAATCACACACAGATATACCCAGCTTCGGCAAAACCCTGCCTACTGCTGCATTTCTAAGGTTTCTACTAGGTGATAGAACAGATCCCGCATACAAGACCATGTACACTCGCAAACCCTGCTCCTATTCTAACCCTACGCTCAAAACCGTAGACTGATCTAATCCCCTAGATCAGATTTTCCGAATTACAAACCCTGTAACACGTAACTCAGATTTACAGACTCTGAAACTGACAGTCAACACCTTGACTAAATCCCCCTAGATTTTACAGACCTAGAACTGTTCAGAAATGATTTTACAACACAATTTAAAAAACAACAGAATGTAAAACAAAAATGTAAACCCTAATTCTTAAAATAAAAAATAAAAAAAAAGGAGTTTATATTAAAGGGGTCATCCCCTTTAAACAAATCCAAAGCCCCTTTTTATCTTGGCCGGCCCATTTGTTTATTTGCCCGATCACTTTTGCTTTTGCTCTGGAGATAAAAAAAATGGCGGTGGCGATTAGAAACTAGGGTTTCTTCAATTGCTCCAGACCAAATCGATGCTTGATTGTTGACGTTGTGATGATTCCGAAGCTTGATTCTCCGATGGCTTTCCTCGTCTGACTTGGAGTTGCTCTCTGGCTCGATCGAATCAGTGAGTTCTCTGAAATTTGTTGCTTTGAAAAAAATTGAACTATTTTGTGGGTTTCGATTTCTTGACTGTTGCGTGTGGATTCGATTTTTATTTTTTTTTGCCAGTGATGAAATGTGTGTACATATAGGATTATATAATCCTAAAATTGCTCTCTGATTTCATTATATTGACTCGATCTGATATTGCCCCTGATTCGTGCGGTTTCCACTTTTGAAATGGTTTGATTGAATTTGAATTTTGCGTGGCCCCTATTGAATTCTCGGTATTGAATGTATTGCTAATTTTATTGAAATAAATCTGGAAATGGATTGTCCCTGAATTATGTTGATTTCTCGAGTTTCCCCTTTTGCTGATTCTTGATAAAACGGTCTGATTTGTTTCCATATAATCTCCTTGCATGGATTTTGCATCAAAGAACACGTTTCTCTGAAAAGTTGAAATCGATTATACCCTTGCCTTAAATATAATTCCAGAATGATTGATGAATTATTGATTGTTAAATTTGCCGAGACTTCCTGAAATAAAACAAACAGTTTCTATCTAAAAACTGGAAACAGATTGAAAAAGATTTTTCTTCCTTAAATTCTGGTCACCAATGCTGCTGACTGATTTGTCCCCCCACTGTTGAATTTCAAATTGCCTTGAAAACATTATATATTTGGAAACCTGAAATGAATATTTTCCAAAAACTTTTTGCTGTTAAAATGAGCCTTGATTGCTCATTTACAACAAAAAAAGATACTTTTCCTTGAACTGCTGCATGTATACTCCATTGTATCTTTGAACAGAATCGACCATGTACCTTCAATGTTTGCTGTGTCACTTTCTTGTTTCCATGTATCAACGTATACTGTCCCCTGATTTGTGATGCATCATGTAACCTACTTTACTTCTCCTGCATCTTCATACTGCCTTGTACATCATGGTTTGTTGTGCATGTGTGTGACCACTTGGCACTTGCTTGAAAGCTGTTTTGATCTAGGCTAACATACAGTTGTATATTTGTCTTGGTCCATGTAACACTTTTGCTTGCTGACTTGAGTATGCTGCACTTTTGTCTCTTGCATTTGTGTATCCATTTGGCTGACTTCTTCTACATGCTCGACCACCCTGATTTGTTTGAACTTGCCATTCATTCACATGAACTTGGGTTTATACACTTGCACTCCATTATCATTTGCCTTTGGCTTGAGTATTTGCTGGCTTGCATTCCATGTTGCCACCTTATTGCTATACCATGTATTCATCCAAACTGAAAATGTACCCATGCTGAAAAACTGAATTTGTGTTGATGCCACTGTCCTGAAATGTTGAATTTATGCTTGTGCTCGACTTTCTGTATCTGCCTCCTTCTTGGCTGTGTGCACATGACCTGAGTGCACCTGAAACTTGTATTCGACCATGCTTATTTACCACTTGTATTTGCATTGTTTTTTACCTGACTCTTGGCTGTCTTGAACATGGCTAGCATTGTCCACTTGAGCCATGTACATTGCTGCACCATGATTTCACTTCTTTGCTGTGTGCTTGACCACTTTGGTTTTGTATATTTGTTTTCAATTTCACTGAGTCGAGACAGTCCTAGTGGCTACTCCTCAGCTGCGTACTGATTGGCGTGGCAGTGCACACGTGTACACGTGTGTACATGCAGCCATCAGACGAGTTGTCCCTGTCCTGGCATTGAGATATATGTGTTGTCTGCCTTGTGGTATTTACAGTGTATCACTGTGAATATCACAAGCTGTCTAGACACAGATTGATGGTTTTATAATTCAGATCAAGTCATGAAAAATGATGAGAAACACACCAGAAAACTGAGGCAAATAAAATTTTAAAAATAAAATTTATATTTGCATATATTCTGTTTTATTTCTATTGCAGTGTACTGTGTGTGTGTTTCACATGTGACAGGTAAACTGGGATGACTGGACTGACTGTGATGACTGGACTGACAATGACTGAACTGAAAGCTGAAGGTAAGAAGACAGTGTGTGGTGTCAATGAATGTATGAGTCTGTATATACAAGTGAAAATGGATATATATGAAATGTAACTGTGTATATGTTGTGTGTATGTATGACTGAGTGACAATGAATGAACTGTACTGAGGAGCTGTGAGAGAATTGTACAGATATATGTAATAAACAAATTTGATTGAAATAAAATATCATTTTATTGTTGTCAAACGAACTTGTCTATTATATTCTGTTTATATACAAGTACAATATACAGTGAATGTTTAAATAGTGGAGTTATACAGAGTTGTACTGTTTGAATGTTAGAAATAGAATATTCAACTTAAATAAAATACTGTAAATATTTGAAGTTCTATACAGTCGTATTTTATTTAAATATGAATATTATATCTCAGTCTGTGATGTACAATAACAGCACGATTTCAAACACATTAATAATAATATTTATTTGGTTGTTATCATCAAACAAAAAATCATATAATTGTGTATACAACACAGTTATATACAACAGGATTCTCCTTGTTTCGAACCGAGCCGTTATTTCCGACCCGAACCGAGTTGGTGTCCTCAATCTGGAGACTCCGTGTCCAATGCTTTGAAGGTGGAGCGGATCGGGAATCCCCCCTCCGATCCGATCCGTGCTGATGTGAATGCGAAGAGCAAGTGCCAAACTGTCCATTTTAAGGAAGCGTCCGATCCGAACAGGCCTGTCTGATCCGATCCGAGGATCTATTCAATGCTGAATTCCAGGTTTCCGGTTCTGCATGCGTTCACGGAAACAGGCATAACTTTCAAACCATAAGTCCGTTTTAGCCAAACGAAAGCTCAAACTGAAGCTAATTCAGAGGGCTACAAGAGTTACAAGGCTCAGCTCCGTAATCGTTGTTTTCGGGCCCAGAAAAGGCCATCTGTTAGGAGTTCCGGGCCTTTCTTTGTTTGTGATGCAATTTCGACCAAATCGATGCTTGTCTTCTGACGATGTTTTCAATACTCTAGTGTGTTGTTTATCAGATATTCCATATGTGACTGCTTTGACTAAAAAGCGGGTCAACATTCTGCCCCCCAGAACATATCTTGCTGGTTGAAGGAAGATGTGTTCTGGATAATCCAAGGCCACGCCGGGCCTGCCAGCTGCAAGTGTAATCCATAACTACGAAGAAGAGAAAGCAAACAGGTATGTAAAAACCTAACAAAACCGATTACACTTTTGAGCATAAACCATGCTTGGGCGTTTGTTTGAGCATAAACCATACTCGAGGGATGTTCGAATCATCCTGCCAAAACCTGGCAAGGGACCTAACCTTCCGGGTACAAGCCATACCAGGAAGTTCAAACTGAGCATAAGCCATACTCGAGTTTTATTGAATTCCTTTGCCAAATCCTGACAAAACAATAAGTCGTTCCAGAGTACAATCCATACTTAAGAATCCTAGTGAGTACAATCCATACTCATGTCGCGATAGAGCTATGCTTGCCAAAACCTGACAAAACAGTCTGTCCCTAGGCATAATCCATGCCTAGGAGTCCGAGATAAGTATAAGCCATACTTTAGCTAAGATTGAGAATCCTGCCACAACCTGACAAGACACTTAAATTTGCCAAACATAATCCATGCTCGCGAAGTCCTCCCTTATTCAATTCAAAGTACAAAACCAAAGCAAATCCTGATTGGTTTGTCATCGAGTCCAAAGCACGTTTTGGAGCTAAATCCTAACCCCGAACGTGTGTACTCCGATTTAGCCAATCGGAAAACCTAAAGAAAGCAAAGAAACATATCTTAAATCCTAAGAAATGCAGGAAATCCAGGCTGATCTCATCCAGATCAGTTGATGATGAGCCGATGGGAGCTCGTTCCAGGGTCATTCCCTCTCCGGGGAGCAGGTGGTGGCAGCGCGGGTGCAGGCGCTGTAGGCTGCTTCACATACTCGGGTAGCTCTCCAAGTCTAATCCATTCCTCAATCAGATCCCGCAAGTGTCTACAGTCATTTGTGTCATGACCGTCCATATCGTGAAATATGCAATATTTCCCAGAATCGCGTTCTCTTTGCGATGGCTCCCTCCTGGGAGGCTTTGGATAGGAGACGTCACCGTTTGTGTTCACGTAGATGTCGGTTAGTGACGAATTGAGTTCTGTGTACTTTTCATATCTGGGCCCTCTCCGGGGCTGAGCGTTGCGGTCATTCTTGACGGCAGCTTTTCCTTTGCCTTTATCAGAATCAGACGGTTCTCCGTCTCTGAGCATGTTAACATCGAGAATTTTCTTTTCGGACGTTGCGTCTTCTTCACGCAAAAACCTGTCTGATTCAAGATAGAATTCGCTGAGATTCCTTGGTGGGTCTCGGTATAAAGATTGTTTGAACTCCGAGTTGTCCAGAACACCGGATACTGCCGCCATCAATACCATAGATGGCTCAGGTCGATCAACTGATGCTGCTGCAACATTGGACCTTTCCAAAAATGACCGCAGAATTTCTTTGGGCCTCTGCTTAATTGTAGTTAGTGACATTACATTCTTGGGTTGAGCGATATGGACCCGAAACTGTTCAATAAAGCGAGCGACCAACATGTTCCAGCTGTTGATCGATTCAGATTCCAGCTGCCGAAACCACATAGTAGCAATATCAGTCAAAAAGAGAGGAAAGCATTTAGCCATGACGTTTTCCGACGCCGATTGAACTTCCATATGCCGTTTATAGCGCATTAGGTGCACGGTAGGATCTGCCCTGCCGTTGTAGGGTTCCAGTTGTGGAAGTTTGAAATCTGGAGGATTGCGGGAATTCCTGATTTCCTGTGTGAATGGATTATGATTGACATCATCCATGTCATTCTGATAAATGCGGCCTCTCGAAAGGCGTTCAATGAGATTGGCGAGCCGGTCGCCTTCAAAGAGCTGTTGCAAGTTGCCTAGTTCGGAGCTGGTGCCCCCAGCGTTGAGTCCAGAAGAGTTCAGAGAGGTATAGGGAGCTTGGAAGGCCATCCGGTTCGGTTCGGAGGTGCCTCCTTGCTGCGGCTCGGAGAAGCGAGGGGGTTATGGAGGGGTTCACGGTTCGGGTCGGATGTACCGATCCGATCAGCTTCTCCTGTTCCGAACCGGGGAGCTTGATGCTGAAGCTGTGTGGAATTACCGATCCGAACCGGTGCAGAGGTAGGTTGTGCTGGAACGAAGTCTTGATTTCCAGAAGGGAGGCTGCTGCCCCCAAGCTCATGTAAGGTGGCAGTTCGGATCGGATCCGAACCGATCCGGTGAGGATTGCCCCCCATTTCCATCTGCGTTTGATTCAAGTTTTGGCCCTCGGTTCGGATCGGATCCGAACCGATACGGTTTGCAGCTGCTGCTGGGGCTATTTCCGTGCTATTTCCAGCGAGTTGTGTGTTGCCACTCGGCCTACCTTCCATCCGAGCGAAGAATTGGTCGATCATCTCCTGTTGTTTGCGGAGGAGATCATCTTGCCTAGCCATCTGGGTTCTCAATTCATCGAGAACTTCATCCATATCTTCTCTGGTTTAGTATGCCGATGGATTTTCATGAGAGGAGGCTCCCTGACTCGCCTCGTTTCTCATGTCTTCATCCTCAGGACGGGGAAGCTTTCGTTTGGCCATTAGTCCAATAGCCAAAAAATCCGCTTCCTTTCAAGCTAGTAGAAGAAGTTGTATCGTGTGCCCCCTACCTGGCACGCCAGAATGTTAGACCGAAATCTGGGCCTAACACCCAAATGCTATGTGAAAACCTCACAATCACAGATTAATGCAGAAAAAGCAGTAAAATAAGAGGAGACACACGAGATTTTTATAGTGGTTCGGCTCAATCCAAGCCTACGTCCACTTTATAGTTTATTAAATCCTAAGAAGTTATTACAATGTTGTTTGTTTGCAGTTTATACACGAAATCCTCGTGTTTACAATGAAGAAGAGGAGATTAAAGGGGAGATTATACACGAAATCCTCATGTTGTAATGTGGAATTCGACTTCTAGGTTATGCAATAGTCTTGCGAAGAACCATAGTTGAAGCCATGGAGAGTTAGAGTTCAAAAAGTCCCCTGAAATAGCCATGTTGTGGTGTATTTATAGGCGTAGAGGAGCCTCTGGGTGACCTGGTTCAGATATGCCACGTGTCACGACCGGAGTTGATCTCGAGAAGTAGTGGAAGAAGTCCCTATGTTCGGGTTTTGCCAAGTGGAGGCAGATCCATGATAGTAGGAGCGGTTACCCCTTAAGAAGCGGTCAAAACAGTTGTGTAGCAGCAGGTAAAGGGGGATCGGATCGGTTCTCCGATCCGAACAGGGGCGAAGCCTTCGAGCCGAGGACGTTGTGCCCTCCTGAATAACAGATATGAAGCGGGTCGGATTCTCCTTGTTCCGAACCGAGCCGTTATTTCCGACCCGAACCGAGTTGGTGTCCTCAATCTGGAGACTCCGTGTCCAATGCTTTGAAGGTGGAGCGGATCGGGAATCCCCCCTCCGATCCGATCCGTGCTGATGTGAACGCGAAGAGCAAGTGCCAAACTGTCCATTTTAAGGAAGCGTCCGATCCGAGGATCTATTCAATGCTGAATTCCAGGTTTCCGGTTCTGCATGCGTTCACGGAAACAGGCATAACTTTCAAACCGTAAGTCCGTTTTAGCCAAACGAAAGCTCAAACTGAAGCTAATTCAGAGGGCTACAAGAGTTACAAAGCTCAGCTCCATAATCGTTGTTTTCGGGCCCAGAAAAGGACATCTGTTAGGAGTTCCGGGCCTTTCTTTGTTTGTGATGCAATTTCGACCAAATCGATGCTTGTCTTCTGACGATGTTTTCAATACTCTAGTGTGTTGTTTATCAGATATTCCATATGTGACTGCTTTGACTAAAAAGCGGGTCAACATTCTGCCCCCCAGAACATATCTTGCTGGTTGAAGGAAGATGTGTTCTGGATAATCCAAGGCCACGCCGGGCCTGTCAGCTGCAAGTGTAATCCATAACTACGAAGAAGAGAAAGCAAACAGGTATGTAAAAACCTAACAAAACCGATTACACTTTTGAGCATAAACCATGCTTGGGCGTTTGTTTGAGCATAAACCATACTCGAGGGATGTTCGAATCATCCTGCCAAAACCTGGCAAGGGACCTAACCTTCCGGGTACAAGCCATACCAGGAAGTTCAAACTGAGCATAAGCCATACTCGAGTTTTATTGAATTCCTTTGCCAAATCCTGACAAAACAATAAGTCGTTCCAGAGTACAATCCATACTTAAGAATCCTAGTGAGTACAATCCATACTCATGTCGCGATAGAGCTATGCTTGCCAAAACCTGACAAAACAGTCTGTCCCTAGGCATAATCCATGCCTAGGAGTCCAAGATAAGTATAAGCCATACTTTAGCTAAGATTGAGAATCCTGCCACAACCTGACAAGACACTTAAATTTGCCAAACATAATCCATGCTCGCGAAGTCCTCCCTTATTCAATTCAAAGTACAAAACCAAAGCAAATCCTGATTGGTTTGTCATCGAGTCCAAAGCACGTTTTGGAGCTAAATCCTAACCCCGAACGTGTGTACTCCGATTTAGCCAATCGGAAAACCTAAAGAAAGCAAAGAAACATATCTTAAATCCTAAGAAATGCAGGAAATCCAGGCTGATCTCATCCAGATCAGTTGATGATGAGCCGATGGGAGCTCGTTCCAGGGTCATTCCCTCTCCGGGGAGCAGGTGGTGGCAGCGCGGGTGCAGGCGCTGTAGGCTGCTTCACATACTCGGGTAGCTCTCCAAGTCTAACCCATTCCTCAATCAGATCCCGCAAGTGTCTACAGTCATTTGTGTCATGACCGTCCATATCGTGAAATATGCAATATTTCCCAGAATCGCGTTCTCTTTGCGATGGCTCCCTCCTGGGAGGCTTGGGATAGGAGACGTCACCGTTTGTGTTCACGTAGATGTCGGTTAGTGACGAATTGAGTTCTGTGTACTTTTCATATCTTGGCCCTCTCCGGGGCTGAGCGTTGCGGTCATTCTTGACGGCAGCTTTTCCTTTGCCTTTATCAGAATCAGACGGTTCTCCGTCTCTGAGCATGTTAACATCGAGAATTTTCTTTTCGGATGTTGCGTCTTCTTCACGCAAAAACCTGTCTGATTCAAGATAGAATTCGCTGAGATTCCTTGGTGGGTCTCGGTATAAAGATTGTTTGAACTCCGAGTTGTCCAGAACACCGGATACTGCCGCCATCAATACCATAGATGGCTCAGGTCGATCAACTGATGCTGCTGCAACATTGGACCTTTCCAAAAATGACCGCAGAATTTCTTTGGGCCTCTGCTTAATTGTTGTTAGTGACATTACATTCTTGGGTCGAGCGATATGGACCCGAAACTGTTCAATAAAGCGAGCGACCAACATGTTCCAGCTGTTGATCGATTCAGATTCCAGCTGCCGAAACCACATAGTAGCAATATCAGTCAAAAAGAGAGGAAAGCATTTAGCCATGACGTTTTCCGACGCCGATTGAACTTCCATATGCCGTTTATAGCGCATTAGGTGCACGGTAGGATCTGCCCTGCCGTTGTAGGGTTCCAGTTGTGGAAGTTTGAAATCTGGAGGATTGCGGGAATTTCTGATTTCCTGTGTGAATGGATTATGATTGACATCATCCATGTCATTCTGATAAATGCGGCCTCTCGAAAGGCGTTCAATGAGATTGGCGAGCCGGTCGCCTTCAAAGAGCTGTTGCAAGTTGCCTAGTTCGGAGCTGGTGCCCCCAGCGTTGAGTCCAGAAGAGTTCAGAGAGGTATAGGGAGCTTGGAAGGCCATCCGGTTCGGTTCGGAGGTGCCTCCTTGCTGCGGCTCGGAGAAGCGAGGGGGTTATGGAGGGGTTCACGGTTCGGGTCGGATGTACCGATCCGATCAGCTTCTCCTGTTCCGAACCGGGGAGCTTGATGCTGAAGCTGTGTGGAATTACCGATCCAAACCGGTGCGGAGGTAGGTTGTGCTGGAACGAAGTCTTGATTTCCAGAAGGGAGGCTGCTGCCCCCAAGCTCATGTAAGGTGGCAGTTCGGATCGGATCCGAACCGATCCGGTGAGGATTGCCCCCCATTTCCATCTGCGTTTGATTCAAGTTTTGGCCCTCGGTTCGGATCGGATCCGAACCGATCCGGTTTGCAGCTGCTGCAGGGGCTATTTCTGTGCTATTTCCAGCGAGTTGTGTGTTGCCACTCGGCCTACCTTCCATCCGAGCGAAGAATTGGTCGATCATCTCCTGTTGTTTGCGGAGGAGATCATCTTGCCTAGCCATCTGGGTTCTCAATTCATCGAG
Source organism: Allium sativum (assembly GCA_030737875.1). Lineage (NCBI taxonomy): Eukaryota > Viridiplantae > Streptophyta > Magnoliopsida > Asparagales > Amaryllidaceae > Allium > Allium sativum. The sequence continues at coordinate 558,291,810 of CM060919.1, read as the reverse complement.
AACGCCATCCATATCTTCTCTGGTTTAGTATGCCGATGGATTTTCATGAGCGGAGGCTCCCTGACTCGCCTCGTTTCTCATGTCTTCATCCTCAGGACGGGGAAGCTTTCATTTGGCCATTAGTCCAATAGCCAAAAAATCCGCTTCCTTTCAAGCTAGTAGAAGAAGTTGTATCGTGTGCCCCCTACCTGGCGCGCCAGAATGTTAGACCGAAATCTGGGCCTAACACCCAAATGCTATGTGAAAACCTCACAATCACAGATTAATGCAGAAAAAGCAGTAAAATAAGAGGAGACACACGAAATTTTTATAGTGGTTCGGCTCAATCCAAGCCTACGTCCACTTTATAGTTTCTTAAATCCTAAGAAGTTATTACAATGTTGTTTGTTTGCAGTTTATACACGAAATCCTCATGTTTACAATGAAGAAGAGGAGATTAAAGGGGAGATTATACACGAAATCCTCGTGTTGTAATGTGGAATTCGACTTCTAGGTTATGCAATAGCCTTGCGAAGAACCATAGTTGAAGCCATGGAGAGTTAGAGTTCAAAAAGTCCCCTGAAATAGCTATGTTGTGGTGTATTTATAGGCGTAGAGGAGCCTCTGGGTTACCTGGTTCGGATATGCCACGTGTCACGACCGGAGTTGATCTCGAGAAGTAGTGGAAGAAGTCCCTATGTTCGGGTTTTGCCAAGTGGAGGCAGATCCATGCTAGTAGGAGCGGTTACCCTTAAGAAGCGGTCAAAACAGTTGTGTAGCTGTAGGTAAAGGGGGATCGGATCGGTTCTCCGATCCGAACAGGGGCGAAGCCTTCGAGTCGAGGACGTTGTGCCCTCCTGAATAACTGATATGAAGCGGGTCGGATTCTCCTTGTTCCGAACCGAGCCGTTATTTCCGACCCGAACCGAGTTGGTGTCCTCAATCTGGAGACTCCATGTCCAATGCTTTGAAGGTGGAGCGGATCGGGAATCCCCCCTCCGATCTGATCCGTGCTGATGTGAATGTGAAGAGCAAGTGCCAAACTGTCCATTTTAAGGAAGCGTCCGATCCGAACAGGCTTGTCCGATCCGATCCGAGGATCTATTCAATGCTGAATTCCAGTTTTCCGGTTCTGCATGCGTTCTCGGAAACAGGCATAACTTTCAAACCGTAAGTCCGTTTTAGACAAACGAAAGCTCAAACTGAAGCTAATTCAGAGGGCTACAAGAGTTACAAAGCTCAGCTCCGTAAACGCTGTTTTCGGGCCCAGAAAAGGTCATCTGTTAGGAGTTCCGGGCCTTTCTTTATTTGTGATGCAATTTCGACCAAATCAATGCTTGTCTTCTGACGATGTTTCCAATACTCTAGTGTGTTGTTTATCAGAGATTCCATATGTGACTGCTTTGACTAAAAAGCGGGTCAACATTCTGCCCCCCAGAACATATCTTGCTCGTTGAAGGAAGATGTGTTCTGGATAATCCAAGGCCACGCCGGGCCTGCCAGCTGCAAGTATAATCCATACCTGCGAAGAAGAGAAAGCAAACAGGTATGTAAAAACCTAACAAAACCGATTACACTTTTGAGCATAAACCATGCTTGGGCGTTTGTTTGAGCATAAACCATACTCGAGGGATGTTCGAATCATCCTGCCAAAACCTGGCAAGGGACCTAACCTTCCGGGTACAAGCCATACCAGGAAGTTCAAACTGAACATAAGCCATACTCGAGTTTTATTGAATTCCTTTGCCAAATCCTGACAAAACAATAAGCCGTTCCAGAGTACAATCCATACTTAAGAATCCTAGTGAGTACAATCCATACTCATGTCGCGATAGAGATATGCTTGCCAAAACCTGACAAGACAGTCTGTCCCTAGGCATAATCCATGCCTAGGAGTCCGAGATAAGTATAAGCCATACTTTAGCTGAGATTGAGAATCCTGCCACAACCTGACAAGACACTTAAATTTGCCAAACATAATCCATGCTCGGGAAGTCCTCCCTTATTCAATTCAAAGTACAAAACCAAAGCAAATCCTGATTGGTTTGTCATCGAGTCGAGAGCACGTTTTGGAGCTAAATCCTAACCCCGAACGTGTGTACTCCGATTTAGCCAATCGGAAAACCTAAAGAAAGCAAACAAACATATCTTAAATCCTAAGAAATGCAGGAAATCCAGGCTGATCTCATCCAGATCAGTTGATGATGAGCCGATGGGAGCTCGTTCCAGGGTCATTCCCTCTCCGGGGAGCAGGTGGTGGCAGCGCGGGTGCAGGTGGTGGCAGCGCGGGTGCAGGCACTGTAGGCTGCTTCACATACTCGGGTAGCTCTCCAAGTCTAACCCATTCCTCAATCAGATCTCGCAAGTGTCTACAGTCATTTGTGTCATGACCGTCCATATCGTGAAATATGCAATATTTCCCAGAATCGCGTTCTCTTTGCGATGGCTCCCTCCTGGGAGGCTTTGGATAGGAGACGTCACCGTTTGTGTTCACGTAGATGTCGGTTAGTGACGAATTGAGTTCTGTGTACTTTACATATCTGGGCCCTCTCCGGGGCTGAGCGTTGCGGTCATTCTTGACGGCAGCTTTTCCTTTGCCTTTATCAGAATCAGACGGTTCTCTGTCTCTTAGCATGTTAACATCGAGAATTTTCTTTTCGGACGTTGCGTCTTCTTCACGCAAAAACCTGTCCGATTCAAGATAGAATTCGCTGAGATTCCTTGGTGGGTCTCGGTATAAAGATTTTTTGAACTCCGAGTTGTCCAGAACACCGGATACTGCCGCCATCAATACCATAGATGGCTCAGGTCGATCAACTGATGCTGCTGCAACATTGAACCTTTCCAAAAATGACCGCAGAGTTTCTTTGGGCCTCTGCTTAATTATAGTTAGTGACATTACATTCTTGGGTCGAGCGATATGGACCCGAAACTGTTCAATAATGCGAGCGACCAACATGTTCCAGCTGTTGATCGATTCAGATTCTAGCTGCCGAAACCACATAGCAGCAATATCAGTCAAAAAGAGAGGAAAGCATTTAGCCATGACATTTTCCGACGCTGATTGAACTTCCATATGCCGTTTATAGCGCATTAGGTGCACGGTAGGATCTACCCTGCCGTTGTAGGGTTCCAGTTGTGGAAGTTTGAAATCTGGAGGATTGCGGGAATTCCTGATTTCCTGTGTGAATGGATTATGATTGACATCATACATGTCATTCTGATAAATGCGGCCTCTCGAAAGGCGTTCAATGAGATTGGCGAGCCGGTCGCCTTCAAAGAGCTGTTGCAAGTTGCATAGTTCGGAGCTGGTGCCCCTAGCGTTGAGTCCAGAAGAGTTCAGAGAGGTATAGGGAGCTTGGAAGGCCATCCGGTTCAGTTCGGAGGTGCCTCCTTGCTGCGGCTCGGAGAAGCGAGGGGGGTTATGGTGGGGTTCACGGTTCGGGTCGGATGTACCGATCGGATCAGGTTCTCCTGTTCCGAACCGGGGAGCTTGATGCTGAAGCTGTGTGGAATTACCGATCCGAACCGGTGCAGAGGTAGGTCATGTTGGAACGAAGTCTTGATTTCCAGAAGGGAGGCTGCTGCGCCCAAGCTCATGTAAGGTGGCAGTTCGGATCGGATCCGAACCGATCCGGTGAGGATTGCCCCCCATTTCCATATGCGCTTGATTCAAGTTTTGGCCCTCGGTTCGGATCGGATCCGAACCGATCCGGTTTGCAGCTGCTACTAGGGCTATTTCCGTGCTATTTCCAGCGAGTTGTGTGTTGCCACTCGGCCTACCTTCCATCCGAGCGAAGAATTGGTCGATCATCTCCTGTTGTTTGCGGAGGAGATCATCTTGCCTAGCCATCTGGGTTCTCAATTCATCGAGAACGCCATCCATCTCTTCTCTGGTTAAGTATGCCGATGGATTTTCATGAGAGGAGGCTCCCTGACTCGCCTCGTTTCTCATGTCTTCATCCTCAGGATGGGGAAGCTTTCGTTTGGCCATTAGTCCAATAGCCAAAAAATCCGCTTCCTTTCAAGCTAGTAGAAGAAGTTGTATCGTGTGCCCCCTACCTGGCGCGCCAGAATGTTAGACCGAAATCTGGGCCTAACACCCAAATGCTATGTGAAAACCTCACAATCACAGATTAATGCAGAAAAAGCAGTAAAATAAGAGGAGACACACGAGATTTTTATAGTGGTTCGGCTCAATCCAAGCCTACGTCCACTTTATAGTTTCTTAAATCCTAAGAAGTTATTACAATGTTGTTTGTTTGCAGTTTATACACAAAATCCTCGTGTTTACAATGAAGAAGAGGAGATTAAAGGGGAGATTATACACGAAATCCTCGTGTTGTAATGTGGAATTCGACTTCTAGGTTATGCAATAACCTTGCGAAGAACCATAGTTGAAGCCATGGAGAGTTAGAGTTCAAAAAGTCCCCTGAAATAGCCATGTTGTGGTGTATTTATAGGCGTAGAGGAGCCTCTGGGTGACCTGGTTCGGATATGCCACGTGTCACGACCGGAGTTGATCTCGAGAAGTAGTGGAAGAAGTCCCTATGTTCGGGTTTTGCCAAGTGGAGGCAGATCCATGATAGTAGGAGCTGTTACCCCTTAAGAAGCGGTCAAAACAGTTGTGTAGCAGCAGGTAAATGGGGATCGGATCGGTTCTCCGATCCGAACAGGGGCGAAGCCTTCGAGCCGAGGACGTTGTGCCCTCCTGAATAACTGATATGAAGCGGGTCGGATTCTCCTTGTTCCGAACCGAGCCGTTATTTCCGACCCGAACCGAGTTGGTGTCCTCAATCTGGAGACTCCATGTCCAATGCTTTAAAGGTGGAGCGGATCGGGAATCCCCCCTCCGATCCGATCCGTGCTGATGTGAATGCGAAGAGCAAGTGCCAAACTGTCCATTTTAAGGAAGCGTCCGATCCGAACAGGCTTGTCCGATCCGATCCGAGGATCTATTCAATGCTGAATTCCAGGTTTCCGGTTCTGCATGCGTTCACGGAAACAGGCATAACTTTCAAACCGTAAGTCCGTTTTAGCCAAACGAAAGCTCAAACTGAAGCTAATTCAGAGGGCTACAAGAGTTACAATGCTTAGCTTCGTAATCGCTGTTTTCGGGCCCAGAAAAGGTCATCTGTTAGGAGTTCTGGGCCTTTCTTTGTTTGTGATGCAATTTCGACCAAATCGATGCTTGTCTTCTGACGATGTTTCCAATACTCTAGTGTGTTGTTTATCAGAGATTCCATATGTGACTGCTTTGACTAAAAAGCGGGTCAACATTCTGCCCCCCAGAACATATCTTGCTGGTTGAAGGAAGATGTGTTCTGGATAATCCAAGGCCACGCCGGGCCTGCCAGCTGCAAGTATAATCTAGGCCTAGCAATTTGACACGTGACACGCTAACATGAAACGAAATGACACGAAATAAACGGTTATGGGTTTTGATTTTTGGTATACGAAACACGAAAGTACACGAACACGAAATTACATGATAAATTTCGTGTCGGATATGGGTTTTCACTTTCAATACACGAAAGTACACGAAAGTACACGAAATATTTTATATACAATTTTTATTTTTTATATATCATATAATATATTAATTTCGTGTACTTTTCGTGTATACAAAAGTACACGAAAGTACACAAAAGTACACGAAAGTACACGAACAGGAAGTACACGAAAGTACACGAAATTAATTTCGTGTACTTTTCGTGTCGTTTCGTGTTTACACGAATTATTTCGTTTCGTGTTCGGATCGGGTAAACAGGTACACGAAATGATTTCGGGTCGTTTTCGGTTTTAACTCTGAGTACACGAAAACACGAAAGTACACGAAACGAAAGTACACGAAACGACACGATTGCCAGGTCTAGTATAATCCATACCTGCGAAGAAGAGATAGCAAACAGGTATGTAAAAACCTAACAAAACCGATTACACTTTTGAGCATAAACCATGCTTGGGCGTTTGTTAGAGCATAAACCATACTCGAGGGATGTTCGAATCATCCTGCCAAAACCTGGCAAGGGACCTAACCTTCCGGGTACAAGCCATACCAGGAAGTTCAAACTGAGCATAAGCCATACTCGAGTTTTATTGAATTCCTTTGCCAAATCCTGACAAAACAATAAGCCGTTCCAGAGTACAATCCATACTTAAGAATCCTAGTGAGTACAATCCATACTCATGTCGCGATAGAGCTATGCTTGCCAAAACCTGACAAGACAGTCTGTCCCTAGGCATAATCCATGCCTAGGAGTCCGAGATAAGTATAAGCCATACTTTAGCTGAGATTGAGAATCCTGCCACAACCTGACAAGACACTTAAATTTGCCAAACATAATCCATGCTCGGGAAGTCCTCCCTTATTCAATTCAAAGTACAAAACCAAAGCAAATCCTGATTGGTTTGTCATCGAGTCCAGAGCACGTTTTGGAGCTAAATCCTAACCCCGAACGTGTGTACTCCGATTTAGCCAATCGGAAAACCTAAAGAAAGCAAAGAAACATATCTTAAATCCTAAGAAATGCAGGAAATCCAGGCTGATCTCATCCAGATCAGTTGATGATGAGCCGATGGGAGCTCGTTCCAGGGTCATTCCCTCTCTGGGGAGCAGGTGGTGGCAGCGCGGGTGCAGGCGCTGTAGGCTGCTTCACATACTCGGGTAGCTCTCCAAGTCTAACCCATTCCTCAATCAGATCTCGCAAGTGTCTACAGTCATTTGTGTCATGACCGTCCATATCGTGAAATATGCAATATTTCCCAGAATAGCGTTCTCTTTGCGATGGCTCCCTCCTGGGAGGCTTTGGATAGGAGACATCACCGTTTGTGTTCACGTAGATGTCGGTTAGTGACGAATTGAGTTCTGTGTACTTTTCATATCTGGGCCCTCTCCGGGGCTGAGCGTTGCGGTCATTCTTGACGGCAGCTTTTCCTTTGCCTTTATCAGAATCAGACGGTTCTCCGTCTCTGAGCATGTTAACATCGAGAATTTTCTTTTCGGACGTTGCGTCTTCTTCACGCAAAAACCTGTCCGATTCAAGATAGAATTCGCTGAGATTCCTTGGTGGGTCTCGGTATAAAGATTTTTTGAACTCCGAGTTGTCCAGAACACCGGATACTGCCTCCATCAATACCATAGATGGCTCAGGTCGATCAACTGATGCTGCTGCAACATTGAACCTTTCCAAAAATGACCGTAGAGTTTCTTTGGGCCTCTGCTTAATTGTAGTTAGTGACATTACATTCTTGGGTCGAGCGATATGGACCCGAAACTGTTCAATAAAGCGAGCGACCAACATGTTCCAACTGTTGATCGATTCAGATTTCCGCTGCCGAAACCACATAGCAGCAATATCAGTCAAAAAGAGAGGAAAGCATTTAGCCATAATGTTTTCCGACGCCGATTGAACTTCCATATGCCGTTTATAGCGCATTAGGTGCACGGTAGGATCTGCCCTGCCGTTGTAGGGTTTCAGTTGTGAAAGTTTGAAATCTGGAGGATTGCGGGAATTCCTGATTTCCTATGTGAATGGATTATGATTGACATCATCCATGTCATTCTGATAAATGCGGCCTCTCGAAAGGCGTTCAATGAGATTGGCGAGCCGGTCGCCTTCAAAGAGCTGTTGCAAGTTGCCTAGTTCGGAGCTGGTGCCCCCAGCGTTGAGTCCAGAAGAGTTCAGAGAGGTATAGGGAGCTTGGAAGGCCATCCGGTTCGGTTCGGAGGTGCCTCCTTGCTGCGGCTCGGAGAAGCGAGGGGGGTTATGGAGGGGTTCACGGTTCGGGTCGGATGTACCGATCCGATCAGGTTCTCCTGTTACGAACCGGGGAGCTTGATGCTGAAGCTGTGTGGAATTACCGATCCGAACCGGTGCAGAGGTAGGTCGTGCTGGAACGAAGTCTTGATTTCCAGAAGGGAGGCTGCTGCCCCCAAGCTCATGTAAGGTGGCAGTTCAGATCGGATCCGAACCGATCCGGTGAGGATTGCCCCCCATTTCCATCTGCGTTTGATTCAAATTTTGGCCCTCGGTTCGGATCGGATCCGAACCGATCCGGTTTGCAGCTGCTGCTGGGGCTATTTCCGTGCTATTTCCAGCGAGTTGTGTGTTGCCACTCGGCCTACCTTCCATCCGAGCGAAGAATTGGTCGATCATCTCCTGTTGTTTGCGGAGGAGATCATCTTGCCTAGCCATCTAGGTTCTCAATTCATCGAGAACGCCATCCATCTCTTCTCTGGTTAAGTATGCCGATGGATTTTCATGAGAGGAGGCTCCCTGACTCGCCTCGTTTCTCATGTCTTCATCCTTAGGACGGGGAAGCTTTCGTTTGGCCATTAGTTCAATAGCCAAAAAATCCGCTTCCTTTCAAGCTAGTAGAAGAAGTTGTATCGTGTGCCCCCTACCTGGCGCGCCAGAATGTTAGACCGAAATCTGGGCCTAACACCCAAATGCTATGTGAAAACCTCACAATCACATATTAATGCAGAAAAAGCAGTAAAATAAGAGGAGACACACGAGATTTTTATAGTGGTTCGGCTCAATCCAAGCCTACGTCCACTTTATAGTTTCTTAAATCCTAAGAAGTTATTACAATGTTGTTTGTTTGCAGTTTATACACGAAATCCTCGTGTTTACAATGAAGAAGAGGAGATTAAAGGGGAGATTATACCCGAAATCCTCGTGTTGTAATGTGGAATTCGACTTCTAGGTTATGCAATAGCCTTGCGAAGAACCATAGTTGAAGCCATGGAGAGTTAGAGTTCAAAAAGTCCCCTGAAATAGCCATGTTGTGGTGTATTTATAGGCGTAGAGGAGCCTCTGGGTGACCTGGTTCGGATATGCCACGTGTCACGACCGGAGTTGATCTCGAGAAGTAGTGGAAGAAGTCCCTATGTTCGGGTTTTGCCAAGTGGAGGCAGATCCATGATAGTAGGAGCGGTTACCCCTTAAGAAGCGGTCAAAACAGTTGTGTAGCAGCAGGTAAAGGGGGATCGGATCGGTTCTCCGATCCAAACAGGGGCGAAGCCTTCGAGCCGAGGACGTTGTGCCCTCCTGAATAACTGATATGAAGCGGGTCAGATTCTCATTGTTCCGAACCGAGCCGTTATTTCCGACCCGAACCGAGTTGGTGTCCTCAATCTGGAGACTCCGTGTCCAATGCTTTGAAGGTGGAGCGGATCGGGAATCCCCCCTCCGATCCGATCCGTGCTGATGTGAATGCGAAGAGCAAGTGCCAAACTGTCCATTTTAAGGAAGCGTCCGATCCGAACAGGCTTGTCCGATCCGATCTGAGGATCTATTCAATGCTGAATTCCAGGTTTCCGGTTCTACATGCGTTCACGGAAACAGGCATAACTTTCAAACCGTAAGTCCGTTTTAGCCAAACTAAAGCTCAAAGTGAAGCTAATTCAGAGGGCTACAAGAGTTAAAATTCTCAGCTCCGTAATCATTGTTTTCGGGCCCAGAAAAGGTCATCTGTTAGGAGTTCCGGGCCTTTCTTTGTATGTGATGCATTTTCGACCAAATCGATGCTTGTCTTCTGACGATGTTTCCAATACTCTAGTGTGTTGTTTATCAGAGATTCCATATGTGACTGCTTTGACTAAAAAGCGGGTCAACATTCTGCCCCCCAGAACATATCTTGCTGGTTGAAGGAAGATGTGTTCTGGATAATCCAAGGCCACGCCGGGCCTGCCAGCTGCAAGTATAATCCATACCTGCGAAGAAGAGAAAGCAAACAGGTATATAAAAACCTAACAAAACCGATTACACTTTTGAGCATAAACCATGCTTGGGCGTTTGTTAGAGCATAAACCATACTCGAGGGATGTTCGAATCATCCTGCCAAAACCTGGCAAGGGACCTAACCTTCCGGGTACAAGCCATACCAGGAAGTTCAAACTGAGCATAAGCCATACTCGAGTTTTATTGAATTCCTTTGCCAAATCCTGACAAAACAACAAGTCGTTCCAGAGTACAATCCATACTTAAGAATCCTAGTGAGTACAATCCATACTCATGTCGCGATAGAGCTATGCTTGCCAAAACCTGATAAGACAGTCTGTCCCTAGGCATAATCCATGCCTAGGAGTCCGAGATAAGTATAAGCCATACTTTAGCTGAGATTGAGAATCCTGCCACAACCTGACAAGACACTTAAATTTGCCAAACATAATCCATGCTCACGAAGTCCTCCCTTATTCAATTCAAAGTACAAAACCAAAGCAAATCCTGATTGGTTTGTCATCGAGTCCAGAGCACGTTTTGGAGCTAAATCCTAACCCCGAACGTGTGTACTCCGATTTAGCCAATCGGAAAACCTAAAGAAAGCAAAGAAACATATCTTAAATCCTAAGAAATGCAGGAAATCCAGGCTGATCTCATCCAGATCAGTTGATGATGAGCTGATGGGAGCTCGTTCCAGGGTCATTCCCTCTCCGGGGAGCAGGTGGTGGCAGCGCGGGTGCAGGCGCTGTAGTCTGCTTCACATACTCGGGTAGCTCTCCAAGTCTAACCCATTCCTCAATCAGATCTCGCAAGTGTCTACAGTCATTTGTGTCATGACCGTCCATATCGTGAAATATGCAATATTTCCCAGAATCGCGTTCTCTTTGCGATGGCTCCCTCCTGGGAGGCTTTGGATAGGAGACGTCACCGTTTATGTTCACGTAGATGTCGGTTAGTGACGAATTGAGTTCTGTGTACTTTTCATATCTGGGCCCTCTCCGGGGCTGAGCGTTGCGGTCATTCTTGACGGCAGCTTTTCCTTTGCCTTTATCAGAATCAGACGGTTCTCCGTCTCTGAGCATGTTAACATCGAGAATTTTCTTTTCGAACGTTGCGTCTTCTTCACGCAAAAACCTGTCCGATTCAAGATAGAATTCGCTGAGATTCCTTGGTGGGTCTCGGTATAAAGATTTTTTGAACTCCGAGTTGTCCAGAACACCGGATACTGCATCCATCAATACCATAGATGGCTCAGGTCGATCAACTGATGCTGCTGCAACATTGAACCTTTCCAAAAATGACCGCAGAGTTTCTTTGGTCCTCTGCTTAATTGTAGTTAGTGACATTACATTCTTGGGTCGAGCGATATGGACCCGAAACTGTTCAATAAAGCTAGCGACCAACATGTTCTAGCTGTTGATCGATTCAGATTCCAGCTGCCGAAACCACATAGCAGCAATATCAGTCAAAAAGAGAGGAAAGCATTTAGCCATGACGTTTTCCGATGCCGATTGAACTTCCATATGCCGTTTATAGCGTATTAGGTGCCCGGTAGGATCTGCCCTGCCGTTGTAGGGTTCCAGTTGTGAAAGTTTGAAATCTGGAGGATTGCGGGAATTCCTGATTTCCTATGTGAATGGATTATGATTGACATCATCCATGTCATTCTGATAAATGCGGCCTCTCGAATGGCGTTCAATGAGATTGGCGAGCCGGTCGCCTTCAAAGAGCTGTTGCAAGTTGCCTAGTTCGGAGCTGGTGACCCCAGCGTTGAGTCCATAAGAGTTCAGAGAGGTATAGGGAGCTTGGAAGGCCATCCGGTTCGGTTCGGAGGTGCCTCCTTGCTGCGGCTCGGAGAAGCGAGGGGGGTTATGGAGGGGTTCACGGTTCGGGTCGGATGTACCGATCCGATCAGGTTCTCCTGTTACGAACCGGGGAGCTTGATGCTGAAGCTGTGTGGAATTACCGATCCGAACCGGTGCGGAGGTAGGTCGTGCTGGAACGAAGTCTTGATTTCCAGAAGGGAGGCTGCTGCCCCCAAACTCATGTAAGGTGGCAGTTCAGATCGGATCCAAACCGATCCGGTGAGGATTGCCCCCCATTTCCATCTACGTTTGATTCAAGTTTTGGCCGTCGGTTCGGATCGGATCCGAACCGATCCGGTTTGCAGCTGCTGCTGGGGCTATTTCCGTGCTATTTCCAGCGAGTTGTGTGTTGCCACTCGGCCTACCTTCCATCCGAGCGAAGAATTGGTCGATCATCTCCTGTTGTTTGCGGAGGAGATCATCTTGCCTAGCCATCTGGGTTCTCAATTCATCGAGAACGCCATCCATCTCTTCTCTGGTTAAGTATGCCGATGGATTTTCATGAGAGGAGGCTCCCTGACTCGCATCGTTTCTCATGTCTTCATCCTCAGGACGGGGAAGCTTTCGTTTGGCCATTAGTCCAATAGCCAAAAAATCCGCTTCCTTTCAAGCTAGTAGAAGAAGTTGTATCGTGTGCCCCCTACCTGGCGCGCCAGAATGTTAGACCGAAATCCGGGCCTAACACCCAAATGTTATGTGAAAACCTCACAATCACATATTAATGCAGAAAAAGCAGTAAAATAAGAGGAGACACACGAGATTTTTATAGTGGTTCGGCTCAATCCAAGCCTACGTCCACTTTATAGTTTCTTAAATCCTAAGAAGTTATTACAATGTTGTTTGTTTGCAGTTTATACACGTAATCCTCGTGTTTACAATGAAGAAGAGGAGATTAAAGGGGAGATTATACACGAAATCCTCGTGTTGTAATGTGGAATTCGACTTCTAGGTTATGCAATAGCCTTGCGAAGAACCATAGTTGAAGCCATGGAGGGTTAGAGTTCAAAAAGTCCCCAGAAATAGCCATGTTGTGGTGTATTTATAGGCGTAGAGGAGCCTCTGGGTGACCTGGTTCGGATATGCCACGTGTCACGACCGGAGTTGATCTCGAGAAGTAGTGGAAGAAGTCCCTATGTTCGGGTTTTGCCAAGTGGAGGCAGATCCATGATAGTAGGAGCGGTTACCCCTTAAGAAGCGGTCAAAACAGTTGTGTAGCAGCAGGTAAAGGGGGATCGGATCGGTTCTCCGATCCGAACAGGGGCGAAGCCTTCGAGCCGAGGACGTTGTGCCCTCCTGAATAACTGATATGAAGCGGGTCGGATTCTCCTTGTTCCGAACCGAGCCGTTATTTCCGACCCGAACCGAGTTGGTGTCCTCAATCTGGAGACTCCATGTCCAATGCTTTAAAGGTGGAGCGGATCGGGAATCCCCCCTCCGATCCGATCCGTGCTGATGTGAATGCGAAGAGCAAGTGCCAAACTGTCCATTTTAAGGAAGCGTCCGATCCGAACAGGCTTGTCCGATCCGATCCGAGGATCTATTCAATGCTGAATTCCAGGTTTCCGGTTCTGCATGCGTTCACGGAAACAGGCATAACTTTCAAACCGTAAGTCCGTTTTAGCCAAACGAAAGCTCAAACTGAAGCTAATTCAGAGGGCTACAAGAGGTATAATGCTCAGCTCCGTAAACGCTGTTTTCGGGCCCAGAAAAGGTCATCTGTTAGGAGTTCCGGGCCTTTCTTTGTTTGTGATGCAATTTCGACCAAATCGATGCTTGTCTTCTGACGATGTTTCCAATACTCTAGTGTGTTGTTTATCAGAGATTCCATATGTGACTGCTTTGACTAAAAAGCGGGTCAACATTCTGCCCCCCAGAACATATCTTGCTGGTTGATGGAAGATGTGTTCTGGATAATCCAAGGCCACGCCGGGCCTGCCAGCTGCAAGTATAATCCATACCTGCGAAGAAGACAAAGCAAACAGGTATGTAAAAACCTAACAAAACCGATTACACTTTTGAGCATAAACCATGCTTGGGCGTTTGTTAGAGCATAAACCATACTCGAGGGATGTTCGAATCATCCTGCCAAAACCTGGCGAGGGACCTAACCTTCCGGGTACAAGCCATACCAGGAAGTTCTAACTGAGCATAAGCCATACTCGAGTTTTATTGAATTCCTTTGCCAAATCCTGACAAAACAATAAGCTGTTCCAGAGTACAATCCATACTTAAGAATCCTAGTGAGTACAATCCATACTCATGTCGCGATAGAGCTACGCTTGCCAAAGCCTGACAAGACAGTCTGTCCCTAGGCATAATCCATGCCTAGGAGTCCGAGATAAGTATAAGCCATACTTTAGCTGAGATTGAGAATCCTGCCACAACCTGACAAGACACTTAAATTTTCCAAACATAATCCATGCTCGGGAAGTCCTCCCTTATTCAATTCAAAGTACAAAACCAAAGCAAATCATGATTGGTTTGTCATCGAGTCCAGAGCACGTTTTGGAGCTAAATCCTAACCCCGAACGTGTGTACTCCGATTTAGCCAATCGGAAAACCTAAAGAAAGCAAAGAAACATATCTTAAATCCTAAGAAATGCAGGAAATCCAGGCTAATCTCATCCAGATCAGTTGATGATGAGCCGATGGGAGCTCGTTCCAGGGTCATTCCCTCTCCGGGGAGCAGGTGGTGGCAGCGCGGGTGCAGGCGCTGTAGGCTGCTTCACATACTCGGGTAGCTCTCCAAGTCTAACCCATTCCTCAATCAGATCTCGCAAGTGTCTACAGTCATTTGTGTCATGACCGTCTATATCGTGAAATATGCAATATTTCCTAGAATCGCGTTCTCTTTGCGATGGCTCCCTCCTGGGAGGCTTTGGATAGGAGACGTCACCGTTTGTGTTCACGTAGATGTCGGTTAGTGACGAATTGAGTTCTGTGTACTTTTCATATCTGGGCCCTCTCCGGGGCTGAGCGTTGCGGTCATTCTTGACGGCAGCTTTTCCTTTGCCTTTATCAGAATCAGACGGTTCTCCGTCTCTGAGCATGTTAACATCGAGAATTTTCTTTTCGGACGTTGCGTCTTCTTCACGCAAAAACCTGTCCGATTCAAGATAGAATTCGCTGAGATTCCTTGGTGGGTCTCGGTATAAAGATTTTTTGAACTCCGAGTTGTCCAGAACACAGGATACTGCCTCCATCAATACCATAGATGGCTCAGGTCGATCAACTGATGCTGCTGCAACATTGAACCTTTCCAAAAATGACCGCAGAGTTTCTTTGGGCCTCTGCTTAATTGTAGTTAGTGACATTACATTCTTGGGTCGAGCGATATGGACCCGAAACTGTTCAATAAAGCGAGCGACCAACATGTTCCAGCTGTTGATCGATTCAGATTCCAGCTGCCGAAACCACATAGCAGCAATATCAGTCAAAAAGAGAGGAAAGCATTTAGCCATGACGTTTTCCGACGCCGATTGAACTTCCATATGCCGTTTATAGCGCATTAGGTGCACGGTAGGATCTGCCCTGCCGTTGTAGGGTTCCAGTTGTGGAAGTTGGAAATCTGGAGGATTGCGGGAATTCCTGATTTCCTATGTGAATGGATTATGATTGACATCATCCATATCATTCTGATAAATGTGGCCTCTCGAAAGGCGTTCAATGAGATTGGCGAGCCGGTCGCCTTCAAAGAGCTGTTGCAAGTTGCCTAGTTCGGAGCTAGTGCCCCCAGCGTTGAGTCCAGAAGAGTACAGAGAGGTATAGGGAGCTTGGAAGGCCATCCGGTTCGGTTCGGAGGTGCCTCCTTGCTGCGGCTCGGAGAAGCGAGGGGGGTTATGGAGGGGTTCACGGTTCGGGTCGGATGTACCGATCCGATCAGGTTCTCCTGTTCCGAACCGGGGAGCTTGATGCTGAAGCTGTGTGGAATTACCGATCCGAACCAGTGCGGAGGTAGGTCGTGCTGGAACAAAGTCTTGATTTCCAGAAGGGAGGCTGCTGCCCCCAAGCTCATGTAAGGTGGCAGTTCGGATCAGATCCGAACAGATCCGGTGAGGATTGCCCCCCATTTCCATCTGCGTTTGATTCAAGTTTTGGCCCTCGGTTCGGATCGGATCCGAACCGATCTGGTTTGCAGCTGCTGCTGGGGCTATTTCCGTGCTATTTCCAACGAGTTGTGTGTTGCCACTCGGCCTACCTTCCATCCGAGCGAAGAATTGGTCGATCATCTCCTGTTGTTTGCGGAGGAGATCATCTTGCCTAGCCATCTGGGTTCTCAATTCATCGAGAACGCCATCCATCTCTTCTCTGGTTAAGTATGCCGATGGATTTTCATGAGAGGAGGCTCCCTGACTCGCCTCGTTTCTCATGTCTTCATCCTCAGGACGGGGAAGCTTTCGTTTGGCCATTAGTCCAATAGCCAAAAAATCCGCTTCCTTTCAAGCTAGTAGAAGAAGTTGTATCGTGTGCCCCCTACCTGGCGCGCCAGAATGTTAGACCGAAATCTGGGCCTAACACCCAAATGCTATGTGAAAACCTCACAATCACAGATTAATGCAGAAAAAGCAGTAAAATAAGAGGAGACACACGAGATTTTTATAGTGGTTCGGCTCAATCCAAGCCTACGTCCACTTTATAGTTTCTTAAATCCTAAGAAGTTATTACAATGTTGTTTGTTTGCAGTTTATACACGAAATCCTCGTGTTTACAATGAAGAAGAGGAGATTAAAGGGGAGATTATACACGAAATCCTCGTGTTGTAATGTGGAATTCGACTTCTAGGTTATGCAATAGCCTTGCGAAGAAGCATAGTTGAAGCCATGGAGAGTTAGAGTTCAAAAAGTCCCCTGAAATAGCCATGTTGTGGTGTATTTATAGGCGTAGAGGAGCCTCTGGGTGACCTGGTTCGGATATGTCACGTGTCACGACCGGAGTTGATCTCGAGAAGTAGTGGAAGAAGTCCCTATGTTCGGGTTTTGCCAAGTGGAGGCAGATCCATGATAGTAGGAGCGGTTACCCCTTAAGAAGCGGTCAAAACAGTTGTGTAGCAGCAGGTAAAGGGGGATCGGATCGGTTATCCGATCCGAACAGGGGCGAAGCCTTCGAGCCGAGAATGTTGTGCCCTCCTGAATAACTGATATGAAGCGGGTCAGATTCTCCTTGTTCCGAACCGAGCCGTTATTTCTGACCCGAACCGAGTTGGTGTCCTCAATCTGGAGACTCCGTGTCCAATGCTTTGAAGGTGGAGCGGATCGGGAATCCCCCCTCCGATCCGATCCGTGCTGATGTGAATGCGAAGAGCAAGTGCCAAACTTTCCATTTTAAGGAAGCGTCCGATCCGAACAGGCTTGTCCGATCCGATCCGAGGATCTATTCAATGCTGAATTCCAGGTTTCCGGTTCTGCATGCGTTCACGGAAACAGGCATAACTTTCAAACCGTAAGCCCGTTTTAGCCAAACGAAAGCTCAAACTGAAGCTAATTCAGAGGGCTACAAGAATTACAATGCTCAGCTTTGTAATCGCTGTTTTCGGGCCCAGAAAAGGTCATCTGTTAGGAGTTCCGGGCCTTTCTTTGTTTGTGATGCAATTTCGACCAAATCGATGCTTGTCTTCTGACGATGTTTCCAATACTCTAGTGTGTTGTTTATCAGAGATTCCATATGTGACTGCTTTGACTAAAAAGCGGGTCAACAGTAAACAACTCGAATCTTTCTCCCAAGAGATAATGTCTCCATATCTTCAATGCAAACAAGATCGCTGCCAATTCCAAATCATGGGTAGGGTATCTTTTCTCATGCGGTTTCAGTTGACGACTTGCATAAGCTACAACCCTATCTCCTTGCATCAATACAACACCTAGTCCGGTACCACATGCATCCGTATATACGTCATTTCTTCATTCCCCTTAGGAATGACTAACAATGGTGCACATGTCAACTTTTCCTTTAGGCTCTCGAATGCATTCTCGCACCTTTCGTCCCAGACGAAGGCTTGATTCTTCTTGGTCAACTGAGTCAACGGTGCTGCTATCTTGGAGAAGTCTTGGATAAACTTACGATAATATCCAGCTAATCCCAAGAAACTTCTTATGTCCGTTGCATTCTTGGGCGTTGTACTGTAGCCACCTTCGCAGGGTCCACGGCAATACCATTCTCTGAAACAACATGGCCCAAGAATCTCACTTCCCTCCTCCAGAAGTGACACTTAGAAAATTTTGCTTTCAACTGGTGTTTTCTCAACACCTCCATCACTATCCTCAAATGTTCCTTGTGTTCTTCTTTTGTCCTCGAATAGACCAAAATATCATCCATGAACACAAGGACAAACTTATTCAATTGATCTCTGAATACCTTATTCATAAGATCCACAAAGTATGTCGGGGCATTGGTCAGCCCGAATGGCATGACCAACCACTCATAAAATCCAGACAGCATCCGAAATCTCGTTTTAGCTATACTCTCAGCTTCCACTCTAAGCCGATGAAAACCTATCGCGAGATCCAACTGAGAGAATACTCACGCGCCACTCAACTGATCAAACAAATCATCTTTCCGCGGTAGAGGATACTTATTCTTCCTCGTCACTTTATTCAACTCGCGGTAGTCTACACACAAACGAAGGGAACCATCCGCCTTGGTAGCAAACACAACTGGTGCTCCCCATTCAGAAACACTCCTTCTGATAAATCCCTTCTTTAAAAGATCGCTGACTTGCACCCCAAGCTCTCGCTGCTCCCTTGGTGACATACGACAAAGTGGCATCATTATAGGTCTGGCATCTTTCACTAAATCAATACGGAACTCAATCTCTCGGTGTGGTGGAAGCTCGGTCACTTCCTCGAAGATGTCCGGATACTGGCCAACCACGGGCAATCCTGACAACTCACTATGCGGGATGTCGAGGGAATTTAGAAAACTAGTCATTACCCCATTACCGGGTAGACCACCAAACACTACCCTCTGCCCATCATCCACTCTAGCTGTGACCAAAAAGCCCTCACAGTCTACCACCACCCCGTATCTTTGGAGCCAATCGACTCCCAAAATAATGCCAAACCCAGTAAATCCCAAAGCAAAGCAATCACAACCAAACATGCATCCATGACTCAATAAGACCACATTACGACAAATCATGCTAAGGTTAGTTGAACCACCAATCGGGTTCGTCACTACTAAAGGTCTATTGACAATCTCGGGCTCCAATCCTAACCTATCTACCAGGTCACTAGATATGAA
Source organism: Allium sativum (assembly GCA_030737875.1). NCBI lineage: Eukaryota > Viridiplantae > Streptophyta > Magnoliopsida > Asparagales > Amaryllidaceae > Allium > Allium sativum. The sequence goes on along the minus strand of CM060919.1, from coordinate 558,272,999 downwards.
AGAACTGGAAGCTCCGGTATCAAATAAAACTTTAACAGGAACATCATAAACAGAAAGCATACCTTGAATAATGACATTCTTTCCCTTCTCCGCCGCAGTTGGGGTATTCAACAAAGAAGGAATAGCATTAAGGGCATATGCTTTCACCATCTACTTTTCTTTAGGGGGTTGCAGACACTTGTCCTTGTGATGTCCCACTTGGCCACAATTGAAGCACTTCCTATCCGCTGGCTTGGCCCGACACTCTTTGGCATAGTGGCCCTTCTTACCACAGCTGAAGCACTCAACATCTTGCATATTCTTTTTCTTCTGGACATCCTTGGTCTGTTTCTGCTTTCTCTTATTCTGAGAACCATTCTTGCCTCCACCGCTTGCTTGCGGCTTTGGGTCCTCTGCAGATGCGACCTCAGTCTTCGACTTAGGGTAAAGACTCTCTGACATCAATGCTTTCCCCACAATCGATTCAAACGTCTCATCGATATGGTTAATAAGCCTTTCCCCCTAGTATCCATCCAAACCAGTTATGAACTTCTCGTTCTTCTTCTCGGCAGTATCAATAAGAGATAACCCATATTTCGACAAAGTGTCGAATTCGGCAATATACTCCAAGATAGCTCTACCATTCTGCTTGAGTTCAAAGAATTTCTTAAACAGCACTGACTTCTGAGCAGTTGGAATGAACTTATCGCTAAAGCGATCCTTAAACTGATCCCAAGTAATCTGATCCTCGGGAGTAGCTGCCTTTATAGCATTCCACCAATTCATTGCCCGTCCTTGCAGCTGACGGGATGCTAGCCTTCTCTTCATCGCATCCTCGATACCCAAATCTTCGAAGATACGCTCGCAGCTATCCAACCAATCCTGAATATCCGTGGTCGACCCCGTTCCTTGGAACAGCTTCCCACCAAGACTCGTATAATCCTTATTCAGCTTAGCGAAATTGGCCCTAGGTGCCTGCACTATTGGACCACCACCATTACCAGCATTGGGAGCCGCCCTTTGAACGTCTCTAAGCATCTCTCTCGTGAGGTCAGCAAACATCGTCCTCATGTCAGCAGCATTCCCATTATTGGCTCCTCTACCGGCACCTTTTGCGTATCGGCTCATCGTTCAATCTGTAAAGAGAAAACGATTAACCATCCTCTTTGTGGTGTCAGTGCAGTGCGACTTCATCCATAGCTATACTAATATAGCTTTTGAAAACCAAAATAATCACAAATACGCGCTCTCATATACGTATTATCTCTCCCTGGTGTCTTTCCCTAGGTTAACTACGCAACCTAGAGCTCTGATACCAAGTGTGATGGTCCGCCCCGCACCAACCGGCATTTCCTCCAAAAGTGCGCTGTACACATGCCCGACTAGCACGGAACGGTCGCAAAAGAAAGGAAAAAAGAGAATGAACTAATCGGAAACCCTGTAGAATGTCTCACAACGCATGGAACAAAATATAATAATAATGTACTTGACATAAAACATGTGAGACAGTGCATAAGCTTATAAATAAAACCAACATCAACATCATCATCAGAGTAGCGGAAATCCAAATACAGCTTATTACAACTTTCCAAATTATTGTCTTTAAACAAAAGAAAGAATGGTAAACCACTAATGCCCAAAGTAGTGACCGCAACAACACAGGGAGAATGTCTATATATATATATATATATATATCATACGTGGAAGCCTCCTGCTCGTCTCCGGTACAGCTACTCGTGCATACCACCTAACCTGTCTCTAGTCTGCTCGAGAGAGCACCCAGAGTAATAAGAAGAGACATAAAACTCTGGGTCAGACAAAAAGTCTGGTATGAGCGATAAGCAGCTAAACAGAACAATAACAAGTATACTAAACCATACATGAACCTGGACCTGCAACCAAAGAGTTAGCACTACATATTGTACAATACTCTAAGGTGCCACTAACACATGGTATAAAGAACACGGGGGTGGGGGTGTGTATGTCATAATGAAGGCAATCAATCAAACATGGCAACCATTCTCACATCTCTCACTCAGTGCGTAAAGCATACGATGTCCACCACTGTCAATCACTAGACCCATCGAAGTAGTGACAGAGTCCAACTTGTACAACTACAGCTACTACCAAGCTTATCCCATGGAGTCATGACCAAATCTTTACAAATGACCCCAATTCATTGGTCTATAGCTCTTTAGTCGTACCTAGGCCACTGTGGCCCTGAATCTGTTCACGTACCCCCTACACATAGTGATCTAAAGTTACATACATCGACAACCCCTTAGCACACGTCCCACAGCAAAGCCCAACTCATGAAGTTCCCTCCTTGAATCCCATCTGGATCCTGAGGTACAACTCCTCATTTGGACTTCCTTTGCATCTCGGGTTTAGGTCTACTAGGTGTTCGATCCTCCGGTTCGGTTTGGTTCGTCCCCTCCTGCTTGATTCGGTTCGAATGATCCTTTCTAGTTCAGTTCGGGTGCTCGGATGCTCTTATTTGGTTCGGGTCGGAGTCCCCTATCCGGTTCGGATCGGATGCGTGTATCCGGTTCGGATCGGATGCCCCTATCCGGTTGCTCCAATCTGAATGCTCCTATACGGATGCTCCTGTCCGATTGCTCCTATCCGGATGCTCCTATCCAAATACTCCTATCCGAATTCTCCTATCCGAATGCTCCTTTCCGAATGCTCCTATCCGGTTTGCTGCAAGTTTTTCCAGCAAGCTATTTTTGCCAAACGACGGCATTTTCAACCATTCTAACTTTTCTATGCAATCAAAAAACATACCATACAGTCATAGCAACATGTATAATCATCCACAAACACTAAAACAACAATATGACATGTTTATATGGATCAAACATACCCAAAAACCCATGTTTTCCCCTTAATCATGTTTAACAACAACTAATGATAAGATTAGCAAAACTTAACCAAACTAACCCAAATTTCTATCATAGTCCTAGAATATCATTTTAGAATTTTACAAATTTTTCTAGATTTTTCTGAGCTATAATTTCGCTAATTATCACTAATCACCCCTAATTAGCCGTGATTAGTGAAAAACAATGCAAATCACTCACCTTGGCCACAAATAAAATACCAAATCTGAAATGATCCCCTATTTGGCGCTGTTCCCAATGTAACATAGCAGCTCTAACCTTGCTTTGGTGCTTTCTCTCCATAATTTGATGTAGTTTTAGCCAAAACTTGATTAAGAAGTGATTAGAGGTGTATTTAGATGTTGGAGGCCATTGTTAGGTTGAGGAGAGGGTTTGTGGCGGCTGGAAAACTGAAATAAAATGAAAACCTAACTCATTTCAGGCTCCTCATAACCCTAATCCCGAAATGGGTTATGGGCCCATTCACTAATCACCCTATTTGGCCCGGTTAAGCAGTTTTATTCTTCCAAACCTTATTTCAGTCATATCTCCCAAACGGTAAGTCCGTTTTCCACATGTGACCACTCTACGGAAATGAAAACCATCATCTGAAGCCAATGGAAGTGGTTTTAGGTCAAAACTCCTTTTCAATCAGAAGTTATGGCCAAAACAAGATCAGCTAGGGGCAAAACGGTCATTTAAAAATCGGGAAAAATCATGAACATAGGAAAAATCATGAAATCATTTAAGGGACTGATTTCATTTTCAAACTCATAAAGAGTAGGTGTCTCCTGAAATAACATAGGTATAAGAACAACTAATTAGCTTGAATATAACATTGAATATTTACAATTATATCTTTTATAACATAGGCATAAGAACAACTAATGCAAGCGCTCATACACTAAATGGGGTTCATGTATGCATGCAAGGGACTGATTTCATTTTCAAACTCAAGCCTTGCACAATTGCGTAGTTTAAAGCTGGCACTGTTATGAACTTTAGATTAGACCTTCTAGATAGACAACCTAACAGTTGATAGATAACCTAACAATAAAAAGAAATAAAGATGTCATACCATACATCAATATTATTAATTCAACTTTTAACTTGGTAAAATTTAATTGCAACCCCTAAGAGAGCAAAGAGCTAGGGAAACAAGACATCATCTATACAAGTGATAGAAATTAGTAAATGGTTAAAGGGAGGAAATAAATTATACCCTACTGTGCTAAGATGAACTACTACCAAATGAGTTCATTTCCTATAATGATGTAACAATGAACATAACCATCATTCACTATGACCAGAAATAATACAAGTTAGGACATTTCATACATAACCACAGCAAACGACAATAAAGAAATGGATAATGTGGGTCTTAGAAACAATAGAATATAGTCAAACGTACTTCTCAAAAGAAAAGAAAAAACAATGAAATGTAACAGATGTTTTAAACTGTAAATAGTAAAGCTGTTGTTGCATTATAAAACAAATCCAAAAATTATGTAATATTGATATTGCATGACTCAACAATGAAATATTAATCAAATGTAGGACATATTATATTGCTATATGGATATCAGTTAATTCAACTTGTAGAATTATTGTATAAAATAATTCACACAAACACACACACTCTCTCTCTCAAAATAAATATTATCCGTAGAAATAAAAGATTGCCTTCAACTGAAGAAGATGGAGCTTAAATAAATAACTAGCAAACTTCTAGAACTAACCTCAAAATCAGATTATTCTCTACACTTCAACATAATGACTGCCTATTATCATATAAGAAAAAGTGGCTTTTTATTATCATATAAGAAAATTTATAGGGTACATATGTGTATACCTTCAGTGAAGTGCCTCCAAATACCCTTTCTTATACAGTTCAGAATGATTACTTCCACGAATTACTGATCCTATAATAAGAAACAAAAACAAATAAATAACAATGACCTCACATTGATTCAAACCACACACGCTAACTGCTTTGTTACTTGACAAATATTATTTAACACTGACTGAGAAATTGGATTTAATGCTAAAATAGATTAATTACTGTACCGATAAAAATTAGGGTGAAACTGAAAACTAAACAATAGAACCACGACTTAGATAAAATCCACACGAACCCTTATCCAGCGCATGCTAATATTAGGGTCAAATTGAAAATTGAAAATTGAAAATTGAAAATAGTGAATCAATAAGGGTAAAATCGAAACAAACATATTAAAACTAATTGAATAAAATACGATTACCGACAATGTACCTGCGAGTGACAGATCGATGGTGGATGATGGGAGATACACCAGAAAGAGGGAGGCGGATGAAGGAATCGAAGGTTGATACTGGAAATAAACGAAGAAGCAAAGGGGAAAGAAAGGAGGAAGGCGGCTGAAGTGAATTGGTTTTTTTAGGACATGGGGAAAATAAACGAGGGAAAAGCAAAATAATTGGTGACCTTAGCGCCAAAAAAAGTCCCAATGTTTCTTAGCGTTTCAACGTAAACATTGCTTAAGCGGATGGAGCGACTACTGCATATGTGTTGAAATGCTAAAAATGGTTGTCGTCGTAAGTACATTTTGTTGTAGTGGATTCATTTGATGAAGTACCTCAGAGTAGGGAGAATCCGCGGTCTTTTCTATAAGATTGATGGATCACTAAGGCTATACATGGACTATATAAACTTAATAAGTTAACGAAGAAAAATAGGTATCCTTTGCCAAGAATAGATGGCTTTTGATCATTTGGGGGGTGCTAAGGTCTTCTACTAGTTGGGTCTAGTAACAAGATTTCACCAATTGAGAATTTCTAAGGAAATCAAGCCTAATATGGCATTTAGGACACTCGATGGCTTCTTTTATGGGAACTGATTCCTTTGGGATTGAAAATGCCTCCGCCTTGTTCGTAGATTTGATGAGGTAAGTATTTAAAAGTATTCTCAATAAGATCATCGTTGTATTATAGATGACATTCTTATATTCTCTACGGACTATAACGAGCATGAAAGTCAATAAAGAGAGGTCTTAGGGACCTTAAGGAAGAATCAAATCAAGGCAAAGTTCACCAAATGCCGCTTTTGAAAAGAGAAAGTTAAGTTTCTTGGACATATAGTCTTAGGGAAAGGTTTGGCCATTGACCGCGCAAAAGTTAAAATTGTTCAAGGATGGAAGATTCCTAGGAATACATCAAAGGTTAGAAGGTTTTTAGGGTTAGCAAGCTACTACCGGAAATCCATAAAAGACTTTTCCAGGATGGCATCCTCTCTAGTCCGTCTGACTATAAAGAATCTCAAGTTTTCTTGGAGTGATAGACGCAGTAGCGATTTTGAGGGATTGAAGGAGTCTCCTAGTAGTGCGACAGTCCGTACCATCCCTGATGGGACAAATGTTTATTGTCTTTACATATAATTGTGGTACGGGATTATGAGCGGTACTTATGTTGTAACACCCCGTAATTCTGTAACACTAAGATTTATAAATCAAGGAAGAATTAAAAGTTAAAATCAAAATCAAGGGAAACAGGCTGCGCCATTGCGTTCGTCTCGTAATTCTGCATGAAAACGAGTCCGAGTTTGCGTAAATCGGAGTCCGTATGAAGAAGACATGGCTTCCGGAAGATTCAACGAAGTTCAGATTTCAAAACTGGTCGAGTTTGAAATTCAAAAACAGACCCAGATTGTGCAGGGCGGGAATTTTTCCGCCCAAGGCACCCAGGTCGACTGGGTAGTCGACCTGGGGGTCGACCCCCCCCCCCCCCCCCGTTTTTCCAGTTTTCTGCACTTGGTCCGTTCTTCTGTATCTGGACGCCATTCTGACCAGATTCGTCCACCTAACACTATATAAACAGCCCTAGTCTTCTTCTCTATTCACAATTCTCCTCTACCCTTATGCTGCAAAGATTCTTAGTGAACATGGCCTCTTCTCCTCCTCTTAATTAAAATATAAATAGAATAAATAATATATATAAAATAAATCAAGACGAGGAGGTGCTGGTCAAAGACTTTCAAAGAGGAGATTCAAGCTAGAATTCAAGTGAAGATTCGAACGACTGCAACGACTGTTTTTCTACGAATCATAGCAACGCCATCTTTCTATTCTAATCTAATCTCTGTAAGTCGATTACTTTTTAGATTTGAACGTTTCTCTCTGTTCGTGACATGAATTAAAGGAATAAAAGAATATGCCAAATCTTTCTATTCGAATCTGTGCCTACATCTTTGGACTTAATTAAGAACTGTTATGATTCTATGACCGATAAGACTGTGACTATGAAACGATGGACCTTAGAACCATATGCCTCTTTGACTATGAACATTTCCTATGACTATGAACATTGCCTATGACTATGAACATTACCTATGACTATGGACATTGCCTATGACTGTGACTGTGACTATGAGGATTATTTTCTTGACTAAGCCTATGCCTTTGATTAGGAAATATAAACTATTGCCTATGACATAACAAGGACATCTGTGATTAAACACTTGTGATTCATGACTAGGAAAGTGTTGCTTAAGTTTTGTGACTATGAAATTGGGTATAAACCCGATCATCTAATCTGTCTATTCTTGGTTTTAGACCTTGGGAATTTACCTATTAAGCTAAGTCTACCCATGTTCTTGAACCTACGTCCCTATTCTGTCTATTCTTGGTTTTAGACCTTGGGAATTTACCTATTAAGTTAGGTCTACCCATGTTCTTGAACCGACGTCGTTATTCAACCCTTTTTATGCCAGTTAGTATGTCTATCTTTTGCATAGCATCTTTGGTTCATTCCCTATTTTCTACGAACCTAGCTTTGTTTAGGATCTAGACTGAATCACGATTATACGAACGGTGGGAATGCGGTTTGGGCAAAATATGAAATTTACTAAAAATGTAGTTTAACTTGGAAATTGGCATAAATTGGGAACATGTATTATGGCATGTTCATAGAAATGCAAATTGGATAAATTTGACATGAATTATAATGTGTGTAATTTGAATCTAGTATTGACGTGTAAATCTAGCATTTACATGAATAGTGAACTAAAGTAATAAGTCTAGAATTAGAATGTTGAATCGGAATTGGATTAGCTAATTTGGCACGGTAAGTATATTGGCATAAATGTGAAATTGGCCATAATTGGGAGTAATCGGCAGTTTAGCAAAATCATGGTTAGTGACACTCAATTTGGTATAGTCCACATACCAAAAAGCATAAATATGATTTAAAAGGGGAAATGGGCCATAGGAATGAATGTAGACAATTTAACATTAAAAGAGTAATTAGGAAATAAGTAAATTAGAAATAATTTACTCATAGAATTTGGCCTGAATGAGGAAATGTTAATTTAGACAAATTAAAGGTTTATTAACGACATCTTTTTTAATGACACACCAGAAAGTTCTAGGGTGACAGAGAGGATAGTGTCTAGGCTTGGGTTTGGAAAATACAAGTTTCCTGCTCTCCCTGGCTATCCCTAACTGATCCGACGAACGGGATGGTTACTTTCAAAACTTGATTTAAAAATAAATTGAAACTCGTTGAACTTAGAAAACACGAATATTCCTAACCATAGGTTAGACTGAGTTGCGATGTAAACCTGCCCGGAACCAACCGGCACATCCAGTATTCGCAATAATATCTGTCTAATGTGAGTGGTAGCGGCTTTAATTTATTTAGTTAAAGCTAGAACAAGAATGGTAGAGTTAAGTTAACTAAGACACTTAACCAGTTCAACATGATAACTAGACTGATAGGTGGGGTTAGGTTCAGACTGACACATAACACAGTTAAGCTAGAATGGGAGGGTTAAGTCCATAGGAACACTTAACCAACTTAACACAGTTAAGCTAAAATGGGAAGGCTAAGCCCATAGAGACACTTAACCAAACTCAAGGTAGCAAAACGAGACTTGTAGGGGTTAAGTAAAGTTAATACACTTAGCCAAATTAATATGTTAACTAGACTAGAGGTTGGGGTTAAGTAAAATCTAATACACTTAGCCAATTTTGATATGTTAGCTGGGCTAGACTGCAGGGTTAAGTAAACCTGGACACTTAACCATTAGGTTGTGATAAAAGAATAGGGTTAAGTCTAAAACATGAAGGGATAATACTTAACCGTTAATAACATGTTAGTTAAAACAGACGGGCAAGGTTAAGTTAAAAAGGAACACTTAATCAATACAGGGTGAATGGGTAGGGTTAAGTAATAAGAAATACTTAACCAATATAACTTGGTTTGTGGTGGGGTTAAGTCAACATGAATTACTGATAACACTTAACCAGTATAATAGGATGAATGAAGAGGGTTAAGTTGGCCTGAATTGACTAATGACACTTAACTAATCCAAATTGACGGAAAAGGGAACTAAGTAGTAAACCTTAGTTAAGAAAACAACGATTCTGGAAACTAAGTGCTAAATCTTAGTTAGTAAAACTAAGTAGTAATTCTTAGTATAACACGGGAAGGAGCGAATGTCCGTCTGAGTAGAAAGAAGGCTCCAATGAATTGGGTTACGAAGCCCGAGGCTTCGAGGGGACGTGAGGGTACTCTTGGTATCCCTCAGTGAGGCTGCAGATGATCCTCCTGGGCTCACAGAGGTTAAGGTCTGCGTAGAAGAACCAGGGGTATGCCTTGGTTGCAATATATGGCAACCTAAAGACTAGGATGGACCGGCGTGATTCAGCGAGTAAACGGTAGCCCTGTGATAGCAACTCGTCGTCTACCATCCATCTTGAGTCAATCGAGATACGTGAAGCGGAAAGGCGGAGAACTCCAAAAGACCATATACTTGCTATCTAGTTATGGGTGAGGATGGCCATAGGAAAGTAGGGCACCGGGGGCCTGCGTATAGTTCTCATTTTTCAAGGTGTGCCTTTCATTAGTTGAGGGAGGGGTCAAGTGGGACCACAGCCACTGGAACAAAAACAGACCTTAGCATCTGCATTGGCAGATATCTGAAAGCTCCCGACCGAGTTCTGTATTCCTTGATTTGCCCTGACACAGGACTCGGACCGCACATTATGGGACATGTGCATCTAGACAAGCGATAACGGTTCGCGATACATGCGTGGGGAAGTATAGGAACATATACCACTCTAGGTAGTGTGTCCTAGACTTGGGGGCATCGATTGGACTAGGGGGGCATAAACCCTGAATCCGAGAATCGTTCAGCAGACAGTGTAAACTCTAGTTGAATCTAGAAGGCACTTGGTAGAGAACCCTAGATTAAATCTAGGTAACAAATAAATAAATGGATGCCGAAAGGCGATGGAAAATACAGGGATTGGGATCACGTTAGCGTTACTAGTTGGGGCATTAGTTAGCTGGTGCAGAGATAATAGAAATCCGTATAACAAGGAAATGGCGAAGCGACGAAAGTATTAGAGAACATCCAGTTTAACTTATCTTAGCATATCTTGTGTTGATCTTGCCTAATCTTGCTGACCCTATCATCATGGTGTAATCTTGTATTCAGTTAATTCATGTCGTTTTGTTTTTCCATGTTCACATGCTAGAAGTTACTGAACTTACTCAGGCTTTATGTCTGACTCTGTTTTTCTTTCGTCTTCTTTTCTTCCGTTCCCCCCAGGTAGTAAAGGAGGGAATAGTATAGCTCAGGTTAAGTTGGACTGTCACTCTTTTTCAGCTTGAAGATTTGCCGAAGTTTGCTTGGATTCTCTTATCAGATGTTATGGCTGGCTCTTGCTAAAACTGGGGAATATAAATGTATTTTTATGCTTCTTTATTTTGTAAGACAGATGACACTCTGATATTGTAAAGAAATTTTTGTACAAACTATTTTATCAATAAAGCAAAGTTTTATTTTCCGCTGTTTAATTTCTGTCTGTCTTGTAATTTATCTGCATATTTTACCCTAAATGCTCCACAGAACTTAGTGCATTCCCTTTGTGAGTGACACTAACGGACGTGGGGTGTTACATATGCAAGAAAGAAAAGTAATTGCCTACGCAAGTAGGCTACTAATGGATCATGAGAAGAGGTACCCTTTTCACGATTTGGTGCTTACGACCATAGTATTTGCCCTTAAGATGTGAAGGTATTATCTCTTGGGGGATAAGTTTGATCTTTATTTAGAACACAAATCTCTTCAGTATGTATTTTCCTAATGGGATTTGAATCTTAGACAGCAGTGGAAAATGGAGTATATAGCCCCATTTGATTTTGATATTCAGCACACTTGGGGAAAAGGTAACGTAGTGGTATATGCCTTATGTAAGAGACACACTACCTTATGTGCTAATGCTAAGTAGAAACAATTAGAATTTCTTTCCATTTTCAACTGTAAATACCATTTGAGTCATCTTAAGGATTTCGTGTTGTTTTTGAAGTTAAACAAGCCATATTAGATAAATTCAAGTTCGAGTAAGGTCTAGATGAAGAGTTGAAAGTATTGATAGAGAAGTTATCAAGAGGAGGGCGCTTTCCCCATTTTGATAGGTACTTGATGGATAATAACAAAAGTTTAAGAAGAGATTAATGACTTTGTGTCCTAAGGAATAGGAATTTAGAAGGAAAGGCTCTTAAGGAATGCAATCATTTGTGAATGCTATACATCCCAAAGGGGACAAAATATTTAAGGGTATGAAGAAGGACATTGCTGAATTTTTGGCAAGGTGCTTGACTTGTCAGAAAGTCAAAGATGAGCAATGTAAGCCCAGAGATTTATTACTACATTTGGAAGTTCCCACTTGGAAATGGTAAAAAATCTGGAAGGATTTTGTTGATGGGATACCAAGGAGTAAGAAGGGGAATGAAATTATTTGGGTAGTAGTGGATCAATTAACAAAGAGTGCACACTTCATTATGATAAAGATGAACATAAGTGTAGCTTCATTGGCCTAACTCTATACCAAGAAAATGATGCGACTTCATGGAATCCCTACGAGTATAGTGAGTGACTGAGACTCTCTATTTACTAGGGAGTTTTAGTGAAGCCTTCAGACAACTTTAGGGACGACACTTAATCTGAGAACCGCATACCATCCGCAAATCGACGGATAAATTCGAGTGAGTCAATTGAGTTCTTGAAGATTTATTGAGAGCTTACATCATTGACTTTTGAGGAGTATGGGAGTAACACATATAATTGGACAATTTCTTATACGATATTAGTTTTCAAGCAATGATTGGATGGCCCATTATGTAGCATTACATGGGCGGCCACGTAAATAGCCAACGTGTTAGGGGGCACTACCTATAAGGTCCTACTTGGACCATACTATCATCCGTGATTCCATAGAGTACATTCTTTTGATACGGCAGATAATGAAGGTTGCCCAAGACTTGGCAAAATATAAGCAGATAAGAGGAGAAGGGATCTTGAGTTTAATATTGACGATTTGGTCTTTTTTAAGGTTTCTTCTCTTAGGAATACCATCCAGTTTGGAAAGACTGGGAAGTTTGCTCCTAGATTCATGGGGCCATTCAAGATCCTAGATAGAGTTGGTAAACTGGCTTACTGTGCGGAGCATCCCAAGAAATTATTTGGAGTTCATAATGTTTTACATGAATCTCACCTTAGGAATTGCTTTCATGGTTCTGCCGTCAGATTCAAGCTTGATCATATTGGGAATTTATGGAGCTTTGAGATGGAGTCTAGGGTGCCTTATGCCACTGCACGTATTGTGGATCATAGAACTAAAAGGCTCTGTAACAAAATCATAAATCTCGTCTGAGTATAATGGGGAGATAACCTTGCGAAAACATATGGGATATGAAGGAAAAGATGAAGCAAAATCATCTCGAGCTTTTCACAGGTAATTTTTTTCCTTTAAATTTTTATATTCTGATTGCACTGTGGTTGCTATATAGGATGGTAGGAATTGATTGCCACATAAATGCACCGAGCACTCATATATAAATTATATGCATACTATGATGTTTTGCATATATATAGCATTACATATCACACTCCACGCTAGGACTGAGCTCACTTTAGCGAGTCTGTAGTGCATAATCACATTGAGTACGACTACTTTATGGATGTTTAAATAAATAACTTGGTTGTACAAATGTTTATTAGAATGAGTTGTGTTCTACACCCCTTCAAAAAGATTATGGGATGAAATCTCTTTTAAAGGTGAAGAATGCAACAACCCGCAAAATCCACCCTAATTAGGCATAGATAACTTAAATAATAATAGTTCTAATAAAAAATATTGATATTTTACGAATGGGAATTTAGTCATGAAAATATTGCCATTATTTTCGTAATGAGAACCTAATTCATTTTCATATTATATTTTTCAAAAATGGAGCTCGTATGAAGAAGATATGCACATGACCAAGTTTGAATATAAAATAATGATAAATAATAAGTATATAGATTTGAATGTGAGATCAATGGGATAAATATGGAATAAACTAAATGTAATTAGCATAAAGTAATATTTTGTATTCAAATTCAAGGTTTGCATGTGCGACTGTGGGTGTATATGTATATGTGTGTGTGTGTGTGTATATATGACTATTATTTGGACACAAAATTAGACATAAACATAGAGACACAAAGCCTCGACCGTTGGATCTTTTTGTCCTTATGTGAAAAAGTGGAATTCAAGGGGCGATCCAATAGTGGAGATCAATTGTGTCAAAAAATTGTGTCTACATAGACTTTCCATATATATATATATATATACGTGTGTGTGATAAAGGGACATAGTTTAAAAAGAAAGGAAATAAAGTGATTACATTAATTAACAAATCAAAATGACGTCTGAATTAAATTCACGGTGCCCAAGTTAGAAGGGCGGACGACCGCCATACCAAGAGAGGGGTCGGCCACCATGTCGACTGCCCTCTTAGGGGATAGGTCGGCCCCTTCCAACCTGGCAGGGTGGGTAGTAGCTAGGTTTAGTTTTGATATATTAGGATTTTGGTGCCAATAGATGCCTTGGATTTTAAAATTTAAATCCAATGGTTCCTACACACTTTGACACTTATAAATAGAGCCTTAGCCTCCCTCTCTCAGTTACATATTCAGAGGCTTTCTACCTCCATTCTCTTCTTCTTCGTCTTTATCGGCGTTAGCATCTAGTTTAGGTGAAGGTTAGTTTTTTTTCCTCCTAATATTCTATTTTATTTAATTTATATGAATTACAAGATCTAACATATATAATTTTAAAAGAAGAAGAATTGGGGAGCATTTATACGTAGCTACAATCCAGATCTATATTTAATTCACAGTTTTCTCTCTCTTTTATACTATAAGTGAGATTCTTTAAGTTTACCTAATTTATATAGTTTTTAGTATAAATCCGGATTGATTATGCCTATAGGGGTTTGAGATTCATGAAAAATAAAATATACAAAACCCCTAAAACCTCTAATATTACAAAATTGTCGATTTAAGTTATTGTTCAGGTTTTTGGCTGCGGATATAAATAAGAAGGGATTTTCCTATTTTTATTTGTATGTAAATTCAAAATTTTATCTCTTTTACTTTTCCTTTCTATTGTTGTAACACCCGAAATTTTATAAACAATGACTAAATAGAAAAGAATAATAAAACAGATATTAAGTAAAATAATATTCTGAATTGGGCAAAGAGGATTGCACCTTTGGGTCTGTTATGAAATTCTGATTTGGATAGACTTTTAGTTTACGTAAAATGGATGAAAAAAGAACAAGATGTGATCAGTTGAAGTTTGAAATTTAAACCAGAAATTAAATAAATAAACGAACCATTTTCAATGGTGTAATTGGGCGACCCAACCCAAAATTGGGTCGACCCATATCAAGCCAGGCACGATTTCGTGCATGGCACGATGTCGAACCTGCCGTACACTTCTGGAGACTTTTTGCGGGTTATTTTTAAGAGCTGATATTAAAAACCTAAAATCCTAAGGCTTAGATTATACCTCTACACCTATAAATTGACATGTACTCTTCACTTTACCCCCATACTTCTCCTTCTTCATTTTCTCAGCCTCCACTCCAATTTTTCTAAATTGAAATAAAATTTGGGGATAAGTCGAAATACTGTCAAATTGTAGATATAAAGGATTCTTCTTCTTCCAAAGCCTTTTCTTGATTTGCAATCTTTTCTCTATGAGTTTTATGTGATTTTTAGATCAGCTATTTACAAAAAAAAAAGATTGGACAATAAAATAGTTTAGATCTACAAGCTTTATATTTAAAGTGTTTATAAGTTTGTTTTCCACAAGTTATTACAATCAATTTGTTGTCCATGTTTATTCCATTTCAGTTATTTATTTATTTTTAATCAATTCTTCCTTTTTATCCCCTTTTCTGCTATGATTTTATTTACAGCCTTGCAAATGTGGTTTTTATTTATTTTATTCATTTCTGAGTCTAGGCATGGGTATGCTAGACCAATTTTCCCTTTTTATTTATTTTTGCGCTGAGTCTAGGCCAATGAGATCCTAGGCCTTTATCGATTAATTTACGTGAAAATAGGGTTAATGTTGAAAGTATGTCAAAAAGGAGATTTTGGGAATGTTAGAAATTAATGAATATTACATTCAAATAATGGACTATATATTGGGATAAACCTTAATTAAAGAATATTCAAACTCATGAATTGGAATAAACTGCATTTAATTGGACACTAAGTAACATGTAATCGAAAAACATGTAAATTGGAATAAATTGCACTTAATTGGACTTTAGTTAACATGTAATTAAAAAACATGTAAATTGGAATAAATTGCACTTAATTGGACATTAGTAACAAAGGGAAGGGTTGTATAAAAAAATTACATTAATTAGAAATGTTAATTACAACTTAGGAATATAACATGTGATTATATTGAGCTTATTAATAAACTTAAATGTGTTAAGTTAAAATTGTGAGATTAATAAGCTAAGATAGATTAGATCCGTTCCGACGGCACGGGGATGATTGGGGAAGATAAAAGGCTTAATAGTATAATGAAATCCTAGTTATAAATTGGGAGCCAAGTATAGGGGTGACTTGTGTCAATTGTATTTTTGGTTGGGAACCTGTATCAGTCAGTATCACTTTGTTATCATGGAATCTCAAAATAGGTAGAGGCTAGGGCATGATTTACTAAATTAAATAGCAAGTGGTTCAAACGAGGTGTGTAAGAGCACGTTCCAACGAAACGATGAGCGTGCATTGTTACGCTTGGGGAAGATAAGCCATTGTAACGCATGTGACTAATGGCCGTGCCCTTTTAGTTGATGGATTCGGTATTGATAACCCCGAATTCCATAGTTGGCACAAGTTATTCACATTTGGATAAAATAATCGATCAACGGGTAGAAATTAGGTAAAGCCTAATTATGATATTTTGGTAGTTGGTGCAGTAAAATTTTAGATATGAATGAGAAGCTTATCTTTTTCTGTTATTTCACTTTTTTGTCCATTACTCTTTGAGCTATTCTTATATCTAAATGTTTCCTTATCTTATGCTCAAGTTAAAAATTACAAGAACTCACCGTACGTATGTCTGACCTAGTATGTTTTTCTCCTTCTCTCTATTCCCCCCTCCCAAGTTCATAGGGCGAAGGGCCTTAGCAGTGATTATTGACTATTTTGTTCAGCTTGGATTCAGACTCTTTCTTACTTCATGTATTGGTTCAGTTCTTTTCTTTTGGTCATCGTATTGATTTATGGGAGGGTAACTTTAGTGGTTTTTATGTACTCTGATATTTTCCACGAAACAGTATGTTTGTTTAAAATGATGACTATCTTGTATTTTAAAGATGTAATAAGTATTGTGACTAGATTGGCTTATTTAAATAAACATTTTAAATGTTTCCGCTGTGTTTCATATTTCTGTCTTGTGAATTTTAGCCTCTGTGTTGTTACTTTATACCTATGCGCTTCGCAAAACTTAACACATCCTCATATGGGTGACATTAACGGAGTCACAATTGTGAATTTTACATAAAAATTGTAGATTTGAGTATTTTAACTTATATGTATTTAAATCTCTATTATGTTATAAAATAGTGGATTTAGGTACAATAAAAAACATGTGACAAAAATCCCTACTTTTGTGTAGGAATCACTTAAAGTGGAGGATAGTAAAATAGTACTAGAAAGAATCTATATACATATTATATTATTTATTCATCTTGTCCCTTTTTGTTTATTGATGTAATCTTAAAAGCCTAGGATAATAAATCTATCTTTTGTTGTGTTATGTTTATTACCCCATTAGTGCTTTAATTTTGAAATAAAGGTTTATGTGTTAGAGATTACATAATGGATCGTTAAGGTAAAACTAACACTAAAAGGGGAGGGGGGTGAATAGTGTTTTTGAGAATTTAAACAAAATCTAAAACTAATATGATCTACTATATGAATCAAACACCACAGAAATAATCATAGACACATAATCAAACACAAACACAAAGATAAACAGAAATAAAATGTAGAAAAGGAAAGAACACACTGGATTTTATACTGGTTCGGAATTGCTCGTACGTCCACTCCCACGCAACACTGGATTGGTAGAGTTTTACTACGATATCAATATCTAATTACAATCCTCCTTGATTTCGTGGCTACAAGGGATACCATCAATTCCACACACACACACTTGATCAAGTATACCCTCCTTGATTTAACGATTACAAGGGATACCACCGATTACCCTCCTTGATTTCACTACTATAAGGGATACCAACAATTACCCAAACACTTTCCAAATAATTACAATAGCCTAATAACTCTTCAATAGCACTTTGATTTAGAGAGTAATGAGTAAAGAGTGAGAAGAGAAGAAGATTTATGTAAATAGAATTGAATTCGGCAGAGTATAAGGGTAGAAATCATAAAAATGAGAAGATATAATGGTCT
Organism: Allium sativum; assembly: GCA_030737875.1. Lineage (NCBI taxonomy): Eukaryota > Viridiplantae > Streptophyta > Magnoliopsida > Asparagales > Amaryllidaceae > Allium > Allium sativum. The sequence goes on along the minus strand of CM060919.1, from coordinate 558,255,326 downwards.
AAAGAAAGGAGATGAAGATGGAGAAGAAGAATTATGAAAAAATTCGAAATCATCCCCTATTTATAAGATTTTAAAGGTTGCAACATTTCTGGAGTGTCACAAATTGTGAAAAGATACTTCCTTCCAATTTTGAAAAATTGACAGTTATATGTCGACATATCCTTGTTTAAAATTGGATTTTGAGAAATTTTCAAGTGTTTTGATATTTATATAATTCTGGAAATTCTTGAATTAAAACATAGTGTTATAAATGAATATTATAAAGTAGAAAATTATTTGAAATCATAAGTATAAACTATATAAACATATTTATAAAATTATAGAGTTTAAAACTATAGAAATATAAAGTATAAATATATAAAACTTATAAAGTTTAAACTTATAAAACTTAAGTTTAAAATCAAAGTAAAATAGGAAGTAAAATAGAGAAGATAAAGGTTGAAGATAGAATTTGAAAATAGAATTTGAAATCAGAAATTGAAAAAAAAATTGAATTTGAACCTGGAGTGCTATTTAGAGTCTTACATAAACCAGACTCTATTACTATATTTGAACTCTTGAATACTCATCAGTCTTGAATCATCTCTGAATTTTGAATCTCTAGAAGCTCTTAAATTGTACAGTCTTGAGACGACCCCAAACCCCGTACTGATGGCGGCAAGGGTAATCCTTGGAATATAACACAGAAACAGATAATAGCAGAACAGAATTAAATAAATACACCAGATAATGTACAAATAATACACTGAATAAACGTAATCATCAGAGCTACACAGCATACAGGATCATACTTAGTACAAATACAGTTCAGCTATACATAAATGTCTATAGCGGAAACAAACATAATATGTACAATAGGAGCTGAGCAGCATAAAAAGAGATAAATGATAGAATCCATCTTCTGCTCCAGCTATCCGTATAAAGCCTGCTAAACCTGAATATAAGGCTGCTCGTGTAGAAAAAGGGGCACCCGAGTTTGAAAGTGAAACAAATTAAGAGTCAGTCATGGGACTGGTATGAGAAATCTACTCAACACATTTGAAATATGGCAAATCACAGGACCACGCCACTTTCGTGGAACGGGTTTACTCCATTGGATTGCTAGTGCTTTAAAACAAATCATTCTTTTAAACATCGCAATGCTTTTTATAAAAATGAAGCCATTATAAGACTCAGTTCCCATCACACAATGCAACGCAAACCGGAGGGTAGAGTTTTACCTTATAATGGCCAAAATATGCTTGATACGAATAAAACAAAAGCATTTGATATTATTACTAGTGTTTATATGTTTCAAAAACAATTTCATATCATAACTATCAATCATAGACGGCATGGGTACCATATATCATGTCGCCATATATATATACAATCAAAACAGCACAGTCACGTATTTGGAAATTGGATTTCCGTCATGAACCAAGGCAAAAGATAGTCCTTACCGACTTCGAGACAATCTAGCCCATGTCTCAGGGTCAGAACGCATCAACCCTTTGGATCGTCAGGATCGGTCCACCGATGTGGATTATTATGCCTGAACACTACGTTTCCCCACCCTATGGGGCGTAAATGAGCCAATGAATGACTCCATCGGTCCTGGATCGACCGATATATCCGAGGCGCCTCGCTATCCATCATCCACATAAGTAAAATGTCAAGCCGTGTAAAAACACCGACACAACTCCTAGCTAGAAAGAAATGCATGCCCTCCCTGAGGTCCTTCTCCCGTTTCTGGTTCATACCGGGGTGTGAGGCTCGCGAATTCATGTTATACACAAAGCTACGCCACACAGGCGGTGCTTTGATCATCACCACAAGACTTTGCTTTTCAACAGAAGCCCTGATCATTTGCCACTTAGGCATGCCACACTAGCAATTCATGCCATGCGACTGATGTCCATCGATATACAACCTCTGAGCTCGTGTGTTTCAGAGAAGGGCGTTAAGCAAAAGAATAAATTCTTCGCCACCAAACAGATGTATATTTAATAGAGATCAATCAACACAGAATAAAATCCAATGTCAGACACACAGTCCATTTACAAGTCCATTCTGGGTCTGAACGAAACCGGAGGCACTATATACTTCGCAAACCCATCGATCACCACATACGTCTGGACGATCACCACTCATTATCCATACTTCGGGATGCCTCCCAATCAGGACCTCGGTTACCATCCAAACGAGGTGAAGATTTCCGGTCTTCGACCACCGTCTTCATCTTTGATTTCTTATCGTCGATTCAGTTATTCAGAATGGGATAAACCCGGTCTTTCTGAACAACTCGCGTATATAATAAACAAGTGCAACACTAACATACACACGCATAATTTCAATTCACTCGTCACTAACCGTCAATCAGTAAGAGAACGATTTCCCGGAGATTAACCCCGAAGGCCGAAACCAACATCAGATCAACACCCAGGAAACCATTCGACTTAGCCAGCCTTCAGTTAGTTTCTAAATTTCACATCCATGTCGTTTATAATATTTTATAACGATTTATCGCTATTATTATTTATTTTAAAATAGCCAATTTATTCAAAACGATGCTTCGGGCCATAACATGGCCGTGGCGCTGTTTTTCTTCAGATTTGATTTACACATATCTGAAAATCTAACCGTTGGATCTTCACAAAATTTACATCATTAGAAAGATCTTTTCAAAACGAATCCAACGGTTCCAGTTTTGGGAAATTCCGACGGTCGGATCTCCCGGTATAATCGTTTGAAGTTTCGATTTCAAAATACGAACTGCAGCGCCGTTATTCGATTTAATATAATTATATTTACATATATATAAATATTATCGATTCTGGCACTGTTTTTCTTCAGATTTGAATTAAACATTCCAGACAATCCAACCGTTGGATTTTTACAAAGTTGGTGCCGTTGGAAAGATATTTCCAAAGCGAACCCAACGGTTGCGGTTTCAGGAAAATCCGATGGTCGGATCTCCCGCACTAATCGTTTGAAATCACGGTTTCAAAATACGAACTGCAGCTTCGTTATTCGATATATTTTAATTCTATATATATATATATATATCGATTCTTCGATTTCAAAGCTATATTCTTTTCATACATTTGATAAATATTATATTTTTATCTAACTGTCTTCTATTTCAACACTTCGTTATTTTTAATAATTCATGTATATAATAAAAATGTGATTTTTATTGTAAAACAATTCATTTCAAAACACGATTATTTTATATAGTTAATATAGGTGATAAAAATAGGATTTTTATTATAAAACAATTTATTTCAAAACAAGATTATTTTATATAGTTCATATTGATGATAAAAATAGGATTTTTATTATCAAACAATTTCTTTCAAAATATGAATAACATTCAACACATGAATTTCAATTCAACGAATGAATTTCGATTCAACAAATGAAGGTTTTCTATAATTTATATATATACATAAAAAGGTGATTTTTATATTTAAAAACACGAATACCATTCAACACATGAATTCTATTCAACGAATGAATTTCAATTCAACACATGAAGGTTTTCTATAGTTTATATATATAGATAAAAAGGTGATTTTTATATTTAAAAACACGAATACCATTCAACACATGAATTCTATTCAACGAATGAATTTCAATTCAACACATGAAGGTTTTCTATTCAACAGACGAATATAGTTTCAATACAGGAAAATAATTCTAACACATGAATATTATTCAAAATTTTGGCAGCATAACGGCAGGGTAGTTAAAACCTGGACCGTCCCAAGTACGGCTCCTCGCTCTACCTTAAAACCTCGCAGTTTTTGACAATGGGGAATCATGCATCTAGTTCGCACGCAGGCGGCATGTATATTTTTTTCATTTCCACACCACAAACGGGTATTTTTCAACCACAATCAATCAATATCAACCACAAACAATTCCAATCAACCATTCGCTATCAATCAATTTTCACACCAATCACAACCAATAAATATCGTCCATGGTTTGTGGACGAGGGGCATATATATATATATATATATATATAGCATTTCACTTCTATTTCAACACATATATAATTTTTACAACGCATATACAACTTATACATCGAACGTACTTATACAACGCTTATACAAGAGGTGTACAACGCGTATATAACTCATACATTGACTATATAGTTTATACATCGTCGTTTTCTGTATCATTTATAAATTAGAAATCTCACATTGGGTTCCACTCCACCAAAAGTAGCAGAAGGCTCAAAAAAATATGCGGTCTCTTCTAAAAGGTAGAAGACGTCCACACGAGTCCACTGTCTCTTGTTTCACTGAATTTCATCAACACATGAAAAAGATATGATTTTTAGAAGTTTGCTACGCCTTTAAATGTTAAAATCAGTTTAAAATTATCATAGTCGTACCTTTCAAATTTTGTTCGAACTAGGGTTCGGATTTTTCAATCAATCCGTTCAGTGGTTGGCCGATCAGGTTACGCCACGATGGAGTGCTCCGAACGACGCGCCAGGGGGTGCCAACCACGGCCAACTCGAGCTCAGATCGGGGAGTAAATCAGGCACGAACGGCGACACTTCCCAGCCTAGATACTTGTGATTCACGAAGGGATAGGGGTTGAGAGTGGTATGGATTTGGAGACGGAGGAAAACTCTACAAAAAACTTAACTGGAGCAGTGGCTATTATTGCGAGGAGGAGGAGAAAATGAGGCAAGAAGGAATAAAGAGCTGCCGCCGTAGGTTCGAGGGGTTTTGGAGAAGAAGACGAGGATAGAGAGTGCTGAGTTGGCCCAATTGATTTTTTTAATATATATTTTAAAATCTCTAAAATACCCTCTTACACACACGAACACCAATCCAAACCCAACGATTGTCGTCCCTAGCGTTTTACCCCCATTCCGAACATAATGGGATATGTTTCGAATGTTTCAGTCAGTTTTTCTTCAAATTAAAATATAAAACATTCAATATTCGATTTATACGTACATTTCAATTTGCCAGGGCCACAAACTGATTTGAAAAATTCCAGAAAAATAAATCTAGCTATGTTTTGACGATACAGTCCCAACAAATATAGTTCCGTCGAATTCTGAGACCGTTTGCAAAAAGGCCCATTTCTGGTCGATCCAATTTAACTATAATTGACCAAAACACGTTTTCCTTTGCCACGCTCACATATTAGCTTCAAAAATTATGAAATTTGAAACCTAGTAATAACTTCACATCCCGGATCCAACAAAAGTGGTTTCGTCGAATTCCGAGGTCGTTTGCAAAATGGCCAATTTCACGGGCTATATAAATTCCGTAGTGACCTTTCTGAAAATTCATTTGGCCATAACTTTTGCTTTCCGCTATGAAACATCGATTTTTCAGATTCGTTAGAAAGGTATTCACTAACAGATTTAAATATTTTTGGTTTCACTCAAATCCGTTTTGTTTTGCACTCGGTACAGTCAGACAAAGTTTGAATTCAAACTTTGAAACTACCGCGCCATTTCAGGCCTTGTTTATAATTCAAAGTGATTATATTTATTTTCAACGTCGATTTAAACTCACTTTTCATTGCTATTATTTAAAATATTTATTTTAAATATTTAAAAACCACTATTTTAGCCAATTTAAAATTTTTTTATTGGTTCAGATTTTCCGGGTCTTTACAAGTCTTCAGTACTGATTCCTGTATATAAATCCTACATATGTGTATATATATATTATAGATAAAAGTGTTAGTATATATTTTATAATCAATTAATATTGAAATGCGGTTGTTGTTATCAAAACTCCATTCTCCAACAATCTCCCCCATTTTGATGATGACAACCTTAGTTTATAAAATATTATACCTGTTCATACCTGTTGATGGTGATCCTTCTAATACTCCTCCTGTCTATATGAATCCTATAAGCTATGTCTATATTTTATAATTTCTCCCGCTTTGGCATTATCAAAAATAAATTCTGAAGATACTCCCCTTAAATCCTATATCTATCTATAATATATAACTTTTAAATAACATTGGTTCTTTAACCCAGTTAAAGACATGATTACATGTCTAGCATTGTATTTCGAACTGTATTGTTGATCTCGGCTAAATATATATCTGTTTGGAGGCAGAGAATTTATTCTCTTGCTTAACACCCTTCTTTGAGACGTACGAGCTTAGAGGTTATATATCGACAGAAATCAATGGTGCAATATAGATTGTCAATGCGACATGTTTGATTTCCCAAAGTTAAATAATCATTAATATTGATTTTTGGGAAGATAAAAACTAAGTGAAGTTTTAATGAATCTTTAATTAGATTGAAATGTGAATGTGATAATTTAAATTATCAAATTTGGTAAATGATCGAGAATGGAGTACCACCAGGTTTACTCCAGGCGATAGTTAAACCTTTAATTAGATTTGAACATGAAATGGTAATTAATTTTTACCGATAACACAGTGATGTTAGATATGAAGTATTTCCAGTTTTTCTTCATGGGATGAATAGGTTGGGATTGGGAAATTAAACAAACGATTACTTCGGTAAGGTTCACTAATCCCGACTAGTTTGGAAACCCTTAATTTGGTTTAATTTGTGAAAAGAATATTCTGGATTGGAATGAGGCGTATGTTGTGTTTTATAGAACTTGTTTATAAGATACGCGAGTTATTCCGAAAGACCGGGTTTATCCAATTCTGAATAATTAGTACGACGATAAGTCGACGATGAAGACGGTGGTTAAATACCTGTGGTCTTCACATCATTTGGATGATTACTGATGTCTTGATTGGGCTGTACACCCAAAACGAGGTAATAAGTGGTGATCCTCCAGATGTACTTGGAGATCGACCGGATATGCAAGGACCTCTCTCCTATATTGGACCTATGGGACGAGGAATAAGGTGCCTCCGGTTTTGTTCAGACCCAGAACAAACTTGTAAATGGAAGTGTGTCTGACATTGGATTTTATTCTGTGTTGATTGATCTCTATTAAATATATATCTGTTTGGTAGCGGAGAACTTATTCTCTTGCTTGATACCCTTCTCTAAGACGTACGAGCTTAGTGGATATATATTGACAGGCATCAGTCGCATGGCATGAATTGTCAGTGGGCATGCAGAGATGCAATGATCAAGGCTTCTGTCAAAAAGCAGAGTCTTGTGGTTGATGATCAAAGCACAACTTTAAATTGCATAGCTTTGTGTATAGCGTTAATTCGCGAGCCTCACACCCTGATGTGAATCAAGAACAGGGACCCCAGGGAGGACGTGCGTTTCTTTCTAGCTAGGAGTGGTGTCATGGTATGGGGCCCAGACATTTTTACTTATGTGAATGCTGGAAAGCGAGGTACCTCGGATATATCGGTCACTACGGGGCTGATGGATGATATGGTCGACATACTGACCATTACGCCCCATAGGGCAGGGAAACATATTGTCCATGAATTACCAATCCTCAAATGTAAGAGAGGACCGGCCCTGGCGTTCCTAGGTGCAGTTCCAGTTGTAGCTTGAGACATGGTAGGCTAGCTTGTCTCCAATTCGGTAAGGATGATCCCTTGCCTAGGTTCATAATGGAAATCCAACTTCCAATACAACATTGTGTGGTTTTAATTGTAGAACTAATATGATAACATAGTAGGATGGGGTACTATGCCGTCTATGATTGATACATTTATATTTGTAGTTGTTGTATACACTTTACACATCAAAATGATTTGCTTTAACGTACCAAGCATGTTTGGCTATTATAAGGGAAAATTATATCCTCCGGCTTGCGTTGCATTGTGTGATGAGACCTGAGTCTTATAATAGCTTCATTTTTGAAAAAGCATTGCTTTGTTTATAAACTGTTTATGCATTAGTATGCTTGGGAGGAAACCCGTTCCGTGTTATATGGCGTGGTCCCTTGATATACTCTATTCTAAAGTAACGTTTTAAATAACTGTTTTAGTTCTCACACCAGTCCAATGACTGACCTGGAGTTTATTGTTTTAACCTAAACTCTGGGTGCCCTTATTTTCCATACGGGAAGCTAGTAGTTTTGGTTTTGAATATCTTTCTTTAATTAAGATCCTAGATTTACAGCTGGAGCTATATTCAGAACGCACTGTATCCATGCATTTCTTACAGTTGCATTATGTATTATTTTCCGCTGCTTTGTAATTTAAATCTCTGATATTTTTCAATTTGTAATATTTATTCATACTCTGTTACTATCTTGTACTATGATGTAAATTGTTGTAATAAGCATTGTGAAACGACCCAAACTTCCCCTTTCGGGAAAGCCCAGATTGAGTTGAGAACACGACGCATCAGAACATAAACAATATAACATTTCATTGCTATTACAACAACTACATCAAGTACAAGAATATTCCAGAGTATGAATAACTATTACACATTGGAAATATAGTATCAGAGATTTAAAAATTACATAGCAGCGGAAAATAATACATAAGTATAATGCGTACTGGAAAATAACAACCGATACAACTAAAAGAGATATATGGATGCAAAGCTTTCCGAATATAGCTCCAGCTATAATCCAGGATCCTGTGAAAGAAATATCTGTGAAAACCAAAACAACTAGCTGCCCGTGTCGAAAATATGGGCACCCAGAGTTTAGGTAGAAACAATAAACTCCGACCCAGTCATGAGACTGGTGTGAGAACTCAAAACAGTTATTTAAACTTTACTTTAAAATAAGGTAAATCAAGGGACCACGCCGTATAACACGGAATGGGTTTACCCCAAGAATACCAGTGCCTAAAACAAACAGCGCAATGGTAATTAAAGAAAAATGAAGCTATTATAAGACTCAGGTCTCATCACACAATGCAACGCAAGTCGGAGGATAGTGTTTTACCTTATAATAGCCAAATATGCTTGGTACGCAAAATTTATCTTTTATTATTACTATAAGTGAAGAAATCAACTTCAAATATAAATGTGTCAATCCTAGGAAGCATAGGTACCATATATTATGTCGCCATATATAGGTGTACAATTAAAACTACAAAATGTCGTATTGGAAGTTTGGATTTCCATACTGATGGCTCCTGATTCGAAAGATCTATCACATAGTGCAATACTCCACGGCTTATGTCCCAGCTAGATAAAACACCGTAATGCACATTCGCCATTTTGGGAAATCAAGAATCATAGTGGCTTACGTCCCAGCGAGAGAAAACACCGCTTACTCTATCCCTATAGGAAACGGTGGGTGTGCCCAATGGCCCCTATCCCTCTGAGCTTGGAGCGACCACACAGCTCATCTTGGTCGACCGAATCCATGACATCTCTAAGGGTGTCTATCCTCATCTCAAAAGCATACCGATCTGACCATCAGTTCACCATCATACGAGGTGTGAGGCTCGCAAATTAAGGCTACACAAAGCTATGCTAATTAAAGCTTTGCTTTGATCATCACCCACAAGGCTTTGCTTTTCAACAAAAGCCTTGATCCATGCATCTCAGCATGTCACAATGTCAATCCATACCATCGATTTCTGCCAATATATAACGTCTAAGATCGTACGTCTCAGAGAAGGGTGTTAAGCAAGAGAATAAATTCTCCGCCAACAAACAGATATATATTTAGCAGAGATCAACGAATACAACATAAAGGAATACTATGTTAGACATACCATCCATTTACAAGTCCGTTCTGGATCTGAATGAAACCGGAGTCACCTTATTCCTCGTCTCATATGTCCAATACAGAAGAGAGGCCTCATATATTCGAACAATCAACAAATACGTCTGGACGGCTACCACTGTAGCCCCTTCAAGGTAGCTACTCCAATCATGGGCATCAGTAGCAACCCATCCATTCGATGTGAAGATCATCAATCTTGCACCGTCTTCAATCTCTTCGACTATTAGTCGTTATATTCATTAGTCAGAATGGGTTAAACTCGGTCTTTCCGAATAACTCTCGTATTTTATAATCAAGTGCTATAAAAACACATCATACGCCTCATTCCAATTTAGGATATTCTTTTATTCAAATATTTACATTTTTAGGGAAAGGTTCCCATTAATTTTATCAAAGATTAATTCTTTTAAATTTATTCTTCAATCTTCCATTGGATATCAATTTCAAAAGATTTTATTAACTAGTCGGGATTATCGAACCTTACCGAAGTAATCATTTATTTATTAATCCCAATCCCAACCTATTCATCACATGGAGCAAAACTGGTAATACTCTATATCTAAAACCCACGGTGCTATTGGTAAATTTAATTACCATTTCACGTTCAAATCTAATTAAAGATTTAACTATCGCCTGGAGTGAAACTGGCGGTACTCCATTCTCGATCATTTCATGAATTCGATAAACTTAATTATCTCATTCCCATTTCAACCTAAATAAAAATTTATTAAAACTTCAATTTAGTTTTAATATCAAAAATCATTACCTTATGATTATTCAAATTTAAGAAATTAATCTTATCTTTAACTGGGTTAAAGAACCAATGTCATTTAAAACACAGTTCACGATAAACCCAAAATCATCTTCCATAACTATGGAATCTTCACGGAAATCATAATAGTGTGTAATTGATACAAATTCCCGTATCAGACTAATAATATAAATGGAATAGCGGCATGGCCTTTTAAATTCCATATATAGTACCGGTCTTCCTTCACAGAAGCTCATCTCGATTATTACTAAATCAAATTCCAATTTAATATATTAAATTGGAAATCTTTACTTTGGAAAATTTCCATTAAATCTTAATAAAAAGATTTATAAATTCCCAATCATCTCTTCACTGTTAATTGTGTTAAAGAACAAATGTTATTTAAGAAATTTTTCACTATAAACCCAAAAATCCAATTTCAATTCAATTCTAATTAAATATTAATTAATTGGTAAACTTCTCTAAATCTTAATTAAAAGATATATTCTTTTCTCAATTGGGTTTAAGAACAGTGTTACTGAAGACACCATTCACGACAAACACAAAATCCAATTCGATATTAAATATAAGGTTCTGAATAGAAATTATACTGCTTTATATTCAATATCAATTTCTGAAACCAACAAATATCGTATTGGGAATAATGATATATATATCTTCCAAATTCCTCAACGACATCCGTATAATCACGAAATCCAATATCGAAATATTTCGAAGATTATTTCTATTCAAATCCATTCCAATTCATACATTGGAAAAACTTGGTTAGATTAAAACCATTTCAAATCCAAATTATTTATTTAAAACATTGGATTATTATACTAGTTAATAACTAGTTCATTTCGATAAAAATAGATTTTTTTTATCATTTCAAATATGGAATTTCTCATCCAAAATCCTTCTAAACCATTTATTATGATTTTACATAATTTTTCCATATTTTTAATAATTTTATTAAGCCCCTTACAGTCGGTTTCCAATTACGACCATCGAACTGCATTCACAACGACCTTTTTTTAAAACTGATTTGGACATATTTCAAAATACAACCGTTAGAATTCAAATCTCTCATATTCATTAGAAATCTCTTTTCAATATGAACATAACAGTTCTAGTTTTAGGAGAATCCGATGGTCGGATCTCCCGTTACATCAATTTGAAGTTAATGGTCGAAATTCACAAACAGTCGCTGTGAGATGCGTTCTATTCAGACCATTAAATAAATAAATATATATATATAATCGTTGATTTCCATTTAAAACGTATTTCATAAAAATATTTATAATTTCGTTTGAAAACAATTTCAACTCCATTTTCAATTCTATATCAAAATTGAATATTCTATATCTTTATCATATTAAAATGAAAATATTTTTGAAAGATTAGATTTTGAAATCACTTCTTTTTTATATTCATTATAAAATTAATAAAATCGATCGATAAACCCGTTCAGGTTAAAATGGCATTTAACTATATAACTATTTTTATTGTTCAAACATTTTATTCGACACATAAATATTTTATATAGTTTATACATTCAATAAAAATGATATTTTTATTACTCAAACATTTTATTTAATGCATGAATATTTTATATAGTTTATACATTCAATAAAAATGATATTTTTATTGTTCAAACATTTCATTCAACTCATGAATATTTTATATAAAATATTCATTATTTTAAAACATTCTTTATTTTAAAATATTCTTTATTTCAGAATCGGAATGCGACTCAATCAATTACTATATAATTTCAGTTAAATGGATTTCATACATCCTATGTGTTCAACAATAATGATAAATAATCACTAAATAGTCCATTCACATCCAGAGTGAAATTTACAACTGTGTAAGCATTAAAATAAATAAATAACGCTCATTACAACATGTCAACCCATCGATTGACATACCACTAAATATTGGGACTAGTGTATTCAAATATCATCCCAATACCCGTGTGGGGTTTTCAAACAACAATAGTTTATTCAAATAAATCATTGGTTAATAAATTTAACCAATTCTAATTCAGTTTGAATTATTTTTCTACTTAGCCAATTTTACTGGTTAAAATTATAAATAGATATTTATAATTTAATTTCAACTACCACCTTTATGTCAACATTATTTTTTAATGTGTTAATCGTCACAACATCACAAACAAAGCACAATACAATCAATTAAATCGTCCATGGTCTGTGGACGAGGGAGGTGAGCTACCAATTTATAATGATTAAAACTGATAAAAACCTACACTAGCAATTCTATATATTTTTATATATAAATAAAATAACATGATAAAATATAATTTAGTGAGGAGTTCTCACCTTGGGTTTCCACTCCGTCATTTTTTTTATGCAAAGGACTGTGACCTTTTCGGCTCCACAGTTCACATACGACAACCAAATCACTCCATATCAATTTTATTGCAAAGCTCTCGTCGATACGGTTCCAACGCATCTTGTTTCGCTGAATTTCGAGTTCGTATGAAAAAGTTATGCTTTTTTCAAGTTTCACGTACATATACATAATTAACATAATTAATTAATTACCTTAATCCTTACGAATTACATCCTCTAATCTCTTCTTCCTCTCTCAAAACTCACATATACACAGCAGCCCCATGTCCCTCTTCATGTAAGCTTTCTCCACCTCTTTCTCCTTCATTTCTTCATGAAATTACAGATCGTAAACACTGTTCTCCTTCTCTTCTTCTCCCCTTCAATTCAACACCATGAATCTCAAACTCAAGCTCCCCAAAAAATCACGTCTTCCACCATAACAACACGGTTCCCATAAGCATCCCGACAATTTTTGTCATTGAATCCCCCCAAACTTTGCAAACAAGTGTCATTTCTTATCACAAACTCAAGAACAATAACCAAATCTTGCATTTTTGCTTCTATCTCACAAATTCATCAACCCTAGGCCGCAAAAAGCAAAAAAAAAATTCGACTGTAACTTTTTTGGGCGCACTAAAATGTTGCCGAACCCAACAATACATATATGAGGATGAATCTCTCCTCACAAGGATCTGAAATATATTTATTTCATAATTTTAAGAGGTATGTATGATTTTTTAAAAATGGAGGAAGGTTGATTTGTTTTCACGTGGGAAGAGGAAGGTGCGGCATAAATTTTTGCTAAAGAAAGAAGTGATTAAGGTTAGCGAGGGTTGAGATATTATATAGGATAAGGTAAATAATTTTTTTATTAGTTATATATATTTTATTTTGTCTAATTTATGCTTGTTTTCATGGTTTAAAAATCCATATGATCACATACGGATTCCGTTTTCGATGAAAATTGACATGCAGCTACTCTTCAACATTACGGACCTAACGAAACTGGTTTTGTTGAATTCCGAGTCCATTTGTGTAACACCTCATGTTTTTGATAAACCTCAAAGTAACGAATTAAAGAATAATTAATTCTAAATGTGAGAATTAAGGGAAACGGGTTACGCCATTGCGTTTGTCTCGGAATTCTGGTTGAGATAGAGTCCGAGTTTGCGTGAATTGGACTTCGTATGAAGAAGTTATGGCCTTCGGAAGTTTTAGAAATTCAAAATTCAAATTCAAACACAGAAGAGGGCAGGGCAGGAAAATTACCGTCCAGGCCAGGTCGACCCTAGTGTCGACCTACCCTACAAGTCGACCTACCCCCCCTCCCCCGGGACAGATCTTGAAGGATGACGATTTCTAACTCCCTGCTGAGTCATTAGGGCTGAGGTGTTATCCTATCTTGACTGGTTGGTCTAGATTATTTCTAGGGTTAATCTGACGGCTCTAAATTTATTAAAACTCTATAATAACAACCTAGCTCTTAACACTAAATCACAAAATATTTATACCAAGAGCCGTCATGCAGTCAATGGTGAACCTAGGATAGCCGTCATCTCTTTCAACTCAAAGGCAAGATTGAAGCTACGTAAAAAATTAAATCTAATCTAATTCAACTAAGAAAATTCACGATCTACATCAAAGGCGAGCAATTCAATTTTAGAATTGTAATAACCAGGAAATCTGGGCCAAATTAAAATTTTTATTTTTGCAATTTTAGCGAATTTTAAATATTTAAAATGGATTATTTTAAATAATATCGACGAGAAATTTAATTTGAATAGAAATACAATGTATATATTTATATACGTCGTTGTTAGAATATAAAATTTTATTTATAATTATAAAAGGAATTGAAAATAGCGCGGTAGTTCGATAATTCGATTTCAAATTTCAATTGAACATACTGAGTGCAAAATAAATCGGATTTTAGCGAAACCAAAAATAATAGGATCTAATTGAGAATATCTTTCTAACGAACTCGAAAAATTGAAATTTCATAGCGGGAATCAAAAGATATGTCCAGTTAAAAATTCTGAATAGTCGCTATGGAATTCAGGCCCTTAAAAATGAAAATTTTGCAAACGACCTCGGTATTCGACGAAACCACTTTTGTTGGATCCGTGATGTCAAATTATTGCCAGATTCCAATTTTCACAATTTTTCGAATTAATATGTGAGTGTGGCAAAGGAAAACGCGTTTGACCAGTTTTAGTTGATTTTAATCGACTGGGAAATGGTCAATTTTCAAACGGTCTCAGAATTGACGAAACTAGTTTTGTTAGGACCGTATCGTCAATACGAAGCTAGAAAATATTTTTTTGGAATTTTTCGGGTCCGTATGTGGCCCCGGTAGTTTGAAATGTACATTCGAATTGAATATATACTGATTTATATTTTAAAATTGACGGAAACAAGTCGTAACAAGCGAATTGGCTTGCGAAACATATCCCATTGTGTTCGGAATAGGGGTATTACGCTATGGGCGACAGTCGTTGGGTCTCGATTCGAGCTCGAATTAGAAGATAACATTTTGGGAGAATAAAACGAAAAATAATAATTAAATATATATAAACTAGCCCTTTATTTTCTCTTCATTCCCTCCCCCCTTGACAGTTATTTTCAACGAAATCAAATAAAAAAGAAGAAGAAGAAGAAGAAGAAGAAGAGGGCGTCGTGCCCTAGCCCCACTTTGATGGTCGCGCCGCCTAGCCTCGCGCCCCCGCCACGCCACCGTCGGCTTCCCCTGCCTCCATCGCCTCAAGCGCCGCCCTCCCCTACTCTCTCCCTTCTCCAAAAACGCCATGCCCAATTTGAGATCGCAGCACCTCATGCCCCAAGCAAGGAACCCACCGCCTTCCACCTGAACCCCCTACCGCGACTTCTTTTTCCTCCTTCTTCAATCTGCGCTGAGCCCCCCCCCCCCTCAGGCGCAAGATTCAGTTTTCACCAATAAAGGTGAGTTCTTTTTACTGTGTTTTTAAATTTGATTTTATTTTAAGTTAAGAACAAAGTTTTTATTTTTTATGATACATAGGAGAAAAACAGTTTTTTTTAATTACATAAGGAAGTGTTTTTAATTATAGAAATATGATTTTTAATCTGTAGTCGTTTAGAAATAAAATTATGATTTTATTAAGTGAAGAACAAAGTAAAGAAATGATTTATATAAAAGGAAAGGATTAGATTTTTGTGATCTACAAAGATTAGAGCTATATATACAAGAAGATCCGATTTTTTTTTATATATTCATTAGCGAAGGAAAAATATGATTTTTATATTATAGAAAGATTAAAAATATGACTTTTATATTATAGAAAGAATAAAAATATGATTTTTATTCATGTAGAGTAGTAAAAATATAATCTTTATTAGGAGAAGAGCAATATAAAAATATAATTTTTATAAGAATACATATCCAGAACTCAAGAATTCCTTTTTGTTATAAGTGTAGTTATTTTTCAGATGTGAATGAATTAAAGATATGGTTTGTAATGGATTGAAAAATAGAATTGTATCAAGTTGTATGTGATGTTGATTTATGTTTATTCATGTCTGTTCTATCGTATATGCCTATGAATTATTGTGGTTTATCATGTTTTGTGGAAATTGGTGAATAAACCTATGATGTTATGAAATTATCATATGTAAGTTTGGTGATATTATACAAGTTTTAGGCTAAGTCATATAGTTTATGCCTAATTGTTTAGATCCATTATGCATACATGTTAAGATCTACAACCTTGTGATGACATCTGTATGTTGTATGTTAATTTAGAAATTATGCCATGTTTATGCAAGTTAAGTGATGCTATCATGTTATGAATACATGCAAGTTTATAGGTTAAAAACATGACTATGTAAATCTATATGTTTAGATCTACAACTTTACATGTTAGAACCATATTCCTTTATGTTAGATCAATATTAACATGATTCAACCTATGCAAGTGCACCACTACACGTCTAATTAAATTTTGGTAGTTCTATGTAATACTATTATTTTATGATTCATGTTGCATAGATCTAGTTTGCGAGTTCATAATTAAAAGTATATTATGCCAAGTTCATGTGACACATCTGTAGTTAGATCCATATTTTTGTATGATGTTTGAATATTGCAAGTTCATCTTTTTCCCTTTTTAGTTTATTAGTTGGGCTAAAATGTCGAGCCTAATATCTTATGAAATTTTGCGAACGTACAACGGGGGTAATGTTAGGGAAATCTTGAAATTATACATAATTAACATATTTGGCTCATAACCATGTAAATGGTATGGCATTGAAATGGTATAATTTACTTACCAAAAATTATGAATTTGATTTAGAAGGAAAGTGATCCATAACAACAAATTGTTGACAAATTTACATATAAGCATAAAAGGATAAATATATAAATTTAGAAAAGACGAATACGCCTAACCCGAGGTTAGACTGAGTTGTGGTGTAAAACTGCCCGAAACCGACCGGCACATCCAGTGACCACAACAATACCTGTCTAATGTGGGTGTTTAGTGCATTGAGCCCAAAAAGGACCCGAGGTTTGACTGAGTTGTGGTGTAAAACTGCCCGGAACCGACCGGCACATCCAGTGACGACAACAATACCTGTCTAATGTAAGTGGTTGGTGCTCTAATAAAGCTAAGTCAAGAGAGGTAGTGTTAAGTCAATTTAGGCAACACTTAACCAATCCAACATGTTAGCTAAATTGATGGGTGGGGTTAGGTAAATTTGGACACTTAACCAATTTAACATGTTGAATGGAAAACCCTAGTAACGGGGACCCATTTCAGCAGTAACCCACGTAGATGTATAATGGGACCCTGAACTAGGAATGGTGGGACACGATTACCGGGCTGATTATAAGCGGTCATAAACATCGGCAGTGGTGGATCAGTGTAGGTTCCGGCAGAGTATCAGGCGTGCACGTACTCCGGAGTGGAAAAAGCAGGCACTGAGCATCAGTAGTCATACACTGTGCATCTTGAATCGTGTCGGGTTGCCACCATAGGATTTGATACACCCCTTGGTGGGACCAACACAGGTATTTACAGTCAAGCGGGGGCCGAAGGACACGCGTGATAAATGTATGCTAGTAGGAGCCGATCGATATAAGGGAATCATTTCACCATGAACACGTGGTGCTAGTTAGACAAGTATAAATAGGTGCAGAAGAATTAAACATGGGTGTGATGTACATTCGGTTTATCCTCCCTTATATAGCTTTATGTTAGTTGCTATTCTAGTACCGTCCTATTTTCAGTTTATTCCTATCATGACCCTTTTCTTTATTCACACACTGAAAAGTCACTAGACTTACTCAGACTTATGTCCGACCCATTTTTCTTTCGTCTTCTTTTTTCTTCTGTTTCCCCCCTCAGGTAGCCAGGGAGGGAATAACTCAGCTTAATTTGGACCGTCCATCTTTCCAAGCTTGAAGACTCTGTGATGTACGGCTTGGAATCTCTTATCTTTGGCTATGGCTTTGGACACACTAGACTCGAGGATTTATGAAGTTTTATTTTTGTTATATGCTTCTTTATGTTTTAAGCAAGACATAGATTATGATGAAATGGTTTGGAAGTTGGTTTGAAACAGTTTGTTGTAATGTTTTGTTATGAACCATGTTTGAAATAAATTTAGTTTTATTTTCCGCTGCTTATATATATATATATATATATATATATATATATATATATATATATATATATATATATATATACACACACATCTGTCTTGTAACTTTCTGTGTCTTTTACCTATAATGCTCCATCGAAGTTAAGGCATTCCCTTTGTGTGTGACCTTAATGGAGGTGGGGTGTTTCACTTGGTATCAGAGCAAAGGTTTATTAGATCAGATAAATGTTTTTGAAAACTATTTTCAAAAAGAAGCATTTTTCAAGAAAAAGTGTTATTTTACTTTAAAAGGCATAATCCCCCAAAGCCATATGCATTATCTTTCTATCCTTTGTCTTGAATCTTTCCTTTTTCGTTTTAGCATGTTTGGAAATCTTAATTCCAGAGGGTGTACCGATACCCGGCTGGTTCAGGAGATACCTAGAGGCTAGGGCCAACGAGCAGGCCCAGCAGACATTCCTCCTCCCCCAGCTGCAGCGGTTCCTCCTCCTCCTCGAGCGAATTCTTTCTCAAAAATATGTAGTGACTTTCGAGCCATGGGTAGAAAGAACTTCAATGGAAATGAATCCTTCGTGGAAGCAAGAAACTGGCTCAAAGAAACTGAGGATTTGTTCGAGATCTTCGAAGTGGATGATAGGCACAAGATACAGTTGGCGGTATGGTTGCTCAAAGACGAAGCTTCCTATTGGTGGGAAGTCACTAACGCTGAAAGACTAACTGAAACTTGGATGGGATTTAGGATGAGTTTGAAATGAAATTTCTCTCATAAGCTGAACGAAGCTTACAGATGGAGAAGTTCTTAGCTCTCAGATTGGGAAGTATGTCGGTTAAGGAATACGTTAACCAATTTAATCAGCTGGCTAGGTTTGGATTGGAGTTAGTGAACACTCCCCATAAGAAGGCTCTCCGCTTTGTCAAAGGATTGAGTGAGCCACTGCACAGCGTAGCTATGTCCCATATACCTATGGGTGCGACTTATGAAAGACTGGTAGACATGGCACTGTTACAAGAAGAAGATAAGGCTGACAAGAAGGAGACAAAGGTAGAGGCATCTCAAGATAAGAAAGGGGAAGGATCATAGAGCAAGAAGACAGACTTCAAGAAGGGAGGGAAATACAACAAAATCCATGACAAGAGGAAGTGTAATTTTTGTGGCATTCCTAAACATCTGGTTAAGGACTGCAGGAAGAAGAAAAGGAAGATGGATGGCTGTTGCTATTGCGGCGAGGCAGGACACATGGCTAGGGACTACCCAAGAAAGCAAGGGCAAGGGCAGAGAGTTGGATCTACTTCTGGAGGGAAGGTTCACGCTCTCATGGCACCTCCGCAAGAACAAGGTAGAAATGTTTCGGTTGAGAGTTTAGTTTATCTTTTTATCATCTTGTTCGTACACTCTTTGATTCTAGCGCATCACACTCTTTTATATCTACTGCTTTAGTTGAATCTCTACACCTAGACACCAGTTTAGTAGAGGATCCCTTGGTTGTTTCAAATCCAATTGGGGGCTCAACTTATTTGTCAATGATTTGTTTGGATTTGGAAATTTCTATATAAAGTGTGGGGTTTAGATGCAATGCCTATGTTTTGGGCTTCACGGGCTGTGGGTTGATTCTAGGCATGGATTGGCTATCCAGTAATGGTGCCATCCTCGATTGTGAAAGGAGAGTGGTTAAACTCATGACTGGCCTCGGTAACACTCTCGAAATTTCTTATAATCCTATGAACTCTGTTATGCTTAGTTATCTAGAATCTCTGGATGCATCTATTGAGAATTTGCAGTCTGTTAGGGTAGTCTGTGAATACCCAGATGTCTTTGAAAAGGTTAAAGGGTTACCTCCAAAGCGGGAGATAGACTTCTACATACACCTCGTTAATAATGCAAAACCCGTCGCTCTACCCGTTAGACACATGGCTCTAAGGGAGATGAAAGAACTCAGCAAGCAAGTTAAAGAGCTGCTTTGATAAGGGGTTTATAAGGCAGAGTATTTCTGAATGGGGTGCTCCAGTAGTGTTTGCAACTAAAGCGGACGGTTTGCTTCGCCTATGCGTCGATTATAGGAAGCTAAACAAGCTGACCAAGAAGAATAGGAACTCACTCCCAAGAATATACGACTTGTTTGATCAACTTGTAGGTGCATCGGTTTTCTTCCAACTAGATTTAGCTACCGAATTTCATCAGCTGAGAGTGGTTGAAGACAACATCGACAAGACCACGTTCAGAACTCCGGATGGTTTCTTCGAGTGGCTTGTCATGCCTTTTGGCCTGACAAACGCACCCGCTTACTTCGTCGATTTTATGAGCAGGGTGTTTAGGGAGTTCCTCAATAAGTTTGTGGTGGTCTTCATAGACAACATTTTTATTTTCTCGAAGAGTGAGGAAGAGCATGCTCAACATCTAAAGGAAGTCATGGACACCGTCGTACACAGCAGTTAAAAGCCAAATTCCCCAAATGCCACTTCTGGAGGGAAGAAGTAAGTTTTCTTAGACACGTGGTGTCCAAAGAGGGATTAGCTATGGACCTCGCAAAAGTAGTTGTGGTGCAAAATTGGAAGGTCCCACGGAATGCAACCGAAGTCCGAAGCTTCCTCGGGCTAGCGACCTTTTATTGAAAGTTCATCAAAGATTTTGCGAAAATATCAGCTCCACTTACAAAGTTAAAAAAGAAGAACTTAACTTTCACTTGGGATTTGGATTGCGATATTGCTTTCCAACACTTAAAAAGAGCTCTAACAACAGCCCCAGTTCTGACATTGCCGAATGGGAGCAAGATGTTTACCATATACACGGATGCTTGTGGTACGGGACTAGGTGTTGTCTTGATGCAAGAGGGGAAGGTAGTAGCTTATGGAGGCCGACAGCTGAAAATACATGAGAAAAACTACCCAACCCACGACCTAGAGTTGACTGCCATCGTCTTTGGGCTTAAGTCTTGGCGCCATTATCTCCTAGGTAAGAAGTTTGAATCATATATTGACCATAAATCGTTGAAGTACCTTTTCTCGCAGAAAGATCTTAACTTGAGGCAACAAAGGTGGATGGAATTCTTGGCATCCTACGATTTTGAGGTTTCCTATACCGCTGGCAATGGCAATGTAGTAGCAGATGCCTTGAGTAGAAAGAAGCTGACCTTAAGCCCTCTCTTTGTTGAAAGGCAGAGCTTGGACTATATAGCCAACTTTGATTTTAGACCCTTTGTCGATCATGTGACTGGTTTGTTAGCATCGCTAGAGGTGCGGCCTACTCTTTTGGACTCAACAGGGACCGCACAACGTGAAGACCCTTAGTTAGTTGATGTGATAGATAAGCTGAGTAGGGGTGAGACTTCTAGTCACCTCAACAGATACTCCATCGATGATAAGGGTTGGTTGAAGCAGGATGGAAGGCTATGCGTCCCACAAGCAAGGGATTTAGTGAAGAAAGTTCTTGAAGAAGCACACAATTCCAAGTTGACCATACACCCAGGTGGAGAAAAAATGTATAAAGACATCAAAAGGATTTTCTTTTGGGATGGCATGAAGAGGGATGTAGCTGAATTCGTCTCGAAGTGCTTAGTATGCCAGCAAGTCAAGGCGGAACAGAAGAAGCCTGGTGGTTTGCTTCATCCTCTAGAGGTCCCACAGTGGAAATGGGATATCATCTTGATGGACTTTATTGATGGGCTGCCTAGGTCAAGAAGAGGCAATACCAGTATTTGGTTAATAGTGGACATGCTCACAAAAAGCGCTCACTTCATATCCGTTAAGAGTAGAAGGACTGGCTCATCTTTAGCATCCATATATCTTAAAGAGATAACCCGACTCCATGGGATACCCTCCAGCATTGTTAGCGACCGAGACCCTATCTTTACGAGCGAGTTTTGGAAGAGCTTGCAAGAGGCTGTAGGAACACAGTTATGCTTAAGCACGACCTATCACCTCAAACCGATGGTCAGACAGAGAGAGTGAATAGAGTATTAGAAGACCTCTTGAGATTATGCATTCTTGACTTCGGAGGAACATGGGAGGATCATCTTCCTTTGGCGGAGTTTGCCTACAATAATAGTTACCAAGCCACCATAGGTATGTCATCCTTCGAAGCTTTATATGGAAGACCATGCTGATCACCAACTTGTTGGTGGGAGTCTACAGATAAGCTCATAATTGGACCAGATATGATTAGAGAAACTTCAGAGAAGGTGGACTTGATATGAAAAAGAACGAAGACTGCCCAAGATAGACAAAGGTCCTAAGCAGATAAGAGAAGGACCAACCTTGAGTTTGAGGTTGGGGACAAGGTTTTCCTTAAAGTATCTCCTTTGAGGAACGTCGTTCGCTTCGGATCCGCAGGAAAGTTGGCACCAAGATTTGTAGGGCCATTTCCTATCATTGAAAGAATTGGGAAGATGGCTTATAGAGTAGAGCTGCCCGAAAGATTGGCTGGAGTCCATAATTTTTTTCACGTTTCTCACTTACAAAAGTGCTTACATGAGTCTGCGGAAGTGGTGGAACCAAGCAAATTAGAGGACGTAGAAGTAGAACGAGAGGCGACTGTGAGGAGAGTTCCAACTCGTATCTTGAGTACAGAAGTCAGGAAGCTACGCAACTGTGAAGTCAAACTTGTAAAAGTTCAATGGAGTGTCGCTAAGGAAGACGCGACTTGGGAGACTGAGGCCAAAATACGCACAGTCTACCCTTTTCTTTTTGAGGGTACATCTTTGATCTCTTTCTACTTAAGTATGTTCGTACTCGTATCTATCTTATTTAGTATTTTCCTCAGTGCCGTTCTCGATCCTTAGGTAGGAACCAATGGATGTAAACATGTATTTGAAACATGTTATGATTGATGGTTGCAAGTGGTTGCAAGCGATTGCTAGTGGTTGCTCGTGGATGCATATACACACACTTTAGGAATTAGATCGGCTCAGTCACTTTCATATTGAATATGCATATATGTACTTGTATATGATTGAAACTTGATGTGTTATCATATGGATGTTGCATTTGTATGAATGATTGTGAACTCATGTAGAAAGCATGATTAGGGAAGATTTCTTACATTATGAACGCATGATATCGACATGACTTGCATTAAGGAGTTCAATTGAATCAGTAGACCGACTGATTTTGCATTAGATAAGGACATGTACACACACTATGCATATGATCATGAAGCATTAGAAGTATTTTAAGGACAATGGACGCATGTGTTTGATGGTTGAGTAGATGGACGACTGGATGGTAGGATACACGTTTTTCTTGAATTGAAGATTTCGGGGACGAAATCCTTTAAGGAGGGGAGAATGTAACACTCCGTGCTTTCGATAAACCTTAAAGTAACGAATTAAAGAATAATTAATTCTAAATGTCAGAATTAAGGGAAATGGGTTACGCCATTGGGTTCGTCTCGTAATTATGGTTGAGATAGAGTCCGAGTTTGCGTGAATTGGACTTCGTATGAAGAAGTTATGGCCTTTTGAAGTTTCAGAAATTCAAATTCAAACACAGAAGAGGGCCGGGCAGGAAAATTCCTGCCTAGGCCAGGTCGACCAGGAGGTCAACCCTAGTGTTGACCTACCCTATAGGTCGACCTGGGGTTCGACCTATCCCCCCCGGGTAGATCTGAAAGGATGACGATTTCTGACTCCCTGCTGAGTCATTAGCGCTGAGGTGTTATCCTATCTTGACTGGATGGTCTAGATTATTTCTAGGGTTAATCTGACAGCTCTAAATTGATTAAAACTCTATAAAAGCAACCTAACTCTTAACCCTAAATCACAAAATATTCATACCAAGAGCCGCCATGCCGTCAATGGTGAACCTAGAATAGCCGTCATCTCTTTCAACTTAAAGGCAAGATTGAAGCTACGTCAAAAATTAAATCTAATCTAATTCAACTAAGAAAATTCAACGATCTACATTAAAGGCAAGCAATTCAATTTCATAATACAGATCCCAGAACTCAAAAATTCATTTTTATTATAAGTGTAGTTATTTTTCAGATGTGAATGAATTAAAGACATGGTTTGTAATGGATTGAAAAATAGAATTGTATCAAGTTGTATGTGATGCTGATTTATGTTTATTCATGTCTGTTCCATCGTATATGCCTATGAATTATTGTGGTTTATCATGTTTTGTGGAAATTGGTGAATAAACCTATGATGTTATGAAATTATCATATGTAAGTTTGGTGATATTATACAAGTTTTAGGCTAAGTCATATAGTTTATGCCTAATTGTTTAGATGCATTATGCATACATGTTTAGATCTACGACCTTGTGATGACATCTATATGTTGTATGTTAATTTAGAAATTATGCCACGTATATGCAAGTTAAGTGATGCTATCATGTTATGAATACATGCAAGTTTATAAGTTAAAAACATGACTATGTAAATCTATATGTTTAGATCTACGACTTTACATGTTAGAACCATATGCCTTTATGTTAGATCAATATTAACATGATTCAACCTATGCAAGTTCACCACTACATGTCTAATTAGATTTTGGTAGTTCTATGTAATACTATTATTTTATGATTCATGTTGCACAGATCTAGTTTGCAAGTTCATAATTAAAAGTATATTATACCAAGTTCATGTGATACATCTGTAGTTAGATCCATATTTTTGTATGATGTTGGAATATTGCAAGTTCATCTATTTCCCTTTTTATTTTATTAGTTGGGCTAAAATGTCGAGCCTAACATCTTATGAAATTTTGCGAACGTACAACGGGGGTAACGTTGGGGAAAATTTGAAATTATACATAATTAACATATTTGGCTCATAACCATGTAAATGGTATGGCATTGAAATGGTATAATTTACTTACCAAAAATTATGAATTTGATTTAGAAGGAAAGTGATCCATAACAACAAATTGTTGACAAATTTACATATAAGCATAAAACGATAAATATGTAAATTTAGAAAAGACGAATATGCCTAACCCGAAGTTAGACTGAGTTGTGGTGTAAAACTTTCCGGAACCGACCGGCACATCCAGTGACCACAACAATACCTGTCTAATGTGGGTGGTTAGTGCATTGAGCCCAAAAAGGACCCGAGGTTAGACTGAGTTGTGGTGTAAAACTGCCCGGAACCTAACGGCACATCCATTGACCACAACAATACTTGTCTAATGTGAGTGGTTGGTTCTCTAATAAAGCTAAGTCAAGAGAGGTAGGGTTAAGTCAATTTAAGAAACACCTAACCAATCCAACATGTTAGCTAAACTGATGGGTGGGGTTAGGTAAATTTGGACACTTAACCAATTTAACATGTTGACTGGAAAACCCTAGTAACAGGGACCCATTTCAGTAGTAATCCACATAGATGTATCATGGGACCCTGAACTAGGAAGGGTGGGGCACGATTACTGGGCTGATTATAAGCGGTCATAAACATCGGCGGTGGTCGATTAGTGTAGGTTCCGGCGGAGTATCGGGCGTGCACGTACTCCGGAGTGGAAAAAGCAGGCACTGAGCATTAGTAGTCATACACTGTGCATCTTGAATCATGTCGGGTTGCCACCATCGGATTTGATACACCCCTTGGTGGGACCAGCACAGGTATCTACAGTCAAGCGGGGGCCGAAGGACACACGTGATAAATGTATGCTAGTAGGAGCCGATCGATATAAGGGAATCATTTCACCATGAACACGTGGTGCTAATTGGACAAGTATAAATAGGTGCAGAAGAATTAAACATGGGTGCGATGTACATTCGGTTTATCCTGCCTTATATAGCTTTATGTTAGTTGATGTTCTGGTAACGTCCTATTTTCAGTTTATTCCTATCATGCCCCTTTGCTTTATTCACACACTGGAAAGTCACTAGACTTACTCAGACTTATGTCTGACCCATTTTTCTTTCGTCTTCGTTTTCTTCTGTTTCCCCCCCCCTCAGGTAGCTAGGGAGGGAATAACTCAGCTTAATTTGGACCGTCCATCTTTCCAAGCTTGAAGACTCTGTTATGTACGACTAGGAATCTCTTATCTTTGGCTATGGCTTTGGACACACTAGACTTGGGGATTTATGCAGTTTTATTTATGTTATATGCTTCTTTATGTTTTAAGCAAGATAGAGATTATGATCAAATGGTTTGGAAGTTGGTTTGAAACAGTTTGTTGTAATGTTTTGTTATGAACCATGTTTGAAATAAAGTTAGTTTTATTTTTCGCTGCTTATGTATATACATCTGTCTTGTAACTTTCTGTGTCTTTTACCTGTAATGCTCCATCGAAGTTAAGGCATTCCCTTTGTGAGTGACCTTAATGGAGGTGGGGTGTTCCAATTTGCACAAACAGTGAATTTTTAAAGTCAAAATATTGTCTATTTTTTCACTTTAAAAATCACTCCCGGTCACAAACTGATTCTAAAAATCATGATATTTGGAATCTTACCAGATTCAATAAAAAAATTTGTCGAATTCCGAGGTTGTATCAATAATGTTCCTTTGTAAAATTGCTCAAATTAGCTTCAAAAGTACGATTTTAGCATTCCTTTTCTTCTTGTACGTCCAAATGCTCACTCCAAAAATCATGGCCTTTTAGATTTAACCATTATTAGACGATACGAGTCCAGAAAAAAAACAAAATCGAATTCTGAGCTTCCCACAAAATTTCATTTTTTTAAGGCCTATGCGATGATTCTAAAAATCGAATTTTTAAAATTTCCAAAACAAAGCTTATAAATCAATTTAATAATTTTACTGAGTTTGTTTTAAGTTAAA
The DNA here is from genome assembly GCA_030737875.1 of Allium sativum. Lineage (NCBI taxonomy): Eukaryota > Viridiplantae > Streptophyta > Magnoliopsida > Asparagales > Amaryllidaceae > Allium > Allium sativum. Next base: position 558,228,230 of record CM060919.1, on the reverse strand, counting down.
TAAAATATAAAATCTAATTTTAAAATTTTTTCTCAAATTTTATTTAGGAAAATAACTAATTTATATTCGCATATTCCTTAAAATATCTTAAATCAAAATTTTAAATTGGTTCCGAAAATACGGGTTATTACACAATGAAATGTTCTTCTGTTTGTGTTCTGATTTGTCGTGTTCTCAACTCAATCCGGGCTTTCTCGTAAGGGCGAGTTTGGGTCGTTTCATCGTGGTATCAGAGCTTTGGTTTACAGAGCTCGAGAACAAGACTCATTAGTACCAAACGAATGAATTCATCAGAGATTGAATTAGTAACATCCAATGAGAATAACTCATTAGAGATAGGATCAGTAGCATCCTAGAATGTGTTTGAAGAGTATTATTTGTAAAAATAAAAATGAAAACAAATTTAGTTTTGAAATTTTATAACTATTATTCGTTTTTGAATATTTATTTTAGATTGAATTTGGACAATCGAGTATGTGAAGATTTTGAATATACGCGTAATTAACGTGTATTCGAAGTCTCAAATATACTGGATGGATATAGAATCACACTCTAGTCGCCTCGAGATGACTCTGATGATACTGGTGATTGACATGTCAACATCAGTAGTTTGTGTTCGAGTTTCGAAAGAGGGATATCTATAAATTTCCAATTGACTGGTGTGAGAACCAAAACTTAGTTAGAATATATTGTTGTGATTTGGCATTAAAAATATGATTTTTGTGTATATATTAAAGTTATGTGTTTGAAAAGCTAATCCACTAATTGATTGTTGGTTGTGATGTGTGTGTGACGATCCCAAACCCCGTACGGACGGTGGCAAGGGTAATCTTTGGAATATAACACATAAACAGATAATAGCAGAACAGAATTAAATAAATACATCAGATAATGTACAAATAATCGACTGGATAACGATAATCATCAGAGTTACACAGTATACAGGATCATACTTAGTACAAATACAGTTCGGCTATACATAAATGTCTACAGCGGAAAAAAAAACATAATATGTACAATAGGAGCTAAACAACATAAAATAGATAAATGATAGGACCCATCTTCAGCTCTAGCTATCCAGAAAGAGCTTGCTAATACCTGAATACAAGGCTGCCCGTGTAGAAAAAGGGGCGCCTGAGTTTGCAAGTGAAACAAACTATGAGTCAGTCATGGGACTGGTATGAGAAATCTACTTAACACATTTTATACTATGGCTAATCACAGTACCACGCCACTTTCATGGAACGGGTTTACTCCATTGGATTGCCAGTGCTTTAAAACAAATCATTCTTTTAAACATCGCAATGCTTTTTATAAAAATGAAGCCATTATAAGACACAGTTCCCATCACACAAAGCAACGCAAACCGGAGGATAGAGTTTTTACCTTATAATGGCCAAAATATGCTTGATACGAATAAAACAAAAGAATTTGATATTATTACTAGTGTTTATACGTTTCAAAAACAATTTCAAATCATAAGTATCAATCATAGACAACATTAATGCCCCATACCACTATGTCGCCATATATAGGTATACAATCAAAACCGCACAGTCACGTATTTGGAAATTGGATTTCCGTCATGAACCAAGGCAAAAGATAGTCCTTACCGAATTCGAGACGCTCTAGCCCGCCCCTCAAGATCAGAGCTCGAGTGACACTTGGATCGTCAGGGCTGGTCCACCGATGTGGATTAAAATTCCTGAATACTGCGTTTCCCCGCCCTTTGGGGCGTAAGTGAGCCAATGAATGACTCCATCGGTCCCGGATCGACTGATATAACCGAGGCGCCTCGCAACAGCAACAACCACACTGGTGAAAATAATAAAAATGTCAGCCAGTTTAAGCACCAACACCACCTCTAACTAGAAAGAAACGCATGCCCTCCCTGATGTCCTCTCCCGTTTCTGGTTCATACCAGGGTATGAGGCTCGCGAATTCACGTTATACACAAAGCTACGCCACACAGGCGGTGCTTTGATCATCAACCACAAGACTTTGCTTTTCAACAGAAGCCCTGATCACTGCACCTTAGCATGCCACACAGGCAATCAACGCCCTGCAACTGATGGCTATCAATCACACAGAATGAATTCCAATGTCAGACACACTGTCCATTTGCAAGTCCGTTCTGGGTCTGAACGAAACCGGAGGCACTATATACCTCGCAAACCCATCGATCTCCACGTACGTCTGGACGATAACCACTCATTATCCATATTTCGGGATGCCTTCCAATCAGGACATCAGTTACCATCCAAACGAGGTGAAGATCTCCAGTCTTCGACCACCGTCTTCATCTTCGATTTCTTATCGTCGATTCAGTTGCTCATAATGGGATAAACCCGGTCTTTCTGAGCAACTCACATATATAATAAAAAGTGCTACACAAACACACCATACGTCTCATTTCAATTCATCAGTCACTAACCGTAGATCAGTAAGAGAACGATTTCCCAAATATTAACCCCGACGGCCGAAACCAACATCAGATCAAGACCTAGGAAACCATTCGACTCAGCTAACCTTCAGTTAATTTCTAAATTTCACATTCCATATCGTTTATAATATTTTATAACGATTTATCGCTATTTTTATTTATTTATTTATAGCCAATTTATTCAAACGACGCTTCGGGCCATAACACGGCCGTGGCGCTGTTTTTCTTCGTATTTGATTTACACATATATGAAAATCTAACCGTTGGATCTTCACAAATTTTATATCATTAGAAAGATCTTTTCAAAATGAACCCAACGGTTCCAGTTTTGGGAAAATCCGACGGTCGGATCTCCCGATACACTCGTTTGAAGTTTCGATTTCAAAATACGAACTACAGCGTCGTTATTCGATTTAATATAATTATATATATATATATAATCGATTCTGGCGCTGTTTTTCTTCATATTTGAATTAAACATTCCAGACAATCCAACCGTTGGATCATCACAAAGTTGGTGTCGTTGGAAAGATATTTCCAAAGCGAACCCAACGGTTTCGGTTTCGGGAAAATCTGAGGGTCAGATCTCCCGCACTAATTGTTTGAAATCACGGTTTCAAAACACGAACTGCAGCTTCGTTATTCGATATATTTCAATTCTATTTATATATATATATATCGATTCTTCGATTTCAAAACTATATTCTTTTCATACATTTGATAAAAATGATATTTTTATCCAACCGACAATTATTTCAACACTTCGCTATTTTTAACTATTCATGTATATAGTAAAAATGCGATTTTTATTGTAAAACAATTCATTTCAAAACATGATTATTTTATATAGTTCATATAGGTGATAAAAAAATGATTTTTATTACAAAACAATTTATTTCAAAACACGACCATTTTATATAGTTCATATAGATGATAAAAATACGATTTTTATTATAAAACAATTTGTTTAAAACACAAATACCATTCAACACATGAATTTCTATTCAACAAATGAATTTCTATTCAACACATGAAGGTTTTCTATAGTTTTTATATATAGTAAAAATGTGATTTTTATTGCAAAACAATTTATTTCAAAACACAATTATTTTATATAGTTCATATAGGTGATAAAATATGATTTTTATTACAAAACAATTTATTTCAAAACATAACTATTTTATATAGTTAATATAGATGGTAAAAATATGATTTTTATTATAAAATAATTTATTTCGAACACGAATACCTTTCAACACATGAATATTATTCAACGAATGAATTTCTATTCAACACATGAAGGTTTTCTTTTCAACACATGAAGGTTTTCTATTCAACACACGAACATAGTTTCAACACATGAAAATAATTCTAACACATGAATATTATTCAAAATTTCGGCAGCATAACGGCAGGGTAGTTAAAACCGGGGCCGTCCCTAGTACGGCTCCTCGCTCTACCTTAAAGCCTCACAACTTTTGACAATGAGGATTTCATGCATCTAATTCGCATGCAGGCGGCATGTATATTTTGTTCATTTCCACAAACTAATCCTATGTGGTTTCAACAAAATAATTCTCAACCACAAACGGGTATTTTTCAACCATAATCAATCAATTTCAACCGCAAACAATTCTAATCAACCATTCGTAATCAATCAATTTTCACAACAATCACAACCAATAAATATCGTCAATGGTTTGTGGACGAGGGGCATATATATATTATATAAGCATTTCACTTCTATTCAACACATATATAATTTTTACAACGCATATATAACTTATACATCGAACGTACAACTTATGCAACGCTTATACATGAGGTGTACAACGCTTATATAACTCATACATCGACTATATTATTTATACATCGTCGTTTTCCATATCTTTCATAATTTAGAAATCTCACATTCGGTTCCACTCCACCAAAAATAACAGAAGGCTCAGAAAAATATACGGTCTCTTCTAGAATGTAGAAGACATCCACACGAGTCCACTGTCTCTTGTTTCACTGAATTTCGTCAAGAAACGAAAAAGATATGATTTTTACAATGAAATCAAAAACCGTAGCGCTTTAAAGTGCTATAATATAATTTATTTTAAAATAGCCGTATACCTCTCACGTTTGTTCAAAACTAGGTCGAGGATTTTCTGCAAATCCGCGAAGCGGTTGGACAATTAGCCGTTGTAGTGTCGAAGAGGGTCGAAGGGGCTTTCCGGCGCCACCACCCTTGCTCAACTCGACGCCCTGTAGAGAGCTCGACGGCGGTCCAAAGCCTCAGACTTTGGGGACTCGAATCTCCCCCTACGCTTGATGATAGACAACGAATCCTAGATGGATTTAAAGGTGGTGGAGAGCTCTTCAAAAAACCCAATTGGGGTGTTGGCTGATTTGGCTTGTAGGAGGAGGAATCGGGGAGGGAACGTTTGAAGCCCTTCCATCGTCGATCGGAGGCAATATCGGGGAGAGAGAAACTGTTTGACCAATGAGGGATTTTTTTTTTATTTATAAATTTTAAAAATCCAAAAATACCCCTTGTCACACACGAACACCAATTCAAACCCAACGACTGTCGTCCCTAGCGTTTTACCCCCATTCCGAACACAATGGGATATGTTTCGTAGGCCCATTCGACTATTTCAGTCAGTTTTCATTCAAATTAAAATATAAAACATTTAATATTTGATTTGAACGTACATTTCAATTTGTCGGGGCCATATACTGATTCGAAAAATTCCAGAAAAATAAATCTAGTTATGTTTTGACGATACGGTCCCAACAAAACTAGTTTCGTCGAATTCTGAGACCGTTTGAAAAATGGCCCATTTCTGGTCGATCCAATTTAACTGTAATTGACCAAAAAACGTTTTCCTTTGCCACGCTCACATACTAGCTTCAAAAATTATGAAATTTGAAACCTAGCAATAATTTAACATCTCGAATCCAACAAAAGTGGTTTCGTCGAATTCCGAGGTCGCTTGCAAAATGGCCATTTTCACAGGCTATATAAACTCTATAGCGACCTTTCTGAAAGTTCATTTGGCCATAACTTTTGCTTCCCGCTATGAAACTTTGATTTTTCAGATTCGTTAGAAAGGTATTCACTAACAGATTTAAATATTTTTGGTTTCACTCAACTTCGTTTTGTTTTGCACCCGGTACAGTCAGTCAAAGTTTGAATTCAAATTTTGAAACTACCGCGCCATTTCAGGCCTTGTTTATAATTAAAATTAATTATATTCGTTTTCAAATGTCGATTCAAACTTACTTTTCATCGTTATTATTTAAAATATTTATTTTAAATATCTAAAATCCACTAAAATAGCCAATTTAAAATTTTTAAATTGGTTCAGATTTTCCGGGTCGTTACAGAGTGATTATTAGTATCGCTAATAAAAATATTGGAATGATTATTAATTTAACCAATATGGGAAAGAATGTGAAATTTAGCCAAATTGAATTTAATATTAAACTGAATTGAAAATTAATTGGAAATTGCATGCATGTACATATATATATATATGTGTGAACAGGTCATAGCAAGGAAGCTAAGAAGAGGAATAAAATTGTATGCCTGACAAATAGGTACATATTTATTGTATTTCTTAGGTTTGATGATTTTATGAGACGATTGGCTAGCCACTTGGCTTTTTCTTTTTCTTTTGGATTGATGAGGGGCCTGTGAGGCAAGTTGCAGTTTTAGATATCAACCCATACAAAGGAGGTTATAGCGAAAATTTTCAAAAATTTAGGGTTTTAGCCAATTTTTTTGAGAAATTAGAAAATTCTTAGAAACTGAAAAGTTAAAGAATGAAAGCCAAAATGAAAGTTGAGTTGATTAGTTAAACAACTTTCAGCCCCATTCCTTTTCGAGGATGAAAGATTTTAAGTGGGGGAGATTGTAATAAGAACCCAGATTTTTGAAAGCAATTTTTTTTTTATTTTAGCTATTTTAATGGAAATCGAACATTTAAAATGATTTATTTTAAATAATAATGAATGAAAATTTATCTAAATTGAAGTTAGAATGTAAAATTTTATTTTAATTACAAAACGAGCCTGAAATGGCGCGATAGTTTGAAAATTCGATTTCAAATTTCAATTGAATGTACAGGATTCAAAATAAATCGGATTTCAGTAAAACCAGGAATATTTGAATCTGTTTAATTATATATTTCTAACGAATGTGAAAAATCTAGATTTCACTTTATAAATTGAAAGTTATGTCCAGTTTAAAATTTAAAATAGTCGCTATGGAATTTATATATATATTAATATAACATATAACCCTTAGAAATAGCCATTTTGCAAACGACCTCCGTTTTCGACGGAACCAATTTTGCTGGATCCGGAATGTCAAATTATTGCTAGGTTTCAAATTTCATAATTTTTGGACATAATATGTGAGCGTGGTGAATTTAAACGTGTTTATTAGTTTTAGTTGAATTGGATCGACCAGAAAATGGCCATTTTTCGAACGGTCTCCAAATTCGACGAAATTGGTTTTGTTAGGACCATATCGTCAAAATATAGCTAGATTTATTTTTATAGAATTTTCGGAGTCAGTATGTGGCCCCGGTAAATTAAAATGTGCATTCAAATTCAGTATATATTGATTTACATTTTAATTTTGATGAAAACTGATCGAGAACAGTCGAACTGGCTTACCAGACATATCCCATTATGTTCGGAATGGGGGTATTTGGCTAGGGGCAATAGTCGTTGGGTTTGATTTGGAATTTGGATCGATAAACAGGTATTTTTGAATTTAAAATAATTAAAAATATAAATGTATATGTGTGGTCAAGCTAAGTCAAACCCCTAATTCTCATTCACGCACTCAAACATTCAAACCCGCCACTCTCCAAAAGCTGAGGCAGAAAAATCACAAAGCTTTGAGCTCCAAAATCTCCAAATCCGTTTTGAATTAACCTATACTCCAGAAGCAAAAATCGTAGAGCTCCTTTAGCTCTTCAAATCCGCCCTGCTTTGGTCGAGGATTATGGAGAGATGAGCTCGAAATCAGAGCTCAAATACACCGAATTTCGAATAGTTTGCTGAGCTGGATGTGGGACCGAGTTCAACGTCGGCGAGGCTGGAGGCACGTGGCGGTGAGCCCTAGGGCGTGGCAAACTCCGATCTGATCCAGCACGATGGTGGCTGATGAAATTCCAAGCCCTAGTTTGGAGCAGGGTGGAACGACGGCGGCCAGAAATTTTACAAAGGAAGAAAGGTTCTTTTTATTTTATTTATAACTAATTATTTTATTTAAATCAACCAATGTTCATAACGTCATAACTTTTTCATACGAGGTCCAAATTGCGTGAAACTGGATCCTTTGCGATCGTGGGGATGATAGCTTCACAACAAGACTAACTGAGTTCAATTTGGAGCCAGTTACAATTTGGGGTAAATTCAAACCCGAACGGTGCCAGAATCGCGAACTAAAGACTAACAGAGTGGAAACTGACAGTGAGAAATCTTTCTCACTTAATTTACATTACAGTTAAATATATGCTAGGATGCAGATGGTGCTTAATAGAACCCGACACCATTAATTGTACAAACCATGGATGTTTGATTTGATTGAATTGGCTGTATTGTATTCATGTGTTGAATAAAATGTTTAAACAATAAAAATATTATTTTTATTGAATTTATGAACTAGTAAGAATATTCATGTGTTGAATAAAATATTTTATCGTTAAAAATTATATTTTTAACATATATGTGAACGACATAAAATTCTCCTAAAAAGAAAGTAAATATTCATTTACAAATCGGACGATTTGATTATGTACACCCATTTAACTGACATGGATTGGAACGATAAATTTTACACATCACGCAACTGCACAAATAATATTCAATATTTGTTGGTTGTAACCCCACACGGGTATTGGTATGATATTTGACGTATACAATCCCAATTGTTTAGTTGTATGTCAATCGATTGGTTGACAGACTGTTGTAAGCATTAATTATTTATATTTAATGCTTATGCAGTTGTGTAATGCACTCTGGTTGATGGATGATTGTTTATCATAGTTATTGTATACATGTGTTATATGAAATCCATATAAATAAAAATATATAGTAATTGATTGGGTCTGATTCCAATTCAGAAAGAACAAATAGTTTAAAATAAGGAATATTTTAAAATAATATTCAGTAAAGGATAAAAATGTGAGTTTGATGTCTGATTTTGGATGGACACGAAATTATTAAAATGTGTGAAGCCGTATTGATTAGATATGCGCTATTTTGACGCGAATGATATTTATATTGATTTTATCCATTTTTATAATGAATATCGAAAAAGAAATTATTTCAAATTCTAATGTTTTGAAAACATTATCATTTATAAATTATAATGATATGGAATTTTCAATTTTGGTTTAAATTTGAAAATGAAATTGTAATAGTTTTTAAAACGATTTATAAAATGCGTTTTAAATGGAAATCGACGAAATATATATAAAATATATATGTTATATATTTATTGACCTGAATAGAACGCCCCGCGCCGCGATCATTTGCAAATTTCGACCATTGACTTTGAATTGACATTACAGGAGATCCGATCATCGGATTCTCCAAAAACTGAAACCGCTGGGTTTGTATAAAAAAGAGCTTTCTAGTGAATATAAGAGATTTGAAATCTAACGGTTGGATTTGGAATTATGTCCAAATCAAATTTAGAAAAGGTCTCTATGGATGCAGTTCGGTTGCCGTTATTGGAAACCGACTGTACGGGCCTTAACAAAATTATTAAAAATATTAATAATTTGTGTAAAATCATAATAAATGATTTGGAAAGAATTTAGATGAAAAATTACATGTTTTTAAAGATAAAAATATATTTTTATCAAAATGAACTAGTTATTAACTAGTATAATAATCCAATATTTTTAATAGAAATAAATTGGATTTGAAATGGTTTTAAAATAACCAGAAGTTTCCAATGAATAAATTGGAATGGTTTGGAATGGAAATAATCTTCGGAATATTTCGATATTGGATTCTGTAGTTATACGGATATTGTTATGGGAATTTGGAAGATACAGATATCGTTATTCCCAATAAAATATCCGTTAGCTTCAGAATTTGATATTGAATATAAGCCGATATAATTTCTATTCAGAGTCTTGTATTTAATATTAAATTGGATTTTGGGTTTATCTGAATGGTGTTTTAAATAACACTTGTTCTTTAACCCAATCAACAGAGAGAATATGATTTGGAATATATAAATCTTTTGTTAAGATTTATTGGAAATTTTCCAATTTAATATATTAAATTGGAATTGAATGGAGTTCGATTTATTGATAATCGAAGTGAGCTTCTGTGGAGGAAGACTGCTACTATATATGGAATTTAAAAGGCTTTGCCGTTATTCCATTTATATTATTAGTCGGATATGGAAATTGATATCGATTATCTATATTGATCTGTTTTCTGTGAAGATTCCATAATTAATGGAATGTGATTTTGGGTTTATGGTGAACAGTGTTTTAAATAACACTTGTTCTTTAACCCAATTAACAGTGAAGAGATGATTTGGAATTTATAAATCTTATATTAAGATTTAATGGAAATTTTCCAAAGTAAAGTTTTCCAATTTAATATATTAAATTGGAATTGAACGGAATTCGATTTAGTGATAATCGAAGTGAGCTTCTGTGGAGGAATACTGTTACTATATATGGAATTTAAAAGGCTTTGTCATTATTCCATTTATATTATTAGTCGCATATGGACATTGATATCGATTATATATTGATTTGTTTCCCGTGAAAATTCCATTTTTATGGAAAAGGATTTGGGTTTATCGTGAACTGTGTTTTAAATGACATTGGTTCTTCAACCCAGTTAAAGACAGGATCACATGTCTAGCACTATATTTCAAACTATATTGTTGATCTCGGTTAAATATATATCTTTTTGGTGGCAGAGAATTTATTCTCTTGATTAACACCCTTCTCGGAGCTGCACAAGCTTAGAGGTTATATATCTGCAGAAATCAATGGTACGGTGTAGATTGTCGATGCGGTATGTTTGATTTCCCAAAGTTAAATAATCATTAATATTGATTTTTGGGAAGATTAAAACTAAGTGAAGTTTTAATGAATCTTTAATTAGATTGAATTGTGAATGTGATAATTTAAATTATCAAATTTGGGAATGATCGAGAATGGAGTACCACCATTTTTACTCCAGGCGATAGTTAAATCTTTAATTAGATTTGAACGGGAAATGGTAATTAATTTTTACCAATAATACAGTGGTGTTAGATATGGAGTATTACTAGTTTTGATCCATGGGATGAATAGGTCGGGATTGGGAAATTAAACAAATAATTACTTCGGTAAGGTTCGCTAATCCCGACTAGTTTGGAAAACTTTAGTTTGGTTTAATTTGTGAAAAGAATATTTGAATAAAAGAATATTCTGGATTGGAATGAGGCGTATGTTGTGTTTTGTAGCACTTGTTTATAAGATATGCGAGTTATTCGAAAAGGCCGGGTTTATCCAATTCTGAATAATTAATACGACGATAAGTCGATGATAAAGACGGTGGTTGAAGACTGGAGGTCTTCACATCGTTTAGATGATTATTGATGTCTTGATTGAGCTGTACACCCAAGAAGAGGTAAAAAGTGGTGATCGTCCAGATGTAATTGGAGATTGACCGGATATGCGAGGACCTCTATCCTATATTGGACATATGGGACGAGGAATAAGGTGCCTCCGATTTCGTTCAGACCTAGAATGAACTTGTAAAAGGATGTGTGTCTAACATTGGATTTTATTTTATGTTGATTGATATCTACTAAATATATATTTGTTTGGTGGCGGAGAACTTGTTCTCTTGCTTAACACCCTTCTCTAAGACGTACGAGCCTAGAGGTTATATATTGATAGGCATCAGTCACATGGCATGAATTGTCAGTGTGGCATGCAGAGATGCACTGATCAAGGCTTTTGTTGAAAAGTAGAGTCTTGTGGTTGATGATCAAAGCACGGCTTTAAATAGCATAGCTTTGTGTATAGCGTTAATTCGTGAGCTTCGTTGGGGTCCTTCAACTCGTTTCTGGTTCACACCCCGGTGTGAACCAGAAACGGGTTGAAGGACTCCAAGGAGGATGTGCGTTTTTTCTAGCTAGGAGTGGTGTCATAGTATGGAGCCCAGACATTTTTACTTATGTGGATGTTGGGAAGTGAGGTACCTCGGATACGTAGGTCACTACGGGGCCGATGGATGATATGGTCGACATACTGACCATTACGCCCCATAGGGCGGGGAACCGTATTGTTCGGGAATTACCAATCCTCAAAGTAAGAGAGGACCGGCCCTGGCGTTCCTAGGGGTAGTTGCGGCTGTAGCCTGAGACATGGTAGGCTAGATTGTCTCGAATTCGTTAAGGATGATCCCTTGCCTTGGTTCATGATGGAAATCCAATTTCCAATACGACATTGTGCGGTTTTAATTGTAGAACTAGTATGGCGACATAGTAGGATGGGGTACTATGCCGTCTATGATTGATACATTTATATTTGAAGTTGTTTTATACACCTACACTTATAATAGTATCAAAATGATTTGTTTTAAACGTACCAAGCATGTTTGGCTATTATGAGGGAAAACTCTATCCTCCGGCTTGCGTTGCATTATGTGATGGGACATGAGTCTTATAATAGCTTCATTTTTCAAAAAAGCATTGCGTTGTTTATAAACTGTTTATGCACTTGTATTTTTGGGAGGAAACCCGTTCCGTGTTATATGGTGTGGTCCCTTGATATACTCTATTTTAAAGTAAAGTTTTAAATAACTGTTTTAGTTCTCACACCAGTCCCATGACTGACCTAGAGTTTATTGTTTTAACCTAAACTCTGGGTGCCCTTATTTTCCACATGGACAGCTAGTAGTTTTGGTTTTGCAAATCTTTCTTTAAATAAGATCCTGGATTTACAGCTGGAGCTATATTCGGAACGCTCTGTATCCGTGTATTTCTTACAGTTGTGTTATGTATTATTTTTCCGCTGCTTTGTAATTTAAATCTCTGATATTTTTCAATGTGTAATATTTATTCATACTCTGTTATTATCTTGTACTCTGATGTAAATTAGTGTAATAAGCAATCAAATGTTCTTCTATTTGTGTTCTAATTTGTCATGTTTTCAACTCAATCCGGGCTTTCCCGTATGGGCAATTTTGGGTTGTTTCACTAAGGCTTCCAAACAGCTTCGAAAGAGTGGATCAAAAGCAAAGAAAGCACACAACAAAATCATGACAGATTTAGAATTGAAGCCAATAATTCTCATTCCAATCAATCTAGATTGAAATAAAACTTAGCTTTAATTTTAATAGTATAAATGAATAGATCCTCTTAGACTGTTGCAGTGTTCTTTTACATTGCATAAAATTCTAACGTTCCATATATACATATGTTCGTTCTTGTCTTTGTAGAACTTCCACATAAGCGATGGTTAAAAGCTTTCCTTCAGTGCCATCATTTTTTTATTTTTTTCTGCTGTCAAATATCAAAAAACCTACACATGGAAAAGAAGAAAATATAATAAGACATCCTAAAAGTTAAATGAATGTGGGAAATGTACACATCAAATGGGACACTGTTAAAGTCCGGTGATATCTTCAAAAACAAAAAACTTGCGCATGTGTTGCATGAATTCAGTTCATGGACTAAAAGTATTTTACAGTAGTTCAGTAAGAACTAAACTAGTTAAAGAAATTTAGAAATTGGATAGCATATTAACAATGAATGATTTGGGGAATTATACATTGAAGGTAAATAAGCCGATATATGCAAATGTTATGAGGTACGTGATTTTGGGCATGCCACCACCACCTTTAGGTGGTTTAATGATGAATGATGAACAGTTTAATCTTTTAATGATAAATGATAAACAACTTTATCATTTTATAAATGATAAGTAGTTTTATCATTTAATGATAAATGATATATAGTTTTATCATTTTATAAATGGTGATTTAATGATTGTTGTCTGAATGTTGGTTGAAATATGAACATTTTAAAGATAAACATGTTAAAGATGAACTTTATCATTAATTAAAAAGGAATATTTTATACTATTTTAATTAAAATTAAAATAGTATTTATCTTTCACGAATGTGATAAAGTACAAAATTAAAATAGTATAAAATATTCCTTTTTAATTAATATTTATGTTAAAGATAAACATATTTAATCTCTTTTATTAAAGGGCAAAAATATGAACACATTTTGAATAAAATTACAATATTTAATACAATGATTTTCAGTAAAAAAAAGAGTTAATTTGTATATCTTTTTGTATGATAAAGCATAAGTTATTAAAAAGATAAAAGTATTTATCTTTTGGTCTACTTATTTTTGTATGAAAAAATAAGTTATTTAAAAAGATAAATGTATTTATCCTTTTTTTCAACTTTATTATAAACACTTAAAGTATTTAAAATAATAAACTTATTACATAATTGCATGATAATTTTATAATCCCCTGACACAAATTGTAGCAACAACTTTATTTTCATATATGTTTTTCATGAAACTAACAACAGTGTATACGAAATAATGATAAACAATATATGCATTTATATTTTTCACAAAACTAACAACAGTGTATACCAAATAACAACTAAATATAAAAGAAAAGCAATTTTAGATTTATTTTTAGAGAATGTTGAATGATTTGAGAGAATGTTGGATGAAGTTTTATAAACGATATACACAATTTTTATAACCCATAAACTAATTGACTGTAGATGCTGCTCCTCAGCAGCCTCATTCTTTGTTCATGATGCACACAAAATAACATCTACCAAATCAGCATAGATTAGTAGCAAACCTTCACCAGACCATGCTTAGTAGGCTGAAACAAAAGAATGATAACCGGGTCAAGTTAAAGAATGATTTGGAACCACATAAGCTTCTACTGTTCAAAAATACAATTTTTAAAAATAAAGCATGTTTGAGAAAAAAAATACATAATACTCAATATTCTGTAACATTCAGTCTAAAAAATATCTAAAATTTTGATTTATATGCTCAATCTCACCGTAGGTGTATGTTCAACTTCAAACCATGCTCAATCTCCAGCTCAGCTATGATGTATGTTCTTTCTTCTTTACTAAGACCAGCTTGAGACCATCCTTCGTTTACCACCATCAAATTTATACATAAAATTCCATAAGTATCATTTAATATATAGAAGCAATGTCGTGAAGACAAATTTGTGTCGAAGGTGAATTAGGGTTGTATATGAATGGTACAGTGGAGATGAAAAGGTACATGAATTTGTTTACTACAACCAACTTGACATAAAGACGAATAAAAATATTGTTTACTAAACAATAAATAGTTTTATCATTTTATAAATGATAAATATATTATTAGGATTGTCCCGCATGCTTTAAAGAGGAATGATGGTTTGGATACAATTGTCTCACATCACGGAATATATTGAAGGAATTGTGTACAAATATGAGCTTGTAGGAACGTAACATAAGGGATTCCTTTTGTTATATGAGAGTTGTGTGCCAGCTCATATACGTGCAAGGAAGGGGGCTTTGTTCCGAACGTCGTTACATAACAGTGGTATCAAAGCCAAAGGTTCGGACTGGGCCATGCAGGCAAGGCAGTGCTCTCAAAAGGTACTCGTAGGATGCGAGTCAAGGGGGAGACTGTTAGGATTGTCTCGCATGTTGTTAAGGTAGGAATGGAGGGTTGGAATTAATAGTTCCACTATTATGTAACGACGGCCGGAACAAAGCCCCCCTCCTTGCACGCATATGAGCTAGCACACAACTCCCATATAACAAAAGGAATCCCTGATGTTACTGCCTGCTAACTCATATTTGTACCCAAATCCTTCAGTTTATTCCGTGATGTGGGACTATTTATTCAAACTGCCATTCCAACCTTAATAACATGCGAGACAATCCTAATAGTCTCCCCCTTGACTTGCATCCTACGAGTATCTTTTGAGAGAACTGCCTTGCCTGCATGGCCCAGTCTGAACCTTCGGCTCTAATACCACTGTTATGTAACGACGGTCGAAACAAAGCCCCCTTCCTTGCATGCATATGAGCTGGCACATAACTCCCATATAACAAAAGGAATCTGTAAAGAGTCGGATTTTGCCCGGCCTTAATCGATCGCAAAATCGACCAAGACCGTTCAAATCCCGCCTACGTTAACTTTGGGAATACAACAACAGCAGACTTTTATAACATCAATAATAAATGTTACATCAGAGTACAGAATATCAGAGTATATTGACTAATAATTACAGCGGAAGATAATTTTACATGATTTTAATACATTACAGTGCAGTGGAAACAAAGTAACTAAGGCAGCGGAAGACTTCCAATGTTCTGGACACAGCTTTGAGCTTCAATCCAGGATCCTGCTAGAGATAAACCTGTAGACAAACTGCTCGACTGCCCGTGTGGAAAAGAGGGCACCCGAGTTTGCAAAGGTGGAAACAAACAACGGGTCAGTCATGGGACTGGTGTGAGAATTCTTAATTAATTTAACTAATAGTAATAAGGCAAATCCAAGGACCACGCCGCTAACGCGGAACAGGTTTACTCCAATGGATTGCCGGTGCATAAACTAAAGTAAATCGTACAACAACGTCATGCTTTTGAGAAAAATGGAATCACCATAAGACCCAGGTCCCATCACACAATGCAACAAAAACAGAGGATAGGGTTTTACCTTATAGTGATTAAACATGCTAAA
This sequence comes from Allium sativum, assembly GCA_030737875.1. NCBI lineage: Eukaryota > Viridiplantae > Streptophyta > Magnoliopsida > Asparagales > Amaryllidaceae > Allium > Allium sativum. The sequence continues at coordinate 558,212,016 of CM060919.1, read as the reverse complement.
TACGGCAAATACGAGTTTAATATTATTATTAGTATATATCAAAACATTTCAAAGTAAATGTATAAATCCAAGGAAGAATAGTATCCCATACTACTATGCCTCCATACTGGTAATACAATCAAATTCGTAGGGTCGTATTTGGATTTTGGTTTCCATCACGAGTCAAGGCTAGGGAGGAGCTCCTACCGATTCGAGACACTCTAGCTAATGTCTCAGGATCCCCCGCAATGAACCCTTGGATAGCTGCAGGGCCGGTCCACCATACGAGTTGCGGATTAGTTATTCCTGAACACACGTTTCCCGGTCTTATAGGACCTATCATCCGAGGCGCCTCATTCCATCATCCACATAAGTAAAATGTCGGGCCGTGTTAAAACCCAAACACCACTTCTAGCTAGAAAGAAACGTGCTGCTCTCCCTGCTTTCCCTTCTCCCGTTTTAGACTCCGCCGGTGTGTGAGGCTCGCGAAGTCACGCTATATACAAAGCTATGCCTAAACAGGCTATACTTTGATCATCCCACAAGCCTGCTTTCCAACAAAACCTTGATCATATGCATCTTTGCATGCTACATCGTCACTCCATATCACACTACCAATCCTTTGCCGAAATATATGAAAGGGTGTTAAGCAAGAGAATAAATTCTCCGCCACCAAACATCCATACATTCGACAGAAGATTAATAACATGATATTTAATGGAGTACGATGTCAGTCACACAATCCATTTATAAGCTTATGCTCTGGGTCTGAGCGAAAGCCAAATCCATACTAATCAACACTACGTCCGGACGGCCACCATTGTAGCCCCTTCAAGGTAGCTACTCCAATCACGGGCATCAGCAGTCGTCGTCCATTCGATATGAAGATCGTCGGTCTTCAATCGCCGTCTTCAATTCTTGAATTTTAAACGTCGTTTAAATTATTTGGAATGAGTTAGACTCGGACTTTCCAAATAATTCTCGTATATATATAAGTTGGAAATCATTTCATATCGTTATTAGTAATTTGTAACGATTTATCTTTATTTTTATATATATAAAAATAATTAAATTCCATTTCATTAACGTAATTACATAACAAGTAGTGAATGTTTTGCTTCACAACCTATCGAAATATTTATAATGTGTAATGAAATTTATTTTATTTCATTACATTTTGCTAACGAAAACATTCCTATTCGTATATACAATATTAATGTACAATATACACACAATAATGTTTATTATTATTTTCATACACATACACATCTTATACATAACAATGTACATTTTATATTTTCATCCTTCGAATTATACAAAATGTATATTTTGTTTATAATACCAATTCTAACAAAAATGAGCATTTTGTGTTTCATTTCAATTTAAACAAACGAATATTTTAGTTCATCCATTTTTACTTTTATAAAAATGAGTATTTTTGTTTGTTTATTTCAATGTAACAAAATTGATAATTTTGTTATCTTTTCAATGCAAAACACAAAAATAATAATTTTACATTACAAACAAAACGATAATTTTGTGTGCTAATCTATTTACATGAAAATGGAAATTCCATATCTTAAATCTTTTTAATGAAAATCTAATTCATTAACATATAAATTTCATTGTTAAAATCTTTACTGAAATTCTTTTACACGGGTATGTAAATTTCATACCGTCATCCTTTTTAATAAAAATTCAATTGATTAAAATGTAAATCTTTTACTTTAAGTTCCATTTACATGAAAATGTAATTTTCCTTATTTTGTTCACATTAAAATGCATACTTTTCTTTTTACATCAAAAATGTAACTTTCACCTTTTTAAGTATAAACAAAAGTTAAATGTTTTAATTTGACAAAAACGATGATAAACAATATGACCTTTCATTTTTAACAAAAGAATATTAAAAATATTCTTTTTGACTTTCACCAAAAATGAAAATTGTGTGTTAACTTTCAAAACACAAATAAAATGAATGTTTTCTTTTTATTACGAACAAAAATTAATGTGTTTTATTTCATTCTTTGCATTTGACAAAATAAATATTTTTGTCCTCCGTTTACATTTGATAACAATGTATATTTTTATCATTCTTTCACATCTGACAAAATGAATATTTTTGTCATTCTTTTACATTCGATAAAAATGTATATTTTATCATTCTATATTAATTTCATATCATAGTTACATAGAAAAAGGTAAATTTTGTTTACAATGTAAATTTCATATCATAGTTACATAGAAAAATGTAAATTTTGTTTACAATGTAAATAACATATCATAGTTACATAGAAAAATGTAAATATTGTTTACAATGTAAATTACATATCATAGTTACATAAAAAAATGTAAATTACATATCATAGTTACATAGAAAAATGTAAATTTTGTTTACAATGTAAATTACATATCATAGTTACATAGAAAAATGTAAATTTTGTTTAAAATGCAAATTTCATATCATAGTTACATAGAAAAATGTAAATTTTGTTTACAATGCAAATTTCATATCATAGTTACATAGAAAAATGTAACTTTTGTTTACAATGCAAATTACATATCATAGTTACATAGAAAAAATGTAACTTTTGTTTACAATGCAAATTTCATATCATAGTTACATAGAAAGTTGTAAATTATGTTTACAATGTAAATTACATATCATAGTTACATAGAAAAATGTAAATTTTGTTTACAATGCAAATTACATATCATAGTTACATAGAAAAATGTAAATTTTGTTTACAATGTAAATTTCATATCAAAGTTACATAGAAAAATGTAAATTTTGTTTACAATGCAAATTACATATCATAGTTACATAGAAAAATGTAAATTTTGTTTACAATGTAAATTTCATATCATAGTTACATAGAAAAATGTAAATTTTGTTTACAATGCAAATTTCATATCGTAGTTACATAGAAAAATGTAACTTTTGTTTACTATGTAATTATAGTTACATAGAAAAATGTAAATTTTGTTTACAATGTAAATTACATATCATAGTTACATAGAAAAATGTAAATTTTGTTTAAAATGCAAATTTTATTTACAATGCAAGTTCGTACTTTTGTTTACATAATAAAAATGTAAATCTCATTTGCAATGCTTTTACATTGACAAAAATATGATTTTTTGTCGCTACTACTTTACATTGGCTAAAAGGTTCATTCCTACCTGACATAACGTGACGATAAAATATTGTTTTTCTAATTAACACAACATAACGGTGAAAATATTCATTTCTAAATAATATAACATGACGGTGAAATTATTCATTTCTAAATAACATAACATGGCCTTATTATCTAATGCAACATTTTATATTAAAAATGTACTTTTTCTCTACATAAAAATATTCTAACTAAATTGTGATTTTTGTGTTGACGGTTCTACCATAACATAAAATGAATATTTTACGTTGACGGTTCCAACATAACCTAAAATGAATATTTTATGTTGGCATTTCATAAAATGATAATTCTATTATATCAACCTTAAAATGACAAATTCTACTATGCTAACATTAACATGATAATTGTAACATGTCGACATAAAAATGATATTCTAACATGTTGACATAAAAATGATACTCTCATATGACGCTACCAACAAAATGTGCATTTTTATTCTCATATTATATTTGCTGACAAAGCGGTCCCTTTTTTATTTTATTTTTATTTTTTTGTAAACAATATTACACAAAAATATGTATACATATTTTGTTGAAAAACTAGTTCAACAAAATGAGATAAAAATGTTCGCTCATATTTTTCTAGCAAATTTCTAATCAAAAATGTTATTTTGATTGGCATAACACATTTCAAATAAATATATTGTTTTTATTTCATACGCAAATTTTTGACAACATGAATATTGTACATTTTATACATACAATAAAATGTTGTTTCGTCGTACACACAAAGTCATGTCAAACATGATTACACACAATTCAGTTCAACGATTCAAGCAATTAAAACACAAATCAACATTTCAACGATTATACATACAACATAAACATGAAATAAATATAATTTCATATCTGGAATAAATAATTAAATTTGATTTTTTAAAAAAAATAGAAATCTCACATTCATATTGAGTTCTGCGCTGTTCAGAGCCAAAATTTGACCAAAATTCAACTTGCTCAGAATCATGCCTAGTCAGTGTCATCGCGAAGCTCTCAGTCTCACGATCGTGGCGAACCTGAAATCGTTCAAATCCGAGTTCGTACGAGCAAGATACAAGTTAATTTAGATTGACAAAATTGAATTAATTTAATTAGTCAACTGTAATTAGGAAAAGTCAACCCACCCTTAATCATCTTCCTCCTTCATAATGTTCGGCCGTTACTTTTGTATTCTTGAACCCATTTTGTTCAATTTTAGGTTTGCATTTATCTCGAAATTGGTGCAACTAGAAGTCGATCGGAAGGTGACAAATCGAAGAGGGAGGAGAGGGGGTTGTTCGCCGGCCATGGTAGGGGGTGCGGTGGGGTCCACGTGGGTGCGGCGGCTGTTTTTGGGCGCGGGTTTGAAGGAAGAATTCAGGCAAAATACTTTAGTAAAGCTCATCATCTCCGTATAGAATCGAAGAGGAGGAAGAGAGCTTCGATTTGGTATATGGGACTCGATTCAATTCGAAGTAGAGAGGGAGAATTTGATGGAGGAATTTCGAAGTGTTTCAGCCATCGAATAAAACATACGGCGGCTGTACAAAATGATGCTAGGGTTAGGGATTAGTGAATCTATTTATATTATTTAATTAATTAATTAGCCCATTAAGGCCCGATTTGGCCCGAACTCAGAATTAGGCATGCTTACTGTCGTTCTTAAGGTTTTGACGTCTTCTGAACGCAATGGGACAGGTCTCGTGGCCCAATTCCGAAATATGTAAAAAAATTATTTAAATTAACATTAAAAATTAATTAATTAAATATTTATCATACATTCAAATACCCCGGGGCCACATACGGACTCTAAAAATTCCAAAAAAATTATTTCTGGCTTTCTTTTGTCGATACGGTCCTTACAAGACTAATTTTGTTGAATTCTGAGACTGTTTGAAAAATGGTCATTTTCTGGTCGACCCAATTTGACTTAAATGGACAAAACACGTTTTTCTTTGCCACGCTCACATATTAATTCGAAAAATTCTGGAAAATTAAACTTAACAATAATTTGACATTCCGGTTCCAACAAAAGTGGTTTCGTCGAAAACCGAGGTCGTTTGCAAAATGGCTATTTTCAAGGGCTATATATTTAATATTAAAAATACATTTTTAAACAAATAATTTCCGAAACTCAAAATATATAAGTGTTTACTGTTTTTCAATGTAGAAACGTCATTCCAAACTCAATGGAAGTGGTTTCGAGTCGAAATTCCTTCATATGTGAAAAGTAGTCTTTCGGGCCATATAAAATATATATAAAAATTCTACAGCGACCTTTCTAAAAATTGAATTGGCTATAACTTTTGATTTCCGCTATGAAATTTCAATTTTTCGGATTCATTGGAAAGATATTTTTAAATAGATTCTAATATTTTTGGTTTCACTAAAATCTGTTAAATTTTGCATCATGTACGATCAGTCAAAGTTCAAGTTTGACTTTTCAAACTACCGCGCTATTTCTAACTCTTTTTATAATTAAAATTAAATTATTCATTCTAACTTCGATTCAAATCAACTTTCAATCATTTTTATTTTAAATAAATTATTTTAAATATCGAAAACTCATTAAAATCACTTAAAATAAAATTTTAATTTGGCCCCAAAAATCAGGGTTGTTACTGTCTCCCCCACTTAAAAACTTTTCGTCCTCGAAAAGGAACGAAGCTAAAAGTTGATTAATTAACTAACTAATTTATATATATATTTTTTCTCCATTGGTTTAAATAATTTTATTAGTTGATTAACTTTCAAATATATAACTTTTTATATATTAACAAATCATATTTTCCAAAATAGAGTATAATTACAAATACGTATATTATAGGCTTGCTACTGTCAACTCATTCTAGGGCATTACTAACCCCATCTCTAATGAGTTTTCTCATTCTAGGATACTGCTGATCCTATCTCTAATGAGTATTCTTATTGGATATTACTAATCCAATCTCTGATGAGCCTTTTGTTCAGTTCTAATGAATTGTACCCCAAAGATTTGAGCTAACCAAAGCTCTGATACCAACTGTAACGAGTCGGATTTTTCCCGGCCTTAATCGATCGCAAAATCGACCAAGACCGGTCAAATCCCGCCTACGTTAACTTTGGGAATACAACACATCAGAACAACAACAGCAGAATTTTATAACATCAATAATAAACGTTACATCACAGTACAGAATATCAGAGTATGTTGACTAATAATTACAGCGGAAGATAATTTTACATGATTTTAATACATTACAGTGCAGCGGAAACAAGTAACTAAGGCAGCAGAAGACTTCCAATGTTCTGGAGACAACTTTAAGCTTCAATCCAGGATCCTGCTAGAGATAAACCTGTAGACAAACTGCTCGACTGCTCGTGTGGAAAAGAGGGCACCCGAGTTTGCAAAGGTGGAAACAAACAACGGGTCAGTCATGGGACTGGTGTGAGAATTCTTAATTAATTTAACTAATAGTAATAAGGCAAATCCAAGGACCACGCCGCTAACGCGGAACGGGTTTACTCCAATGGATTGCCGGTGCATAAACTAAAGTAAATCGTACAACAACGTCATGCTTTTGAGAAAAATGGAATCACCATAAGACCCAGGTCCCATCACACAATGCAACACAAACCAGAGGATATGGTTTTACCTTATAGTGATTAAACATGCTAAATACGGCAAATACGAGTTTAATATTATTATTAGTATATATCAAAACATTTCAAAGTAAATGTATAAATCCTAGGAAGAATAGTATCCCATACTACTATGCCTCCATACTAGTAATACAATCAAATTCGTAGGGTCGTACTTAGATTTTGGTTTCCATCATGAGTCAAGGCTAGGGAGGAGCTCCTACCGATTTGAGACACTCTAGCTAATGTCTCAGGATCCCCCGCAGTGAACCCTTGGATAGCTGTAGGGCCGGTCCACCATACGAGTTGCGGATTAGTAATTCCTGAACACACGTTTCCCGGTCCTATAGGACCTATCATCCGAGGCGCCTCATTCCATCATCCACATAAGTAAAATGTCGGGCCGTGTTAAAGCCCAAACACCACTTCTAGCTAGAAAGAAATGTGCTGCTCTCCCTTCTTTCCCTTCTCCCGTTTTAGACTCCGCCGGTGTGTGAGGCTCGCGAATTCACGCTATACACAAAGCTATGCCTAAACAGGCTATGCTTTGATCATCCCACAAGGCCTGCTTTTCAACAAAGCCTTGATCATATGCATCTTAGCATGCTACATCGTCACTCCATATCACACTACCAATCCTTTACCGAAATATATGAAAGGGTGTTAAGCAAGAGAATAAATTCTCCGCCATCAAACATCCATACATTCGACTGAAGATTAATAACATGATATTTAATAGAGTACGATATCAGTCAAACAATCCATTTATAAGCTTATGCTCTGGGTCTGAGCGAAAGCCAAATCCGTACTAATCAACACTACGTCCGGACGGCCACCACTGTAGCCCCTTCAAGGTAGCTACTCCAATCACGGGCATCAGCAGTCGTCGTCCATTCGATATGAAGATCGTCGGTCTTCAATCGCCGTCTTCAACTCTTGAATTTTAAATGTCGTTCAAATTATTTGGAATGAGTTAGACTCGGACTTTCCAAATAATTCTCGTATATATATAAGTTGGAAATCATTTCATATCGTTATTAGTAATTTGTAACGATTTATCTTTATTTATATATATATATATATAATTAAATTCCATTTCATTAACGTAATTACAAGTTGTGAATGTTTTGCTTCACAACCTATCGAAATATTTATAATGTGTAATGAAATTTATTTTATTTCATTACATTTTGCTAACGAAAACATTCCTATTCATATATACAATATTAATGTACATTGTACACACCATAATGTTTATTTTCATACACATACACATCTTGTACATAACAATGTACATTTTATATTTTCATCATTCGAATTACACAAAATGTATATTTTGTTTATCATACCAATTCTAACAAAAATGAGCATTTTTGTGTTTCATATCAATTTAAACAAATGAATATTTTAGTTCATCCATTTTTACTTTTACAATAATGCGTATTTTTGTTTGTTTATTTCAATGTAACTAAATTGATAATTTTGTTATCTTTTCAATGCAAAACACAAAAATAATAATTTTACATTATAAACAAAACGATAATTTTGTGTGCTAATCTATTTACATGAAAATGAAATTTCCATATCTTAAATCTTTTTAATGAAAATCTAATTCATTAACATATAAATTTCATCGTTATAATCTTTACTGAAATTCTTTTACACGGGTATGTAAATTTCGTACCGTCATCCTGTTTAATAAAAATTCAATTGATTATAATGTAAATCTTTTACTTTAAGTTCCATTTACATGAAAATGTAATTTTCCTTATTTTGTTCACATTAAAATGCATACTTTTCTTTTTACATCAAAAATGTAACTTTCACCTTTTTAAGTATAAACAAAAGTTAAATCTTTTAATTTGACAAAAACGGTGATAAACAATATGACCTTTCATTTTCAACAAAAGAATATTAAAAATATTCTTTTTGACTTTCACCAAAATGAAAATTGTGTGTTAACTATCAAAACACAAATAAAATGAATGTTTTCTTTTTATTACGAACAAAAATTAATGTGTTTTATTTCATTCTTTGCATTTGACAAAATAAATATTTTTGTCCTCCATTTACATTTGATAACAATGTATATTTTTATCATTCTTTCACATCTGACAAAATGAATATTTTTGTCATTCTTTTACATTCGATAAAAATGTATATTTTATCATTCTTTATTAATTTCATATCATAGTTACATAAAAAAATGTAAATTTTGTTTACAATGTAAATTACATATCATAGTTACATAGAAAAATGTAAATTTTGTTCACAATGTAAATTACATATCATAGTTACATAGAAAAATGTAAATTTTGTTTACAATGTAAATTACATATCATAGTTACATAGAAAAATGTAAATTTTGTTTACAATGTAAATTACATTTCATAGTTACATAGAAAAATGTAAATTTTGTTTAAAATGCAAATTTCATATCATAGTTACATAGAAAAATGTAAATTTTGTTTACAATGCAAATTTCATATCATAGTTACATTGAAAAATGTAACTTTTGTTTACAATGCAAATTTCATATCATAGTTACATAGAAAAATGTAAATTTTGTTTACAATGCAAATTTCATATCATAGTTACATAGAAAAATATAAATTTTGTTTACAATGCAAATTACATATCATAGTTACATAGAAAAATGTAAATTTTGTTTAATGCAAATTTCATATCATAGTTACATAGAAAAATATAAATTTTGTTTATAATGCAAATTTCATATCATAGTTACATAGAAAAATGTAAATTTTGTTTACAATGTAAATTACATATCATAGTTACATAGAAAAATGTAAATTTTGTTTACAATGCAAATTTCATATCATAGTTACATAGAAAAATGTAAATTTTGTTTACAATGCAAATTACATATCATAGTAACATAGAAAAATATAAATTTTGTTTACAATGTAAATTACATATCATAGTTACATAGAAAAATGTAAATTTTGTTTACAATGTAAATTACATATCATAGTTACATAGAAAAATATAAATTTTGTTTACAATGCAAATTACATATCATAGTTACATAGAAAAATGTAAATTTTGTTTACAATGTAAATTACATATCATAGTAACATAGAAAAATGTAAATTTTTTTTACAATGCAAATTTCATATCATAGTTACATAGAAAAATGTAAATTTTGTTTATAATGCAAATTTCATATCATAGTTACATAGAAAAATGTAACTTTTGTTTACAATGCAAATTACATATCATAGTTACATAGAAAAATGTAAATTTTGTTTAAAATGCAAATTTTATTTACAATGCAAGTTCATACTTTTGTTTACATAATGAAAACGTAAATCTCATTTGCAATGCTTTTACATTGACAAAAATATGATTTTTTGTCGCTACTACTTTACATTGGCAAAAAGGTTCATTTCTATCTGACATAACGTGACGATAAAATATTGTTTTTCTAATTAACACAACATAACGGTGAAAATATTCATTTCCAAATAATATAACATGACGGTGAAATTATTCATTTCTAAATAACATAACATGACGTTATTATCTAATGCAACATTTTATATTAAAAATGTACTTTTTCTCTACACAAAAATATTCTAACTAAATTGTGATTTTTGTGTTGACGGTTCTACCATAACATAAAATGAATATTTTACGTTGACGGTTCCAACATAACCTAAAATGAATATTTTATGTTGGCATTTCATAAAATGATAATCCTATTATATCAACCTTAAAATGATAAATTCTACTATGCTAACATTAACATGATAATTCTAACATGTCGACATAAAAATGATATTCTAACATGTTGACATAAAAATGATATTCTCATATGACGCTACCAACAAAATGTGCATTTTTATTCTCATATTATATTTGCTAACAAAGCGGTCCCTTTTTTAAATTTTTATTTTATTTTTTCTTAAACAATATTACACAAAAATATGTATACATATTTTGTTGAAAAACTAGTTCAACAAAATGAGATAAAAATGTTCGCTCATATTTTTCTAGCAAATTTCTAATCAAAAATGTTATTTTGATTGGCATAACACATTTCAAATAAATATGTTGTTTTTATTTCATACGCAAATTTTTGACAACATGAATATTGTATATTTTATACATACAATAAAATGTTGTTTCGTCGTACACACAAAGTCATGTCAAACATGATTACACACAATTCAGTTCAACGATTCAGGCAATTACAACACAAATCAACATTTCAACGATTATACATACAACATAAACATGAAATAAATATAATTTCATATCTGGAATAAATAATTAAATTTGATTTTAAAAAAAAATAGAAATCTCACATTAATATTGAGTTCTGCGCTGTTCAGAGCCAAAATTTGGCCAAAATTCAACTTGCTCAGAATCATGCCTAGTCAGTGTCATCGCGAAGCTCTCGGTCTCACGATCGTGGCGAACCTGAAATCGTTCAAATACGAGTTCGTACGAGCAAGATACAAGTTAATTTAGATTGACAAAATTGAATTGATTTAATTAGTCAACTGTAATTAGGAAAAGTCAACCCACCCTTAATCATCTTCCTCCTTCATCATGTTCGGCCGTTACTTTTGTATTCTTGAACCCATTTTGTTCAATTTTAGGTTTGCATTTATCTCGAAATTGGTGCAACTAGAAGTCGATCGGAAGGTGACAAATCGAAGAGGGAGGAGAGGGGGTTGTTCGCCGGCCATGGTAGGGGGTGCGGTGGGGTCCACGTGTGTGCGGCGGCTGTTTTTGGGCGTGGGTTTGGAGGAAGAATTCAGGCAAAATACTTTAGTAAAGCTCATCATCTCCGTATAGAATCGAAGAGGAGGAAGAGAGCTTCGATTTGGTATATGGGACTTGATTCAATTCGAAGTAGAGAGGGAGAATTTGATGGAGGAATTTCAAAGTGTTTCGGCCATCGAATAAAACATACAGCGGCTGTACAAAATGATGCTAGGGTTAGGGATTAGTGAATCTATTTATATTATTTAATTAATTAATTAGCCCATTAAGGCCCGATTTGGCCCGAACTCAGAATTAGGCATGCTTACTGTCGTTCTTAAGGTTTTGACGTCTTCTGAACGCAATGGGACAGGTCTCGTGGCCCAATTCTGAAATATGTAAATTTTTTATTTAAATTTACATTAAAAATTAATTAATTAAATATTTATCATACATTCAAATACCCCGGGGCCACATACGGACTCTAAAAATTCCAAAAAAAATATTTCTGGCTTTCTTTTGTCGATACGGTCCTAACAAGACTAATTTCGTCGAATTCTGAGACTGTTTGAAAAATGGTCATTTTCTGGTCGACCCGTTTGACTGAAATGGACAAAACACGTTTTTCTTTGCCACGCTCACATATTAATTCGAAAAATTCTGGAAAATTAAACTTAACAATAATTTGACATTCCGGTTCCAACAAAAGTGGTTTCATTGAAAACCGAGGTCGTTTGCAAAATGGCTATTTTCAAGGGCTATATATTTAATATTAAAAATACATTTTAAACAAATAATTTCCGAAACTCAAAATATATAAGTGTTTACTGTTTTTCAATGCAGGATCGTCATTCCGAACTCAATGGAAGTTGTTTCGAGTCGAAATTCCATCATATGTGAAAAGTAGCCTTTCGAGCCATATATAATATATATATAAATTCTACAACGACCTTTCTAAAAATTGAATTGGCCATAACTTTTGATTTCCGCTATGAAATTTCAATTTTTCGGATTCGTTGAAAGATATTTTTAAATAGATTCTAATATTTTTGGTTTCACTAAAATCCGTTAAATTTTGCATCCTGTACGATCAGTCAAAGTTCAAGTTTGACTTTTCAAACTACCGCGCTATTTCTAACTCTTTTTATAATTAAAATTAAATTATTCATTCTAACTTCGATTCAAATCAACTTTCAATCATTTTTATTTTAAATAAATTATTTTAAATATTGAAAACTCATTAGAATCACTAAAAATAAATTTTTAAATTGGCCCAAAAAATCAGGGTTGTTACAGTCTCCCCCGCTTAAAACCTTTTCGTCCTCGAAAAGGAACGAAGCTAAAAGTTGATTAATTAACTAACTAATATATATATATTCTCCATTGGTTTAAATAATTTTATTAGTTGATTAACTTTCAAGTATATAACTTTTTATATATTCACAAATCATATTTTCCAAAATAGAGTATAATTACAAATACGTATATTATAGGCTTGCTACTCTCAACTCATTCTAGGGCATTACTAACCCCATCTCTAATGAGTTTTCTCATTCTAGGATACTGCTGATCCTATCTCTAATGAGTATTCTTATTGGATATTACTAATCCAAACTCTAATGAGCCTTTTGTTCAGTTCTAATGAGTTGTACCCCAAAGATTTGAGCTAACCAAAGCTCTGATACCAACTGTACCGAGTCGGATTTTGCCCGGCCTTAATCGATCGCAAAATCGACCAAGACCGTTCAAATCCCGCCTACGTTAACTTTGGGAATACAACACATCAGAACAACAACAGCAGACTTTTATAATATCAATAATAAATGTTACATCAGAGTATAGAATATCAGAGTATATTGACTAATAATTACAGCGGAAGATAATTTTACATGATTTTAACACATTACAGTGCAGCGGAAACAAAGTAACTAAGGCAGCGGAAGACTTCCAATGTTCTGGACACAACTTTAAACTTCAATCCAGGATCCTGCTAGAGATAAACCTGTAGACAAACTGCTCGACTGCCCGTGTGGAAAAGAGGGCACCCGAGTTTGCAAAGGTGGAAACAAACAACGGGTCAGTCATGAGACTGGTGTAAGAATTCTTAATTAATTTAACTAATAGTAATAAGGCAAATCCAAGGACCACGCCGCTAACGCGGAACGGGTTTACTCCAATGGATTGCCGGTGCATAAACTAAAGTAAATCGTACAACAACATCATGCTTTTGAGAAAAATGGAATCACCATAAGACCCAGGTCCCATCACACAATGCAACACAAACCAGAGGATAGGGTTTTACCTTATAGTGATTAAACATGCTAAATATGGCAAATACGAGTTTAATATTATTATTAGTATATATCAAAACATTTCAAAGTAAATGTATAAATCCTAGGAAGAATAGTATCCCATACTACTATGCCTCCATACTAGTAATACAATCAAATTCGTAGGGTCGTATTTGGATTTTGGTTTCCACCATGAGTCAAGGCTAGGGAGGAGCTCCTACCGATTCGAGACACTCTAGCTAATGTCTCAGGATCCCCCGCAGTGAACCCTTGGATAGCTGCAGGGCCGGTCCACATACGAGTTGCGGATTAGTTATTCCTGAACACACGTTTCCCGGTCCTATAGGACCTATCATCCGAGGCGCCTCATTCCATCATCCACATAAGTAAAATGTCGGGCCGTGTTAAAGCCCAAACACTACTTCTAGCTAGAAAGAAACGTGCTGCTCTCTCTGCGTTCCCTTCTCCCGTTTTAGACTCCGCCGGTGTGTGAGGCTCGCGAAGTCACGCTATACACAAAGCTATGCCTAAACAGGCTATGCTTTGATCATCCCACAAGGCCTGCTTTTCAACAAAGCCTTGATCATATGCATCTTAGCATGCTACATCGTCACTCCATATCACACTACCAATCCTTTGCCGAAATATATGAAAGGGTGTTAAGCAAGAGAATAAATTCTCCGCCACCAAACATCCATACATTCGACAGAAGATTAATAACATGATATTTAATGGAGTACGATGTCAGTCATACAATCCATTTATAAGCTTATGCTCTGGGTCTGAGCGAAAGCCAAATCCGTACTAATCAACACTACGTCCGGACGGCCACCACTGTAGCCCCTTCAAGGTAGCTACTCCAATCACGGGCATCAACAATCGTCGTCCATTCGATATGAAGATCGTCGGTCTTCAATCGCCGTCTTCAACTCTTGAATTTTAAACGTCGTTCAAATTATTTGGAATGAGTTAGACTCGGACTTTCCAAATAATTCTCGTATGTATATAAGTTGGAAATCATTTCATATCGTTATTAGTAATTTGTAACGATTTATCTTTATTTTTTTATATATAAAAATAATTAAATTCCATTTCATTAATGTAATTACATAACAAGTAGTGAATGTTTTGCTTCACAGCCTATCGAAATATTTATAATGTGTAATGATATTTATTTTATTTCATTACATTTTGCTAACGAAAACATTCCTATTCGTATATACAATATTAATGTACAATGTACACACCATAATGTTTATTTTTATTTTCATACACATACACATCTTATACATAACAATGTACATTTTATATTTTCATCCTTCGAATTACACAAAATGTATATTTTGTTTATCATACCAATTCTAACAAAAATGAGCATTTTTGTGTTTCATTTCAATTTAAACAAACGAATATTTTAGTTCATCCGTTTTTACTTTTACAAAAATGAGTATTTTTGTTTGTTTATTTCAATGTTATGATAATTTTGTTATCTTTTCAATGCAAAACACAAAAATAATAATTTTACATTACAAACAAAACGATAATTTTGTGTGCTAATCTATTTACATGAAAATGAAATTTCCATATCTTAAATCTATTTAATGAAAATCTAATTCATTAACATATAAATTTCATCGTTATAATCTTTACTGAAATTCTTTTACATGGGTATGTAAATTTCATACCGTCATCCTTTTTAATAAAAATTCAATTGATTATAATGTAAATCTTTTACTTTAAGTTCCATTTACATGAAAATGTAATTTTCCTTATTTTGTTCACATTAAAATGCATACTTTTCTTTTTACATCAAAAATGTAACTTTCACCTTTTTAAGTATAAACAAAAGTTAAATCTTTTAATTTGACAAAAACGGTGATAAACAATATGACCTTTCATATTTAACAAAAGAATATTAAAAATATTCTTTTTGACTTTCACCAAAAATGAAAATTTGTGTGAACTTTCAAAATACAAATAAAATGAATGTTTTCTTTTTATTACGAACAAAAATGAATGTGTTTTATTTCATTCTTCGCATTTGACAAAATAAATATTTTTGTCCTCCATTTACATTTGATAACAATGTATGTTTTTATCATTCTTTCACATCTGACAAAATGAATATTTTTCTCATTCTTTTACATTCGATAAAAATGTATATTTTATCATTCTTTATTAATTTCATATCGTAGTTACATAGAAAAATGTAAATTTTGTTTACAATGTAAATTACATATCATAGTTACATAGAAAAATGTAAATTTTGTTTACAATGTAAATTACATATCATAGTTACATAGAAAAATGTAAATTTTGTTTACAATGTAAATTACATATCATAGTTACATAGAAAAATGTAAATTTTGTTTAAAATGCAAATTTCATATCATGGTTACATAGAAAAATGTAAATTTTGTTTACAATGCAAATTTCATATCATAGTTACATAGACAAATGTAAATTTTGTTTACAATGCAAATTTCATATCATAGTGACATAGAAAAATGTAACTTTTGTTTACAATGTAAATTTTATATCATAGTTACATAGAAAAATGAAAATTTTGTTTACAATGCAAATTTCATATCATAGTTACATAGAAAAATGTAACTTTTGTTTACAATGTAAATTTCATATCATAGTTACATAGAAAAATGTAACTTTTGTTTACAATGCAAATTACATATCATAGTTACATAGAAAAATGTAAATTTTGTTTACAATGCAAATTTCATATCATAGTTACATAGAAAAATGTAAATTTTGTTTACAATGCAAATTACATATCATAGTTACATAGAAAAATATAAATTTTGTTTGCAATGCAAATTACATATCATAGTTACATAGAAAAATATAAATTTTGTTTGCAATGCAAATTACATATCATAGTTACATAGAAAAACGTAAATTTTGTTTGCAATGCAAATTACATATCATAGTTACATAGAAAAACGTAAATTTTGTTTGCAATGCAAATTTCATATCATAGTTACATAGAAAAACGTAAATTTAGTTTACAATGCAAATTTCATATCATAGTTACATAGAAAAATGTAAATTTTGTTTACAATGTAAATTACATATCATAGTTACATAGAAAAATGTAAATTTTGTTTAAAATGCAAATTTTATTTACAATGCAAGTTCATACTTTTGTTTACATAATAAAAATGTAAATCTCATTTGCAATGCTTTTACATTGACAAAAATATGATTTTTTGTCGCTACTGCTTTACATTGGCAAAAAGGTTGATTTCTACCTGACATAACGTGACGATAAAATATTGTTTTTCTAATTAACACAACATAACGGTGAAAATATTCATTTCTAAATAATATAACATGACGGTGAAATTATTCGTTTCTAAATAACATAACATGACGTTATTATCTAATGCAACATTTTATATTAAAAATGTACTTTTTCTCTATACAAAAATATTCTAACTAAATTGTGATTTTTGTGTTGACGGTTCTACCATAACATAAAATGAATATTTTACGTTGACGGTTCCAACATAACCTAAAATGAATATTTTATGTTGGCATTT
Source organism: Allium sativum (assembly GCA_030737875.1). NCBI lineage: Eukaryota > Viridiplantae > Streptophyta > Magnoliopsida > Asparagales > Amaryllidaceae > Allium > Allium sativum. The sequence continues at coordinate 558,194,662 of CM060919.1, read as the reverse complement.
CATAAAATTATAATTCTATTATATCAACCTTAAAATGACAAATTCTACTATGCTAACATTAACATGATAATTCTAACATGTCGACATAAAAATTATATTCTAACATGTTGACATAAAAATGATATTCTCATATGACGCTACCAACAAAATGTGCATTTTTATTCTCATATTATATTTGCTAACAAAGCGGTCCCCCTTTTTTTTTTCATAAACAATATTACACAAAAATATGTATACATATTTTGTTGAAAAACTAGTTCAACAAAATGAGATAAAAATGTTCGCTCATATTTTTCTAGCGAATTTCTAATCAAAAATGTTATTTTGATTGGCATAACACATTTCAAATAGAAATGTTGTTTTTATTTCATACGCAAATTTTTGACAACATGAATATTGTATATTTTATACATACAATAAAATGTTGTTTCGTCGTACACACAAAGTCATGTCAAACATGATTACACACAATTCAGTTCAACGATTCAAGCAATTACAACACAAATCAACATTTCAACGATTATACATACAACATAAACATGAAATAAATATAATTTCATATCTGGAATAAATAATTAAATTTGATTTAAAAAAAAAATAGAAATCTCACATTGATATTGAGTTCTGCGCTGTTCTGAGCCAAAATTTGGCCAAAATTCAACTTCCTCAGAATCATGCCTAGTCAGTGTCATCGCGAAGCTCTCGGTCTCACGATCGTGGCGAACCTGAAATCGTTCAAATCCGAGTTCGTACGAGCAAGATACAAGTTAATTTAGATTGACAAAATTGAATTAATTTAATTAGTCAACTGTAATTAGGAAAAGTCAAACCACCCTTAATCATCTTCCTTCTTCATCATGTTCGGCCGTAACTTTTGTATTCTTGAACCCATTTTGTTCAATTTTAGGTTTGCATTTATCTCAAAATTGGTGCAACTAGAAGTCGATCGGAAGGTGGCAAATCGAAGAGGGAGGAGAGGGGGTTGTTCGCCGGCCATGGTGGGGGGTGCGGTGGGGTCCACGTGGGTGCGGCGACTATTTTTGGGCGCGGGTTTGGAGGAAGAATTCAGGCAAAATACTTTAGTGTAAAGCTCATCATCTCCGTATAGAATCGAAGAGGAGGAAGAGAGCTTCGATTTGGTACATGGGACTTGATTCAATTCGAAGTAGAGAGGGAGAATTTGATGGAGGAATTTCGAAGTGTTTCAGCCATCGAATAAAACATACGGCGGCTGTACAAAATGATGCTAGGGTTAGGGATTAGTGAATCTATTTATATTAATTAATTAATTAATTAGCCCATTAAGGCCTGATTTGGCCCGAACTCAGAATTAGGCATGCTTACTGCCGTTCTTAAGGTTTTGACGTCTTCTGAACGCAATGGGACAGGTCTCATGGCCCAAGTCCGAAATATGTAATTTTTTTATTTAAATTTACATTAAAAATTAATTAATTAAATATTTATCATACATTTAAATACCCCGGGGCCACATACGGACTCTAAAAATTCCAAAAAAAATTATTTCTGGCTTTCTTTTGTCGATACAGTCCTAGCAAGACTAGTTTCGTCGAATTCTGAGACTGTTTGAAAAATGGTCATTTTTTGGTCGACTCGATTTGACTGAAATGGACAAAACACGTTTTTCTTTGCCACGCTCACATATTAATTCGAAAAATTCTGGAAAATTAAACTTAACAATAATTTGACATTCCGGTTCCAACAAAAGTGGTTTCGTCGAAAACTGAGGTCATTTGCAAAATGGCTATTGTCAAGGGCTATATATTTAATATTAAAAATACATTTTTAAACAAATAATTTCCGAAACTTAAAATATATAAGTGTTTACTATTCTTCAATGCAGAAACGTCATTCCAAACTCAATGGAAGTGGTTTCGAGTCGAAATTCCTTCATATGTTAAAAGTAGCCTTTCGGGCCATATATTATATATAAATATAAATTCTACAGCGACCTTTCTAAAAATTGAATTGGCCATAACTTTTGAGTTCCGCTATGAAATTTCAATTTTTCGGATTCGTTGGAAAGATATTTTTAAATAGATTCTAATATTTTAGGTTTCACTAAAATCTGTTAAATTTTGCATCCTGTACGATCAGTCAAAGTTCAAGTTTGACTTTTCAAACTACCGCGCTAATTCTAACTCTTTTTATAATTAAAATTAAATTATTAATTCTAACTTCGATTCAAATCAACTTTCAATCATTTTTATTTTAAATAAATTATTTTAAATATCGAAAACTCATTAAAATCACTTAAAATTAAATTTTAAATTGGCCCCAAAAATCAGGGTTGTTACTGTCTCCCCCACTTAAAAACTTTTCGTCCTCGAAAAGGAACAAAGCTAAAAGTTGATTAATTAACTAACTAATATATATATATATATATATATTTTCTCCATTGGTTTAAATAATTTATTAGTTGATTAACTTTCAAATATATAACTTTTTATATATTCACAAATCATATTTTCCAAAATAGAGTATAATTACAAATACGTATATTATAGGCTTGCTACTCTCAACTCATTCTAGGGCATTACTAACCCCATCTCTAATGAGTTTTCTCATTCTAGGATACTGCTGATCCTATCTCTAATGAGTATTCTTATTGGATATTACTAATCCAATCCTCGATGAGCCTTTTGTTCAGTTCTAATGAATTGTACCCCAAAGATTTGAGCTAACCAAAGCTCTGATACCAACTGTAACGAGTCGGATTTTGCCCGGCCTTAATCGATCGCAAAATCGACCAAGACCGTTCAAATTCCGCCTACTTTAACTTTGGGAATACAACACATCAGAACAATGACAGCAGAATTTTATAACATCAATAATAAATGTTACATCAGAGTATAGAATATCAGAGTATGTTGACTAATAATTACAGCGGAAGATAATTTTACATGATTTTAATACATTACAGTGAAGCGGAAACAAGTAACTAAGGCAGCGGAAGACTTCCAATGTTCTGGACACAACTTTAAGCTTCAATCCAGGATCCTGCTAGAGATAAACCTGTAGACAAACTGCTCGACTGCCCGTGTGGAAAAGAGGGCACCCAAGTTTGCAAAGGTGGAAACAAACAACGGGTCAGTCATGGGACTGGTTTGAGAATTCTTAATTAATTTAACTAATAGTAATAAGGCAAATCCAAGGACCACACCGCTAACGCGGAACGGGTTTACTCCAATGGATTGTCGGTGCATAAACTAAAGTAAATCGTACAACAACGTCATTGTTTTGAGAAAAATGGAATCATCATAAGACCCATGTCCCATCACACAATGCAACACAAACCAGAGGATAGGGTTTTACCTTATAGTGATTAAACATGCTAAATACGGCAAATACGAGCTTAATATTATTATTAGTATATATCAAAACATTTCAAAGTAAATGTATAAATCCTAGGAAGAATAGTATCCCATACTACTATGCCTCCATACTAGTAATACAATCAAATTCGTAGGGTCGTATCATATATACGTTGAATGAAATCGAAATGGAAATAAATACGTTTATATATATACATATATATACTCCCCTCATCCACAGACCATGGATGATATAAATTGATTGTGTTGTGGACACTGATTGTGGTTGTGAATGATTGATTGTGGTTGCAACAAAATTGGTTGTGTTTGTGTTAAATTCATTGTGTTATGAAAATGAATGGTATTGTGGAAATTATGGAAATGAAATTATTGTAATGTTGCAAGGCCTAGGATAGCAGAGGAGCCGTGCTGGACACAATGCCGATGCTAAATACCCTACCGTTGTAATGCCAAAAATTTCTGAAATATTCATGTGTTGAAAAATATTCATGTTTGAAATAAATTGTTTGAACAATAAGAATAACATTTTTATTGTATGTATGAAGTATATAAATATTCATGTTTGAAATAAATTGTTTGAACAATAAAAATAACATTTTTATTGTATGTATGAAGTATATAAAATATTCATGTTTGAAATAAATTGTTTGAACAATAAAAATAACATTTTTATTGTATGTATGAACTAAATAAAACAGTCATGTGTTGAAATATATTTTTGTTCACCAAAAATATTATTTTTATCATGTATATGAAGTGTTTCAAATAGTCATGTGCTGAAATATATTTTTGTTCACCAAAAGTATTATTTTTAACATGCTAATGAAGTTACAAAAATAACCATGTGTTGAAATATATTTTTATTAGTTAAAAATATTATTTTTATCACATGTATGAAGTGTTAAAAATGACCCTGTGTTGAAACAAATATTTGTTCGCTATAACTATTATCTTTAACATGTATATGAACTAAATAAAACAGTCCTGTGCTGAAATATATTTTTGTTCGCCAAAAATATTATTTTTATCACATGTATGAAGTGCTAAAAATAAATATGTGTTGAACTAAAAGTTTGTTCATTGAAAATCTTATTTTAACATGAATTTGAAGTGTTAAAAATAACCATATGTGAAAATAAATATTAGTTTGCTAAAAATATTATTTTTACCGTAGATATGCGTGTATATATATATATAGATACATACATATGCTGAATAGGAAAATGTATTAGCTGTTGAGTAAAGAATTTATTTGCGTGCCCGACAAATAGGTAAGCCTTAATGAGTTGGTTGTGCAATTTTATTATTATATATACTCCTGTGAGTGTCATTGGACACGGTGTAACAACCCGTATTTTCAATAACCTGTAATAACATAAATCGAGGCAGAATTTAATTCTAAAATGGGAATCAAGGGAAACGGGCTATGCCATTGCGTTCGTCTCGGAAAAATACGCGAAATAGAGTCCGAGTTTTCGAAAATCGGAGTCCGTATGACCAAGATATGGCCTCGCGAAGTTTCACGAAAATTCCCAAATTAAAGTATACTTAATTAAGTGAAATGGGTTGTGTAGATATATATATATATATATTGATATATATATATATATATATAATTGAAAATTTAATAAATAAATATGCAAAAATGCTCAAAACAGCGAATTGGGAGAGGGGAATAACCGAACCGGCCGATTTTTGAAGTCGACCCGAGCCCGCTGGGTCGACTAGGGGTTAATCCAGGGTGTTTGGCTGTCAACCCGTGGGCCGATTCGCTCAAGTGCAGATTTTGCATTTGAATGGTTCTCATGGTCCATCTTTAATCTAAAGGCCCTAGATGGTTCCTACACTTGACTTCTTCCCCAAGACATGCTTTGATGGCTTGGATTGAATCTAGGGTTAATCCTATGGCCTAAAACACTTGCCTAATCTATAAATAAGACCCTAACCTACCCTAATTCATTCATAATTAAACCTAGTGACTAAACTATGGCAAAATGCTAGCTCTCATGGCCTCCACTAATTTTATGAAGAGGGTTGCATACTAATCACTCTCTAATCAACTTCTAATCCCTTCTTAGCATCTTAATCTTCTTCATTTGGTGTTCAAAGTTGCTAGTTGTGAGTTTCTATCACTTTGATGATCTTTTGTTAAACTAAGTAGATGAGATATGATGAGATTTATGGTTTTGTATGTGGATTAATGAGTCTTGAATCATATGATATGATGTTAGCATTAATCTTATGTTTATGCATGTTGAGTATGTAAGTTTATGCAAGTTTAATATGATGTATGTTATGTTTGCATGATGCTAAATATGCAAGTTGTGGGCTATGTAATCATATGCATGTTATGCAAGTTCATGGTGATATGCTATGCAAGTTACATGTATGTTAATATGCAAGATATGCTATGCAAGTTACATGTTTGTTAATATGCAAGTTACATGTATGTTAATATGCAAGATATGCTATGCAAGTTACATGTTTGTTAATATGCAAGTTACATGTATGTTAATATGCAAGATATGCTATGCAAGTTACATGTTTGTTAATATGCAAGTTACATGTATGTTAATATGCAAGATATGCTATGCAAGTTACATGTTTGTTAATATGCAAGTTACATGTTTGTTAATATGCAAGTTACATGTTTGTTAATATGCAAGTTACATGTATGTTAATATGCAAGATATACTATGCAAGTTACATGTTTGTTAATATGCAAGTTACATGTATGTTAATATGCAAGATATGCTATGCAAGTTACATGTTTGTTAATATGCAAGTTCATGATGACACATTATGCAAGTCTATGGGTTAATATGCAAGTATATTATGCAAGTGAATATGTAAGTTATGTGACATATTATATGCAAGTTATGTGACATGTTATACAAGATTATATGCAAGTTATGTGACATATTATGCAAGTTCATATGCAAGTTATGTGTTTGTTAATATGCAAGATGGCACCTTTGAAACATGTTCATTCATATGCAAGTTGGCACCTTTTATATGTATTATGTCATGAGAACGAAATTACGTGGGAACGATGGGGTTAATTAAATGCATAAGTTAATAAGATTGTGTGAAATTAATATGATTATGCATAACATAAAATAAAGGAACATAGTATGGGAATTTGCCTATTAAGTTAGGTGTACCCATACTATGTGTTGGGAATTTACCTATTGAGTTAGGTCTACCCCATGGGAATTTACCTATTGAGTTAGGTCTACCCATGTTATGAAAAGCTTAATATTAATTAGGGATAATTAATTTAAATTATGAGGGTGATTAATTAGGTGTAATTAATTGACTAAGACACGAGGTTGGACTCAGTTGTAGCGTAAAACTGCCCGGACCCAACCGGCTTAACCAGTTGCTACAAATGTTAGCCCAATGTGAGAGGTCTTAGGCACAAACTAAATACGTGATTAATGTAAAGACACGAGGTTAGACTCGGTTATGACATAAGGCTGCCCGGACCCAACCGGCTTAACCAGCGGTCATAAAAGATAGTCTAATGTGAGAGGTCTTTATGAGGATCACGGTCTTAATTAATTAAGAAACACTTAACCATATAAGCATGTAGTGGGGCATGAGGGTTAAGTGGGTGCCTTGGGTGGCATGAGAAAACTAGTGGGTTGCCTTGGGTGGCAATAGAAAACACGATTAGAATACTTAACCAAAGTGGAACATGTAATTAAACATGATTAAGGGGTTAAGTAAGTGCCTCGGGTGGCATGTGGGAATTAAGTAAAGGACTTGGGTGTCATGTGGAAATCTAGTGGGTGCCTTGAGTGGTAATTAAAATATGATTAATGACTTAACCAAAGTATTTATAACATGTAAGTGAACATGGTTAAAGCGGTTAAGTGGGATACACTAGACAAAATAACAAGCTTAAGTGGTAGCTTGTGGGGGCCCATCTCAACCAATATCCCAAACGTATCTTTGTGGGCTCGACCCAAGTCGAGTGACGGGACACGCATATTGGGCTTGACTATAAGAGGCCAAAAACGGGTTAGCGGTGGCAACGTAGGACCAACGGGTTTCATATGCGTGTGTGGACCCGGGCTGGTTAGTAAATCGTTGTTACATCGTGTAGATATAAAGCCGTGCACCGTTGATATTATCAGGTTGCCACTTTGGGGAAATGATACACCCCATTGTGGGACCGGCACGGGTATCTACGTTAGGGAGCCGATCGCTTGGGAGTAGTGGGTACACCTAGTAATGATAGGGGCAGACGGCACCTATGTAGGGGTACTAGAAACTACTGGGTAAAAATTACTAAGTACATTTAGTGGGATCAACCTTTAAGTAGGAATTAATCTTAGGTAGGTAAAACTGGTGTGGTGCAGTGTAGGAATTATCTTTGAGTAGGTCTGGGGCGGTGTAATTTAGTAATTATCCTTGGGTGGGTAAATGCGTCTTTACGGTGATCTTAGTTTATCCTAAGTTTACCAAGCTGCTTAGTGTAGCCATTCATCCCCAGTCGTTACCGTATATCAACTTATGTCTTCTCTGGTTATTTTAATGATTGTATTGTTAGGGTTATAGGACTCACTCAGACTTATGTCTGACCCCGTTGTTTTTATCTTTTCCCCCAACCCCAGGTTATTAGAGTGGGCCTGGTGCTAGTGGGCTTTGATCTGATTGCTGTATCTATCCTATGGAGCTTGGACCTCTGAAGTGAAGCCGAGCTTATCTTTCCTTTTATGGCTATTAGTTATGTAGTGGGATTATGTACTTCTATTTTATCAAGATGGATATTATGTACTTGACTCTGGTTTATGGTTTTGTGATGTAACCAAACATGTATTACTTTCCGTTGCAATGAAATGATGATTTAAATTTTCAAGTATTACTTATATCTGTCTTGCTGTAATTTTACTGTTCTATATTCACTCAAAATACTTCACCGAAACTAAGGCATTCCCCTGGTATGAGTGACCTTAGCGGACGTGGGGTGTTACACGTGGTATCAGAGCTTAAGGTTACCAGAACAGATAAATTTTTTAGAAAAACTATTTTTCTAAGAAAATTTTTGAAGGAATGTTTTCAAAAACATGTCTTTTAAGAGAAAAGTTTTTGAGAAAAGCATAATCCCCGATAGCCATATCTTTATCTTTCGAATTCTCCGTTTGAATCTCTTTCTCTCTCGTTTTGAGTTTCCCCTCCGTGTGTAGATGATCTTTCTAAGATAGATAAGAATGGAAAACCGCTTCAAGGGAATTAGACGTAAATCAGATTAGAAGTTGGTTCAAGAAGGAGGAGGACTTGTAAGTACTTATTGGATGGACGATGGGAGGAAGGCTCTAATAGTTGTTTGGTTAATAAAGGACGAAGCCTCATTGATGGGAGGTTACGAGTGGAGAATGGGAAGGAGAAGGCTAGTAGTTATCCTTTTGGGAGGAATAGGACACCTTATTAGGATTGACCAAAGAAGCAAGGACAAGGTATGGAATCTTCTGGAGGGTAGTTGTATTCCCTCACGACTAGGGTGCCGTATGGGGATAAGACCGTCTAGGTTGGAATTTGGATTTCTTTATTATCCGATTCGAACTTTATTTGATTTGGATGCATTAAGTTCGTTTATCTCATCATTGTTAGTGAGTCACTGCACTTAGACACCAGTTTAGTAGATGATCCCTTAGTTGTTTCAAACCCAATTGGGCTCCATGATGTGTTTGGGTTTGAAAGTTTCTATACTTAGCATTGAGTTTGGATGTGATGCTTGTTGGGCTTCACGAGCTATGGGTTAGTTTGGGCATGGACTGGTTATCCAGTAGGGATGCCATTCTTGATTTTGAAAAGAGAGTTGTTAGGCTTATGACCCGCTTGGGTAACACTCTCGAGATCTCTTGTAATCCCATAGAGACTGTTATGCTAAGTTATCTAGAATCGCTGGACACGTCGGTCGAGAGTTTGCGATCTGTTAGAAGTGGTCCGGGAATACTCGGATGTGTTTGAGAAGGTGAAGGGCTTACCTCCGGAGCGGGAGATTGACTTCCGAATATATCTGGTAAACAATGCCAAACCAGTGACTTGGCCAGTGTGCCACAAGGCTCCTCGTGAGAGGAGGGAACTCCATAAGTAAGTAGGCGATTGCTTGAGAAGGGGTTCATAAGAAGAAGTATATCGGAGTGGGGCGCTCCATTAGTTTTTGCCATGAAGGCGGATGGGTCCCTCAGACTTTGTGTAGGCTAAAGAGAACTAAATAAACTCACAAAGAAGAATAGACACCCATTGCCAAAGATTGATGATCTCTTTGATCAGTTGGTTGGCGCCTCAGTATTTTCGCAGTTGGACTAAGCCACATGGTTTCGTCAGTTGAGAGTGGCTGACGATAGTATAGAGAAGATTGCCTTTAGGACTCCGGATGGTTTTATGAGTGGCTGGTGATGCTATTTGGTTTGACGAACGCCCCCGCATACTTTGTTGATTGGAAGAGAAGGGTGTTCAGAGAGTACCTAAATAAGTTTGTGATGGTCTTTGTGGATGACATCTTGGTCTTTTCTAGGAGCGAAATAAGTTTTCATATGTGCTCAATAGGTTGAGCAAAGCCAGTTATGGGATAAAACAGTGGTTTTGGAGCGAGACTGGCAAGGACATCCAAAGTTGGTCAAAGGCTTAATTGTTTAGCCATTATTATTATTATTTTTAGTATCATCTCACGTAGGTTGCCTGAACTCGAAGGAGATATCCCTTGGGTGTTTGTCTGATATTGGTTTCGGCCTTTGGGGCTTGCATTTGGGGGATGTCGAATTCGACTAGGGTGGTCTGCGTGAGAGATGGACAGTTGTGACGATTTTGGATAGGATTCTTAGCATCTTATGAGTTGAGATAGCGTATACCCCTAACAAGGGAAGCATGGTAGCAGACGCCTTAAGAAGAAAAAGGTTGTCCTTGAGTTCATTGATCGATTAAACGACGGAGCTTAGGGTTTATTTCTATGTTTGACTTTAGACCTTCCGTTGACTTTGTACCCGGTTTGCTAGCCTCCTTGGAGGTTAGGCCTACTCTTTTGGGACGAGGTGGCGAGGCACAGCAAGACGACCCACAGTTGGTTGAGCTATGAGAGAAGCTCATAAGGGGGAGGAGTCGTCCAGCCATTTGAGTAGGTACACCCTAGATAGTAAGGGGTGGTTGCGTAGAGACGGTAGACTTTGTGTACCGCAAGACGAGGGTTTGAGGAAGGCTATACTTGATGATACACATCGGTCGAAGATGACCATTCATCCCGGTAGGGACAAGATGTACCAAGACATAAAGCGAGTTTTCCTTTTTGCCAATCTGAAGAAAGATGCGGCCAAGTATGTCGCTAGATGCTTGGTATGCTAACAAGTGAAAGTGGAACAGAAGAAACCCGGAGGGTTGCTTCACCCGTTGGAAGTTCCGAAATAGGAAGTAGGATAGTGCCTCGTTGGATAACCGAAATCAAGGAAGGGTAATACGGGGATTGGGCTTATGGTAGATAGACTTACTAAGTGTGCCCATTTCATACTCGTGAAGAGCAAGAGGACTATTCCATGTCTAGCTTCAGTTTACCTTCAAGGGATTATTAGATTTCATGGTGTACCTTCCAGCATTGTGAGTGATCAAGATCCTATCTTCACTAGTGAGTTTTGGAAGATTTTGCAAGAGGGCGGTAGGGACTCAGTTGTGTTTGAGCACCGCATCTCATCCTCAGACGGACGGTCAGACCAAGAGGGTGAACCGTATCTAGAACATCTTTTGAGGTTATGTATTTTGGATTTTGGAGGTACATGGGAAGAGCATCTTCCGTTGGTGGAGTTCGCATATAATAGCAGCTTTCAGTCCAGTATTGGTATGGCTCATTTCAAAGCTCTTTATGGAAGGCCTTGTCGATCTCCTACATGTTGGTGGGAATCTACGGATAAGATCTTGCTTGGGCCAGATATGGTTAGGGAGACTTCAGAGAAGATGGGTTGGATTCGAAGAAGGATGAAAGCGGCGGAATCTTATGCGGACAAGAGGAGAACAGAGCTTGAGTTTGATATTAGGACATGCTTTTTATCAAGGTGTCTCCGTTACGGAATGTGGTTCACTTTGGATCTGTTAGGAAGTAAGTACCAAGGTTTGTAGGGCCATTTCCCATTAAGGAAAGAATTGGACGGATGGCATATAGAGTGGAGTTGCCTGACAGACTTAGTGGTGTACCGGATGTATTTCATGTGTCCCATTTGAGGAAGTGCTTACTTGAGACCGCTGAGGTGGTAGAGCCGAGTTTGCTTAAAGAAGTAGAGTTAGAGCACGATGAGACGATTCGACGAGCTCCTACTCGCATCATTGGGCCAGAGACTAGGAAGTTGAGGAACAGAGAAGTTCAGCTAGTTAGAATGCTACTTGGGAGACGGAAGCGAAGATGCGTTCTTTGTATCCATTTCTTTTGGAGAGTATGTCTTTTAACTTCTCCTTTATCGCTTGCCTAGTACTTATCTTATCTTTAGTAGGTCCTCTCGTTAGTCCTGTTTGACCTTTAGATAGGGAAAACCTATGGTTGAAACATGTGTTTGAGACATGTTATGGTTGATGGATGCAAGTGGATGCAAGTGTTTGCTAGTGGTTGCTCGTGGATGCATATATACACACATTAGGCACTAGATCGGCTCAGTCACTTCATGTTGCATATCGCATAAATGGATGTGGTAGTTAGATTGATGGATGTATCATGGCTGTGTTATCATATGGATGATGCATTTTTGTGTATGGTTGTGCACGCATGTAGAAATTTGTATGTGTCAATAGGGTTTCGCATACATATTGGATGCATGGCACTATCATGGTTTGCATTAAGGAGGTTTACTGTATCAGTAACCGCCTGATTTTCGCATTAGGTAAGTACATATACACACACTTTTGCATATATCCATCCAGCATTTAGAATCTTGTAAGGACAATGATTGCTCGTGGATGATGCTTTGAGTAGATGGATGATTGGATGGTAGGATACGTTCTTCCTAACTTGAAGATTTCGCGGACGAAATCCTTTAAGGAGGGGAGAATGTAACAACCCGTATTTTCAATAACCTGTAATAACATAAATCGAGGCAGAATTTAATTCTAAAATGGGAATCAAGGGAAACGGGCTATGCCATTGCGTTCGTCTCGGAAAAATACGCGAAATAGAGTCCGAGTTTTCGAAAATCGGAGTCCGTATGACCAAGATATGGCCTCGCGAAGTTTCACGAAAATTCCCAAATTAAAGTATACTTAATTAAGTGAAATGGGTTGTGTAGATATATATATATATATATATTGATATATATATATATATATATAATTGAAAATTTAATAAATAAATATGCAAAAATGCTCAAAACAGCGAATTGGGAGAGGGGAATAACCGAACCGGCCGATTTTTGAAGTCGACCCGAGCCCGCTGGGTCGACTAGGGGTTAATCCAGGGTGTTTGGCTGTCAACCCGTGGGCCGATTCGCTCAAGTGCAGATTTTGCATTTGAATGGTTCTCATGGTCCATCTTTAATCTAAAGGCCCTAGATGGTTCCTACACTTGACTTCTTCCCCAAGACATGCTTTGATGGCTTGGATTGAATCTAGGGTTAATCCTATGGCCTAAAACACTTGCCTAATCTATAAATAAGACCCTAACCTACCCTAATTCATTCATAATTAAACCTAGTGACTAAACTATGGCAAAATGCTAGCTCTCATGGCCTCCACTAATTTTATGAAGAGGGTTGCATACTAATCACTCTCTAATCAACTTCTAATCCCTTCTTAGCATCTTAATCTTCTTCATTTGGTGTTCAAAGTTGCTAGTTGTGAGTTTCTATCACTTTGATGATCTTTTGTTAAACTAAGTAGATGAGATATGATGAGATTTATGGTTTTGTATGTGGATTAATGAGTCTTGAATCATATGATATGATGTTAGCATTAATCTTATGTTTATGCATGTTGAGTATGTAAGTTTATGCAAGTTTAATATGATGTATGTTATGTTTGCATGATGCTAAATATGCAAGTTGTGGGCTATGTAATCATATGCATGTTATGCAAGTTCATGGTGATATGCTATGCAAGTTACATGTATGTTAATATGCAAGATATGCTATGCAAGTTACATGTTTGTTAATATGCAAGTTACATGTATGTTAATATGCAAGATATGCTATGCAAGTTACATGTTTGTTAATATGCAAGTTACATGTATGTTAATATGCAAGATATGCTATGCAAGTTACATGTTTGTTAATATGCAAGTTACATGTATGTTAATATGCAAGATATGCTATGCAAGTTACATGTTTGTTAATATGCAAGTTACATGTTTGTTAATATGCAAGTTACATGTTTGTTAATATGCAAGTTACATGTATGTTAATATGCAAGATATACTATGCAAGTTACATGTTTGTTAATATGCAAGTTACATGTATGTTAATATGCAAGATATGCTATGCAAGTTACATGTTTGTTAATATGCAAGTTCATGATGACACATTATGCAAGTCTATGGGTTAATATGCAAGTATATTATGCAAGTGAATATGTAAGTTATGTGACATATTATATGCAAGTTATGTGACATGTTATACAAGATTATATGCAAGTTATGTGACATATTATGCAAGTTCATATGCAAGTTATGTGTTTGTTAATATGCAAGATGGCACCTTTGAAACATGTTCATTCATATGCAAGTTGGCACCTTTTATATGTATTATGTCATGAGAACGAAATTACGTGGGAACGATGGGGTTAATTAAATGCATAAGTTAATAAGATTGTGTGAAATTAATATGATTATGCATAACATAAAATAAAGGAACATAGTATGGGAATTTGCCTATTAAGTTAGGTGTACCCATACTATGTGTTGGGAATTTACCTATTGAGTTAGGTCTACCCCATGGGAATTTACCTATTGAGTTAGGTCTACCCATGTTATGAAAAGCTTAATATTAATTAGGGATAATTAATTTAAATTATGAGGGTGATTAATTAGGTGTAATTAATTGACTAAGACACGAGGTTGGACTCAGTTGTAGCGTAAAACTGCCCGGACCCAACCGGCTTAACCAGTTGCTACAAATGTTAGCCCAATGTGAGAGGTCTTAGGCACAAACTAAATACGTGATTAATGTAAAGACACGAGGTTAGACTCGGTTATGACATAAGGCTGCCCGGACCCAACCGGCTTAACCAGCGGTCATAAAAGATAGTCTAATGTGAGAGGTCTTTATGAGGATCACGGTCTTAATTAATTAAGAAACACTTAACCATATAAGCATGTAGTGGGGCATGAGGGTTAAGTGGGTGCCTTGGGTGGCATGAGAAAACTAGTGGGTTGCCTTGGGTGGCAATAGAAAACACGATTAGAATACTTAACCAAAGTGGAACATGTAATTAAACATGATTAAGGGGTTAAGTAAGTGCCTCGGGTGGCATGTGGGAATTAAGTAAAGGACTTGGGTGTCATGTGGAAATCTAGTGGGTGCCTTGAGTGGTAATTAAAATATGATTAATGACTTAACCAAAGTATTTATAACATGTAAGTGAACATGGTTAAAGCGGTTAAGTGGGATACACTAGACAAAATAACAAGCTTAAGTGGTAGCTTGTGGGGGCCCATCTCAACCAATATCCCAAACGTATCTTTGTGGGCTCGACCCAAGTCAAGTGACGGGACACGCATATTGGGCTTGACTATAAGAGGCCAAAAACGGGTTAGCGGTGGCAACGTAGGACCAACGGGTTTCATATGCGTGTGTGGACCCGGGCTGGTTAGTAAATCGTTGTTACATCGTGTAGATATAAAGCCGTGCACCGTTGATATTATCAGGTTGCCACTTTGGGGAAATGATACACCCCATTGTGGGACCGGCACGGGTATCTACGTTAGGGAGCCGATCGCTTGGGAGTAGTGGGTACACCTAGTAATGATAGGGGCAGACGGCACCTATGTAGGGGTACTAGAAACTACTGGGTAAAAATTACTAAGTACATTTAGTGGGATCAACCTTTAAGTAGGAATTAATCTTAGGTAGGTAAAACTGGTGTGGTGCAGTGTAGGAATTATCTTTGAGTAGGTCTGGGGCGGTGTAATTTAGTAATTATCCTTGGGTGGGTAAATGCGTCTTTACGGTGATCTTAGTTTATCCTAAGTTTACCAAGCTGCTTAGTGTAGCCATTCATCCCCAGTCGTTACCGTATATCAACTTATGTCTTCTCTGGTTATTTTAATGATTGTATTGTTAGGGTTATAGGACTCACTCAGACTTATGTCTGACCCCGTTGTTTTTATCTTTTCCCCCAACCCCAGGTTATTAGAGTGGGCCTGGTGCTAGTGGGCTTTGATCTGATTGCTGTATCTATCCTATGGAGCTTGGACCTCTGAAGTGAAGCCGAGCTTATCTTTCCTTTTATGGCTATTAGTTATGTAGTGGGATTATGTACTTCTATTTTATCAAGATGGATATTATGTACTTGACTCTGGTTTATGGTTTTGTGATGTAACCAAACATGTATTACTTTCCGTTGCAATGAAATGATGATTTAAATTTTCAAGTATTACTTATATCTGTCTTGCTGTAATTTTACTGTTCTATATTCACTCAAAATACTTCACCGAAACTAAGGCATTCCCCTGGTATGAGTGACCTTAGCGGACGTGGGGTGTTACACACGGTGTGCTGGTTGTTCTGTGTGAGATTATAAACAACACCATAGAATAGCAACAATTAATTTTGAACTACACCGCATGGCATACTTCGTGAAGATAGCACACTCTATCATATACGATATAAGCATTTGGAGCTTATGTGACGAGGTTGGGATTACCATACGGGCAAGACGCTCGTATGGCGATGATTGAATTACAGGTTGAAATGAGGACTGATACAGACTAAATAAAATATAACGGTAAATTGCAAGATTTAATAAAAACACCACATGGGTCTGGAGTTGACAATAATCACGTCTCTCTAGTTATTAGATCCGGCATATGGATTATTTATTTTCCAACGCTGGACAAGGTGACGAGAATTTATTCTCTGGAGTTATGATTTTTACACACTCCCTTGGGCATAGAATAGGTCAATACAAATTGTGTATGCTTATTCTGGATTTATTGGGTGCCTAATACGGCCTAATAAATTTCCAAACCCCTCTCCGTATGAAGGAGGCTATGGCGAAATTTTTCAAAATTTAAAGGCGTTAGCCAAAATTTTGAAGTGAAAATGGTTTGGAAATCATCGAATGAATTATATATGTATATATATATATATATATAAATTAAAATAAAATGAATCACACAGCTGCAGTTCATATTTTGGAATCGTAACTTTAAACGATTATACCGGGAGATCCAACCGTCGGATTTTCCCGAAACTGAAACCGTTGGGTTCGCTACGGAAAGATCTTTCCAATGATATAAAATGTAAGGACCCGTATCTTCCCCAGTAAGGAGAGCTTGGATACTTCGATAACAACACACAAAAGAACGCAGACAGAAGAACATTTCATTGTTTATTACAACAATTCCATCAGAATACAAGAATATACAGAGTATGAATAAATATCAGAGACTACAATAATTTACATAGCAGCGGAAAATAATACAAAACACAACTAGAAGTAATACACAGATACAGAGCTTTCCGAGTATCGCTCCAGCTGTAAATCAGGATCCTGTGAATATAAATCTGCAAAACAAAAACTACTAGCTGCCCGTATCGAAAATAAAGGCACCCAGAGTTTAGGTTAAAACAATAAACTCCAGGTCAGTCATGTGACCGGTGTGAGAACTAAAACAGTTATTAATCTTTATTTTAAAGTTAGGCAAATCAAGGGACCACGCCGTATAACACGGAATGGGTTTTTACCCTAAGAATACAAGTGCACAAAACAACAGCGCAATGCTAAATAAAGAAGAATGAAGCTATTATAAGACCCAGGTCCCATCACACAATGCAACGCAAGCCGGAGGATAGGGTTTTTACCTTATAATAGCCAAAAATGCTTGGTACGTGAAATTTCATATTTTATTATTACTATAAGTGAAGAAAACAACTTCAATCATAATGTATAAATCATAGACGGCATAAGTGACCCATACCATTATGTCGCCGCACTAGGCTCTACAAGTAAAACTAAAACATCACGTATTGGAAATTGGATTCCAACATGAGTCGAGGCAAGGGGCAAGCTCCTCTCCGTTCGAGACACTCTAGCAAATGTCTCAGGACCACACACAGCGATTCTTGGATCTTCAGGGCCGGTCCTCTCTTACTTTTGAGGATTAGTTATTCCTGAACACACGTTTCCCGGTCCTATAGGACCTTTATATAATGGTCTGTACGTAGGCTCACACAGTGCCAGTTATCGACTATATATTTGAGGCGCCTCACATTCCAACAACCACACAGGTGAAAAGTATATAAATTTCAGCCAGTTTATGCACTGACACCACCACTAGCTAGAAAGAAACTGTAACAACCCGGAAAATGCGAGCCAGTTTGAAATTTTTAAATTGGCAATTTTAGCGAATTTTGAACATTTAAAATGAATTATTTTAAAGAATATCGACGAAAAATTTATTTTGAATATAATTCAAACGTATTTATTTATACGCGTCGTCATTAGAATATAAATATATATATAATTATAAATAGAATTGAAAATGGCGCGGTAGTTCGATAATTCGATTTCAAACTTCAATTGAATGTGCCGGGTGCAAAACAATCCGGATTTTAGTGAAACCAAAAACATTAGGATCTAATTGATAATATCTTTCCAGCGAATCCGAAAAATCAAAATTTCATAGCGGGAATCAAAAGATATGTCCAGTTGAAAATTCTGAATAGTCGCTATGGAATTCAGGCCCTTAAAAATGGACATTTTGCAAATGACCTCGGATTTCGACGAAACCAGTTTTGTTGGGTCCGTGGTGTCAAGTTATTGCTAGATTCCAAATTTCATAATTTTTCGAATCAATATGTGAGAGTAGCAAAGGAAAACGCGTTTGACCAGTTTAAGTTGATTTTAATCGACTGGAAATTGGCCATTTTTCCAACGGTCTCAGAATTCGACGAAACTAGTTTTGTTAGGACCGTATCGTCAATACGAAGCTAGAAAATATTTTTCAGGAATTTTTCTAGTTAGTATGTGACCCCGGTAATTTGAAATGTACGTTTAAAATTCAATTTAGTGATTTAAATGTAAATGTAATGGAAACTGATTGTAATAGCCGAATCAGCGTGCGATACATATCCCATTGTGTTCGGAATGGGGGTAAAACGCTATGGACGACAGGCGGTGGGCCTCGTTTAGAGGTCGTATGTAAAAGTCAACTTTTTGAAATAATAATAATAATAAATTAATTATATATATTCCTTTTCCCAGTAAACCCCCTCCCTCCTTTTCATTTCACGAACTAGCTCAGAAAAAAAAACGAGGGCAAGATGGCAGCCGCCGCCGCCTCCAGGCGGAGCACCGCCGCACACCCCCCCCCCCCCCGGCGCGCCTCCCCTTTTCCTCCTCCCTCTCCTGAAACTGCACCATCTGCCTCCCCCCCCCAAAAACGAAAACCGCACCCCCTTCCACCCAGAACCACTGCGGTTCGCCACCCACCACCACAGGCCTGACGGCGAGCCCCTCCAGCACTTCGACCACCACCCCTAAGCAATGCCGCCGGCCTAACAGCCCCCCCATTTCCGACAGTAAACCCCCTCCCCTCCCTGAATTCGATGCTCCCAAGACCCCCCTCCCTTCGCTGAACTAAAGTAAGTATTTATTTTAATTTAGCTTATTTATTTTCCATATAAATAATGTAAGAGAAGATTATTATTTTTCATGTTAGGAAAATACGATTTTTAATAACATAAAAATATGATTTTTATATTTTTAAAAGTATTAAAAATATGATTTTTATATTTTTAAAAGTATTAAAAATATGATTTTTATATTTTTAAAGTAGTAAAAATATAATCTTTTCTATTGTAGAAAGATAAAAATATGATCTTTGCATAGTAGGAACTATAAAAATATAATCTTTATGAGATATAGATGTTAAAATATGATAAGGCGATATTTTTAAATATATGATAAGGCGATATTTTTAAAATATGTTAAGGCGATATTTTTAAAATATGATAAGGCGATATTTTTAAATGTGAAAAGGCGAAATCTTTATTTTTGAAAAGGCGAAATCTTTATTTTTTTTTGAAAGGGCGAAATCTTTATAGGGAAAATAGCTTGATAAAAATATATGAAGTAATTATAAAAATATGATTTTTAAATTGAAAGTGAATAAATAAAAATGTGATTTTTATTTTTAAAGACATCTAAATATAAAAATGTGTGATTTTTATATATGTAGTGGCTACGGGCAACGAAAATGCGATAACGATGAAGATTTCTATAAAAGAAGAGCCAAAATGATTGGATTGCTTTTTTTGTGAGAACTTCTCACCTTTCAATTTAATTTTTCTAGTTATATATATATACTAGGATGCAGACGGTGTTTAGTAGCACCCGACACCCGTCATCCACAGACCATGGATGGCTTGTTTGTTAAATTGTTTGGTTGAGTAGTTAGTTAGAATATTTGATTGAATGGAATTGTTTGGTGAGATGAAATTGATTTGATTGATGTGTGAATGGCGTGGGCCTTCACTAGACCGGGGATAAGGCTAGGCCTCGTCCCGTTTCTAGTATCGTGCCATTATGCCGCCGAAATTTTCTAAAATATGTTAGACAAATAAAAATAACATTTTATTTAATAAATGAATCGAATAGAAAATTCATAGGTTGAATAAAATAGTTCGATCGTTAAAAATATAATTTTTAACGTGAATGTGAATAAATAAATATTCATTTACAAACCGGACGGTTTGTTTATGTACACCTATTTGAATGACATTGATTGGGACGATAAATTTTACACATCGCCCAACTGCACAAATAAAATCTGTGTTTGATTGTTTGAAACCCCACATGGGTGTTGGGATGAAATTTGAAGTTCACTCATCCGGATTGATTAAATATGTCGATCGATTGATTGACAGGCTGTTATAAGCGTTAGATATCTATATTTGATGCTTATACAGTGTAGTGCACTTTGGTTGATGGTTGATTATTTTTCAATGCTATTATATACATGTGTTGTATGAAAATCCATATAATTAACTTTATATGGTAATTGATTGGGCCTCATTCTAATTTGAAAAATAAAGGACAATATAAAATAAAGGTTCATGTGTTGACAGTACTCATCCATTGAGATTGGTCATGTGTTGAACGAAATATTTTGATAATAACAACTATTTTGAAAAAGAAATATTTGAAATAGAATATTTGAAAATAGAAATTATGAAGCCGCGTTGATTAGATTGACGCCATTTTGACGTGAACGATATTTATATCGATTTTAAAACGATTTCGAAATGAATTGAATTGAAAACGATTTCGTAATGAATTGAATTGAAAACGATTTCGTAATGAATTGAATTGAAAACGATTTCGAAATGAATTGAATTGAAAACGATTTCGAAATGAAATGAATTGAAAACGAATTCGAATTGAATTGGAAACAAATTGAAATGAATTCAAATTGAATTGAAATTTGAATTGAATAGAAATGAATTTTAAAACGAATTTATAAAGAAGAATTCAATTTTGATTTGAATTGAAATGGAAGTTGAAATTTCTTTTGAAACGAATTTAAAACTATTTATATAATTCGTTTTAAATGGAAATCGACGAAATATATATTATATATATAATATAATGGCCTGAATAGAACGCGCCGCGCCGCGGCAGTTCGCGAATTTCGACCATTTATTTCAAACGGACATTACGGGAGATCCGACCGTCGGATTCTCCTAAAACCGGAACCATTGGGTTCGTATCGAAAAGAGCTTTCTAACGAATATTATAAATTTGAAATCTAACGGTTGGATTTGGAATTATGTCCAAATCAAATTCGAAAAAGGTCGATGTAAGTGCAGTTCGATAGCCGTTGATGGAAATCGAGTGTACGGGCCTTGATAAAATTATTAAAAATAGTAATAATTTGTGTAAAATCATAAGAAATGATTTAGAAAGTATTGGGATGAAAAACTCCATATTTGAAAAGATAAAAATAGATTTTTATCGAAATGAACTAGTTTTGAACTAGAAATATAATTCTATTTATTTTTAAATAAATAAATTGAATTCGAAAAGGGTTTTAAAAATAACCAGGATTTCCAATGATTGCATTGGAGTGGATTTGAATCGAAATTGTCTTCGGAATATTTCGATGTTGGAATTCGTGATTATACGGATGTTGTTATGGAAATTTTAAAGATATATATTTATATCGTTATTTCCAATATGACATTTGTTAATCGTAGAATTTGATATTGAATATAAGCCGATATATTTTCTATTCAGAGCCTTGTATTGAATATCAAATGTGATTTGGGTTTGTCGTGAATGGTGTCTTCATTAACACTGTTCTTGAACCCAGTTGAGAAAAGATTAAATCTTTTTATTTAGATTTAATGAAGTGTACCAATTAAACAATATTTAATTGGAATAGAATTGATATTGATTTTTGGGTTTATCGTGAACAGTGTTTTAAACAACACTCGTTCTTTAACCCGATAATTAATGGAATGTGACTTTGGGTTTATCGCGAACCGTGTTTTTAAATGACACTGATTCTTTAACCCAGTTAACGATTAAAACTAAGTGGAGTTTTAATGAATCTTTAATTAGATTGAAAAGATCGAGAATGGAGTATCACCAGTTTTGCTCCAGGCGATAGTTAAATCTTTAATTAGATTTGAACGTGAAATGGTAATTGAATTTACCGATAACACTGTGGTGTTAGATATGAAGTATTACCAGTTTTACTTCATAGGATAAATAGGTTGGGATTGGGAAATTAAAACAAATGATTACTTCGGTAAGATTCGTTAATCCCGACTAGTTGAATCGAAATTCAAAAGAAGATTAAAGAATAAATTCAATGAATTTATCTTGGATAAAATTAATGGGAACCTTTCCCTATGAATGTGAAATTTAGAAACTAACTGTCGGTTAGCTAAGCAGAATGGTTTTCTGGATATTGATCTGATGTTGGTTTCGGCCTTCGGGGTTAATATTTGGGGAATTATTCTCTTGATTAATTTACGGTTAGTGACTGATGAATTGGAATGAGGCGTATGTTGTGTTTGTGTAACACTTATTTAAAATATACGCGAGTTATTCGGAAAGACCGGGTTTATCCCATTCTGAATAACTGATACGACGATAAGTCGAAGATGAAGACGATGGTCGAAGACCGGAGGTCTTCACGTCGTTTGGGTAATTACTGATGATCTTGATTGGGCTGTACACCCAAGAAGATGGAAACAGTTGGTGATCGTCCAGACGTACTTGGAGATCGATGGATATGCGGGGTACTAGGTGCCCCCGGTTTCGTTCAGACCCAGAACGGACTTGTAAATGGACTGTGTGTCTGACATTGGATTTTAGTCCGTGTGATTGATCTCTATTAAATATATATCTGTTTGGCGGCGGAGAATTTATTCTCTTGCTTAACGCCCTTCTCTGAGACATACGAGCTCAGGGGTTATATATTGATGGATATCAAACGCATGGAGTGAATTGCTTGTGTGGCACGCCTAAGTGGCAATTGATCGAGGCTTCTGTTGAAAAGTAAAGTCTTGTGGTGATGATCAAAGCACGGCCTTTGTGGCGTAGCTTTGTGTAACGTTTACTTCGCGAGTTTCGCACCCCGGTTGTGAACCAAAAACGGGAGAGGACCTCAGGGAGGGCATGCGTTTCCTTCTAGCTAGGGTGGTGTCAGTTACCTACCAGCCCTGACATTTATATACTTTTCACCTGTGTGGTTGTTGCTGTTGCGAGGCGCCTCGGTTTGATCGGACGATCCGGGTCCGATGGAGTCATTCGTTGGCTCATTTACGCCCCAAAGGGTGGGGAAACGTAGTGTTCAGGCATTTTAATCCACATCGGTGGACCGGCCCGGTCGCTCCAAGGGTCACTCGAGCTCTGATCCTGAGACATGGGCTAGATTGTCTCGAATCGGTTGAGGACTATCTTTTGCCTCGGTTCATAGATGGAAACCCAATTTCCAAATACGTGACATTTGCGGTTTTATTTGTAAACCTATATATGGTGACATAGTGGCATGGGACACTCATGTCGCCTATGATTGATACTTATGATTTGAAGTTGTTTTATACACTATACACTGATAATAGTATCAAATGATTTGTTTTAAACGTATCAAGCATTCTTTGGCTGTTATAAGGGAAAACCCTATCCCCCGGCTTGCGTTGCATTGTGTGATAGGACCTGGGTCTTATAACAGCTTCATTTTTCTTTATTTAGCATTGCGCTGTTTGTTTTATGCACTGGTATTCTTGGGAGGAAACCCGTTCCGTGTTATACGGCGTGGTCCCTTGATTTACCTAACTTTAAAAATAAAGATTAACTGTTTTAGTTCTCACACCAGTCACATGACTGACCTGGAGTTTATTGTTTTAAGCTAAACTCTGGGTGCCCTTATTTTGACACGGGCAGCTAGTAGTTTTGGTTTTGCAGATTTATATTCACAGGATCCTGGTTTACAGCTGGAACGATATCCGGAAAGCTTTGTATCCGTATATCTCTTCTAGTTGTGTATTGTATTATTTTCCGCTGCGATGTATTTAAATGTAATTTGAATCTCTGATATTTCTGTGTAATATTTATTCTTTTATACTCTGTATATTCTTGTAATCTGATGCATTGTTGTAATATACAATGAAATGTTCTTCTGTATGCATTCTGATTTGTCGTGTTCTCAAACGATAGGGCGTTTCGAACGGTCTGGGTCGGTTTAGCGACCGGTTCGGACCGAGCGAAATTCCTTGCCGTCACAGTTGGTATCAGAGCTTTGGTTTACAAAGCTCAGAGAACAAGACACATTAGAACCATACGAAAGAATTCATCAGAAATTGGATTAGTAATATCCAATGGGAATGACTCGTTAGAGATGGGATCAGTAGTATCCTAGAACGAGTGTGAAGAGTAAATTTTTTAAAATAAAAGTGAAAACAAATCTTGTTTTGAAATATAAATCAATTATTCGTATTTGGTTATTTATTTATATGAATTTGGGCAATCCGGTATATATAAATTTTGCGTATACGTCTGATCCGCGTGTATTTGAAGTTTTAATATACTGGATAGATATAGATTCACACTCTAGTCGCCCGGAGATGATTTTGATGATTGTAGCTACATCATCAGAATTAGAGTTCGTGTGTCGAAGGTGTGATATTTATATATTTCCTATTGACTGGTGTGAGAACCAAAATTAGATAGGGCTTATTGTTGTGATTTGGCATCAAAAACATGATTTTTTGTATATGAATCAAAATTATGAATTTGAAACGTTAATTCACTAATTGATTGATGTTTGTGTTGTTTGTTTATTTGTTTGGTAATTTTAACCGTTTATGCCTAATTGAATCAAATATTGAACTATATTGAAAATTGGTCGCATTTGCTTGCATATACATGTGCTTCAATTGAACAGGTCATAGCAAGGAGGCTAGAGCAGAGAATAAAATTTGTTTGCCCGACAAATAGGTACATGTTTACTACATAATTTCCTGTTTTGTTTGGGTGATGATGATTTTGTGAGCCTATTGGCTAGCCGCTTGGCTTTTTCTTTTTCTTTTTGAGATCTGAAGGACCGGGGAAGCTATTTGAGATTTCCCGATGCTCCCGGTGCAGGGGAGGTTATGGCGAAATTTTTCGAAAATTTAGGGTGTTAGCCAAATTTTTGAAAATTTGAAAATTCTCAGAAACTAAAGAGTTGGAGAATGGAAGCCTGATCGAACGTAGAGTTGATTAATCAAACCACTTTCGACTTTATTCCTTTTCGGGGACGAAAAGTTTTAAGTGGGGGAGATTGTAACAACCCGGAAAATGCGAGCCAGTTTGAAAATTTTAAATTGGCAATTTTTGCGAATTTTGTACATTTAAAATGAATTATTTTAAAGAATATCGACGGAAAAATTATTTTGAATATAATTCAAACGTATTTATTTATACGCGTCGTCGTTAGAATATAAATATATATATATATAATTATAAATAGAATTGAAAATGGCGCGGTAGTTCGATAATTCGATTTCAAACTTCAATTGAATGTGCCGGGTGCAAAACAATCCGGATTTTAGTGAAACCAAAAACATTAGGATCTAATTGATAATATCTTTCCAGCGAATCTGAAAAATCAAAATTTCATAGCGGGAATCAAAAGATATGTCCAGTTGAAAATTCTGAATAGTCGCTATGGAATTCAGGCCCTTAAAAATGGACATTTTGCAAATGACCTCGGATTTCGACGAAACCAGTTTTGTTGGGTCCGTGGTGTCAAGTTATTGCTAGATTCCAAATTTCATATTTTTTCAAATCAATATGTGAGAGTAGCAAAGGAAAACGCGTTTGACCAGTTTCAGTTGATTTTAATCGACTGGAAATTGGCCATTTTTCCAACGGTCTCAGAATTCGACGAAACTAGTTTTGTTAGGACCGTATCGTCAATACGAAGCTAGAAAATATTTTTCAGGAATTTTTCTAGTTAGTATGTGACCCCGGTAATTTGAAATGTACGTTTAAAATTCAATATAGTGATTTAAATGTAAATGTAATGGAAACTGATTGTAACAGCCGAATCAGCTTGCGATACATATCCCATTGTGTTCGGAATGGGGGTAAAACGCTATGGACGACAGGCGGTGGGCCTCGTTTAGAGGTCGTATGTAAAAGTCAACTTTTTGAAATAATAATAATAATTAATTAATTATATATATTCCTTTTCCCAGTAAACCCCCTCCCTCCTTTTCATTTCACGAACTAGCTCAGAAAAAAAAAACGAGGGCAAGATGGCAGCCGCCGCCGCCTCCAGGCAGAGCACCGCCGCACCCCCCCCCCGGCGCGCCTCCCCTTTTCCTCCTCCCTCTCCTGAAACCGCACCATCTGCCTCCCCCCCCCCAAAAACGAAAACCGCACCCCCTTCCACCCAGAACCACTGCGGTTCGCCACCCACCACCACAGGCCTGACGGCGAGCCCCTCCAGCACTTCGACCACCACCCCTAAGCGATGCCGCCGGCCTAACAGCCCCCCCCATTTCCGACAGTAAACCCCCTCCCCTCCCTGAATTCGATGCTCCCAAGACCCCCCTCCCTTCGCTGAACTAAAGTAAGTATTTATTTTAATTTATCTTATTTATTTTCCATATAAATAATGTAAGAGAAGATTATTATTTTTCATGTTAGGAAAATACGATTTTTAATATCATAAAAATATGATTTTTATATTTTTAAAAGTATTAAAAATATGATTTTTATATTTTTAAAAGTATTAAAAATATGATTTTTATATTTTTAAAGTAGTAAAAATATAATCTTTTATATTGTAGAAAGATAAAAATATGATCTTTGCATAGTAGGAACTATAAAAATATAATCTTTATGAGATATAGATGTTAAAATATGATAAGGCGATATTTTTAAATATATGATAAGGCGATATTTTTAAAATATGTTAAGGCGATATTTTTAAAATATGATAAGGCAATATTTTTAAATGTGAAAAGGCGAAATCTTTATTTTTGAAAAGGCGAAATCTTTATTTTTTTTTGAAAGGGCGAAATCTTTATAGGGAAAATAGCTTGATAAAAATATATGAAGTAATTATAAAAATATGATTTTTAAATTGAAAGTGAATAAATAAAAATGTGATTTTTATTTTTAAAGACATCTAAATATAAAAATGTGTGATTTTTATATATGTAGTGGCTACGGGCAACGAAGATGCGATAAAGATGAAGATTTCTATAGAAGAAGAGCCAAAATGATTGGATTGCTTTTTTTGTGAGAACTTCTCACCTTTCAATTTAATTTTTCTAGTTATATATATATGTATACTAGGATGCAGACGGTGTTTAGTAGCACCCGACACCCGTCATCCACAGACCATGGATGGCTTGTTTGTTAAATTGTTTGGTTGAGTAGTTAGTTAGAATATTTGATTGAATGGAATTGTCTGGTGAGATGAAATTGATTTGATTGATGTGTGAATGGCGTGGGCCTTCACTAGACCGGGGATAAGGCTAGGCCTCGTCCCGTTTCTAGTATCGTGCCGTTATGCCGCCGAAATTTTCTAAAATATGTTAGACAAATAAAAATAACATTTTATTTAATAAATGAATCGAATAGAAAATTCATAGGTTGAATAAAATAGTTCGATCGTTAAAAATATAATTTTTAACGTGAATGTGAATAAATAAATATTCATTTACAAACCGGACGGTTTGTTTATGTACACCTATTTGAATGACATTGATTGGGACGATAAATTTTACACATCGCCCAACTGCACAAATAAAATCTGTGTTTGATTGTTTGAAACCCCACACGGGTGTTGGGATGAAATTTGAAGTTCACTCATCCTGATTGATTAAATATGTCGATCGATTGATTGACAGGCTGTTATAAGCGTTATGTAACAACCCGTAAAATGCGAGCCAGTTTGAAATTTTTATTTTGACAATTTTGGCGAATTTTGAATATTTAAAATGAATTATTTTAAATAATAACGACGAGAAATTTATTTTTGAATATAATTCGACGTATATATTATATACGTCGTCGTTTGAATATAAATATTTATATATAATTATAAATAGAATTGAAAATGGCGCGGTAGTTCGATAATTCGATTTCAAACTTCAATTGAATGTACCGGGTGCAAAACAATCCGGATTTTAGTGAAACCAAAAATCATAGGATCTAATTAATAATATCTTTCTATCGAATCCGAAAAATCAAGATTTCATAGCGGGAATCAAAAGATATGTCCAGTTGAAATTTCTGAATAGTCGCTATGGAATTCAGGCCCTTAAAAATAGCCATTTTGCAAACGACCTCGGATTTCGACGAAACCGGTTTTGTTGGGTCCGTGATGTTAAGTTATTGCTAGATTCCAAATTTCATAATTTTTCGAATCAATATGTGAGCGTGGCAAAGGAAAACGCGTTTGACCAGTTACAGTTGATTTTAATCGACTGGAAATTGGCCATTTTTCTAACGGTCTCAGAATTCGACGAAACTAGTTTTGTTAGGACCGTATCGTCAATGCGAAGCTAGAAAATATTTTTCTGCAATTTATAGAGTTAGTTTGTGACCCCGGTAATTTGAAATGTGCGTTTAAAATTCAATATAGTGATTTAAATGAAAATTCAAAAGGAAACTGATTCAAACTATCATTTCAGCTTGCGTTACATATCCCATTGTGTTCGGAATGGGGGTGAAACGCTAGGGACGACAGGCGGTGGGCCTCGTTTAGAGGTCGTATGTGAAAGTCAACTTTTTAATAATTAAATAATAATAAAATAAATAAATAAATAATAATATCTCTTCCTCTAAGTTTCTGGCCCCCCCGTTTCAATTTCAGTTCATTAATAAAAATAAAAAAATAAAAAAAAGAGAAAGCCATCGCGCGATGGCGACAGCCTACCGCCGCCGCCCCAGGCGGAACACCGCCGAAGCCCCCCATCTTTCCGCCGCCTCCTTCCTTCTCCTCCCCCTCCACTCCTTCTTCTCCGACTGCGACATCCCCCAGACCACCGCGCCACCCTCCGCCTCTGACTGACCTCCCCCTCCTCCCTCACGAACCCGCGACCACCTGACACCCCCCCCCCCAGTCGACGCAGACAGCGCAGAAACCCCCCCTTCTGTAAGTTTTCTTTTTGCTCTGTTATTTTATTTTATTTTTATTTTTTTTAGATTTTAAAACTGTAAATTTTAAAAAAGTTTAAAACTGAAATTTTAAAAAGTATAAAACTGAAATTTTAAAGAGTATTAAAACTGATTTGTTTTTTTTAAGTAAAAACTGATTTTTATATAAAGTTAAAAACTAATTTTTATATAAAGTTAACACTGAATTATGTAAAAGTTAAAACTGATTTTTATAGGAAGTAAAACTGATTTTATTTTGAAAAGGAAAATGATTTTAAACTGAATTTAAAATGATTTATAAACTAGGAAGAGATTAGAAATTTAAAAGGAAAAATCAGATTTCTATATATCGAAAGTCGAAAGAAAAATCAGATTTTTATATATTGAACTTTGAAGTAAAAATTCGATTTTTATATATTGAACTTTGAAATAAAAATTCGATTTTTATATATTGAACTTTGAAGTAAAAATTCGATTTTTATATATTGAACTTTGAAATAAAAATTTGATTTTTATATATTGAACTTTGAGGTAAAAATTCGATTTTTATATATTGAACTTTGAAATAAAAATTCGATTTTTATATATTGAACTTCGAAATAAAAATTCGATTTTTATATATTGAACTTTGAAATAAAAATTCGATTTTTATGTATTGAACTTCGAAATAAAAATTCGATTTTTATATATTGAACTTTGAAATAAAAATTCGATTTTTATATATTGAACTTTGAAGTAAAAATTCGATTTTTATATATTGAACTTTGAAATAAAAATTCGATTTTTATATATTGAACTTTGAAGTAAAAATTCGATTTTTATATATTGAACTTTGAAATAAAAATTCGATTTTTATATATTGAACTTTGAAGTAAAAATATGATTTTTATATGCTGAACTTCGAAATAAAAATTCGATTTTTATGTATTGAACTTTGAAATAAAAATTCGATTTTTATTTATGGAATAGCGAAGTAAAAATGTGATTTTTACATAGGTAGTGAATACGGGCGAAGAAAGTGACAAGGGGCAAGAACGACGAAGATTTTCTACTAAGAAGAGCCGTGGAGCTAGGATAGCTATAAGTGAGAATTTCTCACCTTTCAATTTCCTTTCTAGTTATATATATATATACTAGGATGCAGACGGTGCTTAGTAGCACCCGACACAATCGTCCACAGACCATGGACTTGTTTGTTTGGTTGCATAGATTAGTTGAATTATTTGTTTGAATTGAATTGTTTGGCGAGATGAATGGATTTGATTGATGTGTGAATGGCGTGGGCCTTCACTAGACCGGGGATAAGGCTAGGCCTCGTCCCGTTTCTAGTATCGTGCCGTTATGCCGCCGAAATTTTCTAAAATAAGTTAGAAAAATAAAAATATCATTTTATTGAATAGAAATGAATTGAATAGAAATTCATAGGTTGAAATAAAATGTTTTATCGTTAAAAATATAATTTTTAACGTGAAGTGAATAAAATAAAATATTCATTTATAAACCGGACGGTTTGTTTATGTACACTGATTTGACTGACATTGATTGGGTCGATAAATTTTACACATCGCCCAACTGCACAAATAAAATATTTGTTTGATTGTTTGAAACCCTACACGGGTGTTAGGATGAAATATGCAGTTCACTCGTCCTGATTGATTAAATATGTCGATCGATTGATTGACAGGCTGTTATAAGCGTTAGATATCTATATTTGATGCTTATACAGTGTAATGCACTTTGGTTGATGATTGATTATTCTTCAATGCTATTATACACATGTGTTGTATGAAAATCCATATAATTAACATTATATGGTAATTGATTGGGCCTCATTCCAGTTTAGAAAATAAAGAATATTATAAAATAAAAGTTCATGTGTTGACAGTACTCATTCATTGAGATTGGTCATGTGTTGAACGAAATATTTTAGTAATAAAATTTACATCTTTATCAATATAAAATAAACGTTCATGTGTTGACAGTACTCATTCATTGAGATTGGTCATGTGTTGAACGAAATATTTTGATAATAACAACTATTTTGAAAAAGAAATATTTGAAATAGAATATTTGAAAATAGAAATTTATGAAGCCATGTTGATTAGATTGACGCCATTTTGACATGATCGATATTTATATCGATTTTAAAACGATTTCGAAATGAATTGAAAACGATTTCGAAATGAATTGAATTGAAAACGATTTCGAAATGAATTGAAAACGATTTCGAAATGAATTGAATTGAAAACGATTTCGAAATGAATTGAAAATGAATTCAAATTGAATTGAAATTTGAATTGAATAGAAATGAATTTTAAAACGAATTTATAAAGAAGAATTCAATTTTGATTTGAATTGAAATGGAAGTTGAAAATGTTTTTTTGAAACGAATTCAAAACTATTTATAAAATTCGTTTTAAAAAGGAAATCGACGAAATATATATTATATATATTATATATATAATATAATGGCCTGAATAGAACGCGCCGCGCCGCGGCAGTTCGTGAATTTCGACCATTTATTTCAAACGGACATTACGGGAGATCCGACCGTCGGATTCTCCTAAAACCGGAACCGTTGGGTTCGTATCGAAAAGAGCTTTCTAACGAATATTAGAAATTTGAAATCTAACGGTTGGATTTGGAATTATGTCCAAATCAAAATTGAAAAAGGTCGCTGTAAGTGCAGTTCGATGGCCATTGATGGAAATCGACTGTACGGGCCTTGATAAAATTATTAAAAATAGTAATAATTTGTGTAAAATCATAAGAAATGATTTAGAAAGAATTGGGATGAAAAACTCCCTATTTGAAAAGATAAAAATAGTTTTTTATCGAAATGAACTAGTTTTGAACTAGAATTAAAATTCTATTTGTTTTTAAATAAATAAATTGAATTAGAAAAGGGTTTTAAAAATAACCAGAATATCCAATGATTGCATTGGAGTGGATTTGAATCGAAATTGTCTTCGGAATATTTCGATGTTGGAATTCGTGATTATACAGGTGTTGTTATGAAAATTTGAAAGATATATTTGTATCGTTATTTCCAATACGACATTTGTTAATCGTAGAATTTGATATTGAATATAAGCCGGTATATTTTCTATTCAGAGCCTTGTATTGAATATCAAATGTGATTTGGGTTTGTCGTGAATGGTGTCTTCACTAACACTGTTCTTGAACCCAGTTGAGAAAAGATTAAATCTTTTTATTTAGATTTAATGAAGTGTACCAATTAAATGATATTTAATTGGAATTGAATTGGTATTGATTTTTGGGTTTATCGTGAACAGTGTTTTTAAATAACACTCGTTCTTTAACCCGATAATTAATGAATGTGATTTTGGGTTTATCGTGAACCGTGTTTTAAATAACACTGATTCTTTAACCCAGTCGAAGATTAAAACTAAGTGGAGTTTTAATGAATCTTTAATTAGATTGAAGTGATCGAAAATGGAGTATCACCAGTTTTGCTCCAGGCGATAGTTAAATCTTTAATTAGATTTGAACGTGAAATGGTAATTGAATTTACCGATAACACTGTGGTGTTAGATATGAAGTATTACCAGTTTTACTTCATGGGATAAATAGGTTGGGATGGGGAAATTAAAACAAATGATTACTTCGGTAAGGTTCGCTAATCCCGACTAGTTTGAATTGAGATTCAAAAATAGAATAAAGAATAAATTCAAAGAATTTATCTTGGATAAAATTAATGGGAACATTTCCCTATGAATGTGAAATTTAGAAACTAACTGTCGGTTGGCCAAGCGGAGTGGTTTTCTGGATATTGATCAGATGTTGGTTTCGGCCTTCGGGGTTAATATTTGGGAAATTATTCTCTTGATTAATTTACGGTTAGTGACTAATGGATTGGAATGAGGCGTATGATGTGTTTGTGTAACACTTATTTTAAGTATACGCGAGTTATTCGGAAAGACCGGGTTTATCCCATTCTGAATAACTGATACGACGATAAGTCGAAGATGAAGACGGTGGTCGAAGACCGGAAGTCTTCACGTCGTTTGGGTGATAACTGATGATCTTGATTGGGCTGTACACCCAAGAAGATGGAAACAGTTGGTGATCGTCCAGACGTACTTGGAGATCGATGGATATGCGAGGTACTAGGTGCCTCCGGTTTCGTTCAGACCCAGAACGGACTTGTAAATGGACTGTGTGTCTGACATTGGATTTTAGTCTGTGTGATTGATTTCTATTAAATATATATCTGTTTGGCGGCGGAGAATTTATTCTCTTGCTTAACGCCCTTCTCTGAGACGTACGAGCTCAGGGGTTATATAATGATGGATATCAAACACATAGAGTGAATTGCCTGTGTGGCATGCCAAAGTGGCAATTGATCGAGGCTTCTGTTGAAAAGCAAAGTCTTGTGGTGATGATCAAAGCACGGCCTTTGTGGCGTAGCTTTGTGTAACGTTTACCTCGCGTGTTTCACACCAGGTATGAACCAAAAACGGGAGACGGACCTCAGGGAGGGCATGCGTTTCTTTCTAGTTAGAAGTGGCGTCAGTGGTTTTACACGCCCTGACGAGTTTGACTTATGTGGTTGTTGCTGTTGCGAGGCGCCTCGGATTGATCGGTCGTTCTCGAACCGATGGAGCCATTCATTGGCTCGTTTACGCCCCAAAGGGCGGGGAAACGCAGTGTTCAGGCATTTTAATCCACATCGGTGGACCGGCCCTGACGATCCAAAGGCTTGACAGAGTACTTGCCTGAGGCTCGGACTAGACAGTCTCGAATCGGTTGAGGACTATCTTTTGCCTCGGTTCATAGATGGAAATCCAATTCCCAAATACGTGACTGTGCGGTTTTATTTGTAAACCTATATATGGCGACATGATATATGGTAAACCCATGCCGCCTATGATTGATACTTATGATTTGAAGTTGTTTTATACACAGTACACTTATTATAGTATCAAATGATTTGTTTTAAAACGTATCAAGCATTCTTAGGCTGTTATAAGGGAAAACCCTATCCTCGGCTGCGTTGCATTGTGTGATGGGACCTGGGTCTTATAACAGCTTCATTTTTCTTTATTTAGCATTGCGCTGTTTGTTTTATGCACTGGTATTCTTGGGAGGAAACCCGTTCCGTGTTATACGGCGTGGTCCCTTGATTTACCTAATGATTTAAAATAAAGATTAATAACTGTTTTAGTTCTCACACCAGTCACATGACTGACCTGGAGTTTATTGTTTTAACCTAAACTCTGGGTGCCCCTATTTTGACACGGGCAGCTAGTAGTTTTGGTTTTGCAGATTTATATTCACAGGATCCTGGTTTACAGCTGGAACGATATCCGGAAAGCTTTGTATCCGTATATCTCTTCTAGTTGTTTATTGTATTATTTTCCGCTGCTATGTATTTAAATGTAATTTAAATCTCTGATATTTCTGTGTAATATTCATTCATACTATGTATATTCTTGTAATCTGGTGCATTGTTGTAATATACAATGAAACGTTCTTTTATATGCGTTCTGTTGTGGCTTGTTCTCGAACTATCCGACACTTTCCTTTACGGGGAAGTTACGGGTTTTTACACGTTAGATATCTATATTTGATGCTTATACAGTGTAGTGCACTTTGGTTGATGGTTGATTATTTTTCAATGCTATTATATACATGTGTTGTATGAAAATCCATATAATTAACTTTATATGGTAATTGATTGGGCCTCATTCTAATTTGAAAAATAAAGGACAATATAAAATAAAGGTTCATGTGTTGACAGTACTCATCCATTGAGACTGGTCATGTGTTGAACGAAATATTTTGATAATAACAACTATTTTGAAAAAGAAATATTTGAAATAGAATATTTGAAAATAGAAATTATGAAGCCGCGTTGATTAGATTGACGCCATTTTGACGTGAACGATATTTATATCGATTTTAAAACGATTTCGAAATGAATTGAATTGAAAACGATTTCGTAATGAATTGAATTGAAAACGATTTCGAAATGAATTGAATTGAAAACGATTTCGAAATGAAATGAATTGAAAACGAATTCGAATTGAATTGGAAACAAATTGAAATGAATTCAAATTGAATTGAAATTTGAATTGAATAGAAATGAATTTTAAAACGAATTTATAAAGAAGAATTCAATTTTGATTTGAATTGAAATGGAAGTTGAAATTTCTTTTGAAATGAATTTAAAACTATTTATATAATTCGTTTTAAATGGAAATCGACGAAATATATATTATATATATTATATATATAATATAATGGCCTGAATAGAACGCGCCGCGCCACGGCAGTTCGCGAATTTCGACCATTTATTTCAAACGGACATTACGGGAGATCCGACCGTCGGATTCTCCTAAAACCGGAACCGTTGGGTTCGTATCGAAAAGAGCTTTCTAACGAATATTAGAAATTTGAAATCTAACGGTTGGATTTGGAATTATGTCCAAATCAAATTCGAAAAAGGTCGCTGTAAGTGCAGTTCGATAGCCGTTGATGGAAATCGAGTGTACGGGCCTTGATAAAATTATTAAAAATAGTAATAATTTGTGTAAAATCATAAGAAATGATTTAGAAAGTATTGGGATGAAAAACTCCATATTTGAAAAGATAAAAATAGATTTTTATCGAAATGAACTAGTTTTGAACTAGAAATATAATTCTATTTATTTTTAAATAAATAAATTGAATTTGAAAAGGGTTTTAAAAATAACCAGGATTTCCAATGATTGCATTGGAGTGGATTTGAATCGAAATTGTCTTCGGAATATTTCGATGTTGGAATTCGTGATTATACGGATGTTGTTATGGAAATTTGAAAGATATATATTTATATCGTTATTTCCAATACGACATTTGTTAATCGTAGAATTTGATATTGAATATAAGCCGATATATTTTCTATTCAGAGCCTTGTATTGAATATCAAATGTGATTTGGGTTTGTCGTGAATGGTGTCTTCATTAACACTGTTCTTGAACCCAGTTGAGAAAAGATTAAATCTTTTTATTTAGATTTAATGAAGTGTACCAATTAAACAATATTTAATTGGAATAGAATTGATATTGATTTTTGGGTTTATCGTGAACAGTGTTTTAAACAACACTCGTTCTTTAACCCGATAATTAATGGAATGTGACTTTGGGTTTATCGCGAACCGTGTTTTTAAATGACACTGATTCTTTAACCCAGTTAACGATTAAAACTAAGTGGAGTTTTAATGAATCTTTAATTAGATTGAAAAGATCGAGAATGGAGTATCACCAGTTTTGCTCCAGGCGATAGTTAAATCTTTAATTAGATTTGAACGTGAAATGGTAATTGAATTTACCGATAACACTGTGGTGTTAGATATGAAGTATTACCAGTTTTACTTCATGGGATAAATAGGTTGGGATTGGGAAATTAAAACAAATGATTACTTCGGTAAGATTCGTTAATCCCGACTAGTTGAATCGAAATTCAAAAGAAAATTAAAGAATAAATTCAATGAATTTATCTTGGATAAAATTAATGGGAACCTTTCCCTATGAATGTGAAATTTAGAAACTAACTGTCGGTTAGCTAAGCAGAATGGTTTTCTGGATATTGATCTGATGTTGGTTTCGGCCTTCGGGGTTAATATTTGGGGAATTATTCTCTTGATTAATTTACGGTTAGTGACTGATGAATTGGAATGAGGCGTATGTTGTGTTTGTGTAACACTTATTTAAAATATACGCGAGTTATTCGGAAAGACCGGGTTTATCCCATTCTGAATAACTGATACGACGATAAGTCGAAGATGAAGACGATGGTCGAAGACCGGAGGTCTTCACGTCGTTTGGGTAATTACTGATGATCTTGATTGGGCTGTACACCCAAGAAGATGGAAACAGTTGGTGATCGTCCAGACGTACTTGGAGATCGATGGATATGCGGGGTACTAGGTGCCCCCGGTTTCGTTCAGACCCAGAACGGACTTGTAAATGGACTGTGTGTCTGACATTGGATTTTAGTCCGTGTGGTTGATCTCTATTAAATATATATCTGTTTGGCGGCGGAGAATTTATTCTCTTGCTTAACGCCCTTCTCTGAGACGTACGAGCTCAGGGGTTATATATTGATGGATATCAAACGCATGGAGTGAATTGCCTGTGTGGCACGCCTAAGTGGCAATTGATCGAGGCTTCTGTTGAAAAGCAAAGTCTTGTGGTGATGATCAAAGCACGGCCTTTGTGGCGTAGCTTTGTGTAACGTTTACTTCGCGAGTTTCACACCCCGGTTGTGAACCAAAAACGGGAGAGGACCTCAGGGAGGGCATGCGTTTCCTTCTAGCTAGGGTGGTGTCAGTGTCCTACTAGCCCTGACATTTATATACTTTTCACCTATGTGGTTGTTG
Source organism: Allium sativum (assembly GCA_030737875.1). Lineage (NCBI taxonomy): Eukaryota > Viridiplantae > Streptophyta > Magnoliopsida > Asparagales > Amaryllidaceae > Allium > Allium sativum. The sequence continues at coordinate 558,157,117 of CM060919.1, read as the reverse complement.
CTGTTGCGAGGCGCCTCGGTTTGATCGGACGATCCGGGTCCGATGGAGTCATTCGTTGGCTCATTTACGCCCCAAAGGGCGGGGAAACGTAGTGTTCAGGCATTTTAATCCACATCGGTGGACCGGCCCGGTCGCTCCAAGGGTCACTCGAGCTCTGATCCTGAGACATGGGCTAGATTGTCTCGAATCGGTTGAGGACTATCTTTTGCCTCGGTTCATAGATGGAAACCCAATTTCCAAATACGTGACATTTGCGGTTTTATTTGTAAACCTATATATGGTGACATAGTGGCATGGGACACTCATGTCGCCTATGATTGATACTTATGATTTGAAGTTGTTTTATACACTATACACTGATAATAGTATCAAATGATTTGTTTTAAACGTATCAAGCATTCTTTGGCTGTTATAAGGGAAAACCCTATCCCCCGGCTTGCGTTGCATTGTGTGATAGGACCTGGGTCTTATAACAGCTTCATTTTTCTTTATTTAGCATTGCGCTGTTTGTCTTATGCACTGGTATTCTTGGGAGGAAACCCGTTCCGTGTTATACGGCGTGGTCCCTTGATTTACCTAACTTTAAAAATAAAGATTAACTGTTTTAGTTCTCACACCAGTCACATGACTGACCTGGAGTTTATTGTTTTAACCTAAACTCTGGGTGCCCTTATTTTGACACGGGCAGCTAGTAGTTTTGGTTTTGCAGATTTATATTCACAGGATCCTGGTTTACAGCTGGAACGATATCCGGAAAGCTTTGTATCCGTATATATCTTCTAGTTGTGTATTGTATTATTTTCCGCTGCGATGTATTTAAATGTAATTTGAATCTCTGATATTTCTGTGTAATATTTATTCTTTTATACTCTGTATATTCTTGTAATCTGATGCATTGTTGTAATATACAATGAAATGTTCTTCTGTATGCATTCTGATTTGTCGTGTTCTCAAACGATAGGGCGTTTCGAACGGTCTGGGTCGGTTTAGCGACCGGTTCGGACCGAGCGAAATTCCTTGCCGTCACAGAAACGTCGTGCTCTCCCTGCAGTCACTATCCCGTTTTTGACTCATACCGAGGTGTGAGGCTCGCGAATTAACGCCATACACAAAGCTGCCCCACACGGGCCATGCTTTGATCATCAACCACAAGACTTTGCTTTTCAACAGAAGCCTTGATCATTTGCCACTCAGGCGTGCCACACAGGCAATTCACTCTATGCGACTGATGTCCATCGATATACAACCTCTGAGCTCATACGTCTCAGAGAAGGGCGTTAAGCAAGAGAATAAATTCTCCGCCGCCAAACAGATGTATATTTAATAGAGATCAATCAACACAGAATAAAATCCAATGTCAGACACACAGTCCATTTGCAAGTTCGTTCTGGGTCTGAACGAAACCGGAGGGACTTTCCTCGCATATCCATCGATCTCCAAGAACGTCTAGACGATCATGAACTAATTCCCTCATCTTGGGTGTACAGCCCAATCAAGATCATTAGTAATTACCCAAATGATGTGAAGACTTCCGGTCTTCAACCACCGTCTTCATCTTCGACATATCGTCGAATCGGTTATTCAGAATGGGTATAACCTGGCCTTTCCGAATAACCCGCATATATAATAAACAAATGTTACAAAAACACAACATACGCCTCATTCCAATTCAGAATATTCTTTTATTCGAATTTTCACATTCTTAGGGAAAGGTTCCCATTAATTTTATCAAAGATAAATTCTTCTAAATTTATTCCTTAATCTTCCTTTGGATATCATTTCAAACCATATTATGGTTTTCCAGCCTAGTCGGGATTAGTGAACCACACCGAAGTAATTATTTATTTTATTTCCCAATCCCAACCTATTCATCCCATGAAGCAAAACTGGTAATACTCCATATCTAACACCACGGTGCTATCGGTAAAGTTAATTACCATTTCACGTTCAGTTCTAATTAAAGATTTAACTATCGCTTTCGAGCAAAACTGGTGATACTCCATTCTCGATCACTTTAATCTAATTAAAGATTCATTAAAACTCCACTTAGTTTTAATCTTCCTAAAAATCCATATCTTGTCTTTAACCGGGTTAAAGAACCAATGTCACCTAAAACTCGATTCATGATAAACCCAAAATCACATTCTGGTGTTAATCGGGTTAAAGAACAGGTGTTATTCAAAACACCGCTCACGATAAACCCCAAAAACCAATTCAAATTCAATTCCAATTAAATACTAATTAACTGGACAATTTCACCAAATCTTAACTAAAAGATTTATTCTTTTCTAAACTGGGTTCAAGAACAGTGTTATTTAAGACACCATTCACGACGAACCCAAAATCCCATTTGATATTAAATACAAGGCTCCGAATAGAAAATAAACCGACTTATATTCAATATCAAATTCTGAAACCAACAAATATCGAATTGGAAATAACGATATAAAATATATCTTTCAAATTTCCACAACCATATATGTATAATCACGAAATCCAACAACGAAATATTCCGAAAATAATTTCGATTCAAATCTATTCCAATTCAATTATTGGAAATTCTGATCATTTTTAAAACCACTTTCAAATTCAATTTATTTATTTCAAAAATAAATTGATTTTAATTCTAGTTCAAAACTAGTTCATTTCGACAAAAATCTATTTTTATCTTTTCAAATATGGAGTTTTTCATCCTAATTCTTTCCAAATCATTTATTATGATTTTACACAAATTATTAACATTTTTAATAATTTTATCAAGGCCCGTACAGTCGATTTTCAATAAATGCCACCGAACTGCAATTACAGTGACCTTTTCCAAATTTGATTTGGACATAATTCCAAATCCAACCATTAGATTTCAAATTTCTAATATTCATCGGAAAGATCTTTTCGATACGAACCCAACGGTTCTGGTTTTAAGAGAATCCGACGGTCGGATCTCCTGCGACGTCAATTCGAAGTCAATGGTCGAAATTCGCGAACTACCGCGGCGCGGCGCGTTCTATTCAGGCCAATATGTATATAAAATATATATTATATATATTTCATCGATTTCCTTTTAAAACGTATTTGATAAATCGTTTTAAATTCGTTTTCGAAACGATTTCAACTTCATATTCAATTTCAAATCAAAATTGAATATTCCACATCATTACTATATAAATGATAATATTTTCAAAACGTTATATTTTGAAATCCCTTCCTTTTCTATATTCATTATAAAAACGAATATAATAGATATAAATATCGTTCGCGTCAAAATGGCACATCTCTAATCAACACGACTTTATATATTTCAATAACTTTGTTATTCTATTCAACAAATGAATATTTATTCTATTCAACACATGAATCTATATTTCTTTCAACACATGATATTCTCAACACATGAGTATCGTCAACACATGACTATTTCTATTATTTAATATATTTTATAAAATTATGATAAAGATGTAAATTTTATTGTTAAAATATTTTACTCAACACATGATAAGTTTCAATACATGAATATTCTCAACACATGAGCATCGTCAACACACGACTATTTATTCTATTCAACACATGAATCTCCTTTACTCTATTCAACACATGAATATATATTTTATAATATTCTTTATTTTCCCGATTGGAATGAGGCCCAATCAATTACCATATAATGTTAATTATATGGTTTCCATACAACACATGTATATAAATAGCAACGATAAATAATCAACCATCATCCAAAGTGCACCACACAACTGCATAAGCATTAAATATAAATTATTAACGCTTACACAGTCTGTCGACCAATCGATCGACATACTATTAAATAATTGGGATTAGTGTACGCCAAATCTCGTCCCAACACCCGTGTGGGGTTTCAATCCACAAACACTGAATATTATTTGTGCAGTTGGGCGATGTGTAAAATTTATCGTCCCAATCAATATCCTTCAAATAGGTGTACATAAACAAATCGTCCGGTTTGTAAATGGATATTTATTTGTTCACATTCACTATATTCATATTCACGTTAAAAACTATATTTTTAACGATAATTAATTTATTTCAACACATGAATATTCTTTTATCAATTTCATATCAATATCACAAACAAACTTCACAACACAACAAACAAGCATACAAGCCGTCCATGGTCTGTGGACGACGGGTGTCGGGTGCTGCTAAGCACCGTCTGCATCTTAGTATATATTTTAACTAGAAAAAAAGATTTAAAGTGAGAAGTTCTCACCGACTAGCTAAACCAAACGCCATGACTCTTCATATGTAGGAATCTATCGTTCTTCCAAAGCAGTCTGTTTCACGAAGTATATGTTAAAAATTATATTTTAAAATGCTACTTCCTATATCAAGATTATATTTTTATATCGCTCTTCTTCTAAGAAAGTTTATATTTTTATAATGTCACTCATATAAAAATCACATTTTTATATTCTCTAGTATATAAAAATCATGTTTTTAATTCGCTACATATATAAAAATCACATTTTTATATTCTCATATCTTCACCTATAAAAATCTTCATTTTATTTCAACTACCTCATATGAAGAATTAACCAAAAAAATGCTTTAAATAAATAATAAAAATACTTACAAGGGTGGGAAGAAAATTCAGATTTGAAAAATGAGGGGAGGGGGTTTTTGTTGTTGTCGTCTGAAGGGAGGCGCTCGCTGGTGGTCTGGCGCACGTCGGGAGGGGGGGCTCAACGAGAGGAGGACGGAAAAGGAGAAAAGGGGCGGAGCTGAGGGGGGTTTCGCGGGTTTCGAGGAGGGAGAGGTTGGAGGAGGAGGAAGAGCGAGAGGGGAGGAAGAAGAGGGGGAGTTCGCCAGCGGCGCTTGGCGCGAGAGGGAGGGGGCGGTGCTGGCGGCGCGCGGCCAGGCGCGGTGAACGATGGATGTCGAGGGGTTTTTTTTTCTTTTTTGATTTCGATCTGAGTTGTGAGGGGAAAGAGAATAAAGGTTGAGGGCTTATATAAAAAAAATATTTTTTATTATTAAATTAATTCAAAAAGCAACTTTTTATTTCGACTTCGAAATCGAACTCACTGACTGTCGTCCATAGCTAATTACCCCCATTCCGAACACAATGGGATATGTATCGTAGGCTGATTCGACCATTTCGATCTGTTTCCGTCAAAATAAAAATATAAATCTACATATTGAATTTGAATGCGCATTTCAATTTATTGGGGCCACATACGAACTCTAAAAATTCCCGAAAAATATTTTCTACCTTCGTATTGATGATACAGTCCTAACAAAACTAATTTCGTCAAATTCTGAGACCGTTTGAAAAATGGCCATTTTCTAGTTGATTAAAATCAACTAAAATTGGTCAAATGCATTTTCCTTTGCCACACTCACATACTAATTCGAAAAATTACGAATTTTGAAACCTAGCAATAACTAGACACCACGGATCCAACAAAAGTGGTTTCGTCGAAAACCGAGGTCGTTTGCAAAATTTCCATTTTTAAGGGCCAAAATTCCATAGTGACTATTCTGAAATTTCAACTGGGCATAACTTTTTATCCCCGCTATGAAATTTCAATTTTTCGGATTCGTTGGAAAGATATTCTCAATTAGATTCAAATATTTTTGGGTTCACTAAAATCCGGTTTATTTTGCACCTGGTACATTCATTTGAAATTTGAAATTGAATATTCGAACTACCGTGCCATTTTCAATTCCTTTTATCATTATAAATAATTATTTATATTCTAACGACAATCTATATAAATATATACGTTCGAATTCTATTCAAAATAAATTTCTCGTCGTTATTATTTAAAATAATTCATTTTAAATAATCAAAATTCATCAAAATTGCCAAAATAAAATTTTTAAATTCGCTCGGATTTCAGGGCTATTACAATCTCCCCCACTTAAAACTTTTCGTCCCCGAAAAGGAACGAAGCCGAAATTTGTTTAACTAATTAACTCAACTTTCCCTATTTTCATTACGGCTTAAGTTCTTCAACTTTCCAATTTCTAAGAACTTTTCAAATTTTTCAAAAATTTGGCTAACACCCTAAATTTTCGAAAAATTTCGCCATAACCTCCCCTGCACCGGGGACTTCGGGATATTTCAAATAGCCTCCCATGGCCCTCATCAATCCAAAAAGAAAAAGAAACAGCTAAGCAGCTCATAAAATCATCAAATCCCAATAAATTTGTAAACATGTACCTATTTATCGGGCAAACAATTCTATTCCTCTTCTATAGCCTCCTTGCTATGACCTGTTCAATGTAAGTACGTGTACATGCATGCATATGCGATAAATTTTCAATACAACTCACTATTTGATTCAATTTGGCTAAATGGTTCAAATTTTAATTAATCAACCAATAATCAAACAACACAATCAGCAATAAATTAGTTGATTAACGTTTCAAATTCATAACTTGATATACAGTCAAAAATCATATTTTTGATGCCAAATCACAACAAATAACCCTATGTAAGTTTTGGTTCTCACACCAGTCAATGGAAATATATTGAAATCCCACTTTCGAAACACGAAAATAAATGCTGATGACGATGCACCATCATCAGGATTATCCTCGGGTGACTAGAGTGTGATTATATATCTACCCAGTATAACAAAATTTCGAATCCCCATGGATCAGACGTATATGCAAAATCTTTATATACTGGATTGTCCAAATTCAATATAAAATAAATAATCAAATACGAATAATTGATTTAAATTTTCAAAACAAAAATTGTTTTCAATTTTATTTTAAAAACATCACTCTTCACACTCGTTCTAGGATACTACTAATCCTATCTCTAACGAGTCATTCCCATTGGATATTACTAATCCAATTTCTGATGAATCCTTTCGTTTGGTTCTAACGTGTCTTGTTCTCTGAGCTTTGTAAACCAAAGCTTTGATACCAAATGTAAGGACCCGTATCTTCCCCTGTAAGGAAAGCCCGGATACTTCGAGAACAACACACAAAAGAACGCAGACATAAGAACATTTCATTGTTTATTACAACAATTCCATCAGAATACAAGAATATACAGAGTATGAATAAATATCATAGATTACAATAATTTACATAGCAGCGGAAAATAATACAAAACACAGCTAGAAGTAATACACGGAAATAGAACTTTCCGAGTATCATTCCAGCTGTAAATCAGGATTCTATGAATATAAATCTGCAAAACCAAAACTACTAGCCGCCCGTGTCGAAAATAAGGGCACCCAGAGTTTAGGTTAAAATAATAAACTCCAGATTGGTCATATGACTGGTGTGAGAACTAAAACAGTTATTAATCTTTATTTTTAAAGTTAGGTAAATCGAGGGACCACGCCGTATAACAAGGAACAGGTTTTTACCCCAAGAATACCAATGCACAAAACAACATCGCAATGCTAAATAAAGAAGAATGAAGCTATTATAAGACCCAGGTCCCATCGCACAATGCAACGCAAGCAGGAGGATAGGGTTTTTACCTTATAATAGCCAAAAATGCTTGGTACATGAAATTTCATATTTTATTATTACTATAAGTGAATAAAACAACTTCAATCATAATGTATAAATCATAGACGACATAAGTGACCCACACCACTATGTCGTCGTACTAGGCTCTATAAATAAAACCGAAACATCACGTATTGGAAATTGGATTCCATCGTGAGTCGAGGCAAGGGGCAAGCTCCTCTACGTTCGAGATACTCTAGCAAATGTCTCAGGACCACACACAGCGATCCTTGGATTTTCAGGGCCGGTCCTCTCTTACTTTTGAGGATTAGTTATTCCTGAGCACACGTTTCCCGGTCCTATAGGACCTATATATAATGGTCTGTACGTCGGCTCACATAGTGCCAGTTATCGACCATATATTCGAGGCGCCTCGCATTCCAACAACCACACAGGTGAAAAGTATATAAATGTCAGCCAGTTTATGCACTGACACCACCACTAGCTAGAAAGAAACGTCATGCTCCTCTGCAGTCACTATCCCGTTTTTGACTCATACCGAGGTGTGAGGCTCGCGAATTAATGCCATACACAAAGCTGCGCCACACAGGCCATGCTTTGATCATCAACCACAAGACTTTGCTTTTCAACAGAAGCCTTGATCATTTGCCACTCAGGCGTGCCACACAGGCAATTCACTATATGCGACTGATGTCCATCGGTATACAACCTCTGAGCTCGTACGTCTCCTTAAAGGGCGTTAAGCAAGAGAATAAATTCTCCGCTGCCAAACAGATGTATATTTAATAGAGATCAATCAACACAGAATAAAATCCAATGTCAGACACACAGTCCATTTACAAGTTCGTTCTGCGTCTGAACGAAACCGGAGGCACTTTCCTCGCATATCCATCGATCTCCAAGTACGTCTGGACGATCACCAACTGGTTCCCTCATCTTGGGTGTACAACCCAATCAAGATCATCAGTAATCACCCAAACGATGTGAAGACTTCCGGTCTTCAACCACCGTCATCATCTTCGACATATCGTCGAATCGGTTATTCAGAATGGGTATAACCCGGCCTTTCCGAATAACCCGCGTATATATTAAACAAATGTTACACAAACACAACATACGCCTCATTCCAATTCATAATATTCTTTTATTCAAATTTTCACATTCTTAGGGAAAGGTTCCCATTAATTTTATCAAAGATAAATTTTTCTAAATTTATTCTTTAATCTTCCTTTGGATATCATTTCAAACCATATTATGGTTTTCCAGCCTAGTCGGGATTTGCGAACCACACTGAAGTAATTATTTATTTTATTTCCCAATCCCAACTTATTCATCCCATGAAGCAAAACTCGTAATACTCCATATCTAACACCATGGTGCTATCGGTAAAGTTAATTACCATTTCACGTTCAAATCTAATTAAAGATTTAACAATCGCTTTGGAGAAAAACTGGTGGTACTCCATTCTCGATCACTTTAATCTAATTAAAGATTCATTAAAACTCCACTTAGTTTTAATCTTTCCAAAAATCAGTATCCTGTCTTCAACCAGGTTAAAGAACCAATGTCACCTAAAACACGATTCACGATAAACCCAAAATCACATTCTGTTGTTAATCGGGTTAAAGAACAGGTGTTATTCAAAACACCGCTCACGATAAACCCCAAAAACCAATTCAAATTCAATTCCAATTAAATACTAATTAACTGGACAATTTCACCAAATCTTAGTTAAAAGATTTATTCTTTTCTAAACTGGTTTCAAGAACAGTGTTATTTAAGACATCATTCACGACGAACCCAAAATCCCGTTTGATATTAAATACAAGGCTCTAAATAGAAAATATACCAGCTTATACTCAATATCAAATTCTGAAACCAACAAATATCGTATTGAAAATAATGATATAAAATATATCTTTCAAAATTCCACAACCATATATATATAATCACGAAATCCAACACCGAAATATTCCGAAGATGATTTCGATTCAAATCCATTCCAATTCAATTATTGGAAATCTGATTATTTTTAAAACCACTTTCAAATTCAATTTATTTATTTCAAAAATGAATTGATTTTAATTCTAGTTCAAAACTAGTTCATTTCGATAAAAATCTATTTTTATCTTTTCAAATAAGGAGTTTTTCATCACAATTCTTTCCAAATCATTTATTATGATTTTACACAAATTATTAACATTTTTGATAATTTTATCAAGGCCCGTACAGTCGGTTTTCAATAACTGCCACCGAACTGCACTTACAATGACCTTTTCCAAATTTGATTTGGACATAATTCCAAATCCAACCATTAGATTTCAAATTTCTAATATTCATCGGAAAGATCTTTTCGATACGAACCCAACGGTTCTGGTTTTAAAAGAATCCGACGGTCGGATCTCCCGCGACGTCAATTCGAAGTCAATGGTCGAAATTCGCGAACTGCGGCGGCGCGGCGCGTTCTATTCACGCCTATATATATAATATATATATTATATATATTTCGTCGATTTCCTTTTAAAACGTATTTGATAAATCGTTTTAAATTCGTTTTCGAAACGATTTCAACTTCATATTCCATTTCAAATCAAAATTGAATATTCCACATCATTACTATATAAATGAAAATATTTTCAAAACGTTATATTTTGAAATCCCTTCCTTTTCTATATTCATTATAAAAACGAATATAATCGATATAAATATCGTTCGCGTCAAAATGGCGCATCTCTAATCAACACGACTTTATATATTTCAATAACTTTGTTATTCTATTCAACAAATGAATATTTATTCTATTCAACACATGAATCTATATTTCTTTCAACACATGAATATTCTCAACACATGAGTATCGTCAACACATGACTATTTCTATTATTTAATATATTTTATAAAATTATGATAAAGATGTAAATTTTATTGTTAAAATATTTTACTCAACACCTGATAAGTTTCAATACATGAATATTCTCAACACATGAGCATCGTCAACACATGACTATTTATTCTATTCAACACATGAATCTCCTTTATTCTATTCAACACATGAATATATATTTTATAATATTCTTTATTTTCCCGATTGGAATGAGGCCCAATCAATTACCATATAATGTTAATTATATGGTTTCCATACAACACATGTATATAAATAGCAACGATAAATAATCAACCATCATCCAAAGTGCACCACACAACTGCATAAGCATTAAATATAAATTATTAACGCTTACACAGTCTATCGACCAATCGATCGACATACTATTAAATAATTGGGATTAGTGTACGCCAAATCTCACCCCAACACCCGTGTGGGGTTTCAATCCACAAACACAGAATATTATTTGTGCAGTTGGGCGATGTGTAAAATTTATCGTCCCAATCAATATCCTTCAAATAGGTGTACATAAACAAACCGTCCGGTTTGTAAATGAATATTTATTTATTCACATTCACTATATTCATATTCACGTTAAAAACTATATTTTTAACGATAATTAATTTATTTCAACACATTAATATTCTTTTATCAATTTCATATCAATATCACAAACAAACTTCACAACACAACAAACAAGCATACAAGCCATCCATGGTCTGTGGACGACGGGTGTCGGGTGCTGCTAAGCACCGTCTGCATCCTAGTATATATTTTAACTAGAAAACAAGATTTAAAGTGAGAAGTTCTCACCAACTAGCTAAACCATACGCCACGACTCTTCATATGTAGGAAACTTCATCATTCTTTCAACGCAGTCTGTTTCACGAAGTATATGTTAAAAATTATATTTTAACAACGCTACTTCCTATATCAAGATTATATTTTTATATTGCTCTTCTTCTAATAAAGATTATATTTTTATAACGCCACTCATATAAAAATCACATTTTTATATTCTCTAGTATATAAAAATCATATTTTTAATTCGCTACCTATATAAAAATCACATTTTTATATTCTCTAGTATATAAAAATCATATTTTTATTATCCTACTTATATATAAATTATATTTTTAACTTCCTACTTATATAAAAAAATATTATTACTTCCTACTTATATAAAAAATTATATTTTTAACTTCATTAAAAATCACTTCTTTTTGTTTTCAAAAATCACTTCTATTCATTTTCAAAAATCACTCCTTCCTTTGATTAAAAATCCCTTCTTCTTTATATGACCATCCTATAAAGATTATATTTTTATAATAATGTTCTTTATATTAAGAACCTTACATTTTATGTTTATAAAAATCTAATTTTTAATATGATAAAAATATAATCTTTTTAATTCTAAAAATCATAGCTTTTCATATTCTAACCTCAAAGCTTTTCTTATTCAAAAATCAAAGCTTCCTATGACGAAAATCTAAACTCCTTACTATTAAAAATTGTATTTTTATCATCCTAAAGACCATATATTTTTACAAAGAAAACAATAACAAAATCAAAGTAGCAACATTAAAAATCTCGCCTTTTCAACATTAAAAATCTCGCCTTTTCGACATTAAAAATCTAAACTTAACGATAAATAAAAACCTATACTTTCTCATATCTTCACCTATAAAAATCTTCATTTTATTTCAACTACCTCATATGAAGAATTAACTTAAAAAAAACAATGCTTTAAATAAATAATAAAAATACTTACAAGGGAGGGAAGAAAATTCGAATTTGAAAAATGAGGGGAGGGGTTTTTTGTTGTTGTCGTCTGAAGGGAGGCGCATGCTGATGGTCTGGCGCACGTCGGGGGGGGGGGGGGTGCTCGACGAGAGGAGGACGGAAAAGGAGAAGGGGGGCGGAGCTGAGGGGGGTTTCGAGGAGGGAGAGGTTGGAGGAGGAGGAAGAAGAGGGGGGAGTTCGCCAGCGGCGCCTAGAGCGAGAGGGAGGGGGCGTCGCGTGGTGAACGATGGACGTCGAGTTTTTTTTTCTTTTTTGATTTCGATCTGAGTTGTGAGGGGAAAGAGAATAAAGGCTGAGGGCTTATATAAAAATATATATTATTATTATTAAATTAATTCAAAAAGCAACTTTTTATTTCGACTTCGAAATCGAACTCACCAACTGTCGTCCATAGCTAATTACCTTCATTCCAAACACAATGGGGTATGTATCGTATGCTGATTAGACCATTTCGATCAGTTTCCGTCAAAATCAAAATATAAATCTATATATTGAATTTGAATGCGCATTTCAATTTACCGAGGCCACATACGAACTCTAAAAATTCCCGAAAAATATTTTCTACCTTCGTATTGACGATACATTCCTAACAAAACTAATTTCGTCAAATTCTGAGACTGTTTGAAAAATGGCCTTTTTCCAGTCGATTAAAATCAACTAAAATTGGTCAAACGCGTTTTCCTTTGCCACGCTCACATACTGATTCGAAAAATTACGAATTTTGAAACCCAGCAATAACTAGACACCACGGATCCAACAAAAGTGGTTTCGTCGAAAACCGAGGTCGTTTGCAAAATTTCCATTTTTAAGGGCCAGAATTCCATAGCGATTATTCTGAAATTTCAACTGGGCATAACTTTTTATCCGCTCTATGAAATTTCAATTTTTCAGATTTGTTGGAAAGATATTCTCAATTAGATTCAAATATTTTTGGTTTCACTAAAATTCGGTTTATTTTTCACCCGGTACATTCATTTGAAATTTGAAATCGAATTTTCGAACTACCGCGACATTTTCAATTCCTTTTATCATTATAAATAATTATTTATATTCTAACGACAATCTATATAAATATATACGTTCGAATTCTATTCAGAATAAATTTCTCGTTGTTATTATTTAAAATAATTCATTTTATATAATCAAAATTGCCAAAATAAAATTTTTAAATTGGCTTGGATTTCCGGGCTATTACATAAAATTTGTTAAAATCCAACAGTTAAATTTTGAGAAATGTAGAAATGTGCAATTCAAATCTGAAGAAAAACAGAGCCAGGGCCGCGTAATGACCTAAAGCGTCGTTTAATTAAAACAGACTATTTTTATATAAATAAAAATGGCGATAAATCGTTATAAAATATTATAAACGATGTGGATTGGAAATAAACCGATTTTACTTGGTTTATTGAATATTCCGATGGTTAGATGTATTTGACATGAAATTATTATGTTGAATTGAAACGTGAATGTCAAATGGTTTAACCATGAAAAGAATTGATTTGAATTCTATGTATACGCAAATTATTTGAAAAGGCCAAGAATATTCTCATTTCAAATAATTGATCGATGATTAAAATTCGATGATATGAAGACAGTGCAAGATCGGTGATCTTCACATCGAATGGATTACTACTGATGCCCTGGATCGGTTAGCTCTCAGGAGGGGTTACAATGGTAGCGGTCCGGATGTATTTGTCAATTGTTCGGATGTGTGAGGGCCTCTTTCCTGTATTGGACATATGGGACGAGGAATAAGGTGCCTACGGTTTCATTTAGACCCAGAACGAATTATTAAATGGATGTGTGTATGACATTAGATTTTATTCTGTGCTGATTGATTTCTATTAAATATATATCTGTTTGGTGGCGGAGAATTTATTCTCCTGCTTAACACCCTTCTCTAAGACATACGAGCTTAGAGGTTATATATCGATAGACATCAGTCGCATGGCGTGGAATGTCAATGTGGCATGCTGAGATGCAAGTGATCAAGGCTTTTGTTGAAAAGCAAAGCCTTGTGGTTGATGATCAAAGCACAGCTTTAAATAGCGTAGCTTTGTGTATAGCGTTAATTCGCGAGCCTCACACCCCGGTATGAACCAGAAACGGGAGAGGACTGCAGGGAGAACATGCGTTTCTTTTTAGCTAGGAGTGGTGTCATGGTTTAGAGCCTAGACATTTTTACTTATGTGGATGATGGAAAGCGAGTCCCCTCGGATATATCGGTCACTATGGGGCCGATGGGTGGTATGGTCGTACTGACCAGGTTTACGCCCCTTAGGGCGGGGAAACGTATTGTTTAGGGAATATTAATCCACTTAGTGTGGACCAGCCCTAAAATTCCATGGTGCATTTGCGGCTGTATTCTGAGATATGGTAGGCTAGATTGTCTCGAATTCGGTAAGGAGGATCCCTTACCTTGGTTCATGATGGAAATCCAACTTCCGATACGACATTGTGCAGTTTTGATTGTAAAACTAGTATGGCGACATTGTAGGATGGGGGTATTATGCTGTTTACGATTGATATTATGATGGAAATTGCTTTTGAAACATATATACACTTATAATAATATTAGATGATTTTGTTTTATACGTATCAAGCATATTTTGACCGTTATAAGGTAAAACCCTATCCTCCGGTTTGCGTTGCATTGTATGATGAGACTTGAGTCTTACAATGGCTTCATTTTTCTAAAATGCATTGCGTTGTTTAATGATTTAATTTATTTCATGCACTGGCAATCCAATGGAGTAAACCCGTTTCGCGTTAGCGGCGTTGTCCTGTAATTGGCTTTATTATTGAATAAGTTAAGTAGATTTCTCATACCAGCCCCATGACTGACTCGTAGTTTGTTTCACTATGCAAACTCAGGTGCCCCGATTTTCTACACGGTCAGCCTTATATTTAGGTTTTAGCAGGCTCATTCTGGATAGCTATGGAGCTGAGGGTGGATTCTATCATTTCTATTATGCTATTCCGACTTCATTATGTATATTATGTTTGATTCCGCTGCAGACATTTTATATTAGGCTGAAACTGTAATCTGTACTAAGTATGATCCTGTTATGTTGTGTAACTCTGATGATTATATTATTCCCAGTGTATTTTGGTGTACATTATCTGGAGTAATGATTTATTTATGTTCTGCTGTTATTGTTTATGTGTTATATTACAATGATTATCCTTGCTTTCACGGCATGGGGGTTTGGGGTCATCATAGTTAGTTTGTGTGATGTAGGTTTCCTGATATGAGTGGTTCAGATTTTAATTGATTAAATCCGACGGACCAGACTTTCTTGCACACCTATAAATAAACTAGCACGACCTATGTTCAAATTCATATTTTCTGAGATGCTGCCGAGGCTTTGTCATACTTCTTCCTCTCCAAATCTCTTCAAAAAAATAGAATATTAGTCTAAGAAAATTCTTATTCAAGATTTGAAGATAAAAGAATGTAAATCTACAGCATAGGTGTACAGATTTCTGATCAACGTGAGGTAAGTTCTTGAATCTTATTTATTTAGGTTTCTCTTCCTTTTTCCCTCTTCTTTTCGTATTAGATTTGTAAATCCGTGGTTGTTTAATATTAGATTCAGTTTGGGAGGCCACGGAACAACAAATCTGGATCAGATTCATGGATTAGAAAGTTGCTAGGTGAGTGGATTCAAATTATACCTTTTTAAATAATGGTATATTTACCGGTTACATTCCCCGTCACTCTTAACATGTTAAATAACTATAAGCTGTGATAATTGCGGTATAATCCATTCTCAGTTATGTTAAAAATATTACTGTTATATAGATCTATTCTATGAATCCGTTAATTAGATAAAAATTACTATAATACTGAATTTGTGAGATTTTGTAGAAAATATGGTTAATGACATATGGATAATGTAAATCAAACTACAGTGAAATTGGGAATAATTATGGTAATTGAGAATAAATCTGTGTAGAATATGTTGAGAACATTTCTGTTGTAAAAAGCCTATTTCCATTAATCATCCGTCTGAATTGGGAATTTCTGTAAACATTATAGTTATGGAATTTACAATAAACATGAATATTACTACAACAAATTCTACTTTAAGTTGCATTATACGGTTGCGTTTGAACAGTGCATGTAACTATTTCACGGAACCACTAAAATTATTGCGTTTGCAGATATTAATACATGGGATTTTTTTTGGGTTCCCGCTTACCATCTTATCTAATTTTCTTTCCTACTTACCGCCAAAAAAAATAACCCTAAAATTTATCTTAACTCCATCTCCTATCCTCTTCTCAAATCCCTAAAATAGGACCCTAACATTAATCTTGTTGCATCAGATTGGAATTTTGGTTATGCTTGTTAATGGACCTAGGGTTGTGGGAGTTTGAGGATGTTGGAGTAGTGGAGAAATTTTGTCATAGGAAGCCAGGCCAATAGCCAAAACCGCCATAGCCGCCAGCTTCCGTATCATGACCTTTCTTAAATCAATGTAAGTACCATTTTGCTTGATCAATTTTCTGAAATCCGACCTTTAAATATGAAACAAAGTGACTCATTTTCGTAAGAACCATCCAAAAGCAAAAGAGAGAACAATCCTTTTTATTTAATCGATGTTCTTAAATCTAACATATCTTTCAAATCTATGTAAGAACCATTTTCTGTTCTTTTACAGCTAGCACTCTTGGTATTTTGGTTATTTTAGGCAACTAATCCTGCAATTTGTCATGGCTTCTTTTTCTTCATTTGAATATGGCGTTTTATCCTTTTTTGTTTTTAGGCCAATCAGAGGCGTGCGTGAAATCCTCCTTGTCGATTTAGTAGATTAGGATTTCTAAGGGAATTTCAAAGGATATAGCTTAATACGGTAACTCATATATGATCACATATAGGTTTTTTACATTTATTTTTGTACATTAATTGCAAGCTTATCCCTTTTTGTTTGAATCAATGTGACGACAATGAATTTTTATATTCTAAATCATACATTTGAAAATAATTTGGCATTATAAACATCAAATTGAGTTCATTGGTGTTAGTCATGGTAAATTTAGTTGTATTAGTTAAGCTTCTTAATACTTTCATGCACATCGACTTTATTTTATCCAAATGCGGGTAATTTTTCTATCCAAGATGCAGTTCAGAAATATGGAATGTTCTTTTTTTCAACTGTTTGTACTACTTTTGAGCTGCAGCAGACTAAATTCTACTTTTTTTGTGTGTGTATGTGTGTGTGAGCAAGAGAGAGATCTTCAATCCATTGTTTAAATGTGGATGATGAAAATGGAACACAACAATGTCAATGTTGGTATGACAAGACTAAATAACTTTCTTAACACTTAGTGAAACTTTATCGAGTAAGTACATATACTACATTTGAAATTGTTAAGTATGACTCCCTACTCTATTTTCTACATTGAATGGATTATTGTTAAATGTGAAATAAAAGGGTCTAAATGTGCAACATAAATATCAAAGGCTAAACTTACTAAATGAAATTCAGGTTTATAAACATAAGTAGCATTAAGCGTTAAACCATCCTACCTTATTCTATATATAGTTCCATCTATACTCATTACTTTGTGTTGCATGTGCATGCAAAGATTCTTAGAATTGTCAAATGCTCAGGAGAAGTTTTTTAATTTGCTTGTACCCGAGAAGTAAGCAAAGATTTGTAACTTTTAGGCTTGTATTTTATTCAAAAAATTTCTGGATAAACATGTGTTCCTAATAAATGGCCAGATGCATGATTGTTTCAAGCTAAACAACTGCAATTTAGAAGTTCCACTTTAAGGATGATTATGAGATGTTGTCTTTGGATGACAATAATCATCAACATGGTGATTTTTCCCAAAGTAAATCAATAACTTGACATGATGTCATAATTATGAGAAGATTTCCAATAATCATTTTGAGCAACTTTAGTGCACTTAACATAATGAGAAGTAATTAAAGGATCGCGATTGCATACTATTTACCTTGTTTTTCACTAAGAAAGTGTTAGACTGAAATCATATAGATATCTCAATTTACGTTTGTTAATATCATGCGTAAATGAATATGGTATCCTTCTATCTCTATGTTCCACTTAGGTACAGATACTACTATTTATTAATAAATCCTAAGAAATGGTAATTTGCACAATGAAAATATATGATTTATAATATCTTCCAATGGATATTAAATATCACTTTATAGCAAAATATAACATATGCGATAAACAATAATAGTTGTAAATGTACAAGGCTTAGGGCATCTTCAACCCTTAATTAATTTTTAATGTAATGTCAAGCCACATCAGCAATTAGAAAATGTCTTTTAAAATACTTTCTTCAATGGTCTTGTAATTTATAATTATAAGAAGACATTGTGATAAACAATAATAGTTTTCGACATTGTACTTCACATTCCACAATGTGAAGTGTTAACCATAAACAATTATCAGTAAACAATATAAATAACTTCCATTATTTATGAATGATAGAGTGACACCTAATATAAAAATGTTCATTTTTGAAATTTGCATTGGAGAGAAGTTGTAAATATCAATGTCATGTATGCAAACAATGAACTAACATTGTCTATAACTAATTGACACATAAGCTTTACATTACATTATTTGTGAAATGAATTGGAGGTGCTCTTTGTAGACTAAAGATTCCCAAGCCCAGGGAATACGAGAGAAATTCCCTTTAAACTGCTACATTATCAAAATGTTACTTCTGTGTTGGTGAGTGTTCTATTCCACAAGGTTGGTCGATGAAAGTTATTGACATATTAATTTGTAACTGAGTACGTAGCGGCATGATGAACATTCAATTTGTATGTGACGTACATAAATATATAAAATGAAGATGCTTTACATATATATATATACACACACACACATACATACACACACACATACATACATATATCTATATATATATATATCTATACTATATTATAAAAGATGAGTATCAAATGTTGCATTCTCCATCACTTTGGCTTATTTGAAGCTGAAGCGTCTGGTTTGCTCCTGTATGGAAGCCTTCTTAAATTCCGAACATCGATTTCTACCTCTCCTCTAATACCCGTCGCATACCTCTACATCTTCAGATCTATGCATCCTTGCATGCCCCTTTCTTCTTTTTCACTTTCCACGCGATGATCCCCTCATCACTTGCATGTTCTCAACTTTATTCCTCCAATAGTTGGTTTTTATTATCGATAACATATCCCGACTACCACAGAAGCAATTCATGGTTTTCTTGCTCTTAGGATTGAAAACTGTCTGGCGCTCAATTACCATACTATTTTCGATAAAATCCTGTTTGATGATGGCCGGGGTTTTATCTAAGGATTCCGATGACGTACGTATGATGCCATTTTTACTTTTATACATAGAATCATGCTTTTGTAATTTCTATTTACTGGCATGCTGGAAGTTTTTCCTAATTCCTTTAATGTTTTATGGATGTAGCTAACCTATTTGTTGAATTTCCACTAAAGTGTTGCCAAACTTCTCTTCTGATGAGTCGTTGACCTAAACTTTTATGTGTAGTGTCTTTTTTTTTGTTAGTAATAAGGGATCAACAACTTTTGATAACTTATTTACCTAATTTTTTTGCAAACTGACTATTTCTTTTGTTAGTAAGAAGACTAGGCAATGCCTACTGCTTGAGATCTTTACTTATATTAATCCACTCCAACTGTAATGGACCGATATAGATAATTTATATAGTGATGGCATAGTTAATTACACTTTCATATAAACACAGAGTGCACTATGTCTGTTACTACATAAAATCAGTTCTGTTATAGGTCCAAAATTACATTATGTTAGTTCCAATTTATTCTATTGCAGATTCCTACCTGCCACTAATCACGTTTGCCTCGACTGCAGTATTGCTTGATCTTCAGCGTCATTGGGTGCTTCACTCTTTGCTTAAGGAAGACACTCATGTCTATTCAAGTATTATGCTTAACTCATGACATCGTAAGTTACTTCTAATTGCATTTCAATTCTAAATATACTCAGTTGAAAAATACTTCAACGACATCTACTCTACATAAATTCATTTTGTTAATTGAACATCCCTTAAAATTACAATGTGTGACTTGACAAATGAAAATTCACTTTTGCATACTTTTTTTTTCTCTGGACCAATTGGCAAAATTTTCAATTGCGATCTTTTCTGTTTGCGGATTTACTCGAACTACACTCTGAAGACATGGCCACACTGAGGACTTACGTGCTAACCAAAGACGTTTGTGTTAAGTTTTATCATGCTCAGTTGCATAAACACTTTATTTAATTTATATATTTTCTTAATGTCAAAATGAATATATTACTGCATCATTATTCACAATGCAAAACTTTCTGTGCTTTAGCTTTAACTGGTTTACATTGGTGCTGAGTATGGTGGTTAAATGTAAGCAAGTTTGGCTTATATCTTTCATTAATAGATATTCTCTTATCCTTTAATCATGTTACATATGTTAATTTATGGCACTTCAAGCAGTAGAATTTAATATTTGAGACTATAATCGACAAAAAAAACATAGTATCCAGATTATACATATTTATGTTTTGAGACCAGTAATTGATTATGGTAGTCATAACATGAAATTTTTGGTTTATCTATATTCCCATTGAATCTCTTTTTATTTACCTGTATAATACATTTGTTAGTTTTTATTTTTAATTTTTTTAACATTATGCTTTTGTTGCATATATGAAACTATAACTTATAAAATGTTTATGCTAAATATTACGAGGCTTCACTTGCTAGAGTTCATATTCCTGCTTCTCATAGAAAGGTAAATTTCAATTTACAGTTCAATTTGCATGTATGCAATGTTATTTCAAACATGTAATAAGGTGGCATCCAATTAAACATCCGTCGTTGTAAAAACTCAATAGTCATCTTTCATATGTGTGTTTCCTTTATCTTATATTCATTTATGAGATGTATACATATATTCAATATATCCTAAGTTTAGCTAATAACATCAGTAAGGTATATATTTGCACAAGTTCAGATCTGTTTCTGTAACGCACTTGATCAAGTTTTTGTTATATGATGCAACAAATATAATTTGTTGTTACATGCTAACTTAAATTCTACATTTATTATTTTTATAAGCCATAAAACATGTTATATCATATTGAGCAATTGGTTAGCTGCAGTCTTATCATATATCTTATAGCTATATGGGAAGTTTTAAAACTGAAGCTAATGTGGAGCTAACTGGTGATCTTTGGTTAAGATTTATTATAGTTTGATGATATATAACATAACATTATATTTTTACATATGTATTTTTGAATAGGAATGAGCAAAAAAGTCAGAATACGTACTAGACAAGTAAGGAAAATTTGATAGGAAGTTGGTTTGGAGTTGGAGGTGTTTTGTCAGAAAACTGATGGGAAGGATTTGAGCTGCAATGTAACAGTAAATATGATCATGCTCCAAGGGTCCAATACTACATCATGAATCAATCCTGAATTTTAAGGTAAGGTGAGTAGGAATAGGAAGATCTGATAAGTAAAGAAGTATATGCAACGGATGATGATGTTCCATACTTAACAATCAATTGGGCATCACCATCTGTTTATCTCTATCACCCTCATTTTATCTTTGCTAGAGATGTATCAACCTGCAAAACCACAACACAAACATTAATCACTAATGTAAGTTATTTCAGTTTATTTTATTATATGTTGCTCATAATGATACGTACATATTATTTTATATCCTTTTTTGTTGGTTTGAAACCTACAAAAATGCCTAATAAATGCATTGGCAAACTAGTTTTTCGGCATTGAACTTCTGAATTCAAATATCAAAATTTTGCTTTTTTAAATCTTATGGCCATATATAATTTATTACGAGTTTCTTCTTTTAATAATAAGAAATCTAACTGATATGTACCTAATTTGAATGAATATTATATATAGTCAGTCATCAAATGAAGATAACTACCTACATCTATTTGTGAATCCCACATCAGCTAACTGTAATCTAAATTAGTAGGTACGTAGGGGTTCTCATAAACTTTTATCAATAATAATATTACAACACATTTGATGTAGATGTTTCCACAATAGTTAAAAAAGTGTGGGTGCTATAATTTTTTCTTGATTAACTAGACAACCATGGTTATTACACATACCATCACTTTTATATATGCAAGTTATTTTTTTATTGTATTATCCTTATCCAATATGTTGTACTTTATATTTCAAATGGTCCATATAGAAACCGTAACTATTTTTTTTTGTCTTTTAGTAATATTAGTTTATGCATGGAAATCATCCTATCGATTATGTCTATTATTGCATTCTGCGTATTCGTTCACATCCTTATAACAATGCAAACATTTATTTCTGATAGATAGTCATGATTGGTAATGGAAGCCTAACAAGTAGTTTATAGTTCTTTTCCTTACACCATCATTTAGCAAGATTAATACGTATCTTGATTTATGTGAGCCAAAATGTTCTACTGATCTAACAGAAAGTTTACTAAATTTTATTTGACATTATCGTTTTTGGTTCAGTTTGGCAATTACAACATTTTTTGCTCACATTAATGAATTACCATGCTCCATTTTAATGAAATGATGTAGAGTTTTGAAATAACACCTAATTTTAGGTAAGTTCTTTCCTCAGATGTTCATTGGTTCTCTTTGCAAATAAATACATGTTATTCTAGCATCACATTGCTTGATTAATATGCAAAGGAGAATTGTTGAAAAATATTAATCCATTTATGAATTATTCTAGCATATCACCTATTTTCCTCATTTAATATTTCCTTATTTTATCAAATCTATTCAGAATTGTAATTTTCACAGAGAGTGCGTGTGTGTGCGCCCATACATACATACATATTTCTTATTATAATTGGATCTTAGGTTAACTTTTCTTTTTTGCATCGTATGATTTATATCCAAACACTCATTATATTTTATATATATTATTATTTTTCTTTCTTTTCTCGAAGGCTAAAAAAGGATAAGCATCATGATTGTTTCACCGAGCGCTTCTTATTATCTTAAAATGCAATGAAAATCCTGCTAAATACTTTACTAATGTGACTTTTTGATTACCGGTAAAACTTTAGTACATTTCACTACTGCATAATTGTCAATTTGGTTCCACCATAAATTTAGTTCATGATAAGGAATAAAATTTCTGTCAACAACTAAAAATATGGTACTTAGGAGGATTATACATGGAATTGAATACTGAGTAAGTTCGCTTTAACAATGACATTAGTTAGGTGGATTCTGTAGGCATTAATTGTGCTTAAACGGCGTAGAATACCACACAAAGAAAATGGTAGCCCCGTGGAAGCAAACCATTATGATAGGTAACGTTGTTGACATAGCAGTATAGTTGTGCGTATATCCAGGCAACAAACTATTATTACTTAAATTTGTTCTTCCTTAATTTGGAACGTCTGCTAATTTAACTATATTGATCATTTTTAAAATACCAATGGGTTTAAGTTATTAAAACACTACACGTCAGTCAATGAGTTTTTATAGGGAAAATGTAAACATCTCATCCTATTATTGAATGGCAATGTAAGATTTTCATCCAAAAGTTTTGGTATTCAATGTTGGATCCAACAATTATGTTATCACTTATTAAATCATTTAGGCAAGTTCATCAGTTATGCATATCAATAAAGCCAAACCCCAAGGCATGAACATTCCACCATTGCTAAAAAGATATCTGTTTCCAATATATATCAATAAAGTTCGAAAATGAAACACGTGTCTCTTTACTAAAAAAATACCTAAACAGTCGGTATAATTACAATCATGATTACATAATTTACGATACTCTGCTATGTTGGTTTCCCTAAAAGAAAATATGACAATGTTTATGGCTTTTTATAGGTTATGTTGTACATGATTTAGACCAGCGAACAAGAATAGTATACGTAAACAAGTGTCTTGAATGAGAACTACATAGAAATTATTCCTGAAGATTTTTATATTAGCGTAATGGTAATGAAGTTAAGTTTATAGAAAGTTTTCATTACTTTTTATTTTATTTTAAAATTCACAATCCAGTAGTTCATGATTATGTAAGTTAATAATCTAACTGGTCATTAAATCTTGAATATGCTACCATATGAAACCTTGACGTGTTTAGATGACTTCAATATTATGACAGTTTTGAAAATGTCGATAGACGACTTTAGGCAGGATCAGTAATATGGATATGCGGAATATATGATATATATACTAAGAAAGATATCACAGCAGCAATATCACAGATAAGTAAATGCAGTAATAGAAAAATCACAACAGGGCTTTTTATACTGGTTCGGAGCACCGTCCTACGTCCAGTCCCAGACCTCTCTCTGGATTTTCACTAATCAACAACCTCGCTTCACCCAGAGGAACAGGTTCACAACACACCACTTGATTTCACGGGCTACAAGCTTACCCACTTGATTTCACGGGCCACAAGCTTACCCACTTGATTTCACGGGCCACAAGCTTACCCACTTGATTTCACGGGCCACAAGCTTACCCACCCGATTTGAACGGCTATAGGCTTACCGGAATTTCAATACAAAGTAGTTGATGGTTGACTATATATTGTGTCTTCAATACACGGACTAGTCACTTGTAGTACACCCTTCCTATAATCTTATCCTCGAGTATATACTTTGAGTGCATAGATTTAAGGAAGTAGAATGCTTGTTGAATCAAATGATATTTAATTGATTCAAGGATTCAACAAGTATTTGAATTTGGAGAGCTTTTAGAATGCAAGAGTATTTAGAAAGTAAGATCAGAAACTAGAGAAAGAATCGGTGATTTGAAAGTATGATTTCAAGTCTATTTATAGCGTAGAATAGTTGCATTCCTTCATGAAGAGTTTCTACAAAAGATTGCATCCGTTTCCATTGAAAATTGAAGAGAAAACTCTTGATGAATGGAAGCAACCCTTCATAAAAAAGCTTGCTGTTCGGAACCGGTCGACTGGTTGAAAATCACTGGTCGATTGGTTAAGTTTCTGGAAATTTAAAGAATTAAAAAATTAGCCGTTATGTGCAAACACAGTAAAACCGGTCGACCGGTCCTTTTTTGGGCGGTCGACCGTTTTCTGGCTATGGACCAGAGGACCTCGGTCCATAGTCTATATCACTCTGCACTCTTTCCTGGTCGGAGCCTGGACCATTTGGGCTTTTTTTATGACTTTTCAATTCCTCAAATATACAGATTTCAGCAACGAAGATATGATATTGTTTTGTGCATTCGTGTTATACTTTGAGGATAGATTTTAACATTTTTCTATCACGACTCAAAGTAAAAAACCTTATTTTTATGAAATGATCTTCATTGCACCTTTATATGTTGGCATCGATCAAAATCTTGTCTCAACATTCTCCCCCTTTTTGATTGATGACAACACCTTGGATTTTCTCCCTCTAAATATAAAGCTCCCCCTGAATTTCTGCAACATTTGATTGGTTCATAATATAAATAATCTTACCTTTTGATTCCTGCATTAACAAATGTTAGCACACATATACTATTACCATGTTAATCACATAATTTTAAATGATAGTATATGTAACATGAATGATATGTATCATCATGAGAGAAAATATTTCTCCCCCTTTGTCATCGATTAAAAAGAATAAATACCATAATAAACACAGTAATCGAGAGTAGTAAATAATTATAGCACCTCTAGTCCAATATCCACTTTCCTTTTTTCTTAAGTGGGACCTAAAAAAAATTCAATTAAGTCCACGGTACCCACTTTTTATGGGGTCCTAAGAGTTAGGTCTTAGGAGTCCAAACCCATACGGGTCCGGTATCCCCTTTATATATATAATTAGAATTATGATGCACAATATTTATGAACTGCTGAATATATTTGTTCCTAATCAAATTATTATTTGTTTTAGGAACCCATATTTTGATAGTCTTGACATTTTTCTTTTGAAAATTCATAACTGGTTTTGGCTTGGAATATAACAAACTAGAGTTCTTCTTAGCTTTTACATTCTTCTTTTTGTAAGAATGATATTTCTGAGTTCCTTGTTTCTTATATCCCAACCCTTGCTTATTTGATACAGACTGTGAATTTTCAATAATCTTTGTCAAATTTTCTCGACCTTTGTTGAAGTTAGAAACATTTTGAGTGATGTTATCTAACTTAGTTTGTAAACCAGCCTTTTCTAGGTCTAGAATTTTGACTTTTGCCTTAAGTTCATGATTTTTAGCAGTAAGAGCATCGTTTTTCTCTTTTTGAGTTTCAATTTCTTGACTCAAAAGAGATAATTGAGAATCAATATTAGATGATGATTCTTGAAGTTTTTCAAGTTCTTCTTCTAATATTATCTTCTCGTCTTTTAACATATCTCATTCAAACTCAACTCTACTCAAATCAGCTTTGGCTTGTTTGAGTTATCGTTTTATGTATTTAAATTTGACTATCAATTTAGCATTAATATCAAGTATTTCATCAAATGTAGGAATTTGTACCTCATCGTCTGTTCCCATGAAACAAACGTTTGCTTGTTCATTTTCTGTATCACTTTCACTTTCTGATGAAGACGAGTCTGAATCATCCCATGTTACTAAGAATGCTCGTTTCTCTGATTTGTCCTTCTTGTATTCGAATTTGTCATTTTCTGACTTCTTCTTTTGTTCTGGACAATCCTTGTGCATGTGCCCCTTTTTGTGGCAGTTGAAACATTCTTCAACGGATGATGATGGTCTATTTGATCCACTTTTCTTTTTGTTATAACGACTTGCTTTTTTTCATTTCAAGAATTTCTTGAAACCTTTTGTAATGAATGCCAGGTCTTCATCTTCAGAATTTGATTCATCTTCGTCTTTTTCAGCATGAAATGCTACATTTTTCTTTTCTTCTTTCTGTTCTTTTCTAGCCTGCAAATTAGCTTCATAGGACATTAGATTTCCTATCAATTCATCTGATTTCATGATGGAAAGGTCATTTGCTTCTTCAATCGCTAATACTTTTCCTTCCCATTCATTAGTCAGAGAATGTAGGACTGTTGAAACTACATCAAAGTCAGAATATCTTTGCCCTAATCCGATAAGAGCATGATGAATGGTTTGAAATCTTAAGTACATCTCATTGATTGTTTCATTTGGCTTCATTTTAAAATTTTGAAATTGACTTTTCGACAAAGCTATTTTTGCTTGTTTAACCTTGTTAGTACCTTCATGAGTAGTTTTTAGCATTTTCCAAATTTGATAAGCAGTGGTACAGATACTAACACGGTAATATTCGTTTTGATCTAATGCACAAAATAACATATTGACTGCTTTTGCATTTACAGCTGCCGCGGTTTTCTCAGCAGTCGTCCATTCTACATACTCAGTCGTTGGATTTACTATTTCTTTCTGAGTAGCATTCCAAGCATCATAGCTAGTTGATTGCATGTAAAAAGCCATACGAGTTGCCCAATAACTATAGTTAATACCATTAAAGAAAGGAGGTCTTTGTGTCAATTGACCTTCAGTGTAAGTGGTGTTAGTGCTAGAACTTGCGTTATTTGCCATATTACAAGAATATATCAAATAACTGTGTTACGGTTATATGATGACCGTGCTCTGATATCAATTGAAAATGTCGATAGACGACTTTAGGCAGGATCAGTAATATGGATATGCAGAATATATGATATATAATAAGAAAGATATCACAGCAGCAATATCACAGATAAGTAAATGCAGTAATAGAAAAATCACACCAGGGATTTTTATACTGGTTCGGAGCACCGTCCTACGTCCAGTCCCAGACCTCTCTCTGGATTTTCACTAATCAACAACCTCGCTTCACCCAGAGGAACAGGTTCACAACACACCACTTGATTTCACGGGCTACAAGCTTACCCACTTGATTTCACGGGCCACAAGCTTACCCACTTGATTTCACGGGCCACAAGCTTACCCACCTGATTTGAACGACTACAGGCTTACCGGAATTTCAATACAAAGTAGCTGATGTTTGACTATATATTGTGTCTTCAATACACGGACTAGTCACTTGTAGTACACCCTTCCTATAATCTTATCCTCGAGTATATACTTTGAATGCATAGATTTAAGGAAGTAGAATGCTTGTTGAATCAAATGATATTTAATTGATTCAAGGACTCAACAAGTATTTGAATTTGGAGAGCTTTTAGAATGCAAGAGTATTTAGAAAGTAAGATCAGAAACTAGAGAAAGAATCGGTGATTTGAAAGTATGATTTCAAGTCTATTTATAGCGTAGAATAGTTGCATTCCTTCATGAAGAGTTTCTACAAAAGATTGCATCCGTTTCCATTGAAAATTGAAGAGAAAACTCTTGATGAATGGAAGCAACCCTTCATAAAAAAGCTTGCTGTTCGGAACCGGTCGAATGGTTGAAAATCACCGGTCGACTGGTTAAGTTTCTGGAAATTTAAAGAATTAAAAAAATAGCCGTTATGTGCAAACACAGTAAAACCGGTCGACCGGTCCTTTTTTGGGCGGTCGACCGTTTTCTGGCTATGGACCAGAGAACCTCGGTCCATAGTCTATATCACTCTGCACTCTTTCCCGGTCGGAGCCTGGACCGTTTAGGCTTTTTCTGTGACTTTTCAGTTCCTCAAATATACAGATTTCAGCAACGAAGATATGATATTGTTTTGTGCATTCGTGTTATACTTTGAGGATAGATTTTAACATTTTTCTAACACGACTCAAAGTAAAAAACCTTATTTTTATGAAATGATCTTCGTTGCACCTTTATATGTTGGCATCGATCAAAATCTTGTCTCAACAATTTTTACCTCAAAATTGAGTTGACTTGCATAGATTTACATCCCATTTCACTTTATTTTTCTAAGGTAACTTCATATGAATAACCTTAGTCTACCTCAAACATTCTTTTTTTTTTTTGCTAAAAGTTAATGCTAAATGTTATATCTGTTTCCCTTTTTATGTGGTAATATAGTCACCTATTTTTTTCCCTTCTATGGTCATCTTTCATATTTTGAATTTAAATGTGTCCTTTAGGATTTCCAACGAAATTTGAGCAGTTAAGTGCTACAACATTTTGAGAATCCTATGTTTCCTTGCATAATGTGTAAATTATAGTTGGCATTTTTCCAAAGCACCATATTAAGTTTTAAAGCACACGTTTGTCACTCCTCAAAAGCAGGTTGTAATTAACAGTTTTGTTTTTAATTTTAGCTAGACCGTGCAAATTTTTATATACAAATCTCATGTTAGGTAGTTTTGTTTCTAAGAGTTGAAAAGATTATATTTTTTTACATACCTTTTGACTAATATAATTACTCTCTTCTACCTTTACTTTTATGTGATCTTTGTGGTTTTTGAAATAACGTAGCATATGTTGAATCTTTTTCCTTTATGTGAAACCATATTTTAATATCAGATCTTAACTAATAAAGCAAAGTATCTTGATTGGATCCGCATTTTTCGACCTTATTTTCTTAGTATCACATTTATATATGTAAATGTTTTAAATTACTATATAAAACCCCTTCTAGACACAGAAGCAACAAAGGGGAAATCATATACTTCTTTCCTCTCTTCATCTTCTCATTAGTCGTCAAATGAAGAAAACCATACCTATAATAATCGATGATAATGGCTTTCATTTTTATTTTGCAGAGATGATCCATCGTGAAATTTAATTAGTGCCACGATGCCAAGTCTTATGCATTCGCATTATTTCCACTGTATCAGTGGTTTACTGATTGTTCCTATTCCTGCTTCAATGCAAAAAAAATTTAAGGTAATTTTATACCCTTTTCATGCATATGGGTTTTCTTATGCTGGTATCTTCACTCTGTCCTTTGAGATGTCTCTTTCATGCCTTTTTTTCCACATTACCTTGGATATTGATTGAGATATTCTTGCTTTTATTAATGTTTCCACAGCTAGATGTTCCCGTTTCTTTAGCTATTCATTGGCTATGAGATATTGTTACATAGCAAGCTTTTTTTTCAAAGGTTGAAAACTAAGAGAATGAGATGAATTTCACACTTCTTTTGTAAATCATATTTGTATATTTTACCATATCTGGTTACATTAACTCTATAAATTTGAATTCAACTTTTCTGTACACCTTGAAAATGAAATGTACCATCCTCAATATTAATGGAAACCATTATTGACATGTAGTTGTCACAGTTTCAAAGTAGCTTAATTTTACGGTTAAATTATGCACTATATATTTTGTACCATTGTCAAAGCATTGAAGTTTTAATCCTTCAGTATTGATTTGGCCTACAGAAATATAATATAATGCATTTTTGCTATTGAAATCTTGATTTCAATTTAATAAATTCTAGAGATATGACATTTTAAAATATTAAATTCTTGGAGTTTTCTACTTATTTTGATCTTTCAACAAATAAATTATTCGCTTTGTTTTAACAAATTATGACTTTCAGATCTTCAGCTTTTTTCTTAAAAAATTTAGAAGCTTGATTGTTAGTTCTTGATTCTGAAGTTTTTATCATAAAAAGGTAGATCTTTTGCATTTGATTTGAATTTTAAGTTTTTAAGTCTATTAAAACTTGGCAATTTTATAATTTTTTATTCAAAGTTTTATAAATAAACAATATTTTAATCACTTGCGCCTTTGAAATGTGTACAAAATTGAATTTTTATTAAATTCACTGTAATTGCTTTTAGTATCTTTGCGAGATTTAGTTTTTTCAGCTTTTTCAAAAATATATTCTCAAGCGATAGTGCCTCAGTGGTTATTTTTGTTCTTGGAGTTTCAGTTTTCCTTTTCTTTTTGGGTAAGTGCTGCATTTTTATTATTTAGGTTTCTCCTTAACTTTGATTTGTGTGTGTCTCGCTCTACCACCATCAACCACCCTTTCCACCAACGTTGCTACCCAAATAGAGTCTGATTGAGGTATGAAGCCTTTCTCTTTTGGGACGTTCCTCTATTGTGCGAAGCAAATAGGGTCAAAATGACGTGGAAATTAACAAGAGTACTTGGTAATTTCCTTGCCTTTGAAGTTTGAAGCGGTTATTTTGGCTTTATAAATTATTACTTCTTTGAATTTTTATATTAGTTATTTTGTATTTTTATCG
This sequence comes from Allium sativum, assembly GCA_030737875.1. Lineage (NCBI taxonomy): Eukaryota > Viridiplantae > Streptophyta > Magnoliopsida > Asparagales > Amaryllidaceae > Allium > Allium sativum. Next base: position 558,125,871 of record CM060919.1, on the reverse strand, counting down.
TTAATTTTTGTAATTTGCTGATTGGGTTTTCTTCTTTATTTTCCATGCCACCCAAATTGGAGGTCATATTACTAGGGGTTGTTCATCAATCTCTATGCCAGACTGCACGGTCGGTACCATTTCTACAATTTTCCTGCTTTGTTTACTCGAAAACGTAATAATTTGTGTTTAATTCATCTTTACTTCAACAATTTTTAGCAATCAGAGTTTCTTAATCATGCAGCTGGGCCTTTTTCCACAGATTTATTTGTCATTTTTATCCATAAAAATTGACTGCGTATTAAATTTCATTGATATGAGTATTAACTTCATAGTCTCTCACTAATTAGTAAGCAACAAATATTAAGCTGTTTAAAATAAAACTGAATTATTTAGGGTTTTTTATACAGCAAATTAATAGCAATGATGAGCTTGGTGATTTAGATTGGCTACAAGCTAAATAAGGTAAAAGCATCAAAATGAATTCATATCGTGAGTGTTCTTTTTGATTGAATTCCCTGTAAATCTTTCAAGTGCAGAAGTTCGAAAAAGAAAGTTTAGTAATACTCATATATAAAACAATAGCGTTATCCTATTCTAAACTTCAATTTTCATGTTTTTTTATGTATTACAAAAATTGATGTGGATTGTTTACTATAGTTTTTGAAATATTTCAAATGAAAGTCCTCATCCTGATGAGAAATAATGAACTAATCGTCCTCCTTCAACTCCAAGACCAACATGGTTTTGATTTGTAAAACTTAAAACGAGCTTTGCATGTTTCAAACTGAGCAGTATAATTAACTATTAAGTAGTTTTGCATGTACTAATATATGAATATTTTTATAGAAGCACATTTTTATCCAAAGCCATATTCATATCCTTCAGTTAAAAGACATTGCTTTCATCTGTGCTCTATGCGCTTAATTGTGTATATGTATTGCTAAAAGTGATTTGCATGTTTATTTTCTTTTTTCATTTCTAAATCTATAAGTGTTGTTTATCTAACATATCTGAAGGTTTACATCTAGATTGTCTCTACAAAATAATTTGTCATCTGTCATCTTACAGACTATTCAGTTGAAACATGAAATTGTGTGTATACACACATAAACAAATCCTTAGTTCGAAGCCGTGATTAATAACATAATAATACAACGAATTATTTTAATTTTAGTTTTAACCATATCTTCTGGACAAGAAAAACTAGATCTTTTTCTTTGCTATATAGTTTTTGCATGGAAAGTAGTTATTAGAACATATTTCTTTTACCGTTTCAATTCTGGTTAGTTACAGTTTAGTGTACAAGGTTACAATAGTTACTATTAGATGATGTCAGGATTAACTATGAGCTACAAGCACCAACTTCTCAAAAATATCATGTCTGCTTGGTGTACTTTATCAAGGAGGTTGCCTGTTCTGTTAGAACCATACATTTGCAAAATTTTATTTTGAGCATATGTGTGTTTATCTAGCATTGTATATGCTGAAAAACCTTAGATGACATATTATCTATGTTGACTTTACTATGATATTTGTCAATATGCTTTAGATTTTGAAGTACCTATTTCCTTCAATGTTTTATAGGAATAACATTTCCTCTGTTGCCTTTGGATCAATGAGTCAAACGGGGCATATGTGGTGCCATTAGAGACATAGAAGAGCTTTTGAAGTGTTAGGCTAGAGAATCAAGTACCATCATTTATCATCTCGCCTCATCGTTCTTTACCAAGAATTAAATTGTAACAGAGTTTAAAATGGTAATATGTGTGATGCTATGGTCTTAAATAAAATTCCTGTTTCACTATAAAATTTGAATTGTAATTAGTCTAAAATAGTTATACTCTAAGAGTTTTTTTGGATTAGATGAGCGAAAGAGAATATTATGTCATACTTAGAATTGAGTTTGACAAGAGTTTTTGTATGATTCTTCTTGTGGTTTATTTAAATGGATGAGAAAATAAGAATGTAATGTTATGAGTTAGCATAGTTTTTTTCAAAAGGTATATTATATAATAGTGTATTCTATAAAGTTTTAATTTTTTTTGTTTCCAAATTAAATTAAATTAAATGAGCAGATAGTTCATTGTCTATGTATTCAGCGAAAGCTTGATACTTTAGCAACTTTTTTCTAAGTTCGCTCTAGCACCACCGATTTAGTAATGTAATTTTACCCTTTGCAAAAAAATACTATATTTTTTTTTTATTTTCAATAATAAGATAAACAAGAAACCAAGAGATACTAATATGACAATTTTTAAGTATTGTGCAGTTATGGTTTTACTATTGTAATGGGTTTTACAGTCACGGAGCCTTCAACAAAAATAATATAATTTCTGTAATGTAGTTATTGAAGATTTTTACATAAAGGCACAAGTGTTTTCACTGATTTTGTAACAACCCAAAAATCTGGGCCAGTTTAAATTTTTTATTTTGGCAACTTTAGTGAATTTTGAACATTTAAAATGAATTATTTTAAATAATATCAACGAGAAATTTATTTTGAATAGAATTCGAATGTATATATTATATACGTCGTCGTTAGAATATAAAGAATTATATATAAATATAAAAGGAATTGAAAATGGCGCGGTAGTTCGATAATTCGATTTCAAACTTCAATTGAACGTACCGGGTGCAAAACAATCCGGATTTTAGTGAAACTAAAAACATTAGGATCTAATTGAGAATATCTTTCCAACGAATCCGAAGAATCAAAATTTCATAGCGGGAATCAAAAGATATGTCCAGTTGAAAATTCTGAATAGTCGCTATGGAATTCAGGCCCTTAAAAATGGAAATTTTGCAAACGACCTCGGATTTCGACGAAACCACTTTTATTGGATCTGTGATGTCAAATTATTGCTAGGTTTCAAGTTTCATAATTTTTCGAATCAATATGTGAGCGTGGCATAGGAAAACGTGTTTGACCAGTTTCAGTTGATTTTAACCGACTGGAAGTTGGCAATTTTACAAACGGTCTCAGAATTCGATGAAATTAGTTTTGTTAGGACCGTATCGACAATACGAAGCTAGAAAATATTTTTCGGGGATTTTTCTTGTTAGTATGTGGCCCCGGTGAATTGAAATGCGCGTTCAGATTCAATATATAGAGTTATATGTTGATTTTGACGAAAACTGATCGAAACGATCGAATCAACCTACGATACATATCCCGTTGTGTTCGGAATGGGGGGTAATTAGCTATGGACGACAGTCGGTGGGTCTCGTTTTGAGGTCGAAACAAAAAGTCAACTTTATGGAAATTAAATTAATAGAAAAAAAATAAAATATAAACCCCTCTCTCTTCCTTTTTACCTCAGCCCCCCCATTGAAATTCATTTCTGAAAAACAAAAAAAATAAAAAAAAAGGGGGTGACGGATCTCGTCGCCGCCCCGTCTAGCGCGCCACCGCGCTGTTGAACGCGCCCCCCCAGGCTCCTTCCTCCCCTTCCTCTCCGCCCTCCTCTTCTTCTCCTTCCCCTCGTTCCTCAACCGATAGGGCCCCCCAAGAACCATCCGCCCCCCTGAAGCCGATGCTCCCCCTCCGCCGCCTGCTAGAGGGCCCACCACCACCGCCGAGCTCTGAAACCCTCCCCACTTCAAAGATAAGGTAAATTTATTTAATTAAATAAGTTTCTAGATTAATTTCAGTTTTATTTTATACTGTAGAAGGATAAAAATATAATCTTTTATATTGTAGAAGGATAAAAATATAATCTTTTATATTGTAGAAGGATAAAAATATAATCTTTTATATTGTAGAAGGATAAAAATATGATTTTTACATTATAGAAGTGTTAAAAATTTGATCTTTATATATGTAGTGAATCAAAAATATGACCTTTATATAGTAGAAGATATAAAAATACTATTTTTATGTAAGTAGTGTATCGAAAATATAATTTCTATAAAATAGAAAATAAAATCTTTATATTTGAAAAGGCGAAATCTTTATGTAGAGAATAACGATGTAAAAATAGAATTTTTATCTATATAGTAGCGGTGTAAAAATAGAATTTTTATCTATATAGTAGCGGTGTAAAAATAGAATTTTTATCTATATAGTAGCGGTGTAAAAATAGAATTTTTATCTATATAGTAGCAATGTAAAAATAGAATTTTTATCCATATGGAGTAGTTATAAAAATATGATTTTTATATACATAGCAAGTATATAAAAATGTGATTTTTATATATGTAGTGGCTACGGGCAACGGAAGTGACAAAAGGCGAGAACGACGAAGATTTCTACATAGGGAGAGTCGTGGTATTGGATTAGCTATCGGTGAGAATTCCTCACTCTAAATTTCTTTCTCTAGTTATATATATATACTAGGATGCAGACGGTGCTTAGCAGCACCCGACACACGTCATCCACAGACCATGGATGGCTTGTTTGTTTGATGTGTTGTGAAAATTGATTGTGTTGTGGAATGATTGAATAATAAAATATTCTTGTGTTGAAAGGAAATAAAATATTTATATAGTTAAAAATATTTTATCGTTAAAAATATAATTTTTAACGTGAAAGTGAATAAATGAATATTTATAAACAAATCGGCCGATTTGTTTATATACACTGATTTGACTGATATTGATTGGGATGATAAATTTTACACATCGTCCAACTGCACAAATAAAAATCTGTGTTTGTTGATTTGAAACCCCACACGGGTGTTGGGAGGAAATTTGGAGTACACTAATCCCAATTATTTAATTGTATGTCGATCGATTGGTCGACAGGCTGTATAAGCGTTAATTATTTATATTTGATGCTTATGCAGTTGTGTGGTGCACCTTGGATGATGGTTGATTGTTTATCATTGCTATAATATACATGTGTTGTATGGAACCCATATAATTAACGTTATATGGTGATTGATTGGGCCTCATTCCAATCGGGAAAATAATGAATATTATAAAAGATAATTCATGTGTTGAATATAAAAATAGTCACGTGTTGACGATGTTCATGTGTTGAAATTATTCAGGTGTTGAGTAAAATATTTTAAATAATAAAATTTACATCTTTATCATATTTACGATTAGAATCTACTTTCCAGTAGGAGTCTAATTAAAAAATCAAATGATAGATTCCATAGTTTTATAAAATATTTTACATAACAAAAATAGTCGTGTGTTGACAGTACTCATGTGTTGAGATTAGTCGTGTGTTGATAGTGCTCATGTGTTGAGATTAGTCGTGTGTTGACAGTACTCATGTGTTGAGATTAGTCGTGTGTTGAAAGAAATATAGATTCATGTGTTGAATAGAATAAATATTCATTTGTTGAATAGAATAACGAATTTATTGAAATATATAAAGCCGTGTTGATTAGAGTTGCGCTATTTTGACGCGAACGATATTTATATCGATTATATTCGTTTTTAAAATGAATATTGAAAAGGTAGTGATTTCAAAATATAACGTTTTGAAAATATTATCATTTATATAGTAATGATATGAAATATTCAATTTTGATTTGAAATTGAATATAGAGTTGAAATGGTTTTGAAAACGAATTTAAAACGATTTATAAAATATGTTTTAAAAGGAAATCGACGAAATATATATAATATATATTATATATATATATATATATAATGGCCTGAATAGAATGCGCCGCGCCGCGGTAGTTCGTGAATTTTGACCATTGACTTCGAATTGACGTTGCGGGAGATCCGACCGTCGGATTCTCCTAAAACCGGAACCGTTGGGTTCGTATCGAAAAGAGCTTTCCAATGAATTTTAGAAATTTGAAATCCAACGGTTGGATTTGGAATTATGTCCAAATCAAATTTGAAAAAGGTCGCTGTAAGTGCAGTTCAATGGCCGTTGATGGAAATCGACTGTACGGGCCTTGATAAAATTATTAAAAATATTGATAATTTGTGAAAAATCATAATATATGAATTGGAAAGAACTGGGATGAAAAATTCCTCATTTGAAAGGTTAAAAATATATTTTTGTCGAAATGAACTAGTTTTGAACTAGAATTAAAATCAATTTATTTTTGAAATAAATAAATTGAATTTGAAAGTGATTTTAAAAATAATTAATATTCCCAATACGTGAATTGGAGTGGAGTTAATTCGAAATTATCTTCGGAATATTTTGATATTGGATTTCGTGACTATACAGATATTGTTATGGGAATTTGAAAGATATATTTTATATCGTTATTTCCAATACGATATTTGTTGGTTTCAGGATTTGGTATTGAATATAAGCCAGTATATTTTCTATTCAGAGCCTTGTATTTAATATCAAATGTGATTCGGGTTTATCATGAATGGTGTCTTCATTAACACTGTTCTTAAGCCCAATAGAGAAAAAGATTAAATCTTTCTATTTAGATTTAATGAAGTGTATCAATCAAATGATATTTAATTGGAATTGAATTTGAATTGGTTTTTGGGTTTATCGTGAGCGGTGTTTTGAACAACATCTGTTCTTTAACCCGATTAACAATAGAATGTGATTTTGGGTTTATCGTGAATCGTGTTTTAGATGACATTAGTTCTTTAACCCAGTTAAAGACAGGATATTGATTTTTGAAAAGATTAAAACTAAGTAGAGTTTTAATGAATCTTTAATTAGATTGAAATGTGAATTGATAATTTAAATTATCAAATCTGAAAGGTGATCGAGAATGGAGTACCACCAGTTTTGCTCTAAAGCGATAGTTAAATCTTTAATTAGATTTGAACGTGAGGTGGTAATTAATTTTACCGATAACACCGTGGTGTTAGATGTGGAGTATTACCAGTTTTCTCCATGGGATATATAGGTTGGGATTGGGAAATAAAATAAATAATTACTTCGGTGTGGTTCGCTAATCCCGACTAGTTTGGAAAACCATAATTTGGTTTGAAATGATATCCAAAGGAAGATTAAAGAATAAATTTAGAAGAATTTATCTTGGATAAAATTAATGGGAACCTATTCCCTTAGAATGTGATTTTGTGAATAAAAGAATATTCTGAATTGGAATGAGGCGTTTGTTGTGTTTGTGTAACCTTTGTTTATCATATACGCGGGTCATTCAGAAAGGCCGGGTTTATACCCATTCTGAATAACCGATTCGACGAGATGTCGAAGATGAAGACGGTGGTTGAAGACTGGAAGTCTTCACATCGTTTGGGTGATTACTGATGATCTAGATTGGGCTGTACACCCAAGATGAGGGAATCAGTTGGTGATCGTCCAGACGTACTTGGAGATGGATGGATATGCGAGGAAAGTGCCTCCGATTTCGTTCAGACCCAGAACGAACTTGTAAATGGATTGTGTGTCTGACATTGGATTTTATTCTATGTTGATTGATCTCCATTAAATATACATCTGTTTGGCGGCGGAGAATTTATTCTCTTACTTAACACCCTTCTCTGAGACGTACGAGCTCAGAGGTTGTATATCGATGGACATCAGTCGCATGGAGTGAATTGCCAGTGTGGCACACGTAAGTGGCAATTAATCAAGGCTTCTGTTGAAAAGCAAAGTCTTGTGGTTGATGATCAAAGCACGGCCTGTGTGGCGTAGCTTTGTGTATAACGTGAATTCGCGAGCCTCACACCTCGGTATGAGTCAAAAACGGGAGACGGACCGCTGGGAGAGCACGGCGTTTCTTTCTAGCTAGGGTGGTGTCAGTGACCTACCAGCCTTGACATTTATATACTTTTCACATGTGCGGTTGTTGGATACGAGGCGCCTCAGATATAGGTCTGTAAGGACCGGGAAACGTGTGTTCAGGAATTACCAATCCTCAAAAGTAAGAGAGGACCGGCCCAGCCGATTCCAAGGATCAAAGTGGGGTCCTGGGACATTTGCTAGTGTGTCTCGAATCGGAGAGGAGCTTGCCCCTTGCCTCAACTCATGATGGAATCCAATTTCCAATACGTGATAATTCGGTTTTATTTGTAGAACCTAGTATGGCGACATAGTGGTATGGGTCATTAATGCCGTCTATGATTGATATTTATGATTGAAATTGTTTTGACACTATACACTTATTATAGTATCAAATAATGTGTTTTTAACGTATCAAGCATGCTTTGGCTGTTATAAGGTAAAAACCCTATCCTCCGGCTTGCGTTGCATTGTGTGATGGGACCTGGGTTTTATAACAGCTTCATTTTCCTTTATTTAGCATTGCGCTGTTTATTTTATGCACTGGTATTCTTGGTAGGAAACCCGTTCCATGTTATACGGCATGGTCCCTTGATTTACCTAACTTTAAAAATAAAGATTAATAACTGTTTTAGTTCTCACACCAGTCACATGACTGACCTGGAGTTTATTGTTTTAACCTAAACTCTGGGTGCCCCTATTTTACACGGGCAGCTAGTAGTTTTGGTTTTGCAGATTTATATTCACAGGGTCCTGATTAACAGCTGGAACAATGCTCGGAAAGCTCTGTATCTGTGTATTACTTTCAGTTGTGTTTTGTATATTTTTCCGCTGCTATGTAATTTATTGTAATCTCTGATGTTCATCGAATGTATTTTATTCATTTATACTTTGTATATTCTTGTATCTGATGGAATTGTTGTAATAACAATGAAATGTTCTTTCGTCTGTGTTCTGAGTTGTCAAGTACTCAATTCTATCCGGGCTTTCCTTACCGGGGAAGTTCGGGTCGTCTCAGTTTGGTATCAGAGCTTTGGTTTACAGAGCTCGAGAACAAGACACATTAGAACCATACGAAAGAATTCATCAGATATTGGATTAGTAATATCCAATTAGAATGACTCGTTAGAGATAGGATCAGTAGTATCCTAGAACGAGTGTAAAGAGTATATTTTTCAAATGAAAACAATATTGTTTTAAAAATTTAAATCGCTTTATACGTATTTGAATATTTATTTATTTTGAATTTGGACAATCGAGTATATAAAGATTTCACGTATACGCGTCATGACCGTATATTCGAAGTTTTAATATACTGGATAGATATAGAATCACATTCTAGACACCCGGGGATAATTCTGATGATGTGGCCACATCATCAGTATTTATGTTCGTATTTCGAAGGTGTGGTTTCTATATATTTCCATAGACTGGTGTGAGAACCAAAATTAGCTAGAATACATTGTTGTGAATTGGCATCAAAAACATGATTTTTTGACTATATATCAAAATTATGAATTTGAAACTCTAATTCACTAATTGATTGATGTTTGTGTTGTTTGTTTATTTGTTTGATAATTTTGAACCATTTAGCCTAATAGAATCAAATATTGAATTGTATTGAAATTAGTCGCATTTGCTTGCATATACATGTACTTACATTGAACAGGTCATAGCAAGGAGGCTAGAGCAGAGAATAAAAGTTGTTTGCCCAACAAATAGGTACATGTTTACCACAATTTACTGTTTTGTTTGGGTGATGATGATTTTATGAGCCGATTGGCTAGCCGCTTGGCTTTTTCTTTTTCTTTTTGAGATCAGAAGGCCTATATGGCAATTTCGGATTTTCCCGGTGCTCCCGGTGCAGGGGAGGTTATGGCGAAATTTTTCGAAAATTTAGGGTGTTAGCCAAAATTTTGAAAAATTTGAAAAGTTCTTAGAAACTGAAAAGTTGAAGAACTTAAGCCGTAGTCAAAATAATGGATGTTGAGTTGATTTGTTAAACAACTTTCGGCTTCGTTCCTTTTCGGCTTCCATTGTTATGTTCCTTTTCGGCCCTTGATTTAGAGAAGATTAGAATATCATCAATAAAAACCAGAACAAATTTATTCAATTAAATCACACATTGAACTGATTAGAAAATAGTTAGAAATATATACTTGTGCATTATATATGTTTGAACAGGAAATTGGATAGCTGTTGAGTAAAGATTTTATTTGCGTGCCCGACAAATAGGTAAACCTTAATGAGTTGGATGCGAAATATTATTATATCAACTCCTGTGAATGCCATTGGATGCGGAGTGCTGGTTATTCTGTGTGAAATAATAAACATCGCCATAGGATAGCAACAATTAATTTTGAACTACATTACATGGCATACTTCTGGAAGATAGGCATACTTCATCATATACCATATAAGCATTTGGAGCTTGTGTGACGAGGTGGAAGATTTACCATACGAGTGAGAGGCTTGTATGGCGATGATTATATTTTACAGGCTGAACTGATGACTGATATGGACTATTTAAATTGTAACGATAAAATTGCCAGATTAATAAAAACCCCACACGGGTCTAGAGTTGACAATAATCACGTCTCTCTAGTTATTAGATACGGCACATGGACTATTTATTTCCCACACGGGACGAGGTGACGAGGATTTATCCTCTGGAGCATTTAAAATATACACTCCCTCAGGCTTTGACAAGGTGACGAGAATTTATTCTCTGGAGTTATTATCAATACACGCTCCCCTGTAAACACCAGAATATATCACTATAAATATGTGTATGCTTATTAGGATTTATTGGGTACCTAATACGGCCCAATAAATTTCCAAACTCCTCCCCATACAAAGGAGGTTATAGCGAAATTTTTTGAAAATTCCGGGTGTTAGCCAAATTTTTGAAGAATTTGAAAATTCTCAGAAACTGAAAGGTTGGAGAATGGAAGCCAGATCGAACATAGAGTTGATTAATCAAACCACTTTCGACTTTGTTCCTTTTCGGGGACGAAAAGTTTTAAGTGGGGGAGATTGTAACAACCCGAAAATCTGGGCCAGTTTAAAATTTTTATTTTGGAAATTTTAGTGAATTTTGAACATTTAAAATGAATTATTTTAAATAATATCAACGAGAAATTATTTTTGAATAGAATTCGAACGTATATATTATATACGTCGTCGTTAGAATATAAAGAATTATATATATATATAAAAGGAATTGAAAATGGTGCGGTAGTTCGATAATTCGATTTCAAACTTCAATTGAATGTACCGGGTGCAAAACAATCTGGATTTTAGTGAAACCAAAAACATTAGGATCTAATTGAGAAAATATTTCCAACGAATCCGAAGAATTGAAATTTCATAGCGGGAATCAAAAGATATGTCCAGTTGAAAATTCTGAATAGTCGCTATGGAATTCAGGACCTTAAAAATGGAAATTTTGCAAACGACCTCGGATTTCGACGAAACCGCTTTTGTTGGATCCGTGATGTCAAATTATTGCTAGGTTTCAAATTTCATAATTTTTCGAATCAATATGTGAGCGTGGCATAGGAAAACGTGTTTGACCAGTTTCAGTTGATTTTAATCGACTGGAAATTGGCCATTTTTCAAACGGTCTCAGAATTCGATGAAATTAGTTTTGATAGGACCGTATCGTCAATACGAAGCTAGAAAATATTTTTCGGGGATTTTTCTTGTTAGTATGTGGCCCCGGTGAATTGAAATGCGCGTTCAGATTCAATATATAGAGTTATATGCTGATTTTGACGAAAACTGATCGAAACGATCGAATCAACCTGCGATACATATCCCATTGTGTTCGGAATGGGGGTAGTTAGCTATGGACGACAGGCAGTGGGTCTCGTTTTGAGGTCAAAACAAAAAGTCAACTTTATGGAAATTAAATTAATAGAAATAAAATAAAATATAAACCCCTCTCTCTTCCTTTTTACCTCAGCCCCCCCCCCCCCCCCCCCGGGTTGAAATTCATTTCTGAAAAACAAAAAAAAGGGGGGCGACGGATCTCGTCGCCACTGCGCTGTTGAACGCGCCCCCCCAGCCTCCTTCCTCCCCTTCCTCTCCGCCCTCCTCTTCTTCTCCTTCCCCTCGTTCCTCAACCGACAGCGCCCCCCAAGAACAATCCGCCCCCCTGAAGCCGATGATCCCCCTCCGCCGCCTGCTAGAGGGCCCACCGCCGAGCTCTGAAACCCTCCCCACCTCAAAGATAAGGTAAATTTATTTAATTAAATCAGTTTCTAGATTAATTTCAGTTTTATTTTATACTGCAGAAGGATAAAAATATAATCTTTTATATTGTAGAAGGATAAAAATATAATCTTTTATATTGTAGAAGGATAAAAATATGATTTTTACATTATAGAAGTGTTAAAAATTTGATCTTTATATATGTAGTGAATCAAAAATATGACCTTTATATAGTAGAAGATATAAAAATACTATTTTTATGTAAGTAGTGTATTGAAAATATAATTTCCATAAAATAGAAAATAAAATCTTTATATTTGAAAAGGCGAAATCTTTATGTAGAGAATAACGATGTAAAAATAGAATTTTTATCTATATAGTAGCGGTGTAAAAATAGAATTTTAAACTATATAGTAGTGGTGTAAAAATAGAATTTTTATCTATATAGTAGCGGTGTAAAAATAGAATTTTTATCTATATAGTAGAGGTGTAAAAATAGAATTTTTATCTATATAGTAGCGGTGTAAAAATAGAATTTTTATCTATATAGTAGCGGTGTAAAAATAGAATTTTTATCTATATAGTAGCGGTGTAAAAATAGAATTTTTATCTATATAGTAGCGATGTAAAAATAGAATTTTTATCCATATGGAGTAATTATAAAAATATTATTTTTATATACATAGCAAGAATATAAAAATGTGATTTTTATATATGTAGTGGCTACGGGCAACGGAAGTGACAAAAGGCGAGAACGACGAAGATTTCTACGTAGGGAGAGTCGTGGTATTGGATTAGCTATCGGTGAGAATTCCTCACTCTAAATTTTTTTCTCTAGTTATGTATATATATATATATATATACTAGGATGCAGACGGAGCTTAGCAGCACCCGACACCCGTCATCCACAGACCATGGATGGCTTATTTGTTTGTTTGATGTGTTGTGAAAATTGATTGTGTTGTGGAATGATTGAATAATAAAATATTCTTGTGTTGAAAGGAAATAAAATATTTATATAGTTAAAAATATTTTATCGTTAAAAATATAATTTTTAACGTGAAAGTGAATAAATGAATATTTATAAACAAATCCGCCGATTTGTTTATATACACTGATTTGACTGATATTAATTGGGATGATAAATTTTACACATCGTCCAACTGCACAAATAAAAATCTGTGTTTGTTGATTTGAAACCCCACATGGGTGTTGGGATGAAATTTGGAGTACACTAATCCCAATTATTTAATTGTATGTCGATCGATTGGTCGACAGGCTGTATAAGCGTTAATTATTTTTATTTGATGCTTATGCAGTTGTGTGGTGCACCTTGGATGATGGTTGATTGTTTATCATTGCTATTATATACATGTGTTGTATGGAACCCATATAATTAATGTTATATGGTGATTGATTGGGCCTCATTCCAATCGGGAAAATAATGAATATTATAAAAGATAATTCATGTGTTGAATATAAAAATAGTCATGTGTTGACGATGTTCATGTGTTGAAATTATTCAGGTGTTGAGTAAAATATTTTAAATAATAAAATTTACATCTTTATCATATTTACGATTAGAATCTACTTTCCAGTATGAGTCTAATTAAAAAATCAAACGATAGATACCATAGTTTTATAAAATATTTTACATAACAAAAATAGTCGTGTGTTGACAGTACTCATGTGTTGAGATTAGTCGTGTGTTGCTAGTACTCATGTGTTGAGATTAGTCGTGTGTTGATAGTACTCATGTGTTGAGATTAGTCGTGTGTTGAAAGAAATATAGATTCATGTGTTGAATAGAATAAATATTCATTTGTCGAATAGAATAACGAATTTATTGAAATATATAAAGCCGTGTTGATTAGAGTTGCGCTATTTTGACGCGAACGATATTTATATCGATTATATTCGTTTTTAAAATGAATATTGAAAAGGTAGTGATTTCAAAATATAACGTTTTGAAAATATTATCATTTATATAGTAATGATATGAAATATTCAATTTTGATTTGAAATTGAATATAGAGTTGAAATGGTTTTGAAAACGAATTTAAAACGATTTATAAAATATGTTTCAAAAGGAAATCGACGAAATATATATAATATATATATTATATTTATATATAATGGCCTGAATAGAACGCGCCGCGCCGCGGCAGTTCGTGAATTTCGACCATTGACTTCGAATTGACGTTGTGGGAGATCTGACCGTCGGATTCTCCTAAAACCGGAACCGTTGGGTTCGTATCGAAAAGAGCTTTCCAATGAATATTAGAAATTTGAAATCCAACGGTTGGATTTGGAATTATGTCCAAATCAAATTTGAAAAAGGTCGATGTAAGTGCAGTTCGATGGCCGTTGATGGAAATACGGGCCTTGATAAAATTATTAAAAATATTGATAATTTGTGAAAAATCATAATATATGAATTGGAAAGAACTGGGATGAAAAATTCTACATTTGAAAGGATAAAAATATATTTTTGTCGAAATGAACTAGTTTTGAACTAGAATTAAAATCAATTTAAATAAATTGAATTTGAAAGTGATTTTAAAAATAATCAATATTCCCAATACGTGAATTGGACTGGAGTTAATTTGAAATTATCTTCGGAATATTTCGATATTGGATTTCGTGACTATACAGATATTGTTATGGGAATTTGAAAGATATATTTTATATCGTTATTTCCAATACGATATTTGTTAGTTTCAGGATTTGATATTGAATATAAGCCGGTATATTTTCTATTCAGAGCCTTGTATTTAATATCAAATGTGATTCGGGTTTGTCGTGAATGGTGTCTTCATTAACACTGTTCTTAATCTTTCTATTTAGATTTAATGAAGTGTATCAATCAAATGATATTTAATTGGAATTGAATTTGAATTGGTTTTTGGGTTTATCGTGAGAGGTGTTTTGAACAACACCTGTTCTTTAACCCGATTAACAGTAGAATGTGATTTTGGGTTTATCGTGAATCGTGTTTTAGATGACATTGGTTCTTTAACCCAGTTAAAGACAGGATATTAATTTTTGAAAAGATTAAAACTAAGTAGAGTATTAATGAATCTTTAATTAGATTGAAATGTGAATTGATAATTTAAATTATCAAATCTGAAAGGTGATCGGGAATGGAGTACCACCAGTTTTGCTCCAAAGCGATAGTTAAATCTTTAATTAGATTTGAACGAGAGGTGGTAATTAATTTTACCGATAACACCGTGGTGTTAGATATGGAGTATTACCAGTTTTTTCCATGGGATATATAGGTTGGGATTGGGAAATAAAATAAATAATTACTTCGGTGTGGTTCGCTAATCCTGACTAGTTTGGAAAACAATAATTTGGTTTGAAATGATATCCAAAGGAAGATTAAAGAATAAATTTAGAAGAATTTATCTGGGATAAAATTAATGGGAACCTATTCCCTCAGAATGTGATTTTGTGAATAAAAGAATATTCTGAATTGGAATGAGGCGTTTGTTGTGTTTGTGTAACCTTTGTTTATCATATACGTGGGTCATTCAGAAAGGCCGGGTTTATACCCATTCTGAATAACCGATTCGACGAGATGTCGAAGATGAAGACGGTGGTTGAAGACCGGAAGTCTTCACATCGTTTGGGTGATTACTGATGATCTTGATTGGGTTGTACACCCAAGATGAGGGAATCAGTTGGTGATCGTCCAGACGTACTTGGAGATGGATGGATATGCGAGGAAAGTGCCTCCGGTTTCGTTCAGACCCAGAACGAACTTGTAAATGGATTGTGTGTCTGACATTGGATTTTATTCTGTGTTGATTGATCTCCATTAAATATACATCTGTTTTGCGGTGGAGAATTTATTCTCTTGCTGAACGCCTTTCTCTGAGACGTACGAGCTCAGAGTTTGTATATCGATGGACATCAGTCGCATGGAGTGAATTGCCAGTGTGGCACGCGTAAGTGGCAATTGATCAAGGCTTCTGTTGAAAAGCAAAGTCTTGTGGTTGATGATCAAAGCACGGCCTGTGTGGCGTAGCTTTGTGTATAACGTGAATTCGCGAGCCTCACACCTCGGTATGAGTCAAAAACGGGAGACGGACCGCTGGGAGAGCACGACATTTATTTCTAGCTAGGGTGGTGTCAGTGACCTACCAGCCCTGACATTTATATACTTTTCACCTGTGCGGTTGTTGGATACGAGGCGCCTCGGATATAGGTCTGTAAGGACTGGGAAACGTGTGTTCAGGAATTGCCAATCCTCAAAAGTAAGAGAGGACCGGCCCAGCCGATTCCAAGGATCAAAGTGGGGTCCTGGGACATTTGCTAGAGTGTCTCGAATCAGAGAGGAGCTTGCCCCTTGCCTCGACTCATGATGGAATCCAATTTCCAATACGTGATAATTCGGTTTTATTTGTAGAACTTAGTATGGCGACATAGTTGTATGGGTCATTAATGTCGTCTATGATTGATATTTATGATTGAAATTGTTTTGACACTATACACTTATTATAGTATCAAATAATGTGTTTTTAACGTATCAAGCATGCTTTGGCTATTATAAGGTAAAAACCCTATCCTCTGGCTTGCGTTGCATTGTGTGATGGGACCTGGGTTTTATAACAGCTTCATTTTTCCTTTATTTAGTATTGCGCTGTTTATTTTATGCACTGGTATTCTTGGGAGGAAACCCGTTCCATGTTATACGGCGTGGTCCCTTGATTTACCTAACTTTAAAAATAAAGATTAATAACTGTTTTAGTTCTCACACCAGTCACATGACTGACCTGGAGTTTATTGTTTTAACCTAAACTCTGGGTGCCCCTATTTTACACGGGCAGCTAGTAGTTTTGGTTTTGCAGATTTATATTCACAGGGTCCTGATAAACAGCTGGAACAATGCTCGGAAAGCTCTGTATCCGTGTATTACTTTCAGTTGTGTTTTGTATATTTTTCGGCTGCTATGTAATTTATTGTAATCTCTGATGTTCATCGAATGTATTTTATTCATTTATACTCTGTATATTCTTGTATCTGATGGAATTGTTGTAATAACAATGAAATGTTCTTTCGTCTGCGTTCTGATTTGTCTTGTACTCAATTCTATCCGGGCTTTCCTTACCGGGGAAGTTCGGGTCGTCTCAGATTTTCAAGAATTATACTAAACATTTATTTTTAGAACTCCGTTAATAGTGAGGAAGAACAATTACAAATTAGTACTAGAAAAATGGTGGAATCTTTTTGGCAATATAGATATGGACTGTAGTGTGTTTATGAGGTTGTTTTTCACATAATGTTGTACGTTCTGACAAAATTTAAGCAATTTCATTTTATGTTGTGTTGAAGATATGCTACAATCAAAAGTAGAATCATCTACATGGTAAATTATGATGTATCTAATGTCAAAACTAATTTGTCGAGTTATATTTTTTATATGCACAAATTTAACTAAAAATAAATTAACAAAGGAGAAAATTACTCAATAATTCTTGCCTTTTATTTGATATCATATACATTTTTAAGGAACAACGAGTATCTAGATGTTGTATATAAATTTTAGAATGCACTTTCGGTGGAAGAGAAGGCGACATAAATGTACAACCAGTTGTAGTGATTTCCTAGATCATCGGTTGCAATTGCACTATTTGTGGATTTAGGATGAGTTAAATTTAATTGTTTTTACTATATAATTGTGTTACTTGAATGCCCGTCATTTTATTCTAATACGAGTAATTTATTTACTTATATTTGACCTTTAGTTTGGACATCGAATTAGATCTTAGATGGCCACGTGTTCTTCAATTTTTGTTATATAACCTTTTGTGCCTGTCGACTTCCATGCTTGACAAGGTAACTGTTCATTTTGTAGCCTTTTGTATCCATCCTTAAAGAATTCTGTAAATAGTTATAGCATGTCATGAAATACAAGGTTAAATTTTTTAGTTATCAACAAAATTATTATAAATTTACTGCAGTACTAATTTACATGGTGTTTTTTGTGCATGAAAATTTTGAGTTCTTACACAGTATAAAAAGGATGTATAATGCAAGCTCGATCATTTTAAACAATCGTGGTAAAGACGTACGAAGTTATAAAATCCTATATTTATATATAAGCATACATGCGATGTCAATGTATTAAATAATTAATGGTTTGTTACAAGATTTTTAATAATAACGGGTCCAAATTATATCTACTTATGAGTTTTTTGAATTGGATGAGCAAAAGAGTATACTGTCGTTAGGATCTAGCGTTCCATAGGGTTGTTATATGATTTGCATGAATATTATTTAAATGGGAAGATAAAAGCAAGATTGTAGTATTATAATTTAGGACAGTGTCTTGGCAAAGGTATATTATATAATAGCATTTACTAAAAATTAGACTATTTTTAGGTTCAAATTATACGAAAATGGATTAGCTGAAACTTTGTAGTCCGGCTGCATTGTGAAAGCATTGTCGATCTATTAACTTGCTTGATCTTTTTGATTTCTCTGAGTTCTTTGTGGCCTTCATGATCAGATCATATAAGTTTTTCCCTTTACAGAAAGAAGAGTATTATTTTTCTCTATATTTTTATAACTGAATGAACAGAAAAATATGAGATATGGTTTAACATTTTTGTAGCATTGTCGGTCTATAATTTTATTGCTATCATGGTTTTATGGTTTTGTATCCTTCAACTAAATGATATAATTCTTCTGTGTAGTTGCTAAAGATTTTTTTACTGAAGGATCAAAGTGCTAAGGCTGATTTTCAATGGTTATACTGAAGTTTTCACCTAATTTTAGCAATTTACATAAAAAATCACAGGTGTGGTAAATTGTAAATTTAATGGAAAGAACCATGAACTGAAGATTAGGACAAAAAATGGTACTCCAAAGAAATGTTTTTTCTTTCTATCTTTCTTTTTTTTTTGGGCAAGGACACTCCAAACAAACATTTTAACCATGTAAATTTATATAAATGAAGTTAAATCAGATTTGGTGAAGTTCCCATGCGTGTAAAACCAACTTGAAGTGCAAGCAATGTCCCTTTTAGACTTAACTCAACCACAGAATTTTTTGGACTTTACTTAATGATAATTCAGAAGATTACAGTTATAGACGTTGATTTTCAGCAAATTAAAATTCCGTTACTAATACCTAGCTAATTCTATTCTTCTACGTTGCAAAATTAACTTAATACAAACTGCTACCAACCATTTACCTTCTTACAATGTAGTAGGCTTCACCATGTTGTTGCATGAGAAGTTTAACCACAACATTATCCAATAATTCAACCTGTGTACTCCTATGATAAAAGTATGCAATTTAACTATTCCACGATGTACTTTGCATCTGCATTCAAATTCTAACTATTATTATATAGTTATGATATTCCATACATCTTATTTATATAACAATAGAAAGAAGACTGTTCACTGCTGATCATTGACATCTTTTTAATTTTGCCCAGGCTGCTCTGTTTGTACTCACTACTGACTGAGGCATCTAACAACATTTATCACTACTGACTGAGGTATCTAACAACATTTAATGCAATCTGAATCTGGTGCAATAATACGGCTCTTATCCAAGTTATGCAATACCATGCCTTATGGTTTATTTTGGCTACACTTAATTTTTGTGGCTGTACGGTGCAATGCATCAAGCACAAAAATTTGGTTTTATACCTCATGACATGTACTTGCACATTACAGCGTCTGTACTTAACATTGCACTTCTTGAGTAGGACAACATGATTTCCACAATATGCAGTTTTAACGCATATACATAAAGGATGAAAAATATTGCTTTATTCAAACAATTTAGAATTTTACGCCATAAACTATATATTTAAGTTATATGCATAATAAAATTATGTGCCACGCCTTCATCCAAATCTATGATGATCTTTATGGATGCACTGTTTTCACGATGACCGTGTGCGAAGCACGGGTTCACACTTGTATATATATATATGAGCTATTGAAGAAATGTGATTGGTGCTATTGTTAAGTGCTTAACAGCGAAGACATTGAGGAGGAAATAAAAGGAAATGTTGAGAATATGCACGCTGCCATTGCAGGTGAAACTGCTTCATAGCTTCCATATGCTGGGAGGAACGAAAAATAAAAAAACCTTCAGCTGCTCAAAGAAATTCATCAGAGGTATTCTCATGTCAGTTTTATGTAATATGATTATATATATATATACAGGTGACCATTTTTCATTTTGAAATATTTAATATTTTTTCATTTTTTTGTTCTATTTTTTCATTTCCCCATAATCATTAATACTCTCTGTGATTGCTTCAGGCCGCATTGAAAATAGAACCAAAAAACAAAAAATATAAAATATTTCAAAATGAAAAATGAAAAATGGTCACCTATATATATAATCATATTACATAATTTTGACATGAGAAAACCTCTGATGAATTTCTTTAAGAAGCTAAAGGTTGTTTTATTTTTCTTTCCTCCCAACATCTGGAAGTTATAAGGCATTTTCACCTGCAATGGCAGCGTGCACTTTCTCAACCTTTTCTTTTATTTCCTCCTTAGTGACTTCGTTGTCAAGCACTTAACAACAACACCATTCACCATTTCTTCAATCGCTTATATATATATATATATTTGAAAATTGGTACGCTTTATTAACTATATGAAAAAGTACATAGTAAGGTTAGCACTCTAACCCGAGTTACATATATAACAAACAAAAATCAAATACAACATAAAAATGTAAACAACGAAAATAAGACCCACGATGAGATCGGAAAGTCCCACTGCAAGTGCTCCACTACTGCACTTCAACGCATGCACTCCACGTTCTTTTTCACAGTTACAAACCACTCATTCATAACTGGTCGTGATCATGTAGAAACCAAGTTGGAAATAATCTTGAAGGTTGTGCCATGTAGTTATGTAGAAATAGCTGAATATTCCAAAAAGAAGGAAGAAAATCTAGGTGCAATTTCATCAGAAAGTGAGCAAAACAGTCCAGTACTGTGTATTCAGTAAAGTTCCTGCAACTTCAGGATGCCAATGAATTCTCAAAACAAATTCCAGTTCCCATCACCGCCACTGGCCATCAAAGTAGAAAATTGGAAAATATGGTTGAATGGAGAAATCGGTTATAGGATAATGGAACTGAAAGTAAATCAGTAGCGCTGCCAATGTCGAAACCATATCCTTGGTGGCTTGACCCTCCATAAACGAGACTAATTCCCCTCTTCCTTTTGCATCCGACCGAATGGTGATAGTGTTGATGGAATACCGGTGCCAGGCGTTGCGATTAGCGCTTTGGATTTGATTCGGAAAAGTAGATGGAATCGTGTAATGCGATCTGAAATCGCGAATTAAAAATAACGATTTGGGATACTCAGATCTGGTTTTGGAAATCTTCCCAGATCTGATTTTAATTGTAGAAAGATGATGAAATAGCATAATATTTATCAACGAGGGGACTCTCGTTGAAATTTGTGTTTAGAAAAAGATGGAAACCACAAAGCGGATGCTTATCGGGGGAAAAACTCACGCACGACGAAAACAGATGAAGAAAAATCGCATGTCGCCAGTAACAAGCTCCCCCCATATATACATTCATATATATATATATATATATATATATACATATATATATATACATATAAGAAAAGCATCTTCATTTGCTATAGTTTATGTATGTCACATACAAATTGAATGTTCATCATGCCGCTACGTACTCAGTTACAAATTAACATGTCAATAACTTTCATCAACCAACCTATTCACCAACAGCAAGCAACATTTTGATAATGTAGCATTTTAAAGAGATTTTTTCTTGTATTCCTTGGGTTTGGGAATCCTAAGTCTATAAAGATAATCTCTAACTCGTTTCACAAATAATGTCGTCTGAAGCTTATGTGTAAATTAGTTATAGACAATGTTAATTCAATGTTTGCATACATGACAGTGATATTTACAACTTCTCTCCAATGCAAATTTCAAAAATGGACATTTATATAATAGGTGTCATTCTACCATTCATAGATAATGGAAGTAATTTATATTGTTTATTGATAATTGTTTATGGTTAACACTTAACATTCTAGAGTATAATGTCTAAAACTAGACATTGCACTTCACAATGTCATCTAATAATTATAAACTAGAAGACCATTAGAGAAAGTATTTTAAAAGACATTTTCTAATTGCTGATGTGGCTTGACATTACATTAAAATTAATTAAGGGTTGAAGATGCCCTAAGCCTTGTACATTTACAACTATTATTGTTTATCGCATATGTTATATTTTTACTGTAAACTGATATTTTATATCCCTTGGAAGATATTATAGATCATATATTTTTATTGTGCAAATTAACATTTCTTAGGATTTTTTAATAAATAGTAGTATCTGTGTAACGACCCATATTTTCTGGCCGATTATTTAAATTATTTTATTTATTTAAAATGTCAGCTTGAATTTAAATAATTGAATTTAATTGTTTTGAAAATGATATAAATAAATAATATAATATTTTAATTCCATAATATTTGGAAATTGTTGAATTTGTTGTATAATGTGTAATATAGGGGCTTAATATTCTCTATATTGAAAATATATTGACGATTTCGTTTATTTAATGACAGTTGAACGTAAAATTTATAATTTAATTTCATAACGAGCTGCAGCGGCGCGGTAGTTCGTAAAATAGAGTTTTGAACTTCAAATGGTCGTACAGGGTTCAAAGTAAGTCGGATTTTCTCAAAACAAGAAACATCAGGACTGATTGGACAATATTTTTCTAATGGAAGAGGAAAATCCAGTTATCATAGCTTAGATTTTATTTCATGTCCAAATCAAATTTTAAAGTAGTCGCTATGGAATTCCTTTATAATTTATATAGATTTATTTTATAAATAAAAGGGTTTTTAAATATTTTGAATATCGATTTGGATTGGAATTTAACCCGAGATATTTTATTTTGAAAATATATGCAATTCTGGTTGAGCATGGCCAATTACAATATTTTATTATTTTTATATTAAAGTATATTAAAATTGGTTTATTTTAATTCAAATTAGACCATTTAAAAAGGGAGTTTATTCAAACGACCTCCGTTTTCGACGAAACAAATTTTATTGAGACCATAACAGTAAATTATTGCTAGATTTCAGACTGCGCATCAAATGGAGTTATTTTGTGAGCATGGCAAAATTAAATGCAAATAAAAATGACCATTTGGACGTGAACGAGCGCCGTTTGAGCAAACGGACTCGGAATTCGACGAAACAAGATTTGTTAGGACCATATCATCAAATTAGACTATGATGTCCATTTCTACTACGAACAAAGTTTGTATGTAACCACGGTAGCCAATAAACAGATTTCAAAATTGCGATAAGCACGAAATAAAAATCGTTAGTCAACATCGCTTGTCACATCAGGTTAAAATATAATAAAATCCACCTATATAAACCCTCCCAAATCAGAATTTCCAGCCCAAGCCAAATTTCCGTCCATCAATTTTGCAAAAAAACCTAATCACAAAAGCATTTATTTCTCTCGATTCATGAAGAATTTGCAAGGGCGATCAAAGGAAAAGTCGTAGATCGGGTCGAGGGCTAGTTATGGTAAAAAGTTGGGGAAGTTCCATCGAGTGTGGTGGCCAGAAATCGAGAGAAACTGTTTTTGTTTTTGGTGATTTTGTGGGAGATCGGGTTGTCAATCGATGATGGAGTCAAAGGTGATGTTGTAGAGAGTGAAGAGGACTACATTTTTGTCTTTGGGCGGAGGGTCTGAAACGGCCTGTGGTGGTCGGTGGAGGGAGTTGAACGGAGATGGACGTTTTGGGGTATTTTTCTTAAAAACAGCAGTTGGTTTTTGGTTGATTGCTGCGTCGAGGCTGGTCGTGGTGGCAGAGGTCTGAAGGTGATCAAAGAGTGGAGGTCGGCGGCCAAAATTGGGGTGGTGCGGTGGCCTATAGTGGACCATGGCGGCAGTTATCCGGTCATGAACGGAAAAAGGGGCAGAGCATTTTCTGTTGAGCTGGAGCAGCTGGAGTGGCGGGGCTTTTGGGCGGTGAGGTATCTCAAAGTGGCGGTTCCGGTAGGACCCCTGGTCGGAGCTCTGGTGGTCGATATCGGCGCCAGCGGTGGAAGTTTGATGGGTTGCTGATATGAAGAGGAGCACCATCGGGTTTCAGGAGGAGTAAAGGGAGAAGACGCTTGAAGTAGGCTGATGTGGATTAGTGGTGACTAATGAAGGTAATTAAGGTAAATTATAATTTAATTAATTAATTAATTCTCGTTAAATTTATATAAAGTTTAAAATATGATATCTTATTCATATGTTGACGGATTTCAGCGAAACTGGATTCGTTGGGATCGTGGCGACGAGCACTACGCGTACAAACTGGTTGGGTTGCAAACGGAGACAGTTGGAATTTCATGTGATTTTACACGTCCGTTTAAAATTGTATGAAACAAACGCGACAACCGTCAACCGTATTTACTGGTGAGTTAATTCTCACACTTTTCTGGACTACTACGATGTGATAAATCCATATAATTTTACACATCATTTACATTGGTTGATTGGATGCTATTGTTGCTATTGGTTGATATTGTTTTACTGGCTGACTTTATTTGTTCTCTATTTTAATACGTTATATAAATGAAATCATTTCGTATGTGTTATGTGATGCAGGGAAGAACAAGTAGGAGGAATCAAACCGGATTCCTCAGATTTATTTTATGTTATTTGTTATATTTCTCATATATGTGAATTGTCACCCCAAAATGATATCAAACCTGTTCAGACTGAATAGATGGCAAATTGTGTTGTGTTTTTAATAAATCGACTGTATTGATTAAGCAATTGGCAGTAATGGCCTAAAATCTGTTATTTACGATGTCGTTTTGCCGCTAGGCGAACTGTAACAGCTCGGAAAATCCGAACCAATTTAAAGTTATTATTTTAAATAATCTGGTTGGAAATTGTGCCAGAATTTAAAATTTTCATTTTTAAATAATATTAAAGCAATTAAAAATAGTCATTTTACAAACGACCTCCGTTTTCGATGAAACCACTTTTGTTGGAACCGGAATGTCAAATTATTGTTAAGTTTAATTTTCCAGAATTTTTCGAATTAATATGTGAGCATGGCAAAGGAAACTGTGTTTTGTTTAGTTTAGTTAGATTTAATCGATTGAAAAATAGCCATTTTTTTAACGGTCTCAGAATTTGACGAAATTAATTTTGTTAGGATCGAATCGTCATAACAAAGCCAAACATATTTTTTCTGGATTTTTCTGAGTCCGTATGTGGCCTCGGTGGATTTATTTATGCGAATGAATTAATTTAATTACGGATTTAATTATTAAATTAAATAATTCAAGCCACAGACAACCGTTTGGGCTGGCGGGACCTAGCCCGTTGGATCCGGAATAGGGGCTATTGGGTACGGTTACCTCCGGTTGGACTGGAATCGGAACGGTTAAGAAGTTACCGAATTTTTTTGTAAAATTTACATTGAAATTATATAAATAATAGGAAAAAAAAAGAAACCCTAATTCACTACGTATAGCGCCGCCACCCCCTTCATCCCATGGCCGAAATGCTCCCCCATTCCCTTGCCAAATTCTTGCAAACTACACTATAGAAACCCTCCTTTTTTTGACTTAATTGTAGAGATCTTCTTTGGCTTCGATTTGGTACGGTTTGATCCTCCCCTTGGGCCGCTCACCTCTAGAATCGAACCTGTGAACCATCGTCGTTCGTTGTCGAACCGCCACCAGAGGAGGCCATCGAGTTCATCTCGATCAAAGGAGCAGGCGCGCCTCTCCAAGGCGGTCATCGCAGTGCCGTCCGATCATCACCCCGTGCTTTGTGTTGCTCGCAAGATTGAACCCTAAGTTCGAACTGTGTATGTAAAACAACGGCTGAAATTGTATTGAGGAAGAAGGTGAATTTTTTTTTTAATTTATTAATTCAAATTAAAATGATTCCAATCTTAATTTAATCATATCACATTCGTTTGAATTCGGAATTTGACGATTTTAGGACCGTCGGGACCGTAATTCGGAGATCTAGTTTTCTAGACAGATTAGAATCAATTCTGAACCTTTTGAATTTTTGACCTGAATTTGAACTAAGGTGAGAAATCCTATATTTATTTTATTTTTATTATTATAAATAAAAAGAATTTTTTTATTAATTCTTAATGTGATCACTCATATATTGTAGTATTCTGTGCCTGCTATACTAAACTTGATGTGTGACTGTTATGTGATATTGATCTGTCAAAATAGACAGTCGTGACACCAAAAATTAACGATGTGGTAAATAGAGAAAAATGGTTAGACAAAAACCATTGTATTTTAATTATCATATGTATGACACCAAAAATTAACGATGTGGTCAATAGAGAAAAATGGTTAGACAAAAACCATTGTATTTTAATTATCATATGTATGACACCAAAAATTGACGATGTGGTAAATAGAGAAAAATGGTTAGACAAAAACCATTGTATTTTAATTATCATATGTATGACACCAAAAATTGACGATGTGGTAAATAGAGAAAAATGGTTAGACAAAAACCATTGTATTTTAATTATCATATGTATGACACCAAAAATTGACGTTGTGGTAATAGGAAAATGGTTAACCAAAAACCATTATTTTAATTGACAAATTACGATGGCACTTTTATTTACATTTTCTTATGTAAATAAAAAGAACCAATTTTGTGAATAGAATTTATTTACATTTTTTTATGAAAATAAAAGAACAAAATAAAAAGAACAAAATATGAGATTACCTTTATTTACATTTTCTTATGTAAATAAAAAGAACAAAATATGATATTACCATTATTTACATTTTCTATGTAAATAAAAAGAACAAATTTTGCGATGACATTTTATTTACATTTTCTTATGTAAATAAAAAGAACAAATTATGTGAACACCTTTATTTACATTTTTATCTATGTGAATATAAAGAAGAAAAATTTGATGACATATTTATTTACATTTAGGTAAATAAACATGAAAAAGAAAAAGATCATATTTATTTACATTTAGGTGAATAAACATGAAAAAGAAAAGATTATATTCATTTACGTTTAGGTAAATAAACATGAAAAGGAAAAAAGATCATATTTATTTACATTTAGGTAAATAAACATGAAAATGAAAAGATTACATTTATTTACATTTAGGTAAATAAGCATGACAAAGAAAAAGAATACATTTATTTACAATTTAGTGTAAATAAAGCATGAGATAAAGAAAGGAATATTTTATTTACATGTAGGTAAATAAAACATGATATAAGAAAAGAGACATTTTTGTTTACTATTTAGTGTAAATGGAAATAGGACATAGAAAAAGAATTATACTTTTATTTGCATTTCTAGATGCGAATAAAAACCTAGAAGAAAAAGAATTATACTTTTTATTTGCATTTTTAGATGCAAATAAAGCATAGGAAGGAATTACACTTTTATTTGCAAATATGTAAAGCACATTTTTTCATTCACTTTTTAGATGTGAATAAAAATATGAAAATAAAACACCGTTAAAAAAAGTGAATTTTTATTTGCAAACTAGTTGCAAATAAAAACATGAATTTGAGAAAGTACATTTTTATTTGTGAACTATTTACGAATAAAAAAATGGAATTAAAAAGGATATTTTCATTCACATATTAGATGCGAATAAAGACATGAAAAATATACGTTTATTTATATTTTAGATGTAAATAAAAGAGTAGAAATTAAAAGTGATATTTTTATCGTCATTTTAGATGCGATAAAAAGAGTAGAAATTAAAAGTGATATTTTTATCATCATTTTAGATCCGATAAAAAGAG
Organism: Allium sativum; assembly: GCA_030737875.1. Lineage (NCBI taxonomy): Eukaryota > Viridiplantae > Streptophyta > Magnoliopsida > Asparagales > Amaryllidaceae > Allium > Allium sativum. The sequence continues at coordinate 558,098,199 of CM060919.1, read as the reverse complement.
TAGAAATAAAAGTGATATTCTTGTCGTCATTTTAGATGCAATAAAAAGAATCTATCTTAGTAGTTGAAATCGCCAAACGATTTATATTTATATTTTTATATAAATATAAATTAAAATTAAACGAATCACGCGGCTGTAGTTCACAATTTGAAATCGTAACTTTAAATGATTATACCGTAAGATCCGACCGTCGGATTTTTCCCAAAACTGCAACCGCTAGGACCGCTTTTGGAAGATCTTTCCAACGATATAAATCTCGTCAAAAATTCAATGGTTAGATTTCGAGATAAGTGTAAATCAAATTTGGATAAAAGCAGCGCCAGGGCCGCCGATCGACCCGAAGCGTCGTTAAATGAATATAGTTATTTTTATATATAAAAAATAGCGATAAATCTTTATTAAATACTAATAAAGATATGAAATGGTTTTAATATATATATATATATACGAGAATCATTTGAAAAGTCTGAGTTCAATCTCATTTCAAATGATTATACGACGATCTAAGTCGAAGAGTTGAAGTCGGTGATTGAAGACCGACGATCTTCACATCGAATGGATGTGTTGCTACTGAGGCCCATGATTGGAGTAGCTACCTTGAAGGGGAGTCAACGGTAGCAATTCGGACGTATTGTTGATTGTTCGGATATGCGAGGTATAAGGTGCCTCTGGTTTCGTTCAGACCCAGAACGGACTTGAAAATGGATTGTATGTCTGACATTGTATTCCTTTATACGATATTCGTTGATCTCTGCTAAATATATATCTGTTTGGTGTTTAACACCCTTCTCTGAGACGTACGAGCTTAGATGTTATATATTGGTAGGAATTAATGGTATGGTATGGATTGACAATGTGGCATGCTAAGATGCATGGATCAAGGCTTTTGTTGAAAAGTAGGGCCTTGTAGGATGATCAAAGAATAGCCTGTTTAGGCGTAGCTTTGTGTATAGCGTGACTTCGCGAGCCTCACACCCCGGTATGAGTCAAAAACGGGATATGGACCGTAGGGAGTGCACATGTTTCTTTCTAGCTAGAGTAGTGTCAGCGACCTAGCAGCCTTGACATTTTTACTTATGTGGATGATGGATTATGAGGTACCTCGGTTTTATAGGTTGTTAGTGGCCATATTGGAGGTTCAAAAGAACCGGGAAGCGTATGTTCAGGCATAACTAATCCATTACCGTTAGGTGGGGACCGGCCCTACCACTCCAAGGGTTCACTGCGGGGAATCCTGAGGCATTTGCTAGAGTGTCTCGAATCGGAGAGGACGATCCCTAGCCTCGATCTCATGATGGAAACCCAATTTCCAATACGACACCATGCGGTTTTGATTGTAGAACTAGTATGGCGACATAGTAGGATGGGGTACTATGTCGTCTATGATTGATAGATTATGATTGAAGTGTTTTTGAAACATATATACGCTTATAATAATATCAAATCCGTTTTTATCGTATCAAGCATTTTTGACCATTATAAGGTAAAACTCTATCCTCTGGTTTGCGTTGCATTGTGTGATGGGACTTGAGTCTTATAACGGTTTCCTAAAAAGCATTGCGTTGTTTAACGATTTACTTTATTTTATGCACTGGAAATCCAATGGAGTAAAACCGTTCTGTGTTAGCGGCGTGGTCCTGTGATTAGCCTTATTATTAGATTAGTTAAGTTAGATTTCTCGTACCAGTCCCATGACTGACCTGTAGTTTGTTTCACTTGCAAACTCGGGTGCCCATATTTTCTACATGGGCAGTCGAGTAGCTTTTGCAGATATCTATTCTCTTGAGCAGGACTCTGAATCGAAGCCTAAAGCTGTGTCCAGAACATAGAAAGTCTTTCGTTGTGTATTGTATTAATTTATTGTAATAAGTCTTCCACTGTATTTTATTTATTAATGTACTCTGATGTAACATTATTATGATGTTTATAAAAGTCTGTTGTTATTGATGTGATGTGTTGTATTCCCAAAGTTAACGTATGCGGGTTTTGAACGATTTTGATCGATCAAGCGATCGATTAAAGTCGGGAAAAATCTGTTATTTATGATGTCGTTTTGCCGCTAGGCGAACTGACAAAGATTTCAGTTATAAATTATTTATTTTAACTGAAATGAAATTTTAAACTGATTATACAAGTTAATTAAAATAGAACTTTATAAATATATTTATATTTATAATCATGTTTTATCAAAGAATTTATTTAAATGTTTTATAAAATGAATTACTATGTCATTAATGGTTAGAAAGGAAGAAATTAATATACGGGTGAGTAAAATTAAATAATTGTTTTTATAAAGCAATTACATGATATTTTTAAATTTATTAAGTTATTACTTAATTTAAAAAGGGGAAACAGTGAATGAATATCAGTTAAGAATTAACTGATGGTTACGGTCGACAAAAGGAGACTGTTTTAGCTGAAGCTGACAATTGGGTTGATTTGATTTTAATTAATCTAATCGATAATTTTCAAATATTTGTTAAATTTAACGAAGGCTATTTAAAATTAGTTAATCTTTGATTAACTATATTTTAAAAAAGATTATCAAGTTAATTATTGTTAATGAGGCTTATTATGATTAATTAATTATTTCTAGCTAATATAATGATTAATTATTTTATTTCTAGTTTATAATGGAATTAACTATGATAAAAGGGTTTAATTTTAAAGCAAATTATCATTTTAAATAATGATAATTAAAGCGATTATTCTTAATAATGAACTGAATTAAAAAGTGATCAAATGGATATAAGGTTGACCAAGATTTAGTTAGAGATTTATAAGAGGGTGATAACCCGGGATTACAAACAGAGTTTGTAAAAGTAACTCGTAAGCTAATGCGAGAATTCCAATAAGAATTTATTTAATTAAGTAAATTGGGTATGGTTAAGATTATGACTCAAAAGGGATTGGTAAATATTTATTTAATAAATTAAGTAACGAAGTGCAAGGAGATTTCCAATGTAAGATATAAGGTTATAAAACCGTACTGGAATCCAATGGTAAATTAGATTTTTTCGAGTAGTTTACTTAAACAAGAAAAGGGAATTTACATGGTAAGTGGGTTTTCAAATTAAAGGAAATGGTTCACAAAATCATAGTGAATATAAGTGGGAATGGAATATCAAGATCTGGAGTTGTAAATTTTTATTGTTTGGAGATAAGAATGTTGTCGATCAAGGTCTGAGAGGTAATTAAAATACCCTAACTTGGGCGACTTCACTATTATCAAAAGATGATATTGGTTAGAAATGGTAAAGGATGTTGGGAATAATTTATTGAGAAAATATTGCAAATATTAATTTGCAAGGAATTAGAAATAAAATAAAACCTTTGCGTTTAAAATAATCAGTGTATTATCTGGGTCTGACATGAAATATGATTTTTCTTATATAATGTAATTAAAAGTATAACACTATTCCTGAAGTAATGAAATGGTACGTTTGGGCAAGTGCGCATATTCAAGGAAATAAGTCGTTAAATTTTGGGTTTTCATGGAAATGAGAAATAAAGAGCGATATTGGTTTTGAAATGAAATCATATACTGGAAATAAAATTATAAGTTTAAAAAGCGCGATTCTTAAAGTGGATAAACCCGTTTGAGGTAATATTATAAGGAATACGTCACTTGACGAATATTTTAACTATATCAGATTGATAATAGGACTTATACCAAAGGGTTAAAATATATATTGCGAAATATCAAATGGTAATAGATATGGATAGGATTTGTTAATTTATAGAAATATTTCTCAAGTGTAAGAAAATACGATAAGGGTTTGTAAATGTAAAACAAATAAGAAAACAAAAATGATATCTTTGAAATATAGAAATGGTTTGAGACAAAGGAAATAAGGTTGGTAAAAACGTGATTTCCAAAGAGAGTATTGGTTAATGTTTCAAACTAAAGGAAAACCATAAGAATTTATCAAGACAGAAATTATGAAATCGACGAAATGATTTAATGGAGTATTTTAAAATAAATGACCCGAGCTTCCAATGTACTTAACATCACTGTTATGATTTGATAGTTAAACAACCGACTATCAAATGGAATATTCTATTTACCTTTTGACGAGTGGTTTCGAGGAGACCGAGATGGGAACTAGACTCAAAACCACTTCGAATCAACTGTGCGATCGCGACTAACGTGCAAGCGATAAAAGATGGAGAATTGAAGACCATAGATCTTCATAAATGGAAGAACCACTTACAATCTCTGGATCGACGCAGAGATATACTGCGGTTCTATCATGGTCGAAATCTATGGGTTGAAAGGACTTCTCGCTACACATCCTTGAGTGATTCCTATATAGGATGCAGTAGGAGTGTGCCTTCGGTTCATCCTATTCCTGGATGACTTGTATAGACGAGTGTCTGACAGAGTATTTCAGATGGTCACGAACATTGATTTCTTCAAACATGCCCTGTGTATTTTTGAGGACGTCAATCAGTGATTTGACGGATTTGACGATGTGGCATTCAAAGTGATGTGCTGATCTAAAAAGGAAGAAAATCCTAGCCTTAAGCCTCAAGCCTCATCAACCAGGAAAGGACAAAGATCGGGCAGGCAGCATGACTTTGTGGGTCGCTCCCATTAGGGTGTATAATCACCAATCTAGTGAAATTCCATTTACTTCTTTAATCTATTTCGATGTTTTCCTTATCGGGAAACAGTGGTTTGAGCCCAACCGTTGGTGATATACATTCGATACACTCAAGCGAAATGAGTGGTCGGTCATGTGTGGGCCGGGTTGCAAGACGTTCTTGTTGAACCCAGTGTATTCCCCTCTAGAGATACACTATCGGCAGGTGGTCCCATACCTTGTCATAGTCGGAATCCAATTCCCAATAAGCGCCCACGATTTTGTTTTTAGACTGTATATGTAGAGTGTGAGATGCAAGCGTTCTGCTAGATTATTATTTATTTGTGGGTTGATAGACACTATTATAATATTAGAAAAGATATTGATTTCAAAAATATTTTGGGTTATAGTAAGGTAAAAACCATTCGTGTTTATGTATGGACTGCTCTTACTATTATCCTTTTATTTCAAAGGGTTTCTAAAGTTAAACAAGTTGTTCTTGCTGTGAATTTATCACTGAAAGTATTCCAGGCCGACCCGGTGAATTTTGCTTTGCTTCAAATGTGCTCGGGTCAGACCGAGTATATTTCTAGGTTAGGTTTCGTTTGGAGTTTCAGGAGCTGGAAGCAGGAGGCTTCACCGTTAGTTGTTCAAAGTTATTTTCCGTTGTGTCTAATATATGATGTACTCTGATGATTGGTATGTATCTGCATATATGCAGTTTCCTTTGTAAAGGTATTCGATGTACTACATTTATTCGTTCCACTATGAGATTCTGATGTGTTCTTCTTCTTCTTTTTCTTCTATTCTAACATTTCTTTCTTTCTTTTCTCACCCTCTAACTTCTTTCTATTAACAGTCAAGGTTCGATACTTGGGTTTTTGGCAAGTGATACGAGATTATGTATTATTGTCAAAAACTCGAGCGTCGAATTTTATCCCGGGCCGTTACAGTGGTATCAGAGCTATTGGTTTAGTGATAACCTTGGCTCTGTGGCGTAACTCAATAGAGATTGGGTTAGTAATACCCTAGATTGAGTTAAGTGTGTACATATGAGATCGCGTATTTGTAATTGAATATAAAAACTATTTTAAATATTTTGTAAAGAGGGTAAATGAAATAATTTTTCCCAAATTATATTTTTATAGAAAGGAAATTATTTTATCCAATTATTTAAGAATCTGATGGTTGGATTGATTTAAATGGAATTAAAACCGAATATTGGAATACGACTTTCCTTGGTTAAGTCAAATTGAATTTGGAGTGAACGTAGTGTTGGAACCAAATAAAGTGCATTTGGAATTTGGTAATCGAATTAGTAATTGGATAAAGAATCGATTTGATATGAATTGATATGTTAAACCATAGTGAAAACGAACAAGAAATCATAAATGTTGAATCAAAATGATTTAGTTGGATCGTTATGCCTTGTTTGTTTGGTTATTATATGGTTTGTATAAAATTCACCAATAGTTAAATCTAAAAGTTGAAGAAATTGAAAGGTTAAGTAAATAAATTTTGGTATAATAAGGGTGATTGGAAACCAAGAGATTTAACCCAATAATGATGCCAAGTGTTTGATTTTGGGGATTTGTGTGATCACATGTATATCATTGAAATATTATCCCATATGTTGTTACTTACCTGGTAAATGAACTTAAGTACAGGTATGAGACGGCTTTGAAGATATAATTTGATTCCGTGGATTGCTATAAATTAAGAATTTTTCTTGATAACGCTCGCAAAAAGGTACGCCTATGCCAAATATAAATTTTTGGATTTTGGTTTGGGTTTTGAGATCTGATTTTTGGATTTTCCGACCATGAGAGTCGATGTATATATATTTCTTGAACCTGGAATATTGCAGATGTCCCTCTGTACATGGGAGACTCAACCGAAATTTTTCCAAAATTTAAGAAGTTAGATAATTTTTTAGATTTTTGGGAAATGTTGTTCTTTGAAATTAATTGGTTTTAAAACCAATCAAATTTGTTTTGAAATAAAGCTGGGTTTTAATAAAATATTTTTGTAAAGGTATTGGATTTTGTACCATTCTTTCTGCCTTGGCAATTTCGGGGACGAAATTCTTTTAAGGGGGAAGGAATGTAACGACCCGTATTTTCTGGCCGGTTATTTAAATTATTTTATTTATTTAGGCTTCAAGATTATATAGCTATCATTATTTCTGTTGTGTGTAAGTGTTGTACTCTGATAATGTTATTATATATATATATATACTGTTTTATTGCAAAGTTATGTTATATATTATATTTTATTCGTTCCGCTATGAGATTCATATTACTCTGATTCTGTTCTGTGGTGATCTTCTTCTTCTTCTTCTATTCTAATTTTCTATCTTATCTATTCTCTTCGTTACAGTGGTATCAGAGCTCATTGCTGGCTGTGTGAGCTGGGTACGCATGATAGAGGGTTCTCGCTTCACGTTAGGTGGCGGACGGGAGAATCTTACCTCTACGTGTTCTTCGAAAGTAAGGGAGGGTTGGTTGTGAAGTCGAAAGGCTGGCCATAAAATGAGTTGGTGGGGCACCAGTGTAAGCCACGTGGGGAGGTTAGCCCTCTGCCTTAGGGGTTGAGGGATGGTTGAAAAGCCTACCGACATCACCGGGTCGTTACAGTGGTATCAGAGCTGTTGGTTTAGTGATAACCTTGGCTCTATGGCGTAACTCAATAGAGATTGGGTTAGTAATACCCTAGATTGAGTTAAGTGTATAAATATGAGAGCGCGTATTTGTAATTGAATATAAAAACTATTTTAAATATTTTGTAAAGAGGGTAAATGAAATAATGTTGCCCAAATTATATTTTTATAGAAAGGAAATTATTTTATCCAATTATTGAAGTATCTGATGGTTGGATTAATTTAAATGGAATTAAAACCGAATATGGGAATACGACTTACTTTGGTTAAGTCGAATTAAATTTGGAGTGGACATAGTGTTGGAACCAAATAAAGTGCATTTGGAATTTGGTAATCGAATTAGTAATTGGATAAAGAAACGAGTTGATATGAATCGATATGTTAAACCATAGTGAAAACGAACAAGAAAATATAAAAGTTGAATCAAAATGATTTGGTTGGATCGTTATGCCTTGTTTGTTTGGTTGTTGGATTGTTTGTATAAAATTCACCAATAGTTAAATCTAAAAGTTGAAGAAATTGAAAGGTTAAGTAAATAAATTTTGGTATAATAAGGGTGATTGGAAACCAAGAGATTTAACCCAATAATGATGCTAAGTGTTTGATTTTGGGGATTTGTGTGATCACATGTATATCATTGAAATATTATCCTATATATTGTTACTTACCTGGTAAATGAAGTTAAGTACGGGTATGAGACGACTTTGAAGATATAATTTGATTCCGCGGATTGCTATAAATTAAGAATTTTGCTTGATAACGCTCGCAAAAAGGTACGCCTACGCCAAATATAAATTTTTGGATTTTGGTTTAGGTTTTGAAATCTGATTTTTGGATTTTCCGACCATGAGAGTCGATGCATATATATTTCTTGAACCTGCAATATTGCAGATGTCCCTCTGTAGAGGGGATACTCTACCGAAATTTTTCCAAAATTTAAGGAGTTAGAATTTTTTTAGATTTTTGAGAAATGTTGTTATTTGAAATTAATTTGTTTTAAAACCAATCAGATTTGTTTTGAAATAAAGCCGTGTTTTAATTAAATATTTTTGTAAAGGTATTAGATTTTGTACAATTCTTTCTGCCTTGGCAATTTCGGGGACGAAATTCTTTTAAGGGGAAGGAATGTAACGACCCGTATTTTCTGGCCAGTTATTTAAATTATTTTATTTATTTAAAATGTCAGCTTGAATTTAAATAATTGAATTTAATTGTTTTGAATATTTAATTAATGATTCAAATAAATAATATAATATTTTAGTTCCATAATGTTTGGAAATTGTTGAATTTGCTGTATAATGTGTATCGGCAGAGTATAGGGGCTTAATATTGTCTATATTGAAAATATATTGACGATTTTGTTTATTTAAGGACAGTTGAAGGTAAAATTTATAATTTAATTATATAACGAGCTGCAGCGGCGTGATAGTTCGTAAAATAGAGTTTTGAACTTCAAATGGTCGTGCAGGGTTCGAAATAAGTCAGATTTTCTCGAAACAAGAAACGTCAGGACCGATTGGACAACATTTTTCTAATGGAAGAGGAAAATCTAGTTTTCATAGCGTAGATTTTATTTTATGTCCAAATCAAATTTTAAAATAGTCGCTATGGAATTCCTTTATAATTTATATCGATTTATTTTATAAATAAAAGGGTTTTTAAATATTTTAAATATCGATTTGGATTGGAATTCTACCCGAGATATTTTATTTTGAAAATATATGCAATTCTGGTTGAGTATGGCCAATTACAATATTTTATTATTTTTAAATTGAAGTATTTTAAAATTGGTTTATTTTAATTCAAATTGGACCATTTAAAAAGGGACTTTATTCAAACGACCTCCGTTTTCGACGAAACAAATTTTGTTGAGACCGTAACAGTAAATTATTGCTAGATTTTAGACTGCGCATCAAACAGAGTTATTTTATGAGCATGGAAAAATTAAATGCAAATAAAAACGACCATTTGGACGTGAACGAGCGCCGTTTGAGCAAACGAACTCGGAATTCGACGAAACAAGATTCATTAGGACCGTATCGCCAAATTATACTATATTGTCCATTTCCATCGCAAACGGAGTTTGTATGTAACCATGGTAGCCAATAAACAGCGTTCAAAATTGCGATAAGCACGAAATAAAAATCGTTAGTCAACATCGCTTGTCACATCAGGTTAAAATATAATAAAATCCACCTATATAAACCCTCCCAAATAAGAATTTCCAGCCCAGGCCAAATTTCTGTCCATCGATTTTGCAAAAAAAAACCTAATCACAGAACCATTTATTTCGCTCGATTTGTGAAGAATTTGCAAGGGCGACCAAAGGGAAAGTCGTAGATCGGGTCGAGGGCTAGCTACAGCAAAAAGTTGGGGAAGTTCCGTAGAGTGTAGTGGCCGGAAATCGCGATGAACGATGAGAAACTGTTTTCGTTTTTGGTGATTTTGTGAGAGATCGGGTTGTCAATCGATGATGGAGTCAAAGGTGATGTTGTAGAGAGTGAAGAGGACTACGTTTTTATCTTTGGGCGGAGGGTCTGAAACGGCCTATGGTGGTCGGTGGAGGGAGTTGAACGGAGATGGACGTTTTGGGGTATTTTCTTAAAAACAACGGTTGCTTTTGGGTTGATTCCGACGTCGAGGCTGGTCATGGTGGCAGAGGTCTGAAGGGTGATCAAAGAGGGGAGGTCGGCGGTCAGAACAGGGGTGGTGCGGTGGCCTATAGTGGACCATGGCGGCAGCTATCCGGTCATGAACGGAAAAAGGGGAGGAGCATTTTCTGTCGAGCTGGAGCAGCTGGAGTGGCGGGGCTTTTGGGCGGTGAGGCATCTCAAAGTGGAGGTTCTGGTAGGACCCCTGGTCGGAGCTCTGGTGGTCTATATCGGCGCCAGTGGTGGAAGTTTGATGGGTTGCTATAATAACCCAGAAATCTGAGCCAATTTAAAATTTTATTTTGGCAATTTTTTCAAATTTTGATTATTTAAAATTAATTATTTTAAATAATAACGACGAGAAATTTATTTTGAATAGAATTGGAATGTATATATTTATATACGTCGTTGTTAGAATATAAATATTTTATTTTAATTATAAAAGGAATTGAAAATGGCGCGGTAGTTTGAAATTTCGATTTCAAAGTTTAAATAAATGTACCGGGTGCAAACTAAACCGGATTTTAGTGAAACCGGAAATATTTGAATCCATTTGACAATATCTTTCCAACGAATCCGAAAAATTGAAATTTCATAGCGGGAATCAAAAGATATGCCCAGTTGAAAATTCAGAATAGTCGCTATGGAATTCTGGCCCCTTAAAAATGGAAATTTTGCAAACGACCTCGGTTTTCGACGAAACCACTTTAGTTGGATCCGTGATGTCAAGTTATTGCTAGGTTTCAAAATTCATAATTTTTCGAATCATATGTGAGTGTGGCAAAGGAAAACGCTTTTGACCAGTTTTAGTTGATTTTAATCGACTGGAAAATAGCCATTTTTCAAACAGTCTCAGAATTTGACGAAACTAGCTTTGTTAGGACCGTATCATCAATACGAAGCTAGAAAATATTTTTCGAGAATTTTTAGAGTTAGTATGTGGCCCCAGTAAATTGAAATGCGCGTTCAAATTCAATATATAGAGTTATATGTTGATTTTAACAAAAACTGATCGAAAAGATCGAATCAGCTTACGATACATATCCCATTGTGTTCGGAATGGGGGTAATTAGCTATGGACGACAGTCAGTGGGTTTGATTTCGAGGTCGAAATTAAAAGTTGCTTTTTAGAAAATTTAATAATAAATATTTATTTATTTATATAATAGCCCCCCTTTTCTTTAATCTCTCCCCCTTCTTCAACATTCAACAGAAGAAAAAAATATAATAAAAACCCGTCGCCCCCACCCCATCGTGGAACGCGCCACCACGCCAGGAGCACCCCACCGCCGCTCGACCTCCACTCCCCCTCTCTCACCTCCTCCTCGTCCTCCGCTTCCTTCTCCCCCTCTTCTGAGAAGCCCGTGAACCTCCACGCCCGTCGCCCTCACGATCGAACCACCCCTCTACATCGAAGACCGCAGCCCCCCTCCTCTCAATCGAACCGCAGCCCCCTCCCCCCACCTCGAGCGCGCAAACAGTACCCCCCATCTCCGTTCACTGTAAGTCTTATTATTTTTATTATTTTTATTTTATCCTTTTTGGTGGTCGATTTCTATTTAACAGTAATTGGTTTATTAGCAAAAAAATAGGGTTCTTATATTAATTTAAACAAAGCTTTGATTTTTAATTTAAATAAAGATTCAATCTTTAATTTAGAAAAGGAAAGGTTCGATTTTTAAACTAGAAAAGCTATAATTTTTAATCGCATAAAGATTTGATTTTTAATTCATGAAAGATATGATTTTTTATATTACAGAAAGAATAAAAATATGATTTTTATATAGTAGAGAGAATAAAAATATAATTTTTATATAATGTAGAGTAATGAAGATGTGATCTTTATAGAAGTAGCAATGTAAAAATATGATTTTTATTATATATATGTTGAAATAAAAATGTGATTTTTATAGCGATGATATAAAAATTCAATCTTTATATTAGAAGTAGATATATAAAAATACAATTTTTATATAGCGAATAGCGTGATAAAAATATGATCTTTATTATATGAACACCGGTATAAAAATAGAATTTTTATCTATATAGTAGCAGTGTAAAAATAGAATTTTTATCTATATAGTAGCGGTGTAAAAATAGAATTTTTATCTATATAGTAGCGGTGTAAAAAAAGAATTTTTATCTATATAGTTGCAGTGTAAAAATGTGATTTTTATATACATGGCAACAATATAAAAATGTGATTTTTATATATGTAGTGAATACGGGCAGCGAAGTGACAAAAGGCGGGCACGACGGAGATTTCTACATAAGAAGAGTCGTGGCATTTGGTTTAGCTAGTTGGTGAGAACTCCTCACTTTTATTTTAATTTCTAGCTGAAATATATACTAGGATGCAGACGGTGCTTAGTAGCACCCGACACCCGTCATCCACAGACCATGGATGACTTATTCATTTGGTTGCTATATTGTGAAATTTGATTGTGTGATGTGAAACGAAATAAAATATTTTATAGTGGAAAATAATTTATAGTTAAAAATATGATTTTTAACGTGTATATAAAATAAATATTTATAAACAAATAGGCTGATTTGTTTATATACACTGATTTGACAGATATTGATTGGGACGATAAATTTTACACATCGCCCAACTGCACAAATAAAATATGTGTTTGATGATTTGAAACCCCACACGGGTATTGGGATGAGATTTGACGTACACTAATCTCGATTGTTTAGTTGTATGTCAGTCGATGGATTGACAGACTGTGTAAGCGTTAATTATTTATATTTAATGCCTATGCAATTGTGTGGTGCACTCTGGATGATGATTGATGATTTATCGTTGCTGTTATATTCATGTGTTGTTGAAAATCCATATAATTAACATTATATGGTAATTGATTAGGTCTCATTTCAATTTGAATATAAAGGAAATTCATGTGTTGAATTTAAAGGAAATTCATGTGTTGAATTGAAAATAAATTCATGTGTTGAATAGAAAATAAATTCATGTGTTGAATTGAAAATAAATTCAGGTGTTGAATTGAAAATAAATTCATGTGTTGAATTGAAGCTGTGTTGATTAGATTGATGCCATTTTGACGTGAACGATATTTATATCGATTTTATTCATTTTTATAATGAATATAGAAAAGGAAGTGGTTTCAAAATATAACGTTTTGAAAATATTATCATTTGTATATCGATGATGTGGAATATTCAATTTTGATTCGAAATTGAATATGAAGTTGAGATCGTTTTGAAAACGAATTTAAAACGATTTATAAAATACATTTTAAAAGGAAATCAATGAACTATATATAATATATATATCATATATATAGAATGGCCTGAATAGAACACGCCGCACTACGGCGCGAATTTCGACCATTGACTTCGAATGGATATTACAAGAGATCCGACCGTCGGATTCTCCTAAAACCGGAACCGTAGGGTTCATATCGAAAAGAGCTTTCTAACGAATATTAGAGATTTGAAATCTAACGGTTGGATTTGGAATTATGTCCAAATCAAATTTGGAAAAGGTCGCTTTAAGTGCAGTTCGATGGCCGTTGATGGAAATCGACTGTACGGGCCCTGATAAAATTACTAAAAATAGTGATAATTTGTGTAAAATCATTAGAAAGGATTTGTGAAAAGTTGGGATGAAAATCTCCATATTTGAGAAGATAAAAATAGATTTTTATCGAAATGAACTAGTTTTGAACTAAAATTATAAATTCATTTATTTTTAAAATAAATAAAATGGATTTGAAATGGTTTTAAAAGTAACCAAAATTTCCAATAATTGAATTGGAATGAATTTGAATCGAAATTATCTTTGGAATATTTCGATGTTGGATTTCGTGATTATACAGATATTGTTATGGAAATTTGAAAGATATATTTATATCATTATTTCCAATACGATATTTGTTGGTCGTAGAATTTGATATTGAATATAAGCCGATATATTTTCTATTCAGAGCCTTGTATAAAATATCAAATGTGATTTGGGTTTGTTGTGAATGGTGTCTTCATCAACACTGTTCTTAAACCCAGTTGAGAAAAAGATTAAATCTTTTTATTTAGATTTTATGAAGTGTACCAATTAAATGGTATTTAATTGGAATTGAATTTGAACTGATTTTTGGGTTTATCGTGAACGGTGTTTTAAATAACACTTATTCTTTAACCCGATAAATAATGAATGTGATTTTGGGTTTATCATGGGCTGTAACAACCCGGAAAATGCGAGCCAATTTAAAAAATTTATTTCGGCGAATTTAGCGAATTTGAATATTTAAAATGGAATATTTTAAATAATATCGAAGAGAAATTTATTTTTAATATAATTAGAATGTATATATTTATATACGTCGTCGTTAGAATATAAATAATTATTCATAATTATAAAAGGAATTGAAAATGGCGCGGTAGTTCGCTAATTCGATTTCAAACTTCAAATGAATGTACCAGGTGCAAAATAAACCGGATTTTAGCGAAACCAAAAATAATGGAATCTAATTGAGAATATCTTTCCAACGAATAAGAAAAATTGAAATTTCAAAGCGGGGATCAAAAGTTATGTCCAGTTGAAAATTCCGAATAGTCGTTATGGAATTCAGGCCCTTAAAAATAGCCATTTTGCAAACGACCTCAGATTTCGACGAAACCACTTTTGTTGGATCCTTGATGTCAAATTATTGCTAGATTCCAATTTTCATAATTTTTCGAATCAATAGGTGAGCGTGGCAAAGGAAAACGCGTTGGACCAGTTTTAGTTGATTTTAATCGACTGGAAAATGACCATTTTTCAAACGGTCTCAGAATTCTGCGAAATTAGTTTTGTTAGGACTGTGTCGTCAATACGAAGTTAGAAAATATTTTTCGGGAATTTTTCGAGTTAGTATGTGACCCCGGTAAATTGAAATGTGCGTTCAAATTCAATATATAGATTTATATTTTGATTTTGACGAAAACTGATCGAAACGATCGAATCAGCTTACGATATATATTCCATGGTGTTCGAAATGGGGGTAATTAGCTATGGACGACAAGCGGTGGGCCTCGTTTAGAGGTCGAAAATAAAAGTTGCTTTTTGGGAGATAATTAAATAAAATAATTATAATTTATATTAGGCCCCCCCATTCCCCCTTCTTTCTCTCCTCAGTGAAATCGAACGAGACAAAAAAAAACCGCTAAACCCTAGAAAGGTGCCCCCCCGCCATCGCGTCGCCAACCTCCAGGCGAGCCGCCCTCCCCTCGTCGCTCTGCCACCCCCTCCCTCCACCGCTTTCTCCTCCCTCTCCCCTTCCTTCTCTAACGCTCCAGACCCCTTCTCCCTCCAAATCGCAGCCAACCGCCACCTCCACAAACCCTAGCCGCCGCTTCTAGCCACTAATGGGCTGCCGACCCCTCCGCCTCCCTTCCGACCACCTGCTCCCCCCAAAAACTGACGTGAACCCCCCAGAAACGTTGTAAGTTTTAGTTTTTATTTTATTCTATTTTATTCTTTCTTTTCTCTTCTTTAGGAAAATATATAGTTTAGGAAACTGAAATTTATATATAAGATTATTGGTTTTAAAATCTGAAATTTTAAATATATGACATTGTGTTTTTCTATAATTCAGTTTTATATTATATAAATTAAAAGAATTAGATAAAGATATGATTTTTATAAGATAGAGAATATAAAAATACAATTTTTATAATATATAGATAGTAAAGGCGAAATCTTTATATTTGAAAAGGCGAAATCTTTATATTTGAAAAGGCGAAATCTTTATATTTGAAAAGGCGAAATCTTTATATAGAGAATAGCGTGATAAAAATATAATCTTTATTATATGAACATCGATGTAAAAATAGAATTTTTATCTATATAGCATCAATGTAAAAATAGAATTTTTAAATACATAGCAACAATGTAAAAATGTGATTTTATATATGTAGTGGCTACGGGCAATGAAAGTGACAAAAGACGAAAAGGTGAAGATTTCCTACATTTGAAGAGTCGTGGCGTTTGGATTTAGCTCTTGGTGAGAACTTCTCACTTGAAATTCCTTTTTCTAGTTATAAATATATATACTAGGATGCAGACGGTGCTTAGCAGCACCCGACACCCGTCGTCCACAGACCATGGACGGCTTGTATGCTTGTTTGATGTGATGTGAAATTTGTTTGTGATGTTGATGTGAAATCGATAATATAGATTAATGTGTTGAAATAAATTAATTATCGCTGAAAATATAATTTTTAACGTGAATGTGAAAAAATGAATATTCATAAACAAATCGGCAGATTTGTTTATATACACTGATTTGAAGGATATTGATTGGGGCGATAAATTTTACACATCGCCCAACTGCACAAATAATATTCAGTGTTTGTTGATTTGAAACCCCACACGGGTGTTGGGATGATATTTGGGTACACTAATCCCAATTATTTAATTGTATGTCGATCGATTAGTCGACAGGCTGTGTAAGCGTTAATTATTTATATTTGATGCTTATGCAGTTGTGTGGTGCAATTTGAATGATGGTTGATTAGTTATCGTTGCTATTATATACATGTGTTGTATGGAATCCATATAATTAACGTTATATGGTAATTGATTGGGCCTCATTCCAACCGGGAAAATAATGAATATTATAAAAGAAAATTCATGTGTTGAATATAAAAATAGGCATGTGTTGACGATGTTCATGTGTTGAAACTATTCATGTGTTGAGTAAAATATTTTAACAATAAAATTTACATCTTTATCATATTTAAAATTAGAAACTACTTCACGGTGGGGTCTGATTAAAAATCAAACGATAGATACCATAATTTTATAAAATATATTACATAACAAAAATAGTCATGTGGACAGTACTCATGTGTTGAGATTAGTCATGTGTTGAAAGAAATATTGATTCATTTGTTGAATAGAATAACGAATTTATTGAAATATATAAAGCCATGTTGATTAGAGTTGCGCCATTTTCATGTGAACGATATTTATATTGATTATATTCATTTTTATAGTGAATATGGAAAAGAAGTGATTTCAAAATATAAGTTTTGAAAATATTATCATTTATATAGTAATGATATGAAATATTCAATTTTGATTTGAAATTGAATATAGAGTTGAAATGGTTTTGAAAATGAATTTAAAACGATATATAAAATACGTTTTAAAAGGAAATTGTAATGACCCTTATTCTACACATCATAGGATTGTAGAATATTTATTTCTTTCCCGTGTGAAGTTGTATGGTCATGTAACTTTGGGAAACATCTATTAGAGTCATTTCCCATGCTTATGATTTTTGTCGATTTTTTTAAATGACCATTTTGCCCCTAGTTGGTACTGTTTTGGCCATAACTTTTGATTGGAAAGGAATTTTGACCTGAAACCACTTCCATTTGATTCGTTTGATGGTTTCTCTTTCCGTAGAGTGGTCATAATAGTCAAACGGACTTACCGTTTGGGAGATATGGCTGAAACAAGGTTTGGAGGGTGAAAAACTGCTTAACCGGGCCAAATCGGGTGATTAGTGAGTAGGCCCATAACCCATTTCGGGATTAGGGTTATGGGAGGGCTGAAATGAGATGGAGAATCATTCCATTTCAGTTTTCTAGCCTCCACTTATCACCAAGGATCCCTAAAAATGGCCTCCAACCTCTAAATCACCTCCAAATCACCTTTAGGTTAAGGATTTGGCTTAGCAACCCTAAATCAAAGAAGATCTTCACCTAATCAACCTTGGAGCTGCTGTTAGCATTGGGATTTGCATCAAATCAGAGCATTATTTCAGATCTTAGTTTGTTTTGTGGCTAAGGTGAGTGATTTGCTTAGTTTTGCACTAATTATGGCTAATTAGGAGTGATTAGTGTTAATTAGCGAATTTAAACATGATAAAATTCTGGAAAAATATTTATAAAATTCGGAATGATGTTTTAGACCTCTGATACGAATTTGGGTTAATTTGGTTAAGATTTGCTAATCCTATCATAAGTCTCACCTAAATATGCTTAAGGGGAAATATGGGATTTTGGGTATGTTTGATCCATTTCTACCTATCATATTGATGTTTTGATGTTTGTGGTTGGTTATGTATGTTGCTATGACCATATGAAATGCTTTGTGACTGTTTAGAATAGTTAGAACGGTCGAAAACGCCGCCGAGGGGCGTAAACAGCACGCTGGACAAGGTGCAGGGGTTCGGATCGCATAGGGGGTTGAGGGATGATCGGGTCGCCCTAGGGGATCGTGGGATATCACCACGAGTCGAGTCACCTCCTCCAAACCGAACCGTCTGTGCAAGGCCCACGAAGCGAATCGATGCAGCGCCGTGCCCAAATTGAAGTACTCCGACCCGGATCGCCAAGGAGCATTACGACCCGATCCGATCCACTCGTGCTTCATATCACGATCCGACCAGAGGAAGGCAGCATCCACGATCCGATGCACAACGAGACGATGGAGGAGCGCGATCCGATCCGTATGGGGTGCTCTGATCCGAACCAAGAAGGGGAGCACGATCCGAAGCAAAGGAAAGAAGGACCACGACCCGATCCGACGTAGGAGGCGCGACCCGATCCAATGATGAATGCTGAAGGCGATCCGATTCGATGGTGATGACCAATAACCCGAGATGCAAAGGTAGTCCAAATAGGAGTTAGAGCTCAGGATCCCGGAACCAGTTGGGAACCAATGAGTTCACTTCATGGTTGGACTTTGCTGCGGGACGTGTGCTAAGGAGTTGTCGATGTTCATAACTTTGATTCACCACTAAAAAGGAATGATGGGCTACTTATCAGTGCAGTAGGGTCATTATGACCTGAGGGGCAAAGTGATGGTAGCAAGACTACGTTATCAGTGCAGTAGGGTCATTATGACCTGAGGGGCAAGGTGATGCGTAGTAAGACTATGAGCCAGCGCAGATGGGGTGAATAACTCCATGGGGCAAGTGGACATAGTAAGGATTAGTAAGGCTATGAGCCAGCGCAGATGGGGTGAATAACTCCATGGGGCAGGTGGACATAGCGAGGAATTAGTGGCTACGTTATCAGTGCAGTGAAGCCATTTATGACTTCATGGGGCAAAGTGATTGTAGCAAGGAATGTTGGGTGATCGAAGTGGTGAATATCGTATGCTTTACGCACTGAGTGAGAGATGTGAGGATGGATGCTATGCTTGATTGTTTGCCATCATTACGACATGCACACCTCCCCCACCTCCGTATCTTTATACCGTTTGATATGATACCTTAGAGTGTTGTACAGTATGTAGTGCTAACTCTTTGGTTGCAGGTCCAGATTCAGGTATGTTTTAGTCTACCTGTTATTGTTCACTTTAGAAGCTTATCGCTCATACCAGGCTTTATGTCTGACCCAGAGTTTTATGTCTCCTCTTATTACTCTGGGTGCTCACACGAGCAGACTAGAGACAGGTTAGCTGGTGATGCACGAGTAGCTGATTCGGAGGCGGGCAGGAGGCTTCCACGTATTATATATATATACACATTCTCCCTGTGTCGTTGGTGGTCGCTACTTGGGCATTAGTAGTGTCCCACATTTATCTTACTTTTGCTTTGAGACAGTTTGAAAGTTGTAATAAGCTGTATTTTGGATTTCCGCTGCTATGATGTTTAGTTCTGATTTTCAGCTTATGCACTGTCTCTCCTGTTTTATGTCAAGTATGTTATTATTATATTTTGTTCTATGCACTGTGAGACATTCTACAGGTTCTTTGTATGTTCATTTCCTTCTTCCTTTTCCTTCTGGCGACCCGTTCCGTGCTAACTGGACATGTGTACAGCGTACTTTTGGAGTAAATGTCGGTTGGTGCGGGGCGGGGCGTCACACTTGGTATCAGAGCTTTAGGTTGCGTAGTTAACCTAGGAAAAGACACTAGGGAGAGTTAGTACGTATATGAGAGCGTGTATTTGTGATTACTTTGGTTTTCAAAAGCAATGTATATATATACTATTAGTAGTATAAGATGAAGTTGCACTGCACTAGTACCATTAAGGGGTCGTTGATCGTTTTTCCTTTTTCAGATTGACGATGAGCCGACATGTTAGATGTACCGGTAGAGGGGCCAATAATGGGAATGCCGCTGACATGAGGGCGATGTTTACCAACCTCATGAGAGACATGCTTAGAGAAGTGCAAGGGGCAGTTCCCAACCCTGGAGTTGGTGTTGGCCCAGTAGTGCAGGCGCCTAGGGTCGATTTCGCCAAGTTATGCAAAGATTACACTAACCTTGGCGGGAAGCCGTTCCATGGTACGGAGTCGGCCACGGATGTTCAAGATTGGATGGATAGCTGTGATCGTATCTTTGATGACTTGGGTCTGGAGGATGCGATGAAGAGAAGGCTAGCGTCTCGTCAGCTGCAAGGGCGAGCGATGAATTGGTGGAATGCCATTAGAACAGCTACTCCAGAGGACCAGGTTACTTGGGTTCTGTTCAAGGTTCGCTTTAGCGAGAAGTTTATTCCAGCTGCCCAGAAGTCGGTGTTGTTCAAGAGGTTCTTGGAACTGAAACAGAATAGGAGGGCAGTTTCTGATTATATTGCTGAGTTCGACACTTTGTCGAAGTATGGACTGTCTCTTATCGATACTCCTGAGAAGAAGAATGAGAAGTTCATTACTGGTCTGGATGGATACTTGGGGGAAAGGCTTATTAACCACATCGATGAGACTTTTGAATCGATCGTGGGGAAAGCTTTGAGATCAGAGAGTCTTTACCCTAAGTCAAAGACCGAGGCTGCATCTGCAGAAGGGCCAAAGCCGCAAGCAGGCGGTGGAGGCAAGAATAGCTCTCAAAATAAGAGGAAGCAGGACCAATCTAAAGGTGGCCAGAAAAAGAGCAAGAAGGATGTTGAGTGCTTCAGCTGTGGAAAGAAAGGCCATTATGCTAAAGAATGTCGGGCCAAGCCAGCGGAAAGGAAGTGCTACAACTGTGGTCAAGTGGGACATCAGAAGGACAGGTGCCCGCAACCTCTTAAGGAGAAGCAGATTGTGAAAGCGTATGCTCTTGATGCTATTCCTTCTTCGTCGAATGCCCCAACTGCGGCGGAGAAAGGAAAGAATGTTGTTATTCAAGGTATGCTTTCTATTTATGATATACCAGTTCGAGTTTTGTATGATACTGGGGCTTCCCGTTCCTTCATATCTAGTGACCTGGTAGATAGGTTGGGACTGGAACCCGAGATAGTCGATAGACCATTAGCTGTGACGAACCCGATTGGTGGTTCGACTAGCCTTAGTATGATTTGCAGGAATTTGGTCTTATCGAGTCATGGATGTATGTTTGTATGTGATTGCTTTGTTTTGGGCTTTACTGGGTATGGCATTATATTGGGAGTCGATTGGCTCCAAAGATACGGGGTGGTGGTAGACTGTGAGGGCTTTTTGGTGACAGTGAGGGCGAATGATGGGCGGAGGGTAGTGTTTGGTAGTCTACCTAGTGATGGGGTTATGGCTAGTTTTGTAAATTCCCTCGACATCCCGCAGGATGAGTTGTCAGATGTGCCCGTGGTTGGCCAGTATCCGGACGTCTTCGAGGAGGTGACCTGGCTTCCACCACACCGAGAGATTGAGTTCCGTATTGATTTAGTGAAAGATGCCAGACCTATAGTGATGACACTTCGTCGTATGGCACCAAAGGAGCAGCGAGAGCTCGGGGTGCAAGTTAGCAATCTTTTGAAGAAGGGATTGATTAGAAGGAGTGTCTCCGAGTGGGGAGCACCAGTTGTATTTTCCACTAAGGCAGATGGTTCCCTTCGTTTGTGTGTGGACTATCGCGAGTTGAATAAGGTGACGAGGAAGAATAAGTATCCTCTACCGCGGATAGATGATTTGTTTGATCAGCTGGAAGGAGCAAGAGTGTTCTCCCAGTTGGACCTCGCGACAGGATTTCATCAGCTTCGAGTAGCAGATGAGAGTGTGCCGAAAACGGCATTTAGGACGCCGTCTGGATTTTATGAGTGGTTGGTTATGCCATTTGGGTTGACCAATGCACCAGCCTACTTTGTGGATCTTATGAATCGAGTATTCAGAGATCAGTTAAATAAGTTTGTTCTTGTGTTCGTGGATGATATCCTTGTTTACTCAAGGACAGAGGAGGAACACAAGGGACACTTGAGGATAGTGATGGAGGTGTTGAGGAAACACCAATTGAAAGCGAAATTCTCTAAGTGTCATTTTTGGAGAAGGGAAGTAAGATTCTTGGGTCATGTTGTTTCAGAGTGTGGTATTGCCGTGGACCCTGCGAAGGTGGCTACGGTACAAGATTGGCCTACGCCCAAGAATGCTACAGATGTAAGAAGTTTCTTGGGATTAGCCGGATATTATCGTAAGTTTATCCAGGACTTCTCCAAGATTGCAGCACCGTTGACTCAGTTGACTAAGAAGAATCAGTCCTTCGTCTGGGACGGAGTGTGTGAGGATGCCTTCAAAAGTCTAAAGGAGAGGTTGACGCGTGCGCCAGTTTTAGTCATTCCTAAAGGGAATGAAGAGATGACGGTATACACAGATGCTTGTGGTACCGGATTGGGTGCAGTATTGATGCAAGGAGGTAGGGTTGTAGCTTATGCTAGTCGACAGCTAAAGCCGCATGAGAAGAAGTATCCTACCCATGATTTGGAATTGGCAGCGATTGTATTTGCGCTGAAGATATGGAGACACTATCTCTTGGGAGAAAGATTCGAGTTGTTTACCGATCATAAATCGCTAAAGTATCTCTTCTCTCAGAAAGATATGAATCTCCGTCAGCAGAGATGGTTAGAATTCTTGGCTTCGTATGATTTTGATATCGCGTATACACCTGGGAAGGGTAATGCGGTAGCCGATGCCTTGAGTAGGAGACATGCCAGCTTAGGGGCAATGTTTCTTGAATGGAAGCAACTGGAGTATATCGCGGGGTTTGATTTCAGACCAAAGTGCGAATTGGATCCAGTTATGCTAGCTAGTCTGACGATCAGACCTACTTTGATAGAGCGGATTGGTTCCAGCCAGAGGGACGATCCTAATCTATTGGAAATCATCTCCAAGTTAGAGATGGGTATCGATGAGGAGATGAATGTGTATGGGCTTGATCGAGATGGATGGCTTCGAAGGAATGGGAGACTAGCTGTGCCCAACATAAATGGATTGAGGGATGAAGTGCTTAGAGAATGTCATCACTCAAAACTGACTATACACCCCGGTGGTAATAAGATGTATCGAGACATGAGACAGACCTACTACTGGGAAGGGATGAAAAGAGACGTTGGGAAGTTTATATCCAAATGCATGAATTGCCAGCTAGTTAAAGCCGAGCAAAAGAAGCCTAGTGGGTTGTTGCAACCATTAGAAATTCCTGAATGGAAATGGGAGCAAGTTTCGATGGATTTCATCGATGGTTTACCAAGGACTAGATCGGGATATGATAGCATTTGGGTAATTGTGGATCGATTGACCAAGAGCGCAAGAATTATACCAGTCAAATCGACCAGAACGGCAGCCAAGTTGGCAGAATTGTATATGAAATGGGTAGTGAGATTTCATGGAGTACCCAAAAGTATTGTGAGTGA
The DNA here is from genome assembly GCA_030737875.1 of Allium sativum. Taxonomy (NCBI): domain Eukaryota; kingdom Viridiplantae; phylum Streptophyta; class Magnoliopsida; order Asparagales; family Amaryllidaceae; genus Allium; species Allium sativum. Next base: position 558,074,759 of record CM060919.1, on the reverse strand, counting down.
CCGAGACCCGTTGTTCACTAGTGGGTTTTGGAAGAGCTTACAAGAGGCTCTAGGGTCAAGATTACATCTCAGTACCGCATATCATCCTCAGACCGACGGTCAGACGGAGAGGGTGAATCGTATATTGGAAGATCTTTTGAGAGCATGTATATTGGATTTTGGTGGATCATGGGATGATCATTTGCATCTAGTGGAATTTGCATATAATAATAGCTACCAATCCAGTATCGGTATGGCTCCATATGAAGCTTTGTACGGAAGACCGTGCAACTCACCATCATGTTGGATAGAGACTGGCGAGAAGTTTGTGCTTGGACCAGATGTGGTGAGGGAAACATCAGATAAGATTAAGGTCATTCAGCAACGAATGAAAGCTGCCCAAGATAGGCAGAAAAGCTATGCCGATAAGAGGAGAAGGGACTTGAAATTCTCCGTTGGTGACTTGGTGTTTGTAAAGATCTCTCCGTTGAAGAGCGTGATTCGATTTGGCAGGAGAGGCAAGTTGGCACCAAGATTTGTTGGCCCATTCGCTGTTCTTGAACTTGTCGGGAATTTGGCGTATAGAGTTGGCTTACCAGAGAAAATGGCGGGAGTTCATAATGTATTTCATGTTTCCCAGCTGAGGAAGTTCGTTCACGACTCAGATGTGACTATTTCACCTGATCAGTTAGAGGACTTCGAAGTAGAACCCGAGGCGGTTGGGAACCGCAAGCCGATTCGTATTGTGGGGCACGATACGAAGCAACTTCGGAGGAAGGCGGTGAAGCTTGTCAAGGTTCGGTGGGGCGAGAACGAGAATGATTGTACTTGGGAGACAGAGGAGAGCATTAGGAAGGCTTATCCAGAACTCTTTGCCTGGTAAGATTTACTTTGTGATTTAGTTATTCCGCATGCTAGGGTAGACTTATTTCACTTGTTTTGCATGTTTGATGGTTGTTTTATGGTTGATAGGCATGCGGGACCTTTATGTGTGTTTGGATTTGGGAATTTCGGGGGCGAAATTTCTTAAGGGGGGGAGAGTGTAATGACCCTTATTCTACACATCATAGGATTGTAGAATATTTATTTCTTTCCCGTGTGAAGTTGTATGGTCATGTAACTTTGGGAAACATCTATTAGAGTCATTTCCCATGCTTATGATTTTTGTCGATTTTTTTAAATGACCATTTTGTCCCTAGTTGGTACTGTTTTGGCCATAACTTTTGATTGGAAAGGAATTTTGACCTGAAACCACTTCCATTTGATTCGTTTGATGGTTTCTCTTTCCGTAGAGTGGTCATAATAGTCAAACGGACTTACCGTTTGGGAGATATGGCTGAAACAAGGTTTGGAGGGTGAAAAACTGCTTAACCGGGCCAAATCGGGTGATTAGTGAGTAGGCCCATAACCCATTTCGGGATTAGGGTTATGGGAGGGCTGAAATGAGATGGAGAATCATTCCATTTCAGTTTTCTAGCCTCCACTTATCACCAAGGATCCCTAAAAATGGCCTCCAACCTCTAAATCACCTCCAAATCACCTTTAGGTTAAGGATTTGGCTTAGCAACCCTAAATCAAAGAAGATCTTCACCTAATCAACCTTGGAGCTGCTGTTAGCATTGGGATTTGCATCAAATCAGAGCATTATTTCAGATCTTAGTTTGTTTTGTGGCTAAGGTGAGTGATTTGCTTAGTTTTGCACTAATTATGGCTAATTAGGAGTGATTAGTGTTAATTAGCGAATTTAAACATGATAAAATTCTGGAAAAATATTTATAAAATTTGGAATGATGTTTTAGACCTCTGATACGAATTTGGGTTAATTTGGTTAAGATTTGTTAATCCTATCATCAGTCTCACCTAAATATGCTTAAGGGGAAATATGGGATTTTGGGTATGTTTGATCCATTTCTACCTATCATATTGATGTTTTGATGTTTGTGGTTGGTTATGTATGTTGCTATGACCGTATGAAATGCTTTGTGACTGTTTAGAATAGTTAGAACGGTCGAAAACGCCGCCGAGTGGCGTAAACAGCTCGCTGGACAAGGTGCAGGGGTTCGGATCGCATAGGGGGTTGAGGGACGATCGGATCGCCCTAGGGGATCGTGGGATATCACCACGAGTCGAGTCACCTCCTCCGAACCGAACCGTTTGTGCAAGGCCCACGAAGCGAATCGATGCAGCGCCGTGCCCAAATTGAAGTACTCCGACCCGGATCGCCAAGGAGCATTACGACCCGATCCGATCCACTCGTGCTTCATATCACGATCCGACCAGAGGAAGGCAGCATCCACGATCCGATGCACAACGAGACGATGGAGGAGCGCGATCCGATCCGTATGGCGTGCTCCGATCCGAACCAAGAAGGGGAGCACGATCCGAAGCAAAGGAAAGAAGGACCACGACCCGATCCGACGTAGGAGGCGCGACCCGATCCAATGATGAATGCTGAAGGCGATCCGATTCGATGGTGATGACCAATAACCCGAGATGCAAAGGTAGTCCAAATAGGAGTTAGAGCTCAGGATCCCAGAACCAGTTGGGAACCAATGAGTTCACTTCATGGTTGGACTTTGCTGCGGGACGTGTGCTAAGGAGTTGTCGATGTTCATAACTTTGATTCACCACTAAAAAGGAATGATGGGCTACTTATCAGTGCAGTAGGGTCATTATGACCTGAGGGGCAAAGTGATGGTAGCAAGACTACGTTATCAGTGCAGTAGGGTCATTATGACCTGAGGGGCAAGGTGATGCGTAGTAAGACTATGAGCCAGCGCAGATGGGGTGAATAACTCCATAGGGCAAGTGGACATAGTAAGGATTAGTAAGGCTATGAGCCAGCGCAGATGGGGTGAATAACTCCATGCGGCAGGTGGACATAGCGAGGAATTAGTGGCTACGTTATCAGTGCAGTGAAGCCATTTATGACTTCATGGGGCAAAGTGATCGTAGCAAGGAATGTTGGGTGATTGAAGTGGTGAATATCGTATGCTTTACGCACTGAGTGAGAGATGTGAGGATGGATGCTATGCTTGATTGTTTGCCATCATTACGACATGCACACCTCCCCCACCTCCGTATCTTTATACCGTTTGATATGATACCTTAGAGTATTGTACAGTATGTAGTGCTAACTCTTTGGTTGCAGGTCCAGATTCAGGTATGTTTTAGTCTACCTGTTATTGTTCACTTTAGATGCTTATCGCTCATACCAGGCTTTATGTCTGACCCAGAGTTTTATGTCTCCTCTTATTACTCTGGGTGCTCACACGAGCAGACTAGAGACAGGTTAGCTGGTGATGCACGAGTAGCTGATTCGGAGGCGGGCAGGAGGCTTCCACGTATTATATATATATATACATTCTCCCTGTGTCGTTGGTGGTCGCTACTTGGGCATTAGTAGTGTCCCACATTTATCTTACTTTTGCTTTGAGACAGTTTGAAAGTTGTAATAAGCTGTATTTTGGATTTCCGCTGCTATGATGTTTAGTTCTGATTTTCAGCTTATGCACTGTCTCTCCTGTTTTATGTCAAGTATGTTATTATTATATTTTGTTCTATGCGCTGTGAGACATTCTACAGGTTCTTTGTATGTTCATTTCCTTCTTCTTTTTCCTTCTGGCGACCCGTTCCGTGCTAACTGGACATGTGTACAGCGCACTTTTGGAGTAAATGTCGGTTGGTGCGGGGCGGGGCGTCACAGAAATCAATGAAATATATAATATATATATATATTATATATATAATGGCCTGAACAGAACGCGCTGCGCTGCGGCAGTTCGTGAATTTCGACTATTGACTTCGAATTGACGTTACGGGAGATCCAACCGTTGGATTCTCCCAAAACTGGAACCATTGGGTTCGTATCGAAAAGAGCTTTCCAATGAATATTAGGAATTTGAAATCTAACGGTTGGATTTGGAATTATGTCCAAATCAAATTTGGAAAAGGTCGCTGTAAGTGCAGTTCGATGGTCGTTGATGGATATTAATAATTTGTGTAAAATCATAATATGTGAATTAGAAAGGACTAGGGTGAAAAATTCCACATTTGAAAAGATAAAAATAGTTTTTATCGAAATGAACTAGTTTGAATTAGAACTAAAATCAATTTATTTTTGAAATAAATAAATTGAATTTGAAAGTGGTTTTAAAAATAATCAGGATTTCCAATACGTGAATTGGAATGGATTTGAATCGAAATTGTCTTCGGAATATTTCGATGTTGGATTTTGTGATTATATAGATATGGTGGTGGAAATTTGAAAGATATATTTATATCGTTATTTCCAATACGATATTTGTTGGTTTCAGAATTTGATATCGAATATAAGCCGGTATATTCTCTATTCAGAGCCTTGTATTTAATATCAAATGTGATTTGGGTTTGTCATGAATCGTGTTTTAGGTGACATTGGTTCTTTAACCCAGTTAAAGATAGGATATTGATTTTTGAAAAGATTAAAACTAAGTGAAGTTTAAATAAATCTTTAATTAGATTGAAATGTGAATTGATAATTTAAATTATCAAATCTGAAAAGTGATCGAGAATGGAGTATCACCAGTTTTGCTCCAAAGCGATAGTTAAATCTTTAATTAGATTTGAACGTGAAATGGTAATTAACTTTACCGAGAACACCGTGGTGTTAGATATGGAGTATTACCAGTTTTGCTCCATGGGACGAATAGGTTGGGATTGGGAAATAAAATAAATAATTACTTCGGTGTGGTTCGCTAATCCCGACTAGTTTGGAAAACCATAATACGGTTTGAAATGATATCCAGAGGAAGATTAAAGAATAAATTTAGAAGAATTTATCTTTGATAAAATTAATGGGAACCTTCCCCTAAGAATGTGATTTTGTGGATAAAAGAATATTCTGAATTGGAATGAGGAGTTTGTTGTGTTTGTGTAACATTTGTTTATCATATACGTGGGTTATTCAGAAAGGCTGGGTTTATACCCATTCTGAATAACCGATTCGACGAGATGTCGAAGATGAAGATGGTGGTTGAAGACTGGAAGTCTTCACATCGTTTGGGTGATTACTGATGATCTCGACTGGGCTGTACACCCAAGATGAGGGAAACAGTTGGTGATCGTCCAGACGTACTTGGAGATCGATGGATATGCGAGGAAAGTGCCTCAGGTTTCGTTCAGACCCAGAACGAACTTGTAAATGGATTGTGTGTCTGAAATTGGATTTTATTCTGTGTTGATTGATCTCTATTAAATATACATCTGTTTGGCGGGAGAATTTATTCTCTTGCTTAACGCCCTTCTCTGAGACGTACGAGCTCAGAGGTTGTGTATCGATGGACATCAGTCACATGGAGTGAATTGCATGTGTGGCACGCGTAAGTGGCAAATGATCAAGGCTTCTGTTGAAAAGCAAAGTCTTGTGGTTGATGATCAAAGCACGGCCTGTGTGGCGCAGCTTTGTGTATAACGTGGATTCGCGAGCCTCACACCCCGGTATGAGTCAAAAACGGGAGAAGGACCCAAGGAGTGCACGACGTTTCTTTCTAGCTATGGTGGTGTCAGTGACCTACCAGCCCTGACATTTATATACTTTTCACCTGTGTGGTTGTTGGATATGAGGCGCCTCGGATATAGGTCCTATAGGACCGGGAAACATGTGTTCAGGAATAATTAATCCTCAAAAGTAAGAGAGGACCAACCTTGGAGGTTCCAAAGGATCATAGTGGGGTCCTGGGACATTTGCTAGAGTGTCTCGAATCGGAGAGGAGCTTGCCCCTTACCTCGACTCATGACGGAAATCCAATTTCCAATACGTGATATTGCGGTTTTATTTGTAGAGCCTAGTATGGCGACATGATAGATGGTACCCATGCCGCCTAGGATTGATATTTATGATTGAAATTGTTTTGACACTATACACTTATAATAGTATCAAATGATTTGTTTTAAACGTACCAAGCATGTTTGGCTATTATAAGGGAAAACCCTATCCTCCGGCTTGCGTTGCATTGTGTGATGGGACCTGGGTCTTATAATAGCTTCATTTTTTCAAAGAGCATTGCGCTGTTTTGTTATATGCACTAGTATTCTTGGGAGGAAACCCGTTCCGTGTTATACGTCGTGGTCCCTTGAATTACAATCTTTTAAAGTAAAGTTTTAAATAACTTTTTTAGTTCTCACACGAGTCACATGACTAACCTGGAGTTTATTGTTTTAACCTAAACTCTGGGTGCCCCTATTTTCCACATGGGCAGCTAGTAGTTTTGGTTTTGCAGATTTATATTCACAGGGTCCTAATTTATAGCTGGAACGATGCTCAGAAAGCTCTTTATCCGTGTATCACTTTCAGTTGTGTTTTGTATATTTTTCCGCTGCGATGTAATTTATTGTAATCTCTGATGTTTATCGAATGTAATTTATTCATTTATACTCTGTATATTCTTGTACCTGATGGAATTGTTGTAATAACAATGAAATGTTCTTCCGTCTGCGTTCTGATTTGTCTTGTCCTCAACGCAATCCGTGCTTTCTGTGACGATCCCAAAACCCCGTGACACGGTGTTAAGGATAATCATTGGAATATAACACATTAATCATCATTAGCAGATCACAGATAATAGCATAAACAGAAAATAGAATAATTTACACATATATGACAGCGGAATCATATAGATATCATCACATCAGAGAAGCACAGTACAGGATACAACTTAGTGCATAATGATACATAATCAGTCACCATCGCCTAAGGTGGAATCATACATAAAGAGTACACAAAAGGAATATCAGTCTACATCGCCAATGGAGGAACCATAATATAGATACAATAATGGCGGAGAAAATCCATGTCAGCACAGTGTAGTCAAGCCTCGCCATGAGCCAAAAGGTGCGTCAGAAACCTGTAACTAGGCTGCTCGTGTGAAAATGAGGGCACCCGAGTTTGCAAGGTGAAACAAACTACGAGTCAGTCATGGGACTGGTATGAGAGATCTACTCAACTTATTAACAACAATAATAAGGCAAATCAAAGGACCACGCCACTTTCGCGGAACGGGTTTACTCCAATGAGTGCTAGTGCATGAAATAAAGTAAATGATTATATCAACGCAATGCTTTTTATAAAATGAAGCCATTATAAGACTCAGGTCCCATCACACAATGCAACGCAAGCCGGAGGATAGAGTTTTCCCTTATAATGGGCAAAAATGCTTCCTACGTATAAAACAAAAGTGTTTGACATTGGAAATTGGATTCCTTCACGAGTTGAGGCAAGGGGCAAGCTCCTCTCCTTTCGAGACACTCTAGCAAATGCCTCGGGACCGCACACAACAATCCCCTGGATCCTCCAAGGCCGGTCCTCTCTTACTTTTGAGGATTAGTTATTCCTGAACACACGTTTCCCGGTCCTTACAGACCTATAATCGAGGCGCCTCGTATTCCAACAACCACACAGGTGAAAAGTAGATATAAATGTCAGGGCTGGGAGGTCGCTGACACCACCATAGCTAGAAAGAAACGTCGTGCACTCCTTGGGTCCTTCTCCCGTTTTTGACTCATACCAGGGTGTGAGGCTCGCGAATTCACGTTATACACAAAGCTACGTCACACAGACCATGCTTTGATCATCAACCACAAGACTTTGCTTTGCAACAGAAGCCTTGATCTTATGCCACTTAGGCGTGCCACACCGGCAATCCACTCCATGCGATTGATTTCTGTCAATACATAACCTCTGAGCTCATACATCTCAGAGAAGGGCGTTAAGCAAGAGAATAAATTCTCCGCCGCCAAACAGATATATATTTAACAGAGATCAATCAACACAGAACAAAATCCAATGTCAGACACACAGTCCATTTACAAGTCCGTTCTGGGTCTGAACGAAACCGGAGGCACCAATTCCTCGCATATCCGTACAATCAACAGTATGTGTGGACGGCTACTACTTCAATTCCTTCATGGTAGCTACTCCAATCACGAGCATCAGTAGCGCCCATCCATCCAATGTGGAGATCGTCGGTCTTCAGTCGTCTTCGACTCTTCGACTTCTCAACGTCGATCGATTATTCGAAATGAGATAAACTCGGCCTTTTCAAATAACCCACGTATATTTAGATTTTCAGATCAATTAATCACGTGGTTGGACTATTCAACATTCACATTTCAGTTATTTAGTTATAATTTTCATGTCAAATACATTCAACCATCACATATCAAGCAAACACAACAAAATTGGTTTATTTTCACTCTATATCGTCTATAGTACTTTATAACAATATATCGCCATTTTTATTTAATTTAAAACGGCCATATTTAATTAAAAGACGTTTCAGGTCGTGTCGATGCACTGGCGCTGCTTTTCATTAATTTTGTTTTACACATATATGAAAATCTAACCGTTGGATCTTCACAAATTTTACATCATTAGGAAGGTCATTTCAAAACGAATCCAACGGTTTCAGTTTTGGGAAAATCCAATGGTCGGATCTTCCACACTAACCATTTGAAGTTACGATTTCAATTTACGAACTGCAGCGTCGTTATTCGATTTAATTTAATTATATTTATATATATATATATAAATATAATCATTTCTGGCGCTGTTTTTCTTCAGTTTTGAATTAAACATTCCAGACAATCCAACCGTCGGATCTTCACAAAGTTGGTGTCGTTGGAAAGATATTTCCAAGGCGAACCCAACGGTTGCGGTTTCGGGAAAATCCAATGGTCGGATTTCCCGCACTAGTCGTTTGAAATCACGGTTTCAAAACATGAACTGCACGGCCACGTTTCGTTTTAATTCTATTTATATTTATATATTTATATAAATATAGTTCATTCAAAAATTCCTATATCGTTTCCACTTCAATTATTTCACTAACGCCTTTAAATTTTGGAAAATTTCGCCATAACCTCCTTTGTACGGGAGGGTCTGGGAAAATTCCCAAATAGCCACACGGGCGTCTCATATCAAAAAGAAAAAGAAAAAGCCAAGCGGCTAGCCATCAGGCTCATAAAATCATCACCCAAACAAAGCGGTAAATGTGTACCTATTTGTCGGGCACAAAATTTTATTCCTCTTCTCTAGCCCCTTTTGCTTTAACCTGTTCAATAAATATGCATGTACATATATACAATTTCTAACATTTATCAATTTCCATTCAATTTCATCTTTGATTTGCTTTGGTTTAAAAACACCATTCATTCTAATGTTGTATGCATAGGCTAAAATCATATCATTAGCTAGTTAATGTATATTTCAACTCATGCACGTTTATTTGAACAAGTGGCTATTTTTAACACTTCACATTTCAAAGATGAAAATTTTGGCGAACTAAAATAAATTTCAACACATGACTATTTTATTTAGTTCCTATGCATGTTAAAAATAATATTTCTATCACAAATATTTATTTCAACGTCCGCATATCTTTAGCATATCACAATTATGATAAAAATGATATTTTTATCATTTAAAATATTTATTCGACAAATAGATGTTTCAGCACTTCATAGTTTCAATAAAAATGTAATTTTTATCGTTCGATCTTTTTATTCAACACATGAACTTTTCCACTACTCACACTTCTCAACAAATGAGCATCTCCGCACATGGACATTTTATTTATGTTGTTCATATTAGAAAGATGGGATTTTTATTGTTGAAATTATTTATATAAGGCGAATATTTTTCATACTTCATATACATATAAAAATGTGATTTTTATTGTTTAAACACTTCACTCATTCACAAATGAATTTAATTTTCACACAACACTTTTCAACACATGAATATTTCCACACATGGATATAGTTTCAATATATGACTTTAATTTCAACGCAAGAAAATAATTTCAACATATGAAAATAATTCTAACACACAAAGATTATTCAAAATTTCGGCAGCATAACGGCAGGGTAGTTAAAACCGGCACCGTCCCTAGTACGGCTCCTCGCTCTACCTTAAAACCTCGCGGTTTTTGACAATGGGGATTCATGCATCTAATTCGCACGCAGGCGGCATGTTTATTTTTATTTCCACAAATATTTCCAATTCATTTCAATCACCAATGGGTATTTTTCAACCACAACCAAACAATATCAACCACAACCAATTATTCAACCATTCGTATTTTTCATCCAATATTTCACGCCAATTCACCACAATAAATATCGTCCATGGTTTGTGGACCAGGGGAGTATATATATATATAATATAATATATATATATATATATTTGCTATATTTCACTAGCATTTCAACACATATGTCAATTATTCAATGCATGTAAAATTCATACTTCGCTTATATAGCTTACACTACGCATGTACATGAGATATACAACACGTATGTAATTTATATTTCGCTTATATAAATTATACACGACATTTTCCATTCAATTTCACGTTAATTTAGATTTCTCACCTTGGTTTTCTGAGCGCTAAAAATTGATACGATGTCAGAAAAATCCGCGGCTTCTTCTATTGGGTAGAGAGCTTCCTTGCGGTCCCGATGTTTCCTGTTTCATCGAATTTCGTCAACACACCAAAAAGATATGATTTTTCAAAGTGTAAAGATCAAAGAAAAACTCACTTTCACGAAGCTTCAAAACTAGGTTTACGGTTTTCGCAAAATCAGTGGCACGTGGGGACGATCGGGGAGTTGGACGTGGAAGAGGGAAGAGAGGGCTTCAAGTCGGTGGTGGTTTGGTGGCGTTCGGTGGTCGGTGGCGTTCAGGGCGGCGGCGGGAAGTGCTCGACTTCCTGGCTTCGATACGGGCGTAGGAGGCGACTGTGGCGGCGGCGGTGGGGTTGGATTTGAAGAGGAGGAGGAGGCGCGTCGAGGTAGGGGGGTGGCGCAGGCGGAAATCGCCTGTGGCGGCGGCGATTTGGGGGAGAAGGTAGGGAGCGGATTCGCTGTTGATCGGGGGGGTTTTTCTTTTTTTCTTTTTTTAAAAATTTATGAAAGGAAAATTCTAATTGGACGAGGATTATATTAAATTTTTAAATAGTGTTTTCTCAAACGAACTCCTTTTTAAACCCAACGACTATCGCCCCTAGCTAAATACCCCCATTCCGGACACAATGGGATATGTTTCGTAGGCCAATTCGACTGTTACAGTCAGTTATTTTTCAAATTAAAGTATAAAACATTTAATTTTTAACTCTGAACGCACATTTCAATTTGCCAGGGCCACAAACTAATTCGAAAAATTCCAGAAAAATAAATCTAGCTATGTTTTGACGCTACGGTCCCAACAAAACTAGTTTCGTCGAATTCTGAGGTCGTTTGAAAAATGGCCATTTTCTGGCCGATCCAATTTAACAGAAATCGACCAAACACATTTTCTTTTGCCACGCTCACATACTGGCTTCAAAAATTATGAAATTTGAAACCTAGCAATAGTTTGACATCCCGGACCCAAGAAAAGTGGTTTCGTCGAATTCCGAGGTCGTATGCAAAATATCAATTTTCCAGGGCTATATATTCTATATACCGTCTCTTCTGAAAATTCATTCGGCCATAACTTTTAATTCCCGTTATGAAACTTCGATTTTTCAGATTCGTTAGAAAGGCATTGACTAACAGATTTAAATATTTTTGGTTTTGCTAAAATCCGTTATATTTTCCACCCTGCATAGTCGGTCAAAGTTTGAATTCAAATTTTCAAACCGACTCACTATTTCTAATTCACTATTTTATTGAAATATTCTATTTCAATTGTTCAAATCCTTATGAAATCATCAATTTAAATATTTTAAATTGGCTCGTATTTTCCGGGTTATTACAATCTCCCCTACTTAAAACTTTTCGTCCCCGAAAAGGAAACAACTGTAAAGTAGGAAATAAAATGTAAATGCAAAGTATTGTAAAGGTACCTTGCACTGGAGTTAGTCAGAGATATCCACTCTGCATTTGGGGGTAAGCTTGCTTAATGCTTTCCTCAGTTTCCCAAGTACAGTCTCTAGGATCACTGCTCCATTGCACTTTAGCTAAATGAACCTTTTTGCTTCTGAGTTCTCTAGTTTCTTTGCCAACAATCTTTAATTGCTCTCTTCTGAGTGATAATTCTGGAGTTATCTCCACATCCTGTTGCGCTGCTTCTTCTACAACAAGATCCGGATCATGCACATGTCTTCTAAGTTGAGATACGTGAAATACATTGTGCACTCCAGGCAACCAATCTGGTAATTGAACCCTATAAGCAAGAGTTCCAATTCGCTCAAGTATAGGAAAGGGACCAATAAATCTCGGAGCCAACTTCCCAGTCTTTCCAAATCTGATTACTCCTCTCATCGGAGAAACCTTTAAATAAACATGATCACCAACAGCAAATGTCAAATCTCTCCTTCTAGAGTCTGCATAACTTTTCTGTCGGCTTTGGGCGGTTTTCAATCGCTTCTTGATGAAGTCGACTTTATCGGATGCTTCCCTAATCATATCGGGTCCTAGTACAAGTCTGTTGCTAGGCTCTACCCAACATGCTGGAGATCTGCAGGGTCTGCCATATAATGCTTCAAATGGTGACATTCTCAAACTTGCTTGATAGCTATTGTTATATGAGAATTCTGCCAAATGCAAATGATCTTCCCATGACCCACCAAAATCGATTATACAAGCCCGCAATAAATCTTCTAGAATTCTATTCACCCTTTCAGTTTGGCCATATGTTTGTGAGTGATAAGCGGTGCTCATATTCAGTTTTGTTCCCAATTCTGTCTGGAAAGCCTCCCAGAACTTGCTAGTAAATAGGGGATCTCTATCACTAACTATGCTGATGGGAATTCCATGCAGCTTAACAATTTCTCTAAAATATATCTGTGCTAGACTTTGAGCGGTTCTATTGGATCTGACAGGTATAAAATGGGCAGTCTTCGTGAAGCGATCTACGATTACCCAAATGCTGTCATTACCTTTCTTGGTTCGCGGCAAACCATCTATGAAATCCATGGAAATCTATTCCCATTTCCAGCCTGGGACTTCCAACGGTTGCAACAGTCCAGCTAGCTTCTGCTGGTCACTCTTGACCAATTGACAAGTAGGGCATCTGCTAACATACAAGGAAATATCTCTTTTCATTGCCTTCCACCAGAAAGTGCGTTTGATATCGTTGTACATTTTACTCACACCTGGGTGGATGCAAAATTTGGATTTATGGCATTCATCCAGCACTTCTCTTTTGAGCTCAGGAAGGTTGGGAACACAAATTCTCCCATTCAGCCTCAGAACTCCTTCTTTATTTACTTGAAAGCTTGAGGGTTCTCCTTTCTGGATTCTTTCCTTGATCTTTTGAATGAAATAATCATTCCTCTGGAGAGCACATATCTTATCGATCAAGCTAGGTGTAATTATAAGATGGGCAACAATTGCGGTTTTTCTACTAAGTGCATCCGCCACAACGTTAGCCTTCCCCGGCGTATACAGGATATCAAGATCATACGCTGCAAGAAATTCTAGCCAACGCTGTTGTCTCAGATTCAGATCTTTCTGGGTATATAAATACTTCAATGATTGATGATCCGTGTACAGTATAAATTTCTCGCCCAATAAATAATGCCTCTAGATTTTCAATGCAAAAATGATGGCTAGCAGCTCAAGATCATGAGTCACATAATTCTTCTCATGCGGTTTCAGTTGGCGGCTTGCATAAGCGACTACTTGGCCTCTCTGCATTAACACTGCACCAAGACCTCTAATAGAAGCATCTGTCCAAACCGTTAAATCCTGATTGCCATCAATAATAGTTAACACTGGAGCGGTGGTCAGCTTCGATTTCAATTCCTGGAAAGCTTCTTCACAGTCGGAAGTCCACTTAAACTTCTCATGTTTCTTTGTGAGCTTCGTTAACGGACCGGATATCTTCGAAAAATCCTTAACGAACTTTCGATAATAACTAGCCAACCCCATGAAACTTCTAACTTCCGTGGGAGTGGTGGGTTGTTTCCAGTCCTGAATCGCTGTTATTTTGCTTGGGTCAACAGAAATTCCTTTCTCTGACACGACATGGCCAAGAAATTTGACATCTTCTTGCCAGAAGACACATTTAGAGAATTTGGCTTTGAAGACATTCTTCCTTAGAATCTCCAATACTTGTTCTAAGTGTTTTTCATGCTTGGGTTTTGATTTGGAGTAGATTAAAATATCATCGATAAATAGGAGGACAAATTTATTCAGAACTCCCTTGAACACTCTATTCATTAGATCGACAAAGTATGCTGGAGCGTTGCATAGGCCAAACGGCATTACTAACCATTCATAAAATATGTCTGGACCTCTGAAAGCTGTCAAAGGAACACACTCTTCTGCTATTCTCAATTGATGAAAACCTGTAGCTAGGTCCATTCAGGAAAATACTTTCGCCCCATTCAATTGGTCTAGCAGATCATCAATGCGGGGTAATGGATACTTATTTTTAAGCGTTTGTTTGTTGAGGTCTCGGTAATCAACACATAATCGAAGAGTACCGTCTGACTTCGGGACAAACACAACAGCTGCACCCCAATTAGAAAAACTAGGTCTGATTAGATCCTTCCACAATAGTTGACGAGTTTGATCGCCTAATTCTTCTTTTTCTTTCGGAGTCATTCTGCGAATTGGATGTACCACTGGTCTGGCATTGGGAATTAGATCGATTCAGAATTCTATTTCTCTTTGCGGAGGTAAGTTTTCGACTTCTTCAAACACATCCGCATAGTTGCTAACAATCGGAATCTTTTCCATGGAAGTGGGGATAAGTTCCAATGCTGACCAAAATTCTTCTCTATTCGGATTCGAACCATGACAGGGTATATATATATCCAAGCTCCGTTCGAATTTTAACGATTCTTTCCGCACAATTCACTTCGGCTTCATATTTCGTTAACCAATCTAGCCCGAGAATAATATCGAATTCTGGAAAATCCATAACGACTAGATTGAAAGGAAACTTGTAGAAAGAATAAGAGATTGGCACTTTACAACAGGAATTGAGAGTAACAGGACCCCCTATCGGGTTATGAACTTCAACCGATTCTTTGAGCTTTCGCTGTTTTAACTTTAATTTGTGCACCGTGTTTTTAGCAATAAAACTACGCGATGCACCTGTGTCAAACAATACAGAAACAGGAATATTTTTAATTGTAAGGGTACCTCCCAAAACATCAGGTTTACCTGCTCCATCGGAAGCAGCTGGCGGGCTAGACCCGTCATAGACATGAGCTACTGTAGCTATCTTCAGCAAAGGACAGTCTTTGACTAGATGATCGGTCTTGCGACAGTTGAAGCACGAGCGAGGGTTCTGAGAGCCTTGGCTCGAGCCTTGAGAATTCGTTTTCTGCCTCTTCGGAGCTGTGCAGACGTTTGAGTAGTGCCCCGGCTTACCACAGTTAAAGCAATTTCCTCTTGGCGGCTTGCCAGTCTGAGGTTTTGAAGATGCTGCTTGGCTTGACTCGCCTTGATTTACAGCAGGCTTGCGCTTGTTTCCGGCTTGGCTTCTAGCGCGATCCTGATCCAGATGCCTTTGATCAAGGTCTTCATAGTTGCATGTCATTTCCACCAGCTCGTTGAATTCTAGCTTGACATGGGCCATGGCTCTATCATGATATTGTCGTCTTAGTCCAAGGATAAACCTCTTATTTTTGGATTTTGCGGTAGCAACGAGCTCTGGAGCATAGGGCGACAACATTGTAAATTTGTTCAGATAATCTTGCACGGAAAGATCCCCTTGCTGGAGATTGGCGAAGTCATCGTGCATTCTTTCTAGAGCTTGTTCTGGGACATATTTCTCCTTGAATAGTTCTTTGAATCCATCCCATGTTCTTCCAGCTTCTCTATTCCCGGCGGTAAGAGATTCCCACCATAATTCAGCTTGTTCCTGCATAAGCCAGGCGCCCATAATAGCTTTGTCTTCGTCTCCTAGCCTTAGGCCTTCAAGAATTTTCTCGCATGTTTTGAGCCATGCAAGGGCCTCTATCACGGTGCCAGTTCCCGAGAAGGTCTTGCCTCCTAAGTTCTTATATCTCTTAGCTACACGGTCAAGCTCGAAGTATTGAGCTGCCGGAGGTTGTATCAAAGGTCCTTCTTGAGCTGGGATTTCTCCCCTTCCTCGGCCTCGGCCGGCACGGCCTCCTCTAGCGGCGGCTGCTCTGGTAGCCATTTTTCAAATTCTGTATAAGCAACGAAAAAAAAAGTCAGCTAACAGAAATGATAGTCTATTGCATAGTTAAGCAGAAATTTCTACAGAAAGATAACGATGGATTGATCAATTGTTTTTGCTATTCTGCTCAGCTCATTCTAGGACCTTACTAGTCCTATCTCTAATGAGCGACTCGCCTTAGAATACTACTAATTCTATTTTGACGAAGTGTTTAATGTGTTAGACTCCAGAACTAAGGTTAACCAAAGCTCTGATACCAGCTGTGACGATCCCAAAACCCCGTGACACGGTGTTAAGGATAATCATTGGAATATAACACATTAATCATCATTAGCAGATCACAGATAATAGCATAAACAGAAAATAGAATAATTTACACATATATGACAGCGGAATCATATAGATATCATCACATCAGAGAAGCACAGTACAGGATACAACTTAGTGCATAATGATACATAATCAGTCACCATCGCCTGAGGCGGAATCATACATAAAGAGTACACAAAAGGAATATCAGTCTACATCGCCAATGGCGGAACCATAATATAGATACAATAATGGCGGAGAAAATCCAAGTCAGCACAGTGTAGTCAAGCCTCGCCATGAGCCAAAAGGTGCGTCAGAAACCTGTAACTAGGCTGCCCGTGTGAAAATGAGGGCACCCGAGTTTGCAAGGTGAAACAAACTACGAGTCAGTCATGGGACTGGTATGAGAGATCTACTCAACTTATTAACAACAATAATAAGGCAAATCAAAGGACCACGCCACTTTCGCGGAACGGGTTTACTCCAATGAGTGCTAGCGCATGAAATAAAGTAAATGATTAAATCAACGCAATGCTTTTTATAAAATGAAGCCATTATAAGACTCAGGTCCCATCACACAATGCAACGCAAGCCGGAGGATAGAGTTTTCCCTTATAATGGGCAAAAATGCTTCCTACGTATAAAACAAAAGTGTTTGATATTATTACTAGTGCATATATGTTTCAAAAGCAAATTCAATCATAAATATCAATCCTAGACGGCATGGGTACCATATATCATGTCGCCATACTAGTAATACAATCACATCCGCATATATCGTATTGGAAATTGGATTCCTTCATGAGTTGAGGCAAGGGGCAAGCTCCTCTCCTTTCGAGACACTCTAGCAAATGCCTCGGGACTGCACACAGCAATCCCCTGGATCCTCCAAGGCCGGTCCTCTCTTACTTTTGAGGATTAGTTATTCCTGAACACACGTTTCCCGGTCCTTACAGACCTATAATCGAGGCGCCTCGTATTCCATCAACCACACAGGTGAAAAGTAGATATAAATGTCAGGGCTGGGAGGTCGCTGACACCACCATAGCTAGAAAGAAACGTCGTGCAATCCTTGGGTCCTTCTCCCGTTTTTGACTCATACCGGGGTGTGAGGCTCGCGAATTCACGTTATACACAAAGCTACGTCACACAGACCATGCTTTGATCATCAACCACAAGACTTTGCTTTGCAACAGAAGCCTTGATCATATGCCACTTAGGCATGCCACACAGGCAATCCACTCCATGCGATTGATTTCTGTCAATACATAACCTCTGAGCTCATACGTCTCAGAGAAGGGCGTTAAGCAAGAGAATAAATTCTCCGCCGCCAAACAGATATATATTTAACAGAGATCAATCAACACAGAACAAAATCCAATGTCAGACACACAGTCCATTTACAAGTCCGTTCTGGGTCTGAACGAAACCGGAGACACCAATTCCTCGCATATCTGTACAATCAACAGTATGTGTGGACGGCTACTACTTCAATTCCTTCATGGTAGCTACTCCAATCACGAGCATCAGTAGCGCCCATCCATCCAATGTGGAGATCGTCTGTCTTCAGTCGTCTTCGACTCTTCGACTTCTCAACGTCGATCGATTATTTGAAATGAGATAAACTCGGCCTTTTCAAATAACCCACGTATATTTAGATTTTCAAATCAATTAATCACGTGGTTGGACTATTCAACATTCACATTTCAGTTATTTAGTTATAATTTTCATGTCAAATACATTCAACCATCACATATCAAGCAAACACAACAAAATTGGTTTATTTTCACTCTATATCGTCTATAGTACTTTATAACAATATATCGCCATTTTTATTTAATTTAAAACGGCCATATTTAATTAAACGACGTTTCAGGTCGTGTCGATGCACTGGCGCTGCTTTTCATTAATTTTGTTTTACACATATATGAAAATCTAACCGTTGGATCTTCACAAATTTTACATCATTAGGAAGGTCATTTCAAAACGAGTCCAACGGTTTCAGTTTTGGGAAAATCCAATGGTCGGATCTTCCACACTAACCATTTGAAGTTACGATTTCAATTTACGAACTGCAGCGTCGTTATTCGATTTAATTTAATTATATTTATATATATATAAATATAATCGTTTCTAGAGCTGTTTTTCTTCAGTTTTGAATTAAACATTCCAGACAATCCAACCGTCGGATCTTCACAAAGTTGGTGCCGTTGGAAAGATATTTCCAAGGCGAACCTAACGGTTGCGGTTTCGGGAAAATCCAATGGTCGGATTTCCCGCACTAGTCGTTTGAAATCACGGTTTCAAAACATGAACTGCACGGCCACGTTTCGTTTTAATTCTATTTATATTTATATATTTATATAAATATAGTTCATTCAAAAATTCCTATATCGTTTCCACTTCAATTATTTCACTAACGCCTTTAAATTTTGGAAAATTTCGCCATAACCTCCTTTGTACGGGAGGGTCTGGGAAAATTCCCAAATAGCCACACGGGCGTCTCATATCAAAAAGAAAAAGAAAAAGCCAAGCGGCTAGCCATCAGGCTCATAAAATCATCACCCAAACAAAGCGGTAAATGTGTACCTATTTGTCGGGCACAAAATTTTATTCCTCTTCTCTAGCCCCTTTTGCTTTAACCTGTTCAATAGATATGCATGTACATATATACAATTTCTAACATTTATCAATTTCAATTCAATTTCATATTTGATTTGCTTTGGTTTAAAAACACCATTCATTCTAATGTTGCATGCATAGGCTAAAATCATATCATTAGCTAGTTAATGTATATTTCAACTCATGCACGTTTATTTGAACAAGTGGCTATTTTTAACACTTCACATTTCAAAGATGAAAATTTTGGCGAACTAAAATAGATTTCAACACATGACTATTTTATTTAGTTCCTATGCATGTTAAAAATAATATTTCTATCACAAATATTTATTTCAACGTCCGCATATCTTTAGCATATCACAAATATGATAAAAATGATATTTTTATCATTTAAAATATTTATTCGACAAATAGATGTTTCAGCACTTCATAGTTTCAATAAAAATGTAATTTTTATCGTTCGATCTTTTTATTCAACACATGAACTTTTCCACTACTCACACTTCTCAACAAATGAGCATCTCCACACATGGACATTTTATTTATGTTGTTCATATTAGAAAGATGGGATTTTTATTGTTGAAATTATTTATATAAGGCGAATATTTTTCATACTTCATATACATATAAAAATGTGATTTTTATTGTTTAAACACTTCACTCATTCACAAATGAATTTAATTTTCACACAACACTTTTCAACACATGAATATTTCCATACATGGATATAGTTTCAATATATGACTTTAATTTCAACGCAAGAAAATAAGTTCAACATATGAAAATAATTCTAACACACAAAGATTATTCAAAATTTCGGCAGCATAACGGCAGGGTAGTTAAAACCGGCACCGTCCCTAGTACGGCTCCTCGCTCTACCTTAAAACCTCGCGGTTTTTGACAATGGGGATTCATGCATCTAATTCGCACGCAGGCGGCATGTTTATTTTTATTTCCACAAATATTTCCAATTCATTTCAATCACCAATGGGTATTTTTCAACCACAACCAAACAATATCAACCACAACCAATTATTCAACCATTCGTATTTTTCATCCAATATTTCACGCCAATTCACCACAATAAATATCGTCCATGGTTTGTGGACGAGGGGAGTATATATATATATATAATATAATATATATTTGCTATATTTCACTAGCATTTCAACACATATGTCAATTATTCAATGCATGTAAAATTCATACTTCGCTTATATAGCTTACACTACGCATGTACATGAGATACAACACGTATGTAATTTATATTTCGCTTATATAAATTATACACGACATTTTCCATTCAATTTCACGTTAATTTAGATTTCTCACCTTGGTTTTCTGAGCGCTAAAAATCGATACGATGTCAGAAAAATCCGCGGCTTCTTCTATTGGGTAGAGAGCTTCCTTGCGGTCCCGATGTTTCCTGTTTCATCGAATTTCATCAACACACCAAAAAGATATGATTTTTCAAAGTGTAAAGATCAAAGAAAAACTCACTTTCACGAAGCTTCAAAACTAGGTTTACGGTTTTCGCGAAATCAGTGGCACGTGGGGACGATCGGGGAGTTGGACGTGGAAGAGGGAAGAGAGGGCTTCAAGTCGGTGGTGGTTTGGTGGCGTTCGGTGGTCGGTGGCATTCAGGGCGGCGGCGGGAAGTGCTCGACTTCCTGGCTTCGATACGGGCGGAGGAGGCAACTGTGGCGGCGGCGGTGGGGTCGGATTTGAAGAGGAGGAGGAGGCGCGTCGAGGTAGGGGGGTGGCGCAGGCGGAAATCGCCTGTGGCGGCGGCGATTTGGGGGAGAAGGTAGGGAGCGGTTTCGCCGTTGATTGGGGTTTTTTTTTTTTTAAATTTATGAAAGGAAAATTCTGATTGGCCGAGGATTATATTAAATTTTTAAATAGTGTTTTCTCAAACGAACTCCTTTTTAAACCCAACGACTGTCGCCCCTAGCTAAATACCCCCATTCCGGACACAATGGGATATGTTTCGTAGGCCAATTCGACTGTTACAGTCAGTTATTTTTCAAATTAAAGTATAAAACATTTAATTTTTAACTCTGAACGCACATTTCAATTTGCCAGGGCCACAAACTGATTCGAAAAATTACAGAAAAATAAATCTAGCTATGTTTTGACGCTACGGTCCCAACAAAACTAGTTTCGTCGAATTCTGAGGTCGTTTGAAAAATGGGCATTTTCTGGTCGATCCAATTTAACAGAAATCGACCAAACACATTTTCTTTTGCCACGCTCACATACTGGCTTCAAAAATTATGAAATTTGAAACCTAGCAATAGTTTGACATCCCGGACCCAACAAAAGTGGTTTCGTCGAATTCCGAGGTCGTACGCAAAATATCAATTTTCCAGGGCTATATATTCTATATACCGACTCTTCTGAAAATTCATTCGGCCATAACTTTTAATTCCCGTTATCAAACTTCGATTTTTCAGATTCGTTAGAAAGGTATTGACTAACAGATTTAAATATTTTTGGTTTCGCTAAAATCCGTTATATTTTCCACCCTGCATAGTCGGTCAAAGTTTGAATTCAAATTTTCAAACCGACTCACTATTTCTAATTCACTATTTTATTGAAATATTCTATTTCAATTGTTCAAATCCTTATGAAATCATCAATTTAAAAATTTTAAATTGGCTCGTATTTTCCGGGTTATTACACTTTCCTTCACGGGGAAGTTCGGGTCGTTTAAGTTTGGTATCAGATCTTTGGTTTACAGAGCTCGAGAACAAGACACATTAAACCATACGAAAGAATCCATTAGATATTGGATTAGTAATATCCAATTAGAATAACTCGTTAGAGATGGGATCTGTAGTATCCTAGAACGAGTGTGAAAAGTTTGTTTTTTTCAAAATAAAACAATTTTGTTTTGAAAATTTAAATCGTTTTATACGTATTTGAATATTTATTTATATTGAATTTGGACAATCCAGTATATAAAGGTTTTGCATATACGCGTCATGAACGTATATTCGAAGTTTTAATATACTGGATAGATATAGAATCACATTCTAGACACCCGGAGATGGTTCTAATGATTGATCGATCATCATCAGAACTTATGTTCGTGTTTCGAAGGTTTGATACCTATATATTTCCATTAAACTGGTGTGAGAACCAAAATTAGATAGGTTTATTTGTTGTGATTTGGCATCAAAAACATGACTTTTTGTATATGTATCAAAATTATGAATTTGAAACGTTAATCCACTAATTGATTGATGGTTGTGTTTGTTTATTTGTTTGATAATTTTGAACCATTATGCCTAATTGCACCAAATATTGAATTGTATTGAAAATTGGTCGCATTTGCTTGCATATACAAGTACTTACATTGAACAGGTCATAGCAAGGAGGCTAGAGCAGAGAATAAAATTGTTTGCCCGACAAATAGGTACATGTTTACCATAATTTACTGTTTTGTTTGGGTGATGATGATTTTATGAGCCGATTGGCTAGCCGCTTGGCTTTTTCTTTTTCTTTTTGAGATCAGAGGGCCTGTGTGGCAATTTCGGGATTTTCCCGGTGTTCCCGGTGCAGGGGAGGTTATGGCGAAATTTTTCGAAAATTTAGGGTGTTAGCCAAATTTTTGAAAATTTTGAAAAGTTCTTAGAAACTGAAAAGTTGAAGAACTTAAGCCGTAATGGAAATAGTGAAAGTTGAGTTGATTAGTTAAACAACTTTCGGCTTCGTTCCTTTTCGGGGACGAAAAGTTTTAAGTGGGGGAGATTGTAACAACACGGAAAATGCGAGCCAATTTAAAATTTTTATTTCCGCGAATTTAGCGAATTTTGAATATTTAAAATGGAATATTTTAAATAATATCGACGAGAAATTTATTTTGAATATAATTAGAACGTATATATTTATATACATCATCGTTAGAATATAAATAATTATTCTTAATTATAAAAGGAATTGAAAATGGCACGGTAGTTCGATAATTCGATTTCAAACTTCAAATGAATGTACCGGGTGCAAAATAAATCGGATTTTAGCGAAACCAAAAATAATATAATCTAATTGAGAATATCTTTCGAACGAATCCAAAAGGTTGAAATTTCATAGCGGGGATCAAAAGTTATGTCTAGTTGAAAATTCTGAATAGTCGTTATGGAATTCAGGCCCTTAAAAATAGCCATTTTTCAAACGACCTCGGATTTCGACGAAACCACTTTTGTTCGATCTATAATGTCAAATTATTGCTAGATTCCAATTTTCATAATTTTTCGAATCAATAGGTGAGCGTGGCAAAGGAAAACGCGTTTGACCAGTTTTAGTTGATTTTAATCGACTCGAAAATGACCATTTTTCAAACGGTCTCAGAATTCGGCGAAATTAGTTTTTTTAGGACCGTGTCATCAATACGAAGTTAGAAAATATTTTTCGGGAATTTTTCGAGTTAGTATGTGACCCCGGTAAATTGAAATGTGCGTTCAAATTCAATATATAGATTTATATTTTGATTTTGACGAAAACTGATCGAAACGATTAAATCAGCTTACGATATATATCCCATGGTGTTCGGAATGGGGGTAATTAGCTATGGACGACAGGCGGTGGGCCTCGTTTAGAGGTCGAAAATAAAAGTTGCTTTTTGGGAGATAATTAAATAAAATAATTATAATTTATATTAGGCCCCCCTATTCCCCCTTCTTTCTCTCCTCAGTGAAATCGAACGAGACAAAACAAAAAACAAAAAAACACGCTAAACCCTAGAAAGGCACCGCCCCCTACCATCGCGTCGCCGACCTCAAGGCGAGCCGCCCACCCCTCGTCGCTCTGCCACCCCCTCCCTCACCGCTTTCTCCTCCCTCTCCCCTTCCTTCTCTTACGCTGCAGACCCTTCTCCCTCCAAATCGCAGCCAACCGCCACCTCCACAAACCCTAGTCGCCGCTTCTAGCCACTGATGGGCTGCCGACCCCTCCGCCTCCCTTCCGACCACCTGCTCCCCCCAAAAATTGACGTGAACCCCCCAGAAACGCTGTAAGTTTTAGTGTTTTATTTTATTCTTTCTTTTCTCTCCTTTAGGAAAATATATTGTTTAGGAAACTGAAATTTATATATAAGATTATGGGTTTTAAAATCTGAAATTTTAAATATATGACATTGTGTTTTTCTATAATTCAGTTTAAATTATATAAATTAAAAGAATTAGATAAAGATATGATTTTTATAAGATAGAGAATATAAAAATACAATTTTTATATTATATAGATAGTAAAGGAGAAATCTTTATATTTGAAAAGGCGAAATCTTTATATTTGAAAAGGTGAAATCTTTATATTTGAAAAGGCGAAATCTTTATATTTGAAAAGGCGAAATCTTTATATAGAGAATAGCATGATAAAAATATAATCTTTATTATATGAACATCGATGTAAAAATAGAATTTTTATCTATATAGCATCAATGTAAAAATAGAATTTTTATATACATAGCAACAATACAAAAATGTGATTTTATATATGTAGTGGCAACGGGCAACGAAAGTGACAAAAGACGAAAAGGTGAAGATTTCCTACATTTGAAGAGTCGTGGCGTTTGGATTTAGATCTTGGTGAGAACTTCTCACTTTAAATTCCTTTTTCTAGTTATAAATATATATACTAGGATGCAGACTGTAACGAACCGGGATTTTCGACTCCGAAAATCAACATCAAACTACCATGTTGACCATTCAGACATCGAACATTCCAGATCATTAATAGAAAGAAGTTAGAGGGTGAGAATAGATAAGATAGAAATATTAGAATAGAAGAAGAAGAAGAACACCACAACACAGAGTCTCACATCGCAGCGGAATAATATATAATACAGAAATAATCCTTATTGAAAACTTTTAAAATACTTACATTATCAGAGTACATCAACATCTGGACAGTGATAATCTGTCCTCATACAACACACAGCGGAATACTAGTAATATCATACGTCTGGACTCTTCCAGCTCGTCTCTTCACAATAGTCGATAACCTGAACCTGTACAACCCGGCCTAACCCGAGCATTTACAAAACACCGGGTCAGTCTGGTGAACCAGAGTGAGAAAAAAAACTCGCACAGTAATAAGGGTGAACCATCCAACTTGATTTTAGAGTTCAAAAACCTTTTCGAAAGAAAAGGATAATCGTAAGACCAAATCCACACATAAACACGGACGGTTTTTACCTTACGATAACCCAAAACATTTTTGAAATCAATATCTCTTCTGATATTATAATAATGTCTAATTACAAGTAAATAACAATCTAGTGGAACGCTTGCATCTCACGCTCCACATATATAGTATACAATCAAAACCCGCAGGTGCTTATTGGATATTGGATTCCGACTTGACAAGGTATGGGTCCACCTTCCGATAGTGTATCTTTAGAGATGAATACACTGGGTTCAACAAGAACTTCTTGCAACCCGGCACTCACATGACCGACCACTCATTTCGCTTGAGTGTATCGAATGTATATCACCGACGGTTGGGATCAGCAACCGTCTCCCGAAAAGGGACAGCATCGAAACATAGATTAAGAAACAAATAGGATTTCCTCTAGATAGGTGATTATACACCCTAATGGGAGCGACCCACATAGCCATGCTGCCTGCCCGATTTTTGTCTTTTCCCGGTTGATGAGGCTTGAGGCCAGAATTAACTCTTGACATCTGGTCGCCATTTACTTTGAATGCCACATCGTCAGATCCGTCATATATCACTAATTGACGTCCACAAAAATACTCTAGCTGAAAGCTAGAGAACGGCAATTCCCTGCCAACAACTATCGTACGTTTGAAGAAATCAACGTACGTGACCCTTTGGAAATACTCTGTCAGACATCCGTCCATATAATTCACCCAGGAACAGGATGAACCGAAGGCACTCTCCCACCGCATCCAATATAGGAATCACCCCATGGATCAGTAGCGAGAAGTACTTGTAACCCGTAGATTCCAACTACGACAGAATCACGGCTTATCTCTGCTTGCCAGGCAGAGAATATTAGTGGTTCTTCCGTTTATGAAGATCCACGGTCTTCAATGCTCCATCTCGATCATCTTCTGATCTCTTCACGTATTTGTTGGTCGAAATGGTTTTCGAATATACATTCGATCCCGGTCTTTCCGTACCAACAATCGTATTGGACATGATTTGATAGTCGGTGTTTTAACTATCAAAAATAATCAGTGTTTCAAACATGACACTCCAATGAGTTCACTGATTCAGTATTCAGCATCACTTGGCCTTTAACAACTGATTTACTTTTGTTAAATTAAAAACTTCTAATTCTTCAAATATTCAAAAATACAATATTTGAATACTTCTAATTCGATTTAACTCTAATCGATTAACTCTAATTGATTAACTAATACTCGACTTAAAACCATTCGCTTGACTCTAGATCGCAGTGATCACAATGGTTACGCCTGATTCCCTCAGGAAACATCCGACCGCCGTAGGCTATCTGCAGCCCTGCGAATTACGCTAGCAGTCGTACGCAATGGCAACTTAGCCAGATAATTATGTTTGGCTAATTCTATCTCGAATAGCTATATTCAATTTCCCATTTGAAATCTCATTTAAAATTCTCCTTTTTACTAGATCTCGTTTTCAAATAACGTTAATGTAAAGTTAACGCTTTTCACTTTAAATCTCACTTAAAGACTCTGGTTTATAATAAACCCTTTTTATCGTAATCTCCTTTCACTTAATTCATATAATTGAGTACGTTTATTTCCTTTCACCATTCAATTGGCTTGCATCTCACACTCGGTAACTTTTTAAATGAATTCCCATTTAAAATATATATTCCTAAATTCATCATTAATTAAAATAATAACTTATTTCAAACATTAACTACTTTAGTAGTTATCCCTTTATTAACTAAATTAAATGTTAAATCCCTTTTAAATCCTTATTTAAATTCAAACAATATTCATTTAACTATTGTAGTCAAGACACATTAACTTGATAAACAATTCTAATTCCAAACGGTCGATTTAATTAACTCAAAAACTTGATTATCTAATTAACCGATTTCAACAATCCTCGCTTTAAATTAATAAAAAAAAATATAATTAATTTAAATAGATTCTAATTATTTGTTTTCTTTACAAAACAATGATCAAAGTTTAACCCTTTCAATTCATTTCTTATCTTCATACTTGAAAATCAGCATATACTTTATAAAATAAACCAACCATAAATCAAGGTCTTAAATAAATAAAAATATTTATTTAATTCCCTTTTATACTTTATTCAAATAATATATTTCAAGATCTGAGTCCAGTTATAAAATAAACTTTATAACTTCACTTTTATCGACTCACCTAACGGTGAATCCATATCTATAAACCGATTGATTTTTAAAGGCCATACTCTGCCAAACACTTAACCAATATCACTTATTGGTTCAAACCAAACAGAGGTTGAATATTCAATTAATAATCAACCATCAAATCAATCACACAAACAGATCAGTTCATATATGATAATATGAAAATAAATAATACATTTGAGGAATCCGGTTGGATTCCTCTAACCTGTTCTTCCCTGTATTCAAATGGTTTTCCTCAAATCAGACGGTTCAGTTTTGTTTAACTGATAACACTAAATAGCAACCATTCAACATCAACCACAAGCAGTTCAAACAATGCAACCATTTAAAACACGTTTATAAATAAACGTGACCAACCAAGGTGAGTTACCTTTATTGGAACCAATCGTTAAAAATAACGATTTGGTATTTCACTGAAATTACACACAGTTTAATTTCAGCGGTTAAATCAATAGATAAATATATAACTAGCAAAACAGTCAACCATTGCAAGCAGAGCACCCTAATTTATATAAAATATATAAAAAAAGGTAACTGAGTGAGTTTAACTCACCTTTGATTTCCATTTGTCATCAAAACGATTAGTTTTCGGTTGATTCCAAGCGCGTTTATCAAACCAACTCCATAACGTTGTTTTCGCCGATAGGGCTCTGACGCTCCTGGTTTTGTCAAATGTTGTTAATATACGATCTCGTTATAAATCATTATTAATTACACCCTAAATCTAATTAAATAATTATCGTTTAAATTATAAATTTAATTAACTATATACCTATTCTAAAGCTAACTGTAAATCTCGGCAAAACGTTGGAAGCAGATAATTATATCAAGTTAAGTAAAAAGGAAAAGCATAATTCCTTTTTGAGTCCCGACGGATAACCACCACTACCTAATATTAGTATTATAAACTTATTCTTCTTCCCACCCGAAAACGACGTTCTCCACTTTTTATTTTTATTTTAAATATACATAGGTTGAAGCCTATTCGAAATATAATGATCTAAATAAAATTTGGCCATGCTACTGTTTGAATAGGTATAATATAATAGGGGTTGGGTACTTTCGAAATATAACTAGGGACGTAAATTATTTGATTAAAATAATTGGTCACGAGTAGGCACATATAGGATCTCACTGGGCTATGCACAGTTTGAAATAAGCATCACGTATATAATATTAATAACGGAATATATATTGGTTTAATTACCACCTCATTCCATTCTTATCGCACCTGCTTCTTGTTTGGCCCTGATCTACGATGCCGTCTTTCAGACAAAAGAACACCACATGCTGATTTCCTTCCCACCGTACTGTTCAAGCACCGCCATCCAGTATGTTCACTGAAGCTAATCCACCCAATGGTTTAATTCCTTCCCCCACTTCATGTTTTTTTTCTCCGCACTGTTCCTGTTCGAACAAAGAACCCTGCCACAATTTAATTAATAACTAATTTATTAAATTACCTAGTTTTTACGTTAATCACTCATTTCGTTATAAGAGAATTAGGACCGAAAATACCCTTCTTATACCCCATCCTTTCGCTACAGCGCCCACGCATGCGTCCCATTTTCCATCCCTTGGAACCATCTGCTCTCGACCTCCTTCGCCATCATCCAAGACGACGAACCATTCGAGGCTTCCTTGCGCCTCCCAGCACTTAACGAACTGTCGGAGCTTCCAGCTCCAGATCCCGCCATGCTAGCTTCTCAAAAGTGGTCTCCACCGTACAAAAGATTTGCCTCGTCAATACACAAACCCATGCCTCACAAATCTCCACGCATGAACACTCCTGAGACCCCCCCAACGTCCCCACGTGCGCCTCACTAAGCTCAGCCCGCGCCTCGAGCCTCGGCCTCCAGTCCTTCCATCGTCGGCTTCCCGACGAACCCCACTCGAACAGCAACTTCGACCCTGACAGTCGGTTCCCTCTCGAGCAATGGCTTTCGGTTTGAGAGGAAAAAGGTGCAGTCTAAAAGGAAGCCACAATCTTTTAGTTTTCTGGTTGAGAGAAATGACGAGATGGCTTATGTGTATTTATAGTAATACTTTCGTGGTGGCCACGGCGTAGAGGGGTATAGGATTTCAGATAACATAGGTAGGGTGGGTCTCGAAGATTACTTGGTCGGCACGGTGTCTGTGAAATGGTAGACAAGGAAAAGGAATGTTTGGGTGGCACGTTTCCTTGGACAACACGGATGGATAGTTTGGCCAGCAAGTATAGAAGAGAAACAAGCTATAGCAACAAAGAATGGATAGTTTTATTCATATTACAAGGTACGAAACTTCGTTGTGGAGAAACCATGTTAAAAATCACTACAGACGATTTTCGTTTACTGATAAAAAAGCTAATCTTGGTGTAAAAAGGTATTCCGGACCCAATGGGACAAGTTTCGTCGAAATCCGAGGTCGTATGAAAAAAATTCCTTTATGAAACCAGAAATGAACATGCGTTTAATTTTTTCACGATCACCAGATAAGTCAAATCAATTTGAAACTGCGAAGTCTGATAATAACTTTTCGATACGAACCCAACGACACTAGTTTCGTAGCATTCTGAGACTGTTGCCCCGGTAGGCTGTTTTTACCACGCACCGCACTACCCTTTTTAACGCCAAATTTCTCGATCTCTAAAAATAACAAACTATATACCTACCCTGACTATAATTGACGCTAGAATTCAACGGAACTGGTTTCGTGGCCTAATTCGATCGTCTGCTCAAGTTACACTCCAATATCTCTTTATTAATTGAATTACACGCTATAGAATTTGATTGGGCGTTTACTGCTATCGTGACCACATACGACATCGGTTTTCCACGCGATTTGATTTTCTGACAATAGTTTGACGATACGGTTCCAATGAAACTGATTTCATCGAAATCTGAATCCGTTTACAAAACGGCCATTTTAAAGGTCGATATTGAATAACGATTTCCACAGCGTTTTTTCCAAAATTTGATTTAGCCATAACTTGCAATCTATAACCCGGAATCTGGATTTTTCTCCTTTATATGAAAGCTATTGCCAATACGGCTCCAACGTGTCTTGTTTCACAGAAATCCGACTTATATCGAATCCTGTATTCTCAGTTGAAGTTCAAAACTTCATTTCACGAACTGCACGCCATTTTCAAGCTCGATTGATATTATATATATAAATTATAACGTTCAACTTCGTTTTTAATAACGAATTAAATATTAAAATCCCTTTATATTTCAAATATAATATTTAAAACCAATTTAAATATTCGGTTTCAAATGGTCGAAAAACACGGGTCGTTACATTCTTCCCCCTTAAAAATAATTTCGTCCTCGAAATTTGCTAAGGTAAGAAAGAACGTTATAAATTCATTAATTTCCAAATTCAATTTTATTGAAAATCAATTCAATATTATAAATTAATATTTTCAAAAATATTGAAAATTTTCTAACACCTTAAATTTCCGAAAAATTTCGCCAGCACCTCCTTTGTACGGCTCAAACGGTACAACTGCAACTCGCCTTTCTAGGCCTTCTCCAATCCAAAAGAAAATAAAACAGCCAAGCGGTTTGCCCATTAGGCTCATAAATCACCAAACCCATATGAAAATAAACATGTACCTTTTTGTCGGGCATATCTTTATATCCTTTCCATCTGCTGCCCTGTCAGCATATACCAATGCATTCTCCAACCAAAATTCCAATTTTATCTTCAAAACCAAATCCTTCATGAGTCCAAGCCAAATCCCATTCTTAACTCAATTTCCATCCATGATTAATGCCAACTCTTAACTTATCAGTCCAATACCATTTCAGATTCCTGTCTCACAATTCAAAATCTGATTCTACTCGATATATTATATCTCGATCTAATTTCCAGTTAATTGGTTTCAATTCAATCCATATTTGCTTTCACAAACTTTTATTTAATTTAGTTTTTATTCGAACAATTTCCCTGGGAGTTTTTAAACAGTTCATCGCTTTCAAAAATCAAATATTTCTTTTCAAGATTTAAAACAACTTGTTTTCTCAAAGAAACTCAAAACCAAATCTTTGGTAGTAATCCGTCACTTAGAACTCGAAAATGAACACTGATGATGTGGCCAGCATCCTCAGAGTTATTTCCCAGCTATCGAAGTGAGTTCAATACTATAGCACTTGTCAAAACTGTATTTAAACACTTTCATTTTGAAATCTATTCAAAATACCCACCTCAAAGTTTGTAAAACGAATTTAGAATCTCCCAGGATCTTAAATTTCTCATATATTCAATCCAAGTTCATTTGCAGTCACCTTTCCCACTTTTGGGAATTTTAATTCCAATTCTGATTTTAATTCCAGATTTAATTCATCTGTTTTCATATTATACGAATCCTAATTGGTTATTTATATAACCTTTTCAATTATAACCAAGCAACACATCCAATATACTATAATATTTCAAATGTTAATCATTCCTTAATATTAAAATACCATTTGGGTAAAATTATTTCATTTACCCTCTTTCAAAAACATACTGTGTCGAATTATCTTGTCCAAGAGTTTAGAAACACTTATCGACACAGTTTGCATTACTGTATCGATCAGAATTCATAAACTACTCGACAAACCAATCAACACAATATAAGACAGTTTTTATAACAATTTACAAATACGCGCTCATATATATACACTCAAACTCAGTCTAGGGTATTACTAACCCCATCTCTACTGAGTCACGCCACAGAGCCAAGGTACTTACTTAACCTTCAGCTCTAATACCACTGTAACGAACCGGGATTTTCGACTCCGAAAATCAACATCAAACTACCATGTTGACCATTCAGACATCGAACATTCCAGATCATTAATAGAAAGAAGTTAGAGGGTGAGAATAGATAAGATAGAAATATTAGAATAGAAGAAGAAGAAGAACACCACAACACAGAGTCTCACTTCGCAGCGGAATAAAATATAATACAGAAATAATCCTTATTGAAAACTTTTAAAATACTTACATTATCAGAGTACATCAACATCTGGACAGTGATAATCTGTCCTCATACAACACACAGCGGAATACTAGTAATATCATACGTCTGGACTCTTCCAGCTCGTCTCTTCACAGTAGTCGATAACCTGAACCTGTACAACCCGGCCTAACCCGAGCATTTACAAAACACCGGGTCAGTCTGGTGAACCAGAGTGAGAAAAAAAACTCGCACAGTAATAAGGGTGAACCATCCAACTTGATTTTAGAGTTCAAAAACCTTTTCGAAAGAAAAGGATAATCGTAAGACCAAATCCACACATAAACACGGACGGTTTTTACCTTACGATAACCCAAAACATTTTTGAAATCAATATCTCTTCTGATATTATAATAATGTCTAATTACAAGTAAATAACAATCTAGTGGAACGCTTGCATCTCACGCTCCACATATATAGTATACAATCAAAACCCGCAGGTGCTTATTGGATATTGGATTCCGACTTGACAAGGTATGGGTCCACCTTCCGGTAGTGTATCTCTAGAGACGAATACACTGGGTTCAACAAGAACTTCTTGCAACCCGGCCCTCACATGACCGACCACTCATTTCGCTTGAGTGTATCGAATGTATATCACCGACGGTTGGGATCAGCAACCGTCTCCCGACAAGGGACAGCATCGAAACATAGATTAAGAAACAAATAGGATTTCCTCTAGATAGGTGATTATACACCCTAATGGGAGCGACCCACATAGCCATGCTGCCTGCCCGATTTTTGTCTTTTCCCGGTTGATGAGGCTTGAGGCCAGAATTAACTCTTGACATCTGGTCGCCATTTACTTTGAATGCCACATCGTCAGATCCGTCAGATATCACTAATTGACGTCCACAAAAATACTCTAGCTGAAAGCTAGAGAACGGCAATTCCCTGCCAACAACTATCGTACGTTTGAAGAAATCAACGTACGTGACCCTTTGGAAATACTCTGTCAGACATCCGTCCATATAATTCACCCAGGAACAGGATGAACCGAAGGCACTCTCCCACCGCATCCAATATAGGAATCACCCCATGGATCAGTAGCGAGAAGTCCTTGCAACCCGTAGATTCCAACTACGACAGAATCACGGCTTATCTCTGCTTGCCAGGCAGAGAATATTAGTGGTTCTTCCGTTTATGAAGATCCACGGTCTTTAATGCTCCATCTCGATCATCTTCTGATCTCTTCACGTATTTGTTGGTCGAAATGGTTTTCGAATATACATTCGATCCCGGTCTTTCCGTACCAACAATCGTATTGGACATGATTTGATAGTCGATGTTTTAACTATCAAAAATAATCAGTGTTTCAAACATGACACTCCAATGAGTTCACTGATTCAGTATTCAGCATCACTTGGCCTTTAACAACTGATTTACTTTTGTTAAATTAAAAACTTCTAATTCTTCAAATATTCAAAAATACAATATTTGAATACTTCTAATTCGATTTAACTCTAATCGATTAACTCTAATTGATTAACTAATACTCGACTTAAAACCATTCGCTTGACTCTAGATCGCAGTGATCACAATGGTTACGCCCGATTCCCTCAGGAAACATCCGACCGCCGTAGGCTATCTGCAGCCCTGCGAATTACGCTAGCAGTCGTACGCAATGGCAACTTAGCCAGATAATTATGTTTGGCTAATTCTATCTCGAATAGCTATATTCAATTTCCCATTTGAAATCTCATTTAAAATTCTCCTTTTTACTAGATCTCGTTTTCAAATAACGTTAATGTAAAGTTAACGCTTTTCACTTTAAATCTCACTTAAAGACTCTGGTTTATAATAAACCCTTTTTATCGTAATCTCCTTTCACTTAATTCATATAATTGAGTACGTTTATTTCCTTTCACCATTCAATTGGCTTGCATCTCACACTCGGTAACTTTTTAAATGAATTCCCATTTAAAATATATATTCCTAAATTCATCATTAATTAAAATAATAACTTATTTCAAACATTAACTACTTTAGTAGTTATCCCTTTATTAACTAAATTAAATGTTAAATCCCTTTTAAATCCTTATTTAAATTCAAACAATATTCATTTAACTATTGTAGTCAAGACACATTAACTTGATAAACAATTCTAATTCCAAACGGTCGATTTAATTAACTCAAAAACTTGATTATCTAATTAACCGATTTCAACAATCCTCGCTTTAAATTAATAAAAAAAATATAATTAATTTAAATAGATTCTAATTATTTGTTTTCTTTACAAAACAATGATCAAAGTTTAACCCTTTCAATTCATTTCTTATCTTCATACTTGAAAATCAGCATATACTTTATAAAATAAACCAACCATAAATCAAGGTCTTAAATAAATAAAAATATTTATTTAATTCCCTTTTATACTTTATTCAAATAATATATTTCAAGATCTGAGTCCAGTTATAAAATAAACTTTATAACTTCACTTTTATCGACTCACCTAACGGTGAATCCATATCTATAAACCGATTGATTTTTAAAGGCCATACTCTGCCAAACACTTAACCAATATCACTTATTGGTTCAAACCAAACAGAGGTTGAATATTCAATTAATAATCAACCATCAAATCAATCACACAAACAGATCAGTTCATATATGATAATATGAAAATAAATAATACATTTGAGGAATCCGGTTGGATTCCTCCAACCTGTTCTTCCCTGTATTCAAATGGTTTTCCTCAAATCAGACGGTTCAGTTTTGTTTAACTGATAACACTAAATAGCAACCATTCAACATCAACCACAAGCAGTTCAAACAATGCAACCATTTAAAACACGTTTATAAATAAACGTGACCAACCAAGGTGAGTTGCCTTTATTGGAACCAATCGTTAAAAATAACGATTTGGTATTTCACTGAAATTACACACAGTTTAATTTCAGCGGTTAAATCAATAGATAAATATATAACTAGCAAAACAGTCAACCATTGCAAGCAGAGCACCCTAATTTATATAAAATATATAAAAAAAAGGTAACTGAGTGAGTTTAACTCACCTTTGATTTCCATTTGTCATCAAAACGATTAGTTTTCGGTTGATTCCAAGCGCGTTTATCAAACCAACTCCATAACGTTGTTTTCGCCGATAGGGCTCTGACGCTCCTGGTTTTGTCAAATGTTGTTAATATACGATCTCGTTATAAATCATTATTAATTACACCCTAAATGTAATTAAATAATTATCGTTTAAATTATAAATTTAATTAACTATATACCTATTCTAAAGCTAACTGTAAATCTCGGCAAAACGTTGGAAGCAGATAATTATATCAAGTTAAGTAAAAAGGAAAAGCGTAATTCCTTTTTGAGTCCCGACGGATAACCACCACTACCTAATATTAGTATTATAAACTTATTCTTCTTCCCACCCGAAAACGACGTTCTCCACTTTTTATTTTTATTTTAAATATACATAGGTTGAAGCCTATTCGAAATATAATGATCTAAATAAAATTTGGCCATGCTACTGTTTGAATAGGTATAATATAATAGGGGTTGGGTACTTTCGAAATATAACTAGGGACGTAAATTATTTGATTAAAATAATTGGTCACGAGTAGGCACATATAGGATCTCACTGGGCTATGCACAGTTTGAAATAAGCATCACGTATATAATATTAATAACGGAATATATATTGGTTTAATTACCACCTCATTCCATTCTTATCGCACCTGCTTCTTGTTTGGCCCTGATCTACGATGCCGTCTTTCAGACAAAAGAACACCACATGCTGATTTCCTTCCCACCGTACTGTTCAAGCACCGCCATCCAGTATGTTCACTGAAGCTAATCCACCCAATGGTTTAATTCCTTCCCCCACTTCATGTTTTTTTTCTCCGCACTATTCCTGTTTGAACAAAGAACCCTGCCACAATTTAATTAATAACTAATTTATTAAATTACCTAGTTTTTACGTTAATCACTCATTTCGTTATAAGAGAATTAGGACCGAAAATACCCTTCTTATACCCCATCCTTTCGCTACAGCGCCCACGCATGCGTCCCATTTTCCATCCCTTGGAACCATCTGCTCTCGACCTCCTTCGCCATCATCCAAGACGAAGAACCATTCGAGGCTTCCTTGCGCCTCCCAGCACTTAACGAACTGTCGGAGCTTCCAGCTCCAGATCCCGCCATGCTAGCTTCTCAAAAGTGGTCTCCACCGTACAAAAGATTTGCCTCGTCAATACACAAACCCATGCCTCACAAATCTCCACGCATGAACACTCCTGAGACCCCCCCAACGTCCCCACGTGCGCCTCACTAAGCTCAGCCCGCGCCTCGAGCCTCGGCCTCCAGTCCTTCCATCGTCGGCTTCCCGACGAACCCCACTCGAACAGCAACTTCGACCCTGACAGTCGGTTCCCTCTCGAGCAATGGCTTTCGGTTTGAGAGGAAAAAGGTGCAGTCTAAAAGGAAGCCACAATCTTTTAGTTTTCTGGTTGAGAGAAATGACGAGATGGCTTATGTGTATTTATAGTAACACTTTCGTGGTGGCCACGGCGTAGAGGGGTATAGGATTTCAGATAACATAGGTAGGGTGGGTCTCGAAGATTACTTGGTCGGCACGGTGTCTGTGAAATGGTAGACAAGGAAAAGGAATGTTTGGGTGGCACGTTTCCTTGGACAACACGGATGGATAGTTTGGCCAGCAAGTATAGAAGAGAAACAAGCTATAGCAACAAAGAATGGATAGTTTTATTCATATTACAAGGTACGAAACTTCGTTGTGGAGAAACCGTGTTAAAAATCACTACAGACGATTTTCGTTTACTGATAAAAAAGCTAATCTTGGTGTAAAAAGGTATTCCGGACCCAATGGGACAAGTTTCGTCGAAATCCGAGGTCGTATGAAAAAAATTCCTTTATGAAACCAGAAATGAACATGCGTTTAATTTTTTCACGATCACCAGATAAGTCAAATCAATTTGAAACTGCGAAGTCTGATAATAACTTTTCGATACGAACCCAACGACACTAGTTTCGTCGCATTCTGAGACGGTTGCCCCGGTAGGCTGTTTTTACCACGCACCACACTACCCTTTTTAACGCCAAATTTCTCGATCTCTAAAAATAACAAACTATATACCTACCCTGACTATAATTGACGCTACGAATTCAACGGAACTGGTTTCGTGGCCTAATTCGATCGTCTGCTCAAGTTACACTCCAATATCTCTTTATTAATTGAATTACACGCTATAGAATTTGATTGGGCGTTTACTGCTATCGTGACCACATACGACATCGGTTTTCCACGCGATTTGATTTTCTGACAATAATTTGACGATACGGTTCCAATGAAACTGATTTCGTCGAAATCTGAATCCGTTTACAAAACGGCCATTTTAAAGGTCGATATTGAATAACGATTTCCACAGCGTTTTTTCCAAAATTTGATTTAGCCATAACTTGCAATCTATAACCCGGAATCTGGATTTTTCTCCTTTATATGAAAGCTATTGCCAATACGGCTCCAACGTGTCTTGTTTCACAGAAATCCGACTTATATCGAATCCTGTATTCTCAGTTGAAGTTCAAAACTTCATTTCACGAACTGCACGCCATTTTCAAGCTCGATTGATATTATATATATAAATTATAACGTTCAACTTCGTTTTTAATAACGAATTAAATATTAAAATCCCTTTATATTTCAAATATAATATTTAAAACCAATTTAAATATTCGGTTTCAAATGGTCGAAAAACACGGGTCGTTACACAGACGGTGCTTAGCAGCACCCGACACCCGTCGTCCACAGACCATGGACGACTTGTATGCTTGTTTGATGTGATGTGAAATTTGTTTGTGATGTTGATATGAAATCGATACTATAGATTAATGTGTTGAAATAAATTAATTATCGTTGAAAATATAATTTTTAACGTGAATAAATGAATATTTATAAACAAATCGGCCGATTTGTTTATATACACTGATTTGAAGGATATTGATTGGGACGATAAATTTTACACATCGCCCAACTGCACAAATAATATTCGGTGTTTGTTGATTTGAAACCCCACACGGGTGTTGGGATGATATTTGGGTACACTAATCCCAATTATTTAATTGTATGTCGACCGATTGGTCGACAGGCTGTGTAAGCGTTAATTATTTATATTTGATGCTTATGCAGTTGTGTGGTGCACTTTGGATGATGGTTGATTGGTTATCGTTGCTATTATATACATGTGTTGTATGGAATCCATATAATTAACGTTATATGGTAATTGATTGGGCCTCATTCCAATCGGGAAAATAATGAATATTATAAAAGAAAATTCATGTGTTGAATATAAAAATAGTCATGTGTTGATGATGTTCATGTGTTGAGTAAAATATTTTAACAATAAAATTTACATCTTTATCATATTTAAAATTAGAAGCTACTTCACGAAGGGGTCTGATTAAAAATCAAATGATAGATACCATAATTTTATAAAATATATTACATAACAAAAATAGTCATATGGACAGTACTCATGTGTTGAGATTAGTCATGTGTTGAAAGAAATATAGATTCATTTGTTGAATAGAATAACGAATTTACTGAAATATATAAAGCCATGTTGATTAGAGTTGCGCCATTTTGACGTGAACGATATTTATATCGATTACATTCGTTTTTATAGTGAATATGGAAAAGAAGTGATTTCAAAATATAACGTTTTGAAAATATTATCATTTATATAGTAATGATATGAAATCTTCAATTTTGATTTGAAATTGAATATAGAGTTGAAATGGTTTTGAAAATGAATTTAAAACGATTTATAAAATACGTTTTAAAAGGAAATCGACGAAATATATAATATATATATATATATATATATATATTATATATATAATGGCCTGAATAGAACGCACCGCGCTGCGGCAGTTCGTGAATTTCGACCATTGACTTCGAATTGAC
The DNA here is from genome assembly GCA_030737875.1 of Allium sativum. Taxonomy (NCBI): domain Eukaryota; kingdom Viridiplantae; phylum Streptophyta; class Magnoliopsida; order Asparagales; family Amaryllidaceae; genus Allium; species Allium sativum. The sequence goes on along the minus strand of CM060919.1, from coordinate 558,035,446 downwards.
GTTACGGGAGATCCAACCGTCGGATTCTCCCAAAACTGGAACCGTTGGGTTCGTATCGAAAAGAGCTTTCCAATGAATATTAGAAATTTGAAATCTAACGGTTGGATTTGGAATTATGTCCAAATCAGATTTGGAAAAGGTCGCTGTAAGTGCAGTTCGATGGTCGTTGATGGAAATCAACTGTACGGGCCTTGATAAAATTATTAAAAATAGTAATAATTTGTGTAAAATCATAATATGTGAATTAGAAAGGACTTGGGTGAAAATTTCCATATTTGAAAAGATAAAAATAGATTTTTATCGAAATGAACTAGTTTGAATTAGAACAAAAATCAATTTATTTTTGAAATAAATAAATTGAATTTGAAAGTGGTTTTAAAAATAATCAGGATTTCCAATACGTGAATTGGAGTGGATTTGAATCAAAATTGTCTTCGGAATATTTCGATGTTAGATTTTGTGATTATACAGATATGGTGGTGGAAATTTGAAAGATATATTTATATTGTTATTTCCAATAAGATATTTGTTGGTTTCAGAATTTGATATCGAATATAAGCCGGTATATTCTCTATTTAGAGCCTTGTATTTAATATCAAATGTGATTTGGGTTTGTCGTGAATCGTGTTTTAGGTGACATTGGTTCTTTAACCCAGTTAAAGACAAGATATTGATTTTTGAAAAGATTAAAACTAAGTGGAGTTTTAATGAATCTTTATTTAGATTGAAATGTGAATTGATTTATACGGCGTGGTCCCTTGAATTACTATCTTTTAAAGTAAAGTTTTAAATAACTGTTTTAGTTCTCACACCAGTCACATGACTGACCTGGAGTTTATTGTTTTAACCTAAACTCTGGGTGCCCCTATTTTCCACACGGGCAGCTAGTAGTTTTGGTTTTGCAGATTTATATTCACAGGGTCCTGATTTACAGCTGGAACGATGCTCGGAAAGCTCTGTATCCGTGTATCACTTTCAGTTGTGTTTTGTATATTTTTCCGCTGCGATGTAATTTATTGTAATCTCTAATGTTTATCGAATGTAATTTATTCATTTATACTCTGTATATTCTTGTATCTGATGGAATTGTTGTAATAACAACGAAATGTTCTTCCGTCTGCGTTCTGATTTGTCTTGTCCTCAACGCAATCCGTGCTTTCCTTCACGGGGAAGTTCGGGTCGTCTCATGGGCCATGTTCTAAATGACATTGGTTCTTTAACCCAGTTAAAGACAGGATATTGATTTCTGTGAAGATTAAAACCAAGTGGAGTTTTAATGAATCTTTAATTAGATTGAATGACCGAGAATGGAGTATCACCAGTTTTTCTCTAGGCGATAGTTAAATCTTTAATTAGATTCGAACGTGAAATGGTAATTGAATTTACCGATAACACCGTGTTGTTAGATATGAAGTATGACCAGTTTTACTTCATGGGATGAATTGGTTGGGATTGGGAAATTAAATAAATGATTAATTCGGTGTGGTTCGCTAATCCCGACTAGTTTGAATTGATATACAAAGGAAGATTAAAGAATTAATTTAAAAGAATTTATCTTTGATAAAATTAACGGGAACCTTTCCCTAAGAATGTGAAATTTAGAAACTAACTGTAGGTTAGCTAAGAAGAATGGTTTCCTGGGTATTGATCAGATGTTGGTTTCGACCTTCGGGGTTAATATTTCGGGAATTGTTCCCTTACTAATTTATGGTTAGTGACTGATGAATTGGAATGAGGCGTATGTTATGTTTGTGTAGCACTTGTTTATTATATACACGAGTTATTCAGAAAGACCGGGTTTAGCCCATTCTGAATAACTGATTCGACGTGGTGTCGAAGATGAAGACGGTGGTCGAAGACCGGAGGTCTTCACATCGTTTGGGTGATTACTGATGATCTTGATTGGGCTGGACACCCAAGAGGAGGGAATCAGTTAGTGACCGTCCAGACGTACTTGGAGATCGATGGATATGCGAGGTACAAGGTGCCACCGGTTTCGTTCAGACCCAGAACGGACTTGTAAATGGATTGTGTGTCTGACATTGGATTTTATTCTGTGTGATTGATTTCTATTAAATATATATCTGTTTGGTGGCGGAGAATTTATTCTCTTGCTTAACCCCTTCTCTGGGACGTACGAGCTAAGGGGTTATATATTGATGGATATCAATCGCATGGAGTGAATTGCCTGCGTGGCATGCCTAAGTGGCAATATGATCAAGGCTTCTGTTGAAAAGCAAAGTCTTGTGGTTGATGATCAAAGCACGGCCTGTGTGGCATAGCTTTGTGTTGCATTGATTCGCGAGCCTTACACCCCGGTTGTGAACCAGAAACGGGAGAGGATGTCAGGGAGGGCATGCGTTTCTTTCTAGCAAGAGGTGGTGTCAGTGCTTAAACTGGCTAACATTTATATTATTTTCACCTGTGTGGTTGTTGCTGTTGCGAGGCGCCTTGGTTTGATCGGACGATCTGGGTCGGATGGAGTCATTCGTTGGCTCATTTACGCCCCAAAGGGCGGGGAAACGCAGTGTTCAGGCATTTTAATCCACATCGGTGGACCGGCCCTGAGGATCTAAGGGCCCACCTGAGTCTGAGTCCTGAGGCTCGGGCTAGACAGTCTCGAATCGGTAGAGGACGATCCCTGGCCTCGGTTCATATATGGAAATCCAATTTCCAAATACGTGACTTTGCGGTTTTGATTGTAGAGCCTAGTATGGCGACATGATATATGGTACCCATGCCGTCTAGGATTGATATTTATGATTGAAATTGTTTTGACACTATACACTTATAATAGTATCAAATGATTTGTTTTTAACGTATCAAGCATGCTTTGGCTATTATAAGGTAAAACCCTATCCTCCGGCTTGCGTTGCATTGTGTGATGGGACCTGGGTCTTATAATAGCTTCATTGTTCTTTATTTAGCATTGCGATGTTGTTTTATGCGCTGGTATTCTTGGGAGGAAACCCGTTTCGTGTTATACGGCGTGGTCCCTTGATTTACCTAACTTTAAAATAAAGATTAATAACTGTTTTAGTTCTCACATCAGTCACATGACTGACCTGGAGTTTATTGTTTTAACCTAAACTCTGGGTGCCCTTATTTTGAAACGGGCAGCTAGTAGTTTTGGTTTTGCAGATTTATATTCACAGGATCCTGATTTATAGCTGGAACGATACTCGGAAAGCTCTGTATCCGTGTATTACTTCTAGTTGTGTATTGTATTATTTTCCGCTGCTATGTAATGTATTGTAATCTCTGATATTTTATAATGTGTAATATTGATTTATACTCTATATATTCTTGTATTCTGATGAGATTGTTGTAATATACAATGAAATGTTCTTCTGTCTGTGTTCTTTTATGTGTCGTTCTCTAAGTATCTGGGCTTTCCTTACCGGGGAAGTTACGGGTCCTTACAGTTGCTGATATGAAGATGAGTACCATTGGGTTTCAGGAGGAGTAAAGGGAGAAGACGCGTGAAGTAGGCTGATGTGGATTAGTGGTGATTAATGAAGGTAATTAAGGTAAATTATAATTTAATTAATTAATTAATTCTCGTTAAATTTATATAAACTTTAAAATACGATATCTTATCCATACGTTGACGGATTTCAGCGAAACTGGATTCGTTGGGATCGTGGCGACGAGCACTACGCGAACAAACTGGTTGGGTTGCAAACGGAGACAGTTGGAATTTCATGTGATTTTAAACCTCCGTTTAAAATTATATGAAACAAACGCGACAACCTTCAACCGTATTTACTGGTGAATTAATTTTCACACTTTTCTGGACTGCTATGTTGTGATAAATCCATATAATTTATCACATCATTTATATTGGTTGATTAGATGTTATGGTTGCTATTGTTTTATTGGTTGACTTTATTTATTCGCCATTTTAATCCGTTATATTAATAAAATCATTTCGTATGTGTTATGTGATGCAGGGAAGAACAGGTAGGAGGAATCAAACCGGATTCCTCAGATTTATTTTATGTTATATGTTATATTTCTCATATATGTGAATTGACACCCCAAAATGATATCAAACACGTTCAGATTGAATAGATGGAAAATTGTGTTGTGTTATTAATAAATCGACCGTATTGATTAAGCAATTGGCAGTAATGGCCTAAAATCTGGTATTTACTACGTCGTTTTGCCGCTAGGCGAACTGAAGAAGATTTCAGTTATAAATTATTTATTTTAACTGAAATGAAATTTTAAACTGATTATACAAGTTAATTAAAATAGAACTTTATAAATATATTTATATTTATAATCATGTTTTATCAAAGAATTTATTTAAATGTTTTATAAAATGAATTACTAGGTCATTAATGGTTAGAAAGGAAGAAATTAATATATGGGTGAGTAAAATTAAATAATTATTTTTGTAAAGCAATTAAATGATATTTTTAAATTTATTAAGTTATTAATTAATTTAAAAAGGGGAAACAGTGAATGAATATCAGTTAAGAATTAACTGATGGTTACGGTCGACAAAAGGAGACTATTTTAGCTGAAGCTGGCAATTGGGTTGATTTGATTTTAATTAATCAAATCAATAATTTTCAAATATTCGTCAAATTTAACGAAGGCTGTTTAAAATTAGTTAATCTTTGATTAACTATATTTTAAAAATGATTATCAAGTTAATTATTGTTAATGAGGCTAATTATGATTAATTAATTATTTCTAGCTAATATAATGATTAATTATTTTATTTCTAGTTTATAATGGAACTAACTATGATAAAAGGTTTTAATGTTAAAGTAAATTATCATTTTAAATAATGATAATTAAAGCGATTATTCTTAATAATGAATTGAATTAAAAAGTGATCAAATGGATATAAGGTTGACTAAGATTTAATTAGAGATTTATAAGAGGGTGATAACTGTAACAACCCGAAAATCTGGGCCAGTTTAAAAATTTTATTCTGGCAATTTTAGCGAATTTTGATTATTTAAAATGAATTATTTTAGATGATATCGGCGAGAAATTTATTTTGAATATAATTCGAACGTATATATTTTATATACGTCGTCGTTAGAATATAAATATTTATTTATATTTATAAAAGGAATTGAAAATGGCGTGGTAGTTCGATAATTCGATTTCAAACTTCAATTGAATGTACCGGGTGCAAAACAATCCGGATTTTAGTGAAACCAAAAATAATGGAATCTAATAGTGACTATCTTTCCAACGAATCCGAAAAATCAAAATTTCATAGCGGGAATCAAAAGATATATCCAGTTGAAAATTCAGAATAGTCGCTATGGAATTCAGGCCCTTAAAAATGGAAATTTTGCAAACGACCTCGGATTTCGACGAAACCACTTTTGTTGGATTCATGATGTCAATTTATTGCTAGATTCCAAATTTCATAATTTTCTGAATCAATAAGTGAGCGTGGCGTAGGAAAACGCGTTTGACCAGTTTCAGTTGATTTTAATCGACTGCGAATTGGCCATTTTTCAAACGGTCTCAGAATTCGACGAAACTAGTTTTGTTAGGACCGTATCGTCAATACGAAGCTAGAAAATATTTTTCGAGAATTTTTAGAGTTAGTATGCGACCCCGGTAAATAGAAATGTGCGTTTAAATTGAATATATAAAGAATTATACTTTAAATTCAAAGGAAATGGATCGAAACAATCGAATCAGCCTGCGTGACATATCCCATTGTGTTCGGAATGAGGGTAATTAGCTAGGGGCGACAGTCGGTGGGTTCGATTTTGAGTTCGAAGTAAGAAGTTGCTTTATAAGAAGAAAATTGAAATAAAATAATAAATATATTATTATATGACTTCCCTTTACTTTCCTTTCTCCCTGACCATTGACCATTTTCAGATCTCAACAAAAAAAAACGCCTTTGCCCGTTGCCTCCCCCGCCTCCTTGCGCCGCTCGATCACCGCCTCCACCCCGAAGGCGCTCCACCACCTCCGCTCGTCGGAGCACGCCCAGCCTCTCTCTTCCCTCTCCTCTTCGATCCTCTCCCCTCGTGTCAACCTCACCGTGAAGCCCTAGGACCCGAACCCCTTTGCGGCGCCACCTGTCACGTGCCCCCCCCTTCCACTCCGACCCTCCTCTACCTGAACGGGTCCCTTCACCTCCGCCTCCTCCCCTTTTCCTCCAGACCAGAGCGCCCCCCCCCGGAGAACCCTAAACCGCCACCAAACCGTAACCCTAATTCGCGCCACCACTGATCGGAGCCACCTCCGACGAACCTCGCAACTCAGCACCCCACCTCTTCGTGAGACGAACAGCACTCCCCTTTTTCAGTTAACCACCGTGAGTTTTTCCATTATTATTTTTTATTTATTCTTGATAATAAAAATTCGATTTTTATCTATATGAAAGCGTATAAAAGGTTTGATTTTTATTTCGTTAAAGGGTTTGATTTTCATTTCGTTAAAAAGAAGTGGTTCTTGAAATAAACAAGATGGGATTTTTATTCTATAAGGTAAAAAGCTTGAATTTTTATATTCGAAAAACTCGGATTTTTATCACATCAAAGATCGGATTTTTTTTATCATATGTGAAATATGATTTTTACTTGTGTAGTGTATTGAAAATAGAATTTCTATATTATAGAGAATATAAAAATATTATCTTTATATAGTAGAGATTATAAAATAACCATTTTTATATATTGAACATCGGAGTAAAAATGTGATTTTTATATATTGAACATCGAAGTAAAAATGTGATTTTTATATATTGAACATCGAAGTAAAAATTCGATTTTTATATATTGAATAACGAAGTAAAAATTCGATTTTTATATATTGAATAACGAAGTAAAAATTCGATTTTTATATATGTAGTGGCTACGGGCAACGAAGTTGACAAAGATGCAAGAACGACGAAGATTTCTATAAAAGAAGTGTCGTGAAGTTGGATAGCTAGCGGTGAGAATTTCTCACTCAAAATTTCTTTTTCTAGTTATATATATATACTAGGATGCAGACGGTGTTTAGTAGCACCCGACACCCGTCATCCACAGACCATGGATGGCTTGTTTGTTAAATTGTTTGGTTGTGTAGTTGGTTAGATTCTTTGGTTTGAATAGAATTGTTTGGTGAAATGAAATTGATTTGATTGATGTGTGAATGGCGTGGGCCTTCACTAGACCGGGGATAAGGCTAGGCCTTGTCCCGTTTCTAGTATCGTGCCGTTATGCCGCCGAAATTTTCTAAAAATAAGTTAGAAAAATAAAGATAACATTTTATTTAATAAATGAACCGAATAGAATATTCATAGGTTGAATAAAATAGTTTGATCGTTAAAAATATAATTTTTAACGTGAATGTGAATAAATAAATACTCATTTACAAACCGGACGGTTTGTTTATGTACACCTATTTGAAGAACATTGATTGGGACGATAAATTTTACACATCGCCCAACTGCACAAATAAAATCTGTGTTTGATTGTTTGAAACCCCACACGGGTATTGGGATGATATTTGACGTACACTAATCCTGATTGTTTAGTTGTATGTCGATCGATTGATTGACATGTTGTTATAAGCGTTGAATATTTATATTTGATGCTTATACAGTGTAGAATCCACTTTGGACGATGGTTGATTATTCATCGTTGTTGATATATACATGTGTTGTAGAAAATCCATATAATTAACATTATATGGTAATGGATTGGGCCTCATTCCAATTTTAAATAGAAATATTTGAAAAAGAAATATTTGAAATAGAATATTTGAAAATAGGAATATATGAAGCCGTATTGATTAGATTGACGTCATTTTGACGTGAACGATATTTATATCGATTTTATTCAGTTTATAATGAATATCGCAAGTGATTTCAAAATCTGATATTTTGAAAAGAATTGAATATAAATGAATTCGAATCTAAATGGAATAGACATGAATTCGAATTGAAATTGAATATAAATGAATTCGAATTGAAATTGAATATAAATGAATTCGAATTGAAATTGAATATAAACGAATTCGAATCTAAATGGAATAGACATGAATTCGAATTGAAATTGAATATAAATGAATTCGAATTGAAATGGAATAGATTGAAATTGAATATAAATGAATTCGAATTGAAATTGAATATAAATGAAATCGAACTGAAATTGAATTAGAAATCAATTTGAATTGAAATCAATTTGAAATGAATCTACAATGAATTTAAATTGGAATATTCAATTTTGATTTGAAATTGAATATGAAGTTGAAACCGTTTTGAAAATGAATTAAAAAACGATTCATAAAGCATGTTGTGAATTGAAATCGACGAAGTATATATTATATATATAATATAATGGCCTGAATAGAACGCGCCGCGCAGCGGTAGTTCACGAATTTCGACCATTGACTTCGAACGGATATTACGGGAGATCCGACCGTCGGATTCTCCTAAAACCAGAACCATTGGGTTCGTATCGAAAAGAACTTTCTAACGAATATTAGGAATTAGAAATCTAACGGTTGGATTTGGAATTATATCCAAATCAAATTTGAAAAAGGTCGTTGTAAGTGCAGTTCGATGGCCATTGATGGAAATCGACTGTACGGGCCTTGATAAAATTATTAAAAATAGTAATAATTTGTGTAAAATCATAAGAAATGATTTAGAAAGAATTGGGATGAAAACTCCATATTTGAAAAGATAAAAATAGATTTTTATCGAAATGAACTAGTTTTGAACTAGAATTATAATTCTATTTATTTTAAATAAATAAATTGAATTTGAAACGGTTTTGAAAATAACCAGAATTTCCAATGATTGCATTGGAATGGATTTGAATCGAAATTGTCTTCGGAATATTTCGATGTTGGATTTCGTGATTATACAGATGTTGTTATGGAAATTTGAAAGATATAGATATATATATCGTTATTTCCAATACGATATTTGTTGGTCGTAGAATTTGATATTGAATATAAGCCGGGATATTTTCTATTCAGAGCCTTGTATTTAATATCAAATGTGATTTGGGTTTGTCGTGAATGGTGTCTTCATTAACACTGTTCTTGAATCCAGTTGAGAAAAAGATTGAATCTTTTTATTTAGATTTAATGAAGTGTACCAATTAAATAATATTTAATTGAATTGATATTGATTTTTGGGTTTATCGTGAACAGTGTTTTAAATAACACTTGTTCTTTAACCCGATAATTAATGTGATGTGATTTTGGGTTTATCGTGAACCGTGTTTTAAATGACACTGATTCTTTAACCCAGTTAACGATTAAAACTAAGTGGAGTTTTAATGAATCTTTAATTAGATTGAAAAGATCGAGAATGGAGTATCACCAGTTTTACTCCAGGCGATAGTTAAATCTTTAATTAGATTTGAACGTGAAATGGTAATTGAATTTACCGATAACACTGTGGTGTTAGATATGAAGTATTACCAGTTTTACTTCATGGGATGAATAGGTTGGGATTGGGAAATTAAAACAAATGATTACTTCGGTAAGTTTCGTTAATCCCGACTAGTTGAATCAAAATTCAAAAGAAGATTAGAGAATAAATTCAAGGAATTTACCTTGGATAAAATTAATGGGAACCTTTCCCTATGAATGTGAAAATTAGAAACTAACTGTCGGTTAGCCAAGCAGAATGGTTTCCTGGATATTGATCTGATGTTGGTTTCGGCCTTCGGGGTTAATATTTGGGGAATTATTCTCTTGATTAATTTACGATTAGTGACTGATGAATTGGAATGAGGCGTATGTTGTGTTTGTGTAACACTTATTTAAAATATACGCGAGTTATTCGGAAAGACCGGGTTTATCCCATTCTGAATAACTGATACGACGATAAGTCTAAGATGAAGACGATGGTCGAAGACCGGAAGTCTTCACGTCATTTGGGTGATTACTGATGATCTTGATTGGGCTGTACACCCAAGAAGATGGAAACAGTTGGTGATCGTCCAGTCGTGCTTGGAGATCGATGGATATGCGGGGTACTAGATGCCTCCGGTTTCGTTCAGACCCAGAATGAACTTGTAAATGGACAGTGTGTCTGACATTGGATTTCATTTTGTGTGACTGATATCAGTTGCATAGAGTGGTTTGCCTGTGTGGCATGCTAAGATGCAAATGATCAAGGCTTCTGTTGAAAAGCAAAGTCTTGTGGTGATGATCAAAGCACAGCCTGTGTGGCACAGCTTTGTGTAACGTGAATTCGCGAGCCTCGCACCCCGGTTGTGAACCAAAAACGGGAGACGGACATCAGGGAGGGATGCGTTTCTTTCTAGCTAGGGTGGTGTCAGTGACCTACCAGCCCTGACATTTATATACTTTTCACCTGTGTGGTTGTTGCTGTTGCGAGGCGCCTCGGTTAGATCGGACGATCCGGGTCCGATGGAGCCATTCGTTGGCTCATTTACGCCCCAAAGGGCGGAGAGACGTATTGTTCAGGCATAATAATCCACATCGGTGGACCGGCCCTGACGATCCAAGGCCCACCTGAGTCTAGGTCCTGAGACATGGGCTAGATTGTCTCGAATCGGTTGAGGACGATCCCTGGCCTCGGTTCATAGATGGAAATCCAATTTCCAAATACGGGACTTTGCGATTTTGATTGTATAACCTATATATGGCGACATAGTGGTATGGGGCATTCATGCCGCCTATGATTGATACTTATGATTTGAAGTTGTTTTATACGCTATACACTTATAATAGTATCAAATGATTTCTTTTAAACGTATCAAGCATTCTTGGCTATTATAAGGTAAAAACCCTATCCTCCGGCTTGCGTTGCATTGTGTGATGGGACCTGGGTCTTATAATAGCTTCATTTTTCTTTATTTAGCATTGCGCTGTTGTTTTATGCACTGGTGTTCTTGGGAGGAAACCCGTTCCGTGTTATACGGCGTGGTCCCTTGATTTACCTAACTTTAAAAATAAAGATTAATAACTGTTTTAGTTCTCACACCAGTCACATGACTGACCTGGAGTTTATTGTTTTAACCTAAACTCTGGGTGCCCTTATTTTGACACGGGCAGCTAGTAGTTTTGGTTTTGCAGATTTATATTCACAGGATCCTGGTTTACAGCTGGAATGATATCCGGAAAGCTTTGTATCCGTATATCTCTTCTAGTTGTGTATTGTATTATTTTCCGCTGCGATGTATTTAAATGTAATTTAAATCTCTGATATTTCTGTGTAATATTAATTTATACTCTGTATATTCTTGTATTCTGGTGCATTGTTGTAATTAACAATGAAATGTTCTTTCGTCTGCGTTCTGTTGTGGCTTGTTCTCGAACTATCTGCGCTTTCCTTTACGGGGAAGTAACGGGTTTTTACAGTTGGTATCAGAGCTTTGGTTTACAAAGCTCAGAGAACAAGGCACATTAGAACCATACGAAAGAATTCATCAGATATTGGATTAGTAATATCCAATTAGAATGACTCGTTAGAGATGGGATCAGTAGTATCCTAGAACGAGTGTGAAGAGTATATTTTTAAAATGAAACGAATTATGTTTTGAAAATTTAAATCGTTGTATACGTATTTGAATATTTATTTTATAGTGATTAGGACAGTCCAGTATATAAAGATTTTGCATATATGCCTTGCAAACGTGTATTTGAAGTTTTAATATACTGGATAGATATAGAATTTCACTCTAGTCGCCCGGGGGTGATTCTGATGATTGATATATCATCATCAGAATTTATATTCGAGTGACGAATGTGTAATATCTATATATTTCCTATTGACTGGTGTGAGAACCAAAAATTAGATAGGGCCTATTGTTGTGATTTGGCATCAAAAACATGATTTTTGTATATGTATCAAAATTATGAATTTCAAAAACTAATCAACTAATTGATTGATGTTTGTGTTGTTTGTTTATTTGATTGATAATTTTGAACCATTATGCCTAATTGAATCAAATATTGAATTGTATTGAAAATTGGTCGCATTTGCTTGCATATACTTGTACTTACATTGAACAGGTCATAGCAAGGAGGCTAGAGCAGAGAATAAAATTTGTTTGCCCGACAAATAGGTACATGTTTACTACATAATTTACTGTTTTGTTTGGGTGATGATGATTTTATGAGCCTATTGGCTAGCCGCTTGGCTTTTTCTTTTTCTTTTTCAGATCAGAAGGCCTATTGGGCAATTTCGGGATTTTCCCGTGGCTCCCGGTGTAGGGGAGGTTATGGCGAAATTTTTAGAAAATTTAGGGTGTTAGCCAAATTTTTGAAGAATTTGAAAATTCTCAGAAACTGAAAAGTAAGAGAATGGAAGCCAAATCGAACGTAGAGCTGATTGATCAAACCACTTTCGACTTTGTTCCTTTTCGGGGACGAAAAGTTTTAAGTGGGGGAGATTGTAACAACCCGAAAATCTGGGCCAGTTTAAAATTTTTATTTTGGCAATTTTAGCGAATTTTGATTATTTAAAATGAATTATTTTAGATGATATCGGCGAGAAATTTATTTTGAATATAATTCGAACATATATATTTTATATACGTCGTCGTTAGAATATAAATATTTATTTATATTTATAAAAGGAATTGAAAATGGCGTGGTAGTTCGATAATTCGATTTCAAACTTCAATTGAATGTATCGGGTGCAAAACAATCCGGATTTTAGTGAAACCAAAAATAATGGAATCTAATAGTGACTATCTTTCCAACGAATCCGAAAAATCAAAATTTCATAGCGGGAATCAAAAGATATATCCAGTTGAAAATTCTGAATAGTCGCTATGGAATTCAGGCCCTTAAAAATGGAAATTTTGCAAACGACCTCGGATTTCGACGAAACCACTTTTGTTGGATTCGTGATGTTAATTTATTACTAGATTCCAAATTTCATAATTTTCTGAATCAATAAGTGAGTGTGGCGTAGGAAAACGCGTTTGACCAGTTTCAGTTGATTTTAATCGACTGCGAATTGGCCATTTTTCAAACGGTCTCAGAATTCGACAAAACTAGTTTTGTTAGGACCGTATCGTCAATACGAAGCTAGAAAATATTTTTTAAGAATTTTTAGAGTTAGTATGCGACCCCGGTAAATAGAAATGTGCGTTTAAATTGAATATATAAAGAATTATACTTTAAATTCAACGGAAACGGATCGAAACAATCAAATCAGCCTGCGTGACATATCCCATTGTGTTCGGAATGAGGGTAATTAGCTAGGGGCGACAGTCGGTGGGTTCGATTTTGAGTTCGAAGTAAGAAGTTGCTTTATAAGAAGAAAATTGAAATAAAATAATAAATATATTATTATATGACTTCCCTTTACTTTCCTTTCTCCCTGACCATTGACCATTTTCAGATCTCAACAAAAAAAAAAAAAAAAAACCTTTGCCCGTCGCCTCCCCCGCCTCCTTGCGCCGCTCGATCACCGCCTCCACCCCGAAGGCGCTCCACCACCTCCGCTCGTCGGAGCACGCCCAGCCTCTCTCTTCCCTCTCCTCTTCGATCCTCTCCCCTCGTGTCAACCTCACCGTGAAGCCCTTGGACCCGAACCCCTTTGCGGCGCCACCTGTCACGTGCCCTCCTTCCACTCCGACCCTCCTCTACCTGAACGGGTCCCTTCACCTCCGCCTCCTCCCCTTTTCCTCCAGACCAGAGCGCCCCCTCCCCCCCCCCCCCCCCCGGAGAACCCTAAACCGCCACCAAACCGTAACCCTAATTCGCGCCACCACTGATCGGAGCCACCTCCGACGAACCTCGCAACTCAGCACCCCACCTCTTCGTGAGACGAACAGCACTCCCCTTTTTCAGTTAACCGCCGTGAGTTTTTCCATTATTATTTTTTATTTATTCTTGATAATAAAAATTCGATTTTTATCTATATGAAAGCGTATAAAAGGTTTGATTTTTATTTCGTTAAAGGGTTTGATTTTCATTTCGTTAAAAAGAAGTGGTTCTTGAAATAAAAAAGATGGGATTTTTATTCTATAAGGTAAAAAGCTTGAATTTTTATATTCGAAAAACTCGGATTTTTATCACATCAAAGATCGGATTTTTTTTATCATATGTGAAATATGATTTTTACTTGTGTAGTGTATTGAAAATAGAATTTCTATATTATAGAGAATATAAAAATATTATCTTTATATAGTAGAGATTATAAAATTACGATTTTTATATATTGAACATCGGAGTAAAAATGTGATTTTTATATATTGAACATCGAAGTAAAAATGTGATTTTTATATATTGAACATCGAAGTAAAAATTCGATTTTTATATATTGAATAACGAAGTAAAAAATCGATTTTTATATATTGAATAACGAAGTAAAAATTCGATTTTTATATATGTAGTGGCTACGGGCAACGAAGTTGACAAAGATGCAAGAACGACGAAGATTTCTATAAAAGAAGTGTCGTGAAGTTGGATAGCTATCGGTGAGAATTTCTCACTCAAAAATTCTTTTTCTAGTTATATATATATACTAGGATGCAGACGGTGTTTAGTAGCACCCGACACCCGTCATCCACATACCATGGATGGCTTGTTTGTTAAATTGTTTGGTTGTGTAGTTGGTTAGATTCTTTGGTTTGAATTGAATTGTTTGGTGAAATGAAATTGATTTGATTGATGTGTGAATGGCGTGGGCCTTCACTAGACCGGGGATAAGGCTAGGCCTTGTCCCGTTTCTAGTATCGTGTCGTTGTGCCGCCGAAATTTTCTAAAAATAAGTTAGAAAAATAAAGATAACATTTTATTTAATAAATGAACCGAATAGAATATTCATAGGTTGAATAAAATAGTTTGATCGTTAAAAATATAATTTATAACGTGAATGTGAATAAATAAATACTCATTTACAAACCGGACGGTTTGTTTATGTACACTTATTTGAAGAACATTGATTGGGACGATAAATTTTACACATCGCCCAACTGCACAAATAAAATCTGTGTTTGATTGTTTGAAACCCCACACGGGTATTGGGATGATATTTGACGTACACTAATTCTGATTGTTTAGTTGTATGTCGATCGATTGATTGACATGCTGTTATAAGCGTTGAATATTTATATTTGATGCTTATACAGTGTAGAATGCACTTTGGATGATGGTTGATTATTCATCGTTGTTGATATATACATGTGTTGTAGAAAATCCATATAATTAACATTATATGGTAATGGATTGGGCCTCATTCCAATTTTAAATAGAAATATTTGAAAAAGAAATATTTGAAATAGAATATTTGAAAATAGGAATATATGAAGCCGTATTGATTAGATTGACGCCATTTTGACGTGAACGATATTTATATCGATTTTATTCAGTTTATAATGAATATCGCAAGTGATTTCAAAATCTGATATTTTGAAAAGAATTGAATCTAAACGAATTCGAATCTAAATGGAATAGACATGAATTCGAATTGAAATTGAATATAAATGAATTCGAATTGAAATTGAATATAAATGAATTCGAATTGAAATTGAATATAAACGAATTCGAATCTAAATGGAATAGACATGAATTCGAATTGAAATTGAATATAAATGAATTCAAATTGAAATTGAATATAAATGAATTCGAATTGAAATGGAATAGAAATGAATTCGAATTTAAATTGAATATAAATGAATTCGAATTGAAATTGAATATAAATGAATTCGAATTGAAATTGAATATAAATGAAATCGAATTGAAATTGAATTAGAAATCAATTTGAATTGAAATCAATTTGAAATGAATCTACAATGAATTTAAATTGGAATATTCAATTTTGATTTGAAATTGAATATGAAGTTGAAACCGTTTTGAAAATGAATTAAAAAACGATTCATAAAGCACGTTGTGAATTGAAATCGACGAAGTATATATTATATATATAATATAATGGCCTGAATAGAACGCGCCGCGCAGCGGCAGTTCGCGAATTTCGACCATTGACTTCGAACGGATATTACGGGAGATCCGACCGTCGGATTCTCCTAAAACCAGAACCATTGGGTTCGTATCGAAAAGAGCTTTCTAACGAATATTAGGAATTAGAAATCTAACGGTTGGATTTGGAATTATATCCAAATCAAATTTGAAAAAGGTCGCTGTAAGTGCAGTTCGATGGCCATTGATGGAAATCGACTGTACGGGCCTTGATAAAATTATTAAAAATAGTAATAATTTGTGTAAAATCATAAGAAATGATTTAGAAAGAATTGGGATGAAAAACTCCATATTTGAAAAGATAAAAATAGATTTTTATCGAATTGAACTAGTTTTGAACTAGAATTATAATTCTATTTATTTTAAATAAATAAATTGAATTTGAAATGGTTTTGAAAATAACCATAATTTCCAACGAATGCATTGGAATGGATTTGAATCGAAATTGTCTTCGGAATATTTCGATGTTGGATCTCGTGATTATACAGATGTTGTTATGGAAATTTGAAAGATATAGATATATATATCGTTATTTCCAATACGATATTTGTTGGTCGTAGAATTTGATATTGAATATAAGCCGGGATATTTTCTATTCAGAGCCTTGTATTTAATATCAAATGTGATTTGGGTTTGTCGTGAATGGTGTCTTCATTAACACTGTTCTTGAATCCAGTTGAGAAAAAGATTGAATCTTTTTATTTAGATTTAATGAAGTGTACCAATTAAATAATATTTAATTGAATTGATATTGATTTTTGGGTTTATCGTGAACAGTGTTTTAAATAACACTTGTTCTTTAACCCGATAATTAATGTGATGTGATTTTGGGTTTATCGTGAACCGTGTTTTAAATGACACTGATTCTTTAACCCAGTTAACGATTAAAACTAAGTGGAGTTTTAATGAATCTTTAATTAGATTGAAAAGATCGAGAATGGAGTATCACCAGTTTTACTCCAGGCGATAGTTAAATCTTTAATTAGATTTGAACGTGAAATGGTAATTGAATTTACCGATAACACTGTGGTGTTAGATATGAAGTATTACCAGTTTTACTTCATGGGATGAATAGGTTGGGATTGGGAAATTAAAACAAATGATTACTTCGGTAAGTTTCATTAATCCCGACTAGTTGAATCAAAATTCAAAAGAAGATTAGAGAATAAATTCAAGGAATTTACCTTGGATAAAATTAATGGGAACCTTTCCCTATGAATGTGAAAATTAGAAACTAATTGTCGGTTAGCCAAGCAGAATGGTTTCCTGGATATTGATCTGATGTTGGTTTCGGCCTTCGGGGTTAATATTTGGGGAATTATTCTCTTGATTAATTTCCGATTAGTGACTGATGAATTGGAATGAGGCGTATGTTGTGTTTGTGTAACACTTATTTAAAATATACGCGAGTTATTCGGAAAGACCGGGTTTATCCCATTCTGAATAACTGATACGACGATAAGTCTAAGATGAAGACGGTGGTCGAAGACCGGAAGTCTTTACGTCGTTTGGGTGATTACTGATGATCTTGATTGGGCTGTACACCCAAGAAGATGGAAACAGTTGGTGATCGTCCAGTCGTGCTTGGAAATCGATGGATATGCGGGGTACTAGGTGCCTCCGGTTTCGTTCAGACCCAGAATGAACTTGTAAATGGACAGTGTGTCTGACATTGGATTTCATTCTGTGTGACTGATATCAGTTGCATAGAGTGGTTTGCCTGTGTGGCATGCAAAGATGCAAATGATCAAGGCTTCTGTTGAAAAGCAAAGTCTTGTGGTGATGATCAAAGCACAGCCTATGTGGCACAACTTTGTGTAACGTGAATTCGCGAGCCTCGCACCCCGGTTGTGAACCAAAAACGGGAGACGGACATCAGGGAGGGCATGCGTTTCATTCTAACTAGGGTGGTGTCAGTGACCTACCAGCCCTGACATTTATATACTTTTCACCTGTGTGGTTGTTGCTGTTGCGAGGCACCTCGGTTAGATCGGACGATCCGGGTCCGATGGAGCCATTCGTTGGCTCATTTACGCCCCAAAGGGCGGAGAGACGTATTGTTCAGGCATAATAATCCACATCGGTGGACCGGCCCTAACGATCCAAGGCCCACCTGAGTCTGGGTCCTGAGACATGGGCTAGATTGTCTCGAATCGGTTGAGGATGATCCCTGGCCTCGGTTCATAGATGGAAATCCAATTTCCAAATACGGGACTTTGCGATTTTGATTGTATAACCTATATATGGCGACATAGTGGTATGGGGCATTCATGCCGCCTATGATTGATACTTATGATTTGAAGTTGTTTTATACACTATACACTTATAATAGTATCAAATGATTTCTTTTAAACGTATCAAGCATTCTTGGCTATTATAAGGTAAAAACCCTATCCTCCGGCTTGCGTTGCATTGTGTGATGGGACTTGGGTCTTATAATAGCTTCATTTTTCTTTATTTAGCATTGCGCTGTTGTTTTATGCACTGGTGTTCTTGGGAGGAAACCCGTTCCGTGTTATACTGCGTGGTCCCTTGATTTACCTAACTTTAAAAATAAAGATTAATAACTGTTTTAGTTCTCACACCAGTCACATGACTGACCTGGAGTTTATTGTTTTAACCTAAACTCTGGGTGCCCTTATTTTGACACGGGCAGCTAGTAGTTTTGGTTTTGCAGATTTATATTCACGGGATCCTGGTTTACAGCTGGAATGATATCCGGAAAGCTTTGTATCCGTATATCTCTTCTAGTTGTGTATTGTATTATTTTCCGCTGCGATGTATTTAAATGTAATTTAAATCTCTGATATTTCTGTGTAATATTAATTTATACTCTGTATATTCTTGTATTCTGGTGCATTGTTGTAATTAACAATGAAATGTTCTTTCGTCTGCGTTCTGTTGTGGCTTGTTCTCGAACTATCCGCGCTTTCCTTTACGGGGAAGTAACGGGTTTTTACAATAACCCGGGATTACAAACAGAGTTTGTAAAAGTAACTCGTAAGCTAATGCGAGAATTCCAATAAGAATTTATTTAATTAAGTAAATTGGGTATGGTTAAGATTATGACTCAAAAGGGATTGGTAAATATTTGCTTAATAAATTAAGTAACGAAGTGCAAGGAGATTTCCAATGTAAGATATAAGGTTATAAAACTGTATTGGAATCCAATGCTGTAACGACACGGATTTCGCTCAGAACTAATCGATCGCAAATCGACCAAGACCGTTCGAATCCCGCATACGCTAACTATGGGCATACAACACATCAGAACAAATAACAGAAGACTTTTATAAACATCATAATAATGTTACATCAGAGTACAGAATATATCAGAGTATATCGAAATATAATACAACGGAAGATTAATTTACATCAAATGTAATACAATGCACAGCGGAAAATAAATAAAGTAACACAGCGGAAGACGATGAATGCACTGGACATGGCTTTAAGCTTCAATCCAGAATCATGCTCAAAATAAGTATCTGCAAAACAAACTACTCGACTGCCCGTGTGGAAAATAGGGGCACCCGAGTTTGTAAGGGAAAAGCAAACTACAGGTCAGTCATGGGACTGGTGTGAGAAACTCTACAGTTAAAATTAACTTATTTAATCATAAGACAAATCACAGGACCACGCCGCTAACGCGGAACGGGTTTACCCCCATGAATGCCAGTGTATAAACAACAATCGGTAATATAGATATGGATCTACTATGCATCAATCAACATGCAATATCCCAATCTACCCATTTAGATTAATCACCACTTAGATTTTCCAAATCCAATTCAGTTTATAGAAATGATTCCTTTGGATTTTATTCCCGATTTCTTATTTCAAATCATTTGAAATACCTATCTAACTTTCTATATCAAAGTAGATTTCACTTCGGGATCTCAAATCAAATTGTTTGGAAATATGAATTCCAAAACATAACAATGCATACAGACAAGTATGCAACCAAATATCGTGCTCCCCATCGACAAGGAAAAAGGTACGCACCTAGCAACTCGATATATAAATGTGCACCTATCCCACATAGGAGCAGGCTACACCAACGATGCACATCCAACACATGAAGAGCATACACCGCCCTCTCACCCATACTTTTAGTCTCAGGGTTACCCGAATCTTTAGCCACATACTAAATCATTTCATATCCCGAAGTAGGGAAAATCATTTCACAACATAATAATCACAAGTACTTTCAAAACATAGTACTTCACATCAGCAATTCACACATATGATCAGTCATTATTAATCACATAACCTTTGAGCTCGTATGTCTCAAAGAAGGGTGTTAAGCAAGAGAATAAATTCTCCGCCACCAAAAAGATACATCATTAATAGCAACTAATCAAATATGTGATGAACCACAATGTAACACATAATACATTTCAAAATCTCTTTGATAATATCGGGTTTAGGCCTCGAAATCCTTTCTATTTTATAAAACATTTTTATAAAACATTCCCTGTCCAAAATCGGGAATACATTTCTTTTCACTTAAGAAAAATATATCATTTCACAATCATTCATTAAATTTGAAATGAACACAACATCGCTAAACACCTTATCGTCAAATCGTGAAGGGTTTCACAAGGTGTTAGCACATAGATATCTTTACCCAACCCAATGCAAAATGTAAAGGCATATTCTGCTCATAAACTGGTCGAGCACCATCCAAACAATCAATCAACCACAATAAATATCAACAACTAAGTAAATTTGGTTTAATCACATTACGTGTTTTGGTAAATTAAATCACCATTCATTCACCCA
This sequence comes from Allium sativum, assembly GCA_030737875.1. Classification (NCBI taxonomy): domain Eukaryota; kingdom Viridiplantae; phylum Streptophyta; class Magnoliopsida; order Asparagales; family Amaryllidaceae; genus Allium; species Allium sativum. The sequence continues at coordinate 558,014,758 of CM060919.1, read as the reverse complement.
AATCTAATTAAAGATTTATTCAAACCCCAATTGGTTTCATCTCTAAAATCATTTCATATTGATTGTTCTACTTTTTGGAAATTAATCCTGCTTTTACGCGGGTTAAAGAACTAATGTCATTTAAACACAGTTCACGACATACCCCAAATCCAATTTGATATTAAACACAAGTCTCTGAATAGAAAATAGTATCGGCTTATATTCAACATCAAATTCTGAAACCAACAAATATCGTATTGGAAATAACGATATTAATATATCTTTCAAATTTCCACAACCATATATGTATAATCACGAAATCCAACATCGAAATATTCCGAAGAAAATTTCGATTCAAATCCATTCAAATTCATATATTGGAAATTCTGGTTATTTTAAAAACCATTTCAATTCCAATTTATTTATTTAAAAATAAATAAATTATTATTCTAGTTAATAATTAGTTCATTTCGATAAAAATCTATTTTTATCTTTTCAAATATGGGATTTTTCAGCCCAATTCTTTCCAAATCATTTATTATGATTTTACATAAATTATTGATATTTTTAATAATTTTATCAAGGCCCGTACAGTCGATTTCCATCAACGGCCATCGAACAGCACTTACAGCGACCTTTTCCAAATTTGATTTGGACATAATTCCAAATACAACCATTAGATTTCAAATTTCTCATATTCTTAGAAAGCTCTTTTCGAAACGAACCCAACGGTCCCGGTTTCAGGAGAATCCGACGGTCGGATCTCCCGTAATGTCCGTTCGAAGTTAATGGTCGAAATTCGCGAACTGCCGCAGCGCGGCGCGTTCTATTCAGGCCATTATATTATATATATAATATATATTTCGTCGATTTTCTTTTTAAAACGTATTTTATAAATCGTTTTAAATTTGTTTTCAAAATGATTTCAACTTCCATTTCAAATTCAAATCAAAATTGAATTTTTCCTTATAAATTCGTTTTAAATTCATTTCAATTCAATTCGAATTCCGATTCTATTTCAATTTCAATTCGAATTTCGATTCTATTTCAATTTCTAATTCAAAATCATTTGAATTGAATTTGATTTCTAATTCAATTTCATTTCAATTGACTTCAATTTCTAATTCAAATTCATTTCAATTGAATTCGATTTCTTATTCAAATTCATTTCAATTTTATATCAAAATTGAATATTCCATATACACGACAATTTTATACAATGTATATACATGTTAAAAATTATATTTTTAACAATCAAATAACTTTCATATTTCATATATATATTTTTCACATTTCATATACATATATATATTAATATTCACAATTTATATACATTTACCATTCGCATTTCATATATATATATATATATATATATATATATTTTATTTCATTCTTCATATATATATAATTCATTCACATCATATATATATTTCAATTTTCAGATATATATATATATATATTTCAGTTTACATCGTATATATATATTTCAATTTACATCGTATATATATATATATCAATTCACACCGTATGTATATATATATTTCAATTTACATCGTATATATATATTTCAATTTTCACATCATATATATATATATATATATTTCACATCACGATCAATTTATTTCATTTCCACATCACGATCAATTTTCACAGAGAATACAATCAAACAAGTCGTCCATGGTCTGTGGACGACGGGGAGCAGTTCATACATGCAGTTACAAAATAAATAACTATACAGAAATAATTTTAGTGAGAAATTCTCACAGTGGTTTTCATTTCTGAATTTCTGTTCGGATTCGAAATTGCTTGAATTTCTGATTTGCTCTGTTTTGATCCTAGTCAGTTCTGAAATGTAGATCTCTTCTATGCCATTCCAATGCAACTGATTTCGTCAAATTCTGTTTTCGGATTCAAAAGTTATGACTTTTTTATATTCATTACATTAATTACATATAAATGTATAACTAATTTTAATTACTTTCTCTAATTCACTAGTTAATCCATCTCTTCCCGGACGTCTTAGTATACCGCCTGAACCCATCTTGCTCGATCTTAGGGTTTGAATTCGCCATTAACACAGGCCGCTTGGACCCGATCTGCCACCGCCCTGCCGAGCTTCATCACGCCTGTTGCCGCCCTTAACCCTAGCCAGTTCGACGCCTCATGGATCCCCGAAACCAGCTCGAAACGTGGTGGCTTTGGGCCCCATTTTCTCTCGATTCTTGACCTTAGACTCGATCTCATCCGTTGAGATTCTAGAGCAGGTTTAGATCTTCAATTTTGCTTTGAGAATTTAGAAAATCATTAAACAGATTTTTCGAAAATTTGAGGAAAGGATTTGAGCGATATCGGCCGTTCTTGAAGAGGTAATAGCGGCTCGGAATTGTGACGATAGAATTAGGGTTTCACCGATTAATATATATATATATATATTTAATAATATATTTAATTATTTAAATTTGAAAATTACTCGTTTAATGCCACGAATTCCAAACCAAACCCAACGACTATCGCCCCAAGCTAAATACCCCCATTCCGAACACAATGGGATATGTTTCGTAAGCCAATTCGATTGTTACGATCAGTTTTCATTGAATTTAAAATATAAATCAATGTATATTCAATTTAAATGTACATTTCAATTTATCGGGGGCATATACAGACTCTAAAAATTCCATAAAAATTATTTCTAGCTTTTTATTGACGATACGGTCCTAACAAGACTAATTTCATCGAATTTTGAGACCATTGAAAAATGGCCATTTTCTGGTCGATCGAAATTGACTGAAACTGTTAAAACACGTTTTCCTTTGCCACGCTCACATATTGATTCAGAAAATTATGAATTTTGGAATCTAGCAATAACTTGACATCACGGATCCAACAAAAATAATTTCGTCGAAAACCGAGGTCGTTTGCAAAATTTCCATTTTTAAGGGCCAGAATTCCATAGCGACTATTCTGAATTTTCAACTGGACGTATCTTTTGATTCCCGCTATGAAATTTCGATTTTTCGGATTCGTCGGAAAGATATTCTCGAATAGATTCAAATATTTTTGGTTTTCCAAAATCCGGTTTATTTTGAATCCTGTACATTCATTTAAACTTAGAAATCGAATTTTCAAACTACCGCGCCATTTTCAATTCCTTTTATAATTTAAAATAAATATTTATATTCTAACGACGATTCAAATAAATATTTAAGTTCTATTTCTATTCAAAATAAATTTCTCGCCAATATTATTTAAAATAATTCATTTTAAAAATTCAAAATTCGCTAAAATTGCCAAAATAAAATTTTTAAATTGGATCAGATTTCCGGTTATTACAAATGGTAAATAAGATTTTGTCGAGTAGCTTACTTAAAAAAGAAAAGGGAATTTACATGGTAAGTGGGTTTTCGAATTAAAGGAAATGGTTCACAAAATCATAGTGAATAGAAGTGGGAATGGAATATCAAGATTTGGAGTTGTAAACTTTTATTGTTTGGAGATAAGAACGTTGTTGATCATGGTCTAGGAGGTAATTAAAATACTCCAACTTGGGCGCCTGCACTAATATCAAAAGATGATATTGGTTTGCAATGGTAGAGGATGTTGGGAATAATTTATTGAGAAAATATTGCAAATATTAATTTGCAAGGAATTAGAAATTAAAAAAAACTTTGCATTTAAAATAATCAGTGTATTATCTGGGTCTGACATGAAATATGATTTTTCTTATATAATGTAATTAAAAGTATAACATTATTCCCGAAGTAATGAAATGGTACGTTTGGGCAAGTGCTCGTATTCAAGGAAATAAGTCGTTAAATTTTGGATTTTCATGGAAATGACAAATAAAGAGCGATATTGGTTTTGAAATGAAATCGTGTATAGGAAATAAAACTATAAGTTTAAAAGCGCGATTCTTTAACGTGGATAAACCCGTTTGAGGTTATATTATAAGGAATATGTCACTTGACGATTATTTTAACTATATCAGATTGATAATAGGACTTATACCAAAGGGTTAAAATATATATATTGCGATATATCAAATGGTAATAGATATGGATAGGATTTGTTAATTCATAGCGATATTTCTCAAGTGTAAGAAAATACGATAAGGGTTTGTAAATGTAAAACAAATAAGAAAACAAAAATAATATCTTTGAAATATAGAAATGGTTTGAGACAAAGGAAATAAGGTTGGTAAAAACGTGATTTCCAAAGAGAGTATTGGTTAATGTTTCAAACTAAAGGAAAACCACAAGAATTTATCAAGATAGAAATTATGAAATTGACGAAATGATTTAATGGAGTATTTTAAAATAAATGACCTGAGCTTCCAATGTACTTAACATCACTGTTATGATTTGATAGTTAAACAATCGACTATCAAATGGAATATTCTATTTACCTTTTGACGAGTTATTACGAGGAGACCGGGATGGGAACTAGACTCAAAACCACTTCGAATCAACTGCGTGATCGCGACTAACGGGCAAGCAATAAAAGATGGAGCATTGAAGACCATAGATCTTCATAAATGGAAGAACCACTTACAATCTCTAAGTCGACACAGAGATATACTGGGGTTCTGTCATGGTTGAAATCTACGGGTTGCAAGGACTTCTCGCTACTAATCCTGGGGTGATTCCTATATAGGATGCGGTAGGAGAGTGCCTTCGGTTCATCCTGTTCCTAGATGACTTGTATGGACGAGTGTCTGACAGAGTATTTCCAGATGGTCATGAACATTGATTTCTTCAAACATGCGCAGTGTATTTTTGAGGACGTCAATCAGTGATTTGACGGATTTGACGATGTGGCATTCAAAGTGATGTGCTGATCTAAAAAGGAAGAAAATCCTAGCCTCAAGCCTCATCAACCAGGAAAGGACAAAAATCGGGTAGGCAGCATGATTATGTGGGTCGGTCCTATTAGGGTGTATAATCACCTATCTAGAGAAATTCCATTTACTTCTTTAATCTATTTCGATGCTGTCCCTATCGGAAACGGTGGTTTGAGCCCAACCGTTGGTGATATACATTCGATACACTCAAGCGAAATGAGTGGTCGGTCATGTGTGGGCCGGGTTGCAAGACGTTCTTGTTGAACCCAGTGTATTCCCCTCTAGAGATACACTATCGGCAGGTGGTCCCATACCTTGTCATAGTCGAAATCCAATTTCCAATAAGCGCCCACGGTTTTGATTTTTGACTATATATGTAGAGCGTGAGATGCAAGCATTCTGCTAGATTATTATTTATTTGTGGGTTGATAGACACTATTATAATATCAGAAAAGATATTGATTTTAAAAATATTTTGGGTTATAGTAAGGTAAAAACCGTCCGTGTTTATGTGTGGACTTGTCTTACTATTGTCCTTTTATTTCAAAGGGTTTCTAAAGTTAAACAAGTTGTTCTTGCTGTGAATTTATCACTGAAAGTATTTCAGACTGACCTGGTGATATTTGCTTTGCTTCAAATGTGCTCGGGTCAGACCGAGTATATTTCCAGGTTAGGTTTCGTTTAGAGTTTCAGGAGCTGGAAGAATGAGGCTTCACCGTTAGCTGTTCAAAGTTATCTTCCACTGTGTCTGATATTTGATGTACTCTGATGATTGGTATGTATCTTTATATATGTAGTTTCCTCTATAAAGGTATTCAATGTATTATATTTATTAGTTCTGCTGTGAGATTCTGATGTGTTCTTCTTTTTCTTCTATTCTAACATTTCTTTCTTTCTTTTCTCACCTTCTAACTTCTTTCTATTAACAGTCGGGGTTCGATACTTGGGTTTTTGGCAAGTGATACGGGATTATGTATTATTGTCAAAAATTCGAGCATCGAATTTTATCCCCCGGTCGTTACAATCTGTACCTATGTGGAACATAAAGATAAAAGAAGACCACATTCATTTACGCATGATATTTACAAACGTAAGTTGAGATATCTATGTGATTTCAGTCTAACACTTTCTTAGTAAAACAAGGTAATAAGTCTACAATCACATTCCTTTAATTACTTCTCATTATGTTAACTGCAATTAAAGTTGCTCAAAATGATTATTAGAAATCTTCTCATCATTATGCCATGGCAAGTTATTGATTTGACTCTGAGAAGAATCACCATGTTGATGGTTATTTTCATCCAAAGACAACATCTCAAAATCATCCTTAAAGCGAAACTTCTAGACTGCAATTGCTTAGCTTGAAACAATCATGCATCAGGCCATTTGTTAGGAAAACATGTTTATCCACAAAAATTTTGAATAAAATACAAGCCTAAAAGTTACGAATCTTTGCTTACTTCCCAGGTACAAGCAAATTTAAAATTTCTCTTGAGCATACGACAATTCTAAGAATTTCTGCATACACATGCAACACAAAGTAAGAATAAGGTAGGGATGTGTTAATATATGCTTAATGCTATTTATGTTTGTAGACCTGAATTTCATCTAGTAAGTTTAGCCTTTGATATTTATTTTGCACATTTAGACCATTTTGTTTAACATTTAAAATATCTATTCAAATGCAAAAAATAGAGTAGGGAGTTATACTTAACAATTTCAAATGTGGTATGTGTACCTACTCGTTAAAGTTTCGCTAAGTGTTATGAAAGTTAATTAGTCTTGTTACACCACCATTGATATTGTTGTGTTCCATTTTCATCATCCGCAATTAAACAATGGATCCAAGATCTCTCGCTCGCTCACATATACACAAATTAGAATTTAGTCTGCTGCTACTTAAAAGTAGCATAAATAGTTGAAAAAAGGAACATTCCATATTTCTAAACTGCATCTTAGACAGAAAAATGATCCACATTTGGATAAAATAATTTGACGTACATGCAAGTATCAAGAATCTTTACTAATACAACTAAATTTATCATGACTAACACCGATGAACACAATTTGATGTTTATAATGCCAAATTATTTTCAAACGTATGATTTAAAATATAAAAAATCATTTCTGTCACATTGATTCAAACAAAAGGGGATAAGCTTACAACTAATGTACAAAAATAAATGTAAAACCTATGTGTGATCATATATGAGTTACCGTATTAAGCTGTATTCTTCGAAATTCCCTTAGAAATCCTAATCTACTAAATCCACAAAGAGGATTTCAAGCACGCCTCTGATTAGCCTAAAAGCAATAAAGGATAAAACACCATATTCAAATGATGAAGAAGAAGCCATGATAAATTGCAGGATCAGTTGCCTAAAATAACCAAAATACCAAGAGTGCTAGAAGTAAAAGAAGAGAAAATGGTTCTTACATAGATTTGAAAGATAGGTTATATTTAAGAAATGATTAAATAAAAAGGATTGTTCTCTCTTTTGCTTTCAGATGGTTCTTACGAAAATTAGTCTCTTTGTTTCAGATTTAAAGGTCGGATTTTAGAAAATTGATTAAGCAAAATGGTACTTACATTGATTTAATAAAGGTCATGATACGGAAGTCGGTGGCTATGGCAGTTTTGGTTGTAGGACTGGCTTCCTACGACAAAATTTCTCCACCACTCCAACATCCTCAAACTCCCACAACCCTAGATCCATTAACAAGCATAACCCAAAATTCCAATCGGACGCAACAAGATTAATGTTAGTGTCCTATTTTAGGGATTTGAGAAGAGGATAGGAGATGGAATTAAGATAAATTTTTGGGTTATTTGTTTTGGCGATAAGTAAGAAAGAAAAATAAAATTAGATAAGATGGAAAGTAGGAACATAAAAAAAATTCTCACGTATTAATATATGAAAACACAACAATTTTAGTGGTTCCGTGAAATAGTTGCGTGTACTGTTCAAATGCAACTTAAAGTACATTTTTTTGTAGGGGGTAGATCATCGGGCCATCTAGAGACAAGGGAGGAGCACGTCCACTTGATTACTCGGCTCGACATGCGGCTTGATTTCTTAGTGGGACTGGATGGAAGCACACGGCTTCCAAAGGACGTGGTAGGATACTTCGTGGTGGTCCTGTATTGAGGTACACGCTCAGGATGTACACGCAAAGGTGGGGGTCTATGCGATGCCACTAGTGGGTATACCTTGACTACAACAGTAGCTTGACAGTCAGAAGGCTGTGGCGGATGACGTTGGGTGATTCGACCATTGACTTGGAAGGAGGCTGGGTCAGGACTAATACAGGATAGTAATCGTCGGGTACCTGTCGTCGGCAGTCGTTGGGATGCGGATTGACTAGAGCTAAACCAAGATACCATCATCCTTTCACTACCGAGGCATGCTGGTTGAGGGACATGTCAAATTGGATGCTAGATTGGTTGTTAGGTCACGTCATTAGCTCTTGTTGTTTTTCATTAGTTGAGGAAGGGGCCTGGGTGGGGCCATAGCCACCGTGAAAAAGTAGACCATATTGGATATTTGTATTGTAGGCCCTTAAAGGCGGGTCTATACAGATATGGAAAGGCTCCTGACCAAGTTCCATGCATTGGATGCAGCCCTATTACGGGACTCGGGTTACAGTAGACAATACGTACGTGTGAGGGTCTAGGTACATGCATTGGGTGGTGTATCATACACGTTAGGACATTACTCCGTACGCTTGTGTGACATAGCGAGGAGGGTTCTTTGCGGTAACATGGAGTTATGATTTGGATTTCCGTACATCGTTCAACATAGCATACGCTTCTGTGGCATGATGATGGAGACTGTGCGAGGAGGGTATTAGGGTAAGTACCTTGATATGTTAGGGGTAGCTATATATATACTATGTGAGGTTAATCTACTAGGATGTAGATGGGTATGACGTGAATACAGAGTCTTAAGCGTTGTTGACCCAAACAACCTAATTAATAAGAAAATATAACTGAACGGTATATGTAGGTTATTTCAGAATGTATAATTTGTCCATTTACCAGAACTTTTGTGTTCTGACCCCCTTTACATAACACACTCGCGTGTTAGGTTTGTGGCAGAGATAGGATAGTTTTGGACACTGGTTAGGCAGTATTATTACATCGGTAAGACTACATTTGATTATATTATATTTTATCCATTCCACTGTGAGATGTTTTCTAAGCTCTGATATATTATTATCTTTTTCTTTTCTGCAGGATACCAGATAAGCCGACTCGAGCTTCGATAGATGCGGATTTTTGAAAAAATAATTGGTTTATTGAAATTCGGGTTGTTACACATATGGACCTATTTTCAAATATATTTTTACACAAAAATACATACCTATTATTATTATACAAAAATAAAGAAAACCAAGTTTTCCATTTTATTTCAACAAAAATTTGAAAATCCTATAAATCATCAAAACCTCTATTTGAATGATTATAATAATTTCTCTATCATTTACTATCATTAAAATAGAATTTAATAATTAAAAATGTAATCAAACATTTAAATAAATTAAATATTCACAAATAAAAGTGATAAAATTCCAGGCTGTTATACTTCATATAATCATGTTGTCTACTACCTGAGCTCCACTAACAAGGCCTACCCTTGTACGGAACTTAGTCGGGGATTTCTATATCTGTAAAGGACAACTTTGTTAGGTCTACAGTACATATATTCTATTTGATCTGTCTCTTTCTCCTTAGCTATAGCTCCACGCATCCCCCTTGAACTTGTTGAAAGACCCATCAAGAGCTAAAAGACTGTGCCCTATAGCAAACAGTCTAAACATTTAATTGGCATTGTCCCTCATTCAATATCTCAATAGTGAAAGAACATCGACCTTTTGGTTTAGCTCCAGTCTTTCTCGTTCTCGCTCTAACTGATGATGATATATATGTATCGAAACGATTACTATCATTATTGAGTCCTGACCACAAAGCCTTCTCCCTGAGCCAAGGAAACCAATGAAGGCTAAGGTCGTCCATCATTCTTATGACTACTCTCGATGTGAATTCACTCATGGCATACCTTTTGATGGAACCACTACAGACCTGCCACTAGGGGGTGAAACTTTGTTAGACTACTCTAGATAGTCATCCTAGAGTATCTACATGTCCTGTAGAAGTCTCGAACTTCCTTCCAGCCTCACTAAACAACAAGTTGGACAAGCTCCCATTGTACTAAAATGTATCTGATGATCTGCTTTGTTTGTCCCTTCATCCAGACTCCCTTCAAACTACTCCAAAAGCACTTCACTGTTTGATCATACCCTATGTATAATCTTTCATTATACGTTTAGCTTACCTTTTTTATTATAACACTAATTAATGTTACCTGCCTAGTTCCCTCTAATATGGGCCTTATTTACTTGCTTATTGACTTTACTGATCACTTACTTTCCCTAATCAGCCTTTGTTGCCAAAATGGACTACTATTGTTACATGTTTATTGTTTACACCAAAAAGGATATAAACACCCAAGGTACTAAATTGTACTTCACCAATTCAGTAAGAAATAAATGGAACCGAGTCTAATTAACAATAAAAAGTAAAAAATGCGAGAAAAAGTAAAGTAGAGACGAGATTTAGACTGATTCAGCTGTTAACGAGGCCTACGTCCACTATGAAGGCGGTTTCCTGTCTTATAATGAGAATTACAAAGTACATCAATTCTCTGACCTCATACATCTCTATATCTACTCAATATACCCTCGTTTATGTATTTTGATCTAAAGAATTATACATGAGAATAATAGAACTTGAGGAGAAGAAGGATGGATGAATGATTGAGAGAGAAGATGCCTTCACTCTAAAACGGTACTTGACGCCATGGCCAGATCTATGATTGAGTCTGAAGTTTAGCAGCACTTCATTGTTTTTCCAAAAAGCCCCCTTAAGCGTGGGTAGCCATCGTGTATTTATAGGTGAACTCCTCTTGGTAAATGATCTGGAATCTGTTTATCCATACTATGGGTCGTTCATTCTGCTAATTACAACCATGTCACTGGACAGCTGTAGCCAGTTGTCTATATCGTATTCAGTGTTATGGGCGGGCGACTTGCTGAGTGTCTCGAATAGCTGAGCGGGTCCTTAAGTGCGGACGCGGATGCTTGGGATATTTTCGTAAGAGCGGAGTGCGGAGCCGAGATCGATCCTCCTCTGTTCCTTATGCAGCCATTCTTCTTGACCCAAGGGCTCTCGTCCTCTTGCTGCCTTTGCGTGGTGCCGCTTAGCTTTATGGTTATGCTATGAGGTTGCTCTTGCTCGTGCAAAACGGGCGACCTGTCTTATTTTAGTGCTTGAGTGGTTCTCCGGATATGAGGCCTTTATTTTTGCCGAATCGCGCTTCTCATGGCCCTGTCGCACTGGTAGACTTGACCTGCCTTGGGTTCGATATTTGGATCCCGTTGAGCGCGGTTGCATTATGTACGACTGACCCTGGTAAGACCCGCCTTCTACCCTTTACCCAATGTGCATATGGATTTTTAGGGATTAACACTTGCCCCTCGAAGCCTGTGATTTCTTTTCGATATGGAACTACTGGCTTCGACATATTTGATCGCACATTGGTTGATGATTTTGTTCTGACTTGCATGGGGCGTTTGTGCCAAATATTAAAATTACCTTGTCGTTTTGAATTGGTACGGTCTTTTCTGGTGAGTGAGAGACTCGATACGTCTTTTGATTATTGTGCGAATAGTCGAGCTTCGGGATGCCAGATGGGACATGATGAAACACTTTTTGTGTAATCGAGTGTTGAGGTGACACAGAGAGAATGTACTGTATGAATCAGGTTCATCGTTTTGTGTTCTCATATTTCAAAATTTGGATATTTTAACAGCTGCTGGTTTTGGGCATTTGGCGGGATATTTCCCGGGTGCGTCATACCGGATCACTAAGCCCTAATTGAGCTGTCATGCCATAAAAAGATGCTTCTTGTCTTCTTTAGCATTGTCTCTTCATTTTCCCGCCTTAGTACTTCCTTAATAAACTCATTTTAATGGCGGTTTAATTGTAGAAGACCTCGCTGTTGTTTCTTGAGACTTCGATTTTCCTTACTTGGTCGATCGTCTTGCCCGTCCCCCTCTGGTCAACGGTTTTCTTCAACTTTATTTCTGGGTACAACACTCGTCTCTTCGAGTTGAATTTCGCTTGTAAGTGATTTTTCCTCTCTTTATTTATGATCCTAGGTTAATTCCTCTAGCTTCATAAAGGAGGGTTCTTCGTTGGCAACGCCGAGCTGTTGGGATAGATAGTTGCGATATTTGAGAAACATCGATTTGACTAGGTTTGCATTCGGACTTCAGATAGGATCCTCCGGTGATAAGCCTTACCCTTTCTATACTGGCAAGTCGTTTATTGAAATGACTAGGAAATGATACTTCCCCAATTCGCCATGCTTTAACCGGTTGTTCAATGGAGTACTTATGTCATGGCGACACTCCTACTTTTCCCTTGATTCTTTAATAATTCAATTTGTAGTTCCTTTTTTGAGCATACTTATCTATTTTGATAGGCGACTAACTGCCTGCTCATCTCTATCCCAGCTAACACATTATGTCTGGGGAACAAGAGGATTTAGATCGGGCAATGGAGGTTGCCCCTGTTACTGGTTTTTGTTTGGCTGTTAGTGAAACATATCCCCAGCCTTGCCATTTTGATAGGGTGGCGGCCGGCTGTCGTAAATCAACGGTTCCTTTTGATCAGTTTTTACAAATGTGCAAATGCTTTGGGCTTTCGCCAGAAGAAACCAGATATCCCAAGAAAGAAGAATTGACAGACAGTTTTCCCTCCGGGTATGTGGCAGTCAATTACCACAGGCTGTCCAGCGGAGTGATTCCCCCCTTAATCCTTATCTAGAGTCCATTTTGCGGCGGCTGGCCATTGCCTCGTATCAGCTTGATCCTAGTGGGTATAAAATCCTGCTTGGACTGTACATACTTTTCATGAAGGTTCGACAGCGGGAACCCACGTCGCGGATATTTGCTCTTTACATTCTTTTAAGAAGAAGGAGGAAGATGGTCCTTTTTTCTTTTTTTTGGAAAGTATGCATGACAGAATTATCACCGACCTGACGGAAGGAGCTAGGGGGCTTCCGGATCAATATTTCTTTGTTCGATGTCCTGCTAGATTCTACGGTCGATGGACCGAAGGAGGTAACTACATCTTTGCACCTAGAACTCTTGTCCCTTTTCTCTTCCCCATCTGGCTTTTCCTGACTTTTGTAGTGATCCCTCCTATTGCGGGACTTCCTTTGGACCAAGGTCTTCTTAATTCTTTAATTTCTGTCGATAAAAGGGAAAGGAGCGGAGAGGTATTGCTTTTGGAGGAAAATCTCTGTAAGTATCAGTTAATTTACCCTACGCGATCTCTTGGAAAAGCTCTTGTTCACCACTAGTGTCCTGCCAGTAAACCTCCTAAAGTGAAACACTTATCCCTTGATGTGAGCGATCGTCCTTCATTGCTGATTATCAAAGGAGGTGATAAGGAAGTTGACGAGAACGCATGTGGTTTGGAGATTGATATGGCTCCTGAGACGATCGCAGGGAATTTTGCTCGTCCAGCTGTTCAGACGGAGGGTTCCTCAGGGACATTTGGAGATTTTGGGGATTTGGACTCTGCCGAATATTTGAACTAGGGTGATGTGGTGATGCCTGTCCCTGCTGCACCTGATGTGGGAGGAATGCGAGGGCCTGCCCTGCACGCCGAGAAAGCCTCCGTTTTCGTGGCATCCCTCGGAACTGGTTTTGATTTTAATTGTGGCACAATCTCCCGTTAACTTGATAATTTTTGAATGCTTGTTAACCTTCATGTTTCATTTCCCATGTGCAAACACAGGCTGCTCGCTATCGGACAGTTTCTCTCAATAGGCTGATCTTACTGATCCATGAAGCCTCCTACAATCTTCTCTTTCCTATTATTCGAATCGCCCCTAATTACCCGCAAGTTCTCAGAACCGAGATACCCCTGAATCCTCAATGGTTGATTCCTTAAGGCGTGAGGTGCTCAACCAAGCCAAGATGCTTACATCGACTAAATCTTCTGTAAGGTCCATCGTTCCGACTCCTGCTCAAATTCGGATAATACGTGATCGCCCACCTTATAAAGTTTCTCTAGGGAATTTAACACTGAAGGAGCGTTTCAGCGGTTGGGACTTGAGGGGAGTGCCCTTCGGGCTAGATTTACATCCTCACGATGAGCAAATTGCGGGGGAAACTTGGATGTCATAAAGAGTGGTATGAGGGATCGACTTGGTGTTGTTATGAATCGGTTCGAGGCATAGTTGAATCTGGTTATGAAAGATGTCGATAAGCAGTTGGGCATTGGGTCAAATTTAGTTACGAATTCCAGGGATTAAATGCTCGACACCTCGATCATATTGAAATCTTGGAGAATGACAAAGCTGGCTTGATTCATCTGATTGAATCTCAAGAATATGAGATGGCTTCTTTAAGGAGTGGTCGTGCTAAGGTGGACAAATTGGAAGCCAGGAATGTTGAGCTCAAGGAGGAGTTGGAAAGCGTACGAGCGCAGCTTCTAGATGCCTAGTCTGCTCGTCATCTTGCTGAGCGTCGCACGGTCTTAGAAAAACAGGCTTCAATTTCTTTAGAACAGGAGAACATGGCTCTCAAAGGCCAACTTGCTTCCCAGAATGAACCCTTGAAAAGGATAAGATCAAGTTGCAAAAGGATCTTGATGAAGCCAGAAAAGGAATTGACAATATTTTGTTTCACTTCTATGTTTGCAGTGTCATGAGCCGTGGAAGCTTGAGTTACTTGGACAAGGATTTCCCGCGAACTCTGGCACTTGCGAATACTTTCGTATTCCGATGACATTGAAGATGAATTACTTCAAGGGCAGCTCTTAGAGGAGAAAGATCGTGAAGCTTTAGCCAAATGTAAGAGAATATTGGTGAACGAGCGAGCTCAATCGCTTATGAAGGAACGCTCGAACGCTATGATTCCTTGTGCCCCATCTGACTCTTTTGGGGTTAACACTTCGAGCCCCTTTCCTCTCCCAGCGGATTGTCCTACCTTCGATGTTGCTAGAGCTCAATCCGTTGTTGGGTTCCCAGACCAAGAAGATGTTGTGGCACAGTGCGTGAATTACGGTTACACTTCTTCAAATGTGGAAGATCGTGGAGCTGACTTTGCATATCCAGCTGCTTCACGTAAAATTGACATCTATCAATCTGCCCCTGATCTGGATTTCCTTATTTCTTCACCTGAGATTGCTGAGTCCGGTGCTTGTTCCCCTTTTGCATTAGGTGTTCTTTCGACCCCTTTTTTAGCTGTTGGTGGTGCTGTTGCCCAGCCTGCTGCCATCGACTCCGTTTCGATCTCTACCAGTATTAATCCTTCCACCATACCCTCATCGGGTGACCCACTTTTACCACATGCGTCCGACCCAGATGATGATGATGAGATTTGGAATACCAAGGCTGTGTCCACCCTGAAATGCAAAAGAAACTGATTGGTTAATGGATGAATATCATACGTCTTTCTGCTTTGATGAATCTTTCGTGCAGCTGGATCAGCAAAAGCCTGAACAATTGGTCCACCTTGCCCTGTATAAAAAATAGCACTTATGACCTTTGTGGTCTGATTTCAGTTTATTTTATTTTTTAACACGTACTCAGATCGGTCGTTTGTGCGAGTGACGACCCTCGCTTAACGTTTTATACTTGCGAGCTTACGCTTGTATCATTTAGGGGCTATCACAGTATTATAACTTTCATTCTTATGGGTTGTACTTTTAGTTTGTTGTTCGCGCAAATCTAATCGTTCGAATTGTTCTCGCAACGAAGTTATAACTAGGTTGCGGTATGTCTTGAGTGGGAATTGGTGATTTTTTACACAATGGTGATGTCCCCATACCAAAGCTCTTTTTAACTCCATAGGTTCTGTTGTTTTCGGATCTTAGTTTGGTCAATTCATGATTTCTTAGAAGTAACGCGTGGTTATTATGTGTTTTCTTTTGGGTGCCCTAATGGGAGGTCTTGGGCTCCAATTTCGACCCAAGTTCAGTCTTATTAGTCCTGATTTTTCTAGGACTGAAAGACCTTGTTGGATACCCCCAAATGGCTAGGATTTCTAGTACCCCCTTTCGGCTAGGATTTCTGCTGTTGTAGTCCATCCTTGGGCTTATTTGACTTGGTTAACAACAAGGAACAAGGATGGCCACCTTCCTTTCGGTCGAGTTTTTGTTTTGTGCTGGTCCTTCCAGCGTGTTTTGTCGGTCCTTCCGACACAAGGACTGATGTTTCTAGCCTAGGTATTTATCCGTGGGACATTTTTGTCATCTCCCTCGTCTTTTCTTTTTTAAGAAGAAAATCCTAATGTCAGTTTCTCCAGCAAATGCTTGCTTAGGGAATCTCCACCTTTTGGCTTGTTGTTTGTCTTTAGACAGCATATCCAGTTAGGATGACGTGCCTATATGTCTGATTTGGTTTGCACGTCTCTTGCGATGCTTTTGGGTCATCTTGTTCAAGAGATGCTTTAAGAACCTTCCTCTTACGATTAGGGTGAGGATAATTAACTGCTTCTATCATGCCTACATTTGAGAAATCAGTCTTTAGTGTACATTAATGAGTACGATACTCAAATGAGTACATGATAACTTTTCTTTGCATAAGGAATTTGTAAGTGATTCATCATCAAACATGAATATAGTAAGTGGCAAAACAAGGTAGATCGACTACTTTTACTTAAGCGAACATAATACAAAAAATAAACTGTGTAATAAGGTGGAGTCACGCGTCAACTTCAGGCTATTTTAGATCCTTTCTTCGGAGAGTTTGCTGCCCCCTGTTTGCGGCGAAATGGGATAGCGGCCGTGCACATATTGTTGCAAATGGTTCTTTCTGACCAGTCTCTCGATTACCGACTTCAAATGTCTGGATTCGTTAGTATTGTGCTCTGGTTGGTCATGGAATTGACAGAACCTCCCTGACTTCATAGTAGCATCTTTGACTTGCATCCGTTCTGGGACCAGATAATTTATAGTGTCCTTTGTTACCCTGAAGATATTCTCTATGGTGTCACTGAGGGAGGTGAACTCAGAATTTTTGAAAAAACGCGGCCTCTTCCTGTGCTGCTTGGCTTCACCTCTTGCACCTAAGATATACCTTCGCTTTTCATTCCGTTTCGCGGAGTGAGCGCTTTTCTCCTCATCAGGTCTTTGCCAGGATCCATAATTGTGACAAGCGGCTGGTGCGGCTTTCATGGTGGAGGCCTAGGTAGCGAACATTGATTCGATCTTCTTTATCAATGCGTTGTTTGCTATAGTTATTTGATTCGTTATCTCTGCTACTGGTTCTTCTAGCTCCTTCCTGGTTATGGCCATCTCGACTTGCGACGGTTCCTTTTCTCCGGGATGGATGGTGGGCGATGTGTCAGCGCCGGAGACGTCACTGATTCCATTGGCGGAAATTCCTCCCATCATGCTCATGACTTCAGGTACCGCGTTTCCCAGAAAATCTCGTCAGATCTGAACGGGAAGAAAAACGAACACGGCCCTACGGTGGGCGCTAAAATGTTTACACCAAAAATGGTCTAAAAACCCAAGATACTAAACTATATTTCACCAATTCGGTAAGAAATAAATGGAACCGTGTCTAATTAGCAATAAAAAGTAAAAAATGCGAGAAAAAGTAAAGTAGAGACGAGATTTAGAGTGGTTCAGCCATTAACGAGGCCTATGTCCACTATGAAAGCGGTTTCCTGTCTTATAATGAGAATTACAAAGTACATCAATTCTCTGACCTCATACATCTCTATATCTACTCAATATACCCTCATTTATGTATTTTGATCTAAAGAATTATACAGGAGAATAATAGAGCTTGAAGAGAAGAAGGATCGATGAATGATTGAGAGAGAAGATGCCTTCAATCTAAAATGGTACTTGACGCCATGGCCAGATCTGTGGTTGAGTCTGAAATTTAGCAGCACTTCGTGGTTTTTCCAAAAAGCCCCCCTTAAACGTGGGTAGCCATCGTGTATTTATAGGTGAACTCCTCTTGCTGAGTGATCTGGAATCTGTTTATCCAGACTGTGGGTCGTTCATTCTGCTAATTACAACCATGCCACTGGATAGCTGTAGCCAGTTGTCTATATTGTATTCAGTGTTATCCGCGGGCGACTTGCTGAGAGTCTTGAATAGCTGAGCGGGTCCTTAAGTGCGGGCGCGGATGCTTTGGGAGATTTTCGTAAGAGCGGAGTGCGGAGCCGAGATCGATCCTCCTATGTTCCTTGTGCGGCCATTCTTCTTGACCCAAGGGCGCTCGTCCTCTTGCTGCCTTTGTGTGGTGCCGCTTGGCTTTATGGTTATGCTATGAGGTTGCTCTTGCTCGTGCAGAACGGGCGACCTGTCTTATTTTAGTGCTTGAGTGGTTCTTAGGATATGCGACCTTCATCTTTGCCGAATTGCGCTTTTCATGGCCCGGTCGCACTGGTAGACTTAACCTGCCTTGGGTTCGATATTTGGATCCCGTTGAGTGCGGTTGCTTTATGTACGACTGACCCTGGTAAGACCCGCCTTGTACCCTTTACACAATGTGCGTATGGATTTTTAGGGATTAACATTTATTAAACTTAATCTCATATCTAAGTTTCATATATACTAATTCTTTCTGATGTTCTCTTTTCTTCTTTTTAATTAAAGCCCTAATGTTATAATTTTTCTTATAGATATTCAGATTTCCCTAATTCCATTTTCTTTCCTTTTAACCTAATCCTAGATTTGAGCCCAACCTATTGATTCAGTTCCTAGCCTAAGCCTATGATATTCTAGTTTCATCATAATATATTACATTCTTCTTTTTTATGATTTCTTGACATGTCAACATCGTTCTTTTTTATCATAATAATCTGCTCATTTTTCTATTACTTTTTAAATTATAACACTTGTCATAATTTACTACAGATTCGTACAAATTTTCCTAATCCAATCTAATTTTCTTTATTATAATTTTCAATTTTTACATATATTTACTTTAAAATTTGATCTCTTTTATTTAATCCATGTTTGCAAATTAACAGTTTTATTTCATTTTTCATGTGCCAAAATAGGATTAAATCTGCATCTTTTAGCTAACATTTACATATCTAAGCATTTTTAAGAACACATGTAATTAATAGCAGAAAACTATAAATAACTGAATTTTCGCTACTCTTCTGTTACTTTCTTTCATTATTGATCTACTTATTTTTACAGTTATTATAAGTTTAATTCTAAGAAGTAGTCTTACACCACTTGGTTAGTTATAGAAACTGCATTAAAATCTATTTCCTTATTTTTAATATTGTCTCCATAAATAGTAACACGTAATTTCAAGATATTCCTTTTTCTTTTTTTTCTTAATTGTCGGATAATGCATAATATAGTAACATCCATATTTTGCACTAACCCCACTTTTTTTACTCTTCTTATTCTTACAGTTACATTTACTGTCTTTCCTACAATATTAAATTTTGAAAATATATCCCTTTCTCTCAACCAACCAAAAACCTAATACTAACTTCCAAATCAATTTATTCATTAGAATACCATTTTACCTCCATTCCAAGTTTGATGTTTTACTGTAAATTTCTCTCTTTTAGGCTTTTTCCCCTTTTCCACAATTCTCAAGCCTAACATTACTTATATTCATTTATTTGGATTCCATTCCAAAAATAATATCAATTTCATGTAAGTGTTTTTCTATCCATTTACAATTTAATTAGGAATAACTTGCATAAATAGTTATTACACTTATCCAAAACACAACTTATGTCAAGTTCAACAATTTAAGAGGAATATAATGATATTATATACCATTAAAAGAAAATACATATAATTTAAATCCACTCATATGGAAAAAGCACTCCAAATCTAGATCTACCTTGAATCCATATTTATTATATGTAGTCTTTCCCATTTGTAAACCTATTTGAATCTACAAACCGGAATTTACGCGGGATTATAGATTTGGGTCTAGAAGAAAATAAAATAAACTAATTAAAATCAGATATGATTACCTCGTAGGAACAATGAATTTGGATATTTATTTCCTAAATCTACTGTTTCTACCTCCAAATTTTGAATTAGAAAACCTAAATCTAATCTTTTTAATTTTTGAAGAATTGTAGGAGAAAGGAAATGGCAGAGCTTCCATGCATATACAAGAAAATAGGAATTTGGAGGATAACCCCGCATGTTAATTTACAAATGTCCAAACAAGCCCTGTCCATTCGATTTATAACGAAATAAGACTCATCATTACAAACGAATAGAATATGTCATTTTTACGTGAATGGGTCGACCCAACTATAGATGAGTCGATACGTGGGTCGACCCAACCCACACATGGGTCGACCCCCACATGTTATCTTAACGTGTTAATTTTTGAACGTTTCGATTATTAATGATAATTACTTTCCGTTTCTTTCTTGATTTAATTCCTATTATTAATGTGTTTATTTTGAATTTCAAACATGCGTTATTTATGGAATTAATACGTGCATATATTTATAGATTAAATATATTCATGCATATTTATATGTATAATTAGTTTCCGACACAGAACTTCGACCGTTAATAACTTTTCCGTAACTTCGAAAGTTAATAATTTTTCCGTACGAACTCCATTCAAAATGTATTATATATGTAAATTGATCAAAATATATCATTAATGCAATAGTATAACTTTTGAGGCCAAGTTCTAACAATTTCAAAAATGCTTATTTCCATTGTTCGCTATCATTTCAATTATTTTATTATTTAAAAATGCAGGGTGTTACAATTTTCTGAATGTAATATGACCATAGTAGTACGTATCCTTGTGGAAGTTTGAGTATTTCTACTCCAAGGATTACATTTGTAATTCTAAGATCATTCATACGAAATTAGGCGAAGAGCATATCTTTTATTGCTTTTATTTTCTCTTGATTGCTTCCCAGAAAGAATAGATCATCTATATACAGACATATTATAAGGTAACCATTTTCTATGAGTTTTGTGATAAACACATTTCTTATATTCATTTATGTGAAATCAATTTCACATCATTATTCATCAAACTTTCCATGACATTGTTTTGGTGTTTTCTTAAACCCATATAGATATTTAATCAATCCACATACCATTCCTTTATTTATTGTTTTTAGGAATCTCTCAGGTTGTTTCATGTGTATTTCTTCTTCCACTTCACCATTTAGATATATTTTTTACATCCATTTGATGTATTTCTAATTCTAGTATGAAAGTAATACGTATTAGCATTCTAATGGATGTTATTCACGTTATAGGGGAGTATGTGTAGAATCAAAATACAGAAAAAAAAGAAAAGAAAAAAAAGGCGATGCCTCCACCTTCGTTCGCCCTGGCCATCGCTCCTCTGATCGTCGAACCCCCTCCCCTAGCGACGCTCAACCTCCGCACCCTTCCCCTCGCGAAGCATCCGCCCACCTCGAAGCCCTCGCGACGCATCCCCCCCCCCCCCCCGTCGAATCAAATCGAACCCCCCCTGAAGCCTCGACGCCACCACCACCGAGATCCAGAGCCTGCCGCCGACGTCTCCTTCCCCCCCCCCTTCTTCGCAGGTAAAAAGTAAGTTATTTTATTTTACTTTTTTTTATTTATTATTTTTAATCTGAAATTTTTGATTTTAAAAAGTGATTTAAAAAAAACTGATTTTAATTAGAGTTTAAAAACTGATTTTTAATTAGGGTTTCAAACTGATTTTTAAGAAGTTAAAAACTGATTTTTTTTTACAGATTTAAAAACTGATTTTTAATTTAAACTTTAAAAAGAAAAAGATTTAAACTTTAAAAAGGAAAGGATTTGAACTTCAAAAAGTAAAAATCAGATTTTTATATATTGAACTTCGAAATAAAAATAGGATTTTTATATGTTGAACTTCGAAATAAAAATAGGATTTTTATATGTTGAACTTCGAAATAAAAATCAGATTTTTATATATTGAACTTCGAAATAAAAATGTGATTTTTATATAGTGAACTTCGAAATAAAAATAGGATTTTTATATGTTGAACTTCGAAATAAAAATAGGATTTTTATATGTTGAACTTCGAAATAAAAATA
Source organism: Allium sativum (assembly GCA_030737875.1). Taxonomy (NCBI): domain Eukaryota; kingdom Viridiplantae; phylum Streptophyta; class Magnoliopsida; order Asparagales; family Amaryllidaceae; genus Allium; species Allium sativum. The sequence goes on along the minus strand of CM060919.1, from coordinate 557,992,826 downwards.
GGATTTTTATATGTTGAACTTCGAAATAAAAATAGGATTTTTATATGTTGAACTTCGAAATAAAAATAGGATTTTTATATGTTGAACTTCGAAATAAAAATAGGATTTTTATATGTTGAACTTCGAAATAAAAATAGGATTTTTATATGTTGAACTTCGAAATAAAAATACGATTTTTTATATATTGAATAGCGAAGTAAAAATTCGATTTTTACATATGTAGTGGCTACGGGCAACGAAGTTGACGAAGATGCGATAACGATGAAGATTTCTATAAATGAAGTGCCGTGGAGCTTGGATAGCTATAAGTGAGAATTTCTCACTCTTCTATTTCTTTTCTAGTTATATATATATACTAGGATGCAGACGGTGCTTAGTAGCACCCGACACAATCGTCCACAGACCATGGACTTGTTTGTTTGGCTGTGTTGTTAGTTAGATTGTTTGGGTTGATTTGAATAGTTTGGTGAAATGAAATTGATATGATTGATGTGTGAATGGCGTGGGCCTTCACTAGACCGGGGATAAGGCTAGGCCTTGTCCCGTTTCTAGTATCGTGCCGTTATGCCGCCGAAATTTCTAAAATATGTTAGAAAATAAAAATATCATTTTATTGAATAAATGAATCGAATAGAATATTCATAGGTTGAATAAAATGTTTATCGTTAAAAATATAATTTTTAACGTGAAGTGAATAAAATAAATATTCATTTACAAACCAGACGGTTTGTTTATGTACACCTATTTGAAGGACATTGATTGGGTCGATAAATTTTACACATCGCCCAACTGCACAAATAAAATCTGTGTTTGATTGTTTGAAACCCCACACGGGTGTTGGGATGAAATTTGAAGTTCACTCATCCTGATTGATTAAACATGTCGATCGATTGATTGACAGGCTGTTATAAGCGTTAGATATTTATATTTGATGCTTATACAGTGTAGTGCACTTTGGTCGATGGTTGATTATTTTTCAATGCTATTATATACATGTGTTGTATGGAATCCATATAATTAACTTTATATGGTGATTGGTTGGGCCTCATTCCAGTTTCGAAATAAAATATTTGAAATAGAAATATTTGAAGAGAAATATTTGAATAGAAATATTTGAAATAGAAATATTTGAAGAGAAATATTTGAATAGAAATATTTGAAATAGAAATATTTGAAGAGAAATATTTGAATAGAAATATTTGAAATAGAATATTTGAAATAGAAATATTTGAAATAGAATATTTGAAAATAGAAATATGTGAAGCCGTGATGATTAGATTGACGCCATTTTGACGTGAACGATATTTATATCGATTTTAAACGATTTCGAAATAAATTGAATTGAAAACGATTTCGAAATGAAATGAATTGAAAACGATTTCGAAATGAACTGAATTGAAAACGATTTCGAAATGAATTGAATTGAAAACGATTTCGAAATGAATTGAATTGAAAACGATTTCGAAATGAATTGAATTGAAAACGATTTCGAAATGAATTGAAAACGATTTCGAAATGAATTGAATTAAAAACGATTTCGAAATGAATTGAATTAAAAACGATTTCGAAATGAATTGAATTGAAAACGATTTCGAAATGAATTGAATTGAAAGTGAATTGAAATGAATTCAAATTGAATTGAAATTTGAATTGAATAGAAATGAATTTTAAAACGAATTTATAAAGAAGAATTCAATTTTGATTTGAATTGAAATGGAAGTTGAAAATGTTTTTGAAACGAATTCAAAACTATTTATATAATTCGTTTTAAATAGAAATCGACGAAATATATATTATATATATTATATATATAATATAATGGCCTGAATAGAACGCGCCGCGCCGCGGCAGTTCGCGAATTTCGACCATTTATTTCAAACGGACATTACGGGAGATCCGACCGTCGGATTCTCCTAAAACCGGAACCGTTGGGTTCGTATCGAAAAGAGCTTTCTAACGAATATTAGAAATTTGAAATCTAACGGTTGGATTTGGAATTATGTCCAAATCAAATGTGAAAAAGGTCGCTGTAAGTGCAGTTCGATGGCCATTGATGGAAATCGACTGTACGGGCCTTGATAAAATTATTAAAAATAGTAATAATTTGTGTAAAATCATAAGAAATGATTTGTGAAGAATTGGGATGAAAAACTCCATATTTGAAAAGATAAAAATAGATTTTTATCGAAATGAACTAGTTTTGAACTAGAAAAATAATTCTATTTATTTTTAAATAAATAAATTGGATTTGAAATGGTTTTGAAAATAACCAGAATTTCCAATGATTGCATTGGAGTGGATTTGAATCGAAATTGTCTTCGGAATATTTCGATGTTGGATTTCGTGATTATACAGATGTTGTTATGGAAATTTGAAAGATATAGATATATTTGTATCGTTATTTCCAATACGACATTTGTTAATCGTAGAATTTGATATTGAATATAAGCCGATATATTTTCTATTCAGAGCCTTATATTTAATATCAAATGTGATTTGGATTTGTCGTGAATGGTGTCTTCACTAACACTGTTCTTGAACCCAGTTGAGAAAAGATTAAATCTTTTGATTTAGATTTAATGAAGTGTACCAATTAAATAAAATTTAATTGGAATTGAATTGATATTGATTTTTGGGTTTATCGTGGACAGTGTTTTAAATAACACTCGTTCTTTAACCCGATAATTAATGAATGTGATTTTGGGTTTATCGTGAACTGTGTTTTAAATGACACTGATTCTTTAACCCAGTTAAAGATTAAAACTAAGTGGAGTTTTAATGAATCTTTAATTAGAAAAAAAAATCGAAAATGGAGTACCACCAGTTTTGCTCCAGGCGATAGTTAAATCTTTAATTAGATTTGAACGTGAAATGGTAATTGAATTTACCGATAACACCGTGGTGTTAGATATGAAGTATAACCAGTTGTACTTCATGGGATGAATAGGTTGGGATTGGGAAATAAAATAAATGATTACTTCGGTGTGGTTCGCTAATCCCGACTAGTGTGAATTGATATTCAAAGGAGATTAAAGAATAAATTTAAAGAATTTATCTTGGATAAAATTAATGGGAACTTTTCCCAAAGTATAGGAATATTTGGATAAAAGAATATTCTGAATTGGAATGAGGCGTATGTTGTGTTTGTGTAACACTTTTATAATATATACGCGAGTTATTCAGAAAGACCGGGTTTATCCCATTCTGAATAACTGATTCGACGTGGTGTCGAAGATGAAGACGGTGGTCGAAGACCAGAAGTCTTCACGTCGTGTGGATAATTACTGATGATCTTGATTGGGCTGTACACCCAAGAAGATGGAAACAGTTGGTGATCGTCCAGACGTACTTGGAGATCGATGGATATGCGGGGTACTAGGTGCCTCCGGTTTCGTTCAGACCCAGAACGGACTTGTAAATGGACTGTGTGTCTGACATTGGATTTTAGTCCGTGTGATTGATCTCTATTAAATATATATCTGTTTGGCGGCGAAGAATTTATTCTCTTGCTTAACGCCCTTCTCTGAGACGTACGAGCTCAGGGGTTATATATCGATGGATACCAAACGCATGGAGTGAATTGCCTATGTGGCATGCCTAAGTGGCAATTGATCGAGGCTTCTGTTGAAAAGCAAAGCCTTGTGGTGATGATCAAAGCACGGCCTTTGTGGCGTAGCTTTGTGTAACGTTTACTTCGCGAGTTTCACCCCCGGTATGAACCAAAAACGGGAGACGGACCTCAGGGAGGGCATGCGTTTCTTTCTAGTTAGAAGTGGCGTCAGTGGTTTTACACGCCCTGACGAGTTTGACTTATGTGGTCGTTGCTGTTGCGAGGCGCCTCGGTTTGATCGGACGATCCGGGTCCGATGGAGTCATTCGTTGGCTCATTTACGCCCCATAGGGCGGGGGAACGCATGTTCAGGGTTTAAGTTTAATCCACATCGGTGGACCGGCCCTGACGATCCAAGGGTCGATGCGCTCTGACCCTGTGGCTCGGGCTAGAGAGTCACGAAGTCGGTGAGGACGATCCCTGGCCTCGGTTCATAGACGGAAGTCCAATTTCCAAATACGTGACATTTGCGGTTTTCATTGTAGAACTAGTATGGCGACATGATATATGGTACCCATGCCGCCTATGATTGATACTTATGATTTGAAGTTGTTTTATACACTATGCACTTATAATAGTATCAAATGATTTGTTTTAAACGTATCAAGCATTCTTTGGCTGTTATAAGGGAAAACCCTATCCCCCGGCTTGCGTTGCATTGTGTGATAGGACCTGGGTCTTATAACAGCTTCATTTTTCTTTATTTAGCATTGCGCTGTTTGTTTTATGCACTGGTATTCTTGGGAGGAAACCCGTTCCGTGTTATACGGCATGGTCCCTTGATTTACCTAATGATTTTAAAACAAAGATTATTAACTGTTTTAGTTCTCACACCAGTCACATGACTGACCTGGAGTTTATTGTTTTAACCTAAACTCTGGGTGCCCCTATTTTTGACACGGGCAGCTAGTAGTTTTGGTTTTGCAGATTTATATTCACAGGATCTTGGTTTACAGCTGGAACGATATCCGGAAAGCTTTGTATCCGTATATCTACTTCTAGTTGTGTATTGTATTATTTTCCGCTGCAATTTATTTAAATGTAATTTAAATACCTGATATTTCTGTGTAATATTTATTCGTTTATACTCTGTATATTCTTGTAATCTGATGCGTTGTTGTAATATACAATGAAATGTTCTTCCGTCTGCGTTCTATTTTGTCGTGTTCTCAAAACGATAAGGCGTTTCGAGCGGTCTGGGTCGGTTTAGCGACTGGTTCGGGCCGAGCGAGATTCCTTTTCGTCACAACGTCTGGACGACCACCAACTATTTCCATCCTCTTGGGTGTACTGCCCAATCAGGATCGTCAGTAATTATCCAAACGATGTGAAGACTTCCGGTCTTCAACCACCGTCTTCGTCTTCGACATATCGTCGAATCGGTTATTCAGAATGGGTGTAAACCCGGACTTTCCGACCAACCCGCGTATATTAAAAACAAAGGTTACACAAACACAACATACGCCTCATTCCAATTCATTAGTCACTAACCGCAAATTAGCAAGAGGACAATTTCCCAAACATTAACCCCAAAGGCCGAAACCAACATCAGATCAATACCCAGGAAACCATTCTTCTTAGCCAACCTACAGCTAGTTTCTAAATTCCACATTCTTAGGGAAAGGTTCCCATTAATTTTATCCAAGATAAATTCTTTAAAATTTATCCTGTAATCTTCCTTTGGATGTCGTTTCAAACCAAATTATGGTTTTTCTAAACTAGTCGAGATTAGCGAACCACACCGAAGTAATTATTTATTTTATTTCCCAATCCCAACCTATTCGTCCCATGAAGCAAAACTGGTAATACTCCATATCTAACACCACGGTGTTATCGGTAAAATTAATTACCATTTCACGTTCAAGTCTAATTAAAGATTTAACTATCGCTTTGGAGCAAAACTGGTAATACTCCATTCTCACTCATTTTCTAAATTTGGTAATTTATATTACAAATTCACATTTCAATCTAATTGCAGATTCGTTAAAACTCCTTTTACTGGGTTAAAAAACTAGGTGTTATTTAAAACACAGTTCACTACAAACCCAAATCACATTCTATTTATTCTCGGGTTAAAGAACTAGTGTTATTTAAAACACCGTTCACGATAAACCCATTTCAAACCCAATCGTTATATGTTAGAAATTCCGATTATTTAAAACCCCTTTTTAAATCTAATTTATTTATTTAAAAATAAAAACCCGGGTTTTAAATTAAGTTCAAACTAGTTCATTGCGATAAAAATCTATTTTTATCTTTTCAGATATGGAGTTTTTCATTCCAAATTTTCCCAAACCATTTCTTCTGATTTTACACAAATTATTGATATTTTTAATAATTTTATCAAGGCCCGTACAGTCGATTTCCATCAACGACCATCGAACTGCACTTATAGCGACCTTTTTCGAATTTGATTTGGACGTATCTCCAAATCCAACCGTTAGATTTCAAATTTCAAATATTCGTTAGAAAGCTCTTTTCGATACGAACCCAACGGTTCCGGTTTTAGGAGAATCCGACGGTCGGATCTCCCGTAATGTCCGTTTGAAATAAATGGTCGAAATTCACGAACTGCCGCGGCGCGGCGCGTTCTATTCAGGCCATTATATTATATATATAATATATATAATATATATTTCGTCGATTACTATTTAAAACGAATTATATAAATAGTTTTAAATTAGTTTCAAAAGCAATTTCAACTTCCATTTCAATTCAAATCAAAATTGAATTCTTCTTTATAAATTCGTTTTAAAATTCATTTCCATTCAATTCAAATTTCAATTAAATTCGAATTCGTTTTCAATTCATTTCAAATTCGTTTTATATTCATATCAAATTCGTTTTATATTCATATCAAATTCGTTTTCTATTCAAATCAAATCAAATTCGTTTTCTATTCAAATCAAATTCGTTTTATATTCATATCAAATTCGTTTTATATTCATATCAAATTCGTTTTATATTCATTTCGAAATGAATAAAATCGATATAAATATCATTCACGTCAAAATGGCGTCAATCTAATCAACACGGCTTAATGTATTTCTATTTTCAAATATTCTATTTCAAATATTTCGTTCAACACATGACTACTCTCAACGGATGAGTACAGTCAACACATGAACCTTTATATTATATTGATAAAGATGTAAATTTTATTATTAAAATATTTCGTTCAACACATGACTAATCTCAACGGATGAGTACAGTCAACACATGAACCTTTATATTATAAAGATAAAGATATAAATTTTATTATTAAAATATTTCGTTCAACACATGACTAATCTCAACGGATGAGTACAGTCAACACATGAACCTTTATATTATATTGATAAAGATATAAATTTTATTATTAAAATATTTCGTTCAACACATGACTAATCTCAACGGATGAGTACAGTCAACACATGAACCTTTATATTATATTGATAAAGATATAAATTTTATTATTAAAATATTTCGTTCAACACATGACTAATCTCAACGGATGAGTACAGTCAACACATGAACCTTTATATTATATTGATAATATTCTTTATCTTCTAAATTGGAATGAGGCCCAATCAATCACCATATAATTTTAATTATATGGATTTTCATACATCACACGTATATAATAGCATTGAAAATATAATCAACCATCAACCAAAGTGCACTATACTGTATAAGCATCAAATATAGATATCTAACGCTTATAACAGCCTGTCAATCAATCGATCGACATATTTAATCAATCAGGATGAGTGAACTTCAAATTTCATCCCAATACCCGTGTGGGGTTTCAAACAACAAACACAGATTTTATTTGTGCAGTTGGGCGATGTGTAAAATTTATCGACCCAATCAATGTCCTTCAAATAGGTGTACATAAACAAACCGTCCGGTTTGTAAATGAATATTTTATTTTATTCTCGTTCACGTTAAAAATTATATTTTTAACGATAAAACATTTTATTTTAACACATGAATTTTTATTCAGTTTATTTACAAAATAAAAATGATATTTTTATTTTTCTAACATATTTTAGAAAATTTCGGCGGCATAACGGCACGATACTAGAAATGGGACGAGGCCTAGCCTTATCCCCGGTCTAGTGAAGGCCCACGCCATTCACACATCAATCAAATCAATTTCATTTCACCAAACAATTCAATTTCAATCAAATAATCTAACTAATTTTTGCAATCAAACAAACAAGTCCATGGTCTGTGGACGATTGTGTCGGGTGCTACTAAACACCGTCTGCATCCTAGTATATATGTATAACTAGAAAAGAAATTGAAGAGTGAGAAATTCTCACCAATAGCTATCCAATTATCTTGACTCTTCTTTGATAGAAATCTTCATCGTTTTCGCCTTTTGTCGCTTTCGTTGCCCGTAGCCACTACATATGTAAAAATCACCCATTTTTATATTTTGATGTCTTTAAAATAAAATAAAAAACATTTTTATTCATTCACTTTCAATTTAAAAATCATATTTTTATAATCACTTCATATATTTAAAAATCGAAGTCTTACTTCGCTATTCAATAAATAAAAATCGAATTTTTATTATTTCTAAACTATAAAAATTATAGTTTTAACCTTTGTATATTATAAAAATTATATTTTTCTTCAAAGTAAAAATCATATTTTTACTTCACTATTCATCTCAAAATATCGTCTTTTCATATCTAAAAATATCGTCTTTCTTCCTTTTAAAAATCTGGTCTTTCTTCCTTTAAAAATCTGGTCTTTCTACCTTTAAAAATATGGTCTTTCTACCTTTAAAATCTGGTCTTTCTATCTTTAAAAATCTGGTCTTTCTAACTTTAAAAATTTGGTCTTTCTACCTTTAAAAATCTGGTCTTTCTACCTTTAAAAATTTGGTCTTTCTACCTTTAAAAATCTAAAAATCATATTTTTAATACTCGCCTTATATAAAAAGCATATTTTTATTTTAAATATCTTATCTACTAATTAAAAATCTCTCCTTTAACTGATTAAAAATCTAACCTCTAACTAACAGCAAAGATCATATCTTTATCTCAACAAAAATCATCTTTTTATTTCAGCAAAAACCGATGTATTTTCATATATATATATAAAAATATATATATATATAAATACTTACAGTATTTTTCAGAGGGAGGAGGGAGAGAACGGAGGAGGGTGGTGGAGCTGAGGGGCGCGCGGCGGTGGAGGGAAAAAAGAGGGGGGGGCTCTCACGCGTCGGCGCTGTCCGTCGGGGGGGGGGGGGGATGTCGCGATCGTCGCGCCGCCGGGGGGGGGTCTTCGCGTGGCGGCGATCGACTTGGGGAGGGGCGGCGGGTTTTCGTTCGTTTTTTTTTTCTTTTTTTTTCTGTTTTAAGAAATCGAATGGGGGGGCCAGAGAGAAATAGAAGGAGAGGGAGAGAGAGTTTTTTTTATTATTTAATTATTTTATTTTTTTTGAAAAAGTTGACTTTTACATATGACCTCTAAACGAGGCCCACCGCCCGTCGTCCATAGCGTTTTACCCCCATTCCGAACACAATGGGATATGTATCGCAAGCCGATTCGACTGTTTCAATCAGTTTCCGTTAAATTTACATTTAAATCACTATATTGAATTTTTAAACGTACATTTCAAATTACCAGGGTCACATACTAACTAGAAAAATTCCCGAAAAATATTTTCTAGCTTCGTATTGACGATACGGTCCTAACAAAACTAGTTTCGTCGAATTCTGAGACCGTTGGAAAAATGGCCATTTTCCAGTCGATTAAAATCAACTGAAACTGGTCAAACGCGTTTTCCTTTGCCACGCTCACATACTGATTCGAAAAATTATGAAATTTGGAATCTAGCAATAACTTAACATCACGGACCCAACAAAACTGGTTTTGTCGAAATCCGAGGTCGTTTGCAAAATGTCTATTTTTAAGGGCCTGAATTCCATAGCGACTATTCAGAATATTCAACTGGACATATCTTTTGATTCCCGCTATGAAATTTCAATTTTTCGGATTCATTGGAAAGATATTATCAATTAGATCCTAATGTTTTTGGTTTCACTAGAATCCGAATTATTTTGCACCCGGTACATTCAATTGAAGTTTGAAATCGAATTATCGAACTACCGCGCCATTTTCAATTCTATTTATAATTATATAAAAATATTTATATTCTAACGACGGCGTATAGTATATATACGTTCTAAATATATTCAAAATAAATTTCTCGTCGATTTTATTTAAAATAATTCATTTTAAATAATCAAAATTCGTTAAAATTGCCAAAATAAAAATTTTAAACTGGTTCAGAATTTGCGGGTTATTACAAGGAGCGACGGCGAACACAAGAGAAAATTGAATTTATAAATTTTAGGAAGAAGAGTGTGTTGGGTAATTTCTATATATAGTTCATTCAGAAATATGAGGTTTATTTGTAGTTTTCGAAGTGCTTGTTCGATCCAATAATCAGAACATTAGGAAAGATTGCGATCCTTTCATCAAACGGCCTGGCTGTTGACTGCCAAACGATTCAAAACAATAGATATTTCGTGAAAATTTAGGTCTGAATTTGCACAGATAAGCATAGAACTGTCAATTTCAAAGTGCCTTTAAGATCGTCTCAAACATCCATTTGCTCTGAATGGGAGCGAGAGTGAGAGGTATAGTGCAGGGGTCGTTCACCACCACTTATAATGGTTATCCATGCTCAGCCAATTCTATAGGATTTATTATAACACTCGTACCCTAGCATATAAGAACTTGTAGGGTCATATCCTACAAGATATGCGACTATACATAGTCCTTAGGTCACTTCTTCTTCCTTATTAGTGTCTCCTTCCTATATTCATTTTTCAATAGTATTTTCATACAAAAGGATGAGTATACAAAAAACATATGTATGCGTATGTAGTTTTATATTGAAATACATGTTCATACATGTATGTACAAAATATTTACAGCTTTCTAATATGTAATACACACATGCATGTGTGTATACATATACACATTCACAAATTAAATGTAAATGTTTAAACGCAAATTCATGTGTAATTTAAACCAGAAAAACAGAGTAAATGATTTTATATGTTGTATATATCTTTTTTTTGTATTTTCAAATTATGCACAAATCAATTTCATAAAATTATAGTTACTAAAATGTAATTTCTTTTACAAAATGATAAACATCTATATTACATATTTGTCTTGTAATAATTTGAAGAATTAAGTTATTGTTATAAAATAAAACAGAACATATAATAAAAGAGAAGCCATTAGAGGGAACATAAGAGATAAGGGAGAGACCTTTTATTTCTATTGATTCAGGTTTATTAATTTCTATTACATTGGCTCCTTTATATATAGTTTTTGGAGCGGATGTTAAACTTATCCCCATAATGTGGAACTAAACTGAACATTACAAAAGCATATTCACTCTTATGTATTACACCACTCCCCCTTGAATATACATCCTCAAAATCTTGAATGCTCTGCTAACTTGAAGTTGTCCCTTTTAAAACATATATGATAATTGCTTCCCCTTATTATTATCTTGCTTGCATATATCCGTCCCATCAATACAACTATTGTTTGTTGCTTTCAAAACTGTGATGACCACCCATAACCCCAGCACTAAACGAGAGGAATAATGCACTGAAAAGTGTGCCAAGAAGCTATGGACAATCATGAAAGTAGGTAAACAACATCGGAACCTATCGTAGAACTCACAGCGCAAGGATAAAACATAATGGAACATATACAACAGGTAATAGTAGTGAAGCATCATATAGCAAACTTTTCAAACTTTCACAGCATCCTGAAAGAATATCCCAACATCATAGGAAATATCAAGTATGTACATAAGGCCTCACTACAACACTCATAGAGCAACTCAAACAGTGGAAATATAGTAGTAAAAGTAATATGCCAGCCTTATGCTCGCCTTCGCACAACAGCATCGTCCTCACTAATCACCTGTCACCTGCTACTTAGTCTGCCTATCCACAACCAGATGAACATCCCAAGGCAATAAGAGGAAACATAAAACCTTGAGTCAGACAACAGTCTTAGTGAGCGATAAAACAGCTAACAAACTTCAACAATAAAGTATATGAGAATGGATAGATAAACATACTAATCTACCCACAAGACCAGAGAAGAACTCAACCCTATCTTCCTCACATCGGGAAGTGATAGCCTTTACAATAAATAATTTAACCATTCATCCATGGAAACCAAAACACCCATTCAATCATGGCAAAACACTCAAGACATCCAAATTATATATCTTATGCAAACCATCCTAATCAAGCTCAACATCCCTCAAGCACAAGCCCTAGAGGCTTAAACCAATACCAGATAAGCACCCAGGGAACATCTCCTTCGAATGTTGGACAATCTACATGAGACGGTACAAACAGAGCGTCCAAACAATCAAACATCCATGACTGACTCTGGCTATCACAGCCAATCCTTCTTTGAAACCATTGTTAATCATATGACGACCAACCTTGCCATATGTGAAGAGCTAATGGTAACCCCAGTTCTAGCATAAACTCCATATGCCTTTCAACGATACGTATGTATGTCCAACCTTGACAACTAGGCCTTCCAACGATACCCAGGGTACTTGTCCTACAAGCGGTCTTTTAGGTGCCCCTATCGTACCCCTGCTTTGAGCTTGCTAGAACTTACGACAACGATAATCTCTCAGCCTTATCATCTCTAGTCATCCAACTTGAAGACTTTTCATAGCCCAAGCAACCTTTTTGAGCAACCATTATCCACCAACACACAACATTTGAGTTGTCACCTCATTCGCTGTTCTACACTGATCAACGAACACCTTTCAACACTTCGAACCTTCCTACTTGAATTTACTTTGAAATCACACCATCACCGAGCCAAATTACACCACTGCGTTGCGGCTAGGGTTCGGGGGGTCGCCCCTGAAAAATATTTTTTTAAGACCTTTTGCTCAAATCTGTGTCGTACCAGAAAATATAAATTTTCAGAAAATAACCCTATGCGATCGACATCCTAGTGCTCGACCACTCATTGGTGCGACCGACCCTGGCCTTAATGCACGACCGACCCGACCCTGGTTCAGATGCTCGACCCGTACACAAGCTGCATGACCGACCCGGCCTCTGCTCGACCCAACCATGCTCATCCCCAGACCGCTCGACTGTACCTGCTCGACCCTAGGGCTGCTCGACCCACATATACACGACCGACCTGGCCTGCTCAACCCGAACCAATTTCTCATATATGACCGACCCAGATTCGACCGACCCCCTGTGCTCGACCGACCAGGGTTTGCTCGACCCAAAACCTGCACTTCATCATCCAACTCCGATTTCGACCAAAACTTCGCCAAACGATAGATTCGACGAATCTGACTCGTCCAATTCATCAAATATGGCCAGAAATATGGTATGAAACCATTAGCAACATGAATTCAACACTTTTCACCAAAATTATGTAAATCACTCCAAAATCATAATGAATGATCATATGAACAAAACTGCGGATTTAACTTGCATATGCGCATGAAATAGCATAAAAACAACCGGTTTAAACTTACTAAATGGATCATAAGCTATTTCATATGAAAATGGACTTATAATGGTTTAGATCTATAAGAAAACACTCGAATTTGATGAAAAACATGATCAACTACTTATACACTTCATTGAATCCAGGTGAGAGATGTGAACCACTCACCGGTTCTCCCAAATAAGCAAAAATCAATGTAGTAAGATTTCAGACAGCAAGCAATTGAATCTGAACTCCATGAATTGATGAATTCTTCCTTCAATTGATGTAGATCTAGCCTCTAATGGTGTAGATCTTCAATTTCCTTCTTTTAAAGGTTGATTTTAGTGGTGGAAAGGTGTTAGAGGAAGGAGGAACATAGATCACCTAATGAGAGAATAGAGAAATTAAAAAAATTCTCATAAGTCCCACCCCCTATTTATACCCTTCCACTAGCCCATTAATGGTCCTTCCCAAATCAGCCCATTGTGGGTCTCAAAACCTGAACAGCCAACTGAAAAACCATAAAACAACTATTCCTCCCAAACCGTTGAGCCAAATTTTTAATGTTACCACTCTACGGAAATGCAATCATCATTTCCTTTCCAATGGCATGAGTTTTACCCTCTGATTCAACCTGAGTCAAAAGTTATGCCCTGTACAAGACTGACAGTGGAAAATGATCACAAACAAAATCGTTAAAAATTATGGACATATCTCACATCCTCATAAGCAACATATTAAAAGATGAGAATGATCCAACCCTCAGGAAATAAAATAAAAATATTTTACGATCTTCCGATACGTAAAATGCGGGCTGTTACAAAAATTCTATCAGGAAAACCCAATGGGAAAAACCTTGAATGAGAACAAGAGTACAACATATGACATTATTGATATCATATTAAAATGATATTCCTTCTAAGAGTTGATGCTTCAGGATCAAAGCCTCATTAAAATCTTACTAAGAAAAACCCAGTGGGAAAAGTCTTAGTGAAGGAAAAAGAGTTCAATTATATGTTTTAATATCTCATTTCGTCTAATGATGTTGATACTTATGGATCAGTATAGTTCTCGTTAAAAAACCTTACTAAGAAAAAATCCAGTGGGAATAATCTTAGTGAAAGAAAAAGAGCACAATATAGATTGTCATATTTCAATAATTTAATATGTCAAATGAAGCTTGATTCTTCCGGATCAATGCAATGCCTCGTTAAAATCCTAATAAGAAAAATCCAATAAGTAAAAACTTAAATAAGAAAAAAGAATACATTATAACTTATTTTCATTTGTTACTATTTGGGTTGATACTTCTGGATCAAGATAATGCGCCATTAAAACTTTACTAAGAAAACCCAATAGGAAAAAACTTAATTAAGGAAAAAGAGTGCATTATAACATACTTATGAATGCTCCCCTGATGTAATAATTTCCTCTGAAATTGTATTCTTCTTTTAATAACTCAAATTGCTTACAGATACTCCTTAATGAAATTTTTTCTTTAAAAACTTCATGTGCATTTCCATGCGTCAGACATGTTTTATTAATTAAAACACCTTCTTTTCATGATTTTTATGCTACTAATGTTTATTTATAAATACACTTCATGTGCTTACAATTTTATGTTATAATCAAATTTGCATATTGCAATACACATTTAGTGAATAAGACAAGTTTAATTACAACAACATTAAGCAGGAAGTAATACACTCATCTTGAAGTATCTCAAGATTTTCATTACAACAATACTTAGAATGATATTGTAATCTATCATTCATGTCCTTGGCATTCTATAAATGTTATTTATATTCTTCAGGAACATATATATTTTAATAAGTTTTGCATATTGCTTAACTAGCATTTCAATCGATATTAAAAGTTTCATTGCAACAATTCTTGAAAGCAGGAAGTGATCTGCACATCATGAATTATATCAAAATTTTCATCACAACATTACTTAAAAGAATGTTGCAATATACATTTCTTGTTCTTTGCATTCTTTAACACTACCAAAGTTATTTAAATTCTTTCAAAATTTGTATATTTTCACATCGTTTATACCTTCAGGGTATTGTAAACGTTTTAAATACTTTCACTAATTTAAACAATTCAATTATCTATGAATGTACAATGCTCATGTATATAATATGTTATTGACACTTTATGATGCTTCAGTAACTTTAGTGTGCTTTTATCATTTTATATATTTTTTATTTTATCTTATGGACTACAGGTTCATATCTTATGGACTACAGGTCCTTATGTCTTATTTAGGATAATTTCATGATGGTCACTCATGTTTCTCTCTAATATGAGACTTTTAATCTGTTTGTAAATATAAGCGCTTTATTATTTATTAATTTATCATCGATGATTATTTCTTGTCAGTTCTATACATGATTTATTAATATCTCAATACTTATCATGTTTTAGGTACCTAAACCACTTTTGACAATCATGTCATGAGATTCTTTCAAAGTATCCTTAAGTGTTTCTTCAAGAACACTCACCTCCATTATTTGACATCTTTATGACTTACTCCAAAAATATTTTGAACTGACTTTTGTACCACATTTTCAACTGTGATTTACACCTTTTGATCTTTCAGGAATTCAAATCTATATTGGAGAAAATCTATTATGAACAACATTGATAATTTATGCAAGTTATTTAATATTTTGCATCATTCTGTATATTTGCAACCATGATCAACATTAATTATATCCCTTTATACTTCCCTTCAATGTTGACAAACATTGTCATATTAAATAATACATCTTCTTTGAATTCTCATTTTTGACCCATTATCACATTATTGCTAGCAAATACATTATACGTATTTAAATTGTAGGAGGATAATGCTCTTATTAATTGATAAGATGCACTCATACTGCATTTTTTATTCTCTTTCATTCATCTTGTAAGTTGGAGAAATTTTCTAATTATATCGATCATTTGAATACACACACGACTTCAGATCATTCAATATTTATATCAATCGACTTTTTGAATCACTAAATAATATATGTATAATTTATAATATGAGCTCATAACAAACTTCAGGTTGTTTGTTGAATATTTGTATATATGGAAATATACGTGCATCCAGGTATTTCATATATATTATAAATTTGCATATTCTCGTTTAAGTCGGTGATTTTTGGAACAAACTATTACAAGGATCCAAACTATTAATTTCTATTTATAGATGTATGTCAATGTAAATCCTTTGAGGCCGCATGATAATATTAAAAAAAAAACATCCGATAAAATTGGAACTGCATTGAACTTCTAGTTCAAATAAAATATACATACAACTTCAAGTTGTTAAACTTTATTCCTCCATTATGCCTCAAATATTACTTTTGAACATTAATTACGATAACTTATAGAGAATAATTTATAACTGCATATAAAGATTTATACACATCTCTTCTGGAGAGTGTAATAAGTAAATAAATAAGATATACTTTAAAAAAAAGAGTTTCTTTTGAATACCTTGAATTTTATAAAATTATGCAATTATATTTATTGCACATACATATCTTTTCAAGTAATAAATCACCAACCAAACTTGTTTGCAGGAACTTGCTATTGAATAACAAGCACATGTAAATGATCTGACCATCTAACATAAAACTGAAAACATGATAACATCTTTTAGTAGCTATGCATTTAAAAAGGAGAAATAATGCTAGAAATCTAACTGTTGTGATTTCATTGTTGGTTAAAGCACATCCAAGTAGAAGAACAATTCGTGCATGTGTACCATTTGTTTCTGCAATGTTTGAATTAAATAAAGTGAAATTTATCTAGTGAACTAATAAAAAGCATAACCCAAATATCAACGACTGACCAATAGAGCAATTTCAGTAACAGTTAAGTAGTTAGGCCAGTAACTTGAGTAGATAATTACTTTCAGTAATCTGAGGTCTTAACATTGATAACATAAAAAAAATGGTTGACTTTTGAAAGGAAAAAAAAAAACTTTACATAACATGAAGCAAAGAACTGGGGATGTTCTGTAACCAAAGTCAAACTATACAACCATGTATTAAAAGATTTTCAGGCCACATATATGATATTTAGAAGCACATGCAACCATAGTTTATTGAATGATGAGCACATGTGACCTTTCCTCAATTCATACATAAAACGTAGGTACAACAACTCTAAGCTGGAATGTATATGTATGTAAATTAATTGTTAAAAACAAGTATACAGCCATGTAAAAATGAGCATTGAAACAAAGAATGCGTGCATACAAATAGCAAAAATAGATTAAAAATAACAAAGACAAAATATGAAGCAGTCTCTTCAATTTGTGAGAACTGTAATTACCTTGGGCATAAAAAAGAAATTTGTGATAACAAACTTAAGCATGTTTCGTGAAGAGTGAGAAAAAGACCTTGAATTGAGAACACACAGCAGTAATCTAAGCAGAATAAAGTAATATGAGGTTAGCCATAGAACTTAGAACTATCAAGTTCAGGTGATAAACTAAGTAATGTAGTAGGAAAATAATAATTTGATATTAATTCAAACAAAGATTCTGACAGTAATAGTTTTCAAACAAATACTTTTAGGAATTCAGTTACCTATTAGTTATAACACATGATTTAGTCACATAAATCAATCGGAAATAATACCGCAAATCAAATAAATACAGCAGGGCGACATTTTAATTGAGAGAGATACTGCAATGCTGCTGAAGATTAGTATGTCAACATGGTGGTCAAAGTAGGCGTCGTCGAACTCCAGACCTCTTACAAGGCAAGAGGACATCTTTTCACTATGTCATGCCAATGTTGGCGCTGCTGAAGATTGCATTAAGGACAACACTCCAACGCCAAAAATGTGCTATGAAAACTTTGAAACTGCTGATATCGTTAAATGTGCTATGAAAACTTTGAAACTGCTAATATCATTTATGTTACTCTAGAGTCTAGAACTGGATAGCTCATGGTACAATTAGTTTAAGATCATGGAAAAAACGCGTAACAACCAGTCCTTTATATTATCTAGAAATGGGTGGCCATCACACCAAACCATCCTGTTCCTGTTAACCCAAATCCCAATTAATCTAAGCGTAATAATATGAATACAATTCTAAATGAAAACAATACATTGAATTTTCCAAATCACATGACATTACTTCATAATCAACTCTAAGATATATGAAGTATAAAAAAAAAAAAAAAAAAAAAAAAAAAAAAAAACTAGTGGTAGAATCAACCTACTCACCAATTCTTATCCAAAACCAATTCAGTATAATTAAAACCAATTATTTTGGTATCTTTAAAACCCATTACAAAAACATATTCACTTTTATATATATTACAACAGATATTGTTAGAAGCAAAAGGCAAGATGTAAACAAATACGACGTTTATTGTGAATAAACAAGTCACCTGTTATACTAGCTTTTATTTTGATGCAAATCATTCTGTCCTCTTTTTAATCGTCTACATGAACCAAATAAAACTTGATATTTGGTTTCCTATTTCTTATTTGCTTCTAAAAAAATTGAATGGTTTAATTTTAAGTGGTTCACGAAGACAATGGAAAATGAGACCATGTGATTATTTGTCCCCCATCCCAAAGAGGTCCACCAAACGGATTTATAGAGCAAAATTGACTGAATGGTTAGTTATGGTGCACAAAAATTGTGTTCCAAATCTACCAAAGTCTATTCTATATCTGGAGCAATGATGCACAGTGGTATTGAACATGAAATTTCAAGACGAGGCTAGTGACTTGGGTGCACAAAGTCGGGCTGAATATTAGTGCACACTGGTACAGTGTTAGTTGTAGAAGTATCGCTAAATTTACGTTAACAATAATACATTTCAAATTCCCGAGTTAGTGTAACAAGTAACAACCCACACTATGAATTATGAATTCAAAATTGGGGTTTTGCTAGATCAACCGACGGTAAAACCAGTAGGAATGATTGGCACAGCAAGAAGAGTGTTGGAAAAATATGCGGTCGACGTTGCTTCCGCAATTACCCGGTGAAAAGACGCGGGTTAAAATAGCATTCTAGTCAAAATTGTGTAATACAACAGAACCAATGCTCCCAAATCATTTTCCAGCTCCTACCAGTAATCTCCACAAGAACACACACCACCTTTAAAATGATGAAACCTGTTATTATCTCTCACAACAATCTCCCTCCCAACGATCTTACCCATAATCTTCAGCGCGTTATGACAATCCTTACAAACCCTCAAGTTCTTCTTTACCCTAACTGTTACCCCATCCGGCGTGCTAATCAACACAAAAGCGACCGCCAACCTCTCGCTATGTTGCATCAATAACCTCTCCTTCTCCCATTCATCCACATCATGCAGATCCACTTCCAACATCGGGACGTACCCTTCCTTCTTCATCTCCACCCTCAACTCCTCCAGCTTCCTGTATATCTCAACCGTCCTGTCATGGCTCCTATCCCCCACTATAAATGTGTGCACCTCCCCCTTCATCTCCACCCAACTCATCCCCGGCTCCTTCTTCACATTACTCCCCTTCATCTCCCTCCTCACCTCCGCCACCTTATCCCAATTCCCCACGGATGCATATGTATTCGCTAGCAGAATGTGCGTCCCCGACTTCTCCGGTTCGAGCTTGAACAGCATCTCCGCCGCCTTCTTCCCCACCTCGATATTCTTATGCACTCTCGCCCCTCCAAGAAGGGCACCCCACACCGGTGCCCTGGCTTCGTAGGGCATGCCCTCTAAAAGCTCCATTGCATCCTTCATCCTCCCTCCACGTGCAAGTATGTCTATCATGCACGAGTAGTGCTCCTCGGTTCTCGAAACCCCATATTCCTCCTCCATGGAGTCGAAGTGCCGTCTCGCTTCATCTACCAAACCGGCGTGGTTGCACGCGCACAATACACTGGTGAGAGTGATATGGTTGGGCTTCAATCCGCTTTTGAGCATTCGATCGTAACAGTCGAGCGCTTCTTTTCCGTGTCCGTGCTGGGCAAGCCCACCAATCATGGCTGACCATGACACAATCCCTTTATCGGCAACTTCATTGAAGGCTAAACTGGCATCTTCAATGCTACCGCATTTTGCATACATGTTAACTAGGGCATTACCGGAGAAAATATCATGGGAGAATCCTAGTTTTAGAATATGTGCATGTATTTGCTTTCCTTGCTCATAGGCGGAAAGGCTAGCACATGCATTGAGGACACTACTACAAACGAAGGAATCAGGACTAAGGTTCTTCTCGAGCATGGAATGGTATATTTTAATGGCTTCTTCTCCTTGGTTGCTTTGTGATAGGGTGGTGATAAGGGAAGTGAAGGGGTAGATGTCTTCGTTTGGGTGTTCTTTGAATGTTTTCAGTGCTTCTTGCAAGCACCTGTTCTTTCCATATGCATCAATTAATCCATTGACTACATGGCTGTCTGTTAAAAGTCCAAATTTGAACGCAAGGGAATGAATCTGTTTGGTTGTATGTAGGGATTGCAGGCTGGCGGAAGATTTTAAGACTGCGGTGAAGGTTGTTCTGTTTATGTTCTTTTCTTCTTTTCTCATTCTGGCAAAGAATGTAATTGCTTCCTCGTCTTTCGCACAGTGGGAGAAGCCTGAAATCAAAGCATTCCATGCTACTATGTCTTTTTCTTTGATCGATTCGAAAGCCTTTTCCGATTCTCGTGTATGATTGTTTTTCGCGTACATGTCAACAAGACCTATTCCGACAAATGAGTCAGCCTGAAGTTGCTTTTTGATTAAACTGGTGTGAATTTGCTGACCTAACCCAAGCATTGATGTGGCGGCACATGCCTTTAAAATGCTTGATAAAGTAAACATATTAGGAACGATGTTTAGCTTTCTCATGTCAATGAGGAGACTAATGGCTCTATGATCATGTCCATTTGTTACACAGCCTGCTATGAATGCATTCCAAGATACAACGTCTGGGCAACTCATCTCTTTAAACACCAAAGAAGCATCTTCAATTTTGCCCATCTTTGAATACATATCTAAAACTGCATTACTGGTAAATGGGTCTGAGTCAAACCCGACCCGTTTTAGATACCCATGTACCACTTCTCCTCTGCACAAATCACGCGAAGCTGTACACGCATTGATGGCAATTGAGAATCCAAACTCCGTAGGCCTGGTGCCACCTGCAACCATCTCAGCAAACAAAATGATAGCTTTTTCGCTCATGTTGTTCTTGACATAAGCAGCTATTAACGCGTTCCAAGACACTGCATTTCTTGTAGGCATTTCTTCAAACATTTTCCAACAATCAATTAATTTCCCGAAATCGGAGTAGAATACAACCAGCGTGTTAGCGACAAAGACATCGGATTCTAGTCCAGTTACCATGGCACACGCATGTATTTGCAAACCAGTAGAAAAATTTTGTATGCTGGAAGAAGCTTTGAGAACGGTAGGGAGAGTGAACTCGTTACATGGAAGCCCAAAAGACCGCATTTTGATGAATGTTTTGAGAGCATCATAGCCTAAAGAATTACGGGTGTATGCAGTGATCAAAGAAGAAAATGAAATATGGTTTGGGGTGGAAATATCATCGAATACTTTACGGGCAAGCAACGGGAAGTTGTCTTTGGAGTAAAGGTTGATGAGTTGGTTGGAGAAAACAGAAAGAGGGAGAAGGCCGTTTTTGAGGAGGTGGGTGTGGAGCTGTGAAGGAGGGAGACAGGAGGAGGAAAGGTTATCGAGAAGGAGTGAGCAGGAGGAAAGAAATGGAGGCTTGGGACCGATCTGGGGTTTGATGGATGGTGAGATTGGGTTCGAGAGAAGCGGAAACGGAGATAGTTTACAGGAAGACAATGAGTTTGGTTTTAAAATTCGCGACAAGATCATACTTGTGTTCCATTAGAAGGTGGAGACGAATATTTGTTTTTAATGTAAGTTTGGACCGTTGTTATGATATGGAAATTTGGAATCTACTTCAGTCAATCTATTAAATAATAAGTAGAAAACTTTAAAGCTTTCTCGTTAATTTTAAAAGTTTTCACTAATCTTCTTAATTCTCTTCTAATATTTTATTTTTTAATTAGATCATCACTTTATGATTATTGACTAATTCTCTTTCGTCATTTTATATCTTTCGTCTTATGATGTTGACATTTTAAAGTTTACACAATTATTAGTAACAGTTAGTTTCTAACATTTTATATTTAAGTTCACATATTTAAATTAACTACAGAACCAAAATTTAAGTAATCCAAATAAATTTAATTAACTAATATTTCTTTTAAATACTAAAAATGACAAAATTACGTTTTTTTTTTTTTTTTTTTTTTTACTTCAAATATCTACACTTCAACTTTTCTATTAGGGCTGGATTCGGTTCGGTAGCGAAAATTCATATTCAAAACCATTACCATACCAAATATATGGTAATAGAAAAATCGTACCATTACCGACCAAAGTAATCGATAAACCGATAATTCGGTTTTCTCATATTTAATAGTTAATTATCATTATCATACCGCTTAATTTCATGCGGTTCGGCAAACCGTACCAAACAAATTGATTATTAATTTTTTCGGTACCGTTTTAGTTAGTAGTGGTTGGCAATGGCGATAAATGTTAATATGGTAAAACCGTCCAGCCCTATTTTATATAATCATTTAAGTCTCTCTCAGTTCTTTTCTAATATTTTACATTTAGTATCATATTTTATAATTAATTATATAATATGAAAACTATTTAAATAACTTTAAAAAACTATTATTCATTAATTTGCCTAATAAATCGCATCAACATTAATTGTATTCTTATTAATAAAAATAATAATAAAACATTAAATATATAAACAGTCAATCGCATAATACAAAATATACACATAAATAACAATCACAAGTTCCAAAATTAACTCATTTAAATCAGTATATTTACCCTGTATCGCATTGTAATATTAATGTCAAGCATTAACATTTTAAATTTTATTTAGTTATTTGCAAAACACTCCGCAATATCACTTAGCATTGTACATTTAAGTCAATATTTTAAATTAATTATGTGATTTTGCATGTAAAAAATGAGTTCAATTAATATATTTTTTTGTTAATTCATCTAATCAATGTTAAATATGATATTTTAAAAATGTATATCATGTTCATATTAACAAAGAAGGCAAATTTTGTTTCTCTTTCAAATATAAAGCTAAATAAGTCGCATAATTTAAATAGTATATATAAATAATAAACGAAAATTTATTATTTTATACTTTTATCAATAATATTAAAGAAAATAATTTCAGATTCATATAAATGAATGTTAACATTTCCACAATTATTTACCGAGCCTCCTCAATTCTTTCTTAATATTTTATATTTAAATCCATATAGTTAAATTACTCATGAAATCTTAAAATATTCTAATTATTTAAATAATCTTAGAGAATATTTAATCTATTTTTTTAATAAATCATAAAAATTTATGCCAATTTTACTATATTTATTCATATTAAAAAATTGTAGTTTCCCATAAAATTGTAAAGACGCATAAATCACGTAGCATGAGTTATGTATATCAACAATAATGATAAATTTAATTTATAAATAGAATATGATTCATTTATATCAAGAATTAATGTGTATTATATCACAAACTCTTTTTTAGCATTAATAATTCCATAATAAATTTGAACTTTTTTTTTATATATTCATATTAACAAATAATTTTATAAAAAAATTCAAATACACACACATACATATTTTTTTGGCAAAGCCGACCGGTTTTATGGTTGTCGAACCACTGGTTATATAAATGAAAAACGGATGTTCTACACATGCACAGAACAACTAAGTTGGGTCTACAGTGCCTAGGCCACTAAAAGTGAAAGAAAAACAGGTGTGTAGCATACGCATCAATATAACTATGCACATATCATCCCTACGCGGGAAAATGACTTGCCAACAAGTAAAAACTGAAATGTCATTCCTCAACATAGGAGAGGTCATGACAAACCATAGACGGGTTCGCATAAGCAAAAAAATCTGCAAACACAAAAGCAAGGCTCGGAACATAGCGAACACGTGCACTGGAGTATAAGTTATCGTTGTCCCAAGAAAGTATTATCGAGAATATGTCCATTCCATTCACCCAAGTGTCCCTAGAGCAATTGAAAATTCACCATCCAAAACCGAGTAATATAAGCATCTCTGCTCACCAAGAACCCCTAAAACAAAGTGATATAAGCATTTCCACTCAGGATGATTTTGCATGTTGAAACTAGCGTTCACCATGTTTCCTCATCAACAATCCAAGATATAGCAGGAGGCGCAGCAGACTCGGATGCCAGGGAAGGAGCGGAAGGAGGAACTGATGTCAGGAGGCAAATGGGGACTATCTCAAAGACTAAGGTAGAAAGGGGTAGGAACAAGGGGAACAACCTTCGGGACCCAATGGCAAATAGGCGGTTTGGGAATGAAACTTTAATAGGAGGAGTGGCAAAAGGAAAGAGTTTGCATGAGGAGGATTGGTGTCCAATGGAGTGGCATGTGGTACAGGTGTCTGGAATCTATCCATATCGTATTCTGACTTCTGAAATTATGCCAAGAGAGAGCTAGTCCTTAATAGAAGAAGGCAGAGGCTTGTCTGGGGAAATCTCAATAAGCGCTTTTACATATACTAGTTCATCACGAGTCGTCCTACTAGCATCAAAACATCTCAATTTACCAATGCGGCGTGTAACGGCGTGTAAGCCAATTCAGAACTGACAAAGGCTGAAGAAAAGACACGATCAAAGAGAAATATGTGTGACGACCACCCATAACCCCTGCACTTGACAAGAGGGATAATGCACTGAAAGATGTGCCAAGCAACTATGGACAATCATCAGGGTAGAATAACACAAGCGAAAACCTGTTATATAACTCACATCGTTTGGATAAAATACAGTAGAACATATACAACAGTTAGATAATAGTGAAGCATAATTGAGCAGAATCTTAAACTTTCATATCATCATGAGATATCCATACATCAAACTGGAATACATCAATAGAATCTGTACAATCAGCCTCACTACAAAGTCACTCAAAGTATCAGCAATCAAAATAGCGGAAACAACTAATAGTAGATAGTAGGAAATAATACGCCAGCCTCCAACTCGTCGTGGTTCAGCAGCATCGTCCTCATCAAAATCTGCTGCCAGCTACCTGCTACTCAGCCTGCCCATCCAACACATGGATGAACAGCACAAGGTAATAAGAGAAAACATAAAACCTTGAGTCAGACAATAGTCTTAATGAGCGATAAACAACTATCTAGCATCATCAATAAAGTATATGAGAAATAGGCAGATTAATCATCCAATATACCAACACAATAACAGAGAAGAATCCCAACATGTCCCCTCCACATCCGACAGTGATAGCCTTTACAACAATCAGATACAAACAAACAGACATAGCAACTATTTATCCAGCTTAGACCATCCTAATCGAGATCAACATTTCCCAAGCACAAGCCCCAAAAGCCTAAACCAACATCAGACAAGCACCCAAGAAATGTCTACTTCGACTTCGAACGATCTACACAAGACAATACAAGTAAAGCAATCAACATCCATGACTCTGGCTATCACCGCCTACCCTACCTTGAAATCATCATCAATCATATGACTGGCCACGACATGCCATCTATCAAGGGCTAATGGTAACATCAGTTCTAGCTAGACTCCATACACCATCGTGACTTGTATGTTTGTCTTACTCACGAAGATAACTTGGCCCATCATAACTGCCCAGGGTACGCGATCTTTATCGAATCAGATCCTAATGGGTGTCCTGCTTTGAGCCCGCTAGAACCTCCGACTAACGGTAATCCCTTGGCGTTCATAACTCTAGTCGTCATCACCAACGACTATCCATAACCCCAGATCATCTTGAGCAACCATTATCCACGAGCTCAAACGTCCTTGAGTTGTCTTCGTAACTTCGTTGCATTTCATCGATCAACGAGAGTCGTTTTCTCACTTTGTTTCATTTCATCGATCAACGAATACTTCATTTTTCTTCAAACATTCCACATGAGCTCACGTCAAAGCTACGCTCATCATTGAACCAAAACAAAACTTCATTTGGTCTACACCTTGATGAACCATCCCCAACCCATCGGCATGCAACACACTTTCATGGACACCGACCCATGGTTCTACCGATCCATGCCAAACCGACCTGACCCATTAAGCTATGCGATCCGTCAATGTACACTCCATCCCGATCCATGCATCATGTGTCCATCGTCCATGTGATCCATTCTTCACTGATCCATGTGATCCAGTCTTCACAGATCCATCATCCATGCGCGATCCATCCCTTAATGAACAACCTGATCCATCAAATTTAGCTGTGTTCCATCACCAAACTATCCAGTAATCCATCATCAAACAATCCAGCAATCCATCACCAAACGTTCCAGCGATCCATTGGTGTGCGATCCATCAATTTGAGCCGAACGATCCATCCATTTCTTGCGCAACAATCCAGACAATCCACTTGCTTGCGATCCATGGTCCATCAATACGGGTGATCCATACCCAGATCCACTTTTTTCCATTCGAGCCAAAGTATACTCGATCCAAATCATCTGATTTCAAACCAACATTCAATAGCATAATCAAGCAATCATCAAACAAGCACTAACACAACAAATAATAACCAACAAACATATGAAATTCACCAAATCATGATAAAAAATGAATGGATCAATAAATGGATCTAGACTTGCATAAACATAGAATTAGCATATGAATTTACCATTATAATATTACTAGATTAGATCATGTGGTGATTTGAATTGAATATATACTTACCTCCATTAGATCTAGGTGAAAACAACTTGAAATGATGAAATAAGATCAAACAAACTCATATACTCGACTGAATCCGTGTGAGAGATGCTTATCACTTACCAAATCCACAAAATAGCTTGAAAACAATGATCTACAAATCCGGACAGTGAAGAACAGCCTCCAAATCAATCACTTTGATGCGATCTGACCTTCTTCGATGTTGATCTTCAGTCTTCTAATGTAAATGAATTAAATGAAGTGGGTACAAAGGTAAATCCCAATGGATTGTTATACAAACATGTTTGGGTACCTAAAGCTGTGAACATATTTCAGTGTGGTTTTACAAATTTTGTTAGACCACTCGATCCCCTAAACTGTTAGGTACCAGAGGAGGCTGAGGAACTGCTTTACAAAAGAGAAGTAAATTCAAGTTGTTCCATATTTCTGTATCATTCAGAGTTCCTTAGCCAAGTTTGTTGAGTTAGAGATTCATTTACTCACATCGAATTCTGGTATGATCTCTAATCTCATCACTGTTAATATTCTTTGTTTTACTATGCTTATTCCTCCTTCTATCCCTTCTATTCCTTTTTTTTAGCAATTACTGTTTTTGATTTGACACTGCCATATTATTTTTCCTTTTATTTTGAGTTTCTTAACTTCAAATTGCAGAATTCATGATTTTCTAGAAATTCGCTTTATTGGAATAAAACTCTCATGTTTTAATCATTTCCAGATCTTGAATTTAAACTTGTAAATATCTGCAATTATTTTTGAAGTTTAATTCTTTTCTGATCTCTGAATTCCTAACTGTGTTGAAGCATTCTTGTTATATCTTGAACACTGTTAATTTTGAATTCTAAATTTTTGAAGATCTGATAAATTAATGAAATTTCACACATCTCTGCTGTTTTGAGATTCTTCCAATACATTTTGGAAAGACTTGAAATATTATACTCATTACAGCACATTAGTATTTTTCAGTTGTGATAATTTCATTGGTTTTTGGATTGGTTTGAATATTTCTGAACTGAATAACGTTTGGCTTGATTCACTGTGTTACATCTTGAAATTCATTATTATTCATGATCATCTCTTGTTGAACATTTGGTTGTTTGAAATCATCTGAAATTTATGATATTTTGAATCTCACACACTTCTTAGATATGAAATTATTAATTTTGTGTGATTGATTCATTATATCTCAATATTCAAGTGATTTCAAATAAATTATTTTCTAATTCGGATCATGAATATCTATCAAACTTGATGTAAATATTCTGAAAATTTCTTTTGTGGTTCTTAGAAATAATTATGAAAAATTCTTTGAAAATCTGGTCTTAAATTTCACTTTTATTTCATGACCATTTGATTTGAATATTTGTCTGTTTGAAATCATTTGAAATTATTAAGTGAATCTCACACAAATCTTGGAACTGAAGTTTATAATATGGTGTGATGATTCATTGAATCTTGAGATTTTCATATTCCTCCAAATGATTTAAAATAAACTATATTTTTAAACTTAGGTCATGAATCATCTTATATGACTGTCAGAAATATTTGTGAAAAATTCTCTTGACAAGTCTGCTTTGAAATTGACTGTTGTGCTGCTTTGATAAAAGAAATAGCTTTGAAAATGGTTTTGGTATCTTCTGCTGATCTGATAAAATGGTCTAAACTGAATCATGATTTGTCCTCTTGGACTTGTTTAAAAAATTTCTGAAAACTTTCTTGTGAATTTTATTCTGAACATGTCTTTCTGCTTTGATTGATGGAATTGAATTGTTGGATTTTATTGCTTGGACTTGATGATTAGATTTTGTTGACTGAAATACCCTTGTTAACCACCAGTGGCATATTAAAATCCCCGCTTGCAGAGACAACAAGTGGTATCAGATTAGATGTGCCTGAAATTTTCTATTAATCTGATTCTCATCCTGTATATTTTTTTTTCTTTTCTTGTATATACCTTTTAAATTCCCTCTTGTAATTGATTTTTCAATTTTAAAATCATTTATTGATTATTCATTCAGAAATTGAAATCAATAACCAAACTGAACTGTATTTAGAATTCATCACAATTATTATCAGAATTTTGAAATTGTGATGAGTTGTGACTACAATATATTACACAACAAGAGGAGTTTTATTCAAATTTTCATGATGATTGAACAGTTATTATAATATTTTTGAATTGGTGGTTATTTCACGAACATCTTTGTTATCTACCATTATTCTATTATCCATCATGATTTTATATTAATGTGGAGAGTTTAATATTTTTTTAAATCATCTTGAATAAACAGTGGAAATATTTGTGATGGAATTTTGATTATATTTTTTTTCAGAATTAGTGATAATTGAAAATTTTCAAGAATCCCGGTACAGCTGAGCATATTTCATAATGTGGTTAATTTAGAAATTTATTTCATAAACCGTTTTTGTACCTATCACATTTCTATCATCCATATTGGTTTTATATACTGAGGAGTTTTTCTTTTTGAAACAGAAAATAATAAAAAAAATAATAATATTCATAAGTGTTACTCTAACCTCATTTAAAAATCCAAGCTCTGGTCATGCATGGTTATGAGATTACTTATTATTAAGCTGCAACTGGTCTCATTTAAAAATCCAAGAACTGGATATGCGTGGTCAGTGTGCTCTTAAATTAAAAGGAAAAAGAAAAGGAAATAAATAATTTTTTTATGAAATTCTCTTTGGTATGTAAAAACCAACCTATCAATCCATTTTTCTAGTCTGTAAAATGTGCTAATGTTTTATGAAATATTATGATTTGCTGATTGATAGCAATTGGGATTTGAGATTAATTGATTTTGTCACTTAAGTTGAATTTATAATCGTAGTCCAAATTCATCAGTATTTTTGTGCTCAATTTTATAAAAACTCTCTTGAAAATAATTGGAAATCATTTTTTTTAAACTCTCCCCATTTATATAAATTTCATCGTAAACCCATCATTCTAAAATGTGAAATTTGCTACTAGTTCTTAAAATATTATGATTTTTGTTTGACTGATTGAGATTTATGATGATCTATTCTCTCTCTTAAGCTGATAATATATTTTAGTCATTTTTCATCATTGTTTTAATTTCCGTATCTTTTTGATGATAACATAAGGGGAGAATGGGTTAAGATTTTGATCGATGAGTGGATATTCTTTGAATATTTTAATATTGAAGTTTCAATTATAGTTTTTCACCCATGCACATATTTAAGGGGGGAGGGGGGGTTTGTTATAGGGGGAGCATTCAAATTGGGGGAGTTCAATAATTCATTGTCAAACACATTTATTATAATATTATATTCAAAATCTTATTTTATGTTTGTCATCATCAAAAGGGGGAGATTGTTGTATCTAACAATTCTATGATTTTTGTTTGATGATAACAAACATATTTATTATTATAAACGTGTTTGTAATTGTACTGTTATACTACATCACAGACATAATATAATATTTATATTTAAATAGAATACTACTGTACAAGAATTTAAATATTCAAACAGTATTTTATTTAAATATAATATTTTATTTCAACATTTAACAGTATAGATTTATAACTTCACTATTTGTATATTTCACTGAAATAACAACTCAATAACTCAAACTATACAATTTCGTTTCATACAAAGCTCCACACTACAGTTTATTCAGTCACTCACTTATATACAGTGTTGCCTCACTACAGAACACTCGGTTACATTTCACTCATGCTGTACAAATTCTTTTAAATACTCATACACTGTTTCACAGCTTTGTCTTCTGTCTTCTGCTCGTTTCACTGTCAGTCCAGTCTTCTGTTTACCTATCACAAAAAGAAACACACACACAGAGTAATCTGGAACAAAAATATTTTATATTCTAACAGATATAACTTTTATTTTAAAAATTTATTTTCCTTAGAATTTTGGCGTGTTTCTCATCATTTTTTATGACTTGGTCTGATTTATAATGGACATCCATCTGTGTCTAGACAACTTGTGATATTCACGGTGATACACTGTAAATACCACAAGGTACATCATCTGTATATTCAATTCATTTCGAAATCGCTTTATATTCAATTCATTTCGAAATCGTTTTATATTCAATTCATTTCGAAATCGTTTTATATTCAATTCAATTCGAAATCGTTTTATATTCAATTCAATTCGAAATCGTTTTATATTCAATTCATTTCGAAATCGCTTTATATTCAATTCATTTCGAAATCGCTTTATATTCAATTCATTTCGAAATCATTTTATATTCAATTCATTTCGAAATCGTTTTATATTCAATTCAATTCGAAATCGCTTTATATTCAATTCATTTCGAAATCGTTTTCAATTCAAATCAAAATTCGTTATCTATTCAATTCGAATTCATTTCATTTTCTATTCAATTCGAATCCATTTCGTTTTCTAATCAAATCAAATTCGTTTTCTATTCAAATCAGATTCGAATTTCATTTCAAAATATTCGATTTCGAAATCACTTTTCAATATTCATTTTAAAATGAATAAAATCGATATAAATATCGTTCACGTCAAAATGGCGTCAATCTAATCAACACGGCTTCATATATTTCTATTTTCAAATATTCTATTCCAAATATTTCTTTCTCAAATATTTCTTTCTCAAATATTTCCTTTTCAAATATATCGTTCAACACATGACTAATCTCAACGGATGAGTACTGTCGACACATGAACCTTTATTTTATATTGATAAAGATGTAAATTTTATTATTAAAATATTTCGTTCAACACATGACTAATCTCAATGGATGAGTATTGTCAACACATTAACCTTTATTTTATAATATTCTTAATTTTTCAAATTGGAATGAGGCCCAATCAATTACCATATAGCGTTAACTATATGGATTCCATACCACACATGCATATAATAGCAACGACAAATAATCAACCATCATCCAAAGTGCACTACACTGTATAAGCATCAAATATAGATATCTAACGCTTATAACAGCCTGTTAATCAATCGATCGACATATTTAATCAATCTGGATGAGTGAACTTCAAATTTCATCCCAACACCCGTGTGGGGTTTCAAATCAACAAACACAGATTTTATTTGTGCAGTTGGGCGATGTGTAAAATTTATCGTCCCAATCAATGTCATTCAAAAAGGTGTACATAAACAAATCGTCCTGTTTGTAAATGAATATTTATTTATTCACATTCACGAAAAAAATTATATTTTTAACGATAAAACATTTTATTCAACCTATGAAAATATTCTATTCAGTTCATTTATTAAATAAAATGATATTTTTATTTTTCTAATTTATTTTAGAAAATTTCGGCGGCATAACGGCACGATACTAGAAACGGGACGAGGCCTAGCCTTATCCCCGGTCTAGTGAAGGCCCACGCCATTCACACATCAATCAAATCCATTCATTTCACTAAACAATTCAATTCAAACCAAATAATCTAACCAACTAAACAACCAAACAAATAAGTCCATGGTCTGTGGACGATTGTGCCGGGTGCTACTAAGCACCGTCTGCATCATAGTATATATATATATAACTAGAAAAAGAAATTGAAGAGTGAGAAATTCTCACCAATAGCTATTCCAACTTCACGCCACTTCAAATGTAGAAGTCTTCTTCGTTCTCGCCTTTTGTCACTTTCGTGCCCGTAGTCACTACATATATAAAAATCACATTTTTATATACTGATGTCTTTAAAATAAAAATCACATTTTTATTTGTTCACTTTTTATTTAAAATCATATTTTTATAATCACTTCATATATTTAAAAATCGAATTTTTACTTCGCTATTCAATATATAAAAATCGAATTTTTACTTTGCTATATGGATAAAAATTCTGTTTTCACACCGCTACTATATAGATAAAAATTCTATTTTTGCATCGTTATCATATAGATAAAAATTCTATTTTTACATCGTTATCATATAGATAAAAATTCTATTTTTACATCGTTATCATCTATATAAAGATCTCGCCTTTTCAACTATAAAGATTTCTCCTTTTGAAATATAAAGACTTCATCTTTTCAAAAATATAGATTTCTCTTTTATTTCCTCACTATAAAAATCACCTCTTTATTTCAATGTATATATAATAAAAATCAAATTTTTATTTCGCTGCATATACAAAGGTGATATTTTTATATCCTATTTCTCATAAAGATTATATTTTTATAGTTCCTACTATGTAAAAATCATATTTTTATCTTTCTACAATATAAAAGATTATATTTTTAATATCGCTACTTTATAAAGATCATATTTTTAATCCACTACATGTGTAAAAATCACGCCTTTCTCCATTTAAAAATATCGTCTTTCTTCCTTTCAAAAATCTAGTCTTTTCTATTTTAAAAATCTCATCTTTTCTATTTTAAAAATCTCATCTTTTCTATTTTAAAAATTTAATCTTTTCTATTCGAAAAATCTATTCTTTTCTATTAATTGTATTCTTATTAATAAAAATAATAATAAAACATTAAATATATAAACAGTCAATCGCATAATACAAAATATACACATAAATAACAATCACAAGTTCCAAAATTAACTCATTTAAATCAGTATATTTACCCTGTATCGCATTGTAATATTAATGTCAAGCATTAACATTTTAAATTTTATTTAGTTATTTGAAAAACACTCCGCAATATCACTTAGCATTGTACATTTAAGTCAATATTTTAAATTAATTATGTGATTTTGCATGTAAAAAATGAGTTCAATTAATATATTTTTTTGTTAATTCATCTAATCAATGTTAAATATGATATTTTAAAAATGTATATCATGTTCATATTAACAAAGAAGGCAAATTTTGTTTCTCTTTCAAATATAAAGCTAAATAAGTCGCATAATTTAAATAGTATATATAAATAATAAACGAAAATTTATTATTTTATACTTTTATCAATAATATTAAAGAAAATAATTTCAGATTCATATAAATGAATGTTAACATTTCCACAATTATTTACCGAGCCTCCTCAATTCTTTCTTAATATTTTATATTTAAATCCATATAGTTAAATTACTCATGAAATCTTAAAATATTCTAATTATTTAAATAATCTTAGAGAATATTTAATCTATTTTTTTAATAAATCATAAAAATTTATGCCAATTTTACTATATTTATTCATATTAAAAAATTGTAGTTTCCCATAAAATTGTAAAGACGCATAAATCACGTAGCATGAGTTATGTATATCAACAATAATGATAAATTTAATTTATAAATAGAATATGATTCATTTATATCAAGAATTAATGTGTATTATATCACAAACTCTTTTTTAGCATTAATAATTCCATAATAAATTTGAACTTTTTTTATATATTCATATTAACAAATAATTTTATAAAAAAATTCAAATACACACACATACATATTTTTTTGGCAAAGCCGACCGGTTTTATGGTTGTCGAACCACTGGTTATATAAATGAAAAACGGATGTTCTACACATGCACAGAACAACTAAGTTGGGTCTACAGTGCCTAGGCCACTAAAAGTGAAAGAAAAACAGGTGTGTAGCATACGCATCAATATAACTATGCACATATCATCCCTACGCGGGAAAATGACTTGCCAACAAGTAAAAACTGAAATGTCATTCCTCAACATAGGAGAGGTCATGACAAACCATAGACGGGTTCGCATAAGCAAAAAAATCTGCAAACACAAAAGCAAGGCTCGGAACATAGCGAACACGTGCACTGGAGTATAAGTTATCGTTGTCCCAAGAAAGTATTATCGAGAATATGTCCATTCCATTCACCCAAGTGTCCCTAGAGCAATTGAAAATTCACCATCCAAAACCGAGTAATATAAGCATCTCTGCTCACCAAGAACCCCTAAAACAAAGTGATATAAGCATTTCCACTCAGGATGATTTTGCATGTTGAAACTAGCGTTCACCATGTTTCCTCATCAACAATCCAAGATATAGCAGGAGGCGCAGCAGACTCGGATGCCAGGGAAGGAGCGGAAGGAGGAACTGATGTCAGGAGGCAAATGGGGACTATCTCAAAGACTAAGGTAGAAAGGGGTAGGAACAAGGGGAACAACCTTCGGGACCCAATGGCAAATAGGCGGTTTGGGAATGAAACTTTAACAGGAGGAGTGGCAAAAGGAAAGAGTTTGCATGAGGAGGATTGGTGTCCAATGGAGTGGCATGTGGTACAGGTGTCTGGAATCTATCCATATCGTATTCTGACTTCTGAAATTATGCCAAGAGAGAGCT
Organism: Allium sativum; assembly: GCA_030737875.1. Classification (NCBI taxonomy): domain Eukaryota; kingdom Viridiplantae; phylum Streptophyta; class Magnoliopsida; order Asparagales; family Amaryllidaceae; genus Allium; species Allium sativum. The sequence continues at coordinate 557,957,620 of CM060919.1, read as the reverse complement.
AGACCTTAATAGAAGAAGGCAGAGGCTTGTCTGGGGAAATCTCAATAAGCGCTTTTACATATACTAGTTCATCACGAGTCGTCCTACTAGCATCAAAACATCTCAATTTACCAATGCGGCGTGTAACGGCGTGTAAGCCAATTCAGAACTGACAAAGGCTGAAGAAAAGACACGATCAAAGAGAAATATGTGTGACGACCACCCATAACCCCTGCACTTGACAAGAGGGATAATGCACTGAAAGATGTGCCAGGCAACTATGGACAATCATCAGGGTAGAATAACACAAGCGAAAACCTGTTATATAACTCACATCGTTTGGATAAAATACAGTAGAACATATACAACAGTTAGATAATAGTGAAGCATAATTGAGCAGAATCTTAAACTTTCATATCATCATGAGATATCCATACATCAAACTGGAATACATCAATAGAATCTGTACAATCAGCCTCACTACAAAGTCACTCAAAGTATCAGCAATCAAAATAGCGGAAACAACTAATAGTAGATAGTAGGAAATAATACGCCAGCCTCCAACTCGTCGTGGTTCAGCAGCATCGTCCTCATCAAAATCTGCTGCCTGCTACCTGCTACTCAGTCTGCCCATCCAACACATGGATGAACAGCACAAGGTAATAAGAGAAAACATAAAACCTTGAGTCAGACAATAGTCTTAATGAGCGATAAACAACTATCTAGCATCATCAATAAAGTATATGAAAAATAGGCAGATTAATCATCCAATATACCAACACAACAACAGAGAAGAATCCCAACATGTCCCCTCCACATCCGACAGTGATAGCCTTTACAACAATCAGATACAAACAAACAGACATAGCAACTATTTATCCAGCTTAGACCATCCTAATCGAGATCAACATTTCCCAAGCACAAGCCCCAAAAGCCTAAACCAACATCAGACAAGCACCCAAGAAATGTCTACTTCGACTTCGAACGATCTACACAAGACAATACAAGTAAAGCAATCAACATCCATGACTCTGGCTATCACCGCCTACCCTACCTTGAAATCATCATCAATCATATGACTGGCCACGACATGCCATCTATCAAGGGCTAATGGTAACATCAGTTCTAGCTAGACTCCATACACCATCGTGACTTGTATGTTTGTCTTACTCACGAAGATAACTTGGCCCATCATAACTGCCCAGGGTACGCGATCTTTATCGAATCAGATCCTAATGGGTGTCCTGCTTTGAGCCCGCTAAAACCTCCGACTAACGGTAATCCCTTGGCGTTCATAACTCTAGTCGTCATCACCAACGACTATCCATAACCCCAGATCATCTTGAGCAACCATTATCCACGAGCTCAAACGTCCTTGAGTTGTCTTCGTAACTTCGTTGCATTTCATCGATCAACGAGAGTCGTTTTCTCACTTTGTTTCATTTCATCGATCAACGAATACTTCATTTTTCTTCAAACATTCCACATGAGCTCACGTCAAAGCTACGCTCATCATTGAACCAAAACAAAACTTCATTTGGTCTACACCTTGATGAACCATCCCCAACCCATCGGCATGCAACACACTTTCATGGACACCGACCCATGGTTCTACCGATCCATGCCAAACCGACCTGACCCATTAAGCTATGCGATCCGTCAATGTACACTCCATCCCGATCCATGCATCATGTGTCCATCGTCCATGTGATCCATTCTTCACTGATCCATGTGATCCAGTCTTCACAGATCCATCATCCATGCGCGATCCATCCCTTAATGAATAACCTGATCCATCAAATTTAGCTGTGTTCCATCACCAAACTATCCAGTAATCCATCATCAAACAATCCAGCAATCCATCACCAAACGTTCCAGCGATCCATTGGTGTGCGATCCATCAATTTGAGCCGAACGATCCATCCATTTCTTGCGCAACAATCCAGACAATCCACTTGCTTGCGATCCATGGTCCATCAATACGTGTGATCCATACCCAGATCCACTTTTTTCCATTCGAGCCAAAGTATACTCGATCCAAATCATCTGATTTCAAACCAACATTCAATAGCATAATCAAGCAATCATCAAACAAGCACTAACACAACAAATAATCACCAACAAACATATGAAATTCACCAAATCATGATAAAAAATGAATGGATCAATAAATGGATCTAGACTTGCATAAACATAGAATTAGCATATGAATTTACCATTATAATATTACTAGATTAGATCATGTGGTGATTTGAATTGAATATATACTTACCTCCATTAGATCTAGGTGAAAACAACTTGAAATGATGAAATAAGATCAAACAAACTCATATACTCGACTGAATCCGTGTGAGAGATGCTTATCACTTACCAAATCCACAAAATAGCTTGAAAACAATGATCTACAAATCCGGACAGTGAAGAACAGCCTCCAAATCAATCACTTTGATGCGATCTGACCTTCTTCGATGTTGATCTTCAGTCTTCTAATGTAAATGAATTAAATGAAGTGGGTACAAAGGTAAATCCCAATGGATTGTTATACAAACATGTTTGGGTACCTAAAGCTGTGAACATATTTCAGTGTGGTTTTACAAATTTTGTTAGACCACTCGATCCCCTAAACTGTTAGGTACCAGAGGAGGCTGAGGAACTGCTTTACAAAAGAGAAGTAAATTCAAGTTGTTCCATATTTCTGTATCATTCAGAGTTCCTTAGCCAAGTTTGTTGAGTTAGAGATTCATTTACTCACATCGAATTCTGGTATGATCTCTAAACTCATCACTGTTAATATTCTTTGTTTAACTATGCTTATTCCTCCTTCTATCCCTTCTATTCCTTTTTTTTAGCAATTACTGTTTTTGATTTGACACTGCCATATTATTTTTCCTTTTATTTTGAGTTTCTTAACTTCAAATTGCAGAATTCATGATTTTCTAGAAATTCGCTTTATTGGAATAAAACTCTCATGTTTTAATCATTTCCAGATCTTGAATTTAAACTTGTAAATATCTGCAATTATTTTTGAAGTTTAATTCTTTTCTGATCTCTGAATTCCTAACTGTGTTGAAGCATTCTTTTTATATCTTGAACACTGTTAATTTTGAATTCTAAATTTTTGAAGATCTGATAAATTAATGAAATTTCACACATCTCTGCTGTTTTGAGATTCTTCCAATACATTTTGGAAAGACTTGAAATATTATACTCATTACAGCACATTAGTATTTTTCAGTTGTGATAATTTCATTGGTTTTTGGATTGGTTTGAATATTTCTGAACTGAATAACGTTTGGCTTGATTCACTGTGTTACATCTTGAAATTCATTATTATTCATGATCATCTCTTGTTGAACATTTGGTTGTTTGAAATCATCTGAAATTTATGATATTTTGAATCTCACACACTTCTTAGATATGAAATTATTAATCTTGTGTGATTGATTCATTATATCTCAATATTCAAGTGATTTCAAATAAATTATTTTCTAATTCGGATCATGAATATCTATCAAACTTGATGTAAATATTCTGAAAATTTCTTTTGTGGTTCTTAGAAATAATTATGAAAAATTCTTTGAAAATCTGGTCTTAAATTTCACTTTTATTTCATGACCATTTGATTTGAATATTTGTCTGTTTGAAATCATTTGAAATTATTAAGTGAATCTCACACAAATCTTGGAACTGAAGTTTATAATATGGTGTGATCGATTCATTGAATCTTGAGATTTTCATATTCCTCCAAATGATTTAAAATAAACTATATTTTTAAACTTAGGTCATGAATCATCTTATATGACTGTCAGAAATATTTGTGAAAAATTCTCTTGACAAGTCTGCTTTGAAATTGACTGTTGTGTTGCTTTGATAAAAGAAATAGCTTTGAAAATGGTTTTGGTATCTTCTGCTGATCTGATAAAATGGTCTAAACTGAATCATGATTTGTCCTCTTGGACTTGTTTAAAAAATTTCTGAAAACTTTCTTGTGAATTTTATTCTGAACATGTCTTTCTGCTTTGATTGATGGAATTGAATTGTTGGATTTTATTGCTTGGACTTGATGATTAGATTTTGTTGACTGAAATACCCTTGTTAACCACCAGTGGCATATTAAAATCCCCGCTTGCAGAGACAACAAGTGGTATCAGATTAGATGTGCCTGAAATTTTCTATTAATCTGATTCTCATCCTGTATATTTTTTTTTCTTTTCTTGTATATACCTTTTAAATTCCCTCTTGTAATTGATTTTTCAATTTTAAAATCATTTATTGATTATTCATTCAGAAATTGAAATCAATAACCAAACTGAACTGTATTTAGAATTCATCACAATTATTATCAGAATTTTGAAATTGTGATGAGTTGTGACTACAATATATTACACAACAAGAGGAGTTTTATTCAAATTTTCATGATGATTGAACAGTTATTATAATATTTTTGAATTGGTGGTTATTTCACGAACATCTTTGTTATCTACCATTATTCTATTATCCATCATGATTTTATATTAATGTGGAGAGTTTAATATTTTTTTAAATCATCTTGAATAAACAGTGGAAATATTTGTGATGGAATTTTGATTATATGTTTTTTCAGAATTAGTGATAATTGAAAATTTTCAAGAATCCCGGTACAGCTGAGCATATTTCATAATGTGGTTAATTTAGAAATTTATTTCATAAACCGTTTTTGTACCTATCACATTTCTATCATCCATATTGGTTTTATATACTGAGGAGTTTTTCTTCTTGAAACAGAAAAAAAAAAAAAAAAATATTCATAAGTGTTACTCTAACCTCATTTAAAAATCCAAGCTCTGGTCATGCATGGTTATGAGATTACTTATTATTAAGCTGCAACTGGTCTCATTTAAAAATCCAAGAACTGGATATGCGTGGTCAGTGTGCTCTTAAATTAAAAGGAAAAAAGAAAAGGAAATAAATAATTTTTTTATGAAATTCTCTTTGGTATGTAAAAACCAACCTATCAATCCATTTTTCTAGTCTGTAAAATGTGCTAATGTTTTATGAAATATTATGATTTGCTGATTGATAGCAATTGGGATTTGAGATTAATTGATTTTGTCACTTAAGTTGAATTTATAATCGTAGTCCAAATTCATCAGTATTTTTGTGCTCAATTTTATAAAAACTCTCTTGAAAATAATTGGAAATCATTTTTTTTAAACTCTCCCCATTTATATAAATTTCATCGTAAACCCATCATTCTAAAATGTGAAATTTGCTACTAGTTCTTAAAATATTATGATTTTTGTTTGACTGATTGAGATTTATGATGATCTATTCTCTCTCTTAAGCTGATAATATATTTTAGTCATTTTTCATCATTGTTTTAATTTCCGTATCTTTTTGATGATAACATAAGGGGAGAATGGGTTAAGATTTTGATCGATGAGTGGATATTCTTTGAATATTTTAATATTGAAGTTTCAATTATAGTTTTTCACCCATGCACATATTTAAGGGGGAGGGGGGGTTTGTTATAGGGGGAGCATTCAAATTGGGGGAGTTCAATAATTCATTGTCAAACACATTTATTATAATATTATATTCAAAATCTTATTTTATGTTTGTCATCATCAAAAGGGGGAGATTGTTGTATCTAACAATTCTATGATTTTTGTTTGATGATAACAAACATATTTATTATTATAAACGTGTTTGTAATTGTACTGTTATACTACATCACAGACATAATATAATATTTATATTTAAATAGAATACTACTGTACAAGAATTTAAATATTCAAACAGTATTTTATTTAAATATAATATTTTATTTCAACATTTAACAGTATAGATTTATAACTTCACTATTTGTATATTTCACTGAAATAACAACTCAATAACTCAAACTGTACAATTTCGTTTCATACAAAGCTCCACACTACAGTTTATTCAGTCACTCACTTATATACAGTGTTGCCTCACTACAGAACACTCGGTTACATTTCACTCATGCTGTACAAATTCTTTTAAATACTCATACACTGTTTCACAGCTTTGTCTTCTGTCTTCTGCTCGTTTCACTGTCAGTCCAGTCTTCTGTTTACCTATCACAAAAAGAAACACACACACAGAGTAATCTGGAACAAAAATATTTTATATTCTAACAGATATAACTTTTATTTTAAAAATTTATTTTCCTTAGAATTTTGGCGTGTTTCTCATCATTTTTTATGACTTGGTCTGATTTATAATGGACATCCATCTGTGTCTAGACAACTTGTGATATTCACGGTGATACACTGTAAATACCACAAGGTACATCATCTGTAGTACTCACATATATATATTTGTGTATATATATATATTCTTTGGACGTTCACTATACATGTATACACATACCTTGTATGTATATACACATATTACAGTGCAGGCTGTGCAGTTTATGCCCCGCTATTACCCCAACATATCCCTGCTTTATCGTGTAGCGGATTTCTACCGCTACGCTATTTCCAAATATCCTCTGAAATAGTCTTTCCGCTTTAAGCCCCGCAATATTCCGATATTCCTGATATATCCCATTATTTTAGCTATATTCCGCTATAACTTCTATAAAAGAAATAAATTGAAAATGGACATTTTCACATTATATAATTTATAAAATTAATATTTTAATAGAGTTTTTATATATATATTTTTTAATAGAAAATACCATTATATTCTATCAAATTTAATCAAAATAAATTAGAGTTTAATTTCATTTACACATATTTGTGAATTCTTTTATTTAAAATTAAAAATGTACTAATTATAATTATATTGAATGTTAATTTTCTATTTATTTATCATTTATATATTTGTAAAGGAATTAAATACGAGTCTTATATATTATTTTAGACTAATCCGCTATATCCCGTTTTTTCCTCGCTTTATTCCCGCTACAACTTTTTGCACCTTCGCCGCATTGGATCCGTTGAGCGCTTTAACTGCACAGAGTGCAGGGACAGAAAAATTATTCTGAATGGCTGCATATACACACGTGTATAAATATACATGCGTGCACTGCCTCGCCAATCAAAATGCAGTATAGCAACAGAGGAGCAGCCACATGGACCAACTCGACTCAGTGCACGTATATGATCAACATGCTAATGTGGACGAGCAAAATAAAGTGATGGCAAGCATGTAAGCAAAAGTCACAAAGTTCAAGCCAAATCAAGGCAGCAGCAAGTCCAAGTGCAGACTCAACATGTTCGTGTACACAAACAACATGACAACATGGTAGGATAACTCGAGCAGGCCAGAACTCAAAGAGGTGAAGCAACATTAAAAACAATACAGTCAAGCCAGTGGACTCACAGGTTCAGGAAGTTCAAAGAAGTGAACATGCCAAATTGATCATGTGCTTCAGAAACTCGACCAAGTCTATTTAACAAGAAAACAGTTAACAAACCAAGCTTGACTCAGTCAAATCAAGCAAGTACATACAAGCAGCAAGGTGCACCAAGTCATGCATACACAGTCTAAAAATTCATGTGCAACATGGAATGAAATTACATCATGAAAATGTCGAGATTCAGCATGAAACTACAAGCCCCAAGGTTCAAATGCAGTCAAAATGAAGCATGCAAAAACCTAAGTTAAGCAGGGTTGACTCATGTACAAAACCAAGCTCGGGAAGAACAAAAACATAGAAGTATGGATCAACAATTTCATGCACAAGCTTGAGAACATGTACACATGTAAGAACAATTTTGGCAAACTGTTTGGCAAAGTATGCATGTATACTGCATTCATGGGATTTGTTTTTGGGCAGAAACAAATCAATGGTTTTCCAGAAATGGAATGACAAAAATCAAGCAAGGGACTCGCAATCACATTTTGGGCAGTTTTTCAAGTATGCAAGTTTGGCAAGCATGAAATCAGTTGTTTGACAAATTCAATATCTTTCCACAAATCACCTTTTTTTTTAATTTGGTCTAAAAATGATTTCCAGAAAAATGTATACAACATTTCAAATTGTTTCGAGGTATGAGCAAGTATTTTTCAGCAATTCACCGATCGAATTATGGCATCAATCACGCAATTTCAATTCAAGCCAACAAATCAGTGTGAATAAATCAAAGAATTTAAAGCAGAGAAAAGAAATTCAAAGCCGATGAAGAAAAAGTGGAAAATGCACAAAATCAGGCCAAATCATTATATGGAAATCAGAGAGAAATTATAGGATTTTATTATCCTATATATATTCACCTATTTCATCATCGGCTAGGTATAAAAATCAAGCAGAACAAATTCGAAGAGCAAACAAATTTAAATCAGAATTACTCACTTTTGATTTTGATCGCACTCAACCCAAATCGATCGAGCAAGATAGAGAAAGCATCGAAGTAATCACTAAAGTCATGGCATCTTGTTTCAAGCAAATGCGATCGAGATTTGGGGATTTTGGAAAACCCTAGTTTATTTGAGTATTGGCCGACATTTTTGAGGACCAAACATATCAAAGAAAATATAAGGGTCGGTTATGTTAATTCTTTAGAAAAAGGGGGTTTCCTATTTATGTTTTAATTGTTTTATTTGAATTTAAATTTGTAAAACAAATCTAAGTTTTCTAGTTTGTCCGTAAAACTAGGGTTTTTGTTACAGGGTTTGTAACGGGAAAAATCCAATTTTGGGGTTAAAATCGGTACAGGGTTTTTAGCGTAGAATCAGTGCAACTAGAGCGAGATTGTGAGGCCTTTTGTGTAGCACCTAGTAGAAACTTGGGGATATGTTTTGAGCATAAGGTTAGGACATTTAGGCTAGGAATTGTCGTGAGTTTACAAGTGTTGTAAGCGTTATAATAGTTGACTAATATCTAGTAGAAATCTTGGGGAATGTAGCAGTAGGCAGGGTTTGCCGAAGCTAGGTAAAATCTCAATGTTATTTATTTTCTGCATTTATTTTATCTGGTACAATCTGTTCTATGATCTATTTTAATATCTCGATTTTTTTAATAAACTCTATTCAAGCCCCCCCAACCCTCTAGGGTTAATCTAGATCCAACAATAGCGACTATTTTAAATTTGAATTCGACATAACTTACATTTTATAACTCGAAAACTTGATTTCTCATATCCGTCAGAAAAATATTATTAATTAGATCCTAATGTTTCTTGTTTTACTAAAATCCGTCTTATATTGAATTATGTATATTCAATTGAAGTTCAAACCTAAATTTTCAAACTACCGCGACGTTATGTATTCGTTTTATAATTATATAATGAATTTTATGTTTAAACTTGTTTTGAATTTATTATAAGTCATTTATTCTCAAAATAAATCGTTTAAAATATTTAATTTCCATTAAAATCAAGTAAAAGTAAATTTTAAATTGGTTCAAAATTTCAGGTTGTTACAACATGGATGTTAATTTCCAATAAATACTAGATGCTTTCAAAGAATTTTTATTTAGTTTTTCATCCTTTCTGCACTCCTTATCCACTCTTATTTTCTAAATATTCTTAACAAAATTCTACCAAAATCCTAAATGAATTGAACTTGATTATCTCTGGTTTGTTTCTCTATCACTTTCTCTTAAAGATCTAAGTGTTATTCAGAGTTATAAGATCATTTGCAATCAATAGAATCATATCAAATCCCTCTATCCATCAAAACAACTTAAAACAAAGTGATTGCGGACGGAAAATTAGTTGGGTATAACTGTAGCATAGTAAAATCAGTTGGGCGTGATTATAGCCCAGTAAATCAATCGATTCTCGCTATACTTTAGAAACAGAGGGGTGTACCTTCTGACCTATAAAATCAAGGGATGTAATCTCGACATTATATTTGAAAAGAAACCTGCACAAGAAATTGTATGGGACTGGATGTAGGGTAACTCCACCCAGTATAAAATCTCTGTGTATCCTTTCCTTTACTAATTTTTATTTACTATTTTCATTTATGTCTGAATCAGTGTCCATGAATTGCATGTGTTTGTGTTTAATTTCAAAAGATTTCAAAAAGACTCATATAATTCATTAAACGCTATTCACCCCCCTCTAGTGTTAATCCAGCCTTAAGATTCTTAATCTGGATTCCTCGCATTTGGTATCAGAGCATTTCAAAGTTTTCATAATCTAATTTTTGAAAACATTTAAATGGCAATTTTTTTATAAAATTATTAACACTATTTTTATATGAATATGTCACAGAATCATCATAACGTTGTTGTTTAAGATTATATTTACTTATTTTAAAAAGTCACTTAATTCTTTAAAATGTTGTGTTGTTTTGCTGGGGAGGAGTTATGTTTGACGACTATTGGTTAAAAGACACCAAATGATCATTCATCGATTAAGAACAACAAATGGATATGTAATTGGGAATCTACAATGAAATGGGTACCATATCAGACAAAACTTTTGATTCTCATCTACAACTTGATTTAATATTGTACTTATCTTTATTTTCTTCGCAATGCCACCAGTTTCATGTGAATCCGTCAAGAAATGACCAAATTATGGTCAAATGAAATTTTAGTGCATAAAGAGAAAACGAAACCAAGACTGTCGATGGTATTCTTCATATTTCATTCAAATATTTGAGTATTTTGTCCCAAATTATTTTCCATATTGTATTTCATGTTCGCACAGTCATTTTATTGGGTATATCATCAAATTTCAATCAAAATTGAGAGAGATGCGATAGTTTGAAGATGGCTATCCAAACTAAAAAAAATACATACGGAATTTCCTGCATTTCTCTTACCATTTTGTCCTACTGCACCATAATACCATTCAAATTCATCACCAAACTATTACCAGATCGTAGCCTTTGCCTTCCTCTTCGATTTGCCATTGGTTTCATCTAATTCCATTAAGAAACGAAGGGGATATGCCTTTTGGAAATCTGATTGTAAATGAAAAGGAAAGAATACGAAGAAAAAGAGAAAACTTAACGAAGGCCGGTGACTGTTAGTTATATTTATAGTGGTTAAAGTGTCAATTCATTCATTCAATTCAAAGTTTTAGCTCCAAGTTAGTTAAACCAGTAAATTATCTATATCTTTCTCATAGGCCTTCAAATTCAGTAAATGAATATACTACGCTGATCAGCAAAACGACCCTGTCGCAATATAGAAGATCTCATCGCCAATTTCTAAAATATATAGAAGAGTGGTTCACCATAATGGAAGAACAGATAAGTTAGAAAGATGAAAGATTGCAAAAATGGTGCGTTTTACTATTATTTCACCATTATCATTGCAGTTAGAAATATATATTTATGCACATAGTTAAGTATAGAAATTTATCTTTTTTATAATTTTGGATATTTGGGTCCATATGTCGGCACACCATAGTATACACATATCAATATACCAATCTAAAATTTTAAAGTTTTTCGTTATTTTAGATTTAAAATTTCACTACTCTTTGCTTTGATTTTAAAATTGAAAGGACATCATCTCAACAGAAAATTGTCAATTCAACTCTAGACATCAATTTAGTTTGTCTACTTATTCACTTATATTTTGTTTCAGTGTGTGTGTGTGTGTATAAAGTATATATATATATATTGTTCATAAATATGTTAATTAATATAAGGAACTTGAAATAATTTTTTAAATTCAAACATATTATATTAATGTAGAATATAAATTTATATATCTTTTATATATAATTTAAACATATATAGTTTAAATTATATACTTTTCATATAATTTTATAAAAAAGGCTTTTTTGTGTTACATTGTCATAAATATTCTATGTAATTTAATACTAATGTTGATTTCTTATTTTGATCAGATTTATTAAACTTATATTTTTAACTTAATATTTTGGTTTGATAAACGATTTTTATGTCTTAAGAGTTTAAAATATACAAAGTTATAATTTTATAGTTTACTTTATACTACCATATTTCATCAAAAATAATTTAGTTACAATTACATACTTTATATTATCATAAATGTTTTTTAGTATTTATTTTAATTTCAAATTTTTACCTAATAAATTATTAGTTATATTTTTTCCTTAGCAAACAAGTATATTGTGGTTTTTAAATTTTAAATTTTTAAATTGGTTTGTACTAAACGATTGATATTTCACAATTTGGAATAATAAATAAAAATAATAATATTTGTGTATAATACTTGTTTTAAAAAAAATCTTAATATCATTAGTTTTAGTATCACATATATATAGTTATGAATATATGTTTATATCGTGATGGTTTACTTAGGTGATAAATTTTTTTATCTCCTCGATAAAAGATCTTCAATATTTACTATATTTTTTTTTAAAAAAAAGCATTCTACTAAAATTATTTATAATTCAAAACTATAGTTTACGATTGAAATCCAATGGTTAAATTTTAAAATATGTCCAAATCTGTTTTGGAAAGGGTCGTTATGGATGCAGTTCGGTAGCCGGAATTGGAAACCGACTATAATGGCCTTAATAAAATTATTAAAAATATGAATAAATTATGTTAAATCATAATAAATGATTTGAAAAGATTTTTAATTAAATACTCTAAGTTTGGAAAGATAAAAGATATTTTTATCTGAATGAGCTAGTTAACAACTAGAATTAAGAACCAAAAGGAACATGTGATGATTCCTGAGAGTACAATCTAGTACCACCTGTGAGATCTAAATAGGAATTATCCCATTAGGCGAGGGGTTGTAAGAACCGAAAGGACATCGGATATTCGACTAAGATCAAATGATGTTTTTGGAAGTTAAATAATCCGGTGGTTTTAAATTAACATATTGGATTGTAAGGGTTTTACTATAACCGGAGTTTTCCAACGTATGAATTAGATTGGATTTGAATGGAAATAGTATATAGATATTTCAATATTGGATTCCGTGATTCTACAGATATCGTTGAGGAATTTGGAAGATATAGATACTGTTATTCTAATATGATATCTGTTGGTTTCAGAATTTGATATTGAATATAAGTCGATATGATTTCTATTCAAAGCCTTGTATTTAATATCAAATTGGATTTTGGGTTTGTTGTGAGTGGTGTCTTTAATAACATTGTTCTTAAACCCAGTTGAAATGGAATTTATGGAACAAAACTTTTAATCAAGATTTAATGAAGTTTCCCAATTTAAGAAATTAAATTGGAATTAAATAGAAGATTGATTTTGGGTTTATGGTGAACGATATTTTTAATGACATTTGTTCTTGAACCTAGTTAAAGACATGATTAAATTCCTAAAAGTTGGATAATCATTGAATAATGATTTTTGAAAATTAAAACTATGATAGAGTTTTAATGAATCTTTAATTGGATTTGAAATGTATGAAAGGGGTAATTAAATTTATCGTAACATGATGGGTGTTAGATATGGAGTACTACCAGTTTTTCTTCATGGGATGAATAGGTTGGGATTGGGACAACGATGTGAAATATTATTTTGCATGTAAAGCTCGTTTATCCTGATAAGGCTTATAAACCTTAAAATGCGAAAAATTATTATATAATCTTTTGTAATTATTTCCCAAGAATGATTTAAACAATAAGTTTAAATGATATAAATCTTTGATAAGATTTATGGGGTTAATTCACAAAGTAAAGAATATCTGAATGAAAAAATATTTCGGATTGGAATGGGATCGATGATCATATCTTTATATATCACTTGATTTTAAAGATGCGTGAGTTATTCAGAAAGACCGAGTTTGACCCATTTTGAATAACTGTTACGACGATTAAAAGTCGAGGATATGAAGACAGTGGTTGAAGACCGGAGATCTTCACATCGTTTGGGCTATTGTCGATGTCTTGATTGGGCCATACACCCAAGATAAGGTAATAAGTGGTGGTCGTCCAGACGTTCTTGGAGATAAACCGAATATGCGAGGACCTCTCTCCTGTATTGGACACATGGGACGACGAATAAGGTGCCTCCGGTTTCGTTCAGACCCAGAACGGACTTGCAAATAGATTGTATGTCTGACATTGTATTTTATACTGTATTAATTGATTTCTGCTAAATATATATTTGTTTGGTGGCGGAGAATTTATTCTCTTAGCTTAACACCCTTCTCCGAGACGTACGAGCTCAGAGGTTATATATTGGCAGACATCAGTTGTATGGTATGAATTGACAATGCGACATGCTGAGATGGATGGATCAAAACTTTTGTTAAAAAGCAGAGCTTTGTGGATGATGATCAAAGCATGGATGATATAGCGTAGCTTTGTGTTGAGACGTGACTTCATCAACTTTCACAACCCGGTATGAGTAAAAAAAAGGGATGAAGGACAGCAGGGAGCACATGCATTTCTTTCTAGCTAGAAATGTTACCATGGTATGGAGCCCATCTAATTTACTTATGTGAATGTTGGAATCGAGTGCCCTCAGATATGGCAGCACAAGTCCATGGTAGTCGACGTACTGACCAAGAGGTCCGATAGGATTGGGAAACGTATTGTTCAGGAAATTATCCAATCAACGACGTACTGCTGACCGGCTCTGCCGCACCAAAGGGATGCGTTGTTCCCTGGGACATTCCGCTAGAGATGTTCCAAAGTTCGGATGAAGAAGATACTTTACCTCGGCTCATGATGGAAACCCAATTTCCAATATGAACCTTGCATTTTCGGTTGTAAACCTATATGGCGACATAATAGGATGGGGTATTATGCTGTCTACGATTGATACATTTATTTTCGGAAATGTTTTCTGCACTGTGCACTAATAATAATAAAAGAAAATTTTCGTGTGTCAAGCATGTTTGGCTATTATAAGTAAAAACTCTATCCTCCGGCTTGCGCTTGCATTGTGTAATGGGACCTGGGTCTTATAATAGCTTCATTTTTCAAAAAACATTGCGAGTTTTGTTTTATGGTATTCATGTAGAGGAAACCAGTTCCATGTTATATGGCGTGGTCCCGTGATATGCCTCACTTTAAAATTAAGTTTAAAAAAAAAAAATTTGTTTTAAGTTCTCACACCATTCCCATGACTGACCTGAAGTTTATTGTTTTCCACCTAAACTCAAAGTGCTCATATTTTCTACACGGGCAGCCAGTAGTTCCTGTTTTGCAGATATTCTTTTTTACAAATCCTGGATTATAGCTGGAGATGTTCTCTGGATTATTTTGTAATCTTTCGTTGTGTTAGTTGATGTTTTCCACTGTGCATTGTATTTATGTCTCTACTGCATTGTAATTCATTTTTCTCTAATATTTTTTCGTTGTGCATTTAGTCGTACTTTGATATTCTTATACTCTGATGTAATATTGTTGTTATAGCAATGCAATGCTCTCTTGTTCTGTGTTCTGATGTGTCGTGTTTTCATAACCATACACCTCTGAGAACGTTTTGAGCGGGCTAACCACTGGTTCGAGGCGGCCTCAAGTTCGGGTCATTACACTGTGACTATTTCTGTGTCTGTGAATTACATATGTTTGTGTTTAAGACTCATATAAATCATTAAACACTACCCACCCCTTCCCCCTTTAGTGTTAATTCAGCCTTAAGATCTTTAATCTGCATTCCTCACAGTTTGAACTAGCTTAAATGTTCAAACCTAGAAGACATCTTCTGGATGATGGAATTATATATGAAGCTCTTAAAGTACAAGGCGATTCACTACTAATCCTGATGGTGATTCCAAAATGGATGTACTTCACGTTCGGTATCGTTCAGTTCATTCGAACCTAGAATGAACTTGTTTGCATGAATACTATCAGCACATTGTCATTGAAGGGCGGTGTAGCATTCAAAATGAACATATTAAGAAAAAGTAAGCGCAACCTCCTAGCCTCACAAACTGGAAATGGCTAAAGCAGAGATATATGGTAGGGCAGTGTGGTTTGCTACATTTAGGAGCATCATTCCCCAATCTAGATTCAATATTTACAGCGAGGGATACATGCAAAGAGAGGGCCATGGCAAGTGCATATGATTTAGCCTTGGTCGGTGGAATGTTCCAGTGCATCATGTTAAAAGGACAATTGGTTCTATGTTGGCAGGGGCCAAGAAGATTCCCCGGATGCAATTTTTTTTTAGATGTGTAGCATTTAAAAAATAGTCTCTTACTTTCTAATTGTGAGAATTTGATTTTCAATATGAGCCTTTGTGGACTTAGTTGTGCACAATTATGCTTAAATATGAGATGCAAACATTTTAACTATTTTATATATCTTGTAATCTGGGTTTTCTCACACTGCTATTTTAGACTGACCTGAGCGTTATTTTCTTATAATGCTCGGGCCAAACCGAGCATATTTTTCAGATTAGATTTGGATGCTTTGAAGCTATAGGAGAGGAGTTAGAGATGCAGAACGTATTCACATACTTTATTATTTTCTGGTGCGTTTGTTATGTTGTATGTATCAACATTTCTAGGAACGGGCTGTTATAATTATCCATGCTGATTTGTAAGTTGGTTACTCAAATTTGTTGTATATATAAAAATCTTTTCATTTTGTAAATATCATGTTTATATTATAGATTAATCATTTTATTACGAGATTCTTCTATTTTCTATTTTTATCACCCTAGTAATCTGTCCTTCCGGCACATGGATACTCCGCATGTGAATATCATGGATGTATTAGTGTCAAAATATAAGGATTGAAAATATATGTAATCATAACTGAACTTGCTCAGTTCCCATTTAATATTTTACATTTAACTTTATATATTATAATTATTTAGGTAATCTAAACTACTAGTTAAATCTAGTAAACTATTAGTTGTTGATTTGTCTAATAAATCATAAAAATATGAAATTTTCAATGTTTGTACCATATTCATACTAGCAAAAAAGATATAAAATTCATTTAGATATACAGGTACGTTAGTTGCATACCATGATACCAAAAATAGAAATTCAATTTATGATTCATCCATATCAACACATCAATGCATTTCACTATAAAATTCTTATTCTGACCTTAAGTATTTGCATTTTCAAATTTCTACAGCTGTTTACAAAACTAATCTCAATGTCATGTAATTTGGTACATTTACATTAATATATTTTTAATTAGCAAGTAATCTTTAAATTGAATTATTTAAATAAATTTAATTAATAATTATTCGTTAGTCCATCTAATGAACCCTAAAATATTACAATTCCAGCATGCATACCATATTCATATTAATCAAAGTGATAAATGTTAGTTTATATTCGAATGTAAAGATATATAAATTAGATATCATAAATTATCTACATCAATAAATTAACAAAATTAATTTTGTTATTCATTTATCATACATTACATTATAATATTCTATTTTTAACTTCAAATATCTACATTTTGATATTTGTACAATTAATTACAATACTCGTTGATTGTTCTCTAATCTTCTATGTTTAAATCCATGTTTTGAACTTGTTTACAAGAACTCAAATTTAAACTATTTAAATAACCTCGATAAATTGTTAGTCTTATTTAATCCTTGAAATATAAGCCATATATGTATATACACATACATGCTAATAAAAACAGCAAAGAATATCAATTATAAAGATACATAGATCACATACGCATATCTATGTAAACAAGCAATTATGACAAAGTTAATTATCAAATCAATTATAAATATTTATCTCAAAATAATATTATAAACTAAGTACTTTTAACTTTAAATAACTCCACACTATATCTCAACAAACTTTTTTTAGTGCAAAACTCTTCTCAGTTCTATCATAATATTTACTCTCAAGTGAATATATTTTAATTACTTATCTAACTTCAAATTTAACATATTCAGAAACATCAATTAAATAATATATGTTCTAAAATTTTTAGGATACTCCTGTTTCAACATGAATACCGATTCACAATAACAAGAATGAAAATTTTATCATTTCTAGTCCAAAAGAAATATAAACCGTATATCATATACATAAACAATAACAATAACTTTAATTAATAATTCATTTATTTAATTGCATTGTATTGAGTTTTAACATTAACATTTTAATATTATATTTATTAGTACTACCATATGCAACACACAAGTTACTAGTAAAGTCATAATCACATTAAAGCTACCATAAAAAGCTATTAAACATAACCTTAACAGCCTGAAAAACTACATTTGATGAACAAAAAGCTTCCACGATGCGTTATCAAATAAACCAACCATAGACAAAGCCCAAAACAATCCATTGTTGCATAAGCAGCAGAACTAATTTAGCAGAGCCAATAACAACATCACTATAATTCAGATATTCAACAGTTTATGAAGCATGTCCACAATAGAAAATCTCCAAACAGATTATATCAGAGCAACTTAACACCAGCATCTCTAACAGAGTCAATTACAGCCTTAACCTTGCCATGGTACTTCTGCTCTCTTGTCAGGGAGACGGAAACAGCAGGAATGCCGGACATCAGAAGTCGCTCCCCCAGCAGTTTCCCAATCTTTGCGGCAGCAGCCACATCGGAGGTCGATCCCAGTGCAGGCCTCAGCAGCTTTTCTTGAGAGCTGGCTGATGAAGCAATTGTAGCACTTGGAGTGTGCACCACTTGGGCGCTAATGAATTTGTTCGAAAAACGGACGTGTAGTATGTACGGTTTTACATATTTTGTTATTCTTGCTGCCCGCGCTGGAGGTGGAATCACCATGCTTTGTTTTTCTTCTTCTGATATCTGTTAAAACCATATGAGATAACAATTACATGTTGATTTCAAACAATTAGAAAGCGCATTACATAGTGTACTACATTTTAAAATAGCTAGAAAGAGACAACATCCATAGCATTTTGAAGATGTTATTAAGAATGAACACATATTACATAGTGATGCATGATAAATGAAACTATTCCAAGCAACCAGAAAATAGTCCTAAAGGCTGAAACAGTAAATAATAAATATGCAAGCATCTACAGTAATTTCATCTTACAGGAAAACTTAATTTCGACCAATCCTCAAGTGTTCCTTGAACTCTCCTAGATATACAGACAACTAAACAGCCTATGAATCTACTAGGTCTGAGACAACTCTAAACCATATTTTCTTAAGCTCAGCAAAGTCTGAAAGAATACTTGTTAAATTAATCGTGATAACTTATTTGTTTGCCTCAAGCAATGCTTACAATCAACCACTAAAAAGAAATTTCATCGTTGAAGAAATTAATTTTAGATGAAATACCACCCGTAATATGGCAATGATATCTACATATGCAAAACAGACACATCCATTGTTGGTTTCTTCCATTGTCTCAAAAGAATAAAACTTCCAGTTATGCTTAATTTAATCTGTGTAAGCCACTGAAAGCTATACGGTTCTATCGAATCTGGTGAAATAGGCAGACCGGAGATTCTTATTTATGTTTGATTGAAATCTAATAACTTAAAATTTTGCCCATTTTAAAAAAGAGAATTTTCTTTTAAAGGACAAACTTCGCAAAAAAATTGATGAGAAGTATGGAAATTTCCAAAATTAGGGAGAAGAACACATTTACACTAAAAGTGGAATTCAGGGGGCCCTCTATTTTTTTCCCATTTACACTTGCATTTGTCCTTCCCACTAAATTTTAAACTTTCCATACTTTTCACCAATTATTTTGTTAAGTTTGTCCTTCTCCCTATTTTCCACTTTAAAAAATACATATTCAAGTATATGTGACGGGGTGAATCTTTATAAGACCTTTATTTATTTTATTATTGGATGAGATTTGTTTCTTACCCTTTCTGCCCAAAATATTAGGAAAAATCCTTGAGAATTGAACATTAAATAAATAGCCCACACGTCTCCTAAAGAACAATTAATCGTGTCAATATTACAAACGGTGGTCAGAATAAAATGCATCAACATCAGAATGCTTAATTCATGATCATACATACACACAATGTATGTACGTAACTTGCTTCTCAAACTATTAGGTTCCCTGATTGCACAGAAGCCCAATATACAATAGTAGATACCACTTTTCAATCTGTCCTCTTTTAAAGGTCGATACGTTGCTCAAGATATGATAATTTCCTGAATCAAATGAGCATGAAAATGTTAATTTGTTTTCTTCAAATTCTCCAGCAGAGTAGTTGAATCCACTCAGGAGTAGGTCTTCTCTTTTAGAAGGAGGAAGAAAAAGAACTATCACCATGCTAGCTGTTATCGCATTTGGAGGAATTTTTCTAGAAAAAGAACACTATAAAAAATTTGATAGAAAAAATTATCATATGCATTTTGGGTACTCTTGTTCGTCTAATTTTTATATTTTCAAAGCGTAGCTCTCTTGATGTTCATGTCATGTACAACCCGCCAAGAGATTATTCCATAATTATATTTCTTTGCAGGGTGGGGACCTTCATATTCATGTATTTTCTATTGGTTTAAAGGTTTATACAAAGACTGATGAACTAGAAACATATATTATAGTTACGTGAAACAAATCCATATAGAAGGTATTTTGATAATTTGAGTGGATAGAGTAAAAGCGGGAATTGACTTTCAAGGAAGAAGCAGTTAAGTTTTGGTATATAAACAAATAGTTGCCAAAGATGTAACCCTATCTATAAATTTAAATGATTGGTTACTCTTCCTTATTAGTTGTTGAAATTAAGTTTATCATCATAGCATGAAAAACCAGAAAACCAAGTGCACTCGCACCATAAAATCAATGTGGCTCATATACGTAATACGTCAGCTATCATATGCTATGTATTTCGGATGTCACATATAGACACTACGATTTACACTCAACGTTTACCCAAGTAACATAATAAATGCAGGAATTTTTAACAACTCTAAATTACCATATGAAGTATTATAATTAGTGATTACTAAGGTATCATTTGTTTAAAATGTCGAATGTCAAATACCGAAAGTATTGTTTATTTGTATTAGATTAGAAAATTGTTTTTCTGAACATAAATGACTGCTTTGACAATATTATCTCTCAAAATTACAAAATATTATTATTTGGTACAACTACCATATAAAACCCCACTTAATCATCTTAACTTATGTCTTATATTTTTCACAGGAATAAAAAAAAAAAAAAAAAAGACAGCTTACATGCTACCAAATTTACAGAAAATGCGAACATAGAAAATATGATGCCGTAGGCCCGTAACTATATTTATAACGTCCAGACTAGAATAAAATATTTCATTATAATAAAATTGAAGCTTGTATTGTGTCTAATTTAAAAATTATTTTTTTCATCATTATTAATATATGTTCGACATGTCAAAGTTATTATAAATATATCATATGATTTTGTTCAACTTATAATAATTAGTTAATAACTTAATATGTTGATTTTTCATATGTGTTGCAGATTTTGTCTGCGTTTAAGTTCTCCTTCCTCTTAAGATAAATTGGTACTGTTCAGCTTGTCAAAATTATTTATGTATAATTTTTTTATGCCCGCACTACCAGTGTTGTCAATAGCGAATAGCACAAAATAGCGCAAGGCCTGCGCTATGCGCTATTTTGCGCTATGCGCTATAGCGCGCGCTATAATGTTTTTTTTTTTGTTTTTTTTGCTTACAGAAAAGAAGATCTTAAAAAAAAAAAAAAAACACAGGAAAAAGGCACAAAAGGAAAAAACTGTATGTTTAAAATCTCCAAAAAGGAAAGAAAAAAAACAAAAATGCATGTTCAAAAAAGAAAAAGCAAAATAGCGCGCTATTCATGGCTGCGCTATGATAAAATAGCGTGCTATAGCGCGCTATTTTTGCGCTACACGGGACCCCTGCGCTATAAGAACCAAAATAGCGCAACCTGTGCGCTATGCGCTATAGCGCTCGCTATGACAACTATGCGCACTACATAATTTAATTTAATTATTTACATTTTTCATTAATCAATTTATAATTTATCTATTTTAATTTCAAACTGTATGCAAAAGTCGCGATAGGGTGCTCTTAAATTTATTTTTCGTTATTTTTTAGTATATTTGTTTCTAATGTTCGGAAACTACAGTGTGAAACTAAAATCAAAACAGAATGAAAAGATCACACCAACATAGGAGCTAAACTGAAAACAAAATTAATGTTATGTTAAAATTTTTACTAGTTGTTTAATATACTTACTTCATGAAATAATTGGGCGCCGCCATTTCATATCCTAGGGTTTCTTATCTTCTGTTTGTGCTTGTTAGCAGCTTATTAAACCAACATGCATAACGAAGAAGGCCACTTTGTAGATCTTTATGTACCCTGCAAATGTTCCGCTAACAATTGGCTCATTATCACGAAAGATCATGCGCTTCTGTCCAAATTAATGTAGGCCACCTTGACGAAAACGGGATCTACAATGGTCAATTTACCACTTTTGCTCTATCTGGATTCTACAGAGCCCAGGGAGGTGCTGATAGCGCCATAGACAGGCTCTGGCTTAAGAAGAAAGCAGAAGCTAAGCAGCAATAACTATATGTATTATTTTCATTCAGCGGGATTTCCCTTTTTACTGTTTTTATCAAGACTACTGTTTTACTATTTACATCTGTGAAACATTTTGAAATCGCGGTCGTGTTGAAACATTAGTCCTTTCGTTTTTGCCGGTGTTTATTTTTGAGTTTGGAGGTGTTTATTTTTGAGTTTGGCTTGATGCGATGAGCATATCGATATGTTCCCTTTTGAATGCCTATTGCAATTGTAGTTATATAAAAAAAAAACTTAACGAAATAATTGCATATTGTGCTGCATATGAGCATAGCTAGAAAATGTTACGTAATAAGTGATCAACGGTTACTATAAGCACTAAGAAATTGCTTAGTATATTCAGTAAATAAGAGAGCATAATGAATATTCAGTAAATAAGAAAGCATAATGAATATTCAGTAAATAAGAAAGCATAATGAAAGGACTTATTTCAAAACAAACAACTCAACAACCTGTTATCGTTTATTTCATTAAGCATTTGACGCTTTCTCGCTTAAAACAAACACAGACTTAGTACATGCAAGTATATCCTAGAAATATAACGACATATATAATTAAATTCATATTTAAAATTTAAATGGTTATGACAGTATTATCACTGGTTGATGGATAGAGTGTAAAAACTACAGTCCCAGACCTGCAACCATGACAAAAGTCCAATGCCTATCATTTAGCGCCCTCTTCTACATCACGAGTTTATCCAAAGTGATTGTAGTAGTTAAACATAATAGAAATTTTATTTTCTTCTTAGTTACCAATGCAAAAATTGTATACATCAAATGGTGTATGCAAAATAAAAGGTATATCATTTTTATACTTTAGTACGTAGATGCGTTGATATAAAGCGATGTTAACCATGATATAAGTTTTGGAAAAGAATTATTTTCACAATTATTTTTAGAGCGATTAATGTATTAATTTTGGTTGAGCTAAAAGTTGCTTTATGTGTAAATTAAAATAAAGCTTTCATTGTTTTTCTATAACTATATCCAAATCACGTACAATTAAATATCATAATTTTAGATATATTGAAACTATGACATAATTAAATATAAACATAATAAGACAAGTTGGGAGATATACATAGTACATTGGTGAATTAGTTTACCCATTGCTTCAACATGTTGTGACATGTATGACTCACAAATTACATTTTTGTGACAAGGTATTTTGAACAAATCTATATAGTCATTATGGTACGGGTTGGTAGAAAACCCATAAGCTTCTATATGTTTTTTTAGTAGTAATTTATACAAATTATGTTGAGATGCTTGTAAGTTGTAACTATGGATTTACAGAAGAATGAATGATACACATCACAAACTCTAGGGGTGAATGAACCAAAATTCTCAATCGGCTTGGAAATAAAAGTTTACCCATTTTCTACAATCATTTCAATTGCTGCAATTTTGAAGTATAATGGTTGTGTTACAAGCAATGGCATGCTTGATATTAATCATGTCAAAAACGTTTGTACAATTGGTAAGATTAAGACTGTGAACATGATCTTTCTTTCATCTCTCGAAGCACAACGAAGCTGTTCCCATTGGACCCATTCATCATTTGGATCTTACCTATTTTCCTCAAATTATCAGCAAAAGCTTTCTTATCCTCTTGAGACTTTATCCTACCCTTAAATTTTGCAACTAATGATATGCAACAGTGAATTTATATTAATTAGAAGCTTGCATGGTTGTTTCGATTAATGTTTTAAAGTTCAAATCATATAAAAAAATAGTTTACTCGCTGTAATTACTCACCTATTACTTGCGGAAATCAAATCATGGTTTGATACGACAAAATTGTTAGTGCAATCAAGGCATTTAAACTCTTTACTCATGATATAAGGGATTAGTCTACAGATAAGAATGTTCAGATTTTATACAGAATAGCTATGCATTGATGATATAACATAAGGCTGATTTTGCTCTAATATCGAATTTTATTTAAGATACCATATGCTATAGCATATTTGCATATAGATGTGGGCATATGGTATTGTAAGTAAACTAAAGTAATTTGAGGTGTCGTATAACATATAGATGTCAAATATGTACATACTGTTTCTGAATTCTGAAGATAATTTGACTATTTCATAAGAGTGGGTGTTTGGACTCATAATTTACCCTTAAATTCTATGGTTGAAAATTCTCAAACCATTATACATGGCCAAGGCCGGTTCTACCCTCCAGGTTTGCTGTAAACAAGTAAAATTTTGTTGTCTTTTATACACGATAAAAAACATTACAAATAATTTTTATCTAACTTTATAGAGACAACATTTCCCTTAAACAATAAAAGAATGCTAATTGATTTTGTTATTTCTGGCAGCAGCATTCTTCTCAATTTTTCATTTTTTAATATGTTAATTCCTTATTAACTTCACAATACAGTTGTTTAGAAATGAGGATTTAACAACATACGATATTTCCCTTATTCACCACGAATTGCAACTGTAATGCTAGATTTTCAAACAGCACTACAAGTAGAGTGCTACAGTGATTGCCGAAATCGTGAGATCGTACATTCCGAAACGCGGTTTTGGTAGGAATCGCATCCTTCCCCGAACTTAAAACAGATCGCAACCCATGCAAAATATGCGATTCTATTTCAGAAGGAAAACATTCGAGTCCAATACTGGTTCGCGATTACAGTCTAAACGTCAAAGTGAAACAAAATCTAAAGAGATTTGGTTCGACATGATCTCGATTCAGAGAAAAGGGGTTAGAGCCTTAGAGGGAGGTATAGGAAGAAGCAGCAAACCTGAATCTTTCAGAAACCCTAAGCTTCAGGCAGGAACATGGTTGGAAGTACCAGCTTGGAGTCGGTTATCCGCCTAAATTATCAGTCTAATTAGTCCATTGGCCCCTCCGCATGCTTTTAGGCAGCCGTCTCATATCCGTCCATAGCACAATTTATTCTGTGTAACCAAAGGCATCTCATTTGTTCTTTCTAATGTCATTATTAAAAAATACCATATATTTTTATATTATATTCTTTCTAATACCATGTTTTGCAAGGATCACTAAATATATCATTTTTAGTTTTCGTATGACAAAAAACCGCCGAGAAATACTGTTTTCTGCGGTGATCAACTGCCGAACAATAATAGTTCGATGGTTGATAACCGCAGATAATGGCGTTGATCGGCGGTTGTTCGCCGTGCATAGTGATTGATTCCTAAGTGAAATGTGTTTGATATTAGAAAGTGCATCAAATTTATTGTGTCTATTACTATTTTATATGGTATTAGGAAGTGTAGACTTGGATGCTCTTAGCAACGCACTTTATTTTTTATTTTATTTTATCTATGCCCTAGAGTTTTTCATCGTTCCAATAAAAAACGGTAAATTGCATGTATGCATAACTTCCTTGATTACACTATTGATTTAAGGCAGTTGATATCAGTAAGCTTCTCAAGTTATGTTCTTTTCGTTATCCAATTTCGTTTATTGATTTTTAGATATTTGTTAACTTCAAAAATGGATAAATACATAAAAATAAGTTATTGAGAACTTATAGGACCTAAATCTAGCAGATAATACCAAAAAATATCAAAAAGCATAGTAACACAAGATTTTTATAGTGGTTTGATAATCTCGGTCATATGTTTACTTTATAATTTTATTGATTATGGATATGAAAGAGTTTATACGAAATTAAAAATCACAAGTACAAAAAAGTTGGCATGTTCTTAGGTCTAGAACCACCAAGAGTAGTGGCTTGGTAACTATTATGAGGAAGGAAGATAGTGAAGAGCAACAGAGTCCTAAATCCAAAGTAAAGGGAAAAGAGTCTCATTTATTTATAGTTAGGCTGGTATTTATAGGGAAACAGATGTACATGTTCGTGAGTCTGCTTGCACCGAAGCCCAAGATATAGATTGGTGTTGTATAAGTAAGCACGAAAGTCTTGGTATTGATATGTTTTACTTAGTGCAAAGTGGATTTTTTGCATTTTTTGCTCTTCTCTCATGTATTCGATGTGCTCCAAGCTATTTTCTGTAAGACCCCTTTCGAAAAGTTAACACAAAAATCTTTTAGCATAGTAGTTAGTATGTGATGTTGTTTTCCAAGGTGGTGGGGTTTACATTCGTCATAATTGGTATCAGGGCTTATGCCTAGCCGAAATTGTATGTGTAATGTTGTAGATATCTACCGGTATGGTACTGTTGTCTTTTATATGCACAACACCTGCGTGGTGAGTGATGAGGAGCCAATGATGATGTTGAGCTATTTAAAGAGGATACTTGTAACAACACTTTTGAAAAGTTAACACAAAGATCTTTTAGAATACTGGTAAGTGCGTGGTGTTGCTTTCCGAGATAGCAGTGTTCGAGTCCCGCAGTTATTATATTTTCCATTGACTTTTAGTTGATAATAGCGATCTTGTCGGTAGTGCTTGAGTTTATCACTTTCTTTTGATCAACCCTCTTTATCGTTCGCCAAACTTTGGGGAAACCATTCGATCATGAGTGGTTGGAATAATATCTGGCATACAGAGTCTAGGAGGCAAAACGAAGAAAAAGAACTACACCTTACCAACAAAAGTGGATCAGTACCAAGTTATCTCCTTTCATTTCCACTAGGATTTCTCTTAAATGTTTCTTTATTTCTTCTATGTATGTTGACGAATTTTCAAGCCATTTCGTTCTTGTTTTAACCTCTTATTGAAATTTACTGGCCTAAAAGCGGGTTAACATCTGCCCTCCAAAATACGTTTTTGGAATGTAAGGTGTGCTTTGCTCGAGAACAAGTTTCTAACAGAGTCAATCTTTGATAGTAGAGCTCTCCGGTCATTCATCGATCACAATCTTAGTGTATCACCTGGTTCCTCCAAATTCTCCTACAAACAAAGGTCATTCCAAACCTCCTATAGCTAAGGAATCTAATCCTCGCTTAAATGTCAACCACGAAGCATCGTATCTTTATTTAGAGGTATCAAGTTGCATATCAAAATTATCTGTATTCACATATAAACTATCCATTTTACTAGAATTACAAAGCATTCAATTCCTCCTATCAAATCCACATCCATTCTAGGGCTCGATCTTGTTGGATCATACATCATCCAATCAAAGGTTCAATCACTCCTGGTCTTCTACCATCAAATCTAGGGTCCGATCTCTTTGGATTGTTTATCATCCAATCTAAGGTTTGATCTCTCTAGGTCATTTGTCATCACATCTAAGGTTTCAATCTCTTTAGAGTGTTTATTATCAAGTCTACGGTATCGAATTTCCCGAATTCTTACTGAGCCTAATTTGCTCGCACCCCAATAAGGGGACCCAATGATAAGTAAGCATATACGCTCTCTATACGGTTAAATGACATACTTTTGGTATCTTTGGTTCCTTATTGAGCATATCTGCTCGCTCTCCAACAAGGGGACTTAACGATTAATCTATCCATCTGCTCACTCTCCGATGAGGAGATTCGCTTTTTATGTAAGTCCATCCACTTGATCTTTGGTAAGGGAACTTTCACGTTACAATCATTACACCATCTCTCTGGATGTGATTATGACGATCAACATCACTAATCATGTTCAAGCGATTTTTCAACAATCGAATATTAAAACCACTTAACAGACAAAAATCATCATTATTCATCCAAACAACTAGCTCAGAGTGTTTTTAAAGATTAATCTAGGTGAAACATGTAAGAAAACCGAGGTTACTCTTGTCCTTACTAGTCATCTCAAACATTTGACTCAATGCTTATCTAAAGGCCAATAGAGGTCTTGTATACGCTAAGTGGTCTGAGGTTACTATTGTCCTAACTAACATATGAATAAGAGCGTACCTAGAGACCAATCGAGGCCTCGTACATGTGTAAGTGGTTTGAAGTTACCATTACCTAATTTGTTCATCTCATAAGTCCAACTTAAATGTGCTTGGAGGCTAATCGAAATCTAGTACACATGTAAGTGGTCCAAGATTGTTATTATCTTAGTTATTCAAAATAGAAAGCAACACATGAGAAATGATCCTACCCATCCCCATCTTGGGATTATCATTCAGTGGAAGTCACCAATCCATAACTTCATTCTGCCTTCCATTCGTACGGTGAGCATCTGGTTCCTACTCCCTCTAACATGCATTTGTATTCTGATCTGCCTCTCTAGCCCTACCATTGCACATTCTCGGCATTCTAGCTTGCTCTAAGCTTAACCCAACAATTTTCCCGAGTATATTCCTCTCAGTACCAAGAGGATTGTGGTCGACACTAAGAGGTCTTGGTTGTGGCCATATCTCTTTAGTTTGCTCTTCTCCAACTACATATATTCTTGTAGTATCTCATGGTCATTGTTTCTGAATTACATCTTGCATTTCCTCTATTATTTTCTCTATTTCTTTTCTAAATATGTAAATAAAGTGATCGTAATTTAAGGACATCTCCCAATTACCGTATGCTCTACTTGAACTCCTCTCATCTTAGATCTAGTACTAGGCCTTTTCATATTCTTTAAACTTCAGATCAAGGCTTTTAGTGGTGAAATCTAGCTCTTTCTCATGAAAGTACTAAAAATCGATGCAAAAAAGGATCAACACCTAGCGGTAGGTTGTACGGCACCTGATAACAACGAAAAAATAATCAAAAAGCATAGAGACATATAATTTTCATAGTGGTTTGGTAATCCTTGGCCCACGTATATTTCATATTTCTATTGATTATGGATCTAAAAGAGTTTGTCTGAGATCACAAGCCATAAGTACAAGAGGTCGATGAGTTGCTGAGAGTGGTTGCATTAGTCATTAGAGGAAGATGGTGAACACCAGAAGAATCTCATATTTGAAGTAAAGGGAAAAGAGCCACATTAGTTGTAGTAGGTTGGGGTGTGTGTGTCTATATACATACTCTCACACACATACAGACACACACACACACACACACACACAGAGAGGTTCAGGAGTTTGCTGGCATTGAAGTCCAGATGGTAACCTAATATTATACAAGTAAGCACAAAGTCCCATGAATCGAGAAAACAACTCGATGTTGAGAGTTTTCAGTTGGTACCATCTATTTTACCTTTATGCAGAATGAACTCTTTTGCTTATTCTACTAATTTATCCTTTATTTGATGTGTACAAGATCTTTTCCATCGACTTTTGGTTCACTATAGTAATTTTTCTGATAACACTTAAATTATCCCGCTTTCCACTCATCAGTCCTTGGAATTACTCGCTCAAAAGCCTTAGGAAAATCATTTAACCATGAGTGGTTGGAGAAGTATACGAGATATATAAAATATGAAAGGTAGAATAAAGACAAAGAACCACTTGTAACCTATCAAAATATATTCTTATTGAGTTATTTCTATCGAAATTTTTTTCTAGTTGTTTATCTATTTATTCTAAAGTGTACTTTCAAGTTTTCAAGTCAAAACGAGAATGGTAAAATTCATGCTAAATTCCATCTAGAAATGGCAGTCTATCTTTAACTAGAAAGATGATCAATTTTCGTAAAACTTGAGAAAACAAAAATATTAGATTGTAACTTGGGTTTGATTGTAAATTTTGAATTCTCTTCATAAGTAAAACTGATTGAATGGACGTAGTTCGAGAACTTTTTCCAAATCACTATAAAATCTTATGTAATTAAATCGGTTAGCGATTCCATGGTGGTGTAAGTGTAAAAAGCATAGCGGAAATAAAGCGGGAATATAATGGAGGTGAAAAGACTCATTAAACATAAAATTAAATATTTAAAGTTAAGTCATTCTCACATCATTTGTACAAGAAAGAGAAATATTATTCAATCTTAGATAACAAAACTGAAGAGTATCGTGATTTATGTAGATTAGATTTGGTGAAAACAATAGATTCTTATCTTATATTGAGCATTTATAGCTCAAAATTAAGCATTACACTAACTTTGCTGATTTGATTTCAAACTAAATCAGTCAAATCAATTTTTGTATATTAATATCGCTAAAGCAGGTGCTAACATGCCATGATTAGTGGGTATAACAAAAAAATAGTGATGCTTAAAGAAGATCTCTTATTTAAAATCGCCAAACTGAAATAACATAATAATAATAATAATAAATGCGTTATAGCGAGGACTCTACGGGGACTTAGCGAGGCTTTAAGTAGAAGTCACTTTTTTCATTCTCTTTTGATTTCTTTATTTTAATATGTTGTTTTTAAGATATTAGGGCCTTGTATCAATTTTAAGCAATGTTTTTTATGTCTTCACTAAGATAAGCATAAAGTTTATATTACAAAGATGAAAAGACACACTACAAAAACAATTGATGGACCGAGTCAATTAAAGCATGAGAAGGCAGAAGGTGTTAGCTAGTTTATCTCGATATTTTATCTATGTGATTAGAGAGGAGATGGTAGGATGGTGATAAGTTTTCAAATGAGTTTGATAGCTTGAAGTAAAAAATGATGAATGAATTATGTGAAAGGAAGGAATAATAAAGTGCAACTGAATTGGAATCGGAGGCTAGAAGGCAGAGTTAGTAAATAGGGAAACAAAGTGGAATAAGCTAAACAACAAGCCAACACTGAGTGGTCCAAACTAGTCGGTAGCAAAATGTTTGGACATGCAATCTAATTAAGTTAAGGTTTAATGATAATTTTGGGAGGAGGAAGCCATTAATGCAGACGAGGTCTATTTTAGGAGTTGTGGAATGGTGAATGAGATGTCCTATCAACTCCTACAACTCGCAGTAACCCTAATCCCGAAATAGGTCGTGGATCCATTCCTTAATGACTTTAACCACTCATTTAAGTTGTTTAAAACCTGTTAATCCTTTAAATATCCATATCTCTTGAAGGATAAGGTTGTTTGCTTAATGTAACCGCTCTATGGGAAGGGAAGGACCCAATAGAAGTAATTTCAAGTCTAAGTTCATTTCTAGTCAAAAGTTATGGATGAAACAATTATAACCATGGGTGAAATGATCATAGAAATATTCGATAAAAATCATAGAACTATAAAAATCAACCGTATATCCATTACCCAAAATTATAGAACCATACGAACTCCTATGAAAATAATATAAATATTCTACGATCCTTCGATACATAGAATATGGGTCGTTGCATTTTCCTTCCTTTAGGAACTTCGTTCCCGAAATTCCTAAACAAGTTAACAAGGTCACCTCACATGCGTACCGACCATATTTAAGTCCAAAAAATCATCATAGTCAAATATGCATACAAAAAAACAAATTAGTAGAAAGAAAATTTGAACCTATTCTAGCATGGAGGATACTACATGGGGTTATATAGATGACATCATAAGTGAAAACAAGAGCTATAAACTAAAAATCTTACTAAACGAAGATTTCTATATATGCCATCTTCATACTCTCCCCGGTCTCCTAAGTGTAACTATCCTCATTTTCACTCCATTGGATCTTTACAAGCTTTATTACCTTTGTCCTAATTTGTTTCGTATCATGCTCGATGACACAAATGGGCTTATGGATTTTTGACGTCTATGATTTCACCTCTATATCATCCAACTGATCCAATGTGATGTTTACATGTAAGTTGTGCATAGGCTTCCTTAAGTAAGAAACACGGAATACCTTATGCACTCTAACCATCTACTGAGGTAAGTTAACTGTATAAGCTAAGTTCAAAATTCGTTCGAGAATCCAAAAGAACCAACAAACCTTGATGCCAACTTCCCTTTCCTACCAAACTGAATCACATTCCCCAAGGGAGAATATTAACAAAAACCAAGTTGATAATAGAGAATTCCAAACCTTTGCATCTTTCTTGGCATAGCTTTTCAATTTGTCTTAAGCAACTTCCATCCACTATCGAGCAAATTCAATCTTATTTGAGGACTTGACCATACCTGGTCCAAGTATCAGTTTTTCTCCCGGTTCCTACTAACATGAAGGAGTGTTGCACATATAAATCTTTGTAAAGGTGTACTATAGTGACAATTGTTGTTGTATGTGAATTCAATGAGATGTAGTGATCATCCCGCAGACCATCAAAAATAAGAATGCAAGGCCATAAAAAATATTCCAATATATGATTTGCTCTTAAGTGTGGCCATCAGTTTGAGGGTGATAAGCCATATTGAGGTGTAGCTCAAACCCTAAGGCTTTCGGTCAGCTTTTCCATAATCCGTCAGTAAACTAAGAGTCTTGGTTTCTCACAATAGTCTTTGGTACTCTATGGAATCGCACTATCCACTTCACATACAGGTCGACTAACTTCATTGTTGTTCTACTCGACTTAATGGGTATTAATCTGGCGCTCATAGCCGATCATTCCATGATGACCCAAATGTTATCGTACCCCGCTCGAGTCTTTGGCAGACCATCAATGAAATCCATTGACGCTTTTCCAATTTCCACTTGGTAACTTCTAATGATTGTAAAAAACCACTAGGCTTCTTCTGCTCAAATTTGACTCACCAACAATTCAAGCACTGGGAGATAAATGTCCCAACGTCTTTCTTTAGACTCACTAACAATTCATGCACTGGGAGATAAATGTCCCAACATCTTTCTTTATTCCTTCCTAAAAATAGGTTGGCATCATATCTTAGTACATCTTACTACCACTAGGATATATGATCAATATATATTGATGAAGATATCGAAGAATTTCGTTTCTTTATCCATCCACATCAGGAACAAACAACCTTTCATTCTTATGGAGCCAAGCATCATAGTAGAATACGTGCATCTCCTTATCTCCACACACTACTCCATTTTACACTTTGGTGATGATGATCACGCCTTTGGATAAAACAAATCCATTCAATTAGAGTAGGTCAGGTTTTCAAGCATGCCAACATTTAATGGCTTCAACTCACATTTTAGATCGAGAATCAAAATGATGATATACTCGAGTTGCTTTTACTCCAGGAACATAGCTACCAAACTGGAATGTCACCTACTCGAAGCATCAACAACAACATTACCTTTATTGGATGTCTATGCAATGTAGAAATCATAGGAGGCTGGAAGCTCTAGCCAAGATATTTCCACGAGATGGGTACTCAAACGATTAATGGTCGTTAAATGAATCGAACAACTCTCCTAAAACATAATGTCTTCCTACCTTCAATGAAAATACAAGCACTTCCATTTCTAAATCATAGGTAGGTACCTTTTCTTATGAGGTTTTAGTGTCGATTAACACATGTGACAACTCTACACTTCTGCATTAATACAGAAGCCAGTACAACACTACAAGCATCTATGTATTTTGTCATCTCTCTGTTTCAACAAGGAATGACTATTACTAGTGTGCCCATCAACTTCTCTTTCAAACTTACAAATGCATGTTCATATCTCGCATCCCAATAAAGGTCTAATTTTTCTTCATCAATTGAGTCAACGGTGTCACTATTTTGAAGAAATTTTGGAAGAACCTTCTATGCTATCCTGTTGATCCTAAGAAACTTCTTACATTTGTAGCACTCTTAGGTGTAGTCCAATCTTGAATTGGGGGACCTTTGCGGGATCTACTGCAATATCATGCTCACACACAACATGACTCAAGAACCTCACTTCTCTCCTTTAGAGCTGGCACTCAGTAAACTTAGCCTTCAATCGATGTCCTTCCAATACCTCAAGCAAAATCCTCAAACGTGTCTTATGATCCTCCTCCATCCATGAGCAGACAAAAATACCATCGAGGAACATAAGATTAAAATTATTAAGCTAATATCTGAAGACATGGTTCATAGATCCATAAAGTAGGCTAATGCTTTGGTTAACCCGAACGACATGATCAACCACCTATAGAAATAAATGTCATCTGAAATGCCGTAATCAATACAATTTCTTTTTCCACTCGCAACTAATGAAATCCCTTTACGAGCTCTAACTGAGAACGAAATCTTTGCACCTTGTAGCTGATCAAATAAGTCATATATATATATATATATATATATATATATATATATATATGGAATAGGATACTTGTTCTTCCTCGTCACTTTGTTCTGACTACGGTAATTAACACACAACATAAGCGAACCATCTACCTTTATGGTGAATGTAACATTTGCTCCCCACTCAGATATACATCTACGAATGAACCCTTTTCGCATAAGGTCATTAAATTTCACCTCAAGTTGTATATGTTCCTTAAGTGTCATCCTCCTAAGAGGCATAATTATGGGTTAGGCATCCTTCATCAAGTCAATACAAAACTCTGTCTCTCCATGTGGTAAAAGCTCAATCACGAAGATGTCTGGATACTACAAAGCAATAGGTACACTCAACAACGTAGAACATCAAGCAAATATAGAAAGCTGTCATCACTTCATCGCCAAATAGGAAGCCCAACCGTACCCTCTACCCATCATCGCCCCTTATAGTCATTGAAGACCCCTCAAAATCAACCACCACTTTGTATTTCTGAAGCCAATCAATTCTCAGAAATACTAGACCCAACAAAGCCCAAAACAAAGTAATCACAATTAAAAGTGCAACCATGACTCAAGAAGACCAACCTGCAAAAATCATGCAAATGTTAGTGGAGCCACTAGTAAGGTTAGTCGCAATCAATGGTCGATCAACTATTTTGGGTATTAATCCTAACTTATATGTCAGGTCACTAGATATGAAGGAATAGAAAGCCGTAATACCAAGTAAAAGTTGAATAGAAAAATCATAAAATGAATGCATACCTTAAATAACGATGCCCTTTCCTTTCTCTATCGTTGATGGGGAATTCAAAGAAGTCGAAACAATAGTGATAACATATACATTCACTAGCTGCTTCTCCCTTTGGTTTCCAAACAATCTTTCTAGAGGTGTCCTTTTTATTACATTAAGGCACATTCTTCCCCCGGATACGCAGTTTCAACTGAATGGACCCTCTTCCCATAGTTGTAACAGATCAATTCAAACTTATTGTAACACCCCAAAATTTAATACACTATAATTGGATAAAGATAATAAAATGGGTATTACTTAATTAAATGTTTAGATTAAGTAAAATCAACTTTACCGTTTGTTCGTCTCAGAATTTTGGTTCAAATAGACCCCATGTTTGCATAAATCAGATAACATATGAAGAAGATATAAGCTTTCAAATATTAAACAACAATTTTAAATTCAAACAGAAAAATAATACATATCACAGGTCATGGAATGACTCATACCGACCTAGTTTGACCTATGGGTCAACCCATATCAAGAGGGGTCGACCTAGTGACATATAGGCTCGATTCTGAGTTCTGAACCTGGACTGCTTTTATTTCTATGCTTGTCCCCTGACTCAGCATTACGTGTATGACTAGATTTGAAAACCTAATATTTAACGGTGGTGAATTTTCCTAGGTAGTCTATATAAAGGATTGTAGCCTCATCGTTCTCTACACACAAAACCATTCTTCCTCCTTCTTCCTCCACATCTTATTCTGAAAATAAAATATGTACATGGAGATACTAAGGTACTGCCCAAATGTAAGTTAGCAAGGACAATTCGAACAGCTCAACAACAACAACAAAAAATAAAAAGTGGACTTTTTCTATAATGGCACATACATAAAAAAAGAGATACCTTCTTCTTCTCTGATCCTATCGTTGTGAGTTTCATGTCATTCTTAGATCCGATTATTTAAAAAGATTTTGGACAATGAATAGTTTTGGTTTTGAAATAAATGGTACCTATAAGTTAATTCTTATATATGTTATTTTACTGTTAATTCAATTTTAAAGTTAGTACATGTTCTTTTATTCAGATCTACAGTTAATTTTTGTTCATGTATGCTTCTATCTCCCTTATTCCTATTCTATCTTTTACATATTTATAATCTTTTTACATGCCTTTTTATTTCGTCTGAGATCTGTTTTCTCCGTTTTTTCTTTTTATTTTTACGCTGAACCTAGGCTACTCAAAGCCTAGGTTGTTACCGTTGATTGCGTATAAAGGACATAAATTGGAATAATTGGATAACGACATTAAAACGGAGAAAATTGGGCATATTGTAAATTGGGAACCATTGACTGTAAATTTGGGTTATTACATTAAAGGAAGGTTATGTGACATGTTAATCTATTAGATTGGACTTATGTAAGATTAAGTATAACATGTAAGAATATATGAGTACCAGATGTATAAGCTAAGTATAATGAATTACTGTAAGTCTAATTGTACATCTGGGCAGGTGATTATTTGGGAAGTGAGTTGTACACCAATAACATTTAGGATAAATGTCATTTTACAACCAGACTTATTAATGAACTTAAACCTGCTAAGTTACACATGTTAATTAATAAGCTAAAGAGGTTCCAAGTCTAGTATTTTGTATCAAGTTTTTGGGACTCTTAAATAGGTACACGGGGGAACAAGCCTAGAGAGTGGCTTGTGTCAAGTTGTGTGGAATCGATATCAGCCAGTATCCCTGTTGGTATTTCGATAGGGGCCCTGCACTAGGTAGGGCCAGGGCACGCTTTACTGAACTAGATTATAAGAGGTTCAAGGTTTGGGGGTGTGTACGGGAGCATTCTGGCGGTCTCGTGAACGTGCATGGGCCCGATTACAGGAAACTAAGACGTTGTAACACCTACGAATAGGTCTGTGTTCTATGAGTTGCTAGGTTAGGGACTGATCCACCATACTATTGGGGCTAACATAGGATATTCGGGTAATAGGGAGCCGATCGCATGGGTAGTAATTAGGGTAACACCTAGTCCTGCTAATACTAGTAATTGGTGTAGTAACTTGATTCTTGGGATATGAATGTGAAGTTTAATCTACCTTTATCTTGTTTTAATATCTCGTTTACCTCGCACTTATATTCATGTTTAACTATACTTTCTCATCTAGTATTATTTATCTTTCCTGACACATTTTCGTATGCTTATGCTAAAAAATATTGGAACTTGGTAGACTTTATGTCTGACCCTTTTTGTTTTCCTTCACTCTCTTCCTTCCCCCCTCTGGTTCTCATAGTGGGAGTGGTCAGTAGTTGAGGTTGTGATTCTGCTTGGACTTGGATATCTCTCCTTTTTCATGTACTTTCTTCCATTTATTCATCTATGTTATTTGTAATGATACTTAAGGGATATAATTTTGGTTTTTGTACTCTAATATTACTGAGACAGATGATTTTATTAGAGACTTTTTGGTATTTGAAAAAAAATGTTGTAACAGGTTTGGAATGACGTTTTCTTTTATCAATAAAAGCTCAAGTTTTTCCGCTGCATATTTATATCTATCTTGTGAATTTAGTTGTTTTTTTACCTAGTGCTCTTCACGAAACTTAATGCATTCTCAAAGAGCGACATTAACGGACGTGAGTTGTCACATTTGGTATTAGAGCCTAAGGTTACAAGATCAGAGAAAGAGTTTTGAAAAAGCGTTTTCAAAATAAAATGATTTTCAAATAAAAACCAATTTTTGAAAACATATCCCTTCAAGTCATTTACAATATTCCTTCGATTCTCCTTTTGAATTCTTGTTTCATCCTTTTTCAACATGTCTAGGGCTCCTAACTTTCCTGAGGGCTTTCCCATTCCTACATGTTTTCGTAGATATGTAGAAGCTACGACGCCTGTTGAAGTACAAGAGAATGTCCCTACCCCAGCTACAGCCGTAATAGCACCTCTTCCTCCTCCCGTATTCAACTTTTCTAATCTTTGTAAAGACTTCTGCGTATTGGGAGGCAAACCTTTTTGTGGTACTGCAAGTTTTATATAAGCGCACAATTTGCTAAAAGAAATAGAGAATGTATTCAACTTATTTGAGCTCAATGATAAGAGGAAATCCAGTTGGCCGTTTGGAAATTCAAGGATGAAGCTTCTTACTGGTCGAAAATAGTTCAAGTCAGACCATAAGTAGCTACTTGGCATAATTTTAAGGTTTATTTGAGGCGAGATTCTTATCACAAGCAGAAGAAGGAATGCAAGTGGAGAGATTTCTAAATCTGAAACAAGGGATCATGGATATAAAGGAGTATGTCAACACTTTTAATCAACTAGCAAGATTTGGATTCGATTTAGTAAACACTCCTCACAAAAATCCTTGAGGTTCACTAAGGGATTGAACCAACCGCTTCAAGACTAGTGGGAGCAACCTTCGAAAGACTAGTTGGCATGGCATTGATGCACGAGGATGGAAAAGAAGGGACGAAAGAGTTTAAGGCTGAAGAAGAGAAACCCAAGGTGAGAAAAAGAAATGGTGGCCCAAGAAAAAAAAACAGCTAAGAAAGGAGGAAAGCTCAATAAAGCTCAGATCGAGACAGAAGTGAAATGTCATGGGTGTGGTGCTTTAGGACACTTTGTGAAAGATTACAAAAAGACAAAGAATACTTTTTTTTGTGGCCAAGTTGGACATTTAAGGGATAGTGTCCTAAAATACAAGGACCGAAGGCTGGATCGTCTGGAGGACAAGTTAACGATTTAGAGGCTGGTGAACTGGATCGGGGTAGGAAAGTTGCAGTAAAAGGTTTGATTTCTCTTTTAGACTATCCTATTAGAACTCTTTTCGATTTCAGTGCTTCTTATTCATTCAATATCCAACTCTATAGTAGAAAATCTGCACCTAGATACTAGTATTGTTTCTGATCCCGTTACAGTCTCAAACCCTATGGGAGGAATGACTCATTTGTCCATGATGTGTAGGGGTTTGAGGATTTCTGTTTTAGGCATTGAATTTGAATGTGATGCATATGTTTAGGCTTTATGGGCTACAAATTAATTGTAATGGATTGGCTAGCCATGTATGGTGCCATTCTTGATTGTGAAAAGAGAGTAGTTAGAATTCTCACTTGCCATGGTAGAACTCTCGAAATTTCTTTTGACCCACGAGGGTCGGTGATGCTTAGTTTCCTATATTCTCTCGATGCTTCCGTTGATGATCTTTGATCAGTACCCATAGTTAGCAGGTTTCCAGACGTGTTCGATGAGGTTAGGGAGTTAACTCCAAGGCATGAAATATACTTCCGAATTTACTTGGTGGAAAATTCAAAACCTATCACATTGCCAGTGTGCCACATGGCTCCTAAGGAGAGTAGGGGGCTCAGCAAACAAGTGGGTGAGTTATTGGAAAAAGGATTCGTTAGGCGGAGCAAATCCGAGTGGGGATCTCCAGTCGTCTTTGCAACTAAGGTAGATGGCTTTGTTCATCTATGTACGGACTACAAAGAATTGAACAAACTCACCAAGAAGAACATGCACCCACTTCCGAGGATTGATGACTTGTTTAACCAACTAGTAGGCGCTTCAGTTTTCTTACAGTTGGATCTAGCCATGGGATTTCATCAGCTTAGAGTGGTAGATGATAGTATCGACAAGACGACGTTCAAAACTCCGGATGGTCCTTTATGTGGTTGGTTGGTCATGCCTTTTGGGATGACCAATGCACCCACATACTTTGTGGACTTAATGAGTCAAGTGTTTAGGGAGTATCTGAACAAGTTCATGGTGGTGTCCGTGGATGACATTCTGATCTTCTCAAGGAATGGAGAAGAGCATGACCAACACTTAGAGGAGGTTCTAAGTACACTTAGAGCACATCAACTTAAAGAAGAATTATCTAAATGCCATTTCTGGAGGAAGGAAGTAAGATTCCTAGGGCATGTAGTCTCCAAGGAAGGGATAGCGGTAGACCCCGCTAAGGTAGTAGCGGTTCAAGAATAGAAGGCCCCTAAGAATGTGATGGAGGTAAGAAGTTTCCTTGGATTGGCGGGCTATTATAGGAAGTTTAATTAAGACTTTGTGTGGATCTCAGCTCCGCTTACCCATTTGACAAAGAACTTGACTTTTTCTTGGAGCACTGACTGTTAGGATGCTTTTCAGAGGTTGATGAGGGCTCTGACAACAACCCATGTCCTAATCTTCCCGATAGGAGCAAGGTTTTTATAGTCTACACAGATGGTTGCGGCAAAGGATTAGGCGTCGCATTGATGCAAGAGGATATGGCGGTGTGCTATGGAAGTAGGCAACTAATGGTTCATGAGAAGAACTACCCCACCCATGACTTGGAGTTGGCTGCTATAGTGTTCGCACTTAAGTCTTGGCGACACTATCTACTTGGAGATAGATTTGAGCCATATATGGATCACAAGTCGCTCAAATATTTGTTCTCACAAAAGGATGTCAACTTGAGGCAGCAATGGTGGATGGAGTTCCTAGCGTCCTACGACTTTTGATATAGCCTATACCCTAGGCAAGTGTAATGTTGTGGCAGATGCATTAAGTAGGAAAATGATGACCTTGAGTCCTCTATTCGGAGAAAGGAAGAGCTTAGAGTACATATCGACCTTTGATTTTAAGCCATCTACGGATTTCACAATTGGTTTGTTGGCATGATTGGAGGTGCGACCTACTTTCATGGACCGAATTGGATCTATGCAGCAAGAGGACCAGTAGTTGAAGGACATCTTGGATAGACTTGGTAAAGGAGAAACTTTCATTCACCTAGCTAGATATACTGTGGACGAAAAAGGGTGGCTAAGACAAGTTGGAAGGCTGTATGTCCCTAGAGTTAGGGAATTGCCGAGAGCAGTGCTTAAGGAAGCTCATCACTCTCGGATGACTATCCATCCAGGAGGTGACAAAATGTACCGAGACATGAAGCGTGTTTTCCATTGAACTAGCATGAAGAAAGATGTAGTAGAATTCATGGCCCGATGTTTGACTTGTCAGCAAGTCAAGGCTGAACAAAAGAAACCCGGTGGATTACTTTGGCCGTTGGATATCCCGCAATGGAAATAGGAGAGGGTCTCTATGGATTTCATTGATGGACTGCCCCGATCACGGAAAGGCGACACAAGCATTTGCATGATAGTGGATAGGCTTACTAAGAGTGCTTAGTTTATCCCAGTCATGAGCAAGAGGATGACAACTTGGCTAGCTTCAATATACCATAAGGAGATCGTCCAACTACATGGGGTACCTTCAAGCATAGTAAGTGACTATGACCCCATATTTACTAGTGAATTTTGGAGGAGCTTGCAAGAAGCCCTAGGTACACAGTTAAGACTTAACACAACTTATACCCTCAAACTGATGGACAAACTGAGAGGGTTAGTATAGTTCTTGAGGATCTATAAAGACTGTGTATACTAGATTTCAGAGGGACCTAGGAGGAGCATCTCCCATTGGTTGAGTTTGCATATAATAATAGTCATCAGTCAAGGATAGGGATGGCACCCTGTGAAGCATAATATTGATGACCTTGTATATCACTGGCGTGTTGGTAGGAGTATATGGATAGATTTCTACTAGGGCCAGATATGGTGAGAGAGACTTCAGAAAAGATAGACCTCATTCGAAGAAGGATGAAAGCTGCATAAGACAGACAAAAGTCATATGCCGATAAGAGAAGGACTGACTTGGAATTCAAAGTAGGAGATATGGTCTTCATCAAAGTATCGCCTTTAAGGAATGTGGTTCGATTTGGCTTAGTAGGGAAATTGGCACCAAGGTTCATAGGACCATTTCCCATTGCAGAGAGGATAAGCCAAATGGCCTACAGAGTTAGACTATCGGAGAGACTGGCAGGAGTTCATGATGTATTCCACGTTTCCCATTTGAGGAAATGTCTGCATGATTTAGCGGAGGTAGTGGAGCCAGGTACCCTTGAAGATGTTGAAGTCGAGAAAGATGCATCAGTTCGAAGAGTTCCTACTTGTGTTCTTAAGACAGAAGTCAGGAAGCTACACAACAAAGAGATAGAGTTGGTAAAGGTGCAATGGTATGAAGAGCGAGACAATGCGACATGGGAATCAGAGGAAAAGATTCGTGCTTCTCACCCTTTTCTCTTTGAGAGTACGTTTTAAAATTTCCTTTTCTAGCTTTTGAATTTAAAATCATTTATCTCTATCAACTGAATCATCGGTCTTTTATATGGAAACCTATATTTCGAACCATGTGTCTAAGACATGTTATGTTATATGATTGCAAGTGGTTGCTAGTGGATGCCCGTGGATGCATATACACACACATTAGGCACTAGATCAGCTCAAACATTTACATATTGCATATGGATGTATGTGCATTTTATTTTTCAATGGATGGAAAATGGTTGGATTATCGTATGGATGTGCATACATACAGAACTTATATGTATTATTAGGGTTATTTGCATACATGTTGGATACATGGCACATACATACATTGCATTAAGGAGGTCAACAGAATCAGTCGACCGCCTGATTTTTGCATTAGCTTAAGGACATACACACAACACTCTTTATATATGTTCATATCAAGCATTAGAAATCTTAAGGACAATGGATGCATGTTGATGATGGTTAAGTAGATGGGTGTAGGATTAAATAGTAACATTTTTCTTAACTTAGAGATTTCGGTGACGAAATCCTTTAAGGAGAGAAGAATGTAACACCCCAAAATTTAATACATTATAATTGGATAAAGATAATAAAATGGGTATTACTTAATTAAATGTTCAAATTTAAGTAAAATCGACTTTACCGTTGTGTTTGTCTCAAAATTCCGGTTCAAATAGACTCCAAGTTTGCTTAAATCAGATAACATATGAAGAAGATATAAGCTTTCAAAGATTAAACAACAATTTGAAATTCAAACTGGAAAAAATCGTAGGTCATGAAACGACCCATACCGACCTGGGTCGACCAATGGGTCAACCCATGTCAAGAGGGGTCGACCCATGGGTTGACCCATTAGGTAGGGGTTGAGCCAGTGACATGCAGGCTCGATTCTGAGTTTTGTACCTGGACTGTTTTTATTTCTAGATTCGTCCGCTCACTCAACATTACGTGTATGGCTAGATTTGAAAACCTAATATCTAACGGCAGTGGATTGTCCTAGGCAGTCTATATAAAGGCTAGTAGCCTCATTATTCTCCACATACAAAACCATTTTCCTTCTTCCTCCAAATCTTATTTTGAAGATAACATATATTCATGGAGATACTGAGGTACTACCAAATATAAGTTAGCAAGGACAATTCAGACTACTCAACAACAACAAAAGATAAAAGTGGACATTTTCTACAACGGCATATATGTTAACCCTGTTAATATAATGCAATTCCAGGGTTGAGCACCATGAGTTTGACGGATCGTCTAACACCGGTGGAGCGTCATGGGTTGAACTGTGTGGCTCGAACACCACGGATCGAACACCATGGCTCAAGCACCACGAGTCAAACACTGTGGCTCGGGCACCTACGCCAGCTCGGGTCGGTTAAGCACGTCATCATGATGAGTTTAGTAGAGCACCGCAAATTCAAGGACGTTCACATGAAAATGCATACATGCTTGTCACAAGAAATATGGCCATCCTTCATGTTTATAACGCAAGTGCAAAATGGATCAGTGACACATATATATTGAACAAGTTGCATTGGCTAAGGAAGAAGCCACATCAGTGTAAGAATATATAAAGCAGCTGAGGACAATGGACTGCAAAGAATCCATAGTATGAACCATGCTAGCCAATATGAATACTGCAATTCAACAATATAACATGAATTGGTCATAAGTGTGTACAAGCTTATGATGGCACTTTGGTAATATCATGGAAGACAACAAACTTAAACAATGTTTAAGTTATGTTCATGCATAAAACTGTTCAGTTATGCACCGGTGAAACCTATAATACGGTGACACGTGGCACCATGCAAAGCAAATGCCACGTGAGACATGTATTAACGGATGGTGTTGCATGGGGCTCAAATGACTTACTTGTATATTCAACGTTATAATAAAGTAACAGAACATACACGTGATTCCATGGCTTCGGTTATGCAACATAATGCGGTCGGTTCCCATATAACAACACATATAGAAATACGCATCGTGTTTGAGCACCATGCTCGAGCAACATATTCGAGCACCATGCTCGAGTTCACGGGTCAAACAGTCCAATTCAACAATAGATCGAGCAACTCTCACATGAGCTCGATCTATCCACTCAATTGGACGGGTCAAGCAAGGCGAAGAAGTGGTGGTCGTGCAAGCTTCTTCAGATATGGTCGAGCACTATCCAGTCCAGAATCACGTCACGTGGTCATGCATAACATGTGTGAAGGGTCGAGCATCCATGCTCGAGCACCACTTTGTGTACGGGTCGTGCACCACCTTGATATAAGTGGTCGAGTAGCCTTGAGTGGTCGAGCATATAAAAATATGAATATGCAGGTTTATTCTTAAGAGGATGGATGACATTCTCGTAAATATTGGTCCCTTTTTGGAAAAGTAGCATACAAAAGAAATAATGTAGTGGCACGAATGTAATTACTATTCCCATTTTTGAATAGTACCAGTACATATTTAAGCGAAGAAACAAAGCATATGTGATGGAAGAGAGGTCGGTCATGTGTCCACTGAAAGCTCGCTCACACTTCTGAATAGAGGTGGCTCACACATTTATTTAGAGGGGTTGATCATGCAATACCTGGTTGCACATTACTTTTGGACGCGAACAACAGCTGGGTACAACAATAAAGAGAATACCGCCAGCTGTCTCACATGGTCCTGTGCACCTTATTTACAACTTCGCCACTCCATACCAATTCCACTTATAAATGTCCCCTTTCATATCCATTTGGGGGGCCGATCTAAGCCACCCCG
Organism: Allium sativum; assembly: GCA_030737875.1. NCBI lineage: Eukaryota > Viridiplantae > Streptophyta > Magnoliopsida > Asparagales > Amaryllidaceae > Allium > Allium sativum. The sequence continues at coordinate 557,912,797 of CM060919.1, read as the reverse complement.
AAGGGTTGTCATTTCGGTTTTTCACCATTCTCAAGCTTCCCAAACTCCATTAATGGCTTCCTAAGCTTACTCCTTCTTCCTCCAACATCAAGTGGATCTCATCTTCTCCAAACACCATTAATTCTCACTCTAATTCAATGCAAATGATCTCCAACTTCCATTGCTCCTCTTTAAAGCTCGGATCTAACACCGATCTCATGATGGAATCATGAGAGATCGTTTAAACATGAGATCTAATCCATTTCTTCTCGAATTCAAGTGAGATATAAAGCTAAAAGAGAGTAGAAAGTGGAGAATCATTGTAAAGAGAGAGAATAAGTGATATAAATGAGATGTATGAGATGTTTCTCTTTGTAAATTTCTCCATGATAATGAAATCTCCGCCAAAGTGGACGTAGATCTAATTTAGATCGAACCACTATAAAAATCCTAGTGTTTTACTTGCTTTTTTTGCGGTTGTGGCCTCTTTTTCTATTACTTTCCGTTTGGTGAAGTACGATTTTTGTACCTTTGATGTTTGGACCATTTTTGATTTATACATTTGGCACCCACCGTGGGGCCGCATTCGCAGTTCCTTCTCTCAAGCTTAAGAGCCTACCATTGAAGTTCCAAACCACCTTTTTCTCCAAAATCATGGCTAAATGTAAGAAAGCTACAAGCAAAACCGTTGGAGGAAACGATAATGTCGCTAACGAGACTACGCCACTTACTAACCATTTTGAAGTTGGCGAAAACTCGGTAAGTGGAGCCGGTGTGACTAAAAATGAGTTGAATGCGGCTATTGCCAAAATGAACCAACGAATGGATGCTTCTACTAAAGCTATGATGGAGAAACTTGACGCCATCCTCAATGCTCGACCAAATCTAGCCCCTCTGAAAGTCCATGTTAATCTCGAAGAAAATGGTAACTTGTCCGCTTCTGATCTTAACCGCAATGACAACATGGAAGATGATAATGAATGGTAGAGTGACAAAATGAAGCAAACATTGAAAACTTGAAGCCAAAATCTAAGAATCATTTCGAGATGAAAGCTCGAAGGGTTACCAGTCCCGTCATAAGGACACCTCTTCGTCGATAAAGAAAAGACCTAAGCTCTCTAACTAGGACCGCTTGCCAAGACAAACATTTTTGTAAAGAACTCAGCTTCGCGGAGCAGCATAACTTTGAAGAATACATCTCGAACATGATAGAACAAATCATGAAGAAGAATCAAGCTGGCAATGGCGATGAAAGAGAATGGAATTTCTCTCCTGACAGGACTCCGTTCACCAAACGAATCCTCGAAGCAGAGTGCCCAAAGAAGTTCAATCCTCCAACTTTGCCTCCGTACAATGGCCTTGTTGATCCTAACTACTTTCTGTTCAAATACGAATGGCATATGAGTGTGGCTAAGGCGACTGATGAGATGAAATGCACATACTCTCCTCTTTACTTAGAAGGTGCTGCGTCATTATGGTTCACAAAGCTACCATCTAAATCCATAGAATGGTTCTCTAACCTAACCAAAAAGTTCAAGAAGCAGTTCCGCTTGTATGCTACCAAAGCTAAGGGTGCTATAACGCTCTCAGAAATGAAACAGAAGCCAGGAGAAACTGCTAAAGCCTTTCTCAGTCAGTTCAATATTGCCTTGTCTGAAGTAAGGAACCCAGAGCCACGTATAGTCCTCATGGCTTTACTCGATGCTATAGACAAAACAAGCAAATTCGGGAGATGGATAAAGATGAAGGAACTGACTATGCTTGACAAGTTCTATAAGAAAGCAGAGGAGTACATGAGAGTGGACGATAATCCTGTACCTCTCAAATCATTGGTGGTAACCAACTTCTTGAAGCTCCCAAAAGTGCTTCTATTCAATGTAATCAACAAAAAACTCAGGGGCAGAAGAGAGCCAATGACGAGAACAACAACAAAGCTGATAAAAAGCTTCGTTTTCTTGACTCGCCTGAACTAACTCCCTTGAATGACACTCCTGAAAACATTTACCTTGCCACAAAGGATGCAGAAGATTACCCGGAGCCTCGGCCAATGAAAATGAATGACCATCTAACCAAATTTGGGAAATTCTGTCAGTTTCATAATCAGCCAGGCCACAATAACAATGAATGTAGGCATCTGAAATCATTAATTGAAGAACTGATTAGGAAGAACCGCCTGCAACAATATGTGAAGAATCCCCAAGAGGCAAATCCTTCTACAACTCCCCAGGGGAAAGAGGCATCAAATGACCAATCTGGTCCAAGCAACAGAGCTCCAGCTCAAACTAATCCAAGGTCGATAATCAACTGACGACCTTTGATGATGATCTAATGTCTATGGCTCAGAATGAGCGATTATCTTTGCCATTACTTTACTTCTTGCTATGTTCTACTTTCTTGTAAATAGTATGTAATGATTTACATGCATTGTGCCAAACAATAGCTTTATGAATGAAATCATATCTGCCTGTGTAAATCTCCTACTTGCAAAATTTACAAAATTTTCTAAAGACAATTTTCTCATTGTAGGTTGTCCTTCCTCAAATTCTGACCAAGTGAGGCAGTCCTAATATCATCAAATCGAATGCCAAGTGCTATAACCATTGATATGCATAATGCAAGGATGAGAAGAACCACTTTGAAAAGTGAATAGGAAAAGTCCTAATGAGTCAAAACGGCAAAGAGGGAAGCGAATAGCCACGGATCTGAAATCCCAAAGGTTGCGAGAATTCATTGCGTGAGATGAAGTATGGGAGTTCACTATAACTGAAACGAAGCGTGGGGTTCATGGTGCGAAGCAATGCAACCCTCCATGGTCGTGGGAATTCGTCGCGCGAAACAAAGCATGGAATTTACTATAAGTGAAACAAGGCATGGGAGTTCGTGGCGCGAAGCGATGCAACCCTCCAAGGTCGCGGGAATTCATTGTGCGAAACAAAGCACATGAGTTCACTATAAGTGTGACAAAGCATGGGATTTTGTGGCGAGAAGCGATGCAACCCTCCAAGGTTGCTTTAATTCGTTGCGCGAAACGATGTGTGGTAGTTCACTATAATTGAAACAAAGCATGTGAATTCGTGGCGCAAAGCGATGCAACCCTCTAAGGTCGCGGGAATTCGTTGCGCGAAACAAAGCACGGGAGTTCACTATAAGTGAAATAAAGCATGGGAGTTTGTGGCACGAAGCGATGTAACCCTCCAAGGTCGCGGGAATTCGTCGCATGAAACGAAGCGTGGGATTTCACTATGACTGAAACGAAGTATGGACGTTCGTGGCGCGAAGCGATGCAACCCTCCAAGGTCGCGGGAATTCGTTGCACGAAACGAAGTGCGGGAGTTCACTATAAGTGAAACGAAGCGTGGGAATTCATGGCGCAAAGCGATGCAACCCTCCAAGGTCGCGGGAATTCGTTGTGCAAAACGAAGCGCAGGAGTTCACTATAAGTGAAACAAAGCGTGGGAGTTCGTGGCGCGAAGCGATGCAACCCTCCAAGGTCGCGGGAATTCATTGCGCGAAACGAAGCGTAGGAGTTCACTATAAGTGAAACAAAGCATGGGAATTCGTAGCACGAAGCGATGCAACCCTCTAAGATCGCGGGAATTCGTTGCGTGAAATGAAGCGCGGGAGTTTACTATGAGTGAAATGAAGTGTGGGAGTTCGTAGCGTGAAGCGATGCAATTACATCTAAACCTCGCTGGAGTTCGCACTGCGAAACGATGCGACAATCAAAAACCATTTCCATAGAGAAAGAGACTTCTCCATAGAAGAGATCAACAACGTTCAATGAATTCTATCACAGCCTCTCAAAAACACAGGGAATCCAACAGAGTCTCTAATGACAGAAATGATCAACAAAGCAAACAAACATTCAGCAGTAGAAATTCTTCCAATGGAGACTAATTACGACCTCTTAAGAAGGGGCATGGATATCAAAGCTTCTCAAAGAGGAAGCAGAAAATGAACCACAGAAACGCATTTCCCAAATGATAAATGTCATGTACCATCATATAAGTCGTTAAAACAATGAGGTTTGAAATCCACAGTCAGCTTTAGTCGATTAGTTGATTTTAGTTGTTAATGCGAATTCAAATTAGAATATCATGTTTGTGTAAATAATATTCGATGAGTTATAAATCATTGAGTAAAACAAGTCCTGTGCAAACACTTTATTCAATTCAAAATAAAATTCGCTATAGTTCATTTTTTTAACTAATCCACTATCGATACAGATAGTTGTTGGTGAGTATAAGTCCAAAATCGTGCAATTGCTTGTTCTAATTACAAAATAGGTGATACAAAGCATATGAATTCAACGTATGATCTGCCATATCAAACAAATAGCTATAACTGGATCTCAATGCAAAATATATCAACAGCAATGTTCATTTCGAAGCCCTCATTTCTCACAAGCAAAAAATACAAGCTTCGAGGGGAAAATATAAACCCCGTTAATACAACGCAATTCCAGGGTCGATCACCATGAGCCTGACGGATCGTGTAACACCGGTCGAGCATCACGGGTCGAACACTGTGGCTAGAGCACCACGATTCGAACACTGTGGCTCGAGCACCACGGGTCGAACACTATGGCTCGAACACCTACTGTAATGGCGTGTTTTGTTAGCTGTCGAATAATTTATTTATTTAATTATTTATATATCGATTTGGCGATATCGATAACTTAAAGTAAAACGTTCGAACTTATAATTTATAATTATAATTAAAACGAACCTAAAACGTCGCGGCAGTTCGCAATTTGGCGATTTGAACTTCAACTGAATGTACATGATTCATTTTAAGCCGGATTTCTGTGAAACAAGAAACGTGTGGAGCTGGTGGAGTATATCTTTCTAGTGGAAGAGAAAAATCGGGATTTCGTCGTGTAGATTTTGATGTACGTCCAAATCAAATTTCAGAAAAAGTCGCTGTGGAATTACTTTATAATTTGCGACGCTTTATATACGTTATAAAAGGATTTTCAATGTAAATTGAATATCGATTCAATCTGGACTCGGAATAGCGAGTATATAATTATACTGGAGCTGTATGATATTCCTCGGCAAATATATACGATAATATAAATTTATTTATATTTAATTTAATAATATTTAAATATATTTATATATTTAAATGGGTCATCCAGAGCTTTAAAAATAGCCGGTTTTGCAAACGAAGTCGAAATTCGACGAAACTAATTTTGTTAGATCCGCAATGTCAAATAGTTGTTAGATTTCTAGTTTCGTGATTTTTAGCGTCACTGTGTGGCCGTACGGATTTTTAGAGTGAGAAACAGTCAGTATTTTGACAGTTAAAAATACGCTGTGTGAGCATACGGAGTCGGAATTCGACGAAACCAGTTTCGTTGGGACCGTAATGTCAAATCCTATCAGCTTGTCCGTTTTCATGATTTTTAGGCGTCGTATGTGTTCGTAGGGATTTTTAGAAGACTGAAACGAGAATAAAATAAATGTTGAAAATATCCTACCTAATTTCTTGGTCAATATAAAGGCCACGCTACCTCCTTTCTCATCCACATACCTCAACAACCCCAAACGCAATATAAAAGCAAGCCATCCTCAAAAATCCCAAAGGACAGCGAAAAAGAAAATCAAAGTAAAATCTAAAAATCCCAAATTTCATATGAGTGAGCTCCCTTGTGTTTCTCTTCGATCCCGTATGTGTATTTTTGGGTTCGACGCCTCTGTTGGTGTTGGGGTGTTCGAAGACGTGAGCTAGGGCTGGGGATTCAGGATGATTTGTTAATCGAATGGAATATTCGAGTTGAGATTTGTGTTGGGGGTATGAAGTGGGTTCGTCTGTGATGAATTTGGGGTACTCGATGAGGTTTCTGTCGATCAACCTGCTGCGTCGAAATCGAGAAGGCTGGTGCGAGTTCGAAACCGAGGGTACTGGCGAGAAGGGATTTTGATGCTGATTTAGATGGCGGGGGTTGCGATGGGAGCAGGTGGCCAAGAGAGCGGCGAAAGGAGGTCAAAGCGAGGTCAAACGTTGAGCTTGTGGTTGATTTACTGGAGCCGCGTATTAGATTTGGGAAGAAGGTCATACGGGTTGGTAAAACGTGATGAGGGCGGGTTTTAAGGGCTTAACCAAAAGTATAAGGGGGTTTAAGTTATTATTTAATCTAATGATGGATTAAAAAGGGTTTTTAAGGATCCAAGGTCAACTTGTGTTTCCTGAAAGTCACTGATTGGGGGTATTGGATATTGGAGTGCTCTTGAAGCTTTAGAGTTGAAGGATTGAGGGAGAAGAGTATTAACGAGAAGTAAGGGGTGGTTAATGGTTTTCGAAATCATTAATTTAGGTAGAGTGGGAAAACGGGCGTGATGGAAATGTTTTGAAACAAGATTTTTGAAGAACACTGGATGGAGTCGGGTCCTTTTAGCTTGAGGGAGGAGATATTGTTGGAAGTGGGTCTGGGTACCAACGCAGATGGGCCGGGTTCTTGTTCTCAGCGAAACAAGACCCGTTAGGATCATATGGACGACGACAACATGATGGAACTGACTGGAAGTCCATTGGAGCTCGTTACAATTTATGGCGAAATAAATTGTCCGTTGAAATCAAATAACGCAAACCGTTATTTAATGGCTAACGCGTCAATGTGAGTAAATCTCACTAACTCTGAACAGTTTATATTTTCATGTTGTATTTTTAGAACTGTTAAATATTGACTGTTTGACTGTGTGTTGACTGTTTGATTGAACTGCTAGTCAGTAGGTTGAATTTCTATATTGATTCTGTTTAACAGAATATATCATATGGAACTGAAAGTGATGATAATCATATTGTGTAACATCTGTGGATGCAGGGAGACAGGTTAGAGGAATCCGACTGGATTCCTCAACAGTTATTTTATTGTCTTTCATATATTGTTATATGATGTGATATAAAATCTGTGGGCGATTATATGTGCTTGGACGATATTGAACATCGTGATTTGATATGATTGAATACCATAACATACCGAAATGTTGATAAGGGGATTTTCAATGATTATATTGAAAATGAATCTTATTTATAAAATCGATAGGATTTTATAAAAGGAAAACATTTATTTAATTAGAAAATAAATAAATGAAAAAGGAAACATTTATTTAGAAAATAAATGAAATAAAATAGAAACATTTATTTAGAAAATAAATGAATTAGAATATAAAGGAATATTTATTTAGGAAATAAATAAAGGAACATTTATTTAGATTATAAATAAATGAAATAAAGGAATATTTATTTAGGGAATAAATAAAGGAACACTTGTTCGGAAAATAAATAGAATTATACAAGGATATATTTAAACACGTGCTTCGCACACAAGTATAACACGATATGGATTTTAAGGAGATATTAAATAGGAAATCTATTTTTAACAGATAAAGTAAGAAGATTTAATTTATAAATAATGTTTTATAAATTAAATAAAATATTTATTGTTTGATAAATGGAATATATAAGTTTGAACTTATATAGAGAAGTAGAAATTGTTTTTAACACCGATAAAGTAAATAAACGCTGTTAAAGGGAAATCCTTAGAAGGGGAGAAACGTTATTAAAAGGACATTTATAAAGTGAAGAACCGTTACTAAAAGTAAATCTTTATAAATGGATAAACGCTGTAAAAAGTAAATCTTTATAAATGGATAAACGTTGTAAAAAGGAAATCTTTTGAAATGAATAAACGTTATAAAAAGGAGTTAATCGAATTTAGTTATTCGAAATGAGTTATTCGAATTAGATATTTGAATAGAGTTAAACACATTAGAATTATTCGAATAGAGTTAAACACGTAAGAGTTAATTGAATATTAGTTATTCAATTTGAGTTAATCGAATTTAGTTATTCGAGAAGAGTTAAATCGAATTAGTTATTCGAAGGAGTTAATCAATTAAGTTATTCGAATTAGTTATTCGAAGGAGTAAATCAAATTAAGTTAATCGATTAGAGTTGAGTTAATCGATTTGGGTTAAGTTAAGTTATCGGGTTAAGTAATCGAGTTAAGATTTATCGAGTTAAGTAATCGAGTTGAGATAATCGAGTTAAGAAAATCAAGTTAAGTTATTCGATAAGAGTAAATCCGTTTAAGTTAATCGGATGTTAGTTATTCGATAAGAATTGACACATTTAAGAAAATCGAATATTTGTTATTCGATAAGAGTTAATGAAATAGAGCCAACCAAGAAGAGTTATTCGAATATTAGTTATTCGATAGGAGTTAATCGAACTAGAGTTTATCGAATATAAGTTATTAAAAAGGGAGAGTTAATCGAATAGAGATTTCTCGAAAGAGAGTTATACGTCGAATTCGATTATAGCGAATTCAGGAAAGTACTATTTACTTTCCAGGGTTTAAATCAAGATTTAGTTATTGATTTAGAAATTAGGTGTCTGTTAAATTATTCGAGTTAGGAAATAAATTTATAATTTAGGTTAGATATTTTAGGGGTAGGAATTATAACGTTATAGTTATAATCAAACGTTGTCATATAAGAAGTGGATTTGTAACCTGAATCCAAGAATTCGCGTAAACAGATGATTGTAAAAAGTGAATGATGAGCTTCATCTATTTCACAGTAAAGGACGTTGTTCAATTAAGGTCTGCGAGGTAATTATACCCCAACTTGATTGACTTCAGAATTGACAAAGGAATAGTTGTGGTTCGATCTAAAAGGTTGATTAGGAATAAAGTTAAGGAATAAGCGATAAATGGATTAAGCGAAACGATGTTTTATACAACGTTCATTGGAAATCCGTAAATGAGTTTTGGAAACGTTTTCCAAATATAGTCAGATATGTTTTCTAAACATAGAAAATGAAATGTTTTCATGATAAGAATTTAAGAAATAGAGTTAAGCAAATTCAGAAACTGACTGGAGAGGGTAAGTTGAACGGTTTTCTAAGTAACGATCTGATGTTGGTTTCGACCTTCCGGATTGATACTTAGAGAATTGTTCTCATACTAGTTACAGTTAGGGACTGATAGATGCGAAATAATAGTGATGTGAAAATAAGCTATGGAAATGTTTTCCAATGATTAATAACATATATTTTCTAAATACATGAAATAAGGAAATATGAACATATATATGTATATGATGATTGATCAATCGAATTTCCATTTGGAAATAAGATCGTTGTTTGTACACCGACATGTTTTCATTTGATAGTTGAATCACAGACTATCAAAGTTTTGACCCTATTTACGTTGTAAATATGGAGAGATCGGTTGGATTATTATCCGAAGAACCACTCCGTATTAGCATAAGCATTGCGAATCAAGTACGCTGAAGATAATTGAAGACGGAGTGAAGTGCAAGGGCTATTGTGAAAAGCCTAGGTAGGATGGATTCACTGAATAGTGCCTTTGGTTTATTCAGTCCCAGAACAACGTATATGGACGAGTGTCTGACAAAGTATTCTTAACGAATCATATATGTTGATCTCTTTAAACGTATTACGTTGGTGGCGGAGAAATTCGTTTCTCTTAGCTTTTATACCCGTGATGCCTTGAGAAATCGATAATGATTTGGCGGGTATGACGATGTGGCATTCAAAGTAATTGAAGAAATAATCTGTCAAAGTGATAAACGTGACCTCAAAACCTCACAACCGGAAAATAACAGAAGTTGGGCTAGGCAGCATGGCTAGTTGGGCCATACCTAAGCAGGGTGTATTATCACCATCTAGAGAATATTCAATTGTACTTCTTTATAATCTATTTCAATGCTGTCCCTTATCGGGAAGGATGGTTGCTGATCCCAACCATCGGTGATAATATATTCGTTGCACTCAAGCTAAATGAGTGGACGGTCATGTGTGGCCGGGTTGCAAGACGTTCTTGTTGAACCCTAGTGTATCTCCTCTAGAGTACACTGATCGGAAGGTGCTCCCATACCTTGTCTGTTGGAATCCAATCTCCAATAAGCGCTCACGGTTTATTTGTATACTATGTATGTGGAACGTGAGATGCAAGCGTTCTGCTAGATTGATATCTATTTGTATTTAGACATTATTATAATATCAGAAAGATATCCTTTATTTAACCAAGTGTTGGAGTTTTATTCACACCAGTCCCATGACTGACCCAGAGTTTATTTTGTTTGTTTTCCCTAAACTCTTGGGTGCCTAAATTTGTACGGGCAGTCAAGTAGTCGGGATTTTACAGATACACTTGGAGAGCTTGGAGCAGGAGGCTTCAGGATTATAGCTATTATTATTCCGCTGTGTTGTTAAGTGTTGTACTTTGAAATGGTATGTATATACGAGTACTGATTTGTATTTCAAAGTTATGTTATATTTTATTCGTTCCGCTGTGAGATTCGTGTTTACTCTGATGATGTAAGTTCTTCTTCTTCTTCTATTCTATTAGTTCTATCTTTTCTTCCTCACCCTCTACTTTCTTTCACTAACATCTCGGAATTTTCGACTCTCGAGGAGTCGAAAATTTCCAGTCGTTACACCTACGCCAGCTAGGGTCGGTCAAGCACGTCATCATGATGAGCTCAGTCGAGCACCCCAAATTCAAGGACGTTCACATGAAAAGGCATACATACTTGTTACAAGAAATATGGCCATCCTTTATGTTTAAAACGCAAGTGCAAAACGGATCAGTTACACATATATATTGAACAAGTTGCGTTAGCTAAGGAAGAATCCACGTCAGTGTAAGAATATATAAAGCAGTTGCGGATAGTGGACTGCAAAGATTCCATTGTATGAACCGTGCTAACCAATATAAAAATCGCGCAATTCAGCAATATAACATGAATTGGTCATAAGTGTGTACGAGCTTGTGATGGCATTTTGGTAATATCATGGAAGACAACAAGCTTAAAGAACGTTTAATTTATGTCCATGCGTAAAACTGTTCAGTTATGCACTGGTGAAACATATAATACGGTGACGCATGTTACCATGCAAAGCAAATGCCACGTGAGACATGTGTTAATGGATGGTGTTGCATGGGGCTCAAATGACTTACTTGTATATTTAATGTTATAATAAAGTAACAGAACATACACGTGATTCCATGGCTTTAGTTATGCAACATAATGGGGTCGTTCCCATATAACAACACGTACATAAACATGCAGCGTATTCGGGCATCATGCTCGAGCAACATGTTCGAGCACCATGCTCGAGTTCAACGGGTCAAACAATCCAATTCAACAAGAGATCGAGCAGCTCTCACATGAACTCGGTCGAGCCGCTCAATTGGACGGGTCGAGCAAGGCGAAGAAGTGGTGGTCGTGCAAGCTTCTTCAGATATGGTCGAGCACTGTCCAGTCCAAAATCACGTTTCGTGGCTGTGCATAACTAGTGTGAAGGGTCGAGCATCTGTTCTCGAGCACCACTTTGTGTACGGGTCGTGCACCACCTTGATATGAGTGGTCGAGCAGCCTTGAGTGGTCAAGCATATAGAAATATGAATATGCAGGTTTATTTTTTAAGAGGAAGGATGGAATTCTTGTAAATATTGATCCCCTTTTGGAACAGTAACATACAAAAGAAATAATGCAGTTGCACGATTGTAATTACTATTCCTATTTTTAAATAGTATCAGTATATATTTAAGCGAAGAAACAAAGCATATGTGATGGAAGAGAGGTCGGTTACGTGTCCACCAAAAGCTCACTCATACTTTTGAATAGAAGTCGCTCACACATTTATTTAGAGGGGTCGATCATGAAATACCTCGTCGCACATTACTTTTGGACGCGGACAACAGCTGGATACAGCTGTAAAGAGAATACCGCCAGCTGCCTCACATGGTCTCATGCACCTTATTTACAACTTCGCCACTCCATACCAATTTCACCTATAAATACCCCCTTTCACAACTATTTGGGGGACCGATCTAAGCCACCCCGAAGGGCTGTCATTTCGGTTTTTGACCATTCTCAAGCTTCCCAAACTCCATTAATGGCTTCCTAAGCTCACTCCTTCCTCCAACATCAAGTGGATCTCATCTTCTCCAAACACCATTAGTTCTTACTCCAATTCAATCCAAGTGATCTCCAACTGCCATTGCTCCTCTTTAAAGCTCGGATCTAACACCAATCTCATGATGGAATCAAGGGAGATCGTTTAAACATGAGATCTAATCCATTTCTTCTCGAATTCAAGTGAGATATAAAGCTAAATGAGAGTAGAAAGTGGAGAATCATTGTAAAGAGAGAGAATAAGTGATATAAATGAGATGTATGAGATGACGCTCTTTGTAAATTTCTCCATGATAATGAAATGGCCTCCAAAGTGGACGTAGATCTATTTTAGATCGAACCACTATAAAAATCCTAGTTATTTTATTTGCTTTTTTTTGTGATTTTGGCCTCTTTTTCTATTACTTTCCATTTGGTAAAGTACGATTTATGTATCTTTGGTGTTTGAACCATTTTTGTTTTAAACAATATAAAACAAAAAGAGATATCTTCTTCTCTAAGCCTATCGCTGTGAGTTTCATGTCATTTTTAGATCATAATTATTTAAAAAGGTTTTAGATAGTGAATAGTTTTGGATCTGAAATAAACAGTGCTATAAGTTAATTCTTATATATGTTCTTTTACTGGTAATTCAGTTTTATAGTTAATACATGTTCTTTTATTTATGTCCATAGTTAATTTATGTTCATGTATACTTCTATATTCCTTATCCCTATTCTGTGTTTTATTTATTACAGTCTTTTTACATTCCTTTTTATTTAGTCTGAGATCTGTTTTCTCGCTTTTCCCTTTTTTCGCATAACCTAGGCTACTCAAAGCCTAGGCTATTACCATTGGTTGCATTTAATGGACATAAATTGGAATAATTGGATAATGATATTAAAACGGAAAAAATTGGGAATATTGTAAATTGAGAACCTTTGACTGTAAATTTGGGTTATTACATTAAAGGAAGGTTATGTGACATGTTAATCTGTTGATTGGACTTAATGTAAGATTAAGTATAACATTTAAGAATATTGAGTACCAGATGTAAAAACTAAGTAAATTGAATGCTGTAAGTCTAATTGTACATCTGGGCAGGTGCTTGTTTGGGAAGGGGGTTGTACACCAATAACATTTAGGATAAATGTCATTTTACACCCAAGATTATTAACGAACTTAAACCTATTAAGTTACACATGTTAATTAATAAGCTAAAGAGGTCCCATGTCCAGTAGTTTGTATTAGATTTTCGGGACCCTTGAATCCTAGGTACACATGAGCACAAGCCTAGGGGGCAGCTTATGTCAAGTTGTGTGGAACCCAAATCATTCAGTATCCCTGTTGGTATCTCGGTAGGAGGCTCGCACTAGGTAGGGGACATGGCATGCCTTACTGAACTGGATTGTATGGGGTTCAAGGTTTGGGGGTGGGTACAGGTGCATTCCGGCGGGGTCATAAGTGTGCATGGGTCCGAATATGGGAAACTAAGATGTTGTAACACCAACGAATTGGTATGTGTTCTATAAGTTGCTGGGTTAGAGACTGATACACCTTACTACCGGGTTAACATACGATATTCGGGTAATAGGGAGTCGATCGCATGGGTATTAATTAGGGTAACACCTAATCCTGTTAATACTAGTAATTGGTGCCGTAACTTGATCCTTGGAATATGAATGAGAAGTTCAATATACCTTTATCTTGTTTTGATATCTCGTTTACCTCGCACTTATATTCATGTTTTACTGTACTTTCTCATATAGTATTATATTTCTATCTTGACACCATTTCATATGCTTATGCTAAAAAATACTGGAACTTGCCAAACTTTATGTCTGATCCTTTTTGTTTCCCTTCTCTCTTTTCCTTTCCCCCCTCTGGTTCTCGGAGTGGGAGTAGTCAGTAGTTGAGATTGTGATTCTACTTGGACTTGGATAGCTTTCCTTTTTCGTGTACTTTATTTCATTTATTCATCTATGTTATTTTTAATGACAATTAAGGGATATTTTCTTTGGTTTTTGTACTCTGATATTATTGAGACAGATGGTTTTATTAGATACTTTTTGGTATTTGAAAAATAAAACATTGCAGCTGGTTTGGAATGATGTTTTCTTTTATCAATAAAAGCTAAGTTTTTCTGCTGCATATTTATATGTCTCTTGTGATTTAGTTGTTGTTTACTTAGTGTGCTTTAGGAAACTTAATACATTCTCAAAGAGTGACATTATCGGACGTGGGGTGTCGCACTTATTCTTCTTTTTTTATCCATCTTTGGTTTGAGAATGTTTACTTTTATTGCCCCACTTGTCTCCCCCGCCTACTTGCAGCTTTGGATTTTCCTTTACAACAATAGCAGGAACAGTCTTCGACTTGGAGTACAAGTTCTCCCGATTCAAAGTTTTTCTCATGATAGACATGAAGGTCTAATCAATATGGTTATTGAGCTTTTCCTCAGTTAATCATCCAAGCCAGTAATGAACTTTTCATTCTTCTCTTTTGGGGTACCGATTAAAGACATCCCATATTTCGACAAAACGTCGAATTCAGCGACATACTTGGAGAAGGCCCTATATCCGTGCTTTAGCTCCCCAAATCTCCAAAATAAGTCCAACTTCTAGGCAGTCGAAGTATATCTCTCATTGAAATAAGCTTTGAACTAATTCCAAGTGATTTGGACCTTGCGGGTAGCAGCTTTGATAGTATTCCACCAGTTCATAGCCGTTTCCAGATGCTGGTCTGAAGCTATCCTCCTTTTCATTGCATCATTAAGCGCAAGGTCTCCAATGATTCACTCACAAGTTCAAGCCAATCTTAAACTTCCATGCTGACTCTATTCCATATAAAAGCTTACCATCTAGAGTGGTATAATATTTGTTAAGCTTAGTAGAGCCATCTTTGGGCACCTGCACCGGTGCATCTACTCAGTAACAATTGGAGCAGCTCCTTAAGCATTTCTCATCTTGCCCTTTGTAAAAGTAGTGAACATGGTCTAAATATAGAGATTACTAGCTTCTACGATATTTCTTTTCTCGAAGTTGAGTACTTAGCGGTATTCCTTGTTTAGTAGTTCATAATTCAATCTATAATAAAAACGATCAGTCTCCTCTCAAGAATATCCCACTTAATGGTGCTCAAGTGTGGTTCGACCTCATTTATAATTATATATAATATATATATATGTAGTTTTTAAGACCGAAATATATAAAAAATATGCGCTTATGTGTGATTATACCCCTCTCGAGGTATGCCCACTTAGGTTGAACAGCGCAACCTAAGGTTCGATACCAAATGTGACGACCACCCTACACTTTTGACACCAAAAGAATGCACTACAGTGGTGCTCGAATGATGTAAAGAGATCATCAAGGTTAAATAGAAGAAAAAATCAATCTAAAACCTGTCATATATCTCACAGTGCATTGATCAAAATATAATAATAATAATAATAATAATAATAATACAGAACTGGTGTAAAACAGGAAAGATAGTAAATAACAGATAATGAACCAAAAGCATCAGAGTGGTAGATCTGTATATAACACAAGTAGATAGGGTTATACAAGTGATAATAACTCAAACAAATAGTAAACAAAAAATAAAACTAAGCCCCATAGTAGTGAACAACGAAAGCAGTAGATTATGCATATGAAATACATTTGCTCGCCTCCTAAACAACTACCTTGCTCACCCCAATTTGCCTCTAACTTGATCAGTTAAGAGCACCCAGAGTAATAAGAATCAATGCTTAGAATTCCAGCTCAGGCAAAGTTTTGGTGTGAGCGATAGTAATCTCACCTACTAATATAAAATAATAAGATATGTATGAAGAATAATACTTATCGTGTCGTTGGATCTAAAAGGTTAGCACATATTATAATGTACCCTACTCCAAGATCATCATGCTTCAAAGTCTAAATAGGCATGTATGTGATAAGTGGTAGCAAACAAGAAAGAATAAATATCCATTACCCACCCTCACATTCACTCACTTACTGCATCAATTATATAGTACTTAATACTTTGGTCATCCAATCCATCAAAGCATTGGCAGGTTAGAACATTGCGACGACCGCACCACACCTTCTATACTAATCCATTATGTCAGGACGATATAGGACAACAGTCAAAGTAGATAATCATGAAACAGAACCTGTTATATATCTCACAGCGCATGGATAACATATAATAGTAAAATATAAAACATGATATAGTAGTGAAGCATAACAGAATAGAAGATCTCATTTCCATAAAACTATAAAATCTCAGGTGCAACACATATCAGTATGAATATCTGTATACAATATGCCTCATTACATCCCTCGGAGTCTCTCAACAAAACAACGAAAAAGTAACACGATAATATAAAATAATACGCCAACCTCTTTCTCGTCACCGTACAACATCAATGCCACTAAACCTAAAACCTGCTACTCAGTCTACCCATTGATCGCATCAATGGGTAGCCCAAGGCAATAAGAGGAGACACAAAACCTTAAGTAAGAAAATAGTTATAGTGGGTGATAAAATAATCATACATAATAATCTTATTATAATATGCTAAAAAACACATAATAGACATGTGTCAGAATAGGATTCTCAATCACTTTTCTCTTCAATGTCTTATGGTGATTGCCTACTCAGAGAAGTAGAAGAGGACATATACAAGCAATTATAGCATCCATAACAAGCAATAACCTAGTTATCATCGACTATAGCATCGAATGCATTGATATCGAATGACTGGCCGTTGCCATCCGTTAAGGGCTAATGGAAACCTCTGTTCTAGTCAGAATGCCATACGTCCCACGTACGTTTGCATCCTCGAGACAACTAGATCACTCCCTGAGCAATCCAAGGTACTTGATCTCTCAGATCCTTAAAAGTGTCCCCACGATACCCCCACTTTGAGACTGTTAGAACCTTTGAATATCAGCGATTCTTTAGCGCTTCTAATCTCCAAGCCATCCTCGATGACCTATTCTTTAGTTCGAATCTCACTCGAATCAATCCATTATCTATCGTGCTTAAGTCCCACTCGAGTCAATCTCTCGTCTCACGAGCTCAAGTCCCACTTGAGTCGATTCATCAGCTTACTACATCATTCCACGATCAGTTGTACCTCAATTTACTTCGTCCACTCTTGCCTTGAGTTCACGATTGATGAAATATCACCTCGTTGATAACTACTTCCATCCCATAGAAGCTTTCACAATCTAATTTCACCAACGAGCTCCAAATGTCCCCTACTTCCTACTGGTTCAGTATAGAAGCCTAACTCTTCCGATAATTTTCTCTATCGGTCCATTAACGAGTCGAGCGATCATATTTCAACCGATCCAATTCCAACCACAGTTATTCCATAATCTTCTTAGGATCAATCTTGCTATAGCCAAAATTTCGTATCCAAATGAGTAAAGGGCATGGACCTCCAGGAGGTCCATCTCCCATGGATCGGACCCTCAGGATATGGACTAAACCGATAGGAGCTCCATCCCGTATGGACTGGTACCAGTACATGGCCTTAGATTATTTTTGATTCAATTTTTATTGGTAGCTTTATTGAAGTCCGTCAACGCCACAAACCAAAAATCAAGTCAATCCATGTCGATTTGACGGATAGGTACCGGTCCATAGTCTATGGACTGGTAGCAATCCATGCACTTAATGAATTTTCAAGAGAAAATTCTTGGGTAACCCCTAGGCATCCTCCAGACCTCCCTCGCCAAGTTTCACCAAAATTCGATGAATTTTGATGGACCTTCATGAGATGGACCGGACCTACAAGAGATATATCCCCTAAGAACCGATATCGGTCTATGGCCTTAGCACAGTTTGCGATAAAATTTTCTAGGCATCATCCCAACCCCCTCCAGAGCTCCTTTACCAAGTTTCATCTGAATCCAATCATTTAAACCTTCTATTTGCTTTGTTTATCAATTCTAAACCTACAACACACAATTCTAAACGATCAAATAAATCAAAACCATACAATTCAACAAATAAAACAACAATTCACCTATTCCAATCATGATCAATCATACAACATGAATATGCATGAAATATAGCGTAAAAATCATGGATCTAGCACAATAGGGTCTAAATAGGCATTAGACATGATAAATTTAATGACTTACCAGTGTATATGATCAAATCAGATTTTATTTTAGGGTTTCTAATACTGAAATTAACATAGGCGATCAGATTATAGGCGATATTAACATAAACGATGTGAAATAGCCCTAATTTAAGATGCATTATCCGTAATATCCGTGTGAGAGATATCCACCACTGACTAAAACTTAGATTTTGTAAATTACTGATGAATTAAGGCCTACACAACAAAGTAACAGCATAGAAAACCTCTAATTCAATGGAAAATAGCGAGATCTATCTTCCCTGATGTCGATCTTGCTCTAGATTTTTATTTTGAATGAATTGATGAAGAATTAGGGATTAGATTGAACTGAAGAATCACACGCGTCCAACCTAATGTTTGAATGAAGAGAGTAACCTAATTCTCTTCCCGAAACCCCCATTTATAGATGCAAGTCATTATCCTAATAGGCTACAATACACTAATCATCCCACTAGTTACTAATAAGTCTGCCTAACGGAACCTGAACTTAAAACAATGATTTCACCCAAAATGTTGAGCCAAATCGTACATGTTACCACTCTATGGAATCAAAACTTACTATTTTGATCCAATGAGACTGATTTTAGCATTTGATTCAGTCTCTATAAAAAATTATAGCTAAAACAGTAAACTCAAAAGTAAAATGGTCACAAGTTAATTTAGTAAAAATCATGGACATGTCTCACATCCCCGTGAACAAATTATTAAATTTTGAGAATGATCCAACCACCAGGGAAATAAATATAATTAATTTACAATCCTCTGATATGTAAGATACGAGTCATTACATCTTCCCCTTTAGGAATTCCGCCCTCGAAATTTCAAGCAACCACGAGCAATCTTAATTGTTAACGATATTTTTTGTCAAAACATACAAAGGTTATTGAAGTGCAACCTTGAATCAGTGTCCTTTAGCTGATTTCACTATTTTTTAGGTGGCAAGACCTTTAGTCAGAAGATTAGTTACCATTATCTCAAGGGGTGAGTATCACGCTTGTGAGACTATGAAGTCGAGGACAACCTTAAAGAAAGGATTTTACTAGTTAAACGAAATTGAGACCTTATGCATAAATACCTTTAGATCCTGGATGAAATAATAAACATTGTGTTGAGAAGATATAGGCTAATGCCTCGCAACACTGGGATTTGTTTCCACGCTATTGCGCTTATTAACTTATGTGATACTTCCGCATCGAATCAGCATGGGTAGGCCTTGGATGCATCAATTATCAAGCCAAATGCTCACAGCAAGATCCTATCCGAGGTTGGGCTGCATTAGGCTTACTATGGAAGAGATAAGTCACGTATAAAAGTTTGAAGAGGAAAAGCCTTGGTTTTACTCAAGACGTTCCTTCTTACGAAAAAACCGTGATCAACTCTTTCATAAGAAAGATTAGTGTTAACTCCCTTTCTTATCACTATAGACACAATATGATTATCAAATCGAGAAATGCTTAAGTCCCGAACTTCTCCTCTTTATTATTTACTAATATAATACAAGAGTCGAAGAAATTCCCAATTCGATTGGGAAATCAGGGTTTACACCTGAGAGAAAGAGAGCAGAACTAAGAAACGAAAATTCAGACCCCAAAATGAGACTCCTGGGTCTTATTTATAGACAAATTGGGGCCCCTTTTGTTGTTGGGCCAACAGTAGCCCATGTCGGCCGCTTTTCCCTTTGGTTCCGAAAGTCCTGGCTCTCGACTGCCTTTTTTTCTTGGTTCCCAAGGCTTTGCTTATGACTTTTTGAGGTGCCAGTCCCCGTTCTCGGGAGGATTGTTTCGGTTTGATGAACTCCTTTTTGGTTGCATGTCCATCCACTTCATATTGATCCCAGATTTGTCAGTGCGAATGGCTCTCGGAAGGTTTTGGCTTCCGGATGTAGGCTTCCAGATGTGGACTTCCGGTCTTGCTATCAACACTTCGTGGAGCTTGCCTCTCTTCATGGTTCCAGCTTGCCTTTCGGTAGACTCCTGAAGTGTGTCCTAGCTTTCCGGATGATTATTTCTGGAGCTTTGTTAGTTACCTATCGGAGTAACCTCTCGGTGACCATCTAATGGGGGTCTTAGTGGTCGATTCCCGGATAATTTCTATATGTCTCGAACTCTGCATCTTTGATGCTTTCGTTTCCTTATGTATAAGTATTAAGCAAGTTAATACCGAAAGCCCTTTCGTCCTTTGGGTCTCGGTTGTAGGATCATTGGTCTTTTTCTTCATTGGCTTCCGGTCTTGGGTGACCTTCCGTTGTTGACTCATCGTGCCGGAACCACCCTGTCGGTATCCTTTCTTGTGTTGAGTTTTTGCTGGTGGAAGATTTCTTTCTACTAGTGGCGGTCTGCTACCCCTTCACCACCAGCCTGTTCTGGTGCTTTATTTTGGTAGTAACATCAGGCTCCCCCCTTAGTAAAGGGGTGTTTTTGGCTTTTCAAGTCAAACTTCTTTTTAGGATTTTCTCGCATTTTACCTACATGAACTTCAACAACTAATTTTACATGTTAGAACTTATTTTACACACTCGTCTTTATTGCTATTTGCATATACACTGGATAAGGTGTTGTTCGGGACTGATTGCTAATATCATATTAGACTCGTGCCTTTTAGAATCTATCAGAAAATAAAAGAAAGAGTTTTAGAGGACTTCCTAGTTGTCAACTATGAACGGGTATTACAATTAATATCAGATTTCATAATAAAATGTCTTGGGCCTCGCCTCCATAGGGGTCTTTCTTGACTTTGATTACTAATTCTCATTTGATCATTAAAGATTGAAGACTAGAAATTCATTTAGGCCTTAATAGAAGTCTCGAACCAACCCTTATTGGGACATTAAAAGATTGAAGACCAGAAATCCACTTCTAGTATTACTAGAAGTCCCGAACCAACCCTTATTCGGGTATTAAAAGATTGAAGACTAAAAATACACTTATGGTATTACTAGAAGTCCCGAACCAACCCTTATTCGGGTATTAAAAGACTGAAGACCAGAAATCCACTTCTGGCATTACTAGAAGTCCTGAATTAACCCTTATTCAGGTATTAAATGATTGAAGACCAGAAATCCACTTCTGCGAACCAACCCTTATTCGGGTATTAAACGATTGAATACCAGAAATTCACTTCTGGTATTGGTAGAAGTCCTGAACCAACCCTTATTCGGGTATTAAAAAATTAATGACCAGAAATCCACTTCTGGTATTATAGTTTTGTTACCCCCTTCGGTTTTGATTTATGAAGCAGAGGTTGTACATGCTTCTTGAGTTATTCTCTGGGTTTTTATTGTCAAAATAGAGGATGTACGTGCTTTGTTGGTCACTCTCTAGGCATGTGCATCCGGTGTGCTTGGCTATCTTATCCACAAGCAGGGCCCAAGAACTTACCAAACCTCCCTCCAGGAGGCGCCTTTCCCTAACCATTGTAGGCGATGATAAGGTCTTAGATGCTTAAACATGTCCATCATAGACGTGAGATTATGGCTTACCATTTTAATTCTCTACCTGGCCATCGTAGGCGGTGAAAGAGGCTTACACTCCACTCCCTCCAAAGGGTTCCCTATCCTGACCATTATAGGCGATGATAGGGGTTTGCATTCCCTTTTGCAGGTAACGCAGAACATAAGTAGAGGTAGGACGTGCTCTTTTGTGAGAAGAGGTAGGACATGCTTAGTTCATAATGGAGGCAGGGCGTACTCTTCTGCGAGCAAAGGGAGGGCATGCTAATTAGATGCTCTGTCACGACCATTTCTGTTATGGATACGAGTTTTAAGCTTTCGATTCTTTAAACTGGTCCTTTCTGTTTTGGGTACGGAGAAAGGCTTACACACCACCCCTTTGGGGGGTGCCTTGCCCTGATCAATCTTGGCGATGACAAGGTTTCCATCCATTTGTAGTTTGACCCATCTTTGGTTAATTGATGCTTTGAGAGGGTTTCCATACCTTTAGTCATGTGAATATTTTGGGGGTAGACCTTCCTTTATTAATTTACCATTGAGAAGTATGGTCATAAATGTTCTGCATTCCATGTTTTTGGAACGAGATCACCATTTGGTTTGCATAGTAGATATGTCTCGGGTATGACCTCTTGATGGATGATTAAGGTTCCATCCCAATTTGGGGCAAATGGACCGTCCAGTGGGTTCTTTATGTTGGCCATTACCCTTCATAAGACCAAACTCCATTTGTGAAGGTTCTAGTTTTGACTTTTGAGTTGTAGTACTTTGTGTTTCTCCTTTAGTATTCGGTTGTTCAGATCGTGGCCTCGTCTCTTAATCCTTGTATTAGATCTAAGGATTTCTTCTTTAGCTCTTGATTTGGATCAAATGCGTAGGCTATCCTTCTATGTAAAGGGATTTCAACCTCAATCGAAAGCATGGCTTCGCATCCATATGTTAAAGAAAATGGAGTATGCCCTGTCGCCATTTTGGCTGAAGTTCTATATGCCTAAAGCACCAAGGGTAATTCTTCAACCCAATTTCCTTTAGCTTGATTTATTCGTTTCTTGAGGATTGTCTTTATGGTTTTGTTTGTAGCTTCGACGACTCCATTTGCCCTTGGATGGACCACTGAGGAAAAGCTTTTGATAATTCCATTCTTTTCACAAAATCCAGTGAATTCCTCACTCTCGAATTGTGTTCCATT
The DNA here is from genome assembly GCA_030737875.1 of Allium sativum. Classification (NCBI taxonomy): domain Eukaryota; kingdom Viridiplantae; phylum Streptophyta; class Magnoliopsida; order Asparagales; family Amaryllidaceae; genus Allium; species Allium sativum. The sequence continues at coordinate 557,890,109 of CM060919.1, read as the reverse complement.
GTCTGATATGATCTTGTAAGGAATCCCAAAGCGAGTAACAATATTCTTTATCACAACTCTCAACACCTACTAAAATGTGATCGTCGGAAGGGGTTCTGCTTCCACCCATTTGGTAAAGTAATCAATGTCTACTACGACATACTTTGCTCCACCTTTGGAGATTGGTAGGGGTTCGATCAAACCTATCCCCATGCATCGAATGGCTAAGGGCTTGAGATAGTGGTTAACTCACTAGGAGGAAGCGAGTTATTTTGGAATATCTTTTACGTTTCTCACACTTCTTGACATACTCAATTGCTTGATTAACCATTTGTGGCTAATAATAACCTTGTCGCATGACCCTTTTGGCTAGCTTAATTCCATTGGAATGATCCCCGCATAAACCTTCATGTGCTTCCTTCAAGGCTAGACCTGTTCTTGATGCTTACACATCTTAGATAGGGGAGTGAATCATCCAGCTATTTTCGTAATGGTAATTTATTTTTGTTGAAGAAGGTCCCTTGTCAAAAGCAGCCTCCCTCTCCATTCCTTCTCCCTTTTTCGAAGCATGGGATCTAGTTAGGACTAATAACTCTTTTCTTGTTTCAGGCTCTTTATACTCATTGCTGGTTCTTTCTTGGTAACCTACAGGGAGTTCGAGTTTCGGGTGCTCCTCGGGAGCTGGCCAATTTGGCTAGTGAATCAACTTGGGTATTTTCCCTTTTGGGTATTTGATGTATTGAGAAATCCTCAAATCGTGATAGGATTTCTTTATTTGATTTACCATTAGGTGTGAATCACTAAATATCTCTATTAGAGGTATCTTTAACTGTACTGCTATATTCAACCCTGCCATCGTTGAGTCATATTTGGCCACATTGTTAGTAGCTGAGAACCCTAACTTCATCGCATAATGCAAGCGATGCCCATCAGGGGTAATTATGATGTAACCTTCCCCTACTCCTTGTTCATTTGAAGCCCCATCTACAAATAGTTGTCACTTAGCCTTTAAGTCATTCTCTTTAGTTGACTGTTTTGTAATGAAGCTTGTGGACTCATTCACAAAGTCTGCAAGAGCTTGTCCTTTGATTGTTGTTCGAGTTTGAAATTCAGTCTCATATTGGCTAAGTTCAATCCCCCACTTTATTAACCTTCCTGAGGTTTCTGGCTTGCTAAAAATTTGCTTAAGCAGAAAGATAGTCAAGATCTTAATAGGATGTTCTTGGAAGTAGCCTCTAAGCTTCTGTGTTGTAAGTATTAGACAATATGCTAATTTTTCCATCATGGGATACCAGGTTTTTGCATCCCTTAACCTTCTGATGACGTAGTAAATTGGATGTTGAGTTTCGTCGCTGTCTCTTATAAGGACTGAGCTTACTGCATATTCTGAAATGACCATATAGAGATATAAATCTTCTCCCTTATCAGGACTGGACAAAATCGGGGGTTTTCCTATGTAGTCTTTGTTGGATCAAGATTAAACCTAGAGGGGGTTGAATAGAGTTTAATTAATTAATTCAAGATATTAAAATTATCATAGAATAGATTGAAGGAGATAAAATATGTAATGACCCGCATTTGCAGAGGTATTATAATTAATTTATTTAATTATATAAATAGTGATATAGTGAATTAAATGGTGGTTTAATTAAATAATAGTGAATATTTAATTAAAATAATAAATTAAATAATACATTTAATTCTGAAATAATCAGAATTGGCTGAAATGGCGATATGGTGTGAACTGGATCAACTCTGATATTTAATTCAGTTTAGAATTGAATTAGAATAACGAATATATTATTTGAATGACAGTTTGAACGTATAATTATATTATAATTAAAATCAAGCTTGAAATGGCGTTGTAGTTCGTTATTTGGCGATTCAAACTTCAACTGAATATACAGGGTTCGTTTTAAATCGGATTTCTGTGAAACAAGAAACGTTGGGAGCTAGTGAAGTATATCTTTCTAGTGGAAGAGAAAAATCAGGATTTCATCGTGTAGATTTTGAGATATGTCCAAATCAAATTTTAGAAAAGTCACTGTGAAATTCCTTTATAATTTATAAAGGGATTATTTATATTATAAAAAGGCATTTCAATATAAATCGAATATTGGGTTGACCCAGATATGAAATATCGAGTTAGAAATCCATATGGGATTATTCTGTAGCTGTAGGGTATTCTAGTGTGAATATATACGATAATAAAAATTTATTTATATTTAATTTAATTTTATTAAAAAATATTTATATATTTAAATGGGTCACCTAGAGCTTTAAAAATAGCCACTTTTACAAACGAAGTCGGAATTCGATGAAACTAATTTTATTAGATCCGCAACATCAAATAGTTGTTAGATTTCCAGTTTCGTGATTTTTAGAGTCAGTATGTGGTCGTACGGATTTTTAGAATGAAAAACAGTCAGTATTTTGACAGTTAAAAATACGCTGTGTGAGCATACGAAGTTGGAATTTGACGAAACCTGTTTCGTTGGGACTGTAATGTCGAACTCTAGTTACATGTCCAGTTTCGTGATTTTTGGGTATCGTGTGTGATCACATGGATTTTTAAAGGACAAAAACGAATATAAAAAAAGATAAAAATAAAATATCTAAGTCATTCCTAAGGCTATAATCAGGCCACCCAACATCGTTTACAGCCACACATGATAATATGTTTCCCTATATAACTTCCTTCAAGCCGCCACCACTAGAAGGTTTCCAACGTGAGAATTCAAAAGAAGAAAATCAAATAAAAATCAAAACAAAATCGATAAATCATTGTGTGTATATATTTGGAGTCGGAGAGGATTTCTCTTCAGATTGATACCGGTTTTGAAAGGTGCGACGCAAAATTCTGGAACCCGAAAATCAACAGTAAGTTTAGGGTTGGAGTTTTGGGGATGGTCGAGCATCGATTCGAAGTTCTGGGGTTTGATATGAACTCGTGAAGTGATTTAACGCAAGTGGTGATGATTCTGTGGGTTGCGGTGCTTAAATGGGCCGCGGGCTTACTGTTTGGGCTGGTCGACGGGATGACAAAGGCAAGCTCGAGTTGGTACTTTCTGGTATGGGGAAGGAGAGTTTGAAAAGTGGAGATCAGTGGTGATGTTCGTTTGAAAAACCATGGAGTATTGAGGGTGCGGTTTGGGAATGAACGTTGGGAAATGGAGTTGAGGGGTTATAGGAGCTCACGGCCGATAGTTTTGGGGAAGAAGGATTAAAGGTGCGGGTATGGGCTTTAAATGGTTGGTTGGGCCGATCAAAAAGGGGTAAAGGCCCAAGTGTTTTTAATTTGTTTAAGTTAATTAACTTTTAATCTCGTCTAACTTGTGATCGTCGTATCCAGCTCATACGAAATCGGATCGACGAACCGTCAGTTGCGTTGGGTTCGTATCGTCGAGTACTTCGAGTACGTTGTGGATCGGTATTATTCTAAAGAGTTTGGAATTTTATTTAATTTCAAACACCTGTTTGAAATTAAATAAAACAATGCTGAATCAAGCGATGGTTATCATTATTAACGATAAACCGCCAATGTGAGTAAATCTCACTAACTCTGAACAGTTATAATTTCATGTATTTTTAGAATTGTTAAATATTGGCTGATTGACTGTGTGTTGACTGTTTGATTGAAATGCTAGTCAGTTAGTTGAATTCTATATTGATTCTGTTAACAGAATATTTCATATTGAACTGAAAGTGATGTTGATTATATTGTGTAACATCTGTGGATGCAAGGAGACAGGTCGGAGGAATCCAACTGGATTCCTCAACATTTATTTTACTGTGATTTATATATTTTGATATATGATGTGATATATAATCTGACGTTGATTATATGTGTTTGGACGATATTTATCGTTGTTTTATGGTATGTTAAATACCATAAGAAATACTGGATGTGGGAAAGGAGATTTTCAAAGTGTATCTTGAAAATGAGTTATTTTTATAGAATCGATGGAATTTATATAGAAAAGGAAAAAGGATTTTTATAAAAGAAAATAATTATAAAATCGAAGGATAAGTTATAATAAAGGAAATATTTATTTGTTAGAATAAATAAATAGAATAGATATAAAAGAAAATATTATTGGTTAGAATAAATAAATAGAATAAATGAATATTTATTTAGAAAATAAATAGAATAAAGGAATATTTATTAGGAAAATAAATGGGATTTATAAAAGGAAATTAACGAGATAGAAAAGAGTTAGTCGATTAGAGTTATCAAATAGAAGCCAATCAAATATAGTTTATTCGAAGAAGTTAGTCAAACATAGTTATTCAGGATAAGTTGCCATTTAGCACGACTGCTAGCGTAATTCGCAGGGCTGCAGATAGCCTACGGCGGTCGGATGTTTCCTGAGGGAATCAGGCGTAACCATTGTGATCGCTGCGATCTAGAGTCAAGCGAATGGAGTTAAATTCAATATTAGTTATTCGAATAGGAGTTAAACAAACAGAGTTATTCAATTAGAGTTAATCGAAATAGAGTTAGACAAGATTTGAAACTGACTAGAGATTAGTTAAGTTGAATAATTTTCTGAGTATCGACCTGATGTTGGTTTCGGCCATCGGGGTTTATACTTAGAGAATTGTTCTCCTACTAGTTACAGTCAGGGACTGATAGTTGTGAAATGATAGTAATATGTAAATAAACAATGGAAATATTTTCCAGTGTTAATAACATATATTTTCTAAACATAGAAAATAAGGATATATATATATATATATATATATATATGATTGATGATTGATTGATAGAATTTCCGTTTGGAAATAATATCGTTGTTTGCACACCTGTTTTTCTTTGATGGTTAAATCACATACTATCAAAGTTTTGACCATTTTAATGTTGTTAATATGGAGAGACCGGTTGGATTATTATCCAAAGAACCACTCTGTATTGGCATAAGCGTTGCGAATCATATATGCGAAAGAAAATTGAAGACGAAATAAAGTGCAAGGGCTATTGTATAAGTCTTAGATAACAGTGCCTAAGATGGATATACTGAATAGTACCTTCGGTTCATCCTGTTCCTGGATGACTTGTATGGACGGATGTCTGACAAAGTAATTCCCGACGATCACGTATATTGATTTCTCCAACCGTACCAAGAGTGGAAGAGGAGAAGGAAACTTCTTTTAGCTAACACATAATGTATTGTTGAGGACGTCAATCGGTGATTTGATGGATTTGACAATGTGGCATTCGAAGTGAATCTGATGTGATGATAAAGCGTAGCTTCTAGCCTCACATCCGGTAAATGACAGAAATCGGGCAGGCAGCATGGCTAAGTCGGTCGCTCCGAAGTAGGGTGTATAATCACCTGATCTAGAGTTTCATTTATTTCTAAAAATCTATTGTCGATACTGTCCCATTCGGGAAACGGTTGCTGATCCCAACCGTTGGTGATATACATTCGATACACTCAAGCGAAATGAGTGGTCAGTCATGTGTGGCCGGGTTGCAAGATGTTCTTGTTGAACCCAGTGTATTCCTTTCTAGAGGTACACTAGCGAAAGGTGGTTCCATACCTTGTCATAGATGGAAATCCATTACCCAATACGTGCTTGCGGTTTTGATTGTATACTATATATGTAGAACGTGAGATGAAAGCGTTTCTGTTAGATGATTATTATATTGTGGTTGATAGACACTATTATAATATCAAAAGGTTTTTGATATAAAGATATTTTGGATTTTCATAAGGGAAAAACCCGTTCCGTTATACGGCGTGGTCTTATGAGATATCGTTTACTTGTTCGAACTGTTTTAAACTGTTTTACTCACACCAGTCCCATGACTGACCCGGAGTTTATTTTGTTTTGTTTTCCCTAAACTCTTGGGTACCCAATTTTGTACGGGCAGTCAAGTAGACGGGATTTACAGATACTTGAAGAGCTGGAGCAGGAGGCTTCAGGATCATATAGCTATAGTTTATCTCCGTTGTGTTGTAAGTGTTGTACTCTGATAATGTTATTGTATACATATACTGATTTTATTTCAAGGATGTATTATCTATTATATGTTATTCGTTCCGCTGTGAGGTTCGTGTTACTATGATGTTGTGTTCTTCTTCTTCTTCTTCTTCTATTCTAAGTTTCTACCTTATCTTTCCTCACCCTCTAATTTCTTTCACTAATCATCCGGTATTTTCGACCCTTGGATGTTCGATATGTGTTGTACATCGGATAACCAAGGTCGCCAAAAACCCGGGTCGTTACAGTTGGTATCAGGGCAGAAGGTTAATTGATTAACTTGGCTCTGTGGCATGACTCAGTAGAGATGGGGTTAGTAATACCCTAGATTGAGTTGAGTGTATATATACGAGTGAACGTATTTGTATTGATATAAATTTTTTTTTTATTATGGAGATTTATTGGTTGAGTCATTTATGAGTTCTGGTCGATCAGTTTGATCCACTGTATCGGTAGGGATTTTGTAAACACTCGAATACGATTAACCGTCATGGTATGTTTTGAAAGGAGGGTAAACGAAATAATTTTACCCAAATTATATTTTGATATAAAGGATTTATATTGGAATGATTATAATATATTGGATATATTGGTTGTTATTATAATCGAGTAAGATTATAAATTAAATGGTTATGTGAATAACCAATCAGAATTCATATAAGTGAAATACGTGAAATCAGATGAGTTGAATTTGAAATTTAAACCAGAAATTTAATTAAAATTCTGGAAAATTGGATAAGTGTTTATAAATGGATTTGGATTAAAAATAAGGAAAATTTAAGATCTTGGGAGATTTTAAATTGTTTTACAAGCAGTGTGAATTATATTTTGAAATGGATTTCAAAGTGGAAATGTTTAGAATTGGTTTTATAGTATTGAACTCACTTCGATCGCTGGAAAATAGATTCTGATGATGATGACAGCTGCGTCATCAGTATTCATTTTCGAGTTGTAAGTGATGAATTACTACCAGAGATACTGTTTTGAATGTGTTTTGGGAAAGACAAGCTGTGTTGAATTTCAAAAAGGAAATTTGATTTTTGAAAAGAGTAAACTGTTTAAAACTCCCAAGGAAAGACTGTTTGAATTAAAAACAAATTTAACAGAAATTTGTGAAAGCAAATTTGAATTAAAGTAAAGCCAGTAAAGTGGTAACTGAGATTGAATTAGAATGATATCAAGACAAATTGGATTGTGAGATTCAAATTTGAAGTGTAATGTGATAATCAAGTTAAGAGTTGGGAATCGAGAAGAAAACTCGAGTTGAAATGATATTTGGCTCAGACATAAGCGAATGGTTGTGTTGTGGATAAAAGCAGATTGGAATTTGGTTGGGATGACCCTTGTATCCGCTGAATTGATAACAGGTGGAAAGGATATAATGATATGCTGACGAAAGGTACAAGTTTATATTTCTATTGGATATAAGATTTATGAGCCGAATTGGCAACCCGCTTGACTGTTTGATTTTCTTTTGGGTTGGAGATGGCCCAAAGAGGCGAGTTGGAGTTTGACTGATTGACCAGTACAAAGGAGGTGCTGGCGAAATTTTTCGAAAAGTTAAGGAGTTAGAAAATTTTTAGGATTTCTGAAAATTTTCGTTGATAAGAATTAATTAATATTTTAATTGAAATTAAATTGGTTTAGTTGAAACTGAAGTTAAGAAGTGAACAAATATGTTCTAACCAGTCGATAGGGTCGTTCTCTACCTTAGCAATTTCGAGGACGAAATTATTTTAAGTGGGGAAGATTGTAATGACCCGCATTTGCAGAGGTATTATAATTAATTTATTTAATTATATAAATAGTGATATAGTGATTTAAATGGTGGTTTAATTAAATAACAGTGAATATTTAATTAAAATAAAAAATTAAATAATATATTTAATTCTGAAATAATCAGAATTGGCTGAAATGGCGATATGGTGTGAACTGGATCATCTCTGATATTTAATTCAGTTTAGAATTGAATTAGAATAACGAATATATTATTTGAACGACAGTTTGAACGTATAATTATATTATAATTAAAATCGAGCTTGAAATGGCGCTGTAGTTCGTTATTTGGTGATTCGAACTTCAACTGAATATACAGGGTTCGTTTTAAATCGGATTTCTGTGAAACAAGGAATGTTGGGAGCTGGTGAAGTATATCTTTCTAGTGGAAGAGAAAAATCAGGATTTCGTCGTGTAGATTTTGAGATATGTCCAAATCAAATTTTAGAAAAGTCGCTGTGAAATTCCTTTATAATTTATAAAGGGATTATTTATATTTTAAAAAGGAATTTCAATATAAATCGAATATTGGGTTGACCCAGATATGAAATATCGAGTTAGAAATCCATATGGGATTATTCTGGAGCTGTAGGGTATTCTAGTGTGAATATATACGATAATATAAATTTATTTATATTTAATTTTATTTAAATATATTTATATATTTAAATGGGTCATCTAGAGCTTTAAAAATAGCCACTTTTGCAAACGAAGTTGGAATTCGACGAAACTAATTTTGTTGGATCCGCAACATCAAATAGTTGTTAGATTTCCAGTTTCGTGATTTTTAGAGTCAGTATGTGGTCGTACGGATTTTTAGAGTGAAAAACAGTCAGTATTTTGACAGTTAAAAATATGCTGTGTGAGCATACGAAGTCGGAATTCGACGAAACCAGTTTCGTTGGGACCGTAATGTCGAACTCTAGCTACATGTCCAGTTTCGTAATTTTTGGGTATCGTGTGTGATCACACGGATTTTTAAAGGACAAAAGCGAATATAAAAAAAGATAAAAATAAAATATCTAAGTCATTCCTAAGGCTAGAATCAGGCCACCCACCATCGTTTACAGCCACACATGATAATATGTTTCCCTATATAACTTCCTTCAAGCCGCCACCACCAGAAGGTTTCCAACGTGAGAATTCAAAAGAAGAAAATCAAATAAAAATCAAAACAAAATTGATAAATCATTGTGTGTATATATTTGGAGTCGGAGAGGATTTCTCTTCAGATTGATACCGGTTTTGAAAGGTGCGACGCAAAATTCTGGAACCCGAAAATCAACAGTAAGTTTAGGGTTGGAGTTTTGGGGATGGTCGAGCATCGATTCGAAGTTCTGGGGTTTGATATGAACTCGTGAGGTGATTTATCGCAAGTGGTGATGATTTTGTTGGTTGCAGTGCTTAAATGGGCCGCGGGTTTACTGTTTGGGCTGGTCGACGAGATGACAAAGGCGAGCTCGAGTTGGTACTTTCTGGTATGGGGAAGGAGAGTTCAAAAAGAGGAGATCAGTGGTGATGTTCGTTTGAAAAACCATAGAGTATTGAGGGTGCAGTTTGGGAATGAACGTTGGGAAATGGAGTTGAGGGGTTATAGGAGCTCACGGCCGACAGTTTTGGGGAAGAAGGATTAAAGGTACGGGTATGGGCTTTAAATGGTTGGTTGGGCCGATCAAAATGGGGTAAAGGCCCAAGTGTTTTTAATTTGTTTAAGTTAATTAACTTTTAATCTCGTCTAACTTGTGATCGTCGTATCCAGCTCATACGGAATCAGATCGACGAACCGTTAGTTGCGTTGGGTTCGTATCGTCGAGTACTTCGAGTACATTGTGGATTGGTATTATTCTGAAGAGTTCGGAATTTTATTTAATTTCAAACACCTGTTTGAAATTAAATAAAACAATGCTGAATCAAGCGATGGTTATCGTTATTAACGATAAACCGCCAATGTGAGTAAATCTCACTAACTCTGAACAGTTATAATTTCATGTTGTATTTTTAGAACTGTTAAATATTGGCTGATTGACTGTGTGTTGACAGTTTGATTGAAACGCTAGTCAGTTAGTTGAATTCTATATTGATTCTGTTAACTGAATATTTCATATTGAACTGAAAGTGATGTTGATTATATTGTGTAACATCTGTGGATGCAGGGAGACAGGTCGGAGGAATCCAACTGGATTCCTTAACATTTATTTTACTGTGATTTATATATTTTGATATATGATGTGATATATAATCTGACGTTGATTATATGTGTTTGGACGATATTTATCGTTGTTTTATGGTATGTTAAATACCATAGAAATACTGGATGTGGGAAAGGAGATTTTCAAAGTGTATTTTGAAAATGAATTATTTATATAGAATCGATGGATTTTATATAGAAAAGGAAAAAGGATTTTTATAAAAGAACATAATTATAAAATCGAAGGATAAGTTATAATAAAGGAAATATTTGTTTATTAGAATAAATAAATAGAATAGATATAAAAGAAAATATTATTGGTTAGAATAAATAAATAGAATAAAGGAATATTTATTTAGAAAATAAATAGAATAAAGGAATATTTATATAGAAAATAAATAGAATAAGGAATATTTATTAGGAAAATAAATGGGATTTATAAAAGGAAATTAACGAGATAGAAAAGAGTTAGTCGATTAGAGTTATCAAATAGAAGCCAATCAAATATAGTTTATTCGAAGAAGTTAGTCAAACATAGTTATTCAGGATAAGTTGCCATTTAGCACGACTGCTAGCGTAATTCGCAGGGCTGCAGATAGCCTACGGCGGTCGGATGTTTCCTGAGGGAATCAGGCGTAACCATTGTGATCACTGCAATCTAGAGTCAAGCGAATGGAGTTAAATTCAATATTAGTTATTCGAATAGGAGTTAAGCAAACATAGTTATTCAATTAGAGTTAATTGAAATAAAGTTAAACAAGATTTGAAACTGACTAGAGATTAGTTAAGTTGAATAGTTTTGTGAGTATCGACCTGATGTTGGTTTCGGCCTTCGGGGTTTATACTTAGAGAATTGTTCTCCTACTAGTTACAGTCAGGGACTGATAGTTGTGAAATGATAGTAACATGTAAATAAACAATGGAAATGTTTTCCAGTATTAATAACGTATATTTTCTAAACATAGAAATTAAGGAAATTTATATATATATATATATATATGATTGATGATTGATTGATAGAATTTCCATTTGGAAATAATATCGTTGTTTGCACACTTGTTTTTCTTTGATAGTTAAATCACAGACTATCAAAGTTTTGACCATTTTAACGTTGTTAATATGGAGAGACCGGTTGGATTATTATCCAAAGAACTTCTCTGTATTGGCATAAGCGTTGCGAATCATATATGCGAAAGAAAATTGAAGACGAAATAAAGTGCAAGGGCTATTGTATAAGTCTTAGATAACAGTTCCTAAGATGGATATACTGAATAGTACCTTCGGTTCATCCTGTTCCTGGATGACTTGTATGAATGGATGTCTGACAGAGTAATTCCAGACGATCACGTATATTGTTTTCTCCAACCGTACCAAGAGTGTAAGCGGAGAAGGAAACTTCTTTTAGCTAACACATAATGTATTGTTGAGGACATCAATCGGTGATTTGATGGATTTGACAATGTGGCATTCGAAGTGAATCTGATGTGATGATAAAGCGTAGCTTCTAGCCTCACATCCGGTAAATGACAGAAATCGGGCAGGCAGCATGGCTAAGTCGGTCGCTCCAAAGTAGGGTGTATAATCACCTGATCTAGAGTTTCATTTATTTCTAAAAATCTATTGTCGATACTGTCCCATTCGGGAAACGGTTGCTGATCCCAATCGTTGGTGATATACATTCGATACACTCAAGCGAAATGAGTGGTCGGTCATGTGTGGCCGGGTTGCAAGATGTTCTTGTTGAACCCTGTGTATTCCTTTCTAGAGGTACACTAGCGAAAGGTGGTTCCATACCTTGTCATAGTTGGAAATCCATTACCCAATACGTGCTTGCAGTTTTGATTGTATACTATATATGTAGAACGTGATATGAAAGCGTTTCTGTTAGATGATTATTATATTGTGGTTGATAGACACTATTATAATATCAAAAGGTTTTTGATATAAAGATATTTTGGATTCTCATAAGGGAAAAACCCGTTCCGTTATACAGCGTGGTCTTATGAGATATCGTTTACTTGTTCGAACTGTTTTAAATTGTTTTACTCACACCAGTCCCATGACTGACCTGGAGTTTATTTTGTTTTGTTTTCCCTAAACTCTTGGGTGCCCAATTTTGTACGGGAAGTCAAGTAGTCGGGATTTACAGATACTTGAAGAGCTGGAGCAGGAGGCTTCAAGATCATATAGCTGTAGTTTATTTCCGCTGTGTTGTAAGTGTTGTACTCTGATAATGTTATTGTATACATATACAGATTTTATTTCAAGGATATATTATCTATTATATGTTATTCGTTCCGTTGTGAGGTTCGTGTTACTCTGATGTTGTGTTCTTCTTCTTCTTCTATTCTAAGTTTCTACCTTATCTTTCCTCACCCTCTAATTTCTTTCACTAATAATCCGGTATTTTCGACCCTTGGATGTTCGATATGTGTTGTATATCGGATAACCAAGGTCGCCAAAAACCCAGGCCGTTACAAAATAAATGCAAAAAATAAATAACACAGAGATTTTACCTAGCTTCGGCATACCTTGCCTACTGCTGCATTCCCCAAGGTTTTACTATGTATTAAAACAGATCCACTTACAAGACCCTGTAAACTCGCAAACCCTGCTCATGTTCTAATCCTACGCTCAAAACCCTAAACTGATTTCAGTCCTCAAAATCAGATTTTTCCCCAACTACAAACCCATAGCTAGTAAACACTAGTTATTACCGACACTAAAAGTCTACTAGTTAAAATCTTATAACTAGATGACCAAGTTTTATAGACAAATCAGAAAACCCTAGTTTTACAGAGAAACTAGAAAACTAATGGACGAATACAAAAGAAATTTAAAGATAAAACATTATAAACTAAAACTAGAAAATCCTAGGTCCTTAAAAATAAACAAGCCGTCCCTTTTTCTTTTACTTCATTTGTGTTGGCTCTGGTTTGAACAAAAGAATGTCGACCAACCTTCAAATTAGGGTTTTTAAAAAAACAAATCGCGATATGGTTTCTCGATTTTGTTCTTTTGGTTTGCTTTGGATTCACATTGTTTTCTTGGCCACTGATTGGGAATGCTTGTGATCGAAATCGTGTAAGTTCTTTGAATTGATAATCTCATGCTCTCGAGTTTTCTTTTCTGTTCGATTTTAATGAATGCCTACGATGAAAATAGGTGTAATATATAGGGTTATTAAACCCTATAATCACTTTGATTTCAAATATGGCTTGAAATGATTTGTACGTGAATCTCTTGCATGATTGGTTTTGTAAATAGCCGTGAATCCACTTGATGATTTCTGAAAAGTTGATTGGATTTCCTTGCTTAAAAAATGACTTTGAATTTCTGGAATCATATTTTGAATTTTTCTTGCCTAAACAATTCTGAAAACAAAATGTTTGTTTTCCTTAGCCCCTTGTGTGATTGTTGCCACGTAAATTTTTATCTTCGTTAAATATATTTCTGGAATTGCGGCATGACTAGAAATATAGTTTTCTTGCCTAATATGTTTCCTCATTACTGGCAATCAATAAATGATCCAAAATTGTTTTTCTGGGATCTTATTACAACCGTTATTATTTCCTTTGAATCCCTTAAAGTGAATAAATGCTTTCTTAGCTCCAAAAACCGTGCAAAAATTCTGGAAACCATTTGCTATTTGTTATTGCTTAAAAATAACTTGCCACTTTGTTTCTGTTTGAAATCATGATGTGTTTGGCCACCAATTTGAAAATATGAATGATCTTCATTTCTAAAAAAAGAAGATTTCTTGGCAAAAACATTTGTTTTATTCTTGCATTTGAACAGTTCGAATTCGAGATGTTTTCAGTTTCACTTTGACTATGTCCATCCAATGGTTTGCTCTTTTGCATGTTGTAACTTCAATTGAGCCTTGTAAAACTTTGCATGACTTTGGCTAGATTTTGCCAATGGAAATTTTGCATCTGTATTGACTTCATCACCATAGTTGTGTTCATGTTGCGCCATTGTATATTTGCGATTTAGTTTGCTTGATTATACATGACTTTGGACTCTGACTTGATGGTTGAACCCCTATGTACCCATGCAATGTTGCACTGTCCAGAACCTTATATATAGTTGTCTATATTGATGTTTTGTTGTGCTCCTGTCCAATAATGTGATTGCATGTTATTGCTCATGAGTTTGTTGATGCATGCCTTGTGCTTGACCTCTTTGCCTTGCTAGTGTACACTTCATTTGTTGTCCACTTGTTCGAGCTAGCTGACTCCACCATGTGCTTATGCATGTTGAGTCAAGCTGTCTTGCCTATTTGCGCTTGAAAAGTACAAGCTGCTCCATCACCATGTGTGCACTAATTATTACTTGCCTGCGATATGTTTGTGCCATGTTGATTTATATGCTTCTATGTTGATATCATGCACTGAGTTGTAGCATGGTCCATTGTGGCCATCCTTAGTTGCTCACTTGTTGAACCATCGTCTGTTGAGTCTCCATCGTCTGATCCATCTGAAATTTTATCTGTACAACCTATTAAGAATAGATCTGAACCAGAGTTGACATTCTGGGATTTCATGCAGTTGTCACCTTTTTCCATACAACTCGTCGAGAGGTTTCCAGATATCCTACGCAGTTAAGAAATAAGAGATAAATTTTAATTGATCATTACCAAGATAGGAATAAATAATATGCATAGCATGAGCATTGAAAACCTTATTCCTCTTATCTAGCATATCTCAATTTTTTTCAATAATATTCCAATATTCAAAATTAATAGCGATTTTGATTTCCAAATTATAAAACCTGTCCCATTGAAAACAATTGGAATATCACTAGACTTACTCTCGCTATACCGACAACTAGGGAACAACATTACTCTAGAGTGAATGAAAAACCAGATCTAATACCACTTGCTGGATCTAGATTAACCCTAGAGGGGGGTTAATAGGGTTTATTGAATTAATTCGAGATATTAAAAATATCACAGAACAGATTGCAGGAGATAAAATAAATGCAGAAAATAAATAACATAGAAATTTTACCTAGCTTTGGCAAACCCTGCCTACTGCTGCATTCTCCAAGGTTTTTATTAGGTATTAAAACAGATCCCGCTTGCAAGACCATGTAAACAAGCAAACCTTGCTCTTGTTCTAATCCTACGCTCAAAACCCTGAACTGATTTTAGTCCAATCAGATTTTCCCCTAGCTACAAACTGATAGCTAGTAAACCGTAGTTATTATAAATACTAGAAAACTGCTAGTTAAATTCCTATAACTAGATGACCTAGTTTTATAGACAAACTATAAAACCCTAGTTTTACAGACAAACTATAAAAACCTAGTTTTACAGACAAACTAGAAAACTAGTGGACGAATACAAAAGAAATTTAAAAACAAAACAATATAAAATAAAACTAGAAAACCCTAGGTCTATAATATAAACAAGTCATCCTTTTTTCTTTTACTTCATTTGTGTTGGCTCTAGCTTGCACAAAAGAATGTCGGCCAATCTTCAAATTAGGGTTTTAAAAAAACCGCGATATGATTTCTTGAATTTGTTCTTCTGATTTTCTTTGAGTTCATGCTGCTTTCTTGTCCACTGATTTAGGATGTTTGTGATCGAAATCGTGTAAGTTCTTTGAATTGATAATCTCATGCTCTCGAGTTTTCTTTTCTGTTCGATTTCAATGAATGCCAATAATGAAAATAGATGTAATATATAGGATTATTAAACCCTATAATCACTCTGATTTCAAATATGGCTTGAAATGATTTGTGCGTGAATCTCTTGCGTGATTGGTTTTGTAAATAGCCGTGAATCCACTTGATGATTTCTGGAAAGTTAATTAGATTTCCTCGACCAAAAAATGATTGTAAATTTCTGGAAACATATTTCGAATTTTTCTTGCCCAAAACAAATTGAACAAATCTGGAAACAAAATGTTTGTTTTCCTTAGCCCCTTGCGTGATTATTTCCATGTAAATTTTGATCTTCTGTATATATATTTCTGGAATTGTAACATGACTGGAAATAAAAGATTTCTTGCCTAATATGTTTCCTTATTACTGGCAATCAATAAATGATCCAAAATTGTTTTTCTGGGATCTTATTACAGCCGTGACTATTTCCTTTGAATCCTTAGAAATGAATAAATGCTTTCTTTGCTCCGAAAACCTTGCAAAAATTCTGGAAACCATTTGCTATTTGTTCTTGCTCAAAAATAACTTGGCACTTTGTTTCTATTTGAAATCATGATGTGTCTGGCCACCAATTTGAAAATATGAATGATCTTCATTTCTGGAAAAAAAGATTTCTTAGCAGAAACATTTGTTTATTCTTACATTTGAACAGTTTGAATTCGAGATGTTTTCAGTTTCACTTTGACTATGTACACCATTCTTTTGTGTCTGCTACATGTATACATGTGTATGCATATTATATATTTATATATGTATGTATATATAATATATGTATATACATAATTATGCAAAGAGAGGCTTGATTTGTATTTTACGCTTTTGTTTTGCCAAACATTTTACTGAATCATTTGCTTGTCAATACTCTGTACTCCATGCTCCTATGCACGTGTCGTTCCATTTAATGGTTTGCACTGTTGCGTGTTGTAACTTCAATTGAGCCTTGTAAATTTTTCATGACTTTGGCCAGATTTTTCCATTGGAAATTTTGCATCTGTATTGACTTCATCACCATAGTTGTGTTCATGTTGTGCCATTGTATATTTGTGATTTAGTGGGCTTGATTATACATGGCTTTGGATTCTAAATTGATGGTTAAACCCCTATGTACACATGCAATGTTGCACTTTCCAGAACCTTATATATAGTTGTCCATATTATTATTTTGTTGTGCTCTTGTCAAATAATGTGATTGCATGTTATTGCTCATGAGTTTGCTGCTGTATGCCTAGTGTACACTTCATTTGTTGTCCAAGCTGGCTCCACCATGTGCTTGTGCATGTTGAGTCATGTTGTCTTGCTTGTTTGCACTTGAAAAGTACATGCTGCTCCATCACCATGTGTACACTGATTTTTTACTTTCCTGCTACATGTTTGTGCCGTATTGATTTATATGCTTCTATGTTGATATCATGCACTGAGTGGTAGTCCTCAGTCGCTCACTTATTGAACCATTGTTCCTGCTGTGTAGATACATACATTTGTATATATGCACAGATGTGTATATATATGTGTGTGTGTTTGTGCCTGCATATTTGCTTGATTTCTTGGTTCATGTCCATTCACGATGTTTGACCGAATTGTCCCTGCACAGAAATATATGTATATACATACAATGTATGTGTATACATGTATAGTGCACAAAATATATATATATATATTATATATATATGTGTGTGTGCGTGTGTGTGTGTGAGTACCATAAATATAGTCTACCTTGTGGTATTTACAGTGTATCACTGTGAATAACACAAGCTGTCTAGACACAGATGGATGTCCATAATTAATCAGATCAAGTCATGAAAAATGATGAGAAACACACCAAAATTCTGATGCAAATAAATTTTTAAAATAAAAATTATATCTACTAGAATATAAAATTTTATTGTTCCAGTTTACTGTGTGTAATTCTGTGACAGGTAAGCAGAAAACCGGATTAACTGTGAAGACAGAGACAGAAGAAAAGTATGTCAAAAAGAATGTATATGAATGAGTGAACCTAAATGTATTTGTATAACTTAGTGATATGTAACTGAATGTATTGTAGTGAAGAGCAATGTATACAAATGAAATTGAGTAAGAAATGAAATGTATTGTATTACACTGAGATATACAAATAGCGGAGTTATAAATTTGTACTGTTGAAATGTTGAAATAAAATATTGTATTTAAAATAAAATACTTTTTGAATATTTAAATTCTTGTGCAGTAGTATTCTATTTAAATATAAATATTTAATTTTGAATGTGATGTATTATAACAGTACAATTACAAACACATTTATAATAATAAATATATGTTTGTTATCATCAAACAATAATCATTGAATTGTTAGATACAACAATCTCCCCCTTTTGATGATGACAAACATAAAATAAGATTTTGAATATAATATTATAATAAATGTGTTTGACAATGAATTATTGAACTCCCCCTATTTGAGTACTCCCCCTACACCAAACCCCCCTGGATATGTGCAAGAGTGAAAAACAATAATTGAAACTTCAATATTAAAATATTCAAAGAATATCCACTCATTTATCAAAATCATAACCCATTCTCCCCCTTTTGTTATCATCAAAATGATACAGGAATTAAAACAGTGATGAAAAAGACTAAAAATATAATTTCATTTTAAGAGGAAGAACAATCATTATAAATCTCAATCAGTCAAACAAAAATCATAATATTCTAAGAATTAGTGGCAAATTTCACATTTTAGAACGATGAATTTACGATGAAATTTATAAAAATGGAGATAGTTAGAAAAATATGATTCCAATTATTTTCAAATAAGATTTTAAAAATTGAGCACAAAAACAGCGATGGATTTTGACTACAATTATAAATTCAATTTAAGTGATGCAATCAAATAATCTCAAATCCCTATAGCTATTAGCCAACAAATCATAATACATCATAAAATATTAACACATTTCACAAGTTAGAAAATGGATTGATAGGCTAGTTTTTACACACCAAGGAGGATTTCGTATGAAATTTTATTTATTTAATTTCCTTTTTCTTTTCTTTTATTTAAGAGCACACTGACCATGCATAACTAGATCTTGGATTTTTAAATGAGATTGGTTGCAGCTTAAAAGTTAGTAATCTCATAACCATGCATAACTAGAGCTTGGATTTTTAAATGAGGTTAGAGAAACACTTATGAATATTATATTTTTATTATTTTCTGTTCCAAACGAAAAATCCTCAGTATGTAAAACCAAAATGGATGAAGAAATGTGGTAGGTACAAAAATGGTTATGAAATAAATTTCTAAATTAACCATATTATGAAATAGTTCAATTGTACCGGGATTCTTGAAAATTTTCAATTATCACTAATTCTAAAAAAAAATATAACTACAATTCGATCACAGATATTTCCACTATTTATTAAAGATGATTTTAAAAAATAAACTCTCCTCATTAATATGAAATCATGATGGATGGCAGAACGATGATAGAAATAGAAGATGGTCGTGAAATAATCGCCAGTTCAAAGATTTTATAACAACTTTTCAATTATCATGAATATTTAAATAAAATCTTCTCTTGTTGTGAAATATACTGTAGTCAAAACTCGTCACAGTTTCAAAATTTTACTAATAACTTAGATGAATTCTAAATACAGTTCAACTTTGGTTATTGATTTCAATTTCTAAATAAATAATCAATAAATGATTTTAAAATTGAAAAATCAATTACAAGAGGAAACTCAGAAAAGATTTATACAAGACAAAAGGGATATAAAAGAATATATACAAGATGAGAATCAATAAAAAAAATAGCACTTTCCAAACTGATACCACTTGTTGTCTCTATCAACGAGGATTTTAATATGACACTGGTGACTAACAAGAGTATCTCAGACAATAGTATCCAATCAGAAAACTCAAGAAAAAAATTTAATAATTCAGTTCCAATTATCAGAGTAGCAAGACAAATTCAGAATAAGTTTCATAAGAAAGTTTTTTGAAAATTTTCAACAAGTCTAAGAAGACAAATCATGATCCAAGATTTAAAGAAACGGTTTATTTGAAATCACCTAAAGGGAAGTGTAAACTTCAAAATTCAATGGATCGACCACACAAGATTTTTATATTCTAATCCAAGAAAAGTGTGAGATCCAAGACATTAAACATATTCAAATAATTTTAAACAAAGCAATATCCAAGTAAATGATCATGATTTCAGAATGGATTTCAAAATGTAGCACAAGAATCTATGCCAAAAGAAGTTCAATTCAAAATAGTTAAGCCAATTAGAAATTTTGTTAAACTTTTATCAGAGCAGCAGATGGTACCAAAACAAACAGTCATCTAAAAACATTTGGAAATCAATTCCTTTTATCAGAGCAGCACAACAATCAATTTCAAAGCAGACTTATCAAGATATTTCTGATAGTCACAACAGATGATTCAGGATTCAAGATTAAAAAATATAGTTTATTTGGAATCATTTGAGGTAATATAAAAATTTCAAAATTCAAAGAATCGACCACATCAGTCCAAGATGTGTGTGAGAATCAAGAAATCGATAATTTCAAATGATTTCAAATAAACAAATATTCAAATCAAATGGTCATGAAATAACAGTGAGTTACAATACACGATCTTCAAAATATTTTCCATATTTATTTCTGACAAGCACAAGAGAAATTTTCAGAATATTTACATCAAGCTTGAGAGATATTCATGATCCCAAATTAAAACAGTTTATTTGAAATTACTTAAACAAATGTAAATTTTGAGATATAGAGAATAAATCATGCAAGATTATTAATTTCAAATCTAAGAAATGTGTGAGACTCAAAATATAAAAAAAATCAAATGATTTCAACAAACAAATATCCAATCAGGAAAATCATGAATAAAAATGAATTTCAGGATGTAACACAATGATTCAAGTCAAAAAAATTCAATTCAGAAATAATCAAGCCAATCCAAAAATCAATGAAATTATCATGACTGAAAGATAGCAGTGTGTTGTAATGAGTATAAATTTCAAGTCTTTACTAAATGAATTAAAAGAGACTCAAAACAACAGATGTGTGTGAAATCTCATTAATTTTTCAAATCTTCATGAATTTAGGATTCAAAATAATTGTGTTCAAGATATAACAAGAATGCTTCAACACTGTTTGTAATTCAAAAATAAAAAATAAACTTCAAATCAGTTGCAGATATTTACAAGTTTGAATTCAAGATCTGGAAATTATTAAAACATGAGATTTTTATACAAATGAAGCACATTTCCAGACAATCATGAATTCTACAATTTAAAGTTAAGAAAACTCAAGAAAAAAAAATATGGCAGTGTCAAATCAAAATAGAAATATCAAAGAAAATAAACAGATGGGGGCAGAAGAAGGAATAAAATAAAACCATAGAATACTAATAGAAATGAGTTTAGAGATCATACCTGTAATCAATGTGAATCAGTGAATCTCTAACTCAGCAAACTTGGCTAAGGAACTCTGAATGATACAAAAATATGGGACAACTTGAATTCAATTCTCTTTATTAAATCAGTTCCTCAGCCTCCTCCAGTACCTAACAGTTTAGGGGATCAAGTGGTCTAAAAAAATTTGTAAAACCACTCCGAAATGTGTTTACGACTTTTGCTACCCAAAACTGTTTGCATAACAATCCGCCAAAATTTACTTTTGTGCCCTTAGAAACCCAAATCTATTTGAATTTGGTCAAAATCGTTTTATTTCCATTTGGGATCCAAGATTGTTTAAATGGTTTGTTACCAAACAAATTCTCATATTGTTTATGATTCAAAAATCCTTTGAAATTATCAAAGTTTAAATTTTCAAAACGATCTTTTCCAAAACGGTTTGAAGGTTTTTTAAAACCATTTGGATTTAGTTTTTCAAAGTTATTAAATCCCAAATTTTCACTTTGATTACAACCCAAGTCATTTGAAAAGTTTTTCAAATCATTCGAAATTTACTTTTGAAAAAATTTATTACATTTTCCAAACCCAAGACCATTTCTATTTCCAACGGAAATTTGGTTTTATAACAACATAACCAACGATTTTGCTCATTAGAAATTTATCCAAAGTTAATTATAATCGTTGAATTTTGGATTTAAGATCACCATTCTCTTTCATCAAATTCGAACAATGATTAATATTGATCATTCTTTTCTCAACATCATTTTTTTTCAAAACCAAGTTTTCGTTTTCAAGCAATTTTATTTTGGTTTTGGATTAAAAAATCTCAGATTCAAACTGAATTTGTTTTTCAAATTGTTGCTTTTCAAAACTTTTGAATTTTTCAATCTCATTTTAAAGTTCGTTCAAAATAGATTCAGTTTTCAGCAAGTTTTGATTTTCAACAAAATCATGTTTGGAATTTTTAATCGTTTTAAAATTTTCAAATTCCATTTGCAAAAAATTGTTTGTGCTTTTTAGCTCAATCTTGTTTTCTTTTAAAATCAAAAATTCCTTTTCAAGTTTTTGAATATTTTTATTGAGATGAACGAGAACAGTTTTCAATTTCAAACAATTTTTGCAATCCAAATTTGAAGAGTTTTTACAATATTCAAGTTATGATTCCAAATCACTAATTTTGTTGCTTAACTCAAGATTTTTAGATTTCAGAGATTTTATTTTTCAGTTGGAGTTTATCAACAAATTTAGTAAAGTTGGCACACATGTAAACTAAATCTTCATTAGAGAAATTTTTTGTCTCATTGTCTGTTGAGTCTCCATCGTCTGATCCATATGAACTTTTATCTGTACAACCTGTTAAGAATAGATCTGAATCTGAGTTGACATTCTGGGATTTCGTGTTGTTGTCACCTTTTTCCATACAACTCGTCGAGAGGTTTCCAGATATCTACGCAGTTAAGCAATAAGAGATCAATTTTAATTGATCATTACCAAGATAGGTATAAATAATATGCATAGCATGAGCATTAAAAACCTTATTCCTCTTATCTAGCATATCTCCAAAATTTTCAATAATATTCCAATATTCAAAATTAACAGCGATTTTTGATTTCCAAATTAAAAAATCTGTCCCATTGAAAACAATTGCAATATCACTAGACTTACTCTCGCTATACTGACAACTAGGGAACACCATTACTCTAGAGTTAATAAAAAACCAGCTATGATACCATTTGCTGGATCTAGATTAACCCTAGAGAGGAGTTAATAGGGTTTATTGAATTAATTCGAGATATTAAAAATATCACCGAACAGATTGCGGGAGATAAAATAGAAAATAAATAACATAGAGATTTTAACCATCTTTGGCAAACCCTACATACTTCTGCATTCTCCAAGGTTTTTACTAGGTATTAAAACAGATCCCGCTTGCAAGACCCTGTAAACAAGTAAACCTTGCTCCTGTTCTAATCCTACGCTCAAAACCCTGAACTGATTTCAGTCCCTGAAATCAGATTTTCCCCTAGCTACAAACCGATAGCTAGTAAACCCTAGTTATTATAGATACTAGAAAACTTCCAGTTAAAATCCTATAACTAGATGGCCTAGTTTTACATACAAACTAGAAAATCCTAGTTTTACAGACAAACTAGAAAACTAGTGGACGAATACAAAAGAAATTTAAAGACAAAAAATTATAAAATAAAACTAGAAAACCCTAGGTCTATAAAATAAACAAGTCATCCCTTTTTCTTTTACTTCGTTTGTGTTGGCTCTAGCTTGAACAAAAGAATGTCAGCCAATCTTCAAATTAGGGTTTAAAAAAAACGCGATATGATTTCTCGAATTTGTTCTTCTGATTTTATTTGAATTCACGCTGCTTTCTTGTCCACTGATTTAGGATGCTTGTGATCGAAATCGTATAAGTTCTTTGAATTGATAATCTCGTGCTCTCGAGTTTTCTTTTCTGTTCGATTTCAATGAATGCCTATGATGAAAATAGGTGTAATATATAGGATTATTAAACCCTATAATCACTCTGATTTCAAATATGGCTTGAAATGATTTGTGCGTGAATCTCTTGCGTGATTGGTTTTGTAAATAGCCGTGAATCCACTTGATGATTTCTAGAAAGTTGATTAGATTTCCTTGCTTAAAAAATGACTGTGAATTTCTGGAAACATATTTTGAATTTTTATTGCCCAAACAATTCTGGAAACAAAATGTTTGTTTTCCTTAGCCCCTTGTGTGATTGTTGCCATGTAAATTTTGATCTTCGTTAAATATATTTCTGGAATTGCGGCATGACTGGAAACATAGATTTCTTGCCTAATATGTTTACTTATTACTGGCAATCAATAAATGATCCAAAATTGTTTTTTTGGGATCTTATTACAACCGTGATTATTTCCTTTGAATCCCTTAAAGTGAATAAATGCTTTCTTAGCTCCAAAAACCATGCAAAAATTCTGGAAACCATCTGCTATTTGTTATTGCTAAAAAATAACTAACCACTTTGTTTTTGTTTGAAATCATGATGTGTCTGGCCACCAATTTGAAAATATGAATGATCTTCATTTTTGAAAAAAAAAGATTTCTTAGCAAAAATATTTGTTTTATTCTTGCATTTGAACAGTACAAATTCGAGATGTTTTCCGTTTCACTTCGACTGGTTACACTATTCTTTTGTGTCTGCTGCATGTATACAGTGTATGTATATACATAATTATGCAAAGAGAGGCTTGATTTTTATTTCATGCTTTTGTTTTGCCAAACATTATGCTCAATCATTTGCTTATCAGTACTCTGTACTCCATGCTCCTGTGCATGTGTCTTTCCATCCAATGGTTTGCTCTTTTGCATGTTGTAACTTCAATTGAGCCTTGTAAAACTTTGCATGACTTTGGCTAGATTTTGCCACTGGATATTTTTCATCTGTATTGATTTCATCACCATAGTTGTATTCATGTTGCGCCATTGTATATTTGTGATCTAGTGGACTTGATTATACATAGCTGACTTGATGGTTGAACCCCTATGTACAGATGCAATGTTGCACTGTCCAGAACCTTTTATATAGTTGTCCATATTGATGTTTTGTTGTACCCTTGTCCAATAATGTGATTGCATGTTATTGCTCATGAGTTTGTTGCTGCATGCCTTGTGCTCGACCTCTTTGCCTTGCTAGTGTACACTTCATTTGTTGTCCACTTGTTCGAGCCAGCTGACGCCGCCATGTGCTTATGCATGTTGAGTCAAGCTGTCTTGCCTATTTTCACTTGAAAAGTACAAGCGGCTCCGTCACCATGTGTGCATTAATTTTTACTTGCATGCGATATGTTTTTGCCATGTTGATTTATATGCTTCTATGTTGATATCATGCACTGAGTTGTAGCATGGTCCATTGTGGTCACTCCTTAGTTGCTCACTTGTTGAACCACTGTTCCTACTATGTAGATACATGCATATGTATATATGCACAGATGTTTGTGTGTGTGTGTGTATGTGTATATATATATATATATTTATATATATACGTGTGTTTGTGTGTGCACGCCCGCGTTTGTGTCTGCGTATGTGCTGGATTTCTTGGTTCATGTCCATTCACGATGTTTGACTGAATTGTCCCTACATAGAAATATGTGTATATACATACAATATATGTGTATACATGTGTATTGCACAATATATATATATATATATCTGTATGTAAGCACTAGAAATACAGTCTACCTTGTGGTATTTACAGTGTATCATTATAAATATCACAAGCTATCTAAACACAGATGGATGTCCATTATTAATCAGATCAAGTCATGAAAAATGATGAGAAATACACTAAAATTTTGAGGCAAATTAATTTTTAAAATAAAATTTATATCTACTAGAATATAAAATATTATTGTTCTAGTAAACTATGTGTCATTCTATGATAGGTAAGCAGAAGACTGGACTTATTGTGAAGACAGTGATAGAAGACAAGTGTGTCAAAAAGAATGTATATAAATGAGTGAGTGAACCAGAATGTATTTGTATAACCGAGTGAAATGTAATTGAGTGTACTGATAGTGAGGAGCAGTGTATACAAATGAAATTGAGTATGAAATGAAATGTATTATATTACAGTGAGATATACAAATAGTGGAGTTATAAATTTGTACTGTTGAAATAAAATAATATATCTAAAATAAAATATTGTTTGAATATTTACATTCTTGTGTTGTAGTATTCTATTTAAATATAAATATTTAATTTTGACTGTGATGTAGTATAACAATACAATTATAAACACATTTATAATAATAAATATATGTTTGTTATCATCAAACAAAATCATAGAATTGTTAGATACAAAAGTCTTTCAATTCTTGAAAGGCCTTTTTACATTCTTTGTTCCATTCAAAGTTCTTCTTTTTCTTTATAACATTAAAGAAATGGACGCATTTTTCAGTAGCTTCGGAAATGAACCTAATGAGGGTTGTTAACTTTTCGTTTAAGCTCATGACTTCTTTGCTTGTTTTAGACTCTTCCATATCTTTTATGGCTTGAGTTTGGTCGGGGCTAGCCTCAATGCCATGTTCACTTACCACATATCCTAGGAACTTTCCGGATTGGACCCCAAAAGAACACTTTTGTGGGTTTAACTTCATTTGGTAAATTCTTAAGATGTTGAACATCTCTTCCAGGTACTTTATGTGGCTTTCTGCTTTAACGGACTTCAATAGCATATCATCTACATATACTTCCATGTTGCACCCTATCTGCTCTTAGAACATTCTGTTAACTAGCCTTTGGTATGTTGCTCCCGAATTTCTCAATCTGAATGGCATTACTTTGTAGCAAAATGTTCCCTAATCAATGATAAAACTTGTACGCTCCTCATCGGGTTTATGCATCGGAATTTGGTTATACCTTGAGTAAGCATCCATCAGGGACAGTATCTTATGGCCACTTGTTGCATCAACCAACTGGTCTATCTATGGGAGAGGGTAGCAATCCTTTGGGCATGCCTTGTTTAAGTCTGTATAATCAAGCGCGTTCTCCATTTCCTATTGGACTTCTTTACTAGCACATGATTGGCTACCATTTGGGGGGAAAACTTCTCGGTTGAACCCATTTGTTTCTAACCTTTTGACTTCTTCCTTTAAAGCCTCTGATTGATCTCCATTGTATTGCCTCTTCTTTTGTCAGACTGGGATTACAAAAGGGTTAATGTTTAGGTAATGGCTCATGATAGAAGGATTGATTCCGACCATGTCTGAATGGGTTCAAGCGAAAACATCCTTGTTGAGCTTCAAGAACCGAACTAGTTCCCTCCTTAAGGGTTCTGTCAACCTTTTCCATATGTTGATGACCTTATCCTCTGGATCGACGTTTACTTCTTCCAAATCCTCTATTGGTCTTATCCTTTCAGTATCTCCTCTGGAATCCAAGTCTGTGACAATTTCTTCTTCCTCTGCCAAATTTATGTTATTGAATCTCTTCCTTTTTCATCTCAAAGATGTGTACCTACCATTTGTACGTTTATCAGCTTTATTAAGTTTTACTTTAGCTTCGAATGTTGGATGTAAGAACCCATCATTCGAAGGTTTTAAAATAGTAGAAGAATCAAAGTACAAAGAATACTCCCTTTTGTATTTATCAATCATTGCGAAGTACAATTCACAGGAACTAAACTGTTCTCCCCGGATGGTACCCCATCCCTGTTTAGTCAAGAATTTTAGCATAAGATACTTGGAAGAGACAAAAGCATCCATTTCCTCCAGAGCAGGTCGACCAAAGAAGGCATTGTAGTTGGATAGTTGATCGATCAAAACAAAGAGAGTTTCAAGGGTTCGGTGGAGCAGAGATAAGCCAACTTAGGCTAGGAGATTGATCTGTCCTACATGAGTTGATCCCTTGTTGTCGAAGCCAAAGATTGGATCATTGCTTGACTCCAACTTCTTCTCAAAGATTCCCATTTGATCAAAAGCATGCTTTAAGATGACATTGATGGCACTTCCAGTGTCAACAAGGATCTTAGACTCAACAGAGAGTCTAACTTGAGCTATTATCATAAGAGGGTCATTGTGTGGATGACAGACCCCTTTCTTCGTTTCTTCTGGCGAAACCATCAGGTTGTGCATCTTGAGAGCGTAACGGGCATTTTTCAATGAAGGTTCCTCTTTAATGGAGAATATCCCTTCGCGAGCCTCCTTTAGGTATTGGTTCCTGACTACCAGACTATTTCCAACAGGATGTGGCCCCTCATGGATCACAATGATTCGGTTTACTGGTAAGCCTAAGTCTAGGTGACCTTCCTCCACTGTGGCTTCTATTGTGTTTGCTGAAACTTTATGTTGTCCATTCGTATGTTGGAAAGATGTAGACTTGTTCAAAACAAATTCTTCCAAATGTCCCTCCTGTATAAGCTTCTGAATAATCCCGTCCAAAACCTTGCACTCATTAGTCTTATGTCCATTTGTTTTGTGATACTCACAGTACTTTCCACCGGCATGGGTTCAGGGAAATTCTTGGCTTTGAACGAGACGGGGAAATTATTGACCCTTTCTTTTGCCACAGCATACACAAAAGAAATGGGCTTGCTTGAAGTGACTGCATTGGAATTAGAATCCTCCCACCTCGGCCTTTTATGATTTCCATCCAAGTCAAACCTTCCACTTTGAGGCTTTCTACCAAAGCTCAGCTTTCCTCCTTCCTCTGAGGCCTAAACTTCTTCTTCGTGAAGTACAGTTCATCCATACAGATGAATTTGTCATCCTAAAAGTGAAAGTCCTGTAAGTCTTTACAGCCGTGGATGTATAGTTCCTTCCAGAAGGGGGTGTTCTCAATTAACCCTGAATGCATGGCTATTAGCTTATCACGGTCATTCATGTCCTTTGCCTTTAATGCTTCCACATTGAACCTTTTCAAGTAATCTCCTAGGGGCTCCCCTTTTATCTGTTTGACATTAGCAATAACTGTGTAATCAACTGTTGGATCCTTGCAGATGCAAAACTGTGCGGAAAATTCATAGGCAAAATTCTTCCATGAATAAATGGTATTTTCTCTGTATTGACGGTACCACTTAGCTTCTGCTCCCTGGAGGGTTACTAGAAAAAGTATGCATCTAACAGCTCCTAAAGCATTATAGAGATCCATTTGGCTGTCGAAAGCCATTAGATGATCATCAGGGCCGTTGGTTCCGAGGTATTTTATAGTTTGAACCTTTACCCTAGATGGTATTATGGTACTCATAATTTCGTCAATGAAAGGAGCTACCCTTTCATTATCGTTAACCCTATCATCCTGGGTTCTTTTCCCTTTGCTTCCCAATAAATCTTTGACGGTCTTTCTAGCAATATCTTTGAGGTAAGACTTCATATTGTCATAATTTACTCTTTTAGGATCATAGCTTTTAGACATAGAGCTTCCAGATTGCTCCTGTTCACATTGATTTCCTTGATGATCTTATTCACTTTAAATGAGATCTCTTCTTTTTTTAGAGGAAGCTGCCTTAAGCTTCTCTCTTACTTCAAACTGTTGGATGGGAGCCTTTCTCTTCAGAGATTCATCCACCTCTCTCTGGCTAGACTTAGTGACCTTTGAAGACTTTTGCGCTTGATTAGCGTTTATTTGAGCTTGAATTTCTTGGACATGCTTCTCCAAAGCCATGATTTTAGCGGAATTTTCCTCCATATCATTTGGGTTCAGTGGCTGCAAAGGGTTAGAGGTTGTCCTTTCCTCGTTGTTGTTTAGATTGAGTGTTAGATACATGTTTCTTTCAAGGGTTGCGTTAGGAGTTGGTTCCTTGTTTCGATCCTCCAATCTTTTTGATTTCATCTTCCCCCACCACGGAGCAATAAACTTACCAAATTTACTTTTGATAAGATAAATACGAACCCGGAGGTCCAGGTCCTCTTTCTAGCACCAAAATGTTAACGATATTTTTCGTCAACACCCAAACTAGAATAAACAATGCATATACCTAAAAGTTTGATGCAAGAATAATCCAATGATTGAAATGTAACCCTAAATCAGTGTCTTTTAACTGATTTCACCATTTTCTAGGCGGCAAGACCTTTAGTCAGAAGATTAATTACCCTTCCCTCAAGGGGTGAGTATCACGCTTGTGAGACTATGAAGTCGAGGACAACCTTGAAGAAAGGTTTTTACTAGTTAAACGAAACTAAGACCTTATGCAATAAATACCTTTAGATCCTGGGTGAAATAATATACATTGTGTTGAGAAGATGTAGGCTAACTCCTCGCAACACTCGGATTTGTTTCCATGCTATTGCACTTATTAACTTATGTGATACTTCCACATTAAACCAACCTGGATAGGCCTTGGTTGCGTCAGTTATCAAGCCAAAAGCTCACAACATGATCCTATCCGAGGTTGGGTTGCATCAAGCTTAATATGGAAGAGCTAAGTCACGTACGAAAGTTCAAAGAGGAAAAGCCTTGGTTTTACTCAAGACTTTCCTTCTCATGAAAGAACTGTGATCAACTCTTTCATAAGAAAGATTAGTGTTAACTCCCTTTCTTTTCACTATAGACACAATATGATTATCAAATCGAGAAATGCTTAAGTCTCGGACTTCTCCTCTTTATTATTTACGGATATATTGCAAGAGTTGAAGAAATCCCCTATTTGATTTGGAAATTAGGGTTTACTCCTAAAAGAAAGAGAGAAGGATTGAGAAATGGAAATTCATCCCCCAAAATGAGACCCTTGGGGTCTTATTTATAGACAAATCGGGGACCTTTTGCTGTTGGGCTAGCAGTAGCCTCTGCCGGCCGCTTTTCCTTTGGTTCTGAAAGTCCTAGCTCTCAACCGCCTTTTTTCTTGGTCCTAAAGGCTTTGCTTATGGCTTTTTGAGGTACCGGTCCCTATTCTTGGGAGGATGGTTCCGATCTGTGGAACTCCTTTATGATTGCATGTCCATCCACTTTGTATTGATCTCGGATTTGTCGATGCGAATGGCTCTTGGAAGGTTTTGGCTTCCGAATGTAGGCTTCCGGACATGGACTTCTGATCTTACTATTAACACTTCGTGGAGCTTGCCTCTCTTCGGTGTTTTGGCTTGCCTTTCGGTAGACTCCTGAAGTGTGTCCTCGCTTTCTGGAAGATTACTTCCAGATCTTTGTTAGTTACTTATCGGAGTAACCTCTTGGTGAACATCTAATAGGGGTCTCGGTAGCTGGTTCTCGGATAATTTCTATATGTCTCGAATTCTGCATCTTTGATGCTTTCGTTTCCTTATGTTTTGGTAATAAGCAAGTTAATACCGATAGCCCTTATGTCCTTCTGGGTCACGGTTGTAGGATTATTGGTCTTTTTCTTCATTGGCTTCTGGTCTTGGGTGACCTTCCATTGTTGACTCATCGTACCAGAACCACCCTGCCGGTATCCTTTCTTGTGTTGAGTTTTTGTTGGCAGAAGATTTCTTCCTACTAGTGGCGGTCTGCTACCCCTTCACCACTAGTCTGTTTCGGTGCTTTATTTTGGTAGTAACAATAATATCCCACATGTGCACCATCTACAAATATCCAACCAAGCATCAAATCTAGCATCCAATAATCCATGCAATCAAAATTTCATCCTAGCATGTGGAATTCTAATAGTACAAGTGACAATGGTACAAGTAAGATAAGATATATGGGACATACCACTCAAAGAGTTCTGGATGGGTTGACCTCATACTCTATTCCATTTCCCTCATACAATCGACATTGCCCTCGCCCCATTATACCTTGACTAGCTTAAAAACTTTCCTCCTAAGTTGTTTCTTATCATACCCTACAATGCAAAGCGGTTTACGAGGCCTAAAAACTTCTGGTTCGACCTCTAAATCTTCAAGCTGATCACGAGATGCCACAACATTCGAGTCGTGCATAAACTTTCGTAGAAATAATACATGAAACACATTATGCACACTCACCATCTTCTCAGGTAAATCCAATCTATAAGCGAGCTTCACGACATGCTCGACAATTGGAAATGGCCCAACAAACCTTGGCGTCAACTTTCCTTTCTTTCCACAATGAACCATATTCTTTTGAGGTGAGACCTTCACAAACACCATAGCTCCAACCGAGAATTCCAAATCCTTTCATCGCTTATCGGCATAACTCTTCTAATGATATTGGGCTTCCTTCATTCGTTGCCAAATGATCTCAATATTATTAGATGTCTCTCTTACCATTTCAGCCCCAAGTACCAGCTTTTCTCTAGTCTCTAACCAACACGATGGAGAATTACCTGGTCTGTCGTACAACGCCTTATATGATGTCATTCTAATAATTGACTGGTAGTTGTTATTGTAAGCAAACTCGACTAAATGTAGATGGTCTTCCGACCATCCTCCATAATCCAATACACATGCTCTTAGAAGGTATTCTAGTACTCGATTAACCCTTTCGGTCTGACCATCTATCTAGGGATGATAAACCATATGCATACATGGCTCGGTTCCCAATGTCTCTTGCAAACTTTTTCAGAATCCGCTGGTGAACAATGGGCGATCACAAACAATACTCTTAGGTATCCCACGGAATTAAACTATCCACTTAAGATATAATTCAGCCAATTTCAATGTCGTCTTAGTCGATTTGACAGGAATAAACCATGTGCTTTTGGTCAAGCGGTCAACCACGACCCAAATATTACTGTTTCCTGCCCTTGTCCTAGGTAATCTATTGATAAAATCCATCTAATTTTGCACCCATTTCCACATAGGGATTTCCAATGGTTGTAAATTTCCGCTTGGCTTCTTCAGCTCAGCTTTAACCAATTGACAATTCATACATTTCGAGATAAACTTCCCGACATCCCTCTTCATACCTTCCCAGTAGTAAACTTGTAAACTTGTTTCATATCTCGATACATCTTATTACCACCTGGATAAATAGTCAATCTGGAGTGATGACATTCTCTTATAACCTCATCTCTCAATCCGTTTAAATCAAGAACAGCCGGTCCTCCACACTTGTGAAGCCAACCATCTCGATCGAATTTGTAATCCTTTAATTCCTCAGGTTCCACTCTCATCTCTAATCTACTCATGATGTTCATAAGCTTACCGTCTCACTTCTGGCTTTCGCTAGTCCTTTCGATGAGAGTTGGCCTAATTGACAAGCTCGCTAACATTTCAGGCTCTAACTCATAGCGAGACCTGAAATCAAATTCGGTCGAATATTCAAGGTGCTTCCATTCAGTAAACATGGCTCATAAATTCGCATGTTTTCTACTTGATGCATCGGCCAAAACGTTACCTTTTTCTAGAGTATAGGACCATAGGTTATACCAAAATCATACGATACCAGAAATTCTAACCATCGTTGTTGCCGAAGTTTAAATCCTTTTGGGAGAAAAAGGCACTTCAACGACTTATGATCCATAATCAATTCGAATCTAACTCCCAACAGATAATGCCTCCAAATCTTCAAAGCAAATACTATCTCCGCTAACTCCAAATTATGAGTCGGGTAATTCCTTTCATTTGGCTTCAGTTGTCAAATCGCATAAGCCACAACTCCATCCTTTTGCATTAGCACGACTCCAAGTCCAGTAACACATGCCTTGGGTATACACAACCATCTCATCGTTCCCACTTGGAATAACTAATATAAGAGAACTCGTTAATCTCTCTTTCAAGATTCCAAAAGCACGCTCAAACTTCGTATCCCATGTGAATACCTGATTCCTCTTTGTTGTTCTGATTAATGGTGCATCAATCTTCGAAAAGACCTTGATAAATCACTGATAATATCCAGCTGAACCAAGGAAACTCCTAACATCCGCCATATTCTTACGTCGATCCCAACCGTGGATTGCTGCCACCTTAGTGGGATCCATCGCTATTCCCTGTCCTGATACGACGTGACCCAAGAATCTCACTTCTTTCTTCTAGAAGTGACACTTTGAAAATTTAGCTCTCAGCTGATGCTTTCATAAGATTTCCAAAACAATTCTCAAGTGTGTCTTATGTTTTTACTCCGTCCTAGAGTAACCAATATATCATCCATGAACACAGGCACAAACTTTGGTCTCTGAAAACTCAATTCATATGGTCTACAAAGTATGCTGGCGCGTTAGTCAATCCAAATGGCATCACCATCCAATCATAAAATCCGGATGGTGTCCAAAATGCAGTCTTTGGCACAGTATCCCTAGCCACTCTTAATTGGTGAAATCCCGCTGCCAAATCCATTCAGGAAAACACTTTGGCTCCGTGAAGCTGATCAAACAAGTCATCGATTCTCGGCAATGGATACTTGTTTTTCTTGGTCACCTTGTTTAGCACATGATAATCCACACATAATTGCAACTATCCATCAGCCTTGGTCGAAAACAAAATTAGTGCACCCCACTCGAATACACTTCTCTAAATAAATCCTTTTCCCAAAAGGTTGTTCACTTGCACCTCTAACTCTCGCTGTTCTCTCTGCGCCGTCTGCCTAAGGGAATAACAATAGGTCTGGTTCCATCCACTAAATCAATCTGAAACTTGATTTCCCTTTACGGTGGTATTCATTTGACCTTGCCAAAGACATCTGAAAACTTACGAACAATTGGCACCGATGACAATCAATCTTGTGGAATCACTAGATAATATAAAAAGCTAACTAGGGCCCTAACATCTCGCAGGCAGTGTGTCACAAACGTTCGCCCTTCCACATTCCCAATTGTCATCTTGTGTTTCTCGAAATCCACTATAGTCGCATACTTCTTGAGCCAATCCATTCCCAGAATGATCCCAAACCCATCAAAGTTCAAAGCAAAACAATCACACACAAAAGAGCAGCCATGACTTGACAAAACTAGATAATGACAAAGCATCCAAAGACTGGAGAAAATCATTACTTTATGTAGGATGATAATATTTTAGGAAGACAAATCATTGAACAATTAGGCAAAGCAGTAACCGTTCAAAGAAAGCACAAATTTAGGGGTTCCCCTGTTTTCCATTCGACAAGCAAAATAACCATGTTTATTATTCGATAAGGCAAACACATAATGTAGGGAGAGTAAAGTCATAAAATCACCGAAAGATATATGAAGTCACCATCATCAAAAAAGGAGAGAATATTGATTTTATGATTTTGGTGAACGAAAAATTGAATGTGCAAAACAATGATGATGAAGTACTACACAGCAAAAATCATGAATCAACATCATTGAATTATGAAGGACTCAAGCTCAAGAATGACCCTCATTTGTGGTCACCGCCAGACTCTATCTGTAACACCTTGAATTTTTAATGACACTAAAAGAGGATAAATTAAATAATAATTAGTTTAATATTCATAATTAAGGAAAATGGACTACGCCATCGCGTCCGTCTCGAAATTCTGGTCAAGATAGACATTTGGTCTGCATAAAACGGACAAAGTATGAAGAAGTTATGAGGGTTTTAAGCTTGTATACGCGTAGAAAGAATATATATATATATACATGTGAGTCACATATGAGTCAGACCCTATCCAGAACAGTTTGAAAATCAAAAATTCATCAAGGCAGCAAAATTCCCGCTCTAGGGGGTCGACCCCCCTTAAGGGGTGTCGACCTATGGGTCGACTTACACACAGGGGTGTCGACACCGCTAGGGCTGAGATGGCAGTCGGTTTCAGAGGGTTCTGCAACTATAAATATGTGCTCAATTCTCCTATTTCTCCATTGGAAACTATGGGAGCCATATGTTGCCGATGTGCGAACTGAGACGGATTCGTTTTCTTTAACAACATTCAACTTTGCAAATCAAATCCAGATATTCAAGATCCATTCTTTCTCTATTCTCTAAACCTAACGCTACGAGTTTCTAGTTGCTTTTAGGTTTAGATAAATAAAAGTGAATTATGAAAGACTGTGAATTGGATATGTTGTAAACTATGAATCTATGCTGTTGTAAAATCTTATACTATGTCATGATGGATCTACATCTTTAGATCCAATTCAATTATGGCTATTCTATTATGTTACCTATGTGGATCTTGACTTGTAACTATGTTATGGTGAATGTAAATCTGTTAATTTGGATAGTTGCAACATTGTTTAGATCTAACTCTTTATGTAAATCACCTTTCACCTGTCGTATTGCGATCAACTTAGATATGTTGTAAGTTGGACATGTGAACCCATATTTAGATCTAAACATGCTATTATGTCATTCTAATAGTGTTTGATCCATTTTAAACCCTAGATTTGAATTAGGTGATTTATTTATCACCTTATGTTATCATGTCAGATCTAAACCAATTGGACATTTAAACTGCTAATCTAGATCTTACTATGTTTATTGTGACATCGTAGTTATATTGACTGCCACCAGTTCATCAGTTTTATGTCTAACTTATTATGATGTTAATTACATGTCCATGCCAATATGTATGTTCACGTTATCATTACGCTAGTTTATGTTTATGCCAAGATGGTCACTTTGGTTATATTCCCATTATTTTCCTATTATCGTTCATAACTAGGCTATTGACTAGCCTAGGCATGCCACCAGTTTATGAGTGCGCTAGTTAGGAAATGGGGGAAAAAGGGTTAATATTGGCATAATTTGAATATGAACATTTTTGGACATATAATTTAAATTATTGGGTAAAATGGGCATTAACACCTATAAAGGGAAAGGATTAATTAATTGATTAAATAATTAAAAATGGAATGTCTAATAATTACAATTAGGAATTGTAATTGTACTTATGATATGAGGTTAGGTTGCATTAGTGGTGGAAGTCTGCCCGGACCTGACCGGCATATCCAGCAGCCATTAATGTTAAACCTAATGTGGGAGGTCTAAGTACACAAATACGAATCGGGCTAAGACACGACGTTAGGCCCAACCGTGGAATAAGTCTGCCCGGACCCGACCGACATATCCAGCATCCACACGTTGTAGGCCTAATGTGGGAGGTCTAGCCCATTATAAACCATAAATAGACATGGTAATGAATTGGAATACTTAACCAAACATAATCCGTAGGGATATATGATTATAAAATAAAGTTAGGGTTAAGTAAATTGATTGGACAGTGGATGGATTAAGCAAATCTGGAAGGGGTGGGCAATATTTACATATAGGCCCATAAAGTAAACCCGATAAGGTTTTGTAATTAAAGACACCTAGTGGTATACATAACCGGAGGAAAGTATAAAAGTTATGTAATTAAAGACACCTAGTGGTATACATAACCAGAGGAAAGTATAAAAGTTATGTAATTAAAGACACCTTTTAGGGTAAGCATAACTGGTATAGAGCTATATAATTAAGGACACCTAGTGGTATACATAGTCAGTGAAAAACCTAGTAGGGGATACAAGACAAAGGGGAGATCTTTTATCATATTGTGTGGGATCCATTTCCGTCAGTAACCCGGGGTTAGTATCAAATAAAATACTACATACTAGGCGGAGAGGGGACACACTTACTGACTGATTGTAAGAGATCCAAACGTGGAGGAAGGTGTGGGCGGCGCAAACTGACCAGGCCATGTGCGTGCATGAGCCTGGCAGTGGGGGATAAGACGACCATGACACCAATAGATATGGGGCTGTGCATATCAGTGAGTGGCTGCCACTATAGGACGTGATACATCCTACCGTGGAGCCAGCACAGAGTATCTACGGATTAGGGAGCCGATCGATTAGGGTAGTGGTTATGGTATATTTAGACATATGCCCTAAGTCTACCACCTTATAGTGGAAGGGATCATCTCATTTTGGTTACACCAATAATAGTGCAGAGAAATCATTAGAGAAGTGTATACACCTTACCCTGTCTACCTTGTCACACCTGCCATTTATGTAGTGATCTCTCTTATCCACTTTATATGCCTATCATGTTACTTTTATTTATTTACTGGCTAAAAGTAACTAGACTCGCCAGACTTTATGTCTGACCCTTTTGTTTCTCCTTCTTTCTTTTGTTCCCCCCAGGTTCTCAGGGAGGAAACACTCAGACTTAGTCAGGACTCAGATATCATTTTGTTAGGAGCTACTTCTGAAGTATCGCTCAAGTTCTTGTCTCTACTATGGCTTAAATCTTTCAATTGGGGAATTATGTTTTTCATATTCTTATGTACTCTGATGATGCAAGATAGAAGTTATTTTATTGTATTGGTTTTTGTGACTTATGGTATTGTGGACCATGGCATTATGATATATGTTTGAAATAAAAATTTAAATTTCTGCTATATCTGTCTTGTAATTATTCTGTGTCGGTTTACCTATAACGCTTTACGAAACTTAATGCATTCCCTTAGTGAGTGACATGACGTGGGGTGTCACACTTAGTATCAGAGCCGAAGATTACCTTAGATAAAAGTTTTTGAAAATTATTTTCATAAAGGTTTTAAAAGAAAGCATTTTAATAAAGAAAAGTCTGTTTTGAAAAACATTCCCCAAAAACCATATGTAGTATCCTTCAGTCCATTATCTAAATTTCTTCCTTTTTCCTTTTCAGCATGTCTGGGGAACAAAACAATCCTAATATCCCAGAGGGCGTCACAATACCCGGATGGTTCCGTAGATATTTGGAGGCCACGATGTCTGCTGAAGGCCAAGGAAATGTTCCTCCCCCAGCTGCACCATTCATTCCTCCTCCTCCTCCCCCTCTAAGAGTAGATAACTTCGCCAAGATATGCAAGGACTTCCGTGTTATGGGAGGGAAGCCATTCCATGGGAACGAGACATTCGTAGAAGCCTGGAATTGGCTCAAGAAGACCGAGGAATTATTCATAATCTTTGAAGTAGAGGATGGAAGGAAGGTCCAGTTAGCCACATGGCTACTGAAGGACGAAGCCTCATTTTGGTGGGAAGTCACCCAAGCTGGACGTCTGGTGGAAACTTGGGGAGATTTTAGACAGAGGTTCAAAATGAAATTTCTATCCCAAAACGAAAGCAGCATGCAGATGGAGAGATTCTTAGCATTCAAACAAGGAAACTTGGCGGTAAAAGAGTATGTGAATAAATTTAACCAGCTAGCAAGGTTCGGTTTAGAATTAGTGGATATGCCGCACAAAAGGGCTTTGTGGTTTGCTAAAGGGCTGAATAAGCCTCTGCATGGTTTAGCCATGTCCCATATTCCAATGGGGCCACTTTTGAAAAGCTTGTCGATATGGCCCTAATGCATGAGGAAGACAAGGGAGAAAAGAAGGCTGAGGAGACATCGCAAAATAGGAAGGTGTGGCCCAAGAAGGGGTAGCAGCAACAGCAGAAGAAAGGAGGGAAAAGTGATAAAGGCAAGGATAAAAGAAAATGCCACCATTATGGGAAGGAAGGCCATCTGGTTAAAGATTGTAAGCGAAGGAAGAAGAACTCTTGCTACCACTATGGAGAGGCTGGACACTTTGCTAAAGAGTGCCCAAAGAAACAGGGATCACATGGACAGGGTCAAAGGACAGGGACTTCTGGAGGGCTGGTGCATGCTGTCGCGATCAATGCTCCTGATAGAGGTAGAATTTTTTTTGTGGAAGGTTTAATTTCTCTTTCAAACCATCCTATTAGAACGCTTTGTGATTCTAGTGCCTCACATTCATTTATATCCAGTTCTATAGTTGAATCCCTGCACTTAATTACTAGTATGGTAGTGGATCCCGTAGTTGTTTCGAACCCCATTGATGGTTCAGTTCATTTATCTATGATTTATCGGGGTTTGAAAATATCTGTGTTAGGCGTCGAGTTTGAATGCGACACGTATGTGCTCGGTTTATGGGCTATGGGTTGATTCTAGGAATGGATTGGCTTACCACGTTTGGTGCAATTTTGGATTGTGAAAAGAGGGTTGTTAGGCTTCTGAATTGTCATGGGAGAACCCTCGAGATTTCTTGTGACCCACAAGGGTCAGTTATGCTTAGTTTCCTAAAGTCTCTTGCTGCATCTATCGACGATCTGCAATCTGTCCTAGTTGTCCGGGATTTTTCCGATGATTTTGATGAGGTTCGGGGTTTACCTCTGAGGCGCGAGATCGACTTTCGTATATATTTGGTGGACAATGCAAAGCTAGTTGCATTGCCAGTGCGCCACATGGCTTCGAGGGAAAGAAGGGAGCTGAGTAAGCAAGTAGGGAAGCTACTTGAGAAGGGGCTTATCTTACGAAGCATATCTGAATGGGGTGCTCCAGTAGTATTCGCAACTAAGGTGGATGGTTCACTTCGTTTATGTGTTGATTATAGAGAGCTAACTAAACTCACTAAGAAGAATAGGTACCCACTTCCGAAGATTGATGATTTATTTGATCATCTTGTTGGTACCTTGGTATTTTCCCAGTTAGACTCGACCACGGGGTTCCATCAGTTGAGGGTAGTTGAGGACAACATAGATAAGACTGCCTTTAGGACTCCGGACAGTTTCTTTAAATGGCTAGTCATGCCTTTTGGGATGACGAATGCACCCGCCTATTTTGTCGATCTGATGAGTAGGGTGTTTCATGGTCTTTGTCGATGATATTTTGATCTTCTCCAAAAGCGAAGAAGAGCATGCCCAACATTTGAGAGAAGTTTTGAAAACTCTCCGTGACCATCAGCTTAAAGCAAAATTCTCCAAATGCCATTTTTGAGAAAAGAGGTGAGATTCTTAGGGCA
Source organism: Allium sativum (assembly GCA_030737875.1). Classification (NCBI taxonomy): domain Eukaryota; kingdom Viridiplantae; phylum Streptophyta; class Magnoliopsida; order Asparagales; family Amaryllidaceae; genus Allium; species Allium sativum. The sequence goes on along the minus strand of CM060919.1, from coordinate 557,850,029 downwards.
TGTGGTCTCCAAAGAAGGGATAGCTATAGATCCCGCGAAGGTGATTGCAGTGCAAGATTGGCAGGTTCCTAAAAATGCAACGGAGGTGAGAAGCTTTCTTGGGTTAGCAGGATACTATAAGAAGTTCATTAAGGACTTTGCAAAGATATCAGCCCCACTCACCAGGCTGACAAAGAAGAACTTGGCATTTTCGTGGGATATAGACTGTGATGTTGCTTTCCAACGACAGAAGAGGGCTTTGACAACAACCCCTGTCTTGACCTTGCCTGACGAGAATAAGTTGTTTACTATTTACACTGATGCGTGTGGTACAGGGCTTGGTGCGGTTCTAATGCAAGAAGGGAAAGTAGTGTGTTATGGGGGTTGACAGTTGAGAGTTCATGAAAAGAACTACCCCACCCATGATCTAGAGCTAGCTTCCATAGTGTTCATGTTAAAGACGTGGCATCATTATTTACTTAGAGAGAAGTTCAAGTTATACACCGATCATAAATCTCTCAAGTATCTATTCTCACAGAAGGATCTCAATTTAAGGCAACAACGATGGATGAAGTTTCTAGCCTTATGATTTTGAGATTTCTTAAACCCCTGGCAAGGGTAATGTGGTGGCAAACACACTAAGTAGGAAGAGGGTATCCCTGAGTCCTTTGTTTGTGGAAAGAAAGAACTTGGAGTTCATATCAGCTTTTGATTTTAGACCCTTCATCAAGATTTTGCCTGATTTGTTTGCATCCTTGGAGATACGACCGACTCTTATGGACCAGATAGGAGATTCGCAACAAGGTGACCCACAGATTCTAGACATCACGGATAAGCTCAGAAGAGGGGAGACTTCTAGTCACCTCAGTAGATATGCCACAGATAAAAGGGGTGGTTATGATGAGATGGTAGGCTTTGTGTTCCTCAAACTGGAAGCTTGATATAGGCGGTCCTAGAAGAAGCCCACCATTCTAAGATGACCATTCATCCAAGCGGTGATAATATGTACATGGACATGAAGAGAGTTTTCTTTTGGGCTAGGATGAAGAAAGATGTGGCCGAATTTGTTTCTCAATGTTTAGTTTGCCAGCAAGTCAAAGCTGAGCAAAAGAAAACTGGTGGACTACTACATCCATTGGAGGTTCCGCAGTGGAAATGGAAAAGCGTCTCTTTGGATTTCATAGATGGTTTGCCTAGATCGAAGAAAGGCAATACTAGTATCTGGGTTGTGGTGGATAGACTCACTAAGAGCGCTCACTTTATTCCAGTTAAGAGTAAGAGGGCGACATTGTGGTTAGCAGCAATTTATGTTCGTGAGATAATTCGTCTTCATGGAGTACCTTCCAGCATCATGAGCGATTGTGACCCCATCTTTACCAGCGAATTTTGGAGGAGCTTGCAAGAAGCATTAGGTACACAATTGTGTTTAAGCACCGCTTATCATCCTCAGACCAATGGATAGACAGAGAGGGTGAACATGATTCTTGAAGATCTTTTGAGGCTGTGTATCCTAGATTTCGGAGGGACTTGGGAAGAGCATCTTCCTTTAGTAGAGTTTGCCTATAATAACAGTTATCAAGCTAGCATCGGCACGGCAACTTTCGAAGCATTGTACGGACGACCTTGTAGATCACCAACTTGTTGGTGGGAATCTACAGAAAGATTATTACTTGGATCAGATATGGTTAGAGAAACGTCTGAAAAGATTGACCTTATTCGACGGCGGATGAAGACAACTCAAGATAGGCAGAAATCCTATGCAGACAAGAGAAGGAATGACATCAAATTTGATGTGGGAGACTTTGTTTTTTATCAAAGTGTCACCTCTGAGGAATGTGGTTCGCTTCGGATCAGTAGGGAAGTTGGCACCTAGGTTTGCGGGACCATTTCCCATAACCGAGAGGATTGGCCAAATGGCCTACAGAATAAAGCTCCCAGAAAATCTTTCTAGCGTTCATGATGTTTTCCACGTTTCTCATTTGCGGAAGTGCCTGCATGACACTGTAGTAATCGTTGAGCTGAGTGTGTTGGAAGAAGTCGAAGTGGAACGGGAGGCGACAGTCAGGCGAGTTCCTACTCGTATTATAGGCTCAGAAGTTAAGAAGCTACACAATGAAGAGATCAAGTTGCTAAAAGTTCAATGGGGAGATAACCTAGAGGATGCGACTTGGGAAACTAAAGATAAGATTCGCGCTTCGTACCCTTTCTTTTTCGAGGGTATGTTCTAAACTCCTTTTTCCAAGCTTTATCAATACTTGTTTCTATCATTTGAGTATATCTTATCCGTAGTATTTTTTGACCTTTAGATAAAAATCCTATGGATGTAAACATGTGTTTGAGACATGTTATGTTTGATGGATGCAAGTGGATGCAAGTGTTTTCTAGTGGTTGCCTGTGGACGCATATATACACACATTATGCACTAAGATTGGCTCAATCACTTTCATACTGCATATGGACGTGCGTGCATTTTCTTTTCTTTTATGGATGGAAATGGACGTATTAGTATACGGATGTTGCATTTGGAATAATGAGTGTGCACACATATAGAGCTTGCATGTTATAATAGGATAATTTGCATATATATTGGATTCATAACACTAACATACATTGCATTAAGGTGGTCAGCTGAATAAGTAGACCACCTGATCTTTCGCATTAGTGTTGGGACATATACACACACCATTGCATATATTCATATAAGCATTAGAAGTCTCTAAGGACAATGGATGCCAGTGGTTGTTAGATGAGTAGATGGATGATGGATGGTAGGATGTGCATTCTTCTCAACTTAGAGATTCCGGGGATGAAATCCTTTGAGTAGGGGAGAATGTAGCACCCCGAATTTTAACAACACTAAAAGAGGATAAATTAAATAATAGTTAGTATAATATTTAGAATTAAGGAAAACGGCTGTGCCATCGCGTCCGTCTCGAAATTTTGGTCAAGATAGACATTTGGTTTGCGTAAAACGGACACTGTATGAAGAAGTTATGAGGGTTTTAAGTTTATATACGCGCAGAAAGAATATATATACACATATGAGTCATGTATGAGTTAGACCCTATCCAGAACAGTTCGAAAATCAAAAATTCGTCAAGGAGGCAAAATTCCCACTCTAAAGGGTCGACCCCCCATAGAGGGGTGTCGAAACCGGGGTCGACCCCACTTAAGGGGTGTCGACCTAAGGGTCGACCCAACCACAGGGGTGTCGACACCCCTAGGGCTGAGGTGGCGGTCGGTTTCAAAGGATTCTGTAGCTATAAATATGTGCTCAATTCTCCTATTTTTCGTTGGAAACTGTGGGAGCCATATGCTGCCGGTGTGCGAACTGAGACGAATTCGTTTTCTTCAACAACATTCAACTTTGAAAATCAAATCCAGAAATTCAAGATCCATTCTTTCTCTATTATCTAAACCTAACGTTGTGAATTTTTGGTCGCTTTTAGGTTTAGATAAATAAAAGTGAATTATGAAAGACTGTGAATTGGATATGTTGTAAACTATGAATCTATGCTATTGTAAAATCTTATACTATGCCATGATGGATCTACATCTTAAGATCCAATGCAATTGTGGCTATTCTATTATGTTACGTATGTGGATCTTGAATTGTAACTATGTTATGGTGAATGTAAATCTGTTAATTTGGACAGTTGTAAAATTGGTTAGATCTAACTCCTTATGTAAATCACCTTTTACCTGTCATATTGCGATCAACTTAGATATGTTGTAAGTTGGACATGTGAACCCATATTTAGATCTAAACATGCTATTATGTCATTCTAATAGTGTTAGATCGATTTTAACCCCTAGTTCTAAATTAGATGATCTAATTTATCGCCTTGTGTTATCATGTTAGATCAAAACCAATTGGACATCTAAACTGCTAATTTAGATCTTACTATGTTTATTATGACATCGTACTTTTATTGACTGCCACCAGTTCATCAGTTTTATGTCCACCTTATTATGATGTTAGTTACATGTCCATGTCAGTATGTATGTTCACCTTATCATCATGCTAGTTTATGTTTATGCCAAGATGATCACTTTGGTTATATTCCCATTATTTTCCTATTATCATTCATAACTAGTATTGACTAGCCTAGGCATGCCACCAGTTTATGAGTGCGCTAGTTAGAAAACGGGGGGGAAAAGGGTTAATATTGGCATAATTTGAATATGAACATTTTTGGACATATAATTCAAATTATTGGGTAAAATGGGCATTAACACCTATAAAGGGAAAGGATTAATTAACTAAAAATGGAATGTCTGGTAATTAAGGAATTGTAATTCTACGTATGACACGAGGTTAGGTTGCATTAGTGGTGGAAGTCTGCTCGGACCCGACCGGCATATCCAGCAGCCATTAATGTTGAACTTAGTGTAGGAGGTCTAAGTACGCAAATACGAATCGGGCTAAGACACAAGGTTAGGCCCAACAGTGGAATAAGTTTGCCCGGACCCGACCGGCATATCCAGCATCCACACATTGTAGGCCTAATATGGGATGTCTAGCCCATTATAAATAATAAATGGACATGGTAATGAATTGGACTACTTAACCAAATCTAATCCATTTGGATTATATGATTACAAAATAAAGTTAGGGTTAAGTAAATTGATTGGATAGTGGATAGGTTAAGCAAATCTGGAAGGGGTGGGTAATAATTACATATAGGCCCACAAACTAAACCCGATAAGATTATGTAATTAAAGACACCTAGTGGTATACATAACCAGAGGAAAGTATAAAAGTTATGTAATTAAAGACATCTTTTAGGGTAAGCATAACTGGTGTAGGGCTATGTAATTAAAGACAACTAGTGGTATACAAAATCAGTGAAAAACCTAGTGGGGGATACAAGACAAAGGGGAGAGCTTGTATCATATTGTGTGGGACCCATTTCAGCCAGTCAACCGGAGTTAGTATCAAATAAAATACTCCGTACTAGGCGGAGAGGGGACACACTTACTGACTGATTGAGTGATCCAAACCTGGAGGACGGTGTGGGCGGCGCAAACTGACCATGCCATGTGCGTGCATGAGCCGGGCAGAGGGGGATAAGACGACCGTGACACCGGTAGATATGGGGCTATGCATATCAGTGAGGGGTTGCCATTGTAGGACGTGATACATCCTACCGTGGGGCCGGTACAGAGTATCTACGGAGTAGGGAGCCGATCGATTAGGGTAGTGGTTAGGGTATATTTGGACATATGCCCTAAGTCTATCACCTTATAGTGGAAGGGATCATCTCATTCTGCTTATACTAGTAATAATACAGAGAAATCATTAGAGAAGTGTATACACCTTACCCTGTCTACCTTGTCACACCTGCCATTTATGTAGTGATCTCTCTTATCCACTTTATATGCCTATCATGTTACTTTTTTTTGGGGCATTTTACCATAAGGGCCTCCTTTCATCCGCTAATTAGTTTCTAGGACACGTCGTTACAATAATTATTTTCCAGGACAAAAATTAATTCGGCTATTTGTTCCTTCTATTCTTCATTTCCGTAAGCATTATTGAAGCTCAAAAAAAATCCCAAATCAATTTCAAATCCACTTTCTTCTTCATCTTTATACTTTCGAAATCAAATCTACTGCTAATCTACTTTCGAAACAAAATCGACTCAGTTGATTCGTTGAAGAAATCAAACCCCATCACTTTTCTCAGCTGAACAAGTAAGTAATTGTTTATTTCTGCTGTTTTGTATATGTCGATTGCTGATGTTAATCGCCTCACCTTTATTCAGCTGAAGAAACTAAAACGCAATTTCTATTTACTATTTACAAGACGCGATTTCTATTCAGTAGTCGTTGAACAAGTACTTGTTTATCTTTGCTATTTGTTGTTCCTCGATTTTTTCTGTTTTCTATATATCGATTGTTTTTGTTAGCTAAAGTAAGTAGTCATTCGTTGATTGATTTTATTTGCTATATAAAACTGTTCATATGTATATTCAGTGGTAGAATTTTTTTTGTTTAACAACTTAAAAAGATAAAGGTGATTATCTTTTGATTTGAATCATTAATTACGAATTGAAATTTAGCAATATTTGAAAATTACTGATACATATAAACATATTTTTGTTTTTTAATCATATATATATATATATATATATTCAGTGGGTTAATAACACGTAATATGAATCAACTTATAGTGATGATGAAATTGTTCATAAGTATATACTCAGTGGTACATGTTAATTTGTTTGATAGCTTGAAAAGATAAAGGTTTTTATCTTTTGATTTAACATATATCTTTTCAAAACTAAATTTCAAATTTAACAATTTCCAAATGTTTAGCAGAATATCTTATTTTATTTCAGATTTAAAAAAGATAATTTCATCTATCTTTTCAAAAAAAAAAAAAACTGTTTTATGTTTGATATATCTACTGAATTTTACAGGTTGATATTGTTTGTGATTTATGTTACTATTTGTTAAATTATATACATAAATTTAGTCTAAACTTGTTTTATTTTATTTTATTTCAGATTTAGAAAAGATAGTTGTATCTATCTTTTCAAAACTGAACTTTAGATTTAAAAAAAGATAATTTTTTAATGAAAACTGTTTTATCTTTTTCTTAGTAAACCATTTTATTTTATGCTTTTAATAGAAAAAAGATAAACGGTTTTATCTTTTTCTCAGGAAATCATAAAACTTATACTTTTAACAGAAAAAAGATAAATGGTTTTATCTTTGTCTCAGAAAACCATTTACTTTTATGCTTTTTAATAGAAAACCATTCAAATGATTTAATTTTTTAACTATAATTAAATATTTATGGTTTGTCTTAAAATAGGTTAGAAGTCTCTTTGTTTCTTCAAGTGAAGCCTGGATTTTAAATTTAGAATGGAGCATTTTTATCCGCTTTTGTATTCATTTTTTTCAAGATGATATTCCTTTGATTTCTACTTATGCACTCGGTGTGTAGCATGATGCTTGATTTGAGGTTGTGCATCTATTAGCAGTTTTTTATTTGTGCATACAGGAAGCGATCCAAGAGAAGTAAAAGCATGTCTGAAGATTTAGGATCAGGCTATTGCTTTGGCTTTTGCATCAAGTGTTAGTGGATGATCGGTGTGTTGATGATTCACATGTGAAAAAGAAAGGCAACATTATTGCTGGCATTCTTTGAACGATTCATTCGCCAATCTTCTCCAACATTTGATAAATTCATATGCATTTTCATTCTATATGAATAGATAAAAGAACTTATCTTTTATACAAAATAGCACCTGAAGCTATCATCACAAATTGTATCTTTTAATTATAAGTGTAAACTCATACTAATCTGTATATATAGACACTTTTATAGTGTTTTTTGCTGCATTTTCTGTTTTATGTATATGGTTTGATTCGAGTCCCATGTATATGGGTTGATTCTGTTTTTTTATATTGGCACTTTATTCAATATGACATAGTAAAGATAATGCATTTGTTTCATGCAGTTATTTGTGTTTAACTGTTATTTGGAATACGATGTTGTTAGTTCTGTTCAAACAGATAAATTGATTTTTTTTATTCTTATGTTGTATTTTTATGTGTTTTGATTATGTTGTTGTGTCTGATTCAAATGATACACACTGTAACACCCCACATCCGTTAAGGTCACTTACAAAGGGAATGCCTTAACTTCAATGGAGCATTATGGGTACTGGAACAGAAATATTACAAGACAGACATATATAAAACAGCGGAAAGTAAGTAGAAGTACTTCAAATCATTTATTAAGTAAAATTGTTTATAATAAAAGCCCATCAACTTCCAATACCCAAATACATAGCTAAAATATCTGTCTTGCTCAAAAACAAAGAAGCATAAAAATAAACTGTAGTATTCCCCAATAAAGCAAAGCAAGCCATAGCCAAGAGGAATCCAAGCCTTACATGAAAGAGCCTTGGGGCTTGGTAAGATCCGAACTAAGCTGTATTCCCACCCTATGAACCTGAGGGGAAACGGAAGAAAAAGAGGCGAAACAAAACGGGTCAGTCATAAAGACTGAGTAAGTCCTAGTGACTTTCAGCATAAAAATAGGTAAAGATAACATGGAATGAATAAACTGAAAGTAAACATAAGCATGATGGCAAGGTAAGCTACAGGCATGATAAATCAAGTATAACATCCCATAATTCCTATCAAGTATTATGTCGCATGGTTTCTATCAAGAATAACATCGCAAGGTTTCTTAGGCTTCCCCATTAAAATGATATCTAATTGCTCTGCACCACGTAACTAGTGTCCTAACTAGTCATTTATATCAAATGCTAATATTGCAACACGATCCCAATCCCCGCAGTTGTGGTAGCCTTTAGGTATACATCTAGTATGAGGATTCCACCTCAATCAGACCAATTGCTATGAAGATGTTAGATGTACCCTTACTACCCTATCGATCGGCTCCCTATCTGTACGCATGTGTCGCGTGTGTCATACGGCCCTATTCGATTGTAGATACCTACGCTGGTCCCACTATGGGGTGTATCAAGTCCCATAGTGGCGGCCCGACACAATTCCTAGAATGCATAGGGTATACTACTGATGCCCCAGTGCCCTGACTTGTCTGCTCCGGAGTGTGTGCACGCCCGCACTCCGTTAGAACCCACACTGTGCACCAACTGCCGTCGCTTTGACCGCTTACAATCAGCCCAGTAATCGTGCCCTACCCTGCCTAGTTCAGGGTATCATTGATACCTAATTGGGTTACTGCTGAAATGGGTCCCCGTTACTAGGGTTTCCTATTGGTTAAGTCTGTGGGCTTAGATATACAGATATTACCCACCTACCCGTGATGTACTTAACCCTCCCACCGATTCAAGCATGTTCATTAACGGTTAAGTTTGTGGGCCTATATTTACTGATATTACCCACCAAACCTGATATGTACTTAACCCTTCCACTGATTCAATCATATTTATTTTATGGTCAAGTGTTTGTTTATTCATGTTAATTTAACCCGCCCATACCTCATATCATATTGGTTAAGTGTTTTTAATTGTTAACTTAACCCCACGTGTTCCTTAGGTTGTTGTGGTTAAGTGTCATTAATAAATTCCAGTTAACTTAACCCTCCTACTTATCATGTTACTCTGGTTAAGTGTTGCCTCCTGGTGTTAACTTAACCTCACCATCTGTTTAACTAACCTGTTACAGCGGTTAAGTGTTTCCTGTTAACCTAACCCCAGTCACTCATCTTGTTATACTGGTTAAGCGGCCTTAACCCTAGTTATTCATGTTATATTGGTTAAGTGTTTCTAACTTACTTAACCTCAATCACTTGTCTAACTAACATGTTTCTACGGTTAAGTGTTCTAATTAACTTAACCTCAATCACTAGTCCAGTTAGTGATGTTATAATGGTTAAACATTTGCTTAACCTTACCCACTCCCCTAGTCAACATATTAAATTGGTTAAGTGTCCAGATTAACCTAACCCTACCCATAAATTTAGTTAACATGTTGAATTTGGTTAAGTATTTATTAAATTGACTTAACCCTATCAGTCCTAACTCAGCTCTAATTGTCTTATTATAGCACCAACCTCTCAGATTAGACAGATATTGTTGTGGCTGCCTGTATGCCGGTTGGGTCCGGGCAGTCTTACGCCACAACTCAGTCTAACCTCGGGTCTTTATCGGGCCCAATTCTTAGCCACTCACATTGGATAGGTATCGTCGTGATTACTAGACAGCCGGCGGGTCCGGGCAGGTTTACATCACAACTAAATCCAACCTCGTGCTAAGCATATTCGTATTTTCTAATTTACATTTTAATTATGTAAATTATTCAAATTCAAATTACTGCCACATTTATTCTCAATAAATCTCATTAATTTAGGTATATAATTAATGCCATTTATGCCATCAATCGCTTATGTGATTAATTACTAATTTATGGCAGTCTTCCTAAAATTACCATTTTAACCCAACGTTACCCCGTCTAACATTAGGCTAACCAACTTAGCCTAATTTACGTTCGCATGGTTTTTGGTATACATATTAGGCTAAAAGCTTAGCCTAATTTAGGTACACAAATTGGCATAAATTAGCATAAACATGACATAGTATAATTTTGGCATTGATGACATAATAAATATGAACATAATGGGGAGCCTAATTTATGTACACAAATTGGCATAAATTAGCATAAACATGACATGGTATAATTTTGGCATTGATGACATAATAAATATGAACATAATGGGGAGCCTAATTTATGTACACAAATTGGCATAAATTAGCATAAGCATGACATGGTATAATTTTGGCATTGATGACATAATAAATATGAACATAATGGGGAGCCTAATTTATGTACACAAGTTGGCATAAATTAGCATAAGCATGACATGGTATAATTTTGGCATGTATGACATAATAAATATGAACATAATGGGGAGCCTAATTTATGTACACAAATTGGCATAAATTAGCATAAATATGACATGGTATAATTTTGGCATTGATGACATAATAAAAATGAACAAAATGGGAGAACTTGCAAAATAGCCATCATGAACATTACAGGGGTGAACTTGCAAAATGACTAATATGAACATTAAAATGTCATAGGTGTGAACTTGCAATTATAATCCAATTCAACATATATGTGTTTTTTTTAACATAGGCTATATTAACAACATACATGAGAATTAGCAATATGAACTAATCCATATACATATGTTAATTTGCAACGTAGACAAATCAACATACATATATGTGAGTTAGCGACATAGGCTAATCATCATACACATGTGTTACTTGGTAACATGGATTCAACATACTTGCAAATTAATCACAACATATGATAAGTGTGAACTTGAGATATGGTATATGTTTCGCATAAACATAAACATATAGATTTTGACAATTGGTCGCATGACTTTACAACATAAACTTGCATAATAGATTATACAATCCTCATAAGATGTTACAAATCCAAGTCCATACTTATACAAATAAACTTATCAAATAATTTCCAATTCAACCTAATAATAGAATCAAATCACTGGCATAGATTAATATCATACAACATAACAAACATCATACTTAATAATTCCCAATTCAACATGATAATAGAATTAAATCACAAACGTATATTAATAACATAACGAGCATCGTACTATTATCATTTCATCGCAAAACATGATATTCATCTTATTTCGCATTCCACAAATGTAGCTAAACTTACATCAATTTCACTTTATTTCATCGCCATATTATAATTAAGTATTTAGATCTGAAAATAACTAGAACTTACATAGCACGGCTAATGAATTAAGAATTGGTTTTGTTGTAGAAATGTTGCGGCGTTGCTGATTTATTGTTTGAACCATTGTTGAAGCTTTGTTCTTTGATATGAGTTGAATAGATTAGCTTTGAATTGATTTGTTGTTCGTCTCTTCAAGTGGAGGCTCTCCTTAGTTTTCTCCCGATAGCATGGCGGCTCCAGTTCTTATTTTTATGTGAATTTTAGTCTAGAGACCTAGGGTGTATATATAGAATTGCAAGTTAATTTGAGCCGTCGATGAAGCCAGGGTTAATCAAAGCCATCCGTTCTAAAGAGACGCCAATTATGTTCACAATTCAAGGGCTGTAAATTACTCCTATTTCAAATTATGTCATAATTACTTTCTTAATGTACATTATCAACATTTATTATTATTTGTCAATCCATCAAATATAAATACGTACACATTAGATACATCTCCCTTTTACACATTTATTTGTATGCACATTAGATACATCTACCCTTTACACATTTATTTGTATGCACATTAGATACATCTCCCCTTTACACATTTATTTGTATGCACATTAGATACATCTCCCCTTTACACATTTATTATTTAATTAGCAACTTTAGTGTTAACAGAAATACGGGGTGTTACACACACCGAGTTTTCAATCCTAGTACTTGAATTAAAAGATAAAACAGTGTTTTTTAAAGTTTTACTTAATCAACATATAAGTTATATGATTTCCTGAGAAAAAGATAAATCCGTTTATCTTTTTTCTGTTAAAAATGGCGCCCTGAAGTGTTTAATTGCCATGGAATTTAGTCCTTAAAAGAATAAAAAATGTTAATAATATAAAAGTGTCATTTTATTTTAAAACAAAAGTATAGTCTATACAATGAAGCTGCTAATATGTATTAGTTGTATAATACAACAGAACAAAAAAAAGATACGTACGTTTATCTTTTCAACGACATTTGCTATTTATACATCCATATTTCTCACCACTCGTATCATATACAACATGTATCATGGCACTCCTTTATGACTTTATGAAACAATAAGTGAAAATAGTAAATTAACAGAAGAATTGTAATCATTTTTAGCTCTAAAAAGTAGATGCAATTATCTTTTTTAAATCTGAAATAAAATAAGATATTTGATTTAACTTATCTTCTATCTTTTACTAAAAGATAGAAGCAAATGTCTTTTTTTAATCTGAAATAAAATAAGATAATCTACTAAACATCTAAAAATTGTTAATTACAAAAAATTCAATTTTGTAATCAAAAGTTAATTTTTATCATTAACATTGCATATTGCAACTAACAATTAACACATACATATATATATTCGACTATCTTTTTTAAATATGAAGTTCTGTTTGAAAAGATAGAAGCAACTATCTTTTTTAAACCTGAATAACATATAGTCAGTGGTCATTTTCTCATCAAACCAAACAAAAATGTAGTAAACTGTCTAAGCAATTTTTAACTAGAAAAAGAAAAATAGTTTTATCTTTTTCTCAGAAAAGCAGAAGAAAGATAAATATTTCTATTTTTATCTCAGAAAATCATTCAATCAAACTCATTACTATTGGATAATATATTTCTTACGTCACTTGGCGAACGGACAACTGGCATTTCTCAGTTTATACTAGTCATCCTTCCAACAAATTAAAACTACCCAAACAATGCTATCGCCTGGATATTTGTTTATCAACAAAGCAAATATTAGATAAACTGTCTAAACCAAAGAATAGCAGGTCATATTCCCATCATGCAATTTGTGTATATGCTGGACAGTCCAAACAATGGCATAGCAGGTCATATGTTTACCTTTTACTTGCATGTATATATACATACATACACACACACACACACATATATTTTTAAACTGTCAAAACTAATGCATAGCAGGTAAGGTGTTTACTAAACACACATATTTTAGATATATTAAACTGTCTAAGCACATATGTATATAACATATTATATGCTTACTAAACAAACATATTTTACATATGTAAGCATACCATCTAACCAACCTCATTACTACTGGACTATTCATTTCATAAATTCCATGGCAATTAAACACTTCAGGGCGCCATTTTTAATAGAAAAAAGGTAAATGGTTTTATCTTTTTCTCAGAAAATCATATAACTTATACTTTTAATAGTAAAAAGATAAATGGTTTTATCTTTTTCTTAGAAAAATATTTAATTTTATGCTTTTTAACAGAAACTCCTATAAAGTCTATATATATACAACCTTGAAAAAGATAATTGTGGTAAAACCAATCGTCAGCACAACAACACTGTGCGATTCCTATTAGGATCCGTTTGTATAATACTGTTAATGGTTTAAATTAGTACAAGTTATATATTTATCAAATTAATCATTAAATTTTCAACATCAGCCAATATAAAATCATCAATATATCCATGTAAAAGCATAAAACCTGATACATGCAATCGCTTGACAATAACATGACTAAAAATCGAACAACTGAGTTGTTTGAAGCGTGAGATGTTATTGACCTAAAAGTAAAATATACTCCAATTCATTTGAAGCATGATATATTGCAGCTGTAGAAATAAAATTGAATCGTTCAATCGATTCGTTTAATTCATTATTCGATTTTGAAAATTGCCTATTTGATGAAAATCGACTAGGGCAAACAAAAATGCGAAATAATAGCCGCGACAATTTTTGTCCTTGAAACTTATTATTTCAAAGTCGTGTCCTTTAAACTAATTGGGCTACAATCAAAATCCCTTCACGCAAATTTCCACTTTATTTTTTTACTGGATAAAAGTAACTAGACTCGCCAGACTTTATGTCTGACCCTTTTGCTTCTCCTTCTTTCTTCCGTCCCCCCTCCAGTTCTCAGGGAGGAAACACTAAGACCTAGTCAGGACTCAGATATCATCTTACTAGGAGCTACTTCTGAAGTATGGCTCAAGTTCTTGTCTCTGCTATGGCTTAACTCTTTCAATTGGGGAATTATGTTTTTCATATTCTTATGTACTCTGATGATGCAAGACAGAAGTTATTTTATTGTAATGGTTTTTGTGACTTATGGTATTGTGGACCACGACATTATGATTTATGTTTGAAATAAAAATTTAAATTTCCGCTGCTATCTTATTTATATCTGTCTTGTAATTATTCTGTGTCTGTTTACCCATAACGCTTCACGAAACTTAATGCATTCCCTTAGTGAATGACATTAATGGACGTTGGGTGTCACACTATCTTCAACCGATAACACATTGTAAGTTTCTTTTCACCTACTCTTGCTACATATGCACAAATGTAGATTGGCTATTTCGGTTTCCATTGTATTTCAACATATTATTAAGGAAAGTCCAAAAGATAAATGCACAAGTAACATGGGAGGTGCACAGTTGAAGAAAAGTGGTAGAAGAGGAATAATAATCAGTGTACGCATTAAATAGTTATACATTTCCTCATTCTATAATATATGTATTTTGATGTGAAGTTGATAAAATAAAATCCTCTTAAACTGTACCACTAGTTGCACTAGTTGATGAAATAAAGACAATTTTAGTAAGACAAAAGATAGATTAATATTATTTCTAAATAGAATTATATATGCCTGGGTTTGTGACAGATAATTTATTGAAAATGAAATCAAAAAAGAACATGTACAAGTATGGAAACAGAGGTGGATATGATTAATTAGAGAATCATTAATGTAACTGGAATGAAAAATTTGGAAATGTGCTATTTAACCGGCTGGCATCGATTTATGCTTGATTTAACCGTTTGTTATGTGCATTAATGCGAAACAATTGACTTATTTTCCACCTATTTTATATTCTAAAGTATTTTTTTGAATTTTTTCAAGTGGAAACCGACCGGAGCCGTAAAACCCCCTAGTGCACCAAGCCCAGTCCGCGGGCACCACATAAGTGACTTATCTTAGCGTATGCACATGGTAAACCCTTAGCATGCCATTCCGGGTTTCAAACTCGCATCGCTGTTACCTCGACACAAGTCCTTATCCGCTAAACTGGGGTTGACAATATCTGCTACACTGCATGTAGAATACTTACAAACATATAGTTTATGCCATTAGCCTACCGATTTTAGTTGACTATGCTTTCTGATTACATTATGTTAATATTACAAGAACTACAAAAAAATTATAGGAAAGAAGTTGAGTTGGTCATACCTATACTGCAGATAAACAACATGGAAAATGCATTTGTACTAACCTGGTAAAAAAAAGGTGAGATGGAATTAATTGTTAAATTATCAGGCCCATACCTTTGCCTTTTCTATGTTTGTGCAATACCAACTACCCAAAAAGTTGTGGACTCAAGCCTATATGCTACAGTATTAGCACAAAAAGGAATAACTTCTTGGTTTCACTTTCTGAACTATCATTTATTGGTACTACAGTACTTCGTAAAACGTAAATGCCTTGTATTTGTACTATTTACAACTCCTCTTGTTTGGTTCAGTCATTTAACTATTTCCACTATTTACTTTTTTTTGGTTATTGCCAATAAGATGACGCTATCAATGGAAATCCATCAAACAAGAAAAAAATGTTTAATTTATTTTATGAACTGTCAATTGCATTCACGCCTTCATTGGCTGTTATTTTTTATTTTTGAACCATTGCTGCTTATGTGTCTTTTCATTTGTTATTACCCTTCCATCATTAAGGGTATTTGCACATGCTTTTGAATTTTCTATCATTAGTAATTGTCTGTGCAAAATATATAATTGTATATTTCTTTCTCCAGCCTTCTGTTTGGAAAAAAGATGATGATTGTAAATGGATGAATACATTGTACCTTCTCTCTTTTTAGGACTGTGCTACGTTTTATAATCCTAAAACTCTTAATTTATAGGCATTTACTTCCCTCTGAAGCATGTCCTTTTGTTGAACCAATATTTTGGTTGTGAGGTATAAACAACACTGCATCACATTATTATCAAAGTCTATGATTTAAATTAGTAATGTGTTCACTTTTCCCAATACATTCCTGACACTGTATTTTACAGCTGGTAAGGTATTATTCAATTTATTTGTCATTACTTCACACATCATAATACCAAATGTAAATTTTCTTACCAATATATCAAATGTTGTTTATGTGCAGAAGGTGTTAAAAGTAGCATAAGAGTACACTTTTAAAATTTATGTAATAACTTTAACAAAGTTGATAACGTCGCCTTTAATGCGAGCCCATATGTGAAGCATGGGCCTCATACTAGTTACTTTATATATGATGACAATATTTTTGGGAGTGAAATCATTGAACAATTAGACAAATAAGTAATTGTTCAAAGGAAGCACAAACCTAGGGGTTGCACTTTTTTCCATTCGACAAGGCAAATAACCCTGTTTTTTCTTCGATAAGGCAAATACATAATTCAAGGAGAGCAATGTCATAAAATCACTCAAAGATATATGAAATTGTCATCATCAAAAAAGGAGAGAGTATTGAATTTACGATTTTGGTGAACGATAAATCGAATGTGCAAAACAATGATGATGAAGTACTAGACACCAAAACTCATGAATCAACATCATCAAACTATGAAGAAAGACTTAAGCTCAAGTATGATATATTTAGATTTTATTATTAGAGTCTTCAAAATGTTAAATCCATCCTCAAATAGTATATGCACATATGACACACGCATTTTCAAAGTTTAAAATTAGAAATTTAAATAACACAGGTTCAGTCAATTGAATGTCTACCCCAAGTCGACAGAACATGTGCACACGCACATATATTCATACATAGCTAAAATAAAGATCTTAATTAGCCGACTAAACTACGATACAATCGACTGAATCAAGACAGATAACCAACTGAATCTAGTTAATTTTGAGATATTTCTTTTTTAATTTAGTTTTTCCAATTTCAGTTGACTAAATATATTTTCCAGTCAATTGAATA
Organism: Allium sativum; assembly: GCA_030737875.1. Taxonomy (NCBI): domain Eukaryota; kingdom Viridiplantae; phylum Streptophyta; class Magnoliopsida; order Asparagales; family Amaryllidaceae; genus Allium; species Allium sativum. The sequence goes on along the minus strand of CM060919.1, from coordinate 557,832,848 downwards.
CAATATAACTACTATATTTCCGAGATCCTAAAGAGACACCTCACTTTACCTAAGAAATATCTCTTCCAGGAAGGGTAGTGATGATTCTTTTGATTAAAGATTTACAAAGTCACAATTCTGTTATCTATAAAAGCATATAAGATTCAAGATTAAATTACTCAATTCTGGTTTTATTCTCTTATCTTGAATATTTTAATCTGTATGCTCATATTGCTTGTATATTACCAACAATACTTCATTCGTTTAAATATTTTCAAGCATTCTATATCTTTAATATCTTTACAAAAAAAAATATATGTATATATACACACACACATACACACACACACCCCCACATACAAGACTTGTGGAGAAGACTATTGGAAGTGTGTACGACAAAAAAATAATTTGTCTTGTACTAAGAACACACAAAGTCACATAAACTTTTACTCTTAGAAGTCATGTTATGTTAGGAAAACAAGTTGAAATACTGTTAGGTCGCTCAGGCGAAGTCTCGTTCGGCTGCTGGTTAAGTGTAGTGAAATATGTTCTATTTCTCAAGTACCTATTCATCCTGGCAAAATGATAGTGTTGCTTAGTGAAAAGTTAGATTGTCTTTAGGACTGGAAGTCTGAATCAGTATAAAAATTGTTGGTGCGATCATTTTACTTTTATTCAACTTTATCTTTATTATCTGCATTTATGAATATTAGAAATATCTATATTACACAATCCAAAGTATTTTTTAGTTTAATACTGAATTTGATAGTTTAATGTTGTTCAAAATAAATAGGCTATATTTAATCATAGAAAAACACAGGTTACCTTTTCATCAAAATATAATTATGGTAATGGAAGTTAAACCGGAATAAAAATTTAATGGTCTGTGTTACTAGTTCAATAATATATGGAGCATACTTAAAATAGATTTTACTTTTTCTTTTTTGTCATTTTCATAAGAGTTTACAAGTGGATTGGAGGTTGCATTAGAGTCGATGGTTTAAGTTGTGTTAATTAATAGCACAATTAGTCCTACTACAACAAATGCATCATTAACTCCATAAATGATTAAAAAAGATTCACAAATTCATTCTATGTTCATTTGTATGATCATGGGATGAGATTATCCTCCAATTACCTCCAAGCCTCATAGTTTAATTCTAAAAAAATTCTAGTTTTTTGCAGACATTTTCGAACTCCTTGGTTTAATGTGATTGGGAAAATTTTTTGATTAACTCTTTCCTTATGAGTCGATCCATACCCGCATACGTAGGCGTGTCAAATGGGATTGATTGAGTATAAATAAGTTGGCAGAAAATTAACCCAACCCATTTAACATTATAAAATACTGAAGTCATTATACCCATTTATAAAATGGGTAAACCCAGCCCATCAACTTAATGGGTCAAACCAGCTTAACCATCCTAACCCATTTTTGTTGAAATTGTTGCAAGAAAGCTACTGCTATGATAATATCATTTCACTTCACTTGCACCAGTAGACCCATGAAGCTAAAACATCAAAACTGCAAAAATAGCAGCAGTTAGTTTCAATAAATTTCCCGTATACAACTGTATCCAATACAATGAAAATCACTCAAACTGCAATATTTGTAGCATTTAAACAACATTAATTGAAATGTTATTAAAGAACAACTCTCGCAGTATCTAATACAACAGTTATCAATGTATCCTTCATAATAGCTACAATCAAATATCATAAAAAACTACATAGTAGTGCAATCTGTTGTTAAAAATGAATGCATCAAAATATCATTTGCAAAAATCAATTATGTCTTTTATGCATTATCGCATGATCTTTACTACGTTGACATGATAATTTTCCTAATAAATTCACTTTAGCCTGCACATTATAATAAATAAACGATTTGATCAGAAATTTTAAATTTACCAATTTGAACATTTTTGTTAAAATAATCTAAAAACTAAGACATAAAAAGGAAAAACGGTATATATACAAATAAGTTATGTAAAAATATGTTAAAAAGAACCAATTTTTGGCTCTTCTATGTGATTTGGTAGATTATGATGAATATACATAGATTTATAACTAAAATTGGAAAATCTACTATAAAATACTTGATAAAACCAGTCCATTAGAAGATAAAATTTACAATGGAGACTACAAAATGAGTAATTTGTAACTGATTAAAATAAGAATATGTTCCAGTATTTTGAACAGAATGTGATATAGTTTACTATAAGTTGTGGAATCATGAACAGACTTATTTGACCACCATATATAAAAACAAAAGGCTAACAAGTAATATATCTCTCTTTTGTGCATGTAAATTTTTACCTAAGATATGTTTCTTCTTTGAAAAAGTTGATGGCAAACCAAAGGTACTGATTGATTTTCACTTTCCATAATGATTGATTTTTACATACTAACAAGCGTCGAAACTTTAACCCTGTATAGTAAATTTGTAAAAGCTTCATGTGGTTAAGTATAATAGAGAAAAAAGAAAACTTGTGAATATGTATATTTATTAAGGGTAAAATGAAATTTATCAATTAAGCACACAACTAAAGATCCTACCTAGAATTCTGAAAAAGCAAAAAGCAAGAAACGGTAGTATATACATTCTAAACATATTATGCAGATGTAACATGTATTGAAAGATTCCACGAAGTTTTCCTATACATTGTATTTGTTCTATGCCATTCAGATTTATGTAACAACCCAGAAATTATACTGTTTTAAATTTATGAATATTTAACTTATTTTAAAATTTTATTAAACAGATTTTTAAAGATAAATATAAATTTATAAATGATAACTTAGGATTTAACCTTGTATTTTTTTTAAATTTGCTCATTTGAAAACTAAAAATGTAAACGAGATATATTTCTTTGGTTTTCAGTTTTTATTTTAATAGAAGATTGATTTTTTTACTAATATAATGAATACAAAACTTGTAAGAAGGATATTATTTGATAGAACTCGTAAGTATAATAATAAGAAGTGCTTTAATGTTGCTTTAAATAAAAAATCAATCGATTTTTTAAGAGAACAAGTGCGTGCACATGGTATAGTACACATGTATGTCTTAAACCATATCTTAACTTATGGATTTAAAATGTAACAACTTATTTCATTTAAAGGTATTTCAAAAGGAAAGTGAGTGATATTTTAAAAGATAATTACAATTTAACGAATTATTGTACTTCCAAATTGCAAAAGAAATGTAAAATTGTATAAGAATAAGTTTTAAGTGTACGTACACCTATATGTTTTATATCTAACTTAACTAAATTATTATAATTGATTAAGTATACTTAGGATATATTATGTTATATTATATTGACATATTAAAAATAAAGTTAAAAAGTAAGCAAAATGATTACAAATGGAAGAATTTGACTAATAAGCTTCTAAATAAATAAGTGAAATAATAAAAGGAGACATAAGTACATAGAAGTGAAGTTGTTGTATAAAAATAAACATAAGAACATGGTTTAGCCTAGAAGCAACCTTACCAATAAATGCTATGTACTAAGGCAAAGAAAAAATGTACAAACGGTAGAAATTTTGTACAACTAGGAGTATAAAAATGTAGAATGAGTGATGTGTAAGTATTAAGTAAAAGATGCTGTCTTTTATTCCTTCCCTATATGTTTTCACTTAAGATTTTTCATTTTCAAAGAAACCTTGTTGTGCTTAACTAAGTAAAAGAAGCATGCACAACCCGAAACCCCCGACCAGCCTAGACCGAACTGGAATACGGATAGGTTGAGAACACGATGCATCGAAACGCAAAACAACAGAATATTTCATTGCTTTTACAATAATATTACATTAGAATACAAGAATAACAGAGTGTAGAAAAATAAACATATCGTGGAACTACAATTGTCAAAAAATAAAATAAATTACATAACAACGGAAATGTTATATAAATACAATGTAAATACAATGCAGCAGAAATCATCGACTAACACGGCTGAAAGCAATACACAGATACATAGCTTCCCGAATATAGATCCAGCCGTAATCTAGGATCGTATTAAAGAAAAACAATCTGCAAAACCAAAACTACTGGCTGCCACAGTAAACTCCAGGTCAGTCATGGGACTGGTGTGAGAGCTAAAAACAGTTATAAAACTTTACTTTAGAATAGGGTAAATTACGGGACCACGCCGTATAGCAAAGAACGGGTTTACTGCCATGAATACCTTGAAGTAAAAAAATTAGTAAACAACGCAATACTTTTTGAAAAAATAAAGCTATTATAAGACTCAGGTCCCATCACACAATGCAACGCAAGCCAGAGAATAGAATTTTACCTTGTAATAGCCAAACATGCTTGGTACATCTTAAAACGAATATTTTGGATATTATTAAGTGCATAATGTATAAGACAACTTCAAATATAAATGTATCAATCGTAGAAGGCATAATACTCCATCCTACCACATCGCCATAGTATACAACTAAAACCGAAAAGCCACGTCTTGGAAATCAGATCCATCTATGAGTCAAGAAAGGGATCTTCCTCACAGATTTCGGGTCACCTCTAGCAAGATGTCTACGATCACACCTATGGGCAACCCTTGGATCTTCAGGACCGGTCCACACCTAACGTTTGTGGATTAGTTATTCCTAAACAATACGTTTCCTGGTCTTATTGGACCTGTCATTTGGTCAGTACGTCGACCATATGAGCCTTTGGCGGCTCTAATTACAAGGGCCCTTGCTATCCATCATCCACATAAGTAAAATGTCTGGGCTCCATACCATGACATCACCTCTAGCTAGAAAGAAACGCATGCACCCCTTCAGTCCCTAATCCCGTTTTTGACTCATACTGGGGTGTGAAGCTCGCGAATTAACAATATACACAAAGTGATGCCATATGAAAGCAGTGCTTTTATCATCATCCACAAGGCTTTGATTTTCAACGAAAGCCTCGATCACCGCATCTTGGCATGCCATATTGTCACTTCATACCATACCATTAATTTCCACCAACATATAACCTTCGAGCTTGTACGTCTCAGAGAAGGGTGTTAAGCAAAGTGAATAAATTCTCCGCCACCAAACAGATATATATTTAGCATAAAACAACAAATATAGCGCGAAATACATTGTCAGACATACAATCCATTTACAAGTCCATTCTAGGTTTGAACGAAACCGGAGGCACCTTATTCCTCATCCCATATGTCTAATACAGGAGAGAGGCCTTCACATATCTGATTGATTTCCAAGTATGTTTTAGACTACCACCACTTATTACCTTGTCTTGGGTGTACGGCCCAATCAAGACATCAGCAATAGCCCAAACGATGTGAAGATCTCTAGTCTTCAACCACCGTCTTTATCTTCAAATTTTAATCGTCGTAATAGTTATCCAGAATGAGTTAAACCAGATCTTTCTGAATAACTTGCGCATCTTTATAATCGTGTGACAAAAACACAAAGATAACACTGATTTCATTCCAATCCAGAATATTCTTTTAGTCAAATATTTGTTACCTTTAGAAAGAGGTTCCCATTAATTTTATCAAAGATAACTTCTTTTAAACTTATAGTTTTAATCCAATTCCAGGAAATCATTTCAAAAGATTTTACAATATCTTTTCATATCAAAAATCATATCACAATGATTATTCAACTTTTAGAGATTAATCGTGTCTTTAACTAGGTTAAAGAACAACTGCCATTCAAAAGCATCGTTTACGATAAACCCAAGATCATCTTCCATAAATCTTCATCGAAAACTGAATACTTTATAATCGATATAAATTCCCGTATCAGGCTAATACTATAAATGAAATAACGACAGCGTATTGAATAAACAAAAAAAAGACAACGAAAGAGCGGCCTGTCATTGATCGGCCATGAAGAGATCCCTGTAGAGATGCCTTCCCACCCAACTAGGTACCTCGGGATGTGTTGTCATATCACGGGAGAGGGAATAATCATGCTACCCCATTTCGAGTTATACCTTTTGGGAGTTCTAAGCAACAAACCCAACAGATAGGGGATGAAGCTAACTCAACCAATCTGTATGCCTTAACCCTTATTTACTATTGGGCACCTCATTCAAAAAGAGAATAGTTGTAACCAACAGCGAATTAGAGCTATCGGCATTAATGGATGGGATATCAAATCAACATTGGGCATGTGTTAAGTCATATCCACCTTAATGTACATGGAGAATGGAAAAAAGGGCATCCACAAGTCCAACGATCAAGAGATGGATAATTGGTTAGGTACAAGATTTGGCACAAATTCTTTGAAATATCCCAGATTAGACCTGACAAAAAAGAAGGGGTGAATTGGATGTTCCATCAGCCCCCAGTATATTAATGGCCAATTTGTTTCAAAAATATTATCAATAGCTTATTCATTCCTTTTTCCCGCAGTCCATTCTAGGTTGTTTACAGGCTATTATTATCCACGAGACGTAAAAAGGAGACGGCTAACTGCGTTTGCCGGGGATGAGGTTGCCTAACTTACGATCAGTCAACGTATTTACGCTGTGGCCAGAAGCAGGAGCGATGGTTCAACGGCGCACGATACTTGTTTATTTAGCTGCTATAGATAAGGTGAAGAGGTTGTGGAATTACAAAGGATGAAACCTTAGTAGCGAGGGAGAGGTTGAGTAAGTAGCTTACGCAGAGGAAAGTCAATTTTTCCATAGTGACCTTAGCCTCTTGGGCGGATTCATTGAAACTCTTGCCTAAGTATATTAATTAGGGGGTGCTAAGGGGACCAATCCAAACTGTTAATTGCGGAATGTGATAAAAGCACAGCTGTCACGAGTCGATCTATGAGTGAAATGAGTAGACAAGGGGGGTTTTCCGAAAGGTGAAAAGGAGAGGTATACCTAGATTGGGGGTTCAGATTTGACATGAAAAGTAGTTTTAAATTCCATGAGTTATAAAGGCCTTCCTTTAAAAAAACTCGTTTTGATTATTATGAAATTGAATTCCATTCAAATCCATTTCAATATATGTTGGAAACTTCTGGTTATATTAAAACCATTTACAAATCCATTTTACTAATTTTCAATCATTGGATTATTACACTAGTGTTTAACTAGTTCGTTCAGATAAAAAAAATCTTTTATATTTTCAAAATTGGTATATCTCATCCAAAATCATTTCAAATCATTTATTATGATTTATCATAATTTATTCATATTTTTAATAATTTTATTAAGGCCCTTACAATTGGTTTCCAATATCGGCCACTGAAATGCATCCATAACAACCTTTTCCAAAACTAATTTGGATATAATTTAAGATTTATCTGTTGGATTTTAAATCGCTTATGTTCGTTTGAAAGATCTTTTCGATACGAACCCAACAGTTCCGGTTTCAAGAGAATTCGACGGTCGGATCTCCCGTAACGTACATTCGAAGTTACGGGTTGACATTCGCGAACTGTCGTTGCGTGACGCATTCTATTCTAGCCCGAGTCAATTTATTAATCTATGAATAAATCAGAACGCTTCCTAACTTCCTTTATAAATTATATATAATTCATATAATTACTTTTAAAAATCTGTTTCAGTCGTATTACTTCAAAATCAAATATCTCACGGTTTGGTCAATTTTAATATTATTCTAATAAATAAAATAATATTATTTTTCGAAAGTCGTCGTTTTATGTTCAAAATTTCCTTATATTCATAATAAAAATAAATGAAAAACTTTAGAAAGGAAACTTCTTTTCAAACATTTGCCATATATCCTAACCGAACTTCACTTTGATAAGCTACTATTCATTTCAAATTCAAAACTTTAACAAGCTATAAGTATATTGAAAATACTTCAAAATCATTAGCTGTTGTTATGAATATTCATCGATATTTCAACATAAACGCGTCCATCCAAAATCGAACACCGAAATCAAACTTCGGTTTTTCACCTCATATTGTATTATTCGAATATTCATTTTTATTCCGGATTGGAATAAAACTCAATCAAACATCATATAATTCCATTCATAAGAATTCACTACATCCAATAATAGTTGCAGACAACTATTAAACATCCAAGTGACATCCAATGTGCATTCATTTTCCATATAAATTCCAAAATAGTTTATTGACGCTTATCTCGCTTTGTTAATCAATCATTTAACACACGAGCTATATACACACGAGCTATATACAAGGGAGATGTGTAAATCAAGTATCCTCCCAGACCTGTGTGGGGGTTTAAAATCAACACCAATCAATTTAAATTTACTACTGTTTTATGAATTTAACCGTTACTAGTGAGATTCGAATTATTTTCCAAATTAACTAATTCTACTTGAACGAGTAATAATAAATTTACTATTCAAATTGTAAATGGATATTTATATCCAATTTCAACTACCATTAATATATTAACATTATTTAACATGTTAATTACTCCAAAATTACAATCACAACATGACCAAACAAATCAACAATTCATCCATCGGGTTTGCAAACAACAATGACATGAGCTACCATATACCGTATAGCTTTTTCAGATATTAATCAAATGAAATCTATGGTTTTTGCTATTATTTAATCTATTAACTGACAAATATTTTAATGTTGCGCTAACTACTACATAAGCTGTTTTCTAACTTGCAATTTACCTAACTTGTTCATATTAACCATTAACATTAAATAGTCAACTAATTGACTTTTCATACATGATTAAACTACTTAAATACACTAATTAAAGAGAGAATCTCTTACCCTAGCCATCATATGACAATACACTACAACTTCAGATTTTTCAGCATGTGCTACAGCTTTAAAATGTTGTCTTTTTGACTCGGAATGGCTCCAAACTTTCTAGCAACTCATGTATACACTTTAACTAGGGATAGGGCTAGAAAGAGACGATCTTTGGCGAAATGGAGGTCCGGGAAGCTTGAATCCTTGCCGTTCAATGAAGGTGGAGGCTATTGTGGGGTCCACAAAGTGCCACATGGCTTGTAGGGTCCACCAAAGAGATGCTAGAGGTAGTATAGGGGGTTGGAACCCTTAAATGGAGCACCTTTTCATAGTTTGAAGAAGATTGGAAGGAGGAAAAGGAGAGGGTGGGGGCGTTGGAGCCGACGTGGAAGGGAGGGGAGGTGCAGCTGACGTTAGCAGCTGCGGTGGGTGGTGGCGTGGTCACCTAGGTGGCTATAGGAGGAGAGGAGAGAGGAAGAAAGGTCTCCATTAATTAGTTTCCAAGCTCTAATTGTTTGTTTGGAATATGAATGAGACCATTAACCCTAATTAAACTTAATTAGCAACTCATCATGTCATGGAAGCACCATTTAAGTAGAGCACGACAAGTTGTGGAGTGAGGTGCTTGTGTGACCAATTCTCATTGGTCCAAGCACTATTCATCGAATGACTTAAATGGTAGGTGTATTAATTACTACATCCAACCTTCGTTCCAGTCCCGCGGCCACATGTTAGCTCCAAAAAAAAAAATGAAATTTAAAATCTCGCTACGTTATCAAATTATGGTCCCAACGAACCTGGCCTCGTCGAATTTGGAGACTATTTAAAAAATGGTCTTATTTTGAGTTAAATTCGAATTAAAACTGAATTTTCAACGTACATTTATATGTTGTTCTTCTACATACAAACTCCGCTGAACTAGAAAATTGAAATCCCGAAATATTTCAACATTCCGGATCCAATAAAAGTGGTTTCGTCGAATTCCAAGACTTTCTGAAAAATGGTATTTTTATAAGTGATCAGTATAGCTTTGAAATATCAATATTCAAATTTAAGACTTACAAATGGATCTAAATATTTTACCGAACTTGATTTAATTCAAATAATGTATAAAAACTAATTTTAAAATTATTCTCGAATTTTATCAAGCAAAAATAACCAATGTATATTCAAAATTCATTAAAATAGATTAAAATAAAATTTAAAATTGGTTCCAAAATTCTGGGTTGTTACAAAACAAAACTAAAGAAAATGGCAAGAAAAGAAGACAAGGTTAGAAGTTTTCAACCAAAGATTTTAAAGGGGAAAACTTGTGCAAAAAGAGTGAAACTCAAAAAATTCTTAGGCTTGTAAAATGTTTGCATCAGAGTATAAATGATACTCAACCATGAATTTTAAAGTTTTTATGTACATCCATTTATCTTTCAACAATTTTTGTGATTAATGAGGCTTAATATTTTATGTTAACAAGGTTAAAAGTAGTAAACTAATTAACTCTTACTGCTCTGATATATATTCTATTAGGATCAATAGTTATGGTTTTGAGCCATTAATCATGCTTATAGTGTATATAGGTACGTTTAAGTTATCGAATAAACCTAGTATGATGAGTAATATAAAGAAGAATCCTGCAATATTGTAATGACCCACCCATTTAACAGCCCTAAGTCGATAATTAAACCAACATGAAATGTTCAAAATGAAAAATTGTTATGGGTACAACGCATCAGAACACAGAACAAGAGAACATTTCATTGCTATTACAACAATATTACATCAAAGTACAAGAATATATCAGAGTATAGATAATTGATTCACATTAGAAAAATATCAAAGATTCACAAATTACAATACAGCGGAAACATAAGTACATGCAGTGGAAGACTCCAATATATTCCAGAGTATACCTCGAGCCATAATCCAGGATCCTGCTAAATAAAATATCTACAAAACGAAAACTACTAGCTACCCGTGTGGAATATACGGGTAACCAGAGTTTAGGTGGGAAACAATAAACTCTATGTCAGTCATGAGATTATGTGAGAACCAAAACAGTTACAAAACTTTATTTCAAAGTTGGGTAACTCACGGGACCACGCCGTATAACACAGAACGGGTTTCCTCCATATGAATACAAATCATAAAACCATTTGCAATGTTTTTTTGAAAATGAAGCCATTATAACACTCAAGTCTCACAACAATGTAAGCGCAAAACAGAGGATAAAGTTTTACCTTATAATGTCCAAACATGCTTGATATGCAAAAAGTTTCTTTAATAATTATTACTAGTGTATAGTGCGGAAATCAATTTCGAAAATAAACGTATCAATCTAAGGTGGTATAATACCCCATTATGTTATGTCTCCATATAGGTTTACAATTGAAAACGCAAGGGTCGTATTGGAATTTGGAATTCCATCAATGTCGAATGCAAAGGATCTTCCTTATCCGATTTGGACCATCTTTGGATGTCCAGGACCACACGCATGTAACCGTTGGAGCGGTAGAGCCGGTCCGCCAATTCTCGGTGGATTAGTCACTTACCTGAACATAACGTTCCCCGGTATTATTGGAACTTCATATTGGTCAGTACGTTGACCATCATACGAGGCACCTTAATTCCAACATCCACATATCTAAATATGCCTCGGTTCCATACCATGACATAACTTTTAACTAGAAGAAAATGTATGTCCTTTCTCTACAGTCCTTCATCCTATTTTCGGCTACCATAGGATGTGAGGCTTGACAAAGTCACGATTCAACACAAAGCTACGCTATATCAACCATGCTTTGATCATCATCCACAAAGCTCTTCTTTTCACAAAAGCTTTGATCAATCAACATCTTAGCATACCACATTGTCAATTCATACCATACAACTGATGTCTATTATATATAACCTCTAAGCTCATATGTCTAAGAGAAGGGTATTAAGCTAAGAGAATAAATCCTTTGCCACTAACTGACACAACATTAATAGAAACCAATCGGTTATGTTGTAAAATACAATTTCAGACACACATCCATTTACAAGTCTGTTCTGGGTCTGAATGAAACCGAAGTTACCTTATTCCTCGTCCAATTAACGAGAGAAGCCCTTGCATATCCGATCAATTTCCGAGTACGTCTGGACGACCGCCACTTATAACCTCATCTTGGGTGTACCTCCCAATCGAGACATCAGCAATAATATAAACGATGTAAAGATCCCCGGTCTTCAACCACCGTCTTCAAGTATTTTTAATACTCGTCGTATAGTTATTCAGAATGTGTTGAAACCCGGTCTTTTCGAATAGCTAGCGCATCCTTCAAACTAATTTTGATATATAAACATATCATGAGTCTCGTTCTATTTCATAATATTCATTTACTCAAATCATTATTTACGTTGGGAACTATTCCCTTAAATCTTATCAAAGATTTACATTCATTAAACTCTTGTTTAAATCTTTCCTTGGAAATCATTTCAGATAATTATACTATCTTATTTCACAAACTTAACTCTAATCGAGTTTTCTAAACTTTATTGGGATCATAGAACCATACAAAAAGGTATTTCTCAAACGGTTAACCTATTCCCACCCTATTTATCACATGGAGTGAAACTGGTGGTACTCCATATCTAATACCCAAAATACGTTACCATTTCTTAGTCTTACCGCTCACGCGAAAAACACACATATCTTCTTTTAAGCGATTCTTAAACTCGTTCCCATTATCTTTTGTTAGGGAAAACTCTTTCATTCAATATTTGTATTCAAATTTAATAAAGATTTCTTTTCTACTAATCTTGAGAAATCATCTTATCCTTTTACTGGGTTAAAGAACAAATGTTGTTTAAAACATTGTTCATGATAAACCCAAAATCAATCTTCTATTCAATTCTAATTTAATTTATTAATTGGAAAATTTCACTTTGTAAAACTTGATCAAATCTTAATTAAAAGATTTATCATTCTATTCCAAATCATATCTTCGTCATAGTTGGTTTAAAAAGAATAACGTTGTTTAAGGCGTCATTCACAACAAACCCAAACTCTAATTGATATCAAATATAAGATTTGAACAGAATTTTCATCAACTTGTATTCAACACAAATTCTCACAATCAACGAACATTATAAACGGAATAACGATGTAAAACATCTTCCAAATTTCTCAAAATAGTAACCATCTAAACAACGGTAATCAATACTAAATATCCGAAGATCATTTCTATTCAAATCCAAATATTATTCAAATCTGAATTGCATATATTTCAAGATCTAACCGTTGGATCTTTTAACTTTCTTTTTCATTTGAAAAATCTTTTCCTTAGGAATGAAACTCTTCCCGTTTCAGGATAATATGATGGTCGGATCTCCAGGTACGTCAAATAGCGCTCGTTCGAGTTCAAATTATTGATCGACTATCTACATTGAACGTTTGTATCTCGCACGACCACATACTAACTCCGATGGACCCAAAACTTGGAATCTCACAACAATTTACTATTCTGGATCCAACAAAATTGGTTTCATCCAATACGGAAGTCGTTTGCAAAATGGCTATTTTTAAGGCCTATGTAATATTATTAAATTCCAAAACTATTCAGTTTAATAGTAAAATAATAATTATTATCACATATATATATATATATATGCTAATGGGATTGTACATAATTTCCAATTCAATATTTACTAATTCCAAGTTAAATGGAATTCATATTATATATAAAACCCTTTTTTATGTATTTAATAAATCAATAAAATATTAATTAATTCCATAGCGACCATTTGGAAATTTGATTTGGACATAACTTACAATCTATACAACGAAATCTCGATTTTTCACCTTCGTTAGAAAGATATAGTTAAATGGATTCTAACGTTTCTTGTTTCAACAAATTCTGACTTATATTGCATTATGTATATTCATTTAAAGTTCAAAACGTAATACTATGAACTACCGCACCGTTGCGAGCTCGTTTTTAATTATATTATAAATTATACATTCAAACTCGTTTTAATTCAAGTTATATAAATTTCAAGTCATTATTTTTTAAACAAACCATTTTAAATATTTAATATCCATAAAATATTTCTTACTAAAATCTGGGTAGTTACACTGCAACCCCAACAATGCTTTATGCAAGTACAACACTCGCCTTCACTTCACATTAGCAACATCTCATTTAGTTTACATGTGTGATTTGTGCCTGTGATAGTGTGTTAGGTGCTATGTGCATATGTATTACTATGTATGTGATGAGTTCGTGTGACTGTGTGTGTTTACGTAAATGTGTGTGTATGGCTATGTAGAGTTGTGTCTTGTATTTCAGGAATCTTTGTAAAATACTCATTTCCTAATCTTCGTTTACAAAGTACGTTTATTTATCCTTATTTTAAAAATTAAAAACATAAACCCTTTCTTTTTGAAACAAATAGTTAAATGTTTCAGACAAATCAATATAAAACTACTCATGCGTTGACTTACTCATGGTACTAATGGATGTGTAGACTTATACTGCATTTACACTAATATAGCTTTATAATGGTTAACCAAACAAATAAAACATTCAAGAATTGTTTTCATCAAAGCCTGATATGTACATAAAATTGCAATAATAGATAAAATATCGGCAAAAAACAGGAAAAAAAAAGAAAAGGAAATCATACTTCATAGTTGTATTAGGGTTGATACAAAAAGAAGTTTACATTAGTGATAAAACTACTTCCAATGTCAACATATGTAACAAATTTCTTAATAACTAAGTGCTCACTTTTATCAAGTACTCGGTTTAGAACTGAGCACACTTATGCTCTGGTCAAGTGCTTACTCTAGAATAGAGGCAATTGTGTTTTGTGTGTTGTTGTGTAAATACATGTGCAGAGTTGAGGGTATGTGCGTGCAATTATTAATGGTGCCCTATTTTCTGGGTGAACTTATGCAAGTTGCATGTGTATTATATGCATGTATGTTATGTATTAACGTGCTTTTTTTGTGAGAGTTTATACAGTGTTGTATGTGGGGTAGTTGCACTTCTTTATGCTACCTGGTTTGTTACTGTGAATTTTATGCACTATGTATTGTTTGGTTTTTGGCATGTTGAGGACCTTGTTAACTTATCATTTCATTATTGTAATTTCTTAATGATTATGAAATGAATCTTGCAAATGTTGTTACGACTATTTTAAGGCGCCTCTCAAAATTGCCAAGGCAACGTGTTTTGTACAGGGGCATCATTGTAAGGCGTTGGATGAGACACGGAGGAAAACATTCTACATATGTTCATAAAGGACTGTATATCTTTTTCTACAGCTCATGCCTGTAAATATAACTTTCCTTGCGCTTCTATGATTTTGTATCCTAGCTTTATGATTCTTTATTGTATTATATTTCAAAACCGTCACTTGTATGTGTGTTATGTCCATGTATTTATGAGTTTTAATATGTAAGAAATTTGAATGTAACTTTATCAAGCATTTTGAAATATATGTTAGAAATTGATGTATGTAATTTTATCTTGCTTGGTCTTTAGGAATGTGTTTTAGGTTATTTTATCATGATATTTATTTTCAACTGTGAATTATTATATACCAATAATGGTAAATTATAACATATGTGTAACAGTCTATTGTGTTGCAACCTTTTTTTTATTTTTTTTATTTTTGCAACTGGCAATAGCAATTGCAAAAGTGTGTATTGCAACAGGTTTCAGCATTTGTAAAAATTCTCTACTGCACTTGATCTTGCAACTATCTAAAACAATTATAAAATGTAATTAGGCTATTGCAACTGGGTCTATGCAGATTGAGGCCGGCCAGTTGCAATAGGTCTATTGCAACCAGATTTGCCAGTTGCGAAATGGTTTTTTTGTTGTAGGTTGTAGTATTTTTAGTGCGAGTTTTGTAACGACCCGGAAAATCTGAACCAATTTAAAATTTTTAAATTGGCTAATTTGGTTAATTTAAAATATTTAAAATAAATATTTTAAGTAATAACGACGAAAAGTAAGTTGGAATCGACGTTTGAAAATAAATATAATTACTTTGAATTATAAACAAGGCCTGAAATGGCGCGGCAGTTTCAAATTTTCATTTCAAACTTTGACTGACTGTACCGGGTACAAAACCAAACGGATTTTAGTGAAACCAAAAATATTTAAATCTGTTAGTGAATACCTTTCTAACGAATCTGAAAAATCGAAGTTTCATAGCGGGAAGCAAAAGTTATGGCCAAATGAATTTTCAGAAAGGTCGCTATATAGTTTATATATCCCGTGAAAATGGCCATTTTGCAAACGACCTCGGAATTCGACGAAACCACTTTTGTTGGATCCGGGATGTCAAATTATTGCTAGATTTCAAATTTCATAATTTTTGAAGCTAGTATGTGAGCGTGGCAAAGGAAAACGTGTTTTGGTCAATTACAGTTAAATTGGATCGACCAGAAATGGGCCATTTTTCAAACGGTCTCAGAATTCGATGAAACTAGTTTTGTTGGGACCGTATCATCAAAACATAGCTAGATTTATTTTTCTGGAATTTTTCGAATCATTTTGTGGCCCCGGCAAATTGAAATGTATGTTCAAATTAAATATTGAATGTTTTATATTTTAATTTGAATGAAAACTGACTAAAACAGTCAAATGGGCCTTCGAAACATATCACATTGTGTTCGGAATGGGGGTATTTAGCTGAGGATGATAGTCGTTAGGCTTGAATTGGGGTTCGTGGGTGAAAGAGGGTATTTTCGAAATTTAAAAATTTATAAATATAAAAAAATTATCTCATTTGTCCACATCAGCCCTTCTCTCTCTCCGAAACCCCCGATCGACGGCGGCTGAAGCTCAGACCTTCCCCCTCCGATTTCTCCTTCCACACGCATCAAAACAGGGTGCTCCTTTGGAGAATTTTGTCGTGCTCTCCACCATCTTCAAATCCATATAAGGTTCACCCTGCCTCGTCGCGTTTTGCTCGAGTTCTCTGCTTCTGAAGATCGTCGGCGTCGAACCAATTTTCTCCTCCCCACGGCGATCACACCTGACGCAGTTGGCACCCCTGGAGCGGATTTCGAAGCTCTCTCACGTGGCGAAGGCCGATCGACGTATCGTTGCACGGATTTCAAGAAAAAGCTATACCTAGTTTTGAAGATTTCAGTGAGGTATACGTCCTATTTTAAATAAACTATATTATAGCAGTTTAAAGCGCTACGGTTTTTGATTTCACTGTAAAAATCATATCTTTTTCGTTTCTTGACGAAATTTAGTGAAACAAGAGACAGTGGACTCGTGTGGATGCCTTCTACATTCTAGAAGAGACCGCGCATTTTTCTGAGCCTTCTGCTATTTTTGGTGGAGTGGAAACCAATGTGAGATTTTTGAATTATAAACGATATGGAAAACGACGATGTATAAATTATATAGTCGATGTATGAGTTATATAAGTGTTGTACACCTCATGTATAAGTGTTGTATAAGTTGTATGTTCAATGTATAAGTTATATATGCATTGTAAAAATTATATATATGTTGAATACAAGTGAAATTTACTTATATAAATATAAGTATATATATATATATATGTACGACCCTCGTCCACAAACCATGGACGATATTTATTGGTTGTGATTGGTGTGAAAATTGGTTGATAGCGAATAGTTGATTTGAATTGTTTGTGGTTTGAAATTGATTGATAGTGGTTGAGAATGGTTTGGTTGAAACCACATAGGATTAGTTTGTGGAAAAGAAAGAAAAAAATATACATGCCGCCTGCGTGCGAACTAGATGCATGAAATTCCCATTGTTTAAAGCTGCGAGGCTTTAAGGTAGAGCGAGGAGCCGTACTAGGGACGACCCCGATTTTAACTACCCTGCCGTTATGCTGCCGAAATTTTGAATAATATTCATGTGTTAGAATTATTTTCATGTGTTGAAACTATATTCGTGTGTTGAATAGAAATTCATGTGTTGAATGGTATTCGTGTTTTAAATAAATTGTTTTAACAATAAAAATCACATTTTTTATTTTATATATACGAACTATAGAAAACTTTCCTGTGTTGAATAGAAATTCATTAGTTGAATAGAAATTCATGTGTTGAATGGTATTCGTGTTTTGAAATAAATTGTTTTATAATAAGAATCATATTTTTATCATCTATATGAACTATATAAAATAGTCCTGTTTTGAAATAAATTGTTTTACAATGAAAATCACATTTTTATTATATACATGAATTGTTAAAAATAGTAAAGTGTTGAAATAGAAGTCAGTTGGATAAAAATATCAGTTTTATCAAAGGTATGAAAAGAATATGGGTTTGAAATCGAAGAATCGATTATATATATATATATAATTAAAATAAATCGAATAACGAAGCTGCAGTTCGTGTTTTGAAATCGTGATTTCAAACGATTAGTGCGGGAGATCCGACCATCGGATTTTCCCGAAACAGAAACCGTTGGGTTCGCTTTGGAAATATCTTTCCAACGACACCAACTTTGTAAAGATCCAACGTTTGGATTGTCTGCAATGTTTAATTCAAATCTGAAGAAAAACAGCGCCAGAATCGATTATATATATATAAATATAATTAAATTAAATCGAATAACGACGCTGCAGTTCGTATTTTGAAATCGAAACTTCAAACGATTGTACCGGGAGATCCGACCGTCGGATTTTCCCAAAACTGGAACCGTTGGACTCGTTTTGAAAAGATCTTTCTAATGATATAAATTTTATGAAGATCCAACGGTTAGATTTTAAGATATGTGTAAATCAAATCTGAAGAAAAACAGCGCCACGGTCGCGTTATGGCCTGAAGCGTCGTATGAATAAATTGGCTATTTTTAAATAAATAAAAATAGCGATAAATCGTTATAAAATATTATAAACGATATGGAATGTGAAATTTAGAAACTAACTGAAGGTTAGCTAAGTCGAATGGTTTCCTGGATTTTGATCTGATGTTGGTTTCGGCCTTCGGGGTTAATATTTGGGGAATCGTTCTCTTACTGATTTACGGTTAGTGACTAATGAATTGGAATAAGGCGTATGTTGTGTTTGTGTAGCACTTGTTTATTATATACGCGAGTTGCTCAGAAAGCCCGGGTTTATCCCATTCTGAATAACTGAATCGACGATAAGAAATCGAAGATGAAGACGGGGTCGAAGACCGGAGATCTTCACCTCGTTTGGATGGTAACTAATATCCTGATTGGGAGGCATCCCAAAATATGGATAATGAGTGGTGATCGTCCAGACGTACGTGGAGATCGATGGGTATGCGAGGTATATAGTGCCTCCGGTTTCGTTCAGACCCAGAACAGACTTGTAAATGGACTGTGTGTCTGACATTGGAATTTATTCAGTGTGATTGATAGCCATCAGTTGCATGGTGTGAATTGCCTTTGTGGCATGTTAAGATGCAGTGATCAAGGCTTCTGTTGAAAAGCAAAGTCTTTTGGTTGATGATCAAAGCACCGCCTGTGTGGCGTAGCTTTGTGTATAACGTGAATTCGCGAGCCTCACACCCCGGTATGAACCAGTAACGGAAGAGGACATCAAGGAGGGCATGCGTTTTCTTATAGCTAGAGGTGGTGTCAGTGCTTAAACTGGCTGACATTTATATTATTCTCACCTGGGTGGTTGTTGCTTTTGCGAGGCGCCTCGGATATATCGGTGACTATGGGAAGCCGATGGAGTCATTCATTGGCTCATTTACACCCCAAAGGGCGGGGAAACGCAATGTTCAGGAATTTTAATCCACATCGGTGGACCGGCCCTGACGATCCAAGGGTCGATGCGCTCTGACCCTACGGCTCGGGCTAGAAAGTCGCGAAATTGGTAAGGACTATCTTTTGCCTTGGTTCATGACGGAAATCCAATTTCCAAATACGTGACTGTGCGGTTTTAATTGTATACCTATATATGGCGACATGATATATGGTACCCATGCCGTCTATGATTGATACTTATGATTTGAAATTGTTTTTGAAACATATAGACACTAGTAATAATATCAAATTCTTTTGTTTTATTCGTATCAAGCATATTTTGGCCATTATAAGGTAAAACTCTATCCTCCGGTTTGCATTGCATTGTGTGATGGGAACTGAGTCTTATAATGGCTTCATTTTTATAAAAAGCATTGCGATGTTTAAAAGATTTAATTGTTTTAAAGCACTGGCAATCCAATGGAGTAAACCCGTTCCGCGAAAGTGGCGTGGTCCTGTGATTAGCCATATTACAAATGTGTTAAGTAGATTTCTCATACCAGTCCCATGACTGACTCGTAGTTTGTTTCACTTGCAAACTCGGGTGCCCCTTTTTCTACACGGGCAGCCTTGTATTCAGGTTTAGCGGGCTTTTTCTGGATAGCAGGAGCTGAAGATGAATTCTATCATTTATCTATTTTTATGTTGTTCAGCTCCTATTGTACATATTATATTTGTTTTCCGCTGTAGACAATTATGTATAGCTGAACTGTATTTGTACTAAGTATGATCATGCATACTGTGTAACTCTGATGATTATGTTTATCCAGTGTATTATTTGTTCATTATCTGGTGTATTTATTTATTTCTGTTCTGCTATAATCTGTTTATGTGTTATATTCCAAAGATTACCCTTAACACCGTCGTACGGGGTTTTGGGGTCGTTACAAGTTTGGTGGTGTTTCGTCATGATGATTTGCAAGCGTCAAAAACCAGTTTTGAGATTTCCTATGATTTAGGTGACGATAGTCGATTCAGAGCTTGGCTTGGAAATCAGCATGGAGAGTAGCACTTGCAGGATCTTTTGTGAGCGCTTCGGCAAAAAAAGTATTGCACAATTTCACAACCTAATGTGTTGTTTTCCTTTGGCTCGGGTTTATCGAATTTTTGCAAGGTGGTGGTCTGGGGCAAATGAGGAGGTAGAGCAGTGTTTGCTCATGGCTTCAGTTCGTCGATCGGTAGAGGGCAATTTGGGTACACGTACACAAATTTATGCATGGTTTAATGGGATACAACAACTTGTTTTTTAACTCGGGAAGAAGGCCATGTAGTTTTTGGATGCAGATGGTTAAACGGGTTGGGCCATGGGATAGTGAGTGGTAGTATATTTGATTTAGTTTCACATTATAAGTATGTTGAACTTTGAAATATCATAACCAATTCATATTGAATCCGTTTCATTCGTATATTTTTGCTTTGGGCTCGTATTAACAAGGATAACATTGTAGTATAGTTTTTCGTTAGATTTGGTGATGTTAAAATTTATGATATTTTAATCTGGCTAAATTTAATTATGTTATTATTAAATTATAACACCATTAAATTAATTACACATTATTTGTGACTTCTATTTTTCTAAATGAAACGCTAACTAATTAAATTGGATTCAATAGATTATTTTGGACATCTGTATGCTGAATAAAATATCGTTATGCTATTTGTTCAATTTGGTACTTATGGATGACATATGTCAGCAAAATATATCCCTGATCTGCTATTTATTAATTTGGATATTTAAATATTTTATGCCAGTTGATTATTATGTGAATAATAAAAATTGGATAAGTGATGGATTATATATTAATCGCAAACTATTGATTTTGGTTTACATGCATGCACGACTATGTAAATACAATGAAACTATCTGAAGACTCATAATTGAATTAAAGTGTAACTTGTTAGGTACCACTCGAAATTTGCTAAGCCTCTTTTTAGATTTGATTAAACTATAATTATGAAATATGTTTGTTGGTTATTGACATTTTGAGAATTGACAAATTTATTTATGATATTTAATTGTTAAATTATTTAACATTATTAAAGTAAATTTATATTAATAACGATTTAAGATTAACTAAATTGTTTTAGAAGTTCATTATTATTAATTAACAATGTTTTCAAAGTTAATTATCATTCAATTAACTTTGTTTTAGAAGTTAATTATTATTCAATTGCTATTTTTTAGAAGTTAATTATTATTTAATTGACGATGATTTAAAGAAAAGATTTATAAAAAAATGTTATTAAGATAATGATTGTTTAAGAGATAATTATTATTTTTGTAATTTATATAATTACCTTTTAATTTGTAATTGACTTGTGTTAATACAATTTTGGAATTTACGATGGTCTGGGAGTTTATGATTATTTTAAACAAAGTTACTTAAGGTGATAATTTATTAATTTCACAAGGTTAAATTAGATTAAATTTTCGATTAATAGTATTTTAAATAGATTGATTATTTATATAAGATGTTATAATCTTGATCAACCATTTTTATAAGCGAGGTTTGTGTAAATTAATAATTTACTAATGGGATTTAATTTAATTAACGTCAAAAGTGCTTTAATATTTATTATAAGCAAAGAATTTTCGGTTATATAAAAGATATTTTCTTAATAATTAGATCAAGTAGAAGAGTTTTGTAATTAGAAAAGAGATATGAGAAATTAAATAGTTTATAAAACCTTATTTGATACGTCTTTCTGAGATAACAATCTTTTACTTATCTTAAAGATAAGAATGTTGTTAGTCAAGGACTGGAAGAAAATAATACCCCAACCTGAGCGACTTTATTATTATCTGATGGACCGTATTAGTCTGATATCGAGATTAATATTTCGGAATTAAATACAATTCCATAAAAAAAATGTAAAGACTTAAGAAAGTCAAGTTTATAAATTAGTGGTTTGGGTTTATAATAACCGAAAATTTCAAATAACATTGTTTAACCCATTCTATACGTTCTGAAGAGAACCATTATTAAGCACTTGTTAATATGTACTTATATTGAAAGGTTAAGTATATTAATTATTTAAAAAAAATTAAAGAGATTTTAATTGATAAATAGTCAATTATTTGAGGATTAGTAATTTCCTTAGGAAATTGTATATGATTGTTTGGTTCAGTTAATTGTTAATAATCAACTATCGAATCTGCTTGTTGTGTAGCTTTGACGTGATAGGTGGTTCTCGCTTTGTGTTTGATGGCCAGTAGTAGACTCTTACCCTTACACGTCCTAGGGAAGCTTCCATAAGTCCTGATCATGGGTTTGTTTCGAGTCGAGAGGCTGGCTGTAAAAATAGATTTAAGGTATAATGTGCACCATAGTGGGTTTTACCTGCTATTTGATGGTTGCAAAGCCTAAGAACGTCATAGTTAGTATCAGAGCTTCAGCCGAGTGAACACCTAGGCTTTTATGAGATGGACTCATCAGAGATAGGATTAGTAATACCCTAGAATGAGTTGAGTGCATTATAAGAGCGTAATTGTATACACATATATAATAGATTTGAAATGATTTCAAAAACAAAGTTGGATAATGTTGTAAAATTTTTGAAATAAGAAATTATTTCTTATGTAAATGGTCAAAAAAAAAATTACATTTACGTAAGTAAAATGAGTAAATCAAGGGAAAATGGAACTTAAATGGAAATCATTGAAAATTTATGGATGAGCTAAGTAAGTTTCAAGCACATATGAGTATACCTAGTAAACTTGACCAATCCGTTAGTTTGGTTTCTAGTAATGATATAGGATATTGGGTATGAACCTAGTAGCAGTAGTGCCTTTGGTTTGTCTTAGGGTTAAAAAACTTATATGGACGCATGTCTAACATTGCATATCTAACCCATGTACATTGGTTTTTACAGACGTACATCTATTGGTGGTGTAATGGCCCGCAAATCCGTACCCTTTGAGTTGACTAAAAACACCACACATCAACCCAAATGACACAGAAATACGAATCATTAGTAGAAAGAAGTTAGAGGATGAGGAATAGAAAGAAAGAAAAGTTAGAATAGAAGAAAAACGAAGAACACAAATCTCACAGCGGAACGAATAAAATATATTAAATAACATAACTTTTGAAATACAAATCAGTAACTGTATATACATACCATTATCAGAGCACAACAGTTATTCCTGGAACAGTTATAAACACCTGTTTCCAGATACAACATAGTACACAGCGGAAATATGATAGTTTATAGCTAACTGGTGAAGCCTCCTGCTTCCAGCTCTTCCAAGTGAATCTGAAAAATCCCGACTACTTGACTGCCCGTAAAAATTTAGGCACCCAAGAGTTTAGGGAAAATAAAAACAAAATAAACTCTGGGTCAGTCATGGGACTGGTGTGAGTAAACTCCAATCATTTGTTTAACTTTAAAAATCCTTTCGAAAGAAATGATAATCGTAAGACCGATCCACACATAAACACGGATTGTTTTTACCTTACGATAACCCAAAATATTTTTGATATCAAATCCAGTGATATTATAATAATGTCTACATCAAATAAATAGAATCTAGCGGAACGCTTGCATCTCATACTCCATATATAATATAAAACCAAAAACCGCAGGGCACTTATTGGAGATTGGATTCCAACTATGACAAGGTATGGAACCACCTTCCGATAGTGTATCTCTAGAGAGGAATACACTGGGTTCAACAAGAACGTTTTGCAACCTGACCCACACATGACCGACCACTCATTTCACTTGAGTGTATCGAATGTATATCACCAACAGTTGGGATCAGCAACCGTTTCCCAAAAAGGGACAGCATCGAATTAAATGAATTTCTCCAGATAGGTGATAATACACCCTAATGTAACGACCCAGAAAATCTGAACCAATTTAAAATTTTTAAATTGGCTAAAATAATGGATTTTAAATATTTAAAATAAATATTTTAAACAATGGCGATGAAAACTGAGTTTGAATCGACATTTGAAAACGAATATAATTAATTATAATTATATATAGAATTGAAAATAGCGCGGTAGTTCGATAATTCGATTTCAAACTTCAATTGAATATACCGGGTGCAAAACAATCCGGATTTTAATGAAACCAAAAACATTAGGATCTAATTGATGATATCTTTCCAACGAATCTGACCAATCGAAATTTGATAGCGGGAATCAAAAGATATGTCCAGTTGAAAATTCTGAATAGTCGCTATGGAATTCAGGCCCTTAAAAATGGACATTTTGCAAATCACCTCGGATTTCGACGAAACCACTTTTGTTGGATCCGCAGTGTCAGGTTATTGTTAGGTTTCAAATTTCATAATTTTTCGAATCAATATGTGAGCGTGGCAAAGGAAAACGCGTTTGACCAGTTTCTGTTGATTTTAATCGACTGGAAATTGGCCATTTTTCCAATGGCCTCAGAATTCGACGAAACTAGTTTTGTTAGGACCATATCGTCAATACGAAGCTAGAAAATATTTTTCGGGAATTTTTCTAGTTAGTATGTGGCCCCGGTAATTTAAAATGTACGTTTAAAATTCAATATAGTGATTTAAATGTAAATTCAAAGGAAACTGATTGTAACGATCAAATCAGCTTGCGATACATATCCCATTGAGTTCGGAATGGGGGTAAAACGCTATGGGCGACAGGCGGTAGGCCTCGTTTAGAGGTCGTATGTAAAAGTCAACTTTTTGCAAAATTAATAATTAAATATATATATTTTATATAAACCCCCCCTATTCCCTCTTCTCTCTCCATTTCGCTCAGAAAAAAAAAGGAAAAAAAAGGATCGACGCCCGCCTTCGCCGTTGACCAGACCTCCACCGCGCCCTCCGATCTTCTCCCCCCTCTTCCTTGCTCTCGCTCCCTCCTCCTCCTTCAATCCGAACCACCCCTAAGCCATCGCGACACCCTAAATCCGCGAGCCCCGTTCGAGACGCCACCGCCGACGAGCTGAAGGCCGCCCCACCTCCGACACCTCCTGCGCCGCCACCTGACGAAAAACCAACCCCCCCTCTTTCGTTTCTTCGATGTAAGTTGTTTTAATTTATTTTAGTTTTACTTTTATTTTTAAAACTGTTTTTTTTTTAAAAAAAAAAAAGGTAAAAACTGATTTTTCTAAAAGATTTAAAACTGAATTTTAATAAGATTTAAAACTGAATTTTAATTAGATTTGAAACTGAATTTTAATAAGATTTAAAACTGAATTTTAATTAGGTTTAAAACTGAATTTTAATTAGGTTTAAAACTGAATTTTAATTAGGTTGAAAACTGAATTTTAATTAGGTTGAAAACTGAATTTTAATTAGGTTCTAAAAACTGATTTTAAAAGGTTTAAAACTGAATTTTAAAAAGGTTTAAAACTAAATTTTAAAGGGATTTGAAAAACTGATTTTATTTTGAGATTTAAAAAGAAAAAGATTTAAACTTTAAAAAGGAAAGGATTTGAACTTTAAAAGTAAAAATCAGATTTTTATATATTGAAAGTCAAAGTAAAAATCAGATTTTTATATATTGAAAGTCAAAGTAAAAATCTGATTTTTATATATTGAAAGTCGAAGTAAAAATCATATCATTATATATTGAATAGCGAAGTCAAAATTCGATTTTTATATATTGAATAACATAGTAAAAATTCGATTTTTACATATGTAGAGAATACGGGCGACGAAGCGACAAAAGGCGAGATTGGCGAAGATTTCTATAAAGGAAGAGTCGTAGTTGGATAGCTATTGGTGAGATTTCTGATTTAAAAATTATAAATGTGTGAGAATTTCTCACTCTTCAATTTCTTTTAAAATATATATATATATATATGTGTTGAAATAAAATTGAATTGCTATATATAAATATAAATATATATATATATACGCCCCTCATCCACAAACCATGGACGATATTTATTGGTTGAAATTGTTGTGAAAATTGATTGATAGCGAATGATTGTTTGGGATTGTTTGTGATTGATATTGGTTGATTGAGGTTGAAAAATACCCATTTGTGGTTGAGAAATATTTGGTTGAAACCACATAGGATTAGTTTGTGGAAATGAAATAAATATATACATGCCGCCTGCGTGCGAACTAGATGCATGATCCCCATTGTCAAAAACCGCGAGGTTTTAAGGTAGAGCGAGGAGCCGTACTAGGGACGGTCCCGGTTTTAACTACCCTGCCGTTA
This sequence comes from Allium sativum, assembly GCA_030737875.1. Lineage (NCBI taxonomy): Eukaryota > Viridiplantae > Streptophyta > Magnoliopsida > Asparagales > Amaryllidaceae > Allium > Allium sativum. The sequence goes on along the minus strand of CM060919.1, from coordinate 557,806,251 downwards.
TGCTGTCGAAATTTTGAATAATATTCGTGTGTTTGAATTATTTTCATATGCTTAAACTATATTTATTCGTTGAATAGAAAACATTCATGTGTTGAATTGATATTCATTCGTTGATTAGAAATTCATGTGTTGAATGGTATTCATATTTTGAAATAAATTGTTTGATAATAAAAATCACCTTTTATCGACTATATGAACTGTGTAAAATAATCTCGTTTTAAAAGAAATTGTTTTATGATAAAAATCCCATTTTTATCACCAACTTGAACTATATAGAAAAATAGTGTTTTGAAATGAATTGTTTTACAATAAAAATCACATTTTTATTGTATGCATAAATCGTTGAAATGTAAAGTGTTAAAAATAGCCACTTGTTCAAAATAAACATATATGAGTTGAAATATTCATTAATTAGCTAATGAAATGATTTGCGCCTATTTATGTAACATTAGAATGAATGGTGTTTTTAAACCAAATAGAAATCAAATATGAAGTTGAATAGAAAATGATAAATGATAAGAACTGTATATATATGTACATGCATATTCATTGAACAGGTTATAGCGAAGGGGCTAGAGAAGAGGAATAAAATTTTGTGCCCGACAAATAGGTACACATTTACTGTTTTGTTTGGGTGATGATTTTATGAGCCTGTTGGCTAGCCGCTTGGCTTTTTCTTTTTCTTTTTGAGATTAGAAGGACCGGGAAAGCTATTTGCGATTTCCCAATGCTCCCGGTGCAGGGGAGGTTATGGCGAAATTTTCCAAAATTTTAAGGCGTTAGTGAAAAATTTGAAGTGAAAACGATATTGAAATCATTGAATGAACTATATTTATATAAATATATAAATATAAATAAAATTAAAACGAAACGTAGTCGTGCAGTTCATGTTTTGAAACCGTGTTTTCAAACAACTAGTACGGGAAATCCGACCATTGGATTTTCCCGAAATCTCAACCGTCGGGTTCGCCTTGGAAATATCTTCCCAACGGCACCAACCTTGTAAAAATCCAACGGTTGGATTGTCTGGAATGTTTAATTCAAATCTGAAGAAAAACAGCGCCAGAAGCGATTATATTTATATATATATAAATATAATTATATATTTAATCGAATAACGACGCTGCAGTTCGTATTTTGAAATCGAAACTTCAAACGATTGTACCGGGAGATCCGACCGTCGGATTTTCCCGAAACTGGAACCGTTGGATTCGTTTTGAAAAGACCTTTCTAATGATGTAAATTTTGTGAAGATCCAACGGTTAGATTTTCAGATATGTGTAAATCAAATCTGAAGAAAAACAGCGCCACGGCCGCTTTATGGCCCGAAGCGTCGTTTTGAATAAATGGGCTATTTTAAAATAAATAAAAATAGCGATAAATCATTACAAAATACCATAAACAATATAGAGTGGAAATAAACTGAATTTGCTTGATTTATGTGGCTTTTGATGGTTGAATGTGTTTGGTGTGAAAATTACATTAAAGAACACAATTGGTGTTGTCGAATAATTTAACCATTTAAATAAATTGATTTGAAATTCTAAATATACGTGAATTATTTGAAAAGGCCGAGTTAATTCTCATTTCGAATAATTGACCGACGATTGAAAGTCGAAGATGAAGACGATGGTCGAAGACCGGAGATCTTCACCTCGTTTGGATGGTAACCGAGGTCCTGATTGGGAGGCATCCCGAAATATGGATAATGAGTGGTGATCGTTCAGACGTGAGTGGTGATCGATGGGTTGGCAAGGTATTTAGTGCCTCCGGTTTCGTTCAGACCCAGAACGGACTTGTAAATGGACTGTGTGTCTGACATTGGACTTTATTCTGTGTTGATTGATCTCTATTAAATATACATCTGTTTGGCGGCGGAGAATTTATTCTTTCGCTTAACGCCCTTCTCTGAGATGCACGAGCTCAGAGGTTGTATATCGATGGACATCAGTCGCATGGCATGAAGTGCCGGTGTGGCATGCTAAGATGCAGTGATCAGGGCTTCTGTTGAAAAGCAAAGTCTTGTGGTGATGATCAAAGCACCGCCTGTGTGGCGTAGCTTTGTGTATAACGTGAATTCGCGAGCCTCACACCCCGGTATGAACCTAAAACGGGAGAAGGACCTCAGGGAGGGCATGTGTTTCTTTCTAGCTAGGGTGGTGTCAGTGACCTACCAGCCCTGACATTTATATACTTTTCACCTATGTGGTTGTTGCTGTTGCGAGGCGCCTCGGTTTGATCGGACGATCCGGGTCCGATGGAGTCATTCGTGGGCTCATTTACACCCCAAAGGGTGGGGAAACGTATTGTTCAGGCATTTTAATCCACATCGGTGGACCGGCCCTGTCGCTCCAAGGGCCCACCTGAGTCTGGGTCCTGAGGCTCGGGCTAGACAGTCTCGAATTCGGTAAGGACTATCTTTTGCCTTGGTTCATGAAGGAAATCCAATTTCCAATTACGTGACTGTGCGGTTTTGATTGTATACTTATATATGGCGACATAGTGGTATGGGGCATTAATGCCGTCTATGATTGATAGTTATGATTTGAAATTGTTTTCAAAACATATAAACACTAGCAATAATATCAAATGCCTTTGTTTTATTCGTATCAATCATATTTTGGCCGTTATAAGGTAAAAACTCTATCCTCCGGTTTGCGTTGCATTGTGTGATGGGAACTGAGTCTTATAACGGCTTCATTTTTATAAAAAGCATAGCGATGTTTAAAAGAAAGATTTGTTTTAAAGCACTGGCAATCTGATGGAGTAAACCCGTTCCACGAAAGTGGCGTGGTCCTGTGATTAGCCAAATTATATATATGTGTTGAGTAGATTTCTCATACCAGTCCCATGACTGACTCGTAGTTTGTTCACTCTCAAACTCGGGTGCCCCTTTTTCTACACGGGCAGCCTTGTATTCAGGTTTAGCTGGTTCTTTCTGGATAGCTGGAGCTGAAGATGGGTTCTATCATTTATTTCTTTTTATGCTGTTCAGCTCCTATTGTACATATTTTGTTTATTTCCGCTGTAGACATTTATGTATAGCTGAACTGTATTTGTACTAAGTAAGATCCTGTATACTGTGTAACTCTGATGATTACTTTTATCCAGTATATTCTATTGTTCATTATCTGGTGTATTTATTTAATTCTGTTCTGCTATTATCTGTTTCTGTGTTATATTCCAAAGATAACCCTTGTTTCCGTGAGAACGGGAAATCGGGTTGTCTCAACGTGGTATCAGAGCTTTGGTTAAGCTTAGTTCTGGAATATAACATGTGAACGAACTCGTCAGAAATAAAACCAGTAGTGTTCTAGGACGGGTAACTCTATACAGATAGGATCAGTAATATCCTAGTATGAGTAAAGCAGAATGAAATTACACCCCAGTAGACACATTTACATTAAAGTATGTGTTTCTATATTTTAAAATACCTTTTCTGTGACCTGACACTTGATCTGCCATTTGCAGAAGTACTAGAAAATGAGTGACAGGAACAGAAGAAGTAATCGTATGGCTCGACCAGCTAATGAGCCAGTTGTGCTCCCGCAGCCAGAATCCGATATAGAAGTTCTATTCAAGAGATTTCGAAATCTCGGTGGATCGCCATTCTTAGGCAAGGAGTCCATTATGGAAACACAAGCTTGGATTCGTTCTGCAGAGAAAATATTTGAGGGTTTAAAGCTGAGGGACGATCAGAAAAGATTACTGGCGTCTTGGGCACTCAAAGAAGAAGCTTTGTTTTGGTGGGATTCAATTATTAAAAATAATCCAGAAGGTGATATCACCTGGGACAGATTCAAAGTAATTTTCTTGGAAAGATTTACTCCTCCCGAAGCAACCGAGAGACTATGTGATGAATTTTCTTATCTAATACAAGGTGACATGACCATTCCCGAATATCATAAGAAATTCAATGAACTCGCTCACTTTGCTCCCCATCTAATTCAGAATACGAGGAGAAAGAATTTGAGATTTATTCACGGACTTCAAAGGAAATACCAGAATAAAGTATTGGGGCATGTGAAGCTTCCTTTTTCGGAAATGATATACATGGCTTATCAGTACGAAGATCTAGACAAGAAAGGTATGCTACAGTACGAAGAGGAAGTCAGCTCTAGTAATAAAATTGAGTCTGAAACTGATCGTCCTGGGGCCAGTACAATGTCTGAAGTCGGTAAGGAGCCCGAAGTGAATCGAAAAAGGGCTAGATCTGGAAAAGAACCTGCCACGACTGCCATATGCAAGAACTGCAATCAGAAGGGGCATTTGTCCAGAAAATGTAAATCGGTAAACAAACGAGGGAAGAGTGAATTTGGACCCAGTAAGAAGGTTCCTGAGGGCAGAGGATGCCATAAGTGCCATGAGGCTGGACATATTGCGAAAAACTGCCCGCTATCTCAGAAATCTGAAGCGGTACAAGTGAATGAAGTGGCAGAAGTACCTGCATCCTCGTCTACACCGGAAAGGTCTGATGTTTTAGAAGGCACGCTCAATGTCAAAAACATTCCAGTTAAAGTACTGTTTGACACAGGCGCGTCACGAAGCTTTATTGCAAAGAGTGCAGTCAAGAAGTTGGATTTGAATTTGAAGAAGCTCAAAGAGCCAATGACTGTCTGAAATCCAGTTGGAGGTTCCATCAATCTCAGTTGGGTTTGTGCAGTACCCGTTTTTTTTTCTTGCTATAAATTCCCTATTATCTCTGTCGTCATGAACTTTGATGAATTCGATCTTATTTTGGGATTGGATTGGTTAACCAAATATGAAGCAGAAGTTAAATGCGCCGAGAGAGTTGTGAAGGCAAAAGCACAATTGGGAAATTATATAACCATACCATGTGAAGGCCCAACTTCAAATAGAAAAGATTTCTGGTCAGCTCTCGATGTTTCTCCAGCTCAAATAGAAAATATCCCTGAGGTCAGAGAGAATACACCTGACCTTATCAAAGATATTCCTGTCGTCAAGAACTATGCGGATGTGTTCGAGGAAGTTGTTCGCTTACCTCCGCAGAGAGAAATAGATTTCAAAATTGCTTTAATTCCAAATGCAAGGCCGGTAGTTCACGCTATTCGAAGAATGTCCTTGAAAGAGAAGGAGGAATTAGACAAACTGTAACGACCCGGATTTTCGGCGTCTTTGGTTATCGACGTAAGCACGACGTCGATAACCAAAACATCGAAAAATCCCGGTAATTAATGAAAGAAATTAGAAGGTGAGAATAGATAAGATAGAACTTATAGAATAGAAGAAGAAGAAGAACATCATCATCAGAGTAAACACGAATCTCACAGCGGAACGAATAAAATATAACATAACATATCTTTGAAATAACATCGGTATATGTATACAATAACACTTATCAGAGTACAACACTTACAACAACAGCGGAAATAATAATAGCTATAGAATCCTGAAGCCTCCTGCTCCAAGCTCTCCAAGTGTATCTGTAAAATCCCGACTACTTGACTGCCCGTACAAATTTAGGCACCCAAGAGTTTAGGGAAAACAACAAAATAAACTCCGGGTCAGTCATGGGACTGGTGTGAGTAAACTCAAATCATTTAAAATAGGTATATGATATCTCATAAGACCACGCCGTGAATACGGAACGGGTTTTTACCTTATGAGAATCCAATCATCTTTGCAAAGCAATATCATTCTGATATTATAATAATGTCTAAGTACAAATAAATATCAGTCTAGTAGAAACGCTTGCATCTCACGTTCTACATATATAGTATACAATCAAAATCGCAAGCACGTATTGGGTAATGGATTTCCAACTATGACAAGGTATGGAATCACCTTCCGATCAGTGTACTCTAGGAACGATACACTGGAGTTCAACAAGAACATCTTGCAACTCAGCCACACATGACCGACCACTCATTTCGCTTGAGTGTATCGAATGTACATCACCAACGGTTGGGATCAGCAACCGTTCCCGTATATATATGGGACAACATTGATAGATTTAAGAAACAAATGAATATTCACTAGATAGGTGATTATACACCCTACTTCGGTGCGACCGACTTAGCCATGCTGCCTGCCCGATTTCTGTCATTTACCGGTTGATGAGGCTAGAAGCTACGCTTTATCATCACATCAGATTCACTTCGAATGCCACATTGTCAGATCTATCGAAAATCACTAATTGACATCTACAACCATACATTACGTGTCAGCTAAAAGAAGTTTCCTTCTCCGCTTCCACTCTTGGTATAGTTGAAGAAATCAATGTACGTGACCGTCTGGAAATACTATGTCAGACATCCATCTTCATTCACTTAGAAATGTCACATCGTCATACCCGCCAAATCACAAATTGACTTATCCAAAAATAACACGGGTATACAGCTAAGAGAAACGAATTCCTCCGCCACCAAACGTGAATACGTTTGAACAGATCAACTTACGCGATCCATTAGATATACTCTGTCAGACCTTCGTCTATACAAGTTGTCCTGGGACTGGACAAACCGAAGGCACTATTCTGTAAACAGGATAGCCCTTGCATTTTACTCCGTCTTCAATTATCTTTGGCATATATGATTCGCAACGCTTATGCCAATACAGAGTGGTTCTATGGATAATAATCCAACCGGTCTCTCCATATTAACAACGTTAAAATGGTCAAAACTTCGATAGTCTGTGATTTAACTATCAAATGAAAACATGTCCGTGTACAAACAACGATCTAAATTCCAAATGGAATGTCAATCGATCAATCATCATGTATATCTATACATATTTCCTTATTTTCTATATTTAGAAAATATTCGTTATCAACGTTGGAAAACATTTCCATTGTTTATTTACGTATCACTATCCTTCCACAACTATCAGACTCTAACTATAAACTAACAAGAGAACAACTTCCTAAGTATAAACCCCGAAGGCCGAAACCAACATCAGATCGATACCCAGGAAACCATTCAACTTATTAATCTCTAGTCAGATTCTAATTTTGCTTAACTCTATATTCTTTAACTCCATTCGCTCAACTCTAGATCGCAGCGATCACAATGGTTACGCCTGATTCCCTCAGGAAACATCCGAACGCCGTAGGCTATTTACAGCCCCGCGAATTACGCTAGCAGTCGTGCTAAATGGCAACTCATCCTGAATAACTATGTTTGTTTTAACTCTAACTGTTTAACTCTAACTGTTTAACTCTAACTGGTTAACTCTAACTGGTTAACTCTAACTGGTTTTACTTGGTTTGACTAACTCAATTTATTTACTCGACTGACTAATTCAACTCGATTACCCTAACTTGATTTACTTATCTCGATTTACTGAACTAATCACTTTGATTAACTCGACTAATTCACTTTGGTTAACTTAACCAATTCACTTAGTTTAACCTAACCATTCACTTAACTCCTGTCGAATAAACTATATTCGATAACTCCTCTAACTCTATTCGAATAAACTATATTCGATTAACTCCTTTGATTTAACTCTAATCGATTAACTCCCTTCGATTTAAACTAACATCGATACTCCTTTCGATGAAACTAACATCGATTAACTCCTTTCGATTACCATATTCGATTTACTTTATTCACTTTATAAAGATTCCCTTTTTAACATCGTTTTATTCATTTGAAAAGATTTACTTTTAAATAACGGTTCTACACTTTAAAAATGATTTCCCTTTTATAACGTTTCCTTTTCAATTCTATTTGTAAATGGTTTACAAATAATCCCTTTTCGAATTTATTCTTAAAAATATTAACTTCTTAAATTCCCGGGAAAATTCGCCATAACCTCCTTTGTATCGGGAGCATCGGGAAAATCCCCAAACCCGCCACACAGGCCTTTCCATTCAAAAAGAAAATGGTTTGAAATTATTTCCTTTTTAAATATCTCCTATTTATAAATATTCCAATTTATAAACATTTCTTATTTATAAATATTCCACTTTATAAATATCTCTTATTTTCAATATCACTTTGAAAATATTCCCTTTATCAACATTCCGGCATGTTATGGTATTCAATCATATCAAATCACGATGTTCAATATCGTCCATACACCCACAATCAACAACAGGTTATACTTCACATCATATATCAAAATATATGAGAAACAATAAAATAACTGTTGAGGAATCCAGTCGGATTCCTCCAACCTGTTTCCCTGCATCACATATGTTAGACAATATAGATAACATCACTTTCAGTTCCATATGATATATTCTGTTAAACAGAATCAATATAGAAATTTAACTAACTGACTAGCAGTTCAATCAAACAATCAACACACAGTAAATCAGACAATATTTAACAGTTCTAAAATACAACATGAAATTATAAACTGTTCAGAGTTGGTGAGATTTACTCACATTGGACTGTTATCGTTAAAAACGATTAACTGTCTTTGATTTAGATGGACAATTTATTTCTCCATAAATTGTAACGAGCTCGGATTCACTCCCATTCAGTGTCATCATGTAGTGTCCGTCCATACGATCCTAACGCAACTTACGGTTCGTAAATCCGACCTCGTACGAAATAGTTACGACATTTTTAAGTTAATAAACATTTAAATTGAATTAAACTTTAAAATTCCAATTGGGCTTACTATTTAAAACCAGGCCCGTTCCCTTTTGCAAATACCAGACCCATATATTTCTTCTTCCCCAATTACAGTAGTCAAACCCGACAGCTCCTCCTTGGCCCTTTCGATTTGTTCAGGCTCCCACCGTTCCCTCATTCCTTCACGATTTCATCAATGGAAAGCACCACACTTCTTTTCTCCTCAAACCGTCCATCCCCATACCCAAAGCTTCAAGCTCGACGCCACTTACTGTCTCGCGGTTTCGGTTGCCTCGCCGTCGATGGCACACGCTCATACCACAAATCAGCACCGAAGTCCTCCAAATTGTGCACACAAACTCCTTTCGAACCATTGAATCCAGATATCAATTCAAACACACACTTCGATTCACCAAAACTCAGTAAATCCGAACCCTAACCTCACTGTGAACCGCGAGCTCCCCAAACATGACGTCGCACGAACTTCCGAGACCACCCACTTGAAGCTCTCCTCGTTCTGATTTCATACATATATATTATGAGATTTTTAAGTGTGAATTTTGTTTGATTTTTGATTTTTCAATGAGGGATGTTTACTGTAATATGCTTGTGGCGGCTACAGATTTTGTTTGTTGACCGTAGAATGAAATTTTAGGTTTAGAATTGAGTGGTGAGAGTATTTATAGAAGATGAAAATATCTAGATATTTAAATATTAATATTTTTATTAAACCCTTTTTATTCGTTCTAGTCTTCTAAAAATCACAGCGAACACATACGACATCTAAAAATCATGAAAATTGACATGTAGCTAGAGTTCGACATTACGGTCCCAACGAAACTGGTTTCGTCGAATTCCAACTTCGTATGTTCACACAGCGTATTTTTAACCATCAAAATACTGACTGTTTTACACTCTAAAAATCCGTACGGCCACACAGTGACTCTAAAAATCACGGAAACTGACATCTAGCAACTATTTGATATTGCGGATCCAACAAAACTGGTTTCGTCAAATTCCGACTTCGTTTGCAAAACCGGCTATTTTTAAAGCTCTGGATGACCCATTTAAATATATAAATATATTTAAATATTATTAAATTAAATATAAATAAATTTATATTATCGTATATCTTCACATATGATATCGTACAGCTCTAGAATATCATATCAGAATATACAGTTTGATATTTTAGATTCCCGATTACCTCGATATTCAGTTTTACATTGAAAAACCCTTTTATAACGTATATAAAGCGTTGCAAAATATAAAGGAATTTCATAGCGACTTTTCTGAAATTTGATTTGGACGTACATCAAAATCTACACGACGAAATCTCAATTTTTCTCTTCCACTAGAAAGATATACTCCACCAGCTCCACACGTTTCTCGTTTCACAGAAATCCGGCTTAAAACGAATCCTGTACATTCAGTTGAAGTTCAAATCGCCAAATCGCGAACTGCAGCGCCATTTCGAGCTCGTTTATAAATATATTATAAACTATATGTTCTAACGCCGTCGATTCCATATATACGTTAATATATTCTGAATCGAAACTCAACCACATCTCGTATACTATTCAATTCACACTCTGTTGTGAATTCTACTATTTCCGACTACCTCGACATTATAATATATTATTATATTATAATTATTAATTAAATATTCAATATTATTTAATTAAACGATCATTAACTTCTCTAAATCACCAATTATATAATTAAATAAATTAATTATATATCTCTAAAAAATGCGGGTCATTACATTCTTCCCCACTTAAAATAATTTCGTCCTCGAAATTGCTAAAAGGTAGGGGGCGACCCTATCGACTGGAATTCCTAAGATTTGTTTACCCCTAATTTCTGATTTCAACTTAACCAATTAATATCGACTAAAATATTTATTCATTCCAACTAACTAAAATTTTCAAAAATTCTGAAAATATTCTAACACTTTAAACTTTCGGAAAATTTCGCCAGCGTTTCCTTTGTACTGGTCAATAGTTCAAACTCCAACTCGCATCTCTGGGCCTTCTTCAACCCAAAAGAAAATCAAACAGCCAACCGGCTTGCCAATTTGGCTCATAAATTCCAAACTCATATAAAATATAAACTTGTACCTTTTTGTCGGGAATATCAACTCTATCACTTCCATATGCTATCAACTCAACATATACCAGTGTTATTTCCATCAAATCCCAATCAGTTCATATCCTCAAAACCAAACCGAATTTTCATTCGAACCCCAATATCAAATTTCAAATTATTGACTTATCAATTTGGTTCCATTCTAGATTGTCTCTAATCCAATTCAATTTTATTTAACTCAGTTCAAGTTAAATTTCAATTTATTTAGTCATTTATACCATCTCAATCTATTTAACTTCATTAGTTAAATTTTAATTTCAGAACTCAAATTCCTGGGTTTCTTTCAAATCAAATTTGAAATCATACTGCCAATTCAAAACCTTTGAATTTCTAAACACTTGTTTTCTCAAAACAATTCAAATCAAAATCTCTGGTAGAAATCCACCACTTAGAACTCGAAAATCACACCGATGATACTGCGCAGTCATCATCGGAATTACTTTCCAGCGACCTAAGTGATTTCAATACTATATCATTTTCAAAACCCTTACTAAATACTTCCATTTTGAAAACATCTCAAAATCTCCCAGGAACTTAAAATTTCCTTATTTTAATTCCAAATCTGATTTAAATTCAAATTTAATTCATCTTATTTCATATACTTTATTTATATGATTCTGATTAGTTATATATAACCATTTCACATGTTATAATCTTACTCGATTATAATCTCAACCTATATATGATAATATATCACATATCCATACTGTGTCGGTCCATCGTATTCAAGTATTTATTTACTCCTACCGATACAGTGGATCAAACTGATCGACAAGAACTCATAAACAACTCAGCCAATGAATCTCCACAATATAAAACCATTTTTATATCAAATACAAATACGCACTCGTATATATACACTCTAACTCAATCTAGGGTGTTACTAACCCTATCTCTACCGAATCACGCCACAGAGCCAAGTAATTCTTAACTTAAGCTCTGATACCAACTGTAACGACCCGGATTTTCGGCGTCTTTGGTTATCGACGTAAGCACGACGTCGATAACCAAAACATCGAAAAATCCCGGTAATTAATGAAAGAAATTAGAAGGTGAGAATAGATAAGATAGAACTTATAGAATAGAAGAAGAAGAAGAACATCATCATCAGAGTAAACACGAATCTCACAGCGGAACGAATAAAATATAACATAACATATCTTTGAAATAACATCGGTATATGTATACAATAACACTTATCAGAGTACAACACTTACAACAACAGCGGAAATAATAATAGCTATAGAATCCTGAAGCCTCCTGCTCCAAGCTCTCCAAGTGTATCTGTAAAATCCCGACTACTTGACTGCCCGTACAAATTTAGGCACCCAAGAGTTTAGGGAAAACAACAAAATAAACTCCGGGTCAGTCATGGGACTGGTGTGAGTAAACTCAAATCATTTAAAATAGGTATATGATATCTCATAAGACCACGCCGTGAATACGGAACGGGTTTTTACCTTATGAGAATCCAATCATCTTTGCAAAGCAATATCATTCTGATATTATAATAATGTCTAAGTACAAATAAATATCAGTCTAGTAGAAACGCTTGCATCTCACGTTCTACATATATAGTATACAATCAAAATCGCAAGCACGTATTGGGTAATGGATTTCCAACTATGACAAGGTATGGAATCACCTTCCGATCAGTGTACTCTAGGAACGATACACTGGAGTTCAACAAGAACATCTTGCAACTCAGCCACACATGACCGACCACTCATTTCGCTTGAGTGTATCGAATGTACATCACCAACGGTTGGGATCAGCAACCGTTCCCGTATATATATGGGACAACATTGATAGATTTAAGAAACAAATGAATATTCACTAGATAGGTGATTATACACCCTACTTCGGTGCGACCGACTTAGCCATGCTGCCTGCCCGATTTCTGTCATTTACCGGTTGATGAGGCTAGAAGCTACGCTTTATCATCACATCAGATTCACTTCGAATGCCACATTGTCAGATCTATCGAAAATCACTAATTGACATCTACAACCATACATTACGTGTCAGCTAAAAGAAGTTTCCTTCTCCGCTTCCACTCTTGGTATAGTTGAAGAAATCAATGTACGTGACCGTCTGGAAATACTATGTCAGACATCCATCTTCATTCACTTAGAAATGTCACATCGTCATACCCGCCAAATCACAAATTGACTTATCCAAAAATAACACGGGTATACAGCTAAGAGAAACGAATTCCTCCGCCACCAAACGTGAATACGTTTGAACAGATCAACTTACGCGATCCATTAGATATACTCTGTCAGACCTTCGTCTATACAAGTTGTCCTGGGACTGGACAAACCGAAGGCACTATTCTGTAAACAGGATAGCCCTTGCATTTTACTCCGTCTTCAATTATCTTTGGCATATATGATTCGCAACGCTTATGCCAATACAGAGTGGTTCTATGGATAATAATCCAACCGGTCTCTCCATATTAACAACGTTAAAATGGTCAAAACTTCGATAGTTTGTGATTTAACTATCAAATGAAAACATGTCCGTGTACAAACAACGATCTAAATTCCAAATGGAATGTCAATCGATCAATCATCATGTATATCTATACATATTTCCTTATTTTCTATATTTAGAAAATATTCGTTATCAACGTTGGAAAACATTTCCATTGTTTATTTACGTATCACTATCCTTCCACAACTATCAGACTCTAACTATAAACTAACAAGAGAACAACTTCCTAAGTATAAACCCCGAAGGCCGAAACCAACATCAGATCGATACCCAGGAAACCATTCAACTTATTAATCTCTAGTCAGATTCTAATTTTGCTTAACTCTATATTCTTTAACTCCATTCGCTCAACTCTAGATCGCAGCGATCACAATGGTTACGCCTGATTCCCTCAGGAAACATCCGAACGCCGTAGGCTATTTACAGCCCCGCGAATTACGCTAGCAGTCGTGCTAAATGGCAACTCATCCTGAATAACTATGTTTGTTTTAACTCTAACTGTTTAACTCTAACTGTTTAACTCTAACTGGTTAACTCTAACTGGTTAACTCTAACTGGTTAACTCTAACTGGTTTTACTTGGTTTGACTAACTCAATTTATTTACTCGACTGACTAATTCAACTCGATTACCCTAACTTGATTTACTTATCTCGATTTACTGAACTAATCACTTTGATTAACTCGACTAATTCACTTTGGTTAACTTAACCAATTCACTTAGTTTAACCTAACTATTCACTTAACTCCTGTCGAATAAACTATATTCAATAACTCCTCTAACTCTATTCGAATAAACTATATTCGATTAACTCCTTTGATTTAACTCTAATCGATTAACTCCCTTCGATTTAAACTAACATCGATACTCCTTTCGATGAAACTAACATCGATTAACTCCTTTCGATTACCATATTCGATTTACTTTATTCACTTTATAAAGATTCCCTTTTTAACATCGTTTTATTCATTTGAAAAGATTTACTTTTAAATAACGGTTCTACACTTTAAAAATGATTTCCCTTTTATAACGTTTCCTTTTCAATTCTATTTGTAAATGGTTTACAAATAATCCCTTTTCGAATTTATTCTTAAAAATATTAACTTCTTAAATTCCCGGGAAAATTCGCCATAACCTCCTTTGTATCGGGAGCATCGGGAAAATCCCCAAACCCGCCACACAGGCCTTTCCATTCAAAAAGAAAATGGTTTGAAATTATTTCCTTTTTAAATATCTCCTATTTATAAATATTCCAATTTATAAACATTTCTTATTTATAAATATTCCACTTTATAAATATCTCTTATTTTCAATATCACTTTGAAAATATTCCCTTTATCAACATTCCGGCATGTTATGGTATTCAATCATATCAAATCACGATGTTCAATATCGTCCATACACCCACAATCAACAACAGGTTATACTTCACATCATATATCAAAATATATGAGAAACAATAAAATAACTGTTGAGGAATCCAGTCGGATTCCTCCAACCTGTTTCCCTGCATCACATATGTTAGACAATATAGATAACATCACTTTCAGTTCCATATGATATATTCTGTTAAACAGAATCAATATAGAAATTTAACTAACTGACTAGCAGTTCAATCAAACAATCAACACACAGTAAATCAGACAATATTTAACAGTTCTAAAATACAACATGAAATTATAAACTGTTCAGAGTTGGTGAGATTTACTCACATTGGACTGTTATCGTTAAAAATGATTAACTGTCTTTGATTTAGATGGACAATTTATTTCTCCATAAATTGTAACGAGCTCGGATTCACTCCCAGTCAGTGTCATCATGTAGTGTCCGTCCATACGATCCTAACGCAACTTACGGTTCGTAAATCCGACCTCGTACGAAATAGTTACGACATTTTTAAGTTAATAAACATTTAAATTGAATTAAACTTTAAAATTCCAATTGGGCTTACTATTTAAAACCAGGCCCGTTCCCTTTTGCAAATACCAGACCCATATATTTCTTCTTCCCCAATTACAGTAGTCAAACCCGACAGCTCCTCCTTGGCCCTTTCGATTTGTTCAGGCTCCCACCGTTCCCTCATTCCTTCACGATTTCATCAATGGAAAGCACCACACTTCTTTTCTCCTCAAACCGTCCATCCCCATACCCAAAGCTTCAAGCTCGACGCCACTTACTGTCTCGCGGTTTCGGTTGCCTCGCCGTCGATGGCACACGCTCATACCACAAATCAGCACCGAAGTCCTCCAAATTGTGCACACAAACTCCTTTCGAACCATTGAATCCAGATATCAATTCAAACACACACTTCGATTCACCAAAACTCAGTAAATCCGAACCCTAACCTCACTGTGAACCGCGAGCTCCCCAAACATGACGTCGCACGAACTTCCGAGACCACCCACTTGAAGCTCTCCTCGTTCTGATTTCATACATATATATTATGAGATTTTTAAGTGTGAATTTTGTTTGATTTTTGATTTTTCAATGAGGGATGTTTATTGTAATATGCTTGTGGCGGCTACAGATTTTGTTTGTTGACCGTAGAATGAAATTTTAGGTTTAGAATTGAGTGGTGAGAGTATTTATAGAAGATGAAAATATCTAGATATTTAAATATTAATATTTTTATTAAACCCTTTTTATTCGTTCTAGTCTTCTAAAAATCACAGCGAACACATACGACGTCTAAAAATCATGAAAATTGACATGTAGCTAGAGTTCGACATTACGGTCCCAACGAAACTGGTTTCGTCGAATTCCAACTTCGTATGTTCACACAGCGTATTTTTAACCATCAAAATACTGACTGTTTTACACTCTAAAAATCCGTACGGCCACACAGTGACTCTAAAAATCACGGAAACTGACATCTAGCAACTATTTGATATTGCGGATCCAACAAAACTGGTTTCGTCAAATTCCGACTTCGTTTGCAAAACCGGTTATTTTTAAAGCTCTGGATGACCCATTTAAATATATAAATATATTTAAATATTATTAAATTAAATATAAATAAATTTATATTATCGTATATCTTCACATATGATATCGTACAGCTCTAGAATATCATATCAGAATATACAGTTTGATATTTTAGATTCCCGATTACCTCGATATTCAGTTTTACATTGAAAAACCCTTTTATAACGTATATAAAGCGTTGCAAAATATAAAGGAATTTCATAGCGACTTTTCTCAAATTTGATTTGGACGTACATCAAAATCTACACGACGAAATCTCAATTTTTCTCTTCCACTAGAAAGATATACTCCACCAGCTCCACACGTTTCTCGTTCACAGAAATCCGGCTTAAAACGAATCCTGTACATTCAGTTGAAGTTCAAATCGCCAAATCGCGAACTGCAGCGCCATTTCGAGCTCGTTTATAAATATATTATAAACCATACGTTCTAACGCCGTCGATTCCATATATACGTTAATATATTCTGAATCGAAACTCAACCACATCTCGTATACTATTCAATTCACACTCTGTTGTGAATTCTACTATTTCCGACTACCTCGACATTATAATATATTATTATATTATAATTATTAATTAAATATTCAATATTATTTAATTAAACGATCATTAACTTCTCTAAATCACCAATTATATAATTAAATAAATTAATTATATATCTCTAAAAAATGCGGGTCATTACACAATCAAACACGACAGCTAGTATGGAAGGGTCTGATCAGGCCTAGTTTCTCTGATTGGGGTGCAGCAGTGGTGTTTGTCCCAAAATCTGACGGTACTCTACGTCTATGTGTGGATTATCGTGATCTGAACAAACAGACAATAAAGAACAAATATCCATTGCCGCGAATAGATGATTTGTTGGATCGATTAAATGGCGCACAAGTATTTTCACGAATGGACCTAGCTACAGGTTTCCATCAGCTTCGAATTGCCGAAGAATGTGTTCCAATGACAGCGTTCAGAGGCCCCGACTTATTCTACGAGTGGTTAGTAATGCCGTTCGGTTTATGTAACGCTCCAGCTTACTTCGTTGATCTGATGAATAGAGTGTTCAGGGGAGTATTGAATAAATTTGTCCTGGTTTTTATTGATGATATTCTAATCTTCTCTAAATCAAAGGCCGAACATGAAAAGCATCTTGAACAGGTTCTAGAAATTCTGAGGCGGAATGTATTAAAAGCCAAATTTTCCAAATGTATCTTCTGGCAAGATGAAGTGAAATTTCTAGGCCATGTGGTATCTAAAGAAGGAATCGCTGTGGATCCAAGTAAAATCACAGCTATCCAGAACTGGAAACAGCCTAGTACTCCCACTGAAGTCCGCAGTTTTCTCGGATTGGCTAGCTATTATCGGAAGTTCGTTAAAGACTTTTCGAAGATATCTGGTCACTTAATGAAGCTTACCAAGAAGCATTCTAAATTTAAATGGACTCCAGAAAGTGAGGAAGCTTTCGAAGAGCTAAAGTTAAGATTGACAACTGCTCCGGTGTTAACCATTATCGATGGCAACCAAGATTTAAAAGTATGGACTGATGCTTCTAGAGAAGGCCTTGGGGCAGTGTTAATGCAAAGGGGTCAAGTAATTGCTTATGCTAGCCGTCAACTGAAGCCACATGAAAAGAACTACGTAACTCATGATCTTGAGTTATTGGCTATTGTGTTCGCTTTGAAAATATGGAGACACTATCTTCTGGGCGAGAGATTCGAACTGTTTACAGATCACCAGTCGTTAAAGTATCTGTTCACTCAGAAGGACTTAAATTTGAGGCAGCAGCGTTGGCTGGAGTTTCTTGCAGCATATGATTTTGAAATTCTATATACTCCAGGAAAAGCCAATGTCGTGGCCGATGCGTTAAGCAGAAAGAATGTAATGATCGCCAGCTTTATTATCACAACATCCTTGATTGACAGAATATCTATTCTTCAGAAAGAGGATAACTTTATTAAGGATATGATCAAAAGGATCCAGAAAGGCGAACCCTCGTGTTTTCAAATAGATAACGACGAGACCTTGAGGTTAAAAGGAAGGATTTGTGTTCCTGACATTCCTGAGCTAAAAAAGGGAAGTGTTAGACGAGTGTCACAAGTCCAAGCTGAGTATCCATCCTGGTGTGGCCAAAATGTATAACGATCTCAAAAGAACATTCTGGTGGAAGGCTATGAAAAGAAACGTTTCGATATACGTTAGCCGATGCCCTACTTGCCAGCTAGTCAAGAGTGACCAACAGAAATTGGCTGGATTGTTACAACCACTAGAAGTTCCTGGTTGGAAGTGGGAACATATTTCTATGGATTTCATTGATGGTTTGCCCAGAACCAGAAAAGGGAATGACAGTATTTGGGTGATCGTAGATCGCTTCACGAAGACCGCCCATTTTATACCTGTCAGATCAAACAGAACCGCTCAGAGTCTGGCGCAGATATACTTCAGGGAAATAGTTAGACTACATGGAGTGCCGCTCAGTATAGTAAGTGATAGAGATACGATATTCACTAGCAAATTCTGGGAAGCATTTCAAGTCGAGCTAGGAACGAAGTTAAACTTGAGCGCCGCTTATCATCCTCAGACAGACGGTCAGACTGAGAGGGTGAATCGCATTTTAGAAGATCTATTGCGGGCTTGTGTTCTAGATTTCGGTGGATCATGGGAAGACCATCTGCATTTGGCTGAATTCTCTTATAACAACAGCTACCAGGCGAGTCTGACAATGTCGCCATTCGAAGCATTGTATGGTAGACCTTGCCGATCTCCTGCTTGTTGGGTCGAGCCTGGAAATAGACTTGTGTTGGGTCCCGATATGATTCGAGAAGCTGCCGACAAAGTCGATTTTATTAAGAAGCGATTACTCACCGCTCAAAGCCGACAAAAGAGCTATGCCGATAGAAGAAGAAGGGATATATCCTTTGAAGTTGGCGACTATGTATATTTGAGAGTATCGCCGATGAGAGGAGTTATCCGGTTCGGTAAAACTGGAAAGTTGGCACCCAAATTCATTGGTCCGTTTCCTATTCTGGAACGGATTGGGACTCTCGCATATAAAGTTAAATTGCCAGACTGGTTGCCTGGAATTCATGATGTATTTCATATATCTCAACTTCGAAAGCACGTTCATGATCCAGACTTGATCGTGGAAGAAGCAGCTCAGCAGGATATTGAAATTACTCCAGAATTAGCTGTGAGGCGTGAGCCACTAAAGATTATCGGCAAAGAAACCAAAGAGCTGAGGAACAAGAAGGTTCACTTAGTCAAAGTGCAATGGAGTGGAGATCCACGAGATTGTACTTGGGAAACTGAGGAGAGCATTAAGAAAGCTTATCCTAGATGCCGAGTAGATATCTCTGATTGACTCTGGTGCAAGGTACATTTACCCTACTTTGCACTACCATTCAATTCTCTACTCTATTGTTATTTTCTTTTCATAGATGTGCACTTTTAATTATATAGTCTGAATGATCATTAAAAGAATAAAGGATTTGATTAGTATATTTTTAAAGGTTAAAAAACAATTGGATTGGTTGTTGTGTTGTGTGATTGTAGATTTATCAAACCACTTTCGACTTTGTTCCTTTTCGGGGACGAAAAGTTTTAAGTGGGGGAGATTGTAACGACCCAGAAAATCTGAACCAATTTAAAAATTTTAAATTGGCTAAAATAATGGATTTTAAATATTTAAAATAAATATTTTAAACAATGGCGATGAAAACTGAGTTTGAATCGACATTTGAAAACGAATATAATTAATTATAATTATATATAGAATTGAAAATAGCGCGGTAGTTCGATAATTCGATTTCAAACTTCAGTTGAATATACCGGGTGCAAAACAATCCGGATTTTAATGAAACCAAAAACATTAGGATCTAATTGATGATATCTTTCCAACGAATCTGACCAATCGAAATTTGATAGCGGGAATCAAAAGATATGTCCAGTTGAAAATTCTGAATAGTCGCTATGGAATTCAGGCCCTTAAAAATGGACATTTTGCAAATGACCTCGGATTTCGACGAAACCACTTTTGTTGGATCCGCAGTGTCAGGTTATTGTTAGGTTTCAAATTTCATAATTTTTCGAATCAATATGTGAGCGTGGCAAAGGAAAACGCGTTTGACCAGTTTCTGTTGATTTTAATCGACTGGAAATTGGCCATTTTTCCAATGGCCTCAGAATTCGACGAAACTAGTTTTGTTAGGACCGTATCGTCAATACGAAGCTAGAAAATATTTTTTGGGAATTTTTCTAGTTAGTATGTGGCCCCGGTAATTTAAAATGTACGTTTAAAATTCAATATAGTGATTTAAATGTAAATTCAAAGGAAACTGATTGTAACGATCAAATCAGCTTGCGATACATATCCCATTGAGTTCGGAATGGGGGTAAAACGCTATGGGCGACAGGCGGTAGGCCTCGTTTAGAGGTCGTATGTAAAAGTCAACTTTTTGCAAAATTAAATAATTAAATATATATATTTTATATAAACCCCCCCTATTCCCTCTTCTCTCTCCATTTCGCTCAGAAAAAAAAAGGAAAAAAAAGGATCGACGCCCGCCTTCGCCGTTGACCAGACCTCCACCGCGCCCTCCGATCTTCTCCCCCCTCTTCCTTGCTCTCGCTCCCTCCTCCTCCTTCAATCCGAACCACCCCTAAGCCATCGCGACACCCTAAATCCGCGAGCCCCGTTCGAGACGCCACCACCGACGAGCTGAAGGCCGCCCCACCTCCGACACCTCCTGCGCCGCCACCTGACGAAAAACCAACCCCCCCACTTTCGTTTCTTCGATGTAAGTTGTTTTAATTTATTTTAGTTTTACTTTTATTTTTAAAACTGTTTTTTTTTTTAAAAAAAAAGGTAAAAACTGATTTTTCTAAAAGATTTAAAACTGAATTTTAATAAGATTTAAAACTGAATTTTAATTAGATTTAAAACTGAATTTTAATAAGATTTAAAACTGAATTTTAATTAGGTTTAAAACTGAATTTTAATTAGGTTTAAAACTGAATTTTAATTAGGTTGAAAACTGAATTTTAATTAGGTTGAAAACTGAATTTTAATTAGGTTCTAAAAACTGATTTTAAAAGGTTTAAAACTGAATTTTAAAAAGGTTTAAAACTAAATTTTAAAGGGGTTTGAAAAACTGATTTTATTTTGAGATTTAAAAAGAAAAAGATTTAAACTTTAAAAAGGAAAGGATTTGAACTTTAAAAAGTAAAAATCATATTTTTATATATTGAAAGTCAAAGTAAAAATCAGATTTTTATATATTGAAAGTCAAAGTAAAAATCAGATTTTTATATATTGAAAGTCGAAGTAAAAATCATATCATTATATATTGAATAGCGAAGTCAAAATTCGATTTTTATATATTGAATAACATAGTAAAAATTCGATTTTTACATATGTAGAGAATACGGGCGACGAAGCGACAAAAGGCGAGATTGGCGAAGATTTCTATAAAGGAAGAGTCGTAGTTGGATAGCTATTGGTGAGATTTCTGATTTAAAAATTATAAATGTGTGAGAATTTCTCACTCTTCAATTTCTTTTAAAAAATATATATATGTTTTGAAATAAAATTGAATTGCTATATATAAATATAAATATATATATATATACGCCCCTCGTCCACAAACCATGGACGATATTTATTGGTTGAAATTGTTGTGAAAATTGATTGATAGCGAATGATTGTTTGGGATTGTTTGTGATTGATATTGGTTGATTGAGGTTGAAAAATACCCATTTGTGGTTGAGAAATATTTGGTTGAAACCACATAGGATTAGTTTGTGGAAATGAAATAAATATATACATGCCGCCTGCGTGCGAACTAGATGCATGATCCCCATTGTCAAAAACCGCGAGGTTTTAAGGTAGAGCGAGGAGCCGTACTAGGGACGGTCCCGGTTTTAACTACCTTGCCGTTATGCTGTCGAAATTTTGAATAATATTCGTGTGTTTGAATTATTTTCATATGCTTAAACTATATTTATTCGTTGAATAGAAAACATTCATGTGTTGAATTGATATTCATTCGTTGATTAGAAATTCATGTGTTGAATGGTATTCATATTTTGAAATAAATTGTTTGATAATAAAAATCACCTTTTATCGACTATATGAACTGTGTAAAATAATCTCGTTTTAAAAGAAATTGTTTTATGATAAAAATCCCATTTTTATCACCAACTTGAACTATATAGAAAAATAGTGTTTTGAAATGAATTGTTTTACAATAAAAATCACATTTTTATTGTATGCATAAATCGTTGAAATGTGAAGTGTTAAAAATAGCCACTTGTTCAAAATAAACATATATGAGTTGAAATATTCATTAATTAGCTAATGAAATGATTTGCGCCTATTTATGTAACATTAGAATGAATGGTGTTTTTAAACCAAATAGAAATCAAATATGAAGTTGAATAGAAAATGATAAATGATAAGAACTGTATATATATGTACATGCATATTCATTGAACAGGTTATAGCGAAGGGGCTAGAGAAGAGGAATAAAATTTTGTGCCCGACAAATAGGTACACATTTACTGTTTTGTTTGGGTGATGATTTTATGAGCATGTTGGCTAGCCGCTTGGCTTTTTCTTTTTCTTTTTGAGATTAGAAGGACCGGGAAAGCTATTTGCGATTTCCCGATGCTCCCGGTGCAGGGGAGGTTATGGCGAAATTTTCCAAAATTTTAAGGCGTTAGTGAAAAATTTGAAGTGAAAACGATATTGAAATCATTGGATGAACTATATTTATATAAATATATAAATATAAATAAAATTAAAACGAAACGTAGTCGTGCAGTTCGTGTTTTGAAACCGTGTTTTCAAACAACTAGTACGGGAAATCCGACCATTGGATTTTCCCGAAATCTCAACCGTCGGGTTCGCCTTGGAAATATCTTCCCAACGGCACCAACCTTGTAAAAATCCAACGGTTGGATTGTCTGGAATGTTTAATTCAAATCTGAAGAAAAACAGCGCCAAAAGCGATTATATTTATATATATATAAATATAATTATATATTTAATCGAATAACGACGCTGCAGTTCGTATTTTGAAATCGAAACTTCAAACGATTGTACCGGGAGATCCGACCGTCGGATTTTCCCGAAACTGGAACCGTTGGATTCGTTTTGAAAAGACCTTTCTAATGATGTAAATTTTGTGAAGATCCAACGGTTAGATTTTCAGATATGTGTAAATCAAATCTGAAGAAAAACAGCGCCACGGCCGCTTTATGGCCCGAAGCGTCGTTTTGAATAAATGGGCTATTTTAAAATAAATAAAAATAGCGATAAATCATTATAAAATACCATAAACAATATAGAGTGGAAATAAACTGAATTTGCTTGATTTATGTGGCTTTTGATGGTTGAATGTGTTTGGTGTGAAAATTACATTAAAGAACACAATTGGTGTTGTCGAATAATTTAACCATTTAAATAAATTGATTTGAAATTCTAAATATACGTGAATTATTTGAAAAGGCCGAGTTAATTCTCATTTCGAATAATTGACCGACGATTGAAAGTCGAAGATGAAGACGATGGTCGAAGACCGGAGATCTTCACCTCGTTTGGATGGTAACCGAGGTCCTGATTGGGAGGCATCCCGAAATATGGATAATGAGTGGTGATCGTTCAGACGTGAGTGGTGATCGATGGGTTGGCGAGGTATTTAGTGCCTCCGGTTTCGTTCAGACCCAGAACGGACTTGTAAATGGACTGTGTGTCTGACATTGGATTTTATTCTGTGTTGATTGATCTCTATTAAATATACATCTGTTTGGCGGCGGAGAATTTATTCTTTCGCTTAACGCCCTTCTCTGAGACGCACGAGCTCAGAGGTTGTATATCGATGGACATCAGTCGCATGGCATGAAGTGCCGGTGTGGCATGCTAAGATGCAGTGATCAGGGCTTCTGTTGAAAAGCAAAGTCTTGTGGTGATGATCAAAGCACCGCCTGTGTGGCGTAGCTTTGTGTATAACGTGAATTCGCGAGCCTCACACCCCGGTATGAACCTAAAACGGGAGAAGGACCTCAGGGAGGGCATGCGTTTCTTTCTAGCTAGGGTGGTGTCAGTGACCTACCAGCCCTGACATTTATATACTTTTCACCTATGTGGTTGTTGCTGTTGCGAGGCGCCTCGGTTTGATCGGACGATCCGGGTCCGATGGAGTCATTCGTGGGCTCATTTACACCCCAAAGGGTGGGGAAACGTATTGTTCAGGCATTTTAATCCACATCGGTGGACCGGCCCTGTCGCTCCAAGGGCCCACCTGAGTCTGGGTCCTGAGGCTCGGGCTAGACAGTCTCGAATTCGGTAAGGACTATCTTTTGCCTTGGTTCATGAAGGAAATCCAATTTCCAATTACGTGACTGTGCGGTTTTGATTGTATACTTATATATGGCGACATAGTGGTATGGGGCATTAATGCCGTCTATGATTGATAGTTATGATTTGAAATTGTTTTCAAAACATATAAACACTAGCAATAATATCAAATGCCTTTGTTTTATTCGTATCAATCATATTTTGGCCGTTATAAGGTAAAAACTCTATCCTCCGGTTTGCGTTGCATTGTGTGATGGGAACTGAGTCTTATAACGGCTTCATTTTTATAAAAAGCATAGCGATGTTTAAAAGAAAGATTTGTTTTAAAGCACTGGCAATCTGATGGAGTAAACCCGTTCCACGAAAGTGGCGTGGTCCTGTGATTAGCCAAATTATATATATGTGTTGAGTAGATTTCTCATACCTGTCCCATGACTGACTCGTAGTTTGTTCACTCTCAAACTCGGGTGCCCCTTTTTCTACACGGGCAGCCTTGTATTCAGGTTTAGCTGGTTCTTTCTGGATAGCTGGAGCTGAAGATGGGTTCTATCATTTATTTCTTTTTATGCTGTTCAGCTCCTATTGTACATATTTTGTTTATTTCCGCTGTAGACATTTATGTATAGCTGAACTGTATTTGTACTAAGTAAGATCCTGTATACTGTGTAACTCTGATGATTACTTTTATCCAGTATATTCTATTGTTCATTATCTGGTGTATTTATTTAATTCTGTTCTGCTATTATCTGTTTCTGTGTTATATTCCAAAGATAACCCTTGTTTCCGTGAGAACGGGAAATCGGGTCGTCTCACCTAATGGGAGTGACCCATATAGCCATGCTGCCTGCCCGATTTTTGTCATTTCCCGGTTGTTGAAGCCTGAGGCTACGATTACTTTCCATTCATTGATAGCACAATCACTTTGAATGCCACATTGTCAGATCTGTTAATCACTCATTGATTTGCACAAATATATTCTGGATATTATGCTAAGAGAATAAATTCTCCGCCACCATATATATTTATACAAACCAACATATGCGATCACTGGAAATACTCTATCAGACACTCGTCCATATACGTTCGTTCTGGGATTGAACGAAACCGAAGGCACAATTTCTATTAATAGAAAAAGTCCTTGCACTTTACTCCGTCTTCAATTATCTTCATATAATCTGATTCGCAACACTACTGCCAATACGGAGTGGTTCACGGATAATAATCCAGCCGGTCTCTCCATATTGACAACGATATTGGCAAATACTTCGATAGTTGGTTATTTAACTATCGAAGAAAACAAACATTCATTCAAAGCATCAAACAAATCACTGGGCCTTTTAATTAATATTTCATTAATTAAAACACTTCTCCATTTTCTTATCAATATCTGTTAACACGATATTTTCGATAATCATCTTCCTGGCCTCTTACGCTATTTGGAAAACATTTCCATATATCGTCTTATTTTATTTTCTATACTTAGAAAATATCTTCTATTTATATTTGGAGAACATTCCACTTATCTCTTTATGACCATTCATTTTTAGACTTAGGACATATTAATTATTATATTTCCAAAATTCCACTAATTGGGTTAAAACGAATGTTGTGTAAAACATTGTTACAACAACCCAATACACCGCATTCACTCTCTCTTATTCAAACATCTCTCTTCGAGACCAGATCTTGCTATTTATCGGTTAAAAACGAAATCAAGTTGGGGTATAATTACCTCTCAGACCTTGACTGAAACATCCTTAACTTCAAAACGGGCAAGACCACTTACCTCAAATAATCAACATCATATTACCAATTATCCATATCTTTTAAACGTGTATATGTTTCTCTTTTTATTTTTATCAAATTTAATTATAGATCTCCTTTTGTTTATAACATTCTATTTTAATTTCATTTCATTATTGAATTATATATATATCGATTCCTAATTATCAAATCTTCTTAAAATATTATAACTCTTTAAATTTCCGGTAAATTTCGCCATAACCTCCTTTGTACCGGTCGATAGTTCAAACCTCAACTCGCCTCTCTAGGCCTTTTGCATTCAAAAATAAAATCAAAAACCAAGTGGCTTGCCGATTCGACGTATAAAATCTCATATGGAATTTAAACGTGTACCTTTTGGTCGGGCATTTCAATTTATATCTCTTCATATACTTCATTCCAAACCTGCTTAACATGTATCCAAATTTTCCTATTTGGTTTTAACTCAGTCCATTCGTCTTAACCCAATTCGCTAATTTATTTTCTAATTAGTTATTTTGTCTATTTCACTTCTTTGTTTGAACATAACATGTTCAAATAAAATATTTAACTTGCTTATAACTAAATTGAATTCCTATTTCAATTCAAGTTTCCTTTCGATTTCGAATATAAATTTCCAAATTGAATTCACTTATTAAAAGCCTAATATCAATTCAAAATCTCATTAACTAATTACTATTCAAATTAGTTAATTCTATTCAATAGTTAAAAATCTGATTTCTGTTTCAAAAATCAATTCCTTACTCCACTTGAGTTGACATATATTTTACAACTCAAATCTGAAATTTTCTAAATAGAAATTCGGATTTTATCCGCTTAAAATCCTTTTATAAAATTAAATAAACCATTATGGTTTTTAAATGGTTATGCCGCTGTTTTTCTGAAAATTTGATTTTGACATAACTCAAAATCTATCAGACGAAATTCATATTTTTCCCTTCATTAGAAAACTATTATTCAACCTGTCCTGACGATTCTTATTCCAAAGAACTCCGACTAAAATTGAGTTCCACATACTCAATTGAAGTTCGAAACGCCAATTTACAAACTACCGCGCTGCGGCGAGTTCGTTTTAATTATATATATATATATATGTATATATAAACGTTTAAACTTTGTTTATAATAAATTCAACTCTATTTTGATATATTTTTAATATATATCAAATCAGTTTCCCAATTCAATATAATATTTTCGATTATCTATAATTGTCGATTTTTCCTTACTCGGTAATATATTTATTTATACTTCGATCTTCTATATTTAATTATAATTCCTTTTATAAATAAATTATTTTTAAAATTCGATATAATCGACTTTCAATTATAAACCCGTTGAATTCTTCTCAATTCAGCTTATATTCCGAATTCCAAAATATAATCAATCGTTTTGTTTCAAAACCATTTAAATTCAAATAGGAATTTAAATGTAAATTGGGAAGTGTTTTGAAACAAAACGATTGATTATATTTCGGAATTCGGAATATAAGCTGAATTAAGAAGAATTCAGTGGGTTTATAATTGAAATTCGATTATATCGAATTTTATAAATAATTTATTTATAAAAGGAATTGGAATTAAATATAGAAGATTGAAGTATAAATAAATATACTACCGAGTAAGGAAAAATCGACAATTATAGATAATAGAAAATATTATGTTGAAATGGGAAACTGATTTGATATATATTAAAAATATATCAGAATGGAGTTGAATTTATTATAAACGAAGTTTAAACGTTTTTATATATATATAATTAAAACGAATTCACCGTAGCGCGGTTGTTTGTAAATTGGTGTTTCGAACTTCAATTGAGTATATGGAACTCAATTTAAGTCAGAATTCTTTGGAACAAGAATCGTTAGGACCGATTGAATAATAGTTTTCTAATGGAAGAGAAAATTATGAATTTCGTCTGATCGATTTTGAGTTATGTCAAAATCAAATTTTCAGAAAAACAGCGCCATAACCATTTAAAAACCATAACGGTTTATTTAATTTTATAAAAGGATTTTAAGCGAATAAAATCCGAATTTCTATTTAGAAAATTCCAGATTTGAGTTGTAAAATATATGTGAACTCAAGTGGAGTAATGAATTGATTTTTGAAACAGAAATCAGATTTTTAACTATTGAATAGAATTAACTAATTTGAATAGTAATTAGTTAATGAGATTTTGAATTGATACTGGTCTTTGAATAAGTGAATTCGATTTGGAAATTTATATTCGAAATCGAAAGGAAACTTAAATTGAAATTGGAATTCAATTTGGTTATAAGCAAGTTAAATATTTTATTTGAACATGTTATGTTCAAACAAAGAAGTGAAATAGACAAAATAGCTAATTAGCAAATAAATTTGTGAATTGGGTTAAGACGAATGGATTGAGTTGAAACCAAATAGTAATATTTGGGTACATGTTAAGCAGGTTTGGAATGAAGTATATGAAGAGATATAAATTGAAATGCCCGACCAAAAGGCCTATAGAAGCGAGTTGAGGTTTGAACTATCGACCGGTACAAAGGAGTTTATGGCGAAATTTTCCGGAAATTTAAGGAGTTAGAATATTTTAAGAAGATATGATAATTAGGAATCGATATATCGATATACATAGAATTCGATAATGAAACGAAATTAAAATAGAATGTTATAAACAAAAAGGAGATCTATAATTAAATCTGATAAAAATAAAAAGAGAAACGTATACACGTTTAAAAGATATGGATAATTGGTAATATGATGTTGATTATTCGAGGTAAGTGGTCTTGTCCGTTTTGAAGTTAAGGATGTTTCAGTCAAGGTCTGAGAGGTAATTATACCCCAGTTTGATTGATTTCGTTTTTAACCGATCAATAGAAAGATCCAGTCTTGAAGAGAGATGTTTGAATAAGAAAGAATGAATGCGGTGTATTGGGTTGTTGTAACGATGTTTTACATAACATTCGTTTTAACCCAATTAGTGGAATTTTGGAAATATAATAATTAATATGTCCTAAGTCTAAAAATGAATGGTCATAAAGAGATAAGTGGAAGGTTCTCCAATTATAAATAGAAGATATTTTCTAAGTATAGAAAATAAAAGAAGACGATATATGGAAATGTTTTCCAAATAGCGTAAGAGGCCATAAAAATGATTATCGAAAATATCGTGTGAACAGATATTGATAAGAAAATGGAGAAGTGTTTTAATTAATGAAATATTAATTAAAAGGCCTAGTGATTTGTTTGATGCTTTGAATGAATGTTTGTTTTCTTTGGTAGTTAAATAACTGACTATCGAAGTATTTTCCAATATCATTGTCAATATGCAGAGACCGGTTGGATTATTATCCATGAACCACTCCGTATTGGCAGTAGCGTTGCGAATCAGATTATATGAAGATAATCGAAGACGGAGTAAAGTGCAAGGACTTTTTCTATTAATAGAAATTGTGCCTTCGGTTTCGTTTAATCCCAGAACGAACGTATATGGACGAGTGTCTGACAGAGTATTTCCATTGATCGCATATGTTGGTCTGTATAAATATATATGGTGGTGGAGAATTTATTCTCTTAGCATAATATCCAGAATATATTTGTGCAAATCAATTAGTGATTAACGGATCTGAGAATGTGGCATTCAAAGTGATTATGCTATCAATGAATGGAAAGTAATTGTAGCCTCAGGCCTCAACAACCGGGAAATGACAAAAATCGGGCAGGCAACATGGCTATGTGGGTCGCTCCCATTAGGGTGTATTATCACCTATCTAGAGAAATTCATTTAATTCCTTATTCTATTCGATGCTGTACCTTTTCGGGAAACGATTGCTGATCCCAACCATTGGTGATATACATTCGATACACTCAACCGAAATGAGTGGTCGGTCATGTGTGGGCTGGGTTGCAAGATGTTCTTGTTGAACCCTGTGCATTCCTCTCTAGAGATACACTATTGGAAGGTGGTTCCATACCTTGTCATAGTCGGAATCTAATCTCTAATAAGTGCCCTGTGGTTTTTGGTTTTATATTATATATGGAGCATGAGATGCAAGCGTTTCCCTAGATTCTATTTATTTGATGTAGACATGATTATAATATCACTGGATTTGATATCAAAAATATTTTGGGTTATCGTGAGGTTAAAACCATCCATGTTTATGTGTGGATCGGTCTTACGATTATCATTTCTTTCGAAAGGATTTTTAAAGTTAAACAAATGATTGGAGTTTACTCACACCAGTCCCATGACTGACCCAGAGTTTATTTTGATTTTGTTTTCCCTAAACTCTTGGGTGCCTAAATTTGTACAGGCAGTCAAGTAGTCGGGATTTTTCAGATTCACTTGGAAGAGCTGGAAGCAGGAGGCTTCACCAGTTAGCTATAGACTATCATATTTCCGCTGTGTACTATGTTGTATTTGGATACACGTGTTTATAACTGTTCCAGGAATAACTGTTGTGCTCTGATAATGGTATATATATACAGTTACTAATTTGTATTTCAAAAGTTATGTTATTTAATATATTTTATTCGTTCCGCTATGAGATTTGTGTTCTTCGTTTTTCTTCTATTCTTATTTTCTTTCTTTTTATTCCTCATCCTCTAACTTCTTTCTACTAATGATTCGTATTTCTGTGTCATTTCGATTGGACGTGTGGTGTTATTGGTCAACTCAAAGGGTACGGATTTGCGGGCCATTACAGGTGGCGTCGAAGGTAACCTTCTTATACTTAACACCCTTCTATGAGGCATATGAACTTGAGGGTTGTATTATTGTGGGAATCAATTTATGTGTTGAAAATTGTCGATATGACATTCCAAGACAAATTTTGAAGCCTTGAAGGATAATTGTTTACCTCATTAGCTAAATTCCAATTAATCAAGTTTTTAGTGATATTAGGTATTCTGTTAAACTCTTAACCCAAGTTTTTAAAGATAACATGAAGTGTTGGTTGTAATATAAATTGGATTATGTTCATTACTATATTTTTAGGAAATTGTAGATATGTCTTAGTTAATGGAATTTTAAAAGACATTATATAAGTATGAACTGAAATAATTTTTGAACATGTTGATTGTTAAAGCCGTTTGATGTTGTTAGGTACTTGATTTTGGAGAAATGGACTTATGAAAATGATTTTTAAATTAATTCGAGTGAACTTATAATTACTGAAATGCAAATATGGAATTATATTCGAAAGAATTTAAGTAGTAATTACAAATGAAATTTACTTTATATAAAGTAAGAAACTCTTTGTAATGATTTGTGAATATCTAGGTCTGTGAGATAGCTCACTACAACAAAAACACCATACTACAACTTTAATTTTACAACGGTGCTAAAATCACCGTAGTAAAATTAAAGTTGTAGTATGGTGTTTTTGTTGTAGTGAGCTATCTTTTTACAACTTTTTTCTAGAAAAGTTGTAATAAACTTATTTTTAACAACTGTAAAAGCCTATCACAACTTTTATTTTTTAACTGTTGTAATATATGACTACAACAAAAATACCATATTAATAATTAATAAAAATTCGTTAATTAATAAAAATATTAATATTCAATAACTATTGTATAATAATAATAATAAATTGTTTATTTGAAAATATGTAATAACCAATATTAATAATTTCTTTTTGCTATATAATAAATAATAATTATGTATTATTATTAGAAATAAAAAATAAATAAATAAAAATTAGTTTTTAGTAATGAATAATTAATTTTAGTAATCAATAAATAAGAAGTAAGAATCACTAATTAAGAAGTAATAATTAAATAATTACTTTCAAATATTTTAATAAAAATTTCAAGCAATTTATATAATATTCTATTACATTTTTTCATAAAATAAAAAAAATAAAAATAAATTAATAATTCACAGTTTTAACAATTAACATTCTATTTCAACTTTTCACTATTACCTGTTGTAATAAGTGACGGTTTTAATAATTAACATTTTATAATTAGTATTTATATAATAATAAATTAATAATTCCTATTAAATAATCAATAATTATTAAATAATTTTTAATAACTAAAATTAATAACTAGTATAATAAATAATAAATTATCAGTATTGTTAAATAATTAATAATTAATTTTTAGTGATAAATAATTGAGATATAATCGGTAATATTAATAATTAATGAGTAATAAATAAGAAGTAATATTTAATATTAGTAATTAATTTTGGTAATTAATAATTTAAACGATTTTATTAGAAAATTTTACAAAATTATTTTCAACATTTCTTTTTTCTACCAATTGTAATAGAGGCTTATTAAATATTAGTAATATCTAATATTTAATAATTAATAATATTAATATTTTAATAATAATTAATAATCGATTTTAACCTTACAAATAAATAATAATTACTATTAAATAGTAATTCTTTAATATTTAATAAATAGTAATTATTTTTTAATAATGACTGTTAAGTATTTAATAATGAGTAATTAGGTGATCAACATGCTGAATTTGCTTGACTCCGTGCATTGAATAAAGCCTATAAATATGTCATGCCTCTGGAAATAATCCTAGTTGTCGCCATTTAGTTGTTGATGTTCTCTAACTAACCGTCGAATCTTAACTATCAAGCCTTGATGATGATTGTTGGGCACTGGCTACGGCACGGGTTCGGGGGCATCGCCCCCGGGAAAAAAAAAATTAGACCCTTTTCTTCAAATTTAGGTCGTACTCGATTTTCTTTTTAATATACTTCTTGGCTTTGAAAATTAAAACACTTCAGCTTTCAAAAAAAAGGCATTTTGGCTCCAAAGGAAAAATCAAAACACTTCTGAAACAAAACTTTTAGGATCCTGTAAACCGAATTTTTCGCTTCCCTCCACAAGCCCGATTGTATGCCCCCGAAATTTTTATCTTCCCTCCACAAGCCCGCTTTTCTAACCCAAATTTTCATGGACCCAATTAAATTTCGAGATCTAACCCTAGCTCTCGAGATCTTCAATGGCTGCCTAGCCCTACCGCCCCAATTAAACTCATGATACCCAACACCACCACCCTAATTAAACTCACGAGACCCAACTCCACTTCTAACACCACTGCCTCCTTCTCCGACGACTAGCCTTCGATATGAATCACTATTTCTAGATTGTTTACAATTTGAGGTCTAGTTGCAAAAACACATGAAAGCCTAATGTAATGCTCGGAGCAACTTTGGTTGCTAAGAAGGCTTACGAGCTTGGTTTGGAGGTAAGTTTCTGCGTTACCCTTTTCAAGGATGACTGAAGTTTCAATACTCGAATTTAAATATGAATATTGCTGGTTGAATTCATGACTAGCTTTATTGGTGGCGTTAATCATAGGAGTAAGTGGGATAGTGTAGCTCGGTCAATCAGTTGGAATGTGGCATCTCAATCTGGTTTCATGCATTGTTGCGCTCGACAGAATGGGTACAACGGTTTTTTTCGAGATGATATGTGTACCCTTATGTTTTTTGTTAAATTACAGGTTAGATTGGAGTTGAGATAAATTCTGTTCTTCTTGTGTTTTTGAAAAATTAAGGCATATTTGATAGTTATTTACATTGGCATATGTGACAGGATTCAGATAGGTTGAAACTGGACTCTATTATTATTTTTCTTCTATAGAGTAGCTTATCAAAGATGGTTTTTCACATTACTCATTCATGTATAGTTGAATTATTAGATATGATTTGTAGCCGGTGTTATACTGTTACTTCCATATTTGATGTTCACCTCAACTTAGGAGCTAAAGAAAAGAGAACCGTACCAATATTTTGAGTCTCTATTATTCCACACTAAATAACTAATATTAGCGACTAACCCTTGTTCAGAAAAGGGTATCAATTCAAATCCCTTGTGTACCCCACATTTATATTTCAGATCCCAGCATGTTGTTTTACTCGGGGAAAACACCAACTTTTGCATGTATTACTTAATCATTCCAGAAATGTTCACTTGCGAGTATTACTCAGGGAAAAACACCAACTTTTGTGTATAGAAATATTAGTTTGTTAAATATAAACATTAGTCATATTATAAAATACATCAGGTTAGGGTGAGGAGATCAAGCATTTAACTTCTAAGGTTGATCATGCAGAAAGCCATGCAAGTAATTTGACTTCCAGGTTGGAGGTAATGTTCACATCTTTCAAAAATTTATTAGCTTCCTTGGTTTTTATTTTCTGATAATGTTTTGTTTTATCTTCATTTTTGTTGAGAACTACAGAACCCCGAGTCCAGACTGAAGAGTTGTGAGATGGAAACTAATAACCTAGACAATGAACCGAAGACTGTAAACGCTGAAGGAGTTCCATTTTTAGTGGTAATTGGGCTTTGTAATTGGGTTAAAGGCGAGGACAATTGTAATTTTATACATTTTTATGTGGTATATGATTTATAATTTGTATTATGGATATAAAGTTGTGATTTTTATCAATGAACGGATCATGATGCCTTTAAACTTACATTTATTTCTTATGTTATTTATCTATTTATTGTTCCACATATAAAATATATATATTTTTATGAATATAATTTGTGGATATATTACAAATGTAAAATAAAAGTTGTAATAAAATATGTCACAAAGGTTATAGATAGTTGTAAAAATTACAATAACAACGGTGCATAACTGTTGTAATAAAGTTTATTACAACGGTGGAAAAAAATTGTAAAATATACATATTACAACGGTGTTGCAACAGTGCAAAAAAGTTGTAAAAGATTTTCGTCTATTACAACTTCTTAATACATGTAACATCCCATATTTTTTCTGGATATTTAAATTTCGATTTAAAATAAATAAAATGGAATAAAATTGGATAAAAATCAAATTTTGTTGATTTTAATGATGATGGTTGTGTAAATTGAATATAAATAGATTTTCAAATTTAATTTTTTTAGAATTGTTGTAATTTGGGAGTTAATATTTATATGGTTAAATAAAAATCCAAGTTGTTTAAGTTAAGGTTGAAATTCAAATTTAAATTCAAGATAATCAAGTTTGAAAATTTAAAATTTATGAAATTGATTTATAAAATTTATTTAATTAGTATTTGGATATATTTAAATTTGAATTAAAAACGGTTAAGCCAATAATTGAATATTTTAATTATTTAATTTAACAGTGAAATTTTACTGTTTTGGCAACTGCCTCGGAATTAGAAAAACTGGCGCCATTATATTCGGAACGGCGAATTATTGAAGGATTTTAATTTTCGTAAAAATCCAACTTGTAATTTGATCGTACGAGAGAAAGTGCAAAAGAGAATCGATGTAACAGGATAATTTAGTTGTTCTGATATTGGGCCTGCTATATATATATATATATATATATATATATATATATATCCTTTCCACTCGATCAGCCAATTTCTCAATATGCGTATTTTTCCATCTACTAACCTTTCTCTCTAATGGCAGAAACAATTTTTCTATACCTAGATCCAAATAAGAATCGAAGCTTCGAAATTCAAATCTCTCCAAACCATAGCAAATTACATATCAAACTGAAGCCCTCAACGATACAAACCTACGGGTGCTCTCAGATTCAACATGCAGTGGACGGAGTAGTCGGAATTCATGGTCAAAGTCCCTGATTTTGAAACCCTAAGTCTTGATTTTGCGGATTTTCGATTTGTGGCTAATTGAAGAATCGATGATATGGATATTGAAGAGGAGGATAATACGAGTGCAATGGTGGTGGTTGGGGGTTTTATTGTTCAGTGAAGCATTAGAGTTTGGTCAGTGAAGGGTGCGAACCCGTTTCGATTGTCCGCGTCGCCAGCAAAGTGGAGGCCACCGGAGTGGCGGTCAAGGGTGTAGACGGGAGCAGTTTTCGAGGAGCTTCCAATTGGCGTTGGTCTCGAGTCTTGAAGTGGCCGAAATCAATGGCAATCATTGGTCAAAGTCGAGGGCAAATGGGTTTTCTGTGCGTTTCCTGTAGCGGCTTAGCGAGCGGGAAGAAAGTCCAAGGTGCTGACGTGTCAAAGTAAGAGTGGGTGAGGAAGTTTTATTTATTTTTATATATTTTAAAATTCAAATGGTAAAGAAAGCATAACTTCTTCATACGACCTCGGACTGACGCGTGGTTTGTTGTGTTAGGATCGTGGCGGAATTGCGGTCGAACTGAAACTGGTTTGGCTGCGTTTAGAGACAGTGAAATTTTGGGCTTTGGTTGGATGTTCGATCCACTAAAAACTCAAAAGTGAGTGATTTTCTCACTTACAAAACACTGAATTATTCTCATATTTGTTAAATTAAAATATGAACTAAGTTTGGTTGTATGGTTGTGTTTGATTTGTGATTGGCTGCTTTAAAATGACATGCAAGTATATTAATCTGAAAATGTAGGTCGATAATTAGTTATTTAATTTAATTAAATTACTAGTTGGGATTTCTGATCCTTGCAAACCCATAGAACAGATTAATACTGATTAATGGGATGAATAGTTGTGATAGATGCTTTGGGTGATTTTCTGAATGAGTATTGCTTGAAATGTTATTTATTTTAGTATATGGTTGTTGTGTGCTCATCATTGACGATGAATCCCAAATTTTCACCCTAGATGTTACAGGCATCGAATAAACCCTGGATTGATCGATTAAAATCAATTAAGAACACAGATTGAAATGATAAATATCTGTGACCCTGAATTGGATTGAAGTGATAGATCCATCCCTGAATATCAAGAAATTAAATTTAAAATCACTTGGCCATAGGGTAGCAAATTATATATGGACATCAGTTGGTTAAATGATTTAAATGTTCGAAATTCTATTGATGAGGAATTTTACTTAAAGGGAATGTGTCGATATTGATAAGATTTTCCATATTTCCTTTAAACATGAATTGAATGTTAATGAATTTATCAAGGTAAATTATTCAAACAAATCGGGATTTGTAAAGTGGGATTTTAATATACCCTTGGAGTTTCAAATTTTATGATAAGATTTGCAATTGATAAATTGCCATGAATTTAGTTTTTAAATGAACATCATTAGAGGATATTCTAATTTACCGAAATTTTGTTATGAATACGGGTTTGATTCCTCTAAAATTGAAAGAAATGGGGTTAAATGGCAATTGAAACAAGATATTGAATTATGTAAACTCCATTAAGGCTGGGGTATAGATTTAAGCATTTGAAGTTCCGAAGGAAGGAATGATCATGGTTAAAGAAAAATATATATACACACACACACATTTGATTTCAAATAAATTATTCTTTCCTTAAATTTTATTATTAACCTTTACCTATAAACTATTTTATTATAAATAAATTTTTCCTTATAATTTATTGTTCAAACAATCTAGTAAACTTTTAATTTATGTATATACATAATATTTAAATTATTTTATTTATTTTAATTATTATATTATATATATATTTATATAAGATTTTCTTATAAACATTTATTTTTATAAGTATTTTAGAATTTTGTAAATTTCTTCCGAATGGAGAATGTTTGAATTTAAACCGTTGGTTCAAATGGAGTTGAGATAAAATTTCATTCTATTTGAATATGAATCGATTTAAATTGATTTTTATATGGAAATATGAATTATATTCTTCTCGAATATAAATGGATCTCCTAAGAGATTTAAAATGAGTTGTTATGAAAATATATATTCTAGTTGAATATGAATGGATTGCGATCATAAATCAATTTGAAATAATTATAACCTATGATTTGAAGTATATTCTTCTGGAATATAAATCGATTTGGGAATATTATATGAGTATAATATAATGATATTAAAATATATTCTAGTTCAGAATATAATCGGTTTGGGAATGATTGGGATATCTTGATATGAAATTTTATTCTATTCGAATGTAAATTTTGGTTCGAGCAAAACATGATATTTTGGATATAAAGCGAACCTGTGTGAAATGTAAAAGAACCAACCGATGTAGAAAATTTAAGCGTTGGTTGTTAAAGAGACCGGAGTCGGCAAATGGCATACTCTCTATCAGTGTCGATACCACTTTGACAAC
Organism: Allium sativum; assembly: GCA_030737875.1. Classification (NCBI taxonomy): domain Eukaryota; kingdom Viridiplantae; phylum Streptophyta; class Magnoliopsida; order Asparagales; family Amaryllidaceae; genus Allium; species Allium sativum. Next base: position 557,767,976 of record CM060919.1, on the reverse strand, counting down.
TGTGAACATTATGATGTATCCAGAATGAATATGATGAATTTGAGGCGATTATTGAATCGAAGGAGATGAACGATGACGAAATAGCCCTGACCTTCGGGTCAGAATTGAAATGACTAAAACAGGAGCTATATCGTGACTAATTGAGGTAGCACCTTTGATCAGACACACTTCGTCGATACTATTTCTATGACTATTATGATGATGATGATTTGGTCCCATTTGAATTGGGAGTGTGATCCGAGGTGGGTGGTAGTGGCTGCTATGCGTTACCATCGATCCGGGAGTGCAATTGGTAGAACCCTACCCTGGGCATTGCCTCGAGTGCCTTTTCATATTTATCAATATCGAGCCCTATACGATTTTGATTTGGCATCGCCTTCTACGGAGTGCCCTTTGGTAACACAAGTACAGTGAATTTACGGTACTATATAGACTGTTGATGCCTATAAACAGCATAAGGGTAATATGGTAATCTCGCTTACGCTATTTTTATGATATTTACTTTACTGGATAGACACTATCATAATAGCGTATTATACTATGTATGTATTAGTTTAACGAATCCTCGAGAGATGGAAAAAAAATCCCGTAACATCTCTTGAGTTACTGCACCCATGACACTGATGTTATTTCGTATTTTAATTTGACTAACATGAGAAGGATTTAGTGCTGATCCGAGTGTTTGTTGTGTTTTCTTTTTATGCAATACGCTCAGGTCAGCCGATGTTGCAGTTAGCGAAGATTTCCATAGCCTGGAGGATGGAGACAAAGATTTGGTATATATTTATTATATGTATGTATTTACGCTGCACTGTGTTTTCGCTGTCTTGTTATGTATATCTGTAAATGTGTAACTTTGATAATCGCTGTATATTCTAGTCAATGTATATATTTCCACTGTTTCAAAACTGATAGTTATTTATTACATATTGTCCTTCCACTGGAGAACTCCGTTATTGTTTTTCTCTCCTTTCTTCTTTTCTTCTTTTCCCGGTAACTGCCTGTATTGTTGATTTGTTTGGGTCGACATGTGTGGTTTATTGTCGATTTGAACGTTAAAAAAAATCCAGGTTGTTACAGTTGGTATCAGAGCAATGGTTAGCGATAACCTTGGCTCTGTTCGGGAATTTACTCATTAGAGATGGGGTTAGTAATGCCCTAGAATGAGTTTGAGTGATATATGAGAGAGCATACTTGTATTTTTGATATAAAATGGTTTTATTTTGTGTTGACTTGTTCTGTTGAATACTTATAGATTCTGGTCGATTTGTGGGACATCATAGGATCGATAGGAATTCCTAAATAATCGAACATAATGGATCGACATAATATGGTTTTGATTATATTTTAAATATCCCAAATATATTATTTGCTTTAAAGTGTTTATGCATTGGTTGTTAGTAGGTAATAATATTAAGTTATTATCTAGTATGGTTGGTTTAAATAATAAATCTAATGAAAAAAAATTAATGGTTTAAAGAAATTTAAGAATGAAATCCTTTAAGTGTAATGGGTGGCATAATATATTTTGGCAAATAAAATAGAAATGGCCTTGAAACTTGATTTTGGGAGGCTTTTGAAATAGTTTGACAAAGTTTGAAATAATATCGTATTATAAGAAATAGTTTTCAAAGGATTTTTAAAGGAATAAGTGTGTAATCCCTCCTCAGAACATCAGAAATAACTTCGGTAATGAGTGCACACATTATCAACGTTTATTCTGAAAAGTCCGAGCGGGGGAGAGACCACTCAATGGTTATTATAATTTGTTTGACGAAGGATTTTGGATTTAATTCCATATGATATAAGTTTTTATATAAAGGTATTAGAATATGTTATTTAAAGCCGAAATTTAAATTAAACGTACTTTGAAAAATGTTTTGGTAATTAAAGATTTGGATTTAAAATCTTACATGGAATGTTTTCTATAAATTAGTATAAGTACAAAGATTATTTTAAAAAACTTAGTTTATGACTCCAGAATGAAGTGTTTAAGTTCATATAAACTAATAATATTGATTAGAGGGCTAAGATAACTCGATTCATTCGAATGTTAAATTTTGAAACCCGAGAATGGGCTTAAGTATTAAGAGAAAGGGAATAGTCATTTAAGACTCTTAAGTAGGGCGATAATAAAGTCATTTTAACTAATAATGTTAAGTCCTATGTTAAGGTAAATCAATTCAATTGAATATATATTTTAAAATTATGAATTGGACTTAAGTATTAAAGATGAAGAGAAGTGGACATTGGAATGCTTAAGCATGAGAGATAATAAGGTTAAACCAATTCCAAAGATAGTCGATATAAGTGTTAAGGAAATTGAAATTAACCGCGGAATATAATTCAACTAATTCGACTAAAATGAATTTGGGAAAATTTTGGTTGTATAAATAAAAGTGGCAATAACTTATGACTTGGGAAATAAATAAGTATATGAAGTTAGTTCGAGAAAGAGAGGAATATAAAAATTTATATGTTATTGATAAGTGTGAATTGCCGATGAATTCAAATGGAGGATATTAATGGTGAGCTAGTACGTGGGAAATGAAGATATAGAAAATCTTAAATGGGAAAATTTGGTTAAAACAATATGTTGAATGTAATGTGGGTTGGAATAATGAAATGAATGGATGTAAATTATTTGTCGAATTGGAATATAAGTTAAGTTGAGTAAAGAATTGAGTTTGATGAAATTCAACTTAGGGAATCGAATAATAATGGTTTGAGAACTGAGTATAGAAATTTGAGTTGTGAACAACCCTTAACTCAAACCATGAATTGTGAGTCGAATAAATAAATTGAGTTAATGGTAAGGAATGGTTAAATGAATGGGAATGAGGTACGAGGAAGTGAAACAAACCGAGAATTTGAAATATGAAATACGATATTGGAAATATAAAACCGAGGGCTAAATTATTTAATTTGAATATCGAACGAACTTGATTCTAAGTGGATTCAATTAAGTCAAATGAATCGGAATAAATGGAAGTGAGCTCGAGAAATTTAAAATGGGTCGATTTAGAGCCAAGTATAAATGAATGAAATGAAGTGAGGATGGACTTAAATAATTAGAACAAATGAAGTCCGAATTAATTCAAATGAATAGATAATTGAATAGGGATAAGAAATGAAATTTGGTAAATCGACCAAGGTTAATGAGTTAATGATTTAATATTATCGAGTTAGTTCAGAAAATTAAAATGAATTCAAATCTTAAGTGTAATTAAATGCTTGGAATGAAAACGAAAAAAAATGTATAGAAAATATATCGGAATAAAATAAGCAATCGAATGTGAATCTATTTCTTAATAATGAAGTGATAATCGATTTTAAGTGTTAAGGATTTACCAAAATTATTGGAATCGAATGGTTTGAAACTTCAAATAAAATAAATTGATGTTATGCGAAAATCTGAAATATTTGATAAGCTGAAGCAAAATAGCCATAACTTTTGATAGAATAATCGGAATTCGACGATTCTGGACTTTTTGGAAACCTTAGAAACTGAACTAGAACTTTCATTTATAGAGCCCTGTCAAATTTTCAGGTTTGTTAGGTTGAAATCCAAGCGTTGGTTGTAGTTCAACGCGCAGAAAATAAAAATCTGAAGCATATACCTATATTGTTTTGACCATAACTTCCTAACGGAGCGTCGGATTTCGATGTGTGAGTACAATTCGGAAAGCCCAAGATCTAAACTAAAACTTTCCCTTAATGTGTTTTGTAAAAATTTGATGTTTAAAGGGTTAAATCTGGGTTGAACAAATCAGATCTGCATTTTTTTAGTGTACGGGCTGAGGTGTTCGCCTTCACTAAAATAGTCATAACTTTTGAACGGATTATCCGAATTCGACGAATTCAGAAAGCCTGAAATGAAAGCAACAACTTTTTCCTTTTTCTCCCAATGCCATCATTTCTAGGGTGACAATCGATGATTTGTTTGCTGGCCTGTCATGAATATTATAGTTTTGTAGTTGAAATGTCGATGATATGTTGTGTAAGTTATATGCATTTGTTATTTAGTGTATATATGTTTGATTCTCATGTATATGTTAGTATTTAGTAGGTGTAGGGAAGTCGCGCTACGCCTTGGAGCTTGCTTGCGCTAAATAATAAATTGCTAAGGTAAATAAAATTTGCAAATAAACGCTAAAGGAGGTACGTACTTATGTTACACGGTTTTTGTGACGGCCCGCCCCGCACCAACCGGCACTTCCTCCAAGTGTGCGCTGTACACATGTCCAACTGGCACGGAACGGTCGTCAGAAGAAAGGAAAGAAGGGAATAAACTAAACGAGGAACCTGTAGAATGTCTCACAGCGCATGGGATAAAATATAATAATAACATACTTGACATAAAACAGGCGAGACAGTGCATAAGCTGATAACTAATAATCAATATCAACATCAGAGCAGCGGAAATCCAAATACAGCTTATTACAACTTTCCAAATTTACTGTCTCTAACAAAAGAAAACTAAAGTAGAAGATGCACCACCAATGCCCAAGCAGTGATCTTCAACAACACAGGGAGAATACTATATATATTACGTGGAAGCCTCCTGCTCGTCTCCGGATCATCTACCCGTGCATCGCCAGCTAACCTGTCTCTAGTCTGCTCGTGTGAGCACCCAGAGTAATAAGAAGAGACATAAAACTCTGGGTCAGACATAAAGCCTGGTGTGAGCGATAAGCATCTAAACAGAATGATAATAGGTATACTAAACCATACCTGAACCTGGACCTGCAACCAAAGAGTTAGTACCACATACCGTACAATACTCCAAGGTGCCATAATGAATAGTGTAAAGAATACGGGGGTGGGGTGTGTATGTCATAATGATAGCAAACCATCCATAGCAACCATCCTCACATCACTCACCCAGTGCGTAAAGCGTACGACATCTACCACTTTGGAACACTAGACAAACTGAGGTAACGACGAATCCCGACTTGTAGAAACCCTGCTATGACCAAGCTAAACATATGGAGTCATGACCAAACATTTCAATGACCCACTTCATTGGTTGTAGCCCTTGGTTCTACCGATGCCATAATGGCCCTGAATCCGTCTTCGTACCTCCTACCATAGTGGTTCAAAGCTATAGACATCGATAACTCCTTGGCACGCGTCCCGCAGCAAAGCCCAACCATGAAGCGAACTCGTTGATTCCCATCTGAATCTTAAGCTCTAACTTCTCATTTGGACTACCTTTGCATCTCGGGTTTGGTCGAATTGGAGTGGGTCTTCAGAAGAGTTGTCGCGCATTAACAGTCCTAGAATTCGGTTCGGTTCGGTAGTCATCACCTTCATCGGTTCGGGTCGGGAGTCATCACCTTCATCTTTCCATTCGGTTCGGGTCGGGTACTCCACTTCGGGTCGGGTCGGTGTCCTCCTCCGGGTCGGGTCGGGTGTCCTTCCTTCCAGTGCTCCGATCCGCTCCCTCATTTCTTCACGTATTCCGATCCGATCCCTCCTTGCCATCTGATCCGCGTGGCCTTCCCTCTTGCTAGTTCTCCCCAATGTTTACTTCTGATCCGATCCCCTTGTCCACTCCAACTCTAAGTAAACGGCCTTCCTTCTCGCCAAGCCTCCTCCAGTGACAAGTTCCAATCCAGTTCGAATTTCCTTGGTCAGTTCACAAGTCCGATCCGACCCCTTACTCCGATCCGAACCGATTCGGAACCTGCACACTTCTGCAACTTTCCAGCGAGCTTTCTACGCCATTCGACGGCATTTTAGACCAATCTAACTATTCTAATCAATCATAAAACATACCATAGAGTCATAGCAACATGTAAGAACAACCACAAACACCAAACAACAATTCAAATGAACCAAAATGGATCAAAAGTGGCTAAAACCTCACATTTTCCTATAATCCCTCTTAATCATGTTTAAACATACGATTAGCAAAACACATCGAAATTAACCCAAATTTCTAAGAATTTTTCCAGAATTTATTTACGTATAAATTCGCTAATCTTCACTAATTACCCTTAATCACCGTAATTAGTGCAAAAACTATGCAAATCACTCACCTTGGCCACAAATGAAACACCAAATCTGAAATACTCTCTGTTTGGGTCGAATTCCTATGTATAGCAGCAGCTCCAACCTTGCTTTGTTGCTGTTTGGCCTTGCTTTGATGTAGTTTAGGCTTAATCTTCACTAAAAAATGTGTTTTGGAGTGGTTTTAGAGGATGGAAGCCATTACTAAGGTCTCAAGGAGATTTGTGGCGGCTCAAAACTGAAATGAAAGTGATAACCTAACCCTAATCAGTCCTCCTATAACTCTAAACCCGAAATTCCCCTCTGGGCCTAGCTGCTAATCACCCGGTTAAGCCCAATTAAGCTGTTTTTCACCATCTGAAACTTGTTTCAGCCATATCTCCCAAACGGTGAGTCCGTTTGGCTAATGTGACCACTCTACGGAAAGAGAAACCATCATCCGGAGCTAATGGAAGTGGTTTCAGGTCAAAATCCCTTTCCAGTCAAAAGTTATGGCCAAAACAGTGCCAACTAGGGGTAAAATGGTCATTTAAGAATCGGGAAAAATCATGAACATGGGAAGTGACCCCAATAGTCGCCTTCCAAAGTTACATGACCATAAGACTTCGTCTGTGAAAGAAATAAATATCCTACGATCCTATGATGCGTAGAATACGGGTCGTTACACTCTCCCCCCCTTATGAAATTTCGCCCCCGAAATTCCTTAACCCAAAACATACAAAGGATCTCGCATGCCTAACAACCACATACAACAATCAAACATGCAGAACGAGTAAACAAGCCTATCCTAGCATGCGGAAAACTAAATCGAAGCCAAAATCTTACCAGGCAAAGAGTTCTGGGTGTGTCTTCCTAATGTCCTCCTCTGTCTCCCAAGTACAATCACTCTCGTCCTCGCTCCACTGTACCTTGACTAGCTTCACCGCCTTCCTTCGAAGTTGCTTCATGTCGTGCTCGACAATACGGGTCGGCTTGCGGTTCCCAACCGCCTCGGGTTCTACTTCGAAGTCCTCTAACTGATCAGGTGAAATAGTCATATCTGAGTCGTGAACGAACTTCCTTAGTTGGGAAACATGAAATACGTTGTGAACTCCCGCCATCTTCTCCGGTAAGTCAATTCTATATGCCAAATTCCCGACTAGCTCAAGAACAGGGAATGGGCCAACAAATCTTGGTGCCAACTTGCCCCTCCTGCCAAATCGTATTACGCTCTTCAACGGAGAAATCTTGACAAACACCAAGTCGCCAACGGAGAATTTTAAGTCTCTTCTCCTCTTATCGGCATAACTCTTCTGCCTATCTTGGGCAGCCTTCATTCGTTGTTGAATGGTCTTGATTTTATCTGAAGTTTCCCTCACCACATCTGGTCCAAGCATAAACTTCTCGCCAGTCTCTATCCAACATGATGGTGAGTTGCATGGTCTTCCGTACAAAGCTTCAAACGGAGCCATACCGATACTGGATTGGTAGCTATTATTATATGCAAACTCTACTAGATGCAAATGGTCATCCCATGATCCACCAAAATCCAATATACATGCTCTCAAGAGATCTTCCAAAATACGATTCACCCTCTCCGTCTGACCGTCGGTCTGAGGATGATATGCGGTACTGAGATGTAACTCTGACCCTAGAGCTTCTTGTAAGCTCTTCCAAAACCCACTAGTGAACAACGGGTCTCGGTCACTCACAATGCTTTTAGGTACTCCATGGAATCTCACTACCCACTTCATATACAATTCTGCTAACTTAGCTGCCGTTCTGGTCGATCTGACTGGTATAAATCTTGCACTTTTGGTTAATCGGTCCACAATCACCCAAATGCTATCATGTCCCGATCTAGTCCTTGGTAAACCATCAATGAAATCCATCGAGACTTGCTCCCATTTCCATTCGGGAATTTCTAAGGGCTGTAACAACCCACTAGGCTTCTTTTGCTCGGCTTTAACTAGCTGGCAATTCATGCACTTGGATATAAACTTCCCAACGTCTCTTTTCATTCCTTCCCAGTAGTAAGTCTGTTTCATGTCTCTATACATTTTATTACCACCGGGATGTATAGTCAACTTTGAGTGATGACATTCTTTAAGCACTTCATCTCTCAATCCATTGACATTGGGTACAACAAGCTTTCCATTCTTTCTAAGCCGTCCATCTCAATCAAGCCCATACTTGTTCATCTCCTCATCGATATCCATCTCTAATTTGGAGATGATTTCCAATACATTAGGATCGTCCCTCTGACTAGAGCCGATCCGCTCAATCAAAGTGGGTATGATCGTCAAACTTGCTAACATTTCTGGATTCAATTCGCACTTTGGTCTAAAATCAAACCCCGCGATAAACTCCAGTTGCTTCCATTCAAGGAACATAGCCCCTAAACTGGCATGTCTTCGACTCAACGCATCGGCTACCGCATTTCCCTTTCCCGGTGTATATGCGATGTCGAAATCATATGAAGCTAAGAACTCTAACCACCTCTGCTGACGAAGATTCAAATCCTTTTGAGAGAAAAGATACTTCAGCGACTTATGATCAGTAAACAGCTCGAATCTTTCTCCCAAGAGATAATGTCTCCACATCTTCAATGCGAATACGATTGCTGCCAATTCTAAATCATGGGTAGGGTATCTTCTCTCGTGCGGTTTCAATTGCCGACTGGCGTAAGCTACAACCCTACCGCCTTGCATCAGTACAGCACCCAGTCCGGTACCACAGGCATCCGTGTATACCGTCATCTCTTCATCCCCCTTAGGAATGACTAACACTGGTGCGCTTGTCAACTTGTCCTTTAGACTTTTGAATGCATTCTCGCACCTTTCATCCCAGACAAAAGCTTGATTCTTCTTGGTCAACTGGGTCAATGGTGCTGCTATCTTGGAGAAACCTTGGATAAACTTACGATAATATCCCGCTAACCCCAAGAAACTTCTTACATCTGTTGCATTCTTGGGCGTAGGCCAATCCTGTACCGTAGCTACCTTAGCAGGATCCACGGCGATACCATTTTCTGAAACAACATGGCCCAAGAATCTCACTTCCTTCCTCCAGAAGTGACACTTAGAAAACTTTGCTTTCAATTGGTGTTTCCTCAACACCTCCATCACTGTCCTCAAATGTTCCTTGTGTTCTTCCTCGTTCCTTGAGTAAACCAAAATATCATCCACGAACACAAGAACAGACTTATTCAACTGATCTCTGAATACCCTATTCATAAGATCCACAAAATATGCCGGGGCATTAGTCAGCCCAAATGGCATAACCAACCATTCATAAAATCCAGACGGCGTTCGAAATGCCGTTTTAGCTATACTCTCAGCTTCCACTCTAAGCTGATGAAAACCTGTCGCGAGATCCAACTGGGAGAACACTCTCGCGCCACTCAACTGATCGAACAAATCATCTATCCGCGGGAGAGGATACTTATTCTTCCTCGTCACCTTGTTCAACTCGCGGTAGTCTACACACAAACGAAGGGAACCATCCGCCTTGGTAGCAAACACAACTGGTGCTCCCCATTCAGAGACACTCCTTCTGATAAATCCCTTCTTCAAAAGATCGCCGACTTGCACCTCGAGCTCTCGCTGCTCTCTTGGTGCCATACGACGAAGTGGCATCACTATAGGTCTGGCATCTTTTACCAAATCAATACGGAACTCAATCTCTCGGTGTGGTGGAAGTCCGGTCACTTCTTCGAAAACATCCGAATACTGGCCAACCACGGGCAAACCTGACAACTCACTATGCGGAATGTCGAGGGAGTTTAGAAAACTAGCCAATACCCCCTTACTGGGTAGACCACCAAACACTATCCTCCGCCCATCATCCGCTCTAGCTGTCACCAACAAGCCCTCACAGTCTACCACCACCCCGTATCTTTGGAGCCAATCTACTCCCAAAATAATGCCAAACCCAGTAAAGCCCAAAACAAAGCAATCACAAACAAACATGCATCCATGACTCGATAAGACCACATTACGACAAATCATGCTAAGGCTAGTCGAACCACCAATCGGGTTCGTCACTACTAAAGGTCTATCGACAATCTCGGGCTCCAATCCCAACCTATCTACCAGGTCACTAGATATGAAAGAACTGGAAGCTCCGGTATCAAACAAAACTCTAACAGGAACATCATAAACGAAAAGCATACCTTGAATGACGACATTCTTTCCCTTCTCCGCCGCAGTTGGGGCATTCGACGAAGAAGGAATAGCATTAAGGGCGTATGCTTTCACCATTTGCTTTTCTTTAGGGGGTTGCAAACACTTGTCCTTGTGATGTCCCATTTGGCCACAGTTGAAGCACTTCCTATCCGCTGGCTTGGCCCGACAATTACTAGCATAATGGCCCTTCTTACCACAGCTGAAGCACTCAACATCTTGTTTATTCTTTTTCTTCTGGCCATCCTTAGCCTGACTCTGCTTTCTTTTATTCTGGGAACCACCCTTGCCTCCACCACTTGCTTGTGGCTTTGGCTCATCTGCGGATGCAACCTCAGTTTTCGACTTATGGTAGAGACTCTCTGATCTTAATGCTTTCCCCACAATCGACTCAAACGTCTCATCGATGTGGTTAATAAGCCTTTCCCCTAAGTACTGATCTAACCCAGTTATGAATTTCTCATTCTTCTTCTCGGCAGTATCAATAAGAGATAACCCATACTTTGACAAAGTGTCGAATTCAGCAATGTACTCCGAGACAGCTCTGCCATTCTGCTTGAGCTCCAAGAATTTCTTAAACAGCACTGACTTCTGAGCAGCTGGAATGAACTTCTCGCTAAAGCGAGCTTTAAACTGCTCCCAAGTAATCTGATCTTCGGGAGTAGCTGCCTTTATAGCATTCCACCAATTCATTGCCCGCCCTTGCAGCTGACGGGACGCTAGCTTTCTCTTCATCTCATCCTTGATACCCAAATCCTCGAAGATACGTTCGCAACTATCCAACCAATCCTGAACATCTGTGGCCGACTCCGTTCCGTGGAACGGCTTCCCACCAAGGCTAGTATAATCCTTATTCAGCTTGGCGAAGTCGACTCTTGGCGCCTGCACTATTGGACCACCACCACTTCCACCATTGGGAGTTGCCCTCCGTACATCTCTAAGCATCTCTCTCATGAGGTCAGTAAACATCGTCCTCATGTCAGCAGCATTCCCATTATTGGCTCCCCTACCAGCACCTCTAGTATCTCGGCTCATCGTCAATCTGAAAAAGGAAACGATTAACGATTCCATAGTGGTGCTAGTGCAGTACGACTTCATTCTTATACTACTAATAGTATATATATAGCTTTTGAAAACCAAAATAACCACAAATACGCTCTCTCGTATACGTATATTATCTATCCCTGATAACTTCCCTAGGTTAACTACGCAACCTAGAGCTCTGATACCAAGTGTGACGGCCCGCCCCGCACCAACCGACACTTCCTCCAAGTGTGCGTTGTACACATGTCCAACTGGCACGGAACGGTCGTCAGAAGAAAGGAAAGAAGGGAATAAACTAAACGAGGAACCTGTAGAATGTCTCACAGCGCATGGGATAAAATATAATAATAACATACTTGACATAAAACAGGCGAGACAGTGCATAAGCTGATAACTAATAATCAATGTCAACATCAGAGCAGCGGAAATCCAAATACAGCTTATTACAACTTTCCAAATTTACTGTCTCTAACAAAAGAAAACTAAAGTAGAAGATGCACCACCAATGCCCAAGCAGTGATCTTCAACAACACAGGGAGAATACTATATATATTACGTGGAAGCCTCCTGCTCGTCTCCGGATCATCTACCCGTGCATCGCCAGCTAACCTGTCTCTAGTCTGCTCGTGTGAGCACCCAGAGTAATAAGAAGAGACATAAAACTCTGGGTCAGACATAAAGCCTGGTGTGAGCGATAAGCATCTAAACAGAATGATAATAGGTATACTAAACCATACCTGAACCTGGACCTGCAACCAAAGAGTTAGTACCACATACCGTACAATACTCCAAGGTGCCATAATGAATAGTGTAAAGAATACCGGGGTGGGGTGTGTATGTCATAATGATAGCAAACCATCCATAGCAACCATCCTCACATCACTCACCCAGTGCGTAAAGCGTACGACATCTACCACTTTGGAACACTAGACAAACTGAGGTAACGACGAATCCCGACTTGTAGAAACCCTGCTATGACCAAGCTAAACATATGGAGTCATGACCAAACATTTCAATGACCCACTTCATTGGTTGTAGCCCTTGGTTCTACCGATGCCATAATGGCCCTGAATCCGTCTTCGTACCTCCTACCATAGTGGTTCAAAGCTATAGACATCGATAACTCCTTGGCACGCGTCCCGCAGCAAAGCCCAACCATGAAGCGAACTCGTTGATTCCCATCTGAATCTTAAGCTCTAACTTCTCATTTGGACTACCTTTGCATCTCGGGTTTGGTCGAATTGGAGTGGGTCTTCAGAAGAGTTGTCGCGCATTAACAGTCCTAGAATTCGGTTCGGTAGTCATCACCTTCATCGGTTCGGGTCGGGAGTCATCACCTTCATCTTTCCATTCGGTTCGGGTCGGGTACTCCACTTCGGGTCGGGTCGGTGTCCTCCTCTGGGTCGGGTCGGGTGTCCTTCCTTCCAGTGCTCCGATCCGCTCCCTCATTTCTTCACGTATTCCGATCCGATCCCTCCTTGCCATCTGATCCGCGTGGCCTTCCCTCTTGCTAGTTCTCCCAAATGTTTACTTCTGATCCGATCCCCTTGTCCACTCCAACTCTAAGTAAACGGCCTTCCTTCTCGCCAAGCTTCCTCCAGTGACAAGTTCCAATCCAGTTCGAATTTCCTTGGTCAGTTCACAAGTCCGATCCGACCCCTTACTCCGATCCGAACCGGTTCGGAACCTGCACACTTCTGCAACTTTCCAGCGAGCTTTCTACGCCATTCGACGGCATTTTCGACCAATCTAACTATTCTAATCAATCATAAAACATACCATAGAGTCATAGCAACATGTAAGAACAACCACAAACACCAAACAACAATTCAAATGAACCAAAATGGATCAAAAGTGGCTAAAACCTCACATTTTCCTATAATCCCTCTTAATCATGTTTGAACATACGATTAGCAAAACACATCGAAATTAACCCAAATTTCTAACAGAGCCTTAAAACATCATTTTAGAATTTTAAGAATTTTTCCAGAATTTATTTACGTATAAATTCGCTAATCTTCACTAATTACCCTTAATCACCGTAATTAGTGCAAAAACTATGCAAATCACTCACCTTGGCCACAAATGAAACACCAAATCTGAAATACTCTCTGTTTGGGTCGAATTCCTATGTATAGCAGCAGCTCCAACCTTGCTTTGTTGCTGTTTGGCCTTGCTTTGATGTAGTTTAGGCTTAATCTTCACTAAAAAATGTGTTTTGGAGTGGTTTTAGAGGATGGAAGCCATTACTAAGGTCTCAAGGAGGTTTGTGGCGGCTCAAAACTGAAATGAAAGTGATAACCTAACCCTAATCAGTCCTCCTATACCTCTAAACCCGAAATTCCCCTCTGGGCCTAGCTGCTAATCACCCGGTTAAGCCCAATTAAGCTGTTTTTCACCATCTGAAACTTGTTTTAGCCATATCTCCCAAACGGTGAGTCCGTTTGGCTAATGTGACCACTCTACGGAAAGAGAAACCATCATCCGGAGCTAATGGAAGTGGTTTCAGGTCAAAATCCCTTTCCAGTCAAAAGTTATGGCCAAAACAGTGCCAACTAGGGGTAAAATGGTCATTTAAGAATCGGGAAAAATCATGAACATGGGAAGTGGCCCCAATAGTCGCCTTCCAAAGTTACATGACCATACGACTTCGTCTGTGAAAGAAATAAATATCCTACGATCCTATGATGCGTAGAATACGGGTCGTTACAGTTTTGTGGTTTTATATTTTGTTTTCCCCATTTTTTTTGGGATGCCTCATCGAACAATGAGATGAATATTTGAGTATATATATATATATATATATATATATGTATGTGGTTTTTCCGGACCTCTCCATACAAAGGAGATGCTGCCGAAATTTTCCATGATTTCGGGAGTTAGAAAATTTATGTAATTTTACAACTATATAACTTACCCTATAAATACTATTTTATAAGTATGGATTTGGAAGTATGAATATGGTCAATATCGTGTTTCGTTCTCTTTTCGAGGATGAAAAGATTTTAAGTGGGGGAGAATGTAACATCCCATATTTTTTCTAGATATTTAAATTTTGATTTAAAATAAATAAAATGGAATAAAATTGGATAAAAATCAAATTTTGTTGATTTTACTGATGATGGTTGTGTAAATTGAATATAAATAGATTTTCAATTTTAATTTTTTTAGAATTGTTGTAATTTGGGAGTTAATATTTATATGATTAAATAAAAATCCAAGTTGTTTAAGTTAAGGTTGAAATTCAAATTTAAATTCAAGATGATCAAATTTGAAAATTTAAAATTTATGAAATTTATTTATATAATTTATTTAAGTAGTATTTGGATTAAAATGGAAATCTATAAATATTTAAATTTGAACTAAAATAGTTAGTTAAGCCAATAATTGAATATTTTAAATATTTAATTTAACAGTGAAATTTTACAGTTTTGGCAACTGCCTCGGAATTCGATGAAACTGGCGCCATTAGATCCGGAATGGCGAATTATTGTAGGATTTCAATTTTTGTAAAAATCCGACTTGTAATTCGATCGTAAAAGAGAAAGTGCGAAAGGGAATCGATGTATTGGTTGTTCTGATATTGGGCCTCCTATATATATATATATATATATATATATATATATATATATATCCTTTCAACTCTATCAGCCCATTTCTCAATATACGTATTTTTCCATCTACCAACCTTTCTCTCTAATGGCAGAAACAATTTTTCTATACCTAGATCCAAATAAAAATCTAAGCTTTGAAATTCAAATCTCTCCAAACCATAGCAAATTACATATCAAAATAAAGCCCTCGACAATACAAACCTACGGGTGCTCTCAGATTCGACATGCAGTGGACGGAGTAGTCGGAATTCGTGGTCAAAGTCCCTGATTTTGAAACCCTAAGTCTTGATTTTGGGGATTTTCGATTTGGTGGCTAATTGAAGAATCGATGATATGGGTATTGAAGAGGAGGAGAATACGAGTGCAATGGTGGTGGTTGGGGGCTTTATTGTTTAGTGAAGCATCAGAATTTGGTCAGCGAAGGGTGCGAACCCGTTTCGATTGTCCGCGTCGCCAGCGAAGTGGAGGCCACCGGAGTGGCGGTCAAGGGTGTAGACGGGAGTGGTTTTCGAGGAGCTACCAATTGGCGTTGGTCTCGAGTCTTGAAGTGGCCGAAATCAATGGCAATCGTTGGTCAAAGTCGAGGTCAAACGGGTATTCTGCGTGTTTCCTGTAGCGGCTCGGAGCGAGCGGGAAGAAAGTCCAAGGTGTTGACGTGTTAAAGTAAGAGTGGGTGAGGAAGTTTTATTAATTTTTATATATTTTAAAATTCAAATGATAAAGCAAGCATAACTTCTTCATATGACCTCAGATTGACGTGCGGTTTGTTGCGTTAGGATCGTGGCGGAAGTGCGGTCGATATGAGACTAGTTTGGCTGCGTTTGGAGTCTATGAAATTCTGGGCTTTGGTTGGACGTTTGGTCCACTAAGGACCCAAAGGTGAGTGATTTTCTCACTTATGAAATACTGGATTATTCCCATATTTATTAAATTAAAATATGAAATAAGTTTGGTTGTATGGTTGTGTTTGATTTGTAATTGGCTGCTTTAAAATGACATGCAAGTACATTAATCTAAAAATGTAGGTCGATAATTAGTTATTTAATTTAATTAAATTACTAGTTGGGATTTCTTATCCTTGCAAACACGTACAACAGATTAATACTGATTAATGGGATGAATAGTTGTGATAGATGCTTTAGGTGATTTTATGAATGAGTATTTCCTGAAATGTTATTTATATTAGTATATGGCTGTTGTGTGCTCATCATTAATGATGAATCCCAATTTTTCACCTTAGAAGTTACGGGCATCGGATAAACCCGGGATTGATCGATTAAAATCAATTAAGAACACATATTGAAATGATAAATATCTGTGACCCTGAATTGGATTGAAATGATAGATCCATCTCTGAATATCAAGAAATTAAATTTAAAATCACTTGGCCATAGGGTAGCAAATTATATTGGACATCGGTAGGTTAAATGATTTAAATGTTCGAAATTATATTGATGAGGAATTTTACTTAAAGGGAATGTGTCGATATTGATAAGATTTTTCATGTTTCCTTTAAACATGAATTGAATGTTAATGAATTTATCAAGGTAAATTATTCAAACAAATCGAGATTTGTAAAGTGGGATTTTGATATACCCTTGGAGTTTCAAATTTTATGATAAGATTTGCAATTGATAAATTGCCATGAATTTAGTTTTTAAATGAACATCATTTGAGGATATTCCAATTTACCGAAATTTTGGTATGAATATGGGTTTGATTCCTCTAAATTGAAAGAAATGGGGTTAAATGGCAATTTAAACAAGATATTGAATTATGTAAACTCCATTGAGGCTGGGGTATAGATTTAAGCATTTGAAATTCGGGAGGAAGAAATGATTATGGTTAAAGAAATTTATATTTATATATATATACACACACATTTGATTTCAAATAAATTATTCTTTCCTTAAATTTTATTATTAACCTTTATCTGTAAACTATTTTATTATAAATAAATTTTTCCTTATAATTTATTGTTCAAACTATCAAGTAAAATTTTAATTTATGTATATACATAATATTTAAATTATTTTATTTATTTTAATTATTATATTCTATATATATATTTATTTATATAAGATTTTCTGATAAACATTTATTTTTATAAGTATTTTAGAATTTTGTAAATTTCTTTCGAATGGAGAATGTTTGAATTTAAACCGTTGGTTCAAATGGAGTTGAGATAAAATTTCATTCTATTTGAATATGAATCGATTTAAATCGATTTTTATATGGAAATATGAATTATATTCTTCTCGAATATAAATGGATCTCCTAAGGGATTTAAAATGAGTTGTTATGAAAATATATATTCTAGTTGAATATGAACGGATTGCGATCATAAATCGATTTGGAATAATTATAACCTCTGATGTGAAGTATATTCTTTTGGAATATAAATCGATTTGGGAATATTATATGAGTATAATATAATGATATGAAAATATATTCTAGTTCAGAATATAATCGGTTTGGGAATGATTGGAATATCTTGATATGAAATTTTATTCTATTCGAATGTAAATTTTGGTTCGAGCAAAACATGATATTTTGTATATAAAGAGAACCTGTGTGAAATGTAAAAGAACCGACCGATGTAGAAAATGTTAGCGTTGGTTGTTAAAGAGACCGGAGTCCGCAAATGGCATACTCTCTGTCAGTGTCGATACCACTTTGAAAACTGTGAACATTATGACGTATCCAGAATGAGTATAATGACTTGGAGGCGATTATTGAATCGAAGGAGATGAACGATGACGAAATAGCCCTGATCTTCAGGTCAGAATTGAAATGACTAAAACAGGAGCTATACCGTGACTAATTTAGGTAGCACCTTTGATCGGACACACTTCTTTGGTACTATTTCTATGACTATGATGATGATGATGATGATTTGGGCCCATTTGAATTGGAAGTGTGATCTGAAATGGGCGGTAGTAGCTGCTATGCGTTACCACCGGTCTGGGAGTGCAATTGGTAGAATCCTACCCTGGGCATTGCCTTGAGTGCCTTGTCATATTTATCCATATCGAGCCCCATAAGAGTTTGGTTTAGCATCGCCTTCTATGGAGTGCCCTCTAATAACTCCAGTATAATGAATTTACGGTACGGTATAGACTGTTGATGCCTATGAACGACGTAAGGATAATATGGTAATCCCGCTTACGATAATTTTATGATATTTACTTTACTGGATAGACACTATCATAATAGCGTATTATACTATGTATGTATTAGTTTAACGGATCCTCGAGAGATGGAAAAAAATCCCGTAACATCTCTTGAGTTACTGCACCCTTGACACTGATGTTATTTCGTATTTTAATTTGACTAATATGAGAATGATTTTGTGCTGATCTGAGTGTTTGTTGTGTTTACTTTTTATGCAATACGCTCGGGTCAGCCGATGTTGCAGTTAGCGAAGATTTCCATAGCTTGGAGGATGGAGACAAAGATTTGGTATATATTTATTATATGTATGTATTTCGGCTGTCTTGTTATGTATATCTGTAAATGTGTAACTCTGATAATCGTTGTATATTCTAGTCATTGTATATATTTCCACTGTTTCAAAACTGATAGTTATTTATCATATGTTGTCCTTCCGAAGTGAGAACTCCGTTATTGTTTTTCTCTCCTTTCTTCTTTTCTTCTTATCCCAATAACTGCCTGTATTTATGATTTGTTTGGGTCGACATGTATAGTTTATAGTCGATTTGAACAGCCAAAAAAAAAATCAGGTCGTTACAATACACGACGGTTAGCCCACTGTTGTAAAATGTATATTATAACGGTGTTTCACTGGTGTAATATGGTCATTTTGTTGTAGTGTAGGTTTCTAAATCAGTTTTCTACATAGTATAAGTATTATACATGTTATGGCCCGATGGATTTTTGATCTCTAAAATCGACATATCACCATATAACATGTCGACCTTCGAGTACTGAAAATACCAGAACGTTAAAAAAAAGAAGTTAGAGGAAGATAAATAGAAAGAAAGAAAAAGTAGAATATAAGAAAAGAAAGAACACAACAGAATCAAAGTAAACACGAATCTCACAATGGAATGAATAAAATATATTATATAACATCTCTTGAAATACAAAACTATATTTGTACATACATACATCATCAGAGGACAAACACATATACATCACAATGGAAATAAACTCTACATATCCAACGTTGAAGCCTCATGCTCTAAGCTCCTCCAAGTGTATCCGTAAACTCCTGAACTACTTGATTGCCCATACAAATTTGGGCACCCAAGAGTTTAAGGAAAACATAGAAAAATAAACTCTGGGTTAATCATGGGACTGGTGTAAGTAAGTCATTTTAAAAAAAGTTTGAGAAATAAAGGGTATCTCATAAGACCACACCGCAAATAAACACGGAACATGTTTTACCCATATGAGAACCAAAAACACTTTATATATCAAAAACAGATATTATGATAGTGTCTAGGGTTTTCAAAATAAATTGGAATCTAGTGAAATGCTTATATCTCACATTCCACTACACAGTCTACAAACAAAACCGCAAGGCACTTATAGATAATGAATTTCCAACTATGACAAGGAATGGATCCACCTTCCAATAGTGTATCACTAGAAAGGAATACACTGGGTTCAACAAGAACATCTTGCAGCCCAGCCACACATGATCGACCACTCATTTGCTTTGAGTGTACCGAATATATTGTCACCAATGATTGGGCTCAAACCACCTTTCAAAAGCATACAACAACGATAGAATAAAGAAGCAAGTAAATTTTCTCTAGATAGGCGACAATACACCCTAATAAGAGTGACCCACATAGCCATGCGCCTGCTTGATTTTTGTCATTTTCCGGTTGTGAAGCTTAAGGCTATACTTACCTTTAGACAAGTCATATCTTTAATCACTTTGAATGCCACATCGTCAAACCAGCTAAATCACAAATTGACTTCCCCAAAAATAATTACGGGTATAAAGCTAAGAGAAACGAATTCCTCAACCACCAACATAAATACATTTGAAGTTATCAACTTACGTGGTCCATTAGGTATACTCTGTCAGACATTCGTCTATACAAGTTGTCCTAGGACTGGACAAACCGAAGGAATTATCCTGTAAATTCATCTTGGGCAATTTCTACCTAGGAACGAAAGAACAACCCTTGCATAAAACTCTGTCTTCAATTATCTTCAAAAATCTATAATTGGAAATGTACAAATCGGATCGAAGTGGAATTTTGATTCCAGACTCTTCAAAACGATAACATTAATGTCTTTTAGGATCAAGTGATATTTAATAGCAATCAAGTCAATACATTACATATAGGTTTCTATGTCCTAATTGATTATCAGGTCTTATCCACTGAAATTATTTCACATATAATATTCACATTCTAGATTTAAATGATGATCTATCGGTGTCAATATTTAATTTAAACTATTCAAGTTATAAAAGTTACATCACAACCTCAATGTCAAATCAATCGACAAACAACATATTTAACGGTTTTAGTTTGACAATCCAAATCAGAATAGTTTGAGGTAATTTAGCCAAAATTGATTTTACTCTTGCATTAATCTATCCTTGCAATTTTCTAAATAACAAAATTATATTTCTAGTTTCAAACAGTGGTCAATATAGATGATTTAATTACCATAAACTACATCAACATTTTATTAATGTTAAATTATCATGACATGTGTTGACTAGTATTTGGTCAAACAATCAAATATCAAGGTTACGGATAATGGTGCGCTCAAATCTCGAGAACGTCAGAAGAAACGCAAAACGATTTGGTGGAGGTTGCGAAGTATTTGGAAAAGGTTAGAAATAATGTCGATTTCTGAAGTCGTCATTAATAAATTTAGAAAAGTTGGCAAAGTGAAAATACGTGATTGACTCAGTCTGATCAGTTCATAATACCCGAGCGCATTGGTCTGATCACGTGGTAAAACTCATTATGGAAAATATTTTAAAATTGGTAAAAAGTAGTGTTGCGCACTCAAAAACTACTGATCGACACATGTCGATTATCAAAAATGGCTTGCGTGACTCACGACGCGATTAAACTTAGTAAAAATAAAATTTGGTAAAAACACAGTTTTGGCATCAAAAAAATGGTGATCGATATGGCTCGATCACCTTTTCCCCTCTGCCAGATCATTCAAAAAATTAATGTGCCAAACCAGGTTTTCCACCACAAAAACTCATGATCGGCACTTGGCGATCACTATAAATACTCTGCCGAATAACCTACTTTACCTTGCTAGATCCAAAATCTAACCACTCCAAAAACCCATGATCCACACGCTGGATCACCCTCTTTTCCCTTGCCCGATCACTTCCATTTCTCTATTGTCAGATCCGAAATCCTAGCACTACAAAAACCCGTGATCGGCACATGTCGATCACCTCAAAAACCTTTCCCGACCCTTATCCTTTCTACTTGCCAGATCCAAACGTTTGGCACAACAAAAGGGATGTGATCAACACATCCGATCACCCCTAAAATTTCTACCCCGCTCCTTCTTCAATCTCTATTTGCTTACTTCTCCAACATGCACACTGTGTGCATGTGATGCACATGCACAACCATCATGTTCATTAGTAAGCCACCCCACCACCTCTAGCACATCGATCATCGATCAAGCAATTCCATGAACCCAACACCCGTGCTCCCAAAACCCTTCTTACCTGAAACACCCCTCCTTCCAGTAAAACCGATCATCACTTAAAACATCCTCTACCAAAACATATTGCGCCACCTTCAAAAACAACCGGACCTCACCAAACTCTGACCAAAGCATGACGTCGAACCCCTATTCCCCATGGTGCAGCGCCCTGGAGTTCACCACCGTCGATGCAGTTCTTTATGTATAGAGAGTTCAAAAAAACCCATCAAAAATCCATTTCAATCCAAAACCCTTGAACCACTTATTTAAAAATTCCTATAGTATTTTTCCTATGATCTCTAACATACCATGCTGCTCCATCTCCGACACCATCGCCCACGACCGCTGCCACCACCTAAATTTGACTAGAATCTCCTTTTTGAACAACTAAAAAATTCTTCTTATCCTCTCAACTAAAACTAATGATACCAACACTAAAATTCACGATTTCAAATGGAAAACAAAATCATATGCCTGAATTTACAAAAATAGATGATCGAAAATTTGGTTTTTTGGAGCTTTTTGCTATTATCTACATATATACGAGGGTATGCCCTTTTATTAAATCTGAAACTATTTTTAACATTTACTAAACACCTAAACAAACAATTTTCCTATTGAACCCAATCTCTAAAACAAACTAGAATGCAAGTTATGGAATTTTAAAAGTAATAGGAGCAAAAGATTTCAACTCTTAATAATCTACAGGTTTGCAACCAAGTTCACAGTGTCTTCAACTCAACATACAATTCATATGTGTGGTTTATATATAATATAACACATCCAATGTATACTTATAAGTTGCATAATTCAGGTACATAGTTTGGAAGGACTTAAAAGGGAGAGTTTACTCACATAATATACTACTGTTGCTTGGTTATTTTTTCCTAGGTATGTCAAAACCCTTTAGTCACGATCTAAATATTCAGATATTACACCCTTAAACAACTTCAATGTTTGAATCAAATCTGATGGGTACATATTAACCCACATATAATTTGAATCTATTAGGATTAAATATAAAACAGTAAAGAGATTTAGGGTGTTTACTCACTTAAATGTGTTCACTGTCTTTTGTTTTTACTTTATCAAGATGTTCTCTTTTTTTTGCTCTCAATTCTTTGCCATTTTTAGTTCAAGCTTGTGCTAGATGTTAGGCCAGAGTCTTGTGTGTGTTGGGGTGAGATGAAGCAAACAATATAATATGGCATCGCTTATAGGCTTTAGATAGGGTTGACATAAGGTTGTTGCACTTTGAAAATAAGTGGAGTTAAGGCTAATCACATTCAATTTCTTCCCAGGATTTGCACACGGCCAGTCATATTTTGAGGTACAAATATATGTAAAACCATGTGCTAACATGCTATAAAAACTAGGCTTTAATAGGGTAGAGTTTAGGCTGGCTTGTGTTGATTGAAAAAGATGTTGCGGGGTTCTTTCCAGTGTGTCATGGCGAGTCTATTCTAATACACGTATGTGTACAACCATGTGTACAACCATGTGCTGAAATATTTTTTTTAAACTTAGACTTTGCTTCCAAGCATTCTAAGCAACTAAATAGCCATATTCCTAGTTGTTTCCATTCATTCGCTTACCTAGAAAAGGCACAGATAGTTTTCATATTGGGGTACACATGTGTACACGGCTATGCACTTAATGGGTTTTAAAATGCCAAAATTCATTCCTGAACTATCAATCCCTGTTCTTTTGTACTACATATAGCAACTTAGCTTCTAGGCAAACACATCTATTAATTCGCCTAAGTACTAAATAGATTTAAAAATCTATACTTAGTATTCAAGGCAATCTAAGTTATAAAATGTTCATTTGTAATAGATTTTAAAATATCAAATCTATAAACACAATATTCTCATTAATTGTTATGATCTTATTTCATTTTAATGCTTATTCTTATTAATTTAATGCCTTTTCCTTTCATATCCTTTCATGTGAAGTAATTGAAGTTTACTAAATTTATTTGCAATTCACCAATAATACAGGAAAATAGTGTGAAGGACAAAATGAACAAAAAAATTATCCATAAGGACAAGGGGCAAAAATTTTAACCACAAGGAAAAACTTTAGTGTTAAGTATGAAATGATAGTGGGCCCCTAAATTCCTCCTTTTACACTGAAAGTTGTCCTTGTGGTTTTGTTGGGTTTGTCCTTGTGCCTAAAAACCCCAATACAGGAAAATAGTGTGAATCGTTGCTTAGGTTAATTTTATACTTACATGAGTTTGAAACAAGTTTTCAATATAAAAAAAGTATTAAAACATTATTTACTTATTGATACACACACACGTTAATCAAATAATTTTAAAACATGTAAATACAAGCAAAATGCTCAAATAACATTCACTTTTTTATATATGAATAAAACAAGTTAAGAATATACATATATGATTTTTAAACTAACAATTATTCTAATTTTCTATCATATTCAAATCCAATATTATTTATTTGAATTTAATTTACATATATAATCTACCATTACAGTTTAACAAAATTAGTCAAAAACCAAGATGTTACAATATGCATACATTTAGGTCAGTGAGATAAGTTATGTATATGTATACATTTATATTTATAGAAAGTATACATTGTGAATATGCCTAAGTCGACAAGATAGGCATGAATTTAATTTCTATAAATGGAAAATATGATGCATTATACATATACTTAGGTCGGTGACATAAGTAAACGTATATTTATTTCGAAGTACTGAAATAATGTTTTACTTATACTGTTAAATTAATTATGTGGGAAATGTTACTAAGACATTATACAAATGATATTAAATCAAAGGAAGTACTAGCCAAGATAGTTAAATTTGATGTTGGGGTCCACAAGGTCAACCCATGATGCAATACATGCATTGGATTTAAGTGAATTGAGCTACCAGAAGAAGTCTAGACAAAAACTAATGAGTTCCCAATGATCATAAAATAAGCATGGCGTAAATCATTGGGTTTGTACCTGTGGTTTCTTATGGTTCGCTAGTATAGTGGTGTAGCCATCGTGTAACTACGATCTATGACATTTGGGATACAACAAGTTGACTGGCAGTGAGTGTATACATTCTACTTAATGTTTTGCTAGGAAAGCAACGCAACCTTCGTATTGATGCAATTCTGTCGATCGATGTTTGGATGGCATAAGTTGGAGGGCAATGTGTGCCTATAGTCTACTTAAGGCTTCACTGGACACAACCTTTGTATAGCTGCGATCTATCGTTTAATCTATCGGACTGTACTTCTCATAATGATTTTGAAGAGATTCCCTAAGGTTTTTTCCATTGGATGTTGAAACATGTCTATTAAGTACTTAGAGATTTTTAGTCTTATGTCTGATCGACATATAACTAAATTCTCCGAAGAATGAGATAAACTTTTAAAAAATATCAAGTTATAAAAAGTATTTTGATATTTGACTATCACATAAATAATGTGTAATTCGAAATTTATGAACCATCGGTTTGTAATAAACAAACTAGAAATTTGAATGAATTATTCTATAAGATGGTTAAGTCATATATATATACATATATATATATATATACATGTATATATATAATGGAAGTTCTTGCTTCATTTCTTTTCGACGACGAAAAGTTTTTAAGTAATGGAGAGTGTAAAAATGTGGGAATTCTAATGTTTTAAAATGTATGAATATTTAATTTATTTAAAAAGTTTTACGTAGGGGAGAGTATAACAAACAAACACCAACAACGTCCAACCCTACATTTATGCTTACAATATTTTAAAATCCTTCACATGTAGCAAAATACAGAAATTAAAGTAGGTCAAACCTTGCAAATCCTTCACCTAAAGCCAAAATTCAAGAGATCAAATCATGATTGCATAAACTAGAAATCCAACAGTCTTATATCAATTCACACGAGTAGACTGATGTCGATTCACAGGAACCTAAAGTGGAAGTCGAGGAAATGATTCCCTGAATCCAAAGTCTATGGCGATCGGTGTAACACCTCGAATTTTTAACGACAATAAAGAAGACAAATTAAAGAATAAATAATTTAATATTAAGAATTAAGGGAAACTGATTATGCCATTACGTCCATCTCGAAATTTTGGTCAAGATAGACACCTAGTTTGCGTAAAACGAATAACATATGAAGAAGTTACGGACGATAAAAAGTTGAAAATCAGATTCAGGTATAACTGGCGCACTTGCCAAGTGCGCCAAGGCAATTTTGCACTAGCGCACCTATAAAGTGTGCCCAGAACAGTTTCTGGGTATCCGGGCCTTTTTCGAGTGAGTGACGACTTTTGACCTGATCCAATTCCATTAGGGCTGAGGTGACATCCGAATTTTGTAACCCAGCAGCTATAAATATATCTCATATCCTTTGTTTTCTTCAAAGAGAAACAATGGTTGTCGGTCTCTGCTGGATTCTAAACTGAATTAGGATCTCTCATCTTCTTCTAAAGCATATCAAATTCTGAGATTCGAACATAGACTCATCACCTTTTCTATCATCTTAGCAATCCAATCACAGTGAGTTCTAATTGCTTTTAGGTTTAGACAAATAATAGTGAATTATGCTTTTTATTTACTTATGTACTCTGATGATGCAAGATATAAGTTATTTTATTGTAATGGTTTTTGTGACTTATGAAATTGTGGACCACGGTATTTTTATTGAATTTAAATTTAAATTTTTGCTACTATCTTATTTATATCTGTCTTGTAATTATTTTGTATTTGATTACCTATAACGCTTCACGGAGCTTAATGCATTCCCTTAGTGACGGAGATTAATGGACGTGGGGTGTCACACTTTATATCAGAGCTGAAGGTTACCAGATTAGAGAAAAGTTTTTGAAAATTATTTTCAAAAAGGTTTTAAAAGAAAGCATTTTCAAAAAGAAAGGTCTGTTTTGAAAAACATTCCCCAAAAAACCATATGTAGTATCCTTCGGTCCCTTATCTAAATTTCTTCCTTTTCCCTTTTTCATCATGTCTGGGGAAAAAACATCCCTAATATCCTAGAGGGCGTCATTATACCTGGATGGTTCCATAGGTATTTGGAGGCCACGGCCCGGCCGAAGGCCAAAGAGACGTTCCTTCCCCAGCTGCACCAGACATTCCTCCTCCTCCTCCCCCTCCAAAAGCAGATAACTTCGCCAAGATCTGCAAGGACTTCCGTGCTATGGGAGGGAAGTCATTCCATGGGAACGAGACATTTGTGGAAGCTCGGAATTGGCTTAAGGAGACCGAGGACTTATTCGTAATCTTTGAAGTGGAGGACCGAAGAAAGATTCAGTTAGTTGCTTTGCTATTAAAGGACGAAGCCTCATTTTGGAGGGAAATCACCCAAGCTGGACGTCCGATGGAAACTTGGGAAGATTTTAGACAGAGGTTCGAAATGAAATTTCTTTCCCAAGCTGAAAGCAGCATGCAAATGGAGAGAATCTTAGCACTCAAACAAGGAAACTTAACAGTGAAAGAATATGTGAACAAATTCAACCAGCTAGCAAGGTTCAGGTTAGAGTTGGTGGATATGCAGCACAAAAAGGCTTTGCGGTTTGCTAAAGGGCTGAATGAGCCTCTGCATGGTTTAGCTATGTCCCATATTCCAATGGGGGCCACCTTTGAAAATTTTGTCAATATGGCCCTGATGCATGAGGAGGACAAGGGAGAAAAGAAGGAAACAAAAATTGAGGGGACATCGCAGTATAAGAGGGTGTGGCCCAAGAAGGGACAACAACAACAGTAGCAACAACAACAATAGTAGAAGAAAGGAGGGAAAAATGATAAAGGCAAGGATAAGAGAAAGTGTCACCATTGTAGGAAGTAAGGTCATCTGGTTAAAGACTGTAAGCGAAGGAAGAAGTCTTGCTTCCACTGTGGAGAGGCCAGACACTTTGCCAAAGAGTGCCCGAAGAAATGGGGAACACAGGGACAAGGTCAAAGGGCAGGAAATTCTGGAGGGCAGGTGCATGCTCTTGCGAACAGTGCTCCTGATAGAGGTAGAAAAATTTCTATGGAAGGTTTAATTTCTCTTTCAAACCATCTTGTTAGAACACTTTTTGATTCTGGTGCCTCACATTCATTATATCAAGTTCCGTAGTTGAATCTCTACACTTAATTACTAGTATGGTAGTAGATCCCGTAGTTTTTTCAAACCCCATTGGTGGTTCGGCTCATTTATCGATGATTTGTCGGGGTTTGAAAATATTTGTGTTAGGCATCGAGTTTGAATTTGACGCGTATGTGCTCGGGTTTATGGGCCATGGGTTGATTCTAGGAATGGATTAGCTTACCACTTTTGGTGTCATTCTGGATTGTGAGAAGAGGGTTGTTAGGCTTCTGACTTGTCATGGGAGAACCCTCGAGATTTCGTGTGACCCATAAGGGTCGGTTATGCTTAGTTTCCTAGAGACTCTTGATGCATCTATCGACGATCTGCAATTTGTTCCAATAGTCCGAGATTTTTCCGATGTTTTTGATGAGGTTCGGGGTTTACCTTTAAGGCGCGAGATCGACTTTCGCATATATCTGGTGGACAATGCAAAGCCAGTTGCATTACCAGTACGCCCCATGGCTCCAAGGGAAAGGAGGGAGCTGAGTAAGCAAGTAAGGGAGCCACTTGAGAAAGGGTTTATCAATCAAAGCATATCTTAATTGGGTGCTCCAGTCGTATTCGCAACTAAGGCGGATGGTTCGCTTCGTTTGTGTGTTGATTATAGGGACCTGAATAAGCTCAGTAAGAAGAATAGGCACCCACTTCCGAGGATTGATGATTTATTTGATCAGCTTGTTGATGCCTCGGTATTTTCCCAGTTAGACTTGGCCACGGGGTTCCATCAGTTGAGGGTGGCTGAGGACAGCATAGATAAGACTGCCTTTAGGACTCCGGATGGTTTCTTTAAATGGATAGTTATACCTTTTGGGATGACGAATGCACCCGCCTATTTTGTCGATCTGATGAGTCCGGTGTTTTGGGAGTTCCTAAATAATTTGGTGGTAGTCTTTGTTGATGATATTTTGGTCTTCTCCAAAAGCGAAGAAGAGCTTTCCCAGCATTTGATAGAAGTTTTGAAAACTCTCCGTGACCATCAGCTTAAAGCAAAGTTCTCCAAATGCCATTTTTGGAGAAAAGATGTGAGATTCTTAGGGCATGTGGTCTCCAAAGAAGGGGTAGCTGTAGATCCCGCGAAGGTGGTTGCAGTGCAAGATTGGCAGGTTCCTAAAAATGCAACTGAGGTGAGAAGCTTTCTTGGGTTGGCAAGTTACTATAGGAAGTTAATTAAGGACTTCGCAAAGATATCAGCCCCACTCACCAAGCTAACGAAGAAGAACTTGGCATTCTCATGGAATATAAACTGTGACATTACTTTCCAATGACTGAAGAGGGCTCTGACAACAGCCTTAGTCTTGACCTTACCTGACGGAAATAAAGTGTTTACTGTTTACACTGATGCATGCGGTACAGGGCTTGGTGCAGTCCTAATGCAAGAAGGGAAAGTAGTGTGTTATGGGGGTAGACAGCTGAGAGTTCATGAAAAGAACTACCCCACCCATGATCTTAAGCTAGCTGCCATAGTGTTTGCATTAAAGACATGGCATCATTATTTACTTGGAGAGAAGTTCGAGTTATACCTTGATCATAAGTCTCTCAAGTATCTGTTATCGCAGAAGGATCTCAATTTAAGGCAACAACGGTGGATGGAGTTTCTAGTTTCTTATGATTTTGAGATTTCTTATACCCCTGGCAAGGGTAATGTGGTGGCAGACGCACTAAGTAGGCAAAGGGAAGCCTTGAGTCCTCTGTTTGTGGAAAGAAAGAACTTGGAGGTCATATTAGCTTTTGATTTTAGACCCTCCATCGAGATTTTGCCTGATTTGTTTGCATCCTTGGAGATACCACTGACTCTTATGGACCAGATAGGAGCTTCGCAACAAGGTGACCCACAGATTCTAGACATCATGGATAAGCTCAGAAGAGGGGAGACTTCTAGTCACCTCAGCAGATATGCCATAGATGAAAAGGGGTGGTTGCGACGGGATGGAAGGCTTTGTGTTCCTAAAACTGGAAGCTTGATAAAGGCATTCCTAGAAGAAGCCCACCATTCTAAGATGACCATTCATCCAGGCGGTGATAAGATGTACAGGGACATGAAGATGGTTTTCTTTTAGGCTGGGATGAAGAAAGATGTGGCCAAATTTGTTTCTCAATGTTTAGTTTGCCAGCAAGTCAAAGCTGAGCAAAAGAAGCCTGGTGGTTTACTTCATCCATTGGAGGTTCCTGAGTGGAAATGGGAGAGCGTCTCTGTGGACTTAATAGATGGTTTGCCTAGATCGAAGAAAGGCAACACCAGTATCTTGGTTGTGGTAGATAGACTCATTAAGAGCGCTCACTTTATTCCACTAAAGAGTAAGAGGACGACATCATGGTTAACAGCAATTTATGTCCGAGAGATAGTTTGTTTTCATGGAGTTCCTTCCAGCATCGTGAGCAATCATGACCCCATCTTTACCAACGAATTTTGGAGGAGCTTGCAAGAAGCATTAAGTACACAGTTGCATTTGATCATCGCTTATCATCCTCAGACCGATGGGCAAACGGAGAGAGTGAATAGAATCTTAGAAGTTCTTTTAAGGTTGTGTATCCTAGACTTTGGAGGGACTTGGGAAGAGCATCTTCCTTTAGTAGAGTTTGCCTATAACAACAGCTATCAGGCCAACATCGGCATGGCACCCTTCGAAGCATTGTGCGGACAACCCTGTAGATCACCAACTTGTTGGTGGGAATCTACGAAAAGATTATTACTTGGACCAGATATGGTTGAGAAACATCCGAAAATATTGACCTTATTCTACAGCGGATGAAGACAGCTCAAGATAGGCAGAAATCCTATGCAGACAAGAGAAGGACTGACCTCGAATTTAAAGTAGGAGACTTGGTTCTTATCAAAGTGTCACCTCTGAGGAATGTGGTTCGCTTCGGATCGGTAGGGAAGTTGGCACCTAGATTTGTGGGACCATTTCCCATAACCGACAGGATTGGCCAAATGGCCTATAGAGTAAAGCTTCCTGAAAATCTATCTGGTGTTCATGATGTTTTCCATGTTTCTCATCTGCGGAAGTGCTTGCATGACACCGCGGAAGTTGTTAAGCCGAGTATATGGGAAATAGAAGTGGAACGGGAGGCGACAGTTAGGCGAGTTCCTTCCCGTATTCTGGGATCAAAAGTTAAGAAGCTACGCAATAAAGAGATCAAGTTGCTATGGTTCAATGGGGAGATAACCCATAGGATGCGACTTGGGAGACCGAAGACAAGATTCGTGCTTCGTACCCTTTTCTCTTCGAGGGCATGTTCTTAATTCCTTTTTCCAAAAGCTTTATCAGTACTTGTTTCTATCATTTGAGTACATCCTATCCATAGTATTTTCGACCTTTAGATAGGAATCCTATAGATGTAAACATGTGTTTGAAACATGTTATGTTTGATATGCAAGTGGATGCAAGTGTTTGCTAGTGGTTGCATGTAGACGCATATACACACACATTTGGCACTAAGATCGGCTCAATTACTCTCATACTGCATATGGATGTGTGTGCATTTTCTTTTCTTTTATGGATGGAAATGGATGGACTAGCATATGGATGTTGAATTTGGATGAATGAGTACACAGACATGTAGAGCTTATATGTTATAATAGGCTTATTTGCATACATATTGGATTCATGGCACTAACATACATTGCATTAAGGAGGTCAACTGAATCAGTAGACCGCCTGATTTTCACATTAGTGTTGGTACATACACACACTTTTGCATGTATTCATAAAAGCATTAGAAATCCTTAAGGACAATGGATGCCAGTGATTGATGGATGAGTAGATGGATGATGGATGGTAGGATATGCATTCTTCTCAGCTTGGAGATTTTGGGGACGAAATCCTTTGAGTAGGGGAGAATATAACACCCTGAATTTTTAACGATATTAAAGAAGACAAATTAAAGAATAAATAATTTAATATAAAGAATTAAGGGAATCTGGTTACGTCATTACGTCCATCTCGAAATTCTGGTCAGGATTGATACCTAGTTTGCATAAAACGGATAACATATAAAGAAGTTACGGACAATAAAAAGTTGAAAATCAGAACCAGGTATAACAGGCGCACTTGCCAAGTGCGCCAAGGAAATTTTGCATTGGCGCACCTGTAAAGTGCACCCAGAACGGTTTCCGGGTATTCGGGCCTTTATCGAGTGAGTGACGACCCGTGACCTGACCCAATTCCATTAGGGCTGGGGTGGCATCTGAATTCTGTAACCCAACAGCTATAAATATATATCATATCCTTTGTTTTCTTCAAAAAGAAACAATGGTGGCCGGACTCTGCTGGATTCTGAACTGAATTAGAATCTCTCATCTTCTTCTAAAGCATATCAAATTTTGAGATTCAAACATAGACTCAGCACCTTTTCTATCATCTTAACAATCCAATCACTGTGAGTTCTAGTTTCTTTTAGATTTAGATAAATAATAGTGAATTATGCTTTTTATTTACTTATGTACTCTGATGATGCAAGACAAAAGTTATTTTAATGTAATGGTTTTTGTGACTTATGAAATTGTGGACCTCGCTATTTTTATTGAAATAAAAATTTAAATTTCCGCTGCTATCTTATTTATATCTGTCTTGTAATTATTCTGTGTCTGATTACCTATAACGCTTTATGGAACTTAATGCATTCCCTTAGTGAGTGACATTAACGGACGTAGGGTGTCACAATCGGGAAGTCGATTGCGCGCCCAAATTTGAACTGTGAAGCCTTCTCTGTCGGTCAGAAGTCGGTTCACATTTCGTTTAGAATCGGCCTAGCAGAAAATAAAAAAACGTTGAGTAAGGGATTTAGGTTGTGGGGGAAAAAGACAACATGTTTACCATTTTTCCTTCAATCTCTTAGTTTTAGTTTAATCAGGCATATCAATGCAAATAAGTGTTAGCACTGAAAATATTATAATTTTGTTTTTCTAGTCACATATTTTTAATATAGCAACACATATTATTATGATTAGCTAACAACAAAAATAAATGTTGATAATGGAAAAAAAATAAAGACTACCAAATGGCCATTATGGTGTAGTGATTATCCTAACCTTATTAATTAGACTTTTTATACAAAAATAAATGATGATACCGCTTTGCAAACATTGATAATCAATTAAATATCTATTTCATGGTTGCACTATGTTATCAACCGAAATAACTAGTCAAGTTAGAGTCGAAATATAAAGAGAACTCAATTTTTGTTGATAGTTTTGACAAGTAATGAAATAATATTTCTTGATTATGATCAAAGCTTGTATGCTACTGCTTCGTGTTAAACTAAATGCAAAATTTTCGTTCTACGTATAAATCTTGCATTTGTATCTTGGTAAATAAAGTTGCATGAGGAATTTTGCATATTTCATTTGAATTTTGTTGGAAGTGTCTCCTTAAAACCTTCACAAGACAACACTTGTCCTGTTGAGGACATTTAGAGATTCAACGGCTTGTTGCATTCAATCAATACAATCATACTTCCTATGAAAATGAATTTATCTTAGCTTTACTTTATTCGAGGACAATTAGAAAGATAAGTTTGGGGTTGTTTAACATGCTCGTAAAAATGTATATTTTTTACTCCCATACGCAATCTTCTTTTATTCAATTAAATTCAAATTATGGTGTTTTTACATGTTTTAAATCAATACAAAAATATTTTGAAGTTATTTTTCACTATTCTACACAGGGGGAAAATGGTTATTTTTGTTTATATTAGTTTGAAGAAGATTAAATTGCACATTTTAATTTTGTTTTATAGCTAGTAACACTACGCCATAAATGGGCTAATGCAACAGGAAAAAATTGTTGGCACAATTCCAAAAAATGTTGGCATAGATCTTTGGCAACATTTTTCGAGTGATGCAATTTTCACCGTTTCTGCAGACCTCACAGGCAACATTTTGACTATTTGCGGCAACATAACAAATATTATTACAGTAGACCCCTACTTAGGCCTATAGCAACATCTTTTGGTGTCTGTAGCAACATTCCATAAATGTTACTATAGATATTATACTAATTTTTATTAAAAATATATATAGTATAATAAAAAGGAGAATTAAATGCTACTACAGAGAATTAAATATTCAAACAACATTTTTATTCAAATAAATATTTTATTTCAACATTTGAAATATTACATATTTCTAACTCCACCAATTATAATTCACTGTTAATAACATAGTCAATTACATATACAGATATTCCTCACTACATCACTCAGTTCACTCATTACATATTTAGTTTTAATTTATATAAACACTAACACTAACAAATATATGCCAAGCCGAAGGTGAGCCAAGAAGATGGTCCGGGCGCAGCGCCGATGAGGGTCTGGGGCCCCATAGTCCCATTGGCGATCGACCTAGCCAGCTAGGTCGAACAAGTGGGCACTGCCCGATTCATCCGATTTCAAAAGACCAAGTCTTCTTTGAAACGACCATGTGTGTGAAGATCTTTTCCATTCACAGCTACCATCATAGTGAGAGCACTCAACAGTTTGTGCAGGTTCATGTCCAGTAGTATGTGTATAAAAATGCAAAATACAAAAAGGGAAAACAATTTTCTATATAAAAAAAAAGAATGGAACCATTTAGTAAATGTGTACATATAAGCGTAATTTTCAGCTTGCTAATGTAAAGAAATACAAAACCTAATGAACATTATCTTTTATCCTCAAGGACACCATGCTCGCAGAGATTTCCAAATGCAATTCTATGAAGTGTTTTTTGCTGCACGAAAATGTGAAAAACCTGTATCATCAAGCAAAATCTTCATCGGCTAATAAGAAATATATACAAGTCAATTAATGTGACGAGAAGGAATTTCGCTCGGTCCAAACCTGTCGCTAAACTGACCCAGACCGTTCGAAACGCCCTATCGTTTGAGAACACGACAAATCAGAACGCAGACGGAAGAACATTTCATTGTATATCACAGCAATGCATCAGATTACAAGAATATACAGAGTATAAACAAATAAATATTACACAGAAATATCAGATATTTAAATTACATTTAAATACATAGCAGCGGAAAATAATACAATACACAACTAGAAGAGATATACGAATACAAAGCTTTCCGGATATCATTCCAGCTGTAAACCAGGATCCTGTGAATATAAATCTGCAAAACCAAAACTACTAGCTGCCCGTGTCAAAATAGGGGCACCCAGAGTTTAGGTCAAAACAATAAACTTCAGGTCAGTCATGGGACTGGTGTGAGAACTAAAACAGTTATTAATCTTTATCTTAAAGTTAGGTAAATCAAGGGACCACGTCGTATAACACGGAACGGGTTTCCTCCCAAGAATACCAGTGCATAAAACAAACAGCGCAATGCTAAATAAAGAAAAATGAAGCTATTATAAGACCCAGTTCCCATCACACAATGCAACGCAAGCCGGGGGATAGGGTTTTTACCTTATAATAGCCAAAGAATGCTTGATACGTTTAAAACAAATAATTTGATACTATAATAAGTGTATAGTGTATAAAACAACTTCAAATCATAAGTATCAATCATAGGCGGCATGAATGCCGCATACCACTATGTCGCCATATATAGGTTATACAATCAAAATCGCAAAGTCATGTATTTGGAAATTGGATTTCCGTCTGTGAACCGAGGCCAGGGATCGTCCTCTACCGATTCGTGACTCTCTAGCCCGAGCCGTAGGATCAGAGCTCGAGTGACCCTTGGAGCGACAGGGCCGGTCCACCGATGTGGATTAAAATGCCTGAACACTACGTTTCCCCGCCCTTTGGGGCGTAAATGAGCCAACGAATGACTCCATCGGACCCGGATCGTCCGATCAAACCGAGGCGCCTCGCAACAGCAACAACCACACAGGTGAAAAGTATATAAATGTCAGGGCTGGTAGGTCACTGACACCACCCTAGCTAGAAAGAAACGCATGCCCTCCCTGAGGTCCTCTCCCGTTTTTGGTTCACAACCGGGGTGCGAAACTCGCGAAGCAAACATTACACAAAGCTACGCCATAAAGGTCGTGCTTTGATCATCACCACAAGACTTTGCTTTTCAACAGAAGCCTCGATCAATTGCCACTTAGGCATGCCACACAGGCAATTCACTCCATGCGTTTGATATCCATCAATATATAACCCCTGAGCTCGTACGTCTCAAAGAAGGGCGTTAAGCAAGAGAATAAATTCTCCGCCGCCAACCAGATATATATTTAGTAGAGATCAATCGCACGGACTAAAATCCAATGTCAGACACACAGTCCATTTACAAGTCCGTTCTGGGTCTGAACGAAACCGGAGGCACCTAGTACCCCGCATATCCATCGATCTCCAAGTACGTCTGGACGATCACCAACTGTTTCCATCTTCTTGGGTGTACAGCCCAATCAAGATCATCAGTAATCACCCAAACGACGTGAAGACCTCCGGACTTCGACCATCGTCTTCATCTTCGACTTATCGTCGTATCAGTTATTCAGAATGGGATAAACCCGGTCTTTCCGAATAACTCGCATATATTTTAAATAAGTGTTACACAAACACAACATACGCCTCATTCCAATTTATCAGTCACTAACCGTAAATTAACAAGAGAATAATTCCCCAAATATTAACCCCGAAGGCCGAAACCAACATCAGATCAATATCCATAAAACCATTCTGCTTAGCTAACCGACAGTTAGTTTCTAAATTTCACATTCATAGGGAAAGGTTCCCATTAATTTTATCAAAGATAAATTCCCTGAATTTATTCTTTAATTTTCTTTTGAATTTTGATTCAACTAGTCGGGATTAACGAACCTTACCAAAGTAATCATTTGTTTTAATTTCCCAATCCCAACCTATTCATCCCATGAAGTAAAGCGGGTCTTACTTCATATCTAACACCACGATGTTATCGGTAAATTCAATTACCATTTCACGTTCAAATCTAATTAAAGATTTAACTATCGCCTGGAGCAAAACTGGTGATACTCCATTCTCGATCATTTCAATCTAATTAAAGATTCATTAAAACTCCACTTAGTTTTAATCGCTAACTGGGTTAAAGAATCAGTGTCATTTAAAACACGGTTCACGATAAACCCAAAATCACATTCCATTAATTATCGGGTTAAAGAACGAGTGTTATTTAAAAACACTGTCCACGATAAACCCAAAAATCAATATCAATTCAATTCCAATTAAATATTATTTAATTGGTACACTTCATTAAATCTAAATAAAAAGATTTAATCTTTTCTCAGTTGGGTTCAAGAACAGTGTTAGTGAAGACACCATTCACTACAAACCCAAATCACATTTGATATTAAATACAAGGCTCTGAATAGAAAATATATCGGCTTATATTCAATATCAAATTCTACGACCAACAAATATCGTATTGGAAATAACGATATATATATATATCTTTCAAATTTCCATAACAATATTTGTATAATCTCGAAATCCAACATCGAAATATTCCGAAGACAATTTCGATTCCAATCCATTCCAATGCAATCATTGGAAATTCTGGTTATTTTCAAAACCATTTCAAATTCAATTTATTTATTTTAAAATAAATATAATTATAATTCTAGTTCAAAACCAGTTCATTTCGATAAATTTTTATTTTTATCTTTTCAAATATGGAGTTTTTCATCCCAATTCTTCCCAAATCATTTCTTATGATTTTACACAAATTATTACTATTTTTAATAATTTTATCAAGGCCCGTACAGTCGATTTCCATCAACGGCCATCGAACTGCACTTACAACGACCTTTTTCAAATTTGATTTGGACATAATTCCAAATCCAACCGTTAGATTTTTAATTTCAAATATTCGTTAGGAAGCCCTTTTCGATACGAACCCAACGGTTCCGGTTTTACGAGAATCCGACGGTCGGATCTCCCGTAATGTCCGTTTGAAATCAATGGTCGAAATTCGCGAACTGCCGCGGCGCGGCGCGTTCTATTCAGGCCATTATATTATATATATATATAATATATATAATATATATTTCATCGATTACTATTTAAAACGAATTTTATAAATAGTTTTGAATTCGTTTCAAAAACAATTTCAACTTCCATCTCAATTCAAATCAAAATTGAATCTTTCCTTATAAATTCATTTTAAAATTCATTTATATTCAATTCAAGTTTCAATTTAATTTGAATTCATTTCAATTCGTTTTAAATTCATTTCATTTCGAAATCGTTTTCAATTCATTTCATTTCGAAATCGTTTTCAAAATATGCGTTTTCGAAATCACTTTTCAATATGCATTTTAAAATGAATAAAATCGATATAAATATCGTTCACGTCAAACTGGCGTCAATCTAACCAACACGGCTTCATATATTTCTATTTTCAAATATTCTATTCAACAAGTGAATATTTATTTTTGTCAACACACGACTAATCTCAACGAATGAGTACTGTCCACGTGTGACAATTTTTGTTAAATTATTTCGTTCAACACATGACTAATCTCAACGGATGAGTACAGTCAACACATGAACCTTTATTTTATATTGATAAAGATGCAAATTTTATTATTAAAATATTTCGTTCAACACATGACTAATCTCAACGAATGAGTACAGTCAACACATGAACTTTTATGTTATAATATTCTTTATTTTCTAAATTGGAATGAGGCCAAATCAATCACCATATAATGTTAATTATATGGATTTTCCTACATCACACGTATATAATAGCATTGCAAAATAATCAACCATCAACCAAAGTGCACTACACTGTATAAGCATCAAATATAGATATCTAACGCTTATAATAGCCTGTCAATCAATCGATCGACATATTTAATCAATCAGGATGAGTGAACTTCAAATTTCATCCCAACACCCGTGTGGGGTTTCAAACAATCAAACACAGATTTTAGTTGTGCAGTTGGGCGATGTGTGAAATCTATCGACCCAATCAATGTCCTTCAAATAGGTGTACATAAACAAACCGTCTGGTTTGTAAATGAATATTTTATTTTATTCACTTCCACGTTAAAGTATATTTTTAACGATAAAATATTTTATTTAACTTATGAATGCTCTATTCAGTTCATTTATTCAATAAAATGATATTTTTATTTTTCTAACATATTTTAGAAAATTTCGGCGGCATAACGGCACGATACTAGAAACGGGACAAGGCCTAGCCTTATCCCCGGTCTAGTGAAGGCCCACGCCATTCACACATCAATCAAATCAATTCATTTCACCAAACAATTCAATTTCAATCAAATAATCTAACTAATTTTTGCAATGAAACAAACAAGTCCATGGTCTGTGGATGATTGTGTCGGGTGCTACTAAACACCGTCTGCATCCTAGTATATATATATATATATATAACTAAAAAATGAAATTGAAAGGTGAGAAATTCTCACCGAAAGCTATCCAATACCCCGACTCTTCATTTCGAGAAATCTTCATCGTTATCGCATCTTTGTCATCTTCGTTGCCCGTAGCCACTATATATATTAAAATTGAATTTTTACTTCGCTATTCAATATATAAACATCATATTTTTCCTTCGATGTTCAATATATAAAAATCATATTTTTCCTATGCTATTCAATATATAAAAATCACATTTTTACTATGCTATTCAATATATAAAAATCGAATTTTCACTTCGATGTTCAATATATAAAAATCATATTTTTACTATGATGTTCAATATATAAAAATCGAATTTTTACTTCGATGTTCAATATATAAAAATCATATTTTTATTATGATGTTCAATATATAAAAATCGAATTTTTTACTTCGATGTTCAATATATAAAAATCACATTTTTACTTCGATGTTCAATATATAAAAATCACATTTTTATATCCGCTACCTCACTATAAAAATCAAATTTTTATCTTGCTATCATATTTAAAAAAAACGAATTTTTATTCTAATGATAAACCTATAAAGATCTCATCTTTAGCTAAATGAAGAAATCATAAAAGTTGTATTTTTATAATTTCTTCTTCATATTATAAAAATCAAACCATTTTCAGTTTTCAAAAATTTATTCCTTACACGCCATTATATATATATATCGAATTACTTTTAAATAGACAAATAAAAAAAATAAAAATAAAAAAAAAGGGGGAAGGGGGGAAAGGAGCTCACAGCGTTTTAAAGAGGGGGGGCTGGAATGTTGCTGGCATCTTCAGGCGGAGGCGGAGCCCTCCTGGGCGGCACTGGCCTTGGGGCGTCGGCCTGGGGAAGGGGGGGTCTGGGCACTGCGTTCGAATTTGGGGGGGCCTTGGGCTTGAGCGGGGAGGCTTGGGGGGGAGAGTAGGGGAGGGCGGCGCTTGAGGCGATGGAGGCAGGGGAAGCCGGCGGTGGCGTGAAGGGGCGCGAGGCTAGGCGGCGCGGCCATCATCGTGGGGCTAGGGCACGATGCCCTCTTTTTTTTTTGATTTCGTTGAAAATAACTGTAAAGGGGGAGAGAGAATGAAGAGAAAATAAAGGGCTAATTTATATATATTTAATTATTATTTTTCGTTTTATTCTCCCAAAATGTTGATTTCTGATTCGAGCTCGAATCGAGACCCAACGACAGTCGCCCGTAGCGTAATACCCCCATTCCGAACACAATGGGATATGTTACATAGGCCAATTCGATCGTTACGACCTGGTTTCGCTGAATTTACATTTAAATCATTATACTGAATTTTAAACGTACATTTCGAATTACCTGGGTCACATACTAACTCTATAAATCCCATAAAAATATTTTCTAGCTTCGTATTGACGATACGGTTCTAACAAAACTAGTTTCGTCAAATTTCGAGACCGTTGGAAAAATGGCCATTTTCCAGTCGATTAAAATCAACTGAAACTGGTCAAACGCGTTTTCTTTTACCATGCTCACATATTGATTCGAAAAATTATGAAATTTGAAACCTAGCAATAATTTGACCTCACGGACCCAACAAAAGTGGTTTCGTCGAAATCCGAGGTCATTTGCAAATTGTCTATTTTTAAGGGCCTGAATTCCATAGCGACTATTCAGAATTTTCAACTGGACATATCTTTTGATTCCCGCTATGAAATTTTGATTATTCGGATTCGCTGGAAAGATATTCTCAATTAGATCCTAATGTTTTTGGTTTCACTAAAATCCGGATTGATTTGCACCCGGTACATTCTATTGAAGTTTGAAATCGAATTATCGAACTACCGCGTCATTTTCAATTCTATTTATAATTATATATAAATATTTATATTCTAACGACGACGTATATAATATATACGTTCTAATTCCATTCAAAATAAATTTCTCGTCGATATTATTTAAAAATAATTCAGTTTAAATAATCAAAATTCGCTAAAATTGCCAAAATAAAAATTTTAAACTGGCCTAGATTTTCGGGTTGTTACAATTAATAAAAAAAAATAAACAAACGACTAACAAAAAATATATTATCCAAGATTTTGATTATTTACCCAGGAATTAAGATTTTTTCCTTGTCACGTCTTGGCTGTTTTGGTGTAGGCAGTTCAGGGGTCCATTGCGACATTATTGCAAACATTTGGCTGGCATGAAGATGTAAGCAATATTTTAGAAGGTATGGGAAGAATTGGGGAGTCTGGAACCACATTTACATCAGCCAAAAGCTTTTCAACATTTTCTACATTCAATTCCTCGAGGGCACGACCCACACCAACCCCAATCAGGTTCAAAGAATTACTTGAGGCTAACATAGCAGCATCAGAAATGCACCTAGATCTAATGACAGCAGAAGAACGAGAACCTGAAGCATCGGCAAGACCCACGTCATTGAAAATACGCCCAGATTCGGTAACGCCTCTTACCAGATGAAGAGGGAGTGTAGATGGTATTGAAATGAGTAGATAATGTAGGGACGGTAGAAAAGGGGCGATGATAAATCAAAATAGAGAGTCGCCATTAATATCATAAATCAGAAAGCCGCTGTTGATAAATCGAAGTTTTTTCTCAACTGAAAAAGAAATAAAGGCAAATACGATGAATTATGTTTTAGCGGGAAAATGAAATTTTGGGGTAAAGGAGCTGAGGCGGTGAATGAAAATCAGGTTGACGCGGATTGGTAATGTAGACCGTTGGATCATATTCACACGGATCGCCACGCAAGACATGGAAAGCTCTATTATAGCAACATTGTATAAAATATTGCATCGTGTTACACTTGTTTATCCAGAGCAACACATTTTTATGGCTAAGGTACATGTATGTGGTACAAGATGATTGGAAAGAGAAATCGAACCTTCAACGGAAACTTTCCTACGTCTATCTGGTACACCGGCCATGAGAGCATGCATCTTCCCTCCAGAAGATCCTATCCTTTGGCCCTGTCCTTGCTTCATCGGGCACTCCCTAGTGTAGTGTCCGACTTTTCCATAGTTGAAACAAGCATTATTCCTTCTTCTGCATTGCTTGGCCAAATAACCAAAGTGCTCATGACAATTCTTCTTATCTCGGGCTATGTCGTTCTTTCCTCCCTTCTTTTGTTGTTGCTGTTCTTTCTTATGCCACCCCTTTTTCCCATCCTTGGATTGTGCTCCTCAACCCTAACTCCCTTATTCTCCCCTTCATCATCCTCGTGTAACATGTTAACAAGTCTCTCGAAAGCTGCCTTCATCGCACAGAAATCCTTACTAAGCTCGAGAGAAAATTAGCAGTAGGTAAAACTACCGTGGCTATAGATATTAGGCACTTCCTTGCCCTTCAACATGTGCCATAGTTTTAACATGCCTACGGAACCATGCAGCAATGAGGACACCCTTCGGGAAGAATAGGTTCCCCAGACATGTTGAAAAGAAGCAGAAAAAGGGTTTCAAGCGGAAAATCGAGAAATATTTAATATGGCTTTGGGGAATATGTTTTTTTAAATAGACTTTTCTTTTGAAAACGCTTTCTTTTAAAACCTTTTTGAAAATAATTTTCAGAAACTTTTATCCGATCTGGTAACCTTCAGCTATGGTACCAAATGTGACACCCTACATCCATTAATGTCACTCTTTATCGTAATGCATTAAGTTTCGTGAAGT
The DNA here is from genome assembly GCA_030737875.1 of Allium sativum. NCBI lineage: Eukaryota > Viridiplantae > Streptophyta > Magnoliopsida > Asparagales > Amaryllidaceae > Allium > Allium sativum. The sequence goes on along the minus strand of CM060919.1, from coordinate 557,725,344 downwards.
GTTATAGGCAAACAGAAACATTACAAGACAGATATAAAATAACACCAAAATTTAAAATTTTATTTAACAGAAGACATCACAGTCCAAAACATAGTTAAGTCATAAGTTTGAAATATATAAAACCTATTACATCAACTTAAAACTTCTGTCTGGCACTAAAATCATCAAAGTACAGTAATAAAAGAAGCACAGTTCCCCGTAAATATAGCCATACCAGAGAAGACAGGAAATCAAAGCAATACATCTAAGTAGCTCCAAGCTGAATGGAAGAGAGAATCCAAATCAAGCCTAAGTATTCCCATCCTGAGAACCTGGGGGGAAACGGAGGAGATAGAAGAGGAAACAAAATGGGTTAAACATAAATTCCGGCGAGTCCAGCTAATTTTAGCATATAAATAAGTAAAAGCATCATGATAGGGATATAAACTGGATGAGAGAGATAAAAACATCAGTAGACAAGTATAACAAACTAAGCAAGATAACCAGAATAAACAGAACAGAATAGGTTACGCTTCTCTAATACTTTTCTCTGCACCAATAATAGTATAACAGAAAAAGAATGATCCCAACAAAAAAAATAATGGTAGTTTTAGGTGTACTCTAATAGTGTGTTTTACCCCAAACAGAATCTACCGGTACCTAAACAGAGATAACGGGTGTTAACCCAAACAGAAATACAGGTACCCCACAGAAACAGACAGGACTAGATATACCCTAATTACTATCCCCCAATCGATAGGCTCCATATCCCGTAAATACCCTGTGTCGGCCCCATAGTAGGGTGTATTACTTCCTAAAGTGGCTACCTATAAAAGGATACAGACCTATTTACTGGTGCTACAGTGGCTTATTTTCCCAGAGCAAGCCGTACTCATGCACGCATATGAGTCCGTTGGAACGCGCCAGTACACACCTCCTCCCAGATGAACCTCTTACTATCAGCTCAGTAAGCGTGCCCTGACCCCTACCTAGTGCGGGGTTCCCCTTTAGTACTAGAATCAGATGCTGGCTAATTTGAGTCCCACACAATAGATGACACAACCCAACCCTTACAGATCTTGTGTCCCCAATTAACTAGGATTTGACTGGTTATGCCTAACAGATTTAACAAATTCGCATAACCCCCTATAGATTCACGGGTTAAACTTTAGAAGTTAACAGGTCCATATAACTCCAACACATGTAATCGGTTAAGTTTTCTAGATTAACAGGTTTGTATAACCCCCACAGAATTTAATAGGCTTACTTAACCCCGCAGATTTAACAGGTTTATTTAACCCAACAAATTTAACGGGTTTCCAGATCTATAGACTACTTAATTTGTAATTAAGTACAACTTATCTTCTTACATAAGTTATCCCTTTCCTCTATCGTTTATTATAACCTAAGTTATAATTACTACTTGTCCCTATGACAAGCCTACCTATTATCTTTCCTTTTCCCCATTCGGGTTTATTCATAATATGTTATTATCATTCCCTGTTCATGTATGTTAATGCACCAGACCTCTAACAATAAGTTGACCAATTGTGGATGATGGATATGCCGGGCGGTTCCAGGCAGACTTCTACCACAAGTCGAACTTAACCTCGTGTCTTAGCACCATTACGTGTACATTCACGCACTCGACCCCTTACATTAGATTAACCACTTGTGGATGTTGGATTTGTCGGGCGGTTCCGGGAAGACTTCTACCACAAGTGTAATCTAACCTAGTGCCTAAGTGCGGTTACAGTTTCTAACTACTATAAATCTAAGCATTTTCATTCTTAAACAATTATTCATGCTCATCGTTAGTTTTTCAATTGCAGTATTCAATTTCAACGGATTAAACAGACTTCACAGATTCTTTACAGTTCCATTAACATGTTTCGCCTAATTTTAAATTAAGCCTATAGATTTATATGTCCCAAACCACAAGTCATAATTACAGTAGAAATCATGCCCCAATTTTTACTCCAATTTCACAATATAGTTTATGCCCCCAAATTCCAATCGTGATTCAAAGTACAAGTTATACCCCTAAATTACCATTTCCAATCATTCCCAATTTAACCCAATTTCGTTTGTACGCATATTTCAGCGGTATCAGCCTAGGCTCGAAGGTAGCCTGGCTATAAAAATAAAAAGTGAATGAGAGAGAGAAGAACAGAATAGGCATAAAACCAAAAGTAATAGAAATTGGCATATGATAGCAGAAATAGGCATATAAGAACAGACCTGATGAACGAAAATAGGCATATAAGAACAGATCTGATGAACATGTAATAACAAGACTAATTAGGCATAGGTTTAGATCCAGATTCATAAACATATCAGGTGTACTTGTTAAATGTTTATATCAAAAAATAACATGAACTCACTGTGACTGGATCTAAAGAACAGAGAACAATATGATGAAGCTGTAGAAGGAATTCTTGTATGTTTATAGGCCGTTGTTGAAGAAAATAGGCTAACTCAGTCTAAGCTGGGCAGCATCTCATTGTCTCCATTGTTTTGATGAGTAAAAACAATAGAAATGGGGTCCTATTTATAGCATAAAGCCAACGAACCAAGCCAAAAACAACTCCACGTTCATAAACTGAATTCTGCCCAGATCTATATGGGGGTCGACCCCCCCCTTTGGATGTCGACCCCTTGGTCGACCCCAAACACCCTAGGTCGACCCCTGGGTCGACCCGAGTGGGTCGACCCCCAGAATGGGTCGGTTCCTGTTTTTGTCCTTCCCTCTTTGATGTTTTAAATTTTTTATTTTTGAATATTTGATTCGTTTGTATATATATAATTATCTTGTGCATATACAAAATTCTAGGCTTAATAACTTCTTCATACGTTGTCTGTTTCATGCAAACTCGGAGTCTATCTTAAGAAGAATTCCGAGACGAACGCAATGGCGCAGTCTGTTTTACTTAATTCCTAATATTTTATTAAGTATTCTTTAATTTATCATTCTAATGTTCTTTAAAAATTACGGGGTGTTACATTCTCCCCTACTTAAAGGATTTCGTCCCCGAAATCTCTAAGTTAAGAAGAATGTATATCCTAACATCCATCGTCCATCTACTCACTCACCAATCACCGACATCCATTGTCCTTAAAAGATTTCTAATGCTTATATGAACATATGCAAAGGTGTGTGTATATGTCCCTATACTAATGCGAAACATCAGGCGGACTATTGATTCAGTTGACCTCCTTAATGCAATTTATGTTCGTGTCATGTATCCAACATGTATGCAAATAATCCTACTATAACATGTAAGTTCTATATGTGTGCATAATCATTCATCCAAATGCAACATCCACATGATGATACACCCACTTTCATTTATTAAAAGAAGAAAAATATGCACACACATCTAAATACAGTATGAGAGTGATTGAGCCGATCTAGTGCCTAATATGTGTGTATACGCATCCATAGGAAACCACTAGCAAACACTTGCATCCATCAAACATAACATGTCTCAAAAACATGTTTACATCCATGGGTTCCCTACCTAAAGGTCGAAGATTCGATCGATAGGATATACTTAAACGATAGAAACAAGTACGAATGAAAGCTTTGGAAAAAGAAGTTAAGAACATACCCTTGAAAAGAAAAGGGTACGAAGCACGAACCTTGTCTTCAGCCTCCCAAGTTGTGTTCTCAGGGTCTTATCCCCATTGATTTTTCAACAAGTTGACCTCTTGGTTGCGTAGCTTCTTAACCTCTGATCCAAGAATATGGGTAGGAACTCGTATAACTGTCACCTCCCGTTCCACCTCTACTTCCTCAAACATACTCGGCTCAACTACTCATGTTGTATCGTGCAAAAAAATTCGCAAATGAACATCCGCAAAACTCTCTAGTAGCTTTTCCCTATAAGCCATTTGACCTATTCTTTCCATTATGGGAAATGGTCCTACAAAACTTGGCGCTAGTCTCCCTACAGATCCAAAGCGAACCACATTCCTCAAAGGAGATACTTTGATGAAAACCGTGTCTCCCACCTCAAACTCAGTATCGGTCCTTACCTTATCTACGTATAACTTCTACTTGTCTTGAGTTATCTTTATGCGCCTGCGGATAAGATCGATCTTTTTATGAAGTTTCTTTAATCGTCTCAGGTTCAAGTAGAAGCCTATCTCTGCTGTCACAATTTGAGATCCTTCTGCGAGAACAGATACTTGCACGACTTATGGTCCATGTATAACTCGAACCTTTCTTCAAGCAGATACTGCCGCCAAGCCTTAAGCGCGGATACTATAGCAACTAATTCCAGAACATGGGTGGTGTAACACCCCGAGAATTCTATAATTGTGAAATTAACAAATTAAAGTATAATTAATCTGAAATCAAAGAACTAAGGGAAACGGGATACGCCATTGCGTTCGTCTCGGAAAAATACGCGAAATAGAGTCCGAGTTTTCGAAAAACGGAGTCCGTATGAAGAAGATATGGCCTTCGGAAGTTTTGAATTAAATTTAAAATTCAAACAGAATAAAATAATTAAAAGTGGGGCCCAATGGGCCAGGGCGGATAAACGCCCGCCTAGGCCACCCAGGTCGACTGGGCTGTCGACCTGGGCTACCCATGTCGACAGGGCTGTCGACAGCCCTGTCGACAGGGGTATCGACCTGGTCGAGCCCAGTCAACCTGGCTGGCCAGGTCTGTGTTCCTCCGATTTTCTGTGGTCTGCTTTGTCATTAGGGCTAGGTGGCGGGTTTTAATTGGTCTCTCTATCTAATGAATGGCTACGATCTAACCTAGCAACATCAAGGGTCCTAATCAGTTCCTAACCTCTATATAAACAACCCTAGACTAAACCCTAATCTATTCATTCAAAATTAAGAACATAGCCGCCATGTTGCTGAGGAACGACTAGAGGTAGCCGCCAATTAGAGAGAGGATTAGGAGGAAAATTCTAAAGCTTAAAGAGACCTAAATCAAATCAATTCAACAAAGGAATCAATCTCTTAATTAGAGAATTCGCCGCAACCATTGTAAGTAGAGTATTACTTTGGTATGAATAAACAATTGTGTTGGTTTGTATGATTGAATTGTGGCAATAAAGTTATTCATATTTGTGCGTTCTTATCAATTTGAAATATTATATACGTTTGGATATTCTTGAATTATGTTATTCATGTTATAAAGAACTACATGCGGTAGTTCTATGCAAGTATACGTTTGGAATATTTCGCAAATTGTGTAATCCATGTGGAAGCTACATGTATGTAGTTGATTTAATTTTATGCAAGTTTGGGGTTTTGCTTCTATGCCACCATGATGTATATTTTTGTGCATAAATCATTTTGTAAGTAATTGGAATAAGTTTGGTTATTATAATCCATAGGAAATTATGTTGAGAATTTGGCATCATGTATTAAGCCATGCTTTTGTACTAGAAAACCTATTTGCAAACTTATGAATATGGCTAGGCTATGAATGATATTTGGCATAATTGAAATCCATAATTAAGTCTATCTTGTTTATAAGAATTATATGATGGCATATGTGGTACATGGCTAGGTTAGGTTCATGCTAGAAGTATTTATTCCATGCTTATGTTTGACATTATGCTATGTTCATGCTAGAAGTACTCATGCCATGCTTATGTTTGACATTATGCCATACTTATGCTAGAAATATTTATGCCATGCTTATGTTTGACATTATCCCTAAATAATAATATAGGTTCATGTTGTAGTTAAACCTATGCAAGTTCACATGCTTTGATTCATGTCACCTATGTTACCACTATGCAAGTACACCAGTTTCTATTATGTATTTCCAACGTCATATGCAAGTTCATGCGCTCACCTTCCCCTCTTTGTGTATGTAATCACGCTTTAAGCCTCCCCTTTTCGCATGGCTAAATTGGGCTTTAAAAGGCTAAGCCCAATATAGATAAACGGACGTGTAAAACGGGGGAAAATAACGTTGGGTTAAAATTAATTAATGAATGAAAATATAAAATAGAAGGGCCCAAGTTCAAGTATGGGTTGGGCCCATGATTGGTGTAACCTTTACACCATTTACTTAATAATGGGCCGCAAATATTTACATATAAGAAATAAAGAGGAATGACAAGATATGTAAATGTAGAACATACGATGTGTTTAACCCGAGGTTGGATTGAGTTGTGATGTAAACCTGCCCGGAACCGCCCGGCTGTCCAGTAGTCACAACAATACCTATCCAATGTGGGAGGTTAAACATGGAGCCCAGCAAGGACCCGAGGTTAGACTGAGTTGTGGCGTAAGACTGCCCGGAACCAACCAGCAACAGGCAGCCACAACAATACCTGTCTAATGTGAGAGGTCAGGGCCTTAATAAGACAATTAAGGCTGAGTCAGGATTGTTAGACTTAATCAAAATGGAACATGCTAAACAAAACGGACTGGTGGGGTTAGGTTAGGAAACACTTAACCAACTTAGCATGTTGGCTAGAGATAGAAAACCTAGTAACGGGGGACCCTTTTCAGCAGTAACCCTAAAAGGTGTATCAGGATACCCTGAAACTAGGCAGGGTGGGGCACGATTACTGGGCTGATTGTAAGAGGTCAAAGCGACGGCGGTGGTGTAGCAGTGTAGGTTCTAACGGAGTGCGGGCGTGCACACACTCCGGCGCAGAAAAATAAGGCACTGGGCACCAGTAGCATACCTGTGCATTCTAAGGTTGTGTCGGGCCGCCACCACGGGACTTGATACACCCCATGGTGGGACCAGCATGGGTAACTACAGACATCGGGGGCTGTAAGACACATGCAACTATGCGAATAGGAGCCGATCATCGTAGAATGGATCACATCGCCCTGATTATGGGGTGCCAGTTGGAAACTAGTTTATATGGGTTCAGAGATTTACATGGGGTACGATAGTATATTCGACCCTAGATAACTTAACCAAGTTTATAGTGCATGCCCACTTCTTGTTTATACTTATCATACCCAGTTCTTTATTCATAGACAAAATAGTACTAGACTTACTCAGGCTTTATGTCTGACTCTACTTTTCTTTCGTCTTCTTTCTTCCGTTCCCCCCCCCCCCCAGGTACTCAGGGAGGGAACACAGCAGCTTGACCAACCTCAACATCCAGCTTGAAGAAGAGAAATGTATTGCTTGGACTTTCTTGTTTTGAACTATGGCTTTGGACAATCCACTATGGGGCTTTTGCAGATTATCTATGTTTTATTTATGCTTCTTTAAACAATGTACTCAAGACAGATTATGAAAGTGTTATGTTATGTTTTTGAAAAGAATGTTGTTGTAACACGTGTTTGGCTTTATGAAATAAAGTTTGTTGTTCTTCCGCTGTTTACAAATATGTGTTCTTATATCTGTCTTGTATATCTGTGACTTGTACTTATAAACCTCCACCAAAATTAGGGCATTCCCTTTGAGAGTGACCCTAACGGAGGTGGGGTGTTTCACTTGGTATCAGAGCATAGGTTTACCAGATAAGATAAAAAGTTTTGAAAAATTATTTTCAAAAAGGAAATTTAAAGAAGCATTTTTAAAAGAAAATATTATTTTATTTTAAAAAGGCAAAGTCCACCCCCCAAAGCCATAGGAACTATCTCTATCCTTCGTTTTGAATCTATCCTTTTTGTTTCAGCATGTCCCAAGAACTTAACTTGCCGGAAGGGGTACCAATACCTGGTTGGTTTAGGCGATTCTTAGAGGCAAGGGCCACTCAGCCAGGTCCTACCATTCCTCCTCCCCCAGCGGAAGGAAATCATCCAGCTGCAGCAGCACCTTTTCCTCCACCTCCTCCACGGGGAAACACGTTTGCTAAGATATGTAAAGATTTTAAAGCTATGGGAGGAAGGGATTTCCATGGAACTGAGTCCTTCGTAGCAGCTAGAAATTGGCTGAAAGAAACGGAGGACCTATTCATCATCTTTGAGGTAGAGGATAGACAAAAAGTACAGTTGGCAGTATGGCTATTGAAGGGCGAGGCTTCCTACTGGTGGGAAGTCACTAATGCTGAAAGACCAGTGGAGACATGGGAGGACTTTAGGGCAAGGTTTGAGACCAAATTTCTCTCAGATGCGGAAAGAAGTTTGCAGTTGGAAAAATTCTTATTTCTTAAGCAAGGGGACAAGACAGTCAGAGAGTATGTGAATCAGTTCGATGAGCTGGCTAGGTTTGGACTTGACTTAGTCAACACCCCGCACAAGAAGGCTCTCCGTTTCGTCAAAGGGTTAAATGAGCCATTACATAGTTTGGCCATGACCCATATACCCATAGGGGCCACGTATGAAAGATTGGTGCAAATGGCATTGCTGAATGAAGAGGATAAGGGCAAGAAGGAGACAAAGGCAGAAAGCTCTCAAGGGAAGAAAGATGGTTTGCAGCCTAAGAAGACAGACTTTAAGAAGGGCGGGAAAGGCAACAAAGAGAAGAGGAAGTGCAATTTCTGTGGCAAAGTGGGGCACTTAGTAAAGGACTGCCGGAAAAAGAAGGCCAAGGAGAATGGTGGGTGCTTTTCTTGCGGTCAGACAGGCCATAGGGCTAAGGACTGCCCAAAGAAACGAGGACAGGGGCAGGGGGCTGGATCCACCCCAGGGGCATAGGTCCATGTGCTAGAAGCGCCACCTCTGCAACAGCGAGGTATAAATACTTCTGTAGAAAGTGTAGTTTATCTTTATGATCACCCCGTTCGCACTTTATTTGATTCTGGCGCATCACACTCATTTATCTCGTCTGCTTTAGTAGAATCTCTGCACCTAAAAACTAGTATGGTTGAGGACCCCTTAATTGTTTCAAACCCAATTGGGGGCCCAGCTCATTTGTCTATGATCTGTTTGGACTTGAAAATTTCTATCCTAAGTGTTGAATTTCAATGTAGTGCCTTTGTTTTGGGCTTTTCGGGGTATGGTTTGATTTTGGGTATGGATTGGCTATCCAGTAATGGGGCCATCCTTGATTGTGAGAAAAGGGTTGTTAGGCTCCTAACCCAGCTCGGTAATACTTTGGAAATTTCTTGTAATCCCTCGTATGCGGTTATGCTTAGTTATCTTGAATCGCTAGATGCCTCTGTTGAAAATTTGAAATCAGTTAGAGTGGTCCGGGAATATCCGGATGTCTTCGAAGAGGTGAAGGGCTTGCCTCCGAAGCGGGAAATAGACTTCCGTATATATCTTGTAGATAATGCAAAGCCCGTTGCGTTGCCCGTTAGACATATGGCTCCACGAGAAAGGAAAGAGCTCAGTAAACAGATTAAAGAGCTTCTAGAAAAGGGGTTCATTAGGAGGAGCATTTCAGAATGGGGCGCTCCGGTGGTGTTCGCTACGAAGGCGGATGGTTCACTCCGTCTATGTGTTGACTATAGGGAGCTCAACAAGCTAACGAAAAAGAATAGGCACCCTCTCCCTAGAATTGACGATTTATTTGACCAGCTTGTAGGGGCGTCTGTTTTCTCCCAACTCGATTTAGCAACCAGTTTTCATCAGCTTAGGGTGGCTGAAGATAGCATCGATAAAACGGCTTTCAGAACCCCAGACGGCTTCTTTGAATGGCTTGTCATGCCTTTCGGCTTGACAAATGCACCTGCTTACTTCGTGGACCTGATGAGTAGGGTATTTAGAGATTTCCTCAACAAATTCGTAGTGGTCTTCGTAGATGATATCCTTATCTTTTCAAAGAGTGAAGAGGAACATGCTCAGCACTTAAGGGCAATCATGGAAACTTTGCGAGTCCATCAACTAAAAGCCAAATTCTCCAAATGCCACTTTTGGAGAGAAGAGGTGAGGTTCCTTGGGCACATAGTATCCAAACAAGGGTTAGCGGTGGACCCTGCTAAGGTAGTGGCGGTACAAGATTGGAAGACGCCAAGGAATGCAACTGAGGTCCGAAGCTTTCTAGGACTAGCAGGTTTCTATCGAAAATTCATAAGGGATTTTGCAAAAATCTCAGCTCCGCTCACGAAATTGACCAAGAAGAATCTAGTGTTCAATTGGGACTTGGATTGCGAGTTTGCTTTCCAACGACTAAAAAGGGCTCTTACAACAGCCCCAGTTTTGACGCTGCCAGATGGGAGCAAGATGTTCACCGTTTATACGGATGCATGTGGGACAGGGCTAGGCGCCGTCTTAATGCAAGAAGGAAGGGTAGTAGCTTATGGCGGAAGGCAGTTGAAGGTGCACGAAAAGAACTACCCAACCCACGATCTTGAGTTAGCCGCCATCGTCTTTGCACTCAAGTCTTGGCGACACTATCTCCTAGGTGAGAAGTTCGAACTTTACACTGACCATAAATCGTTGAAATATCTTTTCTCGCAGAAGGATCTTAACTTGAGGCAACAAAGATGGATGGAGTTTCTTGCCTCGTACGATTTCGAAATCTCCTATACTCCGGGCAAAGGCAACGTAGTGGCAGACGCGTTGAGCCGAAAGAAATTGACCCTAAGCCCGTTGTTTGTTGAAAGACAAAGCCTAGAGTTTATAGCCAGCTTCGACTTTAGGCCTTCCTCCGATTTCGTACCGGGCCTGCTAGCATCTCTCGAAGTGCGCCCAACTTTAGTGGATTCAGTAGGGACAGCACAACGCGAAGACCCTCAGCTTGTGGAAATAATTAATAGGCTAATTAGGGGTGAGACTTCAAGTCACCTCAACCGATACTCCATCGACGATAGGGGTTTGCTAAGGCGAGACGGAAGACTATGCGTCCCACAGACAAAAGATTTAATAAAGAAGGTTCTCGAGGAAGCACATCACTCCAAGATGACGATACACCCAGGCGGAGATAAAATGTACAAAGACATAAAAAGGACTTTCTTTTGGAACGGCATGAAAAAGGACGTGGCAGAGTTCGTTTCTAAGTGTATGGTGTGCCAACGGGTTAAGGCGGAACAGAAAAAGCCTGGCGGACTGCTACATCCTCTAGAGGTCCCGCAGTGGAAGTGGGATAGCATCTCAATGGACTTCATCGATGGGCTGCCTAGGTCTAGGAGAGGCAACACTAGCATTTGGGTAATAGTGGATAGGCTTACTAAAAGCGCCCACTTTTTACCTGTCAAAAGTAAAAGAACTGCCTCATCCCTAGCATCACTTTACCTCAAAGAAATCGTTCGACTCCATGGGATACCATCTAGCATTGTTAGTGACCGAGACCCCATCTTCACCAGCGAGTTTTGGCGAAGTCTACAAGAAGCAGTAGGAACGCAGTTATGCTTAAGCACAGCCTATCATCCGCAAACCGACGGCCAAACAGGGAGAGTAAACAGAGTTTTGGAAGATCTTTTAAGACTATGCGTCCTTGACTTCGGAGGGACATGGGAAGACCACCTTCCTTTGGTGGAATTTGCCTACAACAACAGCTATCAAGCAACCATCGGAATGGCGCCCTTCGAAGCTTTATATGGAAGACCGTGCCGATCGCCCACTTGTTGGTGGGAGTCCACGGATAAGCTCATACTTGGACCAGATATGATCCGAGAGACTTCAGAGAAAGTAGACTTAATACGAAGAAGGATGAAGACGGCCCAAGACAGACAAAAGTCCTATGCCGACAAGAGGAGGACCGACCTTGAATTTGAGGTTGGAGACAGAGTTTTTCTCAAGGTATCACCGCTAAGGAACGTTGTTCGTTTTGGAACCACAGGAAAGCTAGCGCCAAGGTTCGTAGGGCCATTCCCTATCATCGAGAAAATTGGGAAGATGGCCTATAGATTAGAGCTACCCGAGAAGTTGGCTGGAGTCCACAACGTTTTTCACGTTTCACATCTTCGAAAATGTCTACATGAGTCAGCTGAAGTGGTAGAGCCAAATATCCTAGAAGAGGCTGAAGTGGAACGCGAAGCAACCATAAGAAAAGTTCCAACCCGCATCTTAGGAACGGAAGTGAAGAAGCTACGCAACCGCGAAGTCAAGCTCGTCAAAGTTCAGTGGAGCGACACCGAGGGAGACGCGACTTGGGAAACTGAAGCTAGAATCCGTACAGCCTACCCTTTTCTGTTCGAGGGTACATCCTTGATCTTTCTTTTTCCTTAAGTTGCGCTTTTATCTATCTTTTTAGGTATATTTCCTCGACCTTATCTTTTAGGTAGAATCTCTTTGGATGGAAACATGTAGTTGAAACATGTTATGTATGATGGTTGCAAGTGGTTGCAAGTGATTGCTAGTGGTTGCTCGTGGTTGCATATACACACACAATCTAGGTTTTAGATCGGCTCAGTCACTTCATATTGCATATGCATATATGTTTGTATTCGTATGTGGTTGAACTTTAATGTGTTGACATGTGGATGTTGCATTTGTATTGAATGATTGTGCACTCATGTAGAATCAAGAATAGGAAAATTTGCATACATAATGGATTCATGGCACTTACATAATTTGCATTAAGGAGGTCAACTGAATCAGTAGACCGCCTGATTTTGCATTAGATAAGTACATGTATACACACACACTTCGCATATGATCATGAAGCATTAGAAGTCTTTTAAGGACAATGGATGCTCGTGTTTGATGGATGAGTAGATGGATGATTGGATGTTAGGATATACATTCCTCCTAACTTGAAGATTTCGGGGATGAAATCCTTTTAAGTGGGGGAGAATGTAACACCCCGAGAATTCTATAATTGTGAAATTAACAAATTAAAGTATAATTAATCTGAAATCAAATAACTAAGGGAAACGGGATACGCCATTGCGTTCGTCTCGGAAAAATACGCGAAATAGAGTCCGAGTTTTCGAAAAACGGAGTCCGTATGAAGAAGATATGGCCTTCGGAAGTTTTGAATTAATTTTAAAATTCAAACAGAATAAAATAATTAAAAGTGGGGCCCAATGGGCCAGGGCGGATAAACGCCCGCCTAGGCCACCCAGGTCGACTGGGCTGTCGACCTGGGCTACCCATGTCGACAGGGCTGTCGACAGCCCTGTCGACAGGGGTATCGACCTGGTCGAGCCCAGTCAACCTGGCTGGCCAGGTCTGTGTTCCTCCAATTTTCTGTGGTCTGCTTTGTCATTAGGGCTAGGTGGCGGGTTTTAATTGGTCTCTCTATCTAATGAATGGCTACGATCTAACCTAGCAACATCAAGGGTCCTAATCAGTTCCTAACCTCTATATAAACAACCCTAGACTAAACCCTAATCTATTCATTCAAAATTAAGAACATAGCCGCCATGTTGCTGAGGAACGACTAGAGGTAGCCGCCAATTAGAGAGAGGATTAGGAGGAAAATTCTAAAGCTTAAAGAGACCTAAATCAAATCAATTCAACAAAGGAATCAATCTCTTAATTAGAGAATTCGCCGCAACCATTGTAAGTAGAGTATTACTTTGGTATGAATAAACAATTGTGTTGGTTTGTATGATTGAATTGTGGCAATAAAGTTATTCATATTTGTGCGTTCTTATCAATTTGAAATATTATATACGTTTGGATATTCTTGAATTATGTTATTCATGTTATAAAGAACTACATCCGGTAGTTCTATGCAAGTATACGTTTGGAATATTTCGCAAATTGTGTAATCCATGTGGAAGCTACATGTATGTAGTTGATTTAATTTTATGCAAGTTTGGGGTTTTGCTTCTATGCCACCATGATGTATATTTTTGTGCATAAATCATTTTGTAAGTAATTGGAATAAGTTTGGTTATTATAATCCATAGGAAATTATGTTGAGAATTTGGCATCATGTATTAAGCCATGCTTTTGTACTAGAAAACCTATTTGCAAACTTATGAATATGGCTAGGCTATGAATGATATTTGGCATAATTGAAATCCATAATTAAGTCTATCTTGTTTATAAGAATTATATGATGACATATGTGGTACATGGCTAGGTTAGGTTCATGCTAGAAGTATTTATGCCATGCTTATGTTTGACATTATGCTATGTTCATGCTAGAAGTACTCATGCCATGCTTATGTTTGACATTATGCCATACTTATGCTAGAAATATTTATGCCATGCTTATGTTTGACATTATCCCTAAATAAGAATATAGGTTCATGTTGTAGTTAAACCTATGCAAGTTCACATGCTTTGATTCATGTCACCTATGTTACCACTATGCAAGTACACCAGTTTCTATTATGTATTTCCAACGTCATATGCAAGTTCATGCGCTCACCTTCCCCTCCTTGTGTATGTAATCACGCTTTAAGCCTCCCCTTTTCGCATGGCTAAATTGGGCTTTAAAAGGCTAAGCCCAATATAGATAAACGGACGTGTAAAACGGGGGAAAATAACGTTGGGTTAAAATTAATTAATGAATGAAAATATAAAATAGAAGGGCCCAAGTTCAAGTATGGTTTGGGCCCATGATTGGTGTAACCTTTACACCATTTACTTAATAATGGGCCGCAAATATTTACATATAAGAAATAAAGAGGAATGACAAGATATGTAAATGTAGAACATACGATGTGTTTAACCCGAGGTTGGATTGAGTTGTGATGTAAACCTGCCCGGAACCGCCCGGCTGTCCAGTAGTCACAACAATACCTATCCAATGTGGGAGGTTAAACATGGAGCCCAGCAAGGACCCGAGGTTAGACTGAGTTGTGGCGTAAGACTGCCCGGAACCAACCGGCAACAGGCAGCCACAACAATACCTGTCTAATGTGAGAGGTTAGGGCCTTAATAAGACAATTAAGGCTGAGTCAGGATTGTTAGACTTAATCAAAATGGAACATGCTAAACAAAACGGACTGGTGGGGTTAGGTTAGGAAACACTTAACCAACTTAGCATGTTGGCTAGAGATAGAAAACCTAGTAACGGGGGACCCTTTTCAGCAGTAACCCTAAAAGGTGTATCAGGATACCCTGAAACTAGGCAGGGTGGGGCACGATTACTGGGCTGATTGTAAGAGGTCAAAGCGACGGCGGTGGTGTAGCAGTGTAGGTTCTAACGGAGTGCGGGCGTGCACACACTCCGGCGCAGAAAAATAAGGCACTGGGCACCAGTAGCATACCTGTGCATTCTAAGGTTGTGTCGGGCCGCCACCACGGGACTTGATACACCCCATGGTGGGACCAGCATGGGTAACTACAGACATCGGGGGCCGTAAGACACATGCAACTATGCGAATAGGAGCCGATCATCGTAGAATGGATCACATCACCCTGATTATGGGGTGCCAGTTGGAAACTAGTTTATATGGGTTCAGAGATTTACATGGGGTACGATAGTATATTCGACCCTAGACAACTTAACCAAGTTTATAGTGCATGCCCACTTCTTGTTTATACTTATCATACCCAGTTCTTTATTCATAGACAAAATAGTACTAGACTTACTCAGGCTTTATGTCTGACTCTACTTTTCTTTCGTCTTCTTTCTTCCGTTTCCCCCCCCCCCAGGTACTCAGGGAGGGAACACAGCAGCTTGACCAACCTCAACATCCAGCTTGAAGAAGAGAAATGTATTGCTTGGACTTTCTTGTTTTGAACTATGGCTTTGGACAATCCACTATGGGGCTTTTGCAGATTATCTATGTTTTATTTATGCTTCTTTAAACAATGTACTCAAGACAGATTATGAAAGTGTTATGTTATGGTTTTGAAAAGAATGTTGTTGTAACACGTGTTTGGCTTTATGAAATAAAGTTTGTTGTTCTTCCGCTGTTTACAAATATGTGTTCTTATATCTGTCTTGTATATCTGTGACTTGTACTTATAAACCTCCACCAAAATTAGGGCATTCCCTTTGAGAGTGACCCTAACGGAGGTGGGGTGTTTCAGGTGGGGTAGTTCTTCTTGTGTACTCTCAAATGTCTACCATCGTAACAAACTACCCCCCCTCCTGAACTGCAATTACTTTCGCGGGATCTACTGTTATCCCATCCTTAGAGACCATATGCCCTAGAAATCCCACTTCCTTTCTCCAAAAATGACATTTGGAGAATTTTGCCTTTAGCTAATGCGCTCAGAGAGTTTTCAAAACCTCCCTTAAATGTCGGGCATGCTCTTCCTCGCTCTTTGAGAAAATCAAGATGTCATCGACAAAGACCACAACGAACTTATTTAGAAATTCCCGAAACACTCTACTCATCAGACCCACATAATAGGCAGGTGCATTCGTCAAACCAAAAGGCATGGCGAGCCACTTGAAGAAACCATCTGGAGTTCTAAAGGCGGTCTTGTCTATATTGTTCTCGTTCACTCTCAACTGATGAAACCCCGTGGCCAACTCTAACTGGGAGAAAACAGATGCACCAATAAGCTGGTCAAACAGATCATCTATCCTTGGAAGTGAGTGCCTATTTTTCTTAATGAGCTTATTCAACTCCCTATAATCCACACATAAGCGAAGTGAACCATCCGCCTTAGTTGCAAAGACCACCGGAGCACCCCATTCAGATATACTTCGCCTAATAAATCCTTTCTTAAGTAGCTCCTCTACTTTCTTGCTGAGCTACCTCCTTTCTCTTAGAGCCATATGGTGCACGGGTAATGCAATTGGCTTTGCATTGTCCACCAAGTATATACGAAAATCAATCCCACGCCTCGTAGGTAAGCCTCGAATCTCCTAAAAAAATCAGGATACTCACAGACTACTGGTACAGATCGTAGATCATCGATAGATGCATCAAGAGACTCTAGGAAACTAAGCATGACAGACCCTTTAGGGTCACAAGAAATCTCGAGGGTCCTCCCATGGAAAGTGAAAAGTCTAACGACCCTCCTCTCACAATCTAGAATGGCACCATACAAGGCTAGCCAATCCATCCCTGGAATCAACCCATAGCCCATGAAACCAAGCACATATGCATTGTATTCAAACTCAACATCCAACATAGATATTCTCAAACCCCGACAAATCATTTGTACCCTCAATGGCGTTTGAGAAAACAACGGGATCCAAAACCATACTAGTACTAAGGGCCAGAGACTCAACCACAGAATCAGATATAAAAGAATGTGAAGCGCCGAAATCAAAAAGAGTTCTAACAGGATGATTGGAAAGAGAAATCGAACCATCAACAGAAACTTTCCTACCCCTATCTGGTACACCGGCCACGAGAGCATGCATCTGCCCTCTAGAAGATCATACCCTTTGGCCCTGTCCTTGCTTCTTCGGGCACTCCCTAGTGTAGTGTCCGACTTTGCCACAATTGAAACAGGCATTATTCCATCTTCTGCATTACTTAGACAAATAACCAAAGTGCTCATGACATTTCTTCTTATCTCAGGCTTTGTCTTTCTTTCCGCCCTTCTTTTGTTGCTGTTCTTTCTTGTGCCACCCCTTTTGTCATCCTTGGGTTGTGCTTCTCTGCCCTAAATGTTAACAAGTCTCTCGAAAGTTGCCTCCATCGCATGGAAATCCGCTCGAGAGAAAATTAGCCGCAGGTGAAACTACCGTGGCTACAGATGGAGGTTAGGCACTTCCTTTCCCTTCGACATGTGTCGTAGTTTTAACATGCCTATGGAACCATGGCGCAATAGGGACACTCTTCGGGAAGAATCAGTTTCCCAGACATGTTGAAAAGAAAAGGAAAAGGGATTCAAGTGGAGAATCGAGAGATATTTTATATGGCTTTAGGGAATATATTTTTTTAATAAAAAAAATGACTTTTCTTTTGAAAATGCTTTCTTTTAAAACCTTTTTGAAAATAATTTTCAAAAACTTTTATCCGATCTGGTAACCTTCAGCTCTGATACCAATTGTGACACCCAACATCCGTTAATGTCACTCTTTATCAGAATGTATTAAGTTTCGTGAAGTGTTATAGGTAAAAAGAAAAAGAAACATTACAAGAAAGATATAATATAACAGCAGAATTTGAAACTTTATTTTACAGAAAACATCGTGGTTCAAAAAATAATTACATCATAAGTCTGAAATACAAAAAACCCATTATATCAACTTAAAACTTGTCTTGTACTAAAATCATCAGATTACAGTAAAAAAAGAATCATATTTCCCCATAAATATAGCCATATCAGAGAAAATAGGAAATCAAAGCGGTACATCTAAGCAGCTCCAAGCTGAATGAAAGAGAGAATCCAAATCAAGCCTGAGTATTCCCACCCTGAGAATCGGGGGGAACGGAAGAGAGAGAAGAGGAAACAAAATGGGTCAAACATAAAGTCTGGCAAGTCCAGTTATTTTTAGCATATAAAAAAGTAAAAGCATCATGATAGGCATATAAACTGGATGAGAGAGATAACAGCATCATAAGACAGGTATAATAAACTGAGCAAGATAAACAAAATAAATAGAACAGAATAGGATACGCTTCTCTAATACTTTTCTCTGCACCAATATTAGTATAACAGAAACAAGATGATCCCAAAAAAAATCTAATGGTAGTTTTAGATGTACTCTAGTAGCGGGTTTTACCCCAAATTGAGTCAATGGGTACCTAAATAGAAATAATGGGTGTTAACCCAAACAGAAATACAGGTACCCCATAGAAACAGATAGGACTAGGTATAACCTAATTACTACCCCCAATCAATCGGCTCCCTATCCCGCAAATACCCTGTGTCGGCCCTATAGTAGGGTGTATTACTTCCTAAAGTGGCAACCTAAAAAAGGACACAGACCTATTTATTGGTGCTACAGTGACTTATTTTCCTAGAGCAAGCCGTACTCATGCACGCACATGAGTCCGTTGGAACGCGCCAGTACACACCTCTTCCCAAATGAACCTCTTACTATCATCTCAGTAAGCATGCCCTGACCCCTATCTGACCATTTCCATTCTTAAACAATTATTCATGCTCATCGTAGGTTTTCAATTATAGTACTCAATTTCAACAGATTAAACAGGCTTCACAGATTCGTTATAGTTCCATTAGCATGTTTCACCTAATTTTAAATCAAGCCTACAGATTTATATGTCCCAAACCACAAGTCATAATTACAGTACAAATCATGGTTTAATTTTTAGTCCAATTTCACAATATAGTTTATGCCCCCAAATTACAATCGTGATTCAAAGTACAAGTTATGCCCCTAAATTACCATTTCCAATCATTCTTAATTTAACCCAATTTCATTTGTACGCACATTTCAGTGATATCAGCCTAGGCTCGAAGGTAGCTTGGCTATAAAAATAAAAAGGGAATGAGAGAGAGAGAAGAACATAATAGGCATAAAACCAAAAATAACAGAAATTGGCATATGCTAGCAGAAATAGGCATATAAGAATAGATCTGATGAACAAAAATAGGCATATAAGAACAGATCCGATGAACATGTAATAACAGGACTAGTTAGGCATAAGTTTAGATTCAGATTTATAAACATATCAGGATTACTTGTTAAATGTTTATATCTAAAAATAACATGAACTCACTGTGATTGGATCTAAAGAACAGAGAACAATAGGCTGAAGCTGTAAAAGGAATTCTTGTATGTGTATAGGTTGTTGTTGAAGAAAATAGGCTAACTCAATTAAGCCGGGGCAGCATCTCATTGTCTCCATTGTTTTAATGTGTAAAAACAATAGAAATGAGGTCCTATTTATAGCCTAAAAGCCAACGAACCAATCTACAAACAAGTCCACGTTTATAAACTGAATTCTGCCCAGATCTGTTTGGGGGTCCGCCACCCTTTTGGGTGTCGACCCCAAGGTCGACCACAAACACCTTGGGTCGACCCTGGGTCAGTTCCGGTTTTTGGCCTTCCCACTTTTTTGTTTTAAAATTTTTGATTTTTGAATCTTTAGTTTTTTTGTATATATATAATTCTCTTATGCGTATACAAACTTCTAGGCTTAATATCTTCTTCATACGATGTCCGTTTCACGCAAACTCGGAGTCTATCTTAAGAAGAATTTCGAGACGAACGCAATGGCGCAGTCCGTTTTACTTAGTTCCCAATATTTTATTAAGTATTCTTTAATTTATTATTCTAGTGTTCTTTAAAAATTATGGGTTGTTACATTTTTCCCTACTTAAAAGTATTTCATCCCCGAAGTCTCTAAGTTAAGAAGAATGTATATCCTAACATCCATCTACTCATTCACCAATCACCGGCATCCATTGTCCTTAAAAGATTGCTAATGCTTATATGAACAAATGCAAAGGTGTGTGTATATGTTCCTATACTAATGTGAAAGATCAGGCGGTCTACTGATTCAGTTGACCTCCTTAATGCAATTTATGTTCATGTCATGTATCTAACATGTATGCAAATAATCTTACAATAACGTGTAAGTTCTATGTTTGTGCAAAATCATCCATCCAAATGCAACATTTACATGATGATACACCCACTTTCATTCATTAAAAGAAGAAAAAAATGCACACACATCCATATGCAGTATGAGAGTCATTGAGCCGATTTAGTGCCTAATGTGTGTGTTTGTACGCATCCACAGGAAACCACTAGCAAACACTTGCATCCATCAAACATAACATGTCTCAGACACATGTTTACATCCATGGGTCCCTACTTAAAGGTAGAAAATTCGATCGATAGGATATACTTAAACGATAGAAACAAGTACGAATGAAAGCTTTGGAAAAAGAAGTTAAGAACATAACTTTGAAAAGAAAAGGGTACGAAGCGCGAATCTTGTCTTCAGTCTCCCAAGTTATGTTCTTGGGGTCTTCTCCCCATTGATTTTTCATCAAATTGACCTATCGATTGCGTAGCTTCTTAACCTTTGATCTGAGAATACGGGTAGTAACTCGTATAACTGTCGACTCCCGTTCCACCTCCACTTCCTCAAACGTACTCGGCTCAACTACTTCTGTTGTATCGTGCAAACATTTTCGCAAATGAACATCCACTAATCTCTCTGGTAGCTTTACCCCATAAGCCATTTGACCTATTCTTTCCATTATGGGAAATGGTCCTACAAAACTTGGCACCAGTTTCCCTGCAGATCCAAAGCAAACCACATTCCTCAAAGGAGATACTTTGATGAAAACCATGTATCCCACCTAAAACTCAACATCGGTCCTTCCCTTATCTGCGTATGACTTCTCTGTCCTAAGTTGTCTTCATGCACCTGCGGATAAGATCCATCATTTTATGAAGTTTCTCTAATCGTCTCAGGTTCAAGTAGAAGCCTATCTCTGCTGTTTCAATTTGAGATCCTTCTGCGAGAACAGATACTTGTGCGACTTATGGTCCATTTATAACTCGGACCTTTCTTCAAGCAGATACTGCCACTAAGCCTTAAGCATGAATACTATAGCAACTAATTCCACAACATGGGTAGGGTAGTTCTTCTTGTGTACTCTCAAATGTCTACCATCGTAACATACTACCCTTCCCTCCTGAACTCCAATTACGTTCGCGGGATCTACTGTTATCCCATCACATGCCCTAGAAATCTCACTTCCTTTCTCTAAAAATGACATTTGGAGAATTTAGCCTTTAGCTTATGCGCTCGAAGAGTTTTCAAAACCTCCCTTAAATGTCAGGCATGCTCTTCCTCGCACTTCGAGAAAATCAAGATGTCATTGACAAAGACCACAACGAACTTATTTAGAAACTCTCTAAACACTCTACTCATCAGAACCCACAAAATAGGCGGGTGCATTCGTCAACCTAAAAGGAATAACGAGCCACTCGAAGAAACCATCAGGAGTTCTAAAGGCAGTCTTGTCTATACTATTCTCGTCCACCTTCAACTGATGAAACCCCATGGCCAACTCTAACTGGGAGAAAACAGATGCACCAATAAGTTGGTCAAACAGATCATCTATCCTCGGAAGTGGGTGCCTATTTTTCTTTGTGAGCTTAGTCAACTCCGTATAATCCACACATAAGCGAAGCGAACCATCCGCCTTAGTTGCGAAGACCACCGAAGCACCCCATTCGGATATGCTTCACCTAATAAATCCTTTCTCAAGTAGCTCCCCTACTTGCTTGCTGAGCTACCTCCTTTCCCTCGGAGCCATATGGTGCACAGGTAATGCAGCTGGCTTTGCATTGTCCACCAAGTATATACGAAAATTAATTCCACGCCTCAGAGGTAAGCCCCGAACCTCCTAAAAAACATCAGGATACTCATAGACTACTGGTACAGATCGTAGAACAGCGACTCTAGAAAACTAGGCATGACAGACCCTTTAGGGTCACAAGAAATCTCGAGGGTCCTCCCATGGCAAGTGAAAAGTCTAACGACCCTCCTCTCACAATCCAGAATGACACCATACAAGGCTAGCCAATCCATCCCTAGAATCAACCCATAGCCCATAAAACCAAGCAAATATGCGTCGTATTCAAACTCGACGTCCAACACAGATATTCTTAAACCCCGACAAATCATAGACAAAGGAGTCGTACCCCCAATGGGGCTTGAGACAACAACGGGATCCAAAAACATACTAGTACTAAGGTGCAGAGACTTAACCACAGAATCAGATACAAAAGAATGTGAACCGCCGAAATCAAAAGGAGTTCTAACCGGATGATTGGAAAGAGAAATCGTACCTTCAACAGAAACTTTCCTACCCCTATCTGGTACACCGGCCACGAGAGCATGCATCTGCCCTCCAGAAGATCCTTCCCTTTGGCCATGTCCTTGCTTCTTCGGGCACTCCCTAGTGTAGTGTCTGACTTTGCCACAGTTGAAACAAGCTTTATTCCTTCTTCGACATTGCTTGGCCAAATAACCAAAGTGCTCATGACATATCTTCTTATTTCGGACTTTGTCGTTCTTTCCGCCCTTCTTTTGTTGTTGTTGTTCTTTCTTGTGCCACCCCTTTTCTCATCCTTAGGTTGTGATCCACAGCCCTAACTCCCTTATTCTCCTCTTCACCATCCTCGTGTAACATGTTAACAAGTCTCTCGAAAGCTGCCTTCATCGCACGGAAATCCTTACTGAGCTCGAGAGAAAATTAGCCGCAGGTGAAACTACCGTGGCTACAGATGGAGGTTAGGCACTTCTTTGCCCTTCGACATGTGTCATAGTTTTAACATGCCTGCGGAACCATGCCGTAATGGGGACACCCTTCGTGAAGAATCAGTTCCCCAGACATGTTGAAAAGAAAAGGAAAAACGGATTCAAGCGGAGAATCGAGAGATATTTTATATGGTTTGGGGAATATGTTTTTGTTTATAAAAAAACAGACTTTTCTTTTGAAAATGCTTTCTTTTAAAACCTTTTTGAAAATAATTTTCAAAAACTTTTATTTGATTTGGTAACCTTCAGCTCTGGTACCAAATGTGACACCCCACGTCCGTTAATGTCACTCTTTATTAGAATGCATTAAGTTTTGTGAAGCGTTATAGGTAAACAAAAACAGAAATATTACATAACAGATATAAAATAATAGCGGAATTTGAAACTTTATTTAACAGAAAACATCGTGGTCCAAAACATAGTTACGTCATAAGTCTAAAATACAGAAAACCCATTACATCAACTTAAAACTTCTGTCTTGTACTAAAATCATCAGAGTACAATAATAAAAGAAGCATAGTTCCCCATAAATATAGCCTATCAGAGAAGATAGGAAATCAAAGTGGTACATCTAAGAAGCTTCAAGCTGAAGAAAGAGAGAATCCAAATCAAGCCTGAGTATTCTCACCCTGAGAACCTGAGGGGGGAAACGGAAGAGAGAGAAGAGGAAACAAAATGGGTTAGACATAAAGTCTGTCGAGTCCAGTTACTTTTAGCATATAAATAAGTAAAAGCATCATGACAGATATATAAACTGGATGAGAGAGATAACAACATCATACGACAGGTATTACAGACTAAGCAAGATAAGAAGAATAAACAGAACATAATAGGTTACGCTTCTCTTATACTTTTCTCTGCACTAATACTAGTATAAAAGAAATAAGATGATCCTAACAAAAATATAATGGTAGTTTTAGGTGTACTCTAGTAGCAAGTTTTACCCCAAACAGAATTAACCGGTACCTAAACAGAAATAACGGGTGTTAATCCAAACAGAAATATAAGTACCCCACGGAAACAGACAGGACTAGATATACCCAAATTACTACCCCTCCCCCAATCGATCGGCTCCCTATCCCGTAAATACCCTGTGTCGGCCACACAATAGGGTGTATTACTTCCTAAAGTGGCAACCTACAGAAGGACATAGACCTATTTACTAGTGCTATAGTGGCTTATTTTCCCAGAGCAAGTCGTACTCATGCACGCACATGAGTCCATTGGAACGGGCCAGTACACACCTCCCCCCAGATGAACCTCTTACTATCAGCTCAGTAAGCATGAAACGACCCGAAC
Source organism: Allium sativum (assembly GCA_030737875.1). Lineage (NCBI taxonomy): Eukaryota > Viridiplantae > Streptophyta > Magnoliopsida > Asparagales > Amaryllidaceae > Allium > Allium sativum. The sequence continues at coordinate 557,701,222 of CM060919.1, read as the reverse complement.
CTCCCCGTGAAGGAAAGCCCGGATTGAATTGAGAACATGATGAATCAGAACACAGACAGAAGAACATTTCCTTGCTTATTATAACAATTTACATCAGAGTACAAGAATATACAGAGTATGAACAAATATTATACATTCGATAAATATCAGAGATTAAAATACATTACATAGCAGCGGAAAATAATACAAAACACAACTGAAAAGAATATATGGATACAGAGCTTTCCGAATATCATTCCAGTTGTAAACCAAGATCCTGTGAATATAAATCTGCAAAACCCAAAACTACAAGCTGCCCGTGTGGAAATAGGGGCACCCAGAGTTTAGGTTAAAACCATAAACTCCGGGTTAGTCATGTTACTGGTGTGAGAAGTAAAACAGTTATTAATCTTTATTTTAAAGTTTGGTAAATCAAGGGACCACGCCGTATAACACAGAAAGAGTTTCCTCCCAAGAATACCAGTGCGTAAAACAACAGCGCACTGCTAAATAAAGAACAGTGAAGCTATTGTAAGACTCGGGTCCCATCACACAATGCAACGCAAGCTGGAGGATAGAGTTTTTACCTTATAATAGCTAAGAATGCTTGGTACGTAAAATTTCATGTTTTATTATTACTATAATTGTATAGTGTCAAAACAATTTCAATCATAAGTATCAATCATAGACGGCATAAGTGCCCCATACCACTATGTCGCCATATATAGGTTTACAATCAAAACCGCAAAATGTCGTATTGGAAGTTGGATTTCCATCTGTGAACTAAGGCAAGGGATCGTCCTTACACTTCGAGACAATCTAGCCCATGTCTCAGGACCCAGACACAGGTGGGCCCTTGGATCGTCAGGGTCGGTCCACTCGATGTGGATTAAAATGCCTGAACACTACGTTTCCCCTCCCTATGAGGCATAAACTGCTCATATCCCGACCAAATTATCGGCCCCGGAATGACCACTATAAACGAGGTGCCTTGCAATCCATCATCCACATAAGTAAAATGTTAGGGCTAGTAAAACGCTGACACCACTCCTTGCTAGAAGGAAACGCATGCCCTCCCTGATGTCCTCTCCCGTTTCTGGTTCACACCGGAGTGTGAGGCTCGCGAATTAACGCTACACAAAGCTACGGTATATTAAAGTTGTGCTTTGATCATTAACCACAAGACTCTGCTTTTCAACAAAAGCCTTGATCATTTGCATCTCAGCATGCCATACAGGCAATTAATGTTATGCAACCGATGTCTATCAATCACACAGAATGAAATCCGATGTCAGACACACATCCATTTACAAGTTCATTTTGGGTCTGAACGAAACCGGAGGCACCTTATTCCTCCCCCATATGTCCAATACAGGGGAGAGGCCCTCGCATATCCATCGATCTCCAAGTACGTCTGGACGATCACCACGTATTACCTTGTCTTGGGTGTACGGCCCAAATCAAGACATTGGTAATCACCCAAACGATGTGAAGACCTCTAGTATTCAACCGTCGTCTTCATCCTCTACATATCATCGAATCAGTTATTCAGAATGGGATAAACCCGGACTTTTTGAATAACTCACGTATATAATAAACAAGTGCTATAAAAACACAACATACGCCTCATTCCAATCCAGAATATTCCTTTATTCAATATTCTTATACTTTGGGAAAGGTTCCCATTAATTTTATCAAAGATAAATTCCTTAAATTTATTATTTAATCTTCCTTTGGATATCATTTCAATCTAATTAAAGATGCATTAAAACTCCACTTAGTTTTAATCTTCCCAAAAATCAATATTAACGATTGTTTAACATAGGAAACCATATCCTGTCTTTAACTGGGTAAAAGAACCAATGTCATTTAAAACACGGTTCACGATAAACCCAAAATCACATTCCATTCCATCAGCCTTTAACCGTAAATTAGCAAGTGAACAATTCCCTAAGTATTAACCCCGAAGGCCGAAACCAACATCAGATCAATACCCAGGAAACCATTCAACTTAACTAATCTCCAGTTAGTTTTTGATTTTCTTAACTCCATTGGGTCTAAGAATAGTATTACTAAAGATACCATTCACGACAACCCAGATCACATTCCATTAATTATGGAAACTTCACGGAAAAACAAATCAATATATAATCAATATCAATTTCCATATTCGACAATAATATAAATGGAATAACGGCAACGCCTCTTAAATTCTATATGTATTAACAGTCTTCCTCCACAGAAGTTCACTTCGATTATTATCAAATCGAATTCCATTCAATTCCAATTTAATATATTAAATTCGAAAACGTTATCTTGGAAAATTCCTGTTAAATCTAAATAAAAATATTTATAAATTCCCAAATCACATTTCACTGTAAATCGGGTTAAAGAACGAATGTCGTTAAAAACACAGTTGACAATAAACCCAATTCACATTAGCCTCTAACCGTAAATTCGTAAGAGAACAATCCCCTAAGTGTTAACTGAAACACCCCACCTCTTTTAGGGTCACTCTCAAAGGGAATGCCCTAATTTTGGTGGAGGTTTATAAGTATAAGTCACAGATATACAAGACAGATATAAGAACACATATTTGTAAACAGCGGAAAAACAACAACTCTTATTTCATAAAAGCAAATACGTGCTACATCAACATCACCATAATTGTCTTACATCTTTTCCAAAAATATAACATAACACTTCCATAATCTGTCTTGATTACATTATTTAAAGAAGCATAAATAAAACATAGATAAACTGCGAAAGCCCCATAGTGGTTGTCCAAAAGCCATAGTTCAAAACGAAAAGGTCCAAGCAATACATTTCTCCTCTTCAAGCTGGATGTTAAGGCTGGTCAAGCTGCAGTGTTTCCTCCCTGTGGACCTGGGGGGGGGGAAACGGAAGAAAAGAAGACGAAAGAAAAGTAGAGTCAGACATAAAGCCTGAGTAAGTTTAGGACTATTCTGTCTATGAATAAAGAACTGGGTATGATAAGTATAAACAAGAAGTGGGAAAGCACTATAACTTAGTTAAGTTGTCTAGGGTCGAATATACTATCGTACCCCATGTTAATCTCTGAACCTATATAAACTAGTTCCCAACAGGCACCCCATAATCAGGGTGAAGTGATCCATTCTATGATGACCGGCTCCTACTCGCATAGTTACATGTGTCTTACGGCCCCCGATGTTGTAGTTACCTATGCTGGTCCCACCATGGGGTGTATCAAGTCCCATGGTGGCAGCCCGACACAATCCTAGAATGCACAGGTATGCTACTGGTGTCCAGTGCCTTATTTTTCTGCACCGGAGTGTGTGCACGCCCGCACCCCGTTAGAACCTACACTGCTACACCACCGCCGTCGATTTGACCTCTTACAATCAGCCCAGTAATCGTGCCCTACCCTGCCTAGTTTCAGGGTATCATGATACACCTTCTAGGGTTACTGCTGAAAAGGGTCCCCCGTTACTAGGTTTTCTATCTCTAGCCAACATGCTAAGTTGGTTAAGTGTTTTCTAACCTAACCCCCACCAGTCCGTTTAGTTTAGCATGTTCCACTTTGATTAAGTCTTTAGTTCACTTAATCCTAACAATCCTGACTCGGCCTTAATTGTCTTACTAAAGCCTTGACCTCTCACATTAGACAGGTATTGTTGTGGCTTCCTGTTGCCGGTTGGTTCCGGGCAGTCTTACGCCACAACTCAGTCTAACCTCGGGTCCTTATTGGGCTCCATGTTTAACCTCCCACATTGGATAGGTATTGTTGTGACTACTGGACAGCCGGGCGGTTCCGGGCAGGTTTACATCACAACTCAATCCAACCTCGGGTTAAACACATCGTATGTTCTACATTTACATATTTTGTCTTTCTTCTTTATTTTCTTATATGTAAATATTTGCGGCCCATTATTAAGTTAATGGTGTAAAGGTTACACCAATCATGGGCCCAACCCATACTTGAATTTGGGCCCTTCTACTTTATATTTTCATTTATTAATAAATTTAACCCAACGTTATTTTCCCCCGTTTAACACGTCCGTTTATTATATATATGTTGGGCTTAGCCTTTTTAAGCCCAACTTAGCCATGAGAAAAAAGGGGAGGCTTAAAGCGTGATTACATACACAAAAAGGGGAATGTGAACGCATGAACTTGCAACGTGACGTTGGGACTACAAAATAGAAACTGGTGTACTTGCATAGTGGTAACATATACTTTGGTCATAAAGCATAAGTGACATGAATCAAACCATGTAAACTTGTAGTTAAGTTAAGAATATCACTATTGACACATAGGCTTAACTACAACATAAACCTATATTTTTATTCAGGCATAATGTCAAACATAAACAAATCATGTTCATAAGATTACTACATGTTTACAAAGGTGCTTACTTTTGTTACTAACACAAAAGTATAGTTCAACTTAATCATGATTTTAAATCTATTCACATAACCATGGCATAAATATTTCTAACATGAAATCATGATTTTTACTTTAGTCATGCAAACTTGCAAAAGGGATTTTTGAATCTAACCTAGCTATGTACCACATATGTCATCATATAATTCTTGTTAACAATATAGACCTAACATGGATTTCAATTATGCAAAATATCAATCATAGCCTAGTCATATTTGCAAATAGGTTTTCTAGTACAAAAGCATGGCTTAATACATAGATCATGTGCCCAAAATTTCAACATAGTTTCATATGAACTATAATAACCCAAATTTGTTCCAATTACGTACAAAATGATTTTTGTACAAAAATATACATTATGATGGCATAGTAGCAAAACCTCAAACTTGCATGAATTCAATTAAACAACTATATACATGTAGTTTCAACATGAATTACATATTTTGAGAATATCCAAACGTATACTTGCATAAAACTACCGCAAACATGTAGTTTTTATAATGAATAACATATTTTGCGAATATCCAATCGCTATACAATATTCCAAATCGATAAGAATCATAGTAACGCACAAATATGAATTATTTATCACCACAATCAAGTATACAAACCAACACAGTTATTTGTTCATACCAAAATAATACTCTACTTACAATTGTGTGGCGAATTCCCCAATTTAGGAATTTGGAGATGCGATTCCTTGTTGATTTGATTTGATTAAGTTGCTTTATGCTTTAGAATTTGCCTCCTAATCCTCTCTCCAATTGGTGGCTACTCTTAGTCGTTCCTCAGCAACATGATGGCCTTGTTCTTATTTTTGAATGAATAGATTAGGTTGAGTCTAGGGTCATTTTTATAGGGGTTATGAACTGATTAGGACCATCGATGTTGCTTGGATTGATCGTAGCCTTTCATTCGAAAGAGAGACCAATTAGAGCCTGCCACCTAGCCCTAATGACAAAGCAGACTTCTGAAAATCGACCAACATAGAATAGGCCAGCCAGGTTGGGCTGGGTTCGACCTGGCTCTGGACCAGGTCGACAGCCCTGTCGACCTGGCTAGACCAGGTCGACAGCCCAGTCGACCTGGGTGCATTAGGCGGGAGTTTTCCCGCCCTGGCCAATTGGGCCCGATTGTGGAATTTAAACTTGTTTTTCTGTTCGAATTTTAAACTTAATTCAGAAACTTCCGAAGGCCATATCTTCTTCATACGGACTCCGTTTTTCGAAAACTCAGACTCTATTTCGCGTATTTTTCCGAGATGAACGCAATGGCGTATCCCGTTTCCCTTAGTTCTTTGATTTGAAATTAATCATACTTAATTTGTGAATTTCACAGTTATAGAATTCGCGGGGTGTTACATTCTCCCCCACTTAAAAGGATTTCGTCCCCGAAATCTTCAAGTTAGGAGGAATGTATATCCTAACATCCAATCATCCATCTACTCATCCATCAAACACGAGCATCCATTGTCCTTAAAAGACTTCTAATGCTTCATGATCATATGCGAAGTGTGTGTGTACATGTACTTATCTAATGCAAAATCAGGCGGTCTACTGATTCAGTTGACCTCCTTAATGCGAATTATGTAAGTGCCATGAATCCATTATGTATGCAAATTTTCCTATTCATGATTCTACATGAGTGCACAATCATTCAATACAAATGCAACATCCATATGACAACACATTAGAGTTCAACCATATACGAATGCAAACATATATGCATATGCAATATGAAGTGACTGAGCCGATCTAAAACCTAGATTGTGTGTGTATATGCAACCACGAGCAACCACTAGCAATCACTTGCAACCACTTGCAACCATCATCCATAACATGTTTCAATTACATGTTTCCATCCAAAGGGTTTCTACCTAAAAGATAAGGTCGAGGAAATATACCTAAAAAGATAGATAAAAGCGCAACTTAAGGAAAAGGAAAGATCAAGGATGTACCCTCGAACAGAAAAGGGTAGGCAGTGCGTATTCTAGCTTCAGTTTCCCAAGTCGCGTCTCCCTCGGCGTCGCTCCACTGAACTTTGACGAGCTTGACTTCACGGTTGCGTAGCTTCTTCACTTCCGTTCCTAATATGCGGGTTGGAACTTTTCTTATGGTTGCTTCGCGTTCCACTTCGGCCTCTTCGAGGATATTTGGCTCTATCACCTCAGCTGACTCATGTAGACATTTTCGGAGATGTGAAACGTGAAAAACGTTGTGGACTCCAGCCAACTTCTCGGGTAGCTCTAATCTATAGGCCATTTTCCCAATTTTCTCGATGATAGGGAATGGCCCTACGAACCTTGGTGCCAGTTTTCCTGTGGTTCCAAAACGAACAACGTTCCTTAGCGGTGATACCTTGAGAAAAACTCTGTCTCCAACCTCAAATTCAAGGTCGGTCCTTCTCTTGTCGGCATAGGACTTTTGTCTGTCTTGGGCCGTCTTCATCCTTCTTCGTATTAAGTCTACTTTCTCTGAAGTCTCTCGGATCATATCTGGTCCAAGTATGAGCTTATCAGTAGACTCCCACCAACAAGTGGGCGATCGGCACGGTCTTCCATATAAAGCTTCGAAGGGCGCCATTCCGATGGTTGCTTGATAGCCGTTGTTGTAGGCAAATTCCACCAAAGGAAGGTGGTCTTCCCATGTCCCTCCGAAGTCAAGGACGCATCGCCTTAAAAGGTCTTCCAAAACTCTGTTCACTCTCTCTGTTTGGCCGTCGGTTTGGGGATGATAGGCTGTGCTCAAGCATAACTGCGTTCCTACTGCTTCTTGCAGACTCCGCCAAAACTCACTGGTGAAGATGGGGTCTCGGTCACTAACAATGCTAGATGGTATTCCATGGAGTCGAACGATTTCCTTGAGGTAAAGTGATGCTAGGAATGAGGCAGTTCTTTTACTTTTGACAGGTAAAAAGTGGGCGCTTTTAGTAAGCCTATCCACTATTACCCAAATGCTAGTGTTGCCTCTCCTAGACCTAGGCAGCCCATCGATGAAGTCCATTGAGATGCTATCCCACTTCCACTGCGGGACCTCCAGAGGATGTAGCAGTCCGCCAGGCTTTTTCTGTTCCGCCTTAACCTGTTGGCACACCATACACTTAGAAACGAATTCTGCCACGTCCTTTTTCATGCCGTTCCAGAAGAAAGTCCTTTTTATATCTTTGTACATTTTATCTCCGCCTGGATGTATCGTCATCTTGGAGTGATGTGCTTCCTCGAGAACCTTCTTTACTAAATCTTTTGTCTGTGGGACGCATAGTCTTCCGTCTCGCCTTAGCAAACCCTTATCGTCGATGGAGTATCTGTTGAGGTGACTTGAAGTCTCACCCCTAATTAGCCAATCAATTGTTTCCACAAGCTGAGGGTCTTCGCGTTGTGCTGTCCCTACTGAATCCACTAAAGTTGGGCGCACTTCGAGAGATGCTAGCAAGCCTGGTACGAAATCGGAGGAAGGCCTAAAGTCGAAGCTGGCTATAAACTCTAGGCTTTGTCTTTCAACAAACAACGGGCTTAGGGTCAATTTCTTTCGGCTCAACGCGTCTGCCACTACGTTGCCTTTGCCCGGAGTGTAGGAGATTTCGAAATCGTACGAGGCAAGAAACTCCATCCATCTTTGTTGCCTCAAGTTAAGATCCTTCTGCGAGAAAAGATATTTCAACGATTTATGGTCAGTGTAAAGTTCGAACTTCTCACCTAGGAGATAGTGTCGCCAAGACTTGAGTGCAAAGACGATGGCGGCTAACTCAAGATCGTGGGTTGGGTAGTTCTTTTCGTGCACTTTCAACTGCCTCCCGCCATAAGCTACTACCCTTCCTTCTTGCATTAAGACGGCGCCTAGCCCTGTCCCACATGCATCCGTATAAATAGTGAACATCTTGCTCCCATCTGGCAGCGTCAAAACTGGGGCTATTGTAAGAGCCCTTTTCAGTCGTTGGAAAGCAAACTCGCAATCCAAATCCCAATTGAACACTATATTCTTCTTAGTCAATTTCGTGAGCGGAGCTGAGATTTTCGCAAAATCCCTTATAAACTTTCGATAGAAACCTGCTAGTCCTAGAAAGCTTCGAACCTCAGTTGCATTCCTTGGTGTCTTCCAATCCTGTACCGCCACTACCTTAGCAGGGTCCACTGCTAACCCTTGTTTGGATACTATGTGCCCAAGGAACCTCACCTCTTCTCTCCAAAAGTGGCATTTGGAGAATTTGGCTTTTAGTTGATGGACTCGCAAAGTTTCCATGATTGCCCTTAAGTGCTGAGCGTGTTCCTCTTCACTCTTTGAGAAGATAAGGATATCATCTACGAAGACCACTACGAATTTGTTGAGGAAATCTCTAAATACCCTACTCATCAGGTCTACGAAGTAAGCAGGTGCATTTGTCAAGCCGAAAGGCATGACAAGCCATTCAAAGAAGCCGTCTGGGGTTCTGAACGCCGTTTTATCGATGCTATCTTCAGCCACCCTTAGCTGATGAAAACCGGTTGCTAAATCGAGCTAGGAGAAAACAGACGCTCCTACAAGCTGGTCAAATAAATCGTCAATTCTAGGGAGCGGGTGCCTATTCTTTTTCGTTAGCTTGTTGAGCTTCCTATAGTCAACACATAGACGGAGTGAACCATCCGCCTTTGTAGCGAACACCACTGGAGCGCCCCATTCTGAAATGCTCCTCCTAATGAACCCCTTTTCTAGAAGCTCTTTAATCTGTTTACTGAGCTCTTTCCTTTATCGTGGAGCCATGTGTCTAACGGGCAACGCAACGGGCTTTGCATTATCTACAAGATATATGCGGAAGTCTATTTCCCGCTTCGGAGGCAAGCATTCCACCTCTTCGAAGACATCCGGATATTCCCGGACCACTCTAACTGATTGCAAATTTTCAACAGAGGCATCTAGCGATTCAAGATAACTAAGCATAACCGCATACGAGGGATTACAAGAAATTTCCAAAGTATTACCGAGCTGGGTTAGGAGCCTAACAACCCTTTTCTCACAATCAAGGATGGCCCCATTACTGGATAGCCAATCCATACCCAAAATCAAACCATAACCCGAAAAGCCCAAAACAAAGGCACTACATTGAAATTCTACACTTAGAATAGAAATTTTCAATCCCAAACAGATCATAGACAAATGAGTTGGGCCCCCAATTGGGTTTGAAACAATTAAGGGGTCCTCTACCATACTAGTTTTTAGGTGCAGAGATTCTACTAAAGCAGACGAGATAAAGGAGTGTGATGCGCCAGAATCAAATAAAGTGCGAACGGGGTGATCATAAAGATAAACTACACTTTCTACAGAAGTATTTATACCTCGCTGTTGCAGAGGTGGTGCTTCCAGCACATGAACCTGTGCCCCTGGGGTGGATCCAGCCCTCTGCCCCTGTCCTCGTTTCTTTGGGCAGTCCTTAGCCCTGTGGCCTGTCTCACCGCAAGAAAAGCACCCACCATTCTCCTTGGCCTTCTTTTTCCGGCAGTCCTTTACTAAGTGCCCCACTTTGCCACAGAAATTGCACTTCCTCTTCTCATTGTTGCCTTTCCCGCCCTTCTTAAAGTCTGTCTTCTTAGGCTGCAAACCCTCCTTCTTCCCTTGAGAGCTTTCTGCCTTTGTCTCCTTCTTGCCCTTATCCTCTTCATTCAGCAATGCCATTTGCACCAATCTTTCATACGTGGCTCCCATGGGTATATGGGTCATGGCCAAACTGTGTAATGGCTCATTCAACCCTTTGACGAAACGGAGAGCCTTCTTGTGCGGGGTGTTGACTAGGTCAAGCCCAAACCTAGCCAGCTCATCGAACTGATTCACATACTCTCTGACTGTCTTGTCCCCTTGCTTAAGAAATAAGAATTTTTCCAACTGCAAACTTATTTCCGCATCTGAGAGAAATTTAGTCTCAAACCTTGCCCTAAAGTCCTCCCATGTCTCCACTGGTCTTTCTGCATTAGTGACTTCCCACCAGTAGGAGGCCTCGCCCTTCAATAGCCACACTGCCAATTGTACTTTTTGTCTATCCTCTACCTCAAAGATGATGAATAGGTCCTCAGTTTCTTTCAGCCAATTCCTAGCTGCCACGAAGGACTCAGTTCCATGGAAATCCTTTCCTCCCGTAGCTTTAAAATCTTTACATATCTTAGCAAATGTGTTTCCCCGTGGAGGAGGTGGAGGAAAAGGTGCCGCTGCAGCTGGATGATTTCCTGCAGCTGGGGGAGGAGGAACGGTAGGACCTGGCTGAGTGGCTCTTGCTTCTAAAAACCGTCTAAACCAACCAGGTATTGGCACCCCTTCTGGCAAGTTAAGATCTTCGGACATGCTGAAACAAAAAGGATAGATTCAAAACGAAGGATAAGAGATAGTACCTATGGCTTTGGGGGGACTTTGCCTTTTTAAAATAAAATAATATTTTTTCTTTTAAAAATGCTTCTTTAAATTTCCTTTTTGAAAATAAATTTTTAGAACTTTTTATCTTATCTGGTAAACCTATGCTCTGATACCAAGTGAAACACCCCACCTCTGTTAGGGTCACTCTCAAAGGGAATGCCCTAATTTTGGTGGAGGTTTATAAGTATAAGTCACAGATATACAAGACAGATATAAGAACACATATTTGTAAACAGCGGAAAAAAAACAACTCTTATTTCATAAAAGCAAATACGTGCTACATCAACATCACCATAATTGTCTTACATCTTTTCCAAAAATATAACATAACACTTCCATAATCTGTCTTGATTACATTATTTAAAGAAGCATAAATAAAACATAGATAAACTGCGAAAGCCCCATAGTGGTTGTCCAAAAGCCATAGTTCAAAACGAAAAGGTCCAAGCAATACATTTCTCCTCTTCAAGCTGGATGTTAAGGCTGGTCAAGCTGCAGTGTTTCCTCCCTGTGGACCTGGGGGGGGGGAACGGAAGAAAAGAAGACGAAAGAAAAGTAGAGTCAGACATAAAGCCTGAGTAAGTTTAGGACTATTCTGTCTATGAATAAAGAACTGGGTATGATAAGTATAAACAAGAAGTGGGAAAGCACTATAACTTAGTTAAGTTGTCTAGGGTCGAATATACTATCGTACCCCATGTTAATCTCTGAACCCATATAAACTAGTTCCCAACAGGCACCCCATAATCAGGGTGAAGTGATCCATTCTATGATGACCGGCTCCTACTCGCATAGTTACATGTGTCTTACGGCCCCCGATGTTGTAGTTACCTATGCTGGTCCCACCATGGGGTGTATCAAGTCCCATGGTGGCGGCCCGACACAATCCTAGAATGCACAGGTATGCTACTGGTGTCCAGTGCCTTATTTTTCTGCGCCGGAGTGTGTGCACGCCCGCACCCCGTTAGAACCTACACTGCTACACCACCACCGCCGTCGATTTGACCTCTTACAATCAGCCCAGTAATCGTGCCCCACCCTGCCTAGTTTCAGGGTATCATGATACACCTTCTAGGGTTACTGCTGAAAAGGGTCCCCCGTTACTAGGTTTTCTATCTCTAGCCAACATGCTAAGTTGGTTAAGTGTTTTCTAACCTAACCCCCACCAGTCCGTTTAGTTTAGCATGTTCCACTTTGATTAAGTCTTTAGTTCACTTAATCCTAACAATCCTGACTCAGCCTTAATTGTCTTACTAAAGCCTTGACCTCTCACATTAGACAGGTATTGTTGTGGCTTCCTGTTGCCGGTTGGTTCCGGACAGTCTTACGCCACAACTCAGTCTAACCTCGGGTCCTTATTGGGCTCCATGTTTAACCTCCCACATTGGATAGGTATTGTTGTGACTACTGGACAGCCGGGCGGTTCCGGGCAGGTTTACATCACAACTCAATCCAACCTCGGGTTAAACACATCGTATGTTCTACATTTACATATTTTGTCTTTCTTCTTTATTTTCTTATATGTAAATATTTGCGGCCCATTATTAAGTTAATGGTGTAAAGGTTACACCAATCATGGGCCCAACCCATACTTGAATTTGGGCCCTTCTACTTTATATTTTCATTTATTAATAAATTTAACCCAACGTTATTTTCCCCCGTTTAACACGTCCGTTTATTATATATATGTTGGGCTTAGCCTTTTTAAGCCCAACTTAGCCATGAGAAAAAAGGGGAGGCTTAAAGCGTGATTACATACACAAAAAGGGGAATGTGAACGCATGAACTTGCAACGTGACGTTGGGACTACAAAATAGAAACTGGTGTACTTGCATAGTGGTAACATATACTTTGGTCATAAAGCATAAGTGACATGAATCAAACCATGTAAACTTGTAGTTAAGTTAAGAATATCACTATTGACACATAGGCTTAACTACAACATAAACCTATATTTTTATTCAGGCATAATGTCAAACATAAACAAATCATGTTCATAAGATTACTACATGTTTACAAAGGTGCTTACTTTTGTTACTAACACAAAAGTATAGTTCAACTTAATCATGATTTTAAATCTATTCACATAACCATGGCATAAATATTTCTAACATGAAATCATGATTTTTACTTTAGTCATGCAAACTTGCAAAAGGGATTTTTGAATCTAACCTAGCTATGTACCACATATGTCATCATATAATTCTTGTTAACAATATAGACCTAACATGGATTTCAATTATGCAAAATATCAATCATAGCCTAGTCATATTTGCAAATAGGTTTTCTAGTACAAAAGCATGGCTTAATACATAGATCATGTGCCCAAAATTTCAACATAGTTTCATATGAACTATAATAACCCAAATTTGTTCCAATTACGTACAAAATGATTTTTGTACAAAAATATACATTATGATGGCATAGTAGCAAAACCTCAAACTTGCATGAATTCAATTAAACAACTATATACATGTAGTTTCAATATGAATTACATATTTTGAGAATATCCAAACGTATACTTGCATAAAACTACCGCAAACATGTAGTTTTTATAATGAATAACATATTTTGCGAATATCCAATCGCTATACAATATTCCAAATCGATAAGAATCATAGTAACGCACAAATATGAATTATTTATCACCACAATCAAGTATACAAACCAACACAGTTATTTGTTCATACCAAAATAATACTCTACTTACAATTGTGTGGCGAATTCCCCAATTTAGGAATTTGGAGATGCGATTCCTTGTTGATTTGATTTGATTAAGTTGCTTTATGCTTTAGAATTTGCCTCCTAATCCTCTCTCCAATTGGTGGCTACTCTTAGTCGTTCCTCAGCAACATGATGGCCTTGTTCTTATTTTTGAATGAATAGATTAGGTTGAGTCTCGGGTCATTTTTATAGGGGTTATGAACTGATTAGGACCATCGATGTTGCTTGGATTGATCGTAGCCTTTCATTCGAAAGAGAGACCAATTAGAGCCTTCCACCTAGCCCTAATGACAAAGCAGACTTCTGAAAATCGACCAACATAGAATAGGCCAGCCAGGTTGGGCTGGGTTCGACCTGGCTCTGGACCAGGTCGACAGCCCTGTCGACAGCCCTGTCGACCTGGCTAGACCAGGTCGACAGCCCAGTCGACCTGGGTGCATTAGGCGGGAGTTTTCCCGCCCTGGCCAATTGGGCCCGATTGTGGAATTTAAACTTGTTTTTCTGTTCGAATTTTAAACTTAATTCAGAAACTTCCGAAGGCCATATCTTCTTCATACGGACTCCGTTTTTCGAAAACTCAGACTCTATTTCGCGTATTTTTCCGAGACGAACGCAATGGCGTATCCCGTTTCCCTTAGTTCTTTGATTTGAAATTAATCATACTTAATTTGTGAATTTCACAGTTATAGAATTCGCGGGGTGTTACATTAACCCCGAAGGCCGAAACCAACATCAGATCAATTCCCAGAAAACCATACAACTTAACTAATCTCTAGTTAGTTTCTAATTTTCTTAAATTCATTCGGTTCAAGAACAGTATTATTAAAGATACCATTCACGACAAACCCAAAATCCAATTTGATATTAAATACAAGGCTCTAAATAGAAAATATATCGGCTTATATTCAATATCAAATTCTAAAACCAACGAATATCATATTGGAATAACGATATATATATCTTCCAAATTCCTCCACAATCTCCGTATAATCACGAAATCCAATATCGAAATATTCCGAGCATAATTTCGATTCAAATCCATTCCAATTCATATATTGGAAATCCTGGTTATTTTTTAAACCATTTCAAATCCAATTTATTTATTTTAAAAATATTGGATTTATTATTCTAATTCAAAACTAGTTCATTTCGATAAAAAACTATTTTTATCTTTTCAAATATGGAATTTTTCATCCCAATTCTTTCCAAATCATTTCTTATGATTTTACACTAATTATTGATATTTTTAATAATTTTATCAAGGCTAGTACAGTCGATTTCCATAAACGGCCATTGAACTGCACTTACATCGACCTTTTCCAAATTTGATTTGGACACAGTTCCAAATACAACCATTAGATTTCAAATCTCTAATATTCGTTAGAAAGCTCTTTTCGTTACGAACCCACCGGTTCCGGTTTTAGGAGAATCCGACGGTCGAATCTCTCAAAATATCCGTTCGAAGTCAATGGTCGAAATTCGCGAATTGCCGCAGCGCGGCGCGTTCTATTCAGGCCATTATTATATATATATATATATTATATATATCTCGTCGATTTCCTTTTAAAACGTATTTTATAAATCGTTTTAAATTCGTTTTCAAAACGATTTCAACTTCATATTCAATTTCAAATCAAAATTGAATATTCCATATCATCAATATATAAATGATAGTATTTTCAAAACATTATATTTCAAAATCATTTCCTTTTCGATATTCATTATAAAAATGAACAAAATTGATATAAATATCATTCACGTTCAAATGGCGTCAATCTAATCAACATGGCTTTATATATTTGAATACATTCATGTCCATCCCAAATCGGACATCAAAATCAAATTTTGACCTTTTATTGAATATTATTATAAAATATTCGTTATTTCAAACTATTCCTTCCTTCTGAACTGGAATCAGACACAGTCAATTACCATATAATTTGATTTATATGGATTTCATGCACACATGTACGCAACAACAACGATAAACAATCAACCACTATCTAGAGTGCATTCTACACTGTATAAGCATTAAATATAAATATTCAACGCTCATACAGCCTGTCAATCAATCGATCAACATACAGCTAATTATTGGGACTAGTGTACGTCATATATCATCCCAATACCCATGTGGGGATTCAATCAACAAATAATGAATTTTGTTTGAGCAGTTGGGCGATGTGTAAAATTTATCGTCCCAATCAATATCAGTCAAATGTGTGTACATAAACAAATCATTCGATTTATAAATATTTATTTCATTCCTATACACGTTAAAATTTATATTTTTAACTATAAAATATTTTATTTCCATTTATAAATATTTTATTTATCCATTCCACATCATAACCAATTTTCTCAACAATATACAATCAAACAAACAAGCCGTCCATAGTCTGTGGACGACGAGTTTCGGGTGCTGCTAAGCACCGTCTCCATCCTAGTATATATTTTAACTAGAAAATAAAATAAAAGTGAGAAGTTCTCACCTAGAAGCTAAACCAAACGCCGCGACTCTTCATATGTAGAAAATCTTCGTCGTGTTTCCAACGAGGTTTGTTTCATGCAGTATATGTTAAAAATCATATTTTTAACAACGCTACTTTATAAATAAAAGTCACATTTTCTTTCGGCTATTATATATATATATATATAAAAATCACATTTTTATTTTAACGTTATATGGATAAAAATCACATTTTTATTACTTCGCTATATGGATAAAAATCACATTTTTATTACTTCGCTATATTTATAAAAATCAAATTTTTATCGCTTCAAAAATCTATACTTCATATGGATAAGAATCAAACCTTTTCTTTGTAAAGATCATATTTTGATTTCAACTCTACCCATATAAAAATCATATTTTTATATTCTTTATTATATAAAAATCCTATTTTAAATTCGCTACTCATATAAAAATAATATTTTTATGTTCTCTATTATATAAACAAAATCATATCTTTTTCAAATAAAAATCTTATATTTATCATGTTAATCCTATGATAAAATCCAATTTATTTATTCCTCTATTTACATAATAAAGATCGCCTTTCTTCAAATAAAAATATAATCTTTACATTCCTAAAAATATAAACTTTTATAAATAAAAATATAAACTTTGCATATTTCAAAAATCTAAACATTTTACTTATAAAAATCTAACCTTTCTATATTTTAAAAATCTCTTCTCTTCTTGTTTAAAATCCCTGATCTTTTCTATATAAAATCTCTAATCTTTTCTATATAAAATCTCTAATCTTTTCTATATAAAATCTTAGCTTTTTATCCAAGAAAAATCAAGCCTTTATGTTTCTTTCTTATTACAAAAAAAAATGATTTTCATTCTATAAAACCATTACCTTAACCAAACAAAACAAAAATAAATAAAATAAAAATAAAAGACTCACTATTCGAAGGGGAGGAAGGTTCTCTGCGTCACTAAAGGAAGGGGGTCGCGGCAGGGTTGGAGGTGGTTCAGTGGAGGGGCGGCGGTGGACCCATGGCTGGAGGCGTCGGTTTTTTTATGGATTGGGGGAGTGGGTCGCGGTGGAGAGGCTTGGGGGGTGGTGCCAGCGTTTGGAGGGAGGATTGGGGGATCCAGCTGTAGGGTGTCGTCGCGGCTGGCGGAGGAGTAGTGGGATTGACGGTGGAGGTCACGAGAATTTGGTTTTTTTTCCATTCGTTTGATATGTAGAAATAGGGGAGAGAAGAGGGAAAGTGGGGGTGTATATTTTAATTTATTTATTATATTTTTCTTTTGTTTTATTCTCCATAAATGTTGACTTTCTATCTGAACCCCAAACGAGGCCCAACGACTGTCACCCCTAGCTAATTACCAACATTCCAAGCACAATGTGATATGTTTCGTAACCCAATTCGGCTGTAACGATCAGTTTTCATCAAATTCAAAATATAAATCAGTATATATTGAATTTGAACGTTCATTTTGATTTACTAGGGCCACACACTGACTCTAAAAATTCCCAAAAAATATTTTCTAGCTTCGTATTTTGTCAATACGGTTCTATCCGTTTGAAAAACGGTCATTTTTTAGTCGACCCAAATTGACTAAAACTGTCAAAACACGTTTTCTTGTGCCATGCTCACATATTGATTCAAAAAATTATGAATTTTGGAATCTAGTGATAACTTGACATCCCGGATCCAACAAAAGTGGTTTCGTCGAAAACGGAGGTCGTCTGCAAAATTTCCATTTTAAAGGGCTATATTTTCCATAGCGACTATTCTGAATTTTCAACTAGGCATAACTTTTTATTCCGCTATGAAATTTCAATTTTTCGGATTTGTTGGAAAGATATTTTCAAATAGATTCTAATATTTTTGGTTTCGCTAAAATTCGGTTTATTTTGAATCTTGTACATTCATTTGAAATTTGAAATCGAATTTTCAAACTACCACGCCATTTTCAATTCCTTTTATAATTAAAAATAAATATTTATATTCTAACGACGATTTGAATAAATATATATGTTCTAACTCTATTCAAAATAAACTTCTTGTCCTTATTATTTAAAATAATTCATTTTAAATATTCAAAATTCACTAAAATTGCCAAATAATTTTTTTAAATTGGTTCGGATTTTCCGAGTTGTTACAATCTCGCCCACTTAAAATCTTTTCGTCCTCGAAAAGGAATGGAGCTGAAAGTTGTTTAACTAACCAACTCAACTTTCATTATGGCTTAAGTTGTTTAACTAACCAACTCAACTTTCATTATGGCTAACACCCTAAATTTTCGAAAAATTTCGCCATAACCTCCCCTGTACGGGAGCACCGGGAAAATCCCGAAAAATGCCATATAGGCCTCTCAAATCCAAAAAGAAAAAGAAACAGCCAATCGGCTCATAAAATCATCAAAAAAACACCAAGAAATACAATAAACATGTACCTATTTGTCAGGTAAACAATTTTATTCCTCTGCTCTTGCCTCTTTGCAATGACTTGTTCAATGGATACACATGTATATGCATGCAATTTCAGGCAATTTTCAATACAGTTCAATATTTGATACAATTTGGCTAAATTTACCGTTCTTTCACATAATGGTTTTATTAGATAACAAATAATCATACAACACAACCATCAATCAATTAGTGAATTAACGTTTCAAATTCAAAATTTTGACACATATACAGAAAATCATGTTTTTGATGCCAATCTACAACAATAACCCTATCTAGTTTTGGTTCTCACACCACTCAATTGGAATCATATAAACATCACACTTTCGAAACTCGAACATAAATTCTGATGATGTCCGGACGTTCATCAGAATCATCCCCGGGCAACTAGAGTGTGATTCTATATCTATATAGTATATTAAAACTTCGAATAACGTTTGCAAGGCGTATATGCAAAATCTTTATATATTGGATTGTCCAAATTCAATACAAATAAATATTCAAACACGTTGAATAAGGTTTAAATTTTCAAAACAAAATTGATTTTGATTTTAAAATTAACAGTCTTTCGACTCGTTTTAGGATACTACTGATTCTATCTCTAACAAGTAATTCTCATTGGATATTGCAAATCCAATCTTTGATGAATTCCTTCAATTGGTTCTAACGTGTCTTGTTCTCGAGCTCTATAAAACAAAGCTCTGATACCAAAATGAAACGACCCAAACCTCCCCGTAAAGGAAAGCCCGGATTGAATTGAGAACACGACAAATCAGAACACAGACAGAAGAACATTTCATTGCTCATTACAACAATTTACATCAGAGTACAAGAATATACAGAGTATGAACAAATATTATACATTCGACAAATATCAGAGATTAAAATACATTACATAGCAGCGGAAAATAATACAAAACACAACTGAAAAGAATATACGGATACAGTGCTTTCCGAATATCATTCTAGCTGTAAACCAAGATCCTATGAATATAAATCTGCAAAACCCAAAACTACAAACTGCCCATGTGGAAATAGGGGCACCCAGAGTTTAGGTTAAAACAATAAACTCCAGGTCAGTCATGTGACTGGTATGAGAACTAAAATAGTTATTAATCTTTATTTTAAAGTTCGGTAAATCAAGGGACCACGTCATATAACACGGAACGGGTTTCCTCACACGAATACCAGTGCATAAAACAACAGCGCAATGCTAAATAAAGAATAATGAAGCTATTATAAGACTCAGGTCCCATCACACAATGCAACGCAAGCCGGAGGATAGATTTTTTACCTTAGAATAGCCAAGAATGCTTGGTACATAAAATTTCATGTTTTATTATTACTATAAGTGTATAGTGTCAAAATAATTTCAATCATAAGTATCAATCATAGACGGCATAAGTGCCCCATACCACTATGTTGCCATATATAGGTTTACAATCAAAACCGCAAAATGTCGTATTGGAAGTTGGATTTCCATCTGTGAACCAAGGCAAGGGATCGTCCTTACCGCTTCGAGACAATCTAGCCCATGTCTCAGGACCCAGACACAGGTGGGCCCTTGGATCGTCAGGCCCGGTCCACTCGATGTGGATTAAAATGCCTGAACACTACGTTTCCTAAACTAGTCATATCCCGATCAAACTATCGGCCCCGGAACGACCGATATAACCGAGGCGCCTCGCAATCCATCATCCACATAAGTAAAATGCCAGGGCTAGTAAAACGCTGACACCACTCCTAGCTAGAAGGAAACGCATGCCCTCCCTGATGTCCTCTCCCATTTCTGGTTCACACCGGGGTGTGAGGCTCGTGAATTAACGTTATACAAAGCTACACTATATTAAAGCTGTGCTTTGATCATCAACCACAAAACTCTGCTTTTCAACAGAAGTCTTGATCATTTGCATCTCAGCAAGCCTCACAGGCAATTCATGTTATGCAACCGATGTCTATCAATCACACAGAATGAAATCCGACGTCAGACACACATCCATTTACAAGTTCGTTCAGGGTCTAAACGAAACCGGAGGCACCTTATTCCTCCCCCATATGTCCAATACAGGGGAGAGGCCCTCGCATATCCATCGATCTCCAAGTACGTCTGGACGATCACCAGTTATTACCTCGTCTTGGGTGTACGACCCAAATCAAGACATCAGTAATCACCAAAACGATGTGAAGACCTCTGGTCTTCAACCGCCGCCTTCATCCTCGACATATCGTCGAATCAGTTATTCAGAATGGGATAAACCCGGTCTTTCTGAATAACTCGCGTATATAATAAACAAGTGCTATAAGAATACAACATACGCCTCATTCCAATCCAGAATATTCCTTTATTCAAATATTCTCATACTTTAGGAAAGGTTCCCATTAATTTTATCAAAGATAAATTCTTTAAATTTATTCTTTAATCTTCCTTTGGATATCATTTCAATCTAATTAAAGATGCATTAAAACTCCACTTGGTTTTAATCTTACCAAAAATCAATAATAACGATTGTTTAACTTGGGAAACCATATCCTGACTTTAACTGGGTTAAAGAACCAATGTCATTTAAAACACGGTTCACGATAAACCCAAAATCACATTCCATTCCATCAGCCTTTAACCGTAAATTAGCAAGTGAACAATTCCCTATGTATTAACCCCGAAGGCCGAAACCAACATCAGATCAATACCCAGGAAACCATTCAACTTAACTAATCTCCAGTTAGTTTCTGATTTTCTTAACTCCATTGGGTCTAAGAATAGTATTATTAAAGATACCATTCACGACAATCCAAATCACATTACATTAATTATGGAATCTTCACGGAAAAACAAATCAATATATAATCGATATCAATTTCCATATCCGACCAATAATATAAATGGAATAACGGCAACGCCTCTTAAATTCCATATGTATTAACAGTCTTCCTCCACAGAAGTTCACTTCGATTATTATCAAATCGAATTCCATTCAATTCCAATTTAATATATTAAATTGGAAAACGTTACCTTGGAAAATTCCCGTTAAATTTAAATAAAAAGATTTATAAATTCCCAAGTCACATTTCACTGTAAATCGGGTTAAAGAAGAATGTTGTTAAAAAACAGTTCACAATTAACCCAATTCACATTAGCCTCTAACCGTAAATTTGTAAGAGAACAATCCCCTAAGTATTAACCCCGAAGGCCGAAACCAACATCAGATCAATACTCAGGAAACCATTCAACTTAACTAATCTCCTATTAATTTCTAATTTTCTTAACTCCATTTGGTTCAAGAATAGTATTATTAAAGATACCATTCGCGATGAACCCAAAATCCAATTTGATATTAAATACAAGGTCTGAATAGAAAATATATCGGCTTATATTCAATATCAAATTCTGAAACCAACAAATATCGTATTGGAATAACGATATATATATATATCTTCCAAATTTCTCCACAATCTCCGTATAATCACGAAATCCAATATCAAAATATTCCGAGCATAATTTCGATTCAAATCCATTCCAATTCATATATTGGAAATCCTGGTTATTTTTAAAACCATTTCAAATCCAATTTATTTATTTTAAAAATACTGGATTTATTATTCTAATTCAAAACTAGTTCATTTCGATAAAAATCTATTTTTATCTTTTCAAATATGGAATTTTTCATCCAATTCTTTCCAAATCATTTCTTATGATTTTACACTAATTATTGACATTTTTAATAATTTTATCAAGGCCAGTACAGTCGATTTCCATAAAAGGCCATCGAACTGCACTTACAGCGACCTTTTCCAAATTTGATTTGGACATAAATCCAAATCCAAATGTTAGATTTCAAATATCTAATATTCGTTAGAAAGCTCTTTTCGTTACGAACCCAACGGTTCCGGTTATTGGAGAATCCGACAGTCGGATCTCCCGTAATATCCGTTCGAAGTCAATGGTCGAAATTCACGAACTACCGTAGCGCGGCGCGTTCTTTTCAGGCCATTATATATATATATATATATATATATATATATATATATATATATATCGTCGATTTTTATTTAAAACGTACTTTATAAATCGTTTTAAATTCATTTTCAAAACGATTTCAACTTCATATTCAATTTCAAATCAAAATTGAATATTTCATATCATCGATATATATAAATGATAGTATTTTCAAAACATTATGTTTCAAAATCATTTCCTTTTCGATGTTCATTATAAAAATGAATAAAATCGATATAAATATCGTTCACGTTCAAATGGCGTCAATCTAATCAACATGGCTTTATATATTTAAATATATTCATGTCCATCCCAAATCGGACAAGAAAATCAAATTTTGACCTTTTACTGAATATTATTATAAAATATTCGTTATTTCAAACTATTCCTTCCTTCTGAACTGGAATCAGACACAGTCAATTACCATATAATTTGATTTATATGGATTTCATGCACACATGTACACAACAACAACGATAAACAATCAATCATCATTCAGAGTGCATTCTACACTGTATAAGCATTAAATATAAATATTCAACGCTCATACAGCCTGTCAATTAATCGATCGACATACAACTAATTATTGGGACTAGTGTACGTCATATATCATCCCAATACCCGTGTGGGGTTTCAATCAACAAATAATGAATTTTGTTTGTGCAGTTGGGCGATGTGTAAAATTTATCGTCCCAATCAATATCAGTCAAATGTGTGTACATAAACAAATCGTTCGATTTGTTTATAAATATTTATTTCATTCCTATACACGTTAAAATTTATTTTTTTAACTATAAAATATTTTATTTCAATTTATGAATATTTTATTTATTCATTCCACATCACAATCAATTTTCTCAACAACATACAATCAAACAAAAAAGCCGTCCATGGTCTGTGGAACACGGGTGTCGGGTGCTGCTAAGCACCGTCTGCATCCTAGTATATATTTTAACTAGAAAATAAAATAAAAGTGAGAAGTTTTCGCCTAGAAGCTAAACCAAACGTCGCGACTCTTCATATGTAGAAAATCTTTGTCGTGTTTCCAACGAGATCTGTTTCACGCGGTATATGTTAAAAATCATATTTTTAACAACGCTACTTTATAAATAAAAGTCACATTTCTTTCGGCTATTATATATATAAAAATCACATTTTTATTTTAACGTTATATGGATAAAAATCACATTTTTATTACTTCGCTATATGGATAAAAATCACATTTTTATTACTTCGCTATATTTATAAAAAACAAATTTTTATCGCTTTAAAAATCTATAGTTCATATGGATAAAAATCAAACCTTTTCTTTGTAATGATTATATCTTGATTTCAACTCTACCCATATAAAAATCATATTTTTATATTCTTTATTATATACAAATCCTATTTTTAATTCGCTACTCATATAAAAATAATATTTTTATGTTCTCTATTATATAAACAAAATCATATCTTTTTACGAATAAAAATCTTATCTTTATCATGGTAATCCTATGATAAAATCCAATTTATTTGTTCCTCTATTTACATAATAAAAATCGTCTTTCTTCAAATAAAAATATAATCTTTACATTCTTAAAAATATAAACTTTTATAAATAAAAATATAAACTTTTTATATTTCAAAAATCTAAACTTTCTACTTATAAAAATATAACCTTTCTATATTTTAAAAATCTCTTCTCTTCTTGTTTAAAAATCTATTCTTTTCTAGTTTAAAATCTCTAATCTTTTCTATATAAAATCTCTAATCTTTTCTATATAAAATCTTAGCTTTTTATTCAAGAAAAATCAATCCTTTATGTTTCTTTCCTATTACAAAAAAAACTGATTTTTATTCTATAAAACCTATTACCTTAACTAAACAAAACAAAAATAAATAAAACAAAAATTAAAGACTCACTATTCGAAGGGGAGGAAGGTTCTCTGCGTCAATGGAGGAAGGGGGTCGCAGAAGGGTCGGAGGTGGTTCAGTGGAGGGGCGGCGGCGGACCAATGGCTGGAGGCGTCTGTTTTTTTTTTGTGGATTGGGGGATTGAGTCCTGGTGGAGAGGCTTAGGGGGGTGGCGCCAACATTTGGAGGGAGGATTGGGGGATCCGGCGGTGGGGCGTCGTCACGCGCTGGCGGAGGGGTAGTGGGATCGATGGTTGTAATGACCCGGATATTCCGTCGGTTAGATTCGAATATTTAATACGGTTTTAAATATTAATTTGATAAATTAAATGAATATTTATATTAAGTTATCGATTTAATAATCAATTTTGATTTAATATTGGATATATTACATTATTGGAATACGATAATGGATTTAGTTAAATTTAAAGTTTAAATTTGAATTGAATTCAGTTCAAATAATTTATAGGAAATTTTATTTGAATTTATAACGGTAATAATATTTATTTATTTTCGAAAGAATAAATCGGTCTGAAATTAATTTATATCGAACTAAATTAATATCTTCTACAGATGATCGAATTGGACTTCGTGACCTATCCCAATGTGTCCGGAGCGGTGGTTTTACCCTAGAATGGACAGTTGTTGGGTTCAGGAAGGAGTTGGGAATCGATGTGATAATTTAAATTAAAGGACACCAGTTTTAAATAAATTAAAATTAAATAAAATATATCATCCCTTATTTTGTGGATAGAAGGAATACAATAAGGAGAACAGAAATGGTGTGCTGTTCAAATTTAAAACCGCAAGAGCAAAACAATCGGGGCCTTCATTCATCCACTCGTCCGCTATTATATACCGTGAGCCTCCACTCTTTGAAATCAGTTTTGAACCACCATGGTAGAAATCGAAGGAGCTATCCCTTCGTACCAAAAATTTCCTACTGCCCTAAATCCCAAATCGAGATCGAATCTCGATCCAAGCCAACCTCGCAATAATCTGAAGCTCGAGCCATCGCTGAAGCGCTCGCTTGCGACAAGGAAGTGGGGTTTGTTCGAAGCTATTGAGGGCTCGCGATTTAACCACTCGCGTTACAGAGATAAGGTGCGACGAAATTCTCTACTCCTCGATTTTGGGCAGCGTTGATTTGGGGCTCGCTTGTCAAAAACGAAAGGTGAATGCGAGTTAAGAATTGAGCTCGGTTTCAATGCAATAGCTAGGGCACAAAGTCGCGATTCGCATGTAGCAGGCCTCGACGCTGGAAACGCGATGATGTAGAAAGAAGAGCTGAGTATGGGGAACCATCGCGATTTCAAGGAAGAGGTCAGAACTGTGTTATCATTTATTGGAAGTTGTGTGGAGTTGAACAAGAAAGAACCGGGTTGTTGTTTTCAACACAGGAAGAAGAAGAGCGGGATGCTGAAAGGAGGATGAGAAAAACTGACTAAAATGGAGTTAAGGTAATTTATGAAATAATTTGGTCATTCTTTTAAATAGGAAATTAGTTAAATTTATTTAGTTTTAAAATTCTTAATTTGAATTGGAAATCTAATTTATATAATCAGCTTATATAAGGGAAATTATTTGTAAAGAAATAAAATGTATAGTCTAATCACTTAGGAAAAATTTAGGTTTAGTTTGAAATTGATTTACAAGTGGTTATTAAATTAGTCTAATTCGACAACTGAAAATTCATTAATTTTGCTTTACATTGAAAAACAGACAGTTGAGGGAGCCACTGTGAAATCTATATAATAAGCTCCATTGGGTTCGGCAAAAATATCACGGTGAGTAAATCTCACCTTTTATTTAGAAATTATTTTTATATAGTTAAAAATAATTGTCTGTGCTTGTTTGAATGTTGTCTGATTGTTTTAAAATATATATTAGTTATTTAGGATATATATATATATATATATATTGGGTTGATGATTGGTTGGATTCCCGCAGTTTCATTAGCGGATGCCCGCGGTACCATAGCGGATGATTACCCTATACGCCCCACGCTATGATTAGTGGATGACCTTCATACCGCGATATCCTGCCTCGAAGCAGGATGGGTATTACTATGTTGACTAACGTCTGTGGATGCAGGAAAACAGGTTGGAGGAATCCAACTGGATTCCTCAAAAATATATATTATCTGTTTGTTGGTTTGATTTCATATATATTCATATATGATGTGTTAAAAATCAAATGATTTGAAAATTGGTTGATTCGATTGTTTAAATTTTCACTAGGGCTGGGAATATTGATGTATAAAATACCCTGAAAGGGTATTTGAGATTTAGAAAGGGAATTCTATTTAAATAGAATTTAAATTTTAAACAAAACTATAGAAAACATTAACTTGATTGAAGGTATATAAAACAAGTAATCGAATTTATAAATTTTGTTTATAAATGGAAAGGTAGGATTTGAATTGAATTTATAAACTTTGTTTATAAATGGAAAGGTGGGATTTGAATTGAATTTATAAACTTTGTTTATAAATAAAAATATGGGATTTGAATTGAAGTTATAAACGTTGTTTATAAATAATATAGAATTCAAATGGACTTTAAACTATAGAATTTGAATATAGAATTCAAATGGACTTTAAACTATAGAATCTGAATATAGAATTCAAATGGACTTTAAACTATAGAATTTGAATATAGAATTCAAATGGACCTTAAACTATAGAATTTGCAAATAGAATTCAAATGAAGTTTAAATAAAGAGAATTCAAATAGAATTGAATTGGAATTTGAATAGAGAAGTCGATAAGGAAACGAGAGTATGAGTATAATTAGAATTTGTTAATATGCAGTTAAAATATATTTGAACATGTCATGTTCAAATATGAAGGTGAAATAGACTGAAAAGTTAAGTAACAGATTTAATTAACAAATTAAGTTAAAACGATTGGTATAGTTAAAATAGATTGGACAGGCATAAATATACAGGAGACAGGTATGGAATAAAGTATAGAAGTGAAATAATTAGAATGCCCGACAAAAAGGTACGTATTTAATTCATATATGAGATTTTATGCGCCGTATCGGCTAGCCGCTTGGCTTTTTCTTTTTCTTTTTGAGATGAGAAGGACCGGGAAAGCTATTTGAAATTTCCCGATGCTCCCGGTACAAAGGAGGTTATGGCGAATTTTTCCGGGAATTTAAGGAGATAGAATATTTTTAAGATAATTTGATAGTTATAAATCAACGTATCGATATATATAGAAGTCGATAAGAAAACGAACTTAGAAATAGAATAGTATAATCAAAAAGAAAGTCTAGAATAAAATCTAGTGAGAATAGAAAGAGAAAGTATATATGTGTTTAAAAGTGAAGAAGTAGTGGTATGGTATTGATTATTCGAGTAAGTAGTCATATCTGTTTTGAATGTTATTCAGTCAAGGTCTGAGAGGTAGTTATACCCCCAACTCGATTGATTTCATTATTAACAAATAAATAGTAAGATTTCAGGCTCGAAGATCAATGTTAGATAAGAGTTAGTTGAATATAGTATTTGGGTTGTCGTAACGATGTTTTACACAACATCCGTTTTAACCCAAATAAATGTAAGCTGGGAAATAAATGTTAAATATTTCCTAAGTATAGAAATAAACGAGATCGGAAAAGAGATAAGTAATTGGAATATTTTCCAATTATAAATAACATATATTTTCTAATGTTTAGAAAATAAAAGAAGGCGATATATGGAAATGTTTTCCAAATAACGTATAAGGCCAATATGGTTATTGAAAATATTTGGTTAACAAATATTGATAAGAAATAGAGAAGAGATTTAATTAATGGAATATTAATTAAAGGCTCAGTGATTGTTGGATGTTTGGATGAACACTTGTTTTATTCGATAGTTAAATCATCGACTATCGAAACACTTGTTTTTATTCGATAGTTAAATCACAGACTATCGAAGTTTTGACCATCGTTGTCAATATGGAGAGATCGGTTGGATTATTATCCGAAGAACCACTCCATATCGGCAGTAGTGTGCGAATCAGATTATATAAAGATAATCGAAGACGGAGTAGAGTGCAAGGACTTTTTCTATTAATAGAAATAGTGCCTTCAGTTCATCCTGTTCCTGGGTGACGTGTATGGATGAATGTCTGACAGAGTATTTCCAGAAAGGTCACGTACATTGATTTCTTCAACCGTACCAAGAGTGGAAGCGGAGAAGGAAACTTCTTTTAGCTAACACGTAATGTAATGTTGAGGACGTCAATCGGTGATTCGATGGATTTGACGATGTGGCATTCGAAGTGAATCTGGTGTGATGATAAAGCGTAGCTTCTAGCCTCATCAACCGGTAAATGACAGAAATCGGGCAAGTAGCATGGCTATGTAGGTCGCACCTATTAGGGTGTATAATCACCTGATCTAGAGTTTCATTTACTTCTAAAAATCTCTTGTCGATGCTGTCCCATTCGGGAAACGGTTGCTGATCCCAATCGTTGGTGATATACATTCGATACACTCAAGCGAAATGAGTGGTCGGTCATGTGTGGCTGAGTTGCAAGATGTTCTTGTTGAACTCGGTGTATTCTCCTCTAGAGATATACCAGCGGAAGGTGGTTCCATACCTTGTCATAGTTGGAAATCAAATACCCAATACGTGCTTGCGGTTTATGATTGTATATATATGTGGAACGTGAGATGCAAACGTTCCACTAGATTGTTATTTACTTGATTTAGACATTATTATAATATCAAAAGAGTTTTGATATAAAGATTATTATTCCTTTTGAAGGGATTTTGAAAGTTAAATCAAGTGTTTGGATTCTCATAAGGGAAAAACCCGTTCCGTGTTATACGGCGTGGTCTTATGAGATATCATTTAGTTTTCTGAACTGTTTTAAACTGTTTACTCATACCAGTCCCATGACTGACCCGCAGTTTATTTTGTTTTGTTCTACCTAAACTCTTGGGTGCCTAAATTTGTACGGGCAGTCAAGTAGTTCAGGATTTTTCATATATATCTAAAGGAGCTTGGAGCAGGTGGCTTCAGCGTTATCTAGTTATAGTGATGTTCCGTTGTGTTGTACTCTGATAAGTGTATGTTATAAAGTTGAAATTTTGTATTTCAAAAGTTATGATATATTATATTTTGTTCCGCTGCGATGTAAGATTCTGTGTTGTTATTCCTGTTCTTCTTCTACCTCTTTCTTCTAAAAAAAAAATGTTTCGTATTTTCGTGATATTTGGGTTGGACGTATGATGTATATAGTCAACTCTGATGTTGCGGAAATCTGGGTCATTACAATGGTGGAGGTCACGAGAGTTTGAGTTTTTTTTCCATTCGTTCGATCTGAAGAAATAGGGGAGAGAAGAGGGAAAGTGGGGGTGTATATTTTAATTTATTTATTATATTTTTTTCATTTTATTCTTCATAAATGTTGACTTTCTATCTGAACCGCAAACCAGGCCCAATGATTGCCGCCCCTAGCTAATTACCCCCATTCCGAGCACAATGTAATATGTTTCATAACCGACTGTTACGATCAGTTTTCATCAAATTCAAAATATAAATCATTATATATTGAATTTAAACGTTCATTTTCATTTATCGGGGCCACACACTAACTCTAAAAATTCCCAAAAAATATTTTCTAGCTTCGTATTGACGATACTGTTCTAACAAAACTAATTTCGTCAAATTTGAAGACCGTTTAAAAAACGGTCATTTTTCAGTCGACCCAAATTGACTAAAACTATCAAAACACGTTTTCTTGTGCCACACTCACATATTGATTCAGAAAATTATGAATTTTGGAATCTAGCAATAACTTTACATCCCGGATCCAACAAAAGTGGTTTCGTCGAAAATGGAGGTCGTTTGCAAAATTTCCATTTTTAAGGGCTATATTTTCCATAGCGACTATTCTGAATTTTCAACTGGGCATAACTTTTTATTCCCGTTATGAAATTTCAATTTTTCGGATTTGTTGAAAGATATTTTCAAATAGATTCTAATATTTTTGGTTTCGCTAAAATTTGGTTTATTTTGAATCCTGTACATTCATTTGAAATTTGAAATCGAATTTTCAAACTACCGCGCCATTTTCAATTCCTTTTATAATTAAAAATAAATATTTATATTCTAACGACGATTTGAACAAATATATACATTCTAATTCTATTCAAAATAAACTTCTAGTCGTTATTATTTAAAATAATTCATTTTAAATATTCAAAATTCACTAAAATTGCCAAAATAAAATTTTTAAATTGGTTCGGATTTTCCGGGTTGTTACAAAGCGTGCCCTGACCCCTACCTAGTGTGGGGTCCCCCTTTAATACCAGAATGGGTTACTGACTAATATGGGTCTCACACAATAGATGATATAAGCCAACCCTTATAGATCTTGTGTCCCCAATTCATTATAGGATTTGACTGCTTATGCTTAATAGATTTAACAGATTCGCATAACCCCCTACAGATTTACAGGTTAAACCTTACAAGTTAACGGGTCCATATAACTCCAACAGATGTAACTGGTTAAGTTTTCTAGATTAACAGGTTCGTATAATCCCCACAGAATTTAACAGGCTTACTTAACCCCACAGATTTAACAGGCTTACTTAACGCCACAAATTTAACGGGTTTCCAGATCTACAGACTACTTAATTTATAATAAAGTACAACTTATCTTATTTCATAAGTTATCCCCTTCCTCTATCGTTTATTATAACCTAAGTTATAATTACCACTTGTCCCTAGGACAAGGCAACCTATTATCTTTCCTTTTTCCCATTCGGGTTTATTCATAATAGGTTATTATCATTTCCCATTCATGTATGTTAATGCACCAGACCTCTCACATTAAGTTGACGACTTGTGGATGATGGATATGCAGGGCGGTTCCGAGTAGACTTCTACCACAAGTCGAACTTAACCTCATGTCTTATCACCGTTACGTGTACATTTACACACTCGACCCCTCATATTAGATTAACCACTTATGGATGCTGGATTTGTCGGGCAGTTCCGAGCAGACTTCTACCATAAGTGTAATATAACCTCGTGCCTAAGTGCGGTTACAATTTCTAACTACTGTAAATCTAGGCATTTTCATTCTTAAACAATTATTCATGCTCATCTTGGGTTTTTCAATTACAGTATCCATTTTCGACGGATTAAACAGGCTTCACAGATTCTTTACAGTTCCATTAACATGGTTCGCCTAATCTTAAATTAAGCCTACAAATTTATATATTCCAAACCACAAGTCATAATTTACAATAGAAATCATGCCCCAATTTTTATTCCAATTTTACAATATAGTTTGTGCCCCCAAATTCCAATCGTGATTCGAAGTACAAGTTATGCCCCTAAATTACCATTTTCAATCATTCCCAATTTAACCCAATTTTATTCGTACGCATATTTCAGGGATATCGGCCTAGGATCGAAGGTAACCTGACTATAAAAATAAATAGGAAATGAGAGAAAGAGAAGAACAGAAAAGGCATAAAACCAAAAGTAACAGAAATTGGCATATGATAGCAGAAATAGGCATATAAGAACAGATCTGATGAACAAAAATAGACATATAAAAACAGATCTGATGAACATGTAATAACAGGACTAATTAGGCACAGGTTTAGATCCAGATTTATGAACATGTCAGGATTACTTATTAAATTTTTATATCTAAAAATGACATGAACTCACTGTGATTAGATCTAAAGAACAGAGAGCAATAGGCTGAAGCCGTAAAAGGAATTCTTGTATGCGTACAGGCTGTTGTTGAAGCAAATAGGCTAACTCAATCTAAGCTGGGGTAGCATCTCATTGTCTCCATTGTTTTTGATGTGTAAAAACAATAGAAATGAGGTCCTATTTATAGCCTAAAGCGAACGAACCAACCCACAAACAAGTCCACGTTCATAAACTGAATTCTGCCCAGATCTGTATGAGGGTCGACCCCCTCCCCTTTTGGGTGTCGACCCCTAAAATATGTCGGTTCCAGTTTTTGGCCTTCCCTCTTTTCTGTTTTGAAATTTTTGATTTTTGAATATTTGGTTTGTTTGTATATATATAATTCTCTTATGCGTATACAAACTTCTAGGCTTAATAACTTCTTCATACGATGTCCGTTTCACGCAAACTCGAAGTCTATCTTAAGCAGAATTCCGAGACGAACGCAATGACGTAGTCCGTTTTACTTAATTCCCAATATTTTATTAAGTATTCTTCAATTTATCATTCTAATGTTCTTTAAAAATTATGAGGTGTAACAAATCTTCTTGCATTCATGTAGAGAATCTTTAACTTCTTTATGCACATATAATAGATCAAAAATTTGAAATAAAAGCTTAACCTTGCTTTCTTATGCAACTTTCTTTTATGTTATGTGCTTATGTTCTCTTTTATGCTTTCTCACTTATATTCTATTTTCTTCCCACACAAGTAACTTAGTTTCATTATATGCAAGTAGTTAGATATTTTTTTTATTTATTAATTTATATCTTTCTTATGTTTATGTCAAAATTTTCTAATGTCAATAAGTGTTCAAATATGAATGGCTAAATCTCTTCAATTTAAAGATAATGAAGCTTTCATGAATAGTATAAAATTAATATAATGATCTCATTTATGATCCTCTCGTTTGTGCTTAATAGAAAGTTGGGTATTTATGTAAGTTTTCATTTTAATATTAAATTTGATTGCATATGTTGTTCAAAACAAATAGGTTATGCGTAATCATAAAAACACACAAGTTCTCTTTTCATTTAAATATGATTATGTTAATGAGAGTCAAACTAAAATCAAAATTTGATGCTTTATGTTTCTAGTTTAATATTAGATAGAGCATGCACAAAGTAGATTTTATTTTTAATTTCCTCGCATTTTCATGAGAGTTTACAAGTGGTTTAGAGGTTGTATTAAAGTTTGATGGTTTAAGTTGTTTTAATTAATAGCACAACTGAGCATACTTATAATAAATTCATCCATTAATTCCATAAATAATTATAAAAATGAGATCATAAATTCATTTTGTGTTGATTTGTTCAATTATTAGAGGTGATTTGCCTCTAAATAGCCTTTAGTCTTGTAGTTCAATTTTTACTTTTTAGTAATTTTTAGTTTACAACACTGTCAAACTACATGATTTAATTAGATTATAAAATTTAAAATTAATGCTTTCCATGTTGATAAAACTAGAACAGATATTTTTTGTTTCCTACTTATACATGCCCATATCCTTGTTCTTCTATCAATTTCTACTTCCACTCCAATATGATATTATAGTGCTAGTATAAACACCATTTCCATTATGACCCAATTCTGAACAATAGTAAATATTCAGAATTTGCAATATTTGATTGATCATAATTCTGTATATCCATTTACTATGAAGGTTCCTAGGGAATTCGTTAGAGGGATATTTCCAATAAAACAAGTTTGTTGTTGCATATCCCTACCGGTTTCCCAAATTATTCCCCCAGGGACAGATCAATCTACACTCACATGCGTACTACAATTGTATGTCATGCGCTTGCGATTTTAATAATAATATAATTCTGTGGTTTTTTAAGCGATAGAAAATCCATTTTCGAATTAAATACTTAACACCCGACATTGTACTTAGACTTATAGTACACACATGATGATGGTAGTAAGTTAACATATATTGTTATGTTCTCACTTTTTAGTTGCATGGACATATAGAGTATGATTCACCACACCCTATGTGACTATGTCCTATGTTATATCGACTTTACAACATTTTGATATATGCATATCATTCGTATAAGACTGTAATCTAATCATGGGTTTTATACTTTGATTCTTATTATCGTGGGTACTCTTGAATAAGTAGATAGACAGAAGATGTTGCATAATACGCAATGTGGTACAGATGGACTAGTAGGAGGCTATGCTTTCATATATGCTATGCTTTTTGAGCTTTTTACCACTTTTGTTGTGCAACACTATGAAATTTTAATAGTGTTTGGCTTGTTTTATTTAAAGACAAACACTTATTTTATTTAGAGACAGACACTTTGGGTTTATTCATCAATTATATAAACTTCATTACTATTTTAGTATAAAGTGACTAAACCTATGCTTTGATCTGTGATGGTTCATGTTCTTATATTTTTATTTTGCATGTTTCAAATTTGTGATTGATATTATATATTATCTGCACTATGAAATCTTTGAAATGCTGTGTGATAATTTTAGTTATTTTATTATCTAATAACTATATATCCAACATTGTTCGTATATTGTTACAGTGCAGGTATATCGGATGTTGGAAGTGTTGAGCGCTTGTCATAAGTTATCTAAATAGGAGGGGGCAAAGAAGTATTTGGGTCATAGCAGTTGGATATGCATTGATCCATCAAAAATGATTTTGCCTCTAAAACTCTCTAGCATTGAAGATTAGGAGCATCATTAGTAGTGCGTGGAGAATAAAGAGGAGGAAGACAAATAAATACGTCGTTAACTTCCACCTCTTTAACATGTAAGTGGAGGAAATGACATTATTTTTAATCGGGGTTTTGTTTTTGTTTATATTATAAACGAGAAACAAAAACTCATTTATCATACTTTTAGCTGAAAAAACCCTAAACGAGAAAACAAAACTCATTTATAGTATTTTTAGTTGAATTTGATCCCTACACTCGAATCATCTCTACTCGAGTGTGGAGAAACGAATTTTAATAAGGATTTGCCCCCATTTTCATGTCTTTATCCACTACTAGTGATGCTCTAAAGCATTTTGGAGCAAAATATAGGGTGATGTTTGGTTTAAAATAAGTTTTTTGTTTTGAGTTTTCAACTATAATTACGAAATATGAAAGGTGTGGAAGGACGTTGCAAAGAATGCAAGAAAATGGAGGGTATCATAGAGGGAATGGATCAACGATGGAAGGATGGTGTATTTCGTGCTTCTCTTATTTGTCAAAACATGGAAAACAAATTAACATTGTTTTCTATTTTGTATGTTAGCTTTATTTTCTAAAATGATTATTTTCTACACTATAAATGCGTTGTGCACATTATGAAAATTCAAAACTAAAAAGACAATATTAAATACTACCTAAACTTTTGGACCATGACCATTGATCAGTTAATTCGTAAGCCTCAAAATTTAGTCCATATATGACTAAATTTCACATCTAATATTGTGGCAACTGATGATTTCCAACTAAATCTAAACGATATTTTAGCAGGACAGCCTAAATTCAAATGGGACTTGATGTGCTTGAATGCTACCCGCTGGCAAGTGATTAACATGTTCCAGTTTGAGTAGCCTTAGTTTAGGTTGGGACATCTTAGTCTACACAGGCACACACTAAACTACACTCTTTAACGAGTATTTAGCTTTCTACAGTCACATGTTTAATTAAAATAGTTGGTCATTACCCAATATGTCACCCACAAGATGCTCACTATTTGGTGGCTATATATGAATTTGTTTGGATCATCAAACCCGCCATAGATTGACGAATGAAAGTGCATTCTTTTTTTTTTGAATCGAAACGAGCAAATGAAAAAAGCTGAAAAATGGATAAGTTCAAAAAGGAAAATGCGTTCTTTTTACAAAAGAAATAATACAAAAAACAAAAGTAGTTATTTTATTGTTTATTTATATTATTATTTTATATATGTTAGTTATTTTTAAAAACATAATACATAATACGACATACAAACTAAAAAATGATATTTCAGAATGCAGAAATAAAAATGTTCGTCCAGTAGTCGTTCGAATTGACGATGGTGTGGGTGGATGAAGAAGCAGACTGATTAGACATTCCAAAAAAAAGTCAAAAAAAGTAGAAAAAACATATATGAAAGATAAGAATATGAAAATCGCATATCCAAAAAAAAAAAAATTACCTAAGCCGATCGATGACAAAGCTTGGAAATTTATTTGAATTTTCGGATTATGCTGTTCATTTGGTGAGGTAGGAAATGAAATGTAATCGTATATACAGACGGTGAAAAGATATGATTATTGGAATATTATCCGTTCAAGTCAGACGCGTCTGACTCAAACGGATAATATTCCAACGTTTCAATTGATTGGACAGTTCGGTAAGTCCCACGCCTGACTTGTTAGATGCAGATGCAAATTGGAACTGTCCAGAAAGAAAAAATAACGCTACCCGATTGTATTTGAACCAGCGTTTGTGTATGTATGTATCATATGTGTGTATTTGTATGAACATGTTTGCCTTTGTTTTTATACACAACTGGCTGATCGGTGACAAGGTTGACCACATGTCGTTTTCTAGATTCGAATTGTTTTTACGCATTGAAAATTAAAGCTAGCAGATAAAACCTTGAAATACACGTTTGATAACCCTTCTGATAGATTGAGAAGCTCTAATACCAATTTATAGAATTATGGAAGAGGAACTTTTTTAGAGGAAGAGCTCCTTTTAATTTCTTTTGCCACTTTTCTCAACTTCTTACAACAAAATAACTACACATATATATAGTGGTCAGGTCTACATGACCTTACAAACACTAATTTGTACATTTTCATTTCAATGGACATGACCCTTCACTTCAACGGACACGACTCTTCACTAAACGGACATTTCATCAAACAGGCATGACTCTTCATTAAACAGACATGACACTTCACTCAAACTGACATGACTCTTCATTAAACAGACACGACTCTTGACGAAAAGACATGACTCTTAACAAGCAGACATGACTCTTGACGAACGGACACGACTCTTCACGAACAAACACGTTTTTTTACTTAAACATTAAATTTTGGTTTATCCCAACAAATGTCCCCCTTAAACCAAAATTTCTTCGAACCCGCAATGCTTTAGTCTTTTAGGGGAGGTTGTATACGTCACCAGTTAGATCTTCACTTTTCTCTTTGAATTCGGGAGGTTGCCTAATGTATATTTCATCTAGAAGAAAAACATTCAAGACAGCTTTTTTTTTTCCTCAGCTTTCTTTTGGGCTTTGTATTCAGCTCTTTTCTGCGCCTTTTCTGCTTTCTCCCTTTTCTTTCTTTCCTCGCCATTCTCATTTTTTTATTCTCTTCATCTATCAATTTGTTTCCCAGTTCAGCTGCCTCTTCCTCTTTTCTCAACCTTTCTTTCTTAGCTTCTTCTTCCTCTCTGCGCTTCTCTTCCTCGGCTCCTTCTTCTTTTCCTTTCTTGCATTTTTCCCTTTCTTCTTTTTCCACCTGTTCTCTTTTACTCGTTCTTCTCTATCAATATCATCTATTGTTGAAATGTTGATGTTCTCTTGACCAATGTCCAACCCTTTGCTCTTTGGAAACAAATCAGCAACTTTGTGGATATTATTACTCTTCTCAACCTCGGATTTCAGCTTACAGTCCTGTTCAGCCACTAGCTTCATTCTTCCGGCACCCTCTTCGACTTCTTGCACATACTTGTTATCAAAGTCTTCTTTATCTACAAGTTTTTTATTTTCGTCTCCATTTAGGTCTTCTTCATTTTGGATTCCTTCACTTTCAACTTCCTCATCATTTATGTCTTCATCGCTTCCTTCTTCATCTTCATCCTCTTCATGCATTTCCATCTTTTTTTTCATTTTCATCTTCTTCATTTTCATCTCCTCCGCTTTAATAGTTTTTCTCATTTGCATCCCCTTCACTTCCATCTACTTCGTCATTTGTCGCTGCTTCACTTCCATTTACTTCCACTTTTTCTTCAACCGTCTTTTCTTCTACTTCTTCTACCTTCTCTTCATCCTCTTCTTCTTCAGCTTCTTCGACTTGCTCTTCATCTTCTTCGACTTGCTCTTCATCTTCTTCTTCTACTACTTTTGTGTCATCCTTTGTATATACCTCTTTTAATAAATTGCATGAATCTTTTGCAGATTTTTCAACATTAATATGACACCATGCTTCTTTATCGATGTTCTCACTCAGCACCATAAAAGATTGAAGATCTTTCCTTCTCAAACTTGTAAATGCCTCACTCTCTTTCTTCGTCATATTTTTAACATCTTTTTGTCATTCGTAGCCACTTTCAACGATCTCCCATAACCTTTTGAGGATTAACTCTTCTTTCTTTCTATTAATCCATCTTTCATAATTTTCTTTTGTGA
This sequence comes from Allium sativum, assembly GCA_030737875.1. NCBI lineage: Eukaryota > Viridiplantae > Streptophyta > Magnoliopsida > Asparagales > Amaryllidaceae > Allium > Allium sativum. The sequence goes on along the minus strand of CM060919.1, from coordinate 557,662,826 downwards.
GAACAAACGGCATAAACAGTAGAAATCTCATGGTTTCAATCAGATTCTAATACCAATAAATTGCATGAATCAGTGGACACGACTCTTCACTGAATGAACATGACACTTCACTGAACAGACACGAGTCTTCATCAAACAAACATGACACTTCACTCAAACTGACATGACTTTTCATTAAACAGACACCGCTCTTGACGAGCATACATAACTCTTAACGAGCAGACATGACGTATAAAAACGTGTCTTTAAACCAATAGTTCAAATGGAATCTAGTCCAAATGCAAGCCTGTCTGCTTCGTATATATCACCAAAAAGGACAAATAAAAACGTGTGGAGTCCAAAATGGAAAGGAGATGACGCATGAGTCGTCGTTGTCCGCTGCATAGAGGTACAGCATACAATATATACAACCATGCGTTTCCTATTGTGTGAAGCAAATGGTTATATGAGCTAAAAGGGTCCAAGAAATTCAAGTGGAACGCTCAGGTTCAAACAAAATATTCCTTTGCGTTTCTCTCCACTGTTGATCCTTCTGGCACTCTGCGCTGATAGATCGCTTTTCTTCCAAGTCAAGCAACTGGGCATGTATATATACGTTAGCTTGTGCTTATTTTGCTTATAAGCTCCATTTCCTAAAATGAACAAACTATAACCCCAAAAACGACTCAGCAGAATATGTAGATATATAACTAGGAGATGGGGTCTTTGTTGGAGAAGCAGGTTACGTGTAAGAAAAGGAAGATCCTCTTGCTTTGCTCGTGGCCTCTTTCTCCACCATGGCCTCCTCTCTTCTTCTCTGCCCATGCATGCATCTTATTTTTCATCAGCAAGCAACGTGCCTACGTTTTTGTATGTAAGTACTCTATTCTTCTTCTCCAAAGAAAATGAGAAATGTTTTCAGACTTCGTAATCATATATATCGTTCTGTATGACAGTTCGTTGTCCGGCTTGATCCGATGCTATATTGTGTTCTCTTATAGGATAGAATTACGACACATCACCGTCCAGTACAATCCAAAATGTTCGATATTTTTCTATTGTCCGGCTCGTACAAACAGTGTCCGAACCTAATGCTTGTTCGGTCTGAATCTCTTATAGGACAGGACTAGGACACACCTTCATCCAGTCCAGTCCAGTCTGATCCGTTTACACCCCTACTAGTTACAGCTGAAACAATGCTTTGCAGAACCAATCAAACCAATTCATTTTAATCGAGTTGATGTGATTTTGAAACTACATCGATATATAATCGACTTGAAAAAATAATAATTCATCTATCAATTGAATCAAATTAATTGAATTTTTATTATATTTCCAAATTTTCAACATTATAATAATTTTTTGGGCTAATTTAGTTGTTCAAGTAAATTTTAATTATCATGTATCAAAAATATTTTTAGAAAGCAGAAGAATCATTAAAAATTATATTTCAATAATATATGTATGAATTATTTTAAATTACAATAAATATTCAATAAAATGTAAGGTATAAAACATTTTTAATTCGATTAAATCAGATAACAACTAAATCAACCAAACATAATTTGAATGATTTGGTTTGACTTTCATTTTTATAGGTTTTCATTCGATTTAATAATTTTAATCATTGGACAAACCAAATTTATTGAACGCTCGCGTTGTCATGATTAGTTAACTTTTTGTTAGGTCCATCCTCACTACAATGTTAACATTCTCCCACCCGAGTGTTAAAAAACCAAAGGTGCCTCAACCCAATATTTTTAAAATATCCTCAACATTTTTAACTTCTTTATATTTTCATCGTTACTTTTCATTTTCTTATTTAATTCACAAGTCATGCAAGTAAAGCGTTTAGTGGTTCTATAACTGTGAAGATGCAACAAATGATAACGGGTATTAAGCAAGCAAATAGCGTAGATATTATGAAAATTCATTCAATGTAAAACTAAATATTTTAAATTAATTATGACTCTTACTTTATTTTTGTAGAACAAACTAATATTAAATAATATTATATAACATAACTGAAGAATAACATGGTTACACATACTAGATTTGATGTTTATGATAAAATTTTACATTAGATTGCACATCATTTCTTAAATTAGCCTTCTACGTTAACTTTGTTTTTTAAGACAACTAGATAAGTCGACATCTATGCATTGATATTACTAAAGCACATGCTTAAAAAGTTTTTTTTTTTTAAATCTTAATTTAGCGAATGCAATGAAAAATAGTAAAGTTAAAAACAGATTATGTTTTTGGATGAGAGAGAAACAAAAACAAAAGAAAAGATAAAACTACTGACTGAACTCATTCTTACGACAGACTTTTAATAATATGGTTGTGGTTTGTCGTCTCCACCATTAAAAAAAAGATAAAATTAACTAATCAATACCTAAAAAAAATTACTACTCAACATTTGTAGAAATAGAGAAATTCTCAAAAAGGTAAAATCAATAGAGAAAATACCGATTATCGTACTGGAACTGATGACCAATATTGCATTATAAATGAGATGCTACTTGAAACTTTGAAAGCAACTTTCCAAGTACTTGAAGTAATTAAATACTATTTAATAGATAAGAAACATAATGATTTACCGTGGTGGTTGACATTTAATTAAAAAAAAAGTATCATGGAGCAGACTCTTTATTAACACGGATTATATCCTTTTGGTGCAGGGAATTTTTCCAATGCCTAAATTGAGCATGGATCATAATTTTTTCATCAATATTCTGCATGACTCACATCTGCTTGTAGGCCTGAAACAGGATTTGTAGACGTTTAAAACATTTCAAAATTTGCTTTTAAAAAATATTTTCAGATGCATTCTGAAAAACAAAAATGACTCCAACGGCATTAGAACAGAAAAGCAATTCAGCAAAAAGAATGTATTCAAAGGCAGTTGAGCAGCAGAGCTATTCTTTTTAAAAGGTTTTCAAACGCAGTTCAGGAAGCAAATTTACACAATCTGACAAGTAGCACTCACGTATTGAAGTGGAGGGGCGCAGGCTGGCATTAAAGTAAAGAGCAGATTCGTCGAGAAGCACTTCCGCACTGCGGAGGAGGCCAAGCCCGATGAGGAGCTCCATACGAATTAGTCAAGCCATTAGACACAAATTTCGTTGTCTTAAAAAGAAATTTTACTAGCAAACTTTACTTCACAACATCTACAGTTCCACCACAAGTGTGAACATGCTAGAACACAATGGCAGATTACGAAATTGCACAGAAAGAATGAAATTCCAAACAAAACCAAGTCTTACATTACTCAAAATCCAAAGAAAACCGAGACAACAAACTGAAAATGCTAAGCAATTCAAAACATACCCAATCATTATATATGGTTTGAACTGAAAACGAACTACATGAAAGGATGCATTACAATCATTCTTCTTCCTCTGCTTCATTTTCTGCAATGTTGAAGTATCGCAGCTCATAAACGTTGCGATCCTTGTCTGATGAAATTACGCGAAGCCAGTCTCGAACATTGTGCTTTTTCAGGTACTTCTTTGTAAGATACTTCAAATACCTAACAAATAGGAATAGAGATTTTAAAATACCTTTCATTGTAACCAAACGAAGCATAAACTACCATTAAAAATTATACTAAAATTGAAATATCAATTTATGACACTGTAAAACCGATTTTATTTACCACTGCCCTGTATACAGTCATTACAGTATATATCAGAATTATATCCCTCTGCCTCCCTACCTCCCACATAGTAGCAAAGATAAAGTAGCTAAGACTTCATATTTAGCACAGCCTACAATAGAATAAAAATATGCACCCAGTTTAATATACATGGGCACTCAGTGGCAAAAGCAAAGAAAGCTCAGCACCATCCAGCTATTGCATAGCTGGCATACCACTTTCAAGAGGAAGAGGCAAAAAGGCTAAGGCCCTGCGTGCACACATACAAATTGTTTAATAGAAAAATGACGAGCGCTCAGACCTTCATAAAAGTGTGTAATCAACCCAAAAGGAAGTAAAATGAACAGAGAATGTACAAAGGGGAGAATAAAGCATTTCTTTTTACCCGCTAGTAACTATCATGTGAAAATTGTGAAAAAAGGGCTGGTTGCACTTCTCTTATATCATGCCAAAGTACAGGTAGGGATTATCAATGTGCAGTCCCAACCAGTTTTCACAATTACATAGCACCAAAATCAAGGGCGTCAAGAAATTGATAAAACTAAACAAACAGTTAGAAAGCACAACCTCCAATGTTATTTGTGCTGAAGTTGAGAATTAAACTAGCATATATTGCATGAATGCACAAGTTCAGATGCGTATGTTTTATAATACTGAATGCAACAATCTGTCCACAATAATGCTTTGACTTATAAAGTTTCATGATCAAATCATTCAGCACATTAAACAGGCAATACACTGAAAATAAACAATCCTACAAAAAAAGTTAGATTATCTCTATATCAATGTTTAAAGTGAAATACAAGTTACATTCACGTTGATACTCAAATTCAAAATTTGAACAAGAGGAGAAAATGCTTTGTCCAAAGGCAGATAGGAAGTGAATTTAACTTGCAATCCTAAAAGCACCCACTACTCTATTCGCACTAACTTCTTACTTGGGCCCACTTGACTGCAAACAGTACCTAGGCTCTTACATGTTCACGGGGTACCTTGAAGCATCGCCAAGAGAACGTTCATTCGGAGGAAGAGTAAAAATGTCCGCAAAATTTCAACAACTTCAGTAGTTGGTTGAAATTTTTATTCGAACTATTTGTACTACTAAAACAAGCAAAAACATTGCAAGATAGGGTTGGAAGAATTGAGAAGCTCTGATACCAATTTGATAAATTTAGAAAGAGGGGAATACTTCATCCTGCTTGTGCTTCTCATTGTGCTTCGGATTTACAACCAAGACTCCATCCTGCTTGTGCTTCTCATTGTCAGCTACACTGGGTTCAACCACATACACCTGCTGAACTCTCCTCTCAAAAGCAACATCATTTTCCACATACTACTTGTACTCTTCCAATGTGGTTGCACCAACGCACCTCAACTGCCCTCAAGCCAACGTTGGTTTGAAGAAATTGACAGCATCCTATTTTTCTCCTTGTCACATATTATTTATTTTCTTTTTTATCATATCTGGCGCATCTTTGTATATTTCGTTTAACTTTGATTTCATCCTCTGCATATTTTCTTTTGTTTTCTCCATTTGTGACTCTACTTTGCTCACATCATCATAATCCTTCCCTTCTTTCTCTTTCTCATCTTTATTTTTTTTCTTACCTTTGTCCTCCAACTCTTTATCATTAACTCTCTTCTTTGTCCTTTTTCACTTCCTCTTTTTCACTCTACCCTTCGCGCTTTTCTTTGTCTTTTGCTCTATTCTTCTCTTTCTTCTCCTTAACATCGCCTTCTTCATTTTCTTCTCCTTTATTTTTACCCTTCTTTTCTTTCTCATCCTTTACTTCTTCATGTTCATCCTCAGGCTCGTTGTCCTCAAGCTTTAACATTTCCTTTGGTTCTTCTTCTTTAGCAATTTTCTCTCTCATCTCATCCTTTACTTCTTCATGTTCATCCTCAGGCTCGTTGTCCTCAAGCTTTAACATTTCCTTTGGTTCTTCTTCTTTAGCAATTTTCTCTCTCATCGGCTCCTCTTCTTTTCTCGTCTTCTCCTCTTCCTCCTTTTTTAACTTGTTTTCTCTCTCTTCTTTTCAACTTTATCTTTCGCCTTCTCAGCCTAGCGTCTCTTTATCTGTTCAACCTCTTTAGCTTTTAACTTTTGTTCCAATATCAGCTTTTCTTTTAGCCCCACAACCTCCTCTTTTCTGCTTTTTCCACTTGTTGTGCAAGCATCATGCTCATCCTCAGAGCTGTTTTCACTTTCACTGATGTCTTCCTAAACCTATGACATCTCAACATCCTCGTTTGCATGCCTCTTTCAACAATTTTCATGAATCATTTGCGGATTTTTCTCCATTAATATAGAAGCATGCTTCTTTATCGACGTTCTCACTCAACACCATAAAAGTTTGAAGATCTTTCCTTTTCAAACTTGTAAATGCCTCACTCTCCTTTTCCATCATGTTTTTAACATCATTTGGTCATTCATAGCCACACTCAACAATCTCCCATAGCCCTTTGAAGATTAACTTTTTTTCTTTCTATTACTCCATCTTTCATAATTTTCCTTTGTGAGAACGAACATCATAAAAATTAGAAGTCTCAAAATTTCGACCTAGCGCTGATACCAATTTGAAGAATTGAGAAGCTCTAATACCAATTTGATAAACTTAGGAAGAGGAAAAAACATGATTTCTAATGGAGGAAGAACTTCTTTAGTTTTTTTTCTCACTTTTTCTTCACTTCTTAATTTTTCCTTACTTTCCCCTTACTACACTCTTACTTGGGTGCTTATAACACAACAAAATGACCACATATATATAGTGGTTTACATAGACATTACCCTTTGAACGGACACGACTCTTCACCGAACGGACATGACCCTTCATTGAACGGACACGACTTCTCATTCCAATAGACACGAGCCTTCATTTCAACAGACACGTCTCTTAAACTAATTATTTAATTTTGGTTTATTCCAACAGGTTTCTAACCAATGTTCAAAAAGGTTTAAAAAACATTTTGCTAAAATTAAGTCTCAGACAACCATTTTTATTTTATACCAGCTTTTAACACACTGTTTAAACTTATACACAAATTTCAGAAAATCATTTATCCTTGACAAATTACTTAAAATTGTTTAGTTCATCACGCTGTATAAAAAAAGTAGATCAATTACATTTTCTTCTGCTTATCACGTTAGGACTAGGATATCAACTGCTGGGCATGGAATAAAAATATAAATCCATTTGGCTCCCTCGAACTTCAGAAGAAGCTCTTGATCATTCATCCATGTTCTTGTGCATTAATAGACACACCCAAACATTTACACTGTTAAAATTCTATTTGTATAGGTTTGTTTGATAGATTTTCTTCTATAAGATTCTTCTTTCTATATATTAGTTATTTGATTTTCATGAAACATGTCATTCTATAATGGAATATTCAGTTGTTTATATTCAAAAAAAAAAGTCATGTGAAATGAAATCTTTACTAACCAAACACCAAACCGTTTGTCATCATTTCACAAATATTTCAGCAACCAACTATTTATACCTATATCATAATTGACAAGTCATCGAATTCCATCTAAACTAAGCATTTTGAGGTTAACTGCCTAATTCTGCATCAAACTACATATGTTACGGATCTGCCGAAAAAAAGTCAGATAGCAGTTCCCGCCCACGAACTTCATTGCACAAATTAGATTCATGAATGCACGCTCTAAATTCCAAATGAAGCCAAGAATTGTACAATGAACATTCACTCAAAAACTAAATGAGTTACGTACTTAGATTATAGAACCCATAAATTTTTATCACGATAGCACCTTTATACTTACATTTTATCCGGATCATGAACTGAAACTTACTACGATCACACCGTATGAATTAATAAAACTAATCATTTAACCGCAAGTACAAATTCGCCAAATCATGTATTGGATGCTACAATATCGACTGCATGTAAACAAAAAACATAAAATTATCTATACCTTTTAGAAAAAGGACCATCGGAAGTGACTGAAACTTTACTCTTATCTCTGGTAATGGTAATAGAATCACCAAAAGCACCAGCTTTTCCGCCAGCTACTTTAATTCTTTCCTGAAGAAACTTCTCGAGGGATGCAATGTCCATGATCTTATCTTCGACTGGTTTCGCGCAGTCGATGACGAAGGTCGTGCCCTTCTTCTTTGGCCCTTTCGATGCGGGTTTGGATCCAGCTGAGCTCCCTTTAGGCGCCATGAGGATAAACGAGGATTTTTCTGCGAGCTGGGAGATGTAAACGGCGGCCTTGGTTGCTAGGGTTTCAGACAGAATGTTTATAAAGAGTGGTAGGGTGGTAAATTACCGAAGTGGCCTCTGTTAGATCGGGTTTATGAAAATTGCTGGAGGCCCATTTTTGTCGAAGAGAACTTGATGCCCTCTAAAGTCTTAAATCTGCAATTTTATAAAAGGTTTAGATCCTTTACGTAAATCTATGCCTTTATTTTTTAAGAATAGAAAACATAGGGCGTTGAATTATATTTTAATGGAAAATACAGTTAATTTGGAGAAATCAACGTAGATACTATGTATTAACATCAAAAAACAGTAACTAATTATTTAAGCTATACTTAAATAATAATAATTATATTTTCGAATAAAGAAGTGTTTCGTTTAAAATGCATTTTATGTTTGAGTTTTCAATATCGATAGCAAATCATAAGAAAAGTTAAGAGATGGCGGAGTGAGCAAAACATAATAATTATTATTATCATTTTTCTTTCTTGTGTTAATTCTCAAAATAAGAAAAACAAATAAAAGTTGTTTTCAATTTTGTGTGTTAACTTTGTTTTTTAAAACGATCGTTTTTTATGTTATACGTGCATCGTTTGCATTTTACTGTGGGCGAAAACTAAAAATTAAAAATCGTAAACCAAACACCGCCTTAATTTTTCAATTTTTGAAAAACCATTTAAGAACTGCGATAATTAATACTAGTTATTAATCTTTTTAATTTAGAAAAATAACGATCAAATTTACATATTATTGTTACATGGTGTTTTCTTATAAAAACATCAGAAATACACACCTGATACGTGAAGCCTCATAAATGGTAAACCTATGATTTAACATCCGTCAATGCAATAAAAAATAGTAACATAGTGAAAGACGATTGAAGTGGAACTTTAAAATGATGATTAAAACATGAGTTTACCTAAATGATGTAAAAGCAGTAAAACTCATGGTTATCACCATGCTTTAGCAAATTTTGTGTAAGGCTTTAATATTTACATCGTTTAAAATTTTTATGAGTCGCAGAACCATGACCCTCAAATTTCAGCTTAAATTAATTTAATTAACTTTCCAAAGAAGTTATAAGTTATTTCGAAGAAATCAATATGCAAATTATGTTAATATACGTACTGTATTAGTGCACCTAAAGATCAGTTAATAATATACATATATATTGTATATTATTTTACGGTTTATCAGGCCAGTGTACCAATTGCTATAATGAATAAGAAGCCAGAATATTAAAATTGCTTACACACTAATTTGTGTATTCATCTCGCCTAAGTGGACAGCGGAAGAATGGATAAAACATTCAATAGTAGATCCTTAACAGGAAAGAGAGAGAGAGAGAGAGAAGCAATAATAAGATTGGATTTTTCATGGAAGAACGTGTAAAGATGAATCAAATGAGAAGTGCCACGTGCAGTCGCTTGAGCGGCTGTACATCAGCACTCGTGGGGGCTTCAGAAAGAAATTCAGGGAGGGCCCAAAAAATAAAAATAAAAATTGCAGTGGGCTCCATGTTTTCTCTTTTGTGGGGCTTGCGAGTGTATTCCACAGTCGTGCAAACGCGACTGTGGGTAGCATTCTCCTAATCAAATAAACACAATCGAAATCTCGTTGCTTGCAACCAACTTTTTTGGATGATGGTTCATTATTGTCAACAAATGTCGATCTCGAGGATTGAATTCATAACCTTTAATTTTGTAGTTTGGACTAATAACCAACCGAGCTGACGCTATAGCCATTTTATGACTAGTTTTTATCACTTTTTCCACTAAATTATACCATCTTCTTAAATTTTACAACTCCAACTAGAAGTTGGAGAATTTGTTCAATTAAGGTGAAACGAGCTGTTCAAACACAGTGAACTACGAATTCTTCTATATGTAAGTTCTTCATTTTATTTAATAAATATATGTGTTGTTAATACATACATATATTATTGTATGTTTATAATAAATAAAAAGGTTACATAAATTAATATATTGTAACAATCCGCAAATTTGACTCTTTTAATATTAAAGTAAGTAAAAATGAACTTTTGATAAATATGTGAACTGACTATCCTATTTATAACCTTATGAAGATCTTTCCAAGAATATCAACGTGATATATAATTTTGATAGATTTGGAGTTAGGTTAGCAAAATAAAGATGTACGATGTTCAAATAACATATTAGGGGTGATAGTTAGATCCATTTGGACCTGATGGACTGTGATGACCACCCTACACACTTCCGATACCTGAATTGTGCGTTTTGGTAATGCTCGGCCAATGTAAGGTGAGCATAAAAGTTAAAGAAAAGAGAACAATCCATAAACATGTCGTATATCTCACAGTGCATGACATAAAATATAATAGTAACGCATAACTGATATAAACATACGAGGTAGTAAAAGCTGATGATGAACCATGAATATCAAAGTAGCAGATCCAAAATATAGCATAATACTAATAGAGTCATACATGGAGATAACTCAGAATAGATTATTTCCAAAATAAAACACTATCAAGTCCTAAGCTAGTGAACAACGAAAATAAACATGATACATGTAACTAATAAGTAAGATAGCCTCCTACACATCTCCCAGCTAGCTACTTGTGTGCATTTAACATGTCTCTAGTCTGTTCATTTAAGAGCACCTAGAGTAGTAAGAAACAATGCATAAAAAACTCAAGGTCAAACAAAGTTTGGTGTGAGCGATAGTAATCTCAAGCGCTAGTAAGATAATATGATAGTTATGAAGGGTCATATCTGACAGGTCCCTACATCCAAATAGTTCACACATGCAATCAATGGCGGAACCATTATAGGGCCGGTAGGGCCACACCCCCTCCCCCAAACCAAAAAAACAAAAAATAGCTTTTCGAAAACATTTTTGTACACTGCAGATTGCACTTTAACTCCAGCTCCTTGTCTTCTATGGCCATTATTACTTCTTTTCATCAATTCATGCCTATTTCAAAGTAAGTTTTTGACTGTCGGCTAATATTTCATTACTACTTTAATTTATTTAGCTTTAGTTTTTCATCATCAACCTGTATCTTCAGCTGCTAATGGGTAAGGAAAGTAAGCCAATAACAATCCATTCAGTCTTCAAAGGAAAAGATTTGGATGGCATTGCAACTTTTGCCGTTGATACTTCCATCCAGCCTCTTCCGAGTACTACTGTCACTAAAGAAACTCAACTGAAAATCATCCGATGTGGCATCAATAAAGATGATATTTCTGATGTTGAATGAGATCCGCAAAAATGTCCAAAAATTTGGGACTATCCACCTAACAAGCGTGATGAGATCAGACGAGGTTATTTAAAACTAAGCCCATATCAGATTCGCCTTACCGAATATCCCAAGTCTGGAAAGAAGAATCTTCGTCGCTTTCAAGTGTAACGACCCAACTTTAGAACACATCGGAAGTCGTGTCATTAATAAGAATAAGAATAGATAGAAGATAAAATCACAGAAACATCAGAGTCTCACAGCGGAATTTTTACAAAAGATGATACTTCATAATATTACACAGCAGTACATATTACATCAGAGCCTCATATATCTAGTGATACAAGCCATTCATATTACATCTTTAATTATACATATCATTGATGACCAAACTGGCAGACTTATAATTATCCAGTGTATATGATAAGTAGATCAACACACAGAAAGTTCCATTCCAGCTTCCCAAGTTTTATCCAATCCTGATTCACTTGTCTATTCATAACAAGTGTTATGAATACCCAAGAGTTTAAGGGAAACACAGAAAAATAAACTCCGGGTCAATCAGGGGACTGGTATGAGTAAACGGTTTTAAAACCGATTAAAGAAATAAAAATATCTCATAAGACCACGCCGTGAATACGGAACGGGTTTTTACCTTATGGGAACAAAACACTTTGTATACTTGAAACCAGATATTATCATAGTGTCTAGGTGTTCCACAAATAATTTAGAATCTATAAGAATGCTTGCATCTCACATTCTCCTATATAGTATACAAATAAAACCGCTTGGCGCTTATGGAGATTGGATTTCCAATTATGACAAGGTATGGGACCACCTTCTGATGGTGTATCTCTAGAGGCGAATACACCTCGGTTCAACAAGAACGTCTTGCAACCCGGCCCACACATGACCGACGACTCATTTCTCTTGAGTGTATCGAATATATTGTCACCTTACGGTTGGTATACCAACATAACCATTCCCGAGAGGTACATAATTGAAAGGAGTAACAAATATGAATATTCTCTAGGTGGTGACAATACATCCTAATGGGAGCGACCCACATAGCCATGCTGCCTGCCCGATTTTTGTCATTTCCTGGGTGTGAGGCTTGAGGCTAGACTTACCTTCTCATCATCATAGTTTATTTCTTTTGAATGCCACATCATCAAATCTCGCCAATCACTAATTGACTTCCCCAAAAATATATAATAGGTATAAAGCGAGAGAAACGAATTCCTCTGCTACTATATAAATACGTTTGAAGAGATCAACGTACGTGATCAGTTAGAATTACTTTGTCAGACATTCGTCCATACAAGTTGTCCTGGGATTGGACAAACCGAAGACACTATTCAAAAATAGTCCTTGTATATCGCCGTCTTCAATTTAAAAATCTCTGACGCGCGGCGTATAATCAAATCAAAGTGGAATATTTAATCCGGTCTTTTTGAAATGATTAGCGAACGTTTTCTTTTTAAATTATTACTCTAACATGATTATAATCAATTTACATATATAATTACAATCAATCTAAACAGTATATGATCATCTTGCTTATATCTGGTTATTTTGATCATCTCTTAAAAATGGATAATTTCAGTGTGCGCCGCACACGGTTTTTCTTTCCATTTTGTTCGTAAATTTTAAAAATAAATACTTACATTATTCTTTTATTACTCATAATTATTCCTTAATCTAATTATACATAAATGGATTAAATTTATGATTTACAATTTATATTTCAGCTTTTACTCTTTATATTGTTTTTGTCAAATTTCCCTTTTATTCCTTATACTCGATCTACTTCTTCTTTCCACATACAAATAAAAATTTCTTTTTAAAATTTATCTAAACATGATTAAAAAAATACAGTTCTTATTCCATATAATAAAGAACGGTATATAACCATTTATATTTGACTTACAGTTTTAAACTGACAAATTTTAGCATATGTTGTATATAGCTTTCCCTTACTTTTAACTTAAAAAAACAAATAAATACTTCCATTTTATTTACTTTAAACTTCAAATATTTTTCATTAGAAATAAATCCTAATTCCATTTATAAACTAAATTTATAATAAATTTCACTTTTGTACTTTATGACAAAACTGCATCCGATCCTGATTCACTTTCCCTTCCTGCTTGGCAATTTGAAATAAAAATGTTATTTTTATTAATTTTATTTATTCCCATTATAATTAATTTATTATTTATTTAAAACTTGGTTTTATTTAAAATAAAGTTTAAAATCTTATTTAAAAACTAAAGTACCAGTTTTTATGGAAGTACCACATCGAAATCGTGGTGTGCACACATAAAAACCAAACTGGTTCCCATGATTTTTCAAAATACCACATTTATCAGCTAAAGTACCACATGACTAAAGTACGACATTCGTTCTGTGGTGTGCGCACATGCAGATCATCCTGGATCCCGGGATTTTTCAAAATACCACATCTGAAATGCCAAAGTACCATAACAGACTAAAGTAACACCCCCTTGAACACGTGATTTTTGGCCTGATCACCCCCAAGGGCTCGTGCGCCAGCCACTATCATGTGGTAGTACACCCAAAGTACCAGCCCTTTGAAAACACAGCCGATCACTCCAAAACACTGGTATCTTCACTCCCGATCACCCACCATACACGTGCACGTGCACAGCCACACGCGCCACCTTCCACTACCAGCGACCATCCTCACAGATCACCCTTCTCTTGTTGATCATTCCCCCAAGCCTGGATCACCACCTCCACGGCCCTAGTGGGTTTTCACCGTTCAACTCCATTGACAGGAAAAAGCACCATCCACGAAAATGGCCACCACGTCTCGCCTCGCCCATGTGCCACCGCCACCTTCTTACCACGCCACCACCACTTCTCGACGCCGCTTTTCCCCCAGGACCTTACCCCCCTAGGCCTCTCGACGTCGAGCAGTTCTGCGATCAAAAACCGAACCCAAAAACCCAGTTTAAACCCTATTTCGGCCTCGTACTCCAAATCTCTTCATTAGAAAATTTAACTAGTATTTTTCCTAGAATCCTCGGTCCTAGGTGAAGCTCCTCCCTCAACCCCGTGCCTTCCATTGGTCTGGATGATCGGAATTTGACCGAGTTTCAAATTCTGATCATCTTGGTACCCCCACTTATATAGGATGTTAAAAATCATAAAAACACCTTCAAAAATCACCATTTACACATATGATTCCATTCATACACTCAAATCGAGTTTTTACGCAGTTTGGATTTTTGATGAAACAGAGAGGCTGCAAAGGAACAGACAGTTTCTGTTTTTCTTTGAATTGATTGTTATTTTTACTTATAAATACAGAATGCTTTCATTTTATCAAATCATTTTAGCGTGAACTAGTGGTAGGATTCCCTTTCAAACTCAAGTGTTTGGATTCTTTTTGTGTTTGATAACTAAACAGCAGGTGTGTTTGTTCAAGGTTGAACAAAGATACAGTTTTTAAACAAGGTAACATAACAATCAAGCCAACATTAACCAATAGTTTGAGTACTAGTTTTGATCAGCCAACAGTGATATTCCGGACAGGTTCTCAATTTAATCAAGAGTGTCAAGATGCCAATATCAAACTTAACAGTTTCTAGAAAAATGCAGGAATAAAAATCAGGAAATTTAAAATAGTTTACTCACCAGGAAGGCTTTTAAATTCTCAGTATTTTCTCTTCTTCTTACTGATTATACTCAAGTGCTTGTGTTGTGAGGAAAAGAAGTGCATGCTCAGGTCTATTTATAGTAGTAGGAAACTATTAAAATATGGTGCATTAAATACTGGTTTTGGAAAAAGAGCAAAATCAGTTTTCAAATTTCATTGTTGACAAATGATTGACATATAAGAAAATCCTTTTCTTTCTAAATCAACACACCATTCCCTAAACTCACACGGACCTTATCAGCCATTATTCACCTTGAAAATCTCCTGCACATGACATTCTTTTCTCCTATTGGTTTTCTAGGAACTATCATATTAAATGCCTATGTACAACCCATGTTCCTCTCTCAACTTGTATTGGTGAAACAAAAATACCATAGCCACCATTTTGTATTATGAAATGCTCAGGGTTTTCTTTGGTTTTCTCACTTCATTTTCCACATAGCTATTAATTTAACAAAAAATATTTTTAACTCTTACTTGGCTTCAAAGGAAATGCAAAAACTGAAAATCTTGTACAAATGATCTCGGCCATATGATGAAATGGACATGGAAAATCTTGAATGATCTATAGGTTAATAAGGACCTAGTGTAGGCAAGATCTATGGTATATATACACAAGATTTAGCAAGATCTTTAGGCACATGCTATGACAAATGTGAACAAGTTTTGAAATATGAAAAGGAAAGTGACATTTCAGAAAATCACATGTAAGAGAAGAGAAAGATTTTAAAAACTGAAAATATTTGATCAAAAATGATTTGGCCATGTGAAGATATTTCTCCTAGATTCTCTTTACTAGTTCGCGAATTTCGACCATTGACTTCGAATTGACATCACGGGAGATTCAGCCGTCAGATTCTCCTAAAACCAGAACCGATGGGTTCGTATCGGAAAGAACTTTCCAACGGATATAAGAGATTTGAAATCTAACGGTTGGATTTGGAATTATGCCCAAATCAAAATTTGAAAAGGTCGGTGTAAGTGCAGTTCGATGACCGTTTATGGAAATCGACTTTACGGGCCTTGATAAAATTATTAAAAATATCAATAATTTGTGTAAAATCATAATAAATGATTTGGAAAGAGTTGGGATAAAAAATTCCATATCTGAAAAGATAAAGATATACTTTTATCGAAATGAACTAGTTATGAACTAGAAGTATAAATCCAATATTTTTAAATAAATAAATTGGATTTGAAATGGTTTTAAAAATAACTAGAATTTCCTATATATGAATTGGAATGGATTTGAATGGAAATTACCATCGGAATAGTTTGATATTGGATTCCGTGATTATACGGATATGTGGAGGAATTTGGAATATATATATCGTTATTCCCAATACGATATGTGTTGATTTCAGAATTTGATACTGAATATAAGCCGATATATTTTCTATTCAGAGCCTTGTATTTAATATCAAATGGGATTTTGGGTTGTCGTGAACGGTATCTTAAATAACACTGTTCTTAAACCCAGTTGAGGAAAGAATAAATCTTTTTATTAAGATTTAGTGAAAATTTAAAATTAATTAATATTTAATTGGAATTGAATAAAAGGAGTGGATTTTGGGTTGTCGTGAACGGTGTCTTCAATAACACTGTTCTTAAACCCCGTGTGAAAAGAACAAATCTTTTAATTAAGATTTAAAGAAGAATTGCCAATTAATTAACATTTAATTGGAATTGAAAATGGAATGTAAATTGGGTTTATTGTGAACTGTGTTTTTAACGACATTCGTTCTTTAACTCGATTTGCAGTGAAATGTGATTTGGAATTTATAAATCTTTTTATTAAGATTTGAAGGAAAATTTCAAAGTAAAGTTTTCCAATTTAATACAATAAATTGGAATGGAATTCGATTGGATAATAATTGAAGTGTGCTTCTGTGGAGGAAGACGGTTAACGTATATGGAATTTAAAAGGCTTTGCCGTTATTTCATTTATATTATCGGTCGGATATTGAAGTTTATATCGATTATATATATTGATCTGATTTCCGTGAAGATACCATTTTTAATGGAATGTGATTTTGGGTTTATCATGAACTGTGATTTAAATGACATTAGTTCTTTAACCCAGTTAAAGATAAGATTAATTTCTTAACTTTGAATAATCATTAAGTAATGATTTTTGGAATTAAAACTAAATTAGAGTTTTTAATGAATCTTTAATTAGATTGGAACGTAAATAAGACAATTAAATTTATTGAATTCATGGAATGCTCGAGAATGGAGTATCACCATTTTTGCTCCAAGCGATAGTTAAATCTTTAATTAGATTTGAACGTGAAATGGTAATTAAATTTACCGATAACACCATGGTGTTAGATATGAAGTATTACCAGTTTTGCTTCATGGGTGGAATAGGTTGGGACTCGGAAATATAACAAATGATTACTTCGGTAAGGTGCGTTAATCCCGACTAGTTTGGATAAACCATAATTTGGTTTGAATTGATATCCAAAGGAAGATTAGAGAATAAATTTAAAGAATTTATCTTTGATAAAATTAATGGGAACCTTTCCCAAAGGATATGAATATTTAAATAAAAGAATATTCAGAATTGGAATGAGGTGTATGTTGTGTTTTTATAGCACTTGTTTATTATATACGCGAGTTATTCAGAAAGACCGGGTTTATCCCATTCTGAATAACTGAATCGGCGATGAAGACGGTGGTTGAAGACTGGAGGTCTTCACGTCGTTTGGATGATTACTGATGTCTTGATTGGACTGTACACCCAAGACGAGGTAATAAGTGGTGATCGTCCAGACGTACTTGGAGATCGACCGGATATGCGAGGACCTCTCTCCTGTATTGGACATATGGGACGAGGAATAAGGTGCCTCCAGTTTCGTTCTGACCCAGAATGAACTTGTAAATGGATGTGTGTCTGACATTGGATTTCATGTGATTGATAGACATCAGTTGCATGGCGTGAATTGCCTGTGTGGCATGCTGAGGTGCAAATGATGAAGGCTTCTATTGAAAAGCAGAGTCTTGTGGTTGATGATCAAAGCAATGACTTTAATATAGCATAGCTTTGTGTATAGCGTTAATTCGCGAGCCTCACACCCCGGTGTGAACCGAAAACGGGAGTAGGATCCAGGGAGGACATACGTTTCCTTCTAGCTAGGGGTGGTATCTGGGTTTTGCAAGCCCAGACATTTTACTTATGTGGGTGATGGATAGCGAGGCGCCTCGGTTATATCAGTCACCGCAGGGGCCGATGGATGGTTTGGTCGATATACTGACCAGTTTCACGCCCCATAGGGCAGGGAAACGTATTGTTTAGGCATTTTAATCCACTTCGTGTGGACCGGCCCTGTGGCTCCTAAGGGTCGATGCTTTCTGATCCTAAGACATGGGCTAGATTGTCTTGAAGCGGTAAGGACGATCCCTTGCCTTGGTCCACAGATGGAAATCCAACTTCCAATACGTGACATTTCGGTTTTGATTGTAAAGCCTAGTATTGGCGACATGATAGATGGTACCCATGTTGCCTATGATTGATACATTTATATTTGAAGTTGTTTTATACACTATGCACTTATAATAGTATCAAATGATTTGTTTTAAACGTACCAAGCATGTTTGGCTATTATAAGGTAAAACTCTATCCTCCGGCTTGCGTTGCATTGTGTGATGGGATCTGAGTCTTATAATAGCTTCATTTTTCCAAAAAGCATTGTGTTGTTTGTTTTATGCACTGGTATTCTTAAAAGGAAACCCGTTCCGTGTTATACGGCGTGGTCCCTCGATATATCTGATTTTAAAGTAAAGTTTTAAATAACTGTTTTAGTTCTCACACCAGTCACATGACTAACCTGGAGTTTATTGTTTTAACCTAAACGCTGGGTGCCCCTATTTTCCACACGGGCAGCTAGTAGTTTTGGGTTTGCAGATTTATTCTTACAGGATACTGGTTTACAACTGGAGATATATTCGGAAAGCTCTGTATATGTGTATTTATTTTAGTTGTGTTTTGTATTATTTTCCGCTGCACTGAAATTTGTAAATCTCTGATATTTTTCTGATGTATAATATTTATTCCTACTTTGTGTATTATTGTACTCTGATGGAAATTGTTGTAATAAGCAATGAAATATTCCGTTATTTGTGTTCTGATTTGTCATGTTCTCAGACAATCCGGCTTTCCTTTACGGGGAAGTTTGGGTCGTCACATCATGGGCATCACAAATGATCTTTATCAAGCTCTGCAAAAGAAAAATCAAGATATTTTAAATGCTATGCATTTAGTTTCAGATTCAAAAGCATTGATCCAAAAGTTTAGAGAAGATGGTTGGGAAAGTTTTCTTGGATAACTCATTTCATTTTGTAATAAATTTGAAATGGATGTACCTGACTTGGATGCTCCTTATTTTGATGGTCGAAGTCGTCGACGTAAAAGAGATGTGACAACGAAGCATCATTTTCATGCCAATATATTTCTTGCAGCTATGATGCTCAATTGCTAGAGGTGAATTGTAGATTTAGCGAGTCTGCTATGGAACTCTTAACGTTAAGCAATGCTTTAAACACAAAAAATGGATACAGATTGTAACAACCTGGGGATTCAGAACCAATTTAAAATTTTAATTTAAGTTGTTTTAATGAATTTTGAATATAAATTGGTTATTTTTGCTAAATAAAACTTGAGAATAATTTTAAAATTAGTTTTTATATTTTATTTAACTTGAAACAAGTTTAGAAAAATTATTAAATTGATTTATAAGTCTTAAATTTGAATATCGATATTTAAGGATTATATCGATCGCTGATAAAATGACCATTTTTCTAGCAGTCTCGGAATTCGACAAAACCACTTTTGTTGGATCCGGAATGTCGAAATATGTTAGGATTCCAATACTCAAGTAAAACGGAGTTCGTATGTGAGAGAACGGTAAATAATCGTACTCTGAAAATTCAGCTAGTTTTTGGTTTTAGCTAGAAATAAGGCGGTTTATCAAACGGTTTCCAAATTCGACGCAGATAGATTCGTTGGAACCATAATTCCATAGTATAATGGATTTTCAAATTTCGTAATTTTTAGAGTTAACGTGTGGCCGTGAGATTAGAACGAACTTTGCAATGTAGAATTAATACATTGGCTAAACTAGTCACTTCATGCTACACCCCTCATCCAATTAAAATTAGTCACCTCATCACTTCTCTCCTCCACTTGTCCATTTCTTCCACAACATGTCATTCCATGTACCTAAGCTTCTTTTCAATCTTTAGTTTCATTTAATTCTCATTTTCATTTCTAATTTTCATTTCTTAAGAGCTTAAGCTCATTTTAATGGTACCCTCCACGTTTCTACCCAAGCCGCCATCACCGAGGCCACCACCACCGCCGTAGGCTGCTGCGTCAGCACCCCCTTCGCTGCTCTAGCCTTCACAAACGTGGCGCCACTTTTCCTCCTCTTTAAACTCCTATATTCTCTTCCGCTTTGAGAAAGGCACCTCTTTTAGTCACAAAACCAAGGTCTTCCACCACCAACCACCTCGTGTGGCCCCTACATGGCCATGGCACCAAACCTATCTCCAAGTCGTCCCTCTCCGTTGTGCCCCACGTGCCGGTGGGCCCCACGTGCCCGCAAACCCATAAAAACACATTTTTCTCAAAACACATTTTGCAAAAAGCACCCCCTTCCTTCTTTGCTTAATAACTTTCGATCCGTGCATTTCTGGCCAAGGCCCTACAAACAAAAGTCATAGATCTCGTATTTCTCTACGAAATTGACATATCAAAATCGAATTTTGGAGTTCGGAGCTGCTTGGAAAGTGCGATTGAAGATCGTAGTCTTGAAGCAAAGATTTGCGATTTCTAATAAATTGGTGCATTTTTGGAAGAAAGTTCATTAGGCAAAAGTTGTCTGGAATGACGTGTTTGTGCTAGTGACAAATTTTGGTGAAGATTGGAAGTAGTATGCAAACTCTAAAGGCAGAATGGTGAATTTGAGTGCGGAGTAACAAACGGCGAGCGCGCGACAAGAAATTCCTACATTAGAAGTGCCGTGGCATTTGATTTAGCTTATGGATGAGAACTCGCTCACTAAATTATTTTGTTATGTTATTATATCATGATTTGTTTTGTGGTTAAGTTGCAAGTTAGAAATTGCATAATGTAGTTATAATATCCTTTTTGGAGTTCAACACTAGAACTATTCACAAATCATTTGCATTAAAAGCATTGTGTGAATATATGACACTCGCATTTCATACTCCGTGGATGGACACTTGTGGAGCCGTAAATGGTATTTGATAGTTGAGTATTTATTTTTGACTACGGTCTGTGCATTGTATGTGAGTGATGATTCATTGAATAATTGTTGTTGGTTGGAAACCCCACATGGGTCTCGGGATGATATTTGACTCACACATCTCCCTTATGTGAAATTGTGTTTAATCGGTTGATTGACAGATTTATGTAAGCGTCAATTATTTGATTGAAGCTTATATGAAAATAAAATGCACATTGGATGTCATTTTGGATGTTGATAGTTGTTTACAACTATTGTTGGGTGTTTATGGTGAATGTAATCCATATAAATTTATTTATATGGATATTGGTTGAGATTTTATTCCAATCCGGAATAAACATGAATATTTTTATAATGTGATATTCAGTGAAAATTTGGAAATTGATTTTGATGTCCGATTTTGGATGGACACGAAAAAATAAAAATATGCAAAGTCGAGTTAAGTACATAACGCTATTTTAACTCGAACGGATTTCTATGTCAATTTTATTCGTATTTAAAATGAATATTAAGAAGACTGAATTTCAAAACTAACATTTTGAAAATATTATCATTTTGAGATCATAACAAAATGCACTGTTCAAGTTTAATTTAAATTGGTAATGGAAGTGAAATCGTTTTAAAAGGAGTGCATAAACATTTTATAAAATATGTTTTGAAAGGAAATCGACGAAATATATTATATATATTTAAATTGTTTGAATAGAACGTATCGCACAGCGACCGTTCGCGACTTTCAACCATTAACTTGAAATGGATGTAACGAGAGATCCAACCGTCGGATTCTCCTAAAACCAGAACCGTTGGGTTCGTATCGAATAGATCTTTCCAGTGAATATACGATATTTAAATTTGAACGGTTAGATGTTAAAATATGTCCAAATCAGTTTTGGAAGAGGTCGTTACAGATGCAGTTCAATGGTCGATATTGGAAACCGACTGTTAGGGCCTTGATATGATTATTAAACATATGAATAAATTATGTAAAATCGTAATAAATGATTTGGAAAGATTTTGGATGAAATATTCCACATTTGAAAAGATAAAAGGTATTTTTATCCGAATGAACTAGTTGATAACTAGAATAACTATCCAATGATTTTTAGAAATAATAAATTGGATTTGCGAATGGTTTTTAACATAACCAAAAGTTTCCAACATAAAAATTGTAAATAAATGGAAAATGGGAATTTTGAGTTTGTCGTGAATGGTATTTTCATTAATACTATTCTTGATCCCATCTGTGAATGGAATGAACCTTTTGATTAAGATTTAGAAGAGCTTTCCAGTTTATTTAATTAAATTGGAATTGAATGGAATTCAATTCATAATAATCTAAGTGAACTTCTATGACGGAAGACGTTTACTATTTATGGAATTTAAAAAGGCTTCTCTGCTATTCTACATATAGTAATAGTCTGATACAGAAATTTATATCGATAATAAATGGTTCAGATTTTCGTGAAGATTCCATATAAAATGGAAGATGATTTTGAGTTTATCGTGAACGGTGTTTTTACATGGCATTTGTTCTTTAACCCATGTAAAGACAAGATTAATTTCCAAAGGTTGAATAGTCATTAAGAATGATTTTTGAAGATTAAAACTAAGTTGGAGTTTTAATGAATCTTTAATTAGATTGAAAGTTAAATGGTAATTAAATTTACCAAACACGAGAAATATTCGAGAATGGAGTACCACCAGTTTTACTTCGTGCGATAGTTAAATCTTTAATTAGATTTGAACATGAAATGGTAACTAAATTTACCAGTAACACAGTGGGTATTAGATATGGAGTACTACCAGTTTTGCTCCATGGGATGAATAGGTTGGAATTTGGATTAATAAAATAAATGATTACTTTGGTAAGGCTCGATAATCCTGACTAGTTATATAAACCTTAATTTGGTTTAAGTTGTGAAAAGATATAATAAAATCTTTTGCAATGGTTTTCAAAGGAAGATTAAAGAATAAGTTTAAAAGAATTTATCTTTGATAAAATTAATGGGAACCTTTCTCAATGTAATGCATATTTGAGTAAAAGAATATTCTGGATTGGAATGAGGCGTATAATGTGTCATTGTAGCACTTGATTATATGATACGCGAGTTATTTGGAAAGACCGGGTTTAACCCATTCTGAATAACTAATAAGACAATTAAAAGTCGATGATGAAGACGGTGGTTGAAGACATGTGATCTTCACATCGAATGGATGAATATTGATGTCTTGATTGGGTTGTACACCCAAGACGAGGTAATAAGTGGTGATCGTCCAGGCGTACTTGGAGATCGACTGGATATGCGAGGGCCTCTCTCCTGTACTGAACATATGGGACGAGGAATAAGGTGCCTTCGGTTTCATTCAGACCCAGAATGAACTTGTAAATGGATTGTATGTCTGACATTTTACTTAGTGTTGTATTCAGTGATCTTTGCTAAATATATATCTGTTTGGTGGCGGAGAATTTATTCTCTTGCTTAACACCCTTCTCTGAGACGTACGAGCTTAGAGGTTATATATTGGTGGAAATCAATGGTATTGTATGGATTGACAATGTAGCATGATGAGATGAAATGATCAAGGCTTTTGTTGAAAAGCAAAGTCTTGTGGATGACGATCAAAGCGCGACTTTAAGTAGCATAGCTTTATGTTGTAGCATTAATTCGCAAGCTTCACACCTCGGTATGAGTCAAAAACGGGATGAGGGACCGTAGGGAGAACATGTGTTACTTTCTAACAAGATTGGTGTCATGGTATGGAGCCCAGACATTTTTACTTATGTGGTTGATGGATTGCGAGGCGCCTCAGATATATTGGTCGACAATGGCCATTTTGGAGGTCCGATAGGATTGGAAAACGTATTGTTTAGGAATTGCCAATCCTCAAAAGTAAGAGAGGACCGGCCTTACCGAATCTCAGGGTTGCTAAGGGCGCGATCCTGAGACATGTGCTAGAATGTCTCGAAACCGGTGAGGAAGATCCCTTGCCTCGACTCATAGATGGAATCCAATTTCCAATACGACACTTTTCGGTTTTAGTTGTAAATTTATATGGCGACATAATATATGGTACCTATGCCGTCTATGATTGATACATTTATATTCAAAGATGTTTTATACACTATGCACTTATAGTAATATCAAAATGATATGTTTTAAAGCATATCAACCATGTTTGGCTATTATAAGGTAAAACTCTATCCTCCGGCATGCGTTGCATTGTGTGATAGGACCTGAGTCTTATAATAATTTCATTTTCCTTTTAGCATTGCATTGTATTGTTTATGGTATTCTTGGGAGAAAACACGGTCCATGTCATATGGCGTGGTCCCTCGATTTACCCAACATTAAAATAAAGTTAATAACTATTTTAGTTCTCACACCAGTCCCATGACTGACTCAGAGTTTATTGTTTCTATCTAAACTGTGGGTGCTCATATTTTCCACACGGACAACTTGTAGTTTTGGTTTTCGCAGATATTTCTTTTCACAGGATCCTGGATTACAGCTGGAGCTATATTCGGAATGCTTTGTATCCATGTATTTCTTTCAATTGTGATAGTTGATGTTTTCCGCTACACATTATGTTTATGTATTTAAATGTAATTTAAATATATGATATTTTTCCGCTGTATATTATTTCTTTGTACTTTGATGTAAATTGTTGTAATAGCAATGAAATGTTCTCATGTTTGTGCTCTGATGCATCGTGTTCTCAAAACAGTCTGCCTTCTTGTTCGGTTTAGCCTGGCCGGGAAGTTCGGATCGCTACACAAATCATTCAATGTTGATCACATATGTATGCTAGACGAGAAGTACTATCCCACTGACTTTATAGATCAAGAAAAACTTAATTTGAGATACCGATTGAGGTCATTTGAGATCGATGTGCACAGCCATCCACAGTTGCAGTCATTGTCATCAATTCCAGAACTACGTCGCAAGCTAGTGGAGATTGATAGGGCAAGTAGGCATCATCTTATTGATAGATTGGTCAAACTTATATTGACCCTTCCCGTGTCCACGTCAACCAGTGAAAGAGCATTTTCGACAATGGAAATCCTTAAAACAAGGCTTAGAAATAGGAGGAGGATGATTTTTTAGCTGATAATATGACTATATACATTGAGAAGGAGATTTCTAAAAGCTTTAATGCTGATTGTATACTTGATGACTTTATCTCTTTGAAAGAGCGTAGAGTTCAATTTAAGTAGTTTTTATGCTTGTGTTGTAATTTGTAGGCTGTATTTTGATTAAGTTTAATATAAAAAAAATTGGTCCCTTCATTGTTTGTATCCCAGTTCCGCCACTGCATACAATAATGTACTCTACACTTAAGTCACCATGTCACTGAGTGTAAGTAAGCGTATGTGTGACAAGGTAATGGCAAATAAACAAATATAACATTCATCCTCACATTCACTCACTCATTGAGTATACGGTACTTGATACTTTGGTTACCTAATCACTTGAGGCACTGGAAGTTCCTATGGAAACAGACTCTACCAGACTATCGCTAGGTCCTACCACGACGGACTATACCATGCAACCCCAACCAATCCACACTACATCTTGCTCTAGGGTCTGGGCCAATCGTTCCACACCACAACTGGCACTGACTCATCTTTGTGCCCCTCTTTCAATGGTGTACCAATATCGTGAGTACCGATGTAACACCCCGTAAAATATACCCCAATTAGACATAGTTAATTAAATTTATAACAAATATTAATAAATTAATTAAATATTAATGGACTGAAAATAAGAATTTTGGATGATTGAGAATTCGACCATAAAGTATTACCATTGTATTCGTGGCGAAATTCTAGTCTGTTTTCGTATTTTATTTATCAAAAACGGAGTCCATATGAAAAATTACGAATAAAATAAGTTATACGAAAATTTTATACACACAGGATTTGAAATTTAATCTATAAGAATATAAACCAAAAAATTAATAATATACTTTTAGCATAATAGGATATTCCTTGGGAATTCAAAATTGAGTATGTATATGTATATAAGAGGGGACAAGAATAAAGAAATTACAGAAAGAATCATTGGAATTAATTAACATATTAATTTAAATATAACGATATGGGAAACAAATCTTTCTACACCCCGAACAGGAGATGGGTAAACTGCCCTCCTGTAAATGGGGTCGACATGGGGGTCGACCGCCCTTCTGGTTGAAGGGAGGGAAGAGGCTCATGTTATGGAGGGGTTTTATTATATTTTGCTCAAATGAACCCTCCAGTTTATATATAACTAATCCTACGGTCCACACACACACACTAACAACTATAAATAAACCCTTATCCTCTCCTCTAAACTATACAACCATTTTGTTATACGCTTCCACTCTACTTCACCACCATTATTCTTAATTTCGAAAAATAAACAGGTTAGGATTCTTCTTCTCTAACTTCTTTCTCTACCTAATCTAATCTATTTTTCTTAAAATAATATGAAATTAGGATATATATATATATGTATGTATGTATGTGTAAGACTTTAACTGAACTCTTATATGTATATATTGGTTTAGGAGAAAGTTTGGAAAATAGTAATAGCGAGGAAACAATTCAAAAATTAATTCTATACAACATCTTCATCCTTCTCCTTATATTATTTGTGAGTGGAAATCTTATAAGTTTAGTATTTTCTATATCTTGATAGTGTAGATTTGGATTTTTATGCCTAGAGAGGTTTGAATTTGCATAAAACAAAATATAAACATATTCTCCCAATCCCTTATAAATTGCGGAAATAGTCAATCGTTTGATTAAGACGCTTAACAAACTCAATCTTCAAACGTTTTATTAAGACACTTATTCCATGATTAACAAATTATAATTCACATTGTAATTTATTAATCATTATTACATGTAATCATCTAAAACCAGGGTTGTTACAGCAATAGTTTGAGTACTGCTTATCACTCCCAGACGGGTGGACAGACTGAGAGGGTGAATAGGATTTTGAAGAACCTACTAAGGATGTGTATTTTAGACTTCGGAGGGACATGGGAGGATCATTTACCCCTTATGGAACTCGCATATAATAATAGCTTTTGGTATATTATTGGCATGACACCCTTCGAGGCCTTGTACGGACAACCTTGTAGATCTCCGGCATGTTGGTGGAGTTCGACTGATAGACTGCTTCTTTGGCCGAAAATGAGTAGGAAAACCTCTGAGAAGGTTAAGTTAATTAGAAAGAGAATGAAGGAAGCATAGGATATACAAAAGTCATATGCGGATAAAAGAAGGATCGACTTGGAATTTGCCATTGGAGATTTGGTCTTCATCAATATTTCGCCACTAAGGAACGTAGTGAGGTTTGGCTCCGCGCGGGTAAGATGGCCTCAAGGTTTGTTGGACCATTCCCGAACATGGAGAGGATTGGGTAGATGGCTTATAAAGTTTTACTACCAAAGAGATTATTGGGGTTCATGACGTGTTCCATGTATCACACTTGTAGAAGTGCCTACACGATTCAACGATGGTAGTAGAGCCCAGTGCATTAGAGGATATAGAGATCGAGTGGGAGACATCCATTCGACGAGCACCTCGACAGATCTTAGATTTTGAGACCAAGAAACAAGGAAGTAAGATTGGTCAAGGTGCAGGGGGGAAACGATGATGAAGTGGCCACTTGGGAACCCAGGGAGAAGATGGGTATATCTTATCCCTATCTGTTTGATGGTATGTTCCGACATTTTTCAATCTTTAGTTCTTAGGTACTATCTTTTAAATTCCTTTGAACTTGATCTTAGGAGAAACCTACAGATGATAGGATATGGTTGAAACCTGTGCAGTAGCGCTCAATGGATCCAATGCGGCGGAGGTGCAAAAAGTTGTAGTAGGGATAAAGCGAGGAAATAGTAGAATATAGTGGATGAGTCTAAATTAGCATATAAAACTCGTATTTATTACTTTTACAAATATATAAATGATAAATAAATGGAAAATTAACATTAAACTTAATTGTAATTAGTACATTCTTAATATTAAATAAAAGTATTAACAAATAAATGTTAACTTTTTTTAGCTTGATTAAATTTATTAGAATATTATGGTATTCCATATTCTAAAAAATATATGCTACAAAATTATATTAAAAAGCTAATTTTTAAAATTTTTATAATGTATAAATGTCATTTTTAAATTCATTTCTTTTATAGAAGATATAGCAGAAATATCGAAATATAGCTGAAATAATAGAATATATCGGGAATATCGAAATATAATGGGGCTTAAAACGGAAAGACTATTTCAGAGGCTATTTGGAAATAGCGTAGCGGCAGAAATCTGCTACACGATATAGCAGGGATATAGCAGGGATATGGCAGGGTAATAGCGGGGAATTAACTGCACAGGTTGAAACATGTCGTTGAAACATGTTATGTTTGATGTTTGCTAATGGATGCAAGTGGATGCACACACACACTAGGCACTATAATCGGCCGAATAGGACACTTGCATATGCATATGCATATGGATGTATGTGCATTTTATTTATTTATATAGATGTCATCCTATGGTTGTTGCATATGAATGATGTGTGATGCACGCGTATAGAATTATTTGTCATCATTAGGATTTTTGCATACATTTGGATGCATGACATGAACATAACTGCATAAAAGGAGGTCGCTGAATCAGTAGAACGCCTAATCTCTTGCATTAGTCAGGATCATATACACTACACTATTGCATAAGTACATGAATTACAGTAGAT
This sequence comes from Allium sativum, assembly GCA_030737875.1. Classification (NCBI taxonomy): domain Eukaryota; kingdom Viridiplantae; phylum Streptophyta; class Magnoliopsida; order Asparagales; family Amaryllidaceae; genus Allium; species Allium sativum. The sequence continues at coordinate 557,634,037 of CM060919.1, read as the reverse complement.
AAATTAAGGACAATGGTTGCTAGTGGATGATGGATATAGAAAACACTTATATTCTTTTACCTTAGAGATTTCGAAGATGAAATCCTTTAAGGAGGGGAGAATGTAACAACCCAAATTTTAACGAAATTTAACTAATTAACAAATTAATTAATTAAAGAATAAGTTGTAAAATAATGGGAATTGGGTAACGGGGTTTGTATCATTAGGTCCGTTATGATTTTCTAGTTCAGATAGACTTTTGATTTGCATAAAACGGACTTAAAACGAATAAGTTATAACCAATTGAAGTTTGAAATTCAAATCAGAAATTAAAATGAAACAAAACGAATAAATATAATTAATCACGCTTCATTAGTGTAATGATGGGGATAACCTAGTCCCAGCTGGGTCAACCACTTGGTCGACCCAGGCCCCAAGTGGGTCGACCCATGTAGTTCGGCCAAGCACGTTTTCGTGCCTGGCATGAAATGAAGAACGCTGGAAGTTTCGAGATTTTCTTTTATCTGTTGTGTGAGGTTAAAAACCTAATATCTAAAGGTTATGAATTCTCTACCTCATCTATAAATAAACCTATACTTCTTCTACATTCCCCCATGCGAAATTGGAGTATTGTTTATTCATAGATTTTGGGAATTTCCTAACGGGGCCACTGGATTTGCAAATTTAGGTGAGATTTATGTGACTTCTAGATTTCTATTAAGCTAAAGTTAAGTCTATAAAATAGCAGTTGTAGTTGTTTCAAATCTAGATTATTCACAGCTCTTAGATTCAGATTTTTACAGTTTGATTTCAGATTCAGTTATCTCTATTTTCTTTTTGAAATTCTTCTGTCTATTTCTACGATTTTTATTCAGATTTTGTAGACTATTGCATCAGATCTCTTCTTCCTTTTTTCTAATTTTCTTAGATTCTGCAATTACGTCAAAATATGCCTAAAAGGCATATGAATGCGATGAGAACATACTTGAACTTATATGCGTATATAATTACGACGAATTATTTCCCTTTTTCGTTTATTCTACATTTGGATTGGGAAATAAAATTAATTGAATATAAATAATCATAATTGAAGCTTAATTTGAATATGTTGGAACTGCAATTAAGAAGGAAATAACTGAATTAAGGCAAATCAAACTGTATAAATTCCTATTTGACATATTTTGATAAAAATGGACTGTAATTAGGAAATTGCATAATTATGTTAATTGGAAATCATAATAAAACACGAATAGTTTATTTGCAATATTTCAGAGGGATAGTTAAGCTTAATATATGCATATTGATTTACAGTGTATGGGTATATTATGAGCTTAGTACTTCTCATTGTTAGGCTTTAATATGAACATATTAATTTACCGTGTATGGGTAAATTATAAGATTAAATTACACTATCATAGTAAGGCCTTATATGTACATACTGATTTATAGTGTGTGGGTAAAATTTGAGCCTAGCACCTTTTGTTGTCAGACTCAAACATGAACATATTAATTTACAGTGTGTGGGTAAATTATGGGCCTAATATATATTGAATTTGTTTGTGGAGGCCAAATCAAGGGTTGAGAATTTGACCAAGTTATTTATTTATTGGGATCCATTTCACGTAGCATACCATTTTTATCATTTTCGGTCTCAATATGAGGCAAGGGCACGCACCATGCTATGTTGTGGGTGTAAGTCGATCCAATTGGAGGGTGTGAGTGCATTTCAGTGGGTCAGTATACATGCACGGGATCGATTTAGGAACATAAGCCACTTTGACACCAATGAATAAGGTTATGTCTTTTGACAGATGGGCTAGGGCCTGATAAACCCGAACCATAATAGGCATAGGTTGTTTGTTATTCGTTGTAACCGATCGATTAGGTAGTATTACGAATTTCTTTCTAATTATTGTTTCCTTTTGAATTTGTAGAAGTGCAAAACAGTCATCATTAACGAATCTTGCGAATGAGAACACCTACATCATTACATCATTTTTGTTATCCCTATTCTATATGTTCACTTTTAGGTGTACACAACACTAGAACTACTATCTTATAGACTTTCTTTCGGTTATCAGTCGTGCTAGTAATCACTACATCTCACCATACTTTTTATCTGACTAATTTCTCCACTTATTTTTTCCCTTTTTCTTCCCTACAGGCTCTTAGGGAGGAAGCATTTAGCTTAGACTGCTTAGTTGATTTTATCTTGGAAGACTCTTGTAGAGATGTATTGTTTTATTTCTTTCCATGGTTTGCTTGTACTTTTTTGGCTATTTGGGGATACTATTATTATACTCTGATATTTCTATTATGGCTGAGATTTGAGACATGGCATTTAAATACATTTTGGTTTGGTTGAAATAGTAAAGATGGTTTTCTTATTTTTAATATAAATTGTCCTTTTCTTCCGCTCTGAATCTATTTTATGTCTTGTGAAATCTTAATTTATGTGATGTTACTTGTCTTTATACCTACAACGCTCCATAATTCTTAACGAGATTCTATGTTGGCATGATGTTAAGGGATGTGGGGTGTTACAGGTTCATTATCGGACAATGAGGGATTTAACAAGCATTGTTGTATGTTCCATCGGAGAGCAGGTTCATACTGTAGAGGGTGAGTTGCTTCACCGAAGAGCGACAAGATCGGCTCACTAATCATTAAGTCATCTCGTCAAAGAGTGAGCAGACTGCGCAACCAAGATAGGTCCAGAGAGACCATGCGGTTTACAAAATGATTCACAGGAATCATCCAATTAAAACTTGAATAATAAACAATCTCTAGAGATCGACTTCTTAAATATATAAAGGTAATGATTTGAAGAGATCTCATACACTGACTTAAATGTTTAAACGATCCGAAAGAGACCGCAACTCGGATTGGACAAAAGAGAGTCCAACGAGGCCATGCCACAGACTGGATGCAGCGCACTTGGAAGGATTTGAATGCCTTAAAGATGGATGCTGGAAAATCATTCTTAGGGAAACACGGGATGACTTAGACTTAAAAGAGGAACTTCCGAATGATTGATCCAAAATCAGATTTTGACTCCGATCAAATCAATCAGAGAGCTAAATTCATTTGTTGCAGCTGAAGTGCTTTATCTGGGCCGTCTTAGTTTTTTGAAAGCAAAAATGTGTGATCTTCTGAAAAGAAGAGAGAACACATATATAATAAAAACAAAAAGGCTGCAATATCCAATTACAGTACCAAAAAGAAACAAAAGCAAACCAAAACAAGACTCTAAGAATGTATAGGAAAGTAGATAGATGAGCTCCGGAAAAATCACCGCCCATCATACTCCAATATCGAATTCCGGCAAAGCCACCACCCGATATTGAAGTATATCTACTCCAATACAAAAAACAAGACAGTCCAAGCTACAAACAACAAAAAGAATAACAGAACACCCTCAATAACTCTCCAAAAACAACACAAAAAAAAAACTCCAAAGCTAATATCAATTTCCAATCCAGACAGCTATCCACAAGGCTCCTCAGCTATAATCAACATCCTGAAACCTGAAATAAACTAAGCAAACCATAAGTAACCATCACATATATATATGAGTATATGAGTATATATATATATCTAAGAAATATATATACACATATATGTGAAGAAGAAAAATAAAGAAAAAAACAAACAAGCAAAAACTCGAATTAACAACAAATGCGAGATCTATTACCTCTAAAATATATATTAATACTAATAAATAAGCTCAAATTAATTCTAACCTTAAACAAAAAATTCTTAAAACACAAATCACCAAAAAGCTTAAAGTGCGAGTTAGACATCCAGTCAAGACAAAAATTAACAATCCTAATGATTAAGTTATTAACAGACATAGAAATAGAATGAAAAAATCTTTGATTCCTCTCAAACCAAATGAACCAACTAATGATAGTAACTAAAGAATCCAACACATATCTCTGCCTAGAATTACAAACAAATCTACAACAATCCCAATAATCAACACAGCCACGAAAAGAATTAAAACTCCCAAAAACAAAAATCCTTAAAACCATATTTAAAATATACTTGGTAATATTACATGAGAAAAAAATGATGATCAACATCTTCATCTAAAAGATTACAAAAACAGCACTTAACATCAAAAATAATATTCTTCTTCTTTAAAAGCTCCACTGTATTAAGCTTCTTATGAATAATCAACCACATAAGAAACTTAGCTTTAGGAGGAGAATTAGATTTCCAAAGAAACTTGAAAGGAAACAAAGAAACACCAGAGAAATTCAAAAAATTATACATAGAATTAACAGAGAAAACTAAACTATTATCAAAACCCCAACTAATACAATCACCATTTTCATCTAAATGATATAAAGCTAACTTAGCTTTAAGTAAGGCAAATTGCCTTAACATATCCCCTTCTAAATATTGACGAAGTAGAACTCCCACGGGGGATCTAAATCCCCTCTATAAACATCAATAATCAAAGCATTCTTAAAGAAACAATTATTAAAAAGTTCACTAAATTCAATTTTAAGAGGCGAACGAGAAATCCAAGCATCATGCCAAAAGAAAGTAAGATTCCCCAAATGAACAGTCAACTTACAGCCCAAATTAAAAAAAATCAAAACAATTCAACACAGACTTCCAAAAAAAAGGATAATCTATTAGTCCAACTAAAACTAGAACCGACAATAAACTCATACCCAGAATAATAAATTTAGAAACAATAGTCTTCCAAGTAGCCGATACAGCAGAGCTTCTAATTCTCCAAATCCATTTGGCTAACAAGGCAGAATTAAAATGATATAGGTTAATGATCCCCAGGCCTCCATCCTTCTTGGGCTTACAACACACCTCCCAGATAACTAAACATTTATAACCTCTACAAATTGGAGCACCACTCCAAAGATAATTGCGTCTAATTCTTTCAATCTTCTCAATAACCCATTGAGGAAATCTATGGACGTTTATCCAGTAAGTAGGAATAGCAGACAACACGGAATTAACAAGAACCAATCTACCTGCTCAAGACAAAAATTTGTTATTCCAACTCGATAATATATTATTAATCTTATCAATAATAACTAACCAATCGTCCTTCTTAAGTTTCGAAGGCCTAATCTTAAAGCCTAAATAATCAAAAGGAAATTTCATGACAGAACAATTCAAGGTGTCAGCAACCAGAGACTCGACATTATCGCGGTCATTAAGGACTATTAAAGCACTCTTATCAAAATTTATTCTTAGACCAGATAACATCTCAAAACAATAAAGAATAAACTTCAGAGTGATAATATGCTTGGGCAAGTGAGAGGAGAATAATAATGTATCATCAGCAAATTGGAGAATAGATAATTCATTATTAAATTCCTCATCACCAAAACAACCTAAAACACCTAATCTAATGGCTCTTGTAACGTCCCAGTTTTTTGTTGATTTATTTTAAATGTTAAATTAGGAATATAAATGGATTTTTATATTTAATTACCGATTTAATCATCAATATACGATTTAATTTCAAAGATATTGAATTATCATTATACGAAAAAGTGAAATAATTTAATCCGTAGTTAAAAAACTGAATCTAAACAATTCAGTCGATCAATATAAATTCTATATTGAATCAGAACGACAACAATTATTTATTTTCAATAAATTTAATTGGTTTAAATCGATTTATATCGATTGAATTGCATAAGAAGAGAATAAATTAAAATCCAAGTTAAGTAGTTTAATTTGGATTCAATTCAAAAAAAGAGAAAATTTAATCCAAGTTGAATTTGTTAAATAAATTCGCAACCATTTAGAAATAAATAAAACTAGAATTAATTTAAATTGTCGGTTTAAATTGATATCTCTTGCAAACAACCGAATTAGGCTTTATACCCTATTCCAGTGTGTCCAGAATAATGGTATAACCCTAGGGATGCCAGTCACTACGCTAAAGTTAGAGTTCGAACACATAATATATTTTGACTTCACATCATTTTAAGTCAAAAATATATAGATATTACGTATATGATGTTGGTACTTAAGCCAACAACAAACCAACCAAATTTATCGGAGTCGCGCAACTTTTCTCCCTCGAGAAAGAAATTTGTCTCTGATCTTTGTTATCAAGGAAGCAAACAGTTAATGGCATAAGTACGCATGTTTCCCCTTTCCTCAGTTATAAGTAAGACACACCCCCTTCTCTTTCCATTTCATTTTTCATCAGTTTTTCCAATCCTCTTTCAAATCGGATTTGATTTCTTCGATATAATTAAAAAAAGAGAACACAAATCAGATATCGCGATTGAAAACCGATACCCTGAAGCTCCAGTTGAGCTAAGATGCTTGTGTAAAGGGGCGCAATTCCCAAGAGGCCGATTGTTGAGGATTTGAGTCGACAGTTAAACAGAAAATTGAGACAGTTTGGCATCGCGATGGGAATGGTATTGGGAGTTGCGATTTCAGTTTTCACCTGCGATGGCTTTGGAGTTGCGATCTGCGAACTCAAGGGAGGGAAACAGGGTCAAGGTCAGGGTTTTAGTAATGGACGGGGTTCGACATTGGAAGGAGTAAGGACACGGGTTGACAAAACTTGGGGCAATTCGATGTTGATTGAATTTGCTAGTTTACTGTAGTAGGGAGGAACACTCGATTGGATTTTAATGTAATTGTTGAACGCGAATGAATGGTTGTTGAACTGGAAGGGGCAACAGTTGAAAATATGGGCGTTGGGTCTGTAATGTTTAAGATGGGGGATCGTTTGTAAGTTGCTTGATGAAATGTCAGAAAAGGATTGGATAGTTTTGGAGCTGTTTACAGTGTGATGTTTGATTGATTGCTAAAATGGGACGGTATAGTTGTTAGGGGTTGTTTACAGTATTTGATGATGCTGGTTTCAAAAGGTCGATGTGGTGGACTTCCAGTTGTGTTGTGACGAAGTATGCTCGAGTTAAGAGTAGCAACAATGAAGAAGACGATGGGTAGATAAGTGGTCGAGCAAAACGCAATAACAATAATGTATATGAAATTTATAAATACATAGAATTTATTTATTTATTTGTAAATAGTTAATTTAGATTTAAAATTGTTAATCGATAAACTAAAATCATAGGTGATAGATTCAGTGGAGATGACTTCGTAATTGATCAAGTTATTTGCAAAGAAATAAGGTAAACGTTATTTGAAAATTTATGATACATAAGAGAATTTATTTATTATCGTTAATGGTTAATTTAAATTTATAGTCATTTAATTGATGAATAAAATAAATAAATCTTAGGTGTCAGGTAGACGACTTGAGAAGATGCATAGCCGAGTCGATATGGAATTAAATTGGGTATTCAGCGCAAATAAAATCAAGGTGAGTAAATCTTACTTAAAATTTATTTTTATCATCAAAATGATTTGTTGGCTGCTTGGCTGCATTTATAAATTGTTTATCAGTCTTGGTTATTGTATATATTAGTTATTTAGGCTTGCTGGTTGTCGCTATTATATATATATTGGATGTTCCCGCAGTACCATTAGCGGATGCCCGTAGTATCATTAGCAGATGATTTCCCTATGCGCCCCACAATATATATAGTGGATGATCTTCATACCGCGATATTCTGCCTTGAAGCAGGATTGGTATTATTATTGTTGTTGACTAACATCTGTGGATGCAGGAGAAACAGGTTGGAGGAATCCAACTGGATTCCTCAAATTTATTTACTGTTGTTTACATATTTATATATGTATGTGATGTGTGAATTGAATGGATGATTTGTGTGTTAGATATTAGAATATCACCGGCCCTAGATATTTATATTTACAAAAGGGAATTTTAGATTTAAAAGGGGAAATTTAATTTTTGAAATAGAAATGGAATTTCGAAAGAATCGAAAAAAATATTAATTTAGTTTTAATAATAAAAATAAGCAGTTGAATTTATGAACGATGTTTATATATGAATATAAAAATTATCATCAGATAATTTAAAAATGTAAATTCAAATAAGATTTTAAAAAGGGAAATTTATTTTCCATAGTAGAAATTGAATTTTTAATGGAATTAGAAATCAAAACTTGTTTAAATATTTAAGTGAAATTTATGATTATTGGGTTTAAATGGAAATGAATAATTATCATGGGATATTGGATTATATAATATCAAAGATGAATTTAAAAAGGGGAATTGGGAATCGTTTCAAAAAGAAAATGATAAAATCATTTCTGATGTTCGGAATATAAATAAAATTGGGATAAAACCATATGGAATATTGTTTGAATTCAACTATGTCGAATATATGGAATAAATTATTTCTAGAAAGAATATTGGAATTCGTTTTAGATAAATACTTAAATATATGATTAAAAAGGAAAATTTATTTTCTAGAATGGGAATTGGATTTAAAATAAGATTTGAAATAAGGACTTGTTTTAAATAATTTAAAACAAGAAGTGGAATGTATAAATGATGTTTATAAGCAAATAAAAGAAAACGATTATTATCATCGGTAATTTAGAAATGTAAATACAAGCATGAATTTAAAAGAGAGAATTCATTTTCAAAGTGGGTTCTCAAACGGAATTTGAAAGAGAAACTTGTTCTAATATTTAAACCAAGAAGTGAGATTTATAAACGACGTTTTAAAATGAATGTGAAAATTATCATTAGATAATTTATAAATTTAAATTCAAGTGTGAGTTAATGGGTAAATAGAATTGTTTTGAAAAGAAACAATGAAATTTATTTCCGATGTTCGGAATCAAATTGAAATAAATCTATTTGGATTTATAGTTGGAATTCGAACCTGTCAAATTTGTAGAAATAAATTTATTTCCAAAGGATATTGGAACTAATTGAATAGAAATTTAGATTTTAAATATGAAAATAGATTCCATGTTAATTTATATATATATATAAGTTATAAAATAAAAAATTCCAAAATGGTATTCAATTTTCAAATAGATTTTTAAATGGGAAGTTTGTTTTATAAGAAGTTAATTTATAAACAATGTTTATAAATGTGATGAAGTAAATTTCATCGTGTAATTTGGAAATAAATTTCAAAATGTAAGAAATGGAGTAGGAGGTGAGATTTAAATTGAGTTGTGTATTACAAGCTTTTATCTGTCTCAAGATAAGAACGTTGTTGGTCAAGGTCTGAGAGGTAATTAAAATACCCCAACTTGAACAACCTCACTATTATCAAGAGATGATATTAGTTTGTAAGGGTAAGGGATGTTGAATTAATTATTTGCATAAAAGGAATTTATATCTGATGCTATCGATATTTTATAAATAATCTAATTCCATGAGAATTGGACTTGAGTATAGTTGAGTTTTGAATTAATAACTGAATTATGGATATGGAATAAATAATCGATGAGTTTGAGAAATCGGGATTGTTAAGTTAGATTTGGATAACGGATTTATTTTTGAATATTGAAAGTGAAATAGGAATTTATTTTATAAACGAAGTTTGAATGTTTATATTTAAATTATAATTAAAACGAACTCGCTGCAGCGCGGTAGTTCATAAATTGACGATTTGAACTTCAATTGAGTATACAGAACTCAATATAAGTTGGAATTCGATGAAACAAAAAACACATGGACCTATTCAATGATAGTTTTCTTATAGAAGAGAAAAACCTGAATTTTGTCTTATAGATTTTGAGTTATTTCAAAATCAAATTGTAATAACCAGAAATCCGAGCCAATTTAAAATTTTTATTTTGGCAATTTTGATGAATTTTGATTATTTAAAATGAATTATTTTAAATAATAACAACGAGAAATCTATTTTGAATAGAATTAGAATGAATATATTTATTTGAATCGTCGTTAGAATATAAATATTTTATTTTAAATATAAAAGGAATTGAAAATGGCGCGGTAGTTCGAAAATTCGATTTCAAACTTCAAATGAATGTACTTTTCGAAATTTAAAGTTACTTTTCGAAGGATAAATAAATAAATAAAATAAAATAATATATATATAAATCCTCCTTTCTACCTAGCCCCCCCCCTAAATCACAATAACCAGACCCACCTCGTTCAGAGAAAAACCGCGATGGCCCCTTCCAAGCCGCCGTCGAGCGCACCCCCCCTCCGTTCGCCACCACCGCACCCTGCTCAGACCCGCCGCCGCCTCCTCATCCCCCTCCTCTTCTCCGTTCTCCCTCCCTTCCTCTAAATCGAGACCCGCGCCCCCAAAAAGCCCGCCACCACGCTGGAGCACACCATCGTCGCCTGTAATGCCGACCCCCTCCGACGCGCAAACAATACCCCCCCTCTCCGATCACTGTAAGTCTTATTATTTTTATTTTATCCTTTTTGGTGGTTGATTTTTATTTAACAGTAATTGGTTTATTAGGGAAAAATAGGGTTTTTATATTAATTTAAACAAAGCTTTGATTTTTAATTTAAATAAAGATTTGATCTTTAATTTAGAAAAGGAAAGGTTCGATTTTTAAACTAGAAAATCCATAATTTTTAATCGCATAAAGATTCGATTTTTAATTCACGAAAGATATGATTTTTAGCTATATAAAAATATGATTTTCATATTATAGAAAGAATAAGAATATGATTTTTATATTATAGAAAGAATAAAAATATGATTTTTATATCAATAGAGTATTAAAAATATGATTTTTAAAGTATAGAACATCATATTAAAAATGTGATTTTAATATGAACAGCATGGAGAAGACTACGTTGGAAGTACGGCCAGATCCAGATATTCTGAATTTCAGAAATAAGACGGCGGAGTGGAACCCTCTGTGTGAACTCCTAACTTTTAATTTGTTTTCTAGTTGAAATATATACTAGGATGCAGACGGTGCTTACCAGCACCTGACACCCGTCATCCACAGACCATGGACGGCTTGTTTGTTTGATTGGTGGGTTGTGAAAATGGATTGTGTGATTTAAATTGAAATAAAATATATATTCATGTGTTGAAATAAAATATATATTCATGTGTTGAAATCAAATATATATATTCATGTGTTCAAATAAAATAAATATCCATTTACAAATCGAACGATTTGTTCATGGACACCGATTTGACTGATATTGATTGGGACGATAAATTTTACACATCGCCCAACTGCACAAACAAAAATCTGTGTTTGTTGATTTGAAACCCCATACGGGTATTGGGATGATATTTGACGTACACTAATACCGATTGTTTAGTTGTATGTCAATCGATAGGCTGACAGATTGTGTAAGCGATAATTATTTATATTTAATGCTTTTGAAGTTGTATGTCAATAGAAATATAAATTCATGTGTTGAATAGAAATCTAAATTCATGTGTTGAATTGAAATGTAAATTCATGTGTTGAATAGAAATGTAAATTCATGTGTTGAATAGAAATATAAATTCATGTGTTGAATAGAAATATATATTCATGTGTTGAATAGAAAAATAAATATTCATGTGTTGAATAGAAATATAAATTCATGTGTTGAATAGAATAAATATTCAGGTGTTGAATAGAATAAAAATTCATGTGTTGAATGGAAATAAATATTCATGTGTTGAATAAATATATATATTTTCATGTGTTGAAGAAAATATTCATTTGTTGAATAGAATAACGAAGTTATTGATAAAGCCATGTTGGTTAGATTGACGCCATTTTGACATGAACGATATTTATATCGGTTGTATTCATTTTTATAACGAATATAGAAAAGGAAGTGATTTCAAAATATAACGTTTTGAAAATATTATCATTCGTATATCGATGATGTGGAATATTCAATTTTGATTCGAAATTGAATATGAAGCTGAAATCGTTTTGAAAACAAATTGAAATACGTTTTAAAAGGAAATCGACGAAATATATATAATATATATATTATATATATAGAATGGCCTGAATAGAACGCGCCGCGCCGCGGCAGTTCGCGAATTTCGACCATTGACTTCGAATGGATAATATGGAAGATCCGACCGTCGGATTCTCCTAAAACTAGAACCGTTGGGTTCATATCGAAAAGAGCTTTTTAACGAATATTAGAGATTTGAAATCTAACAGTTGGATTTGGAATTATGTCCAAATCAAATTTGAAAAAGGTTGCTGTAAGTGCAGTTCGATGGCCGTTGATGGAAATCGACTGTACAGGCCTTGATAAAATTATTAAAAATAGTAATAATTTGTGTAAAATCATAAGGAATGATTTGGAAAGAATTGGGATGAAGATTTCCATATTTGAAAAGATAAAAATATATTTTTATCGAAATGAACTAGTTTTGAACTAGAATTATAATCCCATTTATTTTAAAAATAAATAAAGTGGATTTGAAATGGTTTTAAAGGTAACCAGAAATTCCAATAATTGAGTTGGAATGGATTTGAATCGAAATTGTCTTTGGAATATTTCGATGTTGGATTTCGTGATTATACAGATATTGTTATGGAAATTTGAAAGATATATTTATATCGTTATTTCCAATACGATATTTGTTGGTCGTAGAATTTGATATTGAATATAAGCCGATATATTTTCTATTCAGAGCCTTGTATTTAATATCAAATGGGATTTGGGTTTGTCGTGAATGGTGTCTTCATTAACATTGTTCTTAAACCCAGTTGAGAAAAAGATTAAATATTTTTATTTAGATTTAATGAAGTGTACCAATTAAATGATATTTAATTGGAATTGAATTGGAATTGATTTTTGGGTTTATCGTGAACGGTGTTTTAAATAACACTTGTTCTTTAACCTGATAATTAATGAAATGTGATTTTGGGTTTATAGCGAACCGTGTTTTAAATGACATTGGTTCTTTAACCCAGTTAAAGACCGGATGTGATTTCCCAAGTTAAATAATCGTTGATAGTGATTATTGGGAAGATTAAAACCAAGTGGAGTTTTAGTAAATCTTTAATTAGATTGAAATTATCGAGAATGGAGTATCACCAATTTTGCTCCAGGCGATAGTTAAATCTTTAACTAGATTTGAACGTGAAATGGTAATTGAATTTACCGATAACACCGTGGTGTTAGATATGAAGTATGATCAATTTTACTTCATGAGATGAATAGGTTGGGATTGGGAAATAAAATAAAGGATTACTTCGGTGTGGTTCGCTAATCCCGACTAGTTTGAATCGATATTCAAAAAGAAGATTAAAGAATAAATTTAAAGAATTTGTCTTTGATAAAATTAATGGGAACCTTTCCCAAAGTATAAGAATATTTGAATAAAAGAATATTCTGAATTGGAATGAGGCGTATATTGTGTTTGTGTAACACTTGTTTATTATATATGCGAGTTATTCAGAAAGACCGGGTTTATCCCATTCTGAATAACTGATTCGATGTGGTGTCGAGGATGAATATGGTGGTCGAAGACCGGAGGTCTTCACATCGTTTGGGTGGTTACTGATGATCTAGATTGGGTTGTACACCCAAGAGGAGGGAATCAGTTGGTGATCGTCCAGACGTATTTGGAGATCGATGGATATGCGAGGTACAAGGTGCCTCCGGTTTCGTTCAGACCCAGAACGGACTTGTAAATGGACTGTGTGTCCGACATTGGAAATCATTCTGCGTGATTGATGAATATCGGTTGCATGGAGTGGTTTGCCTGTGTGGCATGCTAAGATGCAAATGATCAAGGCTTCTGTTGAAAAGCAGAGTCTTGTGGTTGATGATCAAAGCACGGCTTGTGTGGCATAGCTTTGTGTAGCATTAATTCGCGAGCCTCACACCCCGGTTGTGAACCAGAAACGGGAGAGAACTTCAGGGAGGGCATGCGTTTCCTTCTAGCTAGGGTGGTGTCAGTGACCTATCAGCCCTGACATTTATATTATTTTCACCTGTGTGGTTGTTGCTGTTGCGAGGCGCCTCGGATATATCGGTGACTGTGTGGAGCCGATGGAGTCATTTGGCTCATTTACGCCCCAAAGGGCGGGGAAACGCAGTGTTCAGGATTTAAGTTTAATCCACATCGGTGGACCGGCCCTGACGATCCAAGGGCCCACCTGAGTCTGGGTCCTGAGACACGGGCTAGAGCATCTCGAATTGGTGAGTACTATCTTTTGCCTCGGTTCACAGATGGAAATCCAATTTCCAAATACGTGATTTGCGGTTTTAATTATAGAACTAGTATGGCGACATGATATATGGTACCCACGCAGCCTATGATTGATACATTTATATTTGAAGTTGTTTTCTTCACTTATAGTAATAATAAAAGACGAAATTTCACGTATCAAGCATCTTTTGGCTATTATAAGGGAAAACCCTATCCTCCGGCTTGTGTTGCATTGTGTGATGGGACCTGGGTCTTATAATAGCTTCATTTTTCCAAAAAGCATTACGTTGTTTTGTTATATGCACCGGTATTCTTGGGAGGAAACCCGTTCCGTGTTATACGGCGTGGTCCCTTGATATAACTGATTTAAAGTAAAGCTTTAAATAACCGTTTTAGTTCTCACACCAGTCACATGACTGACCTGGAGTTTATTGTTTTAACCTAAACTCTGGGTGCCCTTATTTTGACACGGGCAGCTAGTAGTTTTTGTTTTGCAGATTTATATTCACAGGATCCTGATTTACAGCTGAAATGATATCCGGAAAGCTCTGTATCCGTATATCTCTTTCAGTTGTGTATTGTATTATTTTTCCGCTGCTATGTAATGTATTGTAATCTCTGATATTTAGTGAATGTGTAATATTGATTTATACTCTGTATATTCTTGTATTCTGATGGAATTGTTGTAATTAACAATGAAATGTTATTCTGTTTGCGTTCTGATTCGTCTTATCCTCAACTCAATCCGTGATTTCCCGTAAGGGGGATTTCGGGTCGTTTCATTTTGGTATCAGAGCTTTGGTTTACAAAGCTCGAGAACAAGACACATTAGAACCATACGAAAGAATTCATCAGAGATTGGATTAGTAATATCCAATAGGAATGACTCGTTAGAGATAGGATCAGTAGTATCCTAGAACGAGTGTGAAGAGTATATTTTTAAAATGAAAACAAGTTTTGTTTTGAAAATTTAAACTTTATTATTCGTATTTTAATATTTATTTGTATTGAATTTGGACAATCCAGTATATAAAGATTTTGCATATACGTCTGATCCACGTATATTCGAAGTTTTAATATACTGGATAGATATAGAATCACACTCTAGTCGCCCGAAGATGGTTCTGATGATCGCTATAGTACGTACATCATCAGAATTTATATTCGAGTTTCGAAAGTGGGATTTCTGTATATTTCCAATTGACTGGTGTGAGAACCAAAACTAGATAGGGCTTATTGTTGTGATTTGGCACGAAAAATGTGATTTTGACTATATATCGAAGTAATGAATTTGAAATGATAAACAACAAATTGATTGCTGATTGTGTTATTTGATTATTGGTTGATTAATTAAAATTTGAACCCTTTAGCCAAATTGATCAAATAGTGAGTTGTATTGAAAATTAGTCGCATTTGCATGCATATACATGTACTTACATTGAACAGGTCATAGAAAGGAGGTTAGAGCAGAAGGATAAAATTGTTTGCCCGACAAATAGGTACTTGTTTACAAATTTATTGGGTTTGGATGATTTTATGAGCCGATTGGCTTGTCGCTTGGCTGTTTCTTTTTCTTTTTGGAATGATGAGGGCCATGGGAGGCTATTTGAAATATCCCGAAGCTCCCGGTGCAGGGGAGGTTATGGAGAAATTTTTCAGAAATTTAGGGTGTTAGCCAAATTTTTGAAAATTTTGAAAAGTTCTTAGAAACTGAAAAGTTGAAGAACTTAAGCCGTAAAGAAAATAATGGAAGTTGAGTTGATTAGTGAACCAACTTTCGGCTTCGTTCCTTTTCGGGGACGAAAAGTTTTAAGTGGGGGAGATTGTAATAACCCAGAAATTCGAGCCAATTTAAAATTTTTATTTTGGCAATTTTGATGAATTTTGATTATTTAAAATGAATTATTTTAAATAATAACGACGAGAAATCTATTTTGAATAGAATTAGAACGTATATATTTATTTGAATCGTCGTTAGAATATAAATATTTTATTTTAAATATAAAAGGAATTGAAAATGGCACGGTAGTTCGAAAATTCGATTTCAAACTTCAAATGAATGTACAAGATTCAAAATAAACCCGATTTTAGCGAAACCAAAAATATTAGAAACTATTTGAGAATATCTTTCTAACGAATCCGAAAAATTGAAATTTCATAGCGGGAATCAAAAGATATGTCCAGTTGAAAATTCAGAATAGTCGCTATGGAATTCTGGCCGTTAAAAATGGAAATTTTGCAAACGACCTCGGTTTTCGACGAAACCACTTTTGTTGGATCCAGGATGTCAAATTATTGCTAGGTTTCAAAATTCATAATTTTCTGAATCAATATGTGAGCGTGGCGAAGTTAAACATGTTTTAACAGTTTCAATTAAATTGGATTGACCAGAAAATGGCCATTTTTCAAACGGTCTCAGAATTTAACGAAATTAGTTTTGTTAGGGCCGTATCGTCAATACGAAGCTAGAAAATATTTTTCGGGAATTTTTAGAGTCCGTATGTGGCCCCGGTAAGTTGAAATGTGCGTTCAAATCCAATATATAGATTTATATTTGGATTTTGACGAAAACTGATCGAAACGATCAAATCAGCCTACGGTACATATCCCATTGTGTTCGGAATGGGGATAATTAGCTAGGGGCGACAGTCGGTGGGTCTCGGTTTGAGGTCGAAATTTAAAGTTACTTTTCGAAGGATAATTAAATAAATAATATAATATATATATAAATCCTCCTTTCTACCTAGCCCCCCCCCCCAAATCACAATAACCAGACCCACCTCGTTCAGAGAAAAACCGCGATGCCCCTTCCAAGCTGCCGTCGAGCGCACCCCTCCTCCATTCGCCACCACCGCACCCTGCTCAGACCCGCCGCCGCCTCCTCATCCCCCTCCTCTTTTCCGTTCTCCCTCCCTTCCTCTAAATCGAGACCTGCACCCCCAAAAAGCCCGCTGCCACGCTGGAGCACACCATCGTCGCCTGTGCTGCCGACCCCCTCCGATGCGCAAACAATACCCCCCCTCTCCGATCACTGTAAGTCTTATTATTTTTATTTTATCCTTTTTGGTGGTTGATTTTTATTTAATAGTAATTGGTTTATTGGGGAAAAAATAGGGTTTTTATATTAATTCAAACAAAGCTTTGATTTTTAATTTAAATAAAGATTTGATATTTAATTTAGAAAAGGAAAGGTTCGATTTTTAAACTAGAAAAGCTATAATTTTTAATCGCATAATGATTCGATTTTTAATTCATGAAAGATACGATTTTTAGCTATATAAAAATATGATTTTCATATTATAGAAAGAATAAAAATATGATTTTTATATTATAGAAAGAATAAAAATATGATTTTTATATCGGTAGAGCATTAAAAATATGATTTTTAATGTATAGATCATCATATTAAAAATGTGATTTTAATATCAACAGCGTGGAGAAGACTGCGTTGGAAGTACAGCCAGATCCAGATATTCTGAATTTCAGAAATAAGACGGTGGAGTGGAACCCTCTGTGAGAACTCCTCACTTTTAATTTGTTTTCTAGTTGAAATATATACTAGGATGCAGACGGTGCTTAGCAGCACCTGACACCCGTCGTCCACAGACCATGGACGGCTTGTTTGTTTGATTGGTGGGTTGTGAAAATGGATTGTGTGATTTTAATTGAAATAAAATAAATATTCATGTGTTGAAATAAAATATATATTCATGTGTTGAAATCAAATATATATTCATGTGTTGAAATAAATAAATATCCATTTACAATTCAAATGATTTGTTCATGGACACTGATTTGACTGATATTGATTGGGACGATAAATTTTACACATCGCCCAACTGCACAAATAAAAATCTGTGTTTGTTGATTTGAAACCCCACAAGGGTATTGGGATGATATTTGACGTACACTAATCCCAATTGTTTAGTTATATGTCAATCGATAGGTTGACAGACTGTGTAAGCGATAATTATTTATATTTAATGCTTATGTAGTTGTGTGGTGCACTCTGGATGATGGTTGATTATTTATCGTTACTACTATATACATGTGTTGTATGGAACCCATATAAATAAAATTATATGGTAATTGATTGGGCCTCATTCCAATTTGGAAAATAGAAATATAAATTCATGTGTTGAATAGAAATGTAAATTCATGTGTTGAATAGAAATGTAAATTCATGTGTTGAATAGAAATATAAATTCATGTGTTGAATAGAAATATATATTCATGTGTTGAATAGAAAAATAAATATTCATGTGTCGAATAGAAATATAAATTCATGTGTTGAATAGAATAAATATTCATGTGTTGAATATAATAAAAATTCATGTGTTGAATGGAAATAAATATTCATGCGTTGAATAAAAATATATACTCATGTGTTGAAGAAAATATTCATTTGTTGAATAGAATAACGAAGTTATTGAAATATATAAAGCCGTGTTGGTTAGATTGACGCCATTTTGATATGAACGATATTTATATCGGTTTTATTCATTTTTATAATGAATATAGAAAAGGAAGTGATTTCAAAATATAACGTTTTGAAAATATTATCATTCGTATATCGGTGATGTGGAATATTCAATTTTGATTCGAAATTGAATATGAAGTTGAAATCATTTTGAAAACAAATTGAAATACGTTTTAAAAGGAAATCGACGAAATATATATAATATATTTATTATATATATAATGGCCTGAATAGAACGCGCCGCGCCGCGACAGTTCGCGAATTTCGACCATTGACTTAGAATGGACATTATGGGAGATCCGACTGTCGGATTCTCCTAAAACCGGAACCGTTGGGTTCGTATCGAAAAGAGCTTTTTAACGAATATTAGAGATTTGAAATCTAACGGTTGGATTTGGAATTATGTCCAAATCAAATTAAGTCGCTGTAAGTGCAGTTCGATGGCCGTTGATGGAAATCGACTGTACGGGCCTTGATAAAATTATTAAAAATAGTAATAATTTGTGTAAAATCATAAGGAACGATTTGGAAAGAATTGGGATGAAAATTTCCATATTTGAAAGGATAAAAATAGATTTTTATCGAAATGAACTAGTTTTGAACTAGAATTATAATCCCATTTATTTTAAAAATAAATAAAGTGGATTTGAAATGGTTTTAAAGGTAACCAGAAATTCCAATAATTGAGTTGGAATGGATTTGAATCGAAATTGTCTTTGGAATATTTCAATGTTGGATTTCGTGATTATACAGATATTGTTATGGAAATTTGAAAGATATATTTATATCGTTATTTCCAATACGATATTTGTTGGTCGTAGAATTTGATATTGAATATAAGCCGATATATTTTCTATTCAGAGACTTGTATTTAATATCAAATGGGATTTGGGTTTGTCGTGATTGGTGTCTTCATTAACACTGTTTTTAAACCCAGTTGAGAAAAAGATTAAATATTTTTATTTAGATTTAATGAAGTGTACCAATTAAATGATATTTAATTGGAATTTAATTGGAATTGATTTTTGGGTTTATCGTGAACGGTGTTTTAAATAACACTTGTTCTTTAACCCGATAATTAACGAAATGTGATTTTGGGTTTATAGTGAACCGTGTTTTAAATGACATTGGTTCTTTAACCCAGTTAAAGACAGGATGTGATTTCCCAAGTTAAATAATCATTTATAGTGATTATTGGGAAGATTAAAACCAAGTGGAGTTTTAATGAATCTTTAATTAGATTGAAATGATCGAGAATGGAGTATCACCAATTTTGCTCCAGGCGATAGTTAAATCTTTAATTAGATTTGAACGTGAAATGGTAATTGAATTTACCGATAACACTGTGGTTTTAGATATGAAGTATGACCAAATTTACTTCATGGGATGAATAGGTTGGGATTAGGAAATAAAATAAAGGATTACTTCGGTGTGGTTCGCTAATCCCGACTAGTTTGAATTGATATTCAAAAAGAAGATTAAAGAATAAATTTAAAGAATTTATCTTTGATAAAATTAATGGGAACCTTTCCCAAAGTATAAGAATATTTGAATAAAAAAATATTCTGAATTGGAATGAGGCGTATATTGTGTTTGTGTAACACTTGTTTATTATATACGCGAGTTATTCAAAAAGACCGGGTTTATCCCATTCTGAATAACTGATTCGACATGGTGTCGAGGATGAAGACGGTGGTCGAAGACCGGAGGTCTTCACATCGTTTGGGTGATTACTGATGATCTTGATTGGGCTGTACACCCAAGAGGAGGGAATCTGTTGGTGTTCGTCCAGACGTATTTGGAGATCGATGGATATGCGAGGTACAAGGTGCCTCCGGTTTCGTTCAGACCCAGAACGGACTTGTAAACGGATTGTGTGTCCGACATTGGAATTCATTCTGTGTGATTGATGAATATCGGTTGCATGAAGTGGTTTTCCTGTGTGGCGTGCTAAGATGCAAATGATCAAGGCTTCTGTTGAAAAGCAGAGTCTTGTGGTTGATGATCAAAGCACGGCCTGTGTGGCATAGCTTTGTGTAGCGTTAATTCGCGAGCCTCACACCCCGGTTGTGAACCAGAAACGGAAGAGGACTTCAGGGAGGGCATGCGTTTCCTTCTAGCTAGGGTGGTGTCAGTGACCTACTATCCCTGACATTTATATTATTTTCATCTGTGTGGTTGTTGCTATTGCGAGGCGCCTCGGATATATCGGTGACTGTGTGGAGCCGATGGAGTCATTTGGCTCATTTAAGCCCCAAAGGGCGGGGAAACGCAGTGTTCAGGATTTAAGTTTAATCCACATCGGTGGACCGGCCCTGACGATCCAAGGGCCTACCTGAGTCTGGGTCCTAAGACACGGGCTAGAGCGTCTCAAATCGGTAAGGACTATCTTTTGCCTTGGTTCACAGATGGAAATCCAATTTCCAAATACATGATTTTTCGGTTTTAATTGTAGAACTAGTATGGCGACATGATATATGGTACCCATGCCGCCTATGGTTGATACATTTATATTTGAAGTTGTTTTCTTCACTTATAGTAATAATAAAAGATGAAATTTCACGTATCAAGCATCCTTTGGCTATTATAAGGGAAAACCCTATCCTCCGGCTTGTGTTGCATTGTGTGATGGGACCTGGGTCTTACAATAGCTTCATTTTTCCAAAAAGCATTGCGCTGTTTTGTTATATGCACCAGTATTCTTTGGAGGAAACCCGTTCCGTGTTATACGGCGTGGTCCCTTGATATATCTGATTTAAAGTAAAGCTTTAAATAACTGTTTTAGTTCTCACACCAGTCACATGACTCACCTGGAGTTTATTTTTTAACCTAAACTCTGGGTGCCCTTATTTTGACACGGGCAGCTAGTCGTTTTGGTTTTGCAGATTTATATTCACAGGATCCTGATTTACAGCTGGAATGATATCCGGAAAGCTCTGTATTCGTATATCTCTTTCAGTTGTGTATTGTATTATTTTTCCGCTACTATGTAATGTATTGTAATCTCTGATATTTAGTGAATGTGTAATATTGATTTATACTCTGTATATTCTTGTATTCTGATGGAATTGTTGTAATTAACAATGAAATGTTATTCTGTTTGCGTTCTGATTCGTCTTGTCCTCAACTCAATCCGTGATTTCCCGTAAGGGGGATTTCGGGTCGTTTCACAAATTTTCAGAAAAACAGCGGCATAATCATATAAAAACCATAATGGTTTATTTTATTAAATAAAAGAATTTTTAGTGAACAAAAATCTGAATTTCCGTTAGTAAAAATCCGGATTTGAGTTATAAAGGAATTATGAACTTAGGCCGAGTAAATAGATTGATTTTTGAATCCAAAAATCAATTTTTTTTTATCAAACAAAGTTAACTAATTTGAAAGGTGATTAGTAAATAGATTTTTGGGTAAAATTTAACTTTGTTGAGTAAATGAAATTTGTGAATTAAAATCCGTAATCGAATACACAACTCGCGTAAGATTTGGATTTGGCTTGTTTATACGTGGGATAAGATGATGAACTCAAAATAAAGGGAATCAAACAAATGGACTAATTAGGAAACTAATTAGCCAAATGGAACGTGATTAAATAAAAAGGGTTGGATTGAGTGGAATGCATTGGGAATGATTGACTATAGGTTAAACAGGCATGCAATGAAGAGAATGAAGATTTTATATTGAGTGCCCAACAAAAAGGTACACGTTTCAATTTCCATATGAGGTTTTATGCGCCGAATCGGCAAGCCGCTTGGCTTTTTGGTTTTCTTTTTGAATGGAAAGGGCCTAGAGAGGCAAGTTGGGGTTTGAATGATTGACCGATACAGGAGAGGTGCTGGCGAAATTTTCCGGAAATTTAAGGAGTTAGAATATTTTTAGGAGATTTTGAAAATAGAAATCAATATATCAAAATATATAGAATTCGATAAGGAAATTGAAAAATAGTTCATGAATGAATATTAATTAAAAGGGGCCAGTGATTGTTTGATGGATATTTATTTTCCTTTGATGGTTAAATCACCGGCTATCAAAGATTTTTAGACCATCGTTGTCAGTACGGAGAGACCGGTTGGATTTAATATCCGAAAACCACTCCATATAGGCATAGGCGTTGCGAATTAGATTTTGCTGAAGATAAATTGAAGACGGAGTAAAATGCAAGGGCTGTTCTGTTTGTCCAGATCCAGGACAACTTGTATGGATGAATGTATGACAGAGTATTCCTAACAGATCACATAAGACGATCTTTTCAAGATATTACGTTGGGTGGCGGAGGAATTCGTTTCTCTTAGCTTTTTATACCCGTAGTATTTTGGGAAGATTAACTAGTGATTTGACAGGTTTAACGATATGACATTCAAAGTGTATGGTGAATAGATGTTCTAAAAAGATTAACGTAGCCTCAAGCCTCACAACTAGGAAATGACAAAAATCGGGCAGGCAGCATGGCTCGGTGGGTCATTCCCAAGCAGGGTATATTTGTCACTGATCTAGAGAAAATTCATTATTTATTCTTCTTTCAATTATGTATCTTACGGATTATGGTTGGACGGCCGACAGCTGTGGGTGATAATATATTCGATACACTCAAGCTAAATGAGTGGTCGGTCACGTATGGGTCGGGTTGCAAGATGTTCTTGATGAACCCCAGTGTATCCCCTCTAGAGTACACTGATCGGGAGGTGGTCCCATACCTTGTCATAGTTGGAATCCAATCTCCAATAAGCGCCCTGCGGTTTTTTTGATTTTATACTATATATGTAGAGCGTGAGATGCAAACGTTCTACTATTTGTTTATTTATTTGATTAAATGTTATTATAATATCATCAGATTTTGATATCAAAATATTTTGGGTTATAGTAAGGTAAAAACCGTCCATGTTTATGTGTGGGCTGGTCTTACTATTATCCTTTTCTTTCAAAGGATTTTTATAAGTTAAATAATTTGGTTGGAGTTTACTCACACCAGTCCCATGACTGACCCAGAGTTTATTTTTGTTTGTTTTTCCTAAACTCATGGGTGCCCAAATTTGTACGGACAGTCAAGTGTTTCAGGCTTTTACAGATACACTTGGAGGAGCTTGAAGCAGAAGGCTTCACCGATAGTTATTTATAGTTATTTTCCGCTGTATCAAATGTTGTACTATACTCTGATGATGGTATGTGTATATGATACAAAATTTGTATTCAAAATGTTATGTTATATAATATATTTTATTCGTTCCGCTGTGAGATTCTGTTTTGTTATTTCTGTTCTTCTTTTTTCTATTTCTATTTCTTTAACCCTAATGACTCGTATTTCTGTATTATTTGGGTTGGACGTGTGTTGTTTAGTCAGCTCAGATAGTACGGATTTGCGGGCTGTTACAGTTGGTATCAGAGCTTAGGTTGAGCGAACACCTAGGCTTTGGTGGGGGTTTACTCATTAGAGATAGGGTCAGTAGTACCCTAGAATGAGTTGAGTGTATATATATATATAAGAGAGAGAGCATATTTGTAAATTGATATAAAAATTTGTTTTATATTGTGTCGAGTGGTTTATGAACTCAGGTCGGTACAGTATGATCAACTGTATTAAAAGGTATTTATAAACACTTGAATAGAGTAATTTGACATAGTATGTTTAAAAAGCTGGGTAAATGAAATAATTTTACCCAAAACTATTTTTTTTATATGAAAGTGAATAATTTTTTTAAAATTATCTATATATGGATGAGTTGGTTGCTATTAGGAAATTATAAAATTTGAATTGTTATATATATCATATGTAATTTGTATATGAATAATATATACAAATGAGATGAATTAAAATCGGATTGAAGACACAATTTGGAATTTGAATCCCGGAAAGTTGGTATATATTTTTTCAGGTATTTTAAAATTATATATATAGCTTTGTTTTGGAAGGATTTTTAAATAAAAATCGTTTTGAATGGATTTTGAAAATGAAAAGCACTGAATTCACTTCGGACACTGGAAAATAATTCTGATGATGAAGCGCGCCATCGTCAGTGTTCATTTTCGAGGTTTTTAGTGACGGATTGCTACCATAGTGAGATTTCCAATGGAAATTTATTTTGGAAAATAAGTTGTTTTGATAAAATTCAAGTGTTTTGAATTTGTGATGGCTATAAATATATCTTCGTATATATTTTTATGATTTCAAAGAGACTTGAAATAAAGAACCGGGTATTTGAATTCTGGAATTTAACTTAAGCAGGTTAAATGGGCTGAAATAAATAAATCGATTTGAACCACTTTGAATAAATTTGAATGAATGAAATATGAAATACTGGGTTATAACAAAATGGACTTTTGGAAAGTTAACGGGTCTGTAGCATTTCTTCTACCTTAGTATAATTTCGGGGACGAAATTCTTTTAAGGGGGAAAGAATGTAACGTCCCAGATTTTGTTGATTTATTTTAAATGTTAAATTAGGAATATAAATGGATTTTTATATTTAATTACCGATTTAATCATCAATATACGATTTAATTTCAAAGATATTGAATTATCATTATATGAGAAAAGTGAAATAATTTAATCCGCAGTTAAAAAACTGAATCTAAACAATTCAATCGATTAATATAAATTCTATATTGAATCAAAACGATAAAAATTATTTATTTTTAATAAATGTAATTGGTTTGAAATTGATTTATATCAATTGAATTGCATAAGAAGAGAATAAATTAAAATCCAAGTTAATTAGTTTAATTTGGATTTAATTCAAAAAAAGAGAAATTTTAATCCAAGTTGAATTAGTTAAATAAATTCACAACCATTTAGAAAATAAATAAAACTAGAATTAATTTAAATTATCGGTTTAAATTGATATCTCTTGTAAACAACCGAATCAGGCTTTGCACCCTATTCCAGTGTGTCTAGAATAGTGGTATAACCCTAAGGATTTCAGTCACTACGCTAAAGTTAGAGTTCGAACACATAATATATCTTAACTAAATAAATTCACATCATTTTAAGTCAAAATTATATATATATTACGTATATGATGTTGGTACTTAAAGCCAACAACAAGCCGACCAAATTTATCGGAGTCGCGCAACTTTTCTCCCTCGAGCATGAAATTTGTCTCTGATCTTTGTTATCAAGGAAGCAAACAGTTAATGGCATAAGTACGCCTATTTCCCCTTTCCTTAGTTATAAGTAAGACGCACCCCCTTCCCCTTCCATTTCATTTTTCATCAGTTTTTCCAGTCCTCCTCTTTCAAATCAAATTTGATTTCTTCGATCTAATTTAAAAAAAAAGAATCCAAATCAGATATCATGATTGAAAACCGATACCCTGAAGCTCCAGTTGAGCTAAGACGCTCGTGTAAAGGGGCATGATTCCCAAGAGGCCGATTGTTGAGGATTTGAGTCGACAGTTGAGCAGGAAATTGAGACAGTTTGGCATCACGATGGGAATGGTATTGGGAGTCGCGATTTCAGTTTTCACCTGCAATGGCTTTGGAGTTGCGATCTGCGAACTCGAGGGAGGGAAACAGGGTCGAGGTCAGGGTTTTAGTAACGGACGGGGTTCGACATTGGAAGGAGTATGGACACGGGTTGACAAAACTTGGGGCAATTCGATGTTGATTGAGTTTGCGCGTTCACTGTAGCAGGGAGGAGCACTCGATTGGATTTTAATGTAATTGTTGAACGCGAATGAATGGTTGTTGAACTGGAAGGGGCGACAGTTGAAAATATGGGCGTTGGGTCTGTAATGTTTAAGATGGGGGATCGTTTGTAAGTTGCTTGATGAAATGTCAAAATAGGATTGGGTAGTTTTGGAGTTGTTTACAGTGTGATGTTTGATTGTTGATATGGGACGGTATAGTTGTTAGGGGCTGTTTGCAGTATTTGATGAAGCTGGTTTCAAAAGTTCGATGTGGTGGACTTCCAGTTGTGTTGTCACGAAGTATGCTCGAGTTAAGAGTAGCAACAATGAAGAAGACGATGGTTAGATAAGTGGTCGAGCAAAACGCAATAACAATAAGGTATATGAAATTTATAAATACATAGAATTTATTTATTTATTTGTAAATAGTTAATTTAGATTGAAAATTGTTAATCGATAAACTAAAATCGTAGGTGATAGATTCAGTGGAGATGACTTCGTAATTGATCAAGTTATTTGCAAAGAAATAAGGTAAACGTTATTTCAAAATTTATAATACATAAGAGAGTTTATTAATTATCGTTAATGGTTAATTTAAATTTATAGTCATTTAATTGATGAATAAAATAAATAAATCTTAGGTGTCAGGTAGATGACTTGAGAAGATGCGTAGTCGAGTCGATATGGAATTAAAATGGGTATTCAGCGCAAATAAAATCAAGGTGAGTAAATATCACTTAAATTTTATTTTTATCATCAAAATGATTTGTTGGTTGCTTGGTTGCATTTATAAATTGTTTATCAGTCTTGGTTATTATATATATTAGTTATTTAGGCTTGCTGGTTGTCGCTATTATATATATATATATATATATATATATATATATATATAGGATGTTCCCACAGTACCATTAGCGGATGCCCGTAGTATCATTAGCGGATGATTTCCCTACGCGCCCCACAATATAAATAGAGGATGACCTTCATACCGCGATATCCTGCCTTGAAGCAGGATTGGTATTATTATTGTTGTTGACTAACATCTGTGGATGCAGGAGAAACAAGTTGGAGGAATCCAACTGGATTCCTCAAATTTATTTAGTGTTGTTTACATATTTATATATGTATGTGATGTGTGAATTGAATGGATGATTTGTGTGTTAGATATTAGAATATCACCGGCCCTAGATATTTATATTTAAAAATATCAAAAGGGAATTTTAGATTTAAAAGGGGAAATTTAATTTTTGAAATAGAAATGGAATTTCGAAAGAATCAAAAAAATATTAACTTGGTTTTAATAATAAAAATAAGCAGTTCAATTTGTGAACGATGTTTATAAATGAATATAAAATTATCATCAGATAATTTAAAAATGTAAATTCAAATAAGATTTTAAAAAGGGAAATTTATTATCCATAGTAGAAATTGAATTTTTAATGGAATTAGAAATCAAAACTTGTTTAAATATTTAAGTGAAATTTATGATTAATGGGTTTAAATGGAAATGAATAATTATCATGGGATATTGGATTATATAAATTCAAAGATGAATTTAAAAAGGGGAATTGGGAATCGTTTCAAAAAAAAACGATAAAATCATTTCCGATGTTCGGAATATAAATAAAATTAGGATAAATCCATATGGAATATTGTTTGAATTCGACTATGTCGAATATATGGAATAAATTATTTCTACAAAGAATATTGGAATTCGATTTAGATAAATACTTAAATATAAGATTAAAAAGGAATGTATAAATGATGTTTATAAGCAAATAAAAGAAAAAGATTATTATCGTCGGTAATTTAGAAATGTAAATTCAAGCATCGATTTAAAAGAGAGAATTCATTTTCAAAGTGGGTTTTCAAATGGAATTTGAAAGAGAAACTTGTTCTAATATTTAAACCAAGAAGTGAGATTTATAAACGACGTTTTAAAATGAATGTGAAAATTATCATTAGATAATTTATAAATTTAAATTCATGTGTGAGTTAATGGGTAAACAGAATTGTTTTGAAAAGAAACAATGAAATTTATTTCCGATGTTCGGAATCAAATTGAAATAAATCTATTTGGATTTATAGTTGGAATTCGAGCCTGTCAAATTTATAGAAATAAATTTATTTCCAAAGGATATTGGAACTGATTGAATAAAAATTTAGATTTTAAATATGAAAATAGATTCCATGTTAATTTATATATATATATATATATATATATATATATAAGTTATAAAATAAAATATTCCAAAATGGTATTCGAGCTTCAAATAGATTTTTAAATGGGAAGTTTGTTTTACAAGAAGTTAATTTGTAAACAATGTTTATAAATGTGATGAAGTAAATTTCATCGTGTAATTTGGAAATAAATTTCAAAACGTAAGAAATGGAGTAGGAGGTGAGATTTAAATTGAGTTGTGTATTACAAGCTTTTATCTGTCTCAAGATAAGAACGTTGTCGGTCAAGGTCTGAGAGGTAATTAAAATACCCCAACTTATACGACCTCACTATTATCAAGAGATGATATTAGTTTGTAAGGGTAAGGGATGTTGAATTAATTATTTGCATCAAAGGAATTTATATCTGATGCTATCGATATTTTATAAATAATCTAATTCCATGAGAATTGGACTTGAGTATAGTTGAGTTTTGAATTAATAACTGAATTATGGATATGGAATAAATAATCGACGAGTTTGAGAAATCGGGATTGTTAAGTTAGATTTGGATAACGGATTTATTTTTGAATATTGAAAGTGAAATTGGAATTTATTTTATAAACGAAGTTTGAATGTTTATATTTAAATTATAATTAAAACGAACTCGCCGCAGCGCAGTAGTTCGTAAATTGACGATTGAACTTCAATTGAGTATACAGAACTCAATATAAGTTGGAATTCGATGAAACAAGAAACACATGGACCTATTCAATGATAGTTTTCTTATAGAAGAGAAAAACCTGAATTTCGTCTTATAGATTTTGAGTTATTTCAAAATCAAAATTTCAGAAAAACAGCGGCATAATCGTATTAAAACCATAATGGTTTATTTAATTAAATAAAAGAATTTTTAGTGAACAAAAATCCGAATTTCTGTTAGTAAAAATCCGGATTTGAGTTATAAAGGAACTATGAACTTAGGCCGAGTAAATAGATTGATTTTTGAATCCAAAAATCAGATTTTTATTTATCGAACAATGTTAACTAATTTGAAAGGAAATTAGTAAATAGATTTTTAGGTAAAATTTTACTTTGTTGAGTAAATGAAATTTGTGAATCAAAATCCGTAACCGAATACAGAACTCGCATAAGATTTGGATTTGGCTTGTTTATACGTGGGATAAGATGATGAACTCAAAATAAAGGGAATCAAACAAATGGACTAATTAGGAAACTAATTAGCCAAATGGAACGTGATTAAATAAAAAGGGTTGGATTGAGTGGAATGCATTGGTAATGATTGAATATAGGTTAAACAGGTATGCAATGAAGAGAATGCAGATTTTATATTGAGTGCCCGACAAAAAGGTACACGTTACAATTTCCATATGAGGTTTTATGCGCCGAATTGGCAAGCCGCTTGGCTTTTTGATTTTCTTTTTGAATGGAAAGGGCCTAGAGAGGCGAGTTGGGATTTGAACGATTGACCGTTACAGGGGAGGTGCTGGCGAAATTTTCCGAAAATTTAAGGAGTTAGAATATTTTTAGGAGATTTTGAAAATAGAAATCAATATATCGAAATATATAAAATTCGATAATGAAATTGAAAAATAGTTCATGAATGAATATTAATTAAAAGGGGCCAGTGATTGTTTGATTTGTTTGATGGATGTTCATTTTCCTTTGATGGTTAAATCACCGGCTATCAAAGATTTTTAGACCATCGTTGCCAAACGGAGAGACCGGTTGGATTTAATATCTGAAAACCACTCCGTATAGGCATAGGCGTTACGAATTAGATTTTGCTGAAGATAAATTGAAGACGGAGTAAAATGCAAGGGCTGTTCTGTTTGTCCAGATCCAGGACAACTTGTATGGACGAATGTCCGACAGAGTATTCCTAACGGATCACATAAGACGATCTTTTCAAGATATTGCGTTTGGTGGCGGAGGAATTCGTTTCTCTTAGCTTTTTATACCCGTAGTATTTTGGGAAGATTAACTAGTGATTTGACGGGTTTAACGATGTGACATTCAAAGTGTATGGTGACCAGATGTTCTAAAAAGATTAACGTAGCCTCAAGCCTCACAACCAGGAAATGACAAAAATCGGGCAGGCAGCATGGCTAGGTGGGTCATTCCTAAGCAGGGTATATTTGTCACCGATCTAGAGAAAATTCATTATTTATTCTTCTTTCAATTCTGTATCTTACGGATTATGGTTGGACGGCCGACAGCTGTGGGTGATAATATATTCGATACACTCAAGCTAAATGAGTGGTCGGTCACGTATGGGTCGGGTTGCAAGATGTTCTTGATGAACCCCAGTGTATCCCCTCTAGAGTACACTGATCGGGAGGTGGTCCCATACCTTGTCATAGTTGGAATCCAATCTCCAATAAGCGCCCTGCGGTTTTTTTGATTTTATACTATATATGTAGAGCGTGAGATGCAAACGTTCTACTATTTGTTTATTTATTTGATTAAACGTTATTATAATATCATCAGATTTTGATATCAAAATATTTTGGGTTATAGTAAGGTAAAAACCGTCCATGTTTATGTGTGGGCTAGTCTTACTATTATCCTTTTCTTTCAAAGGATTTTTATAAGTTAAATAATATGGTTGGAGTTTACTCACACCAGTCCCATGACTGACCCAGAGTTTATTTTTGTTTGTTTTTCCTAAACTCTTGGGTTCCCAAATTTGTACGGGCAGTCAAGTGTTTCAGGCTTTTACAAATACACTTGGAGGACCTTGAAGCAGGAGGCTTCACCGATAGTTATTTAGAGTTATTTTCCGCTGTATCAAATGTTGTACTATACTATGATGATGGTATGCGTATATGATACAAAATTTGTATTCAAAATGTTACGTTATATAATATATTTTATTCGTTCCGCTGTGAGATTCTGTTTTGTTATTTATGTTCTTCTTCTGTCTATTTCTATTTCTTTAACCCTAATGACTCGTATTTCTGTATTATTTGGGTTGGACGTGTGTTGTTTAGTCAGCTCAGATAGTACGGATTTGCGGGCTGTTACAGCTCTCTTAATAATTCTAGTAAAAACATCTACCACTAAATTAAAAAGAAGAGGTGATAGGGGATCACCTTCTCTAAGACCTCTCTTAGATTGAATCTTCTTACCCATAACCCCATTAACAACAATGTTAGAGCAACCAGACCTAAGCAAAAGCATGATCCAGTTAATCCATTTAACACTAAAACCCCTAGCAAGACATAACTCACAGATAAAATCCCAATCAACATAATCAAACGTCTTCTCAAAATCTAACTTCAAAATGGCACCAGAAAAGTTATTCTTACAGCAGACATTAATATACTCCTGCACAGCGGCCACTCCGTCCACTATGTTCCTGCCTTTCATAAAGGCAGTTTGTGAGCAATCGATCAGATCATTCATCTTAATACTAAGCCTATTAGAAATAACTTTAGAAATAATCTTGACGGAATAATTGATCAAGGAAATAGGCCTAAAGTCCTTAAGAGAATTAGCACCCCCTCACTTACGAATAAGGATAACATTAGCAAAGTTAAAACTACCTAACCGTAAATCCCCACTATAAAAATCATTAAATAAGTTAATAATATCAAATTTCAAAACCTCCCAAAACTGCTTATAAAAAAGAACAGAAAAACCATCAGGTCTAGGCGCTTTGTCACTGGGCATATCACAGATAGCCTCCCAAATCTCCTGTTCCGAAAAAGGCTTATCCAAATCTAACAACTCAACCTTGGTATCAGACGGATAAATATCATTCCATCTAACATTAGTCCTTCTCTTAATCTTAGCTCCAAAAATCTGCTTATAATACATAGTAAAAGCCTCATTTAAATCCTTCTGAGCAGTCACTTCCACATCATTAATAAAAATGGAATGAACCAAATTATCTCGCCTCCTCTTATTAGCCACACTATGAAAGAACTTCGTGTTATTATCCCCCTCCTTAATCCATTGAACTCGAGCCATTTGCTTCCACATGATCTTTTCTTTTTCTAAAATCAGCTTGAGATCATTCCTAAGGTAGCAAAGTCTATCCTTCTCAATGGAATTAAGAACCCTGGTCTCACTAAACTTGTCAAGATCTAACATCTCACACATAATCTTATCTTTCTTAATTCTAACACTACCAAAAATATACCTATTCCATCGCTTAAGAAAAAATCTTAACTTACCTAACTTCACAACAAAAATCTTCGCAGAATTACCCCTATACAAATTGTTGAAATAGAACAAGGAGTTCCACTTAATAGAAACAAGATTAATAAAACTAGAATCCAATAACCACATCTTCTCAAATTTGAAACTGTTACTAATAGAAAAATTCGAATCGCACGAAAGGATGATGGGACAATGATCCGAGTATAAAAAAGGCAAGCATTTAACTCTACAAATAGAAAATCTATCATCCACCTCAGAACTAATAAAAAATCTATCTAATAGAGCAAAAGAATGACTATCTCTGACATTAGACCAAGTGAACGATCTATTATTAAGAGGAATCTCAATCAAATTATTATCTAAAATGAAATCATTGAATTCCTCCATATCAGAGAAATCTCCCTTACGAGGAGATCTCTCCCCCATAAATCTTGTGACATTGAATTCCCCCCCCCCCCAACAATCCATTGATTGGGGACAAGATTTCTAAAATCAGAATATTCTCCTCTCAAACTTAGTATGAGGACCATACACATTGGAAATGCCTAATAAAGAATTATCAATAAGATAGGCTAAAATAATATGTAACGAGTACAATTTAGGGATCTCCTGAACAAGCCTATATTGAACATCCTTCCAACCAATCATAAGTCCCCCAGCACTCCCAATTGCCGGAAGACAAGCCCAATTGCGAAAGTGAGACCCACCTAACCTCATATAAAAACTAAGATCAGGGCTCTCGATCTTAGCCTCCTGAAGAAAAGCAATATCTATATGAAAATCTCTAAAAAAAAGCCCTAACCTTATTACATTTTGTAGGAACATTGAGACCCCTAATATTCCAGCTAACAATCTTCAACATCTAAAAGAATTAACCCTCTCTACTCCCCTACTCCTAATAAACTCTGCATCCAACTCAATATCAGAAAAAATGAAAGCAGTATCGCTAGCAAGCTGAAATAACTGGCCAGTAGTTAGACTACCTAAAGCCAAAGAAGTATAATCGCTACCATAAACTGGAATCATGCCTGAGCCCGAACTCGAATTGCTGCTACTAGCACTCGAGCTCGGGAACATACCATGATGTTAATAGGAACTAGCTCTAGTCCTCGCACTGCGGCGAATCAATCCAGAAATGGGAGTTTCTCTCTTACACCTCCCTCTCCTTGACAAAGAAGAAGACGCATCACCGGCCGAAGAAAGCACACTCCTATCTTCTTGCAAACAACCCCTAGCCGAAACACACAGCTGACCAAGAGCCTCTATCTTCGAACCAGACAACTCACACGACGATTGAAACAAACAAAAACAAGGCCTCAATAAAAGAGAAAAGAGACACACTCCTGCCACCCTCAAAACCAAAGAGCTATCAGACGAAGCAACCAAAGACTCAACACAGATCCCTACATTATTCGGATAACCACCCAATATTGAGCTCTTTTTAATATCCAAGCCGATCACTCCATCAACGTTAACCACACTCTCCACCAAACTATCCCTCTCGAAATCCAACACAACACAATCTGAAGTATAAAACTTGTCACCACCACCCAAAAGAACACCACCAGACCCAAAACAAGTACCAACAACTGACTTTAACCCCATAAAAGGTCCCACACTGATATCAAAACAGCTCCGGACTCCAATGACAAACCTGCATAGCCCTCTCCATATTCAAGAACAGACCCATATCCAAATCCCACTGAGATACATTCCTACTAGCTTTAAAGCCTTCATCATAATCAGACTTAAGAGCACTCCTCAACGAAGACTTCCTATATAAAGAAACCACATCCTTATCTCTCTTCCTGACACAACAACGAAATTTCTTCTTGATTTTCAATTTAAACTTCCTACTGTGAAGAGCATTAACAACATCCTTGTCACTCAGCGAATTCTCCGCCAAATCTCCACCCAGCCTCGACAAAGAAATCTCTGAGAAACCAACCTCATTAACACCAGAATCACTACGACCAATCTCCTCCCTTGAATCCACAACTAAACCTTCCTCCTCCAGTAGACCAAAACTGTTGTAAAGTCCGATGTCATCTGCCACGCGCCAATTCAGACCTACCTCATCAACTGAACCGGGATTATCCATAAAGAGATTGTCAACAGCACAAACCTGCATATCAACTTCATCAATCCCCGTCATCACATCTCTCCCCATTTGGTTACAGAACACACCAACATCAAGACCAAAAAACTCAACTTCCAAACAGTGCTGAACGAATGGGTCAAACAACATAGGGTCAAACTGTTTGGAATTCAAGTGACACCCAATAGAACCCACCAACTTGTCACCACAAACCATTAAGTCATCAACAATATCATTAAACCAATCCACCCCTAAGTCACGATCCATCACCGACAGGGATTCAGCTCCCAACTGTTTAGAAAAACCCCCATTCCTCGCATTAATATCAACAACGATACTAGAATTATCCTGAAAATCAGCAACAATGTGATCACAATTCAATGCTGAATTTATAGCATCAAAATGCGTAAGAATCCCGTCCATCAACATTAAACACTTCGACTTACCCTTCGACTTTAACTAAGAAAAAATCCCTCTTAATTTCAAGAAACAAATACAGAAGAAGAAAGCATGCTTTTTTCTATCAAGAGGGCGTGGTAATGGAGGGAACTCATCTAATCTTGAATCCCTAAGAATCCTCTTAGACCACAATAAACCATCCACAATACCCTCGATATGCCATCCCAATAAGAGCAACAGATACGCTCCACCTCTCTTGATTTGAAAATTCCAAATCGTAAAGATCCACTAGAGAGATTAGTTTTTGACATAATCTCGAGCAGTTGAAGTGCATTATATCAAACACAGATTTTCCTCTAAAAATCTCAGAACAACTATACTTCCGATGCCCCAAACCTCCACAATAGAAACAACGAATCAAATTCCTGCACTCTCTCGCGATATGATTTGCATCTCCACATTTAAAAAAGAATCTGACCCTTGGGTATTTCCACTTGAAAGAACTCTTGCGTAAGGGTAGATTCCTGTTAGGAATAGGAGTGAAATGTTTAGTCACCTCGGCGTAGGAACACTGAGAAACCTTCCGAAAATCCGCCTGAGAAGAATTAATCGAAGAAAGATTACAGGAATTATCAAGAACAGAACACGAAGAAGGAAAGGGGACCGCCGCCATTTTTTTGCTCTCTTGATTAGAATTGAATTAAAATTTGAGATGATAATTTTCTTTTCTATATCTGGGTCGGCTTAGTTGTAGGAGCTTTGTCTAGATTGTGATTTAGTCTTGATTTAAATTACTCAGAGAGTTAACCCTAAATTCGAGTAACTGAAAGACTAAACGTTGATTGGATTGGATAAGGACTTGGACTGAAAGCAGTTGAAGTGCTCAACTATCAGGCTTAGATTATGGTACTTGTTCTTGTTTAAAGTACACCTCACACTCGAAAGACGTACTTTAAGGGAAAATGTATACTCGCTTTTGAACTAAAGCATATTTAGATTGACTAGAGAATTCAAATGGGTTGGATTGATATGAAACTTGAAGAACACACTAAGAAAACATCAATAAGTAATTTAGAAAGTTTGGAAAATTTTGGCACCAAGTCTAAACTCGGTTCCGAGTCATATGGCCTTAAGCGTCGACCTTTCCAACTTCATGACTCAACTCCCCAACTCCTTTGCATTGTACCCATGTAATTTCATATGATTCGAACAAGGTTTGGATGAAGTATGGATGGCTCATACTCTGAAATCCGATGAACTTGGAGAGTTATGAAAATAGATGATCAAACAAACTCGAAACAACTCAAAATTGGACTAGACGACTCAATTAGAAGACTCAACTAAAAGATAAAAAAATGACCAAAAGCAAAAGTGCCAAAAATTGATGAGTTTATGACTCGACACTGAGCCATCTTCAAGACTTGAGTCATCTTTATGACTCGACACTGGGTCATGGTATTGACTCATCACGAATCAAACTTCTTGGAGATGGCTCAGCTAGACAACTAGACTCTACTGCAACTTGATTTCTGACCAGTATTACCCGTTGGTTTCGTCTATAAATCTTGACCTTCTCTAAATAGAAAAATCTTTTGAGTCTTGCTGAAGGCACCGCTTCTTTGTTGGGTCACTTTCATTTCTTCAATTCTTATCTCTTCTGAAGACTTCCATATATTTGTAACTCAAATTTAGGACTAACTAGTTAGTATCCGAAGAGACCATACTAGTTTAATCATAATAAAAGATCAGTTGAAGTGGACGTAGGTCAAAGCAAGCGGAACCATTATAAAGTTTTTGTATCTCCATTTCTTTTTTGGTTTAATTTATATTGCACTGCCTCCTATGGAAACACCATCGATCCATACCGCTCTTCCACCAATTTCTTCCTCTCATCCCAAAACAGCTTTGATTCACCGTATATTTTTGATAGCAAGGCGCCTTGGGATGGTGTAGCACTATGCGGCTACTCCTCCGTGTGGCCGACGGGAGGGAAAAATTGACTATGGAGTAGAATGCCGGAAGGTGAAACCAGTGGAGTGCTCGGGCTACCATGAGCAGGTCCACCATGCACGACATCACCAGGCTAGAGATCTCGACTGAAGAGACGGTGGGTATTAAATTGTAGTAATTGATGTTTGGGAGTTTAGTGTCTTTTGATACAGGTATTGGTACGTAGTTATGAAATACAAAGCAATGGCGAATGATGCATCATGGTTAAGCAATCACGGAACATGGTTATGAAATACAATTGATCTGTGTTGTTTCTTTCGATTGGTGCTTTCGCGCTGATTTTGGATGTTAATCCGATAGTCGGGGTAACGACACGAACACCCAAAAAGTTTCTAGGACCTACCCATTTACTAGAAATACCCTTTATATCAAATACAATAATAATTAATATTTATTAAGAATTGATCGATTAATAAACAAAAGTGACTATTTGAACACAAAATTAGGCATAATTGGTGATACTATGAATTTGAATCGCTAGATCTTTTTGTTCATATATGAGGGGATGCAATTCAAAGATGGATCCAATAGTAGAGATCAATTGTATTAAAATTTTATATCTAAATAGACTTTACTTCAATTATTTAATTTATAACACTCTATAAACTATATTTCGAACATTTCATAAGTGTGATTGTGTGAATCATAATGATTTAATATTGAATAGTTCCAATATTAACGTTAACAAATCTTTCACCTCATCCTCATGCTTACGTAGTAAAGCATTTTCAAAACTTTGCGATAGAACTAAAGCGTTGTTACCTATTCCAACTGCTAACAAAGAAAGATACCTTGGAGTTGCAGTGCTTATTTTGGCTCTCAATCAATTGCGAAAATAATCAACAATAAATTTCCTTTGCCCAAAACCCATTGTGCATCATGTCCACAAAATGTATTGAATAACAATTTTCAACAATTTATCAGTATCAAAATACATAATAACAAAATTATTTACCCTACCATCCATCAAGAACTGGGAATCACAGTGAATGGTTAATAATATTCCGCTATAAATCAAAACAAAATAAACTTAGTTCTCGTAGGCAGGGAAGCATACGAGAAAAAAAAAAAATCACCAATCCTTCTGTCAGAAAAAGGAATCTAATGCTTGTTATCTTTTGATAGCCTGTCAAAGTATTCAACACCTGCTGCTCCAACCAAAGCAGCAAGGGTAAGAGCCTGAGCATTTAACCTGCAGACAAATGAAAACAACGGGGTTAAGTTGGATATGAACATATCAAGTAGTGAATTAATGATGTCAGACTCTATAGTTGACAGTGTTTCAAAGGCATGTTCATTTATCATGAGTAACCAATCTTATGGACTAGGACCATGCAACATAGTTCATTATTGTTTCTTTTGTGACATCGAATAGACATGGCTCGACATATTCATCAACCATTGCATTAACATAATGGTCAAAGGTTTCAAATATATGATTTATATAATGTTATGCTCAACATATATGACATTTCAATAACAATATTTTCACACTTAATGAGAAATTCCTCCAATCACTCGCTTATGGTAAAAGGTTTCATCAGATATATGACTTGAAGGGATTAACTTCAAGAATCATTACAATAGTATGAATATAAGTTGGTAGATTAGGCGATGACTAGATAGAGGGTATAAATGATAACACGTTAAAATATTTGTATTTAGCAATTAAGTTTATATTGGCAATAAAAATATGATAGCTGTTATAAGAAGCAGCAATAACGGATGAGAAACATGATTTGTTAGAAAAAGTAATAAGATATAAGATCCTAAGTATTCTTTGAATGCATTATTTAAGAGATGCACAACGATCAACTTCCATTTCATCAAATAACAATGGAGATTGTGATTTCAATATAGTTTCTTCTATCATAAAATCAAATTCTGATTTTGCTTTTTCAATCGATTGTATTTATTAAAAAAATGGGCTACAATTTTTGATGAAAAGGGGATGAAAAGATGTTTTAACTAAATCAAAATGATTGCATAGAAAAAGTTAAGTAATTCTATAACATCTCTCCTTCCCAATGTTTAGATCATGCAATTGCAACCGTGATTTTATGAAATGGCATCGATGATCCTAAACGTTTCTATCTATACAATTACTAAAGGCGATTTATTGTTTCAACCATTGTGAAAGTTACGTATGCACTCCATAAATACTCTTTTAGTTTACATATTTTTTCACATCCCCACATCATGTGCATTTGCACACCATGTATGTCATACAATAGTATTAATAAGGGGAACCATTTGATGTACGAAAAAACTGACTAGATGCATGCATTATATGATTTATCCTTCTTCTTATCACCACAGTGGAGAACAGAGCAAGAAGCGCCAGTATAACATCAAAACTTTATGTCAAATTTATCACTGAATTCTCCCAGTAATATTCCTTTTACCTTTTCAATTCAATTTTTGATCAACCACCCTTTGTCCATTTTATTTTCCACTTTAAAATCACCATAATAGAGAATCAACAAGTAGTTGTATATAGCACTAACCAAATTGTAAAACAGGGTAGCTAGTTAGAGATAAGGAAAGATAACCACATAAAAGATATCTGTAAGGGAGCTAAATTAGGTAAAAGTCTGCCTTAATATGCAAATATTTATACTCCAGCCAACAAACAAAATCTTGCTACTTAATATACAACATGGGTTATGTGAAAAAACACACATGAATCAAAATAAGAAAATGATAAAGCATGTTAATCATAATAACCCAGTGCAAAAGTTTTCCAATTTAATAAAAGCTGATAAAAATATTACTTCGGTTCAAGCCAAAGTGTATTTGAATTTATCATTTAGCTTCAATATGGGAAGTAACCACATCTCCTCTTATCCATCCCACTAAAACTTCCCCTTCATATTCTTCTTGTGGCCAAATTTTTTGAAATCAATCAAAATTTTGCAGATAAATGTTTTTTCTTATTTAGATCATCTTCAAAAAAATTGGAACATCACAAAAATTATCTCATTCTAAACAATATTGCAAATTACTGGTTAAACTTAAAAAAAAAAAAAAAAAAAAAAAAAAAACATTGCCTCACATTAACTTACAATTTTAACTTGGTTAATTTTGGACGGACACAAAACATATCATATATTTTGAGATTACCCCAAGAACAAGAAGAACTTTACGCTCCACTTGGGATTTCAGTTGTACCATTTATAACCGATTTTCTTCGTACTAAACTTTGGCCATCAATACGAGGTTTGATTTTGAGAGGTTATTATGAGAGACTTTGTAAGATAAAGAGATTTCTTTTCATGGATTAAGCAAAATATTCTAAAATTACGCATCTAAATATAAAATATAGTTTTAATTTTTACGTATTTAAAATTATAGTTTTAAACAGAGTAAAGCAGGAAGAAAATACGAGATACGATTAAAAAAACCGGTTTGGTGGGTTAAAAGA
Source organism: Allium sativum (assembly GCA_030737875.1). NCBI lineage: Eukaryota > Viridiplantae > Streptophyta > Magnoliopsida > Asparagales > Amaryllidaceae > Allium > Allium sativum. The sequence goes on along the minus strand of CM060919.1, from coordinate 557,593,657 downwards.
AATGGAGAAAATTACAGTATAAAGGCTTTGATTAGTTTATGAAATGCACAAAAATGTGCTTTAAAAAACTTGCAACTGCTAGTTTTCATAACATCTCATAAAATAAAATTGTCTAAAATATTGAAACCCATCAAAATCGGTGGAAATGACTATCAAGTGAAGGCTTGAGATGAACACCAAAGATACAATTATCTCGTCCAAAATATCATCCGCTTCGAGATCATACCCCGAAAATTTCCAAGGCCGGACGTGATCGAAATTATAATGAAACCTTGGTATCTACAAACTATTAGATGCTTTGCAAAAAATTGGTAGGATAATTTATTTTAATAATTTTAGGTGGATTTGAAGTTTTCTTCATATGTGTGTGTGTGTATATACATGCAGGCATACACATACATGTGTGTATTTGTGGATATAGGAAGTTCAATGCACATTCTTTCATGGCATCACCTTAGCACTGCTACCATACTTCGAGATACACAGTTTGAAATGCAATAAAATTTCATTGATTTTTAGTATCATACTTAAGATCATTTTTAGACTCATTAAGTATCCTCTAGCACAATTAAATTGATACTCTGAACAAACAATTAATTACATGTTTTGACAACTAATATTAATGGATAATTTTGAAGGGGTAGAAATTTCGAAATGGTCTTCTCTCCAACAGGCACTATTTACAATGAAGGAAGGACCAAAGATCCCTTGTCCATTGGAAATTATCAATCATTTCTTGATTTAGATATTTGCCTAATTCTTTGTTGAGGTAATGTTTCTGCTATAAATATCAACTTTACAAATCTGTCTGCCATCATACACCATGACCATGTTCTTGCAAGCAAGTATCCCTTAAACTTTGTCGATTTGCACTGTGTTTTAATTCTCTTTATGTTCCTATTTATGATTTCTCATTCTCAGATTGACACATGACATCATACACCATGACTATGTTGTTGTAAGTAAGCATCCAAGGGAAAAGAAATCTGAAATTCACACACATCATTTGACTGACAGATGCTGTACCGATTATATCCGAGATTTGTCCACAATTTATTTGAATAACAGCCTAAATCCTAATACATAACGAAAATCAAAACACATATAAAAGCACACCTTGCATGTATAATTTTGACGCTGGTCTTCATGTTAGGCTTTGACCAATTGTAAGCAATGGAACCCACAATACCGCTTAGCCAGAGACACCCTTCAAAATAAAAAATAAAAATAATAATAATAACAATAACAACAACAATCACCAAACCTAGGAAACGGACCTATATATTTTATTATACTAAAATCATTAATCAGAAATCAGTGAAACAAATCAGGTGTAGAACTATTATAAAATCGATCCTAGACTAATTAACGTATTCCATCAAAAAATACAAAACAACAGCGATTTCGGACTTATCTGCTAATTTACCGAAATCAATGTGAAATTCCTATGATTTGCAAGAAAAAAAACTGAAACCTATAAATCGAAATCTAACTAAAAAGAAAGGGAATAAAAACATATAAAAGGCGTAATTCGATATTTACCGACTGTTCGGAGCTTGTGCTCGGCCACCCAGGATTTGATTGAATCGATTTTGCTAGATTGTTCCGCCATTATGTTAGGGTTTGTAGAAGGAATAAAATTACGCAAGTTAACTTGAAGAGTTGAGAATTAGAATTTAAATTCTCGAAGGGAAGATAGAATGTAGGTACTCCCGTACTTGTAGTACAAGAAAAAAGCGGTGGGTCATTTTCTAATTTAGACTGCTTGAAGGTGATTTGACTACCTTTGGTCATTCACGCCAAAAAAGTTTACACGACATGCCAATTTAGACCGGCATGCGATGCCAAAGTGGACTCCCCTGACCACATAATCGTGTGCTTTTTTTTTTTTTCGAACTTGTATTTGAGCGTGACACGTTTATAAACGAAAAATGCGTTTTTTGCTACTAACAAAATATTTGAACGGGGTATTTTAGCAGGTTATTTAAGATGTGTTATTTTATAATATGCTTTTAATTTTAACATTGTAAAAAAAATACAATTTTAAAATAGGGGATTTTTCCCACAAGGACAAACTCATCAAATTATTTGCCCAAAAGGACAACCACCAAAAAACTTGCTTAAAAGGACAATTTTTAGTGCAAATGGTGAATTTCAGGGAGTCCCATGTTTTTCCGCTTTGCACTAAAACTTGTCCTTTTGGACAAGTTTTTTTGCCCTTTGTCCTTTTGGGCAATTTTTTTGGTTTTTTTGTCCTTCACAAATTTTTCCTGTTTAAAATATCAGTAGAAATACAGATACAATTTCAAAATAACGGCCGAAAATACAGATATAGAAATATAAATTTAAAATACAAATACAGATAATACAGTTACAGATACAGATACAAATATTGTAGTATGTTTCGGTACAGTCTTGCAGTAACCAACTGATCTCTAATGGTATCTTGAAATGCTGACATTTCTTGGTATCCATTTCGCTGTACCTGTTCAGTGTCTCTGTTCGTCATATTTCTCAGAGCATAATATTACTCCAAGTATTCATCGGGAATAAGTTCAGGATTATCATCAAAAGACATAAAACCTAGATTACCACTATTATATTTGCATATGTCGTTGTGTAAGGCCATTGTAGCTACGACAACTTTGATTTGAGTTTCAAATGAATATCCTGGCATACTATTTAAAATAGCAAATCATCGAAATCAGAGTATGAATCGGAGGTAGACATTTTTTCTGAAGAAGAAGAACAGGATGATGGACGAGAAGTGGAGGAAGTAGAGATGAATTATATGGGGTGGTAAAGGAGTCGTTGGGAGGTGAATGTTGGAAAATGATTCGTTGGTGCAACAGAACATTTTCCAACGTTTACCATATCGTTTTTTAGTGTGGAATTCCACGTTTAGGCGTCCGACGCGTCGGAAGCCAACGCAACGGTAACGAGGCACAAAATGTCTGTGAACGACACCACAGAGATGGTTTGTTTCCGATTATGTCTAAAATTCTAAATTTCCATTCTTTCCCTACAACACAATTCCTAAGAGATAAAGTGAAAAAAAATCTACAGATGTCTGTTTTTAATATTGTTGCAAGAGAAGTTACACAATATGATTTCGTAAATTAAACCTCTGTTTTTTAAATAACCAAAAATACAAGATAACACATACTTTTAAATTGAAAACTGCAAAGAAGCTTGCAGCTTTTGACAAATATATAAAATTCTTGAAAACAACAAAGGAGCTTGCAACTTTTAAAATATTTACATATATATATATATATATATATAATTTTATAGTTCTGAAAAATTACAATTATTTGTTGATAGTATATTTAAATAACAATTATGATTATTTATGAATAAAATAATTTGATTTTTCAAATTTTGATTTTGACTTTTTTGAAAATCGCAAGTTAACTTGCATTTATCATTTAAATAAATAGAAATTTTATGTACATATTCACTTGTCATAGAGACTTTTCGTATAACAACTTTAAAAATAGGGACCTTGTATGCAAAACCCCAATAAGTGAATTTCTTTCCATGCTTGTGCAAAAAAATTGTGAAAATCTCACCATTTGAACATAATTCTTTCATGCAATGTTTTCTCATGTTGGGATACTTAGGAAAAAATTCTTTTATTTTTCTTGTTTTTGATGTTTTATATGTAAAAAATCAATAATAAATATCAAATATAAATATACATTTTAATTATAGAAGAAAATCTTTGACGAACTTGCTTTAGAATGTCTTCCATTATAACAAATCGCAAACCTTGATTTTATAAGTGTAACATGTGTAATATTGAGAGGAACATGGTGCAGATTGATGAATTACATATACAAACCAACCAACTTAAACCACAATACTCTTTAGCATCAAAAAAAGTAAAGTCAAATTTTTTTTTCTTTTGAATTCTAGTCGAATCTAGTATAGTATGAACTGACTGTTAGAACATATATCACTACAAGAAAACAACAAACAACGATAGATTTTAGAAGTAGAAAATTCTATCGCAAATTAACAACGGATTTTCGTGGAATCTATAAGGGATGTTATCTAAGATTTTTTATTTCAACTTGTTTTAAAATATTACTGTCGAGTTCTAATTTTCGTCGCTAAACCATAGCAAATTGCAACGGGTTAACACCATTATTTTTCGTCGCTGAATTCCGTCTACCGTCATGTATTTTTTGAAGTTATTTTGCAGCAGGTTTTCAAGGGATCTGCAAGGGATTCTTCATAAAATATTTTACTTTATGTTTTTAATAAGTAATTGATAAGTAAAAATAATTTTTAAATAATTAATATTAATAATAATACACTAATAGCAAAAAATAAATAAGTACTATTAATAATAAATAAAGTTCAATAGTTAGCATTGACTAATTAATAATTACGAAATAATTAAGAGGTAATAGTAATTAATAATATGAATTAATAAGTAATCTTTAATAACCAATGATTAATAAGTAATTTTAAATAATTAAGAAGTAAAATATATTATCTAGTGTCTAAAATTTAATAATTATAATTGATAATTATATTTAATACGTATTAATTCAAAAAATTAGAACTTTTGTATTTTCTAAAATAACATAAAGTGCAAATATAAAATTTTGAAATTTTCATAATTTTGAAATAAATACTTTTATTTTGTAAAATGTTCAAAATTTAAAAATGAGAAATTTTATAAATATTAAAGAATACTGAAAATATTAAAGAATACTGAAATTCAAAGAATACAAACATTACCATACAAGTTATAACTTCCATGCCCATTTATAAACATTTGAATCGAAATCTAAGTGAAGTAGCATGTTGAATAAATCTAAACAAGTAATATTTATTATCTAAGTGAAGTAGCGGAAAATTCTATCGCAAATTAGCAACGGATTTTCGTGGAATCTGTAAGGGTTGTTATCTAAGATTTTTTATTTCAACTAGTTTTAAAATATTACTGTCGTGTTCTAATTTTCGTCGCTAAACCATAGCAAATTGCAACGGTTTAACATCAATATTTTTCGTCGCTGAATTCCGTTGCAATTTGAGATAGTTTACCGTCATGTATTTTTTGAAGTTATTTTGCAATAGGTTTTCAAGGGATTTGCAAGGGATTCTTCATAAAATATTTTACTTTATGTTTTTAATAAGTAATTGATAAGTAAAAATAAATTTTAAATAATTAATTTTAATAATAATATACTAATAACAAAAAATAAATAAGTACTATAAATAGTAAATAAAGTTCAATAGTTAGTATTGACAATAATAACTAAATAATTAAGAGGTAATAATAATTAATAATATAGATTAATAAGTAATCTTTAATAATCAATGATTAATAAGTAATTTTAAATAATTAAGAAGTAAAATTTATTATCTAGTGTCAAAAATTTATTAATTATAATTGATAATTATATTTAATACGTATTAATTCAAAAAATTATAACTTTCGTATTTTCTAAAATAAATATAAAGTGTAAATATAAAATTTTAAATTTTCATAATTTTGAAATAAATACTTTTATTTTGTAAAATGTTCGAAATTTGAAAATAAGAAATTTTATAAATATTAAAGAATACTGAAATTCAAAGAATATAAACATTACCATACAAGTTATTACTTCCATGGCCATTTATAAAAATTTGAATCGGATTCTAAGTGAAGTAGCGTATTGAATAAATCTAAACAAGTAATATTTATTTTCTAATATCTAAAAATTAATAATTATAATTAGGGAAGTCTATTTAGACACAAAAGTTCGACACAATTGATTTGCACCATTGGATTACCTCATGAATTTCACTTCTCCATATAAAGACAAAAAGCTCCAACGGTCGAGACTTTGTGTCTTTCTTCTTCTGTTTAGTTTTGTGTCCAAATAAACGCCCCCATTATAATTAGCAATTATACTTAAATTGTTAGTTGTTATATAACAAATAATAACTAGTATATTTAAAAAATTATTAGTTATCAATTAAAGTTCTATTAAGTACTTAATAATTAACATGTAATACTTAATATTAAATATATAATAATTAGTAATTAATTAGACTATTAGAAATTAGTCATTGATAATCTATAATTAATAATTAACATCTATAATTAATAACTAACATTGAACATTGTGGAAGGATCAATTTGTAATGCTTACATCATGGAAGAAACATCAATATTCTTTCTCATTATTTTGAGTATTTTAGTTTATGATTATTGATTTATAGTTAACTAAAATTCTACCACCATTAAATTTAAAATGCCCCATTGACGACGTTCGACCTGCTATTATTTTTTAAGTCACCATTAAATTATTTGATGGTTGAATTTGAATTCAAATGAAAAAAAAACAGATTAGCAAGCAATTATGTCCAATCAAACAAATGGCTTACGAAGGAGGGAAAAACAAGGCGCCACGCTAAAAAATTTAAGCCCGTTATAACTTTAATTAAACCGCCATACCCCTTTAATTTCATTATAACCTAAATTCCTAAACCGATCCCTAAATCCCAAATCCCTCATCGCGATTTGCATCTCAGCCTTCGATTCTAAATCTCAATTCCTAGCGTGTTGCTTTTTCATCTTCTTCGTGCTTCTTAGCAACGACTCGTAAGCATCATCTCCAACTACAACGGAATTGAGTTGCTGCTTCGCTTGGCACTCGACATTGCTCAATTTCTCCAAGCGACATCACCAGAGGATCTACAAAAGATGTGCAAAACCTGCAAGTTTAGATTCTTCAAAGTTGAAGATATGTTCTCCTTACTTAACAATTCTGCCAAGTGCTAGCGCAACTGCGTTGCTTCTAGTTTTTCTTCCAAATTCCATGGTATGTCTATATCTGTTGGGTGGCTAAATAGCTGGTGTTTTCTTGCTCATTGTCAAATCTAGAGTTGTAATATTCATATGTTTGGAATTTAATTTTCTTTCAAGTTAGTTGAAACCAGTTAAAAACCATAGTGAACAAAATCAACTATTATGAACCAAAACTTGAAATCTAGAGGAAAAAAAAAACATAAATGTTTCTATCAGTCTCCTTTCATATTTTCATGAGTCGATCCAAGATCAGCTTGGAGTGGTGCTTTCATGCATGGTATTTAAGTGTACAAAGGATAATACCATATGTCTTATGCTTTGTTTGCAGTTTTAAATTTGAATGATCTAATGGTTAATTGATTGATGATGCAGATGTTATAACAAGAGCATAAAGTGTGTAGGTCTAACTCATAGCTAAGCTAAAAGAGTTTTCTGGATATAAATCATGTACAGCTAAAGCTCAATAAAAAATTCAACCTGAGATGAAATTGTCAAGTATTTTTCAGTCAATGTGTTTAAAATTCATCTTTCAATAGTAGTATAATTTGTATGTTGTACGAATGCCTATTTATAGAATGATTGAACTAAATTGATTTATTGTCATATATGTATGTGATAAATGTATATCCTTTATTATTTTTGGATTATGTATGGTGCATTTAAGTTTTCAGAATAAAACCAACTAGGCAAAGCATAAAGTTTGTTAGAAAATAAAGTTTAGTCCTATTATGTAATTTCATTTGTGTTCAAAGTTCTAGGGTAATACTTTCAACATACATACATACATACATACATATATATACATACATATATATATATATATATATATATATATGGTAGTTAAGACTTCAGAGCACACAAAGCACCATGTGTAAAATATGGGTTCTCTCGAATGGTAAATAACGCATTTAACTATCTAATATTTTCCACCAAATATATTGTAGTATTTCTAGTGTAACCATATTCCAACCAGTTACATTATTGGTTATATTCTAATATCATTTTATAGCTCTAAGCATTTTTGGTTCTAAATTCAAATGTCTTCTTTTCCTTTTTGTTCATTTTAGAATTAGTGGATTTAGATCATTATATATTGTTGTTCGTCTATGTTCCTCAAGTGAATTGTTCTACCAGAGACAACATGTAGCAGTTTTATTCTGGTTCGACTGTTTAGGGATGGAATACCGCCCGAGTATTTTGTATAGTTCTGTTTGAGTATCTGTGATTGATCTCGGCCACTTTATTCTGACTTCTTTCTTTAGTGTTTGTTTCGCAGAATCCAACATGTTTTCCCAAATTTTGGTTTATTTTAAACGTTGGACACTTTTGATTGAATTGAATTGAATATGTGGCTAGCATAATTTATTTATATGAAAACACCATAATTTATTTTCTATTGCACTGGAACGTAGGTTGGAATATGTGGCTAGCATGATGTCGAACCAAATCCAAATATCCCTTTTTCTTATGTATTACAGGTATTTAACCTTAATTTCTTTTAATTCTGTTAATTGTAACTTATATATTTTATTTTAATCCGCTGATTTTAATTATCGAATTATGTTTTATTTTTATCTATTGATTTGTTGACTACTTGATTTGTTTGATTAAATTATAAAAAATGTCTCTTTAAAAAGCATCATGAGTGTTGGATTATACATGAATTTAGATTATTTGAGGCAACTTACTTCATTTGTTCTGCATTTCATATGTGATTTTAATGGTTCAAACATCTTAAATGGTTTGAGTATTCCAAGATAACTCAAAGAGCTTGTTTTCTTAGTTTTCCTTTTTGAGTGTTATGTATTTTTGTAAGTAAGTTTATCAAATTATTGAAATTATGCTACTAGTCAATTTTTATTGTTTTAATGTGTCAAAATTTATAGCACTAAAGAACTTTGGTTGGATCTCAATTTTTTTATCATATGTTCAATTGTTTATTATTTATTTAACTCTACCCAACAAAAAAATAACTCCTGACTTCGTCGTTGTGTGCAACTAATGATTTTGCATGATCTCGTTCAACTAAACTATTTGAACTTTAATCTGGAAAAAGTACAAAAAAAGTTGGTTATAATGATGAATATGTATATATCTGCAGACCTATTTTTATAATACATCTAGCAGGTGGTGGCTATATAAACTGAACGTTTTAGGGTTCTAATTGCAAGGCTATGAGCAACACAAGTGGTTTGTAGGGCTAGTAGCAACACAAGTTGTTGTGTGAAAAGAAACATCAATTATGATGATATAAATTTTATGGATTTCCATATAAATATGGTTTACTTTAATATGTATAGTTTGTTTGAGTGAAGTTGCAGACAACATTGCTTATGTATGCTATGTAAAGGTATACTCGTCTTTGCTGTATACTTGTCTTTGTTGTTTACCATTGGTTTGTTTGAGTGATGGCAAAGCTTAGGGGATATGATATTTATCTTTGTTGTATAGTTGTCTTTGCTGTATATTTACCTTCGTTTTTTTGGATATGCTATTTATTTCAATCTTCATAGTTGAATGATATTAGTTTGACACACACATACTCACACACACAACACACACACACACACACACACACACACACACACACATATATATATATATATATCAGAAGGGGAATAGCGATAGATTACCAACGTATGACGCTAGATTAAATGTTCATATAAATTAAAATCCATCGTTAATCCTTTACTAAATTGTAAGGTTTTACCAATAGATCACCGGCAAAAATATTTTAAATTAAATGTTTTGTCGCAAATCCCATGCTAACTACCAAGGGTTCACCGACGGTTATTTATAAATATTAATTTCTAAAAAATATGTATTCGTCGCTAAAACATCGATAAACAAATTTTAAATTAAATTGATTTTAAAATTTTATATTGAGTGAAATGACAGTAAATGGTGGGAGAACTCACGCTGAAATCTGTCGCAAAATTTGACACAGATATCGTCTTGAAATTTACCGACCACCTAGATCCATCGGTAATATGTCGCTCGGAATTATATAATGACAGATTACCAGTGGATTGCTCCGCTGCAAAATCATCTTATGGAGAGACATGACTAAAGCTTTTATATGATCATACTTTACCTTTACTATATGTATTAACAATTTTCCACGAATTAAAATACAAACGTAAAAGACACTCTACTGCTAGCTAAATCTCTTCTTCCTCCGATGGCAAAGAAGAAGAAACATCTACCACTCGCCTGCTCTAATGGAGACAATTCATAACCTGCACTGGTCTTGTGTTTAATTCTAGATCTACTATCGCCAAAGCCGGGGTGTCGACCCCCTTGTCATTGATTGGATCTGACCATACGCCATCGTCCGGGGAGATGCCACTACTATCTCGGATCTAGTGATTTTTCCACCGGGTATGTCAGGGACCTTTAACCCTGTGATTAGCTTGCTGGCTGACATCACAACATTACCAGCTAATGCACAATCTTTTAACCTGTCAATAGCCTTGTACCCAGCAGTTCTCACTTTAGGTATTAACGATTTATCCCCTTTTTTTCATCTCCTGCTGAAAAACGTTGGTCTGACACCGATGTAGATTTTGGAAAGTTTGGTGCTACTTTAGATTTGATGAAGCATTGTGAACCAGTTCTTGGGTTTATTTTTTGACTGAAAATGTTGAGGCATATAAAACCAGTGCGATTGGCCTTGGTTGCTTGCAAGCTGACAACGCTAATATGGTTACACGGTTGTAACCGATGATACTGTAAATTCATCTCCTCCTACTTATACATCCATTTTTAATAACCAACCAGTTAATATTGGTTTTATATGAGCCTGTTGAGTTTGAGGTGGTTGGCTCGGATGGTATCACTGTCCTACCGCTTGAGGTCTATAGTGCCGGTGCGGAATTTTAGAGAGACTACCTGGTTGGTTTTTTCTCGGATTCAAACACCCCTTACTCTATAGTTAAAGAGTAATATGGCAAAGCTTGGAAATGAAGGGCAGTCTTCAGGTTCACATAGATAGATCAATGTACTTTTTCAAGTTCTCCATGCAGGAGGGGTAGTTAGAATAGTAGAAATATTGTAACTAGGAAGGAATTGTAAACAATGACTGAATGCTTTTATTAGAAATGAATTGATTGTCTGTACAAAGAGTTATACACCACATATACATATTGAGACATATATGTGGCTTCGGCAGGCCCATTTATACAAGGCCCAATGGCAACGTTTTATGTATAGAATATAATAATACATTGATGATAGAAGCCGATATGTTTCATTATTCTCATTACCCCCTTTCAAACCCAACTAGGGTTAGGGGTCTGTGGTGACACGAGAATAATGTCTGAGCTTCGACAATTTCAACAGAGAAAAAACAAATTGATGTCTTCAAATGTCAGCTCTCTTCAAATCCGTGCTGGAAAGTAAGTTGATGAAAGTAAGTTGATGAAGAAAGCGATGAGATAATGTTTGAGCTTTGGGAATTTCAACAGAGAAGCAGCAAATCAATGCCTTCAAGTGTCAGATCTCTTCAAATCCATGCTTGAAAGTGAGTTGTTGAACAATGCGATGACTTTATTCTGGGATGTAGGACAGATTCTTAACTATTAGCTTTGAATCCTCTTCATCAACATTCAGGTCATGCTTCAGACAAGTGAATCGAGGTCTTGGCAGCGGTTTTGTAAGAATATCAGCTTTTTGGTAAGTCGTCGGTATGTAACCCATCTTTAACTTTTCGTTAATCACTTGTTCTCTAATAAAGTACAGATCCAATTCAATATGCTTTGTTTTAGAGTGAAGTGTTGGATTAGCTGTTAGGGATATAGCACTGATATTGTCATACCAAATAGTTTGAACTTTATTAGATTTAACCTTGAGCTCACTAAGTAGGGACTCGATCCATAATATTTCTGCAGCTGTACTTGCTACACTTCTGAATTCAGCTTCAGTGCTGGATCTAGACACTGTTATTTGTTTCTTAGCACACCACGAGATAGGAATTTTTTTCCAAGTAGTTACAGTATCCAGAAGTGGATTTCCTGTCGTCTTGATTTGTGCCCTAGTCTGCGTCTGCATATGCATTTATGTTTAGACTTTGACTTACTTTGAGAACTATCCCTTAATTAGTTGTCCCTTTGAGGTATCTAAGAATTCTTTTAACTGCCTTCCAGTGACTGTCGAGTGGACTTTGCATGTACCTTGTTCACACTGTATACAATATCTGGTCTGGTTATAGTTGCGTATTGTAGTGCTCCAACAATGCTCCTATATATTGCCTGTCATTTTGAGTGTGTTCTCCTTTATATTTGGACAGTTGATTGCTAGTAATCATAGGAGTAGAAAGAGAATTAGCATTGCTCATGTTAGCCTTTAATAGTATTTCAAAAATGTATTTTCTTTGATTGAGATTGTTAGGGGTTGGGTAATGGATCGTTCAGGCAAATCAAACACTAGAGTGGGGGGGGGGGGGTGAATAGTGTTTGTAAGAATTTAAACAAAACTAAAAACTAAAGAGAACTATGGGATGAATCAAACACTACAAACACAAACATAGACACAGATTCAAACACAGAAGCAAAATAAACAAAAAAAAAGTGCAGAAAAGGAAAGAACACACTGGATTTTATACTAGTTCGAATTACTCCTACGTCCAGTCTCACACAACGCTGGGTTGTGCAGAGTTTTATTACTCTTTCAATAGACAATTACACCCCCTTGATTTCACGGCTCAACAAAGAGGCACTGATTCCTACTTTCTTGATTTCACGGATCATAAGAACACACTGACCCCTATTTCCTTGATTTCACGGCTCACAAGGACACACCGACTCCTCTTTGACTCTCAACAAGGTTTATTCAACCCAACCAATTACAAAATAACCCTATAACTCTTCAATAGCACTTGATTCAAAGAGTAGAGAGAAGGAGTTTGATCAATTCAGAAGTGAATTTGACAGAGTATAAGTGTAAAAACCATAAAAACGATTAAGAATAATGGTAGGATGAAAGAGGATTAAGATGGGGAAGAAAAGATATTAGAAAATTCGGTTCTAACCTCTTTTTATAGGGTATGAAGGATTGCAACGGTTCTGAAGCATTTCAAATAGTGAAAAGAAACTTCCCTTCAAATTTAGAAAAATAGCTGTTATATGTCGAGATTCATATTTTGCTATGTCGACATAGCCATGTGTAAATTTTATTTTCAAAGCATTTTTCAAGTATTTTGATATAAAATTAATTCTGGGAATTCTTGAATAAAATTCTAATGTTGTAAATCAATATTATATGATAGAAAAACATATGAAAATATATTTTTAAACTATACAAATATATTTATAAAATTATAAGGTTTTAAACTATAAAATATAAATAAAGTATATATTTAAAACTTAAGTTTGAAAATTGAAGAAAAATGAAAATAGAATTAAATAGAAAAACAATATAGATAAGATTGAGGATAAAAAGAAAAACAAAAATAGAGAAGATTGAGGATAGAATTGAAAATCAGAATTTGAATTTGAACCTGGAGTGCTATTTGGAGTCTTACAAAATCTAGACTCTATAAATATATTATTCTTGAACTCTTGAAATCTTGATTACTCGTGAGTCTTGAATCTATTCTGAAATCTTAATCTCTTAAATCTCTTAAACTGTACAGTCTTTAGTATTAATTCCTGTATACAAATCCTGCATATATGTGTGTGTGTGTGTGTATTCCAGATAATGATGTTAGTATATATTTTATAATCAATGATAATTGAAATAAGGCTGTTGTCATCAAAACTCCATTCTCCAACAGTCTCCCCCTTTTTTATGATGAAAACCTTAGTTTATAAAATATCATACATGTATGTACCTGTTTGATGATGATCTTCTTATACTTCCTCTGTCTATAAGAATTCTATAAAACTATGCATATATTTTATAATTTCTTCCCTTTGGCATTATCAAAAAGAAATTCTAAAAGTACTCCCCCTAAATCCTGTAATTATCTAAATGAAGCGACCCGAACTTCCCCGATCTTCAAAGAGAAGAGAAAGAACGAATTACTTTGAGGACAAGACGAATCAGAACACAAACAGAAGAACATTTTATTGCTTATTACAACAATTCCATCAGAATACAAGAATATTATAGAGTATGAATAAATATTACATAGAAAATATCAGAGGTTTAAATTATATTTAAATACATCGCAGCGGAAAAACAATACAAAGCACAACTGAAAACAGATACACGGATACAGAGCTTTCCGAATACCGCTTCAGCTGTAAATCGAGATCCTGTGAATTTAAATCTGCAAAACCAAAACTACTAGCTGCCCATGTCAAAATAGGGGCACCCAGAATTTAGGTTAAAACAATAAACTCAGGGTCAGTCATGTGACTGGTGTGAGAACTAAAACAGTTATTAATATTTATTTTAAAGTTAGGTAAATCATGGGACCACGCCGTATAACACAGAACGGGTTTCCTCCCAAGAATACCAGTGCATAAAACAACAGCGCAATGCTAAATAAAGAACAATGAAGCTATTATAAGACTCAGGTCCCATCACACAATGCAACACAAGCCGGAGGATAGAGTTTTTACCTTATAATAGCCAAAGAATGCTTGATACACTAAATTTCATGTTTTATTATTACTATAAGTGTATAGTGTCAAAACAATTTCAATCATAAATATCAATCATAGACGACATAAGTGCCCCATACCACTATGTCGCCATACTAGGCTCTACAATCAAAACAACAAAGTAACGTATTGGAAGTTGGGTTTCCAACTGTGAACCGAGGCAAAAGATAGTCCTCACCGATTCGAGACTGTCTAGCCCGAGCCTCAGGATCAGAGCTCGAGTGACCCTTGGATCGTTAGGGCCGGTCCACCGATGCGGATTAAAATGCCTGAACACTGCGTATCCACGCCCTTTGGGGCGTAAATGAGCCAAATGACTTTACTGGCTCCACACAGTCATCGATATATCCGAGGCACCTCGCAACAGCAACAACCACACAGGTGAAAATAATATAAATGTCAGGGCTGGTAGGTAACTGACACCACCCTAGCTAGAAGGAAACGCATGCCCTCCCTGATGTCCTCTCCCATTTCTGGTTCACAACCGGGGTGTAAGGCTCGCGAATCAACGTTACACAAAGCTATGCCACACAGGCGGTGCTTTGATCATCAACCACAAGACTTTTCTTTTCAACAGAAGCATTGATCAATTGCCACTTAGGCATGCCACACAGGCAATTCACTCCATGCGATTGATATCCATCAATATATAACCCCTGAGCTCGTACGTCTCAGAGAAGGGCGTTAAGCAAGAGAATAAATTCTCCACCGCCAAACAGATATATATTTAATAGAAATCAATCACACAGAATAAAATCCAATGTCATACACACAGTCCATTTACAAGTTCGTTCTGGGTCTGAACAAAACCGGAGGCACCTTGTACCTCGCATATCCATCGATCTCCAAGTACGTCTGGACGATCATCAACTGATTCCCTCCTCTTGGGTGTACAGCCCAATCAAGATCATTAGCAATCACCCAAACGATCTGAAGACCTCCGGTCTTCGACCACCGTCTTCATCCTCGACACATCGTCGATTCAGTTATTCAGAATGGGATAAACCCGGTCTTTCTGAATAACTCGCGTATATAATAAACAAGTGTTACACAAACGCAACATACGCCTCATTCCAATTCAGAATATTCTTTTATTCAAATATTCTTACACTTTGGGAAAGGTTCCCATTAATTTTATCAAAGATAAATTCTTTAAATTTATTCTTTAATCTCCTTTTGAATATCAATTCAAATTAGTCGGGATTAGCGAACCACACCGAAGTAATCATTTATTTTATTTCCCAATAACCTATTCATCCCATGAAGTAAAACTGGTAATACTTCATATCTAACACCACAGTGTTATCGGTAAATTCTATTACCATTTCGCGTTCAAATCTAATTAAAGATTTAACTAACGCCTGGAGCAAAACTGGTGATACTCCATTCTCGATTATTTCAATCTAATTAAAGATTCATTAAAACTCCGCTTGGTTTTAATCTTCCCAATAATCAATATTAATGATTGTTTAACTTGGGAAATCATATCCTGCCTTTAACTGGGTTAAAGAACCAATGTCATTTAAAACACGGTTCACTGTAAACCCAAAATCACACTCCATTAATTATCGGGTTAAAGAACAAGTGTTATTTAAAACACCGTTCATGATAAACCCAAAAATCAATTCAAATTCAATTCCAATTAAATAACATTTAATTGGTACTCTTCATTAAATCTAAATAAAAAGATTTAATCTTTTTCTCAACTGGGTTTAAGAACAGTGTTAATGAAGACACCATTCACGACAAACCCAAATCACATTTGATATTAAATACAAGGCTCTGAATAGAAAATATATCGGCTTATATTCAATATCAAATTCTATGACCAACAAATATCGTATTGGAAATAACGATATTAATATATCTTTCAAATTCCCATAACAATATCTGTATCATCACGAAATCCAACATCGAAATATTCCAAAGACAATTTCGATTCAAATCCATTCCAATTCAATTATTGGAAATTCCTGTTACTTTTAAAACCATTTCAAATCCAATTTATTTATTTTAAAAATAAATGGATTTTAATTCTAGTTCAAGACCAGTTCATTTCGATAAAAATCTATTTTTATTTTTTCAAATTTGAAACTTTTTCATCCCAATTCTTCACAAATCATTTCCTATGATTTTACACAAATTATTGATATTTTTAATAATTTTATCAAGGCCCGTGCAGTCGATTTCCATCAACGACCATCGAACTGCACTTACAGCGACCTTTTCCAAATTTGATTTGGACATAATTCCAAATTCAACCTTTAGATTTCAAATCTCTAATATTTGTTCGAAAGCACTTTTCGATACGAACCCAACGGTTCCGGTTTTAGGAGAATCCGACGGTCGGATCCCCCGTAATATCCATTCGAAGTCAATGGTCGAAATTCGCGAACTGCCGCGGTGCGGCGCGTTCTATTCAGGCCATTTAATATATATAATATATATATTATATATATTTCGTCGATTCCAATTCAAAACATATTTTTACAATTCGTTTTCAAAACAATTTCAACTTCATATTCAATTTTAGATTAAAATTGAATATTCCATATCATTAATATATAAATGATAATATTCTCAAAATGTTAAATTTTGAAATCACTTCCTTTTCTATATTCATTATAAAACGAATATAATCAATATAAATATCGTTCGCGTCAAAATGGCGCATATCTAATCAACCCGGCTTTCTATATTTCAATAACTTCGTTATTCTATTCAACAAATGAATATTTTCTTCAACACATGAATATATATTTTATTCAACACATGAATATTCTCAACACATGAGCATCGTCAACACATGACTATTTTTATTATTTAATATATTTTTTAAAATTATGATAAAGATGTAAATTTTATTGTTTAAAATATTTTACTCAACACATTAATATATATTTTATTTAACACATGAATATTCTTTATTCTATTCAACACATGAATATACATTTTATTCAACACATGAATATTCTTTATTCTATTCAACACATGAATATATATTTTATAATATTCTTTATTTTACCAATTGGAATGAGGCCCAATCAATTACCATATAATGTTAATTATATGGATTCCATACAACATATGTATATAATAGTAACGATAAATAATCAACCATCATCCAAAGTGCACCACACAACTGCATAAGCATTAAATATAACTAGTTAACGCTCATACAGTCTGTCAATCAAATGATCGACATACCACTAAACAATTGGGATTAGTGTACGTCAAATATCATCCCAACACCCGTGTGGGGTTTCAATCCACAAACACTGAATATTATTTATGCAGTTGGGCAACGTGTAAAATTTATCATCCCAATCAATGTGCTTCAAATAGGTGTACATAAACAAACGGTCCGGTTTGTAAATGAATATTTATTTATTCACATTCACGTTAAAAATTATATTTTTAACGATAATTAATTTATTTCAACACATGAATGTTTTATTATCCATTTCACATCAACATCACAAACAAACTTCACAACACATCAAACAAGCATACGAGTCGTCCATGGTCTGTGGACGACGGGTGTCGGGTGCTGCTAAGCACCGTTTGCATCCTATTATATATTTTAACTAGAAAACAAGATTTAAAGTGAGAAGTTCTCACCGATTAGCTAAACCAAACACCACGACTCTTCATATGTAGGAAATCTTCGTCGTGCTCGCCTTTTGTCACTTTCGTCGTCCGTGCCCGCTACATATATAAAAATCGCATTTTTATATTGTTGCTATGTATATAAAAAATCACATTTTTATAACTACGCTATATGGATAAAAATTCTATTTTTATGCTACTATATAGATAAAAATTCTATTTCTATACCGCTACTATATAGATAAAAATTCTATTTTTATCTCGCTAGTAATATAATAAAAATTATATTTTTATTACTTTACATAAACAAAAATCATATTTTTACTGTTGCTTCATATATACAAAAATCGAATTTTTATCGCTACTATATAAAAATCGAATTTTTATTACTTTACACTAAATCATATTTTTATTATGAAGTTATATATATATATATATATAAACCATATTTTTTCCTTAATGAAAAATCACATCTTTATGGTTAAAAATCATCTCTTTGCTATTTTAAAAATCTAATCTTCTCTATAGAAATTAAACCTTTCTTAACTATAAAAATTAAACCTTTAATTTAAAATCATGTGTATAAAGATCGAATTTTTACATAGCTTGCTCATATATAAAAATCAATTTTTTTACCGCGTTAAAAATCTAAAATTTTATATGTTAAATCTTTTTCTCATTCATTCATGTATATAAAAAGGAAGAAAAATCGAATTTAAAAATAATGCTTTAAAATAAAAATAAAAGAGGGCTTACTGTTTTTGACCCGAGGAGGATGTGGGTGGTGGCGCCAGCGTGGTGGAGGCGGCGTGATGGGGTGGCGGTGGCCACTAGGGCGACGGCTAGGGTTTACATGGGGGGTTTGGGCGCTCGCGGTCCTTGATAAAAGAGGGGAGGAGAGAGGGTGCGTTGATGGGGGGGAGAAGAAGGTGGTAGCGCGGTGGATGAAGGGGAGGCGGCGGCGGCACCGGCGGAGGGGGGGGGGGGTTTAAATTGAATAGGTCAACGGGAGGGGGGGCTGAGAGAGTATAGGGAGAGAGAGGGAGGTTTTTATTATTTTATTTATTTAATTATTTAATTTCAAAAAGCAACTTTTTATTACGACCTCGAAATCGAACCCACCGACTGTCGTCCCTAGCTAATTACCCCCATTCCGAGAACAATGGGATATGTCAGGTAAGCCAATTCGGTTGTTACGATCAGTTTCCGTCAAAATCAAAATATAAATTTATATATTGAATTTGAACGCGTATTTCAATTTATTGGGGTCACATACGGACTCTGAAAATTCCCAAAAAATATTTTCTAACTTCGCATCGATGATACGGTCCTAACAAAATTAATTTCGTCAAATTCTGAGACCATTTGAAAAATGGCCATTTTTCAGTCGTTTAAAATCAACTAAAACTAGTCAAACGCGTTTTCATTTGCCACGCTCACATATTGATTCGAAAAATTACGAATTTTGGAATCTAGCAATAATTCTACATCCTGGATCCAACAAAAGTGGTTTCGTCGAAAACTGAGGCCGTTTGCAAAATTTCAATTTTTAAGGGCCAAAATTCCATAGCGACTATTCTGAATTTTCAACTGGGCATAACTTTTTATTCCCGCTATGAAATTTCGATTTTTCGGATTCTTGGAAAGCTATTCTCAAATATATTCAAATATTTTTGGTTTCACTAAAATCCGGATTATTTTGAATCCTGTACATTCATTTGAACTTTGAAATCGAATTTTCAAACTACCGCGCCATTTTCAATTCCTTTTATAATTATAAATAATTATTTACATTCTAGCGACGATTCAAATAAATATATACGTTCTAATTCTATTCAAAATAAATTTCTCGTCATCATTATTTAAAATAATTCATTTTAAATAATCAAAATTCATCAAAATAGCCAAAATAAAAATTTTAAATTGGCTTGGATTTCCGGGTTATTACACCAAATAATTCCTATACTAAAGTAAAGTACTCCCCCTGAGTCCTAAATCTATAAAATACTCCCCCTAAATCCTACATCTATCTACACATATTCTATTATAACATTCTATATAACTATCCCTGATTTTATGACACCCTTATATCTCCCTTTAACTCTATGATTCTAAGCCTAAAAGATTATAAATCCCCCTAAAATTATGACTATACTAGTCTAATAGAAGAATAATAAACAAGGCAATCTAATCAATGTTTATAATCAATTCAAGCAATCAATCCAGACAAGCAATTCAAGCAAGCAATTCAAGCAATCTATTTAAGCAATTGAGAAATCAATGTAAGCAATCAACCAAATCAATCAAATTAAATAATATGTGTTAATAAACACTTCTTGAACCTTTAATTAAACCTAGAAACTATAAAACTCCCCCTTAATATAATACAAGACTAAACCTCCAATTGTTAGGGGTCATCACCAACCAGTGGCCAAGCCTGTACTCTAGTTCCGTTAAAACTATAATAAGACCTTAATCTAGACTTAAAAATAACTCTGATAGGATATCCTTAAAATTATGATATAAGTAAAGTAATTCAATCCAATCAATGAACCAATTTAAGTTTTGTTGTCACAAAACATCAACTCAAACATGAATATAAACATTTCTTGTAACTTCTATCTATCCTAAAACCTATAAAGCTCCTATCAACTATAAATTCATAAGTATATTTCTAACAAACCTATCTACCATGAATGAAATTTAATCACGTCAAGTAAGTAAATCAAGTTATTCAAGTCAAACAAACAAACCAAATAAGTCAATCAATTCAATCAAATTAAACAAGACAAAATAAATATGTTATGTATTTAATTAATAATCCTATATTTCTAATAAAAACTTTTCATACTATATACTTGTTATGTGTGGAGTTAAAGTTAACATGTAATGCAGTGTGTGAAGTATGTTGATTATAATGTAGTATGAAATGTATGTCATATGCAAAACAATATGAAATGCAACTTATGGTGTGAATAACCTTGATTTGAAATGCAGTTGTAATTTATAATGATGAATGATATGAAATAAGATGTATAATAACAGTATGCAGAATAATTTGGTGATAATATCTATTTAGGTCAAATATATTCAAAGTACTATCTAACTATTATAAATTATTGGAATCAAACAAAGATAATGTTAATTTCTAGACTTAGGTTAATTATATTAATGAAACTGATTAAAAGAATAATAAAGATAAGAGTTTAATTAAAAATATATTCATGATAAGTAGTAAAATATTCAGAAAATCATGAAGTTAAATAATATTAGTAGGGTAAATATTGTAAAAATTAAAGATCTTTCTAAAGAGAATATAAAATTTGTATAATATAAAGTAAGCTATATATATTCATAAGTATATATAAAACTAATTTAAAATAAACTTAAAATTTAATTTATGAAATATACATCAATATTTTGATACAAATCAATTTTAAATTTAAACTTTAGAAATCAAAACATACTTATTTGCTAAAAAACATTTATACTTTAGAAGAAATCTATAGTTATTAAAACATTATAAAGTAATCTATAAAACTTCTTATATTTAAACTACTTAAAAAAATCATGTATGTATATTTATATTAAGTTAAATATACAAGTTTTATAAATCTTAATAGGAAGTCAAAATAAGTATTAGGTTGCAAAATAGTATTTGTGATAATGTAACCCAAAATTGTTATGAAATCATAAGAACAATATATAAGTTAAACTATGCATGTTTAAACTATGATGAATAAATTTATATTTTATAACAATTTCAAAAAGTTATATTAACTCCGTGTATCATATTAACATGTTTATGTAATTAATTTATATACTTTTAATATATATATTTAGAAACAAGGTATAATAAAATAAGTAGACAGATAAAGTTAATAACCAGAATTTGAATTGGCATTTTCTTATTGAAAGAATGGAGGGAAGTTTGAAAATTTAAATTTTATTTTATTATTTTATTAATAATTTGAATTTCAAAATTCAAGTTTCAAATTTGAATTTTAAATTTCAATTTTGAATTTTAAATTTCAAGTTTGAATTTTAAAGTTTTAAATTTCAAATTCAAAACAAAGCAAACAAATCATTCATTCAACCAAAAATTTAAAAATAGTTAAGTCATACCCGGTTTTTAGATCCATTTCTTTTATATTCTCTGAATTCTGAATTGATCTTTTGGAATTTGATGATGAGATCTGCTCTATTGCGATGTGCTCGTTTTTTTGATCAGGATAGTGTATTCATTTGTTGAATTTGAACACCGTATGAGAAAGATATTGAAGATTTAGTAATTCAACCAACTTGGAGCCAAAATTTGAATTTGAATTTTTGAATTTTGAATGAATTGAGACGACCCGAACTTCCCCGGTAAGGAAAGCACGAATTGAATTGAGAACAAGCTACATCGGGACGCAAATAGAAGAACATTTCATTGCTTATTACAACAATTCCATCAGAATACAAGAATATACAGAGTATGAATCAATATTACATAGAAAATATCAGAGATTTAAATTACATTTAAATACATCGTAGCGGAAAATAATACAAAACACAACTAGAAGTAATACACGGATACAGAGCTTTCCGAGTATCATCCCAGCTGTAAATCAGGATCCTGTGAATATAAATCTGCAAACCCAAAACTACTAGCTGCCCGTGTCAAAATAAGGGCACCCAAAGTTTAGGTTAAAACAATAAACTCCAGGTCAGTCATGTGACTGGTGTGAGAACTAAAACAATTATTAATCTTTATTTTAAAGTTAGGTAAATCAAGGGACCACGCCGTATAACACGGAACGGGTTTCCTCCCAAGAATACCAGTGCATAAAACAACAGCGCAATGCTAAATAAAGAAAAATGAAGCTATGATAAGACCCAGGTCCCATCACATAATGCAACGCAAGCCGGAGGATAGGGTTTTTACCTTATAATAGCCAAAGAATGCTTGATACGTTAAAAACAAATCATTTGATACTATTATAAGTGCATAGTGTATAGAACAACTTCAATCATAAATATCAATCATAGACGACATTGGTACCATATATCATGTCGCCATACTAGGCTCTACAATCAAAACCGCAAAGTCACGTATTTGGAAATTGGATTTCCATCTGTGAACCGAGGCCAGGGATCGTCCTCTACCGATTCGAGACAATCTAGCCTACCATGTCTCAGGCAAGCGCGTAGGCAAGCCTTGGATCGTCAGGGTTGGTCCACCGATGTGGATTAAAATGCCTGAACACTGCGTTTCCCCACCCTTTGGGGCGTAAATGAGTCCAATGACTCCATCGGCTCCACACAGTCACCGATATATCTGAGGTGCCTCGCAACAGCAATAACCACATAAGTCAAACTCGTCAGGGCGTGTAAAACCACCGACGCCACTTCTTGCTAGAAAGAAACGCATGTCCTCCCTGAGGTCCTCTCCCGTTTCTGGTTCACAACCGGGGTGTGAGGCTCGCGAATCAACGCTACACAAAGCTACGCCACACAGGCCGTGCTTTGATCATCAACCACAAGACTCTGCTTTTCAACAAAAGTCTTGATCATTTGCCACTTAGGCCTGCCACACAGGCAATTCACTCCATGCGATTGATATCCATCAATATATAACCCCTGAGCTCGTACGTCTCAGAGAAGGGCGTTAAGAAAGAGAATAAATTCTCCGCCGCCAAACAGATATATATTTAATAGAAATCAATCACACAGAATAAAATCCAATGTCAGACACACAGTCCATTTACAAGTTCGTTCTGGGTCTGAACGAAACCGGAGGCACCTAGTACCCAGCATATCCATCGATCTCCAAGTACGTCTGGACGATCTCTAACTGATTCCCTCTTCTTGGGTATATGGCCCAATCAAGATCATCAGTAATCACCCAACGACGTGAAGACCTCCGGTCTTCGACCACCATCTTCATCCTTGACACCACGTCGAATTAGCTATTCAGAATGGGATAAACCCGGTCTTCCTGAATAACTCGCGTATATAATAAACAAGTGTTACACAAACACAACATACGCCTCATTCCAATTCAGAATATTCTTTTATTCAAATATTCTTATACTTTGGGAAAGGTTCCCATTAATTTTATCAAAGATAAATTCTTTAAATTTATTCTTTAATCAATCCAAACTAGTCGGGATTAGCGAACCACGCCGAAGTAATCATTTATTTTATTTCCCAATCCCAAGCTATTCATCCCATGAAGTAAAACTGGTCATACTTCATGTCTAACACCATGGTGTTATCGTTAAATTCTATTACCATTTCACGTTCAAATCTAATTAAAGATTTAACTATCGCCTGGAGCAAAACTGGCAATACCCCATCCTCGATCACTTCAATATAATTAAAGATCCATTAAAATTCCACTTAGTTTTAATCTTCCCAAAAATCAATATCAATGATTATTTAACTTGGGAATTCACTTTCTGTCTTTAACTGGGTTAAAGAATAGTGTTAATGAAGACACCATTCACGACAAACCCAAATCCCATTTGATATTAAATAATAGGCTCCGAATAGAAAATATATCGGCTTATATTCAATATCAAATTCTACGACCAACAAATATCGTATTGGAAATAGCGATATAAATATATCTTTCAAATTTCCATAACAATATCTGTATAATCACGAAATCCAACATCGAAATATTCCAAAGACAATTTCGATTCAAATCCATTCCAATTCAATTATTGGAAATTCTGGTTACTTTTAAAACCCCTTTCAAATTCAATTTATTTATTTCAAAAATAAATTGAATTTAATTCTAGTTCAAAACTAGTTCATTTCGATAAAAATCTATTTTTATCTTTTCAAATATGGAATTTTTCATCCCAATTCTTCACAAATCATTTCTTATGATTCTACACTAATTGTTGATATTTTTAATAATTTTATTAAGGCCCGTACAGTCGATTTCCATCAACGGTCATCGAACTGCACTTACAACGACCTTTTCCAAATTTGATTTGGACATAATTCCAAATCCAACCGTTAGATTTCAAATCTCTAATATTCATTAGAAAGTTCTTTTCGATACGAACCCAACGGTTCCGGTTTTAGGAGAATCCGACGGTCGGATCTCCCGTAATATCCATTCGAAGTCAATGGTCGAAATTCGCGAACTGCCGCGATGCGTTCTTTTCAGGCCATTATAATATATATATATATATATATATATATATTTCGTCGATTTCCTTTTAAAACGTATTTTATAAATCGTTTTAAATTCGTTTTCAAAACGATTTCAACTTCATATTCAATTCCTAACCAAAATTGAATATTCCGCATCATCGATATACAAATGATAATATTTTCAAAACGTTATATTTTGAAATCACTTTCTTTTCTATATTCATTATAAAAATGAATAAAATCGATATAAATATCGTTCACGTCAAAATGGCGTCAATCTAATCAACACGGCTTTTATTCAACACATGAATGTTTATTCTATTCAACACATGAATTTATTTTCTATTCAGCACATGAATTTATTTTCAATTCAACACATGAATTTATTTTCTATTCAACACATGAATTTATTTGCAATTCAACACATGAATTTATTTTCTAAATTGGAATGAGGCCCAATCAATTACTATATAATGTTATGGATTTTCTACAATACATGTATATAATAGCAACAATAAATAATCAACCATCATCCAGAGTGCACCACACAACTGCATAAGCAGTAAATATAAATAATTAACGCTTACACAGTCTGTCAACCCATCGATTGACATACAACTAAACAATCGGGATTAGTGTACGTCGAATATCATCCCAATACTCGTGTGGGGTTTCAAATCAACAAACATAGATTTTTTTTTATTTGTGCAGTTGGGCGATGTGTAAAATTTATCGTCCCAATCAATATTAGTCAAATCAATGTATATAAACAAATCGTCCGATTTCACAACACAGCAATCAAACAAACAAGTCATCCATGGTCTGTGGACGACGGGTGTCGGGTGCTGCTAAGCACCGTCTGCATCCTAGTATATATTTCAAACTAGAAATTGAAATAAAAGTGAGGAGTCCTCACCGACTAGCTAAACCAAACGCCACGACTCTTTATATGTAGAAAATCTTAGCCGTCCTTGCCTTTTGTCACTTTCGTCGACCGTATCCACTACATATATAAAAATCGCACCTTTATATTATTGCTATGTATATAAAAATTCCATTTTTATACCGCTACTACATAGATAAAAATTCTATTTTTATACCGGTGTTCATATAATAAAGATCATATTTTTGATTCACTACATATATAAAAATCGCACCTTTATATTCTCTATCTTATAAAAATCATATTTTTATAATCTTTACTATATAAAAATCATATTTTTATAATCTCTACTATATAAAAATCATATTTTTATAATCTCTACCAATATAAAAATCTCACCTTTATACCGTTCTCTTCATAATAAAGATCATATTTTTATTTTACTACTTCATATGTAAAAATCACATCTTTATATATTTAAAAATCTTAACTTTATAGAATAAAAATCATTTCTTTATATTCTAAATATATGAATAAAAATTCACATCTTCTTCTAAATTAAAAATCCGATCTTTCTAAATTAAAAATCGAAACTTTATATTTAATACCTAGTTTATTTATTTCAGCTGTGCTATCATATAAAACTGGATTTTTTTCCCTTTTAAAATTGATTACTTTAAAGAAATAAAAATAAATAAACAAGGAAAAACATTTACAGTTGGAAAAAGTAGAGGGGGGATCTATAATTGGCGGAGATCACCAGAGGATGGCGCGGGGTCTTGTGAAGGTCTTGGAGCAGGCGGCGGTGGGCATTTGGGTTGGCGCGACAGGTTTCTGAAGGGGTTGGGTTCGGGTTCTCTAATCGAAGGAGGAAGAAGGGAGGGAGGTCGGGGAAGAAGGGGGTTAGTTGGAGGGGGAGGCGGAGAGGGGGAGGGACGCCATCGCGGGCGGCGCGGTTAGGGCAGGGGGCGATCGATTATTTTTCTCTGAAACTAATTTTTTATGGGGAGAGAGAGTGGTAAGGTGAGGGATTATATAAATATATTTATTTTATTATTTTTAATTTCAAAAAGTTGACTTTTTTCTTCGACCTCTAAACGAGGCCCACCGCCTATCGTCCCTAGCTAACTACCCCCATTCCGAACACAATGGGATACGTATCGTAAGCTGATTCGATCGTTTCGATCAGTTTTCGTCAAAATCAACATATAACTCTATATATTGAATTTGAACGCGCAATTCAATTTACCGGGGCCACATACTGACTCTAAAAATTCTCGAAAAATATTTTTTAACTTCGTATTGATGATACGGTCCTAACAAAACTAATTTCGTCGAATTCTGAGACTGTTTGAAAATTGGCCATTTTCCAGTCGATTAAAATCAACTGAAACTGGTCAAACCACGTTTAACTTCGCCACGCTCACATATTGATTCAGAAAATTAGGAATTTTGAAACCTAGCAATAACTTGACATCACGGATCCAACAAAAATGGTTTCGTCGAAAACCGAGGTCATTTGCAAAATTTCCATTTTTAAGGGCCAAAATTCCATAGCGACTATTCTGAATTTTCAACTGAACATAACTTTTGATTCCCGCTATGAAATTTCAATTTTTCGGATTCGTTGGAAAGATATTCTCAGTTAGATTCAAATATTTTTGGTTTCGCTAAAATCTGGTTTATTTTGCACCCAGTACATTCATTTGAACTTTGAAATAGAATTTTCAAACTACCGCGCCATTTTTAATTCCTTATATAATTTAAAATAAATATTTATATTCTAATGACGATTCAAATAAATATATACGTTCAAATTCTATTCATTTTAAATTTCTCGTCGTTATTATTTAAAATAATTCATTTTAAATATTCAAAATTCACTAAAATTGCCAAAATAAAAAATTTTAATTGGCATAGAATTCCGGGTTATTACATGAATAGACACTTCAACTACTATATAAAGGTCCAAAAGTCATGTATCTTCATAACCACTTCTCTTCTTCTTCTTCTTCTCATTTTCCATTTTCAATCAAACTTTCAGGAGGCATAACTTCTTCATTGCTTGACGGAATTAGACGAAATCAATGGAAAATCGAAGAGGAGTTCGAGGACTACGATCTAGTAGTAGTTTGAAGATGAATTTGGAAGGTATTGGGGTGCAGAAAGTCGAAATAGTAAGAGGTATGCATGAAATCCCGTAACAGTTTTTCAGTTTTGAATCGTCAACTTCAAACTGTCATATCTCACTCATTTTTGATCGGAATTTGACGATCTACCCATCAAATCGACCGCAAGAACGAGAACTACAATATGGAAAAAGATTTGGGACAAAATTGTCTATCATGTGGATGCAATTTGAAGATAACAGTCGACAGTTTTGGTTTCCTTCTGTCTTTATTCACAAAACTCCATTTGATCATTGCTTGGCTAATTTTTGACAGAATCTCATGAAATTAGCGACATTACGAAGCAAATGAAGAGAAGTACAACATAAAGATAAGTTGTAGATGAAAATCCAAAGTTATAAATTGATTTGGTACCCATTTATTTTCTGATTTACATTATATATATCCATTTCTTCTTGATGTCTCTTCACCAACCATCATTACTCATTTTTTGATTTCTTTTCAGAATTTGAATTTTCAATAGCCGCCTTTCGGAATTTGAATTGCCAACAGCCACGTCACTTATCTTTTCAAAGTTGGAATATCCAATAGCCATATAACACATCTTTTCCTGTAAAATAGCATAACTTTTCAAATAATCAAATAACTTTTCAAGTAATTCAAATGTCTTTTCAAATATTCAAATGACTTTTAAAAAAATCAAATGACTTTTCAAATAATCAAATGACTTTTCAAAATAACTAACTACAATAATATCATGAAGGTTTTGTAACATATCCATAGATCAAAAATTTCAAAATTTCAAAACATTTCAAATTTCAAAAATCAAATCATAGTAACTTGATTTTTCAATAAAATTGACTTGATGTAATACATGAATTAAAACTAGTATTCAAAATTTTTCATTTAACATTTTCAAAAATCAGATTATGAACTTTATGAAAAACCTTGCTCCAGTATCAATTGTTAGGGACAACGGAATGGATCGTTCAGGCAAAGCAAACACTATAGGGGTGGGTGAATAGTGTTTGTAAGAATTTAAACAAAACTAAAAAGTAGAGAGAACTATAGGATGAATCAAACACAGACACAGATTCAAACACAGAAGCAAAATAAACAAAAACAAAACGTGCAGAAGGAAAGAACACACCGGATTTTATACTAGTTCGGATTACTCCTACGTCCAGTCCCACACAACCCTGGGTTGTGCAGAGTTTTATTACTCTTTTAATAGTCAATAACACCCTCCTTGATTTCACGACTCAACAAGGAGACACCAACTCCTACTTCCTTGATTTCACGGCTCACAAGAGCACATTGACTCCTATTTCCTTGATTTCACGGCTCAAAAGAACACACCGACTCCACTTTGACTCATAGCAAGGTTTATTCAATCCAAGCAATTACAAATCAGCACTATAACTCTTCAATAACACTTGATTCAGAGAGTATAGAGTGTAGAGAGAAGAAGTTTGACCAATTCAGAAGTGAATTTGACAGAGTATAAGTGTAAAAACCTTAAAAATGATTAAGAATAATGGTAGGATGAAAGCAGATGAAGATGGAGAAGAAAAGATGTTAGAAAATTCAGTTTTAACGTCTTTTTATAGGGTATGAAGGGTTACAACGGTTCTCAAACGTTTCAAATAGTGAAAAGACACTTCCCTTCAAATTTAGAAAAATAGCTGTTATATGTTGACATACATATTTTGCTATGTCGACATAGCCATGTGTAAATTTTATTTTCAAAGCATTTTTCAAGTATTTTGATATAAAATTAATTCTGGAAATTCTTGAATAAAATTCTAATGTTGTAAATCAATATTATATGATAGAAAAACATATGAAAATATATTTTTAAACTATATAAATATATTTATAAACTTATAAGGCTTTAAACTATAAAATATAAATAAAGTACATATTTAAAACTTAAGTGTGAAAATCAAAGAAAAATGAAAATAGAATTAAATAGAAAAACAAAATAGATAAGATTGAGGATAAAAAGAAAAACAAAAATAAAGAAGATTGAGGATAGAATTGAAAATCAGAATTTGAATCTGAGTTTGAATTTGAATTTGAACCTGGAGTGCTATTTGGAGTCTTACAAAATCTAGACTCTATAAATATATTACTCTTGAACTCTTGAAATCTTGATTACTCATGAGTCTTGAATCTATTCTGAATTCAGAATCTCTAAAAGCTCTTAAACTGTACAGTTTTCAGTATTAATTCCTGTATACAAATCCTGCATATGTGTGTATGTATATATATATATATATATTCTAGATAAAGATGTTTGTATATATTTTATAAACAATGATAATTGAAATAAGGTTGTTATCATCAAAACTCCATTCTTCAACAAAGATGAATCTCTGAATTTGCTATTTTCTTCACTTTAATCCTAAGGAAATAATTTATGTTCCCTAAATCCTTGATAGAAAATTCAGAATTTAGCATTTCAGTAACACTGTTGATTTCATGCATACTGTTACTTGTGATAATAAAGTCATCAACATAAATCAGGATATATGTTATGTAATTATCAGTAAACTTGATAAATATTGAGTTATCAAATTTTGATGAGCTATATCCATGTTTGATGAGAGTTGACTTCAGTTTGTCGAACCAAACTCTAGGAGTTTGCTTTAACCCATAAATAGCTTTGTTGAGTTTGCATACAAGTTGTTTCTCCCCTTTTTAGTGAAACCCTCAGGCTATTCCATAAACACTTCTTCCTGTAAAACACCATTAAGAAATGCATTATTTACGTCTAATTGCTTGATGTTCCAATTTCTACATAAAGTAATAGTTAGAATAATTCTAATTGAAGAAGGTTTAACAACAGGTGAAAATGTTTCATTCAAATCGAAACCATACTGTTGTGAATACCCCTTTGCGACTAGCCTTGCTATATGTTTTAAAATTGAACCATCGGCATTTTTCTTTAATATGAAAGTCCATTTGCATCCAACAATATTTTTGTTGATGGGCTTTTCAACTAAGGTCCAGATTTTGTTATTAAAAAGAGCATTATACTCTTCAGTCATAGCAGTCTTCCAATGTTCACTTTGAACTGCTTCAGTATATGAAGATGGTTCTTCATGTGCTCTAGCAATATAGATAGTTTAGGTTTGAAAACCCCACATTTAGCTCTAGTGAGCATTGGATGTCTGTTAGTATTATCTCTCACATTGCTATTATCACCACTGTTTGGAGAGTTGATTTCAGGAATAGGATCAGTAGTTGCATTATCCTGGCTGTTGTCCAGAATGTCTTGATCAGTTGTGTTATCTTGCATTTCTTCACATCCTTGGCCTGACCCAAATAATGTTGTGGGTACTGTGAGCTGAGGATTAGTGATAGTAACTTCCTTATTGTGTTGAATTGGCATCATAGCTTCAAGCTCATTAGGTATATTAGGTAAAGACACTCTTGGATTTAACACTTTCTTTGTGGTTTTTATTTCAGCATTATCTATGCAGTTAAAGCCCCGCTAAAGCCCTGCAATATCCCCACTATAGCTCGTAGCGCCCTTCAACCGCTATGCTATTTCAATTTAGAGCTGATGAATAGTAGATTCGCTTGTAGCTCCGCTATTCACCGCTGCATCCGCTAAATCAGCGCTTTTTACCATACGCTTTAGCAATATTAATATATAAATGTTGATTCGACTAATTCTCTTTTAAAAAAATCATTAAAGTTAGTGTAAAGAGCTAATTTTAAGGCATTAGTGTCAGATATATTCCGGA
The DNA here is from genome assembly GCA_030737875.1 of Allium sativum. Taxonomy (NCBI): domain Eukaryota; kingdom Viridiplantae; phylum Streptophyta; class Magnoliopsida; order Asparagales; family Amaryllidaceae; genus Allium; species Allium sativum. The sequence goes on along the minus strand of CM060919.1, from coordinate 557,561,708 downwards.
AATCTATTATGATCATCAAATCTAATGTGTGTAACCATGATATTCTTTAATTCTACTATATATTATTATTTAATGTTAGTTTCTTCTACACATATAATGTGAAAGTGATAATTAGTTAACTTTAAATATTTGGTTTCACATTTTATGAACCCTTTTGCGTCTGCGCTATATCCCCGCTATTTTCCCGCTTTATCCCCGCTACACCTTTTTGCACCTCCACCACTATGGAACCGCTGAGCGCTTTAACTGCCCAAAGCATTATTGAATGGATATAAATTTTCATTAAAAATAACATATGTCTGGATACATACACTTTTCCCTTACTGTCAATACATCTGTAGCCATTTTGATTAGTGCAATACCCTAGGAATGTACATGAAGTTGATATAAAATCTAACTTGTGTGAGTTATATGGTCTTAGATATGGAAAACATTGACAACCAAAAACTTTCAAGTGATCATAATTTGGTTTAACTTTGGTAAGCACTTCTTGAGGATATTTGTACTTAAGTACCTTTGTAGGTAGAAGATTGATCAAATGAACAGCAGTTATGAATGCTTCAGGCCAAAACTTTAACGGAATATGAGCCTTAGCTAGTAAAGTTAAACCAGTTTCTACTATGTGTCTATGTTTTCTTTCTATCATACCATTTTGCTCAGAGGTGTAGGGACATGTAGTTCTATGTGTGATCCCCTTGCTTTCAAAAAATTGTTTAAGCGACAAAAATTCTTTACCACTATCAGTTTGCAAATAACCTACCTTGTTTCCTGTCATATTTTCAACTTTAGCAATGAATTGTTTGACAAAATTATAGGTTTCAGATTTGGATTTTAACATGTATATCCAAACAAATCTAGAATATGCATCAATAAAGGATATGTAATATTTATAGCCATAATTAGATTTTATAGGTGTTGATTCCCAAAGATCAGTAGCAATTAATTGCAGTGGTTTAGTGTATGTGGTTTGTTAGTCTGGAAATGCATGTTTATGACTCTTTCCCATTTGACAAAAAAGTACATATATATGAAGTAGGAATATTATCAATAGAAATATTGTTGTTCTTAACAATGTGTTTGACTATTTTTGGAATGGGGTGACCCAGTTTACTGTGCCATAAATCAAATTGTTTACAGTTTTTAGAATAGTTCATAACAGTCAACACACAGGTATTTCCCTTATTCTCAGGGTACTAGAACTAGAAAAATCAAATTTATAAAGCCCCTTAAATTCTTTACCCTGCAAAATAGGTTCATGAGTCAGTATGTCTCTTACTATGCAAGAATTTGGATAGAATTTAAAATAAACATTGTTGTCTTTGGCAAATTGGGAAAAACTCATTAGATTTTTCTTGATATATGGTACCCATAATAGATTTTTTAAAAGTAATTGTTTGGGTTTAATACTTGCATTTCCAGTGTGTGTAATGTGAGCAATTTTACCATTACCTACAGAAAGGTTATGAGTACCTTTGTATTCTTTGTTTCCCAAGTTTAAGTTGTTGAGATTGTTGGTAACGTGATTTGTTGCACCTGAGTCAGGGTACCACCAATCATCGATTATGTCTTCTACTTTAGTTGTGCCAGTATTCAGAATTTCTGCTTGACATTTGGTGTTACTGTTGTCATTTTGCATGTTCACCATGTTTGCACTTGAACTATTATTCTGCTGCGATGGTGTATAGTTACTGTTGAATCTGAAATAACACTTGCTTGCACTGTGTCCAAATTTTTCATAAATTTGACACCTGATTCTGTTATTATTGTTTCTACCTCCGCCCCTGCCCCGGTTAGATTGACCTCCTCTTTGACTGGGTTGATTTCTTGGACCACTTCCTTGATTTCTTCCTCTGTTAAAATTAGTATAGTTAACTAAGGGATCAGAATTGATGCTTTTCTTGTGCTCAAATCTTCTTTCATGGGCTAACAAAGTGGAGTACACATATTGTAAAGATGGGGTAGGTTCCATTGATAGAATAATTGCAGTAACAGCTTCATATTCATCGTCAAGACCACTAACTATTGATAGAACATGTTCTGATTCAGATATTCTTTGACTAGCAGAAGCGAGTTGATTGCATATATTTTTGACCTTGAGTAAATACTCATTCATAGATGAATTATCCTTTCTAATACTATGCAATTGTCTTTTGTTGTGCATAATCTTTGCAGATGACTAAGAATTGAATTTTCTTTCGATTGTTGACCATACTTCTTGAGCTGTTTTGCAGCCAATTAGCTGCGGCAAGATTGCAGTTCCAATGGATGACATCATCCAAGCACAGAAAAGGCTATCTTGTCTCACATATGCTGTTTATTCAGGATTTTGAATCAATTTTTCTTCATTATCTCTAATGAACTTTGGTGTAACATTTTTGTTCCTAGTATGAAACATTTAGTCCATAACCTCTAATTGCGGTTTCTATTTGTAGCTTCAACAAAAAATAGTTCGATTCAACCAGTTGTATAGAGATTATCTGCCTTTGTGGCTTGATGATAGCTTTCATCAAATCGTGAGTGGTATCAGTCTGAGATTGGGATGTTCTGTTTCTTGATACCTGGGGACTTGAAGAATCTCCTCATGTGTTGGTCATGATGAAAAAGGCTACAGAAAATGCACGATATGATGATATAATCTTAAGAAATCCTTGAATTGCGATTCTTTCAAGAACTTTTATTGTTGATAATTGCTGCAACCTTGATTTCTTAAATGATGACGCAGTTTTTCTTTGAAATTGCAAAGAATTTGACTGATATGCAGTCCTGGACGGCACTTTTATCAACGAAGCTGCTTTCTTGAAAAAACTTGATCGGTTTTCTTGAGTTTTCAGGGTGATTGCGACAACAACTTGGGCTGAAAAATTGATGCAGCCTCAATTTGTAGGCGAGGCACAGTTTTTCAGACCTAGCAACAACTCTCAAGTGAGTAGATCGACAGATCTTTGATGAGAAGGTCCAAATGATGATGCAAAAACTAATGGACACAAGCTTTGATCCACCACCGCGAGAATTGGCTTACAATTCAGATTGGTGATGCAGAAGCACACAAGAAACGCTCTGATACCAAGTTAGAATAGTAGAAATATTGTAACTGGGAAGGAATTGTGAACAATGACTGAATGCTTTTATTAGAAATGAATTGATTGTCTGTACAAAGAGTTATACGCCGCATATATATATTGAGACATATATGTGGCTTCGGCATGCCCATTTATACAAGGCCCAATGGCAATGTTTTATGTACAGAATATAATAATACATTGATGATAGCAGCGATATGTTTCATTATTCTCATTAGGGGTGTCTTCGAGTCCTTAATTCAGATCTGATTTTCACTTCAAGAAAGCCTTGGAACGACATGGGGACCATTAGTTGATTGCACTAGAGACCAGGTTCTATCGATTCCTGTATGAGCCTATTCTCCCATATCTCTCTCGTCTTTCAGTCCTTAACTAGTTTAAATTGTTTAGCAAATAATATCGGTAAATTGAAATGTTTTGATGACACCACGGTTGCAAGAGAAAAGCTTATGTATGCCAAGGTCGTAATAGAAATATCCCCGACCTCGCCTCTTTCAGATAAATTAAAGTTAGGATTGCTGAAGGTTATGTAGCAGAAGTAGTATTTCGCTATGGTTGGAAGCCAGATACCTACACGTCTTGTCAGTACTTTGGTCATATCTTGGCAACTTGTCATGTTAGTTCTATCGGCCCTTATGTGTCCCCACTACCTCTTTTGGCTCGAACTCTGATTCCTAAGCCAGATGTTAGGTGGGTCCTAAATGTTAGTCCCCCCAAGACTGATCCCCCTTCCCCTCCTCCTCCTCCTCCTCCTGTGCCTGAGGGGGTGGAGCTTGTTTCGAATTCAGTTACTGTTAAGGACTTGATCCCTGATGAAGGTAGTGTGAAATAGACAAAGTATGGGTTCATGGGCCATTGGATATGAAATATTGTCTTTATTTTGACACCTTATATAATTTCATCACTGATGATATTTATGACCTTAGGAAACTTACTTATGGTATCGTACGAAGGGAGAGATTGGTGAGATAAATAAATCTGAGTTCTATGAAACTACTTGGGATAGAAGTTTCATTTTTCGCACTCCTAACCCTTGTTATGTGTCGAAGCTTGCTTTGGCTTTCTCCAGTTTCACCAGTGTTGTTGGGCCTTCCAACGATGCTAGTAAATCTCTTCGACCGAGGGGGACTAAATACTGTTAGCTATAGTAGCAGAAGCATTAAGCTTCTCTCTTGTTTTTATTAGTTCAGTGTTCTGGCACTGAAACCTGATGGTTGTTTGCCTATGCAGAACAACTTTTTCTTCTCTTCTTTTCTAATAAAGAGTGATACGACACACTATAAAAACTGGTTTGATTTGCCCAAAAAATATAAACATAAAGCAAAGAACGATGAAATGCAGACTAAGCAATGTAGTCGGTAATTGATAGAGCTAAGTAGAAGTATTAATGGATACTCGAAAAATTTGAAATCCGCCCGCATCCACATCTAAAAAGAAGATACATATCCACTATATAAAAAAAAGATGCGAATGCAGATGTAGACACATCCGCATCCAAAAATTATTCGTCTTTTTTTCTTTCAATATTATAGTTTAAATTATGCATAATTTAACATAATGAATAATACTGATTTATTATTTAACTAAATTGAATGTCAATATTACACACTCTAAATATATGTTAAGCACTCAAAATTGTTTATTGTCATCATATTTGTTTAATTTTAGCACTTAATAATTAACTGAATTCAAAAAATCTTTATGTCAATCTAAAATTTTCAATCTTTGTTCTTTGATTTATCGATTATTGACAGATCAGATAATTATCTGATATCCATCTATATCCGCGGATGCAGATATCTTATATTCGAAAATAATTTCAGATATGAATATTACACTATCCGATTCGAAAGCATCCGTTGACAGCCCTAGAGCTATATCTAAGTGACAATTATGTAATTTGTTATGAGATTTAACTCTTTTAAAAGAATCTTATTTGAAATAATGTCTATTTTATTTTTGTTTTCTTTTATATGTTGATATACATTGAGATACAAGTAATAATATTAATATACCAAACATAAATAAATAGAAAATCCTTAGGATAAGTATTTTATCAATTGTAGTTATGAGTATATTTGTAACAATTTGCACTGAATCCATATTTAAATGTTTACTTCTTAAATGTTTTTGGTCGGGATGTCGTATCGAGAAAACGATATATATACATTCGTTGAGACAATTGTACGTAATATTCATAATATGATAGACGGTGAATTACTAATGACCGGCTCGGACACGAAGGGGTTGCCTGCTTGTAGTTATTTGGATAAATCATAAAATGACTCAAGGAGAGTCTTATATAGGTTAATACAAGTAATTCAAAATATAAAATCTCATAAGTAGGTTTCAAACTTGAAAGTACCGTTGATTTGAAGCAATTAGGATATACTTTGATTATGCTGAACACATTTCATAATGATCACATTAGGGCTTTAATTACGTACACTTTTAGCTAATTAGAGTGAAACACTATTTAAGAAATAATACATCTAATTTTTTATCATTGTAGCTGGTAACCAACTTGAAGTCAAAACCTCTTACGAAAGTAGATCGATTATTTGATAAATGTTATTGGATTAAGCCAAGGACTTCAATGTAGTATGTAATTAACTAAGAATATCAATAGAGTGTTTTGTTCTAAATCTTAGACCAAATTTGAGATATCCAAGTAATACATGCTGGATAACTACAATAAAACATTTTGTCGTACAACGTCTAATATTTTGTCATTATCTCTGTATATGTATTGTTATCTGTACGACTAACTGATTAGGAGTGCGAAATATGGATTATCAGATAGGCTCACACATGCACACGCATGCACATGCGAGCGTAGTTGAATGAACGCATGTGGCGCTTTGATATCGCATTTGGCACTTGGCGTGTTAGCAGTTATCTGCAATAAAAATAAACTTGATTCTATATTAATCCTATCTTGGTGTCATTTTCTTTCTTTTATTTTAGGCCATAAAAATGAAATGATAAATCTTTTATTTATTTACCTGTTAATTTCGTAATCAAAGCAATTTATGAATAAGTAATACAAGAGTGGTCTTTTCACTATTTAATCTAATCAAATTTTCTACATATTCAATTCTAAGCTGAAGTTTACAACTCCACTCCTATATATTTCTATTATTCTTTGAAGAAAATAACACACACCAAAAAAAACTTTTTCTTCTCAAACACTCCCGAGAAGTTGTCTTTCTGTACTTGTTTAAATTCTTCAACCTTGAGTGGACAAATTTAAATTCTATTAACCTTGGAGAGAGGACGATAAACTATGATTATATCTCAGTCGTACCGGAATTTGTTTCCAAGGCAATGGTGTTTCCATGATACAACTTCTTTTTCTCTCTTTACCGAAAATTTTCCAACAACTTGAAAGAAAAAAATTCATGGTAAAGAGCGATGACCCTTCCAGATAACTGTGTACTTCCCAATCCATCCAGATTTTAAGCTTATATGGAGTCATCTATAAATGATGGTCTTAAAAATCTAGTTTGAGCAATTGTGGAGGTTGATTATGTTCTTTATATGGAACCTTTACATGAGATTCTTAATATTACTGCTGCAGCCACAACTCCCTCTACACAACAAATTGTCTTACAAAAGGGGAATAACGAGCCAAAAAGAATTTTGAAAAGGAAAATAAGTTGGGAATATCTAAAAAATTGTTTTATCTGTTTGGTAATAAAAAATTAGCAAAGATCATTTGAGAAACAATAGAGAAAAAGTATGGAGCAGATGACGTTGAAGAAAAAATTAAAGCACGTTGTAGGCAAAAATTTGCAGTTTCAGATGATTGATAATAAATCAATCATGGAGCAGATTCATGAATATGTACACTTGATATTTGACATATTAAACGAAGGAATGAAGACGTGTGAGATCTTGCCAGCCAATGTATTATTGTTGGAGAATGCAAAAACTATTTGAAACATAAAAGGAAGTATTTTTCTCTTTAAGAATTAATCTGTTACATGAAAACCGTGGAAGCAAATCGTTTGAGGGATAAATTCTATGCTACAAGCCTTGACTTTGATAATGTCAATCTTGTGGAATCTGAAAACAAAATTAATGGAGATACAATTAAGAACAAAGGGAAAAAGACTCAGAATTTTCCTAACCAGATGAATCAGAGTGTTGTAAAAAAGGGTCCAACTATTTTCATCCCACTGTTTACTCTTCACTCCCCACTAAAAATTTTAAATTTATAATTCCAATTTTACCTAATAAATATTAATTAGATATATAAATGCATATTGTTTTTTTATGTAAACAAAACCTAAGTCCCCTAAAATAGTTCAAACAACTCACAATCAAAAATAGAAGAATAAAAACAACGGTAGAATTAAGCGTAAAAATTTGTAAATTCAAGTCTTTTTCAAAACTGTATTTTGCATAAAGCTAGTACAACGAAAATACATCGGTATATAACAACGCTTTCAGCCGACAATATTACATAACAGCGTATCAGTTTTTATTTTTTTATTTTTTTTATTTTTATTATTTTTATGGGCAGTAAAAATGAAATGCAGATTCGAAAAAGAAAAAAAAAGTTTGATTAAGTGGAAGGACACATTTGGAAATAAATGAGGTGGGAAGAGAAAAATGTGGGATGTGTAGTTTAATTTTAAATAGGTGAGGTGTGAAGAGTATTTGTAGGGGTGGTAATAGTCGGACCCTGTAAAAAAATCCAGAAGAAGAGAACTATCTGCAATGTTTGTAGCAAATCAGGTCATAAGGCACATCAATGCTTTGGAAAAACCGACATGTTCAGAAATAAGCAACCAAAAGCACAAGATAATCTTGCTAAGGATGACAATGTCATAGCTGCAGTCATTGTTGAAGCAAACCTGGTGGAAAACAAGACTGATTAAGTGTTGAACATAAGCGTTTCTAGACATCTCTTCGAAAATAAAGGGATTTTCCATCGTTTTCTACATGCAGAAGATAGTGAGCGTGTCTTCATAAGAAACTACGCTGCTGCTGGTGTGCTTGGAAAAGGAAACGTTTTTCTTAAAATGACTTTTGGAAAACTTTGGCTTTAAGTGATATTTTATATATTCCCTTCCTTCGTGGAATTTACTATCAGATGTGTTAGTAAACAAGTGTGAACCCGTGCTCCGCACACGGGTTGCTGCAAGTAGTTGTATAAAGATACGAAGTCAACAGCAGTTGAAAAGAACTGTCATTCAGTAAATGTTTAGTAGAAGGCACCTTGGAGTCTTGATGAATAGCAATGCATATATTTATAGCATGAAACTTGCGGGAAAATGTATCTTATTATTCCCAGTTCGATGCAAACAATGTCTTACTAGTTGTTATATTTATAGAAAATCGCGTTTTACAATGGATAAGAGAATAATACTCCCTCCAATCCACAATATATGTCGTTTTATAATTCTTCACACAGATTAAGACAACTAAAAAGTGACTTCTTTACCCTTCATTAATCTTCTCTTATTAATGTGCATAACTTCAGCCCATGCGTTGGAAATTTAAAATAAGCATTGGAAACTTAAAATAATAGCTACATGATAGGCTTAAAGAGGGTTGCATGCATATTAATAAAGGACACAAGTTTTTAGAAGAAGGGTAAAAAAGGAAATAAAGTGCTAATTTGTTTAAAACGTCATATATTTAGCAAATTCTTCCTAGATCTAAAACAACATATATTGTGGATTGGAGAGAGTAGTTCGGATTTGTAAAAGTTTCTTATTCATAATCATTATCGTATTGTTAATCGTGCATATAATACAGAGTTATGCATAGGGAAAATGAAATCAAGTTGGGCATGATGTTATTGGATTTAAGTCAGACCACTTAGCAAAGATGACTATATTTACAATGTCAAGAATAAAGTAGGACTTCGTAATTTTATACTTACTAAATCCTAAATACAACATGGATGAAGAATTGGCATTTCAAACATAAAACGGTATAAGATGAATTAATAATAGAATATAACTCGGTACGTTGAACCATTGTCGATGAATATGCTTTTGGAGAGTAATTCAACATTTAAACATTTATGCATCGTTGCTACTGTGGTTCTAAAGTGTGAAAAATATAGTTGGTTCAATTGAAGTATTATTATTTATAATGCATATTCAATTCTTAGCAGGTTTGCTAAAGAAAAGAGATATTTTCAGCAGATTTTAGAGTCAAGAAGCATATTTAGTCTAAAGTTATTTTTACATGAAACTATCCAGCTTTTACATTAGCGACGGTCGATTTAATTACTAAAAAATAAGTTCTAATGTTAAATTAACTTGCAACTTCCTACAATTGTGTATATTCGCTGGTACCCTAAAATTACCTTAATTAGTATTTTCAGTAGAATACATACACTGAATTAAGTAGTGTCATCAAAGAATAAACCTGCGGATTGTATAAAATATGAGTAAAATAGAACCTTGGTCGACTGTTTAGTTATAGGAAATTACGTCCATGGGTTAATCATACTCTTTATATGGTATATTTTTCAAAAATTATATAGTTATTCCATGGTAACTGTCTATTTTAAAGCAAGGGTTGGTGTCCTAGAAAAGTATTTAACATTTCTGATATGCATTTTGAAAATGACTTGCATATGGGCTAAACTTAACACCGATGCCAAATTAAACTTGACCATTTAAGCAATTTTTAAGCACCTAAATCTGAATACAGTAATTCACTTATATACATATCCATGTGCTTTTTTAAACAAAATCATACGTCACACACTGGTTCATTTGATGAAAGCACATCTAGGAGAAGCCAAAAGCGAGTAGGAAAAAAATCACCAAACAGAAGGAAATATTTAAAAAAAAAAAAAAAAAAAAAAAAAAAAAAAGGAGAATACAAACAGTTAGAAGAAATACAAAATTAGAATTTGATTTTAGACGGTTTCATACGTAACCATCTTGAACTCAATTTGTAGTAGAAAATGTGCCAAGATGGTGGACAAACAGCCGACATGCCAAACGCCCGTTAGTTCACTATGCAATATAACAAACTAAATGTCGCAAACCCCAGTAGAAAAACAAAATATTTAATACTATATACTTACCTATTAGTCACTTGAACATGTTATAGAATCAAACGTTGCACAAAGTGGATGAGAAATGAGTAGTTATTCTGTTTGTTTCATTTCTCATTGCTCCTCCTAAAATTACGTGCGCAGTAAACTTTGTAAGTAACATCAAAAAATTTTGTTCTTTTGAAATCATCAAAGTCAACATCAAACTACCCATTAATGTTTAAATTTTGCGACAATGATAACATGAGTCACTCAAAGTCCAAGAGATAGGGAGCAGATCACCTAGATTGGGACCCTCTGGTCCAAGCCAATAGAAATCTCCCATTTGGGAGCAATTTACACTTTGCCCCTTGAATTGAAATCGAATTTCAGAGACAAAGTGCAAAATGGGGGATTTCTATTAGTCCGACTCAGGAGGTCTCCAGTCCAGACGATTCCATCCCAAAAGATAAGGATTATGACATGTACTGATAGAATAGATGGAGAGTTGTGTAAATCCAAATCAAATGGAATAATATAAAAGTAGTGTGCTGCTAAAAACACACAAATTTTTTCTTTTTAATACCATGAATGATACTACCTTCATTCTAAATATAAGATATTTTACTTATTTGCAATAAGAATTGAGGATTCAATTAATAATGCTTGAATTCATACTCAAAATAATTCTCTCTCTTAAATTAACTTCTTTTCGTGCGCATCTATTAGTTGAAACATGAATAAATGCATAAAAAATCACATCATTTATTATGAATAACGGATAAAAAAGACATTAAAGCCTTAAGCATCTTATATTTTTAAACAAATCAAACTTCTTAAAACATCTTATATTTAAAAACGGCGGGACTATTAGAAAGTGTAAAACTAATAGCACTGGTAATCATGCGATAACATACAATCATTAAGTAAATGCATGTTTACCAAGATTTATTTATTTATGTTTAATCCGCATAAAACAAAAGTTTAGACACTAAGAAAATAAAACTAAGCAATAAATCATTCCTCAACAGGCACGGTTATATATATATATATATATATATATATATATATATATATATATATATATATATACACCTCTTATATTGCACGTGAACTCTCCCCCTTAATCTCCACCACTCATTTCCCCACTCATTCTCTCTCTTACCATTTCAATATTATTTCTTAGTGGGAATAGAGAGAATGAGTGGAGAAATGAGTGGTGGAGATTAAGGAGGAGAGTTCACGTGCAATATAAAAGGTATAGCGGAACCCTCCTCATATATGTATATGGCATATGATCAGGGAGCCCCCCTGAATTTCAGCCACCCATTTATATAAAAAAAAGTGAATGGAAAGTGAGTGGGAGGTGAGAAAATGAGTGGAAGGAGAGAGGGAGAAAATGTGTGGTGGAAAAGCGGTAGGCTAAAGGGGTGCTCATTATTTGGGTGCCATTGAACTTGCCCATATATACACACACACACACACACACACACACACACATACATATACATATATATAGCGAGCGTTCAGTGACACCCCAAACAGTGCAGCACCCCTAAATGCCCCCTGATTTCCACCACATATCTCGTTTCTCTCTCCCTCCACTCATTCTCTCACTTCCCACTCACTTATTCTAATATAAATGTTTGGTTTATATAGAGAGGCAAAAGGGGTGCTCACTATTTGAGGTGTCATTGAACGCACCTCTCTCTATATATACACACACTGTATGTTGTAGATACAATACTGGGACAATGTACTTTATTCACAACTGAAATAGAATTGCATTATCTCAATAACAATCTCTCACTTTGACTGCACTTCCATAATGTTGTAATCATGTAAACTTGAACTACCGAGGTATGCAAATAAAAAACGATGATCACATATTTATTACAGAAACATCCAAGTATCATTAATATATGATATAGCAAATCTTAAAAGCTAAGGTAGTGTTTGATTTACCTTTTTTTTGTTTTCATCCATATAAAAAACGCGAATGATGTGTCCATATCATGAAATCTGACCGTTTTAGAAAAAAAAATATACATGCAAAATGGAAAATAATTTTTATTTATTTTCCATGTTTTGAAAAGTAATGTAAGACTAAAGACAATCCATTCTCTCGTCATTTCAATACCCTCTCCATCGTCCTCTTTCATAATTCTTTCATTTCTTCCGTCTCTCTCAACTCTTCTTATTTTTTTCCAATTACCATTGAAAACTAAAAATGCAAAACACAATATAAATCAAACGTTACATACGTTTTCAATACATGAAATAAAAAAAAAGGTCATTCAGCATTGAAATAATGTCTACAGTGCAATAACGACTGAAAATATATTTTTCTTACTTAAGCTTCATGAAGGAAAGTAGTAAACTTTGAAATGAGCTTGTGAATACGAATAATGATGTCTAAATATATGGTTGCACCAAAGGCTAGGCTGAAGCATCGAATGACAAACCAGTGAAGTTGTGTAGGAAAAGCGGGTTTCTTCCAATTGGCCATTTTATTTGTTTGATGACTGCTAGCTGCAAACTACCATTAAGTTCATCAAGTTCAAGCGCATTTTCAAACCGAGACCCACAATACCTGTGCATGCATAAAGGAAACTTTTGATATTTACGCGGCTTCAAATATAAATGGATGCAAACCACAGTGTAATTATAAGAACATTTTTGTGTTGAGCAATGCTAAGCACACTCTCCCTAAGGGAGAGTGAGTTTATACTTGCCACCTGATTGGTGGAAATGGGTTGACAGTTATTAATATCATATAGCTAATGATTGATGCCAACTCATTTCCACCAATCAGGTGTCAAGTATAAGCTCACTCTCCCTTAGGGAGAGTGTGCTTAGCATTGCTCTTTTGTGTTATGTTGACCTCAATTGTCTGCTTTATCAATGTTTGTAGCATAATAATCACACTATAAACTGTTCAGTCAAAACTGATAAAATTAATCGTCATATCTATGACCTCTGAATGAAATGATGATGGAAAATTTAAGTTCACAGAGGAGGCTAATTTCCTGACGTCTAACACAATATTTAAGAAAAGAGGATTTTAAGAGGTGAAAGTAAGGACATAATTTCATCATTGTCATTCAAATTGCAAAATCACGGCTCATTATAAAGCTACAAAATTAGTCAATTTGCCTATAGTTTATGGTGCAAAGAGCATGCACTTAATGAATTTTCCATAAATTACGTAAAATATTAGTATACACTTACATAACGCACATAAATAAAAAGAGAAAAATGTATGCAACAAAATTAGGAAAAAATCTTTGACCATCAGGTAATATATACCTAGTAACAAATAACAATAATTAAATTTGAATCTTGTGAACGTGAAAATGAAACAAAAAAATATTAGTTGTAATAAAGTGAGTAAATGAAGAACTTTTGGTTTAACCAAGTAGCCTAACCTAATCTAAAGTCTGGAAGGCATTAGTTGTAATAATTTGAGTCTGATTTTCGACGACTACTATTAGCAGGAAAATGATGTTATGAAAGACATAGCTACAACAGATCTCAGTGAAGAAAAGCTAACAATATTTGAAGAAACGAAAACTTTGGCTTGCATTATCTATTTATTTGATTTAGAAGACAATTTGTTATCCATTTAACAACACATATAAACAATAATTAGGTAATGTCAAAACTTGAAAATGCCAATTTCGATGAAAAAAATCAAACAAAACAGAGAATGAAGTTTTACAATGCCCTTAAAAACCCACTTTTATGGTAGCCTATAAGATGCAATTAATGTTAATTTAGTCTACAAATCTGTCAATATGGAACATGTCCATCAGGCAATGTCCCTACATCAAATATGATGAACGTTAGGCACATTGGCCTTAGCTAGATAAACATTAGTTGCACCCATGCCGTTATTTTAGGAACAATTTTCCATTTTAGATTTCATCTATCCATTAGTTTATAATATTTCCAAAGATATTTGATAATTTTGTTATGCAAACATATCCTCGTGCATACTTGAGTGTTCGTGTTTCTCTATTAAGTTATGTATGAAATCTGTAGCCAAATGTATGAACCTTTTTACTTCTTCAGCCTGTACAATTTTTAATATGTTTGATTTTGCAACATAAGGAAAAAGCAGTCATCTTCACCTTTTTGCCAGATTCTCTAAAATAATAGGATGTAGTTAAATTAACCTTCATTTCTTATGTTTCAAAAAGAAACCTAATGTCATACAAATGAAAAATGCTTGGAAGGTACGAAAACTTATATATTCCAATTAGGTCAATTCCTAAAGAGATGCTTATTCCACATCAACAATCTTTCGATTAACCAAACCAAAGAATTCATGAGCGACCACAATGGCACATGTCAAGAAACACAATACGATGACTTTGTTGAACTTAGAACAACCAGATGAAGGTACATGTTACGTAAAATAATTTTAGTGTGTTTATCTAAATGTTGTCTTAGACTAAAATTGAAGACATACACTTGTTATAAGAAGGGAATGCATTCAGCTAAAAAACCTTTTGCTTTTTGTTGGTCTTATGTACCTTATGTAAAAGCAAAAGAAAACATTTCAATAGGTGCACTTAGCATATAGAGCAGTGAAAGTAGTGTTGAATAATGCTTTGAATGCCTGTTTAAAAAAAAATAAGATATTAAAGACATTTACCTCAATTTTCCAGAGAAACTGAAAATTTCAGAATGTCATATACTGCCGTAAGTGCACATGCTCAATTAAAGGTAATTAAAGATTTTGGAGTATCTTCGTAGTTAAGTTTTATAGAAACTGGAGATGAACTTGAGCAAGCAAGCCCAAAGTTACCAGATAATGTTCATGTGCCTATATGAAATTATAATTTATTATATAGCATTCATTTCAAAACCGAAGGTATATTTGGGATTCTATAACGCCATTGAAAGGACAATTGACAAAACATCGGATACAACAAATACAATAATAAAATGTAGATCCTTATCAAGTGGCACCAATGAAGGAAATTATACATGATAGTTTTAAGCTAGCAATGCAAATTAAATATATTGAGGTAACTATATGAACTAAAGCCATGTAAATTAGGTCAGCCGTTAAAGATTTATGAATTTCAAATACTGAGACATGGAATAAAACTTAAAATTTGATATGACATTATGTTCACGTGTAAGGTTGAAATTAAGGCGGTCCAATGATCAAAACATAATATGTTAAAATTTATGTTTTAATTTGTTTATTAATAGACTTTTCCATACATAAATTTTAATTTTGTATTTTGATGTGTCACAAAAACATATGAAAAATGATCTCAATGTTTAAAATGTGGCGTAAACTGTCTATTATTTACAGCTGTTGAACTATTAAGATAAATTAAAAGAGAATGCTCTTGCAAATAACTACAAATGTAAGAAAAAATTGAAGAAAATTAGCATTGAGGCAAAGTTAACATGCTATAACAACAATATATTCAATTTCTGGAAATGAAAAATAAAAAGTATTAGTATATCTTAATGGATAGCAAATGCATAAATAATGCATTAATTGTTAAAAGTGGCATAACATGTCGGACAAAGTAATACATTTTGACATATAAGTTATACCTCAAATGATAAATAGATCGAACTTGCGTGGATGACTGGAAATAAAAAGAAAATTGGTAATAAAATCACAATAAATACAAAGGTAGACTTTAAGAACAATAAATAAAAGTTAAAAATGATTTAGGATGAAGAAATCAACACATTAAACAGGAGGAGAAATATAAGGCATTCTTGCTGAAGCTTGAAAAACAATTAATACAGAGAAATAACTCAAAACATTAACAAAAAAATATATTCACATTCATACAGTCATACAAAAATTAGTCACTTGTAAGGAATAGATAAATGCATTTAAGAGCACGGTAAGCATAGATGCCTCAAACTTCTCAATAGCTCAAAACCCAACAATTACCAATTATACTTAAGGATGACAAAATATTGATTGCCAAAGGAAAACATGGCATAGTTAACTACAAAAATGTGCAATATAAGTTGTTGGAAATTTATGTGAATTGTTTAAAATATAGAAATAAGTGTATGATGGCTCCTAAATGTGAATAGTCGCACATCATGGGATTATATGAAAGAAGCAAGTATTTATACTTGTTTCTAAGAAGCTTTGATGGGGCCTTGGGGCTCCCAATACATGTTTTATTGTGAGGAGGGAGCCCATGCATCATGACCACCACACGCGCGCGCGACCGACCGACCCGGCCCGGTTCGGTTCGGTTCGGGACTTGACTATGTGGTGTAGACACTTATATTTTTAGACCAGAAAAACTTGATTTTTTCGAATCGTTTTTTAATTACGGAAAATATTTCTGAACCGAATTTAATTTGAAACGGTAAACTTTTGACCAAGTATTTCGTAGATCCTATTTTCCTCCACTGACCAGTATTTTCGAATAACCTAATCCTCGTCTATATATTATTATCTTCAGATTAGACGAGATGAGCACAGATAAAAAAAAAGACTATTTTTCTCTTCCACCGCCATTAAAATTTTCGAGCAGTTAAATCCGAAAGTGCAAATCTGCACTGATCTGTTTGTGCAAAGCAGATCAGTTATTAATTTCAGAGAGGCTGTTTTATCCTAGAGGCGGCGGCGAAAGTACGAACTGGTTTTGCACCACCGACCAGATCGCCGAATCGTCTTCAAGAAAGTGACCTGGTCCGCGACTCAGCCATTGTTTCCCAACAATTTGAAGACGATTCATGAAACAATGGCTTCGGTTGCCCTCGTTCAGATTTGCCGACCAACAAATCCAGCGCACTTCGGTCCTTTGAAGAAATGGACATGCTTGTTCAGATAGGAAAGAGTTCGCCGGATTCAGAGGTAATTCCGGTCTGGCTTATGATGAGACGAAGCTCGCTTTGGTTTTAGCTACTTCGGAAGAACATGATCTTTTCTCAGACTGCCGATACTAGTTCCGCTGGTTGCTCTCAACATTGTGGTGTGGCAGTTCTAAGCAAAGACTGAGGTCATTTATTTATTTACTCCTAATTTTTATTCTATCCATCGAAGTCATTGCATATTCTGAACCTAGCTTATTTTGGTAACTTTGACATCTAATAACTCCATGCTTTTAGTAAAACTCATAACCTGCTATGCTCAGAATTTCATGACATCAAAGCACTAGGTTCACTACATTTATTTAATAGGATGTCATGAAGACTTACTGTTTAATGCAGTGTAGAGTCCTACATGTCATGAAGAATGTGGATAAATTATGCAGGCTTGTTTTTACATTTAAATACGTTTGCAGACCAATCTAATTAAGCAGTTTGGAGATTATTGATGTAGGGTAGAAGAAATAGAAATGACTAGCTGTTGATATTGCAATTATGATGACAAGCAATAATGATCACTCAAAGGACGAATTACATTCTGTGTGCAAATTCAAATGATTCTTTTTCACCATGATAATTTTGTTGAATATGTGTATTTAAAATGAATTATTATGGAAATCCATGGCACATATATGCATCTTATTTGGAAAATGTCATTAAAATTTGGGCATTAGTGAAATGCATATGATTATATAGAAATGTCATTATAATTGACATTAATAAAACACATATAATATTGGGAAATGTCACTAAAAATTTGACATTAATAGAATGTGTATGTTATTTGATAATGTCCTTAAGAATTGACATTAATTGGATGAATGGCTTTTTTGCATCAAATAAATTGACATAGTTTATATGCATACAAGTGAAAAGGTAGAATATAGAACACCTTTGTTGCATACATGTGAACAATTTATGTTAGTCTCTGAGTTTATGAATATTTTCCTATGAGAAAATATAAATTATTAACATATGAACATCTTTAAAAAAATAGTAAGCATCAACAACCGACCAGTAAATAACAGAATGGAATCCGCAAGGAAACCATAAATGACAGCAGCAATCAACCCAAATGAATGATTCTGGACAGTTATTCTAGAATACAACTGTAGAAAACCAGATCATATGACACGAATGTTTTGGAACAGGCCAGACACTGCACCGCAGGATAACTTGACTGAGGAGCCTCTTACGGCTATGATTACTGAGATTCGCCTTGTTGGTGAATCAGAGGGTTGGTGGGTATACATTGGTGTTTCTCTCCATGTTTGCTATGATCGTGATATATTCACAATATACACGGTTGCCGACGATCTGAAAGTGTGTTGTGAGATCCTCGCACCACTTAAGCTGAAGAGACTGGTAATATGAAAATAAAACATATGATTGGAAAGACATCGATTCTTAAAGATGTGATGCATTTGATATGTTTGAAAACATTCAAAATTGAAATCAAGCAAATAAGAAAATTAAGAGACTACATAGTGATAGAGGAACAGAATACGAATCAAATTCTATTTTGGTTTTTTTATGTGATATATTGTACATAAGAGAACTGCACCCTATTCACCTGAAATGAATGGTAAAGCTGGAAAAAAATAAGACCTTTACCGAATTAATAATTGTCATTTTATTAAATTTTGGTGCAGCATAACATTAGTGGGGGGATATTTTATAGACTGTACGTTATGTTCTGAATAGAATCCCCATATCTAAGAATAAAATTTCGCATTATGAAATTTTAAAAGAAATATAAATCCAATATGTCATACTTTAGAACTTGGGGTTGCTTAGCATATGTTCGCATTCCAGACCCTAAGAAAATAAAATTGGCAAGTAAATCATACGAATGTGTATTTATTAGCTATGCTGTTAATAGCAAAGCATACAGGATTTATGATCTAAATACACATAATATAATCTGAATCAAATGATGCCAATTTTTTATGAAACGAAATTTCCTTTTAAATTAAGGAATAGTGGGGGCACATCAAGTATGCCTATTAGAACAGAACTTAATAAAAGTTCTGAAGTTGAACCTAGAAGAAGTAAAAGAGCGAGAATCGTAAAAGATTTGATTCAGATTTTTGTGCTTTCACTATAGAGGAGGATCACTTAAACCTCTAAGAGGCCTTATCTTATTTAAGACGCCAATTTTTGGCGAGAGGCTATAAATGATGAGATGGATTCTCTAGAATCCAATAAGACTTGGCATTTGACAGATTTACCCTCTGGTTGTAAATCTATAGGCTGTAAATGAGTATTTAAAGGAAAATTAAAACCTGATGACACTGTTAATAAATATAAAGCACGATCAGTAGCTAAAGGTTTTTAATAAAAAGAAAATATACATTTCTTCGACAATTTCTCACATGTGACTAGAATAACATCCATTCGGGTATTAATTTCACTTCCTTGCATTTATAATTTACTAAGACACCAAATGAATGTTAAAACTGCTTTTTTGAACGGTGAATTAGACGAAGAAATTTATATAGACCAGTCTGAAGGATTTGTAGTACATGGTTAAAGACATAAAGTATGCAAATTAGATAAATCATTATATGGTTTAAAACAAGAACTTTAACAATGGCATGAAAAATTTGAGAACTTTAATCATTTCACATGGTTTTAAAGCTAATGAAAGTGACAAATGCGTTTATTACAAATCTGAGAATGACATTTGCACTATTATGTAGATGACCTATTCATCTTTGGGTCAAACATTCATGCCATAAATTAAGTCAAATCCTTATTGAGTGCCAATTTTGATATGAAAGATCTAGGTGAGACGAGTGTAATCCTTGGTATTGAAATTACTAGGTCAGAAAAGAGAATTTATTTGGATCATTCTTATTACATTGAGAAGATACTAAAGAAATACAATTATTTAGACTGTAAATATGCAAATACCCCATATGATCACAGTGTAAAGTTATTTAAGAACACTGATGAAGGTGTAAGACAGTCTGATTATGCGAGCATCATTGGCAATCTTTGATATGCCATTGATTGTACTAGACCCGACATTGCCTATGTCGTGGGATAATTGTGCAGGTATATTAGTAGATCTAGTATAGAGAACTGACATGCTATTGAAAAGGTCATGAGATACCTTAAACAAACTATGAACCTTGGATTACATTATGAAAAGTTTCCAGTTGTACTTAAGGATATTCTGATGCAGACTGGAATGCTTTATCTGATGACTCTATTGCGACCAGTGGCTATATATTTAGCATCGCTGGAAGAACTGCTTCTTGGAAATCTAAGAAACTGAATATCTTGACTCAGTATACTATAGTGACTGAGATAATAGCACTAGCCACAGCTAGTAAAGAAGCAGAAAAACTAAAGAAATCTACTAGTTGAGATCCCTATATGGAAAAATAGACACTAGTGGTGTAATCGATTGTGATAATTCCGCGGCTATTACAAAAAGTATAGAACCGTTATAACAACGGTAGAAAACGACGTCGTAAGCACAATACTATAAAAGAACATCACATACATAGTGATGAAAAATTCGACGGCTATTGAAAGGAAAACAGAACCGATATTACAACGGTAAGAAATGATAGTCGTATACACAGTATTGTTAGAGAACATCACATATGAGGTGATGATAATTTGGCAGATCCTTTGACGAAAGGACTGACCAAAAAGAAAGTCCTTAATAATTCTAAAAGAATGGGACTACTGCCCTGAGATAGTGGAATCACGCACAATGGTAACCCGACCTAAATGACTGGAGATCCCAAGAACTAGGTTTAATGGGTAAAAACAAGTTGTGTAGTGATAGTAGATGAACATGCTAAATTTGTATATTAAGAAGCATGTATTCCTGAAGTGATTAGAGGATGAGTTAATAGAAACTCTTAATGAGATATATACTCTATTTGGAGTGGAGTACCTACCTTCAGGAGTACTCTTGATAGACTCACCTATGTGAATGTGGAAATGTGGCCGTTTCCTATGGAGTTTTGGGCAGAACTTCTAGAGCGTTCACTAAACTGGGATAGACGTGCATGGCCATAAACGCACGGGCTTATTTGATTGCACTATGGAAAAGATTGTGTGTGGTTTGATGTCAGGAATAGCGTTCAAGACTACGTGTCACTCTAGTAAAAACTGAATCTTATTCACTACGCAAAGGTTCAAGTCGGATGACACCTTTGTTTATGCATAGTCTTATGTTTTTAGAAACTGCTCGATAATATTTTAAAAAATTCAAGTGGGGGATTGTTGGAAATTTATGTGAATTGTTTAAAATATAGAAATAAGTGTATGATGGCTCTTAAATGTGAATAGTCCCACATCATGGGATTATATGAAAGAAGCAAGTATTTACACTTGTTTCTAAGAAGCTTTGATGGGGCCTTGGGGCTCCCAATACATGCTTTATTGTGAGGAGGGAGCCCATGCATCATGACCACCACACGCGCGCGCGACCGACCGACCGACCCGGCCCGTCTCGGCTCGGTTCGGTTCGGGCTTGGGCTTTGGGCCTTGGCTATGTGGTGTAGACACTTATATTTTTAGACCAGAAAAACTTGATTTTTTCGAACCGTTTTTTAATTACGGAAAATATTTCTGAACCGAATTTAATTTGAAACGGTAAACTTTTGACCAAGTATTTCGTAGATCCTATTTTCCTCCACTGACCAGTATTTTCGAATAACCTAATCCTCGTCTATATATTATTATCTTCAGATTAGACGAGATGAGCACAGATAAAAAAAAGACTGTTTTTCTCTTCCACTGCCATTAAAATTTTCGAGCAGTTAAATCCGAAAGTGCAAATCTGCACTGATTTGTTTGTGCAAAGCAGATCAGTTATTAATTTCAGAGAGGTTGTTTTATCCTAGAGGCGGCGGCGAAAGTACGAACTGGTTTTGCACCACCGACCAGATCGCCGAATTGTCTTCAAGAAAGCGACCTGGTCCACGACTCAGCCATTGTTTCCCAACATAAGTTATACACCTTAATGGGTATTTAATACATATAGTTAATATTTTTCTTTTTTAATAGTCAGCTAATTTGTATTCACACTTTAAGTAGGAAGAAAATATAAGTTATATTTGCTGAAGCCTTAAAACAATCATATAGAGAAACAACACAAAACATTAAGTGAAAAGTAATATTCAAGTCATTCATACAAATGCATTCAAGAGTATAGAGAGCAAAAGACTGTAGCTGCCTTAAAATTGGCCATAACTCAAGACCAAACAACTATCAATTATACTGAATAAAGGATGACAAACTATTGGTTGCCAATGAACGAAAAAACATGCCACAGGTACTACCAAAATCTGCAGGATAACTTATGGTATTTAATCAAACATTTTTACTTTATTTTCCTTTTTAACAAAGATCAATTAAAGTAATAGCTAATTTTCATTATATTTTTATAATCTTAAGTTAATTACGTATGTTTCAACATATAACCTATACTGCCTCTTTTTGACAATGGCAAGCAGTCAAATTAATCCCAAAAATAACAACACAAAAATTACAATCTGTGAAGATAAAACGAAATCTGAAACAAAACCTATCCGAAAACAACCTAGGCATCTATGTATTTTAAGAAAATAAAACTGGAAACTATTCATATGTACACTACAAAATTTTTAAAGAAATCAGTCTATTAGTTCTATCAATCAAACATAAGTATGGAAGGGGAAGTATCGGTCAAGTATTAAAAAATTGGTTGTAGATTACTCCATAGTCAAATGCTGACTGATTAATGTAGTATTCATTAACAGATGAGTTTATTTTAATTATACAAATAGAAATTACTAATTGTCAAGCACATTAAATGAGGAAACTAAACTTTAGTAAATATATATTCAAAAAAGGGAATGCTTCCATTAGAAGGAGATTTACGATTTAAAATTTTCAAACTACTATATTAATGAATTTAATGTGGTTTACACCTTCGGAAAATGAAGTTCACTTCAAGTTTTCTAAGTTACAGTATATGTATTTTGTATTCATCACAACTAATTATCACCAAAACGTACTTGACTGCTATCAAGTATAGTTAAATAATTAATTCCAAAATAGCATTCCAAAAGAAAAAATATAGTACAATATTTACTGCATACATATTTTGTTTAATGAAAGATAAACTTCCATCAATCAGAAAATTATCTTGCATATTCCGTCATGAATAAAAAGTTTATTCAAAACACTCTTTATGATCTGCCTTTGCCATTTAAATCTAATTTCCTAAAAGATGCAATTAACAATTTTGGATAGCACTTTTTCCCTTATTCAATCAAGGTGAGTCTTTTCTTTATTCATTATGCGCTAATTGTGTACAATGCTAAATAAATTTCTCTATACAATAGGAGTGCACAAAAATTTGATAGACTCGGTTGCATTTTGAAATTAGTATGACATTTGTTATTCCTTTTTAAAGCAACACATGTTGAGTTGAATGCTTATCATCGGTGGTGGAGAAAACAAAATAGTCTACATTTTGTAAAAAATTCAGTACATGATAAGTTGATTTGTGTAATAACTGATAGAAAATAACTCTGATAAAAAAGGAGAAGATAAATGCAAAAAAAAAAAAAAGAGAGAAATCAGTATGTGTTTCAAATTAGTCGACAGCATATAGCACAAACTGTAAGGTGTTCTGTTTTATATATAATACAATAGAGTTTATTAAAAGAAAGACCATTAATAAGTTTGTAAAATAAATAAAATTGCACTTTGTACTGTATTTTACTGTCACAAAATGTTGTCTATCAGAAAGTCATTCTTTCAATGAAAGAGAACAAATACAAAAATGTGTAAATTAATCTACGGTAATATGTACATAAAGCGGTCATTATTAGTAGGATCATTAAAGAAAAAATAATATAGACAAACAAAACTGTGATTATAGGAAGGAATATGTGCAGTGAATTATGTGCGCCCACCTTACGAAAATCTTAATTTTTTTTTTAATCTAGAGAAACTGCCACAGTAATAAAGCAGAAGAGTCTAGCGAAAATTAGTTCATACTTAACACTAAAGGTAAAAAAGTGATGCAAACAAAATCAATATCAACAATGATATTTGAATAACTCTAATGTGCTAAAAAAGAAGCTGTCCACTAATATTCCCCACAGAAATATGAGGCATATAATCTTTCAAATACACGTGATAGGCTTCTTAGATGAGGATGTTCTACTCAGTATTAATTAATATTTTTATAATCTAGATATTGTACGTCTTTATCCATTAACTAATGTAACCTGTGAATATACAGAATTAAAAATTAACAGTTTTGCAAAATATATTAATTGAAAACATTGTTATTTTTTTCAAATTACAGACTAAGTTATTCATCACTTATCATTAACTTGACGTAGTCATAGTAGAAGTAAAAATTGTTAGTAACAAATAGTTCGCTTGGTTTATCAAAATTTAAATGTAAAAGATGCATATTGCTATTAAGAAAGAAATACCAAATTGATCTCAAACTAAATAAGTTGAGGAGACCAAATGAGTTCAACTGAGAAAAAAAACTTGCTCAATTGAAATAACAAATATATTATTAATGAGCAACAACATGGCAAATTTATTCTTTAATCCATAAATTCAAAAAAAAAAAAAAATTGAAGACGAAGTAGTAATGGAGAAGTTATAGTAGATCCATGGAAAACAATTAAGAAATGAAGCACAGTAGTAGAATCTGAAATCCAGGCGATAAGAAAAATAGAATCTGAAGCACAGTAGTAGATCCATGGAAAACAATTGAGAAATAAAGCAATTGTCATGTTGTATAATTTATAAACAAACACTCTGAACATGCCCTAACACCTGTGTGGTGTATCTCAAACCAAACAAACAGAGTAGCTAATAAACCTACCAGATTTGGATAATAAACATAAAAAGCTACAGTCATTAAATTGACTACAAACCTTATTAGTGTGTCAACAAATGTATAGTTGTGCCTTTTGCAAAACTCGGAGAGCCCAATAATTCCAAGCATGCTTCAAGAAAATAAATTGTGCCTGCGGAGGTGATAGTGTTATTCCAGGATGTAGCCAACATTGCGTTTGAGGTTTCCCAACAGTAACATCACCGCCATTGACAGTTTTATTATTTGTTGCATAGGAAAATTGGGTTGAGGGATCAATGCCTCCAGTAGCTGCAGCTGATATAAAGAAAGCTTGTTGCTCAGAAAATTTTGTTTGCAAGTTGCTGCGTTGCAAATGGTAACACCATATTTGACTGCAATACCAATTTCTAATTTAAGTTCAAAGAAGCTCATGTTCGATAACTGGATATAATGATAAGTAATTGATTAATAGAAAGAAGACACTATACCCTCTCAAAAAAGTTCATAATGTCAATTTAAACCGTTCTGTTTTTTTTCTACGGAGCCAAAGGATGAATACTGGTGGTGAACATGTAAATAGTTCCTCTTTCCCTTATGATGAAACTTGAGGTTTATTTTCCTCTGGCTTTATATAAGCTATGACGTTGTAACTTTTGTCAGCATTCATTGTTGCTTCTGCTGTAGCATTTTGAAAACGAAATAAGGTACAACATTTTACTTTATTTATAAAAAAAAATGGAAAAAAACTTAAAGTTTACAGTGGAATCCGTCCCAAGCGTTGTATATTTTAAATAAATATCAACCACTTTTGTTTATGATGAAAGGATAACCTCTTTCGCAGTAAAAAAAAAATTGTCATTTGATCTTCATAAATAATAATATCTAAAAATCAAAGCTAATAAAACATAATAAATAATTAGCTTTTTTGCTCTTGAATTTTAATTTGGAAAAATTATGCAATAGAAACACCAATTTCAACATCATAACAGCAGATTCCCAAATATTATTCAATTACTTAGTCTAACATCCGATATGGCTAACAATTTTCAAATGTTTATCATTTTATGTTATATAATTACAGCATATATACCATTTAATCATTATATTAGAACAAATTAAATTATTTTTGTAAGGAGATATACTGCGGTGACATGAACGATAAAGAACCTAATAAATGTATATTATTGTGTTGAAGAAATATGAAACCCAGACAAAGAAATACATACTCTAAAGCAGATGTTGAACCAAAACAACATAAAACTCATATTTTAAATAAAAACAACGTTAAAATTCACTGAAGATAACCTAATTGAAAGAATTTAAAATAATAAGCAAATATAAAAACAAAAACATAAAATAAAATTTCTACCACAGACTGAATGAATATGGGTCCCAAGGGGTGTTTATCATTAGGCGGAGGATAAAGCACAATCATACATACTGACCTTATCAGAAGAAACATGAATAGAAAAATCTTCTTGGTCTGTAAAACTGAAGGGTGAACATAGAGTTTGATGTAAACATTCTATAACGATTATTTGTTTAACTAACATAATAATCAATTCAAATGCAACACAAATACCATAAAATAAGATAAAATACAAAAGATGTGAACCTAAATTTGGGCAGTACAGCATCTTGGTGTTGTCATACAACAGTTTCAAGAGGATTAATTATAGCCTGTATAAATAAATGAATCATAGAATAATAACATAAGAAAGAAAAATAGACAAAATGCATGTATGTTAGGTTTTTCACCTCAATTAGGAACACCTGGCCCAGGTCTAATTTGACGACGCTCCACCTTGAAATTAGGGTTAGGTAAAAGGTGATCGGGGGAAGGAATTAAAACATGGAAAATCGCAATTTGATAAAATATTAATTAGGGTTAGTTCTAGGAATAACAAACATGATAATCGATTTGCACCCATTGATTTCGATATGCAGGGAAGAAAGCCGAAGGAGCAGACGGCAGCAGTGGAGTAAGTGTTCAGAAGGAGCAAACCAGATCGCCTTCGATTTAGGGCTAGGTTGCAGACGGGGGTAGATGAAAGAAAGCAAAAACAAAAGCTGAAGGGAAAGAGGAACGATTTGGGATAGTTTAGCGCAAGTTGGGTAGAGAAATAGATCGTCCTACTGGAAAGGGCAACACCTTTTTTTGCCTTCGATTTATTAGATTTAGTGGGTGCGACGATTGAGCTTAAAATTGTGAGAAGGCCTGAGAGATATCTAGTTGATGGTCTGTTTGTATTAAACTCTATAGCTTCTAGTAATAAAAGTGCTTTTGCTTATGTGAGTGAATCCTTTGATCTATTGCATAACAGATTAGGATATGTTAATATTTTCTTAATCAACAAACTAAGAAAATTGAATATGCTAAAT
This sequence comes from Allium sativum, assembly GCA_030737875.1. Classification (NCBI taxonomy): domain Eukaryota; kingdom Viridiplantae; phylum Streptophyta; class Magnoliopsida; order Asparagales; family Amaryllidaceae; genus Allium; species Allium sativum. The sequence continues at coordinate 557,534,524 of CM060919.1, read as the reverse complement.
ATCTTATATGTGTTGATGTCGTATCTATGCAGTTAAGTCCCTGCCAAAGCCTCGCAAAAGCACCGTTATAGCCCATAACAATCTTCAACCACTACACTATTTCATTTTAGCCTCTATTTCAATTTAGCTTCAATGGATAGTAGATCCGCTTTAATCCCTGTTATTTTCCACTGCATCCGCCAAAGCAAGGTTTTTTAGCATTCGCTTTAGCATGCTAATATACAAAGTTTGATTTGACTAGTTCTCTTTGAAAAAAATCAAAAAAGTTTGCTTAACAAGCTAATTTTAAGGTATCTATTATCAATATAAGGTAGAAATATATCATAGTCATCAAATTTAGTGTGTACAACCATGATATTACCTGAACTTGTTATATAAAATTAATTAATATTAGTTTATTCTACACAAATGATGTAAGAATGATAATTAATGAATTTTATATATTTGATTTTGCATCTAATGAACTTTTTTTTCTTACTTCCACTATGTCCCCGCTATTTCTTCGCTTTATCACTGTTATAACCTTTTGCACCTCGACAGCTATGGAACCGTTAAGCGCTTTAACTACGTAATGTCAAACATGCTAAAGAAGCCTTTCAAATCAGTCATTGAAAGAAGTACTGCATTATAAGAAATAATACATTCATACTTGGCAGTTTTTAAGAACACAATCAGTAAACGAGGTTTTTTTTTTTTGAATTTGTTCAGGAGGGAAACCGACCGGAGTCGTAAAACCTTCCCTAGTGCACCTAGCCTGACCCAAGAGCACCACATATGTGGTTGATCTTACCGTATGCACATGGTAAGCTCTTATCATGTCATTCCGGGTTTCGAACCGCGCCGCATAAAGGAGGTAAATATTATTATGAAAATTTTATTGATGACTATTCTAGATACAACAAAATCTACCTCTTATATCTAAGGATGAAACTGCAAAAATGTACTTAACATTTAAGATTGAAGTTGGAAATCAAACGACTTAGGTCCGATAGGGCGAAGAGTATTATAAAGACTTTCTTAAAAACTTTTGTGAGAAAAATGGAATTATCCATAAAACAACTAGTGATCCTTACAGACCCCAACAAAATGGAATAGCCAAAGGAATAAATAGAACTATTATGGATATGACAAATACAATGCTTCAAAGTTCTAGCATGACCGACAATATGTGGGGGGAACTGTGTTATCCGGCTGTTACATACTTAATAAAGTTCTCATAGAAAGTTGGACAATACCCCATATGAATTTTGGAAAAGTCCTCCTCCTAACAGAAGATTTTTGGAAATGTGGTGGTTTCTTAGTAAGGGAAGATTAGAAAACTTTTAAAGACCTAACATAAGACCTAAATCAATTGATTGTGTATCCATTAGCTATGCTTTCAATAGTACTGCATATAGGTTCATGTCTTTGAATGATCGAGCTACTTTTGAGGTTATGGATGTTGTATTCATTGAAAATGTCTTTCCTTTAAAGAATTGTAATAATGAAAGCTCTTTCAGTTCTGCTATTGCTAATGGTATACAATTGCCTTTGCCAACTCTACCATCTGTTTCCACTAAACCTAACAATGAACATAGAAGAAGTAAAAGACAACGTACAGAGAATAACATTAGTTTTAGCCTCATAACCTCTTTGGTGCATTGGAGGAAGCGAGAGTCGATTCCATGGAATAACTACGGAGATATGGAAATGAGAGGGTGACTGGTACGGGTCAAATGCTACAAGAGGGATTTTACTTCGAGAAGAAAGAGTTAAGGGGTTATTAATTTAATAATTAAGCAGTTAATTAGTTTGAGTAATTAAGTGTTTTAATTTTTGAAATGAATCGTTAACTTATAAATGTAATTTCTCACTCGTGCAAAATCAGATTCAAACGTCATTCAGTGCATGGGTTTCGTAACGACAATAATTGCATTATGGAATCAGATTTTATATTTACGAGCATGTTGGGATTTATGCTAAAATCAGACGTCATTTGGTTTTAGTTTAAATCATATCGCTTTGATAATTACTCAACCCAAGGTGAGTCTACTCACTCATAATTAGTATTTCCATTAGTAAACAAACACTTTTAAAATGGCTCATGAAATGTTAGAATTTATTTAGGAAATTCATGAATGTTTGTTAACGACTTATGCACATGTGTACATGACTAATTGTTTGATATATGTCTATTGATGTATGATATCGAAATGTTATAATTGTTTATTCTCACACTACAAGTTTCCATAGCTTTAGGAAAATCACCACGGGTTGAAATTATATATACCCGATAATCGTATGGATTTTTGAAAATAAAACTATAATTTTTTTATTTAAGATATTTATTTAAACTTAAATTTTAGTTATAAAATAAAGGTCGAAATTGGTAGTTAAGGATACTATATCTTGAAATATAATAATGTGATTTAATAATGAAAGTAAAGGATAAAACTTGTGAAATCTTAATGGAAGAGAATTTGAATTCTGAAATGAAGAATAAGTCAAATTTTTGAAAAGCGGACATATGGTTCTGATTGGATTATTTTGAAACATGTTAGATTTCTATTATTTATAACAAACTATTTTACCTAAACAACTCTTTCTTTTACTATTATTTCTGTAACTATTTTACAATTGTATAGTTTAAAACTATTTTATCTATTAAACTTTATAACCATTTTAATAAATCTATTTCAATAAAACTATTATTCTATTAAATTTAACAGTATAAGTGTATTAATTATTTTAATTTAATTTTAAATATATCTTATTATTTTAAAGACGGTATATTAATTATTTAATCTTAAATATATTTTATTATTTTACCCAAAGCCTAAAATAAATCTTAACTATTAAGTCCGAGGTGATAAAAACTTTGTTCACAATTAATATGATATTTGTAGTACAGAATTCAAACCAAAGTTTGAATTAATAAGGAATTATTTGATGATATAAAATAAAATCCGAAATTGAATTTAGTACCGAATCATTTGAATAAATGATTGTGAATACCCTAAGTTCGAACGTATCAAGATAAGTTAAATTCCGTGTAAGATATAATATTGAGGTTTAATAGATAAATGGAATGCATGATTTGTTTTAAGATAAACTCAACAGTTTGTCTTGGTCAAAACAAATAAATGGTAACTTTTAAGTCAATGACTGTCAAAATATTGATAGAGAAGCCCAAACCAATTGGCAATGTGAAGGATGAACTCTTAATGTTTGTACTTGATTCATTTTATAAATTCTTCAGTGTGGGACTTGTCTCAACATGCCCCCGCACGTGTGGCAATGTCACACGTAGATCTTAGGAGTTACGTAGGAAAGTGTGGCTTGTGCATATGGTTTTTTTAATTGCTCTGATACCATAATAGAGAACCCCAAGTTATCACAAAACCAATTGGCAATGTGAAGGATGAACTCTTAATGTTTATACTTGATTCATTTTATAAATTCCCTAGTGTGGGACTTGTCTCAACACGTAATAAAGGAAACAAAGAGTAAATGGAAAGATTATTTTCCTTTTATTACTTTCCGAATATATGGGTATAACGGCTACATGCCTATTATCATACGTAAATATAATTTTCCTTTTATTACTTTCTGCATATATGGGTACAACGGCTACATGCCTATTATCATACGGAAAGATAATTTTCTTTTTATCACTTTCCACATATATGGGTACAACGGCTACATGCCTATTATCATACAGCTGTATTATTTTCCTTTTGTATTACTTTTCGCATATGTAGGTACAACGACCACATGCCTATTATATTATAAATAGAGGTTTACTCTATATTCTTTGTATCAATTTCAATTACAATATTGAAATAACAAAGTTTATTTTTCTCTTCTTCATCCTATGATCTTCTTTGTTTTTATGGCATTAGAGCTCTTTACTTGGCTTAACAACCACTGATCCAACTTCTTCAACTCATTAATTGGTCATCATGGCCAATGAAACTGCTTCATCAGCTTCTGATAATGCAACTGGAACCATCGAAAGCCTAATTGTTGTAGATAAACTCACCAAAATAGTATTAGTCCACAATCACAACTAATTATGGTACAGCTGGATGAAAACAATTACTTACTGTGGAAATTGCAAATTGAAACTGCAATTCATGGCTATGGCCTTGAATGTTCATTATGGGTACTTTATCTATTCCTTCAAAATTCATCACTGATTAAGAGAACAAAGTCGTCAACAATGAAGAATACTTGAAATATCATAGATAGGATCGTATAATCAGCTTATGGCTTTTATCATCTTTCAATCAAAGCTTACTGCCACAGGTAATTGGCTGCAAAAGTGCCAATGAAATATGGACAACCGTAGAAAAGGCTTTCGACAACCAATCTGCAGCTTAAGTCATGTTCTATAAGAGGCAATTGCAAAAGATCAGAAAAGATAATGTAACCATGAGAGAATACTTAAGCAAAATCAAATCTGTATGTGACATACTTGAAGCAGTTGGACATAAGGTTCAAGACTCTAAACAAATTCTAACAATACTCAATGGTTAAAGTGAAGAATATAAGGCTGTCGAAGCCATAATTTCTTCTCAAAAGGAATTTTCCTCCCAAGATGAAGTTCACTCAATTTACTAGCACATGAAGCTAGACTTGAAAGTAAGAAATCTCAAGAAAGTGACTTTACCATTAATTATGTTGTTAACAAAAGTAATGATATCAACAAAAATCAAGCCAACAATACTTACAGTGGAGAACAAACCTTTGAAAGAGGCAATCTCACAACTAGAGGAAGAGGTGGTAGAGGAAGAGGACGCTGGAGCAGCAACAACAATCGACCAAAGTGCCAAATTTGTGAAAGAGTTGGTCACACTGTCATCAAGTGTTATTAACTCAAACTACTCAGCAAATCAAGCCAACAACAATGGTCAAAGAAATTCCAACTTCACTGCCAATGTTGCATAGGCACAAGGTGGTTTAATCAGTCAAACTGACAACTCAAGGAATCAAAATGAACAAGCAAGAGATGACCGCATTCAAGGTGAATCATGGTACCCATACTCAGAAGCTATCCATCACATTACCAATAATCTTGGCAATCAGAATCTTGGGAACAAAGAATACAAAGGTAACCAAACTATAAGTATGGGCAATGGTAAGTGTGTTAAAATTTCTCATACTGGCACTGGTAGTATAACTGGTAATAGAAAATTATTTTTACACAGCTTACTACTATTAAGAAGAACCTAATTAGTGTGTCTCAATTTGCAAGAGATAATAACATATACTTTGAATTTTTTTTCCTAAATACTGTGTAGTTAGAGACATACTAACTAGGGAAATTCTTCTACAGGGTAATGCTGTAAAGTAAAGGGACTCAATGAACTCAATCTCAACAGCTACAATTCTACTATCAATGAACATCCACATTGCAATTTGACTGATGTACCTGATGAAATTCAAACTAGAAACATCGTTGATTTATGGCATTATAAATTAGGTCATCCTAGTGGTAGTAGTATAACCAAATTTCTTAATGATAATAATATAAACTGTGTTCCTACAAACTTGCCTTATGTTTGCACTTATTGTTAGATGGGAAAAGTCACAAATTACCCTTTTTTGATTCATTAACTGAATATTCTAAAACTGGACAATTAATTACCACGGATGTTTGAGGTCCATCTCCAATATTTTCTGATTATGGGTATAAATACTACATATCATTTGTTGATGCTTATTCTAGATATACATGGATATACTTCTTAAAAGCTAAGTCAAATACTAAAAATGTCGTCGTCAGTTTTATCAAAATGTTTGAAAATCAAGTAAACTGTCTAATTAAAATCATGCAATCTAATGGAGGGTTAGAATACAAACCTCTAACTGATTACTTCAAAAATAAGGGAATTATACACAGAATGACATGTCCTTATACCTCTGAGTAGAATGTCATAGTTGAGAGGAAACATAGACACATAGTTGAATCATGTTTAACTTTACTAGCCCAAACATCTTTACCACTTACGTTTTGTCCTGATGCATTCAGTACTGCAGTATATCTAATAAATAGAATGCCGACTAGAGTACTGAAAGACATCATTCCTCTTGAAAGGCTATTTAATGAAAAAAACTTGATTACATTAGTCTAAAAACCTTTGGTTGTTTATGTTTTCTTTACTTAAGGCCTTATAACAATCACTAACTTGACTATAGATGTAAACCCTATACATTCACAGGTTACTATAATAATCAAAAAGGGTTTAGATGTATAGATAAGTCTGGTTGAATATTTACAAGTAGACATGTTATTTTTGAAGAGAATATCTTCCCTTATAGCAGATCAGATATACAAATCACAAACAAGATGTACAATCCAAAGGTTAGTATACCAGATTTGCATAGTATTATTGACATGTGGCATATGAGAAAGGTGATAAGGCTGCTAGTAACTTTGAAGGCCACCACAGTGATAATGAAACTGATGATGATCTGCCAGAGCAAACTAACCATGCCATTCAATCACCTATAAAATCAAGTTGCAGACAATCAGAAGCAGTGAGAGAAGAAATCAACATTGACAACAATGAAAATACTAGTAGCAGACAGAATGACTCACCTAGTCAACCACCACAACATCAAACTGGACATCCAATGATAACCAGATTTAAAATAGGCATATTTAAACCAAAGACTTATACTGCAGTAATCATTGAAGAAGAACCAAATAGTTATCAAGAAGCAGTTAAACACAATGAATGGAGAAAAGCAATGGATGAAGAATATCAAGCATTGATGAACAAGTGTACATGGGAACTAGTGCATCCACCGAGCAACAAGAATATTATTGGGTGCAAGTGGGTAAATAGACTGAATGTAACAATCCGAATTTTAATAACGTGTTAAAACCATAAATCAAGGCAGGATTAATTTTTAAAATAAGAATCGGGGAAAGCGGGTTGCGCCATTGCGTTCGTCTCAAAATTCTGCTTGGAAACAAGTCCGAGTTTACGAGAATCGGAGTCCGTATGAGGGAGATATGACCCTCCGAAGTTTCAGGAATTTTCAGAATTGAAAATAGCTCGAAATTCGAATTCAAACTCCAGCACAGACTGGGCGGGAATTTTCCCGCCCAGGACCAGGTCGACCTGGGGGTCGACACTATGGTCGACCTCCCAGGGGCCAGGTCGACCTGGGGGTCGACACTATGGTCGACCTCCCAGGGCCCAGGTCGACCCTATGGTCGACCTGCCTCCCGAACCCAGTTTTTGAACCTGATGCATTCTGATGTATTTAGACTCGTTTCGTGACCAGATTCATCCGCCTAATCCTATATAAACAACCTCCTAGCCTCATTCTCTTTACACCATTCTTCTCTAACCATATACTGCACAAATTTTTGATGAACATGGCTTCTTCCTCTAAATTAAATTAAGATAAATTAAAATAAAACACGAAGACTAATTCTTGAAGACTACGGCTAGGAATTGCATATTGGGGATTTGCTTCTACAATCAAATCAGAATTCATCGTTTCAACTATTCGACGACTTGTTCCTAGACTTGACTTCTGCATCTCAATTTCTTAGACCACGATCTGTAAGTTCAAGTTACTTTCAGATAAAAACTATAAACTTAATATGGACATGTTATAAATTGGAATTGGATCTATGTATGATAATTGATTCATATCTATTCTTGTTCATCTTGGATCTTGACTTTTGGGAATATTGCTATGAGATTAATTTGGGCCTATTCATGTTATAAGTTGGAATTGGATCTTTGTATGATTCATATCTATTCTTGTTCATCTTGGATCTTGACTTTTGGGAATATTGCTATGAGATTAATTTGGGCATATTCATGTTATAAATTGGAATTGGATCTATGTATGATAATTGATTCATATCTATTCTTGTTCATCTTGGATCTTGACTTTTGGGAATATTGCTATGAAATCAGTTTGAACCTATTCATGTTGTAAATCAAATCCTCTCATGTCCATAATATTATCATGCCTGTGATGTTGAATCAGTTATTATTCACAAGTTTGGATTATCACCTTAATCTTGACTATCACCTTAGTATGCTAGATCTGTAATCCTAATGTTTTGGGATTATTATTCTTTATGCCAGTGATGTTGTAACCAATTATCTCAAGTTATGTCATGCTAATCTTGTAATCCCTTTTATCACTTTATGCTCGTCCTTTGTGCCTATCATAATTGTGACGTTATTCCCTTTATTTTTGCATTTGGATTTACTTGTAATTTAGATCGATTCACGTTTACATACGATGGGAATACAATTTGGGTAGATTAGGCAAAACATGAATTGGTTATGAACATGAATCATGAACTTGATAATAGGCATAAATTGAAACATGAACATTGTTATAACTTGAATCTGGATATGGACATGAAACTTGCCTTGAAACTTGACACGAACTTGACATGAAATTTGAACATGGACATGACACTAGAATAAACTTGAAAAATGGCCAACTCGAGGTTGAGTTGAGTTTGCAGTGTAATTCTGCCCGGAACCGCCCGACAAATCCAGTTACTGCAAACAATAGGATCCAATGTGAGTAGTTGGTCATATCGCACTTGAAAACCCGAGGTCGGACTGAGTTGTGGTGTAAATCTGCCCGGAACCGCCCGGCATATCCAGTGACCACAACAACAGTTCTGATGTGAGAGGTTGGGGGTGCATTTATGAATTAATGCCACATGATAGGGTTAAGTCATGAACATGAAAGACAACACTTAACCAACCTGACACATGATTCGTAGGGCTAAGTCATGAACTTGAACGACAACACTTAGCCAATTTGACATGACACGTAGGCAGGTTAAGTCACGAACTTAAATGATAACACTTAACCTATTGGACGGAAACCCTAGTTACGCGGTCCATTTCAGCAGTAACCCACTAGATGTATCATGGTACCCTGGAACTAGGCAGGGTGGGGCTCGATTACTGGGCTGATTGTAAGCGACCAGAACGACGGCTGAGTTGGTGCGCCAGTGTAGGTTCAGGCGGACTATGGTCGTGCATGTTGTCCGGAGTTGAAAAAGCAGGCATTGGTCATCAGTAGGTTTACCTATGCATGCTTGATTCGTGTTGGTGGTTGGCACCCTAGGGCTTGATACACCCTATGGTGGACCTAGCTCTGGTGACTACATTCGTGATAGGGTCGTATGACACAAACACATGACGAGCTAGAACTTGTAGGGAGCCGATCGATTAGTGGATCATTCCGTTGGACCTAGTAATGGGTCATTTCATGATAGTGGGCCAAGGGACCATTTCATGGCTAATATATGACATGGGTTTGGGATACTAGTACAGTTGGTGCAGCGAACCTTGAACATGCGATGCTGTACTTGATCTATACTTGAATTATCATGCCATCTTAGTCTATCTTGCCCATCTTGACAGCATTCTTATGTTTACTTTTAGTTTATACATGTCATGTTACCTTTACCTATTTTTATGCTGAAAGTCACTAGGACTTACCAGTCTTTATGACTAACCCGTTTTCTTTCGCCACTTTTTCTTTTGTTTCCCCCCAGGTTCTCAGGGAGGAAACTCTAGCACTTAGCTTGGATTTCGCTTGCTTTCGGTTCAGCTCATGTACAGTTTGATCTTGAGCTATGCTATGGCTGCACTTCTGCTACCTTTGGGGAATTAATCTACTTTTGTTGTTTCAAGTTTATGCTCTTTATTTATGCAAGACAGAATTTGTTGTATTGGAAAATAATGACTTTGGCTATTTGGTACTTTGGATGTAAAAGGTTTTGACTCTTTTTGAAAGTAATGAAATTTAGCTTTTGATTCTTCTGCTGTTCTATTTATGTTCTATCTTGTAATAATTCGGTGATTGTTTACCTCGATAACGCTCCTCCAAAACTCGTGCATTCCCTTTGTGAGTGACCCTAGCGGAGGTGGGGTGTTACACTGAAAAAGAACCCAAATGGGTCCGTTAATAGATACAAAGCAAGACTTGTTGCAAAGGGGTTCACACAAGAATTTGGCTTTGATTACGATGGAACTTTCTCACCAGTTGTAAAATCCTCGACTATTAGACTTATCTGACTATTTTGGAAAATCAAGCAGCTAGATGTCAAAAATGCATTCTTAAATGACAATCTACATGAAGAAATATTCATGCAACAACCGCAAGATTACATACAAGATCCAACACTATTGTGCAAACTAAATAGAGCTATCTATGGTCAGAAGCAAGCATCTAGAGTATGGTTTGAAAGATTCAAAGCAAGCTTAACAACATTGGGATATTCACCTAGCAGACCCGACACATCTCTATTCATAAAAATCAGTGAATCATCTACCACATATATATTAATATACGTGGATGATTTAATTGTCACAGGAAGTAGTGAAACTGAAATCAGAAAACTGTCAAACTTCTTAAACAGTCAGTTCTCAATAAAAGATTTGGGTGAATTCTCTTATTTTCTTAGAATAGAAGTCAAAAGGAAATCAGATAAATAAATTCATCTTTGTCAAAGAAAGTACATTGCAGAACTTCTAAGCAAAACAAATATGATTGAAGCAAATAGTCTACTTACTCCTATGATCTCAAGTCAACACTTACCAAAGAATAGGGGGAAGCTATCTCAAATATTAAACAATACAGGAGTGTTGTAGGCGCATTATAATATGCTACTATAACACTACCTGACATCCCTTTCAGTGTTAACCAAGTGTCTTAATTTTTGCAGGAACCTGGAAGTGAGCATTGAAAGTAGTGAAACGAATACTCAGATATTTAAAAGCAATAATCAACTTTGGCATATCATTGAAAGGAAACAAAGACTTAAACATTACATCTTATTCAGATGGTGACTGAGCTACATACATAGATGACAGAAAACCAGTTTCTTGTTACGCATTTATGTACGAGAAAGTCTTATTTATTGGTGTTTTAAAAAGCAAATAGCTATCTCAAGATCAAACACAGAAGCAGAATATAGGAGTGTTGCTAGCACTATAGCCAAGATTTTATGGTTACAATCATTATTAAAGCAGCTAAAGTTATCGTCTAGCAGAAACCCTAAAATTTGATGTGACAATTTAAGCGCAATCTACATGACAGTATATCCTATTCAACATAATCGCACCAAACACATAGAAATTCATATTTATTTTGTTCTAGAACAAGTTCAGAAGAAAATCTACAAGTAAATCACATTCCAGTGTATTATCAGAGGGCATACATGCTCATAAAGTCACTTTCAGAAACTTACACAGATTCAGAGAACAACTTGGAGTTGAAGAATTTCAACCAAATATGAAGTAAAAGTTGAACCTTTCATACCTGAAGCTCACTTAAAGGTCAATCGACATGCCGAAGAGTTGAAGTTGCTTACCCTTTCATCGTAATTCATCTCGCTATCAACATTTGCGTACGAAATGGAAAATTAGGGTTACAAACCCTAACCCTAATACGAGGGGCGATAATAAAGGAAAGAAAAAGTAAATGGAAAGATTATTTTCCTTTTATTACTTTCCGCATATATGGGTACAACGGCTATATGCCTATTATTATACGGAAAGATAATTTTCCTTTTATTACTTTCCGCATATATAGGTACAATGACTACATGCTTATTATCATACGGAATGTGACGACCGCCCACATCCCCCGCACTAAAAAAGAAGAATAATGCACTGAAAGACGTGTCAGGCAGCTATGGACGCTCATCATGGTATGATAACACAATCGGAACCTGTCGTAAATCTCACTGCGTAAGGATAAAATATAATAGAATATATACAACAGGTATTAATAGTGAGGCAGAAAACACTAGACTTTCATAACGACTAGAAAGTAATATCCATATACTTGAATTACAACAATAGTGTTCGTACAAATTGCCTCACTACAACACTCAGAGAATAACAAACAGTGGAAATCCAAATATTATATAGTAGGAAGATAGTGCGCCAGCCTCCTGCTCTCCTCCGAACAGCTATATCGTCCTCGCTAAGCAATCACCTATCACCTGCACCTAGTCTTCTCATCCACAACCGGATGAAGAGCCCAAGGTAATAAGAGGGAAACATAAAACTTTGAGTTAGACAACAGTCTTAGTGAGCAATAAAACAACTAACAAACATCATCAATAAAGTATATGAGAATAGGTAGATTAACAAACCAATCTACCAAACACCAGAGAAGAATTCAACTCCTGTCTTTCCCACATCGGACAGTGATAGCTTTTACATAAAATAATTCAACCATTCATCCATGGAAAATAGAACATCCATTCGATCATGGTAAAGCACTCATGACATCCAAATTATGTATCTCATGTAAACCATCATAATCGAATTCAACATCCCTCAAGCACAAGCCCCAAAGGCTTAAACCAATATCAGACAAGCACCCAAGGAACATCTCCTTCGACGTTGGATAATCTACCTGAGATGTTACAAACAAAGCATCCAATCACCTATGACTAACTCTGGCTATCACCGCTAATCCTTCTTTGAAACCATCGTTAATCTTATGACGACCCATCATGACTGCCATATGTCAAGGGCTAATGGTAACCCCAACTCTAGCAAAAACTCCATACGCCATCATGACTGCCATATGTCAAGGGCTAATGGTAACCCCAGCTCTAGCAAAAATTCCATACACCATCATGAATCCTATGTTTGTCTTCTCAAATCTCGACAACTAGGCCCTTCACTACTGCCCAAGGTACGAGACCCTTCATGACTGCCCAAAGTACCCCTGCTTTGAGTTTTCTAGAACTTACGATAACGATATTCTCTCGGTCTTCGCATTCCTAGCCATCAACTCCGACGACCATTCATTAACTCAAGTCCCCCTTGAGAATCCATTATCTACGATCTCAAGACATCCTTGAGTCGTCTTCCCATTTGATGCTTTACACAGATCATTGAATTTATCACACCACTTCGAATGCATATCTCGAAGTCCTAACTTTACTAAACCAAATAACATCATTATAAGGCTTAGAACAACCCATAGCATTCAACCATGACTATGGAGACAAACCATGACGTTTAAACCATCAACCACAACGTTTAGAAGCACCACTAAAACCCATTCTAACGAAGCTTGACCAGCCAGTGCCTTGCCACCACGACCGACTAACTCCTACTGACCGACCGATCCACTTCCCAGGCAACGATCGATCGACCCAATGCTCCAGACCAACCGACCGGATCCTCTTTCACCAAAACATGACTGACCGATCGACCCGTCTCCCCTCTTACTGACCGACCCCTCAATGTGAGACTGATCCCTTGCTTTGAAGCTTGCCCCGACCTGCTTCGACCGACCAACACCAAACCAGACCGACCAGTCTCCCAGGCTGCTCGATCGACCGACCCGGTCTCCTCCATGCACGACCGACCACCTCCCAATAACCGACCATCATCCCGCCGACCGTCTGGCCTGCTCGACCCCCTTCTTTTGCTTGAGCCCAACATGGTGCAACCGACTACCTACGTGCGACCGACCACCTACGTGCGACCAACCCCTTGTTGTACTGCACATTGTACTATGTTGTACAATCCACTCGACCTGTGGCCTGTACAGCCCCAATCGAAGTCCAATTTCGACCAAAACTTCGTTAATCGACACAGTCGACGAAATATACTCGTCTAATTCATCCAATGCTACCATAGGCGTGTTATGAGATCACTAACAACATGAATATGACGATTTCATCAAAATCGTACAATTTTCACCAAAATCATAACAAATGAACATATGATCTAAATTGTGGATCTAACTTGCATAAACATATGATATAGCATAGGAAGTACCGGTTTAAACTTACTAAATTAGATCATAGGGTGATTCATATGAAAATGAACTTACCAAGGTGTAGATCTATGAGAAAATGATTGTATTTAATTAAAAACATGTCTGAACATTCATATACTTGATTGAATCCAAGTGACAGATGCGTATCACCCACCAATTCTCCAAAACACGTTAAAAGCAATGAATTAAAATTCCGGACAGTAAGGAATTGGATCCAAAATCCTTGATTCAATGAACTCGCCCTTGAAACGATGTAAATCTAGCCTCAAATGGTGTAGATCTTTGATTTCCTAAGCTTTAATGGTGGAAAGATGGAGAAATAGAGGAATGGAGGATCCTTAGGCTCTTCCAAATAAGATAATGGGGAAAGTAAACTATTTCCCATACCTCCCACCCCCTATTTATAGCCTTCCACCAGCCCACTAATGGGCCTCTTCAAATCAGCCCATTATGGCTTAAAACCTGAACAACCAATTGTTAAACCTTAAAACAATGATTCCTCCCAAACCACTGAGCCATATCTTTATTGTAACCACTCTACGGAATGAGAAACATCATTTCCTTTCCAATGAGACTGATCTCAGCACCTGATTCGATTTGAATCAAAAGTTATGCTCCGTACAAGACTGATAGGGGAAAATGGTCATAAACAAAATTGGTAAAAATTATGGACATGTCTCACATCCCCATAAGTAACATATTAAAATACGAGAGTGATCCAACCCTCAGGGAATAAAATAAAAATATTTTTCGATCCTCTGATACGTAAAATGCGGGCTGTTACATTCTCCCCTCTTTGGAATTTCGCCCCTGAAACTCCAAGCAAACACTAGTAACCACAACAGTTTCGCATGCCTATCACCCATGAGAAGCCAATTCTATCATCCAAACTAGGAACCATCAAGCCATGCATCCATAGCCTTATCCTAGCACGCGGAATTCTATCAAACAATAAAAAGATACAACGATACAACAATGATACGTTATCAAAGGGTCCTACAGACGAAGAGTCTGGATGAGTCGCCTTCATGCTCTCTTCCGTCTCCCACGTACAATCGTCACCATCTTCACTCCGTTGTACCTTGACTAACTTAACCGTCTTCCTCCTAAGCTGTTTCTTGTCATTTCCCACAACACGAAGCGGCTTACAAGGTCTTGCAACTACGGTCTCTACTTCTAGGTCTTCATACTGCTCTGGAGATACCATCACATTTGAATCGTGCACGAACTTCCGTAGAAACGATACATGAAACACATTATGCACACTTGATATCTTCTCGCGTAACTCCAATCTATATGCGAGCTTTCCAATTTGCTCGACTAACGAAAATGGTCCAACGAACCTAGGAGCTAACTTTCCTTTGTTTCCAAATCGAAGAACATGCTTCAACGGCGAAATTTTCACAAAGACCATATTTCCAACGTCGAACTCTAAATCTTTTCAACGCTTATCAGCATAACCCTTCTGACGATCTTGGGCTGTCTTCATTCGTTGCCGAACAATCTCAAACAATCTGAGGTTTCTCTTATCATCTCTGGCCCAAGTATCAACTTATCTCCAGTTTCTAACCAACATTCTGGAGAATTGCATGGTCTTCCATATAACGCCTCGTATGGTGCCATCCCAATACTAGACTGGTAGCTATTATTATATGCAAACCCAACTAGATGTAGATGGTCTTCTCACGATCCTCTGAAGTCTAACACACATGCCCTCGGGAGATCTTCCAAAACTCGGTTAACCCTCTCGGTTTGTCCATCAGTTTGGGGATGATATGCCGTACTCGAACACAACTCGGTTCCCAAAGCTTCTTGCAAAATTTTCCAAAATCCACTTGTGAACAATAGATCTCGGTCACTCACCATGCTCTTTGGGACACCATGGAATCGGACTATCCATTTCACATAAAGTTCAGCCAATTTCGATGTCGTCCTAATCGATTTGACAGTAGTGAACCTTGCATTTTTGGTCAAGCGATCCATGATGACCCAAATCACTTCGTTTCCTGCCCTTGTCCTAGGTAATCCGTCGATAAAATCCATCATTATCTACTTCCACTTCCACGTAGGAACTTCCAATGGCTGAAGCAAACGACTCGGTTTCTTCTATTCAGCTTTCACCAACTGATAGTTCATGCATTTGGAAATGAACTTTCCAATATCTCGCTTCATTTCCTCCTAGTAGTAAACTCTCTTCATGTCCTGATACATCTTATTACCATCAGGATGAATTGATGACATTCTCTCAGAACCTCATCTCTCAATCCATCGATATTCGGAACCAATAGTCTCCCTTGTTTTCGAAGCCAACCTTCTCGATTGACCTCGAACTCTTTATTCTCTGGTTCCAATTTCTTGATAAACTCAACAAGCTTCACATCTCGCTTTTGGCTCTCGCCAATCCTTTCGATAAGAGTAGGTCTTATCGACAAGCTTGCCAATATTTCAGGTTCAATTTCGCGCCTTGGCCTGAAATCAAGCCTTGCCAAATACCCAAGGCTCTTCCATTCCGAAACATCGCTCCTAAACTTGCGTCTCTTCGACTCAATGCATCTGTGACTGCGTTACCTCTACCAGGACTATAGGCTATATAAAAATCATATGATGCTAAAAACTCTAACCATCGTTGCTGCCGAAGATTCAAATCTTTTTGGGGGAAAAGATACTTCAAACGACTTGTCATCCGTAAACAACTCGAATCAAACTCCCAATAGGTAATGTCTCCACATCTTCAGAGTAAACACAATCGCCGCCAACTCCAAATCATGAGTTGGGTACTTCCTCTCATGCGACTTCAGCTGTCGACTCGCGTAGGCCACAATCTTATCCTCTTACATTAGCACTGCTCTAATCCCAGTGCCGCAAGCTTGGTGTATACCACCATCTCTTCATTCCCACTTGGAATGGTCAACACAGGAGCACTCGTCGGTCTCTCCTTTAGGATCCTGAACGCTTGTTCACACTTTGCATCCCATGTGAACACTTGGTTCTTTTTTGTCAATCCTATTAATGGTGCAGCTATTTTTGAGAAATCCTTGATAAATCGTCGGAATAACTACCCAACCCAAGGAAACTCCGAACATCCATCACATTCTTAGGTTGATCCCAGTCCTGGATTGCTGCCACCTTAGCGGGGTCAACCGCTATTCTACATGGCCTAAGAACCTCACTTCTTTCTTCCAGAAGTGACACTTGGAAAACTTAGCTCTCAGCTGATGCTTTCGCAAGATTTCCAAAACAACTCTTAAGTGCATCTTGTGCTCTTCCTCATTTCGAGAGTAAACCAGAATATCATCCACGAATACTAGCACGAACTTGTTCAACTGATCTCTGAAAACTCTATTCATAAGATCCACGAAGTACGCTGGCACGTTAGTCAACCTGAATGGCATCACCAACCGTTCGAAGAAATCGGATAGTGTCCTAAAATCGGTCTTTGGCACACTATCCTTAGCCACCCTCAACTGGTGAAATCCCATTGCCATATCCATCTGAGAAAACACTTTGGCTTCGTGAAGCTGATCGAACAAGTCATCATTCTTCGACAACGCATACTTGTTCTTCTTGGTCACCTTGTTCATCTCACGATAGTCCACACACATTCTTAACGAGCCATCTGCCTTGGTTGCAAATATGCAAGGTTCACCCCATTCAAATACACTCCTCCGAATGAACCCTTTACCCAAAAGGTCACGAACCTGTACCTCCAACTCTCGTTGTTCCTTAAGCACCATCCGCCTAAGGGGCATAACGATTGGTCTAGCACCCTCGACCAAATCGATCCTAAACTCAATCTCAAGATGTGGCGGCAACCCTTTGACCTCGTCAAAGACATCTTCATACTCATTAGTGATCAACACAGATGACAAGTCTTCCTGTAGAATCACAAGCGAATATAAATAGCTTACGAAGACCCCGTCTTCGAGCTTATACCTGATCAACACCTTTTGCCCTTCCAGATAGCCGACTCTCACCTCTAGCTTCTCGCAATTCACCCTTGCCGCATACCACTAGAGCCGATCCATGCCCAAGATGATCCCAAACCCATCGAAGTTAAGAACAAAGCAATCACACATAAAAGAGAAACCTTAACTCGACAACACTAGACCACAACACAACATGCACAAATTGGACGAACCCTGTGACGGCCCGCCCCGCACCATCCTGCATTTCCTCCGAAGATGCGCTGTACACATGCTCGACTAGCATGGAACGATCGCCAAAGAAAGGAAAGAAGAGAATGAACTAACAAAGAACCTGTAGAATGTCTCACGGCACATGGAACAAAATATAATAATAACATAATCTTGACATAAAACAGTCGAGACAGTGCATAAGCTGAAAACCAAACCAACATACTAGCGGAAATCCAAATACAACTTATTACAACTTTCCAAATTACTGTCTCTAAAACAAAAGAAAGCTAAAGAAGAAGATACACTACTAATGCCCAAGCAGTGATCTTCAACAACACAGGGAGAATACTATGTGTATCATACGCGGAAGCCTCCTGGTCGTCTCCGGATCAGCTACCCGTGCATACCCAGCTAACCTGTCTCTAGTCTGCTCGTGAGATAAACCAGAGTAATAAGAAGAGACATAAAACTCTGGGTCAGACAAAAAGTCTGGTATGAGCGATAAGCAGCTAAACAGAACAATAACAGGTATACTAGACCATACCTGAGCCTGGACCTGCAACCAAAGAGTTAACACTACATACCGTACAATACTCTAAGGTGCCATAACAAATGGTGTAAAGAATACGGGGGTGGGGGTGTGCATGTCATAATAATGACAAACAAATCAAACATAGCAACCATCCTCGCATCTCTCACTCAGTGCGTAAAGCATACGATGTCCACCACTGTCAATCACTAGACCCATCGAAGTAGTGACGGAGTTCGACTTGTATAACTACTGCTACTACCAAGCTTACCACAGGGAGTCATGACCAAAACTTTACAAATGACCCCACTTCATTGGTCTATAGCTCTTTAGTCGTACCTAGGCCACTGTGGCCCTGAATCCGTTCATGTACTCCCTACACATAGTGATCCAAAGTTACAGACATCGATAACCCCTTAGCACACGTCCCGCAGCGAAGCCCAATCATGAAGCTCACTCATTGGTTCCCAACTAGATCCTGAGTCAAAGCTCCTCATTTGGACTTCCTTTGCATCTCGGGTTTTGGTCTAATTGGAGTTGGTCTTCAAAAGAGTCGTCACGATGAGGTAGAAGTATACATTTGGTTCGGTTCGGTTCGGTGGTTTTGACTCATGCCTTGATCCATTCCTCCTCGGTTCGGTCCTCCAGCCCTGGTTCGGTTCAGATGCCCTATGCCTAGTTCGGTGGTTGCTCCCTCCTAGATGTCCCGATCCGATCCGGTGCTTCGCTCCAACTCCAGCTCCAAGCTTGGTCCTCCGATCCGATCCCTACGCCCTTGCTTCCGATCTGATCCCCTGTTGGTCTCTCCAATCCGATCCCCTGCCCAACTCCAATTCTAAACAAATGGCCTTCCTTCTCGCCAAGTCTCCCTTAGTGCGAGGTTCCGATCCGGTTCGGTTTCTCTGCCCAGTCCACCATCCGATCCGAGCCTTCCAACCCGATCCGATCCGAAACCCTGCACATCTTCCTACATTTTTTCCAGCGGTTGTTTTACGTCATTCGACAGCGTTTTCGACCAATCTAACACTTCTATGCAATCACAAAACATACCAAACAGTCATAGCAACATGTACAATCAATCATAAACACCAAAACAACAACTATAGCATGTAAGATGGATCAAACATACCCAAAATCCCATATTTTCCCTTAAGCATGTTTAAGCAAAACTACTGATATGATTAACAAAACTTAACCAAATCAAACCAAATTTCTAACAGAGATATAAAACAATATTTTTGAATTTATAAATATTTTTCCCGAATTTATTAATGTATAAATTCGCTAATCTTCACTAATTACCCTTAATTAACCGTAATTAGTGCAAAACTATGCAAATCACTCACCTTAGCCATAAATAAAACCCCAAAACTGAAATTATTCTCTGTTTGGCGCTGTTCCCAATGCAACTCAGCAGCTCTAACCTTGCTTTGGTGCTTTCTCTCCTTAATTTGATGTAGTTTAAGCCAAAACTTGATTAAGAAGTGATTAGGGGTGTTTTTAGATGATGGAGGCCATTGTTAGGTTGAAGAGAGGGTTTGTGGCGGCTGGAAAATGAGTGAAAAACAGAAATCCTAACCCTAGCAGCCCTTAAATACCTCTAATCCCGAAATCCCTCATTGGGCCTAGCTGTTAATCACCCGTTTAAGCCCAATTAAGCTGTTTTTCACCATCTGAAACTTGTTTCAGCCATATCTCCCAAACGGTGAGTCCGTTTGGCTAATGTGACCACTCTACGGAATTGTAAACCATCAAACGAATCTAATGGAAATGGATTCAGGTCAAAACTCCTTTCCAGTCAAAAGTTATGGCCAAAACAAGATCAGCTAGGGGCAAAACGGTCATTTAAAAATCGGCAAAAATCATGAACATGGGTAATGACCCCAATAGTCGTCTCCCAAAGTTACATGACCATACGACTTCGTATGTGAAAGAAATAAATATCCTACGATCCTTCGATGCGTAGAATGCGGGTCGTTACACTCTCCCCCCTTAAGAAATTTCGTCCCCGGAATTCCATAACCCAAAACATACAAAGGACCCCGCATGCCTACCAGTCATTTACAACAATCAATCATGAAAAACAAACAGAACAAACCTATCCTAGCATGCAAAAAGACTACATTGAAACTAAAATCTTACCAGACGAAGAGTTCTGGATACGTCTTCCTAATGCTCTCCTCTGTCTCCTAAGTACAGTCATTCTCATTCTCACCCCACTGGACTTTGACTAGATTCACCGCTTTCCTTCGAAGTTTCTTCGTATCGTTCCCAACAATAAGCATAGGCTTGCGGTTCCCAACCGCCTCGGGTTCAACCTCGATATCATCCAACTGATCAGGTGAAATAGTCACATTTGGGTCGTGTACGAACTTCCTTAACTGGGAAACATGAAATACGTTGTGAACTCCTGCCATCTTCTCTGGTAATTCAACTTTATATGCCAAATTCCCAATTTGCTCAAGAACTGGGAATGGACCAACAAATCTTGGTGCTAACTTGCCTCTCCTACCAAATCGTATCACGCTCTTCAACGGAGATATCTTGACAAACACCAAGTCGCCAATGGAGAACTTTAATTCTCTTCTCCTCTTATCAGCATAACTCTTCTGCCTATCTTAGGTAGCCTTCATTCGCTGTTGGATAACTTTAATCTTAGCTGAAGTTTCTCTTATCACATCTGGTCCAAGCACAAACTTCTCACCAGTTTCTAACTAACATGACGGTGAGTTGCACGGTCTTCCGTACAAAGCTTCAAATGGAGCCATACCAATACTGGATTGATAACTATTATTATATGCAAACTCCACTAGATGCAAATGGTCATCCCATGATCCACCAAAATCCAATATGCAAGCTCTCAAGAGATCTTCTAACACTCGATTCACCCTCTCTGTCTGTCCGTCGGTTTGAGGATGATACGCGGTACTGAGATGTATTTCTGATCCTAACGCCTCTTGTAAGCTCCTCCAAAATCCACTAGTGAACAACGGATCTCGGTCACTCACAATGCCCTTGGGTATCCCATGAAATCTCACTACCCACTTTACATATAGCTCAGCTAACTTAGCTGCCGTCCTATTCGACTTGACGGGTATAAATCTTGCACTTTTAGTCAATCGGTCCACAATCACCCAAATGCTATCATGGCCCGATCTAGTCCTTGGTAACCCATCAATGAAATCCATTGACACTTGTTCCCATTTCCATTCTGGAATTTCTAATGGTTGCAACAAACCACTAAGCTTCATTTGCTCAGCTTTAACTAGCTGGCAATTCATGCATTTAGATATAAATTTCCCAACGTCTCTTTTCATCCCTTCCCAGTAGTAGGTCCGCTTCATGTCTCGGTACATCTTATTACCACCAGGGTGTATAGTCAGTTTTGAGTGATGACATTCTCTAAGCACTTCATCTCTCAATCCATTGACATTTGGTACAACAAGCCTTCCATTTTTTTAAGCCATCCCTCTCGATCAAGCCCATACTTTTTCATCTCCTCGTCGATTCCCATCTCTAACTTTGAGATGATTTCCAATAGGTTAGGATCGTCCCTCTGACTAGAGCCGATCCGCTCAATCAAAGTGGGTCTGATCGTCAAATTTGCTAACATTTCTGGATCCAATTCGCACTTTGGTCTGAAATCATACCCAGCGATGTACTCCAGTTGCTTCCACTCAAGAAACATAGCCCCTAGACTGGCATGTCTCCTACTTAATGCATCAGCTACCGCATTCCCCTTTCCGGGTGTATATGCGATATCGAAATCATAGGAAGCCAAGAACTCTAACCGTCTTTGCTGTCGGATTTTTAGATCCTTCTGAGAGAAGAGATACTTTAGCGATTTATGATCGGTAAACAACTCGAATCTTTCTCCCAAGAGATAATGTCTCCACATCTTCAATGTAAACACGATCGCTGCCAATTCCAAATCATGGGTTGGGTATCTTTTCTCGTGAGGTTTCAATTGCCGACTTGCATAAGCTACAACCATACCGCCTTGCATCAATACAGCACCTAGTCCGGTACCACATGCATCCGTATATACTGTCATCTCTTCATTCCCCTTAGGAATAACTAACACTGGTGCACATGTCAACTTTTCCTTTAGACTCTTGAATGCATTCTCGCACTTTTCGTCCTAGACGAAAGCTTGATTCTTCTTAGTCAATTGAGTCACGGTGCTGCTATCTTGGAGAAGTCTTGGATAAACTTACGATAATATCCAGCTAACCCCAAGAAACTTCTTATGTCTGTTGCATTATTGGGCATAGACCAATCTTGTACCGTAGCCACCTTCGCAGGGTCCACGACAATACCATTCTCTGAAACAACATGGCCCAAGAATCTCACTTCCCTCCTCCAGAAGTGACACTTAGAGAATTTTGCTTTCAACTGGTGTTTTCTCAACACCTCCATCACTATCCTCAAATGTTACTTGTGTTCTTCCTCTGTCCTCGAATAGACAAAAATATCATCCACGAACACAAGGACAAGCTTATTCAGCTGATCTCTGAATACCCTATTCATAAGATCCACAAAATATGTTGGGGCATTGGTTAGCCCGAATGGCATGACCAACCACTCATAAAATCCAGACGGCGTCCGAAATGCCGTTTTAGCTATACTCTCAGCTTCCACTCTAAGCTGATGAAAACCTATCGCGAGATCCAACTATAAGAATACACTCGCGCCACTCAACTGATCAAACAAATCATCTATCCGCGGTAGAGGATACTTATTCTTCCTCGTCACTTTATTCAACTCGCGGTAGTCTACACACAAACGAAGGGAACCATCCGCCTTGGTAGCAAACACAACTGGTGCTCCCCATTCAGAAACACTCCTTCTGATAAATCCCTTCTTCAAAAGATCGCTGACTTGCACCCCGAGCTCTCGCTGCTCCCTTGGTGCCATACGACGAAGTGGCACCACTATAGGTCTGGCATCTTTCACTTAATCAATACGGAACCCAATCTCTCGGTGTGGTGGAAACCCGGTCACTTCTTCGAAAATGTCTGGATACTGGCCAACCACGGGAAAACCTGACAACTCACTATGCGAGATGTCGAGGGAATTTAGAAAACTAGCCATTACCCCATCACTGGGTAGACCACCAAACACTACCCTCCGCCCGTCATCCGCTCTAGCTGTCACCAAAAAGCCCTCACAGTCTACCACCACCCCGTATCTTTGGAGCCAATCGACTCCCAAAATAATGCCAAACCCAGTAAAGCCCAAAACAAAGCAATCACAAACAAACATGCATCCATGACTCGATAAGAACACATCACGACAAATCATGCTAAGGTTAGTCGAACCACCAATCGGGTTCGTCACTACTAAAGGTCTATCGACAATCTCGGGCTCCAATCCCAACCTATCTACCACGTCACTAGATATGAAAGAACTGGAAGCTCCGGTATCAAACAAAACTCTAACAGGAACATCATAAACAGAAAGCATACCTTGGATAACGACATTCTTTCCCTTCTCTGCCGCAGTTGGGGCATTCGACGAAGAAGGAATAGCATTAAGGGCATATGCTTTCACCATCTGCTTTTCTTTAGGGGGTTGCAGACACTTGTCCTTGTGATGTCCCACTTGGCCACAGTTGAAGCACTTCCTATCCGCTGGCTTGGCCCGACAATTACTAGCATAATGGCCCTTCTTACCACAGTTGAAGCACTCAACATCTTTCTTATTCTTTTTCTGGCCATCTTTACTCTGGTTCTGCTTCCTCTTATTCTGAGAACTACTCTTGCCTCCACCGCTTGCTTGCGGTTTCGGTTCTTCTGCAGATGCAGCCTCAGTCTTCGGCTTAGGGAAAGACTCTCTGACCTTAATGCTTTCCCCACAATAGATTCAAACGTCTCATCGATGTGGTTAATAAGCCTTTCCCCTAAGTACTGATCCAAGCCGGTTATGAACTTCTCATTCTTCTTCTCGGCGGTATCAATGAGAGATAACCCATATTTCGACAAAGTGTCGAATTCAACAATATACTCCGAGACAGCCCTGCCATTTTACTTAAGCTCCAAGAACTTCTTAAATAGCACTGACTTCTGAGCAGCTGGAATGAACTTATCGCTAAAGCGAACCTTAAACTGATCCCAAGTAATCTGATCTTCGGGAGTAGCTACCTTTATAGCATTCCACCAGTTCATTGCCCGTCCTTGCAGCTGACGGGATGCTAGCCTTCTCTTCATCGCATCCTCGATACCCAAATCTTTGAAGATACGCTCGCAGCTATCCAACCAATCATGAACATCCGTAGCCGATTCCGTTCCGTGGAACGGCTTCCCACCAAGACTAGTATAATCCTTATTCAGCTTGGCGAAATCGGCCCTAGGCGCCTACACTATTGGACCACCACCATTACCACCATTGGGAGCTGCCCTCTGCACATCCCTAAGCATCTCCCTCATAAGGTCAGTAAACATCGTCCTCTTGTCAGCAACATTCCCATTATTGGCTCCTCTACCGGCACCTCTAGCGTATCGGCTCATCGTTCAATCTGTAAAGAGAAAACGATTAACCATCTCCATAGTGGTGCTAGTGCAGTGCGACTTCATCCTTAGTTGTACTAGTAGTATATATATATAGGTTTTAAAAATCAAAATAATCACAAATACACGCTCTCATATACGTATACTATCTCTCCCTGATAACTTCCCTAGGTTAACTACGCAACCTAGAGCTCTGATACCAAATGTGACGGCCCGTCCCGCACCAACCTGCATTTCCTCCGAAGATGCACTGTACACATGCCCGACTAGCACGGAACGGTCGCTAAAGAAAAGAAAGAAGAGAATGAACTAACAAAAAACCTGTAGAATGTCTCACAGCGCATGGAACAAAATATAATAATAATATAATCTTGACTTAAAACAGGCGAGACTGTGCATAAGCTGAAAACCAAACCAACATAGCAGCGGAAATCCAAATACAGCTTATTACAACTTTCCAAATTACTGTCTCTAAAACAAAAGAAAGCTAAAGTAGAAGATACACTACTAATGCCCAAGCAGTGGTCTTCAACAACACAGGGAGAATACTATGTATGTATCATACGCGGAAGCCTCCTCCTCGTCTCCGGATCAGCTACCCGTGCATACCCAGCTAACTTGTCTCTAGTCTGCTCGTGAGAACACCCAGAGTAATAAGAAGAGACAGAAAACTCTGGGTCAGACAAAAAGTCTGGTATGAGCGATAAGCAGCTAAACAGAACAATAACAGGTATACTAGACCATACTTGAGCCTGGACATGAACCAAAGAGTTAGCACTACATACCGTACAATACTCTAAGGTGCCATAACAAATGGTGTAAAGAATATGGGGGTGGGGGTGTGCATGTCATAATGATGGCAAACAAATCAAACATAGCAACCATCCTCGCATCTCTCACTCAGTGCGTAAAGCATACGATGTCCACCAGTGTCAATCACTAGACCCATCAAAGTAGTGACGGAGTTTGACTTGTACAACTACGGCTACTACCAAGCTTACCACAGGGAGTCATGACCAAAACTTTACAAATGAACCCACTTCATTGGTCTATAGCTCTTTAGTCGTACCTAGGCCACTGTGGCCCTGAATCCGTTTACGTACTCCCTACACATAGTGATCCAAAGTTACAGACATCGATAACCCCTTAGCACACGTCCCGCAGCGAAGCTCAATCATGAAGCTCACTTACTGGTTCCCAACTGGATCCTGAGTCAAAGCTCCTCATTCGGACTTCCTTTGCATCTCGGGTTTTGGTCGAATTGGAGTTGGTCTTCAAAAGAGTCGTCACGATGAGGTAGAAGTATACATTTGGTTCGGTTCGGTGGTTCTGACTCATGCCTTGATCCATTCCTCCTCGGTTCGGTCCTCCAGCCCTGGTTCGGTTCGGATGCTCTATGCTTGGTTCGGTGGTTGCTCCCTCCTAGATGTCCCGATCCGATCCGGTGCTTCGCTCCAACTCCAGCTCCAAGCTTGGTCCTCCGATCCGATCCCTACGCCCTTGCTTCCGATCTGATCCCCTGTTGGTCTCTCCGATCCGATCCCCTGCCCAACTCCAATTCTAAACAAATGGCCTTCCTTCTCGCCAAGTCTCCCTTAGTGCGAGGTTCCGATCCGGTTCGGTTTCTCTGCCCAGTCCACCATTCGATCCGAGCCTTCCATCCCGATCCGATTCGAAACCCTGCACATCTTCCTGCAACTTTTTCAGCGGTTGTTTTACGCCATTCGACGGCGTTTTTGACCAATCTAACACTTCTATGCAATCACAAAACATACTAAACAGTCATAGCAACATGTACAATCAATCATAAACACCAAAACAATAACTATAGCATGTAAGATGGATCAAACATACCCAAAATCTCATATTTTCCCTTAAGCATGTTTAAGCAAAACTAATGATATAATTAACAAAACTTAACCAAATCAAACCAAATTTCTAACAGAGGTATAAAACAATATTTTTGAATTTATAAATATTTTTCCAGAATTTATTAATGTATAAATTCGCTAATCTTCACCAATTACCCTTAATTAACCGTAATTAGTGCAAAACTATGCAAATCACTGACCTTAGCCACAAATAAAACCCCAAAACTGAAATATTTCTCTGTTTGGCGCTGTTCCCAATGCAACTCAGCAGCTCTAACCTTGCTTTGGTGCTTTCTCTCCTTAATTTGATGTAGTTTAAGCCAAAACTTGATTAAGAAGTGATTAGTGGTGTTTTTAGATGATGGAGGCCATTGTTAGGTTGAAGAGAGGGTTTGTGGCGGCTGGAAAATGAGTGAAAAACCGAAATCCTAACCCTAGAAGCCCTTAAATACCTCTAATCCCGAAATCCCCTATTGGGCCTAGCTGTTAATCACCCGGTTAAGCCCAATTTAGTTGTTTTTCACCATCTGAAACTTGTTTCAGCCATATCTCCCAAAGGTTGAGTCCGTTTGGCTAATGTGACCACTCTACGGAATTGTAAACCATCAAACGAATCTAATGGAAGTGGTTTCAGGTCAAAACTCCTTTCCAGTCAAAAGTTATGGCTAAAACAAGATCAGCTAGGGGCAAAACGGTCATTTAAAAATCGGCAAAAATCATGAACATGGGTAATGACCCCAATAGTCGTCTCCCAAAGTTACATGACCGTACGACTTCGTATGTGAAAGAAATAAATATCCTACGATCTTTCGATGCGTAGAATGCGGGTCGTTACAAAACCCAACTGGATTAGTCACTATCAATGGTCTATCACAAATTTCGGGTTCCAAACCCAAGTGGAACACAAGCTCATTACAAAGAATGAATGCGATGCTCCAGTATCGAACAAAATTCGAACTGAAACACCTCTGAAAGAAAGAGTGTATTGTACGATGACACCCTTTCCTTTCTCCTCTGCAGTAGGAGCTCTCAAAGAAGTTGGTATGGCTTCCAAAGCATAATCCTTCACAACCTGCTTCCCTTTAGCCGGTTCTGGACAGTCCTTCTTGAGATGGCCAGTCTTGCCACAATTGTGACACTTCCTCTCAACCTTCGGATTCTTGCACTCATTAGCAAAATGGCCTTTATGTTAGCAGTTAAAGCAAACCACCGCACTCTTAGACTTCTTTTGTCCATCCTTTCCTTTCTGCCGTTGCTTCTTCCTCTTCTTATTATTACCACCCTGCTGTGGTTTATGAGCTTCCTTGGTTGCAGTGATAACATTTGTTTTCTTAGGAAACAAGTTCTCATGGCGAACAACTTTTTCCATGAGCTTCTCAAATGAATCATCAAGGTGATCCACCAACGGTCTTCCTACGTAGGCATCCAGACCTATGACGAACTTCTGATTCTTCTAACAGGATGTATCAATGTATGAAAGAGAATATATGGACAAGGCTTCAAAATTAGAAATGTAGTCAAGCACAAGACGACCATTCTGCTTCAATTCCACAAATTTCTTGAATAGAGCAGATTTCTGAGCTGTGGAGATAAACTTTGCTTCAAACTTAGCCTGGAATTTCTCCCATGAAATCCCCTCCTTTGAAGTCTCGAGTGTAACTAAATTCCACCATTCCATGGCCCTGCCTTGCAGCTGCCTTGATGTAATCTTCCTTTTGGTTGCATCATCCAACCCCAAGTCTCCAAATATACGAACACAAGAATCCATCCGCCTCTGAACATCTTCAGACGGTTCCGTTCCTTTGAATGGCTTTCCTCCTAGAGATGTAGAATCCTAATGAAGTCCCCCTAGAGTATCCATTATCTACAATCTGAAAACACACTTAAGTCGTCTTCCCGTTCGATGCTTTACACCAATCATCAAATTTATCACACCACTTCGAATGCATATCTCGAATTCACAACTTTACTAAACCAAACAACATCAATATAAGGCTTAGAACAACCCATAGAATTAAACCATGACTACGGAGACAAACCATGGCATTTAAACAGTCAACCGCAGCGTTTAGAAGTGCTGCTAAAACCCTTCCTAACCAAGCTCGATCGACCAGTGTCTTGCCACCACGACCGACCGACCCCTACTGACCGACCAATCCACTTCCCAGGCAACGACTGATCGACCCAACGTTCCACACCAACCGATCAGATCCTCTTTCACCCAAATACAACCGACTGATCGACCCATCTCCCCTCTTGCTGACCGACTCCTCAATGTGAGACCGATCCCTTGCTTTAAAGCTTGGCCCAACTTGCTTCGACCTACCAACACCAAACCAGGCCGACCAGTCTCCCAGGCTGCTCGACCGACCCGGTCTCTCCTATGCACGACCGACCACCTCCCAATGATCGACCACCATCCCACCGACCGACTGGCCTGCTCGACCCCCTTCTTTTGCTTCTTGAGCTCAACATAGTGCGACCGACCACCTACGTGCGACTGACCCCCTATTGTGCTGCACATTGTACTACGTTGTACTATCCGCTCGACCCGTGGCCTGTACAGCCCCAATCCAAGTCCAATTTCGACCAAAACTTCGCCAATCGACACAATCGACGAAATATACTCGTCTACTTCATCCTATACAAGCATAGGCATGTTATGAGATCGCTAATAATATGAATATGACAATTTCGTCAAAATCATACAATTTTCACCAAAATCATAACAATTGAACATATGATCTAAATTGTGGATCTAACTTGCATAAACATATGAAATAGCATAGGAAGTACCGGTATAAACTTGATAAATTAGATTGTAGAGTGAATCATATGAAAATGAACTTACCAAGGTGTAGATCTATGAGAAAATGCTTGAATTTGATGAAAAACATGACTAAACATTCATATACCTGTTGAATCCATGTAACGGATGCATATCACTCACCAATTCTCCAAAACAAGCTAAAAGCAATGAATTATGATTTCGAACAACAAGGAATTAGATCCAAACTCCTTGATTCGATGAACTCGCCCTTGAAACGATGTAGATCTAGCCTCAAATGGTCTAAATATTTGATTTCCTAAGCTTTAATGGTGGAAAGATGGGGAAATGGAGGATCCCTTGGCTCTTCCAAATAAGAGAATGGGGAAAGTAAACTATTTACCATACCTCCCACCTCCTATTTATAGCCTTCCACCAGCCCACTAATGGGCCTCTTCAAATCATCCCATTATGGCTTAAAAAACTGAACAACCAACTGTTAAACCTTAAAACAGCTATTCCTCTCAAACCGCTGAGCCAAATCTTTAATGTAACCACTTTACAGAAAGGCAATCATCATTTCCTTTTCAATGGAAAATATCTCACCACCTGATTCGACCTCAGTCAAAAGTTATCCCCTATACAAGACTGACCGGGGTAAAATGGTCACAAACAAAATTATTGGTAAAAATTATGGACATGTCTCACATCCCCATAAGCAACATATTATAATATGAGAATGGTTCAAACCTTAGGGAATAAAATAAAAATATTTTACGATCCTCTGATACATAAAATGCTGGCTGTTACACGGAAAGATAATTTTCCTTTTATTACTTTCCGCATATATGGGTACAACAACTACATGGCTATTATCATACAGCTGTATTATTTCCCGTTTGTATTACTTTCCGCATATATGGGTACAACGGCTACATGCCTATTATATTATAAGTAAAGGTTTACTCTATACAATTTGTATCAATTCCAATTACAATAATGAAATAACAAAGTTTATTTTTCTCTTCTGCATCCTTTGATCTGCTTTGTTTTCAAATATATTTGAAGTTAATATTTTGAGTTTGGGTTATTTGTTGGAATAAAATATATCGAGTTGGATCAAAGTGAATATCCAAATATGATATAGACGTTATGTAAATAAATGTGAGATGACTTCGTATACTTGATGGTTTGAATTGAAATATAAATATAGTAGCGTACTAAATAAAGCTAACGCGATATGTATATGGATTTCTATGGATCATAAGGAAAATAAATCCCATTACCTTTATGTTATCATGCACTTCTATGGACACTTATCTTGAGTTAATTTACTTAGATGAGAATGTTAGTCTTGATCCTAATATTTCATGTTTTGCATAGTACTCGGGTCAGACCGAGTTTATCGCTTGAGATACCATCTGTCAAAGCTGGGGATTTGTGAAGACCTTGATCATGTCCATTACTTCAGTCACTTTTATATTAATGAATTTATGTTGTAGCCTTCCGCTATATTCAATTTTTGCAACTTTGGTGTATTATGTTGTTTATGTTGCTGTGGGATATTGTATAATTCTATTTCTGTATTTATGTGATTTGATTATGTTATATCCCGTAGCAATAACAGTTTGTTGTTTTGAACGGTTTGAGTTGATTTAATTATTGATTTGAAGCGATCGAAAAAGAAGGTCGCTATAGTTGGTATCATAGCTTTGGTTTGACAAAAACATTAGCTTATGGTGTTTAAAACTCATTAGAGATTGGGTAATAGTATACTGGAATAAGTAGAATCGTCACCAAAATCACTCTTGAGAGAGCATATTCAAAATATAAGTTATTTTAAAGCTTGAATCCTTGTTCGGAACCCCGCTCGTTAATTTATTTTGGGAATTGTTAAAGGGACTCCATTTTTTTGTTAAGGGGAGGATAAATTTAAGGGGACTCCATCTAATTTTTTATTTGCTGAGGGGGGGGGGGGTTTGGAATTTTAAAAACAAAATAAAATATAGACTAAAGTGCCCCGACCTCATCATCCCTTAAACCCTATCGATCAAAATTCAATCTCAGTTCGATCCAAACACGCCGCGAGGTAAAATAAAAATAAAAATCAAACGTTGATAAGTCCCCTTTTTGAAATTTTGGATTTTGTTGAAAAAGATGAATACAATTTGCAGAAAGCGGATGAATTTCGTTCATTTGTGCGAATGATGAATACAGTTCGTCATGGAAAGTTTGCACTTTGTTCGAGGGTGAATACATTGTGTTACGGTTTAGATCTTATAGTTTGATAAGGAAAACAACCTCGCTATGAGATGATTTGTCAAAAGTAATTACATTAAAACAATGT
This sequence comes from Allium sativum, assembly GCA_030737875.1. Classification (NCBI taxonomy): domain Eukaryota; kingdom Viridiplantae; phylum Streptophyta; class Magnoliopsida; order Asparagales; family Amaryllidaceae; genus Allium; species Allium sativum. Next base: position 557,502,565 of record CM060919.1, on the reverse strand, counting down.
ACATATTCCAACATTAAAACAAATGTTTGTTAAGTAAATTTATGCTTATATTCATGTTGTTTAAGCGTATGTGTATGTTGTTACTCTTTTTTTTTCATTTGTGACTATTGTATTTTGTATGTGTTTATTTGTTGTTTTTGTGTTCCATGCTTACTTTGATAGTGAAAGCTAAAGTAAACAATGCTTGAATATATTATTTTCATGTCTACAGAACGTTTATGTTTCATGTATTTTTTTTCTATGTGCAGAATTAAATTGAAGTTTATGTTTTAAGGTTGCATTAATGAAGAGTATAGGGTTAGTATTGGAAATTTTATTGATATGTGTAAGGGGAGGCTAATTTATTTTAACTCACTTAACAATTTTAAAATAAACTGAAAATGGTACTCCCCTTAACCAAAAGTGGAGTCCCTTTTAACAATCCCCTTTGTTTTTCCTTGATAAGCTTCTCTTCGATAAGGTTTTTCTTTAAGTTAAATTTCCATCTCATTTTAAAATCCAACTTTAGTCGTCCAAGATAAATCAAAAGTATTTTAGAAAATTTATAAATGAACTAATAACTTGATTTATTTACTATTGGATTTGAAACATTTTTTTTAAAATACCAGAGTGTGAAATGACTTCAAATGAAAATTTTAAACACTTTTTCAAGGTATTATTTTCGTTATCATATTATTGTTTTCTAGTGTGTACGTGAGTGATAAAATTTTGTTCCATAGCTTTGCATGTACCTATGGTTAACACAACGTTGTGAAGTGTTTTGTTAAGTCTAAAACATTGGTACAATTATGCCTCACCTTTGACCAACTTGATTTCAACTTAGAAATATAATTCAGGGTATTGGATTGCAGTTTGATATTCCTAAGCATGTCAATTAAAAAGGAAATTGATGTATACATAAATAGAGAGAGTAAAACCTGTATTTCATTATTTGATACAGTTCCCTCGGATGATTTTGGATATAAAGAAAGACAACTATAGTTTTCAGTCGAATATCATACAGTTTGTTGTCTCTTCTGAATATAGTGTCAACATTACTTGTTTATATTTGAAAGTTTATATTAACCATTCTAGAAAAAAATGGTGATATGAACATAAGTATAAGGAGTATTTTTTACCGGAGTTTCAGGGTTTGTGAAGTAAAACTGAACCTTCACCAATTCACCATTATATTATTTGCTGTTTAGTATTGTATTACTGTATTTTTTTAAAGTCGAAACCACCAGTTTAATTCTTATTGTATTACATTTAAGCCATTGTTAAGACACAAGAAGAGACATAGAATGTTGTGAACATGAATATGTTTGATCGTTAAATCTTCATTGTGTTTTCAATTTGCCTTTTAAGTAAACATAATGCTTCATGCCTGATTGTATGTATATTAGTTATGTGAATTTAAATTATAATCTTAAATTCCAACTGAATTTCAGTGAATTGTTAAGTTAGTAACAATTTAAGCTAAGATGATTCTAAAATGTGCATTCAATGTCCATGAGAGGTAACTGTAGTGAACCAATGGAATTTTGAATATGTGGAAGAAAGAAAGGAAAAGAAAAGGAAGAGAAACCTGTAAGTTGGTTTCTCACGTTTGCCACAACACATGAATACAACCGTAAACCTAGTGCCAAAATCAACAAAGGGCTGTTATAGAATTACAAGGGAGTATTTGTTAATATCACTCCAAAAACGGATAATAGGGTTATACTTTTTTTTCACTCCATTAAAAATTAAATTATTAAGGGGGACCAAACACAATGGAAAAATAAATAAAAGAACCTGATTTTACCCTCCATTCAAATACACAAAACACGAAAAAAATCTATAAGAACATACTGAAGTTCAATACAAAATTTGGAAATAACATACCGAAAATAGATGATTGAAAACGGACCTCCGTTCTTTTCAGTAAATTGTTATCTTTTCGGTGGTTTCTTTAACAAATTCAATATGCCATTCACTTTTTTAAGTAAAAATCATGTTGTCTTCCTTTTCAAAGTTAGAAATTGGGTCCTCCGTGAAAAAGGTGATTAATTGTTTACTTTGAGAAGAAGATGATGATTAGGGTTTAACGAACAGTAAAATGTAATTAGGATAAAATAAAAAGGGCATTTTAGTCTATATTTTATAATTTGTGAAGGGGGGCTATGTTAAATGATCCTCCCCTTAGTTAAAAAAAAAAAAAAAAACTGACCCCCCTTCTTAACCGTTTTCGGAGTGGCATTAACAATACTCTTACAAGGAAGGATTTAATTTCACAAGTGCAGAAAAAGTCTCTAAAGTAGCTACCAAAATCCCACGGTCTACTGGCAAGTAGAAACTTGAAATGCTCTAAAGTCATCATTAATACTTCATAAGTAGTCTGCTTGAAAAAAAAAACAGCAGCAGCCCTACTGGTACAAGAAAATGGCGCTGCTGCTGTTAACAGTAACTGATGACCCATGAAAAAAAATATTAATCAGTAGAATATGTGTATACATATATTTGAACGTGTATCAATAGAATATGACTCTATGATTTTAATATTAAGTTTGAGTAGGTAAAACAAGGCCTTAAGGAATGGAAATTGATGCAAACTCGCTTTTGCGTGCTAAAACAATAAACTAACTTGCTCATAATGCTAAACCAAGGTATGTTTCTGGATTAAATACTACGATATAAAAATATTGGTATATATCTTGTGTTCTGACCGAGTGGTCGACATATATTATATATAATTTAATTGCTAAATTGGAAATGGCTCTCTATACAAAGGAGATTCCACCAAAATTTTCAAAATATACCAACACTTAGAATTTATTTTATTAAAATTTATGAAAAGATGACATATTGAATTAGTTATTGTTGAAGAAATTCTTTGACTAATTTTTGAGAACTTAATTTCAAAACTTTGAAGTCGATTTCTAATATTTTGAAAAACAATACTAGTATTTAAAAGTATTTTCAAATGGAAATGTTTCAAAATGAATAACATCTTATATTATTTCAATCGTGAAAGGTTTTTGAAATATTTAAATATAATTTTGTTTTAAGATATACTTTAAGTAATGTAACGATTTGAAGGATAATGTATTTTTGTATAAATACGACTTTATGAATCGTATGCAAATCTCTTAAACTATTAATTTTGAAACCTTGAAAGGTTTTAATTTGAATAATACTGGATTCGAGAAGACGAAAGTAAAAATTATATTTGAAAAGTCAAGTTGTCAAGTGACTTAGAGTAGGATCGACTTATAAGGAATATGCGGAAGTGTATATGATAATCTAACTTGTCTTATACAATAGTTATGCAAGTAAATATTAACTAACATAAGATATCACAGATCAGTAATGCAGTAAATAAAAATGACACCAGCAATTTTTATACTGGTTCAGGGCACCGTCCTACGTCCAGTCCCAGACTCCTTCTGGAATTCAACTATCAACACCCCTTCTTCACCCGGAGGAACATGTTCGTAACGCACCCGAGTTATCGAATGAGATTTTCTCTTCCTGAGAAACCGAACAGGAATTTCACCAATACAACAAGAGTTTGACTTTGATTGTGTTCTTGAATAACACTGAATAGCCAACAGTTTGAGTACACCCTTCCTACAATCTTATCCTCAAGTATATAATGTGTGTGTGAAGATTTGAAGGAAGCATATTGCTTACGAATCAAGAGATATATATATATAAAATATATTCAAAATTCAAAAGCAATTTGAATGTTTGAGTAAGCTTTTAGAATGCAAAAGTTAAGATCAGAAAATATAAGCAAATTCGGTGATTTGTAAATAATGTTTGTGATGTATATATAATGGTTGAAGTGTAGTCAACTTTAATGAAGAGTAGTCAACTTTCATGAAGAGTTTCAGCGAAGAGAAGCAACTATTTTTATTAGAAATGAAAAGGAATCTCTTCATGAAAGATGGTAACTTTTCGGAAATGTGGTTGTTACTGTCCGGTCAGTCAACTGGTATAAAAATCACCAGTCAACTGGTAGAAAATATAAAACGTATATGTTTGAATAATGACAGAAAATAGCTGTTACTGGGCACTTTGTCCTTTACCAGCTAACTGGTAGGAAATGGACCAGTCGACTGGTCCATGGGCAAAAGCCCAGTAATGGCTATTTCATGTCATTTTCATATATATATGCACACACACACACACACACATATATATATATATATGTGTGTGTGTGTGTGTGTGTGTGTGTGTTTATGTGTTTTATGTATTTGTGTTATAATAAACGAGGATAGCTTTTAACAGTAATCTAACACATAGAACACACGCGCACACGCGCGCGCGTGCGTGCGCGCACACACACACACACACATATATATATATATATACTTACTCTTCAATCGATCTTCATTTTTGTTGTTCTCGTGAATCAAAAATCTCATGAATCAACATTCTCCCCCTTTTTTATCGGTGATAACCTCTTGTATTCATGTAGAAAATTTTATTTTCTTACCCAAAATGTATGCTTGCATATATTTGTCTCCCCCTGAATATAAAGCTTCTACAACATTTTGTATTATATAATATATACTTACCATATATGTAACAACCCGCACCTCCATTCATGCAAGATATTGTCCCCAATTTAGCCAACGTATAGGTGTGGGGTTTTGTTCCTCTAAAGGCCTCGGCATTAGTAAGAGATGGACTCTACTATATAAGTACCCACTTGACACAGGCTTCCACGATGTGGGACTTAGGGATGTTACATTCTCCCCTCCTACCGAGCCCAACGTCCCCGTTGTCTCACAAACACCTCATCCAGGCGCTGTGGTCCACACAGGAGCCACAATTCCGGTTGGGTATTGGCTCTGATACTACTATAACAACCCGCACCTCCGTTCATGCAAGATATTGTCCCCAACTTAGCCACCGTATAGGTGTGGGGTTTTGTTCCTCAAAAGGCCTCGGCATTAATAAGAGATGGACTCTACTATATAAGTTCCCACTTGACACAGGCTTCCACGATGTGGGACTTAGGGGTGTTACAATTAAAAATGTCATTCCTTTCTTAAATTCCAATATAATTTATTCACTTGAAATACTTGGTTTTAATAAAACCATTTTCACTCTTTTATTTATTTATAGAAATAAATAAATTACTTAACTTGATAAAATTATCTTTCCTCTTAATAAATTTGGAATTTCACATCCAAAACTTTTTTAAAACATTTATTAAGATTTTACATAATTTTCCTTATTTTAATTATTTAGAAATAGGCCTATTTAATTAAACGACGTTTCAGGTCTTTTAACGACACTGGCGCTGTTTTTATTAAAATTTAAATTTATCATTTCTTAAAATCTATCTGTTGGATTTTAACGAATTAAAAATCAATGGAAAGATCTTTCCAAAACGAACCTAACGGTTTCAGTTTTGGAAAAATCCGACGGTTGGATCTTTTATTATAATCGTTTAAAGTTACGATTTCAAAACGCGAACTACCGCGCGTAATTCAATTAATTTTAATTTATATTATATATATTACCATAAATCGTTCAACGTATTCACTAACATATTCTTTCTAAATGTACATTAAAATTATTATTTAAATGTTTCAACAAATTTTTCCTTCATTAAATAAAAAGAGAATTTTCATTTTAAATCATTTTCATGTTCCTTCGTTATATTAAAAATATAAAATTGTAACGTAAGTCAAATTCACGCTTTTATACAGCATTAAAAATTTGCAATTTTAATGTAAAACAAATTCCATCTTTTATATGACATTAAAAAGTTGCATATTTAATTTAAAACAAATTTCACGATTCTATATTAAAATAAAGAATAACTTTTATTTTAAAACATTTTCATATTCTTACGTTATGATAAAAGAATAACTTTTTAGCGCTAACCATTTAATGTAAACTCATATTCCTAAATAAAAGGATTAACTTTTTATATTGAAATATATTTCATGTTCTTACTTTTAATAAAAGATTAACTTTTATTTTATACATATTTCATATTCTTCCATTAATTAGAGATTAACTCTTATTTTTATACATATCTCATATTCATTCATTAATAAAAGATTAACTTTTATTTTCAAAACATATTTCATCTTCTTATCTTATATTTATTATTTACATTAAAATGTAAATTAAAAAATACTATGTTAAGTTTCATTCTTTTATTTACATTCTAAAATGTAAATTAAATTGCAATGTCAAAATCTCTTCTTTTATTTACATTAAAAATGTAAATTAAATTATTATGTCTAAATCTCTTCTTTTATTTACATTAAAAATGTAAATTAAATTATTATGTCTAAATCTCTTCTTTTATTTACATTAAAAATGTAAATTAAATTACAAATCTTATTTTGACAATTTCTTTTCCAAATTGGAATGAGACCCAAAGGATTTACCATATAATTATAATTATACGGTTTTCATACATCCCATGTTATTCTAGACTAATGATAAACCATTAAAAACATCCAATCATCCAAAGTGTATATTTGTACTGCATAGCGTCAAATAAATAACGCTTATAACTAATCACAAGGGCGATGTGTAAATATCAACCCAAGACCCGTGTGGGGTTTCAACCAACAAACATTCAAATAATTATTTGTCCATTTGGGCGATGTGTGAAAATTATCAACCCAATCAACAAATACAAGTTAGGTAACTTTTACATGGCAGTGTAACATTAATTTTTAACAATTCTATATGAATCAATATTAATGACATATGTTGCATACTGCCAAAATTTACATAACATACCAAATCATATCATGACATAACATAACGTACAACACAACATACATGCATCAGACAATTTCAAACAATTATTTCATCACAGGCATTTAAATCACATTCATTTATAATAATAAATAAATACGGTAAAAGTTTTGAGTGAGAAAAGAGTTCTCACCTTGGTTTGTACTTTGTCGGTGTTTAAATATTCGGGCCTAATTTTGATCCAAAAATCAACTTGCTCCAAATTTGGCAAAATTAGTGTCTATGCAAAGGTCTTGACTCACTGATCGCAGCAAACCCAGTTTTGCACGATTTCGAGTTCGTTACAACAAGTTATGAATTTTTGAAGTTTGAACGAATTAAATAATTAATTAAAATTACCGAAAATACCCAAAAATTCAACTTCCTCCAAATTGGACGAATTTAGTGTCCACGCGAAGCTCTCGTCGCCACGATCGCAGCGGATCTAAAATCATCAAATTTGGACTTCATATGTAAGAGTTATTGCGTTAGAAACATTGAATATATTAATTTACATTTTACCCCTTTTCTTTCCGGTCAAACCACCGCTCGCCACCTTTGACCGCTGTTTCCGGCTGCCACACTCACCCGATCGCCACGCCACTTTGCCAGCACCTCCACCTGACCCCGACACCGCTTCGCCGGGAGCCCCGCCGTCCGCCGCCGCTCCGATCGCCAGGACCGGCCAGAAAAGCGAAATTCCGTTCGTGGGTCCCACAGGCCACCTCGATGATCCGAACGACCCCAATTTTTTACAGCATCTAGATCTCATGTAGACGAAGAACTTTCCTGTTGGTGACTTCGCCTGATTCTTCTCCGATCGACGGGAAAAAAATCATTTTCGTTTGCTGTTCAGATTTTGCTGTTTTCATAGATTTCGATTTCCGTGCCAATTCCTTCGACTTCAGACGAAACGCTGTGAAGCAGATTTGTTCTTATGACTCCTGTCTACATTTTCTCCAGCTGGGCAATCATCCAATTCTCGACGGTTTGGCCGGAATTCATCAAAATCCGAAACTGACTTTTTGCAATTAAACTCAGATCCCTGCGAATCCGTGCGTCGATAGGTCTTGAGTTTTTCGTGGTAGGAAGAGGATATAGATATCTTCAAAACCCAGAAAGGGTTTGGTCTAATTTTGTTCTGATTTGGAGTTACAAATTGTTTAGTTTTAAGGTCTTTTGTGCAAAGAATATTTTTAGAGTGGAGGCCATGGAATATGAAGAAAATGAAGATGGAGGAGGCTATGTTATGTTTAGGGTTCAGCTAATGGCTGTTAAAAGATAATATATAGGTTGGTTATAAACTCAATTAGGCCTAATTACCCTTATGTACATACATTAATACATTTTTTTCCGCTTTTCGTAGTTTAAAAATTCGTGTTAACACCTACAAATTCCATTTTAATTGAAAATTGAAACATAAATATTTCTTGACATTACGGATTTAAAGAAACTAGTTTCTTTATTTTCCGAGTCCGTATGAATTTTTAAAGTCTGAAAATTGACCGTTTTCACTGAAAAAAATCAATTATAATTACATATTAATTCTGAAAATTCCAAAAATCATTTCCAGCTTTGTTTTGACGATACAAACCCAACATAATTAATTTCTTTGAATTTGGAGACCGTTTGCAAAATTTCACTTTCCAAGGCATATATATATTATATTAAAAATATATATTTAAATAAATAAATTTCGAATATTGAAATATATCAGTGTTTATACTTTTTCAATGCAGAAACATCATTTTGAACTGAATGGAGGTGGTTTCGAGTCCAAATTCATTCGTATGTAAAAAGTAGCGTTTTGGGTCCTATATATTATATATAAATTCCACAGCGTTTTTCTGAGATTCAGAATTGGACATAACTTTTGATTCCCACTATGAAATTTCAATTTTTTGGATTCGTTGGAAAGATATTTTTAAATATATTCTAATATTTTTGGTTTCGCTAAAATCCGATTTATTTTGCATCCTGTACACTCAGCCAAAGTTTAAAATTCAAATTTTAAAACTGCCGCGCTATTTCCATCTCCTTTTATAATTTAAATAAAATTTATTCGTTTTAACTTCGATTAAAATAAATTTATAGTCGTTATTATATAAAATAAATTATTTTAAATATTAAAAACCCATTAAAATAATTAAAATAAAAATTTTAAATTCGACCCAAAATTCCGGGTTGTTACAATATATTCTTCTCTATAACAAAATGTAAGTAGTATATAATATATAATACTTTCTCCCCTTTTTTCATCTATTAAAACGAATATATAACATGATAAAGCAGTAATTGAACCTAGTAGAGAAATCATACAAACTGATATTTCTACAAGTATGTATATGAAATAGTTCCTAGCTCCCTTCGAAGCTTAATAAATGTATTTTCCAATAATGGTTTAGTAAAGATATCTGCAATCTGATTTTATGAATTTACAAGTTCTAAATTTATAATCTGTTTTTCAATATTATCTCTTAAGAAATGATGTACTATATCAATATGTATAATTCTATAATGATTTACCGGATTTTTGGATAAGTTTATCGCACTATTATCGCAATAAATACTTGAATTACTTAAGTTGATATCGAAATCTTTAAGTGTTTGTTGTATGTATATTACTTGAGCACAAGCCAATGCAGCTGATATATATTCAGCTTCACTTGTTGATAGTGAAACATAATTTTGTTTATTACTAAGCCAGGATATTGATGATTTGCCAATGAAATGACAAGTGCCACTTGTACTTTTGCGATCCGTTCGTGATCCTCCAAAATCAGCGTCACTGTATGATACTAATTCAAAGGAACAATAATCCTTCGGATAGAAAAGTCTAAAAACTTTAGTGTTGCTAAGATAACACAATATACATTTTAATGCTCGTAAATGCGATTCTTCTATTTTATTGGTTCTTTTATTATAAATACGATAAACTTTGTTTCGTTCAGAATATCCTAGAAAAATACCTTCATAGGATTTTGAATCGAATTTTCCAAGATTATCTTTAGTTTTTAAAATAAAACATTTTGAATCAAAAACCTTAAAATATGAAATATTTGGTTTTCATCCATTAAAAAGCTCATATGGAGTATTTTTTGTAAGTGGTCGAATAGGAAACACAATTCTAAACATAACATGCTGTTGCAACTGCTTCTGCCCAGAAATGTTTTGGTAACGAGATTCAATTCAACAATGTTCTAGTGCATTCTTGTAATGTTCGTTTTTTCGTTCTACAACTCCATTTTGTTGTGGAGTTAGGAAATGAAAAATTGTGAAAAAATCCTTTCTTTTTACAGTTTAAATCGAACTTTTCATTTTCAAATTCTCTTCCATAATCACTTCTTATATTTTTAATTTTTTTTAAACCTGTTAAATTTTGAATTTGTTTTACAAATAATTTAAAATTATCAAAAATATCACTTTTATTTCTCAAAAATATCGTTCAAGTGTATCTTGAAAACTCATCAACTATTACAAACACATATCTACTATGATTTATATATTGTATTTGAGTTGGTCCAAATGAATCCATATGTAATAGTTCAAGTGGTTGTAATGTTGAGATAACCTTTTTAGATTTAAAAAAAGATTTTGTTAATTTTCCAAACTGACATGCATCACACAAATTTTCTAGTTTAAATTTCATCTTGGTTAAACCTCTTACAGGTTCATTTTTAGAAATCTTATTTATGGTTTCAAAATCAATATGAAAAAATCTTTTGTGTCATAACCAAGGATCATTGTCTTCGGCTAGTAAACACATACTTGGATTATTTTTAGCTGTCATATTCAAGATACAAATATTTTTATCTCTGTTTCCTACGAAAATAAGATTTTGATTTGAATCAAGTATACTACATTTATTTTTAGAAAATGACATTTTAAAACCTTTATAACATAGTTGACTAATGCTCAATAAATTAAGTTTTAAGTTTTTAACTAGTAACACATCGGAAATATGAGGTAAATTAGATATATCGTAATTGCTCACATCGCCTTTGTCGATGATATATCCTTTGGAATTATCTCCAAATGTGATAGTTCCTCCTTTAGAGTAGATAATATTTGTCAGCATTTCCTTGTCTCCTGTCACATGTTTTAATCAACCACTGTCGAGTATTCATTTTCCTTTATTTTTGAGTGGGACCTCAGTTTCCTTTGCCATAAAGCACACATTTGCTTGTTCGTTATCGCTTTCACTATCGCTTTCAAATGATGAAGAATCTGAATCATCACAAGTCACTGAGAAAGCTCGCCTCTTAGATTTCTCATTTTTGTTGCGACTTTTCTTTAATTCTGGACAATTTACTTGATAATGCCCCATTTTGTGGCAATTGTAGCATTCAACTAAGGATGAATCTGCCTTATTACTTTCTTTTGTAAAGTTTTTCTTTACATCTTTCTTGTTAACCTTTTTATATTTCTAAAATTTTCTGAAACTTTTGGCAATGAAATCTATGTCCTCTTCGTCTGAATCTAATTCATCTTCTTCTGCATGGAAAACTAGATTCTTTTTATCTTGATTATGAACCTTTTTAGCCTGCAAATTCACTTCATATGACATTAGATTTCCTATCAATTCTTCGGGTTTCATGGTTGAGAGATCATTAGCTTCTTCGATAGCCAAAACCTTTATTTCCCATTCATATGTCAAAGAATTTAGGATTTTCGGTACTATATCAAAATCAGTATATTTTTCACATAAGCCTAATAATGAATGATAAATATTTTGAAATCGTGAGTACATATCATTGATAGATTCATTTTCATTCATTTAAAAATTCTGAAACTGATTTTTGAGCAAGGATATCTTGCTTTCTTTAACCTTGCTAGTTCCTTCGTGTGTGACTTTGAGTGATCGCCAAATTTCATATGTAGTATTGCACATACAAATCCGGTTAAACTCATTTCTATCCAAGGCACAGTGTAACATATTTATGGCTTTAGCATTAGCGGTAACTTCTGCTTTTTCATTAGTTGACCATTCAGTATAATTTGTAGTAGGTTGTGTATATTCTTTTTGAGTGATATTCCAAGCATCAAAACCATTAGCTTGCATATATATTCTCATGCGCGTAGCCCAATAACTATAGTTCAAGCTATTGAAAAAGGGAGGTTGTGCAGTAGATTGACCTTATGTGAATCCTATGTTAGTGCTAGTGCTATTTTCCATATTAAATGAATATCAAATAGCGGTTGTAAGGTTAAATGATATCCTGCTCTGGTACTAACTGAAAAGTCAAGTCGTCAAGTGACTTAGAGTAGGATCGACTTATATGGAATATGCGGAAGTGTATATGATAATCTAGCTTGTCTTATACAATAGTTATGCAAGTAAATATTAACTAATATAAGATATCACAAATAAGTAATGCAATAAATAAGAATGACACCAGGAATTTTTATACTGGTTCATAGCACCGTCCTACATCAAGTCTCAGATTCCTTCTGAAATTCAACTATCAACACCCTCTCTTCACCCGGAGGAACAGGTTCACAATGCACCCGAGCAATCAAACGAGATTTTCTCTGCCTGAGAAACCGAACATGACTTTCACCAATAAAACAAGAGTTTTACTTTGATTGTGTTCTTGAATAACACTGAATAGCCAACGGTTTGAGTACACCCTTCTATAATCTTATCCTCAAGTATATAACATGTGTGTGAAAATTTCAAGGAAGTATATTGCTTACGAATCAAGAGATATAAAATATATTCAAAGATTCAAAAGCAATTTGAATGTTTGAGTAAGCTTTTAGAATGCAAGGGAGTATAGAGTTTAAGATTAAAAAATATATGAAGATTCAGTGATTTGTAAATCATATTTGTGATTCATATATAATGGCTAAAGAGTAGTCAAATTTCGCGAAGAGTTCTAGCAAAGAGAAGCGACCATTTCTATCAGAAATGAAGAGGAATCTCTTCATGAAAGATGGTGACTTTTCAGAAATATGGTTGTTACTCTCGGGTCAGTCAACTAGTATAAAAATCACCTGTCAACTGGTAGAAACTATAAAATATATATATAATGATAGAAAATAGCCATTACTGGGCATTTTTCCCTTTACCAGTCGACTCGTAGGAAATGGACCAGTCGACTTGTCTAGAGGAAAAATCCGTGTAATGGTCGTCTCATGCCATTTTCGTGTGTATATATATATATATATGTTTATGTGTTTTGTGTATTTATGTTATAATAAATGAGGATAGATTTTAATAATAATCTAACTCACTAAACATACGCGCGCACACACACACACACACACACACACATATATATATATATATAAACTAACTCTTCAATCGATCTTCATTTCTTTGTTGTCATGAATAAAAAATCTCATGAATCAACAATATTATGAAGTCAGGCTAAATTTTTATTGACACATAATTTCGAGAACCTTTGATTTAATATAAATATGTTTTGACATGGAAATTTTCGAAACTTAATTAGATCAAGGTTAATTTGAAAACTATCAATTTGGAAGGTAATTGAAATGAATGAAAATCTTATACAATGAAATTTATATAAAAATGATACGTTTGATAAATATGATCTGGAAGAAAAATCTTATGTAAATGGGTATTTATATAAGTGTGATATATGCCGAATATGAAATGAAGAACTATGTGTATAGTATCATATGTTGTCAAACCGAAGATATAGGAAGTATCTTCCATCGAAAATTGCGATCATATTCGATAGGATTGCATTAGAACTCCACGGGAGTGTCCATCGAAACCTGCAGCTGCGTTGGAGCTTCAATGTTTGGACCTTCCATCGAAATCGGAATTCACTCGATGGGATCATGTTTGATATATTATAGTGATTGATCTGTTATAGTGTAATTCGAGGGGCGTGATACATATAGTTACAAGTGATTCCACTAGAATTATAGCGCAACCGCCGAGTAATTGCAATCTGTAATCCATAGCGAAATTCAAGGGGCGCGATGCCTGCAGTACAAGTGACTCCACTGGGATAGAGGCACAACCGCCGCGTAACAGTGACATATGGCAAAAACCATGGCGAAATTCAAGGGATGTGATATATATAGTTACAAGTGATTCCACTGGGATAGTGGCATAACCACTACAAAACTACGATCCATGGGGGAATGTACTTTCCTTATCTATTTTTAAAAGTTTTTAAGTTTTTCACTAGGAGTTGAAACAACTATATTAAGTACTTGGAGATTTTAGTCATGCGTCTACCCAATGGATGCCTAAATTTTGTAAAAACGATAATAAACCTGTTAAACTTCGAGTTACAAAGCATTTTCAACTTTAAATAATAAATCAATAACATGAAATTAAAATTTACATTACTTCAACATAATAAACTAAGAAAGAGATTTTAACTGTATTTCAAGTTCACAACTTTGAAATAAAACAATGTACTGTTTCCGTATTTCTTTCTTTTCATAAATTATTTTCAACACTAGAATTGCAAGTTCAAAATTTAATACTTATTAAATAAATATTTTTTTATAAAAAGAAGAGTTTGACATTTAAATAAAATTTTCGAAAGTTGATAAATAAGTTTGATAGCAATGAGCATTGTAAAATTAATACAACCAAAGTACAGGAATGATGTGATTCACAAATGAATTCGACATTTATAAGCTTGAAACCATCTTAAAAGTGCTAAATGAAGTTAAAAGAAGTTGAAATAAAATAAACATAAAAATTCAAAATGAATATCGATTTTGCAATATAAAGAGATTCAAGTTCGATGAATAAAAATTTATTAGGCTATTAAAGAAATGCATGCTGATAACTAAATCAACTGCAAGTGAATTGAATTAATTGACAAGTAAATGAATTATTTGAAAATCTACTTAACGTAAGAAAATTTAATGTGAATAACATAAATGAAAAGTATATGGAATAATAAGAATAACGTTAGCTTTTATATGAATTTAAATGTAAAAAAAAGCTTTTGTGAATAAATTGTGTTGCGTGTACATGAAAGTTGGCATACCATGCTCTCTTATATCTTGTTTATGCTTTGAAAATTTAATTTTATTATATATGTATTATTCTCATACATTTGTTAAGTGTTTTAGAAGGAAGCCATGGTGTGCGCTTCACATGAGAGCTCGCTTTTGCGCTAAATCGAAAAAACTAAAGCGAGCATGCTTATGAATGCTAAATAAGGTACGCATCTCGAATTAAATACCATACTTGGGTTTATATGTGTTGTTTTCCCCTGGTTTAGGATGCCTTATCGTGTGTATGAGATGTGTGTGTGTGTGTGTGTAATTATAATATAACAACGGAAAAAATGAATGAAAACATGGCGGCAAGTGCGAATAACTTCCTACCCACGTTCTCCCAACAACCGCCAGATCCTCAGGCCTCACTAGCGACTTCGACCACCACAATTTTCCCTCTGCTTCCATCTCGATCAAAACCAGTTCCTCCCTCACGATCACTGAAATTTGTTCAACCACAACCAGAGTATGTGTTCCTCCCCAAAACTATCATTAAAAAATCCAAAGAAATTTGGATTAACACCATTGTTTTACATCCGATCGATTGCCATCTTTCATTTCCAAAACTGAATGATTATATTGCTCGCATGTGGAAACCGTCTAGTAGTTTTCGTATTCATCTGGCTCTTAAGTTCGCAGTTCAGTTTGATAACAGAGAAGATTTTGCAAGAATTTGGGAAAGTACCACTTACTCCTATTTTGGCATATTATTGTTGATAGAAGAATGGGTTCCATAATATGATTATTCAAAATTTCAGCAACTGAAGTTCAGATTTGGATCCGCCTTCATAATTTACGTATGGAGATGTGGTCTCCAGAAGCTTTGTAGATGATCTCTAGTTTCATTGGTATACCTCTTCGAATTGATGATAACACTGCAGATAGAAAGTTCACAAAGTATGGACGAGTTTAAATTGCTATTAACTTGCATACAGATCTTAAAACAACCATACCGGTTCTTCTTCCCAATAGCATAAAGCATGAAGTTTCAGTGGAATATTAATACGTGCCTTATAAATGTGACAAATGCAATACATTTGGACACAAGACTTCAGTTGATGATGTTTCTATAGTTCCAAAATGGGTTAAGAAGTTTAGTGATCAACCTTCAACCTCTGTTTTCAATTTGAATGCCAAGGATTCCAGTGTTTCCCAACCTGTTGATTTATCTTTCCTCGACAAAGATTTACCAGATTTTCTTCTGTAAGATGAGATTCAACATGTGGCAGAAGTCATTCAAGTTACGGCTACTCCTGAGGATACTTCTAATTTCTAGGGGATGGTTTCCAAAAATTCCTCCTACCTGGATGTAGCAAAGAAAAATGTCAGTGCACCAACTCCTCCTAAAAGGGTCCTGAGGTGTTCTTCCTCCTCAAAATGATATTTTTTACGTGGAACGTCAAGGGAATGAACATATCAGTTCGTATGACTGATGTGTTTACTCTTCTGACACAGTTTAAACAAATAGTGGTTGGTTTTCTCTAGTAACTTGAATGTATTTCATAGGAAGTCATTTCCTAATTGTAATTATATTACTAATGACTCTGTCGAGTGCACAGGGCGTATCTTACTTCTTTGGGACATATCAGTATGGTCTATGCAACTGTTGTCTACATCTACTCAGCATATTACCACTTCAGCAAATAATTCAAGAGGGCTTACACTCATTTTCATAGTCATTTACGGTAGTAATATATTTGCAGACAGACAATTGCTATGGGATAGTCTCATTTCTCGAGCAAACAATATTGATGATGCATGGCTGTTGATGGGGGATTTCAACAACGCGCTTTCACCTAAAGACAAACAGGTTGTGGTCTTCCCATACCTTTTCAGCATATAAGATGTTTTCAAAACTGCTTAAAGCTATCTGGTTTACTAGAAGTAAAACCCATTGGTTTTTCGTTTAAATGGAGGAGAAGATGGTTAGCCACTTACATTGATAGGATATTGGCTAACAATTTGTTTATTCATAATTTTTAAATTTAAAAGCTCTCTCACTGTCGTAGCTAACAAGTGATAATCCCCACTGTTAAGCAAAAGGGTTATCCTTTTAAATACTGGAATGACCGACATTTGGTAGAAGGCTATGATTACTGCATATCTAGGGGTCTTTCTACAGTTTTATGGGGATTCCCCAGTTATCTTTTCCTACACGAGTTGATTTCATGCAAGCAAGAATTGAAAAAATGGCATAAACTGGGGAAGAAGCAAGACGATCATTTGCATGAAATGGAGATTTAACTCAAAGCTTTAGAGATTGCTGTTGACAATGATCCTACTAATATTTGTTTTGTATGATGATATGCTTACTGTCAAAAATCAATATCAAATTCAACAAGCCACTCAGCTTTCGGGTTTAAAGCAAAAGGCAAAAGTCTCTTGGCTTCAGCAAGGAACATAAACTCAAAAATTTTCCACTCAAAAATGACATCCAGAAAATTTGGTAATAATATCAGATCTTTTATAAGGCTACATGGCCAGTTTTGTACATAGATTTAGACATTGAAGTGGAAGCTTTAGACTACTACACTACATTGTTTGATGGAAATGTTCATACACACTTTCTCACTTTCATAGCTTATATACGATTAACAGAGAAGGTCAGTTGTACTTACTTCAAGATATTTCCTTGCAAGAAATAAAAAAGCAGTATTCTCCATTCATGATGATTCAAACCCCGCTCCTGATGGCTTGAATTATGAATTCTATAAATTACATTGGGAGGCTATCAAATGTGATTTATTAATGGCCATAAATGATATTTTCAACTCTGCTAAGCTTCCACACGGGTGTAATCACACTTTCATTATTCTTATCCCCAAAAATGACATGCCCACAAACATTACTCACTAAAGACCAATAGCTTGTTGCAATGTATATTATAAAATTTTCTCCAAGATCATGTGCAACAGAATTAAACCATTTTTAACTCATCTAATTTCTGAAAGTCAGTGTGCGTTTATTCCTGGAAGAAGTGTTGGTAATAATATTCTTTTAGCCCATGAATTGCCAAGGGACTTCAAGAAACAGGGAGTCTCTAAATTTTGTGCTAAAGTGGACCTTCAAAAGGCTTACAATATGGTCAATAGAAACTAATATGCTATCTTATGACTTGTATGGAATTTCCACTGCACCTTGTAAATATTATTTACGAATGTATTTCTACTCCCAGTTTCTCTATTCTATTTCAGGGGATACCAAAGGGTTTCATATCTTCCAATCATGGAATTCGACAAGGGGATCCCTTATCCCCTTACCTATTCATGGTCACTATGCAATATTTTTTATTCATGATGGAAGAGGCTTTCTAAAAAAAACCTATATCAACCAGTCTTCGGGTTTGGTCCAATTATTACTCACCTACTTTACGTGGATGATCTAATGGTGTTTGGAAAATCATCTATTTTAAATGCTTCTACGTTAAGATCAATTTTCCATAATCTGAGTTTATATGTAGGTCTCAATGTCAATGATTCTATATCCAAGATTTTTTTAGTTCTTGCAACCGTAATACTCAAGAGATCCTATGATGTCGGTTAGCTGCCTATTAAATATCTTGGAGTGCCACTTTCATCAAATTATTTACACTACTCTGAGTGTGATGCATTGATACATAGAGTTCAAAGTAAGATAGAGGTATGGCAATCTAAATTATTAATCTTAGCTGGTCGAGCTAAAATTGTACATTCGGTGATTACCCCCATTATTCTTTAAAGGTTATTCGTGTATCAAATACCCGAGTTCACTTTGGACAAATTGCAATCTATATGTGCAGATTTTTTTTGGGGGTGAATCTAATCATAAAGTGGCATGGCAACAACTGTGCAGACATAAAATCGAAGGGGGGGGGGGGGTCAGCTGCATGCATTAAACTGCTATGGAATTATTTTTCTAAGCATAACTTATGGAGTAGATGGATGCAAAGATGTTACTACCATAATAAGCATTTTTGGAATATGCATATTGATAACAGTGCATCTTCGACCTGGAAATATGTGCTATGTTTGCATACAAACTCTTCTCAATTACTCAATAAAGTAATTGTAAATGACAGATTTACCTCTTTGTGGTTTGATCCTTAGGTGAACTGCAAGTGCCTTGTCGATCTTCTTGGCATACATAGATATCAGGCTATCGGTCACCCTAATGAAATTGTCAATTTGGTTATTCAGGACAATTCAATCAAACCTTCACTTCATCCTGCTACCAGAGAGATATCATCGGAACTGCAGCATGTTTCTGTCTTCCTGAAAAAGCATAAAGATTTTTATCAATGGCGTGATGGTTCCAATTTTTCTTTCCATGAAGCATGGCACACGGTGCGAAATAGAGGTATCACTAAGCCCATTTTTAATGTTATATGGCATTTAAAGAATAGCAAGAGGATGACATTCATCTCATGTCTCGCGTCTTTGGACAGACTCGGTACGAAGAGCATACTGCGTCACTTTGTCATAGTCCCAAACACATTATGTAATAAACAAGAAGAAACAACACATCATTTATTATTTTCCTATGATTATTCTTTGTTCATCTGGGCATCTTTGAAGCGTCGATTATTCCTTCAACCCTCTATTATACCTACAACCGACGACGAGGCAAACCTCCTTTTAACGTCGTTCTTCCATAAAGATCAAATCAGAGATGTTGTGTTTGGAGCTCTATCAACAAATGTTTATTTCATTTGGCATGAAAGAAATTCTTGTATATTTTCCAATAAATCAATTTCCAGTTCCACAAAGCTTGCTTAGATTGAAAGAGAGATTTATTTTCTAGTTCGAGATAATGGCAGCCGATCCACTAGAACGGATTTTAACGTAATGTTTCTTCGGCAATGGGCGGTTGATCTCAATGAAACTGGCTAGCGGGAAGATGTTTTGAAGAGAGTTAGAGTTTGGGCCATGGGCCTAGTTGGATTTATTTGATATGTGTATTTATTTCTTATTTATTAATCTCGGTCTTGTATAATCACTCTATGTACTGTTAATATGTGGAACTTATATGTACTCTTTTCCCTTATAAAGTACCAAGTAGGGGGTTATAAGGTTTTGACGAGGCATATAAGGAAAACATATGATTGGTACTTAATAAAAGTGTATCGATTTTCAAATATATATACATATATATATACACACACACACACATACACACACACAGATATATATATATATATATATAAATTTCAATCGACCGGCGCAAAGTGGACGCTGCCAAAATTTTCCGTAATTTCAGATGTTAGAAAATTTTTAAGCCTTTAAAATTTCTATAACATATATAATTTTTTTGAGTAGAAAAGCTACGTAAAAGTTTTTTAAGCAAAGTTTATGTTTCAAATTTATATTTAAGTACAATTTTGTATGTTATTCCTTTTCGAAGACGAAAAGTTTTAATTGGGGAAGAGTATAACGAATCGCAAAATTCAAAAAGTAATTAATATGGTTAACTGAAATTTAATGTAGAAATGTGAATTTGTGATTTATTATTTATAAAAACTGATTAAATAATCTCAATTAACTCCTTTTAGATTAACACCGATTATAAATCTATTTGTAAATTTATAGACGATTATAAATAGTTGGATTTGAATCAATGAGTGAATCATATAATAAAATAATATTTTAATATGGAAATTATCATTTTGCAAACAATCTCTAAATTTAACAAAATCAGGTCATCGGATCCAGAACATCGAATTATTGTAGAACTTCAAGTTTTGTGATGATTGGACAATCTGGGAAATCATACGAGCTCGAAACGCTCGATGAAAACTTAATTGAGTTAATTATTAAACAACCTAGCCTAAATAACCTCATTTCAAACTTAACTCTCACTCTATACTCTTTAAATTCTTCACAGCTTAAGAAAAAGATATATATAAAAATAAATCTAACACGTGTTCGTAAATTTGAGAAGTATAAAACACATCTTTCCCTTTTAATCTCATTTTCTTCTTGCTTCCCTTTTATTCCCTTGTCTTTCCTTCCATTATTTTTCAAATCTCAAAATATTAAAAAAAACGACTCTCCAATGAAAAATAAGCAAAGTCCTTGCTTGGGGACCATATTTTCATACTTAGCAAGCAAAGTCCTTAAAGTTCGCAATTCCAATTCCAAATTTCATACTTTGCAAGCAAAGACCTTACGAATGAAGTAATTTTAATAAAGTTCTAAAAGGTTTATAGTTTTTAATAAATTCAAAGGAAAATATAACGGTTCATCGCCGAATAAAGAGCACACCTAGGGGTTAAGGCCAAATCCATTCCATGGGTAGGTCGACTTAGCGTTTTTCGGTTTAAAATTTACTAAGTCTTGATAAGTATGAAGTGGATGTTTGTTGTCGGGCAAAGGTCATGCCTAAAGTCTCACTGGTCCCCGTACATGGGTAGGTCGACTTAGCTATCCTAAGACAAATAAACTGATGTGAGAGCAGGAGATTAAATGATTTCTTGTCCGTAAAGAGCATGCCTAAGGATTAAGGCCTAATTCCGTACATGGATATGCAGACTTAGCCCTCCAAAATCCTAAGCCAGATAACCAGATGTAAGAGCAGGAGACTGGACGATTTCTTGTCCGCAAAGATCATGCCTAGGGATTAAGGCCTACTCCCATACATGGATAAGTGGACTTAGCCCTCCGAAATCCTAAGCCAAATAAGCAGATGTGAAAGTAAGAGATTGGATTGTTTCTTGCCCGCGAAGAGCATGCCTAGGGATTAAAACCTAATCTCGTACATGGGTAAGTAGAATTAGCCCACCGAAATCCTAAGCCAGAGAGCAGCAGATTGGATGGTTTCTCGTCCGCAAGACCTTATCCCGTACAAAGGTAGGCGGACATATCCCTTTAAAATCCTAAAAAAAACAGATGTGAGAGCAAAAGATTGGACAGTTTTTCATTTGCAAAGACCATGTCTAGGGATTAAGACCTAATCTGGTACATGAGTAGGTGGACTTAGCCCTCCAAAATCCTAAGTCGGATAACTACAGATACAAAATCAAGAAGGCTGGAGACCATACAACCAAAGGCTAAAAGCCAAAGGTATAGTGACTAAATAACCAAAATACATAAGTTAGAAATCCATATAACTATATCCAGAAACCACATAGCCGTAAGTCCAGAGAAATCGAGAAACCCACATCAATCGATGACCAATCCATCCGAGCCACGTCCACGCGCATTTCTATTCTGAGGCGAAGAAGGTAGTTGTGCCTGTCCAGGTACTACAGCCTGATTCCTAACTTATTGCACCATCTTACCACGTCTGACGCATTCCTCAACCATGTCCCGAAGATGTCTGTAATCGTTCGTGTTATGACCATCCAAGTTGTGTAACCAATAATGTCTTACCAGAATCCCTTTCCTATTGAATGGGCTCCCTCACAGGAGGCTATCCGAATGTAGCGACCGGATGAACTTCCAAGTAAATCTCCCCAGAGTACGACTAAGTTCTGTATATGAAGGAAATTTTG
The DNA here is from genome assembly GCA_030737875.1 of Allium sativum. NCBI lineage: Eukaryota > Viridiplantae > Streptophyta > Magnoliopsida > Asparagales > Amaryllidaceae > Allium > Allium sativum. The sequence goes on along the minus strand of CM060919.1, from coordinate 557,480,358 downwards.
GTTCCTTCCATAGCATATTCCGACCATTCTCGGAAGAAGATTTTCCTTTAGTAGAGCTGGACGGTCCTCCGCCCTCCCCCAAAATAACCTTGAGAACTTTCTTATTGGTTCTCGCACCCACTTCCCGCAAAAACCTATCTGTTTCAAATTAAAATTCAATAATGCACTATGGTGCATCACAATGAAGCGAGATTTTAAAATCTATCTTATCCAAAACACTAGAAGCAACAACCATAAGAACCATAGATAGGTCCGCTCAATCGACTGACACCACTGCCGCATTAAAACTTTCTAGAAACTTCCGCAAATTCTTACTAGGTCATTTCTTAATTGCTGTAGAAATCATCACGTACTTGGTTCGAGCAATGTGAACCCTGAACTGTTCAACGAACTTTCCAACTAACACACTTTATCTATTAACCGATTCATTTTCCAATTGCCTGAACCACATGGAAGTAATATTCATAAGGTAAAGTGGGAAACACTTCACAATAACACTCTCCAACGCTGAAAGCACTTCCATGTGGCGCATATGATGCATCAAGTGAACGGTAGGATCCTTCCTTCTGTCAATTGCCTCCAACACCGGTAGCTTGAAATCTGGTGGGTTATGAGAATTCCTTATATCCTGAGTAAACGGACTACGAGTAACATAATCCAAATAAAAAAGAGATGCTCCTCATCGAATATATCACTGAATCACATCAACGATTTGAATTCCACTTTAATTTCTAAGAAATCGACTCCAGTCATCTAACCCTACACTGGTGCCCCAGTGTCGAGTCCAGAATTACCAACCAGTAGAGCCCAACCAAGAATATTTGGTTCTGTTCTAGCCTCGGGTGCAACCATAGGCACAAACCTAACTTCCGAAACTGTGGGAGTTCTTGGATCCAAACCTGCATGGATCGGTGCTTGAACCACATTTGCAACATTCCCAATTCCAGTACCCAAAATTTGACCAACCAAAGTCTTTTTAAGCTATACCCCCATCGGGATTGGGGGCGCTGCCCCCAAGTCTAGCCGAAATGGTACTGATCTTGGGATTCTCAGGAATCGCCCCCGAGTCCCGAGCCAAACCTCGAGGAACACTAGATCTCGTTCCCGCGATATATCCTCGGCCTGATGACCTTCCAAAAACCCTCAATCCTAGCAATAAGAGAATTCATAGTATCATATTGTCTTCGGAAGCATTCTTCTTGTCGTTCCAAGCACGAAGTCAAATCCTCAGTCAAATATCTTTACCACAACATCCATATCCTCCCAAGTAAAGTAGATAGAGGGATTTCCAGTATAAGAAACCTACTAGATTCCTTCTATTCCTACTTCCAAACGAGCTAAAGTGATATGTTTCCTTTTTACCGTCCTTAGAATTCCGAGCAATCCAAATCCTTATTAATCCGAACTTGTGTGTTTCCCCCTTTCTTGCACGCCAAAATGTTGACGTAGGATATTGGTCGTTTCACACACCAACACCCGATGTGTATAAGTTATGCAGTAAATTCAAACATAGAGTGCATAAAAGTAAATAACGCAAGATTTATACTGGCTCGACAAGTTGTGCCTACGTCCACTCTAAGATGGCTTGTGTACTATGTTATAAAGTCACAATCCTTCTCCACTTCTAATATTTACAAGGTTCTGAATAGAGAATAACAAAGTCCTTGATAATTTCGTACCAAGTCCAAATGTCTAAGAGAAAAGCATCAAAACGCTTCTATGTCCAAGAGGGCCCAAGTGGATGAAGCTATATCTAAAAGAAAGTTCAGAATAAAGCCATGCCAAAATGTGTTCAAGAGTCTAATCTAAATGCCAAGAGGAAGTTCATAAGTCCAAAGAAGTTTCCCAAGCCTAAGAAGCCATGGAGAAGCCATTAAAAAGCTCCAAAACCAAGAATCTCGAGTGTAGCAGCAAATGGGTAAAAGATCCTGAAAACAACCAAGTAGTTGGGTATTTATAGGTACAGGGATACAAAATTTGCATCCCCAATTTTTCGTATCTCGGTATCGATACCAAAGTCAGGACTTAACCAGATTCCTGCTTTGTTTTAAAACACTCAAATTCATGACAAACCACTTCGTCTTCTTGTATCGGAATATGAAATTTCCCACCCCGATCCTGAGAATCCTTTGGCTTTTGCACTAAACCAAGAACCATCATTGGCAGGGCTGTCAGCGAATGCTTTGGGATATGGATAGCTCCTTATCTGTATCCGTATTCGCTTAATTTTAAAATATCAGATATCTGTGTCCACTTAATTTTCGGATATGGTCGGATATTGGATATTTATCCTCTCTGTTAGTAATTAACAAATTTAAGAGTATAAACAAAAAAGTTTATATTGACATAAAATAATTTTTATGCTAATATTTATAATAACCCAGGAAATAAAGAAATGTGATGACAAAACATTGTTATATACTAATATCCATAAACATATCCAAAAATATTCCAAAATTAAACACTAAAACTACCATTTTTCACTAAAAATGAACAAAAATGTTTATCACAGTAACATCCAACAGTTTCAAAATAATTATAAACTCTTCAAGATTTATATATATTACATCAATTAGTTGGACGAATATTTTTCGGATACGGATACCATTATAACCATATCTGTATCCGAAAAGCTTTTTGGATATTGGATACCCATATCCGCTTTTCGAATAATGCAAAATAATAGATATTTTCATATTTTCGAATACGGATTCGGATGCATATCAGATTTTTCGGGTATTCATTGACAGTTCTAATCATCGGGGATACGAAAAATGAGCACCGATCCATGATGCTTTAAAGAAATCCGAACTAGCTCCTTTCATCACCAATTTGTAACCCATGATATTTTTTCCGAAAGATGAAATGTTGTAGTCATTACGGGGTATGAAATCGTGATGCACCAAGAATACCGATCTTGGGATCGGTAATGCCAATACCGATACCATGATACTTAGCTAAATTTTCCATCTTCTGAAATTCATGAGTTGCACCGATCCAGACATGTTTTCTGGAGTTGTACCTATCTCTAAACACACCCAAATTCCTAAGTTTCTGAAAACTTCGCGGCTTTGTCCAAGTCACTCCATACTTTCCAAAGTCCATACTCGAGTCCCGAGCACTCTAATAGCCAAAATTCGACATGTGACTACCTTACGAAAAAGGCAGTCAACAAAAATCAACTTGAATAAAATAATAATTAATCCACTCAAACCCTTATCTCTCCTTATCCATTATCAATTACTATTCACCATCTTCCCCTTTATTGTTTCATTCGTGAGAATGTTTCCCTCCTGCTATGCTTCTAAAGTCCATCTCCCCTAGAATATTTGGCAACAAATTTCAAGATAGAGATTATTGGAATCGTGATACAAATACCCATATGCTCATGCCATTTTTGAGACATGTTATCAGGGTTTGAGGTTCTTGAATGCTTCAAACCTGAATTAGGATTTGACTTGGTGATGGCACGAAGCTGTTCAGATGGAAACCGAGTATGCGACGGAGTTCTCCTCGACAAGAAGTACCTCCCTACACCCTCCATTCACAGTTCAATCCTTTATGGCAACTCGCTATGATTGAGGGTAGCATATTAGGACCATGATCGCAATTTAATACAAGCGCCCAGACTTCACACTAATGATATCATGGAAAATAGGGCTAGAAAATGGATGTTTTGACGCAAATATTTTTTTCCGTTGAGGATTCGAAAAGAAATCGATGTTCAACGGATTCAAAATTTAGGGTTTTTGTGTCTGGGAGGGGGTGCAAATGTACAGTTGTTATGTGAGTGGAAAGAAGGTAATTAGGGATTTAAATTTGTGGTTAGTAGGCAATTAATTATTTAAGTTAATTGTTGACCGTTCATTTAATCTCAAAACTTATATCATGTATAACTTTTGCGTGCAAGGTCAGGTTTAGACACTGTTTCTTGGATTGGACTTGTAATGGAGAGAACTGCATTTTAGAGCTGATTTGGTTGAGGTAAGTGATATTATCTCTCATTGAACTGTATTTGTCGATATAGGGTAAATTTGAAGTTTTGAACTGATTGTTAATTATAAAACGCAATATTTAGGAGAGTTGAACCTAGAAATAATTAATAAAAATATTAATAAGTGATTTAGATGGTTTTAACCATTATTATCATATTTTACTAGTAGTGCCCTATTGTGCGTGCTTTTTACCTATTTATGCGTTATTGCGCACCGTTTAGACTATATCGCTAGATTTAGGTTAATTAGACATTTATTTTACTTTGATTGCTATAGATAGGTTCTATTTCATTTATTATTGTCATTATGGATGTTTGTATGCTAGTTTAGGATTTTTTTTGACTATTTATTGCGCTGTTGAAATGTTTGCTTAGTTTAGCTTAAAACGCCGTTCGAAGGCGATTTAGTATTAGGAAAATTTTATTCATTAGAGTTTGGGGTGCTTATCGATCAAAAGCTGTAACATCCGCGTTTTTCGACCGTTCAAATCGGCAATGATCCTTAATGTCGACATAAACAGATCAAAAATATGGATAGTTATTGGGATTAAAATAAGAAAAAGAAGAAAGAAGGAAACAAATACAGAATCTCGCAGCGGAGGGACAAAATATAATAATTAAATAATAGTTTATGAAGCTGTTAAAACATACATTTGATTATATTTACATAATTTATCAGAGTAAATTAACATACAACATACCAATATATGAAGCGGAATAATAATTTTAATACGTCTGTTGAGCTCCATCTTCATCTTCATAATGGAATCTTCAAAGCAAGGGAATCTTTGCTAACTGTAACTCCGTCTGACCCGAGCTTATTGCAAAAAAAAAAGAAACACAACAAACACTCGGATCAGAACTAAATCATTCTCATATTAGTTAAATCAAATTTCATGTAATAATATGAGTGCAATAACTAATATCATATAATATAATACGCTATTATAATAATGTCTATGGTTAAATATAACATATTAAAATAGCGTAAGCGGGATTACATTTTTACCCTTACACTGTTTATAATATCATAGTCTATACAGATACCGTAAAGTCCACTGTACGTAGTGGCTATCAGAGGGCACTCCACAGGTACGGTACAAATCAAAGTCGTAGGGGGCTCGATCAGGATAATATGACAAGGCACACGAGGAATGCCCAGAGTAGGAGTATACTAGTTGCATGCCCAGACTGGTGGTAACGCATAGCCGCGACTACCGTCCACCTCGAACAACACTTCGAAATCACGGATGTGCATCAAATCAATCAAACCCGAGGGACTATAGTAATAAAGGAAGAAGTGTTGCCGATGGAGGTAGCTAACCCCACTTGGTCATGGTATAGCCCTGTTTTAGTCATTTTAATTATGATCTGAAGGCAAGGATATCCATCATCGTTCTCTTTCTTCGAATCCAGTAATCGCCTACAAATCCATCCAACACCATTTCTGGAACTCCACCGCGTACACAGTTGTTAAAGTCGTTTTCGGTATTGGCAGAGAGTATGACAATATCCGACCCCGGTCTCTTTAACAACCAATCATTTACATTTTTCACACCGGTCGGTTCTTTTATATTTCAAAGGGGTTCGTACTTCATATCAAAATATCAGTTTTTCAAAATCATTAAATATTCAAGAGAGAATATTATTCATACTAAAATCTCCATTTAAACTAGTTAAAATTTTGAAATAATTCCTACTTTAATAATTTGAATATTAAAATAGTTAACAGTATATTTAAAATAGTTTAGATATATAATTGAAATAGTTTGAAAATAAATAGTTTGTAATTAAAATAGAATTTATCAAATTTATAAAAAAAATATACTTAAAACATTAAGTAATTTATAAAATAAATAGTTAATTTTAAAATGATTTATTTTAAATAATTTATAAAATAAAATAGTAATAAAGTAAAATAGTTTATAAAGAAAAATAATTATTATTAAAATAGTTTATAAAATGATTTGAAATACCATAGTTGGAATTAGAATCGTTTCTCTAACATTTTCAATTAAACTTGAAGTCAAATTTAAAATTCAATTCAATCAACTCAATTTTCAATAATTCCATCGATTAAACTTCCAATTTACATTCATTTCAATTCGATCAAATTAATTCAACTAGTTACATTCCAAATCAGATTCTCATTTTCAATGATTTCAATTTATGGCAAATATCGAGTTCACAATCATATATAATTCAAATCAATGTTGATTCATAATAAAATTCAAAGGCGGGTGAAACCATTCAATTTCAATAAATTCGATTTACATTATATTTCACTTTTTATTTAGCTTCAATTACAATAAAAATTTATTTCCTTTTTTTTATTCAAGGTTCAAGTTCAAAGGAAATAAATTATAAAACATCACTTATATCGTCTTTAAAACAATATTTCAAAATTCATGGTTAAAACAGATTTTATTTAACCAACCGGTTTCCGTATATAATTTTCTATCCTATGGTCAAGTGATACTTAAATTTTAAATTTAGTATTTTGGGAAAGGATATATATCATTTCAATCCAAATCAGGGTCATAGGTATTTATCATTTCAACCTACGTTCTTAATTCATTTTAATGATTAATCCTGGGTTTATTCAATGATCGTAACAACTAGGGTAATGATTGGGATTAATCAACACAAACAAATCGTCGTATATAAATAAACGTGAATAACAGGTAAATTCACACAATTAACATCAATATGTCAAACATATCAAATTCAAGTCATTCATCACATCAATACATACAAACAATCAAATATCATATAAATTTACCAATTATCAGGTGTCAGGTTTTAAAACAGTAATTAAATGTCAAATTTTAACTTAACTATAAAATTTAATCTAACAGTTAAATTAAACTACATTATCAATGCAAATCAATATAAATATGCAATTTAAACTGTCAAACATCAATCTAAACAATCATATCATGACATAATATTATTTTAACTAATATTAGAATAATTTAGTTAAGCGTGAGTGGGTTAAATCACTCACCTTGGTTTCAAATGAGATTGAAATCCAAATTTTAGCTCAAAATTCAACAGTCTCGGAATCAGTCCAAATCAACGCCATCGCGAAGAGCTCATCGATACGATTCCAACGCAACTAACCGCGTGTCATTCTAAATTCGTATGAAAAAGTTATTCATGTTTCCGTGATTTGAAAATTGAATTGAAACAAAATGAACAAACTTTTACCAATTGAAATGCCACGTCACTACCTTATTCCATCTTCTTCTACCCGGCATTTCTCCCAGGTCTTGACTCTCACTTTTAGAACCCACCATGAACAAATATTCTCATAGTCGTATCTTCCTCCATTCTCAACGAAATTCAGCACCATCGGATCCCACGAACTTCTCTTCGCATAACCTTCCTCCCCGGCACCTCGAAGTTTAACTCGGCCTCACCCAAAATTTCGTGTTCCTAGGCTTAAAACGCACGGTATAGTAAAGTTTTGACGCTTTTTGTCGTTGAATCTCACCAAAATCGCACACTGGATGTCATTTCATGTCACAAACTTGAATACGGTATCCGATTCATGAATCAGTCCCTAAATTTGTTAGAAATTCGAACCCTATGTCCTTTTCTCTTCGTTGTGGAAACGTCGACCAAGGCATTTTCATGATGCACCTTGCATAACTCATATAGGATCGAAGAGAATTGAGACACGAGTTCAATAAATCTAGATTTGCATGATTTCATTAAGAAATGGATTTTTAATTAATTTATGAAGACAAGAGGAAACAAAGCCGTGACTATTTCTTTGTGACGACTTGTTTTCATTGAGATGGAAGTTACAATTTAGGAAAAAAAAATATTTATAGAAAAACAAATTTTATTTTTTTTACATGATACACATTTTGAATCCAATTCCAAAATAGGTCTTCCATCAATTCACATACATTAAAATCTCAAATTCAATTATTATTTACCAATTTCCCCTAAACATTAATTATATTAAATTAATTACTTTCATTTTTATTCAACTTTCATACGTAGCAAATCTTATCGTTTTGATTACTTAAAAATTTTCCATAGTTTAAAACGAATTCATATATAGATTTCAAAGTTAATTACTACACAAATTTTCAATATATAAGGAATTCAAAAATTAGCTAATCTATTTTATATATTATTTATTTAATATTAATTTCAAATTTCAATATAATTAATTTACCAAATACAGGTTATTATCGTATGTAGTTATTACAATTCATTGCTTAACAATTCAAGACACAGATCATTAAATTCTATATTTAACCCATTATGGTTAAAAATCACATTAACATTATACTTCAATTATAGAATTAATTCGTTTGTTTCATTGTATTAATTCAACATTCATTACAATTCCATTATTTCCTTTTGTTTGCTACATTGCCTTAAATGTCAACAACAGTCTAGCCCATTGTAAAAAGGAAGTATAAAATTTGTTCTGTCATTGAAATTTGAAATAATACAATGTGATGACAATTCAAACCACAACAATCAAAGATATCAAAATAAAAAAAACTATCTATATGTGAAAAGGCAAGTAAAAGATATATCATTAAATCATACCAAAATCAATGATCATATTCAATTGGATATACACATTAAATTAAGCAATTAAATTTTAAAAATAATCAATTTCATTTTAAGTCTTAATAACTTGCTATAAATTCCTCAATTACATTTCAAACCACTTTCTCCCAATTAAAAATTTATTTCAATTTAATTACAAAACATGTTAATTTTACTCAAATCAAAAAAATTCAAACTAACTTTGTAAATTGATATTGTTTGTATTTAATTTCAAAATTGATTATTTACCAACTCAATTGAATTTAAACTATAAATTCTTTAACCTAATTCCATCCAGTTCCTTTAAGATTTCAAATTTCAATGTAAATTAGTACAAACAAAATTATAGTTAAGTTTACGATCAACGTACCTTATTATGATTATAATAAGTTGAAATTCATTACCTAGTTCTCTTTAATTAAGTTCACACATCAAAATTTATATAATTAAATCATTAAATTTTATTTTAAAAATATACATTCAAAAGTCATATTAAGTTTAATAATCAGAATTATTGAAAAATAGGGGTTGTTACAAAAGCACACGTTGGTATATATCGATTAAATGTTCAAGGACAATAGGTTCAAGCAGATGAGATGAATTCTCGAAGGATCTTTAGAGTGCATGGATGGATTCAATGATGGAGCAACACCGGAGCTCGATGATGGATTTGAAGATGGAGTGACATTGGAGCTTTATGGGCGACCTAAAGACGGTGGATAGGCTTGGCAATGAGCTAGACTTCACGAGAATTCCAGATGCTTTCCTTTGAAGGGTATTTAACCAATTTTGGTTAAATATATGATCCGGGTAATCGTTGTCGATTACAATGAAGTAGTTGATATCGATTACCATTGTTGTTAGACAAATTGGCATGGATGATGATGCGATTTTGAGGAGCAGGATATGATTGTCTGTTCGATAGTGATTTTGACACGATGACTCTTCAGTCAGTGGCTTGGTTTGAGATGAGGATATGATACATCTATGCAATGACTTGTCATTAGACGACGATGATCCGAGGATTAGGACAATGCTTCTATGAATGGTCTTTCTTCGAGATACAGAAAAGACGACGCTAAGTCATACTAAGGTTATTGTTGGAGAGAGAGGGAGATGGGAGGCACCTGATGATATCCTAAGACATACGATGAGCGTTGAGGATAGTTCCCATATTGTGATGACTTTGGGAGTCTTATGAATAGTATGGTGATGGATTCTTCTGCTGTATAGAAAGTACGTAAAGGAATAACCAATATGCATGTTTTAGTGGTTACTCGTAAAGAGGAGGTAGCGGGTGTGATGTCCATTTGGACAAACTAAGTCCTCCTGGTTTTTGACGATGAGATACTTATGGAATTCACCCAGACCAAATGGAAGTCCTTACCAGGGGGTGTACACAATGGTACAACCAAGGTCCTAGCCGACTGAATGGCATGGATTCGAGTACCATAAAAACCGAGCGTTATCGTATATCTAACGCACTAAGTGAGTGAATGTGAGGATGATTAATGGATGTTATGGTTGTTTACTTATTTATCACCGTTTATTACTTAGGCATCTATCACACCTTATCTACTTGATATTTAACATAGTTTAGCATATATCGATTTTTGTGTGCTAACTTTGTGGATGTAGGGGTATGACGGATATGATTCTCTATATCCTATATGTTATATATATATATATATACACTATTGTGAATTTTATAGTACTTTGAGATTTGTGTATTGCTTACACCAGACTATTGTCTGACCTAAGGTTTTCTTTCCTTCTTATTATCTTGGGTTCCCATCGACGATGCTAATGAGCGGACCAAGTGACATGTATATGTATTACTTGGAGCTATGCAGGTGGATTAGCAGGAGGCGATGTTTTACATATTTATACTTGTATCCTTATTGTTTATTTCGTTGTGTAACACTATGGAGCCTTGGCAGTGTTTTGTATTTATGTTAGAGACAAATTGTCAGTTTGAGTTATTTCTCACTTGTATAAACTCTATTACTGTTTTGTATAATTTTATGAGCTTATATACTATGATTCTGTGGTTTAGATAATTATTACAGTCTCGCCTGTTTTATATCCTAGGTTTTCATTATTATATGTTATTTGATGCGCTATGAGATATATGACATATTCTGTAATTGTATTTATGTTTTGTTCTCTTCCTTCTCATCTCTTATATTTTCTTCTTTTCTTTCTCTTTTCTCTTCTTTTCTACTAGTCCTTTCTCTTGATGATCGCTTTACATCGACCAGGTGGTTGAAAAACCCAAATGTTTAATTAGGCACACCGGCAGTGTATTGTGAGTCGTCGCAACAGTACTAAAAAGAAAGTTGAACTATACATTCTTTGCATTCTTTATAGAAATAATTACGTTCTCCAGGAGCTAGCATACTTACATCATTTAGTATGATTTAAAGAAAATTTAAACCTTTAGGGTATTTCAAGTAGTATAAACACTTTCATTACTTCAAATCTATTATTTATAAAATTATCTTGTCTTAGACATTTAACATATTATTGACAACTACATGTGCTTCGATAAATTTATTATTATTTTTATGTTATATATATATATATTTCTAATTATGCATTATGGAATACAATCCACATTACTTATTTAAGAGAACTTCATGATGGCCAATCATGTTTTTGATGATTCAGGATCTATAGTCCATTTATAAATATAAACCCATCATTATTTACAATTTTATTAGTAATTATTATTTATTATTTGTTCTATATATGATTTATTGAGATCTCAACATTTATCACGTTAATTTTGGATGCTAAATAACTTTTAAGGTAATTTGACAATCATATCATGGGTCTTTTCGAACCCACCTTAAGTGCTCCTTCAAGAAAACTCACCTCCTTTATTTGGAGTCTTTATCACTTACTCCAAAAATATATGGAAGTAGCTTCTCTAACACATTTCAGATCTGGTCTATACCTTTTGATCTCTGAAGGATTTCAACTTGTACTGAGCAAGATTATTATAGGATATGACAAATGATTCAAAATTATTATTATGTTGCATCGTCATGCATGTTGATAAATATTTAATATCCAGAATAAAAATGAACTTGTATCCCTTTTATCCTCTCCCTTAATGTTGACGAACGTTGTTACATTAAATAATAATCCATTTAGATTTTCATTTTGATCCATTATCAAGTTGCTACTAGCAAATACATTATATGTATATCAAATAGAGGAGGATACTCTTTTAATGATTATCAAGAGAAATTTTCTTATTATATGAATCATTTAAATACATATATGATTTCAACTCTTTTAAAATACATGTTGATTGATTTTTAAATCAATGAATGATATATATGTATATTCTATAATATGAGCTTATATCTGCTTAATCAAACAATCTTCAGGTTGCTAGTTAAACATCCATACAATGGATGCATATGCACATTGTGACAACCCCAAACTTCCGTGGTACGAAATCAAGGATAATCATAGGAGCATAACATAATTACTACAATAACAGATCTCAGATAATAGCATAACACATAAATCATTGCAGCGGAAATGGAAATGTCATCACAACATAACTTCACATACATCAGAGTACGCAGTTACAGGATACACTTAGCAAACAGAAGTCTCAACAAAGAAAGAATTAAGTCTCAACAAAGAAAGAAATAAGTCTCAAACTCCACAAATATATCAAGGATCAATAATGTCACAAGTAGCAATAAAAAGATAAAAGGGAAAATGTCCTTCATCCTCTTCATAAGCAAGCTCCAGTCCAGAATGCATCAATACCTAAACCTGTCATTTGGCTGCCCGTGTGGAAAGAGGGCACTCGAGTTTGCAAAGTGAAACAAACTACGAGTCAGTCATGGGACTGGTATGAGAAATATTTCTTAACTAACAATATGGCAAATCACAGGGCCACCCTGCTAACGCAGAACGGGTTTACTCCATTGGGTTACTAGTGCATTTGTTTAATAAATTTTATTTCAAAAGCAACGCAATGCTTTTTAGAAAATGAAATCATTATAAGACTCAAGTCCCATCACACAATGCAACGCAAACCGGAGGATAGAGTTTTACCTTATAATGACCAAAAATGCTTGATACGCAGAAAATATTATTATTATTATTGTTATTAGTGTCTAATAAGTTTCAAAAATACTTGAAAGTAAATGTACCTATCCTAGACGACATAGCTACCATATACTATGTCGCCATACATAGGTTTATAATCAAAACCATAACGTTGTATTGGAGATTGGATTTCCATCATGAGTCAAGGCTAGGGACGATCTCCTAACCGATTCGAGTCACTCTAGCAATGTCTCAGGATTCAGACGCTGGCGAACCCTTGGATCCTGCAGGGCCGGTCCATAAATACTTTAGTGGATTGGCAATTTCTGAACACACGTTTACCAGTCCTATTGAACATATAAAATGATCACAATTGACCAATAAATCCGAGGTGCCTCATTCCATCAACCATATAAGTAAAAATGTCGGGCCTTGTAAAAACCCAAACACCACATCTAGCTAGAAAGAAACGTGTGCACTCCCTGCGTTCCCTTGTCCCGTTTCTGACTCTTACCGGGGTATGAGGCTCGTGAGGTAACGTTAAACACAAAGCTATGCCGAAATAGGCTATGCTTTGATCATCCCACAAGGCTCTTATTTTCAATAAAAACCTTGATCAATTACATCTTGGCATGTCACATTGATAATTCACGCCATGCGAGCGATAACTACCAATATATAACCTTTGAGCTCATGCGTCTCAAAGAAGGGTGTTAAGTAAGAGAATAAATTCTCCGCTACGACAGATATATATTAAATAGAAATCAATTTAATTTACATGAAATGAAATCCAATGTCAGACACACATCCATTTACAAGTCCATTCTGGGTTTGAACGAAACCGGAGTCACCTTATTCCTCGTCCCGTATGTCCAATACGGAAAAAAGGTGTAACAACCCTGAATTTTGGGGCCAATTTAAAATTTATTTTAAGTGATTTTAGTGAGTTTTTGATATTTAAAATAATTTATTTAAAATAAAAATGATTGGAAATTGATTTAAATCGAAGTTAGAATGAATAATTTAATTTTAATTATAAAAAGAGTTAGAAATAGCGCGGTAGTTTGAAAAGTCAAACTTGAACTTTGACTGACCGTACAGGATGCAAAATTTAACGGATTTTAGTGAAACCAAAAATATTAGAATCTATTTAAAAATATCTTTCTAACGAATCTGAAAAATCGAAATTTCATAACGGGAATCAAAAGTTATGCCCAGTTTAAAATCTAGAACGGTCGCTATGAAATTTATAAGGGTCAAAATGCCACTTTTTGCATATGAAGGAATTTGGACTCGAAACCACTTCCATTGAGTTCAGAATGATGTTTCTGCATGGAAAAACAGTAAACACTTATATATTTCGAGTTTCGGAAATTATTTGTTTAAAAATGTATTTTTAATATTAAATATATAGCCCTTAAAAATAGTCATTTTTCAAACGATCTCTGTTTTCGACGAAACCACTTTTGTTGGATCCGGAATGTCATTTTATTGCTAGGTTTAAATTTTTAGAATTTTTCGATTTAATATGTGAGCATGGGAAAAGAAAATGTGTTTAGACTATTTTGGTTAAATTTAAACGCCTTAAAAATAGCCATTTTTCAAAAAGTCTCAGAATTCGACGAAATAAATTTTGTTAGGACCGTATCGTCATAAGAAAGCCAAAAATAATTTTTCTGAGTTAATTTGTAGCCCCGGTAAAATTATTTGTACGGAAAAATTAGAAATAAAGGACTTAAATTTTAAAACTGAAAAACGGAGGCCAAGATGACAGTTTGGGCTAACGGGACAGGTCCAGATGAGTCTGAAACTGGGGCTAAATGGTAGGAGCGACAGTCGTTGGGGCTAAATGGTATGAGCGACAGTCGTTGGGCCTAATTCAGAGTTCGGACCAAAACGGGCTTTAACGGGCTAATTAAATAACCCTAATATAATAATATAAAAAGGCACGTCGGGTTCTTCTTCTTCCTCCCCGTCATTTTCAGCCGCAAGTGAACCCATCCCATTCAAAATTTCATTCTCCAATTTCTCCTTCGTTTCTCAACGAAATCCTTCGCCGTAAATCACGTTTCGAAGAGATTTTCAAGCTCTTCGAATACATACCAACCACAACCCGTCTCTTTGCCTGAAATCACCGCACCATCCACCTAAAGTCGCCGCCGTTCACACCAAACCGGGCCCACCAGTCACGTGCGCACCCTCCCCCCTCGCGGCGCCGATAGCCCTCTCCTAGCTCTCCAATCTCCCGCAAACCGTTCGCAAAACCATCAACTACATCTCTCGATTTTTTGATTCAAAGTTTTGAACACTTTAGGTAAAATTTATTTCAGATTTTGCGACGCTTTTAAATGTTACTGTGTCAGTTGTTAAAAGCTGAATTTTGATTTTTCGTATGTATTTGTATTTGAATCGTTCCAGATCTGAAATCTATTTGAATACGAACACTGAATCGAATCGAACCTGTATCATCTTCTCAGACCAGACCACTGTGAGAATTTATTTTTAATTTAATTTAATTTATTTAATTATTATTTCCATGATTATTAATAGTAGATCTAATTAGACATGATATCTAAAACATGGATCTGAAATGTTCATACCGTATAATATTGAATCTGAATTGTCTACAATGACATGATATTAAATCTGAAATTTTATCGTTAAATATGAATTGATTGATTGATTAGAATTAATTATGTGTTAATTTATTTAATCCTACCTTGTTGATTTGCCATATGCCAAGTTAAACCTCACCTTGTAAATTGTCTGGAGGTTAATTATTGGATTTGATCATGTTGGTTTGACTTGGATGTTGTTGTTATGGGATTTGACATGAAATACGATAAGAATATTATTGAACATTGAAATGAGGTATGACATTTGCATTGAAATTTTGGATGAAATTAAAGAATGAAATTTTGTATGAAATTAAAGCATGGAATTCAAGTATGCAATTTTGTATGAAATTAAATTATGCAATTTTGTATGGAATTAAAGCATGGGATTTTGTATTGAATTAAAAATGAAATTTCCAATATGTTAAGAATGGAATTTTCAAAATGTTAAAAATAAAATTTCCAATATGTTAAAAATGGAATTTCCAATATGTTAAGAATGGAATTTTCATTGTAATTGGGAAAAAGTATATTTTGATTTAGTGATGAAACATGGAATTACACTATAAATGAAATTACACAAAATTTTAATGTGATTATATATATGAATGTTCACCGTAGACGAAATTTACATTTTTCTTAATGTAAATATATATGAATGTTCACCGTAGATGAAATTTACATTTTTCTTAATGTAAATATATATGGATGTTCACTGTATACAAAATTTACATTTTTCTTAATGTAAATATATATGAATGTTCACCGTAGACAAAATTTACATTTTTCTTAATGCAAACTATTAGAATATTCACCGTAGGACAAAGTTTATATTTTTGTTAATGTAGATAAAAGAAATATTCACCGTATGTAAAGTTTACATTTTATTTAATGTAAATGATTAACATAGAAATGTGTTTATTTTATGCTCTTATATTTTATCTTTTGTAAATAAATAAATGATACTTTGGTTACTTTGGTGTGTTTTTACAGGATGTCAAGAAATGCTCCTTCGTTTCTAATTAAAGGCCAACTACAGATAAAAAGTTACTTCCCCGTATTAAAGTCATATAATTTACAAAAGACGTTGTAGCTCACTGGTAATTGCATAGAGATATGTACTGAGTGACCTGAGTTCGATCCCCGTCAAGCTCACTTTTTGCCAAAGAAACGGAACGCGTTCACACTAGCCCTTTGCCATGAAGAATATTAATTAGAGTTATATTATATATATACATATTCATGTGTATGTATGATATTCACTAATAGACATTTCAGGAGTATTCATGGAAATCACTTCAGAACATTCATTTTTCAATTTCCAATTTCCAATTAGAAGAATTTCTGATTGATTTATTGCCAAGAAAAGATCAATTTTGAAGATTTCATCCTTTGTTGCCTTGGGAGTTTGATGAGCATCCTTGTTTAGAATAATTAATCGCATGCAATCTAATTACCAATCAACTAGCCATACGGAGGATTTGGAAGATATTCACCAAGATATGCATCCGATATTCTTAAAAAGCTTTATTTCCAAACAAGCCTAGTCAAGGAAGGCAAGAGATATGATATTACTTCTTCGGAAAAGAGGGCCATTTAGTCATTGATTTGATTAGGATTTGGTCTACATCTCTATAAATATACATGATGTCCCCATTGTAAAGGCCATTCATTTTTTTTATTCTGTATTCTCTTTTGTTCTAATAAAAGTCTTTTCTTTTCTAAAAAAAGAAAAGAAAGAAACAATCCTTTCTCTATTTTCCTTTCCATTTTCAATTCCCTTGCTATTTTTATTTTTTTATTGCTTTCCTTTCTTCTTCTTTCAGATTCCAGACAAGAAAAAAAAACAATTTCCCTACTTTTTCTTCTCTTCTGCATTACACCCCATCCTCTTCCTCAATCAACAAACTTCTTCTCGAACTGAAACCACCGAACAAACACAGTCCCATCTCCATCAATTCTTTCAACATCACGGTTTCTCCTCCACAAACACGCGATATCTCAAAACCATCTTCATCTTCCAAACCCTCCGCCCCACGTCAAACAGCTTCCACCATCTTGCCATACCACAAAATTCACTACCTTTCAATCTTCACCATTACTTTCCATTTTTTTTTCTTTCTATAACAGAATAAAAACAAAAGAATTTCCTTTGCATTTTCCTCTGATTTCTCTCCTTTTATCAATTCCCTTCCGATTCTTACCTTCCTTTTACTACAAGTTCAAGGAAAAAAAAAGATATTCAATCTCTTCTCGGCATCATCCTTCCATTACTCACCAAACTTCCTACAACCGTCAATAATTCACGTAATCCCCTAACCAACACCATCCTATATCTCATTCTATTCTCTTCTTCATTAATAAAACTCATTTTTCTTTTTATTTAATGCAATTTTCTATTTCTTAGCAATTAGTGTTGTCTACACGATTAGATTCGGTAGAACACTATTTGTATTTTGCATTTCTTTTCATTAGTGATTGACCGTCTGATTAGATTCAGCGGTAATCCTAATTTTATTTTTTTGTTGTTCTTCTTATTCTGCACTTTTATTTTCTGCATTGTTGTTCTTGTTTTGCAATTTACTTTCTTTAGTGATTAATCGTTGATTAGATTCAACAATAATCCTAAGTTCGCAATTTCAATTTGTTTTTATTTCAACAAAATCTCCAGGTTTCGTCTAACTCGCCCAAGAGATTAGATAAATAATTTAATTTTAATTTACCTCCCTGTGTTCGACCTGTATGCTACACACCTGTACGCTTGCAGTATTTAATTTAAAATTCGCGCTTTTCTAATTCATAGGAAAGTGACGATCAAGTTTTTGGCGCCGTTGCTGGGGAGGTAACGATTAAATTTTATTATTTATTTAATTTCTGATTCGTGTTAGTTTTTTTTAATTTGTTGTTTTTATTTATTAAAAAAAAATCTTGCAAATTTTGTTTGATTGCTCTCCCTTCTCATTTATTTCTCTCTCTCCTTGCATTTCTTTTCTTTCACAATTTGATTCTTTCCAACTACGCTCTTCTTCTATTTCTTTCCACATTCACACTTATCCAATTAATTTTTCTTTCTTTCTTTTCTGTCTAAAATTATTTTCCACTTTTCTGAAGAAAAAAAACTCTTTTCCAATTTTTTTCCTTCTCTGCTTGATCTCTTTCCTTGCTCCCCTAATATTTCTTTCTTTATCTGCTGCTGAATTTCCATACGCCATCAACCTCCTCTACAAATAACCCTCTTCCAAATCACACTCCATTAACATCAAACAGTTTCTTCCACCTTCCACATCACTTTCACAGTCACCAACACCATAAACACCACACCATCTTCTTGCCACAGAACAGCAATCACTTTCATCCCACCCAATACATCTGAGATAGGTTCGACACCCCTTCCACCACGCAATACTCTACCATCTCCCTGATCAACTACCCAGAAAACCTGAGCACTCCACAAATCTGGTCGCCATCATCAACAACCAAACCTTCAAACTACAGTTCATCATCTACCACAAAATCCCATCAACGAAGCCACTGCCTTCTTTGATTTGCCCCTCAACTCCACTACACAAATTCAACACCAAAACCGAAATCCAATATTCCCCAACATTACACAGTGCCGCAGACCCACTCCCCAACCACCTGCTCATCGACCATAGTTCACAGCCCTACCACGCTCAACAGTCTCAAAGTCCTCTGTTCAAAAACCCCAAATTCTTCCTTCCACCATCATCCGCCCATCTTCAAACCTGAACCCCTCGTCCACCTCCACCGCAAACAACAGTCACGCCTTAAGCCCAAATCAACCCGCTGCTCTCCCATCGAACACCCTCTCCGAACCCCTAAAACCTGATTCGCTGATTCCAGAACCCGATTCGAACCCAGATCGAATCTCGGAAGAAAAGAAGCCGAGTACGGTTATTTAGAATTTTGTGGGAGGCACGATTTTGTTTGATTGAATTATAAAGGGGCGTGAGTTTTTATAAGTGGATTGGTGTGTTTGCTTAGGGTTGAGCACACTTGGCTATTTGGAATTTAAAGTTGCTTGTGAGTGCCTGAATTTTCAAGCGTGGGTTCTTAGTGTAATTTTTCTTTTTCTTTTTCTTATTTTAATTTAGCCTATTTCTTGTTAGTTTAATTCTTTGTTTTCTTTTCAAACCTTGGCTTTAGTTAGTTTTTTTTCTTTTTTAGTCTAGTTTTTTTTAGTTTGTTTTCTTCATTTTTATCGTTTTCCTTTCAAAAAAAAAGAGGGAAATCAAGATCAAAGACCCAAGCGAGGAACGAAACTCAATCAAAGCAAACAAGGATCTAGAGGTCGATCAATTTGCAAATAGTGGATTTGAATCATTAACGCTGCTCAAATTTTCTGAGAACGGATCTGCAAACAACAGAAGTTGAATTGTTGGAGCGGTTGCACACCAAGTGGGGTGTGAACGCGCTAGCACTACCCAATTTCACTGGACGGACTGCCGATCAAGGTGAGAAATTTTTAAAACACTACAGGTGCTTTGCCGCAAAGAAAAAAAATATATATAGACAATTGTTGTAAAAAAATTCTGCAGGGGCAGCAGCTTGAATGTAATTTTTTTAATTTATGCAATTATTTTGTGTGATTGTTGTTATTTCTGCGCTTTTTATTCATTCTGTTAAGGGCAATACCCCAATTCACATAAGGTGAGGGATTTCATCACCCTTTCCTTAGCCCATAAATTGCATTTCATCGTAGAATATGACTAATAATAACAGTTAGACATTGGACTTAAGGGAGTCACGGGCTCATCTAGGGCTTAATTGTATTGTGATAGTTGATTCATTTGGAACGAATTATTTCTTGGTGGCTAGACTACGGCAGAGAAATAACCGTTTATAAATATTACGGTGATTCGTAAATATTATATCGGTTGTTACTCTGAAGGTACTTAAACCTTCGGCTGCATTGCTAGGGTGATTCCTGGTGCACCGATAACTCCTGTCCGTTAACTGGCTGAGAAATCTTTTGATCTAAGTAATCAAACGCGTCACTTTATAATTTTGGGTTAGGAGCCAATAAGGACAGAAAATTTCATTGTAGTTATTTTCTGTGCTTGCATTTAACAATAATGAGTGCAAAAAGTGTTAGCCAACAAAATTCTCCTAGAGGTTCTCGAATCAACCAAAATTTTCCAACCGAATTGGATCAAAATCAAATAAATCAAAATTTTCAAAATCCCAATATCCAAATGGATAGACCCTTGTCTCTTCGTGATCGATGTTATCTGACTAGGACCGTCCAACCCTCTGTCATCGTGTTCCCACCAGCTGAAGGAAACAATTTTGAGCTAAAACACTCTTTTATTCAAGGGGTACCAAAATTTACTGGGTCTGAAAATGCTTATGAATTTCTAAGTGAATTTGAATTGTATGCTTCCACAACAAAAATGCAACAATTATCTAACGAATCGATCAAGCTAAGGCTAATCCCATTTGCACTACTTGAAAGCGCTAAAAGATGGCTAAATTCTCTTCCACGACATTCCATAAGAAGTTGGGATGAATTTGTCACTGCATTCTTGAAAAAGTTTTTCCCTTTCCATAAAACTCTAAAAATCCGAACCGAGATAAATCAATTTTGTCAAAATGAGGGGAAACTTTTTCAAAATACTTTGAAAGATTCAACCAACTATTATATAGTTGCCCTCATCATGGGATTCTAAAAGATCACTTATGTCAAATTGCAAATAAAGGGATAAACTAGCAGACTAGAACTCAACTAGAATCAATGTGTAGAGGAGATTTTATGTCGAAAACAGCCGATGAAGCTTGGCGGTTCTTAGAAGATTATTCTAAAAAGGACATGCAATGGGAATCAATTCGTGTTCCCATTCGTACTTCTATTAGAGGAGTGCATGTCGTGGACCTAAGTCAAATTCCCTTAGAAAATCAAACCCCTCAAGCCGGAGAAGGGTTACCCCACTATTACACTCAAGACCAAGCAAATGCTATAGCTCAAAATAATCCTTACTCATCCACGTACAACCTTGGTTGGAGGAACCACCCAAATTTTTCTTGGTCAAACCCCAATAATTCGGCTAACCCATCTCACGTGCAACCCTTTATTCCCAATCCGAATTACCAAGCTCCTTCTTCCAATTCTAAAACATCTCAAGATTCACCTCAATCCAAACAACCTTATAGGCACCCCAATTTTCAATCATTGAACCAATCCTCTCAATCTTCTCAACCGTCACAAGAAATTGTGCGTCTAGAAAAACAGTTGAGCTCTTACGAAGCCAAAATAAACTCGCAAGACGCTAAAATGAACCAAATGATGAATATGATAAAGGAAATGGCGAAAAATAATGAGAGGGGAAAATTGCCGAGTCAACCTGAGGTGAATCCAAAATATAACTCTCGTGCTGTAAATTCTTGTGAGGACGAAAACCACAATCTAGTCAACGCTATTACAACCCTGTGATCTGGAAAAAGGGTTGATAATAACGTGGGCGACCCTGACGAACTTTCTAACTCAACCCGAATGCCAAATCTTGATGATCACCCATTGGCTTCGAATGCCAATTCTTCTAAACCTCCATTTTCCTCAAATGTTGGCAATCCCAACAGTTCCTCTCCTATTGTCGGCAAACCCGACCCACCTTCGAAAAATAATGTTGGCAATACCAACATTCCATCGTCTACGACCTTACCATCTTCTATTTCCTTGGATAAACCTTCTTCCTCGAATGATGAAACTGGTCGCAGAGTCGAAAAACCAATAGCTCCATTTCCCCATAGGCTCAATAATAAGAAGAAAGCGGCAAATTTTGATAAAATTTTGGAAATTTTCAAACAATTCCGTGTGAACATTCCTCTTTTAGACACAATTGAACAAATTCCTCAATATGCCAAATGTCTTAAGGAATTATGCACACAAAAACGTGCAACGAATGTTCCAAAAACCTCCTTTCTAACTGCAAATACAAGCTCTGCTCTTTCGAATCTTACCCCAGTCAAGTGCAAAGACCCTGGCTGCCCTACGATTGATTGCAAAATAGGAAACACCCATATATCTCGTGCCCTACTCGACCTTGGTGCCAGTGTCAATCTTCTTCCTTATACAGTTTATTGTCAACTTGGGCTAGGGGAAATTAAACCAACAAACATCACCCTTCAGTTAGCAGATCGATCTGTCAAAAAGCCATTGGGAATTATTGAAGACGTCTTGATACAGATTGAACAATTTTACTTTCCTGTCGATTTCATAGTTTTAGACACAGAGCCTGTCTCAAATCCCAAAGTTCAAATACCATTGATTTTAGGACGCCCTTACTTAGCAACCTCTAATGCTGTCATTAATTGTAGGAATGGCCAGCTTCGACTTTCCTTCGGGCACCTAACCATTGAACTAAACATCTTTAATCTCAACAAACTACCTAGGGATTTTGAGATCGATGAAATTGACATGATTCAAACCACAGTTGATGAAACCTCTAATGACACTTCTGAAACCTTAAAAATGTGTCTTGACCATTTCGACTCCGATTTCGATGAACTCGAATACATTTCTGAACTAAACAAAATTCTTGACTCCGACACTTCGTCACCTGAATCTAACCAAGGAATGTTGACCAATGTTAACACATAAGAACTTCCTAAGTTAGACCTCAAACCCTTGCCACCAGACCTTAAGTATGCCTACCTAGACCCCTCGGAAACTTTTCCCGTAATCTTGGCCTCCGATCTTACCGAAGAACAAGAAGAAAAACTTTTGGAAATTTTGCGGGACAATAAAGACGCCTTGGGGTGGGAAATGAGCGATATAAAAGGAATTAGCCCATCAATCGTGGAACATCGCATACATTTAGTTGATGAGGCTAAACCCACCCGTGAGGCTCAAAGGCGATTAAACCCAAACATGAGAGAAGTGGTCAAGGAGGAGATAATCAAATGTCTAGACAATAACATCATATATCCCATCTCCGATAGTACTTGGGTGAGTCCGGTACAAGTTGTACCAAAGAAGTCGGGAGTCACAGTGATCAAAAATGACAGTGATGAACTCGTCCCAACAAAAATCAAAACAAAATGGCGTGTGTGTATCGACTATCGAAAGCTTAACTCAGCCACACGAAAAGACCATTTTCCCTTGCCTTTTATTGACCAAATGCTCGAACGCTTAGCGGGACATGAGTACTACTGTTTTCTCGATGGATACTCTGGCTATAACCAAATTCCTATTGCTTTAGAAGATCAACATAAGACCACCTTTACTTGTCCCTTCGGAACCTTTGCTTATCGTCGCATGCCTTTTGGTCTTTGTAATGCCCCCGCGACTTTCCAAAGGTGTATGATGAGTATTTTCTCTGATATGGTGGACGAATTCTCGGAAATATTCATGGATGATTTTTCAATCTATGGATCGTCTTTTTCCCAATGCCTCACTCATTTAGAACTCGTCCTAAAACGTTGTAAGGAAAAATCACTCGTGCTTAATTGGGAAAAATGTCACTTCATGGTAAAAAGGAGGATAGTTCTAGGTCATGTCGTCTCCAAAGATGGCCTTGAAGTCGATAAATCTAAAATCGATTTGATTGCTAATCTGCCTCCTCCTAAGTCTGTTAAAAATGTTCGTTCATTTCTTGGCCATGCGGGATTCTATAGAAGATTCATTAAGGACTTCTCAAAAATTTCAAAACCTCTCTCAAATTTACTTGCCAAAGATGTTAAGTTCGAATTCTCCAATGACTGCAAAACATCTTTTGAAACTCTTAAGTCAATCTTGACCACAGCTCCCATCATTCAACCTCCTGATTGGACTCAGCCCTTCGAACTTATGTGCGACGCTTCTGACTTTGCAATTGGAGCCATCTTAGGTCAGCGTATCGATAAACTCCCTCGAGTCATTTATTACGCTAGCAAAACCTTAAACGAGGCCCAATTGAATTGCTCAACTACTGAAAAGGAATTTTTGGCAGTTGTCTTCGCTCTTGAGAAATTCAGACCATATCTCATAGGATCCAAAGTCATAGTTTACACTGATCATGCTGCCCTCCGATATTTGCTTTCTAAAAAGGATGCCAAGGCCCGCTTGATTCGTTGGATCCTTCTTCTTCAAGAATTCGATATAGAAATACGAGATAAAAAGGGTTCTGAAAACGTTGTAGCTGATCATCTCTCTCGAATTGTGCACGAAAATGTTAACGACACCCAAATCGATGACTATTTTCCTGGCGAACAACTCCTTTCGATCTCTAACACCCCTTGGTACGTTGACATTGTGAATTATCTTGTCACACAACAAACACCCGCTGAATGGTTGAAACAAGATAAACAAAAATTTCTTTCGAAAGTTCGAAACTTCTATTGGGACGACCCATATCTTTTCAAGTACTGTCCAGACCAAATCATTCGAAGGTGTGTGCCCGATCATGAACACCAAAATATTCTCTCCTTCTCACATGACCATGCTTGTGGCGGTCACTTTAGAGCAAGAAAAACTGCTGCAAAAGTATTGGAAAGCGGTTTTTATTGGCCCACACTCTTCCGTGACGCTTTCGAATTTTGCTCTAAATGTGAGCGATGTCAAAGAACGGGTCGAATCACTAAGCGAAACATGATGCCTCTCAACCCCATTTTAGTGATTGAATTATTCGATGTTTGGGGCATCGATTTCATGGGACCATTCCCTAATTCATTTGGGAATCTTTACATCTTGCTTGCGGTAGATTATGTCTCCAAATAGGTTGAAGCCATTCCGACCAAAACCAACGACAACAAGGTTGTTGTCAAATTCCTCAAAGAACACATCTTTTCGCGCTTTGGCACACCTCGAGCTATCATTAGCGATAATGGCACTCACTTCTGTAATCGTGCTTTTGAGTCCTTGCTCAAGAAATACTCAATCACACACAAGCTGTCAACACCTTACCATCCACAAACTAGTTGACAAGTAGAAGTTTCCCATAGACAAATCAAACAAATTCTTGAGAAAACCGTGAATTCCAATAGAAAAGATTGGTCCGTAAAACTGATTGATGCACTTTGGGCTTTTCGCACTGCTTATAAAACCAATCTAGGGATGTCACCATATCGATTAGTCTTTGGAAAGGCCTGTCACTTACCTCTTGAATTAGAGCATCGTGCTCTTTGGGCCATAAATTTTTTGAACTTTGACTTAGGGAAAGCCGGCTCCCATAGGAAGTTACAAATTTCTGAATTAGAGGAATTAAGAAATGAGGCGTATGAAAATGCGAAAATCTGCAAAGAAAGAACCAAAGCCCAACATGACAAAAACATACTTCGTAAGGAATTCAACCTAGGTCAAAAAGTTCTTTTATACGACTCTAGACTTCACTTGTTTCCAGGAAAGCTCAGATCTCGATGGACTGGACCTTATGTTGTGAAAACAGTATATCCTCATAGAGCGGTTAAAATTGAAAATCCTAGGGATGGAAAAGTCTTCAAAGTAAACGGTCAACGACTGAAACCATTTTTGGAATTCAAGCAATATGACGAAGATGACCCTATCGATCTGCATGAGCCTGATCATCTACCATGAAATCAGGTGTACACGTTCTTTTTCTGTTTTTTTTTTTCATTTTTTCATTTTATTTTTGTTTTTCTGCCTTAGACAGTTGGGACACTATCTCAATCAAGTGTGGGGGGAGTCTGCATTGCATTCTTTTGATTTTTCTCTTATTTTTCTTTCTTTTCAATTTCAGCCATTTAAATAGGACCATCATGCATTTTAGACTGTAGTAACATACCATAATTTTTTTTTTTGAAAATACGACACATTTTAGTTTGATACAACATAATAAGTTTACAACTTTTAGTCAGTTGATAGTATTTTTTCTCTCAATTTAGATCAAATAAGAAATATAATGAAAAGTTTGATTCTGAGGGATAATAGTGTAACCGGTACATAGGGAGATTCTTAGGTGATGGCCATGAAATCTATTCTATGTTGTAGACTTTGTTTAAATAAGTGGAGGACTTAAAATACTTATATTGGCTTTTCGAATCTTTAAAACTAAGTTGTGTTAAGTTGAATTCACGTAACTCTCTTTTGTGCTTATAATTTCAATAATAATAATAGTAATCCAAGGGTATCCAACATTGCTTGTATATCAAGCGTTGGTGTGCAAACCCGCCAAGCTCTATCCGACATGTTGTTGACAAAGTCAGTGTTGGAATATCTTGGTCTCATTTTATGAGATTGGACTCCTAAGGATTACCGACACGTTGTTGACAAAGTCAAAGTCGGCCTGCAAAATCCGCCAAGCTCTTTATCTACTCTCCGTTAGTCCGCGAGGCAGTGCATGGGTGGTAAACCTTGGTCTTCTAAGTTAGGTGTATGTACTTAATCATAAATTTTAAAATTTCATAGAATAAAGAATAAGCGATGATGCCCAAACACTTCTTGACCTTATTGATTTGACTAGCCATACATGAGAAAATTAGAACACCACTTTGCAAACTGTGCCAAGCAAACTAAGAATTTATTTCATGGCTGCACTATGTTATCAACCGAACTAACTGGCCAAACTGGAATTTAACATTTGAAAACTTGATTTATATTGAAAATTTGTGACAAGTCGAGGTATCTAAAATAAAATCAACTGATTAGAAATTATTAACTTAATTTGTTGTACCACTTTCCTGAAATAAGTCGTGTTTTCATTTTTTTCGTTTTCATTTGCATATGTCCATTGCATTCATGTAGTTTCATTAGAATCATAGCATACTGCATTTGGATTTTGTGGGTAGTATCCGCTGAAAACCCTCACGAGACACCACTCGTCCTACTAGGGACACTTAGAGGTTTAACGGCTTGTTGCATACGCTCAATGCAATCGTGTTTCCTACGAAAATGCGACCTATCTAGTTAGTTTTTCATTTTCTTTTTACTCGAGGACGAGTAAAAGATAAGTGTGGGGGTATTTGGTTAACATAGAAATGTGTTTATTTTATGCTCTTATATTTTATCTTTTGTAAATAAATAAATGATACTTTGGTTACTTTGGTGTGTTTTTACAGGATGTCAAGAAATGCTCCTTCGTTTCTAATTAAAGGCCCACTACAGATAAAAAGCTACTTCCCCGTATTAAAGTCATCTCAATTACAAAAGACGTTGTAGCTCACTGGTAATTGCATAGAGATTTGTACTGAGAGACCTGAGTTCGATCCCCGTCGAGCTCACTTTTTGCCAAAGAAACGGAACGCGTTCACACTGGCCCTTTGCCATGAAGAATATTAATTAGTGTTATGTTATATATATACATATTCATGTGTATGTATGATATTCACTATAGACATTTCAGGAGTACTCATGGAAATCACTTCAGAACATTCATTTTTCAATTTCCAATTAGAAGAATTTCTGATTGATTTATTGCCAAGAAAAGATCAATTTTGAAGATTTCATCCTTTGTTGCCTTGGGAGTTTGATGAGCATCCTTGTTTGGAATAATTAATCGCATGCAATCTAATTACCAATCAACTAGCCATACGGAGGATTTGGAAGATATTCACCAAGATATGCATCAGATATTCTTAAAAGGCTTTATTTCCAAACAAGCCTAGTCAAGGAAGGCAAGAGATATGATATTACTTCTTGGGAAAAGAGGGCCATTTAGTCACTGATTTGATTAGGATTTGGTCTACATCTCTATAAATATACATGATGTCCCCATTGTAAAGGCCATTCATTTTTTTATTCTGTATTCTCTTTTGTTGTGACGGCCCGCCCCGCACCAGCCTGCATTTCCTCCGAAAGTGCGCTGTACACATGCCCGACTAGCATGGGACGGTCGTCAGAAGAAAGAAAAGAAGAGAATGAACTAATCAAGGAACCTGTAGAATGTCTCACAGCGCATGGGATAAAATATAATAATGATAACATACTTGACATAAAACAGGTGAGACAGTGCATAAGCTGATAGCTAAAATCAACATCAGCATCAGAGCAGCGGAAATCCAAATACAGCTTATTACAACTTTTCAAAGTCTACTGTCTCTAAACAAAAGAAAGTCAAAGTAGAAGATACACTACCAATGCCCAAGCAGTGATCTTCAACAACACAGGGAGAATACTATATATATGTATTACGTGGAAGCCTCCTGCCCGTCTCCTGATCATCTACCCGTGCATCACCAGCTAACATGTCTCTAGTCTGCTCGTGTGAGCACCCAGAGTAATAAGAGGAGACATAAAACTCTGGGTCAGACATAAAGCCTGGTATGAGCGATAAGCATCTAGACAGAATAATAACAGGTATACTAAACCATACCTGAACCTGGACCTGCAACCAAAGAGTTAGTACCACATACCGTACAATGCTCTAAGGTGCCATAATAAATAGTATAAGGATACGGGGGTGGGGTGTGCATGTCATAATGATAGCAAACAAATCATCCATGGCAACCATCCTCACATCTCTCACTCAGTGCGTAAAGCATACGATATCTACCACTTTGGAACACTAGACAAATTGAGGTAACGACGGATCCCGACTTGTAGAAACCCTGCTGTGACCAAGCCAAACACTTAGAGTCATGACCAAACATTTCAATGACTCGCTTCATTGGTCGTGGCCCTCGGTTCTACCGATGCCATAATGGCCCTGAATCCGCCTTCATACCTCCTACCATAGTGGTCCAAAGCTATAAACATCGATAACCCCTTGGCACGCATCCCGCAGCAAAGTCCAACCATGAAGCGAACTCGTTGATTCCCATCTGGATCTTGAGCTCTAGCTTCTCATTTGGACTACCTTTGCATCTCGGGTTTTGGTCATCCTCTTCATCCGGATCGGTCTTCATTTCCCCTCTTCACCTTGCTTCAGGTCGCCATTGTCAGCTTCTCAGTTCGGATCGTGGTCATCACCCTCGCTTAGGTCGGATTGCGACTCGCGGATCGTCCATGGTGTCGACTCGTGCTCCTTCCACTGGATCGGGTCGTGGTCACCTCTGATGGATCGAGTCGCGCTCTTCAGATCGGA
Source organism: Allium sativum (assembly GCA_030737875.1). Lineage (NCBI taxonomy): Eukaryota > Viridiplantae > Streptophyta > Magnoliopsida > Asparagales > Amaryllidaceae > Allium > Allium sativum. Next base: position 557,451,118 of record CM060919.1, on the reverse strand, counting down.
TCGGATCGTGAATACCCATTGGGTTCGGGTCGTGCTACCTCGTCTGGATCGTCGCGCCTCATCTCGGATCGCACCTTCTGATCGGTTCGTGGTCCACCAAGCTGGAGCGATTCGGATCGGTGTACTTTAGTTTGGACACGGCGCTGCATCGGTTCCTGGCCTTCGAAGAGAAACGGGTCGTGGCGTGAGCTTCCACCGGATCGTGCTCATAGGGGGCGATCCGATCCGGGTAAATTCCTGCGCTTCATTCCAGCGACAGTCTTTCGCCATTCGACGGCGTTTTTGACCAAACTAACGCTTCTAAACAATCACAAAACATCTCATACAGTCATAGCAACATATAGTATCGACCACGAACACCATAACACAAATCATAGCATGTAAAGTGGATCAAACATGGTCAAAACCCCAAATTTTCCCCTAAGCATGTTTAAGTAAATCTAATCATAGGGTTAACAAAACTTAATCAAATCGAACCAAATTTCTAACAGAGGCATAAAATATTATTTAAGAATTTCTAATCATTTTTCCAGAATTTATTAGTGTACAAATTCGCTAATCTTCACTAATTACCCTTAATTACCGTAATTAGTGCAAAAACTATGCAAATCACTCACCTTTGCCACAATAAAACTTTCAGATCTGAAGTGAACCTCTGATTTGCACGAATTCCAATATATAACAGCAGCTCTACCTCGGTCCTTGTGCTAATCCTCCTTGATTTGATGCCTCTAAGCCTTAATCCTTGATTAGGAAGTGATTTTGGGTGTTTTTAGAGAGATTTAGAGAGTGGAGGCCATGGCTAGGTTAAGAGGAATGAATAGTGACGGCTGAAAAATGAGAAAAAGGTACTCTCCAAACCCTAACAGCCCTTTTAAACTCCTAATCCCGAAATTCCCCTTTGGGCCTAGCTATTAATCACCCGGTTAAGCCCGATTAAGCTGTTTTTCACCATCTGAAACTTGTTTCAGCCATATCTCCCAAACGGTGAGTCCGTTTGGCTAATTGACCACTCTACGGAAAGAGAAACCATCATCCGGAGCCAATGGAAGTGGTTTCAGGTCAAAATTCCTTTCCAGTCAAAAGTTATGGCCAAAACAGTGCCAACTAGGGGTAAAAAGGTCATTTAAAAATCGGGAAAAATCATGAACATGGGAAATGACCCCAATAGTCGTCCCCCAAAGTTACATGTCCATACGACTTCGTATGTAAAAGAAATAAATATTTTACGATCCTATGATGCGTAGAATGCGGGTCGTTACACTCTCCCCCCCTTAAGAAATTTCGCCCCCGAAATTCCTTAACCCAAAACATACAAAGGATCCCGCATGCCTAACAACCACATACAACAATCAATCATGCAAAACAAGCAAACAAGTCTATCCTAACATACGGAAAACTAAATCGAAGCCAAAATCTTACCAGGCAAAGAGTTCTGGGTGTGACTTCCTAATGTTCTCCTCTGTCTCCCAAGTACAATCATTCTCGTCCTCGCTCCACTGTACCTTGACTAGCTTCACCGCCTTCCTTCGAAGTTGCTTCATGTCGTACTCGACAATACGGGCCGGCTTGCGGTTCCCAACCGCCTCGGGTTCTACTTCGAAGTCCTCTAACTGATTAGGTGAAATAGTCATATCTGAGTCGTGAACGAACTTCCTTAGTTGGGAAACATGAAATACGTCGTGAACTCCCGCCATCTTCTCCGGTAAGTCAATTCTGTATGCCAAATTCCCGACTAGTTCGAGAACAGGGAATGGGCCAACAAATCTTGGTGCCAACTTGCCTCTCCTGCCAAATCGTATTACGCTCTTCAACGGAGAAATCTTGACAAACACCAAGTCGCCAACGGAGAATTTTAAGTCTCTTCTCCTCTTATCAACATAACTCTTCTGCCTATCTTGGGCAGCCTTCATTCGTTGTTGAATGATCTTAATCTTATCTGAAGTTTCCCTCACCACATCTGGTCCAAGCATAAACTTCTCGCCAGTCTCTACCCAACATGATGGTGAGTTGCACGGTCTTCCGTACAAAGCTTCAAACGGAGCCATACCGATATTGGATTGGTAGCTATTATTATATGCAAACTCTACTAGATGCAAATGGTCATCCCATGATCCACCAAAATCCAATATACATGCTCTCAAGAGATCTTCCAAAATACGGTTCACCCTCTCCGTCTGACCGTCGGTCTGAGGATGATATGCGGTACTGAGATGTAACTCTGACCCTAGAGCCTCTTATAAGCTCTTCCAAAACCCACTAGTGAACAACGGGTCTCGGTCGCTCACAATGCTTTTAGGTACTCCATGAAATCTCACTACCCACTTCATATACAATTCTGCTAACTTAGCTGCCGTTCTGGTCGATTTGACTGGTATAAACCTTGCACTTTTAGTCAATCGATCCACAATCACCCAAATGCTATCATGTCCCGATCTAGTCCTTGTTAAACCATCGATGAAATCCATCTAGACTTGCTCCCATTTCCATTCGGGAATTTCTAATGGTTGCAATAACCCACTAGGCTTCTTTTGTTCGGCTTTAACTAGCTGGCAATTCATGCATTTGGATATAAACTTCCCAACGTCCCTTTTCATCCCTTCCCAGTAGTAAGTCTGTCTCATGTCTCGATACATCTTATTACCACCGGGATGTATAGTCAGTTTTGAGTGATGACATTCCCTAAGCACTTCATCCCTCAATCCATTGTCATTGGGTACAACAAGCTTTCCATTCTTTCTAAGCCATCCCTCTCGATCAAGCCCATACTTGTTCATCTTCTCATCGACACACATCTCTAACTTGGAGATGATTTCCAATAGGTTAGGATCGTCCCTCTGACTAGAGCCGATCCGCTTAATCAAAGTGGGTCTGATCGTCAAACTTGCTAACATTTCTGGATCCAATTCGCACTTTGGTCTGAAATCAAACCCCGCGATAAACTCCAGTTGCTTCCATTCAAGGAACATAGCCCCTAAGCTGGCGTGTCTTCTACTCAATGCATCGGCCACCGCATTGCCCTTTCCCGGTGTGTATGCGATGTCAAAATCATAGGAAGCTAAGAACTCTAACCATCTCTGCTGACGGAGATTCAAATCTTTCTGAGAGAAGAGATACTTTAACGACTTATGATCTGTAAACAGCTCAAATCTTTCTCCCAAGAGATAGTGTCTCCACATCTTTAACGCGAACACGATCGCTGCCAACTCTAAATCATGGGTAGGGTATCTTCTCTCGTGCGGTTTCAATTGCCAACTTGCGTAAGCTATAACCCTACCGCCTTGCATCAATACAGCACCCAGTCCGGTACCACAGGCGTCCGTGTATACCGTCATCTCTTCATCCCCCTTAGGAATGACTAACAATGGTGCGCTTGTCAACTTGTCCTTTAGACTTTTGAATGCATTCTCGCACCTTTCATCCCAGACAAAAGCTTGATTCTTCTTGGTCAACTGGGTCAATGGTGCTGCTGTCTTGGAGAAACCTTGGATAAACTTACGATAATATCCAGCTAATCCCAAGAAACTTCTTACATCCGTTGCATTCTTGGGCGTAGGCCAATCCTGTACCGTAGCCACCTTTGCCGGGTCCACGGCAATACCATTCTCTGATACAACATGGCCCAAGAACCTCACTTCCCTCTTCCAGAAGTGACACTTAGAAAACTTTGCTTTCAATTGGTGTTTTCTCAACACCTCCATCACTACTCTTAAATGTTCCTTGTGTTCTTCCTCTGTCCTCGAATAGACCAAAATATCATCAACGAACACAAGGATAAACTTATTCAACTGATCTCTGAATACCCTATTCATAAGATCCACAAAATATGCTGGGGCATTGGTCAGCCCGAATGGCATGACCAACCACTCATAAAATCCAGACGGCGTCCGAAATGCCGTTTTAGCTATACTTTCAGCTTCCACTCTAAGCTGATGAAAACCTGTCGCGAGATCCAACTGAGAAAATACTCTCGCGCCACTCAACTGATCGAACAAACCATCTATCCGCGGTAGAGGATACTTGTTCTTCCTCGTCACTTTATTCAACTCACGGTAGTCTACACACAAACGAAGGGAACCATCCGCCTTGGTAGCAAACACAACTGGTGTTCCCCATTCAGAAACACTCCTTCTGATAAATCCCTTCTTCAAAAGATCGCTGACTTGCACCTCGAGCTCTCGCTGCTCTCTTGGTGCCATACGACGAAGTGGCATCACTATAGGCCTGGCATCCTTTACCAAATCAATATGAAACTCAATCTCTCGGTGTGGTGGAAGTCCGGTCACTTCTTCGAAAACATCCGGATACTGGCCAACCACGGGCAAACCTGACAACTCACTATGCGGAATGTCGAGGGAGTTTAGAAAACTAGCCAATACCCCCTTACTGGGTAGACCACCAAACACTATCCTCCGCCCATCATCCGCTCTAGCTGTCACCAACAAGCCCTCACAGTCTACCACCACCCCGTATCTTTGGAGCCAATCTACTCCCAAAATAATGCCAAACCCAGTAAAACCCAAAAGAAAGCAATCACAAACAAACATGCATCCATGACTCAATAAGACCACATTACGACAAATCATGCTAAGGTTAGTCGAACCACCAATCGGGTTCGTCACTACTAAAGGTCTATCGACAATCTCGGGCTCCAATCCCAACCTATCTACCAGGTCACTAGATATGAAAGAACTGGAAGCTCCGGTATCAAACAAAACTCTAACAGGAACATCATAAACATAAAGCATACCTTGAATGACGACATTCTTTCCCTTCTCCGCCGCTGTTGGGGCATTCGACGAAGAAGGAATAGCATTAAGAGCGTAGGCTTTCACCATTTGCTTTTCCTTAGGGGGCTGTGGACACTTGTCCTTGTTATGTCCCATTTGGCCACAGTTGAAGCACTTCCTATCCGCTGGCTTGGCCCGACAATTACTAGCATAATGGCCCTTCTTACCACAGCTGAAGCACTCAACATCTTGCTTATTCTTTTTCTTCTGGCCATCCTTAGCTTGGTTCTGCTTTCTCTTATTCTGGGAACCACCCTTGCCTCCACCACTTGCTTGTGGCTTTGGCTCATCTGCAGATGCAACCTCAGTCTTCGACTTAGGGTAGAGACTTTCTGATCTTAATGCTTTCCCCACAATCGACTCAAACGTCTCATCGATGTGGTTAATAAGCTTTTCCCCTAAGTACTGATCCAAACCAGTTATGAATTTCTCATTCTTCTTCTCGGCAGTATCAATAAGAGATAACCCATACTTCGACAAAGTGTCGAATTCAGCAATGTACTCCGAGACAGCTCTGCCATTCTGCTTGAGCTCCAAGAATTTCTTAAACAGCACTGACTTCTGAGCAGCTGGAATGAACTTCTCGCTAAAGCGAGCTTTAAACTGCTCCCAAGTAATCTGATCTTCGGGAGTAGCTGCCTTTATAGCATTCCACCAATTCATTGCCCGCCCTTGCAGCTGACAGGACGCTAGCTTTCTCTTCATCGCATCCTCGATACCCAAGTCCTCGAAGATACGTTCGCAACTATCCAACCAATCCTGAACATCCGTGGTCGACTCCGTTCCGTGGAACGGCTTCCCGCCAAGGCTAGTATAATCCTTATTCAGCTTGGCGAAGTCGACTCTTGGCGCCTGCAATATTGGACCACCACCATTTCCACCATTGGGAGCTGCCCTCTGTACATCTATAAGCATCTCTCTCATGAGGTCAGTAAACATCGTCCTCATGTCAGCATCATTCCCATTATTGGCTCCCCTACCAGCACCTCTAATATATCGGCTCATCGTCAATCTGAAAAAGGAAACGATTAACGACTCCATAGTGGTGCTAGTGCAGTACGACTTCATTCTTATAATAGTAATAGTATATATATATAGCTTTTAAAAACCAAAGTAATCACAAATACGCTCTCTCGTATACGTATATTATCTCTCCCTGATAACTTCCCTAGGTTAACTACGCAACCTAGAGCTCTGATACCAAGTGTGACGGCCCGCCCCGCACCAGCCTGCATTTCCTCCGAAAGTGCGCTGTACACATGCCCGACTAGCACGGGACGGTCGTCAGAAGAAAGAAAAGAAGAGAATGAACTAATCAAGGAACCTGTAGAATGTCTCACAGCGCATGGGATAAAATATAATAATGATAACATACTTGACATAAAACAGGTGAGACAGTGCATAAGCTGATAGCTAAAATCAACATCAACATCAGAGCAGCGGAAATCCAAATACAGCTTATTACAACTTTTCAAAGTCTACTGTCTCTAAACAAAAGAAAGTCAAAGTAGAAGATACACCACCAATGCCCAAGCAGTGATCTTCAACAACACAGGGAGAATACTATATATATGTATTACGTGGAAGCCTCCTGCCCGTCTCCGGATTATCTACCCGTGCATCACCAGCTAACCTGTCTCTAGTCTGCTCGTGTGAGCACCCAGAGTAATAAGAGGAGACATAAAACTCTGGGTCAGACATAAAGCCTGGTATGAGCGATAAGCATCTAGACAGAATAATAACAGGTATACTAAACCATACCTGAACCTGGACCTGCAACCAAAGAGTTAGTACCACATACCGTACAATGCTCTAAGGTGCCATAATAAATAGTATAAGGATACGGGGGTGGGGTGTGCATGTCATAATGATAGCAAACAAATCATCCATGGCAACCATCCTCACATCTCTCACTCAGTGCGTAAAGCATACGATATCTACCACTTTGGAACACTAGACAAATTGAGGTAACGACGGATCCCGACTTGTAGAAACCCTGCTGTGACCAAGCCAAACACTTAGAGTCATGACCAAACATTTCAATGACTCGCTTCATTGGTCGTGGCCCTCGGTTCTACCGATGCCATAATGGCCCTGAATCCGCCTTCATACCTCCTACCATAGTGGTCCAAAGCTATAAACATCGATAACCCCTTGGCACGCGTCCCGCAGCAAAGTCCAACCATGAAGCGAACTCGTTGATTCCCATCTGGATCTTGAGCTCTAGCTTCTCATTTGGACTACCTTTGCATCTCGGGTTTTGGTCATCCTCTTCATCCGGATCGGTCTTCATTTCCCCTCTTCACCTTGCTTCAGGTCGCCATCGTCAGCTTCTCAGTTCAGATCGTGGTCATCACCCTCGCTTAGGTCGGATCGCGACTCGCGGATCGTCCATGGTGTCGACTCGTGCTCCTTCCACTGGATCGGGTCGTGGTCACCTCTGATGGATCGAGCCGCGCTCTTCAGATCGGATCGGATCGTGAATACCCATTGGGTTCGGGTCGTGCTACCTCGTCTGGATCGTCGCGCCTCATCTCGGATCGCACCTTCTGATCGGTTCGTGGTCCACCAAGCTGGAGCGATTCGGATCGGTGTACTTTAGTTTGGACACGGCGCTGCATCGGTTCGTGGCCTTCGAAGAGAAACGGATCGTGGCGTGAGCTTCCACCGGATCGTGCTCATAGGGGGCGATCCGATCCGGGTAAATTCCTGCGCTTCGTTCCAGCGGCAGTCTTTCGCCATTCGACGGCGTTTTTGACCAAACTAACGCTTCTAAACAATCACAAAACATCTCATACAGTCATAGCAACATATAGTATCGACCACGAACACCATAACACAAATCATAGCATGTAAAGTGGATCAAACATGGTCAAAACCCCAAATTTTCCCCTAAGCATGTTTAAGTAAATCTAATCATAGGGTTAACAAAACTTAATCAAATCGAACCAAATTTCTAACAGAGGCATAAAATATTATTTAAGAATTTCTAATCATTTTTCCAGAATTTATTAGTGTACAAATTCGCTAATCTTCACTAATTACCCTTAATTACCGTAATTAGTGCAAAAACTATGCAAATCACTCACCTTTGCCACAATAAAACTTTCAGATCTGAAGTGAACCTCTGATTTGCACGAATTCCGATATATAACAGCAGCTCTACCTCGGTCCTTGTGCTAATCCTCCTTGATTTGATGCCTCTAGGCCTTAATCCTTGATTAGGAAGTGATTTTGGGTGTTTTTAGAGAGATTTAGAGAGTGGAGGCCATGGCTAGGTTAAGAGGAATGAATAGTGACGGCTGAAAAATGAGAAAAAGGTACTCTCCAAACCCTAACAGCCCTTTTAAACTCCTAATCCCGAAATTCCCCTTTGGGCCTAGCTGTTAATCACCCGGTTAAGCCCGATTAAGCTGTTTTTCACCATCTGAAACTTGTTTCAGCCAAATCTCCCAAACGGTGAGTCCGTTTGGCTAATGTGACCACTCTACGGAAAGAGAAACCATCATCCGGAGCCAATAGAAGTGGTTTCATGTCAAAATTCCTTTCCAGTCAAAAGTTATGGCCAAAACAGTGCCAACTAGGGGTAAAATGGTCATTTAAAAATCGGGAAAAATCATGAACATGGGAAATGACCCCAATAGTCGTCCCCCAAAGTTACATGACCATACGACTTCGTATGTAAAAGAAATAAATATTTTACGATCCTATGATGCGTAGAATGCGGGTCGTTACATTTGTTCTAATAAAAGTCTTTTCTTTTCTAAAAAAAAAAGAAGAAGCCATCCTTTCTCTAATTTCCTTTCCATTTTCAATTCCCTTGCTATTTTTATTTTTTTATTGCTTTCCTTTCTTCTTCTTACAGATTCCAGACAAGAAAAAAAAAAATACAATTTCCCTACTTTTTCTTCTCTTCTGCATTACACCCCATCCTCTTCCTCAATCAAAAAACTTCTTCTCGAACTGAAACCACCGAACAAACACAGTCCCATCTCCATCAATTCTTTCAACATCACGGTTTCTCCTCCACAAACACGCGATATCTCAAAACCATCTTCATCTTCCAAACCCTCCGCCCCACGTCAAACAGCTTCCACCATCTTGCCATACCACAAAATTCACTACCTTTCAATCTTCACCATTACTTTCCATTTTTTTTCTTTCTAAAACAGAATAAAAACAAAAGAATTTCCTTTGCATTTTCCTCTGATTTCTCTCCTTTTATCAATTCCTTTCCGATTCTTACCTTCCTTTTACTACAAGTTCAAGGAAAAAAAAAAGAATATTCAATCTCTTCTCAGCATCATCCTTCCATTACTCACAAAACTTCCTACAGCCGTCAATAATTCACGTAATCCCCTAACCAACACCATCCTATATCTCATTCTATTCTCTTCTTCATTAATAAAACTCATTTTTCTTTTTATTTTATGCAATTTTCTATTTCTTAGCAATTAGTGTTGTCTACACGATTAGATTCGGTAGAACACTATTTGTATTTTGCATTTCTTTTCATTAGTGATTGACCGTCTGATTAGATTCAGCGATAATCCTAATTTTATTTTTTTGTTGTTCTTCTTATTCTGCACTTTTATTTTCTGCATTGTTGTTCTTGTTTTGCAATTTACTTTCTTTAGTGATTAATCGTTGATTAGATTCAACGATAATCCTAAGTTCGCAATTTCAATTTGTTTTTATTTCAACAAAATCTCCAGGCTTCGTTTAACTCGCCCAAGAGATTAGATAAATAATTTGATTTTAATTTACCTCCCTGTGTTCGACCTGTATGCTACACACTTGTACGCTTGCAGTATTTAATTTAAAATTCGCGCTTTTCTAATTCATAGGAAAGTGACGATCAGTAAATAAAATAAGAATGCGACAAGAATGAAAGTTTACATTTTATTTAATGTAAATAAAATAAGAATGTGACATGGAATATAAATTTACATTTTTGTTAATAAGAATTTCACTGAATGAGGAATTTACACTTTTATAAATGTAAATATATTGAATTTCACCATATGTCAAAATTTACATTTTTATATGTAAATTATAAAGTGAATTTATACCGTATGTTAAAAATTACATTTTTCTTTGTAATTAACAAGTGAATTTCACCGTATGTCAAAATTTACATTTTTACATGTAAATTATAATGTGAATTAACGTTGTATGTTAAAAATTACATTTTTTTGTAATTAACAAGTGAATTTCATCGTATGTCAAAATTTACATTTTTATATGTAAATTATGAAGTGAATTTATGTCGTATATTAAAAATTACATTTTTCTTTGTAATTAACATATGAATTCCATCGTATGTTAAAATTTACATTTTTATATGTAAATTATATAGGAAATTATACTGTAGACCAAAAATTACAATTTTCTTTGTAATTAACAAGTGAATTCCATCGTATGTCAAGATTTACATTTTTATATGTAAATTATAAAGTAAATTCCATCGTATGTTAAAATTTACATTTTTATATGTAAATTATATAGGGAATTACACCGTAGGATAAAATTGCCTTCTTATATGTAATTAAAACATGAATTTACGTTGTGTGTTAAATATTACATTTTTATATGTAATGTCTATAAGAAAGTATACCGTATGACAAAAACTACATGTTTCAATGTAATTAAAGGATGCAATTTCATTGTATGATATAATTTTCATTTTTCTTATATATATACGTAACATAGAATGGGAATGAACATTAGGAATAAAATTTATTTATTTTACAATGTGAATTAGATGTAGTGTTTGCATTGTAATTAAAAATTTATTTATTTTACAATGTGAATTAGATGTAGTGTTTGCATTGTAATTGAAAATTATATTTTTACATTATGAATTAGATGTAATGTTTGCATTGTAATTAAAAATCATATTTTTACAATGTGAATTAGAAGTAGAGGTTGCATTGTAATTAAAAATCATATTTTTAAAATGTGAATTAGAAGTAGTGTTTGCATTGTAATTAAAAATCATATTTTTACAATGTGAATTAGAAGTAAGTTTGCATTGTAATTGAAAATCATATTTTTACAATGTGAATTAGATGTAGTGTTTGCATTGTATTTAAAAATTATATTTTTACAATGTAAATTAGATGTAATGTTTGCATTGTAATTAAAAATCATATTTTTACAATGTGAATTAGAAGTAGAGGTTGCATTGTAATTAAAAATCATATTTTTACAATGTGAATTAGAAGTAGTGTTTGCAGTGTAATTAAAAATCATATTTTTACAATGTGAATTAGAAGTAAGTTTGCATTGTAATTGAAAATCATATTTTTACAATGTGAATTAGAAGTAGTGTTTGCATTGTAATTAAAAATCATATTTTTACAATGTGAATTAGAAGTAAGTTTGCATTGTAATTGAAAATTATATTTTTACAATGTGACTTAGATGTAATGTTTGCATTGTAATTAAAATTTATATTTTTACAATGTGAATTAGATGTAGTGTTTGCATCGTATTTAAAAATTATATTTTTACAATGTGAATTAGATGTAGTGTTTGCATTGTAATTACAAATCATGTTTTCACAATGTGAATTAAGAGTAGAGTTTGCATTGTCATTAGAAATTATATTTTTATATGTAATTTAAAGATTTTGAGTGTATCAAAATTTACATTTTCCATGTAAGTAAAAGAATGAAGTAAGGATGCAGTAATAGTATATTCATTTTCAAATGAATTAAAAATTTAGTAAGTATCGGTAATTGTGTAGAGCGTTGTTTTAATCAAACTACGTTATTACGATTCAATGATTATATATATATATATATAATTAAAATTTAACGAATAGGGCGTGGTAGTTCGCGTTTTGAAATCGTACTTTTAAACGACCATACAAGAAGATCCGACCGTCGGATTTTCTTGAAACTGAAACCGATAGGACCGTCTTGGAAAAATCTTTCCAACGATATATACTACGTTAAGACCCAACGATTAGATTCTGAGAAATGTAAAAATCAAAATTGGTTGAATGCAGCGCCATAGTCGCCCATGGACTTAAGGCATCGTTATATAAAAATTTAATTATTTTAAATAATTAAAATAGGAATGAATCGTTAATAAAAATAATTATTAATGTGTAAGAAGGATTTTAAATAAATATATATATATATGAGGATTATTTGGAAAGTCCGAGTTTATCTCATCCCAAATAATTAAACGACGTTTAAAAATCCAAGATTGGAAGACGGCGATTGAAGACCGTCAAATCTCCACATCGAATGGACGATGATGACTGTTGCCTTAGAATGGCTCGCTACCATGATAAGGTAATATTAGGAGTTGCCCGGACGTAGTGTTGATTTGTACGGGTTTGGCTTTCGCTCAGACCCAGAGCATAAGCTTATAAATGGATTGTGTGTCTGACATCGTACTCCATTATATATCATGTTATTAATCTTTTGACGAAGGTATGAATGTTTGGTGGCGGAGAATTTATTCTCTTGCTTAACACCCATTCATATATTTCGGCAAAGGATTGGTAGTGTGATATGGAGTGATGATGTGACATGCTAAGATGCATATGATCAAGGCTTTGTTGAAAAGCAGGCCTTGTGGGATGATCAGAGCATAGCCTGTTTAGACATAACTTTGTGTATAGCGTGACTTCGCGAGCCTCACATACCGGCGGAGTCTAAAACAGGAGAAGGGAACGCAGGGAAAGCAGCACGTTTCTTTCTAGCTAGAAGTGGTGTTTGGTTTTTAACACAGCCCGACATTTTACTTATGTGGATGATGGAATGAGGCGCCTCGGATGATAGGTCCTATAGGACTGAGAAACGTGTGTTCAGGAATAACTAATCCGCAACTCGTACGGCGGACCGGCCCTGCAGCTTTCCAAGGGTTCACTGCGGGGGATCCTGAGACATTAGCTAGAGTGTCTCAAATCGGTAAGGAGCTCCTCCCTAGCCTTGACTCATGATGGAAACCCAATTTCCAATACGACCCCATTCGGTTTTGATTGTATGACTAGTATGGAGGCATAGTAGTATGGGATACTATTCTTCCTAGGATTGATACATTATGATTGAAATTGTTTTTAAAACATATGCTCACTAATAATAATATCAAATTCGTTTTTAACGTATCAAGCATGTTTAATCATCATAAGGTAAAACTCTATCTTTGGTGTGCGTTGCATTGTGTGATGGGACCTGAGTCTTATGGTGATTTCATTTTTCTAAAAAGCATTGCGTTGTTTTATGATTTACTTTAAGTTATGCATGACAATCCATTGGAATAAAACCCGTTCCACATTAGCGGCGTGGTTCTTGGATTTGCCTTATTACTATTAGTTAAATTAGTTAAGAATTCTCACACCAGTCCCACGACTGACCCGTTGTTTGTTTCCACCTTTGCAAACTCGGGTGCCCTCTTTTCCACACGGGCAGTCGAGCAGTTGTCTACAGGTTTATCTCTTTAGCAGGATCCTGGATTGAAGCTTAAAGCTGTGTCCAGAACATGGGAAGTCTTCCGCTGCCTTAGTTATTTTATTTCCGCTGCAATGTATTGTAATTTACCTTCCGCTGTATTATTAGTCAGTATACTCTGATATTCTGTACTCTAATGTAACATTTGTATAATGTTTATAAAAGTCTGTTGTTTATTGTTCTGATGTGTTGTATGCCCAGAGTTAATGCATTCGAGAATTTCCAACTTTTGGGTCAGACCTGTGTGGTTTATGGTCGGTCCAAAGGGCGGGGATTTTCGGGTCATTACATATGGTACCAGAGCTTTGGTTAGCTCAAATCTTTGGGGTACAACTCATTAGAACTGAAAAAAAGGCTCATCAGAGATTGGATTAGTAATATCCAATAAGAATACTCATTAGAGATAGGATCAGCAGTATCCTAGAATGAGAAATCTCATTAGAGATAGGGTTAGTAATGCCCTAGAATGAGTTGAGAGTAGCAAGCCTATAATATACGTATTTGTGATTAATTATAATCTATTTTGGAAAATATGATTTTGAATATATAAAAAGTTATATATTTGAAAGTTAAGCAACAAATAAAATTATTTAAACCAATGGAGAAAATATATATATAAATTAGTTAGTTAATTAATCAACTTTTAGCTTTGTCCCTTTTCGAGGACGAAAATTTTTTAAGTGGGGGAGACTGTAACAACCCTGAATTTTGGGGCCAATTTAAAATTTATTTTAAGTGATTTTAATGAGTTTTTGATATTTAAAATAATTTATTTAAAATAAAAATGATTGGAAATTGATTTAAATCGAAGTTAGAATGAATAATTTAATTTTAATTATAAAAAGAGTTAGAAATAGCGCGGTAGTTTGAAAAGTTAAACTTGAACTTTGACTGACCGTACAGGATGCAAAATTTAACGGATTTTAGTGAAACCAAAAATATTAGAATCTATTTAAAAATGTCTTTCTAATGAATCTGAAAAATCGAAATTTCATAACGGGAATCAAAAGTTATGCCCAGTTTAAAATCTAGAACGGTCGCTATGAAATTTATAAGGGTCAAAATGCCACTTTTTGCATACGAAGGAATTTGGACTCGAAACCACTTCCATTGAGTTCAGAAAGATGTTTCTGCATGGAAAAATAGTAAACACTTATATATTTCGAGTTTCGGAAATTATTTGTTTAAAAATGTATTTTTAATATTAAATATATAGCCCTTAAAAATAGTCATTTTTCAAACGACCTCTGTTTTCGACGAAACCACTTTTGTTGGATCCGGAATGTCATTTTACTGCTAGGTTTAAAATTTTAGAATTTTTCGATTTAATATGTGAGCGTGGGAAAAGAAAATGTGTTTTGACTATTTTAGTTAAATTTAAACGCCTTAAAAATAGCCATTTTTCAAAAAGTCTCAGAATTCGACGAAATAAATATTTTAGGACCGTATCGTCATAAGAAAGCCAAAAATAATTTTTCTGGATTTTTCTGAGTTAATTTGTAGCCCCGGTAAAATTATTTGTACGGAAAAATTAGAAATAAAGGACTTAAATTTTAAAACTCAAAAACGGAGGCCAAGATGACAGTTTGGGCTAACGGGACAGGTCCAGATGAGTCCGGAACGGGGGCTAAATGGTAGGAACGACAGTCGTTGGGCCTAAATCAGAGTTCGGACCAAAACGGGCTTTAACGGGCTAATTAAATAATAATTAAATAACCCTAATATAATAATATAAAAAGGCACGTCGGGTTCTTCTTCTTCCTCCCCGTCATTTTCAGCCGCAAGTGAACCCATCCCATTCAAAATTTCATTCTCTAATTTCTCCTTCGTTTCTCAACGAAATCCTTCGCCGTAAATCACGTTTCGAAGAGATTTTCAAGCTCTTCGAATACATACCAACCACAACCCGTCTCTTTGCCTGAAATCGCCGCACCATCCACCTAAAGTCACCGCCGTTCGCACCAAACCGGGCCCACCAGTCACGTGCGCACCCTCCCCCCTTCCCGGCGCCGATAGCCCTCTCCTAGCTCTCCAATCTCCCGCAAACCGTTCGCAAAACCATCAACTACATCTCCCGATTTTCTGATTCAAAGTTTTGAACACTTTAAGTAAAATTTATTTCAAATTTTGCGACGCTTTTAAATGTCGCTGTGTCAGTTGTTAAAAGCTGAATTTTGATTTTTCATATGTATTTGAATAGTTCCAGATCTGAAATCTATTTGAATACGAACACTGAATCAGATCGAACCTGTATCATCTTCTCAGACCAGACCACTGTGAGAATTTATGTTTAATTTAATTTAATTTATTTAATTATTATTTCCATGATTATTAATAGTAGATCTAATTTGACATGATATCTAAAACATGGATCTGAAATGTTCATACCGTATAATATTGAATCTGAATTGTCTACAATGACATGATATTAAATCTGAAATTTTATCGTTAAATATGAATTGATTGATTGATTAGAATTAATTATGTATTAATTTATTTAATCCTACCTTGTTGATTTGCCATATGCCAAGTTAAACCTCACCTTGTAAATTGCCTGGAGGTTAATTATTGGATTTGATCATGTTGGTTTGTTTTGGATGTTGTTGTTATGGGATTTGACATGAAATACGATAAGAATATTATTGAACATTGAAATGAGGTTTGGCATTTACATTGAAATTTTGGATGAAATTAAAGTATGAAATTTAGTATGAAATTAAAGCATGGAATTCAAGTATGCAATTTTGTATGGAATTAAAGTATGCAATTTTGTATGGAATTAAAGCATGGGATTTTGTATTGAATTAAAAATGAAATTTCCAATATGTTAAGAATGGAATTTTCAAAATGTTAAAAATAAAATTTCCAATATGTTAAAAATGGAATTTCCAATATGTTAAGAATGGAATTTTCATTGTAATTGGGAAAAAGTATATTTTGATTTAGTGATGAAACATGGAATCACACTATAAATGAAATTACACAAATTTTTAATGTGATTATATATATGAATGTTCACCGTAGACGAAATTTACATTTTTCTTAATGTAAATATATATGAATGTTCACCGTAGATGAAATTTACATTTTTCTTAATGTAAATATATGTGGATGTTCACTGTATACAAAATTTACATTTTTCTTAATGTAAATTTATATGAATGTTCACCGTAGACAAAATTTACATTTTTCTTAATGCAAACTATTAGAATATTCACCGTAGGACAATGTTTATATTTTTGTTAATGTAGATAAAAGAAATATTCACCGTATGGAAAGTTTACATTTTATTTAATGTAAATAAAATAAGAATGCAATAAGAACGAAAGTTTACATTTTATTTAATGTAAATAAAATAAGAATGTGACATGGAATATAAATTTACATTTTTGTTAATAAGAATTTCACCGAATGAGGAATTTACACTTTTATTAATGTAAATATATTGAATTTCACCGTATGTCAAAATTTACATTTTTATATGTAAATTATAAAGTGAATTTATACCGTATGTTAAAAATTACATTTTTCTTTGTAATTAACAAGTGAATTTCACCATATGTCAAAATTTACATTTTTATATGTAAATTATAAAGTGAATTAACGTTGTATGTTAAAAATTACATTTTCTTTGTAATTAACAAGTGATTTCATCGTATGTCAAAATTTACATTTTTATATGTAAATTATGAAGTGAATTTATGTCGTATATTAAAAATTACATTTTTCTTTGTAATTAACATATGAATTCCATCGTATGTTAAAATTTACATTTTTATATGTAAATTACATAGGAAATTATACTGTAGACCAAAAATTACAATTTTCTTTGTAATTAACAAGTGAATTCCATCGTATGTCAAGATTTACATTTTTATATGTAAATTATAAAGTAAATTCCATCGTATGTTAAAATTTACATTTTTATATGTAAATTATATAGGGAATTACACCGTAGTATAAAATTACCTTCTTATATGTAATTAAAACATGAATTTACGTTGTGTGTTAAATATTACATTTTTATATGTAATGTCTATAGGAAAGTATACCGTATGACAAAAACTACATGTTTCAATGTAATTAAAGGATGCAATTTCATTGTATGATATAATTTACATTTTTCTTATATATATACGTAACATAGAATGGGAATGAACATTAGGAATAAAATTTATTTATTTTACAATGTGAATTAGATGTAGTGTTTGCATTGTAATTAAAAATTTATTTATTTTACAATGTGAATTAGATGTAGTATTTGCATTGTAATTGAAAATTATATTTTTACAATATGAATTAGATGTAATGTTTGCATTGTAATTAAAAATCATATTTTTACAATGTGAATTAGAAGTAGAGGTTGCATTGTAATTAAAAATCATATTTTTAAAATGTGAATTAGAAGTAGTGTTTGCATTGTAATTAAAAATCATATTTTTACAATGTGAATTAGAAGTAAGTCTGCATTGTAATTGAAAATCATATTTTTACAATGTGAATTAGATGTTGTTAGACCCAAAAGTGGTTCTAACACCCAAATTGATTAGAAACAAGATTATATGAGACAATAATAAAAATGAACACACAGGATTTATAGTGGTTCGGCGAAGAAATGCCTACGTCCACTTACTTTTCACTATATTCAGTAATTCAGTTACAAATGCAATGTAAGATTCACTCACAACTCACTTTTGTTCACTCAAATGATTAAAACTAGAAATGAAAAATGATTTGGATTCTCCGGGAGTAATGGAGTTCGGATGATGGAGGTACTTGGATTCTTAAAAGTGCTGAAAAAGATCCTTCTCTTTGTCTCTAGATGGGGTATTTATAGGTGTGAATTTGTCTGAGATTCAATCCGGGTCGGAACACGTGTCATCCATCGCACCCTCTTCGGGTTCGGATGAACTATCAAGCTGACAACACATCAAAGAGATGGACGTTAGGGGTAGGAATTAGTCATATCCGGTCCGGTTCTTCAGGCGATTTTACAGGAGACTAACTTGGATCATGGGTGCGGGTCGGAGGCGTGCAGGTAAGGGGTTCGGATCGGGATATTCGATCCGAACCGGATTGGTTTGGGCGTCTTTCCTTCTCTGATCCATTCCGCTTCGCTCCAGTGTTGTGGCAAGCAGATGGCCTTCCGATCCGATTGGATATGCCTCACCAATCTATCTAGTAAGAGATCACCGATCCGATCAGGGAATTATATCCGACCCGAACCGGTCCGAACCCGATCCGAACAGCTGCAGCTCTCAATCTGAATTGTAGTGTTTTCCTTCAATCCGAACCGAAGCCTTACAATTAAAAATATCATTCAATGTTTGGTTTCTTGACTTTGTGTTGCCTAGTTCACAAAGTAGGCTAACATTTTGCCCCCTCAAAGGATGCTTCTGTTGTATACGAAGCGTGCTTTGACGTCATTCGAGATGCTAGTCCTTGGATCGGAACAGTCAGGAGAAATGCACAGACCTCTATTCGGTTCGGTGTCTGACTCGAGCACCTTTTTTCTTCATCTGAACAAGTTTAGGAATTTTTATCGACACATAATGCTTCTCTCGGGTATGTTCTTCCTTTATTCTTCTTTCTCTTGAACTCAATTCTAGTCAGATGCTAAATTAATGTATGAAACCTGTCCGGTTCGGGTGCCGATCCGAAGCGTTTTCGTGGATTTAATTCTTAGACAGTGGGCCTTCAGGCGGGGTTGTGCTACTGGGCCTTCACTCCGGTCCGAGCGGGTGAGACAAAATAGGAAGACGAGGAGTCAGCACCATTCCTTTTATAAACTCGCTACTGCCTTCATTCTTTTCTCCTTCTTTTCTGTCGCCGCTTCCAAACCTAGCATTGAAAACGTCAGAAACTCCAATATCTTGAAATCATTCGTTGTAGATTTCTCAAATCGATCATATAGGTAGCTTTTTAATCTCGAATAACTTCGTTGCATCTGTACGTGATTTCAATTCGCGGTTGACTGGGATGGCTTAGCCACGAGGCTCTACTTGAACTCCACGTCGTGACCGGTGGATCCGCCATCGCTTCGAGGCGTTGCGATGCCGGAGAGGGCAAACAATTGTCCTTAACGGTAGCTTTGGCGATGGAACAGGTTTGTTTGCGAGTAGAGGGGAAAGAGGAAGAAGATGAGGAGCGTGATGATAAATTGGAGCTGGTTCGGGTAGAAGACGAAGGAGCGGAAAGAAAGGAGAAGGATAGGGGATCGGTTCGGGTTTAATACTTTAGAAAGACAGGAAGGAAAGAAAACGTCGGTTCGGGTCGGAGAAGCGAAGGGGATAAGAGGTTGAAGTAAATGGTCCGGTTAAGCGATACTGGTTCGGTTCGGATCGGGTTGCCCGATCCGACCAGATCAGTCCTGCTTCCGAACCCGTTGCTTCCCTAGTCTTAAA
The DNA here is from genome assembly GCA_030737875.1 of Allium sativum. Taxonomy (NCBI): domain Eukaryota; kingdom Viridiplantae; phylum Streptophyta; class Magnoliopsida; order Asparagales; family Amaryllidaceae; genus Allium; species Allium sativum. The sequence continues at coordinate 557,431,456 of CM060919.1, read as the reverse complement.
CTGACCTTGCTTTAATGAGGCATCCGAACCGACTATCATCCGCATTTGTATTGAGCCAGTCGTCATATGCATACCCGAACCGAACCGAACGTATCAAACTTGGCACATAAAGACTACCCAACTAATTCAACTAACACTTACTCTAGACGAATATGCTTCGCGGATAGTTAGGATAGTGCCTTGTGAACATAAACGAGAATTAAGAACAACGCTGACTATCGCCTTCTCTTTAAAGCTTCGTCTTACATCGCTGTACTTTTATCTTGTATTTCCCACATTTGCTGCACACATTTTAGTTCGCACACATACACAAAAAAGGGGGACACGGGATAATTCACTCTAATCCGTGCTATTGCTTCTTCAATAGTTCCATGACAATGGGGCCCAGACGCTCTTCTCGTCTAGCTGAGAGGAAAGAAGCTCCGGAACCTTCCCACAAAACCACTCTTGAGGATATATCTTCTTCATCTGATCCAGAATGGGACAGTGAGGGTCCGGATTACGGAATTGGTCATCGGGAAAGCGACGAAGCGTCTTCGGAGAATGAAGTTTCCCTGGGCTTTGAGGAGGAAGGAGGGATTGGTGATAACCGAGCACCCGATGAATTTGACTCGGCCATTATATTGGAGTCACCTCCAGATTCCGTGGAATCGACAATCGACGACGACCGACTTGTTCGAATTTGCTTAAAGTATGGAATAATGAAAAGGGACACCCTAGTGCCCTCACGTTCTGACCGTCCCCACAACCCTCCAGAAGGATATATGACGGTGACTCGATTGATGTGCATGGTCGGCGCCATTCCTCCGTTCTCGCCTTTCATCGTTGATTTCTTAAGACAAATGCGGATTGCCCCCATGCAGCTGCATCCTAATTCATATGCCTATTTGCACACTCTGTACATAGCATATCGCGAAATCCTAGGCCTAGAGCTCGCATTTGATGATGTTCACTTCTTTTATAATTTTAAACATCGGACTCGAGAGACTCCATCCTTCTGCTACTTCGAATCAGTCCCGAAGAGAAAGATAATTTCTGTACCATTTAGCAGTAAAGCCGGAGACTCCAGATTAGAATGGTTCTATATAAAGCAACAGTCTGGATGCGCCAGGAGATGGACAAAATCAAGTAAAGCATTGATTTTCTGAACCCGGACTCTGTACACTTGAATCATCACTCTGACCTGTTTTCCTTTTTTGTTTGCAGTCGACAATCCCAAACAGATATCAGACCAAGTGTTCTTTGATCGGATGCACCGTCTTCTCAATGGTGACCAAAAATTCCTGACTATTGACGAGGTCCTTAAAGATGAGTACCTTCACTTTCATGGGCTGCTATCTGTCTTTCGTAGCATTGGACATGGGACGGTTCCATACACGTACATTCCTCCAGTGGAGGTGGTCCCAGAAATAGGAGAAGGTTCAGGAATCCCTACAGCTTCTCTTCACACTTCACCTTCTCCCTCTTCCACACAAGATGATGAACTGGCTAATCTGGCCAAAAAGCATCGTGAAGGGTATATTGCCCCTGAGGAAACCACTTCTTTAGACAAGTCAAAATCTTCCCAAGAGTCACCACTTCACGCTTCCGAAGGGGATGTCCCTGGCACTGACGAACACATATTTCAGGGTTTGGGGGATCTCCCCTTACCTGAGACTATCTATACTTCAGAAGATTTCAGGAAGGACCCTTTAGTCTTCACTTCTTCTGAAGAAACTACTCCTGCTAAGGCCAAAGAGCCTGCCCGCACCAGTCTAGCTTCAGACTCGGGTTGGTTGGGGGGACACACACCACTTAGGATGCACTTTACACCACAGCATCAGCATTCATCGTACTTCTTTTCTCCATGAATTCGTTGATTCTAAACTTCGTTTATTTTATCGTGCAGGTACAATATCTCGATCTTATTATGATATAAGAAAGCTTCGTCGCAGCATGTCCAATCCTCCTCAAGATGTTGAATATGATCGCCGGGATGACCGTGGTAGGGAGGAAAGAAGACCTTATGATCCCTATCGATCTCGGCCATCACGCTCCCGCTCACCAGTTCGACCGGAACAAGAAAAATACAAGAGCTATCAAGGTTGTAGGGAGGAGGATAGACCACCATCTAAGGATTCCACTTCCTCCCATGAAAAGCGGAGTAGAGAGAAAACTCCTCCAAAGGAAACCGGGTCTCGAAGCAAGCAAAAAGTCCCTGCTACCAAACGACCTAGGACAGACAAGGGTACTACAGAATCTTCTTCAGGAAGGGACGCTGAATTAACAATCCTCGCTCCTCCTCCACCAGATGCGGGAACTGCAGTAAGACGGGCATATTTGGAAGAGCAGTTTCCTGAACACTACTTCCAGACTCTGACTTTTTTACCTGCCCTGGAACCTATTTCGTCTAACTGGGCAGAGGAGGCCAAAGCAAAGATTGATTTGGTGGAGAAACAATATACCGAGATGTTCAAGTATTCCCGCAATCTCTCTAGAATCATCCGCACTCTAATGACAAACGCTGATTCAATGCAAAAGACTGCGGAGGAGGATGCCAAGGCTCTAAAAGCCTTAGGAAAAGACTTAGAAGACACTCAAGCTCAACTGGCTGTCGCTCAAAAGAACGCTTCTAATTTCAAACAACAGTTTGAGGACATGCAAAAGCGTTATCATGACTTGCTCGAGTCTCATACTCAGGAGCGCTCTGAACTAAAAAAGCAAGCTGACGAGGCCAAATCAGAAGCCGCTAAAACACACCTTGCTTACGCTGAGCTTGAACGGAAAAACGCCGAGTTAGCGAAAAGGAGTGCTGAATTAGAAAAGAAGAATGCTGACTTGGCTTCGAAGTTGCTGGAGGCAGAAAATAGGGCTGCTTTAGCCGAGGGTAATGTAGAATGCGCTATTAAATCTGCGGAGGAGACCCGCAAGCAATTATCTGATGTGGAGGCTGAAATTCAGGGTTTCGGCGAGCTAATGATTGAATTCTTCGCGCATATTATTCGTCGTCGAAACATTTCCTGGATCGAAGACTATCCGTCCACTCTAGTTCAAGTATGGAATCAAATTGTTGAGTGGGAAAAGGAAGAACTCAAGGTCGATTCTCTTGACGAAGATAAATTGATGGAAAAATACTTGAGAGAAGATGAACCGGAGCGCCTAGCTGAAGGGCGCCGCCTTATTGCTGAGGCCATGGAAGAAGAGAGACGGAAGTCTAAACAGAAAACCATTCCCGAAGCTGGCTCCTCTTCTTCTGCTCCTATAACTCCCGAAGTAGAAGGGTATGATCCCGAAAACCCGGGAATTCCCCGAACAACTTTGCTATCTCCCATTCCCGAAATAACTCCAGAGGTAGTAGTCACCCCCGCTGAAAAGTCTTCAGAAGGTATCCCTATCTTTTCTCCTCAATTTGCCAAGGCTACTACTACCTTTGGCTACATGATCGAACGCTCAATGATAAATCCTTTGCTTTCGTCTGAGTTGATAACCGATGTTTCTCATTCTGTAGGCGTTGAATCATCCGCAAAGACAGATGTGGCTCAAGGAGCTTCCACTGGGACAAAGCCCGCAGAGGGGACCAAACAAGGGGAAGACAAGGCTGCTTCTACAGACCTGGGGGAAAGAAGTGAGACAACTAAGGTCACTACTCCCCATGATGAAGAAATGATCGCAGCTTTAAAAGACGACGGAGGAGACGAGGGGCATGATGAGGAACCGGAGGTTGCAATAATTGGGGAATCGAAAAGCGCTGATGACGTTACCTTGGCTGCCATGAAGGCTGATCAAGACAAGCGCTTGCAATTAAAGGCCGAAGAACTAGACCCTGAGGTCCTCAAGCCCCTCGCAGTTGTGGATGCAGGTTCAAGGTTAGTTGTTAAGCTCTCAACTAGATCTATCACCGAAGAACTTGCTAAAAAATCTTCTCTTGATTCCAGTGTCCCACCCTCCGGGAAGAAGTCTACTGGCTCCAGCACCGCATCATCAGGGAAAAAGAAAACAAAACGAATCTTGACTGAAGCCGAGAAGGAAGCAAAGGATGTAGAGAAAGCCGCCAAGAAATCTAAGGCTCATCCCAAACCTAAGTAGCGGATTCCCCTGTATTCCTTTTAGTATCTTTGTAACCCAATAATTGCTGCTACAAAAGCGGCTCCTGCACTTTCTTCTTTAGTTATTTCCCTGTACAAATTTATTCATTTGTAAGTAAAAATAATTCACTTTTTTGCAATATTTATTGATTAGCAGTTCTGCGCTTATGTAAAAATGCATGTCTATAGTTATGAAACAAAGATGTAAAGGGGGAAAATATGTATATGCATATGTGTCCCCAGTCAATTTCCATAAGTTATTCGATGCTTATCCATGCAATCTGAATGCTCCCAATTCCCTAGCGGGATAGCATTTCCTGTATCGTCAATACCTGTTGTTTATCCTGGCATTTCTTTTATACTCTCTCTCTTTCTCTTGAGAGTTAGAGTTCAAGCTTAGTCATCTATCCATTTCCCGGTCTCTCAACGGGAAAAGATTTCTTTTTCGGCGCTCAGTCGGAGACGCCTTTATACTCTCTTTCTCTCTGGAAAGTTAGAGTTAGGAGGAGAATCTCTTTTTCAGCGCCCAATCGGAGACGCTTTTATACTCTCTCTCTTTCTTTGGAGAGTTAGAGTTAAAAATAGAGTTTCTTTTTCAGCGCTCAGTCTGAGACGCTTTTATACTCTCTCTCTTTCTCTGGAGAGTTAGAGTTAAAAATAGAATTTCTTTTTCAGCGCTCAGTCTGAGACGCTTTTATACTCTCTCTCTTTCTCTGGAGAGTTAGAGTTAAGAATGTCGTTTTTTCATTCTTTTACGTCTTATTGCACAAATAATCATTGTGCTTCCTTTTATGTCCAAACTGTTTTCAACCTTTTTTAGGCTCTGAGTTATCCTGTATTTCATAATCACAACAGAACAACTAATGAATGTAAATGCATAAAAGTAAATAACACACAATATTTTTATAGTGGTTCAGCTAAGTCGTAGCCTACTTCCACTTTATAGTCTGTTATTCATATCATCAGATTTTCCCAAGGCAAAGTATGTCTTGTTACAGAATTCACAGCAAAAATAACAAGAAATATAGCATCTCTAATCCAAATATCGCATTAAGTGTTGGGCATTCCATGCTCGAGGAACTTCTTCGCCATCTACGGTCGTTAACTTGAAGGTTCCCTTTTCAAGTTTCCGTTGGATGACAAAGGGTCCTTCCCATTTTGGGCTGAGGTGAGGAAGGGACGGAAAAACTCTCTTTAGCACCAAATCCCCTGGTTCAAAAGTTCTGAGGTGAACTTTTTTGTCATAATATCGTGCCATCTGACGCCGATGCCTTGCTGCACGCAAGTCTGCTTCATCCCTTTTCTCTTCGACTTCATCAAGAGACTCAAGTAAAAGTGCCCGATTCGTCATCGGGTCATAATACGTCACCCTGTGGGAAGGAACTTCCAGTTCAACTGGAATCACTGCTTCTGAGCCAAAGGAGAGAGAGAAAGGGGTATGACCGGTAGCCGTTTTAAATGTTGTTCGATATGCCCACAAAGCTAGGGGAAATTCGTCAACCCATCTTGCCTTTGCACGCTCCAACCGTTTCTTGAGGATGGATTTTATAACTTTGTTTACTGCTTCTACTTGCCCATTCGATTGTGGATAGGCGACTGCAGTATATCGCTTGTCTATCTTATATTTCTGGCAAAAATTTCTGAATTCAGAGCTATCAAACTGGGTTCCGTTGTCAGTTATAATTGTCCTTGGAATCCCGAACCGGCATATAATATTTCTGACCACAAAACTTATCACTTTCCTTGTTGTGATCTTGGTCAAGTGCTCAGCTTCCACCCACTTTGTGAAATAATCCACGGCTACTATCGCATACTTAGCTCCTCCTTTAGCAATCGGTAAAACTCCAATGATATCAATTCCCCATGTGGCAAATGGCCAAGGACTCACCATCGATTTAAGCTGGGTCGACGGTGCCCTGGGGATTTTGGCGAATCTCTGGCACTTATCGCAGCGTCGCGAATAATCAGCTGCATCTTTGTTGATCGTCGGCCAGAAGTATCCGTATCGCAATATCTTCTTTGCTAAAGTTTGACCTCCTGTATGATCTCCACACTCACCTTCGTGCACTTCTCTTAGTACACGCTTGATGTCGTCGTGTGCGATACATCGTAACAGGGGCATAGAAAATCCTTGTCTATAGAGAGTATCGTCTTGTATAACATATCTGGTAGCTTTGCGAACTACAGCCCTTTTCTCACTCTTCTTCGATGGGAGTGTCCCATTCTTAAGAAAATTCTTAATTGGAGTCATCCATGACTCCTTCTCTGGTTCCGCTTCAAGAGCGAATTCAATTTCCATTGACTCAAAGCTTGGCGATTCCAATGTTTCAATTGGAATTACCTCGGTCCCTTCAGGATTGTCAGAACTAGCCACTTTTGCCAGTCTATCCGCTTTCTGGTTTTCAATTCTAGGAATATGTGTTATGCTGTACCGCTCTAAGCTATTCAATAGCTCTTTCACTTTCTTGAGGTAGGCGATAAGTCGGGGTCCTCGAGCCGCGAATTCCTCTCGCACTTGACAAACAACAATCTTAGAGTCACAAAATATGTCCATCATTTTTACTCCGAGGTCCTTAGCGAGTTTCAGCCCGGCAATCAGGGCTTCATACTCAGAGTCATTGTTTGTTGCCAAAAATTCTAATCGCAGGGCGTAATATAACGACCGTCCCTCGGGAGTGACTAAGACGATTCCAGCTCCGGATCTTCGGTCATTTTTAGCTCCATCTGTATATAATTTCCACGGATTCATCTCTAGCTTATCCTCGGATTTGACCACTTGGTCATTGATTATTTCCTCCTCTGGAATGGTGAACTCCGCAATAAAGTCTGCTAGAGCTTGCCCCCTGATAGACTTTCGTGGTTGAAAATTCAAATCAAACTGGCTTAGTTCTATGTTCCATTTGATCAACCTTCCCGACGCTTCGGGTCTCTGCAACACCTGTCTTAACGGCTGGTCGGTGTATATGGTTATTGGATGGGCTTGGAAGTAGTGACGAAGTTTTCGGGATGCGATCAGGAGGCTGTAAGCAAGCTTCTCAATCTTTGGGTAGTTGCGTTCTGCCGCTGCTAATTTCTTACTCACATAGTACACTGGCCTTTGTACTTTGTCTTCTTCTCGAACCAGGGCTGTGCTGACAGCGTGAGCCGAGACTGCTAGATAAACAAATAATTCTTCGTGATCTACGGGCTTTGATAAGATTGGCGGTTTCTCTAACAGCTCTAACAGATTTTGGAAGGCCTCAACACAATCGGGAGTCCACTAGAAGTTCTTTTTTCCCCTTTTTATCAAATCAAAAAACGGAACACACTTATCTGTGGCTTTAGAGATGAATCTACTCAACGCCGCTACCTTCCCTGCCAGACTTTGGACATCTTTAATTCTTCTTGGTTCTTCGATGTTTCTAATTGCTGCTATCTGGCTAGGGTTAATTTCAATTCCTCGGGAACTCACAATGAAGCCAAGAAACTTTCCCGACGCCACTCCAAAAGAACATTTTAAAGGATTCAATTTCATACGGTATTTTCGCAAGATACCAAACATTTCCGCTAAGTCTTGCGTATGACTGGAAGACTGCTTTGATTTGACAAGCATATCATCCACATAAACTTCCATAGTTTTTCCTATTTGACCATAAAACAATCTATTTACCAAGCGCTGATATGTTGCTCCAGCGTTTTTTAACCCAAATGGCATTACAACATAACAATATAGCCCCAAATTCGTAATGAAACTCGTATGCTCTTGGTCTGGTACATGCATAGGAATTTGGTTGTATCCAGAATACGCATCCATGAAAGACAGAAGTTCTTGACCTGCTGTCGAGTCTACAAGCTGGTCAATCCTGGGAAGTGGGAAACTATCTTTTGGGCAAGCTTTATTTAAGTCTGAAAAGTCAATACAAGTTCGCCACTTTCCGTTTGGCTTCTTTACCAAGACGGGATTCGATATCCAATCGGGATAAGTCGAATCTCGAATGAATCCATTCTGTTTCAACTTCTCTACTTCCTCTTTGAGAGCAGCCGACCTCTCTGGGCCCAGCATGCGTCTCTTTTGCTTCACAGGCGGATGCTTCGGATTTATATTCAATTTGTGACTAATAATGGAAGGTGATATCCCACACATGTCAGCATGGGTCCAGGCGAACACATCTAAGTTTGCCTTCAAGAAGTCTGTCAATTCCTCAGCACGACGTGAATCCAATTGAGAACCAATCTTCAAAACTTTCGTCGGATCAGCTTTATCAATGGGAATTTCCACTGTCGCTTCGTTAGGAGTTGCATTCCTAGCCTCTGGTTCCTCGTCTTTTCTAGGATCCAGGTCTTCAAGTGTTCCTTTGGGCAACTCCTTTGGGGTCATTTTCTCTAATTGCTATGCCGAGTCCCCCTTTGAGGGAGACGAGGCATCCTTGCTCTCAGTATTAACTCCTTTCATCAACATCTTCAGTTCGGCCACATAGCAGGCCCGTCCAGAAACCTGATCCCCTCTTATTACTCCAGTCCCGGCTTCGGTTGGGAACTTTAGTAACAAGCACCAAGGGGCGATACAAACTCTAAATTCAGCGAGGGCAGGTCTCCCTAAAAATGCGTTATATGGCGAATCTACGTCCAATACTACGAACTGAAGCATTCGCACTCTTCTACGTTCTCCTTGCCCTAGGGTCACGGGCAACTCTATATATCCCATGGGAGACGTCGTCGCTCCGTTGAAACCTCTAATCCATCCTTCACAAGGTTTCAGATCTTCGGGCTCAAGCCTCATCTGATCAAATGACTTCTTAAACAAAATATTAACGGAACTTCCGTTGTCTACTAATACCTTATGGACCAAGGCCGGCCCAATAGTGGTAGTAATAACCAACGGATCACTGGTGGGAGATTGTATCCCCGTGTTGTCTCGGCTGCGAAACACCACGTCGTCGAACATGGTTTTTTGTTGTTTGATGGGGGTGACATCTTCCAAATCGTCACCTTCATTCACATCTAGATGCTTGGCAGCATTCACATATTGGTCCATCGACCTAAAACTTCGGATTGCCGGGTGAGGTCCACCTACTATGGAGTTGATGACAATCCCTTTACCCTTCTGCTGCGCAGTAGGCTTAGGAGCAGGTAGGATCTGTTTTGGAGCCTGCTCTCCTTGCCCCCTGTCCCTCGGGGCAACCTTATACTCATCCAACTTTCCTTCACGCAGCAGCTTTTCAATTACATCCCTCAAATGCCGACATTCATTGGTCGAATGTCCATGTGTTCCGTGAAACAAGCAGAACTTCCCTGTCGCCACTTCTTTCTCGGTCGAATCACGAGGTGGCGGTCTTTTGTACTGCAACACATTGTACGTATCCAGGTAAATATTTTCCAGGGTGTCATTCAATGGTGTATAGTTCTCGTAGTTCTGGAATCGAGGCCTTTTGCTAGGGTCGCTTCCCCTATTTCTGTTTCTCCTGTTACCGTTTGAATTACGGTTGTTGTTGTTTCCCCCATTTCCAGTATTGCTGTTTCCACCCTTGTTTCCTACATTTACTTCAACCTTGCCAGAACTTTCCCCAGACTGCTTCACGGCAATATTACTCTGCACATTCTCCTTTGAGGCTGTCTCAGACTTTCTCTTTCGTTTTGCCCTAGCCTCCTCTCGTCTTAGATAAATATCGGCTTTTTCGTAGAATATCGCCCTTGTGGGGGGTGTCTTCCCGGAAAGGTAATCTCCAAACTCAGATTCAGGATCAACTCCTTCCTTTAATGCCATCAGAATAGTGGGCTCATGCGTATCACTGACCTCAGTTACAGCTTGGTTAAAACGATCAAGATATGCCCTTAAAGATTCTCCTGGTGCTTGTTTGATTCTTGATAGTTCAATAACACTTTTGGACTTTCGGGCATGGAGACGGAATTGGTTCATGAAACGCTCGCTAAGTTCCTTATAATTTGAAATCGAACGAGGCGGAAGTCAGGTAAACCAGAACAATGCCACGTCTTCTAGGTAGATTGGGAATGCTTTACACTTCACTTCATCTGGGGCAGCAGCAGCATTCATGAGCCATGAATATCTCATTAAATGCTGTCCCGGGTCAGTCCTTCCGTTATATTTATCCATTTGTGGCAGGTTAAAGCGTCGGGGAAACTGGAAGTCGAGGATGTCATCGGTGAACGGAGTATGGCTTCGCTCAATGCCGTAGTCTTCATTTGTATAATTCCGGCTCTCGGACATAATTCGGCGAACCATTGCCTGTACATCAGCACTAGTTAGGGGCTGCTCAGGTTCCCTGGCCCTAGTATCCGAGATCCTTCCGGGCTCTTGCTCAGGAGATGCCCTTCTTCTTCGAACTGCCTCTGCTCGATTCCGTTCCCTGCGTTCCCGGTCGATCTCGGGAAGAGGGGACTGGAGTCTTTGCCCCCGAGTGGGGTCATCGGTTCCTAATGCTCGTGCGATATCCTCGCGAGATCCCAAAGATCCAAATGTCAGATGTTCCACATTCTGAGGTCGTTCGAGTGGCCTCCGCTCACGGGGCCTCTCTTCCTTGGAAGATGAAGATTGATCTACTGGTGTGTGACGAACCGGTGATGGAGTTCTCTGTCGACGGAGCTCGTTGATTTCCCGACTCATGAGCCTCATATTTTCCTGCATCATGAGGTTAGTACGCTCATGAACTCTCATAGCTTCCCTTGTGCTTTCCAGCATGTCAAGCAAGCGCGAAAAATCTCCTTGAGTGATGGGCGCAGATGGATTGACCTGATCTCCCACCCCGGCAGCTGGAGTTGGAGCATTCGCAGGGACTCGAGTAGAGGTTCCAGCTTCACCAAGCATCGGGTCGGATCGGAGGTAGGAGGTCGGGTCGGATCGGAGCTGGGGTGCCTGGTCGGATCGGTGCGCAGCGAGCAGCTCAGGTCGGTTCAAATTGGGGGAATGCACTGCTTCAGAGTCCCCTACCCGGATCGGATCGGAGCTCTCCCCCTGCTGTCGGTTCGGATTTCCTGCATTGATTCTTCCTGTTGCTGAACTCTGCCCCCGAGACCTTGTTACAACAGCATTTTGCTGATCTTCGCCAGCTCCATTTCCTCGAAAAGTCTGAACTTCCTTGCCTTTTCCTTTGGCCATGAGTCTTCAGCAATTACTTCAACGAATGTAAGAAAACGGAGAAACTTAAGGATTCACTTCTTTGAACCCAACGGTCCAAAAAGTAGAAAGAGATCCCAGAAAATAAAGAATTTAGATGAGGATTCTCAGTGAAAGCACCAAAATGTTAGACCCAAAAGTGGTTCTAACACCCAAATTGATTAGAAACAAGATTATATGAGACAATAATAAAAATGAACACACAGGATTTATAGTGGTTCGGCGAAGAAATGCCTACGTCCACTTACTTTTCACTATATTCAGTAATTCAGTTACAAATGCAATGTAAGATTCACTCACAACTCACTTTTGTTCACTCAAATGATTAAAACTAGAAATGAAAAATGATTTGGATTCTCCGGGAGTAATGGAGTTCGGATGATGGAGGTACTTGGATTCTTAAAAGTGCTGAAAAAGATCCTTCTCTTTGTCTCTAGATGGGGTATTTATAGGTGTGAATTTGTCTGAGATTCAATCCGGGTCGGAACACGTGTCATCCATCGCACCCTCTTCGGGTTCGGATGAACTATCAAGCTGACAACACATCAAAGAGATGGACGTTAGGGGTAGGAATTAGTCATATCCGGTCCGGTTCTTCAGGCGATTTTACAGGAGACTAACTTGGATCATGGGTGCGGGTCGGAGGCGTGCAGGTAAGGGGTTCGGATCGGGATATCCGATCCGAACCGGATTGGTTTGGACGTCTTTCCTTCTCTGATCCATTCCGCTTCGCTCCAGTGTTGTGGCAAGCAGATGGCCTTCCGATCCGATTGGATATGCCTCACCAATCTATCTAGTAAGAGATCACCGATCCGATCAGGGAATTATATCCGACCCGAACCGGTCCGAACCCGATCCGAACAGCTGCAGCTCTCAATCTGAATTGTAGTGTTTTCCTTCAATCCGAACCGAAGCCTTACAATTAAAAATATCATTCAATGTTTGGTTTCTTGACTTTGTGTTGCCTAGTTCACAAAGTAGGCTAACAGATGTAGTGTTTGCATTGTATTTAAAAATTATATTTTTACAATGTGAATTAGATGTAATGTTTGCATTGTAATTAAAAATCATATTTTTACAATGTGAATTAGAAGTAGAGGTTGCATTGTAATTAAAAATCATATTTTTACAATGTGAATTAGAAGTAGTGTTTGCATTGTAATTAAAAATCATATTTTTACAATGTGAATTAGAAGTAAGTTTGCATTGTAATTGTAAATCATATTTTTACAATGTGAATTAGAAGTAGTGTTTGCGTTGTAATTAAAAATTATATTTTTACAATGTGAATTAGAAGTAAGTTTGCGTTGTAATTGAAAATTATATTTTTACAATGTGAATTAGATGTAATGTTTGCATTGTAATTAAAATTTATATTTTTACAATGTGAATTAGATGTAGTGTTTGCATTGTATTTAAAAATTATATTTTTACAATGTGAATTAGATGTAGTGTTTGCATTGTAATTACAAATCATGTTTTCACAATGTGAATTAAGAGTAGAGTTTGCATTGTCATTAGAAATTATATTTTTATATGTAATTTAAAGATTTTGAGTGTATCAAAATTTACATTTTCCATGTAAGTAAAAGAATGAAGTAAGGATGCGGAAATAGTATTTTCATTTTCAAATGAATTAAAAATTTAGTAAGTATCGGTAATTGTGTAGAGCGTTGTTTTAATCAAACGACGTTATTACGATTCAATGATTATATATATATAATTAAAATTTAACGAATAGGGCGTGGTAGTTCACGTTTTTAAATCGTACTTTTAAACGACTATACAAGAAGATCCGACCGTCATATTTTCTTGAAACTGAAACCGATAGGACCGTCTTGGAAAAATCTTTCCAACAATATATACTACGTTAAGACCCAACGGTTAGATTCTGAGAAATGTAAAAATCAAAATTGGTTGAATGCAGCGCCATAGTCGCCCATGGACTTAAGGCATCGTTATATAAAAATTTAATTATTTTTAATAATTAAAATAGGAATGAATCGTTAATAAGAATAATTATTAATGTGTAAGAAGGATTTTAAATATATATATATATATATGTATATATATATATATACGAGGATTATTTGGAAAGTCCGAGTTTATCTCATTCCAAATAATTAAACGACGTTTAAAAATCCAAGATTGGAAGACGGCGATTGAAGACCGACAAACTCCACATCGAATGGACGATGATGACTGTTGCCTTAGAATGGCTCGCTACCATGATAAGGTAATATTAGGAGTTGCCCGGACGTTGTGTTGATTTGTACGGGTTTGGCTTTCGCTCAGACCCAGAGCATAAGCTTATAAATGGATTGTGTGTTTGACATCGTACTCCATTATATATCATGTTATTAATCTTTTGACGAAGGTATGAATGTTTGGTGGCGGAGAATTTATTCTCTTGCTTAACACCCGTTCATATATTTCGGCAAAGGATTGGTAGTGTGATATGGAGTGATGATGTGGCATGCTAAGATGCATATGATCAAGGCTTTGTTGAAAAGCAGGCCTTGTGGGATGATCAGAGCATAGCCTGTTTAGGCATAGCTTTGTGTATAGCGTGACTTCGCGAGCCTCACATACCGGCGGAGTCTAAAACGGGAGAAGGGAACGCAGGGAGAGCAGCACGTTTCTTTCTAGCTATAAGTGGTGTTTGGGTTTTAACACGACCCGACATTTTACTTATGTGGATGATGGAATGAGGCGCCTCGGATGATAGGTCCTATAGGACTGGGAAACATGTGTTCAGGAATAACTAATCCGCAACTCGTACGGCGGACCGGCCCTGCAGCTTTCCAAGGGTTCACTGCGGGGGATCCTGAGACATTAGCTAGAGTGTCTCGAATCGGTAAGGAGCTCCTCCCTAGCCTTGACTCATGATGGAAACCCAATTTCCAATACGACCCCATTCGGTTTTGATTGTATTACTAGTATGGAGGCATAGTAGTATGGGATACTATTCTTCCTAGGATTGATACATTATGATTGAAATTGTTTTTAAAACATATACACACTAATAATAATATCAAATTCGTATTTAACGTATCAAGCATGTTTAATCACCATAAGGTAAAACTCTATCCTATGGTGTGCGTTGCATTATGTGATGGGACCTGAGTCTTATGGTGATTTCATTTTTCTAAAAAGCATTGCGTTGTTTTACGATTTACTTTAAGTTATGCACGACAATCCATTGGAATAAAACCCGTTCCGCATTAGCGGTGTGGTCCTTGGATTTGCCTTATTACTATTAGTTAAATTAGTTAAGAATTCTCACACCAGTCCCACGACTGACCCGTTGTTTGTTTCCACCTTTGCAAACTCGGATGCCCTCTTTTCCACACGGGCAGTCGAGCAGTTGTCTACACAGGTTTATCTCTTTAGCAGGATCCTGGATTGAAGCTTAAAGTTGTGTCCAGAACATGGGAAGTCTTCCGCTGCCTTAGTTATTTTATTTCCGCTGCAATGTATTGTAATTTACCTTCCGCTGTATTATTAGTCAGTATACTCTGATATTCTGTACTCTGATGTAACATTTGAATAACGTTTATAAAAGTTTGTTGTTTATTGTTCTGATGTGTTGTATGTCCAGAGTTAATGCATTCGAGAATTTCTAACTTTTGGGTCAGACCTGTGTGGTTTATGGTCGGTCCAAAGGGCGGGAATTTTCGGGTCATTACAAGAGGTGCTCGCATATCCGGACAATCAACAAGTACGTCCGGACAACTACCACTTTAACTCTTTACTGGTAGCTAACCAATGCCGGACATTAGTAGTTATCCTTTCAATGTGGAGATCGCCGGTCTTCAATCGCCGTCTTTGAGATCTTCAATTTAGATCGTCGTATAATCGTTTGAAATGAGATTTAACTCAGTCTTTTCAAATGATTCTCGCATATATATAGTTTAAAAACATTTCTTGTCGTTAACAGTATTTTATAAGGATTGATCGCTATTTTTTTATATAAAAATAGCTAAATTAATTTAACAAAGCTTTGGGTCAATAGGCGGCCTTGGCGTTGTTTTTATCGAAATTTGATTTACACTTATCTCGAAATCTAACCATTGGATTTTTACAAAATTTATATCGATGGAAAGATCTTCCCAAAGCGGTCCTAACGGTTCCAATTTTTGGAAAATATGACGGTTGGATCTTTCGGTATAATCGTTTAAAGTTACGATTCCGAAATGCGAACTACCGCGAGTGATTCGTTTAATTTTAATTTATATTACATATATATAATTATATATAAATATAAACCATTTGACGATTTCACTAACTTGTTTAACATGCCAGATAAAAGAATGTTTTTATTGGCATATCATATCTATGTACTGTCAAACATAATATATATATCATTTAAATGAAAATTGATCCGATGACGAGTCAACTTTGCATATAAATTCTAATATATGTGAATGTAAAGATAAATGTAATCTTTGACAGTGCATATAAATTCTAATATATGCAATGTAATATAAATGTAATTTTAACAATGCATATAAATTCTAATATATGCAATGTGAACATAAGTGTAATTTTAACAGCGCATATAAATTCTAATATATGCGATGTAATATAAATGTAATTTTAACAACACATATAAATTCTAATATATGCGATGTAATTATAAATGTAATTTTAACAACGCATATAAATTCTAATATATGCGATGTAATTATAAATGTAATTTTAACAACGCATATAAATTCTAATATATGCCATGTAATTATAAATGTGATTTTAATAGCGCATATAAATTCTAATATATGCGATGTAAATATAAATGTAATTTTAACAGCGCATATATATTCTAATATATGCAATTTAATTATAAATGTGATTTTAACAGCGCATATAAATTCTAATATATGCAATGTAAATGTAAATTTAATTTTAACAGCGCATATAAATTCTAATATATGCAATGTAATTATAAATGTGATTTTAACAGCGCATATAAATTCTAATATATGCGATGTAAATATAAATGTGATTTTAACAATGCATATAAATTCTGATATATGCGATGTAATATAAATGTAATTTTATCCATTTCACTAAAACTAAGTTTTTTAATGTAAACATGTTTTATTTTGAAAACATGCATGTTTGTCCAACTACTATTATTACATTAAAAAGTGAATTTTTAATGTAAAACATATTTTCTTTTTAAAACATGTTTCTTTTTCTACATTTCTATTATTACATTAAAAAGTGAATTTTTTAATGTAAAACATGTTTTCTTCTTAAAACATGAATATTTTCACTTATTTCTAATATTACATTAAAAAGTATATTTTCAATGTTATAATGTTTTGATTTTAAAACATGTGCACTTTTCTTATTTTTAACATTACATTAAAAATGTATATTTTTAATGAAATCATATTTTGATTTTAAAACATGAACACTTTTCTTATTTTTGACATTACATTAAAAATGTGTATTTTTAATGAAATCATGTTTTGATTTTAAAACATGAACACTTTTCTTAATTTTTACATTACATTAAAAATGTATATTTTTAATGAAATCATGTTTTGATTTTAAAACATGAACACTTTTCTTATTTTTAACATTACATTAAAAATGTATATTTTTAATGAAATCATGTTTTGATTTTAAAACATGAAAACTTTTCTTATTTTTAACATTACATTAAAAATGTATATTTTTAATGAAATCATGTTTTGATTTTAAAACAACACTTTTCTTATTTTTAACAATACATTAAAAATGTATATTTTTAATGAAATCATGTTTTGATTTTAAAACATGAACACTTTTCTTATTTTTGTTATTCTTGACATTAAAAATATAAATTGTTAATGAAATCATGTTTTTATTCAAAACATGTATATTTTCTATTTTCTAACATTACATTAAAAATGTAAACTTTTGAATGTAATGTTCTTATTTTTTTTCTAAACATAAACATTTCTATTTTTATAACAATTCCATAAAATCATAGAAATTTATATTTCATTTTTGTTGAATATTCTAATTTAACAAAATGACAAAATCTATATTCTAATTCAACAAAATGACAAAATATGATATTTCCCTTTGATTGAAAATTCTAACTCAATCAAATAACAAAGGTGTATATTTCATTTTGATTGATAATTCTAATTCAATTCAACAACAACCAAAAGTGATATTTTATTTTGATTGAAAATTCTAATTCAATCAAAGTGACAAAATGTATGATACATTTTTATTGCAAATTTAATTCCAACCAAATCTGATAAAAGTGATACTCCATTTTTGTTTTGAATATTTTGATTCAATAGAATAACAATAAAAATGTTTGATTCATTTTTATTGCAAATTTAATGCCAATCAAATATGATAAAGGTGATACTCATTTTTGTTGAATATTTTGATCCAACAAAATAACAAAAGGTGATATTTCATTTTGATTGAAAATTCTAATTCAATCAAAATTACAACAATGTATATTTCATTTGAGTGAAAATTATAATTAAATCAACATGGCAAAAGTGATATTTCATTTTGATTGAAAATTCTAATTCAATCAAAATGACAACAATGCATGATTCAAATTGTATAAAAGATGGTATTTCATTCGTTGAAAGTTTTGATTCAGCAAAATGTATAAAAGGTGATATTCCATTTTGACAATAAAAATGAACATTTTATTGTAGATCTATATTTGACAAAACGGTGTCTCATGTCCCTAAATAAAATATGAAATTTATATCATAACATCAAATCACTATACATAGATCTGAAATAAAAATAAATTTTTTATTTCAAATCAAGATCAGATAATAAACCATAGATTCTAACAAGATCTAATAAACATGAGAATCATGATCAACATTCAACAGATTAAATTTACAAATCTGATTTAATTATCATAACTATATGGATTCAACTGACAATAATTAATTAAATTTTTAATTATAAAAAATATAAGAAATTTCACTATCGTTCGAATCTAAGTGGTTCAGATCTGCAATTTTTGGCCAAAATTCGATCAGCTTAGAATTGGTCCTAGTCAGTCCTTGACTGTAGATCTCGGACTCACGATCGTAACGAATCTGAAATCATTCTGTTTCGAGTTCATATGAGTGAGATATGATTTGTTTTATATTAGTAACATTTAAAATAAATTAATTAAATAATATAATTTTAAAATCAACCTTCTTCTTCCTTATCAAACACAGGCCGTGACTTTTCACGATGGGTTCAATTCTAGGGTTAGAGTTTTCACACAATCCGTAGCGCTGGAGGCCGATCAGACAATGGCACGTCGAAGGAAGGAGGACGACGCGCCTGAGGGTCCCACCGACGGTGAACTCGATTGCGGGCTGTGCGGCGGTGGTTGCGGTGACACTTCGGGTGCACGGTTCTCGAGTATCGCGCCACCTGGGGAGGATCCAATCGTACAGAACTGAAGAGGATGAAAATCTCTATGGTTTTGTCTAAAGGAATGAAGGATTTAAAGGTGTGAATCAATGCTAATTAATGGAGGAATGTTGGAGCATTCACGATCATTGTTTCATGGGGGCGGCGGCTACAGGAAATAGGGTTTTGGGAAGAAGACAAAAAGCATTTTTATAATATTTTATTTCTAATTTTTACAAATAAATCCATAAATTCTTAAAAACTCCAATTTCAGTCCAACAGGGGTTGTTTCTACCTAATTTCCCATGTTCTGGATCTAATGGGCTAGATCCCGTCAGCCCAAACGACTGTTTTTGGCATGATTTCTTTAATTTAAAATTTAAATCCTTTATTAAATTAATTCGATCGTTCATTTAAATTCACCGGGGCCACATACGTACTCCGAAAATTCCCGAAAAATAAATCTAGCTATGTTTTGATGATACGGTCCTAACAAAATTAATTTTGTCAAATTTGGAGACCATTTGAAAAATGGCCTTTTTAACGGTCGATTAAATTCAATAGAAATTATCAAAACAGAGTTTAATTTACTACGCTCACAAATTAATTCCAAAAATTAAACTTAGCAATAATTTAACATTCCAGATCCGACAAAAGTGGTCTTGTCAAAAATGGAGGTCGTTTGTAAAATGACCTTTTATACGGGCTATAAATTATACTATATTCCATAGCGACTATTCTGAATATTCAACTGGTCATAACTTTTGATTCTCGCTATGAAATTTCGATTTTTCGGATTCGTTGGAAAGATAATTTTAAACAGATTTAGATATTTTTGGTTTCACTAAAATCCGTTTAATTTTGAATCCTGTACATTCAGTCAAAGTTCAGATTTGACTTTTCAAACTACCGTGCTATTTCTAATTCCTTTTGAAATTAAAATAAATATATTCGTTCTAACTTTGATTAGAATAAATTTTTAATCGTTATTATTTAAATAAATTATTTTATCTATTCAAAATTCACTGAAATAGCCAAAATAAAAATTTTAAATTGGTTCTGATTTTCCTGGTTGTTACACACATCTACATATTACATATATACACTACAGATTTGCATATTATTTCTTGTTTCAGCTAGAGATTTCAAAATAAACCATTATAATTATCCAATATATTTACTTTTTTTATTAATCAATGCCAATGTGGATCCTTAAGGACCATATGATAATGTTCAAAATATCTAGTTCAAAAACATTTTGAACTTTTGGTTCAATTAAATCAAATACACAACTACAGGTGGTTAAGTTTCATTCTTTAGTTATATTTTGAATATCTCTATTGAATATTATTTATCAACGAGTAATGCGTAATTTGAAATACAAATAGATATTTCTTTCGAAGATTTCAATTTAAAAAAGGCATATTTACAATGGAAAAGGAGTATCTTTTGGGCACTTGAAATAGTATAGAAATATGTTTTCAATTTCGTTTCACATATAGATCTTTACGAGACCATTTTTATAGCTATTGTGAAAGTTATGATATGACATCTAATTTATCAATCAATAATATATAAAGTTACTTCTTCAAGAATCTTTATGCATATGATATTCCCTTTACACTGATTTTTAAATAACAATAGTTCAAAAATCAATATTTACTTTTAAATCTGTCTAATGGAACTATGGGTCCATAGCAATAACAGAATTTGATTTCTCCTTTAAGGACATTTATAAATATCTTCTAGAGATTGGGGCTTTAAATGAATACGGTTGGATACAGATGGTGTTGTATCCAAAATTGGAAATCTATATCCGTATTTGTATTCGATATCCGTTTAAGAATATATATATATATATCCGTATCCGTGGATCGGATATCCGAAAAATATATGTATCCGCCTTAGCTTGTACAGATATCTGAACATATCCATATCCGAAACTTAGAAACATACATTGGATGCGGTTATCCAAAAAAATATCTATATCTGAAACTTAAAAATGTACATTGGATGCGGTTATCCGAAAACATTCGAAAATAAAACAATAAAAGTTTACAAATACATCACTCACATGCAAATTTGGTTCATAATATATTTTTTGAAAAGATGAATACATCTAATTAAAAATTACAAAAAAGACATCTATCTAATAAATTTCATACAACAAATATTTTAAGAGATAAAGTGTTCAAAATTTGGAAAACACAACCTTAAGACAAAAAAATAATCAAAACATATATCATAGAAGCATATACACAATTATGTCTTAATTATAACCATACCACAAAATAAAATGAGTACATGATTTAAAATGTTGCATAATACCAAATACAACATTCTTTTATCATCAAATGCTTGAGATTAGTTTAGCAATTTTAAAGAAATTTATATATTAATTTATGCTTAGGTGTAAATTAAACATTATATATAATATATACACGAACACACATACACACATGCATTAGAAAATCAGATGGATATGTTTCAAATACAAATACCACTATAACCATATTTGTATCCGAAAGGATTTTCGGATATCAGATATCCGTTTCTACATCTCGGATAATGGATATATCCCGTATTTTCGGATATGAATGTGGACGGATATCAGATTTTTCGAGTACTCATTGACTGCCATACTAAAGATATATTATTATCGCTACTTTTAGAGTATCACATATCTCTTCTAGAGAAACCTTATCTGCACTGCTGTGGAATGTCATATCAATATAAATATTTTTTCTACATGAATGAGTTTGTTACTACTTTTAGAGTAAAAACGTCTCTCCTAGAGATTTATTATTTTAACTATTGTTGAAATAACATGTCAATTTTTAAATGGAGTAAAAAATATGCTTAAAGTAAAAGTTAGATGCGAGAGATGAAACCATACTACTTATGAAGTGTATTATTACAATATAACATCAATACACATAAACACATATGGAATAAGTAAGTGGAAATTAGGGACGCATCATTCAAATGAAACATATTGTAAAGCAGATCCCTGCCTAAGTTTGCATGCAAAACGAGTCCCTATTTTACTGCAGCAACATTGTTTTATGATTTTTTGCGCTGGTGTATAAAAAATTCATAAATATTAACGAAAGGTTTATGGGAAAAAGTTACTGAAACATCTGTATTTACTATAAAAAAAGTGTAGACATACCAGAAACTTTGTATAGTGCATTGTTCATACGGCTGAGGGAAATTAAGTTATTGAAATGTCAGCAAATATTTTGAATAATTCCCGACATATCAGCACCTATTTCATAGTGTATTATGTAAGGGAAAATAAGTTGCCGAAATGTCTGCACTTATTACAAATAAGTGCTGACATATCTACAAAAATATCATAGTATATTGCAGACATGTCTTAGTGTATGTTAAAACTACGTACATATCTGCATTTTTCTATATAATTGCTACTATTTCTACAATTTACTGAAATTCGCTGAAATGTGAATTTTTTGGGTTTTTTTTTGTTTGAATCGTTTTTTTGTACTTTTCTAACATGAATATGAGGATGATTATGTATTGAATTAAATTTCAAAGTTTGGTAAATTTTTACATTGATTTTTGATGATTTTCGAAAAATATGGAATTAATTTATAAGGTTTTGAGATAGTTTTTTTTTTTTGTATTTTGGAACTTAAACTAGACCATAGCCAATTGGGACTCCCTAAGAGTAATCTCTTCTACCAAAATGCATTTCAACTAGCTACGTATATGCGCGAAGAAGTTTTAAAACAATTCATATTTTACAACAAAGTGTGATTAGTACAAATCAAATCTTTTATCCTTATATATTTTTTGGCAAGGCCGACCGGTGTCTATAGTGGTCGCAACCGCTTTTCATTACAACAAATAACGAAGACAAGAGAACTGGAGATAGACAAATGATCTACCTACAAAACTGGGTCTAAAATGTCCAGTCTACAAAATATAAGAGAATAAAAGATCAGGAGTTAAAATATTGTGCCCAAACTGCTAAAAAAGGGGAACAGTAGTCCCCTATAACGCTATTGATATTTGCATCAGAACCTAGGCCTATAACATGTTGAACGTCATAGAATTACATCGCAAGACGAGGATAGTAATATCTCAAAGCGGGAAATATAACTGGGACCTATTCTGTAACGACTCAGTAAGAAATTCGATGCTCAAATTTCGAAAATAATACATAAACCAGTATTCACTTGCTAAAACCCAAGTATCGGAAAAACCGAATAGTTAATAGAAAGAAATTAGAGGGTGAAAGAAGAAAGAAGGAAATGTTGGAATATAAGAATAAGAAGAAAAACAATAGTACAAAATCAGAGCAGAAAAGAACCTCACGGCAGAACAAATAACATATAATATATTAAAACTCTTTACACAAAAGAAAATTTGTATACATATGATTACAACATCAAAGTACACATTAGATCAATACAACTCCCACAGCAGAATAATTTATTACCAGAAAATATGGGTATATGTCTCGACTCCAGCTCCTCTTCTAAAGCTCAACGCGAATCCTAATGCAATCTGGAAAATATACTCAACCTGACCAAGCCCATTTTGCGACAAGAAAAATCACACGGATTGTCAATCTATAAGACTTTAAGTGATAAAACTCTTAATATAAACAACTTGCTTAACTTTAGAAAATCCTTTAAAAGAATTAAACTTCATGAGACACAACCACACATAAACATGGCACACTATACCCAAAATCGCTTTTTATATAAATATCCAATGATATTATAACAATGTCTATCAATTCACAAATAAATAGGAAGATAGCCGGAAAGCTTGCATCTCACTTTCCAACATAGTTGGTATACATCTAAAAACATACAACCTTATTATAGTTTGGATTTCCAACAAGAAAAGGTATGGGACAATCTCCCGATCAGTGTTCTCTAGAGAGGAAACACTGGGGTTCAATAAGAACATCTTGCAACCCAGGCACACATGACCGATCACTCATTCAACTTGAGTGTACCGAATATATTATCACCAACGGTTGACGCCCACATAACCGTTTCCCGTAAGATACAAAAATAACAGAAGAAACAAAATGAAATTTTCTAGATATGAACAACTGCACAAATAACAATGAATTATGTAAACCATCAAATCCTTCAGTCGTTAAAATAGCATCGTCTCCATCAGTGTGATACTAAATATTCATTGTTCCCTCATATAAACTTTGGGTATTTATGAACTTTTGGATCATACCTCATCGCAGACTTTTGTGAACCATGGTTTTTTCAATGTCATTCTGATAGTTAAATCGATAGTGTGGGGAAGAAAGAACCAATGCAGGTTCTTTCACCAAAGGGACAACTACAGAGGGTGGTGCCGAAATTGGATTATCTGTAGTAACAACTGAATCTGAAGGAAACCGATGTTTTGGAATCCACATAAAATTCGGACCAAGAAGAGGAGTTCTGACGATGACAGGTGTTGAAGCATTAGGACATGTAGTAGATATGTTGCATAAGGATTGGCAGGAGATGCACATTTTGTGGTTTCCAACTGTATTGCACATAAACTTCCATGTTAGTCCTTTGTGTAATTCTGAATTTTAGTTTCTCTGGCAATGGCTTGGATAGAGTTATCTCTATTAATGCTCTTGCAGACATAAGGCTTCTACGTGTCTCAATAGCTGCATCAAAACATCTAAACTCACCAATAAGACTCGCTATCCATTTGAGGCCAATTAACGGCTGAAGAACTTAGGGGATGTTAGTGAAAGTTTCCCATATAAGTATGGAGCGAACTTGTTCTCTGACTTTATCTATGCTGATGTCCCCACAAAGTGATAATAAATGGATTTCCTTCTATGATTAATGGACTAGATTCCAGGGCACGGAGACGGTCTTCCTTATTCATGGAGTGAAAATAGAACAGTGACCTATAATGTTGGACATGTAATTTACCTCTTGGCTTCCGAACACGAAGACATTGAAGATGCACTTCAGTATAAGATGCAGAAACACCCAGGAAGAACCCAACTAAATGGTATATCTAGTAGCTAACAACACAGTCAATGACTTTGGCAAGAAAAACATTTATTCCATCAACAACCTCGGTACAATAGGGAATAATTAAGCTCATACATTCCAGCATTCTTTGGTAATGCTTTCAGAATTGATGTCCAAGCAGGTTTGACTATCTCATTAGAACCATTTACTAGTTTATTTATCTATGATTCAGTATAAATAGCAGGTACATGCTTAACAAACATTCAAATTAGACAGCGGGAAAACTAGAACAAAATTTATAGCAGCATTCCTAAGGTGGTTTTCAAGGACAGTTTCACAAGCACCAGCCATGTGTGGAACATAACTCGTGGATAAATGGTTTGAGAAACATGTCACACCCATTAACGTCACTCATATGAGGATGTGCTAAGGTTTATGAAGCGCTCAGGTATAAAGTAACAACACATAGACTAAAATTCACAAGACAGAAATATAAAACACAATGGAAATTTTAAAACACCATTTAATAAAGCAAGTCAAATCACATTGCTTATAACATTTCAGAAATATCAACATTCATCAACATAAAACAAATATACTTTCTCATGGAAAACCATAATATTAGGGTACATAAGTAAAACCATCCCTCTCAAATGTCAATACAATAACCAGAAAATGAGAAATGAATCAATATATGAGTCCAAATCCAAGTCGAAAGCAACTTACCAAGATGAATATCAAAGTACATAAGCAAAACCATCCCTCTCAAATGTCGTGCATACGTCTGGTAAGTACTAGTAATTCTAGCATGAGCACGAAGTAAGGAGCATTAGACAGATGGACAGTTTTAAAGACAAAATTTATAAAGGCAAAAGCAATAGACAAAGTCAAACATGAATAAAAATTGGCTTCTCGTTCATATCCAAGATTGTTGCACCAGCTTACCAAGATGTCATAGTTAGGCTTTACTTAATTTCTACCATCGATCAGCTCCTGTAACCATAGCGTGATAAACTATGCCAGCTATGGAACTCGGGATTATCAATCCCGAACCCATCAACTAAAAGGACATAACTGATAATCACAATCGTTACAACGGTTTATTTTCCCCTATCGCCACGATGCGTGCTCATCGTCCCGCCAGAACGCACCCGTACCCACCTCATTTGGACCTCTTACTGTCCAGTATAGTAAAGTGTGCCCTCCCTTTTGCCTAGTGTGAGACCTCCATAGATGATAATAGGAATACTGAGAGATACGGGACCTCAACCAAATATGCAATTGACACAAGTCACCTCCTAGACTTGGTCCACAATTATTTGTAACGACCTGGAAAATCTGAACCAATTTAAAATTGGCTAAAATAATGGATTTTAAATATTTAAAATAAATATTTTAAATAATAGCAAAGAAAAGTGAGTTCGAATCGATGTTTGAAAACGAATATAATTAATTCTAATTATAAACAAGGCCTGAAATGGCGATGTAGTTTCAAAAATTGAATTCAAAGTTTGTCGGACTGTACCGGGTGCAAAACAAAACGGATTTGAGTGAAACCAAAAATATTTAAATCTGTTAGTGAATATCTTTCCAACGAATCAGAAAAATCGAAGTTTCATAGTAGAAAGCAAAAGTTATGGCCAAATGAATTTTCAGAAAGGTCGCTATGGAATTTATATAGCCCGTGAAAATGGCCATTTTGCATACGACCTCGGAATTCGACGAAACCACTTTTGTTGGATCCGGGATGTGAAGTTATTTCTAGGTTTCAAATTTCATAATTTTTGAAGCTAATATGTAAGCGTGGCAAAGGAAAATGTGTTTTGGTCAATTACAGTTATATTGGATCGACTAGAAATAGGCATTTTTGCAAACGGTCTCAGAATTCGACGAAACTAGTTTTGTTGGGACCGTATCGTCAAAACATAACTAGATTCATTTTTTTGGAATTTTTCGAATCAGTTTGTGGCCCTGGAAAATTGAAATGTACGTTCAAATAGAATATTGAATGTTTTATATTTTAATTTGAATGGAAACTGACTGAAACAGTCGAATGAGCCTACGAAACATATCCCATTGTGTTCGGAATGGGGGTAAAACGCTAGGGGCGACAGTCGTTGGGTTTGATTTCGAGTTCGTTTAAGAAAACCCTATTTTTAAATTTAATAAAGTGTTAGCCAATAGAAAATTTCCTTCATAAATTTATTTTAAAATAAAAAATAAAAAAAACCCCCAAATTCCTCTCGACGACGGCGGAAACGAGCTCCACCGTTCCCAGGCCAATTCTGGCGATTCCGTTCATCTTCAGCACCCCCTCCTTTGCAATTTTTTGAAGAGCCTCCTCTCCTCTTCCAATCCATACTGGATTCATCCCCTACCAGTGCGTGTTCAACGAGATCAGGGCCCCCGAAGTTCACCCGCGTCGCTGCGTTTTCTGGCCGCCACCCACCTCCGAGTTCGACTCCGTCAGCACCCCAGGCACGCCTCTCCGAGCGCCACGTCGTGGTGGAGTCCGATTCCCTCCAGGCTGAACGGATCGAGCGAAAAATCCAGACCTTGATTCGAACACTTTGCTGAGGTATACGGCCTTTATTTTTTTAAACTGACTTCAACACTATAAAACCATTGCAAAACATGATTATCGTATAAAAATCGTATCTTTTTCATACTGTAACGAAATTCGATGAAACAGGAAACATCGTGACCGTGTGGACGTCTTCTACATTCTAGAAGAGACCGCATATTTTTCTGAGCCTTCTGCTATTTTTGGTGGAGTGGAACCCAATGTGAGATTTCTAATTTATAAACGATATGGAAAACGACGATGTATAAATTATATAGTCGATGTATGAGTTATATAAGCATTGTACACCTCTTGTATAAGCGTTGTATAAGTTGTACGTTCGATGTATAAGTTGTATATGCGTTGTAAAAATTATATATGTGTTGAAATAGAAGTGAAATGCTATATACATATATATATATATATATATATATATATAAATACATATATATACGCCCCTTGTCCACAAACCATGGACGATATTTATTGATTGTGATTGGTGTGAAAATTGATTGATAGCGAATGGTTGATTGGAATTGTTTGTGGTTGATATTGATTGATTGTGGTTGAAAAATACCCGTTTGTGGTTGAAATATTTGGTTGGAACCACATAGGATTTGTTTGTGGAAATGAAATAAATATACATGCCGCCTGCGTGCGAACTAGATGCATGATTCCCCATTGACAAAAGCTGCAAGGCTTTAAGGTAGAGCGAGGAGCCGTACTAGGGACGGCCCCGGTTTTAACTACCCTGCCGTTATGCTGCCGAAATTTTGAATAATATTCATGTGTTAGAATTATTTTCCCTGTGTTGAAATCATATTCGTCTGTTGAATAGAAAACCTTCATGTGTTGAATAGTAATTCATTCGTTGAATCATATTCATGTGTTGAATGGTATTCGTGTTTTAAATATAAAAATCACATTTTTATCTATATATACAAACTATAGAAAACCTTCATGTGTTGAATCGAAATTCATTCGTTGAATTGAAATTCATGTGTTGAATGGTATTCGTGTTTCAAATATAAAAATCACATTTTTATCTATATATACAAACTATAGAAAACCTTCATGTGTTGAATTGAAATTCATTCTTTGAATTGAAATTCATGTGTTGAATGGTATTCGTGTTTTAAATATAAAAATCACATTTTTATCTGTATATACAAACTATAGAAAACCTTTATGTGTTGAATCGATATTCATTCGTTGAATTGAAATTCATGTGTTGAATGGTATTCGTGTTTTAAATATAAAAATAACCTTTTTATCGATTTATATAAACTATAGAAAACCTTCATATGTTGAATCGAAATTCATTCGTTGAATAGAAATTCATGTGTTGAATGGTATTCATGTTTTGAAAGAAATTGTTTTATAATAAAAATCTTATTTTTATCATCAATATGAACTATATAAAATACTCTTGTTTTGAAATAAATTGTTTTATAATAAAAATCATATTTTTATTACCTATATGAACTATATAAAATAATCGCGTTTTGAAATAAATTGTTTTATATTAAAAATCACCTTTCTATGATATACATGAATAGTTAAAAATAGTGAAGTGTTGAAATAGAAGTCAGTTGGATAAAAATATCATTTTTATCAAATGTATGAAAAGGAAATGGTTATTTCAAACGATTAGTGTGGGAGATCCGACCATCGGATTTTCAAACGATTAGTGCGGGAGATCCGACCATCGGATTTTCCCGAAATCGCAACCGTTGGGTTTGCTTTGGAAATATCTTTCCAACGGCACCAACTTTGTAAAAATCCAACGGTTGGATTGTCTGGAATGTTTAATTCAAATCTGAAGAAAAACAGCACCAGAATCGATTATATATATATATAATTATATTTAATCGAATAACGACGTTGTAGTTCGTATTTTGAAATCGAAACTTCAAACGATTATACCAGGAGATCCGACTATCGGAATTTCCCGAAACTGGAACCGTTGGATTCGCTTTGAAAAGATCTTTCTAATGATGTAAATTTTGTGAAGATCCAACGGTTAGATTTTCAGATATGTATAAATCAAATCTGAAGAAAAACAGCGCCACGGCCGCGTCATGGCCCAAAGCGTCGTTTTGAATAAATTGGCTATTTTAAAATAAATAAAAATAGCGATAAATCATTATAAAATAGTATAGACGATATGGATGTGAAATTTAGAGACTAACTGAAGGTTGGCTAAGTCGAATGGTTTCTTGGGTGTTGATCTGATGTTGGTTTCGGCCTTCGGGGTTAATATTTGGGAAATCATTCTCTTACTGATTTACGGTTAGCGACTAATGAATTGAAATGATGCGTATGTGTGTTTGTGTCGCACTTGTTTATTATATACGCGAGTTGCTCAGAAAGACCGGGTTTATCCCATTCTGAATCGACGATAAGTAATCGAAGATGAAGACGGTGGTTGAAGACCGGAAATCTTCACCTCGTTTGGATGGTAACTGATGTCCTGATTGGGAGGCATCCCGAAATATGGATAATGAGTAGTGATCGTCCAGACGTATGTGGTGATCGATGGGTTTGCGAGGTATATAGTGCCTTCGGTTTCGTTCAGACCCAGAACGGACTTGCAAATGGACAATGTGTCTGACATTGGAATTTATTCTGTGTGATTGATATCTATCAGTTGCACGGTGTGAATTGTCTATGTGGCATGCTAAGATGCAGTGATCAGGGCTTCTGTTGAAAAGAAAAGTCTTGTGGTGATGATCAAAGCACCGTCTACGTGGCGTAGCTTTGTGTATAACGTGAATTCGCGAGCCTCACACCCCGGTATGAACCAGAAACGGGAGAGGACATCAGGGAGGGCATGCGTTTCCTTCTAGTTAGAAGTTGCGTCAGTGGTTTTACACACCCTGACGAGTTTGACTTATGTGGTTGTTGCTATTGCGAGGCGCCTCGGTTAGATCGGACGATCCAGGTCCGATGGAGTCATTCGTTGGCTCATTTACGCCCCAAAGGGCGGGGAAACGCAATGTTCAGGAATTTTAATCCACATCGGTGGACCGGCCCTGACGATCCAAGGGTCGATGCGCTCTGACCCTGAGGCTCGGGCTAGAGAGTCTCGAAGTCGGTAAGGACTATCTTTTGCCTTGGTTCATGATGGAAATCCAATTTCCAAATACGAAATCGTGCGGTTTTGATTGTATACCTATATATGGCGACATAGTGGTATGGGGCATTAATGCCGTCTATGATTGATAGTTATGATTTGAAATTGTTTTCAAAACATATAAACACTAGTAATAATATCAAATGCCTTTGTTTTATTCGTATCAAGCATATTTTGGCTGTTATAAGGTAAAAACTCTATCCTCCGGTTTGCGTTGCATTGTGTGATGGGAACTGAGTCTTATAATGGCTTCATTTTTATAAAAAGCATTGCAATGTTTAAAAGAATGATTTGTTTTAAAGCACTGGCAATCCAATGGAGTAAACCCGTTCCACGAAAGTGGCGTGGTCCTGTAATTAGCCATATATTAAATGTGTTGAGTAAATTTCTCATACCAGTCCCATGACTGACTCGTAGTTTGTTTCACTTTTAAACTCGGGTGCCCCTTTTTCTACACGGACAGCCTTGTATTCAGGTTTAGCTGGCTCTTTCTGGATAGCTGGATCTGAAGATGGATTCTATCATTTATCTATTTTATGCTGTTCAGCTCCTATTGTACATATTATGTTTGTTTTCCGCTGTAGACATTTATGTATAGCTGAACTGTATTTGTACTAAGTATGATCCTGTATACTGTGTAACTCTGATGTTTACGTTTATCTGGTGTATTCTATTGTGCATTATCTGGTGTATTTATTTATTTCTGTTCTGCTGTTATCTGTTTCTGTGTTATATTCCAATGATTACCCTTGTCGCCATCAGTACGGGATTTGGGGTCGTCACATCGTGGTATCAGAGCTTTGGTTAAGCTTAGCTCTGGTATATAACACATTAACGAACTCGTCAGAGATAGAACCAGTAGTGTTCTAGGACGAATAACTCATTACAGATAGGATCAACAATATCCTAGTATGGGTGTAGCAGAATCAGAATAACTCGTTAGAGATGGGGTCAGAAGTGCCCCAGAACGAGTCGAAAGTTATATGCTTATAAATAACGTATTTGTGATTATATTCTGGTTTTAGAAATATGATTTTTAAATATATAAAAGGTATATATTTGAAAAGTTAAAAACAATTTGATTGTTGTTTGCACTGTGTGATAGTAGATTTGATTAATTAAATTATTGAAACGATAGTAAATTTAATCAATAATAGAATGAATGGTAGAATTTATTCGATTATATCACACATTGAACTGTTTAGAAAATAGGTAGAAGTATATACATGTGCATTATATATGTTTGAACAGGTAAATGTATGGCTGTTGAGTAAAGATTTTATTTGCGTGCCCGACAAATAGGTAAACCTTAATGAGTTGGATGCGCAATTTTATTATTATATCAACTCCTGTGAATGCCATTAGATGCGGAGTGCTGGTTATTCTGTGTGTAATAATAAACATCGGCATAGGATAGTAACAATTAATTTTGAACTACACTATATGGCATACTTCTGAAGATAAGAATACTTCATCATATACCACATAAGCATTTGGAGCTTGTGTGACGAGGTGGAAGATTTACCATATGAGCGAGAGGCTTGTATGGTGATGACTATATTTTACAGGTTGAACTGATGACTGATATGGACTATTTAAATTGTAACGATAAAATTGCCAGATTAATAAAAACCCCACACGGGTCTGGATTTGACAATAATCACGTCTCTCTAGTTATTAGATACGGCACATGGACTATTTATTTCCCACACAGGACGAGGTGACGAGGATTTATCCTCTGGAGCATTTAAAATACACACTCCCTCGGGCTTTGACAGGGTGACGAGAATTTATTCTCTGGAGTTATTATCAATACATGCTCCCCTGTAAACACCAGAATATATCACTATAAATATGTGTATGCTTTATAGAATTTATTGGGTACCTAATACGCACAATAAATTTCCAAACCCCTCCCCGTACAAAGGAGGTTATGGCGAAATTTTTCGAAAATTCCGGGTGTTAACCAAATTTTTGAAGAATTTGAAAATTCTCAGAAACTGAAAAGTTAGAGAATGGAAGCCAGATTGGATGTTGAGTTTATTAATCAAACCACTTTCGACTTTGTTCCTTTTCGGGGACGAAAAGTTTTAAGTGGGGGAGATTGTAACGACCCGAAAAATTTGAACCAATTTAAAAATTTTAAATTGGCTAAAATAATGGATTTTAAATATTAAAAATAAATATTTTAAATAATAGCAAAGAAAAGTGAGTTCGAATCGATGTTTGAAAACGAATATAATTAATTCTAATTATAAACAAGGCCTGAAATGGCGCTGTAGTTTCAAAAATAGAATTTAAACTTTGTCGGACTGTACCGGGTGCAAAACAAAACGGATTTGAGTGAAACCAAAAATATTTAAATCTGTTAGTGAATATCTTTCTAACGAATCAGAAAAATCAAAATTTCATAGTAGAAATCAAAAATTATGGCCAAATGAATTTTCAGAAAGGTCGCTATGGAATTTATATAGCCCGTGAAAATGGCCATTTTGCATACGACCTCGGAATTCGACGAAACCACTTTTGTTGGATCCGGGATGTGAAGTTATTGCTAGGTTTCAAATTTCATAATTTTTGAAGCTAGTATGTGAGCGTGGCAAAGGAAAATGTGTTTTGGTCAGTTATAGTTAAATTGGATCGACCAGAAATGGGCCTTTTTGCAAACGGTCTCAGAATTCGACGAAACTAGTTTTGTTGGGACCGTATCATCAAAACACAGCTAGATTTATTTTTCTGGAATTTTTCGAATCTGTGTGTGGCCCTGGAAAATTGAAATGTACGTTCAAATAGAATATTGAATGTTTTATATTTTAATTTGTGTGGAAACTGACTGAAACAGTCGAATGGGCCTACGAAACATATCCCATTGTGTTCGGAATGGGGGTAAAACACTAGGGGCGACAGTTGTTGGGTTTGATTTCGAGTTCGTTTAAGAAAACCCTATTTTTAAATTTAATAAAGTGTTGGCCAATAGAAATTTTCCTTCATAAATTTTTTTTAAAATAAAAAATAAAAAAAAAACCCCAAATTCCTCTCGACGACGGCGGAAACGAGCAACACCGTTCCTAGGCCAATTCTGGCGATTCCGTTCATCTTCAGCACCCCCTCCTTTGCAACTTTTTGAAGAGCCTCCTCTCCTCTTCCAATCCATACTTGATTCATCCCCTACTAGTGCGTGTTCAACGAGATCTGGGCCCCTTAAGTTCACCCGCGTCGCCGCGTTTTCTGGCCGCCACCCACCTCCGAGTTCGACTCCGTCAGCACCCCAGGCGTGCCTCTCCGAGCGCCACGTCGTGGTGGAGTCCAATTCCCTCCAGGCTGAACGGATCGAGCAAAAAATCCAGACCTTGATTCGAACACTTTGCTGAGGTATACGGCCTTTATTTTTTTTAAACTGACTTCAACACTATAAAACCATTGCAAAACATGATTATCGTATAAAAATCGTATCTTTTTCATACTGTAACGAAATTCGATGAAACAGGAAACATCGTGACCGTGTGGACGTCTTCTACATTCTAGAAGAGACCGCATATTTTTCTAAGCCTTCTGCTATTTTTGGTGGAGTGGAACCCAATGTGAGATTTCTAATTTATAAACGATATGGAAAACGACGATGTATAAATTATATAGTCGATGTATGAGTTATATAAGCGTTGTACACCTCTTATATAAGCGTTGTATAAGTTGTACGTTCGATGTATAAGTTGTATATGCGTTGTAAAAATTATATATGTGTTGAAATAGAAGTGAAATGCTATATATATATATATATATATATATATATATACGCCCCTCGTCCACAAACCATGGACGATATTTATTGATTGTGATTGGTGTGAAAATTGATTGATAGCGAATGGTTGATTGGAATTGTTTGTGGTTGATATGTGGTTGAAAAATACACGTTTGTGGTTGAAATATTTGGTTGAAACCACATAGGATTAGTTTGTGGAAATGAAATAAATATACATGCCGCCTGCGTGCGAACTAGATGCATGATTCCCTACTGTCAAAAGCTGCGAGGCTTTAAGGTAGAGCGAGGAGCCGTACTAGGGACGACCCCGGTTTTAACTACCCTGTCGTTATGCTGCCGAAATTTTAAATAATATTCATGTGTTAGAATTATTTTCCCTGTGTTGAAATCATATTCGTCTGTTGAATAGAAAACCTTCATGTGTTGAATAGTAATTCATTCGTTGAATCATATTCATGTGTTGAATGGTATTCATGTTTTAAATATAAAAATCACATTTTTATCTATATATACAAACTATAGAAAACCTTCATGTGTTGAATCGAAATTCATTCGTTGAATTGAAATTCATGTGTTGAATGGTATTCGTGTTTTAAATATAAAAATCACATTTTTATCTATATATACAAACTATAGATAACCTTCATGTGTTGAATCGAAATTCATTCATTGAATTGAAATTCATGTGTTGAATGGTATTCGTGTTTTAAATATAAAAATCACATTTTTATCTGTATATACAAACTATAGAAAACCTTCATGTGTTGAATCGATATTCATTCGTTGAATTGAAATTCATGTATTGAATGGTATTCGTGTTTTAAATATAAAAATAACCTTTTTATTGATTTATATAAACTATAGAAAACCTTCATATGTTGAATCGAAATTCATTCGTTGAATTGAAATTCATGTGTTGAATGGTATTCATATTTTGAAAGAAATTGTTTTATAATAAAAATCCTATTTTTATTATCAATATGAACTATATAAAATACTCTTGTTTTGAAATAAATTGTTTTATAATAAAAATCATATTTTTATTACCTATATGAACTATATAAAATAATCGCGTTTGGAAATAAATTGTTTTATAATAAAAATCACCTTTCTATGATATACAAGAATAGTTAAAAATAGTGAAGTGTTGAAATAGAAGTCAGTTGGATAAAAATATCATTTTTATCAAATGTATGAAAAGGAAATGGTTTTGAAATCGAAGGACGGATTATATATATATATATATATAATTAAAATATATCGAATAACGAAGCTGCAGTTCGTATTTTGAAATCGTGATTTCAAACGATTAGTGCGGGAGATTCGACCATCGAATTTTCCCGAAATCGCAACCGTTGGGTTCGCTTTGGAAATATCTTTCCAACGGCACCAACTTTGTAAAAATCCAACGGTTGGATTGTCTGGAATGTTTAATTCAAACCTGAAGAAAAACAGCGCCAGAATCGATCATATATATATATAAATATAATTATATTTAATCCAATAACGACGCTGCAGTTCGTATTTTGAAATCGAAACTTCAAACGATTATACCGGGAGATTCGACCGTCGGAATTTCCCGAAACTGGAACCGTTGGATTCTTTTTGAAAAGATCTTTCTAATGATGTAAATTTTGTGAAGATCCAAAAGTTAGATTTTCAGATATGTGTAAATCAAATCTGAAGAAAAACAGCGCCACGGCCGCGTTATCGCCCAAAGCGTCGTTTTGAATAAATTGGCTATTTTAAAATAAATAAAAATAGCGATAAATCGTTATAAAATTTTATAGACGATATGGATGTGAAATTTATAAACTAACCGAAGGTTGGCTAAGTCGAATGGTTTCTTGGGTGTTGATCTGATGTTGGTTTCGGCCTTCGGGGTTAATATTTGGGAAATCATTCTCTTACTGATTTACGGTTAGCGACTAATGAATTGAAATGATGCGTATGTGTGTTTGTGTCGCACTTGTTTATTATATACGCGAGTTGCTCAGAAAGACCGGGTTTGTCCCATTCTGAATAACTGAATCGACGATAAGTAATCGAAGATGAAGACGGTGGTTGAAGACCGGAAATCTTCACCTCGTTTGGATTGTAACTGATGTCCTGATTGGGAGGTATCCCGAAATATGGATAATGAGTGGTGATCGTCCAGACGTACGTGGTGATCGATGGGTTGGCAAGGTATATAGTGCCTCCGGTTTCGTTCAGACCCAGAACAGACTTGCAAATGGACAGTGTGTCTGACATTGGAATTTATTCTGTGTGATTGATATCTATCAGTTGCACGATGTGAATTGACTGTGTGGCATGCTAAGATGCAGTGATCAGGGCTTCTGTTGAAAAGCAAAGTCTTGTTGTGATGATCAAAGCACCGTCTGCGTGGCGTAGCTTTATGTATAACGTGAATTTGCGAGCCTCACACCCCGGTATGAACCAGAAACGGGAGAGGACATAAGGGAGGGCATGCATTTCCTTCTAGTTAGAAGTGGCGTCAGTGGTTTTACATGCCCTGACGAGTTTGACTTATGTGGTTGTTGCGAGGCGCCTCGGTTTGATCGGACGATCCGGGTCCGATGGAGTCATTCGTTGGCTCATTTACGCCCCAAAGGGCGGGGAAACGCAGTGTTCAGGAATTTTAATCCACATCGGTGGACCGACCCGGACGATCCAAGGGTCGATGCGCTCTGACCCTGAGGCTCGGGCTAGAGAGTCTCGAAGTCGGTAAGGACTATCTTTTGCCTTGGTTCATGACGGAAATCCAATTTCCAAATACGACATCGTGCAGTTTTGATTATATACCTATATATGGCGACATAGTGGTATGGGGCATTAATGCCGTCTATGATTGATAGTTTTGATTTGAAATTGTTTTCAAAACATATAAACACTAGTAATAATATCAAATGCCTTTGTTTTATTCGTATCAAGCATATTTTGGCTGTTATAAGGTAAAAACTCTATCCTCCGGTTTGCGTTTCATTGTGTGATGGAAAATGAGTCTTATAATGGCTTCATTTTTATAATAAGCATTGCGATGTTTAAAAGAATGATTTGTTTTAAAGCACTGGCAATCCAATGGAGTAAACCCGTTCCACGAAAGTGGCGTGGTCCTGTGATTAGCCATATATTAAATGTGTTGAGTAGATTTCTCATACCAGTCCCATGACTGACTCGTAGTTTGTTTCACATTCAAACTCGGGTGCCTCTTTTTCTTCACGGGCAGCCTTGTATTCAGGTTTAGCTGGCTCTTTCTGGATAGCTGGAGCTGAAGATGGATTCTATCATTTATCTATTTTATGCTGTTCAATTCCTATTGTACATATTATGTTTGTTTTCCGCTGTAGACATTTATGTATAGCTGAACTGTATTTGTACTAAGTATGATCCTGTATACTGTGTAACTCTGATGTTTACGTTTATCCAGTGTATTCTATTGTGCATTATCTGGTGTATTTATTTATTTCTGTTCTGCTGTTATCTGTTTCTGTGTTATATTCCAATGATTACCCTTGTCGCCGTTAGTACGGGATTTGGGGTCGTCACATTATTTTTCTATTAGGCCATTTATTTTCCCCAATCAGCCCCGCGCTGCCAGAACAGATCTAAGCTACAATCTTATCATTTATTAGGCCTCTTATTTTCCCCAACCATTGTCACGCTGCCGGAACGGACCTACGAGCAACTATTTTCCCCAATCAACCCCACGCTATCGGTACGGACTTCCAGTACTATTTCATTATTTTATTTGGCCTCTTATTCCCCCCAGTCAACCCCATGCTGTCGAAACATACCTACAAGTCACATATTTTCCCCAATCAACCCCCGTGCTGCTGGAACAGACTCCACTATCTTAGCTTATTAATTCCATCAAACAACCCAAACTTCCCGGCCAGCCTAAACTGAACAAAAATGTGGATTGCTTTGAGAACATGACGCATCAGAACACAAACAAGATAACATTTCATTGCTATTACAACAATTTACAGCAAAGCGTAAGATATCAGAGCACAAATAATAATATACAAAAAAAAATAATGTCAAAGATTTAATAAATCACAAAATAGGGGAAAATAATATACATTAATATAATGTGTAACGGAAAACGTCAACTACCACAGCTGAAGGAAATACACGGATACAAAGCATTTCAGAGTATAGCTCCAGCCGTAATCCAGGATCCTGTGAAAAGAAATATCTACAAACCAAAACTACTAGCTGCTCGTGTGGAAAATATGCGGACCAAGAGTTTAGGTGGGAAACTATAAACTCTGAGTCAGTCATGGGACTGGTGTGAGAACTAAAGCAGTTATTAAATTTATTTTGAAGTAAGGTAAATCACAGGACCATGTCGTATAACACGATACAGGTTTACCCCCATGAATACCAGTGCATAAAAACAAACAACGCAATGCTAAAAGAAAAAATGAAGCTATTATAAGACGTAGGTCCCATCACACAATGCAACACAAACCAAAGGATAGAGTTTAACCTTATAATAGCCAAACATGCTTGATACGCAAAATTTATCTTTTATTATCATTAGTGAATAGTGCAGAAATCAATTTCATATATAAATGTATCAATCTTAGACGACATAGTACCCCATCCTACTACATCGCAATATAGGTTTACAACTGAAATCGAATGTCGCGTATTGGAATCAGATTTCATCTATGAACCGAAGCAAGGGATCTTCCTCTGCCGATTCGAGACATTCTAGCCCATGCCTCAGGACCACCAGTAAAAGACCCTAGGAGCGGGAGAGCCAGCTAGCCGTCGTTGATTAGGTTTACTACTGAATAATACGTTTCCCGGTCCTTTGGGACATAAAATCTTGGTCAGTACATCAACCAGCTTGGTCCGTATGTCGACCATCAAGGGCCTTATGCGGCCAAATCCTAGGTACCTCTCTATCCATCATCCACATAAGTAAAATGTCTAGGCTCCGTACCAGGACATCACTCACAGCTAGAAAGAAACACATGTCCTGTATTTCTCTACGGTCCTTCATTCCGTTTTTGGTTCATACCGGGGTATGAAGCTCACGAATTAACGCTATGCACAAATCTATGATATATTAAAGCCATGCTTTGATCATCATCCACAAAGCTTTAATTTTCAACAAAAGCTTTGATTCATGTATCTCAGCATGCCACATTGTCAATTCATACCATACAACTGATGTCTACTGATATACAACGTCTGAGCTCGTACGTCTCAAAGAAGGGTGTTCAACAAAGAGAATAAATTTTCCACCACCAAACAGAAATATATATTTAGTAGAGATCAATTTATACAGCATAAAATACAATGTCAAGCATACAATCCATTCACAAGTCTGTTTTGGGTCTGAACGGAACCGAATGCACCTAATCCCTCGTCCCATATGTCCAATATAATAGAGAGGCCCTCGCATGTCTAGTTTATCTCCAAGTACGTCTAGACGACCACCACTATAACCTCGTCTTGGGTGTACCTCCCAAGCGAGACATCAACAATAATTCAAATGATGTGAAGATCTCCAGTCTTCAACCACCATCATCAAATCTTTGACTTTTAATCGTTGTATAAATTATTCAGAATGGCTTAAACCCGGTCTTTCCGAATAACTCACATTTTTTGTAATCAAGTGACATAAACACATCGTCACCTCATTATAATCCAGAATAATCTTTTATTCAAATATTCTTTTCTTTGAAAACATTGCAAAAGATTTTATAATATCATTTCACAACTTAAACCAAATTAAGGTTTATCAAAGTAGTCAGGATTATCGAGCCTTAACGAAGTAATCAATCATTTTATTATCCCAATCCTTACTTATTCATTTCGTGGAGCAAACTGGCGGTATTCCTTATCTAACACCTTTTGTGTTATCAGTAAATCAAATTACCATTTAACGTTCAAATCTAATTAAAGATTTAACTATAGCATGGAGTAAAAATGGTGGTACTCCATTCTCAAACACTTCTCGTGTTTGGTAAATTAAATTACCACATCCACATTTTAATCTAATTAAAGATTTATTAAAACTCCATCTTAGTTTTAATCTCCAAAAATCATTATTTAATAATTATTCAATCTTAGGAAATTAACCCTGTCTTTAATTGTGTTAAAGAACCAATGCATTTAAAAACACAGTTCACGATAAATGCAAAATCATCATCCATCCAAATGGAACCTTCACGGAAATCAGATCAATCGTAATCGATATAAATTTCCATATCCGACTGATACTATAAGTGGAATAACGACAAGGCCTTTTAAATTGCATAAGTAACGGTTTTCCTTCACAGAAGCACATCTCGATTGTTACTAAATTGAATTCCATTCATTTCCAATTTAATATATTAAATTGGAAAACTTTACTTTGGAAAAAATTCCATTAAATCTTAATTAAAAGATTCATAAATTCCAAATCATAACTTCACTATTATTTGGGTTTAAAACACCATTCACAATGAACCCAAAATCAACTTCCATTTAATTCCAATTATGATTATTAATTGGAAAACTTCATTAATCTTAATTTAAAGATTTATTCCTTTCTCAACTAGGTTTAAGAAAGTGTTATTGAAGATTCCATTTACAACAAACCCAAAATCCAATTTGATATTCAATGCAAGGCTCTGAATTGAAATCATATCGACTTATATTCAATATCAAATTATGAGACCAACAAATATCGTATTGGGATAACGATATATATATATCTTCCAAATTCCTCATAGATATCCATATAATCACGGAATTCAATACTAAAATATTCAAAGATAATTTTCCAATCCAAAGTTGGAAAATTCTGGTTATATTAAAACCATATAATTTCTTTCAGTTCTTTACTCAAGTTGATAAACAACTTAATCAAATAAACATTTATTTTGTCTTTACAAACTTGGAATATTTCATCCAAAATCATTTATTATTATTTATCTTAATTTATTCATATTTTAAATAATTTTATTAAGGTCCTTACAGTCGGCCAACGAACTACACCCATAACGACCTTTTCCAAAACTGATTTGGACATATTTTAAAATCTAACCAATGGATTTTACATATATTATAATTATTTGAAAGATATTTTTGATACAAACCCAACGGTTCTAGCTTTAGGAGAATTTGAAGGTCGGATCTCCCGTTACATCAATTCGAAGTTACGGGTTGACGTTTGTGAACTGTCATTGCACGACGCGTTTTATTTAAGTCCGAATTCGATTTATAATTAAAAATAAAATCGAAATTTTTTCCAAAATAATTTATAAATATTATAAATTATTCAACTACCATTTGAAATTTCATTTCAATCATTTTACTTCAAAATCAAATATCTTCAGTTTAAGCCATTATATTATATATAATAGATTTATTAAATTTCCATTGAAAAACGTATTTTATAAAACATTTAAAATATCGTTTAAAAAACGATTTCAACTTCTACTTCAATTTTAAATTAAAATTGAACATCCCATATTATTATAATATTAAACTAATAATATTTTCAAAATATCAGATTTTGAAATCAAATCCAAAATCAGACATCAAAATCAAACTTCAATTCTTCACTGAATATTATA
The DNA here is from genome assembly GCA_030737875.1 of Allium sativum. NCBI lineage: Eukaryota > Viridiplantae > Streptophyta > Magnoliopsida > Asparagales > Amaryllidaceae > Allium > Allium sativum. The sequence goes on along the minus strand of CM060919.1, from coordinate 557,389,875 downwards.
TTAAAAATGTTCGTTTTTACTATGGATTGAAATGAGATTCAACCAATTACCATATAATTTTATTTATATGGATTTCATATGTCACATGTATTTAACAATAATTCTAAAAAATTATTAAACATCCAATTCACATCCAGAGTGCATCTACAATCGTATAGGCGTTAAATAATTAAATAACGCTTATAACAGTCCGTCAATCAATCAATTAACATCCAATCTAAACACTTGCTATTAATGCAAATCAAATATTATCCCAATACCTGTGTGGGATTTTCAACCAATAAATAATTAATTATTTTTTCATTCCAATTGATATCACTTATTATGGGTGAACATAAACAAGTCGGTTGACTTGTAAATGGATATTTAATCCAATTTAAATTACCAAAAATAATCTAACATCGTTTTTAATATGTTAATTATTTCAAAATTACATTCAATTTACAACACAAACAATCAACAATTCATCCATCGGGTTTTCAAACAACCGTGATGTGAGCTACCATGTACCATATAATAATTATTCAGATAAAAATCATTACAGGCAATCAATATATATTTAGTTATAAAATAAAATAACTGTACAAATAATTTGAGTGAGAGAGTTCTCGCCTCGATCAGTTTCTAAACCGTTATTAAAACGATTGTTTTAATAAAATTAAACTAGCATTTAATTTTATCTAAAAATCCAATTGTTGTTGCTTCTGTCTAAATTTGTTCCATTGCATAGTGTTTGTCGTCACGGTTCCAACGCAGTTCGTTTTGTCCAACTCTGATGTCATCTGGAAAAGATATGATATTTTTAACATTGTGTAATTAATTAAATAATTAATTTCTAATTACATCATTAAGGGATAACCCCTTTCTTCTTCGTATACAATTCCTTAGGTTCGATTAAAAAAAGCTCGCAACCTAGGGTTAACCCACATCGCCTCCACGTTCACTTTGACATCGATCACCTTGCACCTCATCGACCACCTATGTGGCGCCTCCCTCCTCCAAGATTTCTGATGAATTCGGCGTCCTCCTGGTGCCTCAATTGGCATGCGACTTTCCCCCCTTTGAGCCACAATTCTAACCATCTCGACCTTCAAAAACTAATCATCACCTTATAGAAATGAAGGTCTCGCGATTCTCTACCACGTTCGTGTTATAGTTTTCTCATAATAATCCATAATTAGAGAGAGATTCAGGGGTTTAGTATGGAGCATCGCGGCCATTAATTTCTACCTAGTGGCGGGTTGAAAGAATGAAATTAGGGTTTAACATTTCTAAATGTTTATATATATTATATCATAAATTAATATTTAATTCTCAAATTATTTCGATATGGCTCTGAACTCAGGACGAATCCCAACGACTGTCGCCTCTAACCAAATACCTCCATTCCGGACACAATGGGACATGTTTCGTAAGCCGATTCGACTATTTCGAGCAATTTTTATAAAAATTAGAATATAAATCAATATAACGTTAAATATTAAATTTAAACGTATGTTTTAATTTGCCACGACAACATACTGACTCTTAAGATTACGAAACTTGAAATCTAGCTACGCTTTACAAATACGGTTCTAACATAACTAATTTTATAAAATTTGGAGGCCATTTCAAAAATGGTATTTTAACTAGTTATTGAATTTACAATCAAAATTGAACACGCGTTTCAATTTACCACGCTTACATACGAATTCCAATTGACTTGAAATTTTAAGCTTGACAATATTTGACGTTCCAGATCCAACAAAATTAGTTTCGTCAAAAACGGGGGTTGTTTAAAAATGGCTATTTTTAGGGGATTATATAATATCAAAATATCATTAAATTCCATAACAACTGTTTGGAATTTTAATTTGAACATAACTTACGAACTATAATATAAAATCTCAAATTTTCACATTCATTAGAAAGATATAATTAAATAGATTCTAATGTTTCTTTATTTTATTGAAATCTAATTTATTTTGAATTCTATGTGTTAAATTAAAATTCAAAACTAAAATTTCAAACTACCGCGACCTTACACGTTCAATTTATAATTATATTATATATTTTATGTTCAAACTCGTTTTAAATAAATTCTAAATCATTTATTCTCAAAATAAATCGTTTAAAATATTTAAAATCCATTAAAATAAATTAAAAATAAAATTTTAAATTGGATTCAAAAATCAAGGTTGTTACATTCCACCTTCAATTTAATTATCATAATTTAAGTTTATTAATAAAACCAATATAACCTCATCTTATAATCCTAGGCTGTATTAAACATTCCTAATAATGTTCGTCTTTTTATACAAACCAACCCCATGTTACTTAGCATCCAACTAAGTTAGTTCTATTTCAATTTACATATTTGCATGTTTTGCAATTACATATTAAGTTTTATCCCCAATTTACTGTCCAATATTGATTATATTTTTTTATCAGTTCTAACATGCCTAACAATCCCTTTTTATTCAATTCCAACATTATTCCAATTTAACGCAAAAATAATGTAACACCCCACGTCCATTAATGTCACTCACAAAGGGAATGCATTAACTTCAATGGAGCGTTTTAAGTAAGTATAGAACAGGAACTTAACAACAAGACAGATATAAACAGTACTAAAACTTTAAAACTTTATTTCATTGCAGCGGAAAATACATAAGTTTGATTACATCATCAAAACCAGAGTCAAAGTACATAATATCCATCTTGACCAAATCAAAGTACATAAATTGAAAGACATAATTCCCAATACTAATTAGCCATAAATAAGAGAGGCTGAACTTTACTTCACCGATCCAAGCAATCTTCTAAAAGCAAGAAATACAGCTTTCCAAAATCAAGCTCCACTGGTACTAGTTCCAACCTGAGCACCTGGGGGGGAAAGAGGAGGAAACAAAGGGGGTCAGACATAAAGTCTGGCGAGTGCGATAACTTTAACAATATAATTACCAAAATAACTAGGCTAAGGCATAAGTTGGAAAATAAGGAAATGACTATGAACTATTGAGTATGGCGGAGTAAACAAGGAAACAAGATGAACTAAGATAACATTAAAGCGCACCCTAACCACTATAAGATAATTACTATACTGCACCACCACTATAAGATATTTGCTATACTGCACCACCACTAGTCACCCTAAGGTTGATCCCACTTACAAAACTTAATAATGAATTGGTAGTTTCGCGCACCCCTAGCTGCCTTCATAGGTGCCGCCTGCCCCTATCTCCACTAGGTGTACCCACTACCCCCATGCGATCGGCTCCCTAACTCATAGATACCCGTGCTGGCCCCACAGTGGGGTGTATCACTCCCCAAAGTGGCAACCCGATACAACCAAAAATGCATGGCTTATACCTACACGATGCAACAACGTCTTACCTACCAGCCCGGGTCCACACACGCATATGAACCCGTTGGACTTGCGTTGCCACCGCTAACCCGGTTTGGCCTCTTACAGTCAAGCCCAGTATGCGTGTCCCGTCCTCGACTTGGGTTGAGCCCACAAAGATACGTATGGGTTACTGGTTGAAACAGGCACCCATTACTTAACACAAGCTGTCCACCTAAGCTTGGTCCCCTCTAGTACATCCCACTTAACCCACTTCTTATTCATGTTCACTTACATGTTTCAATTTTGGCTAAGTGTTTCTAATCGTATTTCAAATGCCACCCAAGGCACCCACTAGATTCCACATGTCACCCAAGGCACCCACTTAACCCCCTCATGTCTCACTACATGTTTATCTGGTTAAGTGTTTCTTAATTCATTAAGACCGTAACCTCATAAAGACCTCTCACATTAGACTGGCATTTTTGGCAGCTGGATTTGTCGGGCGGGTCCGGGCAGTCTTACACCACAAAAGAGTCTAACCTCGTATCTTTACAATCGTCACGTATTTAATTTATGCCTAAGACCTCCCACATTAGACTAGCATTTGTGGCAGCTGGATTTGCCGGCGGGTCCGGGCAGTCTTACACCACAAAAGAGCATAACCTCGTGTCTTAGACGATTAATTACACCTAATTAATCATCCCCAAATTTGAGTTTCTTTCCCTATTCAAATTTTCAATCAATTCCAAATTTAACTATGGCCATAATTGACTCAATTATATCCATCCATTTATGGTATGTAAAATCATACCAATTTCATCACAAATTTATTTTGTGCCATTTAAGGCATTTATGCCAATTTTCAATATTAAATCTTTTAATATTATCCCCTTTACCCCACGTTGTACGTTCGTTCGTTTAACGTAAAATATACGTTAGACTCGAATAGCCTAACTCATGGAATAAAGAGAAAACATCACAACATACATATAGATAAAACTAGATCTAAACATAAGTGATGAACTTGCATGTGTGAATGATGTTCAACATCTCAAACTTGCATAGGCCAAAGTTACAACTTGCATAAAACTTCATATGACATAGATCCAAATCTAAAGGTGTGAACTTGTTGAGATAATGGTCACAAACTTGCATAAATCATGTATGTTATAGATCTACATCTAAAGGTGTAAACTTGCATAGGCAATAACCACAAACTTGCATAACATGATTCATATTCCAAACCCATGTATATAAATTTGCATATGTGATTTAGGCATCACAACAATGGTGTAATCTTACATCTAACATGTAAACTAGCATGTAGAATTTGGCATATAACTCACACATGTCATAGCCTAACTTTAGATCTAAAATAGATGTCATGAAACATGTAAAGTTATACATATAATTTGCATATGATCTATGCCTCAATTTACATCCCAACTTGCATAAATATATTTGATTTATCATATGAACCTAACTAGCATATGAACAACATGATGATTTGATTATATATAAAATTACAACATAGATGATAGCAACATAACTTTACAACATAAAACATAGCATCATAGAATTTATAACATATATGATAACATCACAATTTTACAACATAACTATAACATGCAGTCAATAATTCACATCACACCATATAATCCGCATCATAACTTAATCCAATTAAATTACTAATTATTTTGTTAAAGAAATCAAACTCACAACTCAAAGAAGGTCTTGAGTTCTAAATTCTGAATTCCGAAGTTGTATTAGCTTTCCTTTGAAGAAGATTCGTTGTTAAAGTTGAATATAACTGATTTGATTTTTTGTTCTTCCTCTCTAATTGGTGGCGGCTACTCTAGGTTACAAGATGACAGCATGACGGCCATAGTTTCTGTTTTAATTCTGATTTAGGGTTTGAGTCTACCCATGTTTATATAGAATTTTAATTTAATTATAGCCGTCGGAAGATCTTAGGGTTAATCAAAACCATTTAGTCGGAATAGGGTGACACCTCAGCCCTAATGACTCAGCAAGGACTCAGAAAGGACTCAGCAACATGGGTCAGACTGAACCAGAAAGCTGTGCAGGCCTGCTGCCTCGGCCTGGGCGCACCTGGGAAGTGCGCCAATGAAAATTTGTACTAGCGCACTTCCCAAGTGCGCCAGTGCAATCTATTTTCTTTCTATTTTCTTGCCCGACTTTGTTCATCCATATCTCCTTCATCCGATATCCGTTTTACGCAAACTCGGATTCTATCTCGACCAGAATTTCAAGACGAACACAATGGCACAACCCAATTCCCTTAATTCTCACGTCTGAGATTAATTATTCTTTAATTTAGTTAATTCGATTATTCAAAAATCTGGGGTGTTACATTCTCCCCTCCTTAAAGGATTTCGCCCCCGAAATCTCCAAGTTAAGGAGAATGCATATCCTAACATCCAAACAACCATCTACTCAACCATCAAACACAGGCATCCATTGTCCTTATAAATTCCTAATGCTATATGAACATATGCAAGAAGTGTGCGTATATGTTCCTTATCTAATGCAAAATCAGGTGGTCTACTGATTCAGTTGACCTCCTTAATGCAAACCATGATAGAGCCATGCGTCCATTATGTATGCGAAAAAATCCTATCGTTACATATTATTTCTACATGTGTGCACAACCATTCACCAAATTGCAACATCCATATGATGGTACAAACATTATACATCCATTACTTAAATATGTACACACATTTATATGCAATATGCAGTATGAAATGACTGAGCCGATCTAGTGCCTAAAGTGTGTATATGCATCCACGAGCAACCACTAGCAAACACTTGCATCCACATGCATCCATCATACATAACATGTCTCAAACACATGTTTCAACCATAGGACAATCCTATCTAAAGGTCAAAGATACTAGCGAGAGGACATACTAAAGATAAGATAAGTACAAGCTAAGCGATAAAGGAGAAATTAAAAGACATACCCTCGAAAACAAAAGGGTACAATGAACGCATCTTCTCTTCCGTCTCCCAAGTAGCGTTGCTTTCATCATCTCCCCATTGCACTTTGACTAGCTTGACCTCTCGATTCCTCAACTTCTTAATCTCTGACCCAAGAATGCACGTAGGAGCTCGTCGAATCGTCGCATCGTGCTCTATCTCCACCTCTCTAAGAAAACTCGGCTCTACCACTTCCGCGGTCTTGTGCAAGCACTTCCTCAAATGTGATACATGGAATACGTCGTGTACACGACTAAGTCTCTCGGGCAACTCCACTCTATACGCCATCTGCCCAATCCTCTCCTTAACAGGAAACGGCCCTACGAACCTTGGTGCTAACTTTCCAACGGACCCAAAGTGAACGATGTTCCGTAATGGAGACACCTTGACAAAGACCATGTCCGCAACATCAAACTCAAGATCTGAACTCCTCTTGTCCGCATAAGATTTCTGCCTATCTTGCGCCGTCTTCATCCTCCTTCGAATCAAATCGATCTTTTTCGAAGTCTGTCTAATCATATCGGGCCCAAGCAAGATCTTATCTGTAGACTCCCACCAACATGTAGGCGATCGACACGGTCGTCCATAAAGAGCCTCGAACGGTGCCATGCCAATGCTAGATTGAAAGCTATTATTATATGTGAACTCCACCAATGGAAAATGTTCCTCCCATGTACCTCCGAAATCTAAGACACATAACCTCAATAGGTCCTCTAGAATACGATTCACCCTCTCGGTCTGACCGTCCGTCTGAGGATGATATGCGATGATCAATCATAACTGAGTCCCTACCGCCTCTTGCAAGCTCTTCCAAAATTCGCTAGTGAAGATAGGATCGCGGTCGCTCACTATGCTAGAAGGAACACCGTGCCAACGAACTATCTCTCAAATGTATACGGAGGCTAACCATGGAGCAGTCCTCTTACTCTTCACGGGAATGAAATGGGCGCTCTTAGTAAGTCTGTCTACCACGACCCAAATCCCCGTATTACCCTTCCTCGACCTCGGTAATCCGTCAACGAAGTCCATCGAGACGCTTTCCCACTTCCATTGTGGGACCTCCAATGGGTGAAGCAATCCACCGGGCTTCTTTTGCTCTGCTTTTACTTGTTGGCACACCAAGCATCTAGCAACAAACTCGGCCACATCCCTCTTCATGCCGGCCCAAAAGTAAACTCATCTCAATGCCATGTACATCTTGTCCCCGCCGGGATGGATGGTCATCTTCGAACGATGTGCATCATCAAGAATGGTCTTCCTCAAATTCTCGTCTCGTGGTACACAAAGTCTACCATCCCTACGCAACCAACCCTTATCATCTAGGGTATACCTACTGAGATGGCTCGATGACTCCCCCCTTTTGAGCTTCTCTACTAACTCAACCAACTGTGGGTCATCTCCCTGTGCCTCACTAATCCGTCCCAAAAGCGTAGGTCTGACCTCTAAGGATGCTAGCAAACTGGGTACGAAGTCAACAGATGGTCTAAAGTCAAACGTAGAGATGAACTCTAAGCTTCGCCGCTCAACAAACAACGGACTCAAGGATAACCTTTTCCTACTTAAGGCATCTGCCACCACGTTACCCTTGCCAGGGGTATATGCTATCTCGAAATCGTAGGACGCTAAGAATTCCATCCACCTTTGCTGCCTTAAGTTCAAGTCCTTCTGAGAGAATAAGTATTTTAGCGAATTGTGGTTAGTGAACAATTCGAATTTCTCGCCAAGAAGATAATGATGCCAAGACTTGAGCGTGAAGACAATAGCGGCCAACTCTAGGTCATGTGTAGGGTAATTTCTCTCATGCACTCTCAACTGCCTTCCACCATAGGCTATTACCCTTCCCTCTTGCATTAAGACTGCGCCTAGTCCTGTCCCACAAGCATCGGTATAAACGGTAAATGGCTTACTCCCATATGGCAACACTAAGACTGAGGCTGTGGTCAAAGCTCTCTTCAAACGTTGGAACGCATCATCACAATCCACGTCCCATGTGAAAACTAGGTTCTTCTTCGTCAAGCGTGTTAATAGAGCTGATATTTTTGCGAAGTCTTTGAAAAACTTCCTATAGTAGCCAGCCAACCCTAAGATACTCCTCACCTCGGTAGCATTTTTAGGGACCTTCCAATCTTGGATGGCCACTACCTTCGCGGGATCCACAGCTATCCCTTCTTTGGAAACCACGTGTCCTAAGAATCGCACTTCCTTCCTCCAAAAGTGACATTTAGAAAATTTAGCTTTAAGACTATGCGCTCGAAGAGTCTCCAACACTTCCCTAAGATGTAGGGCATGCTCTTCCTCGTTCTTAGAAAAGATCAAGATGTCGTCTACAAAGACTACCACGAATTTATTAAGGTACTCCCTAAACACCCTACTCATTAAGTCAACAAAGTATGCGGGGGCGTTTGTCAAACTGAAGGGCATCACAAGCCACTCAAAGAAGCCGTCTGGAGTCCTAAAGGAAGTCTTGTCTATGCTATCCTCAGCCACTCTCAACTGATGGAAACCCGTGGCTAAGTCCAACTGTGAAAACACTGAGGCACCAACTAACTGATCGAAGAGATCGTAAATCCTCAGTAGTGGGTGTCTATTCTTCTTAGTAAGCTTATTAAGTTATCTATAGTCCACACATAGTCTAAGTGACCCATCTGCCTTCGTGGCAAATACTACTGGAGCACCCCACTTCGATATACTACGTCTGATGAACCCCTTCTCAAGCAATTCCTTCACTTGCTTACTGAGTTCTCTTCTCTCTCCTGGAGCCATGTGGCGCACTGGCAATGCAACTGGCTTTGCATTATCTACTAGATATATTCGAAAGTCTATCTCACATTTTGGGGGTAAACCCCTCACCTCATCGAAGACATCAACATATTCACAGACTATGGTAACAGAATGTAAGTCATCGTCGGATGTGTCAAGGGATTCTAGGTAACTAAGCATTACTGGACCTCTAGGGTCACAAGAAATATCAAGGGTCTTTCCACAATGAGTCAACAATCTAACTATCCTTCTTTCACAATCTAGGATGACCCCGTATCTAGTTAGCCAATCCATACCTAGAATCAAGCCGTAGCCCATGAAACCAAGAATAAAGGCGTTGCACTCAAACTCAACGCCCAAGATAAACACTCTCAAATCCCGACAGATCATAGAAAGATGAGCCGAACCACCAATAGGATTTGAGACTACTAAGGGATCAGTAACAAGAATAATATCTAGGTGCAGTGTTTCCACTAATGATGTAGAGATAAACGAATGTGATGCACCAGAATCGAATAAAGTACGGACAGGATGATCAAACAGAAAAACTAAACTTTCAACGGAAATTGCTCTACCTCGTTCTTGCAGCGATGGGACCACGAGAGCTTGAACTTGTCCCCTTGCCTGCCCTGGTGCCATAAGAGCCTGCACCTGTCCTCCTGAGGTAGACCCTGCCCTCTGCCCTTTCTTTAGACAGTCCTTAATTAGATGTCCCGCTTCGCCACAGTGGAAACAACCAGTCTTCTTTTTCTTCCTACAATCTTTGCTTAGATGGCCTGGTGTCCCACAATTAAAACACCTTTTCTTTCCCTTAGCATTGTTGCCTTTGCCACCTTTCTTGTTCTATTGTTGCTGTTGTGGCTTCTTTTGATCCCCTTTCTTCTCGGGTGCCTTATTAGCATTGGCGCCCTTTTCCTCTTCATGCATAAGCGTCGTGTCAACTAGTCTCTCAAAGGTAGCTCCCATGGGGATGTGGGTCATAGCTAACCCATGAAGCGGCTCGTTCAAACCCTTAACAAATCTTAGGGCCTTTTTTCTGTTGTATTCACCAAGTCCAAGCCAAATCTCGCCAACTGATTGAACTTGTTGACGTATTCTTTCACCGATAGATTTCCTTGTTTCAGCGCCAAAAACCTTTCCATGTATAGATTCTCTTCAGCCCGTGAGAGAAACTTCGCCTCAAACCTCCGCCTAAATCTGGCCATGTATCAACTGGACGTTCTCCATTAGTGACCTCCCACCAAAACGAGACCTCATCCTTTATTATCCAGGCAGCTAACTGGACCTTTCTTCCATCATCCACTTCAAAGATCCCAAACAATTCTTCCACCTCCTTTAGCCAATTACGAGCTTCAACAAATGTCTCCGTCCCGTGAAAAGGTTTTCCACCCATTGCTCGAAAGTCCTTACATATCTTCGCGAAATTATCGACACGAGGAGGAGGAGGAGGAGCATTAGCTGGACCTGCAGTGGTGGCCCTAGTCTCCAGATACCTCCTAAACCATCCTGGTATTGTTATTCCCTCGGGTATCTCGGGAATTCCAGACATGTTGAAACGAAAAAGGAAAGATTCAATACAAAAGAACCGAAGGAAAGATATATGGCTCTTGGGGTTATGCTTTCTAAAATAAGCTTTTCTTTGAAAATACTTTCCTTAAAACATACTTTTGAAAGTACTTTTTTATAAAAGTTTTTTTTTTCAAAAACACTTTTCAAAATTCATATCTGTTCTGGTAACCTTCAGCTCTGATACCACGTGTAACACCCCACGTCCATTAATGTCACTCACAAAGGGAATGCATTAACTTCTATGGAGCGTTTTAAGTAAGCATAGAACAGAAACTTAACAACAACACAGATATAAACAGTACTAAAACTTTAAAACTTTATTTCATTGCAGCGGAAAATACATAAGTTTGATCACATCATTAAAACAAGAGTCTAAGTACATAATATCCATCTTGACCAAATCAAAGTACATAAATTGAAAAACATAATCCCCAATACTAATTAGCCATAAATGAGAGAGGCTGAACTTTACTTCAACGATCCAAGCAATCTTCTAAAAGCAAGAAATACAGTTGTCCAAAATCAAGCTTCACTGGTGCTCGTTCCAACCTAAGCACCTAGGGGGGGCGAAGGAAGAAAAGAGGAGGAAACAAAGGGGGTCAGACATAAAGTCTGGCGAGTGCGATAACTTTAACAATATAATTACCAAAATAACTAGGCTAAGGCATAAGTTGGAAAATAAGGAAATGACTATGAACTATTGAGTATGGCGGAGTAAACAAGGAAACAAGATGAACTAAGATAACGTTAAAGCGCACCCTAACCACTATAAGATAATTGCTATACTGCACCACCACTATAAGATATTTTCTATACTGCACCACCACTAGTCACCCTAAGGTTGATCCCGCCTACAAAACTTAATAATGAATTGGTAGTTTCGTGCACCCCTAGCTGCCTTCATAGGTGCCGCCTGCCCCTATCTCCACTAGGTGTACCCACTACCCCTATGCGATCGGCTCCCTAACTCGTAGATACCCGTGATGGCCCCATAGTGGGGTGTATCACTCCCCAAAGTGGCAACCCGATACAACCAACAATGCACGACTTATACCTACACGATGCAACAACGTCTTACCTACCAGCCCGGGTCCACACACGCATATGAACCCGTTGGACTTGCGTTACCACCGCTAATCTGGTTTGGCCTTTTACAGTCAAGCCTAGTATGCGTGTCCCGTCCTCGACTTGGGTCGAGCCCACAAAGATACGTATGGGTTACTGGTTGAAACGGGCACCCATTACTTGACACAAGCTATCCACCTAAGCTTCGTCCCCTCTAGTACATCCCACTTAACCCACTTCTTATTCATGTTCACTTACATGTTTCAATTTTGGTTAAGTGTTTCTTATCATATTTCCAATGCCACTCAAGGCACCCACTAGATTCCACATGCCACCCAAGGCACCCACTTAACCCCCTCATGTCCCACTATATGTTTATCTGATTAAGTGTTTCTTAATTCATTAAGACCGTAACCTCATAAAGACCTCTCACATTAGACTGGCATTTGTGGTAGCTGGATTTGCCCGGCGGGTCCGGGCAGTCTTACACCACAAAAGAGCCTAACCTCGTGTCTTTACAATTGTCACGTATTTAATTTATGCCTAAGACCTCCCACATTAGACTGGCATTTGTGGCAGCTGGATCGGGCGGGTCTGGGCAGTCTTACACCACAAAAGAGCCTAACCTCGTGTCTTAGACGATTATTTACACCTAATAAATCATCCCCCAATTTGAATTTCTTTCCCTATTCAAATTTTCAATCAATTCCAAATTTAACTATGGCCATAATTGACTCAATTATGTCCATCCATTTATGGTATGTAAAATCATACTAATTTCATCACAAATTTATTTTGTGCCATTTAAGGCATTTATGCCAATTCTCAATATTAAATTTTTAAATATTATCCCCTTTACCCCACGTTGTATGTAGCACCCCACCTCCGCCAGTGTAACTCTTGCAAGCACACTAGCTTTGGAGGGGCGTTGGACAAGGTAATCATGCATGTAGATATCATAAGACAGAACATATAAGTAAAACAGAGTAAATAAAGCAGCGGATAAAACTAGCATTTCAAAACCATAGTCAAGTTACATCAGAGTACTTGGTCATTATTTTCCAACAAACAAAGTCTAGAAACATAAACTGAAAATTGGAAATAACATAAAAGTAAAACTATCCCCAAAGTAGACGTTGTAAAGCCATAGCGAGCTCAAGTCCAAACCGTACATGAGCTATCCAGAAAAGCAGCCAAAGATCCAAGCTAGGTGCTAGTGTTCCCACCCTGAGAACCTTGGGGTGGGGGGAAACGAAAGAAAAGAGGCGAAAGAAAACGGGTCAGTCAAAAAGACTGGTAAGTCCTACCTACTATTAGTATAAAAACTAATAAAGTTAACTGGACATGAGAAACTGAGATGAACATAAGGATGTAACTAAACTGGCATAGTGAATAGTTAGCAAGATAGATCAAGTGTGGCATCGCATATACAAGGTTAAGTTTTGCACCAATAGTAATCCAATCCATGTCAAGTATAAACAAGAAATGATCCCTTGGCCCAAGTTTGGCCCAACATCATGAGATGACCAAAATCAAGGTCCAACTACACGTTCTAGTCGATCGGCTCCCTACAAACCTAACTCGTCAAGTGTCGGTGTCATACGGCCCAACCACGGAATGTAGTCAAACTGTGCTAGGTCCACCCTAGGGTGTATCAAGTCCTAGGGTGTCAACCACTGACACGAATCAAGCACACATAGTCTAAACCTACTGGTGCCTGTGCCTGCTTTTTCAATTCCGGACTATGTGCACGATCATAGTCCGCCTGAACCTACACCGGCGCACCAACTCAGCCGTCGTTCTGGTCGCTTACAATCAGCCCAGTAATCGTGCCCCACCCTAGCCTAGTCCCTAGGGTATCATTGATACATCCAAGAGGGTTACTGCTGAAAAGGACCGCGTAACTAGGGTTTCTAACGGGTTAAGTGTGGTTAACCCTATCCCATCATGTATCAAGTTGGTTAAGTGTACCCAAGGTTCATGACTTAACCCCATCAACCCATCGTGTTTAATTGGTTAAGTATTCAAGTGGTCCATGACTTAACCATATCACGTGGCATTAATTAATTTAATGCACCCAACCTCTCACATTAGACCTCATTGTGGTTACTAGTTAAGCCGGGCAGGTCCGGGTAGCTTTATACCACAACTTAGTCTAACCTCGGGTTTTAAGCGCGACATGACCAACTACTCACATTGGGTCCTATTCTTTGTAACTACTAGTTAGGCCGGTCGGTTCCGGGTAGATTTATGCTACAAACTCAACCCAACCTCGAGTTGGCCATTCTCATGTTTTCTAGAAGTCATGTCCAATTTCATGTTTCAAGCATAATCACATGTCATATTTCATGTCATATTTTCAAGTCATGTTTCATGTCTTTTTAGTTTATCCATAACGTAACCCCATCGCATGTAAGTTCGCATAAACACAAATAGATCACAAAGAGGGAACTTAGAAGCATGACATAAATGGGCATAAGGTGATAAGATTTAGCCACAAGTTAAACATGGTGGCATATGAGGCAAATGTGTTCATAAAACTTGCATATTACATTATAAGCCTCAAAAACATGCATGACATCAAACTTAGCAAATAGGTGATACATGGTCATAAATGGCATAAGATAATGGCTAGTGATTCGCATATAACATCATATGCATGTTAACATAAGGGTTATGAGAGTTTCTATGTTGCTTTATGCAACATTTCCAAACAAAGCTCATAGCTTTCAACCCACAAAGTCAAGGTGATAGCTTTACAAACATGCATAGAACAAACCTATGCATAACATGATAGATTCAAAGCACAAATCATACTTAGGCCCAAACTCAAAGTTGCAACATGTCATATTTAACTTCATAGTCTAAATCTAAGAGTAGAGTAGGGCTTACAATGCTATGAAGACTACAAAAAGTAAAATAAGATTGAGACGAAGCCACTAGCAATCACTAAAAACCCCAAATGACAAGCTCCACATAAAACCCTTGATAAATATGAAGAAGATCCTTGCTTTGTTGAAGAAAGATTGAACTTTAGCCTTGAATCAAACTCAGAAACTCTCAAACAAGCTTAGAAACTCTCATATGAATGAAGATAAAGATTATGACAAGAGGGTGGAGGCCATGATTAGAAATTTTGGCATAACTTCATTGTAGGATTGATTTATGAGTGATTAGGGTAGGTCTAAGGGTCTTTTTATAGAAGATTAGGTCAGTTTTAGCCATAGGATTTAACCTAATTCAGATCTGAGCCATCAAAATCGTCACTAGCCAACAAAACAGGGTTCAGAAGACAAAGTAGGTGCACCAGGCCAACCTGGCCGACCAGGGAAGTCGACCCCCAGGTCGACTCCCAGGTCGACCTGGTCTGGGGCAGGTCGACCCCAGGGTCGACCCCCCAGTCGACCTGGGCTGGGCGGGAATTTTCCCGCCCAGTCTGTTTGGGCTGAATTTCAAATCTGTTTCGGAATCTGATTTTTCTGAAAACTTCTTCGGGCCTTATCTGGGTAATACGGACTCCGATTTACAAAATTTCGAACTCTATTTCGCGTATTTTTCCGAGACGAACGCAATGGAACAGCCCGTTTCCCTTGATTCCGATTTTAAAATTTAATTCTTCCTTGATTTATGTTATAACATATTATTTAAAATACGGGTTGTTACATTGTACGTTCGTTCGTTTAACGTAAAATATACGTTAGACTCGAATAGCCTAACTCATGGAATAAAGAGATAACATCACAACATACATATAGATAAACTAGATCTAAACATAAGGGGTGAACTTGCATGCGTGAATGATGTTCTACATCTAAAACTTGCATAGGCCAAAGTTACAACTTGCATAAAACTACATATGACACAGATCCAAATCTAAAGGTGTGAACTTGTTGAGATAATGGTCACAAACTTGCATAAATCATGTATGTCATAAATCTACATCTAAAGGTGTAAAATTGCATAGGCAATAACCACAAACTTGCATAACATGATTCATATTCAAAACCCATGTATATAAATTTGCATATGTGATTTAGGCATCACAACATTGATGTAATCTTACATCTAACATGTAAACTAGCATGTAGAATTTGGCATATAACTCACACATGTCATAACCTAACTTTAGATCTAAAATAGATGTCATGAAACATGTAAAGTTATACATATAATTTGCATATGATCTATGCCTCAATTTACATCCCAACTTGCATAAATATATATGATTTATCATATGAACCTAACTAGCATATGAACAACATGATGATTTGATTATATATAAAATTACAACATAGATGATAGCAACATAACTTTACAACATAAAACATAGCATCATAGAATTTATAACATATATGATAACATCACAATTTTACAACATAACTATAACATGCGGTCAATAATTCACATCACATCTATACAATCCGCATCATAACTTAATCCAATTAAATTACTAATTATTTTATTAAAGAAATCGAACTCACAACTCAAAGAAGGTCTTGAGTTCTGAATTCTGAAGTTGTATTAGCTTTCCTTTGAAGAAGATTCGTTGTTAAAGTTGAATAGAACTGATTTGATTTGATGTTCTTCCTCTCTAATTGGTGGCGGCTACCCTAGGTTACAAGATGACAGCATGACGGCCATAGTTTCTGATTTAGGGTTTGAGTCTACCCGTGTTTATATAGAATTTTATTTTAATTATAGCCGTCGGATGATCTTAGGGTTAATCAAAACCATTCAGTCGGAATAGGGTGACACCTCAGCCCTAATGACTCAGCAAGGTGTCAGAAAGGACTCAGCAACATGGGTCAGACTGAACCAGAAAGCTGTGCAAGCCTGCTGCCTCGGCCTGGGTGCACCTGGGAAGTGCGCCAATGCAAATTTGTACTGGCGCACTTCCCAAGTGCGCCAGTGCAATCCTTTTTTTCTATTTTCTTTCCCGACTTTGTTCATCCATATCTCCTTCATCCGATATCCATTTTACACAAACTTGGATTCTATCTCGACCAGAATTCCGAGACGAACACAATGGCGCAACCTAATTCCCTTAATTCTCACGTCTGAGATTAATTATTCTTTAATTTAATTAATTTGATTATTCAAAAATCCGGGGTGTTACAAATAATGATAAAGATTTAGGCTCCTTTTAGGCCTAGGCTCAGCGCTAAAATAAAAAGGAAATGGTTTAGGCTATTCGTAAGGCCTAGACTCAAAAATAAATCATTTTTACCATTTGAGGTACGCTCTTTTCGCTCCTACTTTTGTTAACCTACAAATCAATAGCATCGAGAAAATATTATACTGAAAGAGCAATCAAGTGAAAATTTTGAAGCAATTCCAATAGAGCATATCGATTGTTACACTAAGTATGCAACAAGTACCAATAGACATAGGTATTTTTATTTTTTATTTTAAGGATAATAGAACAAATATTTTTATTCAATGAAAACTACATTTGTTAGTCACAATACTGATCAAGTTTGACATATAAGTGTTAGGAAATTTTTTAGGATCTCTACGCAATTAGATTTTTGAAGAGATAAGAAGTGAAGAAAAAAAATGACAAACAAATTCCTCCAAACAAATTCTTTATTAATTCAAAAAATGATTACAAGAGAAAGCCTAAAAAATTGAGAAGATATCTCAACCCCAAACAAAAAGAAAATAACCTTTTCCCTTACACATACAATGAGCCATATGATGCCTATTTATATTAGTATTGAGAACATATCTTCATTAATAAGCATTAGATTACTTTCACCCTTTAAAAAATCTTTCCCATGTAGATAATTTGTTACATTCTTTTATGCAATAAAAGAGGCAATAAATTACTCTACCAAGTCCATAAAATACATAAATAAGGCAATGTATTTGTGACATAATACTACCTTATTTTAAATATCTCTGAAATCTATTAATATATGGAATATCATATCATCAAATTTCAACAATTTCCACCTTGATATGATATTCCATAAATGTCATCCAAGCACCTTTTGTAATCTCAACCTCCAAACAATCTCCAATGTTACCAAATTTTTTTTGTCATTCCAAATATAACTATCTTCCAAACCACCTAATTATGTATGCTCCCAATTGATCATGCATATCACCAATTAATCAGAACCTATGATAATACCACATTGGCCTCCATGCGGTTTTTGTGGCTATACATTGCTGGCTCCGCCTTAATTCAGATAAATTTCTCCCATCACCCATAAAATAAGAACTTTCATCATTCTTCATCGTCTTTCCAAGTATTTTATAAATGTTGTTGCTGTCTCTCTTAGCACGCAACACCTCCCTGTTACCTTTCTAAATCCTTGTTACTCCATCTCGAGTTGAAAAGTTGCACCCTTTTACTTCTAATTATCCAACAGATACAAGATTTTTTGAAATTTCTGGAATATACCTAACTTTTGTGAGTTTCATCACCCTTTCATTATGTATCTTCAATCTAACAGAACCTATCCCCTTAACATGCAACTTTTCTCCATTAGAGGATTCCACATTAGCATCTTGCTCTTTGTATTCAATGAATGCATTCATCTGATTACATATGTGGAAGAACGCACTAGAGTCAAGGACCCAACTTTTGTTTTTTCCTTTATAGACACAAAGAACATCGCCCTTAATTTCCTCGTCAAAATTCGCCTCATCATTGCTAATATTATTTTGTTCATCTGCCTCTTTTCTAAAGCCTTCATCTTCTCCTTGTCCTTTTTAAGCTTGTTGCAAAATCTTAGATAACGACCAGGTTTCTCACAATAATGGAAAATGAATTCCTTTTTCATATTCGGTCTATTTGATTGTCTTTTCATGTTTCGATGAGTAAACCTTTTTGCAAGATAAGCCTCTTCAATTAGAGTTCTATTCTTTGTTGCCTCCTTACCTTTCCTTCCATGGGGTTTGTCCTCCACATCTCCTTATTAATTAAGTTGCTAACCATGGAACCCATTGAAACGAATCCATCCAAATTTGAGTTATTCAATGCAACAACAAGTGTTTCCCAACTCTTTGGTAATGAACTCAGTAACATAAAAGATGTTAGGGAGTGCGTAATGTATCTTAAGGAAAAACTAACGCTAGAGAGGGGTGAATAGTGTTTTCAAGGAATTTAAGAAAATCTTAAACTAATATAATCTACTATATGAATATCACACCACAGAGATAACCATAGACACAGAGTCAAACACAGACACAGAAATATACAAAAATAAAATGCAGAAAAAGATGGAACACACATGATTTTATTCTAGTTCAGATTGCTCCTACATCCAGTCCCACACAATGCTGGATTGCGCAGAGTTTTATTACTAGATCAAAATCTCAGTACAATTCCCTTGATTTCACGGCTACAAGGTTAACATCGTTTCCACCACCCTTGATTTCTCAGCTACAAGGTTAACACCGTTTACTTCCTTGATTTCACGACTACAAGGAACGTACCATTTCCAAACTATTCCAAAACAATCCCAAAGGATTACAACAACCCTATAACTCTTCAATAGCACTTCGATTCAGAGAGTAAAGAGTAGAGAGTGAGAAGAGAAGAAGTTTTATATATTTAGAACAGAAATCGGCAGAGTAGAAGTGTATAAATCATAAAATATGAAATAATAATGGAGGAATGAAAAGGGATGAAGATGGAGAAGAAGAAAGGTTAAAAAATCCTAAATCAACACCTATTTATAAGTTTTGAAAGGTTACAACGCTTTTGGAACGATACAAATGGTGGAAAGACATATCCTTTCAAAACCGAAAATATGACAATTGTATGTTGACATCCCTATATATGTATGTCGACATATGTGTTAAATTTGAAATTTGAGTACTTTTCAAGTGTTTTAATATATATATATATATAATTCTGGAAATTCTTGAATTAAAACATAGTGATATAAATAAATATTATAAAGTAGAAAATCATGTGAAATCATAAATATACACATATTTGTGAAATTATAAAGTTTAAAACTATATAAATATAAAAGTATACAGGTATATGTAACACCCCACTCCCGCTATGATCACTCGCTAAGGGATTGCCATAACATCGGTGGAGTATTTTAAGTGAATATAGAACAGAAAAATTACATAAAGACAGATATAAGTAATGCTTGAAAATTTAAAACATCATTTCATTCCAGCGGAAAGTAAAACATGTTTGGTTACACCAAAACCATAAATAAGAGTCAAGTACATAATATCCATCCTGATAAAAACAAAAGTACATAATCCCACTACATATCCTAATAGCCATAATAGAAAAGATAAACTGAGCTTTACATCCACGGTCCAAGCTCCAAAAGATAGATAAAGCAGTCTGATCAAAGCCCACTAGTGCTAGGCCCACTCTGAAAACCTGAGGGTTAGGAAAAAGATAAAGAAACAACGGGGTCAGACATAAGTCTGAGTGAGTCCTATAACCCTAACAATACAATCATTAAAGTAATTAGGGTATGAAATAAACAAGGTACGGTACCTCTGGGGATAATGGCTACACTAAGTAGCCAACTAAACACAGGATGTACTAAGATAACCGGAAAGACGCATTTATCCACCCAAGGATAATTACTAGATTGCACCACCCCAGATCTACCCACCCAAGGGTAATTCCTACACTGCACCACACCCGTTCTACCCACCCAAGGGTAATTCCTACTTAAAGGTTGATCCCACTAAGTGTACTTAGCAATTTTTAATAGCAGTTTCGTGTACCCCTAGCTGACTACATAGGTGCCGTCTGCCCCTATCTCCACTAGGTGTACCCACTACACCCCAAGCGATCGGCTCCCTACCGTAGATACCCGTGCTGGCCCCACAGTGGGGTGTATCACTCCCCAAAGTGGCAACCCGATAATCAATGGTGCACGGCTTATACCTACACGATGCAACAACGTCTTACCTACCAGCCCGGGTCCACACACGCATATGAAACCCGTTGGACTCGCGTTGCCGCCGCCACCCCGTTTTGGCCTCTTATAGTCAAGCCCAATATGCGTGTCCCGTCCTCGACTTGGGTCGAGCCCACAAAGATACGTTTGGGATATTGGTTGAAATGGGCCCCCACAAGCTACTACTTAAGCTTGCCATTTTATCTAGTGCGTCCCACTTAACCCCTTTTATAGTCATGCCCACTTACAAGTTAAGGTTTGGTTAAGTCATCTAATCATATTTCAATTGCCACTTAAGGCCCCCACAAGCTACTACTTAAGCTTGTCATTTAATTATATTTCAATTGCCACATAAGGCACCCACTAGATTTCCGCATGCCACCCAAGGCACTTACTTGATTCCCACATGCCACCCAAGGCACTTACTTAACCCTTTAATCATGTTTAATTACATGTTCCACTTTGGTTAAGTATTCTAATCGTATTTTCTATTGCCACCCAAGGCAACCCACTAGTTTCCTCATGCCACCCAAGGCATCCCCACTAGTTACTACATGCCACCCAAGGCACCCACTTAACCCCTCATGCCCCTCTACATGCTAATTTGGTTAAGTGTTTCTTAATTAATTAAGATCGTAACCTTTGTAAAGACCTCTCACATTAGACTGTCTTTTATGGCAGCTGGATATGCCGGTTGGTTCCGGGCAGCCTTACACCATAACAGAGTCTAACCTCGTGTCTTTACACTTGTCACGTATTTAATTTATGTCTAAGACCTCTCACATTGGGCCAATCATTTGTAGCCGCTGGATTTGCCGGTCGGTTCCGGGCAGTCTTATGCTACAAAAGGGTCCAACCTCGTGTCTTAGTAGATTAATTACACCTAATTAATCACCCCCATAATTTGTATTAATTATCCCTAATTAATTACAAATATTTAAGAATATGGGTAGACCTAACTCAATAGGTAAATTCCCAATTCCATAATATGGGTAGACCTAACTTAATAGGTAAATTCCCAATTATGTCCATCCACTTTACGGTATGTTTAATCATACCCACTTTACACAATTTTATGTGTTCATTAATTTTTACCCCATCGTCCCCACGTAAATACGTTAACGTGACATACTTAAAAAGAGGAGATTCATCATACACACCATGGGTTCAACTTAGCATATCATTAGCATTATCATGGGTTTAAAAGGTGTCAGCTTGTATATATGACCATAAACCCAACTTGCATAAATAACCAACCCCAAACTTGCATGAATCATATATGTCATGAAGATGGTAACTTGCTTAAATGTTCGTGTCATAGACCTATCATAAAAGGTGTCAACTTGCACATATGTCATAGGTCTAAAAGGGATGAACTTGCACATGTACTTATGTCATACATAGAGGCGAACTTGCATATGAACTTGCATCATAACTTGCATCATAACTTGCATATGAACTTGCATCATAAATTGCATATGAACTTGCATCATAACTTGCATATGAACTTGTATCATAACTTGCATTACATGCCATACTTAGAGGCAAACTTGCATATATCATGCATATCATAAAAAGAGACAAACTTGCATAAAACCAAACACTTAATATGCATAAAACCAATTACTTAGCATGCACAAAACCAAATACTTAGCATGCATAAAACCAAATACTTAGCATGCATAAAACCAAATACTTAGCATGCATAAAACCAAATGCATAACTTGCATATCATGTTACATATAACTTGCATATACTCTCACATATAGTTTGCATAACATGCTACATATGCATAAATGTTCAACATAGTGTTTTGCATCATAAAACATGGCATTAAACTTGCATATAGCATAAAACTTGCAAAGCACATAACATACACTATACTAAACTTGCATAAACACATTTATCCACAAACATAGCCATCTCTTATCATATCCTACCATAATCAATTTAACAATTGATTATTAAAGCTATAGGAACTCACCACTAAGCTCCCATAAGCAAACCCTTGCCACAAATTACCCAAAAGCTCTAGCCTTGAACATAAAGCTTGCAACTTGATGATGAATGCAAGCTAATGATCACTTATACAACTCAAAGATGCTTGTATGAACATGAAAGCTTTCTTAGGAATAGTTTCATAAGAGGATGGAGGCTAGGACTTTGAGTGGAGGCCATGATCATAGAAAATTTTGGCATAGTTTAGTTAGGAGATAGGATTATGATCATTTAGGGCTAGCTTAGGGTCTTATTTATAGGATTAGGCAAGTGTTTTAGGCCTTTAGATTAACCCTAGGTTGGATTAGGACCATCAGATCTTGGAAGCTTCCAGAAACCAGCCCCAAAACACAGCCCACACACTGAAATGGTGCACCAGGCCATACTGGCCGGGCACCCCCTGTCGACACCCAAGTCGACAGGCTGTCGACTTGGGTAGCCAGGCGGGAATTTTCCCCGCCTGCGCCCAATGGCCCAATTTTGAAATTGAACTTGAATTTTTAAATCCGTTTTAAACTCTGAATTTTCTGCAAACTTCATTGGGCCATAACTGGGCCATACGGACTCCGATTCTCGAAAACTCGGACTCTATTTCGCGTATTTTTCCGAGACGAACGCAATGACGCAGCCCGTTTCCCCCAATTCTCACATCTGAGATCATTTATTCTGTAATTAGTGAATTTTAGCATTAACCGAAATTCGGGGTGTTACATTCTCCCCTCCTTAAAGGATTTCGTCCCCGAAATCTCTAAGCTAAGGAGAATGCATATCCTACCATCCAAACAACCATCTACTCAATCCATCAAACACGGGCATCCATTGTCCTTAAAACAATTTCTAATGATGTATGAGCATATGCAAAAAGTGTGTGTATATGTTCCATATCTAATGTATGAACATATGCAAACCATGATAGTGCCATGCATCCATTATGTATGCGAGAGAACCCTATCGACACATACAATATCTACATGAGTGCACAATCATTCACCAAAATGCATCATCCATATGATAACACAATTATTATACATCCAAAAATATAGTTACCTACACACAATTATATGCAATATGCAATATGAAGTGATTGAGCCGATCTAGTGTCTAGAGTGTGTGTATATGCATCCACGAGCAACCACTAGCAACCACTTGCATCCACACGCATCCATCAAACATAACATGTCTCAAACACATGTTTCAACCATAGGTTTACCCTATCTAAAGGTCAAAGGTACTAATGAGAGGACATACTAAAGATGAGATAAGCACTAGACAGATGATAAAGGAGACGTTTAAAGGACATACCCTCAAAAGGAATGGGTATAATGAACGCATCTTCGCTTCTGTCTCACCAGTAGCATTGCTCTCACTTTCTCCTCTTTTTCACTTTGACTAGTCGAACCTCTCTGTTTCTCAACTTCCTAATCTCTGACCCAAGGATGCGAGTAGGAGCTTGTCGAATAATCATATCACGCTCTACCTTTACTTCTTTAAGCAGGCTCGGCTCTACCGCCTCTGCGGTCTCATGTAGGCACTTCCTCCCATGGAATACATCATGTACACCACTAAGTCTGTCGGGCAACTCCACCAATGGAAGATGCTCCTCCCATGTACCTCCAAAATCCAAGATACATTGCCTCAGAAGGTCTTCTAAAATACAATTCACCCTCTCGGTCTGACCGTCCGTCAGAGGATGATATGCGGTACTCAAACACAACTGAGTCCCTACCGCCTCTTGCAAACTCTTCCAAAACTCTCTAGTGAAGATAGGATCTCGATTGCTCACTATACTGGAAGGTACACCACGCCATCTAATAATCTCTCAAATGTAAACTGAAGCTAGCCATGGAGCAGTTCCCTTACTCTCCACGGGTATAAAATGGGCGCTCTTAGTAAGTCTGTCTACTACCACAACCCAAATTCCCGTATTACCCTTCCTTGATCTCGGTAATCCATCGAGACACTATCCCACTTCCATAGCGGAACCTCCAATGGGTGAAGCAACCCACCGGGTTTCTTCTGCTCCGCTTTCACTTGCTAGCACACCAAGCATCTAGCGACCTACTCGGCCACATCTTTCTTCATACCGGCCCAAAAGAAAATTTGCTTCATGTCTTGGTACATCTTGTCCCCACCCGGATGAATGGTCATTTTCGATCGATGTGCATCAACAAGTATAGCCTTCCTCAAACCCTCGTTTGTGGTACACAAAGTCTACCGTCTCTACACAACCACCCCTTACCATCTAGGGTGTACCTACTCAAATGGCTGGACGACTCCCCCCTTATGAGCTTCTCTACTAACTCAACCAACTGTGGGTCGTCTCGCTGTGCCTCGCCAATCCATCCCAAAAGAGTAGGCCTAACCTCCAAGGAGGCTAGCAAACTGGGTACAAAGTCAATGGAAGGTCTAAAGTCAAACATCGAAATAAATTCCTAGCTCCGTCGTTCAACGGACAATGAACTCAAGGACAACCTTTTTTTCTACTTAAGGCGTCCACCACCACGTTACCCTTGCCATGGGTATACGCTATCTCAAACTCATAGGATGCTAAGAATCCCATCCACTTTTGCTGTCCTAAGACTATGCGCTTGAAGAGTCTCCAACACTTCCCTAAGATGTAGGGCATGCTCTTCTCCTCTTTTAGAGGGAACCAGGATATTACCCCATCCAAAATCCTCACAACTGTCCATCTCTCACGCAGACCACCCTAGTCGAACTCGACATCCCCCAAATGCAAGCCCCAAAGGCCTAAACCAATATCAGACAAACACCCAAGGGATACCTCCTTCGAATTCAGACGACCTACGTGAGATGATACTAGTAAAAACGGCTAAATAATTAAGCCCTTGTCCAACTCTGGATGTCCTCGCCAGTCTTGCTCCAAAACCACCGCTTATCCCATAACTGGCTTTGCTCAACCTATTGAGCACATACGAAAACTTATTTTGCTCCTAGAAAAGACCATCACGAACTTATTTAGGTACTCCCTAAACACCCTTCTCATCAAATCAACAAAGTATGCGGGGGCGTTCGTCAAACCAAATGGCATCACCAGCCACTCATTAAAAAAAACCCATCCGGAGTCCTAAAGGTAGTCTTCTCTATACTATCCTCAGCCACTCTCAACTGACGAAACCCCGTGGCTAAGTCCAACTACGAAAATACTGAGGCGCCAACTAACTGATCAACGAGATCATCAATCCTCGGCAATGGGTGTCTATTCTTCTTTGTGAGTTTATTTAGTTCTCTTTAGCCTACACAAAGTCTGAGGGACCCATCCGCCTTCGTGGCAAAAACTACTGGAGCACCCCACTCCGATATCCTTCGTCTTATGAACCCCTTCCCAAGCAAATCGCCTACTTGCTTATGGAGTTCCCTCCTCTCACGAGGAGCCATGTGGCACACTGGCCAAGATACTGGTTTGGCATTGTCTACCAGGTATATTCGGAAGTCAATCTCCCGCTCCGGAGGTAAGCCCTTCACCTCCTCAAACACATCCGAGTATTCCCGGACCACTCTAACAGTTCGCAAACCCTCGACCGATGTGTCAAGCGATTCTAGATAGCTTAGCATAACAGATTCCATGGGATTACAAGAGATCTCGAGAGTGTTACCCAAGCGGGTCGTAAGCCTAACAACTCTCCCTTCAAAATCAAGAACGGCACCCCTACTGGATAACCAGTCCATGCCCAAAACTAACCCATAGCCCGTGAAGCCCAAAAAGCATCACATCTAAACTCAACGCTAAGTATAGCAACTTTCAAACCCAAACACATCATGGAGCCCCAATTGGGTTGAAGCAACTAAGGGATCATCTACCAAACTGGTGTCTAAGTGCAGTGACTCAACTAACAATGACGAGATAAACGAACTCGATGCGTCAGAATCAAATAAAGCTCGAACCGGATAATAAAGAAATCCAAATTCCAACCTTGCATATATCATGCATATCATAAAAAGAGACAAACTTGCATAAAACCAAACACTTAATATGCATAAAACCAAGTACTTAGCATGCACAAAACCAAATACTTAGCATGCATAAAACCAAATACTTAGCATGCATAAAACCAAATGCATAACTTGCATATCATGTTACATATAACTTGCATATACTCTCACATATAGTTTGCATAACATGCTACATATGCATAAATGTTCAACATAGTGTTTTGCATCATAAAACATGGCATTAAACTTGCATATAGCATAAAACTTGCAAAGCACATAACATACACTATACTAAACTTGCATAAACACATTTATCCACAAACATAGCCATCTCTTATCATATCCTACCATAATCAATTTAACAATTGATTATTAAAGCTATAGGAACTCACCACTAAGCTCCCATAAGCAAACCCTTGCCACAAATTACCCAAAAGCTCTAGCCTTGAACATAAAGCTTGCAACTTGATGATGAATGCAAGCTAATGATCACTTATACAACTCAAAGATGCTTGTATGAACATGAAAGCTTTCTTAGGAATAGTTTCATAAGAGGATGGAGGCTAGGACTTTGAGTGGAGGCCATGATCATAGAAAATTTTGGCATAGTTTAGTTAGGAGATAGGATTATGATCATTTAGGGCTAGCTTAGGGTCTTATTTATAGGATTAGGCAAGTGTTTTAGGCCTTTAGATTAACCCTAGGTTGGATTAGGACCATCAGATCTTGGAAGCTTCCAGAAACCAGCCCCAAAACACAGCCCACACACTGAAATGGTGCACCAGGCCATACTGGCCGGGCACCCCCTGTCGACACCCAAGTCGACAGGGCTGTCGACTTGGTCTAGCCAAGTCGACTGCCCAGTCGACAGGCCTGTCGACTTGGGTAGCCAGGCGGGAATTTTCCCCGCCTGCGCCCAATGGCCCAATTTTGAAATTTGAACTTGAATTTTTAAATCTGTTTTAAACTCTGAATTTTCTGCAAACTTCATTGGGCCATAACTGGGCCATACGGACTCCGATTCTCGAAAACTCGGACTCTATTTCGCGTATTTTTCCGAGACGAACGCAATGACGCAGCCCGTTTCCCCCAATTCTTACATCTGAGATTATTTATTCTGTAATTAGTGAATTTTAGCATTAACCGAAATTCGGGGTGTTACAGTATATAACTATATAAACATGTATAAACTTATAATCTTTAAAACTTGAGTTCAAAAATCGAAAGTAAAATAGAAAAACTAGTTAAAATTAGAATTTGAATTTTGAAAATAGAATTTGAAAAATAGATTTTGAAAATAGTATTTGAATTTGAACCTAGAGTGCTATTCAGAGTCTTACATGAACTAGACTCTATTACTATATTTATCTTGAATCTTGATGTAACAACCCGGAATTTTTGAACCAATTTAATTTTTTTATTTTAGCTATTATTTCAAATAATAATGATTTAAAATTTATATAAATCGAAGTTAGAATGTATAAATTTATATTAATTATAAAACGAACTCAAATGGCGTGGTAGTTTGAAAATTTGATTTCTAATTTCAAATGAATGTATAGAATTCAAAATAAATCGGATTTCAGTAAAACCAGAAACATCTGAATCTTTTTAACAATATCTTTCTAACTTATGTGAAAAATCCAGATTTCATAATATAAACTGAAAGTTATGTCTAGTTTAAAATTTAAAATAATCGTTGTGGAATATATATATATATATATTTTATATAATATATAGCCCTTAAAAGTAGCCATTTTACAAACGACCACTGTTTTCGATGAAACCACTTTTGTTGGATCCGGAATGTCAAATTATTGTCAGGTTCAAAATTTCATAATTTTAGGAATTAACATGTGAGCATGGTGAATTTAAATGGCTACTCGGTTTTAATTGTAAATTTAATCAACTAGAAAAAAAATCCATTTTTCAAATGGCCTCCAAATTCAATGGAATTAGTTTTGTTAGGACCGTATCGTCAAAACATAGCTAGATTTATTTTTCTGTAATTTTTGGAGTCATTATGTGTCCCGGTTAATTAAAATGTACGTTCAAAATTCAATATATTGATTTATATTTAATTAAAAGAAAAGTCTTACTGAAACAGTAGAATTGGCTTACGAAACATATTCCATTGTGTCCAGAATGGGGGTATTTTACTAGGGGCGACGATCGTTGGGTTTGATTTGGAGTTCGGATTGGTAAACTAGTATTTTTGGAATTAAAATAATATAAATAGCCAAAATAATGGGTCAAAACCTTCATTTCCTTTTTGCCCGGTCAACGTTGTCTTGAACCGCCACTTACAAGCGATCAAAGGCCGTTTTCTTCTAGGATTAATCCCCTTCGATCTCCCTCTCCACTCGGTAATAATTCAAACTTATAAAACAAAAACCGAAGCACTCTTTATGCTCTTCAGATTGATACGACTAAGATTGGATTTTGTGTAGTATTTCATGAGATTTTGGAGCTTAAAGCTCTATCGTTTGTGAGTGATTTTTGAGGGCAAGGGAGTCTTGAGTTTCGTGGTGCCGGGGATGTTGATAGAGCACACGCAGGCGGAGGAGGTGGGGCACTCCGATCGAATTCTGGTGGGGTCTGGCGCGATCCAATGCGAACCCTAGGAATTGAAGTAAGGTTCGGCGGTTACAAAGAATAAAACTAAGAAGAAGGGTTTAACTTTAGATTAAGGTTAAATAAATTTAGTTAAGTTTATTTAATTACTTAATTAAATTATTTAAAGTTAAACTCTAATAACTTGCTCATACGATTACGGAATTCAGCAAACTCAGGACCATCGGAACCGTAAATTCAGGTTCTAAACAAATAGACCTGACCAGATCAGAAACGGAGAAAATTAGGACTTGAGTTGAATTTAAATCAAAACCGTACTAAATTCAGAAATAAAAGAATGGATGAGTGGAAACCAAGGTGAGAACTTCTCATTAAAAATACTGTACAATTATTTATTTATTTTATAACTGAAAAATTTATAGAATTGCCAGTGTAGATTTTTGTCAGTTTTAATCATTATAAATTGTATACGGTGCATGTTAGCTCACCTCCCTCGTCCACAGATCATGGACGATTTAGTTGACTGCATTGTGGTTTGATTGTGATGCGGAAATGTTTGAAATATTAAAAATAATTTAATAGTATTTTGTGGTAGTTGAAATTAAAATTATAAATTTCTATTTATAATTTAAACAGTAAAAATTGGATAATTAGAAAGATAATTCAAATCAAATTAGAACTGGTTAAATTTATTAAGCAGTGATTATTTTGAATTGACAGTTGTTGTTTGGAAACCCCACACGGGTCTGGGGATGATAATTTATTCACATCTCCCCTGAATTTAATTATATGTCAATCGATTGATCGACAGACCTTTATAAGCATTATTTAATTATTTAATGCTTATACAGTAGGTTGAATACATGATGTATGAAATCCATATAACTGAAATTATATGGTAATTGATTGAGTCGCATTCCGATTTAGAAATGAAGAATAATTTAAAATAACGAATAATTTATAATAATATTCAGTAAATAATCAAAATATGATTTTGATGTCCGATTTTGGATGGACATGAAAGTATTGAAATGTGAAGCCGAGTTAAGTAGTCAAACACCATTTTAACCTGAACGGGTTTATTGATCGATTTTATTCATTTTATAATGAATACGAAAAGGAAACGGATTTCAAAATCCGATATTTTGAAAATATTATCATATTAATATTATAATGATATGAAATATTCGATTTTGATTTAAAATTGAAAACGAAGTTGAAATCGTTTTAAAATGAATTTATAAATGATTTTATAAAAAATGATTTGAACGGAAATCGACGATATATATATTATATATTATATGGCCCGAAAAGAACGCTTTGCGCAGCAATCATTCGCGAATTTTGACCATTAACTTCAAATTGATGTAACGGGAGATCCGACCGTCGGATTCTACTAAAACCGGAACCGTTGGGTTCGTATCGAAAAGAGCTTTCCGATAGATATATGAGATTTAAATTTGAATGGTTAGATTTGGAAATATGTCCAAATCAAATTCAGAAAAGGTCGCTATGGATGCAGTTCGGTGGCCGATATTGGAAACCGACTGTAAAGGCCTTAATAAGAATAATAAAAAAATATGGAAAAATCATGTAAAATCATAATATATGATTTGGAAGATTTTTGGATGAAAAATTCCAAGTTTGGAAAGGTAAAAATATATTTTTATCGAAATGAACTAGCTATTAACTAGAAGAATAATCCAATGTTTTTAAATAAATAAATTGGATTTGAAATGGTTTTGATATAACCAGAATTTTCTAACGTATGAATTGGAATGGATTGGAATGTAAATAATCTTCGAAATATTTCGATATTGGATTCTGTGATTATACGGATATTATTGAGGAATTTGGAAGATATAAATATAGTTATTCCCAATACGATATTGGTTAGTTTCAGAATTTGATATTGAATATAAGCCGATAAAATTTCTATTCAAAGCCTTGTGTTTAGTATCAAATTAGATTTTGGGTTTGTCGTGAATGGTGTCTTAAAAACACTGTTCTTAAACCTAGTTGAGAAAAGAATAAATCTTTTAATTAAGATTTAGAGAAGTTTACCAATTAATTAATATTTAATTGGAATTGAATTGAAATTGGATTTTTGGGTATATCGTGAATGGTGTTTTAAATGACATTTGTTCTTTAACCCAATTAACAGTGAAGTTATGATTTGAAATTTATAAATATTTTTATTAGGATTTAGTGGAAATTTTCCAAAGTAAAGTTTTCCAATTTAATATATTAAATTGGAATCGAATGGAATTCGATTTGGTAATAATCGAGATGAGCTTCTATGAAGGAAGGCCGTTAGTATATATGGAATTTAAAAAGGCTTTGCCGCTATTCCATTTATATTATTAGTCTAATACGGGAATTTATATCGATTATACACTGTTATGATTTCCACATAGATTCCATTTTTGATTTAAGATGATTTTAGGTTATCGTGAACGATGTTTTAAAGGGTGTTCGTTCTTTAACCCAGTTAAAGATGAGATTTATTCCCTAAATTTGAATAATCATTAAATAATGATTTCTGGAGTTTAAAACCGAACTAGAGTTTTAATGAATCTTTAATTAGATTGAAATGGGAATGGGATAATTAAATTTACCAAATTCAAGAAATGTTTCGAGATGGAGTTCCACCAGTTTTACTCCAGGCGATAGTTAAATCTTTAATTAGATTTGAACGTGAAATGGTAATTGTATTTTCCAATAACACCGTGGGTGTTAGATATGGATTACTACTAGTTTTGCTTCATGGGATGAATAGAATGGGATTGGGATAAATAAATGATTACTTCGGTAAGGTTCGCTGATCCCGACTAGTTGATAAACCTTAATTTGGTTTTGAATTGTTAAAGGATAAAATCTTTGGAAATTGATATCCAAAGAATGATTAAAGAAATAGTTTGAACAAACTTATCTTTGATAAAATTAATGGGAACCTTTCCCTTAAAATGTGAATATTTTAATAAAAGAATATTCTAGACTAGAATGAGGCGTATGATGTGTTTTTTAATAGAACTTGATTATAAGATACGCGAATTATTCGGAAAGACTGGGTTTAACTCATTCTGAATAATTAATATGACGAATAAAAGTCGACGATGAAGACGGTGGTTGAAGACCGGAGATCTACACATCGTTTGGACGATTACTGATGTCTTGATTGGGCTCTACACCCAAGACAAGGTAATAAGTGGTGATCGCCCAGACGCACTTGGAGATCGACCAAATATGCGAGGGCCTCTCTCCTGTATTGGACATATGGGACGAGGAATAAGGTGCCTCCAGTTTCGTTCAGACCCAGAACGGAGTTGTAAATGGATGTGTGTCTGACATTGGATTTCATTCTGTATTGATTGATTTCTATTAAATATATATATTTGTTTGGTGGAGGAGAAATTATTCTCTTGCTTAACACCCTTCTTTGAGACGTACGTGCTTAGAGGCTATATATTGATAGACATCAGTTGTATGGTGTGAATTGCCAGTGTGGCATGCTAAGATGCAAATCATCAAGGCTTTTGTTGAAAAGCAGAGTCTTGTGGTTGATGATCAAAGCACGGCTTTAAATAGCACAACTTTGTGTATAGCGTTAATTCGCGAGCCTCACACCTGGTATGAGTTAAAAGCAAGATAGTGACTGCAGGGAGTGCATGCATTTCTTTCTGGCTAGGAGTGGTGTCATGGTATGGAGCCTAGACATTTTACTTATGTAGGATGATGGATTGCGAGGCGCCTCGGATTTGAGTCCCTAGTGGCTCTTGATATGGTCGACGTACTTACCAGATTTTATGCCCCATAGTGCAGGGAAACGTATTGTTCAGGAATTACCAGTCCACTAAAGTAAGTGTGGACCGGCCCTGAAGATCCAGGTGCAGTTGCGGCTGAATCCTGAGGGATGGACTAGAGTGTCTTGAATCGGTGAGGATGATCCCTTGACTCGACTCATAGATGGAAATCCAATTTCCAATACGAATTTTTTTGGTATTATTTGTAGAACTAGTATGACAACGTGATATATGGTACCCATGTCGTCTATGATTGATACATTTATATTTGAAATTGATTTTGACACTATGCACTTATAGTAATATCAAAATGATTTGTTTTTAAACGTACAAAGCATGTTTGGCTATTATAAGGGAAAACTCTATCCTCTGGCTTGCGTTGCATTGTCTGATGGGACCTGAGTCTTATAATAACTTCATTTTTCAAAAAAACATTGCGCTGTTTCATGTTTTAAACTCGTATTCATATGGAGTAAACCCGTTCCTTGTCATACGGCATAGTCCCATGAAATTTCTACTTTTAAAGTAAAAGTTCAATTACTGTTTTAGTTCTTACACCAGTCCTATGACTAATGACTCGGAGTTTATTGTTTTAACCTAAACTCTGGGTGCCCATATTTTCCACACGGGCAGTTAGTAGTTTTGGTTTTCACAGGTATTTCTTTTCATAGGATCCTGGATCACAGCTGGAGCTATATTCAGAAAGCTTTGTATCCGTGTATTCCTTTCAGCTATGGCAGTTGATGTTTCCCGCTGCACATTATACTTATGTATTATTTTTTCGCAGCTATGTAATTTTCATCTCTGATATTTTCCACTGTAAATTATTTATTCATACTCTGATATATTCTTGTACTCTGATGTAATTGTTGTAATAGCAATGAAATGTTCCAATGTTTGCGTTCTGATGCATCGTGTTCTCAAAGCAATCTAGGCTTTCCTGTAAGGGGAAGTTTGGGTCGTCTCAGTTGGTATCAGAGCTTTGGTTTACAAGGCTCGAGAACAAGACACACTAAAACCAAACGAAAGAATTCATCAGAGATAGGATTAGTAATTTCCTATAAGAATAACTCTTTAGAGATAGGGTTAGTAATACCCAAGAACGAGTTTGAAGAGCATTATTTATAAAAACAAATTTAGTCTTCAAAAATTTATATCTTAATTATACGTATTTGAGTATTTTATTTTAAATATTATTTGGACTATCTGGTATATGAAGATTTTGCATATATGCCTAGCTAGCGTGTATACGAAGTCTCAAATATATTGGGTAGATATAGAATCACACTCTAGTCGCCTGGGGATGATTCTGATGATCGGTATATCATCATCAACATCTATGTTCGAGTTTCGAAAGTGAAATATCTATATGTTTCCAATTGAATGGTGTGAGAACCAAAACTTAGTTAGAATTTATTGTTTGTTATTTGGCACTAAAAATATGATTTTGACTATATATAAAAGCTATATATGTTTGAAAAACTAATCAACTAATTGCTTGATGATTGTGTGGTGTGATTATTAATTTAACTAATAAAAATATTGGAACAGTCAAACAAATGTGAAAACGAAAGGTAAATTTCGCCAAATCGAATCAAATATTGAACTGAACTGGAAATTGATTGAAATTATATACATGTACATATATATATATGTGTGAACAGGTCGTAGCGTGGAAGCTAAGAAGAGGAATAAAATTGTATGCCCGACAAAAGGTACATGTTTACTGTATTTCTAGGGTTCTGATGATTTTATGAGCCGATTGGCAAGTCGCTTGGCTTTTTATTTTTATTTTTGATTAATAGGGCCCTGTGAGGCAAGTTGCGGTTTTACCGATTAGCCCGTACAAAGGAGGTTATGGTGAAATTTTTCGAAAATTTAGCGTGTTAGCCAAATTTTTGAGAAATTATAAAGTTCTTAGAAACTGAAAAGTTGAAGAACTCAAGCTAGGATGAAAGTTGAGTTGGTTCGTTAAACAACTTTCAGATCCACTCCTTTTCGAGGCTGAAAAGATTTCAAGTGGGGGAGATTGTAAAACCCGGAATTTCTGAACCAATTTAAATTTTTTATTTTAGCTATTTTAAAGGATTTTGAATATTTAAAATGATTTATTTTAAATAATAATGATTTAAAATTTATTTTAATCGAAGTTAGAACGTATAAATTTATATTAATTATAAAATGAACTCGAAATGGCGTGGTAGTTTGAAAATTCGATTTCTAATTTCAAATGAATGTATAGAATTCAAAATAAATCGGATTTCAGAAAAACCAAAAACTTCCGAATCTGTTTAGCAATATCTTTCTAACGGATGTGAAAAATTCATATTTCGTAATATAAATTAAAAGTAATGTCTAGTTTAAAATTTAAAATAGTCGCTGCGGAATTTATATATATTTTATATAATATATAACCCTTAAAAATAGCCATTTGGCAAACGTCCTCCGTTTTTGACGAAACCATTTTTATTGGATCTGGAATGTCAAATTATTGTCAGGTTCAAAATTTCATAATTTTTGGAATTAATATGTTGGCGTGATGAATTTAAATGCCTATTTAGTTTTAATTGTAAATTTAATCGAGTAGAAAAAAACCATTTTTCAAACGATCTCCAAATTCGATGAAATTAGTTTTGTTAGGACTGTATCATCAAAACATAGCTAGATTTATTTTTCTGTAATTTTTGGAGTCAGTATGTGGCCCAGGTAAAATAAAATGTATGTTCAAAATAAATATATATTAATTTATATTTTAATTTAAAGAAAAAACTAACTAAAACAGTAGAATTGGCTTACAAAACATATTCCATTGTGTACGAAATGGGGGAATTTGGCTATAGGCAACAGTCCTTGGCTTTGACTTCGAGTTCAGATTGGTAAACAAGTATTTTTGAAATTAAAATAATATAAATAGCCAAATTAATGGGTCAAAACCCTCATTTCCTTTTTGCCCGATCAACGTGGTCTGGAGCCGCCACTCACAAGCGATCAAAGGCCATTTTCTTCTAGGATTAATCCCCTCCGTTCTCCCTCTCCATCGGTAATAATCCAAACTTATAAAACAAAAACCGAAGCACTCTTCATGCTCTTCAGATTGATACAGCTAAGATTGGATTTTGTGTAGTATTTCACAAAATTTTAGAGCTTAAAGCTCTGTCGTTCATGAGTGATTTTTGAGGGCAAGGGAGTCTCGAGTTTCAGAGGACCGGGGGCGTTGTTGGAGAACACGTAGGCGAAGGAGTTGGGGCCCTCCAATCGAATTCCGGTGGGGTCTAGCACGATCCACTGCGAACCCTGGGAATTGAAGCAAGATTCGGCGGTTACAGAGAATAAAACGAAGAAGAAGGGTTTAACTTTAAATTAAGGTTAAATAAATTTAATTAAGTTTATTTAATTACTTAATTAAATTGTTTAAAGTTAAAGTCTAATAAATTGCTCATACGATTACATAATTTAGCAAACCCAGGACCGTCGGAACCGTAAATTCAGGATCTACACAATAGAACTGACCAAATCAAAAACGGAGAAAATTAGGATTTGAGGCGAATTTAAATCAAAACCGTACTGAATTCAGAAATAAAAGAATGGTGGAGTGGAAATCAAGGTGAGAACTTCTCACTAAAAATGTTTTACAGTTATTTATTTATTTTATAATTGAAAAATGTATAGAATTGCCAGTGTAGATTTTTACCAGTTTTAATCAATATAAATTGTATACGGTGCCTATTAGCTCACCTCCCTCACCCACAGACCACGTACGATTTAATTGACTGTACTGTGGTTTGATTGTGATGCTAAAATGTTTGAAATACTAAAAATAATTTAAAATTATTTTGGGGTAGTTGAAATTAAAATTATAAATATCTATTTATAATTTAAACAGTGAAAATTGGCTAATTAGAAAGATAATTCCAATCGAATTTGAACTGGATAAATTTATTAACCAGTGATTATTTTTAATCGACAGTTGTTGTATGGAAACCCCACACGAGTCTGGGGATGATAATTTATTCACATCTCCCCTGAATTAAATTATATGTCAATCGATTGATTGACAGACTATGATAAGCGTTATTTAATTATTTAATGCTTATACAGTAGTAAATCGCACTCTGGATGATGTTCAAATGGTTAATGATTATTTATCATTATTGTTGAATACATGTGATGTATGAAATCCATATAACTGAAATTATATGGTAATTGATTGAGTTGCATTCCGATTCAAAAATAAAGAATATTTTAAAATAACGAATATTTAAAAATAATATTCGATGAATAATCAAAATATGATTTTGATGTCTGAATTTGGATGGACGTGAAAATATTGAAATGTGAAGCCGAGTTAAGTAGTAAACGTCATTTTAACCAGAACGGGTTTATCGATCGATTTTATTCATTTTATGATGAATATAAAAAGGAAATGGATTTCAAAATCTGGTATTTTGAAAATATTATCATTTTAATATTATAATGATATGGAATATTCAATTTTGATTTAAAATTGAAAATGAAGTTGAAATTGTTCTAAACTGAATTTATAAACGATTTATAAAATACGATTTTAATGGAAATCGATGATATATTATATTATATTATATTATATTATATGGCCTGAATAGAACAAGCCGTGCATCGACCATTTGCGAATTTCGACCATTAACTTCAAATTGATGTAACGGGAGATCAGACCGTCGAATTCTCCTAAAACCGAAATCGTTGGATTCATATCGAAAAGAGCCTTCCAATGGATATAAGAGATTTAAATTTGAACGGTTCGATTTGGAAATATGTCCAAATCAAATTCAGAAAAGGTCGCTATGGATGCAGTTCGGTGGCCGATATTGGAAACCGACTGTAAAGGCCTTAATAAAATTAATAAAAATATGAAAAAATCATGTAAAATCATAATAAATGATTTGGAGGGTTTTTGGAACAAAAATTCCAAGTTTGGAAAGATAAACATATATTTTTATTGAAATGAACTAGCTATTAACTAGAAGAATAATCCAATGTTTTTAAATAAATAAATTGGATTTTAAAAGGTTTTGATATAACCAGAATTTTCTAATGTATGAATTGGAATGGAAATAATCTTCGGAATATTTCGATATTGGATTCCGTGATTATACAGATATTGTTGAGGAATTTGAAAGATATAAATGTTGTTATTCCCAATACGATATTTGTTAGTTTCAGAATTTGATATTGAATATAAGCCGATAAAATTTCTACTCAGAGCCTTGTATTTAATACCAAATCGGATTTTGGGTTTGTCGTGAACGGTGTCTTAAAAAAAACTGTTCTTAAACCTAGTTGAGAAAAAAATAAATCTTTTAATTAAGATTTAGAGAAGTTTACCAATTAATTAATATTGAATTGAAATTGAATTGAAATTGGATTTTTGGGTTTATGGTGAATGGTGGTTTAAATGACATTTGTTCTTTAACGCAATTATTAGTGAAGTTATGATTTGGAATTTATAAATCTTTTTATTAAGATTTAATGGAAATTTTCCAAAGTAAAGTTTTCCAATTTAATATATTAAATTGGAATTGAATGGAATTCGATTCGGTAATAATCGAGATGAGCTTTTGTGAAGGAAGACCGTTACTATATATGGAATTTAAAAAGGCTTTGCCGCTATTCCATTTATATTATTAGTCTGATATGGGAATTTATATCAATTATAAATTGTTATGATTTTCATGTAGATTACACTTTTGATGGAAGATGATTTTGGGTTATCATGAACGATGTTTTAAAGGACATTCATTCTTTAACCCAGTTAAAGACGGGATATTTCCTAAATTTGAATAATCATTAAATAATGATTTTTGAAGATTAGAAATGAACTAGAGTTTTAATGAATCTTTAATTAGATTGAAATGGGAATGGGGTAATTAAATTTACCAAATTCAAGAAATGTTTCGAGATGGAGTACCACCAGTTTTACTCCAGACGATGGTTAAATCTTTAATTAGATTTGAACGTGAAATGGTAATTATATTTACCAATAAGACCGTGGATATTAGATATGGAGTACCGCCAGTTTTGCTCCATGGGATGAATAGGTTGGGATTGGGATAAATAATTGGTTACTTTGGTAAGGTTCGCTAATCCCGACTAGTTGATAAACCTTAATTTGGTTTAGAGTTGTTAAAGGATAAAAATTTTGGAAATTGATATCAAAAGGATGATTAAAGAAATTGTTTAAATAGACTTATCTTTGATAAAATTAATGGGAACCTTTCCCTAAAAATGTGAATATTTTAATAAAAGAATATTTTGGATTGGAATAAGGCGTATGATGTGTTTTTTTTATATCACTTGATTATAAGATATGTGAATTATTGGAAAGACCGGGTTTAGCCCATTCTGAATAATTATAAAGTCGATGATGAAGATGGTGGTTGAAGACCGGAGATCTTCACATCGTTTGGATGATTACTGATGTCTTGATTGGGATGTACACCCAAGACAAGATAATAAACGGTGATCGTCCAGACGTACTTGGAGATCGACCGGATATGCAAGGGCCTCTCTCTTATATTGGACATATGGGATGAGGAATAAGGTGCCTCCAGTTTCTTTCAGACCCATGTGTATCTGACATTGGATTTCATTCTGTATTGATTGATTTCTATTAAATATATATCTGTTTGGTGGTGGAGAATTTATTCACTTGCTTAACACCCTTGTCTGAGACGTACGAGCTTAGAAGTTATATATTGATAGACATCAGTTGTGTGGCGTGAATTGCCAGTGTGGCATGCTGAGATGCAAATGATCATAACTTTTTTGAAAAGCAGAGTCTTGTGGTTGATGATCAAAGAACGTCTTTAAATAGCATAGCTTTGTGTATAGCGTTAATTCGCGAGCCTCACACCCGGTATGAGTCAAAAACGGGATAGTGACTGCAGGGAGTTCATGCATTTCTTTCTAGCTAGGAGTGGTTTCATGGTATGGAGCCCAGACATTTTACTTATGTGGATGATGGATTGCGAGACATCTCGGATTTGAGTCCCTAGTGGCTGTTGATATGGTCGACGTACTGACCAGATTTTATGCCCCACAGGGCAGGGAAACGTATTGTTCAGGAATTACCAATCCACTAAAGTAAGTGTGGAACGGCCATGAAGATCCAGGTGCAGTTGCGGCTGAATCCTGAGGCATGGGCTAGAGTGTCTCGAATCGGAGAGGACGATCCCTTGCCTCGACTCATAGATGGAGATCCAATTTCCAATATGACATTTTTCGGTTTTAGTTGTAGAACTAGTATGGCGACATGATATATGGTACCCATGTCGTCTATGATTGATACATTTATATTTGAAATTTATTTTTAACTATGCACTTATAGTAATATCAAAATGATTTGTTTTTAAACGTACCAAGCATGTTTGGATATTATAAGGGAAAACTCTATCCTCCGGCTTGTGTGGCATTGTGTGATGGGACCTGAGTATTATAATAGTTTCATTTTTCAAAAAAGCATTTGTTGTTTCATGTTTTAAACTCGTATTCATGTGGAGTAAACCCGTTCTGTGTCATACGGCGTAGTCCCATGAATTTTTCACTTTTAAAGTAAAAGTTTAATTACTGTTTTAGTTCTTACATCAGTCCCATGACTAACTCGAAGTTTATTGTTTTAACCTAAACTCTGGGTGCCCATATTTTCCAAACGGGCAGCTTGTAGTTTTGGTTTTCGTAGATATTTCTTTTCACAGGATCCTGGATTACAGCTGGAGCTATATTCGGAAAGCTTTGTATCTATGTATTCCTTTCAGTTATGGTAGTCGATGTTTTCCGCTGCACATTATATTTATGTATTATTTTTCCGCTGCTGTGTAATTTTAATCTTTGATATTTTCCACTGTAAATTATTTATTCATACTCTGATATATTGTTGTACTCTGATGTAATTGTTGTAATAGCAATGAAATGTTCAAGTGTTTGTGTTCTGATGCTTCGTGTTCTCAAAGCAATCCGGGATTTCCCGTAAGGGGAAGTTTGGGTCGTCTCACCTGAACTCTTGATTTCTTGATTGCTCATGAGTTTTGAAACTTCTATGAACTCCGAATCTCTAAAAACTCTAAAACTGTACAATCTTCAATATTAATTCCTGTATACAAATCTTGCATATATATACATAAACATATAATAGACAGAGATGTTAGTATAAATTAATATTGAAATAAGTTGTTGTCATTAAAACTCCATTCTCCAATAATCTCCTCCCCCCTTTTGATGATGACAACATTAGTCTATAAAATATTCATACCTGTTGCTACCTGTTGATGCTGGTCCTTCTAATACTCCCCCTGTCAATATGAATCCCATATACTCTACTTAAACTAAGTCTATATTTTATAGTATCTCCCCCTTTGGCATTATTAATAGGAAATTTTAAAAATACTCCCCCTAAATCCTATTTCTATCTATATATATCCTATACTAAAGTAAATTACTCCCCCTGAATCCTTAATCTATCTATATATATATATATATCCTATAATCATACTAGCATAAAATACTCCCCCTAAATCCATGGCTATACAATAATTAATACTAAGCATATAAACAAATCAACCCAAATATCATAATTGCATATGTTTTGAGTCATATATACAAGAAAACAATCCCATCCAAGTAATATTTAACATATGTTTTAATATGTAAATGTTTTAAATCAAGTAATTCAAACCAATCAATATATAAGTTCAAACAAATTCAAACAAATCAAATCATACCAAACAATCAAACGTTTCTTGGGACTTCTACGCAACCGTCTTCTCTAAAGATAGGATCCTTCTTGATGACCTCCCAATCTTCATCTTCTTTTGTCGGTGTTGCCTCAGTGAGATTGTCATCTTCATATCTGAAAAGAGAAAAGATTAGCCAACCTATGGCATCAAAGTGCTTCTCTTATTGTCCAAACATCTTTATTTGGCTTAATTCAAGATGGTTTTGATTTCGTAGTACTATGGAAAGGATGTTCTTGAAGGAATTCAATGTTTCTTCAAGGTTTTCACTTAAGTTATGAATTGAATCTGCCATAGTTTTGATAAGAATTGAATAGAGAAGAAGGAGAAATTAAATAATTAATTTTTTTGGAAGAAGTAGGCTTAAATAGGGCTTGGAATTCGTTGGAATTGAATGGACATGAGTTAGTTATTTTAATTTTAAATTTTGAAATATTTTAAAAAACTGGCAGTTATATGTCGACATAGTCAACTATGTATGTCGCATAGTTAGTTAAATTTCGAAATTTTTTAAATTTTGAATTTTATATTATATTTAATTCTAAAGTTTTCTCAATAACTTAAAGAAGATTTGACATAAATAAAATTCATTCATTACTTCTTAAAAGCAAATACATCCAACTAATTAAGACATATTAAATACCAGATTCGAAAGCAAATACTAAAAATAACTTAAACTAGATAAGCTAGATTTCAATGGATGAGGAGGAGGAAGATGAAATTCCAAGTTTTCTTCCTATCTTGCTTATGAACTTAGTCATTTTGGTATAACTCTTTTGAGCATCTTTTGATTTTTGACTATCTTCACTTGATTTTTAACAATCATCTCTCTGGAAATGGTTCTAGTGTTGATTGGACACTCAACACTTTCCAAAGAAGTTTCTTCTTCTTCGATTTCCATAGGCTCTTGTTCTTGTTGCATTCGATCTTGTTTGTCTTCGAATGTCTCATATGGCTTGAAAGTGAGTGGAATTTGCATAAGGGGTATGCCTGTGGAATCACACACCTTTCTTGCACAAATTCTTATCTATGAAGATTAACTCCGAAATATCTGAAAATACAAGTGAGATAAACTCCATAATAAAGAGTGTTCTCTCTTGTTGATATTTCTATGGCCTTGAATTCCCTTAAAATATTGTCGGCCTAATTGATGTTATATCCACCAATAATAGCAAAGAGTGCTTTTTGGACCTTAAGATTTGGATTGTTAAAATTTCCGGAATAAGGAGTGATGGTATGTCTAAGGAGAAGGTTTACGATTCTTGTTTTTGGACGGAAAAAGCGATTTTTGAATTCCATGTGAGCATCGCTTTCAAATATGCTGTGATAAGTTTCTAAATCGGTTTCATCAATTTCGAAATCCAAAAAATCCGAGCCTATGTTACTACAATTCAAGATATTTCCCAAGATTTCGCAATCTAGAACAATTTGAGTGTCTTTGACGCTACTCCAAATTTGGTCTTCATTTCCTTCATAAAAACCGAGATTAAGATTCGCATAGAACATTTTGACAAGCTTCGGGTAACACACTTCATCGTTATCCCGAGAGTCAATCAAGCTCAATAATTCATT
This sequence comes from Allium sativum, assembly GCA_030737875.1. Taxonomy (NCBI): domain Eukaryota; kingdom Viridiplantae; phylum Streptophyta; class Magnoliopsida; order Asparagales; family Amaryllidaceae; genus Allium; species Allium sativum. The sequence continues at coordinate 557,346,593 of CM060919.1, read as the reverse complement.
ATGATTGAAAAGAGAGATAGGATCATAGGATGGAAAGTCTCCAAAGACGGCGAAAGCACCCTTATTGACTTTTGCATTTGCTATATAGTCAACATAGGTTTTGATTGCTTCTCTATCACTGTGGAGATAACCTTTGATGGTTTTGGTTAATTTCAATTTCTGAGATTAACTTGAAGAAGCCATTTAAATGTTTGTTTCGAAGAGTATAGATATGAAGAATATAGTTTGAACTGTGAATGAGAGGCAGAGAGAATAGATGTATAAATAGAATTTGAATGAATATGAATTGAATGGGCACAACTTTTCAGAAATCAATGACACCTTTTCAGACCTTGGGAGTTGGTGAAAAGTTGGAGGAAAGTTTGAAAGTTTAAACCTTTGAAATTCAAATTTTGAATTTTAATTCTCAGGCTAATATGTCGACATATAGACATATGCATGTCGACATATATGGTCAATTTCAAAAGACATATGGTCTTTGTGACTTTTGGTTTAAATTATCGATTTATATTTCAGATTTAACTATTTCCTGAAATAATACTAATCCTTGCAAACATCCAAAATTTATTTTATTATTTTATTAATTATTATTTTTTTATTTTGAAATTCAAATTTTGAATTTTAAATTTTAAAGTTTAATTTTAAAAATAAATAAAGAAAGCAATCAAAGCGTCCATTCAACCAAAAGAAATTTAAAAATTAATTAAGGCGTACCCGTTTGTTAGATCTATTTCTTCGATATTTTCTGAATTCTGAATTATTGTGAAGCACATGTTTGTATTTCCGGTTTCTGGGTTTTCATCACTTAATGATGAATCTGAATCGTCTAGAGTTGCTGCGTATGACCTCTTTCTTTTCTTTAATGAATTGCTATTGCGCATCTTTTGAATCTATTTTTCTGGTGGACACATTCTCTTCATACGGCCTGGTTTATTGCAGTTATAACAACAATTATCATTTCTTCCTGAACTTCCTTGGTTTTTACTTTGAAAATTATTTCTCTTTTTGTATTTCAGAAATTTTCTAAAATATCTTGTTATTAAAGTTGTTTATTCATCGTCTTCACTGTTCGAGTCCGAACAATTTGTTGTCGCTTTAAACACAATATAATACTTTTTAGTTGGTTTATTTTCTTTTCTTTTCTGTAGTTGGACTTATAAAGACATCTGATTTCCAATTAACTCCTCAATTCTCATCTCACTGACATTGTGGGCTTCTTCAATCGCCATTGTTTTCTGATCCCATTCTGAAGTCAATGAACTCAATATTTTTCTGAGTTGGTCTTCTTTAGAATAAGTTTTTCCAAAATGGATGAATGTACTATCTCTTGAAATCTGCAATACATATCGGAGATAGATTCATTCTCGTTCATTTTGAATAACTCAAACTGATTAATTAACATTGATATCTTTGTTTGTTTTACTTTACTAGTTCCTTCATGGGTAACTTGTAATGTTCTCCAAATTTCGTAGCCAGATTCACAAACTGACACTCTATTAAATTCATTCCTATCTAATGAATAGAACAACATATTCATGGCTTTAGATTTGCTTTGTGCAGCAGTCTTTTGTTCATTTATCCATTGTGCAAAATTAGTTGTGGGTTTTATACATTCAGTCTATGTGATATTCCATGTGTCTAATCCAACTGATTGTAAATATATTTTCATTGTACATGCCCAATAGGTATAATTACTACCATTAAACAATGGTGGTCTAATTGTGGACTGACCCACTACAAAAGAACTGTTATTACCAGTGTTGATTGTCATTTAATATTTTCAGAAACCAGATTATGAACTTTTTGAAAAACCTTGCTCTAATACCAATTGTTAGGGAATATGGAATGGATCTTAAGGCAGAACTAACACTAGAGGGGTTGAATAGTGTTTTCAAGGAATTTAAAAAAATCTAAAACTAATATAATCTACTGTATGAATATCACATTACAGAGATAATCATAGACACAGAATTAAACACGAACACAGAAATAAGCAAAAATAAAATGCAAAAAAGGAAAGTAAGGAAAGAACACACCAGATTTTATACGGTTCGGATTGCTCCTACATCCAGTCCCATGCAACGTTCGATTGCAGAGTTTTATTACAAGATCAAAATCTCAGTACAATCCCCTTGATTTCACGACTACAAGGTTAACACCGTTTCCACCACCCTTGATTTACCGACTACAAGGTTAACACCGTTTCCTTCCTTGATTTCACGGCTACAAGGAACACACCATTTCCAAACTATCCCAAAACAATCCCAAATGATTACAATCGCCCTATAAATCTACAATAGCACTTCGATTCAGATAGTAATGAGTAGAGAGTGAGAAGGGAAGAAGTTTTATATATTTAGAATAGAAATCGACAGAGTAGAAGTGTATAAATCATAAAAATATGAAATAATAATGGAGGAATGAAAAGGGATGAAGATGGAGAAGAAGAATCGTTAAAAAAAATTCGAAATCAACCTCCATTTATAAGATTTGAAAGGTTGCAATGCTTCCAGAACGTTACAAATGATGAAAAGACACTTCCTTTCAAAACTGAAAGTATGACAGTTGTATGTCGATATCCATATATATATATATATATATATATATATATATATATATATCGACATATGTGTTTGTAAATTTGAAATTTAAGCATTTTCAAGTGTTTTAATATATATATATATATATATATATAACTCTGGAAATTCTTGAATTACAACATGGTGATATAAATAAGTATTATAAAGTAGAAAATCATATAGAGTCTTAAATATAAACTATACAAACATATTTGTAAAATTATAAAGTTTAAAACTATATAAATATAAAAGTATAAAGGTATATAAGTATATAAACATATATAAACTTATAATCTTTAAAACTTAAGTTTAAAATCAAAAGTAAAATAGAAAAACTAGTTAAAATTAGAATTTTGAAAGTAGAATTTGAAATTTGAAAATCAGAATTTGAAAAAATAGAATTTGAATTTGAACCTGGAGTGCTATTCAGAGTCTTAAATAAACTAGACTCTATTACTATATTTATCTTGAACTCTTGGACTCTTGATTACTCATAAGTCTTGAAACTTCTCTGAATTATGAATCTCTAAAAGCTCTAAAACTGTACAGTCTTCAGTATTAATTTCTGTATACAAATATTGCATATATATATGTATATATTCTAGATAGATATGTAAGTATCATTTAATATGGAAATAAGGTTGTTGTCATAAAAACTCCATTCTTCAACAATAGCTTGTGTCTCATCATCCACCTTGAAATTCACGGCAACCAATTGATTCACAATTGCCTGAAAATCATTAAGATGCTCTCCAATTGATCCACCTTCCTTAAGCTTCAAATTCACCAATCTTCTTATAAGAAGAGCCTTGTTTGTTGCAGAGTTGTTTGCATAAACTCCTTCTAATTTCTTCCATATTGCATAAGAAAATGTTTCATTAGCAACAATATGAAACAATGAATTATCCCAAAAAAACACCGAATAGACGCAACAACTTTCTTATCCAACGTCTCTGTTACAACCCGAACTTACCCGTGAAGGAAAGCATGGATTGAGTTGAGGACACGACGAATCAGAACACAAACAGAAGAACATTTCATTGCTTATTACAACGATTCATCAGAATACATGAATATAACATAGTATAAATAAATATTATACAACAGAAAAATATCAGAGATTTAAATTACATTACATAGTAGCGGAAAAACAATACAAAACACAACTGAAGGAGATATATGGATACAAAGCTTTCTGAATATCATTCTAGCTGTAAACCAGATCCCTATGAATATAAATATGCAAAACCAAAACTACTAGCTGCCCATGTGGAAATAGGGGCACCCAGAGTATAGGTTAAAACAATAAACTCTAGGTCAGTCATGTGACTGGTGTGAGAACTAAAACAATTATTTAAAACTTTACTTTAAAATCAGATATATCAAGGGACCACGCCGTATAACACAGAACGGGTTTCCTCCCAAGAATACCAGTGCATATAACAAAACAACGCAATGCTTTTTGGAAAAATGAAGCTATTATAAGACCCAGGTCCCATCACACAATGCAACGCAAGCCGGAGGATAGAGTTTTCCCTTATAATAGCCAAACATGTTTGGTACGTTTAAAACAAATCATTTGATACTATTATAAGTGCATAGTGTATAAAACAACTTCAAATATAGATGTATCAATCCTAGATGGCATGGGTACTATATATCATGTCGCCAATACTAGGCTCTACAATCAAAACCGCAAACGTCACGTACTGGAAGTTGGATTTCTGTCAGTGAATCGAGGCAAGGGGTCATCCTCACCGCTTCGAGATGCTCTTGCCCACCCCTCAGGTCAGAGCTTGAGTGACCTTTAGATCGTCAGGGCCGGTCCACCGATGTGGATTAAAATGCCTGAACACTGCGTTTCCCCGCCCTATGGGGCGTCAATGAGCCAAATGACTCCATCAGACCCGGATCGTCGGATCTAACCGAGGCGCCTCGCAATCCATCATCCACGTAAGTAAAATGTTCGGGCGTGTAAAACCCAAAACACCACTCCTAGCTAGAAGGAAACGCATGCCCTCCCTGATGTCCTCTCCCGTTTCTGGTTCACACCGGGATGTGAGGCTCGCGAATTAACGATACACAAAGCTACGTTGTATTAAAGCCGTGCTTTGATCATCAACCACAAGACTCTGCTTTAAAACCAAAGCCTTGATCATTTGCATCTAAGCATGCCACACAGGCAATTCATGCCTTGCAACTGATATCTATCGATATATAACCTCTGAGCTCGTACGTCTCAAAGAAGGGCGTTAAGCAAGAGAATAAATTCTCTGCTTCCAAACAGATATATATTTAATAGAAATGAATCAACACGGGAAAAAATCCAATGTCAGACACATATCCATTTACAAGTCCGTTCTGGGTCTGAACGAAACTGGAGGAACCTTATTCCTCGCATATCCATCGATCACCAAGTACGTCTGGACGATCACCAACCGATTCTCTCCTCTTGGGTGTACAGCCCAATCAAGATCATCAGTAATTATCCAAACGATGTGAAGACATCCGGTCTTCAACCACCGTCTTCATCGTCGACTTCTCGTCGATTCAGTTATTCAGAATGGGATAAACCTGGTCTTTCCGAATAGCTCATGTATATAATAAACAAGTGTTATAAAAAGACAACATACGCCTTATTCCAATCCAGAATATTCCTTTATTAAAATATTCTATTACTTTGGGAAAGGTTCCCATTAATTTTATCAAAGATAAATTCTTTAAATTTATTCTTTAATCTTCCTTTGAATATCAATTCAAACCATATTATGGTTTACCCAAACTAGTCAGGATTAACGAACCTTACCGAAGTTATCATTTTTTTTAAATTTCCCAATCCCAACCTATTCATCCCATGAAGTAAAACTGGTAATACTTCATATCTAACACCACGGTGTTATCGGTAAATTCAATTACCATTTCACATTCAAATCTAATTAAAGATTTAACTATCGCCTGGAGCAAAACTGGTGATACTCCATACTCAATCCTTCCAATCTAATTAAAGATTCATTAAAACTCCACTTGGTTTTAATCTTCCCAAAAATCAATATTAATGATTGTTTAACTTGGGAAATCATATCATGTCTTTAACTGGGTTAAAAAACCAATGTCATTTAAAACACGGTTCATGATAAACCCAAAATCACATTCTATTCCATCAGCCTTTAACCGTAAATTAGCAAGTGAATAATTCCCTAAGTGTTAACCCCGAAGGCCGAAACTAACATCAGATCAATACCCAAGAAACTATCCAACTTAACTAATCTCCAGTAAGTTTCTGATTTTCTTAACTCCGTTGGGTCTAAGAACAATATTATTAAAGATACCATTCACGACAACCTAAAATCACATTCCATTAACAATGGAATCTTCATGGAAAACAAATCGATATATATAATCGATATAAACTTCTATATCCGACTAATAATATAAATGGAATAACGGCAACGCCTTTTAAATTCCAGATATATTAGCAGTCTTCCCCCACAGAAATTCACTTCTATTATTACCAAATCGAATTCCATTCCATTCCAATTTATTTTACTAAATTGGGAAATTTTACATTGGAAAATATTCTTTAAACCTTAATGAATGATTTATAAATTCCAAATCACATTTCACTATAAATCGGGTTAAAGAACGAATGTCGTTAAAACACAGTTCACAACAAACCCAATTCACATTCCATTAATTATCGGGTTAAAGAACGAGTGTTATTTAAAACACCGTTCACGATAAACCCAAAAATCAATTCCAATTCAATCCCAATTAAATATCATTTAATTAGTACATTTCATTAAATCTAAATAAAAAGATTTAATCTTTTTCCTCAACTGGGTTTAAGAACAGTGTTAATGCAGATACCATTCACGACAAACCCAAATCCCATTTGATATTAAATACAAGGCTCTGAATAGAAAATATATCGGCTTATACTCAATATCAAATTCTACGACCAACAAATATCGTATTGGAAATAATGATATAAATATATCTTTCAAATTTCCATAACAATATCTGTATAATCACGAAATCCAACATCGAAATATTCCGAATACAATTTCGATTCAAATCCATTTCCACTTTATATATTGGAAATTCTGGTTATTTTCAAAACCATTTCAAATCCAATTTATTTATTTTTAAAAATAATCGAATTATAATTCTAGTTCAAAACTAGTTCATTTCGATAAAAATCTATTTTCATCTTTTCAAATATGTAATTTTTCATCCCAATTCATTCCAAATCATTTCTTATGATTTTACACTAATTATTGATATTTTTAATAATTTTATCAAGGCCCGTACATTCAATTTCCATCAATGGCCATCGAACTGCACTTACAACGACCTTTTCCAAATTTAATTTGGACATAATTCCAAATCCAACCGTTAGATTTCTAATTTCTTGCATTCGTTAGAAAGCTCTTTTTGATACGAACCCAACGGTTCTGTTTTTAGGAGAATCCGACGGTCGTATCTCCTGTAATGTCCATTCGAAGTCAATGGTCGAAATCCGCGAACTACCGCAGCGCGACGCATTCTATTCAAGCCATTATATATATAATATGTATATTATATACATTTGTCGATTTCCTTTTAAAACGTATTTTATAAATCGTTTTAAATTCGTTTTCAAAACGATTTCAACTTCATATTCAATTTCTAATCAAAATTGAATATTCCATATCATCGATATATAAATGATAATATTTTCAAAACATTAGATTTTGAAATCAATTCCTTTTCGTTATTCATTATATAAATGAATAAAATCTATATAAATATCGTTCACGTCAAAATGGCGTTAATCTAATCAACACGACTTTATATATTTAAATATATTCGTGTCCATCCCAAAACGAACATCAAAATCAATTTTTGATCTTTTACTGAATATTATTTTAAAATATTCATTCTTTCTGAACTGGAATCAGACACAGTTAATTACCATATAATTTGATTATATGGATTTCACACAACAAATGTGCATAACAACAATGAAAGCAACAATCCATCATCCAGAGTGCATTCTACACTACATAAGCATCAAATATAAATATTTAACGCTTATAACAGCCTGTCAATCAATCGATCGACATACAGCTAATTATTGGGATTACTGCATGTCCAGTTTCATCCCAACACCCGTGTGGGGTTTCAATAAACAAACACTGAATATTATTTGTGCAGTTGGGCGATGTGTAAAATTTATCGTCCCAATCAATATCAGTCAAATCAATGTACATAAACAGATCGTCTGATTTGTAAATGAATATTTATTTTATTTACATACACGTTAAAAATTATATTTTTAACGATAAAATATTTATTCTGTTATTTACACAATAAAAATGATATTTTTATTTTTCTAATATATTTTAGAAAATTTCGGCGGCATAACGGCACGATACTAGAAACGGGATAAGGCTTAGCCTTATCCCCAGTCTAATAATGGCCCACGCCATACACATACCAATCTAATCACTTCCATTTACCCCAAACCAATTCAAACAAACAATCAACCAAAAACCACAACACAATATAACCAAACAATCACACAAGTCGTCCATGGTCTGTGGACGATGGGGAAACAGTTCATATATGTAGTTACATAATAAATAACTGTATAAAGAAAATTACAGTGAGGAGTTCTCACCTTTGGGATCCACGACATCATCCTTCATTTCTGAATAGTTTTATTTCCAGTGCGTAGCGTTCTTCTTCGTGATTTCCACATAATCTGTTTCACGCAGTTTATGTTAATAATTATATTTTTAACACGATGTCAATTTTATAACAATCACATTTTTATCACGCTACTTCATATATAAAAATCGTATTTTTATATTGCTGTACATATAATAAAAATCGCATTTTTATTATATCGCTACATATATAAAGATCACATCTTTATATTGTCAACTCATAAATAAAAATTCAATTTTTCTTTGGTATATGAAAATAAAAAAATTATATTTTTTACCTTGCTAATATATATATATATAAACCTAATTTTTTATATTCGTTACTTTATATAAAAATCATTTCTTTATACAAATGAAAATCTTGTCTTGTTTTAAATAAAAATCACAACTTTCTTTAAATAAAAATATAATCTACATACGATTAAAAATATAATCTTTATACATTTAAAAAATCAAACCTTTTCATGGGTTAAAAATCATATCTTTTTAAAATCACCATCATAGCTTTATAAATATAAAAATTGTTTCTTTACATATTTCAAAATAAAATAAAATAAAAATCATACCCTTATAAAAAAATAAATATCATTTCTTCCTAAACAAAGAAGTCAGAAATTTATTTAATTACTACATTGAATTAACCTGAAAAAAACTCACAGTTCATGGATTTTTTCCGGAGGAGGGGCGCTCAGTTGGAGCCGGCGGCGCTGGAATCGGTGCAGGCAGCAAGGGAGGTGGACGGGGGTTTTTTCGCTGGTGGAGGTGGGCCCTACGGCTGCTCTAGCGGCGGTTTCAAACGAAAGGGGGTTTGCTAAATGGGCTTGGATCTTCATCGGAGAAGGGGGAAGATTGGTGGTGGGGATCGGAGGCGGAAGGTGGAAATCGAAGGGGGTGAGGCGCACCCTTATCAGCGACAGTTCCGGGGAAGGTTGCGATGGCAGCGACGGGTTTCTTCTTCCTTTTTTTTAATTATTTTGAAACTCTCGTGTTTGACTGAGAAGGTTGGGGGGAGGTAGAGAAAGTAAGGGGGAGTAAGAGAATAAGGGTATATAAAAAAAATGTTTATTTTAATTTATCCCTAAAAGTAACTTTTTCATTTGATCTCTAAATGAGACCCAACGACTGTCATTATAGCTAGTTACCCCCATTCCGAACACAATGGGATATGTTTCGTAAACCAGTTCGGCTGTTATGATCAGTTTCTGTCAAAATCATAATATAAATCTATATATTGAATTTGAACGTACGTTTCAATTTACCGGGCCCACATACTGACTCTAAAAATTCCAGAAAAATTATTTCCAGCTTCGAATCGACGATACGGTCCTAACAAAACTAATTTCATTAAATTCCGGGACAGTTTGAAAATTGGCCATTTTCTGGTCGGTCGAAATTGACTGAAACTGGAAAAACACGTTTTCCTTTGCCACACTCACATGTTGATTTCAAAAATTATGAAAATTTGAATCCAGCAATAATTTGACATTCCGTTTCCAACAAAAGTAGTTTCGTCGAAAACAGAGGTCGTTTGCAAAATGATTATTTTTAAGGGCCAAAATTCCATAGCGACTATTCTGAATTTTCAATTGGACATAACTTTTTATTCCCACTATGAAATTTCAATTTTTCGGATTCGTTGGAAAGATATTTTCAAATAGATTCTAATATTTTTGGTTTCGCTAAAATCCGGTTTATTTTGAATCTTGTGCGTTCATTTGAAATTTGAAATCAAAATTTCAAACTGCCATGCCATTTTCAATTCCTTTTGAAATTATAAATAATTATTTATATTCTAACGATGATTCAAATAAATATATACATTCTAATTCTAATTAAAATAAATTTCTCGTCGTTATTATTTAAAATAAATCATTTTAAAATTCAAAATTCATTAAAATTGCCAAAATAAAAATTTTAAATTGGCTCGGATTTTCCGGGTTTTTACAATCTTCCCCACTTAAAACTTTTCGTCCCCGTAAAGGAACGAAGCTGAAAGTTGTTTTACTAACCAATTCAACTTTCATTATTCTCATTACGGCTTAAGTTCTTCAACTTTTCAGTTTCTAAGAACTTTTGAAATTTTTCAAAAATTTTGCTAACACCCTAAATTTTCGAAACATTTCGCCATAACCTCCCCTGCACGGAAGCACCGGGAAAATCCCGAAATTGCCATACATGCCTCTCCAATCCAAAAAGAAAAAGAAACAGCCAATCGGCTCATAAAATCATCCAAAACCCAAGAAATACAATAAACATGTACGTATTTGTCGGGCAAACAATTTTATTCCTCTTCTCCAACCTTCTTTCTGTGACCTGTTCACACATATATATGTACATGCAAGCATGCAATTCAAAACAATTTCCAATACAGTTCAATATTTGATCAGTTTGGTTATATGGTTCAAATTTTAATTAATCAACCAATAATCAAACAACACAATCAGCAATCAATTAGTGGATTATCGTTTTCAAACATACAACTTCAATACATAGTCAAAAATCATGTTTTTGATGCCAAGTCACAACAATATATTCTAACTATATTTTGGTTCTCACACCAGTCAATTGGAAATATATAGATATCCAACTTTTGAAACTCGAACACAACACTGGTGATGGGTACCCATCATCAGAATCCGACCCGAGCGACTAGAGTGTGATACTATATCTATCCAGTATATTAAAACTTCAAATACACGCGGATCAGACGTATATGCAAAATCTTTATATACTGGATTTTCCAAATTCAATACAAAATAAATAATCAAATACAAATAATTGATTTAAATTTTCAAAACAAAAATTGTTTTCATTTTATTTTCAAAATATCACTCTTCACACTCGTTCTAGGATACTACTGATCCTATCTCTAACGAGTCATTCTCATTGGATATTACTAATCCAATCTGTGACAAATTCTTTCGTTTGGTTCTAACGTGTCTTGTTCTTGAGCTCTGTAAACCAGAGCTCTGATACCAAAGTGTTACGACCCGAACTTCCCCGTGAAGGAAAGCATGGATTGAGTTGAGGACACGACGAATCAGAACACAAACAGAAGAACATTTCATTGCTTATTACAACAATTCATCAGAATACAGGAATATAACAGAGTATAAATAAATATTATACAACAGAAAAATATCAGAGATTTAAATTACATTACATAGCAGTGGAAAAACAATACTAAACACAACTGAAGGAGATATACAGATACAGAACTTTCCGAATATTATTCCAGCTGTAAACCAGATCCATGTGAATATAAATCTGCAAAACCAGAACTACTAAAGGCCCGTGTGGAAATAGGGGCACTCAGAGTTTAGGTTAAAACAATAAACTCCAGGTCAGTCATGTGACTGGTGTGAGAACTAAAACAGTTATTTAAAATTTTACTTTAAAATCAGATATATCATGGGACTACGCCGTATAACACAGAACGGGTTTCCTCCCAAGAATACCAGTGCATATAACAAAACAACGCAATGCTTTTGAAAAAATGAAGCTATTATAAGACCCAGGTCCCATCACACAATGCAACGCAAGACGGAGGATAGGGTTTTCCCTTATAATAGCCAAACATGCTTGGTACGTTTAAAACAAATCATTTGATACTATTATAAGCGCATAGTGTATAAAACAACTTCAAATATAAATGTATCAATCCTAGACGGCATGGGTACCATATATCATGTCGCCAATACTATGCTCTACAATCAAAACCGCAAGCATAACATATTGGATGTTGGATTTCCATCTGTGAACCGAGGCAAGGGGTCGTCCTCACCGCTTCGAGACGCTCTAGCCCGCCCCTCAGTTCATAGCTCGAGTGACCTTTGGATCGTCAGGGACGGTCCACCGATGTGGATTAAAATGCCTGAACACTGCGTTTCCCTGCCCTATGGGGCGTCAATGAGCCAAATGACTCCTTCGGAACCGGATCGTCCGATCTAACAGAGGCGCGTCGCAATCCATCATCCACATAAGTAAAATGTCTGGGAGTGTAAAACCCAATACACCACTCCTAGCTAGAAGGAAACGCATGCCCTCCATGACGTCCTCTCCCGTTTCTGGTTCACACCGGGGTGTGAGGTTCACGAATTAACGCTACACAAAGCTACGCTGTATTAAAGTCGTGCTTTGATCATGAACCACAAGACTCTGCTTTCCAACAGAAGGCTTGATCATTTCCATCTCAGCATGCCACAATGCGACTGATATCTATCGATATATAACCTCTGAGCTCGTACGTCTCAGAGAAGGGCGTTAAGCAAGAGAATAAATTCTTCGCCGCCAAACAGATATATATTTAATAGTAATCAATCAACACAGAATAAAATCTAATGTCATACATACATCAATTTACAAGTCCATTCTGGGTCTGAACGAAACCGGAGGAACCTTATTCCTTGCATATCCATCGATCTCCAAGTACGTCTGGACGATCACCAACCGATTCTCTCCTCTTGGGTGTACAGCCCAATCAACATCATCAGTAATTATCCAAACGATGTGAAGACCTCCGGTCTTCAACCACCATCTTCATCGTCTACTTCTCGTCGATTCAGTTATTCAGAATGGGATAAACCTGGTCTTTCTGAATAGCTCGCGTATATAATAAACAAATGTTATAAAAACACAACATACGATTATTCCAATCCAGAATATTCCTTTATTCAAATATTCTTTTACTCTGGGAAAGGTTCCCATTAATTTTATCAAAGATAAATTCTTTAAATTTATTTTTTAATCTTCCTTTGAATATCAATTCAATCCATAATATGGTTTATCCAAACTAGTCGGGATTAACGAACCTTACCGAAGTAATCATTTATTTTAAGTTTCCCAATCCCAACCTATTCATCCCATGAAGTAAAACTGGTAATACTTCATATCTAACACCACGGTGTTATCAGTAAATTCAATTACCATTTCACGTTCAAATCTAATTAAAAATTTAACTATCGCCTGGAGAAAATTGGTGATACTCCATTCTCGATCATTTCAATCTAATTAAAGATTCATTAAAACTCCACTTGGTTTTAATCTTCCCAAAAATCAATATTAATGATTGTTTAACTTGGGAAATCATATACTGTCTTTAACTGGGTTAAAGAACCAATGTCATTTAAAACATGGTTCACGATAAATCCAAAATCACATTCTATTCCATCAGCCTTTAACCGTAAATTAGCAAGTGGATAATTCCCTAAGTGTTAACCCCGAAGGCCGAAACCAACAATATATCAATACCTAAGAAACTATCCAACTTAACTAATCTCCAGTTACTTTCTGATTTTCTTAACACCATTGGGTCTAAGAACAGTAATATTAAAGATATGATTCACGACAACCCAAAATCACATTCCGTTAACGATGGAATCTTTATGGAAAACAAATCGATATATATAATCGATATAAACTTCCATATCCGACTAATAATATAAATGGAATAACATCAACGCCTTTTAAATTCCAGATATATTAGCAGTCTTCCTCCACAGAAATTCACTTCGATTATTACCAAATCGAATTCCATTCCAATTTATTTTATTAAATTGGAAAACTTTACTTTGGAAAATCTCGTTCAAACCTTAACGAAAGATTTATAAATTTCAAATCACATTTCACTGTAAATCGGGTTAAAGAACGAATGTCGTTAAAACACTATTCACAACTAACCCAATTCACATTCCATTAATTATCGGGTTAAAGAACGAGTGTTATTTAAAACACCGTTCACGATAAACCCAAAAATCAATTCCAATTCAATCCCAATTAAATATCATATAATTGGTACATTTCATTAAATCTAAATAAAAAGATTTAATCTTTTTCCTCAACTGGGTTTAAGAACAGTGTTAATGAAGACACCATTCACGACAAACCCAAATCCCATTTGATATTAAATACAAGGCTCTCAATAGAAAATATATCGGCTTATACTCAATATCAAATTCTACGACCAACAAATATCGTATTGGAAATAACGATATAAATATATCTTTCAAATTTCCATAACAATATCTATATAATCACGAAATCCAACATCGAACTATTACGAAGACAATTTCGATTCAAATCCATTTCCACTTTATATATTGGAAATTCTGGTTATTTTCAAAACCATTTCAAATCCAATTTATTTATTTTTAAAAATAATTGAGTTATAATTCTAGTTCAAAACTAGTTCATTTCGATAAAAATCTATTTTTATCGTTTCAAATATGGAATTTTTCATCCTAATTCTTTGCAAATCATTTCTTATGATTTTACACTAATTATTGATATTTTTAATAATTTTACCAAGGCCCGTACAGTCGATTTCCATCAACACTTACAACGGCCTTTTCCAAATTTGATTTAGACATAATTCCAAATCCAACCGTTATGTTTCAAATTTCTTGTATTCGTTAGAAAGCTCTTTTCCATACGAACCCAACGGTTCCGGTTTTAGGAGAATCCGACGGTTGGAACTCCCGTAATGTCCATTTGAAGTCAATGGTCGAAATTCACGAACAGCCGTAGCGCGACGCGTTCTATTTAGGCCATTATATATATACATAATATGTATATTATATATATTTCGTCGATTTCCTTTTAAAATGTATTTTATAAATCGTTTTCAAAACGATTTCAACTTCATATTCAATTTCTAATCAAAATTGAATATTCCATATCATCGATATATAAATGATAATATTTTAAAAACATTATTGAAATCAATTCCTTTTCGTTATTCATTATATAAATGAATAAAATCAATATAAATATCGTTCACGTCAAAATGGCGTTAATCTAATCAACACGGCTTTATATATTTAAATATATTCGTTTCCATCCCAAATCGGACATCAAAATCAAATTCTGATCTTTCATTAAATATTATTTTAGAATATTCGTTACTTTAAAATAATCGTTATATTAAAATATTCATTCTTTCTGAACTGGAATCAGACACAGTTAATTACCATATAATTTGATTATATGGATTTCACACAACAAATGTGCATAACAACAATGAAAGCAACAATCCATCATCCAGAGTGCATTATACACTACATAAGCATCAAATATAAATATTTAACGCTTATAACAGCTTGTCAATCAATCGATCGACATACAGCTAATTATTGGGATTAGTGCATGTCCAGTTTCATCCCAAAACCCGTGTGGGATTTCAATCAACAAACATTGAATATTATTTGTGCAGTTGGGTGATGTGTAAAATTTATCGTCCCAATCAATATCAGTCAAATCAGTGTACATAAACAAATCGTCTGATTTGTAAATGAATAATTATTTTATTCACATACACGTTAAAAATTATATTTTTAACGATAAAATATTTATTCGGTTCATTTACACAATAAAAATGATATTTTTGTTTTTCTAATATATTTTAGAAAATTTCGGTGGCATAACGACGCGATACTAGAAACGGGATAAGGCCTAGCATTATCCCCAGTCTAATAATGGCCCACGCCATACACATACCAATCTAATCACTTCCATTTCCCCCAAACCAATCCAAACAAACAAACCAATCAACCAAAAACCACAACACAGTATAACCAAACAATCACACAAGTCGTCCATGGTCTGTGGACGACGGGGAAACAATTCATATATCCAGTTACATAATAAATAACTGTATAAAGTAAATTACAGTGAGGAGTTCTCACCTTTGGGATCCACTCCATCATCGTTTATTTCTGAATGGTTTTATTTCCAGTGCGTAGCGTTCTTCTTCGTGATTTCCACATAATCTGTGTCACGTAGTTTATGTTAAAAATTATATTTTTAACACGATGTTAATTTTATAACAATCACATTTTTATCACGCCACTTCATATATTAAAATCATATTTTTATATTGCTACACATATAATAAAAATCGCATTTTTATTATATCGCTACATATATAAAGATCACATCTTTATATTGTCAACTCATAAATAAAAATTCAATTTTTCTTTGGTATATGAAAATTTAAAAATTATATTTTTTACCTTGCTAATATATATAAAAATCTAATTTTTATATTCGTTACTTTATATAAAAATCATTTCTTTATACAAATGGAAATCTCGTCTTGCTTTAAATAAAAATCACAACTTTCTTTAAATAAAAATATAATCTACATACGATTAAAAATATAATCTTTATACGTTTAAAAAATCAAACCTTTTCATGGGTTAAAAATCATAGCTTTTTAAAATCACCATCATAGCTTTATAAATATAAAAATTGTTTCTTTACATATTTCAAAATAAAATAAAATAAAAATCATACCCTTATAAAAAAATAAAAATCATTTCTTCCTAAACAAAGAAGTCAGAAATTTATTTAATTACTACATTGAATTAACCCAAACAAAACTCACAGTTCATGGATTTTTTCCGGAGGAGGGGTGCTCGGTTGGAGCCGGCGGCGCTGGAATCGGTGCAGGCAGCAAGGGAGGTGGACGGGGGTTTTTTCGCTGGCGGAGATGGGCCTTACGACTGCTGAAGCGGCGGTTTCAAACGAAAGGGGGTTTGATGAATGGGCTTGGATCTTCATCGGAGAAGGGGGAAGCTCGGTGGTGGGGATCAGAGGCGGAAGGTGGAAATCGAAGGGGGGAGGCGCACCCTTATTCTTATTGGCGACTGCTCCGGGGAGGGTTGCGATGGCAGCGACGGGTTGCTTCTTCCTTTTTTTATTATTTTGAAACTCTCGTGTTGACTGAGAAGGTTGGGGGGGAGAGGTAGAGAAAGTAAGGGGGAGTAAAAGAATAAGGGTATATAAAAAAATGTTTATTTTAATTTATCCCTAAAAAGTAACTTTTTCATTTGATCTCTAAACGAGACCCAACGACTGTCGTCCATAGCTAATTACCCCCATTTCGAATACAATGGGACATGTTTCGTAAAACAATTCGGCTGTTACGATCAATTTATGTCAAAATCAAAATATAAATCTATATATTGAATTTGAACGTACATTTCAATTTACCGAGCCCACATACTGACTCTAAAAATTCCAGAAAAATTATTTCCATCTTCGTATCGACGATACGGTTCTAACAAAACTAATTTCGTCAAATTCTGAGACCGTTTGAAAAATGGCCATTTTCTGGTCGGTCGAAATTGACTGAAACTGTCAAAACAAATTTTCCTTTGCCACGCTCAGATATTGATTTCAAAAATTATAGAAATTTGAATCCAGCAATAATTTGACATTCTGGTTCCAACAAATGTGGTTACGTCGAAAACAGAGGTCGTTTGCAAAATGGCTATTTTTAAGGGATCAAATTCCATAGCGACTATTCTGAATTTTCAATTGGATATAACTTTTTATTTTGCTATGAAATTTCAATTTTTCGGATTCGTTGGAAAGATATTTTCAAATAGATTCTAATATTTTTGGTTTCGCTAAAATCTGGTTTATTTTGAATCCTGTGCGTTCATTTGAAATTTGAAATCGAAATTTCAAACTACCGCGCCATTTTCAATTCCTTTTGAAATTATAAATAATTATTTATATTCTAACGACGATTCAAATAAATATATACGTTCTAATTCTATTTAAAATAAATTTCTCGTCTTTATTATTTAAAATAAATCATTTTAAATATTCAAAATTCATTAAAATTGCCAAAATAAAAATTTTAAATTGGCTCGGATTTTCGAGGTTGTTACAATCTACCCCACTTAAAACTTTCATCCCCGAAAAGGAACGAAGCTGAAATTTGTTTTACTAACCAACTCAACTTTCATTATTCTCATTACAGCTTAAGTTCTTCAACTTTTCGGTTTCTAAGAACTTTTCAAATTTTTCAAAAATTTGGCTAACACGAAAAACTTCGCCATAACTTCCCCTGCACGGGAGCATAGGGAAAATCCCGAAATTGCCATACAGGCCACTCCAATCCAAAAAGAAACTGCCAAGCGGCTAGCCAATCGACTCATAAAATCTTCCAAAACCCAAGAAATACAATAAACATGCACCTATTTTTCGGGCAAACAATTTTATTCTTCTTCTCTAACCTTCTTGCTATGACCTGTTCACACATATATATGTACATGCAAGCATGCAATTCAAAACAGTTCCCAATACAGTTCAATATTTGATTAATTTGGTTATATGGTTCGAATTTTAATTAATCAACCAATAATCAAACAATACAATCAGCAATCAATTAGTGGATTATCGTTTTCAAACATATAACTTCAATACATAGTCAAAAATCATGTTTTTGATGCCAAGTCACAATAATATATTCTAACTATATTTTGGTTCTCACACCAATCAATTGGAAATATATAGATATCCCACTTTCGAAACTCGAACACAACACTGGTGATGGGTACCCATCATTAGAATCCTACCCAGGCGACTAAAGTGTGATACTATATCTATCCAATATATTAAAACTTCAAATACACGCGGATTAGACATATAAGAAAAATCTTTATATACTGGGTTGTCTAAATTCAATACAAAATAAATAATCAAATATGAATAATTGATTTAAATTTTCAAAACAAAAATTGTTTTCATTTTATTTTCAAAATATCACTCTTCACACTCGTTCTAGGATACTACTGATCCTATCTCTAACGAGTCATTCTCATTGGATATTACTAATCCAATCTCTGATGAATTCTTTCATTTCGTTCTAACGTGTCTTGTTCTCGAGCCTTGTAAACCAGAGCTCTGATACGAAAGTGTTACGACCCGAACTTCCCCATGAAGGAAAGCACGGATTGAGTTGAGGACACGACGAATCAGAACACAAACACAAGAACATTTCATTGCTTATTACAACAATTCATCAGAATACAGGAATATAACAGAGTATAAATAAATATTATACAACAGTAAAATATTAGAGATTTAAATTACATTACATAGCAGCGGAAAAACAATACAAAACACAACTGAAGGAGATATACGGATACAGAGCTTTCCGAATATCATTCCAACTGTAAACCAGATCCCTGTGAATATAAATCTGCAAAACCAAAACTAAAAGCTGCCCGTATGGAAATAGGGGCACCCAGAGTTTAGGTTAAAACAATAAACTCCAGGTCAGTCATGTGACTG
Source organism: Allium sativum (assembly GCA_030737875.1). Classification (NCBI taxonomy): domain Eukaryota; kingdom Viridiplantae; phylum Streptophyta; class Magnoliopsida; order Asparagales; family Amaryllidaceae; genus Allium; species Allium sativum. Next base: position 557,327,218 of record CM060919.1, on the reverse strand, counting down.
ATGTGAGAACTAAAACAGTTATTTAAAACTTTACTTTCAAATCAAATATATCAATGGACCACGCCGTATAACACGGAACGGGTTTCCTCCCAAGAATACCAGTGCATATAACAAAATAGTGCAATGCTTTTTGAAAAAAATGAAGCTATTATAAGACCCAGGTCCCATCACACAATGCAACGCAAGCCGAAGGATATGGTTTCCCCTTATAATAGCCAAACATGCTTGGTACGTTTAAAACAAATCATTTGATACTATTATAAGTGCATAGTGTATTAAACAACCTCAAATATAAATGTATCAATCCTAGACGGCATGGGTACCATATATCATGTCGCCAATACTAGGCTCTACAATCAAAACCGCAAACGTCACGTATTGGAAATTGGATTTCCGTCTGTGAACCGAGGCAAGGGGTCGTCCTCACTGCTTCGAGACGCTCTAGCCCCCCTCAGGTTAGAGCTCGAGTGACCTTTGGATCGTCAAGGCCAGTCCACCGATGTGGATTAAAATGCCTAAACACTGCGTTTCCCTGCCCTATGGGGCGTCAATGAGCCAAATGACTCCATCGGACCCGGATCGTCCGATCTAACCGAGGCGCCTCACAATCCATCATCCACATAAGTAAAATGTCCAGGAGTGTAAAACCAAAAACACCACTCCTAGCTAGAAGGAAACACATGCCCTCCATGATGTCCTCTCCCGTTTCTGGTTCACACCGGGTTGTGAGGCTCGCGAAATAACGTTACACAAAGCTACGCTGTATTAAATCCGTGCTTTGATCATCAACCACAAGACTCTGCTTTACAATAGAAGCCTTGATCATTTGCATCTCAACATGCCATACAGGCAATTCATGCCATGCGATTGATATCTATCGATATATAACCTCTGAGCTCGTACGTCTCAGAGAAGGGCGTTAAGCAAGAGAATAAATTGTTCGCCGCCAAACAGATATATATATTTAATTGAAATCAATCAACACAGAATTAAACCAATGTCAGACACACATCCATTTACAAGTTCGTTCTGGGTCTGAACGAAACCGGAGGAACCTTATTCCTCGCATATCCATCGATCTCCAAGTACGTCTGAACGATCACCAACTGATTCTCCCCTCTTGGGTGTACAGCCAAATCAAGATCATCAATAATTATCCAAATGATGTGAAGACCTCTGGTCTTCAACCATCGTCTTCATCGTCGACTTCTCGTCGATTCAGTTATTCAGAATGGGATAAACCCGGTCTTTCCGAATAGCTCGCGTATATAATAAACAAGTGTTATAAAAACACAACATATGCCTTATTCCAATCCAGAATATTCCTTTATTAAAATATTCTTTTACTTTGGGAAAGGTTCCCATTAATTTTATCAAAGATAAATTCTTTAAATTTATTCTTTAATCTTCCTTTGAATATTAATTCAATCCATATTATTGTTTATCCAAACTAGTCGGGATTAACGAACCTTACCGAAGTAATCATTTGTTTTAAATTTCCCAATCCCAACCTATTCATCCCATGAAGTAAAACTGGTAATACTTCATTTCTAACACCACGGTGTTATCGGTAAATTCAATTACCGCTTCACGTTCAAATCTAATTAAAGATTTAACAATAGCCTGGAGCAAAACTGGTGATACTCCCTTCTCGATCATTTCAATCTAATTAAAGATTCATTAAAACTCCACTTGGTTTTAATCTTCCCAAAAATCAATATTAATGATTGTTTAACTTGGGAAATCATATCCTATCTTTAACTGGGTTAAAGAACCAATGTCATTTAAAACATGGTCCACGATAAACCCAAAATCACATTCTATTCCATCAGCCTTTAACCGTAAATTAGCAATTGTATAATTCCCTAAATGTTAACCCCGAAGGCCGAATCCAACATCAGATCAATACCCAAGAAACTTTCCAACCTAACTAATCTCCAGTTAGTTTCTGATTTTCTTAACTCCGTTGGGTCTAAGAACAGTAATATTAAAGATACCATTCACGACAACCCAAAATCACATTCCATTAACGATGGAATCTTCAAGGAAAACAAATCGATATATATAATCGATATAAACTTCCATATCCGACTAATAATATAAATGGAATAATAGCAACGCCTTTTAAATTCCAGATATACTAGCAGTCTTCCTCTACAAAAATTCACTTCGATCATTACCAAATCGAATTCAATTCCATTCCAATTTATTTTATTAAATTGGAAAACTTTACTTTGGAAAATCTCCTTTAAACCTTAACAAAAGATTTATAAATTCCAAATAACATTTCACTGTAAATCGGGTTAAAGAACGTATGTCGTTAAAACATAGTTCACAACAAACCCAATTCACATTCCATTAATTATCGGGTTAAAGAACGAGTGTTATTTAAAACACCATTCACGATAAACCCAAAAATCAATTCTAATTCAATCCCAATTAAATATCATTTAATTGGTACATTTCATTAAATCTAGATAAAAAGATTTAATCTTTTTGCTCAACTGGGTTTAAGAACAGTGTTAATGAAGACACCATTCACGACAAACACAAATCCCATTTGATATTAAATACAAGGCTCTGAATAGAAAATATATCAGCTTATACTTAATATCAAATTCTACGACCAACAAATATCGTATTTGAAATAATGATATAAATATATCTTTCAAATTTCCATAACAATATCTGTATAATCACGAAATCCAACATCGAAATATTCCAAAGACAATTTCGATTCAAATCCATTTCCACTTTATATATTGGAAATTCTGGTTATTTTCAAAACCATTTCAAATCCAATTTATTTATTTCTAAAAATAATTGAATTATAATTCTAGTTCAAAACTAGTTCATTTCGATAAAAATCTATTTTTATCTTTTCAAATATGGAATTTTTCATCCCAGTTCTTTCCAAATTATTTCTTATGATTTTACACTAATTATTGATATTTTTAATAATTTTATCAAGGTCTGTTCAGTCGATTTCCATCAACGGCCATCGAACTGCTTTTACAGCGACCTTTTCCATTTTTGATTTGGACATAATTCCAAATCCAACCTTTATATTTCTAATTTCTTGTATTCATTGGAAAGCCCTTTGCGATACGAACCCAACGGTTCCGGTTTTAGGAGAATCCGACGGTCGGATCTCCCGTATTGTCCATTTGAAGTCAATGGTCGAAATTCACGAACTACCGTAGCGCGACGCGTTCTATTCAGGCCATTATATATATAATATGTATATTATATATATTTCGTCGATTTACTTTTAAAATGTATTTTATAAATCGTTTTAAATTCATTTTCAAAACGATTTCAACTTCATATTCAATTTCTAATCAAAATTGAATATTCCATATCATCGATATATAAATGATAATATTTTAAAAACATTAGATTTTGAAATCAATTCCTTTTCGTTATTCATTATATAAATGAATAAAATCGATATAAATATCGTTCACAACAAAATAGCGTTAATCTAATCAACACGACTTTATATATTTAAATATATTCGTGTCCATCCCAAATCGGACATCAAAATCAAATTTTGATCTTTTACTGAATATTATTTTAAAATATTCGTTATTTTAAAATAATCGTTATTTTAAAATATTCATTCTTTCTGAACTGGAATCAGACACAGTTAATTACCATATAATTTGATTATATGGATTTCACACAACAAATGTGCATAACAACAATGAAAGCAACAATCCATCATCCAGAGTGCATTCTACACTGCATAAGCATCAAATATAAATATTTAACGTTTATAACAACCTGTCAATCAACCGATCGACATACAGCTAATTATTGGGATTAGTGCATGTCCAATTTCATCCCAACACCCGTGTGGGGTTTCAATCAACAAACACTGAATATTATTTGTGCAGTTGGGCGATGTGTAAAATTTATCGTCCCAATCAATATCAGTCAAATCAGTGTACATAAACAAATCGTATGATTTTTAAACGAATATTTATTTTATTCACATACACGTTAAAAATTATATTTTTAATGATAAAATATTTATTCGGTTCATTTACACAATAAAAATGATATTTTTAATTTTCTAATATATTTTAGAAAATTTCGGTGGCATAACGACGCGATACTAGAAACGGAATAAGGCCTAGCCTTATCCCCAGTCTAATAATGGCCCACGCCATACACATACCAATCTAATCACTTCCATTTCCCCTAAACCAATCCAAACAAACAAACAAATCAAACAAAAACCACAACACAGTATAACCAAACAATCACACTAGTCGTCCATGATCTGTGGACGACGGGGAAACCGTTCATATATGCAGCTACATAATAAATAACTATATAAAGAAAATTACAGTGAGGAGTTCTCACCTTTGGGATCCACTCCATCATCCATTATTTCTGAATGGTTTTATTTCCAGTACGTAGCGTTCTTCTTTGTGATTTCCACATAATCTGTTTCACGCAGTTTATGTTAAAAATTATATTTTTAACACGATGTTAATTTTATAACAATCACATTTTTATCACGCCACTTCATATATAAAAATCATATTTTTATATTGCTATACATATAATAAAAATCGCATTTTTATTATATCGCTACATATATAAAGATCACATCTTTATATTGTCAACTCATAAATAAAAATTCAATTTTTCTTTGTATATGAAAATATAAAAATTATATTTTTTTACCTTGCTAATATATATATATATAAATCTAATTTTTATATTCGTTACTTTATATAAAAATCATTTCTTTATACAAATGAAAATTTCGTCTTGTTTTAAATAAAAATCACAACTTTCTTTAAATAAAAATATAATCTACATACGATTAAAAATATAATCTTTATACGTTTAAAAATAAAACCTTTTCATGGGTTAAAAATCATAGCTTTTTAAAATCACCATCATAGCTTTATAAATATAAAAATTGTTTCTTTACATATTTCAAAATAAAATAAAAATCATTTCTTCCTAAACAAAGAAGTCAGAAATTTATTTAACTACTACATTGAATTAACCCAAACAAAACTCACAGTTCATGGATTTTTTCCGGAGGAGGGCGCTTAGTTGGACCCGGCGGCGCTGGAATCGGTGCAGGCATCAAGGGAGGTGAACGGGGGTTTTTTCGCTGGCGGAGATGGGCCCTACGACTGCTGTAGCGGCGGTTTCAAACGAAAGGGGGTTTGATGAATGGGCTTGGATCTTCATCGGAGAAGGGGAAGCTCGGTGGTGGGGATCGGAGGCGGAAGGTGGAAATCGAAGGGGGGAGGCGCACCCTTATCGGCGACGGCTCCGGGGAGGGTTGCGATGGCAGCGACGGGTTACTTCTTCCTTTTTTTATTATTTTGAAACTCTCATGTTGACTGAGAAGGTTGGGGGGAGGAGGTAGAGAAAGTAAGGGGGAGTAAGGGAATAAGGGTATATAAAAAAAATGTTTATTTTAATTTATCCCAAAAAAGTAACTTTTTCATTTGATCTCTAAACGAGACCCAACAACTGTCGTCTATAGCGAATTACCCTCATTTTGAACATAGTGGGATATGTTTCATAAACCAATTCAGCTGTTACGATCAGTTTTTGTCAAAATCAAAATATAAATCTATATATTGAATTTGAACGTACATTTCAATTTACCGGGCCCACATACTGACTCTAAAAATTCCAGAAAAACTATTTCCAGCTTCGTATCGACGATACGGTCCTAACAAAACTAATTTCTTCAAATTCTGAGACCGTTTGAAAAATGGCCATTTTCTGGTCGGTCGAAATTGATTGAAACTGTCAAAACACGTTTTCCTTTGCCATGCTCACATATTGATTTCAAAACTTATGGAAATTTGAACCCAGCAATAATTTGACATTCCGGTTCCAATAAAAGTGGTTTCGTCGAAAATAGAGGTCGTTTGCAAAATGACTATTTTTAAGGGCTAAAATTCCATAGCGACTATTCTAAATTTTCAATTGGACATAACTTTTTATTCCCGCTATGAAATTTTAATTTTTCGGATTTGTTGGAAAGATATTTTCAAATAGATTCTAATATTTTTAGCTTCGCTAAACTCCGGTTTATTTTGAATCCTGTGCGTTCATTTGAAATCGAAATTTCAAACTACCGCGCCATTTTCAACTCCTTTTGAAATTATAAATAAATATTTATATTCTAACGACGATTCAAATAAATATATACGTTCTAATTCTATTTAAAATAATTTTCTTGTCGTTATTTTTTAAAATAAATCATTTTAAATATTCAAAATTCATTAAAATTGCCAAAATAAAAATTTTAAATTGGCTTGGATTTTCCGGGTTGTTATAGTCTCCCATTTCGCTTCAGATAAATTGCCAGGTTTTTCCCCAGTTTCACTAGTGGTTGGTGAAGATCATTAATATAGAGAAAATCTTTCATCTTCGCCTTCCATAATCCCCAATTTCTCCCATTAAGCTTTTCAACAATTATTTTCTCCATATTCAAACCCTCTTCAAAAAATTTGTGTAGTAGACTTTGATACCAATCTGTTAGGAAATTTTTTAGGATCTCTACACAATTAGATTTTAGAAGAGATAAGAAGTTAAAAAAAGTTGACAAACAAATTCCTCTATTCAAAATCTTTATTAATTCACCAAATGATTACTAGAGAAAGCATAAAAATTGAGAAGATAATCTCAATCCCAAACAAAAAGAAAATAACCTTTTTCTTTACACATACTGTGAGCCGTATGATGCCTATTTATATTAGTATTGAGAAAATATCTTCATCAATAAGCATTTGATTACTTTCACCCTTTAAAAAATCTTTCCCTTGTAGATAATTTGTTGCTTTCTTTTATGCAATAAAAAAGACAATAAATTACTCTACCAAATCCATAAAATACATAAATAAGGCAATGTATTTGTGACATAATCGTACATTAATTTAAATATCTCTGAAATCTATTATTATATGGAATATCATACCATCAAATTTCAATAATAAGAACATTGGGTTGGGTACACCTAGACAGAAAGTTCTCATACAAGTTGAGCACTATGCTTTCACCAAGATGGCATACATAAACCTTTGATAAATATTAGAAATAAAGAGCAAACATTAGCTTGCATTAAACTAACAATGAACTTTAGCCTACATCGAGATTTAGATGTAAATTGCGATATGCGAATATCGGGATTCAAATGTTTGATATAGATTGACTTTAGCCTATATGCAGGTATGCATTTCATACTCATAAACATTAATTTACTTACAAATATAATATTCACTTATGAAAGAGAAAAACACATGTGAGCTCGCAATTGTAACTGCACATATTACATTGAAATTACGCATGTTAGATTGAAAAATATATGAAGCAATACCTGATTTTTAATTAATATATGAACTAGCTGTTTTCATTCAAAAATTTGATTTTGAAATTGAAAATATTTTCTTATCCTTGAGATGGGCAAAACTACCTTGGTCATTGTTGCACTCCTTCCCATTGCTCGTAGCCGGTCTGAATTGTCTTGTCCTAACATTTGTAAAAGCGCATCTTCTTTGATATTATATGTTGAGTCAGATTGTGATCCACTATCAACTTTTTTTATTTCCTCATATAAAAATTATATTCCATAGACGAGTTCCCAATTGTATCATTCTAAAACAATTATTGTTAACAAAAAATCCGAAGCACATACAATAGTGTTTCCAACTTGCATAGTCGTTGGTTCATCATTTTTCCAAGTGCGAGATTTAATCCAAACATGAACTCTAGCGATGGATAAGGAATCAACACTTTGATTTTTCTACAACAAAAAGATTATTGAATTAAAAAATAAATCATATTAAATAAACTAATTAATATAATGCTAAAATAAATTAGTGAAATATATTTCTCATCAAATCTTCAGTCAGTCGAGCCATCCCTCTACGACTACATGTAGATGCATTTGCTTACCTCTAATAGTTTTAAATTTCTCACTTCTTACTCGGAATACATGGAAGTAATAACATGATTAGTATTTTTAACATTTATATTTCGTATATGTAAGAGGTCAAATAATTACATTAAAATTACCTTGAAATTTTCACTTGTTTTCAACTCAACGATCCTCCTCCATTCATTTGCATTTTTGAAGTTATCTGGTTTTAGCCTAAGTCTTTCCTCCTTATTCTTTGCTTCCTTTATCTTTTTAACAAACTTAGCTTTTGAACATCTAAAAATACAACCCATTTGCTGAAAAATGGGAACCTTTTTCCACTCCTCACCCAATTTAAATCTAGCACACAATATTAAGTTTCGTTTGAATCATTGAACATATTTCATAACTACTTTTAACAGAGTATTTATTTATTTTAACATAAAAATCAAATTACATCCAACCACTTCAACTTATAAATCAATATGTAAAACTAGTTAAATGTTGTTATTCAAAACTCATTTTAAGGGGCTTTAAAATTAATTGTTCTCAAGCTAACTCTTAGTCAAATTAATTATTTATTTCGTATCAAAAATAAATTGTTCTCAATCTAGCCTGAATGTTAACAACTCTACATGTAACACCCCGGATTTTTGAATAATCGAATTAACTAAATTAAAGAATAATTAATCTCATACGTGAGAATTAAGGAAAATGGGTTGCGCTATTGTGTTCGTCTCGGAATTCTGGTCGAGATAAAATCCGAGTTTGCGTAAAACGGATATCGGATGAAGAAGATATGGACGAAAAAAGTCAAGAGGGAAAATAGAAAAAAAGGGATTGCACTGGCACACTTGGGAAGTGCGCCAGTACAAATTTGCACTGGCGCACCTGCCAAGTGCGCCCAGGCCGAGGCAGTAGGCCTGCACAGCTTTCTGGTTCAGTCTGACCCATGTTGTTGAGTCCTTTCTGACTCCTTGCTGAGTCATTAGGGCTGAGGTGTCACCCTATTCCAACTGAATGGTTTTGATTAACCCTAAGATCATCCGACGACTTTAATTAAATTAAAATTCTATATAAACATGAGTAGACTCAAACCCTAAATCATAATTAAAACAGAAACTATGGCCGTCATGCTGTCATCTTGTAACCTAAAGTAGTTTTCACCAATTAAAGAGGAAGAACAGCAAATCAAATCAGTTCTATTCAACCTTAAACAACTAATTTTCTTCAAAGGAAAGCTAATACAACTTCAGAATTCAGAATTCAGAACTCAAGACCTTCTTTGAGTTGTGAGTTCGATTTCTTTAATAAAATAATTAGCAAATTAATTGGATTGAGTTATGATGTGAATTATTTGGATATGATGTGAATTATTGATGTTATCATATATGTTGTAAATTCTATGATGTTATGTTGTGATGTTATCATCTATGTTGTAAAGTTATCATCTATGTTGTAATTATATAATTGATCAGTTCATGATAATGTTTCATATGCTAGTTTGGTTATGTTGATTCATATGATAAATCATATGTATGTATGCAAGTTTAGACGTTGATTTAGATGTGGATCATATGCAAGTTAGTAAATTTTATGCATAGCCTTACATGTTTCATGATACCTATTTTATGTGAATTGGATCTAAAAGTTAGGCTATGACATGTGTGAGTTATATGCTAAATTCTACATGATATTTTACATGTTAGATGTAAGTTTAGACCATTGTTATGTTGCATAAATCACATATGCAAGTTTATATAAATATATGAATATGAATCATGTTATGCAAGTTTGTGGTTATTGCCTATGCAAGTTTACACCTTTCGATGTAGATCTATGACATACATGATTTATGCAAGTTTGTGACCATCATTTAAACAAGTTCACACCTTTAGATTTGGATCTATGACATATGTTGTTTTATGCAAAGTTGTAACTTTGGCCTATGCAAGTTTTAGATTTAGAACATCATTCACACATGCAAGTTCACCCCTATGTTTAGATCTAGTTTTATCTATATGTATGTTGTGATGTTTTCTCTTTATTTCATGAGTTAGACTATTCGAGTCTATTGTATATTTTACGTTAAACAAATGAACGTACAACGTGGGGTAAAGGGGATAATATTAAAAAGATGTAATTGGCATAAATGCCTTAAAAGGCATAAAATAAATTTGTGATAAAAATTGGTATGATTTTACATACCACAAATAGATGGACATAATTGAGTCAATTATTGCCATAGTTAAATTTGGAATTAATTGATAATTTGAATAGGGAAAGTAATTCAAATTGAGGGATGATTAATTAGGAGTAATTAATCGTCTAAGACACGAGGTTAAGCTCTTTTGTGGTGTAAGACTGCCCGGACCCGCCCGGCAAATCCAGCTGCCACAAATGCCAGTCTAATGTAGGAGGTCTTAGACATAAATTAAATACGTAACAATTGTAAAGACACGAGGTTAGGCTCTTTTGTGGTGTAAGACTGCCCGGACCCGCCCGACAAATCCAGCTACCACAAATGCCAGTCTAATGTAAGAGGTCTTTATGAGGTTACAGTCTTAATGAATTAAGAAACACTTAACCAGATAAACATGTAGTGGGACATGAGGGGGTTAAGTGGGTGCCTTGGGTGGCATGTGGAATCAAGTGGGTGCCTTGGGTGGCATTGGAAATATGATTAGAAACACTTAACCAAAATGTGAAACATGTAAGTGAACATGAATAAGAAGTGGGTTAAGTGGGATGTACTAGAGGGGACCAAGCTTAGGTGGATAGCTTATGTCAAGTAATGGGGGCCCGTTTCAACCAGTAACCCATACGTATCTTTGTGGGCTCGACCCAAGTCGAGGACGGGACACACATACTGGGCTTGACTGTAAGAGGCCAAACCGGGTTAGCGGTGGCAACGCAAGTCCAACGGGTTCATATGCGTGTGTGGACCCGGGCTGGTAGGTAAGACGTTACATCGTGTAGGTATAAGCCGTGCATTCTTGGTGGTATCAGGTTGCCACTTTGGGGAGTAATACACCCCACTGTGGGGCCAGCACGGGTATCTACGAGTTAGGGAGCCGATCGCTTGGGGGTAGTGGGTACACCTAGTGGAGATAGGGGCAGGCGGCACCTATAAAGGCAGCTAAGGGTGCACGAAACTACCATTATCATTATTAAGTTCTATAGGCGGGATCAACCTTAGGGTGACTAGTGGTGGTGCAGTACAGTATAGTGGTGGTGCAGTATAATAATTATCTTCTAGTGGTTTAGGTGCGCTTTAACGATATCGTTGTTCATCTTGTTTCCTTGTTTACTCTGCCACACTCAATTGTTCACAGTCATTTCCTTATTTTCCAACTTATGCCTTAGCCTAGTTATTTTGGTAATTATATTGTTAAAGTTATCGCACTCGCCAGACTTTATGTCTGACCCCTTTTGTTTCCTCCTCTTTTGTTCATCCCCCCCAAGGTGCTCAGGTTGGAACTAGCCCCAGTGGAGCTTGATTTTGGACAGCCGTATTTATTGCTTTTAGAAGATTGCTTGGATCGCTGAAGTAAAGTTCAGTCTCTCTTATTTATGGCTATTTTGTATTGGGGATTATGTCTTTCAATTTATGTACTTTAATTTAGTCAAGATGGATATTATGTACTTTGACTTTGGTTTTTGATGGTGTAATCAAACCTATGTGTTAATCCGCTGCAATGAATAAAGTTTTAAAGTTTTAGTACTGTTTATATCTGTCTTGTTGTTAAGTGTCTGTTCTATACTCACTCAAAACGCTCCATTGAAGTTAATGCATTCCCTTTGTGAGTGACATTAATGGACATGGGGTGTTATACGTGGTATCAGAGCTGAAGGTTACCAGAACAGAAATGAATTTTGAAAAGTTGTTTTTCAAAAGCATTTTATAAAGAAGTACTTTCAAAAGTATGTTTTAAGGAAAGTATTTTCGGAGAAAAGCTTATTTCAGAAAGCATAACCCCATGAGCCATATATCTTTCCTTCGGTTCTTTTGTATTGAATCTTTCCTTTTTCGTTTCAGTATGTATGGAATTCCAGATATACCCGAGGGAATAATAATACCAGGATGGTTTAGGAGGTATTTGGAGACTAGGGCCACCACTGCAGGTCCAGCAAATCCTCCTCCCCCTCCTCCTCCTCCTCATCGTGTCGATAATTTCGCGAAGATATGTAAGGACTTTCGATTAATGGGTGGAAAACCTTTTCATGGGACGGAGACGTTTGTTGAAGCACAAAATTGGCTAAAGGAGGTGGAAGAATTGTTTGGAATCTTTGAAGTGGATGATGGAAGAAAGGTCCAGCTAGCTGCCTGGCTAATGAAGGATGAGGCCTCATTTTGTTGGGGGGTCACTAATGGAGAACGTCCAGTTGATACATGGCCAGATTTCAGGCGGAGATTTGAGGCGAAATTTCTCTCACGGGCCGAAGAGAATCTATATATGGAAAGGTTTTTGGCATTGAAATAAGGGAATCTATCAGTGAAAGAATACGTCAACAAGTTCAATCAGTTGGAGAGATTTGGCTTGGACTTGGTGAATACACCAGAAAAGAAGGCCATGAGGTTTGTTAAGGGTTTGAACGAGCCGCTTCATGGGTTAGCTATGACCCACATTCCCATGGGGGCTACCTTTGAGAGACTACTTGACATGGCGCTTATGCACGAAGAGGAGAAGGGCGCCAATGCTAATAAGGCACCCAAGAAGAAAGGAGATCAAAAGAAGCTGCAACAGCAGCAAAAGAACAAGAAAGGTGGCAAAGGCAACAATGGTAAGGGAAAGAAGAGATGCTTTAACTGTGGGACACCCGGCCATCTAAGCAAAGTGTAACGACCCGAAAAAAGGCGATCTTGGTTATCCGATATACAACACATATCGAACATCCAAGGATCGAAAATAAACAAATAGTTAATGAAAGAAATTAGAGGGTGAGGAAAGATAAGATAGAAACTTAGAATAGAAGAAGAAGAAGAACACAACATCAGAGTAACACGAACCTCACAGTGGAACGAATAACATATAATATATATAACATAACTTGAAATATACATATGTACTTGCATATACAAATCATTTTTCAAGTATAGCACTTACAACACAGCGGTATAATAATAGCTATATAATCCTGAAGCCTCCTGCTCCAGTTCTTCAAGTATCTGTAAATCCTGACTACTTGACTGCCCGTACAAAATTGGGCACCCAAGAGTTTAGGGAATACAAAACAAAATAAACTCCGAGTCAGTCATGGGACTGGTATGAGTAAAACAGTTTAAACAGTTTGAACAAGTAAACAATATCTCATAAGACCACGCCGTATAACGAAACGGGTTTTTCCCTTATGAGAATCCAAAATATCTTTGCATCAAAACCTTTGATATTATAATAATGTCTATCAACCACAATATAATAATCATCTAGCAGAAACGCTTCCATCTCACGTTCTGCATATATAGTATACAATCAAAACCGCAAGCACGTAATGGGTGATGGATTTCCTACTATGACAAGATATGGAACCACCTTTCGCTAATGTACCTCCAGAGAAGAATACACTGGGTTCAACAAGAACATCTTGCAACCTGGCCACACATGACCGACCACTCATCTCGCTTGAGTGTATCGAATGTATATCACCAACGGTTGGGATCAGCAACCGTTTCCCGAATGGGACAACATCAATAATAGATTTTTTTGAAGTAAATGAAACTCTAGATCAGGCAATTACACACCCTAATAGGTGCGACCTACATAGCCATGCTACCTGCCCGATTTCTGTCATTTCCCGGTTGATGAGGCTTGAGGTTACGCTTTATCATCACATCAGATTCACTTCGAATACCACATTGTCAAATCCATCGAAAATCACTAATTGACGTCTACAACAGTACATAACGTGTTAGCTAAAGAAGTTTCCTTCTCCGCTTCCACTCTTGGTATGGTTGAAGAATCAATGTACGTGACCTTTCTGGAAATACTCTGTCAGACATTCATCCATACAAGTCATCCAGGAACAGGATGAACCGAAGGCACTATTCAGTACATCCATCTTAGGCACTGTTATCTAAGACTTATACAATAGCCCTTGCACTTTACTCCATCTTCAATTATCTTTGGCATATATGATTCGCAACGCTTATGCCAATACAGAGTGGTTCTTTGGAAAATAATCCAACCGGTCTCTCCATATTAACAACGTTAAAATGGTCAAAAACTTCGATGGTCGGTGAGTTAACTATCAAAGAAAAATACGTGTGCAAACAATGATATTATTTCCAGATGGAAATTCTATCAAATCAATCATATATATATATATATATATATATATATATTCATATGTTCCTTATTTTCTATGTTTAGAAAATATAAGTTAACGCTGGAAAACATTTCCATAACTTATTTACGTATCACTATTCTTCTACAACTATCAGTCTCTGATTGTAAACTAGTATAAGAACAATGCCCTAAGTACCAATCCCAAAGGTCGAAACCAACATCAGATAGACACTTAGGAAACCATTCAACTTAACAAGTCTCCAGTTTAATTCTGATTTAGCTTAACTCTATTTCTTAACTCCTTATACATGAACACTTCCTTTTCTAATTCATATTTCAAATTTCAATATTTGATTACGTTTCTGATTCTATTTGGAAAACATTTCCAAATCTTCTTTACTTGGATTTAAACAGATGTTTAAATCAAAATCGCGACGCCAACTCAAACCACTATACTTATTTACTAAAATCGCTTAACCACTTTCACTCTCGAACCTTAACCATTTCTAAATTAAAAACGAATCCAATCAAGTTGGGGTATAACTACCTCTCAGACCTTAACTGAACAACATTTCAAATCTCGAAATAGGGTAAGTTCATCTTTTAACTCTTTAACACTTCCTTACGTAACTTCCGGATATAATTTACGAGTCTAACTCCTTTATAGAATCATTTGATTATAACAGTGGTGTTATAATTTCCTGCTTCTGAAATATAATAACTTCAATCTAACTCTTATTTCCTAACTCGAATAAATAACGAACAACTAATTTATCAACTCCTATTTGGTTAACTCTTATTCTATAACTCTTATTCGAATAACTCCAATCTAATAACTCTTATTCGATTAACTTTAACTCTATTTAATTCTTACTGGATTAACTTTTATTCGAATAACTTACATCCGAATAACTTATATTCGATTTGCTTACTTTCGAATACTTATATTCGATAATCTCTTTCTTCGAATAAATCTTATTTGATTTAACTCCTGTCGAATAACTAGATTCGATCAACTCACTTCGAATATTTCTGATTCGATTATCTCACTTCGAATATCTACTATTCGATTATCTCACTTCAACTCTATTCGAATAAACTAAATTCGATTAACTCCATTTGAATAACTCTAGTTCGATTTAACTCTATTCAATAACTCTAGTTTGATTTAACTCTATCAATTAACTCTAACTGATTAACCCTAATGTTTTTACTCTAACTGGTTGACCCTAACTGATTAACGCTTTGTCCTTATTTAGTTTCAAACATCGATGTTGAAATCGATTCTTACTTCTTTATATAAGTCCTGACTTATATATATTCTATTTATCCAAATGGTAAATATTTAACTTAATTTATAAATATCATTTATAAATCAATCTGCTTCTTTTATCTGTTTTCTCCCTACATAAGTCCTGACTTGTATATATATATATTTATCCAAGATAAATATTTCCTTTATAATCTATGTATTTCTAAATGCCTTTACCAATATTTCCTTTTTAATCCTATTTGTAAATGGTTCATAAATATTTCCTTTTCAAATTCTATTTGCAAATATTCCCTTTATTAACCTTATTTGTTTATCCTAAGTATTTCCTTTATTAATATCTTATTTATTTAACAATTAAATATCTCCTTTTCTTATTCAATTTATTTAACAAATAAATAACCCTTTTAATAACTTATTCTGTTTCCTAAGTCAATATCTCTTTTATAACTTATTTACTTAACAAATAAGTATCTCGTTTAACATCTCTTATTTATTTAACCAATAAATATCTCATTTATAAAATATTATGAATTTATAAATATTCCCTTTTCTTTATAAATATTTCGTTTATAAATATTTCCCTTTCTATATAATTTCACCTATAAAGATTTCTATTTATAAATATTTCATTTATAAAACCCTTTTGATTTTACAAATATTTTATTTTCAAATACCATTTGAAAATTCCCCATTTTCACATTTCGGTATGTTATGGTGTATAACATATCAAGTCATGATGTCAAATATCGTCCATACACATATAATCAACAACAGATTATAAACCACGTCATATATCACAATATATGAAAATAATAAAATAGCTGTTGAGGAATTCAGTCGGATTTCTCCAATCTGTTTCCCTGCATCCACAGATGTTACACAATAAAATCAATATCACTTTCAGTTCCATATGATATATTCTGATAAACATAATCAATATAGAAATTCAACTAACTGACTAGCAGTTAAATCAAACAGTCAACACACAGTCAATCAGTCAATATTTAACAGTTCTAAAAATACAACATGAAATTATAAACTGTTCAAAGTTAGTGAGATTTACTCACATTGGACTGTTATCGTTAAAAACGATTAACTGTCTTTGATTCAGACGGACAAATTATTTTGCAATAAATTGTAACGAGCTTCGATTCACTCTCAGTCAGTTCCAGTGCGACGCTCCCATCCGTACGATCCCGACGGATCTTGTATTCCCAATTTCTGATCCGATATGATAAAGATATACATTTTTATAGGTTTGTACATTGTTTTAAATTAAATTAAGTAATTTACTGGGCCTTTCCATTTTGTTTTCTCGGCCCAACGAAATTCCGACCAGCGTACTACAGACCTTCCTCCTCGAATGTAAATAATAGTGTTCGTTTCCATAGCCAAATTTCCACACCACCCATTTTCTTTTACTTTCTTTTTCTTCTTTCTTTTATCAACCACTTGGCTTCCATCGGCCCAATCAAATGCTCAAAACTGTCCGGCGGTTGCCCATTTCTTCTTAATCACGCTCTAAACAGGATTAGGCCTCATTAAACACCCTCCTTCCTCCTCAAAGTCAATCGTGACCTTCCAGCAAATCCTCTCCCATTATGCCACCTCCATCCCAATATATCCTTCACTTGTAGTTAACAACTTACCAAAATCATTTAATATGCTTTCACCCTCAAAAGCCTACCCGAACTCATCCTTCCCTCTTCGTGATTCAGAATGGCTTAGCACTGCAAACCGTACAATTGTGCCCCTTTCCATCTGTCTTTCTCCTTCACCCTTGTTTGGAAACAAAACCGACATCACCACATGCTTTCTCTCCTCGAGCTTCTTCCCGCCATATCATTCTCGTTGAGACGTCGTCCTTCACTATCGCGACTTCCGATAGTACACGCACTACAGGGAAACATCGACTCCCATTATCCTCGTTTCCACCCAATTTTTTGTACACAATCTCCATTCAATCCCCTCTAACCACTTACAACAACCAAATCCCTAATTACTACTCAAATTTCTAGAATTTTACAAACCCTAGGGCCTCCTGTACAAACGCAGTGAACCCAAAAACATGTTCAAACTGCTTGAAACCTACATGGGAAGGAAGAGCATCCTCCTGTGATTCCATATATATATATATTATATGATTTGTACGAATTTATCTCATTTGTTTTTTATTTTCCATTTTTGATTTTCTACCGAAGAATGAAAAGAAACAGCGGCGACTCAACTTTGACCATAAAGAATAAAATGGGAATTAGGTTAGGAAGGTGGGTATTTATAGGGATTTTATATTATAATATATTGAACTATTACCTTAATTTATCACTCTAAAAATTCATACGTTCACATACAATACCCAAAAATCACGAAAATTGACATGTAGCAAGAGTTCGACATTACGAACCCAACGAAATTGGTTTCGTCGAATTCCGACTCCGTTTGCTCACACAACGTATTTTTAACCATCAAAATACTGATTGTTTTTCACTCTAAAAATCCGTACGGTCACACAGTGACCCTAAAAATCACGGAACTTGGAATCTAACAATAATTTGATGTTGCGGATCCAAAAAAATTAGTTTCGTCGAATTCCGACTTCGTTTGCAAAAGTGGCTATTTTTAATGCTCTTGATGACCCATTTAAATATATAAATATATTTAAATATAATTAGATTAAATATAAATAAATTTATATTATTGTATAAATTCATAGCGGAATACCATACAGCTTCAGAAAAATCTTATATGGATTTCTAACTCGATATTTCAAATCTGGGTCAACCCCATATTCGATTTATATTGAAATTCCTTTTTAAAATATAAATAAATCCTTTATAAATTATAAAGGAATTCCACAACGACTTTTCTAAAATTTGATTTGGACATAAATCAAAATCTACACGGCGAAATCCCGATTTTTCTCTTCCACTAGAAAGATATACTCCACTAGCTCCACACGTTTCTTGTTTCACAGAAATCCGATTTAAAACGAACCTTGTACATCCAGTTGAAGTTCAAATCGCCAAATAACGAACTGCCGCGCCATTTTAAGCTCGATTTTAATTATAATATAATTATACGTTCAAAATGTCGTTCAAATAATATATTCGTTATTCTAATTCAATTCTAAACTGAATTAAATATCGCAGATGATCTAGTTCACACCATATCGCCATTTCAGCCAATTCTGATTATTTCAGAATTAAATATATTATTTAATTTATTATTTTAATTAAATATTCACCATTATTTAATTAAACGACCATTAAATTCTTTTAATCACCTTTTCAATAATTAAATAAATAAATTAGTATACCGCTGAAAAATGCGGGCCATTACATTCTTCCCCACTTAAAATATTTTCGTCCTCGAAATTGCTAAGTTATAAAACAAACCCTATCGACTGGGTAGAACTTATTTGTTCACTTCTAAATTTTCAGTTTCAACTGAACTAATTAAATTTCAATTAAAATATTAACCAATTCTTATCAATGAAAATTTTCAAAAATCCTGAAAAATTTCTAACACCTTAACTTTTCGAAAAATTTCGCTAGCACCTCCTTTGTACTGGTCAATAGGTCAAACTCCAACTCGCCTCTCTGGGCCATCTCCAACCCCAAAGAAAATCAAACAGCCAAGCGACTTGCCAATTCGGCTCATAAACCTCATGTTTATTCAAATATAAACTTGTACCTTTTTGTCGGGCATATCCACTTTATCACTTCCATATGCTATCAACTCAGCATATACCAATGTATTTCCAATCAAACTCCAATCAATTCTTACCCACAAATTCAACCATTCACCTATACCTAAGTCGAATTTCGTTTCGAACTCGAGTTTCATTCTCGATTCCCAACTCTTAACTTGATCATCGATTTACATTTCAAATTCGAATCTCACAATCCAATTTGTCTTGATATCATTCTAATTCAATCTCAGTTACCACCTTACTGGCTTTACTTTAATTCAAATTGGCTTTCCCAAATTTTAATTTAGTTTGGTTTTAAATCAACAATATTTCCCTGGGAATTTTTAAATCACTTTGCTTTTCAAAAACCAAATATTCCTTTTCGGAGTTCAAAACAACTTGTTTTTTCTAAACAATTTCAAAATCAAAATCTTTGGTAGTAATCCGTCACTTACAACTCGAAAATGAACATCTATGATGTCTAGCTCATCATCGGAACTTATTTCCAGCTTTCGAAGTGAGTTCAATACTATATCGCTTTTCAAAATCATTCTTTAACACTTTTATTTTGAAATCAGTAAAAAATATCATTCACAAATGCTTAGAATGCAAATTTAAAATCTCCCAGGATCTTAAATTTTACATATTATTAATCCAAGTCTATTTACAAACTCTGTTCCAAATTTCCAGGGTTTCAATTTCGATTCTGATTTGAGTTTCAGATTTAATCCAATTCATTATACTTATCTGAATTCTGATTGGTTATTTACATAACCATTTCACATTTTTATAATCTTATTCGATTATAATATCAACCAGTATATCCAATATGTATCAAAATATACTTTGGGTAAAAATTATTTTCATTTACCCTCTTTCAAAACATATCGTGCCGACCCATCGTATTTGAGTGTTTATAAACTCCTACCGATAAAGTGGATCAAACTGATCGACCAGAACTCATAAACAACTCAACCAATAAATCACCACAATATAAAATAATTTTTATATCAATAACAAATATGCTCACTCGTATATATACACACTCAACTCAATCTAGGGTAATGCTAACCCCATCTCTACCGAGTCGCGCCACAGAGCCAAGGTAATACTTAACCTTAAGCTCTGATACCAACTGTAACGACCCGGAAAAAGGCGATCTTGGTTATCCGATATACAACACATATCGAACATCCAAGGATCGAAAATAACCGAAGAGTTAATGAAAGAAATTAGAGGGTGAGGAAAGATAAGATAGAAACTTAGAATAGAAGAAGAAGAAGAAGAACACAACATCAGAGTAACACGAACCTCACAGCGGAACGAATAACATATAATATATATAACATAACTTGAAATATACATCTGTACTTGCATATACAAATCATTTTTCAAGTACAGCACTTACAACACAGCGGAATAATAATAGCTATATAATCCTAAAGCCTCCTGCTCCAGTTCTTCAAGTATCTGTAAATCCTGACTACTTGACTGCCCGTACAAAATTGGGCACCCAAGAGTTTAGGGAAAATAAACCAAAATAAACTCCGGGTCAGTCATGGGACTGGTATGAGTAAAATAGTTTAAACAAGTAAATGATATCTCATAAGACCACGACGTATAATGGAACGGGATTTTCCCTTATGAGAATCCAAAATATCTTTATATCAAAACCTTTGATATTATAATAATGTCTATCAACCACAATATAATAATCATCTAGCAGAAACGCTTCTATCTCGCGTTCTACATATATAGTATACATTCGAAACCGCAAGCACGTATTGGGTAATGGATTTCCAACTATGACAAGGTATGGAACCACCTTTCGCTAATGTACCTCTAGAGAGGAATACACTGGGTTCAACAAGAACATCTTGCAACCCGGCCACACATGACCGACCACTCATCTCGCTTGAGTGTATCGAATGTATATCACCAACGGTTGGGATCAGCAACCGTTTCTGCCTGCCCGATTTCTGTCATTTCCCGGTTGATGAGGCTTGAGGTTACGCTTTATCATCACATCAGATTCACTTCGAATGCCACATTGTTAGATCCATCGAAAATCACTAATTGATGTCTACAACAGTACATTACATGTTAGCTAAAGAAGTTTCCTTCTCCGCTTCCACTCTTGGTACGGTTGAAGAAATCAATGTACGTGACCTTTCTGGAAATACTCTGTCAGACATTCATCCATACAAGTCATCCAGGAACAGGATGAACCGAAGGCACTATTCAGTACATCCATTTTAGGCACTGTTATCTAAGACTTATACAATAGCCCTTGCACTTTACTCCATCTTCAATTATCTTTGGCATATATGATTCGCAACGCTTATGCCAATACAGAGTGATTCTTTGGATAATAATCCAACCGGTCTCTCCATATTAACAACATTAAAATGGTCAAAAACTTCGATAGTCGGTGAGTTAACTATCAAAGAAAAATACGTGTGCAAATAACGATATTATTTCCAGATGGAAATTCTATCAAATCAATCATCAATCTTATATCTATATATATATTCATATGTTCCTTATTTTCTATGTTTAGAAAATATACGTTAACGCTGAAAAACATTTCCATAACTTATTTACGTATCACTATTCTTATACAACTATCAGTCTCTGATTGTAAACTAGTATAAGAACAATTCCCTAAGTACCAATCCCGAACGTCGAAACCAACATCAGATAGACACTTAGGAAACCATTCAACTTAACAAGTCTCTAGTCAAATTCTGATTTAGCTGTTGAGGAATTCAGTCGGATTCCTCCAATCTGTTTCCCTGCATCCACAGATGTTACGCAATAAAATCAATATCACTTTCAGTTCAATATGATATATTCTGATAAACATAATCAATATAGAAATTCAACTAACTGACTAGCAGTTAAATCAAACCGTCAACAACAGTCAATCAACCAATATTTAACAGTTCTAAAAATACAACATGAAATCATAAACTATTCAAAGTTAGTGGGATTTACTCACGTTGGACTGTTATCGTTAAAAACGATTAACTGTCTTTGATTCAGACGGACAATTTATTTTGCAATAAATTGTAACGAGCTTCGATTCACACTCAGTCAGTACCAGTGTGACGCTCCCGTCCATACGATCCCGACGGATCTTGTTTTGCCAATTTCTGATCCCATATGTTAAAGATATACATTTTTATAGGTTTGTACATTGTTTTAAATTAAATTAACTAATTTACTGGGCCTTACCATTTTGTTTTCTCGGCCCAACGAAATTCTGACCAGCGTACTACAGACCATCCTTCTCGAATGTAAATAATAGTGTTCGTTTCCATAGCCAAATTTCCACACCACCCCTTTTGTTTTACTTTCTTTTTCTTCTTTCTTTTATCAACCACTTGGCTTCCATCGGCCCAATCAAATGCTCAAAACTGACCGGTGTTTTCCCCTTTCTTCTTAATCATGCTCTAAACAGGATTAGGCCTCGTTAAACATCCTCCTTCCTCCTCAAAGTCGATCGTGACCTTCTACCAAATCCTCTCCCATTATGCCACTTCCATCCCAATATATCCTTCACTTGAAGTTAACAACTTACCAAAATCATTTAATATGCTTTCACCCTCAAAAGCCTACCCGAACTCATCCTTCCCTCTTCGTGATTCAGAATGGCTCAGTACAGCAAACCGTACGACCGTGCTCCTTTCCATCTGTCTTTCTCCTTCACCGCTTGTTTGGAAACAAAACCGACATCACCACATGCTTCCTCTCCTCGAGCTCCTTCCTGCCATATCATTCTCGTCGAACTGGACATCGTCCTTCACTGTCCCGACTTTCGACAGTACACGCACTACAGGGAAACATCGACTCCCATTATCCTCGTTTCCACCCAATTTTTTTGTACACAATCTCCATTCGATCCCCTCTAACCACTTACAACAACCAAATCCCTAATTACTACTCAAATTTCCAGAATTTTACAAACCCTAGGACCTCCTATACAAACGCAGTGAACCCAAAAACATGTTCAAACTGCGTGAAACCTACATGGGAAGGAAGAGCATCCTCCTGTGATTCCATATATATATTATATGATTTGTACGAATTTATCTCATTTGTTTTTAATTTTCCATTTTTGATTTTCTACTGAAGAATGAAAAGAAACAGCGGCGGCTCAACTTTGACCAGAAAGAATAAAATAGGATTTAGGTTAGGATGGTGGGTATTTATAGGGATTTTATATTATAATATATTGAACTATTACCTTAATTTATCACTCTAAAAATTCATACATTCACATACAATACCCAAAAATCGTGAAAACTGACATGTAGCTAGAGTTCGACATTTCGAACCCAACAAAACTGGTTTCGTCGAATTCCGACTCTCTTTGCTCACACAGCGTAATTTTAACCGTCAAAATACTGACTGTTCTTCACTCTAAAAATCCGTACAGTCACACAGTGACCCTAAAAATCACAGAACTTGGAATCTAACAATAATTTGATGTTGCGGATCCAACAAAATTAGTTTCATCGAATTCCGACTTCGTTTGCAAAAGTGGCTATTTTTAAAGCTCCGAATGACCCATTTAAATATATAAATATAATTAAATATAAATAAATTTATATTATCGTATACATTCATAGCGGAATACCATACAGCTTCAAAAAAATCTTATATGGATTTCTAACTCGATATTTCAAATCTGGGTCAACCCGATATTCGATTTATATTGAAATTCCTTTTTAAAATATAAATAATTCCTTTATAAATTATAAAGGAATTCCATAGCGACTTTTCTAAAATTTGATTTGGACATAAATCAAAATCTACACGGCGAAATCCCGATTTTTCTCTTCCACTAGAAAGATATACTCCACCAGCTCCACACGTTTCTTGTTTCACAGAAATCCGATTTAAAACGAACCTTGTACATCCAGTTGAAGTTCAAATCGCCAAATAACGAACTGTCGCGCCATTTCAAGCTCGATTTTAATTATAATATAATTATATGTTCAAACTGTCATTTAAATAATATATTCGTTATTCTAATTCAATTCTAAACTGAATTAAATATCGCAGATGATCCAGTTCACACCATATCGCCATTTCAGCCAATTCTGATTATTTTAGAATTAAATATATTATTTAATTTATTATTTTAATTAAATATTCACCATTATTTAATTAAACGACCATTAAATTCTTTTAATCACCTTTTCAATAATTAAATAAATTAATTATTAGGGTGCGTTTTTTAGAGGTCCCTATTAAGTTTCAAAATATAATAAAAACCCGGTCATAAACTTATTGTAAATTAGGTCCCTATTTTTTGAAAAGTCATAAAAAATATAAAAAAATATAAAAAAATCACGTAAATTCGTATTTAAATAAAACATGTAAACACTAAAAAATTCAGAACAAAAAACCATCAACGAAGGCATCAAAAATCAAAAAAAAAAAAACGAAATTTCCAGTTAAATGCATAATAGTATGCACATATATCACTTTCCTGCATACATCCGTGCATATTTTTCACTACATACATCCTCGTTGATTTTTATTCATGCAAATAAATGCATATATGTGCGCAAAAATTTCAAATACTTGCATACATTTGTGCAGGTTTATTTTCAGATTTTAATCTGAAAACAGCTTACAGAAAAGTTGCATACATATATGCAATTATCAGTAATAATTGCATAAATGTATGCAACTATTTTTTTTCGATTTCCGTAGATTCCTGACATTATTTCCATATTTTAGATTTTTTTTTATGAACGTACGCACTTTTTTTAAAAAAAAATACAAAAAGGCGGAAAAAATAAAATAGGGGGCGGGTTTAAAAAATTTCAGAACTTTGTTTTTTTTTTATAAATTAGGTCCCTACTTTTTATCCTATAAAAATGTTGCACACATGTGTGCATTTTTTTGAGAAATTTGCACATTTGGATGCAAATAAAAATGAACTGAAATATTAAGTTAAATCTATCCGCTGGAAGAACTGCAATAATTGCATATATGCATGCAATAAAATCAGAAAGGTGCATAATATTATGCATTTAACTGCAGTTTTTTCTGTTTTTTGCTGTTTTCTTCTTTCTGACATTATTTTTGTTGTTTTTTGAACTGAATTTTTTTTATAATGCGTAATATATTTTATTACTAATTTACGAATTTTTTTTATTTTTTTTAATTATTATTTTATAAGTTTTGAAAACATGGACCTAATTTACAATAAGTTTATGACCGGATGTGAGCCTAATTAAGTTTCAAAATAGGGACGTGAGCCTAATATTCACTAATTATTATACCGCTGAAAAATGCGGGTCATTACACAAAGATTGTAGGAAGAAAAAGAAGACTGGTTGTTTCCACTGTGGCAAAGCGGGACATCTTATTAAGGACTACCCAAAGAAAGGGCAGAGGGCAGGGTCTACCTCGGGAGGATAGGTGCAGGCTCTTATGGCACCAGGGCAGGCAAGGGGGCAAGTTCAGGCTCTCGTGGTCCCACCGCTGCAAGAACGAGGTAGAGCAATTTCCATTGAAAGATTAGTTTTTCTGTTTGATCATCCTGTCCGTACTTTATTCGATTCTGGCGCATCACATTCGTTTATCTCTACATCATTAGTTGAAACACTGCACCTAGATACTAGTCTAGTTATGGATCCCTTAGTAGTCTCAAATCGTATTGGTGGTTCGGCTCATCTTTCTACGATTTGTCGGGATTTGAGAGTGTTTATCTTGGGCGTTGAGTTTGAATGCAACGCCTTTGTTTCTGGCTTCATGGGCTACGGCTTGATTGTAGGTATGGATTGGCTCACTAGATATGGGGCCATCCTAGATTGTGAAAGAAGGGTAGTTAGATTGTTGACTCGTTGTGGAAAGACCCTTGATATTTCTTATGACCCTAGGGGTCCAGTAATGCTTAACTACCTAGAATCCCTTGACGCATCCGATGATGACTTACATTCCATTCCCATAGTCCGTGAATATGTTGATGTCTTCGATGAGGTGAGGGGTTTACCCCTAAAACGTGAGATAGACTTTCGAATATATCTAGTAGATAATGCAAAGCCAGTTGCATTGCCAGTGCGCCACATGGCTCCAAGAGAGAGAAGAGAACTCAGTAAGCAAGTGAAGGAATTGATTGAGAAGGGGTTCATCAGACGTAGTATATCGGAGTGGGGTGCTCCAGTAGTATTTGCTACAAAGGCAGATGGGTCCCTTAGACTTTGTGTGGACTATAGAGAACTTAATAAGCTTACTAAGAAGAATAGACACCCACTGCCGAGGATTAACGATCTCTTCGATCAGTTAGTTGGCGCCTCAGTGTTTTCGCAGTTGGACTTAGCCACGGGTTTCCATCAGTTGAGAGTGGCTGAGGATAACATAGACAAGACTGCCTTTAGGACTCCAGACGGTTTCTTCGAGTGGCTTGTGATGCCCTTCGGTTTGATAAACGCCCCTGCATACTTTGTTGATTTGATGAGTAGGGTGTTTAGGGAGTACCTTAATAAATTCGTGGTAGCTCTTGTAGATGACATCTTGGTCTTTTCTAAGAGCGAGGAAGAGCATGCCCTACATCTTAGGGAAGTGTTGGAGACTCTTCGAGCGCATAGCCTTAAAGCTAAATTTTCTAAATGTCACTTTTGGAGGAAGGAAGTGCGATTCTTAGGGCACGTGGTTTCCAAAGAAGGGATAGCTGTGGATCCCGCGAAGGTAGTGGCCATCCAAGATTGGAAGGTCCCTAAAAATGCTACCGAGGTGAGGAGTTTCTTAGAGTTGGCTGGCTACTATAGGAAGTTTATCAAAGACTTCGCAAAAATATCAGCTCCATTAACACGCTTGACGAAGAAGAACCTAGTTTTCACATAGGACGTAGATTGTGATGATGCGTTCCAACGTTTAAAGAGAGCTTTTACCACAGCCCCAGTCTTAGTATTGCCAGATGGGAGTAAGCCATTTACCGTTTATACCGATGCTTGTGGGACAGGACTAGGCACAGTCTTAATGCAAGAGGGAAGGGTAATAGCCTATGGTGGAAGGCAGTTGAGAGTGCATGAGAGAAATTACCCTGCACATGAACTAGAGTTGGCCGCTATTATTTTCGCGCTTAAGTCTTGGCGCCATTATCTTCTTGGCGAGAAATTCGAATTATTCACTGACCACAAATCACTAAAATACTTGTTCTCTCAGAAGGACTTGAACTTTAGGCAGCAGAGGTGGATGGAATTCTTAGCGTCCTACGACTTCGAGATAGCATATACCCCTGGCAAGGGTAACGTGGTGGAAGATGCCTTAAGTAGAAAAAGGTTGTCCTTGATTCCGTTGTTTATTGAGCGGCGAAGCTTAGAGTTCATCTCTACGTTTGACTTTAGACCTTCCATTGACTATGTACCCGGTTTGCTAGCATCCTTAGAGGTCAGACCTACGCTTTTGGGACGGATTGGTGAGGCACAATGAGATGACCCGCAGTTGGTTGAGTTAGTAGAGAATCTCAAAAGGGGGGGTTATCGAGCCATCTTCGTAGGTATACCCTAGATGATAAGGGTTGGTTGCGTAGGGACGGTAGACTTTGTGTACCAAAAGACGACGACCTAAGGAAGACCATTCTTGATGATGCACATCGTTCGAAGATGACCATTCATCCCGGCGGGGACAAGATGTACATGGACATGAGACGAGTTTAATTTTGGGCCGGCATGAAGACGGATGTGGCCAAGTTTGTCGCTAGATGCTTGGTGTACCAACAAGTAAAAGCAGAGCAAAATAAGCCCGGTGGATTGCTTCACCCATTGGAGGTCCCACAATGGAAGTGGGAAAGCGTCTCGATGGATTTTGTTGACGGATTACATAGATCGAGGAAGGGTAATATAGGGATTTGGGTCATGGTAGACAGACTTACTAAGAGCGCCCATTTCATTCCCGTGAAGAGTAAGAGGACTGCTCCATGGTTAGCCTCCGTATATATTCGAGAGATAGTTCGTTTGCACGGTGTTCCATCTAGCATAGTGAGCGACCGCGATCCTATTTTTACTAGCGAATTTTGGAAGAGCTTGCAAGAGGTGGTAGGGACTCAGTTATGTTTGAGCACCGCATATCATCCACAGACGGGCGGCCAGACCGAGAGGGTGAATCGTATTCTAGAGGACCTATTGAGGTTATGTGTCTTAGACTTCGGAGGTACATGGGAGGAACATCTTCCGTTGGTAGAGTTCGCATATAATAATAGCTTTCAGTCTAGCATTGGCATGGCACCGTTCGAGGCTCTATATGGACGGCCGTGTCATTCGCCTACATGTTGGTGGGAGTCTACAGATAAGATCTTGCTTGGGCCCAATATGATTAGAGAGACTTCGGAAAAGATCAATTTGATTCGAAGGAGAATGAAGATGGCACAAGATAGGCAGAAATCTTACATGGACAAGAGGAGGTCAGATCTTGAGTTCGATATTGGGGACATGGTCTTTGTCAAGGTGTCTCCATTACGGAACGGAGTTCGCTTTGTGTCCGTTGGGAAGTTAACACCAAGGTTCGTAGGGTCGTTTCCTATTAAGTAAAGGATTGGGCAGATGGCGTATAGAGTGGAGTTTCCCGAGAGACTTAATGGTGTACACGATGTATTCCATGTATCACATTTGAGGAAATGCTTGCATGGGACCGCGGAAGTGGTAGAGCCAAGCTTTCTTAGAGAGGTGGAGATAGAGTGCGATGCGATGATTCGACGAGCCCCTACGTGCATTCTTGGGTCGGAGATTAAGAAGTTGAGGAATCGAGAGGTCAAGCTAGTCAAAGTGCAATGGGGAGATGATGGGAGCAACGCTACTTGGGAGACGGAAGAGAAGATGCGTTCATTGTACCCTTTTCTTTTCGAGGGTATGTCTTTTAATTTCTCCTTTATCGCTTAGCTTGTACTTATCTTATCTTTCGTATATCCTCTCGCTAGTATCTTTGACCTTTAGATAGGGTAATCATATGGTTGAAACTTGTGTTTGAGACATGTTATGGATGATGGATGCATGTGGATGCAAGTGTTTGCTAGTGGTTGCTCATGGTTGCATATACACACACTTTAGGCACTTGATCAGCTCAGTCACTTCATATTGCATATTGCATAAAAATGTGTGTACATATTTAATTAATGGTTGTATAATGGTTGTACAATCATATGGATGTTGCATTTTGGTGAATGGTTGTGCACGCATGTAGAAATAATATGTATCGATAGGGTTCTTTCGCATACATAATGGACGCATGGCACTGTCATGGTTTGCATTAAGGAGGTCAACTGAATCAGTAGACCGCCTGATTTTGCATTAAATCAGGAACATATACACACACTTCTTGCATATGTTCATACAACATTAGGAATTTATAAGGACAATGGATGTCTGTGTTTGATGGTTGAGTAGATGGTTGTTTGGATGTTAGGATATGCATTCTCCTTAACTTGGAGATTGCAGGGGCGAAATCCTTTAAGGAGGGGAGAATGTAACACCCCGGATTTTTGAATAATCGAATTAACTAAATTAAAGAATAATTAATCTCAGACGTGAGAATTAAGGGAAATGGGTTGCGCCATTGTGTTCGTCTTGGAATTCTGGTCGAGATAGAAACCGAGTTTGTGTTAAACGGATATCAGATGAAGAAGATATGGACGAACAAAGTCAAGAGGGAAAATTAGAAAAAAGGGGATTGCACTGGCGCACTTGGGAAGTGCGCCAGTACAAATTTGCACTGGCGCACCTGCCAAGTGCGCCCAGGCCGAGGCAGCAGGCCTGCATAGCTTTCTGGTTCAGTCTGACCCATGTTGCTGAGTCCTTTCTGACTCCTTGCTGAGACATTAGGGCTGAGGTGTCACCCTATTCCAACTGAATGGTTTTGATTAACCCTAAGATCATCCGACGGCTTTAATTAAATTAAAATTCTAAATAAACATGGGTAGACTCAAACCCTAAATCAGAGTTAAAACAGAAACTATGGCTGTCATCTTGTAACCTAGAGTAGCCGTCACCAATTAAAGAGGAAGAACAGCAAATCAAATCAGTTCTATTCAACCTTAAACAACGAATCTTCTTCAAAGAAAAGCTAATACAACTTCAGAATTCAGAATTCAGAACTCAAGACCTTCTTTGAGTTGTGAGTTCGATTTCTTTAATAAAATAATTAGCAAATTAATTGGATTGAGTTATGATGTGGATTATTTGGATATGATGTGAATTATTGATGTTATCATATATGTTGTAAATTCTATGATGTTATGTTGTGATGTTATCATCTATGTTGTAAAGTTATCATCTATGTTGTAATTACATAATTGATCAGTTCATGACAATGTTTCATATGCTAGTTTGGTTATGTTGATTCATATGATAAATCATATGTATGTATGCAAGTTTAGGCGTTGATTTAGATGTAGATCATATGCAAGTTAGTAAATTTTATGCATAGCCTTACATGTTTCATGACACCTATTTTATGTGAATTGGATCTAAAAGTTAGGCTATGACATGTGTGAGTTATATGCTAAATTCTACATGATATTTTACATGTTAGATGTAAGTTTAGACCATTGTTATGTTGCATAAATCACATATGCAAGTTTATATAAATATATGAATATGAATCATGTTATGCAAGTTTGTGGTTATTGCCTATGCAAGTTTACACCTTTAGATGTAGATCTATGACATACATGATTTATGCAAGTCTGTGACCATCATTTAAACAAGTTCACACCTTTAGATTTGGATCTATGACATATTTTGTTTTATGCAAAGTTGTAACCTTGGCCTATGCAAGTTTTAGATGTAGAACATCATTCACACATGCAAGTTCACCCCTATGTTTGGATCTAGTTTTATCTATATGTATGTTGTGATGTTTTCTCTTTATTTCATGAGTTAGACAATCCGAGTCTAATGTATATTTTACGTTAAACGAATGAACGTACAACGCGGGGTAAAGGGGATAATATTAAAAAGATGTAATTGGCATAAATGCCTTAAAAGGCATAAAATAAATTTGTGATGAAAATTGGTATGATTTTACATACCATAAATAGATGGACATAATTGAGTCAATTATGGCCATAGTTAAATTTGGAATTAATTGATAATTTGAATAGGGAAAGTAATTCAAATTGGGGGATGATTAATTAGGAGTAATTAACGTCTAAGACACGAGGTTAGGCTCTTTTGTGGTGTAAGACTGCCCGGACTCGCCCGGCAAATCCAGCTGCCACAAATGCCAGTCTAATGTGGGAGGTCTTAGGCATAAATTAAATACGTAACAATTGTAAAGACACGAGGTTAGGCTCTTTTGTGGTGTAAGACTGCCCGGACCCGCCCGGCAAATCCAGCTGCCACAAATGCCAGTCTAATGTGAGAGGTCTTTATGAGGTTACGGTCTTAATGAATTAAGAAACACTTAACCAGATAAGCATGTAGTGGGACATGAGGGGGTTAAGTGGGTGCCTTGGGTGGCATGTGGAATTTAGTGGGTGTCTTGGGTGGCATTGGAAATACGATTAAAAACACTTAACCAAAATGTGAAACATGTAAGTGAACATGAATAAGACGTGGGTTAAGTGGGATGTACTAGAGGGGACCAAGCTTAGGTGGATAGCTTGTGTCAAGTAATGGGGGCCCGTTTCAACCAGTAACCTATACGTATCTTTGTGGGCTCGACCCAAGTCGAGGACGGGACACGCATACTGGGCTTGACTGTAAGAGGCCAAACCGAGTTAGCGGTGGCAACGCAAGTCCAACGGGTTCATATGCGTGTGTGGACCCGACCTGGTAGGTAAGACGTTGTTGCATCGTGTAGGTATAAGCCGTGCATTCTTGGTGGTATCGGGTTGCCACTTTGGGGAGTGATACACCCCATTGTGGGGCCAGCACGGGTATCTACGAGTTAGGGAGCCGATCGCTTGGGGGTAGTGGGTACACCTAGTGGAGATAGGGGCAGGAAGCACCTATGAAGGCAGCTAGGGGTGCACGAAACTACCATTATCATTATTAAGTTCTATAGGCGGGATCAACCTTAGGGTGACTAGTGGTGGTGCAGTACAGTATAGTATAGTGTGTAACAAGTCGGATTTTGCCCGGCCTTAATCGATCGCAAAATCGACCAAAACCGTTCAAATCCCGCCTATGTTAACTTTGGGAATACAACAACATCAGAACAATAATAGCAGGTTTTATAACATCAATAATAAATGTTACATCATAGTACAAAATATCAGAGTATATTGACTAATAATTACAACGGAAGATAATTTTACATGATTTTAATACATTGCAGCGGAAACAAAATAACTAAGGCAGCGGAAGATTTCCAATGTTCTGGACACAGCTTTAAGCTTCAATCTAGGATCCTGCTAAAGAAATAAACCTGTAGACAAACTGCTCGACTTCCCGTGTGGAAAGAGGGCACTCGAGTTTGCAAAAAAGGTGGAAACAAACAACGGGTCAGTCGTGGGACTGGTGTGAGAATTCTTAACTAATTAATCACTATTAATAGGGCAAATCCAAAGACCACGCCGCTAACGCGGAACGGGTTTGCTCTAATGGATTACCGTGCATAAAAGTGTCAAAAATAACTAATAAGTAAATCGTACAACAACGTTATGATTTTTAGAAAAATGGAATCACCATAAGACCCAGGTCCCATCACACAATGCAACACAAACCAGAGGATAGGGTTTTACCTTATAGTGATTAAACATGCTAAATATGAGTTTAATATTATTATTAGTATATATCAATACATTTCAAAGTAAATGTATAAATCCTAGGAAGAATAGTATCCCATACTACTATGCCTCCATACTAGTAATACAATCAAATTCGTAGGGTCGTATTTGGATTTTGGTTTCCATCATGAGTCAAGGCTAGGGAGGAGCTCTTACCGATTCGAGACACTCTAGCTAATGTCTCAGGATCCCCCGCAGTGAACCCTTGGAAAGCTGCAGGGCCGGTCCACCATACGAGTTGCGGATTAGTTATTCTTGAACACACGTTTCGCGGTCCTATAGGACCTATCATCCGAGGCGCCTCATTCCATCATCCACATAAGTAAAATGTCGGGCCGTGCTAAAGCCCAAACACCACTTCTAGCAAGAAAGAAACGTGCTGCTCTCCCTGCGTTCCCTTCTCCCGTTTTAGACTCCGCCGGTGTGTGAGGCTCACGAAGTCACGCTATACACAAAGCTATGCCTAAACATGCTATGCTTTAATCATCCCATAAGGCCTGCTTTTCAACAAAGCCTTGATCATATGCATCTTAGCATGCCACATTGTCACTCCATATCACACTACCAATCTTTTGCCGAAATATATGAATGGGTGTTAAGCAAGAGAATAAATTCTCCGCCACCAAACATCCATACGTTCGACAGAAGATTAATAACATGATATTTAATGGAGTACGATGTCTGTGACGGCAAGGAATTCCGCTCGGTCCGAATCAGTCGCTAAACCGATCCAGGCCGTTCGAAACGCCCTATCGTTTGAGAACAGGACAAAACAGAACGCATACAGAAGAACATTCCATTGTATGTTACAACAATGCATCAGATTACAAGAATATACAGAGTAAAAATGAATGTTATATATTACACAGAAATATCAGAGATTTACATTACATTTAAATACATAGCAGTGGAAAATAATACAATACACAACTAGAAGAGATATACGGATACAAAGCTTTCCGGATATCGTTCCAGCTGTAAACCAGGATCCTGTGAATATAAATCTGCAAAACCAAAACTACTAGCTGCCCGTGTCGAAAATAAGGGCACCCAGAGTTTAGGTTAAAACAATAAACTCCAGGTCAGTCATGTGACTGGTGTGAGAACTAAAACAGTTATTAATCTTTATTTTTAAAGCTAGGTAAATCAAGGGACCACGCCGTATAACACGGAACGGGTTTCCTCCCAAGAATACCAGTGCATAAAACAAACAGCGCAATGCTAAATAAAGAAAAATGAAGCTGTTATAAGACCCAGGTCCCATCACACAATGCAACGCAGCCGAGGATAGGGTTATCCCTTATAACAGCCAAAGAATGCTTGATACGTTTAAAACAAATCATTTGATACTATAATAAGTGCATAGTGTATAAAACATCTTCAAATCATAAGTATCAATCATAGGCGGCATGGGTACCATATATCATGTCGCCATATATAGGTTTACAAATAAAACCGCAAATGTCACGTATTTGGAAATTGGATTTCCATCTATGAACCGAGGCAAAAGATAGTCCTCAACCGATTCGAGACTGCCTAGCCCGAGTCTCAGGATCAGAACGCATCGACCCTTGGATCGTCAGGGCCGGTCCACCGATGTGGATTAAACTTAAACCCTGGACACTGCGTTTCGCCGCCCTTTGGGGCGTAAGCGAGCCAACGAATGACTCCATCGGACCCGGATCGTCCGATCTAACCGAGGCGCCTCGCAACAGCAACAACCACATAAGTCAAACTCGTCAGGGCGTGTAAAACCACTGACGCCACTTCTAGCTAGGAGGAAACGCAGGCCCTCCCTGAGGTCCGTCTCCCGTTTTTGGTTCATACCTGGTGTGAAACACGCGAGGTAAACGTTACACAAAGCTACGCCACAAAGGCCGTGCTTTGATCATCACCACAAGACTTTGCTTTTCAACAGAAGCCTTGATCATTTGCATCTTAGCATGCCACACAGGCAAACCATTCTATGCAACCGATATCAGTCACACAGAATGAAATCCGATGTCAGACACACAGTCCATTTACAAGTCCGTCCTGGGTCTGAACGAAACCGGAGGCACCTAGTACCCCGCATATCCATCGATCTCCAAGTACGTCTGGACGATCACTAATTGTTTCCATCTTCTTGGGTGTACAGCCCAATCAAGATCATCAGTAATTACCCAAACGACGTGAAGACCTCCGGTCTTCGACCATCGTCTTCATCTTCGACTTATCGTCGTATCAGTTATTCAGAATGGGATAAACCCGGCCTTTCCGAATAACTCGCGTATATATTATAAAAGTGTTACACAAACACAACATACGCCTCATTCCAATTCATTAGTCACTAACCGTAAATTAATCAAGAGAATAATTTCCCAAATATTAACCCCGAAGGCCGAAACCAACATCAGATCAATATCCAGAAAACCATTCTGCTTGGCTAACCGACAGTTAGTTTCTAAATTTCACATTCATAGGGAAAGATTCCCATTAATTTTATCAAAGATAAATTCCTTGAATTTATTCTTTAATCCATTTTTGAATATCAATTCAAACTAGTCGGGATTAGCGAACCTTACCGAAGTAATCATTTGTTTTAATTTCCCAATCCCAACCTATTCATCCCATGAAGTAGAACTGGTAATACTTCATATCTAACACCACAGTGTTATCGGTAAATTCAATTACCATTTCACGTTCAAATCTAATTAAAGATTTAACTATCGCCTGGAGCAAAACTGGTGATACTCCATTTTCGATCTTTTCAATCTAATTAAAGATTCATTAAAACTCCACTCAGTTTTAATCGTTAACTGGGTTAAAGAATCAGTGTCATTTAAAACACGGTTCACGATAAACCCAAAATCACATTCATTAATTATCGGGTTAAAGAACAAGTGTTATTTAAAACACTGTTCACGATAAACCCAAAAATCAATATCAATTCAATTCCAATTAAATATTATTTAATTGGTACACTTCATTAAATCTAAATAAAAAGATTTAATCTTTTCTCAACTGGGTTCAAGAACAGTGTTAGTGAAGACACCATTCACGACAAACCCAAATCACATTCATTAATTATCGGGTTAAAGAACAAGTGTTATTTAAAACACTGTTCACGATAAACCCAAAAATCAATATCAATTCAATTCCAATTAAATATTATTTAATTGGTACACTTCATTAAATCTAAATAAAAAGATTTAATCTTTTCTCAACTGGGTTCAAGAACAGTGTTAGTGAAGACACCATTCACGACAAACCCAAATCACATTCGATATTCAATACAAGGCTCTGAATAGAAAATACATCGGCTTATATTCAATATCGAATTCTACGACTAACAAATGTCGTATTGGAAATAACGATACAAATATATCTTTCAAATTTCCATAACAACACCTGTATAATCACGAATTCCAACATCGAAATATTCCGAAGACAATTTCGATTCAAATCCACTCCAATGCAATCATTGGATATTCTGGTTATTTTTAAAACCCTTTTCTAATTCAATTTATTTATTTAAAAATAAATAGAATTCTAATTCTAGTTCAAAACTAGTTCATTTCGATAAAAATCTATTTTTATCTTTTCAAATAGGGAGTTTTTCATCCCAATTCTTTCTAAATCATTTCTTATGATTTTACACAAATTATTACTATTTTTAATAATTTTATCAAGGCCCGTACAGTCGATTTCCATCAACGGCCATCGAACTGCACTTACAGCGACCTTTTTCGAATTTGATTTGGACATAATTCCAAATCCAACCGTTAGATTTCAAATTTCTAATATTCGTTAGAAAGCTCTTTTCGATACGAACCCAACGGTTCCGGTTTTAGGAGAATCCGACGGTCGGATCTCCCGCAATGTCCGTTTGAAATAAATGGTCGAAATTCACGAAATGCCGCGGCGCGGCGCGTTCTATTCAGGCCATTATATTATATATATAATATATATAATATATACTTCGTCGATTTCTATTTAAAACGAATTATATAAATAGTTTTAAATTCGTTTCAAAAGCAATTTCAACTTCCTTTTCAATTCAAATCAAAATTGAATTCTTCTTTATAAATTCGTTTCAAAATTCATTTCTATTCAATTCAAATTTCAATTCAATTTGAATTCATTTCAATTCGTTTTCAATTCAATTCATTTCGAAATCGTTTTCAATTCAATTCATTTCGAAATCGTTTTCAATTCAATTCACTTCGAAATCGTTTTCAATTCAATTCACTTCGAAATCGTTTTCAATTCAATTCATTTCGAAATCGTTTTCAATTCAATTCACTTCGAAATCGTTTTCAATTCAATTCACTTCGAAATCGTTTTCAATTCAATTCACTTCGAAATCGTTTTCAATTCAATTCATTTCGAAATCGTTTTCAATTCAATTCATTTCGAAATCGTTTTCAATTCAATTCATTTCGAAATCGTTTTCAATTCAATTCATTTCGAAATCGTTTAAAATTGATATAAATATCGTTCACGTCAAAATGGCGTCAATCTAATCAACACGGCTTCATAAATTTCTATTTTCAAATATTCTATTTCAAATATTTCTATTTCAAATATTTCTATTTCTAAACTGGAATGAGGCCCAATCAATTACCATATAAAATTAATTATATGGATTTTCATACAACACATGTATATAATAGCATTGAAAAATAATCAACCATCAACCAAAGTGCACTACACTGTATAAGCATCCAATAAAGATATCTAACGCTTATAACAGCATGTCAATCAATCGATCGACATATTTAATCAATCAGGATGAGTGAACTTCAAATTTCATCCTAACACCCGTGTAGGGTTTCAAACAATCAAACACAGATTTTATTTGTGCAGTTGGGCGATGTGTAAAATTTATCGTCCCAATCCATATCAGTCAAATCAGTGTACATAAACAAACCGTCTGGTTTGTAAATGAATATTTTATTTTATTCACATTCACGTTAAAAACTATATTTTTAACGATAAAATATTTATTCCAACACATGAATTTTCTTTTCAGTTCATTTATTCAATAAATGACATTTTTATTTTTCTAACATATTTTAGAAAATTTCGGCGGCATAACGGCACGATACTAGAAACGGGACGAGGCCTAGCCTTATCCCCGGTCTAGTGAAGGCCCACGCCATTCACACATCAATCAAATCAATTCGTTATGCAAACCACAAAATTTGGAGTAAGAATCTAACCTAGCCTTACTCCTTCGCCTTATAACGGCGCACGTCTAATCCTAACCAATTTATCGATTCGATTTTTCACACCACAAACCACATTCAAACCAATATCACAATCAATAACCAAACAGCCAAACAAACAAGTCCATGGTCTGTGGACGATTGTGTCGGGTGCTACTAAGCACCGTCTGCATCCTAGTATATATATATAACTAGAAATAAAATTGAAGAGTGAGAAATTCTCACATATAGCTATCCTAGCTCCACGGCTCTTCATTGATAGAAATCTTCCTCACTCTCGCATCTTCGTCATCTTCGTTGGAAAGATATTCACTATTAGATTCCATTATTTTTGGTTTCACTAAAATCCGGATTGTTTTGCACCCGGTACATTCAATTGAAGTTTGAAATCGAATTATCGAACTACCGCGCCATTTTCAATTCTATTTATAATTATATATAAATATTTATATTCTAACGACGACGCGTATAATATATACGTTCGAATTCTATTTAAAATAGATTTCACGTCGATATTATTTAAAATAATTCATTTTAAATAATCAAAATTCGCTTAAATTGCCAAAATAAAAATTTTAAACTGGCCCAGATTTTACGGGTTGTTACAATCTCCCCCACTTAAAACTTTTCGTCCCCGAAAAGGAACAAAGTCGAAAGTGGTTTGATTAATCAGCTCTATGCTCGATTAGGCTTCCATTCTCCAACTCTTTAGTTTCTGAGAATTTTCAAAATTTCAAAAATTTGGCTAACACCCTAAATTTTTGAAAAATTTCGCCATAACCTCCCCTGCACCGGGAGCATCGGGGAATTTCAAATAGCTTCCCCGGTCCTTCAGATCTCAAAAAGAAAAAGAAAAAGCCAAGCGGCTAGCCAATAGGCTCACAAAATCATCATCACCCAAACAAAACAGGAAATTATGTAGTAAACATGTACCTATTTGTCGGGCAAACAAATTTTATTCTTCGGCTCTAGCCTCCTTGCTATGACCTGTTCAATGATATATATGTATATGCAAGCAAATGCAACCAATTTTCAATATAATTCAATATGTGATTCAATTAGGCTAAATGGCTAAAAATTAGCAAACAAATAAACAAACAACACAAACATCAATCAATTAGTGAATTAGAGTTTCAAATTCATAATTTTGATACATACACAAAAATCAAATTTTTGATGCCAAATCACAACAATATATTCTAGCTATATTAGTTTTGGTTCTCACACCAGTCTAATGGAAATATATAGAAAATCACACCTTCGAAACACGAATATAAATGTTGATGATGCGATCGCTATCATCAATATCATCTTCGGGCGACTAGAGTGTGTTGCTATATCTATCCAATATATTAAAATTTTGAATACACGCGGATCAGACGTATACGCAAAATCTATATATACTGGATTGTCCACATCAATATAAATAAATAACCAAATACGAATAATTGATTTAAATTTTCAAAACAAAATTTGTTTTCATTTTCAAAAATATACTCTTCACACTCGTTCTAGGATACTACTGATCCCATCTCTAACGAGTCATTCCCATTGGATATTACTAATCCAATATCTGATGAATTCTTTCATATGGTTCTAATGTGCCTTGTTCTCTAAGCTTTGTAAACCAAAGCTCTGATACCAACTGTGACGGCAAGGAATTCCGCTTGGTCCGAATCAGTCGCTAAACCGATCCAGGCCGTTCGAAAC
Source organism: Allium sativum (assembly GCA_030737875.1). NCBI lineage: Eukaryota > Viridiplantae > Streptophyta > Magnoliopsida > Asparagales > Amaryllidaceae > Allium > Allium sativum. The sequence continues at coordinate 557,287,394 of CM060919.1, read as the reverse complement.
GCCCTATCGTTTGAGAACAGGACAAAACAGAACGCATACAGAAGAACATTCCATTGTATGTTACAACAATGCATCAGATTACAAGAATATACAGAGTAAAAATGAATGTTATATATTACACAGAAATATCAGAGATTTACATTACATTTAAATACATAGCAGCGGAAAATAATACAATACACAACTAGAAGAGATATACGGATACAAAGCTTTCCGGATATCGTTCCAGCTGTAAACCAGGATCCTGTGAATATAAATCTGCAAAACCAAAACTACTAGCTGCCCGTGTCGAAAATAAGGGCACCCAGAGTTTAGGTTAAAACAATAAACTCCAGGTCAGTCATGTGACTGGTGTGAGAACTAAAACAGTTATTAATCTTTATTTTTAAAGCTAGGTAAATCAAGGGACCACGCCGTATAACACGGAACGGGTTTCCTCCCAAGAATACCAGTGCATAAAACAAACAGCGCAATGCTAAATAAAGAAAAATGAAGCTGTTATAAGACCCAGGTCCCATCACACAATGCAACGCAGCCGAGGATAGGGTTTTCCCTTATAACAGCCAAAGAATGCTTGATACGTTTAAAACAAATCATTTGATACTATAATAAGTGCATAGTGTATAAAACATCTTCAAATCATAAGTATCAATCATAGGCGGCATGGGTACCATATATCATGTCGCCATATATAGGTTTACAAATAAAACCGCAAATGTCACGTATTTGGAAATTGGATTTCCATCTATGAACCGAGGCAAAAGATAGTCCTCAACCGATTCGAGACTGCCTAGCCCGAGTCTCAGGATCAGAACGCATCGACCCTTGGATCGTCAGGGCCGGTCCACCGATGTGGATTAAACTTAAACCCTGGACACTGCGTTTCGCCGCCCTTTGGGGCGTAAGCGAGCCAACGAATGACTCCATCGGACCCGGATCGTCCGATCTAACCGAGGCGCCTCGCAACAGCAACAACCACATAAGTCAAACTCGTCAGGGCGTGTAAAACCACTGACGCCACTTCTAGCTAGGAGGAAACGCAGGCCCTCCCTGAGGTCCGTCTCCCGTTTTTGGTTCATACCTGGTGTGAAACACGCGAGGTAAACGTTACACAAAGCTACGCCACAAAGGCCGTGCTTTGATCATCACCACAAGACTTTGCTTTTCAACAGAAGCCTTGATCATTTGCATCTTAGCATGCCACACAGGCAAACCATTCTATGCAACCGATATCAGTCACACAGAATGAAATCCGATGTCAGACACACAGTCCATTTACAAGTCCGTCCTGGGTCTGAACGAAACCGGAGGCACCTAGTACCCCGCATATCCATCGATCTCCAAGTACGTCTGGACGATCACTAATTGTTTCCATCTTCTTGGGTGTACAGCCCAATCAAGATCATCAGTAATTACCCAAACGACGTGAAGACCTCCGGTCTTCGACCATCGTCTTCATCTTCGACTTATCGTCGTATCAGTTATTCAGAATGGGATAAACCCGGCCTTTCCGAATAACTCGCGTATATATTATAAAAGTGTTACACAAACACAACATACGCCTCATTCCAATTCATTAGTCACTAACCGTAAATTAATCAAGAGAATAATTTCCCAAATATTAACCCCGAAGGCCGAAACCAACATCAGATCAATATCCAGAAAACCATTCTGCTTGGCTAACCGACAGTTAGTTTCTAAATTTCACATTCATAGGGAAAGATTCCCATTAATTTTATCAAAGATAAATTCCTTGAATTTATTCTTTAATCCATTTTTGAATATCAATTCAAACTAGTCGGGATTAGCGAACCTTACCGAAGTAATCATTTGTTTTAATTTCCCAATCCCAACCTATTCATCCCATGAAGTAGAACTGGTAATACTTCATATCTAACACCACAGTGTTATCGGTAAATTCAATTACCATTTCACGTTCAAATCTAATTAAAGATTTAACTATCGCCTGGAGCAAAACTGGTGATACTCCATTTTCGATCTTTTCAATCTAATTAAAGATTCATTAAAACTCCACTCAGTTTTAATCGTTAACTGGGTTAAAGAATCAGTGTCATTTAAAACACGGTTCACGATAAACCCAAAATCACATTCATTAATTATCGGATTAAAGAACAAGTGTTATTTAAAACACTGTTCACGATAAACCCAAAAATCAATATCAATTCAATTCCAATTAAATATTATTTAATTGGTACACTTCATTAAATCTAAATAAAAAGATTTAATCTTTTCTCAACTGGGTTCAAGAACAGTGTTAGTGAAGACACCATTCACGACAAACCCAAATCACATTCATTAATTATCGGGTTAAAGAACAAGTGTTATTTAAAACACTGTTCACGATAAACCCAAAAATCAATATCAATTCAATTCCAATTAAATATTATTTAATTGGTACACTTCATTAAATCTAAATAAAAAGATTTAATCTTTTCTCAACTGGGTTCAAGAACAGTGTTAGTGAAGACACCATTCACGACAAACCCAAATCACATTCGATATTCAATACAAGGCTCTGAATAGAAAATACATCGGCTTATATTCAATATCGAATTCTACGACTAACAAATGTCATATTGGAAATAACGATACAAATATATCTTTCAAATTTCCATAACAACACCTGTATAATCACGAATTCCAACATCGAAATATTCCGAAGACAATTTCGATTCAAATCCACTCCAATGCAATCATTGGATATTCTGGTTATTTTTAAAACCCTTTTCTAATTCAATTTATTTATTTAAAAATAAATAGAATTCTAATTCTAGTTCAAAACTAGTTCATTTCGATAAAAATCTATTTTTATCTTTTCAAATAGGGAGTTTTTCATCCCAATTCTTTCTAAATCATTTCTTATGATTTTACACAAATTATTACTATTTTTAATAATTTTATCAAGGCCCGTACAGTCGATTTCCATCAACGGCCATCGAACTGCACTTACAGCGACCTTTTTCGAATTTGATTTGGACATAATTCCAAATCCAACCGTTAGATTTCAAATTTCTAATATTCGTTAGAAAGCTCTTTTCGATACGAACCCAACGGTTCCGGTTTTAGGAGAATCCGACGGTCGGATCTCCCGCAATGTCCGTTTGAAATAAATGGTCGAAATTCACGAAATGCCGCGGCGCGGCGCGTTCTATTCAGGCCATTATATTATATATATAATATATATAATATATACTTCGTCGATTTCTATTTAAAACGAATTATATAAATAGTTTTAAATTCGTTTCAAAAGCAATTTCAACTTCCTTTTCAATTCAAATCAAAATTGAATTCTTCTTTATAAATTCGTTTCAAAATTCATTTCTATTCAATTCAAATTTCAATTCAATTTGAATTCATTTCAATTCGTTTTCAATTCAATTCATTTCGAAATCGTTTTCAATTCAATTCATTTCGAAATCGTTTTCAATTCAATTCACTTCGAAATCGTTTTCAATTCAATTCACTTCGAAATCGTTTTCAATTCAATTCATTTCGAAATCGTTTTCAATTCAATTCACTTCGAAATCGTTTTCAATTCAATTCACTTCGAAATCGTTTTCAATTCAATTCACTTCGAAATCGTTTTCAATTCAATTCATTTCGAAATCGTTTTCAATTCAATTCATTTCGAAATCGTTTTCAATTCAATTCATTTCGAAATCGTTTTCAATTCAATTCATTTCGAAATCGTTTAAAATTGATATAAATATCGTTCACGTCAAAATGGCGTCAATCTAATCAACACGGCTTCATAAATTTCTATTTTCAAATATTCTATTTCAAATATTTCTATTTCAAATATTTCTATTTCTAAACTGGAATGAGGCCCAATCAATTACCATATAAAATTAATTATATGGATTTTCATACAACACATGTATATAATAGCATTGAAAAATAATCAACCATCAACCAAAGTGCACTACACTGTATAAGCATCCAATAAAGATATCTAACGCTTATAACAGCATGTCAATCAATCGATCGACATATTTAATCAATCAGGATGAGTGAACTTCAAATTTCATCCTAACACCCGTGTAGGGTTTCAAACAATCAAACACAGATTTTATTTGTGCAGTTGGGCGATGTGTAAAATTTATCGTCCCAATCCATATCAGTCAAATCAGTGTACATAAACAAACCGTCTGGTTTGTAAATGAATATTTTATTTTATTCACATTCACGTTAAAAACTATATTTTTAACGATAAAATATTTATTCCAACACATGAATTTTCTTTTCAGTTCATTTATTCAATAAATGACATTTTTATTTTTCTAACATATTTTAGAAAATTTCGGCGGCATAACGGCACGATACTAGAAACGGGACGAGGCCTAGCCTTATCCCCGGTCTAGTGAAGGCCCACGCCATTCACACATCAATCAAATCAATTCGTTATGCAAACCACAAAATTTGGAGTAAGAATCTAACCTAGCCTTACTCCTTCGCCTTATAACGGCGCACGTCTAATCCTAACCAATTTATCGATTCGATTTTTCACACCACAAACCACATTCAAACCAATATCACAATTAATAACCAAACAGCCAAACAAACAAGTCCATGGTCTGTGGACGATTGTGTCGGGTGCTACTAAGCACCGTCTGCATCCTAGTATATATATATATAACTAGAAATAAAATTGAAGAGTGAGAAATTCTCACATATAGCTATCCTAGCTCCACGGCTCTTCATTGATAGAAATCTTCCTCACTCTCGCATCTTCGTCATCTTCGTTGGAAAGATATTCACTATTAGATTCCATTATTTTTGGTTTCACTAAAATCCGGATTGTTTTGCACCCGGTACATTCAATTGAAGTTTGAAATCGAATTATCGAACTACCGCGCCATTTTCAATTCTATTTATAATTATATATAAATATTTATATTCTAACGACGACGCGTATAATATATACGTTCGAATTCTATTCAAAATAGATTTCACGTCGATATTATTTAAAATAATTCATTTTAAATAATCAAAATTCGCTTAAATTGCCAAAATAAAAATTTTAAACTGGCCCAGATTTTACGGGTTGTTACAATGTCAGACACACAATCCATTTATAAGCTTATGCTCTGGGTCTGAGCGAAAGCCAAATCCGTACTAATCAACATTACGTCCGGACGGCCACCACTGTAGCCCCTTCAAGGTAGCTACTCCAATCACGGCCATCAGCAGTCGTCGTCCATTCGATATGAAGATCGTCGGTCTTCAATCGCCGTCTTCAACTCTTGAATTTTAAACGTCGTTCAAATTATTTGGTATGAGATAGACTCGGACTTTCCAAATAATTCTCGTATATATATTTGAAAACCCGTTTCATATTGTTATTAATAATTTATAACAATTTTAATCCTACTTTAATTCAATAAAAATAACTCGTTTTATAAAAACGACGTTTCAGGTCATATAAGGTTTTAGCGCTGCTTTTGTGAAATTTTGAATTTAACATTTCTCAAGATCCAAAAATGCAAATAAGAAATATATTCCTTTTCTTCTATGTTTGTATACATATAAAAAGGCAAACGACATATGTAATTCTTTTTCTATATTTTGTTTGCATTTATAAATGCAAAAAAAATATATGTAATACTTTTTCTATGTTTTGTATTGTATTTACACTAAATAGTAAATAAAAATGTCCCTTTTCTTATATCATGTTTTATTTACACTAATGTAAATAAAATGTCCTATTCTTTTATGTCATGTTTATTGACACTAATTGTGAATAAATTATTCTTTTCTTTATCCTATTTACAAAATAAATGTAAACAAATGTATTCTTTTATTTTACATTGAATATGTAAATATCTATTTCATATTCTATTTACATATAGAATGTAAATTCCTATTCATCCTTTATTTACATTGAAAAATGTAAATCTCTATTCATTCTTTCATTACATTTAAATGTAATCTTTTTCTATTCATTCTTTCACATTTGACAAAAAGATTTTTTTTCTTTTTTATACATATCATATACACAAAATGTATATTTTGTGTGTCATTCCAATTACAACAGAAATGAATATTTTTGTACGTCACTTATAATCTAACAAAAATGAGTATTTTTGTGTCATTCAACTCCTAACCAAAAATGCAATATATTTTGGTGTCAACTTCATTTCTATACAAATGAATATATTTTTGTTTGTTTAATTTCCATGTAACGAAAATAATAACTTTGTTATTCTTTCAATGCCAAGCAAAAATAACAATTTTTTTTTCTCTTCCAATGCAAAACCAAAATGATCTTGAATTTTTATAATGGCAATGTAAACTCTATTCTTAGGTGACATCATAAAAATGTAATTTTAATTTACAATGCAATATCATACTTTAATTACATAATAAAAATGTAATTCTAATTTACAGTGCAAATTCTCATTTATAGTTACTTATAAAAATGTAAATTTTGTTTACATAGAAAATTCTCATTCATAGTTACATATAAAAATGTAAATTTTGTTCGCATAGAAAATCCCATATCATAGCTACATTGGGAAATGTAATTTTTGTTTGCTTGCCAAATTTCATATCATAGTTACAAAAAAAAAATGTAATTTTTATTTGCATAGCAAATATTATATCTTTAGTTAAAATAAAAATGAAATTTTTATTTGCAATGCAAGTTCTCATTCTAAGTTACATAATAAAAATGTGATCTTTATTATCAATGCACATGCCTACTTTTGTTTACATATAAAAATGTAAATTTATTTACAATGCAAGTTCATACTTTTGTTTACATAATAAAAATGTAAATTTCATTGCTAACATTTTACATTGACAAAAATATGATTTTTTTTGTCGCTACTACTTTACATTGGCAAAAATGTTCATTTCTACCTGACATAACGTGACGGTAAAAATATTGTTTCTCTAATTAACACAACATAACAGTGAAAATATTCATTTCTAAATAATATAACACGACGGTGAAATTATTCATTTCTAAATAACATAACATGACGTTATTATCTAATGCAACATTTTATATTAAAAATGTACTTTTTCTCTACACAAAAATATTCCAACTAAATTGTGATTTTTGTGTTGACGGTTCTATCATAACATAAAATGAATATTTTACGTTGACGGTACCAACATAACCTAAAATGAATATTTTATGTTGGCATTTCATAAAATGATAATTCTATTGTATCAACCTTAAAATGACAAATTCTACTATGTCAACATTAACATGATAATTCTAACATGTCGACATAAAAATGATATTCTAACATGTTGACATAAAAATGATATTCTCATATGACGCTACCAACAAAATGTGCATTTTTATTCTCATATGACGTTACTAACAAAATGTGCATTTTTATTCTCATATGACGTTACTAACAAAATGAATATATTTTTTATGTCCTAACATACTTTTATATATGTTTTATTTTCCTCTTTTCTAGTATGTTAAGAATAATGTTTTCAACATATAGATATTGCTAACATTACAAGCAAACAATAAAAGGAATATTTTTAATGTCTAGCAATTCTAACGATTCCTAATAACATAAAAGGAATATTTTTATATTCTAACATTTCATGTTATCTAACATAAATGGCATTTAATTTACATGACATGTTTTCTAACAAATGGTAATGTTTTGAATAAACAAAACATAATGCAACCTTAAAATTCTATCTTTTTATTGCCTCTAAAAAGACAATAAAAATACAACATAAAAAATATTTTTTTCTTTTACTGCATCCAAAACGACAGTAAAATATGAATTAGCAAATCTATCATTTTAATGCTTCTAAAATGACGGTGAAATATGACATTCCAAAATGTAACCAAAAATGACATTTATAGATAAATGACAAATTTCTTTAACATGACATTATTATATGTAAAAGATATTTCCTCTTACATGAATATTTTATATTAACATGGCATATTTAACTATATTTAACTGACATTACATTTTTACCTATACTGACAGTTTTTATATTACATAATAGAATCTGACTAATATGATGTTTTATATTACATAACATAATCTAACTAAGATGATGCTTTTATATTTTATGAATCAGAATAAAGATTCAATCTTTATTTCATTCCTTTTATTTCAAAATAAAAGCCAAACCTTATTTCTTTAATTACATATAAAAATGTAATTTTGTCTTACAAACAAAGTTTCCATCTTTTCAAATTAAAGATCTAGTCTTTATTAACTCTATTTATTTTAAAACAAAGATCTAAATCCTACTTACTTGATAAATCTTTATTTAAGTGGTAAATCAAAATCAAAATAAAAGAATAAATCTTAAATTTTCAACTTATTCTTTTCTTAATTAAGAAACCAAGATCCAAACTTTCATTCTTTCTTTATTAAAAATAAAGATCCAAATTTATTTCAAAAAGATCCTATCGTTACTTATATATAAAAACAAAGATCTAAACTTCCATTATTTTGTGAATCAAAATAAAAGGACCAAACTTTCATTATCTACGAATAAATAAATAGATATTGAATAGCGGTGTCGTAGTTTCAGATCTTAAAGAATAGATCTGAAAATAATAGATAAAAATAACAGCGTGTGTACAAATGAAATAAAACAATATCTTGATTGCAGCGCATACAGAAAATAATGAATGTCATAATAACAACGCGATGTACATGAAATAATGAACGAAACAATAGTAGCGCACAAACAAATCGGAATAAAGAAATACAATCCATCACAGCGCAGATCTAAATTATTGCACGTATACAGATATACAGAATATTATTTTATTCGAGAAAATAAATTAAAATTAAATTTAAATTTAAAATAGAACAGAAATTCTCACCTTTGTACTTGTCAGATCTAGAACGAATTGAAAGTCAGTAACTTGTTCACACATATCTATGATGTTGTGTTATGTCACGTTGTTCCAAGATTGTCAAATTTGTAGGGTTCTGCATCGAATTGGATCAAAACATGTTTTTAATAATTGAAATTAAAGTTAGCAATGAAATCAAGCGTTGCAAATCAATAAAATTAAAATTTATATAACCTTTGAATTGTTCAAAACTTCGAATCGCGATAACTTGAGATTGGATCAACGGTTTTGGGTGCCGTTTGTTGGAGATTGGAGAGCTTGGAGGGGTGCATCCACGCCAGGAATAGGGGGAGGTGCGGTGGCACGTGCTGGTGGCGGCAGGTCCATGAAGTCAGCGGGTTTGGAGAGGTTATTCGAGAGCTACGGGCAACGGTTTGATGTGAAACTTATCTAGAATCGAAGAGATTGAGGAGAGCTACAAAAAGTTTAACTACGGCTGAGTCTAAAAGTGAGTGGATTAGGAGATAGGGAGGAGAGAAGGTGGCAAGGGGGAGGCGGCTGATGGGTTTCAGCGTACGTGAGTTTGAGAAGAAGGAGCGTCTCGATTTCTGTGAAAGGGAGTATATTTTATATTATTTTATTCACTAAAAGGTCCGATTAGCTCCGAACTCAGAATTAGGCCCAACAACTGTCAAACTTAAGGTTTTGACGCCTTCTGAACACAATGGGACAGGTCTCGTGGCCCAATTTCGAAGTTTACAGCGTTTTTTTATTTATTTTTAATATAAATCCTTTAATTTTTTTATTCAACTGTACATGAAAATTCACCGAGGCCACAAATTAATTCCAAAAATTCCCAAAAAATATATTTAGCTATGTTTTAACGCTGCGGACTAGAAAAATTAATTTCGTTCAGTTCTGAGCCTGTATGAATTTTTAATGAATTTTTAAAGTCAAAAATTATCCGTTTACACTGAAAAATCAATTATAATTATATATTAATTCTAAAAATTACCGAAAAATCATTTTTAGCTTTGTTTTGACGATATGAACCCGACAAAATTATTTTCGTTGAATTCTGAGCCTATTTGAAAAATGGCTATTTTCAAGGTGTATATATTTAATATTAAAAATACATTTTTAAACAAATAATTTTTGAAACTCGAAATATATAAGTGTTTATACTTTTTCAATGCAGAAAAATCATTCTGAACTCAATGGAAGTGGTTTTGAGTTCAAGTTCCTTCGTATGCAAAAAGTAGCATTTTTGTCCTTTATATATTATATATAAATTTCATAGCGACCTTCCTAAATTTTAATTTGGGCATAACTTTTGATTCCCGCTATGAAATTTCGATTTTTCGGATTCGTTAGAAAGATATGATTAAACAGATTTAATTATTTCTGGTTTCACTAAAATCCGTTAAATTTTGCATCCTGTATGGTCAGTCAAAGTTCAAGTTTGACTTTTCAAACTACCGCGCTATTCCTAACTCTTTTTATAATTAAAATTAAATTATTCATTCTAACTTCGATTTAAATCAACTTTCAATCATTTTTATTTTAAATAAATTATTTTAAATATCGAAAACTCATTAAAATCACTTAAAATAAAATTTTAAATTGGCCCCCAAAATCAGGGTTGTTACAGTCTCCCCCACTTAAGAACTTTTCGTCCTCGAAAAGAAACGAAGCTAAGGTTGTTTAAGTATTCTATCTCATCTTTCATTCTTTAATTCGTTTCTATAATTTTATTACTTGAACTAATAATTACACTACACAACCATCAGTCAATTGGTTGATTAGCTTTTAAAATATATAGCTTTTATATATTCAAAAATTATATTTTCTAAAATAGATTATAATTACAAATACGTATATTATAATCTTGTCACTCTCAACTCATTCTAGGGCATTACTAACCCCATCTCTAATGAGTTTTCTCATTCTAGGATACTGCTGATCCTATCTCTAATGAGTATTCTTATTGGATATTGCTAATCAAATCTCTGATGAGTCTTTTGTTCAGTTCTAATGAGTTGTACCCCAAAGATTTGAGCTAACCAAAGCTCTGATACCAACTGTAACGAGTCGGATTTTGCCCGGCCTTAATCGATCGCAAAATCGACCAAAACCGTTCAAATCCCGCCTACATTAACTTTGGGAATACAACAACATTAGAACAATAATAGCAGGTTTTATAACATTAATAATAAATGTTACATCATAGTACAAAATATCAGAGTATATTGACTAGTAATTACAGCGGAAGATAATTTTACATGATTTTAATACATTGCAGCGGAAACAAAATAACTAAGGCAGCGGAAGATTTCCAATGTTCTGGACACAGCTTTAAGCTTCAATCCAGGATCCTGCTAAAGAGATAAACCAGTAGACAAACTGCTCGACTTCTCGTGTGGAAAGAGGGCACCCGAGTTTGCAAAAAAGGTGGAAACAAACAACGGGTCAATCATGGGACTGGTGTGAGAATTCTTAACTAATTAATCACTATTAATAGGGCAAATCCAAAGACCACGCCGCTAACGCGGAACGGGTTTGCTCTAATGGATTACCGTGCATAAAAGTGTCAAAAACAACTAATAAGTAAATCGTACAACAACGTTATGATTATCCAGAGGATAGGGTTTTACCTTATACTGATTATCCATGCTAAATACGGCAAATACGAGTTTAATATTATTATTAGTATATATCAAAACATTTCAAAGTAAATGTATAAATCCTAGGAAGAATAGTATCCCATACTATTATGCCTCCACACTAGTAATACAATCAAATTCGTAGGGTCGTATTTGGATTTTGGTTTCCATCATGAGTCCAGGCTAGGGAGGAGCTCCTACCGATTCGAGACACTCTAGCTAATGTCTCAGGATCCCCCGCAGTGAACCCTTGGAAAGCTGCAGGGCCGGTCCACCATACGAGTTGCGGATTAGTTATTCCTGAACACACGTTTCCTAGTCCTATAGGACCTATCATCCGAGGCGCCTCATTCCATCATCCACATAAGTAAAATGTCGGGCCGTGCCAAAGCCCAAACACCACTTCTAGCTAGAAAGAAACGTGTTGCTCTCCCTGCGTTCCCTTCTCTTGTTTTAGACTCCGCCGGTGTGTGAGGCTCACGAAATCACGCTATACACAAAGCTATGCCTAAACAGGCTATGCTTTAATCATCCCACAAGGCCTGCTTTTCAACAAAGCCTTGATCATATGCATCTTAGCATGCCACAACGTCACTCCATATCACACTACCAATCTTTTGCCGAAATATATGAACGGGTGTTAAGCAAGAGAATAAATTCTCTGCCACCAAACATCCATACATTCGATAGAAGATTAATAACATGATATTTAATGGAGTACGATGTCAGACACACAATCCATTTATAAGCTTATGCTCTGGGTCTGAGCGAAAGCCAAATCCGTACTAATCAACATTACGTCTGGACGACCACCACTGTAGCCCCTTCAAGGTAGCTACTCCAATCACGGGCATCAGCAGTCGTCGTCCATTCGATATGAAGATCGTCGGTCTTCAATCGCCGTCTTCAACTCTTGAATTTTAAACGTCGTTCAAATTATTTGGAATGAGATAGACTCGGACTTTCCAAATAATTCTCGTATATATATTTGAAAACCCGTTTCATATTGTTATTAATAATTTATAACAATTTTAATCCTACTTTAATTCAATAAAAATAACTCGTTTTATAAAAACGACGTTTCAGGTCATATAAGGTTTTAGCGCTGCTTTTGTGAAATTTTGAATTTCACATTTCTCAAGATCCAAAAATGCAAATAAGAAATATATTCCTTTTCTTCTATGTTTGTTTACATATAAAAAGGCAAACGACATATGTAATTCTTTTTCTATATTTTGTTTGCATCTCTAAATGCAAACAAAAATATGTAATACTTTTTCTATGTTTTGTATTGTATTTACACTAAATAGTAAATAAAAATGTCCCTTTTCTTATATCATGTTTTATTAACACTAATGTAAATAAAATGTCCTATTCTTTTATGTCATGTTTATTGACACTAATTGTGAATAAATTATTCTTTTCTTTATCCTATTTACAAAATAAATGTAAATAAATGTATTCTTTTATTTTACATTGAATATGTAAATGTCTATTTCATATTCTTTTACATATAGAATGTAAATTCCTATTCATCCTTTATTTACATTGAAAAATGTAAATCTCTATTCATTCTTTCATCACATTTAAATGTAATCTTTTTCTATTCATTCTTTCACATTTGACAAAAAGATTTTTTTTCTTTTTTATACATATCATATACACAAAATGTATATTTTGTGTGTCATTCCAATTACAACAAAAATGAATATTTTTGTACGTCACTTATAATCTAACAAAAATGAGTATTTTTGTGTCATTCAACTCCTAACCAAAAATGCAATATATTTTGGTGTCAACTTCATTTCTATACAAATGAATATATTTTTGTTTGTTTAATTTCCATGTAACGAAAATAATAACTTTGTTATTCTTTCAATGCCAAGCAAAAATAACAATTTTTTTTTCTCTTCCAATGCAAAACCAAAATGATCTTGAATTTTTATAATGGCAATGTAAACTCTATTCTTAGGTGACATCATAAAAATGTAATTTTAATTTACAATGCAATATCATACTTTAATTACATAATAAAAATGTAATTCTAATTTACAGTGCAAATTCTCATTTATAGTTACTTATAAAAATGTAAATTTTGTTTACATAGAAAATTCTCATTCATAGTTACATATAAAAATGTAAATTTTGTTCGCATAGAAAATCCCATATCATAGCTACATTGGGAAATGTAAATTTTGTTTGCTTGCCAAATTTCATATCATAGTTACAAAAAAAAATGTAATTTTTATTTGCATAGCAAATATTATATCTTTAGTTCAAATAAAAATGAAATTTTTATTTGCAATGCAAGTTCTCATTCTAAGTTACATAATAAAAATGTGATCTTTATTATCAATGCACATGCCTACTTTTGTTTACATTTAAAAATGTAAATTTATTTACAATGCAAGTTCATACTTTTGTTTACATAATAAAAATGTAAATTTCATTGCTAACATTTTACATTGACAAAAATATGATTTTTTTGTCGCTACTACTTTACATTAGCAAAAATGTTCATTTCTACCTGACATAACGTGACGGTAAAAATATTGTTTCTCTAATTAATACAACATAATGGTGAAAATATTCATTTCTAAATAATATAACATGATGGTGAAATTATTCATTTCTAAATAACATAACATGACGTTATTATCTAATGCAACATTTTATATTAAAAATGTACTTTTTCTCTACCCAAAAATATTCCAACTAAATTGTGATTTTTGTGTTGACGGTTCTATCACAACATAAAATGAATATTTTACGTTGACGGTTCCAACATAACCTAAAATGAATATTTTATGTTGGCATTTCATAAAATGATAATTCTATTGTATCAACCTTAAAATGACAAATTCTACTATGTCAACATTAACATGATAATTCTAACATGTCGACATAAAAATGATATTCTAACATGTTGACATAAAAATGATATTCTCATATGACGCTACCAACAAAATGTGCATTTTTATTCTCATATGACGTTACTAACAAAATGTGCATTTTTATTCTCATATGACGTTACTAACAAAATGAATATATATTTTTATGTCCTAACATACTTTTATATATGTTTTCTTTTCCTCTTTTCTAGTATGTTAAGAATAATGTTTTCAACATACAGATATCGCTAACATTACAAGCAAACAATAAAAGGAATATTTTTAATGTCTAGCAATTCTAACGATTCCTAATAACATAAAAGGAATATTTTTATATTCTAACATTTCATGTTATCTAACATAAATGGCATTTAATTTACATGACATGTTTTCTAACAAATGGTAATGTTTTGAATAAACAAAACATAATGCAACCTTAAAATTCTATCTTTTTATTGCCTCTAAAAAGACAATAAAAATATAACATAAAAATTATTTTTTTCTTTTACTGCATCCAAAACGACAGTAAAATATGAATTAGCAAATCTATCATTTTAATGCTTCTAAAATGACGGTGAAATATGACATTCCAAAATGTAACCAAAAATGACATTTATAGATAAATGACAAATTTCTTTAACATGACATTATTATATGTAAAAGATATTTCCTCTAACATGAATATTTTATATTAACATGGCATATTTAACTGACATTACATTTTTACCTATACTGACAGTTTTTATATTACATAATAGAATCTGACTAATATGATGTTTTATATTACATAACATAATCTAACAAAGATGATGCTTTTATATTTTATGAATCAGAATAAAGATTCAATCTTTATTTCATTCCTTTTATTTCAAAATAAAAGCCAAACCTTATTTCTTTAATTACATATAAAAATGTAATTTTGTCTTACAAACAAAGTTTCCATCTTTTCAAATTAAAGATCTAGTCTTTATTAACTCTATTTATTTTAAAACAAAGATCTAAATCCTACTTACTTGATAAATCAAAATAAAATAATAAATCTTTATTTAAGTGGTAAATCAAAATCAAAATAAAAGAATACATCTTAAATTTTCAACTTATTCTTTTCTTAATTAAGAAACCAAGATCTAAACTTTCATTCTTTCTTTATTAAAAATAAAGATCCAAATTTATTTCAAAAAGATCCTATCATTACTTATATATAAAAATAAAGATCTAAACTTCCATTATTTTTTGAATCAAAATAAAAGGACCAAACTTCCATTATCTACGAATAAATAAATAGATATTGAATAGCGGTGTCGTAGTTTCAGATCTTAAAGAATAGATCTGAAAATAATAGATAAAAATAACAGCGTGTGTACAAATGAAATAAAACAATATCTTGATTGCAGCGCATACAGAAAATAATGAACGTCATAATAACAACGCGATGTACATGAAATAATGAACGAAACAATAGTAGCGCACAAACAAATCGGAATAAAGAAATACAATCCATCACAGCGCAGATCTAAATTATTGCACGTATACAGATATACAGAATATTATTTTATTCGAGAAAATAAATTAAAATTAAATTTTAATTTAAAATAGAACAGAAATTCTCACCTTTGTATTTGTCAGATCTTGAACGAATTGAAAGTCAGTAACTTGTTCACGCATATCTATGATGTTGTGTTATGTCACGTTGTTCCAAGATTGTCAAATTTGTCAGGTTCTGCATCGAATTGGATCAAAACATGTTTTTAATAATTGAAATTAAAGTTAGCAATGAAATCAAGTGTTGCAAATCAATAAAATTAAAATTTATATAACCTTTGAATTGTTCAAAACTTCGAATCGCGATAACTTGAGATTGGATCAACGGTTTTGGGTGCCGTTTGTTGGAGATTGGAGAGCTTGGAGGGGTGCATCCACGCCAAGAATAGGGGGAGGTGCGGTGGCACATGCTGGTGGCGGCAGGTCCATGAAGTCAGCGGGTTTGGAGAGGTGATTCGAGAGCTACGGGCAACGGTTTGATGTGAAACTTGTCTAGAATCGAAGAGATTGAGGAGAGCTACAAAAAGTTTAACTACGGCTGAGTCTAAAAGTGAGTGGATTAGGAGAAAGGGAGGAGAGAAGGTGGCAAGGGGAGGCGGCTGATGGGTTTCAGCGTACGTGAGTTTGAGAAGAAGGAGCGTCTCGATTTCATTGAAAGGGGGTATATTTTATATTATTTTATTTACTAAAAGGTCCGATTAGCTCCGAACTCAGAATTAGGCCCAACAACTATCAAATTTAAGGTTTTGACGCCTTCTGAACACAATGGGACAGGTCTCGTGGCCCAATTTCGAAGTTTACAACGTTTATTTTTTTATTTTTAATATAAATCCTTTAATTTTTTTATTCAATCGTACATGAAAATTCACCGGGGCCACAAATTAATTCCAAAAATTCCCGAAAAATATATTTAGCTATGTTTTAACGCTGTGGACCTAGAAAAATTAATTTCGTTCAGTTCTGAGCCCGTATGAATTTTTAAAGTCAAATATTGTCCGTTTACACTGAAAAATCAATTATAATTATATATTAATTCTAAAAATTACCGAAAAATCATTTTTAGCTTTGTTTTGAGGATACAAACCCGATAAAATTATTTTCGTTGAATTTTGAGCCTATTTGAAAAATGGCTATTTTCAAGGTGTATATATTTAAGGGTGCGTTTTTTTACAGGTCCCTATTAAGTTTCAAAATATAAAAAAAAACCCGGTGATAAAAATAATATAGAATACATCCCTATTTTTGAATTTCCGCTAAAAACATTCCAGATCTACCCTTATACACCTAAAAAACTATCCAACAACTGTTTGTCCTCATTTACTCAGTCTATCACTCCTATTATCTCGCTCATAAACTAAATCCTACAATTCTGGAAAACCGTCTATCACTCCAACAGCGGTTTTTTTTTTTTTTTACTTTTTTTTTTATTTTTACGAAAAACTAGAGAATTAGATACATATATTACGTAAAATTGCATACATATATTAATATTGTGCATAAAAAAATTATTAGTTTTGCGCAACAATGAAGTAGACGTGCATAAATTAATATTATACAGAAATAAATAATTACATGAATGTAGGGACTACAATTTTTTTATTAATATTTTTGATTTTTTCGAAAAACTAAACAATTACATACAAATGTTACTTAAAATTGCATAAGTTTATGCAACTAAGTGAAATAATTGCATACATATACAAAACTGTACTACATAATTGCTGAAACAAAAGAAATGACAAAAAAGTAAATACATATAATTATAACAAGATGCATATATATATATATATATATATATGCAAATAACAGAAATATGTGCATACAAACATGAAAAATTTCATAACATTTACATGTACTACATCAAAAAATAAGTAGAGACCACATTTACATATACTACATAAAAAATTTCAAAACATTTACAAAGCAGAGATGATGGTCTTTTGCAGAACGAGTAATTTTGTTAAGACCCAGTTTATTGCGCAAACCACATCTTATAGTCTCTGTAGAAACAACTGCAGATTTCAATCATTTGGAAGAAGATGGACGACCAAGCTTCAACAACACCACTACACCAATATCCGCCGGAACACTGTTAGCAAAAAAAGAAAATCAACATTAATAAGCTTAATGTGCAGTAACCTAAATTACAAAAATTTCTTGAGAATAATATAAATACATGCGTACAAATCAGCAAAATAACAATAATTTCTGAATATTTATATGCAAGTATTCCAGATATATGCATCGAAATATGAATATATTTGTAAAATAATATGTTTTTCTGTTTATTTGTTAAAAAATTGCATACATATATGCGTATATTAAAAATAGCTGCATATTTGTCCGCAACTTTTTATCAGAAGTTCAGCAAAAATCAAAGATATTTTCCTACATCTTACACAATAATTTCTGAATATTTATATGCAGGTATTCCAGATATATGCATAAAAATATGAATATATTTGTAAAATAATATGTTCTTCTGTTTGTTTGATAAAAAATTGCATACATATATGCATATATTAAGAATAGTTGCATATTTGTCCGCAACTTTTTATCAGAAGTTCAGCAAAAATCAAAGATATTTTCCGAAATCTTACAGATCGCGATTTTGAATGTTTTTCTGTTTGTATTTTCATCAAAAATTGCATACATATATGCATATAATAAGAATAGCTGCATATTTGTCCGCAACTTTTTATCAGAAGTTCAGCAAAAATCAAATATATTTTCCTACATCAAGCTATGCAACTCGACTCCAGTTTCATCAGAGCAGTACCATACAAAGTTTTTTTTTTTGAAACATAAAAACTCCATTAGTTCAAAACAAATTTTTTTTTGAAACATCCATACAAAGTTAATATAGCGGAAAGTATAGTTCAATTTCAGACAAAACCTCAATTGACAACAAAGACACAATTTTTTACTTGTTTCAAAAAACAAAAGCATAAGAACTACACAGTTGTCTATAAGGAACTATGAAGCACCACTCAACCTCCAGATGTAAGGAAACATATCTCGCTCAAATTTGTTTTATGCTTGAAATGCATGCTGAAATTACAAACGATTACAGGAAAAAAAATCCAAAAAAAAATAAAATACTTGAGTTCAGTGAATTTCTCATCAAAATTAAACTTAGGCAACGAGAACAACCATAAAAAAGTCACATGCAGATCAAATTACAGGTCCATAGTCCGCACAAAAAGATTAAAGCATCCAACTTTCTATTGTTTAGCGACATATGAAGCCGCAGGTTACATTTAGGAAGATCTGTAACACCCGTTGCCTGAATTACTAACCCATACAAAAATCCATACAAATAGATTTTCAAATAACTGCATAATTAGGGTACTGAATTACTAACCCGTTGCCTGAACGAAGAAGAAGATGAAGATCACCAGCGGAGAAGCTTTCAATTTTGACTAAAATCGCGATTAGGAGGCTGTCCAGGAATTGCGGATTCACCGATTAAGAAGATGCGGATCACGATTTTGGTTGCTGGAAGTGAGGCTAACGAATTAGGTTTATGCTGATGAATCAGGATTTGGATTGAGAAGAGATAACCTCAGGCGGCGATGGAGGAAGCAACAACCGATTAGAGGAGGCCATGAATTTCATTGGAGCCGCTGCCGCCATGGAGAACGAAAATTAGGTTTCTGGAAAAGAAAAAAAAACTAATTACGTAATGAGTAGATCCAACCTAGGTAAATACGGCGTGAATTAAGAAAAAGGGCATTTTTGTAAAAATATCAGACGCTGTTTGAAATTAGGGATGTAATTTATATGTTTTGAAACAGGAGGATGTGAGCCTAATTAAGTTTTATTTTAAGGATGTGAGCCTAATTTTCACTATATTTAATATTAAAAATACATTTTTAAACAAATAATTTTCGAAACTCGAAATATATAAGTGTTTATACTTTTTCAATGCAGAAACATCATTCTGAACTCAATGGAAGTGGTTTCGAGTTCAAGTTCCTTCGTATGCAAAAAGTAGCATTTTTGTCCTTTATATATAAATTTCATAGCGACCTTCCTAAATTTTAATTTGGGCATAACTTTTGATTCCCGCTATGAAATTTTGATTTTTCGGATTCGTTAGAAAGATATGATTAAACAGATTTAATTATTTCTGGTTTCACTAAAATCCATTAAATTTTGCATCCTGTATGGTCAGTCAAAATTCAAGTTTGACTTTTCAAACTACCGCGCTATTCCTAACTCTTTTTATAATTAAAATTAAATTATTCATTCTAACTTCGATTTAAATCAACTTTCAATCATTTTTATTTTAAATAAATTATTTTAAATATCGAAAACTCATTAAAATCACTTAAAATAAAATTTTAAATTGGCCCCCAAAATCAGGGTTGTTACATAGTGGTGGTGCAGTATAATAATTATCTTCTAGTGGTTTAGGTGCGCTTTAACGATATCGTTGTTCATATTGTTTCCTTGTTTACTCTACCACACTCAATTGTTCACAGTCATTTCCTTATTTTCCAACTTATGCCTTAGCATAGTTATTTTGGTAATTATATTGTTAAATTTATCACACTCGCCAGACTTTATGTCTGACCCCCTTTGTTTCCTCATCTTTTCTTCTTCCCCCCCTCCTCCCCTGGTGCTCAGGTTGGAACTAGCACCAGTGGAGCTTGATTTTGGACAGCCGTATTTCTTGCTTTTAGAAGATTGCTTGGATCGCTGAAGTAAAGTTCAGCCTCTCTTATTTATGGTTATTTTGTATTGGGGATTATCTCTTTCAATTTATGTACTTTGATTTAGTCAAGATGGATATTATGTACATTGACTTTGGTTTTTGATGGTGTAATCAGACCTATGTGTTAATCCGCTGCAATGAATAAAGTTTTAAAGTTTTAGGACTGTATATATCTGTCTTGTTGTTATGTTTCTGTTCTATACTCACTCAAAACGCTCAATTGAAGTTAATGCATTCCCTTTGTGAGTGACATTAGTGGACATGAGGTGTTACACTACATGTATCTTAAGGGGCTGGTACATTTGCCATAAATTTTTTATAAGTACTCTGTCTATAACATTGGGCCTCTACAATAATTACAAAATATTCGAGGAAGAAAACTTTCAAATGGTTCATCAACTGGAAAATATATCGTCTTAGACCGTAATACCAACCAATAATAATAAACTACATTTAACATTAGGTAAAAGCAAATGACTAAAAATATATGCATCATAGATTTTGTGCAAAAGCTTTGACGAATGGTAAGAAATTTAAAAAATACCTAAATGGATTCCCACAAAACAACTTTTAACTCATCACTAAGTAGCATCCAATCTTTAAGCGTGAATGGAACACGCTCTCGTACAATTGGCCCAAAATAAGAAGATAACTTGACCGACCCTGCTCCAGTCGGTTTAGCCATAGCATTAAATTCAACTTCAATTTGGGTCATATAATCTGAAGGAAGTCTTTTCACTTTAGTTAGACCTCTAGTTCTCTTCTTCATAATCGGATGTCCATCTACATCTTCAATTGCTTTATCGGTTTCCATTGCTTCTTTCGAATTTCTATTGGTTTGCATGTTATTTAGCATGGTTGAGCTGCCTGTGTTTTCAACATCAATGTTCTTGGAATTTACTTCATTTTATCCATCATTCTTTAGTAAATGTTGGTTGACTTCAATGGGTGGATCTATATGCTCGTCGATTACATTTGATACACTGGATACAAATCTGGATATTCCATTTTTTCTTTGATACCGAGTAAGCATTTTCTTCGTAGTCTGCTTTGTAGTCTTATTCATTTATTGTAAATTACAAAGAAAAGTAACGACACAAGTTATGTAAATTGTATGATATCAACCAATATAAAGCATGTTGCATAGATATTTTGGTAAATTTGGAATTTCTAGTGCTTGAGGAAGTTCAGGTTTTCCACAAAATTGATTTTGGAATTTGATTACTTAAAATTGCATTTAAATACGAAATTAAATTCCACAATATATGTAGGGGCAAAACTAATTATGAATGTAACTCAAACAATTTGCATTCAAATAAATAAATTTCGCAAAATTTTCACTTATATGTAGTATAATATGAAAGTTATTTGCAATTTTTTTGAAAATATATCGATAACAAATTTGAAAATGCATATGATAATATTTAACATTGAATATTTCTATATAAAATGCAGATCTTATGCCCTATAGGTACAATCAACATGAGAAATATCCATAGAACAAAAAATAGTGTCCTCCATTGCATTTCAACTATGGAGAGAGATCCATTTCACTTATATCACATTGTTAGGCATCATTAAACTTGTAACTGGTAAAGTTGTAAATTTATAATGTTGATTTTGGATGAAAACACAATTAATACATTAGAGGAGATTTGGGCATAATTTAGTTGACATTAGTTGCTTCTAAAATAAGCATATACTCACATAGGATTATTCTGATCTGATTTAAAAAATGATTGTATATACTTGATCAGACAGACAAGGTCATTAGCAAAGTGATGGTATTTGGAAATAATCATGACATGCTACTTATTAGTAGTTTCCAACTACCGTTTGTGGTTAAAACATGGCGTAAGAGAAATTAAGTAGTTGAAATGGTAAGATATGATGCAAACATTCATATTTTTTTCAGCATGGAATTAAAATGACTTAATTGATTATACTTATCCAAATGATTACGATATTATTATCAAGAACCATTTCGGTCCAATGAACAGCCAATGTGACCTACTTATCCAAAAATATTATTCCGTGTATCTAAACTATCCACGAGCTGGAAGTAGTTACAAATACACTTGCAAGAGACCAGATGCGGATATACATATTTTACTAATCACATCGGTAGTTCTTCGAAGCACTTGTCAAAAAGAGAAAGGGTCAGGGGACAACCAACAACTAGGAGGGAAGTATTGAGTCGTTGTAATTCACCTACTTGGTAATCTTAGGTTGGAGAATATATGCATGTTACAAATCAAAAAAAGAGAAGGTGACGTATTAGGTTTCACAAGTGTAAAATCGTAAAAAGTGAATGTTTGGCATGTGAATGTTATAAGAAAGTTTTAGAAGGTTCCTCTTCAAGGAGAAAATATTATAAAGCATATGCTTAAACACATTTTCAAAGAGAAAATATTATACATAGGTTCTAGTTCTATTTCTTTCAGTTATATGCAAATATACATCTACTGATTTTGGCTCTAATTCTAATGATATATTTCGGGGTTTACTAACTTTCGTTATACATCAAAATGGCAGTTGGCAACATTGCTCACTTAGCTAAGAATACATGGTCTGGTCTGAACATGCAGAAAATCTACATGTTTGCCTTCAATGAGCTAAACACATTCGTGCTACTTTTATGACATATTTCACCATTTTTTGCTCTCATTTTTTTCTATAAAGCGGGATTTTCTTACTGCACATAATTTTGTGTCTCCCAAACCAACAAGTGGCAGAATTAAAAAACCCACCCGACCCATGAGCATTGCTAATAATTTGCACTCCTTGCAGAAAAGTCTAATCAATATTAGATGGAAACCAGTGAACTTTATGGTGACAACACCAAAACATTTAAACATGGATCAAACTAGAATCCTGGTTTGAAACTGACAGAAATTACATTTTCAAACTAAATTTGTTTATAGCACATAAACAAAAAAGGCAAAGCTAGCTATATAGTTTTTCAAAAATATGAGCGCACTTGCCACCTAAAAAATTTGCCTCCCTTTATGCATCTCTCTGTCTACTCAAAGATAAATATCATGGTTCTTAGCATCAAAAATTAACAAACTTCCAATTATTTTGCAGCTACTACATCTGATGCTTCTTCCATTTGTGCAACTTCAATAATAAAATATATTGATATCATACAATTTAAAACATCACTCAAACTCGTTAGCTCGGTGAAATCTCATGGAAATAGTAAAAAATATTCCACATGAAATAAGCCGTATTGAATTATTATAAAAATAAGAACTAAATAGAGCAAAAATTACCAACTTTGAGGCTCTCACGATGGTATGCTTTATTCTTCTTCACACATTGCCGAGTTTGATGACTAGATTGTATCGTGATGATGATGGAAATCTTAGGGTTTATGAGAGGAATAGGCTTGGGGATAAAATCGATCAGAGCGCGAGGAAATCGATTTAAGGATTTTTTTTTCTAAACGCTCCTTGAAGCAGTGAGAGAGAACTGCCTTTTTCTATGTAAAAATATTATTACCGCCTTTTTATTAGATATCCCTTCCCTTTCATAATAGATATGTCTCCTTCAATTATGTTAACAACAATCTCCTTCAATTATGTTAACAACAATTAGCCATCCAATGCTGTTAATAAAAGATGTCAAAATCATATATTGTTGTAGTGACTATCATTGCTAGCTCCAAATCGTAGGTGGGGGTAATTCTTCTTATGTACCCTCAACTGTCTACTCCTGTAACAAATAACCTTACCCTCCTGCACAATCACCATACCTACACATATGCTGCAAGCATCCGTATACACAAAAAATATCTTCGTACCATCAGAACGAGTCAATACTGGAGCTAATGTGAGAGTCTTGTTCAAACCTTAAGAATGCATCATCGCAATCTACATCCCAATCAAATACTAGGTTTTCTTCATAAGATGGGTAAGCGGAGCTGAGATCTGCTCAAAATACTTAATGAACTTTCGATAATAACCGACCAAATTTTGAAAGCTCCTCACCTCTTTCGTATTCTTGAGGCCTTTCCAATCCTGAACTGCGACAACCTTAGCGGGATCCACCGCTATACCATCTCCAAATACAACATGCCCTAAAAACCTCACCTCCTTCCACCAAAAATGGCACTTAGAAAACTCGCCTTCAACAAATGTGCACAGAGAGTACGGAGAACCTCTCACAAGTTCAAGGCATGCTCATCCTCGCTCTTCGAGAACACGAAGAAATCATCAACAAACACTACCACAAACTTGTTTAGGATCACTCCCTTAACACCCGGCTCATCAAATCTACAAAGTACGTCGGTGCATTGGTTAGCCCAAAAGGTATAACCAACCACTCAAAGAATCCGTTTAGAGTCCTAAAGACAGTCTTATCTATTCTATCATCCGCCACCCTAAGCTGATGAAAACCTATAGCCAAATCCGACTGCGAGAAAACAAATGTGCCCAATAACTAATCAAAAAAGTCATCTATTCGAGGGAGTGGGTGTCTATCTTTCTTTGTGAGCTTGTTCAATTGTCTGTTATCCACACATAGACAAAGAAAGTCGTCTGCCTTAGTCATGAAGACGAATGGTGCTCCCTACTTAGAAATACTACATCTAATAAACCCTTTTTCGAATAATTCACCCACTTGCTTACTAAGCTCCTTCCTCTCCCTTGGAGCTATATAACGCACTGCAAATGCAACAAGCTTAGCATTCTCCACCAAGTATATCCATAAATCAATCTCACGCCTCGGAGGTAGCCTGCTCACCTCCTCTACGTGTGGAAAGTCTCTAACTACGAGCACCAAACTGTGATCGTCAACAGAAGCATCTAGGGAATCCAAGAATTGAGCCTGAGTGACCCCCGCGGGTCGCAAGAAATCTCGAGAGTCCTACCATGGCACGTAAAAATCCTAGCAACTCCGCTCTCATAGTAAAGGATTGCACCATACATGGCTAGGAAGTCCATCCCTAAAATAAGCCCGTACCCCATGAAACCCAGTACATATGCGTCACACTCGAACTTAACGCCAAGAATTGAAATCCTCAAACCCCTATACATCATAGATAGGTGAGTCGTACCTCCTATAGGATTTGAGACAACTACTGGATCAGAAACTATAAAAGTATTTATGTGCAGACTATCAACAACAGAATTAAATATGAAAGAATGAGAACCACCTAAATTGAACAAGGTTCTAATGGGAAAGTCTAAAAGAGAAATCATACCTTATAAAGTGACCTTCCAACCTCTTCTTGACCGCTACCACCAGTCTGAGTCGCCTCAAGCGCATGAACCTATGCTCCAATGAACCTGCTCCTTGTCCCTTCCTCTAAGGGCACTGCCTGCTATAATGTTCCATTTGTTCGCACTGAAAGCAAGCACCCTTCTTAGCTGTCTTCTTTCAATCTTCCTTTTTATTCTGTGCTTTATCTGGTTTCTGTCCCTTTCTCTTTCCACTTTTCTTGGGCCACCACTTTTTCGACTTCCTAAAAACTGTCTTGGCCACCTCAGTCTTAGCCTCCTGTATACTTTCCTTCCCATTGCCATGCATAAGAGACATTTCCACTAAAGCCTCAAAAGTTGCACCCATTGGAATATGAGTCAATGCTAGCCCTTGAAGGGGTTGGTTTAGCCCCCTCGTAAACCTCAAAGCCTTATTATGCGCCATATTAACTAGATCCAAGCCAAATCTCGCCAACTTGTTGAAGCATTCACAAGGCCTAGGCTACTTGTAAGACTTGGACTCAAATTAATAAAAACAAATAAAATAGGGCACATCCTGAACTGTAAATAAACCACAACGTAGAAGGGGATAGGAGAAGGAGAATTACTTATAAACAGTAAATAACTGGAAAGAAATAGCCATTGACAGTAAATAAATTACAGTAACTTTACAGAAAACTAAATGCATAAATATTATAAACATATGTAAACTTTAAACTTGCAAATTAAAATCATTTAATTGACTAAATTTCCTACGCAATTAACTAATCTAAAAATCACATAAAAACTCACAGATATAACGAAGAGAGCTTCCCCCGTGGCCTTTCTTATTCCAGCAGAACCTCCGCCTCAGAAGTATTTATAAAAACAAATATTAAGATTATAGAACTTCTTTATCCTTGTAAAAACTTAATTATTCGGCTCTTCCTAATTTTGACGATAGGCATGGTGAAGAAGAAGACAAAAAGAGTGGATGTGAAGAAATGAGAGAGGCTCTACTGGTTTATTTATAGGGTTTATTTAGCATCCTCTACCGTCCAAAATTAGGACTTAATCTGTGTCAGCCACGTTACTAGACCAATCAGAAAGTGCCACGTCGGCCTCAAGTTCAAATTGAACCAATAAAACTAAGCCAACTTAGAAAATAACAGTGTCATAATATAAAATGTTCATTGTTGATACATGCATGCCAAGGCATTCTATAATAGCGCTCTGGGTCGAGCAATACACTCCCTGCGTTGATGCAGGGTCGATCCAAGTTTGATTGGGTCGACATAGTGTTGACCCAAGTAGGAGTGGGTTATCCCAGGCGACCGATTACAATATATATATATATGTTTGTTTATTTTTATTATCTAGTTTTGAGCTTATCTTCTTTGATTTATAACTTATCATTTTAACTCCGTTTTCAGCAAACCAAGTATCTATTTTCATCAAAAAATTACAACAAACCTAATGGTGCTAGTCCCAATGTCCTATTATGAAGTTTATTCTGATGAGTATTTAGGTTATTACCCTTTTATATTTAATTATGGTTTATTAAAATTCGAGGTGTTACATACTCCCTTCCTTTAAGGATTTCGTCCCCGAAATCTCCAAAGCTAGAAAAATGATATAAATATTATCAACAAGCATCTAAACCCATCTACTTAACCATCGACCATTGGCATCCATTGTCCTTAGATTTTCTAATGCTTTTCATGAACATATGCAAAGGTGTAGTGTATATGTCCCTAAGCTAATGCAAAAATCAGGTTGTCCACTGATTCAGTTGACCTCCTTAACACAATTTCCACCCATGTCATGCATCCATTATGTATGGAAAGGAATCCTAATGATACATTTGATCTATATGCATGCAACAACCATCCACCAAAATGAAATATCGAAGTGATGATTCAACCATTTTTCATCCATATTTAAAATAAATTAAAAATGCGCGCACATCCATATGCAACTATGTAAGTGTCCTAGTTTTACGATCGCTAACTAGTGCTTAGTTTGTGTATATGCATCCACTAGCAAACACTTGCATTCACGTGAATCCGTTCAACCTTAACATGTTTTACTAACATGTCTTAAACCATTTCATATCATCCATAGGCTTTTACCAAAGACTTATAATTCAACCGACATGAAAAATAGACTCAAATTCAAAGCTTAAGAAAGCGTTAAAAGCACACTATCAAATAAAAACGGAAAAGAAGCACAAATCCTATCAATCTGGGTCCTAAGTCACGTCATCTTTGTCCTCCCTTCATTGAATCTTAATAAGCTTGATTTTTTCATTTCTCAACTTCTTCACTTAGATCCTAGTATCCATGTAGGAACTCGCCTAACTGATGCCTAGCTCTCTATCTTAACTTGTTCTAGCGTACTTGGTCCACCAGTACCATGGAATCATGTAAGCACTTCCGCAAGTGAGAAACATGGTATACATTATGTACTCCTACCAATCTCCCCGGAAGTCTAACCCTATAGGCCATATGACATACCCTCTCAATTATAGGGAATGACCCTACGAACCTCGATGTAAACTTCCTAATTGAGACAAATCAAATAACACTCCTTTAAGGGTGACACCTTAATGAAAACCATGCCCTCTACCTTGAAATCTAGGTTTGTACTCCGCTAATCTTCATACGACTGTTGTTTGTCCTGAGCTTCCTTCATCCGCCTATGAAATAAATCTATCTTGCCCGAGGTCTCCCTAACCATCCCAGGCCCTAGTAGAGGTCTATTTGTGGACACCCACCAACAAGTAGGTGATTTGCAGGTTCGCTTATACAATGAATCAAAGGGAGCCATAACTATGCTCGTCTGGTAGTTGTTATTATGCGTGAACTCTACCAATAGAAGATTCTCCCCAAGTCCCTCTGAAGTCCAAGATTACATAGCCGTAATAAATTCTCAAGAATCATATTGACCCTCTCCATAGGTCCATTTGTTTGAGGGTGATAGGCAGTGCTAAGTCATAGTTGTGTCCCTAATGCCTTCTGTAGACTCCTCCAAAACTCACTGGTAAATATGGGATCTCTATCACTAACAATACTAGAGGGAACTCCATGAAGTCGGAATATCTCTCTAAGATACACTGATGCCAACCAAGCTGCCCTCTGGTTAACCTTAATTGGGATGAAATAAGAACTCTTAGTCAACCTGGGCAACCCATCAATGAAGTCCACCGAGACGCTCTCCCATTTCCATTGTGGTACATCTAGAGATTGAAATAATCCACCAGGCTTCCTTTACTCAGTCTTCAATCTTTGACAGGTCATGCATCTTGCCACATACTCTGCCACGTCCTTCTTCATCCCTATCCAATGAAAGACCTTCCTCATGTCCTTATGCATCTTATCACCTCCAGGATGGATAGTCGTCCGAGAGCGACGAGACTCCTCTAAATTTGATCTCAACAAATCATCAACTCGAGGAGCACATAATCTCCCATCACTACGTGGCCACCCTCTCTCATCCATAGAATACCTAGCAAGGTGATTAGAGGTCTTTCCTTTACTGATTCGTTCCACGATATCCTCTAACTACTGATCCTCACGCTGAATTGATCCAGTGCGCTCTAAGAGAGTAGGTCGCACCTCTAATGATGCCAATAATCCTAGTGTATATTCTGTAGATGGTCTAAAACTGAATGACGAGATAAACTCCATACTCCTCCACTCTACGAATAATGGACTCAAAGTCATCCTCTGCCTACTTAATGCATCCACCATTACATTCTCCTTCCCCAGGGTATGTGATATCCCAAAGTCATAGGATACAAGAAACTCCATCTTGCGCTGTTGTCGCAAATTAAGATCCTTTTGCAAAAATAAGTACTTCGGAGACTTATGGTCTATGTATAGATCAAACCTCTCACCTTATAAATAATGTCTTCAAGACTTATATGCAAACACTATTGCCGCTAGCTCCAAATCATGGGTAGGATAGTTCTTCTTATGTAACCACGGTTATCTACTCCCGTAGCAGACAACTCTACCCTCCTGCATATGCATCGCACTTAAACCCATGTCGCAAGCGTCTATATATATAGCGGACATCTTCATACCATCTAGAAGAGTTAATACTGAAGCTGATGTGAGATCCTTCTTCAACCTCATGAATGCTTCCTCGCATTCCACATCCCAAGAAATTACTAGGTTTTCATTCGTAGGGCGGGTAAGTGGAGCTGAGATCCACACAAAATCCTTAATGAACTTCTGATAGTATCCTGGAAAACATAGAAAGCTCCTCACCTTTGTCGCATTCCTGGGGGCTTTCCAATCCTGCGTTGCGACAACCTTAGCGGGATCCGTCGCTATACCATCTCTAGAGACAATATGCCCCCAAGAACCTCACCTCCTTCAACCAAAAGTGGCAGTTAGTGAACTTTGCCTTCAGCTGATGTGCACGAACACAGAGAGTATAGAGGATATCTCCCAATTGTAAGGCGTGCTCATCCTCGCTCCTCGAGAACACCAAAATTTCTTCAACAATCCATCCATAGAATAAGGCTATAACCCATAAATCCCGGTACATATGCGTCACAATCAAACTCGATGCCAAGAATAGAAATACTCAAAACCCTGCACATCAGAGATAGGTGATCCGTACCTCCTATGGTGTTTGAGATAACTAATAGCTCAGAAACTATAGAGGTATCTAGTTGCAAACTATCAATAATAGAAATGGATATGAAACGATGAGAAGCATCAGAAACAGACAAGGTATAATAGGAAAGTCAAAAAGAGAAATCAAACCTTCTATAGTGACCTTACTACTGTTGTCTTGATTGCTACAACCATCTGAGCCGCCTCAAGTGCATGAACCTTTGCTCCGGATGGACCTGCTTCTTGTCCCTCCCTTTGAGGGAACTGCCTGCTATAATGTCCTTTCTATCCATACTGAAAGCAAGAACCTTTCTTAGTTGTCTTCTTGCAATCTTTGACGAAGTTCCCCGTCATGCCACATCCACAGCACTTCACTTCTTTCTTGATTTTTGCTTTATCCGACATCTCTCCTTTTTTCTTTACACCTTTCTTGGGTCACCACTTTTCTTCCTAAAACCCATTTTGGCTACCTTATTCTTAGCCTCATGTGTACTCTCCTTCCCGTCCTCATGCATAAGGGCCATATCCAACAGAGCCTCAAAAGTCGCATCCATAGGAATGTGTGCTAGTGATAACACTTGGAGGGGTTAGCTCAGCCCCTTGCAAACCTTAGTGCCTTCTTATGCGCGGTATTAACCGGATCAAAGCCAAATCTCGCCAACTCATTAAAGTTATTCCTATACTCCTTAATTGACATATCACCATGTCTCAGACTCAAGAATCCTTCCAATTGCATCCCTTCTTCATCTTGTGATAAAAACTTTTTCTCAATCTTATCCTTGAACTCATCCCATGTCCTCACGGCCTGCTCCGCCTCGCTACTTCCCACCAATACGATGCCTCTACTTTCGGTTGCCAGATGACCAACTGATTCCCTCTCCTGTTGTCAAGCTCTAATAATCCAAATACACGATTGGTCTCTCTAACCCAATTACGAGCATCAAAATACTCTCTGATCCAAGAAATGGCCTATCGCCTATGGTAGAAAATTCCTTATAGAGATGAGAAAAGTTAGCCGCTGGATTCGGTGAAACTTCCACAGCTACAGCTAGAGGTTGAACACTTCCTTACACTTTGGCAGGCGTCGTAGCTTCAACATATCTATGAAACCATGCCAGGATAGGAACACCCTCTGGAAATTTGGGATCCTAAGACATGCTGAAAAATAAAAGAGACAAGGATTCAAAAAAGGAATCAAAGGAATATTGTAGTTGAATTGAGGTGATATTTCTTTTCAAAAACAAGTTTTACTTGGAAATGCTTTACTTTTGAAAACACTTTTTCAAAAACTTTTCTTTGATCTTGTAACCTTAGGCTCTGATACAAAATGAAATACCCCACACCCCTTAACGTCAATCATAGAAGGATGCTCTAAGGTTTATGAAGCTTTTAGGTATAAAGTAACAACACAGAGACTAAAATTCACAAGATAGGAATATAAAACACAGCGGAAATTTTAAAACAACATTTAACCAAGCAAGTCAAATAACCATTTCTTATTACGTTTCCAAAGTACCTAATATTCATCAACATAAAATCAAATATATTATCTCATGGAAAACCATAATATCAGAGTACATATGTAAAACCATCCCTCTCAACGTCAACACAACAATCAGAAAATGAGAAATGAACCAATACATGAGTCTAAAATGAGTCTGAATCCAAGCTGAATTGAACAATCAAGAATCACTCCTGAGACCCTCCACCATGAGAACTTAGGGGGAAGGAAGAGAGAAGGAGAAAACAAACCAGGTCAGAGACACGCCTGGTGAGTTCTAGTAATTTCAAGCATGGGCATAAATTAAGGAATCATTAGACAGATGAACAGTTCTAAGGACATAAAGCTATAAAGACAGTAAAAAAAATTAAGCACGAATAAAGATTGGCTTCTCATTTATATCCAAGATTGTTGCACCAACTTACCAAAGATATAATAATTAGGCTTTACTAATTTCTACTCGTCGATCGGCTCCTATAACCGCAATGTGATAACCTATACCAGTTATGGAACTCGAGGTTATCAAGCCCGAGCCCATCAACTAAAAGGACGTATACGTTAATTATAGGCGTTACAACTGCTTATTTTCCCCAATCGGCATGATGCATACTCATCGTGTTAGGGATCGCGGAATGGATCGTTAAGGCAAAACAAAACGTAGAGGGGCGTGAATAGTGTTTTTGAGAATTTAATCAAAATCTAAAACTTATGTGAACTACTATATGAATCAAACACCACAAATACAATCACAGACACACAAATAAACAGAAATAAGAATGCAGAAAAGGAAAGAACACACCGGATTTTATACTGGCTCAGAATTGCTCCTACATCCAATCCCACGCAACGCTGGATTGCGCAGAGTTTTATTATCTATCATTATCCAGTTACAATCCTCCTTGAGTTCATGGCTACAAGGGATACCACCGTTTCCACCCACACACTTGATCAAGTATACCTTCCTTGATTTCACGGCTACAAGGGATTCCACTGATTAACTGTCCTTATTTCACACTACAAGGGATACCACTGATTCCTTTACACAACCCAAAAAATTACAAATAGCTCTATAACTCTTCAATAGCACTTGATTCAGAGAGTAATGATTAGAGAGTGTAGAGAGAAGAAGAATAGTGAAAACAGAATTGAATTTGGCAAAGTATAGTTGTAGAAATCATAAAAATGATAAGAAATAATGGTGTAATGGAAGAGAGTGAAAGTGGAGAAGTAGTGATTAAAAATTCGAAGTCAAGCCCTTTTTACAGCGTGTGAAAGGTTGCAATGCTTCAGAACCGTCACAATTAGTGAAAAGGCACTTCCTTTCAAAATTGAAAAAATGATGGTTATATGTCGACATAGTGTTTTTCTTATGTCGACAAACACCTAGTGTAAAATTAATTTTTGAGCAATTTTCAAATGTTTGATATAAATATAATTCTAAAAATTCTTGAACTAAAAATAGTGTTATAAATTAATATTACAAAGTAGGAAATCATATGAAAACATAAATACAAACTACATAAACATGTTTATAAAATTATAAAGTTTAAAACTATATAAAATATAAATATTTAAAACTTATAATCCTTGAGTTGGAAAACAAAAGTAAAGCAAGAAAGAAAAATAGAAAAGGAAGAAAATAAAATAGGGGAGATTGAAGATAGAATTTGGAAATAGAATTTGAAAAACAGAATTTGAATTTGAACCTGGAGTGCTATTTAAAGTCGTACATAATCTAGACTATATAACTATATTAGTCTTAAACTCTTGAAATATTGAATACTCATGAGTCTTGAAATATCTTTGAATTATGAATCTCTAATATCTTTAAACTGTATACTCTTCAGTGATATTTCCTATATATAAATCCTGCATATTTTATATATATTCTATACAAAAGTGTTAGTACATATTTTATAATCATTTAATATTGAAATAAGGTTGTTTTCATCAAAACTCCATTCTCCAACAATCCTCCCCTTTTGATGATGACAACCTTAGTTTATAAAATATCATACCTGTATATACCTGTTGATGATAACCCTTCAAATACTCCCTCTATCCATATGAATCCTATAAACTATGTCTATATTTTATAATTTCTCTCCCTTTGCCATTATCAAAAAGAAATTTAAAATTACTCCCCCTAAATCCTATAACTATCTAAATAAAATCTATAAGATAATAAGTAACTAATGACATTACCCCTTAATCCAAAACCAATTCAAAGTAGAACACTCCTCTTAAGTAAAATAATCATTTAATAACATATACTCCTCCTTAATCTTTTATCCTTATTATTTTATGTTTATAAAGTCATAACTAATCATAACACTTTTCTTACAAACATAAACAATTTTTGCATTAAATTTGAGTTGTAAAAATTATGATACACGAATATATACAAACACGATTTATCGTAAGAACGCAAGGAAACGAAAACCAAAGAAAAGCTTAAGTTCTAATTATTCTTGATAATGGGAGATTTGTGAATTGTGCCATTTTGTTAATGGAGACAAAATTCTCCATTCCTTTTAATCACATTCCCATTTTGGTTGAATAAGACCTCTCCTACACATACAACCTTATCGTCTTCTTCCGTATTGGTTGGTTGAGTCTCTTGATGTTCTTCCTCCTCCATCATTTCTTCTTCCTCTTATGGTTCTTCCTATTGTTCTTCCTCCGGTTCTTCTTCCTCTTCCATGGCTTGATTATCATCGTCGATGATAATCAAATTAGCCTGATTAACCATTATGAATTTAAGGAGACTCCTTACTACTTTCCCTTGCCTGTTTTGCTCTAAACTCATCCTAATCTGTAGTACTTGTATTTCAACCATCATTTGCAAAACATGCTCCATCTTTTCTTTGATTTCGATAACCCGAGATAGCGTAGATCGTTGAAAAGGACCCTCGTATTGTCCAGCGTGCGAATCGTAGTTGATTTGGGTGTTTAGATTAGTGAAGGCCATTGTATATTTTAATTTAGAGTTTTTACAGAGAAGAGAAATGAAATTGAAGAAAAAAAGTCGAAGTAAAGGATTTAAATAATTAATATAATTAACTTTTGGTGGGAATTAAATTTTGAAATTTTGCAGTTATATGTCGACATATTAAAAAGTGTATGTCGACATACTTTAGTTTTAAAATTTATTTTTCTAATTTTTTATGTTATCTTTTATATAATATAGTATATCTAATTATTCTAACTCACTTAATGAACATATGCCTAATTCTCTTCCAAATTAGTAAATGCTGCTTCGTTTAGTGGTTTTGTTAATATATGTGCTATTTGTTTGTCCGTTTCTATAAATTCAAGTGAAATCTTTTCTTTACTTACGTTATCTCTTAGAAAATGATGTCTTACATCGATATGTTTAGTTCTCGAATGATGAGTAGGGTTTTTAGAAATATTTATAACACTTGTATTATCGCAATATATATGAGATTTATTTATATTTAATCCAAAATAATTTAAATTTTGTTGCATAATATTACTTGTGAACAAGCCAAAGCAGCAGAGATATATTCTGCTTTAGTTGTTGACAAAGATACAGTTTTTTCCTTTTTAGCGAACCACGAGACTAGTGAATGTCCTAAGAAGTGACATGTTCCACTAGTACTTTTATGATCGGATTAACATTCTGCATAGTCAACGTCACAGTAGCAAACTAATTCGAATGAATTATCCTTAGGGTAAAGTAATCCAAAATCTGATGTATGCTTTAGATAACTTAGAATACGTTTTACGGCTTTTAATTGTGTTTCCTTAGGTTGCGATCGATATCTTGCACAAAGACATACACTATGCATTATATCTGGTCTACTAACGGTTATATATAATAATGATCCTATCATTCCTCTATATAGTTTTGGTCAACGTCTTTTGATATATCATCTTTACTTAAAGCTATATTAGTTGCGATAGGTGTTGATCTCCCATTCGTTGTCGTTAGATTATGTAATGTCCCGCATTTTTACGGTATAATTAATTGTTTAAATAGTGATTTAGAGAATTAAATGGTTGTTCAATTAATTATATGGAATATTTAATTAATATAAATAATAGAATAATATATTTAATTCTGAAATAATTGGATTTAAGTTGAA
This sequence comes from Allium sativum, assembly GCA_030737875.1. Taxonomy (NCBI): domain Eukaryota; kingdom Viridiplantae; phylum Streptophyta; class Magnoliopsida; order Asparagales; family Amaryllidaceae; genus Allium; species Allium sativum. Next base: position 557,251,336 of record CM060919.1, on the reverse strand, counting down.
TTGACAATATTTTGTGAATTGGATTATTTATAAGATAAAATTCAGTTTAGAATTGAATTATATTAATGAATTTATTTTTAAATGTCAGTTGAACGTATAATTTATATTCTAATTATAATCGAGCTCGAAATGGCGTGGCAGTTCGTAATTTGGCGATTCGAACTTTAAACGAATATATAGAATCGGTTTTAAGCCGGATTTCTGTGAAATAAGAAACGTTCGGAGCTGGTAAAGTATATTTAGAGAAAAATTGAGATTTCCTCGTGTAGATTGTGAGTTGTGTCCAAATCAAAATTTTGAAAATTCGCTATGGAATTCCTTTGTAATTTATAATGATTTATTTATATTATAAATGGATTTTCAATATAAATTGAATACTGATTTAATCTGAATTTAAAATGTCGAGTTATAAATTCAGATAGGAATATATTGGAGCTGTATTATATTCTATATGAATATATATGATAATATTAATTTATAAATATTTAATTTAATTATTTTTAAATATATTAACATTTAAATGGGTTTATTTAGAGCTTTAAAAATAGCCAGTTTTGCAAACAAGCACCGTTTTCGACGAAACTAATTATGTTGGATCCAAAATATTAAATTATTGTTAAATTTCAATTTCCATGATTTTTGGAGTCAGTATGTGGCCATACGGGATTTTAATGTGAAAAACTATCGATATTTTGACTTTAAAAATACGTTGTGTGAGCAAACCAAGTCGGAATTCAACGAAACAAGTTTCGTTGGGTCCGTAATGTTGAACCATAGCTACATGTCCATTTTCCTCAAATTTGGATGTTATATGTGACAATAGGAATTTTTAAAAGATAAATGGGATAATGATTGGTTATAAATGAATTAAAAATTTGATTATAAAAATATTATAATTTACCTATAAATACTCCTTAAGTTTTTCTAACCTAGGAAAATTGATTCACGGGTCAATGTAAAATCCGCCGTCTTCATATTCTTCCTTCCAGTAAAAGTTTCCATCTTCAAAAATCAAACAATCCAAATAAAAATCTATAAATCATTGTGTGTATATATATATATATATATATATATATATATATGGAACCCTGACGAGAATCTCTACACTCTCGTATGATTTTTACAGTGTTCGATGTCAACTTCGTATGCTGCGTTTTATACAGCAGCGCTCTAGGGTTACCACTGGTGGTCGATTTAGGGCGAGTTAGTTGGTTTCGATTTCAGTTTTGAGTTCATGATGGAAAGCTGCACTCGCGTGCAAATTTGGGTATGGATCGATGCTAATTATTGTTGCAAGTAGTACTGAGCAGTGCGATTCTAACATGGAATCGCGATGGGTAAAGGAGTAGTCGAACAGTGCATTGCTGGTATAACGAGAAGGAGGGTGCATAGTGGAAGCGGAAGATGAGGCCGGTCTGTTGTTTCGTGAAGTGGAAAGGGAGGCTGCGGTGGAGTTTAAAGATGATGAAATGGCCGAAATTTCCTGTTGTCTGTAGAACGATGGGGGTTTCCGTTTTAATTTGTATCGCGTTGAACACTGTACTGGCAGTGTGGAAGCAGAGGTCGCGATCTTTTGAGGGGATGCACGAGCATCATGAAATGGGTACGGAAAGTAGGAGCGATGGAGGAGGAAAATTTTAGTGATTTTTAATGAATTAAAAGAGATGAGGGAGGGCAGTTCAATTTGGATTTTTTATGAAGAAACGAGGGAGTAAAGTGGCATGGAGTATTCGGTGATAATGAAAAAGAAGAGCAGGCATGTTCAAACTGTTGGGTGGAGAATGTAGGGATTTCAATTGGGTGGAAGGATGGTGAAATCAAGTTGGAATTTCCTGGAAAATTGTAGGAGCGGCATTTAAATGGAATTTGGGAAATGGAGTTCAAACAAAATACTGGAGCGTTGAATTGCTGAGAAAGAAGGTTGGAGTAGGGTCAAATTTATTTGGACTGGTGTTGAAGGGGTAAGGCCCGGTTGAAATAAATTAAGTTTGTTTTTAATCTAAATAATACTTGAACTTATAAAATGTACAACTTTTGCATACAATATCAGAATTGGAGGAAACCAGATCCGTTGGGATCGTATGGATGGTGGAAACACAATGGAACTAACTGGGAGTGAATTGGAGCTCGTTACAATTTATAGCGAAATAAATTGTCTGTCTGAATCAACCGACAGTTATCATTATTTAACGATGATCGTCCAATGTGAGTAAATCTCACTAACTCTATATAGTTTATATTTTTATAAATATAATCTAGTATTGATAAATGATGATTGATTATTGTGTGATGATTGTTTGGTTGAATTGCTGATTTATTGGTTGAAATTATAGATAACGATATATATATATAAATCGTTAATCAAATATTGATTCTGTTTATCAGAATATTTCATATTGAAATGAAATCGATGTTATTTATATTGTTTAACATTTGTGATGCAGGGAAACAGGTTGGAGGGATCCAACTGGATTCCTCAATATTTATAATACTGTTTGTTTTCATATATTGTGGTATATGATGTGATATAAAACCTTTGATTTATTATGATGACACTGGTCTGGTTAATTGGTATTTTAAATACCATAAGAGATACTGGAATGTAAAAAAAGAATTTTCAAAGTGTATTTTGAAAATGAAATATTTATAGGAAATAAATATGATATTGAAAAGGAATATTTATTTGGAAAATAAATAGAATTATAAAAGGAATATTTATTTGGAAAGTAAATAGAATTATAAAAAGGGAATATTTGTAAAATGGAAAGAATTTTATAAAAGGAAATATTTGGAAAATGAATAGAATTTTATAAAAGGAGAATTTTACATTAGGAAGATTTACACCTGTGCTTCGCACACGGGTATAACATGATATGGATTTAAAGTAGATATTAAATAAAAATCTGTTTTAACATCAATAAATTGGAAAGATAAATTTATAAACGATGTTTATAAATTAAATAAAATATTTATCATTGGATAGGTTGGATATATAAATCTGAATTTATATAGAGGAGTGAAAATCGGTTTTAACACCGATGTTTTTAATGGAATTTGAACTTAGCATTTTTAAAGGGAATTAAATGAGATTTTAGTGTTAGAAGTATAAAATAAGTTTTTATATGAAATTTCTATAAATAGAAGTATGAAAAGAAATTAGATTTAGGATATTGTTTTTAAAATATGAAATCAAACTGTTTGATTATATGTAGACATGTTATTCACATTCTATGTGAAAAATTAGATTAAAGTAAATATTTTGCAAATAAAATATTATAATGGAATTTGGGGTTTTGAATTAGGAATTTAAATGGAATTACTGAAATTAGAAACTGACTGGAAATTAGTTGAGTTGAATGGCTTTCTGGGTATCGATATGATGTTGGTTTCGGCCTTCGGGGTTTACACTTGGGAAGTTGTTCTCTTACTAGTTTACGTTAGAGACTGATAGAGGTGGGAAGATATTGATGCATGAACCAGAAATGGAAACGTTTTCCAAAGTTAATAACGTATATTTTCTAATTTTAGAAAATAAGGAATTAATGAATATATGGAAATGATAAATGGGAAATTGGGAAATGAAATTATGATTGATCGGTAACATTTCCGTTTGGAAATGTGACCGTTGTTTGTACACATGTTTTCCTTTGATAGTTAAATCACCGACTATCAAAGATTTTGACCATTTCCGTTGTCAATACGGAGAGACCGGGATCAAATATATCATCTGGAAACCATTCTGTATGGCATTAGCGTTGTGAATCAAATATGATGAAGATAATTGAAGACGGAATTATGCAAGGGCTGTTCAGTAAATCCTAGCTAGAAATTGCCTAAGATGGATTTAAATAATAGTACCTTCGGTCTGTCCAGTCCCAGGACGACCTGTATGAAAGAATGTCTGACCGAGTACATTTAATAGATCGCGTAAGTTGATCTCTTCAAACGTATTTACGTTTGGTGGCGGAGGAATTCGTTTCTCTTAGCTGTATAACCGTGTATTTTTTGGGAAATAAATTTGTGATTTGGTAGGTATGATGATGTGACATTCAAAGAAAATAAAGGTGTGATCTGTACGTTATGACCTCTAGCCTCACAACCAGGATATGGTATAAAATCGGGTAGGTCGCATGACTAAGTAGTTAGCTGCCAATTAGGGTGTATGTAACAACCCGAAAATCTGGGCCAGTTTAAATTTTTTATTTTGGCAATTTTAGCGAATTTTGATTATTTAAAATGAATTATTTTAAATAATATCGACGAGAAAATTTATTTTGAATATAATTCGACGTATATATTATATGCGTCGTCGTTAGAATATAAATATTTATATATAATTAGAAAAGGAATTGAAAATGGCGCGGTAGTTCGATAATTCGATTTCAAACTTCAATTGAATGTACCGGGTGCAAAACAATCCGGATTTTAGTGAAACCAAAAATAATGGGATCTAATTGATAATATCTTTCCAATGAATCCGAAAAATCAAGATTTCATAACGGGAATCAAAAGATATGTCCAGTTGAAAATTCTGAATAGTCGCTATGGAATTCAGGCCCTTAAAAATGGACATTTTGCAAACGACCTCGGATTTCGACGAAACCAGTTTTGTTGTGTCCGTGATGTTAAGTTATTGATAGGTTTCAAATTTCATAATTTTTCGAATCAATATGTGAGTATGGCAAAGGAAAACGCGTTTGACCAGTTTCAGTGGATTTTAATCGACTGGAAATTGGCCATTTTTCCAATGGTCTCAGAATTCAACGAAACTAGTTTTGTTAGGACCGAATCATCAATACGAAGCTAGAAAATATTTTTCAGGAATTTTTCTAGTTAGTATGTGACCCCGGTAAAATGTATTGCGCGTTCAAATTCAATATATAGAGTTATATGTTGATTTTAACGGAAACTGATTGTAATAGTCGAATCGGCCTACGATGCATATCCCATTGTGTTCGGAATGGGGGTAATACGCTATGGGCGACAGGCGGTGGGCCTCGTTACGAGGTCGTATGTAAAAGTCCACTATTAGCAAAATAAAATAATAATAATAATAAAAAAATATATACCTTCCTCCTTTATACTTCTGGCCCCCCTTATTTTCGAAATCGATTCAGCTAATGATGAAAAAAAAAAAACCCAATCGAACGAACGCCCGTCGCCCCAGTTCATCGCGCCGCCACGCCTCGTGGGACCCTCCCCGACGATCGCCCCCGCCTCATCCTCTTCCTCCACTTCCTCTCCGCCCTCCCAGTCCCCCCTTCTCGTCGAATCCGCACCCAAATCGAACCCCCTCTTCTTCACCCCTCGCGCGAGGCCACCCCCACCTGAAACCGCCAACCGCACCATCCTCCGACCTCCGAGCGCCCTCCTCGCGTCAGACCCCCCCTCCTTGCCAGGAGAGACGCGGTACCCCCCCTTCCTCCGACAAACAATGTAAGTTTTTCTGAATTTATATACCTTTAAAATCTGATTTTTATTGTAAATAAACTCTGATTTTCATTTATATAAGTTATTATTATTTTTATAGAAAAGATTTTAGTAAAAATATGATCTTTGTTTTAGGAATACGATATTTATATATGAATAAAGTATAAAAGGTTATATTTTTAAATTAGTATAGTTTAGATTTTTAAATTAATAAAGACAAGGATTTTTATCTATATAAAAGGTCGGATTTTTCTCTATATGAAGTTGATATAAAAATTCGATTTTTAAATAAGTGATAGCACCATAAAAATTCGATTTTTCTATATTGAATAGCGTAGTAAAAATACGATTTTTCTATATTGAAAAGTGGAGTAAAAATATGATTTCTACTATGAAGTTGAAGTGATGAAAATTCTATTTTTTTACAAATAATGAAGTGGCGAAATAAAAATACGATTTTTATATATTGAACTTCGAAGTAAAAATTCGATTTTTATATATTGAACTTCGAAGTAAAAATTCGATTTTTATATATTGAATAGCGAAGTAAAAAATCGATTTTTATATATGTAGTGGCTACGGGCGACGAAGCTGACGAAGAGGCGATAACGAGGAAGATTTATATCAAAGAAGAGTCAAGATGGTTGAATAGCTATAAGTGAGAATTTCTCACCTTTCAATTTCTTTTTCTAGTTATATATATATACTAGGATGCAGACGGTGTTTAGTAGCACCCGACACAATCGTCCACAGACCATGGACTTGTTTGTTTGGTTGCAAATTAGTTAGATTATTTGATTGAAATTGAATTGTTTGGTGAAATGGATTGATACGATTGATGTGTGAATGGCGTGGGCCTTCACTAGACCGGGGATAAGGCTAGGCCTTGTCCCGTTTCTAGTATCGTGCCGTTATGCCGCCGAAATTTTCTAAAATATGTTAGAAAAATAAAAATATCATTTTTATTGTGTAAATGAACTGAATAGAAATTCATGTGTTGAAATAAAATATTTTATCGTTAAAAATATAATTTTTAACGTGAAAGTGAATAAATAGATATTTATAGACAAATCGACCTATTTGTTTATATGCACTGATTTGACTGATATTGATTGGGTCGATAAATTTTACACATCGCCCAACTGCACAGATAAAATATTTGTTTGATTGTTTGAAACCCCACACGGGTGTTGGGATGAAATTTGAAGTTCACTCATCCTGATTGATTAAATATGTCGATCGATTGATTGACAGGCTGTTATAAGCGTTAGATATCTATATTTGATGCTTATACAGTGTAGTGCACTTTGGTTGATGGTTGATTATTTTTCAATGCTATTATACATGTGTTGTATGAAAATCCATATAATTAACTTTATATGGTAATTGATTGGGCCTCATTCCAGTTTTAAAATAGAAATATTTGAAATAGAAATATTCGAAATGGAATATTTGGAAATATCAATATATGAAGCCGTGTTGATTAGATTGACGCCATTTTGACGTGAACGATATTTATATCGATTTTATTCATTTTAAAATGAATATTAAAAAGTAATTTTGAAATGGAAGATTTCGAAATGAATTGAATTGAAAACGATTTCGAAATGAATTGAATTGAAAACGATTTCGAAATGAATTGAATTGAAAACGATTTCAAAATGAATTGAATTGAAAACGATTTCGAAATGAATTGAATTGAAAACGATTTCGAATTGAAAGTGAATTGAAATGAATTCAAATTGAATTGAAATTTGAATTGAATAGAAATGAATTTTAAAACGAATTTATAAAGAAGAATTCAATTTTGGTTTGAATTGAAATGGAAGTATAAATTGCTTTTGAAACGAATTTTAAAACTATTTATATAATTCGTTTTGAATTGAAATCGACGAAATATATATTATATATATAATATATATAATATAATGGCCTGAATAGAACGCGCCGCGCCGCGGCAGTTCGTGAATTTCGACCATTTATTTCAAACGGACATTACGGGAGATCCGACCGTCGGATTCTCCTAAAACCAGAACCGTTAGGTTCGTATCGAAGAGAGATTTCTAACGAATATTAGAAATTTGAAATCTAACGGTTGGATTTGGAATTATGTCCAAATCAAATTAGAAAAAGGTCGCTGTAAGTGCAGTTCGATGGCCATTGATGGAAATCGACTGTACGGGCCTTGATAAAATTATTAAAAATAGTAATAATTTGTGTAAAATCATAAGAAATGATTTGTGAAGATTTGGGATGAAAAACTCCATATTTGAAAAGATAAAAATAGATTTTTATCGAAATGAACTAGTTTTGAACTAGAATTATAATTCTATTTTTTTTAAATAAATAAATTGAATTTGAAAGGGGTTTTAAAAATAACCAGAATTTCCAATGATTGCATTGGAGTGGATTTGAATCGAAATTGTCTTCGGAATATTTCGATGTTGGAATTCGTGATTATACAGGTGTTGTTATGGAAATTTGAAAGATATATGTTTATATCGTTATTTCCAATACGACATTTGTCAGTCGTAGAATTTGATATTGAATATAAGCCGATATATTTTCTATTCAGTGCCTTGTATTGAATATCGAATGTGATTTGGGTTTGTCGTGAATGGTGTCTTCACTAACACTGTTCTTGAACCCAGTTGAGAAAAGATTAAATCTTTTTATTTAGATTTAATGAAGTGTACCAATTAAATGATATTTAATTGGAATTGAATTGGTATTGATTTTTGGGTTTATCGTGAACAGTGTTTTAAATAACACTTGTTCCTTAACCCGATAATTAATGGAATGTGATTTTGGGTTTATCGTGAACCGTGTTTGAAATGACACTGATTCTTTAACCCAGTTAAAGATTAAAACTAAGGGGAGTTTTAATGAATCTTTAATTAGATTGAAAAGATCGAAAATGGAGTACCACCAGTTTTGCTCCAGGCGATAGTTAAATCTTTAATTAGATTTGAACGTGAAATGGTAATTGAATTTACCGATAACACCGTGGTGTTAGATATGAAGTATAACCAGTTTTACTTCATGGGATGAATAGGTTGGGATTGGGAAATAAAATAAATGATTACTTCGGTGTGGTTCGCTAATCCCGACTAGTTTGAATTGATATTCAAAGGAGATTAAAGAATAAATTTAAAGAATTTATCTTGGATAAAATTAATGGGAAGTTTTCCCAAAGTATAGGAATATTTGAATAAAAGAATATTCTGAATTGGAATGAGGCGTATGTTGTGTTTGTGTAACACTTTTATAATGTATACGCGAGTTATTCAGAAAGACCGGGTTTATCCCATTCTGAATAACTGATTCGATGTGGTGTCGAAGATGAAGACGGTGGTCGAAGACCGGAAGTCTTCACGTCGTTTGGGTGATTACTGATAATCTTGATTGGGCTGTACACCCAAGAAGATGGAAACAGTTGGTGATCGTCCAGACGTACTTGGAGATCGATGGATATGCGGGGTACTAGGTGCCTCCGGTTTCGTTCAGACCCAGAACGGACTTGTAAATGGACTGTGTGTCTGACATTGGATTTTAGTCCGTGTGATTGATCTCTATTAAATATATATCTGTTTGGCGGCGGAGAATTTATTCTCTTGCTTAACGCCCTTCTCTGAGACGTACGAGCTCAGGGGTTATATATTGATGGATATCAAACGCATGGAGTGAATTGCCTGTGTGGCATGCCTAAGTGGCAATTGATCGAGGCTTCTGTTGAAAAGCAAAGTCTTGTGGTGATGATCAAAGCACGGCCTTTGTGGCGTAGCTTTGTGTAACGTTTACTTCGTGAGTTTCGCACCCCGGTTGTGAACCAAAAACGGGAGAGGACCTCAGGGAGGGCATGCGTTTCTTTCTAGCTAGGGTGGTGTCAGTGACCTACCAGCCCTGACATTTATATACTTTTCACCTGTGTGGTTGTTGCTGTTGCGAGGCGCCTCGGTTTAATCGGACGATCCGGGTCCGATGGAGTCATTCGTTGGCTCATTTACGCCCCAAAGGGCGGGGAAGCGTAGTGTTCAGGCATTTTAATCCACATCGGTGGACCGGCCCTGTCGCTCCAAGGGTCACTCGATCTCTGATCCTGTGGCTCGGGCTAGAGAGTCACGAATCGGTAGAGGACGATCCCTAGCCTCGGTTCATAGATGGAAATCCAATTTCCAAATACGTGACATTTGCGGTTTTATTTGTAAACCTATATATGGCGACATAGTGGCATGGGACGCTCATGCCGCCTATGATTGATACTTATGATTTGAAGTTGTTTTATACACTATGCACTTATTATAGTATCAAATGATTTGTTTTAAAAACGTATCAAGCATTCTTTGGCTGTTATAAGGGAAAAACCCTATCCCCCGGCTTGCGTTGCATTGTGTGATAGGACCTGGGTCTTATAACAGCTTCATTTTTCTTTATTTAGCATTGCGCTGTTTGTTTTATGCACTGGTATTCTTGGGAGGAAACCCGTTCCGTGTTATACGGCGTGGTCCCTTGATTTACCTAACTTTGAAAATAAAGATTAATAACTGTTTTAGTTCTCACACCAGTCACATGACTGACCTGGAGTTTATTGTTTTAACCTAAACTCTGGGTGCCCCTATTTTGACACGGGCAGCTAGTAGTTTTGGTTTTGCAGATTTATATTCACAGGATCCTGGTTTACAGCTGGAACGATATCCGGAAAGCTTTGTATCCGTATATCTCCTTCTAGTCGTGTATTGTATTATTTTCCGCTGCTATATACTTAAATGTAATTTAAATCTCTGATATTTCTGTGTAATATTTATTTGTTTATACTCTGTATATTCTTGTAATCTGATGCATTGTTGTAATAAGCAATGAAATGTTCTTCCGTATGTGTTCTGATTTGTCGTGCTCTCAAAACAATTCGTTCTTTCTCTTTCTCTTCGGAGACCGGGGAAGTTCGGGTCGTTTCAGTGTATTATCACATGAGCTAGAGAAATTCCATTTTACTTCTATAACCTATTTCGATGCTTTCCCTTTCAGGAAATGGTTGTTGATCCCAACCGTTGGTGATAATACATTCGGTACACTCAAGAGAGATGAGTGACCGGTCATGTTTAGCCTGGGTTACAAGATGTTCTTGTTGATCCCGGTGTATTCTGCTCTAGAGATACACTGTTGGAAGGTGGTCCCATACCTTGCCAGTTGGAATTCATTACCAAATAAGCACCCACGGTTTTTGATTATATATTAAGTATGTGGAACGTGAGATGAAAGCATTCTGCTAATGATTATTTAGTTATGGTTGATAGACATTATTATAATATCAAAAGAGTTTTGATATAAAGTTTATCGTTTCTTTCAAAAGGATTTTGAAAGTTAAATCAAATGTTTTGGATTCTCATAAGGGGGAAAACCCATTCCGTGTTATTCGGCGTGGTCTTATGAGATATCGTTTATTTTCTCAAACTATTTTAAATTGTTTACTCACACCAGTCCCATGACTGACCCAGAGTTTATTTTGTTATGTTTTTCCCTAAACTGTTAGGTGCCCAATTTTGTATGGGCAGTCAAGTAGTCGGGATTTTACAGATATACTGAAAGCTTAGAGCAGGAGGATTCAGGATTATATAGCAATTGTTTATTCCCGTTGTGTTGTAAGTGCTGTACTTTGATAATGATATGTATATTCAAGTACAGATTTTGTTTCAAAGTATGTTATATAATATATTTATTCGTTCCGCTGTGAGATTCGTGTTACTCTGAAGTGTTGAGATGTTCTTCTCCTTCTTCTATTCTAGTTTTCTATCTTATCTATTCTCACCCTTTAACTTCTTTTATTAACTATCCGGTATTTTCGATGCTTGAATAGTCGACATTGGGTTTATGTCGATTACCAAGGTCTCAAATCCTCCGGGCCATTACAGTTGGTATCAGAGCTGAAGGTTAAGTAATTACCTTGGTCTGTGGCATAACTCAGTAGAGATGGGGTTAGTAATGCCCTAGATTGAGTTGAGTGTATATATACGAGAGAGCGTATGTGTAGATTGTATAAATATTGTGTAACAACCCGGAAAATCAGAAGCAATTTAAAATTTTTAATTTGGCTATTTTAGTGGATTTTGGATATTTAAAATAAATTATTTTAAATAATAACGACCAAGAGTCTATTTGAATCGAGGTTGGAAAATAAATATGTTTATTTTAATTATAAAATAAGGCCTGAAATGGCGCGGTAGTTTGAAAATTTGAATTCGAACTTTGACTGACTGTACCGGGTGCAAAATAAAACGGATTTTAGTGAAACCAAAAATATTTAAATCTGTTTATGAATATCTTTCTAAAGAATATAAAAAAAATCAAAATTTCATAGCGGGAATCAAAAGTTATGGCCAAATGAATTTTCAGAACGATCGCTATGGAGTTTATATAGCCCTTGAAAATAGACATTTTTCAAACGACCTCCGTTTTCGACGAAACCACTTTTGTTGGATCCGGGATGTCAAATTATTTCTAGGTTTCAAATTCCATAATTTTTGGAGTTAATATGTGAGCATGGCAAAGGAAAATGTGTTTGGTTGATTTTAGTCAATTTGGATCGACTAGAATATGGCCATTTTTCAAACGGTCTCCAAATTCGACGAAACTAGTTTTGTTGGGACCGTATCGTCAAAACATAGCTAGATTTATTTTTCTGGAATTTCTGGGATCAGCATGTGGCCCCGGCAAATTGAAATGTACGTTCAAATCAAATATTTAATGTTTTATATTTTAATTTGAAGAATAACCGACTAAAACAATCGAATGGGCCTACGAAACATATCCCATTGTGTTTGGAATGGGGGTATTTAGCTAGGGGCGACAGTCGTTGGGTTTTAATTGGAGTTCGTATGGATAAAAGGGTATTTTCTGAATTAAATAAATTAAAAATAAATTAAAAATACATGGACCAATCCTCTTTCTTCTCCCACTTCTGCGTTGACCAAATCAAATTCGATAACCTCCAGAATGAGTGGCAGTATTGCTTCAAATCTTACCTCCCTCGTTACTCTTGATTCTCTCAGCAAAATCAAGTGATCCAAAGGGGAATTTTAAAGAGATTTTTACGATCTACAAATCTAGACAAGTTTGGAGTTCAACCGTCGAGTATTGAGCTCGAATCACCTCCATGAACGTCGGGCGTTTGGACCGCCGCCGTGACCTCTGGGGACCACCGATCCAGGCCCCACCACCGACGCCGTGAAACCCCTTCCTAGCTCTAGGCCGTTGCACCGCTCAATCGTCCAACCCCTACATCGTTTGCAAGAAAATTCTAACCCTAGTTTTGAACACCAAAGGAAAACAATCGGCTGTTAATCTAAAGGCATATTTAAATGGTTTTAAACATTTAAAAGCGTTGCAAAATGGATTTAACTTATAAAAATCATATCTTTTTGCTATGTTATCGGAATCCAGTGAAATAAGAGATACCAGGACCGTGAGGACGTCTCCTACATTCTAGAAGAGACCGGGGGATTTTTAGAGCTTGCTACAATTTTTGGCAAAGCGAAAAGAAATGTGAGATTTCTGAATTATAAACGAAATGGAATGACGATGTATAAATTATATAATCGATGTATGAGTTATATAAGCATTGTACACCTCATGTATAAGCGTTGTATTAGTTGTATGTGCGATATAAGTTATATGTACGTTGTAAAAATCATATATGCATTGAATGGAATTGAAACGGTATTGAAATGAAATTGGAATATATTTATATACGTATATCTATATATATATACACTACTCCCCTCGTCCACAGACCATGGACGATATATATATTGGTTGTGATTGTTTGGATTTGGTTGATGTGAAGTTTGGTTGATAAATACGAATGGTTAAAATGATTGATTGTGGTGGAAATCCCAATAGGATTAGTTTATGGGAAAATTCATTTGCGTACGAACTAGATATTGAAATACCCACTGTCAAAAGCTGCAAGGCTTTAAGGTAGAGCTAGGAGCCGTACTCGGGACGGTGCCGGTTTTAACTACCCTGTCGTTATGTTGCCGAAATTTTCTGAAATATTCCTGTGTTTGATTTATATTCATGTATTGAAATATATTCATATGTTGGAAAATATTCATTTTTGGAATAAATTGGTTTGAACGATAAAAATAACATTTTTATCTAATGTATGAAATAAAAATGGTTTGAATGATAAAAATAACATTTTTATCGAATGTATGAAATAAAATAGTTTGAGCGATAAAAATAACATTTTTATTGTATGTACAAAGTATATAAAATAATCGTGTTTGAAATAAATTGTTTTGACAATAAAAATCGCATTTTTATAATATATATGAATCGCTAAAGATATTCATTTTTGAAATAAATTGCTTTAACAATAAAAATCACATTTTTATCATCTATATGAAGTATATAAAATAATCGTGTTTGAAATAAATTATTTTGGCAATAAAAATCACATTTTTACTATACATATGAATTGTTAAAAATAGTCATGTTTTGAAATAAATATTTGTTGGATAAAAATATCATTTTTATCACCTATATGAGTTGAAATGGTTTTTGAAATCAAAGAATGGATTATATTTATATATATATATATAAATATAATTAAAATAAATCGAATAACGAAGCTGCAGTTCGTATTTTGAAACCGTGATTTCAAATGATTGTACCAGGAGATCCGACCGTTGGATTTTCCCGAAACCGAAACCATTGGGTTCGCTTTGGAAATATCTTTCCAACGGCACCAACTTTGCAAAGATCCAATGGTTGGATTGTCTGGAATGTTTAATTCAAATCTAAATGAAAACAGCACCAGAATGGATTATATATATATATATAATTAAAATAAATCGAATAACGACGTTCCAGTTCGTATTTTGAAATCGTAACTCTAAACGATTGTACCGGGAGATCCGACCGTCGGGTTTTCCCAAAACTGGAATCGTTGGGTCCGCTTTGACAAGATCTTTCCAATGATATAAAATTTATAAAGATCCAACGGTTAGATTTTCAAATATGTGTAAATCAAATCTGGAGAAAAACAGCGCCATGGTCGCGTTATGGCCTGAAGCGTCGTTTAAATAAATTGGCTATATTTAAATAAATAAAAATAGAGATAAATTGTGATAAAATATTATAAACGATATGGAATTGAAATAAATTGAATTTACCCAGTTTATTGGATATTTGATGGTTGAATGTGTTTGACGTGAAAATTACATTAATGAACCGAATTATGGATTTCAGATAATTTAACCAATGAAATGAATTGATTTGAAATTCTAAATATACGTGAATTATTTGAAAAGGCCGAGTTAATTCTCATTTCAAATAATTGATCGATGGTTAGAAGTCAAAGATATGAAGACGGTGCAAGACCGATGGTCTTCACATCAAATGGATGACTACTGATGCCTTTGATGGGAGTTGCTGCCCTATAGGAGTTACAGTGGTGGTTGTCCGGACGTACTTGTTGATCATTCAGATGTGCGAGGGCCTCTCTCCTGTATTGGACATACGGGAGAGGAATAAGGTGCCTCATGTTTCGTTCAAACCCATAACGGACTTGTAAATGGATGTGTGTCTGACGTTGTGTATTGACAACGTGGCATGCAGAGATGTTGTGATCAAAGCTTTTATTGAAAAGTAGAGCTTTGTGGTTGATGATCGAAGCAGGGCTTTAAATAGCTAGCTTTGTGTTTAATATTGATTCGCGAGCCTCACACCCCAGTATGGACCAAAAACGGGAGAGGACTACAGGGAGAGCATGCGTTTCCTTCTAGCTAGGAGTGGTGTTTTGGGTTTGACACGCCTGGGCATTTTACTTATGTGGATGATGGATAGCGAGGCACCTCGGTTAGTTCGGTCTCTTCGGAGCCGATGGTCTGGTCGAGATATGACCAGTTTGACGCCCCATAGGGCGGGGAAACGCAGTGTTCAGGCATTTTAATCCACTCTGTGTGGACTGGCCCTGAAGATCCAAGGTGCAGTTGCGGTTGTTCCTGAGACACGGGCTAAAGCGTCTCGAAGCAGTAAGGATGATCCCTTGCTTGGTTCATGACAGAAATCCCATTTCCAAATACGACATCATGCGATTTTGATTGTATACCTATATATGGCAACATGATATATGGTACCTATGTCGTCTACGATTGATACTTATGATTGAAATTGTTTTTGAAACATATAAACACTAGTAATAATATCAAATGTTTTTTTTTTATTTGTATCAAGCATCTTGTGGCTGTTATAACGTAAAACTCTATCATCCGGTTTGCGTTGCATTGTGTGATGGGAACTGAGTCTTATAATGGCTTCATTTTTGTAAAAAGCATTGCGATGTTTAAATGATTTACTTGTTTTAAAGCATTGGCAATCCAATGGAGTAAACCCGTTCCGCATTAGCATAAAATAAGTTAAGTAGTAAATTTCTCATACCAGTCCCATGACTAACTCGTAGTTTGTTTCACTTGCAAACTCGGGTTCCCTATTTTCTACACGGCCAGCTTTGTATTCAGGTTTTAGCAGGCTCTTTCTGGATAGCTAGAGCTGAAGATGGATTCAATCACTTCTTTCTTTTTATGTTGTTCAACTCCTGTTGTACATATTATGTTTTGATTCCGCTGTAGACATTTTATGTAAAGCTGAAACTGTATTTTGTACTAAGTATGATCCTGTATACTGTGTAACTCTGATGATTATGTTTATCCAGTGTATTCTGTTGTACATTATCTGGTGTATTTATATATTTCTGTTCTGCTGTTATCTGTTTATGTGTTATATTCCAAAGATTACCCTTACCACCGTGGAACGGGGTTTGGGGTCGTCACAGCGTGGTATCAAAGCTTTGGTTTAGCTTAGTTCTGGAATATAACATATTAACGAACTCATCAGAAATAGAATCAGATGTATTCTATGACGAATAACTCATTTCAGATAGGATTAGTAATATCCTAGAATGAGTATAACAGAATGAAATACACCCAGTAGGCACATTTACATTAAAGTATATGTCTCTATGCTTTAAAATACCTTTTCTGTTGGCCTAACACTTTGTCTGCTATATGCAAACATTAAAAAATGAGTGGCAGAAGTAGAAGAGGTAGGACAGAACCAGATATTGAAGCTCTATTAATTAAGTTTTGAAATCTGGGTGGAGTACCGTTCTCGGGCAATGAATCCATTATTCAAACACAAGCATGGATGCGTTCTGCCGAGAAAATCTTTGAAGGTTCAAAGCTGAGAGATGATCAGAAAAGATTACTAGCATCTTGGGCACTCAAAGACGAAGCTTTAGTCTGGTGGGATATAGTTATTAAAGATAATCCAGAAGGTAATATTACCTAGGATAGATTCAAAGAAATTTTTAATGAAAAATTTATTCCTCCAGAAGCGACTGAGCGGTTAAGTGATGAATTCTACTATCTGATTCAAGGAGATATGACTATTCCGGAATATCATAAGAAATTCAATGAACTTTCTCGATTTGCTCCGCATCTAATTCAAAATCATAAGATGAAGAATTTGAGGTTTATTAACGGACTACAAAGAAAGTACCAAAGTAAGTTAACGGCACATGTGCAACAATCTTTATCTGAAATGATATACATGGCTTATCAGTATGAAGATCTTGATAAGCAAGGCCTTTTAAGAGATGAAGAGGAATGTAGTTCTAGCAACAAAAGGAATTTTGAAACTGATAGCCCGGAGACAAGTACGCAGCCTGAGACAAGTACGACGTCTGGGGTTAGAAAGAAGCCTAGAGTCAAAAGGAAAAAGGTTAAATTTGAGAAAGGACCAGTAACAACTGCCACCTGCTCTAACTGTAATCGGAAAGGGCATTTGGTGATAAACTGTGGACCCTTGAAGAAACGAATAAAGGATAAATTTAAATCCAAAGGCAAGTTTCAAGACAATAAAAAATGCAATCTTTGCCATTAGGCTGGTCATGTAAAGCAGGATCGTTGGCTTTTAAAGAAACCTGAAATAGAATAAGTCGATGAAGTGGCAGAAACTCCAGCACCCTCAGCTAGTCAGGGAAGGCCAGATGTTTAGAAGGCACGCTTAACGTCAAAAATATTCCAGTTAAAGTACTGTTTGATACAAGTGCGTCGCGAAGCTTTATTGCAAGAAATGCGGTTAAGAAACTGGATTTGAAACTGAAAAAGCTTAAGGCACCCATGACTATCTATAATCCGATTGGGGGTTCCCTCGATCTTAGTTGGATTTGTGGGGTGTCTGTTTCTTTTTCCTGTTATCGGTTCCCTACTATCTCGATCGTCATGAATTTCACAGAATTTGATCTTATTTTGGGATTGGATTAGTTAACCAAATATGAAGCGGAAGTTAACTGTGCAGAAAGAGTTGTTAAAGTTAAAACAAGGCTAAGATATATAACCATTCCATGTGAAGGTCTGAATTCTGATAGAAAAGACTTTTGGTCAGCTCTGGATGTTTCTCCTGCTCAAAAAGAAAATATTCCTGTCGTTACAGAGAATACCGCGGTCGACATAGAAAATATTCCTATTGTTAAGAACTATGCGAATGTGTTCGAAGAAGTTGTTAGCTTACCTTTGCATAGGGAAATCAATTTCAAAATCTCTTTAATTCCAAATGCAAGGCCAGTAGTTCATGCTATTCGAAGAATGGCCTTGAAGAAGAAAGAAGAGTTAGATAATCAGACTCGATAGCTTGTATGGAAGTGTCTGATCAGGCCTAGTTTCTCTGATTGGGGAGCAGCAGTGGTATTTGTCCCAAAGTCAGATGGTACTCTCAGATTATGTGTGGATTATCGTGACTTGAACAAACAGACATTAAAGAATAAATATCCATTGCCACGGATCGATGATTTTCCTCTGAATGGCGCACAAGTATTTTCACGAATGGACCTAGCTACAGGTTTCCATCAGCTTCGTATAGCCGAAGAGTGTGTTCCTTTGACAGCATTCAGAGGTCCAGACTTATTCTACGAGTGGTTAGTAATGTCGTTCGGCTTATGTAACGCTTCAGCTTATTCTGTCGATCTAATGAACAGGGTATTCCAAGAAGTTTTGAATAAATTTGTTCTGGTTTTCATTGATGATACTCTAATATTCTTTAAGTCAGAGAGCGAGCATGAAAAACATTTGGAACAAGTGTTAGAAATTCTCAGAAAGAATGTTTTAAAAGCCAAAATTTCCAAATGTATATTTTGGCAGGAGGAAGTCAAGTTTCTCGGCCATGTTGTATCAAAAGAAGGAATTTTTGTGGATCCCAGTAAGATCACAGCTATTCAAAATTGGAAACAGCCCACTACTCCCACAGAAGTCCGAAGTTTTCTCGGACTAGCTAGTTATTATCGGAAGTTCGTTAAAGATTTTTCGAAGATATCTAGTTCCTTAATGTAGCTTACTAAGAAACATTCAAGTTTAATTAGACTTCAGAATGTGAGATAGCTTTCCAAAAGCTGAAGTTAAGATTGACGACTGCTCCAGTGTTAATAATTATTGATGGCAATCAGGACTTGAAAGTCTGGACTGATGCTTTTAAAGAAGGTCTCGGGGCAGTATTAATGCAAAGAGGCCAAGTAGTCTCTTATGCTAGCCATCAATTGAAGCCACTTGAGAAGAATTATGCAACTCACGATCTTGAACTGTTAGCCATCGTGTTTGCTATGAAAATCTGGAGGCATTATCTATTGGGTGAGAAATTTGAATTATATACTGATCATCAATCACTGAAGTATTTATTCACCCAGAAAGATCTGAATATGAGGCAGCAACGTTGGTTAGAATTTCTCGTGGCATATGATCTTGATATTTTATATACTCCGGGGAAAGCCACTGTCGTGGCTGATGCGCTCAGCAGAAAGAATGTAATCATTTCCAATCTTATAACCACGCCTTTATTGATTGATAACATATCTGCTCTTCAGAAGGATGATCACTTCATTCAGAAGATCAGAGAGAGAATTCAGAAAGGAGAGCCCTTGAGTTTTCAGATTGATAATGATGGGATTCTGAGGTTGAAAGGTCGGATTTGTGTTCCAAACATTCCTGAACTCCGGAGAGAAGTATTGGATGAATGTCACAAAGCCAAGCTTAGTATCCATCCAAGAGTGAGCAAATTGTATAATGATATCAAACACACTTTCTGGTGGAGATCGATGAAACGAGACATTTCTTTATACGTGAGTCGATGTTCTACTTGTCAACAAGTCAAAAGCGATTAACAAAAACTCGCCGGATTGTTGCAACCGTTGGAAATCCCAGGTTGGAATTAGGAACAGATTTCTATGGATTTCATAGATGGTTTGCCCAGGACCCAAAAAGGAAATGACAGTATTTGGGTGATCGTAGATCGTTTCACGAAGACCGCCCATTTTATACCTATCAGATCGAATAGAACTGCTCAGAGTCTGGCGCAGATTTATTTTAAAGAAATTGTTAAACTCCATGGAGTTCCTATAAGCATCGCTAGTGATCATGACCCGATTTTTGCTAGTAAATTCTAGGAAGAATTCCAAGCAGAATTGGGAACGAAACTGAATTTGAGCACCGCTTGTCATCCTCAAACAAATGGTCAAACTGAGAGGGTGAATCATATTCTAGAAGATTTATTACGGGCTTGTGTTACTGATTTTGGCAGATCATGGGAAGACCATTTGCATTTGGCCGAGTTCTCATACAACAACAGCTACCAAGCGAGCCTGTAAATGTCACCATTCGAAACATTGTATGGTCGACCATGCAGATCTCCCGCTTGTTATGTAGAACCTGGCAATAGACTTGTATTGGGACCAGATATGATTCGCGAAGCTGCGGATAAAGTCGATTTCATTAAGAAACGATTATTGGCCGCTCAAAGCCGGAAGAAGAGCTATGCAGATTCGAGAAGAAGAGATTTGTCTTTTACTGTTGGTGACTATATATATCTACGGGTTTCTCCAATGAGAGGAGTAGTCCGATTTGGCAAAACAGGGAAGTTGGTGCCCAGATTTATTGGTCCATTTCCTGTGCTCGAACGGATTGGAAATCTCGCTTATAGGGTTCAATTGCCTTATTGGTTGTCGGGAGTACATGATGTGTTTCACATATCTCAACTTCGAAAACATGTGCATGATCCAGACTTGGTGTGGAAGAAGCCGTGCAACAAGATTTGGAAATTACTCCAGAATTGGCAGTGAGGAGAGAGCCGCTAAAGATTATTGGCAAAGAAACTAAAGAACCGAGGAACAAGAAGGTTCACTTAGTCAAAGTGCAATGGAGTGGAGATCCGCGAGACTGTACTTGGGAAACTGAGGAGAGCATTAAGAAAGCCTATCCCAAGTGCAGGGTGGATATCTCTGATTAACTCTGGTGCAAGGTACATTTACCATATTTTGCACTTCCATTTTGTTCTCAACTTGGTTATCGTTTTCTTTTCATGGATGTAAACTTTTAATTATATATTCTAAATGATTATAAAAGGGTATATGAATTAATTACTATATATTTGAAACGGTTAAAAATAAATTGATTGTTGTTTGTGTGGAGTGATTGTTAGTTTAAACTAAATCACATTGGAATAATAAAATCTATAAGAGCCTGAAGGGTAAATTTATGCAATTGAATAAAATATCGAACTGATTTGAAATTAGATAGAAATATATGCATGTATATTATATATGTTTGAACAAGTAAATGGATTTTCTGTTGAGTAAAGAATTTATTTGCATGCCCGACAAATAGGTAAACCTTAATGAGTTGGATGCACAATTTTATTATTATATCAACTCATGTGAATGCCATTGGATGCGGAGTGCTGGTTGTTCTGTGTGTAATAATAAACATCGCCACAGGATAGTAACAGTTAATTTTGAACTACACTACGTGGCATACTTCCTGAAGATAGCATACTTCATCATATACCACATAAGCATTAGGAGCTTGTGTGACGAGGTTGAAGGTTTACCATACGAGCGAGAGGCTTGTCTGGCGATGACTATATATTACAGGTTGAACTGATGACTGATATGGACAATATAAAATATAACGGTAAATTGCCAGATTAATAAAAACCCCACACGGATCTGGAGATGACAATAAACACGTCTCTCTGGTCATTAAGGCACAAAAACCATTTATAGGGTGACGAGAATTTATTCTCTTAAGTTATGATCTATACACACTCCCCTGTGGACACTGGAATATATCACTATAAATATGTACATGCATATTAGGATTTATTGGGTACCTAATACGGCTGAATAAATTTCCAAACCCCTCCCCGTACAAAGGAGGTTATGGCGAAATTTTTCGAAATTTTAGGGTGTTAGCCAAATTTTTGAAGAATTTGACAATTCTTAGAAATTGAAAAGTTGAAGAATGAAAGTTGAGTTGGTTAATTAAACTACTTTTAGCTTCGTTCCTTTTCGGGGACGAAAAGATTTTAATTGGGGGAGATTGTAACAACCCGGAAAATCAGAACCGATTTAAAAAATTTAATTTAGCTATTTTAGTGGATTTTGAATATTTAAAATAAATTATTTTAAATAATAACGACCAAAAGTCTATTTGAATCGAGGTTGGAAAATAAATATATTTATTTTAATTATAAAACAAGGCCTGAAATTGCGTGGCAGTTTGAAATTTTGAATTCAAACTTTGACCGACTGTACCGGGTGCAAAATAAAATGGATTTTAGTGAAACCAAAAAAATTTAAATCTGTTTATGGATATCTTTCTAACGAATCTAAAAAATCGAAAATTTCATAGTGGGAATCAAAAGTTATGCCCAAATGAATTTTCAGAAAGGTCGTTATGGAGTTTATATAGCCCTTGAAAATAGACATTTTGCAAACGACCGCCGTTTTCGACGAAACCACTTTTGTTGGATCCGGGATGTCAAATTATTGCTAGGTTCAAATTCCATAATTTTTGGAGTTAATATGTGAGCATGGCAAAGGAAATTGTGTTTGGTTGATTTTAGTCAATTTGGATCGACCAGAAAATGGCCATTTTTCAAACGGTCTCTAAATTCGACGAAACTAGTTTTGTTGGGACCGTATCGTCAACACATAAATAGATTTATTTTTTCTGGAATTTTTGGGATCAGTATGTGGCCCCGGCAAATTGAAATATATGTTCAAATCAAATATTGAATGTTTTATATTTTAATTTGAAGAATAACTGAATGAAACAGTCGAATGGGCCTACGAAACATATCACATTGTATTCGGAATGGGGGTATTTAGCTAGGGGCGATAGTCGTTGGGTTTGAATTGGAGTTCGTATGGATAGGAGGGTATTTTCTGAATTAAATAAATTAAAAATACATGGACCAATCCCCTTCTTCTCTCACTTCTACATTGACCAAATCAAACACGATAACCTCCAGAACGAGTGGCGGTATTGCTTCAAATCTTTCCTCCCTCATAACTCTTGATTCTCTCAGCAAAATCAAGTGATCCAAAGGGGAATTTTGAAGAGATTTTTACAATCTACAAATCTAGACAAGTTTGGAGTTCAACCGTCGAGTATTGAGCTCGAATCACCTCCGTGAACGCCGGGCGTTTGGACCGCCGCCGTGACCTCTGGGGACCACCGATCCAGGCCCCACCACCGGTGCCGTGAAGCACCTTCCAAGCTCTACGCCGCTGCACCGCCCGATCGTCCAACCCCTACATCGTTTGCAAGAAAATTCTAACCCTATTTTTGAACACCAAAGGAAAACCATCGGTTGTTAATCTGAAGGTATATTTAAATGGTTTTAAACATTTAAAAGTGTTGCGAAATGGATTTAACTTATAAAAATCATATCTTTTTTCTATGTGATCGGAATCTAGTGAAATAAGAGACATCGGGACCGTGAGGACGTCTTCTACATTCTAGAAGAGACCGAGGGATTTTTAGAGCTTGCTACAATTTTTGGAAAAGCGAAAAGCAATGTGAGATTCCTGAATTATAGACGATATGGAATGACGATGTATAAATTATATAATCGATGTATGCGTTATATAAGCGTTGTACACCTCATGTATAAACGTTGTATAAGTTGTATATGTGATGTATAAGTTATATATACGTTGTAAAAATCATATATGCATTGAATGGAATTGAAATGATATTGAAATGAAATTAAAATATATTTATATACGTATATATATATATATACACTAGTCCCCTCGTCCACAGACCATGGACAATATATATTGCTTGTGGTTGTTTGGATTTGGTTGATGTGAAATTTGGTTGATAAATACGAATGGTTGAAATGATTGATTGTGGTGGAAATCCCAGTAGGATTAGTTTATGGGAAAATTCGTCTGCGTACGAACTAGATATTGAAATCCCCATTGTCAAAAGCTGCGAGGCTTTAAGGTAGAGCGAGGAGCCGTACTCGGGACGGTGCCGGTTTTAACTACCCTGTCCTTATGCTGCCGAAATTTTCTGAAATATTCATGTGTTTGATTTATATTCACGTATTGAAATATATTCATATGTTGGAAAATATTCATTTTTGAAATAAATTGGTTTGAACGATAAAAATAACATTTTTATCGAATGTATGAAATAAAAATGGTTTGAATGATAAAAATAACATTATATAGAATGTATGAAATAAAATAGTTTGAGTGATAAAAATAACATTTTTATTGTATGTACGAAGTATATAAAATAATCGTGTTTGAAATAAATTGTTTTGACAATAAAAATCGCATTTTTATAATATAAATGAATCGCTAAAATTATTCATTTTTGAAATAAATTGCTTTAACAATAAAAATCACATTTTTATCATCTATATAAAGTATATAAATTAATCGTGTTTGAAATAAATTATTTTGGTAATAAAAATCACATTTTTACTATATATATGAATTGTTAAAAATAGTCATGTGTTGAAATAAATATATGTTAGATAAAAATATCATTTTTATCACCTATATGAGTTGAAATGTTTTTTGAAATCAAAGAATGGATTATATATATATATATATAATTAAAATAAATTGAATAGCGAAGCTGCAGTTCATATTTTGAAACCGTGATTTCAAATGATTGTACAGGGAGATCCGACCGTCGGATTTTCCCGAAACCGAAACCGTTGGGTTCGCTTTGGAAATATCTTTCCAACGGCACCAACTTTGCAAAGATCCAACGGTTGGATTGTTTGGAATGTTATCTAACTGAAAACATCGCCAGAATGGATTATATATATAAAATTAATTAAAATAAATCGAATAACGATGCTGCAGTTCGTATTTTGAAATCGTAACTTTAAAAGATTGTACCAGGAGATTCGACCGTCGGATTTTCCCAAAACTAGAACCGTTAGGTCCTCTTTGAAAAGATCTTTCCAATGATATAAAATTTGTAAAGATCCAACGGTTAGATTTTCAGATATGGGTAAATCAAATATGGAGAAAAACAGCGCCATGACCGCGTTATGGCCTGAAGTGTCGTTTAAATAAATTGGCTATATTTAAATAAATAAAAATAGCGATAAATCGTGATAAAATATTATAAACGATATGGTATGGAAATAAACCGAATTTACCCGGTTTATTGGATATTTGATGGTTGAATGTGTTTGACGTGAAAATTACATTAATGAATTGAATTATGGATGTCAGATAATTTAACCATTAAAATGAATTGATTTGAAATTCTAAATATACGTGAATTATTTGAAAAGACGAGTTAATTCTCATTTCAAATAATTGTTCGATGGTTAGAAGTCGAAGATATGAAGACGGTGCAAGACCGATGATCCTCACATCAAATGGATGACTACCGATGCCTTTGATGGGAGTTGCTGCCCTGAAGGGGTTACAGTGGTGGTTGTTTGGACGTTCTTGTTGATCGTTCGGATGTGCGAGGGCCTCTCTCCTGTATTGGACATACGAAAGAGGAATAAGTTGCCTCCAGTTTCATTCAGACCCGGAATGGACTTGTAAATGGATGTGTGTCTGACGTTGTGTGTTGACAACGTGGCATGCAGAGATGCTATGATCAAAGCTTTTGTTGAAAAGCAGATCTTTGTGGTTGATGATCACAACAGGGCTTTAAATAGCTAGCTTTGTGTTTAGCGTTGATTCGCGAGCCTCACACCCCAGTATGGCCCAGAAACGGGAGAGGGCTGCAGGGAGAGCATGCGTTTCCTTCTAGCTAGGAGTGGTGTTTTGGGTTTGACACGCCTGGCCATTTTACTTATGTGGATTATGGATAGCGAGGCGCCTCGGTTAGTTCGGTCTCTCTTCGGAGCCGATGGTCTGGTAGGGATATGACCAGTTTGACTCCCCATAGGGCGGGGAAACGCAGTGTTCAGGTATTTTAATCCACTTTGTGTGGACCGGCACTGAAGATCCAAAGTGTAGTTGCGGCTGTTCCTAAGACACGGGCTAGAGCGTCTCGAAGCGGTAAGGACGATCCCTTGCCTTGGTTCATGACGAAAATCCAATTTCCAAATACGGCATCGTGCGATTTTGATTGTATACCTATATATGGCGACATGATATATGGTGCCCATGCCACTATGATTGATACTTATGATTGAAATTGTTTTTGAAACATATAAACACTAGTAATAATATCAAATGCTTTTGTTTTATTCGTATCAAGCATCTTTTGGCCATTATAAGGTAAAACTCTATCCTCCAGTTTGCGTTGCATTGTGTAATGGGAACCGAGTCTTATAATGGCTTCATTTTTGTAAAAAGCATTGCGATGTTTAAATGATTTACTTGTTTTAAAGCACTTACAATCCAATGGAGTAAACCCGTTCCGCGTTAGCGGCGTGGTCCTGTGATTGGCCTTACCATAAAATAAGTTAAGTAGTAGATTTCTCATATCAGTCCCATGATTGACTCGTAGTTTGTTTCACTTGCAAACTCGGGCACCCTATTTTCTATACGGGCAGCCTTGTATTCAGGTTTTAGCAGGCTCTTTCTGGATAGCTGGAGCTGAAGCTGGATTCTATCACTTCTTTCTTTTTCTGCTATTCAGCTCCTGTTGTACATATTATGTTTTGATTCCGCTGTAGACATTTTATGTAAAGCTGAAACTGTATTTTGTACTAAGTATGATCGTGTATACTGTGTAACTCTAATGATTATGTTTATCCAGTGTATTCTGTTGTACATTATCTGTTGTATTTATATATTTATGTTCTTCTGTTATCTGTTTATGTGTTATATTCCAAAGATTACCCTTACCACCGTGGAATGGGGTTTGGGGTCATCACATATTGTTTTATATTGTGGTGATTAATTGGTTGAGTTGTTTATGAGTTCTGGTTGATCAGTTTGATCCACTGTATCGATAGGGTTTCTAAACACTTGAATACGATGAACCGACACGGTATGTTTTGAAAATAGGGTAAATGGAATAATTTTACCTGAAATATATTTTGTTATAAAAGATTTATATTGGAATTATTACAATATATTGGATATATTAGTTGTTATTAGAACCAATAGATTACAAGAATGCATCAGATTACAAGAATATACAGAGTATAAATGAATATTACACAGAAATATCAGAGATTTAAATTACATTTAAACACATAGCAGCGGAAAATAATACAATACACAACTAGAAGAGATATACGGATACAAAGCTTTCCGGATATCGTTCCAGCTGTAAACCAGGATCCTGTGAATATAAATCTGCAAAACCAAAACTACTAGCTGCCCGTGTCAAAATAAGGGCACCCAGAGTTTAGGTTAAAACAATAAACTCCAGGTCAGTCATGTGACTGGTGTGAGAACTAAAACAGTTATTAATCTTTATTTTAAATCATTAGGTAAATCAAGGGACCACGCCGTATAACACGGAACGGGTTTCCTCCCAAGAATACCAGTGCATAGAACAAACAGCGCAATGCTAAATAAAGAAAATGAAGCTGTTATAAGACCCAGGTCCCATCACACAATGCAACGCAGTCGAGGATAGGGTTTTCCCTTATAACAGCCAAAGAATGCTTGATACGTTTAAAACAAATCATTTGATACTAATATAAGTGCATAGTGTATAAAACACTTCAAATCATAAGTATCAATCATAGGCGGCATAAGCGCCCCATCCCACTATGTCGCCATATATAGGATTACAAATAAAACCGCAAAGTCACGTATTTGGAAATTGGATTTCCGTCTATGAACCGAGGCAAAAGATAGTCCTCAACCGATTCGTGACTCTCTAGCCCGACCCACAGGAACAGCCGCAACTGCCCCATGGAGCGACAGGGCCGGTCCACACGGAGTGGATTATAGTGCCTGAACAATACGTCTCCCCACCCTATGGGGTGTAAGTCTGGTCCGTCAGCCGACCAGAATGCATTCGGCCGAAACCGATATAACCGAGGCGCCTCGCAACCGCAACAACCACATAAGTCAAACTCGTCAGGGCGTGTAAAACCACTGACGCCACTTCTAACTAGAAAGAAACGCAAGTCCTCCCTGAGGTCCGTCTCCCGTTTTTGGTTCATACCTGGTGTGAAACACGCGAGGTAAACGTTACACAAAGCTACGCCACAAAGGCCGTGCTTTGATCATCAACCACAAGACTTTGCTTTTCAACAGAAGCCTTGATCATTTGCATCTTAGCATGCCACACAGGCAAACCATCCTATGCAACCGATATCAGTCACACAGAATGAAATCCGATGTCAGACACACAGTCCATTTACAAGTCCGTTCTGGGTCTGAACGAAACCGGAGGCACCTAGTACCCCGCATATCCATCGATCTCCAAGTACGTCTGGACGATCACTAACTGTTTCCATCTTCTTGGGTGTACAGCCCAATCAAGATCATCAGTTATCACCCAAACGACGTGAAGACCTCCGGTCTTCGACCATCGTCTTCATCTTCGACTTATTGTCGTATCAGTTATTCAGAATGGGATAAACCCGGTCTTTCCGAATAACTCGCGTATATATTCTAAAAGTGTTACACAAACACAACATACGCCTCATTCCAATTCATTAGTCACTAACCGTAAATTAATCAAGAGAATAATTCCCCAAACATTAACCCCGAAGGCCGAAACCAACATCAGATCAATATCCAGAAAACCATTCTGCTTGGCTAACCGACAGTTAGTTTCTAAATTTCACGTTCAAATCTAATTAAAGATTTAACTATCGCCTGGAGCAAAACTGGTGATACTCCATTCTCGATCTTTTCAATCTAATTAAAGATTCATTAAAACTCCACTTAGTTTTAATCTGTGACTGGGTTAAAGAATCAGTGTCATTTAAAACACGGTTCACGATAAACCCAAAGTCACAGCCCATTAATTATCGGGTTAAAGAACAAGTGTTATCTAAAACACTGTTCACGATAAACCCAAAAATCAATATCCATTCAATTCCAATTAAATATCATTTAATTGGTACACTTCATTAAATCTAAATAAAAAGATTTAATCTTTTCTCAACTGGGTTCAAGAACAGTGTTAGTGAAGACACCATTCACGACAAACCCAAATCACATTCATTAATTATCGGGTTAAAGAACAAGTGTTATTTAAAACACTGTTCACGATAAACCCAAAAATCAATATCAATTCAATTCCAATTAAATATTATTTAATTGGTACACTTCATTAAATCTAAATAAAAAGATTTAATCTTTCCTCAACTGGGTTCAAGAACAGTGTTAGTGAAGACACCATTCACGACAAACCCAAATCACATTTGATATTAAAAACAAGGCTCTGAATAGAAAATATCCCGGCTTATATTCAATATCAAATTCTACGATTAACAAATGTCGTATTGGAAATAACGATATAAATATATATATCTTTCAAATTTCCGTAACAACATCCGTATAATCACAAATTCCAACATCGAAATATCCCGAAGACAATTTCGATTCAAATCCACTCCAATGCAATCATTGGAAATTTTGGTTATTTTCAAAACCCTTTTCAAATTCAATTTATTTATTTAAAAATAAATAGAATTATATTTCTAGTTCAAAACTAGTTCATTTCGATAAAAATCCATTTTTATCTTTTCAAATATGGAGTTTTTCATCCCAATTCTTTCTAAATCATTTCTTATGATTTTACACAAATTATTGCTATTTTTAATAATTTTATCAAGGCCCGTACAGTCGATTTCCATCAACGGCCATCGAACTGCACTTACAGCGACCTTTTTCGAATTTGATTTGGACATAATTCCAAATCCAACCGTTAGATTTCAAATTTCTAATATTCGTTAGAAAGCTCTTTTCGATACGAACCCAACGGTTCCGGTTTTAGGAGAATCCGACGGTCGGATCTCCCGTAATGTCCGTTTGAAATAAATGGTCGAAATTCGCGAACTGCCGCGGCGCGGCGCGTTCTATTCAGGCCATTATATTATATATAATATATATAATATATATTTCGTCGATTTCTATTTAAAACGAATTATATAAATAGTTTTAAAATTCGTTTCAAAATCTATTTCAACTTCCATTTCAATTCAAAGCAAAATTGAATTCTTCTTTATAGATTCGTTTCAAAATTCATTTCTATTCAATTCAAATTTCAATTCAATTTGAATTCGCTTTCAATTCACTTTCAATTCAATTCGAATTCGTTTTCAATTCAATTTATTTCGAAATCGTTTTCAATTCAATTCATTTCGAAATCGTTTTCAATTCAATTCATTTCGAAATCGTTTTCAATTCATTTCGAAATCGTTTTCAATTCAATTCATTTCGAAATCGTTTTCAATTCAATTCTTTTCGAAATCGTTTTCAATTCAATTCATTTCGAAATCGTTTTTAATTCAATTCATTTCGAAATCGTTTTCAATTCAATTCATTTCGAAATCGTTTTCAATTCATTTCGAAATCGTTTTCAATTCAATTCATTTCGAAATCGTTTTCAATTCATTTCGAAATCGTTTTCAATTCAATTCATTTCGAAATCGTTTTCAATTCAATTCATTTCGAAATCGTTTTCAATTCAATTCATTTCGAAATCGTTTTTAATTCAATTCATTTCGAAATCGTTTTCAATTCAATTCATTTCGAAATCGTTTTCAATTCATTTCGAAATCGTTTTCAATTCAATTCATTTCGAAATCGTTTTCAAAATCGATATAAACATCGTTCACGTCAAAATGGCGTCGATCTAATCAACACGGCTTCATATATTCCTTTATTTTCAAATATCCTATTTCAAATATTTCTTTTTCAAAACTGGAATGAGGCCCAATCAATTACCATATAAAATTAATTATATGGATTTTCATACAACACATGTATATAATAGCATTGAAAATAATCAACCATCAACCAAAGTGCACTACACTGTATAAGCATCAAATATAGATATTCAACGCTTATAACAGCCTGTCAATCAATCGATCGACATATTTAATCAATCAGGATGAGTGAACTTCAAATTTCATCCCAACACCCGTGTGGGGTTTCAAACAATCAAACACATATTTTATTTGTGCTGTTGGGCGATGTGTAAAATTTATCGACCCAATCAATGTCCTTCAAATAGGTGTACATAAACAAACCGTCCGGTTTATAAATGAATATTTTATTTATTCACATTCACGTTAAAATTTATATTTTTAACGACAAAACATTTTATTTCAACATATGAATTTCTCTTCAGTTCATTCTTTAAATAAAATGATATTTTTATTTTTCTAACATATTTTAGAAAATTTCGGCGGCATAACGGCACGATACTAGAAACGGGACAAGGCCTAGCCTTATCCCCGGTCTAGTGAAGGCCCACGCCATTCACACATCAATCATATCAATTCATTTCACCAAAACAATCCAATCTAAATCAAATAATCTAACCAACTGCACAACCAATCAAACAAGTCCATGGTTTGTGGACGGGTGTCGGGTGCTTCTAATAAGCACCGTCTGCATCCTAGTATATATATGTATAACTAGAAAAATAAATTGAAAGGTGAGAAATTCTCACATATAGCTATCCTAGCTCCACGGCTCTTCCTTTGCAGAAGTCTTCGTCGTTTCGCCCTTTTGTCACCTTCGTTGCCCAAGGCCACTATATATATAAAAATTGAATTTTTATTTCAAAGTTCAATATATATAAAAATCGAATTTTTACTTCAAAGTTCAATATATAAAAATCGAATTTTTACTTCAAAGTTCCATATATAAAAATCGAATTTTTATTTCAAAGTTCAATATATAAAAATCGAATTTTATTTCAAAGTTCAATATATAAAAATCGAATTTTTGCTTCAAAGTTTCATATATAAAAATCGAATTTTTGCTTCAAAGTTTCATATATAAAAATCGAATTTTTACTTCAAAGTTCAATATATAAAAATCGAATTTTTACTTCAAAGTTCCATATATAAAAATCGAATTTTTATTTCAAAGTTCCATATATAAAAATCGAATTTTTATTTCAAAGTTCAATATATAAAAATCGAATTTTTATTTCAAAGTTTCCGCCTTTTCCATTTCAAAGATCTAATCTTTTCTTTTACTTTTCAAAGTTTAAATCTTTTACCTTTTAAAAATTCAAATCTTTTAAAACCTTTTTCTTATATTAAAGTTAAAACCTTTTTCTTATATTAAAGTTAAAACCTTTTTCTTATATTAAAGAAAAAAATTCAGTTTTTCTATACCTTTAAAAAAAACAGTTTTATATACTTTAAAAATACAGTTTTTTCTATACTTTAAAAATTCAGTTTTTAAAATCTTTTCTAAAAATTTCAGTTTTAAAATCTTTTCTAAAATCAGTTTAAAACCCTTTTAAAATTCAGTTTTAAATCAATTTAAAATTCAGTTTTAAATGTTTTTTTTTTTTATAAAATCAGTTTACTCTCAGATTAAAAACAGTAATAAAAAAAAATAATAATAATAAAAAAAAAGTAAAGTAAAATGACTTACCTATAACCTGCGAAGGAGGGGGGGTATTGGCGTTCGCAGTTCGTCAGGGAGGTGGCTGGAGGTGGGCTTCGGTCCTCGTCAGGTGGTTCGACGAATGGGGGGCGGCTGCAGTCGATTCAGGGGGGGGTTGCTTCGCGATAGGGGGGGTGCTTTGGTGGCTCGCCGCGGCACTGGGGGGTGGGGTTTCGATGGGGGAGTTGCGGTGGTCGCCGCCGCCTAGGGGCGCGATGTGGTGGTCCGCCTAGGGCTTCGGTCCGATTCTTTTTTTTTTTTTTTTTTCTTTCTTTAGAAATGAATTTGGACGGGGGGGGGGGGGCAGACGGTTAAGAGGGGGAAAAGGGTTTTTTTCTGATTGGTGGAAAAATAATATATATATTATTTTTATTTTATTTAATTCATTTTAAAAGTAAAAATCATCACGAACAGCAAATCAAACTCAACGAATGTCGCTCCTAGCTAATTACCCCCGTCCCGGACACAGTGGAATATGTTTCGTAGGCCATTTTGACTGTTACAGTCAGTTATTCCTCAAATTAAAGTATAAAACATTTAATTTTCAAATTTGAACGTACATTTCAAATTACCGGGGTCACATACTAACTCTAAAAATTCTCGAAAAATATTTTCTAGCTTCGTATTGACGATACGGTCCTAACAAAACTAGTTTCGTCGAATTCCGAGACCGTTTGAAAAATGGCCAATTTCCAGTCGATTAAAATCAACTGAAACTGGTCAAACGCGTTTTCCTTTGCCACGCTCACATATTGATTCGAAAAATTATGAAATTTGAAACCTAGCAATAACTTTACATCACGAACCCAACAAAACTGGTTTCGTCGAAATCCGAGGTCATTTGCAAAATGTCCATTTTAAGGGCCTTATATATATAAAAATATATATAAATTCCACAGCGACTATTTCTAATTTTTAACTGGACATATCTTATCATTCCTAAGATGAAATCTCAATTTGTTAACTTCGTTACAAAGATATAGTTATACAGATTCAAATATTTCTTGTTTCGTTCAATTCTGACTTATATTGAATTCTGTATATTCATTTGAAATTAGAAATCGAATTTTCGAACTACCGCGCCATTTTCAATTCTATTTATAATTATATATAATTATTTATATTCTAACGACGACGCGTATATTATATACGTTCGAATTATATTCAAAATAAATTTCACGTCGATATTATTTAAAATAATTCATTTTAAATAATCAAAATTCGCTATAATTGCCAAAATAAAAATTTTAAACTGGCCCAGAATTTCCGGGTTGTTACAGTATGTTTTGAAAATAGGGTAAATGGAATAATTTTACCTGAAATATATTTTGTTATAAAAGATTTATATTGGAATTATTACAATATATTGGATATATTAGTTGTTATTAGAACCAATAGATTATACTAGAAATGGTTATGAAAATAACCAATCAAAATTTGTATAAGTGTAATATATAAAAATTAGATGAATTAAATCCGAATTTAAATCAGAATTGGAATTAAAATTACAAAAATTTGGAAAAGTGTTTGTAAATGGATTTGGATTAAATATATGGTAATTTTAAAATCCTGGGAGATTTGGAAATATTTTCAAGCATTGTGAAGGATATTTTGAACTGATTTCAAAATGGAATTGTTTTAAAATGAATTTTGAAAAGTGATATAGTATTGAAATCACTTTAATCGCTGGGAAATAACTCTGATGATGCTGGCCACACTATCAGTGTTCATTTTCGAGTTCCAAGTGATGGATTACTACCAAAGATATTGTTTTTGAATTGTTTTGAGGAAATGAGTTGTCTTGAATCCCGAAAAGGAAAGTTTGATTTTTGATATGGTAAGCTGTTTAAAAACTCCCAAAAACAGATTGTTTGAATTAAAACAAAAAAAGGAATTTGTGAAAACAATTTGGAATTGAATTAAAACCGGTAAAGTGGAAACTGTATTGAAATGGAGTGATATCGAGTAAAATTGGAATTTGGTATATAATTAGACTCAGGTGAGTAAATGGATGGATTTGTGAAATAAAAATTGGATTTGAGTTGAGGATGGAATTTGGTTTGGGTATTGACGAATAAGTCTGGCAAGAATGAATTGATTGGAGTTGATTGGAATGACATTCGTATGCTAAATTGGTAGCAGATGAAAAGGATATAATGATATGCCCGACGAAAAGGTACAAGTTTATACTTTATATGGTATGAGATTTTTATGAGCTGAATTGGCAAGCCGCTTGGCTATTTGATTTTCTTTTGGTTTGGAGATGGCCCAGAGAGGCAAGTTGTAATTGTACCGATTGTGTTGTACAAAGGAGGTGCTGGAGAAATTTTTTGAAATTTCTGGGAGTTAGAAAATTTTCAAGGCTTTTGGAAATATTTGTTAAAAGAAATGAATTAATATTTTAGTTGAAATTAAATAGGTTCAGTTAAAACTGAAGTTGATAAGTAAAACAAATATTTTTAACCCAGTTAACAGGGTTTGTTTTCTACTTTAGAAATTTCGAGGACGAAATTATTTTAAGGGGGGGAGAATGTAACGTCCCGTATTTTTACGGTATAATAATTAATTAATTAATTTAATTATTTAAATAGTGATTTAGAGAATTGAATGGTTGTTTAATTAAATTATATGGAATGTTTAATTAATATAAATAATAGAATAATATATTTAATTCCGAAATAATTGGAATTAAGTTGAATTGACAATATTTTGTGAATTGGATTATTTATAAGATATAATTTAGTTTAGAATTGAATTATATTAACGAAATTATTTTTAAATGTCAGTTGAACGTATAATTTATATTATAATTATAATCAAGCTCGAAATGGCGTGACAGTTCGTAATTTAGCGTTGTTTGTATA
This sequence comes from Allium sativum, assembly GCA_030737875.1. Classification (NCBI taxonomy): domain Eukaryota; kingdom Viridiplantae; phylum Streptophyta; class Magnoliopsida; order Asparagales; family Amaryllidaceae; genus Allium; species Allium sativum. The sequence goes on along the minus strand of CM060919.1, from coordinate 557,216,164 downwards.
CATGTTTTCCTTTGATAGTTAAATCACCGACTATCGAAGTTTTTGACCATTTCAGTTGTCAATACGGAGAGACCAGGATCAAATATATCATCTGAAAACCATTCTGTATGGCATTAGCGTTGCGAATCAAATATGATGAAGATAATTGAAGACGAAGTTATGCAAGTACTATTCAGTAAATCCTAGGTAGAAATTGCCTAAGACGGATTTAAAGAATAGTACCTTCGGTCTGTCCAGTCCCAGGACGACCTGTATGGGTGAATGTCTGACAGAGTATATTTAATAGATCGCGTAAGTTGATCTCTTCAAACGTATTTAAGTTTGGTGGCGGAGGAATTCGTTTCTCTTAGCTGTATATCAATTTGTGATTTGGCAGGTATAATGATGTGACATTCAAAGTAAATAAAGGTGTGATCTGTACGATATGACCTCTAGCCTCACAACCAGGAAATGGTATAAAATCGGGTAGGTCGCATAGCTAAGTGGTTAGCTGCCAATTAGGGTGTACTGTCACCTGATCTAGAGATATTCCATTTTACTTCTATAATCTATTTCGATGCTGTCTCTTTCGGGAAACGGTTGCTGATTCAACCGTTGGTGATAATACATTCGGTACAATCAAGCGAAATGAGTGACCGGTCATGTTTAGTTTGGGTTACAAGATGTTCTTGTTGAACCCGGTGTATTCCTCTCTAGAGATACACTGTCGGAAGGTGGTCCCATACCATGCCAGTTGGAATTCATTACCCAATAAGTGCCCACGGCTTTTGATTATATATTACGTATGTGGAACGTGAGATGAAAGCATTCTGCTAATGATTATTTAGTTATGGTTGATAGACATTATTATAATATCAAAAGAGTTTTGATATAAAGTTTATCGTTTCTTTCAAAAGGATTTTGAAAGTTAAATCAAATGTTTTGGATTCTCATAATTGGAAAAGCCTGTTCCGTGTTATACGGCGTGGTCTTATGAGATATCGTTTATTTTCTCAATCTGTTTTAAATTGTTTATTAACACCAGTCCCATGACTGACCCAGAGTTTATTTTGTTTTGTTTTTCCCCAAACTCTTGGGTGCCCAATTTTGTACGGGCAGTCAAGTAGTCGGGATTTTACAGATATACTGAAAGCTTGGAGCATGAGGCTTCAGGATTATATAGCAATTGTTTATTTCCGTTGTGTTGCAAGTGCTGTATTTGATAATGATATGTATATTCAAGTACAGATTTTGTTTCAAAGTTATGTTATATAATATATTTATTCGTTCCGCTGTGAGATTCGTGTTACTCTGAAATGTTGTGATGTTCTACTCCTTCTATTCTAATTTTCTATCTTATCTATTCTCACCCTCTAACTTCTTTCATTAACTATCCAGTATTTTTGATGCTTGAATAGTCGACATTAGGTTTATGTTGATTACAAAGGTCTCAAATCCTCCGGGCCGTTTCAGATTATATTTGTTAATTAAATCTCTTGCATATTTTTCTTGATTAATAAATATTCCATTCTTTAATTGTCGAATTTGCAATCCTAGAAAGAATGATAGTTCTCCCATATGGCTCATTTCAAATTCTTTGTCATAATATCTGAAAATTCTTTATTCATCTTATAGTTTGTCGATCTGAAAATTATATCATCAACGTATATTTGTACTAATTGAATATCTTTATTATTTCTCTTGGTAAACAAAGTATTATCTAATTTACCTATTTCAAAACTTGATTGAAACAAATAATTTTTTAATCTATCATACCAAGCTCTAAGAGCCTGTTTTAATCCATATAACGCTTTCTTTAACTTATATACATGACTTGGTAATTTTTCATCTTCAAATAGAGGTGGTTTCTCTACATATACGTCTTCCTTAACAAATCCAATTAGAAAAGCACTTTTGACATGCATTTGATATAATTTGAAATTATTATGGTTTGCAAAAGCTAGTAAAATCCTAATAGCTTCTAGTCTTGCTACGGAGGCAAAAGTTTCATTGTAATCTATTCCTTCTTCTTGAGTATAACCTTGTGCTACTGATCGTGATTTATTTCTTATGACCTCACCGTGTTCATTCATTTTATTTTTATAGACCCATTTGTTTCCTATTATAGATTTATCCTCTCATCTAGGAACAAGTTCCCAAACATCATTCCTAGTGAACTGATTCAGTTCTTCTTGCATAACAAGTATCCATGAATCATCGAAAGATGCTTCCTTTGGATTTTTAGGTTCAAAAGTTGAAATAAATGCAGTATTACTCATATTATATAATTGATTGCGAGTTCTCATAAAAGATTCAATGACTCCTAATATATTTTCTGCAGGATGCTATCTAAGTATTCTAATTCTTTTATTTGGTTGATTATCTTTGTAACATCCCAGAATGTTAACTAAGTTTGATTTGGATTTTATTTATATAATTTTGATTTTTCTGGATATAAATTGATGTTTATAAGGTTTAAATATAAATTTTTACTTAGATTAAGTATCTTGTTTTATTTTGTATGATTTTTAAGAAGAACTTATTTTAAAAGTTATTTTAAAGGATAGTTATTCCATTTAAGACTATATTTAATGTACATGGATACCGTTAAGTTAAAATATTTATACATTTGTATTTTGGAAATTTTTATAAATATATTTCTATATGTTGTATATGAAATATAATGTCATTTTATTTAAGTTACACTTATATGTGTTAAAGAATGGTTTCGTATATAATGGTTACAAAGATGTTACTAAAATTTAATTTTTCTTAAATAAATAAATATGCAATTTTGGCAAACATGCATGTTGTTGATTTTATGGAGAAGACATGTGTTCTCCTATGTGTAAAAATGCATGTAAATGGGTTTGTAAATGTAGCCAAGTGTCCTTGAATAAATTGACCATTACACCCTTGAAACCATCCTATATAAGGAGGACCAAAGCTCCACTCTCCTTCACACTTCAACCTCATACTCACGTTCTTCTTCTTATTGCACATTTTTGCGTTTCGTTGCTTTCCTGTATATGAGAATATACATTTCTTTCCAATCAAAAATCCACATCTTCCAATCTATTCAGTTTTTGCTGAAATGATTAGCGCAAATATTGCTCGTATCATCGTTTGTGATTTTTAGAAATTGTCGGATTGAAATTTCATTGATAAACAAGAGAGAAATCATGAAATTACCGAAAACATGAAGAATGGGCTCCGAAACTTTGAAAAATTATATTTCACAATCTGCTTAGAATCGATCAATGCCGTCAGCGCCGTTGAGATCAGCAAGAAGAGTAGTATTTTTGGTGCGAGTTTCGAGCGATTCCATGATGATGATTGGAAATGTTGAAAATTATGTTTTGGTTTTATTGGAGAATCGAGCAACGATAGAGGAAATGGAGCATAGAGTTGCGATGAGAATGGAATGAGCTCTGATGTGAGAAATTTTGGTGAAAAACGGTATCGAAATGAGGGGTTCGACATGGTGCTTCACGCAAGCAGGTTACGGCTTTATGTGGACGTCGGATTTTGACGCTGGACCCTGGAGTTGTGGTGTTGATGTGTGGATTGACGAGAAAGAGAGGAGAAACTTGTTAGTACCTTCGGTTTGATGATCCATGAAGTATTGGGTTGATGTAGGTGCACCACCGTGCACGGTTTCTTTGTTCTAGGCGTGAAACGGGAGAGCGAGAGGAGGAAGAAGAAGAAGGGGGAGCGGGCCTGGTCGGGTGCGGTGTTTGGATGGGATTTGGGCCAAAAGTATGGGTAGGTTTTATTTTAATTTTTAAAGTTTATATTAGTCAAAACTTTAAACACCCATATCTCTGTTGATTTAAAATCAGATTTACTCGCCGTCAGAGGCGTTAGAATCGTATCAGAAATTTGAACGAAGTGGTATATAGTTTGATAAAATTTTGTTAAGTAAAAATTATAATAAAATAAAATAAAAGCCCTTTACATATAAATATATATATCATATATCCTTATTAATTTAATTTCGATATATAATAATTAGCATAAAAATCTCCAACCGCTAATGGGAGTGAACTGAAAACAGTACAAGTAGCAGTGACAGTATTTGGTTGGTCGATTCGCTCTGGTAATGAAGATGTTGGAGCTTGTCTGGTGAGAAGTTCTAATTTAAATTATTTGTTTAAATTAGTTAATTATAATTAGCTGAGATAATTATAATTTGTTGATGATGATTGTGTGATGGATGTTATTACGCAAATGGATGTGCATGTAGTTAGATAAAACACTGAACACTGGAAGCGTTATCGACAGTAACGCTTGTGCACAACTGAACTGTTTGTGTTGATGATAACGATAATTCATTATCATCTGATGTATATGGTTGATTTATTCTGTTGTATGATGCACACACAATACCATGGTTATGGGATTATACAGGTGATCGATTTAAACTCTCCTTCCTATATACGATTTTATTTAATTATTAAATAATATTTAAAATTTTGGTTTTGAATTTAATATCAACTTTTAAATATTGAATCTGGATTTGGAAAACGATTTAGATTATGTATTGATTTTTGTATAACGAGTGATATCTATTTGAAACTGGTTTTGGAAAAAAATATTTTTCAATTTAAATTCAAAATGAATTTTTTTGAATTTTGAATATGGTTTATATATATTAACGACGTCTTTTATAATAATGATATAATATACACCAGAACGTTCTAGGATGACAGAGAGGATGGTGTCTAGGATTGGGTTTGGAAATTCAGTTTCCTGCTCTCCCTGGCTATCCCTAACTGGTCCGACAACGGGATGGTAAATTCGAAATCAAATTTGAAATATAATTTGAAACTGTTTCCCAAATGATTTGGAAAAATAAATTAGATTGAACAGGACGTGGAAACTTATAATCATTATATGGTTGAATAGAACGCACAATGATGCGACAATTCGTAAATATCAATTTCAAACTTCGAATGGTTATGACTTGATTATTTTAAATTAACTTGACTTGAAATGAGACACGTTGGATTTCAAATAATAACATTATTTGAATAGTAAGGAAAAATTCGATTTTCGACATATGAATTCCAAGTTATATTCAAAACAAATTTGAAATGCGTGTAGTTTCCCATCATAATGGAAATCGAATAAAACAAGGTTATTAAGTTGGAGAAAATTTATGATAACTCCTAAAATGGTAATTAGAATTGAAATACTTACATTTCGGAATTTTTTAAATCTATTTAAAGGGCTATTTTATAGCAGTACTTTGGTAACATTTCCAAATTTATTTTTTAGTTGGAATTTAAGGCAGGAACTATTGTTTGACTATAAGAATGATTTATAAAATAGTTCGAAGATTATTAAAGTATCAAGAATACCTATATGGGACTGAAATGGTTTTTTTTCAAATTTTAAATTTGGGTATGGTTGGAGATAAATCTTCGGATGTTTGATATTATCTCGGTGGATGAAAATTCATATTATCGGAGGAATTTAAAAGGTAATTCACCGTTATTTCACTTATAATATGAGTTGGATACGGAGATTAATATTGAAGATAAGTTGATGTTATTTCTATCCAGATCAAACATCAAAGAGTTGAATAAATCTTTTAATTAAGTATGGGTTTCTCCACCTGATTGAAATGAGTTAGATAGAAATAATCTTCGATATTTGGTATAAAATTTCATGGTGTAAATAAATACTATCTGGGGAATTTGGAAGATATTATTATACACTACTACAAGACAGGTCTGTTGCCTTGCCTCATTTGCTTCTGTTGTGCTCACAACCGAAGCAAATACTATCATTTGCTTCCATTGTGCTAACATCTGAAGCAAATGCAGCGAAGCAAATAGTATTATTTGCTTCGGATATGCTCACAACTGAAGCGAATAGTATCATTTGCTTCTGTTATGCTAATATCTGAAGCAAATGCATCGAAGCAAATAATGTTATTTGTATTAGTCCTTTATGAACCAAAGGAAATGCAATGAACCAAATAATATTATTTGCTTCATTCCTTAAGAATAAAAACATATGCATCATACCAATAAATAATTAATGAGTAGTAATAAGTAATTTAAAATTACTAACTATTATAATTAATCAATAAATATAATTTTCATCTAAAATATATTAGTTAATATACATAGCAAATTATTGTTAATATTTATTAATTACATTTAATAACTAATAAATATAATTAATAATCAATATTAAGTAATTAATAATAAGTATTGAGAATTTTAAGTAACTAATAACTAATAAATATAATTAAAAATCAATATTAAGTAACTAATAAATATAATTACATTTAATAACTAATAATATAATTAATACCAAGTTTTGATTTTCAAATTTTAAATTCTATTGTTATTTTATTTTAAATTAAATCTAGTATTGGTAGATATCTTGTTATATTTTTGTATGGTCTTTATGATCTCTTCTTTTCGAGGATGAAAAGCCTTAAAGGGGGGATTGTGACGAACCAGTTTTTTTCGATGTTTTAGCATATGAAATTTATATTGTTTTTGAATTTTGGTTATTAAAATTTTAACTAAGTTTATATTAAAAATATTAAATAAATTTTATTTATATTTAAATTTGATTTCTATTTTTTTTACTATTATTTAAGTTTGAAGTTGGAATTTGCATAAATAAGCTAGTATTGTGTATATAAATAGTGTAACATACGGTATAGTAATTGGTATTCGTACTCTTAGAAAAATATATTGTTTGAAATAAATTTGCCACTTGTTTTGGTGAATAGTTTTCAACACTTGGTACCTAAGTCAGAAGCTTTTCACCACGTACCCATGCAATCAGGAAATTTAATACATGCGTCCGTGTACTCTCCCCTTTCTTTTATATTCCCATCCCTTTCATTTTTTCGTTTATCAGCCATTCTTATTCCGCTTTCCCCCAAATTTATTCCATTCCCAAATCCATTTTTTTTCAGCCTAAATCAAATCTTCCTCAAAGTGAAATGGCCACCGATCTGGGTTTGGCTCCATCGGCCTCACCATCGCTTCCCCAAACCTCCGCAATCACTTCAGCCCGCCGAAGGTTCCTCCGCTCTTTTTCATCTGACTGCAAGCTCATTCAAAATCGCTGAACCCTTCTACTTTTGCACCGATGACCTAATGCCAGCCTCGACGCAGCACCCTCCTCCGCCTGAAACCCACAATCGAAGCCACCATAATCCGCACCCTTTCCTTCCTCAAATCGTGTCGTACCATCGACGTAGCTTCTAGCCTCATGCCGCGAGCTCCAGCCTGTAGCCAGTCACCGCCTTCACCGTTTGTCGCTGCGCCTTCTCCGTCATTTGTCCTCGCTCAGCACCGTTTAAGGTGAGTTTCATGATTAATTTTGATTCAAGAATGATAACATCAATATAAACTAGACTGCGGATTTGAATTGTTGTTAACTGATGAGCCCTACCCAACGCCAGTACTGTCATTCTTTATTCATTGAATTCTTGATATTTAAACATGGTTAAGGATTTGTCATCAGTGCAAGTGATCTTTGGGTTCTATGTTAAACCGTACTTATAAAGTGACTTAATGGATAGGCAGCTAAACATTATTCATAAAGGTGATTTTGATCCCCTCCAAAAAGAAAGTGTTCGCTACTTCTTTGCTTCCAACATGTGAAGCTACAACTGGAAAGTTTTATTTAATCATTGAAATTGAATTAGTCTAAGTATCAAATCTGATGTATAATTTAAGTAACGATAAGACCAAAAGAGGCTTAGGGCCTTTGTAGGTTTGCGATTTTCAATTTTAGACTTTTACAACCATGTTACCTGCATAAATGATTTTCTATTAACACTGTCACTTTTGGACTTGTGAAAATGATTTGCTTAGACTTATTGATGACTGCATGCATGTTTGGGTTCTCAGTTCATCACTGATACATTATATTTCATTGTGACTCTTATGCCGTGACCCCTGCTTACACACGCCTGAAGTATATACATACGAACTACCCATGTTTTGTGCCGAAACCTGTTCTTATGCCATGCTACATGCATTAGTTCTTCGCCCCGTGGACCTGTATAATGATTCCAATATTGATAGGCATGCTATACAAATATTTATATTATTTTGTGCCACTTGAATTTGCCATGCTACTTGACCCAGTTCGTGCATATAGTCTGACTGGGACCTATCTTGTGTTTCGTGTTCAGGTTCAATTCCTAAGAGTTCAACCCTTCATCTGACCTATTCAATCGATCTATTATGAAATTCCAGGATCGATTTGAGAGGAATATTGAGTAATGCGTCGATTTCTTGAAATTTGGGGAGTTCGATGTCCCGACTGTTTGAGATTGAGCTAGAGATTGTAGCATCGACGGAAGACTGAGCGCATGCAAGAAAACTATGGTTACCGGGATGATTTTGGTATGGGAAGAGACAATCGAAATTCCGAGGTTGATAATGCTGAAACGTGGTGATTTAGTAAGTATTTCCTACCTTTTTTCAATTACAGTGAATAAACTTGACTTTTTTTAGTGGAATCTGATTTCATATTGGAATCTAATCTCAAATGAGCACTCTTCGATATCTCTACTAATGCCCTCTTTAAAGATAGATTTTGATGATCGATTAGGAATCTGGTTTTGCTTATTTGAGTATTTACAATGGTGGGCTGCAAATTGTTGCTTCTACCTTCTTATCTGTGGTTAAGTTCAACATTAACTAAATGATGAGAACACATGTACTATGTTATTGTAGGACTATGAAAGATGCACCATGTTTTATGTTATATTCCTTTACAGGGAGATCAAACAAACAGAAATGATAAACCTTCTTTTTTTATTATTCTCACTTAACTGTAAGCATGTTTAAATGCTAGTCCAATGTAAAACCAATTGCATTTTTGCTTTAAATTATTTTTGAAACCTCATGTTCGTCATAAGCTTTTTCAATGAGAGGATCTAAACTTTAACATATTGGTAATGGAAATTTATTCATGGTTAATTGGTATCAGTTGAGCTCAACATCTTTATTTTCAGAATGTTGATTTAGTATCTGGAATGGTTCTGTTTGCACTTGTGATTTTATTGGTTAGTGATACGATTGTTGGCACCCTACTGTCCGTACCAATTTGTACTTCTACGCTATATGAAAACAACAGTCCGTCTAAGGCACAAACACAGGAAAAGGGGAATGAATAGTTAATTAACATGGATATTGGGTTAATGGTCACAATATGGTAAAAATTGATTTGAGGACTGAATTCGTATGTTTTTTTCTTCAAAATTGATGAACTGAAATCAATTGAAGTCAACATCATTCCTTATCAAAATAAATAACACGTATAAACTATATTGCAAATTGTATGTAAGTACAAACTAAAGCTAAGAGCATCTGTTGTACTTTTGGACTTTCATATTGTGATACAGTTGATATTTTTATGCCTGGAAAGTTGGTTGATATTTTTATGCGTGGAAAATTGGTTGATATTATAGTAGAATGTGGAACAAATATACTCATTGTAAAATAGTTCACAAACTTATTAAAGTTACTTTACATAGACCTAGTTTACGAAAAGTGAACGGTCCTTTGTAGGTTAAGTAATGCAACAGTTGACCAAGCTAACAATTTATCTTTTGCTACTACCATTCCATAACGCCACACATGGGTATATGTATTCACCTAAATTAAAAGTCCTAGCTGTGTAACCAAGCACAAGTAAATGAGTCGTACTTTATGGGTCCATTACGAACTTTCAAACCTGATGATTTCTAGTTTCCCCAATTAGGTGGTTGTTCACATATTATACTTCGTACTTAAAACAAAATGAGGTTGCCAAATTCAATCAACGTCAAAACAGAATCTTGTCCTTATATTGTCCCAGTCAAATGAATTATCTATTTGAAATTCAACACAGAGCGGGAGAATAGTGTAACGTCCCTGATTTTTAGCTATTATATAATGAATATTTAAATTAGTTTTAAATATTTAATTGGGAATATAAATGAATTTTATATTGAATTTATCTATTAAATAATTGACATAGGATATAATTTCAAATATATCGAGTTATTAACAAGCAATTTAATTCACAGTTGAAACTGAATTGAAAAACAGTTCAATTGATTAATATTAATTCTGTTTGAATTAAAACAGTAATAATAATTTATTTTCGTGAAATTTTATTATCTGAAATCGATTTATATATTAAATCAAAATTAATTTAACCGTTAATTTAAATTGTTTTCTGTTCTATACAGTTGAAATAAAATTCCACAATCTGTCCCCTTGGGTTCAGAGCAGCGAATGACATTGGAGATGGCAGTCGTTATGATTAAATAGCGGTTCAGAACCTCGAAATATATATATAATTAACTGGATAAAAACTAAATCAAAATCAAATCAAAAATTAATTCACATCAGTTCGAGCCACCCTAAGACTATACCAGGGCCGACCTAAAAATTTTATCAACGCAAACCTATCTCTCTCGAGCTGTATATTCTATCTCCCAGCTTCATCACTAAGGCAAACATGATTTTAATGGCCTCTCGTACGAATGTTCCCCAGTTCACTCCTATAAAAACCAGACCTCGCCTTCAGTTTCTTCCATCATCTGAAACCCGAAGTAAATCCCAAGTCCTTTTCGTTTCTTCTTTCTCAGTAAACCCAAATCCCTTAAATGAAAATCAAATCATTCGAGAGTGGCAATCGAATCCATCGAGCCTCTATTTCATGCGATGGCCTTCCACTCAGGTGCGACGAAATCTCAACAAGCGACTTCGAGCAGCAGTCAAACTAGGGCAGCGAGCTACAAGGTATCGGCGGGTCTGTTTCTACCTGGGGTCATCGCAAATTTAGGGTAAGAGATGGAGTGCGATCCTGTGAAGTGAGTTCGAATGATTCGGTGATGACTGAGCAACTCGCGACAGTAACAAATGGTGGCAGGCGATTCACGAAGATGAATCTGTGAATTCTGGAGTTCGACGTTCTGATGGAGCTCGACGGTGAGGTATGAGAAATCAAGTATGAGTTGATTTTGGGGATTTGCGATGGGTTCTGGTACTATAGGGTTGAGCATCGACTTTGAATTGGGCAAAGCAGTGTTAAACAAATGATGGAGCTCGGTTTTCTTCTTCTTGGAAGTACCGAAGTTGAACTGCTGGAGTTCGACTGTTGACTGGGAGGACTTGGTCTGAAAATTTGGATCGTCTGATTTTATTGATGGGTAAATGGAGTTGAACGAAGTGGTGAGGCTTAAATTATTTTGAGATGCAAGTTGGTGGTGTGAATGGAGTTTACAGTGGTGTGGAAGTCAATGCTGGAAGGTTAGAACGTGAATAACATGGAAGGAGAGGTGTAGTAGAATCAAACTTGTTATCGGAAAGGAAGAAGATAGTTGTAGCGTGATTAAGGTATTGTGCTTACTTAATTCAAAATATATAGAATTGTTTATATTAGTAGGTTAATTTAAATTAATAATCGGTTGATTAGTAAATTAAATTAAATAATCATAGGTACAATTCAATTCAGTTGAGACGATTCGTAGCTACGAAAAATGGAAATTTACAGAATATTGGGCAAATCACGGTGAGTAAATCTCACTCACCTTTAGAATTATTTTTATTTCATTAAAAATAATTGTTTGTTGCTTGTGTGAATGTTTTCTGGTTGTTTTATATATATTAGTTATTTAGGCTATTATATATATATTGGGTTGATTGATTGGTTGGATTCCCGCAGTCTCATTAGCGGATGCCCGCAGTTTCATAGCGGATGATTACCCTATACGCCCCACGCTATGATTAGTGGATGACCTTCTATACCGCGATATTCTGCCACGAAGCAGAATGGGTATTATTTATGTGCTAACATCTGTGGATGCAGGAAAACAGGTTGGAGGGATCCAACTGGATTCCTCAAAAATATATTATCTGTTTGTTGTTTGCTGATTTCATATATTCATATATGATGTGTTAAAAATAAAATGAGTGAAAATTGGGTGATTTGATTGTTTTAAATATCACTGGGCTAAGTGTTAATTTATTTAAAATATCGTGGAAGGATATTTGAGATTTAAAAGGGAAAATTCTATTTTTAAATAGAATTTGAATTTTTAATGGAATAAAAATATAAACTTGTTTTTGAAAAAATAAAACAAATAGTTCCTTTATAACGAAGTTTATAAATAGTTCTTTTATAACGAAGTTATAAATGAAGTGAAAAGAATTATCATTTGATAATTCAGAAACAGAAATACAAGTGTGAAATTGGAATGGGAAATCTATCTTCAAAAGGAAAATAGAGATATTGATTTCAAAAAGGAATTGAAGTCGAGACTTGTTTAAAGAAATTGAATAAAGAAAATTCAAATGGAGTTAACTATAGAGACTTGAAAATAGAATTCAATGAAGTTAAATATAGAGATTTGAAAATATGATTCAAATGGAATTTAAATATAGAGTTTGAATAAGAGGATTCGAATAGAATTTAAATAAGGGAATTCGAAGTAACGTTTGAATATAGATTTTGAATATAGAATTCAAATAGAAAATCCAAAGTGGATTTGAATATAGAACTTTCAAATGGAGTTTGAATATAGAGAACTTGAAATAGAATTCCCAAATAGAATTTTGAAATAGATTTTCAAAATAGAATTTTCAAAAGAGAATTTGAAATAGACTTTGAAAATAGAATTTCAAAAATAGAATTGCAATGAAATTTGAATTCAAATATAATTGAAAGAGAATTTGACTATAGAAATTCAAAAGGAATTTAAATATAGGATTTGAATTCAAAGGAATTTAAATATGGGATTTGAATTCAAAGGAATAGAAATAGATTTGAGGTCAAAGGAATTGAAATAGAATTTGAATTCAAAGGAAGTCAAACAGATTTGAATAAAGAAAGTTCATATGAAATTTGAATATAGAATTTGGAATAAGAGAATCCAAATGGAATTTGACTAAGAGAATTTAAATAGAATTTGAATAAGAGATTTGAATATGTAGAAATTTTGAATATAGAAATGTGAATGGCATTTGAATATAGAATTCAAATAGAGTTGAAATGAATTTTAAATTTAGAATTCAAATAGAAATTTAAATTGGAGTTTGAATATTTAAAATTTAGAATAAAAAAATGAAAATAGTAATTGAATATAGAAAATCGAAAATATTATTTGGAATTGAAAAGGAAAATAGATTTGATATATATTAAAAATATATATCAAAAATAGAGTTGAATTTATTTTAAAAACAAAGTTTTAAAAGTGTGTATATATATATATATATATATATACAACGAACTTGCCGCGGAGCGGTAGTTCGTAAATTGGCGATTCGAACTTCAATTGAATATACAGAACTCAATCGAAGTCGGAATTCTTTGAAACAAGAAACGTCAGGATTGATTTGATAATAGTTTTCTAGTGGAGGAGAAAAATCTGGATTTCGTCGAATAGATTTTGAGATATGTCAAAATCAAAATTTTAAAAGTGCAGCGCTAGAAACCATTAAAAACCATAATGGATTTTATATAATAAATACAGGGATTTTTTTTAAGCAAGTAAAATCCGCATTTTTATTTAGAAAAGCCCAGGTTTGAGAGGTGAAATATATCTGAACTCAAATGGAGTAATGAGTTGATTTCTGAAACAGAAATCAGATTTTTGATTATTGAATAGAATTAACTAATTTGAACGGAAATTAGTTAAATGAGATTTTGAATGGATATTGAGCTTTAAATAAGAAATTTCGATTTGAAATTTATATTCGAAATAAAAAAAGAAAACTGGAATTGAAATGGAAATTCAATTTGGTTATGAACGAGTTAAATATTTTGTTTGAACATGTTATGTTCAAACAAAGGAGTGAAATAGGCAAAATGACTAATTAAAGAATAAATCGGTGAAACTGAATTCAAACGATTAGATAGTGTTGAATTGAATTGAAAACAGGTGAACAGGTGTTAGACGGGTATGGGATGAAGTATATGAAGATTTTAATTTATGTGTCCAACAAAAAGGTACATGTTTAAATTCATATATGAGGTTTTATGCGCCGTATCGGCTAGCCGCTTGGTTTTTTTCTTTTTCTTTTTGAGATAAGAAGGACCGGGGAAGCTATTTGAAATTTCCCGATGCTCCCGGTGCAGGGGAGGTTATGGCGAATTTTTCCGGGAATTTAAGGAGTTAGAATATTTTTAAGATATTTTGATAGTTAGAAATCATTGCATCGACGTATAAAATTCGATTGGTAAATGAATATAAAAATCGAATATTTGAAACAGAAAGAGAAATCTATAAATTAGAAATAGAAAGCGAACTTTATACATGTTTCAAAAATGAATAATTGGATTGTATAGTGTGTTTATTCGAGGTAAGTGGTTTTGCCGTTTTGAAGTTGAGGATGTTTTCAGTTAAGGTTTGAGAGGTAATTTTACCCCAACTTGATTGATTTCATTTTTAATGGATAAATAGCAAGATCCAGTCTCGAAGGGAAGTGTTTGAAAAAGAGTTAGTTGAATAAAATAATTTGGGTTGTAACGATGTTTTACACAACATTCGTTTTAAACCCAAGTGATGGAATTTTGGAAATATAACAAGTAAATATTTCCTGAGTATAATTAACATAGTCGGGATAGAGATAAGTGATTGGAATTGTTTCCAATTGCAAATAGAGATATTTTCTAATATATAGAAAATAAAAGAAGTTGATATTGGGAAATGCTTTCCAAATAGCGTAAAGGGCCAATATGGTTATTGAAAATATTTGGTTAACAAATATTAATAAGGAAATGGAGAAGAGATTTAATTAATGAAATATTAATTAAAGAGCCCAGTGATTTGTTTGATATGTTGGATGAACACTTGTTCTTATTCGATAGTTAAATCACAGACTATCGAAGTTTTTGACCATCGTTGTCAATATGGAGAGACCGGTTGGATTATTATCCGAAGAACCACTCCGTATCGGCATAAGCGTTGCGAACCAAGTATGCTGAATATATTGAAGACGGAGTAAAGTGCAAGGACTCTTTCTATTAAATAGAAATAATGCCTTCGGTTTCGTTCAATCCCAGAACGAACGTAAATGGACGAATGTCTGACAGAGTATTTCCAATGATCAAATGGGTTGGTCTGTATAAATATATATGGTTGCAACGGATTTATTCCCTTAGTATAATATCCAGAATATTTGTGCAAATCAATTAGTGATTAACGGATCTGATGATGTGGCATTCAAAGTGATTGTGCTATCAGAAAATGATAAGTATTCGTAGCCTCAGGCCTCAACAACCGGGAAAGGACAAAAATCGGGCAGGCATCATGGCTATGTGGGTCGCACCCATTAGGATGTATAATCACCTATCTAGAGGTTCATTTAATTTCTTATTTTATTCGATGCTGTCCCAGTCGGGAGGCGGTTGCTGATCCCAACCGTTGGTGATATACATTCGATACACTCAAGCGAAATGAGTGGTCGGTCATGTGTGGGCCGGGTTACAAGATGTTCTTGTTGAACCCAGTGTATTCCTCTCTAGAGATACACTAGTGGAAGGTGGTTCCATACCTTGTCATGTTGGAAATCCAATCTCCAATAAGCGCCATGCGGTTTTGATTTTATACTATATATGTGGAGCGTGAGATGCAAACGTTCTGCTATTTGGTTATTTATTTGATGTAGACATTATTATAATATCATTGGATTTGATTTCAAAGTGTTTTGGGTTATAGTAAGGTAAAAACCGTCCATGTTTATGTGTGGGCTGGTCTTACTATTGTCTTTTCTTTCGAAAAGGGTTTTGAAAGTTAAACAAGTGGTTGGAGTTTACTCACACCAGTCCCATGACTGACCCAGAGTTTATTTTGTTTGTTTTCCCTAAACTCTTGGGTGCTCAAATTTGTACGGGCAGTCAAGTAGTCGGGGTTTCACAGATTCGATTGGAGGAGCTGGAAGCAGGAGGCTTCACCAGTTAGCTGTAGATTATCGTATTTCCGCTGTGTATTATGTTATATCTGGAAACAGGTGTTTATAACTGTTCCAGAAATGACTGTTGTGCTCTGATGATGGTATGTATATAAAGTTACTGATTTGTATTTCAAAAGTTATGTTATATAATATATTTTATTCGTTCCGCTGTGAGTTTGTGATCTTCGTTTTTCTTCTATTCTAATATTTCTTTCTTTCTATTTCTCATCCTCTAACTTCTTTCTCTAAATGATCTGGTGTTTTTGATGTTTGAACAGTCGACGCTGGATTTTGTGTTGATTTTCGGAGTCGAAAATCTCGTGGTCGTTACAGTGGTATCAGAGCATAGGTTGAGCGAATACCTAGGCTTGTGTGGCATGTGCTCATTAGAGATAGGGTCAGTAGTACCCTAAAATGAGTTGAGTGTATATACGAGAGAGCGTATTTGTTATTAATATAAAAATTGTTTTATATTGTGTTGGCTAGTCTGTTGAGTGGTTTATGAATTCTGGTCGAATCGTGGGACGCCACGAAGTTGATAGGAATTTCTAAACACTTGAACAGAGAAATTCGACACAGTATTGTATTAAAGAGGGTAAATGAAATAATTTTACCCAAATTTCTATTTTGATATAGAGGGAATAATTTTCTGAAATTATTATATTATATGGATGTGTTGATTGTTAGGATTATAATCCAATGAGATTATAAAATTGGAATGGGTAATTATAACCAAATAAAATTTGTATATGAATGAAATATATACAAATGGGATGAACTGGAATTAAGTTCAAACCAGAATTGGAATTTAAATCCTGGGAAGTTTGGAAATATTTTTCAAAGTATATTAAAGTAATATAGCTTTGTTTTGGAAGGTTTTTTGATTTAAAAATCATTTTAGATGGATTTTGAAATAATAAAGCACTGAACTCACTTCAGTAGCTGGAAAATAATTTTGATAATGATTGCAACATCATCAGTGTTCATTTTCGAGTGTCTAAGTGATGGATTGCTACCTTAGAAAGTTTTGTTGGAAATTTGTTTGAAAGAAAACAAGTTGTTTTGGGAAGAATTCAAGTGTTTTGAATTTGAGATGGAAATAAATATATGTATATATATTTATGTGATTTCAGAAGGATTTGAAATAGAAACCCGGGGATTTGAATTCTGGAATTAAAATTTAATTTAAAGCAAGTTAAATGAATCAAAGGGGATAAATTGATTTAGAATCAATTTGAATAGGTTTATTGGAATATAGATTGGATAAATGGATTGATCGTAGATCATTCGAATCAAATGAAGGAAGACCAAAAGTTTTGGTGGAATTGAATTTGTCGAAATATGAGGAGTTGAGTTTCAACATAAGTGAGATTTTGAAAAGTAATAAATTGGTACCATTTTTCCTACCTTAGCAATTTCGAGGACGAAATTATTTTAAGGGGGAAAGAATGTAACGTCCCTGATTTTTAGCTATTATATAATGAATATTTAAATTAGTTTTAAATATTTAATTGGGAATATAAATGAATTTTATATTGAATTTATCTATTAAATAATTGACATAGGATATAATTTCAAATATATCGAGTTATTAACAAGCAATTTAATTCACAGTTGAAACTGAATTGAAAAACAGTTCAGTTGATTAATATAAATTCTGTTTGAATTAAAACAGTAATAATAATTTATTTTCGTGAAATTTTATTATCTGAAATCGATTTATATATTAAATCAAAATTAATTTAACCGTTAATTTAAATTGTTTTCTGTTCTATACAGTTGAAATAAAATTCCACAATCTGTCCCCTTGGGTTCAGAGCAGCGAATGACATTGGAGATGGCAGTCATTATGATTAAATAGCGGTTCGGAACCTCGAAATATATATATAATTAAACGGATAAAAACTAAATCAAAATCAAATCAAAAATTAATTCACATCAGTTCGAGCCACCCTAAGACTATACCAGGGCCGACCTAAAATTTTTATCAACGCAAACCTATCTCTCTCGAGCTGTATATTCTGTCTCCCAGCTTCATCACTAAGGCAAACATGATTTTAATGGCCTCTCGTACGAATGTTCCCCAGTTCACTCCTATAAAAACCAGACCTCGCCTTCAGTTTCTTCCATCATCTGAAACCCGAAGTAAATCCCAAGTCCTTTTCGTTTCTTCTTTCTCAGTAAACCCAAATCCCTTAAATGAAAATCAAATCATTCGAGAGTGGCAATCGAATCCATCGAGCCTCTATTTCATGCGATGGCCTTCCACTCAGGTGTGACGAAATCTCAACAAGCGACTTCGAGCAGCAGTCAAACTAGGGCAGCGAGCTACAAGGTATCGGCGGGTCTGTTTCTACCTGGGGTCATCGCGAATTTAGGGTAGGAGATGGAGTGCGATCCTGTGAAGTGAGTTCGAATGATTCAGTGATGACTGAGCAACTCGCGACAGTAACAAATGGAGGCAGGCGATTCACGAAGATGAATCTGTGAATTCTGGAGTTCGACATTCTGATGGAGCTCGACGGTGAGGTATGAGAAATCAAGTATCAGTTGATTTTGGGGATTTGCGATGGGTTCTGGTACTATAGGGTTGAGCATCGACTTTGAATTGGGCAAAGCAGTGTTAAACAAATGATGGAGCTCGGTTTTCTTCTTCCTGGAAGTACCGAAGTTGAACTGCTGGAGTTCGACAGTTGACTGGGAGGACTTGGTCTGAAAACTTGGATCGTCTGATTTTATTGATGGGTAAATGGAGTTGAACGAAGTGGTGAGGCTTAAATTATTTTGAGATGCAAGTTGGTGGTGTGAATGGAGTTTACAGTGGTGTGGAAGTCAATGCTGGAAGGTTAGAACGTGAATAACATGGAAGGAGAGGTGTAGTAGAATCAAACTTGTTATCGGAAAGGAAGAAGATAGTTGTAGCGTGATTAAGGTATTGTGCTTACTTAATTCAAAATATATAGAATTGTTTATATTAGTAGGTTAATTTAAATTAATAATCGGTTGATTAGTAAATTAAATTAAATAATCATAGGTACAATTCAATTCAGTTGAGACGATTCGTAGCTACGAAAAATGGAAATTTACAGAATATTGGGCAAATCACGGTGAGTAAATCTCACTCACCTTTAGAATTATTTTTATTTCATTAAAAATAATTGTTTGTTGCTTGTGTGAATGTTTTCTGGTTGTTTTATATATATTAGTTATTTAGGCTATTATATATATATTGGGTTGATTGATTGGTTGGATTCCCGCAGTCTCATTAGCGGATGCCCGCAGTTTCATAGCGGATGATTACCCTATACGCCCCACGCTATGATTAGTGGATGACCTACTATACCGCGATATTCTGCCACGAAGCAGAATGGGTATTATTTATGTGCTAACATCTGTGGATGCAGGAAAACAGGTTGGAGGGATCCAACTGGATTCCTCAAAAATATATTATCTGTTTGTTGTTTGCTGATTTCATATATTCATATATGATGTGTTAAAAATAAAATGAGTGAAAATTGGGTGATTTGATTGTTTTAAATATCACTGGGCTAAGTGTTAATTTATTTAAAATATCGTGGAAGGATATTTGAGATTTAAAAGGGAAAATTCTATTTTTAAATAGAATTTGAATTTTTAATGGAATAAAAATATAAACTTGTTTTTGAAAAAATAAAACAAATAGTTCCTTTATAACGAAGTTTATAAATAGTTCTTTTATAACGAAGTTTATAAATAGTTCTTTTATAACGAAGTTATAAATGAAGTGAAAAGAATTATCATTTGATAATTCAGAAATAGAAATACAAGTGTGAAATTGGAATGGGAAATCTATCTTCAAAAGGAAAATAGAGATATTGATTTCAAAAAGGAATTGAAGTCGAGACTTGTTTAAAGAAATTGAATAAAGAAAATTCAAATGGAGTTAACTATAGAGACTTGAAAATAGAATTCAATGAAGTTAACTATAGAGATTTGAAAATATGATTCAAATGGAATTTAAATATAGAGTTTGAATAAGAGGATTCGAATAGAATTTAAATAAGGGAATTCGAAGTAACATTTGAATATAGATTTTGAATATAGAATTCAAATAGAAAATCCAAAGTGGATTTGAATATAGAACTTTCAAATGGAGTTTGAATATAGAGAACTTGAAATAGAATTCCCAAATAGAAATTTGAAATAGATTTTCAAAATAGAATTTTCAAAAGAGAATTTGAAATAGACTTTGAAAATAGAATTTCAAAAATAGAATTGCAATGAAATTTGAATTCAAATATAATTGAAAGAGAATTTGACTATAGAAATTCAAAAGGAATTTAAATATAGGATTTGAATTCAAAGGAATTTAAATATTGGATTTGAATTCAAAGGAATTGAAATAGATTTGAGGTCAAAGGAATTGAAATAGAATTTGAATTCAAAGGAAGTCAAATAGATTTGAATAAAGAAAGTTCATATGAAATTTGAATATAGAATTTGGAATAAGAGAATCCAAATGGAATTTGACTAAGAGAATTTAAATAGAATTTGAATAAGAGATTTGAATATGTAGAAATTTTGAATATAGAAATGCGAATGGCATTCGAATATAGAATTCAAATAGAGTTGAAATGAATTTTAAATTTAGAATTCAAATAGAAATTTAAATTGGAGTTTGAATATTTAAAATTTAGAATAAAAAAATGAAAATAGTAATTGAATATAGAAAATCGAAAATATTATTTGGAATTGAAAAGGAAAATATATTTGATATATATTAAAAATATATGTCAAAAATAGGGTTGAATTTATTTTAAAAACAAAGTTTTAAAAGTGTGTTTATATATATATATATATACAACGAACTCGCCGCGGAGCGGTAGTTCGTAAATTGGCGATTCGAACTTCAATTGAATATACAGAACTCAATCGAAGTTGGAATTCTTTGAAACAAGAAACGTCAGGACTGATTTGATAATAGTTTTCTAGTGGAGGAGAAAAATCTGGATTTCGTCGAATAGATTTTGAGATATGTCAAAATCAAAATTTTAAAAGTGCAGCGCCAGAAACCATTAAAAACCATAATGGATTTTATATAATAAATACAGGGATTTTTTTTTAAGCAAGTAAAATCCGCATTTTTATTTAGAAAGGCCCAGGTTTGAGAGGTGAAATATATCTGAACTCAAATGGAGTAATGAGTTGATTTCTGAAACAGAAATCAGATTTTTGATTATTGAATAGAATTAACTAATTTGAACGGAAATTAGTTAAATGAGATTTTGAATGGATATTGAGCTTTAAATAAGAAATTTCGATTTGAAATTTATATTCGAAATAAAAAAAGAAAACTGGAATTGAAATGGAAATTCAATTTGGTTATGAACGAGTTAAATATTTTGTTTGAACATGTTATGTTCAAACAAAGGAGTGAAATAGGCAAAATGACTAATTAAAAAATAAATGGGCGAAACTGAATTCAAACGATTAGATAGTGTTGAATTGAATTGAAAACAGGTGAACAGGTGTTAGACAGGTATGGGATGAAGTATATGAAGATTTTAATTTATGTGTCCAACAAAAAGGTACATGTTTAAATTCATATATGAGGTTTTATGCGCCGTATCGGCTAGCCGCTTGGTTTTTTTCTTTTTCTTTTTGAGATAAGAAGGACCGGGGAAGCTATTTGAAATTTCCCGATGCTCCCGGTGCAGGGGAGGTTATGGCGAATTTTTCCGGGAATTTAAGGAGTTAGAATATTTTTAAGATATTTTGATAGTTAGAAATCATTGCATCGACGTATAAAATTCGATTGGTAAATGAATATAAAAATCGAATATTTGAAACAGAAAGAGAAATCTATAAATTAGAAATAGAAAGCGAACTTTATACATGTTTTAAAAATGAATAATTGGATTGTATAGTGTGTTTATTCGAGGTAAGTGGTTTTGCCGTTTTGAAGTTGAGGATGTTTTCAGTTAAGGTTTGAGAGGTAATTTTACCCCAACTTGATTGATTTCATTTTTAATGGATAAATAGCAATATCCAGTCTCGAAGAGAAGTGTTTGAAAAAGAGTTAGTTGAATAAAATAATTTGGGTTGTAACGATGTTTTACACAACATTCGTTTTAAACCCAAGTGATGGAATTTTGGAAATATAACAAGTAAATATTTCCTGAGTATAATTAACATAGTCGGGATAGAGATAAGTGATTGGAATTGTTTCCAATTGCAAATAGAGATATTTTCTAATATATAGAAAATAAAAGAAGTTGATATTGGGAAATGCTTTCCAAATAGCGTAAAGGGCCAATATGGTTATTGAAAATATTTGGTTAACAAATATTGATAAGGAAATGGAGAAGAGATTTAATTAATGAAATATTAATTAAAGAGCCCAGTGATTTGTTTGATATGTTGGATGAACACTTGTTCTTATTCGATAGTTAAATCACAGACTATCGAAGTTTTTGACCATCGTTGTCAATATGGAGAGACCGGTTGGATTATTATCCGAAGAACCACTCCGTATCGGCATAAGCGTTGCGAACCAAGTATGCTGAATATATTGAAGACGGAGTAAAGTGCAAGGACTCTTTCTATTAAATAGAAATAGTGCCTTCTGTTTCGTTCAATCCCAGAACGAACGTAAATGGACGAATGTCTGACAGAGTATTTCCAATGATCAAATGGGTTGGTCTATATAAATATATATGGTTGCAACGGATTTATTCCCTTAGCATAATATCCAGAATATTTGTGCAAATCAATTAGTGATTAACGGATCTGATGATGTGGCATTCAAAGTGATTGTGCTATCAGAAAATGATAAGTATTGCCTCAGGCCTCAACAACCGGGAAAGGACAAAAATCGGGCAGGCATTATGGCTATGTGGGTCGCACCCATTAGGATGTATAATCACCTATCTAGAGGTTCATTTAATTTCTTATTCTATTCGATGCTGTCCCAGTCGGGAGGCGGTTGCTGATCCCAACCGTTGGTGATATACATTCGATACACTCAAGCGAAATGAGTGGTCGGTCATGTGTGGGCCGGGTTACAAGATGTTCTTGTTGAACCCAGTGTATTCCTCTCTAGAGATACACTAGCGGAAGGTGGTTCCATACCTTGTCATGTTGGAAATCCAATCTCCAATAAGCGCCATGCGGTTTTGATTTTATACTATATATGTGGAGCGTGAGATGCAAGCGTTCTGCTATTTGGTTATTTATTTGATGTAGACATTATTATAATATCATTGGATTTGATATCAAAGTGTTTTGGGTTATAGTAAGGTAAAAACCGTCCATGTTTATGTGTGGGCTGGTCTTACTATTGTCTTTTCTTTCGAAAAGGGTTTTGAAAGTTAAACAAGTGGTTGGAGTTTACTCACACTAGTCCCATGACTGACCCAGAGTTTATTTTGTTTGTTTTCCCTAAACTCTTGGGTGCTCAAATTTGTACGGGCAGTCAAGTAGTCGGGGTTTCACAGATTCGATTGGAGGAGCTGGAAGCAGGAGGCTTCACCATTTAGCTGTAGATTATCGTATTTCCGCTGTGTACTATGTTATATCTGGAAACAGGTGTTTATAACTGTTCCAGAAATGACTGTTGTGCTCTGATGATGGTATGTATATAAAGTTACTGATTTGTATTTCAAAAGTTATGCTATATAATATATTTTATTCGTTCCGCTGTGAGTTTGTGATCTTCGTTTTTCTTCTATTCTAATATTTCTTTCTTTCTATTTCTCATCCTCTAACTTCTTTCTCTAAATGATCTGGTGTTTTCGATGTTTGAACAGTCGACGCTGGATTTTGTGTCGATTTTCGGAGTCGAAAATCTCGTGGTCGTTACAAATAGCATAATTGTAACACGGTGAAGGATTATATACTCACAAGCTGTTTTTAATATTCTTGAGTGTGCTTTGTATTGCATGAGTTGGTGCTTAGTTTTATTTTAAGATTTGTATGTGTATATTTATGTGTTCTAGTGTGTGCAAGTGTCATTGTGTGTATGAGTTGCTACGACCTGCATTTGATAAAGATGTATGCGTGTGTGTTGCGGTGCATGGTGCATGTGTATATATATGACTATATAATTGTCAGTAGAAATAACTTGATATTTCCACCATCAAAAATAAAAGGAATATTTTTGAGTAGTTTGCCATGTTTTGAAAGGGATACTACACCATTATTTTAGCAAACAGAAAGTACCCTAGAGGCTTGAGTTTGGTCCTCTGTTTGTTGCGACTTATGTTCACATTTTTGTTTAATCACCCTATTATGCTACTTAGTTCATTTGGGATACATGAAGACATATAGTATTGCCTTACATACATGCTAATTGGTTTCCATGTTTCAAAGGGTCTGCACATTGAATACATTTGCTTCTCTCCCTCGAATTTCGAAAACTGGCACTAATTTTAGAAACTGCTACATGTTTTATTTGGGTCTTACTGAACTGCATGTGCTCGGCCACATAAGTAGCCATGTTCAGCTGTGTTTTAAATGCTGTGCATTTTGGTCCATTCTTTGGATTTGCTATCCTCTATTTTACCATGCGTGTCACTTGGTTTTGGGTGCACTTCATGTTATTATAGCTGTAACCCCTTATAATAAGAAATGTTGCTGTACATATATAGGAATGAGTTGATCTTCCGACTCCTCTACCATCTAAAGATTGTCCAAGTTGTGATGTAACTGTAAGAAGTGTTTGGTTAACTCTGAGTATATACATGCAGAATTGCATTTTTTTTCATTTCAAATGAGTTTTAGGTCTAGTTGACAGTACGTGTAACATCTATGTTTTGTTTCTCCTATTTAAAACAATTATGCCAGAACTCATACTTTGGGTATCATTTAAATGTGATTGCATGTGTCTTGTTCCAGTCATAAATGTTTACCATTTGCCATACATGTGATTCGCCATACGGATCTTAAAAGCCAGGTTACTTCAAATTTTGCCAGTACCTATATATTGCAGTTCACTTGCACATTTAGGGTATTCGAAATTTAATTCACGTTTAGGGTCAACTATTTTATTTCGGTTCATATTGAGGTTGATTTTCTTGAATAAAGATACAACCTCACCCGAGATTTTTTTTGTTTTGCTCGGGTCGGGTTCAGACCCTGAGCAGTTGCAGATTTAAAGATTTCAGCTTAAGTTTCGAAGATTTACGAAGCTAGGGATTTCAAACGCAGCGTACTCTGGAGATTTAACACAGTAAATATTAATTTGTTTTCAAATTGCATTTTTCCATTTTATAGAAACTGTTGTATCAAAAATTCTGATTATATATTAAAGATTATTTTGTTGTTCAATATTATGTCATTTATTTATTCTTTTTTTTTCTGTGTTGATTCTGGTTTAAACTCTATAAGATAAATAACGATCCGTCGATTTGAACGTTTTAAGTTGGTTAAATTACCAATTTGAAGCGGTCAAAATGGCGGGACGTTACAATAGATGTCTATCATTTTGTATTGATATCATTTTTGGATTTGAATCCTGAAATGGTGCATTTTTTTTATTTACTTTGGTTAGCATTTGCTTCGGTTGTTTACACCATGTTGCTTCTGTTTAACAACAGAAGCAAAAACACTCTGTTGCTCCGTTTCAATAACAGACGCAATAAACATTGGTCTGTTGCATCGTCTTCAATTGCTTCGGTTGTTGAACCGAAGCAACATGGTATAAGAAACCGAAGCAAAATGTGCTTTTTGCTTCGGTTTTCCAACTGAAACAACACATTTTGGCTTATTGTGTCTTCTGCAGTTTCTTCGGTTGTAGAACCAAAGCAACAGGGGGTAAACAACAGAAGCAACAGACCAGAACTGTAGTAGTGATATCGCTATTCCACTCATGGTATTCGTTGATTATGAGAATTTATATCAAATATAAGTGGTGAAAAATTCTGTGTAATTTATGATCCAATATCGATTGATTTGTGTTTTGTCGTGAATCGTATCTTCAATAATATCATTCTGGAAACCCGATGAGATTGAATAGTGGAAATTCATATCGTAATTGGGATTTAATCAAATCTTTGATTTGAGAGAATTAAAGGTAAGAAATTTGAAGCGAAGGTATAATCTTTGATTCCAAATAAGAGATAAGAGGATAATGAGATGTATGAAATTAAAGTAATTCTAAATCTTGAGTTATATATGAATTGATAATCATCTGGAAGGAGATTTGAATTGAAAGCCTATGTAAACCATAGCTACTGTTTAAAGTACGCTTATTACTTGGAAAGACCGGGATCGAATATATGTTCGAAACCCATTCCAAGTAATAATACGACGTTGTGAAGCAATTCAAGACTCGGTAAACGACGAATGAAGACCGGGAATATTTAAAATTGTTTAGATTGATTGTGATTAATTTCTCGGTTAGGTAGGCCATCGATACGAGGTATGAATTACATGAGACCTGAACATATTTAAGTATTTTCGGGTTGTTGTTTCATTCAGACCTAGAACGGATTTGTATGGATGGTGTGTCTGACATTGAAATTGACCGCATAACACTGATTTTTGTTAATGTATATCGGATTTGTGGCAATATATTATCCTCGTCTCTAAGTCATACGAACTTAGAGGGTATGCATCAATTAAAATCAGTGATATGTTGTGAATTGTCAATGTGGCATACCCGAGTTATGAAACGAGCTAATGATGATCAAAGAATGGCTTATCGAAGCATTGCTTCGTGTATGACGTGACATCAACAAACCTCACATCCTAGATTTGATGAGAAACTAGCGGTTAGGTTTTTTTACTTATATATGAATTGATGATGAAGTTGTGCAGCAGTGGGAAACCACTTATGAACCTGGGGAAGTTGGGTACGTTCGGGGGGTCCTGTCTGATCGAAAACCGTTGATCGGCCCTGGCGTTGTGTAGTCGGTGTCCGCATGATGGATGAAAAAGCCGTTGAGGCACTTTGTTTTGTATCCCCGATTGATCTTTCGTGCCAGAAATCATCAAGTTGGAAATCCAATCTCCAATACGAGCCATACGGTTTTGGTTTGTATATATATGGCGAGATAATATTAATGGTATTATGTCGTCTAAAATTAATACATTTAATTGCGAAATTGTTTTTCACACTATATGATAATATTAGAAGAGGATTTTCACGTATGAAAGCATGTTTGGTTATCATAAGGTAAAACTCGCCCATCGGTGTGCGCTTGCATTGTGTGATATGGGACGAGTTTATGATAGCTTCATTTTTCCAAAGTCATTGCGAATTCATACGCACGGGTATTCACATGGAGTAAACCCGTTCCGCGTTAGCGGCATGGTCCGGTGAATTTCCCAACTTTAAAATAAATCCTAAAAATAACTATTTAGAGTTCTCACACCGGTCCCATGACTGAGCTGGAGTTTATTGTTCCTTTCTAAACTCTGGGTGCCCATTAATTTCCACACGGGCAGCTAATGTTTAGTTTTTCAGTTAAAGGTCGTTGGAGCAGGATTCGAAACGCTTTTAAAGTTGGAGTCCACACAAGAGTTGGAGCCTCCGCTATAGCATACAGTTCTTCCGCTGAGAGTATATTTTCTTTTCTTCCGATGTATATGTATAACTCTGATATTCTATGTAACTCTGATGTAACATTTTATTTTGCAATGAAAAGTTCTGTTATTCTGTTCAATATATGTATGTACCCATAACAATTCATCTTTGTGAACGGTTTAAGTCGGTTTAATTACCAGCGAAAATCGGGCAAAAAGATGGGGTCGTTACAATCTTCATGATATATTTCATTAATCTCATTTTCACAATCATTTTCACTATTTTGAATTATACTTGTATAGTTTTCATCAAAAGATACGTTTAATGTTTCTTCTATGGTATTGGTTCGAGTATTGAAAACTCTATGTGCCTTATTTCTTTCTGAATATCCAATAAATATTACTTTATCGGAATTCGAATCAAACTTGTCTAAATTATCTTTTGTAGTCAGTATAAAACATTTACTTTCAAATATTTTAAAATATGATACTTTTGGTTTCTTGTTATACAGAAGTTCATATGGGGTTTTATGAGTTAAAGGTCTGTTGAAATTCTATTAATAAAATAGCAAGCTGTTGCAACTCCCTCAACCCAAAAATTTCTTGGTAAGTTACTATCGGATAACGTAGTTCTCGCACATTATTGTATCATCCTATTTTTACGTCCAACTACTTCGTTTTGTTGAGGGGTTCTCGGAATTGAATAATTATGGGTTATTCCCTTTTTATTACAATATTTTTCAAAATTTTCGTTTTCGAATTCTCCACCATGATCACTACATATTATTTTCATTTTTAGTGGTAATAAATTTTGAATTCTTTTAGAAAAAGTTTTAAATTGATCAAAAGCATCACTTTTATTTTTAAGAAACAAAGTCCAAGTAATCTATAAAAATCATCAACTATTACGTAAAGTTATCTATCATGATTTATCAATTGAACTTGAGATGGACCAAATAAATCCATGTTAATTAACTTTAATCGTTTTGATTTAGTGAGTTCCTCTTTTAATTTAAATGAATTTTCTTTAATTTTCCAAATTGACAAGCGTCGCATAAGTTATTGACTCTAAATTTCATTTTGGGTAATCCTCAAACTAAATCTAGTTTAGAAATCCTAGAAATATGTTTGAAGTTTATATGACCAAATTTCTTATGCCAAATCCTGGGGTCACTTGTATAAGCCATAAGACATAGGTTATCACTGGAGATTTTCATTATCAATATATAGATATTTTTCTTTCTATCTCCTTCAAATATAACTTTTGAATTCCTATCTTCTATGTAACACCCCACGTCCATTAATGTCACTCACAAAGGGAATGCATTAACTTCTATGGAGCATTTTAAGTAAGTATAGAACAGAAACTTAACAACAAGACAGATATAAATAGTACTCAAAGATTTAAAACTTTATTTCATTGCAGCGGAAAACACATATGTTTGATTACATCATCAAAACCAGAGTCAAGTACAAAATATCCATCTTGACTAAATCCAAGTATATAAATTGAAAGACATAATCCCCAATACAAAATAGCCATAAATAAAAGAGAAGCTGAACTTTACTTCAGCGATCCAAGCAATCTTCTAAAAGCAGTCCAAAATCAAGCTCCACTGGTGCTAGTTCCAACCTGAGCACCTGGGGGGAAAAGGAAGAAAAGAGGAGGAAACAAAGGGGGTCAGACATAAAGTCTGGCGAGTGCGATAACTTTAACAATATAATTAACAAAGTAACTAAGCTAAGGCATAAGTTGGAAAATAGGGAAATGACCATGAACCATTGAGTATGACAGAGTAAACAAGGAAACAAGATGAACAACGATATCGTTAAAGCGCACCTAACGCACTAAGATAATTACTATACTGCACCATCACTATAAGATATTTGTTATACTGTACCGCACCACCACTAGTCACCCTAAGGTTGATCCTGCCTACAGACTTAATAATGATATTGGTAGTTTCGTGCACCCCTAGCTGCCTTCATAGGTGCCGCCTGCCCCTATCTCCACTAGGTGTGCCCACTACCCCCAAGCGATCGGCTCCCTAACTCGTAGATACCCGTGCTGGCCCCACGGTGTATCACTCCCAAAGTGGCAACCCGATACAACCAACAAAGCATGGCTTATACCTACACGATGCAACAACGTCTTACCTACCAGCCCGGGTCCACACACGCATATGAACCCATTGGACTTGCGTTGCCACCGCTAACCCGGTTTGGCCTCTTACAGTCAAGCCCATTATGCGTGTCCCGTCCTCGACTTGTGTCGAGCCCACAAAGATACGTACGGGTAACTGGTTGAAACGGGCCCCCATTACTTGACACAAGCTATCCACCTAAGCTTGGTCCCCTTTAGTACATCCCACTTAACCCACTTCTTATTCATGTTTCAATTTTGGTTAAGTGTCTCTAATCGTATTTCAAATGCCACCCAAGGCACCTACTAGATTCCACATGCCACCCAACGCACCCACTTAACCCCCACATGCCCCACTACATGCTTATCTGGTTAAGTGTTTCTTAATTCATTAAGACCGTAACCTCATAAAGACCTCTCACATTAGACTGGCATTTGTGGCAGCTGGATTTGCCAGGTGGGTCCGGGCAGTCTTACACCACAAACGAGCCTAACCTCGTGTCTTTACAACTGTTACGTATTTAATTTGTGCCTAAGACCTCTCACATTAGACTGCCATTTGTGGCAGCTGGATTTGCCGGGCGGGTCCGGGCAGTCTTACACCACAAAAGAGCCTAACCTCGTGTCTTAGACAATTAATTACTCCTAATTAATCATCCCCCAATTTGAATTACTTTCCCTATTCAAATTATCAATTAATTCCAAATTTACTATGATTATAATTGACTCAATTATGTCCATTTATTTATGGTATGTAAAATCATATCAATTTTCATCACAATTTATTTTATGCCTTTTAAGGCATTTATGCCAATTAAATCTTTTTAATATTATCCCCTTTACCCCACGTCGTACGTTTGTTCGTTTAACGTAAAATATACGTTAGACTCGAATAGTCTAACTCATGGAATAAAGAGAAAACTTCACAATATACACATAATTAAAGCATAGATCTAAACATAGGGGTGAACTTGCATGTGTGAATGATGTTCTACATCTAAAACTTGCATAGGCCAAAGTGACAACTTGCATAAACAACATATATCATGGATCCAAATATGAAGGTGTGAACTTGTTGAGATAATGGTCACCAACTTGCAAAAATCATGTGTGTCATAGATCTACGTCTAAAGGTGTAAACTTGCATAGGCAATAATCCTAAACTTGCATAACATGATTCATATCCCAAACTCATATACTTATATAAACTTGCATGTGTGATTTATGCATCATAACAATGGTGTAAACTTGCATCTAACATGTAAATTATCATGTAGAATTTAGCATATAACTCACACATGTCATAGCCTAACTTTTAATCAAATTTTCACATAAACTAGATGTCATAACCATGTAAGGTCACCTATAATTTTACCCAACTCGTATATGATTCATGTTTAAATCAAAATCTAAACTTGCATACATATGATTTATCATATGAATCAACATAACCAAACTAGCATATGAAACATGATGATTTGATTACATATAAAATTACAACATAGATGATAGCAACATAACTTTACATCATAAATGATAGCATCACAACATAACATCATAGAGATTTCAACACAATTCTACAACATAATTACAACATGCGATCAATAATTCACATCACATCCATACAATCCGCATCATAACTTAATCCAATTAAATTACTAATTATTTTATTAAAATTATCGAACTCACTAATCAAAAGCGGTCTTTAGTTCTGAATTCTGATTTCTGAAGTTGTATTAGCTCTCCTTTGAAGAAGATTCGTTGTTAGGGTTGAATAGAACTGATTTGATTTGCTGTCCTTCCTCTCTAATTGGTGGCGGCTACTCTAGGGTTCAAGATGACAGCATAACTGCCATAGTTTCTGTTTTAATTCTGATTTAGGGTTTGAGTCTATGGGTCTTTTTATAGAGTTTTGAATTAATTTAGGCTGTTGGATGATCTTAGGGTTAATCAAAACCATTCAGTCGGGATAGGGTGACACCTCAACCCTAATGACTCAGCAAGGAATCAGACAGGACTCAGCAACATGGGTCAGCCTGAACCAGAAAGCTGTGCAGGCCTGCTGCCTCGGCCTGGGCGCACTTGGCAGGTGCACCAGTGCAAATTTGTACTGGCGCACTTCCCAAGTGTGCCAGTGCAATTTTTTTTCTTTTGCCACCAAACTTCGTTCGTCCATAACTCCTTCATCCGGTACCCATTTCCCGCAAACTCGGACTCTATTTCAACCAGAATTCCGAGACGAACACAATGGCGCAACCCCATTCCCTTAATTCTCATGTCTGAGATTAATTATTCTTTATTTTAGTTAATTCGATTATTCAAAAATCCGGGGTGTTACATTCTATAAAACATTTATTCTTTTTAAAGTTTATTTTATAACCCTTATCGCAAAGTTGACTTTTACTTAGCAAGTTGTGCTTTTAATTCCTAACTAATAAAACATCAGAAATAGTAGGAGTTTCAGAATTACCAACACTGCCGATTCCAATAACGTATCCTTTGGAGTTATCTCTGAAGTTCACCATTCCACCATCTTCGTATAGGATTATTAAGTAGTTCTGGATTTCCCGTCATATGTCTTGAACAACCTATCCAATATCCATTTGTCCTTTTTCATTTCCACCGATTGCTTTCCAGATTTTGAATTCTCAACAGCCATATAACACGCCGGTTTGGGATTTGAATTTCCAACTGCCACCTTTTCAGAATTTGAATTGCCAATAGCCACTATACCCATCTTTTCAACTTTTGAATTTTCAAAAGTCATAAAACACATCTTTTCCTAAATTGAACAATATTTTAGTAGATCATATGCCTTTTCATCATGATTATATGCAGACTCTTCCAACATTGATACTATGCATGAATTGACACTAGTGTTAACAAAAATTCCAAAACTTGCCATTTAAAAATTTTCAAAAATTCAGATTATGAACTTTTTGAAAGTCCTTTCTCTGATACTGATTGTTAGGGATTGTGGAATGGATCGTTAAGGCAAAACAAACACTAGAAGGGGTGAATAGTGTTTTTGAGAATTTAATCAAAATCTAAAACTTATGTGAACTACTATATGAATCAAACACCACAAACACAATCACAGATTTAAACACAGACACAAAAATAAACAGAAATAAAAATGCAGAAATGTAAAGAACACACCAGATTTTATACTTGTTCGGAATTGCTCCTACGTCCAGTCCCATGCAACGCTGGATTGCGCAGAGTTTTATTACTATATCTGTAACACCCCGTATTTTTTGTGAACGTATAAGTAACAAATCAGAGAATAATTAATTTTTAAAATAAGAATCAGGGGAAACTGGTTGCGCCATTGCGTTTGTCTCTAAATTCTGCTTGGAAACAAGTCCGAGTTTTTGAGAAACGGAGTCCGTATGAGGGAGATATGACCCTCCGAAGTTTCATAGATTTTCATAATCGAAAACAGCTCGAAAATTTGAATTCAAATTCGAATTCAAAATCCCAGAACAGGCTGGGCGGGAAAATTCCCGCCCATGGACTAGGTCGACCTGGGGGTCGACCATAGTGTCGACCTCCCACGGACCAGGTCGACCATAGTTTCGACCTGGGGGTCGACCTGCTCCCGAAACCCAGTTTTTGAGCCTGATTCATTCTGATGTATCTGGTCTCATTTTCTTTCTAGATTCGTCCGCCTAATCCTATATAAACAGCCCCCTAGCCCCATTCTCTTTACACCATTCTTCTCTAACCTTATGCTGCACAATTTCATTCCTATACTCTGCCTCCGTTCTTATTAAATAAAATAATGGTGTTGTTTCTCTGCTGGAATCAAAACTAGGATCTTCTTCCAATCTGAATAAAGTTAAAAGGGAACAACTATTTTCTAATCTAATCGATAGTCTACGCCAAAGGAACGCTATTCAGTGTCAGAACTCAGATACCAGAAATCAAGACTTTCCTTTTTGATTGTGAGTACAGTTATTTTCAGATATGAACTTTAATTATGATCTTGACGTGGTTATAAATCTGAATCTGAGGTTATGTATATTCTTATCTGTCAGATCTGTTTTTCTGTGACTATTCTGTACCTCTTTCTTCTTTCTGTTCTATAGCCAGGCTACTACGAGCCTGCGCCGAATCTCATAAGAGATTAACGCACGAACACTAAATTTTGGGACAAATAACGAATAATGCATAATTGGACATGAAACTGTTGCCTATGAGACTATTGCCTATGACTATGATTCATGCCTATGACTATGATTCATGCCTATGAGACTATTGCATATGACTATGACTCACGACTATGAGACTATTGCCTATGACTATGACTCATGACTATGAGACTATTGCCTATGACATTGAATAAGAAACTATTGTGATTAGTCGCCCATGACTATTGTGGTTAGTTGCCTATAACTATTGTAGTTAGTTTCTTATGCCTATTCCCTTAATTATGTTAGATCTCGTAATTAGTGTGTAACTTGGCTAGTTTATTCCCATTCACTGTTATGTACATCGAGCCTATTGGAGCCATTATTATTGTATTTGGTTCATTATTGCATGCCTATTCTTTTATATCAATTCTTGTGCTTATCCCCTACTCCTTTTGTTAGTGCCATTTCATGAGTACTTAGAGAACTTGTGGAAACATGTTATACGGGGATTGGGCGTAGCTTAATTAAGTTAATTTGGCATAATAAATATGTTGGCATAATCTGAATTGGCTATAATAGTGAATGATTAACATGTATATTAGTCTTGGACATAAATGGTGAACTAGAATATTAAATCTAGTTTTGACATGAACTGTAAATGGGAATATTAAGACTAAAATTTGGGGCATATATTGTATTATGAATTATGACCTTGATTTGGGCATGTAAGTTTAGGCTAAATTTATGATTAGGCAAGATATGTAAATAGAATTTTAGATATATATAATCTGCTAAATCTATTATCTGCTAAATCTGTTAAATTGCCTAATCCGTTATCTGCTAAATCTATTGAATTGTCTAAGCTGCTAAATCTGTTGAATCGCTTAAACTGCTAGATCTGCTATCTGTTGAATTGTCTGATCTGTTGAAAACTAGATAATGGTAATCTGGGTATGGAAATCCGTAGGCTCGACCTAAGATTTAGTAAAACATGGAAATTTGATTGATCTGTTGTATTCTGTGAAGAAGTTTAATCTGTTAAATAAACAGAATTAGTCTGATATCTGTAAAAATCTGTATTGGAATGAATTGGCTATGACACGGGGTTAGACTCTGTTTGCGGTGGAAGCCTGCCTGGAACCAACCGGCTTAACCAGCGACTGCAAACTGTCAGTCTAATGTGAGAGGTCGTAGGCATAACTAAAATATGCTTAGACACGAGGTTAGGTCTGGCTTGTGGCATAAGTCTGCCCGTAACCGCCCGGCATATCCAGCGGCCACAAGCTACCGACCTAATGTGAGAGGTCTGTGCATTAATATTTAATGCAAATCTGGGATAAATATGATGTCTAAAACATTTTGGGTGAATAGGGTTAAACCAACCGGATTGATGAATTTAACAAACCCGTTTCGTAAGTCGGTGGGCCCAATACAAAGTTAGACAATCTGTAAGTCTGTTAAGAACTGTACATCTGATCCGTTAGTCTGAAAACCTGTTAACTTGATTTTCTGATCTGTGAACTAGTTGAACTGAACTCTGTATGTCTGAAAACTTGTAAACAAGTTAATCTGAAATCTGTTAGTCTGGGGACACAAGGTTAGGAGGGAAAAATACTTGTGTCATCTGTTGTTTGGGACCCATATTAGTCAGTAACCCTTTCTGGTATCAAAACTATGACCCAACAGTAGGTAGGGTCCGGGCACGCTTACTGAACTAATTATAAGCGGTTCATTCTGATAATGGCGAGGGGTGTTGATGGTGCGTTCCAACCGAGCCATGTGTGTGCATGGATCCCGGTCTGCCTCTGAGGATGTAAGATGCCGTGACATCTGTAAATAGGTCTGTGTCATTCAATGGTTGCCACTTTAGGGAATGATACACCCTTTTGTGGGGCTGGCACAGGGTATTTATGTATTAGGGAGCCGATCGCGTGGGGTAGGATTTAGGGTACACTTAGTTCTGTCTGTTATGTGGGGTACCATCTGTTTCTGTTGGGTGGTAACACCTGTCTGTTTCTGCGTGGTACCGTCTGTTGGGGTGGTAAAGGCCCATTTACTAGTGTACACCTAATTCTAACATTCTGTTTCCGTAAGGATTATTCTGTTTCTGTTCCTGTACCTTCTGTTCGGGTGGTAAAGGCCCATTATTCTGCTTCTGTTTAGACATTAGGGTAACACCTAATCCTGTTATACTAGTATTAGTGCAGAGAAGTGAAAAGTAATACCTTATATCATTCTGTTTCTTCTGTTTAACCTAAGTATATCTGCTACTCCTGTTACTGTTATCTCGCATCCAGTTTTATTTGCATGCCATGATTATTATTATCTGTTCATATGCTGGAAATCACTGGACTCGCCAGACTTTATGTCTGACCTCGTTTGTTTTTCGCCCCTTTTCTTTTCATTTCCCCCCCAAGTTTCCAAGGAGGGAGTACTTTAGCTTGATCCTGATTTCTTCTGCTTGAAGTACTTAAAGTGCTTAAAGTATGGCTTGACTCCTTATGGCAGCTTCTGTGGGGATTATGATTTTAAAGTTTTGTATTAGAGCTTTTGAAAAGGGCTGATATATATATATGTACTTGAGTTTTGGTAAAGTGATTTGGAAGGATGTAACCAAACTGATTTCTATTTTCCGCTGTAATAAAGTTGTAAATTTTTCTAGTACTGCTTTATGTATCTGTTCTTGTAATATTCTGTTCTGTCTGCTAAAACGCTCCATCAAAGTTAAGGCATTCCCTTTGTGAGTGACCTTGACGGAGGTGGGGTGTTACAATATCAATACCCAATTACAATCCTCCTTGATTTCACGGCTACAAGGGATACCACCGTTTCCACCCACACACTTGATCAAGTATACCTTCCTTGATTTCACGACTACAAGGGATGCCACCGATTATCCGTCCTTGATTTCACGGCTACAAGGGATACCACCGATTCCATTACACAACCCAAACAATTACAAACAACCCTATAACTTATCAATAGAAGTTGATTCAGAGAGTAATGAGTATAGAGTGTAGTGAGAAGAATATTAGTGAAAACAGAATTTAATTTGGCAGAGTATAGGTGTAGAAACTATAAAAATATAAGAAATAATGGTGTAATGAAAGAGAGTGAAAGTGGAGAAGAAGGAGTGATTAAAAATTCGAATTCAATCCCTTTTTATAGTGTGTGAAAGGTTACAACGTTTCAGAACTGTCAAAATTAGTGAAACGACTCTTCCTTTCAAAATTGAAAAAATGACAGTTATATGTCGACATAATGTTTTTCTTATGTCGACATACACCTAGTGTCAAATTGATTTTTGAGCCTTTTTTAAGTGTTTTAATATAAATATAATTCTAGAAATTCTTGAATTAAAAATAGTGTTATATATTAATATTATAAAGTAGGAAATCATATGAAAACATAAATAAAAATTATATAAACATATTTATAAAATTATAAAGTTTAAAACTGTATAAAATATAAAACTTATAATCCTTG
The DNA here is from genome assembly GCA_030737875.1 of Allium sativum. NCBI lineage: Eukaryota > Viridiplantae > Streptophyta > Magnoliopsida > Asparagales > Amaryllidaceae > Allium > Allium sativum. The sequence goes on along the minus strand of CM060919.1, from coordinate 557,178,980 downwards.
AGTTTGAAAACAAAAGTAAAGTAAGAAAGAAAAATAGAAAAGATAGAAAATAAAATAGGGAAGATTGAACATAGAATTTGGAAACAGATATTGAAAAACAGAATTTGAATTTGAATTTGAACCTGGAGTGCTATTTCAAGTCTTACATAATCTAGACTCTATAACTATATTAGTCTTGAACTCTTGAAATCTTTAATACTCATAAGTCTTGAAATATCTATGAATTCTAAATCTCTAATATCTTTAAACCGCACAGTCTTCAGTGATATTTCCTGTATATAAATCCTCTATGTGTGTGTGTGTATATATATATATATTCTATACAAAAGTGTTAGTACATATTTTATAACCAATTAATATTGAAATAAGGTTGTTGCCATCAAAACTCCATTCTCCAACACATCGTCCCGTCGGAATGCACTCATACCCACCTCATTTGGACTGCTTACTATCCAGTGCACTAAAGCACACCCTCGCCTCTACCTACTTTGAGACCTCCATAGATGATAATAGGGATACTGCCTGATATGTGGTCCCAACCAAATATGCAGTTGACACAAGTCACCCCTAGAATTGGTCCCCATTTTTCTATTAAGCCACTTATTTTCCACAATCAGCCCTACAGTGCCGAAACGAACATAAATTATGGTTTATTATTTTATTAGGCCTCTTATTTTCCCTAATCATCCCCACGCTGTCGAAACGTACCTAACCAATGAGCCACTTATTTTCCACAATCAGCCACACGCTGCCGGAAATGACTCCTACTACCTTATTATTTTATTAAGCCTCTTATTTTCTCCAATCAGCCCCACGCTGCCTAAATTACGAACCACTTATTTTCCCCAATCAGCCTCACGTTGCCAGAACTGACTCCACTATCTTAGCTTATTAATTTTATCTTTAATTTAACTTAACACAATTTAAGTTTATCAATAAGCCCAATATAACCTAATTTTATATCCCCAGGTTGTATTAAACATTCCTAATTAATTTTTAGCCCTTTATACAACCCAACCCAACGTTACTTAGCGTCCAACTAAGTTAACATATTCCAGTTTATATGTTTGCATATTCTCCAGTTACAAATTACGCTTTATCCCCAATTTACAGTCCAATACTAACTATAATATTTATTCAGCTCTAACATTCCCAACTATCATTTTTTCAATTTCAATATTGTTCCAATTTTAATGCAAAATAACGATAAAGGCATAGGCTCTCTTTAGGCTTAGGCTCAGCGCTAAAAAATGGAAAGGGCCTAACCTACTTGCAAAGCCTAGACTCAAAAATAAACAAAACAAATAAAATAGGGCGTAGCCCAAAGGAAAATAAAACTACAACAGAGAAGGGGATAGGAGATGGATAATTACTTATAAGCAGTAAATAACTAGAAAGAAATAGCCATACACAGTAAATAAATTACAGTAACTTTACTGAAAACTAAATGCATAGATAGTGTGAATATTTTTAAAGTTTAAACTTGCAAATTAAAACTATCCAACTATCTAAATTTTTCTACACAATTTACTAATTTAGAAATCGCATAAAACTCATAGATCTTACGAAGAGAGCTTTCCACATGGCTTTTCTTATTCCAGCCGAACCTCCCCTGTAGAAGTATTTATAAAAATAAATATTAAAATTATACAAATTCTTTATCCCCATAAAAATTTAATTATTTTCCCCTTCTTAATTTTGTGGATAGGCCTAGGGAAGAAGAAGACATAAATATTGGATGTGAATAAATGAGAGAGGCTCTACTAGTTTATTTATAGGGCGTACTAGGCGTTGTTGGATCTAGATTAACCCTAGAGGGGGGTAAATAGGGTTTATCACAATTTTTAGTTGAATTAAAAATCTAACGGGATATATAATAATAAACAGATCACAAAATGTAGCAGAAACGGAAATGCAGAAAGTAAATGACACAAGATATACCCAGCTTCGGCAAAATCCTGCCTACTGCTGCATTCCTAAGGTTTCTACTAGGTGATAGAATAGATCCTGCTTACAAGACCATGTAAAATCGCACTCCCTGCTCCTTTACTAACCCTACGCTCAAAATCCTAGACTGGTCTATATCCACTAGACCAGATTTTGCCCTAGTTTTACAAACACTAGTAAACTGCCAGTCAACACCCTGACTGGATCCCCCTAGATTTTACAGACTTTAGAACTGTTTGATTCGTTTACAACGTGTAATAAAAATAATATAAAATAAAAAGAAACTAAAAACCCTTGAGAGTTAAATTAAAAAGGGTAATCCCCTTTATTCTCTTAACTCAAAAAACTGGCCGGTCCACTTACATTTGAGTGCACCCGTATCCCATTTGTTTAGCCCGATCTCCTTTGTCTTAGAAATAGCGGATGGAAAATAAAATAAAACTAGCGTTTCAATGAAATCTTCCCCAAATCTATTGCAATTGATGATGTATTATGGAAGATGGTCTTTGTTGCTTGATGGCGTCGCTGCTCCTGTTCTTCGATTGATTTGAGGACGGGCTTCTGATCGAAACTCGTGAGTTTTTTTGAAATTTCTTGCTTTGAAATACTTGAATTGATATTGTGGGTTTCGATAACTATCTACCTATGATGATGTGGTGATGAAATAGGATTATAAAATCCTATTATTCCTCTGATTTCGATTGATGTCTTGGCCTGATTTTGTGTGTTTCCCTTTTTTGCTTCCTCTTTGATTTCTCGACCTTGATGAATTGATAACTTCTTGGAATATAATTAGCTGGCCCTTCTGATTGATTGAATCATTTCTGGAAAAAAATCACTTGCCAAATATGATTTCCTGATTTGATAAATTGCAGAAAATGTTGTATGCTGACTGAATGATTTCTGAAATCATTAAGATGCCTTTACCATTATTGTTGATTTTGGCCATTTCTGGAAACAGATAAACAAAACCTTTTCTTGCCACATTTTGTGATCACTGAATTTTCTTCTTTCCAAAACGATTAACCGTGAATTCTGGACATATATAAATCGATTTTAAGAACAACCTTGAATTCACATTGTCATTTCTGGAAACAGAAATTTTTTGTCAAATCAGAATTGTTGATTTCATTTTGAAATATGAAATCTTGCCATAGTTACCATTTGCAATTTACTATTTCTTGGTGACCATGTTGCTTTGAACATCTCAGCCATTTTGATTTGCCATATGTACATTTGTATTACTTGCCAAAATATGCTTTGCCAAAACCATTTTAAAAAATTTGGAAACACTGATTTCTTGCATGAGTGCCATGTATACTGGCTCCACTGTGTTGCATACATGCTATGTTGAGTTGAATGTGTACACAGGCCTTGACACTGTTCTTTCTCAATGTGAATGCACACTTGCTAAAAAATAAACTTTTTGCCATGCTTCTGAAAACTGTGATGAGCTTGAACATCCTGGCTATATTGAAACTGCTGCATATGTTGATCCTTCCATGTTCATGTCCATTGGCATTATTGTAATATGCTATTTGCTTGTTTCACCATCATTGCATACTTGTATATGTACTGAACTTGGTATGTTTTGAACTTGTTGTTGTAGTCGAGCCATGAATTTGTTGCACCATTGTCATGTACATGCCAGTACATATATTTGCTTTACCATTGTTTGTTGTGTGTCATATACGTGAACCATGTATACATGAACACCCTGTCCACTGTATTGCTTGAACCATTCATACACATGTTCACTATACTGTTTTGAATTTATCCACTTGCACTTACACTTGGGTTATGCATAACCAACATTGTTGCTTCTCCACCATTTAATTGCTGTTGACTTTTCATTAAGTTATTTCATATGTGCACTAAGTCGAGATGGTCTGTGTGGCTACTCCTCAGTTGCAAACTGATTGGCGAGGCAGTGCACACGTGTATATCTATAAACGTGTGTATATGCAGCCATCCAGACACGTTTTCCTGTCCCTGCATTGATATATATAGTCTACCTTGTGATATTTACAGTGTACCACCGTGAATATCACAAGTTGTCTAGACACAGTCGGATGGATATGAAAATCAGATCGAGTCAGAAAAATGATGAGAAACACACCGAAACTCTAAGGCAAATAAATTTTCAAAATAAAAATTATATTCGCATGTGTTCAATATTATTTCTATTGTAGTGTACTATGTGTTTGTTTCATGTGACAGGTATGAAGATGACTGGACTGACAGTGAAGTGCTTTGAAGACTGAAGACTGAAGTTTGGAGTGTCAGTAAATGTGTTTGTATATGAAAATGAAAATGTATGTATATATGACAGAGTGACTATATGAGTGTCGTAGAGAGAATTGTACTGATATTTGTAATAAACAAATTTTGTTTAAAATAAAATATTATTTTATTGTGTTCAAACAAACTTGTCTATTATATTCAATTTATTTACAAGTACAATATTCTGGGAATGTATATGAAATGTGATGTGTTCAAATGGTGGAGTTATAAATAGTTGTACTGTTTTAATATTTGAAATAAAAAATTTATATTTAAATAAAATATTGTGTAAATATTTGAATGTCTATACAGTCGTATTCTATTTAAATATAAATATTGTATTCCTGTCTGTGATGTATATATAGAACAGTACAGTAACAAACACATTTAAAATAATATTTATTTGGTTGTTATCATCAAACAAAAATCATACAATTGTGTATACAACTACGTTATATACAACAGGTGTGATCAGTCATCCAAATTTAGGATTAAATATGGGCCAGCCACGTCACTGGACCAATCAAAAAGTGCTGCGTCGGCCTCAGGTTCAAATTGAACCAATAAAATTAAGCCAGCTTAGAAAATAACGGTGTGATAATATAAAACGTTTATTGTTGATACGTGTGTGCCAAGGAATGATATAATAGATGTAACGATCTGAAATCCCTTGGTCTCCAAAGAGAAGAGAAATAGCGGGTTGTTTGAGAACACAACGCATCAAAACACAAACAATAGAACATTTCATTGCTATTACAACAATTACATCAGAGTACAAGATATCAGAGTATGAATAAATAATATACAGGGGAAAAATATCAGAGATTTAAATTACATAGCAACGGAAATTAAATGTATAAATACAATGCGTTATAGAAAATAATAACTGATACAACTGAAGGACATACATGGATACAAAGCTTTCTGAATATAGCTCCAGCTGTAAATCCAGGATCCTACGTAAAGAAATATCTGCGAAAACCAAAACTACTAGCTGCCCGTGTGGAAAATAGGGGCACCCAGAGTTTAAGTTAAAACAATAAACTCCTAGTCGGTGTAATAACCCGAAAATCTGGGCCAGTTTAAAATTTTTATTTTGGCAAATTTAGCAAATTTTGAATATTTAAAATGAATCATTTTAAATAAAAACGAAGGAAAATTTATTTTGGAATTGAAATTCGACGTATATATTATATACGTCGTCGTTAGAATATAAATAATTATATATAATTATAAATAGAATTGAAAATGGCGCGGTAGTTCGATAATTCGATTTCAAACTTCGATTGAATGTTCCGGGTGCAAAACAATCCGGATTTTAGTGAAACCAAAAATAATAGAATCTAATTGAGAATATCTTTCCAACGAATCCGAGAAATCAAAATTTCATAGCGGGAATCAAAAGATATGTCCAGTTGAAGATTCTGAATAGTCGATATGGAATTCAGGCCCTTAAAATGGAAATTTTGCAAACGACCTCGGATTTCGACGAAACCAGTTTTGTTGGGTCCGTGATGTAAAGTTATTGCTAGGTTTCAAATTTCATAATTTTTCGAATCAATATGTGAGCGTGGGAAAGGAAAACGCGTTTGACCAATTTCAGTTGATTTTAATCGACTGGAAAATGGCCATTTTTCCAACGATCTCAGAATTCGACGAAACTAGTTTTGTTAGGACCGTATCGTCAATACGAAGCTAGAAAATAATTTTATGGGATTTATAGTGTTATTATGTGACCCCGGTAAATTGAAATGCGCGTTTAAATTCAAAATATAGAGTTATATGTTGATTTTAACGGAAACTGATCGAAACGATCGAATCAGCCTACGATACATATCCCATTGTGTTCGGAATGGGGGTAATTAGCTAGGGACGACAGTCGTTGGGCCTCGTTTAGAGTTCGAATTTTAAAGTAACTTTTTGGGTAATTGAATTAATTGAATAATTAATTATAAAAACCCCATCCCTTTATCTCTCTCCCCTCTTACCAGGTCAACACTCAAAACCCGATTAAAAAAAAAAGAGATCGAACGATCGGATCCCTCGTCGATGCCTCACGCCAGACCGTCGCCCACGCCGCTGCTCCCTTCGCCAGCCCCTCCGACAATCCCTCGCCAACCCTCCCTTCATCTCCTCCTTCCGTCGCTCGTACATCGCCAAATCCCATACCCCCTTCAAGAAACCAGCGCCCCCCCCCCCCCCCCAAGAAGCCCACAACCACCGCACCGTGTCACCAGGCGCCACCTGCGCCTCCCCCTTGGCCTGCAAAGTCCGGCGCAACCCCTCCTCAGCGAAATTGAAAACAATGTAAGTTCTTTTGTTTATTTAGTTTAGTTTATAATATGTTTAAAAATTGATTTTTAAATGGTTGTAAAACTGATTTTATATAGGTTTTTAAAACTGATTTGTTTAAGTTTAAGAACTGGTTTTGTTTAAGTTTAAAAACTGATGTTTAGAAATACAAAGTTGAGATTTTTATCATAGCAAAGTCGAGTTTTTAAAATAGAAAAGATCAGATTTTTAAAATAGACAAGATCAGATTTTTAAAATAGAAAAGATCAGATTTTTAAAAATAGAAAAGATCATATTTTTAAAATAGAAAAGATCAGATTTTTAAAATGGAAAAGATTAGATTTTTAAATTGAAAAGGCGAAATCTTTATGGTTGAAAAGGCGAAATCTTTATGGTTGAAAAGGCGAAATCTTTATATAGATAATAACGATGTAAAAATAGAATTTTTATCTGTATAGTAGCGTTGTAAAAATAGAATTTTTATCTATATGATAGCGTTGTAAAAATAGTATAGATATTAAAAATTAGATTTTTATATATGGAATAGCATAGTAAAAATTCGATTTTTATATATTGAATAGCATAGTAAAAAAATTCGATTTTTCTATATTGAATAGCATATTAAAAATTCGATTTTTATATATTGAATAGCGAAGTAAAAATTCGATTTTTCTATATTGAATAGCATAGTAAAAATTCGATTTTTATATATTGAATAGCATAGTAAAAAATTCGATTTTTCTATATTGAATAGCATAGTAAAAATTTGATTTTTATATATTGAATAGCATAGTAAAAAATATGATTTTTATATATTGAATAACAAAGTAAAAATTCGATTTTTACATATGTAGAGAATACGGGCGAAGAAGGTGACGAGAGGCAAGATTGGCGAAGATTTCTATAAAAGAAGAGTCGTGGTATTGGATAGCTTTCGGTGAGAACTTCTCACCTTTTAATTTTACTTTTCTAGTTATATATATATATATACTAGGATGCAGACGGTGTTTAGTAGCACCCGACACCCGTCATCCACAGACCATGGATGGCTTGTTTGTTTAATTGTTTGGTTGTGTAGTTGGTTAGATTATTTGGTTTGAATTGAATTGTTTGGTGAAATGAAATTGATTTGATTGATGTCTGAATGGTGTGGGCCTTCACTAGACCAAGGAAAAGGCTAGGCCTCGTCCCGTTTCTAGTATCGTGCCGTTATGCCGCCGAAATTTTCTAAAAATAAGTTAGAAAAATAAAGATAACATTTTATTTAATAAATGAATCGAATAGAATATTCATAGGTTGAATAAAATAGTTTGATCGTTAAAAATATAACTTTTAACGTGAATGTGAACAAATAAATATTCATTTACAAACCGGACGGTTTGTTTATGTACACCTATTTGAAGGACATTGATTGAGACGATAAATTTTACACATCGCCCAACTGCACAAATAAAATCTGTGTTTGATTGTTTGAAACCCCACACGGGTATTGGGATGATATTTGACGTACACTAATCCCGATTGTTTAGTTGTATGTCGATCGATTGATTGACAGACTGTTATAAGCGTTGAATATTTATATTTGATGCTTATACAGTGTAGAATGCACTTTGGATGATGGTTGATTATTCATCGTTGTTGATATGTACATATGTTGTAGAAAATCCATATAATTAACATTATATGGTAATTGATTGGGCCTCATTCCAATTTAGAAAAGAAAGAATATTATAAAATAAAGGTTCATGTGTTGACTGTACTCATCCGTTGAGATTAGTCATGTGTTGAACGAAATATTTTAATAATAAAATTTACATCTTTGTCAATATAAAATAAAGGTTCATGTGTTGACTGTACTCATCCGTTGAGATTAGTCATGTGTTGAACGAAATATTTTAATAATAAAATTTACATCTTTGTGTAACGACCCGTGTTTTTCGACCATTTGAATATGAATATTTAAATTAGTTTTAATTATTATATTGGAAATATTAATGGAATTAAATATTGAATTCGTTATTTAAACGAAGTTCAAACGTTATATATTTATATAATTATAAATCGAGCTTGAAAATGGCGTGCAGTTCGTAAATTCGAGTTTTGAACTTCAACTGAGAATACAGGATTCGATATTAGTCGGATTTCTGTGAAACAAGAAACGTTGGGACCATATTGACGATAATTTTCATATGAAAGAGAAAAATCCAGATTTCGTGTTATAGTTTGATATTTATGGCCAAATCAAAATTTGAAATAGTCGCTATGGAAAATCGTTATTAAATTATAGGCCTTTAAAATAGCCATTTTGCAAACGGACTCAGATTTCGACGAAATCAGTTTCATTAGAACCGTATCACTAAATTATTATACGGTGGTAAATTGTGTGGAAAACTGATGTCGTATGTGACCACGGTAGCCGTAAACGCCCGTTCAATTTCTATAACGCGCAATTAAATAAATAAAAGGATATTTGGCATAACTTGAGCAGACAATCGAATTAGGCCACGAAACCAGTTCCGTTGAGTTCGTATCGTCGATTAGAGTCAGGATATGTATATAGTTTGTTATTTTTAGAGATCGAGAAATTTGGCGTTAAAAGGGTAGGGCGGTTCGAGGTAAAAACAGCCTAACGGGGCAACAGTCTCAGAATGCGACGAAATTAGTGTCGTTGGGTTCGTATCGAAAAGTTATTATCAATGTTCGCAGTTTCAAGTGGATCTGATTTATCTGGTGACCGTGAAAAAATTAAACGTGTGTTCATTTCCGGTTTCATAAAGGATTTTTTTTCATACGACCTCGGATTGCGACGTAACTTGTTCCATTGAATCCGGAATATCATTTTACACCAAGATTAGCTTTTTAATCAGTAAACCACATGCTATCATAACTGATAGCCTGAGCTCTCAAAGCGAAAAAAAACAACCATCAAAGGAAAACACAAAGCCACCACATCTCCCATCAGAAATGACAAAACACTGCACTGCTATTCTCGAGCCATCCATACGGTTTCCAAACAGGCCAACAACATTTTCTTTTTACACCCTGAAAACACAGCTACTAAACTATATGCACAGCTACACGCACAACCTCAAGTGATTGAAAAGAAAGCCTACTCTAATTCTAATATGTACGCGCCTACCGTTACGTGTTTGCCAAACAAAAATAAATCAATAAAGTAATAACACCTTGCTCCCCACGGTTCAACAGCTTGTTTCCCAGGGTATTGCTCCTATAAATACGCGTCAAGTTCGGTTTTCCTCCATCCAAGTTTGGCCGAGTTTCATGGCAAACAAAACCGAAAAAAAAAGGGAAAGAAACAGAAAATGCGAACAGGAAGTCCACGGTGGAAACCGCAAGGAGGAAAGAAGCTGGGTCATGACTGGTGCGAAGGAAGCAAAGGGGTCTTGGGCGTTCTGTCTTTGGGTGGGAACTGTTGCGTAAAGATCAGCTCGAGTGTGAAGGAGTGAATGGAAAGCAAGAACGTGAGTGCATGGGCCTACTCTGGTTAAGCCGTTCGCATATTATAAAAAAAAAAAGGGTAAAAGCTGAAACAGAAGGGACGGAAGTGGGAAAAAGGGGGGCTCGCTTGCATGAAGGGGCGTGGTTGTTTACGTGAAAGGGAGAGCAAAGAGGAAGGGATTGAAAAGGTTATGGGGTATCCTGCATGGATTCAAGTGGTGTGTGGGTTTTGGTTTGCACAGCATCAGGCTTGAAGAAGGGATTTAATGGGAAAAACAAGAAGTCGTGAAAAATTAAACAAAACAAGCCTCACCGGAATCATGGCGACAAATACAACAGTCTGGAGCTGGTCTGGACAGTGCAGGAGACAGTTGGGATGTACCGTTAAATTTAACAACTGTTTAATTTAACTGTAAACCCACCGTTCAACGAACAAACCAAGGTGAGTTAAACTCACTCAGTTACCCTTTTTATATTTTATATAAATTGGGTGTTTTTTTTCTGTGTGCTCTGCTTGCCAATGGTTGACTATTTTGCTAGTTATACATTGATTTGTTGATTTAACCAATGAAATTAAACTGTGTTTGATTTCAGTGAAATGCCAAACCGTTATTTTAACGATTGGTTCCAATAAAGGTGACTCACCTTGGTTGGTCACGTTTATTTATAAACGTGTTTAAATGGTTGCATTGTTTGAATTGCTTGTGGTTAATGTTAAATGGTTGTTATTTTAGTTTATCAGTTAAACAAAACTGAACAGTCTGATTTGAGAAAACCATTTGAATACAGGGAAGAACAGGTTGGAGGGATCCAACCGGATTCCTCAAATGTATTATTTATTTTCATATTATCATATATGAACTGATCTGTTTGTGTGGTTGATTGGTTGGCTGATTATAAATTAAATATTCAACCTCTGTTTGGTTTGAACAAATAGGTGATATTGGTTAAGTGTTTGGCAGAGTATGGCCTTTAAAAATCAATCGTGTTATAAATATTGATTCACCGTCAGGTAAACCAATAAAGATGAAGTTATAAAATTTACTTTATAACTAGAGTTGGATTTTAATGTATTATTTTGAATAAAGTTTTATAAAAGAAAAGTAAATAAATAAATATTTTATTTATTCAAGACTTCGATTTGTTCTGATGTAAATCAGATCTACAAATATGAGAATAAGGGATGAATCGAAAGGGTTAAACTTTGATCATTGTTGTGTAAAGAGAACAATTAATGGGATTTATTTAAATAAATTATATTAATTTAAAGTGAGGATTGTTGAAATCGGTTAATGAGATAATCAAGTTTTTGAGTCAATTAAATCGACGTTTGGAAGTAGAATTGGTTATCAAGTTAATGTGTTTGACTAAAATAGTTAAATGAATATTGTTTGAATTTAAATAAGGATTTAAAAAGGGATTTAGTAGTTAATTTAGTTAATAAAGGGATTAACTACTAAAGTAGTAAATGTTTGAAATGAGTTATTATTTTAATTAATGATGAATTTAGGAAAATATTTTTAAATGGGAATTCATTTAAAAAGCTACCGAATGTGAGATGCAAGCCAATTGAATGGTGAAAGGAAATAAACGTACTTAATTATATGAATTAAGTGAAAGGAGATTACGATAAAAGGGTTTATTATAAACCAGAGTTATAAATGGAATTTTGGCATTGATTATAACTGATATTTATCTGAGGATAAGACCGTTGTTTGATCAAGGTCTGAGAGGTAATTAAAATACCCCAACTTGAACAACATTGGGATTATCTGAAGATAGTATTAGTTGGTAATCGTAAGAGACGTTAGTGGATATGTTTTGAAAACCTAAACAGCGATTATAGCGCTGTTGTTTTGTAAATCTAAATAGTAAATATAATACTATTGTTATAACATATGTGTTATAAATTTCTTTGTTAAAACTAATGGATTTCCGAATTTAAAAGATGATTTGAAAGAAGATTTAAGTGGGTAATTGAATATAGTTATTTGAGTTAGAATTAGTCAAACATAGTATTCAAGGTAAGTTGCCATTGCGTACGACTGCTAGCGTAATTCGCAGGGCTGCAGATAGCCTACGGCGGTCGGATGTTTCCTGAGGGAATCAGGCGTAACCTTTGTGATCGCTGCGATCTAGAGTCGAGCGAATGGATTTAAATCGAGTATTAGTTAACCAATTAGAGTTAATCAATTAGAGTTAAATCGAATTAGAGTTATTCAAATATCGTATTTTTAAATATTAACAGAGTTAGAAGTTTTGATTTAACAAAGTAAATCAAGTGTTAAAAGGCCAAGTGATGCTGGATACTGAACCAGTGAACTCATTGGAGTGTCATGATTGAAACATTGAATATTTTGATAGTTAAAACACCGACTATCAAACCCTCCCAATACGATTGTTGGTACGGAAAGACCGGGATCGAATTTATTCGAAAACCATTCCGACCAACAGATACGTGAAGATATCAGAAGATGATCGAGATGGTGCTGTGAAGACCGTGGATTTTCACAAACGGAAGAACCACTAATATTCTCTGCCTGGCAAGCAGAGATAAGTTGTGATTCTGTCGTGGTTGGAATCAACGGGTTGCAAGGACTTCTCGCTACAGATCCATGGGGTGATTCCTATATGGATGCGGCAGGAGAGTGCCTTCGGTTCATCCTGTTCCTGGATGAAGTATATGGACGGATGTCTGACAGAGTATTTCCAAAGGATCACGTACGTTGATTTCTTCAAACGTACGATAGTTGTTGGCAGGGAATTTCCATTCTCTAGCTTTCAGCTAGAGTATTTTTGTGGACGTCAATTAGTGATATCTGACGGATCTGACGATGTGGCATTCAAAGTAAATGACGACCAGATGATCAAGAGTTAATTCTGGCCTCAAGCCTCATCAGCCGGGAAATGACAAAAATCGGGCAGGCAGCATGGCTATGTGGGTCGCTCCCATTAGGGTGTATGATCACCTATCTAGAGGAAATCCTATTTGCTTCTTAAATCTATGTTTCGATGCTGTCCCTTGTCGGGAGACGGTTGCTGATCCCAACCGTCGGTGATATACATTCGATACACTCAAGCGAAATGAGTGGTCGGTCATGTGAGGGCCGGGTTGCAAGACGTTCTTGTTGAACCCAGTGTATTCGTCTCTAGAGATACACTATCGGAAGGTGGACCCATACCTTGTCGAGTTGGAATACAATCTCCAATAAGCGCCTGCGGGTTTTGATTGTATACTATATATGTGGAGCGTGAGATGCAAGCGTTCCACTAGATTTCTATTTACTTGTGTTTAGACATTATTATAATATCAGACAAGATATTGGTTTCAAAAATGTTTTGGGTTATCGTAAGGTAAAAACCGTCCGTGTTTATGTGTGGATTTGGTCTTACGATTATCCTTTCCTTTTGAAAAGGTTTTGAACTTTAAAATCATGATTGGATGATTCACCCTTATTACTGTGCGAGTTTATCTCACTCTGGTTCACCAGACTGACCCGATGTTTTGTAAATGCTCGGGTTAGACCGGGTTGTACAGGTTCAGGTTATCAACTGTTGTGAAGAGACGAGCTGGAAGAGTCCAGACGTATGATATTACTAGTATTCCGCTGTGTGTTGTATGAGGACAGATTATCACTGTCCAGCTGTTGATGTACTCTGATATTGTAAGTATTTACAAAGCTTTCAATAAAGATTTATTTCTGTATTATATTTTGTTCCGCTGCGATGTGAGACTCTGTGTGGTGTTTCTTCTTCTTCTATTCTAATATTTCTATCTTATCTATTCTCACCCTCTAACTTCTTTCTATTAATGATCTGGAATGTTCGATGTCTGAATGGTCAACATGGTGATTTGATGTTGATTTTCGGAGTCGAAAATCCCGGTTCGTTACAGTGGTATCAGAGCTGAAGGTTAAGTAATTACCTTGGCTCTGTGGCGTGACTCAGTAGAGATGGGGTTAGTAATACCCTAGATTGAGTTTGAGTATATGTATATATATGAGCGCGTATTTGTAAATTGATATAAAAACTGTTTATATTGTGTTGATTGGTTTGTCGAGTAGTTTATGAATTCTGGTCGATACAGTAATGCAAACTGTGTCGATAAGTGTTTCTAAACTCTTGAACAGAATAATTCGACACAGTATGTTTTTGAAAGAGGGTAAATGGAATAATTTTACCCAAATTATATTTCGATATAAAGAATGATATATATTTGAAGTGTTATGGTATATTGGATGTGTTGGTTGATTATAATGGTGATATAAATAACCAATTAGAATTCGTATAATATAAAAGCAGATTTATTAAATCTGAAATTAAAATCAGAATTGAAATTAAAACTTTGGAAATTCGAGCAAGTGGTTGAAATTGGAATTGGACTTAATATATGAGAATTTTAAAATCCTGGGAGGTTTCTAAATTATTTTACCAGCCTTGCAAAGGATATTTTGAACTGATTTCAAAATGGAAGTGTTTAGAAATGGTTTTGAAAGTGGTATAGTATTGAACTCACTTCGACAACTGGAAAATAGATTCCGATGATGTGCGCGCCATTATCGGTGTTCATTTTCGAGTTTTAAGTGACGGATTACTACCAGAAATCTTGTTTTGAATTGCTTTGAGAAAAACAAGCTGTTTAAAATCGTGAAAAGAAATAATTTGATTTTTGGAAAGGGCTGAACTGGTTAAAACTCCCAGGGAGATTGTTTAAGTAAGATAGAAATTTGGGAAAGCAAATATGAAATGAATTGAAACCAATTAACTGGAAATTGAATCGTGATATAATATATCGAACAGAATCTGATTGGAACTGGGAGACAGGAATCTGAAATGGTGTTGGACTGGTAAGTTAAAGTTGGAATTGATAATGGATGGGAATTGAGTTAAGAATGAGGTTTGGCTTGGACGTGTGAAAGATTTGGTTATGAGGATAAAAGTTGGAATTTCGTTTGGGAATGCATTTGTATATGCTGACAGGGTGGCAGACGGGAAAGGATATAATGATATGCCCGACAAAAAGGTACACGTTTATTTTTATATGGATTTGGAGATTTATGAGCCTATTTGGCAAGCCGCTGGGCTGTTTTTATTTTCTTTTGGATTGGAGAAGGCCCAGAGAGGCGAGTTGGAGTTGTACCAATTGAGCCGTACAGAGGAGGTGCTGGCGAAAATTTTCGGAAATTTAAAGTGTTAGAAAATTTTCGATATTTTTGAAAATATTTATTTACAGTATTGAATTGGTTTCTAATTTAATATAAAATTGGATTTGAAATTTAATGAGTTTATAACATTCTTTCTTACTTTAGCAATTTCGAGGACGAAATTATTTTAAGGGGGGAAGAATGTAACGACCCGTGTTTTTCGACCATTTGAATATGAATATTTAAATTAGTTTTAATTATTATATTGGAAATATTAATGGAATTAAATATTGAATTCGTTATTTAAACGAAGTTCAAACGTTATATATTTATATAATTATAAATCGAGCTTGAAAATGGCGTGCAGTTCGTAAATTCGAGTTTTGAACTTCAACTGAGAATACAGGATTCGATATTAGTCGGATTTCTGTGAAACAAGAAACGTTGGGACCATATTGACGATAATTTTCATATGAAAGAGAAAAATCCAGATTTCGTGTTATAGTTTGATATTTATGGCCAAATCAAAATTTGAAATAGTCGCTATGGAAAATCGTTATTAAATTATAGGCCTTTAAAATAGCCATTTTGCAAACGGACTCAGATTTCGACGAAATCAGTTTCATTAGAACCGTATCACTAAATTATTATACGGTGGTAAATTGTGTGGAAAACTGATGTCGTATGTGACCACGGTAGCCGTAAACGCCCGTTCAATTTCTATAACGCGCAATTAAATAAATAAAAGGATATTTGGCATAACTTGAGCAGACAATCGAATTAGGCCACGAAACCAGTTCCGTTGAGTTCGTATCGTCGATTAGAGTCAGGATATGTATATAGTTTGTTATTTTTAGAGATCGAGAAATTTGGCGTTAAAAGGGTAGGGCGGTTCGAGGTAAAAACAGCCTACCGGGGCAACAGTCTCAGAATGCGACGAAATTAGTGTCGTTGGTTTCGTATCGAAAAGTTATTATCAATGTTCGCAGTTTCAAGTGGATCTGATTTATCTGGTGACCGTGAAAAAATTAAACGTGTGTTCATTTCCGGTTTCATAAAGGATTTTTTTTCATATGACCTCGGATTGCGACGTAACTTGTTCCATTGAATCCGGAATATCATTTTACACCAAGATTAGCTTTTTAATCAGTAAACCACATGCTACCATAACTGATAGCCTGAGCTCTCAAAGCGAAAAAAAACAACCATCAAAGGAAAACACAAAGCCACCACATCTCCCATCAGAAATGACAAAACACTGCACTGCTATTCTCGAGCCATCCATACGGTTTCCAAACAGGCCAACAACATTTTTTTTTTTACACCCTGAAAACACAGCTACTAAACTATATTCACAGCTACACGCACAACCTCAAGTGATTGAAAAGAAAGCCTACTCTAATTCTAATATGTACGCGCCTACCGTTACGTGTTTGCCAAACAAAAATAAATCAATAAAGTAATAACACCTTGCTCCCCACGGTTCAACAGCTTGTTTCCCAGGGTATTGCTCCTATAAATACGCGTCAAGTTCGGTTTTCCTCCATCCAAGTTTGGCCGAGTTTCATGGCAAACAAAACCGAAAAAAAAAGGGAAAGAAACAGAAAATGCGAACAGGAAGTCCACGGTGGAAACCGCAAGGAGGAAAGAAGCTGGGTCATGACTAGTGCGAAGGAAGCAAAGGGGTCTTGGGCGTTCTGTCTTTGGGTGGGAACTGTTGCGTGAAGATCAGCTCGAGTGTGAAGGAGTGAATGGAAAGCAAGAACGTGAGTGCATGGGCCTACTCTGGTTAAGCCGTTCGCATATTATAAAAAAAAAAGGGTAAAAGCTGAAACAGAAGGGACGGAAGTGGGAAAAAGGGGGGCTCGCTTGCATGAAGGGGCGTGGTTGTTTACGTGAAAGGGAGAGCAAAGAGGAAGGGATTGAAAAGGTTATGGGGTATCCTGCATGGATTCAAGTGGTGCGTGGGTTTTGGTTTGCACAGCATCAGGCTTGAAGAAGGGATTTAATGGGAAAAACAAGAAGTCGTGAAAAATTAAACAAAACAAGCCTCACCGGAATCATGGCGACAAATACAACAGTCTGGAGCTGGTCTGGACAGTGCAGGAGACAGTTGGGATGTACCGTTAAATTTAACAACTGTTTAATTTAACTGTAAACCCACCGTTCAACGAACAAACCAAGGTGAGTTAAACTCACTCAGTTACCCTTTTTATATTTTATATAAATTGGGTGTTTTTTTTCTGTGTGCTCTGCTTGCCAATGGTTGACTATTTTGCTAGTTATACATTGATTTGTTGATTTAACCAATGAAATTAAACTGTGTTTGATTTCAGTGAAATGCCAAACCGTTATTTTAACGATTGGTTCCAATAAAGGTGACTCACCTTGGTTGGTCACGTTTATTTATAAACGTGTTTAAATGGTTGCATTGTTTGAATTGCTTGTGGTTAATGTTAAATGGTTGTTATTTTAGTTTATCAGTTAAACAAAACTGAACAGTCTGATTTGAGAAAACCATTTGAATACAGGGAAGAACAGGTTGGAGGGATCCAACCGGATTCCTCAAATGTATTATTTATTTTCATATTATCATATATGAACTGATCTGTTTGTGTGATTGATTGGATGGTTGATTATAAATTAAATATTCAACCTCTGTTTGGTTTGAACAAATAGGTGATATTGGTTAAGTGTTTGGCAGAGTATGGCCTTTAAAAATCAATCGTGTTATAAATATTGATTCACCGTCAGGTAAACCAATAAAGATGAAGTTATAAAATTTACTTTATAACTAGAGTTGGATTTTAATGTATTATTTTGAATAAAGTTTTATAAAAGAAAAGTAAATAAATAAATATTTTATTTATTCAAGACTTCGATTTGTTCTGATGTAAATCAGATCTACAAATATGAGAATAAGGGATGAATCGAAAGGGTTAAACTTTGATCATTGTTGTGTAAAGAGAACAATTAATGGGATTTATTTAAATAAATTATATTAATTTAAAGTGAGGATTGTTGAAATCGGTTAATGAGATAATCAAGTTTTTGAGTCAATTAAATCGACGTTTGGAAGTAGAATTGGTTATCAAGTTAATGTGTTTGACTAAAATAGTTAAATGAATATTGTTTGAATTTAAATAAGGATTTAAAAAGGGATTTAGTAGTTAATTTAGTTAATAAAGGGATTAACTACTAAAGTAGTAAATGTTTGAAATGAGTTATTATTTTAATTAATGATGAATTTAGGAAAATATTTTTAAATGGGAATTCATTTAAAAAGCTACCGAATGTGAGATGCAAGCCAATTGAATGGTGAAAGGAAATAAACGTACTTAATTATATGAATTAAGTGAAAGGAGATTACGATAAAAGGGTTTATTATAAACCAGAGTTATAAATGGAATTTTGGCATTGATTATAACTGATATTTATCTGAGGATAAGACCGTTGTTTGATCAAGGTCTGAGAGGTAATTAAAATACCCCAACTTGAACAACATTGGGATTATCTGAAGATAGTATTAGTTGGTAATCGTAAGAGACGTTAGTGGATATGTTTTGAAAACCTAAACAGCGATTATAGCGCTGTTGTTTTGTAAATCTAAATAGTAAATATAATACTATTGTTATAACATATGTGTTATAAATTTCTTTGTTAAAACTAATGGATTTCCGAATTTAAAAGATGATTTGAAAGAAGATTTAAGTGGGTAATTGAATATAGTTATTCGAGTTAGAATTAGTCAAACATAGTATTCAAGGTAAGTTGCCATTGCGTACGACTGCTAGCGTAATTCGCAGGGCTGCAGATAGCCTACGGCGGTCGGATGTTTCCTGAGGGAATCAGGCGTAACCTTTGTGATCGCTGCGATCTAGAGTCGAGCGAATGGATTTAAATCGAGTATTAGTTAACCAATTAGAGTTAATCAATTAGAGTTCAATCGAATTAGAGTTATTCAAATATCGTATTTTTAAATATTAACAGAGTTAGAAGTTTTGATTTAACAAAGTAAATCAAGTGTTAAAAGGCCAAGTGATGCTGGATACTGAACCAGTGAACTCATTGGAGTGTCATGATTGAAACATTGTATATTTTGATAGTTAAAACACCGACTATCAAACCCTCCCAATACGATTGTTGGTACGGAAAGACCGGGATCGAATTTATTCGAAAACCATTCCGACCAACAGATACGTGAAGATATCAGAAGATGATCGAGATGGTGCTGTGAAGACCGTGGATTTTCACAAACGGAAGAACCACTAATATTCTCTGCCTGGCAAGCAGAGATAAGTTGTGATTCTGTCGTGGTTGGAATCAACGGGTTGCAAGGACTTCTCGCTACAGATCCATGGGGTGATTCCTATATGGATGCGGCAGGAGAGTGCCTTCGGTTCATCCTGTTCCTGGATGAAGTATATGGACGGATGTCTGACAGAGTATTTCCAAAGGATCACGTACGTTGATTTCTTCAAACGTACGATAGTTGTTGGCAGGGAATTGCCATTCTCTAGCTTTCAGCTAGAGTATTTTTGTGGACGTCAATTAGTGATATCTGACGGATCTGACGATGTGGCATTCAAAGTAAATGACGACCAGATGATCAAGAGTTAATTCTGGCCTCAAGCCTCATCAGTCGGGAAATGATAAAAATCGGGCAGGCAGCATGGCTATGTGGGTCGCTCCCATTAGGGTGTATGATCACCTATCTAGAGGAAATCCTATTTGCTTCTTAAATCTATGTTTCGATGATGTCCCTTGTCGGGAGACGGTTGCTGATCCCAACCGTCGGTGATATACATTCGATACACTCAAGCGAAATGAGTGGTCGGTCATGTGAGGGCCGGGTTGCAAGACGTTCTTGTTGAACCCAGTGTATTCGTCTCTAGAGATACACTATCGGAAGGTGGACCCATACCTTGTCGAGTTGGAATACAATCTCCAATAAGCGCCTGCGGGTTTTGATTGTATACTATATATGTGGAGCGTGAGATGCAAGCGTTCCACTAGATTTCTATTTACTTGTGTTTAGACATTATTATAATATCAGACAAGATATTGGTTTCAAAAATGTTTTGGGTTATCGTAAGGTAAAAACCGTCCGTGTTTATGTGTGGATTTGGTCTTACGATTATCCTTTCCTTTTGAAAAGGTTTTGAACTTTAAAATCATGATTGGATGATTCACCCTTATTACTGTGCGAGTTTATCTCACTCTGGTTCACCAGACTGACCCGGTGTTTTGTAAATGCTCGGGTTAGACCGGGTTGTACAGGTTCAGGTTACCAACTGTTGTGAAGAGACGAGCTGGAAGAGTCCAGACGTATGATATTACTAGTATTCCGCTGTGTGTTGTATGAGGACAGATTATCGCTGTCCAGATGTTGATGTACTCTGATATTGTAAGTATTTACAAAGCTTTCAATAAAGATTTATTTCTGTATTATATTTTGTTCCGCTGCGATGTGAGACTCTGTGTGGTGTTTCTTCTTCTTCTATTCTAATATTTCTATCTTATCTATTCTCACCCTCTAACTTCTTTCTATTAATGATCTGGAATGTTCGATGTCTGAATGGTCAACATGGTAATTTGATGTTGATTTTCGGAGTCGAAAATCCCGGTTCGTTACACTTTGTCAATATAAAATAAAGGTTCATGTGTTGACTGTACTCATCCATTGAGATTAGTCATGTGTTGAACGAGATGTTTGAAATAGAAATATTTGAAATAGAATATTTGAAATAGAATATTTGAAATAGAATATACGAGAATAGAAATATATGAAGCCGTATTGATTAGATTGACGCCATTTTGACGTGAACGATATTTATATCGATTTTATTCGAAATGAATTGAATATAAAACGATTTCGAAAATGAATGAATAGAAAACCAAATTGAATTGAATTCAAAATGAATAGGAAACCAATTTGAATTGAATCGAATAGAAAACGAAAAGAATTTCAATTGAATAGAAAACCAATTTGAATTGAATTGAATTGAAAACGAATTCGAATTGAATTGAAAACGAATTCGAATCGAATGGAAAACGAAAACAAATTGAATTGAATTCAAATGGAATTGAAATTTGAATTGAATAGAAATGAATTTTAAAACGAATTTATAAGGAAGAATTCAATTTTGATTTGAAATGAAATGGAAGTTGAAATTGTTTTTGAAACGAATTTAAAATTATCTATATAATTCGTTTTAAATAGAAATCGATGAAATATATATTATATATATTATATATATAATATAACGGCCTGAATAGAACGCGTCGTGCCGTGGCAGTTCGTGAATTTCGACCATTTCTTTCAAACGGACATTACGGGAGATCCGACCGTCGGATTCTCCTAAAACCGGAACCGGTGGGTTCGTATCGAAAAGAGCTTTCTAACGAATATTAGAAATTAGAAATCTAACGGTTGGATTTGGAATTATGTCCAAATCAAATTTGAAAAAGGTCGTTGTAAGTGCAGTTCGATGGCCGTTGATGGAAATCGACTGTACGGGCCTTGATAAAATTATTAAAACTAATAATAATTTGTGTAAAATCATAAGAAATGATTTAGAAAGGATTGGGATGAAAAACTCCATATTTGAAAAGATAAAAATAGATTTTTATCGAAATGAAGTAGTTTTGAACTAGAATTATAATTCTATTTATTTTTAAATAAACAAATTGAATTAGAAAAGGGTTTTAAAAATAACCAGAATTTCCAATGATTGCATTGGAATGGATTTGAATCGAAATTGTCTTCGGAATATTTCGATGTTGGAATTCGGGATTATACAGATGTTGTTATGGAAATTTGAAAGATATATATATTTATATCGTTATTTCCAATACAACATTTGTTAATCGTAGAATTTGATATTGAATATAAGCCGATATACTTTCTATTCAGAGACTTGTATTGAATATCAAATGTGATTTGGGTTTGTCGTGAATGGTGTCTTCACTAACACTGTTCTTGAACCCAGCTGAGAAAAGATTAAATCTTTTTATTTAGATTCAATGAAGTGTACCAATTAAATAATATATAATTGGAATTGAATTGATATTGATTTTTGGGTTTATCGTGGACAGTGTTTTAAATAACACTCGTTCTTTAACCCGATAATTAATAAATGTGATTTTGGGTTTATCGTGAACTGTGTTTTAAATGACACTGATTCTTTAACCCAGTTAAAGATTAAAACTAAGTGGAGTTTTAATAAATCTTTAATTAGATTGAAAAGATCGAAAATGGAGTACCACCAGTTTTGCTCCAGGCGATAGTTAAATCTTTAATTAGATTTGAACGTGAAATGGTAATTGAATTTACCGATAACACCGTGGTGTTAGATATGAAGTATAACCAGTTTTACTTCATGGGATGAATAGGTTGGGATTGGGAAATTAAAACAAATGATTACTTCGGTAAGGCTCGCTAATCCCGACTAGTTTGAATTGATATTCAAAAAAATTGATTAAAGAATAAGTTCAAGGAATTTATCTTGGATAAAATTAATGGGAACCTTTCCCTATGAATGTGAAATTTAGAAACTAACTGCCGGTTAGCCAAGCAGAATGGTTTTCTGGATATTGATCTGATGTTGGTTTCGGCCTTCGGGGTTAATATTTGGGGAATTATTCTCTTGATTAATATACGGTTAGTGACTAATGAATTGGAATGAGGCGTATGTTGTGTTTGTGTAACACTTATTTAAAATATACGCGAGTTATTCGGGAAGACCGGGTTTATCCCATTCTGAATAACTGATACGACGATAAGTCGAAGATGAAGACGGTGGTCGAAGACCGGAAGTCTTCACGTTGTTTGGGTGATTACTGATGATCTTGATTGGGCTGTACACCCAAGAAGATGGAAACAGTTGTTGATCGTCCAGACGTACTTGGAGATTAATGGATATGCGGGGTACTAGGTGCCTCCGGTTTCGTTCAGACCCAGAACGGACTTGTAAATGGACTGTGCGTCTGACATTGGATTTTAGTCCGTGCGATTGATCTCTATCAAATATATATCTGTTTGGCGGCGGAGAATTTATTCTCTTGCTTAACGCCCTTCTCTGAGACGTACGAGCTCAGGGGTTATATATTGATGGATATCAAACGCATGGAGTGAATTGCCTGTGTGGTATGCCTAAGTGGCGAATGATCAAGGCTTCTGTTGAAAAGCAAAGTCTTGTGGTTGATGATCGAAGCACGGCCTTTGTGGCGTAGCTTTATGTAACGTTTACTTCGCGAGTTTCACTCCCGGTATGAACCAAAAACGGGAGACGGACCTCAGGGAGGGCATGCGTTTCTTTCTAGTTAAGAGTGGCGTCAGTGCTTGAACTGGCTGACGAGTTTGACTCGTGTTGATGTTGCTTATTATTACTTGCTGAAAAGCGAGGCGCCTCGTGATATCGGTTTCGGCCGATGCTTCTGGTCGGCTGACGGGCCAGGCTTACGCCCCAAAGTGCGGGGAAACGCATGTTCAGGCATTTTAATGCACATCGGTGGACCGGCCCTGACGATCCAAGGGTCACTCGAGCTCTGATCCTGAGACACGGGCTAGAGCGTCTCGAATCGGTGAGGATCTTGCCCCTAGCCTCGGTTCATACCATAAATGATAACCCAATTTCCAATACGTGTATTGCGGTTTTAATTGTAGAACTAGTATGGCGACATGATATATGGTACCCATGCCGTCTATGATTGATATTTATGATTGAAATTGTTTTGACACTATACACTTATAGTAGTATCAAATGATTTGTTTTAAACGTACTAAGCATGTTTGGCTATTATAAGGGAAAACCCTATCCTCGGCTGCGTTGCATTGTGTGATGGGACCTGGGTCTTATAATAGCTTCATTTTTAGAAAAGCATTGCGTTGTTTATGCACTGGTATTTTTGGGAGGAAACCCGTTCCGTGTTATACGGCGTGGTCCCTTGATTTACCTAACTTTAAATTAAAGATTAATAACTGTTTTAGTTCTCACACCAGTCCCATGACTGACCTGGAGTTTATTGTTTTAACCTAAACTCTGGGTGCCCCTATTTTCGACACGAGCAGCTAGTAGTTTTGGTTTTGCAGATTTATATTCACAGGATCCTGGTTTACAGCTGGAATGATATCCGGAAAGATTTGTATCCGTATTTCTCTTCTAGTTGTGTATTGTATTATTTTCCGCTGCTATGTATTTAAATGTAATTTAGATCTCTGGTATTTCTGTGTAATATTCATTTATACTCTGTATATTCTTGTATTCTGATGCATTTTTGTAATATACAATGAAACGTTCTTTTGTATGTATTCTGTTGTGGCTTGTTCTCGAACTATCCGATGCTTTCCTTTGCGTGGAAGTTACGGGGAAGTTACGGGTCTTTACAGTTGGTATCAGAGCTTTGGTTTACAAAGCTCAGAGAACAAGGCACATTAGAACTATACGAAAGAATTCATCAGATATTGGGTTAGTAATATCCAATGGGAATGACTCGTTAGAGATAGGATCAGTAGTATTCTAGAACGAGTGTGAAGAGTATATTTGAAAAATGAAAACCAATTTTGTTTTGAAAATTTAAAATAAATTATTTGTATTTGATTATTTAGTTTATATTGATTTGGACAGTCCAGTATATAAAGATTTTGCATATACGCCTTGCAAACGTATATTTGAAATTTTAATATACCGGATAGATATAGAATCACATTCTAGACACCCGGAGATGGTTCTGATGATTGATCGATCATCATCAGAATTTATGTTCGTGTTTTGAAGATGTGACATTTATATATTTCCTATTGACTGGTGTGAGAACCAAAACTAGATAGGGCTTATTGTTGTGAATTGGCGTCAAAAACATGATTTTTGTATATGTATCAAAATTATGAATTTGAAACTCTAATTCACTAATTGATTGATGTTTGTGTTGTTTGTTTATTTGTTTGATAATTTTGAACCATTATGCCTAATTGAATCAAATATTGAATTATATTGAAAATTGGTTGCGTTTGCTTGCTTATACTTGTACTTACATTGAACAGGTCATAGCAAAGAGGCTAGAGCCGAAGAATAAAATTTGTTTTCCCGACAAATAGGTACATGTTTACTATATAATTTACTGTTTTGTTTGGGTGATGATGATTTTATGAGCCTATTGGCTAGCCGCTTGGCTTTTTCTTTTTGAGATTAGAAGGACCGGGGAAGCTATTTGAAATTCCCCGATGCTCCCGTTGCAGGGGAGGTTATGGCGAAATTTTTCGAAAATTTAGGGTGTTAGCCAAATTTTTGAAAATTTGAAAATTCTCAGAAACTGAAAAGTTGGAGAATGGAAGCCAGATCGAATGTAGCGTTGATTAATCAAACCACTTTCGACTTTGTTCCTTTTCGGGGACGAAAAGTTTTAAGTGGGGGAGATTGTAATAACCCGAAAATCTGGGCCAGTTTAAAATTTTTATTTTGGCAAATTTAGCGAATTTTGAATATTTAAAATGAATCATTTTAAATAAAAACGAAGGAAAATTTATTTTGGAATTGAAATTCGACGTATATATTATATACGTCGTCGTTAGAATATAAATAATTATATATAATTATAAATAGAATTGAAAATGGCGCGGTAGTTCGATAATTCGATTTCAAACTTCAATTGAATGTTCCGGGTGCAAAACAATCCGGATTTTAGTGAAACCAAAAATAATAGAATCTAATTGAGAATATCTTTCCAACGAATCCGAGAAATCAAAATTTCATAGCGGGAATCAAAAGATATGTCCAGTTGAAGATTCTGAATAGTCGCTATGGAATTCAGGCCCTTAAAAATGGAAATTTTGCAAACGACCTCGGATTTCGACGAAACCAGTTTTGTTGGGTCCGTGATGTAAAGTTATTGCTAGGTTTCAAATTTCATAATTTTTTGAATCAATATGTGAGCGTGGGAAAGGAAAACGCGTTTGACCAATTTCAGTTGATTTTAATCAACTGGAAAATGGCCATTTTTCCAACGGTCTCAGAATTCGACGAAACTAGTTTTGTTAGGACCGTATCGTCAATACGAAGCTAGAAAATAATTTTATGGGATTTATAGTGTTAGTATGTGACCCCGGTAAATTGAAATGCGCGTTTAAATTCAAAATATAGAGTTATATGTTGATTTTAACGGAAACTGATCGAAACGATCGAATCAGCCTACGATACATATCCCATTGTGTTCGGAATGGGGGTAATTAGCTAGGGACGACAGTCGTTGGGCCTCGTTTAGAGTTCGAATTTTAAAGTAACTTTTTGGGTAATTGAATTAATTGAATAATTAATTATAAAAACCCCATCCCTTTATCTCTCTCCCTTCTTACCAGGTCAACACTCAAAACCCGATTAAATAAATAAAAAAAAAGAGATCGAACGATCGGATCCCTCGTCGATGCCTCACGCCAGGCCGTCGCCCACGTCGCTGCTCCCTTCGCCAGCCCCTCCGACGATCCCTCGCCAACCCTCCCTTCATCTCCTCCTTCCGCCGCTCGTACATCGCCAAATCCCATACCCCCTTCAAGAAACCAGCCCCCCCCCCCCCCGAGAAGCCCACAACCACCGCACCGTGTCACCAGGCGCCACCTGCGCCTCCCCCTTGGCCTGCAAAGTCCGGCGCAACCCCTCCTCAGCGAAATTGAAAACAATGTAAGTTCTTTTGTTTATTTAGTTTAGTTTATAATATGTTTAAAAATAGATTTTTACATGGTTGTAAAACTGATTTTATATAGGTTTTTAAAACTGATTTGTTTAAGTTTAAGAACTGGTTTTGTTTAAGTTTAAAAACTGATGTTTAGAAATACAAAGTTGAGATTTTTATCATAGCAAAGTCGAGTTTTTAAAATAGAAAAGATCAGATTTTTAAAATAGAAAAGATCAGATTTTTAAAAATAGAAAAGATCATATTTTTAAAATAGAAAAGATCAGATTTTTAAAATGGAAAAGATTAGATTTTTAAATTGAAAAGGCGAAATCTTTATGGTTGAAAAGGCGAAATCTTTATATAAATAATAACGATGTAAAAATAGAATTTTTATCTGTATAGTAGCGTTGTAAACATAGAATTTTTATCTATATGATAGCGTTGTAAAAATAGTATAGATATTAAAAATTCGATTTTTATATATGGAATAGCATAGTAAAAATTCGATTTTGATATATTGATTAGCATAGTAAAAAAATTCGATTTTTCTATATTGAATAGCATATTAAAAATTCGATTTTTATATATTGAATAGCGAAGTAAAAATTCGATTTTTCTATATTGAATAGCATAGTAAAAATTCGATTTTTATATATTGAATAGCATAGTAAAAAATTCGATTTTTCTATATTGAATAGCATAGTAAAAATTTGATTTTTATATATTGAATAGCATAGTAAAAAATACGATTTTTATATATTGAATAACAAAGTAAAAATTCGATTTTTACATATGTAGAGAATACGGGCGAAGAAGGTGACAAGAGGCAAGATTGGCGAAGATTTCTATAAAAGAAGAGTCGTGGTATTGGATAGCTTTCGGTGAGAACTTCTCACCTTTTAATTTTACTTTTCTAGTTATATATATATATATACTAGGATGCAGACGGTGTTTAGTAGCACCCGACACCCGTCATCCACAGACCATGGATGGCTTGTTTGTTTAATTGTTTGGTTGTGTAGTTGGTTAGATTATTTGGTTTGAATTGAACTGTTTGGTGAAATGAAATTGATTTGATTGATGTGTGAATGGCGTGGGCCTTCACTAGACTGGGGATAAGGCTAGGCCTCGTCCCGTTTCTAGTATCGTGCCGTTATACCGCCGAAATTTTCTAAAAATAAGTTAGAAAAATAAAGATAACATTTTATTTAATAAATGAATCGAATAGAATATTCATAGGTTGAATAAAATAGTTTGATCGTTAAAAATATAACTTTTAACGTGAATGTGAACAAATAAATATTCATTTACAAACCGGACGGTTTGTTTATGTACACCTATTTGAAGGACATTGATTGGGACGATAAATTTTACACATCGCCCAACTGCACAAATAAAATCTGTGTTTGATTGTTTGAAACCCCATACGGGTATTGGGATGATATTTGACGTACACTAATCCCGATTGTTTAGTTGTATATCGATCGATTGATTGACAGACTGTTATAAGCGTTGAATATTTATATTTGATGCTTATACAGTGTAGAATGCACTTTGGATGATGGTTGATTATTCATCGTTGTTGATATGTACATATGTTGTAGAAAATCCATATAATTAACATTATATGGTAATTGATTGGGCCTCATTCCAATTTAGAAAAGAAAGAATATTATAAAATAAAGGTTCATGTGTTGACTGTACTCATCCGTTGAGATTAGTCATGTGTTGAACGAAATATTTTAATAATAAAATTTACATCTTTGTCAATATAAAATAAAGGTTCATGTGTTGACTGTACTCATCCGTTGAGATTAGTCATGTGTTGAACGAAATATTTTAATAATAAAATTTACATATTTGTCAATATAAAATAAAGGTTCATGTGTTGACTGTACTCATCCATTGAGATTAGTCATGTGTTGAACGAGATGTTTGAAATAGAAATATTTGAAATAGAATATTTGAAATAGAATATTCGAGAATAGAAATATATGAAGCCGTATTGATTAGATTGACGCCATTTTGACGTGAACGATATTTATATCGATTTTATTCGAAATGAATTGAATATAAAACGATTTCGAAAATGAATGAATAGAAAATCAAATTGAATTGAATTCAAAATGAATAGAAAACCAATTTGAATTGAATCGAATAGAAAACGAAAAGAATTTCAATTGAATAGAAAACCAATTTGAATTGAATTGAATTGAAAACGAATTCGAATTGAATTGAAAACGAATTCGAATCGAATGGAAAACGAAAACGAATTGAATTGAATTCAAATGGAATTGAAATTTGAATTGAACAGAAATGAATTTTAAAACGAATTTATAAGGAAGAATTCAATTTTGATTTGAAATGAAATGGAAGTTGAAATTGTTTTTGAAACGAATCTATATAATTCGTTTTAAATAGAAATCGACGAAATATATATTATATATATAATATAACGGCCTGAATAGAACGCGCCGCGCCGCGGCAGTTCGTGAATTTCGACCATTTCTTTCAAACGGACATTACGGGAGATCCGACCGTCGGATTCTCCTAAAACCGGAACCGTTGGGTTCGTATCGAAAAGAGCTTTCTAACGAATATTAGAAATTAGAAATCTAACGGTTGGATTTGGAATTATGTCCAAATCAAATTTGAAAAAGGTCGTTGTAAGTGCAGTTCGATGGCCGTTGATGGAAATCGACTGTACGGGCCTTGATAAAATTATTAAAAATAATAATAATTTGTGTAAAATCATAAGAAATGATTTAGAAAGGATTGGGATGAAAAACTCCATATTTGAAAAGATAAAAATAGATTTTTATCGAAATGAAGTAGTTTTGAACTAGAATTATAATTCTATTTATTTTTAAATAAACAAATTGAATTAGAAAAGGGTTTTAAAAATAACCAGAATTTCCAATGATTGCATTGGAATGGATTTGAATCTAAATTATCTTCGGAATATTTCGATGTTGGAATTCGGGATTATAAAGATGTTGTTATGGAAATTTGAAAGATATATATATTTATACCGTTATTTCCAATACGACATTTGTTAATCGTAGAATTTGATATTGAATATAAGTCGATATACTTGCTATTCAGAGCCTTGTATTGAATATCAAATGTGATTTGGGTTTGTCGTGAATGGTGTCTTCACTAACACTGTTCTTGAACCCAACTGAGAAAAGATTAAATCTTTTTATTTAGATTCAATGAAGTGTACCAATTAAATAATATTTAATTGGAATTGAATTGATATTGATTTTTGGGTTTATCGTGGACAGTGTTTTAAATAACACTCGTTCTTTAACCCGATAATTAATAAATGTGATTTTGGGTTTATCGTGAACTGTGTTTTAAATGACACTGATTCTTTAACCCAGTTAAAGATTAAAACTAAGTGGAGTTTTAATGAATCTTTAATTAGATTGAAAAGATCGAAAATGGAGTACCACCAGTTTTGCTCCAGGCGATAGTTAAATCTTTAATTAGATTTGAACATGAAATGGTAATTGAATTTACCGATAACACCGTGGTGTTAGATATGAAGTATAACCAGTTTTACTTCATGGGATGAATAGGTTGGGATTGGGAAATTAAAACAAATGATTACTTCGGTAAGGCTCGCTAATCCCGACTAGTTTGAATTGATATTCAAAAAAATTGATTAAAGAATAAGTTCAAGGAATTTATCTTGGATAAAATTAATGGGAACATTTCCCTATGAATGTGAAATTTAGAAACTAACTGCCGGTTAGCCAAGCAGAATGGTTTTCTGGATATTGATCTGATGTTGGTTTCGGCCTTCGGGGTTAATATTTGGGGAATTATTCTCTTGTTTAATTTACGGTTAGTGACTAATGAATTGGAATGAGGCGTATGTTGTGTTTGTGTAACACTTATTTAAAATATACGCGAGTTATTCGGGAAGACCGGGTTTATCCCATTCTGAATAACTGATACGACGATAAGTCGAAGATGAAGACGGTGGTCGAAGACCGGAAGTCTTCACGTTGTTTGGGTGATTACTGATGATCTTGATTGGGCTGTACACCCAAGAAGATGGAAACAGTTGTTGATCGTCCAGACGTACTTGGAGATTAATGGATATGCGGGGTACTAGGTGCCTCCGGTTTCGTTCAGACCCAGAACGGACTTGTAAATGGACTGTGCGTCTGACATTGGATTTTAGTCCGTGCGATTGATCTCTATCAAATATATATCTTTTTGGCGGCGGAGAATTTATTCTCTTGCTTAACGCCCTTCTCTGAGACGTACGAGCTCAGGGGTTATATATTGATGGATATCAAACGCATGGAGTGAATTGCCTGTGTGGCATGCCTAAGTGGCGAATGATCAAGGCTTCTGTTGAAAAGCAAAGTCTTGTGGTTGATGATCGAAGCACCGCCTTTGTGGCGTAGCTTTGTGTAACGTTTACTTCGCGAGTTTCACTCCCGGTATGAACCAAAAACGGGAGACGGACCTCAGGGAGGGCATGCGTTTCTTTTTAGTTAAGAGTGGCGTCAGTGCTTGAACTGGCTGACGAGTTTGACTCGTGTTGATGTTGCTTATTATTACTTGCTGAAAAGCGAGGCGCCTCGTGTTATCGGTTTCGGCCGATGCTTCTGGTCGGCTGACGGGCCAGGCTTACGCCCCAAAGTGCGGGGAAACGCATGTTCAGGCATTTTAATCCACATCGGTGGACCAGCCCTGACGATCCAAGGGTCACTCGAGCTCTGATCCTGAGACACGGGCTAGAGCGTCTCGAATCGGTGAGGATCTTGCCCCTAGCCTCGGTTCATACCATAAATGATAACCCAATTTCCAATACGTGTATTGCGGTTTTAATTGTAGAACTAGTATGGCGACATGATATATGGTACCCATGCCGTCTATGATTGATATTTATGATTGAAATTGTTTTGACACTATACACTTATAGTAGTATCAAATGATTTGTTTTAAACGTACTAAGCATGTTTGGCTATTATAAGGGAAAACCCTATCCTCGGCTGCGTTGCATTGTGTGATGGGACCTGGGTCTTATAATAGCTTCATTTTTAGAAAAGCATTGCGTTGTTTATGCACTGGTATTCTTGGGAGGAAACCCGTTCCGTGTTATACGGCGTGGTCCCTTGATTTACCTAACTTTAAATTAAAGATTAATAACTGTTTTAGTTCTCACACCAGTCCCATGACTGACCTGGAGTTTATTGTTTTAACCTAAACTCTGGGTGCCCCTATTTTCGACACGGGCAGCTAATAGTTTTGGTTTTGCAGATTTATATTCACAGGATCCTGGTTTACAGCTGGAATGATATCCGGAAAGCTTTGTATCCGTATATCTCTTCTAGTTGTGTATTGTATTATTTTCCGCTGCTATGTATTTAAATGTAATTTAAATCTCTGGTATTTCTGTGTAATATTACTTTATACTCTGTATATTCTTGTATTCTGATGCATTGTTGTAATATACAATGAAACGTTCTTTTGTATGTATTCTGTTGTGGCTTGTTCTCGAACTATCCGACGCTTTCCTTTACGGGGAAGTTACGGGTCTTTACAGTCGGTCATGGGACTGGTGTGAGAACTAAAACAGTTTTTAAATATTTTCTTTAAAATAGGGTAAATCATGGGATCACGCCGTATAATACGGAACGGGTTTACTCCACATCAATGCTAGTTTAAAACATAAAACAACGCAATGCTTTTTGAAAAATGAAGCTATTATAAGACTCAGGTCCCATCACACAATGCAACGCAAGCCGAAGCACAGATTTTTCCCTTATAATAGCCAAACATGCTTGGTATGTTTAAAAAATATATTTTGATACTACTATAAGTGCATAGTGTCGAAACAATTTCAAATATAAATGTATCGATCATAGACGACATGGGTACTATATATCATGTCTCCATACTAGTTCTACAACTAAAACCGAAGAAATCACGTACTGGAAATTGGATATCCATCTATGAGTCGAGGCAAAGGATCGTCCTCACCGATTCGAGACACTCTAGCCCGTGCCTCAGGAACAGAACGCATCGTCCCTTGGATCTTCAAGACCAATCCACACTTACTTTAGTGGATTAGTTATTCCTGAACAATACGTTTCCCTACCCTATGGGGCATAAAATCTGGTCAGTATGTCGACCATATCAAGAGCCACTAGGGACTCAAATCCGAGGCGCCTCACAATCCATCATCCACATAAGTAAAAATGTCTTAGATCCATACCATGACACCACTTCTAGCTAGAAAGAAACGCATGCACTCCCTACAGTCACAATCCCGTTTTTGTCTCATACCGGGTGTGAGGCTTGCGAATTAACGTTATACACAAAGCTATGCTATTTAAAGTCGTGCTTTGATCATCAACCACAAGACTCTACTTTTCAACAAAAGCCTTGATCATTTGCATCTCAGCATGCCACACTGACAATTCACGCCATATAACTGATGTTTATCAATATATAACCTCTAAGCTCGTACGTCTCAGAGAAGGGTGTTAAGCAAGAGAATAAATTCTCTGCCACCAAACATATATATATCTAATAGAGATCAATTAACACATAATGAAATCCAATGTCAGACACGCATCCATTTACAAGTCCGTTCTGAGCTTGCTGAAACCGGTGGCACCTTATTCCTCGTCCCATATGTCCAATACAGGAGAGAGGTCCTCGCATATCCGGTCGATCTCCAATTACGTCTGGACAATCACCACTTATTACCATGTCTTAGGTGTACAGCCCAATCAAGACATCAGTAATCATCCATACGATGTGAAGATCTCCGGTCTTTAACCATCGTCTTCATTGTCGACTTTTAGTCACCGTATCAGTTATTTAGAATGGGATAAACCCGGTCTTTCCGAATAACTTGCGTATTTTATAACCAATAATCAAATGCTATAAAAAACACATCATACGCCTCATTCCAATTCAGAATATTCTTTTATTCAAATATTCACATTATTAAGGAAAGATTTCCATTAATTTTATCAAAGATAAATTCTTTTAAATTTATTCTTTAATCTTCCTTTGGATATCATTTTCAAAAGATTTTTATTAACGAGTCTGGATTATCGAGCCTTACCGAAGTAATCATTTATTTTACCTTTCCAATCCCAACCTATTCATCCCATGAAGCAAAATTGGTAGCACTTCATATCTAACACCCACTGTGTTCTGGGTAAAATTAGTTACCATTTCACATTCAAATCTAATTAAAGATTTAACTATCGCTTGGAGTAAAACTGGTGGTTCTCCATTCTCGATCATTTCATGAATTCGATAAATTTAATTCTCTTATTCACATTCCTATCTAATTAAAGATTCATTAAAACTTCCCTTGGTTTTAATCTCAAAAATCATTACTTTATGATTATTCAACTTTTAGGAAAATTAACCCTGTCATTAACTAGGTTTAAGAACCAATGTTATTTAAAACACAGTTTACAATAAACCCAAATCATCTTCCATTAACTATGGAATTTTCATGGAAAACAGATCAATATATATAATCGATATAAATTTCCATATCAGAATAATAATATAAATGGAATAATGGCAAAGCCTTTTAAATTCCGTATATAGTAACGGACTTCCTTCATAGAAGCTCATCTCGATTATTACCAAATCGAATTCCATTCAATTCCAATTTAATATATTAAATTGGAAATTTTGACTTTGGAAAATTTTCCATTAAATCTTAATAAAAAGTTTTATAAATTCCAAATCATCTCTTCACTGTTAATTGGGTTAAAGAACAAATGTCGTTTAAAATACAGTTCACGATAAACCCACAATCAACTTTCATTCCAATTCCAATAAAATGTTAATTAATTGGTAAACTTCCCTAAATCTTAATTAAAAGATTTATTCTTTTCTAAACTGAGTTTAAGAATAGTGTTATTTAAGACACCATTCGCGACAAACCCAAAATACAATTTGACATTAAAAACAAGGCTCTAAATAGAAATTTTATCGGCTTATATTCAAGATCAAATTCTGAAACCAATAGATATCGTAATGGAAATAACGATATCTGTATGTTCCAAATTCCTATAACAATATTCGTATAACCACGAAATCGAATATCGAAATATTCTGAAGATTATTTCCATTCCAATTTATTCATTGGAAAATTTTGGATATTTTAAAACTGTAACAACCCAAAATCTTGGCCAGTTTTAATTTTTTTTTTTTGGCAATTTTTAATGAAGTTTGAACATTTAAAATGATTTATTTTAAATAATATGACCAGAAATTTAATTTGAATAGAATGCGAACGTATATGTTATATACGTCGTCGTTAGAATATAAATAATTATATATAATTATAAATAGAATTGAAAATGGCGCGGTAGTTCGATAATTCGATTTCAAACTTCAATTGAACACACCGGGTGCAAAATAAACCGGATTTTAGTGAAACCAAAAATAATAGGATCTATTTGTGAATATCTTTCCAACGAATCCGAAAAATTGAAATTTCATAGCGGGAATCAAAAGATATGTCCAGTTGAAAATTCTGAATAGTCGCTATGGAATTCAGGCCCTTAAAAATGGGAATTTTGCAAATGACCTCGGATTTCGACGAAACCACTTTCGTTGGGTCTGTGATGTCAAATTATTGCTAGATTCAAAATTTCATAATTTTTTGAATCAATATGTGAGTGTGGCAAAGGTAAACGCGTTTTACCAGTTTCAGTTGATTTTAATCGACTGGAAAATGGCCATTTTTCCAACGGTCTCAGAATTTGACGAAACTAGTTTTGTTAGGACCGTATCGTCAATACGAAGCTAGAAAATATTTTTCTGGAATTTTTCTTGTTAGTATGTGGCCCCGGTAAATTGAAATGTGCGTTCAAATTCAATATATAGAGTTATATGTTGATTTTGATGAAAACTGATCGAAACAGTCGAATCAGCCTACGATACATATCCCATTGTGTTCGAAATGGTGGTAATTAGCTATGGACGACAGGCGGTGGGCCTCATTTCGAAGTCGAAATAAAAAGTCAACTTTTCTTGAAATTAAATAATATAAAATTAAAACCCTCTCTGCTCCACCCCTTACTTCCTCTCTGCCCCCCACCCCCACCCTCGTTCATTCAAATTGAAATATATAAAAAAAAAAGAAAAAAAAAGAGGAAGAAACGGGAGGAGCGCCGCCGTTCCTCCGACGAGCGCGCCACCGCGCAGCAGGCGCGGCAGCCTCCCCCTTCCCCTCCCCCTCCTCCTATCTTCTCTCTCCAACTCCAATCCACCCACCTCGAACGCAAATCCCACGGCCACAACCCAGTCGCACCCTCCCCCTCCCATCGCAGCCGCCACCTACGCCTCCGCCTCGTCCCCTGCGCCATCTCTCTCCTCCGCAGCCCCCCCTGTAGAACGCGCCCTCCCCGAGACAACCCACCACCGCTGAGCTCTGAAATCCTCCCCACCTCAAAGATAAGGTAATTTATTTAATTAAATTAGTTTCTAGATTAATTTCAGTTTTCTTTTATATTGTAGAAGGATAAAAATATAATCTTTTATATTGTAGAAGGATAAAAATATAATTTTTATTATATATAGAAGTTAAAAATATAATTTTTATCGCATGTAAGGTTGAAAATATAATTTTCATATTATATAGATAATAAAAATGTGATCTTTATATGGTAGGATATAAAAAAATGATATTTTTATGTAGTGAAAGACGACATTTTTAAAGTAGGAAAAGGCGAAATATTTATTTTTGAAAAGGCGAAATATTTATTTTTGAAAAGGCGAAATATTTATATTTGAAAAGGCGAAATATTTATAAATGAAAAGGCGAAATCTTTATATTAGAAAAGGCGAAATCTTTATATAGAGAATAGCGGTGTAAAAATAGAATTTTTATCTATATAGTATCGATGTAAAAATAGGATTTTTATATATTGAATAGCGAAGTAAAAATTCGATTTTTATATATTGAATAGCGAAGTAAAAATTCAATTTTTATATATTGAATAGCAAAGTGAAAATTTGATTTTTATATATTTAATAGCGAAGTAAAAATTCTATTTTTATATATTGAATAGCGAAGTAAAAATTCGATTTTTATATATTGAATAGCGAAGTAAAAAATTCGATTTTTATATATTGAATAGCGAAGTAAAAATTCGATTTTTATATATTGAATAGCGAAGTGAAAATTCGATTTTTATATATTGAATAGCGAAGTAAAAAATTCGATTTTTACATATGTAGTGGCTACGGGCAACGAAAGTGAAGAAGGGCGAGCACGACGAAGATTTCTATAAATGAAGTGTCGTGGAGTTGGGATTAGCTATCGGTGAGAACTTCTCACTCTAAATTTCTTTTTCTAGTTATATATATATATACTAGGATGCAGACGGTGCTTAGCAGCACCCGACACCCGTTATCCACAGACCATGGATGGCTTGTTTGTTTGATTGATGTGTTGTGAAATTTGTTTGGATTGTTGATGTGAGATCAATAATAAATTGAAGATGGTTGAAATAAATTAATTATCGTTAAAAATATAATTTTTAACGTGAATGTGAATAAATGAATATTTATAAACAAATCGGCCGATTTGTTTATATACACTGATTTGATTGATATTGATTGGGATGATAAATTTTACACATCGCCCAACTGCACAAATAAAAATCTGTGTTTGTTGATTTGAAACCCCACACGGGTGTTGGGATGATATTTTGCGTACACTAATCCCAATTATTTCATTATATGTCTATCGATTGGTCGATAGGCTGTGTAAGCGTTAATTATTTATATTTGATGCTTATGCAGTTGTGTGGTGCACCTTGGATGATGGTTGATTGTTTATCATTGCTATTATATACATGTGTTGTATGGAATCCATATAATTAACATTATATGGCGATTGATTGGGCCTCATTCCAATCGGGAAAATAATGAATATTATAAAAGAAAATTCATTTGTTGAATATAAAAATAGTCATGTGTTGACGATGTTCATGTGTTGAAACTATTCATGTGTTGAGTAAAATATTTCAACAATAAAATTTACATCTTTATCATATTTAAAATTAGAACTACTTCACGGTGGAGTCTGATTGAAAATCAAACGATAGATACCATAATTTTATAAAATATTTTACGTAACAAAAATAGTGATGTGTTGACAGTACTCATGTGTTGGGATTAGTCGTGTGTTGAAAGAAATATAGATTCATGTGTTGAATAGAATAAATATTCATTTGTTGAATAGAATAAAGAAGTTTTTGAAAAATATAAAGCCGTGTTGATTAGAGATGCGTTATTTTGATGCGAACAATATTTATATCGATTTTATTCGTTTTATAATGAATATTGAAAAGTGATTTCAAAATTTAATATTTTGAAATGAAATTCAAATTAAATTAGATTAAAATTCAAATTGAAATTTTATTGAATCAATTTGAATCGAATAGAAAATGAATTAGATTCGAATTGAATAGAAAGTGAATTTGAATTCGAATTGAATAGAAATGAATTCAAATTGAATTAAATTGAAATTGAATTAAAAATGAATTGAAATCGTTTTGAATGAAATTTAAAACGAACTGAAATTTTATTGAAATCAATTAGAAATGAAATCGAATCGAATTGAAATCAAATCGATTTGAAATTGAAGATGAAGTTGAAATTGCTTTTGAAACGAATTTAGAACTATTTATAAAATTCGTTTTAAAAGGAAATCGACGAAATATATATATAATATATATATATTATATATAATGGCCTGAAGAGGACGCGCCACGCCGCGGCAGTTCGCGAATTTCGACCATTGACTTCGAATTGACGTTGCGGGAGATCCGACCGTCGGATTCTCCTAAAACCGGAACCGTTGGGTTCGTATCGAAAAGAGATTTTCAATGAATGCTAGAAATTTGAAATCTAACGGTTGGATTTGGAATTATGTCCAAATCAAATTTGGAAAAGGTCGTTGTAAGTGCAGTTCGATGGCCGTTGATGGAAATCGACTGTATGGGCCTTGGTAAAATTATTAAAAATATCTATAATTTGTGTAAGATCATAAGAAATGATTTGGGAAAAATTGGGCTAAAGAATTCC
Organism: Allium sativum; assembly: GCA_030737875.1. Lineage (NCBI taxonomy): Eukaryota > Viridiplantae > Streptophyta > Magnoliopsida > Asparagales > Amaryllidaceae > Allium > Allium sativum. The sequence goes on along the minus strand of CM060919.1, from coordinate 557,140,083 downwards.
ACATTTGAAAGGATAAAAATATATTTTTATTGAAATGAACTAGTTTTGAACTAGAATTAAAATCAATTTATTTTTGAAATAAATAAATTGAATTTGAAAGTGATTTTAAAAATAATCAATATTCCCAATACGTGAATTGGACTGGAGTTGAATCGAAATTATCTTCGGAATATTTCGATGTTGGATTTCGTGACTACACAGATATTGTTATGGGAATTTGAAAGATATATTTATATCGTTATTTCCAATACGATATTTGTTGGTTTCAGAATTTGATATTGAATATAAGCCGATATATTTTCTATTCAGAGCCTTGAATTTAATATCAAATGTGATTTGGGTTTATCGGGGATCGTGTTTTAGATGACATTGGTTCTTTAACCCAGTTAAAGACAAGATATTAATTTTTGAAAAGATTAAAACTAAGTGGAGTTTTAATGAATCTTTAATTATATTGAAATGTGAATTGATAATTTAAATTATCAAATTTGGAAAGTGATCGAGAATGGAGTATCACCAGTTTTGCTCCAAGGTGATAGTTAAATCTTTAGTTAGATTTGAACGTGACATGGTAATTAATCTTACCGATAACACCGTGGTGTTAGATGTGGAGTATTACCAGTTTTTCTCTAGGGGATTAATAGGTTGGGATTGGGAAATAAAACAAATAATTACTTCGGTGTGGTTCGCTAATCCCGACTAGTTTGAAATGATATCCAAAGGAAGATTAAAGAATAAATTTAGAAGAATTTATCTTGGATAAAAAAATGGGAACCTTTCCCAAAGAATGTGATTTTGTGAATAAAAGAACATTCTGAATTGGAATGAGGCGTTTGTGTGTTTGTGTAACATTCGTTTATTATATACGTGGGTTATTCAGAAAGGCCGGGTTTATACCCATTCCGAATAACCGATTCGACGAGATGTCGAAGATGGAGATGGTGGTTGAAGACCGGAAGTCTTCACATCGTTTGGGTGATTACTGATGATCTCGATTGTGCTGTACACCCAAGATGAGGGAAACAGTTGGTGATCATCCAGACGTACTTGGAGATGGATGGATATGCGAGGAAAGTGCCTCCGGTTTCGTTCAGACCCAGGACGAACTTGTAAATGGATTGTGTGTCTGACATTGGATTTTATTCTGTGTTGATTGATCTCTATTAAATATACATCTGTTTGGCGGCGGAGAATTTATTCTCTTGCTTAACGCCCTTCTCTGAGATGTACGAGCTCAGAGGTTGTATATCGATGGACATCAGTCACATGGAGTGAATTGCCAGTGTGGCACGCGTAAGTGGCAATGGATCAGGGCTTCTGTTGAAAAGCAAAGTCTTGTGGTTGATGATCAAAGCACGGCCTATGTGGCGCAGCTTTGTGTATAACGTGAATTCGCGAACCTCACACCTCGGTATGAGTCAAAAAGGGGATACGGACCCAAGGATTGCACGACGTTTCTTTCTAGCTATGGTGGTGTTAGTGACCTACCACCCCTGACATTTATGTACTTTTCACCTGTGTGGTTGTTGGATACGAGGCGCCTCGGATATAGGTCTGTAAGGACCGGGAAATGTGTGTTCAGGAATAATTAATCCTCAAAAGTAAGAGAGGACCGGCCTTGGAGGTTCCAAAGGATCATAGTGGGGTCCTGGGACATTTGCTAGAGTGTCTCGAACGCGGAGAGGAGCTTGCCCCTTGCCTCGACTCATGACGAAAATCCAATTTCCAATACGTGATATTGCGGTTTTAATTGTAGAACTAGTATGGCGACATGATAGATGGTACCCATGCCGCCTATGATTGATATTTATGATTGAAATTGTTTTGACACTATACACTTATTATAGTATCAAGTGATTTGTTTTAAACGTACTAAGCATGTTTGGCTATTATAAGGGAAAACCCTATCCTCCGGCTTGCGTTGCATTGTGTGATGGGACCTGGGTCTTATAATAGCTTCATTTTTCCAAAAAGCATTGCGTTGTTTTGTTATATGCACTAGTATTCCTGGGAGGAAACCCGTTTCGTGTTATACGACGTGGTCCCTTGAATTACTATCCTTTAAAGTAAAGTTTTAAATAACTGTTTTAGTTCTCACACCAGTCCCATGACTGACCTGGAGTTTATTGTTTTAACCTAAACTCTGGGTGCCCCCTATTTTCTACACGGGCAGCTAGTAGTTTTGGTTTTGCAGATTTATATTCACAGGATCCTGATTTACAGCTGGAACGATGCTCGGAAAGCTCTGTATTTGTGTATCACTTTCAGTTGTGTTTTGTATATTTTTCCGCTGCTATGTAATTTATTGTAATCTCTGATATTAATCGAATGTAATTTATTCATTTATACTCTGTATATTCTTGTATCTGATGGAATTGTTGTAATAACAATGAAATGTTCTTCCGTTTGCGTTCTGATTTGTCCTGTCCTCAACGCCATCCGTGCTTTCTTTCACGGGGGAGTTCGGGTTGTGTCGGTTTGGTATCAGAGCTTTGGTTTACAGAGCTCGAGAACAAGACACATTAGAACCATACGAAAAAATTCATCAGATATTGGATGAGTAATATCCAATTAGAATTACTCGTTAGAGATAGGATCAGTAGTATCCTAGAACGAGTGTGAAGAGTATATTTTTCAAATGAAAACAATATTGTTTTAAAAATCTAAATCGCTTTATACGTATTTGAATATTTATTTATATTGATTTGGACAATCGAGTATATAAAGATTTCGCATATACGCGTCATGAACGTATATTCGAAGTTTTAATATACTAGATAGATATAGGATCACACTCTAGTTGCCCGGGGATGGTTCTGACAATGCTGCAGCGTTACCAGTATTTATTTCGAGTGACGAAGGTGTGATTTCTATATATTTCCATTAGATTGGTGTGAGAACCAAAACTTATATAGCTAGAATACATTGTTGTGATTTGGCATCAAAAACATGATTTTCTGTATATGTATCAAAATTATGAATTTGAAACGTTAATCCACTAATTGATTGATGTTTGTGTTGTTTGTTTATTTGTTTGATAATTTTGAACCATTTAGCCTAATTGAATCACATATTGAATTGTATTGAAAATTGGTCGCATTTGCTTGCATATACATGTGCTTACATTGAACATGTCATAGCAAGGAGGCTAGAGCAGAGAATAAAATTTGTTTGCCCGACAAATAGGTACATGTTTACAATAATTTACTGTTTTGTTTGGGTGATGATGATTTTATGAGCCTATTGGCTAGCCGCTTGGCTTTTTCTTTTTCTTTTTGAGATCAGAAGGCCTGTGTGGCAATTTCGGGATTTTCCCGTTGCTCCCGGTGCAGGGGAGGTTATGGCAAAAAATTTCAAAAATTTAGGGTGTTAGCCAAATTTTTGAAGAATTTGAAAATTCTCAGAAACTGAAGAGTTGGAGAATGGAAGCCAGATCGAACGTAGAGTTGGTTAATCAAACCACTTTCGACTTTGTTCCTTTTCGGGGACGAAAAGTTTTAAGTGGGGGAGATTGTAACAACCCGAAAATCTGGGCCAGTTTAAAATTTTTATTTTGGCAATTTTTAATGAAGTTTGAACATTTAAAATGAATTATTTTAAATAATATGACCAGAAATTTAATTTGAATAGAACGCGAACGTATATGTTATATACGTCGTCGTTAGAATATAAATGATTATATATAATTATAAATAGAATTGAAAATGGCGCGGTAGTTTGATAATTCGATTTCAAATTTCAATTGAACACACCGGGCGCAAAATAAACTGGATTTTAGTGAAACCAAAAATAATAGGATCTATTTGTGAATATCTTTCCAACGAATCCGAAAAATTGAAATTTCATAGCGGGAATCAAAAGATATGTCCAGTTGAAAATTCTGAATAGTCGCTATGGAATTCAGGCCCTTAAAAATGGGAATTTTGCAAACGACCTCGGATTTTGACGAAACCACTTTTGTTGGGTCCGTGATGTCAAATTATTGCTAGATTCCAAATTTCATAATTTTTCGAATCAATATGTGAACGTGACAAAGGAAAACGCGTTTGACCTGTTTCAGTTGATTTTAATCGACTGGAAAATGGCCATTTTTCCAACGGTCTCAGAATTTGACGAAACTAGTTTTGTTAGGACCGTATCGTCAATACGAAGCTAGAAAATATTTTTCTGGAATTTTTCTTGTTAGTATGTGACCCCGGTAAATTGAAATGCGCATTCAAATTCAATATATAGAGTTATATGTTGATTTTGACGAAAACTGATCGAAACAGTCGAATCAGCCTACAATACATATCCCATTGTGTTCGGAATGGGGGTAATTAGCTATGGACGACAGGCGTTGGGCCTCGTTTCGAGGTCGAAATAAAAAGTCAACTTTTCTTGAAATTAAATAATATAAAATTAAAACCCTCTCTCATCCACCCCTTACTTCCTCTCTGCCCCCCCCCCCCTTCGTTCATTCAAATTGAAATAAAAAAAAGAGGAAGAAACAGGAGGAGCGTCGCCGCTCCTCCGACGAGCGCGCCACCGCGCAGCAGGCGCGGCAGCCTCCCCCTTCCCCCCTCCTCCTCCTATCTTCTCTCTCCAACTCCAATCCACCCACCTCGAACGCAAATCCCACGGCCACAACCCAGTCGCACCCTCCCCCTCCCATCGCAGCCGCCACCTGCGCCTCCGCCTCGTCCCCCGCGCCATCTCTCTCCTCCGTAGCCCCCCCTGTAGAACGCGCCCTCCCCGAGACAACCCACCACCGCTGAGCTCTGAAACCCTCCCCACCTCAAAGATAAGGTAATTTGTTTAATTAAATTAGTTTCTAGATTAATTTCAGTTTTCTTTTATATTGTAGAAGGATAAAAATATAATCTTTTATATTGTAGATGGATAAAAATATAATTTTTATTATATATAGAAGTTAAAAATATATTTTTTATCGCATGTAAGGTTGAAAATATAATTTTCATATTATATAGATAAATAAAATGTGTTCTTTATATGGTAGGATATAAAAAGACGATATTTTTATGTAGTGAAAGACGACATTTTTAAAGTAGGAAAAGGCGAAATATTTATTTTTGAAAAGGCGAAATATTTATTTTTGAAAAGGCGAAATATTTATTTTTGAAAAGGCGAAATATTTATATTTGAAAAGGCGAAATATTTATAAATGAAAAGGCGAAATCTTTATATTAGAAAAGGCGAAATCTTTATATAGAGAATAGCGGTGTAAAAATAGAATTTTTATCTATATAGTATTGATGTAAAAATAGGATTTTTATATATTGAATAGCAAAGTAAAAATTCGATTTTTATATATTGAATAGCGAAGTAAAAATTTGATTTTTATATATTGAATAGCGAAGTGAAAATTCGATTTTTATATATTGAATAGCGAAGTAAAAATTCGATTTTTATATATTGAATAGCGAAGTAAAAATTCGATTTTTATATATTGAATAGCGAAGTTAAAATTCGATTTTTATATATTGAATAGCGAAGTAAAAATTCAATTTTTATATATGTAGTGGCTACGGGCAACGAAAGTGAAGAAGGGCGAGCACGACGAAGATTTCTATAAATGAAGTGTCGTGGAGTTGGGATTAGCTATCGGTGAGAACTTCTCACTCTAAATTTCTTTTTCTAGTTATATATATATACTAGGATGTAGACGGTGCTTAGCAGCACCCGAAACCCGTCATCCACAGATAATGGATGACTTGTTTGCTTGATTGATGTGTTGTGAAATTTGTTTGGATTGTTGATGTGAAATCGATAATAAATTGAAGATGGTTGAAATAAATTAATTATCGTTAAAAATATAATTTTTAACGTGAATGTGAATAAATGAATATTTATAAACAAATCGGCCGATTTGTTTATATACACTGATTTGACTGATATTGATTGGGATGATAAATTTTACACATCGCCCAAATGCACAAATAAAAATCTGTGTTTGTTGATTTGAAACCCCACATGGGTGTTGGGATGATATTTGACGTACACTAATCCCAATTATTTCATTATATGTCGATCGATTGGTCGACAGGCTGTGTAAGCGTTAATTATTTATATTTGATGCTTATGCAGTTGTGTGGTGCACCTTGGATGATGGTTGATTATTTATCATTGCTATTATATACATGTGTTGTATGGAATCCATATAATTAACATTATATGGCGATTGATTGGGCCTCATTCCAATCGGGAATATAATGAATATTATAAAAGAAAATTTATTTGTTGAATATAAAAATAGTCATGTGTTGACGATGTTCATGTGTTGAAACTATTCATGTGTTGAGTAAAATATTTCAACAATAAAATTTACATCTTTATCATATTTAAAATTAGAACTACTTCACGGTGGAGTTTGATTGAAAATCAAACGATAGATACCATAATTTTATAAAATATTTTACATAACAAAAATAGTGATGTGTTGATAGTACTCATGTGTTGGGATTAGTCGTGTGTTGAAAGAAATATAGATTCATGTGTTGAATAGAATAAATATTCATTTGTTGAATAGAATAAAGAAGTTTTTGAAAAATATAAAGCCGTGTTGATTAGAGATGCGTTATTTTGACGCAAACGATATTTGTATCGATTTTATTCGTTTTATAATGAATATTGAAAAGTGATTTCAAAATTTAATATTTTGAAATGAAATTCAAATTGAATTAGATTAAAATTCAAATTGAAATTTTATTGAATCAATTTGAAATGAATTCGAATCGAATAGAAAATGAATTCGATTCGAATTGAATAGAAAGTGAATTTGAATTCGAATTGAATAGAAATGAATTCAAATTAAATTAAATTGAAATTGAATTAAAAACGAATTGAAATCGTTTTGAATGAAATTTAAAACGAACTGAAATTTTATTGAAATCAATTAGAAATGAATTCGAATCGAATTGAAATCAAATCGATTTGAAATTGAAGATGAAGTTGAAATTGTTTTTGAAACGAATTTAGAACTATTTATAAAATTCGTTTTGAAAAGGAAATCGACGAAATATATATAATATATATATATTATATATAATGGCCTGAATAGGACGCGCCGCGCCGCGGCAGTTCGCGAATTTCGACCATTGACTTCGAATTGACGTTGCGGGAGATCCGACCGTCGGATTCTCCTAAAACCGGAACCGTTGGGTTCGTATCGAAAAGAGCTTTCCAATGAATGCTAGAAATTTGAAATCTAACGGTTGGATTTGGAATTATGTCCAAATCAAATTTGGAAAAGGTCGCTGTAAGTGCAGTTCGATGGCCGTTGATGGAAATCGACTGTATGGGCCTTGGTAAAATTATTAAAAATATCTATATTTGTGTAAGATCATAAGAAATGATTTGGGAAAAATTGGGCTAAAGAATTCCACATTTGAAAGGATAAAAATATATTTTTATCGAAATGAACTAGTTTTGAACTAGAATTAAAATCAATTTATTTTTGAAATAAATAAATTGAATTTGAAAGTGGTTTTAAAAATAATCAATATTCCCAATATGTGAATTGGACTGGATTTGAATCGAAATTATCTTCGGAATATTTGGATGTTGGATTTCGTGACTACACAGATATTGTTATGGGAATTTGAAAGATATATTTATATCGTTATTTCCAATACGATATTTGTTGGTTTCAGAATTTGATATTGAATATAAGCCGATATATTTTCTATTCAGAACCTTGTATTTAACATCAAATGTGATTTGGGTTTATCTTGGATCGTGTTTTAGATGACATTGGTTCTTTAACCCAGTTAAAGACAGGATATTGATTTTTGAAAAGATTAAAACTAAGTGGAGTTTTAATGAATCTTTAATTAGATTGAAATGTGAATTGATAATTTAAATTATCAAATTTGGAAAGTGATCGAGAATGGAGTATCACCAGTTTTGCTCCAAGGCGATAGTTAAATCTTTAGTTAGATTTGAACGTGAAATGGTAATTAATCTTACCGATAACACCGTGGTGTTAGATGTGGAGTATTACCAGTTTTTCTCCAGGGGATGAATAGGTTGGGATTGGGAAATAAAACAAATAATTACTTCGGTGTGGTTCGCTAATCCCGACTAGTTTGAAATGATATCCAAAGGAAGATTAAAGAATAAATTTAGAAGAATTTATCTTGGATAAAAAAAAATGGGAACCTTTCCCAAAGAATGTGATTTTGTGAATAAAAGAACATTCTGAATTGGAATGAGGCGTTTGTGTGTTTGTGTAACATTCGTTTATTATATACGTGGGTTATTCAGAAAGGTCGGGTTTATACCCATTCCGAATAACCGATTCGACGAGATGTCGAAGATGAAAACGGTGGTTGAAGACCGGAAGTCTTCACATCGTTTGGGTGATTACTGATGATCTCGATTGGGCTGTACACCCAAGATGAGGGAAACAGCTGGTGATCGTCCAGACGTACTTGGAGATGGATGGATATGCGAGGAAAGTGCCTTCGGTTTCGTTCAGACCCAGGACGAACTTGTAAATGGATTGTGTGTCTGACATTGGATTTTATTCTGTGTTGATTGATCCCTATTAAATATACATCTGTTTGGCGGCGGAGAATTTATTCTCTTGCTTAACGCCCTTCTCTGAGACGTACGAGCTCAGAGGTTGTATATCGATGGACATCAGTCGCATGGAGTGAATTGCCAGTGTGGCACGCGTAAGTGGCAATGGATAAGGGCTTCTGTTGAAAAGCAAAGTCTTGTGGTTGATGATCAAAGCATGGCCTGTGTGGCGCAGCTTTGTGTATAACGTGAATTCGCGAACCTCACACCTCGGTATGAGTCAAAAACGGGATACGGACCCAAGGAGTGCACGACGTTTCTTTCTAGCTATGGTGGTGTCAGTGACCTACGAGCCCTGACATTTATATACTTTTCACCTATGTGGTTGTTGGATACGAACCGCCTCGGATATAGGTCTGTAAGGACCGGGAAACGTGTGTTCAGGAATAATTAATCCTCAAAAGTAAGAGAGGACCGGCCTTGGAGGTTCCAAAGGATCATAGTGGGGTCCTGGGACATTTGCTAGAGTGTCTCGAATGCGGAGAGGAGCTTGCCCCTTGCCTCGACTCATGACGGAAATCCAATTTCCAATACGTGATATTGCGGTTTTAATTGTAGAACTAGTATGGCGACATGATAGATGGTACCCATGCTGCCTATGATTGATATTTATGATTGAAATTGTTTTGACACTATACACTTATTATAGTATCAAGTGATTTGTTTTAAATGTACCAAGTATGTTTGGCTATTATATGGGAAAACCCTATCCTCCGGCTTGCGTTGCATTGTGTGATGGGACCTGGGTCTTATAATAGCTTCATTTTTCCAAAAAGCATTGCATTGTTTTGTTATATGCATTAGTATTCCTAGGAGGAAACCTGTTCCGTGTTATACGGCGTGGTCCCTTGAATTACTATCCTTTAAAGTAAAGTTTTAAATAACTGTTTTAGTTTTCACACCAGTCCCATGACTGACCTGGAGTTTATTGTTTTAACCTAAACTCTGGGTGCCCCCTATTTTCTACACGGGCAACTAGTAGTTTTGGTTTTGCAGATTTATATTCACAGGATCCTGATTTACAGCTGGAACGATGCTCGGAAAGCTCTGTATCCGTGTATCACTTTCAGTTGTGTTTTGTATATTTTTCTGCTGCTATGTAATTTATTGTAATCTCTGATATTTATCGAATGTAATTTATTCATTTATACTCTGTATATTCTTGTATCTAATGGAATTATTGTAATAACAATGAAATGTTCTTCCGTTTGCATTCTGATTTGTGTTGTCCTCAACGCCATCCGTGCTTTCCTTCACGGGGGAGTTCGGGTCGTGTCAAAAACCATTTCAAATCCAATTTATTTCTTTAAAAATATTAGATTATTATACTAGTTAATAACTAGTTCATTTCGATTTTTTTAATCTTTTCAAACTTGGAATTTTTCATCCAAAATCTTTCCAAATCATTAATTATGATATTACATAATTTTTCCATATTTTTAATAATTTTATTAAGGTCATTACAGTCGATTTCCAATATCAGACACCAAACTGCATCCATAACGACCTTTTCTGAATTTGATTTGGACATAACTCCAAATCTAACCATTAGATTTCAAATCTCTTATATTCATTGGAAACATCTTTTCGATACGAACCCAACGGTTCCTGTTGTAGGAGAATGCGACGGTCGGATCTCCCGTAACGTCTGTTTGAAGTTAATTGTCGAATTCGCGAACGGTCGCTGCGCGGCGCGTTATATTCAGGCCATTAAATATATATAATCTATATTATATGTATTCCGTCGATTTTCATTTAAATTTTATAAATCATTTATAAATTTATTTCAAAATGATTTCAACTTCATTTTCAATTTATAAATCAAAATTGAATATTCCATATCATTATAATATTAAAATGATAATATTTTCAAAATATCAGATTTTGAAATCATTTCCTATTCGTATTCATTATAAAATGAGTAAAATCGATAAACAAATCTGTTCGAGTTAAAAATGGCGTATATACTTAACTCGGCTTCCATATTCTTATATTTTCGTGTCCATCCCAAATCAGACATCAAAATCATATTTTGATTCTTTCCTGAATATTATTTTAAAATATTCATTATTTAAAAAAATCATTATTTTAAATTATTTGTTATTTTAAAATATTCGTTCTTTCTGAGTCGGAATACGACTCAATCAATTACCATATAATTTCAGTTATATGGATTTCATACATCGCATGTATTCAAAAATAGTGATTAACAGCTATTAAATAGTCAATTCACAACCAGAGTGCAATTTACTACTGTATAATCATTAAATAATTAAATAAAGATTATCACAGTCGGTCGATCCATTAATTGACATATAATTAAATTTAGGGGAGATGTGAATAAATTATCATAACCAGACCCATGTGGGGCTTCCAAAAAACAACAGTCGATTCAAAATAATCACTGGTTAATAAATTTAACCAATTCTAATTCAATTTGAATTATTTTTCTAATTAGCCAATTTTCACTGTTTAAATTATAAATAGATATTTATAATTTAATTTCAACTATCACAAAATAATATTATATTATTTTTAATATTTTAAACATTCCAGCATCACAATCAAAACACGATATAGTCAATTAAATTGTCCATGGTCTGTGGATGAGGGAGGTGAGCTAACAGGCACCATATACAATTTATAGTAATTAAAACTGATAAAAATATACATTGGCAATTCTATATATTTTTATACACAAATACAATAACATGATAAAATATAATTAGTGAGAAGAAGTTCTCACATTGATCAGTTTTGAAATCATTAAATAACGATTATTTTAATTGAATTAAACCCGACATTTAATTTAATAAAATTTCCAACTACTTCCATTTTTGTTCTGGTCGGTTCCATGTTGTAGAGTTTTCCACCACGATCTTAACGCTTATGAAATCATTCGATTTCATTTCTGTTTGAAGAAGTTATGCCATTTTAATCCTTAAACAATTAAATACACAATTAATTAAATTAATTAATTAATTACTTAACCAATTTTCTAATTGTCTTCCATCAGCTAACTCGTTCCAGGCAACTTCGAAGAACCCAAATCGTCACCGAACTCCTAGCCGCCGCACTCCCCCTTAGTTGCTCCGACGTCGATCTGACATTGCCAGAAGAAGCCCCACCACTAGCTCAACCTACGCGCCAATCAGGGTGAAGTTCGATCACCCATTTCGTCGTCATGAGCACCATGAAGACCGGCGATTTCAACGAATATTCTGGCCAGTATAGCTGCTAATAATCGATCACCCCCGTTGAAAACACAGATCTCGTCATGCTCTTCAACATTTGCGTTGAAAATTTCTTAAATTATAGTGTGGATTTAAAGACGAATGATGGAGAAATCGTGAGCTACCGACCATCAGTTTTTAGAGATGGCGGCCAGGAATACGTTGACCGCAGTGAAGAAGGTCTAGGGTTTTGACTAGGTCTAAGGGTATATATAATAATATATTTAATATTATTAATTCAAAAATAACTTGTTAATCGTTTCGAACTCCAAATCAAACCCAACGACTGTCGCCCCTAGCTAAATACCCCCATTTCGAACATAATGGGATATGTTTCGTAAGCCAATTCTATCTTTTTTATCAGTTTTTATCAAAATTAAAATGTAAATCAATATATATTGAATTTCAACATACATTTTAATTTACAGCGGCCACAAACTGACTCCAAAAATTACAGAAAAAATATATCTAGCTCTGTTCTAACGATATGGTCCTAACAAAAGTAATTTCGTTGAATTTGGAGATCATTTGTAAAATGGCCCTTTTTCTGGTCGATTAAATTTAAACTAAAATTACAAAACACGTTTAAATTTACCACGCTCACATATTAATTCCTAAATATATGAAATTTGAAACCTGACAATAATTAGACATTCTGGATCCAACAAAAGTGGTTTCATCGAAAATGAAGGTTGTTTGCAAAATGGCTATTTTTAAGGGCTATATATATAATTAAAATATATATAAATTCCACAACTACTATTTTAAATTTTAAACTGGCCATAACTTTCAATTTATTTTATGAAATCTGAATTTTTCACATCCATTAGAAAGATATTGTTAAATAGATTCAAATGTTTCTAGTTTTACTAAAATCCGATTTATTTTGGATTTTGTACATTCAATTGAAATTTAAAATCGAATTTTCAAACTACCACGCCATTTCAGGCTCGATTTATAATTAAAATAAGTTTATATGTTCTAACTTTGATTTAAATAAATTTAAATCGTTAATTCTCACAATAAATCATTTTAAATATTCAAAATCCATTAAAATAGCTAAAATGAAAATTTTAAATTGGTTCAGAAATTCCTGGTTGTTACAATAACACCCTAGGTCGACCCATACTCACTCTTTGTCAACCCAGGGTCGATCCAAGTTTGTTTGGGTCAACACTGTGTCGAACAAAGTGGGAATGGGTTGTCCCAGGCAGCCTTTCATAATGTATATTTTTATCTTTATTTTATGGCTTTTAGCTTATCTTCTTTAATTCATAACTTATTCATGTTGACCCGGTTTTCAAAAGAAAAAAGTGTCTATTTTCATCAGAAAATTACAACGGACCCAAGGTGCTAATCTCGTAATCCAATTCTGAAAATAATTCTGACTAAAATTTAGTTTATTACCCTTTTCTATTTAATTATTGTTTATTAAAATTCGGGGTGTTACAGAATGCAGTGATTACATGCGTTTGCACATCGCAGGTGCGGTGGGAACAAATGACTGCATAAATTATAGTAGTTAAACAAAATCTAGTGTAATTAACTTTGCATAAGCTTTAACATGATAATTTTTTCACATAATAAAAATTGAGATAATTTAGTTGCCTTAATAATACTAATTAAAGGGTTAAACTATGGTTATACACTGTAATATCTCAAAACACTTACAAAACAGTTTTCCTAGCTCTAAACAGTTTCTGAAAGATCTAAGTAAAATTTAAACCATTGATGTCTGATTACGTTGTATGGATGGTTAATCAATTTATAATTAATTGTGTATATTTTGCCAAGACATAATCCACTTATACTCTAATGATACATTAAAAAAGGGTCTACGTATCTTTATATGCATAGACTGTATTTTATATGAATTGATTGTTGGAGAATGGGATTTTAATGACAACAACGTTGTTAACACTATTGATTATAAAATATATACTAACATCTTTATCCATTATATACATATAGGTCTATACACGATTTATATGCAGGAAGTAAATACTAAAAAATGTACAGTTAAGAGTTTATAGAGATTTAAGAATTTAAACAAGATTTAAGACACATGAGTATCGAGATATCAAGATTTCAACAGTTCAAGATTATCAAAGTAATAGAGTCTAAATAGTATGAAAAACTCTTGTTTGCACTCTCAAAAATTTTGTTTTCAAATTATCTTTTTAAAATTGACTTCAAATTATTTCAAACTCTTTTCAAAATGATTTTAAATTGTCTAAATATTTTTTAGTAATGATTTCAAAAATATAAGTTTTTTTATATATAGTTTATATATATTATAAAGTTGAACAATTATATTATATATTCTTATAATTATATAGTTTATATCATATATATATGGATTTTATATTATATGTTTAAATTATATATTACTATGTTTTTATACTATAGAAAATGTATTTTAAATAACTAGTTTTGATTCAAGAATTTACAATATATATATATATATATATATTGGTTTAAACACTTGAAAAATGGTTTAAAAATTTTAAAATACCTAGCATATGTCGACATATAACCGCCACATTTTCAAAATTCAAAGGAAGTGTCTTTTCATATTTTGGAATGTTTCGGAACTATTGTGATCTTTGGAACACTATATAAAGGCCTCCTTTTCGAAATTTTAACCAACTAATCTTCTCCTTCTTTATCCTATCTCTTACCACCATTATACTACTTTAGTTTCTTTATTTCTACACTTATACTCTATCATTTTCAATACACGTTATATCATTCTCTTTCTGTTCTCAATCTCTATCAAATACTCTCTGTTTGGAAGTGTTATTCAAGAGTTCAAGTGCTATTTGTAATTGTTAACGAAAGGATGTGTTCCTTGTAGCTTGTAAATCAAGGAAAGGGAGCGGTGTGAACCTTGTAGATGTGAAATCAAGGGTGTTGAATCAGTGTGAACCTTGTAGCCTTGAAATCAAGGGTGTGGAATCGGTGTTAACCTTGTAGCCGTGAAATCAAGGGTATTGTAAGTTAATACTAATATTAATAAAACTCTGTGCAATCCAGCTTGCGTGAGACTGAACATAGGCATAATCCGAACCAGTATAAAATCCGGTGTGTTATTTCCTTTTCTGCATTTTATTTCTATTTATATCTTCATCTGTGATTGTTTCTGTTGTGATATTCATTCTTTGATTCATATAGTTGTTCGAATAATCGTTAATTGCTTAAGTCTTCCATAATCTCTTTAAAACACTATCTACCCCCTCTTGTGTTAGTTTTGCCTTAAGATCCATGATTCTCATCCCTAACAATTGGTATCAGAGAATAGGTTTTCAAAAGTTCATCATCTAAATTTTGGAAATATTAAATGGAAAATTTTGAAATGATTTGTAACACTAGTTTAAATTCATGCATTGCATCAGTATTAGATGAGTCTGCATTACATTTTGTTGAAAAATCAAGTTGTCTACTAAATTGTTGTTCTACCAGGGAAAAGGTGTGATACATCAGCATTGGATAGTGGGTGTTCAAGATATATGACGGGAAATCCAGAATTACTGATCAATATAGTATATGAATATCGAGGAATGGTCAATTTCGGTGATAATTCTAAAGGATATGTGGTTGGCGTCGGCAATGTCAGTAATTCTGAAACACCTACTATTTTTGATGTTTTATTAGTTAAGAATTTAAAAAATAACTTATTAAGTATAAGTCAACAATACGATAAAGGCTATAAAATCAATTTTGAAAAAGTTAAATGCTTTATAGAAGATAAAATTTCAAAAATAATATTTGAAGGAGATAGAAAGTAAAATATCTATATACTAAGTATGTAAATTTCTAGCGTTAATTTATGTCTTATGGCTAATATAAGTGACCCTTGGATCTGGCATAAGAGATAAGTCATATAAATTTCAAACATATTTCTAGGATTTCAAAATTAGATTCAATTAGAGGTTTACCCAAGATGAAGTTTAAAGTAAATAATTTATGCGACACTTGTCAATACGGTAAATTGAAAATAATTTCACTTAAATAAAAATAAGAAATTTCAATCTCAAAACCATTAGATTGATTCACATGGCTCTAGTCGATCCATCCCAGATTCAATCAATAAATCATAATAGGTATGTTTACGTAATAATTGATGATTTCTCTAGATTTTCTTGGACTCTGTTTCTTAAAAATAAAATGATGCTTTTGATCATTTTAAAACCTTTGCTAAAATAATTCAAAATTAACTATCTTTAAAAATTAAAACAACACGTAGTGATCACGGCGGAGAATTCAAAAACGAAAATTTTTGAAAAATTTTGTAACAAAAAGGGGATAACCCATAATTTTTCTTTCCCCATAACCCCTTAGAAAATGTAGTTGAACTAAGAGATCATTTTAAGAGTGTGCGAGAACCATGTTATCAAATAGTAACTGACTAAGAAATTTTTGGGTTGAGGCAGTTACAACAGCTTGTAATATATTTAATAGAATTTTAATAAGACCATAACTCATAAAACACCATATGAACTTTTATATAATAAGAAACCGAAAGTATTGTATTTTAAAGTATTTGGAAGTATTCGCTTTATTCTTAACACCAAAGAAAATTTAGACAAATTTGACTCTAAATCTGATAAAGGAATATTTATTGGATATTCAAAGAGAAGTAAAGCATATAGAGTTTTTAATTTAAGAACTAATAATACTATAGAAGAAACTTTAAATGTATCTTTTGACGAAAATTATAAGAATACAACACAACATAATGATGATGGATGCGAAAATGGGTTGATGAAGTAAATAATGAAATTAATCAACCAAACAAAAGAATTAGATTTTTGAGAGATCATCCTATAGAAAATATCTTAGGAGATATTGAATATATTGTTAGGACCAGAAACCAATTAAACAATATGAGTAGTTTAGAATTTATTTCAACTATTGAGCTTAAGAATCCAAAGGAAGCATCATCGAATGATTCATGGATCCTTGGTATGCAAGAGGAATTGAATCAGTTTACCAGGAATGATGTATGGGAACTTGTTCCTAGACCGGAGGATAAAACTGTAATTGGAACTAAATTGGTTTATAAGAATAAAATGAATGAACTCAGTGAGGTCGTGAGGAATAAAGCTCGACTAATTGCACAAGGATATAGTCAAGAGGAAGGAATAGATTATGATGAAACCTTCACTCCTGTAGCAAGACTAGAAACAATTAAGATTTTACTAGCCTTCGCTAATCATAATAATTTCAAACTACTTCAAATGGATGTTAAAAGTGCCTTTTTAAATGGATATGTTAAAGAAGACGTATATGTAGAGCAACCATTCTTTTTGAAGATGAAAAACTTCCAAACTACATATATAAATTAAAGAAAGTGTTATATCGATTAAAAAAGCTCCTATAGCATGGTATTAAGAACGTATTTATTACAATCAAACTTCAAAATTGGTAAAGTAGATAATACACTTTTCATTAAAAGAAATAAAACGATATTCAGTTGGTTCAAATATATGTTGATGTTAAAAATTTTGGATCAATGAATAATCAAATGAATAAAGAATTCTTGGATATTATGACATGAGAATTCGAGATGAGTCATATGGGTGAACTCATATTTTTCTTAGGCTTACAAATACGACAACTAAAGAATGGAATATTTACTAATCAAGAAAATACACTAGATATTTAATGAATAAATACAGTTTAACTACAACTAATGAAAGACTTACACCTGTGGCAACTAATATTGCCCTAAGTAAAGATGATACATCAAAAGACGTCGATAAAAAATTATTTAGAGGAATGATAGGATCGTTATTATATATAACCGCTAGTAGACCAAATATAGTGCATAGTGTACGTTGATCAAAAATGATTTGTTTGATTCAATATCCTATTGTGATGCTGACTATGTGGGATGCAAATTAGATTGTAAAAGCACTAGCGGAACTGTCACTTCTTAGGTCATTCTCTAGTTTCTTACTTTTGTAAAAAGGAAAATATAGTATCCTTGTGTACAACTGAAGCATAATTTTATCTACTGCTTTTCCTTGTTCACAAGTAATATATATGCAACAAACTCTAAAAGATTTTGGATTAAATATAAATAAATCACCAATATATTATGATAATACAAGCTCCATAAATATATCTAAAATTCCAACACATCATTCAAGAATTAAACACATTGATATAAGACACCATTTCCTTAGAGATAACGTAAGTAAAGAGAAAATTTCACTAGATTTCATAGAAACAGAAAAACAAATAGTTGATATATCAACCAAACCTTCAAATGAAGCAACATTTACTAAATTTAGAAGAAAGTGTTGGGGAAATCTCGGTCTTTCCCCGCTTCGTGAAGTTAAGATAGGCAATTAAGATTAAAAGTAGCAACGGGTGCACAAGAGTTTATAATTCTCCAATATGGAGATTCTTCCACTATACAAAAAAATAGTAGGATTACAAGAATTTGATTACAAAAGTAACTCACACTTGACTCAAGCTTAAGGATGGATACTTCTTAAGCTATCTCTCTTTTCTCTCAAAGAGGCTTACTAACTCTCAAGTATTTTTCTCACTCTAAGAAGTGGATTTCTTTCTTGGATTCTTAGATTCTTGGATCTCACTATAAGGAGTGGCTTCTTTCTTAGATCTCACTCCAAGGAGTGGCTTCTCTCTTGGATTCTTGGATCCCTTGGATCCTTAGATCCTTGGATCCTTGGATGGATAATAATAGGGCTCCTTCTCCTATTTATACTACTCAACCTCCAAAATGAATGGTGGAGATTACTTGCATCCAAGGGTGGAGATTGATTCTCTAGAATGCTCCATACTCTCTAGGAATCTCTACATTCTTCCATTCCCTTATGCATCATTCCATACTTTTCCGTAAGGTTCTAGAAGGTTCCACACATCTCCAGAATATTCCAGAGGGTTCTACACTCTTCCACAAGCTTCTAGAGAATTCTACACTTCTCTGGAGTTCTCCGGTCATACTCTTCTGTATGGTTCCGGAAGGTTCCACACATCTCCAGAATATTCCAGACAGTTCCACATTCTTCCACAAGCTTCTAGAGGATTCTAAACTTCTCTAGAGTTCTCCGGTCATACTCTTCCGTAAGGTTCCGGAAGGTTCTCTAGAATATTCCAGAGGGTTCCACATTCTTCCATAAGCTTCTAGAGGGTTCTACACTTCTCTAGAGTTCTCTGGTACATTCTAGAAAATTATAGATTTCTCTAGAAAGGTCTAGAATTTTCTAGGATCTTTCCAATTAAGGAGGGATCCCAACAATCTCCCCCTCCCGACTTAATTGGGAGGTAGTAGTATGCCGACACCTTGACAGCAATCTTCAAAACTTCTTTGTTGGTACTACCTTGGTCATTATGTCAGACCAGTTCTCATCTGTGTGAACCTTGTCAAGATGTATTTGCTTTTCCTCAAGGACTCCTTGGATTGATAACATCTTTACCACGGGAAAGAATCTCTTCAAAATCAGTACTTTTTTCTTGTCCAATCCTTTGACGACTAACCAAGCTTTATAGCGAGTCTTTGAACGGTTCTCTTCGGTCATGATTCTATACACCCACTTATTCTTTCAAAGCTCTTCTCCCTTTTGGTAGCTCCACTAGTTCATATGTGTTATTCTCATGCAAGGATTGCATTTTTTCTTGCATGGCTATTCTCCACTCTTCTTTATGACAATCACTCATTGCTTCTTTATAGCTTTGAGGCTCCCCCTCAACAGTGAGCGTCATTATCTTCCATCTTGAACTTACACGAGCTTGATTACGGCTACGGATGAACCTGGCTCTGATACCACTGTTGGGGAAATCTCGGTCTTTCCCCGCTTCGTGAAGTTAAGATAGGCAATTAAGATTAAAAGTAGCAACGGGTGCACAAGAGTTTATAATTCTCCAATATGGAGATTCTTCCACTATACAAAAAAATAGTAGGATTACAAGAATTTGATTACAAAAGTAACTCACACTTGACTCAAGCTTAAGGATGGATACTTCTTAAGCTATCTCTCTTTTCTCTCAAAGAGGCTTACTAACTCTCAAGTATTTTTCTCACTCTAAGAAGAGGATTTCTTTCTTGGATTCTTAGATTCTTGGATCTCACTATAAGGAGTGGCTTCTTTCTTGGATCTCACTCCAAGGAGTGGCTTCTCTCTTGGATTCTTGGATCCCTTGGATCCTTGGATCCTTGGATGGATAATAATAGGGCTCCTTCTCCTATTTATACTACTCAACCTCCAAAATGAATGGTGGAGATTACTGGCATCCAAGGGTGGAGATTGATTCTCTAGAATGCTCCATACTCTCTAGGAATCTCTACATTCTTCCATTCCCTTATGCATCATTCCATACTTTTCCGTAAGGTTCTAGAAGGTTCCACACATCTCCAGAATATTCCAGAGGGTTCTACACTCTTCCACAAGCTTCTAGAGAATTCTACACTTCTCTGGAGTTCTCCGGTCATACTCTTCCGTATGGTTCCGGAAGGTTCCACACATCTCCAGAATATTCCAGACGGTTCCACATTCTTCCACAAGCTTCTAGAGGATTCTAAACTTTTCTAGAGTTCTCCGGTCATACTCTTCCGTAAGGTTCCGGAAGGTTCTCTAGAATATTCCAGAGGGTTCCACATTCTTCCATAAGCTTCTAGAGGGTTCTACACTTCTCTAGAGTTCTCTGGTACATTCTAGAAAATTCTAGATTTCTCTAGAAAGGTCTAGAATTTTCTAGGATCTTTCCAATTAAGGAGGGATCCCAACAGAAAGCTAGGCGTTTGTTCTTTAAGTGAATTAGAGTAATTAAATATATTAATATATATAATATAATATAATAAAAATCACAAAAAATATACATGTATGTCGACATGCAAGTTTGTACATGTCAACATATAAATGCCAGATTTCCAAAAATTAATTCCCATTAAAAGGTAGTAACAACCTATATTTTTACTCATTATTTCTAAATTCCTTCTTCATCTCTTCATTTTCTCTCTGGAAAAATTCTGAAATAAAATTAACAATGGCCTCCTCTAATAATATCAATCGAAATAACCCTGTTTCATTTAGGGACAATCCGAAGGTCCATTTCAACGAACTACACTTGCAAGAATCGTGAAATTGGAGGAATCAATGAAGGATGTACTGCAAATTGTGGTTGAAATTCAAGTCTTACAAATAAGGATGAATAAAGAGCAAGAGAAGCAAGGGAAGATTATGAGAAATTAACAAAAGTTTGTAATGGATAATCAAACAAATCCAATCATTATCGAAGATGATAATCAAATGGAAGAAGAGGACGAGGAAGAAGAAGAGGAAGAAGAAATGGAAGAAGAAGAAGAAGAGGAAGAAGAAGAAGAAATGGAAGAAGAAGAAGAAGAAGAAAAAGAAGCGCTAAACGAAAAAATATAGACGAAAACGATAGCATTATTTGCATAGGGGAAGTGTTCTTTGACAAGGATGGGAATGTAATTGAATAAAATGGAGAATTTTGTCTTTATTATCCCCATTGTCCAATTCACATATCCCCGATTGTTAAGAAACACTAAAACGTTTAACGATTTCATTTTGTGTGTTTGTTTATAATATATGTGAATACGAATTGCATCCTGCATGATTTTTTTGTAAATATGTTTGGATTGACTGATTGAATCACTACAAGAAAACCTTATTTTCTTAGCCTACCATAACAGCGTTTTTGAATGCCTGCGGTCAGAATTAATAACTGAGCGCTAAGATTCTCAACCCAGACGTTGTCTGAGCTAAATTTGCACCAAAATTTCATTTTCCCTCCATCCCTTTCTAAGTAGTCAAAAGAAATTCGCACTACTAAAAAAAAATCGCACATAATTTAATTTCCTATTTCGTACGAATTTTTAATTCCTTAACATTCATAACCCTAACTACAAATTATTCCTCGAATAATAATTATGTCACTAATAGCCTTCATTGACGTTTGCCCTTCTCCCCTTTGCAATCGTTTGGCCTATCAGTAGAAGCTAACCAATAGTCTTCGTCGTTTCAAAGTAAGTTGTGATTATAATTATAATTGTTGATTAATTTACCATTACCTGTATAATTGTTTATCAACTTCGTTGGTTTCAGAGTAATTTGGGATTATAATTAGTCAATTGAAAATTATTTTCATCAAGGACACGCTTTCCTTTGGCTCTGGTGTCCATTATGATTTTTTATTTTGTATAGTTTGAATTTGGAAGATTCAATTAGTAAGAGTAGCGACAGTAAAATTAATGTCCTTACCTTTATGTAAGTTTGGAGATATGTTCATGATTATTTTTCTCTTAAATCTCCATATCGATCATACAACATATTTATAATTAATTCCTTATTTGTGTCTTGTTTTGCGAAGTAAAATCTTTATTAAGGATATGACATAAACCATTTCACTATAAAGATACAAACTTCTTTCAGAGTATTGTCATTGTGAGTACTAATTACAACATATTTTAATTCTTCAACTCTAAATGGAACATTGCGAAAGTTTTTACAAAAATTTGTAATTTTTGTCTAACAGATGATGTCAGGAAATTCATGCACATACTCAGGATTTTTGTTTTCAACTAGTGAAATTTTTTATGGATTCGTTAATTATTTCAGCCTTATTTCAGCCTCAGAAGATAACGTGTTTCTATGACAATTGACCAGGTTAATAAAAGAGTTGGAGTGGGCCTTTCTGGACATTTTTACATAGAAGAATTTGGTAGCATCATCAGTTTGAGTCAGCCAATCACATTTGGATTATTACTACAGCAAGATAGCTTGCATATGAAGCTTCTATTGATAGTCCTTCATCTCATAAAGGTCATTGGAGTTCTCTTCAGTAAAATCAAAGTCAAGGAACATTTGTAAGGTATTACAAAGATCTTTGCACCTTTTAACTTCACAATGTAGGTTAGATTTGTTGCGGCTCCATTCTTTTAGAATATTTTTGACTTGCTTCTGAGTTTAACGAAGATTATATAAATTTCTGCCTCGAGAAGATGCTATCAAATTATCATTTACAGTGGGCATGTAATCTTCATACAACCACCAGTCACTACAATACTTGAAAGATCCTGACCAAGACAGCTCACCATTACCTGTTAGACTTAGACTAGAAAACAATGATTACTAGATAATGAACCAGTGGCTTTAGCATTTGATTAAGGAAACTTTTTTACTAATTACGGCTAGTAAAGATTCTATAAATTCACACCATATATCCTATTGGGGCCAAATCTCCAGATGAATTTGATAGCACTAGCATCACTTTCCAAAAGTCGGATATGACTCTATTTAGATGGTAGATTTTTGTAATTATTATTGATTATTTTTCAGCTACATTTAATAAACAACGTTCTTTATTTCAATTTTATTCATTTATGTAAGATACC
This sequence comes from Allium sativum, assembly GCA_030737875.1. Classification (NCBI taxonomy): domain Eukaryota; kingdom Viridiplantae; phylum Streptophyta; class Magnoliopsida; order Asparagales; family Amaryllidaceae; genus Allium; species Allium sativum. Next base: position 557,116,878 of record CM060919.1, on the reverse strand, counting down.
CTTTATGATCTTTGCCTTGGACTATGACCATAGATGTTTTTATTTATACGGAGATATTACCCATCCACTTGCTTTGGTTGAATAAACGACATTAATCAAGTATAATTAGTAAACAAAATTAAATTAAATTACTATTTAAAAAAAATAACTCTGCTTCCATAATAGACTAAAGGTAATTTTCCTATGTTGAGGCTGAAGAATTATATCGGTTACTATGTTTTCACCTTCATATTTTAGTAGCTTGAAAAGAGTTAGCAAACAATGTTACTCATTCGAACTAATAAATTTTGGTATAAGTTATTAAAAAAATGTTAATGATCTTAATTTATTTTTATATAGGTGAATGCACTGTGATATGCTCCATTTGTATTGGATGATACTAGTGTTGGATTTATACTTCCTATTAATGTCATAGCAAATGTTGAGCATTATCTATCATTGACTTCCGGTGGTTTACAACATCTATATTTTAATTTATAAAATTTTACTATGTTTTTAAAATAAACCAATTTTATTAAAATAATAAAGTATTTTATATTCGAATCTTGTTTTAGGTGTAATTTAGCTGCTTTTCCATCCACTATACTTGGCTTATTACAAGAAGTATTAAAATTGAAATATATTTTTTTAATAGCAAAAAGCACTATACCATACGTTAAAGTCAAGCAGCTCCTTTTTACCTTTCTGACTGCAGCATATACAAACAATATTTTCATGGCGGCGGTCCTCTCTCGTCAAGATTTTCTTCTTCTTTTTCTCTTTCTTTGAATCTTTCTTCTTTACGGTTTAATTCGCGACGGGAATCTCAGCCTTCATATGCAGATGTGACTAGGCATTTTATTCCCAAACTTATTTCTCTCGATCGAAATTCTTTCTTGAAAAGGGGTTCTTTTAAAAGGAAATTTTCCAGAGATCGCTGTTGCTACAGATGTGGGGATTCTCATCACATCGCGAAAGACTGTAGGAATTTGATCAGATGCTTCTATTGCGGAGGTTTGGGCCATCGTAAGAATAATTGTTCGGTGGCATTTAGAGGCTAATCAATTTGTGATGTTTTGCGCTTTAACTGTTCGATCTTTTACCAGAAACTAATGTTGCTCCTGCATCTACACGACATGGGTTTTTCTGATCAGGAGAAGGAAGGGGTGTATATGTTGCTTTTGTTGGGATGGCACATAGAGGGTTTGGTTGACGGAATTCTATGGCAAAAGGATATTCTTTTAAACGCAAGAACAATTGTATATCCTCCTTTACCTCCTGCTTTGGATAGAAAGAGGCATGCATTTTCATTCCGTCTTAATCTTTTGAAATTGAGGAGTTTGTATGCCGCTTCAGTTTCGTCGGTCAAGAATAAGGCTTTGTTGATTTTGGATGAGATCTTGTCACATTTTGATGTGATTAATACTGTAGTGAATATTGAATGTTGTGTGCCTGAGAAACAGATGTTTTTTTATGATGCCGTGAAGTTGAAGGCAGGGTCTTGCTCAAAGGATCGGGGAATTAGTATACAGAAGGACGAGGATGACAAAATCAAGGTTGTTTCAACTTTTGATAATATCGATAGGTGGGTATTTTGGGAAGATGATTTGATGGATCATGTTGGTAGTGTTTGGGATATTTCTAAGGTCGATCCCATGCTATTCGATCCATATGTCCATCTATGTACTAGTTCTAATGGTGGTTTTGGGTCAATTGTTGTTCTGGATAATGAGAGAGAGATTATGGGTAGGAGGAAGGAAGTGATGACCGGGTTGGACTGGGTAGATATGCAGCATTTTTCTTCTGATAGATGCTTTGTGTTTTCTCCTGTTATTGATATTATCCCCTCTTGTGTTGAGCTTGGTGATAATTGGATTGTGGCGGTTGATATAGGGCTGAGTAACAGCTTTGGGGTGCTATAGGAAATCGATGAAGATGGGGACGTTTTGTTGGTTGTTGTTAGTGATGTTTCTGGTGATGAGGAGGTTGTTACTGCAAAGGTTGCTCCTGTGAAGACATCGAAGAGGAAAAGTGTTGAGAGAATGTTTGTTGAATCCTTTGTTTGGACGGATGATTCACAGTGGCAAGGGGATAAGTATTTTGATTGTGGTTCTGTTGAGTGCCATGCAGCATTGGATTTAGGTACAATTTTTTATTCTGATCTCTGTATGGATCTGGTGCAGAATGACAAGGCTGTTATTGGTCCTTGTTTGGGGTCTGTTAGTTGTTTGTTGTGTGGTAGTGACAGTTTTTATCCAGGTTGTGATGATATGGTTCGTGATAAGGGTAGTTAAGGGGAGTGTCCTGTTTCTTATGATGACGGAGGTGGCGTTATAGTTTATGATTCTGATCTCAATTTTTATCCGGTGTTGAGGGACAAGGATGTTAGTGGTCCTTGGTTCGGGTCTGTTAGTTTTATGTTGTGTGGTAGTGATAGTCATTCTTCAAGCTGTGATGTCGTGGTTCGTGATACGGGTAGCTTGGGGGAGTGTCCTGTTTTCTTTGATGGTGGAGATGGCGTTGATATTGAGATGTGGTCAGTTTTCAATATTGTGATGTTTGTGGCAGTGTGGTCCGACTGCTCTTTGGTTTTGGAGGTGGTAGGTGTGAGTATCATTGCTTTATTGCTGAGACCTTGTAATTGGGTGTTTCAATCGTCGTGTGAATTGTCTGCTTCGACAATATTGACTCTTGGTCAGCATAGTACTTAGACTAGTTGTTAGTAGTGAGAATTCTTTGATCAGAAATGTGTCTTCTTCTGTGTCTAGGAGGGGGAGGCATAATAGAGCTACTCCGAATATTGGATTGGTTCGTCGAAGTGAGCGGATTAGAGCTAGCTTCTCTTCACATCATGGTAGGTTCCCGAGCTCGAGTGTGAGTAGTAGCATATCGGGTTCGGGCTCAGGTATGATTCCTGTTTTTGGTAGCGACTATACTCATTATGCTCTAGGTAGTCTTTCTACTGATCAGTTATTTCAGCTTGCTAGTGATACTGCATTCATTTTTACTGATGTTGAGTTGGATGCGGAGTATATTAGGAGTAGGGAAGTTGAGAGGGTTAATTCTCTTAGATGTTGAGGATCATTTGTTGGAATATTAGAGGTCTCAATGACCCTAAGAAATGTAATAAGGTTAGGGATTTTGTAACACCCCACATCCGTTAAGGTCACTCACAAAGGGAATGCCTTAACTTCAATGGAGCATTATGGGTACTGGAACAGAAATATTACAAGACAGACATTTATAAAACAGCGGAAAGTAAAGTAGAAGTACTTCAAATCATTTATTAAATATAATTGTTTACAATAAAAGCCCATCAACTTCCAATACCCAATTACATAGCCAAAATATCTGTCTTGCTCAAAAAAAACAAAGAAGCATAAAAATAAATTGTAGTATTCCCCAATAAAGCGAAGCAAGCCATAGCCAAGAGAAATCCAAGTCGTACATGAAAGAGCCTTGGAGCTTGGTAAGATCTGAACTAAGCTGTATTCCCACCCTGCGAACCTGGGGGGGGGGGGTGAACGGAAGAAAAAGAGGCGAAACAAAACGGGTCAGACATAAAGACTGAGTAAGTCCTAGTGACTTTTAGCATAAAAACAGGTAAAGATAATATGGCATGAATAAACTGAAAGTAAACATAAGCATGATGACAAGATAAGCTACAGGCACGATGAATCAAGTATAACATCCCATAATTCCTATCAAGAGTAGCATCACAAGGTTTCTATCAAATATCACATTGCAAGATTTCTAAGCTTCACCATTAAAACATTTCTATGATGTCTATTTACTCTGCACCACCTAATTAGCATCCTCACAAGTGTCTTACATGGAATGTTTCGTATTCCTACTAGTGTTCCAACTAGTGTCCTACGTAACAAGGATCCTTACCCCCTACTAGTGTCCCAACTAGTAGCGCGTGTTATATAATAAGGTGATCCAACCCCGTAGTTGTGGTAGCCTCCAGGACTACATCTAATATGAGGATCTTAGCTCAACCAGCCCAATTGCCATGAAAGTGTTAGATGTATCCTTACTACCTTAATCGATCGGCTCCTACTCGACCTAGTTCTCATTTGTGTCACGCGGCCCCCTACTTGTAGATACCTGTGCTGGTCCCACCTTAGGGTGTATCAATCCCTAGGATGGCAACCCCGACACAATTCTTGATGCACAGCTTTATATCTACTGATGCCCAGTGGCTAAATTTTCCACTTCGGAATACGTGCACGCCCGTAATCCGTTGGAACCTGCACTGCTGCATCACCTGCCGCCATTTTGACCGCTTATAATCAGCCCAATAATCGTGCCCCACCCTGCCTAGCTCAGGGTACCATTGATACCTAATGTGGGTTACTGTTGAAACGGGTCCCGCTACTAGGGTTTTCCTAGAGTCTATTCGTATACCCCACAGGTTGGTTAAGTGTTATCCATTCAAGTTAACTTAACCCCACCACCCATCATGTTACCTTGATTAAGTGTTCTCTCTTGTGTTACTTAACCCTACCGCATGTCTTGTTATATCGGTTAAGTGTTGCCTTCACGTGTTTACTTAACCCTACCACACACCATGTCATATTGGTTAAGCATCGCCAACCCATTTAACTTAACCCTCCCATTCGTCAGATTGCATTGGTTAAGTGTTTTCAAGTAATTCATGGCTTAACCCGCCCACGTATCATGTCAAGTTAGTTAAGTGTTGTCTAGTGATTTATAACTTAACCCCGCTATCTTAGCATATCAAATTGGTTAAGTGTCATTAGTCTAGTCATATTACTTATATCAAGATCCATGTCAAATTACATATATCAATCCCAATCGCGCAATAACCATTATAATGACAATACACAAAATTACCCCGTTTCATGTTAATGGTAAATTATCCCCAAACATCTAATTTTCATATTATGCATTCAATTCCACCAAACACGTATTTTCCACTAGGCAATATTCCAATATTTCCCCCGTATACCATCGCACGTATATCGTAGTTTAGGCCTAGGTCCGAAATTGACCTAGGTTCATTAAAAGAAAATAAATAGGGGAAGGTAGAAGTTGCAATAAAAACAAGTTTAGAGAGAAAACGGCATTAAAACATCATCTCAGGCATAAAGAATAGATCTTGATAATAATATCAACATGAACCAAGAAAATTGATTTACAACAAGTTGAATAGACCATAAACTAGTCATGAGAATAAAGATAGAAAAGCTCCCAAAATCAAGATCCAAGAAGAAACAAGAATAGACTTGAATCAAAAGTCCAATTTCACTTCATCACATGTCCATATTAAATTTAATTATTTTAATCTGAAAATAACTAGAACTTATAGATCGTGGACAAGGAATTAAGAACTGAATTTTGTTGTAAAAATGTTGCGGCGTTGTTGATTTATTGTCTTGAATCAATGTTGAAGCTTTGTTCTTCGAATTGATTTGAGTTTGAATGCTTGTACTTTGATTTGGAGACGGCGGCCATGGTTCAAGAGATATTTTCGCAGCATAATGGTGTAAGAATGATTTGTTATGAATTAGGTTTGGTCTTCGGGTATATTTATAGGTGTAGGAACTATTTAGGGCCTTTAGATCAACCCTAGAATCAATCCGGACCATCAAAACACGTCCCGGGCTTCAAAAATGGGTTCTGGGCCAAAACAGGTCGACCAGGTCGACCTGTAAGGGGGGAGGTCCAGGTCGACCAGGCGGTCGACCTGCCTGGTTCTGTGCTGCCTGAAATTTGCTGAATCTTCTACAGGCCATAACTTCTTCATCCGGACTCTGATTTCCGAAAACTTGGGCTCGATTCCATGTAGAATTCCGAGACGAACGCATTGGCATAACCCGTTTCCCTTGATTCTCATTTTAAAAGTTAATTATACCTTGATTTCTTGTTTTAACATGTTATTAAAATTTGGGTTGTTACAGATTTCTTTAGAGACTTTCATATAGATATTGCTTTACTTCAGCAAACTAAGATCGAGAATCCCGATCTTAGTTTTTACATGCGGTAAGGGGGGGTCTCACTTTCATAGTTGGGCTTGTCTTCCGGCCATCGGGAGGGCTGGAGGACTTATGATTGGGTGGAAGGATAACCATCATAGACTTGTTCAGGAGATTCCTAAATTATATTCATTGCACATCATTTTACTCTCTCTTATTGATAATTCTTTATTAGGCATTTCTAATGTATATGGCCCTCATTCTAAGTTAGAGAGGAGACTTTTGTGGGATGAATGTTCTTATTTTAGAAATCTTGTCCCCGATCAATGGATAGTGGGGGGAGATTTCAATGTCACTACGTTTTTAGGGGAGAGATCACCTCATGAAGGTGATTTCTCTGATATGGAGGAATTAATAATTTTATTTTAGTTAATAATTTGATTGAGATTCCTCTGAATAATAGATTGTTCACTTGGTCTGATGCTAGAGATAGCCCTTCTTTTGCTTTATTAGATAGATTTTTTATTAGTTTTGAGGTGGATGATAGATTTTCGATCTGTAGTGTTAAGGGTTTGTCTTTTTTATATTATGATCATTGTCCTATCATCCTTTCTTGTGATTCAAATATTTCTATTAGTATCAGTTTCAGATTTGAGAAGAAGTGGTTATTGGATTCTAGTTTTAAGATTTTTTCTTAAACGTTGGAATAAGTATATTTTTGGGAGTGTTAGAGTTAAGAAAAATAAGATTATGTGTGAATTGTTAGATTTGGACAACATTAGTGAGTTAAGAGTTCTTAATTCCAATGAGAAGGATAGACTTTGTTACCTTAGAAATGATCTCAAGCTGATCTTAGAAAAAGAAGAGATCATATGGAAGCAAAGGGCCCGAGTTCAATGGATTAAGGAGGGTGATGGCAACACGAAGTTCTTTCATAGTGTTGCAAATAAGAGGAGGCGTGATAATTTGATTCACTCTATTTTTATTAATGATGTGGAAGTGACCATTCAGAGGGAATTAAATGAGGCTTTCACTAGGTATTATAAACAGATTTTTGAAGCTAGGATTAAGAGAAGGATTGATGTTAGTTGGAATGACATTTATCCGCCTGACTCCAAGGTTGAGTTAGGAGATTTAGATAAGCCTTTTTTGAGCAGGAGATTTGGAAGGCTATCTGTGATATGCCAACTGATAAAGCTCCAGGGCCTGATGGTTTATATGTACTTTTTTACAAGTAATTTTAGGAGGTTTTGAAACTTGATATCATTAACCTTTTTAATGATTTTTATAGTGATAATTTGTGTTTAGGTAGTTTTAATTTTGCTAATGTTATTCTCATTCATAAGAGAGATAGAGCTAATTCTTTAAAGGATTTCAGGCCTATTTCCTTAATTAATTGTTCCGTCAAGATTATTTCCAAAGTTCCAGCTAATAGGCTTAGTATTAAGATGAACAAGCTCATTGATTGTTCCCAAACTGCTTTTATTAAAGGCAGAAACATTGTGGATGGAGTGGCCACCGTGCAGGAATATATTAATGTCTGTTGTAAAAATAATTTGACTTGTGTCATTTTGAAGTTAGATTTCGAGAAAGCATTTGACTCTGTTGATTGGGATTTCATTAGTGAGTTGTGTCTTGCTAGAGGATATAGTATCAGATGGATCAACTGGATCATGCTTTTGCTCAGATCTGGTTGTTCTCATATTGTTGTTAATGGGGTTGTGGGTAAGAAGATACAATCTAAGAGAGGTCTTAGACAAGGTGACCCTCTATCACCTTTTCTCTTTAATTTAGCAGTTGATGTTTTCTCTAGAATTATTAAGAGAGCTGTTAGATTAGGTGTCTTAGGTCGTATTGGTAATGAGGAATTTAATAATGATTTATCTATTTTACAATTTGCAGATGATACATTATTATTTTCCTCGCACCTTCCCAAGCATATTATTGCTCTAAAGTTTATTCTTTATTGTTTTGAGATGCTTTCTGGGCTCATAATCAATTTTGATAAGAGTGCTTTATTGGTCCTTAATGATCTTGATAATGTTGAGTCTCTGGTTGCTGGCACTTTGAACTGTTCTATCACGAAATTTCCCGTTGATTATTTAGTTTTTAAGATTAGGCCTTCGAAACTTAAGAAGTATGATTGGTTAGTTATTATTGATAAGATCAATAATAGATTATTAGGTTGGAATAATAGATTCCTGTCTAGAGCTGGTAGATTAGTGCTTGTTAATTCGGTGTTGTCTGCCATTCCCTCTTATTGGATGTCTACTCATCAATTTCCTTATTGGGTTATTGAGAGAATTGATAGAATCAGGCGTAATTTCCTTTGGAGTGGTGTTTCTATTTGTAGAGACTTTAATGTTTAGTTAACTGGGAAGTATGTTGTAAGCCCAAAATGGATGGTGGCCTGGGGATCATTAATTTGTTTAATTTTAATTCTTCCTTGTTAGCCAAATGGATTTGGAGATATAAATGCCCTGATGTGTCGGCTACTTGGAAGAATATTATCTCCAAATTTTATTATTCTACCTGGGAGTTTATTGTTGGTTCTAGTTTTAGTTGGTTTTATAGATTATCATATTTTTGGAAGTCTGTTCTGATGTGTTTTGATCTTTTTAATTTAGGTTGTAAGTTGACTGTTCATTCTGGGAATCTTACATATTTTTGGCATGATGCTTGGATTTCTAATTTGCCTCTTAAAATTGTATTTAGTGAGCTTTTTAATAATTGCCGCTTCAAGAATGCTTTAATTATTGATGTTTATAGAGGTGATTTGGATCCCCCGTGGGAGTTTTCCTTTGATAATATTTTAGAAGGGGGAATGTTAAGGCAATTAGCTTTACTTAAAGCAAAGTTAGATCTTTACCATCTTAATGAAAATAGCAATTCTATAAGTTGGGGTTTTGATAGGAGATTAGTGTTCTCTGTTAATTCCATGTATAATTTCATTAATTTTTCTGGTGTTTCTTATTATCCTTTTAAGTTTCTTTGGAATCTAATGCTCCTCCTAAAGTTAAGTTTCTTATGTGGCTAATTATTCATAAGAAGCTTAATACGGTTGAGTTTTTAAAGAAGAAGAATATTGTGTTCGACGGTAAGTGTTGTTTCTGTAGTCTTTTGGATGAGGAAGTTGATTATTTATTTTTCTCTTGCAGTGTTACTTATTACATTTTAATTATGGTTATTAGGATTTTTGTTTTTTGTAGTTCAATTTCCTTTAGCAATTGTGTTGATTATTGGCATTACTATAGAGTTTCTTATAATACTAGACAGAGATATGTGTTGGATTCTTTAGTCTCTATCATTAGTTGGTTCATTTGGTTGGAGAGGAATCAGAGATTTTTTTAATTCTATTTTTGTATCTGTTGATACTTTAATTACTAGGATTGTTAATTTCTGTTTGGATTGGATGTCTAACTCTCACTATAAGTTTTTTGGTGAATTGTTTTTTGAGAGTTTTTTGACTAAGGTTAGATTTAATTTGTGTTTATTTTTCAGAATTAATAGTTATTTAATTCGTAATAGACCTTGTATTTGTTATTAGTTTTTTCTTTTTTCTTCTTCACATATATATATATATATATGAATATATGTTTATATTTGTATATATATATTCTTTGGTATATACATATATAAATATGCACATATACCCATAAATATATGTGTTGGTTACTTATGTTTTTGTCTAGTTTCTTTCAGGTTTATGGTAGTTGATGTTAGATGTGGAGCTGGATGGGTTGCTGTTTGGGCTGTTGCTTGATTTTCTATCTTGAGTGTATTAATGAGAGGCTTTTTTTTGTAGTGTTTGCTCTTGGGATGTTCAGTTTTTGTTGTTGTTTTTAGCTTTGAGTATCTTGTTCATGTATTAGAGTAGATATACTTCATTATCGGGTGGTGGCTTTGCCGGAATTCGATATTGAAGTTTGATGGGCGGTGGTTTATCCGGAGCTCGTCTATCTACTTTCCTTTACATCCTTGTAGTTTTGTTTCGTTTTGTTTGGTTCTTCATTTGGGTTGTGGGTCGAATATTGTATCCATATTGTTTTTATTATTTATATGTGTGCTCTCTTCTTTATAGAAGATCACACATTTTTGTTTCAAAAAATAAAATTAAAATATTTTTTCTCTCTACTTGCTAGAACAATGGTAGATTAACATCTGACAGTTTAGGAGTATCAAAAATCTTTCAGACCTTTGGCACTGGCATTCTTTTCTATGAATTTTTGGTGAGTGAGAAGTAGTTATCTATGTCCACATTATGAGTGCTGTATATAGTTTAATTATGTCGACAACGTTAAAATCTCTCTTTTATTAATAAAGGTTTTACATTTTGATACCTGCTTTGCAGTTTACAATTTTTTGTTGACCTTAATTTTTTGTGCTGAATCTTTATGACAACGAAAATTGTTTTCATGTGTATTTTTTTGCAGTGAAGGGGGAAATACTGTAGAAGTGGCAATAGCAAAAAGATTGGATGAATTTGGTCATCTTATGCTGAGCAACCAGGTTGGGTCAACACGATACATCTTGTTAACATGGAAGCAAACAAGTACCCAGAAAGGCAACCAATGGAAATAGTAACTCAAATCCCAAAGATCAAGGATTACAAGGAGCCACCACCCACTCCTTTCTTTGAACCCTATGAGCTCAAGTCATGGTCCTTTTACAGAGCGGGAATAGCTGAGTTCATTGCTACCTTCCTCTTCTTGTACATCTGTGTGCTCACTATCACGGGCATTGTCGAAGCTCCATTGAAGTGTTGCACTGTTGACATCCCAAGCAGTGGCATGATCTTTGCCCTCGTTTACTGCACTGCTAGAATCTACGGTATGTAACTCCACTGTTTTCTAACCCCCACGTGATAAGCATGTAATATGTTGGTCTATACGAAGGGATTTACGTTGTTGGTAATTTGGCAGACGGGCGCATAAACCCAACAGTGGCCTTTGGGCTGCTCTTGCCAAGGAAGTTGTCCTTAACAAGGGGCGTGTTCTACATTATGATGCAGTATTTGGGTGCGATTTGTGGTCCTGGCGTAACAAAAGGGTTCCAGAATGGTCTGTATGATTCTATCGAGGTGGTGCTAACGATGTAGTCCCCCGGGTACACAAAAGAGAGGGGGGTTGCTGAGATGGTATTTTGTGCTTGTGTACACTCTACCACCAATACCAAGAGAAGTGCTAGAGACTCTCATGTTCTTGTAAGGGGATTTGAATTTTGTTATTATGTGTTTTTTTGTCAATGTAGAAGATTATTGATTAATAAGGTTTATAATTCAGATCCTTGTGCCACTGCCTATTGGGTTTACTGTGTTTCTTGTTCATTTGGCAACCATTCTTATTACTAGCACTGAAATCAGATCCAGCTAGAAGTTTGGAGCTGCAGTAATTTTGCAATAAAGAGTTGCTAAATATTGTGTCTAAACTGACTGTTATCTCATTGCAGTGGAAATTCTGGGTAGGAACATTCATTGGAGCTGCACTTGCTGACATGTACAATGCAATTGTGATCAGGACTTATTCCATTTAAATCTAGAGACTGATTTATTTGCAGAACTAAAAATTATGTGTATTACGCTAATCATTGTGGTGCGGGCAAATGATTTTTTTTTTTGATACTATCCTTCCATTTAATAAGAAATATGGGTATATTTTTTCTTTGTACGGATGTCTGGTTTTTTTTTTCAATTATACATTGGAGTTGAATAACAATTAGATAATAAACTTAATTCTCTTTTTGCAGAGTGAACAAATAACGCTTGCAGCAATGTGGCAAGTGTTGTTGATACCAAGGCAATGACACCGGAAGTTTCTGGTTGCTTATTCATTATTTGATGATCAATATGTTACACTTATGGCAGTATTATGGAGCGAGACGGGCTCAGTGGATGATTATACAGAGGTTCCATGTCTTGTGTGTTCTAAACTTTGCCCAGTAATAGGTATACCTTTTGTTTTTGGTGTTATAAGTTCCTTCATCAAATCTTTACCTTATGAATCATCTTTAATATGCATACACTTGTTTGAATTTCATTCACATTATCATAACAAATATAGATGGTTGTTACGTTAAGATCGTCCACTGTGATTTTGACCATAGTCTAGTGCACTTTTTTTCACTGAGACATACTTTACCATACTTGTGCGCTGACAGCTCAAAATCGTTGGAGCATACATGGATAAGGACCACCATTTGAGCTACATAAGTCACAACTGCATATTGTATGCATGTTTGGTAAATATGACATCAATTGGATTGTGATTGTGTTCAATTTTTTCGTTGCTTTAAGCAATGTTTAAGTAGCAATTAATATGATTTCTTCACCAACCCATCAAATCTAACTGTGATTCGTGTCCATCAGCATCTTTTTGGACAGACTGCTTTTTACCATGTCTTACCTTTCCTTATCCGCTTGCATGCATGTGAGTTTAACAACACAGTTAAGAGGTTTAGTGGCAGTTGGAACTTAAAGCAAAGAAAAAGCAGTTTTTTAAAGATGAAGGAAAAGTTTAACAAGGAGACGACGGTTGTGGGTCAACATTAGAGACCTACAATGCAAGAAATGCTAATGCTGTTTTCAAAAGAAACGCCAATAATCATGTGATATGGTATGTGAAACTTAGTTTCTCCATCTTACTTTTACATGTCATATTATTTTGTACATTCGTATTTACACATATAGACATACATAAATGTGTGTATTCTTACGCATGCACAAACACATACATATACACATACATGCGCATGTGCGCACATAGATAAGCAAGTATACAAAATTAAGTAAATTTGTCAAAAAATAACTAAGTATAAAAATTAACTTAATATATGAAAATTAACAAAGTTTTATTGAAACTAAGTTTAGAAAAAATGGCTAAGTTTATAAAATTTAGTTAAAACTTTAAAATAGAGTAAGTTTATAACGATAACGAAGGTAACAAAAAGTAATTAGGTTTTATAAACATTTGACAAAATTAATTAAGTTTGTAAGATGTAAGCAAGTTTTAGAAAACTTAAAGAATTTATAAAACTAACTAAATTGTATAAAATTTTAAATAAGATAAAAAAGTTTGTAACAAATTAAATAATTATCTAAATATTAATAAATTTTTAGGAATAGTAAATAAATTTATAAAAATAATAAAAATTTAATTATCTAAGTTATATAAAAATTAAATAATTTTACAAAAATTAATCTAATTTATAAAAAGTAATGCGCTTTGTAAAAGTTAAATAAGTTCTATAGAAATTAAGAAAGTTTACGAAAAATAATAAAGTTTATAAAATTAAACTAAGGTTTGAAAATAATCTAAGTTTATAAAAATAACTAACTTAATAAATTTCAGCTAATTTGTATAAAAGTTAACCGAGTTTGATCAAAGTTAAATAATTTCTAAAATTGACTAAATTTTTGAAAACTTAAATAAATTTATCAAAATTAACTAAGTTGTATAAAATTTAAATAAAATAAACAAGTTTTATATAAATTAAATAATTATCTAAATATTGAGGAATAGTAAATAAATTTATAAAAGTTTGACAAAATTATCTAAGTTCTATAAAAATGAAATAATTTTATAAAAATTATCTTAATTTTAAATTAACAAATTTTTATAGAAGTTTACCAAGTTTATAGAAATTATGTAAGTTTATAAAAAATAATAAAGTGTATAAAATTTAATTAAGGTTTGAAAATAAATCAAGTTTGTAAAAATAACAAAGCTAATAAAGTTTAACTGCTTTTGATAAAAGTTCACTATGTTGGCTGCTACCTACCAACAACACAATAGCCATGTGCTGCTCCCATTGTATGCGGCAACACATGTTAGCCACCTTTTGACCACCTGATCAGAGTTAAGTCGAACAAGGGCGTTGGCTTATTTTGTATGTGGTGCAATAACGCCCTTAGCCTTCAGACCAGTTAATCTATACATACACAAAAATAGAGTGAAAATTCAAGTTCAGTGAGCAGCGAATATATATTTACTGTGCGTGCGTTATTTGTATTGCATGTTTTTGGGGAGAGTATTTACAAGTGAATAAATGACATGCTCTCATGCATTTTAGATGCTATTTATTGTTTTAGGTGATTAACTTTTCTTCTGAGTGTACTAACAATAGTGAATTTTTTTTATTTTTTCTTTACAGGTAGATAGACGATGCTGATGGAAAACATTGTTGCGATTAATTATGGGTTGAAGTTATTCTTGCTGCTATGACTATATTTTGGTTCGTAAGAATGTATGAACTACTATTTTTGATCGCTATTACTTTGTATATGTGTATGTTTGATGTCTCACTACTATTTTAAGAAATATTGTGGATGTATTGCGTGTTTGATGTAAGAATATTGTATATTTTGATTATATAATTTTACTTTCGGTAATGAATTATGTGAACAATATAAAATGTGTTATTAATATGATGCGTTGATTATAAAATGCGGTATCGATATAATATGTTGATTTTAAACAGCAATAAAAATACTGAGATTGATTTTGGACTTTTTATGGCGTTTCTAAAATGCTATTGAAAATTTTCATGATGCTTATTCAACAGCGTTTTCAAAACGCCGTAAATAGTTTATTCAAAATTTGGCACACGAATACTTACAACAATTCATAAACGCTGTAAATGAATGTCACAACAGAAAATAAATGCTATGAACAAATCAACCTAAACGCCATGAAATGTATTAACAGCACAAAATAAACACCATTGGACAATACTTTTCACAGCGTTTCATTACTGCTATAGTATGGTTCTGATTTTTAACTACATGCTGGTACACAGCATATGGAAAAACGTTGTTAATACCTTTTATGGCATTTTCTAAACGCTGTAAAAAGTCATATTTGTTGTGATGAATTGCTTGTATGAATTATTTATACGCTTGTTTGTATAGAATTATATTAGTCATTAATTTAGAGTAAGCTATAAAACTGAAGATTTAGCATTATAGTCTTAGGGAAGTTATTTATCTAGAATGAGTCATTAGGATCATTTATGGCATAGATTTAGAGGGAGTATAGTTTAGTATAGTTTTTGTTGATGACAAAGGGGAAAAATTATAAAATAGGGTATAGTTAAGATAGGCATAGTTTAAGGGGTAGTTAAAAGGAATGCATGGTGAAAGGGAGAGTAATCAAGGAATCAGACGAACAGGTAATATTAGTACGAATATTTTATAAACCAAGGTTGTTATCATCAAAAAGGGGAGATTGTTGGAGAATGGAATTTTGATGACAACAACCTTGTTAACATTATTGATTATCAAATATATACTAACATCTTTATCTAGAATATATATACATGATTTATATGCAGGAAGTAAATACTGAAGACTGTACAATTAAGAGTTTATAGAGATTCAAATTTTCAAAGAAGATTCAAGACTCATGAGTATCAAGATTTCAAGAGTTCAAGATTATCAAAGTAATAGAGCCCAGTTGGTATGTAAAACTCTGGTTAGCACTCTCAAAAATTATGTTTTCAAATTATCTTTTTTAAATTGATTTCAAATTATTTCAAACTCTTTTCAAAATTATTTTAAATTATCTAAAGGTTTTTTTTACTAATGATTTAAATTATATAAGTATTTTATATATAGTTTACAATATTATAAAGTTGAACAATTATATTATATATGTTTATAATTATATAGTATTATATCATATATGTACGTTTTTTATATTATATGTTTAAATTATATATGACTCTTTCTTTATACTTCAGAAAATATGTTTTAAATAACTAGTTTTGATTCAAGAATTTTCATAATATATATATATATATATATATTGGTTTAAACACATGAAAAATGGTTTAAAAAATTCAAACTACCTAGCATATGTCGACATACATTTTCTTACATGTCGACATATAACCGTCCCATTTTCAAATTTCGAAGGAAGTGTCTTTTCATATTTTAAAATAATACAGAAGTGTTGTGACCTTTGGAACACTATATTAAGGCCTCACTTTAGAAATTTCAACCAACTAATCTTCTCCTTCTTTATCCTATCTCTTACCACCTTTATTCTACTTTAATTTCTTGATTTCTACACTTATACTCTGTCGTTTTCAATACAAATTATATCATTCTCTTTCTATTCTCAATTTCTATCAAATACTCTCTGTTTGGAAGTGTTATTCAAGAATTCTAGGGCTATTTGTAATTTTTAAGGAAAGGATGTGTTCCTTGTAGCCTGCAAATCAAGGAGCAAATGAGCCTCTAAATGGGGCATTTCCCTAGTAATTCTTTTGGGACTTTGACTTGTCACATGAGTCTGAATTTCATATTTCCGTATGTGAAAATAAGTATAAATCTCTTTAGACACTAGTCTTTCGCTAATTAGTATTGTGTCTTCAAAATTGTAACCTTGTAGCCGTGAAATAAAGGGTGTTGAATCGGTGTGAACCTTGTAGTCGTGAAATTAAGGGTGTGGAATCGGTGTTAACCTTATAGCCGTGAAATCAAGGGTGTTGTAAGTTGATACTAATATTAATTAAACTATGCGCAATCCAGCGTTACGTGGAACTGGACGTAGAAGTAATCCAAACAAGTATAAAATCTTGTGTGTTTTTTCCTTTTCTGTATTTTATTTGTATTTATATTTGCATCTGTGATTGTTTCTATCGTGACATTCATTTTGTGATTCATATAATTGTTTGAATAATCGTTAATTGTTTAAGTTTTCCATAATGTCTTTAAAATACTATTCACTCCCCTCTAGTGTTAGTTTTGCCTTAAGATCTGTGATTCTCATCCCTAATACTGATATTTTTATATTGGTAACATGCGATTCTTGGGAATATAATGGGCTAGAATTATACTATATTAAGAAAAGAAAAATCGAAGTAGGGATTTCTATTAAAGAAAGGGAGAGGACTCTCAGTAGTAATTTATTCAATTAAATAAAATGAACACATTTATATAAGAGTATGGAGTTGGTCTTTTCAATCCTCCACGTACATAGTTGTTATAGTGGTTCGAGTATCGACAAAGAGTTTGTTATTATTTAGTCCTAATCACTTTAGCAACCAATCATCATTTGCACACCATGACCATTTTATATTTCAATAAAACATCATATTGTTTATATCAAAAATTAATTTAGTTCAAATTTCTCTTTCACATTATCATATCTCAAATCAATTCAATATGTTATTCAAGTTTCAACTTCATATTTCTATAATATAAATGGTTCATTGTCAGATTAAAATTTCAATATAGTCTTTCATGTCTCAAATATCATTATTAAATGTAATCATTTACATTTAAAACAATTTTGGCTCTACACCTTGGATTGGAAATAAATTTTAGTTAAGACAGTTTTATATGTATTGTAACATCCCATATTTTCTGAATATTTAGTTTTCAATTTTAAAATAAATAAAATAGAATAATATTGGATAAAAATCAAATATTGTCAATTATAATGATGATGAGTATTTGAATGGCGTATAAATAGATTTTTAAATTTAGTTTATACTTAGAATTGTTGCAATTTGGAAATTCATATTTTATTTATTTAAATGATTTGAGTTATTTAGTTTAAAAATGGAAATTCAAATTTTATTAGTAAATGGAGAATTCTAAGTTGAGAAATAGTAACTGAAATTCAAATCAGAGATTTAAATAATCAAATTTAGATTTAAAATGTGTGAAATTTATTTATAGAATTATTTAAGTCATAATTTGATTTAAATTTGAATTTAGTGAATAATTAAATTGAATTAAAACAGTTAACTGGATAATTGAATATTTTATTTATTTAATTAACTGTGGAATTTACTATTCTGGCGACTGTCTCGGAATTCGACGAAACTGGCGCCATCAGAACCGGAACAGTGAATTATTTTAGGATTTCAATTTGCGTTGCAATCCGACTTACCGTTTGATCGTACGAGAGAAAGTGTGAATGAGATTAGTGTTGATGGATAATTTGGGTATTTCTCTTTTGGGCTATATATATATAACTCCGCATCCATCTCATTCAGCCCATTTCCATTGTACGTTTATTTTCTATCTGCTCTTTTCTCTAATGGCAGAAAGAAAAATCAAATTTCAAAACCCTAGCTAAGTAAAAAATACAAACTTCAAATTCAAATCTCCTCAAACCATAGCAAATTATATATCAATTCGAAGCCCTTGACGATACGAAGCCACTGGTGTGATTTATTTCAACATGCAGTAAGCAGATTCGCTGAAATCAGTGGTCAAAGTGGTTAATTTTCGAAAATCTAGGGTTCGAATTGGGGGTTTTTAATTTCTGAGTTAATCGACAAATTGGGCTTATGGGTTTTGTTGAGGACGTCGATACAAGTTGGTTGAGGGTGGTCGGAAGCCTTACCGCTCAGGGGATCATCGGGAATTGGAGTTTTAGGGTTTGGAAACCCATTTGGGTTTCGCTTCGCCAGCGCCGGAATAAGCCACCGGAGGTGGTGGACCCTGCCCCCGTGGATGCGTCTCGGGTTGGGCTTTCCAACGATGGTGGGTTCAAGGCTCCAGGTGGCCGGAGCTTGGAGTTCTCGTCGGTCAAAGTTTCGATGCATTGGGTTCATTTTCCACGCGGGTTACTGTAGCAGAAGTATGAAGGAGCGGGAAGAGGGCTGCTGAGGTGTCAGTTTCTGATTTGGTGAGGGTTTTGTTTGATTAATTAATATATATTTAAAAATTCAAAAGGTAAAACGCTGATAACTCTTTCGTTTTGACTCGGATTTGGACGCGGTTTGTTGCGTTGGGATCATGGCGGAATTGCGGACGTTTTGGCACTAACCTAGCTGTGTTTAGAGACTGTGAAATTTTGGGCTATGGTTGGACGTTCGATCCACTAAGGACCCAAAGGTGAGTGATTCTTCGCTCACGAAATACTAAATTATTCCCATATTTATTAAATTAAATTATGAAGTAAATTTGGTTGCATGTTTGTGTTGTTGATGAATGATTGTTTAAGTTTGACATGCAAGTGTTAATATGCAAATAAAATCGATAATTAGTTATTTAAAAATTAATTTATATTTCTAATTAGAAATCCTGACACTTGTTAACCAGTAAAATGATTTCAATTACTGTTTGAATGAAATGATGTGATGGATGCCTTGATTTAATTTGATTGATGAATGAATGCTGCATGAATTGGCTGTTTATTCAGTACATGATATTCCATGCATTTTCGATAAATCCCAATTTCTCACCTTTGATGTTACGGGCATCTAATAAATCCGGGATTTATCAAATTGAATGAATTAAGAACACAGGTTGAAATGATACATACCTGTGACCCTGAATTGGATTGAAATGATAGGTCCACCCCGAAATATCGAGAAATTAAATTTAAGACTCACTTGGTCATAGGATAGCAAACTATATATGGACATCGGTTGGTTAAATGATTTTAATATTCGAAATTCTATTTTATGGAAATTTCATTCAAGGGAAACGTATTGATTTCAATAAGTTTATTTTCCTTGAAATCTGAATCTTAAATATGACCTGAAATGATTTAGGAAATTTTTCCCAAGCGAATTTGAAGTGTTAAAGATTAAAATTTTAGATTTTGGGTTTTGTAAGAATTGGGTAGATTCAGATTTAAATAAATTCTTATGGGATTTTAAATTTTGGAATCAAGATAATGGAAAATACTCGAAAATTGTTTTTAAACCTAATTCGAGTATGGTCTTGAATCCTTGCATTGAAATGGGTTGAAATGGGATTTGAAATAAGTCCTTTGAGCTAAGCAACCCCATGGAAACTGGAGTTTAGATTCAAGTATCAAAGTTCGGAAGGAAGAATCGATTTTCAGTAAAGAATTTATATATGTATTTAAAATTTTGATTTTTATAGCTATTCTTTCTTGAAATTTATTTTATTAAATTCTTATCCATAACTATTTTATATAACCAAAATTTTCTTATATTCTTTTATTTAAAACTATTTAGTAATTTTTTTTAAATTTATATATACGTAGTGTTTTAAACTTATTTATCCTATTTTTTTTCTATTATATTCTATACATATATTATTTATATAAAGGGTTCTTTATAAACATCCATCTTTTAAATTTATATCTTATAAGTGTAATTTTTCCTCCGAATGGAAAGTGCTGGATCTAAGATCGTTGTTGAAATGGAGTTGAGATAAAAGTATTTCTTTATGAATCGATTTCAAACCGTTTTCAAATATGGAAGATAGTTTATATTCCACTAAATATAAACTTATCTCCTAAGGGAATTGAAGTAAGTTATAGAAGTATATATATTCTATTTGAATATGAATGAATTTCGAATATGAATCGATTTGGAAAAATTTGAAATCTTTTGAGATTGAATATATTCTATTTGAATATAAGTCGATTTTTGGAATACTATATGATTATGATATAAGATATGGAAATATATTCTAATTTTAGAATATAATCGGGTTGGTATGATTTATGGTATTTCGATATGAAACTATATTCTATTTTTGAATATAAATTTGGTTCGAGACAAAATACGATATTTTGATATGAAAACGAACCTTTGAAATGTAAAAGAACCAACCGATGTGAAAGATGTAAGCGTTGGTTGTCAAAGAGACCGGAGTCGGCATAAGGCATACTCTCTGTCAGTGTCGATACCACTTTGACAACTATAAACGTTTTGACGTATCTGTGAACGTTCCGACGTATCCAGAATGAGATATGATGACTTGAAGGCGATTATTTAATCGAAGGAAGATGAACGATTGCGAAATAGCCCTGACCTTCGAGTCAGAATTAAAATGACTAAAACAGGAGCTATACCGTGACTAATTGAGGTAGCACCTTTGATCGGACTCACTCCTTCGATACTATTTCTATGACTATGATGATAATGATGATTTGGGCCCATTTTGACTTTGGGAGTGTGTTCCGAGGTGGGCGGTAGTGGCTGCTCTGCGTTACCACCGGTCCGGGAGTGCAATTGGTAGAATCCTACCCTGGGCATTGCCTCGAGTGCCTTGTCATATATATCCATATCGAGCCCCATACGATTTTGATTTAGCATTGCCTTCTATGGAGTGCCCTCTGATAACACCAGTACGGTGAATTTAAGGTACTGTATAGACTGTTGGTGCCTATAAACGGCGTAAGGGTAATATGGTAATCCCGCTTACGCTATTTTCAGTATTTATACTTTACTGGATAGACACTATCATAATAATGTACTATATTATGTATGTATTAATTTAACGGATCCTTGAGAGATGGAAAAATCCCGTAACATCTCTTGAGTTACTGTACCCATGACACTGATGTTATTTCATCCTTTAATTTGACTAATATGAGAATGATTTAGTGCTGATCCGAGTGTTTGTTGTGTTTTCCTTTTTCTGTAATACGCTCGGGTCAGCAGACGTTGCAGTATTTGAAGATGATTGTGCTTGGAGATCGAAGACGAAGATTTGGTATATCTATTATCTATACATATGTATATCCGCTGCATTATTTCCGCTGCTTATTATGTACAGCTGCATGTATATGTAACTCTGATAATCATTGAATGTTATAACCGATGTATACATTTCAACTGCTTTTAAACTGCTATTTGTTTATTATATGTTGTCCTTCCGCTGTGAGGTTCTGTGATTGGTTTTTCTTTTCTTTCTTTCTTTTCTTCTTTTTCCAATAACTACCTGCATTTGCGATTTGTTTGGGTCGACATGGGTGGGTTATTGTCGATTTGACGGTCAAAAATACGGGTCGTTACAGTTGGTATCAGAGCCAGGTTAGCGATAACCTTTGCTCTGTTTGGGAATTAACTCATTAGAGATAGGGTTAGTAATGCCCTAGAATGAGTTTGAGTAGGATACGAGAGAGCGTATTTGTATTTTTATGTAAAATGGTTTTATATTGTATTGACTTGTTCTGTTGAATATTTATGAATCCTAGTCGATATATGGGACGCCATATAATCGATAGGGATTTCTAAATAGTCGGATAGAATGAATTGATATAATAAGGTTTTCGATAATATTTTTATATATATATTAAATATATTACCTTTGGTTTTAAGAATATGTATTCGATACTAGTAGGTAGAAATAGTAAGTTATTACCTATTATGGTCAATTTAATAGTAGATATAATAAGAAGAAATTAGCTGGTTTTATAAAAATATTCGAGAATGGAGTATCTTAAGCCTAATTGGTTATATAATATGTCTGTGACTTAAATGGAAATGAATTTGAAACTTGATCCTGGGAATACTTTTGAAATAAGTTTTGTCAAGTTTGAAATGAAAATCATATTATAAGTATTATCAAAAAGAATGGGGCTTTCAAAAGTCTTTATAAACGAGTGTAGAATCCCTGCTCAGATCTTTGAAATAGCCTTGGTAATGAGTGCACGCATTATCGACGGTTATTCTGAAGAGTCTAAGTAGGGGAGAGACCACTCAATGATGATTATAATTGGGTTTGCCGCAGAATTTTTGGATTTAACTCCATATCGTATAAATTTTCTAAAGGTACTAGTTTACTATATTCAAAGTTTAATTTAAATGTAAACCCAGAATTTAAATTTCTTGCTTAACTTAAGTTAGGATTTGAAATTTCATATAGTATGGTTTATAAAATAATATAAGTATATATATATATATGTTATTTTAAACTTGATTTGAAAACCCGGAATCCAACATTTAGTTTTTACTAATGACGACTATATATTTATTAAAGCGAAACATGAGTTCGGAATTTATAAAATTTATTCATATTACGAGCCTGAAATCGGCGAGGTAGTTTGAAATTTCGATCTTTAAATTTGAATAAATATATAAAATTCAATATAAGTCGGAAATGGATAAAACAAGAAACGTTAGGATCGAATTGATCATATTCCTTTAATGAATGTAAGAATTTAGTTTTCACTTTATAAATGGTAAGTTATGACTAAATTTAAATTTAAAAATAGCGCTATGGAATTTATATATATTTATATATATAGTTATTAATATATAAGTTTGGAAAAAAAAAATGGAAGTCTTACAAACAACTTCCGAATACGATGGATTAAATTTAAGGAAATCAACCTATGGAATTTAATAAGTTGTTTTAAATTCACGTGAACAATTGGACTGAGTAAGAACAATTCGATCCGTACTAGTGATTAATGTTATGTGAGTTAAGGAAAGATTTAATAAACGAGATGAAATAGAACGGTTATATATAACCATAGTTAACCTCAATCCATTGGTATAGAATTCAAAGTTAACTACATCGAATAAGGAAATGAAATAAACGGGAAATTGAAAAATTATGGATAAATAAAGTGATGTCAATGAATATTGATGAATTAAATAAGAAAATGAAAATTTTGCAACATTGATCTATGTTCATGAATGTATGGCGTAATATAATTAAGTTAGTTGAAACGTTAAAAATAAATTCAAGTTCATTCGAAATGTAATACTTGAAAAGAAACAAGAAAGGAATAGTAATATTTTGAAATGGTGTTCAATGTCATATGGATGGAAATAGACGATAATAAGAATGAAATTTAGAAAAACGACCAGGTTAATGAATCAACGATTTAATATAATCAAGTAAGTCTGGAAAGTAAAATAAATTCGAGCTCGCCTAGAATTAACACTTAAAATAAGATAGGAATGAACTGAAATATCTTGATAATAGAGTAAGCAACTCAATACAAATCCATTTCTCGAGTGAAGAAGTAATAACAAATTTGAGGTGTTAAAACTCTCAAAAAAATTTTAGGCAAAGGTTGAAACCTTAAATGAAAAATCAAAATTCATGTTTATGCAAGAAAAAAAATCTGAAATATTCAAGAGGCTGAAGTAAAACGATCATAACTTTTGAATGGATGATCGGAATCTGACGATTCCGGACTTTTTGGAAACCTTAGAAACTGAGCTAAATTTTGTGTTAATAAAGCCTTGCCTAGTTTCCAAGTTTATTAAGTTGAAAACCAAGAACTAGTCGTAGTTGTATGCGCAGAAAATAAAAATCTGAACTGAATACCAATATTGTTTGGACCATAACTTCCTAACCAAGTGTCGGATTTGGATGTGCGAGTACAATTCGGAAAGACCAGAAGGTAAACTAAAATTTTCTCTTAATATCCTGAGTCAAATTCTGATGTTTAGAGGGCTAAAAAGTGGATAGAACATTTCAGACCTGCATTTTCAGGGTACGGGCTGAAGCGTTCGGTTTTATCAAAACAGTCATAACTTTTGAACAAATGGTCGGAATTCGATGAATCCGGACAATTCAGAAAACTTAAGAGAAATGCTACAACTTTTTCCTAGTATGTTTTAGTCAAATTTCCCCATTTAAGGGATGATAACCAGCAATTTGTTCGCTGGTATGTCGTTAACGTTTTGGTTTTATAGTTGAAATGGTCGATATATGTTGTGTAGGTTGTATAAAATTGCTATATATTGTATATACATTGATTCTTATGGGTATGCGAGTATGTAGCAGGTGGAAGGAAGTCGCGCTACGCTACGGAGCTCGCTTGCGCTAAATACTAAGTGCTAAGGTAAGTAAAAATGCAAATAAACGCTAAAGAAAGGTATGTGTGTGTTACAAGATTTTGGTGGCTTTATATTTTGTTTTCCCCATTTTTGGGATGCCTCATCGAGTGATGAGATGAATATTGGGATTTTATATATGTGGTGATTTTCCGGACCTCTCCGTACAAAGGAGATGCTGCGGAAATTTTCCATGATTTCCGGAATTAGAAAATTTATGGGGTTTTACAACTATATACTTATTTTATAAATATTATTTTGTAAGTCTAAATTTGAATGTATGATTTGGTTAATGCCTCATCTCGTTCTCTTTTCGAGGACGAAAAGATTTAAAGTGGGGGAGAATGTAACGTCCCATATTTTCTGAATATTTAATTTTCAATTTTTAAATTAATAAAATAGAATAATATTGGATAAAAATCAAATATTGTCAATTATGATGATGATGAGTATTTGAATGGCGTATAAATAGATTTTTAAATTTAGTTTATACTTAGAATTTTTGCAATTTGGAAATTCATATTTTATTTATTTAAATGATTTGAGTTATTTAGTTTAAAAATGGAAATTCAAATTTTATTGGTAAATGGAGAATTCTAAGTTGAGAAATAGTAACTGAAATTCAAATCAGAGATTTAAATAATCAAATTTAGATTTAAAATGTGTGAAATTTATTTATAGAATTATTTAAGTCATAATTTGATTTAAATTTGAATTTAGTGAATAATTAAATTGAATTAAAACAGTTAACTGGATAATTGAATATTTTATTTATTTAATTAACTGTGGAATTTACTATTCTGGCGACTGTCTCGGAATTCGACGAAACTGGCGCCATCAGAACCGGAACAGTGAATTATTTTAGGATTTCAATTTGCGTTGCAATCCGACTTACCGTTGATCGTACGAGAGAAAGTGTGAATGAGATTAGTGTTGATGGATAATTTGGGTATTTCTCTTTTGGGCTATATATATATATATATATAACTCCGCATCCATCTCATTCAGCCCATTTCCATTGTACGTTTATTTTCTATCTGCTCTTTTCTCTAATGGCAGAAAGAAAAATCAAATTTCAAAACCCTAGCTAAGTAAAAAATACAAACTTCAAATTCAAATCTCCTCAAACCATAGCAAATTATATATCAATTCGAAGCCCTTGACGATACGAAGCCACTGGTGTGATTTATTTCAACATGCAGTAAGCAGATTCGCTGAAATCAGTGGTCAAAGTGGTTAATTTTCGAAAATCTAGGGTTCGAATTGGGGGTTTTTAATTTCTGAGTTAATCGACAAATTGGGCTTATGGGTTTTGTTGAGGACGTCGATACAAGTTGGTTGAGGGTGGTCGGAAGCCTTACCGCTCAGGGGATCATCGGGAATTGGAGTTTTAGGGTTTGGAAACCCATTTGGGTTTCGCTTCGCCAGCGCCGGAATAAGCCACCGGAGGTGGTGGACCCTGCCCCCGTGGATGCGTCTCGGGTTGGGCTTTCCAACGATGGTGGGTTCAAGGCTCCAGGTGGCCGGAGCTTGGAGTTCTCGTCGGTCAAAGTTTCGATGCATTGGGTTCATTTTCCACGCGGGTTACTGTAGCAGAAGTATGAAGGAGCGGGAAGAGGGCTGCTGAGGTGTCAGTTTCTGATTTGGTGAGGGTTTTGTTTGATTAATTAATATATATTTAAAAATTCAAAAGGTAAAACGCTGATAACTCTTTCGTTTTGACTCGGATTTGGACGCGGTTTGTTGCGTTGGGATCGTGGCGGAATTGCGGACGTTTTGGCACTAACCTAGTTGCGTTTAGAGACTGTGAAATTTTGGGCTATGGTTGGACGTTCGATCCACTAAGGACCCAAAGGTGAGTGATTCTTCGCTCACGAAATACTAAATTATTCCCATATTTATTAAATTAAATTATGAAGTAAATTTGGTTGCATGTTTGTGTTGTTGATGAATGATTGTTTAAGTTTGACATGCAAGTGTTAATATGCAAATAAAATCGATAATTAGTTATTTAAAAATTAATTTATATTTCTAATTAGAAATCCCGACACTTGTTAACCAGTAAAATGATTTCAATTACTGTTTGAATGAAATGATGTGATGGATGCCTTGATTTAATTTGATTGATGAATGAATGCTGCATGAATTGGCTGTTTATTCAGTACATGATATTCCATGCATTTTCGATAAATCCCAATTTCTCATCTTTGATGTTACGGGCATCTAATAAATCCGGGATTTATCAAATTGAATGAATTAAGAACACAGGTTGAAATGATACATACCTGTGACCCTGAATTGGATTGAAATGATAGGTCCACCCCGAAATATCGAGAAATTAAATTTAAGACTCACTTGGTCATAGGATAGCAAACTATATATGGACATCGGTTGGTTAAATGATTTTAATATTCGAAATTCTATTTTATGGAAATTTCATTCAAGGGAAACGTATTGATTTCAATAAGTTTATTTTCCTTGAAATCTGAATCTTAAATATGACCTGAAATGATTTAGGAAATTTTTCCCAAGCGAATTTGAAGTGTTAAAGATTAAAATTTTAGATTTTGGGTTTTGTAAGAATTGGGTAGATTCAGATTTAAATAAATTCTTATGGGATTTTAAATTTTGGAATCAAGATAATGGAAAATACTCGAAAATTGTTTTTAAACCTAATTCGAGTATGGTCTTGAATCCTTGCATTGAAATGGGTTGAAATGGGATTTGAAATAAGTCCTTTGAGCTAAGCAACCCCATGGAAACTGGAGTTTAGATTCAAGTATCAAAGTTCGGAAGGAAGAATCGATTTTCAGTAAAGAATTTATATATGTATTTAAAATTTTGATTTTTATAGCTATTCTTTCTTGAAATTTATTTTATTAAATTCTTATCCATAACTATTTTGTATAACCAAAATTTTCTTATATTCTTTTATTTAAAACTATTTAGTAATTTTTTTTTAAAAATTTATATATACGTAGTGTTTTAAACTTATTTATCCTATTTTTTTTCTATTATATTCTATACATATATTATTTATATAAAGGGTTCTTTATAAACATCTATCTTTTAAATTTATATCTTATAAGTGTAATTTTTCCTCCGAATGGAAAGTGCTGGATCTAAGATCGTTGTTGAAATGGAGTTGAGATAAAAGTATTTCTTTATGAATCGATTTCAAACCGTTTTCAAATATGGAAGATAGTTTATATTCCACTAAATATAAACTTATCTCCTAAGGGAATTGAAGTAAGTTATAGAAGTATATATATTCTATTTGAATATGAATGAATTTCGAATATGAATCGATTTGGAAAATTTTGAAATCTTTTGAGATTGAATATATTCTATTTGAATATAAGTCGATTTTTGGAATACTATATGATTATGATATAAGATATGGAAATATATTCTAATTTTAGAATATAATCGGGTTGGTATGATTTATGGTATTTCGATATGAAACTATATTCTATTTTTGAATATAAATTTGGTTCGAGACAAAATACGATATTTTGATATGAAAACGAACCTTTGAAATGTAAAAGAACCAACCGATGTGAAAGATGTAAGCGTTGGTTGTCAAAGAGACCGGAGTCGGCATAAGGCATACTCCCTGTCAGTGTCGATACCACTTTGACAACTATAAACGTTTTGACGTATCTGTGAACGTTCCGACGTATCCAGAATGAGATATGATGACTTGAAGGCGATTATTTAATCGAAGGAAGATGAACGATTGCGAAATAGCCCTGACCTTCGAGTCAGAATTAAAATGACTAAAACAGGAGCTATACCGTGACTAATTGAGGTAGCACCTTTGATCGAACTCACTCCTTCGATACTATTTCTATGACTATGATGATAATGATGATTTGGGCCCATTTTGACTTTGGGAGTGTGTTCCGAGGTGGGCGGTAGTGGCTGCTCTGCGTTACCACCGGTCCGGGAGTGCAATTGGTAGAATCCTACCCTGGGCATTGCCTCGAGTGCCTTGTCATATATATCCATATCGAGCCCCATACGATTTTGATTTAGCATTGCCTTCTATGGAGTGCCCTCTGATAACACCAGTACGGTGAATTTAAGGTACTGTATAGACTGTTGGTGCCTATAAACGGCGTAAGGGTAATATGGTAATCCCGCTTACGCTATTTTCAGTATTTATACTTTACTGGATAGACACTATCATAATAATGTACTATATTATGTATGTATTAATTTAACGGATCCTTGAGAGATGGAAAAATCCCGTAACATCTCTTGAGTTACTGTACCCATGACACTGATGTTATTTCATCCTTTAATTTGACTAATATGAGAATGATTTAGTGCTGATCCGAGTGTTTGTTGTGTTTTCCTTTTTCTGTAATACGCTCGGGTCAGCAGACGTTGCAGTATTTGAAGATGATTGTGCTTGGAGATCGAAGACGAAGATTTGGTATATCTATTATCTATACATATGTATATCCGCTGCATTATTTCCGCTGCTTATTATGTACAGCTGCATGTATATGTAACTCTGATAATCATTGAATGTTATAACCGATGTATACATTTCAACTGCTTTTAAACTGCTATTTGTTTATTATATGTTGTCCTTCCGCTGTGAGGTTCTGTGATTGGTTTTTCTTTTCTTTCTTTCTTTTCTTCTTTTTCCAATAACTACCTGCATTTGCGATTTGTTTGGGTCGACATGGGTGGGTTATTGTCGATTTGACGGTCAAAAATACGGGTCGTTACATGTATAGTACTGGAATTTAAAAAATTTTGTCTAAATTCAGATAGTTTATGTTTAAAAATAGTTTAATTGAAATTAGTTTTCATAGAAATAGTTTAAATAAAATAGTATACTGGAGAATAGTTTTAATAGAATTTTTTAAAACAAACAGTAATAATCTGATGATAGTTTTTAATTTAGTAGTAGGGAATAAAATAGTTTTTTCCTTTGGAACCATTAAACCCAATTCCAAATTTCAAATTTCACTTTAAACCTTTTCAAATATCATAACCCAAATTAAAACTAATTTCAAATGATTCCAAGCTTCAATTTGTTATTAATTCAAATTCTAATTTCCAACTCAGAATTAACTCCAATTTAAAAGGTTTTAATTTAAATTTCAAGTTTAGTATATTACACTAAATTGATCTCAACCTTAGGTTTCAAATTTTAAGCCCATTTATTTCAATATAGTTTCGAAACTTAAATTTTAAATTTTTAGATTAACACTTGAAATAATTCAATTTACGTGAATTCAAATCAAATCTTAATTTCAACTTTGAGATTCCAAACCAATAATTTGAAGTTGGAATTCATTAATTAATTCTATTTGAAAAACTCAAATATATAATTCGAAAAAATTTCATTTAACCAAATTCGATGTTCATATTCTAACTTTTCAACCCTTTAGGCAAGTGATTATTTAATTTAATTTCAATTATAGGAGAAATAATCATTTCATCTCATATCCAATGTCATATGTATTTATCATTTTATCATATTCCTCAATTTAGGTATCGAGTATTCAAAGGACGCATATAACAACTTATATCATTTCGATACCATATAGGGTGATAACAGTGATACAATACAGTCAATAATAATTGAAATTAAAACCAATTAATCAGTTATCATATCAAATAATAAGTATACACTTGTAATCATTATCCAGAAACGACCAATATAACACAATAGTCAATATCTATTTACCATTGACTTTTTTAACAAGAAAATCAATTTAGTAATACCTATTTGTCGATTTAAGCCAATGTCAGTTTTACCACTAGCTTAATCCATTCATTTTCAATTTAGCATATACCGAAGTTTCCAAATAGTTCAGTTACCACATACCAGGTGTCAGTTAGTAGTTAAATTCAATTCTGATGTCAATTTGAATTCCCAAATAGCAGTTAAATAAATCCTATCATATCAAGCATTATATTGAACTTGCAATGGAAATATGGTTATATTGTGAGTGGGTTTAAGCACACGTCTTTAGTTTGAGTTCATTTAAAATCCAAATGAACGCGAAATTTTCAACTGTCTTAGATCCCAACCAAGCTACTTTCGTATCATTCGTAATTCCACTACGAATCTAATGAAAAAACCATGCACTGGTTGGATCTCGTATGCAAAAGTCAATCACGTTAGAAGTTTTGAATTTAAATTGAATTTAAAATAAATAAATAAAACATCATTCATAAATCATACGACATATCAGTGTCTTGAAACCTTTTCGCTTTTCCTACGGTAATGCTACAAAACCAAGAACCCAAAACTGTCGTCGTTTGAACCTCCACCACTTGCGCCTTGACCTTCCAACCCTGTTTGATAGGTGGCGTCCGAGCATGCTCGAACGCCACCAACCCAGCAGGCCACCCAACTCCCATCATTTCAGCTTTCTTCCACCTAGATAAATCATCTACTACACCATTCACTGTTCAAGTTTTATGTTGAATACAAAGTCTCAAAGCATTACTGTAAGTGAGAAGGCAGTGGAAGTAGATAGGTTAGCTTGCCTAAGAAAGGATGGTGCCGTAGGCTGTGGCCGAAGCATTTGTCGAACTGAGGCGTGAAGCCGACGATGTAGGACGAGGCATAATCAGTTGTCGTCTTGGAGGCGGACCAGATAGTAGCTATCACGTAGAGGCTTGTGGCATGGTCATGAAAAAGACCAGGAGGTCGAAAGTGAATAGGAGGTTTCAGGACTGTAAACTTTCGAAAGTTTTGTTGTCCCTTGTTTATATCAAGTTCATGTGGAAGAAGTGTAGAAGTTGAAATCTGAAAACTTGAGATAATTAGTTCGATTGAAACAGATGAATTTGAAATTTGAAAACTTGAGATAATTACTCGCTCCACCGAAAAAAATCTTCGTGAATAGATAAAATATTGTCATTTCAACAAGTTTGAATTTTAATTATATTCAATTTTACTTGGACTGTAAATGATTCGTGTACACCCAATTAAACGTGTACGGCTTACACAAAATTTCAAACTGTTCACAGCCCAAACCAAGTGCCCAGACACACAGAATAAATTATCATTGTGCTTAGTGCATCGACACCAGCGGAATAGCACATTGAAAACACATTTTGTTGTCTGAATAAATTTCATTATATTCATCTTATGCATGTTACTGTTAGCCGTTAACCAATTTTGTAAATCGATTTAAACGAAGCTAGAGAAATCGAAATTTGATGAAACGAACGTCGACATTTTAATTTTAGAATTTTCCAGACCCATGGCATATGTAAAATATTTAATTTTAGAAAACCAACGTTTCACCATTATATTATCGACTAATTTTATGTTAACATTTTAAGAACGAGTATATTTTCGTTAAATGGCCGATTATATTTCCTTATTTAAACCAAATGTACGCAATCTAGATTTTAAATTGCAATTTTAAATTCTCAAGCTTTCATTTGATTTAAATAAATCGTATATTGTATAGTTTTAAATGATAAAATAATGAGTCGTTACAATCTCTTCCACTCAAAACTTTTTGTCTTGTATAAGAACGAAATAGAAATTTAGCGGTTTGATATATTTTCTCAATTAATCAGCGTATAAACATTTATACTGCTTATTTAGTTTGTTTCTATAAATAGGGAGATTATTAATCCAAAGTTTAAATATTTTACAATGCTTTCAAACTATAGCTTAATGTCTTAAATTATACATTTATTACTTTTGAAACCCAAAAAAAAATGTCATTCATGCTATAATCATCATAAGAACTATTTTCAAGCAACTAGAATGAGATCTATTAATATCTTTCTCATACATGCAGAATATTGTATAACATTAGCCAAACGCATACCTAAGACCTCTAAGTGCTCGACAAACCAATTTGAACATTCGAACGAAACATTTCAAAATAAACTTTTTTTCAAAATAAACTTTCTTTCAAAATAAATATTTAAAATTTTCAACCATACCATATTATATATTTTGAATTTCAAGTCGTTTTATTTTACAGCAAAAAATTTCAAATAAGGAAAATCCGTAAATATGTTTGTTTATGTACATCACTAATTTTCATATTGAAAACTTGTATAAAAATCGTTTATATAGAAATTAAAATATTCGAAATTTAACTATTTTATCCGGAATTTTTAACTAATTTAAAATTGGAATTTTTATTACTCAATTTGATTTAAATATGAATTTGACACAAATATATATGGTTAAGAATATTTATTAATTTTGAAATGTTAAATGATAGATTTTATTTGAATTATAAATTTAATAGATGAGAATGATTATTAATAAATTTGGATTTATTTATACTATTTGTCGTTCGATCGGATTTATCAAACAATAACATGAATTAGTAGCGTTAGAATTAAGTATTGCCCTTTGTTTTCATAGCATTTTAACGGAAAATGCTACCAAAAGTTCACTTTCCTCCTTAAGACAAGTGTTAGGATACTTGTTCTAATGCATGCTACCCTCTTTCTTAAGGAGACAAGTGTAAGGACACCTGTATTTTTGCATGTAAACTTTCATGCATGCCTTCCACTTGCCCCCTTAGGTGTCATTACCTCCTTAGCCCTCCATTCCTATATAAGGAGGCTATTTCTCCACTTTTACACCATTCCATTTCCTTCTTTTCCTTCTTCTTAAAGCTGTGACCATGGTTTCCATGGTGTACTCTCTTATTTTTCTCCTCCTTCCTCCTTTAGAACTCGGCCACCATCACCACCACATTGCCACAGTTAATCCCCTCCTCCCTTTATAAAGAAGATTTATATACAACATTTTATTATATATTTTGGTGAAGAAGACGGTGCACCGAAATACTGTCTTATGATTCACTCAGCTAGACTCGCCTACCGTGAAGATTGGAAAGTTGTTTGGTGAGAACTCTTTAACCACAATACGTATATTTAATTAGTAGTTAGACTAATTTAAATATAGTGATGAATTATTAGTGGTTAATGATGGTTGATGTTCGTTGTGATGGATGATGGATGCGTAGTTTAGAACACACACACTATTAAGCGTTAGTGTTACTATGGGTGTTTATAATGGTTGTTGATGTTGTTTCGCACACACTATGACACAACAGTTATGATATCACATTGGTGATCGGCAAATCTCCTTCATAACTAGAAGCAATATTATTATTGAAATTGAAGGCTGATAATTGGGAAAGACACATATGTATGAAGTCATATATATATATATATATATATATATATATATTGATAAAGTTTCTTTAAATGAATAAATAAATATCGGAACGTTCTAGGATAACAGAGAGGATAGTGTCTAGGCTTGGGTTTGAAAAATATAGTTTTCTACTCTCCCTGGCTATTCCTAACTGATCCGACAGATGGGATGGTTAATTTAAAGTTATTTTAATTTAGAAATAAATTGGATTTTTAAATTAATAAAATATTAAGTGAAAAATAAAAGTTGAATTTTAGACCCGAAATAATTTGGAAAGTCAATGTAAATTACTTTAAATGTTCTTAAATGGTTTATATAAGCATGTAATGGTTTTCTAAGGTATTTGAAGTATTAAAGAATAATTTTTATTGCGGTCAAAATAGAGTTTGTCGCGCAATGGCAATTCGCGTATTTTAGTTACAAACTTTAAACGCTTATAAATTTTGTAATTTAAATCGGATTTCCACGAAACGAAAACATTTGATTTCTGTTAACAAGAGCTTTCAAATAAGTGAAAGAAAATTTTAATTTATAATTTTCAAGTTATATTTAAAACCGTTTTGGAAAAAGTCATTGTAAGTGCAGTTCATCGACCGTAAATGAAAACAACTAATTTAAATGTTTTAAAAATATTAAAAAAATTGTAAAATCATTATAAAATTTTTAAAAATGTTTTGAATTGGAAATTTTTGGGTTTGGACAATATAAAGGTTGTTTTTATCAAGTTAGACAAAATAACTATTTTGTAACGCTTTTGGAATGTTGTTGTAACGTTTTCTTTGAAAACCATCAATTTTGAAGTTTTAACCTGCAAACTATTTCCGAACTATAAGTAATCATTTTTAAATGATTTATGGAATGTTTTCAAAGGTTTAGAAGTAATAAAAATATTTTATGGCATTTAGATTGATTTATTTAATACTAAAATGGGTTTTTCAATTTTAAATAATTGGATATGGTTGGAGATAAATCTTTGGATGTATGATATTAATTCGTTAGATGATGACTCTTACTATTTGAGGAATTTAAAAAGTAATTCACCGTTATTCCCTTATAGTGTGAGTTGGATATGGAGATTAATATTGAGGACAAGTGGATGGTATTTCTATCCGGATCTAATGTCAAAGAGTTGGGTAAATCTTTTAATTAAGATACGGGTTTCCCAATTTGATTGAGATAAGTTGAATAGAAATAATCTTCGGATATCTGATATGAAATTTTGTGGGTAAACGTATACTATTTGTGGAATTTGGAAGATATTATTATTACATCGTTATTCCACTTATAGTATTCATTGATTATGAGAATTGGTATCGAATATAAGTAGATACAATTTCCATGTAACTTATGTTCAATATCGATCGATTTGAGTTTCGTCATGAATCGTATCTTCAATAATATCATTCTTGAAACCCAATGAAACCGAGTTATGGAATTTCATATCGTAATTTGGGATTTAGTTAAATCTTTGATTTGAGAAAATTAAAAGTAAGAAATTGGGAAGGAAGTATAATCTTTCAATTAAGATTAAAGATTTGAATATTGGGAAATTGATATAATTGGAAATTATGGTTGAAATATAAATTAAAGGTTTTCAAAGAAACTGTATTGGGATAACGCGTTATCAAACGAAAAATTAGTTGAGGTTTTAAGGCTAGATTATCTTTGATTTAAAGGAGGTGTTTTAAAGGAGAAAAGTAAAATATGGATTTTGAGAATGGCTTTAAAGATGTTTAATTTAACAAATCCAAGATGGCAGGAGATTGGTTGAAAGACTGTGTGCTCTGTAATTGTGTTTTTTAATTGCGCTTATTATTTGGAAAGACCGGGATCGGAATTATGTCCGAATATCATTCCAAGTAATAATACGACGTAATTGAAGACGTTGAAGATGGTATTGAAGAACAGGACTCTTCATATCGTAAGGACGACTTGCTGAATGTCTCAAATGGGTAGCTCCCATTTGCAGATGGATTTTATATCAGCTACGTGGCAAGAAGCCCGAACGGATGTGAAGGAATTCTGGATTTGTGGTTTCATTCAGACCCAGAACGGGCTTGTATGGATTATGTGTCTGACATTGTAATTAACTATATAGCACTGATTTCTGTTAAATATATATCTACTTGGTGGCGGAGAATTTATTATCTTGCTTAACACCCTTCTCTAAGACGTATGAGCTTAGAGGTTATATATTGATAGAAATCAGTAATGCGTTGTGAATGGACAATGTGGCATACTTAAGTTATGTGATGAGCTATGGATGATCGAATCATGACTTATTTAAGCGTAGCTTTGTGTATATCGTGACCTCGACAAGCCTCACACCCCAGTAAATGGCGAAAACAAGAAGAAATGCAGCAGAGTTATGGGGCGTTGTCTCGTTCTAGATAAAAGGTGTACTATGGTATGGAGCCCAGGTAATAACCTATGTGGAAAAAACATCTGCTTTTGTGGTTGTTGTTGGCGCACGCTCGGAAAGGTTGGTGTAACATCCCTTAAAATTTCGACCATTTAAGGTATTGAACTTAATTTAATTATTGTTTTAAAATAAGAATTTAATGATAATCGTAACTTAGAATGTATATGTTAAGGAAAATTAAAACATGAAATTGATTTATAAAAAACCGGTTATCTTTAAAATTTGTTATTTTCATTTAAAAGTGATTTAAACAATTTTATATTGAGAATGTCAAAGGTTAGTCGCTCCATTTGAATCGGTTTTTGACGATTGGTTGCGGTAGCGGCAACCGATATATCTCAAAAATAAATAAAATGGTAAAATTAAGATAAAATTTCAAAATTTTAAAATTGAAATATGTTTAACTAGATATAGCAAAGGAATAAAATTCGTAGCGAAATACGAAAGTTTGTACATTAGCGTCATTTCGGTGCAAGTCAGTTCAAATATTGAACGAACAAATTTTTTTCGAAAACCTAAATTTCCCAACATGAAAAAAATATTTTGCTCGTTCTGAAGATGACGGCATAATTCATTTCTCGAAATTCGGACGTTTCTAGCTCTATTTGAATTTCTTTCTTACGTATTAGTTGTGTACCGTCATTTAAAAATTGGAGTTTTGATAGGAGAGTCGCGACACTGATATCTTTACATCCTCGCGTTCACTATAGTATATTCATTTGTCCACTTAGGTGTCCAACGGACACCCTTGTGAATAAAACAACATATTATATTATATTGGTACCCTTCATTATGTATATTTTTTAGTTTTGTGTCACTAAGTGTGTCTTATTCAAATGGTGGCATACCCTATACTGCGACTCTACCTTTCTTTCATCCCACAATCATTGCTAGTTTCCAAAATTTAAAATTTTCTTCACTTTTAAATGTTTTGTGTTGAAATAGTATAAAGTTGGATCCAAATTTTGTGGCCAAAGAATGTCTATACCCCATAACCTGTTACTGAGTTAATCAAAAAGCCTTGCATGGCAAAGAAAGAAAAATCAAAGCCGCCATAAAAGAATTAAAAAAAAACAATGAAAGAAAGAAATTTACAAAAGCTTTGTGCCAAAAAGTCAAAAATTCCACTAACGCATGACTTTTATTTTCCAAGATGCATGCATGCTTACCTTTTGTGTCCCTTTTGCTAGAACATAAACATTAGTTTAATTATTATTTTTCGTTCATTTCAATTCATTGTTGAGGTTACCAATTACTGTATGTTGTAATTTCTATGTCAGTACAACAAATAGTTTAAAATATTAGTCCGCGTCATGGTTGCCAAAAAATACAATATCGGTACATGGAGATCGATTAAATGTTTGATATCCACATGTTTAAAATTCAAAACTAATATAACACTAGTATTACCGTACAATGGTGGGAAACCCGACTTTGTAATGCTATCAGATAAAAGAATTTATGTTATTGTAGTGTTTTAATTATTTAAAACTACATACGAACAACTGTATATGAAACAAAAATTACATGTATTATATTAAAAATAAAAAATAATTATTTTAACCAATCATGCAATCGTAAAGATTTAATACACAAATAAATATTCATGAAATATGTCAGAAAAGATTGATATAGTGATCCAAATATTCTAAAACTTTGATATCTTAATAAAAACATAAAGCATTCTCTTTTGAAGTCCATCCATAACAGGTACATGTGAAGTTCCATAGCATTCTGAAAGTTAAAAAGAATAACGTATGAGTTTTGTAAATGTATCAAAAATTAACAAAATTATTAAAAAGAAACAAGGATGATTGTCATATTCATAGTAATTTTAGTTCATTCATAGTAAATTTTAAGTCAAAAATGAAATAAACTTCTTCAAAAAATATAGTTTTATTTATTTACCACTTCTCCAATAGACATTGCATTCAGCCGCTCTTCCTCTGTTAATCTTGAAGGGAGACCTTTACATTTCCCTATTTATGTAAGCCTTTCAAAAGAAAACATGGGATTGAAAGCGAGATCCTCTAATTTTTTGGTTCTTGATAATGCGACAAATGTTAACCTGAGGCTTTCCCTATCACCAATATTGATAATTGCTTGATCAAGTGTTAGCCCTTGATTTTATGTATTGTTATTCCCCAAGAAAGAACTAAAGGTAACTGAGTTCTAGTACGTAAAGTACCGAAGATGTTTTCCAGTTTACTGTTTGTGGTGGAATCGGGATAATATTTGTACCATGACGGAATCGAGGAACGTGATAATTATCAAAATTTACCATTACTGCTAATGTAAGTAATTAAACGAGTTTGATGGTTGTGAGTATACAATATCCATAATAATACACATTGCACCATTAACCAGTCCATTTTGAATGGCAAGATTTGATTGCTATATCAAATGAGCACCCACTGAAAGATAAATACATTTTTCTAAACCTTTAGCATCATCAGTAGAAGCACTAGATGCGGTTTCACAATTATTGAAAGAAGGAATGTGTGCAATAGGATTCCCAAGTTGAATTAACCGATCTCGATTATGTTCTTCAGCAGCCATTCTTGTTGGGAAAAGGTGCATAGCACATTTAAAATTCATCTTAGTTTCATTTGACAATATTGACCAATTTCTGGTCTTGAATAATTTCCAATCATCTAGAATATACACACCACTACATAATCTTTTCAAAGCTTCTCGTAAAGGTGCTTGCTCATTTCCTACTTGACGAAATATGTGTGATAATCTTTCACATTTATCGAAGCTTGCATAAACAATTCCTCCCCACTGCTGTAAATGATTTCCATTCTTTAGATATAAGGAACTATCACATACAGGAGGTAATTACCTCATATCACTGACCAAAACAACCGAACTATCACCAAAAAATTCATTTGTTGAAAATATATCACGATATCATAAATCAATGTTTGTAATCATTGTTCTACCAAGCATATTATATTCATCAATGATGATTAACTTTGTATCTTTAAAATAATCTTGCATAAGATGACATTGTTCGCCTGAAACTGGCTTATAAGTTGCTTTTCTTTTAATGGCAATTGAAAACTCATGGTGGATAGTTCTACCACTAATGTTGAAGGCGGCTACATCGGTTGGAGCTACACTATGAACGACTTTCTTGGATCCAAAATGAGCAACAATTGTTTGAACTATCGCTTTGATAAAAGTTGATTTTCCAGTGCCTGCTCCTCCACATATGATCAATCTGAGTGATTTTCCTTCTTGTAGTGTGTTATATATAATATCATGTTCATCCTTTGTTTTTTAGATAAATCATCTAAAGAAAAAGAAATAGGGTTATTTAACGTCAATTCTACGGTTTCATCATCAACATTCAAATTGTTTATACAAGAACGCAAATTATTATGAATAAATTTGTGTTCTATGTCTATATTAGGATAACGAGGCAATGCTTCCATCCAATTATGTGAAGTGTCGTAATCTCATAAACCCAATTCTATTTCATCTCTAGAAACAAATAGGGATCCCACTGAAGCTGCCAACATCCACTCTTCTCTTTCATTTTGTTCGGCGTCATGGTCTATACTATCATCATCCTCAAACTCGTCTTTAGTTGCATTTGGTAGCGGATGGTCTTGTGCCAAGCCAATATCAATATATTTTTCAGACCAAGTGTTAAAGCCTCCTTTAGCTTCTTGCACACTTCGATAACGATGATGTAGTAATACCTATATTGTCCAAGAAAATGTAAAAACTAGATTAGGGATTGTATGCAATAGATGGAAATGAAATATAAACTTAATTAATAAACGGTTAAAACAAAACAAAAACGATAAATATCATTGTCCAAGTGATTAAAACACCTCGACATTGTGCGAGATGTTATGGGTTCGAATCTCACCTTGCAGGATTTAACCCATATGTTATGTAGTTTGTTATATACTACCTAAACTTGTATATGTAGTAACCAAATTCAAAAACAAAAAAAATCAGAAATTCTACCTGTTGTTCACAAAAATACTCCCACTTTTCACTATTTGGTAGAATAATGCTATTAAATTCTGGAATTATACGCACAACAGCCTCCACTCAATATTTATGCCATTTACCACTGTAGTAACTATGTTTTTTGGCCATATCAAGTAGAGAAAGATCCTCATAAATGCTAGGTCGCTCCATATATCTTATGTTAAAATTTGGATTGGACTCAACTTCATCCATGGATGAACTGGATTTCATACGTCGTATGGTAGTGGATAACATGATTTTCTCACTCACGGTTAGTTGTATCATGGTCCTAGATGAACGTACAAGAGGGTAAGACATTAACATGTGACATACTTCTTGTGCCGAAATATCTCTTTTGGATACGTTTTTCAGAAGAAGCTTCTTAATTGCAAATTTTGAAGTTTGACTTGGACGATGAATATCTTCAACTATTGTGCATAGTGTTTGTGTAAAAGACTTCGATACGAGTTCTGACTTTGATGCATATTTTCCAATATAATTAACCACGGCTTGTACAGACAGCACTGGAGACCAATCAATATTAGCACGCCATGTTTGTAGAACTTTTTTGTTGTGAGAACATACCAAAGGATCATTATGTTTTGGAAGAAATCGAAAAATCTTACTATTTGGAGGTTCTTCTACAATTTTTGACTGCAGAAGTACATTGAACGGATACTTAAAACGACAAGCCATTTGTTTAGTTTTCCGATGCAACCTCAAACAATAACTTCCACATTTAGAATGACGCATAACCTAATTTATCATGTTGGCATAATCATCATCGTCAGTATCCAAATTTGTATTAGGTGGAATAATGCGTGCGCACGGATGCATTTGTCTACAACAAGGCTCGTTTATACTTGGATTTATGGTGGAAACAAGGCGATCAAAGTATTCAATAACTTTATTATTTTCACATGAGTTTTCTCCTATAAATGATAGGTCTGGAGCATCTTGTAACCATAAAAATCCATGAACGTTCCACGATTTTGCCATTTAAAATGTAATCTTTAATGGAGAACTCAGGAGTTAGAAAATCTTTTACAAACATAGCAACTCTAGTTTGAAAAATCCATGTAGCAATAAGCGGGTTCTCATTTAGAAGTTTGGCTCTTCTTTTCCTATGCTCATTGAGATCAAAATTTTGCAATTCATTTGATTGGTCAAGAAGTTTATAATTTTCTGGCCATTGCATATCAGTTGAACTTGATGTAAAAAATATAGTTGGCGCCCCTAGTTGTTTCACCATAGATGTAAGTTCTTTGAATCTTGCAAACCAATAAGGACGAAATCCACATATGCTTTTAGCATAATAAGAAATACGTTGTGCTAATTGTCGATCTCCTGAGTTTAGTGTTTCCCGTATTTCTTGAATTGATAAGTTACCATCCTTTGGATTATTTTGTATGTATATATTACCAATATCTAAAGCACACCACCTACTTAATGAATTATAAGCGACATATCGAAATCTAGAATCTTTTGCAAATCTTTGGTCATGATATTTCATTAAATATTGGAAGTACTCGAGTGGTTTTATTCTTCGTGGTCGCGCTTGTCTCAAGTTTGCATTTCCTGATGGAAACAATGTTGGAAATGCCATTGCAATATATCCAGGAGTATTTAACTCATCCACCGCACTTAAAGCAAGTGGAAGTTGGACAATTGTATGGTTATCTTCACCAGTTTCTAGAAAAGATAAAATAGAATGTTGACGGTTTGGTTGCACTACAGATGTGACT
Organism: Allium sativum; assembly: GCA_030737875.1. Taxonomy (NCBI): domain Eukaryota; kingdom Viridiplantae; phylum Streptophyta; class Magnoliopsida; order Asparagales; family Amaryllidaceae; genus Allium; species Allium sativum. The sequence goes on along the minus strand of CM060919.1, from coordinate 557,075,106 downwards.
GCACCCGATGTCTCAAATTCATCAATGCAAGGGAATTCAGTTTGATACTATGGAGGTCCTTCAATGTGATCATCAGAAATTTGAGCTGTTTCATTTGATATAGTATCTTGGATGTAGGGAATGTTTATTGGTACACCATCTTCAGGTAGTTCTTGAAGTGATATATCATTAATGTGTATATCGGCATAAAATAAATTATGACGTTTAAGCCAAAGTATTGCTTGTCTAACATTTTCATGTCGCACTCGAAATTCTTTATTGCCATGTGCACCACTTTTACTCACAATTAGTACGGCCGATAAATCTTGAGGACGAGAAGGCAATGAATAAGCAATCACATTAACATCTTGGGGAAAATTAATAACATTTCCACTATATTTATATTGTTGTCTTTAAAGCGATATACTGATATCACTAGGTGGATGCGTGCGATAAGTATACGTTCCAAGCTTGTAATACAAGATAACTCATTTGGTATACATCCAGGATCAATTAAATTTTAATTACTAAACATACATGGAAGATCAGGTTGTGGTTTATCCTTGCAACAATCTGAACATGAACTTAAATAAATTGTTAAATCTGGAAAGCTACGAGTGCAAGTGTGACAGGTCTTCCAATGTATATTTTGGCAAGAGTTTATAAATATCTGTGCATTGCTATTTCCTGGTTTTGAAGTCAAAAAAGCTGGAATAGAATTAGTTGAATCGCTAGTTACATGCTCCTTTCGAACTCTATCCCTAGATCTTATAAAAGATCTTTCTTCCATGGTCATTTCATCTCGAGCTCTCTTTCTACTAATTGAATTTTGAGTTTGTTCAATTCTTCGAGTTTGTGGATTAGCTCTCGATCACCTCTTTCTTGTAGCATCAATAACATTTCTTTGTTCACGTTTGATACCAGATTCTCGTTGCCTTTGAGTTCGCTAAGCAATAGCATGATTTTTTCTAATATCAACCTATAATACATATTTTTGAAATTGTTGAATGTTATTTAAAAAAATAGACAATGTTAATATCAACTTGTTAAATTATGTTGGATCGATATTGTTTTTGTATATGCACGACATGATAATCATTTATTTGTCTTTAAATTTAATCAATTTATCCCCCATATTTTTATTTGTTAAACATTTTTATCAACAAATTTATAAAACAATGTGTAACATTGGATACCAATGCAAAATAAGTGGACATCGTAAAATAATAATAAAATATGTACTACTTAAACAATATTGTTAATATAGTTTCACATTTAGGCTTACAAGTGATATAACTAATAATGAACAATGTATACCTCACATGAAGTTAGTGGTTGATGTACAGGACCCAAAAATTCTCGTTTTTTGTTGTTCATCATCCTCTAAAGAAGGTATGACATTCCAATCACTAGAATTAAATGTACCTGTAATTATTATGTGTATAAATGAGTATTATAAAAAGTTAGTGCAAAAAATAATATACAATTAAAAAAACTTATTATTATTATAAAATCTACCTTGGTTCTTATGATGGACATTTAGTGGTTGATTTGTAGGGTTCACAAATTCTCGTATTTGTTGTTCATCATCCTCCGACAAAGAAAATACATTCAGATCAACAGAATTAAATTTCCCTATAATTGTTGTGTGTATTAGTAAATATGTTAAAACAATACATTATTTTATTTTATTTATAGAAGTTACCATGATCAACATGGTGGGTTTCTAGTTGAATTCCATTAGACGATATACCATTTGTCAATGATAATTGTTGAACATTATCCATTGATGCGTCAAATGGTTGTTCATCATTACTGGATGAAGGTGATTCATTCAAATCTGTGTATTGCATAAATATGAAATGTAAGGGACTTCATTTTAACGATAATTAATAGAAACACGATAGTACAAAAAAGCAGTAACTCAAAATTTTAAATAAAATAAAAATTATATGGGGTATATCACAATTAAAATTTATTGCAAGAAATAACATTGATAATTACCAAATTTCCACAGTTGAATTCAATTAGATAGAGCGTCACCGATTGTCTGTATTTGTTGTTTACGTATATCATCGGTAAAATCTTCACATGGTTGTTCATCATTACTGGACGAAGGTGATTTATTCAAATCTATGTATTGCATTATATATAAAATGTAAGAAATATGTGATTTTAGTACAAAAAAGCAGTAATTCAAAAATTTAAATAAAATAAACATTATATAGGGTATGTCACAATTAAAATTTATTGCAAGAAATGACATTGATAATTGCCGAATTTCCATGGTCGAATTGAGTTAGATAGAGAATCACATGTCGTATTTATTCGTTGTTTCTGCAAGCTATTTGCAAAGTCTTCACATGGTACGTTGTTCATCACTATTAGGGCAAGGAGAATCATTCAAATCTATGTAATGCATATCTGTGAAAAAAGCATCATATCAAGTAGCAGTGAGATATAATTTTTTGTAACCTATTAAATAATGATACTGAAGCAACAAGCTCCATATTGAAGTAACAGTAAAAGTGCTTCCAACTTCCAAAGCGCTAAATCATAACGGTGGGAAAACCGACTTTGTAATGCTATACGATAATAGAATTTATTTTAGGCAAATTCTATTCAAACACCGAAAATTGCTTTACCTACACCATGAGATTTTAAATAAAATTTCAGACCAAAATGACCTTATTAAAAAAGAATCAATATTATAGAATTAAAATATATACAATTCTCCCTTGTTTGCATTATGTATACTCAATATAATTTCTCTTATAAAGTTAGTATATTATAAATTAATTTATATCACTGGTTAAATTAATTTTATATTTCTTTTGAAGATTAAAATATATTCATATCGTTACAAGCGACATTTATATACAGTCAATTTAAAATATATATATACACACAGAGTCAATTTTAACAGTTTTCACTTTAATTAAATATAAAAATTAAAAATTAAAACTAACTACTAAAATTAGTGTTATACAGAGTACTAAATTCTTCAATCTTTCATTCAAATCTAATCATGTTTAAATTTAACACCAAAATTTAACTAGTTTAACTTCCTAATATTAAAAAAAATAAGTTCAAATTTCCATCATCTAAAATCAAAAGTGATTTAAAAATAAAACAATCAAATAATTTAAGATACTAGTGTTAAAATAAAAGTTTTTTTTCTTAGTTTTAGGTAAATATATTGCAATGAATTCCCAATTTTATGTAATTTAGTTTTAAGGTTAAAGAGAGGAAAGGCGATGAAAATGTAAAAGGGTAATTTTGTGAAAGACATGGTGTATGAAAAGAAATTTTTGGTGTATGCTACTTTATTTCATTTTACGGTGTATGTTAAGGAATTATAGGTGTATGAATAGAATTAACCTTTATTTTATTGTAGTGTTTTAATTATTTAAAACTACATATGAACAACTGTATATGAAAGAAAAATTACACGTATTATATTAAAAATAAAAAATAACTATTTTAACCAATCATGCAATCGTAAAGATTTAATACACAAATAAATATTCATGAAAAATGTCAGAAAAGATTGATGTAGTGATCCAAATATTCCAGAACTTTGATATCTTAGTAAAAACATAATTATCCATGAAAAGTTGCATTCTCTTTTGGAGTCCATCCATAACAGGTACATGTGAAGTTCCATAGCATTCTGAAAGTTAAGAAGAATAACGTATGAGTTTTGTAAATGTATCAAAAGTTAACAAAAATATTAAAAAGAAAAAAGGATGATTGTCATATTCATAGTAATTGTAGTTCATTCATAGTAAATTTTAAGTCAAAAATGAAATAAACTTCTTCAAAAAATATAGTTTTATTTATTTACCACTTATCCAACAGACATTGCATTCAGCAGCTCTTCCTTTGTTAATCTTGAAGGGAGACCTTTACATTTCCCTATTTGTGTAAGCCTTGCAAAACAAAACATGGGATTGAAAGCGAGATCCTTTAATTTTCTGGTTCTTTATAATGCGACAAATGTTAACCCGAGGCTTTCCCTATCACCAATATTGATAATTGCTCGATCAAGTGTTAGCCCTTGACTTTTATGTATTGTTATTCCCCAAGAAAGAACTAAAGGTAACTGAATTCTAGTACATAAAGTACCCGAAGATGTTTTCCGGTTTACTGTTTGTGGTGGAATCGGGATAATATTTGTACCATGACAGAATCGACGACCGCGATAATTATCAAAATTTGCCTTTACTACTAATGGTAAGTCATTAAACGAGTTTGATGACTGTTGTTATACAATATCCACAATAGTACCCATTGTACCATTAACCAGTCCATTTTGCATGGCAAGATTTGATTGCAACATCACACGAGCACCCACGGAAAGATAAATACATTTTTCTGAACCTTTTGCATCATCAGTAGAAGCATTAGATGTTGTTTCACAATTACTGAAAAAAGGAATGCGTGCAATAGGATTCCCAAGTTGAATTAACTGTAACATACCATCTTTCTTCCCGGTTTCCGCCGGTAATTAAACCAACTTAAACCGTTCACAAAGGCGGATTGTTATGGATACTAACATATATTGAACAAAACAACAGAACTTTTTATATCACGATACAATATTTCATCAGAGTTACATAGAATATCAGAGTTACATACATATAGCAGCGGAAACATAAATATACTCTCAGCGGACCAAGCGATGTGATATAGCGGAAACTCTAACTTTAGGTCGAAGCTCCAATTCAGAAAGTGCTCCAACTCTTGCTCCAAGGTCTATAACTGTAAAACTAAACCTCTAGCTGCCCGTGTGAAAATTAGTGGGCACCCAGAGTCTAGGAAAGAACAATAAACTCCAGGTCAGTCATGGGAATGGTGTGAGAGCATAAAATAGTTATTTTTACGGTTTAATTTAAAGTTGGGAGATTCACCGGACTATGCCTCTAATGCGGAATGGGTTTACTCCATGTGAATGCCCATGCATATAAATTCGTAATGACTTTTGGAAAATGAAGCTGTCAGAAGCTCGTCCCACATCACACAATGCAAGCGCACACCAGATGGGCGGGTTTTTGTCTTATGATAACCAAACATGCTTTCATACGTGAAAATCTTCTTTTAATACTATTATTATTGCATAGTGTTGAAAACCATTTCGCAAATAAATATATTAATCTTAGCAAGCATAGTGACTATGCCCACATACATAGTTTACAAACAAAATGAAAGGCTAGTATTGGTTATTGAGTTCCAATATGATGGTTCCTGACACAAAAGATCAATCTGGAACTAGGTGCAACCTCACGGTTCATAGTTTTCATCTAGGCTCGGACACCAAACACCAGGTAAATCACCGGTTAACATCCAGACACGGACACCAAACATGCCCTTTTTTCTACAAGTTTCAAAGTAGATCTACCGTCGAAGCTTTCAAGTTTCAATAAAATGTATACAACCTAACCGCCAGTTTACCATCAATCCGGGGTGTGAGGTTCGTCGATGTTGTGATATTGTAACAACAAAGAATTTCGCTCGATCCAAATCGATCGCTAAACCGACCAAGACCATTCGAAACCCCTAATTGTTTCGAGAATACGACAAATCAGAACGCAAACAGAAGAACATTTCATTGCTTATTACAACAATTTCATCAGATTACAAGAATATACAGAGTATAAACAAATAAAATACATTTGATAAATATCAGAGATTACAATACATTATATAGCAGCGGAAAAATAATACAATACACAACTGAAAGAGATATACGGATACAGAGCTATCCGGATATCATCCCAGCTGTAAACCAGGTTCCTATGAATATAAATATGAAAAACCAAAACTACTAGCTGCCTGTGTGGAATATAGGGGCACCCAGAGTTTAGGTTAAAACAATAAACTCCAGGTCAGTCATGTGACTGGTGTGAGAACTAAAACAGTTATTAATCTGTATTTTAAAGTTAGGTAAATCAAGGGACCACGCCGTATAACACGGAACGGGTTTCCTCCCAAGAATACCAGTGCATAAAACAACAACACAATGCGAAATAAAGAACAATGAAGCTATTATAAGACCCAGGTCCCATCACACAATGCAACACAAGACGGAGGATAGGGTTTTACCTTATAATAGCCAAAGAATGCTTGATACGCTAAATTTCATCTTTTATTATTACTATAAGTGTATAGTGTCAAAACAATTTCAATCATAAATATCAATCATAGACGGCATGGGTACCATATATCATGTCGCCATACTAGTTCTACAATCAAAACCGCAAAGTCACATATTGGAAGTTGGGTTTTCCGTCTGTGAACCGAGGCAAGGGATCGTCCTCACCGCTTCGAGACTGTCTAGCCCGAGCCTTAGGAACAGCCGCAACTGCCCCATGGATCGTCAGGGCCGGTCCACCGATGTGGATTATAATGCCTGAACACTGCGTTTCCCCGCCCTTTGGGGCGTAAATGAGCCAAATGACTCCATTGGCTCCACATAGTCACCAATATATCTGAGGCGCCTCGCAATCCAACAACCACACAGGTGAAAATAATATAAATGTCAGGGCTGGTAGGTCACTGACACCACCCTAGCTAGAAAGAAACGCATGTCCTCCCTGAGGTCCTCTCCCGTTTCTGGTTCACAACCGGGGTGTGAGGCTCGCGGATTAACGCTACATAAAGCTGTGCCACACAGGCGGTGCTTTGATCATCAACCACAAGACTTTTCTTTTCAACAAAAGCCTTGATCATTTGCATCTTAGCATGCCACACAGGCAAACCACTCCATGCAACCGATATCCAACAATCACACAGAATGATATCCAATGTCTGACACACAGTCCATCTACAAGTCCGTTCTGGGTCTGAATGAAACCGGAGGCACCTTGTACCTCGCATATCCATCGATCTACAAGTATGTCTGGACGATCACCAACTGATTCCCTCCTCTTGGGTGTACATCCCAATCAAGATCATCAGTAATTATCCAAACGATCTGAAGACCTTCGGTCTTCGACCACCATCTTCATCCTCGACACATCGTCGAATCAGTTATTCAGAATGGGATAAACCTGGTCTTTCAGAATAACTCGCGTATATAATAAAAAAGTGTTACACAAACACAACATACGCCTCATTCCAATTCAGAATATTCTTTTATTCAAATATTCTTATACATTAGGAAAGGTTCCCATTAATTTTATCAAAGATAAATTCTTTAAATTTATTCTTTAATCTTCCTTTGAATATCAATTCAAACCAAATTATGGTTTATCCAAACTAGTCGGGATTAGCGAACCTTACTGAAGTAATCACTTGTTAAATTTCCCAACCCCAACCTATTCATCTCATGAAGTAAAACTGGTCATACTTCATATCTAACACCACGGTGTTATCGGTAAATTCAATTACTATTTCACGTTCAAATCTAGTTAAAGATTTAACTATCACTTGGAGCAAAACTGGTGATACTCCATTCTCGTTCATTTCAATCTAATTAAAGATTCATTAAAACTCCACTTGGTTTTAATCTTCCCAAAAATTACTATCAATGATTATTTAACTTGGGAAATCATATCCTGTCTTTAACTGGGTTAAAGAACCAATGTCATTTAAAACACGGTTCACGATAAACCCAAAATCACATTCCATTTACAATGGAATCTTCATGGAAAACAAATTGATATATATAATCGATATAAACTTCCATATCCGACTAATAATATAAATGGAACAACCGCAAAGCCTTTTATATTCCAGATATATTAGTTGTCTTCCTCCACAGAAATTCACTTCGATTATTACCAAATCGAATTCCATTCCATTCCAATTTATTTTATTAAATTGGAAAACTTTACTTTGGAAAATCTCCTTTAAATCTTAACAAAAGATTTATAAATTCCAAATCACATTTCACTATAAATCGGGTTAAAGAACGAATGTCGTTAAAACACAGTTCACGATAAACCCAATTCACATTCCATTAATTATCAGGTTAAAGAACAAGTGTTATTTAAAACACCGCTCACGATAAACCCAAAAATCAATTCAAATTCAATTCCAATTAAATACCGTTTAATTGGTATACTTCATTAAATCTAAATAAAAAGATTTAATCTTTTTCTCAACTGGGTTTAAGAACAGTGTTAATGAAGACACCATTCACGACAAACCCAAGTCCCATTTGATATTAAATACAAGACTCTGAATAGAAAATATATCGGCTTATATTCAATATCAAATTCTACGACCAACAAATATCGTATTGGAAATAAAGATATAAATATATCTTTCAAATTTCCATAACAATATCTGTATAATCACGAAATCCAACATCGAAATATTCTAAAGACAATTTCGATTCAAATCCATTCCAATTCAGAATATTGGAAATTCTGGTTACTTTTAAAACCCCTTTCAAATCCAATTTATTTATTTCAAAAATGGATGGATTATAATTCTAGTTCAAAACTAGTTCATTTCGATAAGAATCCATTTTTATCTTTTCAAATATGGAATTTTTCATCCCAATTCTTTCCAAACCATTTCTTATGATTTTACACTAATTATTGATATTTTTAATAATTTTATCAAGGCCCGTACAGTCGAATACCATCAACGGCCATCGAACTGCACTTACGGCGACCTTTTCCAAATTTGACTTGGACATAATTCCAAATCCAACCGTTAGATTTCAAATCTCTAATATTCTTTAGAAAGCTATTTTCGATACGAACCCAACGGTTCCGGTTTTAGGAGAATCCGACGGTCGGATCTCCCGTAACGTCCATTCGAAGTCAATGGTCGAAATTCGCGAACTGCCGCAGCGCTATGCGTTCTATTCAGGCCATTATATAATATATATAATACATATTATATATATTTCGTCGATTTTCATTTAAAACTTATTTTATAAATCGCTTTAAATTCGTTTTCAAAACGATTTCAACTTCATATTCAATTCCTAATCAAAATTGAATATTCCTTATCATCGATATATAAATGATAATATTTTCAAAACGTTATATTTTGAAATCACTTCCTTTTCTTTATTCATTATAAAAACGAATATAATCGATATAAATATCGTTCGCGTCAAAATAGCGCAAATCTAATCAACACGGCTTTATATCTTTCAATAACTTCGTTATTCTATTCAACAAATGAATATTTTCTTCAACACATGAATTTTCTTTTATTCACATATTTTGTTCAACACATGAATTTTCTTTTATTCAACACATGAATATATATTTTATTCAACACATGAATTTTCTTTTATTCAACACTTTAATATATATTTTATTCAACACATGAATTTTCTTTTATTCAACACATGAATATATATTTTATTCAACACATGAATTTTCTTTTATTCAACACATGAATATATATTTTATAATATTCTTTATTTTCCAAATTGGAATGAGGCCCAATCAATTACCATATAATGTTAATTATATGGATTCCATACAACACATGTAACCATCATCCAGAGTGCACCACACAACTGCATAAGCATTAAATATAAATAATTAACGCTTATAACCGCCTGTCAATCAATCGATCGACATACAACTAATTATTGGGATAAGTGTATGTCCAATTTCTTCGCAACACCCGTGTGGGGTTTCAAATCAACAAACACATATTTTTATTTGTGCAGTTGGGCGATGTGTAAAATTTATCGTCTCAATCAATGTCCATCAAATGTGTGTACATAAACGAACCGTCTGGTTTGTAAATGAATATTTATTTTATTATGAATATTTATTTTATTCATATACACGTTAAAAATTATATTTTTAACGGTAAAACATTTTATTTCAACACATGAATATTTTATACAGTTCATTTCACATCACAATCAATTTTCACACAGAATACAATCAAACAAGTCGTCCATGGTCTGTGGACGATGGGGAGCAGTTCATATATGCAGTTACAAAATAAATAACTGTACAGAAAGAATTATAGTGAGAAATTCTCACTCTGGGATCTACTCCATCAGTTTTGTCTGAATTTCTGTTCTGCTTTGACTTTGAATTTTCTTCAAATTCCAACGTACTTCGTTTTGGTTCTGGTCAGTTTCATTGTGTTGTGCTCGACAAGAGGAATCCAACGCATCTGACGGTTCGTAAAACAGACCTCGTATGAAGAAGATATTGCCATTTATATTTTGGTTACTCAATTAAATAAATAATTATTAATTAAAATCCCTAATTACACATTAACCTTCCTTCCCCATTCTCCCTCCTTCTGTAAAAACCCATGACCTTCAACATCGTGAAACCCATCGCTCACAGGAAAATCCCGCCGCCGCTGGTGCCAGACACGACCGGAAGTTGATCGGAAGGCACCACAAGAGGCGCCTCGGCCTGCTCTACCCCCGCCGCAGGTGGGGTGAACTTCGGCGGCCTCCTGTCCCTCAAAATCTACCCTAAACGCGACCACTTCGGACGTTGATTTCTCTCAATCCATCACACAAGAGAAGATCATGAACGTTGACTTTAAAGAGCTACTGTTGCTCTTCGATTTCATCTTTGTACCTTGTGAAATTAGTGAGAGGATTTGAAGAATAAGAGGGAGGAAGTTTGGAGAGTGAGGACCGATGATTTAAGGGGTGACGACAGAAAAAGTGAACTGACGATGGCTCTAGGGTTTTTATAAGAAAATCAATATATTTGATATTATTTTTATATTATTTACTTTGAAAATTAGGGTTTCTGCATTCGGATACCAAACCAAACCCAATGACTATCACCCCTAGCTAAATACCTGTGACGACCTGAAATCACCCTTATGGGAAATCGTGGATTGTACTGAGGACAAGACGAATCAGAACACAAACAGAAGAACATTTCATTGTTAATTACAACGATTCCATCAGAATACAAGAATTTACAGAGTATGAATAAATATTATACATCAGAGAAATATCAGAGATTTAAATACACTACTGCAGCGGAAAAATAATACAATACACAACTGAAGGAGATATACAGATACAGAGCTTTCCGAATATCGTTCCAGCTGTAAATCAGGATCTTGTGAATATAAATCTGCAAAACCAAAACAACTAGCAGCCCGTGTCGAAATAAGGGCACCCAGAGTTTAGGTTAAAACAATAAACTCCAGGTCAGTCATGTGACTGGTGCGAGAACTAAAACAGTTATTAATCTTTATTTTAAAGTTAGGTAAATCAAGGGACCACGCCGTATAATACGAAACGGGTTTCCTCCCAAGAATACCAGTGCATAAAACAACAGCGCAATGCTAAATAAAGAACAATGAAGCTATTATAAGACCCAGGTCCCATCACACAATGCAACACAAGCTGGAGGATAGGGTTTTACCTTATAATAGCCAAAGAATGCTTGATACGCTATATTTCATCTTTTATTATTACTATAAGTGAAGAAATCAATTTCAATCGCAAGTATCAATCATAGGTGGCATGAATGCCCCATACCACTATGTCGCCATATATAGGTGTACAACTAAAATCGCAAAGCTCGTATTGGAAGTTGGATTTCCATCTGTGAACCGAGGCAAAAGATAGTCCTCACTGATTCGAGACAATCTAGCCTACGATGTCTCAGGATCAGAGCTCGAGTGACCCTTGGATCGTCAGGGCCGGTCCACCGATGTGGATTAAAATGCCTGAACACTGCGTTTCCCCGCCCTTTGGGGCGTAAATGAACCAAATGACTCCATCGGCTCCACATAGTCATCGATATATCCGAGGCACCTCGCAATCCAACAACCACAAAGGCGAAAATAATATAAATGTCAGGGCTGGTAGGTCACTGACACCACCCTAGCCAGAAAGAAACGCATGCCCTCCCTGATGTCCTCTCCCGTTTCTAGTTCACAACCGGGGTGTGAGGCTCGCGAATTAACGCTATACACAAAGCTAAGCCACACAGGCCGTGCTTTGATCATCAACCACAAGACTTTATTTTCAACAGAAGCCTTGATCAATTGCCACTTAGGCATGCCACACAGGCAATTCACTCCATGCAACTGATGTCCATCGATATACAACCTCTGATCCCATACATCTCAGAGAAGGGTGAAGTAAGGAATAAATTCCCCTTCACCAGGAAGATGTATATTTAATAGAGATCAATCAACACAGAGAAAAATCGAATGTCAGACACACAGTCCATACAAGTCCGTTCTGGGTCTGAACGAAACCGGAGGCACCTTGTACCTCGCATATCTATCGATCTCCAAGTATGTCTGGATGATCACCAACTGATTCCCTCCTCTTGGGTGTACAGCCCAATCAAGATCATCGGTAATTATCCAAACGATGTGAAGACCTCCGGTCTTCGACCACCGTCTTCATCCTCGACACATCGTCGAATTAATTATTCGGAATGGGATAAACCTGGTCTTTCTGAATAACTCGCGTATATAATAAACAAGTGTTACACAAACACAACATACGTCTCATTCCAATTCAGAATATTCTTTTATTCAAATATTCTTATACTTTGGGAAAGGTTCCCATTAATTTTATCAAAGATAAATTCTTTAAATTTATTCTTTAATCTTCCTTTGAATATCAATTCAAACCAAATTATGGTTTATCCAAACTAGTCGGGACTAGCGAACCTTACTGAAGTAATCACTTGTTAAATTTCCCAACCACAACCTATTCATCCCATGAAGTAAAACTGGTCATACTTCATATCTAACACCACGGTGTTATCGGTAAATTCAATTACTATTTCACGTTCAAATCTAGTTAAAGATTTAACTATCGCCTGGAGCAAAACTGGTGATACTCCATTCTCGATCATTTCAATCTAATTAAAGATTCATCAAAACTCCACTTGGTTTTAATCTTCCCAAAAATCAATATTAGTGATTGTTTAACTTAGGAAATCATATCTTGTCTTTAACTGGGTTAAAGAACCAATGTCATTTAAAACATGGTTCACGATAAACCCAAAATCACATTCTATTCCATCAGCCTTTAACCATAAATTAGCAAGTGAACAATTGTCTAAGTAATAACCCCGAAGGCCGAAACCAACATCAGATCAATACCCAAGAAATCATTCAACTTAACTAATCTTCAGTTAGTTTCTAATTTTCTTAACTCCGTTGGGTCTAAGAACAGTATTATTGAAGATACCGTCAACGACAACCCCAAAATCACATTCCATTAATTATCGGGTTAAAGAATAAGTGTTATTTAAAACACCGTTCACGATAAACCCAAAAATCAATTCAAATTCAATTCCAATTAAATACCATTTAATTGGCATACTTCGTTAAATCTAAATAAAAAGATTTAATCTTTTTCTCAACTGTCTTTAAGAACAGTGTAAATGAAGACACCATTCACAACAAACCCAAATCCCATTTGATATTAAATACAAGGCTTTGAATAGAAAATATATCGGCTTATATTCAATATCAAATTCTACGACCAACAAATATCGTATTGGGAATAACGATATAAATATATCTTTCAAATTTCCATAACAATATCTGCATAATGACGAAATCCAACATCGAAATATTCCAAAGACAATTTTGATTCAAATCCATTTCCACTTTATATATTGGAAATTCTGGTTATTTTCAAAACCATTTCAAATCCACTTTATTTATTTTAAAAATAAATGGGATTATAATTCTAGTTCAAAGCTAGTTCATTTCGATAAAAATCTATTTTTATCTTTTCAAATTTGGAATTTTTCATCCCATTTCTTCACAAATCATTTCTTATGATTTTACACAAATTATTACTATTTTTAATAATTTTATCAAGGCTCGTAAAGTCGATTTCCATCAACGGCCATGAAACTGCACTTACAGCGACCCTTTCCAAATTTGATTTGGACATAATTCCAAATCCAACCGTTAGATTTCAAATCTCTAATATTCGTTAGAAAACACTTTTCGATAAAAAACCCAACGGTTCCGGTTTTAGGAGAATCCGACGGTCGGATTTCCCTTAACGTCCATTCGAAGTCAATGGTCGAAATTTGCGAACTGCCGCAGCGCGACGCGTTCTATTCAGGCCATTATATATATAATATATATTATATATATATATATTTCATCGATTTCCTTTCAAAACGTATTTTATAAATCGTTTTAAATTTGTTTTCAAAACGATTTCAACTTCATATTCAATTTCAAATCAAAATTGAATATTCCATATCATCGATATATAAATGATAGTATTTTCAAAATATTATATTTTGAAATCAATTCCTTTTCGATATTCATTATAAAAATGAATAAAATCGATATAGATATCATTCACGTCAAAATGGCGCATATCTAATCAACACGGCTTTATATTTTTCAATAACTTCGTTATTGTATTCAACAAATGAATATTTTCTTCAACACATGAATTTTCTTTTATTCAACACATGAATATATATTTTATTCAACACATGAATTTTCTTTTATTCAACACATGAATATATATTTTATTCAACAACTGAATTTTCTCAACACATGAGTATATATTTTATTCAACACATGAGTATTGTCAACACATGACTATTTTGTTTATTCAACACATGAATATAATTTATTTTCTATGAATCCCACACAATTACCATATAATGTTATTTATATGGGTTCTATACAACACATGTATATAATAGCAATGATAAATAATCAACCATCATCCAAAGTGCACCACACAACTGCATAAGCATTAAATATAAATAATTAACGCTTACACAATCTGTCAACCCATCGATTGTATACAACTATACAATCGGGATTAGTGTACATCAAATATCATCCCAATACACATGTGGGGTTTCAAATCAACAAACACAGATTTTTATTTGTGCAGTTGGGCGATGTGTAAAATTTATCGTTCTAATCAATATCAGTCAAATGGGTGTACATAAACAAATCGTCCGATTTGTTTATAAATATTTATTTTATATACATGTTAAAAATTGTATTTTTAACTATAAAATATTTTATTCATTCCACTTCACACAATCAACTTTCACAACACATCAATTAAACAAACAAGTCATCCATGGTCTGTGGACAATGGGTATCGGGTGCTGCTAAGCACCATCTGCATCCTAGTATATATTTTAACTAGAAATTAAAATAAAAGTGAGAAGTTCTCATCGAGGGTTCCACTACTCCGTGCTTTCCTTCTGAACTGTTCGGGTTTCATTTTGATCTCGGTCGATACCATCGCCATCTTTTCCCGCTGTTCACAGTAAAAATCATATTTTTATTTCAATTTCATATATTTTACAACGTTTCTTTCTATATAAAAATTATATTTTTATATTTCTACTTCTTATATAAAGATCGAATTTTTATCTCGACGCTATAAATCACATTTTTATCTCAACATATAAATAATAAAAATCATATTTTTATTTCGCTACGTATATAAAAATTATATTTTTATATTCTCTATTATATAAAAATTCTATTTTCAATCTGCTACTCATATAAAAATTGAATTTTTATTTCTCTACAACATATATAAAATCGTACTTTTATATTCTCTATCTTATAAAAATCATATTTTTATAATCTCTACTATATAAAAATCATATTTTTATTATCTCTATATTATAAAAATCATATTTTTAACCCATTAATAATTATTCTCTATATGACTATTTTATAAATATCATACATAAGCTAAAAAACATATTTTTAACTTAAAAATATATTTTCTTAGTTCTTGCTATTTTATATTTTCAAAATCAAGTTCTATTTTATATCTTCTAAACTAAGTATATTTTTCTAAACAAAATCTATGTATATTTTCTCTTCAAAATCTATGTATATTTTTCTATTCAAAATCTATGTATATATTTCCATTCAAAATCTATGTATAATTTTCTAAAATAAAAACAAGGTATAGTTTTCTATTAAAAAAAACAAGGTTAATCTCTACATTAACTACTCAAAAAGAAAATAAGTTAAATAAATGAATAAAAAGACTTACAGTGTTATAATTTTTTTTAAAGAGGAAGGGGGAAGGTCGGAGGTTGTCGATGGTAGGAGGAGGCACCGGAGCAAAGGAGGTGGCAGTTGCTAGCCGGCGGAGGGCAGGGCAAGGCCAAGGCGGCGATCTTTTATGGATTTGGGCGGGTTTAGGGTTAGGGCGCGGTTTGAATTGGAGGAGGAGGACGGGGGGGAGGGCTGACGGCGGCGGCGGGGGGGGAGGGGGAAGGGGGGAGGGAGTGAGGAAGCGGCGCCGGCGATGACGCGGCGGTGGTGCGCATGGGGCAGCGACGGGGAGCAGTTCGATCGATTCCAAATTTTTTTATAACAGGCGTTGACTGAAATGAACGAGAGGAGGTAGAGAAAGGTAAGGGAGAAACATAAGGGGTTATTTATATATATATATTTTACTTTTCTCCTAAAAGTTATTTTTTAAATTGAACTTCAAATCGGATCCAACGATTGTCACCCTTAGCTAATTACCCCCATTTCGAACATAATGGGATATGTATCATGAGCCAGTTCAGCTATTACGAGCAGTTTTCGTTCAAATTAAAATATAAATCATTATATTGAATTTTAAACGTACATTTCAATTTACCGGGGCCACATACGAACTCTAAAAATTCCCGCAAAATATTTTCTAGCTTCGTATTGATGATACGGTCCTAACAAAACTAATTTCGTCAAATTCTATGACCGTTTGAAAAATGGTCATTTTCCAGTCGATTAAATTCAACTAAAACTGGTCAAACGTGTTTAACTTCGCCACGCTCACATATTGATTCAGAAAATTATGAATTTTGGAATCTAGCAATAACTAGACATCCCGGATCCAACAAAAGTGGTTTCATCAAAAACCGAGGTCGTTTGCAAAATTTCTATTTTTAAGGGCCAGATTTCCATAGCGACTATCCTGAATTTTCAACTGGACTTAACTTTTTATCCCTGCTATGAAATTTTGATTTTTCGGATTCATTGGAAAGATATTTTCAAATAGATTCTAATATTTTTGGTTTTGCTAAAATCCGATTTATTTTGAATCCTATGCGTTCATTTGAAATTTGAAATCGAATTTTCAAACTACCGCGCCATTTTCAATTCCTTTTAAAATTAAAAATAAATATTTATATTCCAACGACGATCCATTTAAATATATACGTTCTAATTCTATTCAAAATAAATTTCTCGTCGTTATTATTTAAAATAATTCATTTTAAATATTCAAAAATCATCAAAATTGCCAAAATTGGCTCGGATTTCCGTGTTATTACAATACCCCCATTCCGAACACAATGGGATATGTTTCATATGCCAATTCAGTTGTTTCAGTCATTTATTCTTCAAATTAAAATATAAAACATTCAAATATGGATTTGAACGTATATTTTAATTTGTCGGGACCACATACTGACTCTAAAAATTCCAGAAAAATTATTTCTAGCTATGTTTTGACGATACGGTCCTAACAAAACTAATTTCATCAAATTCTGAGATCGTTTGAAAAATGGCCATTTTCCAGTCGATTAAAATCAACTAAAACTGGTCAAACGCGTTTTTCTTTGCCACGCTCACATATTGATTCAGAAAATTATGAATTTTGGAATCTAGCAATAATTTAACACCCCGGATCCAACAAAAGTGGTTTCGTCGAAAACAGAGGTCGTTTGAAAAATTGCTATTTTTAAGGGCTATATTTCCATAGCGACTATTCTGAATTTTCAACTGGACATAACTTTTTATTCCCACTATGAAATTTCAATTTTTCGGATTCGTTGGAAAGATATTTTCAAATAGATTCTAATATTTTTGCTTTCGCTAAAATCCGGTTTATTTTGAATTCTGTACATTCATTTGAAATTTGAAATCGAATTTTCGAACTACCGCGCCTATTTCAATTCCTTTTATAATTAAAATAAAATATTTATATTCTAACATCGATTCAAATAAATATACTCGTTCTAAGTCTATTCAAAATAAATTTCTCATCGTTATTATTTAAAATAATTCATTTTAAATATTCAAAATTCACTAAAATTGCCAAAATAAAAATTTTAAATTGGGTCGGATTTCCGGGTTATTACGGATATACACAAAGCTACGCTTCAATAAGCCATGCTTTGATCATCATTAGCTCATTCCATAACTTGAGTATGCCACATTGTCAATTTACAACATGTCACTGATTTCTATCAATACATAACTGTAACAACCCGAAAATCTGGGCCAGTTTAAAATTTTTATTTTGGCAATTTTAGCGAATTTTGAACATTTAAAATAGATTATTTTAAATAATATCGACGAGAAAAATGTTTTGAATTGAATTCAACGTATATATTATATACGTCGTCGTTAGAATATAAATATTAATTTATATTTATAAAAGGAATTGAAAATGGCGCGGTAGTTCGATAATTCAATTTCAAACTTCAAATGAATGTACCGGGTGCAAAACAAACCGGATTTTAGTGAAACCAAAAATAATGGAATCTAATAGTGACTATCTTTTCAATGAATCCGAAAAATCAAAATTTCATCGCGGGAATCAAAATATATGTCCAGTTGAAAATTCTGAATAGTCGCTCTGGAATTCAGGCCCTTAAAAATGGAAATTTTGCAAACGACCTCGAATTTCGACGAAACCACTTTTGTTGGGTCCGTGATGTAAAGTTATTGCTAGATTCCAAATTTCATAATTTTTTGAATCAATATGTGAGCGTGGCAAAGGAAAACGCGTTTGACCATTTCAGTTGAATTTAATCGACCTGAAAATGACCATTTTTCAAACGGTCTCAGAATTCGACGAAATCAGTTTTGTTGGGACCGTATCGTCCCCACATAGCCAGATTTATTTTTCTGAAATTTTTCGAATCAGTTTGTGGCCCTGGCAAATTAAAATGTACGTTCAAAATTGAAAATTAAATGTTTTATACTTTAATTTGAAGAATAACTGATCGTAACAGCAGAATTGGGTTACGAAACATATTCCATTGTGTCTGGGATGGGGGTAATTAGCTAGGGGAGACACTCGTTGGGTTTAAATTGGAGTTCGAACACGTATTTTCATAATAAAACGGTTAAGTGAATAAAATATTAATATATTTATATATAACTACCTAAAACCTGAAACCCTATTGGCCACAATTCAAGCCGCCGTTAAATCAGAACGAACGATAATAATCGCTCAAACCTTTTCTCCCTCCGATCTGAACCTCCACTCAATGGATTTTGAAAATTCCAAATCCAGATGGAAGGGCATCTCGAGCTCTTCGTCTTCAACGGTGGAGATCAGTTTTCATCGCCCAAATTTCTCGATTCGTGGGTTCAAACAGGCCGTCCTTGGAGCAGTTTTTGCTGGCGGCGGAGCGTGCGAGTGGGGCCCCCTGGCCAACGGAGGGAGCTCTAGTCTTGGCGCATCTCGTAGGGTCCTTGGATCCAACTCCGGTGCCTCGGGTTTCGAGCGAATGGAAGCCCTAAGTGCTGAGGTTATTCGAAGCACGTGTGAAGCTGGAGCAAACGAATGGAGAAGATGAAAGGGGTAATCCCCTTAATTATTTAGTTAATTATGCTTAGTGAATTTTATTTTTCAGCCTTTAAAATTATCATAGAAAAACATCGAAGTAAAAATATGATTTTTATATATTGAACATCGAAGTAAAAATATGATTTTTATATATTGAACATCGAAGTAAAAATATGATTTTTATATATTGAACATCGAAGTAAAAATATGATTTTTATATATTGAATAACGAAGTAAAAATGTGATTTTTACATATGTAGTGGCTACGGGCAAAGAAAGTGATATCGACGAGAACAGTGAAGATTTCCTGCACTAGAAGTGCCGTGGAGTTAGGATAGCTATTGGTGAGAACTTCTCACCTTTCAATTCTTTTTCTAGTTATATATATATATATATACTAGGATGCAGACGGTGTTTAGTAGCACCCGACACCCGTCATCCACAGACCATGGATGGCTTGTTTGTTAAATTGTTTGGTTGTGTGGTTAGTTAGAATATTTTGTTTGAATTGAATTGTTTGGTGAAATGAAATTGATTTGATTGATGTGTGAATGGCATGGGCCTTCACTAGACCGGGGATAAGGCTAGGCCTTGTCCCGTTTCTAGTATCGTGCCGTTATGCCGCCGAAATTTTCTAAAAAAAGTTAGGAAAAATAAAATATCATTTTATCTAAAGAATGAACTGAATAGAAATTCATATGTTAAAATAAAATGTTTTATCGTTAAAAATATAATTTTTAACGTGAAGTGAATAAAATAAAATATTCATTTACAAACTGGACGGTTTGTTTATGTACACCTATTTGAAGGACATTGATTGGGACGATAAATTTTACACATCGCCCAACTGCACAAATAAAATCTGTGTTTGATTGTTTGAAACCCCACATGGGTGTTGGGATGAAATATGAAGTTCACTCATCCTGATTGATTAAATATGTCGATCGATTGATTGACAGGCTGTTATAAGCGTTAGATATCTATATTTGATGCTTATACAGTGTAGTGAACTTTGGGTGATGGTTGATTATTTTTCAATGCTATTATATACATGTGTTGTATGAAAATCCATATAATTAATTTTATATGGTGATTGATTGGGCCTCATTCCAATTTAGAGAATAAAGAATATTATAAAGTAAAGGTTCATGTGTTGACTGTACTCATCCGTTGAGATTAGTCATGTGTTGAACGAAATAATTTAACAAAAATAGTCACACGTGGACAGTACTTATCCGTTGAGATTAGTCGTGTGTTGACAAAAATAAATATTCATTTGTGGAATAGAATAAAGGAATATATGAAGCCGTGTTGATTAGATTGACGCCATTTTGACGTGAACGATATTTATATCGATTTTATTCATTTTAAAATGAATATTGAAAAGTAATTTTGAAATCGAATATTTTGAAATGAATTGAATATAAAACGATTTCGAAATGAATTGAATATAAAACGATTTCGAAATGAATTGAATATAAAACGATTTCGAAATGAATTGAATATAAAACGATTTCGAAATAAATTGAATATAAAACGATTTCGAAGTGAATTGAATATAGAACGAATTCGAAATGAATTGAAAATGAATTGAAAATGAATTCAAAATGAATTGAAATTTGAATTGAATAGCAATGAATTTTAAAACGAATTTATAAGAAAAAAATTTGATTTTGATTTGAATTGAGATGGAAGTTAAATTGTTTTTGAAACGAATTCAAAACTATTTATAAAATTCGTTTTAAATAGTAATCGACGAAATATATATTATATATATATAATATAATGGCCTGAATAGAACGCGCCGCATCGCGGCAGTTCGCGAATCTCGACCATTGATTTCAAACGGACATTACGGGAGATCCGACCGTCGGATTCTCCTGAAACTGGAACCGTTGGGTTCGTATCGAAAAGAGCTTTCTAACGAATATTAGAAATTAGAATTCTAACGGTTGGATTTGGAATTATGTCCAAATCAAATTTGAAAAAGGTCGCTGTATGTGCAGTTCGATGACCGTTGATGGAAATCGACTGTACGGGCCTTGATAAAATTATTTAAAATAGTAATAATTTGTGTAAAATCATAAGAAATGATTTAGAAAGAATTGGGATGAAAAACTCCATATTTGAAAAGATAAAAATAGATTTTTATCGAAATGAACTAGTTTTGAACTAGAATTAAAATTCTATTTATTTTTAAATAAATAAATTGGATTTAAAAAGGGTTTTAAAAATAACCAGAATTTCCAATGATTGCATTGGAGTGGATTTGAATCGAAATTGTCTTCAGAATATTTCGATGTTGGAATTCGTGATTATACAGATGTTGTTATGGTAATTTGAAAGATATATATTTATATCGTTATTTCCAATACGACATTTGTTAATCGTAGAATTTGATATTGAATATAAGCCGATATATTTTCTATTCAGAACCTTGTATTGAATATCAAATGTGATTTGGGTTTGTCATGAATGGTGTCTTCACTAACACTGTTCTTGAACCCAGTTGGGAAAAGATTAAATCTTTTTATTTAGATTTAATGAAGTGTACCAATTAAATAATATTTAATTGGAATTGAATTGATATTGACTTTTGGGTTTATCGTGGACAGTGTTTTAAATAACACTCGTTCTTTAACCCGAGAATTAATGGAATGTGATTTTGGGTCTATCGTGAACCGTGTTTTAAATGACACTGATTCTTTAACCCAGTTAATGATTAAAACTAAGTGGAGTTTTAATGAATCTTTAATTAGACTGAAATGATCGAGAATGGAGTATCACCAGTTTTGCTCCAGGCGATAGTTAAATCTTTAATTAGATTTAAACGTGAAATGGTAATTAAATTTACCGATAACACCGTGGTGTTAGATATGAAGTAAGACCCGTTTTACTTCATGGGATG
This sequence comes from Allium sativum, assembly GCA_030737875.1. NCBI lineage: Eukaryota > Viridiplantae > Streptophyta > Magnoliopsida > Asparagales > Amaryllidaceae > Allium > Allium sativum. The sequence goes on along the minus strand of CM060919.1, from coordinate 557,052,742 downwards.
AATAGGTTGGGATTGGGAAATTAAAACAAATGATTACTTCGGTAAGGTTCGCTAATCCCGACTAGTTTGAATTGATATTCAAAAATAGATTAAAGGATAAATTTTAATGATTTATCTTTGATAAAATTAATGGGAACCTTTCCCTATGAATGTGAAATTTAGAAACTAACTGTCGGTTAGCTAAGAAGAATGGTTTTCTGGATATTGATCTGATGTTGGTTTCGGCCTTCGGGGTTAATATTTGGGGAATTATTCTCTTGATTAATTTACGGTTAGTGACTGATGAATTGGAATGAGGCGTATGTTGTGTTTGTGTAACACTTATTTAAAATATACGTGAGTTATTCGGAAAGACCGGGTTTATCCCATTCTGAATAACTGATACGACGATAAGTCGAAGATGAAGACGATGGTCGAAGACCGGAGGTCTTCACGTCGTTTGGGGGATTACCGATGATCTTGATTGGGCTGTACACCCAAGAAGATGGAAACAGTTGGTGATCGTCCAGACGTACTTGGAGATCGATGGATATGCGGGGTACTAGGTGCCTCCGGTTTCGTTCAGACCCAGAACGGACTTGTAAATGGACTGTGTGTCTGACATTTGATTTCATTCTGTGTGACTGTCGGTTGCATAGAGTGGTTTGCCTGTGTGGCATGCTAAGATGCAAATGATCAAGGCTTCTGTTGAAAAGCAAAGTCTTGTGGTTGATGATCAAAGCACAGCCTGTGTGGCACAACTTTGTGTAACGTGAATTTGCGAGCCTCACACCTCGGTTGTGAACCAAAAACGGGAGAAGGACCTCAGGGAGGGCATGCGTTTCTTTCTAGCTAGGGTGGTGTCAGTGACCTACCAGCCCTGACATTTATATACTTTTCACCTGTGTGGTTGTTGCTGTTGCGAGGCGCCTCGGTTTGATCGGACGATCCGGGTCCGATGGAGTCATTCGTTGGCTCATTTACGCCCCAAAGGGCGGGGAAACGTAGTGTTCAAGAATTTTAATCCACATCGGTGGACCGGCCCTGACGATCCAAGGGTCGATGCGCTCTGACCCTGAGGCTCGGGCTAGAGAGTCTCGAAGACGGTGAGGACGATCCCTGGCCTCGGTTCATAGGTGGAAATCCAATTTCCAAATACGTGACTTTGCGGTTTTATTTGTAAACCTATATATGGTGACATAGTGGCATGGGACGCTCATGTCACATATGATTGATACTTATGATTTGAAGTTGTTTTATACACTATGCACTTATAATAGTATCAAATGATTTGTTTTAAACGTATCAAGCATTCTTGGCTATTATAAGGTAAAAACCCTATCCTCCGGCTTGCGTTGCATTGTGTGATAGGACCTGGGTCTTATAACAGCTTCATTTTTCTTTATTTAGCATTGCGCTGTTTGTTTTATGCACTGATATTCTTGGGAGGAAACCCGTTCCGTGTTATACGGCGTGGTCCCTTGATTTACCTAACTTTAAAAATAATGATTACTGTTTTTTTTAGTTCTCACACCAGTCACATGACTGACCTAGAGTTTATTGTTTTAACCTAAACTCTAGGTGCCCTTATTTTGACACGGGCAGCTAGTAGTTTTGGTTTTGCAGATTTATATTCACAGGATCCTGGTTTACAGCTGGAATGATATCCGGAAAGCTTGGTATCCGTATATCTCTTTCTAGTTGTGCATTGTATTATTTTCCGCTACTATGTATTTAATGTAATTTAAATCTCTGATATTTCTGTGTAATATTTATTCATACTCTGTATATTCTTGTAATCTGATGCATTATTGTAATATACAATGAAATGTTCTTTTGTATGCGTTCTGTTTTGTCCTGTTCTCAAAACGATCAGGCGTTTCGAACGGTCTAGATTGGTATAGCGACTGGTTCGGATCGAGCGAAATTCCTTGTCGTCACAGTTGGTATCAGAGCTTTGGTTTACAGAGCTAGAGAACAAGACACATTAGAACCATACGAAAGAATTCATCAGATATTGGATTAGTAATATTCAATGAGAATGACTCGTTAGAGATAGGATCAGTAGTATCCTAGGACGAGTGTGAGGAGTATACTTTAAAATGAAAACAATTTTAGTTTTAAAAATTTAAATCGTTGTATACGTATTTGAATATTTATTTTGTATTGTTTGGGACAGTCCAGTATATAAAAATTTTACATATACGCCTTGCAAACGTGTATTTGAAGTTTTAATATACTGGATAGATATAGAGTTACACTCTAATCGCCCGGGGGTGATTCTGATGATTGATATATCATCATCAGAATTTATATTCGAGTGACGAACGTGTAATATCTATATATTTACTATTGACTGGTGTGAGAACCAAAATTAGATAGGGCTTATTGTTGTGATTTGGCATCAAAAATTTGATTTTTTACTATGTATCAAAGTTATGAATTTCAAAAGCTAATCAACTAATTGATTGATGTTTGTATTGTTTGTTTATTTGTTTGATAATTTTGAACCATTTAGCCTAATTGAACCAAATATTGAATTGTATTGAAAATTGGTCGCATTTGCTTGCATATACATATACTTACATTGAACAGGTCATAGCAAGGAGGCTAGAGCAGAGAATAAAATTTGTTTGCCCGACAAATAGGTACATGTTTACTATAATTTACTGTTTTGTTTGGGTGATGATGATTTTATGAGCCTATTGGCTAGCTGCTTGGCTATTTCTTTTTGAGATCAGAAGGCCTGTATGGCAATTTCGGGATTTTCCCGTGGCTCTCGGTGCAGGGGAGGTTATGGCGAAATTTTTCGAAAATTTAGGGTGTTAGCCAAATTTTTGAAAATTTGAAAATTCTCAGAAACTGAAAAGTTGGAGAATGGAAGCCAGATCGAACGTAGAGTGGATTGATCAAACCACTTTCGACTTTCTTCCTTTTCGGGGACGAAAAGTTTTAAGTGGGGTAGATTGTAACAACCCGAAAATCTGGGCCAGTTTAAAATTTTTATTTTGGCAATTTTAGCGAATTTTGAACATTTAAAATAGATTATTTTAAATAATATCGACGAGAAAAATGTTTTGAATTGAATTCAACGTATATATTATATACGTCGTCGTTAGAATATAAATATTAATTTATATTTATAAAAGGAATTGAAAATGGCGTGGTAGTTCGATAATTCGATTTCAAACTTCAAATGAATGTACCGGGTGCAAAACAAACCGGATTTTAGTGAAACAAAAAATAATGGAATCAAATAGTGACTATCTTTTCAACGAATCCGAAAAATCAAAATTTCATAGTGGGAATCAAAATATATGTCCAGTTGAAAATTCTGAATAGTCGCTATGGAATTCAGGCCCTTAAAAATGGAAATTTTGCAAACGACCTCGGATTTCGACGAAACCACTTTTGTTGGGTCCGTGATGTAAAGTTATTGCTAGATTCCAAATTTCATAATTTTTCGAATCAATATGTGAGCGTGGCAAAGGAAAACGCGTTTGACCATTTCAGTTGAATTTAATCGACCTGAAAATGACCATTTTTCAAATGGTCTCAGAATTCGACGAAATCAGTTTTGTTGGGACCGTATTGTCCCCACATAGCCAGATTTATTTTTCTGAAATTTTTTAAATCAGTTTGTGGCCCTGGAAAATTAAAATGTACGTTCAAAATTGAAAATTAAATGTTTTATACTTTAATTTGAAGAATAACTGATCGTAACAGCCGAATTTGGTTACGAAACATATTCCATTGTGTCCGGGATGGGGGTAATTAGCTAGGGGAGACACTCGTTGGGTTTAAATTGGAGTTCAAACACGAATTTTCATAATAAAACGGTTAAGTGAATAAAATATTAATATATTTATATATAACTACCTAAAACCTGAAACCCTATTGGCCACAATTCAAGCCGCCGTTAAATCAGAACGAACGATAATAATCGCTCAAACCTTTTCTCCCTCCGATCTGAACCTCCACTCAATGGATTTTGAAAATTCCAAATCCAGATGGAAGGGCATCTCGAGCTCTTCGTCTTCAACGGTGGAGATCAGTTTTCATCGCCCAAATTTCTCGATTTGTGGGTTCAAACAGGCCGTCCTTGGAGCAGTTTTTGCTGGCGGCGGAGCGAGCGAGTGGGGCCCCCTGGCCAATGGAGGGAGCTCTGGTCTTGGTGCATCTCGTGGGGTCCTTGGATCCAACTCCGGTGCCTCGGGTTTCGAGCGAATGGAAGCCCTAAGTGCTGAGGTTATTCGAAGCACGTGTGAAGCTGGAGCAAACGAACGGAGAAGATGAAAGGGGTAATCCCCTTAATTATTTAGTTAATTATGCTTAGTGAATTTTATTTTTCTGCCTTTAAAATTATCATAGAAAAACATCGAAGTAAAAATATGATTTTTATATATTGAACATCGAAGTAAAAATATGATTTTTATATATTGAACATCGAAGTAAAAATATGATTTTTATATATTGAACATCGAAGTAAAAATATGATTTTTATATATTGAACATCGTAGTAAAAATATGATTTTTATATATTGAACATCGAAGTAAAAATATGATTTTTATATATTGAATAACGAAGTAAAAATGTGATTTTTACATATGTAGTGGCTACGGGCAAAGAAAGTGATATCGACGAGAACAGTGAAGATTTCCTGCATTAGAAGTGCCGTGGAGTTAGGATAGCTATTGGTGAGAACTTCTCACCTTTCAATTCTTTTTCTAGTTATATATATACTAGGATGCAGACGGTGTTTAGTAGCACCCGACACCCGTCATCCACAGACCATGGATGGCTTGTTTGTTAAATTGTTTGGTTGTGTGGTTAGTTAGAATATTTTGTTTGAATTGAATTGTTTGGTGAAATGAAATTGATTTGATTGATGTGTGAATTGCATGGGCCTTCACTAGACCGGGGATAAGGCTAGGCCTTGTCCCGTTTCTAGTATCGTGCCGTTATGCCGCCGAAATTTTCTAAAAAAGTTAGGAAAAATAAAATATCATTTTATCTAAAGAATGAACTGAATAGAAATTCATATGTTAAAATAAAATGTTTTATCGTTAAAAAAATAATTTTAACGTGAAGTGAATAAAATAAAATATTCATTTACAAACCGGACGGTTTGTTTATGTACACCTATTTGAAGGACATTGATTGGGACGATAAATTTTACACATCGCCCAACTGCACAAATAAAATCTGTGTTTGATTGTTTGAAACCCCACACGGGTGTTGGGATGAAATATGAAGTTCACTCATCCTGATTGATTAAATATGTCGATCGATTGATTGACAGGCTGTTATAAGCGTTAGATATCTATATTTGATGCTTATACAGTGTAGTGCACTTTGGGTGATGGTTGATTATTTTTCAATGCTATTATATACATGTGTTGTATGAAAATCCATATAATTAATTTTATATGGTGATTGATTGGGCCTCATTCCAATTTAGAGAATAAAGAATATTATAAAGTAAAGGTTCATGTGTTGACTGTACTCATCCGTTGAGATTAGTCATGTGTTGAACGAAATAATTTAACAAAAATAGTCACACGTGGACAGTACTCATCCGTTGAGATTAGTCATGTGTTGACAAAAATAAATATTCATTTGTGGAATAGAATAAAGGAATATATGAAGCCGTGTTGATTAGATTGACGCCATTTTGGCGTGAACGATATTTATATCGATTTTATTCATTTTAAAATGAATATTGAAAAGTAATTTTGAAATCGAATATTTTGAAATGAATTGAATATAAAACGATTTCGAAATGAATTGAATATAAAACGATTTCGAAATGAATTGAATATAAAACGATTTCGAAATGAATTGAATATAAAACGATTTCGAAATAAATTGAATATAAAACGATTTCGAAGTGAATTGAATATAGAACGAATTCGAAATGAATTGAAAACGAATTCAAAATGAATTCAAAATGAATTGAAATTTGAATTGAATAGCAATGAATTTTAAAACGAATTTATAAGAAAAAAATTCGATTTTGATTTGAATTGAGATGGAAGTTAAATTGTTTTTGAAACGAATTCAAAACTATTTATAAAATTCGTTTTAAATAGTAATCGACGAAATATATATTATATATATAATATAATGTCCTGAATAGAACGCGCCGCGCCGCGGCAGTTCGCGAATTTCGACCATTGATTTCAAACGGACATTACGGGAGATCCGACCGTCGGATTCTCCTGAAATGGGAACCGTTGGGTTCGTATCGAAAAGAGCTTTCTAACGAATATTAGAAATTAGAATTCTAACGGTTGGATTTGGAATTATGTCCAAATCTAATTTGAAAAAGGTCGTTGTAAGTGCAGTTCGATGACCGTTGATGGAAATCGACTGTACGGGCCTTGATAAAATTATTAAAAATAGTAATAATTTGTGTAAAATCATAAGAAATGATTTAGAAAGAATTGGGATGAAAAACTCCATATTTGAAAAGATAAAAATAGATTTTTATCGAAATGAACTAGTTTTGAACTAGAATTAAAATTCTATTTATTTTTAAATAAATAAATTGGATTTAAAAAGGGTTTTAAAAATAACCAGAATTTCCAATGATTGCATTGGAGTGGATTTGAATCGAAATTGTCTTCGGAATATTTCGATGTTGGAATTCGTGATTATACAGATGTTGTTATGGTAATTTGAAAGATATATATTTATATCGTTATTTCCAATACGACATTTGTTAATCGTAGAATTTGATATTGAATATAAGTCGATATATTTTCTATTCAGAACCTTGTATTGAATATCAAATGTGATTTGGGTTTGTCGTGAATGGTGTCTTCACTAACACTGTTCTTGAACCCAGTTGGGAAAAGATTAAATCTTTTTATTTAGATTTAATGAAGTGTACCAATTAAATAATATTTAATTGGAATTGAATTGATATTGACTTTTGGGTTTATCGTGGACAGTGTTTTAAATAACACTCGTTCTTTAACCCGAGAATTAATGGAATGTGATTTTGGGTCTATCATGAACCATGTTTTAAATGACACTGATTCTTTAACCCAGTTAACGATTAAAACTAAGTGGAGTTTTAATGAATCTTTAATTAGACTGAAATGATCGAGAATGGAGTATCACCAGTTTTGCTCCAGGCGATAGTTAAATCTTTAATTAGATTTAAACGTGAAATGGTAATTAAATTTACCGATAACACCGTGGTGTTAGATATGAAGTAAGACCCGTTTTACTTCATGGGATGAATAGGTTGGGATTGGGAAATTAAAACAAATGATTACTTCGGTAAGGTTCGCTAATCCCGACTAGTTTGAATTGATATTCAAAAATAGATTAAAGGATAAATTTTAATGATTTATCTTTGATAAAATTAATGGGAACCTTTCCCTATGAATGTGAAATTTAGAAACTAACTGTCGGTTAGCTAAGCAGAATGGTTTTCTGGATATTGATCTGATGTTGGTTTCGGCCTTCGGGGTTAATATTTGGGGAATTATTCTCTTGATTAATTTATGGTTAGTGACTGATGAATTGGAATGAGGCGTATGTTGTGTTTGTGTAACACTTATTTAAAATATACGTGAGTTATTCGGAAAGACCGGGTTTATCCCATTCTGAATAACTGATACGACGATAAGTCGAAGATGAAGACGATGGTCGAAGACCGGAGGTCTTCACGTCGTTTGGGGGATTACCGATGATCTTGATTGGGCTGTACACCCAAGAAGATGGAAACAGTTGGTGATCGTCCAGACGTACTTGGAGATCGATGGATATGCGGGGTACTAGGTGCCTCCGGTTTCGTTCAGACCCAGAACGGACTTGTAAATGGACTGTGTGTCTGATATTGGATTTCATTCTGTGTGACTGTCGGTTGCATAGAGTGGTTTGCCTGTGTGGCATGCTAAGATGCAAATGATCAAGGCTTCTGTTGAAAAGCAAAGTCTTGTGGTTGATGATCAAAGCACAACCTGTGTGGCACAGCTTTGTGTAACGTGAATTTGCGAGCCTCACACCTCGGTTGTGAACCAAAAACGGGAGAAGGACCTCAGGGAGGGCATGCGTTTCTTTCTAGCTAGGGTGGTGTCAGTGACCTACCAGCCCTGACATTTATATACTTTTCACCTGTGTGGTTGTTGCTGTTGTGAGGCGCCTTGGTTTGATCGGACGATCCGGGTCCGATGGAGTCATTCGTTGGCTCATTTACGCCCCAAAGGGCGGGGAAACGTAGTGTTCAGGAATTTTAATCCACATCGGTGGACCGGCCCTGACGATCCAAGGGTCGATGCGCTCTGACCCTGAGGCTCGGGCTAGAGAGTCTCGAAGACGGTAAGGACGATCCCTGGCCTCGGTTCATAGGTGGAAATCCAATTTCCAAATACGTGACTTTGCGGTTTTATTTGTAAACCTATATATGGTGACATAGTGGCATGGGACGCTCATGTCACATATGATTGATACTTATGATTTGAAGTTGTTTTATACACTATGCACTTATAATAGTATCAAATGATTTGTTTTAAACGTATCAAGCATTCTTGGCTATTATAAGGTAAAAACCCTATCCTCCGGCTTGCGTTGCATTGTGTGATAGGACCTGGGTCTTATAACAGCTTCATTTTTCTTTATTTAGCATTGCGCTGTTTGTTTTATGCACTGGTATTCTTGGGAGGAAACCCGTTCTGTGTTATACGGCGTGGTCCCTTGATTTACCTAACTTTAAAAATAATGATTACTGTTTTTTTTTAGTTCTCACACCAGTCACATGACTGACCTGGAGTTTATTGTTTTAACCTAAACTCTGGGTGCCCTTATTTTGACACGGGCAGCTAGTAGTTTTGGTTTTGCAGATTTATATTCACAGGATCCTGGTTTACAGCTGGAATGATATCCGGAAAGCTTGGTATCCGTATATCTCTTTCTAGTTGTGCATTGTATTATTTTCCGCTGCTATGTATTTAATGTAATTTAAATCTCTGATATTTCTGTGTAATATTTATTCATACTCTGTATATTCTTGTAATCTGATGCATTGTTGTAATATACAATGAAATGTTCTTTTGTATGCGTTCTGTTTTGTCCTGTTCTCAAAACGATCAGGCATTTCGAACGGTCTAGATCGGTTTAGCGACTGGTTCGGATCGAGCGAAATTCCTTGTCGTCATAATAACCTCTTAACACGTAAAACTTAGAGACGGAAATAAATAATTGCCACAGTCCGATATATATACCAACAGAAATCAGTGTTATGCAGTCAATTACAATGTCAAACTAACAATCCATACAAGTCCGTTTTGAGTCTGAATAGAACAAAATCCGAGAATCCTCAAATACATCCAGACCTCATGCCACTTATAACCTCGTATCGGGTGTACGACCCGATTTGAGACATCAGCAATCAATCCAAATATGTCCAAAGATTCCCGGTCTTCATTTGCCATTTCCAATTCTTCAATTTCCTTCATAGCGTTGTATTATTACGTGGAATGGTTTTCGGACTTACATCTGATTCCCGTCTTTCCAAATAACTAACGCATTCTATAGAATATAAAATTTCGAATTAAGTTCTTTCCATCATATATATGCATAACTTAATTCATTTTGAATTTAGAATGATCGTCAAAAATCATTTATAAATCAAGGTTCAAGATTTACATTATTTCCTTAATTCGAACTCGTTGAGTTTATTCAATCAAGGATTGGTTATATTCGAATCAAAGGTTGCAGGACTGGAACAATTCCCAATTTAATTAAATAAAATATTTGAAATAATAAATTTATTATAAACTAATTTATATATATTTATAAAATCTTAAAATAAAAATGATTAAAACAATTACCTACTATATATTAAAGTTTGAAGAAATAAATAGAACGATTTATACATATCCTTTAAATCAAATAAATCATATTAAAATATTTGAAATTAACATACCATGTTTTATATAGTTGAAAACCTATATAAATATACAAATACTTTAAACTGGAATTGTTTCCTTTCCATGCCGATGACTTGAATTTATATTCATATTCGAAAAGTATAACTGGTTTTGATAATCTTGAGTTCATCCAATCGATCTCAAAGACGTTCAACTTATTTACTTTCGTTCACTTAGTTCCATATTAACTTCCATAATTAACCTAAACCTTATTCGGGTAAACAATATTATCATCATAGCATTCAAGTTAAATCTAAACGATTTATATTAATATATAGTAGGTTAGAAATTGAAACTTCTTATATCCAATATATGTTTCAATATTAAACTGATACTATAAGCGAAATTACGATATTTCCACCATTTAATTCCTCAAATAGTATTGGTCATTATCTATAGAACTTATATTAAATATCTAAAGATTACTTCTGTAACAACCCGTAAAATCTGAACCAAATTAAAAATTTTAAATTGGCTATTTTAGTGGATTTTAAATATTTTAAATAAATATTTTAAATAATAACGATGAAAAAAATAAGTTTGAATCGACGTTTGAAAATAAATATGATTAATTCTAATTATAAACAAGGCCTGAAATGGCGCCGTAGTTTCAAATTTTGAATTCAAACTTTGGTTGACTATATCGGGTGCAAAACAAAACGGATTTTAGTGAAACCAAAAATATTTAAATCTGATAGTGAATATCTTTCTAATGAAACTGAAAAATCGAAGTTTCATAGCGGGAAGCAAAAGTTATGGCCAAATGAATTTTCAGAAAGGTCGGTATAGAATTTATATAGCCCGTGAAAATGGCCATTTTGCAAACGACCTCAGCATTCGACGAAACCACTTTTGTTGGATCCGGGATGTTAAATTATTGCTAGGTTTCAAATTTCATAATTTTTGAAGCTAGTATGTGAGTGTGGCAAAGGAAAATATGTTTGGTCGATTTTTATTAAATTGGATCGACCAGAAAATGGCCATTTTTCAAACGATCTCAGAATTCGATGAAACTATGTTTGTTGGGACCGTATCATCATAACATAGCTAGGTTTATTTTTCGGGAATTTTTAGAATCAGTATGTGGCCCCGGCAAATTGAAATGTACGTTCAAATAAAATATTGAATGTTTTATATTTTAATTTGAAGAAAAACTGACTGAAACAGTCGAATGGGCCTACGAAACATATCCCATTGTGTTCGGAATGGGGGTATTTAGCTAGGGACGACAGTCTTTGGGTCTGGATTGGGGTTCGTGTGTGAAAGAGGGTATTTTCGAAATTTAAAAATATATAAATAAATGGAAAAATTCTATTGGCTCATTCATTTTCTCTCTCATCGATAATCAGTATCGCGCATGGCGGAAATCTGCTGAGCCCTTCCCTCCTCGATTCCTCTCAATCCACTCAAAATTAGGCCTCCATTCTGTTGGGGATTTTGTAGAGCTCGTCAAGATCTTCAAATCCATGGCAGGTTTGGATTTTTTCGTCGCCTGAATCACTCGGATCGACGTCGGGAAGTTTCCCACTTCTAACCGCCGCCGTGGCCACGTCTGACCACCGAGCTGGGCCCACCGCCGCGTGCACGTGCGCCTCTCTCCCCTCTTCCTCGCTGCGAAGGCCGATCGTCGATCCGCTTCACCGTTTGATCAAAAAGTTCAAACCTAGTTTTGAAGAATTCTGTGAGGTAACGGCTGATAATTATTTAAACTATTCTATAGCACTTTAAAGCGCTACGGTTTTTGATTTCACTGTAAAAATCATATCTTTCTCGTTTATTGACGAAATTCAGTGAAACAAGAGACAGTGGACTCGTGTGGACGCCTTCTACATTCTGGAAGAGACCGCATATTTTTCTGAGCCTCCTGCTATTTTTGGCGGAGTGGAACCCAATGTGAGATTTCTAAATTATAAACGATATGGAAAACGACGATGTATAAATTATATAGTCGGTGTATGAGTTATATAAGCGTTGTACACCTCAAGTATAAGCATTGTATAAGTTGTACGTTCGATGTATAAGTTATATATGCATTGTAAAAATTATATATGTGTTGAAATAGAAGTGAAATATACTTACATAAATATATATATATGCCCCTCGTCCACAAACCATGGACGACATTTATTGGTTGTGATTGGTGTGAAAATTGGTTGATAGCGAATGGTTGATTTGAATTGTTTGTGGTTGAAATTGATCGATTGTGGTTGAAAAATACCCGTTTGTGGTTGAGAATTATTTGGTTGAAACCACATAGGATTAGTTTGTGGAAAAGAAAATAAACATGCTGCCTGCGTGCGAACTAGATGCATGAAATCCCCATTGTCCAAAGCTGTGAGGCTTTAAGGTAGAGCGAGGAGCCGTAATAGGTACGGTCCCGGTTTTAACTACCCTGTCGTTATGCTACCAAAATTTTCAATAATATTCATTTGTTAGAATTATTTTCATGTGTTGAAACTATATTTGTGTGTTGAATAGAAATTCATGTGTTGAATATAAATTCATGTGTTGAACGACATTCATGTTTTGAAATAAATTGTTTTATAATAAAACTCATATTTTTTATCATCTATATGAACTATATAAATTAGTCGTGTTTTGAAATAAATTGTTTTATAATAAAAATCATATTTTTTATCATCTATATGAAATATATAAAATAGTCGTGTTTTGAAATAAATTGTTTTATAATAAAAATCATATTTTTATCATCTATATGAACTATATAAAATAGTCGTGTTTTGAAATAAATTGTTTTACATTAAAAATCACATTTTTATTATATACATGAATTGTTAAAAATAGTGAAGTGTTGAAATAAATGTCTGTTGGAAAAAAATATCATTTTTATCCAATGTATGAAAAGAGTATGGTTTTGAAATCGAAGAATAGATTTTATATATATATAATTAAAATAAATCGAATAACGAAGCTGCAGTTCGTGTTTTGAAATCGTGATTTCAAACGATTAGTGCGGGAGATCCGACCATCGGATTTTCCCGAAACTGAAACCGTTGGGTTCGCTTTGGAAATAGCTTTCCAACGACACCAACTTTGTAAAGATCCAACGGTTGGATTGTCTGGAATGTTTAATTCAAATCTGAGGAAAAACAGCGCCAGAATCGATTATATTTATATATATATAATTAAATTAAATCGAATAACGGTGCTGCAGTTCATATTTTGAAATCGAAACTTCAAACGATTGTACCGGGAGATCCGACCATCGGATTTTCCCAAAACTGGAACCATTGGATTCGTTTTGAAAAGATCTTTCTAATGATATAAAATTTGTGAAGATCCAACGGTTAGATTTTCAGATATGTGTAAATCAAATCTGAAGAAAAACAGCGCCACGGCCGCGTTATGGCCTGAAGCGTCGTTTGAATCAATTGGCTATTTTTAAATAAATAAAAATAGCGATAAATTGTTATAAAATAGTATAAACGATATGGAATGTGAAATTTAGAAACTAACTGAAGGTTAGCTAAGTCGAATGGTTTCCTGGGTTTTGATCTGATGTTGGTTTCGGCCTTCGGGGTAAATATTTGGGAAATCGTTCTCTTACTAATTTACGGTTAGTGACTGATGAATTGGAATAAGGCGTATGTTGTGTTTATGTAGCACTTGTTAATTATATATGCGAGTTGCTCAGAAAGACCGGGTTTATCCCATTCTGAATAATTGAATCGACGATAAGAAATTGATGATGAGGACGGTGGTCGAAGACCGGAGAGCTTCACCTCGGTTGGATGAAACTGATGGTCCTGAGGCCAGTACAATTTTTGAGGTGAGTAAGAAGCCCAAAGTCAATCGAAAAAGGGCCACGTCTAGGAAAGAACTAGTAACAACTGCCACATACAATAACTGCCATCAGAAAGGGCATTTGTCGATAAATTGTGCACCCTTAAAGAAACGAATCAAGAGTGGATCTAAACCTACTAAGAAGCAAAAGAACCCACATAGGGAAAGGAAATGCCATAAGTGTCACCAAGCAGGTCATGTTGCAAGGGAGTGCCAGCTATCAAAGGAATCTGAAACAGTACAAGTGAATGAAGTGGCAGAAACTTCAGCACCCTCAGCTAGTCAGGGAAGGTCTGATGTTTTGGAAGGCACGCTTAATGTCAAAAATATTCCAGTTAAAGTACTGTTTGATACAGGCGCATCGCGAAGCTTTATTGCAAAGAATGCAGTCAAGAAGTTGGACTTGAAATTGAGGAAGCTCAAAGAACCCATCGCTGTCCATAATCCGGTTGGGGGTTCCCTCAATCTTAGTTGGATTTGTGGGGTGCCTATCTCTTTCTCCCGCTATCGGTTCCCTACCATCTCTATCGTCATGAATTTTACTGAATTCGATCTTATTTTGGGATTGGATTGGTTAACCAAATATGAAGCAGAGGTTAAGTGCGCCGACAGAGTTGTTAGGGCCAAGATTAAATCAGGAGATTATATAACCATACCATGTGAAGGTCCGAATTCAAATAGAAAAGACTTTTGTTCAGCTCTTGATGTTTCTTCTGCTCAAATAGAAAATATCCCTGTAGCCACAGAGAATATTCCAGACCTCATAAAAGATATTCCTATCGTTAAGAATTATGTGGACGTGTTCGAAGAGGTTGTTAGCTTACCTCCGCAGAGAGAAATTGATTTCAAGATCGCTTTAATTCTGAATGCAAGGCCAGTAGTGCACGCTATTCGGAGAATGACTCTAAAGGAGAAAGAAGAACTAGACAATCAAACTCGACAGCTTGTATGGAAGGGTCTGATCAGGCCTAGTTTCTCTGATTGGGGGGCAGCAGTGGTGTTTGTCCCAAAGTCTGACGGTACTCTGCGACTATGTGTGGATTATCGTGACTTGAATAAGCAGACAATAAAGAATAAATATCCATTGCCGCGAATCGATGATTTATTGGATCGTCTGAATGGAGCACAAGTATTTTCAAGGATGGACCTAGCTACAGGCTTCCATCAGCTTCGTATTGCCGAAGAGTGTGTTCCTATGACATCATTCAGAGGTCCTGATTTGTTCTATGAGTGGTTAGTAATGTCGTTCGGCTTATGTAACGCTCCAGCCTACTTCGTCGATTTGATGAATCGAGTGTTCAGATGAGTCTTGAATAAGTTTGTTCTGGTTTTTATTGATGATATTCTAATCTTCTCTAAGTCAAAGGCCGAACATGAAAAACATTTGGAGCAAGTTCTAGAAATTCTGAGAAGGAATGTATTGAAAGCCAAACTGTCCAAATGTATATTCTGGCAAGATGAAGTAAAGTTTCTTGGCCACGTCGTATCAAAAGAGGGAACTGCTGTGGATCCAAGTAAAATCACCGCTATTCAAAATTGGAAACAGCTAGTACTCCCACAGAAGTCCGAAGTTTTCTTGGATTGGCTAGTTATTACCGGAAGTTCATTAAAGATTTTTCGAAGATATCTAGTCACTTAACAAAGCTTACAAAGAAGCACTCAAAATTCAAGTGGACTCCAGAATGTGAGGAGGCTTTTGAGAAGCTAAAGTTAAGATTAACAATGGCTCCAGTGTTAACGATTATCGATGGCAATCAAGACTTGAAAGTCTGGACAGATGCCTCTAGAGAAGGCCTTAGTGCGGTATTAATGCAAAGAGGCCAAGTTGTTGCTTATGCTAGCCGTCAGCTGAAGCCACATGAAAAGAACTACGTTACTCATGATCTTGAGTTGTTGGCTATCGTATTTGCTTTGAAAATCTGGAGACACTATCTTTTGGGTGAGAAATTCGAACTGTTTACAGATCATCAGTCGTTAAAGTATCTGTTCACTCAGAAAGACTTGAATCTGAGACAGCAACGTTGACTAGAATTTCTTGCAGCATACGATTTTGAGATTCTGTACAATCCAGGGAAAGCCAATGTTGTGGCCGATGCGCTAAGTATAAAGAATGCAATAATCACCAGCTTTATTATTATGACTTCCTTGATTGACAAAATATCTATTCTTCAGAAGGATGATAATTTTATTAAGGATATGATCAGAAGGGTTCAGAAAGGCAAACCCTCGTGTTTTCAAATAGAATAACGGTGGAATCCTGAGATTGAGAGGAAGGATTTGTGTTCCCGACATCCCAGAGCTAAAAAGGGAAGTGTTAGACGAATGTCACAAGTCCAAGCTGATTATCCATCCAGGTGTGACCCAAATGTATAACGATCTCAAGCGAACATTCTGGTGGAAGGCTATGAAAAGGGACGTTTCAATATATGTTAGCAGGTGCTCTACTAGACAACTAGTCAAAAGCGACCAACAGAAACTTGCTGGATTGTTGCAACCGCTGGACGTTCCAGGTTGGAAGTGGGAACATATTTCCATGGACTTCATAGATGGTTTGCCCAGAACCAGGAAAGGAAATGATAGTATTTGGGTGATTATAACACCCCGGATTTTTGAATAATCGAATTAACTAAATTAAAGAATAATTAATCTCAGACGTGAGAATTATGGGGATTATGTTGCGCCATTGTGTTCGTCTCGGAATTCTGGTTGAAATAGAGTCCGAGTTTGCGGGAAACGGGTACCCGATGAAGGAGTTATGGACGAACGAAGTTTGGTGGCAAAATAGAAAAAAAAATTGCACTTGCGCACTTGGGAAGTGCGCCAGTACAAATTAACACTGGCGCACCTGCCAAGTGCGCCCAGGCCGAGGCAAAATCCTGCACAGCTTTCTGGTTCAGGATGACCCATGTTGTTGAGTCCTTTCTGACTCCTTGCTGAGTCATTAGGGCTGACTCATCACCCTATTATGATTGAATAGTTTTGATTAACCCTAAGATCATCCGACGGCTTAAATTAATTCATAACTCTATAAAAATACCCATAGACTCAAACCCTAAATCAGAATTAAAATTGAAACTATGGCTGTCATGCTGTTGTCTTGAAACCTAGAGCAGCCGCCACCAAAATAAAGAGGAAGAACAGCAACCAAATCAGAACTACTCAGCCCTAACAGCGAATCTTCATCAAAGAAGCGCTAATTCAACTCCAGAAATCAAAATTTAGAACTCAAGACTGCTTTTGAGTTGTGAGTTCAATAGTTTTAACAAAATAGTTAATAAATGAATTGGATTGAGTTATAATGCGGATAATTTGGATATGATATGAATTGTTGATTGCATGTTGTAATTGTGTTGTAAAATTGTGTTGTAATTTCTATGATATTATGTTATGATGCTATCATCTACAATGCAAAGTTATGATGTTATCACCCATGTTATAATCCTATGATTGGCTTGTGTCTAGTTGAGTCATCATGTTTCTTATGCTAGTTTGTTATATTGACTCATATGATAAATCATATGTATGCAAGTTTAGATTTTGATTCAAACATGAATCATATACAAGTTGGGTAGAATTATATGTGAACTTACATGATTATGACACCTAGTTTATGTGAAAATTTAATTGAAAGTTAGGCTATGACATGTGTGAGTTTATGCTAAATTTTACATGATACTTTACATGTTAGATGCAAGTTTACACCTTTGTTATGATGTATAAATCACACATGTAAGTTGTATGAATACATGAATCATGTTATGCAAGTTTATGGGTATTGCCTATGCAAATTAACACCTTTAGATACAGATCTATGACATGTGTTATTTATGCAAGATTGTGGCCATTTTCTCATCAAGTTCATACCTTTAGATTGGATCTATGACATATGTTGTTTATGCAAGTTGTAGTTTTGGCCTATGCAAGTTTTAGATGTAAAACATCATTCACATATGCAAGTTCACCCCTATGTTAGATTTATGTTTTAATTATGTGTATATTATGATGCTTTCTCTTTATTCCATGAGTTAGACTATTCGAGTCTGACATATATTTTTATGTTAAACGAACAAACGTACTACGTGGGGTAAAGGGGATATATAAAAAAATATTTAATTGGCATAAATGCCTTAAAAGGAATAAAATATAATTGTGGTGAAAATTGGTATGATTATACATACCATAAATGGATGGACATAATGGAGTCAATTATGGACATCGTTAAATTTGGAATTGATTGATAATGGGAAAGTAATTCAAATTGGGGAATGATTAATTAGGAGTAATTAATCGTCTAAGACACGAGGTTAGGCTCATTTGTGGTGTAAGACTGCCCGGACCCGCCCGGCAAATCCAGCTGCCACAAATGCCAGTCTAATGTGAGAGGTCTTAGGCACAAACTAAATACGTAACAGTTGTAAAGACACGAGGTTAGGCTCTTTTGTGGTGTAAGACTGCCCGGACCCGCCCGGCAAATCCAACTGCCACAAATGCCAGTCTAATGTGAGAGGTCTTTATGAGGTTACGGTCTTAATGAATTAAGAAACACTTAACCAGATAGACATGTAGTAGGACATGAGGGGGTTAAGTGGGTGCCTTGGGTGGCATGTGGAATCTAGTGGGTGCCTTGGGTGGCATTTGGAAGTACGATTAGAAACACTTAACCAAAATATGAAACATGCAATTAAAACATGAATAAGAAGTGGGTTAAGTGGGATGTACTAGAGGGGACCAAGCTTAGGTGGATAGCTTGATTCAAGTAATGGGGGGTCGTTTCAACAGGTAACCCATACGTATCTTTGTGGGCTCGACCCAAGTCGAGGACGGGACACGCATACTGGGCTTGACTGTAAGAGGCCAAACGGGGTTAGCGGTAGTAACGCAAGCCCAACGGGTTCATATGCATGTGTGGACCCGGGCTGGTAGGTAAGACGTTGTTGCATCGTGTAGGTATAAGCCGTGCATTGTTGGTTGTATCGGGTTGCCACTTTGGGGAGTGATACACCCCACTGTGGGGCCAGCACGAGTATCTACGAGTGAGGGAGCCGATCGCTTGGGGGTAGTGGGTACACCTAGTGGAGATAGGGGCAGACGGCGCTTATGAAAGCAGTTAGGGGTGCACGAAACTACCAATATCATTATTAAGTCTGTAGGCGGGATCAACCTTAGGGTGACTAGTGGTGGTGCAGTATACTAGTGGCAGTGTAGTATAGCAATTATCCCATAGTGTTGGTGTAGTTTAGTAATCATCCTATAGTGGTTTAGGTGCGCTTAACGATATCGTTGATCATCCTGTTTCCTTATTTACTCTGCCATACTCAATGGTTCATAATCATTTCCTTATTTTCCAACTTATGCCTTAGCCTGGTTACTTTGTTAATTATATTGTTAGAATTATCACACTCACCAGACTTTATGTCTGACCCCCCTTTTTCCATCTCTTTCCTCCCCCCCCCCCAAGGTGCTCAGGTTGGAACTAGCACCAGTGGAGCTTAATTTTGGACTGCTTTTAGAAGATTTCTTGGATCGCTAAAGTAAAGTTCAGCTTCTCTTTGTTTATGGCTATTATAATGTTGGGGATTATGTCTTTCAGTTTATGTACTTTGTTTTAACAAGATGGATATGATGTACTTGACTTTGGTTTATGGTTTTGATGATGTAACCAAACATATTTACCTTCTGCTGCAATAAATAAAGTTTTAAATTTTCAAGTACTACTTTATATCTGTCTTGTTGTGATTTTCTGTTCTATACTTACTTAAAATGCTCCATGGAAGTTAATGCATTCCCTTTGTGAGTGACATTAATGGACGTGGGGTGTTACACGTGGTATCAGAGCTGAAGGTTACCAGAACAGATATGAACTTTTGAAAAGCTATTTTTCAAAACAATTTTTATAAAGAAGTACTTTCAATAAGTATGTTTTAAGGAAAGTATTTTCAAGAGAAAAGTATATTTTAGAAAGCATGACCCCAAGAGCCATATATCTTTCCTTCAGTCCTTTTTGTATTGAATCTTTCCTTTTTCGTTTCAGCATGTCTGAAGCATCTGAGATACCAGAGGGTGTTCATGTGCCTGGTTGGTTTCGTCAATATCTTGAGGCTAGGGCCACCACCGCAGGTCCAGCAAATACTCCTCCACCTCCTCCTCCCCCTCCTCCTCGCGTCGATACTTTTGCTAAGATATGCAAGGACTTTAGAGCAATGGGCGGAAAATCTTTTCATGGGACGGAGACATTTGTTGAAGCTCGTAACTGGCTAAAGGAGGTGGAAGAATTGTTTGGAATCTTTGAAGTGGATGATGGAAGAAAAGTCCAGATAGCTGCCGGGCTAATGAAGGATGAGGCCTCGTTTTGGTGGGAGGTCACTAATAGGGGACATCCAGTCGATACATGGCTAGATTTTAGGCAGAGGTTTGAGGCGAAGTTTCTCTCACAGGCTGAAGAGAATCTATACATGGAAAGGTTTTTGTCACTGAAGTAAGGGAATCTATCGGTGAAAGAGTACGTTAACAAATTCAACCAATTGGCAAGGTTTGGCTTAGACTTAGTAAACACTCCAGAAAAGAAGGCTCTAAGATTTGTTAAGGGTTTAAACGAGTCGCTTCATGGGTTAGCTATGACCCACATTCCCATGGGGGCTACCTTTGAGAGGTTAGTTGACATGGCACTCATGCATGAAGAGGAGAAGGGCGCCAATGCTAATAAGGCACCCGAGAAGAAAGGGGATCAAAAGAAGTCGCAACAGCAACAACAGAACAAGAAAGGTGGCAAAGGCAACATTGCTAAGGGGAAGAAGAAATGCTTTAACTGTGGGACACCCGGCCATCTAAGCAAAGATTGTAGGAAGAAAAAGAAGACTGGTTTTTTCCACTGTGGCGAAGCTGGACATCTTATTAAGGACTTCCCAAAGAAAGGGCAGAGAGCAGGGTCTACCTCGGGAGGACAGGTGCAAGCTCTTATGGCACCAGGGCAGGCAAGGGGACAAGTTCAGGCTCTCGTGGTCCCGCCGCTGCAAGAACGAGGTAGAGCAATTTCCGTTGAAAGTTTAGTTGTTCTGTTTGATCATCTTGTTTGTACTTTATTCGATTCTGGCGCATCGCATTCGTTTATTTCTACATCATTAGTTGAAACACTGCACCTTGATACTAGTCTAGTTACTTATCCCTTAGCAGTCTCAAATCCTATTGGTGGTTCGGCTCATCTTTCTATGATTTGTCAGGATTTGAGAGTGTTTATTTTGGGCGTTGAGTTTGAGTGCAATGCTTTTGTTCTTGGCTTCATGGGCTACGGTTTAATTCTAGGCATGGATTGGCTAACTAGATATGGGGCCATCCTAGATTGTGAAAGAAGGGTAGTTAGATTGTTGACTCATTCTGGAAAGACCCTTGATATTTCTTGTGACCCTAGAGGTCCAGTAATGCTTAGTTACCTAGAATCCCTTGACGCATCCGATGATGATTTACATTCTGTTCCCATAGTCCGTGAATATGCTGATGTCTTCGATGAGGTGAGGGGTTTACCCCCAAAACATGAGATAGACTTTCGAATATATCTAGTGGACAATGCAAAGCCAGTTGCATTGCCAGTGCGCCACATGGCCCCAAGAGAGAGAAGAGAACTCAGTAAGCAAGTGAAAGAATTGCTTGAGAAGGGGTTCATCAGACGTAGTATATCGGAGTGGGGTGCTCCAGTAGTGTTTGCCACGAAGGCGGATGGGTCCCTTAGACTTTGTGTGGACTATAGAGAACTTAATAAGCTTACTAAGAAGAATAGACACCCACTGCCGAGGATTGACGATCTCTTCGATCAGTTAGTTGGCGCCTCAGTGTTTTCGCAGTTGGACTTAGCCACTGGCTTTCATTAGTTGAGAGTGGCTGAGGATAGCATAGACAAGACTGCCTTTAGGACTCCAGACGGTTTCTTCGAGTAGCTTGTGATGCCCTTCGGTTTGACAAACGACCCCGCATACTTTGTTGATTTGATGAGTAGGGTGTTTAGGGAGTACCTTAATAAATTCGTGGTAGTCTTTGTGGACGACATCTTGATCTTTTCTAAAAGCGAAGAAGAGCATGACCTACATCTTAGGGAAGTGTTGGAGACTCTTCGAGCGCATAGCCTTAAAGAAAAAATTTCTAAATGTCACTTTTGGAGGAAAGAAGTGCGATTCTTAGGGCACGTGGTTTCCAAAGAAGGGATAGCCGTGGATCCCGCGAAGATAGTGGTCATCCAAGATTGGAAGGTTCCTAAAAATGCTACCGAGGTGAGAAGTTTCTTAGGGTTGGCTGGCTACTATAGGAAGTTTATCAAAGACTTCGCAAAAATATCAGCTCCATTAACACGCTTGATGAAGAAGAACTTAGTTTTCACGTGGGACATAGATTGTGATGATGCGTTCCAACGTTTAAAGAGAGCTTTGACCACAACCCCAGTCTTAGTGTTGTTGGATGGGAGTAAGCCATTTACCGTTTATACCGACGCTTGTGGGACAGGACTAGGCGCAGTCTTAATGCAAGAGGGAAGGGTAATAGCCTATGGTGGAAGGCAGTTGAGAGTGCATGAAAGAAATTACCCTACACATGACCTAGAGTTGGCCGCTATTGCCTTCGCGCTTAAGTCTTGGCGTCATTATCTTCTTGGCAAAAAATTCGAATTATTTACTGACCACAAATCGCTAAAATACTTATTCTCTCAGAAGGACTTGAACTAAAGGCAGCAAAGGTGGATGGAATTCTTAGCATCCTACGACTTCGAGATAGCATATACCTCTGGCAAAGGTAACGTGGTGGCAGATGCCTTAAGTAGAAAAAGGTTATCCTTAAGCCCGTTGTTTGTTGAGCGGCGAAGTTTAGAGTTCATCTCTACGTTTGACTTTACACCTTCCATTGACTTCGTACCTGGTTTGCTAGCATCCTTAGAGGTCAGACCTACGCTTTTGGGACGGATTGGTGAGGCACAGCGAGACGACCCACAGTTGGTTGAGTTAGTAGAAAAGCTCAAAAGAGGGGAGTCATCGAGCCATCTCCGTAGGTATACCCTAGATGATAAGGGTTGGTTGCGTAGGGATGGTAGACTTTGTGTACCAAGGGACGAGAATCTGAAGAAGACCATTCTTGATGATGCCCATCATTCGAAGATGACCATTCATCCCGGCGGGAACAAGATGTACATGGACATGAGACGAGTTTACTTTTGGGCCGGCATGAAGAAGGATGTGGCCAAGTATGTCGCTAGATGCTTGGTGTGCCAACAAGTAAAAGCAGAGCAAAAGCCCGGTGGATTGCTACACCCATTGGAGGTCCCACAATGGAAGTGGGAAAGTGTTTCGATGGACTTTATTGACGGATTACCAAGATCGAGGAAAGGTAATACGGGGATTTGGGTCGTGGTAGACAGACTTACTAAGATCGCCCATTTCATTCCCGTGAAGAGTAAGAGGACTGCTCCATGGTTAGCCTCCATATACATTCGAGAGATAGTTCGTTTGCATGGTGTTCCTTCTAGCATAGTGAGCGACCGCGATCCCATCTTTACTAGCGAATTTTGGAAAAGCTTGCAAGAGGCGGTAGGGACTCAGTTATGTTTGAGCACCGCATATCATCCTCAGACGGACGGCCAGACCGAGAGGGTGAATCGTATTCTAGAGGACTTATTGAGGTTGTGTGTCTTATATTTCGGAGGTACATTGGAGGAACATCTTCCGTTGGTAGAGTTCGCATATAATAATAGCTTTCAGTCTAGCATTGGCATGGCACCGTTCGAGGCTTTTTACGGACGGCCGTGTCGTTCGCCTACATGTTAGTGGGAGTCTACAGATAAGATCTTTCTTGGACCCGATATGGTTAGAGAGACTTCGGAAAAGATCGATTTGATTCGAAGGAGGATGAAGACGGCACGAGATAGGCAGAAATCTTATGCGGATAAGAGGAGGTCAGATCTTGAGTTTGATGTTAGGGACATGGTCTTTGTCAAGGTGTCTCCATTACGGAACGTCGTTCGCTTTGGGTCCGTTGGGAAGTTAGCACCAAGGTTCGTAGGGCCATTTCCTATTAAGGAAAGGATTGGGCAGATGGCGTATAGAGTGGAGTTGCCCGAGAGACTTAGTGGTGTACACGACGTATTCCATGTATCACATTTGAGGAAGTGCTTGCACGAGACCGCGGAAGTGGTAGAGCCGAGCTAGCTTAGAGAGGTGGAGATCGAGCGTGATGCGACGAGCTCCTACGTGCATTCTTGGGTCAGAGACTAAGAAGCTGAGGAATCGAGAGGTCAAACTAGTCAAAGTGCAATGGGGAGACGATGAGAGCAACGCTACTTGGGAGACTGAAGCGAAGATGCGTTCATTATACCCTTTTCTTTTTTAGGGTATGCCTTTTAAATTTCTCCTTTATCGCTTATCTTTTACTTATCTTATCTTTAGTGTGTCCTCTCGCTAGTATCTTTGACCTTTAGATAGGATAGTCCTATGGTTGAAACATGTGTTTGAGACATGTTATGTATGATGGATGCATGTGGATGTAAGTGTTTGCTAGTGGTTGCTCGTGGATGCATATACACACACTTTAGGCACTAGATCGGCTCAATCACTTCATATTGCATATTGCATATAAATGTGTGTACATATTTAAGTGATGGATGTATAATGGTTGTACCATCATATGGATGTTGCATTTTGGTGAATGGTTGTGTACACATGTAGAAATAATATGTATCGATAAGGTTCTTTCGCATACATAATGGACGCATGACACTACCATGGTTTGCATTAAGGAGGTCAACTGAATCAGTAGACCACCTGATTTTGCAGTAGATAAGGAACATATACACACACTTCTTGCATATGTTCATACAGCATTAGAAATTTTATAAGGACAATGGATGCCCGTGTTTGATGGTTGAGTAGATGGTTGTTTGGATGGTAGGATATGCATTCTCCTTAACTTGGAGATTTCGGGGACGAAATCCTTTAAGGAGGGGAGAATGTAACACCCTGGATTTTTGAATAATCGAATTAACTAAATTAAAGAATAATTAATCTCAGACGTGAGAATTATGGGGATTGGGTTACGCCATTGTGTTCGTCTCGGAATTCTGGTTGAAATAGAGTCCGAGTTTGCGGGAAACGGGTACCGGATGGAGTTATGGACGAACGAAGTTTGATGGAAAAATAGAAACAAAAAAGATTGCACTGGCGCACTTGGGAAGTGCGCCAGTACAAATTAACACTGGCGCAGCTGCCAAGTGCGCCCAGGCCGAGGCAAAAGCCTCCACAGCTTTCTGGTTCAGGCTGACCCATGTTGTTGAGTCCTTTCTGACTCCTTGCTGAGTCATTAGGGTTGACTCATCACCCTATCATGATTGAATGGCTTTGATTAACCCTAAGATCATCCGATGGCTTAAATTATTCATAACTCTATAAAAAGACTCATAGACTTAAACCCTAAATCAGAATTAAAATTGAAACTATGGTCGTCATGCTGTTGTCTTGAACCCTAGAGCAGCCGCCACCAAATTAAAAAGGAAGAAAAACAACCAAATCAGAACTACTCAACCCTAACAGCGAATCTTCATCAAAGGAGCGCTAATTCAACTCCAGAAATCAGAATTCAGAACTCAAGACTGCTTTTGAGTTGTGAGTTCAATAGTTTTAACAAAATAATTAATAAATAAATTGGATTGAGTTATAATGTGGATAATTTGGATATGATATGAATTGTTGATTGCATGTTGTAATTGTGTTGTAGAATTGTGTTGTAATTTCTATGATATTATGTTATGATGCTATCATCTACGATGCAAAGTTATGATGCTATCACCCATGTTATAATCCTATGATTGGCTTGTGTTTAGTTGAATCATCATGTTTCTTATGCTAGTTTGTTATATTGACTCATATGATAAATCATATGTATGCATGTTTAGATTTTGATTCAAACATGAATCAAATACAAGTTGGGTAGAATTATATGTGAACTTACATGATTATGACACCTAGTTTATGTGAAAATTTAATTGAAAGTTAGGCTATGACATGTGTGAGTTTATGCTAAATTTTACATGATACTTTACATGTTAGATGCAAGTTTACACCCTTTTTATGATGTATAAATCACACATGTAAGTTGTATGAATACATGAATCATGTTATGCAAGTTTATGGGTATTGCCTATGCAAATTAACACCTTTAGATATAGATCTATGACATATGTTATTTATGCAAGATCGTGGCCATTTTCTCATCAAGTTCATACCTTTAGATTGGATCTATGACATATGTTGTTTATGCAAGTTGTAGTTTTGGCCTATGCAAGTTTTAGATGTAAAACATCATTCACATATGCAAGTTCACCCCTATGTTAGATTTATGTTTTAATTATGTGTATATTGTGATGTTTTCTCTTTATTCCATGAGTTAGACTATTCGAGTCTAACACATATTTTTACGTTAAACGAACAAACGTACTACGTGGGGTAAAGGGGATTATATAAAAAAATATTTAATTGGCATAAATGCCTTAAAAGGCATAAAATATAATTGTGGTGAAAATTGGTATGATTTTACATACCATAAATGGATGGACATAATTGAGTCAATTATGGACATCGTTAAATTTGGAGTTGATTGATAATTTGAATAGGGAAAGTAATTCAAATTGAGGAATGATTAATTAGGAGTAATTAATCGTCTAAGACACGAGGTTAGGCTCTTTTGTGGTGTAAGACTGCCCGGACCTGCCCGGCAAATCCAGCTGCCACAAATGCCAGTCTAATGTGAGAGGTCTTAGGCACAAACTAAATACGTAACAGTTGTAAAGACACGAGGTTAGGCTCTTTTGTGGTGTAAGACTGCCCGGACCCGCCCGGCAAATCCAGCTGCCACAAATGCCAGTCTAATGTGAGAGGTCTTTATGAGGTTACGGTCTTAATGAATTAAAAAACACTTAACCAGATAGACATGTAGTGGGACATGAGGGGGTTAAGTGGGTGCCTTGGGCGGCATGTGGAATCTAGTGGGTGCCTTGGGTGGCATTTGGAAATACGATTAGAAACACTTAACCAAAATATGAAGCATGTAATTGAAACATGAATAAGAAGTGGGTTAAGTGGAATGTACTAGAGGGGTCCAAGCTTAGGTGGATAGCTTGTGTCAAGTAATGGGGGCCTGTTTCAACCAGTAACCCATACGTATCTTTGTGGGCTCGACCCAAGTCGAAGACGGGACACGCATACTGGGCTTGACTGTAAGAGGCCAAACGGGGTTAGCGGTGGCAACGCAAGTCCAACGGGTTCATATGCGTTTGTGGACCCGGACTGGTAGGTAAGACGTTGTTGCATCGTGTAGGTATAAGCCGTGCATTGTTGGTTGTATCGGGTTGCCACTTTGGGGAGTGATACACCCCACTGTGGGGCCAGCACGGGTATCTACGAGTTAGGGAGCCGATCGCTTGGGGGTAGTGGGTACACCTAGTGGAGATAGGGGCAGACGGCACCTATAAAGGCAGCTAGGGGTGCACGAAACTACCAATATCATTATTAAGTCTGTAGGCGGGATCAACCTTAGGGTGACTAGTGGTGGTGCAGTATACTAGTGGCGGTGCAGTATAGCAATTATCCCATAGTGTTGGTGTAGTTTAGTAATCATCCTATAGTGGTTTAGGTGCGCTTAACGATATCGTTGATCATCCTGTTTCCTTATTTACTCTGCCATACTCAATGGTTCATGATCATTTCCTTATTTTCCAACTTATGCCTTAGCCTAGTTACTTTGTTAATTATATTGTTAGAATTATCGCACTCGCCAGACTTTATGTCTGACCCCCCTTTTTCCATCTCTTTCCTTTCTCCCCCCCCCCAGGTGCTCAGGTTGGAACTAGCACCAGTGGAGCTTGATTTTGGACTGCTTTTAGAAGATTTCTTGGATCGCTGAAGTAAAGTTCAGCTTCTCTTTATTTATGGATATTATAATGTTGGGGATTATGTCTTTCAGTTTATGTACTTTGTTTTATCAAGATGGATATGATGTACTTGACTTTGGTTTATGGTTTTGATGATGTAACCAAACATATTTACCTTCTGCTGCAATAAATAAAGTTTTAAATTTTCAAGTACTGCTTTATATCTGTCTTGTTGTGATTTTTTGTTCTATACTTACTTAAAACGCTCCATGGAAGTTAATGCATTCCCTTTGTGAGTGACATTAATGGACATGGGGTGTTCCAGTGATCGTAGATCGCTTCACGAAGACCGCCCATTTTATACCTGTCAGATCGAACCGAACTGCTCAGAGTCTGGCGTAGACATATTTCAAGGAAATTGTTAGGCTACATGGAGTGCCGATCAGTATAGTTAGTGATAGAGATCCAATATTTTCTAGCAAATTCTGGGAGGCATTTCAAGTAGAACTGGGAACGAAGCTGAACTTGAGCACCGCTTATCATCCTCAGACAGATGGTCAAATTGAGAGGGTGAATCGTATACTAGAAGATTTATTGCGGGCTTGTGTTCTTGATTTTGGTGGATCATGAGAAGACCATTTGCATTTGGTTGAGTTCTCATACAACAACAGCTACCAAGCGAGCCTGACAATGTCACCATTCGAAGCATTGTATGGTAGACCGTGCCGATCTCCTGCTTGTTGGGTCGAACCTGGTAATTGTGATAGCCCGTAACTTCCCCGTGAAGGAAAGAACGGATTACCTTGAGAACACGACATAATAGAACGCAAACAGAAAAACATTTCATTGTTTATTACAACAGTTCCATCAGATTACAAGAATATACAGAGTATGAATAAATATTATACAACAGAGAGTATCAGAGATTTAAATTACATTTAAATACATAGCAACGGAAAAATAATACAACGCACAACTGAAGGCGATACACGGATACAGAGCTTTCCGAGCATCGTTCCAGCTGTATATCAGGATCCTGTGAATATAAATCTGCAAAACCAAAACTACTAGCTGTCCGTGTCGAAAATAGGGGGACCCAGAGTTTAGGTTAAAACAATAAACTCCAGGTCAGTCATGTGACTGGTGTGAGAACTAAAACAGTTATTAATTTGACTTTAAAAGAGTGTAATTCAAGGGACCACACCGTATAACACGGAACGGGTTTCCTCCCAAGAATATCAGTGCTTAGAATAAGCAACGCAATGCTTTTTCGAAAAATGAAGCTATTATAAGACCCAGGTCCCATCACACAATGCAACGCAAGCCGGAGGATAGGGTTTTACCTTATAACAGCCAAACATGCTTGGTACGTTTAAAAACAAATCATTTGATACTATAATAAGTGTATAGTGTCAAAACAATTTCAATCATAAATATCAATCATAGACGGCATAGCATCCCATGCTACTATGTCGCCATACTAGGTTCTACAAATAAAACTGAAATATCTCGTATTGGAAATTGGATTTCCGTCATGAGTCGAGGCAAGGGGCAAGCTCCTCTCCGCTTCGAGACACTCTAGCAAATGCCTCGGGACTACACACTCTGGGTAACCCCTGGATCTTCATGGTCGGTCCTCCTTTACGTTTGAGGATTAATTATTCCTGAACACATGTTTCCCGGTCCTAACAGACCTAAAATCGAGATGCCTCATCCAACAACCACATAAGTGAAAAGTATATAAATGTCAGCCAGTTTAAGCACTAACACCACCACTAGCTAGAAAGAAACGTCGTGCTCTCCCTGCAGTCCTTATCCCGTTTTGACTCATACCGAGGTGTTAGGCTCGCGAATTCACGTTATACACAAAGCTATGCCACGTATGCCATGCTTTGATCATCAACCACAAGACTTTGCTTTTCAACAGAAGCCTTGATCATTTGCCACTTAGGCGTGCCACACGGGCAATTCATGCCATGCGCCTGATGTCCATCGATACACAGCCTCTGAGCTCGTACGTCTCAGAGAAGGGCGTTAAGCAAGAGAATAAATTCTCCGCCGCCAAACAGATGTATATTTAATAGAGATCAATCAGCACAGAATAAAATCCAATGTCAGACACACAGTCCATTTACAAGTCCGTTCTGGGTCTGAACGAAACCGGAGGCACTTTCCTCGCATATCCATCGATCTCCAAGTACGTCTGGACGATCACCAACTGATTCCCTCATCTTGGGTGTACAGCCCAATCAAGATCATCAGTAATCACCCAGACGATGTGAAGACTTCCGGTCTTCGACCACCGTTTTCATCTTCGACATACCGTCGAATCGGTTATTCAGAATGGGTATAAAACCGGCCTTTCCGAATAACCCGCGTATATAATAAACAAGTGTTACACAAACACAACATACGCCTCATTCCAATTCAGAATATTCTTTTTATTCAAATTTTCACATTCTTAGGGAAAGGTTCCCATTAATTTTATCCAAGATAAACTCTTCTAAATTTATTCTTTAATCTTCCTTTGGATATCATTTCAAACCCTATTATGGTTTTCCAACCTAGTCGGGATTAGCGAACCACACAGAAGTAATTATTTATTTTATTTCCCAATCCCAACCTATTTATCCCATGAAGCAAAACTGGTAATACTTCATATCTAACACCACGGTGTTATCGGTAAAATTAATTACCATTTCACGTTCAAATCTAATTAAAGATTTAACTATCGCTTGGAGCAAAACTGCTGATACTCCATTCTCGCTCATTTTCCAAATTTGATAATTTAAATTATCAATTCACATTTCAATCTAATTGCAGATTCATTAAAACTCCTTTTACTGGGTTAAAGAACTAATGTCATTTAAAACACAGTTCACGATAAACCCAAATCACATTCTACTTATTGTTGGGTTAAAGAACAAGTGTTATTTAAAACACCGTTCACAATAAACCCACAAATCAATTCTAATTCGATTCCAATTAAATTAATTAATTAATTGGTATACTTCATTAAATCTAAATAAAAAGATTTAATCTTTTCTCTACTGGGTCCAAGAACAGTGTTAATGAAGACACCATTCACGACAAACCCAAATCTCATTTGATATTAAATACAAGGCTCTGAATAGAAAATATATCAGCTTATATTCAATATCAAATTCTACGACCAACAAATATCGTATCGGAAATAACGATATGAATATATCTTTCAAATTTCCACAACCATATCTGTATAATCACGAAATCCAACATCGAAATATCTCGAAGATAATTTCGATTCAAATCCATTCCAATTCACGTATTGGAAATTCTAATTATTTTTAAGACCACTTTCAAATTAAATTTATTTATTTCAAAAATAAATTGGTTTTAATTCTAGTTCAAAACTAGTTCGTTTTGATAAAAATACATTTTTATCCTTTCCAATGTGGAATTTTTCATCCCAGTTCTTCCCAAATCACTTCTTATGATTTTACACAAATTATTGATATTTTTAATAATTTTATCAAGGCCCGTACAGTCGATTTCCATCAACGACCATCGAACTGCACTTACAACGACCTTTTCCAAATTTGATTTGGACATAATTCCAAATCCAACTGTTAGATTTCTAATTTCAAATATTCGTTAGAAAGCTCTTTTCGATACGAACCCAACGGTTCTGGTTTCAGGAGAATCCGACGGTCGGATCTCCCGTAATGTCAATTCGAAGTCAATGGTCGAAATTCACGAACTGCCGCGGCGCGGCGCGTTCTATTCAGGCCATTATATTATATATATAATATATATTTCATCGATTTCCTTTTTAAAACGAATTTTATAAATCGTTTTAAATTCGTTTCGAAAACAATTTCAACTTCCATTTCAAATTCAAATCAAAATTGA
The DNA here is from genome assembly GCA_030737875.1 of Allium sativum. Classification (NCBI taxonomy): domain Eukaryota; kingdom Viridiplantae; phylum Streptophyta; class Magnoliopsida; order Asparagales; family Amaryllidaceae; genus Allium; species Allium sativum. The sequence continues at coordinate 557,021,232 of CM060919.1, read as the reverse complement.
ATTTTTCTTATAAATTCGTTTTAAATTCATTTCAAATTGATTTTTAATTCAAATCGATTTTTAATTCAATTCAGTTCGTTTTCAATTCAAATCGATTCAATTTTGAATTCATTTCAAATTGATTTTTATTCTATTTCCATTCGTTTTCAATTCGTTTAAATTGATTTCTATTCAATTTCAATTCAATTCGAATTTCTAATTCATTCAATTCAATTCGAATTTCTTTTCTATTCAATTCAATTCGAATTTCTTTTCTATTTTCAATTCGAATTCGTTTTATATTCAATTCAATTTGAATTCGTTTTATATTCAATCCAATTCGAATTCTATTCTATTCAATTCGAATTCGTTTTCTATTTAATTCAGTTCGAATTCTTTTTATATCCAATTCAATTCGAATTTGTTTTCAATTCATTTCAATTCAATTTTGAATTCATTTCAATTCAATTTTGAATTCATTTCAATTCGAATTCGTTTTCAATTCATTTCAATTCAATTTTGAATTCATTTTCATTTCTATTCAATTTGAATTCATTTTATTTTCAAAATACTCGATTTTGAAATCACTTTTCAATATTCATTAAAACAAATAAAATCGATATAAATATCGTTCATGTCAAAATAGCGCATATCTAATCAACACGGCTTTATATTTTTCAATAGGGAAAGTCTATTTTGACACAATTTGGTGATACAATTGGTAACACAATTGGTGACACAATGAATTCTCACCATAGGATTGCCCCCTGAATGCCACCTTCCCATGTAAAGATAAAAAGATCCAATGGTGCAGATCTTTTGTGTCACCATTTGTGTCACCAAATTGTGTCACAATAGACGCTCCCTTTTAAATAACCTTGTTATTTTATTCAACAAATGAATATATATTTTTCAACACCTGGCTAATCTCAACAAATGAGTACTGCCAACACGTGACTATTTTTGTTATTCAATATATTTTATAAAAAATTTATTTCTATCGTTAAATGTTTAATTAGACTCCAACCGTAAATTAGTAAGAGAACGATTCCCTAAGCATTAACCCCGAAGGCCGAAACCAACATCAGATCAATGTCCAGGAAACCACTCATCTTATCTATTTTCCAGTTAGTTTCTAATTTTATATATGATAAAGATGTAAATTTTATTGTTAAAATATTTCGTTCAACACATGACTAATCTCAACGAATGAGTACGGTCAACACATGAACCTATATTTTATAATATTCTTTATTTTCCCAATTGGAATGAGGCCCAATCAATTACCATATAATGTTAATTATATGGATTCCATACAACACATGTATATCATAGCAACGATAAATAATCAACCATCATCTAAAGTGCACTAGACTGTATAAGCATCAAATATAGATATCTAACGCTTATAACAGTATGTCAATCCACCGATCGACATACAATTAAATAATTGGGATTAGTGTATGCCAAATATCATCCCAATACCCGTGTGGGGTTTCAAATCAACAAACACAGATTTTTATTTGTGCAGTTGGGCGATGTGTAAAATTTATCGTCTCAATCAATATCAGTCAAATCAGTGTATATAAACAAATCGGCCGATTTGTTTATAAATATTTATTGATTCATATTCACGTTAAAATTTTTATTTTTAATGATAAAATATTTTTAACTATATAAATATTTTATTTTATTCCACATCACACAATCAATTTTCATCACAACAAACAATCAAACATACAAGCCATCCATGGTCTGTGGATGACGGGTGTTGGGTGCTACTAAACACTGTCTGCATCCTAGTATATAATTTATAACTAGAAAAACAAGATTTAAAGTGAGAAGTTCTCACAGAGGGTTCAACTCCGCCGAGCTTTGCTTTTGAACTGCTGAACCGTCTGGATCTGTCTGAAATGCCAACGCAGTCCTTGTCCCGCTGTTCAAAATAAAAATTATATTTTTATTGCTTCATTCCAATAAATAAAAATTCTATTTTTATTTTTACTTCATATATTTTTACAACGCTTCATTCTATAAAAAAATTATATTTCTATATTTCTATTTTATATATAAAGATTGAATTTTTATTTCATCGCTATAAAAATCTCATTTTTATTTCAACATATATAAAATAAAAATCAGATTTTTATTTCGCTGCATATATAAAGATCAAATTTTTACTATCTATATAATATAAAAATCGTATTTTTATTCTCTACCTTATATAAAAATTATATTTTTATTCTATATATTGATGTCTACTTTAAAAATCGAACCTTTTCGTATATAAAAATATAATCTTTTTATTTTTCAAAATCAAATCTATTCTTTGTATTGATAAAAATGAAATCTTTGCATTGATAAAAAATCAAACCTTTCTCATATTAAAAATCAAACCATTTCATGTTGAAAATCAAATGGTTTCATATTTAAAAATCATTCCTTTTCATTTCTAAAAATAGCTCCTTTGTTATATTCAAAAAAAATACTTCTTTTTATTACTAAAAAACATTTATATAAAATCGCATCTTTAAATAGCTCAAAAAAATCGTATCTTCATATAGCTGAAAATCGGATTTTTCCTATTTTTGAATAATAATTCGAATCAAAGAATTATAATGGGAGAACTCACATATTTTTGGTCGTCGGATAAGTTCACGGTGGTCATTGGTGCTGGTCAGAGGCGCGCCAGGCTTGCAGGTGGTCGGGGTTGCGCCGTTGGTCGGGCGATGGCGGCTCTTGGGTGGTGGCAGCGCTGATTTAGGCTAGGGTTTTCAGGGAGGCTCACGGATTGGGTTCGAACGGATGGAGGAGGAGCCGGGGGGCGTGGCCTGGCGTGGGATCGACGGCGGTCCCCTGTAGATGCGGTGGCTGCGGTGGGTTATCCGTCAATGGGCTCGAGCGAGGGGGGTATCACGGTCTTCGATGGAGAGGGCTGAAGGAAGTGGAGGCGATGGTGAAGGGGAGGCGGAGCGAAGGAAGGGTGGAGCGAAGGTGATGTCTGGTGGCTGACGAGGCGATGGCGTCGCCATTTTTCAATTTCGTTTTCTGTTTAGGGAATACTGAATGGGGGAGGGGTGTAAATGAAAAGTTATATATTTATTTTTATTATTTTTAATTTCAAAATGGTGACTTTTTTTTATTCGACCTCTAAACGAGACCCACTGCCTATCGTCCCTATCTAATTACCCCCATTCCGAGCACAATGGGATATGTATTGTAGGCTGATTCGACCGTTTCGATCAGTTTTCGTCAAAATCAACATATAACTCTATATATATATTGAATTTGAACGCACATTTCAATTTACTAGGGTCACATACTAACTCGAAAAATTCCAGAAAAATATTTTCTAGCTTCGTATTGACGATACGGTCCTAACTAAACTAATTTCGTCGAATTCTGAGACCGTTTGAAAAAGGGCCAATTTCCAGTCGATTAAAATCAACTGAAACTGGTCAAACGCGTTTTCCTTTCCCACGCTCACATATTGATTCGAAAAATTATGAAATTTAAAACCTAGCAATAACTTGACATAACGGATCCAACAAAAGTGGTTTCGTCGAAATCCGAGGTCATTTGCAAAATTTCCATTTTTAAGGGCCAGAATTCCATAGCGACTATTCTGAATTTTCAACTGGACATATTTTTTTATCCCCGCTAAGAAATTTCGATTTTTCGGATTCGTTGGAAAGATATTATCAATTAGATTGTATTATTTTTGGTTTCACTAAAATCCGGTTTATTTTGCACCCGGTACATTCATTTGAACTTTGAAATCGTATTATCGTACTACCGCGCCATTTTCAATTCCTTTTATATATATAAATAAATATTTATATTCTAACAATGACGTATACAAATACATACGTTCGAATTATATTCAAAATAAATTTTTCGTCCATATTACTTAAAATAATTTATTTTAAATAATCAAAATTCGCTAAAATTGCCAAAATAAAAATTTTAAACTGCCTCAGATTTTCCAGGTTGTTACAGTAATAGACTTGTATTGGGACCTGATATGATCCGTGAAGCTGCAGACAAAGTCGATTTCGTTAAGAAATGATTACTCGCCGCTCAAAGCTGACAGAAGAGCTATGCTGATTCGAGAAGAAGAGATTTGGCCTTTTCTGTTGGTGATTATGTGTATCTAAGGGTTTCTCCGATGAGAGGAGTGATTCGATTTGGCAAAACTGGGAAGTTGGCACCCAGATTTATTGGACCATTCCCTATTCTTGAACGGATTGGGACCCTCGCTTATAGAGTTCAATTGCCTGATTGGTTGCCTGGAGTACATGATGTATTTCACGTATCTCAACTTCGAAAGCATGTCCATGACCCAGACTTGGTTGTGGAAGAAGCCGCACAACAGGATATTGAAATTACTCCAGAATTAGCTGTAAGAAGAGAGTCGCTGAAGATTATTGGCAAAGAAACCAAAGAGATGAGGAACAAGAAAGTTCACTTAGTCAAAGTGCAATGGAGTGGAAATCCGCAAGATTGTACTTGGGAAACAGAGGAAAGCATTAAGAAAGCCTATCCTAAGTGCAGGGTGGATATCTCTGATTGACTCCGGTGCAAGGTACATTTACCATACTTTGCATTACCATTTGTTCTCTACTTTGTTGTTATTTTCTTTTCATGGATGTAAACTTTTAATTCTATAGTCTGAATGATTTTAAAAGAGTATAGGAATTGATTAGCATATTTTTGAAAAATTAAAAAAAATTGGTTGTTGTTTGCATTGTGTGATAGTGGATTTGATTAATTAAATTATTAGAATGATAGTTAATTAAATCAAATATAGAACTGATTTAAAAATAGATAGAAATATATACATGTGCATTATATATGTTTAAACAAGTAAATGGATTAACTGTTGAGTAAAGAATTTATTTGCGTGCCCGACAAATAGGTAAACCTTAATGAGTTGGATGCGCAATTTTATTATTATATCAACTCCTGTGAATGTCATTGGATGCGAAGTGCTGGTTGTTCTGTGTGTAATAATAAACATCGCCCTAGGATAGTAACAATTAATTTTGAACTACACTACATGGCATACTTCTTGAAGATAGGCATTCTTCATCATATACCACATAAGCATTTGGAGCTTGTGTGACGAGGTTGAAGATTTACCATACGAGCGAGAGGCTTGTATGGCGATGACTATATTTTACAGGTTGAACTGATGACTGATATGGACAATATAAAACGTAACGGTAAATGGCAAGATTAATAAAAAAAACCCACACGGGTCTGGAGATGACAATAAACACGTCTCTTTGGTCATTAAGGCACAAAAACCATTTATAGGGTGACGAGAATTTATTTTCTGGAGTTATGATCTATACACACTCCCCTGTGGACACCGGAATATATCACTATAAATATGTGCATGCTTATTAGGATTTATTACCTAATACGGCCCAATAATTTTCCAAACCCCTCCCCGTACAAAGGAGGTTATGGCGAAATTTTTCGAAAATTTAGGGTGCTAGCCAAATTTTTGAAGAATTTGAAAATTCTTAGAAACTGAAAAGTTGAAGAATGGAAGCCAGATTGAAAGTAGAGTTGATTAATCAAACCACTTTCGACTTTGTTCCTTTTCGGGGACGAAAAATTTTAAGTGAGGGAGATTGTAACAACCCGTAAAATCTAAACCAATTTAAAATTTTTAAATTGGCTATTTTAGTGGATTTAAATATTTAAAATAAATATTTTAAATAATAACGACAAAAAAAATAAGTTTGAATCGACGTTTGAAAATAAATATAATTAATTCTAATTATAAACAAGGCCTGAAATGGCACCGTAGTTTCAAAATTTGAATTCAAACTTTGGCTGACTGTACCGGGTGCAAAACAAAACGGGTCTTAGTGAAACCAAAAATATTTAAATCTGTTAGTGAATATCCTTCTAACGAATCTGAAAAATCGAAGTTTCATAGCGGGAAGCAAAAGTTATGGCCAAATGAATTTTTAGAAAGGTCGCTATAGAATTTATATAGCCCGTGAAAATGGCCATTTTGCAAACGACCTCAGAATTTGACGAAACCACTTTTGTTGGATCCGGGACGTCAAATTATTGCTAGGTTTTAAATTTCATAATTTTTGAAGCTAGTATATGAGCGTGGCAAAGGAAAATGTGTTTGGTTGATTTCTATTAAATTGGATAGACCAGAAAATGGCCATTTTTCAAACGATCTCAGAATTCGACGAAACTTGTTTTGTTGGGACCATATCGTCAAAACATAGCTAGGTTTATTTTTCGGGAATTTTTAGAATTAGTATGTGGCCTCGGCAAATTGAAATGTACGTTCAAATCAAATATTAAATGTTTTATATTTTAATTTGAAGAAAAACTGACTGAAACAGTCGAATGTGCCTACGAAACATATCCCATTGTGTTCGGAATGGGAGTATTTAGCTACGGATGACAGTCGTTGGGTCTGGATTGGGGTTCGTGTGTGAAAGAGGGTATTTTCGAAATTTAAAAATATATAAATAAATGGAAAAATTCTATTGGCTCATTCATTTTCTCTCTCCCCGATAATCAGTATCACGCATGGCGGAAATCTGCTGAGCCCTTCCCTCCTCGATTCCTCTCAATCCACTCAAAATTAGGCCTCCATCCTGTTGGGGATTTTGTAGAGCTCGTCAAGATCTTCAAATCCATGGCAGGTTTGGATTTTTTCGTCGCCTGAATCACTCGGATCGACGTCAGGAAGTTTCCCACTTCCAACCGCCGCCGTGGCCACGTCTGACCACCGAGCCGGGCCCACTGCCGCGCGCACGTGCGCCTCTCTCCCCTCTTACTCGCAGCGAAGGCCGATCGTCGATCCGCTTCACCATTTGATCAAAAAGTTCAAACCTAGTTTTGAAGAATTCAGTGAGGTAACGGCTGATAATTATTTAAACTATTCTATAGCACTTTAAAGCGCTACGGTTTTTGATTTCACTGTAAAAATCATATCTTTCTCGTTTGTTGACGAAACTCGGTGAAACAAGAGAGTGTGGACTCGTGTGGACGCCTTCTATATTCTAGAAGAGACCGCATATTTTTCTGAGCCTCCTGCTATTTTTGGCGGAGTGCAACCCAATGTGAGATTTCTAAATTATAAACGATATGGAAAACGACGATGTATAAATTATATAGTCGATGTATGAGTTATATAAGCGTTGTACACCTCAAGTATAAGCATTGTATAAGTTGTACGTTCGATGTATAAGTTATATATGCGTTGTAAAAATTATATATGTGTTGAGTGAAATATACTTATATATATATATATACACACCCCTCATCCACAAACCATGGACGACATTTATTGGTTGTGATTGGTGTGAAAATTGGTTGATAGCGAATGGTTGATTTGAATTGTTTGTGGTTGAAATTGATCAATTGTGGTTGAAAAATATCCGTTTGTGGTTGAGAATTATTTGGTTGAAACCACATAGGATTAGTTTGTGGAAAAGAAAATAAACATGCCGCCTGCATGCGAACTAGATGCATGAAATCCCCATTGTCAAAAGCTGCGAGGCTTTAAGGTAGAGCGAGGAGTCGTACTAGGGACGGTCCCGGTTTTAACTACCCTGTCGTTATGCTGCCGAAATTTTCAATAATATTCATGTGTTAGAATTATTTTCATGTGTTGAAACTATATTCGTGTGTTGAATAGAAATTCATGTGTTGAATAGAAATTCATGTGTTGAACGACATTCATGTTTTGAAATGAATTGTTTTATAATAAAAATCATATTTTTTATCATCTATATGAACTATATAAAATAGTCGTGTTTTGAAATAAATTGATTTATAATAAAAATCATATTTTTTATCATCTATATGAACTATATAAAATAGTCGTGTTTTGAAATAAATTGTTTTATAATAAAAATCATATTTTTATCATCTATATGAACTATATAAAATAGTCGTGTTTTGAAATAAATTGTTTTACATTAAAAATCACATTTTTATTATATACATGAATTGTTAAAAATAGTGAAGTGTTTAAATAAATGTCTGTGGGAAAAAAATATCATTTTTATCCAATGTATGAAAAGAGTATGGTTTTGAAATCGAAGAATAGATTATATATATATATATAATTAAAATAAATCGAATAACGAAGCTGCAGTTCGTGTTTTGAAACCGTGATTTCAAACGATTAGTGCGGGAGATCCGACCACCGGATTTTCCCGAAACCGAAACCGTTGGGTTCGCTTTAGAAATAGCTTTCCAACGACACCAACTTTGTAAAGATCCAACGGTTGGAATGTTTAATTCAAATCTGAGGAAAAACAGCGCCAGAATCAATTATATTTATATATATATATATAATTAAATTAAATCGAATAACGGCGCTGCAGTTCGTATTTTGAAATCGAAACTTCAAACGATTGTACCGGGAGATCCGACCATCGGATTTTCCCAAAACTGGAACCGTTGGATTCGTTTTGAAAAGATCTTTCTAATGATATAAAATTTGTGAAGATCCAACGGTTAGATTTTCAGATATGTGTAAATCAAATCTGAAGAAAAACAGCGCCATGGCCGCGTTATGGCCTGAAGCGTCGTTTGAATCAATTGGCTATTTTTAAATAAATAAAAATAGCGATAAATCGTTATAAAATAGTATAAACGATATGGAATGTGAAATTTAGAAACTAACTAAAGGTTAGCTAAGTCGAATGGTTTCCTGGGTTTTGATCTGATGTTGGTTTTGGCCTTCGGGGTTAATACTTGGAAAATCGTTCTCTTACTAATTTACGGTTAGTGACTGATGAATTGGAATAAGGCGTATGTTGTGTTCGTGTAGCACTTGTTAATTATATACGCGAGTTGCTCAGAAAGACCGGGTTTATCCCATTCTGAATAACTGAATCGACGATAAGAAATCGATGATGAAGACGGTGGTCGAAGACCGGAGAGCTTCACCTCAGTTGGATGATTACTGATGTCCTGATTGGGAGGCATCCCGAAATATGGATAGTGAGTGGTGATCATCCAGACATACGTGGAGATCGATGGGTATGCGAGGTATATAGTGCCTCCGGTTCCGTTCAGACCCAGAACGGACTTGTAAATGGACTGTGTGTCTGACATTGGAATTCATTCCGTGTGATTGATAGCCGTCAGTTGCATGGTGTGAATTGCCTGTGTGGCATGCTAAGATGCAGTGATCAAGGCTTCTATTGAAAAGAAAAGTCTTGTGGTTGATGATCAAAGCCCGGCCTGTGTGGCATAGCTTTGTGTATAACGTGAATTCGCGAGCCTCACACCCCGGTATGAACCACAAACGGGAGAGGACCTCAGGGAGGGCATGCGTTTCCTTCTAGCTAGAGGTGGTGTCGGTGCTTAAACTGGCTGACATTTATATTATTTTCACTTGTGTGGTTGTTGCTGTTGCGAGGCGCCTCGGTTATATCGGTCGATCCGGGACCGATGGAGTCATTCGTTGGCGCATTTACGCCCCAAAGGGCGGGGAAACGCAGTGTTCATGAATTTTAATCCACATCGGTAGACCGACCCTGTCGCTCCAAAGGCTTGACTGAGTACTTGCCTGAGACACGGGCTAGAGCGTCTCGAATTCGGTAAGGACTATCTTTTGCCTTGGTTCATGGCGGAAATCCAATTTCCAAATACGACATGTGCGGTTTTGATTGTATACCTATATATGGCGACATAGTGGTATGGGGTACTTATGCCGTCTATGATTGATATTTATGATTGTATATAAAATTAGAAACTAGCTGGAAACGAGCTAAGATGGGTGGTTTCCTGGGTATTGATCTGATGTTGGTTTCGGCCTTCAGGGTTAATACTTAGGGAATCGTTCTCTTACTAATTTACGGTTGGAGTCTGATTAAGAATTAAACGATAACATTTACATTTTAAGTGATTTTGTTTTATTCGTATCAAGCATATTTTGGCCATTATAAGGTAAAAACTCTATCCTCCGGTTTGCGTTGCATTGTGTGATGGGAACTGAGTCTTATAATGTGTAACAACCCGTATTTTCAATAACCTGTAATAATGTAAATCGAGGCAGAATTTAATTCTAAAATCTGAATCAAGGGAAACGGGCTATGCCATTGCGTTCGTCTCGGAAAAATACGGGAAATAGAGTCCGAGTTTTCGAAAATCGGAGTCCGTATGACCCAGTTAAGGCCCATTGAAGTTTTCAGAAAATTCCTAAGTTAAAAACAGATTTAAATTTTAAATTAAAAACTAGGATTAGGGCTAACTGGCGTCAGGCGGGAAAACTCCCGCCAGGACCCCCATGTCGACAGGCATGTCGACAGGGTCCCCAGGGAGTCGACAGCCCTGTCAACAGGGGGTGGCCGGGCAGTTTTGCCTGGCGCACCATTTTGGGTCTTGGTCTGGTCTTGTGGCTTGGTTCTAGAGAATTCCGAAATCTGATGGACCTGATTCAACCTAGGGTTAATCCTAGGGCTAAAAACACTCTAATCTTCTATAAATAAGACCCTAATCCTACCCTAAAACCTAAATTATTCATTCTAGTAGTTAAACTATGGCAAATTGATTTCTCAAATGGCCTCCACTTAAAAACCCTAGCCTCCAACCTCTTCATGAATCATTCCTATGAAGATTTTGATGTTCATACAAGCATTTCTAAGATGTATGAATGATCATTAGCTTGCATACATCATCAAGTTGCAAGTTTTATTTGCTAAGCTAGAGTTTTTGGGATTTTTGTTGGAGCTTTGTTTTGGGTTTTATGCTTGCATAAAGGGCTTCTCAATCTTTATTAATAGATTTGTGTCTTCATAATATTTGTAAGCCCTCTTACCTTCATTTTAGAAACTCTAAAGTTAATATGTGATGCAAGTTGGGATTTATGTGTGTTTATTGAGTTATGCATGTTTATGCAAGTTCACTAAGTCATGATTTGCAAGTTTATTGAGTTATGCATGTTTATGCAAGTTCACTAAGTCATGATTTGCAAGTTTATTGAGTTATGCATGTTTATGCAAGTTCACTATGCCATGATTTGCAAGTTTGATAAGTTATGCATGTTTATGCAAGTTCACTAAGTCATGATTTGCAAGTTTATTGAGTTATGCATGTTTATGCAAGTTCACTAAGTCATGATTTGCAAGTTTATTGAGTTATGCATGTTTATGCAAGTTCACTATGCCATGATTTGCAAATTTGATAAGTTATGCATGTTTATGCAAGTTCACTATGCCATGATTTGCAAGTTTGATAAGTTATGCATGTTTATGCAAGTTCACTATGCCATGATTTGCAAGTTTGATAAGTTATGCATGTTTATGCAAGTTCACTATGCCATGATTTGCAAGTTTATTGGGTTATGCATGTTTATGCAAGTTCACTATGACATGATTTGCAAGTTTGATAAGTTATGCATGCTTATGCAAGTTCACTATGCCATGTTATGCATGTTTAATAAGTTATGCATGTTTTTGCGAGTTCCCTATGCCATGTTAGGCAAGTTTAATATGTTATGCATGTTTATGGTAATATGCAAGTTCACTATGCTAAGTTATGCAAGTCTAACGTGTTATGCATGTTTGTTGTGATATGCAAGTTCATCATGTACGTTATGCCAAGTTCCCTCTTCCTATCCTTTATGCGTTATTACGAATATGTAAGCGATAGAATGACGTTGGGGGGTTTGGGTAAACTTAAAATACATGAAAATATAAGATTGGGAATTTACCTATTAAGTTAGGTCTACCCCTTGGGAATTTACCTATTAAGTTAGGTCTACCCAAGCATTTGTTGACTTGTAATTATGTTTTGAAATAAAGTGGACATGACACTTAGAAAACATAAGTGTGGCCAACTCGAGGTTGGGTTGAGTTTGTAGCGTAATTCTACCCGGAACCTACCGGCTTAACTAGTGGCTACAAACAATAGGACCCAATGTAAGAAGTTGGTCATATGGTGCCAAAACCCGAGGTTAGACTAAGTTGTGGTGTAAACCTACCCGGACCCGCCCGGCCTAACTAGTAACCACAACAAGGTCTAATGTGAGAGGTTAAGGTGCATTAAGTTAATTAATGCCTCATGATTAGGGTTAAGTCAGGGTCCACTAATACTTAACCAATTTGGGGATTCGAGGGGTTGAAATGGGGTTAAGTTGTGAACTGTCGGTTACGCTTAACCAATTAATCCATGATTAGTGAAGGGTTAAATCACACTTAACCCTCTTAGAAAACCCTAGCAACGTGGTCTGTTCTAGCAGTAATCCCAGTTTGGTATCATTCACAACCCTAGAGGCTAGGCTAGGGCAGGGCACGATTACTGGACGGATGTAAGCGACCAAAAGGCGATGGCTGAGTGGTACAGCGGTGCGGGTCCAGGCGGGCTACGGACGTGCACGTAGTCCGGTGTTGGACAAACTCGAGGCACGGGTACCAGTAGGTTTAGACTGTGCATTATTGCTTAAGTGTCTGGGGTTGACACCCGAGGGCTTGATACACCCAAAGGTGGACCCAGCACAGTCTGACTACAACCATATGTGGGCCATATGGACACCAACACTTGACGTGTTAGGTTTATAGGGAGCCGATCGACTAGGCCGTTGGGCTGGACCTTATATTAAGGTCACTTCATGTTATTGGGTTAAAAGCTTGGGCCAAGGGATCAATACCTGTTATGTTGGTTTGCTAGTACACCGTGGTGCAAAACTTAACCTTGTTTTATGCGATGACACCTCTATCTATCTTGTAGTTAATTTATCATGCCAGTATGTTGTTATCTATGATAATCTCAGTTTCCATCATACTGTTAACTTTATTAGTTTATAGACTGATCGTAGCAGGGCTTACTCAGTCTTTTTGACTGACCTGTTTTCTTTCGCTTCTTCTCTTCCGTTTCCCCCCCCCCCCCCCCCCAGGTTCTCAGGGAGGGAATAGTGGTGCTTAGCTTGGATCGCTTGCTCGTTTGCTGGATAGCTCATGTATGTCTGGACATTGAGCTCGCTATGGTTTATCATCTTTTATTTGGGGATAGCACTATGTATTTCAGTATTTCAGTTTATCAGATGATGTTTTTTTTATCTAGACTTGTAATTTTGGGAAATTGACATTTTGATGTACCAGACTTGTGTTTTGAAATGGTTTAAAAATCTTCCGCCGTTGTATCTACTTACTCTGTTTATTTATATATATATATATGTCATATCCTGCCTTGTTATATCATTGTGCATGTTTACCTTGTTTTAAAACGCCCCTCCAAAGTCAGAGTTGCTTGCAAGAGCCACCTTGGCGGATGTGGGGTGTTACATTTGGTATCAGAGCATATGGTTTACGAGAAGGGATAAAAAGGTTTTTAAAACTTTTGAAAAAAAAACTATTTTCAAAACCAAGTATTTTCCAAAGAAAAGTCTAGTTATTTTTAAAGGCTATTCCCCAAAAGCCATTAGCACTATCCTTTGACCCCTCGTTTGAAACTCTTTTCTTTTCGTTTCCAGCATGTCTGATAATCTCATCTTACCCGAAGGGGTAACAATACCCGATTGGTTTCGTCGGTACTTGGAAGTCACGGCACCGTTCCCGGGTGTCTCTAATGTTGTCTTTCCAGTCAAGGCCGCTGTTCCTCCTCCTCCTTCCGTAGCTGATGTTCCTCTTCTCCCTCAGCCTCCACAAGCGGATTTTGCGGAAACTTGTAAGAACTTTAAGATGATGGGTGGCAAGAATTTTAGTGGAACAGAGACTTTTGTAGAGGCAAGGAATTGGTTGAAAGAGACCGAAGATCTTTTAGCCACCTTTGATATAGGTGACCGCAGGAAGGTTTTATTGACAGTATGGTTGCTAAAGGAAGAAGCTGCACGTTGGTGGGTAGTCACCACCGCTACTAGGCCAATTGAGACTTGGGATGACTTTAGAGGAAGGTTTGGACTGAGGTTCTTATCACTGAAGCAAGGGGACATGACTATTAGGGAATACATAGATAAGTTTAATCAACTGGCTCGGGTCGATTTAGACTTGGTTAATACAGCTCAGAAGAAGGCCCTACACTTTGCTCTAGGATTAAACGAGCCATTACATGGTTTGGCCATGTCTCATATACCCTTGGGGGCGACTTTCGAGAATTTGGTGAATATGGCCCTACTTCAAGAAGAAGATAACAATGACAAGAAAGAGGTCAAGGCGAATGAGTCTCAAGGCAAGAGAGTAAATTCCGGGAAACGGGGCAAGAATAACAACAACCGCAAGGACAAGCCAAGAGAGAATAGGAAATGCAACTTCTATGGTAAAGTTGGACATATAGCCAGGGAATGTAGGAAGAAGGAAAAGAGAAAGCGGGGCGAATGCTTTCATTGTGGTGAGTTTGGACATCTCAGCAAGGATTGCCCGAGGAAACAAGGGCAAGGTTAGACTCAGTGTGCAGGACTATCTGGAGGGCGAGTTCATCCCCTCAACACCGTTCTTCCAGCTCATGATAGAGGTAGTGTTTCTGTTGAAAATCTTGTTTACATTTTCTGATTTTTCCTGTTCATACTTTGTTTGATTCTGGCACATCGCATAGTTTTATTTCATCTGATCTAGTTGAAAGTTTGCACCTAAGTACTAGTCTGGTTGATGATCCCGTATATGTTTCAAATCCAATTGGGGGTTCTGCCCGTTTGTCTGTGGTCTGAGTGGATTTGAAATTTTCTATCTTGAGTATAGAATTCTCGTGGGATGCTTATATTCTCGGTTTCAGGGGATATGGGTTGGTTTTGGGCATGGAATGGTTGTCCTGTTTTGGAGCCATTCTTGGTTTTTGTGTATAGGGTTGTGAGGCTCATGACTCGCCTCGGTAATACCCTAGAAATTTCTAGTAACCCTATGGGTCCCGTCATGTTATGTTATCTTGAAATCCCTCGACTCGTCTATCGATAGTTTGCAATCTGTGAGGGTGGTCCGAGAATATCCTGATATCTTGGGTGAAGTGAAGGGGTTACCCTTAGACGTGGGATAGATTTCCGCATTATCTGGTTGGTAATACCAAGCCAGTTTCGTGGCCGGTTAGGCACATGACCTCACGAGATGAGAGTTAAGAAAGTAAGTCAAGGAGTTGCTTGAGAAGAACTTCCTGAGACGAAGCATTTTCGAGTAGGGTGCTCCAGTAGTATTCGTTACTAATGTGGACAGTTTGCTTCGCTTACATGTTGATTATCGTGAGAAGAATAGACAACCGTTACCAAGGATCGATGATTTGTTTGATCAGCTTGTAGGAGCATCTATTTTCTTTTGATCTAGCTACCGGATTCCATCAGCTTAGGATGGCTGAGGATGGAATTGACAAGACTGCGTTTAGGACTCTAGATGGATTTTTAGAATGGCTAGTCATGCTATTTGGATTGACTAATGCATCCGCATATTACGTGAACTTGATGGGTAGGGTGTTTAGGGAGTCCTTGAACAAGTTTGTCGTGGTCGTCGTAGACGATATTTTGATCTCCTCAAAAGAACGAGGAAGAGCATGTTAGACATCTCAAGGAGGTGATGGATACGCTTAGAGCCACCAGTTGAAGGTCAAGTTCTCCAAATGTCACTTTGGAGGAAAGAAGTTGGATTTCTTGGGCACATAGTTCCTAAGTAAGGCTTAGCGGTGGATTCCGCTAAAGTGGTTGCGGTTTAAGACTGGAAAACTCTGAGGAGGGCAATTGAAGTAAGAAGCTTTCTCCGTTTGGCTAGTTAAGTTAGCATTCCCTGAGCTTAGACTTACTCTTCTGGATCAAGAAGGGGGTTTCACAGGAAGAAGACCCGCAGTTAGTCAAGAACATGGACCAGATGATTCGAGGCGAGATGTTAAGTCACCTCGCTAGATATATTATAGATGACAAGGGATGACTAAGGCTCGAGGAGAGATTATGTGTTCCTCGAGTGGAAGACTTGGTAAAGAAGGTTCTTGAAGATGCGCATCACTCGAGGAGGTGGCCGAGTTGGTCTCAGGATGCATGTTGTGCCACCAGGTTAAGGCCAAGTCATAGAAGCCCAGCGGGCCATTACCTCCATTGGAGGTTCCGCAAGGGAAGAGTGAAAACATCTCGATAGATTATGTGGATGGACTACCTAGATCAAAGAAAGGGAATACGGGTATGAGGGTCATAATAGGTAGACTCACGAAGAGTGCTCATTTCAGTCCGGTAAAGAGCGAGAGGACTACATCATGGTTAGCAACGGTTTATCCTCAAGAAGTTGGCCAGTTTTGAAATAGCCTACAGGAAGCCATGGGTAGGCAACTGTATGGCCTATCACTCATAGGCGGATGGTTCATTTCGATTAAGCATGAGTTATAGAAAATCACGTTTATAAGGGCAATTGGTAGCGTGGATTGGTATTTTCAAGAAAAATTCTGCTGCGTGGAATACTTTATAGTAAATAGACGAGATCCAGGATTCACTAGTGAATTTTGGAGAGCTTGCATGAAATCATGAGGTTACAGTTATGTTTAAGCCAAGTATACAGAAAGAAGAATAAGTGGAAAAGGAAGACGAGAGGCGATAATGAAACGAGTTCCAACTCGAATTTGGGAAACAGGAGTTAGGAAGCCAAGAAATTATGAAGTAAAAGACGGTCAAAGCACAGTGGAGTTAAACTCAAGGAAACGTGACTAAGAAGAGTGAAGACTAGATACGCGCATCATATCTCTTTTTAAGAGTGCATCCTTGATCCTTGTTTTCCTGTGGAGCTTGCTTGCAAGTTATCTTTTGTATATATATCCTCTCGGTCCCATTCTCGATCTTATTTCTGTTGTAAACTCCATAAGGGGGTTAAGACTCATCGGTTAGTACTATATGTCGGAGTTCGAATGGATTTCTTGTAATCCAAAAAGGAGTTTATCTTGCTTATCTTCTAAGATCTCTTTGTAGCATATCTCTCTGTCCATGTTTATCTAGTTTATCTAGTTTATCGTGTTTATCTTGTCATGAGAACCTTAGGTAGAAACCCTTTGGTTGAAACATGTTATGCTTGATGTTTGCAAGTGGTTGCAAGTGTTTGCAAGTGGTTACTCGTGGATGCATTATACACAATAGGCACTAGATCGGCTCACACACTCTTCATGTTGCATATGCATGAGTGTTTATACTTATTCATGATTGGAACTTGTTGTGCCAACACATGGATGTTGCATATGGATGAATGTTATGTGCACTCATATAGATACTATGAATTATGTTCGGAATTTGCATACATATGGATTCATTTCACTGACATACATATGCATTAAGGGGGTTTACTGTATCAGTAACCGCCTGATTTTTGCATTAGGTAAGTACATATACACACACTTTTGCATATGTTCATACCACATTTAGAATCCTTTAAGGACAGTGGTTGCTCGTGGATGATGTTTTGAGTAGATGGATGTTGGATGGTAGGATATGTTCTTCCTAACTTGAAGATTTCGGGGACGAAATCCTTTAAGGAGGGGAGAATGTAACAACCCGTATTTTCAATAACCTGTAATAATGTAAATCGAGGCAGAATTTAATTCTAAAATCTGAATCAAGGGAAACGGGCTATGCCATTGCGTTCGTCTCGGAAAAATACGGGAAATAGAGTCCGAGTTTTCGAAAATCGGAGTCCGTATGACCCAGTTAAGGCCCATTGAAGTTTTCAGAAAATTCCTAAGTTAAAAACAGATTTAAATTTTAAATTAAAAACTAGGATTAGGGCTAACTGGCGTCAGGCGGGAAAACTCCCGCCAGGACCCCCATGTCGACAGGCATGTCGACAGGGTCCCCAGGGAGTCGACAGCCCTGTCGACAGGGGGTGGCCGGGCAGTTTTGCCTGGCGCACCATTTTGGGTCTTGGTCTGGTCTTGTGGCTTGGTTCTAGAGAATTCCGAAATCTGATGGACCTGATTCAACCTAGGGTTAATCCTAGGGCTAAAAACACTCTAATCTTCTATAAATAAGACCATAATCCTACCCTAAAACCTACATTATTCATTCTAGTAGTTAAACTATGGCAAATTGATTTCTCAAATGGCCTCCACTTAAAAACCCTAGCCTCCAACCTCTTCATGAATCATTCCTATGAAGATTTTGATGTTCATACAAGCATTTCTAAGATGTATGAATGATCATTAGCTTGCATACATCATCAAGTTGCAAGTTTTATTTGCTAAGCTAGAGTTTTTGGGATTTTTGTTGGAGCTTTGTTTTGGGTTTTATGCTTGCATAAAGGGCTTCTCAATCTTTATTAGTAGATTTGTGTCTTCATAATATTTGTAAGCCCTCTTACCTTCATTTTAGAAACTCTAAAGTTAATATGTGATGCAAGTTGGGATTTATGTGTGTTTATTGAGTTATGCATGTTTATGTAAGTTCACTAAGTCATGATTTGCAACTTTATTGAGTTATGCATGTTTATGCAAGTTCACTAAGTCATGATTTGCAAGTTTATTGAGTTATGCATGTTTATGCAAGTTTACTATGCCATGATTTGCAAGTTTGATAAGTTATGCATGTTTATGCAAGTTCACTAAGTCATGATTTGCAAGTTTATTGAGTTATGCATGTTTATGCAAGTTCACTAAGTCATGATTTGCAAGTTTATTGAGTTATGCATGTTTATGCAAGTTCACTATGCCATGATTTGCAAGTTTGATAAGTTATGCATGTTTATGCAAGTTCACTATGCCATGATTTGCAAGTTTGATAAGTTATGCATGTTTATGCAAGTTCACTATGCCATGATTTGCAAGTTTGATAAGTTATGCATGTTTATGCAAGTTCACTATGCCATGATTTGCAAGTTTATTGGGTTATGCATGTTTATGCAAGTTCACTATGACATGATTTGCAAGTTTGATAAGTTATGCATGCTTATGCAAGTTCACTATGCCATGTTATGCATGTTTAATAAGTTATGCATGTTTATGCGAGTTCCCTATGCCATGTTAGGCAAGTTTAATATGTTATGCATGTTTATGGTAATATGCAAGTTCACTATGCTAAGTTATGCAAGTCTAACGTGTTATGCATGTTTGTTGTGATATGCAAGTTCATCATGTACGTTATGCCAAGTTCCCTCTTCCTATCCTTTATGCGTTATTACGAATATGTAAGCGATAGAATGACGTTGGGGGGTTTGGGTAAACTTAAAATACATGAAAATATAAGATTGGGAATTTACCTATTAAGTTAGGTCTACCCCTTGGGAATTTACCTATTAAGTTAGGTCTACCCAAGCATTTGTTGACTTGTAATTATGTTTTGAAATAAAGTGGACATGACACTTAGAAAACATAAGTGTGGCCAACTCGAGGTTGGGTTGAGTTTGTAGCGTAATTCTACCCGGAACCTACCGGCTTAACTAGTGGCTACAAACAATAGGACCCAATGTGAGAAGTTGGTCATATGGTGCCAAAACCCGAGGTTAGACTAAGTTGTGGTGTAAACCTACCCGGACCCGCCCGGCCTAACTAGTAACCACAACAAGGTCTAATGTGAGAGATTAAGGTGCATTAAGTTAATTAATGCCTCATGATTAGGGTTAAGTCAGGGTCCACTAATACTTAACCAATTTGGGGATTCGAGGGGTTGAAATGGGGTTAAGTTGTGAACTGTCGGTTACGCTTAACCAATTAATCCATGATTAGTGAAGGGTTAAATCACACTTAACCCTCTTAGAAAACCCTAGCAACGTGGTCTGTTCTAGCAGTAATCCCAGTTTGGTATCATTCACAACCCTAGAGGCTAGGCTAGGGCGGGGCACGATTACTGGACGGATGTAAGCGACCAAAAGGCGATGGCTGAGTGGTACAGCGGTGCGGGTCCAGGCGGGCTACGGACGTGCACGTAGTCCGGTGTTGGACAAACTCGAGGCACGGGTACCAGTAGGTTTAGACTGTGCATTATTGCTTAAGTGTCTGGGGTTGACACCCGAGGGCTTGATACACCCAAAGGTGGACCCAGCACAGTCTGACTACAACCATATGTGGGCCATATGGACACCAACACTTGACGTGTTAGGTTTATAGGGAGCCGATCGACTAGACCGTTGGGTTGGACCTTATATTAAGGTCACTTCATGTTATTGGGTTAAAAGCTTGGGCCAAGGGATCAATACCTGTTATGTTGGTTTGCTAGTACACCGTGGTGCAAAACTTAACCTTGTTTTATGCGATGACACCTCTATCTATCTTGTAGTTAATTTATCATGCCAGTATGTTGTTATCTATGATCATCTCAGTTTCCATCATACTGTTAACTTTATTAGTTTATAGACTGATCGTAGCAGGGCTTACTCAGTCTTTTTGACTGACCTGTTTTCTTTCGCTTCTTCTCTTCCGTTTCCCCCCCCCCCCAGGTTCTCAGGGAGGGAATAGTGGTGCTTAGCTTGGATCGCTTGCTCGTTTGCTGGATAGCTCATGTATGTCTGGACATTGAGCTCGCTATGGTTTATCATCTTTTATTTGGGGATAGCACTATGTATTTCAGTATTTCAGTTTATCAGATGATGTTTTTTTTATCTAGACTTGTAATTTTGGGAAATTGACATTTTGATGTACCAGACTTGTGTTTTGAAATGGTTTAAAAATCTTCCGCCGTTGTATCTACTTACTCTGTTTATTTATATATATATATATATATGTGTCATATCCTGCCTTGTTATATCATTATGCATGTTTACCTTGTTTTAAAACGGCCCTCCAAAGTCAGAGTTGCTTGCAAGAGCCACCTTGGCGGAGGTGGGGTGTTACATAATGGCTTCATTTTTATAAAAAGCATTGCGATGTTTAAAAGATTGACTTGTTTTAAAGCATTGGCAATCCAATGGAGTAAACCCGTTCCGCGAAAGTGGCGTGGTCATGTGATTAGCCATATTATAAAATGTGTTAAGTAGATTTCTCATACCAGTCCCATGACTGACTCGTAGTTTGTTTCACTTGAAAACTCGGGTGCCCTTATTTCTACACGGGCAACCTTGTCTTCAGGTTTTAGCAGGCTCTTTCTGGATAGCTGGAGCTGAAGATGGATTCTATCATTTATCTCTTTTTATGTTGTTCAACTCCTATTGTACATATTATGTTTGTTTTCCGCTGTAGACATTTATGTATAGCTGAACTGTATTTGTACTAAGTATGATCCTGTATACTGTGTAACTCTAATGATTACGTTTATCCAGTGTATTATTTGTGCATTATCTGGTGTATTTATTTAATTTTGTTCTGTTATTATCTGTTTATGTGCTATATTCCAAAGATTACCCTTGCCACCGTCGTACGGGGTTTTGGGGTCGTCACAACTTCCAATCAATTTAACCTAATTTTATATTGGAAAACTATTTATTATAGTTTTTGTTTCAAAATATTCGAGATTCACTTTCAATTTTCTCTTTTACCAGTCTAGATAAGTAAACGTTGGGCAGGTAAGTTCAGCGCACTGGTTGCTGCATCCCTTGCCTTAGTTACACACCCCGTTTACCGTTCCAGAATTGATGACATAACAAACCTATTTGTGAACCCAAAACTTAAGTTACATTCATTATTTAACTATAATTCAAATTATTATCCAAAGCAATTTACAATATATCATTATAAAATTTATCTAAATGTATATCAAATTTCAAATTAAATAATGCAAGTTTAAATATCTTTCCAACCAATTTTTATTTTTATAACATCATTTCAAATCTATTACTTACACAGGAAAGGAGAAACCAGCATATTCTCGTGCTGACATCTGTCCCGTTAAACAAAACAATTTTATTTCGATGAATGCCCTTTTCTATATCCCATATTTTTCGATCAGCGGTTCCACTCAACGCACGTATTTCAGTTGCTTTCCTTTCACCAGAATCCAGATCTTCACTCATCTTTCCACTCATTATTATTATCATCTTCCCCAGATTTTCGTCCACTCCACAGATACACTATTGCCCTTGAATAACTTCTCCAATTATGTAATCCACCCTCACAGTTCATCGATGCTCTGCAATGGACAATTGATCTACAAATCGAAAAATAGGGTTTGTCAGGTCAATAGTCTTCGAATTTTCTGGTACATTTTTTTGATGACTTGACTTACTCTTATTTTGCTCAGCGGTTAATCTTTTTAACCAAAATTATAGTATGCGATGCTATTTAGGAAATCATAACTTTCTCGCTGAGTAATCGTATGAATTATGTGTACACCTTTTGAGTAAATATTTCGTTTAACAGAACAATGTGTAATTTATATAAATAGTTCTGTTTAATAACATATGCCAATGATAAGATTTGATGTTATACTTCAAAATCCATTTAATTCATTTCAAGCATATGAACTTCACTCACTTCACATCCTCTATATTTTCTAACGTTGATATTTCAGATGATTAACCAAGTTGTTTGTAAAAGAAATTGTTTTATGTTCACAACTATTTTTATTATACTACCTACATTAGGAAAAGTAAACAATATCACCTTTGTTGTGGTTTACTTATGCAAACCTCTGTTTATGATATATCGTCAAGGTGGGTAGGCACAGTGTGAATTCAAATTATTAAAAATTATGTACCCAAATTTAGTTAGCACTCCCTTAAAATCTATCCATTGTTGAAACTGTTCAAGAAACATATAGAAGTTAATGGACTATGTATGTGTGTCATAATGCAAAATAATTAAATATGGACTGTCATTTAACTTTTGCAGATGAATGTCTTGCTAAGTACTGTTGTAATTACTTTTAGGTACAACCAAAGAAATTAATATTTCTCTGACATGTTACAAGACATTTATAGGGTGTTTGAATTCTTCGGTATATGTCGGTTTGTGTTCGTTGTCAAGACTCTTTGTTCTCCATTTTCTATTTCCTCAATACATTAACCAACCAATATAATTTGGTGTACAACTTTATGCATACAAGCTATAAAACAGTATTTGAAAATCTTTTGGGTTTTCCTCTTCTCCTTTAGCCTATTACATACGAAGATTAATTTTGCACTTGCAGTGCAACTTTTATATAGTGGATGCTATGAAATATTATTTTACATACTGTTATACGGTTGTTATTTATAGTTTAGGATACACATAGCAGTGCTCTCAACAGATTTTTCTCATTGGCTAGGAGGAAGGCATATACATATTAAACGGTCCTTAAAGGAATGATACTACTATGTTATACCTTACTTATGGTTTTCCAATAAAATTAATTTTATTTATATATTATAATTTTACTAATAATTGCACGTACTAAAAGTTATTGAATCAAATATCAAAGCAATATGTCATTGCAATTTGATTCCCCTGACTATTAAGGCTGCCTCCTATTACAAATATGCATAGAGGTTAATGCGGTATGTGTATGTGTTATATTAGGGAATGATAAATTGGAGATGGAAGGTTAACACGTGGGGATGAAAGTTCTGTTGTAGTATTGTCTTAAATGCCTTTACGTGCAATCAAGGAAACTGCTAGATGTCCTAATTATTACATGTATAACGTGCAGTTGTATCGTAACGTGAATCCAACTATTTATTAACCGACTATTATGAAATAATTAATTTAAAAAAAATCTGTAGTGTAAAGTACATGTCTTTGGTGTTGTAGATACCTTATGGATTCAGTTGTTGTTATCCCATATTTTGCGACAGTCTAATCGTATCGTCAACTACATAATAGTGAAAAAATTGGGTTTTCATGTAATCGGTTTTTGGTAAACAACATCACTTCTTAATCTAAACGTAAAACTTTGCTAATATTCCCTCTACAATAACCATTAATGGTTGTGGTTATTACAAGCTGAAGTAAATAAGTTTATTTGTTCATGTAGATACGTGTAGATCAGAATTTAACTCCGATAATGACTTATGTCTGTTTCTGCAGGGAAGTGAAGTAAGCAGTCAGTAGATCTTATAACTTAAATTGTCAGCCGTTACCATGCCACAACGAGTTGAGGTAAATAAACCATCCATTTTGATGTTGTGATTATGACATATGAGTTAGTAAATAATTTGATGTACCGAATTCTGCTGTTTGCTTCACATTGGACTGTAATTAGTGGAAAAATGGAATGATATGTCTACAAATTGTATCATACGGTATTGACTGAAGTCATTATGGATTGTAGATTCACTTAGGTATGATACGTAATAAGCCTATGGTTATTTCCCGTATTTTGCATTCAATCTTATATTGAAGTCAGTAACCTTTAAAATGTTATGTATGCTAAATGTACTTTTACTGGGAGAACCATTGATAAACTGTGTACTCCAATAAACTAATCTATATTGTACACTACAAATTTAAGTTGTATAAACGATCGTACCAGAAAATGGTTTGAATTGTATATAGAATTCATCCCTCAATAACTGATATTTTAATGATTCAACTTTGAAGCAGTAAATGTATAATGATTTGATCTGTTTATTTTGTATTACTGGTTTAGTCAGATGATAAGTATACAATAGTTCAGATAAACTTTTGTTAATGAGCAGTACTGGTATTTACTAGCATTGTAGCGATTTATTTTACATAACCATGCCGTCAAAATATTTCTGAAATAATCTTTTGTTGACTATTGAATTCAAGCAGGGTATTAAATTGTTTGGTTAGCATCAATTTTTTAAACTGCTGCTGAATTTATTTCCAGTAATACTGTATTGCCAGAATATAGTGGGACACATTAGGTAATCCTTTAGTTATTGCGTCATAAAGTAACGTTACACTTTAATTAAACTATATGCCATAATGAACCCATGCAATCAAAAATCCAAAGCTGACTGATAAATTAAGTAATTTACTTTTAACTTTACCAATATAGGCGTGAAAGGCCTTCTTATTTTGTTATGAACATTGTTAGGCATGTATATTCTTCCAGACTATATATCTATTTGATATTTTTCATTTTGTTCAGTTGTATTGCTTGAAGCTTTTATACCCGCTTACAATTTGAAAATTGGAATTTTAAACTACTGGTAATATGAGTATTTTGTCCATTGGTGAAATAGTTGACAAAAAACTTACAAAAGAAACAGATTGTATGTATTGTTATGTGATGCTACTGCACTACTTTTAAATGTCATTATAAATCTATAAACCGGCCTGGCGCATAAATAAATGGTGCAGATTTCAAGGTTTCACGTATAGCTTCAAATATTATACTACAAGTCAAACCATCTATGTCAAAAGTCTTATTATTGTTAAACAAGGCATTTGAATGATTTTCTTCATTATTTTATTTTATTTTTATTTTTGGTACTGCCTTTTTTTTTCAAACATTGGACCATTTGTACGGCATATAAATAACAAAATGAATTTTCAGAAGAATTATCTGATTTTGATTGTGTCCTATGATTTGTTTGCATGTTTGTGCATTATAGAATCAAATTATACAGTTTTAAGTGACGATTTTTAATCGATATTTGTCAACACTTTTTTTTTTCGACACAGTAATTTCTTTAATAATAGTGGTTGTATAACTGTATGGTTCATTAAATAACCTATTCAAATTCGATATTGATCCATAGGTCAAATTATCCTCACTTATTTACTGTTATGAAAGCAAAATCGGCCAAACCATTTTTTCACTTGGTTCACCTGTCCTTTTTGTCGATACTTGCATATGCATGTTTTGCTTACAACACAACTCCATATACATCCACACAAGTTAACATGGATTTTTCCAAACGAATCGTAACCACATATGAATATCATTATTTAAGAGTTTGATCTTCCTTTAACAGAGCTTGCAAAAGACATTATTTTCAGTTTGCAGTACCACTCAATACAAATACACTAATGTGTGCAAAGCTCATTGACAAGTTACAAACATAAAATGACTATCTCAAAATAGTTACAGTGTTTCTGCGTGTGTATGCTTTTTATGTTTTTTTTTTTAATTTAAAATCTCAGCACTAAGCCAGTCGGTTGTGATCCAACTCATCTCATTCTCAAACCTAGGATTTTTTTCAAATTCAATTTGAAATATTTCTTCAGAACATATATCAACTAAACACGTTTACTCTTTACATAATTGTACATGATTCGTAATCCTCAATTTTTTTGCGATCACCATCGCCCTAATTTTACTCTCGACTGGTAATTCAGTATAAAGATATATTTTCTTTACAATGCTTTCCAGTTTAGCGTGTAAATTATGCTTGAAATTGATGGGGTTCATGCGTGTTCTACTTCTTGGACAGGGCGACTTAATCCAGTGTACGTTGTCCGAGTAAGTCCTCCTTCTCTTAATGTTCCACAATTGCGAGCTTTTCTGTTGTCGTATGTGGACGAACTTCTATCTATAACATTGTTTTTTTCAACTGAGTAATTTTCACTCTACGATTTGTTTGTTCGTTAGATAATATCACTTTAAATATATTTGTCACATTTTGAAATTGATTCCTAGGATGAAATTGTTGTTGGATATGTAATCCTTACAGTTAGGCGCTAATATTATGTATTATTGCTATTTAAATAATAATAATAAATAAGAAACTCAAAATATGTATTCTTTTAACTCTTTATATATAAGTTCTTACATGGTCCAAAATTTAGGGTGTGTTTGGTTTATAGTTTTTACTTTTGAGTTTTCACACATACAAAAGTACGAATGACGCACACATATCATCGAAAATAATCACTTTACAAAATAAAGTTAACACACAAAACCAAAAAACAACTTTTTATTATTTTCCATATTTTAAGAAACAACGGAAGGACGATAACAAATTCATCCATCCACCGTTCTTCCGTCCCCTTCGTCACTCCCTCCGTAACCTCCGCTATACTTCAAATCTTTACAATTTTCTTAATTAGCGTTGAAAACTAAAATCTCAAAACACGAAATAAACCAAACACTACCTTAATTTTTTTACGGATTTTCTTTTAAAACGATATATGTGGACTATCGCTTCATTACCTTATTCTTTTTTCTTTTGTGGAGGAAACAGGGAAAATAGGTCAACAATATATATGATTTGAGTTCAGTTTCTAACTGAGATAAAAAAAAACAAGTAATTTTTTAGTCCCTATGATTCCACTTCATCGAGAATGGTATGTTTAAGTGTGAGACGAGTAGAGTTATTTGGATTGATTTTTGTAAAAAATAATGTATAATCTTCTCACTTATAATCTTAGGCACGGTTCCACAAATCACTTTCCAAAAAAAAAAAAAACTTATGTTATAAGCTACTAATACCACCAAACAAAAAAATAAAAAATAAAATATACCCTTCTTTTGTTGGTGACTCATGTTATTAAATAGTAAGTCGCTTTTTTTATAATTTGGTCATGTGTTTTTTGATATTTTCTCGCATTATACATTTTTCCATTCTAACAAATCATGCCTTATAATTCTGCATTTTATGTGATAGGTTTTGTTTGAAGTTAAATACTCTCATACTTCAAACCAATATGTTTTCAGTTTTGAACAACGTGGGGCTAGGTTGTGCCGTTTTTGAATAAGGTGCTTCAGTTGGACATGTGAAAATGAATAATCGAATAAGAGCATGATCTTTTGACAAAAAACAGAACAGAAAAGTAAAGTGCTTAATATTTTTAACTTTCTCACTCCATATTGAAAGAAAGAAAAACTTCTATTTTTTGTTTAGTTTATGTAGCATGTTACTTACGTTATCTGCAAGTACTATGCTACTGAATAATATGGTTGGTAAGTTTAATTCAAGCATTGTTAAATAATGCATTCAATGATTCAAGTATTGAGTAACGAGCTCCCGCCAAAAATGCAGGAAGGCCCACTTCTCCATGCCATTGCGTGTCCATCGGATCTTGGTGAGCTCTCCTCAATACAGCTGAGAAAATAGAGCGTCCGTGCAGTTCCAATCGGGAAGGACGATGTGGTCTAGGTAGTCAGGGGAATCTTCAAAGGACACGATGGCAAGGTGATTCAGGTTTACCTATGCATATGGGCCATTCACTTCGAAAGAATTACAAAGGAAAAAGGTTAATTGATCTACTGTCAACTTTGGCATTGGTCTATCAAAGGCTATGATAATGAAGCTAAAATTGGAAAAGGATAGGAAGGTGTTTCTCGAGAGAGGAGCAAAAAGCAGTAGCATTGCTGATAAGGAAGCAAAAGGTAAGTTCTGAATTGAAGAAGTTGCTGCTGCAAGTGCATCGCTTCAACATAACGGTTGGTTTTAAAATTTCAATATTTCAAGTGTCCTTATATCTGAATATTTCTCAAGTTAGACTGACCAATATTTGTTGTTTTGTTTGTTAAACCTATTTTTGTATGCAAAACTGATTTGCTTTCATGGAGTAGCAATTTTTGGAATGGTTGTTTATCACGTTAGTATTCAATATATGAATTAGACTTTCAAAAAAGGAAAGGAATGTTCTACTTCAAAACAAGTGCATCAGGATTCTTTATGCCTATATCATAACCTTAAAATTTAAAGGTTGAACGAATCTCTTTTGACATTTATCTTTTAAAATTTTTATAACTTAAGGAGCATAATGGTATTTATATAACTTGAAAATTTGAGCATTTTGTTAATTTTTTCCACTAAAACATACTACTGATTGTTTTCCTACCACTTGCACTGCGGCTGTTTCAGAGGAGTAAATTTTTTACCTTTTTAATATTGGTTTTCATACAGATTTCACTGATGCTAATGTTATATTTTAGTCCACTGATGTTTATTTGTTACTAAACACTGGTATTATGGTTCAGGATGACTGTCCAGACTCATTCTACTTTCCACCAGAAGATCAGAGAAATTGTGTCTCATTCATCAAAAAGGTTTTCCTGTTTTAAAAGGGAAGCCGAAGAAGATCCGAACCTCTCAGCCTAATCTCTGCAGGTTCTGAAAATTGTCTACTATAGATGTCGGACTTAAAGTTTTGGCGTTAAACCTGTAATTTTTTGTAGAGTCGGTTTAAGAAAATGTTTTCTTTTTAACATTAATTAGGCAGATGGCTTATTTAGCTGTTTAATTTTGATTGTTAATTTGCTTTCTGCCCATATTTTGTATTTTATATTAAGTCAATGGTTTTTGTTTAGGTAATGTACCAGAAGTTATATGTTATTCATCTATTACATGCTTTGGTGCCTGGTCATAACTGAAACTATACAATCTGACGTTTGTAATTTGGACGTAATTTGACTTTTAAAATTCGGACATAATTTTATTTTATTTTAAAATTATAACATTTGTGGTTCATATAGTAGTACTATCTAAATGTGACAAATTTGTAGTTGAGATATGAAGGCATTTTAAATTCTTTGTTGAATCAATATGATGAATCATGTGGAAATCAATATGAAATTTACTCTTTGTTTTATGTTATATCAATTTCTTTTAAGAATCGTCAGGTTTTTTGTGCATGAAATTTTATAAAAACACAATTTTCTGTTAGTACCATGTTACCAATAGTAATCATTATAAACTTAAATGATATAGAGAACAATTCATAAATGCTGTTAAATAAGCATTTTCCAATATTTACAACCTTAATGAATTATTCATAAACAATTTATAAATATTGCTAAATAAGCGTTTCCAATATTTAAAACCATGAAAATATTCCAGTGTCAACGCTTATTGATAGTAATAAGAATGTTAAAATCACTTATAAGTATGACAAATTTGATTGCTTCGTTGCTGGCATTCAATTGGTAGTACCTGAAAAGTATTACTGAATTTATTTCAACACTTATAAATGTTAGAAATTGTTTATTTTGGTGTAGTAACATCTGAATAGTCAAAATGAAATTGCACAAAATTCTAAATGTAATTTTATAAAAACAAAAAAGTATATGCAACGCACAATAAACCTCCTTCACTCATTAATTCGACAACTGCCCGTGTGCGTAGCACGGGCTACGCACTAGTTATTATCTAAAGTCATATTAGATTTCACAAGTCCAATAGTTCTAGTTTACCAAATTTACAACAATTTATCAATAAAATGGTAATCAAGTTTAAAATCGACAATTTTAATTCAAGGCACTTTTAAAATAAATTTTAATATCAATTGACATTGATAATAACATGTTGATTAGCTTCCAACATCAAATTATTTATACTATTAAATCAAATTAACAATTTTCAAGGTATTAACCAAAACATTATTTCATTCCATATTTAAAATGTTATTAACGTAACTTAGTTAATAAACCGTTTTAATAACACCCTATAATTAAATCAACATTAACAAATTTATTCAATATCATAAAATGTTAATTAGGAAAATTATTCAAGGAATCAAATATTACTTTAATTAACAAATGTTATCGAACCAAAGAATATTGTTATTAGTAAACATTATTGAGTCAATATTATTAAGTTAATAAAACACTACATAATCACTAAATTGTCATTTAGCCAATAAATCGTTACTTAATTAAATTTAGGAAATTTCTTAATTTTCCGCTGGTAATTCATATAAGGTCGCAATGAGTACATATATATATATATATATATATATATATATATATATATATATATATATTCACACATTTAACCACCGTTTTATGCATTCATTTCCTATATGCAATCAACAAATAAATTTCCAAATGCGCGTTAAAGAATTAACGTGCGTTTATTTTGGCAACCATCACGAACTATCAATAAATAATTAATCATTCATGCAACCACCCATTAGAAAATTCATTAACCATGTATAAAAAAATTAAATCGCATTAATAAATTTAAAGTGTTCTCACATATTTAAGTGACTACATAAATTATACTTAAAGATCGAATCTTTAAGGGTTTAATTTTATTTACCACATCAAATCACTTGCAAACAATTCAAACATACCACCACAAATCAACTAAAGCATGTATATAACTAATATTCCATACAAGTGTAATTTTGTGAACTAACATAAGGTGTTTCACTTCCAAATTCCATAAAGATGTCATTTTTACATCATGAATCTATTTAAGAATCGTTAGCAAACATATACCATCAATATAACTACATACAAACCATTAATTTCCAAAGAGACATAAAATTTATTAAATTAGAGTTCTCACCTATATTTGCCTTCCAAACTTTCACCGTCAAGTTCCAAATCAACTCCGTCAGCCTCGGATGGTCTATTATCTCTTACACATGCGTCTTGCACTGCTCCTCGGCTACTAACGCGTATATAGATATGCACACTCTCTACACTACTCTATGTTTGTGTTAACCTCTTGGCACAAGAAAATGTCGCGGCTTCTATACTAGACGGTGGACTGTTGGAATGGAGCTTGTTGGGGAGGACTATTCGCAAGAAGAAAGAAGAAATAGGATTTTTTCTGAGAAGAAAAGAATTTTGGTTTGTGCATAAAAGTAGGAGGCACGCATTTATAATATAGAGAAGAGGGGACAGAGAATATCGCGTGGTATTGGGTTTGTGAATACGAACTGTTCATAATTTTAGGCCACTGTTTCAAATATTTTGCATTGATATGGCAAGATTTAAAATTAGATTTTCTCAGATTTGGTTGTCCACCATATCTCCTTAAAAAAAAGAAAAATTGGATTTGTTTTCTATGGACAATATGTTAGGCTAACACATGAACTAACAACGTTGTTTATGGTATTATCTGAACGTTATAAACTTACCCGTCATACACCATAAATTAAATAATAACGAAAAATATAGAATTGATTGCGCGATTTTATTTTATTTCCTTTCATTACGCATTCCTTTCATAAATGTGCATTATATATTCTTTATATATATATATATATATATATATATATATATATATATATATATATATATATATCAGTTCAATTTCACCGTCTGCACTTCAAAAATTCATCCTTCGCTTTCATTACATTAACTATATCACAATTTGTACCGTCATAAATTTTGACTCAACAAAATTTATTTCTATCTATATAAAATTTTAAATTATAATTTGGAATTGATTTAAGCATTTTATTACGCTTTTTGCTTAGCGGTTTGAAATGAATTTATCTTGACGATATTTTATTTTGCACCAAAGTTCTCAATTTCGAAATTAACGATTTGTTTCTATTATATTAATAGTACCATAAATAACATGGTAAACGGTTTGCAAAATTAGTCACCAATATTTATGTTAATTCAATGTTTAATTACCATTTGTACTCAATGGTTTGATTTGTAATAAATTAATCTTAACCGTATATTACTATGCGAATAGATTCTTTGTTCAATAAATCGTTAAACAGAACTTATTTAAAAATTGATTCTTTTCTCTTTTTCCTTGTTCTAATGTCAAATATTCCAAATGTCTTACCATTTGTTAGCATTGTAAATATTGATGTTATATTCACAATGTGCTTTTAAATTCTAGAATGAACACTACATTCAAATTAAATAGAAAGTCCAAGTTTTAAATTGTACCTCTAGTATATTGTTAAATTTAATATTCAACAATTCTAAATTTGTAGTTTTTACTTTCATAATCAACTCAAGTTAACAACGTTAATTCTGGCAAAATATCTAATCTGAGCTTATGTTTACAATTGCCGTTAAAAGTGGATACTTTGTTCAAAATAAATAAATGTACATGTTATAATTGGAATGTCGGATATAAGCATTTATTTTCTTCTATAAATCAAATTACAAGATCAAAATAATTAATAATAGTAATAAGTTTTGTTTTCTATTTATTATAAGACAACGCTAAATATTCAACCGGTTATTAATGTAAATCACATTTATTTATAAATTTATGAAATGGTTCGCACCTATTGTTCAAGAATTGACAAAATCTCAAATAAAAATATTTATTTTACATTGAATCTTAATTTAATTTATATTTTAAACGTCAATTTTTCTATGTTGTTACAATCTCCCCCACTTAAAACTTTTCGTCCTCGAAAAGGAGAGCTATAAAATTTTCTCTTGGCTTTGTTTTAAATTCCTTTTTCTTATAAAAAAATGATACTCACTTAAAATATCAAATCATTTTATTAGGATTTATTTATTAAAATACTGAGCTAGATGATTTTAAGTATTCTTCAAATCAGAGTAGCGGAAATCCAAATACAGCTTATTACAACTTTCCAAATTAATGTCTCTAAACAAAAGAAAGAAAGGTACACCACTAATGCCCAAAGTAGAGACCGCAGCAACACAGGGAGAATGTCTATATATATATCATACGTGGAAGCCTCCTGCTCGTCTCCGGTACAGCTACTCGCGCATACCACCTAACATGTCTCTAGTCTGCCGGTGAGAGCACCCAGAGTAATAATAAGAGACATAAAACTATGGGTCAGACAAAAAGTCTGGTATGAGCGATAAGCAGCAAAACAGAACAATAACAGGATACTAAACCATACCTGAACCTGGACCTGCAACCAAAGAGTTAGTACTACATACCGTACAATACTCTAAGGTGCCACTAAACAGATGGTGTAAAGAATACGGGGGTGGGGGTGTGCATGTCATAATGATGGCAAACAAATCAAACATAGCAACCATTCTCACATCTCTCACTCAGTGCGTAAAGCATACGATGTCCACCACTGTCAATCACTAGACCCATCGAAGTAGCGACGGAGTTCGACTTGTACAACTACTGGTACTACCAAGCTTACCCCATGGAGTCAAGACCAAATCTTTACAAATGACCCCACCTCATTGGTCTATAGCTCTTTAGTCGTACCTAGGCCACTGCGGCCCTGAATCCATTCACTTACCCCCTACACATAGTGATCCAAAGTTATAGACATCGACAACCCCTTAGCACGCGTCCCGCAGCAAAGCCCAACTCATGAAGTCGGTTCGTTGGTTCCCAACTGGATCCTGAGTACAACTTCCCACTTGAACTACCTTTGCATCTCGGGTTTTGGTCTTCTCCTCCGGATCGGTCTTCATTCAGTTCATAGTTTATGCCTCGCGTTCAAGCTTCCTGGTTCAGTTCATGGTCACCATACTGGTTTGGATCGGTTCTCTTTTCCTCGTTCAGTTCGTGGTCACCTCCCTGTTCAGGTCGGCTCGTGCTCACCCCTTGGGTCGGATCGGGTTGCTGCATACGGATCGGGTCGTGACACATAAATCCGCTCGTGGCTCCTCCTCCTGGTTCAGATCGGCGTCATCATATCGGATCGGCTCGTGGTGCATCGGATCGGAGCTTCAGGTGCGTCAGCTCATGGAGTTCTCCTGGTGAGCGGTCGGGTCGGAGATAGGTTCCTAGATCACTAGCTGGCTGAGGCGCTTCGGATCAGATCGTGCAACCATGCCAGGTCGGGTCGTACTCCCTCCATCGGGTCGGGTCGAGCTTCCCCCATCCGATCCGGTTCTGCACAGTTTCCTGCACTTTGTCCAGCAAGCTGTTTACGCCATTCGACGACGTTTTCGACCAATCTAAAACTTCTAGGCAATCACAAATCATAACATACAGTCATAGCAACATGTACAATCAATCATAAACACCAAAACAACAACCATAGCATGTAAAATGGATCAAACATAGCCAAAACTCAATATTTTCCCTTAAGCATGTCTAGGCAAAATCTACTGATATGATTGGCAAAACTTAACCAAATTAACCCAAACTTCTAACAGAGGTCTAAAACATCATTTCGAATTTTATAAATATTTTTCCAAAATTTTATCATGTCTAATTTCGTTAATCTTCACTAATTACCATTAATTAACCGTAATTAGTGCAAAACTATGCAAATCACTCACCTAGGTCACAAATAAAATACCAAATCTGAAATGATTCTCTGTTTGGCGCTGTTTCCAATGCAACACAGCAGCTCTAACCTTGCTTTGGTGCTATTCCTCCTTAATTTGATGTTGCTAAGCCTAATCTTCAATTAGAAAGTGGTTTAGAGGTGTTTTGAGGAGATTTAGAGAGTGGAGGCCATGGCTAGGTTAAGAGGAATGAATAGCGACGGCTGAAAAATGAGAAAAAGGTATTCTCCAAACCCTAACAGCCCTTTTAAACTCCTAATCCAGAAATTCCCCTTTGGGTCTAGCTGTTAATCACCCGGTTAAGCCCAATTAAGCTGTTTTTCATCATCTGAAACTTGTTTCAGCCATATCTCCCAAAAGGTGAGTCCGTTTGGCTAATGTGACCACTCTACGGAAAGGTAAACCATCATCCGGAGCCAATGGAAGTAGTTTCAAGTCAAAACTCCTTTCCAATCAAAATTTATGGCCAAAACAGTATCAGCTAGGGGCAAAACAATCATTTAAAAATCGGCAAAAATCATGAACATGGGAAATGACCTCAATAGTCGTCTCCCAAAGTTACATGACCATACGACTTCGTATGTTAAAGAAATAAATATTCTACGATCCTTCGATGCGTAGAATGCGGGTCGTTACACTCTCCCCCCTTAAGAAATTTCGTCCCCGAAATTCCTTAACCCAAAACATACAAAGGATCCCGCATGCCTACCAGCCATATACAACAATCAATCATGCAAAACAAACAAAACAAACCTATCCTAGCATGCGGAAAGACTAAATCGAAACTGTAATCTTACCAGGCGAAGAGTTCTGGATACGTCTTCCTAATGCTCTCCTCTGTCTCCCAAGTACAATCATTTTCATTCTCGTCCCACTGAACTTTGACTGATTGCACCGCCTTCCTTCGAAGCTACTTCGTATCATTCCCAACAATACGCATAGGCCTGCGGTTCCCAATCGCCTCGGGTTTAACCTCGATATCATCCAACTGATCAGGTGAAATAGTCACATCGGGGTTGTGCACGAACTTCCTTAACTAGGAAACATGAAATACGTTATGAACTCCTACTATCTTCTCTGGTAATTCAACTTTATATGCCAAATTCCCAATTTTCTCTAGAACTGGGAATGTACCAACAAATCTTGGTGCTAACTTGCCTCTCCTGCCAAATCGTATCACGCTCTTCAATGGAGAAATCTTGATAAACACCAAGTCGCCAATGGAGAACTTTAATTCTCTTCTCCTCTTATCGGCGTAACTCTTCTGCCTATCTTGGGCAGCCTTCATTCGCTGTTGGATAATCTTAATCTTAGCTAAAGTCTCTCCTATCACATCTGGTCCAAGCACAAACTTCTCACTAGTTTCTACCCAACATGATGGTGAGTTGCACGGTCTTCCGTACAAAGCTTCAAATGGAGCCATACCAATACTGGATTGATAACTATTATTATATACGAACTCTACTAGATGTAAATGGTCATCCCATGATCCACCAAAGTCTAATATGCAAGCTCTCAGGAGATCCTCTAATACTCGATTCACCCTCTTTGTCTATCCTTCGGTTTGAGGATGATACGCGGTACTGAGGTGTAATTCTGATCCTAACGCCTCTTGTAAGCTTTTCCAAAATCCACTAGTGAACAACGGATCTCGGTCACTTACAATGCCTTTGGGTATTCCATGAAATCTCACTACCCACTTTACATATAGTTCAGCTAACTTAGTTGTTGTCCTATTCGACTTGACGGGTATAAATCTTGCACTTTTGGTCAATCGGTCCACAATCACCCAAATGCTATCATGGCCCGATCTAGTCCTTGGTAGCCCATCAATGAAATCCATTGAGACTTGTTCCCATTTCCACTTTAGGATTTCTAATGGTTGCAACAGACCACTAAGCTTCTTTTGCTCAGCTTTAACTAGCTGGCAATTCATGCATTTGGATATAAACTTCCCAGCGTCTCTTTTCATCCCTTCCCAGTAGTAGGTCTGCTTCATGTCTCGGTACATCTTGTTACCACCGGGATGTATAGTCAGTTTTGAGTGATGACATTCTCTAAGCACTTCATCTCTCAATCTATTGACATTGGGTACAACTAGTATTCCATTCTTTATAAGCCATCCATCTCGATCAAGCCCATATTTGTTCATCTCTCCATCGATTCCCATCTCTAACTTTGAGATGATTTCCAATAAGTTAGGATCGTCCGTCTGACTGGAACCAATCCACTCAATCAAAGTGGGTCTGATCGTCAAACTTGCTAACATTTCTGGATCCAATTCGCACTTTGGTCTAAAATCATACCCAGCGATGTACTCCAGTTGCTTCCACTCTAGAAACATAACCCCTAGACCGGCATGTCTTCTACTCAATGCATCAACTACCGCATTGCCCTTTCCTGGTGTGTATGCGATATTGAAATCATAGGAAGCTAAGAATTCTAACCATCTTTGTTGTCGGAGATTTAGATCTTTCTGAGAGAAGAGATACTTTAATGATTTATGATCGGTAAACAACTCGAATCTTTCTCCCAAGAGATAATGTCTCCACATCTTCAATGCGAAAACGATCGCTGCTAATTCCAAATCATGGGTAGGGTATCTTTTCTCATGCGGTTTCAGTTGCCACTTGCATAAGCTACAACCCTACCTCCCTGCATCAACACTGCACCTAGTCCGGTACCACATGCATCCGTATATACCGTCATCTCTTCAATCCCATTAGGAATGACTAACACTGGTGCACATGTCAACTTTTCCTTTAGACTCTTGAATGCATTCTCGCACTTTTCGTCCTAGACGAAAGCTTGATTCTTCTTGGTCAACTGAGTCAACGGTGCTGCTATCTTAGAGAAGTCTTGGATAAACTTACGATAATATCCAGCTAATCCCAAGAAACTTCTTATGTCCGTTGCATTCTTGGGCGTAATCCAATCTTGTACCATAGCCACCTTCGCAGGGTCCACGGCAATAACATTCTCTGAAACAACATAGCCCAAGAATCTCACTTCTCTCCTCCAGAAGTGACACTTAGAAAACTTTGCTTTCAATTGGTGTTTTCTCAACACCTCCATCACTATTCTTAAATGTTCCTTGTGTTCTTCCTCTGTCTTTGAATAAACAAGTATACCGTCCACGAACACAAGAACAAACTTATTCAACTGATCTCTGAATACCCTATTTATAAGATCCACAAAATATGCTGGTGCATTGGTCAACCCGAATGGCATGACCAACCACTCATAAAATCCAGACGGCGTCCGAAATGCCGTTTTAGCTATACTCTCGGCTTCCACTCTAAGCTGATGAAAACCTGTCGCGAGATCCAACTGAGAGAATACTCTCGCGACACTCAACTGATCAAATAAATCATCTATCCGCGGTAGAGGATACTTATTCTTCCTCGTCACTTTATTCAACTCGCGGTAGTCTACACACAAACGAAGGGAACCATTCGCCTTGGTAGCAAACACAATTGGTGCTCCCCATTCAGAAACACTCCTTCTGATAAATCCTTTATTCAAAAGATCGCTGACTTGCACCCCGAGCTCTCGCTACTCCCTTGGTGCCATACGACGAAGTGGCATCACTATAGGTCTGGCATCTTTCACTAAATCAATACGAAACTCAATCTCTCGGTGCGGTGGAAACCCGGTCACTTCCTCGAAGACGTCCGGATACTGGCCAACCATGGGCAAACCTGACAACTTACCTTGCGGGATGTCGAGGGAATTTAGAAAACTAGCCATTACCCCATCACTAGGTAGACCACCAAACACTACCCTCTGCCCATCATCCGCTCTAGCTGTCACCAAAAAGCCCTCACAATCTACCACCACCCCGTATCTTTGGAGCCAATCGACTCCCAAAATAATGCCAAACCCATTAGAGCCCAAAACAAAGCAATCACAAACAAACATATATCCATGACTCGATAAGACCACATTACGACAAATCATGCTAAGGTTAGTCGAACCACCAATCGGGTTCGTCACTACTAAAGGTCTATCGACAATCTCGGGCTCCAACCCCAACCTATCTACCAGGTCACTAGATATGAAAGAACTGGAAGCTCTGGTATCAAATAAAACTCTAACAGGAACATCATAAACAGAAAGCATACCTTGAATTACGACATTCTTTCCCTTCTCCGCCGCAGTTGGGGCATTCGACGAAGGAATAGCATTAAGGGCATATGCTTTCACCATCTGCTTTTCTTTAGGGGGTTGCGGACACTTGTCCTTGTGATGTCCCACTTGGCCACAGTTGAAGCACTTCCTGTCTGCTGGCTTGGCTCGACAATTACTGGCATAATGGCCCTTCTTGCCACAGCTAAAACACTCAACATCTTTCTTCTTCTTCTGGCCATCCTTATTCTGGTTCTGCTTTCTCTTGTTCTGAGAACCATTCTTGCCTCCACTGCTTGCTTGCGGCTTTGGCTCCTCTGCAGATGCGACCTCAGTCTTCGACTTAGGGTAAAGACTCTCCGATCTTAAAGCTTTCCCCACAATCGATTCAAACGTCTCATCGATGTGGTTAATAAGCTTTTCCCCCAAATACTGATCCAAACCTGTTATAAACTTCTCGTTCTTCTTCTCGGCAGTATCTATTAGGGATAACCCATATTTCGACAAAGTGTCGAATTCGGCAATATACTCCGAGACAGCTCTGCCATTCTGCTTGAGTTCCAAGAATTTCTTAAACAGCACTGACTTCTGAGCAGCTGGAATGAACTTATCGCTAAAGCGAGCCTTAAACTCATCCCAAGTAATCTGATCCTCGGGAGTAGCTGCCTTTATACCATTCCACCAATTCATTGCCCGTCCTTGCAGCTGATAGGATGCAAGCCTTCTCTTCATTGCATCCTCGATACCCAAGTCTTCGAAGATACGCTCGCAGCTATCCAACCAATCCTGAACATCCGTAGCCGACTCCGTTCCGTGGAACAGCTTCCCATTAAGACTAGTATAATCCTTATTCAGCTTGGCGAAATCGTCCCTAGGCGCCTGCACTATTGGACCACCACCATTACCAGCATTGGGAGCTGCCCTCTGCACATCCCTAAGCATCTCTCTCATGAGGTCAGTAAACATCGTCCTCATTTCAGCAACATTCCCATTATTGGCTCCTCTACCAGTACCCCTTGCGTATCAGCTCATCGTTTAATCTGCACAGAGAAAATGATTAACCATCCTCTTTGTGGTGTCAGTGCAGTGCGACTTCGTCCTTAGTTATACTAATAATATATATAGCTTTTGAAAACTAAAATAATCACAAATACGCGCTCTCATTTACATATTATCTCTCCCTGGTGTCTTTCCCTAGGTTAACTACGCAACCTAGAGCTCTGATACCAAGTGTGACGGCCCGCCTCGCATCAGCCGGCATTTCCTCCGAAAGTGCGCTGTACACATGCCCGAATGGCACGGAACGGTCGCCAAAGGAAGGAAAGAAGGGAATGAACTAATCGAAAACCTGTAGAATGTCTCGCAGCGCATGGAACAAAATATAATAATAATATACTTGACATAAAATAGGCGAGACAGTGCATAAGCTGATAACTAAAACCAACATCAACATCATCACCAGAGTAGCGGAAATCCAAATACAGCTTATTACAACTTTCAAAATTACTGTCTCTAAACAAAAGAAAGAAAGATACACCATTAATGCCCAAAGTAGTGACCGCAGCAACACAGGGAGAATGTCTATATATATATATCATACGTGGAAGCCTCCTGCTCCTCTCCGGTACAGCTACTCGCGCATACCACCTAACCTGTCTCTAGTCTGCTCGTGAGAGCACCCAGAGTAATAAGAAGAGACATAAAACTCTGGGTCAGACAAAAAGTCTGGTACGAGCGATAAGCAGCAAAACAGAATAATAACAGGTATACTAAACCATACCTGAACCTGAACCTGCAACCAAAGAGTTAGTACTACATACCGTGCAATACTCTAAGGTGCCACTAAACAGATGGTGTAAAGAATACGGGGGTGGGGGTGTGCATGTCATAATGATGGCAAACAAATCAAACATAGCAACCATCCTCACATCTCTCACTCAGTGCGTAAAGCATACGATGTCCACCACTGTCAATCACTAGACCCATCGAAGTAGCAACGGAGTTCGACTTGTACAACTACTGCTACTACCAAGCTTACCCCATGGAGTCATGACCAAATCTTTACAAATGACACCGCCTCATTGGTCTATAACTCTTTAGTCGTACCTAGGCCACTGCGGCCCTGAATCCGTTCTCGTACCCCCTACACATAGTGATCCAAAGTTACAGACATCGACAACCGCTTAGCACGCGTCCCGCAGCAAAGCCCAACTCATGAAGTCGGCTCGTTGGTTCCCAACTGGATCCTGAGTACAACTTCCCACTTGGACTACCTTTGCCTCTCGGGTTTTGGTCTTCTCCTCCGGATCAGTCTTCATTCAGTTCATAGTTTATGCCTCGCGTTCAAGCTTCCTGGTTTAGTTCGTGGTCACCATATTGGTTTGGATCGGTTCTCTTTTCCTCGTTCAGTCCGTGGTCACCTCCCTGTTCAGGTCGAGTCGTGCTCACCCCTTGGGTCGGATCGGGTTGCTGCATACGGATCGGGTCGTGACACACAGATCCACTCGTGGCTCCTCCTCCTAGTTCGGATCGGCGTCATCATATCAGATCGGCTCGTGGTGCATCGGGTCAGAGCTTCAGGTGCGTCAACTCGTGGAGTTCTCCTGGTGAGCGGTCGGGTCGGAGATAGGTTCCTGGATCACTAGCTGGCCGAGGTGCTTCGGATCGGATCGTGCAACCATGCCAGGTTGGGTCGTACTCCCTCCATCGGGTCGGGTCGAGCTTCCCCCATCCGATCCGGTTCTGCACAGTTTCTTGCACTTTGTCCAACAAGCTGTTTACGCCATTCGACGGCGTTTTTGACCAATCTAACACTTCTAGACAATCACAAATCATACCATACAGTCATAGCAACATGTACAATCAATCATAAACACCAAAACAACAACCATAGCATGTAAAATGGATCAAACATAGCCAAAACCCCATATTTTCCCTTAAGCATGTCTAGGCCAAATCTAATGATATGATTAGCAAAACTTAACCAAATTAAGCCAAACTTCTAGCAGAGGTCTAAAACATCATTTCGAATTTTATAAATATTTTTCCAAAATTTTATCATGTCTAATTTCGTTAATCTTCACTAATTACCCTTAATTAACCGTAATTAGTGCAAAACTATGCAAATCACTCACCTAGGTCAAAAATAAAATACCTGAAATGATTCTCTGTTTGGCGTTGTTCCCAATGCAACACAGCAGCTCTAACCTTGCTTTGGTGCTATTCCTCCTTAATTTGATGTTGCTAAGCCTAATCTTCAATTAGAAAGTGGTTTAGAGGTGTTTTGAGGAGATTTAGAGAGTGGAGGCCATGGCTAGGTTAAGAGGAATGAATAGTGACGGCTGAAAAATGAGAAAAAGGTATTTTCCAAACCCTAACAGCCCTTTTAAACTCCTAATCCCGAAATTCCCCTTTGAGCCTAGCTGTTAATCACCCGGTTAAGCCCAATTAAGCTGTTTTTCATCATCTGAAACTTGTTTCATCCATATCTCCCAAACGGTGAGTCCGTTTGGCTAATGTGACCACTCTACGGAAAGGTAAACCATCATCCGGAGCCAATGAAAGTGGCTTCAGGTCAAAAATCCTTTCCAATCAAAATTTATGGCCAAAACAGTATCAGCTAGGGGCAAAACGGTCATTTAAAAATCGGCAAAAATCATGAACATGGGAAATGACCCGAATAGTCTTCTCCCAAAGTTACATGACCATACGACTTCGTATGTGAAATAAATAAATATTCTACGATCCTTCGATGCGTAGAATGCAGACCAAAAAGTGGTTCTAACACCCAAATTAACTAAAATTTCGATAGAATAAGATCAAAAACAGAAAAGGTACACAGAATTTATAGTGGTTCGGCGTTGAAGAGCTTACGTCCACTTTATAACACTTTGTTTGATGATATAGATGAAAATACAACAAGATATTCGCTCAATCTCGCTCACTTTTCATAGACATTCACTCAATTATCTCAAAATACACTTTGTATGATATAGCGGAAACTCTAACTTTAGCTCGAAGCTCCAATTCAGAAAGCGCTCCAA
Organism: Allium sativum; assembly: GCA_030737875.1. Classification (NCBI taxonomy): domain Eukaryota; kingdom Viridiplantae; phylum Streptophyta; class Magnoliopsida; order Asparagales; family Amaryllidaceae; genus Allium; species Allium sativum. The sequence goes on along the minus strand of CM060919.1, from coordinate 556,978,491 downwards.
CTCTTACTCCAAGGGTCTATAACTGATAGACTAAACCTCCAGCTGCCCGTGTGGAAATTAGTGGGCACCCAAAGTTTAGGAAAGAACAATAAACTCCAGGTCAGTCATGGGGCTGGTGTGAGAACATAAAACAATTATTTTTACGGTTTAATTTAAAGTTGGGAGATTCAACGAACTATGCCGCTAATGCAGAATGGGTTTACTCCATGTGAATGCCTATGCATATAAATTCATAATGACTTTTGGAAAATGAAGCTATCATAAGCTCGTCCCACATCACACAATGCAAGCGCACACCAGATGGACGAGTTTTTGTCTTATGATAACCAAACATGCTTTTATACGTGAAAATATTCTTTTAATACTATTATTATTGCATAGTGTTGAAAACCATTTTGCAAATAAATATATTAATCTTAGCAAGCATAGTGACTATGTCCACATACATAGTTAACAAACAAAACGAAAGGCTAGTATTGGTTGTTGAGTTCCAATATGATGGTTCCTGACACGAAAGATCAATCTGAAACTAGATGCAACCTCACAGTTCATGGTTTTCATCTAGGCTCGGACACCAAACACCAGGTAAATCACCGGTCAATATCCAGACATAGACACCGAACATGCCCTTTTTTCGCAAGTTTCAAAGTAGATCTACCGCCGAAGCTTTCAAGTTTCAATAAAATGTATACAACCTAACCGCCAGTTTACCATCAATTCAAGGTGTGAGGTTCGTCGATGTTGCGATATACAAAAAGCTACGCTTCAATAAGCCATGCTTTGATCATCATTAGCTCATTCCATAACTTGAGTATGCCACATTGTCAATTTACAACATGTCACTGATTTCTATCAATACATAACCTATTAACACGTAAAACTTAGAGATGGAAATAAATAATTGCCACAGCCCGATATATATACCAACAGAAATCAGTTCTATGCAGTCAATTACAATGTCAAACACACAATCCATACAAGTCCATTCTGAGTCTGAACGGAACAAAATCCGAGAATCCTCAAATACATTCAGACCTCATGCCACTTATAACCTCATATCGGGTGTACGGTGTAATGACCCGCAAATCCATAACATCAGAGTTGACTACATACATCATACATCCAACCCAAATATCACGAAAATACGAATCATTTTTTTAGAAGAAAAAGGTAGAATAAGAACAGAAATAACAACACAGAATCTCACATCGCAACGGAACAAAATATAATATATCATAACTTTTGAAATACAAAATCTTAACTGTATAACATACACTTATCAGAGTACAACACTTACAACACAGCGGAACAAAGCACTATATAACTAACACTTAAGCCTCCTGCTCCAAGCTCCTTCAGATAAATCTGTAAAATCCTGAATTACTTGACATCCTATACAAATTCGGGCACCCAAGAGTTAAGGTAAAACAAAATAACTCCGGGTCTGTCATGGGACTGGTATGAGTAAACAGTTAAAACAGCTTGAGACAATAAATGATATCTCGTAAGACCACGCCGTGAATACGGAACGGGTTTTTCCCTTATCAGTATCCAAAATTAATCTTTATATCAAAACTCTTTTTGATATTACAATAGTGTCTAAATCAAATAAATAGAATCTAGTGGAACGCTTTCATCTCACGTTCCACATACATAGTATACAAACAATGCGCGGGCGCTTATTGGGTAATGGATTTCCAACTATGAACAAGGTATGGAACCACCTTCCGCTGGTGTATCTCTAGATAGGAATACACCGAGTTCAACAAGAACATCTTGTAACTCAGCCACACATGACCTGTAACACCCCGAATTTTTGAATAATCGAATTAACTAAATTAAAGAATAATTAATCTCAGACGTGAGAATTATGGGGATTGGGTTGCGCCATTGTGTTCGTCTCGGAATTCTAGTGAAGATAGAGTCCGAGTTTGCGGGAAACGAGTACCGGATGAAAGAGTTATGGACAAATGAAGTTTGGTGGCAAAGTAAAGAAGAAAAAATGCATTGGCGCACTTGGGAAGTACGCCAGTACATATTTACACTGGCGCACCTGCCAAGTGCGCCCAGGCCGAGGCTGGAGCCTGCACAGCTTTCTGGTTCAGGCTGACCCGTGTTGTTGAGTCCATTCTGACTCCTTGCTGAGTCATTAGGGCTGACTCATCACCCTATCATGATTGAATGGTTTTGATTAACCCTAAGATCATCCGACGGCTTAAATTAATTCATAACTCTATAAAAAGACCCATAGACTCAAACCCTAAATCAGAATTAAAACTAAACCTATGGCCGTCATGCTGTTGACTTGAACCCTATAGCAGCCGCCACCAAATTAAGAGGAAGAACAGCAACCAAATCAGAACTATTCAACCCTAACAGCGATTCTTCATCAAAGGAGCGCTAATTCAACTCCAGAAATCAGAATTCAGAACTCAAAATTGCTTTTGAGTTGTGAGTTCGATCACCTTAACAAAATAATTGCTAAATCAGTTATGATGTGATATACGTTGGATTATAAGTTGTGGTTGTGAATCTTATTCATATGTTTAATCATGTATGTTAACTTGATTCATATTATATGATGTTATGAAAGTTTTATATGCGATGTTATGCAAGTTTCACATATGATGTTATGCAAGTTTTATATATGATGTTATGCCAGTTTCACATATGATGTTATGCAAGTTTTATATATGATGTTATGCTAGTTTCATATATGATGTTATGCAAGTTTTAAATATGATGTTATGCAAGTTTTGTATATGATGTTATGTAAGTTTGGATCTAAAATATACGCTAGTAGTTCATGATGTTAACTTGTGTTAATGAATCCCTTTTTATAATCCAACCACCTAGGTTTATAACATTAGTTTTTATGCGAATATGGATGTGGAACATATGCTAGTTCGTATAGGTATTATGTTCATATGTAAGTTTAAGTGATAATTGGATTCATATGTATATATACAAGTTCACACCTTTAAAGTTTAGATCCATATTCAAGTTGACATTTTTATGTTGAATCTATGACATGCCTAGTTATGAAAGTTTACACCTTAATGTGGATCCATAGTTTACTCAAGTTAACACCTTTATTGGATCCATAGTTATGCAAGATGACACCTTTATGTTTAGGTTGACGACATACACAGTTTATGTAAGTTTGTGATAATTACCTAGGCTAGTTGGATGTAAAATTATGTTCATACATGCAACCCCACACCTTTTAGATCTATGATTTTTGATCCTTGATAATACAAAGACTATGCAAGTATGTTGAAATTCTTAATTGCAAGTTTGATGCAAATTAGATCTATTATTGTGTGTATGTGAATTTGTGACGTTTATTCCTTTTTTTAAGTATTAGACTAATTGCTAGTCTAATATGAATATGTCATGTTGAGCGAACGAATGACGGGGGTACGAAGCGGATAATATTAAATTGGCATGTAATGGCCTAAAAAGGCATGTAATTAATTTTAAGAAATAAAATTAATTAGTAATGAAATTGGTATAATTTATATACCATAAATAGATGAGCATAAATGCCCTAAAAGGCATAAAATATAATTGTGGTGAAAATGGGTATGATTTTACATACCATAAATGGATGGACATAATTGAGTCAATTATGGACATCGCTAAATTTGGAATTGATTGATAATTTGAATAGGGAAAGTAATTCAAATTGGGGGTGATTAATTAGGAGTAATTAATCGTCTAAGACACGAGGTTAGGCTCTTTTGTGGTGTAAGACTGCCCGGACCCGCCCGGCAAATCCAGCTGCCACAAATGTCAGTCTAATGTGAGAGGTCTTAGGCATAAACTAAATACGTAACAGTTGTAAAGACACGAGGTTAGGCTTTTTGTGGTGTAAGACTGCCCGGACCCGCCCGGCAAATCCAGCTGCCACAAATGCCAGTCTAATGTGAGAGGTCTTTATGAGGTTACGGTCTTAATGAATTAAGAAACACTTAACCAGATAAGCATGTAGTGGGACATGAGGGGTTAAGTGGGTGCCTTGGGTGGCATGTGGAATCTAGTGGGTGCCTTGGGTGGCATTTGGAAATACGATTAGAAACACTTAACCAAAATTGAAACATGTAATTGAAACATGAATAAGAAGTGGGTTAAGTGGGATGTACTAGAGGGGACCAAGCTTAGGTGGATAGCTTGTGTCAAGTAATGGGGGCCTGTTTCAACCAGTAACCCATACGTATCTTTGTGGGCTCGACCCAAGTCGAGGACGGGACACGCATACTGGGCTTGACTGTAAGAGGCCAAACCGGGTTAGCGGTGGCAACGCAAGTCCAACGGGTTCATATGCGTGTGTGGACCCGGGCTGGTAGGTAAGACGTTGTTGCATCGTGTAGGTATAAGCCGTGCATTCTTGGTTGTATCGGGTTGCCACTTTGGGGAGTGATACACCCCACTGTGGGGCTAGCACGGGTATCTACGAGTTTGGGTGCCGGTCGAATGGGGCAGGGTAGTGAGTACACCTAGTGGAGATAGGAGCAGACGGCACCTATGTATTCAGCTAGGGGTACACGAAGCTACCACTATTATTAATAATTACTAAGGGGGTACACCTAGTGGAGATAGGAGCATGCGGCACCTATGACATCAGCTAGGAGTACATAGAATTACCATTATTACTTAATGAAGGGGTGCATCTAGTAGGGATAGGTACACGCTGGGTACCTATGATAGCAACTAGAGATATATAGTCAAACATGGAGGATAGTGGGTACATCTAGTAGTACACGAAGCTATCATCGTTCTATTTAGCCAAGAGGGATCAAAATTCTAGAGTGACTAGTAGGGGTGCAGTTAGTGTTAGTACAGTACAGTATGGTACCAAACGGTAGAGTATAGTAATTATCCTATATAGATTAGGAAGCGCCATTTACGTTATCTTTGTTTCTCTTGATAGCCTTGCCATACCCATGTGGTTCACACAGTCATTACCTTATTCTCTAGCTTATATCTTATCATATTGCTTAAATAATTATGTTGTTAGAGTTATCGCACTCGCCAGACTTTATGTTTGACCCCCTTTGTTTCCACCTCTTTTCTTCCTCCCCCCCACCCCCCAGGTTCTAAGGGTGGGACTAGTACTAGTGGAGCTTGATTGGGATCTCTTTAGGAGCACTTGGATTTGGATTGCCGAAGTAAAGTTCAGCCTATCATTTTCTGTATGCCCATTTGTAGTAGTGGGATTATGTACTTTGTTTTATCAAGATGGATATTATGTACTTGACTTTGGTTTATGGTTTTTGATGATGTAACCAAACATATTTACCTTCTGCTGCAATAAATAAAGTTTTAAATTTTCAAGTACTGCTTTATATCTGTCATGTTGTGATTTTATGTTCTATATTCACTTAAAATGCTCCATGGAAGTTAATGCATTCCCTTTGTGAGTGACATTAATGGACGTGGGGTGTTACACGTGGTATCAGAGCTGAAGGTTACCAGAACAGATAAGATATTTTGAAAAACTATTTTTCAAAAGCATTTTTATCAAGAATACTTTCAAAAATATGTTTGTAGAAGAGTATTTTTGAAAGAAAGGTTTATTTTAAGAGCATAATCCCCAAGTCCCATATATCCTTCCTTCGATTCCCCGTTTTGAATCTCTTCCTCTTTCTCTTTTTGAGTTTTTCCCCCTCCGCGTATAGATGCTTTTTTCTAAGATAAATAAGGACTTCCGTTCGAAGGACGGAAAACCATTTCAAGGGACTTAGACGTTTTTTTGGCTAGAAGTTAGTCCAAGGAAGTGGAGGGCTTGTTGGTACCTTTAAGATAGACGATGGGAGGAAGGTTCAAATAGTTGTTTGGTTAACAAAGGACGAAACCTCATCTTGGTGGGAGGTCACGAATGGAGAATGTGAAGAAGAAGGCTAGTTGTTTTGGAGAAGTAGGACATCTTAGGATTGTCCAAGGAGGCAAGGACAAAGTACAGGATCTTCTGGAGGGTAATTGTATTCCCTCACGCCTGGTATACCTGATGGGGTAGGACCGTTTAGGTTGAAATTTGGTTTTCTTTATCATCCTGTTTGAACTTTGTTTGATTCTGGCACTTCATACTCGTTAGTATCTGCTTCGTTAGTTGAAACACTGCACCTAAATACTAGTCTAGTTAAGGATCCCATCCTAGTCTCAAATCCTGTTGGTGGTTCGGCTCATCCTTCAATGGTTTGTCGGGATTTGAGAGTGTCTATCTTGGGCGTTTGATTTGAATGCAACGCCTTCGTCCTTGGTTTCACGGGCTATAGTTTGATTCTAGGGGTGGATTGGCTAGCCAGGCGGGGCGTCATCCTAGATTGTCAAAGGAGGGTAGTTAGACTATTGATTCGTTATGGAAAGACCCTCATATTTCTTGCGACCCTAGGGGTTCAGTGATGCTTAGCTACCTAGAATCTTCTGACGCATCCAACGATGATTAGGAATCTGTTTGTGTGGTCCGTGAGTATGGAGACGTCTTTGATAAAGTGCGGGGTTTACCCAGAGGCACGAAATAAGTTTTCGTACGTGCTTAATAGATTAAGCAAAGCTAGTTGTGTAATCAACGGTGGTTTTGGAGCAAGACTGGCAAGGACAGCCAGAGTCGGTCAAGTGCTCAATTGGTTGACCGTCTTACTAGTATCATCTCACGTAGGTCATCTGAATTCGAAGGAGGTATCCCTTGGGTGTTTGTCTGATATTGGTTTAGGCCTTTGGGCTTGCACTTGGGGGATGTCGAGTTCGACTAGGATGGTCTGCGTGAGAGATGGATAGTTGTGACGATTTTGCATGGGATAATATTCTGGTTTTCTCTAGAAGCAGAGAAGAGCATGCCCTACATCTTAGGGAAAGCTTAGGGACCCTACAAGTGCACTAGTTTAAAGCTAAGTTTTCCAAAATACCATTTTGGAGGAAAGAAGTGAGGATTTTAGGGCAAGTGGTCTCTAGGGAAGGGTGATATTCTATGGTGGATAGAATTCTTGGCGTCCTACGATTTCGAGAAAGCATACATCCCTGACGAGGGTAACGTTGTGGCGGATGCCTTGAGTAGGAAAAAGTTGACATTGAGTCCTTTGTTTGTCGAGCGGCGTAGCTTAGACTTATCCCTACCTTTGACTTTACACCATCCAGTGATTTTGTACCCAGTTAGCTAGCATCCTTAGAGGTCAGACCTACGCTTTTGGGACGGATTGGCGAGGCACAGCGAGACGACCCACAATTGGTTGAGTCAGTAGAGAAGCTCAAAAGAGGGGAGTCATCAAGCCATCTCCGTAGGTATACCCTAGATGATAAGGGTTGGTTACGTAGGGATGGTAGAATTTGTGTACCAAAAGACGATGACCTAAGGAAGACCATTCTTGATGATGCACATCGTTCGAAGATGACCATCCATCCCAGCGGGGACAAGATTTACATGGACATGAGACGAGTTTACTTTTGGGCCGAGTATGTCGTTAGATACTTGGTGTGCCAACAAGTAAAAACAGAGCAAAAGAAGCTCGGTGGATTGCTTCACCCATTGGAGGTCCCACATTGGAAGTGGGAAAGTGTTTCGATGGACTTTGTTGATGGATTGCCAAGATCAAGGAAGGGCAATACGGGGATTTGGGTCATGGTAGACAGACTTACTAAGAGTGCTCATTTCATTCCCGTAAAGAGTAAGAGGACTACTCCATGGTTAGCCTCCGTATACATTAGAGAGAGAGTTCGTTTGCACGGTGTTCCTTCTAGCATAGTGAGCGACCGCGATCCTATTTTCACTAGCGAATTTTGGAAGAGCTTACAAGAGGCGTTAGGGACTCAGTTATGTTTGATCACCGCATATCATCCTCAGACGGACGGCCAGACCGAGAGGGTGAATCGTATTCTAGAGGACTTATTGAGATTGTGTGTCTTAGATTTCGGAGGTACGTGGGAGGAACATCTTCCATTGGTGGAGTTCGCATATAATAACAGCTTTCAGTCTAGCATTGGCATGGCACCGTTCGAGGCTCTTTATGGACGGCCGTGTCGTTCGCCTACATGTTGGCGGGAGTCTACAGCCAAGATCTTGCTTGGACCCGATATGATTAGAGAGGCTTCGGAAAAGATCGATTTGATTCGAAAAAGGATGAAGACGGCGCAAGATAGACAGAAATCTTATGCAGACAAGAGGAGGTCGGATCTTGAGTTTGATGTTGGGGACATGGTTTTTGTCAAGGTGTCTCCATTACGGAACGTCGTTCGCTTTGGGTCCGTTGGGAAGTTAGCACCAAGGTTTGTAGGGCCGTTTCCTATTAAGGAAAGGATTGGGCAGATGGCGTATAGAGTGGAGTTTCCCGAGAGACTTAGTGGTGTACACGACGTATTCCATGTATCACACTTGAGGAAGTGCTTGCACGAGACCGCGGAGGTGGTAGAGCCGAGCTTGCTTAGAGAGGTGGAGATCGAGCGTGATGCGACGATTCGACGAGCTCCTACGTGCATTCTTGGGTCAGAGATTAGGAAGTTAAGGAATCGAGAGGTCAAGCTAGTCAAAGTGCAATGGGGAGATGATGAGAGCGACGCTACTTGGGAGACAGAAGCAAAGATGCGTTTATTATACCCTTTTCTTTTCGAGGGTATGTCTTTTAAATTTCTCCTTTATCGCTTATCTTGTACTTATCTTATCTTTAGTATGTCCTCTCGCTAGTATCTTTGACCTTTAGATAGGATAGTCCTATGGTTGAAACACGTGTTTGAGACGTGTTATGTATGATGGATGCACGTGGATGCAAGTGTTTGCTAGTGGTTGCTCGTGGATGCATATACACACACTTTAGGCACTAGATCGGCTCAGTCACTTCATATTGCATATTGCATATTGCATATAAATGTGTGTACATATTTAAGTAATGGATGAATAATGGTTGTACCATCATATGGATGTTGCATTTTGGTGAATGGTTGTGCATACATGTAGAAATGATATGTATCGATAAGGTTCTTTCACATACATAATGGACGCATGGCACTATCATGGTTTGCATTAAGGAGGTCAACTGAATCAGTAGACTGCCTGATTTTGCATTAGATAAGGAACATATACACACACTTCTTGCATATGTTCATGCAACATTAGAAATTTTATAAGGACAATGGATGCCCGTGTTGGATGGTTAAGTGGATGGTTGTTTGGATGGTAGGATATACATTCTCATTAACTTGGAGATTTCGGGGGCGAAATCCTTTAAGGAGGGGAGAATGTAACACCCCGGATTTTTGAATAATCGAATTAACTAAATTAAAGAATAATTAATCTCAGACGTGAGAATTATGGGGATTGGGTTGTGCCATTGTGTTCGTCTCGGGATTCTAGTGAAGATAGAGTCCGAGTTTGCGGGAAACGAGTACCGGATGAAAGAGTTATGGACAAACGAAGTTTGGTGGCAAAGTAAAGAAAAAAAATGCACTGGCGCACTTGGGAAGTGCGCCAGTACATATTTACACTAGCGCACCTGCCAAGTGCGCCCAGGCCGAGGCTGGAGCCTGCACAGCTTTCTAGTTCAGGCTGACCCGTGTTGTTGAGTCCATACTGACTCCTTGCTGAGTCATTAGGGCTGACTCATCACCCTATCATGATTGAATGGTTTTGATTAACCCTAAGATCATCCGACGGCTTAAATTAATTCATAACTCTATAAAACGACCCATAGACTCAAACCCTAAATCAGAATTAAAACTAAACCTATGGCCGTCATGCTGTTGACTTGAACCCTAGAGCAGCCGCCACCAAATTAAGAGGAAGAACAGCAACCAAATCAGAACTATTCAACCCTAACAGCGGTTCTTCATCAAAGGAGCGCTAATTCAACTCCAGAAATCAGAATTCAGAACTCAAGATTGCTTTTGAGTTGTGAGTTCGATCACCTTAACAAAATAATTGCTAAATCAGTTATGATGTGATATACGTTGGATTATAAGTTGTGGTTGTGAATCTAATTCATATGTTTAATCATGTATGTTAACTTGATTCATATTATATGATGTTATGAAAGTTTTATATGCGATGTTATGCAAGTTTCACATATGATGTTATGCAAGTTTTATATATGATGTTATGCCAGTTTCACATATGATGTTGTGCAAGTTTTATATATGATGTTATGCTAGTTTCATATATGATGTTATGCAAGTTTTATATATGATGTTATGCAAGTTTTGTATATGATGTTATGTAAGTTTGGATCTAAAATATACGCTAGTAGTTCATGATGTTAACTTGTGTTAATGAATCCCTTTTTATAATCCAACCACCTAGGTTTATAACATTAGTTTTTATGCGAATATGGATGTGGAACATATGCTAGTTCGTATAGGTATTATGTTCATATGTAAGTTTAAGTGATAATTGGATTCATATGTATATATACAAGTTCACACCTTTAAAGTTTAGATCCATATTCAAGTTGACATTTTTATGTTGAATCTATGACATGCCTAGTTATGAAAGTTTACACCTTAATGTGGATCCATAGTTTACTCAAGTTTAAACCTTTATTGGATCCATAGTTATGCAAGATGACACCTTTATGTTTAGGTTGACGATATACACAGTTTATGTAAGTTTGTGATAATTACCTAGGCTAGTTGGATGTAAAATTATGTTCATACATGCAACCCCACACCTTTTAGATATATGATTTTTGATCCTTGATAATACAAAGACTATGCAAGTATGTTGAAATTCTTAATTGCAAGTTTGATGAAAATTAGATCTATTATTGTGTGTATGTGAATTTGTGACGTTTATTCCTTTTTTTTAAGTATTAGACTAATTGCTAGTCTAATATGAATATGTCATGTTGAGCGAACGAATGACGGGGGTACGAAGGGGATAATATTAAATTGGCATGTAATGGCCTAAAAAGGCATGTAATTAATTTTAAGAAATAAAATTAATTAGTAATGAAATTGGTATAATTTATATACCATAAATAGATGAGCATAAATGCCCTAAAAGGCATAAAATATAATTGTGGTGAAAATGGGTATGATTTTACATACCATAAATGGATGGACATAATTGAGTCAATTATGGACATCACTAAATTTGGAATTGATTGATAATTTGAATAGGGAAAGTAATTCAAATTGGGGGTGATTAATTAGGAGTAATTAATCGTCTAAGACACGAGGTTAGGCTCTTTTGTGGTGTAAGACTGCCCGGACCCGCCCGGCAAATCCAGCTGCCACAAATGTCAGTCTAATATGAGAGGTATTAGGCATAAACTAAATACGTAACAGTTGTAAAGACACGAGGTTAGGCTTTTTTGTGGTGTAAGACTGCCCGGACCCGCCCGGCAAATCCAGCTGCCACAAATGCCAGTCTAATGTGAGAGGTCTTTATGAGGTTACGGTCTTAATGAATTAAGAAACACTTAACCAGATAAGCATGTAGTGGGACATGAGGGGGTTAAGTGGGTGCCTTGGGTGGCATTTGGAAATACGATTAGAAACACTTAACCAAAATTGAAACATGTAATTGAAACATGAATAAGAAGTGGGTTAAGTGGGATGTACTAGAGGGGACCAAGCTTAGGTGGATAGCTTGTGTCAAGTAATGGGGGCCCGTTTCAACCAGAAACCCATACGTATCTTTGTGGGCTCGACCCAAGTCGAGGACGGGACACACATACTGGGCTTGACTGTAAGAGGCCAAACCGGGTTAGCGGTGGCAACACAAGTCCAACGGGTTCATATGCGTGTGTGGACCCGGGCTGGTAGGTAAGACGTTGTTGCATCGTGTAGGTATAAGCCGTGCATTCTTGGTTGTATCGGGTTGCCACTTTGGGGAGTGATACACCCCACTGTGGGGCCAGCACGGGTATCTACGAGTTAGGGAGCCGATCGAATGGGGCAGGGTAGTGAGTACACCTAGTGGAGATAGGAGCAGACGACACCTATGTAATCAGCTAGGGGTACACGAAGCTACCACTATTATTAATAATTACTAAGGGGGTACACCTAGTGGAGATAGGAGCAGGCGACACCTATGACGTCAGCTAGGAGTACATAGAATTACCATTATTACTTAATGAAGGGGTACATCTAGTAGGGATAGGTACACGCTGGGTACCTATGATAGCAACTAGAGATATACAGTCAAACATGGAGGATAGTGGGTACATCTAGTAGTACACGAAGCTATCATTGTTCTATTTAGCCAAGAGGGATCAAAATTCTAGAGTGACTAGTAGGGGTGCAGTTAGTGTTAGTACAGTATAGTATGGTACAGTACGGTAGAGTATAGTAATTATCCTATATAGATTAGGAAGCGCCATTTACGTTATCTTTGTTTCTCTTGATTGCCTTGCCATTCCCATGTGGTTCACACAGTCATTACCTTATTCTCCAGCTTATATCTTATCATATTGCTTTAATAATTATGTTGTTAGAGTTATCGCACTCGCCATACTTTATGTCTAACCCCCTTTGTTTCCACCTCTTTTCTTCCTTCCCCCTCCCCCCCCCAAGGTTCTAAGGGTGGGACTAATACTAGTGGAGCTTGATTGGGATCTCTTTGGGAGCACTTGGATTTGGATTGCCGAAGTAAAGTTCAGCCTATCATTTTCTGTATGGCCATTTGTAGTAGTGGGATTATGTACTTTGTTTTATCAAGATGGATATTATGTACTTGACTTTGGTTTATGGTTTTTGATGATGTAACCAAACATATTTACCTTCTGCTGCAATAAATAAAGTTTTAAATTTTCAAGTACTGCTTTATATCTGTCTTGTTGTGATTTTCTGTTCTATATTCACTTAAAATGCTCCATGGAAGTTAATGCATTCCCTTTGTGAGTGACATTAATGGACGTGGGGTGTTACACGACCGACCACTCATTTCGCTTGAGTGTATCGAATGTATATCACCAATGGTTGGGATCAGCAACCGTTTCCCGATAAGGGACAGCATCGAATAGATTAAGAATGAAATGAATTATCTCTAAATAGGTGATTATACACCCTAATGAGAGCTACCCACATAGCCATGCTGCCTGTCCGATTTTTGTCATTTTCCGGTTGTTGAGGCCTGAGGCTACGATTACTTACCTTTCATTGATAGCACAATTACTTTGAATGCCACATCATCAGATCCGTTAATCCTTAGTTGGTTTACACAAATATTTTGGATGTTATGCTAAGGGAATAAATCCGTTGCAACCATATATATTTATACAGACCAACCCATTCGATCATTGGAAATACTTTGTCAGACATCCGTCCATTTACGTTCGTTCTGGGATTGAATGAAACTGAAGGCACTATTCCGTACATCCATCCTAGGCAATCTCTACCTAGGGCTTATACAACAGCCCTTGCACTTTACTCCTTCAATTATCTTTGAATAATCTAATTTGCAACGCTTATGCCAATACGGAGTGGTTCTCGGATAATAATCCAACCGGTCTCTCCATATTGACAACGATGGTCAAAACTTCGATAGTCTATGATTTAACTATCGAATAAAAACAAGTGTTTCAATAGTCGATGATTTAACTATCGAAGAAAAATAAGTGTTCATCCAAATATCAACCAATCACTGAGCCCTTAACTAATATTCCATTAATTAAATCACTTCTTCATTTCTTTATCAATATTTGTTAACCAAATATTTTCAATAACCATATTGGCCTTTTACGCTATTTGGGAAACATTTCTGAATATCGCCTTCCTTTATTTTCTAAACACTAGAAAATATATGCTATTTATAATTGGAAAATATTCCAATTACTTATCTCTTTTCCGATCTCGTTTATTTCTATACTTAGGAAATATTTATTATTCTATTTCCAAGCTTCCACTCATTTGGGTTAAAACAGGTGTTGTGTAAAACATCGTTACGACAACCCAAATACTATATTCAACTAACTCTTATTCAACGTTGATCTTCGAGCCTGAAATCTTACTATTTATTTGTTAATTTTGAAATCAATCAAGTTGGGGTATAACTACCTCTCAGACCTTGACTGAATAACATTCATAACGTCAAAACAGATAAGACTACTTACTCGAATAATCAATACCATACAACTAATTATTCACTTTTAAACACGTACACACTTTCTCTTTCTACTCTTATGAGATTTATTCCTAGACTTCCTTTTTTATTATACTATTCTATTTTTAAGTTCGCTTCCTTGTCGACTTCTATATATATTGATATATAGAATCCTAGTTATCAGATTTTCTTAAAAATATTCTAACTCCTTAAATTCCCGGAAAAATTCGCCATAACCTCCTTTGTACGGGGCTACCGGAAAAATTCCAACCTTGCCACACAGGCCCTCTCCAATCCAAAAAGAAAAAGAAAAGCCAAGCGGCTTGCCGATATGACGCATAAATTTTCATATATGAATTAAATACGTAACTTTTTGTCGAACATTCTATTTATATACCTGCATTATCCTTATCCCATACCTGTATCCTGTATATCTATACCTATCCAATTTATTTTAACTATACTCGATCGTTTTAACTCAATTCATTAATTAATTTGTTAATTAACTCTTTAGTCTATTTCACTTTTATATTTGAACATGACATGTTCAAATATATTTTAACTTGCTTATTAACTAATTGAATTCAAATTTCAATTTAAGTTCTATATTCGATTTCGAATATACAATTATAAATCCAATTCACCTTTTAAAGTTCAACTTCAATTCAAACTCGATTAACTAATTTCTCTTTGACTTAGTTAATTCTATTCAAAAATCAAAAATATGATTATTGTTTCAAAAATCATCTCCTTTACTTCACTTGAGTTCACATTTATTTTATAACTCAAGTCTATATTTTTCAAATGGAAATTCGGATTTTTATTTGCTTAAAAATCCTTATTTTTATTTCAATAAACCCTTATGGTTTTTAAACGATTTTGGAGCTGTACTTTTAGAAATTTGATTTTGACATATCTCAAAATCTATTCGACGAAATCCATATTTTTCTCTTCTATTAGAAAACTATTATCTAACTGGTCCTGACGGTTCTTGTTTCAAAGAATTCCGACTTAATTTTACTTCTATATACTCAATTGTAGTTCGAATCGCCAATTTACGAACTGTAGCGCTGCGGCGAGTTCGTTTTAATTATAATTAATATATAAACGTTTATACTTCGTTTATATATAAATTCAACTCCATTCTGATATATTTTTAATATATATCAAATCCATTTTTCCAATTCAACATAATATTTCCGATCTTCTACATTCAAACTTCGATCTTCTACATTCAAAATTCCATTTAAATTCTATTTCATTTAAATTTTCGATCTTCTACATTCAAAATTCCATTTAAATTCCATTTGAATTCTATATTCAAATCCTATAGTTTAAATTTCATTTGAATTCTATATTCAAATTCTATAGTTTAAATTTCATTTAAATTCTATATTCAAATTCTTTCTCAGTTCTCTTATTCAAATTCTATTTCAAATTCCCTTATTCAAATTCTATTTGTATCCTCTTACTTAAATTCTATTTAAATTCCCTTATTCAAATTCTATTTGTATCCTCCTACTTGAATTTACTTCGAAGTCACATCATCACCGAGCCAATCACACCACTGCGCTACAGCTAGGGTTCGAGGGGTCGCCCAAAAAAAAAAATTCAGACCTTTTCTCCAAATCTGAGTCGTACCCGAAAAACGTACTTTTTCAAAAAATGACCCTGTTGGAAACCAACCATAGGATCATCACTATCAACCACAGCGTTTAAAAGCGCTGCTGAAAACATGACCGATCCGCCCCCTTTCAGACCGACCCGATCCAAACTAGGCCGACCTGATCCAGCGCCCTTCTGGCTTCAAACTCGACCGATCCAACCAACATGACCGACCCGGTCCAATCACCTATATGACCGACCCGATCCAAATATGACCCGATCCGATCCACTCATGTCCGATCCAACTTCATTTCAATCCGACTTCTGGTCGATTCAACCTATGGCCGAGTCAACTCTTGGCCGATTCAACCTATGGCTGAGCCAATTTCTGGCCGATTCAACCTATGGCCGAGTCAACTCCTAGCCGATTCAACCTATGGACGAGCCAATTTCTGGCCGATTCAACCTATGGTCGAGCCAATTTCTGCATATTGCAATTCAACTCCGATTTCGACCAGAACTTCGCCAAACGACGAATCCGATGAAACCAACTCAACCAAAATCATCAAACACAATCATAAACATATCATAACACTACTAACCACATGAATATAACGATTACTACAAAAATGATGTAAACCTCACCAAAAACCATTAAAATGAACATATGATCAAAATGAGAGATCTAACTAACATAAACATGTAAAATGACATGAAATTAACAAGTAAAACTTGTTAGATTAGATCATAGGGTGATGCATATGAAAACGAACTTATAAGGGTGTAAATCTATGGTAAAACATCTCGATTTGATGAGAAACACACACAAACACTCATATACTTCATTGCATTCATGTGAGAGATGTAAATCACTCACCGATTTGCCGAAACAATATAAAATGATAGAAATAAGAATTCGGATAGCAAGCACCCCGAATCAAACCCCTCGATCCGATGAATTTTCCTTTGAAATGATGTAGATCTTGCCTTAGATGGTGTAGATCTTCGATTTCCTCCCTTAGGTTTGGAATTTTAATAGTGGAAAGGTGTAGGAGGAAGAACGAGATCAAATGCCTTCAAATGAGAGAATGGGAAAAAGTAAACCTTTTCCCTCCACTCTCACCCCCTATTTATAGGATTCCACTAAGGCTCCAAAACCTAAATAGCCAACTGAAAAACCTTAAAACGGAAATTTCTCCCAAACCGCTGAGCCAAATCCTTAATGTAACCACTCTATGGAAAGGCAATCATCAATTCATTTCCAATGGAACAGGTCTCACCCTTTGATTCGACCTGAGTCAAAAGTTATGCCATGTACAAGGCTGATAGGGGCAAAATGGTCACAAACAAAATCGGTAAAAATTATGGACATGTCTCACATCCCCATAAACAACATATTAAAAGATGAGAATGATCCAACCCTTAGAGAATAAGACAAATATATTTTACGATCTTCCGATACGTAAAATGCGGGCTATTACATTCTCCCCCCTTAAGAATTTCACCCCCGAAATCCCAAACAAACCCAAGTAATCACAACGATTCTGCATGCTTATCATCCATGAAAAGCCAATTCTATCATCCAAACTAGCATCCATCAAGCCCTGCATCCATAGCCTTATCCTAACACGTGGAATTCTAACAATCAACAACAAGATACAATGATATAATGAAGATACGATATCAAAGGGTCCTACCGACGAAGAGTTCTGGATGAGTCGCTCTCATGCTCTCTTCCGTCTCCCATGTACAATTGTCTCCATCCTCACTCCATTGCATCTTGACTAGTTTAACCGTCTTTCTCCTAAGCTGTTTCGTGTCATTCCCCACAACATGAAGTGGCTTACGAGGTCTCGAAACTACGGTCTCTAAGTCTTCGTACTGCTCTGGAGATACCACTATATTCGAATCATGCATGAATTTCCGTAGAAAAGACACATGGAACACATTATGCACACTTGACATCTTCTCGGGTAACTCCAATTTATATGCGAGCTTTCCAATTCGCTCGACTATCGTAAATGGTCCAACAAACCTTGGAGCTAACTTTCCTTTCTTACCAAATCTAACCACGTACTTTAGCGGCGAAGCTTTCATGAAAACCATATCGCCCACATCGAATTCCAAGTCCTTACAACCCTTGTCAGCGTAACTCTTCTGACGGTCATGGGCTACCTTCATTCGTTGCCAAACTGTCTCGATACAATCCGAGGTTTCTCTAATCATCTCAGGCCCAAGTACCAACTTATCTCCAGTTTCTAGCCAACATGCTGGAGAACTGCACGGCCTTCCATACAAGGCTTCGTATGTCGCCATCCTAATGCTAGATTGTTAGCTATTATTATACGCAAACTCAACTAGATGTAGATGATCTTCCCATGATCCGCCGAAGTCTAACACACAAGCCCTCAGGAGATCTTCCAAAACTCAATTGACTCTCTCAGTCTGACCATCAGTTTGGGGATGATATGCCGTAATTAAGAACAACTCGGTTCCCAAAGCTTCTTGCAAACTTTTCCAAAATTCACTCATGAATAATGGATCTCGGTCACTCACTATACTCTTTGGGACACCATGGAATCGAACTATCCATTTCACATAAAGTTAAGCCAATTTCGGTGCCGTCCTAGTCGACTTGACAGGAATGAATCTCGCACTTTTGGTCAAACGATACACGATGACCCAAATCCCTTCGTTTCCTGCCCTAGTTCTAGGTAGTCCATCGATACCTGCTCCCACTTCCACGTAGGAACTTCCAATGGCTGAAGTAAACCACTCGGCTTCTTCTGTTCAGCTTTCACCAACTGACAATTCATACACTTGGAAATGAAATTTCCAATATCTGGCTTCATCCCTTCCCAGTAATAGACTCTCTTCATGTCCTGATACATCTTATTTCCACCGGGATGAATCGTCAGCTTCGAGTGATGACATTCTCTCAGAACCTCATCCCTCAATCCATCAATATTAGGGACAACTAATCGCCCTTGCTTTCGAAGCCAACCCTCTCAATCGACCTCGAACTCTTTATCTTCTGGTTCCAGTTTCTGAATGAACTCGACAAGCTTCGCATCTTTCTTTTGGTTCTTGCCAATCCTTTCAATAAGAGTAGGTCTTATCGACAAGCTCGCCAACATTTCAGGTTCCAACTCACACCTTGGCCTGAAATCGAACCTTGCCAAGTACTCGAGGCTCTTCCATTCTGAAAACATCGCTCCCAAACTTGCGTGTCTTCGACTTAACGCATCTGCAACTGCGTTACCCTTGCCCGGAGTATACGCTATGCCAAAATCATATGATGCCAGAAACTCTAACCATCTTTGCTACCGAAGATTCAAATCCTTTTGGGAGAAAAGATACTTCAACGATTTGTGATCCGTAAACAACTCGAATCGAACTCCCAACAGGTAATGTCTCCTCATCTTTAGAGCAAATACAATCACCGCCAACTCCAAATCATGAGTTAGATAATTCTTCTCATGCGGCTTCAGCTGTCGACTCGCATAGGCCACAACCTTATCCTTCAGCATTAGCACTGCTCTAAGTCCAGTACCAAATGCATCGGTATATACCACCATCTCTTCATTCCTACTTGGAATGGTCAACACAGGTGCACTCGTCAATCTCTCCTTTAGGATTCCAAACGCTTGTTCACACTTTGCATCCCATGTGAACACTTGGTTCTTCTTCGTCAATCCTGTCAACGGTGCAGCTACCTTGGAGAAATCCTTGATAAACCGTCGGTAATATCCTGCCAACCCAAGGAAACTCCGAACATCCGTCGCATTCTTAGGTCGATCCCAGTCCTGGATTGCTGCAACTTTAGCGGGGTCAACCGCTATCCCTTTTCCAGAAACTACATGACTTAAGAACCTCACTTCATCCTTCCAGAAGTGACACTTTGAGAACTTAGCCTTAAGCTGATGCTTCCGCAAGATCTCTAACACAACTCTCAAGTGCATCTTATGTTCTTCCTCATTTCTGGAGTAAACTAGAATTTCATCCACGAACACAAGCATAAACTTGTTCAACTGATCTCTGAACACTCTATTCATAAGATCCACAAAATACGCTGGCGCGTTAGTCAACCCGAATGGCATCACCAACCATTCGAAGAAACCAGATGGTGTCCTAAAAGCATTCTTTGGCACACTATCCTTAGCCACTCTCAACTGGTGAAATCCCGTTGCCAAATCCATCTGTGAAAACACTTTGGCTTCGTGAAGCTGATTGAACAAGTCATTAATCCTTGGCAATAGATACTTGTTCTTCTTAGTCACCTTGTTCAGCTCACGATAGTTCACACACAATCTTAATGAGCCATCTACCTTAGTTGCAAATACGATCGGTGCACCCCATTCGGATACACTCCTCCGAATGAATTCTTTTTCCAAAAGGTCTCTAACTTGCACCTCTAACTCTCGCTGTTCCATAGGCGCCATCCGCCTAAGTGGTATAACGATTGGTCTAGCACTCTCAACCAAATTGATCCTAAACTCCATCTCACGATGCGGCGGCAACCCTTTGACCTTGTCAAAGACATCTACATACTCATTAGCGATCAGCACTGATGACAGGTCTTCTTGTGGAATCCCAAGCGAATATAGATAACTCACAAAGACCTCGTCTTCGCGCTTACATATAATCAACACCTTTTGCCCTTCCACATACCCAACCCTCACCTCTAGCTTCTCGCAATTCACCCTTGCCGCATACCTCTCGAGCCAATCCATGCCCAAGATGATCCCAAACCCAGCGATGTTAAGAACAAAGCAATCACACACAAAAGAGCAACCATGACTCGACAACACTAGACCTCGACATATCATGCAAAGATTTGACGAACCCCCAATTGGATTAGTCACTATGAAGGGTCTATCACAAATCTCAGTTTCTGAACCCAATAGACACACAACCTCATTGCAAATGAAGGAATGTGATGCTCCAGTATCGAAAAGCACATGAATTGAAACACCATTAACAGAAAGAGTACCTTGCACCACGACACCCTTTCCCTTCTCCTCTGCAGTAGGAGCTCTCGAAGAAGATGGCATAGCTTCCAAATCATATGCCTTCACAATCTGCTTGCCCTTAGCTGATTCCAGACAATCCTTCTTCTCATGCCCAGGTTTCCCACATTTGAAGAACTTCTTCTCAACTTTGGGATTCTTGCACTCATTAGCAAAATGACCTTTCTGCTAACAGTTAAAGCAAACCACCTCACTCTTGGGCTTCTTTTGACCATCTTTTCCTTTTTGTTGTTGCTGCTTCCTCTTCTTATTATTACCACCTTGCTGTGGTTTCTGAGCCTCTTTGGTCACAGCGACAACATTTGCTTCCTTAGGAAACAAGCTCTCATGACGAATAGCTTTTTCCACAATCTTCTCAAATGAATCATCAAGATGGTCCACTAACGGTTTTCCGATATAAGCATCCAAACCCAAGACAAACTTCTCGCTCTTCTGATATGGTGTATCAATGTACGAACGAGCATATCTAGACAAGGCTTCGAAATCAGAAATATAGTCAAGCACAGAACAACCATTCTGTTTCAGCTCTACGAACTTCTTGAATAGAGCATATTTCTGAGCTGTGGAGATAAACTTTGCTTCAAACTTAGCTTGGAATAGCTCCCATGAAATTTCTTCCTCTGGAGTCTAGAGTGTAAAAGAATTCCACCATTCCATGACCCTATTCTACAGTTGCCTTGATGCAAGTTTTCTCTTTATTGCATCCTCGATACCCAAGCCTCCAAAGATATGAACACATGAATCCATCCACCTCTGAACCTCTTCAGCTGGTTCGGTTCCCTTGAATGGTTTCCCCCATAGAGATGTAAAGTCCTTACACAGCTTTGCAAAATCTACAACTTTAGGAACTCGCACACCAACATCTACCGTTGCTGCCACTGGAATGGGTACCCTTTGCATAACTACTTCTTCCATGGCTTCAAACATGGCCGGGTAACTAGGTTCACCACCATTTCCCCCTCCAGTATTGGCTCCCCTAGCAGCGCGTCTTGTTTCTCGTCTACTCATTCTAAATCTGCAATTTAGAATAATTAGTCACCTTCAAGAAATCTGCTAAAGGAAAACAACCTTTACTACTATATATGGTAATATATATATATATAGTAAGCATCCAACTGAAATCTACAAGTACGTCTCTCATATGCGATTACATCCTTGAACTTTGGCCAAAAATCGTTGACCAGAGCTATGATACCAAATGTGACGACCGCCCATAACCCCTGCACTATACAAAAGAAATAATGCGCTTAAAGGTGTGCAAGGCAGTCATCGACGATCATCAGTGTAGGTAAACACAAGCGGAACCTGTCGTAAACTCACAGCACATGGATAAAATATAATAGAACATATACAACAGGTAGTAATAGTGAAGCAGAAACACAAGACTTTCATACAACCAGAAAGTAATATCCACAAACTTGGAAATAGTGTTTATACAAAGTTGCCTCACTACATTATTCAGAAAAGCAAACGGCGGAAACCTAATTATTAGATAGTAGTAAAACTGGGACGTGAGCCTCCTGCTCGCCACCGATCAGCATCATCGTCCTCATTAAAGCATCACCTGTCACGTGCTACTTAGTCTGCCCATCCACAACCGGATGAACAGCCCAAGGTAATAAGAAGAAACATAAAACCTTGAGTCAGACAACAGTCTTAGTGAGCGATAAAACAACTAACAAACTTCAACAATAAAGTGTATGAGAAACGGATAGATAAACATACTAATCTACCCACGACACCAGAGAAGAACTCAACCTTATCTTCCCTACATCGGACAGTGATAGCCTTTACTATAAACAATTCAACCATTCATCCATAGAAACCAGAACACTCATTCAATCATGGAAAACACTCATAACATCCAGATTATATAAGTCTCACACAGACAACCCTAATCGAGTTTAACATTCCCTAAGTACTCTCCCCATAGGCCTAAACCAATATCAGTTAAGCACTCAGAGAACATCTCCCTCGACTTTGGATAATCTATGTGAGATAGTACGAACAGAACAACCAATCATCCATGACTGACTCTAGCTATCACCGCCAATCCTTCTTTGAAACCATCGTTAATCGTATGACGGCCAACCTTGCCATATGTCAAGGGCTAATGGTAACCCCAGTTCTAGCATAAACTCCCTATGTCCAACCTTGACAACTAGGCCTTTCAACGATACCCAAGGTACTCGACCAGCAACCTTCCGGTCTATTGGGTGCCCCCATTGTACCCCTACTTTGAGCCTGCTAGAACTTACGACAACGATGACTTCTTGGCCTTCGCATCTCTAGTCATCCAACCTTGATGACATTTCATAGCTCAAGAAACCTTCTCGAGCAACCATTATCCACCAACTCACAACCTTTGAGTTACCACCTCATTCATTGTTCCACCTTGATCAACGAACACGTTCAACACTTTGAACCTTCCTACTTGAATTTACTTCGAAGTCACATCATCACTGAGTCAATTACACTACTGTGCTGCAGCTAGGGTTCGGGGGGTTGCCCACATTTTTTTTTTAACCTTTTCTCCAAATCTGAGTCGTACCCGAAAAACGTACTTTTTCAGAAAATGACCCTGTTGGAAACCAACCATAGCATCATCACTATCAACCACAGCGTTTAAAAGCGCTGCTAAAAAAATGACCGATCCGCCCCCTTTCAGACCAACCCGATCCAGCGCCCTTCTGGCTTCAAACTCGACCAATCCAACCAACACGACCGACCCGATCCAATCACCTATATGACCGACCCGATCCAATCCACTCCTGTCCAATCCAACTTCGTTTCAATCCGACTTCTGGCCGAGTCAACTCCTGGCCGATTCAACCTATGGCCGAGCCAATTTCTGGCCGATTCAACCTATGGTCGAGCCAATATCTTCGTATTGCAATTCAATTCCGATTTCGACCAAAACTTCGCCAAACGACAAATCCAACGAAACCAACTCAACCAAAATCATCAAACACAATCATAAACATATTATAACACTAATAACCACATGAATATAACGATTACTACAAAAATGATGTAAAATTCACCAAAAACCATTAAAATGAACATACGATCAAAATGAGAGATCTAACTAACATAAACATGTAAAATGACATGAAATTAACGAGTAAAACTTGTTAGATTAGATCATAGGGTGATGCATATGAAAATGAACTTATAATGGTGTAAATCTATGGTAAAACATCCCAATTTGATGAGAAACACGTACAAACACTCATATACTTCATTGCATTCATGTGAGAGATGTAAATCACTCACCGATTTGCCGAAACAATCTAAAACGGTAGAAATAAGAATCCAGACAGCGAGCACTCTGAATCACACCCCTCGATCCGATGAATTTTCCTTTGAAATGATGTAGATCTTGCCTTGGATGGCGTAGGTCTTCGATTTCCTCCCTAAGATTTGGATTTTTAATGGTGGAAAGGTGTAAGAGGAAGAAGGAGATCAAATGCCTTCAAATGAGAGAATGGGAAAATGTAAACCTTTTCCCTCCACTCTCACCTCCTATTTATAGGATTCCACTAAGGCTCCAAAACCTGAATAGCCAACTAAAAAACCTTAAAACAGCGATTTCTCCCAAACCGCTGAGCCAAATCCTTAATGTAACCACTCTTCGGAAAGGCAATCATCAAATCCTTTCCAATGGCATAGGTCTCACCCTCTGAGTCGGCCTGAGTCAAAAGTTATGCCATGTACAAGGCTGACAGGGGCAAAATGGTCATAAAAAAAATCGGTAAAAATTATGGACATGTCTCACATCCCCATAAACAACATATTAAAAGATGAGAATGATCCAACCCTTAGAGAATAAAACAAATATATTTTACGATCTTCCGATACGTAAAATGCGGGCTGTTACAACACCCCTGTATAGGGGTAGACCCCTCCCAGATCCGAGCGAAATACATCGTTGTGTATGTAGGCACGTTTTCTGACCATGTTTGTTGGCTTAGAAGCTATATAATGGACCCTAACCCTATTGTTTTCTTGACCTAAACTAATGGCGATGCCATGACGCTGCTCCAACCAAAAATAATTTAGATTTTTCTTCTTCCCCAAGCAATTCTTAGATCTAATCTCTTCTCTTCCTCTTCAGATCTGTTCTTAAAATAAAAAGATAGATCTAGGATTGCTCTACTCCAAAATAAGAGAAAAGAATTCAGATGCCTGGATCTGTGCTGTGCAAAAAGGGAGAAAACCATGGATCAGATCTAGAATTGGAAAGCATACAAGTGAGTGGATTTAAAATACATTTTTTGTATAATAATGGATCTATCATTCGCCATTCCCCATTTACACACGTAATAAACCTATTGAAAGATCTAATCTGATAAAGTTCACTTATGCCTAATATTGTTGTCATATGCTTAATTATGATCAGTCATTTTATGCCTACGTTGGGTTTCCTCCTTTTATTCTTCCCTTTTTATTTTTATATAGCTAGGCTACCTTTGAGCCTATGCCTATTGTGGATTTGTGCGATTGAACGATATTGAGAATAAAAGGGAAAAGGTTGATTTGGGTATTATATGTGATTGGGAGGTTTGGGGACATAAGTTATAATGGGGTTTTGGGAATAACTTTGATTGGAATCATAAATATAACTATGGGTATATGAATCAAATTGTAATTATGAATGTGAATTGGGATTATAAGTTGAATTGGGATTATGGGCATAACTATACTTGGAATTATGAATAAAACTATGGTGGGATTTATGTATATAAATCAAATTGAGAATATAACACTGTAATTTGGGGCAAAAACTGATGGTTGGAATTTGGGGCATTATTGCAATAAAATATGAACAATTGGAAAAGTTAGGGAAAATATGTAATAAAATGAAAGTTGGCATAAATTGTGGAAATTGATTTGGGCATAATTGGGCGTAACTTGTATACGTAGGATTATAGGTATAAATTGGATTAGAATTATAAGCATAAATTTGAATTGGAATGTATAGGTAACTGGAAATCATAATAATCCAAGACTTGAAATTGGGCATGAAATAAGAAAAAGATATTGAATGCCTAAGATAGGAGGTTAGATTTGGTTTGCGGTAGAAGTCTACCCGGAACCGCCCAGCATATCCAGCAACGGTAATCTAATGTGAGAGGTCTTCGGTGGAAATTGGACCCATAATGGTGTCAAGACACGAGGTTAGATTCGGATGCGGTAGAAGTCTGCTCGGAACCGCCCGGCATATCCAGCAACCGCAAACGGTAATCTAATGTGAGAGGTCTTGCGCGTTTACGGACATCATAAATAATAATGAACACTTAACCAAGACAACAAATGTAAGGTTGATATGGATATAATAAAGGGGGGTTAAGTGGGTAGCATGGATAATTTGATAAATTAGAATACTTAACCCAATTAAATATGTAGTGGTGTTACGAACTAGTTGAATTGAGTAGTGGTTAAGTAAAGATGTTAAAGAAGTGGGGAGGGTTAAGTTAATCTTAATTAATGCCAAAATGGGGAATGATAATAATAACCTATTATGAATGAACTTAATAAAAGGAAACGATAATAGGTAGGCTTGTCCTAGGGACAAGTGGGAATTATAACTTTTGGAATAAGGTAGGTTATAATAAACGATGGAGAAAACAGAATAACTTATGGAATAAGGTAAGTTATAAGGAACGATAAGGGAAGATGAAATAACTTATGTAACAAGGAAAGTTGTACTTCATTGAAAATTAAGTAAACTGTAAAGGCAAAAATAAATCTACAAATGAAGATAACATAAGTTATATGAATGACATAACAGAAGATTGGTTGAGTTGAGTAATTCTCTGAGTGTCAATCTGATGTTGATTTCGGTCTTCGGGGTTGAAACTTAGGAAGTCATTCTCTTTACTAATGTATATGTGAATTAAGATGTACTTAATTATAAATTAAGTAAAACATGTTATTATAACCATAAGAGGGATAATAATTTACTTATGAGAATAACATGTCGTAGGCTTATTAATGAACTTAAAAGGATTAAGTTATAAATGGAATTAATAAGCAAGGATAACTTGGTAAACTTGAAAAGGAAGCAAATGTGATTAACCAAGTTAAATGAGAAAACTGACAAGGTGGCGCAAACGCTTAATTAATGATTAGACGTAGGGTCTAATGACAGATAAAACTAAGGCGCTTGAAGCAATCCATATGTTATAGGATGAATAGCCCAACGAGGTAGATCATCACAGTGTCATAAGACACGAGGGGAGCGCACGTTCATTATTCTGGCGGCTCCAACGGACTGGAAGGGGAGGCAGGCGGCTTCCTGAGACATTAAAGGTGCTCTTGGTAGTCCTCTATGGTGGTTTAGCTTCGGGCTAGGATTACAGAGGTTGGGTCTTTGTGGAACTACCAGGTGGTTAGGCCTTGACCGCACAAGAAGGGGGCAGTCAGAATGCTGTACATGGTGGCATTAAGGGTGGTTCGGCGGTTGCCTCAGGCGGAGGTGGAGGGTCAAGACCAAACGATAGCAAGATCGTCGGACGCCTGTCACCAGCAGCCTAAGGAATGCGAAAAGACAAGAGCTAACCCCTAGAGATCGTTAACCTTTTCTATCAAGGAACGGGTGCGGGGAGACCCCACATGGATGTTTAGATTGTTTGCTTGTTAGGGGTGGTCGGTTAGCTTGTATGGTCTTTACTAGTTGAGGGAAGGGCTGAGGTGGGGCCATAGCCACCAAAGAAAAACCAGACCCGAGGGATATCTGTACATTGGACACTCTTAGAGGCGGGCTCGTACAGATATAGAAAAGCTCCCGACTGAGTTCCGTGTTTCTGGTGTAGCCCTACCATGGAACTCGGGTGCACAAGTAGAGGTTATGTGCAGTAGAAACATCGAGTACGATTGATGATACGTACATGGAAAAGTCTAGGTACAACCATGTCTGCTCTGGGTGGTGTATCGTAGACTAGAGGGCATTATTTGGTGATGGAACCAAACTCGATCGAATAGTTCGAGGATAGTAGTCAGTACGCTTACGTAGCACAACGATAGTGGTTCTAAGTGGATATAGCGTTGTACATTACTATGGCATAGGATGAGGGACTGCGCATATTACTGTGGCGATACAGAGGACACCGTGCGAGTGGGGTACCACGGGGAGTACCTCATTTTGGGGGTAGCTACATATACATTATATTAGGTTAATCTACTACGGGGTAGATGGGTGTGACGTGTGTGTGAAAGGCTTGAGTGCTAATAACACAGATAACCTAATAAATGAGAAAATGTAATTGAACGGCATATGTAGGATTATTCAAGAGGTGTAGTTTAAATTCATTCACACAGAACTTATGTTCTGACCCCCTCCTCATAACGTTCGCAGGTTAGGTTCATGACAGAGACTGTATAGCTTTGGATACTGGTTTAGCAGTGTTGTTATTAAGGTAAAGCTATGTTTTAATTATATTATATTTTGTTCCTTCCGCCGTGAGATGTTTTCCGAATATGTCTCTGTCTTTTCTGTAGGATACCAGAGCAAAACAACACGGGCTTCGAGGGATTGGTTTTTTTTAGAAAAATTCGGTCCGTCGGAACGCGGGTTGTTACACTAGCCACCATTTCTAATCTTAATTTTTAGGGTTTTTCTAATGAATCAGTTTTAATAGTCCTTTCTTATTAATATAGTACCCATGTTTTACTTTAATAGGAAGTAAAATACCCTTTCAAAATTACACATGTTCTATAAATAAGGAACCATTCCTTATACCGATTCAAATAAAAAATATGAACTGTTGATATTTATTTTACTCCGAAACAAAATCAGTTTTCCCTCACAATGTTCTAAGTGTGTGACCCTATAGGTTATTACAACTTTGGTAATGATTTTAAATCGCATTTAAAATCATAAACAGTGATTGACATCTAGCAATACGTCGCTGCTACCTAAGTTATAATAAGATCAACGATTCAATACAACCTTTCGTGACAAGTGTATCAATGTAATATAATCCTTTTGACCATTATATTCAGGATTAAACTCAAGGCATGGATAGTATCATCCTCTTTATAATGTAATCCGTTTTTCTTGATCGATGAGTTGACTATTTAAACACATCAATATTTGAGCATGGCCATGCATTTCATAGTCTCACTCAATCAAGAGGCCTATGGATATCACTACAATACAAGTATATTGTAGGGTTAAATCCCGTCTAAATCATTCATAATTTTCATTCGATTCGAGATGTATCCAATAATCACTATTATCGTTACTCTGTTATAAGTAACTTTAGATGATATCAAAACACAAATATCCTCAAATAAAATTATAATGATTTCAGGTCTAAGGACCATTACATCACTGCCACTGTGAGAATAATTTATGATACTGTTAATTATTGTAACAACCCGGAAATTCTGAGCCAATTTAAAAAATTTATTTTGGTTATTTTAATGAATTTTGAATATTTAAAATGGATTATTTTAAATAATAACGACGGAAAATTTATTTTTGACGAAGTTAAAACGAATAAATTTATTTTAATTATATAACGAGCCTGAAATGGCGTGGTAGTTTGAAAATTCGATTTCAAATTTCAAATGAATATACATAATTCGTTTTAAGACAGAATTAGACGAAACAAGAAATATTTGAATATGTTTAATCATATCTTTCTAACGGATGTAAGAAACTGAGGTTTCACTTTAAAAGTTGAAAGATATGTCCAGTTTAAAATTCAGAAAAGTCGATGTGAAATTTATATATATTTTATATATATAAAGGCCCTTAAAAATAGTCATTTTGCAAATGACCTCTGTTTTTGACGAAACCACTTTTGTTGGATCCGGGATGTCAAATTATTACTAGGTTTCAAAATTCGTAATTTTTGAAATCAATATGTGAGCGTGGCAAAGGAAAACATGTTTTAACCGTTTCAATCAATTTCGATCGACCAGAAAATGGTCATTTTTCAAACGGTCTCGGAATTTGACGAAATTAGTTTTATTAGGACCGTATCGTCAATACGAAGCTCGAAAATATTTTTCGAGAATTTTTAGAGTCCGTATGTGGCCCCGGTAAATTGAAATGCGCGTTCAAATTCAATATATAGATTTATATTTTGATTTTGACGGAAACAGATCGAAACAGTCAAACTGGCTTACGATACATATCCCATTGTGTTCGGAATGGGGGTGATTAGCTATGGACGATAGGCGGTGGGTCTCATTTTGAGATTGAAATTGTAAGCTACTTGTTGAGAGAATAAAATAATAATTAATTAAATTATATAACCATAGTCTCCTTCCACAGAAGTCAAACCTGCCCCCTTTTTAAAACAAAACCCGTCGCTCCCAGGTTCACATCGCACCCTCATATCCTCTGGTGCCGCTCCCCCTTGTTCGCCACCTCCGTCAATGGTGCCTCACCCTGGAACCACCCCCTCCGATCTGCCATTCCTTCTCCGCCCCCTCTCTCATTTTCCTTGCTGCCAAAATGCCCAAACCCGAAGAACCCTAGCCGACTCAGCTCGGATCTGCCGCCTCAGGCCTCGACACACCACCCACCGCCAACTGAAGCCTCCCCGAGCCTGTCAGAGCCCTCCCCCATCCCAAAAACTGAATGTAAGTTTTATTTTTTTTGATGTAGCTATTTATTTTTATTTGTTTAAGGAAATTAGTATTTGAATGATGAAAAAATTTCAGTTTTTACATATTAAAACAAGATAGAAAAAGTTTAGATTTTTTATATAGAAAAAGGCGAGATTTTTATATAGAAAAAGGATAGATTTTATCATGAAGAAAGAGCAGATTTTTAGATATACGATAGCGATGTAAAGGTATGATTTTTGTTTATACCATAGCATGATAGGATATAAATATATGATTTTTATATCATAGAAATAATAAAGATATGATTTTTATATCATAGAAAGAATAAAAATGTGATTTTTATAGATAAGGTTTAGAATAAAAATATAATCTTTATTAGAAGAAGAGCGATATAAAAATATAATTTTTATTATGAAGTTAGTGTGATAAAAATTTGATCTTTAGTATATGAACACCGTTATAAAAATAGAATTTTTATCTATATAGTAGCGGTATAAAAATAGAATTTTCATCTATATAGTAGCGGTATAAAAATAAATTTTTTATCTATATAGTAGCGGTATAAAAATAGAATTTTTATCTATATAGTAGCAGTATAAAAATGTGATTTTTATATACATAGCAATAATATAAAGATGCGATTTTTATATATGTAGTGGACACGGACGACGAAAGTGACAAAAGGCGGACACGGCAAGATTTTCTACATATGAAGAGTCGTGGCGTTTGGTTTAGCTTTTCGATGAGAACTTCTCACTTTAACTCTTGTTTTCTAGTTGAAATTATATACTAGGATGCAGACAGTGCTTAGCAGCACCCGACACCCGTCGTCCACAGACCATGGACGACTTGCTTGACTTTGTGTGTTGTGAAAATTGATTGTGATGTGGAATGAATGAAAATAAATATTCATGTGTTGAAATAAATTATTTATCGTTAAAAATATAAATTTAACGTGAATGTGAATAAATAAATATTCATTTACAAATCAGACGATTTGTTTATGTACACCTATTTGAAGGATATTGATTGGGATGATAAATTTTACACATCGCCCAACAGCACAAATAAAAATCTGTGTTTATGGATTGAAACCCCACACGGGTGTTGGGATGATATTTGACGTACATTAATCCCAATTGTTTAGTGGTATGTCGATCGTTTGATTGACAGACTGTGTAAGCATTAACTATTTATATTTAATGCTTATGCAGTTGTGTGGTGCACTTTGGATGATGGTTGATTATTTATCATTGCTATTATATACATGTGTTGTATGAAATCCATATAATTAACATTATATGGTAATTGATTGGGCCTCATTCCAATTTGGAAAATAAAGAATATTATAAAATATAGATTTATGTGTTGAATAGAATAAATAGTCATGTGTTGGCGATATTCATGTGTTGAAAAATATATACTCATGTGTTGAGAATATTCATGTGTTGAAAGAAATATATATTCATGTGTTGAAGAAAATATTCATTTGTCGAATAGAATAACGAAGTTATTGAAATATATAAAGTCGTGATGATTAGAGATGCGCCATTTTGACGTGAACGATATTTATATCGATTATATTCGTTTTAATAATGAATATAGAAAAGGAAGTGATTTCAAAATCTAATATTTTGAAAATATTATCATTTATGTGTTAATGATATGGAATATTCAATTTTGATTTAAAATTGAATATGAAGTTGAAATTGTTTTGAAAACGAATTTAAAACGATTTATAAAATACGTTTAGAATTGAAATCGACGAAATATATATAATATATATTATATATATAATGGCCTGAATAGAACGCACCGTGCCGCGGCAGTTCGCGATTTTCGACCATTGACTTCGAATTGACGTTACGGGAGATCCGACCATCGGATTCTCCTGAAACCGTAACCGTTGGGTTCGTATCGAAAAGAGATTTCCAATAAATATTAGAAATTTGAAATCTAACGGTTATATTTGGAATTATTTCTAAATCAAATTTGGAAAAGGTCGTTGTAAGTGCAGTTCGACGACCGTTATTGGAATCAACTGTACTGGCCTTGATAAAATTATTAAAAATATCAATAATTTGTGTAAAATCATAGTAAACGATTTAGAATGAATTGGGGTGAAAAATCCCATATTTAAAAAGGATAAAAATATATTTTTATCGAAATGAGCTAGTTATGAACTAGAATTATAATCCAATGTTTTTTAATAAATAAATTGGATTTGAAGTGGTTTTAAAATAATCAGAATTTCCAATATACGAATTGGAATGGATTTGAATCGAAATTATCTTCGGAATATTTCGATGTTGGATTTCGTGATTATATAGATATGGTTGTGGAAATTTGAAAGATATATTCATATCGTTATTTCCAATACGATATTTGTTGGTTTCAGAATTTGATATTGAATATAAGCCGATATATTTTCTATTCAGAGCCTTGTATTTAATATCAAATGGGATTTTGGGTTCGTCATGAATGATGTCTTAAATAACACTGTTCTTGAACCCAGTTTAGAAAAGAATAAATCTTTTAATTAAGATTTAGTGAAATTGTCCAGTTAATTGGTATTTAATTGGAATTGAATTTAAATTGGTTTTTGGGGTTTATCGTGAGCGGTGTTTTGAATAACACCTGTTCTTTAACCCGATTAACAATGGAATGTGATTTTGGGTTTATCGTGAACCATGTTTTAGATGACATTGGTTCTTTAACCCGGTTAAAGACAGGATATTGATTTGTAGAAAGATTAAAACTATGTGGAGTTTTAATGAATCTTTAATTAGATTAAAGTGATCGAGAATGGAGTATCACCAGTTTTGCTCCAAAGCGATAGTTAAATCTTTAATTAGATTTGAACGTGAAATGGTAATTAATATTTACCGATAACACCGAGGTGTTAGATATGGAGTATTACCAATTTTGCTCCATGGTATGAATAGGTTGGGATTGGGAAATAAAATAAATAATTACTTCGGTGTGGCTTGCTAATCCCGACTAGTTTGGAAAACCTTAACATGGTTTGAAATGATATCCAAAGGAAGATTAAAGATTAAATTTAGAAAAATTATCTTTGATAAAATTAATGGGAATTGTAACAACCCGTATTTTAATAACATGTTAAAACCATAAATCAAAGCAGAATTAATTTTTAAAATAAGAATCAAGGGAAATGGGTTGCGCCATTGCGTTCGTCTCGAAATTTTGCTTAAAAACAAGTCCGAGTTTTCGAAAAACGGATTCCGTATGAGGGAGATATGACCCTCCGAAGTTTCTGGAATTTTCAGAATCGAAAACATCTCGAAATTCGAATTCAAACCCCAACGCAGGCTGGGCGGGAAATTTCCCGCCCAGGACCAGGTCGACCTCCCAGGGGCCAGGTCGACCCAATGGTCGACCTGGGGGTCGACCTGGTGCCAAAACCCAGTTTTGAGCCTGGGTTCATTCTGATGTTTTTGGTCTCGTTTTCAGTCTAGATTCGTTCGCCTAACCCTATATAAACAGCCCCCGTAACCCCATTCTCTTTACACCATTCTTCTCGAACCTTATGTTGCACAAATTCTTGATGGACATGGCTTCTTCTTCTTCAAATTAAATTAAAGTTAATCAAGTCAAGGGAATTCTTCTACCTTCTTCTTCAAGCAACATAAGATTCGCAAATTGGGGATTTTCTGCTACAATCAAATCGAGATTCAACAATTCAACAAATTCGACGACTTGTTTCTAGATTCAACTTCTGCATCTCAATTTCTTAGTCCACGATCTGTAAGTTCTAGTTACTTTGAGATTTAAACTTGTTAATTGTAATTTGGACATGAGATAAAGTGAAATTGGACTTAAGTATGATAATCGATTCACATCTATTCTAGTTTCCATCTTGGATCTTGACATTTGGGAATATTGCTATGAAATCAGTTTGGACCTATTCATGTTGTAAATCAAACTCTTTCATGTCCATAACATTATCATGCCTGTGATGTTGAATCAGTCTATTATTTACAAGTTTGGGACTATCACCTTATGCCATGACTATCACCTTATTATGCTAGATTTGAAATCCTATTATTTTCTATATGCCAGTGATGTTGTAACCAATTATCTCAAGTTATGTCATGCTAGTCTTGTAATCCCACTTTATGCTCGTCCTTTTTGCCTATCATAGTTTTGATGTTATTCCCTTTATTTCTGGATTTGGATTTACTTGTAATTTAGATCGATTCACGTTTACATGTGATGGGAATACGATTTGGGTAGATTAGGCAAAACATGAATTGGTTATGAACATGAATCATGAACTTGATAATAGCCATAAGTTGAAACATGAAACTTGCCATGAAACTTGACACGAACTTGACATGAAATTTGAACATGGACATGACACTAGAATAAACTTGAAAATGGCCAACTCGAGGTTGGGTTGAGTCTGCAGTGTAATTCTGCCCGGAACTGCCCGGCAAATCCAGTGACTGCAAACAGTAGGATCCAATGTGGGTAGTTGGTCATATCGCGCTTGAAACCCGAGGTCAGACTGAGTTGTGGTGTAAATCTGCCCGGAACCGCCCGGCATATCCAGTGACCACAACAACAGGTCTGATGTGAGAGGTTGGGGTGCATTAATGAATTAATGCCACATGATAGGGTTAAGTCATGAACATGAAAGACAACACTTAACCAACTTGACACATGATTAGTGGGGTTAAGTCATGAAAT
Source organism: Allium sativum (assembly GCA_030737875.1). Lineage (NCBI taxonomy): Eukaryota > Viridiplantae > Streptophyta > Magnoliopsida > Asparagales > Amaryllidaceae > Allium > Allium sativum. Next base: position 556,943,526 of record CM060919.1, on the reverse strand, counting down.
TGAAAGACAACACTTAACCAACTTGACATGCTAGACTGATAAGGGTTAAGTCACGAATTTAAATGACAACACTTAATCTATTGGACGGAAACCCTAGTTACGCAGTCCATTTCAGCAGTAACCCACTTAGATGTATCATGGTACCCTGGAACTAGGCAGTCTAGGGCACGATTACTGGGCTGATTGTAAGCGACCAGAACGACAGCTGAGTTGGTGCACCAGTGTAGGTTCAGGCGGACTATGGTCGTGCACGTAGTCCGGAGTTGAAAAAGCAAGCATTGGGCATCAGTAGGTTTACACTGTGCGTGCTTGATTCGTGTCGGTGGTTGGCACCCTAGGGCTTGATACACCCTATGGTGGACCTAACACAGGTGACTACATTCATGATAGGGCCGTATGACACAGACACACGATAAGCTAGAACTTATAGAGAGCCGATCGATTAATGGATCATTCCGTAGGACCCTAAAATGGGTCATTTCATGATATTGGGCCAAGGGATCATTTCATGGTTAATATATGACATGGATTTGGGATACTAGTACAGTTGGTGCAGCGAATCTTGAACATACGATGCTATACTTGATTTATACTTGATTTATCATGTTATCTTAGTTTATCTTGCCCATCTTGACAGCATCCTTATGTTTACTTTCAGTTTATACATGTCATGTTACCTTTACCTGTTTTTATGCTGAAAGTCACTAGGACTTACCAGTCTTTATGACTGACCCGTTTTCTTTCGCCTCCTTTTCTTTCCTTTCCCCCCCCCCCAGGTTCTCAGGGAGGAAACTCTAGTACTTAGCTTGGATTTCGCTTGCTTTCGGTTCAACTCATGTACGGTTTGATCTTGAGCTATGCTATGGCTGCATTTCTGCTACCTTTGGGGAATTAAGCTACTTTTGTTGTTTTAAGTTTTATGCTTCTTTATTTATTCAAGGCAGAACTTGTTGTAATGGAAAATGATAGTTGGTACTTGGGATGTAAAAGGTTTTGACTTATTTTGAAAGTAATGAAATTTATCTTTTGATTCTTCCGTTGTTTTATTTATGTTCTATCTTGTAATATTTCTGTGTTTGTTTACCTTGATAACGCTCCTCCAAAACTAGTGCATTCCCTTTGTGAGTGACCCTAGTAGAGGTGGGGTGTTACACTTGGTATCAGAGTAGAAGGTTACCAGACTGGGCAAAAGTTTTTTTAAAACCTTCTAAAACTATTTTCAAAACCGTTTACAAAGAAGCATTTTTCAAGAAAGGTATTGTTTTATTTAAAGGCTATTCCCCAAAAGCCATTAGCATTATCCTTTGTTTCCTCATTTTGAATCTCTTCTTTTTCATTTCAGCATGTCTGGGAATCTTAACCTTCCAGAGGGTGTGCCAATACCTGGCTGGTTCAGGAGGTACTTAGAGGCTAAGGCTAGGGCCAACAATGCAGGCCCAGCAGATATTCCTCCTCCAGCTGCAGCGGTTCCTCCTTCTCCTCCTCGTGCAAATGCTTTCTCAAAGATCTGTAGAGATTTTAGGGCCATGGGTGGAAAGTATTTCAAGGGAACTGAATCATTCGTAGAAGCGACGAACTGGCTCAAAAAAACTGAGGATCTATTCGTTATCTTCGAGGTGGACGATAGGCAGAAGGTACAGTTGGCAGTATGGTTGCTCAAAGACGAAGCTTCCTATTGGTGGGAAGTCACTAACGCTGAAAGACCTGTTGACACATGGATGGATTTCAGGATAAGGTTTGAGATAAAATTCCTCTCACAAGTTGAACGAAGTCTACAGCTGGAAAAGTTCTTATCTCTTAAGCAAGGAAGTATGACAGTCAAGGAGTACGTCAATCAATTCAATCAGCTGGCCCGGTTTGGACTGGACTTAGTGAATACTCCTCATAAGAAGGCTTTCTGTTTTGTCAAGGGATTGAATGAGCAACTTCACAGCTTGGCTATGACCCACATACCTACGGGGGCTACTTACGAAAGGTTAGTAGACATGGCACTCTTGAATGAGGAAGACAAGGGCAAGAATGAGGCAAAAGCAGAAGTGCCTCAAGATAAGAAGGGGGAAGGGTCACAGAACAAGAAGGCTGATCCAAAGAAAGGGGGGAAGAACAACAAACCCCGTGAAAAGAGAAAGTGTAATTTCTCTAGCATTCCTGAACATCTGGTCAAAGACTGCAGGAAGAAAAAAAGGAAGATGGGTGGCTGTTTCCACTATGGTGAGACAGGACACATGGCTAAGGCCTACCCAAGGAAGCAGGGGCAGGGAGCTGGACCTTCTTCTGGAGGACAAGTCCACGCTCTCACGGTACCTCCGCAAGAATGAGGTAGAAATATTTCTGTCGAATGTTTAGTCTATCTTTTTGATCATCCTGTTCGAACCTTGTTTGATTCTGGCGCATCGCATACTTTTATTTCTTCTGATATTGTTGAAACTTTGCACCAAAGTACTAGTTTAGTTGAGGATCCCGTTATTGTTTCAAACCCAATTGGTGGCTCCGCTCATTTATCTATGATTTGTGTGGATTTGAGGGTTTCTATCTTAAGCGTAGAATTCACGTGTAATGCTTATGTTCTCGGATTTATGGGATATGGTTTGATTCTAGGCATGGACTGGTTGTCCAATAATGGAGACATTCTCGATTGTGAACGAAGGGTAGTTAGACTTGTGACTCGCCTTGGTAATACCCTTGAAATTTCTTGTAACCCTATGGGTCCTGTCATGTTATGTTACCTAGAATCTCTTTACTCGTCTATCGATGATTTGCAATCAGTAAGGGTAATCCGAGAATATCCCGATGTCTTTGATGAGGTTAAGGGGTTACCCCATAAACGCGAGATAGATTTCCGTATATATCTTGTTGATAATGCTAATCCAGTTGCATTGCCCGTTAGACACATGGCCCCGCGAGAGAGAAAAGAGCTTAGTAAGCAAGTTAAGGAGTTGCTTGAGAAAAATTTCATTGGGCGAAGCATTTCTGAATGGGGTGCTCCGGTGGTATTCTCTACTAAGGCGGATGGTTCGCTTCGTCTATGCGTAGATTATCGTGAGTTAAACAAGCTGACTAAGAAGAATAGGCACCCACTACCGAGAATCGACGACTTGTTCGAACAGCTTGTAGGAGTGTCTGTTTTCTCTCAACTCGATCTAGCTACAAGATTCCATCAACTTAGAGTAGCTGAGGATAGCATTGACAAGACTGCGTTTAGGACTCCGGATGGTTTCTTCGAATGGCTCGTCATGCCGTTTGGTTTGACGAATGCACCCGCGTACTTCGTAGACTTGATGAGTAGGGTGTTTAGGGAGTTCCTTAACAAGTTTGTGGTGGTCTTCATGGACGATATTTTGATCTTCTCAAAGGATGAGGAAGAACATGCTAGACATCTCAAGGAAATCATGGATATGCTTAGAGCACATGAGTTAAAGGCTAAGTTCTCCAAGTGTCATTTTTGGAGAAAAGAAGTTCGGTTTCTTGGACATGTAGTTTATAAGCAAGGTATAGCTGTGGACCCCGCAAAGGTAGCTGCGGTGCAAGATTGGAAAGTTCCTAAGAACGCAACGGAAGTGAGAAGCTTTCTCGGTTTGGCGGGCTACTATAGGAAGTTCATTAAGGACTTTGCTAAAATTTCAGCCCCTCTTACTAGGTTAACAAAGAAGAACCTAGCTTTTGCATGGGACATAGAGTGTGACGTTGCTTTTCAAAGGCTTAAGAGAGCCCTTACCACAGCTCCAGTTTTGGCATTACCCGACGGAGGTAAGATGTTTACGGTGTACACAGACGCGTGCGGCACGGGATTAGGCGTTGTCCTAATGCAAGAAGGGAAAGTGATATGCTACGAAGTTCATGAGAAAAACTATCCCACACATGACTTGGAATTGGCCGCGATTGTTTTTGCGCTTAAGTCTTGGCGCCACTATCTTTAAGGTGAGAAGTTCGAGTTGTATACCGATCACAAATCGCTTAAGTACCTCTTTTCGCAAAAAGATTTGAATCTAAGGCAACAGAGGTGGATGGAATTCTTGGCATCGTATGACTTCGATATAGCTTATACCCCTGGCAAGGGTAACGTGGTGGCGGATGCGCTAAGTAGGAAAAGGTTGACTTTGAGTCCTTTGTTTGTTGAAAGGAAAAGTCTAGAGTTTATAGCAACCTTTGATTTCACACCTGCTGTTGAGTCGTTGGCTAGCACGTTAGCATCTCTTGAGTTAAGGCCTACGCTTCTAGACCAAGTAGGGACTTCACAGAAGGAAGACGCACAGATAGTCGAGATCATGGACAAGTTGATTAGAGTTGAGATGTAAAGTCACCTCAATAGGTATGCCATAGATGACAAGGGATGGCTAAGGCGTGATGGTTGGCTATGTGTTCCACAAGTGGGATACTTAGTAAAGAAAGTTCTCGAAGAGGCGCATCACTCGAAGATGACTATACGTCCCGGAGGGGATAAAATGTACAAGGATATGAAGCGCATTTTCTTTTGGAACGGGATGAAAAAGGACATGGCGGAATTCATTTCTAAGTGCAAGTAAAGGTCGAGTCGAAAAAGCCCAGTGGGCTAATGCATCCTTTGGAGGTTCCACTGTGGAAATGGGAGAGTGTCTCGATGGATTTCGTGGATGGATTGCCTAGGTCAAGGAAGGGCAATATTAGCATATGGGTTATAGTAGATAGACTCACGAAGAGCGCTCACTTCATTCCTATGAAGAGCAAGAGGACCGCATCATGGCTAGCATCTATATACCTTCGAGAAATAGTACGGTTGCACGGAGTTCCTTCTAGTATAGTTAGCGATCGTGACCCGATTTTCACTAGCGAATTTTGGAATAGTTTACAAGAAGCAATGGGTACACGACTAAGTTTAAGCACGGCCTATCACCCACAGACGGATGGACAAACCAAAAGGGTAAATAAGGTACTAGGGGATCTTTTGAGACTATGCATTCTTGACTTTGGTGGTACTTGGGAAGATCACCTACCTCTCGTTGAGTTCGCGTATAATAATAGTTACCAAGCTAGCATAGGAATGGCACCATTCGAATCTTTATACGGAAGACCGTGCAAGTCACCAACTTGTTGGTGGGAGTCGACAGACAAGCTCATACTTGGACCCGACATGATAAGGGACACTTCCGAGAAGGTTGAGTTGATACGAAGACGGATGAAAACGGCTCAAGATAGACAGAAATCCTACGCAGACAAGAGAAGGACAGACCTAAAGTTCGAAGTCGGAGATATGGTCTTTATAAAAGTTTCTCCTTTACGCAATGTGGTTCGCTTTGGAGCGGTTGGAAAGTTAGCACCGAGGTTCGTAAGACCGTTCCCTATCATCGTGAGGATTGGACAGATAGCCTATAAGGTAGAGTTACCCGAAAGGTTGGTCGGAGTACACATTGTCTTTCACGTTTTGCATCTCCGAAAGTGCTTACATGAGTCTGCCGAAGTGGTTGAGCCAAGCATCCTTGAAGGCGTAGAAGTGGAAAGAGAAGCAACATTGAGGCGAGTTCCGATTCGTATCTTAGGAACGGAGATCAAGAAGCTAAGGAATCGAGAAGTCAATCTAGTTAAAGTACAGTGGAGTGAAGCCCAAGAAGACGCAACTTGGGAAACCGAAGAGAAGATACGCGCGCTATACCCAATTCTTTTTTAGGGTACATTCTCGATCTCTTTTTCCTATAAGTTTACATACCTTCGTATCATGTACATGCTTTTGCTATCCATGTTTGTCTTGTTATCTTCTCGATCCTATCTTGAGAACCTTAAGTAGAACCCTTTTGGATGTAAACATGTTATGGTTGATGATTGCAAGTGGTTGCTCGTGGTTGCATAACACACATTAGGCACTAGATCGGCTCAGTCACATTTTTCATGTTGCATATGCATGAGTGCTTATACTTGTACATAGATGGAAACTTGATATGCTATCATTTGGATGTTGCATATGGATGAATGTTTGTGCACTCATGTACAGATTATAAAGTATGTTAGGAATTTGCATACATGTTGGACTCATTACACTAACATATTTTGCATTAAGGAGGTCTACTGAATCAGTAACCGTCTGATCTTTTGCATTAGATAAGTACATATACACACACTCTTGCATAAGTTCATACAACATTAGAAATCTTTTAAGGACAATGGTTGCTTGTGGATGATGGTTGAGTAGATGGATGATTGGATGATAGGATGCATTCTTCTTAACTTGAAGATTTCAGGGACGAAATCCTTTAAGGAGGGGAGAATGTAACAACCCATATTTTAATAACATGTTGAAACCATAAATCAAAGCAGAATTAATTTTTAAAATAAGAATCAAGGTAAATGGGTTGCACCATTGCTAGTCTCGAAATTCTTCTTGGAAACGAGTCCGAGTTTTCAAAAAACGGATTACGTATGAGGGAGATATGACCCTCCGAAGTTTCAGGAATTTTCAGAATCGAAAACAGCTCGAAATTCGAATTCGAAATTCGAATTCAAACCCCAGCGCAGGCTGGGCGGGAAATTTCCCGCCCAGGACCAGGTCAACCTGGGGGTCGACACTATGGTCGACCTCCCAGGGGCCAGGTCGACCCTATGGTCGACCTGGTGCCAAAACCCAGTTTTGAGCCTGGGTTCATTCTGATATTTTTGGTCTCGTTTCCAGTCTAGTTCATTCGCCTAATCCTATATAAACAGCCCCCGTAACCCCATTCTCTTTACACCATTCTTCTCTAACCTTATGCTGCACAAATTCTTGATGGACATGGCTTCTTCTTCTTCTTCAAATTAAATTAAAGTTAATCAAATCAAGGGAATTCTTCTACCTTCTTCTTCAAGCAACATAAGATTCGCAAATTGGGGATTTTCTGCTACAATCAAATCGAGATTCAACGATTCAACAAATTGGACGACTAGTTTCTAGATTCAACTTCTGCATCTCAATTTCTTAGACCACGATCTGTAAGTTCTAGTTACTTTGAGATTTAAACTTGTTAATTGTAATTTGGACATGAGATAAAGTGAAATTGGACTTAAGTATGATAATCGATTCACATCTATTCTAGTTTCCATCTTGGATCTTGACATTTGGGAATATTGCTATGAAATCAGTTTGGACCTATTCATGTTGTAAATCAAACTCTTTCATGTCCATAACATTATCATGCCTGTGATGTTGAATCAGTCTATTATTTACAAGTTTGGGACTATCACCTTATGCCATGACTATCACCTTATTATGCTAGATTTGAAATCCTATTATTTTCTATATGCCAGTGATGTTGTAACCAATTATCTCAAGTTATGTCATGCTAGTCTTGTAATCCCACTTTATGCTCGTCCTTTTTGCCTATCATAGTTTTGATGTTATTCCCTTTATTTCTGGATTTGGATTTACTTGTAATTTAGATCGATTCACGTTTACATGTGATGGGAATACGATTTGGGTAGATTAGGCAAAACATGAATTGGTTATGAACATGAATCATGAACTTGATAATAGCCATAAGTTGAAACATGAAACTTGCCATGAAACTTGACACGAACTTGACATGAAATTTGAACATGGACATGACACTAGAATAAACTTGAAAATGGCCAACTCGAGGTTGGGTTGAGTCTGCAGTGTAATTCTGCCCGGAACTGCCCGGCAAATCCAGTGACTGCAAACAGTAGGATCCAATGTGGGTAGTTGGTCATATCGCGCTTGAAACCCGAGGTCAGACTGAGTTGTGGTGTAAATCTGCCCGGAACCGCCCGGCATGTCCAGTGACCACAACAACAGGTCTGATGTGAGAGGTTGGGGTGCATTAATGAATTAATGCCACATGATAGGGTTAAGTCATGAACATGAAAGACAACACTTAACCAACTTGACACATGATTAGTGGGGTTAAGTCATGAAATTGAAAGACAACACTTAACCAACTTGACATGCTAGACTGATAAGGGTTAAGTCACGAATTTAAATGACAACACTTAATCTATTGGACGGAAACCCTAGTTACGCAGTCCATTTCAGCAGTAACCCACTTAGATGTATCATGGTACCCTGGAACTAGGCAGTCTAGGGCACGATTACTGGGCTGATTGTAAGCGACCAGAACGACAGCTGAGTTGGTGCACCAGTGTAGGTTCAGGCGGACTATGGTCGTGCACGTAGTCCGGAGTTGAAAAAGCAAGCATTGGGCATCAGTAGGTTTACACTGTGCGTGCTTGATTCGTGTCGGTGGTTGGCACCCTAGGGCTTGATACACCCTATGGTGGACCTAACACAGGTGACTACATTCATGATAGGGCCGTATGACACAGACACACGATGAGCTAGAACTTATAGGGAGCCGATCGATTAATGGATCATTCCGTAGGACCCTAAAATGGGTCATTTCATGATATTGGGCCAAGGGATCATTTCATGGTTAATATATGACATGGGTTTGGGATACTAGTACAGTTGGTAGTTGGTGCAGCGAATCTTAAACATGCGATGCTATACTTGATTTATACTTGATTTATCATGTTATCTTAGTCTATCTTGCCCATCTTGACAGCATCCTTATGTTTACTTTCAGTTTGTACATGTCATGTTACATTTACCTGTTTTTATGCTGAAAGTCACTAGGATTTACTAGTCTTTATGACTGACCCGTTTTCTTTTGCCTCTTTTTCTTTCGTTCCCCCCCCCACCCCCCCAGGTTCTCAGGGAGGAAACTCTAGCACTTAGCTTGGATTTCGCTTGCTTTCGGTTCAGCTCATGTACGGTTTGATCATAAGTTATGCTATGGCTGCATTTCTGCTACCTTTGGGAAATTAAGCTACTTTTATTGTTTTAAGTTTTATGCTTCTTTATTTATTCAAGGCAGAACTTGTTGTAATCGAAAATGATAGTTGGTACTTTGGATGTAAAAGGTTTTGACTTATTTTGAAAGTAATGAAATTTATCTTTTGATTCTTCCGCTGTTTTATTTATGTTCTGTCTTGTAATATTTCTGTGTTTGTTTACCTCGATAACGCTCCTCCAAAACTAGTGCATTCCCTTTGTGAGTGACCCTAACTGAGGTGGGGTGTTACAGGAACCTTTCCCTAAGAATGTGAAAATTTGAATAAAAGAATATTCTAAATTGGAATGAGGCGTATGTTGTGTTTGTGTAACACTTGTTTATTTTATACGCGGGTTATTCAGAAAGGCCGGGTTTATACCCATTCTGAATAACTGATTCGACGATAAGTCGAAGATGAAGACGGTGATTAAAGACCGGAGGTCTTCACATCGTTTGTATGATTATTGATGATCTTGATTAGAATGTACACCCAAGAGGTGGGAATCAGTTGGTGATCGTCCAGACGTACTTGGAGATCGATGGATATGCGAGGAATAAGGTTCCTCCGGTTTCGTTCAGACCAAGAACGAACTTGTAAATGGATTGTGTGTATGACATTGGATTTTATTCTGTGTGATTGATTTCTATTAAATATATATCTGTTTGGCAACGGAGAATTTATTCTCTTGCTTAACGCCCTTCTCTGAGACGTACGAGCTTAGAGGTTATATATCGATAGATATCAATCGCATGGCATGAATTGCCTGTGTGGCATGCCTAAGTGGCAGATGATCAAGGCTTCTGTTGAAAAGCAAAGTCTTGTGGTTGATGATCAAAGCACGGCCAATGTGGCACAGCTTTGTGTATAGTGTTAATTCGCGAGCCTCACACCTCGGTATGAGTCAAAAACGGGATAGTGACTGCAGAGAGAGCACGACGTTTCTTTCTAGCTATGGGTGATGTCAGTGACCTACCATCCCTGGCATTTATATACTTTTTACCTGTGTGGTTGTTGGATGCGAGGCGCCGCGGATATAGGTCTGAAAGGACCGGGAAACTTGTGTTCAGGAAATGCCAATCCTCAAAAGTAAGAGAGGACCGGCCCTGAAGATCCAGGATCGTTGTGTGTGGTCCTGAGACATTTGCTAGTGTCCCGAACGGAGAGGAGCTTGCCCCTTGCCTCGACTCATGAGATCGAAATACCAAAAGAGGGTATTAGTTCTTTCTCTCCTTCTGGATTATATTGTAATTGTAATGGAATGATAAATCCATTTCTTCGCCTTTTCGCCAAAAAAATTCAATAGGACCCATTTTATTAACAGGATTTATCACTACTTTAGCTACTCTAGCAGCTTGGCCTGTTACTCGAAATTCACGATTGTTCTATTTCCTGATTCTAGCAATGTACAGTGGTCAAATAGGATTATTTTCTTCTAGAGATCTTTTACTTTTTTTTTTTTTACCGACGAAGTGTGTTTCAACTAATGCAAAAGTTTTAAGGCTAAGTTCAACTACTGTAAAAAGTTTCTAAACTAAGAGAAATCAAAAACTGGCAATCTCTAGTTGTTACCTGTTTGGGCCCAGCACGCTTCCAATCCTTACGATTCTCCTGTTCTTCTACGGCTTCACGACTCACTCTGCCAAACACCAATGAACACTGGATACTAATCCGGACTCCAGGAAATGACTGAAGGATTCCAAGAAGTAAACAAACTTAGAAGCTTTTGTTTATGATTCTCAGAACTCAGAAATTTAAAATAGATAATTTTACTCAGTACAAACTTTTTATTGATAATTGAGGAGAATACAAACTTAGTACAGTAAACTCAAGTTCACACACTAGTTTACAAACTATGAAAATATTTGCTCTGGTTAACTTTCAATGCCCTCCACAAATGTCTTCAGGTCTTCTTATAGTTACTCCACACCGCCTTAGTCATTTTCAGATAAGGCCACGTTACTCGATGCTTTTACCATTCTTTTATTAAAGAATTCTCCTTTTTTAGATACCTTACCATCTGCCTGGACAGGTGTTATTTCTTTTAACAGTTGCCATTTTATCTTGTCGGGACAGCTGGACAGATGTTTATTCATCCAGGAAGTCCTTTTCTTTTCCAGAGTTTTCTACAGGTTTGTCATGCGAATCTTTCCTTTTTGAGGGTCCCACTTCACATTGTAATGTTTCCCACTTTATTCCATGTAATATTAATTTCTTCTGCAGATCCACTGTCATATTCTTTTTAAGAAAGTGTTTATATGCTGTCTTATGTGCTTCCCATCGTAGAATTTTTTCCACAAACTGGATTATATCTTCTTTTGCCCCTGCCTTTGGAACTTTACAGACTGTCAGAATTAATTCATTAGGGTCAGACTCATAAGTCCAAATATTGCTTGATAAGGCTTCAATAGTTCTTTGTATTAGACTTGCTAGCTGCTTTGCTCTTGTTGCTGATATCACATCCTCTTCAACCAAGAACATGTTCTGGAAGAATTTTGGCATCAACCTTTTTGATCCCATCTTCATCTCTACCATAGATATACATTCCTTTCCTTCTTCAGGAATAACTTGATTACATGCTAAGTAAATATTGCTATGCTTAATTGCTTTTGAAAAAGTGTAAACTGCATTTCTTATTTTGGGTAGTCCCTTGAGATTGTTAAGGGTATTGTCTGTATAGATGCAATAAATCAAACCTGCTTTATATAAGTATCTCACCACTGATGGATCAGCTTCAGGATGAATATATACTTTATTCAGATCATAACCATAAACTGAATATATTCCTTTACAAGGATTTGGTTCCAGTAATATTGGTTTTACCCAATTACTAAACCATGTAATAAATTCCTTATTATGCTTTTTTACCTCTGAGGGCTTATTGACTGATTTCTCAGACATTTGAGTAACTTCATTAATCATATCTTTTTGTACTTCTCTGAACATAATTTCTGAATAGGATATCATATGATGGAAGAAGAACCTTAGTTCCTCTTTTTTCTCGCCATCTGCAGTGATTAAATATTGCTCAAAGGCTTCTTGTGCTTTAAGTACTTCATTATATATCTCATCAAAGATACTTAGATAATTAATTATATCATCTTTCCTTCCCGCCATCATGCAATTCTCTGCTTAAAGTATCTGCAAGAAAGTTAGTTTTCCCAGAAATATGTTCAATGTCAAAATTAAATTCATAAAACCATGACTGCCATCTTATTAACCTTTTATTGGGTCCTATGTCAGGTATTTTGTTTTTTATTCTAGATTTTGCAGTAATGGAGTCTGTGCGTATCTTAAAAGGTTTGTTTAAATATAAATAAAAGGCCTTAATACTATTTTTAATAGCTAAAAGTTCTTTGTCATTGGAGTGGTAGTTTAATTCACTTTGTTTAAATGTTCCAGATTTATATCTACATAACTTTTCTTGGTTATTTCTGATAGCCACTAGGGCTGCTCCCCAATATGAGTCTGAAGCATCTGTGTATATAATTAATTCATCTGTTTCTAATGGTAAAGATAATTTAGGCATATTTTCACAAATCTTTTTAATATGCTGAACATATTTTGTATCATCTTCTGTCCATTGCCATTTATAATTCTTTTTAAGTTTTTGCTGCAAAGGGGCTCTTAATTTTGCTAATTTGTTAATAAATATATCAGCATAATTTAAACATCCTAAAAATCTTTGTAATTGTTTTATATCTTCTAATTGATCAGGAAATTCTCTAATTTTTGTAAGTATATGTGGCTGCAATTCTATGTCTCCGCTATCTATGGTTATGCCTAAGAAATCTATTTTTTGTACACTGATAATTGCTTTTTTAGCAGAAAGAGTTATTCCTCTTTTTATACATGTATCCATTACTAAATTACAGTGTTTAATATGGTCTTCTATATTGTCAGAAAATATTAAAATATCATCAACATATACAATACAATAATCATCATGTTGTTTTAATACTTCATCCATTCTTCTTTGAAATATTTGTGGTGCATTTTTTAATCCAAAGGGCATAACCAGCCATTCATATTGTCCTTGTGGACAGCTGAAGGCAATATATGGTATAGATTCTTCTGTTAATTTTATTTGCCAAAATCCACTTTTGCAATCCATTTTTGTAAACCATTTTTTGTTTTGTATTTTATTTAATAATACTTCTTTATTTGGTAAGTAATATCCATCAAAGATTGTAGCATCATTTAAGGCTTTATAATTAAAAACTATTCTAGCTTTTCCTCTAACAATTTCACTGTGTTTTATAACTATAAATGTAGGAGAACTATGTGGACTGTTGGATGGTCTGATTACTTTTAAGTCTAAAAGCTCTTTAATTTGAATTTTAAATTCTTCTAAATCTTCTAAAGAATATTTCATAGGTCTTACTCTTATTATTTTATTAGGATCTTTTAATTTTATTTCTGCTAATGTTTTGTCTTTATCCCAAGCTGCTAAAGGGTTTTCATTATATGTTTCTTTGAATCTTTCTTTAATATTTTCAAAAGAGTCAAGGCTTTCATGTTTTAAAATTGGTATTTTCTCAAGTTTAGGGATATCACCACGCTGTGCTGGTATAGGTTGGTAACTTGGATCAACAGCATATGCTTGTTTAAGTCTAGGTGCTAAAATGGGTGTTCCGCATGGTGTAGTAAATATAATATGTTCTGTTAACTGGGTCATAGGTTGATATGCTAGGCAGAAATCATTTCCTAACAATATGTCTGGACCTTGAACATTACTAGCCCATAACTTTGGTATTTTAATTTTAATATTTCCTATTGTAAAGGGGACATTAACAGCATAATCTTTATAACAGATTTCCTTTTCTTGTATATCTAAAGCAATTATAGAAGATCCGTCTTGAATCCACCACTTTTGTGGTAAAATATTTTTTTTACACAAAGATATTCCTGATCCTATATCTATATATGCATTTAGTTTTATTGGTTGGTAATAAGGTATTTCTGTAGTTCCTTCGATGTATGTAGAATATGGTGATGTGACTACTGCCTTTTTTATATTTTGTTTATTAGTTCTTGGAAATTCATATTGATCTAACTGTATATATGAATTTTTTAAGGTAAAAGTATATTTTGTAATAAAATTCATTCCTAATAATATTTCATTTTTTGCTAATTTGTCATCTACTTACATTTCCATTTGTATTTGTAGGATTTTCCCACTTTTGTCTATGAGTGATAGCCTTGCTTCTACACTTTTTTCCTAAAACATGCATTTGTCCAAAATAATCTACATATTTATAAGGATTTTGTATTGTATTGTATTGTATGGGTATGTTTGTACTAGATAGGGATTAATATGAGATGATGCTGCTCCTGTATCTAAGAGCACATTTACTTCTTTGTTATCCAAAAAACCTTGTATATATAATTGTTTGCTTGATTCTATTAGATTTAATTTTTCTAAAGGTATTAATTCTAAATCTTTTTCCTGGGAAGATATATTTATATCTCTTAATTGATTAGAAGTAGATGCTTCATCATCATAACATATTCTAAAAGAATTTTTGTTACGTGGTTTTACTATTGGTTGGGTTTTATATCTGTTTTTCCTATGAAGGATTAACTCTTGTGGAAGGTCTAATTTTTCATGTTTTAGTTCTTTGGGAGGTATAACCTCACATATATCAGAAAATGGTTTGGCTATATTGATATTTTCTTCTTTGAATTTCTTTGTAGTGATATGATGTTTAGTTGAGTAAGCATATACCATACAAGCTATAATACTACATACTTTACTTCCTGGAGGCATTTTAAGTCTTTCAATTTTATGATACATTGTAAGTCCTAGTTCTATATTTTGATCAGATAGTGAAATTGCAAAATCAGGAAATATTCTCATTTTTATTGTTTGATATGCAAAATTCCCTCTTATTACTCCTAACAGGGCATCTTTTGCATCATGAAGTATCCTATCATCTGATATCCAGAATGTACAGGGAACATTCATCCCTCTTCTACATGCACATTTTATGATAAGTTCTATCCCTCCTAGGTGTAACCATTTTACTTGTTTGTTAAATTCTTTTGAAAAGTTTTTCCTATCTTCTTTTATTGCCTTTTGTGTAAGTAACTTTAATGGAATTTCTCCTTCCATAGTAAATACATCTATAGGTTGTTCAAAAGTTCTTATAACATACTTTTCTTTAGACATATATCTTATTAATGGTATTTCGTAACATTCCTCTCTTGAAAGTGTATGTTTTATTTTTTCTATTTGATTATATTTTTCTTCTGACATTTGTATAATTTGTTCATATCCACTTTCATCATCTTTGGTCTCAGAGACTATTATATTTGTTTCCATAGAAGGTTGTTGATCTATATTTGTTCCTTCATTCATTAATTCTTGGAATTCTTTTTCAATATCCTCAGAATTATCAGACATAGTGCTTTCACTATCTGTAGAAGATATTTTAGAAACAACTTCTTTTGGTTCTCTTTCTTTTACTACTGTTATCTTTTTTAATGCATCCATGTATGTTTGCACACTATACTTTTCTCTGTCAAAAATATGTATTTTTCCATTATTTTTCTTGCTTACAATTACATTTTGTCTAGTTTTTATAACACTGTATGTTTTATGGTCAAAGATATGTTCACATGGAATAACCTTTTTATGTTTAGGTTTTTGTTTTATATTTTTCTTATCCAATGGTTCTTTAAATTCTAGAATGTCATATGGTATAGGTTTCTTGACTAGTTTTTCAAATTTATCATTGTATTGTTGTACAAAATTGTGAGAACTTGTTCTTAACATTTTAACGTTCACTACGCTTAGTCTGTGCGGTTTACAACTATATTCTTCTTCAGTTTTTGTATCAGTGCTTGATTCAGAATCTGAAATTAATTCATATAATTCTTCATCAGAATCATATTCAGTTTCTGATTGTATAGGCACCACTTGTTCAGAAAATAAGCGGAATGCTTTTACTGCAGTTTTCTTATATTTTCCTTTTTCTGGACATTCATTAGCATAATGTCCTTCTTTGTTACATGCCCAACATCTACATGTCTTTTTAGTTGTATCTTTCTTGTTTTTGAAACCTTTTCTTTTAAAGTATCTTTTCTTCCTAAAATTAGGTGGTTTATGTCTTTTCAATTTAGCTGGTCTAAAATATTTCTTAAATTTCCTTTTATATTTTTTACCAAGTGGATTACATCCCCATTGGGTTGGTACTTCAGAGGTTCCACATGACAATCCTTTTTCTTTAGAATATTGTCTAGCACTTCCTATTAGAGATTGTTGCATGCAATAGTAATCAATTTTGTCTTTAGTAAACTTCATTTGTATTCCTAAACTTGGAAATACATCTTTATTATTTTTAAGATAATTTTCATAATCATTTGATAATATATTTGCCCATGGTAAAGGTAGTTTTAAGAAATATAAAGATAATACATTCTCCATTGTACCTTCATCTGGTGCAGATGCATAATAATATTTAGCAAATTCACAATTGTATTCATCTATGTATTTTAAATCACATATTGCAAGGTTAGCAAGTTTTATTCTTGCCTTTTTCTTCTCTTCGTCTTCTAACTTTTTGTCATCAAATGGTAATCCTCCAAATTCTGTTTTTAATACTTTTCTAAATGATTCAATTAAATTTAAGGGGTCTAATAGATTGACAGAATCTCTTGCTCCTGTGTTAATTAATTGTTTGGCTTCTTTAGTCAGATTTTTATACCAATTTCTTACGTTACCTACAAATGTGTTTTCTATAATACCCAACATATCTATAGATGACTGTATATTTTTTGTAATCCTTAAAGTTTGCAAATCTCCAGCCCATGCATCAACTAGTTGAATAACATTTTTAGCACAATCAAGATCTAAGACAGATCTTGAATGTTCTTGTAATTTTTTTTCTTTTGGTTTATATAATTCAGAATATGTTTTATATGGTTTTTCCTTTTTTGGAAATACATATTCATTATATATTTCTTCTCCTTCGTATTGTTTTATGGATTCTAAATTATCTGTACGTGGTGGATTCTGTACAGTTACTATACTACTACTAGTAGCTTCCATTTTTAAATGTTCAATAGTTCCATTATGTTGTAACGTTGATAATCTAGACATGGCTATGGCTATGTCACCTAGTTGGGACCCATCAGCTGTATCCCACATTGTTTCTAGTTCTTCCATTGTTTTGTCATCATACTGGGTATGAGACTCAACAACATTATTCATTTTGTTATTTTCTATTGATGATTTAAGGTTAATAGTAAATCCTTCTGTAGACTTTATACTTGATGGCAACATTTCTTCCGAAATGCCTAACCTTTTCATCATTTTATCTAGCTTATTATTAATTTCTATTATAGTAACATAATCACTAGGAGCTTGTAAAAAGGCTAATCTTAACTGATTATATGTAAGGATATTAGCAAAAAGATTATATTCTGGAGTACCAGTTTTAATAATAAATAACTTTTCTTCAGTTTCTATGATGGATTTAGCCATCAAGAACACTGATAGTTTACTTTTAAGATCTTCATATATTTTATCCACCTCCATGGCTCTGATACCAATTGTACGGTTGAATAAAAGCTTACGGTTGAATTCAGATTTTTGATTTCTAAAAAGACAGAATTCAAAAAATACAGGATCTTGAAATAATTTTTTAATATACTGAAGTTTGCAGAAATTTTACTTTTTTTTTTTTACGGACGAAGTGTGTTTTAACTAATGCAAAAGTTTTAAGGCTAAGTTCAACTACTGTAAAAAGTTTCTAAACTAAGAAAAATCAAAAACTGGCAATCTCTAGTTGTTACCTGTTTGGGCCCAGCACGCTTCCAATCCTTACGATTCTCCTGTTCTTCTACGGCTTCACGGCTCACTCTGCCAAACGCCAATGAACACTGGATACTAATCAGGACTCCAGGAAATGACTGAAGGATTCCAAGAAGTAAACAAACTTAGAAGCTTTTGTTTATGATTCTCAGAACTCAGAAATTTAAAACAGATAATTTTACTCAGTACAAACTTTTTATTGATAATTGAGGAGAATACAAACTTAGTACAGTAAACTCAAGTTCACACACTAGTTTACAAACTATGAAAATATTTGCTCTGGTTAACTTTCAATGCCCTCCACAAATGTCTTCAGGTCTTCTTATAGTTACTCCACACCGCCTTAGTCATTTTCAGATAAGGCCACGTTACTCGATGCTTTTACCATTCTTTTATTAAAGAATTCTCCTTTTTTAGATACCTTTCCATCTGCCTGGACAGGTGTTATTTCTTTTTAAACTTGCCATTTTATCTTGTTGGGACAGCTGGACAGATGTTTATTCATCCAGGAAGTCCTTTTCTTTTCCAGAGTTTTCTACAGGTTTGTCATGCGAATCTTTTCTTTTTGAGGGTCCCACTTCACATTGTAATGTTTCCCACTTTATTCCATGTAATATTAATTTCTTCTGCAGATCCACTGTCATATTCTTTTTAAGAAAGTGTTTATATGCTGTCTTATGTGCTTCCCATCATAGAATTTTTTTCCACAAACTGGATTATATCTTCTTTTGCCCCTGCCTTTGGAACTTTACTGACTGTCAGAATTAATTCATTAGGGTTAGACTCATAAGTCCAAATATTGCTTGATAAGGCTTCAATAGTTCTTTGTATTAGACTTGCTAGCTGCTTTGCTCTTGTTGCTGATATCACATCCTCTTCAACCAAGAACATGTTCTGGAAGAATTTTGGCATCAACCTTTTTGATCCCATCTTCATCTCTACCATAGATATACATTACTTTCCTTCTTCGGGAATAACTTGATTACATGCTAAGTAAATATTGCTATGCTTAATTGCTTTTGAAAAAGTGTAAACTGCATTTCTTATTTTGGGTAGTCCCTTGAGATTGTTAAGGGTACTGTCTATATAGATGCAATAAATCAAACCTGCTTTATATAAGTCTCTCACCACTGATGGATCAGCTTCAGGATGAATATATACTTTATTCAGATCATAACCATAACCTGAATATATTCCTTTACAAGGATTTGGTTCCAGTAATATTGGTTTTACCCAATTACTAAACCATGTAATAAATTCCTTATTATGCTTTTTTACCTCTGAGGGCTTATTGACTGATTTCTCAGACATTTGAGTAACTTCATTAATCATATCTTTTTGTACTTCTCTGAACATAATTTCTGAATAGGATATCATATGATGGAAGAAGAACCTTAGTTCCTCTTTTTTCTCGCCATCTGCAGTGATTAAATATTGCTCAAAGGCTTCTTGTGCTTTAAGTGCTTCATTATATATCTCATCAAAGATACTTAGATAATTAATTGTATCATCTTTCCTTCCCGCCATCATGCAATTCTCTGCTTAAAGTATCTGCAAGAAAGTTAGTTTTCCCATAAATATGTTCAATGTCAAAATTAAATTCATAAAACCATGACTGCCATCTTATTAACCTTTTATTGGGTCCTATGTCAGGTATTTTGTTTTTTATTCTAGATTTTGCAGTAATGGAGTCTGTGCGTATCTTAAAAGGTTTGTTTAAATATAAATAAAAGGCCTTAATACTATTTTTAATAGCTAAAAGTTCTTTGTCATTGGAGTGGTAGTTTAATTCACTTTGTTTAAATGTTCCATATTTATATCTACATAACTTTTCTTGGTTATTTCTGATAGCCACTAGGGCTGCTCCCCAATATGAGTCTGAAGCATCTGTGTATATAATTAATTCATCTGTTTCTAATGGTAAAGATAATTTAGGCATATTTTCACAAATCTTTTTAATATGCTGAACATATTTTGTATCATCTTCTCCATTGCCATTTATAATTCTTTTTAAGTTTTTGCTGCAAAGGGGCTCTTAATTTTGCTAATTTGTTAATAAATATATCAGCATAATTTAAACATCCTAAAAATCTTTGTAATTGTTTTATATCTTCTAATTGATCAGGAAATTCTCTAATTTTTGTAAGTATATGTGGCTGTAATTCTATGTCTCCGCTATCTATGGTTATGCCTAAGAAATTTATTTTTTGTACACCGATAATTGCTTTTTTAGCAGAAAGAGTTATTCCTCTTTTTATACATGTATCTATTACTAAATTACAGTGTTTAATATGGTCTTCTATATTGTCAGAAAATATTAAAATATCATCAACATATACAATACAATAATCATCATGTTGTTTTAATACTTCATCCATTCTTCTTTGAAATATTTATGGTGCATTTTTTAATCCAAAGGGCATAACCAGCCATTCATATTGTCCTTGTGGACAGCTGAAGGCAGTATATGGTATAGATTCTTCTGTTAATTTTATTTGCCAAAATCCACTTTTGCAATCCATTTTTGTAAACCATTTTTTGTTTTGTATTTTATTTAATAATACTTCTTTATTTGGTAAGTAATATCCATCAAAGATTGTAGCATCATTTAAGGCTTTATAATTAAAAACTATTCTAGCTTTTCCTCTAACAATTTCACTGTGTTTTCTAACTATAAATGCAGGAGAACTATGTGGACTGTTGGATGGTCTGATTACTTTTAAGTCTAAAAGCTCTTTAATTTGAATTTTAAATTCTTCTAAATCTTCTAAAGAATATTTCATAGGTCTTACTCTTATTATTTTATTAGGATCTTTTAATTTTATTTCTGCTAATGTTTTGTCTTTATCTCAAGCTGCTAAAGGGTTTTCATTATATGTTTCTTTGAATCTTTCTTTAATATTTTCAAAAGAGTCAAGGCTTTCATGTTTTAAAATTGGTATTTTCTCAAGTTTAGGGATATCACCACGCTGTGCTGGTATAGGTTGGTAACTTGGATCAACAGCATATGCTTGTTTAAGTCTAGGTGCTAAAATGGGTGTTCCGCATGGTGTAGTAAATATAATATGTTCTGTTAACTGGGTCATAGGTTGATATGCTAGGCAGAAATCATTTCCTAACAATATGTATGGACCTTGAACATTACTAGCCCATAACTTTGGTATTTTAATTTTAATATTTCCTATTGTAAAGGGGACATTAACAGCATAATCTTTATAACATATTTCCTTTTCTTGTATATCTAAAACAATTATAGAAGATCCGTCTTGTGTTTCTAATAAGTTGTTTAATTGTCGGAGGCCGTTATTGGGGAAGAAAATCAATTTATTGCTTATATAGCTTATCCTTTAGACCTTTTTGAAGAAGGGCGGAGGCCTTTGGTGTTCCTTCCAGTCAAGAATTGGGGCCTCACAATCACTAGCCAATATTTCTCTCATTCTCATGCCTTTCTTTTTCTTTGTTCATGATTCGATATTCTAGTGTCCTAGGCGTAGAGGAACCACACCAATCCAGACCTCAACAGAAAACTGTTGAGTAACGACAGCAAGTGATTGAGTTCAATAGTTCCTCATAGAAAATTATTGACTCTAGAGATATGGTAATATGGAGAAGAAAAAATTGTTTGGGTACTTCTTTTCCCCATAAGGATATTGAATTAACTTGGGTTACAGGTGTGATTCTGGCTGTATTGACTGCATCTTTTGGTGTAACTGGTTATTCCTTACTCCAATACGTGATAATTCGGTTTTATTTGTAGAACCTAGTATGGCGACATAGTAGATGGTATATATGCCGTCTATGATTGATACTTATGATTGAAATTGTTTTGACATTATACACTTATAGTAATATCAAAATAATCTGTTTTTAAATGTATCAAGCATTATTTGGCTATTATAAGGTAAAACCCTATACTCCGGCTTGTGTTGCATTGTGTGATGGGACTTGGGTCTTATAATAGCTTCATTTTTCTTTATTTAGCATTACGCTATTTGTTTTATGCACTGTATTCTTGGGAGGAAACCCGTTCCATGTTATACGGCGTGGTCCCTTGATTTACCTAACTTTAAAAATAAAGATTAATAACTGTTTTAGTTCTCACACCAGTCACATGACTGACCTGGAGTTTATTGTTTTAACCTAAACTCTGGGTGCCCCTATTTTCCACATGGGCAGCTAGTAGTTTTGGTTTTGCAGATTTATATTCACCGGATCCTGGTTTATAGCTGAAGTGATATTCGGAAAGCTCTATATCCATGTATTTCTTTCAGTTATGTTTTGTATTATTTTTCCGTTGCAGTAATGTATTTAAATCTCTGATATTTATCAGATATGTAATACTTTATTCATACTCTGTAATACTCTTGTACTCTGATGTAATTGTTGTAATAAGCAATGAAATGTTCTTCTGTTTGTGTCCTGATGTGGGTTGTTCTCAAAGCAATCCGGGGTTTCGAACGTTCTTGGTCGGTTTAGCGATCGATTCGGATCGAGCGAAATTCTCAATTGTTTCATTTGGTATCAAAGCTTTGGTCTACAGAACTCGAGAACAAGACACATTAGAACCGAACGAAAGAATTCCTCAGAGGTTGGATTAGAAATATCCAATAAGAATAACTCGTTAGAGATGGGATCAGTAGTACCCTAGAACGAGTGTGAAGAGTATATTTTTCAAATAAAGATGAAAACAAATTTTGTTTTAAAAAATAAATTCAATTATTCGTATTTGAATATTTTATTTGTATTGTATTTGGCCAATCGAGTATATAAAGATTTTGCATATACGCGTCATGAACGTATATTCGAAGTTTTAATATACTGGATAGATATAGAATCACACTCTAGTCGCTCGGGGATAATTCTGGTGATGTCCGGACATCATCAGTATTTATGTTCATGTTTCGAAAGTGGGATTTCTATATATTTCCATTGACTGGTGTGAGATCCAAAACTTACATAGGTTTATTGTTGTGATTTGGCATCAAAAACATCTTTTTCTGTATATGTATCAAAATTATGAATTTGAAACAATAATTCACTAATTGATTGATGGTTGTGTTGTTTGATTATTGGTTTCATTTATTAAAATTTTGAACCATTTAGGCCAAATTGAACCGAGTAGTGAACTGTATTGAAAATTAGTCGCATTTGCATGCATATACATGTACTTACATTGAACAGGTCATATCAGGGAGGCTAGAGCAGAGGAGTAAAATTGTTTGCCCGACAAATAGGTACATGTTTACAAATTTATTGGGTTTAAATGATTTTATGAGCCGATTGGCTAGCCGCTTGGCTGTTTCTTTTTCTTTTTGGATTGGTGAGGACCATGGGAGCCTATTTGAAATATCCCGAAGCTCCCGGTGCAGGGGAGGTTATGGCAAAAAATTTCGAAAATTTAGGGTGTTAGCCAAATTTTTGAAAAATTTGAAAAGTTCTTAGAAACTGAAAAGTTGAAAAACTTAAGCCATAATTAAAATAATGAAATTTGAGTTGGCTAGTTAAAAAACTTTTAGCTTCGTTCCTTTTCGGGGACGAAAAGTTTTAAGTGGGGGAGATTGTAACAACCCGGAAATTCTGAGCCAATTTAAAAAATTTATTTTGGTTATTTTAATGAATTTTGAATATTTAAAATAGATTATTTTAAATAATAACGACGGAAAATTTATTTTCGACGAAGTTAAAACGAATAAATTTATTTTAATTATATAACGAGCCTGAAATGGCGTGGTAGTTTGAAAATTCGATTTCAAATTTCAAATGAATATACAGAATTCGTTTTAAGATAGAATTAGACGAAACAAGAAATATTTGAATCTGTTCAATCATATCTTTCTAACGGATGTAAGAAACTGAGATTTCACTTTAAAAGTTGAAAGATATGTCCAGTTTAAAATTCACAAAAGTCGTTGTGGAATTTATATATATTATATATATATAAAGGCCCTTAAAAATAGCCATTTTCCAAACGACCTCTGTTTTCGACGAAACCACTTTTGTTGGATCCGGGATGTCAATTTATTGCTAGGTTTCAAAATTCGTAATTTTTGATATCAATATGTGAGCGTGGCAAAGGAAAACATGTTTTAACCGTTTTAGTCAATTTCGATCGACCAGAAAATGGTCATTTTTCAAACGGTCTCGGAATTTGACGAAATTAGTTTTGTTAGGACCGTATCGTCAATACGAAGCTAGAAAATATTTTTCGGGAATTTTTAGAGTCCGTATGTGGCCCCGGTAAATTGAAATGCGCGTTCGAATTTAATATATAAATTTATATTTTGATTTTGACGGAAACAGATCGAAACAGTCGAACTGGCTTACGATACATATCCCATTGTGTTCGGAATGGGGGTGATTAGCTATGGACGATAGGCGGTGGGTCTCATTTTGAGATCGAAATTGTAAGCTACTTGTTGAAAGAATAAAATAATAACTAATTAAATTATATAACCCTAGTCTCCTTCCAAAGAAGTTAAACCCGCCCCCTTTTTAAAACAAAACCCGTCGCTCCCAGGTTCACATCGCGCCCTCAAATCCTCTGGCGCCGCTCCCCCTCGTTCGCCACCTACATCGATGGTGCCTCACCCCGGAACCACCCCCTCCGATCTGCTCTTCCTTCTCCGCCCCCTCTCTCCTTTTCCTCGCTGCCAAAACCCCCAAACCCGAAGAACCCTAGCCAACTCAGCTCGGATCCGTCGCCTCAGGCCTCGACGCACCACCCACCGCCACCTAAAGCCTCCCCGAGCCCGTCAGAGCCCTCCCCCATCCCAAAAACTGAATGTAAGTTTAATTTTATTTTATGTAGCTATTTATTTTTATTTGTTTAAGGAAATTAGTATTTGAATGATGAAAAAATTTCAGTTTTTACATATTTAAACAAAATAGAAAAGTTTAGATTTTTTATAAAGAAAAAGGTGAGATTTTTATATAGAAAAAGGCGAGATTTTTATATAGAAAAAGGATAGATTTTTATCATGAAGAAAAAGCAGATTTTTAGATATACGATAGCGATGTAAAGATATGATTTTTATTTATACCATAGCATGATAGGATATAAATATATGATTTTTATATCATAGAAAGAATAAATATATGATTTTTATATCATAGAAAGAATAAAAATGTGATTTTTATGGAAAAGGTTTAGAATAAAAATATAATCTTTATTAGAAGAAGAGCGATATATAAATATAATTTTTATTATGAAGTTAGTATGATAAAAATTTGATCTTTAGTATATGAACACCGTTATAAAAATAGAATTTTTATCTATATAGTAGCGGTATAAAAATAGAATTTTTATCTATATAGTAGCGGTATAAAAATAGAATTTTTATCTATATAGTAGCAGTATAAAAATAGAATTTTTATCTATATAGTAGCGGTATAAAAATAGAATTTTTATCTATATAGTAGCAGCATAAAAATGTGATTTTTATATACATAGCAACAATATAAAGATGCGATTTTTATATATGTAGTGAACACGGACGACGAAAGTGAAAAAAGGCGGACACGGCAAGATTTTCTACATATGAAGAGTCGCGGCATTTGGTTTAGCTTTTCGGTGAGAACATCTCACTTTAACTCTTGTTTTCTAGTTGAAATTATATACTAGGATACAAACGGTACTTAGCAGCACCCGACACCCGTCGTCCACAGACCATGGACGACTTGCTTGACTTTGTTTGTTGTGAAAATTGATTGTGATGTGGAATGAATGAAAATAAATATTCATGTGTTGAAATAAATTATTTATCGTTAAAAATATAAATTTAACGTGAATGTGAATAAATAAATATTCATTTACAAATCAGACGATTTGTTTATGTACACCTATTTGAAGGATATTGATTGGGACAATAAATTTTACACATCGCCCAACAACACAAATAAAAATCTGTGTTTATGGATTGGAAACCCACATGGGTGTTGGGATGATATTTGACGTACACTAATCCCAATTGTTTAGTGGTATGTCGATCGTTTGATTGACAGATTGTGTAAGCATTAATTATTTATATTTAATGCTTATGCAGTTGTGTGGTGCACTTTGGATGATGGTTGATTATTTATCATTACTATTATATACATGTGTTGTATGGAATCCATATAATTAACATTATATGGTAATTTATTGGGCCTCATTCCAATTTGGAAAATAAAGAATATTATAAAATATAGATTCATGTGTTGAATAGAATAAATAGTCATGTGTTGACGATATTCATGTGTTGAAAAATATATACTCATGTGTTGAGAATATTCATGTGTTGAAAGAAATATATATTCATGTGTTGAAGAAAATATTCATTTGTTGAATAGAATAACGAAGTTATTGAAATATATAAAGCCGTGATGATTAGAGATGCGCCATTTTGACGCGAACGATATTTATATCGATTATATTTGTTTTAATAATGAATATAGAAAAGGAAGTGATTTCAAAATCTAATATTTTGAAAATATTATCATTTATGTGTTAATGATATGGAATATTCAATTTTGATTTAAAATTGAATATGAAGTTCAAATTGTTTTGAAAACGAATTTAAAATGATTTATAAAATACATTTAGAATTGAAATCGACGAAATATATAATATATATTATATATATATATATAATGGCCTGAATAGAACGTGCCGCGCCGCGGCAGTTCGCGAATTTCGACCATTGACTTCGAATTGACGTTACGGGAGATCCGACCGTCGGATTCTCCTGAAACCAGAACCATTGGGTTCCTATCGAAAATAGCTTTCCAATGAATATTAGAAATTTGAAATCTAACGGTTGGATTTGGAATTATGTCCAAATCAAATTTGGAAAAGGTCGTTATACGTGCAGTTCGACGACCGTTCTTGGAAATCGACTGTACGGGCCTTGATAAAATTATTAAAAATATCAATAATTTGTGTAAAATCATATTAAATGATTTAGAAAAAATTGGGGTGAAAAATCCCATAATTAAAAAGGATAAAAATATATTTTTATCGAAATGAGCTAGTTATGAACTAGAATTATAATCCAATGTTTTTGAATAAATAAATTGGATTTGAAGTGGTTTTAAAATAATCAGAATTTCCAATATACGAATTGGAATGGATTTGAATCGAAATTATCTTCGGAATATTTCGATGTTGGATTTCGTGATTATACAGATATGGTTTCGGAAATTTGAAAAATATTCATATCGCTATTTCCAATACGATATTTGTTGGTTTCAGAATTTGATATTGAATATAAGCCGATATATTTTCTATTCAGAGCCTTGTATTTAATATCAAATGGGATTTTGGGTTCGTCGTGAATGGTGTCTTAAATAACACTATTCTTGAACCCAGTTTAGAAAAGAATAAATCTTTTAATTAAGATTTAGTGAAATTGTCCAATTAATTGGTATTTAATTGGAATTGAATTTAAATTGGTTTTTGGGGTTTATCGTGAGCGGTGTTTTGAATAACACCTGTTCTTAAACCCTATTAACAATGGAATGTAATTTTGGGTTTATCGTGAACCGTGTTTTAGATGACATTGGTTCTTTAACCCATTTAAAGAAAGGATATTGATTTGCGGTAAGATTAAAACTAAGTGGAGTTTTAATGAATCTTTAATTAAATTAAAGTGATCGAGAATGGAGTATCACCAGTTTTGCTCCAAAACGATAGTTAAATCTTTAAATAGATTTAACGTGAAATGGTAATTAATATTTATCGATAACACCGAGGTGTTAGATATGAAATATTACCAGTTCTGCTCCATGGGATGAATAGGTTGGGATTGGGAAATAAAATAAATAATTACTTTGGTGTGGCTCGCTAATCCCGACTAGTTTGGAAAACCTTAACATGGTTTGAAATGATATCCAAAGGAAGATTAAAGATTAAATTTAGAAAAATTTATCTTTGATAAAATTAATGGGAACCTTTCCCTAAGAATGTGAAAATTTGAATAAAAGAATATTCTGAATTGGAATGAGGCATATGTTGTGTTTGTGTAACACTTGTTTATTTTATACGCGGGTTATTCAGAAAGGCCGGGTTTATACCCATTCTGAATAACTGATTCGACGATAAGTCGAAGATGAAGATGGTGGTTGAAGACCGAAGGTCTTCACATCGTTTGGATGATTATTGATGATCTTGATTGGGCTGTACACCCAAGAGGAGGGAATCAGTTGGTGATCGTCCAGACGTACTTGGAGATCGATGGATATGCGAGGAATAAGGTTCCTACGGTTTCGTTCAGACCCAGAACGAACTTGTAAATGGACTGTGTGTCTGACATTGGATTTTATTCTGTGTGATTAATTTCTATTAAATATATATCTGTTTGGCGGTGGAGAATTTATTCTCTTGCTTAACGCCCTTCTCTGAGACGTACGAGCTTAGAGGTTATATATCGATAGATATCAATCGCATGGCATGAATTGCCTGTGTGGCATGCCTAAGTGGTAGATGATCAAGGCTTCTGTTGAAAAGCAAAGTCTTGTGGTTGATGATCAAAGCACGGCCTATGTGGCACAGCTTTGTGTATAGTGTTAATTCGCGAGCCTCACACCTCGGTATGAGTCAAAAACGGGATAGTGACTACAGGGAGAGCACGGCGTTTCTTTCTAGCTATGGGTGATGTCAGTGACCTACTAGCCCTGACATTTATATACTTTTTACCTGTGTGGTTGTTGGATGTGAGGCGCCTCAGATATAGGTCTGAAAGGACCGGGAAATGTGTGTTCAGGAATTGCCAATCCTCAAAAGTAAGAGAGGACCGACCCTGAAGATCCAGGATCGCTATGTGTGGTCCTGAGACATTTGCTAGAGTGTCCCGAACGGAGAGGAGCTTGCCCCTTGCCTCGACTCATGATGGAATCCAATTTCCAATACGTGATAATTTGGTTTTATTTGTAGAACCTAGTATGGCGACATAGTAGATGGTAGTTATGTCGTCTATGATTGATACTTATGATTGAAATTGTTTTGACACTATTCACTTATAGTAATATCAAAATAATCTGTTTTTAAACGTATCAAGCATTATTTGGCTATTATAAGGTAAAACCCTATCCTCCGGCTTGCGTTGCATTGTGTGATGGGACCTGGGTCTTATAATAGCTTCATTTTTCTTTATTTAGCATTGCGCTGTTTGTTTTATGCACTGGTATTCTTGGGAGGAAACCCGTTCCGTGTTATACGGCGTGGTCCCTTGATTTACCTAACTTTAAAAATAAAGATTAATGATTTTTTTAGTTCTCACACCAGTCACATGACTGACCTGGGGTTTATTGTTTTAACCTAAACTCTGTGTGCCCCTATTTTCCACACGGGCAACTAGTAGTTTTGGTTTTGCAGATTTATATTCATAGAATCCTGGTTTATAGCTGAAGTGATATTCGGAAAGCATTGTATCCTTTCAGTTATGTTTTGTATTATTTTTCCGCTGCAGTAATGTATTTAAATCTCTAATATTTATCAAATGTGTAATACTTTATTCATACTCTGTAATATTCTTGTACTTTGATGTAATTGTTGTAATAAGCAATGAAATGTTCTTCTGTTTGTGTCCCGATGTGGCTTGTTCTCAAAGCAATCCGGGGTTTCGAACGTTTTGGTCGGTTTAGCGATCGATTCGGATCGAGCGAAATTCTCAATTGTTTCAATTATATTCCATGAAATTATCTCACGGTGGGTCAACTTAATACATTATTCTTCAATATGTGTTTATGTTTCGACATTAATATCACATATATTAATGATCAACGAGATGTGATCATCGGTCAATCAACATACTAGTCTCAACGTTTTATATATGTCCTTTATATAAACAATAAAACTTGACTAGGGACATTTAATAATTATAATACTCAATATATTACATAATCTCAAATTCAAGTCCTACTCAAACTATATAATTCCGTATTATTATTCTAAGGACTTCTATTATATTAATATTTATATTACGCAGTAAATATAACATAACATAATATATATTTTATTCCAAATAAAACAATAACATCAACAATGTTATCAGTCTCATCAAATGGATTGCATCAAGGGCATAAACTCTAACAATTTGGTCTTATGATTATCCATTATTTCGAAAAGGTTTTGACTTTAAAATCAAGTTAAATGGTACCTTTAAACTTATTGTGTTTTCTCACTCTGGTTCAATAGACTGATCCATCGTTTGTAATGCTCGGGTTAGACCGGGTTTTACAGGTTTAGATTTGGATGCTACGAATTTCAGAAGATGTGTTGGAGGAGTTCAGACGTATGATATATATTTGGTGTGTATTCCGCTGTGTGTTGTATATGAGGACAGATTATTATAATTGTCCAGATGTGTTGATGTACTCTGATGATTGTAAGTATTTTTAAAGATCTCAGTAAAGATTTATTTTTATGTTATTTTTTGTTCCGCTGCGATGTGAGACTCTGATTTTTGTTAGTTCTTCTTCTTCTATTCTAATATTTCTTTCTTATCTCACCCTCTAACTTCTTTCTTTTAATGTTCTAGATTTTCGGTACTCGAATTTGGACATATGATTGTTGTCATTAAAAGCTGAGAATAGAGGATTCTAACAGTCTATGCAAATCCTATGTACTCATTTAATTGGTTTATTAAAATTCCAATTCTTTTCATCTTCGTTTTCATTCTTAGTATTATTCTTATACTAATATCATTTATGAATCATTTGATAAAACTCACTTCAAGTTATTAACCATTATATAACTTGAGTTTGCTTAACTTCCTTTCCATTAATATTAGTTGTAGGATTGCAAATTACCAAACCCCGATTTTTCTGAAAATTTTATTTACATATATCTCAAAATCTACAAGATGAAATCTAAATCTTTCTCTTTCATTAGAAAACTATATTCCAATGTATCCGAATGATTCTTGTTTCAAAGAACTCCAACTTATATTGGATCATATACATTCATTTAAACATTAATTCATAAAATCATGAACTATTGCTACGCGACGAGCTCAATTTAACTAAATTAAATTTATTCATTCAACCTTCATTAAGTTTAAAAATTATAAACTTATTCTCTTATGCTTTTGCATAAACTAGTTAAACTTTCATATTCAACTTAGAAATATTGACTATCCAAAATCATCAAACAACCCATTCCATTAATAAATAAAATCTACCAAACTCCATATCAACCAAAATGAAAAACCGTATAACTCTATAATATAAACTACATGCATCCATATTATAATTAGTTGATAAATTCAAAATTAAACTCCTAAATTTTACACTTCAAACACTTTTGATTTAAAACAGAAAACTACTTTAATCCAAACTATTATCCATAGTAGCGAGTTCTTACTTAGAAACTCAAAAATGAATCGCAATGATGGTACAATTATCATCAACATTATTTTCCAGCGACCAAAGTAAGACCAACGCTTTTAAAAGCCTTTAAAAATCCTTTATTCCCATAAGCACATTCAAACAATCTTAATATTTCTTTTAATCTTTGATAATCATTTTCAAACTTACTGTAATTCCAAACTATTCAATTTTCAACTCAAATCCATTTCATATTTATAAATCTCATTTACAAATTACACTTGCATATTTCTTGTTCAAATTCTTCTTAAACAATTTTTCATTCGGGTTGAATTCTGGCCCAACATCCATGAAACTGAATTCACATGGTGTTCATTTCTGTTGTACCCATGATTTTAAATCTACCTAACATATGCAAGAGAAAGGATAAGATTACTCTTATCCAAATACAGTTGTCAATACCCATAAACTGGTCGGGCACAACTACAAATCAACCAATAATAGTTAATACTCCTAAACAGCTAAGCATGACCAATCAATCAATAAATTATTATAATTAAATATAATCATTTCCTAATAAACAACCTATCCATATAACTATGTTTAGTTATGGAAACTTCCTTTATATATATAAAATATATAAATTCTCCGTAAACTTATTTCATTTACCAAATTTTGAAACAATATCACGTTGAATGTCTTGTTCAGGTGTTTTGGATCTTGATCAAAAGATGATCAATCGATTGATCCGAATCCAAAATTCAAACTTAAAAGATCAAACAACCCAATATTTTGTATTCACTAACAAGTACGTGCTTATATATATATATATATATATATATATATATATATATATATATGTTTATACACACACACTCTCAAAACTCAATATAGGATGTTACTAACCCTATCTTTAGTGAGCTATAACACCATACA
Source organism: Allium sativum (assembly GCA_030737875.1). Lineage (NCBI taxonomy): Eukaryota > Viridiplantae > Streptophyta > Magnoliopsida > Asparagales > Amaryllidaceae > Allium > Allium sativum. Next base: position 556,911,680 of record CM060919.1, on the reverse strand, counting down.
AGCCTAGATGTTCACTAAACCTAAGTTTTGATAACAAATATAACGATTCGAGTTTTCGGCTTTTGAAGATCAACACTAATATGTTCTCTATTTTTCGTGTATCTCAAATTAGGTGCCAGAAAGACCGATTGTTAGGGGAAAAGAAATGAAACAGAAGAAAGAATATACAAAACAGAATATCGCAATGGAATGAATAATCTTTAATACAAACAATTCTCTTTACACAAAAAGAAAAACTGTAATATACATACATCAATCAGAGTACAAAGAAAACAATGAATTGGCTTGAATAGTTATAATAACATGTTTTTACAATTGCTGAAACATACGAAAACACACACAGCGGAGTAAATAGAAGAATACAAGCATATCTCTTGGCACTAAATCCTCTTCTGAAGCTTCAAAGCAATCCAAATTTGATCTAGAAAATACACTTGGGTCAGGCTAGAAACTGCGTGAGATACTCAACATATATGTGACATATATCAATATAATTTGTGGTCGTACAGATGCCTATAACGGTTATCCCCTCAATAACATACAACCATTTATTATTTGAATTATAGTGTATAATAGATAATGTATTGGGTGTATAATATAAATAAATTAAATAGCTGAAATGGTTACATTAGTTACAATTGACAACTATTAAGGTACAAACAAAACCGCTAAGGTACGTTTGTATATTGGAACTTCCATTGGAGACATCCCTAGATAAATTGGATCCAGCCTCCTGCCAAGGGTCAGAAAGTACCTCCAAGCGTCTTATATTTCTAGACAAAATATACCAATAGGATAATCACAACTATCCCATGCACGAAAAAACCGAACTGCAACACATGGAACCAAGTATATCCAACTCCCACGCGCAACTTCAAGGAGCTTCCTCACGTATTGATAATAGGCATACATAAGATTTAGAGTCAACAAATCGTGTCATGGGTAAGCTGAACCCCAGGTTGTAGTCCTACTATGTTTTCTATCATTTTTTATGTCGAGGGTTTGTTCAGCATCTTTACACAAATCTTCATCACTTGAACAGAATAATAATCCCTAGTTGGGATCCCACAGCTTAGTAAATCTTGGAATCACATATAGATTCCTCAACAGATCTAGGAATCATACATGGATTTCAAAACATCAATAGATCTTGGAATCAGGCATATATTCCTCAATAGATCTCAGAATCACTACATGTTTTCGAGCTTCTCAACAGATCTCGAATCACCACATTGACTTCACTCCATATCCTCTTGCAAAACATAGAACCCGTATACTAGTTTTAAAGTGGTTTTCGATAAGTAGTACACTTATCAATCTCGATTTCCTCAAAACTAATCATTAAATTTAAGGTCAAGTTCTATAGTTGATTAATCGACTACAAGTCACATAATAAACGACTGTTTATGGAAAATAGCCTCGCTTAATTTCTATAACAAACTAATAAATATTTGAAGCACCATCGAGCCACATAGCATAATAAATAGTCAAAGCATGATTAACTCATATAATTGGCTTCTAATCCCTTTTCCATTTAATTAATCTTTCATTAATTAAAAAAAAATTATTAGTAAAACAATTTTTATCTAATAAAACTCATTTGTCAAATAAGACTTCATTTGTTAATCAACAACTCCTACTTGATTAATATCGCTTTATATATTTTGTGTATATATTCAATTTCTATATATAAATATATGTGTATGTATTCTTCCCTATTCCTTTATAGTTTTCAGTACTTAAAAGGTAATTATATACTTATCCCTATGGTATAAATATATTAACAATTCAATCACAACATTTTCTTTCATAAGATATAATCAAAGAAGTTAAAACCATTGTTTATCAAAACCTCTTCTCTTTTATACACTGGAACGTCTTTTTAAGTATCTTTGTCTTGAAAGATTCAATACTTATTTATATCTTTAATATCACGTTATTAACGATCAAAGTATATTCAAAACCGTTAACCAATATATTTCCATATTAACTATATTATAGGGTTGTAAAACAAGCGTTGCTGGAACATAATACTCAAAACAATTCCTTTATATTTATCTTTAAACATTCATTTAAAGATTCAATTATATTAACTTCACTAATATAACCTAATAAGGTTAAAGATGAATGTAATTAACACATTGTCGCAACAAGCCCAAAATCATTATAATACTTATTCTTATATTAAAATATTCCTTTCAAGAATTAAATATCGATAGATATTCAACAAGATAAAATACTTTTGGATTCTAAATCATTTATTATATTAGGTGTTATAATCCGAAATCAATTTTAAATCTTAAAAACAAACATAATTTATTTCAAAAAATATATATATAGTAAAAATAACTTGAAGAAAGATTTTGAGTAAACGAATTAAAAGTATATTTATATTTCAGAACCATTCACTTCCAATTTTCGAATTCCCATATCAATCCATATAATTTCCCAATTCATTTCAGTTATGCCAAACATACCAAAATGTGTGAAATATACAAACTAAATATATTATATATAATAATTGTTGACCCGCCTTTTTGCAAGCAGTCACGCTTTGAATTTTTGGTTATCCGAGTGTTAAGGCTTGAGTATGGAATGGGAGAACCTAGACAAACTTGCTTGAACTTGGTTGAAGTTGTAGAGTTTTCAAAAACTTGGATTTTGGCTAAGTATCACAGGACTGGTGTTTTCACATAAATACCCCAGATCAGTATTTTCAAAAAGGTTTCCCGGGATTGATGTTTTCTTGGGCAACTCTCGGGATCGGTGTTACTCCCCAAGTATGTAGGGACTAGTATTTATAGATCGATGAAAATCCCCTCTAAGTCTTTGGGGATCGGCAGGTATCACATATGTTTCCAGGATTGATGAAAAACACTAAGTATTGCGGGATTGATATGGAAATTCCATTTTCCCGGATTAGTGTAACTCTCGAGGATATTGGACTTGGATTTGGCAATAGAATTTCGAAATTCCAGGATACAAAATGTGGGACTCTAGCTCTTTAAATTTGGATCAGCGTTCATGAATCAAAGCTTCAGGGCATAAGGAATTTGGCTAAGTCATTAGGGATCGGTACTGACCCCGGGTTCGGTACCAATCCTGGGGCATTTTTATTGGGCCTCTTGGGTGTGCTTCCATGCACTCACTAGTTTCTCTCCATATATAAATAGACCTTCCTTGGACAAAATTTGGGATCCTTTTGGCTGATTGAATTTTTTGGCTTGCTTGAACTTCATCTTTAGCTTGGCTTGGGATTCTTTAGGAGATGGAGACATTTTTAGAGATTCTTCCATGGATTCTTAGACTTTTGGATCTCCTTTGGTTTTTGGATCTTCTTCTTGGTTCTAAGCAAAGACTTCTTCCATAGCCAACTGTAACGACCCACATTTTACATATCGAAAGATCGTAAAGTAATTTTACTTTATTCCCTAATGGTCGAAGCATTCCCAGATTTTAATATGTTGTTCATGGAGATGTCAAATATGTCCATGATTTTTACCAAACTTGATTGTGACTATTTTACCCTTATGAATATTGTTTCAACTATAACTTTTGATAGGGATCGAATTAAGTGCTAAAATCGGTCTCATTAGATCAGAATGGTGATATGCAATTCCATAGAGTGGTCACATTAAAGACTGGATTTAATAGTTTGGGAGAAATTGCAGTTTTTAATTTCAGTTTCTGTTGCATGGACTAATTAGCTGTTATTGGGCTGATTAGTAAAGCCCAATAGCAACAATGACCTGTAGCTGTAAATAGAGGGTTTTGGGGAGAGAATTAAGGTTTCTCCCTTCATTCAAACATTTAGTCTTTTGTGTGCGCTTCTCCGGATTCAACCTAAATCTTAACTTCTTCGTCTATTCATTTTAAATCATATCCTAAGGCATGTCTACAGCCGGGAAGATTGGATCTCGCTACTCTGCATCAAGTTAAGGATTTTCTTCATTGCCTTTATGCTATCTAGATCTAATTTCTTTAGTAATTCATCGGATCTAGGTTTGTAGTAAGTGATGGATATCTCCCACACATATGTTATGGATAATACGGGTTAATTTAGGATTATTCCACATCATTCATGCTATTATCACCTAGAATCTAATCGCCTGTGTTAAATCTCACTATTAGGAACCTTAAAGCAATCTGATTTGAACATATAAATTGGTAAGCCATTAAATTAATCATATTCAATGTCATTTAGATCTTAATTATGCTAGATCTATGATTTTATGCCATATTTCATATATGTTCATGTTTGTATGATTGAGCATATTTGGAATTGTATGATACTGTCTGATTCATTAAATTGTATGCTTTTAGTTGATTTGGTCGTTTAGAATTGTATGTCATAAGCTTAGAATTGATAAACAGAGCAAGTCGGAGGTTCAGATGATCATATTCAAATGAAACTTAGAGGAGGAGCTCTGGATAGTGTTGGGATGATGCATCAAAAATTTTATTGTGAAATAATTTAAGTATATGGATCGGAGCCAGCCAATGCCCTATGGATCAGTACTAATCCGTAACAAGTGCTCGTGGAGTGCTAAGTTTTAGGGCGAGGCCTTATGGTGTGAAAAGCAAGTCATGTGCAAATTTTGAGGTGAATTGGATGGGTAAGAGAATATCGCTTGAATTCACTTTGATGGATCGACAGGGAAATTCATTTGGAAAGGTCGAGCAACTAAATTGGACTAGAGGGAAGTATTCAAGAAGGGGAGTGCATCAATCCGGCACTTAGCCAAAAATTGGCAAAGTGAATGGACCGACATCAGTCCATAGCCGATGGACCGGCACCGATCCATTAGGATTGGGTGTTGGGGGTCGAGGCTTTGGGGACATGAAGCACTGGACTTCTAGGGCTCTTTGGTGTAGTTAAAGTGTGAAAGCTTTCGTGGGATGGAAGTGGCTATCAACAAGGTAGTGTTCTTCGATCGTGAACACAAGGCAGGAGTGGTCAAAACTGAATTAATGTACAACTATTTGTGAGACTATGCAATAAGATGGTGAATCGATTCAAGTGGGACTTAAGTTCGTAAGAAGATGGATTGACTCAAATGAACCTCAAGGAGAGAGATAATGGATTAACTTGAGTAAGACTCAAACTAAAGGATGGAGTCATCGAGGACGGCTTAGAATAAGAAGCACCAAGGAATTGTCAATAGTCGAAGGTTTTAGCGGACTCAAAGTAGGGCTATCGTAGGGACACCTATCAGGATATGTGAGATCGAGTACCTTGGATTGCTTGGGGAGTGATCTAGTTATCTCGAGGAGGCAAATATATATGGGACGTAGGTAGTCTGACTAGAACCAGTGTTACCAATAGCCCTTGACGTATGGCAACGACCAGTCATTTGATATCGATAAATTCAGGGTTGTAGTCTAGGATATTGCTTGTTATGGATGCTATGGTTGCTTGTGTATGTTCTCTTATATTTTTCTCTGGGAAGAATATCTCCGTAGGACATTAAAGAGAAGTGAGATTGGGAATCCAATTCTGACTCGTGTCTATTCTGTGCATTTATAACATATTGTAATGAGACTATTGTATGTTAACTCTATGAATATAAGGACGACTCAGGTGAGACCTGAACTGTATATTCCCAAATTATCCTATGTTACTATTGATAGTAATTTTATCGCTCACTAAGACTGTTGTCTGACTCAAAGTTTTATGTCTCCTCTTATTACCTTTGGCTGCTCATTGATGTTGTCAATGAGTAAAATGAGTAACAAGTTACAGGATTAGTGGCGCTAATGCTATACGGTGACAAGCAGAAGGCTAGCGTACTATTTTCTTCTATCATATTACTATTCTATTGTTTTGTTGAGAGACTTGGAGGGATGTAGTAAGGCATCTTGTATTCAGATATTCATATATTGGGATGTAATGTACATGAGATTCTGTGGTTTTATGGAGATGAAATCTCCTTCTTTGTTTTGCTTCACTACTATGTATTGTTGTATATTTACTATTATATGTTATCTGTGTGTTGTGAGCTATGCGACAGGTTACGTTTTGATTTATTTTCCTTGATGAGCGTCCCATATCAGCATAGTGTGTTAGATCAACATATGAGGTATGTGGTGGTCATCACATTTGATACCAGAGCTTTGGTTAATCGATTTTACCCACAGTTTATAAGGGTAAAAGCATATGAGAGGCATACTTGTAATTTCTAATGGATGATTACTATACAACATAATTATGGTATAGTGGGTTAATAAGCACTTGAGCACCATTGTAGTCTTTCTCTAACGTTGACTAATCATTCTTGTTTCAGAGTAAGAATGAGTCGTCAAACTTTGAGACACGCTGCCGGGGATTAGCCTGCTACTGGAGGGATAGGTGAGGGTATCCAGTCGGGAGTTGTAGTAGCTACGCCCGATTATCCTGCTATGTTCGAGGCCATGATGGCAGTGACCGTGGGGAGGATTCCCACTCTAGAAGAGGCAGTAGAGGGTGGTGCTCCTGTGCAGGCACCTAGGGTTTTTTATTTTTCTAAGCTCAGCCAGGATTACACTTCTCTAGGTGGTAAGCTGTTTGTACCTGTTGAGATTCAGAACTGGTTCGATAGTTGTGTTCGCGTCTTCAGGACTTAGGAATTGATGATGCAACAAAGAGAAAGCTTACATTTTGACAGCTTCAGGGGCAACCAATGGATTGGTGGAGCTCCATAACTCTTGAGACTCCAGAGGACCATATCACTTGAGATCAGTTTATAACTAAGTTTGAGGAGAATTTCATTTCTACGGTCCACAAGTCGATACTGTTTAAGAGGTTTGTTGAGCTAGAGCAAAGATCTATTACTGAGTATACGATGGAGTTCGAAGCTTTTTCGAAGTATGTCATTCGTGTATTGAGACTCCATATCAAAAGAATAAGAAGTTTATCATGGGTTTGGATGTGTGTCTTGGAAAGCAACTGGTGGATCATACTGAGTATCCATATGAGAAACTAGTCGAAAAGGCTTTGAGGAAGGTCCCGAGTAAGGAAAAGGTTGTTGATGGTAAGGAGGCGTCGAAGCCACAACAGAGTGGTAGGAATAAGAAAAGGTGGGATGGAAAGAGAAAATAACAACAAAAAGGAAAAAATGGCCAGAAGAAACCTAAGGGCGTGGCTACCTGCTTTAACTGCCATGAGAAGGGACTTTATTCTATGGATTGTAAGGTTTCGAAGGAGGAGAGGAAGTTTTTTAACTGCGATAAGCTCGGGCTTTTGAGGAAGAACTGTCTAGAACCTTCGAGTGATAAGCAGGCTATGAGGGTGTATGCGTTGGATGATGTGCCCTCTTCCTCGAGAGGGCCGACTGTAGTAGAGAAGAGGAAGGGGGTTGTGGTGCAAGGTTCGAGGTGTTTTAGTTCGAGTTTTGTTTGATACTGGAGCATCGAATTCTTTTATTTGCAATGAGATTGTTTGTAAGTTAGGTTAGAACCTAAGATGGTAGATAGACCACTGGTTGTGACCAACTCGATAGGAGTTCGTCTAGTCTTTGTATGCTTTGTCTTAGTCTAGTTTTGTCAAGTTATGGTTGCTCTTTTGCATGTGATTATTTTGTTTTGAACTTTGCTAGGTTTGGGATTATTCTGGGTATGGACTGGCTCATAAGTTATGCGACTATAGTGGACTGCGAGAGGCTTGAGGTGATGATCGGGAATATGGAAGGGCGAACGGTTGTGATACGCTGCTTCCGAGAGGATAGGGTCCTAGTCAGATTTTTATATTTGCTTGTGATTCCACTGAAGGACTGTCATTGGTGACAGTCGTTCGAGTGTTTTCTGATGTCGTTAATGAGATCAAAGGACTACCGCCGCAACAGGAAATTGATTTTTGGATAGATCTAGTGGATGAAGCCAGACCTATAATTATGCCCCTTATGCGGATGGCGCCAAGGGAACAGCGAGAGGTAGAGGTGCATGTAGATGACCTTTTAGGAAAAGTATTCATTCGGAGAAGCATATTCGAGCGAGGCGCACCAGTAATGTTTGCAAGCAAGGCTGACGAATTATTGTGATTATGTATGGATTATCGTGAGCTGAATAAGGTGACCAAGAAAAATAAGTATCCATTGGCGAGGATCGATGACTTGTTTGATCAGCTTCACCAAGACAAGGTGTTCTCCTAAATGGATTTAATGATGGAATTTCACCAACTAAGAGTGACTAGGGATAGTTTGTTGAAGATTGCTTTTAGAACACTATCCGAATTTTATGAGTGGCTGGTAATGTCATTTGGATGGACTAACGTGTCGGCATATTTTGTGGATCTTATGAATCGAGCTTTTAGAGATTAGTTGAATAAGTTCATGGTTGCGTTCGTGGATGATAAATTGGTTTATTCCAGAACCGAGGAAGAACACAAGACACACTTGAGGATTGTTTTAGAAATCTAGCGAAAGCATCAACTGAGAGCTAAGCTTCCGAAGTGCCACTTCTAGAAGGAAGAAATGAGATTCTTCGGTCATGTCGTATCAGGACAAAGAATAACGGTGGATCCGCTGAGGTGGTAGCAATCAAGGATTGTGATTGACCCAATAATGCGACATGTTAGGAGTTTTCTTAGTTTACTGGACATTATCGGTGATTTATAAAGGACTTTTCGAAGAACAGCTGCACCTTTAATTGGATCGACAAAAAAAAAATCAGGTCTTTGCATGGGATGTGACACCCCATGTAGTGGAAAAAATTTAAACTTTTATTTCAAATCAATTTCAATATTACATATTTCCAAAAAGAACCATCAATATCAAAACCATAGATATCTGTCTCATAAATCATCAGAATACAAAACCACAAAATAATATTCCCACTCATGTCATAACAATAAATATAGAAGAAACTAAAGTAATACATGGAAAGAGAAGTAAACCAAATCCAAGCTGAATAGAATAACAATCACGGCTACTGTCCGCCACCACTCTGAGAGCCTAAGGGGGGAAGGAAAAGGGAGAAGGAAAAGCAAAATAGGTCAGACATAAAGTCTGGCGAGTTCCAGTGATTTTCAATATAAGCATAAGATAAGAAGTATCAAGATAGTTAAATGGTACTGGACCTGAAAATATAGTAAAATATGCAAGTACGAAGTAAACGAGATAACAAGGCAAGGTAAAGATCAAGTAAGCTTCTCGTTCATATCCCAAGAGCAAGTTTCTGCACTAACTACTAGAATATCAGGATTAGGTGTTATCCTAATTACTACCCATGCGATCGGCTCCCTACTACGCAAATATCCTGTGCCAGCTACGGTTGTAGGGGATATCAGTCCCTAACCCATTAACTTATAAGACACAGACCTATTTGTTGGTGTTACAATATCTCAATTTCCCCCATCAGATCCATCCGCGCTTATGAATCCGGCGGAATGCTATCGTACCCACCTTCCAACCTTTGAACCTCTTACAATCCAGATCAATAAAGCATGCTTTGGACCCTACCTAGTGCGAGACCCCTCTCTATGATACCAACAGGGATACTAACTGATATGCGTTCCACACAGCAAGACTGACACAACCCACCTCTTAGGCTTGTGCCCCCCAAGTAACTAGGATTTTAAGAGCTCAAAAACAGGATATAAACAACAAGACGTAGGATCTCTTAGCTTATTAATTTACAGGTTTAACTTAGCAGGTTTAAGTTCATTAATAAGCATGGTTGTAAATGACATTTCCTATAAATGTTATTCTGTGTACAACCCCTCCACCAAAACAGACAAACACCTACTCAGATGTATATAGATGTGTGTGTATGTATATATATTAAAGTAACCAGTTTTACTTAATTACATCTGATCCACATATTTTTCCCTAACATGTTATACTTAATATTAAATTTAGTCCAATCAATTTAGATTAACATGTTTGCATATTCTTCCCTTTTTGTAATTGTCCCAAATTTACAGTCAAAGGTTCTCAAGTTACTATACGCCCAATTCTCCTTGTTATCTATATAAGTTATTCCAATTTATCCCAAATTACACGCAATTCTAACGGAAATGGCCTAGGCTTTCGATAGCCTAGGCTCAACGTAAAATAAAAAGGAAAAGGAGAAAACATATCCAAACTAAATAAATATGCATAGAAAGATTGTAAATAAATAAAAGACAGAAAAGGGGATAACAAAGAAAGTTATATATATAAACATATAATAATTGTAAACTGAATAGATAATTGACAATAAAACAATAACATCTACACATATAAATAGTGATACTTTTCAGATCCAATCATTTACCGTCAAAATACTTGTTTAAATAGAAGATATAAAAACAACTAGAACTCGCAATGATTTACTTAAGGTCCAAAATTTGTCTCTTTAGGCTATTGTTGTAGAAAAACTAGAATTATCCACATTAAACTATGTTTTGGCAGCACCATGACATCTTCTTATTTGTATTCAAAAAATAGTTTGAAGGAAGTAGAATGAAGAATGTTTGTGTGTAGGAAAATGGTGAGGCTGTTAGCCTATTTATAGATTAGCTAGGATAATTCTGAATCATTAGATATTAGGTTTATAAATCCAACCGTACACCTCAAGCTGAGTCAGCATGTAAATGTTGCAAATAAAATAGTTATAGGAACCTAACCTGCATGCAGGTAGGTCGACCCGAACCAAAATTTTCGAAAACTAAGAGTCTATCCGAACCAAATTTCATAACGAACGCAAGGCAAAGTCCGTTTGACCTAATTTTGAATATTTAATTAAGTAATATTCATTTTTATTATCTTCTTTATATAATTACTGTGTATTAAAATATGGGGTGTTACATTCCCCTTCCTTAAAGGATTTCGTCCTCGAAATCTTCAAGTTAAGAAGAATTTTATTATATAATAAACCACCTACACTCATATACTTATCCATACTGGCATCCATTGTCCTTAAAATTTCTAATTCCTTCTATGAACATATGCAAAGGTGTTGTGTATATGTCCCTAAACTAATGCGAAAATTCAGGCGGCTGACTTATTCAGTTGTCCTCCTTAATGCAGTATGTGTTTGTGCCATGTATCCAATATGTATGCAAAGGAATCCTAATAATACCTATAAGTTTTATATGTGTGCACAACCATTCACCAAAATGTAACTTCCATGTGATGATTTAATCATTTTCATCCATGGAAAATTACAAATGCACACACATCCATATGCAATATGTAAGTGTTTGAGCCGATCTAGTGCCTAATGTGTGTGTATATGTATCCACTAGCAACCACTAGCAAACACTTGTATCCACTTGCAGCCATCAAACATAACATGTCTTAACCACATGTTTCCAATTATAGGCTTCTACCTAAGGATCAAGATTCGAACAATAGGATAAACATACTTGAATGATAGAAATAGCAGGTCCAAATTCAAAAGCATAGAAAGGAAATCAAGAATGTACTCTCAAAGTGAAAAGTGTAAGAAGCGCCAATTTTGTCTTAGGGTTCCCATGTCGCATCGTCTCAATCTTCTCCCCATTGCACCTTACTAATTTGATCTCCTTGTTGCGCGGTCTCTTAACCTCCGATCCAAGAATATGGGTAGGAACTTTCCTAACTAACGCCTCCTTCTCAACTTCCACATCCTCAAGCGTACTTGGCTCAACTACCTCTATTGAATCATGTAGACGTTTCCTCAAGTGGGAAACATGGAACACGTTGTGAACTCCCGCCAGCCTCTCTGGTAGTCTACCTCTATAGGCCATCTGGCCTATGCTCTTAACTATGAGGAATAGTCCTACAAACCTTGGTACCAACTTCTCTACTGAGCCAAAGCGAACAACGTTTCTTAGAGGCGATACCTTGATGAAGACCATATCTCCTACCTCAAATTCCAAGTCAGACCTCCTCCTATCAGCATATGACTTCTGCCTATTTTAGATGCTTTCATCCGTTTGCGAATAAGGCCTATCTTCTCAGAAGTCTCCCTAATCATCTCAAGCCCTAGTAGAAGTCTGTCTGTAAACTCCCACCAACATGTCGGTGATCTGCATGGTCATCCATAAAGTGCTTCGAAGGGCACCGTCCCTATGCTCGACTGATAACTATTATTGTATGTGAACTTAACAAATGGGAGATGCTCCTCCCAAGTCCCTCTGAAGTCTAGGATGCACAGTCTTAGTAAATCCTGAAGAACTCTATTGATCCTCTCAGTCTGTCCACTGATCTGAGGGTGGTAGGCTGTGCTAAGTCCTAACCATGTACCTAATGCCTCTTGCAAACTTTTCCAAAACTCACTCGTGAAGATGGGGCCATAGTCACTTACTATACTGGACTGTACCCCATGAAGTCGGACTACCTTTCTAAGGTATATCGATGCTAGCCAAGCTGCTATCCTCTTGCTCTTAACTGAAATAAAGTGAGTGCTCTTTGTAAGTCTCTCCACTGTCACCCATATACTCGTGTTGCCCATCCTCGATCTGGGAAGTCAATTAATAAAGTCTCTAAAGACTCTCTATCATTTCCATTGTAGGATATCCAAGGGCTGAAGCAATCCCCTAGGTTTCCTTTGTTCAGCCTTGATTAGCTGGCAAGTCAAACATCGGGTCATGAATTCTGCAACATTCTTCTTCGTGCCAATGTAACAAAAAACTCGCTTCATGCCTCGTTACATTTTGTCATTGCCCGGATGGTTAGTCATCCGAGAGTGACGAGCCTCCTTAAGAACTAATCTTAGCAAATCTCCAACTCTGGGAACACATAATCTCCCATCTCGTCTTAGCCACTCTTCCTCATCCATAGAATATCTAGCTAGGTGACTAGAGGCCTCTCCTCTACCGAGTCTATCCAAGATGTCCACTAACTACTGATCCTTTCGCTACATGGATCCAATGCATTCCATAAGAGTAGGTCTCGCCTCCAACGATGCCAACAAACCAAGCGTAAAATCCAAAGATGGTCTAAAATCAAATGTCAAAATAAACTCCAAGCTCTACCTCTCTACGAACAAAGGACTCAAGGTCATCCTTTTCCTACTCAACGTGTTTGTAACAACATTACTCTTGCTTCGGGTATAAGTTATCTCAAAATCATAGGATGCAAGGAACTCCATCATCATTGCTGCCTTAAATTGAGATCCTTCCGTGAGAACAAATATTTGAGCGACTTGTGATCAATGTAAAGGTCAAATCTCTCTTCAAGTAGATAGTGTCACCAAGACTTTAATGCGAACACTATTGCAGCCAACTCTAAGTCATGGATGGGGTATTTCTTTTCATGAACCCTTAATTGCCTACTTCCATAGCAGACTACCCTACATTCTTGTATCAACACAGCACCTAATCCCGTGCCACAAGCATCCATGTAGACCGTAAACATCTTGCTACCATTGGGAAGAGTCAGAACAGGGGCCGATGTCAGAGCCCTCTTTAACCTCTGGAATGCATCCTCGCAGTCAATGCTCCAAGTGAAAACCAAGTTCTTATTTGTCAGACGGGTGAGCGAAGATGATATCCGAGCAAAGTCCTTAACGAACTTTCTGTAATAACCCGCCAATCCAAGGAAACTCCTAACCTCTGTCGCACTCTTAGGGGATTTCTAGTCTTGAACTGCGACAACTTTGGCAGTGTACACCGCTATTCCATCCTTGGAGACTACAAGCCCTAGGAATCTTACTTCCTTTCTCCAGAAATGACACTTAGAAAACTTGGCCTTAAGATGATGCGACCTAAGAGTGCTGAGAACCTCCTTTAAGTGTTTGGCATGCTCTTCCTTGCTCCTCGAGAAAACCAGAATGTTGTCCACGAAAATCACCATGAACTTGTTCAGATACTCCCTAAATGCCGGACTCATCAAATCTACGAAGTATGCGGGTGCATTTGTCAGCCCAAAAGGCTTGACCAACCACTCAAAGAAACCGTCCGGAGTCCTAAAAGTCGTCTTGTCGATACTATCATCTGTTACCCTCAGCCGATGAAATCCTATGGCTAGATCCAATTGTGAGAAAACCGAAGCGCCTACTAGCTGGTCAAATAACTCATCAATCATTGGAAGTGGGTGCTTATTCTTCTTGGTGAGTTTATTCAACTCCCTATAGTCCATGCATAGACGGAGAGAGACTAATACCTTAGTTGCAAAGACGACTGGAGTTCCCCACTCAGAAATGCTTCATCTAATGAATCCTTTCTCCAATAACTCACCAACTTTTTTGCTGAGCTCTCTCCTCTCCCTAGGAGCTATGTGGCACACTGGTAAAGCGGCCGGTTTCGCATTCTCCACCAAGTAAATCTGGAAATCTACCTCACACCTTGGTAGTAATCCCTAACCTCATCAAACACGTCCGAAAAACTACAAACTATGGATACTGAACTAAGATCGTCAACAAAGCATCAAGAGAATCGGGAAACTGAGCATAACTGAGCCTTATGGGTCACAAGAAATCTCGAGAGTTCTACCATGGCACATTAGAAGTCTAACAACTCTCCTCTCACAATCAAGGATGACACCATACGTGGCTAGCCAATCCATTCCTATAATAAGTCTGTAACCCATAAAGTTAAGACCGTATGTGTCGCATTCAAATTCGATGCCCATAACAAAAATTCTCAAACCCCTACATATCATAGACAAATGAGTTGTTCCTCCTATAGGGTTTGAGACTACAATAGGATCAGAAACAATACTAGTGTATAGGTGCAGATTATCTACCATAGAATTGGATATGAATGAATGAGAAGCACAAGAATCAAAGAGAGTCCTAATAGGAGAGTCAAAAAGAGAAATCAAACCTTTGGCAGTGGCTTCCTTACCACGACCGGTCCATTATCCTCTAGAGCATGAACCTGTCCTCCAGACGATCATGCCTTCTAACATTGCTTGTTTGGGCATTGCCCAGTGAAATGTTCAACTTGACAACAATTTAAACAAGCATTCTTCGTTTTCTTATAGTCTCTCACAAAGTGCCCTAAATTCCCACAGCCGTGGCACTTAACCTCTGTCTTGGTCTGAGCCTTGTTAGGTTTTCCTCCCTTCATTGTTGCTCCCTTCTTGGGCCACCATTTTTTTTTCTCATGCTTGGGTTTTTCCTCCTCAGTCTTAATTTCTTTCTTTTCCTCTTTATTGTCCTCGTGCATCAAAGCCATGTCAACTAGCCTCTCAAAAGTTCCTCCCATTGGTATATGCGTTATTGCCAATCCTTGCAACAGTTGGTTCAATCCTTTCGTGAACCTTAAAGCCTTGTTATGTGGATTGTTCACTAATTCCAAACCGAATCTTGCTAGCTGATTGAACTACTGACATATTCCGTTACTGAAATATCTCCTTATTTCAAATTCAAAAACTTCTCTATTTACATTCCTTCCTTTGCTTGTGACAAGAATTTCATCTCAAATCTGTGTCTAAACTAATCTCAAGTGGCTACCGCCTGCCTCGTCTAAGTCACCTCCCACCAGTATGAAGCTTCCTCTTTCAGTTGCCAATCGACCAACTGAATCTTTCTTCTATCATCGAACTCTAATAAATCAAATACGTTCTCCGTTTCTCTAAGCCAATTGTGCGCCTCTACAAAACTCTCAGTACCACAAAATGGCTTGCCTCCCATCGTGCATAAGTCCTTACAAAGCTTAGAAAAGTTTACTATAGGATAAGGTGGAGCTACTGCGGCTACAGCTGGGGGTAGGGCATTGCCTTGCACTTCAGTAGGTGCCATAGCCTCTACATATCTACTGAACCATGTCGGATTGGGAATGCCCTCGGGGAAATTAGCAGCCCCAGACATGCTAAAAAAGAGACGAAACAAGGATTCAGAAAGAGATCGAAGGAATATTGTAAATGACTTGAGGGGAAATACTTTTCAAAACTTGGTTTTATTTGAAAATCTTTACTTTGAAAAATACATTTTCAAAAAGTTTTCTCTGATCTTGTAACCTTATGCTCTGATACCAAATGCGACACCCCATGTCCCTTAATGTCACCCATAGGAGGATGCATTAAGTTTTATGAAGCGCAACAATAATACATAGACTAATTGTAACAAGACATAATATAAAAATGCAGCGGAAAAACATTAAACTTTTATTTCAAATCAATTTCAACATTACACATTTCCAAAATGAACCATTAATGTCAAAGCCAAAGATATCTGTCTCATAAATCATCAGAGTACAAAACCATAAAATAATATTCTCTCTCATGTTATAATAATAATACATAAAAGGAACCAAAGTAATACGTGGAAGGAGAAGTAATCCAAATCCAAGATGAATAAAATAACAGTTACGACTATTGTATGCCACCACTTTGAGAACCTGGGGGAGGGAAGGAAGAGCGAGAAGGAAAGCAAAATAGGTCAGACATAAAGTCTGGTGAGTTCCAGTGATTTTCAGTATAAGCATAAGATAAGAAGTATCAAGATAGTTAAATGGTACTTGATATGAAAATATAGTACAATATGCAAGTACGAAGTAAATGAGATAACAAGGCAAGGTAAAGATCAAGTAAGCTTCTCATTCATATCCCAAGAATAAGTTTCTACACCAATTACTAGAATATCAGGCTTAGGTGTTACCTTAATCATTACCCATGAGATCAGCTCCCTACTATGCAAATATCTCATGCTAGCTATGCCAGTAGGGGATATCTGTCCCTAACCCGCCAATTTATAAGACACAAACCTATTCCCTGGTGTTAACCAGCTTTTTGTCAAAAGCTGTCATAACTCAAGATCAAAGCTCTCATTAACAGATATCGACCCAGACCTATGCTTATAGAGTCAACTTTCATTTTTGGGTCGATAAATTATGGGCCGCCCCTGGACGACTCTCCTAAAGGCAAGATCAAACCAATCGATCAGGTCATCAACCAATCGGTCAACCTACTCCTGAAAGATCGGATCGAGCTGGAATATCAGAGCAGAAGTATCTAGTTAGATCATCTCATATAGTACTGGATCAACATAATTATCAGAATGAGTTATATGCTATCAAACAAAGTTCTATTCCCATGGCCATGGAACCGGTTAGCTTTAATCAAACACGACTTTTTATACACCAAGTTTCGAGCTGCATGTAAGCCGTGATTTCCAAGAAGAGCTATTCACCAGTAGTAAAACCGGGCCCGCCGTTTACAACTAAATTTTTAGATTGAGCTGCACGTGTCGAAGCTTGAAAAAGAGATATGTCACACCGCATACCACCTCAACGTGGATCTTGGCCTATATATACAGCCCTCCCCCGAAATAGAGAGACATTTGGAATTTCTCACTCAAAGTCTTCTATTCGACATCCAAAAATAGCATGTCATATATTATAACTACACAAGGATTTTGTGTAAAGTTATCCTCTTTCTCTACTTTCTTCCACTGAAAAATCACTGTAACCTATAACCGACAGTATAAATAAAGATTATAAAGTGGATGTAGGCTTTGATTAATCCAAACCACTATAAAATATTATATCTCCTTTGTTTATTTACTTTTTTCTCGCATCTCTGTGAACATTCTCATGTGTAATTAACACACGTTGGAGGTTGATCATTACTAGACCAACTTTTGACATCAACACTTTGCGACGCCAGGTAGGGGGCACAGATATACCCAACGACCTTTGGCTTCTCCTAATGAAGCAACGGTTAAACGGAAGAAGGATTCAACACCTTCTCATGCTTAATCTCGACCTGCCGATGCATCAGAACAATAGCAATGTGGGCAAGACAACAGGCTTCCTCCCATGAAGAATCGTCCCAATACCTCATTAGGAACCAGATGGATAAAGTTTTGGCCGAGTTCAGAAATAAATTGGCACACCAGGATGGACTTCTCAAACAACACCAGGAGATGATGAACAACTTCATCGCCCGGATGGAAATGGGACCTCACATTCCTGTATCATTTCCTATACCAGGCGAGGTTGGGGAAACAACTAATCTTCGGTCTGCAAAGACCAAAGCCCCAGATAGGTCCACACCTTTGCTTCTTCGCGGTTCTACTTCACAACCTGATCGGCTAGATTTAATGTCGCCACCTCCAGCAATTATTCGATCTTAGGTAGCCGTAGATTCATAGGTCGACCATGGCCAAGTTCCAGACCAGTCGACCATTTTGCCTCCATTCCAGGGCTCGACTCAACTCCCTGGACAAACAGCTCCTAAACCAGTGCAACCTTTGGGTCAACCAGGACATGGATCAGTGCAACCTCTGGTTCGACCCAATGTCATACTGCAGACTTGTCTAATGCAGCCTCCCCCACAGCCTTCCCAGTTTGTCGATCCAAGAAGGGCTGGGGGTAGTAACCCTTCGTGTCACTAAGACCACTCTATCATACCGGTCCCCAACATGATGGAGGGAAACGCTACTATAAAACGCTCTAATGTTTCCCCGAGTGGGGGCAATACCAAGCCCCGAATGGATACCACTTACCTGAAACGATCTGGTCCTACCGCCATGGGTATGGTTCAGACTAATACTAACCAAGAGACTTTAGCTAATCCTGAACCAGCACCCACTAATCGTTGCTTCTACGTTTAGTTTTCATATTATATATATATATATATATATATATATATATATATATATATTATACACTATTTTTAGTTCAATATTCTTTAGTTCATAACATCTTCATATTTAATCCAATTTTCGAAAACTAAGAGCTTACACGAACCAAAATTTTGTAATGAATGCAACAGTAAGGTTTGTTTTACGTAATTCCAACTATTTTATTTATTAATATTCATTTTTATTATCTTCTTTATATGATTACTGTGTATTAAAATATGGGGTGTTACAGATGCGAAGTGTGAGCATGCTTTTGGGATCTTAAAAGAAAGGTTAACCAGTACTCCAATGTTGGTTATTCCGTGCGGGAATGACGTGATGGTTATGTATACCAACGCATATGGTACTAGGATCGGAGTAATGCTAATATAGAAGGATAGAATTGTGGCTTACACAAGTCGGAAACTGAAGCCACACTGTAACACCCCGTATTTTCTGTGAACATAAAAGTAACAAAATAAAGTATAATTAATTTTTAAAAAGAAGAATTAAGGAAAACGGGTTACGCCATTGCGTTTGTATCGGAATTCTGCTTGATATAGAGTCCAAGTTTGCGTAAATCGGACTTCGTATGAAGAAGTTATGGCACTTAAAAATTTCAGGAATTTAAAATAAAAACCAGCCCGAATTCAAATTCAAAGTTTCGAAATTCAAATCACACACCCGGGTTGGGCGGGAAAATTCCCGCCCAGGACCCGGGTCGACCAGGGGGTCGACCTAGGTAGAACAGGTCGACCATAAGGTCGACCTGGGGGTCGACCTCCCCCCCTTTTTCCAGATCCGTGGGCAGATTCGTTTTTCTGCATTTAGACGACCGTTCTGACCAAATTCGTTGCTCCTAAGCTATTTAAACACCCCCAAACCTCACTTTCTCTCCACACAATTTCATCTCGCCTATACTTTGCCCTAATTCATATTAAAAATAAATCAATGGCGTCGCTACTCTGCTGAAACCTAAGCTAGAACAAGTGCTCCTTCTTCTTCCAATCTGAATAGGACTAAAAGAGAACAACTATAACCCTTTTTCTTTTAAAATCCAACGAAGGTGTGTACAGTTATTTTCAGATATGAAATTTAATTATGATCTTGACATGGTTATAAATCTGAATGGGAGATTACGCATATTCCTGTTTATCAGATCTGTTTTTCTGTGTAGATCTATCATATTCATGTTTATCAGATCTGTTTTTCTATGTAGATCTATCTTATCCCTGTTTATCAGATCTGTTTTCTGTGTAGATCTATCTTATTAATTGTAACTATTCTGTATCCCTTCCTTCCTTTTGTTCTATAGCCAGGATACCAGAAGCCTGAGCCAAATCTTATAAGAGATTGACGCACGAACGATAAACTTATGGAAAATAATGAATGATGCATAATTGGACATGACTGATTTGTGACTGATTTAAGAAAAGGGCATATGTTGTCATTTAAGATATAGATCTAAGCATACTATATGACGCTTTATGATTTGGAAGAAGGAGAATTATTATATGACAACATATGACTTGTAGTCTGGGAACATAATGCATGTTATAATTCAAGATCTGATTTTGAAGACATAATACATGTTGTAATTTAAGGTCTAGATTTAGGGGCATATTTTATATGACGATCTATGATTTGGAAGAAAAAGGATATATGATTTAGGCGTAAAATATCTATATTAAAATAGGATAACTATTAATTGTGAATACGCCTAAATGGGGATTTTGGATATTTGACATACGCTGAGACCAAAGGCTATAATTTGGCATAATTCATATTGTATATCATGATTTGGGGTTTTTGGAGAATATTCTACTATGTAAATTTAACTAGGAATTTGGGGCATATGTTATATTGTGAATTATGACCATAATTTGAGCATGTAAAATTAGGCCTAATTTTATGATTAAGCGACGTATGCTAATGGAATTTTAAGGGACGATTAAATTTGTTAAACTGCCTAATCTGCTAAATCTATTGAAACTGAATATGGTTATTTGGGGTATGAAAATCTGTAGGCTCAATCTAAAATTGAGCAAAACATGTTAATAGAACTTTGGATAATCTGCTGTAACTTGTAAAGAAGTTAATTTGTTGAATTGGCATAATTAGTCTGATATTGGCGTAATCTGTGAACGAATACTTTAGCTAAAATAAGAATGCTGAGACACGAGGTTAGACTCTGTTTGTGGTCGAAGCCTGCCCGGACCCAACCGGCTTAACCAGCAACCGCAAACTATCAGTCTAATGTGAGAGGTCGTAGGCATAAAGATGATTAGACATGAGGTTAGGTCTGGCTTATGGCAAAAGTCTGCCTAGAACCGCTCGGCAATTCTAGCAGCCACAAGCTACCGACCTAATGTGAGAGGACTGTGCATTAATATTTAATTAATGCAAATCTAAGATAAATATGATGCTTAAAACATATTGGGTAGACAAGGTTAAATCAACTGGACTGATGAATCTAATAAACCCGTTTGAAATTCTGTAGGCCCAATACAAGGTTAGGTGAAACAATCTGTAAGTCTATTAATCTGTATATCTGATCCGTTAGTCTGAAAACTTGTTAATTTGCATATCTGATCTGTTAGTCTGAAAACTTGTTAACTTGTATGTCTGATTTGAGAACTAGTTAATATGAACTTTGTACATCTGAAATCTGTAAGCAAGTTAATCTGAAATCTGTTAGTCTAGGGACACAAGGTTTGGATGGGTAATTACTTGTGTCATCTGTTGTTTGGGATCCATATTAGTCAGTAACCCTTTCTGGTATCAAAACTATGACCCAACACTATGTAGGGGTCTAGGGCACGCTTACTGAACTAATTGTAATAGGTTCACTCTGATAATGGCGAGGGGTGTTAATAGCGCATTCCAACTGGGTCATGTGCGTGCATGGATCCGGTCTGCTCTGAGGATGTAAGACACCATGACATCTGTAAATAGGTCTGTGTCTATAGGTTGCCACTTTAGGGAGTGATACACCCTCTGTGGGGCCGGCATAGGGTATTTATGTATTAGGGAGCCGATCGCTTGGGGTAGAATTTAGGGTACACTTAGTTCTGTCTGTTTCTGTTGGGGTACCGTCTGTTTCTATTGGGGTGGTAACACCTGTCTGTTTCTGTGTGGTACCGTCTGTTAGGGTGGTAAATGCCCATTACTAGTGTACACCTAATTCTAACATTCTGTTTCCGTAGGGAATATTCTGTTTCCGTCTCTGATTCCGTTTCTGCTTCAGTTTCTATACCGTCTGTCTCTGTTCGTGTGGTAAAGGCCAATTACTTGCATTCTGTTTCTGTAACTGTCTATCTCTGTTCGTGTGGTAAAGGCCCATTACTAGCATTCTGTTTCGGTACATCTATCTCTGTTAGGGTGGTAAAGGCCCATTACTAGCATCGTGTTTCTGAAGAGATCGTTCTATTTTCTGTTTAGATATTAGGACAACACCTAATTTCGTTATACTAGTATTAGTGCAGAGAAGAGAAAACCAAGTAAGAAGCTTAGTTTAGCCTATATCATTCTGTCTCTTCTGTTGTTAGCATACTTTGTGAGCTTGGCCATATAAAGATATAAAGGATGACTAGAAGAACATGCATTTGATGTCCGAATCGGGTCGGGGGCCACCAGCCAAAGCAATATATAGCTGATTGGGAAACGGAGGATCAGAAGCAGCTCCGGATCGGGTGGAGGAAGTCCGATCCGCATCCTTCCTTCTCCTATTCATTCGATCCGAACCGCGTACCAATGGATGGCAGTTACACCCCATGATTTCCTTAAGAAGCAGAGCGGTTAAGCAACCAATTAGCCCACGATCTCCCTACGTTCACCGCCAACCTGATGTGCTGTCACCATCATATCCTATCTGAACCCGACTTTTATGGGATGGAGACCACGTGTACCCAAACCGGAGCCACTCAGGAGGCATTTTCCACCTATAAATACACCTCCAGTGCTCATTTCAAAGGATATTTTGGCATTTTCAGAACTCAAACTCCTTTACTATCTGAATTTCATCAACTTATTCAGATTACAATCATCTTTTGAATCATATTGTGAAGGAAATTGAGTGAATCAATGTATTGTATAAGTGAGAATTGAGTGAAAATCGTTGTTGTACTTGCATTCAAGACATCAATTCAAAGAGTAGAAAGTGGGCGTAGGCTATTTAACGCCGAACCACTATAAATTGTATGTTTTCTCCATTTTTTGATTTCATTTCAGTATAATCATTACTCATTTGGGTATTAGAGCCAATTTTGGATCTAACATTTTGGTGCTTTAATTGAGAGTTTTTTGGATTCTCCGCTTTTTGGGATTATCATTCTACTATTTGGACCTTCAAAGTTCGAAGAAGTTAATCCTCCGTTTTTGACATCTTTAAGTACTTGTTGGTTAATCACTGAAGAATTGGAAATTATGGCCAAAGGAAAAGGCAAGGAAATCCAAAGTAATCGAGAGAATGAAGTGAACGAAGATCAGCAAACAATGGTTGTGACGAGGTCGCGTGGTCAAGATTCTGGAGCAGGCCGCTCCGGTCAGGAAGGACCAATCCGAACCGATTACCCCGATCCGATCCAGCGATGTTGAAGCCACCCACTCTCCCCATCCAAACCGGTCCGGCCATATCACTGTGCTCCGATCCGACCCGAATCAAAGTGAAGCTGGAACTTCTACTCGAGCTCCTGCCAATGCTCCGATTCCAGTCGCTATGACCAATGATCAGCCTGACCCTTCTGCACCCGTCACGCAAGGAGATTTTTCACGCTTTCTTGAAATGCTCCAGAGTACTAAGGAGGCATTGGAATCCCATAAACATGACAGTCTTCGCATGCAAGAGAACATGATCACCATGAGCAGGGAACTCAAGGAGCTCCAGAGGCAAAAGACACCTTCCCCAACACATCGCCTTGCTGCAGTTTATTCATCTTCTTCAGATGAGGGACGTCCTCGTGAAAGAAGGCTGCTTGAGCGACCTCAGAATCTTGATCAGTTAACTTTTGGATCTTTAGGATCCCGCGAAGACTGTGCTCGTGTGTTAGGGCCTGATGACCCGAGCTTGAAAGAGCCTATGCTGTTGCCCATGCGTGGATCCTACGTTCTACCCAGGGATCCTAACATTACTAATCCTATGCAACAACAACTTCTTCAGCCTCTTCCTCCTGAGATCGACCGGGAGCGTAGGGAGCAATGTAGAGTAGTTTTCGCTAGAAACAAGAGGTTATCCCCTAATCAGGAACCCAGGGGTAATCCGAATATCAGACCTAGAGAACCTGTGCAGACATTAACAAATGCCGATGTGTGGGCGATGGTGCATCAGATTATGTCTGAAAGCCGACGATACACTAATGAGGACTGGGGCATTGAGCGAAGTCATACCCCCTTCACAGATGATATATTGGATTTCCAGTTCCCTCGGCGATTCAACTTGCCACAAATGGATCGATATTCAGGGAGAACGGACCCGGGACAACATCTGATGAGGTACGCATGGTTCATGAATGCCGCAGCAGCTCCAGATGCTATAAAATGTAAGGCCTTTCCAATTTACCTAGAAGACGTGGCATTAATGTGGTTCACCCGACTCCCTCCACGATCAGTGTCAAACTTCATAGAATTAAGTGAGCGCTTCATGAACTAGTTTCGGCTTCACGTCCGCAAATCCAAAAGCGTCATAGAGTTCTCAAGGATTAAACAGGCTCCAGGTGAATCTCTAAAATCATATTTGGACCGCTTTAACCTGGCCGTCACCGAAGTTAGTGACCCTCATGAACCCACTATTCTGATGGATTTAATAGAAGGAGTTGACCCGGACACAGAATTTGGGGATTATCTATCCGGGAAACCGCCCCTACTAGGGAATTGTTCTACGAAAAAGCTAATATTCGCTTAAGGCGAGAAGAAGCTCATGCAAATAGGAAGAGAAAGTCCGAAGGGGCCTCAAGGGAAGGTGTCCAAAGTAACGTTGTTGTGAAACAATCTGGTGATAGTTCAGGGAAGGTTGAAGTGAACGTCGGCAACCAGAACGGAGGTAACAACAACAAGAATGGAAACGGCAATAGGAGGAGTAGGAATCGAGGGAACAATTCCAGCAAAAGACCTCGACTCCAAACTTTCGAAAACTATTCGCCATTGAATGATACCTTGGAAAACATTTATTTGGATACATATTGCATATTGCAATACAAAACACCACCACCCAGAGACTCCACTGAGAAAGAGATCGCAACGGGAAAGTTTTGTTTGTTCCATGGAACCCACGGTCATTCCACCAACGAATGCCGTCATTTGAGAGATATAGTTGAAAGATTGTTGTGGGAAGGGAAGTTAGACGAGTACAAGGTTGCCCCAAGGGACCGGGGGCAAGGGGAACAAGCCCCGAACCAAAACCAACCTACTTCAAAATCCACAGCCCAGCAGAAAGGTAAGCGGATCGTTATCAATACCATTATAGGTGGACCCCACCTAGCTAGTCGTAGTTTCAAAGTGATGGATCAGTACGTCAATGCCGCTAAGCACTTTGAGGTAGGAGAATGCAGTAACCTCGAAGACATTACTCCAGTAAAACAACAAAAGATGATGTCAGACGACGTCATATTCCGTAGTAGAGATGATTCCGGAGTTCAATCCCCAACTGAAGATCCAAGGGTAATTACCATGACCATCGGCTCTGCTTTAGTCCATAAAGTGTTGGTGGACAACGGGAGCTCGGTCAATATCCTCTTCAAGAAAGCTTTTGAACAAATGAGACTTGAAGCAAAAGATCTAAAGCCTTGCGAAGAATGGATACGTGGCTTCAATGGGGCGTCGACTGCTCTGATGGGCTACGTAGAATTACCAGTGACATTAGGACAGGGAGATCGCCAGAGAGTGAGGATCCTGCCATTTGTAATTTTGGATGTAGAGTCACCCTACAACGCTTTCCTAGGCCGACCGGCCCTTGCCGAGTTTAGGGCATGTATTGCACCTTGGTGCTTGCTGCTTAAATTCCCGACTGACGTAGGAATTGGGGTGATGAGAGGTGACCAAGCTACAGGATGAGTTTGTTACATGACGGAGTTGAAGATGCTAATGAAGGGGTTGAATATAGAAACTAAGGACGATTTTCCCCCTTCAAAGGAAAACTCAGTATAGCAATTAAGGGGTCCATCCCCAAGAGAGTCGCCCTTAGATGTGCTCGAGGATATAGATCCTAGAGAGGATAGAGAACCCGAGGATAGAAAGGCGACTCCTAATGAGATAACAATAGATATACCTATTGATGAGACAGATTCGAAAAAAGTACTAAAGATCGGCTCGCAACTAGATCCAGTTCGAGCGAAAGAGTTGGCTGATTTCTTAAGGGCAAATCTAGATGTGTTTGCCTGGACTCACGCTGACATGTGTGGGATTTCGCCTGCCATTATGAGCCACTCTTTATGTATTAATCCAAAGCACCCACCAGTCAATCAGAAGAGACGGATGTTAGGCCCAGAGTGGTCAGCAGCTTTGAAAGAAGAGGTAGAGAAATTAAAGGATAATGGATACATTAAGGATTCGAAATATCTCGGCTGGATATCAAATCCTGTCCTGGTCAAAAAATCTAACGGGAAGTGGCGTACATGTATCGACTTCTCTGACTTGAACAAGGCTTGCCCGAAGGATAGCTTTCCTCTTCCCAGAATTGATCAGCTAGTAGATTCGACGGTTGGACACAAGCTTTTATCGTTTATGGATGCCTATTCGGGGTACATTCAAATTCCTATGCACATACCAGATCAGAAGTATACAAGTTTCATCACAGACTTAGGGTTATATTGTTATGTGGTAATGCCATTTGGATTAAAGAATGCAGGTGCCACATACCAGCGTTTGGTCAACCGCATGTTCTATAATCAAATCGGGAAAACCATGGAGGTTTACGTGGATGACATGCTTGTGAAGTCTAAACAATCTTCCGACCATATAAGGGACTTAGCTGAAATGTTTGATATTCTTCGAAGGTATGGAATGAAGTTAAACCCCCTAAAATGCTCATTTGGGGTCGCATCTGGAAAATTCCTTAGGTTTATCGTGAGTTCTCGAGGAATTGAGATAAATCCTAGTCAAATAGCAGCAATAAGGAATATTGAAGAACCCGAAACATCAAGGATGTTTAAAGCCTAGCTGGAAAAGTTGCTGCATTGAGCAAGTTTATCTCCAAAGCCACAGATAAGTGTGTACCTTACTTCGATCTAATAAAACGAGGAAAACGAAATTTTGAGTGGACCCCCGACTGTGTGGAGGCTTTCCAGAATTTATTAGACTTATTAGAAAAGCCTCCAATATTATCAAAACCCGTGGAACATGAGGATTTGTTTGTCTACCTAGCGGTATCATCTCATGCCATCAGTACAACATTGGTACGTAAAGAGGATAAAGTCCAAAGGCTTGTATACAACGTGAGCAAGAAGCTAGCTGCTGCAGAACGTAATTATCCGAAGATAGAAAAACTTGCTTATAGACTCCTGATTGCTTCCGCAAACTTCGTCATTACTTTCAGGCTCACCCGATAGTTGTATACACTGATCAACCATTAAGACAAGCGTTGCAAAAACCCGAAGCATCGGGGCGGTTACCTAAATGGAACATCGAGCTGAGTCAATTCGATTTAAATTTTCAGCCACGAAAATCAATAAGGGGGCAGGCATTGGCCGACTTTATAGCTGAATTCACAATTCCCGAAGAGGAAACGGTGGGTGACAAGGTGGTTACTTTGGACCAAGAGTTAGAGCATAGTCCGTGGAAGCTATATACGGACGGAGCCAAAAATGATCGAAGGTCCAGCGTCGGAGTTGTTTTAATAACTCCTGAAGGACGATCTATTTACTATGCACTGCGATTAGAGTTTGCTTCTACCAATAATGATTCCGAGTATGAAGCCCTGATTGCCAGGCTGAAACTCGCCAAAGAACTGGGGGTGAAGACACTGGATATATGTTGCGATTCCAAGATAGTTGTATGCCAGGTTCGGGAGGAATTTATTGCTAAAGGGCCTCGACTCGTTACTTATCTCAAAAAGGTAAAGGAGTTGCTGGGTAGTTTGGAGCGTTACAGCATAACGCATATTCCAAGAACAGAAAATCAGAAAGCAGATCGGTTGGCAAAGCTAGCAAGTTCTGATAATCCCGAAGAAACTGAAATGGTTCCGATAGAGGTTTTGGAATCGACGAGTTTCGACCTGATGGAAATGGAACTAGCCTTGGAAGTTGATCCAGAGAGAGAATCATGGATGACATCGATCAAGAATTTTCTCAAAAATGGAACACTCCCGTTGAAGAAGAGCAAAAGACGAGCTGTAAGACGTAAGGCTGCGAGATACATTTTACAGGACGACGTCTTTTATCGCCAGGGGTTTTCAATGCCCCTACTACGGTGTATCGCACATGACGACATCAAACGTATACTTCAAGAAGTACATGAAGGTGAGTGTGGGGACCACACCAGGGGCCAAACCCTAGCAAAGAAAATATTACGGTATGGATATTTTTGGCCTACCGTGAATAAAGACGCGGCTGATTATTCACGACGTTGCGATAGATGTCAAAGATTTGCCAAGATTCTCAGAGCGCCTCTAACTCACCTCAAGTCGATGGTAAGCCCATGGCAGTTTGCCATGTGGGGGATTGATATTATTGGAGTGTTACCTATTGCCAGAGGGGGATCAAAGTACACGCTCGTCGCCGTGGACTATCTCACAAAATGGGTGGAAGCTGAACCTTTAACAACGATCACGGCAAGAAAGGTGACCAGTTTTGTGGTCAGAAACATTATCTGTCAATTTAGGATACCGAAGACCATCATAACTGATAATGGAACACAGTTTGACAGCGTCAAATTCAGAAACTTCTGCCAGAAGTACAAGATTGATAAACGGTACGCTGTTGTAGCTCACCCGCAGTCAAATGGCCAGATCGAAGCAATAAACAAGGTCATTAAATCTATTCTCAAGAAACGGTTGGAACGGGCCAAAGCCAAGTGGGTAGATGAGTTGCCACTAGCTTTGTGGGCCTACAGGACAACCTTTAAGACGACCACTGGCCATACTCCCTATTCACTTTCATTTGGGTCAGAAGCAGTAATCCCGATAGAATTGGAAGTCCCTTCTCATCGAGTGTAACACCCTGAATTTTTGAATAATCGAATCAACTAAATTAAAGAACAATTAATCTCAGATGTGAGAATTAAGGGAAACGGGTTGCACCATTGTGTTCGTCTCGGAATTCTGGTTGAGATAGAGTCTGAGTTTGCGTAAATTGGATTCCGTATGAAAAAGATATCTTTAAGTTAAATATTGCAGCAAAACATGAAAAAAAAAGAATGAGAAAAGAATAAATATTTAGCATTGTTCTAAGGTTTGTAAGCAAAAGACTTAGTAGCTCATTTGGTTGGAACACGTGACTTGCATATAAGGGGTATAGAGTTCGATCCCCGCCAGCGCCATATTTTTGTTTTAGGGGAATGGCTTAAAATGGCTTAGTGTGAACACAGTTCAAAAAGTGGTTTAGTGTGAAAATGGGTAATTGGGAAGATAGATAAAAAGAAAATATATATATAGAAAATACACACACACACACACATATATATATATATATATGATGTGTACGCATCATGTGGCGTACGTGGCGCATTTTTTAGTTGTCAATGATTCTTTTTTTTATGTGGCCTTCTTTGATTGGCTTTTATGACAAATTAAAGGTAAGAAAGATTTATGCATGTATAAATGGATATTTGTATATGGGTAATTATTGTATACGGTAAAAAGGAGAATATGTAATTAACAATAATAGATTTATAATTTACATATAAATATGAAGGATAAACATGAAAATTACATGGCATAGATTGGTTCATGAAATGGTATATTTAGTATACCATTAATTGTGAGCATAATTAAAAATATAGTTATGGCATAATTAAAATGGGAATAATTTACATATGGAATTTGTCATAAATAAGAAATATGCAAATTATAAAAAAAATGAACATTTAATACACTGTGCTGAGTCATTAGGGCTGAGGTGTCACCCTATCTTGTTTGGATGGTTCAGGTTGCTTCTAGGATGATCGGATGGCCTAAATTAATCCTAAACTCTATAAAAACACCTCTAGACTCAAACCCTAAAATCAAAACAAAATTAGATTCATGGCCTCCATGCCGTCACCTAGCAACTCAGCATAGCCGCCACCAATTAGAGAGGAAGAAAGCTAGTCTAAATCAATCCTTTTCAACTTTAACAACGAATCTTCTTCAAGGGAAAGCTATTACAACTTCAAAACTCAGAATTCAGAATTCAAGACCTTCTCTGAATTGTGAGTTCGATAATTTTAATAAAATAATTAGCAAATTAATTGGATTGAGTTATGATGTGGACTATTTGGATATGATGTGAATTATTGACCGCATGTTATTATTCATGTAGTAAAATTGTGATGTTTATGTTGTAAATTCTATGATGCTATCTTGCAAAGTTGTGATCATCTATGTTGTAATTTTATGATTGGCTTATGTATAATCGAATCACCATGTTGTTCTTATGCTAGTTTGGGTATGTTGATTCATATGATAAATCATAAGTATGTATGCAAGTTTAGATTTTTATTAAGACATGAATCATATGCAAGTTGGGGAAAATTATATGTATAACCTTATATGCTTCATGACACCTATTTTAGATCTAAAGTTAGGCTATGACATGTGTGAGTTATATGCCAAATTCTACATGCTAGTTTACATGTTTAGATGTAAGTTTATACCATTGTTATGTTGCATAAATCACATATGCAAGTTTATATGAATACATGTGTTTGAAAATGAATCATGTTATGCAAGTTTGTGGTAACTGCCTATGCAAGTTTACACCTTTAGATGTAGATCTATGACATACATGATTTATGCAAGTTTGTGACCATTATCTAAACAAGTTCACACCTTTAGATTTGGATTTATGACATATGTAATTTTATGCAAGTTGTAACTTTGGCCTATGCAAGTTTTAGATGTAGAACATCATTCACACATGCAAGTTCACCCCTATGTTTAGATCTAGTTTTAATTATATGTATGTTGTGATGTTTTCTCTTTATTCCATGAGTTAGACTATTCGAGTCTAACGTATATTTTACGTTAAACGAACGAACGTACAACGTGGGGTAAAAGGGGATAATATTAAAAGATTTAATTGGCATAAATGCCTTAAAAGGCATAAAATAAATTTGTGATGAAAATTGGTATGATTTTACATACCATAAATAGATGGACATAATTGAGTCAATTATGGCCATAGTTAAATTTGGAATTAATTGATAATTTGAATAGGGAAAGTAATTCAAATTTGGGGAATGATTATGTAACGACCCGCAAATCCGTGCTATCTGAGTTGACTAATTACACCACACGTCCAACCCAAATAACACAGAAATACGAACCATTAATAGGAAGAAGATAGAGGATGAGAAATAGAAAGAAAGAAATATTAGAATAGGAGAAAAACGAAGATCACAACTCACAGCGGAACGAATAAAATATATTATATAACATAAGCTTTGAAATACAATCTGTTTTGTACATAAATACATACCATCATCAGAGTACACATAACATTTGATTCAGCGGAAGTAACTCTAAATAACTAACGTTGAAGCCTCCAGCTTCCAGCTCCTCCAAGTGTATCTGTAAAAGCCTGAAACACTTGACTGCCCGTACAAATTTGGGCACCCAAGAGTTTAGGGAAAACAAAACAAAATAAACTGTGGGTCAGTCATGGGACTGGTGTGAGTAAACTCCAACCACTTGTTTAACTTTCAAAAATCCTTTCAAAAGAAAAGATAATAGTAAGACCAGCCCACACATAAACATGGACGGTTTTTACCTTACTATAACCCAAAACACTTTGATATCAACTCCAATGATATTATAATAATGTCTACATCAAATAAATGACCAAATAGCAGAACGCTTGCATCTCACGCTCCACATATATAGTATATAATCAAAAACCGCATGGCGCTTATTGGAGATTGGATTTCCATCATGACAAGGTATGGGACCACCTTCCGATGATGTATCTCTAGAGGCGAATACACCTGGGTTCAACAAGAACGTCTTGCAACCCGGCCCACACATGACCGACCACTCATTTCGCTTGAGTGTATCGAATGTATATCACCAACGGTTGGACTCAAACCACCGTTCCCGAATGGGCAGAATCGATAGATTTAGAACAAAAGGAATTTCTCTAGATAGGTGATTATACACCCTAATGGGTGCGACCCACATAGCCATGCTGCCTGCCGGATTTTTGTCCTTTCCCGGTTGTTGAGGCCTGAGGCTACGCATACTTACCATTCATTGATAACACATTCACTTTGAATGCCACATTGTCAGATCCGTTAATCACTAGTTGAGTTTGCACAAATATTCTGGATATTATGCTAAGGGATAAATCCGTTGCAACCATATACATCCATACAGACCAACCCTTTTGATCATTGGAAATACTCTGTCAGACATTCGTCCATTTACGTTCGTTCTGGGATTGAACGAAACCGAAGGCACTATTTCTATAAATAGAAAAGCCCTTGCACTTTACTCCGTCTTCAATATATTCAGCATACTTGGTTCGCAACGCTTATGCCGATACGGAGTGGTTCTTCGGATAATAATCCAACCGGTCTCTCCATATTGACAACGATGGTCAAAACTCCGATAGTCTGTGATTTAACTATCGAATAAAAACAAGTGTTCAATCAACATATCAAACAAATCACTGGGCTCTTTAATTAATATTTCATTAATTAAATCACTTCTCCATTTTCTCTATCAATATTTGTTAACCAAATATTTTCAATAATCATCTCGGCCTCTTATGCCATTTGGAAAACGTTTCCAAATACCAACTTCTTTTATTTTCTATATATTAGAAAATATCTCTATTTGCAATTGGAAACAATTCCAATCACTTATCTCTATCCCTTTTTGATTACAACATTCGATTTTTATATTCACTTTCCTATCGAATTCAATACGTCGATACAATGATTTCAAATTATCAAAATATCTTAAAAATATTCTAACTCCTTAAATTTCCGGAAAATTTCGCCATAACCTCCCCTGTATCGGGAGCATCGGGAAATTTCAAATAGCTTCCCGGTATCTTCCTCAATCAAAAAGAAAAAGGAAAAGCCAAGCGGCTTGCCGATACGGTGCATAAAACCCATATATGAATTTAACATGTACCTTTTTGTCGGGCATTACGTTTATAAACTTCATATACCTCATCCCATACCTGTCTAACACCTGTTTACCTGTTTTCAATTCAATTCAATACCATCTAATCGTTTGAATTCAGTTTCGCCCATTTATTCTTTAATTAGTCAATTTGCCTATTTCACTTCTCTGTTGAACATAACACGTTCAAAGAAAACGTTTAACTCGCTCACGACCAAATTGAATCTCAATTTCAATTCTAGTTCCCTCTTTGATTTCGAATATAAATTTTCAAATCGAATTCACTTATTCAAACCCCAATATCCATTCGAACTCTCATTAACTAATTCTTCTTTAGTTAATTCTATTCAATAATCAAAAATATGATTATTGTTTCAAAAATCATCTTCTTTACTTCACTTGAGTCCATATTTCTTTTCTAACTCAAGTCTTGATTTTTAAATGGAAATCCGGATTTTTATTTGCTTAAAAATCCCAATATTTATATATATATAATTCATTATGGTTTATAATGGTTTCTGGCGCTGCATTTTTGAATTTTTGATTTTGACATAACTCAAAATCTATACGACGAAATTCAGATTTTTCTCCTTCATTAGAAAACTATTATCAAATTGGTCCTGACGTTTCTTGTTTCGAAGAATTTCGATTTCAATTGAGTCCTGTATACTCGATTGAAGTTCGAATCGCTATTTTACGAACTGCAGCGCTGCGGCGAGTTCGTTTTTAATTATATTTATATATATAAACCTTTAAACTTCTTAAAATGAATTCAACTCCATTTAACTCTATTCGAATTCCTTGATTCAAATTCCAATCTCACTTTTGAATTCTATATTTCAAATCACAATCCTTTTTCTATTGGATATTCAAATTAAATACTGGAATTTCCATTTCAATTCCATATTCAAATTCTATACTTGAATTCATTTGAATTCTCTTATTCAAGCTCTATATTTAAATTCCATTGGAACTTCTATATTCCAATTCCTATATTTGAATTCTATTGAAATTCAAATATTCAAACTCCTTTTTAAATTCTAGATTCAATTTTCCATAGTTTAAAATTTCATTTGAATGCTATATTTAAATTCTATAATTTAAATTCCATTTGAATTCCTTTTTGAATTTCAAATATCCAAACTCCGATTCAATTCTATTTTG
The DNA here is from genome assembly GCA_030737875.1 of Allium sativum. Lineage (NCBI taxonomy): Eukaryota > Viridiplantae > Streptophyta > Magnoliopsida > Asparagales > Amaryllidaceae > Allium > Allium sativum. The sequence goes on along the minus strand of CM060919.1, from coordinate 556,877,812 downwards.
AAATTTCAAATATACAACCCCTTTTTAATTTTATCATTCAAATTCTACTTAAATCCTTTTATTTGAATTCTATTTCAAATCTAGTTTCAAACCTTCATTTTGAATTTCTATATTCAAATCTATTTTCAAAACTTCATTTGAATTTCTATATTCAAATCTCATAGATTAAATCTTGTTTGAATTCAATTTGAATCTCTTATATTCAAATTTCATTTTCCCTTTCCATTTGAATTCTAATAATCAAATTCATTTCCAACACCATTTGAATTTCTAATATTCAAACTTATTTTTACCACCATTTGAACTTCTTCCCTCAAATCCATTTGAATTCCCTTGAATTCAAATTCCATTTCAAAATCATTTGGATTCCCCATTTTGAAATCCTATTTGAAAGTCTATTTCAAATTCTACTTTGAAAATCCTATTTTGAAGTTTATTTCAAATTCTATTTTGAAATCTCATATTCAAATTTCTGCTTGAATTTCTGTATTCAATTCCATGTTCAAATTCAATACTCGAATTTCTATTTCAAATCTCTATTCAAATTTCATATTTAAATTCCATTCAAATCTTTATTCAAATTTCACATTTGAATTCTCCCTTGAAATACTATATTTCAAATTCTATTCAATTCTTCTTTGAAATTCTATATTTCAAATTCTATTTTGAAATTCTACATTCAAATCTCTATTCAAATTTCTTTATTCGAATTCCTTTGAATTCAAGTTTTATTTTAATTCCTTGAATTCAAATTCTATTTTTCATTCTAATTTCGTCTATTCAAATTCTATTTGAACTTCTATTCGAATTTCTAATATTCAATCTCCTTTTAAAATTCAAATATTTAAACTCCTTTTAAAAATTCAAATGTTATACTCAAATTTCATTTGAGTTATATATTTAAAAATTTAATTTCACATCCTATTTGAAATTTCATTTCAAATTCCAATTTCACGCTTGTATTTCTATTTCTGAATTATCAAATGATAATTCTTTTCACTTCATTTATAACTTCGTTCTAAAAGAACTATTTATAAACTTCGTTTATAAAGAAACTACTTGTTATATTTTTCAAAAACAAGTTTATATTTTTATTCCATTTAAAAATTCAAATTCTATTTAAAAATAGAATTTTCCCTTTTAAAACCTCAAATATCCTTCCTCGATATTTTTAAATATCATTACTTAAGCCCAGTGATATTTAAACACACAAAGCAACGAATTATTTATTTTTCTAACACATCATATATAAAAATATATATGCAAACAAATAAACAAACAGATAATATATTTTTGAGGAATCCTGTTGGATTCCTCCAACCTGTTTCCCTGCATCCACAGATGTTAGCACATAAATAATACCCATTCTGCTTCGTGGTAGAATATCGCGGTATAGAAGGTCATCCACTAATCATAGCGTGGGGCGTATAGGGTAATCATCCGCTATGAAACTGCGGGCATCCGCTAATGAGACTGCGAGAATCCAACCAATCAATCAACCCAATATATATATATAATAGCCTAAATAACTAATATATATAAAGCAACCAGAAAGCATTCAAACAAGCATTAAACAATTATTTTTAACGAAATAAAAATAATTCTAAAGGTGAGTGAGATTTACTCACCGGAGTTTGCAGTTGTCGAATATCCTGTTTATTTCCAAATCATCGACTATGAATCTTCTCGAATGAATTCGCACCTACGATAATTTGATTTAAATTTTCTGATTAATATTTATTTAAATTAACTATTTAAATAAATAAATTACTTTCCTATATTTTTCTTCTTCTTTTAGTGGTTATTAACTGAAACCTTACTTAACAAATAAAATTAAACTAACCTACGTACCTTTAAACACACATATATATATATGTTAGGTTTTCTTGAACAAATAAATAACACATTTTAATTGTTATTTTTTTCCCATTTTTATTTATGATTTTTGACATAAATCAAACTGTTTTCATAAAAGAAACATAACTAAACTAATATCTAAATAAATTCACTTTAAATAGATTACCAATTGTATAAATTAATTTCCTATATTATTTAAAATGAAAATAAAAAAAATTACCTTAATTCTTTTCTGAAATTTCAAAAATAGGAGAAATCTCCCTTGCTGATTTCGGGTTCGACCTCCCCAAAAACTAGTTCGAGTCCAGTACCCTGACCTCCATCCCTCGCATCACTACGTCGACCTTCTGAGGCTGCCATGCCCTTTCATCCAGCTAACCGAACAAGACCTCAACTTCCGCGACGTCATCAACGATGATGTCCTAGTTTGAACTCCAGATCGCGATATTCCAACCAACGCCCTAAATCCAACCATCACACCCCCTTTCGAGCAAGCGTCGCACCCTTCCAGTAACTCAAAATCGCCTCAGCCCATCGAACCACTCCAGTGCCATTGACTGAAAAGTGCGACAGTACCCTAGCCTCCCATCGCCTAATTGGAATATCAGGAACACTGACCGAGCTCCCCAATTCATCGCAACCCCAGATCCTACCTGATAAAATCGAATTCGCTCATCTCCTTTCAAACATCGCGCAGTCCAATCGAGGCGCAGGCGTAGCATCGAACCCAGAATTTCCAAGCCCAAATTCCTATTCGAATTCCATACCGCAGTCATTCGCGCTCGAGATTAGGTCATAACCAAAGTGATCGAATTCGATTCATTTAGCAAGGGATTGGGATTTGATTTCTTTAAATGTTCAAATGGCGGCCAGTTTTGATTTATTTATAGAAGAAAGAAAATGGAGAAATGAAGACAAAGGAGGGGTCGCGATTTATAGACAACGGAGGGGACAAGTTTTTAATGCGTGGTCGGCCAAAGTACATGACTATCTTTTTAAAGGATTTAAAAAGATTTTTGATTTTGATTTTAAATATATTTTAGTTTAATTTGATTTGACCACAACTTAATACGATTTGATATATAGAGATTTTCACTTTAATTTATACAGATATCGATTTGATTTTGATCCTATCCACTGATAAAATAAATCGGGGTTCTCAATTAAAAATCGTGAACCGCTATTTTAGCGTACCGACCATCGTTATAATGTTATAACGCTATTTTGAATTCAACAAAATAGATTATACAATTTAATTTGAACGTATATTTAAAGTAGCCATGTTTAATCAATTTAAATTCAAAACAAATTATTTCTTTGATAATAAATTATTTTTATAATCATCTATATTCAAATACAATTAATACTGATCATCTGAATTGTTTTGATTTAATTCTAACTTCGAATTGAACTATTTTAAATTCTTGTATTACGATGATTATCAAAATAAATCGTATTTCGATTATTTAATCGATAACCCAATAAAATACCATTTATATTATAAATTCAATATTTAAAACCATACTAAATATTTAAAATAAACTGTTCAAAAATCTGGGTCGTTACATTCTTCCCCCCTTAAAATAATTTCGTCCTCGAAATTGCTAAGGTAGGAAAAAGGGTACAAATCCACTTCTTTTCAACATCTCACTTATGTTGAAACTCAACTCCTCATATTTCTATGACTTTAATTTCAACCAAAACTTTTGGTCTCCTTCCTTTCATATGCCTTCACATTCAATTCATATTTATTTCAATTTATTTCAATAAATCTATTTAAATTGATTCTAATCAATTCATTCACTTCGACCCATTTAACTTGTTTAAGTTAAATTTAAATTCCAGAATTCAAATCCCTGGGTTTTTCTTTTCAAATTCTTTTGAAATCCCATAAATATATACATATATTTATCTTCATTTCAAATTCAAAACATTTGAATTTTCAAACCACTTGTTTTCTTTCAAACAAATTTCCATCAAAAACTTTTCTAAGGTAGCAATCTATCACTTAGAAACTCGAAAATGAACATTGATGATGTTGCAATCATCATCAGAATAATTTCCCAGCCACTGAAGTGAGTTCAGTGCTTAACAATTTCAAAATCCATTTAAAATCCTTTTTAAACAAGCTATATTGTTCTAATATACTTCCAAAAAAATTTCAAACTTCCCAGGATTTAAATTTTCAAATTCTGGTTTTGAATTCAATTTTTATTTCATCCCATTTGTATATCTTATTCATATACAAGTTTTATTTGGTTATAAATAACCATTCTAATTTTTATAATCTCATTTGATTATAATCCTAACAATCAACACATCCATATAATATAATAATTTCAGAAAATTATTCTTTTTATATCAAAATAGAAATATGGGTAAAATTATTTCATCTACCCACTTAAAACAATATCGTGTCGATTCTTCTGTCCAAGTGTTTACAAACTCCTATCGACGTCGTGGCGTCCCACGATTCGACCAGAATTCATAAACCACTCAACAGGCTAGCCAACACAATATAAAACAATTTTTATATCAACTAACAAATACGCTCTCTCGTATATATATACACTCAACTCATTCTAGGGTACTACTGACCCTATCTCTAATGAGCACATGCCACACAAGCCTAGGTGTTCACTCAACCTAAGCTCTGATACCAACTGTAACGACCCGCAAATCCGTGCTATCTGAGTTGACTAATTACACCACACGTCCAACCCAAATAACACAGAAATACGAACCATTAATAGGAAGAAGATAGAGGATGAGAAATAGAAAGAAAGAAATATTAGAATAGGAGAAAAACGAAGATCACAACTCACAGCGGAACGAATAAAATATATTATATAACATAAGCTTGGAAATACAATCTGTTTTGTACATAAATACATACCATCATCAGAGTACACATAACATTTGATTCAGCGGAAGTAACTCTAAATAACTAACGTTGAAGCCTCCAGCTTCCAGCTCCTCCAAGTGTATCTGTAAAAGCCTGAAACACTTGACTGCCCGTACAAATTTGGGCACCCAAGAGTTTAGGGAAAACAAAACAAAATAAACTGTGGGTCAGTCATGGGACTGGTGTGAGTAAACTCCAACCACTTGTTTAACTTTCAAAAATCCTTTCAAAGAAAAGATAATAGTAAGACCAGCCCACACATAAACATGGACGGTTTTTACCTTACTATAACCCAAAACACTTTGATATCAACTCCAATGATATTATAATAATGTCTACATCAAATAAATGACCAAATAGCAGAACGCTTGCATCTCACGCTCCACATATATAGTATATAATCAAAAACCGCATGGCGCTTATTGGAGATTGGATTTCCAACATGACAAGGTATGGGACCACCTTCCGATGATGTATCTCTAGAGGCGAATACACCTGGGTTCAACAAGAACGTCTTGCAACCCGGCCCACACATGACCGACCACTCATTTCGCTTGAGTGTATCGAATGTATATCACCAACGGTTGGACTCAAACCACCGTTCCCGAATGGGCAGAATCGATAGATTTAGAACAAAAGGAATTTCTCTAGATAGGTGATTATACACCCTAATGGGTGCGACCCACATAGCCATGCTGCCTGCCGGATTTTTGTCCTTTCCCGGTTGTTGAGGCCTGAGGCTACGCATACTTACCATTCATTGATAACACATTCACTTTGAATGCCACATTGTCAGATCCGTTAATCACTAGTTGAGTTTGCACAAATATTCTGGATATTATGCTAAGGGATAAATCCGTTGCAACCATATACATCCATACAGACCAACCCTTTTGATCATTGGAAATACTCTGTCAGACATTCGTCCATTTACGTTCGTTCTGGGATTGAACGAAACCGAAGGCACTATTTCTATAAATAGAAAAGCCCTTGCACTTTACTCCGTCTTCAATATATTCAGCATACTTGGTTCGCAACGCTTATGCCGATACGGAGTGGTTCTTCGGATAATAATCCAACCGGTCTCTCCATATTGACAACGATGGTCAAAACTCCGATAGTCTGTGATTTAACTATCGAATAAAAACAAGTGTTCAATCAACATATCAAACAAATCACTGGGCTCTTTAATTAATATTTCATTAATTAAATCACTTCTCCATTTTCTCTATCAATATTTGTTAACCAAATATTTTCAATAATCATCTCGGCCTCTTATGCCATTTGGAAAACGTTTCCAAATACCAACTTCTTTTATTTTCTATATATTAGAAAATATCTCTATTTGCAATTGGAAACAATTCCAATCACTTATCTCTATCCCTTTTTGATTACAACATTCGATTTTTATATTCACTTTCCTATCGAATTCAATACGTCGATACAATGATTTCAAATTATCAAAATATCTTAAAAATATTCTAACTCCTTAAATTTCCGGAAAATTTCGCCATAACCTCCCCTGTATCTGGAGCATCGGGAAATTTCAAATAGCTTCCTGGTATCTTCCTCAATCAAAAAGAAAAAGGAAAAGCCAAGCGGCTTGCCGATACGGCGCATAAAACCCATATATGAATTTAACATGTACCTTTTTGTCGGGCATTACGTTTATAAACTTCATATACCTCATCCCATACCTGTCTAACACCTGTTTACCTGTTTTCAATTCAATTCAATACCATCTAATCGTTTGAATTCAGTTTCGCCCATTTATTCTTTAATTAGTCAATTTGCCTATTTCACTTCTCTGTTGAACATAACACGTTCAAAGAAAACGTTTAACTCGCTCACGACCAAATTGAATCTCAATTTCAATTCTAGTTCCCTCTTTGATTTCGAATATAAATTTTCAAATCGAATTCACTTATTCAAACCCCAATATCCATTCGAACTCTCATTAACTAATTCTTCTTTAGTTAATTCTATTCAATAATCAAAAATATGATTATTGTTTCAAAAATCATCTTCTTTACTTCACTTGAGTCCATATTTCTTTTCTAACTCAAGTCTAGATTTTTAAATGGAAATCCGGATTTTTATTTGCTTAAAAATCCCAATATTTATATATATAAAATTCATTATGGTTTATAATGGTTTCTGGCGCTGCATTTTTGAATTTTTGATTTTGACATAACTCAAAATCTATACGACGAAATTCAGATTTTTCTTCTTCATTAGAAAACTATTATCAAATTGGTCCTGACGTTTCTTGTTTCGAAGAATTTCGATTTCAATTGAGTCCTGTATACTCGATTGAAGTTCGAATCGCTATTTTACGAACTGCAGCGCTGCGGCGAGTTCGTTTTTAATTATATTTATATATATAAACCTTTAAACTTCTTAAAATGAATTCAACTCCATTTAACTCTATTCGAATTCCTTGATTCAAATTCCAATCTCACTTTTGAATTCTATATTTCAAATCACAATCCTTTTTCTATTGGATATTCAAATTAAATACTGGAATTTCCATTTCAATTCCATATTCAAATTCTATACTTGAATTCATTTGAATTCTCTTATTCAAGCTCTATATTTAAATTCCATTGGAACTTCTATATTCCAATTCCTATATTTGAATTCTATTGAAATTCAAATATTCAAACTCCTTTTTAAATTCTAGATTCAATTTTCCATAGTTTAAAATTTCATTTGAATGCTATATTTAAATTCTATAATTTAAATTCCATTTGAATTCCTTTTTGAATTTCAAATATCCAAACTCCGATTCAATTCTATTTTGAAATTTCAAATATACAACCCCTTTTTAATTTTATCATTCAAATTCTACTTAAATCCTTTTATTTGAATTCTATTTCAAATCTAGTTTCAAACCTTCATTTTGAATTTCTATATTCAAATCTATTTTCAAAACTTCATTTGAATTTCTATATTCAAATCTCATAGATTAAATCTTGTTTGAATTCAATTTGAATCTCTTATATTCAAATTTCATTTTCCCTTTCCATTTGAATTCTAATATTCAAATTCATTTCCAACACCATTTGAATTTCTAATATTCAAACTTATTTTTACCACCATTTGAACTTCTTCCCTCAAATCCATTTGAATTCCCTTGAATTCAAATTCCATTTCAAAATCATTTGGATTCCCCATTTTGAAATCCTATTTGAAAGTCTATTTCAAATTCTACTTTGAAAATCCTATTTTGAAGTTTATTTCAAATTCTATTTTGAAATCTCATATTCAAATTTCTGCTTGAATTTCTGTATTCAATTCCATGTTCAAATTCAATACTCGAATTTCTATTTCAAATCTCTATTCAAATTTCATATTTAAATTCCATTCAAATCTTTATTCAAATTTCACATTTGAATTCTCCCTTGAAATACTATATTTCAAATTCTATTCAATTCTTCTTTGAAATTCTATATTTCAAATTCTATTCAATTCTTCTTTGAAATTCTATATTTCAAATTCTATTTTGAAATTCTACATTCAAATCTCTATTCAAATTTCTTTATTCGAATTCCTTTGAATTCAAGTTTTATTTTAATTCCTTGAATTCAAATTCTATTTTTCATTCTAATTTCGTCTATTCAAATTCTATTTGAACTTCTATTCGAATTTCTAATATTCAATCTCCTTTTAAAATTCAAATATTTAAACTCCTTTTAAAAATTCAAATGTTATACTCAAATTTCATTTGAGTTATATATTTAAAAATTTAATTTCACATCCTATTTGAAATTTCATTTCAAATTCCAATTTCACGCTTGTATTTCTATTTCTGAATTATCAAATGATAATTCTTTTCACTTCATTTATAACTTCGTTATAAAAGAACTATTTATAAACTTCGTTTATAAAGAAACTACTTGTTATATTTTTCAAAAACAAGTTTATATTTTTATTCCATTTAAAAATTCAAATTCTATTTAAAAATAGAATTTTCCCTTTTAAAACCTCAAATATCCTTCCTCGATATTTTTAAATATCATTACTTAAGCCCAGTGATATTTAAACACACAAAGCAACGAATTATTTATTTTTCTAACACATCATATATAAAAATATATATGCAAACAAATAAACAAACAGATAATATATTTTTGAGGAATCCTGTTGGATTCCTCCAACCTGTTTCCCTGCATCCACAGATGTTAGCACATAAATAATACCCATTCTGCTTCGTGGCAGAATATCGCGGTATAGAAGGTCATCCACTAATCATAGCGTGGGGCGTATAGGGTAATCATCCGCTATGAAACTGCGGGCATCCGCTAATGAGACTGCGGGAATCCAACCAATCAATCAACCCAATATATATATAATAGCCTAAATAACTAATATATATAAAGCAACCAGAAAGCATTCAAACAAGCATTAAACAATTATTTTTAACGAAATAAAAATAATTCTAAAGGTGAGTGAGATTTACTCACCGGAGTTTGCAGTTGTCGAATATCCTGTTTATTTCCAAATCATCGACTATGAATCTTCTCGAATGAATTCGCACCTACGATAATTTGATTTAAATTTTCTGATTAATATTTATTTAAATTAACTATTTAAATAAATAAATTACTTTCCTATATTTTTCTTCTTCTTTTAGTGGTTATTAACTGAAACCTTACTTAACAAATAAAATTAAACTAACCTACGTACCTTTAAACACATATATATATATATATGTTAGGTTTTCTTGAACAAATAAATAACACATTTTAATTGTTATTTTTTTCCCATTTTTATTTATGATTTTTGACATAAATCAAACTGTTTTCATAAAAGAAACATAACTAAACTAATATCTAAATAAATTCACTTTAAATAGATTACCAATTGTATAAATTAATTTCCTATATTATTTAAAATGAAAATAAAAAAAATTACCTTAATTCTTTTCTGAAATTTCAAAAATAGGAGAAATCTCCCTTGCCGATTTCGGGTTCGACCTCCCCAAAAACTAGTTCGAGTCTAGTACCCTGACCTCCATCGCTCGCATCACTACGTCGACCTTCTGAGGCTGCCATGCCCTTTCATCCAGCTAACCGAACAAGACCTCAACTTCCGCGACGTCATCAACGATGATGTCCTAGTTTGAACTCCAGATCGCGATATTCCAACCAACGCCCTAAATCCAACCATCACACCCCCTTTCGAGCAAGCGTCGCACCCTTCCAGTAACTCAAAATCGCCTCAGCCCATCGAACCACTCCAGTGCCATTGACTGAAAAGTGCGACAGTACCCTAGCCTCCCATCGCCTAATTGGAATATCAGGAACACTGACCGAGCTCCCCAATTCATCGCAACCCCAGATCCTACTTGATAAAATCGAATTCGCTCATCTCCTTTCAAACATCGCGCAGTCCAATCGAGGCGCAGGCGTGAGCATCGAACCCAGAATTTCCAAGCCCAAATTCCTATTCGAATTCCATACCGCAGTCATTCGCGCTCGAGATTAGGTCATAACCAAAGTGATCGAATTCGATTCATTTAGCAAGGGATTGGGATTTGATTTCTTTAAATGTTCAAATGGCGGCCAGTTTTGATTTATTTATAGAAGAAAGAAAATGGAGAAATGAAGACAGAGGAGGGGTCGCGATTTATAGACAACGGAGGGGACAAGTTTTTAATGCGTGGTCGGCCAAAGTACATGACTATCTTTTTAAAGGATTTAAAAAGATTTTTGATTTTGATTTTAAATATATTTTAGTTTAATTTGATTTGACCACAACTTAATACGATTTGATATATAGAGATTTTCACTTTAATTTATACAGATATCGATTTGATTTTGATCCTATCCACTGATAAAATAAATCGGGGTTCTCAATTAAAAATCGTGAACCGCTATTTTAGCGTACCGACCGTCGTTATAATGTTATAACGCTATTTTGAATTCAACGAAATAGATTATACAATTTAATTTGAACGTATATTTAAAGTAGCCATGTTTAATCAATTTAAATTTAAAACAAATTATTTCTTTGATAATAAATTATTTTTATAATCATCTATATTCAAATACAATTAATACTGATCATCTGAATTGTTTTGATTTAATTCTAACTTCGAATTGAACTATTTTAAATTCTTGTATTACGATGATTATCAAAATAAATCGTATTTCGATTATTTAATCGATAACCCAATAAAATACCATTTATATTATAAATTCAATATTTAAAACCATACTAAATATTTAAAATAAACTGTTCAAAAATCTGGGTCGTTACAGATTAATTAGGAGTACTTAATCGTCTAAGACACGAGGTTAGGCTCTTTTGTGGTGTAAGACTGCCCGGACCCGCCCGGCAAATCCAGCTGCCACAAATGCCAGTCTAATGTGGGAGGTCTTAGGCATAAATTAAATACGTAACAATTGTAAAGACACGAGGTTATGCTCTTTTGTGGCGTAAGACTGCCCGGACCCCCCCCCGGCAAATCCAGCTGCCACAAATGCCAGTCTAATGTGAGAGGTCTTTATGAGGTTACGGTCTTAATGAATTAAAAAACACTTAACCAAATAAACATGTAGTGGGACATGAGGGGGTTAAGTGGGTGCCTTGGGTGGCATGTGGAATCTAGTGGGTGCCTTGGGTGGCATTTGAAATACGATTAGAAACACTTAACCAAAATTTGAAACATGTAAGTGAACATGAATAAGGAAAGGGTTAATTGGGATGTACTAAAGGGGACCAAGCTTAGGTGGATAGCTTGTGTCAAGTAATGGGGGCCCGTTTCAACCAGTAACCCATGAATATCTTTGTGGGCTCGACCCAAGTCGAGGACGGGATACGCGTACTGGGCTTGACTGTAAGAGGCCAAAACGGGTGAGCGGTGGCAACGCAAGTCCAACAGGTTCATGTGCGTGTGTGGACCCGGGCTGGTAGGTAAGACGTTGTTGCATCGTGTAGGTATAAGCCGTGCATCTCTGGTAGTATTGGGTTGCCACTTTGGGGAGTGATACACCCCACTGTGGGACCAGCACGGGTATCTACGAGTTAGGGAGCCGATCAAATGGGGAAGGTAGTGGGTACGACTAGTGGAGATTGGAGCAGGCAGCACCTATGACAGCAGCTAGGAGTATAGCTACCATATTATGAATATTGTAATTAGAATGGGGAGGGTAGTGGGTACCACTAGTGGAGATAGGAGCAGGCGGCACCTATTATAGCAGCTAGGGGTACACGAAACTACCATTATTATTATCACTTATGTTCAGTAGGCGGGATCAACCTTAGGATGACTAGTGGTGGTGCAGTATAGCAATTACCTTATAGTGGAGGTGCAGTATAGTAATTATCTTACAGTGGGTTAGGTGCGCTTTAACGATATCGTTGTTCATCCTGTTTCCTTGTTTACTCTGCCATACTCAATGGTTCATGGTCATTTCCTGATTTTCCAACTTATGCCTTAGCCTAGTTACTTTGGTAATTATATTGTTAAAGTTATTGCACTCGCCAGACTTTATGTCTGACCCCCCTTTGTTTCCTCCTCTTTTCTTCCTTTCCCCCGCAGGTGCTCAGGTTGGAACTAGCACCAGTGGAGCTTGATTTTGGGCAACCGTGCTTCTTGCTTTTAGAAGATTGCTTGGATCACTGAAGTAAAGTTCATCCTCTCTTTTATTTATGGCTATTTTGTATTGGGGATTATGTCTTTCAATTTATGTACTTTGATTTAGTCAAGATGGATATTATGTACTTGGCTCTGGTTTTGATGATGTAATCAAACATATGTATTTTCCGCTGCAATGAAATAAAGTTTTTAATTTTTCAAGTACTGTTTAATCTGTCTTGTTGTTAAGTTTTTGTTCTATACTCACTTAAAACGCTCCATAGAAGTTAATGCATTCCCTTTGTGAGTGACATTAATGGACATGGGGTGTTACATCGAGTCGCATACTATGACCCGATGACAAATAGAACACTCCTCCTAGAATCCCTTGATATGGTTGAAGAAAAAAGAGACGAAGCAGACTTGCGTGCCTCAAGACATCGACATCAAGTAGCACGTTATTATGACCAGAAAGTTCGCTTCAAAACCTTTGAACCAGGAGACTTAGTATTGAAGCGAGTCTTCCCGCCTTCAACCCAGTTGGGTCCAAAATGGGAAGGGCCATACACCATCCAACGGAAGCTTGATACAGGAGCATTCAAGCTAATGACCGTGGACGGTGAAGAGATTCCCAGAGCTTGGAACGCTCAGCTCTTACGACGATACCTGAGCTAAATATGAAATGTCTTCCTTTTTGTTTTTATAAACTATGTAAAAAGGCACGACTTGACTTAAAAAGTTTGTTTATATGAACAAAGGATTATGAAGTGGATGTAGGCTACGACTTAGCTAAACCACTATAAAAATATCGTGTGTCATTTATTTTCCTGCATTATTTATATCTTCAGCCATTATACTATCATGACAATGAAACATAAAACATTAAATTAAATTTCAAAAATTGGAGATAACCTATGTGCAGGAGCAAACAAAATGACCGTTTGCATGATAAGATGCAAAGAATGGGAAGACGACATTCCTAACTCTAACTCTCATGAAACAAGAGAGAGTATAAAGGACGGGAAGACGACGTCCCTTGAGGCGTGAAGGTGCACCCCGATAAGAGACCGCCTCAGTAATACTCTAACCTGGTTATGAGACAGGATAGTATAAAGATGCTAAAAAGAATAAGCATCAATGACGAAAAGAATATGGCCCCGTCAGAGAATCGAGGGCAGCTGAATTTTGAATTTAATCAATCTTGAGTGAGTCTTAATCAGTTATCCAAGATTGATTGGAGGCATATATATGTACATATGTTCCCCTTAATAATGACTATTATATAACTGTGATATGACATGTTGTTCATTTGCATTTTTACCTAAATGTTAAATTTACGAATATCAGACATTGCACGGAACAAACCACTTTATTCACAAACATGTGAGTTTATACAGGAAGACTAAGCAAAAGATGTGAGGGCTGCACTCACTACAATACTAGCGGACCAGTGGAATATCAAAATAAAATAAAACAAAGCGCATTATCACTTGGGCTTTGGAGCAGACTTGGATATTTTGGCAGCCTTAAGAGCATTTCTAGCTTCTTTTTCAGCATCAGACATGAGACGCTTTGGCCTCTTCTTCTCTGTAGTTGAAGTACCAGAATCGGTAGATTTCTTCCCAGGAGTCGGAACACTGGAATCAAGAAAAGATTTTTTAGTAGGCTCTTCTGTAATCGACCTAGTTGAAAGCTTAATAACAAACCTCGATCCAAGATCCACCACTGCAAGGGGCTTAAGGCTTTTGGGGTTTAATTCCTCGATTTTTAGCTGCATGCGCTTGTCTTGTTCGGCTTTCATTTCAGCCAAAGTCATGTCATCAGCATTTTTCGAATCCCCAGTTATAGCAACATCAGGATCTTCTTCATGCCCCTCATTACCATCGTCTTCCTTCAAAGCATCTATCATTTCATCATCATGAGAAGTGTCGGCCTTAGGCGGTTCAACTCCCCCTCCGGATTCGACGATGTTAGCCTCATCCTGTCCTCCCTGAGCCTTTTCCACAGATTCTTCCCTAATGGTGGTTCCCCGAGGCTCATCAGTCTTATCGGTTGGTTCAACACCTACAGAATGGAAGCAACAGTTATCAACTCAGGAGAAAATAAAGGATCCTCGATCGATTGCCCAATGATGTGATGAAAGGTGGAGATGGCCTCGACAAATTGGGGTGAAAAGGTGGAAATACTTCTGATGATTTCTCAATTGGGGCGGCTACCGTCTCTGACGCTGATTCTGGTATAGGAGATAAAAGAGATGCTCTAGAAATTCCCGGATTTTCGGGATCATTTCCCTCGACTCCAGTAGCTTCGGAAGTAGCAGAAGAAGAACCAACTTCAAGGATATTCTTTTGTTTGGCCAGGCGTTTCTCTTCCTCCATGGCAGCAGCAATAAGGCGACGCCCCTCGGCCAGATGTGCCAGTTCATAGTCTCTTAGATACTTCTCCATGAGTTTGTCTTCATCAACGAAGTCCACCTTAAGTTCCTTTTTTCCTGTTCGATGATTTGACTCCATACGTGAACTAAGGTAGTCGGATAGTCTTCGATCCAAGAGATGTTTCAGCGGCGGATTATGTATGCAAAGAATTCAATCATCAGTTCGCCAAAGCCGTGCAATTCATCTTGAGCCTCTGATAGTTGTTTATGAGTTTCTTTAGCAGACTTAATAGCGCTATCCACATTCCCCTCAACTAAGGCAGTCCTAGTCTCAACGTCCATTAACTTGGACTCCAAGTCAGCATTTTTTTTCTCCAGCTCGGCATTCTTCCTCGCTAACTCGGCCTTTTCTTGCTCAAGAGTATTGTAAGCCAGTTGCATTTTGACACTATTTGACTTAGCGTCTTCCGCTTGTTTCTTCAACTCCAAACGTTCTTGACTGTGAGATTTCAGCAAGTCATGATAACGCTTTTGTAATTCCTCAAATTGCTATTTGAAGTTGTTGGCATCTCGTTGAGCAATGACAAGTTGAGCCTGTGTATCTTCTAAGTCCTTCTCCAGATTTTTCAAAACATTCTCATCGGAATCTACAGCCTTCTTCATTGCATCAACATCTGTAATTAAGGCCCGAATGATTCTGAAGAGATTGCGTGAATACTTGTACATCTCCGAGTATTGTTTCTCAACTGCGTCAATCTTTGCCTTAGCCTCATCTGCCCACTTTGAAGAAATAGGCTCAAGTGCGGGTAAGAAAGTTAGATTCTCAAAGTAGTGATATGGGAATTGCTTCTCCAGATATGCCAGTTTAGTTTTGGAATCAGCATCCTGTGGTGGGGGTTTGCAGTATGATAGCTCAATGTGTTTTCGCTTAGCAGGGACGATGGCTGCCTCGCCTTTTCCAGATCGCTTCTCAGAAGCTTTGTGTTTGTCTCGTGAATCGGTGTGTTTCGGTGGACTTTTTTCTCGATTATATTTGTCTTGGGGAAAAGTTCGATCTTTGGATTGTGATGTGTCTTCCCCACGACGACTCTGGTGGCTCTTATACCTGTCTGGATCCGACCGGACGGGAGAACGAGAGCATGAGGTGTGTGGTCGATGAGAATCATGTGTCCTTCTGTCATCTCTGCCCCCGCTCTCATGGCGATCATGCTCGGTGTCGAAAAGAGGTCTAGACATGCTACAGCGGATTTTCCTAACATTATAGTAAGGGCGAGACATTGTACCTGCACAATAATATAAGTGGAGTTTAGAATCAATGCTCACATAAGACATGAGTGCTGTGACGTGCGGTGCTAATGTGTTATGTGCATCCTAAGTGGTGTTCCCCCCAACGAACCCGAGTCTGAAGCCAGACTAGCATGAGCGGGCTTTTTGGCCTTCACGGGAGTAGTCTCCTCTGAAGAAGTGAAGGTTAAAGGATTCGTGCCAAAGTCCTCTGAAGTATAGATAGTTTCGGGCAGTGGAAGATTTCCTAAACCCTTAAATGTGGAATCGTCGGTAGTAGGAGCATCTCCTTGAGAAGCGTCTATTGGCAACTCTTTAGGGGATGTTGACTTCTCAAGAGAAATAACGTCATCAGGGACAATATACTCTTCTCTGTGCTTTTCAGCTATGTTGGCTAACTCATCGTCCTGAGTTGAGGATGGAGAAGGTGGAGTCTGAAGAGGTATTGTTGGACCTTTCGAGCCCTCGCCCGTCTCAGGAATAATGTCGACTGGAGGTATGTACACATATGGACTCGTCCCATGACCTATACTACGGGTAATAGATAGTAACCCGTGATGATGGAGATACTCATCCTTAAGAACTTCGTCGATGGTTAGGAACTTTTGATCGCCATTAAGAAGCCGATGCAAACGATCAAAGTATAATTGATTCGATATTTGCTTTGTGTTATCAACTGCGAATGAAAAAGAAAGCAAATTAATGTGTTGGCATAAGCATTCAAAATTGAAATCTAAAAAGTCAGTGCTTTACTTGATTTGGTCCATCTCCTGACACACCCCGACTGCTGCCTGATATAAAACCATTCAAGTTTAGAATCGCAAGCCTTGGTGCTAAATGGAACAGTAATAATTTTCCTTTTTGGGACTGATACAAAATATGAGAAGGAGGGAGTTTCTTTAGTCCGATGCTTGAAATTATAAAAAAAGTGGACATCATCAAAGGTAGGCTCTATACCTAAAACTTCTTTGTATGCTATATACAAGGTGTATAAATAAGCATAGGATTTGGGATGTAATTGCATGGGGTCAATCCGCATCCGACGACAAAAGGCGGAAACGGTGGAATAGCCCCAACCAGACACATCAATCGGGTAATTGCCATAAATTCTTCCGGTGGATTGTGGGGGCGATCTGTTTTCGATGGCACCAGGGTATCATTTTTTAATATTCCATGTTTTAGACATATTCGGATGAGTCTGTCATCATCGATCGTCGACTCAATAGAATCTTTAGGTAACTCCAATATAGTGGCAGTTTCAAACTCATCGGGAGCACGATCATCTCCTATCCCTCCTTTCTCTTCATCACCAAGAGAAACTTCACTATCAGAAGATATTTCACTATTGTGTGCTTCCACTTCATAATCTGGGCCCTCATCATCCCATTCAGGGTCTGAGGGAGAGGATATGTCATCAAAAGTGAGTTTCTCGCAAGTTTCTGCAACTTCTCTCTTTTCTTCTAACCTAGATGAACGTCTCTCTGCCATGGTCGCTAAACTACTGAAGAAGCAATAACATAAGTTAGAGTAAAATAGCCCGTATCCCCCCGTGCACGTGTGTGAACTAAAGTGTGTGCTATGTGTGCAAAGGATGCAAAGTAAACACATAAGAGAATAATGCAAAGGTTTAGAAAAACAGTATTTTTCAGAATAGTCTTAAATATTTGCTCATGTTCATAAGGCACTATCCTAACTGTCCATAAAGTCATCGACCACGGCCAATATTGATTAAGTTAGCTGAATTACTATTGGCAAAGTCATTTTGGATCGGTTCGGAAGTTAAATGGAAATAGCTACGGATCGGTTCGAGAGTATATGCTATGGTTGGATTAGATCAAGTCCCCTTTTTTCCGTATTGAGGTCGGATCGGTTCGGACGTCCTGGGCATTCTGGGATCGGGTCAAGTACCCAGACCAACAGCGGACAAGCTCAGGTACTACACTGAGACGGATCAGATGGATGCAAAAGAAATTGGTTAGGATCGGGTCAGTTGACACCGAACCGCCCTTGTGTCTCCAAAGCCATTCTCCCTATACTCCCATCCTACCCGAACCGATGTCACTCCCCATATTTTAGCTGCTCTTCTTTGTCCCATCTTTTCTCCTCTTGCTTCCCACTCCGAGCCGATCCCATTCAGTCCTCCTTCTTTTTCTTCAGTCACCTTCATCTTCCCCTACCTAAGACGAAGTTTTCATGGCGAATTCCTTTTTCGAAGTCAAAACAAGTTTGCTCCAGCACCGCCTCGAGGTGGCGACGACACCACCAACGACGATGGCGGACCAACAAAGGACCTTAACTCGACATGGCGTAGTAGAGGATGAATTCCCCTAAAAACTACTTTCGAGTATGGAATCAAATCTATTAAAGCATGAAAAGGTTAGAGATTTAAGCCCACCTATGTAATCAATTTGAGGATTAAGGGAGAATGGTTGGAATTTTAAGAGCTAGGGTTATGTTTTTCTCCGATGCGATTTCTAGAAAAACGATGGAAATAAAAAGGAGAAGGCGGAAGTGAAGAAATGGCGAATTTATATAAGTACGAAGCGGCCCTTAGTATTCCTACCCACGTGACTCCGCTCAGATCGGAGGGCTGGGCCATAGTCATTTGGCCCGTTCGCTTAACAGTGTTTAGATGCAAGAAAGGCCATACGGATCGGGTTTGAACCCAAGCAGTGCCTTAGACATTGATTCAGCACATGAAGTAGATTTAAAGAGAAACATACAAAATCTTACCTGAAGGACTTATCGGACATCAAGCAAAGTTCTCAAAATAATTTAGGACATGGGAAGCAGTTTGTGCAATCTATGGTGTATATATGTACGACAAGCATTGTGACTTCACGAAGTGACACAACCCTACAAATGAATGGAAGCAATTGTTCGATGATTTATTTCAGAGACCAACGGATAGACAATATCGAAGCACACTCCATTTCCAATAGAAGTGTCATTCGAGGGGGGAAAATGTTAGGCTTACTTTATGAGCTAGGCCATACAAAGATATAAAGGATGACTAGAAGAACATGCATCTGATGTCTGGATCGGGTCGGGGTCCACCAGCCAAAGCAATATATAGCAGATTTGGAAACGGAGGATCAGAAGCAGCTCCGGATCGGGTGGAGGGAGTCCAATCCGCATCCTTCCTTCTCCTATTTATTCGATCCGAACCGCGTACGAATGGATGGCAGTTACACCCCATGATTTCCTCAAGAAGCGGAGCGGTTAAGCAACCAATTAGCCCACAATCTCCCCACGTTCACTGCCAACCTGATGTGCTGTCACCATCATATCCTATCCGAACCCGACTTTTATGGGATGGAGACCATGTGTACCCGAACCGGAGCCACTCCAGAGGCATTTTCCACCTATAAATACACCTCCAATGCTCATTTCAAAGGATCTTTTGGTATTTTCAGAACTCAGACTCCTTTACTATCCGAATTTCATCAACTTATTCAGATTACAATCATCTTTTGAATCATATTGTGAAGGAAATTGAGTGAATCAATGTATTGTATAAGTGAGAATTGAGTGAAAATTATTGTTGTACTTGCATTCAAGACATCACTTCAAAGAGTAGAAAGTGAACCTAGGCTATTTAACGCCGAACCACTATAAATTGTGTGTTTTCTCCATTTTTTGATTTCATTTCAGTAGAATCATTACTCGTTTGGGTGTTAGAGCCAATTTTGGATCTAACATCTGTTAACCTGTTACTCCTGTTATGGTTATCCCTCATCCAGTTTTATTTACATGTCATAATATTGTTATCTGTTTATATGCTGAAAGTCACTGGACTCACCAGACTTATGTCTGACCTAGTTTGTTTCGCCTCTTTTCTTCCGTCCCCCCCCCCCCCCCCCCCACCCCCAGATTCTCAGGGTGGAAACATAGCAGCTTGATTCAGGTTCCATCTTCTTGAAGTGCTAGAAGTGCTTGAAATATTGCTTGGCTTTGATTCTACCTATTTATGCCATTCTTTGTTGGGGATTATGGCTTTAAAATTATGCATTCTGAAGGATTTTGTATAAGACTGATATTTGTGTACTTGGGTTTTGGTATTGTGATGTAACCAAACTTATTTCTATTTCTGCTGTAATAAAGTTATAAAATTTTCAAGTACTACTTTACATATCTGTCTTGTAAATTTCTGTTCTGTTTACTTATAACGTTCCACCAAAGTTAGGGCATTCCCTTTGTGAGTGATCTTAACGGAAGTGGGGTGTTACACTTGGTATCAGAGCTGGAGGTTACCAGATTTGATAACAAGTTTTTGAAAACTATTTTCAAAAAGGTTTTAAAAAGGAAGTATTTTCAAAAGTAAAGTTTATTTTGAAAAACATAATCTCCAAAAGCCATATATCTGTCTTTCGATTCTCCGTTTTGAATCTCTCCCTTTTTCTTTTCAGCATGTCTGGGTTACCCGAGATACCCGAGGGCATACCGATACCAACTTGGTTCAGAAGGTATCTGGAGGCTAGGGCCACCGCTGCAGGCCCAACAGACGTTCCTCCTCCTCCTCCCCCTCCCCGCGTTGATACTTTTTCGAAGATATGCAAGGACTTTCGGGCAATGGGCGGGAAACCTTTTCACGGATCAGAGACATTTGTTGAAGCTCGAAATTGGCTTAAGGAGGTGGAAGATTTGTTTGGTATCTTTGTGATAGAAGATGGAAGGAAGGTCCAATTAGCTGCTTAGTTAATGAAGGACGAAGGCTCGTTTTGGTGGGAGGTCACGAATGGAGAACGTCCAGTAGAGACATGGATGGATTTCAAACATAGGTTCGAGATGAAATTCCTCTCACGAGCGGAAGAGAATTTATATATGGAGAGGCTCTTAGCATTGAAACAAGGGAATTCATCAGTGAAGGAGTACGTCAACAAGTTCAATCAGTTGGCGAGATTCGGCTTAGACTTGGTGAACAAACCTGAGAAGAAGGCCCTGAGATTCGTTAAAGGTTTGAATGAGCTGCTACATGGGTTGGCTATGACCCACATTCCTATGGGGGCTACCTTCGAGAAATTGGTTGACATGGCGTTAATGCATGAAGAGGAAGCCAAAAGTGAGAAGAAAGAGGAAAAGCTCGAAGGACCACAGAACAAGAAAGCGTGGCCCAAAAAGGAAACACAAAAGAAGGATGAAAAATCTGAAGATAAGAAGGAGAAAAAGTGCTTTACTTGTGGAAGCTTGACTCATCTGAATAAGGTTTGCAGAAAGAGGAAGGGCGCTTGCTTCAACTATGGAGAAATGGGACACTTCACTAGGGACTTCCCGAAGAAATGTGGGCAAGGGCAGAACCTACTTCTGGAGGGCAGGCGAATGCTCTCGTGACCAGTGGATAGGGTAGAGATAGGAAAATTTCTATGGATGGGTTAATTTCCTTATCTGATTATTGAGTTAAAACTCTTTTTGATTCTGGCATTTTGATTCTGTAATTGAGACTCTGCACTTTAATACCAGTCTTGTTTCTGATCCCGTTATAGTCTCAAACCCCATAAGGGTTACGACTCATCTGTTTGTGATAAGTTGTGGTTTGAACGTATCTGTGTTAAGCATTAAGTTGACTGTGATGCATACATTCTGGTTTTTGTGGGATATGGTGGGGTTTTATCATGCTTAGTTTCCTAAGAATCATTTGATAATTTGATCTGTACCAGTAGTCGGTAAGTATCTGAATATTTCTGAAGAGGATAGGTTTTTTTACTCGAAGCGTGAAGTAGATTTCCAGTTTTGACATTATTTAATGGGAGTAATTCTCTGAGTGTCAATCTGATGTTGATTTCGGTCTTCGGGGTTGATACTTAGGGATTTATTCTCTTAACCGATGTCTAATGGGAACAGAACTTTTGTACTTGCTTCTATCACTCGGCTGTATCCTGTCGATCGATTCTTCGACCTTCAGGTAGAAACTAATGGGTGTAAACATGTGTTTGAGACATGTTATGTTTGACGGTTGCAAGTGGATGCAAGTGGTTACTAGTGGTTGCTTGTGGATGCATATACACACATTAGCACTAGATCGGCTCAAAAACACTCTCATACTGCATATGGATGTGTGTGCATTTTTCAATTTTTGTGGATGTAAAATGATTGACTCATCACATGGATGTTGCATTTGGATGAATGGTTATGCACTCATGTAGAAATGATGTGTATCAAATAGGATTTCTTGCATACATAATTGGACTCATGGCACTAACATAATTTGCATCGAGGAGGTCAATTGAATCAGTAGACCGCCTGATCTTTGCATTAGATAAGAGACATATACACACACTTTTGCATATGTTCATACAACATTAGAAGATTTATAAGGACAATGGATGCTTGTGGATGATGGTTGAGTAGATGAGTGATTGGATGGTAGGACACATTCTTCTTAACTTAAAGATTAAGGGGACGAAATCTTTTAAGGAGGGGAGAATGTAACACCCCGTATTTTCTATGAACATAAAAGTAGCAAAAAAAAGTATAATTAATTTTTAAAAAGAAGAATTAAGGAAAACGGGTTACACCATTATGTTCATCTCGGAATTCTGCTTGAGATAGAGTCTGATTTTGCGTAAATCGGACTCCGTATGAAGAAGTTATGGCACTTAGAAGTTTCAGGAATTTAAAATAAAAACCTGCCTGAATTCAAATTCAAAGTTTCGAAATTAAAATCACACACCCGGGCTGGGCGGGAAAATTCCCGCCCAGGACCCAGGTCGACCTGGGGGTTGACCTCCCCCCCCCCTTTTTTTCCAGATCCGTGGGCAGATTCGTTTTTCTACATTTAGACGCCCGTTCTGAACAGATCCATTGCTCCTAAGCTATTTAAACACCCCCAAACCTCACTTTCTCTCCACACAATTTCATTTCGCCTATACTCTACCCTAATTCATATTAAAAATAAATCAATGGCGTCGTTACTCTGCTGAAACCTAAGCTAGAACAAGTGCTCCTTCTTCTTCCAATCTGAATAGGATTAAAAGAGAACAACTACAACCCTTTTTCTTTTAGAATCCAACCAAGGTGAGTACAGTTATTTTCAAATATGAAATTTAATTATGATCTTGACATGGTTATAAATCTGAATTGGAGATTATGCATATTCCTGTTTATCAGATCTGTTTTTCTGTGTAGATCTATCCTATTCCTGTTTATCAAATCTGTTTTTCTGTGTAGATCTATCTTATCCCTGTTTATCAGATCTGTTTTCTGTGTAGATCTATCTTATTAATTGTAACTATTCTGTATCCCTTCCTTCCTTTTGTTCTATAGCCAGGCTACCACGAGCCTGAGCCAAATCTTATAAGAGATTGACGCACGAACGATAAACTTGGGGAAAATAATGAATGATGCACAATTGGACATGACTGATTTGTGACTGATTTAAGAAAAGGGCATATGTTGTAATTGAAGATCTAGATCTAAGCATACTATATAACGGTTTATGATTTGGAAGAAGGAGAATTATTGTATGACAACATATGACTTGTAATTTGGGAACATAATGCATGTTATAATTCAAGATTTGATTTTGAAGACATAATACATGTTGTAATTTAAGGTCTAGATTTAGGGGCATATTTTATATGACGATCTATGACTTGGAAGAAAAAGGATATATGATTTAGGCGTAAAAGATCTATATTAAAATAGGATAACTATTAATTGTGAATATGCCTAAATGGGGATTTTGGATATTTGACATACGCTGAGACCAAAGGCTATAATTTGGCATAATTCATATTGTAGATCATGATTTGGGGTTTTTGGAGAATATTCTGTACTATGTAAATTTAACTAGGAATTTGGGGCATATGTTATATT
Organism: Allium sativum; assembly: GCA_030737875.1. Classification (NCBI taxonomy): domain Eukaryota; kingdom Viridiplantae; phylum Streptophyta; class Magnoliopsida; order Asparagales; family Amaryllidaceae; genus Allium; species Allium sativum. The sequence goes on along the minus strand of CM060919.1, from coordinate 556,853,992 downwards.
GTAAATTATGACCATAATTTGAGCATGTAAAATTAGGCTTAATTTTATGATTAAGCGAGGTATGCCAATGGAATTTTAAGGGACAATTAAATCTGTTAAACTGCCTAATCTGCTAAATCTATTGAAAATGAATACGGTAATTTGGGGTATGAAAATCTGTAGGCTCGATCTAAAATTGAGCAAAACATGTTAATAGAACTTTGGATAATCTGCTGTAACTTGTAAAGAAGTTAATTTGTTGAATTGGCATAATTAGTCTGATATTGGCATAATCTGTGAACAAATACTTTAGCTAAAATAAGAATGCTGAGACACGAGGTTAGACTCTGTTTGCGGTAGAAGCCTGCCCGGACCCAACCGGCTTAACCAGCAACCACAAACTGTCAGTCTAATGTGAGAGGTCGTAGGCATAAAGATGCTTAGATACGAGGTTAGGTCTGGCTTGTGGCAGAAGTCTGCCCGGAACCGCCCAGCACATCCAACGGCCACAAGCTACCGACCTAATATGAGAGGTCTGTGCATTAATATTTAATTAATGCAAATCTAAGATAAATATGATGCCTAAAACATATTGGGTAGATAAGGTTAAATCAACTGGACTGATGAATCTAATAAACCCGTTTGAAATTCTATAGGCCCAACACAAGGTTAGGTGAAACAATCTGTAAGTCTGTTAATCTGTATATCTGATCCGTTAGTCTGAAAACTTGATAATATGCATATCTGATCTGTTAGTCTGAAAACTTGTTAACTTGTATGTCTGATCTGAGAACTAGTTAATCTGAACTTTGTACATCTGAAATATGTAAGCAAGTTAATCTGAAATCTGTTAGTCTGGGGACACAAGGTTAGGAGGGGTAATTACTTGTGTCATCTATTGTTTGGGACCCATATAAGTCAGTAACCCTTTCTGGTATCAAAACTATGACCCAACACTAGGTAGGGGTACAAGGCACGCTTACTGAACTAATTGTAAGAGGTTTACTCTGATAATGACGAGGGGTGTTGATGGCGCATTCCAACCGGGTCATGTGCGTGCATGGATCCGGTCTGCTCTGAGGACGTAAGACACCATGACATCTTTAAATAGGTCTGTGTCTATAGGTTGCCACTTTATGAAGTGATACACCCTTCTGTGGGGCCGGAACATAGTATTTATGTATTAGGGAGCCGATCGCTTGGGGTAGAATTTAAGGTACACTTAGTTCTGTCTGTTTATGTTGGGGTACCGTCTGTTTCTGTTGGGGGTGGTAACACCTGTCTGTTTCTATGTGGTACCGTCCGTTGGGGTGGTAAAGGCCCATTACTAGTGTACACCTAATTCTAACATTCTGTTTCCGTTGGGAATATTCTGTTTCCGTCTCTGATTTCGTTTCTGCTTCTGTTTCTATACCGTCTGTCTCTGTTCGTGTGGTAAAGGCCCATTACTAGCATTCTGTTTCTGTAACCGTCTGTCTCTGTTCGGGTGGTAAAGGCTTATTACTAGCATTCTGTTTCGATACATCTGTCTCTTTTAGGGTGGTAAAGGCCCATTACTAGCATCGTGTTTCTGAAGAGATCGTTCTGTTTTCTGTTTACATATTAGGACAACACCTAATTTCATTATACTAGTATTAGTCCAGAGAAGTGAAAACCAAGTAAGAAGCTTAGTTTAGCCTATATCATTCTGTCTCTTTTGTTAACCTGTTACTCCTGTTATGGTTATCCCTCATCCAGTTTTATTTACATGTCATAATATTGTTATCTGTTTATATGCTGAAAGTCACTGGACTCACCAGACTTATGTCTGACCTAGTTTGTTTCGCCTCTTTTCTTCCGTTCCCCCAGGTTCTCAGGGTAGAAACATAGGAGCTTGATTTAGGTTCCATCTGCTTGAAGTGCTAGATGTGCTTAAAATATTGCTTGACTTTGATTCTACCTATTTATGGCATTCTCTGTTGGGGATTATAGCTTTAAAATTATGCATTCGGAAGGATTTTGTATAAGACTGATATTTGTGTACTTGGGTTTTGGTATTGTGATGTAACCAAACTTATTTCTGTTTCTGCTGTAATAAAGTTATAAAATTTTCAAGTACTACTTTACATATCTATCTTGTAAATTTCTGTTCTGTTTACTTATAACGTTCCACCAAAGTTAGGGCATTCCCTTTGTGAGTGACCTTAATGGAAGTGGGGTGTTACACGCACGATAAGAATTTCCCAACTCACAATTTGGAGTTAGAGGCAATAGTGTTTACTTTGAAGATTTGGAGGTATTATTTGTTGGCAGTTAGGTTTGAGTTATTTATGGATCATAAATCGTTGAAGTACCTTTTCTCCCAAAAGGATTTAAATCTTCGACCCCAGAGTTGGTTCGAGTTTTTGGCGTCCTACGACTTTGGTATAGCTAAAACTCCAGTAAAAGGTAATGAGGTGGCTGATGCGTTAAGTAGAAGACACACAATTTTGGGAGCCATATTTAAGAAATGGAAGCATCTCGAGTATTTGGTTGGATTTAATTTCAGGTCTCGCTATGAGTTATAGCTTGAGATGTTAGCAAGCTTATCGATTAAACCAACTCTCATCAAAAGGATCGACAAAAGCCTAAAGCGAGACTATGAGCTTATAGAGAACGTACGTAGACCAGAGAAACTAAGGATCTCAAAATCGATCGAGAGGGTTGGCTTCACAAGTGTTGACGACCGGTTGTTCTTGATTTAAATGGATTAAGAGATGAGATTCTGAGAGAATGTCATCACTCTAGATTGACTATTCATCCTGGTTGTAATAAGATGTATCAAGATATGAAGCGAGTTTATTGGGAAGGTATGAAGAGGGATGTCAGGAAATTTATCTCGAAATGTATGAATTGTCAATTGGTTAAAGATGAGCAGAAGAAGCCGAGCAGATTGTTACAACCATTGGAAGTTCCTACATGAAAATGGGAGTAAGTGTCTATGGATTTTATCGATGGACTGCCTAGGACAAGGGCAGGAAATGATAGTATTTGGGTCGTCATGGACCGCTTGACCAAAAGCGCAAGGTTTATTCCTGTTAGATCGACTGCGACAACATCAAAATTGGCTGAGTTATTCTTAAGTGTATAGTTAGATTCCAAAGGATACTGAAAAGTATTGTTAGCGGTCGAGATCCGTTGTTTACCATTGGATTCTGGAAGAGTTTGCAAGAGATGTTGGGAACCGAGCTATACATGAGTGCAGCTTACCATCCCCAAACTGATGGTCATACATAGTGAGTTAACCGAGTATTGGAAGATCTTCAAAGAGCTTATGTATTGGATTTTGAAGGATCGTGGGAAGATCTTCTGCATTTAGTTGAGTTTGCTTATAATAACAACTACTAGCGAGCATTTAAATGACACCGTATGAAGCGTTGTATGGTAGTCCGTGTAATTCTCCATCTTGTTGGTTAGAGACTGGAGAGAAGCTAGTACTTGGGCCTGAGATGATAAAGGAGATGATGGATAAGATTGAGATTATTCGACAACGATTGAAGGTAGCCTAAGATCTCTAGAAAAGTTATGCTGATAAGGGAAGAAAAGATTTGGAATTCTCAATCGGATACTTGATGTTCATGAAAGTTTAGCGTTTAAGGAATGTTGTTCGTTTTGGAGGTAAAGGAAAGCTAGCGCTGAGGTTTGTTGGGCTCGTTTCGATTATCCAACGTATTGGGAAGCTCGTTTATTGAGTGGATCTACCTGAGAAGATGGTGAGTGTGTATAATGATTTCATGTGTCGTTTCTACAGAAGTTTGTGCATGACTCAAATGTTGTGGTATCTACTGATTAGACTGAAGATTTAGAAGTAAAGCCTGAAATATCTAGGCTTCGTAAAATGCTTCATATCGTAGATAGTGGCATGAAACAGCTTAAGAGGAAGGTTGTCAAGCTAGTCAAGGTATAATGGAGTGAGGACGATGGTGATTGCATATGGGAAACGCACGAGAGTATAAGGTCAACCCATCTAGAGCTCTTTGAGTGGTACATCCCATATACCGTATCATACTTGTGCCATGGTGTCTTGCACAACTAGAGTTCTCTTGCATGCTAGGGTAGGATTTTGGATGCATGGAATGTTGAATGATTGATTAAATGGTAGATTGGACACTCCTGGATGATAGGCATGCATAATACTTTGTTTGCTCGTGTTTTCTTCGTATTTCGAGAGTGAAATTCTTAAAGGGGGAGAGAATGTAACGACGTGCATTTTACATATCGGAGGATCGTAAAAAAAATTATATTTTATTCCCTACTGATCGCAGCATCCTCAGATTTTAATATGTTGTCCATGGAGATGTGAGACATGTCTATAATTTTTTACCAAATTTGATTGTGACCGTTTTACCCTTTTGAATATTGTTTTAGCTATAACTTTTGATAGGGATTGAATAAGGTGCTGAAATCAGTCTCATTCAATCAAAATGGCAATCAGTAATTTTCGTAGAGTAGTGACATTAAAGATTTCGTTCAACGGTTTGGGAGAAATCACTTTTTAAGTTTCAGTTTCTGTTGGGCAGACTAATTAGCTACTAATGGGTTGATTAGTGAAACCTGTTAGCAGCAGTGACTTGTAGCTATAAATAAAGGGGTTTGGGGGAGAGAATTAAGGTTTCTCTCTTCATCCAAACATTTAGGCTTATGTCCGTGATTCTCCGGATTCAACCTAAACCCTACTTTCTTCATCCATTTATTCCAAATCATATACTTAAGCAAGATCTACATCTGGAAAGATTAGCTCTCACTACTTTGCATTAAGTCAAGAATTTTCTTCGCTGCCTATATCTAATTTCTTCAGTAATTCATCGGATCTAGATTTTTAGTGAGTGACAGATATCTCTCACACGGATGCTATGGATAATATGGGTTAATTTAGGATTATTTCACATCATTCATGTTATTATCACCTAGAATTTGATTGCCTATGTTAATTTCAGTATTAGGAACCCTAAAGCAATCTGACTTGATCAAATAAACTGGGAAGTCATTAAATTAATCATGTTCATTGTCACTCGGATCCTAATTATCTAAATCCATGGTTTTTATGCCATATTTCATATATGTTTGTGTTTTTATGGTTGATTATGGTTAGAATTGTATGAATTACTACCTAATTCATTGAATTGTATGCTTTTAGTTGATTTGGTCTTTTAGAATTATACGTCGTAGGCTTAGAATTGATAAACGGGGTAAATCGGAGTTTCAGATGATCAAACTTGGATGAAACTTGGCGGAGGAGCTCTGGATGGCGTATGGATGGTGCACCGAAAATTTCGTCATGAAACAATCTAAGTATATGGACCGGTGTCGGTCCTTGCTCTGTGGACTGGTACTGATCCATAAAGGGTGCTCATGGAGTGCTAAGTTTTGAGGCGAGGCCTTATGGTGTGAAAAACAAGTAATGTGCAAATTTTGAGGTGAATTGGATCGGTAGGTGGATATTCACTCAAATTCATGTTGATGGATCAACAGGGAAATTCATCGGGAAAGGGTCGAGCAATAAAATTAGATTGGAGGAAGTACTTGAGGAGAGGAGTGCACCGATCCAACACTTAGCCAAAATTTGGCTAAGTGGATAGATCGATACCAGTCCATAGCCGATGGACCAGTACCGATCCATCGGGGTTGGATGTTGGGGGTCGAGGCTTTATGGAGTAAAGCACTGACCTTCTGGAGCCCGTTGGTGTAGTTAGAGTGTGAAAGCTTCTATGGGATGGAAGTAGCTATCAATGAGGTAGCGTTCTTCGATCGTGAACATAAAGTGGGAGTGCTCGAAGCTGAATTGATGTATAACCAATCGTGGGATGATGTAGTAAGATGGTGAATCGACTCAAGTGGACTTGAGTTCATAAGAAGATGGACCGACTCGGATGGGACTCGAGCACGAGAGATAATGGATTAGCTCGAGCAAGACTCGAACTAAATGATGGAGTCGTCGAGGATGACTTGAAAGTCAAAGCGCCAAGGAATCATCGATAGTCGAAGGTTCTAGCGGACTCAAAGCAGGGGTATCTTGGGGATGCTCATCAGGATTTGAGAGATCGAGTAGCGTGGATTGCTCAGGGAGTGATCTAGTTTACTCAAACCAAACGTACGCAGCCTAGATTTTAAATGTGAATTTTAAATTCTCAAGTTTTCTTTAAACTTAAATAAATCGAATCTCATAAATTTTTAAATGGTATCATGAGTATTTACAACAGATTCCATGAATGAATGAGTATTATTAATTTACACATCCAAAACCAAGGTTTATGTATTTCCCTTTGATATAAATAACTTTTGTGATCTTTTATTTAATTTAGAACTTCTACTTCTTTATTTTGAGGAAACATGAAATCTAATAATTTATGGAAGCTTAACATTTAAGCATTATATAAAATTCAAGTTTTCAATCCCTTTTCTATAGAAATGGTAGATATTAAGCTTATAACGTAAAGTTATAATATTGTTTCCATTCATTTTTGGTGTGCTAAATCCATATATATATTAGATCTAAACCGAATATGATCTTTTGGATACGCATTATCTTTATATTTGTCTCTGGAAGAAATAATAAAATATTTATTTTTGAAATATAAATCATATAGAAAAATCACATTTAAAAAGTTCATTCAAATTTAAAAAAGTCAAAATGAAAACTTCATTTACCGAACATTTTTAGATTACTTAAATCCATATCACAAACCAAAACTCAATCAAATTCTATAAAATTATCCAAATCAACAACAAAAAATGACAAATTTAAAACATGTTTTTAAAAATAAATAACTCAAATGTATACAAAATTAACCAATACAAATCCAAAATCCAAAAATCGTTGCTTTTAATGTTTTGCTTTATAATCATGTCCATATCTCGAAAATATATCATTTAAATATGATGTTAAGATTTATAACATAACAAGATGAAAAAAGGAATAAAAAGAAATCAGATCTATATTAGAATAAGATTTAAAATATAATGACTAACAAAACAACACACATACAGTGAAATCTAGATATGCGTGAAATCCAAAATGATAAGACCAATGTAATGAGATTTAAAAGATAAGACAATAAACTGAGATTTAAATATTAGATTATGATGGGATGAAATCTAAGAGGATAAGACTAGTATAATGAGATTTGAAAAATAGATATACTAAAACTCAAATCCAAATCTGAAAAGTTAGAAAATAGGTCTATAATTGTAAATTAAAAATACACCAAATATTTTTACCGAAAAAGTATGTAAATTAGGTTCCTAAAATTAAGTTATCCAACAATTATATAAATTTATGCAATTATTCAATGAATTACCGACATTTATCAAATTATATTCGAAAATTGCGGAAATTTCCGCAATTATTCAGTAAACAATAGCGAAAATTTCTGCAATTTTTTGAAAAAGCTAAGGAATTTTCCGCAGTTATTCATAGAATAATTGTAGACATTTATGTGTTTTTTTTTATATATTGAATAAATGCCTATAATCATTCACTGAATAATTACGTAGTTGTAAACAATTATTCAATAGTTAAATTTTAGGGACCTTATTTACAAATTTTTTTTGGGAAGGAATTTTCGTGTATTAATTTTGAGTTTAAGAATCTAAGCCTAATATTCACTATGCTGAAGCTTAAATACAAATTTGAAATATTAGAAAATAGGTCTAGAATTATTGTAAATAAAAAATAGACCAATCTAGATCTAACTTAATTACAAAAAGAAATTTTAGAAAAGTATATATAGAAAATTTAAAATCTAAATGCTTAAAATGGATAAAAGGAAGAGATAAATCAGATTTTAGCAATTGATTAAAAAAAGACGTGTGTGTGTATATATAGTGTGGTGCTAAGGGCACCCCAATATCCTCTTCCTAATATCGCAATTGAAAAAATAAAACTCATTAAATTTTGTATGCTTCCTAATACCACATTACCTCTACATTCTAATCTCTCACTCAGTCGGTATTTTCCGAACTAATCACGTAGTCAGCCCTAATTTGAAAACCCTAATCAACAACAATCGCCGTCTAATTCATCTTTCCCGTGGGAAAATTCAAAATTTTAGTATTTGAATCCCTAAACTTACTTGATCGAGTTGACTGGGTTGAGATAACGACGTATCTGCAGCTTTCTTCTTTCTCTACATTGTTGCGGCATCGAACAATTTATCGTTGATCGATCGGTTGAAAAACTAAGGCTTCAGAATAAAATGAAAGAGGAACGAATAAGAGATGAGAGAAGGTAATGGTGGTGTGGTAGCTCCTATTTTTTACGTGAGGTATTAAGAAAAGTGTAAGGATAATTCTTATGGTATTTTTCAATAGCGGCAATAGGAAAATGATATTGGGGTGCTCTTAGCACCACATACTATATATATATATATATATATATATATATATATATATATAAGATGAGAAAACCATTAAAAGAAGAATAGAAAAAGTCTTGTTCACATTGGATCTCAATCATTACAATGAAATCATATTTATAGACAGTAGTGGAACCAAAAATGCAAGAATGAAGAACCAAAACTTTAGAGGGCGACTTTGATGAAAATCCATTTTTCTTTAAAAAATAAAATTGAAGGGGCGGTGGCCCCTTTGGTCTATAGCTGGCTTAGCCCAGTTTATAGCCTTCTACAGTAAATAAAATTTATAATCATATCCGCTTTTCTTTTTTCCAAAATTTTTATAATAATGCTCTTGCAACATTAGCATTGTGCAAAATATGTTCTAAATCCAAGCGTCCAAAATATGTCCAACGGTCCAAAAAGGATCGAAATCCAAGGGTCCAAAATATGTCCCTTTCTATGCAATTTCTGCTACATTGTTGTCTATCCTTTCAAACCGTGCGCTTTTTCCTTCTTCCTCCCTGCTAAACCTAAACCCTAAGAGTATCCTATTCTGTCGATTCAGTCAATACCAAGGTATTTCTTTTGTCATCTTTCTGCAGCCCCATGATTAATTTCATCAATTCTATGTTGTTGATTTCATGAATATGTTTTTCCGAAGAATTATGAGCAGCCGAACTAGCAGGGGTGAGAGAACTCTATATGTTGGCAATCTTCCTAGCGATATTCGCGAAAGCGAGGTTGAAGATTTGTTCTACAAGGTTTGACCTTAATTCATACGCTTAGACGTGTGGATCTCTTTTTCACATGAGTAGGATTCTTCGTGTGTTCCTGTCCTAAAACTTCGTATATTTTATTAATTTTGAATGTTTATCTTTTAGGGTGGTTTAATTGTAAAAATACTGCATCCGAAGAAAATGATACAACAATATTTGATTAACTAATATCCCCCTCTCCCAAACACACGCACATTTGAGATTACTGAAGAGCATTGTTAATGACACTCCACTTTTGGATAGGGGATGTCCATTTTTTAAGGGCACACCATTCACTTTTGAATTCAAGAGCTGTCTCGAGCTAGAAACTTTTTTTCAAACTTTCAAACAAAAGTAACCCAAAAATACAGTAGTGTTTGGCCGTATTTAATAGGTTGAAACGGTGAAGGGTAGTTGTTTCACATGTTTATTGTATTTGGTGTTATATGACCGAAAATTGCTTATGTAAACGGTCATCTATTGCCAAAAATTAAAAGGCTAATTTAGGCATATCTTACTGTATTATTAAGGGAGGGTTGTTTGTAAGAGTACACCCCATAGTAATAATAAAAAACTAAAAAAATGGACACCCCTTATTCAAAAATGTGTGTCAGTAACAATGCCCTTACTGAATATAGAAGTGATGTAGAGAAAGCATTCTCTTACTACTATTTTGGTACGATTAATAAAATAGTAATTGTCCTCATTGCTCTAATTGTTAACTGCTGATAGCAAAATAGTAATTGTATTTAACTTTGCGTCTGCTGTCCATAATGCATATATCTGTGTCTGTATATGTCATCCAAAACTATATATGTCCTAACGTTGAGCATGTTTAGCTTCCTATACAACCTCTATGTATTTTATCTTATCTGACATTCAATCTTTTGTTGTTAAGGTATTAGTTGATTTATACCAATTCATGTGTTTGAACTTTGAATTCAGCATCCACATGTGTGTGGTATGATGTGAGTATTACAAACAGATGCATATGTGCATGTTGCAAATGCTTATTGCTTCCTTTTGATATTCTTGGCCTATTTACATTTGTCTAAGAGCTTTACAGGAGATATAAAATTTCTTTAGTGCTCACATGCACTTGTGTGTTTATCAAATCTGAACAGCATTTGTCTATCCCAAAATTTTATTCTAACATATATTTTTTTTCTTGTATGTATAGTATGGGAAAATCGTACAAATTGACTTGAAGATTCATGCAAGACCTCCAAGTTTTGCATTTGTAGAGGTATCCAACTTTTCTGCTCTTTTATACCACTGAGATTTTATTTTTTTTTGTTTTTTTTCCTTTTTTAAATAATAGGGTCGTTTCACAGCATTAACAATATAAGGTATACTGAGTTTCATAACATCATATGTATCTGAATGCGCAAGCTGATAGGAGATTTCTTGCTCGCTCATCTTATATGTATTGTATAGGATCAGAATGTTTTGTCATGATTTCTTCATTGCAGTTCGAAGATGTCCGTGATGCTGAAGATGCAATTCATGGTCGTGATGGCTACAAGTTTGATGGCAATAGATTACGGGTATGCTCAATTATTATACGTGTTTGGTTTTGCACATGTTTTAAGTTCTCAAACCAAGTAATTATTTGATCTTCTTACACCCATCCTAAAAAAGAAGCTTGCTTTTTTCACCATTTCACGAAGAACTTGTTTTTGGATTATTTTTTGAGTAGGTCAGGAAAGACTATATAACCTAATACATTACGTATGAACACCTTTATCAGCTGTAAATAATAAATGATTATCAGCATAGTATAAAAAATTGGTGGAGTATGTACCATGTAAAGTAATGTTTGGTCTCATAATATTAAAACACCACATTTGAAGAAATATAACCTATAATGACTTTTGGGATTGTACAAAAATATTTTATTTTGAGGGTTCCATTATATGAGGGCGTAACTTGCACAATATTAAGTTATGTTTTGTTTGTGCTTATAGGTGGAACTTGCACATGGTGGAAGAGGTTCATCGTCTTCTGACCGTCACCGCAATTCTAATGGGGGAGTTCCTCGTGGTGGTGGTGTTTCAAGGCGTACAAGCTATCGAGGTTAACTTCCATTCTTCAAGACTTGTTACTTCAATAACCTGTTATGCCTTCCCTTTTAACCTATATTGATCTATAGTTACTGGTTACAGTTAAAGTTACTGGATTGCCATCTTCAGCATCATGGCAAGATTTGAAGGTTCATTTTAATTTTAGTTTGACTACAATATTAACTGAAATATATTACTGTTTATTTAGCGCATTTCTCCTATTTAGGACCATATGCGTAAAGCTGGTGATGTTTGTTTCTCTGAAGTATTTCGTGACGGTAGAGGTAAGTATCTGTTGAAAGCATGATTTGATTTTTGTTCGGATTTTGACCAAAACCAAAATATATCTTTCAGTTTTGGTTTGCAACCAATTGTTAAGTGTTGCGCACAACATTGAAACCATTTTCTCATTGATATTATATTTTTGAATAGCACAAACCAGTAGGTATAAAATTAGCTTTTCTCCATTTAATACTGGTTTTCTTAAACTTGTTTAAAACTCTTTTTTCAACAAGTAACTAACGGCTAATTCCTTGCTAAAGTAGAAATGTTTTGTGACAGCCACCACAGGGATAGTGGATTATACTAACTACGATGATATGAAATATGCAGTAAGCTTTATCATCTTTTCTCTCGGTTGTCTTGTTCCTTTAGATTTACGCATCCGAGCATTTCAAAATGAAATTAGCTACATATGATCTGTATCTTTATTGCAGATCAAAAAGCTCGATGACACAGAGTTCAAAAATGCATTTTCTCGTGGATATATAAGGGTAAACAAGCTCTTGTTTTTATTTATCATAACATTTTTAAAACACCTATATTTTATTTTTCTGGCAGCATGCCAAAAGGTTGGAATTGTTTTGGTATATTGCAGGTTAGGGAGTATGAGCAAAAAAGAAGCTCATCTAGGAGCCGCAGCCGTTCTTACTCAAGAAGCCGTAGCCGTAGCTTAAGCAGGAGGTTTATTGTGGATTAAGTTACCACCATCGTTTATTAACTGTGTCATTCTATAAAAATTGTCATTAATGATATTTCGATCGACTTTTTCATTATATTTTAGTTATATGTCAATTATATGCAGCAAGTCCCCCAAGACAAAATCCCGTTCCAAATCTGGGTCACCTCGCCCTCGTTCTGCCTCGAAAGAGCATTCTTTGTCTAGGTATATCATTTCATTAGCATAACATGCACAACATTATACATTGAATTATTATGCTTTTTTCATACTCGTCCTGCATATAATTTGATGTACTGTGTTGTACATTAGTATGTATGTGTGGATATTTGTTAAATATTCCTCTACCAAGGATTGTACTAAAATTGCCCATAGCCATTAAAAAATGTTTTAAAAGTAGTAATTTATTTTTTGTGTCAAGCATCGAGGGAGTGATCAAAATTCAGTTAGAACCGAGCCAGCTGATCAAACTGGTTCATTTTTGTACTTTGGTTCAGTTACTAAATTAATTTGGTTTGTAAAATAATTGTATTTGGTTGTCGGTGTTAACAAAGTAATTGAAATCATATTATATAATTGGAATTTACAGCGATATAATAATCTGCATGAATGTTTAGTAATTAAAAATAAAAATTACATGTAAAGAATAGATCAATTTTTATTAAAATTGCTCAACTGGACTCTCCAATCAAAGTTTTCAAAATGAGATTCAAATCGTAAAATTCGAATTTTGAATCGAAACAGGATTTAAATCGTAAATCTTGGATTCAAAAAACCTGTATTTTAAAGTTTGCACGCACTTTGAAATTGACTTCAATGTTTGAAATCTAAACCTAAAATGTCAGTTTCTCTCTTGTTCCAATTTTATTTTGTATGGAAATGACTAGAATTAGAATTATAGATCCAAAGAAATACGCTAGATGTTTTAATTTGGGTTGAATGGTTATTCTACAATATGGTATTACCTGGGTCTGAATTTGAATATAAATTGAATCGCAAAGGAAGATATTTGATATCAAACGGGATTTAAGTCGTAGGATTTTAAAATATTTGACGACCAGTGCCTGCTTTTTTTTTTTTTTTTTTTTTTAATAAATAAATTGGAAGGTCTGACCATTACACATAATGTCTGATTTGTCTTTTGGGTTGGCTCAAACCAGAAGGTCAAATTAACTGGAACTAATGCAATATGATTTTTTTCCCCTCCAATTCTAATCCAGTTTAAATATTCTTTACCCTGAAACCGATCAGTTTGACCAAATTGTGGTCATAGGCAAGGGCGGAGCTGAGTGTTGGCCAGCTAGGGCCAATGCCCTAGCTGACAAGCATAAAAACCGTTAGAAAATGTATTCTCTTACCATGCCTTAGCTGAAATTGTATCTGGGTCCTATCTAACTGAAATAGAGATGGCTAAAGCCCAGTTTCATTAGTCAATAAAAGTTATTTAGAAATTCATGGATCTTCTGAGCTCCAAGGCTAGCTCCACCACTGGTCCTAGGTATTTGAAATGCTGGTTGAATACCATGTACGTTATGTGTGTTCTTATTGATCACAAGGTGTAACAGATTGTTTCAACATATCCTAAGTCCTAACCATTTACTTCAAATTAAAATCATTTTCAATTTTATTGCGAGCAAATTGTTGTCTTTTGTATGCAATTAGCAATAAACACACCTTAACATATGATAAATGGATCATGTAATATTTTGCCTGTCGAATGCTGGTTGGACTAATCCTCTAGGATTTTGTGTCTAGATAAAGAGTTGGAGGATAATCATGTTATGGTATGAAGTACAAGCCACTCGTGGTAAGCTATAAAATGGTGTTATATTTTTAGGCATCATTCATTTTTAGCTTACCGATTAAATTTGGTAGATGCTACCAGATTCAGATGTAATATTTGCGTACGCTTTGCATGATTGGTTAACTTGAGTTATAAAATGATTCGATACATGTAAATTAGACAGCTACGTGTTATGAATACGTCGGTAAAAATATTCCAGTAGTCTTTTTTTCCCCAATATGTGCGGTACTTCTCATTTTCATCGTTACCCCCAAAAGAGAGTAGAAAAACGATGTGGACATGTAGAAATGTTGTACAATGAATTTTTATTTGCAATGCATTTAATAGAGGTGAAGGGACCAGACACATTGATTTGCACGGATCGATGTATTTGTATGAATCCAAATATGTATGACATTATTTGTAGACTCAGTAAATAACTTACATGAGATTTTGAACCTTTCGTATGCGTTTGCTATCATGCAGCTGATTGCTGCTACTCAGTAGCAAAAAAATGGGTATATAACCCACTTGCTACTCCTATTCGGATAGCAAATGAGTATAAATACTCATTTGCTACCCTTATTGGGATGCTCTAAGAAGATAAAAAAGATGGATGATATTTTTGCAAGTTGTGAAGAATTTATGATATTTGAAGTACCTTGAGATGGATGGATAATTTCACCAATATTCGCTTTTGCCAACCCCACTATAGTTGTTGACATTATAACATGGTATGACAAGTAAATTGTGGTTTTCCACCTGTAAATAGTAAAAAATATATTGGACCCTGATGAATTGTGACATTGCATTGACTGGAACCGTTTTTTTAATGAAAATTGTATTCATATGAATAATTATAGCAGCTTGAGTTCAATGATACAAGAGCGTGATGTCATATTCGGTACATTTCATTGTGGAGTGTGAATCGTGATGTCATCATTCGGTTCATTCCCAAAAAGATATTATTTTCCATTTAGAGTGGTACTCTATTCAAGCAGATTACTCATTTTGACGTCTCATGGGTTCAAACCAATGACCTCTAGAACCAATGCCCTATAATGCCATACCACTAACCAATTGAGTTTGTGCTCTTTGACCCAAAAAGATATTGTAATGTGAAGTGTGATGTCATCATCTTGATGATTGTTCTTTTGCTCCATCAACGAATTGAGAAAATATACTTTTCCAACATCGAACTTTTAGTGCACAAAATGCAAAACATGTTTTATATGCTACTTTTGACATTAATATCATTTTCAAAATTGGACTCTTTTGAAATTTATAAACCTCTAAAAACTGTGACTCAATTTGATGATTAGTATAGCTTTTCTTCAATAGTGCATATCAATTGCACTAGAAGACAACCAAAACTTCTGAAGTACTTCTTTTCATCTAATGACTAAAATCACGTACACATGTACATATGTGTATGCATACATTCATATTTACATATGTGTGCGTAGGCTCCACATCCCCTTTTATATTTTTTTTGGTTGTGATATTGTCGAGTAATTCAGCACAGCATTGTTTATATTCGTCTTCTTAGAGCATTCCAATAAAGGTAGCAAATGAATATTCAATATTAACACTCCAAAAACTAAGGAAGTATTTCTCTATAAATTCTTGACTCATTTTGAACCCTCTAATACTTCAAAAACTGGATCTGACAGCTAAAATAAATATTTTCAATGACTCATATTAACCTGGATTTTTGAGTTGAATAAAAGTTTTGGAATGACGTAAAATGTTGTATGTGATGTTGATAATATCATACTTACAAAATATCTTTACATTGTAACACTTCTAAAAATGTCAAAATTTAAAGGGTATTTAAAGAATTGGCGTACATCCCCACGTATTTATCCATATGAGATATCCCCCATTTTCTTTTGGTGTCTTAGATCCTCCATTGTCTTCCCGTGTCCAAGCTAACGAAATGAACTATTATTTTTGTGGATTAGAAAAAAGGAGAGTCTGTTTACATGTATTTTAGCATTAAAGGAGGGTTTGAGTGGTGAAGCGATGTCGCATTACATTCAAATTAACCAGTTAGAGAGTTTATCTAATTTGAACCAAATTATTGAAGCGATGTAGCACATCTTTGTTCCTTTATGTCTCCTTTTCCTTTGCGCATCAATTGAAAAAAGGGTTTCTTTATTCTGAACCAAATTATTGAAGCGATGTGGCACCCCTTTGTTCTTTTATGTCCTTTTTTTTTCCTAACCATTCAGACCTGTGTCATAGACGTGTTTTAAAGCATGCCTAGATATAGGTACGTCGAGGAAATAGAGATGCGAGCCTTGCTTCCAAATGCACCTTAGCATTTTCTGTAGCATGCAGTCACCATTTTTGGTTACTGACAACTCTGGGTATATATATACATGAAGTCCTACGCATAACCACACAGGACTCCATTTGTCCACTATGTGGTACAATGTTGCCCCTACTAGTTTTGGAAACTGATTAGCATTACCCGGTTAATAAACATGTTTTCCCCCCTCATTGTTCTCCTTCTTTGTGTTGTATATCAGAGAAGTTGATCATCATTGTGTTCCTTAGATAATGCTTAGCTGTTGATATTCTACGCAATATACAAAATTTGATGTATAGATGTCTGTCATGAATGATTGGTTTTAAGCTACTCTCTTTGTTTTATAGAGATGGGATTATGCTGCTATCAGGGGATTGCGTATTAGGAAACTTGATTGGATACTGTCATTATTGGGCACCTATGGGAATCGGAAAGCTTTTAGAGCTGGATTGCCATGAAATTTTAGTCTGTGTGGATTCATCAAGAAGCAGTAGAAAATTGTTTTGCATTACTTAAATATTTTCTCTCCTCTTTTGTGTTCAACTTGATAACCACACACGCTCAACTATGTTTAGGATATAATCTTATAGGATCTAATTATGATTTACACATTCTATCTTCGACCATTCTTCCTTTATATGCATATAGGTTGTGATATTACAAGTAATTCAGCACAACACTGTTTATATATTTCACTCAAGGGATATATTCAAATATGTAAAGTCTATTAATTGTTCTGGTAAAATGTTAAATACATTATTATGTTTAGAGGTTTTAGGATTCAATCAACTGGTTGTATTTCATCAACCTGATACATTTAATGAATTTCTTGGTTATACTTTTGGGTTTTACTTTTCTGTAATACTGGATATGATATATATGGATTTGTAATCTTTGCAGATCTCGATCAAGGTCCAGATCTCCTGTTAACTTGGTAAGCCATAATATTGGATTTAATATGAATAAATTTCTAATCTTTGGTTGCTTTTTTATGAGATCTTTAGTTAAATATATGATAACATTTGCTCAAAAAATATATGATAACCTATATTTTTGTCCCTTGTTAACAAAACAGATAAACTATGCTTGTTATATTCATTGAAGAAGAAAGGCCTCTTTTTTTTTTTTTCTTTTTTCTTGTCTTGTTATTATTATTACAACGATGATGATAATAACTGCAATATAGAATGTCATATTATTTCATTTTGGCCACCTCCTGAACAAAATTTATGCAGAGAGAGAGTACGAGTGCAGTGGACAAGAGCCCGAAGGAGCTGAGCCCTACACGGAGCAGGAGTTTATCGCGGTTTTGATTCCCTCCCGTATCTTGGTTTCTATATTTTATTCTTCTCAATTGATTATCTTATGGCATTAACACATGTACATATAATTTTTTGTACAGCTGAAAGTAAAAATGGATGCGTAAAAGTTGTGATTTGGAGGAATTACATTAATGTGGGAAGCTTCCAGCCTGAAGTGCTTCAACGTTGCATTTCTGGGTTTACCTCAGTTCTGCTTCTTAGCTGGGATGCATTTGAGTTTTAAATATACATTGCTTAGTAATCATATTGTTTGCAGGATCCTTATGGCTTTAGGCTTATTATCTTGACATAGTTGTATTATTAACTTTTCAATCACACAGTTGGCACTGTTGAAGTTTTCCAACTACATTTATATGGATACTGATGCCATCTTTATCTAGTTTTTCAACTTGATTTGTGTTAGAAGCTGATGTTATTAGCTTTTGGAGCCTCCATTCTGTTGGATTTAAATCGATCGCAACCTACTGTTTGTTTGAACCTTTTGCGAATGTCTTGGATGTTTTTGTTCAAAATTCCAATTTGGGATTTCTTTTTTTATTCATTTAGTCCAATTCAGAAGGATGATTGTCTATGAACAAATACTTCCGGATGCAGATGGTTATATGAAGATAACTTTTGGATGTGCTTAGTGTTATGTCCGTGTTCTAAAACATTTTCAAATATTGAATGTGTATGTTGTAAATATTCTATTCGTTGATGATTACTAAAGATCGATGAATTAGGAAGTATATATGGAGAATTTAATTTAATAACTTTTTATTTTCAATTTCGTTGGCTATAAGAATGTTATAACGAAGATAATAAATAGTTTTGAGAAGTTAATAAGTTGAGCATATATAACGTAAACTATTAGTTCAATAAAATAGTACATTTTATTGTATTATAAAATGTATATAATTTAAGTTATGATCTTGAAAAAATCGAATGGATGATCTTTGAATTTAGATATTTCCATACTTGCATCTGTTTTTAGGAAATCATACATTTTCATATTTACATATGTTTTTAAGATATTAGATATTTATTTGTTTTTGGGACATGAACATTGATGAATTTAATATTTTTCGAATGTCCATTGAGGCATTGACAATCTAAAAACAACGTAACTACCCTCATTTTAAAAATATATTACAAAGTATATATATGCTTATACGTATGTGATTAGCCTGGTTAATGGGTCTTTCTCTAGTTAAAAGCTGAGTTTGGTCTGATTTTGTTGAGTATGTTAAAACCTAATCCGATCCATTGAGCTTTTCATTCAGTGAGAATAGTTTAGCCAAGTGTATTGATGGTAAAATGTTCCATCTAGTCCTTGTTCTTTAAAGACGATACAAAAACTGTAACGATCCACCTTTCCGACTTTTGGAAATGGGGACTAATACATCTGTATGGTATTCACGTGCCAAATATTCAGATGTCAAAAAACAGTTTGTCAGAGTAGCATACTAACATATTATCAACCTTGGACAGTTATAACAGTTTGTCTTTATAAATGCTGCAGACTATACATAGTAGCTGGTAAGCAATCTGCTTACCACCTGTATATTACTGTAATCATTATTTGTTGTAATGAAAACAGTGTTACAGATCAAAATAAAAGCCGGTTGGCTTTGCCTATATATATATATATATATATATATATATATATATATATATATATATATATATATATATATATATCCTCTCCTGAGCTCTAAAGCATTTAAAAACCTGACATACACGCTTGGTTCAAACCAAGTAGTATAGGAAAAATAACACACATGTTAGTCTGGTAAACAAGTGTGAGAAAACTCAAATAAGAAGGAAGTTGATTTGTTATATTATAAAACATTTTGAAATTAAATGTATCTCGTAAGACCATGCCATTCATAAATGGACATATTTTTACCTTGCGATAACTAAAATATTTTATAAAAGATCAAATAATATTGTAATAATGTCTAAGATACAAACACTTATGAATATAGACAAAATTGTTATATTTTGTAAATTCTAGCATTATAGGTACACAACTAAGTCCGAAATGCACTTATCGGAGTTCTGATTCCATATAACGATACGGGAAGAGACTACCTTCCGATTAGTACACCTTTAGACAATTGTATTGGAGGGTCGATACTACGCCCTTCTGCCAACATAACATCGGTGTATCATTTAATTGACAACACTGAATATTTCACCTTCGTAGTTCTGATTAGTAATTGTACTGAAGCACTCATAATCGGGATCAAATCCGAATCTAGACAGATCATGACACTACTTTGGTGTGACCCAGTGAGACCTGCTGCATCTACCCTGCTTTAGCCATCCCCGATTGATGAGATTTGAGATAATGATTTCCTTACTAAGGCACGTTTCACTTAAAATGTTCATTACCCTCCCATGGCAGTGTGCTGGTAATACTCATCCATACAATTCACTCTGGATTTGAATGAATCGAAGGCACTATTCTTACTACATCCATAGGAATCACCACAGAGTTAGTAATGAATAGTTCTTTCACTTCAAGAGCTCCATCTTCCATTTCAGCTCTTCAAAATGATCTTCCACTTTTGGACGCTTAAACTGGTTCGAAGTGGTTCTGAATAATAAACTCGACCCCACATTTTTAGAAAATGGACCATGATACTTTTCGGTAAACTCAATCCCAATTCTTTCATAGTTAAACAAACAATTGATAGGATTAGAGATAACCTCTTAACCGTTAAATGAACAGTTTTCCTTATCATTTGTCCTAAGAGAACAAAACGAAATTTATATGCATAGCACAAAATCATTGGGGATGACTGTGCCATATGAATTACCTATTTCTCCTAGATATTTCTTAAGTATGGTCTAGTCAAGATCTGAGAGTCTGTTATTTAACTATCAAACAAACCCAAACCAATCATATATATAATTTCATTGGATTCACTGAATTCTCATTTAATTAATCTATTATCAATTAATTTTTTTATCTTTTATTTCTAAAACATTCACATATTTAACCCTACGATATATATATATATATATATATATATATATATATATATATCAAAGTTCATTTTAGAAACGTTCTGTTTTCTAAATCACCTTTACTGGGTTACTAGAACCTAAACTATTTTATTCAACTTCCAATATTTTGACATCATTAAACAAAATTATTTATCGAAATAATTTCTAGTTCCACATAAACTCTCAATCTCAAACTAATAATATTAATTGGACAACAATGAAGACATTTAAGTTAGGTATTTATTTATCCCTCAGACTTTGACTCGACAACACTCTTACCTTTCAGAATAGATTAAAGTTTATTACCTCAATTTATTTATTAATGTTCTTTACAAATTTATATTTAGTTCATTTGAAATAGATTCTATAAACTACTACTCTTATGTCTCAAATCTCTTTCCAAATATATACTCCTTTTATACAAAAACCAAATTCATTCATAAATTCGTTTACAAGTATCCAATTATATTTATAACTCAGTTATACACATCTAAAACCAATAATAAATTCTTTTATAAATGTTCAAATCGTTTTAGGAACTTTTCTTATTATAAACAAACTATTTCAATAAGTAATACCTCTTAATAAATATTTATTAACTTTAAATTCCTTTCAGAAATTATGATACAAATTTGAAGAATACTATATTGAAAGATTATGAATTAATTAATAGTTTCCCAAGCATTAATTAATTAACTACTAAATTAACTTTGAACACTAATTAAAATCCATTCGCTTATTCATTTTGAAAGGAAGCTTAGCAATTCACAATGGTATGTAATTTAGCTACCATTATTCTACAATGACATCCAAGTATGGTAATAATATCATATACGAAAATAATCCACAATCAATTTCAACAGATAATAAGTCTACAATAACTATTATATACATATGTCAACGATAATATAATAGTAGGATGTTTGTTTGTCCTGCTAAATAGATGTCCAAATAATCAAGCTAATTTAAATAGAAGAACGAGGTTTTATTCTACATTTAAGATGTCATAAATTATTTATCCAACTATAGTATAATGAAGACTTATTCTACTAAATAGATGCCTATACAACAACAATTTGGTTATAGCGGATATAGATTAATTATGCTAACAGATGTTCAAGTATATATTCAATCAAGATATAACAGAGCAGGTTTTTACTCTGCTAGCAAATGTCATTGATAACCTATCCACTTCGATTAAATTACCTAATGGCAACGACACAAGAATCCCTTATTTTTTAAATATTCTTTTAAAATATAGTTGCTTTAACACAATTTAGTCCTTGGAAAATAAGGTAATTTATAACCTAACTCCTTTTAAAAAGTATTAATTATAAATTAAACCCATAGTTAAATCATAATTAACCTTAATTACTTCTTATCTTAAGTTAATTACAAATTAAGAAATAATTAAACCTTAAATAAATAAAACCACAATTAATTTATAATTAAAAATAATTAAACACTTACTTAATAATTAAGGAATAATTAACTTTAGTGTTCTAGCACTTCAAACCAGTATCCAATTGTTAGGCAAGCTGTCTAAACCCTACACTCAAATCTTTATTACTTGTTGTAATATAAAGTGGGCGGTCCACTTTAAAGCCGGTCGGTCTTGCCAAAAAATTAATTAAAAATTAATCTATATTGTACTTGTAATCAAGTAAGAACTGTTCTTACTTAGTTAATTAATTAGAATTAGTTTTAAAGATAATTAATTAATAACTAAATATTTTGTTAAAGCCGAGCTTCGTATGCTGAAGGAAACGTAAATGGCAACAAGGAAATCACCATCTTTCTAATTTTCTTCACACAACCCCTTCCTCTTCAAAATCCTTTCTCATCTCCTTTCCGATTTCACAGATTTCATGTCTCCTCATTCCTTGATTTCGTTACGTGTGTTTCCTCCTTGGCATACCCTAATGTCTTTTCAGATCTAAGCTTAGCTATGATTCTGATCTCGGATTCGGTCTCCCCCTTTTCCTTCGCCTCATCTCTTTATCTCTTCTCTTCCTGAAATCGCTACTGTAAACCCTTCCTAATGCCTTGAAGCCTCTTCAGGCAACTACTTTCTAATGCAAGTTATTCAACTGGTGGTTTCAGCATCTGTAGGGAGGCGGTCACTAAAGTAAAGTCTACTCGGTAAGCAAATACTCCTTCTAGATGTTTAGATTCGCGTTTCGACGGTTAGTCTAGTATGGTTCAATTCGGTTTTTGGGTCTTCAATGTCTACTGTGTAGTTCGTCTTGTTGGAAGTTCATGTTTTACAGTAACGTGTTTTTGGATGAATCATGTTATGTTGAGGTGTTTGGTTTATTTCCATGGTTATCGGATCTTGGATCTAGCTCATGTAATTGAAGTATGCTAAGTCACTTTTATCTTACATGGATGTATTTTCACTAATTTGTTGGCTATGCACGTGATGCTTCAGCACAGATCATAGCCTTCTCCGGGTATGAGATGCATATCTGAGTATTACGACGGTGGCTTGCGTATTGCTAGGTCATCTCGTTCTTGTCCCTGGTCTTCAAAAAATATGTTTTGGTCAAGGCATGTAATCTGCAATTTTTGCTACTGTTCATTTGGTAGCGATGTTTGTGGAGCTCGAGAAATTCCTATTTGCTACTGCAGCAGTTTGTTGGAAGCTGTGCTTTTTTTGTGTGGCTCAAGAAGCAAGGTCTCTGCCCATGTAAATTGCCATTTTACTTGACTTGTTTACCTTAGGGTGTGGTTCAATTAATCTAGTATGTGAAGCTGTCTTTTCAGCTCTTGTTAATGTTATGATATTCATGTAATTTATTGTTTTCACAGTATGTAACTACTCCCTGTGTGGAGTTATATAGTAGTATAATACATTAGCTAGTTCATGTTCTGTAATCTAAGATAGATATCGTGGACGACACACGTTAAATGCCGTAGGAGGTGGTCGGTCCACCTTAAAAACCGATAGTTGATTGTCTACTAACAATCCCCTGATTTGATTGATTTTATTATTAGTTATAATAAAAGGTGTTTGCGGTTACCTTAAAAACCGGTCGGTTATACCAAAAAAAATAATTAATAACTAATCTTTACTTAATTAAAGTTAATAAAACCTTGTTCGATACTTAATTAGTTATTAATTAGCAAACTTAATTACAAAATAATTAATTAATAAAATCCTTAATTTTATTTATTAGTCATTATTATTAATTTTATAAAACATTCATCAACAATTTTTAAGTTTATAAACTTAATTTTGCAAAAATTGCAATTTTATCGTAAAACGACACCTACGATGACTATCACTATATAGACCATGACTTGAAAAAATGATTTTTGAATTTATTTTTCAAAAACTTTACTAGTGAATCTTACTATTTAAATAAAAATTTTGAACCAAAAAACAATTTTTGGATGAAAATGAAATGATTTTTAAAACCAAATTCACTTAGTTTAAAGCAAAAAATTCCATGTCGCTAATCCATACAAAGGCGCTATCTTTCTTAGCCTAACAATGCATACACATCACATAGCATCAAACTACAGATTCAAATCGTACACAACAATCATATTACTTCCATAACATAAACAAAGACCACAAATTTACAACCAAAACTCATCATTTAAACTTATTTCAATCAAACAATCATTATAATTAATTAAATAAAAATAATAATCAAGCATGATTATATACTAATATTAGCACGAAATAGAAATAGGGATTTTCAAATTAGATGTGAATATGACCATACTCTTTAAGACCATCATCGAGCTTGAAACAAGCTTAGATCTCCACTTTAGCAACCCAAACATGATATTTAACCAATAGAAGAGCCTAAATAGCTTGGTCTAGGCTCAATGGCTCGACATACAAAAGGTAAGGCTCGATAATGGCTTTCATGGCATGTTGTTGGTTGAGTTCATTAAGAAGAAACTTAGAAAGAAGAACGAGTGATTTTAAACTAACTTTAAAGAATTTGAACTAATTTTTTTAGGAAAATGAAATAAATCCATTAATAGGTTTATGAAGCTTAAGAAAGAAGGAGATGAGTTTGAAAAATAAAGAAAAATAAAATGAAAGAGAAGAGAGAAGTGAAGTTAGTTTTATGTAGAAAGTATTAGGAAATTACCTAAATACTCCTATCCTTTACCCTCCACCACCTCATGACATCTCACCACACCTTCCTCCTCTCTTGCCACATCACGAAATTCTCCCCTTCATTTACCAACATCGAATTGTCCCTATATGTACAAATGTGAACATATGTGCACGAATATGTACTCTTGTAGACTTAAAGTTTCTTTTCTTTTTCTTTTATTTCATTTTTATGTTATATGTCACATCAAAATGTAACTAAACTTAATTAAACTTAATTGTACCTTTAAAAATGATTAGTTATCGTTATGATTATATATATATATATATATATATATGTATATGTATGTATGTGTGTGTGTGTGTGCGTGTCTGTCTCTATGTGTGTGCATGTGCACATTTATTTTCGGGGATTTTAGTAACATTTCAAACAACTTTTATATGATAAAAATCAACATTTTTGAAAATCTTTTTGGTCACATTTTCTTTTTAATTTGAACTAAATACTTTTTAAAACAAATTTAAAAATGATTTTCTTATCATTTAATAGTAATTAAAAGAGGGTCAATTTAATTATAAAAACCGTATTTTTGAATATTTAAAATTAATCAAACATCCCCAAACCAAAACGATAAAATTTTGGTTTATTACATTCTTCCCTTCATAAAAGGTTTTCTTTCTAGAAATTTCACCTCAGGAATATCCAGGAATGCTTATAACTTTTTATGATATTCATAGATCATCAATACGCAAATCTGATTCGGTCACTGCTCGAATACGTATTAGGATGAAGCCAAATACTAGGAATCAGTACTGTGGGAGATCGGTACTGTGGGAGAAGAGGATGAAGGCATGATATTCCTTAGTGCAGGTTCTAATTAGGAATCCTTGTTTAAGAACCTATGCTATACTTGTTTAGCTATATGCTACATAGAAAACATTGGTAGTGTGATGACCGTGACTTTGAACCCCTAACCTCCTAAACAGAGATGTGCTAAAAAATATTATAACTTTCCTAAAGAGATGTTACAGACAACCTTCTTAAAGTGGAAAAAAAATTTGAAAATCAAAACAAATTTTAGATGAAAAAAAATTGATTTTTAGAACCAAATTCACTTAGTTTAAAAAAATATATTACACGTTGTTGTTGACACCAAAATTTGTATTGACTTAATAAAGAAAAGTGGAAGCTTCGAGACCAGAGGGACAGATAGCTTGAGGAAACAAAACCAGAATCAAGTAGAAGGAGCTGCGGGGGCAGCAAAATCAACATTAGAAGCAAGGGATAAAAACTATGCAACTGATACCAATACCAAGAGATATAAAGAATTGGTCAAGAAGATTAGCACCCAAACAGAAGCCTGGGAAGTATCAAAGCCGGTATCAATAACAAATGATTCAAGAAGAAGCTGATAGAGTTGGCACTGATAGCCAAGGGAACAAAAATAACAATGCCAAAGTGGCAAGAAAGAAGAGGATGAAGGCATGATATCGACACCAACATGCAATAAGCAACTAGCTTGGTGTCGACACTAAGAAAGGAACGTATATTAAACCGACACTGAAAGGTTAAAGCATGAGATCGATATCAAAAAAAATGAAAGCATTAGATGAGCAGATCAAAACTAAGGGCTCAAAGGTAGAGACATGAATTTGATATTTAATGAGGGAACGATAAGGATGAAGCCAAATACTAGGAATCAGTACTGTGGGAGGCGATACCAAGCACAAAGCAAGGAAAGAAATTAGATCGATACCAAGTGCTTAAGGCGAAGGCATGAGACCAAAGACGAACTCATAAAAGAGAAGAGAAGTTGGAAAGGAATACAAGAGAGAAACAAGAAGCCATCAATATCGATAACTCGATACCGATACCAATGCACGAGGGCGATGCTCACTAGAACCAACAACAAAGGTGGAACCAATCGCTAAAAGCCAGAATCGTTGAGGGTAGAGCCCGATACAAGGAGAATAAAATAATAAAGCTGGCACAGAAGCTCCCATAATTCAACATCGGAACCTAAAATCTCCTGAAGCGGGGTGACACCTAGAGATCACTTCCGAAGCTAGAGATCGCAAAGACAAGACGGTACCGAAACCATGACACTGATACAAAAAGCTGCTATCGCAAATCAAAGAGTAGAGGCGGAACCGAAGCCCTCTACTTGATCGGTGTAGAAAGGGGTCTGAAACCTCTATAAATAAGACCCTAGGGGTCTCATTTTGGGAGGACCTGATTCTCATTCTCAAATTTTATACTCTATTTTGAGAGCCTAAACCCTAATTTGTAAATCAAATTGGGGAATTCCCTTGTAACCTCCAGAATAAAATCCTTAAAGCCTTCAAAGCGGACGTAGGTTCAATCTGAACCGAACCACTATAAATCGTTGTGTTCTCTACTATTTCTCACATTATATTGTATACTATTATGCTTTTATAAGTCAACACTCCTTGATCCAACACTCTGTGTAACTATCCTACTATCCTTAATGCATATTCTAGCTCCAATTAGTAACGATTATTGAAACCCTATCCTAAGGTAACCGTTGATCCTTAAGTTTCATAAGCATACTCACCTCTTGAAGGAAGAGTAACTAATCTTTGGACTTAGAACCTTGATATCTAGGAATGGTGAATTCAGTCAATCTTAAAAAGACTAGATTACCCTAAATATATAAGCATAACCCTACATTTTGTTGTTGATGAAAAATAACGTTAACATTTTGGCGCTAGAAGGAGGGCCTGAACCTCCGATCCTTGAACTTCCAAACCTTCGATCCTTCGATTCTTCGGATATCTTTCCACACTCCTAGTTACTCCAACTTATTTGTTAAGCATTGAAGTGCTAGACCATTGATGAAAGGTTTCAGCAAGGGTTTTCTAAGTCTTGAATTGCCACCTCAGAACTCATGAACTGGAAAGCTATCGAAGAACAGATAAGATGATACCAAGAAGGCTAATCAACACTAATAATGAAGAATCTCCCATGACCATTCCAAAAAAAAAAAACATACCCCCATCATGCCATGTAAGCATTGCCGAGTTAGGCGGATCCTCCAATCCAGCATAACCCTCGAACTTGGATTCTCTAAGGGAAAATACCATCAAGGTCAAAGACTTACTTGGAGATAAAAGAAAGAGAACCTTGGGTGAGCAGGCTAACAGTAACGCAAGAATGTCCCCTTTTACCGATGAGTTCATGAACATAGAGATATTGCCATATGTGAAGATTCATGTCTCGAAATACTACAAAACCACCGATCCAAACTACCACCTCATGACTTTTGATAGCCATATGGATCTTTATAATGCTTTAAGAGTTGTTCGGTGTCGAATGTTTCCGATAACTCCACAAGGAACGTTGCTAAATGGTACCGCCAATGTCGAGGGAAGGCCATCTACTCTTGGGAACAACTTTCTTTTGAATTCTATGCATAATTCTGCCTCTACAAGGATCCAATTGTGGACTATGCCGCCATTGCGAGTATAAAACAAAGGCAAGAGGATTCTTTGGGAGATTACTTGGAAAGGTTGAATATTGAAGGTCTGAAAGCAAAAGATGTAAGAGACCATGATAAATCATCGCCGTTCATTCAGGACTAGTTGAGAATACTCCATTTCAGAAGGAGCTATACATCCATGGATGGAAAGACTTACAAGATGTCCACTTCTGAGCAGATAAATTCGTTCGCATGGATGAAGTGTATTATGAAAAGAAGAAACTTGATCTCCATAGAGAAGAAAGGAAATCCAACTCTAATCGAAGATCTCAAGGAGGGAAACTCAGGTTTGGTAAAGATCAAAAAAGCCCGAAGTGGGAAGATTCTAATACCAATTCTGTAACCTCGAATAAACCTATATCATGCATAGGAGAGAAAGAAAGAACTAACTTCCTCGCTTCTCTCAAAGCCAAAAATTGTCCAGAACCGTCCAATGGTGGAAAGTATTGCAAATATCATAAGACAAAAGTGCATAGCACCAACGATTGCAAGGTGCTCGAAAGCATAATACATGAGCTTAATCAGAAACAATACCTGAAAGAGTTTATGTAACACCCCACCTCTGTTAAGGTCACTCGCAAAGGGAATGCCTTAACTTTGGTGGAGCGTTATAGGTAAAAGAAACAGATAATTTACAAGACATATATATAAGCAGCGGAAAACAACATTTATTTCATACGTGGTTCTATACCAAAAACATTACAACAATTTGTCTCAAAATAACCTCCAAAACATTACATCATAATGCCTGTCTTGATTAAAACATAAAGAAACATAGAACTAAAACAAAACAACATAAATCCCCATAGAATGTATCCAAAAGCCATAGCCAAGGAAAGAGAGTCCAAACCATACATCTACTTCTTGAAGCTTGCAAAGAGTCTGACTAAGCTGGAGTATTCCCTCCCTATGGACCTGGGGGGCGGGGGGAAACGGAAGAAAAGAAGATGAAAGAAAAATGGGTTAGACATAAGTCTGAGTAAGTCTAGTGACTTTTCAGTGTGTAAATAAGGAAAAGGTCATGATAGGAATAAACTGAAAAACAGGACAGTACCAGAATAACAATCTAACATAAAACTATACAAGTCAGGACAAACCGAATATACATTGCACCCATGTCTATTTCTCTGCACCTATTTATACTTGTCCCAACTGGCACCCCATATACATGGTTAAATGATTCCTTTTTATCGATCGACTCCTACTCACATACATTTATCACGTGTGTCATTCGACCCCCGCTTGATTGTAGATACATGTGCTGGTCCCACCACGGGGTGTATCAAGTCCTATGGTGGCAACCCGACACGATTTAAGATGCACAGTGTATGACTACTGATGCCCAGTGCCTGCTTTTTCCACTCCGGAGTACGTGCACGCCCGTACTCCGTCAGAACCTACACTGACGCACCAACCGCCGACGTTTTGACCGCTTACAATTCAGCCCAGTAATCGTGCCCCACCCTGCCTAGTTCAGGGTTTCATGATACATCTATGTGGGTTACTGCTGAAATGGGTCCCCGTTACTAGGGTTTTCTAGCCAACAAGTTAAATTGGTTAAGTGTCCAATTTTACCTAACCCCACCCATCAGTTTAGTTAACATGTTGAATTGGTTAAGTGTTTCCTTAATTGACTTAACCCTACCAATTCTTGACTTAGCTTTATTAAAGCACCAACCACTCACATTAGATAGGTATTGTTGTGGTCACTGGATGCGCTGGTCGGTTCCGGGCAGTTTTACACCACAACTCAGTCTAACCTCGGGTCCTTTTTGGGCTCAATGCACTAACTACCCACATTAGACATGTATTGTTGTGGTCACTGGATGTGCCGGTCGGTTCCGGGCAGTTTTACACCACAACTCAGTCTAACCTCGTGTTAGGCATATTCGTCTTTTCTAAATTTACATATTTATCCTTTTATGCTTATATGTAAATTTGTCAACAATTTATTGTCATGGTCCACTTTCCCTCTAATTCAAGTTCATGGTTTTTGGCATTAAAACTATACCATTTTTATGCCACTCATTAATTACATGACTATGATCCAAATATGTTAGTTATGTGTAACTTCCAAGTTTTTCCCAACGTTACCCCCGTTGTACATTCGCGTTAATCACATAAAGTCATTGGGCCCGCAAATTAGCCCAATTTATAAACAAGAGGTAAAAGAAGGGAACATTTAATCAAACATATGTCACGTAAATTTAAATTAACATGTCTCATGAAACTTGCAATTAGATTGGATAGAACTAGCATAAGCCTAAGCATGTGAACATGTAGATCTAGGCATAGGTGAACACAACTTGGTTTAAAACTAGCATAATTTAGGAGAATCATGACATGTACATTCCAGAGCATGTATAAGTTTAACTTTAACATGTAGATGTGAACAAGATCTAACAATAATGATCATATGAACTTGCATGAATCCACTTTACAAACTTGCATATAAATATAGATCTTATTTTTGGATCTAACACAGAATATGAAACTTGCATATGAACATATATATATATATACACACACACACACAGATATATATATATAGATCTTGACTTGGGTCTAACATAAAACATGTATCTTGCATATGACACATCATGAAAGGATT
This sequence comes from Allium sativum, assembly GCA_030737875.1. Lineage (NCBI taxonomy): Eukaryota > Viridiplantae > Streptophyta > Magnoliopsida > Asparagales > Amaryllidaceae > Allium > Allium sativum. Next base: position 556,823,281 of record CM060919.1, on the reverse strand, counting down.
GTCAAACTTATATGTGGTATGATGGTTTCGTTCCCCAAATCATAATAAGTTTATCACCAATTTCCACATGATACAATAAGTTCAAATAAACCACAATCAATCCAAGACATACATGACCAAATTATCGCAAGAATTAGACATGAATTCGTATCATCAATCACATACAACTTGGTTCAAATTCTATTTTCCAATTCATTACAAATCACGTCTTTTATTTATTCACATCTGAAAGGTAACTATACTTACAAACAAAAAGGAATTCTTGAGTTCTGGGATCTGTATTCTGAAATTGAATTGCTCACCTTTGATGTAGATCGTTGAATTCTCTTAGTTGAATTAGATTAGATTTAATTTGATTTTGGTTTTAGTGGTGGCTAGGTTTAGATGAGAGTGGATAATAGAATTAGGTTTTAGGTTTAGTGTCTTTATATAGTTGTAGAGAGTGTTTTAGGACCATTAGATTAACCCTGAACCATGAGAACCAATCAGATGCCACATCAGCCTTAGAGCGAATCGGCCCACGGGTTGACAGTCAAACACCAGAATCAACCCCTAGTCGACCCAGCAGGGCTCGGGTCGACCTCAAAAATGGGCCTGTTCGGTTATTCCCCCTCTCGATCCGCTGTTTTGAACTTTTTTTGCATATTTATTTATTTAATTTTTCTATATATCTATATTTTTTTTCTCATATGCATACAAACTTCAAGGCTTAATAACTTCTTCATAAGGTATCCGTTTTATGCAAACCAAATGTCTATCTTGACCAAAATTTTTAGACGAACGTAATAGCGCAACCCATTTCACTTAATTCTTCTTCTAAAAATTAAGTGTTCTTGAATTTGTTAATTTTAATATTCTCAGAAAATTCGTGGTGTTACATTCTCCCCTCCTTAAAGGATTTCGTCCCCGAAATCTTCAAGTTAAGAAGAATGCATCCTAACATCCATCTACTCATCCATCATCCATAAGCATCCATTGTCCTTAAAAGACTTCTAATGTCATACGAACATATGCAAAAGTGTGTGTATATATCCTAATACTAATGCAAAAGATCAGGCGGTCCACTGATTCAGTTGACCTCCTTAATGCGAATTACGTTAGTGTCATGAGTCCATTGTGTATGTAGTCATCCCTAATCATTGCTTTCTACATGAGTGCATAATCATTCATACAAATGCAACATCCACATGATAACACATCAAGTTTCAATCATATACAAGTACATATATGCTTATGCAACATGAAAGTGACTGAGCCGATCTAACACCTAATGTGTGTGTATATGCATCCATGAGCAACCACTAGAAGTCACTTGCAACCACTTGCAACCATCAATCATAACATGTTTCAAATACATGTTTACATCCATTAGTTTTTACCTAAGGATCGAAAACAACACCGAGGAAAATATTAAAAAGATAGATACGAGCATGAAAAAACTTAAGGAAAAAGAGATCAAAGATGTACCCTCAAAAAGAAAAGGTTAGTCTGTGCGTATCTTGGCCTCAGTCTCCCAAGTCGCGTCTTCCTCAGCGTCACTCCATTGAACTTTAACAAGTTTGACTTCGCTGTTGTGTAGCCTTTTGACTTCTGTACCCAAGATACGAGTTGGAGCTCTTCTCACAGTCGCTTCTCGTTCTACTTCTACTTCCTCTAATATGCTTGGTTCCACCACTTCCGCAGAATCATGTAAGAACTTCCGTAGGTGAGAAACATGAAAGATATTATGAACTCCAGCCAATCTTTCGGGAAGCTCTACTCTATAAGCCATCTTCCTAACCTTCTCGATGATAGGGAATGGCCCTACAAATCATGGTGCTAACTTTCCTGCGGATCCAAAGTGAACGACGTTCCTCAAAGGAGACACTTTAAGGAACACCTTGTCTCCAACTTCAAACTCAAGGTCGGTTCTTCTTTTGTCTGTGTAGGACTTCTGTCTATCTTGGGCAGTCTTCATTCTTCTTCGTATCAGGTCCACTTTCTCTGAAGTTTCTCTGATCATGTCTGGTCGAAGTATGAGCTTATCTGTAGATCCCCACCAACAAGTTGGTGATCGACATGGTCTTCCATATAAAGCTTCGAAAGGTGCCATTCCTATGGTGGCTTGGTAGCTATTTTTGTAAGCGAATTCCACCAAAGGAAGATGATCCTCCCATGTATCTCCAAAGTCAAGAATGCATAGTCTCAAGAGGACTTCTAATACTCTGTTCACTCTTTCTGTCTGACCATTGGTTTGGGGGTGATAGGCTGTGCTTAAGCATAACTGTGTGCTTACAGCTTCTTGCAAACTCCTCCAAAACTCGCTCGTAAAGATAGGATCTCGGTCATTCACTATGCTGGAGGGTATCCCATGAAGTCGAACTATCTCTTTAAGATATACAGCTGCTAGGGATGAGGCAGTCCTTCTACTCTTAACGGGTATGAAGTGAGCGCTTTTCGTGAGCCTGTCCACTATTACCCAAATACTGGTATTGCCTCTTCTTGACCTAGGAAGCCCATCAATAAAGTCCATCGAGATGCTATCCCACTTCCACTATGGGACCTCTAGAGGATGAAGCAAACCACCGGGCTTCTTCTGCTCCGCCATGACTTGTTGGCATATCATGCACTTAGAAACGAATTCAGTTACATCCCTCTTCATGCCATTCCAAAAGAAAATCCTTTTGATGTCTTTGTACATTTTGTCTCCACCGGGGTGTATGGTCAACTTGGAATGGTGTGCTTCTTCAAGAACTTTCTTCACCAAATCCCTTGCTTGTGGGACGCATAGTTTTCCATCCCGCCTCAACCAACCCTTATCATCGATGGATTATCTATTGAGGTGACTATAAGTCTCACCCCTACTCAGCTTATCTATCACATCAACTAGCTAAGGGTCTTCACGTTGTACAGTCCCTATTGAGTCCAAAAGAGTAGGCCACACCTCTAGCGATACTAACAAACCAGTCACATGATCGACAGAGGGTCTAAAATCAAAGTTGGCTATGTACTCCAAGCTTTGCCTTTCTACAAAGAGAGGGCTTAGGGTCAGCTTCTTTCTACTCAAAGCGTCTGCTACTACATTGCCCTTGCCAGGAGTATAGGAAATCTCAAAATCATATGAGGCAAAAAACTCCATCCATCTTTGCTACCTCAAGTTGAGATCTTTACACGAGAAAAGATACTTCAATGATTTATGGTCAGTAAACAATTCAAACTTCTCACCTAGGAGATAATGGCACCAAGACTTAAGCGCAAAGACGATGGCAGCCAACTCTAGATCGTGGGTTGGGTAGTTTTTCTCATGTGCTTTCAGCTATCGGCCTCCATCAGCTACTACCTTCCCTTCTTGCATTAGGACAATGCCTAGTCCCATACTGCACGCATCTGTATATACGGTAAACATCTTGCTTCCATCAGGCAATGTCAGAATTGGGGCTGTTGTTAGAGCCCCTTTCAAGCGTTGGAAAGCAATATCGCAATCCAAATCCCAAGTGAAAGTTAAGTTCTTCTTTGTCAACCTTGTAAGTGGAGCTGAGATTTTCGCAAAATCTTTGATGAACTTTTGATAAAAGCCTGCTAGCCTGAGAAAGCTTCGGACTTCGGTTGCATTCCGTGGGACCTTCCAATCTTGCACCGCAACTACTTTTGCGGGGTCCACAGCTAATCCCTCTTTGGACACCACATGTCCAAGAAACCTTACTTCTTATCTCCAGAAGTGGCATTTGGAGAATTTGGCTTTTAACTGATGTGCACGAAGAGTATCCACGACTTCCTTTAGATGCTGAGCATGCTCTTCCTCACTCTTCGAGAAAATCAAAATGTCGTCCACGAAGACCACTACAAACTTATTGAGGAACTCCCTAAACACCCTGCTCATCAAATCGACGAAATAAGAGGGTGCGTTTGTCAAGCCGAAAGGCATGACAAGCCACTCGAAGAATCCATCCGGAGTTCTGAACGTGGTTTTATCAATGCTGTCTTCAACCACTCCTAGCTGATGAAACCCAGTAGCCAAATCTAGTTGGGAGAAAACTGATGCACCTACAAGCTGATCGAACAAGTCATCTATTCTTAGGAGTGGGTGCCTATTTTCCTTAGTCAGCTTGTTTAGCTCCCTATAATCAACGCATAGATGAAGCAAATCGTCCGCTTTAGTTGCGAACACTACTGGAGCACCCCATTCAGAAATACTCTGCCTTATAAACCCCTTTTCTAGAAGCTCTTTAACTTGCTTGCTGAGCTCTTTCCGCTCCCTTGGAGCCTTGTGCCTAACGGGTAAGGCGACGGGTTTTGCATTATCAACGAGGTATATGCGGAAGTCTATCTCCCACTTCGGTGGTAAGCCCTTTACCTCTTCAAACACATCCGAGTATTCACGGACTACTCTAACATACTGCAAGTCCTCAATAGACGCATCGAGAGATTCTAAATAGCTAAGCATAACAGAGTTCATGGGATTACAAGAAATTTCGAGAGTGTTACCAAGGCGAGTCATGAGTCTAACCACTCCCTTTTCACAATCGAGGACGACACCATTACTGGATAGCCAGTCCATGCCTAGAATCAACCCATAGCCCGTGAAGCCCAAAACATAGGCATTACATCTAAACCCAACGCTTAGTATAGAAATTTTCAAATCCAAACAAACCATTGACAAATAAGCTGAGCCCCCAATTGGATTTGAAACAACCAAGGGATCCTCTACTATACTGGGGTCTAGGTGCAGAGATTCAACTAAAGCAGTAGATATAAATGAGTGCGATGCGCCAGAATCAAAGAGTGTACGAATAGGATGGTAAAAAAGATAGACTAAACTTTCGATAGAAATATTTCTACCTCGTTCTTGCGGAGGTGCTGTGAGAGCGTGAACTTGTCCTCTAGAAGAAGTTCCAGCTCTCTCCCCTTGCCCGTACTTTCTTGGGCAGTCCTTAGCCATGTGTCCTTTCTCGCCGCAGTGGAAACAACCACCCATCTTCCTAATCTTCTTCCTGTAGTCTTTGACCAAATGTCCAGAAATGCCACAAAAATTACACTTTCTTTTGTCATGGGGTTTGTTGTTCTTCCCGCCCTTCTTGGAGTTTGTCTTCTTGCCCTGTGATCTTTCCCCTTTCTTATCTTGAGATGCTTCCACCTTGGTCTCCTTCTTGCCAGCCTTATCTTCTTCTTGCAACAGTGCCATGTCCACTAACCTCTCGTAGGTCACACCCATAGGTATATGGGACATAACTACGCTGTGTAGTCATTCATTCAGTCCTTTAATAAAACAGAGAGCCTTCTTATGAGGAGTGTTTACTAACTCCAATCCAAACCTAGCCAGCTGGTTGAATTGGTTGACGTATTCCTTGACTGTCATACTTCCCTGTTTGAGAGCTAAGAATTTCTCCATCTGAAGGCTTCTTTCAGCTTGTGAGAGGAATTTCATTTCAAATCTCATTCTAAAATCCATCCATGTTTCAACTGGTCTTTCAGCGTTAGTGACTTCCCACCAATAGGGAGCTTCGGTTTTGAGCAACCATACTGCTAACTGTAACTTCTGCCTATCATCCACTTCGAAGATATCGAACAAATCCTCAGTTTCTTTGAGCCAGTTTCTTGTTTCCACAAAAGATTCATTTCCATTGAAGTTCTTTCCACCCATGGCTCGAAAGTCCTTACATATCTTTGAGAAAGCATTTGCACGCGGAGGAGGAGGAACCGCTGCAGCTGGGGGAGGAGGAATGTCTATTGGGCCTGCGTCGTTGGCCCTAGCCTCTAGGTACCTCCTGAACCAGCCAGGTATCGGTACACCCTCTGGAAGTTTAAGATTCCCAGACATGCTAAAACGAAAAAGGAAAGATTCAAAATAAAGGATAGAAAGATAGTGCACATGGCTTTGGGGGATTATGCCTTTTAAAGTAAAATAACACTTTTTCTTGAAAAATGCTTCTTTATACTTCTTTTTTGAAAATAGTTTTCAAAATTTTTATCTGATCTGGTAAACCTTTGCTCTGATACCAAGTGTAACACCCCACCTCCGTTAAGGTCACTCGCAAAGGGAATGCCTTAACTTTGGTGGAGCGTTATAGGTAAAAGACACATATAATTTACAAGACAGATATATATAAGTAGCGGAAATCAACATTTATTTCATACGTGGTTCAATACCAAAAACATTACAACATTTTGTCGCAAAATAACCTCCAAAACATTACATCATAATGTCTGTCTTGATTAAAACATAAAGAAACATAGAACTAAAACAAAACAGCATAAATCCCCGTAGAATGTGTCCAAAACCCATAGCCAAGGAAAGAGAGTCCAAACCATACATCTACTTTCTTGAAGCTTGCAAATAGTCTGACTAAGCTGGAGTATTCCCTCCCTGTGGACCTGGGGGAGGGGGGGGGGGGACGGAAGAAAAGAAGACGAAAGAAAAATGGGTCAGACGTAAGTCTGAGTAAGTCTAGTGACTTTTCTGTGTGTGAATAAGGAAAAGGTCATGATAGGAATAAACTGAAAAACAGGATAGTACCAAAATAACAATCTAACATAAAACCATACAAGTCAGGATAAACCGAATATACATCGCACCCATGTCTATTTCTCTGCACCTATTTGTACTTGTCCCAACTGGCACCCCATATACATGGTTAAATGATCCCTTTTATCGATCGACTCCTACTCGCATATGTTTATCACGTGTGTCATTCGGCTCCCGCTTGATTGTAAATACCTGTGCTGGTCCCACCACGGGGTGTATCAAGTCCAATGGTGGCAACCCGACACGATTCAAGATGCACAGTGTGTGACTACTAATGCCCAGTGCCTGCTTTTCCCACTCCAGAGTACGTGCACACCCGTACTCCGTCGGAACCTACACTGATGCACCAATCGCCGACGTTTTGACCGCTTTCAATTCAGCCCAGTAATCGTGCCCCACCCTGCCTAATTCAGGGTTCCATGATACATCTATGTGGGTTACTGCTGAAATGGGTCCCCGTTTCTAGGGTTTTCTAGCCAACATGTTAAATTGGTTAAGTGTCCAAATTTATCCAACCCCACCCATCAGTTTAGTTAACATGTTGAATTGGTTAAGTGTTTCCTTAATTGACTTAACCCTACCAATTCTTGACTTAGCTTTATTAAAGCACCAACCACTGACATTAGACAGGTATTGTTGTGGTCACTGGATGTGCCGGTCGGTTCCGGGCAGTTTTACACCACAACTCAGTCTAACCTCGGGTTCTTTTTGGGCTCAATGCACTAACCACCCACATTAGACAGGTATTGTTGTGGTCACTGGATGTGCCGGTCGGTTCCGGGCAGTTTTACACCACAACTCAGTCTAACCTCGTGTTAGGCATATTCATCTTTTCTAAATTTACATATTTATCCTTTTATGCTTATATGTAAATTTGTCAACAATTTTTTGTCATGGCCCACTTCCCCTCTAATTCAAGTTCATGGTTTTTGGCATAAAAACTCTACCATTTTTATGCCACTCGTTAATTACATGACTATGAGCCAAATATGTCAGTTATGTGTAATTTCCAAGTTTTTCCCAACGTTACCCCCGTTGTACGTTCGCGTTAATCACATAAAGTCATTGGGCCCGCAAATTAGCCCAATTTATAAACAAGAGGTAAAAGAAGGGAACATTTAATCAAACATATGTCACGTAAATTTAAATTAACATGTCTCACGAAACTTGCAATTAGATTGGATAGAACTAGCATAAGCCTAAGCATGTGAACATGTAGATCTAGGCATAGGTGAACACAATTTGGTTTATAAACTAGCATAATTTAGGAGAATCATGACATGTACATTCCAGAGCATGTATAAGTTTAACTTTAACATGTAGATGTGAACAAGATCTAACAATAATGATCATATGAACTTGCATGAATCCACTTTACAAACTTGCATATAAATATAGATCTTATTTTTGGATCTAACACAGAACATGAAACTTGCATATGAACATATATATATATATATATATATATATATATATATATAGATCTTGACTTGGGTCTAACATAAAACTTGTATCTTGCATATGACACATCATGAAAGGATTGTCAAACTTATATGTGGTATGATGGTTTCGTTCCCCAAATCATAATAAGTTTATCACCAATTTCCACATGATACAATAAGTTCAAATAAACCACAATCATTCCAAGACATACATGACCAAATTATCGCAAGAATTAGACATGAATTCGCATCATCAATCACATGCAACTTGGTTCAAATTCCATTTTCCAATTCATTACAAATCACGTCTTTAATTTATTCACATCTGAAAGGTAACTATACTTACAAACAAAAAGGAATTCTTGAGTTCTGGGATCTGTATTCTGAAATTGAATTGCTCGCCTTTGATGTAGATCGTTGAATTTTCTTAGTTGAATTAGATTAGATTTAATTTGATTTTGGTTTTAGTGGCGGCTAGGTGTAGATGAGAGTGAATAATAGAATTAGGTTTTAGGTTTAGGGTCTTTATATAGTTGTAGAGAGTGTTTTAGGACCATTAGATTAACCCTGAACCATGAGAACTAATCAGATGCCACATCTGCCTTAGAGCGAATCGGCCCACGGGTTGACAGTCAAACACCCTGAATCAACCCCTAGTCGACCCAGTAGGGCTCAGGTCGACTTCAAAAATGGGCCGGTTCGGTTATTCCCCCTCCCGATCCGCTGTTTTGAACTTTTTTCGCATATTTATTTATTTAATTTTTATATATATCTATATATATATTTTTCTCATATGCATACAAACTTCAAGGCTTAATAACTTCTTCATAAGGTATCCGTTTTATGCAAACCAAATGTCTATCTTGACCAAAATTTTGAGTCGAACGTAATAGCGCAACCCATTTCACTTAATTCTTCTTCTAAAAATTAAGTGTTCTTGAATTTGTTAATTTTAATATTCTCAGAAAATTCGGGGTGTTACATTCTCCCCTCCTTAAAGGATTTCGTCCCCGAAATCTTCAAGTTAAGAAGAATGCATCCTAACATCCAATCATCCATCTATTCATCCATCATCCATAAGCATCCATTGTCCTTAAAAGACTTCTAATGCCATACGAACATATGCAAAAGTGTTTGTATATGTCCCAATACTAATGCAAAAGATCAGGCGGTCCACTGATTCAGTTGACCTCCTTAATGCGAATTATGTTAGTGTCGTTAGTCCATTATGTATGTAGTCATCCCTAATCCTTGCTTTCTACATGAGTGCTCAATCATTCATACAAATGCAACATCCACATGATAACACATCAAGTTTCAATCATATACAAGTACATATATGCATATGCAACATGAAAGTGACTGAGCCGATCTAACACCTAATGTGTGTGTATATGCATCCACGAGCAATCACTTGCAACCATCAATCATAACATGTTTCAAATACATGTTTACATCCATTGGTTTCTACCTAAGGATCGAGAACAACACTGAGGAAAATACTAAAAAGATAGATACGAGCATGAACAAACTTAAGGAAAAAGAGATCAAAGATGTACCCTTAAAAAGAAAAGGGTAGGCTGCGCGTATCTTAGCCTCAGTCTCCCAAGTCGCGTCTTCCTCAGCGTCACTCCATTGAACTTTAACAAGTTTGACTTCGCGGTTGCGTAGTCTTTTGACTTCTGTACCCAAGATACGAATTAGAGCTCTTCTCATAGTCGCTTCTCGTTCTACTTCTACTCCCTCTAGTATGCTTGGTTCCACCACTTCCGCAGACTCATGTAAGCACTTCCGTAGGTGAGAAACATGAAATATATTATGAACTCTACCCAATCTTTCGGGAAGTTCTACTCTATAAACCATCATCCCAACCTTCTTGACGATAGGGAACGACCCTACAAATCTTGGTGCTAACTTTCCTGCGGATCCAAAGCGAATGACGTTCCTCAAAGGAGATACTTTAAGGAACACCTTGTCCCCAACTTAAAACTCAAGGCCGGTTCTTCTTTTGTCTACGTAGGACTTCTGTCTATCTTGGGCAGTCTTCATTCTTTTTCGTATCAAGTCCACTTTCTTTGAAGTTTCTCTGATCATGTCTGGTCGAATTATGAGCTTGTCTATAGATTCTCACCAAAAAGTTGGTGATCGGCATGGTCTTCCATATAAAGCTTCGAAAGGTGCCATTCCTATGGTGGCTTGGTAGCTATTGTTGTAAGCGAATTCCACCAAAGGAAGATGATCCTCCCATGTACCTCCAAAGTCAAGAATACATAGTCTCAAGAGGTCATCTAATACTCTGTTCACTCTTTCCGTCTGACCATCGGTTTGGGGGTGATAGGCTGTGCTTAAGCATAATTGTGTGCCTACAGCTTCTTGCAAACTCCACCAAAACTCGCTCGTAAAGATAGGATCTCGGTCACTCACTATGCTGGAGGGTATCCCATGGAGTCGCACTATCTATTTAAGATATACAGATGCTAGGGATGAGGCAGTCCTTCTACTCTTAACGGGTATGAAGTCAGCGCTTTTCGTGAGCCTGTCCACTATTACCCAAATACTGGTATTGCCTCTTCTTGACCTAGGCAGCCCATCAATAAAGTCCATCGAGATGCTATCCCACTTCCACTGTGGGACCTCTAGAGGATGAAGCAAACCATCGGGCTTCTTCTGCTCCGCCTTGACTTGTTGGCATATCATGCACTTAGAAACGAATTCAGCTACATCCCTCTTCATGCCATTCCAAAAGAAAACCCTTTTGATGTCTTTGTACATTTTGTCTCCACCAGGGTATATGGTCAACTTGGAATGGTGTGCTTCTTCAAGAACTTTCTTCACCAAATCCCTTGCTTGTGGGACGCATAGTCTTCCATCCCGCCTCAACCAACCCTTATCATCGATGGAGTATCTATTGAGGTGACTAGAAGTCTCACCCCTACTCTGCTTATCTATCACATCAACTAGCTGAAGGTCTTCATGTTTTGCAGTCCCTATTGTGTCCAAAAGAGTAGGCCACACCTATAGCGATACTAACAAACCAGTCACATGATCGACAGAGGGTCTAAAATCAAAGTTGGCTATGTACTCCAAGCTTTGCCTTTCTACAAAGAGAGGGCTTAAGGTCAGCTTCTTTCTACTCAAAGCATCTGCTACTACATTGCCCTTGCCAGGAGTATAGGAAATCTCAAAATCATATGAGGCAAGAAACTCCATCCATCTTTGCTACCTCAAGTTGAGATCTTTCTGCGAGAAAAGATACTTCAATGATTTATGGTCAGTAAACAATTCAAACTTCTCACCTAGGAGATAATGGCGCCAAGACTTAAGCACAATGACGATGGCAGCCAACTCTAGATCGTGGGCTGGGTAGTTTTTTTCATGTGCTTTCAGCCGTCGGCCTCCATAAGCTACTACCTTCCCTTCTTGCATTAGGACAAATCCTAGTCCCGTACCGCATGCATCTGTATATACGGTAAACATCTTGCCTCCATCAGGCAATGTCAGAACTGGGGCTATTGTCAGAGCCCTTTCAAGCGTTGGAAAGCAATATCGCAATCCAAATCCCAAGTGAAAGTTAAGTTCTTCTTTGTCAACCTTGTAAGTGGAGCTGAGATTGTCGCAAAATCTTTGATGAACTTTTGATAAAAGCCTGCTAGCCCGAGAAAGCTTCGGACTTCGGTTGCATTCCGTGGGACCTTCCAATCTTGCACCGCAACTACTTTTGCGGGGTCCACAGCTAATCCCTCTTTGGACACCACATGTCCAAGAAACCTTACTTCTTCTTTCCAGAAGTGGCATTTGGAGAATTTGGCTTTTAACTGATGTGCACGAAGAGTATCCATGACTTTCTTTAGATGCTGAGCATGCTCTTCCTCACTCTTCGAGAAAATCAAAATGTCATCCACGAAGACCACTACAAACTTATTGAGGAACTCCCTAAACACCCTTCTCATCAAATCGACGAAATAAGCGGGTGCGTTTGTCAAGCCGAAAGACATGACAAGCCACTCGAAGAATCCATCCGGAGTTCTGAACGCGGTCTTATCAATGCTGTCTTCAGCCACTCTTAGCTGATGAAACCCAGTAGCCAAATCTAGTTGGGAGAAAACTGATGCACCTACAAGCTGATCGAACAAGTCGTCTATTCTTGGGAGTGGGTGCCTATTTTCTTGGTCAGCTTGTTTAGCTCCCTATAATCAACGCATAGGCGAAGCGAACCGTCCGCTTTAGTTGTGAACACTACTGGAGCACCCCATTCAGAAATACTCCGCCTTATAAACCCCTTTTCTAGAAGCTCTTTAAATTGCTTGCTGAGCTCTTTCCCTCCCTTGGAGCCATGTGCCTAACGGGTAAGGCGACAGGTTTTGCATTATCAACGAGGTATATGCGGAAGTCTATCTCCCGTTTCGGAGGTAAGCCCTTTACCTCTTCAAACACATCCGAGTATTCATGGACTACTCTAACATACTGCAAGTCCTCAATAGACGCATCGAGAGATTCTAGATAGCTAAGCATAACAGAGTTCATGGGATTACAAGAAATTTCGAGAGTGTTACCAAGGCAAGTCATGAGTCTAATCACTCCCTTTTCACAATCGAGGATGGCACCATTACTGGATAGCCAGTCCATGCCTAGAATCAACCCATAGCCCGTGAAGCCCAAAACATAGGCATTACATCTAAACCCAAAGCTTAGTATAGAAATTTTCAAATCCAAACAAACCATTGACAAATAAGCTAAGCCCCCAATTGGATTTGAAACAACCAAGGGATCCTCTACTATACTGGTTTCTAGGTGTAGATATTCAACTAAAGTAGTAGATATAAATGAGTGCGATGCACCAGAATCAAAGAGTGTACGAACAGGATGATAAAAAAGATAGACTAAACTTTCGACAAAAATATTTCTACCTCGTTCTTGCGGAGGTGCAGTGAGAGCGCGAACTTGTCTTCCAGAAGAAGGTCCAACTCTCTGCCCTTTCCCGTGCTTTCTTGGGCAGTCCTTAGCCATGTGTTCTGTCTCGCCGCAGTGGAAACAGCCACCCATCTTCCTGTTCTTCTTCCTGCAGTCTTTGATAAGATGTTCAGGAATGCCACAAAAATTACACTTTCTTTTGTCACGGGGTTTGTTGTTTTTCCCGCCCTTCTTGCCCTGTGATCCTTCCCCTTTCTTATCTTGAGATGCTTCCACCTTGGTCTCCTTCTTGCCAGCCTTATCTTCTTCTTGCAACAGTGCCATGTCCACTAACCTCTCGTAAGTCGCACCCATACGTATATGGGACATAGCTACGCTGTGTAGTGGATCATTCAGTCCTTTAACAAAATGGAGAGCCTTCTTATGAGGAGTGTTTACTAACTCCAATCCGAACCTAGCCAGCTGGTTGAATTGGTTGACATATTCCTTGACCGTCATACTTCCTTGTTTAAGAGCTAAGAATTTCTCCATCTGAAGGCTTCTTTCAGTTTGTGAGAGGAATTTCATTTCAAATCTCATTCTAAAATCCATCCAAGATTCAACTGGTCTTTCAGCGTTAGTGATTTCCCACCAATAGGAAGCTTCGTCTTTGAGCAACCATACTGCCAACTGTACCTTCTGCCTATCATCCACTTCGAAGATATCGAACAAATCCTCAGTTTCTTTGAGCCAGATTCTTGCTTCCACAAAAGATTCATTTCCATTGAAGTTCTTTCCACCCATGGCTCGAAAGTCCTTACATATCTTTGAGAAAGCATTTGCACGCGGAGGAGGAGGAACCGCTGCAGCTGGGGGAGGAGGAATGTCTGTTGAGCCTGCGTCGTTGGCCCTAGCCTCTAGGTACCTCCTGAACCAGCCAGTTATCGGTACACCTTCCGGAAGGTTAAGATTCCCAGACAAGCTCAAACGAAAAAGGAAAGATTCAAAACAAAGGATAAAAAGATAGTGCATATGGCTTTGGGGGATTATGCCTTTTAAAGTAAAATAACACTTTTTCTTGAAAAATGCTTCTTTATACTTCTTTTTCGAAAATAGTTTTTAAATTTTTTATCTGATTTGGTAAACCTTTGCTTTGATACCAAGTGTAACACCCCACCTCCGTTAAGGTCACTCGCAAAGGGAATGCCTTAAATTTGGTGGAGCGTTATAGGTAAAAGACACAGATAATTTATAAGACAGATATATATAAGCAGCGGAAAACAACATTTATTTCATGCGTGGTTCAATACCAAAAACATTACAGAAATTTGCCTCAAAATAACCTCTAAAACATTACATCATAATGTCTGTCTTGATTAAAACATAAAGAAACATAAAACTAAAACAAAACAGCATAAATCCCCATAGAATGTGTCCAAAAGCCATAGCCAAGGAAAGAGAGTCCAAACCATACATCTACTTTCTTGAAACTTGCAAAGAGTCTGACTAAGCTGGAGTATTCCCTCCTTGTGGACCTTGGGAGGGGGGGGGGGGAGGGAACGAAAGAAAAGAAGACGAAAGAAAAATGGGTCAGACATAAGTCTGAGTAAGTCTAGTGACTTTTCAGTGTGTGAACAAGGAAAAGGTCATGATAGGAATAAACTGAAAAACAGGACAGTACCAGAATAACAATTTAACATATAACTATACAAGGCAGGATAAACCGAATATACATCACACCCATGTCTATTTTTCTGCACCTATTTATACTTGTCCCAACAAGGCACCACATATACATGGTTAAATGATCCTTTTTTATCGATCGGCTCCTACTCGCATACATTTATCATGTGTGTCATTCGACCCCCGCTTGATTGTAGATACCTGTGTTGGTCCCACCACAGGGTGTATCAAGTCCTATGGTGGCAACCCGACACGATTCAAGATGCACAGTGTATGACTATTGATGCCCAGTGCCTACTTTTTCCACTCCGGAGTACGTGCATGTTCGTACTCCGTCGGAACCTACACTGGCGCACCAACCGCCGATGTTTTGACCGCTTACAATTCAGCCTAGTAATCATGCCCCACCCTGCCTAGTTCAGGGTTCCATGATACATCTACGTGGGTTACTGCTGAAATGGGTCTCCGTTACTAGGGTTTTCTAGCCAACATGTTAATTTGGTTAAGTGTCCAAATTTACCTAACCCCACCCATCATTTTAGTTAACATGTTGAATTGGTTAAGCGTTTCCTTAATTGACTTAACCCTACCAATTCTCGACTTAGCTTTATTAAAGCACCAACCACTCACATTAGAAGGTATTGTTGTGGTCATTGGATGTGCCGATCGGTTCCGGGCAGTTTTACATCACAACTCAGTCTAACCTCGGGTCCTTTTTGGGCTTAATGCACTAACCACCCACATTAGATAGGTATTGTTGTGGTCACTGGATGTGCCGGTCGGTTCCGGGCAGTTTTACACCACAACTTAGTCTAACCTCATGTTAGGCATATTCGTCTTTTCTAAATTTACATATTTATCCTTTTATGCTTATATGTAAATTTGTCAACAATTTATTGTCATGGCCCACTTTCCCTCTAATTCAAGTTCATGGTTTTTGGCATAAAAACTATACCATTTTTATGCCACTCGTTAATACATGACTATGAGCCAAATATGTCAGTTATGTGTAATTTCCAAGTTTTTCCCAACGTTACCCCCGTTGTACGTTCGCGTTAATCACATAAAGTCATTAGGCCCGCAAATTAGCCCAATTTATAAACAAGAGGTAAAAGAAGGGAATATTTAATCAAACATATGTCACGTAAATTTAAATTAACATGTCTCACGAAACTTGCAATTAGATTGGATAGAACTAGCATAAGCCTAAGCATGTGAACATGTAGATCTAGGCATAGGTGAACACAACTTGGTTTATAAACTAGCATAATTTAGGAGAATCATGACATGTACATTCCAGAGCATGTATAAGTTTAACTTTAACATGTAGATGTGAACAAGATCTAACAATAATGATCATATGAACTTGCATGAGTCTACTTTACAAACTTGCATATAAATATATATCTAATTTTTGGATCTAACACAGAACATGAAACTTGCATATGAACACACACACACACACATGTGTATATATATATATATATATAGATCTTGACTTGGGTCTAACATAAAACATATATCTTACATATGACACATCATGAAAGGATTGTCAAACTTATATGTGGTATGATGGTTTCGTTCCCCAAATCATAATAAGTTTATCACCAATTTCCACATGATACAATAAGTTCAAATAAACCACAATCATTTGAAGACATACATGACCAAATTATCGCAAGAATTAGACATGAATTCGCTTCATCAATCACATACAACTTGTTTCAAATTCTATTTTCCAATTCATTACAAATCACGTCTTTAATTTATTCACATCTGAAAGGTAACTATACTTACAAACAAAAAGGAATTCTTGAGTTTTGGGATCTGTATTCTGAAATTGAATTGCTCGCCTTTGATGTAGATCGTTGAATTCTCTTAGTTGAATTAGATTAGATTTAATTTGATTTTGGTTTTAGTGGCGGCTAGGTTTAGATGAGAGTGAATAATTGAATTAGGTTTTAGGTTTAGGGTCTTTATATAGTTGTAGAGAGTGTTTTAGGACCATTAGATTAACCCTGAACCATGAGAACCAATCAGATGCCACATCTGCCTTAGAGCGAATCGGCCTACGGGTTGACAGCCAAACACCCTTAATCAACCCCTAGTCGACCCAGTTGGGCTTGGGTCGACCTCAAAAATGGGCCGGTTTGGTTATTCCCCCCCATTTGCTGTTTTGAACTTTTTTTGCATATTTATTTATTTAGTTTATATATATATATATATATATTTTTCTCATATGCATACAAACTTCAAGGATTTATAGCTTCTTCATAAGGTATCCGTTTTATGCAAACCAAATGTCTATCTTGACCAAAATTTTGAGACGAACGTAATAGCGCAACCCATTTCACTTAATTCTTCCTCTAAAAATTAAGTGTTCTTGAATTTGTTAATTTTATTATTCTTAGAAAATTCGGGGTGTTACAGTTTATCCGAGGCAAACAGGGAATGACTCAGCCGCTTCTTGACCTTGAGACAAACATCCAAGCGTAAGGAACCACTTTCCTACCTATGTATCTCAAATCCAAGTTTGTTAACTTGTGTCATAATAGTACCAGGCTCGGGAGGAAGCGAGGAACCTCCGAACCTGGAACCTTAAACTCTACTCATAGAAATTGTTACTACTGCGGATCAAAGGACCATTATGTTAGTAAATGTCCCATGCTCCGCACTTGTCACATTTTCAAGACTCCAGGGCATGTAGCGTCTTTGTGCCCTGCACTTCAGATGGATGGTTAGGTGTTGAGTAAGCCCCTACCAATACTTCGTCCGATCCAATTAATTTTTGTTATATTCATGATAGGATTACTAAGTTTCGTAGACATCATGTGCTTGTTCATAGATTCATTGCATGGTTCGTGTTAAAAGAACCATTAGCTAAGTGAAGAACCATTTCTTTCTCATAAATCTGAATCCAATCTCTTCAATCTTGTAAATCTGACTTGTATATGTTTATAATTTGTGTTTTAGAAGATATTGAAGAATTGAAAATGGCAGAGCTTCGCTACTACCTCCAGGAAATATGAATAAGAGAATGAGGGTCTAGCCATTTATTTATAGGCATAGAAATGACCTTGGACCGTTAGATTTAATTTAATAAAGATCTGCCCGTTAATATAATAAAATATATACCAAAACCCTAGCCACCGCCTACTGCCATTGACCAAGCCGTCGACCATGATGATTGACTGGCAGTGGGCAGAGGAGAAAATAAATTTATTTCTATATATAATTTGTTCTCTTTTATTTATTTTCCGTCTGTTTTCATATTTCGTCCGTAACTTTTTCATACGGACTTCGTTCTCGAAGTTCCAAACATGAAAGTTGAACATAATTCCGTCACGAATGCAAGGGTGCAAGTTTCACGGTATTCCATCGTTTGTAAAATTTCTATTTTTGGAACCTAATTAAATAACTAAATTTATTATTGCTAAAATTCATGGTTGTTACATTTTTCCCTCCTTAAATGAAATTTCATCCTAAAATTTTACCAATGCCAAAGTCATGGCGTCGGCGCCTAATAATCCTAAACTACACGACCAATTTGTGTACATCCAATTTTTGCAACCGACGTGCGCATGTGCACTAATGAACTACAACCACAAAATATGCATGCATAATGATTCTAAATCAGATCCTCATATATGTATGCATTCATTTTGAAACCACTTTTGAAAACATGATGTAAACATCCTAAATATATTGGTAGTTCCGTATATATGCAAATGTTTGAAAACATTTTTCATTTATAACCCTCACACGTCTACGAATAGAAGTGTGAAGCAACAAAATTTTGCATACGTCAACGTATTTCAATCGTTTCCTATTGATTTCTCCTAAGCCAAAAAAAGTGGATCAAAGCAGGAAAATTCAACATTTTTCACTTATAAATGTTCCAATTTTTGTCGTACAATGAATTTTTACCTCAGTTGCCCCAAAATACTCTGAAAATTCCCAATTTTAGACTGCAAATGAGGCTTAAGACAAGCTCTAATATGTAAAATGAGTTAAATACTAACTCGCACGTGTCATCGACAAGGTATGGAAAAAACGTTTTCACATCCAAAACAACCTTTCCTTTGTTATTGTTAACGTCTTTACGCATCGTCGTCCCTAATACACCGCTAAAATGCACAAACAAACCATCTAAAATCTTCCACATGCTTTACACATGACTATAAAAATCAAAATTTTCCATAAGAAGTAAACGTACGCTTTAAAATTCTTACGAAAAAATTGAAATTCCTTTTTGGTATTGTTTTACTTTCTTTATCAGATTTGCCTAAAATCAAAATTTTGGTAATGTGTGCTTTACTACCTTTAAGCCATCTATTTTTATACAAAACAGATGTTTAAACATACGTTAACTAACGCACCAAAATTCATGTTTTTACATAAATCGGATCTAAGAGAAAGTGAATCCAAAAATGTAAATTTTCAAAAAGGTTGTATTATTATATATACATTTTTTTCAAACAGCATTTGTAAAAAGTTTCAAAAATATATTTCGTGGAAACTTGATCGACTCAAGTCACATGTTCGCTAGAAGGAAGTCGGTCATGCGAAAACCGAAATCATACATAAAACTCAAAAATAAATTTTAGCTCAAAAGGAACAGGTGATAGATAATAAATATACCCATGATGAAACAATGCAAAAATTCATCCTTTGCTAAAATTTATCCACTACAGAAGTCTATACTTTCCAGCTCTAAGAAAACCAGTAGTTAGATAAGAAAATGAAATTTCATTTCTAATTCAAATACAACGAAGCGTGAAAAACAAATACACAAGAAATCCTACTACAACGTCGTGCGATTTAAAGGAACAATATCACTAACAGTTACAAAACACAGCTACTACAACAACAAAGATAAAAATTCTAAAAAGGAAAAAATACACACGATACAAGATACAAAAGATATCACCTATAGGCTATGAGAAGTTCGAGCACCAATGTTGGAACTCGATCCTTTGCCATATCCATGGCAGGAACGTAGCAAGGAAGAAATACACTCAATCTTGTGCGCCTGTCAGCATTACACTTTACGAACCTTGCGGGGCACTACTAGGATCTAATGGAGGATGACAAGCTTCGGGCTCTCTTGGTCTGTTGCGGTCAGCTGCTGCTGCTTGACCGAAGCGGGAGGTGCAGGAACATGAGCAGGAACTGGGGAAGGAGTGGAAAGCAGCTGGATGCCCATCATCATGCGGGAGATGATTTGAGGGTCCATCATCTCAGTGTCTTCCAAATCCACTCCAGCATCGGAAATGCTCAAAATCCCTACTAGATCCTAATCGGTAAGTTCAATAGGGCGTCCTTCACTTCGGAACGAATCAAGCTCGAGTGCTCATCAAATTTGACGGCCATTTGGGTGTCAAATAGAAAAGATTAGCATGGATAACACTCATGCTGGAAAGTGTCGTGTCACAGGATTGGTGCTAGACCTGCAACGACGAACAATTCCTCCAACCGACGTGCAGAAAAACCAGGAAACTTCATCGGGCATCCTTGGAGACACTCATAATTCTTAGTTTCTATGTATGTCTCTATTTTCTTTGGATTGCATTCGAGCCACGTAGTCTCTTAAGGAGTAAGGCCAGGGTAGCGCGCAAGGGGGTCGGAAGCTTGTGGAGGTTCCACAGAAGGAATTGGCAAAAATCAGCGAAACCGACAAAGAAAGTTGCAGAACTGGAATATAAGAGGGGCCGGATCAGAGGTGCAAGAATTTTGGTGGTAACTAGACGATAAACGGAGCAATGAGGCTTGAGTTTCGGGTTGGGAAATGGTGAAATTGGGTTTTCGCAGCAAGAAAAATGAGGGAGACGGAGTAAAGTCGACTGGAAATATATATATATATATCATTTTCAGCAATCGGGGAGTCGTCGAGCGCTATACAGGATGGCGGTAGACCGCTAGCCCCTTCTAGGGCATGGCCTGAACCTAAACCCAACGGACCGATTCGATTTCCAAAATATATAATAAAATCGTATTGTCTTGCCGACTCCATCAGAAATCTCGTTATGATGTCCACCATCCTCGAGTCGAGAAATAATTCCCCAACTCCTCGAAATAGCTGCGACCAACAAACGAACGAACGAATTATTGAAAAGAAAACTCAAATAGAAATCCAAAATAAATTAAAATGAATTTTCCCATTACCTAGCTGGCCAACGACACGAACGATTTATGAAATCAAATATACCAAGCTGAACATAAATTTCCTTAGTCTTCTTTTTTCAAGAGCAAATTTTGAAAACCTTTCGATTTTTTTTAATAAACTGTGGGTCTCATAATGTAAATATATTCTTATAATTTATATTCTAATTCATATTATTACTGGAAAAATATTTCCGTGTTATGTATTGTCGAGATTTCAAATATCTAAAAGTTATGTTAATTTCCATAAATCATCTAAGAAGAGGAACATAAAAATCAAAAGCAATATATAGTAATAGTTTTTAATTTTTGAGGCATATTCCTTGTCATTTCCAACTCCCTTCTTTTACCAAAATGGATTATTTACTGAAATTATATGAAAACCAACGATTCGAAACATGGTTAGATTTAGATTTTCAAGATTTATTTTATTTACTCAAATCTTTGCTTATAAAACAATTTCTTGAAAGCCCTACTTTCTGAAACTCCCTTTCTTATTTCAAAAACAATATAAAAAACTGAAACCTTCCTGAATATATAAGTCTAAGAATTTAAACGAATAACTTCATCAAAAGAATATACAGATTTATGAATGAATATGTTTTGTAATTATATTTCTGTACTATAATGACACACTAACGTGAATTTCCCGCTTCAAGACAAAAATAAGGTCGTCGACTAGAACTCCCAAATGAAACAAAAAAAAATTATTTGGGATTGAGATAGTTGTAATGATGGTTTTGATGACAACATTTCAACTATTATTGTTATAAAATATGTACTAACACTATTATCTAGAATATAAATATATGTATATATAGAAAATATATGCAGGTATTGGTTATTAGAGACTGTACAGTTTAGAGAATAAAAATTTCAAGGAAGTAGAGTTTAAGATACAAAACTCGTGGGTAACAAGAATTCAAGAGTTCAAGAAATAAAAAGTGATTGTGTCTAGATTTTTTGTTAAAACTCTGGTTAACACTAAATCCTTATTTCAAACTTTTCTTACTATTTTCAAAATGATTTCAAAATTACTTCTGTATTTTAAATATATATATTTCTTTGCTCTTAAACTTATTTTAATTCCTGTTTATAAATATATTTTATTTCCCAATACATTTTAACTCCTGATACAAATATTTCTTATTTTATATTTAATACTAATTTTACTATAATTTCCCAATTTATATTTATTAAGTTCTAAAGTATTTCTTATATTCATAATTCAATATATATGCTTTTTTTATCATTTTATATATAGTCTTTAATCAGTTTAAAATCATCTTAAATATATGTTTTTAATATATATTGTTACTTGAAAACTCTATTTTAGAATCACCATAATTTATTTAATCATTATTTGCTTTAATTAAAATTTTATTTTTTGAGTTCTGACTAAGGTATGTCGACATATACAAAATAGTATGTTGACATGTGAGCCGTTTATTTTCAAATTCAAATTTTGAAAAGTTGTGTCTTTTGAATTCAAGACTATTCTGAAAGGATTTGACTATTAGGAGACTATAAATTACCTTGTAAATTCGATTTTTTAACTAAATTTTCATTATCTTCTTCTTCCTTTCTCTTCTCTCCATTATTCTTTTTAATTTCTTAATTTCCATACTTATACTCTGTCTATTTTCAAAGAGAATTATATATCTCTTTCTATTTCAATTCTCAATCAAACCCTCTTTGAAATTCAAGTTCTATACAAGAGTTATAGGCTTTTTGTAATTAAAGATTGCAAGATCAAATACTATCAAGTCAATCTTCCAAAAATGATACGGAGAAAGGCATGTCGCGTCCCATAAAAATCGAATGAGTGTAATTGTGTCTCGGAAATCAATTGGGTGTAGGTAGTGGCCCGAAAATCAGACGACTCTCACTGTACTCCAGAAATAAGTTGGGGTGTGCCCTTGTAGCCTGTAAATGATGGATTGGAATTTGGATATTACTTGAAAAGAAATCTACATAAACCTAGCATTGTGTGGGACTGGATGTAGGGTAATTCCGAACCAGTATTAAAACCCAATGTGCACTTTCTTTTTACAGCTTATTATTATTATTATCTGCATCTGTGTTTGGTTCTATGATAATTCATATTTGTTATTTGCATAACATTCTGACTAATTTAAAAAGATTTCAATAAAACTATCAAATCCATAAAACACTATTCATCCCTTTTAGTGCTTAGATTGCCTTAAGATCCTTAATCTGCATCCCCAACGGAAATCACGACTATCTTAGTTGTAGCTAGCATTTCGTCCAGTCACCGAGCTCAAATCCATAGGATTCACCACATGTTGTCCTCATGCTCTTCTAGACAAGATCGTCAAACACGCCATAGGGTAAATCGGGGTTGGTCGAATACTCGAACCCGAAATACTCCTAACTCATAGTCGCTTTATAACCTATCTTAATTAAATAGTCCCACGACCATCTCATCATTGAAGTAATTTAAAGTTGAGTAGGAAAGACGAAAGAAAATAGGAAAGAAATTTGAATACGTTCTCTCACTAATCTTAGTTTAGTAATTCCATTGATCATCTAAACCTTGGCTCTGATACCAAATGTAACACCTTACACCTTTCCGGGCCCGAATTTTGATAAAAATCGAAACTCAAACCCATCCAAGCACGAAGAGCATATATCTAGAATCTGGAAGTAACAAGCATGAGCATAATCAGAGTAGAATAAAACTAACTCATAGTGGAAACAAAATAAGATAACTAATACTGACTAAGGCGATTACCTTTAAGCATAATGGCACACCGATATTGAGAAAGAGAGAACGAGAACCGAAAATCAAACTGAACGCCTATTAAGACCTTTCTTCCTCGAGCTAAAACCTGAGAGTTGTTTTGAGGAGGGGGTTAGAACAAGAAGTCCTGGTGAGTAGAAAATTTATAACACTGTCTATAATACCCAAATGTATCCCGTTTGGTCAGAAACAAAATATATGTCTAACAAGGCTAGTAATTTTAACCTAACCTTGTAAATATTTACGCGCGATGACTAACTACTATACCTTAGTTAGTATCCCAACGCAATGATATCGTAATACTGAGATAAAATGTTTACACATAAGTATGAAGCTTTTAAACCCCCATTCAACTAACTACCAAATATTAAGAGGTGGGCTTTGTGACACCCCATGACCGTTAATGTCACACATAAGAGAATGCATTAAGTTCCGTGAAGTGCATTAGGTAACAGTACAGAAATTTACAGAGAAAATATAAAATAAGCAGTGGAAAAACTTTAACCTTTATTATAAAAATAAAACGTAGTTCTCAAAACCAGTTGCATCAACCACTTACAAAGTACTTCAAATCTATCTTTTTAAAACATAATGCCATAAAACAAAACCATTTCCTCGTCATGAGCCATGATGGAATAGGGTCAGAAAGATACATCTCAAGAAATCCAAGTCCAAGCTGCTACAGAAAGTCTTAGTCACTGTTGAGTGCTTCCACTCTGAGGACCTAAGGGGAAAGGAAGAAAGAAGCGAAAGAAAAGGGCCAGACGTAAATTATGGCGAGTTCCAGCGATTTACAAATATGCATAAATACGAATGCCAATACAAATAAATAAGACTGGATGAGAAAGGTACAGTGTCATGAAAGGTAAACTAAACTAAACTAAACTAAACGGAATAGCATGATGGACAAAATAATAAGAATAAACTTATAATCAAGTAATGCTTCACATTTATATCCTAAAATAGGTAATGTCTGAACATATATGTCTTAGGTCTTAAGTCTGCACCAATACTAGTATAACAAGTTCAACATGATTTCATAACAAAATGATTAACAGTAGAAAAAAACAACAGGTTTAAACAACAGGTTTAAACAGCAGGATTAGGCGTACCCTAATAACATAACATGATTAGGTGTTAACCTAATTACATAACAATAGGATTAGGTGTATCCTAATTACTACCCAGCGATCGGCTCCCTACTTCGTAAATACCCTGTGTCAGCCCCGATAGTAGGGTGTATCACTCCCTAACCCAGCAACTATATAACACAGACCTATTTACTGGTGTTATAGCGTCTCATCTTCCCTAGTCAGACCCATACACCCTCATGACTCCATCAGAACACGTCCGTAACCATCCCCATGTGAACCTCTTACTATCCAGTTTAGTAAAGCGTTCCCTGGCCCCTACCTAGTGCGAGGATCCCTCTAACAAGATACCAACAGGGATACTGACTGATATGGGTTCCAAACATCAGATTCACACAAGCCAAACCCCCTAAACTTTACCCCCAAAACTAGGATTTAAGAGTCCCAAAACTCGATACAACAGCAAGAACGAGGGTCCTCTTAGCTTATTAATACTCATATTTAACCTAGCAGGTTTAGGTTTACTAATAAGCATGGTTGTAATTATTACATGTCATTATGTGTACAACCCTTCCCAAAACACATGCCCAGATGTACACAATTCCCTTAACATTTCTGTTTATTAAACTACATATGGTGCTTACCCTATTCTTAACATGTCAATTTACTTAATGTCTATTTTAAGTCAAACTTAACATGTCCAATTCATATGCATAATATTCATCAATCAAGTTCCCAACTTATAACATACACAGGTTTATGCATATCTCGATCAAGTTATAGCAACATATACACATTATCCCTCTTATTAGATTACAGCAAGTCTAATATGTGTATACTTATCCTCTTTCCTAAAGTATAGTCAAGCAGTCCCAATTAATTAACATGCCTATTTCCTTTTTATGTCATTCATTATTGCCCCAATTATACGCATACTCTAATTGGGTATAGCTAGGCTTCTAAAGGCCTAGGCTTAGCGTAAAATAAAAAGGAAAAAGAGGAAGAAGAATAGAATCTCATAGGCATATAAACAAGACTGGAAATAAACATAGAAAGTGGGAAAAGGAAGATAGATACATTTAACTTGTTATTTATCAAACACCACAGGCATATGTATAACTTGTTTAATTAACTTCACAAACATAGGTATAACAATATCACATGCATGTGTACAACTTGTTTACTTAACATCACAGGCATGTGTATAACTTGTTTAATTAACATCACAGGCATGTGTATAACTGATCATAACGACATAGGTGATTTACAGTGAAAACAATTATAATATTCATGTTACTAACACTGTAGATCTTAACCAATTTTATTTAACAGTCATGTTCAAGGCCTAAGAAATCTGATCTGTAAATAACTGTAACTCATAGTGAATCTTGGTGAAAATAATTATATAACACTATGCCGTAAGAAGTCCAATCAAATTCCAAGTCTTGATGTTGCCTTTGTTTAACCCAATCTCTAGCAGCATTCCCCCTTTTGTATGTTTATAATTTTCAGAGTTATTTCAGAGAGGAAGAAGATATGAAGAGGTTGTGAATACGGAATGAGGGAAGCCATCTATTTGTAGAGTTACAGAGTCAACATCAACCCTTAGATTTTGGGTTTTAAATCCAAACCGTACAAGTCATGCTGAGTCAGCAACGAATCTAGTGCACAAAATAGTCCATGTTCGTGGAATGGATCTGCCCGGATCCATGGTGGGTCGACCCATAGGTCGACCCGAGATAAGCTTGGTTCGTCCCCCAACGAGAAACTTTCCCACTCATTCTTCCCGCTGGTTTTATTTTCTTGAATTTATTTATTCATATGCAAGCTTGTTATATGTATACAAACTTCTAAATCCCCTAACTTCTCATACATTATCCATTTTACGCAAACTTGGGGTCTATATGAACCAGAATTCCCAGACGAACACAACAGTAATGCTGGTTTTACTTAATTCTGAATATTTATTTTATTCTCAATTTATCATCTTTAGGCATCGTTATAGTGTGTTTAAATTCTAGGGTGTTACATTCTCCCTAACTTAAAGGATTTCGTCCCTAAAATCTCCATGTTAAGAAGAATGTTACTATCCTAACAACCACAACCATCTACTCATCCATCATCCACAAGAATCCATCGTCCTTAAGATTTTTCTAATGCTTGTATGAAGATATGCAAAGGTGTGTGTATATGTCCTTATGCTAATGCGAAAATCAGGCGGTCGATTGATTCAATTGACCTCCTTAATGCAATATATGTTTGTGCCATGTATACAAAATGTATACAAATAATCCTAGTATAACATATAAGCTTTATATGCGTGCATAATCATTCACCAAAATGCAACATCCATATGTTGATACATCCACTTTCATCCATATAAAATCCTAATGCACATACATTCATATGCAATATGTAAGTGATTGAGCCAATCTAGTTCCTAGTGTGTGTATATACATCCACGAGCAACTACTAGCAAACACTTGCATCCACTTGCAACCATCAAACATAACATGTTTCAAACACATGTTTCCAACCATTGGTTTCTACCTAAGGATCGAAAGGATCGAACGATAGGATAAATAAACTAGAATGATAGAACCAAATGCAAAGTAGAAGCTTGGAGAAGAAATCAGGAACGTACTCTAAAAAAGAGAAGGATAAGAAGCGTGAATCCTTTATTTGGGTTCCATGTCGCATATCGTGGTCTTATCCCCATTGCACTTTAACTAATTTGATTTCCTTAGTACGAAGCTTCTTGATTTATGATCCAAGGATACAAGTAGAAACTCGTCTAACCGATGCTTCCTTCTCAATTTGTACATCCTTAAGAGTGCTCGGCTCTACTATCTCTGCTATATCATGGGGACATTTCCTCAAATGGGAAACGTGAAATACATCATGTATGCCTGTAAGTCTATCTAGTTGCTTGATCATGTACGCCATCTGACCTATCCTCTCTACTATAGGGCATGGCCCTACAAATCTCGGTGCCAACTTTCCTACTAAGCCAAAGCGAACTACATTACTTAGCGGTGACACCTTAATGAAGACCATATCTCCTACTTCAAATTCCATGTCGGTCCTCCTTTTGCTAGCATAAAATTTATGTCTGTAATGACCCGAAAATCTGAACCAGTTTGAAAATTTTATTTCTGGAAATTTTGTTGAATTTGGAGTCCAAATTTAAAATTTCCAATTTTAAATAACTCTGAAATAGTTAAAAATGGCCATGTTGCGAACGACCTCGGAATTCGACGAAACCACTTTCGTTGGACCCGGAATGTCATAATATGGCTAGGTTTCAATTTTTAGAATTTTTCGATTTAATATGTGAGCGTGGCGAAAGAAACTGTGTTTGGTCAAATACAGTTGAAATTGAACGACTTGAAAATAGCCATTTTTCAAATGAGCTCAGAATTCAACGAAACTGATTTTATTAGGACCGTATCGTCAAAAGAAAGACAGAAATATTTTTTCAGGAATTTTCTGAGTTCGTACGTGGTCCTGGTAAATTTCTGTATACATTTGAATTTAAAAATAAATGAATTATATTTAAATTTGAGAAACGGGGACCGAGACGGACTCCTGGACCTACGGGACATATTCAGATGGATCCGGAATGGGGGTAATTAGGTAGGTTAGACAGTCGTTGGGCTGAAAAATAAGGAGTTTGCAAAATGGGCTTTAATTGGGTTAAATTATAATTTAATTAATTAAAAACCCTAGAAATACCATATGAAATACGGTACTCCTGTACCATCGTCTTCTCCATCCTCATTTCAGCCGCCTACCACTTCAATCCATCTCTCTTCAAATTCTCTTCCCTCACTTCGAATTAAAACCCAAACCTTACCTCATTCCAAAGCCCTTTCTTTCCTCTACGCTTCCATACCCGACTCAAATCTCCTCGTGACCTGAGGCTCTCTGAGTCAGCCCCCAAAGTCACGCCCTTGCGCACGCCGCCGGCCCCACCAGGCGTCACCGCGCCCTCCGACATGCTTGGCGCACGTGGCTCCCTCCAAGCCCGTCCTCCTCCAACCGACGGCACCCCAAACCGATTCTCCAACCTCCTGCAATCCGAGCTCAAAGTTTTGAGCAATTCTAAGAAGTAACGGCCTATTTCTGATAAGAGGAAAAGAAGGTTAAAACTTAATCATGTTTAGTAATTTAATTTTTAAATTAATTATCAACTTGTTTAATTCATAACTCTTCCGTTCGGAATCGAAATCTGAAAATTTCAGAAGCGTTGTGATCGTACGAAGGAGATCTACGCCTCAGGACTGAAACAAGACCATTCTGAACAGTTGGAATTTTCAGCTTATTCGCAACGACTGTGAGAATCCTTTATTTAAAATTTATATTTAAATAAACTGTTCAGTATATGATGTGATTTAAAAATAAGGTTCAGATCTGTTTGTTTGGACTTGTTTGATGATGATTGTTCTATGATTGAGTAGCTAGTATAGATCCATCTGATTTTCATGCTTATACTATGTCATGTTATCACTATCACATGTTATCGCTTTGGGTTGAAATTACATTGATTCAATTTTCAGTGTAAAGTAAAAGAGAATATAATGGTCACCATTTGTATGTTATCCCTTGTGTTAGGATTGGATTGATTTAAATTATCAATTCCAAAACAAAGATTTACATCGTATGAATAATTGGCATTTTTGTCTAATGTTAAATTAGAAGATTTACATCGTATGAATAATTGGCATTTTTGTCTAATGTTAAATTAGAAGATTTACATCGTATGAATAATTGGCATTTTTGTTTAATGTTAAATTAGAAGATTTACATCGTATGAATAATTGGCATTTTTGTCTAATGTTAAATTAGAAGATTTACATCGTATGAATAATTGGCATTTTTGTCTAATGTTAAATTAGAAGATTTATATCGTATGAATAATTGGCATTTTTGTCTAATGTTAAATTAGTAGATTTACATCGTATGAATAATTGGCATTTTTGTCTAATGTTAAATTAGAAGATTTACATCGTATGAATAATTGGCATTTTTGTCTAATGTTAAATTAGAAGATTTACATCGTATGAATAATTGGCATTTTTGTCTAATGTTAAATTAGAAGATTTACATCGTATGAATAATTGGCATTTTTGTTTAATGTTAAATTAGAAGATTTACATCGTATGAATAATTGGCATTTTTGTTTAATGTTAAATTAGAAGATTTACATCGTATGAATAATTGGCATTTTTGTTTAATTTTAATGTTAAATTAGAAGATTTACATCGTATGACTCATGGACATTTATATTTTAATGTTAATTTAAAAAGAAGGATACCGCATGATTGTTTAACATTATTTTAATGTTATTTAAAAGAAAAGAATTCACCGTATGATTGATTAACATTATTTTTAATGTTGAAAATAAGATAATTTTCATCGTAGGAAAATATCATTCTTGTTAATGTAATAAGAAGAGTGGAAATTTACATTGTACAAAAAGATTGAATTTGCATTTTAATATAAAGATTAAATTTACATGGTATAAGAAATTGAGATTTTGTTCAATGTTAAAATGTGTGAGAAATTAACATTTATTTTTAATGTTAATAAAAAGAGAATGTATCGTATGTTAAATTAACATTTATTTTTAATGTTAATAAAAAGAGAATGTATCGTATGTTAAATTAACATTTATTTTTAATGTTAATAAAAAGAGAATGTATCGTATGTTAAATTAACATTTATTTTTAATGTTAATAAAAAGGAAATGTATTGCATGTAAAATTAACATTTTTTTTTATGTATATTAAAAAGAGAATTTTTCATCGTAGGAAAGTTGACATCATTTTTAATGTATATTAAAAAGAGATCTTTTCATCGTAGGAAAGTTGACATCATTTTTAATGTATATTAGAAAGAGAATTTTTCATCGTAGGATAGAATGTACATTAATTATAATGTAAAGAAAAAGAGGATTTACGCCATAGGAAAGATGTACAGTTTTTTTTTTTAATGTATTTAAAAAAAAATGAAATTTACACTGTAGGAAAGTGACAGTATTTATAATATAAATAACATAAGGATGGGTCATGTGAACAAAGATTACATTTTTTTTAGGTAATTAGAAATGAAATTTCATCGTAAAATAGAATTACATTTTAGATGAAATTGAAATTAAATTAAAAAAAAAAGAATGAATATTTCATCTATGTAAATGGAATTATAATATAAGCGAAAGATGAAATGGAATGGATAGAACGATGAATTATAATTTTAAGGTAAATTATAGAAAATAAAATAAAAGAAAT
The DNA here is from genome assembly GCA_030737875.1 of Allium sativum. NCBI lineage: Eukaryota > Viridiplantae > Streptophyta > Magnoliopsida > Asparagales > Amaryllidaceae > Allium > Allium sativum. Next base: position 556,792,457 of record CM060919.1, on the reverse strand, counting down.
AATTCGCCGTCTAATTATAAATTACATTGTCATGTAAGTAGAAAAGTATAAGATAAGAGAAGAAGGAAGGCGTATGTAAGGACGATGAATTAAAATAATTATTTATATATATATAATTAAAATAAAATGAATCGAGGGCAGTAGTTCGCGTTTTGAAATCGAACTTTTAAACGATTATACTGGAAGATCCGACCGTCGGATTTTTCCAAAACTAAAACCGCTAGGACCGTCTTGGAAAAATCTTTCCAACGATATAAGCTACGTTAAAATCCAACGGTTAGATTTTGAGAAAAGTGAAAATCAAAATTGATGGAAAACAGCGCCAGAGTCGCCCTTGACCTGAAGCGTCGTTAAATAAAGAAATTAGTTATATTAAATAATTAAGGCAAGGATAAATCGTTATAAAACAACATAACGACATGAAATGTGTTTTTCCCAAAATTATGAATGCGAGATTATTTGGAAAGTCCGGGTTAATCCCATTCCAAATGATTGTACGATTTCAAGAGTTTAAATATGAAGACGGCGTATGAAGACCGTAAATCTTCCCTCGAATGGACAACGACCAAGACTCTGAATTGGGTAGCTCCCGATTCAAGAGTCGAGGTAATTGCTCAAACGTACGCGTTGGTTTCACGGGTTTGACCCTCGCTCAGACCCAGAGCATGGGTGTAAATGGATGGTGTGTCTGACATCGTACCCCATTAAATATCATGTTGTCGATTTTCTATTAATATATAAATGTTGGTGGTAGAGAATTCATTCTCTACTTAACACCCGTTTATATATTGACAGACAGTCGATGGTACGGTATGGAGTGACGGTGTGGCATGCTAAGATGAAATGATCAAGGTTTCTTGTTGAAAAGCAGAACCTTGTGGTATGGTATACATGACTTCACGAGCTTCACAAACCGGTAGAGTCTAAAACAGGGGAAGGGAGCGCAGGGAAAGCAACACGTTTCTTTCTAGTTAGTAGTCATTTTACTTATGTGGATGATGAAATGAGGCGCCTCGGATAGGTCCTATAGGACCGGGGAACGTGTGCTTAGGAATTGCCATTCCTCTAAGCTGTATTTGAGGACCGGCCCTGCCATTTCCAAGGGTTAACTACGGGTAATCCTGAGGCATTAACTAGAGTGTCTCGAATCGGTAAGGAGTCCTCCCTAGCCTGGACTCATGATGGAAACCCAAATTTCCAATACGACCCTTACGTATTTGATTGTATTACTAGTACGGAGGCATAATATATGGTACCTATGCTTCCTAGGATCGATACTTTTATTTTGAATGATTTAAAACACATACACTCTAATAATAGTATTAGTTTTGTATTTGGCGTATTTAGCATGTTTAACCACCATAAGGTAAAACTCTATCCTCTTGGTGTGCGTTGCATTGTGTGATGGGACCTGAGTCTTATGGTGGTTCCATTTTTCAAAAGACACTGCGTTGTGTTACGTTTTATTTATCTGTACTGACACTGTAGTTATGCACGACAATCCATTGGTACAACCCGTTCCGCGTTAGCGGCGTGGTCTTTGGATTTGCCTTATTTTTGTATGAGATAAGTTAGTTAAGAATTCTCACACCAGTCCCACAACTGACCCATCGTTTGTTTCACCTTTTTGCAAACTTGGGTGCCCTCTCTTCCACACGGGCAGCCAAGTAGACAGGTTACTCTTTACTTGGAGCTTTCTTTGGAGCAGCTTACATTCTCTCTCTTGGAATTTGCTTTGGTGAAGAGGTGATGACTTGGAGCTTCGAAGACCCTCTATCTTTTGCTTTATCGCATTTTTCCTTTTATTTCAGACATCAGACTTATTTCCATTTCATGTTATTTAATTTGGAGTTAGAACTTATGTCATTTTCGGAAAAACTTGTTGTAATAACTTAGATTCTGTGACTGTGGATTTTCTATTGCTGATGAAATTATATATCCGCTGCTATGATGTTGTTACTTTATGGATTTCCTGTGCTATGTTGTTTTCTGTGACTTGTTATGTTATATTTATGTTGTATTCCATATGATTTCTCCTTGCTTTCACTTGTGGAAGTTTGGGGTCATCACAGTTGGTATCAGAGCTTTGGTTTACAAAGCGGAATATAACATATTTATAGTAACACGTTTACGTAGAATCACAATATTCTACGGCGAACATTTCACATGAATACACAATAGTCAGTCGCTTTATCACCATCTTTTGTCTATCCTTTTATCTTATCATTTCTTAAAATCATCATTAAAGTTGTTCTGACTCTCCCCTTGATCGTACAGAATTAACTAAGGAAATGAGTACCGCTGCTGCAAGAGCTGCTAGAGCCGCTAGGAGAAGGCAAAATACCACTGAAACCAAAGAGCCCACTGTCCAACAACAACCCCCACCACCACCACTGACTCAGCCTTTTGATTTGGATAAGGTGGCGAAGAAGTACAAGAACTTGGGTGGAGTTCCATTCACCGGTTCAGAGACCGTGGTACAAGCTCAGGCGTGGCTGAAAAATTGTGAAAAGATATTTCGAGGATTGGGGCTAGATGATCAGAGAAAGAGACTCACTGCAGCATGGCATCTTCAAGGTGAAGCACAAAACTGGTGGGAGGTGGTCAACATTGGAGGCGACGAAGATAATATGTCTTGGGATAGATTTAAGGAGCTTTTCAACGACAAATACATTCCGAGGCAGGAGGTAGAAAGGCTACACGACGAATTCGCCAATCTGAAGCAAGGCGACAAGTCCATTTCAGAGTATGTTCGTAGATTCGAGGACCTTTCCCGTTTTGCCCCTAAACTGATTCGAGATGACTTTCAGAAGAATAAGAGATTCATAAATGGCCTTGCAAGGAAATATATTGATAGAGTCACTGCCCACATCGACCTTTCCTTCAATAAGATGGTGGAGTTCGCTTGCCGTTATGAGGATAATGACAAGAAGGTTTCTCAGCAGGACAGAGAGAGGAGCTTAGCCAACAACAACAACAAAAGGAAGCAGCCTGAGAAGAAGACTGAAGGGAGTAGTTCGGGAGCCGCTAAGAAGAGGGATAAGTCAAAGGTGCAATGTTTTAACTGCCAGCAATTTGGACATTATAGCTCGGAGTGCAAGAATCCAAAGAAGGCTAGGAGTGATAGTACCAAGGACTGCTACAACTGCCATAAGAAGGGTCACGTCAAGTCCAACTGCCCACAGTTGAAAGGAGCTCAGATTGCACATGTCTATGAGGGAGCAGGTACACCATCTTCCTCTGCACCTACTGAGGGAGGTAAGCCTGATGTTCTGGATGGTACTGTTTCTGTTAAAAATATTCCTGTCACTGCTTTGTTTGATACGGGTGCATCAAGAAGTTTTGTTTCTAGCAACACGGTTAAGAAGTTAAATTTAACACAAAGAAGCCTTAAAGAGCCAACTAATGTTCATAATCCTATAGGGGTTCTATCATCCTTGATTTATACTGTAGGGTGCCTATTTCTTACTCTCGTTTCAAATTTCCCTTCGACTTGATCATTATGGATTTTTCAGAATTTGATATTATCCTTGGTCTTGATTGGCTTACAAAATATGACGCTGAAGTGCTATGCTCAGAAAGAGTAGTGAAGGCGAAACCAGGGTTAGGAAATACCATTGCTATACCTTTCCATGGCTCAAAGCCTGATAGGAAAGCTTTTTGGTCTTCTTTAGAAGTCACGCCTATCTCTTCAGAGAATATTCCTATTGTCAAGAATTATGCGGACGTATTTGAAGAAGTAGATAGTTTACCGCCGTAAAGGGAAATCAATTTCAGAATTGATCTTGTCCCTAATGCAAGGCCTGTAGTTCATGCTATTCGAAGGATGACCCCTAAAGATAAAGAAGAGTTGAGGATCCAAACCAAACAGCTCTTGAAGAAGGGATTAATTCGGCCTAGCTTTTCCAATTGGGGAGCAGCTGTGGTGTTTGTCCCCAAATCTGATGGCACTCTAAGGCTCTGTGTGGATTACCGCGACCTAAATAAACAGACCTTGAAGAACAAATACCCCTTGCCTCGAATAGATGATTTGATGGACAATTTAAATGGAGCCAAGGTGTTTTCGAAGATGGACCTAGCCACAGGTTTCCACCAACTCCGCATAGCCGAAGAATGCATCCCTTTGACCGCTTTTAGAGGTCCTGACTTATTCTACGAATGGTTGGTAATGCCGTTCGGTCTGTGCAATGCTCCAGCCTATTTTGTTGACTTGATGAATAGGGTCTTCCGAGAGGTCTTGAATAAATTCGTCTTAGTCTTCATTGATGATATCTTGATCTTTTCTAAAACAAAGGAGGAGCATGAAGGGCATCTAAGAGAAGTGCTAGAGATTCTGCAAAGAAATGTTCTAAAAGCAAAATTTTCGAAATGCACATTTTGGCAAGAAGAGGTAAAATTCTTGGGCCATGTTGTGTCAAAAGAAGGCATTGCTGTGGACCCAAGCAAAATTTCCGCCATTCAAGGTTGGAAGCAGCCAACTACACCCACCGAAGTAAGGAGCTTCCTAGGGTTGGCTGGATATTACAGAAAGTTCGTCAAAAACTTTTCCAAGTTATCTGGCCCATTAACACAGCTCACCAAGAAACACACCAAGTTCATTTGGACAGCCGAGTGTGAGGAGTCCTTCCAAAAGCTAAAGGTGAGTTTGACCACTGCTCCCGTGCTGGCCATCATCGATGGCAACCAAGATTTAGCCGTCTATACTGATGCTTCTCAAAATGGTGGTCTTGGCGCAGTATTGATGCAAAGGGGCAAAGTTGTTGCGTATGCAAGCCGTCAACTAAAGCCACATGAGAAAAATTATCGTGTCTATGACCTAGAGCTGTTGGCCATAGTCTTTGCTTTAAAAATTTGGAGGCATTATCTCTTGGGCGAAAAATTCGAATTATTCACAGACCATCAATCTTTGAAATATCTCTTCGATCAAAAGGACTTAAATTTAAGGCAGCTAAGGTGGCTAGAATTTCTTGCGGCGTATGATCTCGACATCTTGTATACGCCGGGTAAAGCCAATGTTGTGGCAGACGCACTCAGTAGAAAGGCTGTCATGGTCGCAAGCTTCATCGTTACCCCTTCTTTGATTGATAAAATTTCTACACTCCAAAAGGAGGATAAGTTTATCCAAAGAATGATCAAGAGAGTTCAAGAAGGTGAAAGCACGAGCTTCCAAATAGATCAAAAGGGAGTCCTTAGATTGCAAGGGAGGATCTGTGTTCCAAAAATCCCAGAGCTCATCAGGGAAGTTTTAAATGAAGGGCACAAATCAAAGCTTTCCATCCACCCAGGCGTGAACAAGATGTATCATGATCTAAAGCGCACTTTTTGGTGGAAAGATATGAAGAGGGATATATCCATTTATGTGAGTAGATGCCCTACATGCCAGCGAGTTAAGAGCGATCAACAAAAGCCTGCAGGATTGCTGCAACCATTGCCGGTACCAGAAGGGAAGTGGGACCAAGTCTCTATGGATTTTATAGATGGTTTGCCCCGTACTAGGAAAGGGAATGACAGCATTTGGGTGATCGTGGACCGCTTCACCAAGGTCGCTCATTTCATACCTGTCAAGTCCACCAGAACTGCTCAAAGTCTGGCACAAATTTATTTCAAAGAAATAGTCAGGCTATATGGGTAATAAAACTAAATCTTTCCTTTTCATCATTTTCTAAATGAAAATTTTCATGTCTAATCAAAGAAAATCTTTCGTGTTAAACAGAGTTCCTAGCTGTATTGTTAGCGACCGTGATCCTATCTTCACTAGCAAGTTTTGGGAAGCATTCCAAAATGAGTTGGGAACGAAGTTAAACCATAGTACTGCATACCACCCTCAGACAGATGGCCAAACTGAGAGGGTGAATCGCATTCTTGAAGATTTGTTGCGGGCTTGCATACTCGATTATGGAGGTTCTTGGGAGGATCACTTGCATTTAGTTGAATTCTCATATAACAATAGCTATCAAGCAAGTTTGAAGATGTCTCCATTCGAAGCCTTATATGATAAGCCATGTAGATCGCCAGCCTGTTGGATTGAAAAGGGAGATCGCCTTGTTTTGGGTCCAGACATGGTCCGAGAAGCTTCAGACAAAGTTGATAAAATTAAGAAGCGATTACTGGCTGCGCAAAGCTGACAGAAAAGCTATGCAGACAGGCGTAGAAGAGACTTACAATTCTCTGTTGGGGACCATGTGTACTTGAAGGTTTCTCCACTAAAAGGTGTGATTCGGTTTGGAAAGTCAGGAAAACTTGCACCAAAATTCATAGGACCTTTCCCTATTCTTAAGAGGATTGGCACCCTAGCTTACAGAATTCAGATGCCCGACTGGTTGCCTGGAGTTCACGATGTATTTAATGTATCTCAACTTCGAAGGCATGTCCATGATCCGGATCTAGTTGTGGAGGAAGCATCACAGCAGGATTTGGATATTACTCCGAGTCTAACAGTGAGAAAAGAGCCGATAAAGATTATTGGCAAGGAAACCCGAGCTCTGAGGAATAAAAGAATCAACCTAGTCAAAGTGCAGTGGAGTGGCGATCCTAGGGACTGCACTTGGGAAACTGAAGAGAGTTTCAAACAGGCCTATCCCAAATGCCGAGTGGATACCTCAGATTAGATTTTGTTTTGAGGTACGCTTAATCATTTCAGTATTCTCTGTGTTGGTTCCTACTATCCTGTTTTCCTTTTCGAGGACGAAAAGTTCTTAAGTGGGGGAGATTGTAATGACCCGGAAATCTGAACCAGTTTGAAAATTTTATTTCTGGAAATTTTGTTGAATTTGGAGTCAAAATTTAAAATTTCCAATTTTAAATAACTCTGAAACTGTTAAAAATGGCCATGTTGCGAACGACCTCGGAATTCGACGAAACCACTTTCGTTGGACCCGGAATGTCATAATATGGCTAGGTTTCAATTTTTAGAATTTTTCGATTTAATATGTGAGCGTGGCGAAAGAAACTGTGTTTGGTCAAATACAGTTGAAATTGAACGACTTGAAAATAGCCATTTTTCAAATGAGCTCAGAATTCAACGAAATTAATTTTATTAGGACCGTATCGTCAAAAGAAAGCCAGAAATATTTTTTCAGGAGTTTTCTGAGTTCGTACGTGGTCCTGGTAAATTTCTGTATACGTTTGAATTTAAAAATAAATGAATTATATTTAAATTTGAGAAACGGGGACCGAGACGGACTCCTGGGCCTACGGGACATATTCAGATGGATCCGGAATGGGGGTAATTAGGTAGGTTAGACAGTCGTTGGGCTGAAAAATAAGGAGTTTGCAAAACGGGCTTTAATTGGGTTAAATTATAATTTAATTAATTAAAAACCCTAGAAATACCATATGAAATACGGTACCCCTGTACCATCGTCTTCTCCATCCTCATTTCAGCCGCCTACCACTTCAATCCATCTCTCTTCAAATTCTCTTCCCTCACTTCGAATTAAAACCCAAACCTTACCTCATTCCAAAGCCCTTTCTTTCCTCTACGCTTCCATACCCGACTCAAATCTCCTCGTGACCCGAGGCTCTCTGAATTAGCCCCCAAAGTCGCGCCCTTGCGCACGCTGCCGGCCCCACCAGGCGTCACCGCGCCCTCCGACGTGCTCGGCGCACGTGGCCCCCTCCAAGCCCGTCCTCCTCCAACCGACGGCACCCCAAACCGATTCTCCAACCTCCTGCAATCCGAGATCAAATTTTTGAGCAATTCTGAGAAGTAACGGCCTATTTCTGATAAGAGAAAAAGAAGGTTAAAACTTAATCATGTTTAGTAATTTAATTTTTAAATTAATTATCAACTTGTTTAATTCATAACTCTTCCGTTCGGAATCGAAATCTGAAAATTTCAGAAGCGTTGTGATCGTACGAAGGAGATCTACGCCTCAGGACTGAAACAAGACCATTCTGAACAGTTGGAATTTTCAGCTTATTCGCAACGACTGTGAGAATCCTTTATTTAAAATTTATATTTAAATAAACTGTTCAGTATATGATGTGATTTAAAAATAAGGTTCAGATCTGTTTGTTTGGACTTGTTTGATGATGATTGTTCTATGATTGAGTAGCTAGTATAGATCCATCTGATTTTCATGCTTATACTCTGTCATGTTATCACTATCACATGTTATCGCTTTGGGTTGAAATTACATTGATTCAATTTTCAGTGTAAAGTAAAAGAGAATATAATGGTCACCATTTGTATGTTATCCCTTGTGTTAGGATTGGATTGATTTAACTTATCAATTCCAAAACAAAGATTTACATCGTATGAATAATTGGCATTTTTGTCTAATGTTAAATTAGAAGATTTACATCGTATGAATAATTGGCATTTTTGTCTAATGTTAAATTAGAAGATTTACATCGTATGAATAATTGGCATTTTTGTTTAATGTTAAATTAGAAGATTTACATCGTATGAATAATTGGCATTTTTGTCTAATGTTAAATTAGAAGATTTACATCGTATGAATAATTGGCATTTTTGTCTAATGTTAAATTAGAAGATTTACATCGTATGAATAATTGGCATTTTTGTCTAATGTTAAATTAGAAGATTTACATCGTATGAATAATTGGCATTTTTGTTTAATGTTAAATTAGAAGATTTACATCATATGAAAAATTGGCATTTTTGTCTAAATATGAATAATTGGCATTTTTGTCTAATGTTAAATTAGAAGATTTACATCGTATGAATAATTGGCATTTTTGTCTAATGTTAAATTAGAAGATTTACATCGTATGAATAATTGGCATTTTTGTTTAATGTTAAATTAGAAGATTTACATCGTATGAATAATTGGCATTTTTGTCTAAATATGAATAATTGGCATTTTTGTCTAATGTTAAATTAGAAGATTTACATCGTATGAATAATTGGCATTTTTGTTTAATGTTAAATTAGAAGATTTACATCGTATGAATAATTGGCATTTTTGTTTAATGTTAAATTAGAAGATTTACATCGTATGAATAATTGGCATTTTTGTTTAATTTTAATGTTAAATTAGAAGATTTACATCGTATGACTCATGGACATTTATATTTTAATGTTAATTTAAAAAGAAGGATACCGCATGATTGTTTAACATTATTTTAATGTTATTTAAAAGAAAAGAATTCACCGTATGATTGATTAACATTATTTTTAATGTTAAAAATAAGATAATTTTCATCGTAGGAAAATATCATTCTTGTTAATGTAATAAGAAGAGTGGAAATATACATTGTACAAAAAGATTGAATTTGCATTTTAATATAAAGATTAAATTTACATGGTATAAGAAATTGACATTTTGTTCAATGTTAAAATATGTGAAAAATTAACATTTATTTTTAATGTTAATAAAAAGAGAATGTATCGTATGTTAAATTAACATTTATTTTTAATGTTAATAAAAAGAGAATGTACCGTATGTTAAATTAACATTTATTTTTAATGTTAATAAAAAGAGAACGTATCGTATGTTAAATTAACATTTATTTTTAATGTTAATAAAAAGGAAATGTATTGCATGTAAAATTAACATTTTTTTTATGTATATTAAAAAGAGAATTTTCATCGTAGGAAAGTTGACATCATTTTTAATGTATATTAAAAAGAGAATTTTTCATCGTAGGAAAGTTGACATCATTTTTAATGTATATTAGAAAGAGAATTTTTCATCGTAGGATAGAATGTACATTAATTATAATGTAAAGAAAAAGAGGATTTACGCCATAGGAAAGATATACAGTTTTTTTTTAATGTATTTAAAAAAAAAAATGAAATTTACACTGAAGGAAAGTGACAGTATTTATAATATAAATAACATAAGGATGGGTCATGTGAACAAAGATTACATTTTTTTTTAGGTAATTAGAAATGAAATTTCATCGTAAAATAGAATTACATTTTAGATGAAATTGAAATTAAAAAAAAAGAATGAATATTTCATCTATGTAAATGGAATTATAATATAAGTGAAAGATGAAATGGAATGGATAGAACGATGAATTATAATTTTAAGGTAAATTATAGAAAATAAAATAAAAGAAATAATTCGCCGTCTAATTATAAATTACATTGTCATGTAAGTAGAAAAGTATAAGATAAGAGAAGAAGGAAGGCGTATGTAAGGACGATGAATTAAAAGAATTATTTATATATTTATATATATATAATTAAAATAAAACGAATCGAGCGCGGTAGTTCGCGTTTTGAAATCGAACTTTTAAACGATTATACCGGAAGATCCGACCGTCGGATTTTTCCAAAACTGAAACCGCTAGGACCGTCTTGGAAAAATCTTTCCAACGATATAAGCTACGTTAAAATCCAACGGTTAGATTTTGAGAAAAGTGAAAATCAAAATTGATGGAAAACAGCGCCAGAGTCGCCCTTGACCTGAAGCGTCGGTAAATAAAGAAATTAGTTATATTAAATAATTAAGGCAAGGATAAATCGTTATAAAACAACATAACGACATGAAATGTGTTTTTCCCAAAATTATGAATGCGAGATTATTTGGAAAGTCCGGGTTAATCCCATTCCAAATGATTGTACGATTTCAAGAGTCTAAATATGAAGACGGCGTATGAAGACCGTAAATCTTCCCTCGAATGGACAACGACCAAGACTCTGAATTGGGTAGCTCCCGATTCAAGAGTCGGGGTAATTGCCCAAACGTACGCGTTGGTTTCACGGGTTTGACCCTCGCTCAGACCCAGAGCATGGGTGTAAATGGATGGTGTGTCTGACATCGTACCCCATTAAATATCATGTTGTCGATTTTCTATTAATATATAAATGTTGGTGGTAGAGAATTCATTCTCTACTTAACACCCGTTTATATATTGACAGACGGTCGATGGTACGGTATGGAGTGACGGTGTGGCATGCTAAGATGAAATGATCAAGGTTTCTTGTTGAAAAGCAGAACCTTGTGGTATGGTATACATGACTTCACGAGCTTCACAAACCGGTAGAGTCTAAAACGGGGGAAGGGAACGCAGGGAAAGCAGCACGTTTCTTTCTATTTAGTAGTCATTTTACTTATGGGGATGATGAAATGAGACGCCTCGGATAGGTCCTATAGGACCGGGGAACGTGTGCTTAGGAATTGCCAATCCTCTAAGCTGTATTTGAGGACCGGCCCTGCCATTTCCAAGGGTTAACTACGGGTAATCCTGAGGCATTAACTAGAGTGTCTCGAATCGGTAAGGAGTCCTCCCTAGCCTGGACTCATGATGGAAACCCAAATTTCCAATACGACCCTTACGTATTTGATTGTATTACTAGTACGGAGGCATAATATATGGTACCTATGCTTCCTAGGATCGATACTTTTATTTTGAATGATTTAAAACACATACACTCTAATAATAGTATTAGTTTCGTATTTGGTGTATTTAGCATGTTTAACCACCATAAGGTAAAACTCTATCCTCTTGGTGTGCGTTGCATTGTGTGATGGGACCTGAGTCTTATGGTGGTTCCATTTTTCAAAAGACATTGCGTTGTGTTACGTTTTATTTATCTGTACTGACACTGTAGTTATGCACGGCAATCCATTGGTACAACCCGTTCCGCGTTAGCGGCGTGGTCTTTGGATTTGCCTTTTTTTTTGTATGAGATAAGTTAGTTAAGAATTCTCACACCAGTCCCACGACTGACCCATCGTTTGTTTCACCTTTTTGCAAACTTGGGTGCCCTCTCTTCCACACGGGCAGCCAAGTAGACAGGTTACTCTTTACTTGGAGCTTTCTTTGGAGCAGCTTACATTCTCTCTCTTGGAATTTGCTTTGGTGAAGAGGTGATGACTTGGAGCTTCGAAGACCCTCTATCTGTTGCTTTATCGCATTTTTCCTTTTATTTCAGACATCAGACTTATTTCCATTTCATGTTATTTAATTTGGAGTTGGAACTTATGTCATTTTCTGAAAAACTCGTTGTAATAACTTAGATTCTGTGACTGTGGATTTTCTATTGCTGATGACATTATATATCCGCTGCTATGATGTTGTTACTTTATGGATTTCCTATGCTATGTTGTTTTCTGTGACTTGTTATGTTATATTTATGTTGTATTCCATATGATTTCTCCTTGCTTTCACTTGTGGAAGTTTGGGGTCATCACAATGTCTGTCTTGAGCAGCTTTCATCCTTCGGCGGATAAGGTCAATCTTCTCAAAGGCATCTCAAATCATTTCCAGTCTAAGTAGAAGTCTATCCGTAGACTCCCACAAATAAGTCGGCGACCTACATGGTCGTCCATATAATGCTTCAAAAGGTGCCATGCCTATGCTCTCTTGGTGACTGTTGTTGTAGGCGAATTCCATCAAAGGAAGATGCTCTTCTCAAGTCCCTCCAAAGTCTAGGATACACAGTCTTAGAAGACCTTCAAGAACTCTATTCACCCTCTCTGTCTGTCCATCTATTCGAGGGTGGTATGTTGTGCTCATACGTAGGTATGTGCCTAACGCTTCTTGCAAGCTTTTCCAAAACTCGCTAGTAAAGTTGGGGTCGCGGTCGCTCACTATACTGGAAGGAACCCCGTGCAATCGAACTATCTCTCTGAGATAAACTGATGCCAGCCAAGACACCGTCCTCTTGCGCTTCATAGGATTAAAATAAGAGCTCTTTGTAAGTCTATCCACTATCACCCAAATGCTCGTATTGCCCTTCCTTGATTGGGGAAATCCACCGATGAAATCCATAGAGACACTCTCCCACTTCCATTGCGGGATATCCAAGGGCTAAAGTAATCCACCGGTTTCTTTTGTTCAGCCTTTACACTTTGGAAAGTCATGCATCGAGCTACAAATTCCGCTACATCTTTCTTCAAGCCAGTCCAAAAGAAAACCCTCTTCATGTCTCGATACATTTTGTCGCCGCCCAAATGGATAGTCATCCAAGAATGATGATCTTCCTCAAGCACTGCCTTAAGCAATTCCCCAATCTTAGGGACACATAGCCTTCCATCTCACCTTAGTTACCCCTTATCATCCACAGTATATCTAGCAAGGTGACTATAAATTTCTCCTCCATTAAGCTTGTCCAAGATGTCTAAAATCTGGGGGTCCTCTCGTTGTATAGATCTAACTCGCTCCAATAGAGTAGAACGTACTCCCAAAGATGCTAACAATCCAACTGTGAAATCCGTAGAAGGCTTAAAATCAAAAGTTGAGATGTATTCCAAGCTCCGCCTTTCTAGAATAGAGGACTCAAAGCCATTCTCTGCCTACTCAGTGGGTCCGATCCTACATTATCCTTGCCAGGGGTATAAGCTATCTCGAAGTCGTAGGACGCTAAGAACTCCATCCATCGATGCTACCTCAAGTTGAGATCCTTCTTTGAGAACAAGTACTTGAGCGGGTTATGATCCGCATATAGCTCAAACTTTTCTCCAAGTAGATAGTGTCGCCAAGACTTTAATGTGAACACTATAACAGCCAACTCTAGATCATGGGTTGGGTAGTTCTTTTCATGAACCCTCATCTGTCTACTTCCATAGCACACTACCCTTCCCTCTTACATCAAGACGACACCAAGTCCTGTTCCACAAGCATTGGTGTAAACCATAAACATCTTGTTTCCGTCTGGGAGAGTCAGAACCGGGGCCATTGTCAGAGCCCTCTTCAATCTCTGAAAGGCATCCTCACAATCGATGCTCCATGAAAAAGCCAAGTTCTTTCATCAATCAGGTAAGCGGGGTCGATACTCTTGCAAAATCCTTGATATACTTTCTATAGTAGCCTGCCAACTGTAACAACCCGGATTTTCAAAACCAATTTAAAAGTTTTATTTTAGCAATTTTAATGGATTTTGAATATTTAAAATGATTTATTTTAAATAATAGGATAAATTGACAGGAATAATCCGAAGTTTGACGTGTCTTCCCATATTAATCCGAAGTTTGGATTATTTTTAATTAATCCCAAGTTTGGGGGGTCCCTTCCCATATTGATCCCGATGACTTATTAACTTGTTGAAGCCGGTTATCAAACTTAAATTTGTCTTCCCCAAACTAGTTTCCCACTCTAGAAAAATCGTTTGGGAACGAAGAATTTAAGTTTGATAACCGGTTACAACAAGTTAATAAGTCATCAGGATCAGTATGGGAAGGGACCCCCTAAACATGGGATTATTTAAAAATAATTCAAACCTCGGATTAATATCGGAAGACACGCCAAACTTCGAATTATTCCTATCAATTAATCCTAAATAATAATGGCTAAAAATTTATTTAAATCGAAGTTAGAACGTATAAATTTATTTTAATTATATAACGAGCCTGAAATGGCGCGATAGTTTGAAAAATCAATTTCAAATTTCAAATGAATGTACAGGATTCAAATAAATCGGATTTTAGTAAAATCAGAAATATTTGAATCTGTTTAAATATATCTTTCTAACGAATGTGAAAAATTTAGATTTTATAATATAAATTGAAAGTTATGTCCAGTTTAAAATTTAAAATAGTCGCTATGGAATTTATATATATTTTATATAACATATAGCCCTTAAAAATAGCCTTTTTGCAAACGACCTCCATTTTCGACGAAACCACTTTTGTTGGATCCGGAATGTCAAATTATTGCTAGATTCCAATTTTCATAATTTTTCGAATTAATATGTGAGTATGGAAAAAGAAAACGTGTTTTGTCAATTTTAGTTGAAATGGATTGAGTAGAAAATGACCATTTTTCAAATGATCTCCAAATTCGACGAAATTAGTTTTGTTAGGACCACATCGTCAAAACATAGCTAGATTTATTTTTTTGGAATTTTCGGAGTTAGTATGTGGCTCCAGTAAGTTAAAATGTACATTTAAATTCAATATATATTGATTTATATTTTAATTTTGATAAAAACTGATCAAAACAATAGAATTGGCTTACGAAACATATCCCATTTTGTTCGAAATGGGGTTAATTAGCTAGAAGCGACAGTCGTTTTGGGTTTGAATTGGAGTTCGGACACGAAACTGAAATAATAGGAGATAAAAGTGTGTGTGTGTATATATATATAGAAAAGGGTCAAAACCCTAGACTTTCTTCATTTCGGTCAACATGTTGTAGCCGCCTCCGGCGAAAATCAATGACAGGTTTCTTTTGGATTTTGGCCGCTCCAATCTTTCAATCGAATCAATGAATTTCTAAACCTCCAAAGTGAAATCCGAAGAGCTCGACAAGCTCTTCAACATGAACGGCTAAGATGGATTTTAATTTCTTAAATCATGAGAATTCTGTGCTTAAAGAGGACAACTTGGAAGGGTTTTCCAGATGCATGGGGCCACCGAGTGCCACACTGGCACTGGCGCAGGGAGGTGACGAGCTTAGCTTTGGTGTGGTGATGTCAGATTGAAGAACGACAGCTTCTTTTGTCATGCGATGGCGAACCCTAATGGCCACGGTTGGGTTTGAGCGAGTTTCGTAAGTCACGAAGAAGAAGAAAGAGCGGCTTAATTTTTAGCTTAATGGTAAATGATTGATTAGGTATAATTAATTTAATTAATTAGGTTTTTATTTAATTTAAGTAATTAAAGTTAAAAATGTTCATATTTTATTCGATTCAAAACAGAATTTAGCGAAAATGGAAATATTGGAATCATTGAGTCGAACTCTACAAAATAAAACTGACTGGAAGGAGTTTGGAGCTAGATACAAACAAAGGAGGAGTGGAACCCAAAGTGAGAACTCCTTCTCACTGAAATTATTTTATCATGTTATTGTATTCATATATAAAAACACATAGAGTTGCCAGTGTAAATTTTTATCAGTTAATGTTAAAAAATTGTATACGGTGTCTATTAGCTCACCTCCCCGTCGTCCACAGACCATGGACGATTTATTTTATTGTATTGTGTTGTGATTGTGATGTGATAAATATATATGCGTTGTGAAAAATAAAATATATACGCGTTGTGAAAAATAAATATATATGCGTTGTAAATTATATATATATATATATAATGTGAATAATATATATATGAAATGTGAATAAAATATTTTTATACAATGTGAATAAAAATTTATGTGCAATGTGAAAAATATATATACAATGTATAAAATGGACATGATATGGAATAAATATTGTTTGTTAAAAATATGATTTTTAACGAATATATGGAATATATAAAATTGTCATGTAATGAAATAAATATTTTCGCTAAAAATATTATTTTTAATATATATATGAGATATATAAAATTATCATGATATAGAATAATTATTGGATCGTTAAAACTATAATTTTTAACATATATATGTGATGTATAAAATTGTCATGATATGGAATATTCAGTTTTGATATAAAATTGAAATGGAAGTTGGAATCGTTTTTAAAACGAATTTATAAAATACGTTTTAAATAGAAATCGACGATATATATATATAATGGCCTGAATAGAATACGCCGCGCAGCGACCGTTCGCGAATTTCGACCATTAACTTCAAATGGACGTAGCGGAAGATCCGACCGTCGGAATCACCTAAAATTGGAACTGTTGGCTTCGTATCGAAAAGAGCTTTCTAATGAATATATGAGATTTATATTTGAATGGTTGGATTTTAAAATATGTTTAAATCAAATTCAGAAAAGGTCGCTATGGATTCAGTTCGGTGGCCATTATTGGAAACCGACTGTACGGGCCTTTATAAAATTATTAAAAATATGGAAAAATTGTTTAAAATCATAATAAATGATTTGGAAAGATTTTGGATGAAAAATTCTACATTTGTAAAGATAAAAATATATTTTTATCAAAATGAACTCTTATTAACTAGATTTGAATTCTAATAATTTTTAAACAAAATAAATTGGATTTGAAATGGTTTTAAAATAACCAAAATTTTCCAATGAATTAATTGGAATGAATTGAATGGAAATTATCTTCAGATCTTTCGATATTGGATTCCGTGATTATACGGATATTGTTGAGGAATTTGGAAGATATATATATCGTTATTCTCAATATGATATTTGTTGGTTTCAGAATTTGATATTGAATATAAGTCGATATAATTTCTATTCGGAGCCCTGTATTAATATCAAATTGGATTTTGGGTTTATCGTGAACTTTGTTTTAAAGGACATTGGTTCTTAACCCAGTTAAAAGCACAATTAATTTCCAGAAAGTTGAATAATCATTAAGTAATGATTTTAGGGATTAAAACCGAAGAAGACTTTTAATGAATCTTTAATTAGATTTGAATGAATGAATGGTGATTAAATTTTCCAAAACATGTGATGTGATATAAACCAAATACACTTTTTTTTTTGTATTGATTGTGATGGATTGATTGTTTGGATTGTGCTCAACCAGTTTATGAGAAAATATGCTTTTACATTTAGCATTGGGTTGGGTAGAAATATGTGTATGCTAACATCTTGTGAAACACTTCACGATTTGATTATGTGTATCGTTGATGCTTAGTTCATTTCAAATTTAATGAATGATTTTGAAATGATATTTTTCTTAAGTGAAAAGAAATGTATTCCCGATTTTCGACAAGGAATGTTTTATAATTTTTTTATAAAACAGAAAGGATTTCGAGGACTAAACCCGATGATTTCTAAAATGATTTAGAAATGTATTATGTGTTAAATTGTAGTTCAACACATAACCCATTAGTTACTATTGATGATATATCTGTTTGGTGGTGGAGAATTTATTCTCTTTCTTAACACCCTTCTTTGAGACGTACGAGCTTAAAGGTTATGTGATTAATAATGACTAATCATATATGTGAATTGCTGATGTGAAATACTATATTTTGGAAAGTACTTGTGAGTATTATGTTGTGAAATGATTTTCCCCACTTCAGGATATAAAATTATTTAGCACGTATGTGGCTAAAGATTTGGGTAACAAGAGATTGACTAAAAGTTGAGGGCGGTGTAGTTCCCCAGAGTGTGGAATGGAGCATCGTCAGTGTAGCTTGCTCCATCGTGGGAGGTGCATATATATATATATATATATATATATATATATATATCGAGTTGGAGGGGCTCATACAACCTGGTCTGAGGGCCGTGCATGATATTTGGTTGCATACTTGTTTGTATGCATTGTTATGTTTTGGAATTCATATTTCCAAAGATTTTGGTTTGATATCCCGAAGTGAAATCTACTTTGATATGAAAGTTAGATATGTATTTCAAATGATTTAAAATAAGAATCGGGAAATAAAGCCCAAAGGAATAATTTCTTTAAAGTGAACTGGCTTTCGAAAAATCTAAATTTGGGATTTAAGCCTAAATGGGTAGATTGGAAAATTGCATGTTGTCTGATGTATTGTAGATCCATATGATTATTATTAGTTGTTGTTTATGCACAGGTATTCATGGGGGTAAACCCGTTCCATGACATACGGCGTGGTCCCATGGTATTCCCTAGTTTAAAGTAAAATTTTAATAACTGTTTTTAGTTCTTACACCAGTCCCATGACTGACCTGTAGTTTGCTTTTCCCTTGCAAACTCGGGTCCCCCTATTTTCCACACGGGCAGCTGAGTGGTTTGTTTTGCAGATATTTATTTATTGAGCAGGATTCCGGATCGAAGCGAAAAGCTATGTCCAGAGTATTGATAGTCTTCCGTTGTGTTATTTTATTTGTTTCTGCTGCATTGTATTACATTTATTGTAAATTTATTTCCCGCTGTAATATTTATTCATCCTCTGATATTATGTACTCTAATGTAACATTATTATGATGTTTATAAAAGTCTTCTGTTGTTTGTTCTGATGTGTTGTGCGCCCAGACTTGTTTGTACAACAAACCATTAGAATTAACTTTTGTACCCTTAGGAACCCAAATATGTTTGAAATTAACAAAATCTGTTTTATTTCTTTTTGGGATCCAAAAATGTTTAAATGGTTTCTTATAAAACAAATTCTCATCTCTATTGTGATTTAGAAATCCTTTGAAGTTTTCAGAGTTTAAATTTTCAAATCTATTCTTTTCAAAGTTGATTGAAGGATTTTTCAAATCATTCGAATTTCGATTTTCAAAAGCATTATTTCTACCAAAGCCAAGACCACTTTTATTTCCAACAGAAAATTGTTTTTTCAACAACATATTCAAAGATTTTTCTCCGCCATAAAATTTAGTCAAAGTTGACTCAAGTCGTTGAATTTTAGTTTTAAGATCACGGTTTTGTGACGATCTCAAAACCCCGTGCTACGGTGTTAAGGATAATCATTGAAATATAACACATTAATCATCATTAGTAGAGTGCAGATAATAGAATAAACAAGAAATAGAATAATTTACACAAATATGACAGTGGAATCATATAAATATCACCACATCAGAGAGCACAGTGCAGGATACAACTTAGTGCAAAATAATACATAATCAGTCTACATCGCCAGAGGCGGAATCATATACATAATAAGTACATAAATGAAACATTAGTCTACATCGCATGTGGAGGAATCATATATATATATACAATAATGGCGGAAAAATAATAGTCATCAACATGTAGTCAAGCCTCGCCATGAGCCAAAAGTGCACCTCTGCTGCTGTGCCAAGCCAAAATACGTCAGCCACCTGTAACTAGGCTGCCCGTGTGAAAATAAAGGCACCCGAGTTTGTAAGGTGAAACAAACTACGAGTCAGTCATGAGACTGGTATGAGAAATCTACTTAACTAATTAAACCACAATTATAAGGCAAATCAAAGGACCACGCCACTTTCGCGGAACGGGTTTACTCCAATGAGTGCTAGTGAATGAAATAAAGTAAATTATTAAATCATCGTAATGCTTTTTATAAAAATGAAGCCATTATAAGACTCAGGTCCCATCACACAATGCAACGCAAGACGGAGGATAAAAATGCTTGATACCTATAAAACAAAAGTGTTTGATATTATTACTAGTGCATATATGTTTCAAAAGCAAATTAAATCATAAATATCAATCATAGACGGCATGGGTACCATATATCATGTCGCCATACTAATAATACAACCACATCCGCAATTTCGTATTGGAAATTGGATTCCATCATGAGTCGAGGCAAGGGGCAAGCTCCTCTCCGTTCAAGACACTCTAGCAAATGTCCCAGGACCGCACACAGCAATCCTTGGATCTTCAGGGCCGGTCCTCTCTTACCTTTGAGGATTAGTTATTCCTGAACACACGTTTCCCGGTCCTTACAGACCTATAATCGAGGCGCCTCGCATTCCAACAACCACACAGGTGAAAAGTGT
The DNA here is from genome assembly GCA_030737875.1 of Allium sativum. Lineage (NCBI taxonomy): Eukaryota > Viridiplantae > Streptophyta > Magnoliopsida > Asparagales > Amaryllidaceae > Allium > Allium sativum. The sequence continues at coordinate 556,772,260 of CM060919.1, read as the reverse complement.
ATATATATGTCAGGGCTGGTAAGTCACTGACACCACCGTAGCTAGAAAGAAACGTCGTGTTCTCCCTGTAGTCACTATCCCGTTATTGACTCATATCGAGGTGTGAGGCTCGCGAATCCACGCTATACACAAAGCTACGCCGCACAGGCCATGCTTTGATCATCAACCACAAGGCTTTGCTTTGCAATAGAAGCCTTGATCATATGCCACTTAGGCACGCCACACAGGCAATCCACTCCATGCGACTGATTTCTATCGATATATAACCTCTGAGGTCGTACGTCTCAGAGAAGGGCGTTAAGCAAGAGAATAAATTCTCCGCAGCCAAACAAATATATATTTAATAGATATCAATCAGCACAGAACAAAATCCAATGTCAGACACACAGTCCATTTACAAGTTCGTTCTGGGTATGAACGAAGCCGGAGGCACCAAATTCCTCGCATATCCATACAATCAACATTACGTCCGTACGGCTACCACTTCAGCTCCTTCAAGGTAGCTACTCCAATCACGAGCATCAGTAGCGCCCATCCATCCAATGTGAAGATCGTCGGTCTTGAACCGTCTTCAACTCTTCGACTTCTAACTGTCGATCGATTATTTGAAATGATAATGAACTCGGCCTTTTCAAATAATCCACGTACATTTAGATTTTCAAATCAATTCTTCACATGGTTAAATCATTCGACATTCACATTTCAGTTCTTTAGTATAGTTTTCATGTCAAACACATTCAACCATCAAATATCAAGCAAACCAAGCAGAATCAGTTTATTTCCACTCTATATCGTCTATAATATTTTATAACGATATATCGCCATTTTTATTTATTTAAAAACGGCCCTATTTAATTAAACAACGTTTCAGGTCGTGCCGAAGCACTAGCGCTGTTTTTCCCAAAATTTGTTTTACGCATATCTGAGAATCTAACTGTTGGATTTCAACAAAGTTTATATCATTGGGAAGATATTCCCAAAGCGAACCCAACGGTTCCAGTTACGTGAAAATCCGATGGTCAGATCTTTCGGTATAATCGTTTGAAGTTACGATTTCAAAACGCGAACTGCACGGCCTCGATTCATTTTATGTTAATATATATATATATATATATATATATCTAATTCATTCGACGATTTCAATATCGTTTTCACTTCAAATATTTCACTAACACCTTTATATTTCGAAAAATTTCGCCATAACCTCCTTTGTACGGGAAGGGGTTTGGAAATTTATTAGGCCGTGTTAGGTGCCCAATAAATCCTAATAAGCATACACATATTTATAGTGATATATTCCGGTGTCCATAGGGGAGTGTGTATAGATCATAACTCCAGAGAATAAATTCTCGTCACCTTATAAATGGTTTTTGTGCCTTAATGACCAGGGAGATGTGTTTATTGTCATCTCCAGACCCGTGTGGGGTTTTATTAATATTGCAATTTATCGTTACAATTTATATAGTCCAGATTAGTCATCAGTTCAACCTGTAATATATAGTCATCGCCATACAAGCCTCTCGCTCGTGTGGTAAATCTTCAACCTCGTCACACAAGCTCCAAATGCTTATGTGGTATATGATGAAGTATGCCTATCGTCAAGAAGTATGCCATGTAGTGTAGTTCAAAATTAATTGTTACTATCCTATGGTGATGTTTATTATTACACACAGAACAACTAGCACTCCGCATCCAATGGCATTCACAGGAGTTGATATAATAATAAAATTTGCACATCCAACTCATTTAGGTTTATCTATTTGTCGGGCACGCAAATAAATTCTTTACTCAACAGCTAATCCATTTCCTGTTCAACACATGTATATATATGTGCAAAACTAAGCTAAAAATTATATTTCTAGCGAACAAAGGTTTATCTCCACCTATGGTTACTTTTAACACTTCACGTTTCACTTAAAAATGATATTTTTGTCGAACTAAAATATATTTCAACACATGACTATTTTATTTAGTTCCTATACATGTTAAAAATAATATTCATAGCAAACAAATATTTATTTCAACATTGTATATTTTTAACAATTCACACACACGATAAAAATGGTATTTTTATCATCAAAAATATTCATTCGACACATGAATGTTTTTAACACTTCATATTCTCAATAAAAATGTAAATTTTATTGTTCGATCTTTTATTCAACACATGAACCTCTCAACACATGAGCTTTTCCACACATGGATATATTTTATATAGTTTGTACATATAAGAAAGATGTTATTTTTATTGTTGAAACAATTTATTTAAAATAATAATATTTTACATACTTCATATATATAAAAATGTGATTTTTATTGTTAAAACCATTTATTTATTCAACACATGAGTTATTTTTCAACACATGAACCTCTCAACACATGAGCATTTCCACACATGGATATGGTTTCAACACATGACTTTCATTTCAACACATGAAAATAATTTCAACATATGAAAATAATTCTAACACATGAATATTATTCAAAATTTCGGCAGCATAACGGTAGGGAAGTTAAAACCGGCACCGTCCCGAGTACGGCTCCTCACTCTACCTTAAAACCTTGTGGTTTTTGACAATGGGGATTTCATACATCTAATTCGCACGCAGGCGAGTATGATGTTTATTTTCCACAATTTATTTCAATCACAAATGGGTATTTTTCAACCATAACCAAACAATATCAACCACAAACAATTCTATCAACCATTCGCATTATTCACCAAAATTTTCACACCGATTCACAATCAATAAATATCGTCCATGGTTTGTGGACGAGGGGAGTATATATATATTCGTATATAAATATATTTTATTTTCATTCCAACGCACATATCATTTATACAATGCATGTATAATTCATACTTCGCTCATATAACTTACACAACGCATGTACTTGAGGTATACGACACGTGTATAATTTATATTTCGCTTATATAATTTATACATCACATTTCCATTCACATTTCAATTTAGAAATCTCACATTGGTTTTCGAGATGCTAAAAATCGTAGCTAGCTCAGAAAAATCCGCGGTCTCTTCTAGATTGTAGAGAGCGTCCTTGCGGTCATGATGTTTCCTGTTTCATCGAATTTCGTTAACACACGATAAAGACATGATTTTTCAAAGTTTGCAACACTTAAAAGTGTCATTTTCAGTTCAAAGATAATAAAGCCGATACCTTTCAACGTTTGTTCAAAACTAGGTTTTGATTTATCGAACAAATGGTTGCACGATATTGGAATCAACTTGTACCACGTCGAAGAGGGTCGAGGGGGCTTCAGGCGTGTGGCGGTGGCGTTCAACTCGGTGGGGCCCAGCGTTCGTGGCGGCGGCTGAAAGTTCAGGGCTTTGGAGGGGGAAATCTCGAGGTAGGAGCAACGATAGGGGGAGTTCTTTATATGGATTTGAAGATGGGGAGGAGAACTACAAAAAGTTCAACTGGGGGTAGGGCTGATTCGGCTTGTGGCGATCGGAAATCGCCTGGGAAGCGGCGGAAGGTGTTCTGCCGTCGAGATCGGGTTACGGGGGAGGGGGTTTTGAGATATTTTATTTTATTTTAATTATGAATGGAGAAATCCTATTGGTCGATGGTTTTATTAAATTTTAAAATAGTGTTTCTCCACATGAACACCAATTCAAACCCAAGGACTATCACCCCTAGCTAAATACCCCCATCCCGGACACAATGGGATATGTTTCGTAGGCCAATTCGACTGTTACAGTCAGTTATTCTTCAAATTAAAATATATAACATTTAATCTTTGATTTGAACGTACATTTCAATTTGCCAGGGCCACAAGCTGATCCGAAAAATTCCAAAAAAATAAATCTAGCTATGTTTTGACGCTACGGTCCCAACAAAACTAGTTTCGTCGAATTCTGAGATCGTTTGAAAAATGGCAATTTTCTGGTTGATCCAATTTAACAGAAATTAACCATACACGTTTTCTTTTGCCACGCTCACATACTAGCTTCAAAAATTATGAAATTTGAAACCTAGCAATAATTTGACATCCCAGATCCAACAAAAGTGGTTTTGTCGAATTCCGAGCTCGTTTGCAAAATGTCTATTTTCAAGGGCTATATATTCTCTATAGCGACCTTACTGAAAATTCATTTGGCCATAACTTTTGATTCCCGCTATGAAACTTCAATTTTTCAGATTCGTTAGAAAGATATTCATAACCAGATTTAAATATTTTTGGTTTCACTAAAATCCATTATATTTTGCACCTGGGACAGTCAATCAAAGTTTGAATTGAAATTTTCAAACTGCCACACTATTTCTAATTCATTATTTTATTGAAATATTCTATTTCAATTGTTTATTTTCCTTTAAAATATCCAATTTAAAAGTTTTAAATTGGCTCGTATTTTCCGGGTTGTTACAATCTCCCCCACTTAAAACTTTTCGTCCCCGAAAAGGAAACAACAGTACAGTAGGAAACAAAAATGTAAATGCAAAGTATTGTGAAGGTACCTTGCACCGGAGTTAGTCAGAGAGGTCCACTCTGCATTTGGGGTAAGCTTGCTTAATGCTTTCCTCAGTCTTCCAAGTACAGTCTCTAGGATCACTACTCCACTGCACTTTAACTAAATGAACCTTCTAGCTCCTTAGCTCTTTAGTTTCTTTGCCAACAATTTTTAGCGGCTCTCTTCTGACTGCTAATTCGGGATTAATTTCCAAGTCCTGTTGCGCTGCTTCTTCTACAACAAGATCCGGATCATGCACATGTCTCCTAAGTTGAGATACGTGAATACATTATGCACTCCAGGCAACCAATCAGGTAATTGAACCCTATAAGCAAGAGTTCTAATTCGTTCAAGTATAGGAAAGGGACCAATAAATCTGGGTGCCAACTTCCCAGTCTTACCGAATCGGATCACTCCTCTCATCGGAGAAACTTTCAAATAAACATAATCACCAACAGCGAATGCCAAATCTCTTCTTCTAGAATCTGCATAACTTTTCTGTCGGCTTTGCGTGGTTTTCAATCGTTTCTTGATGAAATCGACTTTATCAGATGCTTCTCTAATCATATCGGGTCCCAACACAAGTCTGTTGCCAGATTCTATCCAACATGCGGGAGATCTGCACGGTCTACCGTACAATGCTTCAAATGGCGACATTTTTAAACTTGCCTGATAGCTGTTGTTATATGAGAATTCTGCCAAATGCAAATGATCTTCCCATGACCCACCAAAATCAATACTACAAGCCCGCAATAAATCTTCTAGAATTCTATTCACTCGCTCAGTTTGGCCATCTATCTGAGGGTGATAAGCGGTGCTCATATTCAGTTTTGTTCCCAATTCTGTTTGGAATGCCTCCCAGAATTTGCTAGAAAATATTGGGTCTCTATCACTGAATATGCTGATGGGAACTCCATGCATCTTAACAATTTCTTTGAAATATATCTGTGCTAGACTATGGGCGGTTCTATTGGATCTGACAGGTATGAAATAGGCGGTCTTCGTGAAGCGATCTACGACCACCCAAATACTGTCATTACATTTCTTGGTTCGTGGCAAACCATCTATGAAATCCATGGAAATTTGTTCCTACTTCCAACCTGGGACTTCCAACGGTTGCAACAATCCAGCCAGCTTTTGTTGGTCGCTCTTGACTAATTGAAAAGTAGGGCACCTGCTAACATATAAAGAAATGTCCCTCTTCATCGCCTTCCACCAGAAAGTGCGTTTTATATCATTGTACATTTTACTTACTCTAGGATGGATGCAAAGCTTGGATTTATGGCATTCATTGAGCACCTCTCTTTTGAGCTCTGGGATGGTGGGAACACAGATTCTCCCTTTCAGTCTCAGAACTTCTTCTTTATCTACTTGAAAACTTGAGGGCTCGCCTTTCTGTATTCTCCTTCTCATCCTTTGAATGAAGTGATCATTCTTCTGGAGAGCAGATATTTTATCAATCAATGCATGCGTAATTATAAGATTGGCAATGATTGCGGTTTTTCTGCTAAGCACATCAGCTACAACGTTAGCCTTTCCCAGCATATACAGGATATCTAGATCATATGCTGCAAGAAATTCTAGCCAACGCTGCTACCTCAAATTCAGATCTTTCTGGGTGAACAAATACTTCAATGATTGATGATCTGTAAATAGTTCGAATTTCTCACCCAGCAAGTAATGCCTCCAGATTTTCAAAGCAAAAACGATGGCTAGCAACTCAAGATCATGAATTACATAATTCTTCTCATGTGGTTTTAGCTGGCGGCTTGCATAAGCAACTACTTGGCCTCTTTGCATTAATACTATACCAAGACCTCTAATAGAAGCATCTGTCCAAACCATCAAATCCTGATTGCCTTCGATAATGGTTAACACTGGAGCAATTGTCAATTTCGATTTCAATTCCTGGAAAGCTTCCTCACAGTCGGAAGTCCACTTAAATTTCTCGTGCTTCTTTGTAAGCTTTGTTAACGAGCCGAATATCTTCGAGAAATCCTTAACGAATTTTCGATAATAACTAGCCAACCCCATAAAAATTCTAACCTCTGTGGGTGTAGTAGGCTATTTCCAGTCTTGAATTGCTGTAATTTTGCTCGAATCTACAGAAATTCCTTCCTTTGACACGACATGGCCAAGGAACTTCACCTCTTCCTGCCAGAAGACACATTTAGAGAATTTGGCTTTGAAGACGTTCTTTCTCAGAATCCCCAATACTTGTTATAAATGTTTTTCATGCTCACGTTTTGATTGGGAGTAGAATAAAATATCATCGATGAATACGAGGACAAATTTATTCAGAACTCCCCTGAACACTCTATTCATTAGATCGACGAAGTATGCTGGAGAGTTGCATAGGCCGAACGACATTACTAACTATTCATAAAATATGTCTGGACCTCTGAAAGCTGTCAAAGGAACACACTCTTCGGCAATTCTCAGTTGATGGAAACCTGTAGCTAGGTCCATTCTGGAAAATACTCTCGCCCCATTTAATTGATCTAACAGATCATCGATGCAGGGTAACGGGTATTTGTTTTTGAGCGTCTGTTTGTTGAGGTCTCGGTAATCGACACACAATCGGAGAGTACCATCTGACTTAGGGACAAACTCTACAACTACACCCCAACTAGAAAAGCTAGGTCTGATCAGACCCTTCCATAGCAGTTGACGAGTTTGATCGCCTAATTCGTCCTTTTCCTTTGGAGTCATTCTTCGAATTGGATGTACTACTGGTCTGGTATTGGAAATTAGATCGATTCTGAATTCTATTTCTCTTTGCGGAGGTAAGTTTTTGACTTCTTCAAACACATCCGCATAGTTTCTAACAACATGAATCTTTTCTAAGGAAGTGGGGATAACTTCTAGCGCAGACCAAAATTCTTCTCTATCTGGATTCGAACCATGACATGGTACAGTAATATATCCAAGCTTCGTTCTAATGTTTACTATTCTTTCCGCGCACTTTACTTCAGCTTCGTATTTCGTTAACCAATCTAGCCCGAGAATGATATCAAATTCGGGGAAATCCATGGTGATCAAATTAAAAGAAAATTTGTAGGAAGAATAAGAGACTGACACTCTACAATATGAACTGAGAATAAGAGATCCTCCTATCGGATTATGAACTTTGACCGATTCATTAAGCTTTCTTTGTTTTAACTTTAATTTGTGAACTGTGTTACTAGCAATAAAACTACGTGATGCACCCATATCAAATAATACAGAAACAGGAATATTTTTAATTGTAAGTGTACCTCCCAAAACATCGGGTTTACTTGCTCCATCGGAAGCAGCCGGCGGGTTCGCCCCGTCATACACATGAGCAACCTCGGCCTTCTTAAGCAAGGGACAGTCTCTAACAAGATGTCCTATCCTGCGGCAGTTAAAAGCATGAACGAGGGTTCTGAGAGCCCTGGCTTGAACCTTGAGAATCGGTCTTCTGCCGTTTCGGGGCTGTGCAAACATTTGAGTAGTGCCCCACCTTGCCACAATTGTAGCAGCTTCCCTTTGGCGGCCTGCTAGTCTGCTAATTCGTGGACGCCGCATTGCTTGATTCTGGCTGGTTTGTAGAGGGCTTGTGTTTATTCCCTGCTTGGCTCTTAGCACGATCCAGATCGAAGTTCCTTTGATCCAGGTCCTCATAATTGCACGCCATCTCTACTAATTCATTAAACGCCAGCTTGATGTGGGCCATTGCCCTGTCTTGGTACTTACGCTTTAGTCCGAGGATGAACCTCTTGTTCTTGGACTTAGCAGTGCGATGAGCTCGGGAGCATAGCGGGATAAATGTGTAAACTTGCTTAGATAGTCTTGCACAAAGAGATCTCCTTGCTGGAGGTTTGCAAATTCGTCGTGCATGCGCTCAAGGGCTTGCTCTGGGACGTACTTTTCTTTGAATAAATCCTTGAATTCATCCCACGTCCTACCAACATTTCTGTTCCCTGCGGTGAGAGCTTCCCACCATAATTCGGCTTCTTCTTGCAGAATCCAGGCACCCATGAAAGCTTTGTCTTGATCACCCAGCCTCACCCTCCTAATATCTTCTCGCATGTTTTCAGCCATGCCAAGGCCTCAATCAATGTGCCCGTTCCAGAGAAGGTTTTGCCTCCTAGATTCTTGTACCTTTTAGCCACGTGGTCGAGCTCGAATGGTTGAGCGGCTGGGGGTTGTATTAAGGGTCCATCTTCAGCTGGGACTTCTCCTCATCCTCTGCCACGGCCAGCTTGGCTTCCTCTACCTGCGGCTGCTCGAGTAGCTATTGATCAAGTTCTGTATAAGCAAGAAAAGAGTCATCCTACAGAAACGATAATTTTATTGTATGGTAAACCAAAAGAACTTAAGGAAAGACAACGATGTACTGATCAAATTATTTTTGCTATTATGCTTAGCTCATTCTAGGACATTACTAGTCCTATCTCTAATGAGCTACTCGCCTTAGAATATTACTGATCCTATTCTGACGAGGTGTTTAATGTGTTAAATTCCAGAACTAAGGTTAACCAAAGCTCCGATACCAACTGTGACGATCTCAAAACCCCGTGCTACGGTGTTAAGGGTAATCATTGGAATATAACACATTAATCATCATTAGTAGAGTGCAGATAATAGCATAAAAAAGAAATAGAATAATTTACACACATATGACAACGGAATCATATAAATATCACCACATCAGAGAGCACAGTGCAAGATACAACTTAATGCAAAATAATACATAGTCAGTCTACATCGCCTGAGGCAGAATCACATACATAATAAGTACATAAATGAAACATCAATCTACATCGCCTGTGGCGGAATCATATACATATACAATAATGGCGGAAAAATCATAGTCATCAACATGTAGTCAAGCCTCGCCATGAGCCAAAAGTGCACCTCTGCTGCGGTGCCAAGCCAAAATACGTCAGCCACTTGTAACTAGGCTGCCCGTATGAAAATAAGGGCACCCGAGTTTGCAAGGTGAAACAAACTACGAGTCAGTCATGGGACTGGTATGAGAAATCTACTTAACTAATTAAACCACAATTATAAGGAAAATCAAAGGACCACGCCACTTTCGCGGAACAGGTTTACTCCAATGAGTTCTAGTGCATGAAATAAAGTAAATTATTAAATCATCGTAATGCTTTTTATAAAAATGAAGCCATTATAAGACTCAGGTCTCATCACACAATGCAACGCAAGCCGGAGGATAGATTTTTACCTTATAATGGACAAGAAATGCTTGATACGCATAAAACAAAAGTGTTTGATATTATTACTAGTGCATATATGTTTCAAAAGCAAATTCAATCATAAATATCAATCATAGACGGCATGGGTACCATATATCATGTCGCCATACTAGTAATACAATCACATCCGCAATTTCGTATTGAAAATTGGATTCCATCATGAGTCGAGGCAAGGGGCAAGCTCCTCTCCGTTCGAGACACTCTAGCAAATGTCCCAGGACCGCACACAAAAATCCTTGGATCTTCAGGGCCGGTCCTCTCTTACTTTTGAGGATTAGTTATTCCTGAACACACGTTTCCCGGTCCTTACAGACCTATAATCGAGGCGCCTCGTATTCCAACAACCACACAGGTGAAAAGTATATATATATATATGTCAGGGCTGGTAAGTCACTGACACCACCGTAGCTAGAAAGAAACGTCGTGTTCTCCCTGCAGTCACTATCCCGTTTTTGACTCATACCGAGGTGTGAGGCTTGCGAATCCACGCTATACACAAAGCTACGCCGCACAGGCCTTGCTTTGATCATCAACCACAAGACTTTGCTTTACAACAGAAGCCTTGATCATATGCCACTTAGGCGTGCCACACAGGCAATCCACTCCATGCGACTGATTTCTATCGATATATAACCTCTGAGCTCGTACGTCTCAAAGAAGGGCGTTAAGCAAGAGAATAAATTCTCCGCAGCCAAACAGATATATATTTAATAGAGATCAATCAGCACAAAACAAAATCCAATGTTAGACACACAGTCCATTTACAAGTTCATTCTAGGTATGAATGAAGCCGGAGGCACCAAATTCCTCGCTTATCCGTACAATAAACATTACATCCGGACGGCTACCACTTCAGCTCCTTCAAGGTAGCTACTCCAATCATGAGCATCAGTAGCGCCCATCCATCCAATGTGAAGATCGTCGGTCTTGAACCGTCTTCAACTCTTCGACTTCTAACCGTTGATCGATTATTTGAAATGAGAATGAACTCGGCCTTTTCAAATAATCCACGTATATTTAGATTTTCAAATCAATTCTTCACATGGTTAAATCATTCGACATTCACATTTTAGTTCTTTAGTATAGTTTTCATGTCAAACACATTCAACCATCAAATATCAAGCAAACCAAGCAGAATCGGTTTATTTCTACTCTATATCGTCTATAATATTTTATAACGATATATCGCCATTTTCATTTATTTAAAAACGACCCTACTTAATTAAACGACATTTCAGGTCGTGCCGAGGCACTGTTTTTCCCAAAATTTGTTTTACACATATCTGAGAATCTAACCATTGGATTTCAACAAAGTTTATATCATTGGGAAGATATTCCCAAAGCGAACCCAACGGTTCCAGTTTCGTGAAAATCCGATGGTTGGATCTTTCGGTATAATCGTTTGAAGTTACGATTTCAAAACGCGAACTGCACGGCCTCGATTCGTTTTAATTTAATTTATATTTATATATATATATATAAATATAATTCATTCGACGATTTCAATATCGTTTTCACTTCAAATATTTCACTAACACCTTTATATTTCGAAAATTTTCGGCATAACCTCCTTTGTACGGGAAGGGGTTTGGAAATTTATTGGGCCGTGTTAGGTACCCAATAAATCCTAATAAGCATACACATATTTATAGTGATATATTCCGGTGTCCACAGGGGAGTGTGTATAGATCATAACTCCAGATAATAAATTCTCGTCACCCTATAAATGGTTTTTGTGCCTTAATGACTAGAGAGACGTGTTTATTGTCATCTCTAGACCCGTGTGGGGTTTTTATTAATCTTGCAATTTACCGTTACAATTTATATAGTCCAGATCAGTCATCAGTTCAACCTGTAATATATAGTCATCGCCATACAAGCCTCTCGCTCGTGTGGTAAATCTTCAACCTCGTCACACAAGCTCCAAATGCTTATGTGGTATATGATGAAGTATGCCTATCGTCAAGAAGTATGCCATGTAGTGTAGTTCAAAATTAATTGTTACTATCCTATAGCGATGTTTATTATTACACACAGAACAACTAGCACTCCGCATCCAATGACATTCATGATATAATAATAAAATTTGCACATCCAACTCATTAAGGTTTACCTATTTGTCGGGCACGCAAATAAATTCTTTACTCAACAGCTAATCCATTTCCTGTTCAACACATGTATATATATGTGCAAAACTAAGCTAAAAATTATATTTCTAGCGAACAAAGGTTTATCTCCACTTATGGTTATTTTTAACACTTCACGTTTCACTTAAAAATGATATTTTTGTCGAACTAAAATATATTTCAACACATGACTATTTTATTTAGTTCCTATACATGTTAAAAATAATATTCAAAGCAAACAAATATTTATTTCAACATTGTATATTTTTAGCAATTCACACACATGATAAAAATGGTATTTTTATCATAAAAAATATTCATTCGACACATGAATGTTTTTAACACTTCATATTCTCAATAAAAATGTAATTTTTATTGTTCGATCTTTTATTCAACACATGAGCTTTTCCACACATGGATATATTTTATATAGTTTGTACATATAAGAAAGATGTTATTTTTATTGTTGTAACAATTTATTTAAAATACAAATATTTTACATACTTCATATATATAAAAATGTGATTTTTATTGTTAAAACCATTTATTTATTCAACACATGAATTATTTTTCAACACATGAACTTCTCAACACATGAGCATTTCCACACATGGATATGGTTTCAACACATGACTTTCATTTCAACACATGAAAATAATTTCAACATTTGAAAATAATTCTAACATATGAATATTATTCAAAATTTCGGCAGCATAACGCCAGGGTAGTTAAAACCGGCACAGTCCCGAGTACGGCTCCTCGCTCTACCTTAAAACCTCGCGGTTTTTGACAATGGAGATTTCATACATCTAATTCGCACGCCGGCAAGTATGATTTTTCTTTTCCACAATTTATTTCAGTCACAAATGGGTATTTTTCAACCACAACCAAACAATATCAACCACAAACAATTCTATCAACCATTCGCATTATTCACCAAATTTTTCACAATGATTCACAATCAATAAATATCGTCCATGGTTTGTGGACGAGGGGAGTGTATATATACATATATTCGTATATAAATATATTTTATTTTCATTCCAATGCACATATCATTTATACAATGCATGTATAATTCATACTTCGCTCATATAACTTACACAAGGCATGTACATGAGGTATACGACACATGTATAATTTATATTTCGCTTATATAATTTATACATCACATTTCCATTCACATTTCAGTTTAGAAATCTTACATTGATTTTCGAGATGCTAAAAATCGTAGCTAGCTCGGAAAAATCCGCGGTCTCTTCTAGATTGTAGAGAGGTCCTTGCGGTCACGATGTTTCCTGTTTCATCGAATTTCGTTAACACACAATAAAGATATGATTTTTCAAAGTTTGCAACACTTAAAAGTGTTATTTTCAGTTCAAAGATAATAAAGCCGATACCTTTAAACGTTTGTTCAAAACTAGGTTTTGATTTATCAAACAAATGGTTGCACGATATTGGAATCAGCTTGTACCACGTCGAAGAGGGTCAAGGGGGCTTCAGGCGCGTGGCGGTGGCGTTCAACTCGGTGGGGCCCAGCGTTCGTGGCGGCGACGGAAAGTTCGGGGCTTTGGAGGGGGAAATCTCGAGGTAGGAGCAACGATAGGGGGAGTTTTTTATATGAATTTGAAGAGGGGGAGGAGAACTACAAAAAGTTCAACTGGGGGTAGGGCTGATTCGGCCTGTGGCGATCGGAAATTGCCTAGGAAGCGGCGAAAGGTGTTCCGCCGTCGAGATCGGGTTACGGGGAGAGGGGGGGTAGAGATATTTTTTTTATTTTAATTATGAATGGAGAAATCCTATTGGTCGATGGTTTTATTAAATTTTAAAATAGTGTTTCTCCACACGAACACCAATTCAAACCCAATGACTGTCGCCCGTAGCTAAATACCCCCATCCCGGACACAATGGGATATGTTTCATAGGCAAATTCGACTGTTACAGTCAGTTATTCTTCAAATTAAAATATATAAAATTCAATCTTCGATTTGAACGTACATTTCAATTTGCCAGGGCCACAAACTGATTCGAAAAATTCCAGAAAAATAAATCTAGCTATGTTTTGACGCTACGGTCCAAACAAAACTAGTTTCGTCGAATTCTGAGATCGTTTAAAAAATGGCCATTTTCTGGTCGATCCAATTTAACAGAAATTAACCAAACACGTTTTCTTTTGCCACGCTCACATACTAGCTTCAAAAATAATGAAATTTGAAACCTAGCAATAATTTGACATCCCGGATCCAACAAAAGTGTTTTTGTCGAATTCCGAGGTCGTTTGCAAAATGTCTATTTTCAAGGGCTATATATTCTCTATAGCGACCTTACTGAAAATTCATTTGGCCATAACTTATGATTTCCGCTATGAAACTTCGATTTTTCAGATTCGTTAGAAAGATATTCATAACAAGATTTAAATATTTTTGGTTTCACTAAAATCCTTTATATTTTGCACCGGGTACAGTCAGTCAAAGTTTGAATTGAAATTTTCAAACTGCCACACTATTTCTAATTCATTATTTTATTGAAATATTCTAATTCAATTGTTTAATTTCCTTTAAAATATCCAATTTAAAAATTTTAAATTGGCTCGTATTTTCCGGGTTGTTACAGGTTTTCTTTCATTAAATATAAACAATGATATTTAGTGATCTTATATCTTTCAAAATCAGATTTCAAAACCATATTTTCATCTTTAAGCAAATTAATTTTGGCTTGGGACTCAGCAATCTCGAATTCAAAATGTTTTCGACTTTCAGATTCAAATTTCTTGAAATTTTCAATTTCAGCTTCAAGCTCTTTGAAAATCAAATCGGATTTCAACAAATTTTCTTTTTCAACAATTTCAAATTTGGAATTTTTATCAGTCTTAAAAATTTCAAATTCCTTTTGTAGAAAATTGTTTGAGCTTGATAACTCAATTTTGTTCTCTTTTAAGATCAGAATCTCATTTTCAAACTTTTGATTATTTTTATTGAGATGATTAAGCTTGTTTTCCAATTTCAAACAATTTTTGCAATCTGAATTTGAAGTGTTTTTAAAGTATTCAAGTTGTGATTCCAAATTATCAATTTTGCTGGTCAACTCATAATTCTTAGATTTCGAAGATTTATTTTTCAGTTTGTGTTTATCAATAGATTTAGTTAAATATACACACATATAAACTAAATCTTCGTATGTGAAATTTTCCGTTTTAGCATCTGCTGATTCTCCATCATCTGATTCATCTGAAATTTCATCTACATGACCTGTTAAGCATAGATCTGAATCTGAGTTGACATTTTAGGATTTTGGGCTATTGTCAGATTTTTCATACAGTGTGTTGAGAGTTCTCCAGATTTCCTGTGCAGATAAACAGTGGCAGATAAGGTTAAATTGTTCAGTACTAAGATAATTAAATATAATTTTCATAGCATGAGTATTGAAAGCAATATCTCCAAAATCAAACCCATTGATAACAACATCCCAACATTTAATATTAACAGATTTTAAATAAAATTCCATTTTAGATTTCCAGTTTAAAAAATCTGTTCCAGTGAAAATAGTTGGAAATGAACTGGACGGACTCTCACTAGACTGACAACTAGGGTTACCCATGACTCTAGAGTTAATGAAATACCTACTTTGATACAACTTGTTGGATCTAGATTAACCTTAGAGGGGGGGGGGTGAATAGGGTTTATCACAGTTTTTCGCTGAATTAAAAAATCTAACAGGATATTAAAATAATAAACAGATCACATAATGCAGCAAAAATAAAAGTGCAGAAAATAAATCACACACAGATATACCCAACTTTGGTAAAACCCTGCCTACTGCTGCATTCCTAAGGTTTCTACTAGGTAAAAGAACAGATCCCGCATACAAGGCCATGTACACTCGCGAACCCCTTGCTCCTAATCTAATCCTATGCTCAAAACCCTAGACTGGCTGAAATCCCCTCGACTAAATTTTCCCAAATTACAAACCCGTATTTCGTAACCTTAGATTTTACAGACTCTAGTAAACTGCCAACTAAACCCTAACTGGGTTCCCCCTAGATTTTACAGAATTAGAAACTGTTCGAATCATTTTACAATGAAATTTAAAAATACAAGACAAAAAATAAATTCAAAAACCCTAGAATAAAAAGAATCCAAATTTCCCTTATTAATTCAAAATAGGGCGGCCAATATAGTAGTGACTCCACCCTAGTTTCTCTTTACTCGATCACTTTATCTTCTAAGAAAATGGCGGCGGCTAAGAATGGAAATGGAAATGGAAATAGGGTTTTCAGATTTCTTCCCCAAATCAATTTCGACTTCGAAATGAATTACTCTAGAAATTCTCTGTAGCTTCGATTCTCGTTGATGAATTCGATCGATTGTTGATGCTCCTTGCTTCAATGATTTTAGGGTTCCTTCTGCGATCGAAAACTGTGAGTTAAGTTGATGTGAAATGATTTATGCTCTTTGAAATTCTAGCTTGTGTTTTCGATTTATTGCCGATGATGATATGGTTGTAGATATATATAGGGTAAATATAAAACCCTAGTTTCTGATTTAACGATAATGACTTAATTTGATTGCCACGATTTTTATTTGCGAGATTGTTGTGCGCCCCCCTTTTGATTCATTGATTGAAAGATTATATGAGAAAGAAATTGCCCCTTTTGGAAAAAAATTGCTGTGAATTTTCAAAAGAAATCTGCTTTCCTCTTTTGCTCAAAAAAATTCTGGAAATATATTTTGTTTATGCCATATTTAAATCGATTTTAAAAACAGCCTTACTTGTTGCCAGTTTTGCACAAAATAGATTCCATGACACTGTGACTTCAAAGATGTTCATTTCTGGAAAATATTGATTTGGCAGAATCTGTTTATTCTTGCTTTATGTTCCTTGATTGAAAATAGTTGAAATTCTGGAATGATTTAAACACTTTGCCTTACAACCAGAACACTTTTCCAATTTCTGAAAAGATTAAAATTATTGCCAATTTGTCCCTTTCATGAAATTTGCTCTGCCCTTGCTTTTATGGAATCCCATTTGAACACCTGATTGATTTGTGCAATTCATCCCTTGCCAAAAATGCTGCTATATGAACAATTCATTGCTTGCCAATAACATGCTGTCCAAAACTGGAAAGATTAAATTTGTGCCAACCTTTTATCTTGTTTGAATTTCTTGTCATGTTTACCCTTTCATGATCCATGCTATTACTCCATACTAATCTGGCCATGTTGAGCTTGACTGAGAACATCATTCCTCTATAATTGTGTGTGTGTGAACTCCATGTTACATTTTGCTGCTTATACTGGCTACTGTCTTGAATATATTCTACACATGCGCATACTCCTTTTATTTGTGAAACACTTGACCATGCAACATTTTTGTGCACTGTTTTGCTTCATTATATATTTAAAAAACTGTAGACCATCTTGTCCATGTGTTAATATGATCATGTGGCTGTCAATAGCACTTGTGACTGCAGCATCAAAACAGTTGCACCTTGACTGTGTATTTGATCGCCATGCTTGCATACTTGTACATGTTTCTCCATACTGCCATGATGAATTCACACTGCTTGAATATGTTTTGTTGCATTATATCATTTTCAAATTGCTGAAATCATACTACCATGTTCACTTGAGCATGCTTTCTGCCCATTGTTTCTCCTGAATTGTATACAGTTGAAATCTGTACATGCTGACTTGATCATTTGTTGGGCTTGACCAATACATGAACTGATCCACTTTTGATGCTTGCATACGATCTCCATTCATGCACGAACACTTGCTGCAGTAATACGTTGCTCAACCACTTTACTTTTGTGCACCATTTTGTGTTGAACCACCTGAGCTTGATCTTCATTTATGCACATTTACAGTCCATGTTAATTTGGCTATTGCCATGTAACCTGTGCTTTGCCTTCTCATTGCTGTTATGAACTCGACCATTTAGCTTGCATGATTTTGTGTTGCCTCGGCCATTTGTGTTGAGCTGCTTTGTACATGATTTAACATCCTTGGTTCGACACCTAGGTTGTTGTGTTCACTTGTCCATTTCACTGTGTCGAGCTTGGTCCATGTGGCTTCTCCACAGCTGCTCGCTACTACATTCTGATTGGCGAGGCAGTGCATACACGTGTGTATATGCAACCATCATACAAGATTTCCTGTCCCTGTACTATAAATATACAAACTGACTAGACACAGACGAATCAGATCAAGTCATGAAAAATGATGAGAAACACACCAGAAAACTGAGGCAAATAAAATTTATATTCACATGTATTTTGAAAATTATTTCTGTTTCATACACTGTGTGTGTTTCTGTATATGACAGGTGTCAAGATGATGACTGGACTGAGCTATGAAGACAAGAAACTGAAGATGACAGAACACTGTGAAAGAGTGTTTAAGTGTATATGAAATGTAAAGAATGTACATAAAATTGTATAACTGAGTGACAGTGTTATAGTGAGGAGCAGTGTATGAATGTATAATGAGAGAATTGTACTGGTATTTGTAATAAACAAATTTGTTTGAAATAAAATATTATTTTATTGTTGTCAAACAAACTTGTCTATCGTATTCAATTTATTTACAAGTACAATCTTCTGTGAATGTACATGAAATGTGAAATATTAGTGAAGTGTACAAATAGTGTAGTTGTAAAACTGTACAGTCGTGTTCTATTTAAATATAAATATTATATTCCTGTTTGTGATATATATATATATAAGACAGTACAGTAGCAAACACATTTAGAATAATATATATTTGATTGTTATCATCAAACAAAAATCATATAATTGTGTATACAACATCGTTATATACAACATGGTTTTCCTCTCATAGTGCAGAAGTTTTTTCATATCTTAGAGAAGTTATCTACTCGTGGTGGTGGAGGAACAACGGCTGTAGTTGGGGGAGGGGCATCTCCTTGACCTTCGACGGGTGTCGTAGCCTCAAGATATCTACGGAACCATGCCGATATCTGAATGCCCTCGGGAAGTTTGAGTTCCCTAGAAATTATGAAAATAAAATAAAAAGGATTCAACAAGAGATTGAGAGAATTTTGACTATGGCTTGTGGGGTTATGTTTTTCAAAAACAACTTTTTATTTGAAAATACTTTGCTTTTTGTAAACGGGTTTATAAGTTTTTCTATGAACTTGTAACCTTCATCTCTAATACCGAATGTGACACCCCACGTCCGTTAATGTCACTCATAAGAGAATGCATTAAGTTCCCTTAAGCATAATTGGTAATAGTACATAAATTTACAGAGCAGATATAAAACAAGCAGCGGAAAAACTTTCAACTTTATTATCAAAATAAAACGTAGTTCTCAAAACCAGTTACATCAACCACTTACAAAGTACTTCAAATCTATCTTTTTAAAACATAATTCCATAAAACAAAACCATATCCTCACTACGAGCCATGATGGAATAGAGTCAGAAAGATACATCTTGAGAAATCCAAGTCCAAGCTGCTATAGAAAGTCCTAGTCATTGTTGAGTGCTTCCACTCTGAGGACTTAGGAGGGAAAGGAAGAAAGAAGTGAAAGAAAAGGTTCAGACATAAAGTCTAGCGAGTTCAAGTGAATTACAAATATTGAAACACCCCGCCTCCATTAAGGTCACTCACAAAGGGAATGCCTTAACTTTGGTGGAGGTTTATAAGTAAAAGCCACAAATGAACTCAAGACAGATATAAATACACATATTTTAAACAGCGGAAACCAAACAAACTTTTATTTCATCAATACGTGTATCAAACAAAGATTTCCATAATTGTCTCAAAATACTTCCAACATTACAACCTCATAACTGTCTTGATTATTAAAGAAGCATGAAAACATAAATAAAGTGACAAAAATCCCCATAGTGATATCCAAAGCCATTTTCCGAGCAAGAAAGATCCAAATCATACATCTACGTTCTTGGTGCTTGTAAAGAGCCTGACTGAGTTGAGCTGTTTCCTCCCTATGGACCGGGGGGGGGGGGAGGGAACGAAAGAAAAGAAGATGAAAAGAAAATAGGGTCAGACATAAAGCCTGAGTAAATCTAGTAACTCTTCAATATGTGAATAAGAAAAGGGTATGATGGTTGTAAACTAAAAATAGGAAAGTGTCACAAGCTAAGGAAGTGTCGAATGTACTATCACACCCATACTATATCTCTGCACCTACTTGAGTTTATTCTAACTGGCACCCCGTGGTGAGGGTGAAGTGATCCCCATTCTTATTAAAGATCGACTCCTACTCATGTTAACATGTGTCATACGCCCCCCAAGAATTGTAGATACCTATGCTGGTCCCACCATGGGGTGTATCAAGACCCATGGTGGCGGCCTCGACACAAATCCTAGAAGGCATAGGTTATACTACTGGTGTCCCCGGTGCCCTGGTTGTCTGCTTCGGAGTGTGTGCACGCCCGCACCCCGTTAGACCTGCACTGTGCACCCACCGCCGTCGTTTGACCGCTTACAATCAGCCCAATAATCGTGCCCCACCCTGCCTAGTTTCAAGGTACCGTTGATACCTAACTTTGGGTTACTGCTGAAACGGGTCCCTCGTTACCAGGATTTTCTAGTCAAACATGTTAAGTGGTTAAGTGTCTATATTTACCTAACCCCACCCATCAATTCTTGTTAACATGTTGAATTTGTTTAAGTGTTATAGTTGACTTAACCCTACCATCTGTCCTTAGCCTCTTAGGAGCACCAAACCACTCACATTAGACAGGTATTGCTACGGTTACTGGATATGTCGGTCGGTTCTGGGCAGGTTTACACCGTAGCTCAGTCTAACCTCGGGTCCTTATTGGGCTCAATGCTTAACCACCCACATTGGATAGGTATTGTTTTGACTACTGGACAACCGGGCGGGTCCGGGCAGGTTTACATCACAACTCAATCCAACCTCGGGTTAAGCATATCGTGTTTTCTAAATTTACATATTTTATTACTTCTCAACTATATGTAAATGTCATATCTTTTATTTTTGGGTATTTCCATTCATATTGCTTATGTGTCATAATCAATGGCATGTGCCAAACATGCCAACAAATATTTTCATATTTTACACCCAACGTTATTACCCCGTTTGTTCGCAACGTTATAGCATGTGTTGGGCTTGTCACAATTCAGCCCAACTTTATAAACGTGAGGAAAAGGGGGAATCAAGAACATGTAATACATAAAGGTGTGTGGCGCATGAACTTGCAATTTGGCGATTCAACTAACATATGACATGGGTCATGTGAACTTGCATTCAAATAAAAGTATGACTAAGTACGTGACATATGAAATGGCATAGTTTAGGCAAATACAAACTAGTGTTTAAACATGTTAACTTGGCATAATATCAACCACAAAACTAGCGTGTTGTATATTCACAAAAATGTACAATTTTTACATCTAATTATATAGCCTATTTCAACATGAACTTGCATAGTTTATGAAACCCAAACGATGTTTGACATAGAGCCAATTATATTTTGCAAATAAACATGAACTTGCATAGTTTATGAAACATAGATCCAATTATACTTGCAAACATAGATCTAATTATACTTGCCAATAAACATAAGAATGATATCATGGGTTTTGGGTCATGTAGGCATAAAAGGTCTATAACATGTTTACATAAATTCTAATTTAGACTAAGGGAATATACATAGTCCATGCCATCGACATATACAAAAAGGGATCAATTTCTAGTTTTTTGCCACAAACTTGCAAGTGCCATTGTTTTTCATATACAATTGTTCAATAGGCTTGCATCAATCAATTTATGATCAATACACAAGTCATGATAGAACCATTACAATACACAAAGGTTATAACAACACGATTCTATTTTCATTTACATCGAATCACATCACAGTTTTTATTCATATTCTGAAAGGTCACTATACTTACAACGAATGCAGAATCTTGAATTCTGAATTCTGAAACTGAGATGCGCTCCTTTGGTTAGACTAACGTTGCGTTGATTGATTTGATTAAACTTTAATTTGATTCGTCTCTTTGGCTTTAGTGTTGGCTTGTCTCTAGGCTTTCTAATTGACGGCCATTCCTAGTTCCTCTCCAGCAGCATGACGACTCTTGTATTCTATTATTTGTGTGAATTTAGGGTTAGACTTGAGTTGTATTTATAGAATTTTAAATTGTTTTGAGCCGTCAGATGAAGATAGGAGGAATCTAGACCATACAAAGTTCAAAGGGCCAATCAAAAGGTGACACGTAAGCCCTAGTGACTCAACCAAGCATCAGAATTCGACCAGACCCTGACCAGGCCAGCCAGGGCCTGACCAACAGGTCTTTCTGACCTGGGCGCACTTGGCAGGTGCGCCAGGCTAAAAATGTACTGGCGCACTTCCCAAGTGCGCCAGTTCAACTTTGTTCTGGCGCACTTCCCAAATGCGCCAGTGCATTCTGACCCGTTTTCTGGTTTTTCTGCCCAACTTCGTTCGTCCATATCTTCTTCATACGATATCCGTTTTACGCAAACTTGGACTCTATCTCAAGCAGAATGTCGAGACGAACGCAATGGAATAACCCATTTCCCTTGATTTCATCATTTATAATTAATTATACTTAATTTGTGAAGCTTAACGTTATAGAATTCACGGGGTGTTACAAATATGCATAAATAGGAATGCCAAGACAGGCAAATAAGACTGGATGAGAAAGGTACAATGTCATGAAAGGTAAACTAAACTAAACGGAATAGCATAATGGACAGAATAACAGGAATAAACTTATGATCGAGTAATGCTTTACATTTATATCCTAAAACTGGTAATGTATAAACATATATGTCTTAGGTCTTAGGTCTTAAGTCTGCACTGATACTAGTATAACAAGTTCAACATGATTTCATAACAACAAGATAATCAACAGGATTAACAGCAGAAATAAACAACAGTTTTAAACAACAGGATTAGGCATACCTAATTTTATAACATGATTAGGTGTTAACCTAATTACATAACAGCAGGATTAGGTGTACCATAATTACTACCCAAGCGATAGGCTCTCTACTCCATAAATACCATGTGTCATTCCCGGCAGTAGGGCGGTATCACCCCCTAACCCAGCAACTATATGACACGGACCTATTTACTGGTGTTATAGCGTCTCATCTTCCCTAGTCAGACCCATGCATGCTCATGACTCGGCCAGAATGCGCCCGTAACCACCCTCATGTGAACCTCTTACTATCCAGTTCAGTAAAGCATGCCCTGGCCCCTACCAAGTGCGATGCCACCTCTAACAAAATACCAACAGGAATACTGACTGATATGGGTTCCAAACAGCAGATTCACACTAGTCAAACCCCCTAAGCCTCTACCCCCAAACTAGGATTTAAGAGTCCTAAAACTCGATACAACAGCAAGAACGATGGTCCTCTTAGCTTGTTAATACTCTTATTTAACCTAGCAGGTTTAGGTTTACTAATAAGCATAGTTGTAATTATTACATGTCATTATGTGTACAAACCTTCCCAAAACACTTGCCCAGATGTACACAATTCCCTTAACATTTCCGTTTATTAAACTACATCTAGTACTTACCCTATTCTTAACATTCAATTTACTTGATTACTATTTTAAGTCAAACTTAACATGTCCAATTCATATGCATAATATTCATCAATCATGTTCTCAACTTATAACATACACAGGTTTAATGCATATCTCTACCAAGTTATATCAACATATACACATTATCCCTCTTATTAGTTTACAACAAGTCTAGTATATGTATACTTATCCTATTTCCTAAAGTATAGTCAATCAGTCCCAATTAATTAACATGGCTATTTCCTTTTTATGTCATTCATTATTACCCTAATTATACGCATACTCTAATCGGGTATAGCCTAGGCTTAGCATAAAATAAAAAGGAAAAAGAGGAAGAAGAAAAGAATCTCATAGGCATATAGACAAGACTAGAGATAAAAATAGAAGGTGGGAAAAGGAAGATAGATACATTTAACTTGTTATCTATCCAACATCACATGCATATGTATAACTTGTTTAATTAACATCACAGGCATAGGTATAACAACATCACAGGCATGTGTACAACTTGTTTACTTAACTTCATAGGCATATTTATATCTTGTTTAATTAATATCATAGGCATGTGTATAACTTGTTTAATTAACAGCACATGCATGTGTATAACTGATCATAACGACATAGGTGATTTACAGTGAAAACAAGTATAGTATTTATGTTACTACCACTGTAGATCCTAACCAATTTTATTTAACAGTCATGTTCAAGGCCTAAGAAATCTGATCTGTAAGCAACTGTAACTTATAATGAATCTTGGTGAAGATAATTATATAACATTATGTCGTAAGAAGTCCAAGTCCAATCCAAGTCCAAGTCTTGATGTTGTCTCTGTTTAATCCAATCTCTAGTAGCATTCCCCCCTTTGAATGTTTATAATTTTCAGAGTAGTTTCAGAGAGGAAGAAGATATGAAGAGGTTGTGAATTGGGAATGAGGGAAGCCATCTATTTATAGAGTTACAGAGTCAACATCTACCCTTAAATTTTAGGTTTTAAATCCAAACCGTACAAGTCAAGTTAAGTCAGCAACAAATCTAGTGCACAAAATAGTCCAAGTTCGCAGAATGGATCTGCCCGGATCCACGGTGGGTCGACCCAGCTTCTTATGGGTCGACCTATAAGTCGACCCGTGCAGAGCTTAGGTCGTCCCCCAACGGGAAATTTCCCCGCTCGGTCTTCTCGCTGTGTTCGTTTGATTTTATGGAATTTATTTATTCATATACAAGCTCGTTAAATGTATACAAACTTATAAAGCCCCTGATTTCTTTATATGTTATCCGTTTTACGCAGACAGGTCTATATGAACCAGAATTGTGAGACGAATGCAAGGTAATTACGATTTCACTTAATTCCGAATATTTATTTAAGTTTTTCTCAATTTATCATCTTTAAGCATGGTTATAGTGTGTTTAAATTATGGGGTGTTATAGGCTTCCAACTACTCATTATCCCACAAGGAGGTAAATTTTTTCTATATAGCGACTTAAGACCTCACTACCAATATCATATAAGGGTGGATCCTTTCGATCACGTAAGACCCAAGGTGTAACAACCCGGAAATGCGAGCCAATTTAAAAATTTTATTTTGGCAATTTTAATGAATTTTGAACATTTAAAATAGATTATTTTAAATAATATTGACGAGAAATTTATTTTGAATAGAATTCGAACGAATATATTATATACGTCGTCGTTAGAATATAAATAATTTATATAATTATAAAAGGAATTGAAAATGGCGCGGTAGTTCGATAATTCGATTTCAAACTTCAATTGAATGTATCGGGTGCCAAACAAACCGGATTTTAGTGAAACCAAAAATAATGGGATCTATTTGAGGATATTTTTCCAACGAATCCGAAAAATCGAGATTTCATAGCGGGAATCAAAAGATATGTCCAGTTGAAAATTCTGAATAGTCGCTATGGAATTCAGGCCCTTAAAAATGGGAATTTTGCAAACAACCTCGGATTTCGACGAAACCACTTTTGTTGGGTCCGTGATGTCAAGTTATTGCTAGATTTCAAATTTCATAATTTTTCGAATCAATATGTGAGCGTGGCAAAGGAAAACGCATTTGACCAGTTTCAGTTGATTTTAATCGACTGGAAAATGGTCATTTTTCCAACGGTCTCAGAATTCAACGAAATTAGTTTTGTTAGGGCCGTATCGTCGATACGAAGCTAGAAAATATTTTTATGGAATTTTTAGAGTTAGTATGTGACCCCGGTAAATTGAAATGCGCGTTCAAATTCAATATATAGAGTTATATGTTGATTTTGACGAAAACTGGTCGAAATGATCGAATCAGCTTACGATACATATCCCGTTGTGTTCGGAATGGGGGTAAAACGCTACAAATGATAAGCGGTGGGCCTCGTTTAGAGGTCGTATGAAAAAGTCAACTTTTTGAAATTAAAATAATTAAAAAAATAAAACCTCTCTCTCTTCTCCTTAAATCCCCCTGCCCCCCTTCCGTTCAATTCATTTCAGAAAAAAATGAAGAGAAACCGTAGCACCCCCCCCGATCGAAACCCACCGCCGCACTTCCCCCCCCTCCGCCTCGCGCCAGGCCGCGCCGCCTCCATCCGCCGCCCCTCCTTCTTCTCTCCCCTTCCTCTTCTTCTTCGAGCGTGCCCACACCCCCCCCTTCAGCCCAGAAACCCCCTGTCGCGCCACCACAGGAGAGCGGCGACCATCTCAGCCCCAACCACCTGCGACGATAGTGGACACCCCCCCATTCGCTGAACCAGTGAGTTTCTATATTCCTTTATATTTTTATTTATTCATTTGCCTTTAAATTTTGTTCATATGACCAAAATATGATTTTTAATCAGAAAATGATAGGATTTTATTCATAGGACATTAGGTTAAAATTTACTATGAAGTTGAAGTGATAAAAATACGATTTTTACTATGAAGTTGAAGTGATAAAAATACGATTTTTACTATGAAGTTGAAGTTATAAAAATATGATTTTTATAGAGTTAAAAGGCGAAATCTTTATATTTGAAAGGGCGAAATCTTTGTATTTGAAAAGGCGAAATCTTTTTATAAAGAATAGCGTGATAAAAATAGAATTTTCATCTATATAGCATCGATGTAAAAATAGAATTTTCATCTATATAGTAGCGATGTAAAAATAGAATTTTTATCTATATAGTAGCGTGATAAAAATAGAATTTTTATTCATATAGTAGCAATGTAAAAATAGAATTTTATCCATATGGAGTAATTATAAAAATATGATTTTTATATACATAGCAAGAATATAAAAATGTGATTTTTATATATGTAGTGGCTACGGGCAAAGAAAGTGACAAGAGGCGAGAACGGCGATGATTTCCACATATGAAGAGTCGTGGTATTGGTTTAGCTTGTCGGTGAGAACTTCTCACTCTAAATTTCTTTTTCTAGTTATATATATATATACTAGGATGCAGACGGTGCTTAGTAGCACCCGACACCCGTCGTCCACAGACCATGGACGGCTTGTTTGTTTGATTGATGTGTTGTGAAAATTGATTGTGTTGTGGAATGATTGAATAATAAAATATTCTTGTGTTGAAAGGAAATAAAATATTTATATAGTTTTAAAAATATTTTATCATTAAAAATATAAATTTTAACGTCAATGTGAGTAAATAAATATTTATAAACAAATCGGCCGATTTGTTTATATAAACTGATTTGACTGATATTTATTGGGTCGATAAATTTTACACATCGCCCAACTGCACAAATAAAAATTTGTGTTTGTTGATTTGAAACCCCACACGGGTGTTGGGATGAAATTTGGCGTACACTAATCCCAATTATTTAATTGTATGCCGATCGATTGGTCGACAAACTGTGTAAGCGTTAATTATTTATATTTGATGCTTATGCAGTTGTGTGGTGCACCTTGGATGTAATAACCCGTATTTTAATAACAAGATATAACACAAAACAAGGCAGAATTAAATAATAAAATCTGAATCAAGGGAAACGGGCTATGCCATTGCGTTCGTCTCGGAAAAATATGCGAAATAGAGTCCGAGTTTTCGAAAATCGGAGTCCGTATGACCCGATTAAGGCCCAACAAAGTTTTCAGAAAATTTCTAAATAAAAAACAGATTTTCAAATTCAAATCTAAGCTTGGAAATTGGGCCAGTTGGGCCAAGGCGGGAAAATTCCCGCCACAGTACCCAAGTCGACAGCCCTGTCGACTTGGGAGTCGACTGGGTCTGACCAGGTCGACAGCCCTGTCGACTTGGCTGTCGACTTGGCTCAGACGCCCAGTCCTGCCTGGTGCACCATCTTGAGAATGTGTTGAGCTAGAGGACCAGATTCGATTTGGGGGGCTGAGATGAGAACTAGGGGTTAATCCTATGGTCTAAATCACTAGCCTAATCTATAAATAAGACCCTAACCTACCCTAAATCCTCATTAATCTATCCTACAACTAAACTATGGCAAAATCAATCCTCTCATGGCCTCCACTCTCTTCATAAATTCCTAAATCAATTTTCAAGAGATTCCCATGCATACAAGTGTATTTAGGCTTGTATGATCCTCTTTAGCTTGCATTAAAGTCTTGGTTCTCTATTGACATCATAAAGGAGGAGTCTTGATCAAGTTTGCTTGCATTTTGGGGTTTTAATTAGTTGCATAAGGGGTTTCTTACATTTGCTATACTCATTTGAGTCTTCATAGCATTGTAAGCCTATTTCTACTCTTGTATTTTAACTATGAAGTTAATATGTTATGTTTCAAGTTTGAGTTTGGGGTTAATCATGATATGTGCTTTGATCTTATGATTTTATGCATAAGATTTCTCTATGCATGTTAATAAAGTCATTACCTTGGCTTTATGCATAGAAAGATATGATCTTTGGTTGGAAATGTTGCATAATGCAACTTTGAAACTCTCATAACCCTTGCATTAACATGCATATAATGTTATATGCATGTTACTAGCCCTTATCTCATGCTATCTATGGCCATGTTCCACCTATTTGC
The DNA here is from genome assembly GCA_030737875.1 of Allium sativum. Taxonomy (NCBI): domain Eukaryota; kingdom Viridiplantae; phylum Streptophyta; class Magnoliopsida; order Asparagales; family Amaryllidaceae; genus Allium; species Allium sativum. Next base: position 556,743,843 of record CM060919.1, on the reverse strand, counting down.
CAAGTTTGATGTTATGCATGCATATGAACCTTATGCAAGTTGAAACCATGTTATGCATGCATATGAACCTTATGCAAGTTGAAACCATGTTAGGCATGCATATGAACCTTATGCAAGTTGAAACCATGTTATGCATGCATATGAACACTATGCAAGTTAAAATGATGTTATGCATGCTTATGAATATTTTGCAAGTTGATAACATGATATGTAAGTTTATGATCACATCTTTGTCTCACGCCACCATGTTTAACTTGTGGCTCCAACCCCTCTATGTCATGATTATGCCAAGTTCCCTCTTTCTATCCTTTATGCGCTATTGCGATATGTAAGCGATGGGATTGCGTTTGGGATTGGGTAAACTTAAAAGACATAAAAACATAAGCTTGGGAATTTATCTATTAAGTTAGGTCTACCCATTGGGAATTTACCTATTAAGTTAGGTCTACCCAATTGCTTGAAAACTTGTAATGTGATGGACATGACACTTAGAAAACATGAGAATGGCCAACTCGAGGTTGGGTTGAGCTTGTAGCATAAACCTACCCGGAACCGACCGGCTTAACTAGTGGCTACAAGCAATAGGACCCAATGTGAGTAGTTGGTCATGTTGCACGTGAGACCCGAGGTTAGACTAAGTTGTGGTGTAAACCTACCCGGACCCGCCCGGCCTAACTAGTAACCACAACAAGGTCTAATGTGAGAGGTTGGGTGCATTAAATTAATTAATGCCACATGGTAGGGTTAAGTCATGGATCGCTTGAATACTTAACCAATTAAACACGGTGGGTTGGTAGGGTTAAGTCATGAACCTTGGGTACACTTAACCAACTTGGTACTTAGATGAGTTGGGTTAACCACGATTAACCCATTAAGGAAACCCTAGTTACGTGGTCCTTTGCACCGGTAACCCTCTTGGATGTATCATGATACCCTAGGGACTAGGCTAGGGTGGGGCACGATTACTGGGATGACATGTAAGCGACCAAAACGACGGCTGTGTAGGTGCGCCGGTGTAGGTTCAGGCGGGCCATGGTCGTGCACATGGTCAGGAGTTGAAAAAGCAGGCACGGGCACCAGTAGGTTTAAACTGTGCGTGCTTGGTTTGTGTCAGGGGTTGACACCCTAGGACTCGATACACCCTAGGGTGGACCTAGCACAGTTTAGCTACACTTCGTAGTTGGGCCGTATGACACCGACACTTGACGAGTTAGGCTGTAGGGAGCCGATCGACTAGACCGTGCTAGTTGGACCTTGATTTAGGTCATTCATGAGGGTGGGCCAAACTTGGGCCTGGGGATCACCTCTCGTTTACACTTGACACGACTTGTGATACTAGTACACTTGGTGCAAACCTAAATCTTGTTTATGCGGTACCACATTCGATCTGTCTTGTTGACTTCTTACCATGCCAGTTATCATCCTATGACTCATCCTTGTTTATATATACTGTTAACTTTATTAGTTGTTGTACAATTGTAGATAGGACTTACCAGTCTTTTGACTGACCCGTTTTCTTTCGCCTCTTTTCTTTTGTTTCCCCCCCAGGTTTACAGGGCGGGAATACCAGCACTTAGCTTGGATCTTAGCTGTTTTTCTTGGATAGCTCATGTATGCTTCGGACTTGAGCTTGCTATGGTTTTCTACTTGGGGATAGCTACTTCATGTTTTCCTTTTCAGTTACAAGTTTTATGTTTCTAGACTTTGTTTATGGAAAATAACTAATGTTGTAACTTAACCTATGGTTTTGATATGCTAGCTTTTATCCGCTGCTATACTTACTCTGTTTTTACTTATATGTTCTGTCTTGTGATATCTGCATGCATGATTACCTTATTTAAATGCCCCTCCAAAGTCAGTGTCCTTGCAAGAGTGGCACTGGTGGAGGTGGGGTGTTACATTTGGTATCAGAGCCTAAGGTTTACGAGATTGGAGCAAAAAGGGTTTTAAAGTTACTTTTAAAAGCTATTTTCAAAACCAATTAAGTATTTTTCCAAAGAAAAGTCTAGTTTATTTTGAAAGGCTATCCCCCAAGAGCCATAAGCACTATCCTTCGTTTCCTCGTTCTAAATCTATCTTTTCCTTTTTCAGCATGGCCGATCTCAATCTTCCTGAGGGAGTCACCATTCCCGGATGGTTCCGGAGGTACTTGGAAGCTAGGGCCAATAATGCAGGTCCAGCAACCACTCCCACTATCACTGAGGTTCCACCCCTCCTCCTCCTCCTCAGCAACCACAAGCCGATTTCGCCAAGGTTTGCAAGGACTTCAAGGCCATGGGTGGCAAAAATTTTATTGGGACAGAGACTTTCGTGGAAGCAAGAAATTGGTTGAAGGAGACCGAAGATCTTTTTGCCATCTTTGATATAGAGGACCATAGAAAGGTTCTGTTGGCGGTTTGGCTACTAAAGGAGGAAGCTTCTTATTGGTGGGAGGTCACCAATGCTACAAGGCCCGTAGAAACCTGGGCCGACTTTAGGGCAAGGTTTGGGCTTAAGTTTCTATCATCTGCAGAGGCAAATTTGCAACTAGAGAAGTTCATAGCTTTGAAGCAAGGAGACATGACAGTGAGAGAGTATGTGAATAAGTTCAACCAGCTTGCCCGATTCGGTTTGGACATGGTCAATACTCCCGAGAAGAAGGCTCTACGTTTTGCACGAGGGTTAAATGAGCCATTACAAGGTCTAGCTATGTCACACATACCCATGGGGGCCACTTTCGAGAGCCTGGTAGACATGGCATTGCTGCAGGGAGAGGATAAGAATGGGAAGAAGGAAGTCAAGCCCAATGAAACTCAGCCTAAGAAGACAGACTCCAAGTGGGGAGGGAATCAGAGTAATCAGAACAACAAGAACAACAAGAACAACAAGGGCAACAAGAACAAGGCAAAGGACACAAGAAAGTGCCACTTCTGTGGGATTGTTGGGCATGTAGCCAAGGACTGTAGGAAGAAGAAAATGAAATTGGGTGGATGCTTTCATTGTGGAGAGACGGGACATTTTAGCAAGGATTGCCCTAAGAAGCAGGGGCATGGACAAACTCAGCGCGCAGGTTCATCTGGAGGGCAAGTGCATGCTCTCAACACCGCTCCAGTTCAGGACCGAGGTACTATTTCTATGGAAAGTCTTGTTTATATTTCTGGTTTTCCTGTTCGCACTTTGTTTGATTCTGGCGCATCACATACCTTTATTTCCTCTGATGTTGTTGGAAGTTTGCACCTAAGTACTAGTCTTGTTGAGGATCCCGTTAGTGTTTCAAATCCGATTGGGGGTTCAACCCATTTGTCTATGATCTGTATGGATTTGAGGATTTCTATCTTGACCGTAGAATTCTCGTGTGATGCTTATGTTCTCGGGTTCACGGGATACGGGTTGATCTTGGGCATGGATTGGTTGTCCCGCTATGGAGCCATTCTCGATTGTGAGCATAGGGTGGTGAGACTCATGACTCGCCTTGGCAATACCCTAGAGATTTCTTGCAACCCGCTAGATCCCGTCATGCTATGTTATCTTGAATCTCTTGACTCATCTATCGATGATCTGCAATCTGTAAGGGTGGTTCGAGAATACCTTGATGTTTTTGAAGAAGTTAAGGGGTTACCCCCTAAGCGAGAGATAGATTTCCGCATTTATCTGGTTGATAACGCTAAGCCAGTCTCCTTACCAGTTAGGCACATGGCCCCGCGGGAAAGGAGAGAGCTCAGTAAGCAAATCAAGGAGCTTCTTGAGAAGAATTTTATTAGGCGAAGCATTTCCGAATGGGGTGCTCCTGTGGTGTTCGCTACTAAGGCGGACGGCTCGCTTCGTCTATGTGTTGATTATCGAGAGCTGAACAAGCTGACCAAGAAGAATAGGCATCCATTACCGAGGATAGATGACCTCTTCGACCAGCTTGTTGGTGCTTCTGTTTTCTCTCAGCTTGATTTAGCCACCGGATTTCATCAGCTTAGAGTGGTCGAAGACAGCATTAATAAGACTGCATTTAGGACTCCATACGGATTTTTTGAATGGCTTGTCATGCCATTCGGCTTGACTAATGCACCCGCCTACTTCGTAGATTTGATGAGTAGGGTGTTCAGGGAGTTCCTTAACAAGTTTGTTGTTGTCTTCGTGGATGATATCCTGATCTTTTCAAAAGACGAGGAAGAACATGCTGGACACCTCAAGGAGGTGATGGATACGCTTAGAGCCCATCAGTTGAAAGCCAAGTTCTCCAAATGCCACTTTTGGAGAAAAGAAGTCCGATTTCTTGGGCATATAGTTTCTAAGCAGGGTATAGCTGTGGATCCCGCGAAAGTGGTTGCAGTTCAAGACTGGAAGACTCCTAAGAATGCAACCGAAGTGCGAAGCTTTCTCGGTCTGGCAGGCTACTATAGGAAGTTCATTAGAGACTTCGCTAAGATTTCGGCCCCTCTCACTAGATTGACGAAGAAGAACTTAGTCTTTGCATGGGACTTAGAGTGTGAGCTGGCTTTTCAAAGGCTCAAGAGGGCCCTTACCACAGCTCCAGTTTTGGCATTATCCGATGGCGGTAAGATGTTTACCGTGTATACCGATGCATGTGGCACAGGGTTAGGCGCTGTTCTAATGCAGGTAGGAAGAGTGATATGTTATGGGGGTAGGCAACTTAAAGTTCATGAGAAGAACTATCCCACTCATGACTTGGAGTTAGCGGCGATTGTCTTTGCACTCAAGTCCTGGCGCCACTATCTTTTAGGCGAAAGGTTTGAGTTGTACACTGATCACAAATCACTCAAGTATCTCTTCTCGCAGAAAGATCTGAATCTTAGGCAGCAAAGGTGGATGGAATTCTTGGCATCTTATGACTTCGAGATAGCTTATACCCCTGGCAAGGGTAATGTTGTGGCTGATGCACTAAGCAGAAAAAGGTTGGCTTTGAGTCCCTTGTTTGTTGAGATGAAGAGCCTAGAGTTCCTGGCAACCTTTGATTTCACGACAGCAGTTGAGTCGATGACAGGATCGTTAGCATCTCTCGAGCTTAGACCCACACTTCTTGATCAAGTAGGGACTTCGCAGAAGGAAGACCCACAGATAGTGGAGATCATGGATAGGTTGATTCGTGGTGAGACGTCTAGTCACCTTGCTAGATATACTATTGATGACAAGGGTTGGCTAAGGCGTGATGGAAGCGCATTTTCTTTTGGCCTGGAATGAAGAAGGATGTGGCAGACTATGTTTCAAAGTGCATGGTGTGCCAACGAGTGAAAGCTGAGTCGAAGAAACCAGGTGGGCTATTACATCCATTGGAGGTCCCGCAATGGAAGTGGGAGAGCATCTCTATGGACTTTGTGGATGGATTGCCTAGATCAAGAAAAGGGAATTCGAGCATATGGGTCATCGTTGATCGACTTACGAAGAGTGCTCACTTTATCCCAGTAAAGAGCAAAAGGACTGCATCATGGCTGGCATCTGTTTACCTTCGAGAAATAGTGAGATTGCATGGGGTTCCTTCTAGCATAGTCAGTGATCGTGACCCAATCTTCACTAGCCAATTCTGGAATAGTTTGCAGGAAGCAATGGGTACGCAATTGAATCTGAGTACAGCCTATTACCCCCAGACGGATGGCCAAACCGAAAGGGTGAATAGAGTGCTAGAAGACCTTCTGAGGCTTTGTGTTCTTGATTTTGGTGGTACTTGGGAAGACCACCTTCCTCTTGTGGAGTTTGCTTACAACAATAGCTATCAAGCTAGCATAGAGATGGCACCATTCGAAGCTTTATATGGGAGGCCGTGTAGGTCACCATCTTGTTGGTGGAAGACAACAGATAAGCTTGTACTTGGGCCCGATATGATACGAGACACATCTGAGAAAGTTGAATTGGTGAGAAGACGGATGAAAGCGGCCCAAGATAGACAGAAATCCTATGCTGATAAGCGAAGGACAGATTTGGAGTTCGAAGTTGGAGACATGGTTTTCGTGAAGGTTTCTCCTTTGCGTAATGTGGTTCGCTTCGGAGCAATTGGGAAGCTGGCACCCAGATTCGTAGGACCCTTCCCTATCATAGAGAGAATTGGGAAGATGGCTTATAAAGTGCAATTGCTCGAGAAGCTGTCCGGAGTGCATAATGTCTTTCATGTCTCGTATCTCCGAAAGTGCCTACATGAGTCCGCTGAGGTGGTTGAACCTAGCATTCTTGAAGACGTGGAAGTAGAGAAAGAGGCAACCTTGAGGAGAGATCCGATTCGTATCTTGGGAACGGAGATCAGAAAGCTAAGGAATCGAGAGGTCAAATTGGTGAAGGTTCAGTGGAGTGAAGCCGAAGAGGATGCAACTTGGGAGACAGAGGAGAAGATGTTTAGGCTTTATCCATTCCTTTTTGAGGGTACATTCTCGACCTCTTTTCCCTCTTTAGCATATCTTTCTTTTGCTATCCATGTTTATCCTGTTTATCTTGTAACTTCGTCATGAGAACCTTAGGTAGAAACCCCTTGGATGAAACATGTATTTGAAACATGTTATGCTTGATGGTTGCAAGTGGTTGCAAGTGTTTGCAAGTGGATACTCGTGGATGCATGATACACATTAGGCACTAAGATCGGCTCACACACCTTCATATTGCATATGCATGAGTGATTATACTTATTCATGGCTGAAACTTGTTGTGCTATCTCATGGATGTTGCATATGGATGAATGTTATGTGCACTCATGTAGAAATTATAAAATTAGGCTAGGAATTTGCATACATATGGACGCATTTCACTAGCATACTTCGCATTAAGGAGGTGTACTGAATCAGTAACCGCCTGATTTTCGCATTAGATAAGTACATATACACACACCTTTGCATATGATCATACAACATTTAGAAATTGTTAAGGACAATGGTTACTCGTGGATGATGTGGTGAGTAGATGGATGATGGATGGTAGGACACGTTCTTCCTAACTTAGAGATTTTGGGGACGAAATCCTTTAAGGAGGGGAGAATGTAATAACCCGTATTTTAATAACAAGATATAACACAAAACAAGGCAGAATTAAATAATAAAATCTGAATCAAGGGAAATGGGCTATGCCATTGCGTTCGTCTCGGAAAAATATGCGAAATAGAGTCCGAGTTTTCGAAAATCGGAGTCCGTATGACCCGATTAAGCCCCAACAAAGTTTTCAGAAAATTTCTAAATAAAAAACAGATTTTCAAATTCAAATCTAAGCTTGGAAATTGGGCCAGTTGGGCCAAGGCGGGAAAATTCCCGCCACAGTACCCAAGTCGACAGCCCTGTCGACTTGGGAGTCGACTGGGTCTGACCAGGTCGACAGCCCTGTCGACTTGGCTGTCGACTTGGCTCAGACGCCCAGTCCTGCCTGGTGCACCGTCTTGAGAATGTGTTGAGCTAGAGGGCCAGATTCGATTTGGAGGGCTGAGATGAGAACTAGGGTTTAATCCTATGGTCTAAATCACTAGCCTAATCTATAAATACGACCCTAACCTACCCTAAATCCTCATTAATCTATCCTACAACTAAACTATGGCAAAATCAATCCTCTCATGACCTCCACTCTCTTCATAAATTCATAAATCAATTTTCAAGAGATTCCCATGCATACAAGTGTATTTAGGCTTGTATGATCCTCTTTAGCTTGCATTAAAGTCTTGGTTTTCTATTGACATCATAAAGGAGGAGTCTTGATCAAGTTTGCTTGCATTTTGGGGTTTTAATTAGTTGCATAAGGGGTTTCTTACATTTGCTATACTCATTTGAGTCTTCATAGCATTGTAAGCCTATTTCTACTCTTGTATTTTAACTATGAAGTTAATATGTTATGTTTCAAGTTTGAGTTTGGGGTTAATCATGATATGTGCTTTGATCTTATGATTTTATGCATAAGATTTCTCTATGCATGTTAATAAAGTCATTACCTTGGCTTTATGCATAGAAAGATATGATCTTTGGTTGGAAATGTTGCATAATGCAACTTTGAAACTCTCATAACCCTTGCATTAACATGCATATAATGTTATATGCATGTTACTAGCCCTTATCTCATGCTATCTATGGCCATGTTCCACCTATTTGCCAAGTTTGATGTTATGCATGCATATGAACCTTATGCAAGTTGAAACCATGTTATGCATGCATATGAACCTTATGCAAGTTGAAACCATGTTAGGCATGCATATGAACCTTATGCAAGTTGAAACCATGTTATGCATGCATATGAACACTATGCAAGTTAAAATGATGTTATGCATGCTTATGAGTATTTTGCAAGTTGATAACATGATATGTAAGTTTATGATCACATCTTTGTCTCACGCCACCATGTTTAACTTGTGGCTCCAACCCCTCTATGTCATGATTATGCCAAGTTCCCTCTTTCTATCCTTTATGCGCTATTGCGATATGTAAGCGATGGGATTGCGTTTGGGATTGGGTAAACTTAAAAGACATAAAAACATAAGCTTGGGAATTTACCTATTAAGTTAGGTCTACCCATTGGGAATTTACCTATTAAGTTAGGTCTACCCAATTGCTGGAAAACTTGTAATGTGATGGACATGACACTTAGAAAACATGAGAATGGCCAACTCGAGGTTGGGTTGAGCTTGTAGCATAAACCTACCCGGAACTGACCGGCTTAACTAGTGGCTACAAGCAATAGGACCCAATGTGAGTAGTTGGTCATGTTGCACGTGAGACCCGAGGTTAGACTAAGTTGTGGTGTAAACCTACCCGGACCCGCCCGGCCTAACTAGTAACCACAACAAGGTCTAATGTGAGAGGTTGGGTGCATTAAATTAATTAATGCCACATGGTTGGGTTAAGTCATGGATCGCTTGAATACTTAACCAATTAAACACGGTGGGTTGGTAGGGTTAAGTCATGAACCTTGGGTACACTTAACCAACTTGGTACTTAGATGAGTTGGGTTAACCACGATTAACCCATTAAGGAAACCCTAGTTACGTGGTCCTTTGCACCGGTAACCCTCTTGGATGTATCATGATACCCTAGGGACTAGGCTAGGATGGGGCACGATTACTGGGATGACATGTAAGCGACCAAAACGACGGCTGTGTAGGTGCGCCGGTGTAGGTTCAGGCGGGCCATGGTCATGCACATGGTCTGGAGTTGAAAAAGCAGGCACGGGCACCAGTAGGTTTAAACTGTGCGTGCTTGGTTTGTGTCAGGGGTTGACACCCTAGGACTCGATACACCCTAGGGTGGACCTAGCACAGTTTAGCTACACTTCGTAGTTGGGCCGTATGACACCGACACTTGACGAGTTAGGCTGTAGGGAGCCGATCGACTAGACCGTGCTAGTTGGACCTTGATTTAGGTCATTCATGAGGGTGGGCCAAACTTGGGCCTGGGGATCACCTTTCGTTTACACTTGACACGACTTGTGATAATAGTACACTTGGTGCAAACCTAAATCTTGTTTATGCGGTACCACATTCGATCTATCTTGTTGACTTCTTACCATGCCAGTTATCATCCTATGACTCATCCTTGTTTATATATACTGTTAACTTTATTAGTTGTTGTACAATTGTAGATAGGACTTACCAGTCTTTTGACTGACCCGTTTTCTTTCGCCTCTTTTCTTTCGTTTCCCCCCCCCCAGGTTTACAGGGCGGGAATACCAGCACTTAGCTTGGATCTTAGCTGTTTTTCTTGGATAGCTCATGTATGCTTCGGACTTGAGCTTGCTATGGTTTTCTACTTGGGGATAGCTACTTCATGTTTTCCTTTTCAGTTACAAGTTTTATGTTTCTAGACTTTGTTTATGGAAAATAACTAATGTTGTAACTTAACCTATGGTTTTGATATGCTAGCTTTTATCCGCTGCTATACTTACTCTGTTTTTACTTATATGTTCTGTCTTGTGATATCTGCATGCATGATTACCTTATTTAAACGCCCCTCCAAAGTCAGTGTCCTTGCAAGAGTGGCACTGGCGGAGGTGGGGTGTTACATTGGATGATGGTTGATTGTTTATCATTGCTATTATATACATGTGTTGTATGGAATCCATATAGTTAACATTATATGGTGATTGATTGGGCCTCATTCCAATCGGGAAAATAATGAATATTATAAAAGACTATTCATGTGTTGAATATAAAAATAGTCATGTGTTGACGATGTTCATGTGTTGAGTAAAATATTTTAATAATAAAATTTACATCTTTATCATATTTAAAAATTAGAAGATACTTCACGGTGGAGTCTAATTGAAAATCAAACAATAGATACCATAATTTTATAAAATATTTTACATAACAGAAATAGTGATGTGTTGATAGTACTCATGTGTTGAGATTAGTCGTGTGTTGAAAGAAATATAGATTCATGTGTTGAATAGAATATATATTCATTTGTTGAATAGAATAACGAATTTATTGAAATATATAAAGCCGTGTTGATTAGAGTTGCACTATTTGGACGTGAACTATATTTATATCGATTTTATTCGTTTTATAATGAATATTGAAAAGTGATTTCAAAATTTAATATTTTGAAATGAAATTCAAATTAAATTAGATTAAAATTCGAACTGAAATTGAATTGAAATCAATCTGAAATAAATTCGAATCAAATAGAAATTGAATTCGATTCGAATTGAATAGAAAGTGAATTTGAATTCAAATTGAATAGAAATGAATTCAAATTGAATTAAATTGAAATGAATTCGAATTGAATTGAAATCAAATCGATTTAAAATTGAATGTAGCGTTGAAATGGTTTTGGAAACGAATTTAGAACTATTTATAAAATTCGTTTTAAAAAGGAAATCGACGAAATATATATATATATATATATATTATATAATGGCCCGAATAGAACGCGCTGCGCCGCGGTAGTTCGTGAATTTCGACCATTGACTTCGAATTGACGTTGCGGGAGATCCGACCGTCGGATTCTCCTAAAACCAGAACCGTTGGGTTCGTATCGAAAAGAGCTTTCCAATGAATATTAGAAATTTGAAATCTAACAGGTTGGATTTGGAATTATGTCCAAATCAAATTTGGAAAAGGTCGCTATAAGTGCAGTTCGATGGCCGTTGATGGAAATCGACTGTACGGGCCTTGATAAAATTATTAAAAATATCTATAATTTGTGTAAAATCATAAGAAATGATTTGGGAAAAATTGGGCTGAAGAATTCCACATTTGAAAGGATAAAAATAGATTTTTGTCGAAATGAACTAGTTTTGAACTAGAATTAAAACCAATTTATTTTTTAAATAAATAAATTGAATTTGAAAGTGATTTTAAAAATAATAATTATTCCCAATACGTGGATTGGACTGGAGTTGGATCAAAATTATCTTCGGAATATTTCGATGTTGGATTTCGTGATTATACAGATATTGTTGTGGGAATTTGAAAGATATATTTATATCGTTATTTCCAATACGATATTTGTTGGTTTCAGAATTTGGTATCGAATATAAGCCGATATATTTTCTATTCAGAGCCTTGTATTTAATATCAAATGTGATTTGGGTTTATCGTGAATCGTGTTTTAGATGACATTGGTTCTTTAACCCAGTTAAAGGCAAGATGTTGATTTTTGAAAGGATTAAAACTAAGTGGAGTTCTAATGAATCTCTAATTAGATTAAAAAGTGAATTGATAATCTAAATTATCAAATCTGAAAGGTGATCGAGAATGGAGTACCACTAGTTTTGCTCCAATGCGATAGTTAAATCTTTAATTAGATTTGAACGTGAAATGGTAATTAATTTTACCGATAACACCGTGGTGTTAGGAATGGAGTATCACCAGTTTTGCTTCAGGGGATGAATAGGTTGGGATTGGGAAATAAAATAAATAATTACTTCGGTCTGGTTCGCTAATCCCGACTAGTTTGAAATGATATCCAAAGGAAGATTAAAGAATAAATTTAGAAGAATTTATCTTGGATAAAATTAATGGGAACCTTTCCCTAAGAATGTGATTTTGTGAATAAAAGAATATTCTGAATTGGAATGAGGCGTTCGTTGTATTTGTTTAACATTTGTTTATTATATACGTGGGTTATTCAGAAAGGCCGGGTTATACCCATTCTGAATAACCGATTCGACGAGATGTCGAAGTTGAAGACGGTGGTTGAAGACCGGAAGTCTTCACATCGTTTGGGTGATTACTGATGATCTTGATTGGGCTGTACTCCCAAGATGAGAGAAACAGTTGGTGATCGTCCAGACGTACTTGGAGATGGATGGATATGCGAGGAAAGTGCCTCCAGTTTCGTTCAGACCCAGAACGAACTTGTAAATGGATTGTGTGTCTGACATTGGATTTTATCCTGTGTTGACTGATCTCTATTAAATATACATCTGTTTGGCAGCGGAGAATTTATTCTCTTGCTTAACGCCCTTCTCTGAGACGTACGAGCTCAGAGGTTGTATATCGATGGACATCAGTCGCATGGAGTGAATTGCCAGTGTGGCACGCGTAAGTGGCAATTGATCAGGGCTTCTGTTGAAAAGCAAAGTCTTGTGGGTGATGATCTGAGCACGGCCTATGTGGCATAGCTTTGTGTATAACGTGAATTCGTGAGCCTCACACCTCGGTATGAGTCAAAAACGAGATAGTGACTGCAGGGAGAGCACGACGTTTCTTTCTAGCGAGGGTGGTGTCAGTGACCTACCAGCCCTGACATTTATATACTTTTCACCTATGTGGTTGTTGGATACGAGGCGCCTCAGATATAGGTCTGTAAGGACCGGAAACGTGTGTTCAGGAATAACTAATCCTCCAAAGTTAGGTGAGGACCGGCCCTGAAGATCCAAGGATCATAGTGGGGTCCTGGGGCATTTGCTAAAGTGTCTCGAATCGGAGAGGAGCTTGCCCCTTGCCTCGACTCATGACGGAAATCCAATTTCCAATACGTGATATTGCGGTTTTAATTGTAGAACTAGTATGGCGACATGATATATGGTACCCATGCCGTCTATGATTGATATTTATGATTGAAATTGTTTTGACACTATACACTAATTGTAGTATCAAATGATTTGTTTTAAACGTATTAAGCATGTTTGGCTATTATCAGGGAAAACCCTATCCTCCGGCTTGCGTTGCATTATGTGATGGGACCTGGGTCTTATAATAGCTTCATTTTTCCAAAGAGCATTGCGCTATTTTGTTATATGCACTAGTATTCTTGGGAGGAAACCCGTTCCGTGTTATACGGCGTGGTCCCTTGAATTACTATCTTTTAAAGTAAAGTTTTAAATAACTGTTTTAGTTCTCACACCAGTCACATGACTGACCTGGAGTTTATTGTTTTAACCTAAACTCTGGGTGCCTCTATTTTCTACACGGGCAGCTGGTAGTTTTGGTTTTGCAGATTTATATTCACAGGATCCTGATTTACAGCTGGAACGATACTCAGAAAGCTATGTATCCGTGTATTACTTTCAGTTGTGTGTTGTATTATTTTTCCGCTGCGATGAATTTAAATGTAACTTATTGTAATCTCTGATATTTATCGAATGTATATTTATTCATACTCTGTATATTTATTCATACTCTGTATATTCTTGTATCTGATGGAATTGTTGTAATAAACAATGAAATGTTCTTCCATCTGCGTCCTTTTGTGTGTTGTTCTCAAAATATCCGCTCTTTCCTTCACGGGGAAGTTACGGGTCCTTACACAAGGTGAACCAATCGATCACTTAATACCTTATTCGGTGGTTTATTCTACACTAATATAAATTAGAGGACACACCGACTCCTACAAATTAAGGACTTCCGTCCTCCATGCTTATACCTAAAACTCCACATAACGCGAGAGATAGTAACTAGTCACTTATTACCTATGGGATAGGTAGACGACATCTCATCATTTATGGCCTTCCCCCAGCGTACCCCTGTGTTACTATCTAGCTGGCCTTATTAGATAATCCCTTAACTACTTACTATTTCCAACAAGAGAGGTAGACTTATGGTACCTCCGTAGCAGTCACTTAATACCTAATCCCAAGGAGGATATTAACCCCAGTCACTGTGAAAACCCGTAACTTCCCCGTAAAGGAAAGTGTCGGATAGTTCGAGAACAAACCACAACAGAACACATACAGAAGAACATTTCATTGTATATTACAACAATGCATCAGATTACAAGAATATACAGAGTATAAATGAATATTACATTCGATAAATATCAGAGATTACAATACATTGTACAGCAACGGAAAATAATACAATACACAACTAGAAGGAGATATACGGATACAAAGCTTTCCGGATATCGTTCCAGCTGTAAACCAGGATCCTGTGAATATAAATCTGCAAAACCAAAACTACTAGCTGCCCGTGTCGAAATAAGGGCACCCAGAGTTTAGGTTAAAACAATAAACTCCAGGTCAGTCATGTGACTGGTGTGAGAACTAAAACAGTTAATCTTTATTTTAAAGTTAGGTAAATCAAGGGACCACGCCGTATAACACGGAACGGGTTTCCTCCCAAGAATACCAGTGCGTAAAACAACAGCGCAATGCTAAATAAAGAAAAATGAAGCTATTATAAGACCCAGGTCCTATCACACAATGCAACGCAAGCCGGGGGATAGGGTTTTTACCTTATAATAGCCAAGAATGCTTGATACATTTAAAAGAAATCATTTGATACTATTATAAGTATAGTGTATAAACAACTTCAAATCATAAGTATCAATCATAGGCGGCATGAATGCCCCATAACACTATGTCGCCATATATAGGTTATACAATCAAAATCGCAAAGTCACGTATTTGGAAATTGGGTTTCCATCTATGAACCGAGGCCAGGGATCGTCCTCTACCGATTCGAGACGCTCTAGCCCGTGTCTCAGTAACAGAACGCATCGTCCCTTGGAGCGACAGGGCCGGTCCACCGATGTGGATTAAAATGCCTGAACACTGCGTTTCCCCGCCCTTTGGGGCGTAGGTGAGCCAACTGAATGACTCCATCGGACCCGGATCGTCCGATCAAACCGAGGCGCCTCGCAACAGCAACAACCACATAAGTCAAACTCGTCAGGGCGTGTAAAACCACTGACACCACTTTTTAGCTAGAAGGAAACGCATGCCCTCCCTGAGGTCCGTCTCCCGTTTTTGGTTCATACCGGGTGTGAAACACGCGAAGTAAACGTTACACAAAGCTACGCCACAAAGGCCTTGCTTCGATCATCAACCACAAGACTTTGCTTTTCAACAGAAGCCTTGATCATTTGCCACTTAAGCATGCCACACAGGCAATTCACTCCATGCGATTGATATCCATCAATATATAACCCCTGAGCTCGTACGTCTCAGAGAAGGGCGTTAAGCAAGAGAATAAATTCTCCGCCGCCAAACAGATATATATTTAATAGAGATCAATCACACGGACTAAAATCCAATGTCAGACACACAGTCCATTTACAAGTCCGTTCTGGGGCTGAACGAAACCGGAGGCACCTAGTACCCCGCATATCCAACGATCTCCAAGTACGTCTGGACGATCACCAACTGTTTCCATCTTCTTGGGTGTACAGCCCAATCAAGATCATCAGTAATCACCCAAACGACGTGAAGACTTCCGGTCTTCGACCATCGTCTTCATCTTCGACTTGTCGTCGTATCAGTTATTCAGAATGGGATAAACACGGTCTTTCCGAATAACTCGCGTATATTTTAAATAAGTGTTACACAAACACAACATACGCCTCATTCCAATTCATCAGTCACTAACCGTAAATTAATCAAGAGAATAATTTCCCAAATATTAACCCCGAAGGCCGAAGCCAACATCAGATCATTATCCAGAAAACCATTCTGCTTAGCTAACTGACAGTTAGTTTCTAAATTCCACATTCATAGGGAAAGGTTCCCATTAATTTTATCCAAGGAAAATTCCTTGAATTTATTCTTTAATCAACTTTTGAATTTCGATTCAACTAGTCGGGATTAACGAACCTTACCGAAGTAATCATTTGTTTTAATTTCCCAATCCCAACCTATTCATCCCATGAAGTAAAACTGGTAGTACTTCATATCTAACACCACGGTGTTATCGGTAAATTCAATTACCGTTTCACGTTCAAATCTAATTAAAGATTTAACTATCGCCTGGAGCAAAACTGGTGATACTCCATTCTCGATCATTTCAATCTAATTAAAGATTCATTAAAACTCCACTTAGTTTTAATCGTTAACTGGGTTAAAGAATCAGTGTCATTTAAAACACGGTTCACGATAAACCCAAAATCACATTCCATTAATTATCGGGTTAAAGAACGAGTGTTATTTAAAACGCTGTTCACGATAAAACCAAAAATCAATATCAATTCAATTCCAATTAAATATTATTTAATTGGTACACTTCATTAAATCTAAATAAAAAGATTTAATCTTTTCTCAACTGGGTTCAAGAACAGTGTTAATGAAGACACCATTCACGACAAACCCAAATCACATTTGATATTCAATACAAGGCTCTGAATAGAAAATATATCGGCTTATATTCAATATCAAATTTTACGACTAACAAATGTCGTATTGGAAATAACGATATAAATATATATCTTTCAAATTTCCATAACAACATCCGTATAATCACGAGTTCCAATATCGAAATATTCTGAAGACAATTTCGATTCAAATCCACTCCAATGCAATCATTGGAAATTCTGGTTATTTTTAAAACCCTTTTTAAATTCAATTTATTTATTTAAAAATAAATAGAATTATAATTCTAGTTCAAAACTAGTTCATTTCGATAAAAATCTATTTTTATCTTTTCAAATATGGAGTTTTCATCCCAATTCTTTCTAAATCATTTCTTATGATTTTACACAAATTATTACTATTTTTAATAATTTTATCAAGGCCCGTACAGTCGATTTCCAACAACGGCCATCGAACTGCACTTACAGCGACCTTTTTCAAATTTGATTTGGACATAATTCCAAATCCAACCGTTAGATTTCAAATTTCCAATATTCGTTAGAAAGCTCTTTTCGATACGAACCCAACGGTTCCGGTTTTTGGAGAATCCGACGGTCGGATCTCCCGTAATGTCCGTTTGAAATAAATGGTCGAAATTCGCGAACTGCCACGGCGCGACGCGTTCTATTCAGGCCATTATATTATATATATAATATATATTTCGTCGATTTCTATTTAAAACGAATTATATGAATAGTTTTGAATTCGTTTCAAAAACATTTTCAACTTCCATTTCAATTCAAATCAAAATTGAATTCTTCTTTATAAATTCGTTTCAAAATCCATTTCTATTCAATTCAAATTTCAATTCAATTTGAATTCCTTTCAATTCACTTTCAATTCAATTTGAATTCGTTTTCAATTCAATTTGAATTCGTTTTCAATTCATTTCGAAATCGTTATCAATTTAATTCATTTCGAAATCGTTTTCAATTCAATTCATTTCAAAAATGAATAAAATCGATATAAATATCGTTTACGTCAAAATGGCGTCAATCTAATCAACACGGCTTCATAAATTTCTATTTTCAAATATTCTATTTCAAATATTTCTTTTTCAAAATAGTTGTTATTATCAAAATATTTCGTTCAACACATGACCAATCTCAATGGATGAGTACTGTCAACACATGAACTTTTATTTTATATCGATAAAGATGTAAATTTTATTACTAAAATATTTCGTTCAACACATGACCAATCTCAATGGATGAGTACTGTCAACACATGAACTTTTATTTTATAATATTCTTTATTTTCTAAATTGGAATGAGGCCCAATCAATCACCATATAAAGTTAATTATATGGATTTTCATACAACACATGTATATAATAGCATTGAAAAATAATCAACCATCAACCAAAGTGCACTACACTGTATAAGCATCAAATATAGATATCTAACGCTTATAACAGCCTGTCAATCAATCGATCGAAATATTTAATCAGTCAGGATGAGTGAACTTCAAATTTCATCCCAACACCCGTGTGGGGTTTCAAACAATCAAACACAGATTTTATTTGTGCAGTTGGGCGATGTGTGAAATTTATCGTCCCAATCAATGTCATTCAAATAGGTGTACATAAACAAACCGTCCGGTTTGTAAATGAATATTTATTTATTCACATTCACGTTAAAAATTATATTTTTTAACGACAAAACATTTTATTCCAACATATGAATTTCTATTCAGTTCATTCTTTAAATAAAATGATATTTTTATTTTTCTAACTTATTTTAGAAAATTTCGGCGGCATAACGGCACGATACTAGAAACGGGACGAGGCCTAGCCTTATCCCCGGTCTAGTGAAGGCCCACGCCATTCACACATCAATCAAGTCAATTTCATTTCACCAAACCATTCAATTCAAACCAAATAATCTAACTAATTTTTGCAATCAAACAAACAAGTCCATGGTTTGTGGACGATTGTGTCGGGTGCTACTAAGCACCGTCTGCATCCTAGTATATATATATAACTAGAAAAACTAAATTGAAAGGTGAGAAGTTCTCACCGATAGCTATCCAACTTCTTGACTCTTCTTTGATAGAAATCTTCATCGCTATCGCCTTTTTGTTACCTTCGTTGCCCGCTTTCACTACCTATGTAAAAATCGAATTTTTACTTCGCTATTCAATATATAAAAATCATATTTTTATTTCGAAGTTCAACATATAAAAATCATATTTTTAATTCGAAGTTCAACATATAAAAATCATATTTTTATTCCGAAGTTCAATATATAAAAATCATATTTTTATTTCGAAGTTCAATATATAAAAATCATATTTTTATTTCGAAGTTCAATATATAAAAATCAACTTTTTACTTCGCCTTCATGATAACAAAATTCTCATCTTTATCCTCGCTTTTCCTTTCTTTTTATATTTTCAAATCAAATTTTATAGTATATTTTCAAATCAAATTTTATAGTATATTTTCAAATCAAATTTTATAGTATATTTTCAAATCAAATTTTATATTATATTTTCAAATCAAATTTTATATTTCGCTTTTTATAATAAAAAAAATATCTTTATAATCTATAAAAATCGTTCCTTTTCCTTAGTTAAAAATCAAACATTTTTCTTTTCGAAAAGAAACAAAAACCATGTCCTTATGTTATGTATTCATATTGATTTAAGACTAAGTTTACCCTATGTATTTCTAAATTTAAAAAACTAAATTTTAGCAATGTATTTTGTTTAAATAAAAAAAATAAAAAAAAATAAAAAAAGAAGCAAAACCTTTCTTCTTCGTGATCTGGACTGTGAAACCCCAAACCACGCACCCTATCTCCCCCGTCGCTCATCACATCCGGCCAAGCTTCGCAAATCAGAGAGCACCTCCTGGTGCGCCGCCCTCCGCTCCCCATACGCCGACGACATGGGCCCTGTCGCGCCCCTCAGGTGGTCAGGAACCACCCTCAACGTGTCGAGTTCGAGTTGAAACAGTGGTCCAACCTGAACCCTAAACCCGATCATCTCCCTATGAATTTACAGAGCTTCATGAGCTCATCGATTTTGGCTTTAGAGATTTGGAGAAGCGTTGAAATGATTTGGTAATTTAGGGTTTAAAATTAGGATAAATTTGGCCATCTATTTTGAAGAGGGTAGCGGCTGTAAATAATGAAGGGAGAGGTTAGGCTTTTGAATATATATTATATTTATTTTATTATTTAATTCTCCACTTAAGTTGACTTTTCATTCGAACTCTAAATGACACCCAACGACTGTCGTCCCTAGCTAATTACCCTCATTTCGAATGCAACGGGATATGTGTCGTAGGTTGATTTGATCGTTTCGATTAGTTTCCGTTGAATTTACATTTAAATCACTATATTGAATTTTAAACGTACATTTCAAATTACCGGGGTCGCATACGAACTCTATAAATTGCAGAAAAATATTTTCTAGCTTCGTATTGACGATACGGTCCTAACAAAACTAGTTTCGTCAAATTCTGAGACCGTTTGAAAAATGGCCAATTTCCAGTCGATTAAAATCAACTAAAAATGGTCAAACGCATTTTCCTTTGCCACGCTCACATATTGATTCGAAAAATTATGAAATTTGAAACCTAGCAATAACTTTACATCACGGACCCAACAAAACTGGTTTCGTCGAAATCCGAGGTCGTTTGCAAAATTTCCATTTTTAAGGGCTTGAATTCCATAGCGACTATTCAGAATTTTCAACTGGACATATCTTTTGATTCCCGCTATGAAATCTTGATTTTTCGGATTCGATGGAAATATATCTTCAATTAGATACTAATGTTTTTGGTTTCACTAAAATCCGGATTGTTTTGCACCCGGTACATTCAATTGAAGTTTGAAATCGAATTATCGAACTACCACGCCATTTTCAATTCTATTTATAATTATATATAAATATTTATATTCTAACGACGACGCGTATAATATATACGTTCTAATTATATTCAAAAATAAATTTCTCGTCGATATTATTTAAAATAATTCATTTTAAATAATCAAAATTCGCTAAAATCGCCAAAATAAAAATTTTAAACTGGCCCAGATTTTCGGGTTGTTACAGTCACTTACTACCTAGAGGAAGCGGACCAACGTAGGGATTACAAAGTTCGTACCCAATAGCCATTTAATACTACTTATTTATAGGGAGGTGAGCAACGCGATCACTTAATACCCTTTTAAGGGTGGATCTAACTACTCAATAACTCTATCCCAAAGCAGGCTTACGCTTATAATTATTACTTTTTTAAGATTTCGTTTTTTTGGATGAGAGGTGGGTCCTACGACCACTTAATTCTCCATACTTGAAATACCTTATTTTAGGAAATTGTCCTCGTTACGTAATTAACTATCATCACGGGTTTCTATGGTTAATGATATCTCACATTAGTCGTACGTATATCCGATGATTGATAAGTGCAAACTTCTGTCGAATAAGGAATTTGACCTCGCATCATTAACCTACTAAGTCCAATCCTTATACTTAATTATATTAATTCTAGATTAACTAGAAATAAATAAGGAAACCTTATAACTTCATATTAATTCTACATTAACTTCCGAATAAGGATTTATTATTTACTATGCCAATCAATCCCCATCAATTCCCCTTTTCTATTCCTCTTATTATTAATAATTAGGTTACCTTCAACCAATGACCCTAACAACCATATTTCCTAAGGCATCAACTAACCTATTCAATACCACTTATGACACTGCTATAACGATACAGAATTCGCTCGGACCTAATCGATCGTTAAATCGACCAAGACCGTTCGAAGCCCGCATACGCTAACTCTGAGCATACAACACATCAGAACAAATAACAGAAGACTTTTATAAACATCATAATACTGTTACATCAGAGTACAAAATATATCAGAGTACATCAAAAAATAATACTACAGCGAAAGATTAATTTACAATAAATTTAATACAATGCAGCGGAACCAAAAAACTAACACAACAGAACCCTATCAATGCTCTGGACGCAGCTTTAATCTTCAATCCAGAATCCTGCTCAATAAATAAATATCCGCAAAATAAACCACTCGACTACCCATGTGGAAATACAGGCACCCGAGTTTGCAAGTGAAAACAAACTACGAGTCAGTCATGCGGCTAGTACGAGAAATCTTATTTAACTTATCTAATAGTAAGGCTAATCACAGGACCATGCTGCTAACGCGGAACGGGTTTACTTCATTGGATTGCCCGTTCATAAAATAAATAAATCTTTTAAACAACGCAATGGTTTTTAGAAAAATGAAACCATTATAAGGCTCAAGTCCCATCACGCAATGCAATGCAAACCGGAGGACAGAGTTTTACCCTATAATGGTCAAACATGATTGACACGTATGAAACAATAATCATTTGATATTATTATTAGTGTCTAGTCAGTTTAAATCACTTTCAATATAAATGTATCAATCCTAGACGGCATAGCTACCATATACTATGTCACCATATATAAGTTTATAATCAAATCCATAATGTCGTGTTAGAAATTAGGTTTCCATCATGAGTCAAGGCTAGGGATGGTCTCCTTATCGATTCGAGACACTCTAGCAAATGCCTTAGGGCTCGGATGCTGGCAAACCCTTGGATCCTCCAAGGACGGTTCACACATACTTTCGTGGATTAGTTATTCCTGAACACACGTTTCCCAGTCCTATCAGACCTATCATTTGGTCAGTAGCGACCAATATAGGGAGGGCCCTCACAATCCATCATCCACGTAAGTAAAAATGTCTGGGCTCCATACCATGACACCACTTCTAGCTAGAAAGAAACGCATGCACTTCTTGGGTCCCTTATCCCGTTTCTGACTCATACCGGGGTGTGAGGCTCGCGAATTAACGTTATATCTAAAGCTATGCTAAATTAAAGCTGTGCTTTGATCATCAACCACAAGGCTCTGCTTTTCAACAAAAGCCTTGATCAATCACATCTTAACATGCCACATTGACAATCCACACCATGTAACTGATGTCTATCAATATATAAGCTTTAAGCTCGTACGTCTTAGAGAAGGGTGTTAAGCAATAGAATAAATTCTCCTCCACCTAATAAATATATATTTAATAGAAATAAATTAACACAGAACGGAATCCAATGTCAGACATACATCCATTACAAGTCCGTTCTGGGTCTGAACAAAACCGGAGACACCTTATTCCTCGTCCCGTGTGTCCAATACGGAAGAGAGGTTCTCTCATATCTGGACAATCTACAAGTACGTCCAAACGACTACCACTTTAACCCTTTACTGGGAGCTACCCAATTCAGGGCATCAGCAGTCGTCCATTCGATGTGAAGATCGTCGGTCTTCAACCACCGTCTTCAATGTCTTCGACTTTAAGCTATCGTACAATTATTTGAAATAAGATTTAAATCGGCCTTTTCAAATAATTCTCGAATATATATATTTCAAATCATTTCTTTCTTTGGTTAAATTTAATTCAATTCGATAAATTAATGTCAAATAAATCTTACCGTCTGCATTACTCTATAAACCAAGGAAATTGATTTATTTTCATTCCATATCGTTTATAATATTTTATAACGATTTATCACTATTTTTATTTATACAAAAATAGTCCATTTAATTTGAACGATGCTTCAGGTCATTACGCGGCCCTAGCATTGTTTTTATTCAGATTTGAACTACACATTTCTTGAAATCTAACTGTTGGATCTTAACAAATTTAATATCTTTGAAAAGATCTTTCCAAAGCGAACCCAACGGTTCCAGTTTTGGAAAAATCCGACGGTCGGATCTCTCGGTATAATCGTTTAAAGTTTCGATTCCAAAACGCGAACTACCGCGCGTGATTCGTTTAATTTTAATTAATATATATATATACACACACATACACACACACACACATACATATTTATATATATATATATATATATATATATATAATTCGTTCCACGATTTCAAAACCATTTATTTCATGTAAATTTGTACACTTCATATTAATGTTAAAAATTATATTAAATGAACAAAAATATATTTAACCAATGATTTTTTTTTTTAACTTCGCTAAAATGTAAATGACCTTATTTTAAATGAAAAAAACATATTTAACAAATGATCATTTTTCTAACTTAGCTAACATGTAAAAGACATTATTTTGGTCTAACAAAATCATTTTTTATATATTGACATTGCTAACATGTTAATGACAATATTTTAAATCTAACAAAATCATTTTTAACAAATGATTCTTTTTACATTAACATCGCTAATATGTTAAATGGCATTATTTTAAATCTAACAAAATCATTTTTAACAAATGATCATTTTTATATATTAAGATCGCTAACATGTTAATGACAATATTTTAATGACAAAATATGTTTAACATTTTTTTTATTCTAACTTATCATGATAAATTGACATTTTTGTCAAGCAAAATATATATATTAACATGTAATTCTTTTAATCTAAAAAAACATTTTAAAGGTGACATTTTTAAAACAAAACTTATATTAACATGTTATTCTTTTAATCTAAACTAACATGTTAAAAATGACATTTTTAATGACAAAACTTATATTAACATGTTATTCTTTTAATCTAAACTAATATGTTAAAAGTGACATTTTTAATGAAAAAATCATACTTTAACATGTAATTCTTTTTTATTCTAATCTAACATGATAAAAATGTCATTTTTAATGACAAAACATGTTTAACAAATAATTCTCTTTTTCTAACTTAACATGTTAAAAATGTCATTTTTAATGACACAACATGTTTGACTAATGAACATTATTTTAATGAATCAATACATATTTAACAAATGAACATTTTTCTATTAACATCGCTAACATGACAATATTTTAATGAATCAGAACATATCTTTAACATATGAATATTTTTCTTACATCCTAACATGTAAATGACAATATTATAATAAATCAAAACATATTTTTAACATATGAATATTTTCCTAACATCGCTAACATGTAAATGACAATGTTATAATAAATTAAAACATATTTTTAACATATGAATATTTTCCTAACATCTCTAACATGTAAATGACAATGTTATAATAAATCAAAACATATTTTTAACATATGAATATTTTCCTAACATCGCTAACATGTAAATGGCAATGTTATAATAAATCAAAACATATTTTCAACATATGAATATTTTCCTAACATCGCTAACATGTAAATGACAATGTTTTAATCTAACCTACCCACAATAAAAATGTTAATATTATTGTTAACATATTTTATTTCAAACATTGAATATTTTTAATGATTCCTACATACACAATAAAAATGTATATTTTTATTGTTAACATATTTTAGTTCAAAAAATGAATATTTTTATTGATTTAAACATACAATAACAATGCGATTTTTATTGTAAAAACATTATTTTTTGAACATGAATATTTTATTGATTCATATATACAGTAAAAATATGATTTTTATTGTATAAACATTTTTTTAATCAAACATGGACATTTTATTGATTCATATATACAATAAAAATATGATTTTTATTGTATAAACATATTTCATCAAACATGGACATTTTATTGATTCATATATACAATAAAAATATGAATTTTATTGTATAAACATATTTTATCAAACATGGATATTTTATTGATTCATATATACAATAAAAATATGATTTTTATTGTATAAACATATTTTATCAAACATGGACATTTTATTGATTCATGTATACTATAAAGATATGATTTTTATTGTATAAACATATTTTATCAAACATGGACATTTTATTGATTCATATATACAACGAAAATATGATTTTTATGTATAAACGTATTTTATCAAACATGGACATTTTATTGATTCATGTATACAATAAAATATGATTTTTATTGTATAAACATATTTTTATCAAACATGGACATTTTATTTTTACTACACAATTCAATCCAACGATTCATCGCAAATACAACCAATCAATTCCAATTTCATACAACGCATACATGTATTTTACACAACGTATATATATATATATAAATTTAACGTCACGATCACAATAAATTTTATTTTAAATTTAGAAATCTCACATTGGTTTTGACTTCACCTAAATTCGTACAAGCTGCAAATATGTCCCAGTCTCTTCAAGAATGTAGAGGACTTTGTCATGATCACGATGGTTTCTGTTTCATCGGATTTCGACATCGTATGAACAAGTTATGATTTTTATAATTAAATCACTATTCGTAAAGCTTTTAAATGTTGAAAATGGTTTAAATTACGTAGGCCGATACCTTCAGCGAATGATTCAAAAGTAGGTTTTAGATTTTCTTCCAATACGCGAAGTATGAAGTTGAAACACCCCACCTCCATTAAGGTCACTCACAAAGGGAATGCTTTAACTCTTGTGGAGTGTTATAGGTAAAAGATGCAAATAAATTACAAGACTGACAAACAAAGCAACGGAAAATAAATAAAACTTTACTTCATTGATAAAACAACAGCTTTTCCAACACCAATACCCAGTACAACAAAGTATCAGTCTTGTTTAACAAAATAAAGAAGCATAAAATGACAATGATATTCCCCAATAAAGCATGAGCCATCCATAGCAGTGGAAAAGAGAGTCCAAAGCAATACATCGACTATTTTCAAGCTTGGAAAGAGAAACGGTCCAAACTAACCTGAGCTATTCTGTAATAACGCGGAAATTCTGAGCCAATTTAAAATTTTTATTTTGGCGAATTTAACGAATTTTGATTATTTAGAATGAATTATTTTAAATAATAGCGACTATAAATTTATTTTGAATAGAATTCGAACGTATATATTTAATTGAATCGTCGTTAGAATATAATTATTTTATTTTAATTATAAAAGGAATTGAAAATGGCGTGGTAGTTCGATAATTCGATTTCAAATTTCAAATGAGTGTACCGGGTGCAAAATAAACCGGATTTTGGCAAAACCAAAAATATTTAAATATAATTGATAATATCTTTCCAACGAATCTGAAAAATTGAAATTTCATAGCGGGAATCAAAAGATATGTCCAATTGAAAATTCAGAATAGGCGCTATGGAATTTCGGCCCTTAAAAATGGAAATTTTGCAAATGACCTCGATTTTCGACGAAACAACTTTTGTTGAATCCGCGATGTCAAGTTATTTCTAAGTTTCAAAATTCGTAATTTTTCGAATCAATATGTGAGCGTGGGAAAGGAAAACGCGTTTGACCAGTTTCAGTTGATTTTAATCGACTGGAAAATGGCCATTTTTCAAACAGTCTCAGAATTTGACGAAATTAGTTTTTTTAGGACTGTATCGTCAATACGAAGCTAGAAAATATTTTTCGGGAATTTTTCTAGTTTGTATGTAGCCCTGGTAAATTGAAATGTGCGTTCAAATTCAATATATAGAGTTATATGTTGATTTTGACGAAAACTGATCGTAACAGTCGAATCAGCCTGCGATACATATCCCATTGTGTTCGGAATGAGGGTAATTAGCTAGGGACGACAGGCGGTGGGCCTCATTTAGAGGTCGAAGAAAAAAAAGTCAACTTTTTGAAATAAAAAATAATATAATAAATATATTTATATAATCCCTTACCTCACCCCTCTCTCCCTATTCTCTCACAGGCCCCCCTTTTCAAAGTCAGAAATCGATGAAGAAAAAAAAAGCAACGACGGAACCCGTCGTTCTCCACCGCGATCGATGGCGGACCCCCATCGTTGCTCAGCCGCCCCTACCACCGATGCCCCTCCGCCTTCTTCCTGATTTTTCCCCCTTTCCCCCGACGCGTGCGAACCCGTTCAACCCTAAACCCCCAATTCCCTTTAACCTGCCGCCTCCAGACGCCACAATCACCGCTGGCCATCTCCCCACCCGCCGCGACCACCTGAAGCCTTCCCCCCTCCAACGAGCGCACATACCCCCTCTCCCCTTCAAACAGTGAGTTTTACTGATTTCTCTTTATTTTATTTAATGTTTTAGCTGTAAAATAGGAAAGGCGAGATCTTTAACATAGCAAAGACGAGTTTTTTTTTATATATAGGAAAGTTTATATTTTTAATAACGAAAAGGTGAGATTTTTATTCGTATGAAGCCATGGTTTTTATCCGTGTAAAGAAAGGATTTTTGTTATATAAACACCATTATAAAAATAGAGAAAGTATAAACAAGAAGATTAGATTTTTATGTCATAAAAATACGATTTTTATATTATATAGATAGTAAAAATTTGATCTTTATCTATGTAGCGTAATAAAAATCTGATTTTTATTATATATATGTTGAAATAAAAATGTGATTTTTATAGCGATGATATAAAAATTCGATCTTTATATATGCAGTAGATATATAGAAATATAATTTTTATATAGAAAGAAGCGTTGTAAAAATATATGAAATAAAAATATGATTTTTATCTATATAGTAGAGGTGTAAAAATATGATTTTTATCTATATAGTAGCGGTGTAAAAATAGAATTTTTATCTATATAGTAGCGGTGTAAAAATAGAATTTTTATCTATATAGTAGCGGTGTAAAAATAGAATTTTTATCTATATAGTAGCGGTGTAAAAATGTGATTTTTTATCCATATAGAGTGATTATAAAAAATGTAGTTTTTATATACATGGCAACAATATAAAAATGTGATTTTTATATATGAGGTGGCTACAGACAATGAAATTGACAAAAGGCAAACACGACGAAGATTTCTACATAAGAAGAATCGTGGCGTTTGGTTTAGCTAGTCGGTGAGAACTCTTCACTCTAAATCTTGTTTTCTAGTTAAAAATATATACTAGGATGCAGACGGTGCTTAGCAGCACCCGGCACCCATCGTCCACAGACCATGGACGACTTGTATGCTCATTTGATGTGTTGTGAAGTTTGTTTGTGATGTTGATGTGAAATTGAAAATAAATATTCAAGTGTTGAAATAAATTAATTATCGTTAAAAATATAATGTTTAACGTGAATGTGATTAAATAAATATTCATTTACAAACCGAACGGTTTGTTTGTGTACACCTATTTGAAGGACATTGATTGGGATGATAAATTTTACACGTCGCCCAACTGCACAAATAATATTCGGTGTTTGTGGATTGAAACCCCACACGGGTGTTGGGATGATATTTGGCGTACACTAATCCCAATTATTTACTTGTATGTCGATCGATTGGTCGACAGACTGTATTAACGTTAATTATCTATATTTAATGCTTTGGCAGTTATGTGGTGCACTTTGGATGATGGTTGATTATTTATCGTTGCTATTATATACATGTGTTGTATGGAATCCATATAATTAACATTATATAGTAATTGATTGGGCCTCATTCCAATTGGGAAAATAAATAATATTATAAAATAAAACATTCATGTGTTGAATAGAATAAATAGTCATGTGTTGACGATGCTCATGTGTTAAGAATATTCATGTGTTGAACGAAATATTTTATACAATAGAATACACATTTTTATTGTAAGTGAGAATAAAGGAATATTCATGTGTTGTATAAAGAATATAGATTCATGTTGAATAGAATAAATATTCATTTGTTGAATAGAATAATAAAGTTATTAAAATATATAAAGCCGTGTTGATTAGAGTTGCGCTATTTTGACGTGAACGATATTTATATCGATTATATTCATTTTTATAATGAATATAGAAAAGGAAGTGATTTCAAATTATAACGTTTTGAAAATATTATCATTTGTATATCGATGAAGTGGAATATTCAATTTTGATTTAAAATTGAATATAAAGTGGAAATTGTTTTGAAAACGAATTTAAAACGATTTATAAATTACGTTTTGAATTGAAATCGACAAAATATATATATAATATATATATATATATTATATATATAATGGCCTGAATAGAACGCGCCGCGCTGCGGCAGTTCGTGAATTACGACCATTGACTTCGAATGGACATTACGGGTAACCCGACCGTCGGATTCTCCTGAAACCGGAACCGTTGGGTTCGTATCGAAAAGAGCTTTCCAATGAATATTAGAAATTCGAAATCTAACGGTTGGATTTGGAATTATGTCCAAATCAAATATGGAAAAAGTCGCTGTAAGTGCAGTTCGATGGCCGTTGATGGAAATCGGCTGTACGGGCCTTGATAAAATTATTAAAAATAGTAATAATTTGTGTAAAATCATAAGAAATTATTTGTGAAGAATTGGGATGAAAAATTCCACATTTGTAAAGATAAAAATAAATTTTTACCGAAATGAACTAGTTTTGAACTAGAATTAAAATCAATTTATTTTTGAAATAAATAAATTGAATTTGAATGGGGTTTTAAAAGTAACCAGAATTTCCAATAATTGAAGTGGAAATGCATTTGAATCGAAATTGTCTTTGGAATATTTCGATGTTGGTTTTCGTGATTATACAGATATTGTTATGGGAATTTGAAAGATATATTTATATCGTTATTTCCAATACGATATTTGTTGGTCGTAGAATTTGATATTGAATATAAGCCGATATATTTTCTATTCAGAGCCTTGTATTTAATATCAAATATGATTTGGGTTTGTCGGGAATGGTGTCTTCATTAACAATGTTTTTAAACCCAGTTGAGAAAAAGATTAAATCTTTCTATTTAGTTTTAATGAAGTACTAATTAAATAATATTAATTGGAGTTGAATTTAAATTGGTTTTTGGGTTTATCGTGAGCGGTGTTTTGAATAACACCTGATCTTTAACCCTGTTAACAATAGAAAGTGATTTTGGTTTATCGTGAACCATGTTTTAGGTGACATTGGTTCTTTAACCCGGTTAAAGACAGGATATTGATTTTTGAGAAGATTAAAACTAAGTGGAGTTTTAATGAATCTTTAATTAGATTAAAGTGATCGAGAATGGAGTATCACCAGTTTTGCTCCAAAGCGATAGTTAAATCTTTAATTAGATTTGAACGTGAAATGGTAATTAATTTACCGATAACACCGTGGTGTTAAATATGAAGTATTACCAGTTTTGCTCCATGGGATGAATAGGTTGGGATTGGGAAATAAAATAAATAATTACTTCGGTGTGGTTCGCTAATCCCGACTAGTTTGGAAAACCATAATATGGTTTGAAATGATATCCAAAGGAAGATTAAAGAATAAATTTTAAAGAATTTATCTTTGATAAAATTAATGGGAACCTTTCCCTAAGAATGTGAAGAATTGAATAAAAGAATATTCAAAATTGGAAAGAGGCGTATGTTGTGTTTGTGTAACATTTGTTTATTATACACGTGGGTTATTCGGAAAGGCCGAGTTTATACCCATTCTGAATAACCGATTCGACGACAAGTCGAAGATGAAGACGGTGGTTGAAGACCGGAAGTTTTCACATCGTTTGGATGATTCCTGGCAATCTTGATTGGGTTGTACACCCAAGATGAGGGAATATGTTGGAGATCGTCCAGACGTACTTGGAGATCGATGGATATGCGAGGAAAGTGCCTTCGGTTTCGTTCAGAACCAGAACGAACTTGTAAATGGACTGTGTGTCTGACATTGGATTTTATTCTATATTGATTGATCTCTATTAAATATACATCTGTTTGGCGACGGAGAATTTATTCTCTTGCTTAACGCCCTTCTCTGAGACGTACGAGCTCAGAGGTTGTATATCGATGGACATCAGTCGCATGGAGTGAATTGCCTGTGTGGCATGCCTAAGTGGCAAATGATCAAGGCTTCTGTTGAAAAGCAAAGTCTTGTGGTTGATGATCAAAGCACGGCCTGTGTGGCACATCTTTGTATATAGTGTGAATTCGCGAGCCTCACACCTCGGTATGAGTCAAAAAGGGATAAGGACCCAAGGAGTGCACGACGTTTCTTTCTAGCTAGTGGTGGTGTCTGTGCTTAAACTGGCTGACATTTATATATAATTTTCACCTGTGTGGTTGTTGGAATGCGAGGCGCCTCGAATATATGGTCGATAACTGGTACTATGTGAGCCAACGTATAGACCATTATATATAGGTCCTATAGGACCGGGAAATGTGTGTTCAAGAATTGCCAATCCTCAAAAGTAAGAGAGGACTGGCCCTGAAGATCCAAGGATCGCTGTGTGCGGTCCTGAGACATTTGCTAGAGTGTCTCGAATGGAGAGGAGCTTGCCCTTTTCCTCGACTAATGATGGAATCCAATTTCTAATACGTGACTTTCGGTTTTATTTGTAGAGCCTAGTATGGCGACATAGTAGATGGTAGCTATGTCGTCTATGATTGATACTTATGATTGAAATTGCTTTGACACTATACACTTATAATAGTATCAAATAATGTGTTTTTAACGTATCAAGCATGCTTTGGATATTATAAGGTAAAACCCTATCCTCCGGCTTGCGTTGCATTGTGTGATGGGACCTTGGTCTTATAATAGCTTCATTTTTCTTTATTTAGCATTGCGCTGTTGTTTTATGCGTTGGTATTCTTGGGGTAAAAACCCGTTCCGTGTTATACGGCGTGGTCCCTTGATTTACCTAACTTTAAAAATAAAGATTAATAACTGTTTTAGTTCTCACACCAGTCACATGACTGACCTGGAGTTTATTGTTTTAACCTAAACTCTGGGAGCCCTTATTTTTGACATGGGCAGCTAGTAGTTTTGGTTTTGCAGATTTATATTCACAGGATCCTGATTTACAACTGGAACGATGCTCGGAAAGCTCTGTATCCGTGTATTACTTTCAGTTGTATTTTGTATTGTTTTTCCGCTGCAATGTAATTTATTGTAATCTCTGATATTTATCGAATGTGTAATATTTATTCATACTCTGTATATTCTTGTATTCTGATGGAATTGTTGTAATAAGCAATGAAATGTTCTTCTGTTTGCGTTCCGATTTGTCTTGTCCTCAACGCAATCCGTTCTTTCCTTCACGGGGAAGTTCTGTAACACCCCGCCTCCGCTAGGGTCACTCGCAAGGGAATGCACTAGCTTTAGAGGGGAATTATTGGTAAACATGCACAGAAATATCACAAGACAGAACACATAAAATAGCGGAAGTAAAATCAATCTTTCATAACATGAATACATAAGGTCTAAAGCCTTTTACATCAGAGTACATCAAAACCTGTCTTGCAATAGTAAAGAAGCATAAAGACTTTTTAATAAATTATTCCCCAAGTAAAAACAGTAAAGTAGCCATAGCCAAGAGAAGTCCAAGCCATCCATGATGACCTTCAATCAGAAGAAGTCCGAACTAAACAGCATTGTTTCCTCCCTGTAACCTGGGGGGGAAACGGAAGAAAAGAGGCGAAACAAAACGGGTCAGTCAAAAAGACTGAGTAAGCCCTATCTACTATTAGTATAGAAACTAGTAAAGTTAACTGACATGAGAAACTGAGATGAACATGAGCATGATAACAAGATAGATAAGCTAAATCAAAATAACAGGATAAACTACTGAACTAAAGTATCATGATAAACTACGGTGTCATGATAAATCAAGGTATCATATCGTCAGACTTCTATCAAGTATACTATCCCAAGGTATCTACCCCGTCTAACATCCCACGGTATCTATTCCGTATATTCTTCCTGGTTCTAACATGTATATTTGCTCTGCACCCTCCGTACTAGTATCCCAGCCTTGTTATGTGTTAACCATGAATGTCCCTTACTCAAAATCGTGTAATGGTCCATGTCAACCTAATATATCGCATATATAGGTTACTCAAATCATATGTTTCTTTCCATGTATATAAGTTCAGTCCTTTGCCGTACCTCGTACGGGCTTCCTCATGTCGTATTATCCTTGAAATCGTTTGGACTGTCACCCTTGTTCTAGCTAGGCTCTTCCATATGAATCATCGTTTGAACTACTAGGACTTACGCCACCTAGCACCACTAGGGATTACGCTTACCTATTGCACGCTTTCGTATTTCGGTTTGGGTTAAACCACCTAGGCCACTAGGGATTACGCTAACCCTCAACCGCGCCCTTTTTCCCACGCATTCATCGTGAATCGTTTTTCTATAACTGTATGCACATGTATCACATCGTGCCATCCGAGTCCTGTCACAGGGCAAACCAAGAAATACAGGACTCGGTCGGGAGCTTTAGATTTATCTGCCGATGCAGATACTAAGGTCTGCTTTTCTACACGTGGCTATGGTCCCACGAGACCCCTCCCTCAACTAGTGAAAGGCAACACAAGAGAAAATCTTGCATGAGAACTACACTCCGGCCAGCCCACATCCTACGGCCTACCTCACCCATAATTAGATAGCAAATTATGGTCTGTTGGGTGTTCCCTGCCTTTTCGTACGTACACGCTTGACTCAAAATGGTAGATGATCGACGAACTTGCTATCTCGGGCACCTTATGTATTCGTCGACTCACTGCTATCCACCCCAGTCTTTAGGTCGCTCGCATAGCAACCAAGGCATATTCTTGGTTCTTCTACCGCAGACCTCAACCTCTCGTGAGCCTAGTATAATGACCTGGCAGCTCACAGAGGGATCCCAAGAATATCCTCACGTTCCCCGAAGCCGCTGCTTCGTTACCCAGTTCGTTGGAGCCTTTATCTAAATCAGATAGCCTGCTCCTACACGCATACTTAAACGTTGACCTAACGTATCGGGTTACTAATCTATCTAAGAAATGGTCCAAATTTCCTTGACTAAGAATTATTACTTAGTTTCCCTTAACTAAGGTTTACCACTTAGCCTTATTTCCATAATCCTTGTTAACTATGGTTATTTACCTAATCCTCCGAATTAGGGTTTATCTAATGGCTTAAGTGTCACTTAAGTTCATAACTTAGCCCGTCTACAAACCATGTCAAAATTGGCTAAGTATCCAAGTCCAAGACTTAACCCTACAAACCATGTGTCAAGTTGGCTAAGTATATTAAGCAATCCATAACTTAACCTCGTCTAATTATCATTTTAGATTGGTTAATTATATAAATTAACTTGACCTTGTCAAATTACCGAGTCAAATCGGTCAAGCGTATTCAAGTGATTCGTGACTTAGCCTTATCATGTTTTCATGTTATATTGGTTAAGTATGGGTTAACTTAACCTCCGTAAATTCACTAGTTAGATTGGCTAAGTATAGGTCACTTAACCACATCCAATTTAACGAGTTAGATTGGTTAAGTTTAGGTCACTTAACCACATCCAATTAACGAGTTAGATTGGTTAAGTTTAGGTCACTTAACCACATCAAATTAACGAGTTAGATTGGTTAAGTTTAAGTCACTTAACCACATCGAATCATCATGTATAATTGGTTAAGTATAAGTTGCTTAACCCCATTAAATTATCACGTTAAGTTGGTTAAGTATTGGTTACTTAACCCCATTGAATTACCAAGTTTATATTGGTTAAGTGTTTAACTTAACCCCATCGAATTACCGTGTTTAGATTAGTTAAGTGTGGATTACTCAACCCCATCTAATTACCGTGGTTAGATTAGTTAAGTGTCAATTACTTAACCCCATCTAATTACCGTGTTTAGATTAGTTAAGTCTTAATTACTTAACCCCATCCATTAACTGTATCTCTTGGTTAAGTGTCATTAAGAAAACTTACTTAACCTTGCCAATTTATCATGTTGGATTGATTAAGTGTTGGTTAACTTAATCCCCGTCCACTAGTCGTATAAAAAAAATGGTTAAGTGTCATTAGGCAAATCAAATTACTTAACCTACCCAACCTTGTCATGTTTTGTTAAGTATCATTAGCCTAATCAATTTTCTTAACCCATTTATCCATGTCATATTTGGTTAAGAGTCATTAATCAAATTAACTTAACCCTATCATGTGGCATTAATTACTTAATGCACCTCAACCTCTCACATTAGACTTTGTTGTGGTTACTAGTTAAGCCGGTCGGTTCCGGGTAGCTTTACACCACAACTTGGTCTAACCTCGGGTTCAAGCACAAAATGACCAACTTCTCACATTGGGTCCTATTGTTTACAACTACTAGTTAGGCCGGTCGGTTCCGGGTAGCTTTATGTTGCAAACTCAACCCAACCTTGAGTTGGCCACACTTACATTATCTAAGTGTCATGTTCATCATGTTTTCAAAACATGTTATAAGTTTTTCAAGCATTTGGGTAGACCTAACTTAATAGGTAAATTCTCAAAGG
Organism: Allium sativum; assembly: GCA_030737875.1. Taxonomy (NCBI): domain Eukaryota; kingdom Viridiplantae; phylum Streptophyta; class Magnoliopsida; order Asparagales; family Amaryllidaceae; genus Allium; species Allium sativum. The sequence goes on along the minus strand of CM060919.1, from coordinate 556,708,262 downwards.
GTAGACCTAACTTAATAGGTAAATTCCCAAGCTTATGTTTTATGCATACTTACATGTCAACTTTCATGTTATATTTCAAGTCATGTTTTCAAGTTGTATTTTCATGCCATTAGAAATTACCCATAACATAGCCCAACGCTTTTAAACTCGCATATACGTTCGCAACAACGTAATGGATTAAAAGAAGAGACTTGGCAAAAGCATGACAAAGATGGATATTAAGCCACAAATTAATCATAGTGGCGAATGAGGCACAAATGTGTTCATTAGCTTGCATATACCATTGTTAAGCCTCAAAAACATGCATAAACCCAAACTTGGCACATAAGCGAATCATGGTGATAAACAACATGGAATGATGACAAGTAACTCGCATATGACCTCATATAAGGGTTATGGCTTCATATGCAAGTTGACATGAAGGTTATAAGGGTTCTCATGTTGCATAATGCAACATTTCAACATAAAGGTCAAAGATTTATGACCACAAGACCAAGGTAATGACTTTATAAGCTTGCATAAGATGATAGCATGTTACATACTAATGTTTAAACCCACTTACAACATGTCATATTAAGTTTAAAGTTCATATCTAATAGTAGGAGAAGGGCTTACCTTGCTATGAAGGCCTAAATCGATTAAACCAAAGCTTATGATGAAGCCTATGCATGCCATCACCCAAAAACCCAAATATGGATGCACCAAATTACTAAAAACACCATCTTTATGAACAAAGATCATAGCTTTTGCCTTGGAATCAACTTGAGAAGCTCTCATACTAACATAGGGACTCTCTAACACTCTCATGATCATGAAACCTCTCATAGAAATGAAGTGGAGGCTAGGATAGTTGAGTGGAGGCCATGAGAGTAGAAATTTTGCCATAGTTTAGTTACATGAGTGAATAATGAGGGTTTATGAGAGGGTTAGGGGCTTATTTATAGATTAGGCAAGTGTTTTAGGCCATAGGATTAAACCTAGATTCAATCCAAGCCATCAAAGCATGTCTTGGGGAAGAAGTCAAGTGTAGGAACCATTTAGGGCCTTTAGATTAAAGATGAACCATGAGAACCATCCAAATGCAAAATCTGCATTTGAGCGAATCGGCCCACGGGTTGACAGCCAAACACCCTGGATTAACCCTAGTCGACCCAGCGGGCTCGGGTCGACCTCAAAAATCGGCCGGTTCGGTTATTCCCCTCTCCCAATTCGCTGTTTTGAACATTTTTGCATATTTATTTATTTAATTTTCAATTATATATATATATATCAATATATATATATTTCTTTGCGCAACCCATTTCACTTAATTAAGTATACTTTAATTTGGGAATTTTCCGTGAAACTTCGCGAGGCCATATCTTGGTCATACGGACTCCGATTTTCGAAAACTCGGACTCTATTTCGCGTATTTTTCCGAGACGAACGCAATGGCATAGCCCGTTTCCCTTGATTCAGATTTTACAGTTTAATTCTGCCTCCATTTATGTTATAACAGGTTATTGAAAATACGGGTTGTTACATTCTCCCCACCTTTTAGGATTTCGTCCCCGAAATCTCCAAGTTAGGAAGAACATATCCTACCATCCATCATCCATCTACTCAAAACATCATCCACAAGCAACCATTGTCCTTAGATGATTTCTAATGCTGTATGAATATATGCAAAACGTGTGTGTACATGTTCCTTAGCTAATGCTAATGATCAGGCCTGAATAATCTTTCTAATGCAAAATATGTATAGTGCCATGAATCCAACATGTATGCAAATAGTCCTAGTCATATAGATACTATATGCGTGCACAATCATTCATTCATATGCCACAACCACATGATAATACATTCGATTTCATCCATAAACAAGTATAAATACTCGTGCATATGCAATATGAAATGTGACCGAGTCGAGCTAGTATCTAATGTGTATTCGCGCATCCACGAGCAACCACTTGCAACCATATCAATCATAACATGTTTCAAATACATGTTTACATCCATAGGGTTCTACCTAGGATTCCCTGAAACAGGGTCGAGAAGATAAACAAGACAAACTCCTTATGGGGTTTGTAACAGAAAATAGGACCAAGAGGATGTCCACAAAAGATAGCCTACAAGTAAGCTCTACAGAAAACAGGGATCAAGGATATACTCCCAAAAAGAGATATCATGCGCGTATCTAGTCTTTTACCATCAAAGTCGTATTTCCTTGAGCTCAATTCCATTGTGCCTGGACCGTCCTTTAACTTCGCGATTTCGTAGCTTCTTATTTCCTGTTTCCATAACATGAGCTGGAACTCATTTCTTCGTCGCCTCTCGTTCCACTTGCACTTATCCTTTTCCTAGAATACTTGACGCAAAGATGACTGCGTACTCATTATCTCATGCAAGCTTTCCCAAATTCACTAGTGAATCTCGGACCTCGTACCACAAGGTATTCCACGTAGAAGAACTTTCTCTTGAAAGTAAACAGATGCCAACCAGGTTATCAAACACACTTACTAGGGTGATTTCTATAACCCATGCATAAGTGAAATAAACCATCCATAGCTTATAAACATAAGCATTATTTCCAAACCCAACACTTGGCATAGACATTCTCAAATCCAAACAAGTCATGAATAAATGGACCGATTCCACACAGGACTTGAGACAAAAATGGGATTCTCTATTACGCTAGTACTTAAGGTGCAGAGACTCAACTATCTGAGCAGACTTAAATGATACGATGATCAAAACAAAGTCCTAACGGGATGATAGAGAAGAAAAGCTAAACCTTTAACAAGATCGTTACCCTCCTTCCGAGGTACCCTAGAAATGAGAGCATACTACTGCCCCCCCGATGATCTTGTCCTTGTCCCATGATACTTAACTATCCGTCCCGTTCCACCATGCCAAAGGTACTCTCTCGTCATGGGTTTCATTGTTTATCTTTCTCCCTCCTTTGAGGACTAAGCCATACCAACAAGTTGCTCATCCTTAAGCTCGTATCCTTTATCCTTCTTTCTCACGATCCTTTCTTATAACGCGGCCACTGGTCTCTCGAGAACCACCTCCATCGTATGGAAAGCACTTTCGTAGGTAGAAAAGACTAGTCGCAGTTAAAACTACTGTGACTACAGATGGAGGAAAGAAAGGAAAAGAGACTCAATTAAGGAAACAAGGATAGTGCTAATGGCCTTTGGGGAATAGCCTTTTTCTTTTAAAAGAAAATTTTCTTGAAAAATGCTTCTTTGTAAACGATTTTCAAATAGTTTTCAGAAGGTCTTTAAAAACTTTTGCCCAGTCTGGTAACCTTCTGCTCTGATACCAAATGTAACACCCCGCCTCCGCTAGGGTCACTCGCAAGGGAATGCACTAGCTTTAGAGGGGAATTATTGGTAAACATGCACAGAAATATCACAAGACAGAACACATAAAATAGCGGAAGTAAAATCAATCTTTCATAACATGAATACATAAGGTCTAAAGCCTTTTACATCAGAGTACATCAAAACCTGTCTTGCAATAGTAAAGAAGCATAAAGACTTTTTAATAAATTATTCCCCAAGTAAAAACAGTAAAGTAGCCATAGCCAAGAGAAGTCCAAGCCATCCATGATGACCTTCAATCAGAAGAAGTCCGAACTAAACAGCATTGTTTCCTCCCTGTAACCTGGGGGGGAAACGGAAGAAAAGAGGCGAAACAAAACGGGTCAGTCAAAAAGACTGAGTAAGCCCTATCTACTATTAGTATAGAAACTAGTAAAGTTAACTGACATGAGAAACTGAGATGAACATGAGCATGATAACAAGATAGATAAGCTAAATCAAAATAACAGGATAAACTACTGAACTAAAGTATCATGATAAACTACGGTGTCATGATAAATCAAGGTATCATATCGTCAGACTTCTATCAAGTATACTATCCCAAGGTATCTACCCCGTCTAACATCCCACGGTATCTATTCCGTATATTCTTCCTGGTTCTAACATGTATATTTGCTCTGCACCCTCCGTACTAGTATCCCAGCCTTGTTATGTGTTAACCATGAATGTCCCTTACTCAAAATCGTGTAATGGTCCATGTCAACCTAATATATCGCATATATAGGTTACTCAAATCATATGTTTCTTTCCATGTATATAAGTTCAGTCCTTTGCCGTACCTCGTACGGGCTTCCTCATGTCGTATTATCCTTGAAATCGTTTGGACTGTCACCCTTGTTCTAGCTAGGCTCTTCCATATGAATCATCGTTTGAACTACTAGGACTTACGCCACCTAGCACCACTAGGGATTACGCTTACCTATTGCACGCTTTCGTATTTCGGTTTGGGTTAAACCACCTAGGCCACTAGGGATTACGCTAACCCTCAACCGCGCCCTTTTTCCCACGCATTCATCGTGAATCGTTTTTCTATAACTGTATGCACATGTATCACATCGTGCCATCCGAGTCCTGTCACAGGGCAAACCAAGAAATACAGGACTCGGTCGGGAGCTTTAGATTTATCTGCCGATGCAGATACTAAGGTCTGCTTTTCTACACGTGGCTATGGTCCCACGAGACCCCTCCCTCAACTAGTGAAAGGCAACACAAGAGAAAATCTTGCATGAGAACTACACTCCGGCCAGCCCACATCCTACGGCCTACCTCACCCATAATTAGATAGCAAATTATGGTCTGTTGGGTGTTCCCTGCCTTTCCGTACGTACACGCTTGACTCAAAATGGTAGATGATCGACGAACTTGCTATCTCGGGCACCTTATGTATTCGTCGACTCACTGCTATCCACCCCAGTCTTTAGGTCGCTCGCATAGCAACCAAGGCATATTCTTGGTTCTTCTACCGCAGACCTCAACCTCTCGTGAGCCTAGTATAATGACCTGGCAGCTCACAGAGGGATCCCAAGAATATCCTCACGTTCCCCGAAGCCGCTGCTTCGTTACCCAGTTCGTTGGAGCCTTTATCTAAATCAGATAGCCTGCTCCTACACGCATACTTAAACGTTGACCTAACGTATCGGGTTACTAATCTATCTAAGAAATGGTCCAAATTTCCTTGACTAAGAATTATTACTTAGTTTCCCTTAACTAAGGTTTACCACTTAGCCTTATTTCCATAATCCTTGTTAACTATGGTTATTTACCTAATCCTCCGAATTAGGGTTTATCTAATGGCTTAAGTGTCACTTAAGTTCATAACTTAGCCCGTCTACAAACCATGTCAAAATTGGCTAAGTATCCAAGTCCAAGACTTAACCCTACAAACCATGTGTCAAGTTGGCTAAGTATATTAAGCAATCCATAACTTAACCTCGTCTAATTATCATTTTAGATTGGTTAATTATATAAATTAACTTGACCTTGTCAAATTACCGAGTCAAATCGGTCAAGCGTATTCAAGTGATTCGTGACTTAGCCTTATCATGTTTTCATGTTATATTGGTTAAGTATGGGTTAACTTAACCTCCGTAAATTCACTAGTTAGATTGGCTAAGTATAGGTCACTTAACCACATCCAATTTAACGAGTTAGATTGGTTAAGTTTAGGTCACTTAACCACATCCAATTAACGAGTTAGATTGGTTAAGTTTAGGTCACTTAACCACATCAAATTAACGAGTTAGATTGGTTAAGTTTAAGTCACTTAACCACATCGAATCATCATGTATAATTGGTTAAGTATAAGTTGCTTAACCCCATTAAATTATCACGTTAAGTTGGTTAAGTATTGGTTACTTAACCCCATTGAATTACCAAGTTTATATTGGTTAAGTGTTTAACTTAACCCCATCGAATTACCGTGTTTAGATTAGTTAAGTCTTAATTACTTAACCCCATCCATTAACTGTATCTCTTGGTTAAGTGTCATTAAGAAAACTTACTTAACCTTGCCAATTTATCATGTTGGATTGATTAAGTGTTGGTTAACTTAATCCCCGTCCACTAGTCGTATAAAAAAAATGGTTAAGTGTCATTAGGCAAATCAAATTACTTAACCTACCCAACCTTGTCATGTTTTGTTAAGTATCATTAGCCTAATCAATTTTCTTAACCCATTTATCCATGTCATATTTGGTTAAGAGTCATTAATCAAATTAACTTAACCCTATCATGTGGCATTAATTACTTAATGCACCTCAACCTCTCACATTAGACTTTGTTGTGGTTACTAGTTAAGCCGGTCGGTTCCGGGTAGCTTTACACCACAACTTGGTCTAACCTCGGGTTCAAGCACAAAATGACCAACTTCTCACATTGGGTCCTATTGTTTACAACTACTAGTTAGGCCGGTCGGTTCCGGGTAGCTTTATGTTGCAAACTCAACCCAACCTTGAGTTGGCCACACTTACATTATCTAAGTGTCATGTTCATCATGTTTTCAAAACATGTTACAAGTTTTTCAAGCATTTGGGTAGACCTAACTTAATAGGTAAATTCCCAAAGGGTAGACCTAACTTAATAGGTAAATTCCCAAGCTTATGTTTTATGCATACTTACATGTCAACTTTCATGTTATATTTCAAGTCATGTTTTCAAGTTGTATTTTCATGCCATTAGAAATTACCCATAACATAGCCCAACGCTTTTAAACTCGCATATACGTTCGCAACAACGTAATGGATTAAAAGAAGAGACTTGGCAAAAGCATGACAAAGATGGATATTAAGCCACAAATTAATCATAGTGGCGAATGAGGCACAAATGTGTTCATTAGCTTGCATATACCATTGTTAAGCCTCAAAAACATGCATAAACCCAAACTTGGCACATAAGCGAATCATGGTGATAAACAACATGGAATGATGACAAGTAACTCGCATATGACCTCACATAAGGGTTATGGCTTCATATGCAAGTTGACATGAAGGTTATAAGGGTTCTCATGTTGCATAATGCAACATTTCAACATAAAGGTCAAAGCTTTATGACCACAAGACCAAGGTAATGACTTTATAAGCTTGCATAAGATGATAGCATGTTACATACTAATGTTTAAACCCACTTACAACATGTCATATTAAGTTTAAAGTTCATATCTAATAGTAGGAGAAGGGCTTACCTTGCTATGAAGGCCTAAATCGATTAAACCAAAGCTTATGATGAAGCCTATGCATGCCATCACCCAAAAACCCAAATATGGATGCACCAAATTACTAAAAACACCATCTTTATGAACAAAGATCATAGCTTTTGCCTTGGAATCAACTTGAGAAGCTCTCATACTAACATAGGGACTCTCTAACACTCTCATGATCATGAAACCTCTCATAGAAATGAAGTGGAGGCTAGGATAGTTGAGTGGAGGCCATGAGAGTAGAAATTTTGCCATAGTTTAGTTACATGAGTGAATAATGAGGGTTTATGAGAGGGTTAGGGGCTTATTTATAGATTAGGCAAGTGTTTTAGGCCATAGGATTAAACCTAGATTCAATCCAAGCCATCAAAGCATGTCTTGGGGAAGAAGTCAAGTGTAGGAACCATTTAGGGCCTTTAGATTAAAGATGAACCATGAGAACCATCCAAATGCAAAATCTGCATTTGAGCGAATCGGCCCACGGGTTGACAGCCAAACACCCTGGATTAACCCTAGTCGACCCAGCGGGCTCGGGTCGACCTCAAAAATCGGCCGGTTCGGTTATTCCCCTCTCCCAATTCGCTGTTTTGAACATTTTTGCATATTTATTTATTTAATTTTCAATTATATATATATATATCAATATATATATATTTCTTTGCGCAACCCATTTCACTTAATTAAGTATACTTTAATTTGGGAATTTTCCGTGAAACTTCGCGAGGCCATATCTTGGTCATACGGACTCCGATTTTCGAAAACTCGGACTCTATTTCGCGTATTTTTCCGAGACGAACGCAATGGCATAGCCCGTTTCCCTTGATTCAGATTTTACAGTTTAATTCTGCCTCCATTTATGTTATAACAGGTTATTGAAAATACGGGTTGTTACAAGTTCGGGTCGTGTCAGTTTGGAATCAGAGCTTTGGTTTACAGAGCTCGAGAACAAGACACATTAGAACCGAATGAAAGAATTCATCAGATATTGGATTAGTAATATCCAATTTGAATGACTCGTTAGAAATAGGATCAGTAGTTTCCTTGAACTAGTATGAAGAGTATATCTTTCAAATGAAAACAGTATTGTTTTGAAAATTTAAACCATTGTATACGTATTTGAATATTTTATTTGTATTGAATTTGGACAGTCGAATATATAAAGATTTCGCGTATACGCGTCATGAACGTATATTCGAAGTTTTAATATTCTGGATAGATATAGAATCACATTCTAGACACTCGGGGATGATTCTGATGATGGTGCATCATCATCAGTATTCATATTCGAGTTTTGGAAGTGAGATATCTATATATTTCCATTAGACTGGTGTGAGAACCAAAATATAGATAGATTTATTGTTGTGATTTGGCATCAAAAACATGATTTTCTGTATATATATATCAAAATTATGAATTTGAAAAGCTAATCAACTAATTGATTGATGGTTGTGTTGTTTGTTTATTTGTTTGATATTTTGAACCATTTAGCCTAATTGAATCAAATATTGAACTGTATTGAAAATTGTTTGAAAATGCATGCATATACATGTACTTACATTGAACAGGTCATAGCAAGGAGGCTAGAGCAGAAGAATAAAATTGTTTGCCCGACAAATAGGTACATGTTTACTAATTAATTGGGTTTGGATGATTTTATGAGCCGATTGGCTAGCCGCTTGGCTGTTTCTTTTTCTTTTTGGATTGAAGAAGGCCATGGGAGGCTATATGAAATATCCCGAAGTCCCCGGTGCAGGGGAGGTTATGGCGAAATTTTTGGAAAAATTTGAAAGGTTCTTAGAAACTGAAAAGTTGAAGAACTTAAGCCGTATAGAAAATAATGGAAGTTGAGTTGATTTGTTAAACAACTTTCAGTTTCGTTCCTTTTCGGGGATGAAAAGTTTTAAGTGGGGGAGATTGTAATAACCCGAAAATTCTGAGCCAATTTAAAATTTTTATTTTGGCGAATTTAACGAATTTTGATTATTTAAAATGAATTATTTTAAATAATAGCGACGAGAAATTTATTTTGAATAGAATTCGAACGTATATATTTAATTGAATCGTCGTTAGAATATAATTATTTTATTTTAATTATAAAAGGAATTGAAAATGGAGCGGTAGTTCGATATTTCGATTTCAAATTTCAAATGAATGTACCGAGTGCAAAATAAACCGGATTTTGGCGAAACCAAAAATATTTGTATCTAATTGAGAATATCTTTCCAACGAATCCGAAAAATTGAAATTTCATAGCGGAAATCAAAAGATATGTCCAGTTGAAAATTCAGAATAGTCGCTATGGAATTTCGGCCCTTAAAAATGGAAATTTTGTAAACGACCTCAGTTTTCGACGAAACCACTTTTGTTGGATCCGCGATGTCAAGTTATTGCTAGGTTTCAAAATTCGTAATTTTTCGAATCAATATGTGAGCGTGGCAAAGGAAAACGCGTTTGATCAGTTTCAGTTGATTTTAATCGACTGGAAAATGGCCATTTTTCAAACGATCTCAGAATTTGATAAAGTTAGTTTTTTAGGACCATACCGTCAATACGAAGCTAGAAAATATTTTTCGGGAATTTTTTTAGTTAGTATGTAGCCCCGGTAAATTGAAATGCGTGTTCAAATTCAATATATAGAGTTATATGTTGATTTTGACGAAAACTGATCGTAATAGTCAAATCAGCCTGCGATACATATCCCATTGTGTTCGGAATGAGGGTAGTTAGCTAGGGATGACAGGCGGTGGGCCTCATTTAGAGGTCAAAGAAAAAAAGTCAACTTTTTGAAATTAAAAATAATATAATAAATATATTTATATAATCCCTCACCTCACCCCTCTCTCTCTATTCTCTCTCAGGCCCCCCCTTTTCAAAGTCAAAAATCGATGAAGAAAAAGAAAGAAAAGGAAAGCAACGACGGAACCCGTCGTTCTCCACCGCGATCGATGACGGACCCCCATCGTTGCTCAGCCGCCCCTGCCACCGATGCCCCTCCGCCTTCTTCCCGATTTTCCCCCTTTCCCCCGACGCGTGCAAACCCGTTCAACCCTAAACCCCCAATTCCCCTTAACCCGCCGCCTCCTGACGCCATAATCACCGCTGGCCATCTCCCCACCCGCCGCGGCCACCTGAAGCCTTCCCTCCCCTCCAACGAGCGCACATACCCCCTCTCCCCGTCAAACAGCGAGTTTTACTGATTTCTCTTTATTTTATTTAATGTTTTAGCTTATAAAATAGGAAAGGCGAGATCTTTAACATAGCAAAGACGAGTTTTTTTTATATATAGGAAAGTTTATATTTTTAATAACGAAAAGGTGAGATTTTTATTCGTATGAAGCCATGGTTTTTATCGGTGTAAAAATAGGATTTTGTTGTATAAACACCGTTATAAAAATAGAGAAAGTATAAATGAGAAGATCAGATTTTTATGTCATAAAACTACGATTTTTATATTATATAGATAGTAAAAATTTGATCTTTATCTATGTAGCGTAATAAAAATCTGATTTTTATTATATATATCTTGAAATAAAAATGTGATATTTATAGTGATGATATAAAAATTCGATCTTTATATATGTAGTAGAAATATAGAAATATGATTTTTATATAGAAAGAAGCGTTGTAAAAATATATGAAATAAAAATATGATTTTTATCTATATAGTAGCGGTGTAAAAATATGATTTTTATCTATATAGTAGCGGTGTAAAAATAGAATTTTTATCTATATAGTAGCGGTATAAAAATAGAACATTTTATCTATATAGTAGCGGTGTAAAAATAGAATTTTTATCTATATAGTAGCTGTGTAAAAATGTGATTTTTTATCCATATAGAGTAATTATAAAAAAATGTGGTTTTTATATACATGGCAACAATATAAAAATGTGATTTTTATATATGTAGTGGCTACGGACAATGAAATTGACAAAAGGCAAGCACGATGAAGATTTCTACATAAGAAGAATCGTGGTGTTTGGTTTAGCTAGTCGGTGAGAACTCCTCACTCTAAATCTTGTTTTCTAGTTAAAAATATATACTAGGATGCAGACGGTGCTTAGCAGCACCCGACACCCGTCGTCCACAGACCATGGACGACTTGTATGCTCGTTTGATGTGTTGTGAAGTTTGTTTGTGTTGTTGATGTGAAATTGAAAATAAATATTCAAGTGTTGAAATAAATTAATTATCGTTAAAAATATAATGTTTAATGTGAATGTGATTAAATAAATATTCATTTACAAACCGAACGGTTTGTTTGTGTACACCTATTTGAAGGACATTGATTGGGATGATAAATTTTACACGTCACCCAACTACACAAATAATATTCGGTGTTTGTGGATTGAAACCATACACGGGTGTTGGGATGATATTTGGCGTACACTAATCCCAATTATTTACTTGTATGTCGATCGATTGGTCGACAGACTGTATAAGCGTTAATTATCTATATTTAATGCTTAGGCAGTTGTGTGGTGCACTTTGGATGATGGTTGATTATTTATCGTTGCTATTATATACATGTGTTGTATGGAATCCATATAATTAACATTATATGGTAATTGATTGGGCCTCATTCCAACTGGGAAAATAAAGAATATTATAAAATAAAACATTCATGTGTTGAATAGAATAAATAGTCATGTGTTGACGATGCTCATGTGTTGAGAATATTCATGTGTTGAAATGTTTCATGTGTTGAACGAAATATTTTATACAATAGAATACACATTTTTATTGTAAGTGAGAATAAAGGAATATTCATGTGTTGAATAAAGAATATAGATTCATGTGTTGAATAGAATAAATATTCATCTGTTGAATAGAATAAAAAAGTTATTAAAATATATAAAGCCTTGTTGATTAGAGTTGCGCTATTTTGACGTGAATGATATTTATATTGATTATATTCGTTTTTATAATGAATATAGAAAAGGAAGAGATTTCAAATTATAACATTTTGAAAATATTATCATTTGTATATCGATGAAGTGGAATATTCAATTTTGATTTAAAATTGAATATAAAGTGGAAATTGTTTGGAAAACGAATTTAAAACGATTTATAAAATACGTTTTGAATTGAAATCGACGAAATATATAATATATATATATTATATATATAATGGCCTGAATAGAACGCGCCGCGCTGCGGAAGTTCGTGAATTTCGACCGTTGACTTCAAATGGACATTACAGGAGATCCGACTGTCGGATTCTCCTAAAACCGGAACCGTTGGGTTCGTATCGAAAAGAGCTTTCCAATGAATATTAGAAATTCAAAATCTAACGATTGGATTTGGAATTATGTCCAAATCAAATTTGGAAAAGGTCGCTGTAAGTGCAGTTCGATGGCCGTTGATGGAAATCGACTGTACGGGCCTTGATAAAATTATTAAAAATAGTAATAATTTGTGTAAAATCATAAGAAATGATTTGTGAAGAATTGGGATGAAAAATTCCACATTTGTAAAGATAAAAATAAATTTTTACCGAAATGAACTAGTTTTGAACTAGAATTAAAATCAATTTATTTTTGAAATAAATAAATTGAATTTGAAAGGGGTTTTAAAAGTAACCAGAATTTCCAATAATTGAAGTGGAAATGGATTTGAATCAAAATTGTCTTTGGAATATTTCTATGTTGGATTTCGTGATTATATAGATATTGTTATGGGAATTTGAAAGATATATTTATATCGTTATTTCCAATACGATATTTGTTGGTCGTAGAATTTGATATTGAATATAAGCCGATATATTTTCTATTCAGAGCCTTGTATTTAATAACAAATGTAATTTGGGTTTGTCGGGAATGGTGTCTTCATTAACACTATTATTAAACCCAGTTGAGAAAAAGATTAAATCTTTCTATTTAGATTTAATGAAGTGTACCAATTAAATAATATTAATTGGAGTTGAATTTAAATTGGTTTTTGGGTTTATCGTGAGCGGTGTTTTGAATAACACCTGTTCTTTAACCCAGTTAACAATAGAAAGTGATTTTGGTTTATCGTGAACAGTGTTTTAGATGACATTGGTTCTTTAACCCGGTTAAAGACAGGATATTGATTTTTGAGAAGATTAAAACTAAATGGAGTTTTAATGAATCTTTAATTAGATTAAAGTGATCGAGAATGGAGTATCACCAGTTTTGCTCCAAAGCGATAGTTAAATCTTTAATTAGATTTGAACGTGAAATGGTAATTAATTTACCGATAACACCGTGGTGTTAAATATGGAGTATTACCAGTTTTTCTCCATGGGATGAATAGGTTGGGATTGGGAAATAAAATAAATAATTACTTCGGTGTGGTTCGCTAATCCCGACTAGTATGGAAAACCATAATATGGTTTGAAATGATATCCAAAGGAAGATTAAAGAATAAATTTAGAAGAATTTATCTTTGATAAAATTAATGGGAACCTTTCCCTAAGAATGTGAAGATTTGAATAAAAGAATATTCTGAATTGGAATGAGGCGTATGTTGTGTTTGTGTAACATTTGTTTATTATATACGTGGGTTATTCGGAAAGGCCGGGTTTATACCCATTCTGAATAACCGATTCGACGACAAGTCGAAGATGAAGACGGTGGTTGAAGGCCGGAAGTCTTCACATCGTTTGGATGATTCCTGGCAATCTTGATTGGGATGTACACCTAAGATGAGGGAATATGTTGGAGATCGTCCAGACGTACTTGGAGATCGATGGATATGTGAGGAAAGTGCCTCCGGTTTCGTTCAAACCCAGAACGAACTTGTAAATGGACTGTGTGTCTGACATTGGATTTTATTCTGTGTTGATTGATCTTTATTAAATATACATCTGTTTGGCAGCGGAGAATTTATTCTCTTGCTTAACGCCCTTCTCTGAGACGTACGAGCTCAGAGGTTGTATATCGATGGACATCAGTCGCATGGAGTGAATTGCCTGTGTGGCACGCCTAAGTGGCAAATGATCAAGGCTTCTGTTGAAAAGCAAAGTCTTGTGGTTGATGATCAAAGCATGGCCTGTGTGGCGCAGCTTTGTGTATAGCGTGAATTCGCGAGCCTCACACCTCGGTATGAGTCAAAAACGGGATAAGGACCCAAGGAGTGCACGACGTTTCTTTCTAGCTAGTGGTGGTGTCAGTGCTTAAACTGCCTGACATTTATATATACTTTTCGTCTGTGTGGTTGTTGGAATGCGAGGCGCCTCGAATATATGGTCGATAACTGGTACTATGTGAGCCAACGTACAGACCATTATATATAGGTCCTATAGGACCAGGAAACGTGTGTTCAGGAATTGCCAATCCTCAAAAGTAAGAGAGGACCGGCCCTGAAGATCCAAGGATCGCTATGTGTGGTCCTGAGACATTTGCTAGAGTGTCTCGAACGGAGAGGAGCTTGCCCCTTGCCTCGACTCACGATGGAATCCAATTTCCAATACGTGACTTTCAGTTTTATTTGTAGAGCCTAGTATGGCGACATAGTAGATGGTAGTTATGGCGTCTATGATTGATACTTAAGATTGAAATTGTTTTGACACTATACACTTATAATAGTATCAAATAATGTGTTTTTAACGTATCAAGCATGCTTTGGCTATTATAAGGTAAAAACCCTATCCTTCGGCTTGCGTTGCATTGTGTGATGGGACCTGGGTTTTATAATCGCTTCATTTTTCTTTATTTAGCATTGCGCTGTTGTTTTATGCGCTGGTATTCTTGGGGTAAAAACCCGTTCCGTGTTATACGGCGTGGTCCCTTGATTTAACTAACTTTAAAAATAAAGATTAATAACTATTTTAGTTCTCACACAAGTCACATGACTGACCTGGAGTTTATTGTTTTAACCTAAACTCTGGGTGCCCTTATTTTCGACACAGGCAGCTAGTAGTTTTGGTTTTGTAGATTTATATTCACATGATCCTGATTTACAACTGGAACGATGCTCGGAAAGCTCTGTATCCATGTATTACTTTCAGTTGTGTTTTGTATTGGTTTTCCGCTGCAATGTAATTTATTGTAATCTCTGATATTTATCGAATGTGTAATATTTATTCATACTCTGTATATTCTTGTATTCTAATGGAATTGTTGTAATAAGCAATGAAATGTTCTTCTGTTTGCGTTCCGATTTGTCTTGTCCTCAACGCAATCCGTGCTTTCCTTCACGGGGAAGTTCAGGTTGTGTCATATTCCCTCCCTGACTGCCTAGGGGGGAACGGAAGAAAAGAGGCGAAATAAACTAGGTCAGACATAATCTGGTAAGTCCAGTGATTTTCAGTATGTAAACAGGTAAAAGTAACATGACATGAATAAACTGAATATAAGACAATACCGCGATAATAGGGATAACAAGATAACATAAGATTAGCATAAGATATGATAAGGCAAGATAAACCGAATGCGCTTCTACTCTTTCTCTGCTTCGCTACTACCCTGTTATTCTGATTTTTATATCTCAACACCAACTAACTAGTATCCTAACTATTGTCTTTTATAGAATGGTTCGTATTCCCTACTAGTGTCCCAACTAGTATTCTGTGTTATATAATAAGGTGATCCCAACCCCGCAATTGTGGTAGCCTTCAGGTGTACATCTAGTACGAGGATCTTACCTCAATCAGCCTAATTGCCATGAAGATGTTAGATGTATCCTTACTACCTTAACCGATCGGCTCCTACTCATATCGATTAGTTCTAGTTTGTGTCACTCGGCCCTCTACTTGTAGATACCTGTGCTGGTCCCACCGTAGGGTGTATCGATCCCTAAGGTGGCAACCCGACAGGATCAAGATGCACAACTTTATATCTACTGATGCCTAGTGGCTAATTCTTCCACTCCGGAATACGTGCACGCCCGTGATCCCATCGGAACCTGCACTACTGCACCACCTGCCGCTACTTTGACCGCTTATAATCATCCCAGTAATCGTGCCCCACCCTTCCTAGTTTAGGGTACCATGATACATCTATGTGGGTTACTGCTGAAATGGGTCCCCGTTACTAGGGTTTCCTACTGGTTAAGTTTGTGGGCCTATATATACAAATATTACCCAGCTACACGAGATGTACTTAGCCCTCCCACTGATTCAAACATGTTTATTTAACGATTAAGTTTGTGGGCCTATATATACAATTATTACCCACCTACCCAAGGTTTACTTAACCCTCCCACTTATCAAGTAAATATGTATTATTGGTTAAGCTTGCCTTAACCCTATCCACTTTGTTCATGTAATATTGGTTAAGTGTTGTCTATTCATGTTAACTTAATCCACCCACACATCATGTTGTATTGGTGAAGTGTTTCTTATTAACTTAACCCCACTCGTTCATCATGCTATATTGGTTAAGCGTTTCATATTAACTTAACCCTACCCATTCACCATGCTGTACTGGTTAAGTGTTTCCTATTAACTTAACCCTATTCATTCATCATGTTATATTGGTTAACTTAACCCTGCTCACTTGTCTAATTAACATGTTATAACGGTTAAGTGTTCTAAATTTACTTAACCCCACCCACTTGTCTAATTAACATGTTATAACGGTTAAGTGTTCTAAATTTACTTAACCCCACCTTCTTGTCTAATTAACATGTATAAAGGTTAAGTGTTCTAAATTTACTTAACCCCACCTTCTTGTCTAATTAACATGTTATAACGGTTAAGTGTTCTAAATTTACTTAACCCCACCCACTTGTCTAATTAACATGTTGTATTGGTTAAGTGTCGCCTATTCATATGTTACTTAACCTTACCATTCTTAGCATGTCTGTTTATTGGCATTAATTAATTTATTAATGCCCCAACCTCTCACATGAGAACTGTTGTTTGTGGTTGCTGGATGTGCCGGGCGGTTCCGGGCAGACTTCTACCGCAAACTCATTCTAACCTCGGGTTTTGAGCTAAATGCGCTAACCTCTCACATTAGATATGTGTTGTTGCGGTTACTGGATGTGTCGGGCGGTTCCGGGCAGTTTTACACCGCAACTCAATCTAACCTCGGGTTAGGCATGTTCATCTTTTAGCCAAATTACATATTTACCGTACATGTCCAAGTCTAGATTTTACATGCTAATTATCCCAATTTCACAAAACTAGTCATGTTTCAATTCTAAAGTTATACCCAACAAATTCAATTACAAGTTATTAATCTAAATAGGCTACACCCAATCTTCCCAAATTTACAATAATAGTCATGCTCCAAAATCACAATATACATTCTGCTTGGCGTCCCAACCAATAGTTATGCCCAATCTAGTTTTAACATTTCAGTTTGCAGTTTACGCCCAAAACTTGGTTTACGTGCCAATTAATCCAAACTTGCAGTTATAATGATGATAATGCCCCAATAGCAATTACAAGTTATGCCCAATAATTTCACTAAATATGTTATGCCCAATTATTTCACCAAATACATTATGCCCAATATTTAACCAAAATAGGTTATACCCAAATATTCCCCGTATTCCAATCGTTCGTATTTCGCGATTTCAGCCTAGGTTCTAAGGTAACTCAGGTTCATAAAAGAAAAAGGAAATAGAGGAAGAGAGAGAAGGAGCATAAAAATAAGAACATGCATAAAAATAGGCATGTAACAACAGACCTGATACAGGAAATTTAGATCCAACAAAGATAGATTCTTGAATAAACTGATACAATCGTTATCGCAGGCATAAGAATAACATCATGAACCAAAAAGGATTATATGCCTGATGTACAACAAAGATAGGCATGATTGTACCGATATAATAACTTCTTAGGCATGTAAAATCATGTATTCGATAGAAAGATAGGGATAAATCTGAAAAGATTGTCTTATCATCAAGCGTGGACTTAGATTCATTTTATTACATGCCAAGATTACAATTAGGTATTTAAATCTGAAAATAACGTGAACTTACATTGCTAGGATTAGAAAAGAGAATTGAATCGTTGTTATTGTAGAAACTCTAATTTAATGTTGATTAAGCTTCAAAGTTGACTGTTGATGAAGAACTTCTAATATGATTTAGGTTTTTGAGGCGGCGGCTGAGAGAATTGAGAGTTCAACAGCATAGAGTCGTCATAAGGAATTGTTATGAATTAGGGTTTAGGTTTACAGGTGTATATATAGATGTCTAGGATTAATTCTATCCTTTAGATTAATCTAAACCATCCAAGTCACAAAGACACCTCACCAGGCCAATCAAAACAAGCCACATATGCCCTAAGACACCAAAGATCATCATTGCCTAGATCTGGCTGATGGGGTCGACCGCTACGGGGGTGGGGGGGTTCGACACCTATGTCAACCCCGATGTCGACCCCAAAGAGCCCGAGTCGACATAGGTGTCGACCCAACGGGCCTCGGGTCGACACCCAGCGGGCCTCGGGTCGAAACCCCAAACGTGGTCGGTTCCGCGTTTCCTCCTCCTGCCTTCGCTATTTTGAATATTTTGTTTTAATTCTGGTTTAAACTGAAATCTTCTAACCTCCATAACTTCTTCATACTGTATCCATTTTACGAAAACTCAGACTATATCTCAAGTAGAATTCCAAGACGAACGCAATGGCATAACCCGTTTCCCTTAATTCTTCTTTTAAAGATTAATTATTCTTTAATTATCTCTTATGTCATGTTTTAAAATTACTTGGTGTTACATTCTCCCCTCCTTAAAGGATTTCATCCCCGAAATATCCAAGTCAAGAAGAATGTTTATCCTACCATCCAACATCCATCTACTCAACCATTCAATCACAGGCATCCATTGTCCTTAAAAGGTCTCTAATGCTTTTCATGAACATATGCATAGTGTAACACCCCGAATTTTCTATTAACGATAAATTAACAAATTAAAGTATAATTAATTATAAATGATAGAATTAAAGGAAACAGTTTACGCCATTGCGTTCGTCTCGGAATTCTTCTTGAGATAAAGTCCGAGTTTGCGTAAATCGGACTCCGCATGAAGGAGTTATGACTTCCGGAAGTTTCAGAATTCGATTTAAAATTCAAACAGCCGAAAAACAAGTTCGAATTTCAAAACTGGACCAGAACTGGGCTGGGCGGGAATTTTCCCGCCCAGGACCCAGGTCGACCAGGGGGTCAACCTGGGTACCCAGGTCGACTATGTAGTCGACCTGGGGTTCGACCTACAGGTCGACCTGCCTGGTCGACCTGACCTGCTTGGTCTGGTCTTGGCTCGGTTTCTGGGGCTTGGCTGTGTCACTAGGGCTGACTTGTCACTTTCTGATTGGCTTCTCTTAAGACGGATGGCCTTGATTAACTCTAGCTTTATCGACGGCTCTAATTAGTTTGAAATTCTATATAAACAATCTTAGTCTCAACCTAAATTCACAAAAATAAAATAGAGATAGAGCCGTCATGCTGCTGGAAGGAAGCCAAGAGTAGCCTCCACTTAAAGAAAGATTAGAGACGAGCAAAACTAAAGTAAAATCAAGATTCAAACAACGTTTGTCTACCCAAAGGAAAGCATTGCAAATTCAGAACTCAGAATCCAAAATTCAAGTTCGTCGTTTGTTGTAGGTATAGTGATTTTTCCGATGGGAATAAAATTAAGATTTGATTCGATGTAAAATGGAAATGGAATTTTGCTATTGTATAATGACGATGTTAATTCATATCTATGTGTTGCAATGATTGTGTTGTGACTAGTATTGGGATGTTTGTAGTATAATTGGCTTGATGTTGGATCCATTAGAATGTTCGTGGATTAATCTAGTTGATGTTGGATCTATTCAAATTCACATACAAGTTATTTGGTTCATATCTACACCTATATGTTTAGGTGATTATGACAAGTTATATGCTGTACAATAGAACCTCTATGCCTAAATGATTAAGTTCATACACATGCTCATATGTTTATACAAAAGTTGCAAGTTCATAATTGGATCCATGCCAAGATCCATTTTAATACAAGTTTCATGTTATAGTAGTAAACATGATTGGATCTAGTTCACACATGTGATAAAATTATACATACTTTATGGACATGTAATATTCTTGTCATATGCTAGTGATGTTCGATGTTATTCCTAGATCTAAACATGATTAGGCTTATGTTGTCTAAATCATATGCTAATTCATGTGACACCTATTTAGTTAAATTTTCCTTTTCAATGCAAGTTCACATGACAAGTTGAAACCCATGATTTAGTCTATGTTGCAAATTCACATATATGTATGTTGATTTAGTCTACGTTGCAAGTTCACACCTATGATATTCATGTTGACTACTTTGCAAGTTCACACCTATGATGTTCATATTGACTATGCCGAAAATGCCAAGTTACACCTATGTCATGTTTATGTTTATGAATTTCTTTATGCCAATTTTGTGTACGCTAAATTAGGCTAAGTTTTTAGCCTAATATTATATGTTAAAAATCATGCAGATGAAAAGTAGGCTAAGATTGTTAGCCTAATAATTAGACAGGGTAACGTTGGAAAAAATTGGTAATTATAGGAAACTTGACATAAATTGGTGAAAAATATATATATTGGCATGTTTGGCACATGCCAATAATTGGTGGCACTTAAATGGTATAAAATCCTTATACCAAAAATAATGAAGTTGGAAAGTGGGCCACAACATTCAATTGTTAACAAATTTACATATAACAAGCAATAGAGACAAATATGTAAATTTAGAAAATACGAGTATGCTTAACCCGAGGTTGGATTGAGTTGTGATGTAAACCTGCCCGGACCCGCCCGGCTGTCCAGTAGTCACGACAATACCTATCTAATGTGAGAGGTTAAGCACTGAGCCCAATAAGGACCCGAGGTTAAACTGAGTTACGATGTAAACCTGACCGGAACCGACCGGCACATCCAGTAGCCGTAACAATACCTGTCTAATGTCAGTTGTCGGTGCTTTAAAAAAACTAAGGACAGACAAGTCAGGATGGTAGGGTTAAGTTAACTAAAACACTTAACCAATTCAACATGTTAACTAAATTGATGGGTGGGGTTAGGTAAATACAAACACTTAACCACTTAACATGTTTGACTAGAAAACCCTAGTAACGGGGACCCATTTCAACAGTAACCAATTTGGTATCATGGTACCCTGAAACTAAGCAAGGTGGGGCATGATTACTGGGCTGATTGTAAGCGGTCAAAAGCGACGGCGGTTGGTGCAGCAGTGTGGGTTCTAACGGAGTGCGGGCGTGCACACACTTTGGAGCAGACAAACAGGGCACTGGGCACCAGTAGTATAACCTATGCATTCTAGGATTGTGTCGGGGCGCCACCATGGGACTTGATACACCCCATGGTGGGACCATCATAGGTATCTACAATCATTGGGGGCCGTATGACACATATGATTTTGCGAGTAAGAGCCGATCTTTAGAAAGGGGATCACTTCACCCCGATCATGGGGTGCCAGTTGAGACAATGCAAGTAGGTGCAGAGATATACTGTGGGGTGCGATAGTATATTCTGTTCAAACTGCTTTATCTTAGTTATGATACTTTCCTATTTCTGGTTTATACCTATCATGCCCTTTTTCTTATTCTCATACTGAAGAGTCACTAGACTTACCAAGCTTTATGTCTTACTCTATTTTTCTTTCATCTTCTTTTCTTCCGTTCCCCCCTCCCCCAAGGTCCACAGGGAGGAAACAACCCAGCTTAGTCAGACTCTTTGCAAGCTTCAAGATTGTAGATGTATGGTTTGGACTCTCTTTCCTTGGCTATGGCTTTTGGACACGTTCTATGGGGATTTATGCAGCTTTTATTATGTTTTATGCTTCTTTATTTAATAATCAAGACAGAAATGATGATGTAATGTTTTGGAAGTTATTATGAGACAATTATGGAAATGTTTTGTATGAACACGTATTTAAGAAATAAAAGTCCGTTTGTTTTCCGCTGCTTATATATATGTGTTTATATATCTGTCTTATGTTTTATCTGTGACTTTTACTTATAAACCTCCACCGAAGTTAAGGTATTCCCTTTGTGAGTGACCTTAATGGAGGTGGGGTGCTTAACTTGGTATCAGGGCACAGATTTACCAGATTAGATACAGGTTTTTGAAACTATTTTCAAAAGAGAAGTTTAAAGAAGCATATTTTTTTTCAAAGAAAAGTTTTGTTTTAAAGGCATATTCCCCAAAAGCCATACGCACTATCTTCTGATCCTCCGTTTGATTTCTTGTCCCCTTCTTTCTTGAGCCTTCAGGGCTCCTGGCTTTCTGGGAGGTAACCTCATCGCGGCACGGTTCCGTAGGCTTAATAAGACTACGATACCTATCGAAAGGCAAAGTAGTGCCCGACTCCCATCTATAGCCATAGTAGTTTCACCTGCAGCTAGTCTTCTTTCAAGCTTTGAAGGGTTTTCCGTGCGATGGAGGTAGCTTTTGAGAAACTTGTCAATATGATTACACAGGGATGGTAAAGATGAGGATGGGGGAGTTTGGCTAGGGAGCTCAACGCAAGGATGAGAAATTCGTGGATATAAACTCGACTCACGAAGAAAGAAGGAATTATAAAACCTAAGACGAGAGGAAGTACCTTTTCCATGGTATAATAGGGCATATAATTAAGGACTGCCCAAAGAAGCGAGGGCAGGGACAGAGAACTGGATCCACTTCAGGGGGACAGGTTCACGCGCTGGTGGCACCTCCGCGGGCTTAGTTTATCTGTATGATCATCCAGTACGCACCCTCTTTGATTCCGGTGCATCACACTCCTTTATTTCATCTGCTTTAGTAGAATCTCTGCACCTAGACACTAGTATGATAGAAGATCCCTTGGTTGTTTCAAATCCAATTGGGGGCTCAGCTTATTTATCAATGGTTAGTTTGGATTTGAAAATCTCTATTCTAAGTGTTGAATTTAGATGTAGTGCCTTTGTTTTGGGTTTCTCGGGATATGGACCGATCTTAGGCATGGACTGGTTATCCAGTAATGGGGCCATTCTTGATTGCGAGAAGAGAGTGGTTAGGCTCTTGACTCGACTTGGTAACACTTAAGAAATTTCTTGTAATCCCTTGAATGCTGTTATGCTTAGTTATCTAGAGTCGCTTGATGCTTCTGTTGAGAATTTGCAGTCGGTTAGAGTGGTCCGAGAATATTCGGATGTCTTTGAAGAGGTGAAGGGCTTACCTCCGAGGCAGGAAATAGACTTCCGTATATATCTTGTTTATAATGCAAAGCCCGTAGCTTTACCTGTTAGACACATGGCTCCAAAAGAGAGAAAGGAGCTCAGTAAGCAAGTTAAGGAGCTTCTCGAGAAGGGGTTTATAAGGCGGAGTTTCTCGGAATGGGGTGCTCCAGTGGTGTTCGCCACCAAAGCAGATGGTTCACTATGTCTTTGTGTGGACTATATGGAGCTAAACAAGCTGATTAAAAAGAATAGACACCCGCTTCCCTGAATAGACGATTTGTTTGATCAGCTTGTAGGTGCGTCAGTCTTCTCCTAACTTGATCTGGCCACTGGGTTCCATCGGCTAAGGGTAGCTGAAGATAGTATTGATAAAACGACGTTCAGAACCCCAGACGGTTTCTTTGAGTGGCTTGTCATGCCTTTCGGCTTGACAAACACACCCGCTTATTTCGTGGACCTAATGAGCAGGGTGTTCAGATAATTCCTCAACAAGTTTGTGGTTGTCTTCGTAGACGATATTTTGATCTTCTCAAAGAATGAGGAAGAACATGCTCAGCATCTGAAGGAGATCATGGAAACCCTTTGAGTTCATCAGCTAAAAGCCAAATTCTCCAAGTGCCACTTTTGGAGAGAAGAATTGAGGATTCTTGGACATATAGTGTCCAAAGAGGGGTTAGCTGTGGAACCCACAAAAGTGGTGGCAGTGCAAGATTGGAAGACACCAAGAAATGCAACCGAAGTCCAAAGCTTTCTTGGGCTAGCCGGTTTTTACCGAAAGTTCATTAGAGATTTCGTGAAAATCTCAGCTCCACTCACAAGGCTAACAAAGAAGAATCTAGCGTTCGCCTGGGATTTGGATTGTGATATTGCTTTCCAATGCTTTAAAAGGGCTCTTACAACAGCCCCAGTTCTGACTTTGCCCGATGGAAGCAAGATATTCACGATATATACGAATGCTTATGGTACGGGGCTAGGCGTTGTCCTGATGCAAGAAGGGAGGGTAGTAGCTTATGGTGGAAGACAATTGAAAGTTCATGAAAAGAACTACCTAACCCACGATCTTGAGTTGGCCGCCATTATCTTTGCACTTAAGTCTTGGCGCCATTATCTCCTAGGTGAGAAGTTTGAATTATATACTGACCATAAATCGTTGAAGTATCTTTTCTTGCGGAAAGATCTTAACTTGAGGCAACAAAGGTGGATGGAGTTCCTTGCCTCGTATGACTTTGAGATTTCCTATACTCCTGGCAAGGGCAACATAGTAGCAAATGCCTTGAGTAGAAAGAAGCTGGCCTTAAGCCCTCTCTTTGTAGAAAGGCAAAGTTTGGAGTATATAGCCAGTTTTGACTTTAGGCCCTCCTCTGATTTTGTACCTGGTTTGTTGGCATCACTAGAAGTACTGCCCACTCTTTTAGACTCAATAGAGGCCGCACAACGTGAAGACCCTCAGCTTGTGGATGTGATTGATAAACTAAGTAGGGGTGAAACTTCCAGTCACCTCAATAGGTACTCCATCGATGATAAGGGTTGGCTGAGGTGAGATAGA
The DNA here is from genome assembly GCA_030737875.1 of Allium sativum. Classification (NCBI taxonomy): domain Eukaryota; kingdom Viridiplantae; phylum Streptophyta; class Magnoliopsida; order Asparagales; family Amaryllidaceae; genus Allium; species Allium sativum. The sequence goes on along the minus strand of CM060919.1, from coordinate 556,683,535 downwards.
AGACTATGCGTCCCATAAGCAAGGGATTTAGTAAAAATGGTTCTCGAGGAAGCACATCATTCCAAGATGACAATACACCTAGGTGGAGACAAGATGTACAAGGACGTAAAGAGAATTTTCTTTTTGGAGCGGCATGAAAAAGGATGTGGTAGATTTCGTTTCTAAGTGCGTGATATACCAACAGGTCAAGGCGGAACAAAATAAGCCTGGAGGACTACTTCATCCTCTAGAAGTCCCGCAATGGAAGTGGGATAGCATTTCAATGGACTTCATTGATGGGTTGCCTAGGTCAAGAAGGGGCAATACTAGCATTTGGGTAATAGTGGACATGCTCACAAAAAGCGCCCACTTTATACCCATCAAGAGTAGAAGGATTGCCTCGTCTCTAGCGTCTCTTTATCTCAAGGAAATAGTTCGACTCCATGGAAAACCCTCCAGCATAGTGAGTGACCGAGATCCTATCTTTACAAGCGAATTTTGGCGGAGTCTGCAAGAAGCTGTAGGCACACAGTTATGCTTGAGCACGGCCTATCACCCCCAAACTGATGGTCAGACGGAAAGGGTGAACAGAGTATTATAAGATCTTCTGAGACTGTGCGTTCTTGACTTTGGAAGGACATGGGAGGATCATCTTCCTTTAGTGGAATTCGCCTACAACAACAACTACCAAGCCACTATTGGCATGGCGCCCTTCGAAGCTTTGTATGGAAGACCGTGCCAATCACCCACTTGTTGGTGGGAGTCTACAGACAAGCTTATACTTGGGCCAGACATGATTAGAGAGACTTCAGAAAAAGTGGACTTGATACGAAGGAGAATGAAGACTGCCCAAGATAGACAGAAATCCTACGCAGACAAAAGAAGGACCGACCTTAAGTTTGAGGTTGGGGACAGGGTTTTCCTTAAGGTATCACCTTTAAGGAACATCGTTCGCTTTGGATCCGCCGGAAAGCTAGCACCAAGATTGGTAGGACCGTTCCCTATCATCGAGAAGATTGGGAAGATGGCTCATAGAGTAGAGCTGCCTGAAAGGTTGGCTGGAATTCACAATGTCTTTCACGTTTCTCATCTCCGCAAATGTCTACATGAATCTGCGGAAGTGGTGGAGCCAAGCATTCTAGAAGAAGCCGAAGTGGAACGCGAAGCAACTGCGAGGAGAGTTCCAACCCGCATCTTAGGAACTGAAGTGAAAAAGCTACGCAACATCGAAGTCAAGCTTGTCAAAGTTCAATGGAGCGACGCCAGGGAAGACGCGACTTTGGAAACTGAGGACATAATACGCGCGGCCTACCCTTTTCTTTTTGAGGGTACATCTTTGATTTCTCTTTTCCTTAAGTTGTGCTTGTATCTATCTTTTTAGGTATATCTCCTCGATATTATCCTTTATCCTTAGGTAGAAACCCATTTGGATGTAAACATGTAATCGAAACATGTTATGATTGATAGCTGCAAGTGGTTGCTAGTGGTTGCTCGTGGATGCATTTACACACACAACCTAGGTTTTAGATCGGCTTAGTCACTTCATATTGCGTATGCATATATGTATTCATATTTGTATGTGGTTGAAACTTGATATGTTGTCATATGGATGTCGCATTTGTATAAATGATTGCGAACTCATGTAGAATTATGAATAGGAAAAATTTGCATACATAATGGATTCATGACACTTACATGATTCGCATTAAGGAGGTCAACTGAATCAGTAGACCGCCTAATTTTTGCATTAGATAAGGACATATACACACACTATGCATATGATCATAAAACATTAGAAGTCTTTTAAGGACAATGGACGCTTGTGTTTGTTGGTTGAGTAGATAAACGATTGGATGTTAGGATATACGTTCTTTCATACTTGAAGATTTCGGGGACGAAATCCTTTAAGGAGGGGAGAATGTAACACCCCGAATTTTCTATTAATGATAAATTAACAAATTAAAGTATAATTAATTCTAAATGATAGAACTAAGGGAAACGGGTTACGCCATTGCGTTCGTCTCGGAATTCTTCTTGAGATAGAGTCCGAGTTTACGTAAATCGGACTCCGTATGAAGGAGTTATGACCTCTGGAAGTTTCAGAATTTGATTTGAAATTCCAACAGCCCAAAAACAAGTTCAAATTTCAAAACTGGACCAGAACGGGGCTGGGCGGGATTTTTCCCGCCCAGGGCCCAGGTCGACCAGGGGGTTGACCTGGGTACCCAGGTCGACTATGTAGTCAACCTGGGGGTCGACCTACAGGCTGACCTGACCTGCTTGGTCTGTCCTAGCTCGGTTTCTGGGGCTTGGCTATGTCACTAGGGCTGACTTGTCACTTTCTGATTGGATTCTCTTGAGACGAATGGCCTTTATTAACTATAGCTTCATCGACGACTCTAATTAGTTTGAAATTCTATATAAACAGCCTTAGTCTCAACCTAAATTCACACAAATAAAATAGAGATAGAGCCGTCATGCTGCTGGAAGGAAGCCAAGAGTAGCCTCCACTTGAAGAAAGATTAGATACGAGCAAAACTAAAGTAAAATCAAGATTCAAACAACGTTTGTCTACCCAAAGGAAAGCATTGCAAATTCAGAACTCAGAATCCAGAATTCAAGTTCGTCGTTTGTTGTAAGTATAGTGATTTTTCTGATGGGAATAAAATTAAGATTTGATTCGATGTAAAATGGAAATGGAATTTTCCTATTGTATAACGACGATGTTAATTCATGTCTATGTGTTGCAATGATTGTGTTGTGAATGCTATTGGGATGTTTGTAGTATAATTGGCTTGATGTTGGATCCATTAGAATGTTTGTGGATTAATCTAGAGTATGTTGGATCTATTCAAATTCATATACAAGTTATTTGGTTCATATCTACACCTATATGTTTAGGTGATTATGACAAGTTATATGCTGTATAATAGAACCTCTATGCCTAAATGATTAAGTTCATACACATGCTCATATGTTTATACAAAAGTTGCAAGTTCATAATTGGATCCATGCCAAGATCCATTTTAATACAAGTTTCATGTTATAGTAGTAAACATGATTGGATCTAGTTCACACATGTGATAAAATTATACATGCTTTATGGACATGTCATATTCTTGTCATATGCTAGTGATGTTCGATGTTATACCTAGATCTAAACATGTTTAGGCTTATGTTGTCTAAATCATATGCTAATTCATGTGACACCTGTTTAGTTAGATTTCCTTTTTCAATGCAAGTTCACATGACAAGTTGAAACCCATGATTTAGTCTATGTTGCAAATTCACATATATATATATGTTGATTTAGTCTACGTTGCAAGTTCACACCTATGATATTCTTGTTGACTACTTTGCAAGTTCACACCTATGATGTTCATATTGACTATGCCGAAAATGCCAAGTTTACACCTATGTCATGTTTATGTTTATGAATTTCTTTATGCCAATTTTGTGTACGCTAAATTAGGCTAAGTTTTTAGCCTAATATTATATGTTAAAAATCATGTAGATGAAAAATTAGGCTAAGATTGTTAGCCTAATAATTAGACGGGGTAACGTTGGAAAAAATTGGTAATTATATGAAACTTGACATAAATTGGTGAAAAATATATATATTGGCATGTTTGGCACATGCCAATAATTGGTGGCACTTAAATGGTATAAAATCCTTATAGATGAACTTGGAAAGTGGGCCACAACATTCAATTGTTAACAAATTTACATATAACAAGTAATAGAGACAAATATGTAAATTTAGAAAATACGAGTATGCTTAACCCGAGGTTGGATTGAGTTGTGATGTAAACCTTCCCGGACCCGCCCAGCTGTCCAGTAGTCACAACAATACCTATCCAATGTGAGAGGTTAAGCATTGAGCCTAATAAGGACCCGAGGTTAGACTGAGTTACGGTGTAAACCTGCCCGGTACCGACCGGCACACCCAGTAACTGTAACAATACCTGTCTAATGTCAGTGGTCGGTGCTTTAAAAAAACTAAGGACAGACAAGTCAGGATGGTAGGGTTAAGTTAACTAAAACACTTAACCAATTCAACATGTTAACTAAACTGATGGGTGGGGTTAGGTAAATACAGACACTTAACCACTTAACATGTTTGACTAGAAAACCCTAGTAACGGGGACCCATTTCAGCAGTAACCCAATTAGGTATCATGGTACCCTGAAACTAGGTAGGGTGGGGCATGATTACTGGGCTGATTGTAAGCGGTCAAAAGCGACGGCGGTTGGTGCTGCAGTGTGGGTTCTAACGGAGTGCGGGCGTGCACACACTTCGGAACAGACAAACAGAGCACTGGGCACCAGTAGTATAACCTATGCATTCTAGGATTGTGTCGGGGCGCCACCATGGGACTTGATACACCCCATGGTGGGACCAGCATAGGTATCTACAATCATTGGGGGCCGTATGACACATATGATTTTGCGAGTAGGAGCCGATCTTTAGAAAGGGGATCACTTCACCCCGATCATGGGGTGCCAGTTGAGACAATGCAAGTAGGTGCAGAGATATACTCTAGGGTGCGATAGTATATTCTGTTCAAACTGCTTTATCTTAGTTATGATACTTTCCTATTTCCGGTTTATACCTATCATGCCCTTTTTCTTATTCTCATACTGAAGAGTCATTAGACTTACCAGGCTTTATGTTTGACTCTATTTTTCTTTCTCCTTCTTTTCTTCTGTCCCCCCAGGTCCACAGGGAGGAAACAACCCAACTTAGTCAGACTCTTTGCAAGCTTCAAGATAGTAGATGTATGGTTTGGACTCTCTTTCCTTGGCTATGACTTTTGGACACGTTCTATGGGGATTTATGCAACTTTTATTATGTTTTATGCTTCTTTATTTTATTATCAAGACAGAAATGATGATGTAATGTTTTGGAATTTATTATGAGACAATTATGGAAATGTTTTGTATAAACACGTATTTATGAAATAAAAGTCCGTTTGTTTTCCGCTGCTTATATATATATGTGTTTATATATCTGTCTTGTGCTTTATCTGTGACTTTTACTTATAAACCTCCACCGAAGTTAAGGCATTCCCTTTGTGAGTGACTTTAATGGAGGTGGGGTGCTTCACATAGTGTGTGTATATGTCCTTACCCAAATGCAAAATCAGGCGATCTACTGATTCAGTTGACCTCCTTAATGCTAATTATGTCGGTGCTATGAGTCCATCATGTATGCAATTATTCCTAATCGTACTTTATAACTTTTACATGAGTGCACAATCATTCATACAAATGCAACACCCATATGATAACACATCAAGTTTCAATCCATATATATAAAAATTCACTCATGCATATGCAATATAGAAGTGACGGAGCCGATCTAGTGCCTAATGTGTGTATATGCATCCACGAGCAACCACTAGCAAACACTTATTTCCACTTGCATCCACCAAACATAACATGTCTCAAACACATGTTTACATCCATTGGCTTCTACCTAAGGATCGAGGATAGGATCGAGAGGATATACTTAAATGATAAAGACTAGCATGCAAATAAACTTTATAGAAAAAGAGAGATCAAGGATATACCCTCAAAAAGGTATGATGCGTGTAACTAGTCTTCAGTCTTCTAAGTCACATCTTCTTGAGCTTCACTCCATAGCGCTCTGACTGTCTTAACTTCTTGATTGCGTAGCTTCTTAATTTATGTTTCCAGAATATGAGTTGGAACTCATTTCACTGTCGCCTCTCGTTCCATCTCTTCTTCTTCTAGTATACTCGCACTACAACTCCTGCTGTGTCATGCTAACATTTCCTCAAAAGGTCTTCCAAAATCCTATTCACTCTTTCTGGCAGAGGATGATAAATGGTGCTCAAACATAACTGCGTATTCATGGCTTCTTCCAAAATTCACTAGAGGGTATTCCATATAGAAGAACTATCTCTTGAAAATAAACAGATGCTAACCATGTTACCAAGTGTATTTATTAAGGTGATTAGAGGTCTCTTCTCTACTTAAATTATCCATTGCGTCAGCTATCTGAGAGTCTTTTCTTTGTGAAGTCCCTATTTAATTCAATAGCATAGGTCTTACTCCTAGCGATGCCAACTACTAACTTAACCGAAGGTTTTAAAATCAAAGTTTGATATGTATTCTGAACTTTTCCTTTTCAAAAAAAAAAGAGGACTTGAAGTCAACTTTTTCTTCTTAAGGCATCCGCTACGACCTTACCCTTCCTTCTTATATCAAAATGGTGCTTAGCCCCTTACCGCATGCATCCGTGTATACCATAAACCTTTTTACTACCGCAAGGTAAAAATCAAGACTGGTGTCGTTGTAAGAGCCCTCTTCGATTGCTGGAAAGCAACATCACAACCAATATCCCTAGCAAAGGTTAGATTCTTCTTCAACAATCTTGTAAGTGGGGTTAATAACTTCGCAAAGTCCTTAATGAACTTCCTATTTTGGCCCACTAGTGCTAGAAAACTTCTTACTTCCCTTGTGTTCTTAGGAATCTTCCAATCTTGGATTGCCACCACCTTTTCAGGATCCACTGCTATCCCTTCCTTAGAGACCACGTGTCTTAATAACCTCACCTTTTTCCTCCAAAAATGACATTTGGAGAACTTAGCTTTGAGTTGATGTGCTCAGATGGTATTTGAGACTTCCCTTAGATGCAAAGCATGTTCTTCCTCACTCTTAGAGAAAACCAAAATATCATCTATGCACAAGCAAAGTGAACCATCCGCCTTTGTAGCGAAAACAACTGGAGCAACCCTATTCAGAAATACTTCGCCTTATGAACCCTTTCCCAAGTAAATCTTTTACTTGTTTACTGAGCCCTTCCTTTCCGTTGAAACCATGTGTCGTACATGTAATGCAACTGGCTTTGCATTGTCAACTAGATATATGCGGAAGTTTATCTCACGTTTTAGGGGACAAACCCCTAACTTGATTAAAAACATCTGCGTACTTATGGACTATTCTAACGGATCACAAATCGTTGATAGATGCATCAAGTGATTCTAGGTAGCTAAGCCAAACTGACCCCTTAGGATCGCACAAAATCTCGAGGGTATTCCCAAGGCAAGTCAAAAGTCTAACTACCCTCCTTTCACAATTACTAGCTAACTAATACATGCCTAGAATCAACCCATAGCCCATGAAACCAAAAAAACATAAGCATTACACGTAAACTCAATACTTAATATAGCTATTCTCAAATCCTCACAAACCAAAGATAAATGAGTCAAACCACCAATTGGATTTGAGACAATAATGGGATCTTCTACTATACAAGCACTAAGGTGCAGAGACTCAACTATGGAAGTAGATATAAACAAATGTGAAGCGCTAAAATCAAAAAGAGTACTAACAGTATGATCAAAAAGAAAAACTAGACTTTTTCAACAGAAACTTTTCTACCTCTCTCTCAGGTATGCTGGCGGTGAGAGCATGCACTTGCCTACCTGAAAATCCTGTCCTTTGTTCTTGCCCTTGTCCTTAATTATATGACCCGTTATACCATAATAACGGCACTTCCTCTTGTCTTAGATTTTTCTATTCTTTCCTCCTTTGTGAACCAAGTCCATATCCATGAGTTTCTCATCCTTGGGTTGTGCTCCTTAGCCAAACTCCTTCATTCTCATCTTTGCCATCGTTGTGTGGCTTGTTGAAAAGTCTCTTGAAAGATGCCTTCATCGCACGGAAAACCCTACAAAGCTTGAAAGAAAATTAGCCGTAGGTGAAACTACTACGACTATATGGAAGTTGGGCACTTCTTCGCCTTTTGACAGGTGTCGTAGTCTCGTCAAGCCTATGGAAACATGCCGTGATGAGGTTACCTCCCAGAAAGCCAGGAGCCCCAGAGACTCAGTAAAGAAGGAAAACAAGGATTCAAACAGAGGATCAAAAGATAGTGCATATGGCTTTGGGGAATATTCCTTTAAAACAAAACATTTCTTTAGAAATTGCTTCTTTTAAAACTGTCTTGAAAATAATTTTTCAAATCTTTTATCTGATAGTAACCTTCAGCTTTGATACCAAGTGAAACACCCCACCTCCATTAAGGTCACTCACAAAGGGAATGCATTAACTTCTGTGGAGCGTTATAGGTAAAAGATGCAGATAAATTACAAGACAGACAAATAAAGCAACGGAAAATAAATAAAAATTTTCATTGATAAAACAACAGCTTTTCCAATACCAAAACACCAATACCTAGTACAACAAAGTATCTGTCTTGTTTAACAAAATAAAGAAGCATAAAATGACAATGATATTTTCTAATAAAGCATGAGCCAGCCATAGCAGTGAAAAGAGAGTCCAAAGCAATACATCGACAATCTTCGAGCTTGGAAAGAGAAACGGTCCAAACTAAACTGAGCTATTCCCTCCCTGAATACCTGGGGGGGGGGAATGGAAGAAAAGAGGTGAAACAAACTAGGTCAGACATAAGTCTGGTAAGTCCAGTGATTTTCTATATGTAAACAAGTAAAAGTAACATGACATGAATAAGGTGAATATAAGACAATACTGTGATAATATGTATAATAAGATAACATAAGAATAGCATAAGATATGATAAGGCAAGATAAACCGAATGCACTTCTCCTCTTTCTCTGCTTCGCTACTACCCTGTTATTCTGATTTTTATATCTGTGCACCAACTAACTAGTATCCTAACAAGTGTCTTTTATAGGATGGTTCGTATTCCCTATTAGTGTCCCAACTAGTATCCTATGTTATATAATAAGGTGATCCCAACCCCGCAATTGTGGTAGCCTTCAGATGTACATCTAGTATGAGGATATTACCTCAATCAGCCTAATTGCCATGAAGATGTTAGATGTATCCTTACTACCTTAGCCGATCGACTCCTACTCGTATCGATCTAGTTCTAGTTTGTATCGCTCGGCCCTATGCTCGTAGATACCTGTGCTGGTCCCACCGTAGGGTGTATCAAGCCCTAAGGTGGCAACCCGACACAATCAATATGCACAACTTTATATCAACTAATGCCCAGTGGCTAATTCTTCCACTCCAGAATACGTGCACGCCCGTGATCCCATCGGAACCTGCACTGCTGCACCACCTGCCGCTACTTTGATCGCTTATAATCAGCCCAGTAATCGTGCCCCACCCTGCCTAGTTCAGGGTACCATGATACATCTATGTGGGTTACTACTGAAATGGGTCCCCGTTACTAGGGTTTCCTACTGGTTAAGTTTGTGGGCCTATATATACAAATATTACCCACCAACACGAGATGTACTTAACCCTCCCATTGATTCAAACATGTTTATTTAACGGTTAAGTTTGTGGGCCTATATATACAAATATTACCCACCTACCCAAGGTTTACTTAACCCTCCCACTTATCAAGTCAATATGTATTATTGGTTAAGCTTGCCTTAACCCTATCCACTTTGTTCATGTAATATTGGTTAAGTGCTGTCCATTCATGTTAACTTAACCCCCCCCACACATCATGTTATATTGGTTAAGTGTTTTTTATTAACTTAACCCCACTCGTTCATCATGTTATATTGGTTAAGCGTTTCTTATTAACTTAACCCTTCTCATTCATCCTGTCGTACTGGTTAAGTGTTTCCTATTAACTTAACCCTATTCATTCATCATGTTATATTGGTTAACTTAACCCTTCTCACTTGTCTAATTAACATGTTATAACGGTTAAGTGTTCTAAATTTACTTAACCCCACCCACTTGTCTAATTAACATGTTATAACGGTTAAGTGTTCTAAATTTACTTAACCCCACCTTCTTGTCTAATTAGCATGTATAACGGTTAAGTGTTCTAAATTTACTTAACCCCACCTTCTTGTCTAATTAACATGTTATAACGGTTAAGTGTTCTAAATTTACTTAACCCCACACACTTGTCTAATTAACATGTTGTATTGGTTAAGTGTCGCCTATTCATATGTTACTTAACCTTACCATTCTTAGCATGTCTGTTTATTGGCATTAATTAATTTATTAATGCCGTAACCTCTCACATGAGAACTGTTGTTTGCGGTTGCTGGATGTGCCGGGCGGTTCCGGGCAGACTTCTACCGCAAACTCATTCTAACCTCGGGTTTTGGGCTAAATGCGCTAACCTCTCACATTAGATCTGTGTTGTTGCAGTTACTGGATGTGCTCGGCGGTTCCGGGCAGTTTTACACTGCAACTCAATCTAACCTCAGGTTAGGCATGTTCATCTTTTAGCCAAATTACATATTTACCGTGCATGTCCAAGTCTAGATTTTACATGCTAATTATCCCAATTTAGCAAAGCTAGTCATGTTTCAATTCTCAAGTTATACCCAACAAATTCAATTACAAGTTATTAATCTAAATAGGCTACACCCAATCTTCCCAAATTTACAATAATAATCATGCTCCAAAATCACAATATACATTCTGCTTGGCGTCCCAACCAATAATTATGCCTAATCTAGTTTTAATATTTCAGTTTGCTGTTTACGCCCAAAACTTGGTTTACATGCCAATTAACCCAAACTTGCAGTTATAATGATAATAATGCCCCAATAGCAATTACAAGTTATGCCCAACAATTTCACCGAATATGTTATGGCCAGTTATTTCACCAAATACATTATGCCCAATATTTAACCAAAATAGGTTATACCCAAATATTCCCCGTATTCCAATCGTTCGTATTTCGCGATTTCAGCCTAGGTTCGAAGGTAACCCAGGTTCATATAAGAAAAAGGAAATAGGGGAAGAGAGAGAAGGAGCATAAAAATAAGAATAGGCATAAAAATGGGCATGTAACAACAGACCTAATACAGGAAATTTAGATCCAATAAAGATAGATTCTTGAATAAACCGATACAATCATTATCGTAGGCATAAGAGTAACATCATGAACCAAAAAGGATTATATGCCTGATGTACAACAAAGATAGGCATGATTGTATTGATATAATAACTTCTTAGGCATGTAAAATCATGTATTCGATAGAAAGATAGGGATAAATCTGAAAAGATTGTCTTATCATCAAGCGTGGACTTAGATTCATTTTATTACATGCCAAGATTACAATTAGGTATTTAAATCTGAAAATAACGTGAACTTACATTGCTAGGATTAGAAAAGAGAATTGAATCGTTATTGTTGCAGAAACTCTAATTTGATATTGATTAAGCTTCAAAGTTGATTGTTGATGAAGAACTTCTAATATGATTTTGGTTTTTGAGGCGGCGGCTAAGAGAATTGAGAGTTCAATAGCATAGAGTCGTCATAAGGAATTGTTATGAATTAGGGTTTAGGTTTAGAGATGTATATATAGATGTCTAGGATTAATTCTAGCCTTTAGATTAATCTAGGATCAATCTAAACCATCCAAGTAACAAAGACACCTCACCAGGCCAATCAGAACATGCCACATATGCCCTAAGACACCAAAAATTGTCACTGCCCAGATCTGGCTGATGGGGTCGATCCCTACAGGGGGGGTTAACACCTATGTCGACCCCAAAGAGCCTGAGTCGACATAGTTGTCGACCCAGCCTCGGGTCGACACCCCAAACGTGGTCAGTTCCGCGTTTCCTCCTCCTGCCTTCGCTATTTTGAATATTTTATTTTAATTCTGATTTAAACTGAAATCTTCTAACCTCCATAACTTCTTCATATTGTACCCGTTTTATGCAAACTCGGACTCTATCTCAAGTAGAATTCCAAGACGAACGCAATGGTGCAACCCGTTTCCTTAATTCTTCTTTTAAAGATTAATTATTCTTTAATTATCTCTTATGTCCCATTTTAAAATTTCGGGGTGTTACAGAAGTCGATCAGGTTGCACCATATCGGAGGGGGAAGAATGGCGCGCCTGACGCCGGTGGTAGGGCCCAGCTCGGTGGCAGATCGACGGTGCGGCGACGGTCTAACAGCCGAACTTCAGGGCGTCCGTTCTCCTCGAATACACAACGATAAATTCCAAATTAGGTATGGAATTGAGGAGGAGGATGAGCTCTATGAAATCCTCCAAAGGATCGTTGAATTTCGTTGAGTGGTTTGAGAGTAATTGGAGGAGAAGGATTCAAACGATATGCGTCGTTCGTAAATGGAGGCGGCAACTTTTGGATAGGGTTAGGGTTCCTTAATCCTAGGGTATTTGTAATATTTAATTATTTATTTCGTTAACACTAAAAGGCCCGTTAATCCATACGAGCTCCAAATCCAGCCCAACGACTGTCACCCCTAGCCAAATACCCCCATTCTGGACATAATGGACTATGTTTCGTAAGCCCATTTTCAGTTTGTTTTTCTTTAAATTAAAATATAAAACATTTAATATTAAATTTGAACATACATTTTAATTTACTGGGGCCACATACTGATTCCAAAAATCCCTAAAAAATAAATCTAACTATGTTTTGACGATACAGTCCTAACAAAATTAATTTCATCGAATTTGGAGAGAGTTTGAAAATTGGGCTTTCTAATGGTCGATCCAATTCAACAGAAATTACAAAACGTGTTTTAATTTACCACGCTCATATACTAATTCCAAAAATTATGCAAATTTAAACCTAGAAATAATTTAACATTCCGGATCCAACCAAAGTGGTTTCATCGAAAGCGGAGGTCGTTTGCGAAATGGCTATTTTTAAGGGCTTTATTATTATTTTAAAAAATGGAATTTTTTAAATTCTGACACATTTTATAACAAAATTTTCTTAAAATAAAATTTTAAATTGGTTCTGATTTTCCGGGTTGTTACAATCTTCCCCACTTAAAATCTTTTCGTCCTAAAAAAGGAACAGAGCTGAAAGTTGTTTAACTAACCAACTCAACTTTCATTCTTTTATTGGTTTCAATAATTTTATTAGTTGAACTAATAATCACACAACGCAATCATCAATCAATTAGTTGATTAGCTTTTCAAATATATATAACTTTTACATATTCAAAAATCATATTTTCTAAAATCGAATTATATATATAATCACAAATACGTTAATTAAAAACTTGTCACTTTCAACTCATTCTAGGGCATTATTAACCCCATCTCTAATGAGTTTCCCATTCTAGGATACTACTGATCCTATCTCTAATGATTTTTCTTTCATAGGACATTACTAATCCTACCTCTGATGAGTCTTTCGTTTAGTTCTAACGCGTTGTACCCCAAAGATTTGAGTTAACCAAAGATCTGATACCAGCTGCAACGATACGGATTTCGCTCGGACCTAATCGACCGTAAAATCGACCAAGAAAGTTCGAAGCCCGCATACACTAACTCTTGGCATACGACACATTAGAACAAATAACAGAAGACTTTTACAAACATCATAATAATGTTATATCAGAGTACAAAATATATTAGAGTACATCAAAAAATAATACTACAACGGAAGATTAATTTACAATAAATTTAATACAATGCAGCGGAACCAATAAACTAACACAACGGAACCCTATCAATGCTCTGGACGCAGCTTTAAGCTTCAATCCAGAATCCTGCTCAATAAATAAATATCTGCAAAACAAACCACTTGACTGCCGGTGTGGAAATAGGGGCACTCGAGTTTGCAAGTGAAAACAAACTACGAGTCAGTCATGGGACTACTATGAGAATCTTACTTAACTTATCTAATAATAAGGCTAATCACAAGACCAAGCTGCTAACGCGGAACGGAATTACTCCATTGGATTGCCAGTGCATAAAGTAAATAAATCTTTTAAACAACGCAATGCTTTTTAGAAAAATGAAACCATTATAAGACTCAAGTCCCATCACACAATGCAACACAAACCAGAGGATAGAGTTTTACCTTATAATGGTAAAACATGATTGATATATATAAAACAATAATCATTTGATATTATTGTTAGCGTCTAGTCAGTTTAAAACACTTTCAATATAAATGTATCAATATTAGACGGCATAGCTACCATATACTATGTCACCATGTATAGGTTTACAATCAAATCCGTAATGTCGTATTGGAAATTGGGTTTCCATCATGAGTCAAGGCTAGAGATGGTCTTCTTAACGATTAGAGACACTCTAGCAAATGCCTCAGGGCTCGGACGCTGGCGAACCCTTGGATCCTCCAAGGCCGGTCCACACATACTTTAGTGGATTAGTTATTACTAGACACATGTTTCCCAGTCCTATCAGACCTATCATTTGGCCAGTGGCGACCAATATATCGAGGGCCCTCACAATCCATCATCCGCATAAGTAAAAATGTCTGGGCTCCATACCATGACACCACTTCTAGCTAGAAAGAAACGCATGCACTCCTTGGGTCCCTTATCCCGTTTCTGACTCATACCAGGGTGTGAGGCTCGCGAATTAACGTTATACATAAAGCTATGCTAATTAAAGATGTGCTTTGATCATCAACCACAAAGCTCTGCTTTTCAACAAAAGCCTTGATCAATTGTATCTTAGCATGTCACATTGACAATCCACGCCATGTAACTGATGTCTATCAATATACAACCTTTAAGTTCGTACGTCTTAGAGAAGGGTGTTAAGCAAGAGAATAAATTCTCCGTCACCAAACAGATATATATTTAATAGAAATCAATTAACACAGAACAAAATCCAAGGTCAGACATACATCCATTTACAAGTCCGTTCTGGGTATGAACGAAACCGAAGACACCTTATTCCTCGTCCCGTATGTCCAATACGGAAGAGAGGTTCTCGCATATCCGGACAATCAACAAGTACGTCCGGACAACTACCACTTTAACCCATTACTGGGAGCTACCCAATTCAGGGCATTGGTAGTCGTCCATTCGATGTGAAGATCGCCGACCTTCAACAACCGTCTTCAATGTCTTCGACTTTAAGCCAATGTACAATTATTTGAAATGAGATTTAACTCGGCATTTTCAAATAATTCTCGAATATATATAATTCAAATCATTTATTTATTTGGTTAAATTTAATTCAATTTGATAAATTAATGTCAAATAAATCTAACCGTCTGCATTACTCTATAAACCAAGGAAATTGATTTATTTTCATTCCATATTGTTTATAATATTTTATAACGATTTATCGCTATTTTTATTTATATAAAAATAGCCCATTTAATTTGAACGACGCTTCAAGTCATTACGCGGCCCTGGCGCTGTTTCTATTAAGATTTGAATTACACATTTTTCGAAATTTACCGATGGATCTTAACAAATTTAATATCGTTGAAAAGATCTTTCCAAAGCGAACCCAACGGTTCCAGTTTTGGAAAAAATCCGATGGTCGGATCTCTTGGTATAATCGTTTAAAGTTACGATTCCAGAACGCGAACTACCGTACGCGATTCGTTTAATTTTAATATATATATATATATTTTTGAAAATTGGTTCACTTTATTGCTCAAAACCAAATAAAACCTCCTTTATGAGCCTCGTTAAAACCCTATAATCCCCCTAGTGGGTACCTTATAGGGAAAAAGAGTACTCATAAATTTAGCATACAACAAAGGAATGACCAATAACATAGTCTAAGTCAAATACAACAATAGTAATAAAACCAAAAGGAAATTAAAGTTCCATCTTCACGGGCCATCTTTACGCAGCCCAATCCAGGCCCATTACCATCCATTAACTCAAAAGAACATTCTCCTACTTCTCTTTAACCAGTATCGTTCAACTCAATGCCCCACTTCTCTAAAAGTTGACTGTTCCTAAGAGTACGAGATGATTTTGTACCATTATTTTGAATCAAAAAAACAATTTCTCTTTCAATCTTCATCAGCGTAGCTGTTGAATGAACTCTCCGATCCTGGAAGATACTCAAATTACGCTCTCTCCAGATGAAGTATATTGCTGTCGTGAAAGCTCCGAAGGCCAAATCTCTTAATTGATCCCTTGTTTTGAAATTTGTAAGTAAAAATTTAGCTTCTTCCTTTAGATCTGGTAGAATTACAAGTGGTAACTCTAATTTTTGTTTCATAGAAAGCCAGATGTATGCAGAGTAATCACAGTGGAAGAACAAGTGCTGAATTGTTTCTGGATGGTTCTCACATAGCGGACACAGTGTTATCAACAGATCTGAAATGCAAAATCCTATCTCTCGTGTTCAATCTTCCTAGAACTGCAAGGTATGATATAAAAGACATCTTTTTACAATTCTTTTTAAGCCATACTACTGAAAAAACTGGATCTGTAGTATCATGAATTCTGATGTACTCCCATACATTATGAAACATAAAAATCCCACCTTCACACCATTCATAACTGTCAAGATCTAAACTAGGATGAATATCAACAGAATTTATCTCATTCAACAATTCTCTAGTTGCAGGATGAATTTCAGGATGAAGCTCTTCATTTGTGATAATTTCCTTCACTCTTAACTCAGGTTGACCAATTACATTCAGCCTATCATAGCCTAGAAGATCTACCATGCATTTGCAATTTATCCAAGGTTCAAACCAAAGATTAGTATTATTTCCTCTTGCAATCTTCTTATTAAACAACTGTTTAGGATTAGATCTTAGCCTAAGGATGGATTTCCATGTACTAGAAGCATTAATATCTATTTCCATAGTCTAGAATAACTTCTTCTTGCAGTATCTATTATATACCCACTTACTCCATAATGAAGAATTAGATAAGAAGTTCCACATTAATTTTATACAAGCCACCTTTTTAAGTTCAGAAAACGTTTTTAAGCCAATTCCCCCTTCATCCTTAGGTTTACACAAGGTATCCCATGCAACTTTATGTGCAGTACCACCCTAGAAAAAGTCAGCACAAAGAGTTTGTAGCTTGTTTAAAGTATATTCAGGAATTTGATAAATGAAAAGCCAATACAGAACAATTGGAGTTATTACTGAATTTATCAATTTTGCCCTCCCTGCAAAACTCAATAACTTTGTTTCCTAGCCTTGTAACTTGCTTTGTACTCTTTGTATCAATGAATTACACTCTGAATAATGTAAGTAGTTTGATGACAAAGGTACCCCAAGATATTTAATAGGTAGATAACCCTGTTCATACCTCAATATTTCTAGAATATCTTCAGCATTAGTAACAGATTTACTAAAGAAAACCTTGGTCTTTAAAGCATTTACATTCAAATCTACAAATTTACTGAGTTTCTGAAAAATTGTTTTAAGAGAATTTGCATTTTGAACTGAAGCTTTTCCAAAAATCATTAGGTCATCTGCATATAGTAGATGAGAGATAACTGGCTGCACTTGACTACTAGGCTGAAAATCTTTTAATAAAGTAGCTTCATCCATCATAAAGGTAAAAAACTGCATTGCTATGGCAAAAAGATATGGAGACAAAGGATCTCCTTGCCTCAATCCCCTTGTTGAATGTATGAATCCTTTAGGAACACCCTGAACCATAACAGAGAAAGTAGCAGTAGCCATGCACTCAAAAATCAAATTTATAAAATGAGTAGGAAAGTTCATCTTTGCCATAAGAAAACAAATTAACTTTCTATTCACTTTATCATAGGCTTTCTGCAAATCCACTTTAACACATATTTTAGGCATTCCTAATTTTCTGAAATCTCTCAACAATTCATGTGCTAACAATATGTTATCACCAATGCACCTATCTTGGATAAATGCACTCTGGTTTGATGATATCATAAAAGGGAGAAAAGGTTTCAGTCTATTACATGAAATTTTAGAAAAAAAATTTATAATAGACATTACAACAAGAGATTGGCCTGTAGTGTGCAATTTCAGATGGTCTCTCCTTTTTAGGAATTAAGGTTATAAAAGTATGATTTAAAGCTTTAGGTAATTTTCCAGAAATGAAAATATCAGATAAAGCTGCCCATAAATCATTTTTATAATTTCCCAGTGAACTTTAAAAAATTTCACACTCATACCATCAGGCCTTAGGCTTGAATCATCATGAATAGAAAACACTGCTTCTTTGATTTCAGATAGCTCAACTTCCCTTAGCAAAAACTGATGACCTTGTTCATTTATTTGTGAAACAGGTTGAAAAGAAGGAAAATCATTTGAACAAGGACCATTGAACATGGAGGTAAAGTATTTTATAGCTTCAGCTTCTATTTCTTTTACATTAATCAACAAATGTTCATTTTGATCAATGAGTGCTCTTATGTGATTAAAATATCTTCTATTAGACTTATGAGAGTAAAAGAATTTAGAATTTGTATCACCTTGCTGAAGCCATGAAACTTTTGCTTGTTGTTTCAAACCACTGAAGTATATTGACTGCAGATTTTTAAAATTATTTTTTGCTTGTAAATAATCGTCATATATCTGTATATCTTCAGGGTTAAGATCAACTTCTGCCTCCAATTGAGTCACAATTTGCTTAGACTGTTCAAGGTTAGCAGTATTTCTACTTCTTACCTTATTCCAATTTTTAAGCTCAGTTTTGCAATTTCTTAGCTTATGCAGAAATTGATAACTTTGAAAGCCCCAAACACTAGCATTAAGACCTCTGTGAACTGCTTCTATATAACCATCATGACAAAACCAATCATTTCTATATCTAAATGGATAACCTTTTATTTTCGGAGTAGGAATTACATCCAACAATATAGGATTATGATCACTTGATTTCTGTGAAAATGAAAGAGCCTTCATATTAAGAAATTGGATCATACACACATTATTCACCAAGATTTTATCTATATGTGTAGCTATCTGTAACGACCCAGAAAATCTGAACCAATTTAATTTTTTTAAATTGGCTAAAATAATGGATTATAAATATTTAAAATAAATATTTTAAATAATAACGATGAAAACGGAGTTTGAATCTACAATTGAAAAGGAATATAATTAATTCTAATTATAAACAAGGCCTGAAATGGCGCTACAGTTTCAAAAATTGAATTCAAACTTTGTCGGACTGTACCGGGTGAAAAACAAAACGGATTTGAGTGAAACAAAAAATATTTAAATCTGTTGGTGAATACCTTTCTAACGAATCTGAAAAATCGAAGTTTCATAGCGGAAAGCAAAAGTTATGGCCAAATGGATTTTCAGAAAGGTCGCTATAGATATTATATAGCCCGTGAAAATGGCCATTTTGCAAATGACCTCGGAATTCAACGAAACCACTTTTTTTGGATCCGGGATGTGAAGTTATTGCTAGGTTTCAAATTTCATAATTTTTGAAGCTAGTATGTGAGCGTGGAAAAGGAAAATATGTTTTGGTCAATTACAGTTAAATTGGATCGACTAGAAATGGACCTTTTTGCAAACAGTCTCAGAATTCGACGAAACTAGTTTTGTTGGGACCGTATCGTCAAAACATAGCTAGATTTATTTTTTCTGGAATTTTTCAAATCAGTTGGTGGCCCTGGAAAATGGAAATGTACGTTCAAATCGAATATTGAATGTTTTATATTTTAATTTGAAGGAAAACTGACTGAAACAGTCGAATGTGCCTATGAAACATATCCCTTGTGTTCGGAATGGGGGTAAAACGCTAGAGACGACAGTCGTTGGGTTTGATTTCGAGTTCGTTTAAGAAAACCCCAATTTTTGAATAAATATATATATATCGACCAATAGGAAAATTCTTTCATAAATTAAATAAAATAACCCCCCCCCCCGTATCAGCTGACGGCGGAAACCCATTCGCCAGTTCCCGAGCATTTTCCGGCCGCCACACACCTCGTTGACCCCCGACCCTTTGCAACTTTTTGAAGATCTCCCCAAGCTCTTCAAATCCATCCCAGCCTCGCCTCCCATAGTTGCGTCGTTCTTGAGATTCGTGCCAGGAAAGGTCCACCTCGTCGGCCTTGTTTTCTCTCTCCAAGGTGGTTCGAACCCAGCGCCACCACCAGGCATGGGTAGCCTGCTCCAAGGCCTTCGACGTCGTATAACCTGATCTGGACCAAGATCTACGGGTTTGAAGTTAAATGAAGACCTACTTTTGAACATCAAACAAGGTATACGGCTGTTATATTAATTAACTATATAATAGCAATTCTAAGCGCTGCCGTTTTTGATTTCACTGTAAAAATCATATCTTTTTCGTTTCTTGATGAAATTCGATGAAACAGGAAACATTGTAACCGTGTGGATGTCTTCTACATTCTAGAAGAGACCACATATTTTTCTGAGCCTTCTACAATTTTTGGTGGAGTGGAACCCAATGTGAGATTTCTAATTTATAAACGATATGGAAAACGAAGATGTATAAATTATATAGTCGATGTATGAGTTATATAAGCGTTGTACACCACTTGTACAAGCATTGTATAAGTTGTACGTTCGATGTATAAGTTGTATATGCGTTGTAAAAATTATATATGTGTTGAAATAGAAGTGATATACTTATATAATATATATATATATACCCCTCGTCCACAAACCATGGATGATATTTATTGATTGTGATTGGTGTGAAAATTGGTTGATAGCGAATAGTTGATTATAATTGTTTGTGGTTGAAATTGATTGATTGTGGTTGGAAAATACCCATTTGTGGTTGAGAAATATTTGGTTGAAACCACATAGGATTAGTTTGTGGAAATGAAAAAAATATACATGCCGCCTGCGTGCGAACTAGATGCATGATTCCCCATTGTCAAAAGATGCGAGGCTTTAAGGTAGATGCATGTGTTAGAATTATTTTAATGTGTTGAAACTATATTCGTGTGTTGAATAGAAATTCATCTATTGGACGACATTCATGTTTTGAAATAAATTGTTTGGCAATAAAAAATCACCTTTTTATCTATTTATATAAACTATAGAAAACCTTCATGTGTTGAATCGAAATTCATTCGTTGGATTGAAATTCATGTGTTGAATGGTATTCATGTTTTTAAATATAAAAATCACCTTTTTATCTATTTATATAAACTATAGAAAACCTTCATGTGTTGAATTGAAATTCATTCGTTGGATTGAAATTCATGTGTTGAATGGTATTCGTGTTTTTAAATATAAAAATCACCTTTTTATCTATTTATATAAACTATAGAAAACCTTCATGTGTTGAATCGAAATTCATTCGTTGGATTGAAATTCATGTGTAGAATGGTATTCGTGTTTTTAAATATAAAAATCACCTTTTTATCTATTTATATAAACTATAGAAAACCTTCATGTGTTGAATCAATATTCATTCGTTGAATTGAAATTCATGTGTTGAATGGTATTCGTGTTTTTAAATATAAAAATCACCTTTATATCTATTTATATAAACTATAGAAAACCTTCATGTGTTGAATCGAAATTCATTCGTTGAATTGAAATTCATGTGTTGAATGGTATTCGTGTTTTAAATATAAAAATCACCTTTTTATCTATTTATATAAACTATATTTATTCGTTGAATAGAAAACCTTCATGTGTTGAATCGATGAACTAAAATTCATGTGTTGAATGGTATTCGTGTTTTTAAATATAAAACTTACCTTTATATCTATTTATATAAACTGTAGAAAACCTTCATGTGTTGAATCGAAATTCATTCGTTGAATTGAAATTCATGTGTTGAATGGTATTCGTGTTTTTAAATATAAAAATCACCTTTTTATCTATTTATATAAACTATAGAAAACCTTCATGTGTTGAATCGATATTCATTCGTTGAATTGAAATTCATGTGTTGAATGGTATTCATATTTTAAAAGAAATTGTTTTATAATAAGAAATCCTATTTTTATCACCGATATGAACTATATAAAATAATCTTGTTTTGAAATAAATTGTTTTATAATAAAAATCCTATTTTTATCACCTATATGAACTATAGAAAATAACCGTGTTTTGAAATAAATTGTTTTATAATAAAAATCCTATTTTCATCACCTATATGAACTATAGAAAATAATCGTGTTTTGAAACGAATTGTTTTATAATAAAAATCACATTTTTACTATATACATGTATTGTTAAAAATAGTGAAGTGTTGAAATAGAAGGCAGTTAGATAAAAATATCATTTTTATCAAATATATGAAAGGAATATAGTTTTGAAATCGAAGAATCGATATATATATATAAATAGAATTAAAATATATCGAATAACGAAGCTGCAGTTCGTGTTTTGAAACCGTGATTTCAAACGATTAGTGCAGGAGATCCGACCATTAGATTTTCCCGAAACCGCAACCGTTGGGTCCGCTTTGGAAATATCTTTCCAACGGCACCAACTTTGTAAAGATCCAATGGTCGGATTGTCTGGAATGTTTAATTCAAATCTGAAGAAAAACATCGCCAGAATCGATTATATTTATATATATGTATATATATATATATATAAATATAATTATATTTAATCGAATAACGACGCTGCAGTTCGTATTTTGAAATCGAAACTTCAAATGATTATACTGGGAGATCCGACCGTCGGATTTTCCCGAAACTGGAACCGTTGGATTCGTTTTGAAAAGATCTTTCTAATGATGTAAATTTTGTGAAGATCGAACGGTTAGATTTTTAGATATGTGTAAATCAAATCTGAAGAAAAACAGCGCCACGGTCGCGTTATGGCCCGAAGCGTAGTTTTGAATAAATTGGCTATTTTAAAATAAATAAAAATAGCGATAAATCGTTATAAAATATTATAAAACGTTATGGATGTGAAATTTAGAAACTAACTGAAGGTTGGCTAAGTCGAATGGTTTCTTGGGTATTGATCTGATGTTGGTTTCGGCCTTCGGGGTTAATATTTGGGAAATAGTTCTCTTACTGATTGACAGTTAGCAACTAATGAATTGAAAGATGCATATGTATATTTGTGTTGCACTTGTTTATTATATACGCGAGTTGCTCAGAAAGACCGGGTTTATCCCATTCTGAATAACTGTATCGACGATAAGAAATCGAAGATGAAGACGGTGGTCGAAGACCGGTGATCTTCACCTCGTTTGGATGGTAACCGAGGTCCTGATTGGTAGGCATACCGAAATATGGATAATGAGTGGTGATCGTCTAGACGTATGTGGTGATCGATGGGTTTGCGAAGTATATAGTGCCTCCGGTTTCGTTCAGACCCAGAACGAACTTGCAAATGGACAGTGTGTCCAACATTGGAATTTATTCTGTGTGATTGATTGACATCAGTTGCACGGTGTGAATTACCTGTGTGGCATGCTAAGATGCAGTGATCAGGGCTTCTGTTGAAAAGCAACGTCTTGTGGTGATGATCAAAGCACCGCCTGTGTGGCGTAGCTTTGTGTATAACGTGAAATCGCGAGCCTCACACCCCGGTATGAACCAGAAACGGGAGAGGACCTCAGGAGGGGACATGCGTTTCTTCCTAGCTAGAAGTGGCGTCAGTGGTTTTACATGCCCTGACGAGTTTGACTTATGTGGTTGTTGTTGTTGCGAGGCGCCTCGGTTAGATCGGACGATCCGGGTCCGATGGAGTCATTCGTTGGCTCACTTATGCCCCAAAGGGCGGGGAAATGCATTGTTCAGGAATTTTAATCCACATCGGTGGACCGGCCCTGACGATCCAAGGGTCACTCGAGCTCTGATCCTGAGGCTCGGGTTAGGCAGTCTCGAATTCGGTAAGGACTATCTTTTGCCTTGGTTCATGACGGAAATCCAATTTCCAATTACGTGACCATGCGGTTTTGATTGTATATATATATGGCGACATGATATATGGTACCCATGTCGTCTATGATTGATAGTTACGATTGAAAATGTTTTTGAAACAAATAAACACTAGTAATAATATCAAATGCTTTTCTTTTATTCGTATCAATCATATTTTGGCCATTATAAGGTAAAACTCTATCCTCCGGTTTGCGTTGCATTGTGTGATGGGAACTGAGTCTTATAATGGCTTCATTTTTATAAAAAGCATTGCGATGTTTAAAAGAATTATTTGTTTTAAAGCACTGGCAATCCAATGGAGTAAACCCGTTCCACGAAAGTGACGTGGTCCTGTGATTAGCCATATTATAAATGTGTTGAGTAGATTTCTCATACCAGTCCCATGACTGACTCGTAGTTTGTTTCACTTTCAAACTCGGGTGCCCCTTTTTCTACATGGGCAGCCTTGTATTCAGGTTTTATCTGGCTCTTTCTGGATAGCTGGAGCTGAAGATGGATTCTTCATTTATCTCTTTTTATGCTGTTCAGCTCCTATTGTACATATTATGTTTGTTTTCCGCTGTAGACATTAATGTATAGCTGAACTGTATTTGTACTAAGTATGATCCTGTATACTGTGTAACTCTGATGATTACGTTTATCTAGTGTATTCTATTGTACATTATCTGGTGTATTTATTTTATTCTGTTCTGCTGTTATCTGTTTCTGTGTTATATTCCAAGGATTACCCTCGCCGCCGTCCGTACGGGGTTTGGGGTCGTCTCATTTGGTATCAGAGCTTTGGTTAAGCTTAGTTCTGGAATATAACATATTAATGAACTCATCAGAAATAGAACCAGTAGCGTTCTTGGACGGGTAACTCTATACAGACAGCATAAGTAATATTCTAGTATGAGTATAGCAGAATCAGAATAACTCGTTAGAGATAGGGTCAGAAGTGCCCCAGAACGAGTCGAGAGATATATGTTTATAAATAACGTATTTGTGATTATATTTATAGTCTGGTTTTAGAAATATGATTTTTGAACACATATAAAAGATATATATTTGAAAAGTTAAAAACAAATTGATTGTTGTTTGTGTTGTGTGATAGTAGACTTGATTAATTAAATTATTAGAACGATAGTTAATTTAATCAATAATAGAATGAATGGTAGAATTTATTCGATTAAATCACACATTGAACTGATTAGAAAATAGATAGAAATATATACATGTGCATTATATATGTTTGAACAGGTAAATGGATAGCTGTTGAGTAAAGATTTTATTTGCGTACCCGACAAATAGGTAAACCTTAATGAGTTGGATGCGAAATATTATTATATCAACTCCTGTGAATGCCATTGGATGCAGAGTGCTGGTTGTTCTGTGTGAAATAATAAACGTCGCCATAGGATAATAACAATTAATTTTGAACTACGTTACATGGCATACTTCTGAAGATAGGCATACTTCATCGTACACCACATAAGAATTTGGAGCTTGTGTGACGAGGTGGAAGATTTACCATACGAGCGAGAGGCTTGTATGGCGATGACTATATTTTACAGGTTGAACTGATGACTGATATGGACTATTTAAATTGTAACGATAAAATTGCAAGATTAATAAAAACCCCACACGGGTCTGGAGTTGACAATAATCACATCTCTCTAGTTATTAGATACGGCACATGGACTATTTATTTCCCACACGGGACGAGGTGACGAGGATTTATCCTCTGGAGCATTTAAAATACACACTCCCTCAGGCTTTGACAGGGTGACGAGAATTTATTCTCTGGAGTTATTATCTATACATGCTCCCCTGTAAACACCAGATTATATCACTATAAATATGTGTATGCTTATTAGGATTTATTGGGTACGTAATACAGCCCAATAAATTTCCAAACCCCTCCCCGTACAAAGGAGGTTATGGCGAATTTTTTCGAAAATTTCGGGTTTTAGCCAAATTTTTGAAGAATTTGAAAATTCTCAAAAACTGAAAAGTTGGAGAATGGAAGCTAGGTTGAACGTAGATTTGATTAATCAAACCACTTTCGACTTTGTTCCTTTTCGGGGATGAAAAGTTTTAAGTGGGGGAGATTGTAACGACCCAGAAAATCTGAACCAATTTAAAAATTTTTAATTGGCTAAAATAATGGATTATAAATATTTAAAATAAATATTTTAAATAATAACGATGAAAACGGAGTTTGAATCGACAATTGAAAAGGAATATAATTAATTATAATTATAAACAAGGCATGAAATGGCGCTGCAGTTTCAAAAATTGAATTCAAACTTTGTCGGACTGTACCAGGTGCAAAACAAAACGGATTTGAGTGAAACCAAAAATATTTAAATTTGTTAGTGAATACCTTTATAACGAATCTGAAAAATCGAAGTTTCATAGCGGAAAGCAAAAGTTATGGCCAAATGGATTTTCAGAAAGGTCGCTATAGAAATTATATAGCCCGTGAAAATGGCCATTTTGCAAATGACCTCGGAATTCGACGAAACCACTTTTGTTGGATCCGAGATGTGAAGTTATTGCTAGGTTTCAAATTTCATAATTTTTGAAGCTAGTATGTGAGCGTGGAAAAGGTAAATGTGTTTTGGTCAATTACGGTTAAATTGGACCGACCAGAAATGGGCCTTTTTGAAAACAGTCTCAGAATTCGACGAAACTAGTTTTGTTAGGACCGTATCGTCAAAACATAGCTAGATTTATTTTTTCTGGAATTTTTCAAATCAGTTGGTGGCCCTGGCAAATGGAAATGTATGTTCAAATCGAATATTGAATGTTTTATATTTTAATTTGAAGGAAATCTGACTGAAACAGTCGAATGGGCCTACGAAACATATCCCTATGTGTTCGGAATGGGGGTAAAACGCTATAGACGACAGTCGTTGGGTTTGATTTCGAGTTCGTTTAAGAAACCCCCAATTTTTGAATAAATATATATTTCGACCAATAGGAAAATTCTTTCATAAATTAAATAAAATAAAAAAAACCAACCCCCCCCCCGTATCAGCTGCTCGACGGCGGAAACCCATTCGCCAGTTCCCGAGCATTTTCCGGCCGCCACACACCTCGTTGACCCCCGACCCTTTGCAACTTTTTGAAGATCTCCCCGAGCTCTTCAAATCCATCCCAGCCTCGCCTCCCATAGTTGCGTCTTTCTTGAGATTCATGCCAGGAAAGGTCCACCGCGTCGGCCTTGTTTTCTCTCTCCAGGGTGGTTCGAACCCAGCGCCACCACCAGGTGTGGGTAGCCTGCTCCAAGGCCTTCGACGTCGTATAACCTGATCGGGACCAAGATCTACGGATTTTAAGTTAAATGAGGACCTAGTTTTGAACATCAAACAAGGTATACGGCTGTTATATTAATTAACTATATAATAGCACTTCTAAGCGCTACCGTTTTTGATTTCACTGTAAAAATCATATCTTTTTCGTTTCTTGACGAAATTCGATGAAACATTGTGACCGTGTGGGCGTCTTCTGCATTCTAGAAGAGACCGCATATTTTTCTGAGCCTTCTGTTATTTTTGGTGGAGTGGAACCCAATGTGAGATTTCTAATTTATAAACGATATGGAAAACGACGATGTATAAATTATATAGTCGATGTATGAGTTATATAAGCGTTGTACACCGTTTGTATAAGCGTTGTATAAGTTGTACGTTCGATGTATAAGTTGTATATGCGTTGTAAAAATTATATATGTGTTGAAATAGAAGTGATACACTTATATATATATATATATATATATATATATATATACACACGCCCCTCGTCCACAAACCATGGACGATATTTATTGATTGTGATTGGTGTGAAAATTGGTTGATAGCAAATAGTTGATTATAATTGTTTGTGGTTGAAATTGATTGATTGTGGTTGGAAAATAACCGTTTGTGGTTGAGAAATATTTGGTTGAAACCACATAGGATTAGTTTGTGGAAATGAAAAAATATACATGCCGCCTGCGTGCGAACTAGATGCATGATTCCCCATTGTCAAAAGCTGCGAGGCTTTAAGGTAGAACGAGGAGCCGTACTAGGGACGGCCCCGGTTTTAACTACCCTGCCGTAATGCTGCCGAAATTTTGGATAATATTCATGTGTTAGAATTATTTTAATGTGTTGAAACTATATTCGTGTGTTGAATAGAAATTCATCTATTGGACGACATTCATGTTTTGAAATAAATTGTTTGGCAATAAAAAATCACCTTTTTATCTATTTATATAAACTATAGAAAACCTTCATGTGTTGAATCGAAATTCATTCGTTGGATTGAAATTCATGTGTTGAATGGTATTCGTGTTTTTAAATATAAAAATCACCTTTTTATCTATTTATATAAACTATAGAAAACCTTCATGTGTTGAATCGAAATTCATTCGTTGGATTGAAATTCATGTGTTGAATGGTATTCGTGTTTTTAAATATAAAAATCACCTTTTTATCTATTTATATAAACTATAGAAAACCTTCATGGGTTGAATCGAAATTCATTCGTTGGATTGAAATTCATGTGTTGAATGGTATTCGTGTTTTTAAATATAAAAATCACCTTTTTATCTATTTACATAAACTATAGAAAACCTTCATGTGTTGAATCGATATTCATTCGTTGAATTGAAATTCATGTGTTGAATGGTACTCGTGTTTTTAAATATAAAAATCACCTTTATATCTATTTATATAAACTATAGAAAACCTTCATGTGTTGAATCAAAATTCATTCGTTGAATTGAAATTCATGTGTTGAATGGTATTCGTGTTTTAAATATAAAAATCACCTTTTTATCTATTTATATAAACTATATTTATTCGTTGAATAGAAAACCTTCATGTGTTGAATCGATATTCATTCGTTGAATTGAAATTCATGTGTTGAATGGTATTCGTGTTTTTAAATATAAAAATCACCTTTATGTCTATTTATATAAACTATAGAAAACCTTCATGTGTTGAGTCGAAATTCATTTGTTGAATTGAAATTCATGTGTTGAATGGTATTCGTGTTTTTAAATATAAAAATCACCTTTTTATCTATTTATATAAACTATAGAAAACCTTCATGTGTTGAATCGATATTCATTCGTTGAATTGAAATTCATGTGTTGAATGGTATTCATATTTTGAAAGAAATTGTTTTATAATAAAAAATCTTATTTTTATCACCGATATGAACTATATAAAATAATCTTGTTTTGAAATAAATTTTTTTATAATAAAAATCCTATTTTTAGCACCTATATGAACTATAGAAAATAATCGTGTTTTGAAATAAATTGTTTTATAATAAAAATCCTATTTTTATCACCTATATGAACTATAGAAAATAATCGTGTTTTGAAATGAATTGTTTTATAATAAAAATCACATTTTTTCCATATACATGAATTGTTAAAAATAGTGAAGTGTTTAAATAGAAGACAGTTAGATAAAAATATCATTTTTATCAAATATATGAAAGGAATATAGTTTTGAAATCGAAGAATCGATATATATATATATATATATAAATAGAATTAAAATATATCGAATAACAAAGCCGCAGTTCGTGTTTTGAAACTGTGATTTCAAACGATTAGTGCGGGAGATCCGACCATCGGATTTTCCCGAAACCGCAACCGTTGGGTCCGCTTTGGAAATATCTTTCCAACGACACCAACTTTGTAAAGATCCAACAGTCGGATTGTCTGGAATATTTAATTCAAATCTGAAGAAAAACAACGCCAGAATCGATTATATATATATATATATAAATATAATTATATTTAATCGAATAACGACGCTGCAGTTCGTATTTTGAAATCGAAACTTCAAATGATTATACTGGGAGATCCGACCGTCGGATTTTCCCGAAATTGGAACCGTTGGATTCGTTTTGAAAAGATCTTTCTAATGATGTAAATTTTGTGAAGATCCAACTGTTAGATTTTTAGATATGTGTAAATCAAATCTGAAGAAAAACAGCGCCACGGTCGCGTTATGGCCCGAAGCGTCGTTTTGAATAAATTGGCTATTTTAAAATAAATAAAAATAGCGATAAATCGTTATAAAATATTATAAAATGATATGGATGTGAAATTTAGAAACTAACTGAAGGTTGGCTAAGTCGAATGGTTTCTTGGATATTGATCTGATGTTGGTTTCGGCCTTCGGGGTTAATATTTGGGAAATCGTTCTCTTACTGATTGACGGTTAGAAGCTAATGAATTGAAAGATGCATATGTATATTTGTGTTTCACTTGTTTATTATATACGCGAGTTGCTCAGAAAGACCGGGTTTATCCCATTCTGAATAACTGTATCGACGATAAGAAATCGAAGATGAAGATGGTGGTCGAAGACCGGAGATCTTCACCTCGTTTGGATGGTAACCGAGGTCCTGATTGGAAGGCATCCCGAAATATGGATAATGATTGGTGATCGTCCAGACGTATGTGGTGATCGATGGGTTTGCGAGGTATATAGTGCCTCCGGTTTCGTTCAGACCCAGAACGGACTTGCAAATGGACAGTGTGTCCGACACTGGAATTTATTCTGTGTGATTGATAGACATCAGTTGCACGGTGTGAATTGCCTGTGTGGCATACTAAGATGCAGTGATCAGGGCTTCCGTTGAAAAGCAAAGTCTTGTGGTGATGATCAAAGCACCGCCTGTGTGGCGTAGCTTTGTGTATAACGTGAAATCGCGAGCCTTACACCCCGGTATGAACCAGAAACGGGAGAGGACCTCAGGGGGGACAAGCGTTTCTTCCTAGCTAGAAGTGGCATCAGTGGTTTTACACGCCCTGACGAGTTTGACTTATGTGGTTGTTGCTGTTGCGAGGTGCCTCGGTTAGATCGGACGATCCGGGTCCGATGGAGTCATTCGTTGGCTCACTTATGCCCTAAAGGGCGGGGAAACACATTTTTCAGGAATTTTAATCCACATCGGTGGACCGACCCTGACGATCCAAGGGTCACTCGAGCTCTGATCCTGAGGCTCGGGCTAGGCAGTCTCGAATTCGGTAAGGACTATCTTTTGCCTTGGTTCATGACGGAAATCCAATTTCCAATTACGTGACTGTGCGGTTTTGATTGTATATATATATATATATATATATATATATATATATATATGGCGACATGATATATGGTACCCATGCCGTCTATGATTGATAGTTATGATTGAAATTGTTTTTGAAACAAATAAACACTAGTAATAATATCAAATGCTTTTGTTTTATTCGTATCAATCATATTTTGGCCATTATAAAGTAAAACTCTATCCTCCGGTTTGCGTTGCATTGTGTGATGGGAACTGAATCTTATAATGGCTTCATTTTTATAAAAAGCATTGCGATGTTTAAAAGAATTATTTATTTTAAAGCACTGGCTATCCAATGGAGTAAACCCGTTCCACGAAAGTGGCGTGGTCCTGTGATTAGCCATATTATAAATGTGTTGAGTAGATTTCTCATACCAGTCCCATGACTAACTCGTAGTTTGTTCCACTTTCAAACTCGGGTGCCCCTTTTTCTACATGGGTAGCCTTGTATTCAGGTTTTATCTGGCTCTTTCTGGATAGCTGGAGCTGAAGATGGATTCTTCATTTATCTCTTTTTATGCTGTTCAGCTCCTATTGTACATATTATGTTTGTTTTCCGCTGTAGACATTTATGTATAGATGAACTGTATTTGTACTAAGTATGATCCTGTATACTGTGTAACTCTGATGATTACGTTTATCCAGTGTATTCTATTGTATGTTATCTGGTGTATTTATTTAATTCTGTTCTGCTATTATCTTTTTCTGTGTTATATTCCAAGGATTACCCTCGCCTCCGTCCGTATGGGGTTTGGGGTCGTCTCACTATTCCTCTTCTCCTCCATGTAAATTGAAAACCCAAAGGCTTAATTTCTGTCAGGCTAGTCTGAATTATAAATTTATGAAATTCTCTTATATGCTGATATGGAATTGAACACCCTCTTTTTTTATCAGATGGAGATAAAACATTATTAAAATCTCCCATTATGATCCATGAATTTGAGTATGCACTGGCTTCATTAGCTAATTGATTCCATAGAGTTATCCTATCTACAAAAGTATAACTACCATATACAGCAATGAATGTCATGTGAAAACCACCCCTATTTATTGCACTTACTGTCACATGTTGAGGAGAAAAAGATAACATGTTCAAATCCCGTACATTAAAATCCCAAATCAACAGAATTCTACCACTTGAAATAGGAGAGTTATTATTTATCACCTTCCATCCATTAGGTAACATAGAAGAAAAATGACCTAAATTAGCTGGATTTAATTTTGTTTCAACTAAACCAACAATTGTTGCCTTAGTCTTATTAACGAGTGTGAGTACTTCCTTTATTCGAAAAGAAGTATTCATACCCCTTACATTCCAAACTAAAATTGTCATTTAATAGATGAAGAGCTCCTCGTATTTCTTTTAGAAGGAGTAGGATTTTTTGATTTTTCTACATGTAGGTAGCTTGCATTTTTATTAACAAATGAAGAGACATCTACTTGTTTGCCTTTTTCATTAACTTTATCATTCTCTGTAATTACATCAGCAATGTTGTTCAATTCATCTGGAATTACTTTATCAGGTAATGAAGAGTTTTGAACTTCAGTAACATCCTGTATATCTAATGAGGAAGGATCATCATCAATCACAAAATTTTGCACTTTACCAGGTACCTTAATATTCTCAGCAGCATGATCCTCAGTATTACCTGTAATTACCTGATTTAAATCCTCTTCACCAAACTGATTTCCAACATCCTTATCGGGAGGAATCAATCTAACATCATTTGAATTTACATGAAACTCATCTTCATGTCCAAACAAATTGCATTGGATACATTTCATTGGGATAAACTCATATTCCACTGATATTGAAAGTTTTTGATTGTTATGAAGAAGAATAGGAACTTGAGTTATCAAATCAGTTTGAGTATCAACACTTATGAGAACTCTGGCATATTTTGTAAATCTTTTTTCAGCTGTATTTTCATCAATCAACAAGGGATTTGATATAAAACTAGCTAAAATCTGGATAGCTTCAATAGTCCATAGTTCTAAAGGTAAATCATGTAATCTAATCCAGATCTGCACCTCATTACATTGTTTACCCTTAAAAATCAAATCCAGGATGCCAAGCTTCCAAAAATAAAAGTCTACCAAAATATGAATATGTAGAACTTTCAATTATACGACTGAAATCATCTTTACTCTCGAACTGTACTACAAAATCATAACTAGGAGACACATGAATAATAAAAGACCCCAATGGCTTCCATACTTTTGAGATATAATCCTTTAACTTTATCGTAGAAAGTTTGAAATAGATCGGTATCAAAGCTACTGTATTAATCCAAGAAATCTCCGATAGATTATAAACTTTTTCAGGTACAAAAGCATACTCCAGTGAAGGTTTTACATAAACAAGCTTCCTACTCTTCAAACCTTTTTCCACATCTAGAATCGAGGTTGGAATTGAAGATGTATTTGTATTTGTAGATTCAGCTATCGGATTTGGATTTGTATTTGAGGAAGAAGATTGTAATCGTGTATTTGGTAAAGTAGAGGAAGAAACATGTATTTTGTCTGCCATTAAAAAGTTGTAAAACAGTTGTAAAATCTTTAATTTTATATATATATATATATATATATATATATAATCCGTTCCATGATTTCAAAACCATTTATTTCATGTAAATTTGTACACTTCATATTCATGTTAAAAATTATAGTTGATGAACAAAAATATATTTGACCAATGATTATTTTTCTCTAACTTCGCTAACATGTAAATGACCTTATTTTAAATGAACAAAACATATTTAACAAATGATCATTTTTCTAACTTAGCTAACATGTAAATGACATTATTTTGATCTAACAAAATTATTTATTTTATATTGACATCGCTAACATGTTAATGACAATATTTTAAATCTAACAAAATCATTTTTAATAAATGATTCTTTTTACATTAACATCGCTAACATGTTAAATGACATTACTTTAAATCCAACAAAATCATTTTTAACAAATGATCATTTTTATATATTAACATCGCTAACATGTTAATGACAATATTTTAACGACAAAATACGTTTAACATTTTTTTATTCTAACTTATCATGATAAAATGACATTTTTGTCAAGCAAAATATATATTAACATGTAATTCTTTTAATCTAAACAAACATGTTAAAGGTGACATTTTTAATGAAAAAACTTATATTAACATGTTATTCTTTTAATCTAAACTAACATGTTAAAAGTGACATTTTTAATGACAACACTTATATTAACATGTTATTTTTTTAATATAAACTAACATGTTAAAAGTGACATTTTTAATGAACAAATCATACTTTAACATGTAATTCATTTTTATTCTAATCTAACATGATAAAAATGTCATTTTTAATGACAAAACATGTTTAACAAATAATTCTCTTTTTCTAACTTAACATGATAAAAATGTCATTTTTAATGACAAAACATGTTTGACAAATGAACATTATTTTAATGAATCAATACATATTTAACAAATGAATATTTTTCTATTAACATCGCTAACATGACAATATTTTAATGAATCAAAACATATCTTTAACATATGAATATTTTCCTAACATCACTAACATGTAAATGACAATGTTATAATAAATCAAAATATATTTTTAACATATGAATATTTTCCTAACATCGCTAACATATAAATGACAATGTTATAATAAATCAAAACATATTTTTAACATATGAATATTTTCCTAACATCGCTAACATGTAAATGACAATGTTATAATAAATCAAAACATATTGTTAACATATGAATATTTCCGAACATCGCTAACATGTAAATGGCAATGTTATAATAGATCAAAACATATTTTTAACATATGAATATTTTCCTAACATCGCTAACATCTAAATGACAATGTTTTAATCTAATCTATCCACAATAAAAAATGTAAATTTTATTGTTAACATATTTTATTTTAAACAATGAATATTTTTAATGATTCCTACATACACAATAAAAATGTATATTTTTATTGTTAACATATATCAGTTCAAACTATGAATGTTTTTAATGATTTAAGCCTACAATAAAAATGCGATTTTTATTGTAAAAACATTATCTTTTAAACATGAACATTTTGTTGAATCGTATGTACAGTAAAAATATGATTTTTATTGTATAAACATATTTTTTTAATCAAACATGGACATTTTATTGATTCATATATACAATAAAAATATGATTTTTATTGTATAAACATATTTTATCAAACATGGACATTTTATTGATTCATGTATACAATAAAAATATGATTTTTATTGTATAAACATATTTTATCAAGCATGGACATTTTATTGATTCATGTATACAATAAAGATATGATTTTTATTGTATAAACATATTTTATCAAAAATGGACATTTTATTTTTACTACACAATTCACTTCATCGCAAGTATAATCAATTAATTTCAATTTCATACAACTCATACATGTATTTTACACAATGTATATATATAAATTTAACATCACGATCACAATAAATTTTATTTTAAATTTAGAAATCTCACATTGATTTTGACTTCGCCTAAATTCGTAGCAAGCTCTAAATATGTCCCAGTCTCTTCTAAAATGTAGAGGACTTTGTCACGATCACGATGGTTCCTATTACATTGGATTTCGACATCGTATGAACAAGTTATGATTTTTATAATTAATTCACAATTCGTAACGCTTTTAAATGTTGAAAATGGTTTAAATTACGCAGGCCGATACCTTCAGGCCATTAAATATATATAATATATATATTATATATATTTCGTCGATTTCCATTTGAAACGTATTTTATAAATTGTTTTAAATTCGTTTTAAAAACGATTCCAACTTCATTTTCAATTTTAAATCAAAATTAAATATTCTATATCATTTTAATATATAAATGATAATATTTTCAAAATATCATATTTTGAAATCATTTCCTTTTCGATATTCATTATAAAAATGAATGCAATCGATATAAATATCGTTCGTGTCAAAATGGCGCATATCTAATCAACACGGCTTCATATATTTCAATATTTCTGTGCCCATCCAAAATCGGACATTAAAATCAGATTTTAATCCTTTATTGAATATTATTTTAAAATATTCCTTATTTTAAAATATTCGTTCTTTCCAAATTGGAATCAGACACAGTCAATTACCTTATAATATGATTTATATGGATTTCATGCATCATATGTATACAACAACAATGATAAACAATCAACCATTATCCAGGGTGCGCTACACAACTGCATAAGCATTAAATATATATAATTAACGCTTACAACAGTCTATCAACCAATTGATTAACATACAACTAAACATTTGGGATTAGTGTATGTCAAATATCATCCCAACATCCGTGTGGGGTTTTAATCAACAAACACAGATTTTATTTGTGTAGTTAGGCGATGTGTAAAATTTATCGTCCCAATCCATATCAGTCAGATAGGTGTACATAAACAAATCGTCTGATTTGTAAATGAATATTTATTTTATTCATATATACATTAAAAATTATACTTTTAACGATAAAATATTTTATTCAACATATGAATATTTTATATAGTTCATTTATACAATAAAAATGATATTTTTATTGTTCTAACATATTCTAGAAAATTTTGGCAGCATAATGACGCGATACTAGAACCGGAGTAAGGTCTAGCCTTATCCCTCGCCTAATACTGGCTCGCGCCATACACATACCAATTCCAATCAATTCAATTAACATCTCAAACTAAATTCAACCAATTAAATCAACCCAAACAAACAACCAAACATCCATGGTTTCAATCAATGGCGTCGGGTGCTACTAAGCACCGTCTGCATCCTAGTATATATTTAACTGTAAACAAAATTAGAGTGAGAACTTCTATGATGCAACAACTATGATGCAACTATAAAGATGTGCAGCAATATAAGTCGAGCAAGGCCGAGGTAATTTAATTCAGACTCAACACAAATGCATGGTGATTTCAAATACATGGTGTAACTGCATAGGGCAGTTTGAATATGCACAAGCTCAAGCTCAAACATGATCAAGACCAAAATGGAAACAAAACCATAGTTCTAGTATACATCAACATGATTCATCTGCATAATGCTCAAGTGAACATATGCAGTTGTATTCACATGTACAGTATGATTAAAAATGAAGCATGCAGCAACAGGCCATGATCAAAGCTATGCACATGAACAGGTGATACAAGGAACAAGGCAGAATGCACAACCAAGTTCAAACAAGCAGCAAGAAGTTAACACAAGTATGAAAAATACATAGAGTCTACACTGCATATCTACATGATCAAACCAGAAATGGTTCAGCAGCATATGTGGTTCAAGAATGGTGGAGTTGTCATGTATATGGCATTAGTGCACAAATATGAGAACTAGTGCAGAGTGTAATATGTGATTCACAACAGTGAAATGCCAATATAACAGATCAACAATTGTGTATTTTGGCAAGTGCAAAATAGTTTTTTTTGGAAAGGGTATAACGTTTTCAAAATTCATTTTTCATCTTTCCAAAATTTGTCAACCATATATGAGAAAATATAGAATGGATTTAATCAGTGATGGATTGGTGACAAAGAAATAAATAATCTTGTGTGTTTTTTCTGAAATCGTCAATTTCTGAAAAGGAAAGAAATTCGACCATGCTCATAAAGAAAATGTGTATCAAATTTCATTAATTGTATTTCCAAATCCAAATTTATAGAAATGTTTATTTTGGGAAACAGACAAACGTGCTTCAAAATCTTTTCACAAATTGGACAGCTTGAAATCATGAAATTAGAAACAAATTCAAATTGTCTGAGAATCTACCATCGAAGCAAAATGGAAAGGTTTCAAAATCGCCTTCAAATTGTACAACAAAATTTCGGGGGAAAAATTTCAATCCGAATATTCCTCAATCAAAATCAGGCAAGTCATCGAAGTAAAATTAGAGGATAGGGTTACGATTTCCCTATAAATACACACAATTTCCTCATCGACATGCACACCAACTGATTCGAGAATAACCAAAACCCTAAAAAGTTAATCAGACAACTTACAGTGTTCGAACGAGGTAGAGAACTATTCAAACAATGAGCTTGAAGGCAGAAACAAATTAACTGAAGGTACATCACCATGGAGATTCAATTTTGAAGAAGCCCAAGCCGAGTAAAAGGAGAAATCCTAACAACTTCTTGAGAGTCGCCGCCATTGTTTTTTTTTAAAAAGGGGAACGGCCAAATTAAAAAATGGTGAAGCCATTTCCAAAGTGACCGGCCAAGTCTTGCTTGAAGAATACAAAGGGGGTTTTCTTATTTAAGGACTTTTGGCTTGTTTTTCTTTTGTGTATTTTGTTTGTAATTTTTTTCTTTTAAACATCAATTCTTGTTTTCCAGTTTCAATTAAAACTAGGGTTTACAGATTGCGGTTCTGTGATCTGGGAAAATCTGGTCTAAGGATTTGTAGATTAGTCTAAGACTTCGAGTGTAGGTTTAAATCAGTAGCAGGTATTGCGAGTTTGCAGAACTCTTTAGGCGGTAGCAGGGTTTGCAAGTTTATTGAGTATTTGTAAGCAGGAGACTGTTTTAAATCCTAGTAGATATCTTAGTAATGGAGTAGTAGGCACAGTTTGCCGAAGTTGGGTAATTCTAGTGTGATCTTTACTTTACTGCATTTCTATTATTCTGTGATTGTGTTTTTAAATATCAATAAACCCAATTCACACCTCTCTAGGGTTAATCTTGATCTTGCAAATGGTATCAAAGCCTGTGTTTTTAACTCTAGAGTCATGACATCAATGAATAATGCTTTTTCTGAAGGATAATCTATTGCTAGACCACCCATGTTCAACATTAGTGATTACGCGTATTGGAAAGCTAGAATGAAAATCTATCTTGTGTCTTTTGACTATGATGTCTGGGATATAATTGAAACTGGTTATAAACCATGCACTATAGTTGTTAACGATGAAATGCTTAAACCAAAAGATAAGTGGGATGCGAATGATAAGAAACTGTACTCTATTGATTCTAAAGCAATGAATGCTTTGATCTGTGCCTTAGATAAAACTGAATAGGACAGAATTTCTCATTGTAAAACAGCTAAGGAAATCTGGCATACACTGGAGGTCACTCACAAAGGAACATCGCAAGTAAAAGTATCTCGTCTCGCTCTATTCAGTAATGAGTATGAAAACTTCACTATGCAGAAGGATGAGAGTATCAAGGACATGTATGGACGTTTCTCTGTCCTAGTGTACAATGCTAGAGCCCTTGGAAAAGTTTTTATTGAAGTTGAACTTGTGAAAAAGATTCTGCGTGTTCTGCCAATGAATTTCGAGGCAAAAGCATAGCTATTCAAGAATCAAAGGATCTGAGTAAGCTGAGCATGAAGGAGCTTGTTGGAAATCTAATGACGTATGAAATGGAACTATAATCACGAGAAGATCGCAACAACTCTGATCTAAAGAAGAAGTAAATTGCTTTGTCCAATACTATCAACAACGATGGCAAAGACTCCATTGAACAACTTGCAATGGCTGTCAGACAAATAGCAAAGTGGAGCAAATTCAAACCTCGAAGAAACAAACCAAAATCCAACAAGATGAAGGACTCTACAATTCAGATGAGGAACCACTTTGCTATAACTGCCAGAAGCCTAGACATCTGAAACCAAATTGTTCCCTTCTTCAGCGCAAAAGAAACAAGAAGAAAAAGAAAGCCTTTTCTATAACTTGGGATGACGAGGAAGGAGAAGAAGACTCAGATAGCAGCGAGGAAGAAAGTAACCTATGCTTCATGGCAAAATCAGATTCAGAAGATGATAGAGAGGAATCGACTAAGGTATACAGTTATGATGACTTGTTTTTAATGTGTAAATATCTTTCTGAAATCATTGAAACACTAGAAGCAAAAGTAGAAAGACTTAAAGCAAAAAATTTAGAACTATTGAATCTCAAATCCACCATTGAAAATCTTGAGAAAGAAAATTTGACATTGAAAGAAACTAATGAGATTAAGAGAGAGAATTTCATTAAAAGATGCACTTCACTTGTGGATGAAAATACAGAACTAAGAACCAAAGTCCAGGATCTTGAAGTCACCTTGAATAAATTTTCAATTGGACAAACATCTTTCAAAATGCTGCTAGGAAATCAATTGTTTGCTAACAACAGAAAAGGACTAGGTTTGGGCAAGATACAAAATGATGTGACTGTGAGTGACAATCCAAAAGGTAGAGGCATTTTTTCTAAGTGTTTAAAATGTAAGGAAATTGGGCATAACCTTGAAAATTGTTAGAATAGGAATAAAATCAGGAAATTCTCTAGAGTTTGGGTTCGTAAGAATTTGGCACATAATTACAATAATTTCTGGAACACAAATGAGAGGACAAAACAAATTTGGATTCCAAAAGATTCTTGTTTTCATCATTCTTCTGTCACCGATATTCTTGGACCTAGGAACTTCTCTGGTTCATCCTCTTCTCTTCTTATGTAGGTATGTTGGCGGGCTAAGGAGCAACAAAAATGGTATGTGGATTCAGGTTGCCCCAGACATATGACAGGAGATAAAAGACTGTTCCTTAGCCTAGAAAGATATAAAGGTGGGAGTGTGACATTAGGTGACAACAGTAAATGTAAGATTATTGGTAAGGGAAAAGTAGTTAACAACATTTTTGCCTTAGCTGATGTCTTATATGTTGATAATTTGTATCACAATCTTATTTCCATAGGCCAACTATGTGATAAAGGAATGAATGTAGTTTTTGACAGTGAGATTTGCAAGATCATCGATACATCCACTGTAAAAGTTGTTTTCACTGGCAAAAGAAAAGGAAATATCTACATGCTTTCTTTTAATGATGTAACCGTTTCTATATGTTTGGTTGCCACTGAAGAAGAGGCAGTTTTATGGCATAGAAGACTAGCACATGCTAGTATGCATCTCCTTGAAAAACTAGAAACAAATGAGCTTGTCAGAGGTTTACCTCATCAGAAATTAAAAAATAACAAAGTGTGTAAGGCTTGCTCCATGGATAAACTTAGTCGTTCGTCATTTCATCCAAAAAATGTTGTTAGTACTTCACGTGTTCTTGAATTGGTCCATATGGATTTGTTTGGTCCAACTGATACTGCTAGTTTAAATGGCAAACGTTATTGTTATATAATGGTTGATGATTACTCTAGATTTACATGGGTTTATTTTCTAGCCAAAAAGTCTGAAACATTTGATTATTTTTCAAAGTTTTCAAAACTTGTTCAAAATGAAAAAGGTGTTTCAAATAAAACCTTGAGAAGTGATCATGGAGGTGAATTTGAAAATTTAGATTTTGAAAAAATCTGTGAAGAAAATGGTTTTAAACATGAATTTTCCGCTCCTCGAACACCTCAACAAAATGGGGTGGTCGAAAGGAAAAATCGTACATTGCAAGAGATGGCTAGATCTATGTTATGTGAATATAAATTACCTCAAACCTTCTAGGCTGAGGTAGTTAATAATTCATGCTATGTAATGAATAGAGTCATGATTAGACAAATACTTAATAAAACGTCATATGAACTGTGGTCTGACAAAAAGCCTAACATCTCATATTTTAGAGTTTTTGGATTTCCTTGTTATATTCTGAACACAGGAGATCAGCTTGGAAAGTTTGAGCCAAAAACAATCGATGGGATCTTCATGGGTTATTCTTCAAGGAGCAAAGCCTATAGAATCTTCAATAAGCAATCAAGAACAATTGTGGAAACCATTAATGTGAAGTTCAATGAATCAGACTCGGAGATAGCTTCAGAAAGTGATAAAGATGAAGGTGGTGTGCAAGAAGATGAAAAAGAAAGCAATGGAGTTGAGATAAACAACAAAGAAGTCGCAGAAGCAACAGTTGAAGCTGAGAGGTTGAAATTCAAACCCAACCATCCTCCAGATTTGGTTATTGGAAGTCCAACAGTTGGGGTTCGCACTCGTTCCTCTCTCAATAAAAATGTTTGTGCTTTTTGTATTCACAGTGCTTTCATTTCCGAAATTGAACCAAGTTCGTATGATATTGCTCTTAATGATGAATCTTGGATTTTATCTATGCAAGAGGAACTTAACCAGTCTGAGAGAAATAAAGTCTAGAATTTGGTGCCTACGCCAAAAAACTATCCAGTTGTTGGAACAAAATGGGTGTTTAAAAATAAACTTGACGAATCTGGAAATGTAATTAGAAACAAAGCTAGGTTGGTTGCTAAGGGATACAATCAAATTGAAGGCATTGATTTTGATGAAACATTTGCTCCTGTTGCTAGGTTAGAAGCAATTAGAATTTTGCTAAGTTTTGCATGTTTTAAAGGTTTTAAACTTAAGCAAATGGATGTTAAGAGTGCCTTTTTGAATGGTGAGATAAAAGAAGAAGTTTTTGTTGAACAACCCCCTGGTTTTGAGAGTCATGAATTTCCAAATCATGTGTACAAACAAGAAAAAGCATTATATGGTCTTAAGCAGGCTCCTCGAGCTTGGTATGACTGTCTTTGTTCGTATCTTTTGGAAAATGGTTTTAAAAAGGGATGTGCTGACACTACTCTATTTCCATTACAAGATCGTAACGATTTCTTGATTGTTCAAATTTATGTTGATGATATCATTTATGGTGCTACTAATGATATTTTGTGTGAGAAATTTGAAAAAAGTCGTGCTAGACAAATTTGAGATGAGCTTGGTTGGAGAGCTAAAATACTTTCTTGGATTTCAAATCAAACAGAGCAACAAAGGAATCTTCATTTCTCAGACGAAGTATGTAATGGAGCTGTTGAAGAAATTTGGAGTTGAAGATGCAAAACCAATGAAAACACCAATGATCCCAATAACTAAGCTTGACAATGATGAAAAAGGTGTTGCTATTGATCAGAAAAAATATCGCAGTATAATCGGTTCACTTCTCTATCTCTCTACTTCTAGACCCGATATTATGTTTTCTGTCTGCTTATGTGCTCGTTTTCAATCTAATTAATCCAAAAGAATCTCATTTAAAAGCCACAAAACGAATTCTGAGGTATTTATTGCACACACCAAAACTTGGCTTGTAGTATCCATCTTGTGACAATTTTGATTTAGTTGGTTTTACTGATGCTGATTATGGTGGCTCACTCACTGATAGGAAGAGCACTAGTGGAACTTGTTTCATGCTAGGACATTCTCTTGTTTCTTGGTCAAGTCGTAAACAAAATTATGTTGCATTATCCACCACTAGAGCTGAATATATTGCATTAGGAAGTTGTTGTGCACAGATTTTATGGATGATGCAAACTCTATCTGATTTTGGCCTATTCTATAAACAAGTTCCTTTGAAATGTGACAGTAAGAGTGCAATAGATCTATCAAATAATCTTGTACATCACTCACGCACAAAACACATTGATGTGAGACACTATTTCATTAGAGATCATATTGCTAGTGAGGACATTTGTATTGAATTTATTCCAACTGAATCCCAACTTGTGGATATTTTTACTAAACCCCTTCCTGAAGACAGATTTTGCAGATTACGATCGGATTTGGGAATTATAGAAATTAATTAATCTCTTTGCATTTTTGGGTAAAATTTTTCTTAAATATATTCAATTATTGATTTCATTTTCTGGCAAACTAATCCAATCTTCAAATCATCAAGAAAAGAACAGTTTATTTTGGACATTTATAATAAAATTGTGACTATATTAGATTTCAGAATATGAGATGGATGAAAGCTTCACTATAAACCTGATTTTATTAAATATATTTTATAATATGAGTAATTTAGGAATTTATTTCACATACCATCTCTGTTTCTATCACTCTTCTATCATCCATCATTGTTTTATATATTAAGGGGATTATATATATATATAATAAGTATTTCTCTGACCTCATTTAAAAATCCAAGCTCTGGTCATGCATGGTCATGATTTGACTTATTTAATTTCATGCTGAAACTAATCCCATTTAAAAATCCAAGCTCTGGTTATACGTGGTTAGTGTGCTCTTGAGATATATATATATATATATATATATAAAATCCTCCCTGGTATATGTTATCTAACTTTCCGTTCCATCTTCTAAATTGTGAAATGTATTCCTACCTTACGAATTATTATATTTTTTTGTTTGTTTGATTGGGGTTTGTGGTTTCTGATTTGGTCAAATGAGTTGATCTCTTACTATGGTCCATATCCTTTGCAAATGTCCAACCCTGTTCATCTTTTGATGATTACAAAGGGGGAGAAGGAGTTAAGATTTTGATACATATACAGACATCTATAGATTTTATTTTGCCATTAATGCTAGGTGTTTAATTGTTCTCAGCTATACAAAATATAAATACAAATGTTTTTTATATCTCTCTCATACACATCTCCTCTCAGTCTTGATTACATATCTCTACACACTCTTACTGTCCCAGCACTATGCTCTGCTCCTATTGCATCATCCTAAAACCTGTCACAGAAAAGAAATACACATAGTAGACTGGAACTAAAAATAGATACCGAACAAATAAAATATTAATTTATAATTTTTTATTTGCCTCAGATTTTCTGCGTGTTTTCTCATCATCTTTCTGACTTGATCAGCCTCGACATAACCATACTGGTTTGCTGATCAGAACCAACATCAAACTCAGCTGATTTTGACCAGTCTCAATGCAGTATAGTCAGTTTGCTAATGTATATTACAGCGTCATATGTACAAAACAGGTCAAAGAAAAATCAAAAGAATGGAAATGCAAAATTTCAGACAAGCAAAAGCAATGTTAACATGCAAGATCAGGTCGGTTTTAATACACAAGGTCAAGCATAGTGATACAAGTTAAAAGCAATAGCAAAATACAGTGTCAACTAGTGCAAACATATGCTTCATGTCAATAGTACATATATGCATTCAGGTCAAGGCAGAAATCTCATAGCAG
Organism: Allium sativum; assembly: GCA_030737875.1. NCBI lineage: Eukaryota > Viridiplantae > Streptophyta > Magnoliopsida > Asparagales > Amaryllidaceae > Allium > Allium sativum. Next base: position 556,639,030 of record CM060919.1, on the reverse strand, counting down.
TTCATTTCAGCAAGCCAAGTTCCACAAACAGTGCAAAGACAAAGACATGGTGCACAGAAGTGTACACAGACTTGGTGGACAAGCAATAATGAAAAATCAAATGTATGCAACATAGGAAGGAGTAAACAAGTGACTCAACAACTATGATGCAGCTATAAAGATGTGCAGCAATATTAGTCGAGCAAGGCCGAGGTAATTTAATTCAGACTCAACACAAATGCATGGTGATTTCAAATACATGGTGTAATTCATAGGGCAGTTTGAATATGCACAAGCTCAATCTCAAACATGATCAAGACCAAAATGGAAACAAAACCATAGTTCTAGTATACATCAACATGATTCATCTGCACAATGCTCAAGTGAACATATGCAGCTGTATTCACATGTACAGTATGATTAAAAATGAAGCATGCAGCAACAGGCCATGATCAAAGCTATGCACATGAACAGGTGATACAAGGAACAAGGCAGAATGCACAACCAAGTTCAAACAAGCAGCAGGAAGTTAACACAAGTATGAAAAATACATAGAGTCTACACTGCATATCTACATGACCAAATCAGAAATGGTTCAGCAGCATATGTGGTTCGAGAATGGTGGAGTTGTCATGTATATGGCATTAGTGCACAAATGTGAGAACTAGTGCAGAGTGTAATATGTGATTCACAACAGTGAAGTGCTAATATAAAAGATCAACAATTGTGTATTTTGGCAAGTGCAAAATAGTTTTTTTTTCGGAAAGGGTTTAATGTTTTCAAAAATCATTTTTTTCATCTTTCCAAAATTTGTCAACCATATATGAGAAAATATAGAATGGATTTAATCAGTGATGGATTGGTGACAAAGCAATAAACAATCTTGTGTATTTTTTCTGAAATCGTCAATTTCTGAAAAGGAAAGAAATTCGACCATGCTCATAAAGAAAACGTGTAACAAATTTCATTGATTGTATTTCCAAATCCAAATTTACAGAAATGTTTATTTTGGGAAACAAACAAACGTGCTTCAAAATCTTTTCACAAATTGGACAGCTTGAAATCATGAAACTGGAAACAAATTCAAATTGTCTGAGAATCTACCATCGAAGCAAAATGGAAAGGTTTCTAAATCGGCTTCAAATTGGACAACAAAATTCGGGGGCAAAAATTCAATCCGAATATTCCTCAATCAAAATCGGGCAAGTCATCAAAATGAAATCAGAGGATAGGGTTACGATTTCCCTATAAATACACACAATTTCCTCATCAACATGCACACCAACTGATTCGAGAATAACCAAAACCCTAAAAAGTTAATCAGACAACTTACAGTGTTCGAAAGAGGCAGAGAACTGTTCAAACAATGAGGTTGAAGGCAGAAACAAATTAACTGAAGGTACATCACCATGGAGATTCAATTTTGAAGAAGCCCAAGCCGAGTAAAAGGAGAAACCCTAACAACTTCCTGAGAGCCTCCGATACTATTTTTTTAAAAAAGGGGAACGACCAAATTGAAAAATGGTGAAGCCATTTCCAAACTGACCGGCCAAGTCTTGCTTGAAGATTACAAAGGGGGGTTTTCTTATTTAAGGACTTTTGGCTTGTTTTTCTTTTGTGTATCTTGTTTGTAATTTTTTTCTTTTAAACATCAATTCTTGTTTTCTAGTTTCAATTAAAACTAAGGTTTACAGATTGTGGTTCTGTGATCTGGGAAAATCTGGTCTAGGGATTTGTAGATCAGTCTAAGACTCCGAGCGTAGGTTTAAATCAGTAGCAGGTATTGCGAGTTTGCAAAACTCTTTAGGCGGTAGCAGGGTTTGCAAGTTTATTGAGTATTTGTAAGCGGGAGACTGTTTTAAATCCTAGTAGATATCTTAGTAATGCAGCAATAGGCACAGTTTGCTGAAGCTAGGTAATTCCTGTGTGATCTTTACTTTACTGCATTTTTTTTATTCTGTGATTGTGTTTTTAAATATCTATAAACCCTATTCACCCCACTCTAGGGTTAATCTTGATCCTACATAGTGTATGTCAAATATCATCTCAGCACCCGTGTGAGGTTTCAATCGACAAACACAGATTTTATTTGTGCAGTTGGGCGATGTGTAAAATTTATCGTCCCAATCCATATCAGTCAAATGGGTGTACATAAAAAAATCGTATGATTTGTAAATGAATATTTATTTTATTCATATATACGTTAAAAATTATATTTTTAACAATAAAATATTTTATTCAACACATGAATATTTTATACGATACATTTATACAATAAAAATGATATTTTTATTGTTCTAACATATTCTAGAAAATTTTGGCAGCATAACGACGCGATACTAGAACCGGAATAAGGTATATCCTTATCCCTCGCCTAATACTGACTCGCGCCATACACATACCAATTCCATTCAATTCAATTAACATCCCAAACTAAATTCAACCAATTAAATCAATCCAAATAAACAACCAAACTTCCATGGTTTCAATCAATGTTGTCAGGTGCTACTAAGCACCATCTGCATCCTAGTATATATTTAACTGTAGACAAAATTAGAGTGAGAAGTTCTCACCTTGGGTTTCCACTCCGCTATTCTTTATTGGACAGTTTGGATTTGTTTCTTGTCAGTTCCATCGCAATCTGTTTCACGCGGTATATGTTAAAAGTTACATTAGTAAATGATGATCTTTATAAATAAAAGTCACATTTTTATTACACTATATATGTATATATATATATATATTAAAAATCATATTTTTACAATATCCTTACCTGTATAAAGATCACATTTTTATAATGTCGCTACATGTATAAAAATCACATTTTTATAATATCACAACATGTATAAAAATCACATTCTTATATTATCAATACATGTATAAAAATCACAATTGTATAATATCACTACATGTATAAAAGTCACATTTTTATATTATCAATACATGTATAAAAATCGCATTTTTATATTATCAATACATGTATAAAAATCGCATTTTTATATTATCAATACATGTATAAAAATCACATTTTTATTTTGCTATTGTCATAATAAAAATCATAATTTTATTTTGCTAACATCATAATAAATATCATATTTTTATTTTGCTAACTTCATAATAAAAATATTATTTTTATTTCACTAAAAATCATATTTGTAATTCTCTCTATATATAAAAATCAAATTTTTACATCGCTATCATATATATAAAAATCGTATTTTTATCATTAACGCTACATGTACATAAAAATCATATTTTTATATTGCTAGATATACATAAAAAATCATATTTTTATATTGCTGCATATATGATAAAAGTCATACTTTTATATCGTTATATTTATTATTAAAATCATATTTTTATTTCGATGTTTACATTATAAAAATCATATTTTTATTACAAAACTATAAATATATATATATGTATAAATTCTATTTTTATCATGATAATGTTATATATATTTTAAAATCAAAAATAATTTTTAAACCAATGATTTTTAAAACTATGATTTTTAAAACAATGATTTTTGATATAAATAAAAAAAGAAGTTATTTAAATTAAAAATCACCTTACGGGAAGTAATGGTGTTAGTGGCTAGGGGAGGCGTTGGAGATGGACTGACGGTGGCGGCTTGGGGGACCGCGGTGGCGGCGGTCACTGATTTGGGTCTATTTGGGGAGTGGGTCTTTAATCGGAGAAGGGGGGAGGCTCGAGGGGGCGATGGCAAGATGAGGGAGCTCCGGCGATTGGCGGCGCGGCGAGGGTAGGGGTTGTGGCACCTAGAACGGCGGCGCGGTGGAGGAGTTGCGCAGTTTTTTCTTTCTTTTATTTCATTGGATCTGAAATGAACGGGGGAGGAGGGAAAGAGAGGATTAAAAAGGGGTTGAATTTATTTTTAATTTATTTTTTCAATCCCAAAAAGTAACTTTTTAATTTAAACTCCAAATCGAACCCACCGATTATCACCCCTAGCTAATTACCCTCATTCTGAACAGAATGGGATATGTCCTATAAGCCGATTTGACTGTTTCGATCAATTTCTGTTAAAATTAAAATATGAATCAACATATTGAATTTTTAACGCACATTTTGATTTACCGGGGCCACATACTGACTCCAAAGATCCCCGAAAAATAAATCTAGCTATGTTTTGACGATACAGTCCTAACAAAACTAATTTCGTCGAATTTGGAGATCGTTTGAAAAATGGTCATTTTCTGGTTGATCCAATTTGATTGAAACTGACAAAACACGTTTTCTTTTGCCACGCTCACATATTAATTCCAAAAATTATAAAAATTTGAATCTAGTAATATTTTGACATTCCAGATCCAACAAAAGTGGTTTTGTCGATAACGGAGCTCGTTTGCAAAATAGCTATTTTTAATGGCTTTATATATATATATATTAAAAATATATAAATTCCACAGTGACTCTTCTAAATTTTAAACTGGACATATCTTTCAATTTGTAAAGTGAAATCTCAGTTTGTTAACTTCGTTATAAAGATATAATTAAACCGATTCAAATATTTCTGGTTTCGTCCAATTCTGACTTATATTGAATTATGTATATTCATTTGAAATTAGAAATCAAATTTTCAAACTACCGCACCATTTCAGGATCGTTTTATAATTAAAATAAATTTATACATTCTAACTTCATCGAAAATAATTTTTTTAGTCGTTATTATTTAAAATAATTCATTTTAAATATTCAGAATCCATTAAAATAGCTAAAATAAATTTTTTAAATTATTTCTCATTTTCCTGGTTGTTACAATAAATTTATTACTTGTCCATTTCCCTAGTTGGAGTTATAATCTCTATTCCTTAACACCAATTTAATTGTAACCATCAAGGCATATTTACCCTATTTAATGTGTTTCCCCAAACAAATATGGTTACATGACCTATTACTTATTTGTGATCCTTTATTACCGCAACAAATCACATGTTTATTGCTACAACGGTCTTAAACGTTTAATTTCCATTTATTAAGGAAGTTATTACCATTTATTTACTCTCATATAATTGAAATATTTCAAGCACATAATAACAAACAATCATCTATTTAATATTTTAGCGTTATTTACGTAGATTTGGATGGATAAGATTTAACATATATATTTATATTTAATTGCGAAGTTAACGTCATTACTAATTTATATTTTCTCATTACTTATTATTTATATCTTGCTCTAAACTAGCGACAAAAAAAAAACCTTTTTGTGTTTGCTCTTGTTTTAAGACTCAAAATCTTATAAAAGGTTAGGTATTGTGATTATTGTGAATTTTGCCTTAACTACTATAAAGAGGGAAACTGGCATTATTCGAAATCACAAGGAAATAAGTTAATATTCTATTTAGAATAGTTGTTGCAAACTATGTACAAAAATACATGAATTTGCACATCTTTTCTTATTTGATTTATTTATTTTCCTTGTAGATTTCAAATAACGCCTTTTATGCAAAAAGTTTTTTTTTTTACAATAACCAAGTAAAACCACAAACAATACCAAACACAATAGGATAATTAATTATTTTATCCAATACTACATAATTACAATTCAACACCCAATTCTATGAATCTGGATTAAAACTAAAAATCTTCCAATAGCTTTTGGGACAGATTCCAAGATCCAAGGTGTTTACAATAACTGCAATAGATCCAAAACATAATTGTAGGCTATACAAGGATATTTATTTAAAAAGGCCTATAAATCTATGTCAAACTTTCAACATAATATTTCATATTTGATAAGAATAAAAAATCTGATAAACTTTTAGGAATATAATTCTGATTCAACACAAACGAATTATATAGGTTTATTATAAACAATGTATATGATTTCCCACTCACTTGAAAGCTATCCAAATCCAAATATTACAAAGCTTTTAGGCCTAAAATTCTGAAATCCTGCAGATCTATTGTATTTCCAAAGGGGATTCACAAACAAAGATTTATATTTGTAAATCTGAAAGAAAAATAGGAAAAGAAGAAGGAAATCCAATAATTTAGATTACCTAAGCGAAGTACCGTTTCTTTCCCCATAAATCTGATCTAATCTCTCTAATCTGACTTGCATATGTTTATAATTTGTGTTTTAGAAAAGATTGGAGGATTGGAAATGATAGAGCTTCGCTGCTGCCTTCATAAATTATGAATATGAGAATGGGGGTCTAGCCCTTTATTTACAGACATAGAAATGACCTTAGACCATTAGATTTAATTTAATAAAGATCCGCCCGTTAATATAATAAAATATAAACCAAAACCCTAGCCCTCGCTGCTGCCATCAACCAAGCGGTCGATCAAGCAGTCGACCTGGCGGTGGGCGGGGGAGAAAGTAAATTTATTTCTATATATGACTTATTCTCTTTAATTTATTTTCGTCTATTTTCTTATTTCTTCCGTAACATTTTCGTACGGACTCCATTCGTGAAGTTCCAAACGTGAACGATGACTAGAATTCCATCACGAATGCAACTTTACAAGTTTTATGGTCAAATTCCAACATTAGTAAAAATTTCATTTTTGGAACCTAATTAAATTATTAAATTTATTATCGCCAAAATACCAGGATGTTACAGGTGCTTCTACATCACATATTTTTATTCATAAGCATAGGTGATGTATGGCGGGTCATCACATTTGGTATCAGAGCTTAGGTTGAGTAGTACTGAATTTGATAATTAATATATATGAGAGAGTATGTATTCGTATATTATACATTTTCAGTATATATAGTATATGTTATTTTGCACATGAGCGCCATTGGAATAGTTTCCTTTGTTAGTGACTGATCGTCTTATTTGAGACGATGTAGTGAACGAGAAAACTTCTAATTAATCCGTCTCTAGAGTTGAGAGTCGAGAAGAATAAAGAACTATTTTCCTTGTTTTACAGTTTTGTTTTCAGTGTTAGAGAATGAGGAATGGATCGTTAAGGCAAAACTAACACTAGAGGGGGTGAATAGTGTTTTCAAGGAATTTAAGAAAATCTAAAACTTATATGATCTACTATACGAATCACACACCACAGAGATCATCACAGACACAGAATCAAATAAAAACACAGAAACAAACAGAAATAAAATGCAGAAATGCAACACTCGATTGCGCAGAGTTTTATTACTTTATTAATATTCAAGTACAACACCCTTGATTTCATGCCCACAAGGTTACCACCGACTCAAAACACCCTAGATCAAGTATATTCCCACTTGATTTTCCGGCTACAAGGTTAACACCGTTTCCTTCCTTGATTTCACGGCTACAAGAAACACACCGTTTCCAAAACTATCCCAAATGATTACAACCCTATAACTCTTCAGTAGCACTTCGATTCAGAGAGTAATGAGTAGAGAGTGAGAAGAGAAGAAGTTTTATATAATTAGACTTTAAATCGGCATAGTATAAGTGTAGAAATCATAAAAATATGATATAATAATGGTGTAATGAAAGGAGATAAAGATGGAGAAGAAGAACAACTAAAAAATTCGAAATCGACCCTTATTTATAAGATTTGAATGGTTGCAACACTTCTGGAACGTCACAAATAGTGAAAAGACACTTAATTTGAATTTTATATTTCTGACCGTTGTATGTCGACATACCCATGTATGTATGTCGACATATCCATCATATTTTTATTTTTAAAGCATTTTTAAAGTATTTTAATATATATATATATTCTGGAAATTCCTGAAACAAAATAAATTGTTAAAACATTATTTTTAGGTATAAAAACATAAGAAAATATTATTTAAACATATGATTAAAAACTTTAAATATATGTGATATAAAAGTATATATAATATAATTGTAAACATACATATATAAGAATTTATAAAGAGATATTTTTTGGCAAGGCTTTATAAAGATATATTTATAAACTATATATATAAACAAAAAAGTTCCATGAAAACTTAGAGTTTAAATAAGAATATTATAATCAAATAAAAACTTAGTAATATACATATATATATATATAAATGATTTAATAAAACTAAAAATAAGAATACTTATAAGTTAGGAAATAAGTTTGAAATTCTTGGAAGTTTAAATTATTTTGAGAGAAGTTTGAAATCAATTTGAAAATAGTTTTGAAATCAATTTTGAAAAGAGATAATTTGAAAAACAGAGTGTAACAACCCAGAAAATCGGAACCAATTTAAAATTTTTATTTTAACAATTTTAATGGATTTTTAATATTTAAAATAATTTATTTTAAATAATAACGAATATTGATTTTTTAAATCGAAATTAGAACGAATAAATTTATTTTAATTATATAACGAACCTGAAATGGAGCGACAGTTAGACAATTCGATTTCAAATTTCAAATGAATGTACAGGGTTCAAAATAAATCGGATTTCGGTGAAACAAGAAATATCTAAATCTGTTAAAAAATATCTTTCCAATGAATGTGAAAAATCCACATTTCATGGCGGGAATAAAAAGTTATGGCCAGTTAAATATTCAGAATAGTCCCTATGGAATATATATATATATATATATATTAATATAATAAATAGCCATTTTGCAAACTACTTCCGTTTTCGATGAAACCACTTTGGTTGGATCCGAAATTTCAAATTATTGCTAGATTCCAATTTTTATAATTCTTGGAATTAATATGTGAGCGTGGCAAAAAAACGCATTTTGTCAATTTCAGTCAATTTGGATCGACCAGAAAATGGCCATTTTTCAAACGGTCTTCAAATTCGACGAAATTAATTTTGTTAGGACCGTATCATCAAAACGTAGCTAGAAATAATCTTTCTGGAATTTTTGGAGTCAGTATGTGGCCTCGGTAAATTTAAATGTACGTTTAAATTGAATATATAATGATTCATATATTAATTCTGACAAAAACTGATTAAAACAATCGAACGGGCCTACGTAACATATTCTATTGTGTCCGGAATGGGGGTAATTAGCTAGAAGCGATAGTTGTTGAGTTTGATTTGAAGTTCATATTAGTAAACATGTATTTTTGAAAATAAAGGAATTAAATATAATAAAATATTTATTATATAAATAATCCTATATTTTTTTTCGAAACCCTAATCAGTAAACACACAGCCGCCTTCTACAATATCAATGGCCGAAATGCACCAGATTTTCTCCCTCAATAATTCTAAATGAACACAATAAATTCTACAATTCCTAAATGTAAATTGAAGATCTATGAGAGTTCTATTATGACGGCCCGCCCCATACCAGCCTGCATTTCCTCCGAGAGTGCGCTGTACACATGCCCGACTAGCACGAGACGATTGTCAGAAGAAAGGAAAGAAGGAAATGAACATACAAAGAACCTGTAGAATGTCTCACAGCGCATGGAATAAAATATAATAATAATAACATACTTGACATAAAATAGGTGAGACAGTGCATAAGCTGATAACTAAAATCAACATCAACATCAAAGCAGCGGAATTCCAATACAGCTTATTACAACTTTTCAAAATCTACTGTCTCTAAACAAAAGAAAGCCAAAGTAGAAGATACACCACCAATGCCCAAGCAGTGATCTTCAACGATACAGGGAGAATACTATATATATATTACGTGGAAGCCTCCTCCTCGTCTTCGGATCATCTACCCGTGCATCACCAGCTAACCTGTATCTAGTCTGCTCGTGTGAGCACCCAGAGTAATAAGAGGAGACATAAAACTCTGGGTCAGACATAAAGCCTGGTATGAGCGATACGCATATAAACAGAATAATAACAGGTATACTAAACCATACCTGAACCTGGACCTGCAACCAAATAGTTAGTACCACATACCGTACATTACTCCAAGGTGCCATAATAAATAGTGTAAAGAATACGGGGGTGGGGTGTGCATGTCATAATGATAGCAAACAACTCATCCATAGCAACCATCCTCACATCTCTCACTCAGTGCGTAAAGCATACGATATCTACCACTTTGGAACACTAGACAAATTGAGGTAACGACGGATCCCGTCTTGTAGGAACCCTGCTGTGACCAAGCTAAACATATGGAGTCATGACCAAACATTTCAATGACCCATTTCATTGATCGTAGCCCTTGGTTCTACCAATGCCATAATGGCCCTGAATCCGCCTCCGTACCTCCTACCATAGTGGTCCAAAGCTACGGACATCGTAAACCCCTTAGCACGCGTCCCGCAGCAAAGCCCAACCATGAAGCGAACTCGTTGATTCCCATCTGAATCTTGAGCTCTAACTTCTCATTTGGACTTCCTTTGCATCTCGGGTTTGGTCGAATTGGAGTGGGTCTTCAGAAGAGTCATCGCGTAGTAGTAATAGCCCACGTACGGTTCGGTTCGGTGCTCCTCGTCTAGCTCGGTTCGGTTCGGTGTAACCTTCCTGATCGGCTCGGTTCGGTGGTCATCTCTTCATTCAGTTCGGGTCGGATACTCCACCTCGGGTCGTGTCAGTGTCCTCCTCTGGGTCGGGTCGGTGTCCTCCTCCGGGTCGGGTCGGGTTACTTTCTTCCTTCCAGTTCTTCTTCGATCAGCTCCCTCTTTTCCATCCACTCCGATCCGATCCGATCCGATCCCTTCACCTTCTCCCGCTGTAGCCTTCCATTCTTAGGTCGATCCGATCTGGTCTCCACTATTCTTCCGATCCGATCCCCTTGTCCACTCCAACTCTAAGCAAACGGCCTTCCTTCTCGCCAAGCCTCCTATGTGCCAAACTCCGGTTCGGGTTGGGTTTCTTGCCCAGTTCACATATCCGATCCGAGCCCTCATCCGATCCGTTCCGGTTCGGAACCTGCACACTTCTGCAACTTTTCAGCGAGCTTCCTACGCCATTCGACGACGTTTTCGACCAATTTAACTATTCCAATCAATCATAAAACATACCATAGAGTCATAGCAACATGTAAGAGCAACCACAAACACCAAAATCATGAATTTACATGTCAAAATGGATCAAAGATGCCCAAAATCCTATTTTTCCCTTAAGCATGATTAAATAAGACTAATCATAGAATTAATAAAACTTAACTAAATCGAACCAAATTTCTAACACAGGCATAAAATATTATTTAAGAATTTCTAAACATTTTTCCAGAATTTATTAGTGTATAAATTCGCTAATCTTCACTAATCACCCTTAATTAACTGTAATTAGTGTCAAAACGATGCTATCACTCACCTTGGCCACAAAATAAAACACCAAATCTGAAATACTCTCTGTTTGGGTTGAATTCCTATGTATAGCAGCAGCTCCAACCTTGCTTTGTTGCTATTTGGCCTTGTTTTGATGTAGTCTAGGCTTAATCTTCATTAAAATGTGTTTAGGAGTGGTTTTAGAGGATAGAAGCCATTACTAGGGTCTCAAGAAGGTTTGTGGCGGCTCAAAACTGAAATGGAAATGATTTCCTAACCCTAATCAGTCCTCCTATACCTCTAAACCCGAAATTCCCCTCTGGGCCTAGCTGCTAATCACCCGGTTAAGCCCAATTAAGCTGTTTTTCACCATCTGAAACTTGTTTCAGCCATATCTCCCCAACGGTGAGTCCGTTTGGCTATTATGACCACTCTACGGAAAGAGAAACCATCATCCGGAGCCAATGGAAGTAGTTTCAGGTCAAAATTCCTTTCCGGTCAAAAGTTATGGCCAAAACAGTGCCAACTAGGGGTAAAATGGTCATTTAAAAATTCGAAAAAATCATGAACATGGGAAATGACCCCATTAGTCGTCTCCCAAAGTTACATGACCATACGACTTCATATGTGAATGAAATAAATATTCTACGATCCTATGATGCGTAGAATGCGGGTCGTTACACTCCCCCCTTAAGAAATTTCGTCCCCGAAATTCCTTAACCCAAACATACAAAGGATCCCGCATGCCTAACAACTACATACAACAATCAAACATGCAAAACAAGCAATCAAGCCTATCCTAGCATGCGGAAAACTAAATCGAAGTCAAAATCTTACCAGGCAAAGAGTTCTGGATAAGTCTTCCTAATGTTCTCCTCCGTCTCCCAAGTACAATCATTCTCGTCCTCGCCCCACTGAACGTTGACTAGCTTCACCGCCTTCCTTCGAAGTTGTTTCATGTCATGCTCGACAATACGGGCCGGCTTGCGGTTCCCAACCGCCTCGGGCTCTACTTCGAAGTCCTCTAACTGATCAGGTGCAATAGTCATATCTGAGTCGTGGACGAACTTCCTTAGTCGGGAAACATGAAATACATTGTGAACTCCCGCCATTTTCTCTGGTAAGTCAATTCTATATGCCAAGTTCCCGACTAGTTCGAGAACAGGGAATGGGCCAACAAATCTTGGTGCCAACTTGCCTCTCCTGCCAAATCGTATTACGCTCTTCAACGGAGAAATCTTGACAAACACCAAGTCGCGAACGGAGAATTTTAAGTCTCTTCTCCTCTTATCAGCATAACTCTTCTGCCTATCTTGGGCAGCCTTCATTCGTTGTTGAATGGTCTTGATTTTATCTGAAGTTTCCCTCACCATATCTGGTCCAAGCATAAATTTCTTGCCAGTCTCTATCCAACATGATGGTGAGTTGCACGGTCTTCCGTACAAAGCTTCAAACGGAGCCATACCGATACTGGATTGGTAGCTATTATTATATGCAAACTCTACTAGATGCAAATGGTCATCCCATGATCCACCAAAATCCAATATACATGCTCTCAAGAGATCTTCCAAAATACGATTCACCCTCTCCGTCTGACCGTCGGTCTGAGGATGATATGCGGTACTGAGATGTAACTCTGACCCTAGAGCCTCTTGTAAGCTCTTCCAAAACCCACTAGTGAACAACGGGTCTCGGTCACTCACAATGCTTTTAGGTACTCCATGGAATCTCACTACCCAATTCATATACAATTCTGCTAACTTAGCTGCCGTTCTGGTCGATCTGACTGGTATAAACCTTGCACTCTTCGTCAATCGGTCTACAATCACCCAAATGCTATCATGTCCCGATCTAGTCCTTGGTAAACCATCGATGAAATCCATCGAGACTTGCTCCCATTTCCATTCGGGAATTTCTAATGGTTGTAATAACCCACTAGGCTTCCTTTGCTTGGCTTTAACTAGCTGGCAATTCATGCACTTGGATATAAACTTCCCAACGTCTCTTTTCATCCCTTCCCAGTAGTAAGTCTGCTTCATATCTCGATACATCTTATTACCACCGGGGTGTATAGTCAGCTTTGAGTGATGACATTCTCTAAGCGCTTCATCTCTCAATCCATTGACGTTGGGTACAACAAGCTTTCCATTCTTTCTAAGCCATCCATCTCGATCAAGCTCATACTTGTTAATCTCCTCATCGATATCCATCTTTATCTTGGAGATGATTTCCAATAGGTTAGGATCGTCCCTCTGACTAGAGCCGATCCGCTCAATCAAAGTGGGTCTGATCGTCAAACTTGCTAACATTTCTGGATTCAGTTCGCACTTTGGTCCGAAATCAAACCCCGCGATATACTCCAGTTGCTTCCATTCTAAAAACATAGCCCCTAAACTGGCATGTCTTCTACTCAATGCATCAGCCACCGCATTGCCCTTGCCCGATTTATATGCAATGTCAAAATCATAGGAAGCTAAGAACTCTAACCATCTCTGCTGACGGAGATTCAGATCTTTCTGAGAGAAGAGATACTTTAACGACTTATGATCTGTAAACAGCTCAAATCTTTCTCCCAAGAGATAGTGTCTCCACATCTTCAACGCGAACACGATTGCTGCCAATTCTAAATCATGGGTAGGGTATCTTTTCTCGTGCGGTTTCAATTGCCGACTTGCATAAGCAACAACCCTACCTCCTTGCATCAATACAGCACCCAGTCCGGTACCACAAGCATCCGTGTATACTGTCACCTCTTCGTTCCCCTTAGGAATGACTAACACTGGTGCGCTTGTCAACTTGTCTTTTAGACTCTTGAATGCATTCTCGCACCTTCCATCCCAGACAAAAGCTTGATTCTTCTTAGTCAACTGGGTCAATGGTGCTGCTATCTTGGAGAAACCTTGGATAAACTTACGATAATATCCAGCTAATCCCAAGAAACTTCTTACGTCTGTTGCATTCTTGGGCGTAGGCCAATCCTGTACCGTAGCCACCTTTGCCGGGTCCACGGCAATCCCATTCTCTGATACAACATGGCCCAAGAACCTCACTTCCCTCTTCCAGAAGTGACACTTAGAAAACTTTGCTTTCAATTGGTGTTTTCTCAACACCTCCATCACTATTCTTAAATGTCCCTTGTGTTCTTCCTCTGTCCTCGAGTAGACCAAAATATCTTCAACGAATACAAGGACAAACTTATTCAACTGATCTCTGAATACCCTATTCATAAGATCCACAAAATATGTTGGGGCATTGGTCAGCCCGAATGGCATGACCAACCACTCATAAAACCCAGACGGCGTCCGAAATGCCGTTTTAGCTATACTCTCAGCTTCCACTCTAAGCTGATGAAAACCTGTTGCGAGATCCAACTGAGAAAATACACTCGTGCCACTCAACTGATCGAACAAATCATCTATCCGCGGTAGAGGATACTTGTTCTTCCTCGTCACTTTATTCAACTCGCGGTAGTCTACACACAAACGAAGGGAACCATCCGCCTTGGTAGCAAACACAACTGGTGCTCTCCATTCAGAAACACTCCTTCTGATAAATCCCTTCTTCAAAAGATCGCTGACTTGCACCTCGAGCTCTCGCTGCTCCCTTGGTGCCATACGACGAAGTGGCATCACTATAGGCCTGACATCCTTTACCAAATCAATACGGAACTCAATCTCTCGGTGTGGTGGAAGTCCGGTCACTTCTTCGAAAACATCCGGATACTGGCCAACCACGGGCAAACCTGACAACTCACTATGCGGAATGTCAAGGGAGTTTAGAAAACTAGCCAATACCCCCTCACTGGGTAGACCACCAAACACTATCCTCCGCCCATCATCCGCCCTAGCTGTCAGCAAAAAGCCCTCACATTCTACCAACACCCCGTATCTTCGGAGCCAATCTACTCCCAAAATAATGCCAAACCCAGTAAAGCCCAAAACAAAGCAATCACAAACAAACATGCATCCATGACTCGATACGACCACATTATGACAAATCATGCTAAGGCTAGTAGAACCACCAATCGGGTTCGTCACTACTAAAGGTCTATCGACAATCTCGGGCTCCAATCCCAACCTATCCACCAGGTCACTAGATATGAAAGAACTAGAAGCTCCGGTATCAAACAAAACTCTAACAGAAACATCATAAACAGAAAGCATACCATGAATGACGACATTCTTTCCCTTCTCCGCCGCAGTTGGGGCATTTGACGAAGAAGGAATAGTATTAAGGGCATATGCTTTCACCATTTGCTTTTCTTTAGGGGGTTGCGGACACTTGTCCTTGTGATGTCCCATTTGGCCACAGTTGAAGCACTTCCTATCCACTAGCTTGGCCCGACAATTACTAGCATAATGGCCCTTCTTACCACAGCTGAAGCACTCAACATCTTGTTTATTCTTTTTCTTCTGGCCATCCTTAGTCTGGCTCTGCTTCCTTTTATTCTGGGAACCACCCTTGCCTCCACCACTTGCTTGTGGCTTTGGCTCATCTGCGGATGCAACCTCAGTCTTCGGCTTAGGGTAGAGACTCTCTGATCTTAATGCTTTCCCCACAATCGACTCAAACGTCTCATCGATGTGGTTAATAAGCCTTTCCCCCAAGTACTGATCCAAACCAGTTATGAATTTCTCATTTTTCTTCTCGGCAGTATCAATAAGAGATAACCCATATTTCGACAAAGTGTCGAATTCAGCAATATACTCTGAGACAGCTCTGCCATTCTGCTTGAGCTCCAAGAATTTCTTAAACAGCACTGACTTCTGAGCGGTTGGAATAAACTTCTCGCTAAAGCGAGCTTTAAACTGCTCCCAAGTAATCTGATCTTCGGGAGTGGCTGGCTTTATAGCATTCCACCAATTCATTGCCCGCCCTTGCAGCTGACGGGACGCTAGCTTTCTCTTCATCGCATCCTCGATACCCAAATCCTCGAAGATACGTTCGCAACTATCCAACCAATCTTGAACATCCGTGGCCGACTCCGTTCCGTGAAACGGCTTCCCACCAAGGCTAGTATAATCCTTATTTAGCTTGGCGAAGTCGACCCTCGGCGCCTGCACTATTGAACCACCACCATTTCCACCATTGGGAGCTGCCCTCTGTACATCTCTAAGCATTTCTCTCATGAGGTTAGTAAACATCGTCCTCATGTCAGCAACATTCCCAATGTTGGCCCCTCTACCGGTACCTCTAACATATCGGCTCATCGTCAATCTGAAAAAGGAAATGATTAACGATCCCATAGTGGTGCTAGTGCAGCCCGACTTCATTCTTATACTACTAATAGTATATATATAGCTTTTAAAAACCAAAATAATCACAAATACGCTCTCTCGTATCCGTATACTATCTCTCCCTGATAACTTCCCTAGGTTAACTACGCAACCTAGAGCTATGATACCAAGTGTGACGGCCCGCCCCGTACCAGCCTGCATTTCCTCCGAGAGTGCGTTGTACACATGCCCGACTAGCACGAGACGATTGTCAGAAGAAAGGAAAGAAGGAAATGAACATACAAAGAACCTGTAGAATGTCTCACAGCGCATGGAATAAAATATAATAATAATAACATACTTGACATAAAACAGGTGAGACAGTGCATAAGCTGATAACTAAAATCAACATCAACATCAAAGCAGCGGAATTCCAATATAGCTTATTACAACTTTTCAAAATCTACTGTCTCTAAACAAAAGAAAGCCAAAGTAGAAGATACACCACCAATGCCCAAGCAGTGATCTTCAACAATACAGGGAGAATACTATATATATATTACGTGGAAGCCTCCTGCTCGTCTTCGGATCATCTACCCGTGCATCACCAGCTAACCTGTCTCTAGTCTGCTCGTGTGAGCACCCAGAGTAATAAGAGGAGACATAAAACTCTGGGTCAGACATAAAGCCTGGTATGAGCGATACGCATATAAACAGAATAATAACAGGTATACTAAACCATACCTGAACCTGGACCTGCAACCAAAGAGTTAGTACCACATACCGTACAGTACTCCAAGGTGCCATAATAAATAGTGTAAAGAATACGGGGGTGGGGTGTGCATGTCATAATGATAGCAAACAAATCATCCATAGCAACCATCCTCACATCTCTCACACAGTACGTAAAGCATACGATATCTACCACTTTGGAACACTAGACAAATTGAGGTAACGACGGATCCCGTCTTGTAGGAACCCTGCTGTGACCAAACTAAACATATGGAGTCATGACCAAACATTTCAATGACCCATTTCATTGATCGTAGCCCTTGGTTCTACCAATGCCATAATGGCCCTGAATCCGCCTCCGTACCTCCTACCATAGTGGTCCAAAGCTACGGACATCGTAAACCCCTTAGCACGCGTCCCGCAGCAAAGCCCAACCATGAAGCGAACTCGTTGATTCCCATCTGAATCTTGAGCTCTAACTTCTCATTTGGACTTCCTTTGCATCTCGGGTTTGGTCGAATTGGAGTGGGTCTTCAGAAGAGTCATCGCGTAGTAGTAATAGCCCACGTACGGTTCGGTTCGGTGCTCCTCGTCTAGCTCGGTTCGGTTCGGTGTACCTTCCTGATCGACTCGGTTCGGTGGTCATCTCTTCATTAAGTTCGGGTCGGATACTCCACCTCGGGTCGGGTCAGTGTCCTCCTCTGGGTCGGGTCGGTGTCCTCCTCCGGGTCGGGTCGGGTTACTTTCTTCCTTCCAGTTCTTCTTCGATCAGCTCCCTCTTTTCCATCCACTCCGATCCGATCCCTTCACCTTCTCCCGCTGTAGCCTTCCATTCTTAGGTCGATCCGATCTGGTATCCACTATTCTTCCGATCCGATCCCCTTGTCCACTCCAACTCTAAGCAAACGGCCTTCCTTCTCGCCAAGCCTCCTATGTGCCAAACTCCGGTTCGGGTCGGGTTTCTTGCCCAGTTCACATATCCGATCCGAGCCCTCATCCGATCCGATCCGGTTCGGAACCTGCACACTTCTGCAACTTTTCAGCGAGCTTCCTACGCCATTCGACGACGTTTTCGACCAATTTAACTATTCTAATCAATCATAAAACATACCATAGAGTCATAGCAACATGTAAGAGCAACCACAAACACCAAAACCATGAATTTACATGTCAAAATGGATCAAAGATGCCCAAAATCCTATTTTTCCCTTAAGCATGATTAAATAAGACTAATCATAGAATTAATAAAACTTAACTAAATCGAACCAAATTTCTAACAGAGGCATACAATATTATTTAAGAATTTCTAAACATTTTTCCAGAATTTATTAGTGTATAAATTCGCTAATCTTCACTAATCACCCTTAATTAACTGTAATTAGTGTCAAAACGATGCTATCACTCACCTTGGCCACAAAATAAAACACCAAATCTGAAATACTCTCTATTTGGGTCGAATTCCTATGTATAGCAGCAGCTCCAACCTTGCTTTGTTGCTATTTGGCCTTGTTTTGATGTAGTCTAGGCTTAATCTTCACTAAAAATGTGTTTAGGAGTGGTTTTAGAGGATGGAAGCCATTACTAGGGTCTCAAGAAGGTTTGTGGCGGCTCAAAACTGAAATGGAAATGATTTCCTAACCCTAATCAGTCCTCCTATACCTCTAAACCCGAAATTCCCCTCTGGGCCTAGCTGCTAATCACCCGGTTAAGCCCAATTAAGCTGTTTTCACCATCTGAAACTTGTTTCAGCCATATCTCCCAAACGGTGAGTCCGTTTGGCTATTATGACCACTCTACGGAAAGAGAAACAATCATCCGGAGCCAATGGAAGTGGTTTCAGGTCAAAATTCCTTTTCGGTCAAAAGTTATGGCCAAAACAGTGCCAACTAGGGGTAAAATGGTCATTTAAAAATCCGGAAAAATCATGAACATGGGAAATGATCCCAATAGTCGTCTCCCAAAGTTACATGACCATACGTCTTCATATGTGAATGAAATAAATATTCTACGATCCTATGATGCGTAGAATGCGGGTCGTTACATCTATATTCTTGACGGTGATGATCGAATATTTTGACTAAGGTGATTGTATTTTGTGCTAAAAGTGGCGACTTTTGACTGGGTTTCTCAGGGCGACGGTAGGTGATAGTTACGAGGTGGGGCAGGCAGTAGGTGGTGACGCAGAGGCGAGTGTCATGGTGGGGGTCGATCGCCGTCCGACACGATGGTGGTGGAGTAAATTGGAAACCCTAAATCGAGCAAATGGGTTCGGTTTTGGCACTTGGGAGAAGACAGATGAGCAGATAGAAACAGCCGCGTTTCTTTTGTTTAATGTAATTAATATATTAAATTAGTTAATTATATTAGTTAACCAATTTATGTAATTAACGTATAAAATTGTGTAACTCATCCAAATCTTAACGAAATTCAATGATTTCAGTTTTGTTGGAACCGGGAAGACGAACTCTGCAAATTGGAACAGAACATAGAAGAAACTAAAGCTGTTGGGATTTTTGATATAATTAAATGTCGGTTTAATTATATTAATATAATCGTTATTTAATGATTTCAAAACCAGTCAAGGTGAGAAATCCTTTCCACTCAATTTACTTTACAATAAAATATATACTAGGATGCAGACGGTGCTTAGCAGCACCCGACACCATTTATTGTACAAACCATGATTGTTTGTTTTGATTGAATGGACTGTATTGTGTTTGGTGATTGTATGTATTGTATATAATGTTAGCATTATAAAAACCTCACTTTTATTGTTTGAAATGTTAACAAAATAAAAACTTCACTTTTATTGTTTGAAATGTTAACAAAATAGAAAGTTCACTTTTATTGTTTCAAATGTTAACAAAATAAAAACTTCATTTTTATTGTTTGAAATGTTAACAATATAAAAACTTCATTTTTATTGTTTGAAATGTTAACAAAATAAAAACTTCATTTTTATTGTTTGCAATGTTAACAAAATAAAAAACTTCGTTTTTGTTGTTTGGAATGTTAACAAAATAAAAACTTCATTTTTATTGTTTGAAATGTTAACAAAATAAAAACTTCATTTTTATTGTTTGAAATTGTTAACAAAATAAAAACTTCATTTTTATTGTTTGAAATGTTAACAAAATAAAAACTTCATTTATATTGTTTGTAAGGTTAACATTATAAAAACTTCATTATTATTGTTTGAGATGTTAACATAATAAAGACCTCATTTTTATTGTTTAAAATGTTAGCATTTTTAAAATACCATTCATATTGTATAAAATGTTAATATTATAGAAATATCATTTTATGGAATATTAACATTATAGAATTGTCATTTTGTATAAAATGTTAACATTATAGAAATATCATTTTTATGAAATGTTAACATTATAGAAATATCATTTTATGAAATGTTAACATTATAGAAATATCATTTTATGAAACATTAACATCATAGAATTATCATTTTGTGTGAAATATTAACATTATAGAATTGTCATTTTGTATAAAATGTTAACATTATAGAAATATCATTTTTATGAAATGTTAGCATTTTAGAAATATCATTTTTTTAATGAAATGTTAACATTATAGAATTATCATTTTGGATGAAATGTTAACATTTATAGAATTATTATTTTTTATGAAATGTTAAAATTATATGGATTAGGACGATAAAATTTTACACATCACCCAACTACAGAAATAAATAAACTGTTGTTGTTTGAAAACCGAACACGGGTATTGGGATTACCATTGACATACACTATTCCCAATATTTAACTCTATGTCAATCGATGGATTGACAGGCTGTGATGAGCGTTATTTATTTATTTTAATGCTCACACAGTTGTAAATTTCACTCTGGATGTGAATGGACTGTTTGTTGATTATTTATGGTTATTGTTGCACACACGCGATGTATGAAATCCGTATAACTGAAATTATATGGTAATTGTTTGAGTCGCATTCTGATTCGGAATTATTTTAATGTAAAGAATACATTTTTTGTAAAAGGAACATTTATATATAAGAGACATTTATATGTAAAAGAACATTTATATGTTAAAGAACATTTTGATGTAAAAGATCATTTTAATATAAAGAATATTTTCAAATAAAGAATATTTTAAATAAAGAATCTTTAAAAATCAAGGATATTTTAAAATAACGAATATTTTAAAATAATATGCAGTAAAGAACAAAATTATGATTTTGATGTCCGATTTTGGATGGACACAAAAATATAAAAATACGAAGCCGAGTTAAGTAGCAAACGCCATTTAACCTTAACGGGTTTATCGATCGATTTTATTCATTTTATAATGAATATCGAAAAGAAGTGATTTTAAAATTTTATATTTGAAAATATTATCATTTTAATATGATAAAGATATAGAATATTCAATTTTGATTCAAAATTGAAAATGAAGTTGAAAATCATTTTAAACGAATTTATAAATATTTTATAAATACGATTTAAATGGAAATCGACGATATATATATATATATATATATATATATATATATATATATATATAATGGCCTGAATAGAATGCGCCACGCAGCGACCGTTCGCGAATTTCGACATTAACTTCAAATTGGTGTAACGGGAGATCCGACCGTCGGATTCTCCTAAAACCAGAACCTTGGGTTCGCATCGAAAAGAGATTTCCAATGAATATAAGAGAATTGAAATCTGACGGTTGGATTTGGAAATATGTCCAAATCAATTTTGGAAAAGGTCGCTGTAAATGCAGTTCGGTGACTGTTACTGGAAATCGACCGTAAAGGCCTTAATAAAATTATTAAAAATATGGAAAAATTATATAAAATCAAAATAAATGATTTGGAAAGAATTTGGATGAAAAATTCCAATTTTGTAAAGGTAAAAATATATTTTTATCAAAATTAACTAGTAATTAACAAGAATAATAATCCAGAATTTTTAAATAAATAAAAGAATTGGATTTTGGGTTTGTCGTGAATGGTGTCTTAAATAACACTGTCCTTAAACCCCGTATGAAAAGAATAAATCTTTTAATTAAGATTATTAGAGTTTCCAATTATATTTAATAATTGGAATAAAATGAAATGTGAATTGGGTTTATTGCGAATTGTTTTTTAACGACATTTGTTCTTTAACCCAATTAACAGTGAAAATATAATTTGGAATTTATAAATCTTTTATTAAGATTTAAGTGGAAATTTTCCAAAGTAAAGTTTTCCAATTTAATATATTAAATTGGAATTGAATGGAATTCAATTTAATAATAATCGAGATTAGCTTCTATGAATGAACACCGTTACTATATATGGTGAAACGACCCGAAAATCACCTTTGCGGGAAATCGCCGGATACGCTTACTTTGGGCTACAACACATCAGAACAACAACAGCAGACTTTTATTTCATCATATAATGTTACATCAGAGTACAGAATATCAGAGTACATCGAATAAAATATAGCGGAAGATTTAAATTACAACAAATACAATACAGTGCAGCGGAAATAAAATAACTAAGGCAGCGGAAGAGAACTATACTCTGGACACAGCTTTAAGCTTCAATCCAGAATCCTGCTCGAGATGAAGACCTGTAGACAAACTACTCGACTGCCCATGTGGAAAATAATGGGCACCCGAGTTTGCAAAGATGGAAACAAACAACGGGTCAGTCATGGGATTGGTGTGAGAATTCTTAACTAATTTAACTAATAGTAATAAGGCAAATCCAAGAACCACGCCGCTAACGCGGAACGGGTTTATTCCAATGGATTGCTGTGCATAATTTAAAGTGACAGAACAAACAATAAGTAAATCGTAAAACAACGCAATGCTTTTGGAAAGATGGAATCACCATAAGACTCAAGTCCCATCACACAATGCAACGCAAACCAGAGGATAAAGATTTACCTTATGGTGATTAAACATACTTGGTACGATAAAAGCGAATTTGATATTATTATTAGTGTATATAAAAACATTTCAAAATAAATGCATCAATCCTAGGAAGCATAGCTACCATATACTATGCCTACATACTAGTAATACAATCAAATCCGTAGGGTTGTATTGGGAATTTGGTTTTCCATCATGAGTCAAGGCTAGGGAGGAGCTCCTTACCGATTACACTCTAGCTAATGTCTCAGGATCACCCGTAGTGAATCCTTGGAAAGCTGCAGGGCCGGTCCACACATACAGTGAAACGACCCGAAATCCCCCTTACGGGAAATCCCGGATTGAGTTGAGAACAAGCCACAAGAGAACGCAGACGGAAGAACATTTCATTGTTAATTACAACAACTTCATCAGATACCAAGAATATACAGAGTAATGAATAAATATTACACATTATAAAATATCAGAGATTACAATACATTACAAAGCAGCGGAAAATAATACAAAATACAACTAGAAGTAATACACGGATACAGAGCTTTCCGAGTATCGTTCCAGCTGTAAATCAGGATCCTGTGAATATAAATCTGCAAAACCAAAACTACTAGCTGCCCGTGCGGAAAATGAGGGCACCCAGAGTTTAGGTTAAAACAATAAACTCCAGGTCAGTCATGTGACTGGTGTGAGAACTAAAACAGTTATTTAAAACTTTACTTTAAATCAGATATATCAGGGGACCACGCCGTATAACACGGAACGGGTTTCCTCCCAAGAATACCAGCGCAGATAACAAAACAACGCAATGCTTTTTTTGGAAAAATGAAGCTATTATAAGACCCAGGTCCTATCACACAATGCAACGCAAGCCAGGGGATAGGGTTTTCCCTTATAATAGCCAAACATGCTTAGTACGTTTAAAACAAATCATTTGACACTATTATAAGTGCATAGGGTATAAAATAACTTCAAATCATAAGTATCAATTATAGACGGCATGGGTACCATATATCATGTCGCCATATATATATATACACACAATCAAAACCGCACGATGTCGTATTTGGAAATTGGATCTCCATCATGAACCAAGGCAAAAGATAGTCCGTACCGAATTCGAGACAATCTAGCCTACCATGTCTCAGGATCAGAACGCATCGACCCTTGGAGCGACAGGGCCGGTCCACCGATGTGGATTAAAATGCCTGAACAATACGTCTCCCCGCCCTATGGGGCGCAAATGAGCCAACGAATGACTCCATCGGTCCCTTATGGACCGATATATCCGAGGCGCCTCGCAACAGCAACAACCACACAGGTGAATATAATATAAATGTCAGCCAGTTCAAGCACTGACACCACCTCCAGCTAGAAAGAGATGCATGTCCACCCTGAGGTCCTCTCCCGTTTCTGGTTCATACCGGGGTGTGAGGTTCGCGAATTCACGTTATACACAAAGCTACGCCACACAGGCGGTGCTTTGATCATCAACCACAAGACTTTGCTTTTCAACAGAAGCCCTGATCACTGCATCTTAGCATGCCACACAGGAAATTCACACCATGCAACTGATGGCTATCAATCACACAGAATAAATTCCAATGTCAGACACACCGTCCATTTGCAAGTCCGTTCTGGGTCTGAACGAAACCGGAGGAACCTTATTCCTCGCATATCCATCGATCTCCAAGTACGTCTGGACGATTACCAACTGATTCCCTCCTCTTGGGTGTACATCCCAATTAAGATCATCAGTAATCACCCAAACAACGTGAAGACCTCCGGTCTTCGACCACCGTCTTCATCTTCGACTTATCGTCGTAACAGTTATTCAGAATGGGATAAACCCGGTCTTTCCGAATAACTCGCGTATATAATAAACAAGTGTTACACAAACACAACATACGCCTCATTCCAATTCATCAGTCACTAACCGTAAATTAATCAAGAGAATAATTCCCCTAATATTAACCCCGAAGGCCGAAACCAACAACAGATCAATACGCAGGAAACCATTCTACTAACTAACCTACAGTTAGTTTCTAAATTTCACATTCTTAAGGAAAGGTTCCCATTAATTTTATCAAAGATAAATTTTTTGAATTTATTCTTTAGTCTTCTTTTGAATATCGATTCAACTAGTCGGGATTAACGAACCTTACGAAGTAATCATTTGTTTTAATTTCCCAATCCCAACCTATTCATCCCATGAAGTAAAACTAGTCATACTTCATATCTAACACCACAGTGTTATCGGTAAATTCAATTACCATTTCACGTTTAAATCTAATTAAAGATTTAACTATCACCTGGAGCAAAACTGGTGATACTCCATTCTCGATCTTTTCAATCTAATTAAAGATTCATTAAAACTCCACTTAGTTTTAATCTTTAACTGGGTTAAAGAATCAATGTCATTTAAAACACGATTCACGATAAACCCAAAATCACATCACATTTCAATCAGTCCCTAACCGTAAATTAGTAAGTGAGCAATTCCCTAAGTATTAACCCCAAAGGCCGAAACCAACATCAGATCAATACCCCAGGAACCATTCAACTTAACTAATCTCCAGTTAGTTTCTGATTTTCTTAACTCCGTTGGGCCTAAGAACAGTATTACTGAAGATACCGTTCACGACAACCCAAAATCGTATTCCATTAATTATCGGGTTAAAGAACAAGTGTTATTTAAAATAATGTTCATGATAAACCCAAGAATCAATTCGAATTCAATTCCAATTAAATACTATTTAATTGGTACACTTCATTAAATCTAAATAAAAGATTTAATCTTTTTCTCAACTGGGCTTAAGAATTGTGTTAATGAAGACACCATTCACGACAAACCCAAATCACATTTGATATTAAATACAAGGCTCTGAATAGAAAATATATCGGCTTATATTCAATATCAAATTCTACGACCAACAAATATCGTATTGGAAATAACGATATATATATATATCTTTCAAATTTCCATAACAACATCTGTATAATCACGAAATCCAACATCGAACTATTCCGAAGATGATTTCGATTCAAATCCATTCCAATTCAATTATTGGAAATTCTGGTTACTTTTAAAACCCTTTTCAAATTCAATTTATTTATTTAAAAATAAATAGAATTATAATTCTAGTTCAAAACTAGTTCATTTAGATAAAAATCTATTTTTATCTTTTCAAATATGGAGTTTTTCATCCCAATTCTTCCCAAATCATTTCTTATGATTTTACACAAATTATTACTATTTTTAATAATTTTATCAAGGCCCGTACAGTCGATTTCCATCAATGGCCATCGAACTGCACTTACAGCGACCTTTTTCAAATTTGATTTGGACATAATTCCAAATCCAACCGTTAGATTTCAAATTTCTAATATTCATTAGAAAGCTCTTTTCGATACGAACCCAACGGTTCTGGTTTCATGAGAATCCGATGGTCGGATCTCCCGCAATATCCAATCGAAGTCAATGGTCGAAATTCACGAACTGCCGCGGTGCGGCGCGTTCTATTCAGGCCATTATATTATATATATATATAATATATATTTCGTCGATTTCCTTTTAAAACGTATTTTATAAATCGTTTTAAATTCATTTTCGAAACGATTTCAACTTCATTTCAAATTCAAATCAAAATTGAATTTTTCCTTATAAATTCGTTTTAAATTCATTTCAAATTGATTTCAATTCAAATCGATTTTTAATTCAATTTCAGTTCGTTTTCAATTCAATTCAATTTCAATTCGAATTCATTTCTATTCAATTTCAATTCGAATTCAATTATATTCAATTTCAATTCGAATTCATTTTCAATTCGAATTCATTTCAAATTGATTTCCATTCAATTTCAATTCGATTCGAATTCATTTTATTTTCAATTCAATTAGAATTCTAATTCGTTTCAATTCAATTTGAATTCTAATTCGTTTCAATTCAATTCGAATTCTAATTCTAATTCGTTTCAATTCAATTTAATTCGAATTTCATTTCAAAATATTGGATTTTGAAATCACTTTTCAATATTCATTATATAAAAAAACAAATATAATCAATATAAATATCGTTCGCGTCAAAATAGCGCATATCTAATCAACACGGCTTTATATATTTCTATTTTCAAATATTCTATTTCAAATATTTCTTTTTAAATATTTCTGTTTCAAATATTTCTTTTCAAATATTTCTGTTTAAAATAGTTCTTTTCAAATACTGGAATAAGGCCCAATCAATTACCATATAATGTTAATTATATGGATTTTCTATAACACATGTATAAAATAACAATGATAAATAATCAACCATCATCCAGAGTGCATTCTACACTGTATAAGCATCAAATATAAATATTTAACGCTTATAACAGCCTGTCAATCAATCGATCGACATATAGCTAGTTATTGGGACTAGTGTGTGTCATATATCATCCCAATACCCGTGTGGGGTTTTCAAACAATCAAATACAGGTTTTATTTGTGCAGTTGGGCGATATGTAAAATTTATCATCCCAATCAATATCAGTCAAATGTGTGTATATAAACAAATCCTTTGATTTGTTTATATTTATTTCCTTTTAAATACACGTTAAAATTTCTATTTTCAACTGTAAAATATTTTTAACTATATAAATATTTTTATTTCATTTCACATCACATCACACAACCAACTACACATCAAAATCAAACAAACAAGCATACAAGCCGTCCATGGTCTGTGGACGACGGGTGTCGGGTGCTACTAAACACCATCTGCATCCTAGTATATATTTTAACTAGAAAATTAAAATAAAAGTGAGAAGTTCTCACTGATTAGCTAAACCAACCGCCATGACTCTTCTTATGTAGAAGTCTTCGCCGTTCTCACCTTTTGTCATTTTCTTTGCCCGTATTCTCTACATATATAAAAATCACATTTTTACTTCGCTATTCAATATATAAAAATCAAATTTTTACTTTGCTATTCAATATATAAAAATCGAATTTTTACTTTGCTATTCAATATATAAAAATCGAATTTTTACTATCATACCTATATAAAAATCACATTTTTATTACTCTACTTTAATAAAAATCATATTTTTATTTCGCTACAACATATATAAAAATTATATTTTTATATTTCTTCAAAACAAAGTATATTTTATATTTTCAAAAATCTAGTCTTCCTATATATAAAGATCCGAACTTTTCATAGTTAAAAATTCGATCTTTTCACATTTAAAAATCCGATCTTTTTACAAACAAAAAATCCTATCTTTTATATATTAAAAATTCCGCATTTAACATCATAAAGATTTCACCTTTAACATTATAAAGATTTCGCCTTTCTTGAATTAAAAACCGAGTCTTTTTGCATACTAAAAATCTATTCTTTTCTTCACAACGCTAATTTATATGAAAAATTACATTTTTAATATCGATCTACGTATATTTTATATAAAAAACAATTTTTAAAACAATAAAATATATAAAAAAAATTGAATTAACAAAAAGGGAATCTCACCTAGGAAGAGGGAGGAGATGGAATCGTCGAAGGGGGGGGGAGTGTTGTGGTTGGTTGCGTCGGGCCAGGGGGGTGTTGCGGTCTTCTGTTCGGTGGCTGGAGCTAGGGCGCGAGGGAGAGGAGCCAGGAGGGGATCGAGAAGAGGGGGGGAGAAGGTCGGCCGGCGGCCAGTCGGAGTTAGGCGGCGGTGGTGGGAGGTTGTTTGTGGTTCGCGGGGAAGAAGGGGATGCTAGAGAGGATCGCGAGGGGGAGAGGGTCGAGGCTGGACAACGGAGGAGGGGGGGTTTGACGCGGCGTCGCGCGACGGCTTGGGGCGATGGAGGATCGTCGACGAGGGGCGGCTCTTTTTTTCTTCTTCTGAATTTAGGTTTAGATCTAAAAAAAGTGGAGGGGGTTATGAAGGTGTTTTATAATATTTTATTATTTTATTATTTAAATTTTCCACTTAAGGTTGACTTTTCTTTCGAACTCAAAACGA
Source organism: Allium sativum (assembly GCA_030737875.1). Classification (NCBI taxonomy): domain Eukaryota; kingdom Viridiplantae; phylum Streptophyta; class Magnoliopsida; order Asparagales; family Amaryllidaceae; genus Allium; species Allium sativum. Next base: position 556,610,103 of record CM060919.1, on the reverse strand, counting down.
GACCCAACGACTATCGTCCCTAGTTAATTACCCCCATTACGAACACAATGGGATATGTATCGTAAGCTGATTCGATCGTTTCGATCAGTTTTCGTCAAAATCAACATATAACTCTATATATTGAATTCGAACGCGCATTTCAATTTACTGGGGCCACATAATAATTAGAAAAATTCCCAAAAAATATTTTCTAGTTTCGTATTCACGATACGGTCCTAACAAAACTAAATTCGTCAAATTCTGAGACCGTTTGAAAAATGGCCAATTTCCAGTCGATTAAAACCAACTAAAATTGGTCAAACGCGTTTTCCTTTGCCACGCTCACATACTGATTCGAAAAAATTATGAAATTTGAAACCAAGCAATAATTTGACATCGCGGATCCAACAAAAGTGGTTTCGTCAAAAACTGAGGTCATTTGCAAAACGGCTATTTTTAAGGGCCAGAATTCCATAACGACTATTCTGAATTTTCAACTGGGCATAACTTTTGACCCCCGCTATGAAATTTCAATTTTTCGGATTCATTGGAAAGATATTCACAAACAGATTCTAATATTTTTGGTTTCACTAAAATCCGGTTTATTTTGCACCCGGTACATTCATTTGAAGTTTGAAATCGAATTATCGAACTACCGCGCCATTTTCTATTGCTTTTATAATTATAAATAAATATTTATATTCTAACGACGATCTATATAAATATATACGTTCGAATTATATTCAAAATAAATTTCTCGTCATTATTATTTAAAATCATTCATTTTAAAGAATCAAAATTCACTAAATTTTCCAAAATAAAAATTTCAAATTGGCTCGGATTTCCGGGTTATTACAATCTCCCCCACTTAAAACTTTTCGTCCCCGAAAAGGAACGAAGCCGAAAGTTGTTTTAAAAATCAACTCAACTTTCATTGTTTTCATTACGGCTTAAGTTCTTCAACTTTTCAATTTCTAAAAACTTTTCAAATTTTTCAAAAATTTGGCTAACACCCTAAATTTTCGAAAATTTTCGCCATAACCTCCCCTGCACCGGGGACTTCGGGATATTTCATATAGCCTCCCATGGCCTTCTTCAATCCAAAAGAAAAATAAAAAGCCAAGCGGCTCACAAAATCATCCAAACCCAAGGAAATACAATAAACATGTACCTATTTGTCGGGCAAACAATTTTATTCCTCTTCTCTAGCCTCCTTGCTATGACCTGTTCAATGTAAGTACATGTATATGCATGCAAATGCGACAAATTTTCAATACAATTCACTATTTGATATAATTTGGTTAAGGTTCAACATTTAATTAATCAAACTATAATCAAACAACACAACCAGCAATCAATTAGTTGATTAGCGTTTGATATTCATAACTTTGATATATATTCAAAAATCACATTTTTGATGCCAAATCACAACAATAGGCCATATCTAATTTCGGTTCTCACACCAGTCAATTGGAAATATATAGAAATCTCACTTTCGTCACTCGAAAATAAATTCTGATGATGTTTCGAACCACCATCAGAACATCCACGGACGACTAGAGTGTGATTCTATATCCATCCAGTATATCAAAACTTTGAATACACGTTTGCAAGGCGTGTATGCAAAACCTTTATATACTGGATTGTCCACATCAATATAAAATAAATAGTCAAATACGAATAATTGGTTTAAATTTTCAAAATAAAAATTGTTTTCATTTTAAAAACATACTCTTCACACTCGTTCTAGGATACTACTTATCCCATCTCTATCGAGTCACTCTTATTGGATATTACTAATCCAATCCCTGATGAATTCTTTCGTATGTGTAACAACCAGTAAATTCTGGGCTAGTTTAAAATTTTTATTTTGGCAATTTTAGTGAATTTTGAACATTTAAAATAGATTATTTTAAATAATATCGACGAGAAATTTATTTTGAATATAATTAGAACGTATATATTATATACGTCGTCGTTAGAATATAAATAATTATATATAATTATAAATAGAATTGAAAATGGCGTGGTAGTTCGATAATTCGATTTCAAACTTCAAATGAATGTACCAGGTGCAAAATAAACCGGATTTTAGTGAAACCAAAAATATTAGAATCTAATTGAGAATATCTTTCCAACGAATCCGGAAAATTAAGATTTCATAGCGGAAATCAAAAGATATGTCCAGTTGAAAATTCTGAATAGTCGCTATGGAATTCAGGCCCTTAAAAATGGGAATTTTGTAAACGACCTCGGATTTCGACGAAACCACTTTTGTTGGATCTGCAATGTCAAGTTATTGCTAGATTCCAAATTTCATAATTTTTCGAATCAATATGTGAGCGTGGCAAAGGAAAACGCATTTGACCAGTTTAAGTTGATTTTAATCGACTGGAAAATGGCCATTTTTCCAACGGTCTCAAAATTCGACGAAACTAGTTTTGTTAGGACCGTATCGTCAATACGAAGCTAGAAAATATTTTTCGGGAATTTTTAGAGTTCGTATGTGACCCTGGTAAAGTGAAATGCGCGTTCAAATTCAATATATAGAGTTATATGTTGATTTTGACGAAAACTGATCGAAACAGTCGAATCAGCCCACGATACATATCCCATTGTGCTCGGAATGGGGGTAAAACGCTACGGACGACAGGCGGTGGGCCTCGTTTAGAGGTCAAAAAAGTCAACATTTTGAAAGTTAAATAATTAAAATAATAAAGAAAAATTAAACCTTCTCTCTCCTCCCTTTTAATTCCTCTGGCCCCCCTCTCCTTATCAATTCAGAAACGAAAAAAAAGAAAAAAAAAGAGGAGAGCGACGGGGGGGGGGGGGGAGCCGCCGCTGCATCGCCCCCCCGATCGATCACCGCCGCGCCCTGGTGGCGCCGACCATCACCAAACCCGCCGCTCACCTCGCGTGCCTCTCCCTCTTCTTCTTCCCAGACCGAACCCCCTCCCTCCAGTCGAACGCAGCGCCTCCCCCCCCCCGACCCTCCACAACTCCGACGCGAGCTCCATCAGCTCGAGGCCCCCCTTCCTCTAGACGCTGTAAGTATTTTATTTTATTTTATCCTATTTTGTTTTATTTTAATTTACTTCAAATATTCGGTTTAGGATAATTAAAATGGCTTTGTTTATTTTCTGATTTTTGTTTCTGAAATATAAATCAATTTTATATATTCTACCAAATTGAAAGGAAGAGATTTTTGCAATAAAAAGATTTGATTTTTAATTCTATAAAGATTTGGTTCTTAGTGAAGTAAGGACGATGTTGTTTTAAGTAGAAAGGCGAAATCTTTTATATTGTAGAAGTATAAAAATATAATCTTTTATATTGTAGAAGATGAAAAATATAATCTTTTATATTGTAGAAGATGAAAAATATAATCTTTTATATTGTAGAAGATGAAAGGTGAAATATTTATTTTTGAAAGGCGAAATATTTATTTTTGAAAAGGCGAAATATTTATTTTTGAAAGGCGAAATATTTATTTTTGAAAAGGCGAAATATTTATTTTTGAAAGGCGAAATATTTATTTTTGAAAAGGAGAAATATTTATTTTTGAAAGGCGAATCTTTATATTAGTAAAAAAATTCGATTTTTATATATTGAATAGCGAAGTAAAAATTCGATTTTTATATATTGAACAGCGAAGTAAAAATTCGATTTTTATATATTGAATAGCGAAGTAAAAATTCGTTTTTTATATATGGAACAGCGAAGTAAAAATTCAATTTTTATATATGTAGTGGCTACGGGCAACGAAAGTGACAAAAAGGCGAGAACATTGATGATTTCCTACATTAGAAGTGTCGTGGAGTTGGGATAGCTATCGCTCAGAACTTCTCACTCAAATTTCCTTTTCTAGTTATATATATATACTAGGATGCAGACGGTGCTTAGCAGCACCCGACACCCGTCATCCACGGACCATGGATGGCTTGTTTGTTTGATTGATGTGTTGTGAAAATTGATTGTGTTGTGGAATGATTGAATAATAAAATATTCTTGTGTTGAAAGGAAATAAAATATTTATATAGTTAAAAATATATTATCGTTAAAAATATAATTTTTAACGTGAATGTGAATAAATAAATATTTATAAACAAATCGGCTGATTTGTTTATATACACTGATTTGACTGATATTGATTGGGATGATAAATTTTACACATCGCCCAACTGCACAAATAAAAATCTGTGTTTGTTGATTTGAAACCCCACACGGGTGTTGGGATGATATTTGGGCACACTAATCCCAATTATTTAATTGTATGTCGATCGATTGGTCGACAGGCTGTGTAAGCGTTAATTATTTATATTTGATGCTTATGCAGTTGTGTGGTGCACTTTGGATGATGGTTGATTGTTTATCGTTGCTATTATATACATGTGTTGTATGGAATCCATATAATTAACATTATATGGTGATTGATTGGGCCTTATTCCAATCGGGAAAATAATGAATATTATAAAAGAAAATTCATGTGTTGAATATAAAAATATTCATGTGCTGACGATGTTCATGTGTTGAAACTATTCATGTGTTGAGTAAAATATTTTAAATTATAAAATTTACATCTTTATCATATTTAAAATTAGAACTACTTTACGGTGGAGTCTAATTAAAAATCAAACGATAGATACCGTAGTTTTATAAAATATTTTACATAACAAAAATAGTTGTGTGTCGACAGTACTCATGTGTTGAGATTAGTCGTGTGTTGAAAAAAATATAGATTCATGTGTTGGATGGGATAAATATTCATTTGTTGAATAGAATGACGAATTTATTGAAATATATAAAGCCGTGTTGATTAGAGTTGCGCCATTTTGACGTGAACGATATTTATATCGATTATATTTGTTTTTACAATGAATATTGAAAAGGAAGTGATTTCAAAATATAACGTTTTGAAAATATTATCATTTATATAGTAATGATACGAAATATTCAATATTGATTTGAAATTGAATATAGAGTTGAAATGGTTTTGAAAACGAATTTAAAACGATTTATAAAATACGTTTTAAAAGGAAATCGACGAAATATATATAATATATATATAATGGCGTAAATAGAACGCGCCGCGCCGCGGTAGTTCGTGAATTTCGACCATTGACTTCGAATTGACGTTGCGGGAGATCCGACCGTCGGATTCTCCTAAAACCAGAACCGTTGGTTCGTATCGAAAAGAGCTTCCCAATGAATATTAGAAATCGGAAATCTAATGGTTGGATTTGGAATTATGTCCAAATCAATTTCAGAAAAGGTCGCTGTAAGTGCAGTTCGATGGCCGTTCTTGGAAATCGACTGTACAGGACTTGATAAAATTATTAAAAATATTAATAATTTGTGTAAAATCATAATATGTGAATTGGAAAGAACTGGGGTGAAAATTTGCACATTTGAAAGGATAAAAATAGATTTTTATCGAAATGAACTAGTTTTGAACTAGAATTAAAATCAATTTATTTTTGAAATAAATAAATTGAATTTGAAAGTGATTTTAAAAATAATCAATATTCCCAATACGTGAATTGGACTGGAGTTGAATCGAAATTATCTTCGGAATATTTCAATGTTGGATTTCGTGACTATACAGATATTGTTATGGGAATTTGAAAGTTATATTTTATATCGTTATTTCCAATACGATATTTGTTGGTTTCTGGATTTTATATGGAATATAAGTCTGTATATTTTCTATTCAGAGCCTTGTATTTAATATCAATTGTGATTTGGGTTTGTCGTGAATGGTGTCTTCATTAACGCTGTTCTTAAGCCCAATAGAGGAAAAAGATTAAATCTTTCTATTTAGATTTGAGGAAGCATATCAATTAAATAATATTTAGTTGGAATTGAATTTGAATTGGTTTTTGGGTTTATCGTGAGCGGTGTTTTGAACAACACCTGTTCTTTAACCCGATTAATAATAGAGTGTGATTTTGGGTTTATCGTGAATCGTGTTTTAGATGACATTGGTTCTTTAACCCAGTTAAAGACAAGATATTGATTTTTAAGAAGATTAAAACTAAGTGGAGTTTTAATGAATCTTTAATTAGATTGAAATGTGAATTGATAATTTAAATTATCAAATCCAAAAGGTGATCGAGAATGGAGTACCAGTGGTTTTGCTCCAAAGCGATAGTTAGATCTTTAATTAGATTTGAACGTGAAATGGTAATTAATTTTACCGATAACACCGTGGTGTTAGATATGGAGTGTTATCAGTTTTGCTCCATGGGATATATAGGTTGGGATTGGGAAATAAAATAAATAATTACTTCGGTGTGGCTCGCTAATCCCGACTAGTTAGAAATGATATCCAAAGGGAGATTATAGAATAAATTTAGAACAATTTATCTTGGATAAAATTAATGGGAACCTTTCCCTAAGAATGTGATTTTGTGAATAAAAGAATATTCTGAATTGGAATGAGGCGTTTGTTGTGTTGGTGTAACATTTGTTTATCATATACGCGGGCTATTCAGAAAGGCCGAGTTTATACCCATTCTGAATAACCGATTCGACGAGATGTCGAAGATGAAGACGGTGGTTGAAGACCGGAAGTCTTCACATCGTTTGGATGATTACTGATGATCTCGATTGGGCTGTACACCCAAGATGAGGGAAACAGTTGGTGATCGTCCAGACGTACTTGGGGATGGATGGATATGCGAGGAAAGTGCCTCCGGTTTCGTTCAGACCCAGAACGAACTTGTAAATGGATTGTGTGTCTAACATTGGATTTTATTCTATGTTGATTGATCTCTATTAAATATACATCTATTTGGCGACCGAGAATTTATTCTCTTGCTTAACGCCCTTCTCTGAGACGTACGAGCTCAGAGGTTGTATATCGATGGACATCAGTCTCATGGAGTGAATTGCCAGTGTTGCACGCGTAAGTGGCAATTGATCAAGGCTTCTGTTGAAAAGCAAAGTCTTGTGGTTGATGATCAAAGCACGGCCTGTGTGGCGTAGCTTTGTGTATAACGTGAATTCGCGAGCCTCACACCTCAGTATGAGTCAAAAACGGGATAGCGACTGCAGGGAGAGCACGATGTTTCTTTATAGCTAAGGTGGTGTCAGTGACCTACCAGCCCTGACATTTATATACTTTTCACCTGTGTGGTTGTTGGATATGAGGCGTCTCGGATATAGGTCTGTAAGGACCGGGAAACGTGTGTTCAGGAATTGCCAATCCTCAAAAGTAAGAGAGGGCCGGCCCTGAAGATCCAAGGATCATAGTGGGGTCCTGAGGCATTTGCTAGAGTGTCTCGAATCAGAGAGGAGCTTGCCCCTTGCCTCGGCTCATGACGGAAATCCAATTTCCAATACGTGATATTGCGGTTTTAATTGTAGAACTAGCATGACGACATGATATATGGTACCCATGCCGTCTATGATTGATATTTATGATTGAAATTGTTTTGACACTATACACTTATGATAGTATCAAATGATTTGTTTTAAACGTATCAAGCATGCTTTGGCTGTTGTAAGGTAAAAACCATATCCTCCGGCTTGCGTTGCATTGTGTGATGGGACCTGGGTCTTATAACAGCTTCATTTTTCTTTATTTAGCATTGCGCTGTTTGCTCTATGCACTGGTATTCTTGGGAGGAAACCCGTTCCGTGTTATACGGCCTGGTCCCTTGATTTACCAAACTTTAAAACCAATATTAATAACTGTTTTAGTTCTCATACCAGTCACATGACTGACCTGGAGTTTATTGTTTTAACCTAAACTTTGGGTGCCCCTATTTTCCACACGGGCAGCTAGTAGTTTTGTTTTTGCAGATTTATATCCACAGGGTCCTGCTTTACAGCTGGAACGATGCTCGGAAAGCTCTGTATCTGTGTATCACTTTCAGTTGTGTTTTATATTATTTTCCCGCTGCTATGTAATTTATTGTAATCTCTGATATTCTTTGTTGTATAATATTTATTCATTTATACTCTGTATATTCTTGTATTCTGATGGAATTGTTGTAATAACAATGAAATGTTCTTCCGTCTGCGTCCTTTTGTGTGTTTTTCTCAAAAGTATCCGCTCTTTCCTTCACGAGGAAGTTACGGGTTCTTACAGTATGGTTCTAATGTGTCTTGTTCTCTGAGCTTTGTAAACCAAATCTCTGATACCATGATGAAACGACCTGAAATCCCCCTTACGGGAAATCCCGGATTGAGTTGAGAACAAGCCACAAGAGAACGCAGACGGAAGAACATTTCATTGTTAATTACAACAACTTCATCAGATTACAAGAATATACAGAGTAATGAATAAATATTACACATTATAAAATATCAGAGATTACAATACATTACAAAGCAGCGGAAAATAATACAAAATACAACTAGAAGTAATACACGGATACAGAGCTTTCCGAGTATCGTTCCAGCTGTAAATCAGGATCCTGTGAATATAAATCTGCAAAACCAAAACTACTAGCTGCCCGTGCGGAAAATAAGGGCACCCAGAGTTTAGGTTAAAACAATAAACTCCAGGTCAGTCATGTGACTGGTGTGAGAACTAAAACAGTTATTTAAAACTTTACTTTAAATCAGATATATCAAGGGACCACGCCGTATAACACGGAACGGGTTTCCTCCCAAGAATACCAGTGCATATAACAAAACAACGCAATGCTTTTTTTGGAAAAATGAAGCTATTATAAGACCTAAGTCCTACCACACAATGCAACGCAAGCCGGGGGATAGGGTTTTCCCTTATAATAGCCAAACATGCTTAGTACGTTTAAAACAAATCATCTGATACTATTATAAGTGCATAGGGTATAAAACAACTTCAAATCATAAGTATCAATCATAGACGGCATGGGTACCATATATCATGTCGCCATATATATATACAATCAAAACTGCACGATGTCGTATTTGGAAATTGGATCTCCATCATGAACCAAGGAAAAAGATAGTCCTTACCGAATTCGAGACAATCTAGCCTACCATGTCTCGGGATCAGAACGCATCGACCCTTGGAGCGACAGGGCCGGTCCACCGATGTGGATTAAAATGCATGAACAATACGTCTCCCTGCCCTATGCGGCGCAAATGAGCCAATGAATGACTCCATCGGTCCCGTATGGACCGATATATCCGAGGCGCCTCGCAACAACAACAACCACACAGGTGAATATAATATAAATGTCAGCCAGTTCAAACACTGACACCACCTCTAGCTAGAAAGAGACGCATGTCCTCCCTGAGGTCCTCTCCCGTTTCTGGTTCATACCGGGGTGTGAGGTTCGCGAATTCACGTTATACACAAAGCTACGCCACACAGGCGGTGCTTTGATCATCAACCACAAGACTTTGCTTTTCAACAGAAGCCCTGATCACTGCATCTTAGCATGCCACACAGGCAATTCACACCATGCAACTGATGGCTATCAATCACACAGAATAAATTCCAATGTCAGACACACCGTCCATTTGCAAGTCCATTCTGGGTCTGAACGAAACCGGAGGAACCTCATTCCTCGCATATCGATCGATCTCCAAGTACGTATGGACGATCACCAACTGATTCCCTCCTCTTGGGTGTACATCCCAATCAAGATCATCAGTAATCACCCAAACGACCTGAAGACCTCCGGTCTTCGACCACCGTCTTCATCTTCGACTTATCGTCGTAACAGTTATTCAGAATGGGATAAACCCGGTCTTTCCGAATAACTCGCGTATATAATAAACAAGTGTTACACAAACACAACATACACCTCATTCCAATTCATCAGTCACTAACCATAAATTAATCTAGAGAATAATTCCCCTAATATTAACCCCGAAGGCCGAAACCAACATCAGATCAATACGCAGGAAACCATTCTACTTAACTAACCTACAGTTAGTTTCTAAATTTCACATTCTTAGGGAAAGGTTCCCATTAATTTTATCAAAGATAAATTCCTTGAATTTATTCTTTAATCTTCTTTTGAATATCGATTCAACTAGTCGGGATTAACGAACCTTACCGAAGTAATCATTTGTTTTAATTTCCCAATCCCAACCTATTCATCCCATGAAGTAAAACTAGTCATACTTCATATCTAACACCACGGTGTCATCGGTAGATTCAATTACCATTTCACATTTAAATCTAATTAAAGATTTAACTATCGCCTGGAGCAAAACTGGTGATGCTCCATTCTCGATCTTTTCAATCTAATTAAAGATTCATTAAAACTCCACTTAGTTTTAATCTTTAACTGGGTTAAAGAATCAATGTCATTTAAAACACGGTTCACGATAAACCCAAAATCACATCACATTTCAATCAGTCCCTAACCGTAAATTAGCAAGTGAGCAATTCCCTAAGTATTAACCCCGAAGGCCGAAACCAACATGAGATCAATACCCCAGGAACCATTCAACTTAACTAATCTCCAGTTAGTTTCTGATTTTCTTAACTCTGTTGGGCCTAAGAACAGTATTACTGAAGATACCGTTCACGACAACCCAAAATCGTATTCCATTCTCGATCATTTATCGAATTTGATAATTTTAGTTATCAGATTCACCTTCCAATCTAATTAAAGATACCTTAAAACTCCATATAATTTTAATCTCCAAAAATCATTACTTAATGATTATTCAAATTCAGGAAATAAATCCTGTCTTTAACTGGGTTAAAGAACTAATGTCATTTAAAACGCAGCTCAAGATAAACCCAAAATCACATTCCATTAATTATGGAATCTTCATGGAAAACAGATCAATATATATAATCGATATAAACTTCCGTATCCAACCGATAATATAAATGGAATAACAGCAAAGCCTTTTAAATTCCATATATATTAGCAGTCTTCCTCCACAGATGTTCACTTCGATTATTACCAAATTGAATTCCATTCCATTCCAATTTATTTTATTAAATTGGAAAACTTTACCTTGGAAAATTTCCATTAAATCTTAGTTAAAAGATTTATAAATTCCAAATCACATTTCACTGTTAATCGGGTTAAAGAACGAATGTCGTTAAAAATATAGTTCACGATAAACCTGATTCACATTCCATTTTATTCCAATTACCAAATGTAGCCGGAAACTCTAATAATCTTAATTAAAAGATTTATTCTTTTCCAACGGGGTCTAAGAACAGTGTTATTGAAGACACCATTCACAACAAACCCAAAAATCCAATTTGATATTAAATACAAGGCTCTGAATAGAAAATATATCAGCTTATATTCAATATCAAATTCTGAAACCAACAAATATCATATTAGAAATAATGATATAGATATATCTTTCAAATTCCCATAACAATATCTGTATAATCACAAAATCCAACATTGAAATATTCTGAAGATAATTTTGATTCAAATCCATTCCAATTCATATATTGGAAATTCTGGTTATTTTTAAAACCATCTCAAATCCAATTCATTTATTTAAAAATATTGGATTATAATTCTAGTTCATAACTAGCTCATTTTGATAAAAATATATTTTTATCTTTTCAAATATGGAATTTTTCATCCCAATTCTTTCCAAGTCAATTATTATGATTTTACACAAATTACTGATATTTTTAATAATTTTATCAAGGCCCATACAGTCGATTTCCATCAAAGGTCATCGAACTGCACTTACAGCGAACTTTTGCAAATTTGATTTGGACATAATTCCAAATCCAACCGTTAGATTTCAAATATCTTATATCCATTGGAAAGATCTTTTCGATACGAACCCAAAGGTTCCGGCTTTAGGAGAATCCAACGGTCGGATCTCCCGTAATGTCAATTCGAAGTCAATGGTCGAAATTCGCGAACTGCCGCGGTGTACTACGTCCTATTCAGGCCATTAAATATATATAATATATATTATATATATATATATTTTGTCGATTTCCATTTAAAACGAATTTTATAAATTGTTTTAAATTCGTTTTCAAAACTATTTCAACTTCATTTCAAATTTCAAATCAAATTTGAATATTCCCTTATAAATTCGTTTTAAATTCATTTTAAAGCGATTTCAATTTCATTTCAGATTTCAAATCAAATTTGAATATTCCTTTATAAATTCATTTTAAATTCATTTTAAAACGATTTCAACTTCATTTTAAATTTCAAATCAAATTTGAATATTCCCTTATAAATTCGTTTTAAATTCATTTTAAAACGATTTCAATTTCATTTCAAATTTCAAATCCAATTTGAATATTCCTTTATAAATTCGTTTTAAATTCATTTTAAAATGATTTCGATTTCATTTCAAATTTCAAATCAAATTTGAATATTCCCTATCATTTTAATATTAAAATTATAATAAATTCAAAATATCAAATTTTGAAATCACTTTTCGATATTCTTTATAGAATGAATAAAATCGACAAAATTCTTGTTCGTATTAAAATGGCGTTTAACTACTTAACACGGCTTCACATTTCAAAATACGCTGAATATTATTTTAAAATATTCGTTAATTCTGAACTGGAATCAGACACAGTCAATTACCATATAATTTTATTTATATGGATTTCATACACACATGTACACAACAATAATCAAACACGGTTAACCATCGTCCAGAGTGCATTACACAACTGCATAAGCATTAAATAAATAATTAACGCTTACAACAACCTGTCAACCAATCGTTTGACATACAACTAAATATTGGGATTAGTTTATGTCCAATATCATCCCAATACATGTGTGGGGTTTTCAAACAACAAACACTAATTATTATTTGTGCAGTTGGGCGATGTATAAAATATATCGTCCCAATCGATATCAGTTAAATGTGTATACATAAACAAATCGTCCGATTTGTAAATGAATATTTATTTCAGTAAATATTTTATTTCATTCATTTATACAATAAAAATGATATTTTTAGTGTTCTGACACTTTAGTCAACACATGAGTATTTTCCATTACACATCACAATCACAATCAATTTCAACAGCACAATAAAATCAAACAAGTCGTCCATGGTCTGTGGACAACGGGGAGCAGTTCATATATGCAGTTATAAAATAAATAACTATACAAAAAAAATTGAGTGAGGAATTCTCACCTTGGGTTTCCGCTCCACCATTCTTTAATTGGCGCTCAAATTCGCAGTTTTGATTTCAACGCAATCTGTTTCACGAAATTTATATTAAAAATCACATTTCTATACCGCTACCTCGTATATAAAAATCACATTTTTATAACGAGGTTATTTAAGTAAAAATCGCAATTTTATTTTAATGTAATGCATATAAAAATCACACCTTTATTTCGCTACTTCATATATAAAAATCGAATTTTTATATATTTAAAAATCATATCTTTGTTACATAAAAATCATATCTTTCTAACTTCTCCTTCAACATAAAAATCATATTTTTATATTTATTTCTACTTATAAAAAAAATAGACCTTTTCCTTTATAAAAATATAATCTTTTCGCTATAAAAATATAATCTTTTTTATTATTAAAATTCAGATCCATATTAACCTATAAAAATCATATCTAAATAAACATAAAAAATTTGAAAAACTTACTGTAAAAATCGATTTTTTTCTTCTTTGAGGGGGGAGGACTGTTGTTGCCATCGACTGGAAGGGGAAAGTGGGGATGCGCGGCTGCACGGTAGTGGCTGCCATTGGGTGACGGTGCGGTGGAGCTCACGCCTGGGCTAAGAAGGGCATTGGATTTTCGTGGGTTTGGGTGGAGGCTTACAGTGGAAGGGGGGTCGGAGGCCGATGAGGAGGGGGATGGGTCGAAGGAGCCTCGGCGTGGAGGGCGCGGCGGCGCCAGAGGAAGCACGATGACGGTTTCGTCGAGATGAAGGAGGGCTTCAGGTTTATTTTTTAGAAAGGGGGAGAATGAATTCGATCGTGGAAAATGGTGGGAGGGTTTGACTTGGTCAATTAATAATTATTATATTATATATTTAATTATCCAAAAAAATAACTTTTCAATACAAACTCCAAACGAGACCCATTGACTGTCGTCCCTAGCATAACACCCCCATTCTGAATACAATGGGATATGTCCCGCAAGCCAGTTCGGCTGTTTCAAATAGTTTTCGTTAAATTTAAAATATAAATCAATATATTTTAAATTCAAAAGCACATGTCAATTTACCGGGGCCACATACGGAGTCCAAACATTCCAAAAAAATAAATCTGGATGTGTTTTTACGATACAGTCCAAACAAAATTAATTTCGTCGAATTTGGGGACCGTTTGAAAAATGGTCATTTTCCAGTCGATTAAGTTCAGACTGAAATGACCAAACACGTTTAAATTCACCATGCTCTCATATTGATTCCAAAAATAATGAAAATTGGAATCTATCAATAATTTGACATTCCGGATCCAACAAAAGCGGTCTCGTCGAAAACTGAGGTCGTTTCCAAAATCATTATTTTTAAGGGCTATATTCTATAGCGACTATTCTGAATTTTTAACTGGGCATAACTTTTTATTCTCGCTATGAAATTTGGATTTTTCGCATTCGTTGGAAAGATATTTTCAAACAAATTCAAATATTTCTGGTTTCACTAAAATCTTGTTTATTTTGAATCCTGTACATTCATTTGAAATTTGAAATCGATTTTTCAAACTACCACGCCATTTCCAATTCCTTTTATAATTAAAATAGATATTTATATTCTAACTTCAATTTAAATAAATATATACGTTCTAATTCTATTCAAAATAAATTTCTAGTCGTTATTATTTAAAATAAATCATTTTAAATATTCAAAATTCATTAAAATTACCAAAATAAATTTTTTTAAATTGGTTCTGATTTTCCGGGTTGTTACAATCTCCCCTACTTAAAATCTTTTCGTCCTCGAAAAGGAATGGAGCTGAAAGTTGTTTAACTAACCAACTCAACTTTCATTCTGGCTTTCATTCTTCAAATTTTCAGTTTCTAAGAATTTCTAATTTTTCAAAAATTTGGCAAACACCATAAATTTTCAAAAAAATTCGCCATAACTTCCTTTGTACGGAGGGACATTTAAACTCGCAACTCGCCACGCAGGGCCCTCACCAATCCAAAAGAAAAAGAGAATGCCAAGCGGCTAGCCTTAGGCTCATAAACCATTTAAAAGAAAAAAGAAAATTGCTAAGTGGCCAGCCTTAGGCTCATAAACTCTTTAAACTAAAAGAAAATTGCCAAGCGGCCAGCCTTAGGCTCATAAACTCTTTAAAATAAAAGAAAATTGCTAAGCGGCCAGCCTTAGGTTCATAAACTCTTTAAAATAAAAGAAAATTGGTAAGCACGTACCTATTTGTCGGGCATAAAATTTTATTCCTCTTCTTAGCAGTTTATCTATAACCTGTTCACACATATATAATGTACATGTATGCAATTTCAATTAATTTACAATTCAGTTCGATTTTGATTCAATTGGCTAAATTTGCCTTACATTACCTAATTGGTTTTATTAGTTAACTAATAATCAAACAACGTAACCAACAATCAATTCGTTGATTAACGTTTCAAACACATAACTTTAATACATAGTCAAAAATCATATTTTTGATGTCAATTCACACCAGTAAGCCCTATCTAGTTTTGGTTCTCACACCAGTCAATTGGAAATGTATAGAAATTCCACTTTCAAAACTCGAACATAAATGCTGATGATGACGTGTCAATCATCAGAATTATAACCGGGCGACTAGAGTGTGATTCTATATCTATCCAGTATATTAAAACTTTGAATATATGTTCATGATGCGTACATGCAAAATCTCATATACTGGATTGTCCAAATTCAACATAAAATAATATAATCAAATACGTATAATGAGGTTTAAATTTTCAAAACAAAATTTGTTTTCATTTTTATTTTAAAATTTCACTCTTCAGACTCATTTTAGGATACTACTTGTAACAACCCGAAAATCTGGGCCAGTTTAAAATTTTTATTTTGGCAATTTTAGCGAATTTTGATTATTTAAAATGAATTATTTAAATAATATTGATGAGAAATTTATTTTGAATATATTTAGAACGTATATATTATATACGTCGTCGTTAGAAGATAAATAATTATTTATAATTATAAAAGAAATTGAAAATGGCACGGTAGTTCGATAATTCGATTTCAAACTTCAAATGAATGTACCGGGTGCATAACAATCCGGATTTTAGTGAAACCAAAAATAATAGGATCTATTTGAGAATATCTTTCCAACGAATCCGAAGAATCGAAATTTCATAGCGGGAATCAAAAGTTATGCCCAGTTGAAAATTCTGAATAGTCGCTATGGAATTCAGGCCCTTAAAAATGGAAATTTTGCAAATGATCTCGGATTTCGACGAAACCACTTTTGTTGGATCCGTGATGTCAAGTTATTGCTAGATTCCAATTTTCATAATTTTTCGAATCAATATGTGAGCGTGGCAAAGGAAAACGCGTTTGACCAGTTTCAGTTGATTTTAATCGACTGGAAAATGGCCATTTTTCCAACGGTCTCAGAATTCGACGAAATTAGTTTTGTTAGGACCGTATCGTCAATACGAAGATAGAAAATATTTTTTTTGGAATTTTTCGAGTTTGTATGTGACCCCAGTAAATTGAAATGCGCGTTCAAATTCAATATATAGAGTTATATGTTGATTTTGATGAAAACTGATCGAAATGATCGAATCAGCTTGCGATACATATCCCATTGTGTTCGGAATGGGGGTGATTAGCAATGGACGACAGGCGGTGGGCCTCGTTTAGAGGTCGTATGAAAAAGTCAACTTTTTGTAAATTAAATAATTAAAAATAAAATCCCCTTCTCTCTCTTCCCTTATACCTTATTTCTGGCCCCCCTTTTTTCATTCGTAAAAGACAAAAAAATAAATAAATAAAGGGGTAAAGAAAGGGAGAGCGACGATCGTCGCCCCTCCCTGATGACCACCGCGCCGCCGCGGGTGGCGGAGCTGCAACCCCCCTTCTACTCCGTCTCCTCCTCCTTCTTCCTCCACCTCGCAATCTCCCCTCCTCTGACCATTCGCAGGTCAATGTCTCCCTCCCCCAATCGATTTCAGACCTCGCGAGACCCTATCCCCCCTGAAAACCCTGACGCCGACCATCCACCCCCCTGCAAGTCCGACGCCGCCACAGCCTTCACCCTCCTCTTCCGTTCGAACCAAAAGACTTCCTCCTCTCTGAAACCCCCAAATGCCCCACTGCTGAAGACTTCCTCCGACCGCACCCCCACTGATGAACGCAGCACCCCTCCGCCCTCCGACACGCTGACGAAACCCTCCCTTTTCCCAAGCTTCGACTGTACATTTTCTTTTACTTTATTTATTACTTTTATTAGGACAAAATCTGATTTTTATTTAGTAACAATGCCGGGTCTTTATTTTAGAAAAAGTCGATATTTTTAACATGAAAAAGTCTATATTTTTAACATGAAAAAGTTGATATTTTTAACATGAAAAAGTCGATATTTTTAACATGAAAAAGTCGATATTTTTAACATGAAAAAGTCTATATTTTTAACATGAAAAAGGCGATATTTTCATCATGAAAAAGGCGATATTTTTATTCTATGAAAGGGCTTAATTTTTATTTATACGATATGCATATAAAAACATGATTATGATATGAACAGTAAAAAAAACATAAAAATGTAAAATCTTTATATTTGAAAAGGCGAGATTTTTATATATTGAATAGCGAAGTAAAAATTCGATTTTTATATATTGGATAGCGAAGTAAAAATTCGATTTTTATATATTGAATAGCGAAGTAAAAATTCGATTTTTATATATTGAATAGCGAAGTAAAAATTCGATTTTTATATATTGAATAACGAAGTAAAAATTCGATTTTTATATATTGGATAGCAAAGTAAAAATTCGATTTTTATATATTGAATAGCGAAGTATTTTATATATTGAATAGCGAAGTAAAAATTCGATTTTTATATATTAGATAGCGAATTAAAAATTCGATTTTTATATATGTAGCAAAATAAAAATGTGATTTTTATAGTGATGAAATTGAAAAGGTAAAATCTTTATATGTGAAAGGGCGAAATCTTTATATAGAGAATGACGAAGTGAAAAATAGAATTTTTGTCTATATAGTAACGATGTAAAAATATGATTTTTATATACATAGCAAGAATATAAAAATGTGATTTTTATATATGTAGTGGCTACGGACGACGAAATAGAAAAAAGGCGAGCACGATGGAGATTTCCTACATATGAAGAGTCGTGGAGTTTGGATAGCTTTGGTGAGAACTTCTCACTCTAAATTCCTTTTTCTAGTTATATATATATACTAGGATGCAGACGGTGCTTAGCAGCACCCGACACCCGTCATCCACAGACCATGGATGGCTTGTTTGTTTGATTGATGTGTTGTGAAAATTGATTATGTTGTGGAATGATTGAATAATAAAATATTCTTGTGTTGAAAGGAAATAAAATATTTATATAGTTAAAAATATTTTATCGTTAAAAATATAATTTTTAACGTGAATGTGAATAAATGAATATTTATAAACAAATCGGTCGATTTGTTTATATACACTGATTTGACTAATATTGATTGGGTCGATAAATTTTACACATCGCCCAACTGCACAAATAAAAATCTGTGTTTGTTGATTTGAAACCCCACACGGGTGTTGGGATGAAATTTGACGTACACTAATCCCAATTATTTAATTGTATGTCGATCGATTGGTCGACAGGCTGTGTAAGCGTTGATTATTTATATTTGATGCTTATGCAGTTGTGTGGTGCACTTTGGATGATGGTTGATTGTTTATCGTTGCTATTATATACATGTGTTGTATGGAACCCATATAATTAACGTTATATGGTAATTGATTGTGCCTCATTCCAATCGGGAAGATAAAGAATATTATAAAATAAAGGTTCATGTGTTGACTGTACTCATCCGTTGAGATTAGTCATGTGTTGAACGAAATATTTTTTTAACAATAAAATTTACATCTTTATATTATAAAATAAAGGTTCATGTGTTGACCGTACTCATCCGTTGAGATTAGTCATGTGTTGAACGAAATATTTTAACAATGAAATTTACATCTTTATCATATAGAAAATTGGAAACTAACTGGAAAATAGATAAGATGAGTGGTCTCTTGGATGTTGATCTAATGTTGGTTTCGGCCTTCGGGGTTAATATTCAGGGAATCGTTCTCTTACTAATTTACGGTTGGAGTCCGATTTGAAATCAAACGATAAATACCTTAATTTTTATAAAATATATTAAATAACAAAAATAGTCACACGTGGACAGTACTCATTCGTTGAGATTAGTCATGTGTTGACAAAAATATAGATTCATGTATTGAATAGAATAAATATTCATTTGTTGAATAGAATAACGGAATTATTGAAATATATAAAGCCGTGTTGATTAGAGATGCGCTATTTTGACGTGAACGATATTTATATCGATTATATTCGTTTTTATAATTGAATTGAATATAAAACGAATTCGAATTGAATTGAATATAAATTGAATTTGATTTGAATAGAAAATGAATTGAATTTGATTTGAATAGAAAACGAATTGAATTTGATTTGAATAGAAAACGAATTGAATTTGATTTGAAAAGAAAACGAATTGAATTTGATTTGAATAGAAAACGAATTTAATTTGAATTGAATAGAAAACGAATTTGAAATGGAAGTTGAAATTGTTTTTGAAACGAATTTAAAACTATTTATAAAATTCGTTTTAAATAGAAATCGATGAAATATATATTATATATATTATATATATAATATAATGGCCTGAATAGAACGCGCCGCGCCGCGGCAGTTCGTGAATTTCGACCATTGATTTCGAATGGACATTACGGGAGATCCGACCGTCGGATTCTACTAAAACCGGAACCGTTGGGTTCGTATCGAAAAGTGCTTTCTAACGAATATTAGAAATTTGAAATCTAACGGTTGAATTTGGAGATATGTCCAAATCAAATTTGGAAAAGGTCGCTATAAGTGTATTCGATGGCCGTTGATGGAAATCGACTGTATGGGCCGGGATAAAATTATTAAAAATAGTAATAATTTGTGTAAAATCATAAGAAATGATTTGGGAAAAATTGCGATGAAAAAACTCCATATTTGAAAGGATAGAAATAGATTTTTATCGAAATGAACTAGTTTAGAACTAAAATAAAAACCCATTTATTTTAAATAAATAAATTGGATTTGAAATGGGTTTTAAATAGAATTGATTTGTGGGTTTATCGTGAAGGGTGTTTTAAATAACACTAGTTCTTTAACCCGATAATAAATAGAATGTGATTTGGGTTTATCGTGAACTGTGTTTTAAATGACATTAGTTCTTTGACCCAGTAAAAGGAGTTTTAATGAATCTGCAATTAGATTGAAATGTGAATTGATAATCTAAATTATCAAATTGGAGAATGAGCGAGAATGGAGTATCACCAGTTTTTCTCCAAAGCGATAGTTAAATCTTTAATTAGATTTGAACGTGAAATGGTAATTAATTTTACCGATAACACCGTGGTGTTAGGTATGGAGTATTACCAGTTTTGCTTCATGGGATGAATAGGTTGGAATTGGGAAATAAAATAAATAATTACTCCGGTGTGGTTCGCTAATCTTGACTAGTTTGGAAAACCATAATCTAGTTTGAAATGATATCCAAAGAAAGATTAAAGGATAAATTTTAAAGAATTTATCTTGGATAAAATTAATGGGAACCTTTCCCTAAGAATATGAAATTTAGAAACTAGCTGTAGGTTAGCTAAGAAGAATGGTTTCCTGGGTATTGATCTGATGTTGATTTCGGCCTTCGGGGTTAATATTTGGGGAATTACTCTCTTACTGATTTACGGTTAGTGACTAATGAATTGGAATGAGGCGTATGTTGTGTTTGTGTAACATTTGTTTTTAATATACACGGGTTGTTCGGAAAGGTCGGGTTTATACCCATTTTGAATAACCGATTCGACGAGATGTCGAAGATGAAGACGGTGGTTGAAGACCAGAAGTCTTCACATCGTTTGGGTGATTACTGATGATCTTGGTTGGGCTGTACACCCAAGATGAGGGAATCAGTTGGTGATCGTCCAGACGTACTTGGAGATGGATGGATGTGCGAGGAAAGTGCCTCCGGTTTCGTTCAGACCCAGAACGAACTTGTAAATGGATTGTGTGCCTGACATTGGATTTTATTCTGTGTTGATTGATTTCTGTTAAATATATATCTGTTTGGCAGCGGAGAATTTATTCTCTTGCTTAACGCCCTTCTCTGAGACGTACGAGCTTAGAGGTTATATATTGATAGATATCAATCGCATGGCATGAATTGCCTGTGTGGCACGCTGAGTTGCATAGATCAAGGCTTCTGTTGAAAAGCAAAGTCTTGTGGTTTATGATCAAAGCACGGCCTTTGTGGCGTAGCTTTGTGTATAACGTGAATTCTCGAGCGTCACAACTCGGTATGAGTTAAAAATGGGATAAGGACTGCAGGGAGAGCACGACGTTTCTTTCTGGCTATGGTGGTGTCAGTGACTTACCAGCCCTGACATTTATATACTTTTCACCTATGTGGTTGTTGGATGAGGCGCCTCGATTTTAGGTCTGTAAGGACCGGGAAACGTGTGTTCAGGAATTGCCAATCCTCAAACGTAAGAGAGGACCGGCCCTGAAGCATCCAGGGGTTACCCAGAGTGTGTAGTCCCGAGGCATTTGCTAGAGTGTCTCGAAGCGGAGAGGAGCTTGCCCCTTGCCTCGACTCATGACGGAAATCCAATTTCCAATACGTGCATTTCGGTTTCATTTGTAGAGCCTAGTATGGCGACATAGTGGGATGGGGCGCTTATGCCGTCTATGATTTATATTTATGATTGAAATTGTTTTGACACTATACACTTATTATAGTATCAAATGATTTGTTTTAAAAGTATCAAGCATGTTTGGCTATTATAAGGGAAAACCCTATCCGCCGGCTTGCGTTGCATTGTGTGATGGGACCTGGGTCTTATAATAGCTTCATTTTTTGAAAAAGCATTGCGTTGTTTATTCTATGCACTGGTGTTCTTGGGAGGAAACCCGTTCCGTGTTATACGGCGTGGTCCCTTGAATTACTCTCTTTTAAAGTAAAGCTTTAAATAACTGTTTAAGTTCTCACACCAGTCACATGACTGACCTGGAGTTTATTGTTTTACCTAAATTTTGGGTGCCCCTATTTTCTACACGGGCAGCTAGTACTTTTGGTTTTGCAAATTTATATTCACAGGATCCTGATTTACAGCTGGAACGATGCTCGGGAAGCTCTGTATCCGTGTATTACTTTCAGTTGTGTTTTGTATTATTTTTCCACTGCAATACTGTATTTAAATCTCTAATATTTATCGAATGTATATTTATTCATACTCTGTATATTCTTGTATCTGATGGAATTGTTGTAATATACAAGGAAATGTTCTTCCGTCTGCGTTCTGATTTGTCTTGTCTTCACAGTAATTCGTTTTTTCTCATCTCTTCGGAGACCGGGGAAGTTCGGGTCGCTTCATTTGGTATCAAAGCTTTGGTTTACAGAGCTTGAGAACAAGACACATTAGAACCATACGAAAGAATTCATCAGAGATGGATTAGTAATATCCAATTAAAATGACTCGTTAGAGATAGGATCAGTAGTATCCTAGAACGAGTGTGAAGAGTATATTTTTCAAATGAAAACAATTCTGTTTTAAAATTTAAATCGTCTTATACGTATTTGAATAATTTATTTATTTTGAATTTGGACAATCGAGTATATAAAGATTTTGCATATAAGCGTCATGAACGTATATTCGAAGTTTTAATATACTGGACAGATATAGAGTCACACTCTAGTCGCCCGGAGATGGTACTGATGATAGCACGTGCATCATCAGTATTTATTTTCATGTTTCGAAGGTGTGATATCTATATATTTCCATTAGACTGGTGTGAGAACCAAAACTAATATAGATAGATTTATTTGTTGTGAATTGGCATCAAAAACATGATTTTCTGTGTATATGTATCAAAATTATGAATTTGAAACGTTAATCCACTAATTGATTGATGTTTGTGTTGTTTGTTTATTTGTTTGATAATTTTGAACCATTTAGCCTAATTGAATCAAATATTGAATTGTATTGAAAATTGGTCGTATTTGCTTGCATATACATGTACTTACATTGAACAGGTCATAGCAAGGAGGCTAGTGTAGAGAATAAAATTTGTTTGCCCGACAAATAGGTACATGTTTACTATAATTTACTGTTTTGTTTGGGTGATGATGATTTTATGAGCCGATTGGCTAGCTGCTTGGCTTTTTCTTTTTCTTTTTGAGATCAGAAGGCCTGTATGGCAATTTCGGGATTTTCCCGTGGCTCCCGGTGCAGGGGAGGTTATGGCGAAATTTTTCGAAAATTTAGGGTGTTAGCCAAATTTTTGAAAATTTGAAAATTCTCAGAAACTGAAAAGTTGGAGAATGGAAGCCAGATCGAACGTAGAGTTGATTAATCAAACCACTTTCGACTTTGTTCCTTTTCGGGGACGAAAAGTTTAGTGGGGGAGATTGTAACAACCCGAAAATCTGGGCTAGTTTAAAATTTTTATTTTGGCAATTTTAGCGAATTTTTATTATTTAAAATGAATTATTTTAAATAATATCGACGAGAAATTTATTTTGAATATATTTAGAACGTATATATTATATACGTCGTCGTTAGAATATAAATAATTATTTATAATTATAAAAGAAATTGAAAATGGCGCGGTAGTTCGATAATTCGATTTCAAACATCAAATGAATGTACCGGGTGCAAAACAATCAGGATTTTAGTGAAACCAAAAATAATAGGATCTATTTGAGAATATCTTTCCAACGAATCGGAAGAATCGAAATTTCATAGCGGGAATCAAAAGTTATGCCCAGTTGAAATTTCTGAATAGTCGCTATGGAATTCAGGCCCTTAAAAATGGAAATTTTGCAAACGACCTCGGATTTCAACGAAACCACTTTTGTTGGATCCGTGATATCAAGTTATTGCTAGATTCCAATTTTCATAATTTTTCAAATCAATATGTGAGCGTGGGAAAGAAAAACGCGTTTGACCAGTTTCAGTTGATTTTAATCGACTGGAAAATGGCCATTTTTCCAACGGTCTCAGAATTCGACGAAATTAGTTTTGTTAGGACCGTATCGTCAATACGAAGCTAGAAAATATTTTTATGGAATTTTTCGAGTTCGAATGTGACCCCAGTAAATTGAAATGCGCGTTCAAATTCAATATATGGAGTTATATGTTGATTTTGACGAAAACTGGTTGAAATGATCGAATCAGCTTGCGATACATATCCCATTGTGTTCGGAATGGGGGTAATTAGCTATGGACGACAGGCGTTGGGCCTCGTTTAGAGGTCGTATGAAAAAGTCAACTTTTTGTAAATTAAATAATTAAAAATAAAATCCCCTTCTCTCTCTTCCCTTATACCTTCTCTCTGGCCCCCCTTTTTTCATTCGTAAAAGAGAAAAAAAGGGGGTAAAGAAAGGGAGAGCGACGATCGTCGCCCCTCCCTGATGACCACCGCGCCGCCGCGGGTGGCGGAGCTGCACCCCCCTTCTACTCTTTCTCCTCCTTCTTCTTCCTCCACCTCGCAATCTCCACTCCTCTGACCATTCGCGAGGCAATGTCTCCCTCCCCCAATCGATTTCAGACCTCGCGAGACCCTAGCCCCCCTGAAAACCCCGACGCCGACCATCCACCCCCCTGCAAGTCCGCCGCCGCCACAGCCTTCACCCTCCTCTTCCGTTCGAACCAAAACACTTCCTCCTCTCTAAAACCCCCAAACGCCCCACTGCTGAAGACTTCCTCCGACCGCAACCCCACTGATGAACGCAGTACCCCTCCGCCCTCCGACACGCTGATGAAACCCTCCCCTTTTCCCAAGCTTCGACTGTACGTTTTATTTTACTTTATTTATTACTTTTATAAGGACAAAATCTGATTTTTATTTAGTAACAAGGTCGGGTCTTTATTTTAGAAAAGTTGATATTTTTAACATGAAAAATTCTATATTTTTAACATGAAAAGTCGATATTTTTAACATGAAAAAGTCGATATTTTTAACATGAAAAAGTCGATATTTTTAACATGAAAAGTCTATATTTTTTTAAACATGAAAAAGGTGATATTTTCATCATGAAAAAGGCGATATTTTTATTCTATGAAAGGGCGTAATTTTTATTTATACGATACGCATATAAAAACATGATTATGATATGAACGGTAAAAAAAATCATAAAAATGTAAAATCTTTATATTTGAAAAGGCGAGATTTTTATATATTGAATAGCGAAGTAAAAATTCGATTTTTATACATTGGATAGCGAAGTAAAAATTCGATTTTTATATATTGGATAGCGAAGTAAAAATTCGATTTTTATATATTGAATAGCGAAGTAAAAATTCGATTTTTATGTATTGGATAGCGAAGTAAAAATTCGATTTTTATATATTGAATAGCGAAGTAAAAATTCGATTTTTATATATTGAATAGCGAAGTAAAAATTCGATTTTTATATATTGGATAGCGAAGTAAAAATTCGATTTTTATATATGTAGCAAAATAAAAATGTGATTTTTATAGTGATGAAATTGAAAAGGTAAAATCTTTATATGTGAAAGGGAGAAATCTTTATATAGAGAATGATGAAGTAAAAATAGAATTTTTGTCTATATAGTAACGATGTAAAAATATGATTTTTATATACATAGCAAGAATATAAAAATGTGATTTTTATATATGTAGTGGCTGCGGACGACGAAATAGAAAAAAGGCGAGCACGATGGAGATTTCCTACATATGAAGAGTCATGGAGTTTGGATAGCTTTGGTGAGAACTTCTCACTCTAAATTCCTTTTTCTAGTTATATATATATACTAGGATGCAGACGGTGCTTAGCAGCACCCGACACCCGTCATCCACAGACCATGGATGGCTTGTTTGTTTGATTGATGTGTTGTGAAAATTGATTGTGTTGTGGAATGATTGAATAATAAAATATTCTTGTGTTGAAAGGAAATAAAATATTTATATAGTTAAAAATATTTTATCGTTAAAAATATAATTTTTAACGTGAATATGAATAAATGAATATTTATAAACAAATTGGCCGATTTGTTTATATACACTGATTTGACTGATATTGATTGGGTTGATAAATTTTACACATCGCCCAACCGCACAAATAAAAATTTGTGTTTGTTGATTTGAAACCCCACACGGGTGTTGGGATGAAATTTGACGTACACTAATCCCAATTATTTAATTGTATGTCGATCGATTGGTCGACAGGCTGTGTAAGCGTTGATTATTTATATTTGATGCTTATGCAGTTGTGTGGTGCACTTTGGATGATGGTTGATTGTTTATCGTTGCTATTATATACATGTGTTGTATGGAACCCATATAATTAACGTTATATGGTAATTGATTGGGCCTCATTCCAATCGGGAAGATAAAGAATATTATAAAATAAAGGTTCATGTGTTGGCTGTACTCATCCGTTGAGATTAGTCATGTGTTGAACGAAATATTTTTTTAACAATAAAATTTACATCTTTATATTATAAATTAAAGGTTCATGTGTTGACCGTACTCATCCGTTGAGATTAGTCATGTGTTGAACGAAATATTTTAACAATGAAATTTACATCTTTATCATATAGAAAATTGGAAACTAACTGGAAAATAGATAAGATGAGTGGTCTCTTGGATCTTGATCTGATGTTGGTTTCGGCCTTCGGGGTTAATATTCAGGGAATCGTTCTCTTACTAATTTACGATTGGAGTCCGATTTGAAATCAAACGATAGATACCTTAATTTTTGTAAAATATATTAAATAACAAAAATAGTCACACGTGGACATTACTCATTTATTAAGATTAGTCATGTGTTGACAAAAATATAGATTCATGTATTGAATAGAATAAATATTCATTTGTTGAATAGAATAACGGAATTATTGAAATATATAAAGCCGTGTTGATTAGAGATGCGCTATTTTGACGCGAACGATATTTATATCGATTATATTCGTTTTTATAATTGAATTGAATATAAAACGAATTCGAATTGAATTGAATATAAATTGAATTTGATTTGAATAGAAAACGAATTGAATTTGATTTGAGTAGAAAATGAATTGAATTTGATTTGAATAGAAAACGAATTGAATTTGATTTGAATAGAAAACGAATTTAATTTGAATTGAATAGAAAACGAATTTGAAATTGTTTTTGAAACGAATTTAAAACTATTTATAAAATTCGTTTTAAATAGAAATCGATGAAATATATATTATATATATAATATAATGGCCTGAATAGAACGCGCCGCGCCGCGGCAGTTCATGAATTTCGACTATTGATTTCGAACGGACATTACGGGAGATCCGACCATCGGATTCTCCTAAAACCGGAACCGTTGGGTTCATATCGAAAAGAGATTTCTAACGAATATTAGAAATTTGAAATCTAACGGTTGGATTTGGAGATACGTCCAAATCAAATTTGGAAAAGGTCGCTGTAAGTGTAGTTCGATGGCCGTTGATGGAAATCGACTGTACGGGCCGGGATAAAATTATTAAAAATAGTAATAATTTGTGTAAAATCATAAGAAATGATTTAGGAAAAATTGGGATGAAAAAACTCCATATTTGAAAGGATAGAAATAGATTTTTATCGAAATGAACTAGTTTAGAACTAAAATAAAAACCCATTTATTTTAAATAAATAAATTGGATTTGAAATGGGTTTTAAATAGAATTGATTTGTGGGTTTATCGTGAAGTGTGTTTTAAATAACACTAGTTCTTTAACCCGATAATAAATAGAATGTTATTTTGGTTTATCGTGAACTGTGTTTTAAATGACATTAGTTCTTTGACCCAGTAAAAAGAGTTTTAATGAATCTACAATTAGATTGAAATGTGAATTGATAATCTAAATTATCAAATTGGAGAACGAGCGAGAATGGAGTATCACCAGTTTTGCTCCAAAGCGATAGTTAAATCTTTAATTAGATTTGAACGTGAAATGGTAATTAATTTTACCGATAACACCGTGGTGTTAGGTATGGAGTATTACCAGTTTTGCTTCATGGGATGAATAGGTTGGGATTGGGAAATAAAATAAATAATTACTCCGGTGTGGTTCGCTAATCTCGACTAGTTTGGAAAACCATAATCTGGTTTGAAATGATATCCAAAGAAAGATTAAAGGATAAAATTTAAAGAATTTATCTTGGATAAAATTAATGGGAACCTTTCCCTAAGAATATGAAATTTAGAAACTAGCTGTAGGTTAGATAAGAAGAATGGTTTCCTGGGTATTGATTTGATGTTGGTTTCGGCCTTCGAGGTTAATATTTGGGGAATTGCTCTCTTACTGATTTACGGTTAGTGACTAATGAATTGGAATGAGGCGTATGTTGTGTTTGTGTAACATTTGTTTTTAATATACACGGGTTGTTCGGAAAGGCCGGGTTTATACCCATTTTGAATAACCGATTCGACGAGATGTCGAAGATGAAGACGGTGGTTGAAGACCGGAAGTCTTCACATCGTTTGGGTGATTACTGATGATCTTGATTGGGCTGTACACCCAAGATGAGGGAATCAGTTGGTGATCGTCCAGACGTACTTGGAGATGGATGGATGTGCGAGGAAAGTGCCTTCGGTTTCGTTCAGACCCAGAACGAACTTGTAAATGGATTGTGTGCCTGACATTGGATTTTATTCTGTGTTGATTGATTTCTGTTAAATATATATCTATTTGGCGGCGGAGAATTTATTCTCTTGCTTAACGCCCTTCTCTGAGACGTACGAGCTTAGAGGTTATATATCGATAGATATTAATCGCATGGCATGAATTGCCTATGTGGCACGCTGAGTTGCATAGATCAAGGCTTCTGTTGAAAAGCAAAGTCTTGTGGTTGATGATCAAAGCATGGCCTTTGTGGCGTAGCTTTGTGTATAACGTGAATTCGCGAGCCTCACAACTCGGTATGAGTTAAAAACGGGATAAGGACTGCCGGGAGAGCACGACGTTTCTTTCTAGCTATGGTGGTGTCAGTGACTTACCAGCCCTGACATTTATATACTTTTCACCTATGTGGTTGTTGGATGAGGCGCCTCGATTTTAGGTCTGTAAGGACCGGGAAACGTGTGTTCAGGAATTGCCAATCCTCAAATGTAAGAGAGGACCGGCCCTGAAGCATCCAGGGGTTACCCAGAGTGTGTAGTCCCGAGGCATTTGCTAGAGTGTCTCGAAGCGGAGAGGAGCTTGCCCCTTGCCTCGACTCATGACGGAAATCCAATTTCCAATACGTGCATTTCGGTTTTATTTGTAGAGCCTAGTATGGCGACATAGTGGGATGGGGCGCTTATGCCGTCTATGATTTATATTTATGACTGAAATTGTTTTGACACTATACACTTATTATAGTATCAAATGATTTGTTTTAAAAGTATCAAGCATGTTTGGCTATCATAAGGGAAAACCCTATCCTCCGGCTTGCGTTGCATTGTGTGATGGGACCTGGGTCTTATAATAGCTTCATTTTTTGAAAAAGCATTGCGTTGTTTATTCTATGCACTGGTGTTCTTGGGAGGAAACCCGTTCCGTGTTATACGGCGTGGTCCCTTGAATTACTCTCTTTTAAAGTAAAGCTTTAAATAACTGTTTAAGTTCTCACACCAGTCACATGACTGACCTGGAGTTTATTGTTTTACCTAAACTCTGGGTGCCCCTATTTTCTACACGGGCAGCTAGTACTTTTGGTTTTGCAGATTTATATTCACAGGATCCTGATTTACAGCTGGAACGATGCTCGGGAAGCTCTGTATCCGTGTATTACTTTCAGTTGTGTTTTGTATTATTTTTCCGCTGCAATACTGTATTTATATCTCTGATATTTATCGATTGTATATTTATTCATACTCTGTATATTCTTGTATCTGATGGAATTGTTGTAATATACAAGGAAATGTTCTTCCGTCTGCGTTCTGATTTGTCTTGTCCTCACAGTAATTCGTTCTTTCTCATCTCTTCGGAGACCGGGGAAGTTCGGGTCGCTTCACTACTGATCCCATCTCTAATGAGTCACTCTTATTGGATATTACTAATCCAATCTATGATGAATTCTTTTGTTTGGTTTTAACGAGCATTGTTCTCGAGCTCTGTAAACCAAAGCTCTGATACCAAATGAGACGACCCGAAACTTCCCGGTAAAGGAAAGCGCGGATTGAATTGAGAATACGACAAATCAGAACGCAAACAGAAGGACTTTTCATTGCTTATTACAGAAATTTACATCAGAGTACAAGAATATACAGAGTATGAACAAATAATATACATTTGATAAAGATCAGAGATTTACAAATTACAATGCAGCGGAAAAATAATACAAACACAAGTGAAAGAGATACACGGATACAGAGCTTTCCGAATATCATTCCAACTATAAACCAGGATCCTGTGAATATAATATCTACAAAACCAAAACTAACAGCTGCCCATGTGGAAAATAGGGTAACCCGAAGTTTAGGTTAAAACAATAAACTCCATGTTAGTCATGTGACTGGTGTGAGAACTAAAACAGTTATTACATCCTTACTTCAAAATTAAAGCAAATCAAGGGACCACGCCGTATAACACGGAACGGGTTTCCTCCCAAGAATACCAATGCATAAAACAAAACAGCGCAATGCTTTTTGGAAAAATGAAGCTATTATAAGAATCAGGTCCCATCACACAATGCAACGAAAGCCGGAGGATAGAGTTTTACCTTATAACAACCAAACATGCTTGGTATGTTTAAAACAAATCATACTATTATAGTGTAAAGTGTATGAAAACAACTTCCAATATAAATGTATCAATCATAGATGGCATTAGTGTCCCATGCCACTATGTTGCCAATAATATACAACTAAAACCGTAAAATATCGTATTGGAATTTGGATTTCCATCTTGTGAACCAAGGCAAGGGATCGTCCTTACCGAATTCGAGATGCTCTAGCCCACCCCTCAGGATTCAGCCGCGACTGCACCTTGGATCATCAGGGTCGGTCCACACGGAGTGGATTAAAATGCCTGAACAATACGTCTCCCCGCCCTGTGGGGCGTAAACTGGTCATATATCGACTAAACCATCCATCGGCACTGCAGTGACCGATATTACCGAGGCGCCTCGCTATCCATCATCTACATAAGTAAAACGTCTGGGCGTGCAAAACCCAGACACCACTCCTAGCTAGAAGGAAACGCATGCCTAAAGTCCTCTCCCGTTTCTGGTTCACACCGGGGTGTGAGGCTCGCGAATTAACGCTATACACAAAGCTATGCCATATTAAAGCCATGCTTTGATCATCAACCACAGGACTCTGCTTTTCAATAGAAGCCTTGACCATTTGCATCTCAGCATGCCACACAGGAAATTCACGCTATGCAATTATTGTCTATCAATCACACAGAATGAAATCCAATGTCAGACACACAGTCCATTTACAAGTTCATTCTGGTTCTGAACGAAACCGGAGGGCACCTTATTCCTCGTCCCATATGTCCACATCCATCGATCTCCAAGTACGTCTGGACGATCACCAATTATTACCTTTCTTGGGTATACAGCCCAATCAAGACATCAGTAATCATCCAAGCGATGTGAAGACCTCCGGTCTTCAACCACCGTCTTCATCATCGACTCATCGCCGATTATGTTATTCAGAATGGGATAAACCCGGTGTTTCTGAATAACTCACGTATATTATAAACAAGTGCTACGAAAACACAACATACGCCTCATTCCAATTCTGAATATTCCTTTATTTAAGTATTCACATCCTTTGGGAAACGTTCCCATTAATTTTATCAAAGATAAATTCTTTAAATTTATTCTTTAATCTTCCATTGGATATCAATCCATACAAATTAAGGTTTATCCAAACTAGTCGGGATTAGCGAACCTTACCGAAGTAATCATTTGTTATACTTCCCAATCCCAACCTATTCATCCCAAGAAGCAAAACTGGTAATACTTCA
This sequence comes from Allium sativum, assembly GCA_030737875.1. Classification (NCBI taxonomy): domain Eukaryota; kingdom Viridiplantae; phylum Streptophyta; class Magnoliopsida; order Asparagales; family Amaryllidaceae; genus Allium; species Allium sativum. Next base: position 556,578,028 of record CM060919.1, on the reverse strand, counting down.
TATCTAACACAACGGTGTTATCGGTAAAATTAATTACCATTTCACGTTCAAATCTAATTAAAGACTTAACTACCGCTTGGAGCAAAACTGGTGATACTACATTCTCGATCATTTACCGAATTTGATAATTTTAGTTATCAGATTCACCTTCCAATTTAATTAAATATTCCTTAAAAATCCATTTAGTTTTATTCTCCAAAAGTAATTACTTAATAATTATTCAAATTCAGGAAATAAATTCTGTCTTTAACTGGGTTAAAGAACTAATGTCATTTAAAACACAGCTCACGATAAACCCAAAATCACATTCCATTAATTATGGAATCTTCACGAAAAATGGATCAATATATATAATCGATATAAACTTCTGTATCCAACCGATAATATAAATGGAATAACGACAAAGCCTTTTAAATTCCATATATATATTAGCAGTCTTCCTCCACAAATGTTCACTTTGATTATTACCAAATCGAATTCCATTCCATTCCAATTTATTTTATTAAATTGGAAAACTTTACCTTGGAAAATTCCCATTACATCTTAGCTAGAAGATTTATAAATTTCAAATCACATTTCACTGTTAATCGGGTTAAGGAACGAATGTAGTTAAAAACACAGTTCACGATAAACTCGATTCACATTCCATTTTATTCCAATTACCAAATGTAACTGGAAACTCTAATAATCTTAACTAAAAGATTTATTCTTTTCCAACGGGGTTTAAGAACAGTGTTACTGAAGACACCATTCACAAAAAAACCAAAATCCAATTTGATATTAAATACAAGGCTTTGAATAGAAAATATATCGGCTTATATTCAATATCAAATTCTGAAACAAACAAATATCGTATTGGAAATAACGATATAAATATATCTTTCGAATTTCCATAACAATATCTGTATAATCACGAAATCCAAAATCGGAACATTCCAAAGATAATTTCGATTCAAATCCATTCCAATTCATATATAGGAAATTCTGGTTATTTCTTAAAACATCTCAAATCCAATTCATTTATATAAAAATATTGGATTATAATTCTAGTTCATAACTAGCTCATTTTGATAAAATTATATTTTTATCTTTTCAAATATGGAATTTTTCATCCCAATTCTTTCCAAATCATTTGTTATGATTTTACACAAATTATGGATATTTTTAATAATTTTATCAAGGCCCGTACAGTCGATTTCCATAAACGGTCATCGAACTACACTTACAATGACCTTTTCCAAATTTGATTTGGACATAATTCCAAATCCAACTGTTAGATTTCAAATCTCTTATATCCGTTGGAAAGCTCTTTTCGATACGAACCCAACGATTTTGGTTTTAGGAGAATTCGATGGTCGGATCTCCCGTAATGTCTATTCAAAGTCAATGGTCGAAATTCGCGAACTATCGTGGCGCGACGCGTCCTATTCAGGCCTTTATATATATTATATATTTCGTCGATTTCCATTTAAAATGTATTTTATAAATCGTTTTAAATTCGTTTTCAAAACGATTTCAACTTCATTTCAAATTTCAAATCAAATTTAAATATTCCCTTATAAATTCGTTTTAAATAATTTTAAAGCGATTTCAATTTCATTTCAAATTTCAAATCAAATTTGAATATTCCTTTATAAATTTGTTTTAAATTCATTTTAAAATGATTTCAAATTTCAAATCAAATTTGAATATTCCCTTATAAATTCATTTTAAATTTCATTTTAAAACGATTTCAATTTCATTTCAAATTTCAAATCAAATTTGAATATTCCTTTATAAATTCGTATTAAATTCATTTTAAAACGATTTCAATTTCATTTCAAATTTCAAGTCAAATTTGAATATTCCCTATCATTTTAATATTAAAATGATAATATTTTCAAAATATCAAATTTTGAAATCACTTGTCGACATTCATTATAGAATGAATAAAATCCACAAAATTCCCATTCGTGTTAAAATGGCGTTTAACTACTTAACACGGCTTCACATTTCAATAGTCACTGAATATTATTTTAAAATATTCGTTAATTCTGAACTGGAATCAGACACAGTCAATTACCATATAACTTTATTTATATGGATTTCATACACACATGTACGCAACAATAATCAAACACAGTCAACCATCATCCAGAGTGCATTACACAACTGCATAAGCGTTAAACATAAATAATTAACGCTTACAACAGCCTGTTAACCAATTGATTGACATACAACTAAATATTTGGATTAGTGTATGTCCAATATCATCTCAATACCTGTGTGGGGTTTTCAAACAACAAACACCGATTATTATTTGTGCAGTTGGGCGATGTGTAAAATATATCGTCCCAATCGATATCAGTTAAATGTGTGTACATAAACAAATCGTCCAATTTGTAAATGAATATTTATTACAGTAAATATTTTATTTCATTCATTTATACAATAAAAATGATATTTTTATTGTTCTAACACTTTATTCAACACATGAATATTTTCCATTACACATCACAATCACAATCACAATCACAATCAATTTCAACAACACAATAAAATCAAACAAGTCGTCCATGATCTATGGACGATGGGGAGCAGTTCATATATGTCATTATAAAATAAATAACTATACAAAAATATATAAGTGAGGAATTCTCACCTTGGGTTTCCACTCCACCATTTTTTAATTAGCGCTCAAATTCGCAGTTTTGATTTCAACGCAATTTGTTTCACGAAATTTATACTAAAAATCACATTTCTATACCGCTACCTCGTATATAAAAATCACATTTTTATAACGAGGTTATTTAAATAAAAATCGCATTTTTATTTTAATGTAATTCAATTAAAAATCACATCTTTATTTTGCTACTTCATATATAAAAAATTGAATTTTTATATATTTAAAAATCGTATCTTTGTAACATAAAAGTCATATCTTTCTAACTTCTCCTTCAACATAAAAAAACATATTTTTATATCGATCTCTACTTGTAAAAAAATCAAACCTTTTCCTTTATAAAAATATAATCTTTTTGCTACAAAAATATAATTTTTTTATTATTAAAAATCAGATCTATATTAACCTATAAAAATCAGATCTAAATAAACATTAAAAATTTGAAAAACTTACAGTAAAAATCGTTTTTTTCTTTTCTGAGGAGGGGGACTGCTGTTGTCGTCGACTGGAAGGGGAAAGGGGGGTGCGCGCCTGCGCGGTGGTGGCTGCCATTGGGTGGCGGTGCTGTAACAACCCAGAAAATCAGAGCCGATTTAAATTTTTTATTTTGGCTATTTTATTTAATTTTGAATAGTTAAAATAATTTATTTTAAATAATAACGAATAAAAATTTATTTAATCGAAATCAGAACGAATATATTTATTTTAATTTTAAAAGGAATTAGAAATAGCACAGTAGTTTGAAATTTTGAATTTGAAATTTGACTGATTGTACAGGATGCAAAATAAATCAAATTTTAGTGAAACCAAAAATATTAGAATCCATTTTAAAAAAATCTTTCTAACGAATCTGAAAAATTGAAATTTCATAGAGGGAATCAAAAGTTATGGCCAGTTGAATATTCAGAATAGTCGCTATGGAATTTGATATAATATATAGCCTGTATAAATAACCATTTTGCAAACGACCTCCGTTTTCGATGAAACCACCCTGGTTGGATCCAGAATGTCAAATTATTGCAGGATTCCAATTTTCATAATTTTTGGAACAAATATGTGAGCGTGGCAAAAGAAAATGTGTTTTGTCAATTTTAGTCAATTTGGATCGACCAGAAAATGGCCATTTTTCAAACGGTCTCCAAATTCAACGAAACTAATTTTGTTAGGACCTTATCATCAAAACATTGCTAGATTTATTTTTTGGGAATTTTTGGAGTCAGTATGTGGTCCTGGTAAATTAAAATGTTCGATCAAAGTTAAATAATTAATTATTTTATATTTAAATATAAAGAAAAACTTATCGACACAATTGAATTGGCTTATGGGACATATCCCATTGTGTCCAGAATGAGGGTATTTAGCTGGGAACGACACTCGTTGGGTTTGATTCGGAGTTAGTAGCGATATAGAAGTTATATTGTAATTAAATGGAATAAAAAAATAGAAATACGTATATATACGGCGTATAGCATATAACCCTAATCCTAATATACACCGCAGCCTTCGTTACATTCCAATGGCCACCATCCTCCAAATTTATTCCCTTACAAACTCTTAATCCAATTCGAATTAGGACCTCAATCCAAAACATAAATCGAAGTACTTCTTAAGCTCGAGAGATCCGTACGGTTGTGATCGAATAAGGAGCAATATTCTCCCCGAATTCCGCGTAGAAACTAACACCGTACGTTGGCAAATCACAGCTGCAGGATGTGAAAACCCGTAACTTCCCCGTAAAGGAAAGTGTCGGATAGTTCGAGAACAAACCACAACAGAACGCATACAGAAGAACATTTCATTGTATATTTCAACAATGCATCAGATTACAAGAATATACAGAGTAAAAGAATAAATATTACACAGAAATATCAGAGATTTAAATTACATTTGTAAATACATAGCAGCGGAAAAATATTTTCTAGCTTCGTGTTGACGTTACGGTCCTAACAAAACTAGTTTCGTCGAATTCTGAGACCGTTAGAAAAATGGCCAATTTCCAGTCGATTAAAATCAACTGAAACTGGTCAAACGCGTTTTCCTTTACCACGCTCACATATTGATTCGAAAAATTATGAAATTTGGAATCTAACAATAATTCAACATCACGGACCCAACAAAACTGGTTTCGTCGAAATCCGAGGTTATTTGCAAAATGTCCATTTTTAAGGGCCTGAATTCCATAGCGACTATTCAGAATTTTCAACTGGACATATCTTTTGATTCCCGCTATGAAGTCTTGATTTTTCGGATTCGATAGAAAGATATTATCAATTAGATCCCATTATTTTTGGTTTCACTAAAATCCGGATTGTTTTGCACCCGGTACATTCAATTGAAGTTTGAAATCGAATTATCGAACTACCGCGCCATTTTTGATTCTATTTATAATTATATATAAATATTATATTCTAACGACGACGTATATAATATATACGTCGAATTATATTAAAAATTAATTTCTCGCCGATATTATTTAAAATAATCTATTTTAAATAATCAAAATTCGCTAAAATTGCCAAAATAAAAATTTTAAACTGGCCCAGATTTTCGGGTTGTTACAATCTCCCCCACTTAAAACTTTTCGTCCCCGAAAAGGAACAAAGTCGAAAGTGGTTTGATCAATTCAACTCTGCGCTCGATCTGGCTTCCATTCTCCAACCTTTCAGTTTCTGAGAATTTCTAAAATTTCAAAAATTTGGCTAACACCCTAAATTTTTGAAAAATTTCGCCATAACCTCCCCTGCAATGGGAGCATCGGGGAATTTCAAATAGCTTCCCCGGTCCTTCAGATCTCAAAAAGAAAAAGAAAAAGCCAAGCGGCTAGCCAATAGGCTCATAAAATCATCATCACCCAAACAAAACCGGAAATTATGTAGTAAACATGTACCTATTTGTCGGGCAAACAAATTTTATTCTCTGCTCTAGCCTCCTTGCTATGACCTGTTCAATGATATATATGTATGCAAGCAAATGCGACCAATTTTCAATATAATTCAATATTTGGTTCAAATAGGCATAATGGTTCAAAATTAGCAAACAACTAAACAAACAACACAAACATCAATCAATTAGTGCATTAGAGTTTCAAATTCATAATTTTGATATATATAAAGAAAATCATGTTTTTGATGCCAAATCACAACAAGGTGTTCTAACTATATATATAAGTTTTGGTTCTCACACCAGTCTAATGGAAATATATAGATATCACACCTTCGTCACACGAATATAAATTCTGACGATGAGTACTCAACCATCAGAATCATCTTCGGGCCACTAGAGTATGATTCTATATCTATCCAATATATTAAAACTTCGAATACACGCGGATCAGACGTATACGCAAAATCTTTATATACTGGACTGTCCAACTCAATATAAATAGATAATCAGATACGAATAATTGATTTAAATTTTCAAAACAAAAATTGTTTTCATTTGAAAAATATACTCTTCACACTCGTTCTAGGATACTACTGATCCTATCTCTAACGAGTCATCCCCATTGGATATTACTAATCCAATATCTGATGAATTCTTTCGTATGGTTCTAATGTGCCTTGTTCTCTGAGCTTTGTAAACCAAAGCTCTGATACCAACTGTGAAAACCCGTAACTTCCCCGTAAAGGAAAGTGTCGGATAGTTCGAGAACAAACCACAACAGAACGCATACAGAAGAACATTTCATTGTATATTTCAACAATGCATCAGATTACAAGAATATACAGAGTAAAAGAATAAATATTACACAGAAATATCAGAGATTTAAATTACATTTGTAAATACATAGCAGCGGAAAAATATTTTCTAGCTTCGTGTTGACGTTACGGTCCTAACAAAACTAGTTTCGTCGAATTCTGAGACCGTTAGAAAAATGGCCAATTTCCAGTCGATTAAAATCAACTGAAACTGGTCAAACGCGTTTTCCTTTACCACGCTCACATATTGATTCGAAAAATTATGAAATTTGGAATCTAACAATAATTCAACATCACGGACCCAACAAAACTGGTTTCGTCGAAATCCGAGGTTATTTGCAAAATGTCCATTTTTAAGGGCCTGAATTCCATAGCGACTATTCAGAATTTTCAACTGGACATATCTTTTGATTCCCGCTATGAAGTCTTGATTTTTCGGATTCGATAGAAAGATATTATCAATTAGATCCCATTATTTTTGGTTTCACTAAAATCCGGATTGTTTTGCACCCGGTACATTCAATTGAAGTTTGAAATCGAATTATCGAACTACCGCGCCATTTTCGATTCTATTTATAATTATATATAAATATTATATTCTAACGACGACGTATATAATATATACGTCGAATTATATTAAAAATTAATTTCTCGCCGATATTATTTAAAATAATCTATTTTAAATAATCAAAATTCGCTAAAATTGCCAAAATAAAAATTTTAAACTGGCCCAGATTTTCGGGTTGTTACACAGGAGGCGTGCGATTTTAGCATAGGGGGGAGGTTCGGGTGCGCCTCTCATAGCTCGAAGCCATGGTTTCTTTAGATCGACGCCTCGGGCCTCGATTGGAGTGCGAGATCGAACCCTAGGTTCGAAGACCATCGTGAAACCCATCGGCCTGAAACTGTTTGAAAGGAGAAGGTGTTTTTTTATTTACTGTTAATTTATTAATTAATTTTAAAATGTTAACAACCTTTGTAAATTCGTATCTTTCTCATACGAAATCGAAATTCGATGAAACAGGATTCATTGGGACCGTAAATTCGCGATCAACTCTCCAGAATTGATCAGAGAATTTTTGGAGCATTCTACAATTTTAGAAGAAATAAAAAGCAAAGTGAGACTTCTGAATCCGAATTAATTAAATAAAATTATATTAGGATGCAGAAGGAGTTTAGAAACTCCCAACACCCGTTGTCCACAGACCATGGACGACTTGATTGTATTGGGATGTGGAATTGGTTGATTTTTGGTGTTTGATTGTGGTTCAAATGAAATTGTTTGATATTGTGGCAATAGATTGCCTAGAAAAATGTATTAGGAAATTAAACCCCTTATAAACGCTGCGAGGCCTAATGTAGTGCGAGGAGTCGTACATCGGGACGGTGCCGGTTTTAATTACCCTGCCGTTATGCTACCAAAATTTTCTGAAATATTCCTGTGTTATAAATATTCATGTTATTATATATTAATTGTTTGAATAATATGAAAATTATATTTTTAATATATATATATATATATATATATATGAAAATGATCAGTATATGTCAACATAAAATTCATGTTTTGTGGTAAATCAAAAATAGTCATTTGTTAAATAAAAATGAATTTACATTTAAAATTTACATTTTTTAATGTAAATAAAACAGTAAAAATAAACATTGTAACATAAAATGCATTTACATTGCATTTTACATTTTCAATGTAATGCAACATTAAAATAAACATTTTGAAATAAAAATGTTTTGATTGGATTTTACATTTTTAATGTATATACAACATTGAAAATAAAACATTGAGAAATAAAAAAATGTATTTACATTGGAATTTTACATTCTAATGTATATGAAAACATTAAAATAAAACATTGTGATATAAAATGTATTTACATTGGAATTTTACATTCTAATGCATATGAAAACATTAAAATAAAACATTACTATATAAACTGTATTTACATTGGAATATTACATTTTAATGTATATGAAAACATTAAAATACAACATTGCTATATAAAATGTATTTACATTATATTTTACATTTTAAATGTTTTACATTAAAATGAACATTGTTATAATAAAAATGTTTTACATTAAGTTTTACATTCTTATGTAAATGAACCTTTTAAAAATGGTCATTGCAATAACAAAAAGTGTTTTCCTTGAAATTTACATTTTTAATGTAAACAAAACATTAAAAATGACCATTGTTATTTAAAATGTCTTTAGTTTAAAAAAAATATTTTTAATGTAATGCAACATTAAAAATAGTCATTTGTTAAATAGAAATGCATTTATATTAAAATATACATTTTTAATGTAATGCAAGATTAAAAATAGACATTGTTAATCAGAAATGTATTTATATTATAATATACATTTTTAATGTAATGCAACATTAAAAATAGTCATTTGTTAAATAGAAATGCATTTATATTAAAATTTACATTTTTAATGTAATGCAAGATTAAAAATAGACATTGTTAAACATAATTGTGTTTATATTGAAATATACATTTTTAATGTAATGCAACATTAAAAATAATCATTTGTCAAATATAAATGCATTTATATTAAAATATACTTTTCTAATGTAATGCAAGATTAAAAATAAACATTGTTAAACAGAAATGTATTTATATTAAAATATACATTTTTAATCTAGTGCAACATTAAAATTAGTCATTTGTTAAATAGAAATGCATTTATATTGAAATATACATTTTTAATGTAATGCAAGATTAAAAATAGACATTGTTAAACAGAAATGTATTTATATTGAAATATACATTTTTAATGTAATGCAACATTAAAAATAGTCATTTGTTAAAAAGAAATGCACTTGTATTAAAATATACATTTTTAATGTAATGCAGGATTAAAAATAGACATTGTTAAACATAAATGTATTTATATTGAAATATACATTTTTAATGTAATGCAACATTAAAAATAGTCATTTGTTATATGGAAATGTATTAATATTGAATTATACGTTTTTAATGAAAATGCAACATTTAAAAATAAACAGTTTGAGGTAAAAATGTATTGATGTTGAAATTTGCATTTTTAATGTAAATGAAACATTAAAAATGTCCATTGTTATATAAAATGTCTTTTCTTTGAAAATTTACATTTTATTGCAAATGAAAACATTAAAAATGACCATTGTTATATAAAATGTGTTCACATAGAAATTACATTTTTTAATGTAAATAAAGAATGAAATGAACATTTTCATTTTTCAATGTAAATAAAGAATGAAATGAAAATTTACATTTTCAATGCAGATGAAGAAAGAATAAAAATATTACATTTTTAATGTAATCATAGAAGAATAAAAAGATTACATTTGAATGTAATACATGATTTCATATATAAAAGAAATCAATATTGAATTGAAAATGGTGTTGAATCGTTGAACGATATATATATATATATATATATATATTAAAATAAAACGAATCGCGCTGCTACAGTTCGCGTTTTGAAATTGTAACTTCAAACGATTATATCGAAAGATTCGACTGTCGGATTTTCCCAAAACTGGAAGCGTTGGGTTCATTTTGAAAAGATCTTTCCAACATATAAAATTTGCGGAGATCCAATGGTTAGATTTTGAGAAATATGTAAATCAAATTTTGGTGAAAACAGCGCCAGGGCCATGTAATGACCCGAAGCGTCGTTTAATTGAAAATGGCTATTTCTAAATAAATAAAAATAGAGATAAATCGTTATAAAATATTGTAAATGATATGAAATGAAAAGAAATGATTTAAATTATATGTATTTGAGAATTATTCGAAAAGTTCAAGTTAACTCTTATTTCAAATAATTATACTACGATTGGAAGTCAAAGATTTAAAGATGGTGATTGAAGACCGACGATCTTCACATCGAATGGATGACTACTGATGCCTTTGATTGGAGTTGCTGCCTTGAGAGGGTCAAAGTGGTAGTTGTTCGGACGTACTTGTTGGTCGTCCGGATATGCAAGAGCATCTCTTCCGTATTGGACTTATGAGACGAGGAATAAGGTATCTTCGGTTTCGTTCAGACCCAGAACGGACTTATAAATGGATGTATATCTGACATTGGATTTTATTTTGTGATGATTGATTTCTGTTTAATATATATCTGTTTGGGTGCGGAGAATTAATTCTCTTGCTTAACACCCTTCTTTGAGATGTACGAGCTCAGAGGTTATATATTGGTAGACATCAGTCGCATGGCGTGAATTGTCAGTGTGGCATGCCAAGATGCAAATGATCAAAGCTTATTATTGAAAAGTAGAGCCTTGTGGTTGATGATCAAAGCACAACTTTATTTTAGCATAACTTTATGTATAGCATTACTTCGCGAGCCTCATGAACCAGAAACGGGAGATGGACCCCAGGGAGAACATGCGTTTCTTTCTAGCTAGAAGCGGTGTCTAGGTTTTACAAGCCCAGATATTTTTACTTATGTGGATGATGGAAAGAGAGGTACCTCGGATTTGAGTCCCTAGTGGCTCTATTTTATGCCCTATAGGGCGGGGAAACGTATTGTTCAGGCATAATCAATCCACTAAAATATTTGTGGACCGGCTGTGATGACCCAAACTTCCGTGGTACGAAAGTAAGTATAATCATAGGAGCATAACATAATTAAAACAATAACAGATCTCATATAATAGTAGATCATATAAATCATTGTAGCGGAAATGGAAATGTCATCACAACATAACATCACAGATATCAGAGTATGCAGTACAGGATACACTTAGGTAAATAGATGTCTAAACAAGGAAAGAAATTAAGTCTCAATCTCCCAAAATACATCAATGATCAATACTGTCTTAATGTCTCAAGAAGTAAATAAAAGATAAAAGAAAAGATTCTTCATCCTCTTCCTCAGCAAGCTCCGGTCCAGAAAATATCCATACCTAAAACCTGTCATTTGGCTGCCCATGTGGAAAGAGGGCACCCGAGTTTGCAAAGTGAAATAAACTACGAGTCAGTCATGGGACTAATATGAGAAATCTTACCTAACTAACAATATGGCTAATCTCTGGACCACGCCGCTAATGCAGAACATGTTTACTCCATTGGATTGCCAGTGCATTTGATTAATAAATTTTATTTAAAAACTACGCAATGCTTTTTAGAAAATGAAATCATTATAAGACTCAAGTCCCATCGCACAATGCAACGCAAACCGAAGATAGAGTTTTACCTTATAATGATAAAAAAATGCTTGATACATAGAAAATAATATTTTCAATATTATTATTAGTGTCTAATATGTTTCAAAAATACTTCAAAGTAAATGTATCAATCCTAGACGGCATAACTACCATATACTATGTCGCCATATATAGGTTACAATCAAAACCGCAATGTCGTATTGGAGATTGGTTTTCCATCGTGAGTCAAGGCTAGGCGACGATCTCCTAACCGATTTCGAGACATTTTAGCAATGTCTCAGGATTTGGACGTTGGCAAACCCTTGGATACAGCAGGGCCGGTCCATAAATACTTTAGTGGATTGGCAATTCCTGAACACACGTCCCTCGATCCTATTGGACCTATAAATTGGCCATTGGCGACCAATAAATCCGAGGCAGCTCATTCCATCAACCAGATAAGTAAAAATGTCGGGCCTTGTAAAAACACAAACACCACTTCTAGCTAGAAAGAAACGTGTGCACTCCCTGCGTTCCCTTGTCCCGTTTTTGACTCTACCGGGGTGTGAGGCTCGCGAGGTAACGTAATACACAAAGCTATGACAAAATAGGCTATGCTTTGATCATCATCCACAAGGCTCTGCTTTTCAACAAAAGCCTCGATCAATTGCATCTTGGCATGTCACATTGACAATTCACGCCATGCGATCGATAACTACCAATATATAACCTTTGAGCTCGTGCATCTCAAAGAAGGGTGTTAAGCAAGAGAATAAATTCTCTGCCACCACAGATATATGTTAATAGATATCAATTTAATTACACAGAATGAAATTCAATGTCAGACACACATCCATTTACAAGTCCGTTCTGGGTTTGAACGAAACCGGAGTCACCTTATTCCTCGTCCCGTATGTGCAATACGGAAGAGAGGTTCTCGCATATCCGGACAATCAACAAGTACGTCCGGACAACTACCACTTTAACCCTTTATGGGTAGCTAACCAATTTCGGGCATCAGTAGTTATCCTTTCGATGTGAAGATCGCCGGTCTTCAATCGCCGTCTTTAAGATCTTCAATTTAGATCATCGTATAACCATCTGAAATGAGATTTAACTTGGTCTTTTCAAAAGATTCTCGCATATATATAGTTTAAAATCATTTCATATCATTAATAGTGTTTGATAACGATTAATCGCTATTTTTTTATTTATATAAAAATAGCCAAATTTATTTGACAACGCTTCAGGTCGATGGGCGGCCCTGGCGGTGTTTTTATCGAATTTTGATTTACACTTATCTCAAAATCTAACTATTTGATTTTAACAAAATTTATATCATTGGACAGATCTTTCCAAAACGGTCCTAACGGTTCCAGTTTCGGGAAAATCCGACGGTTGGATCTTTCGGTATAATCGTTTAAAGTTACGATTTCGAAACGCGAACTACTGCGCGCGATTCGTTTAATTTTAATTTATATATATATATATATATATATATATGTATATATATATATATAAATCGTTTTGCGATTTCAACTACTTCCAATCAGTCACATGCAAGCCAAGTATAGTCCATATTCATGTTGGAAATTTTACATATGATTTTCTAAATTCTAACTAACATGGTAAAAGTGACAATTTGAAACAAATCATGTTTTAACGTCTAATTCTTTTCAATGGAAACTAAACTACATTGAAAATATATTTTAATGTTCACCCTTTTTATTGAAACCAAACTAAAGTAGAAACATGATTTTTAATTCTACTATTTTTATTTCATCTAAAATGACCATAAAAATGTGACATTTAAATCTATTCTTTATTGCATATCAAATGTCAATAAAAATATAACATTTAATTCTACTCTTTTTATTTCATCCAACATGACAATAAAAATGTAATATTTATTCCTATTCTTTTTATTTCATCTAAAATGGCATTGAAAATGTAACATGTAATGCTATCCTTTTATTTCATCTAAAAAGGCATTGAAAATGTAACATGTAATTCTATCCTTTTATTGTCTCTAAAATGACAATAAAAATGAGACATGTAATTCTATTCTTTTATTGTCTCTAAAATGACAATAAAAATGAGATATGTAATTCTATTCTTTTTATTGCGTATCTAAAATGTCGTTAAAAATGTAACTTTTGATTTTACATCTAAATTGTTAATAAAAATGTAACTTTTAATTTTACATCTAAATTGTTAATAAAAATGTAACTTTTAATCTATTCTTTTATTTACATCTAAAATGTAAATAAAAATGTAACTTTTGATTTTATTCTTTTTATTGTCTCTAATTTGACAATAAAAATGCAACTTGTAATTCTATCCTTTTTACTGTCTCTAAAATGACAATAAAAATGAGACATTTAAATCTATTCTTTTTAATGCATATAAAATGAAAATAAAAATGAAACATTTAAAATCTATTCTTGTTATACAACTAAAATGACATTGAAAATGTAACATGTAATTCTATTCTTTTTATTGCCTTTAAAATGACAATAAAAATATTACCTTTAATTCTATTGTTTATATTACTACTAAAATGTAAGTAAAAATGTAACTTTTTATTTTATTTTTTTTATTGTCTCTAGAATGACAATAAAAATATTACTTTTAATTCTATCATTCTTATTACAACTTAAATGTAAATAACAATGTAAATTTTATCTACTCTATTATTGTAACAACCCGAAAATCTGGGCCAGTTTAAAATTTTTATTTTGGCAATTTTATCGAATTTTGATTATTTAAAATGAATTATTTTAAATAATATCGACGGAAAATTTATTTTGAATTGAAATTCGACGTATATATTATATACGTCGTCGTTAGAATATAAATATTTATATATAATTATAAATAGAATTGAAAATGGCGCGGTAGTTCGATAATTCGATTTCAAACTTCAATTGAATGTACCGGGTGCAAAACAATCCGGATTTTAATGAAACCAAAAATAATGGGATCAAATTGATAATATCTTTCCAACGAATCCGAATAATCAAATTTTCATAGCGGGGATCAAAAGATATGTCCAGTTGAAAATTCTGAATAGTCGCTATGGAATTCAGGCCCTTAAAAATGGACATTTTGCAAACGACCTCGGATTTCGACGAAACCAGTTTTGTTGGGTCCGTGATGTCAAGTTATTGCTAGATTCCAAATTTCATAATTTTTCGAATCAATATGTGAGCGTGGCAAAAGAAAACGCGTTTGACCAGTTTTAGTTGATTTTAATCAACTGGAAATTGGCCATTTTTCCAACGGTCTCAGAATTCGACGAAACTAGTTTTGTTAGGACCGTATCGTCAATACGAAGCTAGAAAATATTTTTCTGGAATTTTTCTAGTTAGTATGTGGCCCCGGTAATTTGAAATGTACGTTTAAAATTCAAGATAGTGATTTAAATGTAAATTAAAAGGAAACTGATCGAAACGGTTGATTCAGCTTGCGGTACATATCCCATTGTGTTCGGAATGGGGGTGAAACGCTATGGGCGACAGGCGGTGGGCCTCGTTTCGAGGTCATATGGGAAAGTCGACTTTTAGAAATTAAATAATAAAAAAAATAAAAAAAAAAAAAATATTCCCTCCTCCCCTTTAACCCTCCTGGCCCCCCCCCCGTTCAAAAAAATGAATTCAGAATAAAAAAAAAAAAAAAAAAAAAAAAGAGGGCGGAGCCCTAGATGGCTCGACGGAGCCACCGTCGCACCCGCCACCTCTTCTCCTTCCTCCTTCATCGTCTCCGACCGCCACCCGCCTCCTATCGCGCCTCCCTCCTCTGCTGTGCGACCATCCCCAAAACCCCCCCCCTCGTGAAAACAACCGAGCGCCGCCCACTTCTAGACCCCCCCCCTCCGATCTGCAAACCTCGATGAAGCCCCCCGACCACTCGACGAGCCCCCTGTAAGTTTTGTTTTTTTTTATTTACTTATTTTCATTTATCTGTAAAATTTTGTTGATTTTGAAAACTGTATTTTGTTGATTTTAAAAACTGTATTTTGTTGATTTTAAAAACTGTATTTTGTTGATTTTAAAAACTGTATTTTGTTGATTTTAAAAACTGTATTTTGTTGATTTTAAAAACTGTATTTTGTTGATTTTAAAAACTGTATTTTGTTGATTTTAAAAACTGAATTTTGTTTATCTTAAAAACTGAATTTTTAGGAAGTAAAATTGAAATTTTATTTAAAGTAAAACTGATTTTTATATAAAGTGAAAACTGATTTTTATATATATTGAACTTCATAGGAAAAATATGATTTTTATATATTGAACTTCATAGGAAAAATATGATTTTTATATATTGAACTTCATAGGAAAAAATATGATTTTTATATATTGAACTTCATAGGAAAAATTCGATTTTTATATATTGAACTTTGAAATAAAAATTCGATTTTTATATATGGAATAGCGAAGTAAAAATTCGATTTTTACATATGTAGTGGCTACAACAACGAAGAGGCGAGAACAAAGAAGAGCCGTGGAGCTAGGATAGCTATATGTGAGAACTTCTCACCTTTCAATTTAATTTTTCTAGTTATATATATATACTAGGATGCAGACGGTGCTTAGTAGCACCCGACACAACCGTCCACAGACCATGGACTTGTTTGTTTGACTGTTTGGTGATTGATTGCGATATTGGTTTGAATGTGGTTTGTGGTGTGAAAAATCGAATCGATAAATTGGTTAGGATTAGACGTGCGCCGTTATAAGGCGAAGGAGTAAGGCTAGGTTAGACACTTACTCCAAATTTTGTGGTTTGCATAATAAAATTGATATGATTGATGTGTGAATGGCGTGGGCCTTCACTAGACCGGGGATAAGGCTAGGCCTTGTCCCGTTTCTAGTATCGTGCCGTTATGCCGCCGAAATTTTCTAAAATAAGTTAGAAAAATAAAAATATCATTTTATTGGATAAATGAATTGAATAGAAATTCATAGGTTGAAATAAAATGTTTTATCGTTAAAAATATAATTTTTAACGTGAAGTGAATAAAATAAAATATTCATTTACAAACCAGACGGTTTGTTTATATACACCTATTTGAAGGACATTGATTGGGTCGATAAATTTTACACATCGCCCAACTGCACAAATAAAATATGTGTTTGATTGTTTGAAACCCCACACGGGTGTTAGGATGAAATTTGAAGTTCACTCATCCTGATTGATTTAATATGTCGATCGATTGATTGACAGGCTGTTATAAGCGTCGAATATCTATATCTGATGCTTATACAGTGTAGTGCACTTTGGTTGATGGTTGATTATTTTTCAATGCTATTATATACATATGTTGTATGAAAATCCATATAATTAATTTTATATGGTAATTGATTGGGCCTCATTCCAATTTGAAAAATAAAGAATATTATAAAATAAAAGTTCATGTGTTGACAGTACTCATTCATTGAGATTGGTCATGTGTTGAACAAAAATATTTTAATATTAAAGTTTACATCTTTATCGATATAAAATAAAAGTTCATGTGTTGACAGTACTCATTCATTGAGATTGGTCATGTGTTGAACGAAATATTTTGATAATAACAACTATTTTGAAAAAGAAATATTTGAAATAGAATATTTGAAAATAAAGGAATATATGAAGCCGTGTTGATTAGATTGACGCCATTTTGACGTGAACGATATTTATATCGATTTTAAAACGATTTCGAAATGAATTGAAAACGATTTCGAAACGAAATGAATTGAAAACGATTTCGAAACGAAATGAATTGAAAACGATTTCGAAATGAAATGAATTGAAAACGATTTCGAAATGAATTGAAAACGATTTCGAAATGAAATGAATTGAAAACGATTTCGAAATGAATTGAATATATAACGATTTCGAAATGAATTGAATATATAACGATTTCGAAATGAATTGAATATATAACGATTTCGAAATGAATTGAATATATAACGATTTCGAAATGAATTGAAAACGATTTCAAAATGAAATGAATTGAAAACGATTTCGAAATGAATTGAAAACGAATTCAAATTGAATTGAAAACAAATCGAAATGAATTCAAATTGAATTGAAATTTGAATTGAGTAGAAATGAATTTTAAAACGAATTTATAAAGAAGAATTCAATTTTGATTTGAATTGAAATGGAAGTTGAAATTGCTTTTGAAACGAATTTAAAACTATTTATATAATTCGTTTTAAATAGAAATCGACGAAGTATATATTATATATATATTATATATATATATAATGGCCTGAATAGAACGCGCCGCGCCGCGGCAGTTCGCGAATTTCGACCATTTATTTCAAACGGATATTACGGGAGATCCGACCGTCGGATTCTCCTAAAACCGGAACCGTTGGGTTCGTATCGAAAAGAGCTTTCTAAAGAATATTAGAAATTAGAAATCTAACGGTTGGATTTGGAATTATGTCCAAATCAAATTCGAAAAAGGTCGCTGTAAGTGCAGTTCGATGGCCATTGATGGAAATCGACTGTACGGGCCTTGATAAAATTATTAAAAATAGCAATAATTTGAGTAAAATCATAAGAAATGATTTAGAAAGAATTGGGATGAAAAACTCCCTATTTGAAAAGATAAAAATAGATTTTTATCGAAATGAACTAGTTTTGAACTAGAATTATAATTCTATTTATTTTTAAATAAATAAATTGAATTTGAAAAGGGTTTTGAAAATAACCAAAATTTCCAATGATTGCATTGGAGTGGATTTGAATCGAAATTGTCTTCGGAATATTTCGATGTTGGAATTCGTGATTATACGGATGTTGTTACGGAAATTTGAAAGATATATATTTATATCGTTATTTCCAATACGACATTTGTTAATCGTAGAATTTGATATTGAATATAAGCCGATATATTTTCTATTCAGAGCCTTATATTGAATATCAAATGTGATTTGGGTTTGTCGTGAATGGTGTCTTCACTAACACTGTTCTTGAACCCAGTTGAGAAAAGATTAAATCTTTTTATTTAGATTTAATGAAGTGTACCAATTAAATAATATTTAATTGGAATTGAATTGATATTGATTTTTGGGTTTATCGTGAACAGTGTTTTTAAATAACACTCGTTCTTTAACCCGATCATTAATGAAATGTGATTTTGGGTTGTCGTGAACGGTATCTTCAATAATACAGTTCTTAGACCTAAAGAAGTTAAGAAAATCAGAAACTAACTGGAGATTAGTTGAGTTGAATAGTTTCCGAGGTATTGATCTGATGTTGGTTTCGGCCTTCGGGATTAATACTTAGGGAATTGTTCACTTGCTAATTTACAATTAGGGACTGATTGAAATGTGGTGTGATTTTGGGTTTATCGTGAACCGTGTTTTAAATGACACTGATTCTTTAACCCAATCACAGATTAAAACTAAGTGGAGTTTTAATGAATCTTTAATTAGATTGAAATGATCGAAATGGAGTATCACCAGTTTTGCTCCAGGCGATAGTTAAATCTTTAATTAGATTTGAACGTGAAATGGTAATTGAATTTACCGATAACACCGTGGTGTTAGATATGAAGTATAACCAGTTTTACTTCATGGGATGAATAGGTTGGGATTGGGAAATTAAAACAAATGATTACTTCGGTAAGGTTCGCTAATCCCGACTAGTTTGAATTGATATTCAAAAATAGATTAAAGAATAAATTCAAGAAATTTATCTTGGATAAAATTAATGGGAACTTTTCCCTATGAATGTGAAATTTAGAAACTAACTGTCGGTTGGCCAAGCAGAATGGTTTTCTGGATATTGATCTGATGTTGGTTTCGGCCTTCGGGGTTAATATTTGGGGAATTATTCTCTTGATTAATATACGGTTAGTGACTAATGAATTGGAATGAGGCGTATGTTGTGTTTGTGTAACACTTATTTAAATATACGCGAGTTATTCGGAAAGACCGGGTTTATCCCATTCTGAATAACTGATACGACGATAAGTCGAAGATGAAGACGATGGTCGAAGACCGGAGGTCTTCACGTCGTTTGGGTGATAACTGATGATCTTGATTGGGCTGTACACCCAAGAAGATGGAAACAGTTAGTGATCGTCCAGACGTACTTGGAGATCGATGGATATGCGGGGTACTAGGTGCCTCCGGTTTCGTTCAGACCCAGGACGGACTTGTAAATGGACTGTGTGTCTGACATCGGATTTCATTCTGTGTGACTGATATCGGTTGCATAGAATGGTTTGCCTGTGTGGCATGCTAAGATGCAAATGATCAAGGCTTCTGTTGAAAAGCAAAGTCTTGTGGTGATGATCAAAGCAAGGCCTTTGTGGCGTAGCTTTGTGTAACGTTTGATTCGCGAGTTTCACACCCGGTATGAACCAAAAACGGGAGACGGACCTCAGGGAGGACTTGCGTTTCTTTCTAGCTAGAAGTGGCGTCAGTGGTTTTACACGCCCTGACGAGTTTGACTTATGTTGTTGTTGCTGTTGCGAGGCGCCTCGGTTTGATCGGACGATCCGGGTCCGATGGAGTCATTTTTTTGGCTCATTGACGCCCCAAAGGGCGGGGAGACGTATTGTTCAGGCATAATAATCCACATCGGTGGACCGGCCCTGACGATCCAAGGCTTGCCTGCGCGCTTGCCTGAGACATGGGCTAGAGCGTCTCGAATCGGTTGAGGACTATCTTTTGCCTCGGTTCATAGATGGAAATCCAATTTCCAAATACGTGACTTTGCGATTTTGATTGTATAACCTATATATGGCGACATAGTGGTATGGGGCATTCATGCCGCCTATGATTGATACTTATGATTTGAAGTTGTTTTATACACTATGCACTTATAATAGTATCAAATGATTTGTTTTAAACGTATCAAGCATTCTTTGGCTGTTATAAGGGAAAACCCTATCCCCCAGCTTGCGTTGCATTGTGTGATAGGACCTGGGTCTTATAAGAGCTTCATTTTTCTTTATTTAGCATTGCGCTGTTTGTTTTATGCACTGGTATTCTTGGGAGGAAACCCGTTCCGTGTTATACGGCGTGGTCCCTTGTTTTACCTCACTTTAAAATAAAGATTAACTGTTTTAGTTCTCACACCAGTCCCATGACTGACCTGGAGTTTATTGTTTTGACCTAAACTCTGGGTGCCCCTATTTTGACACGGGCAGCTAGTAGTTTTGGTTTTGCAGATTTATATTCACAGGATCCTGGTTTACAGCTGGAACGATATCCGGAAAGCTTTGTATCCGTATATCTCTTCTAGTTGTGTATTGTATTATTTTCCGCTGCTATGAATTTAAATGTAATTTAAATCTCTGATATTTCTGTGTAATATTCATTTATACTCTGTATATTCTTGTAATCTGATGCATTGTTGTAACATACAGTGAAATGTTCTTCTGTATGCGTTCTGTTGTGGTTTGTTCTCGAACTATCCGACGCTTTCCTTTACGGGGAAGTTGCGGGTCTTTACAATTATTCACATCTAAAATGCCAACAAAAATGTAACTTTTTAATCTATATTTTTATTTACATCTAAAATGCAAATAAAAATGTAACTTTTTAATCTATGTTTTTATATTGGCATTAAAATTTTATATTTTAATGAATTCATGTTTTGATTAAAAACACGAACATTTTCTCTATTTACATAAATTTCATTTTTAGTGTCATAAGTTCAATAAACAAAAATAAGGATTTTTGTTTAACTAATTTTTCTATTTACCCAAATGTCCATTTTTGTTGCAAGTTTAATTATACCAACAAAAACAATATTGGATTGTAAATTCTAATTAAATCCCACATTAACAAAAGGTGATATTTTTTTTATTGAATTGAAAATTCTAATTCAATTCAATAACATCAACAAAGGTGAAATTTTTATTTATTGAATTGAAAATTCTAATTCAATTCAATAAAATATACATGATGCTCCATATATATGATTCAACAAAATATCAACAAAAATGTTTTATTCTGATTAACACATCACATATAGATCTATATTAACAACTATCTAAATTAACAGATCTATATTTACCATCAAATACAAATCAAATCACGTACATAGCATATACAGCGAATCAATGAGAATACAATTACGATCTATTCTAGTTATTTTAAAATAAATAATAATAAAAATAAAATAGGATTTCTCATAGTTCTTTTGGATCTGAATAGTTCAGATTTGAAAATTTGACCCAAAATCCAGTCTTCTTAGAATCGCTTCTTTTCAGTCTAGAATCGTAGATATTGTCTCTACGATCGTAACGCTTCAGAAATCGTGTTATTCTGAGTCAGTATGAATAAGTTATGATTTAATTTGTGTAATTAACATTTAAAATAAAATATTAAAATAAAATATGGTTTATATCCTTTCTTCCTCTTTACAAAACCAAGGTCGTGGTGTTTTCAACTTCGTTCGAATCTAGGGTTCGATTTTGTGATCGAATGGCGCAATGGTTCGAAGATCGGGTGGTACAACATCGGAGAGGGGGATCAGGCGCACGTGCGCCGCAGGTGGGGCCCAGCTCGGTGGCGCAGGGAGGTCCGGCCGGCGGTGGAACGTCGGCGGCTTTGACGCGTTCGTTCTCGAAGTCCGGGCCACCAGAGCATGATCTACCCGTATGAAATTGAAGGTGGTGAAATCCTTTACAATAAACTCAACTGGAGTGGGAGATTTTATTGTGTGGATTGACGGGGATTAGTGGAGAAAGGTGGGAGCTTTACTGGCCATGGATTTTCAAAGGGGGCGGCGGCCACGATATGTATTTTAGGGTTTCAGGAAAATGAATGTATTTTTATATTATTTTATTGTAAATTTTACAAAAAAACCCAAAAGTTCTAAACAATTCTAATTTCAGTCCAACAGGAGTTGATCCAACCCAATAGCCCCCATTCTGGATCCAGTGGGCTAGGTCTCGTCAGCCCAAACAACAGTCTATGGACTAAATTCTTTAATTTAAAATTTAAATCCTTTATTAAATTAATTTGATCGCATATTTAAATTCACCGGTGCCAAATACGAACTCTAAAAATTCCATAAAAATTATTTCTGGCTTTGTTTTGACGATACAGCCCTAACAAAATTAATTTCATCGAATTCCGAGACTGGTTGAAAAATGACCATTTTCAAGTCGATTAAATTTGACTGAAATTGACAAAACACATTTTCTTTCGCCACGCTCACATATTAATTCCAAAAATTCTGGAAAATTAAACTTAGCAATAATTTGACATTCCGGATCCGAAAAAAGTGCTTTCGTCGAAAACAGAGGTCGTTTGAAAAATGACCTTTTATACGGGTTATAAATTATACTATAGCGACCATTTTGGATATTCAACTGGCCATAATTTTTGACTCCCGCTATGGAATTTCGATTTTTAGGATTCGTTGGAAAGATATTTTCAAACAGATTTAGATATTTTTGGTTTCACTAAAACTCGTTAAATTTTGAATCCGATATATTCAGTCAAAGTTCAGGTTTGACTTTTCAAACTACCGTACTATTCCTAATTCCTTTTGAAATCAAAATAAATATATTCGCTCTAACTTCGATTAAAATAAATATTTAATCGTTATTATTTAAAATAATTTATTTTAACTATTCAAAATTCACTGAAATAGCCAAAATAAAAAATTTAAATTGGTTCGGATTTTCAGGGTTGTTACACCGGCCCCGGCGCTCCTAGGTGTTGCTGTGGCTGTATCCTGAGACATGGTAGGCTAGATTGTCTCGAATTCGGTAAGGACTATCTCTTGCCTTGGTTCATGATGGAAATCCAACTTCCGATACGACCCATACGGTTTTGATTGTAAACCTATATTTGGCGACATAGTATATGGTAGTTGTGTCATCTATGATTAATACATTATGACTGAAATGTTTTTGAAAACATATATACACTAACAATAATATCAAATCCGTTTTATTGTATCAAGCATTTTTGACCATTATAAGGTAAAACTATATCCTCCGGTTTGTGTTGCATTGTGTGATGGGACTTGAGTCTTATAATGGTTTCATTTTTCTAAAAAAGCATTGCGTTGTTCAACGATTTACTTTATTTATGCACTAGCAATCCAATGGAGTAAACCCATTTCGCGTTAGCGGCATGGTCCTCTGATTAGCCTTATTATTAAATAGGTTATATAAGATTTCTCATACCAGTCCCATGACTGACTCGTAGTTTGTTTCACTTTGCAAACTCGGGTGCCCTCTTTCCACATGGGCAGCTTGTATACAGGTTTTAGCAGACTCATTCTGGATAGCTATGGAGCTGAAGATGGATCCTATTATTTCTATTATGTTGTTCAGACTTCATTTAGTATATTATGTTTGATTTTCGCTGCAGACATTTTATATTAAGTTAAAAACTGTATTATGTACTAAGTATGATCCTATTACGCTGTGTAACTCCGATGATATATTATTCCCAGTGTAATTTGATGTACATTTTCTGCTGTAATTCTATATTTCTGTTCTGTTGTTATTGTTTATGTGTTATATTCCAATGATTATCCTTGCTATCATACTATGGGAGTTTGGGGTTATCACGGTTGGTATCATAGCTTTGGTTAAACTTAGCTCGGAATATAACATATAAACAAACCTGACAGAAATAGAATCAGCATTATTCTAAGGCGAATAACTCATTATAGATAGGACCAGTAATGTCCTAGAATGAGTATAGCGGAATAAAACACACCCCCATAGATTTATTTACATTTAAATATATGTATCTATGCTTTACAATATCTTTACTGTTAGCCTGACTCTTTGTCTGCTATTTGTAGACATAGTACAAATGAGTGGCAGAAAGAGAAGAAGTAATTCTATGATTCACCAATCTAATGAGCCAAACGTGCTCCCAGAACCGGATCTAGAAGCTCTAGTAATGAAGTATCGGAATCTGGGTAGAGTACGATTCTTGGGCAAAGAACCCGTGATTGAAACACAAGCGTGGATGCGTTCTGTTGAGAGAAATTTTGATGGCTTAAAGCTGAGAGATGATCAGAAAAGATTACCGGCATCTTGGGCACTCAAAGACGAAGCTTTAATCTGGTGGGAAACTATTACTGAAGAAAATCCAGAAGGTAATATTACATGGGATAGATTTAAAGAAATTTTCAAAGAAAGATTTATTCCTCCGGAAGCAACTAAGCGACTATATGAGAGTTTTACAATCTGAAACAAGGAGATATGACATCCAAGAATATCAGAATAAATTGAATGAACTTTCTCGCTTTTCCCCAGAACTAGTTCGAGATCCTACAAGGAAGAATCTGAGATTTATCAAAGGATTAGAAAAGAATTACGAAGGTAGAGTACTTGTTCATGTGAATCTCCCATTCTCTGAAATGATACAAATGGCTTATCACTATGAGTATAATGATAAACAACATGGTTGGGAAGATGAAGAGGAAGGAAGTTCTAACAGCAAAAGGATGTTGGAAACTGATAGCCCTGAGGCAAGTACGAAGCCTGAGGTTAGTAAGAAGCCTAAAGTCGGTCAGAAAAAGTTAAAGACAGTCGTATGTCTCAAGTGTAATAAGCAAGGGCATTCGATAAGAAATTGCAAATCGTTGAAGAAACAAAGGAAGAATGGACCTAAATACAATAAAAAGTTTCAAAAGGATAAGAATGCAATCTTTGCCATCAGGCTGGTCATGTAAAGCAAGATTGCCCGCTTTTGAAAACGACCAAGGTGGCTCATGTAAATAAAGTAGTAGAAACTCCAACAACCTCGGCTAGTCAGCAAAGGCCAAATGTTTTGAAAGGTACTCTTACTATCAAAAATATTCCGGTTAAAGTATTGTTTTATACGGGCGCGTCACAAAGCTTTATTTCAAGCAATACCGTTAAGAAGTTGAAATTAAAACTAAGGAACCTTAAGGAATTGATTAGAGTTCATAATCCGATAGGAGGTTCTCTTATTCTCAGTGTGTATTGTAGAGTCCCTATTTCCTTTTTCCGTTACCAGTTTTCTTTTGATTTGATCAACATGGATTTCTCTGAATTTGACATCATTCTTGGGCTAGACTGGTTAACCAAATATGAAGCCGAGGTTAAATGTGCAGAAAGAATCATTAAGGCGAAGACCAAGTATAAAATTTTTATAACGATACCATGCATAGGACCAAATTTAGATAGAAAAGAGTTTTGGTCTGCTCTTGATGTTTCTTCTGTTGCTATTGAAGATATCTCTATCGTCAAAAATTAAGCGGATGTGTTCGAAGAAGTTGATAGCTTACCTCCGCGAAGAGAAATTGACTTCAGGATTGATCTAGTTCTGAATGCAAGGCCAGTCGTGCATCCTATTCGGAGAATGACATGGAAAGAGAAAGAAGAAATAGATAATCAAACTAAACAACTTTTATGGAAGGGTCTAATCAGGCCTAGATTTTCGAATTGGGGAGCAGCAGCAGCGTTTGTTCCAAAGTCAGACGGTACTCTCAGAATGTGTGTGGATTACCGAGATTTAAATAAGCAGACGCTCAAAAAAAATATCCATTGCCCCGTATAGATGATTTATTGGATCGTTTGAATGAAGCAAAAGTATTTTCTAAAATGGACCTAGCTACAGATTTCCATCAACTGTGTATTGCTGAAATGTGTGTTCCTTTGACAGCTTTCAGAGGTCCAGATATATTTTACGAATGGATAGTAATGTCGTTCGGTTTATGCAATGCTCCTGCTTACTTTGTCGATTTAACGAACAGAGTATTTCATGATGTCTTAAATAAATTTGTGCTGGTTTTCATTGACGACATCTTAATTTTCTCCAAGTCAATTGTCGAGCATGAAAAGCATTTGGAACAAGTTTCGGAAATTCTGAGAAAGAACGTTTTAAAAGTCAAATTTTCTAAATGCATATTCTGGCAAGAAGAAGTGAAGTTCCTCAGTATGTAGTATCGAAGGAAGGAATTTCAGTGGATCCCAGTAAAATCACAGCCATTCAAGATTGTGAGACGACCCAAACTTCCCCGTGAAGGAAAGCCCGGATTGCTTCGAGAACACGACAAATCAGAACACAAACAGAAAATTTTAGTTAAGTTTTTGTTCTCACACCAGTCGATTGGAAATATATAGAAATCTCACTTTTAAGACTCGAAAATAAATACTGGCGACGGTGCCCCATCACCAGAATTATCCCCGGGCAACTAGAGTATGATTCTATAACTATTCAGTATATTAAAACCTCGAATACATGCTTGCAAGGCGTATAGGCAAAATCTTTATATATTGGATTGTCTAAATCAATTTAAAATAAATAGTCAAATACGTATGATACGATTTAAATTTTCAAAACAAAATTGGTTTTCATTTTAAAAATATACTCTTCACACTCGTTCTAGGATACTACTGATCCTATCTCTAACGAGTCATTCTCATTGGATATTACTAATCCAATTTCTGATGAATTCTTTCGTTTGGTTCTAATGTGTCATGTTCTCTAGCTCTGTAAACCAGAGCTCTGATACCAAAATGAGATGACCCAAACTTCCCCATGAAGGAAAGCCCGGATTGCTTCGAGAACACGACAAATCAGAACACAAACCGAAGAATTCATCAGAAATTGGATTAGTAATATCCAATGAGAATGACTCGTTAGAGATAGGATCAGTAGTATCCTAGAACGAGTGTGAAGAGTATATTTTTAAAATGAAAACCAATTTTGTTTTGAAAATTTAAATCGTATCATATGTATTTGACTATTTATTTTAAACTGATTTGGACAATCCAATATATAAAGATTTTGCATATACGCCTTGCAAGCGTGTATTGAAGGTTTTAATATACTGGATAGTTATAGAATCATACTCTAGTTGCCCGGGGATAATTCTGGTGATGGGGCACCGTCGCCAGTATTTATTTTCGAGTCTCAAAAGTGAAATTTCTATATATTTCCAATCGACTAGTGTGAGAACAAAAATTTAACTAAAATTTAAAATAAAAGTGATAGAGATCCACTCCTCCATGCTTTGCTTTTTTGAACTGCTGAACCGTCTGGATCGGTTTGAAATTCTAATGCAGTTCTTTTCACGCTGTTCACAATAAAAATTATATTTTTATTGCTTCATTCCAAGAAATAAAAATCATATTTTTATTTCTACTTCATATATTTTTACTTTGCTATATACATGATAAAATTCACATTTTTATATTGTCACTTCATATATAAAAATCGAATCTTTAACACTTCACCATATATATAAAAATTTCTCTACCTATATAAAAATTATATTTTTAATACTCTACTAATATAAAAATCATATTTTTATTCTATACAAAAATCGTATCTTTATTTATATGAACACACTATAAAAATCCCATCTTCAATCATATGAATACACAATAAAAATCCCATCTTCAATCATATGAATACACAATAAAAATCCCATTTTTATTTTGTTCATATATTGTTATGTATAAAAAAAAATCCAACCTTTAACGATATGTTAAACACATAAAAGTCATGGTTTTATTTTCAAATATATACATTTATATCAATTCAGATTTTAAAACAAATTCCATAGAAAATAAATAAAATGAAATTAAAAACAAACTTACTGTTTTTCGTTTGGAGGGGGTTCACCATCGGAATCGGGCTGAGGAAGGGTGCGCCGGAGGGTTGCAGGCGGAGGGGGAAGTCATCGGAGCAGTGGCGGTTGGCTGCGATGCGGTGGAGGCGGTTTTGATTTGGGCTGTGGAGGTTTCTCGGTAGACTGAATGAGGGAGGTGAGAGAAGAGGGAAGGTTTTTATATATTTTTTTAATTAATTAACTTCAAAAAGCAACTTTTAATTTCGACTTCGAAATCGAACCCAACGACTGTCGTCCCTAGCTAATTACCCCCATTCCGAACATAATGGGATATGTATTGTAAGCTGATTTGATTGTTTCGATCAGTTTTCATCAAAATCAAAATATAACTCTATATATTGAATTTGAATGCACATTTCAATTTACCGGGGCCACATTCGAACTCTAAAAATTCCCGAAAAATATTTTCTAGCTTCATATTGACGATACGGTCCTAACAAAACTAGTTTCGTCGAATTCTGAGACCGTTTGAAAAATGGCCATTTTCCAGTCGATTAAAATCAACTAAAACTGGTCAAACGCGTTTTCCTTCGCCACGCTCACATATTGATTCAAAAAATTACGAAATTTGAAACCCAGCAATAACTTGACATCACGGATCCAACAAAAGTGGTTTCGTCAAAAACCGAGGTCATTTGCAAAATTTCCATTTTTAAGGGCCAGAATTCCATAGCGACTATTCTGAAATTTCAACTGGACGTAACTTTTGATTTCCGCTATGAAATTTCAATTTTTCAGATTCGTTGGAAAGATATTCTCAATTAGATTCAAATATTTTTGGTTTCACTAAAATCCGGTTTATTTTGAATCCTGTACATTCATTTGAAATTTGAAATCGAATTATCGAACTACCGCGCCATTTTCAATTCCTTTTATAATTTAAAATAAATATTTATATTCTAACGACGATCTATATAAGTATATACGTTCTAATTCTATTCAAAATAAATTTTTCGTCATTGTTATTTAAAATAATTCATTTTAAATATTCAAAATTCATTAAATTCGCCAAAATAAAAATTTTAAATTGGCTCAGATTTTCGGGTTGTTACAGATTGTAAGCAGCCCAGCACTCCTACAGAAGTCAGAAGTTTCCTAGGATTGGCTGGTTATTATCGGAAATTCATTAAGGATTTTTCGAAACTATCTTGTCTATTAACAAAGCTTACAAAGAAGCACACAAAGTTTAACTGGACACCTGAATGTGAGGCAGCTTTCCAAGAGCTGAAATTGAGGTTGACCACTGCTCCAGTGTTGACCATTATTGATGGCATTCAAGATTTGAAAGTCTGGACTGATGCTTCTATTAAAGGTATTGGTGCGGTATTAATGCAAAGAGACAAAGTAGTTGCTTATGCTAGCCATCAATTGAAACCACATGAGAAGAGATACCCTACTCATGATCTTGAGTTGTTGGCCAACGTGTTTGTCTTGAAAATATGGAGGCACTATCTTTTAGATGAGAAGTTCGAATTATATACTGATCATAAATCCTTGAAGTATCTGTTCACCCAAAGGGACTTGAATTTGAGGTAGCAACATTGGTTAAAATTTCTTGCGGCCTATGATCTAGACATCTTGTACACTCCAGGGAAAGCCAATGTTGTAGCCAATGCGCTCAGCAGAAAGAATCCGGTCGTCGCCAATCTTATCGTCGCCAACCTCATGATTACACCTTCATTGATTGACAAAATCTCCGATCTTCAGAAAGATGATGAATTTATGCAGAGAATTAATAAAAGAGCTCAGGAAGGCGAACCCTCGAGTTTCCAAATAGATAACAAAGGAGTTCTAAGGTTAAAAGACCGAATTTGTGTCCCGAATATCCCTGAGCTATGAAGAGAAGTAACGGATGAATGTCACAAATCCAAGCTTTGTATTCATCCAAGGGTGAGTAAGATGTATCATGATCTCAAGTGCACATTCTGATGGAAATCTATGAAAAGAGGCATTTCCATTTATGTCAGCAGGTGTTCTACTGCCAGCAAGTCAAAAGTGATCAGCAGAAGCCTACCGGACTGTTACAACCACTAGAAGTTCCAAGTTGGAAGTGGGATCAAATTTCCATGGATTTTATGGATGGATTGCCCCGAACTAGAAAAGGTAATGACAGTATTTGGGTGATTGTAGATCGTTTCACGAAGTCTGCCCATTTTATTCCTGTCAGATCTACTAGAACAACTCAAAGTTTGGCGAAAATTTATTTCAAAGAAATTGTTAGACTACATGCAGTTCCTAGTAGCATTGTTAGTGACTGTGGTCCGATATTCGCTAGTAAATTCTGGGAAGCATTCCAAGAAGAGCTGGGGACAAAGTTAAATCTGAGCACCGCATATCATCCTCAAACAGATGGCCAGACTGAGAGGGTGAACCGTATACTGGAAGACTTGTTGCAGGCATGTATTCTTGACTTTGGCGGATCATGGGAAGATCTCTTGCACTTGGTCAAGTTCTCTTATAATAACAGTTACCAAGCAAGCTTACAAATGTCGCCATTCGAAGCATGTACGGTAGGCCTTGTAGGTCTCCCGCATGAAGGGTTGAACCAGGCAATAGACTAGTATTGGGCCCGACATGATCCGAGAAGCTTCAGACAAAGTTGATTTCATTAAGAAGCAATTACTAGCTGCTCGGAGCCGACAAAAAAGTTATGCGGATTCAAGAAGAAGGGATCTAGAATTTGTTATTGGTGATCATGTATACTTGAGAGTTTCTCCATTAAGAGGAGTAGTTTGTTTTGGGAAGACTGGAAAGTTGGCTCCTAGATTCACTGGTCCATTCCCTATTCTAGAAAGAATTGGAACTCTTGCTTACAGGGTTTAGTTGCCTGACTGGTTTCCACGGGTACATGATATATTCCATGTGTCCCAACTTCAGAAACATGTACATGATCAAGACTTGATTGTGGAGGAAGCTGCACAACAAGATTTGGAGATTACTCCGAGCTTACCAGTAAGAAGGGAGCCAGTAAAGATCATTGGCAAAGAAACCCGAGTTCTGAGGAACAAAAGAATTCATCTAGTCAAAGTGCAATGGAGCGGAGATCCTAGAGACTGTACATGGGAGACTGAGGATAGCATAAAACAGGCTTATCCCTAATGCAGAGTGGATATCTCTGATTAGCTTTGGTGCAAGGTATATTTAAAATATTTTACATTTTTCGTTTTGTTTCCTACTTTACTGTTGTTTCCTTTTCGGGGATGAAAAGTTTTAAAGTGACGGAGATTGTAACAATCCGGAAAATCAGAGCCAATTAAAATTTTTTATTTTGGCTATTTTATTTAATTTTGAATAGTTAAAATAATTTATTTTCAATAATAACGATTAAAAATTTATTTAAATCGAAGTCAGAACGAATATATTTATTTTAAAAGGAATTAGAAATAGCACGACAGTTTGAATATTTGAATTTGAACTTTGACTGACTGTACATGATGCAAAATAAATCGGATTTTAGTGAAACAAAAATATTAGAATTCATTTAAAAAATAGCTTTCCAATGAATCTGAAAAATCGAAATTTCATAGCGGGAATCAAAAGTTATGGCCAGTTGAATATTCAGAATAGTCGCTATGGAATTTAATATAATATATAGCCTGTATAAATAGTCATTTTACAAACGACCTCCGTTTTTGACGAAACCACCCTGGTTGGATCTGGAATGTCAAATTATTTCAGGATTCCAATTTTCATAATTTTTCGAATTAATATGTGAGCATGGCAAAAGAAAATGTGTTTTGTCAATTTCAGTCAATTTGGATCGACCAGAAAATGGCCATTTTTCAAACGGTCAACAACTTTGACGAAAGTAATTTTGTTGGGACCGTATCATCAAAACATAGCAAGAGTTGTTTTTCGGGAATTTTTGGAGTCAGTATGTGGTCCCGGTAAATTAAAATGTTCGATCAAAGTTAAATAATTAAATATTTTATATTTAAATTTAAAGAAAAACTTATCGAAACAATTGAATTGGCTTACGGGACATATCCCATTGTGTCCGAAATGGGGGTATTTAGCTAGGGACGACACTTGTTGGGTTTGATTCGGAGTTAGTAGCAATATAGAAGTTATATTGTAATTAAATGGAATTAAATAAAATAGAAATACGTATATATACTGCGTATAGCGTATAACCCTAATCCTAATATACACCGTCGCCTTCGTTACATTCCAATGGCCACCGTCCTCCAAATTTAATCCCTTACAAACTCTTAATCCAATTCGAATTAGGACCTCAATCCAAAACAGAAATCTAAGTACTTCTTAAGCTCGAGAGATCCGTACGGTTGCAATCGAATAATGAGCAACATTCTCCTCGAATTCCACGCAGAAACCGACGCCGTACGTTGGCAAATCACCGCCGTAGGAGCCGTGCAAGTTCAGCATAGGGGGAGGTTCGGGTGCGCATCTTAGAGCTCGAAGCCGTGGTTTCTTCAGATCGACGCCTCGTGCCTCGATTGGAATGCGAAACCGAACCCTAGTTTCGAAGGCCATCGTGAAACCCGTCGGCCTGAAACTGTTTGAAAGGATAAGGTGTTTTTTTATTTATTAATTAATTTATTAACTAATTTTAAAATGTTAACAACCTTGGTAAATTCGTATCTTTCTCATATGAAATTCGATGAAACAGGATTCGTTGGGACTGTAAATTTGCGATCTACTCTCCAGAATTGATCAGAGAATTTTTGGAACATTCTACAATTTTAGAAGAAATAAAAAGAAAAGTGAGATTTCTGAATCCGAATTAATTAAATAAAATTATATTAGGATGTAGACGGAGTTTAGAAACTCCCGACACCCGTCGTCCACAAACCATGGACGACTTGATTGTATCGTGATGTGGAATTGGTTGATTTTTGGTGTTTGATTGTGGTTGAAATGAAATTGTTTGATATTGTGACAATAGATTGCCTAGAAAAACGTATTAGGAAATTAAACCCCTTTGTAAACGCCGTGAGGCCTAAGGTAGTGCGAGGAGCCGTACATCGGGACGGTGCCGGTTTTAATTACCCTGCCGTTATGCTATCAAAATTTTCTGAAATATTCTTATGTTATAAATATTCATGTTATTATATATTAATTGTTTGAATAATATGAAAATTATATTTTTAGTATATATATATATATATATATATATATATATGAAAACGATCATTATATGTCAACATAAAATTCATGTTTTATTGTAAATCAAAAATAGTCATTTGCTAAATAAAAATGTATTTACATTTGAAATTTACATTTTTTAATGTAAATAAAACAGTAAAAATAAACATTGTAATATAAAATGCATTTACATTGCATTTCACATTTTCAATGTAATTCAACATTAAAATAAAAATATTTTGATATTGGATTTTACATTTTTATTGTATATAAAACATTGAAAATAAAACATTGAGAAATAAAAAAATGTATTTACATTGGAATTTTACATTATAATGTATATGAAAACATTAAAATAAAACTTTGTGATATAAAATGTATTTACATTGGAATTTTACATTCTAATGTATATGAAAACATTAAAATAAAACATTACTATATAAAGTGTATTTACATTGGAATATTACATTTTAATGTATATGAAAACATTAAAATACAACATTGCTATATAAAATGAACATTGTTATAATAAAAATGTTTTACATTAAGTTTTACATTCTTATGTAAATGAACCTTTTAAAAATGGTCATTGCAATAACAAAAAGTGTTTTCCCTGAAATTTACATTTTTAATGTAAACAAAACATTAAAAATGACCATTGTCATATTAAAATGTCTTTAGTTTAATTTTTTTTAATGTAATGCAACATTAAAAATAGTCATTTGTTAAATAGAAATGCATTTATATTAAAATATACATTTTTAATGTAATGCAAGATTAAAAATAGACATTGTTAAACAGAAATGTATTTATATTGAAATATACATTTTTAATGTAATGCAACATTAAAAGTAGTCATTTGTTAAATAGAAATTCATTTATATTAAAATATACATTTTTAATGTAATGCAAGATTAAAAATAGACAATGTTAAACAGAAATGTATTTATATTGAAATATACATTTTTAATGTAATGCAACATTAAAAATAGTCATTTGTTAAGTAGAAATGCATTTATATCAAAATATACATTTTTAATGTAATGCAAGATAAAAATAGACATTGTTAAACAAAAATGTATTTATATTGAACTATACATTTTTAATGTAATGCAACATTAAAAATAGTCATTTGTTAAATAGAAATGCATTTATATTAAAATATACATTTTTAATGCAATGCAAGATTAAAAATAGACATTGTTAAACAGAAATGTATTTATAATGAAATATACATTTTTAATGTAATGCAACATTAAAAATAGTCATTTGTTAAATAGAAATGCATTTATATTAAAATATACATTTTTAATGTAATGCTAGATTAAATATAGAAATTGTTAAATAGAAATGTATTTATATCGAAATATACATTTTTAATTTAATGCAACATTAAAAATAGTCATTTGTTATATAGAAATGTATTGATATTGAATTATACATTTTTAATGAAAATGCAACATTTAAAAATAAGAGGATTTTTTTTAAAGGACAAACTTTGAAAATTTGTTGGTGAAAAGTTTGGGAAGTTTCAAAATTAGGGAGATGGATACATTTACACTAAAGGTGGAATTCAGGGGGCCCACTAACCTTTTCCCATTTACACTATCATTTGGCTTTCTCACTAAATTCTAAACTTTCCATACTTTTCACCAAATTTTTTGTTAAGTTTATCCTTCTCCCTATTTTCCACTAAAAATAAACTGTTTGAAGTAAAAATCTATTGATGTTGAAATTTACATTTTTAATGTTAATAAAACATTAAAAATGTCCATTGTTATATAAAATGTCTTTTCTTTGAAAAATTACATTTTATTGCAAATGAAAACGTTAAAAATGACCATTTCTATATAAAATGTGTTCACACAGAAATTACATTTTTCAATGTAAATAAAGAATGAAATGAAAAATAACATTTTTCAATGTAAATAAAGAATGAAATGAAAATTTACATTTTCAATGTAGATAAAGAAAGAATAAAAAGATTATATTTTTAATGTAATCAAAGAAGAATAAAAAGATTATATTTTAATGTAATATATGATTTCATATATAAAAGAAATCAATGTTCAATTGAAAATGGTGTAGAATCGCTGAACGATTTTTGTATATATAAATATTAATTAAAATAAAACGAATCGGACTGCTGTAGTTTGCATTTTGAAATCATAACTTCATACGATTATACCGAAAGATCCGACCATCGAATTTTTCCCAAAACTAGAACCGTTAGGTTTGTTTTGGAAAGATCTTTCCAATAATATAAAATTTGCTAAGATCCAACGGTTAGATTTTGAGAAATGTGTAAATCAAATTTTGGTGAAAACAGCGCCAGGGCCATGTAATGACCCGAAGCGTCGTTGAATTGAAAATGGCTACTTTTAAATAAATAAAAATAGCGATAAATCATTATAAAATATTATAAATGATATGGAATGAAAAGAATTGATTTAAATTATATATATTCGAGAATTATTTGAAAAGTCTGAGTTAACTCTCATTTCAAATAATTATACGATGATTGGAAGTCGAAGATTTGGAGACGGTGATTGAAGACCGACGATCTTCACATCGAATGGATGACTACTGATGCCTTTGATTGGACTTGCTGCCTTGAGAGGGTCACAATGGCAGTTGCCCGAACGTACTTGTTGATCGTCTGGATATGCGAGAGCCTCTCTTCTGTATTGGACATATGGGACGAGGAATAAGGTATCTCCGGTTTCGTTCAGACCCAGAACGGAGTTGTAAATGGATGTATGTCTGACATTGGATTTTATTCTGTCCTGATTGATTTCTATTTAATATATATCTGTTTGGTGGCGGAGAATTTATTCTCTTGCTTAACACCCTTCTCAGAGATGTACGAGCTTAGAGGTTATATATTGGTAGACATCAGTCGCACGGCGTGAATTGTCGGTGTGGCATGCCAAGATGCAAATGATCAAGGCTTATTATTGAAAAGCAGAGCCTTGTGGTTGATGATCAAAGCACAACTTTATTTTAGCATAGTTTTGTGTATAGCGTTACTTCGCGAGCCTCACACTCTGGTATGAACCAGAAACGGGAGAAGGACCCCAGGGAAATATGCGTTTCTTTCTAGCTAAAAGTGGTGTCTGGGTTTTGCAAGCCTAGTGAGACGACCCGAAATCCCCCTTACGGGAAATCACAGATTGAATTTAGGACAAGACAAATCAGAACGCAAACAGAAGAACATTTCATTGTTAATTACAACAATTCCATCAGAATACAAGAATATACAGAGTATGAATAAATATTACACAGAAAATATCAAAGATTACAATACATTACATAGCAGCGGAAAATAATACAAAACACAACTGAAGGAGATATACGGATACAGAGCTTTCCAGATATCATTCCAGCTGTAAATCAGGATCCTGTGAATATAAATCTGCAAAACCAAAACTACTAGCTGCCCGTGTCAAAATAAGGGCACCCAGAGTTTAGGTTAAAACAATAAACTCCAGGTCAGTCATGTGACTGGTGTGAGAACTAAAACAGTTATTTAAAGCTTTACTTTAAATCAGATATATCAAGGGACCACGCCATATAACACGGAACGGGTTTCCTCCCAAGAATATCAGTGCATATAACAAAACAGCACAACGCTTTTTGGAAAAATGAAGCTATTATAAGACTCAGGTCCCATCACACAATGCAACACAAGCCGGAGGATAGGGTTTTCCCTTATAATAGCCAAACATGCTTGGTACGTTAAAAACAAATCATTTGATACTATTATAAGTGCATAGTGTATAAAACAACTTCAAATATAAATGTATCAATCCTAGACGGCATGGGTACCATATATCATGTCGCCATACTAGGCTCTACAATCAAAACCGTAAATGTCACGTATTTGGAAATTGGATTTCCATCTATGAACCGAGGCCAGGGATCGTCCTCTACCGATTCGAGACTCTCTTGCTCGAGCCTCAGGCAAGTGCACAGACAAGCCTTGGATCGTCAGGGCCAGTCCATCGATGTGGATTATTATGCCTGAACACTACATTTCCCCGCCCTTTGGGGCGTAAATGAGCCAAATGACTCCATCGGCTCCACACAGTCACCGATATATCCGAGGCGCCTCGCAACAGCAACAACCACACAGGTGAAAATAATATAAATGTCAGGGCTGGTAGGTCACTGACACCACCCTAGCTGGAAGGAAACGCATGACCTCCCTGATGTCCTCTCCCGTTTCTGGTTCACAACCGGGGTGTGAGGCTCGCGAATCAACGTTACACAAAGCAATGCCACACAGGCGGTGCTTTGATCATCAACCACAAGACTTTGCTTTTCAACAGAAGCCTTGATCAATTGCCACTTAGGTATGCCACACAGGAAATTCACTCCATGCGATTGATATCCATCAATATATAACCCCTGAGCTCGTACGTCTCAGAGAAGGGCGTTAAGCAAGAGAATAAATTCTACGCCGACAAACAGATATATATTTGATAGAAATCAATCACACAGAATAAAATCCAATGTCAGACACACAGTCCAGTTACAAGTTCGTTCTGGGTCTGAACGAAACCGGAGGCACCTTGTACCTCGCATATCCATCGATCTCCAAGTACGTCTGGACGATCACCAACTGATTCCCTCCTCTTGGGTGTACAGCCCAATCAAGATCATCAGCAATCACCCAAACGATGTGAAGACCTCCGGTCTTCGACCACCGTCTTCATCCTCGACACCACGTCGAATCAGTTATTCAGAATGGGATAAACCCGGTCTTTCTGAATAACTCGTGTATATAATATACAAGTGTTACACAAACACAACATACGCCTCATTCCAATTCAGAATATTCTTTTATTCAAATATTCCTATACTTTGGGTAAGGTTCCCATTAATTTTATCAAAGATAAATTCTTTAAATTTATTCTTTAGTCTTCTTTGAATATCAATTCAAACTAGTTGGGATTAGCGAACCACACCGAAGTAATCATTTATTTTATTTCCCAATCCCAACCTATTCATCGATCCCATGAAGTAAAACTGGTCATACTTCATATCTAACACCACGGTGTTATTGGTAAATTCAATTACCATTTCACGTTCAAATCTAATCAAAAATTTGACTATCGCCTAGAGCAAAACTGGTGACACTCCATTTTCGATCATTTCAATCTAATTAAAGATTCATTAAAACTCCACTTAGTTTTAATCTTCCCAAAAATAATATTAATGATTATTTAACTTGGGAAATCATATCCTGTCTTTAACTGGGTTAAAGAACCAATGTCATTTAAAACACGGTTCACGATAAACCCAAAATCACATTCTAATCCAAGTCCAATTAAATTCCATTTAATTGGTACACTTCATTAAATCTAAATAAAAGATTTAATCTTTTCTCAACTGGGATTAAGAACAGTGTTGATGAAGACACCATTCACGACAAACCCAAATCCCATTTGATATTGAATACAAGGCTCTGAATAGAAAATATATCGGCTTATATTCAATATCAAATTCTACGACCAACCAATATCGTATTGGAAATAACGATATTAATATATCATTCAAATTTCCATAACAATATCTGTATAATCACGAAATCCAACATCGAAATATTCCAAAGACAATTTCGATTCAAATCCATTTCCACTTTATATATTGGAAATCCTGGTTATTTTTCAAAACCATTTTATTTATTTTAAAAATAAATGGGATTATATTTCTAGTTCAAAACTAGTTCATTTCGATAAAAATCTATTTTTATCTTTTCAAGTATGGAAATTTTCATCCCAATTCTTTCCAAATCATTTCTTATGATTTTACACAAATTATTACTATTTTTAATAATTTTATCAAGGCCCGTACAGTCGGTTTCAATCAACGGCCATCGAACTGCACTTACGGCGACCTTTTCCAAATTTGATTTGGACATAATTCCAAATCCAACCGTTAGATTTCAAATCTCTAATATTCGTTAAAAAGCTATTTTCGGTACAAACCCAATGGTTCTGGTTTTCGGAGAATCCGACGGTCGGATCTCCTGTAATGTCCACCCGAAGTCAATGGTCAAAATTCACGAACTGCTGCAGCGTTGCGCGTTCTATTCAGGCCATTATATATAATATATATATATATATATTATGTATACATTTCATTGATTTCCTTTTAAAACGTATTTTATAAATCGTTTTAAATTCGTTTTCAAAACGATTTCAACTTCATATTCAATTTTTAATCAAAATTGAATATTTCATATCATCGATATATAAATGATAATATTTTCAAAATATTATATTTTGAAATCACTTCTTTTTTTATAATCATTATAAAAATGAATATAATCGATATAAATATCGTTCGCGTCAAAATGGCGCATATCTAACCAACACGGCTTTATATATTTCAATAACTTCGTTATTCTATTCAACAAATGAATATTTTCTTCAACACATGAATATATATTTTATTCAACACATGAATATATATTTTTGTTCAACACATGAATTTTTATTCTATTCAACACATGAATTTTTATTTTCCATTCAACACATGAATATTTATTTTTCTATTCAACACATGAATATATATTTTTATTCAACACATGAATTTATATTTTCTATTAAACACATGAATATTTATTTCTATTCAACACATGAATTTATATTTCTATTCAACACATGAATTTATATTTTCTATTCAACACATGAATTTATATTTTCTATTCAACACATGAATATATATTTTTATTCAACA
The DNA here is from genome assembly GCA_030737875.1 of Allium sativum. NCBI lineage: Eukaryota > Viridiplantae > Streptophyta > Magnoliopsida > Asparagales > Amaryllidaceae > Allium > Allium sativum. The sequence continues at coordinate 556,538,055 of CM060919.1, read as the reverse complement.
CATGAATATTTATTTCTATTCAACACATGAATTTATATTTTCTATTCAACACATGAATATTTATTTCTATTCAACACATGAATTTATATTTTCTATTCAACACATGAATATTTATTTCTATTCAACACATGAATTTATATTTCTTATTTTCCAAATTGTAATGAGGCCCAATCAATTACCATATAACGTTTATTATATGGATTCCCTACAACACATGTATATAATAGCAACGATAAATCATCAACCATCATCCAGAGTGCACCACACAACTGCATAAGCATTAAATATAAATAATTAACGCTTACACAGTCTATCAACCCATCGATTGACATACAACTAAACAATCGGGATTAGTGTACATCAAATATCATCCCAATAGCCGTGTGGGGTTTCGAATCAACAAACACAGATTTTATTTGTGCAGTTGGGCGACGTGTAAAATTTATCGTCCCAATCAATATCAGTTAAATCAGTGTATATAAACAAATCGTCCGATTTGTTTATAAATATTTATTTTATATACACGTTAAAAATTATATTTTTAACTATAAAATATTTATTCAATCCACATCACACAATCAACTTTCACAACACATTAATCAAACAAACAAGACATCCATGGTCTGTAGACGACGGGTGTCAGGTGCTGCTAAGTACCGTCTGCATCCTAGTATATATTTCAACTAGAAATTTAAAATAAAAGTGAGGAGTTCTCACCGATTAGCTAAACCAAACACCGCGACTCTTCATATGTAGGAAATCTTCGCCACTCGCCTTTTATCCCTTTCGTTGTCCGCATCCACTACATATATAAAAATCACATTTTTATTATCTCTAGTATATAAAAATCATATTTTTAATTTGCTACATATATAAAAATCACATTTTTATATTCTCTATTATATAAAAATCATATTTTTAATTCGCTACATATATAAAAATCACATTTTTATATTCTCTATTATATAAAAATCATATTTTTATGAACTTTCCATACATATAAAAATCGTATCTTTCTAGAAATAAAATCTCATCTTCATGTTGTTACTATATAGATAAAATTCATATTTTTATACATGTTATTTACCATTAAAAATTACTTTTTTTAATTATATAAACAACTTAAAACGAAAGTAAATGCTCACCTTATGAATCGGAAGTGGCGTGGGGTCTGGAGGCAGTTGGGGTGGTGTTGCACTGACCATCATCTTCCATCGAGCCATGAAAAAAATAAAAAAAAATAGTATTTTTAATGAAGAGGGGGGAAGTCGGCGGTCGGAAATGGACCGAGGAGAAGCGGCACAGGGCGCTGGAGGTCTGGGTGGAGGTGGGGATCGTCGGCGGTGGCGCTGGGGCCTGGCGTAGGGTTTTCCGATGGTTTGGGGGTCTTCTGCGAGTTCGAGAGAGAAGGGGGCAAGGAGGTGGCGACGGAAGGGGAGGGGTGCGACGGTGGGGGCGTGCGACGGCGGCGGTCGGAGGACACCAGGCGGCGGTTTTTTTTCTTATCTAAACCTAAATCGATTTTATCGAATGAACCAGGGGGGGGGGTGGCTGAGAGAAAAAATAGAGAGGGAGAGGGTTTATTTATTTATTTAATTTCAAAAAGCAACTTTTTATTTCGAACTCGAAATCGAACCCACCGATTGTCGTCCATAGCTAATTACCCCCATTCCGAACACAATGGGATATGTATCGTAGGCTGATTCGTTCGTTTCGACCAGTTTTCGTCAAAATCAAAATATAAATCTATATATTGAATTCTAATGCGCATTTCATTTTACCGGGGCCACATATTAACTCTAAAAATTCCCAAAACATATTTTCTAGCTTCGTATAGACGATACAGTCGTAACAAAACTAATTTCATCGAATTCTGAGACCTTTTGAAAAATGGCCATATTACAGTCGATCGAAATTGACTGAAATTGACAAAACACGTTTTCCTTTGCCATGCTCACATATTGATTTAGAAAATTACGAATTTTGAAACCTAGCAATAACTTGACATCATAGATCCAACAAGGTTTCGTCGAAAACCGAGGTCGTTTGCAAAATTTACATTTTTAAGGGCCAGAATTCCATAGCGACTATTCTGAATTTTCAACTGGGCATAACATTTTTGTAATGACCCGAAAATCCGGTCCAATTTGAGCTGACTGAATAACGCGAGTCCAACCCCAAATTGCACTGGAAATTCAAGAAATTAATAGAAAGAAGATAGAAGGTGAGGATAGATAAGGTAGAACTAATAGAATAGAAGAAGAAGAAGAACATCATCATAAGAGTAAACACGAAACTCACAGCGGAACGAATAAAATATAACATAACTTTTGAAATAAAACAATTATGTATACAATAGCACTTATCAGAGTACAACACTTACAACAACAACGGAAATAATAATAGCTATAGAATCTTGAAGCCTCCTGCTCCAAGCTCACTAAGTATCTGCAAATCCCAACTACTTGACTGCCCGTACAAATTTAAGCACCCAAGAGTTTAGGGAAAACAACAAAGTAAACTCCGGGTCAGTCATGGGACTGGTATGAGTAAAATAATTTAAAACAGTTTGAACAAGTAAACGATATCTCATAAGACCACGCCGTATAACGGAATGGGTTTTTCCCATATGAGTATCCAAAATATCTTTATATCAAAAACCTTTTGATATTATAATAATGTCTATCAGCCACAATATATTAATCATCTAGCAGAAACGCTTTCATCTCACGTTCTACATATATAGTATACAATCAAAACCGCAATTACATATTGGGTAATGGATTTCCAACTTTGACAAGGTATGGAACCACCTTCCGATCAGTGTACTCTAGGAACGATACACTGGAGTTAAACAAGAACATCTTGCAACTCAGCCACACATGACCGACCACTCATTTCGCTTGAGTGTATCGAATGTACATCACCAACAGTTGGGATCAGCAACCGTTCCCGTATATATATATATATATATATATATATATATATATATATAGGGACAACATTGATAGATTAAAGAAGCAAATGAATATTCTCTAGATAGGTGATTATACACCCTACTTCGGTGCGACCGACTTAGTCATGTTGCCTGCCCGATTTCTGTCATTTACCGGATGTGAGGCTAGAAGCTACACTTATCTTTTCACATACCACATCTTCATTCACTTAGAATGTCACATCGTCATACCCTCTAAATCACAAATTGATTTTCCCAAAAATAACATGGGTATAAGCTAAGAGAAACGAATTCCTCCACCACCAACGTAAATACGTTTGAAACGATCAACTTACGTGATCTACCAGATATACTCTGTCAGACCTTCGTCCATACAAGTTGTCCTGGGACTGGACAAACCGAAGGTACTATTCAGTATATCCATCTTAGTCACTGTTATCTAAGACTTATACAATAGCCCTTGCACTTTACTCCGTCTTCAATTTTCTTTGGCATATATGATTCGCAACGCTTATGCCAATACAGAGTGGTTCTTTGGATAATAATCCAAAAGGTCTCTCCATATTAACAACGTTAAAATGGTCAAAACTTCGATAGTTTATGATTTAACTATCAAAGAAAAACAAGTGTGCAAACAACGATATTATTTCCAGATGGAAATTATATCGATCAATCATCAAACATATGTATATATATATATATTTCCTCATTTTCTATGTTTAGAAAATATACGTTATTAACACTGGAAAACATTTCCATGGCTTAATTATGTATCACTATTCTTCCACATCTATCAGACTCTAACTATAAACTAACAAGAGAATAACTTCCTAAGTATAAACCCCGAAGGCCGAAACCAACATCAGATCGATACTCAGGAACCTATTCAACTTACTAATTCTAGTCAGTTTCTAATTTTGCTTAACTCTATATCTTTAACTCTATTTGATTACCTCTAACTGATTAACTCTAACTGATTAACTCTAACCGATTAACTCCTTTCAAATAAACTATATTCGATTTACTCCTTTAACTTTAATTGATTAATTCTAACTCCTTTTATAATATCATATTTATTTTCTAAATAAATATTTACTTTATTCTATTTATTTTCTCAAATAAATATCCCTTTATTCTAATTCTATTTATTTCCTAAATAAATAAATAATCCCTTTTTAATCTATTTGTAAATGTTCTACAAATATTTCTCTTTCTATTTGTTTGACAAATATTTTCCTTTATATATATTGTTTTACAAATATTTTCCTTTATATTTGTTTAACAAATAAAATTCCTTTATATTTGATTAACAAATATAATTCCTTTATATTTGATTAACAAATATAATTCCTTTATTCAAAATCCTTTTTCTATTATAATATAATCCATTGATTTTATATAAATAAATTATTTTCAAAATATACTTTGAAAATCCCTTTTCCACATTCTGGTATTTCTTATGGTATTTAACACCCCATATAACAACGATTAATATCGTCCAACACACATAATCAACGTAAGATTATATATCACAATATATAAATCACAGTAAAATAAATGTTGAGGAATCCAGTTGGATTCCTGCAACCTGTTCCCCTGCATCACAGATGTTAAACAATATAGATAACATCACTTTCAGTCCATATGATATATTTTGTTAAACATAATCAAATATAGAAATTCAACTAACTGAATAGCAGTTCAATCAAACAGTCAACACACAGTAAATCAGACAATTTCTAACAGTTCTAAAAATACAACATGAAATTATAAACTGTTTAGAGTTAGTGAGATTTACTCACTTTGGCAGTTCATCGTTAAAGAACGATAAACTGTTTGTTTGATTTGAATCAAACAATTTATTTCACCGTAAATTCAAACTAGCTCCAATCCACTCCCGGTCAGTTCCATTGGATAGTGTTCGTCCATACGATCCCAACGGATCCAATATTTCGGTCCAATACCTAACTGACCCGCCACGTACAGATTTCGTCTTCGTTCCCATTCATCATCCCTTACAAACATCCTCTTCTACCTTCATTTTCAAATGTTTCGAAGTCCCCTGTAGCCCCATCATGTCTTCTAAGACTCCATTCTCCTTATTCATGTTATCATCATTTTTGTCCTTTAGCTTTCTACAATTTTACCCAACACATTCCCCTCCCCATTTCACAGAACGTATCCCTGCACCTTCCACTCATGCGCCCATGAACCTTATCAGTCTTTCATTGTTTCACAATCCAAATCCCCGTCATTATCTCATAATTCAGCATATACTAATTACCATTTAACTAATCATTCATACATATATTAATCACCTCATCCTTAGTTAAACTCCTTCTCCTATTCCTCTCCTACTGCTGCTGTGAAACCATCTCGATTCAATGGCCATTTCCACCGTATTTTCTCCAAACTGCTCGTTCCCCCAATTCAAAATGATTTACAAAAAATCACCCAAATACTACTCACCGCTCACTCCTCCTCACTGCCAGTACCTTCTCTTCTTCTATATTTACGTTGTACTACCTGAGAATCCCTTTCCTCCTCGCATATGAAGACACGCAAGTTCCAGGCATGCCCAAACGATAGAAGGGAAGAAAAACTGAACTCCAATGCCACTCTGCTTACTGTGTCTCAGCCCCATTCTTTACGTGAATCCAGTTCTCAAACTCCTTACAACAGAGTCCACTTTTCCCTTTCTCCACCTCACGAGAAACCAAGCTGTAGCCACCACTTCATTTGTTTTGTTTATTATTTTCTGGCACCATTTCCTGGTGCTTTCGTTAGATATGGAAGAGGAGAGTGAAAACGTATTTGGTTTGGAGATGCGAAAGTGGAAACAACCGGTACAGATATCCTTATATAGGCAGAAATTACTTCCTTACTAAGCAATAGGGTTTCTATTTTGATTTGATCTCACATAGCTCTGCAGTTTTTAAACAGGGTAGAACAGCGTTACGAAGTGATGGTGGTACGAAGCTTGGTAACTAAGAAATGATATATATTAATTGTTTATAGTCGGTATCCGGTTGTAGTAACGTTTAGGGTAGACTGCACTTTTTATTTATTAGAATGGAAGGTCGAAAATAAATGTTGGGTAGCTGTAATGTTGTATTGCATTGGTTATGAAGCCGATGAGAATTAGACAACAATCGCTCCAAATGACACAAATTCTCCGGTTACACATAGTTTGTTGAGTGGTTTACATTATTTTAAATCTAAAAGTTTAGTACACCCCATTACATAGAACTCGGTTCACTTACGCACTGCAATGGACAAAAATAAAAATACCATTGTTACGAGCAATATACCATGATCCCAGAAATATAATAATACCGGTAGGTTAACTCATACTGTGAAACCCCAAAATCGTTGATTAAGGGTGCACAATACTTCAAATAAAAAGTTGCTTATTTAATTAATTAAAAATTACAGTAAAATTCCAAAAATTAAATTATCACTGCTTCTCAAAAGAACCTTGTCTAAATTCAAAGCCGATATTCAAATATTTTTAAATAACTGTTATGGCCACGAAAGAATTTACCGCTGTTTTTTTCTGAATATTTAATTTGGAGATAACTAAAAATCTATACGATGAAATCCCGATTTTTCTCTTCCACTTGAAAAATATACTTCACCAGCTCCGTATGTTTCTTATTTCACAGAAATCCGATTTAAAATGGCTTCTGTATATTCGTTTAAAGTTCGAATCACCAAATCGCGAACTGCCGCGCCATTTCGAGCTCGATTATAATTATATTATAATCCTACGTTCAAACTGACGTCGATTGAATATATTCGTCAATATAATTCAACTCTAAGCTAAACTAAATCCTAGGGATGACCCAGTTCACAGAATATTGTGATTTCCAATATTTTGATTATTTCTGAATTAAATATATTATTTAATTATTTAATTTAATTAATTATTCCATATTATTTAATTAAATGACGATTTAATTCACTATATCACTATTTATATAATTAAATAAATTAATTATAATACCTCCGCCAATGCGGGTCATTACAATCTTCCCCACTTAAAATAATTTCGTCCTCGAAATTGCTAAGTTAGAGGACGACCCTATCTATTGGAATTCCTAAGATTTGTTTACCCTTTATTTCTGATTTCAAATGAACCTACTAATATTGACTAAAATATTTATTCATTCTGACTAACAGAAATTTTCAAAAATTCTGAAAATTTTCTAAAACTTTAAATTTTCGGAAAATTTCGCCATAACCTCCTTTGTACAGCCCTATCGGTAAAACCACAACTCGCCTTTCTAGGCCTTCTCTAACCCAAAAGAAAATCAAACAGCCAAGCGGCTTGCCTATTCGGCTCATAAATCTCATGCTTATATCAAATATAAACTTGTACGTTTTTGTCGGGCATATCAACTCTATTACCTTACCTGTCATCAATTCAACATATACCAATGCAATTCCAACTTGATCCCAAATCAATTTATCTTTAACACAACCATTCGCTTGTACCTAAGTCGAATTTCATTTCAAACTCAAGCACTATTCTTGATTTCAAATCCATAACTCACCAGTCCAAATAATTCCAGATTATCTCTAATCAAGTCTAATTCTACTTGACACTAATCTATTTCAAATGATTTTCACTTACTGGCTTTTAATTCAATCTCAATTCTATTGGATTTTACAAATTTTGCTTTAATTTGTTTAAATTCAAACAACCTTTTCTTCCTGGAATTTTTTAAACAGTTTACCTCTTTCAAAAATCAAAATTTTCCTTTTTGAAATTCAACACAACTTGTTTTCCCAAAACAAATTCAAAACAAAATCATTGGTAGTAATCTGTCACTTACATACTCGAAAATGAACACCGATGATGTCATGATCAACATCGGAATCTATTTTCCAGCTACCGAAGTGAGTTCAATACTATATCACTTTAAAAACCCATTTTTAAACATTTCCACCTTGAAATCAATTCCAAATATCATTTTACAATGTTGTAAACAAATTTAAAATGTCCCAGGATCTTAAAATTCACATATATTAAATCCAGATTCATTTACAAACACCTTTCCCATTTCTTGGATTTTAAATTCCAATTCTGATCTAAATTCAGATTTAATTCATTTCAATTTCATATAATTCACTTGTATAAATTCTGGTTGGTTATATATAGCCATTTCACATTTTATAATCTTATCTGATGATAATTACTACCAACACATCCTATATATGATAATATATCACATATCCATACTGTGTCGGTCCATCGTATTCAAGTGTTTATTTACTCCTACCGATACAGTGGATCAAACTAATCGACCAGAACTCATAAATACCTCAACCAATGAATCCCCACAATATAAAACCATTTTTATATCAAATACAAATACGCACTCGTATATATACACTCAACTCAATCTAGGGTATTACTAACCCTATCTCTACCGAGTCACGCCACAGAGCCAAGGTAATTCACTTAACTTAAGCTCTGATACCAACTGTAATGACCCGAAAATCCGGTCCAATTTGAGCTGACCAAATAACACAAGTCCAACCCCAAATTGCACTGGAAATTCAAGAAATTAATAGAAAGAAGATAGAAGGTGAGGATAGATAAGATATAACTAATAGAATAGTAGAAGAAGAACATCATCATAAGAGTAAACACGAAACTCACAGCGGAACGAATAAAATATAACATAACTTTTGAAATAAAACAATTATGTATACAATAGCACTTATCAGAGTACAACACTTATAACAACAACGGAAATAATAATAGCTATAGAGTCTTGAAGCCTCCTGCTCCTAGCTCACCAAGTATCTGCAAATCCCGATTACTTGACTGCCCGTACAAATTTAGGCACCCAAGAGTTTAGGGAAAAAAACAAAGTAAACTCCGGGTCAGTCACGGGACTGGTATGAGTAAAACAATTTAAAACAATTTGAACAAGTAAACAATATCTCATAAGACCAAGCCGTATAACGGAACGGGTTTTTCCCTTATGAGAATCCAAAATATCTTTATATCAAAAACCTTTTGATATTATAATAATGTCTATCAGCCACAATATATTAATCATCTAGCAGAAACGCTTTCATCTCACGTTCTACATATATAGTATACAATCAAAACCGCAAGCACGTATTGGGTAATGGATTTCCAACTTTGACAAGGTATGGAACCACCTTCCAATCAGTGTACTCTAGGAATGATAAACTGGAGTTCAACAAGAACATCTTGCAACTCAGCCACACATGACCAACCACTCATTTCGCTTGAGTGTATCGAATGTACATCACCAACGGTTGGGATCAGCAACCGTTCCCGTATATATATGGGTCAACATTGATAGATTAAAGAAGCAAATGAATATTCTCTAGATAGGTGATTATACACCCTACTTCGGTGCGACCGACTTAGCCATGCTGCCTGCCTGATTTCTGTCATTTACCGGATGTGAGGCTAGAAGCCACGCTTATCTTTTCACATACCACATCTTCATTCACTCAGAATGTCACATCGTCATACCCTCTAAATCACAAATTGATTTTCCAAAAAATACCATAGGTATAAGCTAAGAGAAACGAATTCCTCCGCCACCAACGTAAATACGTTTGAAACGATCAACTTACGTGATCTAACAGATATACTCTGTCAGACCTTCGTCCATACAAGTTGTCCTGGGACTGGACAAACTGAAGGCACTATTCAGTATATCCATCTTAGTCACTGTTATCTAAGACTTATACAATAGCCCTTGCACTTTACTCCGTCTTCAATTTTCTTTGGTATATATGATTCGCAACGCTTATGCCAATACAGAGTGGTTCTTTGGATAATAATCCAACCGGTCTCTCCATATTAACAACGTTAAAATGGTCAAAACTTCGATAGTCTGTGATTTAACTATCAAAGAAAAACAAGTGTGCAAACAACGATATTATTTCCAGATGGAAATTATATCGATCAATCATCAAACATATGTATATATATATTTCCTCATTTTCTATGTTTAGAAAATATACGTTATTAACACTGGAAAACATTTCCATGGCTTAATTATGTATCACTATTCTTCCACATCTATCAGACTCTAACTATAAACTAACAAGAGAATAACTTCCTAAGTATAAACCCCGAAGGCCGAAACCAACATCAGATCGATACTCAGGAACCTATTCAACTTACTAATTCTAGTCAGTTTCTAATTTTACTTAACTCTATATCTTTAGCTCTATTTGATTACCTCTAATTGATTAACTCCTTTCAAATAAACTATATTCGATTTACTCCTTTAACTTTAAATGATTAATTCTAACACCTTTTATAATATCGTATTTATTTTCTAAATAAGTATTTACTTTATTCTATTTATTTTCTCAAATAAATATCCCTTTATTCTAATTCTATTTATTTCCTAAATAAATAAATAATCCCTTTTTAATCTATTTGTAAATGTTCTACAAATATTTCTCTTTCTATTTATTTGACAAATATTTTCCTTTATATATATTGTTTTACAAATATTTTCCTTTATATTTGTTTAACAAATAAAATTCCTTTATATTTGATTAACAAATATAATTCCTTTATATTTGATTAACAAATATAATTCCTTTATTCAAAATCCTTTTTCTATTATAATATAAAATCCATTGATTTTATATAAATAAATTATTTTCAAAATATACTTTGAAAATCCCTTTTCCACATTCTGGTATTTCTTATGGTATTTAACACCCCATATAACAACGATTAATATCGTCCAACACAAATAATCAACGTAAGATTATATATCACATTATATATCACAATATATAAATCACAGTAAAATAAATGTTGAGGAATCCAGTTGGATTCCTCTAACCTGTTCCCCTGCATCACAGATGTTAAACAATATAGATAACATCACTTTCAGTCCATATGATATATTTTGTTAAACAGAATCAAATATAGAAATTCAACTAACTGAATAGCAGTTCAATCAAACAGTCAACACACAGTAAATCAGACAATTTCTAACAGTTCTAAAAATACAACATGAAATTATAAACTGTTTAGAGTTAGTGAGATTTACTCACTTTGGCAGTTCATCGTTAAAGAACGATAAACAGTTTGTTTGATTTGAATCAAACAATTTATTTCACTGTAAATTCAAACTAGCTCCAATCCACTCCCGGTCAGTTCCATTGGATAGTGTTCGTCAATACGATCCCAACGGATACAATATTTCGGTCCAATACCCAACTGACCCGCCACGTACAGAATTCATCTTCGTTCCCATTCATCATTCCTTACAAACATCCTCTTCTACCTTCATTTTCAAATGTTTCGGTGTCCCCTATACCCCATCATGTCTTCTAAGACTCCATTCTCCTTATTCATGTTATCATCATTTTTGTCCTTTAGCTTTCTACAATTTTACCCAACACATTCCCCTCCTCATTTCACAGAACGTATCCCTGCACCTTCCACTCACGCGCCCATGAACCTTATCAGTCTTTCATTGTTTCACAATCCAAATCCGCATCATTATCTCATAATTCAGCATATACTAATTACCATTTAACTAATCATTCATACATATATTAATCACCTCACCCTTAGTTAAACTCCTGCTCTTATTCCTCTCCTACTGTTGCCGTGAAACCATCTCGGTTCAATGGCCATTTCCACCGTATTTTCTCCAAACTGCTCGTTCCCCCGATTAAAAATGATTTACATAAAATCACCCAAATACTTCTCATCGCTCACTCCTCCTCACTGCCAGTACCTTCTCCTCTTCTATATTTACGCTGCACTACCTGAGAATCCCTTTCCTCCTCCCATATGAAGACACGCAAGTTCCAAGCATGCACAAACGATAGAAGGGAAGAAAAACTAAACTCCAATGCCACTCTGCTTACTGTGTCTCAGCCCCATTCTTTACGTGAATCCAGTTCTAAAACTCCTTACAACAGAGTCCACTTTTCCCTTTCTCCACCTCACGAGAAACCAAGTTGTCGCCACCACTTCATTTGTTTTGTTTATTATTTTCTGGCACCATTTCCTGGTGCTTTCGTTAGATATGGAAGAGGAGAGTGAAAACGTATTTGGTTTGGAGATGCGAAAGTGGAAACAACCGGTACAAATATCCTTATATAGGCGGAAATTACTTCCTTACTAAGCAATAGGGTTTCTGTTTTGATTTGATCTCACATAGCTCTGCAGTTTTTAAATAGGGTAGAACAGCATTACGAAGTGATGGCGGTACGAAGCTTGGTAACTAAGAAATGATATATATTAATTGTTTATAGTCGGTATCCGGTTGTAGTAACGTTTAGGGTAGACTGCACTTTTTATTTATTAGAATGGAAGGTCGAAAATAAATGTAGGGTAGCTGTAATGTTGTATTGCATTGGTTATAAAGCCGATGTTCTCACATCAGACAACAATCGCTCCAAATGACACAAATTCTCCGGTTACACATAGTTTGTTGAGTGGTTTACATTATTTTAAATCTAAAAGTTTAGTACACCCCATTACATAGAACTCGGTTCACTTACGCACTGTAATGGACAAAAATAAAAATACCATTGTGACGAGCAATGTACCATGATCCCAGAAATATAATAATACCGGTAGGTTAACTCATATTGTGAAACCCAAAAATCGCTGATTAAGGGTGCACAATACTTCAAATAAAAAGTTGCTTATTTAATTAATTAAAAATTATAGTAAAATTCTAAAAATTAAATTATCACTGCTTCTCAAAAGAACCTTGTCTAAATTCAAAGCCGATATTCAAATATTTTTAAATAACCGTTATGGCCACGAACGAATATACCGCTGTTTTTTCTGAATATTTAATTTGGACATAACTAAAAATCTATACGACGAAATCCCGATTTTTCTCTTCCACTAGAAAAATATACTTCACCAGCTCTGTATGTTTCTTGTTTCACAGAAATCCGATTTAAAACGGCTTCTGTATATTCGTTTAAAGTTCGAATCGCCAAATCGCGAACTGCCACACCATTTCGAGCTCGATTATAATTATATTATAATTCTACGTTCAAACTGACGTCGATTGAATATATTCGTCAATATAATTCAATTCTAAGCTGAACTAAATCCTAGGGATGACCCAGTTCACAGAATATTGTGATTTCCAATATTTTGATTATTTCTGAATTAAATATATTATTTAATTATTTAATTAAATTAATTATTCCATATTATTTAATTATACAACGATTTAATTCACTATATCACTATTTATATAATTAAATTAATTAATTTTAATACCTCTGCCAATGCGGGTCATTACAATTTTATCCCCACTATGAAATTTCTATTTTTCGGATTCGTTGGAAAGATATTCTCAATTAGATTCTAATATTTTTGGTTTTTCTAAAATCCGGTTTATTTTGAATCCTGTACATTCATTTGAAGTTTAAAATCGAATTTTCGAACTACCGCGCCATTTTCAATTCCTTTTATACTTAAAATAAAATATTTATATTCTAACGACGATTCAAATAAATATATATGTTCTATTCTATTCAAAATAAATTTCTCGTCGTTATTATTTAAAATAATTAATTTTAAATATTCAAAATTCATCAAAATTGCCAAAATAAAAATTTTAAATTGGCTCGGATTTCTGGGTTATTACAATCTCCCCTACTTAAAACTTTTCGTCCCCGAAAAGGAACGAAGCCGAAAGTTGTTTAACTAATCAACTCAACTTTCATTATTAACATTACGGCTTAAGTTCTTCAACTTTTCAGTTTCTAAGAACTTTTCACATTTTTCAAAAATTTGGCTAACACCATAAATTTTCAAAAAATTTCGCCATAACCTCCCCTACACAGGGAGCTTCGGGATATTTCAAATAGCCTCCCATGGCCCTCACCAATCCAAAAAGAAAAAGAAACAGCCAAGCAGCTAGCCAATCGGCTCATGAAATCATCAAAAACCCAATAAATTGGTAAACATGTACCTATTTGTCAAGCAAACAATTTTATTCCTCTTCTCTAGCCTCTTTGCTATGACCTGTTCAATGTAAGTACATGTATATGCATGCAATTTCAAACAATTTTCTATACAATTCACTATTTGTTTCAATTTGGCTAAAGGTTCAACATTTAATTAATCAACCAATAATCAAACAACACAATCAGCAATCAATTAGTTGATTATCTTTTCAAATTCTTAACTTTGATACATAGTCCAAAAAAAAATCAGATTTTTTATGCCAAATCACAACAATAGGCCCTATTTAGCTTTGGTTCTCACACCAGTCTAATGGAAATATATAGATATCTCACTTTAGAAGCCCGAATATAAATGCTGATGATGTTTCGAACCACCATCAGAACATCTCCGGGCTACTAGAGTGCGATTCTATATCTATTCAGTATATTAAAACTTCGAATACACGTGAATCAGACGTATATGCAAAATCTTTATATATTGGATTGTCCAAATTCAATACAAATAAATATTCAAATACGAATAATTGAATTAAATTTTCAAAATAAAATTTGTTTTCACTTTAAAAATATACTCTTCACACTCGTTCTAGGATACTACTGATCCTATCTCTAACGAGTCACTCTTATTGGATATTACTAATCCAATTTCTGATGAATTCTTTCGTTTGGTTCTAACGTGTCTTGTTCTCGAGCTTTGTAAACCAAAGCTCTGATACCACATTGAGACGACCAGAAATCCCCCTTACGGGATTTCACGGATTGAATTGAGGACAAGACGAATCAGAACGCAAACAGAAGAACATTTCATTGCTAATTACAACAATTCCTTCAGAATACAAGAATACACAGAGTATGAATAAATATTACACAGAAAATATCAGAGATTACAATACATTACATAGAAGCGGAAAATAATACAAAACACAACTGAAGGAGATATTCGGATACAGAGCTTTCCGGATATCATTCCAGCTGTAAATCAGGACCCTATGAATATAAATCTGCAAAACCAAAACTACTAGCTGCCCGTGTCAAAATAAGGGCACCTAGAGTTTAGGTTAAAACAATAAACTCCAGGTCAGTCATGTGACTGGTGTGAGAACTAAAACAGTTATTTAAAGCTTTACTTTAAATCAGATTTATTAAGGGACCACGCCGTATAACACGGAACGGGTTTCCTCCCAAGAATATCAGTGCATATAACAAAACAGCGCAATGCTTTTTTGAAAAATGAAGATATTATAAGACCCAGGTCCCATCACACAGTGCAACACAAGCCGAAGGATAGGGCTTTCCCTTATAATTGCCAAACATGCTTGGTACGTTAAAAACAAATCATTTGATACTATTATAAGTGCATAGTGTATATAACAACTTCAAATATAAATGTATCAATCCTAGACGGCATGGGTACTATATATCATGTCGCCATACTAGGCTCTACAATCAAAACCGCAAATGTCACGTATTTGGAAATTGGATTTCCATCTATGAACCGAAGCCAGGGATCGTCCTCTACCGATTCGAGACTCTCTAGCCCGAGCCTCAGGCAAGCGCGCAAACAAGCCTTGGATCATCAGGGCCGGTCCACCAATGTGGATTATTATGCCTGAACACTACGTTTCCCCGCCCTTTGGAGCGTAAATGAGCCAAATGACTCCATCAGCTCCACACAGTCACCGATATATCCGAGGCACCTCGCAACAGCAACAACCACACAAGTGAAAATAATATAAATGTCCGGGCTGGTAGGTCACTGACACCACCCTAGCTAGAAGGAAACGCATGCCCTCCCTGATGTCCTCTCCCGTTTCTGGTTCACAACCGGGTTGTGAGGCTCGCGATCAACGTTACACAAAGCTATGCCACACAGGCGGTCCTTTGATCATCAACCACAAGACTTTGCTTTTCAACAGAAGCCTTGATCAATTGCCACTTAGTCATGCCACACAGGCAATTCACTCCATGCGATTGATATCCATCAATATATAACCCCTGAGCTCGTACGTCTCAGAGAATGGCGTTAAACAAGAGAATAAATTCTACGCCGCCAAACAGATATATATTTAATAGAAATCAATCACACAGAATAAAATCCAATGTCAGACACATAGTCTATTTACAAGTTCGTTCAGGTTCTGAACGAAACCGGAGGCACCTTGTACCTCGCATATCCATCGATCTCCAAGTACGTTTGGACGATCACCAATGATTCCCTCCTCTTGGTTGTACAGCCCAATCAAGATCATCAGTAATCACCCAAAGGATGTGAAGACCTCCGGTCTGTTGAGACACGAGAATTTCGATTGATAACAACAAAATAAAGATCAATGGAAATCATGACATGGAGCTAAGATTATGAATATATAGATGTTTAAAGGGAGACAGAGCTTATATACAGGGGGAGATAGCAATAAAGATTAAAATATCAAGCTACATTGTCATCAATCAAAAAGGGGGAGAATGTTGAGTCAACAGTTTCAATGCTTATTTTGATTAATGACAAGAAGGAGCTTCATGATCAACAAAAAGAAGATTCAGTGGTTTCATAGGTTAGAAGTTGGTTATTTAGAATATTTTTTGTTAAAATCTATCCTCAAATAATCATACTTCCCATTGATTTCAAAATTATGCATGAAAACTCGTTTTTATTGTATATTGACAAAAACAGGTCAACCTGTTAAAAATAACAGGTCAACCTATTTTTAAATATAACAGGTTAACCTGTTAAAATTAACAGGTCAACAGCCTTTTGAAATAACGGTCAAAAACCTGTCAACCTATTAATTTTTCCTGTCAACCTATTTTTGGATTTCATGAAGAGTCGTCTTCTTTCTTGAAAAGTTGCATCCATTTATCTTCATTTAAAATCATTTCTTTTGATTGCAACTTTTTACCAATAATTGCAACTTCTCAATTACTATAAATACATCAATTTTCAATCAATCAAATCACCGAAATCTCTCTCCATTCTATGATCTATATTGTATTATTCTTAGCATTCTAAAAAGCACTCAAAAGCATTCAATTATCGTTTGAATCTCCAAGCATATTTAACACACTTGTGATTCAACTCGATAATCCACTTCCAAATCTTTGCAAACATCAATATATATTTGAGGATAAGATTATAGGAAGGTTGTACTCAATCATTGACTAATCAGTGTTGAAGAAAGAACACATTCAAGGTCAAACTCTTGTAATTGTCTTGTGGGTAAGCTTGCAGCCCGTGAAATCAAGTGGGTAAGCTTGTAGCCCGTGAAATCAAGTGGGTAAGCTTGTAGCCCGTGAAATCAAGTAGGTAAACTTGTAGCCCGTAAATCAAGTAGTTGTGAACCTGTTCCTCCGGGTGAAGCGAGGGTGTTGTTTAGTGAAAAGCCGAAGAGGAGCTTCGGGACTGGACGTAGGACGGGAGGTCCGAACCAGTATAAAAATCCTGGTGTCGTTACTCTACTTTACTTTACTTTACTTTATCTACAGCATTTAAAGTTATCTGTGATATATATATATATTGTTATCATATCATATTCCGCATAGCCATATTATAGATCATGCATAAGTCGTGCACAACCGACCTTTTCAATTGGTATCAGAGCCTGGTGTTCTATAGATCGTACAACATCTTAGAACAAATGGCGATAAAGAAATCTAGTCAAGGATTTAGAAAATGGAAGAGCAACAAAGCGAAATCAAGAGAGCAAGGAAGCAAATGTCTCATGGCTAAAGTCAGATCACAATCGGTATGTACAGATTCATTATATAAAGATCTTTTGTTAGACCATGAAAAATTATTGAAACTCTATACAGTCGTTTTGGCTATGTCAAAAAATTACAAGAAAGAAAATTCCAAATTAAAAGAAGAAAACAATCGTTTGGTAAAACAAGCCAAATGTTTTGAAAATACCTTAGAAGAGCTTGTTTCTCAAAAAGATTTCCTTCAAAAAGAAAATGAGCGACTAGAAGATAAAAACAATGTTCTTTTAAAGGAAATCGATCTTTTGCAAAATAGAAATAAATCATTAGAAGATTCTTTAAATAATTCTAGTTCTTTAATTTCGTCTCTTGAAAAAGAGAATGGAGCTCTAACTGAAAAGAATTTGGAATTATCTAAAGAATGTGAGACTTTAAAAGCTAATAATAATATTTTGCAAAAAGCAATCTCTGAATCAAAAGAAAATGTTGAAAAATTACAATCATCTTTATATAATTCAGAATCTCAAATTAGTTGTCTCGAAAATGAGAATAGAACTTTAAAAAGGAAGAATTCTGAATTAAATAAGGGTATTAATTGCAAAGTTTCTTTTAAAATGTCAATAGCGACTTTGGAAATAAATTTGATAAAAGTGCAAATAAGTTCGCAAAATTTAATAAAGGTCAAAATGATTTAAATATGATTTTATCTAGATCTCGACCTTTACATGACAAAAGTGGTTTAGGATATAATAAAATTAATCTTAGAAATAGTACTAGATATGCTTTCATGTACAATAAAAATATACTGCTAGTACTAATGCTCATCCTAGATCCAATTATTATAGAAATTCGAATACTTCTATGACTAGAGATCTGTATAATAGATCTAGAAGTATGAAAAGGAATATCAATAGAGATTACTTAAGTATTTGGGTTCCTGTAAGTTGGAAAAACAGAGAAAAATATATTGATGATTATTTTGAGTCAGTAGTTAATAATGAAAATTTTATCTTTAAAGGTTCCATTAAACCCTCTTGGGTATGGTTACCTTCCATCTAACTCATGGACCTAAACAAAGCAAGTGGGTACCAAAAGTATACATGTCATATAATTTTTGCAGGTACACCACAACAAAGAGAAGGCTATTCGGTATCTCTAAATATCTTTGAAAATTTAGCTTATCAAAAAGCACATGTTTCAATATTTCATCGTCATCGAGGATACAAAATTCATAGGATAGGAATTACAACAAAAATGAAGGCGGAAGCGGAAAATATTCTCCATGGGAACCAAGAAAATAATTTTAATATATCGGATCTAAGGAGATATTTTATATTCCTTTTAATATTTGTTTTATTTCTTTCTTCATGTATTTAATATATATTGTTATAATAAAATGTTGTTTGAGTTTGATTTTTTTCAAAATAAGGCAGAAAAACAATTTTTGACAAATTTGGTCGACCTGTTAAAAAATATAGGTCGACCTGTTCTGAATATTTTCAATCCAGAGAAGAATTAGGTCGACCGGTGGAAAAATATAGGTCGACCGGTCATACAGGTCGACCGGTCAAAAACTATAGGTCGACCGGTTTTGCCTTATTTCCTCTATCTTGAACCCGAGAGTTTTTAGGTCGATTACCTTGATTTTATAGGTCGACCGGTCTCTCTGAAAACTGTTTTTTTTATAAAGACATGTCGTTTCAAATTCCAAACTCAAACACCATTTCTTATACTATTTTAAAATTATACTACTCTCGATTATTGAGGTTATTATGATATTTATTCTTTTTAATCGATGACAAAGGGGGAGAAATATTTTACATATACTATTTAAAATATATGTGCTTAATATGGTAAAAGTATATGTGTGCTAACATTTGTTAATGCAGGAATCAAAAGGTAAGATTATTTACTAACAAATGTTGTAGAAATTCAGGGGGAGCTTTATATTCAAAGGGAGAAAATCCAAGGTGTTGTCATCAATCAAAAAGGGGGAGAATGTTGAGACACGAGAATTTCGATTGATAACAACAAAATAAAGATCAATGGAAATCATGACATGGAGCTAAGATTATGAATATATAGATGTTTAAAGGGAGACAGAGCTTATATACAGGGGGAGATAGCAATAAAGATTAAAATATCAAACTACATTGTCATCAATCAAAAAGGGGTAGAATGTTGAGTCAACGGTTTCAATGCTTATTTTGATTAATGACAAGAAGGAGCTTCATGATCGACAAAAAGAAGATTCAATGGTTTCATAGGTTAGAAGTTGGTTATTTAGAATATTTTATGTTAAAATCTATCCTCAAATAATCATACTTCCCATTGATTTCAAAATTATGCATGAAAACTCGTTTTTACTGTATATTGACAAAAACAGGTCAACCTGTTAAAAATAACAGGTCAACCTATTTTTAAATATAACAGGTCAACCTGTTAAAATTAACAGGTCAACAGCTTTTTGAAATAACAGTCAAAAACCTGTCAACCTATTAATTTTTCCTGTCAACCTATTTTTGAATTTCATGAAGAGTCATCTTCTTTCTTGAAAAGTTGCATCCATTTCTCTTCATTTAAAATCATTTCTTTTGATTGCAACTTTTTACCAATAATTGCAACTTCTCAATTACTATAAATACATCAATTTTCAATCAATCAAATCACCGAAATCTCTCTCCATTCTATAATCTATATTGTATTATTCTTAGCATTCTAAAAAGCACTCAAAAGCATTCAATTATCGTTTGAATCTCTAAGCATATTTAACACACTTGTGATTCAACTCGATAATCCACTTCCAAATCTTTGCAAACATCAATATATATTTGAGGATAAGATTATAGGAAGGTTGTACTCAATCATTGACTAATCAGTGTTGAAGAAAGAACACATTCAAGGTCAAACTCTTGTAATTGTCTTGTGGGTAAGCTTGTAGCCCGTGAAATCAAGTGGGTAAGCTTGTAGCCCGTGAAATCAAGTGGGTAAGCTTGTAGCCCGTGAAATCAAGTGGGTAAACTTGTAGCCCGTAAATCAAGTAGTTGTGAACCTGTTCCTCCGGGTGAAGCGAGGGTGTTGTTTAGTGAAAAGCCGAAGAGGAGCTTCGGGACTGGACGTAGGACGGGAGGTCCGAACCAGTATAAAAATCCTGGTGTCATTACTCTACTTTACTTTACTTTATCTACAGCATTTAAAGTTATCTGTGATATATATATTGTTATCATATCATATTCCGCATAGCCAAATTATAGATCCTGCATAAGTCGTGCACAACCGACCTTTTCACGGTCTTCGACCACTGTCTTCATCCTCGACACCACGTCGAATCGGTTATTCAGAATGGGATAAACCCGGTCTTTCTGAATAACTCGCGTATATAATATACAAGTGTTACACAAACACAACATACGCCTCATTCCAATTCAAAATATTCTTTTATTCAAATATTCCTATACTTTGGGAAAGGTTCCGATTAATTTTATCAAAGATAAATTCTTTAAATTTATTCTTCAATCTTCTTTGAATATCAATTCAAACTAGTCGGGATTAGCGAACCACACCGAAGTAATCATTTATTTTATTTCCCAATCCCAACCTATTCATCCCATGAAGTAAAACTGGTCATACTTCGTATCTAACACCACGGTGTTAATGGTAAATTCAATTACCATTTCACGTTCAAATTTAATCAAAGATTTAACTATTGCCTAGCGCAAAACTGGTGACACTCCATTTTCGATCATTTCAATCTAATTAAAGATTCATTAAAACTCCACTTAGTTTTAATCTTCCCAAAAATCAATATTAATGATTATTTAACTTGGGAAATCATATCCTGTCTAACTGGGTGTAACAACCCGAAAATCTGGGCCAGTTTAAAATTTTTATTTTGGCGATTTTTGCGAATTTTGATTATTTAAAATGAATTATTTTAAATAATATCGACGAGAAATTTATTTTGAATAGAATTCGAACGTATATATTATACGCGTCGTCGTTAGAATATAAATATTTATATATAATTATAAATAGAATTGAAAATGGCGCGGTAGTTCGATAATTCGATTTCAAACTTCAATTGAATGTACCGGGTGCAAAACAATCCGGATTTTAGTGAAACCAAAAACATTAGTATCTAATTGATGATATATTTCCATCGAATCCGAAAAATCAAGATTTCATAGCGGGAATCAAAAGATATGTCCAGTTGAAAATTCTGAATAGTCGCTATGGAATTCAAGCCCTTAAAAATGGAAATTTTGCAAACGACCTCGGATTTCGACGAAACCAGTTTTGTTGGGTCTGTGATGTAAAGTTATTGCTAGGTTTCAAATTTCATAATTTTTCGAATCAATATGTGAGCGTGGCAAAGGAAAATGCGTTTGACCATTTTCAGTTGATTTTAATCGACTGGAAATTGGCCATTTTTCAAACGGTCTCAGAATTTGATGAAACTAGTTTTGTTAGGACCGTATCGTCAATACGAATCTAGAAAATATTTTTCTGCAATTTATAGAGTTCGTATGCGACCCCGGTAATTTGAAATGTACGTTTAAAATTCAATATAGTGATTTAAATGTAAATTCAACGGAAACTAATCGAAACGATCAAATCAACCTACGACACATATCCCGTTGCATTCGAAATGAGGGTAATTAGCTAGGGACGACAGTCGTTGGGTGTCATTTAGAGTTCGAATGAAAAGTCAACTTAAGTGGAGAATGAAATAATAAAATAAATATAATATATATTCAAAAGCCTAACCTCTCCCTTCATTATTTACAGCCGCCACCCTCTTCAAAATAGATGGCCAAATTTATCCTAATTTTAAACCCTAAATTACCAAATCATTTCAACGCTTTTCCAAATCTCTAAAGCCAAAATCGATGAGCTCATGAAGCTCTGTAAATTCATAGGGAGATGATCGGGTTTAGGGTTCAGGTTGGACCACTGTTTCAACTCGAACTCGACGCGTTGAGGGTGGTTCCTGACCACCTGAGGGGCGCGACAGGGCCCATGTCGTCGGCGTATGGGGAGCGGAGGCGGCGCACCAGGAGGTGCTCTCTGATTTGCGAAGCTTGGCCGGATGTGATGAGCGACGGGGGAGATAGGGTGCGTGGTTTGGGGTTTCACAGTCCAGATCACGAAGAAGAAAGGTTTTGCTTTTTTTTTTATTTAAACAAAATACATTGCTAAAATTTAGTTTTTTAAATTTAGAAATACATAGGGTAAACTTAGTCTTAAATCAATATGAATACATAACATAAGGACATGGTTTTTGTTTCTTTTCGAAAAGAAAAATGTTTGATTTTTAACTAAGGAAAAGGAACGATTTTTATAGATTATAAAGATATTTTTTTTATTATAAAAAGAGAAATATAAAATTTGATTTGAAAATATAATATAATATAAAATTTGATTTGAAAATATACTATAAAATTTGATTTGAAAATATACTATAAAATTTGATTTGAAAATATAAAAAGAAAGGAAAAGCGAGGATAAAGATGAGATTTTTGTTATCATGAAGGCGAAGTAAAAAGTTGATTTTTATATATTGAACTTCGAAATAAAAATATGATTTTTATATATTGAACTTCGAAATAAAAATATGATTTTTATATATTGAACTTCGGAATAAAAATATGATTTTTATATGTTGAACTTCGAAATAAAAATATGATTTTTATATGTTGAACTTCGAAATAAAAATATGATTTTTATATATTGAATAGCGAAGTAAAAATTCGATTTTTACATAGGTAGTGAAAGCGGGCAACGAAGGTAACAAAAAGGCGATAGCGATGAAGATTTCTATCAAAGAAGAGTCAAGAAGTTGGATAGCTATCGGTGAGAACTTCTCACCTTTCAATTTAATTTTTCTAGTTATATATATATACTAGGATGCAGACGGTGCTTAGTAGCACCCGACACAATCGTCCACAGACCATGGACTTGTTTGTTTGATTGCAAAAATTAGTTAGATTATTTGGTTTGAATTGAATGGTTTGGTGAAATGAAATTGACTTGATTGATGTGTGAATGGCGTGGGCCTTCACTAGACCGGGGATAAGGCTAGGCCTCGTCCCGTTTCTAGTATCGTGCCGTTATGCCGCCGAAATTTTCTAAAATAAGTTAGAAAAATAAAAATATCATTTTATTTAAAGAATGAACTGAATAGAAATTCATATGTTGGAATAAAATGTTTTGTCGTTAAAAATATAATTTTTAACGTGAATGTGAATAAATAAATATTCATTTACAAACCGGACGGTTTGTTTATGTACACCTATTTGAATGACATTGATTGGGTCGATAAATTTTACACATCGCCCAACTACACAAATAAAATATGTGTTTGATTGTTTGAAACCCCACACGGGTGTTAGGATGAAATTTGAAGTTCACTCATCCTGATTGATTAAACATGTCGATCGATTGATTGACAGGCTGTTATAAGCGTTAGATATCTATATTTGATGCTTATACAGTGTAGTGCACTTTGGTTGATGGTTGATTATTTTTCAATGCTATTATATGTGTGTAATGTATGAAAATCCATATAATTAACTTTATATGGTAATTGATTGGGCCTCATTCCAATTTGAAAAATAAAGAATAATATAAAATAAAGGTTCATGTGTTGACAGTACTCATCCATTGAGATTGGTCATGTGTTGAACGAAATATTTTAGTAATAAAATTTACATCTTTATCAATATAAAATAAAGGTTCATGTGTTGATAGTACTCATCCGTTGAGATTGGTCATGTGTTGAACGAAATATTTTGATAATAACAACAATATTTGAAAAAGAAATATTGGAAATAGAATATTTGAAAATAGAAATTTATGAAGCCGTGTTGATTAGATTGACGCCATTTTGACGTAATCGATATTTATATCGATTTTATTCATTTTGAAATGAATTGAATATAAAACGATATCGAATTGAATTGAATTGAAAACGATTTCGAAATGAATTGAATTGAAAACGATTTCGAAATGAATTGAATTGAAAACTATTTCGAAATGAATTGAATTGAAAACGATTTCGAAATGAATTGAATTGAAAACGATTTCGAAATGAATTGAATTGAATTGAAAACGATTTCGAAATGAATTGAATTGAAAACAATTTCGAAATGAATTGAATTGAAAACGAATTCAAATTGAATTGAAAGCGAATTGAAATGAATTCAAATTGAATTGAATAGAAATGAATTTTAAAACGAATTTATAAAGAAGAATTCAATTTTGATTTGAATTGAAATGGAAGTTGAAATTGCTTTTGAAACAAATTTTAAAACTATTTATATAATTCGTTTTTAAATAGAAATCGATGAAATATATATATTATATATATAATATAATGGCCTGAATAGAACGCGCCGCGCCGCGGCAGTTCGTGAATTTCAACCATTTATTTCAAACAGACATTACGGGAGATCCGACCGTCGGATTCTCCTAAAACCGGAACCATTGGGTTCGTATCGAAAAGAGCTTTCTAAAGAATATTAGAAATTAGAAATCTAACGGTTGGATTTGGAGTTACGTCCAAATCAAATTTGAAAAAGGTCGCTGTAAGTGCAGTTTGATGGCCATTGATGGAAATCGACTGTACGGGCCTTGATAAAATTATTAAAAATAGTAATAATTTGTGTAAAATCATAAGAAATGATTTAGAAAGAATTAGGATGAAAAACTCCATACTTGAAAAGATAAAAATAGATTTTTATCGAAATAAACTAGTTTTGAACTAGAATTATGATTCTATTTATTTTTAAATAAATAAATTGAATTTGAAAAGGGTTTTTAAAATAACCAGAATTTCCAATGATTGCATTGGAGTGGATTTGAATCGAAATTGTCTTCGGAATATTTCGATGTTGGAATTCGTGATTATGCAGATGTTGTTATGGAAATTTGAAAGATATATATCTATATCGTTATTTCCAGCACGACATTGGTTAATCGTAGAATTTGATATTGAATATAAGCCGATATATTTTCTATTCAGAGCCTTGTATTGAATATCAAATGTGATTTGGGTTTGTCGTGAATGGTGTCTTCATTAACACTGTTCTTGAACCCAGTTGAGAAAAGATTAAATCTTTTTATTTAGATTTAATGAAGTGTACCAATTAAATAATATTTAATTGGAATTGAATTGATATTGATTTTTGAGTTTATCGTGAACAGTGTTTTAAATAACACTCGTTCTTTAACCCGATAATTAATGGAATGTGACTTTGGGTTTATCGTGAACCGTGTTTTAAATGACACGGATTCTTTAACCCAGTTAACGATTAAAACTAAGTGGAGTTTTAATGAATCTTTAATTAGATTGAAATGATCGAGAATGGAGTATCACCAGTTTTGCTCCAGGCGATAGTTAAATCTTTAATTAGATTTGAACGTGAAATGGTAATTGAATTTACCGATAACACCGTGGTGTTAGATATGAAGTACTACCAGTTTTACTTCATGGGATGAATAGGTTGAGATTGGGAAATTAAAACAAATGATTACTTCGGTAAGGTTCGCTAATCCCGACTAGTTTTGAATTGATATTCAAAAATAGATTAAAGAATAAATTCAAGAAATTTATCTTGGATAAAATTAATGGGAACCTTTCCCTATGAATGTGAAATTTAGGAACTAACTGTCGGTTAGCCAAGTAGAATGTTTTTTTTTTGAATATTGATCTGATGTTGGTTTCGGCCTTCGGGGTTAATATTTGGGGAATTATTCTCTTGATTAATTTACGGTTAGTGACTGATGAATTGGAATGAGGCGTATGTTGTGTTTGTGTAACACTTATTTAAAAATATACGCGAGTTATTCGGAAAGACCGGGTTTATCCCATTCTGAATAACTGATACGACGATAAGTCGAAGATGAAGACGGTGGTCGAAGACCGGAAGTCTTCACGTCGTTTGGGTGATTACTGATGATCTTGATTGGGCTGTACACCCAAGAAGATGGAAACAGTTAGTGATCGTCCAGACGTACTTGGAGATCGATGGATATGCGGGGTACTAGGTGCCTCCGGTTCCGTTCAGACCCAGAACGGACTTGTAAATGGACTGTGTGTCTGACATTGGATTTTAGTCCGTGTGATTGATCTCTATTAAATATATATCTGTTTGGCGGCGGAGAATTTATTCTCTTGCTTAACGCCCTTCTTTGAGACGTACGAGCTCAGGGGTTATATATTGATGGATATCAAACGCATAGAGTGAATTGCCTGTGTGGCATGCCTAAGTGGCAAATGATCAAGGCTTCTGTTGAAAAGCAAAGTCTTGTGGTTGATGATCGAAGCACGGCCTTTGTGGCGTAGCTTTGTGTAACGTTTACTTCGCGAGTTTCATACCCGGTATGAACCAAAAACGGGAGACGGACCTCAGGGAGGGCATGCGTTTCTTCCTAGTTAGAAGTGGCGTCAGTGGTTTTACACGCCCTGACGAGTTTGACTTATGTGGTTGTTGCTGTTGCGAGGCGCCTCGGATTGATCGGTCGTTCTCGAACCGATGGAGTCATTTAGTTGGCTCATTTACGCCCCAAAGGGCGGGGAAACGTAGTGTTCAGGCATTTTAATCCACATCGGTGGATCGGCCATGTCGCTCCTAGGGTCACTCGAGCTCTGATCCTGAGACTCGGGCTAGGCAGTCTCGAATCGGTTGAGGACTATCTTTTGCCTCGGTTCATAGATGGAAATCCAATTTCCAAATACGTGACATTTGCGGTTTTATTTGTAGAGCCTAGTATGGCGACATAGTGGGATGGGGCGCTCATGCCGCCTATGATTGATACTTATGATTTGAAGTTGTTTTATACACTATGCACTTATAATAGTATCAAACGATTTGTTTTAACCGTATCAAGCATTCTTTGGCTGTTATAAGGGAAAACCCTATCCTCGGCTGCGTTGCATTGTGTGATGGGACCTGGGTCTTATAACAGCTTCATTTTTCTTTATTTAGCATTGCGCTGTTTGTTTTATGCACTGGTATTCTTGGGAGGAAACCCGTTCCGTGTTATACGGCGTGGTCCCTTGATTTACCTAACTTTTAAAATAAAGAATAATAACTGTTTTAGTTCTCACACCAGTCACATGACTGACCTGGAGTTTATTGTTTTAACCTAAACTCTGGGTGCCCCTATTTTGACACGGGCAGCTAGTAGTTTTGGGTTTTGCAGATTTATATTCACAGGATCCTGGTTTACAGCTGGAACGATATCCGGAAAGCTTTGTATCTGTATATCTCCTTCTAGTTGTGTATTGTATTATTTTCCGCTGCTATGTAATTTATTGTAATATCTGATATTTCTGTGTAATATATATTCATTTATACTCTGTATATTCTTGTAATCTGATGCATTGTTGTAATATACAATGAAATGTTCTTTTATATGCGTTCTTTTGTGGCTTGTTCTCGAACTATCCGCTCTTTCCTTTACGGGGAAGTTACGGGTTTTCACAGTTGGTATCATAGCTTTGGTTTACAGAGCTCGAGAACAAGACACATTAGAACCATACGAAAGGATTCATCAGATATTGGATTAGCAATGACCAATTAGAATGACTCGTTAGAGATAGGATCAGTAGTATCCTAGAACGAGTGTGAAGAGTATATTTTTAAAATGAAAACAAATTTTGTTTTGAAATTTTAAATCAATTATACGTATTTGATTATTTATTTATATTGAATATGGACAATCCAATATATAAAGGTTTTGTATATACGCGTCATGAACGTATATTCGAAGTTTTAATATACTGGATAGATATAGAATTACACTGTAGTCGCCCGGAGATGGTATTGATGATAGCGATCGCATCATCAACATTTATGTTCGAGTTTCGAAGGTGTGATTTTCTATATATTTCCATTAGACTGGTGTGAGAACCAAAACTAATATAGCTAGAATACATTGTTGTGATTTGGCATCAAAACATGATTTTCTTTATATATATCAAAATTATGAATTTGAAACGTTAAATTCACTAATTGATTGATGTTTGTGTTGTTTGTTCATTTGTTTGCTAATTTTGAACCATTATGCCTAACTAGATCAAATATTGAATTATATGGAAATTTGGTCCCATTTGCTTGCATATGCATGTATATCCATTGAACAGGTCATAGCAAGGAGGCTAGAGCAGAGAATAAAATTTGTTTGCCCGACAAATAGGTACATGTTTACTACATAATTTACTGTTTTGTTTGGGTGATGATGATTTTATGAGCCTATTGGCTAGCCGCTTGGCTTTTTCTTTTTCTTTTTGAGATCTGAAGGACCGGGGAAGCTATTTGAAATTCCCCGATGCTCCCGGTGCAGGGGAGGTTATGGCGAAATTTTTCGAAAATTTAGGGTGTTAGCCAAATTTTTGAAATTTTGAAAATTCTCAAAAACTAAAAAGTTGGAGAATGGAAGCCAGATCGAACGTAGAGTTGATTAATCAAACAACTTTCGACTTTGTTCCTTTTCGGGGACGAAAAGTTTTAAGTGGGGGAGATTGTAACAACCCGAAAATCTGGGCCAGTTTAAAATTTTTATTTTGGCGATTTTAGCGAATTTTGATTATTTAAAATGAATTATTTTAAATAATATCAACGAGAAATTTATTTTGAATAGAATTCGAACGTATATATTATACGCGTCGTCGTTAGAATATAAATATTTATATATAATTATAAATAGAATTGAAAATGGCGCGGTTGTTCGATAATTCGATTTCAAACTTCAATTGAATGTACCGGGTGCAAAACAATCCGGATTTTAGTGAAACCAAAAACATTAGTATCTAATTGATGATATATTTCCATCGAATCCGAAAAATCAAGATTTCATAGCGGGAATCAAAAGATATGTCCAGTTGAAAATTCTGAATAGTCGCTATGGAATTCAAGCCCTTAAAAATGGAAATTTTGCAAACGACCTCGGATTTCGACGAAACCAGTTTTGTTGGGTCCGTGATGTAAAGTTATTGCTAGGTTTCAAATTTCATAATTTTTTGAATCAATATGTGAGCGTGGCAAAGGAAAATGCGTTTGACCATTTTCAGTTGATTTTAATCGACTGGAAATTGGCCATTTTTCAAACGGTCTCAGAATTTGACGAAACGAGTTTTGTTAGGACCGTATCGTCAATACGAAGCTAGAAAATATTTTTCTGCAATTTATAGAGTTCGTATGCGACCCCGGTAATTTGAAATGTACGTTTAAAATTCAATATAGTGATTTAAATGTAAATTCAACGGAAACTAATCGAAACGATCAAATCAACCTACGACACATATCCCGTTGCATTCGAAATGAGGGTAATTAGCTAGGGACGACAGTCGTTGGGTGTCATTTAGAGTTCGAATGAAAAGTCAACTTAAGTGGAGAATTAAATAATAAAATAAATATAATATATATTCAAAAGCCTAACCTCTCCCTTCATTATTTACAGCCGCCACCCTCTTCAAAATAGATGGCCAAATTTATCCTAATTTTAAACCCTAAATTACCAAATCATTTCAACGCTTCTCCAAATCTCTAAAGCCAAAATCGATGAGCTCATGAAGCTCTGTAAATTCATAGGGAGATGATCGGGTTTAGGGTTCAGGTTGGACCACTGTTTCAACTCGAACTCGACGCGTTGAGGGTGGTTCCTGACCACCTGAGGGGCGCGACAGGGCCCATGTCGTCGGCGTATGGGGAGCGGAGGCGGCGCACCAGGAGGTGCTCTCTGATTTGCGAAGCTTGGCCGGATGTGATGAGCGACGGGGAAGATAGGGTGCGTGGTTTGGGGTTTCATAGTCCAGATCACGAAGAAGAAAGGTTTTGCTTCTCTTTTTTTTTTTAAACAAAATACATTGCTAAAATTTAGTTTTTTAAATTTAGAAATACATAGGGTAAACTTAGTCTTAAATCAATATGAATACATAACATAAGGACATGGTTTTTGTTTCTTTTCGAAAAGAAAAATGTTTGATTTTTAACTAAGGAAAAGGAACGATTTTTATAGATTATAAAGATATTTTTTTTATTATAAAAAGAGAAATATAAAATTTGATTTGAAAATATAATATAAAATTTGATTTGAAAATATACTATAAAATTTGATTTGAAAATATACTATAAAATTTGATTTGAAAATATAAAAAGAAAGGAAAAGCGAGGATAAGGATGAGATTTTTGTTATCATGAAGGCGAAGTAAAAAGTTGATTTTTATATATTGAACTTCGAAATAAAAATATGATTTTTATATATTGAACTTCAAAATAAAAATATGATTTTTATATATTGAACTTCGGAATAAAAATATGATTTTTATATGTTGAACTTCGAATTAAAAATATGATTTTTATATGTTGAACTTCGAAATAAAAATATGATTTTTATATATTGAATAGCGAAGTAAAAATTCGATTTTTACATAGGTAGTGAAAGCGGGCAACGAAGGTAACAAAAAGGCGATAGCGATGAAGATTTCTATCAAAGAAGAGTCAAGAAGTTGGATAGCTATCGGTGAGAACTTCTCACCTTTCAATTTAATTTTTCTAGTTATATATATATACTAGGATGCAGACGGTGCTTAGTAGCACCCGACACAATCGTCCACAGACCATGGACTTGTTTGTTTGATTGCAAAAATTAGTTAGATTATTTGGTTTGAATTGAATGGTTTGGTGAAATGAAATTGACTTGATTGATGTGTGAATGGCGTGGGCCTTCACTAGACCGGGGATAAGGCTAGGCCTCGTCCCGTTTCTAGTATCGTGCCGTTATGCCGCCGAAATTTTCTAAAATAAGTTAGAAAAATAAAAATATCATTTTATTTAAAGAATGAACTGAATATAAATTCATATGTTGGAATAAAATGTTTTGTCGTTAAAAATATAATTTTTAACGTGAATGTGAATAAATAAATATTCATTTACAAACCGGACGGTTTGTTTATGTACACCTATTTGAATGACATTGATTGGGTCGATAAATTTTACACATCGCCCAACTACACAAATAAAATATGTGTTTGATTGTTTGAAACCCCACACGGGTGTTAGGATGAAATTTGAAGTTCACTCATCCTGATTGATTAAACATGTCGATCGATTGATTGACAGGCTGTTATAAGCGTTAGATATCTATATTTGATGCTTATACAGTGTAGTGCACTTTGGTTGATGGTTGATTATTTTTCAATGCTATTATATGTGTGTAATGTATGAAAATCCATATAATTAACTTTATATGGTAATTGATTGGGCCTCATTCCAATTTGAAAAATAAAGAATAATATAAAATAAAGGTTCATGTGTTGACAGTACTCATCCATTGAGATTGGTCATGTGTTGAACGAAATATTTTAGTAATAAAATTTACATCTTTATCAATATAAAATAAAGGTTCATGTGTTGATAGTACTCATCCGTTGAGATTGATCATGTGTTGAACGAAATATTTTGATAATAACAACAATATTTGAAAAAGAAATATTGGAAATAGAATATTTGAAAATAGAAATTTATGAAGCCGTGTTGATTAGATTGACGCCATTTTGACGTAATCGATATTTATATCGATTTTATTCATTTTGAAATGAATTGAATATAAAACGATTTCGAAATGAATTGAATTGAAAACGATTTCGAAATGAATTGAATTGAAAACGATTTCGAAATGAATTGAATTGAAAACGATTTCGAAATGAATTGAATTGAAAACGATTTCGAAATGAATTGAATTGAAAATGATTTCGAAATGAATTGAATTGAATTGAAAACGATTTCGAAATGAATTGAATTGAAAACGATTTCGAAATGAATTGAATTGAAAACGAATTCAAATTGAATTGAAAGCGAATTGAAATGAATTCAAATTGAATTGAAATTTGAATTGAATAGAAATGAATTTTAGAACGAATTTATAAAGAAGAATTCAATTTTGATTTGAATTGAAATGGAAGTTGAAATTGCTTTTGAAACGAATTTTAAAACTATTTATATAATTCGTTTTTAAATAGAAATCGACGAAATATATATATTATATATATTATATATATAATATAATGGCCTGAATAGAACGCGCCGTGCCGCGGTAGTTCGTGAATTTCGACCATTTATTTCAAACGGACATTACGGGAGATCCGACCGTCGGATTCTCCTAAAACCGGAACCGTTGGGTTCGTATCGAAAAGAGCTTTCTAAAGAATATTAGAAATTAGAAATCTAACGGTTGGATTTGGAGTTACGTCCAAATCAAATTTGAAAAAGGTCGATGTAAGTGCAGTTCGATGGCCATTGATGGAAATCGACTGTACGGGCCTTGATAAAATTATTAAAAATAGTAATAATTTGTGTAAAATCATAAGAAATGATTTAGAAAGAATTAGGATGAAAAACTCCATACTTGAAAAGATAAAAATAGATTTTTATCGAAATAAACTAGTTTTGAACTAGAATTATGATTCTATTTATTTTTAAATAAATAAATTGAATTTGAAAAGGGTTTTTAAAATAACCAGAATTTCCAATGATTGCATTGGAGTGGATTTGAATCGAAATTGTCTTCGGAATATTTCGATGTTGGAATTCGTGATTATGCAGATGTTGTTATGGAAATTTGAAAGATATATATCTATATCGTTATTTCCAGCACGACATTGGTTAATCGTAGAATTTGATATTGAATATAAGCCGATATATTTTCTATTCAGAGCCTTGTATTGAATATCAAATGTGATTTGGGTTTGTCGTGAATGGTGTCTTCATTAACACTGTTCTTGAACCCAGTTGAGAAAAGATTAAATCTTTTTATTTAGATTTAATGAAGTGTACCAATTAAATAATATTTAATTGGAATTGAATTGATATTGATTTTTGGGTTTATCGTGAACAGTGTTTTAAATAACACTCGTTCTTTAACCCGATAATTAATGGAATGTGACTTTGGGTTTATCGTGAACCGTGTTTTAAATGACACGGATTCTTTAACCTAGTTAACGATTAAAACTAAGTGGAGTTTTAATGAATCTTTAATTAGATTGAAATGATCGAGAATGGAGTATCACCAGTTTTGCTCCAGGCGATAATTAAATCTTTAATTAGATTTGAACGTGAAATGGTAATTGAATTTACCGATAACACCGTGGTGTTAGATATGAAGTACTACCAGTTTTACTTCATGGGATGAATAGGTTGAGATTGGGAAATTAAAACAAATGATTACTTCGGTAAGGTTCGCTAATCCCGACTAGTTTTGAATTGATATTCAAAAATAGATTAAAGAATAAATTCAAGAAATTTATCTTGGATAAAATTAATGGGAACCTTTCCCTATGAATGTGAAATTTAGGAACTAACTGTCGGTTAGCCAAGTAGAATGGTTTTTTTTTTGAATATTGATCTGATGTTGGTTTCGGCCTTCGGGGTTAATATTTGGGGAATTATTCTCTTGATTAATTTACGGTTAGTGACTGATGAATTGGAATGAGGCGTATGTTGTGTTTGTGTAACACTTATTTAAAAATATACGTGAGTTATTCGGAAAGACCGGGTTTATCCCATTCTGAATAACTGATACGACGATAAGTCGAAGATGAAGACGGTGGTCGAAGACCGGAAGTCTTCACGTCGTTTGGGTGATTACTGATGATCTTGATTGGGCTGTACACCCAAGAAGATGGAAACAGTTAGTGATCGTCCAGACGTACTTGGAGATCGATGGATATGCGGGGTACTAGGTGCCTCCGGTTCCGTTCAGACCCAGAACGGATTTGTAAATGGACTGTGTGTCTGACATTGGATTTTAGTCCGTGTGATTGATCTCTATTAAATATATATCTGTTTGGCGGCGGAGAATTTATTCTCTTGCTTAACGCCCTTCTCTGAGACGTACGAGCTCAGGGGTTATATATTGATGGATATCAAACGCATAGAGTGAATTGCCTGTGTGGCATGCCTAAGTGGCAAATGATCAAGGCTTCTGTTGAAAAGCAAAGTCTTGTGGTTGATGATCGAAGCACGGCCTTTGTGGCGTAGCTTTGTGTAACGTTTACTTCGCGAGTTTCACACCCGGTATGAACCAAAAACGGGAGACGGACCTCAGGGAGGGCATGCGTTTCTTCCTAGTTAGAAGTGGCGTCAGTGGTTTTGCACGCCCTGACGAGTTTGACTTATGTGATTGTTGCTGTTGCGAGGCGCCTCGGATTGATCGGTCGTTCTCGAACCGATGGAGTCATTTAGTTGGCTCATTTACGCCCCAAAGGGCGGGGAAACGTAGTGTTCAGGCATTTTAATCCACATCGGTGGACCGGCCCTGTCGCTCCTAGGGTCACTCGAGCTCTGATCCTGAGACTCGGGCTAGGCAGTCTCGAATCGGTTGAGGACTATCTTTTGCCTCGGTTCATAGATGGAAATCCAATTTCCAAATACGTGACATTTGCGGTTTTATTTGTAGAGCCTAGTATGGCGACATAGTGGGATGGGGCGCTCATGCCGCCTATGATTGATACTTATGATTTGAAGTTGTTTTATACACTATGCACTTATAATTGTATCAAACGATTTGTTTTAACCGTATCAAGCATTCTTTGGCTGTTATAAGGGAAAACCCTATCCTCGGCTGCGTTGCATTGTGTGATGGGACCTGGGTCTTATAACAGCTTCATTTTTCTTTATTTAGCATTGCGCTGTTTGTTTTATGCACTGGTATTCTTGGGAGGAAACCCGTTCCGTGTTATACGGCGTGGTCCCTTGATTTACCTAACTTTTAAAATAAAGAATAATAACTGTTTTAGTTCTCACACCAGTCACATGACTGACCTGGAGTTTATTGTTTTAACCTAAACTCTGGGTGCCCCTATTTTGACACGGGCAGCTAGTAGTTTTGGGTTTTGCGGATTTATATTCACAGGATCCTGGTTTACAGCTGGAACGATATCCGGAAAGCTTTGTATCCGTATATCTCCTTCTAGTTGTGTATTGTATTATTTTCCGCTGCTATGTAATTTATTGTAATCTCTGATATTTCTGTGTAATATATATTCATTTATACTCTGTATATTCTTGTAATCTGATGCATTGTTGTAATATACAATGAAATGTTCTTTTATATGCGTTCTTTTGTGGCTTGTTCTCGAACTATCCGCTCTTTCCTTTACGGGGAAGTTACGGGTTTTCACACTGGGTTAAAGAACCAATGTCATTTAAAACACGGTTCCCGATAAACCCAAAATCACATTTTAATCCAATTCCAATTAAATCCCATTTAATTGGTACACTTCATTAAATATAAATAAAAGATTTAATCTTTTCTCAACTGGGTTTAAGAACAGTGATAATGAAGACACCATTCACGACAAACCCAAATCCCATTTGATATTGAATACAAGGCTCTGAATAGAAAATATATCGGCTTATATTCAATATCAAATTCTACGACCAACCAATATCGTATTGGAAATAACGATATTAATATATCTTTTAAATTTCCATAACAATATCTGTATAATCACGAAATCCAACATTGAAATATTCCAAAGACAATTTCGATTCAAATCCATTTCCACTTTATATATTGGAAATCCTGGTTATTTTTCAAAACCATTTCAAATCAACTTTATTTATTTTAAAAATAAATGGGATTATAATTCTAGTTCAAAACTAGTTCATTTCGATAAAAATCTATATTTATCTTTTCAAGTATGGAAATTTTCATCCCAATTATTTCCAAATCATTTCTAACGATTTTACACAAATTATTACTATTTTTAATAATTTTATCAAGGCCCATACATTCGGTTTCCATCAACGGCCATCGAACTGCACTTACACCGACCTTTTCCAAATTTGATTTGGACATAATTCCAAATCCAACTGTTAGATTTCAAATCTCTAATATTCGTTAGAAAGCTCTTTTCGATACGAACCCAACGGTTCCAGTTTTAGGAGAATCCGACGGCCGGATCTCTCGTAATGTCCACTCGAAGTCAATGGTCGAAATTCACGAACTACTGTAGCGCAGCGCATTCTATTAAGGAGATTATATATATATATATATAATAAATATATTTCGTCGATTTCCTTTTAAAACATATTTTATAAATCGTTTTAAATTCGTTTTCAAAACGATTTCAACTTCATATTCAATTTCTAATCAAAATTGAATATTCCATATCATCGATATATAAATGATTATATTTTCAAAATATTATATTTTGAAATCACTTCTTTTTCTATAATCATTATAAAAACGAATATAATCGATATAAATATCGTTTACGTCAAAATGGCGCATATCTAACCAACACGGCTTTATATATTTCAATAACTTCGTTATTCTATTTAACAAATGAATATTTTCTTCAACACATGAATATATATTTTATTCAACACATGAATATATATTTTTATTCAACACATGAATTTTTATTCTATTCAACACATGAATTTTTATTTTTCATTCAACACATGAATATTTATTTTTCTATTCAACACATGAATATATATTTTTATTCAACACATGAATTTATATTTTCTATTCAACACATGAATACTTATTTCTATTCAACACATGAATTTATATTTCTATTCAACACATGAATTTATATTTTCTATTCAACACATGAATTTATATTTTCTATTCAACACATGAATATTTATTTTTCTATTCAACACATGAATATATATTTTTTTATTCAACACATGAATATTTATGTTTATTCAACACATGAATTTATATTTTCTATTCAACACATGAATATTTATTTCTATTCAACACATGAATTTATATTTTCTATTCAACACATGAATATTTATTTCTTTTCAATGCATGAATTTATATTTCTTATTTTCCAAATTGGAATGAGGCCCAATCAATTACCATATAACGTTTATTATATGGATTCCCTAAAACACATGTATATAACAGCAACGATAAATCATCAACCATCATCCAGAGTGCACCACACAACTGCATAAGCATTAAATATAAATAATTAACGCTTACACAGTCTGTCAACCCATCGATTGACATACAACTAGACAATCGGGATTAGTGTACGTCAAATATCATCCCAATACTCGTGTGGGGTTTTGAATCAACAAACATAGATTTTATTTGTGCAGTTGGGCGATGTGTAAAATTTATCGTCCCAATCAATATCAGTCAAATCAGTGTATATAAACAAATCGTCCTATTTGTTTATAAATATTTATTTTATATACACGTTAAAAATTATATTTTTAACTATAAAATATTTATTCAATTCACATCACACAATCAACTTTCACAACAAATTAATCAAACAAACAAGTCATCCATGGTCTGTGGACGACGGGTGTCAAGTGCTGCTAAGCACCGTCTGCATCCTAGTATATGTTTCAACTAGAAATTAAAAATAAAAGTGAGGAGTTCTCACCGATTAGCTAAACCAAACACCGCGACTCTTCATATGTAGGAAATCTTCGCCACTCGCCTTTTATCCCTTTCGTTGTCCGCATCCACTACATATATAAAAATCACTTTTTTATTATCTCTAGTATATAAAAATCATATTTTTAATTTGCTACATATATAAAAATCATATTTTTAATTCGCTACATATATAAAAATCACAAAATTATATTCTCTATTATGTAAAAATCATATTTTTATGAACGCTCCATACATACAAAATCGTATCTTTCTAGAAATAAAATCTCATCTTCATGTTGTTACTATATAGATAAAATTCATATTTTTATACACGTTATTTACCATTAAAAATTAATTTTTTTAATTATATAAATAACTTAAAACGAAAGTAAATGCCCACCTTATGAATCGGAGGTGGCGTGGGGTCTGGAGGCAGTTTGGGTGGTGTTGCACTGACCATCATCTTCCTTTGAGCCATGAAAAAAAATAAAAAAAATAGTATTTTTAATGAAGAGGGGGGGGGAAGCCGGGGGTCAGAAATGGACTGAGGGGAGGCGGCACAGGGCGCTGGAGGCGGGGACCGCCAACGGTGGCGCTTGGGCCTAGCGTGGGGTTTTCCGATGGTTGGGGGGTGTTTTGCGAGTTCGAGAGAGAAGGGGCCAATGAGGTGGCGGCGGAAGGGGAGGGGTGCGGCGGTGGGGGCGTGCGACGGCGGCGGTGGTCGGAGGACACCAGGCGGCGGTTTGTTTGTTTTTTTTCTTTTCTAAACCTAAATCGATTTTATCGAATGAACGGGGGGGGGGGGGGGGGAGGGGGGCTGAGAGAGAAAATAGAGAGGGAGAGGGTTTATTTATTTATTTAATTTCAAAAAGCAACTTTTTATTTCGAACTCGAAATCGAACCCGCCGACTATCGTCCATAGCTAATTACCCCCATTCCGAACACAACGTGATATGTATAGTAGGCTGATTCACTCGTTTCGATCAGTTTTCGTTAAAATCAAAATATAAATCTATATATTGAATTCTAACGCGCATTTCATTTTACCGGGGCCACATATTAACTCTAAAAATTCCTAAAAATATTTTCTAGCTTCGTATTGACGATACGGTCCTAACAAAACTAATTTCATCGAATTCTGAGACCGTTTAAAAAATGGCCATTTTCCAATCGGTCGAAATTGACTGAAATTGACAAAACACGTTTTCCTTTGCCACGCTCACATATTGATTCAGAAAATTACGAATTTTGAAAACTAGCAAGAACTTGACATCACAAATCCAACAAAAGTGGTTTCGTTGGAAACCGATGTCGTTTCCAAAATTTCCATTTTTAAGGGCCAGAATTCCATAGCGACTATTCTGAATTTTCAACTGGGCATAACTTTTTATCCCCGCTATGAAATTTCAATTTTTCGGATTCGTTGGAAAGATATTCTCAATTAGATTCCAAAATTTTTGGTTTCGCTGAAATCTGGTTTATTTTGAATCTTGTACATTCATTTGAAGTTTAAAATCAAATTTTCGAACTACCGCGCCATTTTCAATTCCTTTTATATTTAAAATAAAATATTTATATTCTAACGACAATTCAAATCAATATATACTTTCTATTCTATTCAAAATAAATTTCTCGTCGTTATTATTTAAAATAATTCATTTTAAATATTCAAAATTGCCAAAATAAAAATTTTAAATTGGCTTGGATTTCCGGGTTATTACACCCAGATATTTTTACTTATATGGACAATGGAAAGCGAGGTACCTCGGATTTGAGTCCCTAGTGGCTCTATTTTACGCCCCATAGGGCGGGGAAACGTATTGTTCAGGCATAACCAATCCACTAACATATTTGTGGACCGGCCCTGGCGCTCCTAAGTGCAGTTGCGGCTGTATCCTGAGACATGGTAGGCTAGATTGTCTCGAATTCGGTATGGACTATCTTTAGCCCTGGTTCATGATGGAAATCCAACTTCCAGTATGACCCATATGGTTTTTGATTGTAAACCTATATTTGGCGACATAGTATATGGTAGCTATGCCGTCTATGATTAATACATTATGATTGAAATATTTTTGAAAACATATAAACACTAATAATAATATCAAATCCGTTTTATCATATCAAGCATTTTTTAGCATTATAAGGTAAAACTCTTTCCTCCGGTTTGTGTTGCATTGTGTGATGGGACTTGAGTCTTATAATGGTTTCGTTTTTCTTAAAAGCATTGCGTTGTTTAACGATTTACTTTATTTATGCATTGGAAATCCAATGGAGTAAACTCGTTCTGCATTAGCGGCGTGGTCCTGTGATTAGCCTAATTATTAAATAGGTTATATAAGATTTCTCATACCAGTCCCATGACTGACTCGTAGTTTATTTCACTTTGCAAACTCGGGTGCCCTCTTTCCATACGGGCAACCTCTTATATAGGTTTTAGCAAACTCATTCTGGATAGCTATGGAGCTGAAAATGGATCCTATTATTTCTGTTATGCAGTCCAGACTTCATTTAGTATATTATGTTTGATTTTCGCTGCAGACATTTTATATTAAGTTAACAACTGTATTATGTACTAAGTATGATCCTATTACACTGTGTAACTCTGATGATATACTATTCTTGGTGTAATTTGATGCACATTTTCTGCTGTAATTCTATATTTCTGTTCTGCTGTTATTGTTTATGTGTTATATTCCAATGATTATCCTTGCTTTCGTACTACGGGAGTTTGGGGTTATCACAGGTGCGGTGGAGCTCATGCCTGGGCTGAGGAGGGCATTGGATTTCCGTGGGTTTGGGTGGCGGCTTACAGTTGAAGGGGGTTCGGAGGCTGACGAGGAGGGGGACGGGTCGGAGGAGCTCCGGCGTGGATTGGCGCGGCGACGCCAAAGGAAGCGCGATATCGGTTTCGTCGAGATGAAGGAGGGCTTCTGGTTTTTTTTAGAAAGGGGGAGTATGAATTCGATCGTGGAAAATGGTGGAGGGGGGGGTGACTTGGTTAATTAATAATTATCATATTATATATTTAATTATCCAAAAAAACAACTTTCCAATACAAACTCTAAACAAGACCCACCAACTGTCGTCCCTAGCATAACACCTCCATTATGAACACAATGGGATATGTCCCGCAAGCCAGTTCAGCAATTTCAAACAGTTTTCGTTAAATTTAAAATACAAATCAATATATTTTAAATTCAAACACACATCTTAATTTACCGGGGCGACATAGGGACTCCAGAAATTCCAGAAAAATAAATGTGGCTATGTTTTGACGATACGGTCCAAACAAAACTAATTTCGTCGAATTTGGGGACCGTTTGAAAAACGGACATTTTCCATTTGATTAAATTCAAACTGAAATGACCAAACACGTTTAAATTCACCACGCTCACATATTGATTCCAAAAATTATGAAAATTGGAATCTAGCAATAATTTGACATTCCGGATCCAACAAAAGTGGTCACGTCGAAAACGGAGGTCGTTTGCAAAATCGCTATTTTTAAGGACTATATTCCATAGCGACTATTCTGAATTTTCAGTTGGGCATAACTTTTTGTTCCTGCTATGAAATTTGGATTTTTTAGATTCGTTGGAAAGATATTTTCAAACAGATTCAAATATTTCTAGTTTCACTAAAATCCGATTTATTTTGAATCTTGTACATTCATTTGAAATTTGAAATCGAATTTTCAAACTACCGCGCCAATTCCTTTTATAATTGAAATAAATATTTATATTCTAACTTCGATTTAAATAAATATATACGTTCTAATTCTATTCAAAATAAATTTCTAGTCGTTATTATTTAAAATAAATCATTTTAAATATTCAAAATCCATTAAAATTGCCAAAATAAAATTGTAAATTGGTTCTAATTTTCAAGATTGTAACAGTAAAGAATACATTTTTATGTAAAAGAAACATTTATATATAAGAGACCTTTATATGTAAAATAACGTTTATATGTAAAAGAACATTTCGATGTAAAAGATCATTTTAGTATAAAAATATTTTCAAATAAAGAATAATTTAAATAAAGAATCTTTAAAAATCAAGAGTATTTTAAAAAAACGAATATTTTAAAATAATATGCAGTAAAGAGTAAAATTATGATTTTGATGTCCGATTTTGGACGGACACAAAAATATAAAAATATGAAGCCGAGTTAAGTAGCAAACGCCATTTTAACCCAAACGGGTTTATCAATCGATTTTATTCATTTTATAATGAATATCGAAAAGAAGTGATTTGAAAATTTAATATGTTGAAAATATTATAATTTTAATATGATAAAGATATAGAATATTCAATTTTGATTCAAAATTGAAAATGAAGTTGAAATCATTTTAAAACGAATTTATAAATATTTTTTAAATACGATTTAAATGGAAATCGATGAAATATATATATATATATATCAAATATATTTAATGGCCAGAATAGAGCGCGCCGCGCAACGACCGTTCGCGAATTTCGACCATTAACTTCAAATTGGCGTAGTGGGAGATCCGACCGTCGGATTCTTCTAAAACTGGAACAGTTGGGTACGTATCGAAAAGAGCTTTCCAATGAATATAAGAGATTTGAAATCTAAGGGTTGGATTTGGAAATATGTCTAAATCAATTTTGGAAAAGGTCGTTGTAAATGCAGTTCGGTAACCGTTACCGGAAACCGACTGTAAAGGCCTTAATAAAATTATTAAAAATATGGGTTTATTGCGAACCGTGTTTTTAACGACATTTGTTATTTAACCCAATTAACAGTGAAAATATAATTTCGAATTTATATTCTTTTATTAAGATTTAAATGGAAATTTTCCAAAGTAAAGTTTTCCAATTTAATATATTAAATTGGAATTGAATGAAATTCGATTTAATAATAACCGAGATGAGCTTTTGTGAATGAATACCGTTACTATATATGGGATTTAAAAGGTTTTGCGGTTATTCCGTTTATGTTATCAGTCTGATATGGGAATTTATATCGATTATATATTGATCTGATTTCTGTGAAGATTCCATTTTGTTGGAAGATGATTCTGGGTTAATCATGAACAATGTTTTTAAATAACATTTGTTCTTTAACCCAGT
The DNA here is from genome assembly GCA_030737875.1 of Allium sativum. NCBI lineage: Eukaryota > Viridiplantae > Streptophyta > Magnoliopsida > Asparagales > Amaryllidaceae > Allium > Allium sativum. The sequence continues at coordinate 556,494,915 of CM060919.1, read as the reverse complement.
TAAAGATAAGATTAATTTCTTAAATTTGAATAATCATTAAGTAATGGTTTTTAACATTAAAACTAAACCGAAGTTTTAATGAATCTTTAATTAGATTAAAATGCGAAAGAGATAATTAAATTTATCAAATTCTTGAAATGATCGAGAATGGAGTACGACTAGTTTTACTCCAGCCAATAGTTAAATCTTTAATTAGATTTGAATGGAAAATGGTAATTAAATTTACCATTAACACAGTGGGTGTTAGAAATGGAGTGCTACCAGTTTTGCTCCATAAGATGAATAGGTTAGGATTGGGATAATGAATAATAAATGATTACTTCGGTAAGATTCGATAATCCCGACTAGTTAATAAAATATTTTGAAATTGATATTCAAAGGAAGATTAAATAATAAATTTAAGAGGATTTATCTTTGATAAAATTAATGGGAACCTTTCCCTAGTAATGTGAATATTTTATTAAAAGAATATTCTGAATTGGAATGAGGCGTTTGATGTGTTTTTATAGCACTTGATTATAAAATACGCGAATTTTTCGGAAAGACCGGGTTTAACCCATTTTGAATAATTAATACGATGATTAAGAGTCGAAGATGAAGACGGTGGTTGAAGACCGAAGTTCTTCACATCGTTTGGGTGATTACTGATGTCTTGATTGGGTCGTACACCCAAGATAAGGTAATAAGTGGTGATCGTCCAAACGTACTTGGAGATCTACGGATATGCGAGGACCTCTCTCCTGTATTGGACATATGGGACGAAGAATAAGGTGCCTCCGGTTTCGTTCAGACCCAGAACGGACTTGTAAATGGATGGTATGTCTGACATTGTATTCCTTTATGCTGTATTCGTTGATCTCTGCTAAATATATATCTGTTTGGTGGCGGAGAATTTATTCTCTTTCTTAACACGCTTCTCTGAGGCGTACGAGCTTATAGGTTATATATTGGAAGAAATCAATGGTTATATATTGAAAAGAAGAGCCTTGTGGATGATGATCAAAGCACAACTTATTTAGGCATAGCTTTGTGTATAGCGATACTTTGCGAGCTTCACACCTCGGTATGAACCAGAAACGGGAGAGGACATCAGGGAGGGCATTGCGTTTCTTTCTAGTAAGGAGGGGTGTCAGGTTTTTGCAAGCACGGACATTTTACTCATGTGGATGTTTCTTATTATTACTTGATGGATAAAGAGGCGCCTTGGATATTATCGTGTTCTCAATTCAATCCGGGCTTTCTTTTACGGGGAAGTTTGGGCCGTTTCACAGAGTTTGAACCTGGAGTGCTATTCAGAGTCTTCCATATAAACTAGACTCTATTACTATATTTTTCTTGAAATCTTGATAACTCATGAGCCTTGAATCTCTTCTAAATCCTGAATCTCTTGAAACTCCAAAACTGTACAGTCTCTGTAACACCCCACACTTTTCTACACCAAAATTTTGACAAAAATCAAAACTTGAACACATCCAAGCACAGAGCGTATATCTAGTACCTGGAATAAATGAGCATAAGCATAATCAGAGTACGATAAAAATAAATCATAATGGAAACAAGATAGGATAAATTAGTATTAACTCAAGTAACCACCTTATTCAAAGTAAGTCACTTTGCCAATACCGAGCATAAGAGAGAATGGGAACTGAAAGCCAAACTTAATCATTTGTGAGATCCCGACCTTCTCTATGAAACCTGGAGGTGGTAATGAGGAGGGGGGGTCAAAACAACAAGTTCTGGTGATTAAGAAATATACAACACAATCTATAACACATATATATTCCGTTTGGTTCAACCTAAGTTGTATGCCTAACCAGGTTAGTGATTCTAGCCAAACATAGTAAATGTTTACGCATGACTATCCTATTTATCCCAAAGAAGTATTCCTAAATTATACCGAGATAAGACATTTACACACATTTCTGTGAAGCCTTTATACCATAGTTTAACTGGTTAATTATTTCAAGAGTGGACCCCTAATTCAAAGTTTCTATCTATATCCTCATCCTCTGTTCTTTATTATTTAACGCCTATGGTGGACTCTCCCTGATCACTTAAGACTCTAGGCGGACCTATCGGTCACTTATTAACCCTCGATAATATATTAAATGTTAACATAAAACTAGAGGGCACTAGCTACGAGCCCTACTAATTAAGGCTTCCATCATTTACGCATATACCCTTACCCCGCATAAGGTGAGAGTAGGTATTTTATCGTTCTCTTTACCTTCTACCAGACCTTACTATATATATAATCTCCTTAGTCGCTTAATACTTCCCATAAGGTAAGTAGCCATATCTTACATTCTTAGTTTCCAGGTTTGGGTAGGCCCACACACACATGCCATCTAAGACCCCTAAATTGAAAGGTCTACTCCCAGGTGGACTCCTCGACCCAAGCCACCTAAGACCCAAGGAAGAGGACTATACGCAAAAATTATTAAGTTTGCCCCTGTAACAACCCGGAAAATCTTGGCCAATTGAAAATTTTTATTTTGGAAAGTTTGAGGGATTTTGAATATTTAAAATGAATTATTTTAAATAATAACAACGAGAAATTTAGTTTGAATAGAATCAGAACATATATATTTATTTGAATCGACGTTAGAATATGAATATTTATTTTTAATTACAAAAGGAATTAAAAATGGCGCGATAGTTTGAAAATTCGATTTCAAAATTCAAATGAATGTATGGGATTCCAAATAAACCAGAATTTAGCGAAACCAAAAATTAGAATCTATTTGAAAATATCTTTCCAACGAATCCGAAAAATTGAAATTTCATAGCGGGAATAAAAAGTTATGTGCAGTTGAAAATTCAGAATAGTCGCTATGGAATTTCGGCCCTTAAAAATGGAAATTTTGCAAACGACCTCCGTTTGCGATGAAACCACTTATGTTGGATCTGGGATGTCAAGTTATTGCTAGATTCAAAAATTCAGAATCTTCTGAATCAATATGAAAGTGTGCCAAAGGAAAACGTGTTTTGTCAGTTTCAGTCAATTTGGATCGACCAGAAAATGACCATTTTTCAAACGGTCTCCAAATTTGATGAAATTTGTGTTGTTAGGACCGTATCGTCAATTCAAAGCTAGAAAATATTTTTTGGGAATTTTTAGAGTCCGCATGTGGTCCCGGTAAATTGAAATATGCATTAGAAAATATTTTTCGAGAATTTTTAGAGTCCGTATGTGGCCCCAGTAAATTGAAATATGCGTTCAAATTCAATATGTAGATTTATATTTTTATTTTGACGGAAACTGAATGAAATGATCGAATTGGCTTGCGAAAAATTTCCCATTTTGTTTGGAATGGGGGTAATTAGCTATGGACGACAGTCGGTGGGTACGATTTGGGGTTCAATTGAAAAGTGTACTTTTTAGGGAATTAAATTAAATTAAATATAAAATATATATCTCCCCTTACACACCCCTTTTCATTTCAAAACAGAAAATAGAAATAAAGGAGAAAAATAATCGCGTTGCCAGACCTAGCTGCCACCGTCGCCCTCCACTGTCACGCCACCGCCACTCCCCCTAGATGCGCCGCCACTCTCCAACGTCGCCACGACCACGCCACCCCTCCCCTTAGCTCCACTCTCTCTCCTTCTTCCCCAATTAGAAACCACACCCCTCAAAACTGCCACCACCACCTGGAAATCTGCCACCCACTGCCCCGCTCCGACCAACTGCGGGCCTCGCCGCCCCTGCAAGCCCAATGACCGCCTCCGACGCAGCGCAGAAACCCCCCCATGATGAGCTCTAATTCGACAAAAAAGAGTGTTTTTCTGTTTTATTTCTTCAATTTAAAACTGAGATTTTTATTAAATAAAAGTGGGGTTTTAATTAGATAAAATGTAACGACCCGGAAAATCTGAACCAGTTTGAAAATTTTAAATTGACTAATTTGGTGAATTTTAAGTATTTAAAATAAATATTTTAAATAATAATGATGAAAAGTAAGTTTGAATCGACGTTTGAAAATAAATATAATTAATTCTAATTATAAACAAGGCATGAAATGGCGCGGTAGTTCCAAAAATTGAATTCAAACTTTGACAGACTGTACCAGGTGCAAAACAAAACGGATTTGAGTGAAACAAAAAATATTTAAATCTGTTAGTGAATACCTTTCTAACGAATCTGAAAAATCGAAGTTTCATAGCAGGAAGCAAAAGTTATGGCCAAATGAATTTTCAGAAAGGTCGCTATAAAGTTTATATAGCCCGTGAAAATGGCCATTTTGCAAACGACCTCGGAATTCGACGAAACAACTTTTGTTGGATCCGAGATGTTAAATATTGCTAGGTTTCAAATTTCATAATTTTTGAAGCTAGTATGTGAGCGTGGCAAAGGAAAATGTGTTTGGTCGATTTATGTTAAATTGGATCGACCAGAAAAGGGCCATTTTTCAAACGGTCTCAGAATTCGACGAAACTAGTTTTGTTGGGACCGTATCATCAAAACATAGCTAGATTTATTTTTCGGGAATTTTTAGAATCAGTATGTGGCCCTGGCAAATTGAAATGTACGTTCAAATCGAATATTGAATGTTTTATATTTTAATTTGAAGAATAACTAGCCGTAACAGCCGAATTGGGTTACGAGACATACCCCATTGTGTTCGGAATGGGGGTATTTAGCTAGGGGTGTCGCTCATTGGGTTTGATTTGGAGTTCGAATGTGAGATTTACTTTCTAGAATTTAATTGGATTAAATAATATAATATTTATATATAAATACCCCACTAGAAAAACCCTAACCCTAACTTTTGAACGAGCCGCCAGTTCATGCGATCGGTGGCCGATTTTGCTCCATGACATTTTGATGATGAACGGTGGAGATGGGTGCTAGTGCGACATCTTTGCCAGAATTTGATCGAGAAGTGTCGACGTTGGGGAGGGTTTTCTGGAAGTTGGGGCCCACCGAGATAGCTGCGCCGCCGGGCGATGGAAGGGGGTCGGAGGTCGTCCTTGCGGTGGGGATGATCTGGCATCGCCGCCTTGGTTAATGCAAAACAGGGAACCCTAATTTGGAGCAGTGGGTTCGATAACGGGCTATGTTATTTTGGGAAGAAGGTGGCTTTATTTTGGTTAATTAATTTATTAATTAATTCAAGAATGTCATTAACGTTTAAAATTTCATATCTAGCTCGTACGATATCGGATTGACGAACCGTCAGATCCATTGGAATCATGAATTCAAGCTCTACGCAACTGAACAAACAAGAATTGAAATGGATCAAGTTAGAATTTCAGATAAATTCAAATCCGAACTGTTCTGAAATTCAGAAATAAAACCGACCACTGTGAGAAATTCTCTCACTATAATTTTCTGTACAGTCATTTATTTTATAACTGCATACATGAACTGTTTCCCGTCGTCTACAGACCATGGACGACTTGTTTGATTGTACTGTGTTGTGATTGTGATGAGAAATGTAAATAAAAAAATATATGAGTTGAAATATATATATATATATATATATGAGTTGAAATGAAAATAGATATATGACTTGAAATAAAAATATATATATGAGTTGAAATGAAAAAATATATATGACTTGAAATAAATATATATATATATGAGTTGAAATGAAAGTATATATGAGTTGAAACAAAAAATATATATGAGTTGAAATATATATTTGAAATGAAAATGAATATATATGAAATGGAAATAATATTTGTTTGAAATGAAAGTAATATATATATATATAATGTGAATAAAATATATATGAGACGAGAATATTATATATATATATGAAATGAACACGATATATATGAAATGATTGTAACGACCCAGAAAATCTGAACCAATTTAAAATTTTTAAATTGGCTAAAATAATGGATTTTAAATATTTAAAATAAATATTTTAAATAATGTCGATGAAAACTGAGTTTGAATCGACAATTGAAAACGAATATAATTAATTATAATTATAAGTAAGGCCTGAAAGGGCGCTGTAGTTTCAAAAATCGAATTCAAACTTTGTCGAACTGTACCGGGTGCAAAACAATCCGGATTTTAGTGAAACCAAAAATATTTAAATCAGTTAGTGAATACCTTTCTAACGAATCTGAAAAATCGAATTTTCATAGCGGAAAGCAAAAGTTATGACCGAATGAATTTTCAGATCGGTCGCTATGGAATTTATATAGCCCGTGAAATTGACCATTTTGCATACGACCTCAGAATTCGACGAAACCACTTTTGTTGGATCCGGGATGTGAAGTTATTGCTAGGTTTCAAATTTCATAATGTTTGAAGCTAGTATGTGAGCGTGGCGAAAGAAAATGTGTTTTGGTCAATTACAGTTAAATTGGATCGACCAAAAATGGGCCTTTTGGCAAACGGTCTCAGAATTCAACGAAACTAGTTTTGTTGGGACCGTATCGTCAAAACAGAGCTAGATTTATTTTTCTGGAATTTTTCGAATCAGTTTGTCGCCCTGGCAAATTGAAATGTATGTTCAAATTAAATATTGAATGTTTTATATTTTAATTTGAAGGGAAACTGACTGAAACAGTCGAATGGGCCTTCGAAACATATCCCATTGTGTTCGGAATGGGGGTAAAACGCTAGGGACGACAGTCATTGGGTTTGGATTGGGGTTCGCAAGAGGAAAGGGGTATTTTCGGATTTTAAAACTTTATATAAAAAAAAACATCATTCGTCCACGTCAGACCCCCCCCCCCCCGCTTTTCTCTCTCCCCGATCGTGACATACGGCGGAAAACTGCCCGTGTCTTCTCTCCTCCGTTTCTCCTCCTACAAGCAAAATCACGTCTTCCTCCTGTTGAAGATTTTAAAGAGCACGAGAAGATCTTCAAATCCATATATAGTTTGGATTTTTTCATTGTGTGGATCGGAAGAACCGACGTCACGAAGTTCGGCACTTCGAACCCCGCCGCGTCCTCCTCCCCGCGTCGAAGTGGGCCCCACCTACCTCCGCCTGAGCGTCATTCCAAGCACTACAAGGTGGTGTACTCCGATCGTCTCCAAGTTGCACGGATCGAAGGAAAAATCGAAACCTAGTTTCGAAGATTTCAAACAGGTTTACGGCTAATCTATTTTAAACTGATTTCGACAGTTTTAAAGTGTTGCAAACTTTGAAAAATCATATCTTTTTGCTATGTTAACGAAATTCGATGAAACAGGAAACATCGTGACCGTGTGGACGCCTTCTACATTTTAGAAGAGACCGCATATTTTTCTGAGCCTTCTGCTATTTTTGGTGGAGTGGAACCCAATGTGAGATTTCTAAATTAAAAACAATATGGAAAACGACGATGTATAAATTATATAGTCGATGTGTGAGTTATATAAGCGTTGTACACCTCATGTATAAGCGTTGTATAAGTTGTACGTTCGATGTATAAGTTATATATGCGTTGTAAAAATTATACATGTGTTGAAATAAAAGTGAATTGCTATATATATATATATATATATATATATATATATATATACGCCCCTCGTCCACAAACCATGGACGATATTTATTGATTGTGATTGGTGTGAAAATTGATTGACAGCGAATGATTGTTTGGGATTGTTTGTGGTTGATATTGATTGATTGAGGTTGAAAAATACCCGTTTGGGGTTGAGAAATATTTGGTTGAAACCACATAGGATTAGTTTGTGGAAATGAAATAAATATATACATGCCGCCTGCGTGCGAACTAGATGCATGATCCCCATTGTCAAAAACCGCGAGGTTTTAAGGTAGAGCGAGGAGCCGTACTAGGGACGGTCCTGGTTTTAACTACCCTGCCGTTATGCTGCCGAAATTTTGAATAATATTCATGTGTTTGAATTATTTTCATTTGCTAAAACTATATGTATTCATTGAATAGAAAACCTTCATGTGTTGAATCGATATTCATTCGTTGATTAGAAATTCATGTGTTGAATGGTATTCATATTTTGAAATAAATTGTTTGATGATAAAAATCACCTTTTATCGACTATATGAACTGTGTAAAATAATCTCGTTTTGAAAGAAATTGTTTTATAAGAAAAATCCTATTTTTATCACCTATATATACACTATATAAAGTAATAGTGTTTTTGAAATGAATTGTTTTACAATAAAAATCACATTTTTATTATATACATGAATCGTTGAAATGTGAAGTGTTAAAAATAGCCACTCGTTCAAATAAACATATATGAGTTGAAATATTCATTAATTAGCTAATGATATGATTTTTGCCTATACATGCAACATTAGAGTGAATGGTGTTTTTAAACCAAATGGAAACCAAATATGAAGTTGAACGGAAAATGATAAGTGATAAGAACTGTATATATGTACATGCATATTTATTGAACAGGTTATAGCAAAGGGGCTAGAGAAGAGGAATAAAATTTTGTGCCTGACAAATAGGTACACATTTACTATTTTGTTTGGGTGGTGATTTTATGAGCCTGTTGGCTAGCCGCTTGGCTTTTTCTTTTTCTTTTTGACATGAGACGCCCGTGTGGCTATTTGGGAATTTTCCCAGCCCCTCCCGTACAAAGGAGGTTATGGCGAAATTTTCCAAAATTTTAAGGCGTTAGTGAAAGATTTGAAGTGAGAACGATATTGAAATTGTTGAATGAACTATATTTATATAAATATATAAATATAAATAAAATTAAAACGAAACGAGGCCGTGCAGTTCATATTTTGAAACTGTGATTTCAAACAACTAGTGCGGGAAATCCGACCATTGGATTTTCCCGAAACCGCAACCGTCGGGTTCGCCTTGGAAATATCTTTCCAACGGCACCAACTTTGTAAAAATCCAACGGTTGGATTGTCTGGAATGTTTAATTCAAATCTGAAGAAAAACAGCGCCAGAAGCGATTATATTTATATATATAAATATAATTATATATTTAATCGAATAACGACGCTGCAGTTCGTATTTTGAAATTGAAACTTCAAACGATTGTACCGGGAGATCCGACCGTCGGATTTTCCCGAAACTGGAACCGTTGGATTCGTTTTGAAAAGACCTTTCTAATGATGTAAATTTTGTGAAGATCCAACGGTTAGATTTTCAGATATGTGTAAATCAAATCTGAAGAAAAACAGCGCCACGGCCGCTTTATGGCCCGAAGCGTCGTTTTGAATATATTAGCTATTTTAAAAATAAATAAAAATAGCGATAAATCGTTATAAAATATCATAAGCGATATGGAATGGAAATAAATTGAATTTGCTCGATTTATGTGGCTTTTGATGGTTGAATGTGTTTGGTGTGAAAATTACATTAAAGAACAAGATTGGTGTTGTCAAATAATTTAACCATTGAAATAAATTGATTTGAAATTCTAAAAATACGTGAATTATTTGAAAAGGCCGTGTAATAACCCGGAAAATGTGAACCAGTTTAAAATTTTTAAATTTGGTTAATACCAAGGAATTTGAATGATTGAAATAGTATATTTCAATAAAATATAGAATTGTGTATAATATGGCAGTTTGAAATTTTGAATACAAACTTTGTCTGACTGTACCGGGTGGAAAATATAATGGATTTTAACGAAACTGAAAATATTTAAATCTGTTTATCAATACCTTTCTAACGAATCTGAAAAATCGAAATTTCATAACGGAAATCAAAAGTTATGGCCAAATGAATTTTCAGAAAGGTCGCTATATAGTATATATAGCCCTTGAAAATTGAGATTTTGCATACGACCTCGGAATTCGACGAAACCACTTTTGTTGGGTCCCGGATGTCAAATTATTGCTAAGTTTCAAATTTCATAATTTTTGAAGCTAGTATGTGAGCGGGGCAAAAGATAACGTGTTTGGTCAAATTCTGTTAAAATGGGTCGACCTAAAAATGGTCGTTTTTCAAACGAGCTCAGAATTCGACGAAACTGGTTTTGTTAGGACCGTATCGCCAAAACAAAGCTAGATATATTTTTCTGGAATTTTTCGATTCAGTTTGTGGCCCTGGCAAATTGAAATGTACGTTTAGATTAAATATCGAATGTTTTATATTTTAATTTGAAAAATAACTGATTGTAACAGTCGGAATGGCCAACGAAACATATCCCATTGTGTCCGGAATGGGGGTATTTAGCTAGGGACGACAGTCGTTGGGTTTAAATAGGAGTCCGTTTGCAAAAACACTATTTAAAAATTTTCTATAAATTCTGGCCAATAGGAAATTTTCTTTAAAAAAAATATAAAAAAACCCTAAAACCCCTAGCCGCCAGGACGAAACGGACGATCCCCGTTGCTCCACGCTTCCCCTCCCTTTTCCGATCGCCACAGGCGACGCTAGGCCGCGCCACCACCATCAGTCGACAGCCCAACGCCTCCTCTCCACATCCGACCCAACGCCGCCCCCTCTCGTCAGCTCCTTCGCCTGAACGACGTCGAGAAAGTCGTCGCCTTCCTGGAGCCGCCGCCGCCTCGATTTGCCATCTCACCACCTCAGACTACCAGCGCCGGAAAGCTCTTCCCTCCCTCGACGACGTCCAACAGTCCGATCATCCTATAGAGCTACGAACCAGGAGAAAAATCCAAACCTAGAATTGAGCAGGTTTGAAAACTAACGGCTTAAATAATTTTAAACTGTTTTAACACTATAAAGCGTTGCAAAGCTTTGAAAAATAATATCTTTTTCGTTCTTTAACGAAATTCGATGAAACAGGAGACACTGTGACCGCAAGGAGGCTCTCTACATTCTAGAAGAAGCCGCGGATTTTTCTGACCTTCCTACGATTTTTAGCACCGCAATAACCAATGTGAGGAATCTAAACTATTTGTGTGAATGGAATCGTGTTGTATAAATTATATAAGCGAAGTGTAAATTATATACGCATTGTATACCTCATGTACATGTGTTGTATAAGTTATATTAGCGATGTATAAATTATACAAGCGTTGTTTGAAACATATATGCTTTGAATTGTGATGAAATGCAAGTGAATTATTATATTATATATATATATTCTCCCCTCGTCCACAGACCATGGACGATATTTATTGCTTGTGATTGACGTGATATCATATGGTTTGACAAATGGTTGGAAATAATTGTTTGTGGTTGATATTATGGTTGAAAAATACCTTTGTGGTTGAAAAATACCCTCTTGTGGTTGAAACAAAATAGAGTAGGATTGTGGAATTGAAAATAAAACATGCTGCCTGCGTGCGAACTAGATGCATGATCCCCATTGTCAAAAACCGCGAGGTTTTAAGGTAGAGCGAGGAGCCGTACTAGGGACGGTCCCGGTTTTAACTACCCTGCCGTTATGCCGCCGAAATTTTCTGAAATACTTATGTGTTAGAATAATTCTCATTCATTGAAATTATTTATACAAACTATATCGAATATTCATGTGTTGAGTTGCAATTCATTCGTTGAGTTGAAATTCATGTGTTGAATATTATTTGAATTTAAACAAATGGCTTTAGCAATAAAAATCACATTTTTATATATATACAAACTATATCGAATATTCATGTGTTGAGTTGCAATTCATTCGTTGAGTTGAAATTCATGTGTTGAATATTATTTGAATTTAAACAAATGGCTTTAGCAATAAAAATCACATTTTTATATATATACAAACTATATCGAATATTCATGTGTTGAGTTGCAATTCATTCGTTGAGTTGAAATTCATGTGTTGAATATTATTTGAATTTAAACAAATGGCTTTAGCAATAAAAATCACATTTTTATATATATACAAACTATATCGAATATTCATGTGTTGAGTTGCAATTCATTCGTTGAGTTGAAATTCATGTGTTGAATATTATTTGAATTTAAACAAATGGCTTTAGCGATAAAAATCATATTTTTATATATACAAACTATATCGAATATTCATGTGTTGAGTTGCAATTCATTCGTTGAGTTGAAATTCATGTGTTGAATATTATTTGAATTTAAACAAATGGCTTTAGCGATAAAAATCACATTTATATATATATACAAACGATATAGAATATTCATGTGTTGAATTGCAATTCATTCGTTGAGTTGAAGTTCATGTGGTGAATGTTATCATCTTTTAAAAATAAAATGAATCGACAATGAAAACTATATTTTTTATAGTGTATATGAAGTGTTAAAAATACACACGTGTCGAATAAATATTTTTGATGATAAAAATATTTCTTTTATCATGTATACGCTTAGTTAAAAATACACATGGGTTGAAATAAATAACAGTTTACTAGAAACATTATTATTAGCTTGGTTCTGCATATATATATACATGTGTTGAACAGGGAAAATGGATTAGCTGTAGAGTAAAGAAATTATTTGCGTGCCCGACAAATAGGTAAACCTTGATGAGTTGGCTGCGCAATTTTATTTATATATCAACTCCTGTGAATGCCATTGGATGCGGAGTGCTGGTTATTCTGTGTGAAATAATAAATAACGCCATAGGATAGTAACAATTAATTTTGAACTACACTACATGGCATACTTCTTGACGATAGGCATACTTCATCATATTCCACATAAGAAATTGGAGCTTGTGTGACGAGGTGGAAGATTTACCATACAAGAAAGAGGCTTGTATGGCGATGACTATGTACTAGAGGTTGAACTGATGACTGATATGGACTATATAAATTATAACGACAAATTGCCAGATTAATAAAAACCCCACACGGGTCTGGAGTTGACAATAATCACGTCGCTCTAGTTATTAGATACGGCACATGGACTATTTGTTTCCACACGGAAACGGGGTGACGGGAATTTATTCTATGGAGTGATTATCAGTACATGCTCCCCCGTAAACACCAGAATATATCACTATAAATATGTGAATGCTTTTTAGGATTTATTGGGTACCTAATACGGCCCAATAAATTTCCAAACCCCTCCCCGTACAAAGGAGGTTATGGCGAAATTTTTCGAAATATTAAGGCGTTAGTGAAATATTTGAAGTGAAAACGAAGTTGAAATTATAAAATGAACTATAGTTGAAATAGTGGAATGAACTATATATATATATATATATATATATAATTAAAATGAATAGAGGCCGTGCAGTTCGCGTTTCGGAATCGTAATTTGAAATGATTAGTACGAGAAATCCGACCAGCGGATTTTCCCGAAACCGCAACCGCTGGGTTCGCCTTGGAAATATCTTTCCAACGGCACCAACCTTGTAAAAATCCAACGGTTGGATTGTCCGGAATGTTGAATTCAAATCTAAAGAAAAACAGCGCCAGAATCGTTTATATTTATATATAAATATAAATATAATTAAATTTAATCGAATAACGACGCTGCAGTTCGAATTTTGAAACCGTAACTTCAAACGACTAGTGTGGAAGATCCGACCGTCGGATTCTCACGAAACTGGAACCGTTGGGTTCGCTTTGGGAATATCTTCCCACTGATATAGACTTTGTAAAAATCCAACGGTTAGATTTCCGATATGTGTAAAACAAATTAGGAGAAAAACAGCGCCAGTGCCACGGCACGACCTGAAACGTCGTTTAATTGAATTTGGCCATTTTTAAATAAATAAAAATGGCGAAAAATCGTTATAAAATATTATAAGCAACATAGGTTGCAAATAAACCAATTGGGCTTGAATTGTTTGATATTTGATGGTTGTATGTGTATGACATGAAAATAACACTAAAAAACCGAAAGATGGATGTCGAACAATATAACCATAAAATGAATCGATTTAAATTCTAATGACGTGAATTATTTGAAAAGGCCGAGCTAACCCTCATTTCAAGTAATTTATCGAGCGATTCGAATTGGAAAATGCAAAGACAATTCAAGACCGATGATCTTCGTATTGGTTGGATGGGCGCTACTGAGGTTCCTGACCGGAGTAGCTACCGGAAGGGGACGGAAGTAGTAGCCATCTGAACGTATGTGTTGGTTGTACGGATTTGCGAGGAATTTGACGCCTCCGGTTTCGTTCAGACCCAGGACGGACTTGTAAATGGACTGTGTGTCTGACATTGGATTTTGTTATGTACTGATTGATCTCTGTTAAATATATATCTGTTTGGCGGCGGAGAATTTATTCTTTTGCTTAACGCCCTTCTCTGAGACGTATGAGCTCAGAGGTTATATATCGATGGAAATCAATCGTATGGAGTGGACTGCCTATGTGGCATGCCAAGATGCTGTGATCAAGGCTTCTGTTGCAAAGCAAAGTCTTGTGGATGATGATCAAAGCAAGGTCTACGTGGCCTAGCTTTGTGTATTTCGTAGATTCGCGAACCTCACACCCCGGTATGAGTTAAAAAGGGGATACGGGCCGCTGGGAGAGCACGACGTTTCTTTCTAGCTATGGTGGTGTCAGTGACTTACCAGCCCTGACATATATATCTACTTTTCACCTTTGTGGTTGTTGGAATGCGAGGCACCTCGATTATAGGTCTGTAAGGACTGGGAAACGTGTGTTTAGGAATTGCCAATCCTCAAACGTAAGAGAGGACCGGCCCAGCCGATCCAAGGGTTACCCAGAGTGTGTAGTCCTGAGGCATTTGCTAGAGTGTCTCGAAGCGGAGAGGAGCTTGCCCCTTGCCTCGACTCATGACGGAAATCCAATTTCCAATACGAAATAATGGACTTGATTGTAGAACTAGTATGGCGACATAGTATATGGTAGCTATGCCGCCTATGATTGATATTTATGATGCTATTCATTTTTGAAACATATATGCACTAGTAATAATATCAAATGATTTTGCTTTATACGTATCAAGCATATTTGGCCCTTATAAGGTAAAACTCTATCCTCCGGCTTGCGTTGCATTGTGTGATGGGACCTGAGTCTTATAATGGCTTCATTCTTTCTAAAAGCATTGCGTTGTTTTAAAAGAATTTACTTTGTTTTAAATGCACTAGCAATCACTGGAGTAAACCCGTTCCGCGAAAGTGGCGTGGTCCTATGATTTGCTATTTACTGTTGTTTAACTGTTAAATAGATTCCTCATACCAGTCCCCATGACTGAATCGTTGTTTGTTACACTTTGCAAACGCGGATGCCCTTATTTTCACATGGGTAGCCTAGTACACAGGTGACAGGTGGTTTTTGGTTCTGCACTGCTGCATAGAGTGCACTTTTGGCTCATGGCGAGGCTAACTTCATAGAGATGACTTTGATATTTTCCGCCATTACTGTATACATATTATGATTCCGCCACTGGCGATGCAGACTGATTTACTTTCCGTATTTCTCACTATATGTATATGTATTCCGCCTTCGGCGATGTAGACTGATACCCTTATTATGTCTCACTGCATGTATGTATTCCGCCTCTGGCGATGATGACTGATCACTTTCCTTTTATTTACTAAGTATATCCCACGTTATGCTATTCTGATATTCCTACATGTTGTGATTCTGCTGTCATATCCATGTAAAATTGTTTTATTTATTGTTTCTGCTATTATCTGTACTCTGCTATGATGATTAATGTGTTATTTCCTAATGATTATCCTTAATACCGCCCCTCGGATTTTGGGATCGTCACAGTTGGTATCAGAGCTTTGGTTAACCTTAGTCCCGGGATCTAACACATTAAACACCTCGTTAGAATAGAATCAGTAGTGTTCTAATGCGAGTAGCTCATTAGAGATAGGATTAGCAATGTCCTAGAATGAGCTAAGCAGATTAGCAAAACAATTTGATCAGTACGTCATCATTATCTTTCCTTGTATTCCTTTGCTTTATCATTTAGGAAAATTATCAAATCTGTGAGCTTGACTATTTTCTTGCTTATACAGTTCTCTTAGATGGCTACACGAGCAGCAGCAGCTAGAGGAGGCCGTGGAGGCCGAGGAGATGCAGCAGGAGGACGGGGGAATATCCCCGTAGTAGTGGAAGGCCCTATTATTCCGCCACCAGCACCAGAAGACTTTGAGCTCGACAAAGTAGCAAAGAGGTACAGAAATCTTGGGGGAAAACCTTTTACTGGCACTGGCACAGTGACCGAGGCAATAGCTTGGCTGAAAACCTGTGAGAAAATCTTCGAAGGCATGGGTATGGGAACTAACAACAAAGCCCGACTTGGCATTTGGCTCCTTCAGGAAGAAGCAGAGCTGTGGTGGGATGCCATTACCTCTGAGGATGCAGCTGGTACTATCCGGACTTGGGAGCAGTTCAAGACTTTGTTCAATGAGAAGTTTGTACCGGAACAGGCTCTAGAGAGGATGAGAGAGCAGTTTGCTAATCTCCAGCAAGGAGACCTCTCTATTCAGGATTATCTAAATAAGTTCACCCAGTTATCGCGCTATGCTCCAGAACTGATTTTAACCAACAAAGCCAAGAACAAGAGGTTCATATTTGGGCTGAAGCGCAAGTACCACGATAGAGCTATGAGCAACATCAAACTCTCCTTTACAGAACTAGTAGAGATGGCTTGCAACTACGAAGACATGGATGAGAGACATGCTAGCCAAGACCGCGCTAAAAGCCAAGTAGGGAATAAGCGCAAGGCTTCAACAGACCAACCCGAATCTAGCATTACCGCGGCCGCTACTCAAAAACCCGCAAAGATCCCGAAAGGAAACTGCTACAATTGCGGGAAGCCCGGTCATTTCTCTAATGTATGCAAGGCCCCAAAGAAGCCAAAGGCCAATGACTCAGCCGAATGCTACAACTGCCACAAGAAGGGGCATTACAGCAGGAACTGCCCTCTGAAGCAGAATGCACAGGTGGCCCATGTCTATGACGGGAAGACCCCGCCAGCTATCACCGATGGATCAGGTAAACCCGATGTCTTGGGAGGTACCCTTACCATTAAAAATATTCCTGTTTCTGTACTTTTTGATACTGGTGCATCACGAAGCTTCATATCTGGTATCCTTGTTCACAAACTAAAATTGAAACGAAGAAAACTTAGAGAACCAATTAAAGTTCAAAACCCGATAGGAGGTTCTGTTAGCCTCGGTATATATTGTAAAGTACCTATTTCCTTTTCTCGATACCGATTTCCTTTTGATTCGATCGTCATGGACCTTTCCGAATTTGATATTATTCTGGGACTCGATTGGTTGACAAACTTTAAGGCCGAAGTTAGATGTGCCGAAAGGATCGTGAAAGTTGAAACAAAATCGGGGCATATCACTATACCATGTCATGGCTCAGAAATTAATAGAACGGAATTTTGGTCTTCTTTAGAAGTTATTCCCCCTTCGATAGAAAAGATTCCGGTCGTGAAAAACTATGCGGATGTGTTTGAAGAAGTAGAAAACTTACCGCCGTAAAGAGAAATTGAATTTAGGATAGATCTAATTCCTAACGCCCGACCAGTAGTACATCCAATAAGAAGAATGGCTCCGAAAGAAAAAGAAGAGTTAAGTAGTCAAACCCGAGAATTGCTTTGGAAAGGTCTAATCAGACCGAGCTTTTCAGCTTGGGGAGCAGCAGTAGTATTTGTCCCGAAATCAGACGGTACTCTAAGACTTTGTGTTGATTACCGAGATCTCAATAAACAAACACTGAAGAACAAATACCCTTTGCCCCGAATAGATGATCTGTTAGATCAATTAAATGGAGCAACCGTATTCTCCAGAATGGACCTAGCTACAGGTTTCCACCAATTACGTATAGCAGAAGAATGTGTTCCTTTGACAGCCTTCAGGGGTCCCGATTTATTCTACGAATGGTTAGTAATGTCGTTCGGCTTGTGCAACGCTCCAGCATACTTCGTTGATCTTATGAACAGAGTGTTCCGTGGTGTATTGAATAAATTTGTTCTAGTCTTCATCGATGACATTTTAATCTACTCTAAGTCGGAAGAAGAGCATGCAAAACATTTAGAACAAGTGTTGAAAATTCTAAGGAGAAATGTCTTGAAAGCTAAATTTTCTAAGTGTGTCTTCTGGCAGAATGAAGTTAAATTCCTAGGCCATGTCGTATCAAAAGAAGGAATTGCTGTAGACCCAAGCAAAATTACAGCGATTCAGAACTAGAAACAACCTACTACCCCCACAGAAGTTCGAAGTTTCCTTGGATTGGCTAGTTACTATCGGAAATTCGTTCAGGATTTTTCAAAGATATCAGGAGTTTTGACAAAGCTTACAAAGAAGCATGAGAAATTCAAATGGACTCCCGAATGTGAAGAAGCTTTCCAAGAGCTGAAACTGAAGTTGACAACCGCTCCAGTATTGACCATAATAGAAGGCAACCAAGACTTGACTATATGGACAGATGCTTCTATTAGAGGGCTAGGCGCAGTGTTAATGCAAAAAGGCCAAGTGATCGCTTATGCCAGCCGTCAACTAAAGCCGCATGAAAGAAACTATGCTACTCATGATCTTGAGTTATTAGCTATCGTGTTTGCTTTAAGAATCTGAAGGCATTATTTACTGGGCGAGAAATTCGAACTATTCACCGATCATCAATCCTTGAAATACCTGTTCACCCAGAAAGATTTAAACCTGAGGCAACAGCGTTGGTTAGAATTCCTTGCAGCATACGATTTTGAAATTATATACACTCCAGGGAAAGCCAATGTTGTAGCAGATGCGCTCAGCAGAAAGAATGAAATCAACGTCAGTTTTGTCATCACGTCTTCATTAATAGACAGGATCTCGACTCTTCAGAAAGACGATGAATTTATTCAAAGAATCAGTCAAAGAATCAAAGGAGGTGAATCCACAAGTTTTCGACTCGATGACAAAGGGGTTCTAAGATTAAAGGGTAGAATCTGCATCCCAAACCTTCCCGAGCTTAGAAGAGAAATACTTGATGAGTGCCACAATCCAAATTAAGTATCCATCCCGGTGTGAGCAAAATGTATAACGATATCAAACGCACATTCTGGTGGAGAGCTATGAAAAGAGATATCTCATTATATGTTAGCAGATGCCCCACTTGTCAGCTAGTTAAGAGTGATCAGCAGAAATTGGCTGGATTATTACAACCATTAGAAGTTCCAGGATGGAAGTGGGAACAAATTTCAATGGACTTCATCGATGGCCTACCTCGAACTAGAAAAGGAAACGACAGTATATGGGTAATCGTAGATCGCTTCACGAAGACTGCCCATTTCATACCTGTCCGATCCAACAGAACGGCTCAAAGTCTATCACAGATTTACTTCAGAGAAATAGTTAAACTACATGGAGTGCCACTCAATATAGTCAGCGATAGAGATCCCCTATTTACTAGCAAATTCTGGGAAGCATTCCAGGAAGAATTGGGAACCAAATTAAATCTAAGCACCGCTTATCACCCACAGACAGACGGCCAGACTGAGCGGGTGAATAGAATTTTAGAAGATCTATTGCGGGCTTGCGTTATCGATTTTGGAGGCTCATGGGAAGATCATTTACATTTAGCCGAATTCTCTTACAACAATAGCTATCAAGCAAGTTTGGGAATGTCTCCATTTGAAGCATTATACGGTAGACCGTGCAGATCTCCCGCATGTTGGGTAGAACCTGGCAACAGACTTGTGTTAGGGCCCGATATGATTCGAGAAGCATCGGATAAAGTCGATTTCATTAAGAAGCGATTAAAAACCGCGCAGAGCCGACAGAAAAGTTATGCTGATGCGAGAAGAAGGGATATATCGTTTGCCGTTGGCGATTATGTTTACTTAAGAGTTTCTCCAATGCGAGGAGTAATCAGATTTGGCAAGACTGGGAAGTTGGCACCGAGATTTATTGGTCCCTTTCCTATACTTGAACGGATTGGAACTCTTGCATATAGGGTTTCATTACCTAATTGGTTGCCTGGTGTACATGATGTGTTCCACGTGTCTCAACTCAGAAAACATGTTCATGATCCCGAACTTATTGTGGAAGAAGCAGCGCAACAGGATATTGACATAACTCCAGAATTAGCACTCAAGAGGGAGCCATTAAAGATAGTTGGCAAAGAAACTAGAGAGCTAAGGAGGAAAAAGATTCATTTAGTCAAAGTGCAGTGGAGTAGTGATCCTAGAGACTGTACTTGGGAGACTGAGGAAAGCATTAAACAAGCCTATCCCAAATGCAGAGTGGACATCTCTGACTAACTCCGGTGCAAGGTACCGTTACAATACTTTGCATTTACATTTTATTTCCTGCTTAGCTGTTATTTCCTTTTCGAGGACGAAAAGTTTTAAGTGGGGGAGATTGTAATAACCCGGAAAATGTGAACCAGTTTAAATTTTTTAAATTTGGTTATTACCAAGGAATTTGAATGATTGAAATAGTATATTTCAATAAAATATAGAATTGTGTATAATATGGCAGTTTGAAATTTTGAATACAAACTTTGTCTGACTGTACCAGGTGGAAAATATAACGGATTTTAACGAAACTGAAAATATTTAAATCTGTTTATCAATACCTTTCTAACGAATCTGAAAAATCGAAATTTCATAACGGAAATCAAAAGTTATGGCCAAATGAATTTTCAGAAAGGTCGCTATATAGTATATATAGCCCTTGAAAATTGAGATTTTGCATACGACCTCGGAATTCGACGAAACCACTTTTGTTGGGTCCGGGATGTCAAATTATTGCTAAGTTTCAAATTTCATAATTTTTGAAGCTAGTATGTGAGCGGGGCAAAAGATAACGTGTTTGGTCAAATTCTGTTAAAATGGGTCGACCTAAAAATGGCCGTTTTTCAAACGAGCTCAGAATTCGACGAAACTGGTTTTGTTAGGACCGTATCGTCAAAACAAAGCTAGATATATTTTTCTGGAATTTTTCGATTCAGTTTGTGGCCCTGGCAAATTGAAATGTACGTTTAAATTAAATATCGAATGTTTTATATTTTAATTTGAAAAATAACTGACTGTAACAGTCGAAATGGCCAACGAAACATATCCCATTGTGTCCGGAATGGGGGTATTTAGCTAGGGGCGACAGTCGTTGGGTTTAAAAAGGAGTCCGTTTGCAAAAACACTATTTAAAAATTTTCTATAAATTCTGGCCAATAGGAAATTTTCTTTAAAAAAAAATATAAAAAAACCCTAAAAACCCTAGCTGCTAGGACGAAACGGACAATCCCCGTTGCTCCACGCTTCCCCTCCCTTTTCCGATCGCCACAGGCGACGCTAGGCCGCGCCACCACCACCAGTCGACAGCCCTACGCCTCCTCTCCACATCCGACCCAACGCCGCCCCCTCTCGTCAGCTCCTTTGCCTGAACGACGTCGAGAAAGTCGTCGCCTTCCTGGAGCCGTCGCCGCCTCGATTCGCCATCGCACCACCTCAGACTACCAGCGCCGGAAAGCTCTTCCCTCCCTCGACAACGTCCAACAGTCCGATCATCCTATAGAGCTACGAACCAGGAGAAAAATCCAAACCTAGAATTGAGCAGGTTTGAAAACTAACGGCTTAAATAATTTTAAACTGTTTTAACACTATAAAGCGTTGCAAAGCTTTGAAAAATAATATCTTTTTCGTTCTTTAACGAAATTCGATGAAACAGGAGACACCGTGACCGCAAGGAGGCTCTCTACATTCTAGAAGAAGCCGTGGATTTTTCTGACCTTCCTACGATTTTTAGCACCGCAATAACCAATGTGAGGAATCTAAACTATTTGTGTGAATGGAATCATGTTGTATAAATTATATAAGCGAAGTGTAAATTATATACGCATTGTATACCTCATGTACATGTGTTGTATAAGTTATATTAGCGATGTATAAATTATACAAGCGTTGTTTGAAACATATATGCTTTGAATTGTGATGAAATGCAAGTGAATTATTATATTATATATATATATACTCCCCTCGTCCACAGACCATGGACGATATTTATTGCTTGTGATTAACGTGATATCATATGGTTTGACAAATGGTTGGAAATAATTGTTTGTGGTTGATATTATGGTTGAAAAATACCTTTGTGGTTGAAAAATACCCTCTTGTGGTTGAAACAAAATAGAGTAGGATTGTGGAATTGAAAATAAAACATGCCGCCTGCGTGCGAACTAGATGCATGATCCCCATTGTCAAAAACCGCGAGGTTTTAAGGTAGAGCGAGGAGCCGTACTAGGGACGGTCCCGGTTTTAACTACCCTGCCGTTATGCCGCCGAAATTTTCTGAAATACTTATGTGTTAGAATAATTCTCATTCATTGAAATTATTTATACAAACTATATCGAATATTCATGTGTTGAGTTGCAATTCATTCGTTGAGTTGAAATTCATGTGTTGAATATTATTTGAATTTAAACAAATGGCTTTAGCAATAAAAATCACATTTTTATATATATACAAACTATATCGATTATTCATGTGTTGAGTTGCAATTCATTCGTTGAGTTGAAATTCATGTGTTGAATATTATTTGAATTTAAACAAATGGCTTTAGCAATAAAAATCACATTTATATATATATACAAACTATATCGAATATTCATGTGTTGAGTTGCAATTCATTCGTTGAGTTGAAATTCATGTGTTGAATATTATTTGAATTTAAACAAATGGCTTTAGCAATAAAAATCACATTTATATATATATACAAACTATATCGAATATTCATGTGTTGAGTTGCAATTCATTCGTTGAGTTGAAATTCATGTGTTGAATATTATTTGAATTTAAACAAATGGCTTTAGCGATAAAAATCATATTTTTATATATACAAACTATATCGAATATTCATGTGTTGAGTTGCAATTCATTCGTTGAGTTGGAATTCATGTGTTGAATATTATTTGAATTTAAACAAATGGCTTTAGCGATAAAAATCACATTTTTATATATATACAAACGATATAGAATATTCATGTGTTGAATTGCAATTCATTCGTTGAGTTGAAGTTCATGTGGTGAATGTTATCATCTTTTAAAAATAAAATGAATCGACAATGAAAACTATATTTTTTATAGTGTATATGAAGTGTTAAAAATACACACGTGTCGAATAAATATTTTTGATGATAAAAATATTTCTTTTATCATGTATACGCTTAGTTAAAAATACACATGGGTTGAAATAAATACCAGTTTACTAGAAACATTATTATTAGCTTGGTTCTGCATATATATATACATGTGTTGAACAGGGAAAATGGATTAGCTGTAGAGTAAAGAAATTATTTGCGTGCCCGACAAATAGGTAAACCTTGATGAGTTGGCTGCGCAATTTTATTTATATATCAACTCCTGTGAATGCCATTGGATGCGGAGTGCTGGTTATTCTGTGTGAAATAATAAATAACGCCATAGGATAGTAACAATTAATTTTGAACTACACTACATGGCATACTTCTTGACGATAGGCATACTTCATCATATTCCACATAAGAAATTGGAGCTTGTGTGACGAGGTGGAAGATTTACCATACAAGAAAGAGGCTTGTATGGCGATGACTATGTACTAGAGGTTGAACTGATGACTGATATGGACTATATAAATTATAACGACAAATTGCCAGATTAATAAAACCCCCACACGGGTCTGGAGTTGACAATAATCACGTCGCTCTAGTTATTAGATACGGCACATGGACTATTTGTTTCCACACGGAAACGGGGTGACGGGAATTTATTCTATGGAGTGATTATCAGTACATGCTCCCCCGTAAACACCAGAATATATCACTATAAATATGTGAATGCTTTTTAGGATTTATTGGGTACCTAATACGGCCCAATAAATTTCCAAACCCCTCCCCGTACAAAGGAGGTTATGGCGAAATTTTTCGAAATATTAAGGCGTTAGTGAAATATTTGAAGTGAAAACGAAGTTGAAATTATAAAATGAACTATAGTTGAAATAGTGGAATGAACTATATTTATATATATATATATATATATATATAATTAAAAGGAATAGAGGCCGTGCAGTTCGCGTTTCGGAATCGTAATTTGAAATGATTAGTACGAGAAATCCGACCAGCGGATTTTCCCGAAACCGCAACCGCTGGGTTCGCCTTGGAAATATCTTTCCAACGGCACCAACCTTGTAAAAATCCAACGGTTGGATTGTCCGGAATGTTGAATTCAAATCTGAAGAAAAACAGCGCCAGAATCGTTTATATTTATATATAAATATAAATATAATTAAATTTAATCGAATAACGACGCTGCAGTTCGAATTTTGAAACCGTAACTTCAAACGACTAGTGTGGAAGATCCGACCGTCGGATTCTCACGAAACTGGAACCGTTGGGTTCGCTTTGGGAATATCTTCCCACTGATATAGACTTTGTAAAAATCCAACGGTTAGATTTTCCGATATGTGTAAAACAAATTAGGAGAAAAACAGCGCCAGTGCCACGGCACGACCTGAAACGTCGTTTAATTGAATTTGGCCATTTTTAAATAAATAAAAATGGCGAAAAATCGTTATAAAATATTATAAGCAACATAGGTTGCAAATAAACCAATTGGGCTTGAATTGTTTGATATTTGATGGTTGTATGTGTATGACATGAAAATAACACTAAAAAACCGAAAGATGGATGTCGAACAATATAACCATAAAATGAATCGATTTAAATTCTAATGACGTGAATTATTTGAAAAGGCCGAGCTAACCCTAATTTCAAGTAATTTATCGAGCGATTCGAATTGGAAAATGCAAAGACGATTCAAGACCGACGATCTTCGTATCGGTTGGATGGGCGCTACTGAGTTTCCTGACCGGAGTAGCTACCGGAAGGGGACGGAAGTAGTAGCCGTCTGAACGTATGTGTTGGTTGTACGGATTTGCGAGGAATTTGACGCCTCCGGTTTCGTTCAGACCCAGGACGGACTTGTAAATGGACTGTGTGTCTGACATTGGATTTTGTTCTGTACTGATTGATCTCTGTTAAATATATATCTGTTTGGCGGCGGATAATTTATTCTTTTGCTTAACGCCCTTCTCTGAGACGTATGAGCTCAGAGGTTATATATCGATGGAAATCAATCGTATGGAGTGGATTGCCTATTTGGCATGCCAAGATACTGTGATCAAGGCTTCTGTTGCAAAGCAAAGTCTTGTGGATGTTGATCAAAGCAAGGTCTACGTGGCCTAGCTTTGTGTATTTCGTAGATTTGCGAACCTCACACCCCGGTATGAGTTAAAAACGGGATACGGGCCGCTGGGAGAGCACGACGTTTCTTTCTAGCTATGGTGGTGTCAGTGACTTACCAGCCCTGACATATATATCTACTTTTCACCTTTGTGGTTGTTGGAATGCGAGGCGCCTCGATTATAGGTCTGTAAGGACCGGGAAACGTGTGTTTAGGAATTGCCAATCCTCAAACGTAAGAGAGGACCGGCCCAGCCGATCCAAGGGTTACCCAGAGTGTGTAGTCCTGAGGCATTTGCTAGAGTGTCTCGAAGCGGAGAGGAGCTTGCCCCTTGCCTCGACTCATGACGGAAATCCAATTTCCAATACGAAATAACGGACTTGATTGTAGAACTAGTATGGCGACATAGTATATGGTAGCTATGCCGCCTATGATTGATATTTATGATGCTATTCGTTTTTGAAACATATATGCACTAGTAATAATATCAAATGATTTTGATTTATACGTATCAAGCATATTTGGCCCTTATAAGGTAAAACTCTATCCTCCGGCTTGCGTTGCATTGTGTGATGGGACCTGAGTCTTATAATGGCTTCATTCTTTCTAAAAGCACTGCGTTGTTTTAAAAGAATTTACTTTGTTTTAAATGCACTAGCAATCACTGGAGTAAACCCGTTCCGCGAAAGTGGCGTGGTCCTATGATTTGCTATTTACTGTTGTTTAACTGTTAAATAGATTCCTCATACCAGTCCCCATGACTGACTCGTTGTTTGTTTCACTTTGCAAACGCGGGTGCCCTTATTTTCACACGGGCAGCCTAGTACACAGGTGACAGGTGGTTTTTGGTTCTGCACTGCTGCATAGAGTGCACTTTTGGCTCATGGCGAGGCTAACTTCATAGAGATGACTTTGATATTTTCCGCCATTACTGTATACATATTATGATTCTGCCACTGGCGATGCAGACTGATTTACTTTCCGTATTTCTCACTATATGTATATGTATTCCGCCTTCGGCGATGTAGACTGATACCCTTATTATGTCTCACTGCATGTATGTATTCCGCCTCTGGCGATGATGACTGATCACTTTCCTATTATTTACTAAGTATATCCCACGTTATGCTATTCTGATATTCCTACATGTTGTGATTCCGCTGTCATATCCATGTAAAATTGTTTTATTTATTGTTTCTGCTATTATCTGTACTTTGCTATGATGATTAATGTGTTATTTCCTAATGATTATCCTTAATACCGCCCCTCGGATTTCGGGATCGTCACAGGCCGAGTTAATTCTCATTTCAAATGATTGACCGACGATTGAAATTCGAAGATGAAGACGACGGTCGAAGACCGGAGATCTTCACCTCGTCTGGATGGTAACCGAGGTCCTGATTGGGAGGCATCCCGAAATATGGATAATGAGTGGTGATCGTCCAGACGTACGTGGTGATCGACGGGTTTGCAAGGTATTTAGTGCCTCCGGTTTCATTCAGACCGAGAACGGACTTGTAAATGGACTGTGTGTCTGACATTGGAGTTTATTCTATGTTGATTGATTTCTGTTAAATATACATCTGTTTGGCGATGGAGAATTTATTCTTTTGCTTAACGCCCTTCTCTGAGACGCACGAGCTCAGAGGTTGTATATCGATGGACATCAGTCGCATGGCATGAATTGCCTGTGTGGCATGCTAAGATGCAATGATCAGGGCTTCTGTTGAAAAGCAAAGTCTTGTGGTGATGAGCAAAGCACCGCCAGTGTGGCGTAGCTTTGTGTATAACGTAAAATCGCGAGCCTCACACCCCGGTATGAACCAGAAACGGGAGAGGACATCAGGGAGGGCATGCGTTTCTTTCTAGCTAGGGTGGTGTCAGTGACCTACCAGCCCTGACATTTATATACTTTTCACTTATGTGGTTGTTGCTGTTGCGAGGCGCCTCGGTTTGATCGGACGATCCGGGTCCGATGGAGTCATTCGTTGGCTCATTTACACCCCAAAGGGTGGGGAAACGCGGTGTTCAGGAATTTTAATCCACATCGGTGGACCGGCCCTGACGATCCAAGGGTCCACCTGAGTCTGGGTCCTGAGGCTCGGGCTAGACAGTCTCGAATTCGGTAAGGACTATCTTTTGCCTTGGTTCATGACGGAAATCCAATTTCCAAATACGTGACTGTGCGGTTTCGATTGTATATATACATTTGGCGACATAGTGGCATGGGACGCTCATGTCGTCTATGATTGATAGTTATGATTTGAAATTGTTTTCAAAACATATAAACACTAGCAATAATATCAAATGCCTTTGTTTTATTCGTATCAAGCATATTTTGGCCGTTATAAGGTAAAAACTCTATCCTCCGGTTTGCGTTGCATTGTGTGATGGGAACTGAGTCTTATAACGGCTTCATTTTTATAAAATGCATTGCGTTGTTTTAAAAGAATGATTTGTTTAAAGCACTGGCAATCCAATGGAGTAAACCCGTTCCACGAAAGTGGCGTGGTCCTGTGATTAGCCATATTATATATGTGTTGAATAGATTTCTCATACCAGTCCCATGACTGACTCGTAGTTTGTTTCACTCTCAAACTCGGGTGCCCCTTTTTCTACACGGGCAGCCTTGTATTCAGGTTTAGCTGGTTCTTTCTGGATAGCTGGAGCTGAAGATGGATTCTATCATTTATCTCTTTTTATGTTGTTCAGCTCTTATTGTACATATTATGTTTGTTTTCCGCTGTAGACATTTATGTATAGCTGAACTGTATTTGTGCTAAGTAAGATCCTGTATACTGTGTAACTCTGATGATTACTTTTATCCAGTATATTCTATTGTTCATTATCTGGTGTATTTATTTAATTCTGTTCTGCTATTATCTGTTTCTGTGTTATATTCCAAAGATAACCCTTGTCTCCGTCAGTACGGGATTTCGGGTCGTCTCAACGTGGTATCAGAGCTTAGGTTGAGCTTAATTCTGGAATATGACATTGGAACGAACTCGTCAGAAATAGAACCAGTAGAGTTCTAAAACGGGTAACTCTATACAGATAGGATCAGCAATATCCTAGTATGAGTAAAGCAGAATGAAATTACACCTCAATAGACCCATTTACACTTGAAGTATATGTTTCAATGTTTGAAAATATCTTTTCTGTGACCTGACACTTTGTCTGCTAATTGCAGACGTACTAGAAAATGAGTGACAGGAACAGAAGAAATAATCGTATGGCTCGACCAGCTAATGAGCCAGTTGTGCTCCCACAGCCAGAATCTGATATAGAAGTTCTATTCAAGAGATTTTGAAATCTGGGTGGATCGCCATTCTTAGGCAAGGAATCCATTATGGAAACACAAGCTTGGATTCGTTCTGCAGAGAAAATCTTTGAGGGTTTAAAGCTGAGAGATGATCAGAAAAGATTACTGGCGTCTTGGGCACTCAAAGAAGAAGCTTTGTTTTGGTGGGATTCAATTATTAAAGATAATCCAGAAGGTGATATCACCTGGGACAGATTTAAAGTGATTTTCCTAGAAAGATTTACTCCTCCAGAAGCAACCGAGAGATTATGTGATGAATTTTCCTATCTAATTCAAGGCGATATGACCATCCCAGAATATCACAAGAAATTCAATGAACTTGCTCACTTTGCTCCCCATCTGATTCAGAATACAAAGAGGAAAAATCTGAGATTTATTCATGGGCTTCAAAGGAAATACCAGAATAAAGTATTGGGGCATGTGAAGCTTCCTTTCTCAGAAATGATATACATGGCTTATCAGTATGAAGATCTCCATAAGAAAGGAATGTTGCGCGACAAAGAAGAAGTCTGTTCTAGTAACAAAGAAGAGTCGGAAACTGATATTCCTGAAGCCAGTACGAGGTCAGAGGTCAGTAAAGAGCCTAAAGTAAATCGAAAAAGGGCTAGACCTGGAAAAGAACCTGCAACGACTGCCATATGCAAAAACTGCAATCAGAAGGGGCATTTGTCCAGAAAATGTAAATCTGTAAACAAACGAGGGAAGAGTGGATTTGGACCCAGAAAGAAGGTTCATGAGGGCCGAGGATGCCATAAGTGCCATCAGGCTGGGCATATTGCGAAAAACTGCCTGCTATCTCAGAAATCTGAAACAGTGCATATAAATGAATTGGCAGAGACTTCTGAGCCCTCAGCTAGTCAAGAAAGGGCTGATGTCTTAGAAGGCACGCTCAATGTCAAGAACATTCCAGTTAAAGTACTGTTTGACACAGGCGCGTCACGAAGCTTTATTGCAAAGAGTGCAGTCAAGAAGTTGGATTTGAGGTTGAAAAAGCTCAAAGAGCCAATGACTGTCCAAAATCCAGTTGGGCGTTCCATCAATCTCAGTTGGATTTGTGCAGTACCCGTCTCTTTTTCTTGCTATAAATTCCCTATTATCTCTGTCGTCATGAATTTTGATGAATTCGATCTTATTCTGGGATTGGATTGGCTAACCAAATATGAAGCAGAGGTTAGATGCGCCGAGAGAGTTGTTAGAGCTAAGATTAAATCAGGGAGTTATATAACCATACCGTGTGAAGGTCAGAATGCTAATAGGAAGGACTTCTGGGCAGCTTTGAATGTCTCTCCAGCCCAAATAGAAGATATCCCTGAGGTCACGGAGAATATTCCTGACCTCATCAAAGACATTCCTGTCGTCAAAAACTATGCGGATGTGTTCGAGGAAGTTGTTCGCTTACCTCCGCAGAGAGAGATAGATTTCAAAATTGCTTTAATTCCAAATGCAAGGCCGGTAGTTCACGCTATTCGAAGAATGTCCTTGAAAGAGAAAGAGGAATTAGACAATCAAACACGACAGCTCGTATGGAAAGGTCTGATCAGGCCTAGTTTCTCTGATTGGGGTGCAGCAGTGGTTTTTGTACCAAAATCTGACGGTACTCTACGGTTATGTGTGGATTATCGTGATCTGAACAAGCAGACAATAAAGAACAAATATCCATTGCCGCGGATTGATGATTTGTTGGATCGATTAAATGGCGCACAAGTATTTTCACGAATGGACCTAGCTACAGGCTTCCATCAACTTCGAATTGCCGAGGAGTGTGTTCCAATGACAGCGTTCAGAGGCCCCGACTAATTCTACGAGTGGTTAGTGATGCCGTTTGGCTTATGTAACGCTCCAGCTTACTTCGTCGATCTAATGAACAGAGTATTCAGAGGGGTATTGAATAAATTTGTTCTGGTTTTTATTGATGATATTCTAATCTTCTCTAAATCAAAGGCCGAACATGAAAAGCATCTTGAACAGGTTCTAGAAATCCTCAGAAGGAATGTATTGAAAGCCAAATTTTCCAAGTGTATCTTCTGGCAAGATGAAGTAAAATTTCTAGGCCATGTGGTATCGAAAGAAGGAATTGCTGTGGATCCAAGCAAAATCACAGCTATTCAGAATTGGAAACAGCCCAGTACCCCCACTGAAGTCCGCAGTTTTCTCGGATTGGCTAGCTATTACCGGAAGTTCGTTAAAAACTTTTCGAAGATATCTGGTCACTTAACGAAGCTTACAAAGAAGCATTCTAAATTCAAGTGGACTCCAGAAAGTGAGGAGGCTTTTGAGGAGCTAAAGTTAAGGTTGACAACTGCTCCAGTGTTAACCATCATCGATGGCAACCAAGATTTAAAGGTCTGGACTGATGCTTCTGGAGAAGGCCTCGGCGCAATGTTAATGCAAAGAGGCCAAGTGATTGCTTATGCTAGCCGTCAACTGAAGCCGCACGAGAAAAACTACGTAACTCATGATCTTGAGTTATTGGCTATAGTATTCGCTTTGAAAATCTGGAGGCACTATCTTCTGGGTGAGAGATTTGAACTATTTACGGACCACCAGTCGTTAAAGTATTTGTTCACCCAGAAAGATTTGAATCTGAGGCAGCAATGTTGGCTGGAGTTTCTTGCAGCGTATGATTTTGAAATTCTATACACTCCAGGGAAAGCCAATGTCGTGGCCGATGCGTTAAGCCGAAAGAATGAAATGATCGCCAGTTTCATCATTGCGACTTCATTGATTGATAAGATATCGACTCTCCAGGAAGACGACCAATTTATCAAAGGAATGAGTCAGCGAATTCGTGAAGGCAATGCTTCGGATTTCCAGTTAGACAGGGAAGGGATTTTGAGGTTGGAAGGACGAATTTGCGTTCCAGAGATTCCTGAACTTAGAAGAGATGTGCTTGATGAATGTCACAAATCTAAGCTCAGTATCCACCCAGGTGTGAATAAAATGTATAACGATATCAAACGCACATTCTGGTGGAAGTCGTTAAAAAGAGACATCTCGATATATGTTAGTCGATGCCCTACTTGCCAGCTAGTCAAGAGTGACCAACAGAAATTGGCTGGATTGTTGCAACCACTAGAAGTTCCTGGTTGGAAGTGGGAACATATTTCTATGGATTTCATTGATGGTATGCCCAGAACCAGAAAAGGAAATGACAGTATTTGGGTGATCGTAGATCGCTTTACGAAGACCGCCCATTTCATACCTGTCAGATCAAACAGAACTGCTCAAAGTCTGGCGCAGATTTACTTCAGGGAAATAGTTAGACTACATGGAGTGCCGCTCAGCATAGTCAGTGATAGAGATACAATATTCACTAGCAAATTCTGGGAAGCATTTCAAGTCGAGCTGGGAACGAAGTTAAACCTAAGCAACGCTTATCATCCTCAGACAGACGGTCAGACTGAGAGGGTGAATCGCATTTTAGAAGATCTATTGCGGGCTTGTATTCTAGATTTCGGTGGATCATGGGAAGACCATCTGCATTTGGCTGAATTCTCTTATAACAACAACTACCAGGCGAGTCTGACAATGTCGCCATTCGAAGCATTGTATGGTAGACCGTGCCGATCTCCTGCTTGTTAGGTCGAGCCTGGAAATAGACTTGTGTTAGGGCCTGATATGATTCGAGAAGCTGCCGACAAAGTCGATTTTATTAAGAAGCGATTACTCGCCGCTCAAAGCCGACAAAAGAGCTATGCCGATAGAAGAAGAAGAGATATATCCTTTGAAGTTGGCGACTATGTATATTTGAAAGTATCGCCGATGAGAGGAGTTATCCGGTTCGGTAAAACTGGAAAGTTAGCGCCCAAATTCATTGGTCCGTTTCCTATTTTGGAACGGATTGGAACTCTCGCTTATAGGGTCAAACTGCCTAATTGGTTGCCTGAAATTCATGATGTATTTCACATATCTCAACTTCGAAAGCACGTTCATGATCCAGACTTGATCGTGGAAGAACCAGCTCAACATGACATTGAAATAACCCCAGAATTAGCTGTGAGAAGAGAGCCGCTAAAGATAATAGGCAAAGAAACTAAAGAGCTGAGGAACAAGAAGGTTCGCTTAGTCAAAGTGCAATGGAGTGGAGATCCGCGAGATTGTACTTGGGAAACTGAGGAGAGCATTCAGAAAGCTTATCCTAGATGCCGAGTAGATATCTCTGATTGAATCCGGTGCAAGGTACATATACCCTACTTTGCACTACCATTCAATTCTCTACTCTATTGTTATTTTCTTTTCATAGATGTGCACTTTTAATTATATAGTCTGAATGATTTTTTTTAAAGGGTATAGGATTTGATTAGTATATTTTTGAAGGTTAAAAACAATTGGATTGGTTGTTGTGTTGTGTGATTGTAGATTTATCAAACCACTTTCGACTTTGTTCCTTTTCGGGAACAAAAAGTTTTAAGTAGGGGAGATTGTAACGACCCAGAAAATCTGAACCAATTTAAAATTTTTAAATTGGCTAAAATAATGGATTTTAAATATTTAAAATAAATATTTTAAATAATGTCGATGAAAACTGAGTTTGAATCGACAATTGAAAACGAATATAATTAATTATAATTATAAATAAGGCCTGAAAGGGCGCTGTAGTTTCAAAAATCGAATTCAAACTTTGTCGGACTGTACCGGGTGCAAAACAATCCAGATTTTAGTGAAACCAAAAATATTTAAATCAGTTAGTGAATACCTTTCTAACGAATCTGAAAAATCGAATTTTCATAGCGGAAAGCAAAAGTTATGATCGAATGAATTTTCAGATCAGTCGCTATGGAATTTATATAGCCCGTGAAATTGACCATTTTGCATACGACCTCAGAATTCGACGAAACCACTTTTGTTGGATCCGGGATGTGAAGTTATTGCTAGGTTTCAAATTTCATAATGTTTGAAGTTAGTATGTGAGCGTGGCGAAAGAAAATGTGTTTTGGTCAATTACAGTTAAATTGGATCGACCAAAAATGGGCCTTTTTGCAAACGGTCTCAGAATTCAACGAAACTAGTTTTGTTGGGACCGTATCGTCAAAACATAGCTAGATTTATTTTTCTGGAATTTTTCGAATCAGTTTGTGGCCCTGGCAAATTGAAATGTATGTTCAAATTAAATATTGAATGTTTTATATTTTAATTTGAAGGGAAACTGACTGAAACAGTCGAATGGGCCTTCGAAACATATCACATTGTGTTCGGAATGGGGGTAAAACGCTAGGGACGACAGTCGTTGGGTTTGGATTGGGGTTCACAAGAGGAAAGGGGTATTTTCGGATTTTAAAACTTTATATAAAAAAAAAACATCATTCGTCCACGTCAGACCCCCCCCCCGCTTTTCTCTCTCCCCGATCGCGACATACGGCGGAAAACTGCCCGTGTCTTCTCTCCTCCGTTTCTCCTCCTACAAGCAAAATCACGCCTTCCTCCTGTTGAAGATTTTGAAGAGCACGAGAAGATCTTCAAATCCATATATAGTTTGGATTTTTTCATTGTGTGGATTGGAAGAACCGACGTCACGAAGTTCGGCACTTCGAACCGCCGCCGCGTCCTCCTCCCTGCGTCGAAGTGGGCCCCACCTACCTCCTCCTGAGCGTCATTCCAAGCACTACAAGGTGGTGTACTCCGATCGTCTCCAAGTTGCACGGATCGAAGGAAAAATCGAAACCTAGTTTCGAAGATTTCAAACAGGTTTACGGCTAATCTATTTTAAACTGATTTCGACAGTTTTAAAGTGTTGCAAACTTTGAAAAATCATATCTTTTTGCTATGTTAACGAAATTCGATGAAACAGGAAACATCGTGACCGTGTGGACGCCTTCTACATTTTAGAAGAGACCGCATATTTTTCTGAGCCTTCTGCTATTTTTGGTGGAGTGGAACCCAATGTGAGATTTCTAAATTAAAAACAATATGGAAAACGACGATGTATAAATTATATAGTCGATGTGTGAGTTATATAAGCGTTGTACACCTCATGTATAAGCGTTGTATAAGTTGTACGTTCGATGTATAAGTTATATATGCATTGTAAAAATTATACATGTGTTGAAATAAAAGTGAATTGCTATATATAAATATATATATATATATATACGCCCCTCGTCCACAAACCATGGACGATATTTATTGATTGTGATTGGTGTGAAAATTGATTGATAGCGAATGATTGTTTGGGATTGTTTGTGGTTGATATTGATTGATTGAGGTTGAAAAATACCCGTTTGGGGTTGAGAAATATTTGGTTGAAACCACATAGGATTAGTTTGTGGAAATGAAATAAATATATACATGCCGCCTGCGTGCGAACTAGATGCATGATCCCCATTGTCAAAAACCGCGAGGTTTTAAGGTAGAGCGAGGAGCCGTACTAGGGACGGTCCCGGTTTTAACTACCCTACCGTTATGCTGCCGAAATTTTGAATAATATTCATGTGTTTGAATTATTTTCATTTGCTAAAACTATATGTATTCATTGAATAGAAAACCTTCTTGTGTTGAATCGATATTCATTCGTTGATTAGAAATTCATGTGTTGAATGGTATTCATATTTTGAAATAAATTGTTTGATGATAAAAATCACCTTTTATCGACTATATGAACTGTGTAAAATAATCTCGTTTTGAAAGAAATTGTTTTATAAGAAAAATCCTATTTTTATCACCTATATATACACTATATAAAGTAATAGTGTTTTTGAAATGAATTGTTTTACAATAAAAATCACATTTTTATTATATACATGAATCGTTGAAATGTGAAGTGTTAAAAATAGCCACTCGTTCAAATAAACATATATGAGTTGAAATATTCATTAATTAGCTAATGATATGATTTTTGCCTATACATGCAACATTAGAGTGAATGGTGTTTTTAAACCAAATGGAAACCAAATATGAAGTTGAACGAAAAATGATAAGTGATAAGAACTGTATATATGTACATACATATTTATTGAACAGGTTATAGCAAAGGGGCTAGAGAAGAGGAATAAAATTTTGTGCCCGACAAATAGGTACACATTTACTGTTTTGTTTGGGTGGTGATTTTATGAGCCTGTTAACTAGCCGCTTGGCTTTTTTTTTTTTTTTTTTGACATGAGACGCCCGTGTGGCTATTTGGGAATTTTCCCAACCCCTCCCGTACAAAGGAGGTTATGGCGAAATTTTCCAAAATTTTAAGGCGTTAGTGAAAGATTTGAAGTGAGAACGATATTGAAATTGTTGAATGAACTATATTTATATAAATATATAAATATAAATAAAATTAAAACGAAACGAGGCCGTGCAGTTCATATTTTGAAACTGTGATTTCAAACAACTAGTGCGGGAAATCCGACCATTGGATTTTCCCGAAACCGCAACCGTCGGGTTCGCCTTGGAAATATCTTTCCAACGACACCAACTTTGTAAAAATCCAACGGTTGGATTGTCTGGAATGTTTAATTCAAATCTGAAGAAAAACAGCGCCAGAAGCGATTATATTTATGTATATAAATATAATTATATATTTAATCGAATAATGACGCTGCAGTTCATATTTTGAAATTGAAACTTCAAACGATTGTACCGGGAGATCCGACCGTCGGATTTTCCTGAAACTGGAACCGTTGGATTCGTTTTGATAAGACCTTTCTAATGATGTAAATTTTGTGAAGATCCAACGGTTAGATTTTCAGATATGTGTAAATCAAATCTGAAGAAAAACAGCGCCACGGCCGCTTTATGGCCCGAAGCGTCGTTTTGAATATATTAGCTATTTTAAAAATAAATAAAAATAGCGATAAATCGTTATAAAATATCATAAGCGATATGGAATGGAAATAAATTGAATTTGCTCGATTTATGTGGCTTTTGTTGGTTGAATGTGTTTGGTGTGAAAATTACATTAAAGAACAAGATTGGTGTTGTCAAATAATTTAACCATTGAAATAAATTGATTTGAAATTCTAAAAATACGTGAATTATTTGAAAAGGCCGAGTTAATTCTCATTTCAAATGATTGACCGACGATTGAAATTCGAAGATGAAGATGACGGTCGAAGATCGGAGATCTTCACCTCATCTGGATGGTAACCGAGGTCCTGATTGGGAGGCATCCCGAAATATGGATAATGAGTGGTGATCGTCCAGACATACGTGGTGATCGATGGGTTTGCGAGGTATTTAGTGCCTCCGGTTTCGTTCAGACCTAGAATGGACTTGTAAATGGACTGTGTGTCTGACATTGGAATTTATTCTGTGTTGATTGATTTCTGTTAAATATACATCTGTTTGGCGGCGGAGAATTTATTCTTTTGCTTAATGCCCTTCTCTGAGACGCACGAGCTCAGAGGTTGTATATCGATGGACATCAGTCGCATGGCATGAATTTCCTGTGTGGCATGTTAAGATGCAATGATCAGGGCTTCTGTTGAAAAGCAAAGTCTTGTGGTGATGAGCAAAGCACCGCCAGTGTGGCGTAGCTTTGTGTATAACGTAAAATCGCGAGCCTCACACCCCGGTATGAACCAGAAACGGGAGAGGACATCAGGGAGGGCATGCGTTTCTTTCTAGCTAGGGTGGTGTCAGTGACCTACCAGCCCTGACATTTATATACTTTTCACCTATGTGGTTGTTGCTGTTGCGAGGCGCCTCGGTTTGATCGGATGATCCGGGTCCGATGGAGTCATTCGTTGGCTCATTTACACCCCAAAGGGTGGGGAAACGCAGTGTTCAGGAATTTTAATCCACATCGGTGGACCGGCCCTAACGATCCAAGGGTCCACCTGAGTTTGGGTCCTGAGGCTCGGGCTAGACAGTCTCGAATTCGGTAAGGACTATCTTTTGCCTTGGTTCATGACGGAAATCCAATTTCCAAATACGTGACTGTGCGGTTTCGATTGTATATATACATTTGGCGACATAGTGGCATGGGACGCTCATGTCGTCTATGATTGATAGTTATGATTTGAAATTGTTTTCAAAACATATAAACACTAGCAATAATATCAAATGCCTTTGTTTTATTCGTATCAAGCATATATTGGCCGTTATAAGGTAAAAACTCTATCCTCCGGTTTGTGTTGCATTGTGTGATGGGAACTGAGTCTTATAACGGCTTCATTTTTATAAAATGCATTGCGTTGTTTTAAAAGAATGATTTGTTTAAAGCACTGGCAATCCAATGGAGTAAACCCGTTCCACGAAAGTGGCGTGGTCCTGTGATTAGCCATATTATATATGTGTTGAATAGATTTCTCATACTAGTCCCATGACTGACTCGTAGTTTGTTTTAGGGCTACACAAAGTATGGGTTGGGTCGGGTTGGACCAAATACTACATCCGAGCCACAGAAGTATGGGTTTAAGGAAGTTCAACCCATATCCGACCCTATATGAGGTTGGATATGGGTTGGGTTAAAGTATGGGTTGGGTCGGGTTTAGTAGGGTTGGGTTGCTTGAATATAATAAAAAATGAGAATAGAGAGATTTTTTTTAAAAGTAGTATTAAAATATTCAGCATAATATATTAGATTTTTGCTAGCATAATGCATTTAAAAATAACCGATTCATTATAAGATATATTTTATTAAAATTTCATTGTAAAACACATCATATAAAATTAATTTACTACATAGTAGAACAACTGTTTCATTTTAAGATATATTGAAATGCACTTTAAAATATATTTGTCAAATTCTATCTAGTTTGGATTGACATGAAATATGTTTTTTTGTATATTTACTATAGAATACATAAACATAAGTAGGCTGATATTAAATTAGTTTTTTAATATAGGGTTGGGTTGGGTTAAAATAAGGTTGGTTTGAACAAAATGTCAAATCCGACCCATATGTAGTATGGGTTACATATTGTAACACATATCCAACCCGAACTAGTATGGGTTGGGTTGGGTTTATGTGGGTTGGGTCGGGTTGGTGGGTTGGGTTGGGTTGGATATGTGTTGTGTGCAGCCCTAGTTTGTTTCACTCTCAAACTCGGGTGCCCCTTTTTCTACATGGGCAGCCTTGTATTCAGGTTTAGCTGGTTCTTTCTGGATAGCTGGAGCTGAAAATGGATTCTATCATTTATATCTTTTTATGCTGTTCAGCTCCTATTGTACATATTATGTTTGTTTTCCGCTGTAGACATTTATGTATAGCTGAACTGTATTTGTGCTAAGTAAGATCCTGTATACTGTGTAACTCTGATGATTACTTTTATCCAGTATATTCTATTGTTCATTATCTGGTGTATTTATTTAATTCTGTTCTGCTATTATCTGTTTCTGTGTTATATTCCAAAGATAACCCTTGTCTCCGTCAGTACGGGATTTCGGGTCGTCTCAGATATATATATGAAATGTGAAAACGATGTATATATGAAATGAAAACGATATATATATGAAATGTGAAAACGATATATATATATATATATATATATATATGAAATGAAAACGATATATATATATGAAATGTGAATAAGATGTATATATGAAATGAAAACGATATATATATATATATGAAATGTGAAAATGATTTGATTGTTGAAAATATAATTTTTAACATATATATACACTGTATAAAATTGTCGTGTATATGGAATATTAATTTTTGATTAGAAATTGAATAGGAAGTTGAAATCGTTTTGAAAACGAATTTAAAATGATTTATAAAATACGTTTTAAATGGAAATCGATGAAATATGTATTTTATATATATATATAATATAATGGCCTGAATAGAACGCGCCGCGCTGCGGCAGTTCGCGAATTTCGACAATTAACTTCGAACGGACATTACGGGAGATCCGACCGTCGGATTCTCCTAAAACCAGAACCGTTGGGTTCGTATCGAAAAGAGCTTTCTAACGTATATGAGAAATTAGAAATCTAACGGTTGGATTTGGAATTATGTCCAAATAAAATTTGGAAAAGGTCGTTGTAAATGCAGTTCGGTGGCAGTTATTGAAAACCGACTGTACGGGTCTTGATAAAATTATTAAAAATAGTAATAATTTGTGTAAAATCATAAGAAATGATTTGGGAAGAATTGGGATGAAAAACTCCATATTTGAAAAGATAAAAATAGATTTTTATCGAAATGAACTAGTTTTGAACTAGAACAATAATTTATTTATTTTTGAATAAATAAATTGGATTGGACTTGGTTTTAAAAATAACCAGAATTTCCAATATATGAATTGGAATGGATTTGAATCAAAATTATCTTTGGAATATTTCGATGTTGGATTTTGTGGTTATACAGATATGGTTGTGGAAATTTGAAAGATATATTGATATCGTTATTTCCAATACGATATTTGTTGGTTTCAGAATTTGATGTTGAATATAAGCCGATACTTTTTTCTATTCAGAGCCTTGTGTTTAATATCAAATTGGATTTGGGGTTTGTCGTGAACTGTGTTTAAATGACATTAGTTCTTTAACCCGCGTAAAAATAGGATTAATTTCCAAAATGTAGAACAATCAATATGAAATGATTTTAGAGATGAAACCAATTGGGGTTTGAATAAATCTTTAATTAGATTTGGATGAATGAATGGTGATTAAATTCACCAAAACACGTGATGGGATTAAAACCAAATTTACTTAGTTGTTGATATTGATTGTGGTTGATTGATTATTTGGATGGTGCTCGACCAGTTTATGAGCAGGATGTGCTTTTACATTTAGCATTGGGTTGGGTAGAAATACTGGTATGCTAACACCTTGTGAAACACTTCACGATTTGATGATAAGGTGTTTAGCGATGTTGTGTTCATTTCAAATTTAATGAATGATTGTGAAATGATATATTTTTCTTAAGTGAAAAGAAATGTATTCCCGATTTTGGACAGGGAATGTTTTATAAAACAGAAAGGATTTCGAGACCTAAAACCCGATGATTTCGAAATGATTTGGAAATTTATTATGGTTTTACATTGTAGTTCATCACATATTCGATTAGTTGCTATTAATGATGTATCAGTTTGGTGGCGGAGAATTTATTCTCTTGCTTAACACCCTTCTTTGAGACGTACGAGCTCAAAGGTTATGTGATTAATAGTGACTGGTCATATGTGTGAATTACTGATGTGAAGTACTATATTTTGAAAGTACTTGTGATTATTATGTTGTGAAATGATTTTCCATACTTCGGGATATGAAATGATTTAGTATGGAGCTAAAGATTCGGGTAACCCTGAGACTAAAAGTATGGGTGAGAGGGCGGTGTATGCTCTCCATGTGTGGGAGGGCATCGTCGGTGTAGCCTGCTCCTATGTGGGGTAGGTGCATATTTATATATCAAGTTACGAGGTGCGTACCCTTTGCCTTGTC
This sequence comes from Allium sativum, assembly GCA_030737875.1. Lineage (NCBI taxonomy): Eukaryota > Viridiplantae > Streptophyta > Magnoliopsida > Asparagales > Amaryllidaceae > Allium > Allium sativum. Next base: position 556,454,337 of record CM060919.1, on the reverse strand, counting down.
GATGGGAAGCACGATATTTGGTTGCATACTTGTCTGTATGCATTGTTATGTTTTGGAATTCATATTTCCAAACGATTTAATTCGAGATCCCGAAGTGGAATCTACTTTGATATAGAAAGTTAGATATGTATTTCAAATGATTTGAAATAAGAAATCGGGAATAAAATCCAAAGGAATAATTTATGTAAATTGAATTGGATTTGGAAAATCTAAGTGTAGTGATTAATCTAAGTGGGTAGATTGGGATATTGCATGTTGATTGACGCATAGTAGATCCATATATCTATATTGATTGTTGTTTATACACTGGCATTCATGGGGGTAAACCCGTTCCGCATTAGCGGCGTGGTCCCGTGATATGCCATATGATTTATATAAGGTTATAACTGTTTAGAGTTTCTCACACCAGTCCCATGACTGACCTGTAGTTTGTTTTTCCTATGCAAACTCGGGTGCCCCTATTTTCCACACGGGCAGTCGAGTAGTTTTATTTTGCAGATATTGAGCAGGATTCTGGATTGAAGCTTTAAGTTGTGTCCAGGCATTTACAGTCTTCCGCTGTGTAGTTTATATTTCCGCTGTGCATTGTATTACATTTATGTAAATTTATCTTCCGTTGTGTATTATTTTCGATATACTCTGATATTCGGTACTCTGATGTAACATTATTATGATGTTTATAAAAGTCTTCTGTTATTTGTTCTGATGTGTTGTATACCCAGAGTTAGCGTATGCAGGATTCGAACGGTCTTGGTCGATTTAGCGATCGATTAGGTCTGGGCGAAATCCGTGTCGTTACATAAAAGATTTGATTTTTCTATATGAAAATGTATGATTTTTCTATGTGAAAATATTTGATTTTTCTATATGAAAATATACGATTTTTCTATGTGAAAAGATTTGATTTTTCTATATGAAAATATACGATTTTTCTATGTGAAAATATTTGATTTTTCTATATGAAAATATACGATTTTTCTATGGGAAAAGATTTAATTTTTAGTTATATAAAAAAATTCGATTTTTAGCGCTATACAAATTTGATTTTTATAAATACAGCGAAGTGATAAAAATGTGATTTTTATCCATATAGCGTTGAAATAAAAATATACTTTTTATTACGTGAATGATATAAAAATTGGATTCTTATTCGTTTGAATGACATATATGATTTTTAAAACATTGTAAAAGGATTGATTTTTAACATTGTAAAAGGATTGGTTTTTAACATTGAAAAAGGATTGATTTTTAACATTGTAAAAGGATTGATTTTTAACATTGTAAAAGGATAGGTTTTTAATAGGAAAAAGATTAAATTTTAATATAAGGAAAGGTAAGATTTTTATCATATACGAAAGTAAGGATTTTTATAACATGAAAGGTTGGATTTTTAACTTGAAAAAGTTTGATTTTTAAACAAGAAAAGAATTGAATCTTTATATTAGAAAAGTTCAAATTTTTATATTAGAAAAGTTTGAATCTTTATATAGTTGAAATGGTAAAGTAAAAATATAATTTTTAGCGAAGTAAAAATATAATTTTTAGCTATATAAAAATTAGATTTTTATATACATGAGAAGTGTTATAAAAATACGATTTTTATATATACAGTAACAATATAAAATGCGATTATTAATATAAACATCATATTAAAAATGTGATTTTTAATATGAACAACGTGGAAAAGACTACGTTGAATTTCGGGCAAATCCCAACTATTCAGAAATGAAATGGAGGAGTGGAACCCAAAGGTGAGAACTTCTCACTTTTAATTTATTTTCTAGTTGAAATATATACTAGGATGCAGACAATGCTTAGCAGCACCCGACACCCATCATCCACTGACCATGGATGACTTGGTTGTTTGATTGATGTGTTGTGAAAATTGATTGGGTGGTGTGGAATGGAAATAAAATACTTTATAGTTAAAAATATAATTTTTAACGTGTACAGGTATAAAATAAATATTCATAAACAAATCGACGATTTGTTTATGTACACACATTTGACTGATATTGATTGGGACGATAAATTTTACACATCACCCAACTGCACAAATAAATATGTATTTGTTGAATGAAAACCCCACAAGGGTATTGGGATGATATGGGACATACACTAGTCCCAATAATTAACTGTATGTCGATCGATTGATTGATAGACTGTTATAAGCGTTGAATATTTATATTTAATGCTTATGTAGTGTAGAATGCACTTTGGATGATGGTTGACTGCGTTTGATTGTTGTTGTGTACATATGTGTATGTAATCCATATAAATCACATTATATGGTAATTGACTGTGTCTGATTCCAGTTCAGAAAGAATGAATATTTTAAAATAACGATTATTTTAAAATGAATACTTTCAAATAATGTTCAGTAAAAGATCAAAATTTGGTTTTGATGTCCGATTTTGGATGGACACGAAAATATTTAAATATATATAAAGCCGTGTTGATTAGATTAACGCCATTTTGACGTAAACGATATTTATATCGATTTTATTCATTTTTATAATGAATATTCAAAAAGAAGAAATCTCATGTTTTGAAAATATTAACATTTATATACCGATGATATGGAATATTCAATTTTGAACAGAAATTGAATATGAAGTTGAAATCGTTTTGAAAACGAATTTAAAACGATTTATAAAATACGTTTTAAAAGGAAATCGATGAAATATATATATATATATTATATACATATATATATATATATATATATATATATAATGGCCTGAATAGAACGCGCAGCGCTGCGGCAGTTCGCGAATTTCGACCATTGACTTCGAATGGAAATTACGGGAGATCCGACCGTCGGATTTTCCTAAACCAGAACCGTTGGGTTCGTATCGAAAAGAACTTTCTAAGAATATTAGAGATTTGAAGTCTAACGGTTGGATTTAGAATTATGTCCAAATCAAATTTGGAAAAGGTCGCTGTAAGTGCAGTTCGATGGCCGTTTGTGGAAATCGATTGTATGGGCCTTGATAAAATTATTAAAAATATCAATAACTTGTGTAAAATCATAATAAATGATTTAAGAAGGAAAATTTCATATTTGAAAGGATAAAAGTATATTTTTTATTGAAATTAACCAGTTATGAACTAGAATTATGAAATCCAATATTTTTAAATAAATAAATTGGATTTGAAATGGTTTTAAAAATAACTAGAATTTCGAATATATAAATTGGAAATGAATTTGAATCGAAATTGTCTTTGGAATATTTCGATGTTGGATTTCGTGATTATACAAATATTGTTATGGGAATTTGAAAGATATATATATATCGTTATTTCCAATATGATATTTGTTGATTTCAAAATTTGATATTGAATATAAGCCGATATATTTTCTATTCAGAGCCTTGTATTTAATATCAAATTGGATTTTGGGTTTGTCGTGAATGGTATCTTTAATAATACTGTTCATAAACCCAATGGAGTTAAGAAAATTAGAAACTGACTGGAGATTAGTTAAGTTGAATGTTTTCCGGGGTATTGATCTGATGTTGGTTTCGGCCTTCGGGGTTAATACTTAGGGAATTGTTCTCTTACTAATTTACGGTTAGAGGCTGATGGAATGTGAATTGTGTTTGTTGTGAACTGTGTTTTTAACGACATTCGTTCCTTAACTCGATTTACAGTGAAATGTGATTTGGAATTTATAAACCTTTTATTAGGATTTAACAGGAGTTTTCCAAAGAATTTTTTTTCAATTTTATATATATTAAATTGGAATTGAATGGAATTCGATTTGATAATAATCGAAATGAAATTCTATGGGGGAAGTCTGTTAATATGGATGGAATTTAAAAGGCGTTGCCGGTATTCCATTTATATTATTGGTCGGATACGGAAATTGATATCGATTATATATTGATTTGTTCGTCTGTGAAGATTCTGTAATAACCCGGAAAATACGAGCCAATTTAAATTTTTTTGAATTGATTATTTCAAAGCAATTTGAACTATTGAAATAGAATATTTCAATAAATTAGTGAATTAGAAATAGTAAGTCAGTTTGAAAATTGATATTTTGCATATGGCCTCGGAATTCGACGAAACCACTTTTGTCGGGTCCGGGATGTCAAACTATTGCTAGGTTTCAAATTTCATAATTTTTCGAATCAATATGTGAGCGTGGCAAAAGAAAACGCGTTTGACCAGTTTCTGTTGAATTTAATCGACTGGAAATTGGCCATTTTTCAAACGTTCTCAGAATTCGACGAAACTAGTTTTGTTAGGACCGTATCGTCAATACGAAGCTAGAAAATATTTTTCTGGAATTTTTCTAGTTAGTATGTGACCCCGGTAATTTGAAATGTACGTTTAAAATTCAATATAAGGATTTAAATGTAAATTCAACGGAAACTGATTGTAACGATCAAACCAGCTTACGATACGTATCCCATTGTGTTCGGAATAGGGGTAAAACGCTATGGACGACAGGCGGTGGACCTCGTTTCGTGGTCGGATATAAAAGTCAACCCTAGTGCAAATTTAAATAATTAAATAATAAAATAAAATAATAAAAAAAAAAACTTCTTCCCTTTTCTTCTGCCTTGGCCCCCCCCGATCATTTATCAGATAGAAAAAAAAAAAAACCCTAGAAACTAAATCGCGCCGCCCCCCCCCCCCCTGACGCTCGAGCCGCCGACGAAGCCCACCGCCAGACCGCCGAAGCCCCCACCGCCTCGTCTTCCCTCCTCCCACCAGACATCGCGACATCCAATCGAGCAACCCCCTGAACCACCGACGCACCCTACCGCGAACCTCGTCGCGACGCCTCCCTGAGCCGCCTGAGCCAGCGCCGACTTCCTCCTCCTCCCATTCGAAGCTCGGTGAGCGTTTAATTTGATTTTATTTTGTTTTGTTCTATTTTTTTTACAGTGAATAAAAACTGTATTTTTAATAAATTTAAAAACTGATTTCTTTTAGTTTTAAAAACAGAAATTTTTAAAAGAAATAAAAACTGTATTTTTAATAGATTTATAAAACTGATTTCTTTTAGTTTTAAAAACAGATTTTTTAGAAAAAGATTTAAAAACAGAATTTTTAAAAGAAAACAAAAACTATTTGTAAAAGGATTTTAAAACAGAAATTTTTGAAAAGAATTTTAAAACAGAAATTTTTAAAAGAATAGAAATTTAAAACTGCATTTTTAAGAAATAAAAACTGCATTTTTAAATAAGGTAAAAACTGCATTTTTAAGATTTTAAAAACTGCATTTTTAAGAAATAAAAACTGCATTTATTTTAAAGAAAAAAACTGCATTTATTTAAAAGAAAAAAAACTGCATATTTTTGATAGAAGAAAAAAAACTGCATTTTTTTTGATAGAAGAAAAAAAAACTGCATTTTGAAAAAGGGCAAAACTGCATTTTTAAAAAAGAAGAAAAAAAAACTGCATTTTTTTTAAGATAAAAAAAACTGCATTTTTAATAAAAGAGAAACAGTTTTTTTATAAAAAGAGTTTCAAAAACTGTTTTGAAAAGGAAAATAAAAACTGATTTTATTTTAAACTTTGAAATAGTAAAAGATTTAATCTTTTAGTATAAAAAGATTTGAACTTTTAAAAATAAAGATCATATTTTTAAAAAGGGGAAAAGACGAAATTTTTGTTAAGTAGAAAAAGTAAGATGTGATTCTTATATTTTTAAAACAATAAAAATATAATTTTTACATCATAGGAATATTAAAAATATAATCTTTGTTTTTAAAATATAATCTTTATACATTGATTAACATAGTAAAAATTCGATTTTTACTTATGTAGAGAATACGGGAAACGAAAGCGACAAGAAGACGAAATAGACGAAGATTTCAAAAAAAGAAGAGTTGTGTTATTGGATAGCTACTGGTGAGAAATTCTCACTCTTCAATTTCATTTATATATATATATATGTGTGTGGAAAATAAAAGTGAATTGCTATATATAAATATATATATATATATATATATATACGCCCCCTCGTTCACAAACCATGGACGATATTTATTGGTTGAAATTGTTGTGAAAATTGGTTGATGGCAAATGGTTGTTTGGGATTGTTTGTGAATGGTATTGAATTGATTGAGGTTGAAAAATACCCGTTTGTGATTGGAAAAAAAAAAATATTTGGTTGAAACCACATAGGATTAGTTTGTGGTAATGAAATAAATATAAACATGCCGCCTGCGTGCGAATTAGATGCATGATCCCCATTGTCAAAAACCGCGAGGTTTTAAGGTAGAGCGAGGAGCCGTACTAGGGACGGTGCCGGTTTAACTACCCTACCGTTATGCTGCCGAAATTTTGAATAATCTTTGTGTGTTAGAATTATTTTCATATGTTGAAATTATTTGCATGCATTGAAATTAAAGTCATATATTGAAACCATATCCATGTGTGGAAATATCCATGTGTTGAAAAGTGTTGTGTGAAAATAAAATTCATTTGTGAATGAATGAAGTGTATAACCAATAAAAATCACATTTTTATATGTATATATAAGTATGAAAAATATTCGCCTTATATAAATAGTTTCGACAATCAAAATTTCATCTTTTCAATAAGAACAACATAAATAAATTGTCCATGTGTGGAAAAGCTCATTTGTTGAGAAGTGTGTGTAGTGGAAATATTCATGTGTTGAATAAAAAGATTAAACGATAAAAATTACATTTTTATTGAAACTATGAAGTGTTGAAACCATACGTTGGTTGAATAAATATTTTAAATGATAAAAATATCATTTTTTTATCATATGTGTGATATGCTAAAGATATGCAGACGATGAAACAAATATTTGTGATAGAAATATTATTTCTAACATGCATAGGAACTAAATAAAATAGTCATGTGTTGAAATCTATTTTAGTTCGCCAAAATTATCATCTTTGAAATGTGAAGTGTTAAGAATATCCACTTGTTCAAATAAACGTGCATGAGTTGAAATATACATTAACTAGCTAATGATATGATTTTAGCCTATGCATGCGATATTAGAATGAGTGGTGTTTTTAAACCAAAGCAAATCAAATATGAACTTGAATAGAAAATGATAAATGTCAGAAATTGTATATATGTGCATGCATATCTATTGAACAGGTTAAAGCAAAAAGGGGCTAGAGAAGAGGAATAAAATTTTGTGCCCGACAAATAGGTACACGTTTACAGATTTGTTTGGGTGATGATTTTGAGCCTGTTGGCTAGCCGCTTGGCTTTTTCTTTTTCTTTTTGAGATTAGAAGGACCGGGAACGCTATTTGTGATTTCCCGATGCCCCCGGTACAGGGGAGGTTATGGCGAAATTTTCTAAAATTTTAGGGTGTTAGAAAAATATTTGAAGTGAAAACGATATAGAAATTATTGAATGGACTATATTTATATAAATATATAAATATAAATATAATTAAAACGAAACGTGGCCGTGTAGTTCATATTTTGAAACCGTGATTTCAAATGACTGGTGCGGAAGATCCGACCATTGGATTTTCCCGAAACCTCAACCGTTGGGTTCGCCTTGGAAATATCTTTCCAACGGCACCAACTTTGTGAAGATCCGACGGCTGGATTGTCTGGAATGTGTAAAACAAAATTAGTGAAAAACAGCGCCAGAAACGATTATATTTTTATATATATATAAATATAATTAAATTAAATCGAATAACGACGCTGCAGTTCGTAAATTGAAATCGTAACTTCAAATGGTTAGTGTGGAAGATCCGACCGTCGGATTTTCCTAAAACTGGAACCGTTGGGTTCGTTTTGAAAAGATCTTCCTAATGATGTGAAATTTGTGAAGATCCAACGGTTAGATTTTCCTATATGTGTAAAACAAAATTAGTGGAAAGCAGCGCCAGTGCATCGCCACGACCTGAAACGTCGTTTAATTAATTATGGCCGTTTTAAATTAAATAAAAATGGCGATGTATCGTTATTAAGTGCTATTGACGATATAGAGTGAAAATAAACCAATTTTGTTGTGTTTGCTTGATATGTGATGGTTGAATGTATTTGACGTGAAAATTATAACTAAACCACTGAAAAGTGAATGTTGAATAGTTCAACCCTGTGATTAATTGGTTTGAAAATCTAAATATACGTGGGTTATTTGAAAAGGCCGAGTTTAACTCATTTCAAATAATCGATCGACGTTGAGAAGTCGAAGAGTCAAAGACGACTGAAGACCGACGATCTCCACGTTGGATGGATGGGCGCTACTGATACTCGTGATTGGAGTAGCTACCATGAAGGAATTGAAGTAGTAACCGTCCAAACATAGTGTTGATTGTACGGATATGCGAGGAATTGGTGCCTCCGGTTTCGTTCAGACCCAGAACGGACTTGTAAATGGACTGTGTGTCTGACATTGGATTTTGTTCTGTGTTGATTGATCTCTGTTAAATATATATCTGTTTGGCGGCGGAGAATTTATTCTCTTGCTTAACGCCCTTCTCTGAGACGTACGAGCTTAGAGGTTATGTATTGACAGAAATCAGTCGCATGGAGTGGATTGCCTGTGTGGCACGCCTAAGTGGCATGTGATCAAGGCTTCTGTTGCAAAGCAAAGTCTTGTGGTTGATGATCAAAGCATGGTCTGTGTGACGTAGCTTTGTGTATAACGTGAATTCGTGAGCCTCACACCTCGGTATGAGTCAAAAACGGGAGAGTGACTGCAGGGAGAGCACGACGTTTCTTTCTAGCTAGGGTGGTGTCAGTGACCTACCAGCCCTGACATTATATATATTTTTCACCTGTGTGGTTGTTGGAATGCGAGGCGCCTCGATTATAGGTCTGTAAGGACCGGGAAACGTGTGTTCAGGAATTGCCAATCCTCAAAAGTAAGAGAGGACCGGCCCTGAAGATCCAAGGATCATAGTAGGGTCCTGGGACATTTGCTAGAGTGTCTCGAATCGGAGAGGAGCTTGCCCCTTGCCTCGACTCATGAAGGAATCCAATTTCCAATACGATATGTGCGGATGTGATTGTATTACTAGTATGGCGACATGATATATGGTACCCATGCCGTCTAGGATTGATATTTATGATTGAATTTGCTTTTGAAACATATATGCACTAGTAATAATATCAAACACTTTGTTTTATTCGTATGAAGCATCTTTGGCCATTATAAGGGAAAACTCTATCCTCCGGCTTGCGTTGCATTGTGTGATGGGACCTGAGTCTTATAATGGCTTCATTTTAGAAAAAGCATTGCGTTGATTTAATCGTTTGTTTTATTTCATGCACTAGCACTCATTGGAGTAAACCCGTTCCGCGAAAGTGGCATGGTCCTTTGATTTGCCTTATTATTGTGGTTAATAAGTTGAATAGATTTCTCATACCAGTCCCATGACTGACTCGTAGTTTGTTTCACCTTGCAAACTCGGGTGCCCTTATTTTCACACGGGCAGCCTAGTTACAGGTTTCTGACGCACCTTTTGGCTCATGGCGAGGCTCGACTACACCGTACTGACTTGGATTTTCTCCACCATTATTGTATCTATATTATGATTCCGCCACAGGCGATGTAGACTGATATTCCTTTTGTGTACTCATTATGTATGATTCCGCCTCAGGCGATGGTGACTGATTATGTATCATTAAATACTAAGTTGTATCCTGTTCTGTGCTTCTCTGATGTGATGTTATCTATATGATTCCGCTGTCATATGTGTGTAAATTATTCTATTTCCTGTTTATGCTATTATCTGTGATCTGCTAATGGTGATTAATGTGTTATATTCCAATGATTATCCTTAACACCGTGTCACGGGGTTTTGGGATCGTCACAGATTCCATAATAAATGGAATGTGATTTGGGTTGTCGTGAATGGTATCTTTAATAATACTGTTCTTAGACCCAATGGAGTTAAGAAAATCAGAAACTAACTGGAGATTAGTTAAGTTAAATGGTTTCCTGGGTGTTGATCTGATGTTGGTTTCGGCCTTCGGGGTTAATACTTAGGGAATTGTTCACTTGCTGATTTACGGTTAAAGGCTGATGGAATGGAATGTGATTTTGGGTTTATCGCGAACCGTGTTTAAATGACATTGGTTCTTTAACCTAGTTAAAGACAAGATATGGTTTCACAAGTTAAACAATCGTTAATATTGATTTTTGGGAAGATTAAAACCAAGTGTAGTTTTAATGCATCTTTAATTAGATTGAAATGATATCCAAAGGAAGATTAAAGAATAAATTTAAAGAATTTATCTTTGATAAAATTAATGGGAACCTTTCCCAAAGTATATGAATATTTGAATAAAGGAATATTCTGGATTGGAATAAGGCATATGTTGTGTTTTTGTAGCACTTGTTTATTATATACGCGAGTTATTCGGAAAGACCGGGTTTATCCCATTCTGAATAACTGATTCGACAATATGTCGAGGACGAAGATGGTGGTCGAAGACCGGAGGTCTTCACATCGTTTGGATGATTATTGAGATCTTGATTGGGCTGTACACCCAAGACAAGGTAATAAATGGTGATCGTCCAGACGTACTTAGAGATAGACCGGATATGCGAGGACCTCTCCCCTGTATTGGACATATGGGGGAGGAATAAGGTGCCTCCGGTTTCGTTCAATCCCAGCACGAACTTGTAAATGGATGTGTGTCTGACATCGGATTTCATTCTGTGTGATTGATATACATCGGTTGCATAGCATGAATTGCCTGTGTGGCATGCTGAGATGCAAATGATCAAGGCTTCTGTTAAAAAGCTGATTCTTGTGGTTGATGATCAAAGCACGGCTTTTATATAGCGTAGTTTTGTGTAGCGTTAATTCGCGAGCCTCACACCCCGGTGTGAACCAGAAATGGGAGATTACATCAGGGAGGGCATGTGTTTCCTTTTATCTATGAGTGGTGTCAGCGTTTTGCACGCCCTGACATTTTACTTATGTGGATGATAGATAGGAGGCGCCTAAGTTATATCGGTCAATCCGGGACCGATGGAGTCATCTGGCTCATTTACGCCCCATAGGGCGGGGAAACGTAGTGCCCGAGCATTTTAATCCACATCAGGTGGACCGGCCCTGACGATCCAAGGCTTGTCTGCGCGCTTGCCTGAGACATGGTCTAGATTGTCTCGAAGTGGTAAGGACGATCCCTTTCCTTAGTTCACAAATGGAAATCCAACTTCCAATACGACATTTTGCATTTTTGATTGTAAACCTATATATGGCGACATAGTGGTATGGGGCACTTATGCCGTCTATGATTGATACTTATAATTGAAATTGTTTTGACACTATACACTTATAGTAATAGTAAAAGATGATATTTCACGTACCAAGCATTGTTAGCTACTATAAGGTAAAAACTCTATCCTTCGGCTTGCGTTGCATTGTGTGATGGGACCTGAGTCTTATAATAGCTTCATTGTTCTTTATTTAGCATTGCGCTGTTGTTTTTATGCACTGGTATTCTTGGGAGGAACCTCGTTCCGTGTTATATGGCGTGGTCCCTTGATTTACCTAACTTTAAAATAAAGATTAATAACTGTTTTTAGTTCTCACACCAGTCACATGGCTGACCTGGAGTTTATTGTTTTAACCTAAACTCTGGGTGCCCCTATTTTCCACATAGGCAGCTAGTATTTTTGGTTTTGCAGATTTATATTCACAGGATCCTAATTTACAGCTGGAACGATATCCGGAAAGCTCTGTATCCGTATATCTCCTTCAATTGTGTTTTGTATTATTTTTTCGCTGCTATGTAATGTAATTTAAAGCTCTGATATTTTTCTGATGTATAATATTTATTCATACTCTGTATATTCTTGTACTCTGATGTAAATTGTTGTAATAAGCAATGAAATGTTCTTCTGTTTGTGTTCTGATTTGTCGTGTTCTCAACTCAATCTGGTATTTCCTTCGCGGGGAAGTTCGGGTCGTGTCAGCCCCCATTTTCCTTTAACACTTTTCCCTATCGAGATAAAGTAGGCTACGTTACTAAGTTATTCCCGTTTAATTCCTTTATATAGAAATACTATATGTACATCATTTATTTGTATCATGGGTTTATATGGTTAATAATATCTTACATTATTAACCTACTATGTCCACCTATATTAAAATATAAGTTTTATTGACATAAATAAGGAAGGTTATATTCCCTTTTCTCTAGAATAATTATTTAATTTCTCCCTAATTTGGACTTAGTATTTAAATGACAATCAATATCCATTAATCCCCTTTTTGACACCCATTTATTTTTATTTCCTTTTTATTGCCCTTTATGACTCTAACGGTCATATTTTCCTAAGACAACTATTTATCAGTCCCATGTTTTCTATTTGTTGTACCCCAACAGGCAATTATTATTCTTATTCATTCATTTATTTATTGACTGTTGTATATATGTATATATATTTTGACATTCCAGGCCTCTCACATTAAGTTGACTACCTGTGGATGCTGGATATGCCGGTCGGTTCTGGGCAGACTTCTACCACAAGTGAACTTAACCTCGTGCCATAGTAAGGTTATATTTATGCATTAGACTCCTCACATTAAACTAACTACATGCGGTTGCTAGATTTGTCGGTCGGCTCCGGGCAAGCTTACCCCACAAGTTGAGTTTAACCTCGTGTCTAAATGCAGTTATAATTTAAATTTCCTAATTGGGGTCCACAACAATTATCCTAATTTATTTTAGGAATTGTAACCAGTTTCCTATTCACATTTATTTTCCCCAATCAATATTGGTTACAATTAATTTGTGGATCTTATTTATAGTAGTTAATTACATTGATTGCTACAAATGGTCACAACAAATATATTAATTCAGTATGGATTATATTTACATATAACCCCGCCATTAAACCTTATCCAAACATTCAACATTTGTCACAATTGTTAATTGTTTATTTTTATCCTCTTTTATAACAATCAATTACATTGATTACTACAACGGTTAGCATAAATATATTCATTAAGTATGGAATATAAATTTACATGTATGATCTCATAAATGAATACCATTCAACATTTAATACAATGCATATTTTTACTGTTTTACACTGATTTGGATGGATAATATGTATATATTCATTTTTATGTTTTCGTGCGGTCAACGTAGTTATTAATAATTATTTATTATTATTCTTATTTTTAAATTAAATGATTTGGTCTAATCAATTAACCAAGCATTCCCTTTTTATATTCAATCTTTCCAAAAAGGTTTCAAGTCTCACAAGGACCGATAGCTAAAATCATTGTAAATCATGCCTATTTTGTGGAATTGACATATTTCGAAATCACAAGAAATATATGTAATATATTTTTATTTTGGAACAGTCGATGCAAATTACATACAAAAACATATATTTATTTTTATATGTACCTTTGCACCACTTTTCCATTTTATTTCTTCTTGTCATACTCCTTGTGATTTTAAAATAATGCCTCTTTATTTAAAAATGAGGAAAATGGCATAAATTTACAATGCTTAAGCCAAAAACCTAACAATTTTGCATATAAAAAAGGAATATTTCTTTTATTCTTACAATCACATAATACACAAATCCATCTTTTCACCCAAATTTACATATTTCACAATTCAACACTAAACTAAAGATCTAGAACTACAACAAATTTATGTTTAATGGGGCTAATTCCCATATCCACAGTGCTATGAGGCATCTACAACATATTTCATAATTCGTTACATAACTTGTAGGAATATGTGAGAATTTATATAAAAATCCTATAATTCATGTTTATACATAATCACAACTTTATCATTTACCAATTTCAAACATATTCATAATCAGATCTAATGGTTATCACATTTTACAATTATTTAAATAACAGATTTGATAGGCATAAAATATAGATTGGATTCAAACGAAATAGATAATTCATTATATCTGTATTAGTAAATTTCCTGCACACCTTATAACTTCCAATTTCTAAATTTGAACCTTTTTAGGTTTACAATCCCCAAATTCCTATAAATCTATAGTTTATCTAGAAAGGGGAAATTTCTAGATCTGTAGAAATGTAAGAAAAGAGGAGAGAACGAAGAAATATGTGACGATCCCAAAACCCCGTGCTACGGTGTTAAGGATAATCATTGGAATATAACACATTAATCATCTTTAGCAGAGTACAGATAATAGCATAAGCAAGAAATAGAATAATTTACACAAATATGATAGCGGAATCATATACATATCACAACAGCAAAGAGCACAATGCAGGATACTACTTAGTGCATAAAGATACATGATCAGTCTACATCACCTGAGGCGGAATCATATACATATAATAACGATGGAGGAAAATCAATAATCAACACTGTGAAGTCAAGCCTCGCCATGAGCCAAGAGGTGCACCTCTACTGCGGTGCAAAGCCAAAATACGCCAGCTACCTGTTACTGGGCTGCCCGTGTGAAAATAAGGGGCACCCGAGTTTGCAAGGTGAAACAAACTACGAGTCAGTCATGGGAATGGTATGAGAAATCTACTTAACTAATTAAACAACAATAATAAGGCAAATCAAAGGACCATGCCACTTTCGCGGAATGGGTTTACTCCAAAGATTGCTAGTGCATGAAATAAAGCGAATTATTAAATCATCGCAATGCTTTTTATAAAAATGAAGCCATTATAAGACTCAGGTCCCATCACACAATGCAACGCAAGCCGGATGATAGAGTTTTTACCTTATAATGGCCAAGAGATGCTTCATACGTATAAACAAAAGTGTTTGATATTATTAGTAGTGCATATATGTTTCAAAAGAGAATTCAATCATAAATATCAATCATAGACGGCATAAATGACCCGTACCACTATGTCTCCATACTGGTAATACAATCAAATCCGCAATTTCGTATTGGAAATTGGATTCCATTATGAGTCGAGGCAAGGGGCAAGCTCCTCTCCGTTCGAGACACTCTAGCAAATGTCTCAGGATCGCACACAGCGGTCATTGGAATCGGCTGGGCAGTCCTCTCTTACTTTTGAGGATTGGCAATTCCTGAACACACGTTTCCCGGTCCTTACAGACTTATAATCGAGGCACCTCGCATTCCAACAACCACACAGGTGAAAAGTATATATAAATGTCAGTGCTGGTAAGTCACTGACACCACCATAGCTAGAAAGAAACGTCGTGTTCTCCCAGCGGTCACTATCCCTTTTTTGACTCATACCGAGGTGTGAGGCTCGCGAATCAACGCTATACACAAATCTACGCCACACAGACCATGCTTTGATCATCAACCATAAGACTTTGCTTTTCAACAGAAGCCTTGATCATATGCCACTTAGGCGTGCCACACAGGCAATTCACTCCATGCGACTGATTTCTATCGATATATAACCTCTGAGCTCGTACGTCTCAGAGAAGGGCGTTAAGAAAGAGAATAAATTCTCCGCCGCCAAACAGATATATATTTAATAGAGATCAATCAGCATATAACAAAATCCAATGTCTGACACACAGTCCATTTACAAGTTCGTTCTGGGTTTGAACGAAGCCGGAGGCACTAAATTCCTCGCATATCCGTGCAATCAACATTACGTCCGGACGGCTACCAATTCAGCTCCTTTAAGGTAGCTACTCCAATCATGAGCATCAGTAGCGCCCATCCATCCAATGTGAAGATCGTCGGTCTTGAACCGTCTTCAACTCTTCGACCTCTAACCGTCGATCGATTATTTGAAATGAGAATTAACTCAGCCTTTTCAAATAATCCACGTATATTTAGATTTTCAAATCAATTATTCACATGGTTAAATCATTCGACATTCACATTTCAATTCTTTAGTATAATTTTTCATGTCAAACACATTCAACCACCAAATATCCAACAAACCAAGCAAAGTCGGTTTATTTCCATTCTATATCGTCTATAATATTTTATAACGATATATCGCCATTTTTATTTATTTAAAAACAGCCTTATTTAATTAAACGACGTTTCAGGTCGTGCCGAGGCACTGGCGCTGTTTTTCCCAAGATTTGTTTTACACATATCTGAAAAATCTAACCGTTGGATTTCAACAAAGTTTATATCATTGGGAAGATATTCCCAAAGTGAACCCAACGGTTCCAGTTTCATGAAAATCTGATGGTCGGATCTTTCGGTATAATCGTTTGAAGTTACGATTTCAAAACGCGAACTGCACGGCCTCGATTCGTTTTAATTTATATATATATATATAATTCATTCGGAGATTTCTATATTGTTTTCACTTCAAATATTTCACTAACACCTTTATATTTCGAAAAATTTCGCCATAACCTCCTTTGTACGGGAAGGGGTTTGAAAATTTATTGGGCCGTATTAGGTACCCAATAAATCCTAATAAGCATGCACATATTTATAGTGATATATTCCGGTGTCCACAGAGGAGTGTGTATAGATCATAACTCCAGAGAATAAATTCTCATCACCCTATAAATGGTTTATGTGCCTTAATAACCAAAGAGACGTGTTTATTGTCATCTCCAGATCCGTGTGGGGTTTTTATTAATCTTGCAATTTACCGTTACAATTTATATATTCCAGATTAGTCATCAGTTCAACCCGTAATATATAGTCATCGCCATACAAGCCTCTCGCCTGTATGGTAAATCTTCAATCTCGTCACACAAGCTCCAAATGCTTATGTGGTATATGATGAAGTATGTCTATCGTCAAGAAGTACCATATAGTGTAGTTCGAAATTAATTGTTACTATCCTATGGCGATGTTTATTATAACACACAGAACAATCAGCACTCCGCATCCAATGGCATTCACAGGAGTTGATGTAACAACCCGCATTCTACGCATCGGATGATCGTAGAATATTTCTTTCTTTCTTATATGAAGTTGTATGGTCATGTGGCTTTGGTAAACGACCATTGGGGTCATTTCCCATGTTCATGATTTTTGCCAATTTTTAAATGACCGTTTTGCCCCTAGTTGATCTTGTTTCGGTCATAACTTTTGATTGGAAAGGAGTTTTGACCTGAAACCACTTCCATTGGCTTCGGATGATGGTTTACCTTTCCGTAGAGTGGTCACATGTGGAAAACGGACTTACCGTTTGGGAGAAATGGCTGAAATAAAGTTTGGAAGGTGAAAAACTACTTAACCGGGCCAAATAGGGTGATTAGTGAATGGGCCCATAACCCATTTCGGGATTAGGGTTATGAGAGGCTGAAAAGAGTTAGGGTTTCATTCCATTTCAATTTTCTAGCCTCCACTTACCTCTTAGAAACCCTAAAAATGGCCTCCAACCTCTAAATCACCTCCAAATCACTTTCTAATCAAGGATTAAGCTTAGCAACATCAAATCAAGGGAGATCTTCACCAAATCAAGATTAGAGCTGCTGTTTAGCATTGGTATTCGCGCCATATCAGAGATTTATTTTAGATCTAAGGTTTATTTGTGGCTAAGGTGAGTGATTCACATAGTTCCTCACTAATTATGGTCAATTAAGGGTAATTAGTGAAGATTAGTGAATTTATGCATTAAAAAATTCTGGAAAAATATTTATAAATTCTTAAATGATGTTTTAGACCTCTGTTACAAACTTGGATTAATTTGGTTAAGTTTTGCTAATCCTATCATTAATTATGCTTGAACATGCTTAAGGGAAAATATGAGGTTTTGGCTATGTTTGATCCATTTTAACCTATCATATTGATGTTTTGGTGTTCGAGGTCACTTCTATTTGTTGCTATGACTTTGTGGTTTGCTTTGTGATTGATTAGAATAGTTAGAGTGGTCGAAAACGCCGTCGAATGGCGTAAACAACTCGCTGGACAAAATGCAGGAAATGGACAGGGACCGTACCGGATCGGATCGGATCGGATGGGGAGGTCCGAACCGAACCATTCGTATGGCCCATCCACGATCTGCCCCCTTGCACTCGAACCGAGCCTGTATGCTACGAGTTGACTTGAAACCTGAAGGAGATCACGACCGACCCGATCCACTAGAAGTACTCCGACCCGATCCGCCATAGTACCCCGACCCGAACCGATGTACTACGATTGGACTTGGAGACTGCGACCCGACCTGGGGTGCTTTAGAAGAGGCTGATCCGAACCGCCACCAGATGAAGACTACGATCCGATCCGAAGTAGCTTGGCACGAATCGATCCAGTGGGGGATACTAAAGGCCGAACCGAACCAATGGCTGTGAGGAGATCCGAACCGATCTGGTGATGACCAATAACCCGAGATGCAAAGGTAGTCCAAATGGAAGTTAGAGCTCAGGATCCAGTTGGGAACCAACGAGTTCAATTCATGATTGGGCTTTGCTGCGAGACGTGTGCTAAAGAGTTGTCGACGTTCATACCTTCGATTCACTACTGAAAAGGAATGATGGGCTACGTATCGGTGCAGTAGAGTCATCATGACTCGAGGGCCAAAGTGATCGTAGCAGGACTACGTATCAGTGCAGTAGAGTCATCATGACTCGAGGGGCAAAGTGATCGTAGTAATACTATGAGCCAGTGCAGTGGAGCCATTGTGACTCCATGGGGCAGAGTGGACATAGTAAAGGATTAGTAAGGCTATGAGCCAGTGCAGTGGGGTGTGTACGACTCCATGGGGAAAAGTGGACATAGCAAAGGATTAGTGGCTATGGATCAGTGCAATGAAGCCGTTGTGACTTCATGGGGGTAGAGTGATCATAGCAAAGTATGGGGTGATCGAAGTGGTGGATATCGTATGCTTTACGCGCTGAGTGAGAGATTTGAGGATGGTTGCTATGCTTGATTGTTTGCCATCACTATGACATGCACACCCCCCACCCCCGTATGCTTGTACACCATATGTTAATGGCACCTTAGAGTATTGTACAGTATGTAGTGCTAACTCTTTGGTTGCAGGTCCAGGTTCAGGTATGGTTTAGTATACCTGTTATTATTCTGTTAAGCTGCTTATCGCTCATACCAAACTTTTACCTGATCCAGAGTTTTATGTCTCTTCTTATTACTCTGGGTGCTCCTAACGAGCAGACTAGAGACGGGTTAGCTGGTGATGCACGAGCAGCTGATCCGGAGGCGAGCAGGAGGCTTCCACGTATGATATATATATAGATATTCTCCCTGTGTCGTTGGTGATCACGACTTGGGCATTAGTAGTGTACCTTCCTTATCTTGCTTTTAGAGATAGTTTTAAAAAGTTGTAATAATGATGTTGTGGAACATAAGCTGTATTTGGATTTTCCGCTGCTATGATAGTTTGTTTTCAGCTTATACACTGTCTCACCTGTTTTATGTCAAGTATGTTGTTATTATATTTTGCTCCATACGCTGTGAGACATTCTACAGGTTCTTTGTTGATTCTTCGTCTTCTTTCTTTTCTTCTGACGACCGTTCCGTGCTAACTGGACATGTGTACAACGCACTTTTAGAGTAAATGTCGGTTGGTGCGGGGCAGGCCGTCACATTTGGTATCGGAGCTCTAGGTTGCGTAGTTAACCTAGGAAAAGACACTAGGGAGAGATAGTACGTATATGAGAGTGCGTATTTGTGATTACTTTGGTTTTCAAAAGCTATATATATATATATATATATATACTATTAGTAGTATAAGGATTAAGTCGTGCTGCACTAGCACCACTATGGAGATAGTTAATTGTTTTCTCTTTACAGATTGAACGATGAGTCGAGACACGAGGGGTGCTGGTAGAGGGGCCAATAATGGGAATGCTCCTGACATGAGGGCGATGTTCACTGACTTTATGAGAGAGATGCTTAGGGATGTTCAGGGAGTAGTTCCCAATGCCGGTAATGGTGGTGGTCCAGTAGTGCAGGCGCCTAGGGCCGATTTCGCCAAGCTGTGCAAGGATTACACTAACCTTGGTGGGAAGCCGTTCCACGGAACGGAGTCGGCCACAGATGTTCAGGATTGGTTGGATAGCTGTGATCGTATCTTCGACGACTTGGGTATCGAGGATGCGTTGAAGAGAAGGCTAGCGTCTCGTCAGCTGCAAGGGCGAGCGATGAATTGGTGGAATGTTATTAAGACAGCCACTCCAGAGGATCAAGTTACTTGGGATCAGTTTAAGGCTCGCTTTAGCGATAAGTTTATCCCAACTGCTCAGAAGTCAGAATTGTTTAGGAAGTTCTTGGAACTTAAGCAGAATGGTAGGGCAGTCTCGAACTATATTGCTGAGTTCGACACTTTGTCGAAGTATGGATTATCCCTTATCGATACTCCTGAGAAGAAGAATGAGAAGTTCATTACTGGTTTGGATGGATACTTGGGGGAAAGGCTTATCAACCACATCGATGAGACTTTTGAATCGATTGTAGGGAAAGCTTTGAGATCAGAGAGTATTTACCCTATGTCAAAGACTAAGGTTGCATCTGTAGAAGGGCTGAAGCCGCAAGCAGGCGGTGGAGGCAAGAATAACTCTCAGAATAAGAGGAAGCAGAACCAAACTAAGTATGGCCAGAAAAAGAGCAAGAAAGATGTTGAGTGTTTCAGCTGTGGTAAGAAGGGCCATTATGCCAAATAATGTCAGGCCAAGCCAGCGGATAGGAAATGCTACAACTGTGGCCAAGTGGGACATCATAAGGATAAATGTCCACAACCTCTTAAGGAGAAGCAGATTGTGAAAGCATATGCTATCAGTGCTATTCCTTCTTCGTCGAATGCCTCAACTGCGGCGGAGAAAGGAAAGAATGTCGTCATTCAAGGTATGCTTTCTATTCTTGATGTACCTGTTCGAGTTTTGTTTGATACTGGGGCTTCCCGTTCCTTCATATCTAGTGACCTGGTAGATAGGTTGGGACTGGAACCCGAGATAGTCGATAGACCGTTGGTTGTGACGAACCCGATTGGTGGTTCGACTAACCTTAGTATGATTTGCCGAAATTTGGTCTTATCGAGTCATGGATGTATGTTTGTTTGTGATTGCTTTGTTTTGGGCTTTACTGGGTATAGCATTATATTAGGGGTCGATTGGCTCCAAAGATACGGGGTGGTGGTAGACTGTGAGGGCTTTTTGGTGACAGTTAGGGCGGATGATGGGCGGAGGGTAGTGTTTGGTAGTCTACCTAGTGATGGGGTAATGGCTAGTTTTATAAATTCCCTCGACATCCTGCATGATGAGTTGTCAGATGTGCCCGGGGTTGGCCAGTATCCGGACGTCTTCGAGGAAGTGACCGGACTTCCACCACACTGAGAGATTGAGTTCCGTATTGATTTAGTGAAAGATGCCAGACCTATAGTGATGCCACTTCGTCGTATGGCACCAAGGGAGCAGCGAGAGCTCAGGGTGCAAGTAAGCGATCTTTTGAAGAAGGGGTTTATTAGAAGAAGTGTCTCCGAGTGGGGAGCACCAGTTGTGTTTGCCACTAAGG
Source organism: Allium sativum (assembly GCA_030737875.1). Taxonomy (NCBI): domain Eukaryota; kingdom Viridiplantae; phylum Streptophyta; class Magnoliopsida; order Asparagales; family Amaryllidaceae; genus Allium; species Allium sativum. Next base: position 556,433,010 of record CM060919.1, on the reverse strand, counting down.
AAGATGGTTCCCTTCGTTTGTGTGTGGACTATCTCGAGTTGAATAAGGTGACGAGGAAGAATAAGTATCCTCTAACACGGATAGATGATTTGTTTGATCAACTAGAAGGAGCAAGAGTGTTCTCCCAGTTGGACCTCGCGACAGGATTTCATCAGCTCCGAGTAGCAGCTGAGAGTGTTCTGAAAACGACATTTAGGACGCCGTCTGGATTTTATGAGTGGTTGGTCATGCCATTTGGGTTGACCAACGCACCAGCATACTTCGTGGATCTTATGAATAGAGTATTCAGAGATCAATTGAATAAGTTTGTTCTTGTGTTCGTAGACGACATCCTTGTTTACTCGAGGACAGAGGAAGAACACAAGGGAAATTTGAGGATAGTGATGGAGGTGTTGAGAAAACACCAATTGAAAGTAAAATTTTCTAAGAGTCACTTCTGGAGGAGGGAAGTGAGATTCTTGGGCCATGTTGTTTCAGAGAATGGTATTGCCATGGACCCTACGAAGGTGGCTACGGTACAGGATTGGTCTATGCCCAAGAATGCAACAGACGTAAGAAGCTTCTTGGGGTTAGCTGGATATTATCGTAAGTTTATCCAGGACTTCTCCAAGATAGCAGCACCGTTGACTCGGTTGACTAAGAAGAATCAAGCCTTCGTCTGGGACGGAGTGTGTGAGAATGCATTCAAGAGTCTAAAAGAAAAGTTGACGCGCGCGCCAGTGTTAGTCATTCCTAAAGGGAATGAAGAGATGACGGTATACACGGATGCTTGTGGTACCGGACTAGGTGCTGTATTGATGCAAGGAGGTAGGGTTGTAGCTTATGCTAGTCGGCAACTAAAGCCGCATGAGAAAATGTATCCTACCCATGATTTGGAACTGGCAGCGATCGTGTTCGCGTTGAAGATGTGGAGACATTATCTCTTGGGTGAGAGATTTCACTACAAGAAAAACCGAGATTAGCAGTGGTAGAATCCGCTGCAAATCCGTCGCTAAACAGGTATTAGCGACGGATTTCCTACATAACGCGTCTGTCGGCAAAACCCTTGACGGTATTTGTGTCAGATTTTGCTACGGAATTTAGCATGAATGTTCCGACAATTTACTGTCATTTTACTAATTTTATAACAAAAATAAATATTATTTATTAATTTACTTTTATTTTAATTTTTATTTATATACCGATAATTTACTGACGGATTATTGATTTAGTATAAAATATTATTTATAAAATCTGTCGGTAAACCCTTACTAATTACCAAGGGATCCGCGACAAAAAGTTTTGATAAAAAATCTTGCTCTTTTTTTTGTCGGTAAGCCCTTACTATTCAGCAAAGGTTTAGTTATGGAAATAAATTGGTGTAAGTTTCCTTTTATTATTTTTTGTTGGTAATTTGACGGTAAAATCTTTCAAATCAGTGTCGAATTTACGACGGAACGTCTGGAACGCATTTTTTTAGATTTTCTGCTTTTATACTAGTACGCCGGTATTCCCTTTCTGATATGGCATTAACTCTTTTTACCGTCCTGCTGTACCAGCTTTCCAAATTAATTTTATACTGCTTATATAGTTACAAATACTGATATTAAAAGCGAGCGCAAAACAGTATAAAATTGCCATCCACGTACAAATAATACTCTTAAGCAACAACACAACGTAGATAATATTAGCATATCACATAAAAAACATCCACAATCCTTCATTTCGTGCACCAAGCTGAATTATGAACAACAAAATTATTCAGCTGGTGTGAACGTTAAACCGCATACAACCCATGACCATCACAACAGTACTAAAACCCATAACTACCAAAATAACAAACATATCCATAGTTGTGCTACAACCACATCCCTACAAAACAAGTCATAGCATACCAATCAAGCTACATAGATGACTCTGGTGAAGGAGCCAATGAACGAGACACAGATCGCGAAGGAGAACGTGAAACTCTTTCTTGGCCCTTGAGTATTGCCATCACCTTTGCCAGTTGTGCTTCAAAGGCCTCCTTATCTGCCTTCTGTTGTTCTGAGAGTCTTGCTCGTTCTGCTCTCTCACTCTCAAGTTCGATGCGCATCTCCTCGACAGTTTTTTGTAGCTTGTGGACGTCATCTTCATTGTTAACAAGCTGACGTTTTGATTACTGAGAAGACGATGGAAGCTGCATTGTAAAAATGACATTAAGGCATTAATACTTTTAGTTTGACGAGGTTGCAAAACTGCAGGGTAATAATGTTTTAATACTTTTAGTCCACACCCACTATTTTATGCAAAAGATGCAATCCACCAGCAAAATTTTCGTAAAGCATACAGTGACTGTTTAACGGTATAAGTATACACATTTCCTAACAAGCATTAGACAGTTCTCTGCATATTAATTCTTTGCTTGACTGATAATACCTAAAGTATAAAGTCCGTTCATTATCTTCAACAGGTGCATTCTATGATTGAAACCCTTAATTACCCAACTACAATTATGTTACCTTCCTACTTAGTTAACTAGATTACACAACACAAGTCAGCAAATTTACATGCAACAGTTATACATGGTAACTTACCCTGATATGTACGCCAAACTGGAAAAAAGTAATAGTTAAAGCACAACAATATTGAACTAAAACATGCATAACCTGAGTACAACAGGCTTTGAACTCTGATTGCAGACCAAACAGTTTGACAGTGAAGCTAGGGTGGTGTGATCCTCGTTTTTTTAATCAAGCTGGTTAAAATTTTAAATATAATGGGTTTTATATGCGCTTGCGTTGCGCACACCAGAAAATATCCTTATAAATAATACTTATTATGATTGATCAACGCAACCTTTCAGGGTCCACAAAATGACGCTAGCAAAATTTGTACAAAGGGAACAGAAGTCGACTGCATGCTGAGTTATGTAATTCATATTGAATTTAATTTTTTTGGAGCCACAGCTTCGTTGTTGATACATCAATGCAGGTATCCGTAAATACTGAGTTATGCTAAGTTAAGATAATGATATTCAGTTTCAAACATAACATTGCAACAAATGCTCGGTCAGGAGCAACTCCATTTTCACAGACCCAGGGACGGGTCGTGCAATGACAAGAAACATTGTAACATTGTAATTTTTCAGTAGTGAAACCAGTTTAGAAGAGATTTAATTACTGGCCAAAGCTCTTGCATAGGTACATTATAAAGCATTCGTGATTATTTCAAAAGATCTGCTGTTCTCATACTCAAAATACCACAACACCTTTTCCATTAAGTTTTCATCTTTGTTTCTTTTTCCCCATTGAAAACAAAATAAAAACTGTCAAATGCACACTTGCTTGAAAATATATATTATGATTTATTTTGTAAATGATTGTTGTACGTAAATGAACCGTATTTGAACTCGATAAGAAAAGCTAATTCTGGTCGTTCTACCTTAGTTTTCAATCCATGAAATATATAGCCCAGTATTTTCGCATGTTTTCCTTAGATGTATATTAATAAAGGAGATGACGCTCAAAAGGGTGTAATTCGGTATATGTTAATAACAAAGGTCAATGTGCCCAACAAACAAGGCAGCAAGATTTCTACCGTAAGGACCGGGTCTGGTGACATCACGGGTTACGCAACCAACATATAGACAGTATACAAGTGAGCTTTTCTTCTATGTATATAGTTTCTAGCATTCCAACATCTTCTTTGTCAAATAAACATGGGGAAATATATGTATGGATAGTTCATAAGGTAGTTCAATGTATTAAAATGAATGACAGTTCATTTGCAATTTATCTCCATATTCAGGGTGGAGCTTTTCACACAGTGGCAAGGCACAATGATAATAAGCAGCATGCATGAAGTAATTTCAGCAAGGAAATCATGCATGTACAATGTATATTTAGAGGTAGGATGGACATCTAAAATCTACAGGTAAAAGACATCCGATCCATACATGTAAATAGTCACCATGACAAATTTCCTAAGTCAGTTCAGGTGTTCTTTTCCTAAATGACAAACTGAAATATGCAGACCAGTATCAAAATGGGGATGCATGCAAGCAACATAGTAACACCAACATACAACAGGTCTTCGGAACAAGGCGAAGCGATAGTCGTATAGGTATAAATTTTAACATGGATGCCGTAAATAGCAGCATGATGTAGGCAATGAATAGAAAGACGTGAAAATAGGATGCGGTTGTTTCTATAATGGAAATGTGAACATGACACATGTAGACAATGGAAATACACAGCAGTGAAGACATGGACAAAAATTGCAATGACCAATGAGCAAATGTAAACAGCACGCGTTCATGGTGCAGACAACAATGAGCACATGCAAAAGGATAGACTCGAGTAATAAAATTACTCTGGAATATTTGGTATGGGATGAAATCACCTAGAACTAAAGCATCATGGTCCTTTGGAGACCCAACCAATCAAGAGGTCTTGACTTTCTTTATTTTGCAATTAAATTCTTGAAAGAATGTGATTTTAATTACAAAATGGAAGAATCATTTGGGTCCAGTGATCAGTGCTTACACTTAAAACATAATTACTCAAATCCAGTTATCAATAGTTACCTTCTATGCCCATTTTTTCTGTAGGCCGCCAGTTTAATTAAAAAATCGAACCTGGTGCAATAATAATTGATGCTACAGCTAACACACAACAGTTTGACACAGCAATGTACTTAGTAGAACCCACTATAACAGTATACAGCCATACATAAATGACACCAAGATAGTAAGAAAAAAGACACCAATTAGACAGTAAGAAAAAGCGACAGTAAGGAAAAAAACAGCAATTAAGTACCTCCAAATTCCCAATGGGATAAGTACGTTTTTTTGCATTTGGCACTACAAGCGATTCAAATAAGCTATCCACTGTCTCCGGGGGCAATTCTCCGACGTCTTCACCGGCTGTCTCTCAAGTTCGTTTAGATGCTCCGCGCAAGCTTTCATCAAATTGTCCTGTTAAGAAATAATTTTTTAAAAGATTTTTAAAATATATCCTCAACAATTTTTACTCAAAAAAATAGTTACATACATAAAAATTAGCTGCTTTAGGATCTATCCAAGAATGTGAAGAGGAGTCGGTGCTATTACGCGCTGCCGCCTTGACATGAGTACGTTCAAATACTTCAAGCATACGAGGAGGCCTACTATAATCTTTGGTCTATATAATTTATTTTGTATGTTAATAGTGGCAGTTTTATTTGTCATAATGCTAAAATAAATAGAGTTACATGACACAAAAATTTTACCAATTTTACAGCATGCTCCTGGATAGAAATAGATCTGCAACTATGCAAAGTAGGATTAGAGTTTCTATTTGTTGAAGCTTTCTTTAATCTATCCTTAACTTCTGGACGATTCCAGTGCTGAAGCCACTGCTCCCAAATTGCTTGACTCATAAAGATTGGTTTAGCATTCTTTTCTTTCATATCGCTAACTATATCGGAATATCATTTGCTAGCCTTCGTCTTCCAGAGCTTTCGTATGGTCTCTATTGGATAAGGTTCGTAACCATACACCTGACCCTGTAATATGTATATGATATGTTTAATTTTAGCCCAATATTTAGAAAGAATGTAAGCGAAAATTAGCATATGATGAAGCCAAAACTAGCCATTTAAGTACACAGCAAAACTACTATTTTTTCAACCCGAGACTCTAACATGAAACCAAAATCTACTGGAATCAAGACTAAAACTTAGAACTAAATGTAAATCTAAAACTGGATGTTAATTTAGACAATTATATGCGTTGGTTTTTTAGGGTTGAAGTTCTTGATTCATCACAAAACAGGTTCACGTTATACTGTGTTCGCCCATAAAATTTTTAGTATTTTATATATTATTCAATATGTTACAGATAAACCAGACATAAATCTGCACTGCATTGCCTAAGAACATGATGTTGTTATGGCCTCGAAACTAGCTAAAAGAAAAATACTATATGCCTATAACTACATACTATTTTGTCAAAACTAAACGACCTTAATAAATTTAGTTAACTAATATTTATCAGTATGCCTTAATGCAGAAGTAGACTTGGACCCTAATTAAAAAAATGTAGGATGCTTATCTTTGAATTAGAAATTGTGATAATTCATACTAGCAAGTGAAGACGTGCAGTATTCATTGAATGAAAATTATAGAAATGATGAATTGAATTTATGACATATGAATGATGCCCAACGAACTAAAGTTTACACTTTCCCAAAATACTAAAATTAAATTCTATCAGTATGACTAAAGTTTATATTTATATTACTATTCCACTATCATTAACGTTATATGAAGCTGACCAATAATATTTATAACACAATGAAAGTGAAACACCATTTTAAAGTTAAAAGATATCAACTTTCGCAACCACTAACAATATAAACCATTTTTATAGTTTATCGACTAACTCAATACTTAGATAAATATTATTCGACATATGAAATTGTTGGACCGAATCAACACATATTTTTCTCTGGACTGAACTTTAACAATTTTACTACTGCAGACTAAACATATAACTGGGCAAACAAGAAATTAACTATGTATCTCCTATTATGCACATTAATCTCTAAGCCATTAGCATTGTTTTCACTACTGGTCCTTTAACTAGCTATTAACATTAAACCAACTCTAAATTTTAACACTCCTCAAATGCGCACTCATTACCAGTGATTGATATAAAAAGACATAAATTCAACAGTTATAAATTCATCTTATTTTGAGTTGACATTTTAACAAATCAAGCTAATTAAGTAGCATATATTTTCTAAACAAATATTTTATTAAAAAATATTTTCTAAATAAATAATCATTTTTTATAGGGACCATACACAAGCATAAAATCATTTAGAGACCATTTCCTTGCATGTGTAAAAGAATATGCTAGAAGAATATGCAAGCATATCACGTCAGATGTTATACAAGGGATAGACAGCGTCAAATTATTTATCAAACCTTCCATTTATAGTATTGATGCTAAATTCATTAATGTTTAGTAGTTTATTGTTGGTTAGAAAAAACAAAAAATAAATTATGTATTCATATGACCCTATGAGCAAATTTAAAATACACTTTAAACATGGCTACAACATCCGTCAATGACACTAAAGGCACATTACAGTAAGCTACAATTTCATGAATACTAGAAAAAAAAGAAAGAACTGCCAATACCGGAAACTACCAATACCAGAAACTATTAGTACTCATAATAGATGTCAAAACTTACCCAAAAATCATCAAAAAGAAGATCCTTGTAGTTTGACGGTATCTTTCCAAAAGTGGGCCAAAAATCAGCCAAACGCTGATGAAAAGACGCAGTCATCCTCCTCGATAGTTCACTGGAAGGATGCATTGAAAGAGTGCTGTATAGAATATATTCCATGTTATCATAATGCAAGTCAAATAAAAGTAAAATACAAATCACTGCAAAGCGCTTACTTATATTTTGCTTCTATAAGTCGAAGTTCGATACGACCAACTGTATTAATCGACTTTGCTGTGGGGATTGTTGCACCATCATGTGTTGCCAGCGAACATGCACGGCTATGCTCATTCATAATGTTTTGTGGACTGGGTTGAGAGTTATGCTGAGCATCAAAGTTAGCATGCTGCGGAGAAGCACCAGTTTGCGTTATTGGTAGAGGACTGGGTTGCGGAGAAGCACCGTGTTGCGGAGACGGTTGCGAAGAAGTAGATTGCCGATTAAGCTGCGGAGACGGCTGCGAAGAAGTAGATTGCCGATTAAGGTGCGGAGAAGGCTGTGAAGAAGTAGATTGCCGATTAAGGTGCGGAGAATGCTGTGATGAAGACTGCAGATTGGTAGACTGCCGGTTAAGCTGTGAAGCACCATGCAGAGGATCATGCTGCGAAGAAGGATGTGATGAAGACTGCGGAGTAGTAGATTGCCGATTAAGCTGTGGAGAAGCACCATGCAATGGATTAGGCTGCGGAGAAGGATTTGGAGAAGTAGATTGTCGATCCGTTTGTGGAGGAGCAACATGCAAAGGAATAGGCTGCAGAGACTGCGAAGTAGATAGTTGACTTTGCAGCGGGGAGACAGGTTGGGAAGAAGTATGCTGTGATGAAAGCCGTGTAGGGCAGCGAGGACGCAGTGATGCCGACTGATCATTTTTTATTTTACTTTGTGGATATGGTTTAATGGTATGACTAGGTGGTAGAGTTGACTGAATAAGTGGAGGATTTCCCCGTCCTCGTCCTCTCACTTTTCCTTGCTCGTGTTCCTGGGAAACATACGAATGTCCACGTGTAGTGCCAACCATATCTATCAATCATGCATGAAATATTTAAAAATAGGCATTATATTTAGAAACAGTCATATTATAAAACCAGAAAAAACAGTCATAATATAAACATGAATTATCTTATAAAAACAGAAATAGAAAAACTTTCATAATATACTACACATACACAGTGATTATATTCCACACATAAACAGTCTTTATAAATATCATAAATTTACTTAACATTACAATTATATTCATTGTCGATACCTACAAAAAAAAATTTTAACTCATAATTTTGTACATCATTGCATTACTTTTAACTGAGCGTTTCAACAAAATCATTTACACTAATTGTGTTAAGAGCATAGCAAATGAAAGAAACAGTGATACTTTGAATTATGAATAGAAAATTAAGTTATATGCTATATTCAAAACTAGCTAGCTACAGAGTGAAAGAGAAAGTAAACTTGCACTTATATGTATATATGCTATATACAAAGCTAGCTACAAAGTGAAATACATATATAATGTAAGCTAGCTACAAAGTGAAATACATATATAATGTGAAACGCATGCATACATGTTAATGTGAAGCTACAAAAATGTATATTATAGTTACTGTATATAGAAAAATGTCAGGTAATACTCTAAAAGCATACATATAAGACGAAACCTACTGTACATGAATTTGTTGAAGTTATTAAAACACATGAATTTGTTTAAGTTTGAAAAAATAAAATAAGCATATTGTGCAGTTCATGAAATCAAAGACAGCATGAGGCTATTTTCCAACGCAAAGCATTAGCATGGGTTAAGGCGCAGGTGCACACAAATATTCATATACAAAAATAAAGTGTTGTCAACTTTCTTTCAAGGCAAAAGGAATAGGCACTTGCTTAATTATTTTTCAGAGCAAGGACATGTCCTACTTCTTGTAACAGACGAAAGTGCAAGCTAATTCAAACAAGGAGTTTCTATACAATGTATATATGTGTGTATTTGTGCCCAGCCATATCGGCAACACACGGTTTCTAGAATTGAAATTATAAACTAATTTATTCTTTACCTATCAAACTTATTATTTAGCAATTCAATTCAAATCAGTACATGGCCTCAGTGCATGTTGGGATAGTCATGTGAGGTAAAATCTCACCTTGGATATAAAAAGAAAAGAGATGAACTAAAATTGATTAAGCTAAATTCATTATAGAAATGAACAACCTATGTACACAAACCTGTCAATAAGCATGTAACATAATAGCAAAATGTCATTGCAAGTAGACATTTGATTATGTATTAACCTGATAGGATAAAAGAAACAAACCACTACCTCGGTATCTTGGTAAAATCTACATGAGACCATATAACAGGTAATCGCAAATAATAGATATATGGATAAGCATCATATTTAAGATCATGCACTCAATAATCCATACAATTGTGACAACAAACTTGATATTGGAGACAAAGCAATGAGTGCCCAATTGTTCTTAGGATGATATCAAAGTGAATAGCTGCAACTAAAAAAAATTCATACTATGAACTCCTCAACATCTACAATGGCAGCAACTGTTCAAATTTGAATTTATCGGTTAAACTAAGAGAAAAAGGTAGCAACTGCCATACGAATGGACTAATTGGCATTGACATTTACCACAAAATTACTAGCAGATGATCGAGGAAACAATTTTACAATGAATAATTTTTATCGGTGAGGCATAAATAAAAATTACTAGCAGTTTTGTAAGCCCCAATTTTTGCAGATGTTCGAGATTAAAATTTGGCACATTGCCGTAATTCATAAATATCGTGTCATGCAGATGTTCAAGATCATAGAAATAGAAAAACAGAAAAATGACAACAATGGTTTACTAAAAATGATAATAATGGTTTACTGAATAAGTAGAGAAATGAAAACAATCAAAACATCAAATTTCTCAGTCACAAATGTTAATAGACTTATCAACTATCATTCTCCATCAACATCTAATTCATCATCTTCTGAGCTTTCATTTTCACTCTCAAGGTCTACAATTATATTATCATCTTCTACATCCGTATCAAAAACTTCCGTGACCTGAACGCCGTCATTAAGAGGTCCAATGTCACCTTCTCTGTCCATGGTGAATTCAACGATATGATCGATGTCTTCTTGATAAGCTTGATCATTCAAGATGTTTTCATCAAACGTATACCTATCTTTCATTTTAAGCACAACCCACCAATCATTTTTGTTTCTCCTTTCAGATGGATATGCTACATAATAGACTTGAATTGCTTGTGTTGCTAGAATAAACGGATCATAGGTCTTATACTTGGACTTATGATTTATTTCAATGAGATTGTACAAAGGATGCACATTAATTCCAATTTTAGGTGTATTGTCAAACCAATGACATTTGAATAAGAAAGTTTTTTGCTCCGGATCGATAGAGTAAGTCAGCTCATAAATTTCCTTCAAAATACCATAATAGTCTTGCATATGCATTTCTGGGTCATTGCAGCCTTTAACACATACACCACAATTATAAGTTGATTTCCCATATCCGTACTCCTCTATTTGAAATTTATACCCGTTCACGAATAATACTTTGCATTTCCTCACTTTGTTTTGAGGTCCAAATGCAATAAACTTTAATCGTTTATCCGTGACTTTATTAACAGGATCACATACCTTTATAATAAACATAAATTAATATATACATAAGTATATTTGATACGTTTTCAAATAAAAAGTAGCTGAATTTTGTTATATTAGTCTTACATAATTGAGAAACCATTCACTAAAATTTGATGCTCGTGGAATAGCATGATTCATCTCCTCAAACATTCTGCAAGAGCACTAAAGTGAGTAAGATACTTAAATTTTGAAATTAAAATCATTGAATGCTACCAAAATTCACCTTATATAAGGTTCTACTTCTTTGCAGTTAAGAAGAACGTAATTTCGAGCAACGTTGTATTCTTCATCAGTCAACCAATGTTTTTTCCAACCACCATAGGGACGTCCTTCTTTTTTGAACATGGATAATGAATGATCATTGAAAAATTCGTCTGTACTAAGATCATTGCGTGAGATAGTTGTATTCATTTTCTTTACATGATCCTCAAAGTAACAAGAAAAGAATGTTGCCGCCTCTTCCATGATGTAGGCACTACAAATTGATCCTTCCATGCATGCCTTATTAGTCATTTTTTTCTTCAAGTGTCTTATAAACCTAAAGTGTCATGTGTAAACAAATTTGAAAATATATAATATGTACTAATATGATATGAGTTTTATAAAATAACCTTTCAAACGGATACATCCACCCAAATTGAACAGGTCCCCGCATTCTAGCTTCGAAAGGAAGATGTATCGGAAGATGCTCCATTACATTAAACAAACCAGGGGGAAATATCATCTCCAATTTGCAAATTAGTTCTGGTATGATCTTCTCAAGCTTCTCAATTCGGTCCAATTTTAGTGTTGTTGTGCATAACTCCTTGTAAAATAGACTAAGCTCCGTTATAGCACACCAAATTTATGCGGAAGCAACTCTTTGAAAGCAACTGAAAAAAGATTCTCCAAAAATAAATGGCAATCATGGGTTTTCATTCCGTTCATTCTCAAGCTACTCAAATAAACACATCTACGTAAATTTGAAGCAATACCATCCGGTAATCGTAGATTCTCCACCCACTTCAATAGAATTTTACAACTATCCCAACTTAGCTCATAGCATGCTTTAGGTTTAAAGTTACTGTCATCTTCACCAAGCTTAAGTTCAGGACGTTTGCAGTAAAGTCGTATATCACGTCTTGATCTCAAATCGTCCTTAGTTTTACCTTTGACGTTGAGAATTGTATTGAATACATTCTCAAAAACATTTTTTTCATTATGTATGACATCAATATTATGACGAATTAATAGATTTTTCCAATATGGCAATTCCCATAATATGCTTTGTTTACACCAATTATGACTCAAACCTTTGCCTTCAATGTTGAAATTTAACCCATTTGGATTATTATATATTTTTGGAAAATATTGCACGCGTTCATAAATTTCTTCACTAGACAACATTGGCGGTGCTGGATCGATAACGACTCTGTTTCGTTGAAAATCTTTCTTGTTTCGTCTACATGGATGATCGAAATCTAAAAAACAACGATGACAATCGAACCAAGTCATTTTGCTTCTATTAGCCAAATGAAATGACGATGTCCACTCCATGCGATACGGACATGCCAATCTACCAGACGTACTCCAACCAGAAAGCATACCATAAGCAGGGAAGTCACTAATGGTCCATAACAAAGATGCACACATGATAAAATTATTCTTCATTGACACGTCATACGTAAGAACTCCATTCCAAAGAAGATTCAACTCATCAATTAGTGGTTGCAAATATACGTCTATTCCTTGTTTAGGATCTCTAGGCCCAGGAATTATAAGAGTTAAGAACATATAAGGATTTTTCGTGCACATCCACGGTGGCAAATTATAAGGCGTCAAAATGACCGGCCAAGAAGAATATTGTTTACCAAATTGGTCAAATGGCACAAATCCATTTGTGCACATGCCTAATCTAACATTACGTGTCTCTTTCGCAAAGTCAGGATATGTTCTATCAAAATGCTTCTATAACAACCTGGATTTTCGGCGACTTTGGTTATCGACGTAAGCTCGATGTCGATAACCAAAACATCGAAAAATCCCGGTAATTAATGAAAGAAATTAGAGGGTGAGAATATATAAGATAGAAACTTAGAATAGAAGAAGAAGAAGAACACAACATCAGAGTAACACGAACCTCACAGCGGAACGAATAACATATAATAGATAACATAACTTGGAAATATAACAGTTATGTATACAATAGCACTTACCAGAGTACAGCACTTACAACACAGCGGAAATAAACTAAAGCTATATGATCCTGAAGCCTCCTGCTCCAGCTCTTCATGTATATCTGTAAAATCCTGACTACTTGACTGTCCGTACAAAATTGGGCACCCAAGAGTTTAGGGAAAACAACAAAGTAAACTCTGGGTCAGTCATGGGACTGGTGTGAGTAAAACAGTTTAAATAGGTATACGAACAAGTAAACGATATCTCATAAGACCACGCCGCAGAACGGAACGGGTTTTTCCCTTATGAGAATCCAAAATATCTTTATATCAAAAACCTTTTGATATTATAATAATGTCTATGTACAAATAGATATCAACTAGCAGAAATGCTTTCATCTCACATTCTACATATATAGTATACAATCAAAATCGCAAGCACGTATTGGATAATGGATTTCCAACTATGACAAGGTATGGAACCACCTTCCGATCAGTGTACTCTAGGAACGATACACTGGAGTTCAACAAGAACATCTTGTAACTCAGCCACACATGACTGACCACTCATTTTGCATGAGTGTATCGAATGTATATCACCAACGGTTGGGATCAGCAACCGTTCCCGTATATATATGGGACAACATTGATAGATTTAAGAAACAAATGAATATTCTCTAGATAGGTGATTATACACCCTACTTCGGTGCGACCGACTTAGCCATGCTGCCTGCCCGATTTCTGTCATTTACCGGTTGATGAGGCTAGAAGCTACGCTTTATCATCACATCAGATTCACTTCGAATGCCACATTGTCAGATCCATCGAAAATCACTAATTGAAGTCTACAACAGTACATTACGTGTTAGCTAAAGAAGTTTCCTTCTCCGCTTCCACTCTTGGTACGGTTGAAGAAATCAATGTACGTGACCTCTCTGGAAATACTCTGTTAGACATTCATCAACACAAGTCATCCTCATTCACTTAGAATGTCACATCGTCATACCCGCCAAATCACAAATTGATTTATCCAAAAATAACACGGGTATACAGCTTAGAGAAACGAATTCCTCCGCCACTAAACGTGAATACGTTTGAACAGATCAACTTACGCGATCCATTGGATATACTCTGTCAGACCTTCGTCCATACAAGTTGTCCTGGGACTGGACAAACCGAAGGTACTGTTCCGTATATCCACCTTAGTCATTGTTGTCTAAGACTTATACAACAGCCCTTGCATTTTACTCCGTCTTCAATTATCTTTGGCATATATGATTCGCAACGCTTATGCCAATACAGAGTGGTTCTTTGGATAATAATCCAACCGATCTCTCCATATTATCAACGTTAAAATGGTCAAAACTTCGATAGTCTGTGAGTTAACTATCAAAGAAAAATAAGTGTGCAAACAACGATATTATTTCCAGATGGAAATTATATCGAACAAACATCATTTAACATTAATCTCTTTAGTTCATTTATTTACTTATCTCCTGTTTCCCTATATTCTAAATTCTTATTTTCTTTTATTAGAAAACATTTCTGATTCTCGTTTGGAAAACATTTCAAAAACTCCTTTACGATCAAACCTTACCATTTCTTAGTCAAGAAGGAAGTCACTCAAGTTGGGGTATAATTACCTCTCAGACCTTAACTGAACAACGTTATAACTTTGAAATAGTCAAAGTTTATCTTTTAATTTTTAACAACTTCTTTACGCCTTTCTCGGATTCAATTTTACTAATCCACTTCTATATTTAAAACATTGGTTATAACGATAACGTTATAATCCCTACTTTCGAATTTTCTAACTTTAATTATAACTTCTATTCTTATTAGTGAATAATTAACCTAACACTTATTTATTTATAAATAAATAAATCTCTTATTTAAACACTGGAAAGTATAAGTACTTTCCCGAATTCGATATAATCGAATTCGCCGATTTACTCTCTTTGAGAAGTCTCTATTTGATTAACTCTTCTTCGAATAACCTATATTCGATTAACTCCTTCCTTTCGAATATACTATATTTGATTACTCCTTCTCGAATAAATGATATTCGATAATCTCTCTTCGAATAAATAATATTCGATAACTCTTTCTTTTCAAATATCTCATATTTGAAAATCTCACTTTCGAATAAACTATATTCGATAATCTCTTTTCGAATGACTCTTATTCGATAAATCTCACTTCGATCAAACTATAATCGATAACTCCTTTCGATGAAACTAACATCGATAACTCCTTTCGATGAAACTAACATCGATTAATTTAACTCGACGAACTTAACTCGACTAACTCGACTAACTTAACTTACTTGGTTCGACCAATTCGATTCGATTAACTAGGCTCGACTAACTTGGTTTATTTAACTCAACTTGATTAACTCCTATCGAATAACTAATATTCGATTTAACTCCATTCGTTTGACTCTAGATCGCAGCGATCACAAATGGTTACACCTGATTCCCTCAGGAAACATCCGACCGCCTTAGGCTATCTGTAGCCCTGCGAATTTCGCTAGCAGTCGTACGAGATGACAACTTACCCTGAATACTATGTTTGACTAACTCTGTCTCAAATAACTATATTTGATTAACTCTAGTTCGTTTTAACTCTAATCGATTTACTCTAACTGATTTACCTACCTGATTAACTCTAACTGATTAACTCTAACTGATTAACTCTAACTGGTTAACTCTAACTGGTTAACTCTTACTGATTAACTTGACTGACTTAACCCAACTGGTTAACTCGACTTACTTAACCCAACTGGTTAACTGGAATTACTTAACCAAACTGGTTAACTGGACTTACTTAACCAAACTGGTTAACTGGACTTACTTAACCAAACTGGTTAACTTTACTGAACTGGTTAACTCTACGGAACTGGTTTAACTCTACTGAACTGGTTAACTCTACTGAACTGGTTAACTCTACTGATTTACTCTTCTCGAATACTATATTCGACTAACTCTTTTCGAATACCATATTCGACTAACTCTTTTCGAATACCATATTTGACTAACTTTATTCACTTTATACAGATTTCCTTTTAACAATGTTTTATTCATTTGAAAAGATTTACTTTTAAATAACGGTTCTACACTTTAAAAATGATTTCCTTTTTATAACGTTTTCCTCTTTATAACGGTTTCTGCTTTATAACGTTTTCCCTTTTTATAACGTTTCCTTTTTCATTCTATTTGTAAGTGGTTTACAAATATTTCCTTTTCAAATTTATTCTTGAAATATTCTAACTCCTTAAATTCTTGGAAAAATTCGCCATAACCTCCTTTGTAACGGGAGCATCGGGAAAATCCCCAAACCCGCCACACAAGCCTTTCCATTCAAAAAAGAAAATGATTTGCAGTTATTTCCTTTTTGAATATCTCCTATTTATTTCAAAGTAAATAATCCCTATTTAATATTTTATTTATTTAACAAATAAGTAATCCATGTTATAGTATCTTATCTATTTATTCTAAATAAATAATTCACTTTATAAATATTCCATTTATAAAGGCTTTCCTTCATTTATAATTCCACTTAAACGTATCTTCTATTTATAAATATTCCATTTATAAATATTTCTATTTATAAATATTCTATTTATAAATATTCCCTTTTATAAAATCCTCTTGAATTTATAAATATTCTCTTTTCAATATTCCGGTATGTCCTAGTGTTTAACATATCAAGTTACGGTGTCCAATATCGTCCATTCACATATAATCAACAACAGATTTTAAATCATGTCATATATCACAATATATGAAAACAGTAAAATAACTGTTGAGGAATCCAGTCGGATTCCTCCAACCTGTTTCCCTGCATCCACAGATGTTACACAATAAAATCAACATCACTTTCAGTTCCATATGATATATTCTGTTAAACAGAATCAATATATAGAAATTCAACTAACTGACTAGCAGTTCAATCAAACAGTCAACACACAGTTAATCAGTCAATATTTAACAGTTCTAAAAATACAACATGAAAATATATACTATTCAGAGTTAGTGAGATTTACTCACATTTGCAGTTCATCGTTAAAGAACGATAAACTGTTATTTGATTTGAATCAAACAATTTATTTCGCCAAAAATTCAAACGAGCTCTGATGGACTTCCAGTCAGCTTCATTATGGAGTGCTCGTCCGTACGATCCTATCGGATCTTGTTTCGTCCAATTCTGATACCGTATGAGGAAGATATATTGTTTCGAAGTTAATACGTATTTAATTAAAATAAACATGGGCTTAAAATAAATAAACGGGCCTTACTTAAATCACATGGCCCATCTCCACTAATTAAAACCCGTCCAATTTCCCTTCTTCCCCAATTAAGATTCGGCCGTGACCTGCTCCTGATAAACCCACCACTTTATCAACTTCCTCCACCTCGTTCTTGCACCACAATCCACCGAAGATTCCCAAACCACTACCAAAACCTCCCCCTTCGAGATGCCAATCCATCCATACCCTCAAACCCGAACTCGCCCTCACCATCCAATTTCCGTTCGAACGGTATCCCGCTTGACATCAACAGCAGGTATCGAACTCCATCTTCATGGATTTCCCCCAAAGTTTGCAAACAACCTGTATTCGATCACACGAACCCAGAAACAACACCAGAAACTTGAGTTGATGCTTCAATCATTCTCGAACAGGAACCCTAGGTGACGCTGGCAAAACCCCAACACCCAGAACTTCTGTTGTACTCAAGGAAATTGGTACCATCGCGAAGAGAAAAGTCACAGCAACTCAAAACTTCACTCCTATGAATTTATAGAAGTTCATTTGATTTTGTATTGATTTTTTTCCAACATGAGTTGCTCACGTTTGGGTTTAGAGAAACACTGACGATAGAAGAGAAAGTGAATTAGGTCTTAAGGTTTTCCAAAGAGGGGTATTTATAAAGGAAACAAATATCTAGATATTTTATAGAGGGAATATTCCCAGTATATTCCCTTTCTGTTAATTCGTTTTGCCTTCTAAAAATCCGTGTGATCACATACGATACCTAAAAATCACGAAACTGGACATGCAGCTACAGTTCGACATTACGGTCCCAAAGAAACTGGTTTCGTCGAATTCTGACTCCGTTTGCTCACACAGCGTATTTTTAACTCTCACTCTAAAAATCGGTACGGCCACACAGTGACTCTAAAAATCACCAAACTTGGAATCTAATAACAATTTGACATTGCGGATCCAACAAAATTGGTTTCGTCGAATTCTGAGGTCGTATGCAAAACTGGCTATTTTTCAAGCGCTGAACGGACCGTTTAAATATATAAATATATTTAAATATAATTAAATAAAATATTAATAAATTAATATTATCGTATATATTCGTATACGATATCATCCAGCTCCAGAATATCACATCAGATTTTATAACACGATATTTCAGAATTCTAGATTATCTCGATATTCAATTTATATTGAAAAATCGATTTATAACGTAATTAAAGCGTCGCAAATTATTAAGGAATTCCACAGCGATTTTTCTGAAATTTGATTTGGACGTAAATCAAAATCTACACGACGAAATCCAGATTTTTCTCTTCCATTAGAAAAATATACTCCACCAGCTCCACATGTTTCTTGTTTCACAGAAATCCGATTTAAAACGGACCCTGTATACTCATTTGAAGTTCAAATCGCCAAATAGCGAACTGCCGCGTCGTTTCAAGCTCTATTTTAATTATATTAAAATTTTACGTTCAAACTGACGTCGATTGAATATATTCATCAATATAATTCAACTCTAAGCTGAATTACATCTTAGGGATGACCCCATTCACAGAATATTGTGATTTCCAATATTTTTGATTATTTCTGAATTAAATATATTATTCTATTATTTAATTTAATTAAATAACCACTATAATTTAATTAACGACGATTTAATTCCTAAATCACTATTTTAAATAATTAAATAAATTTAATTATATCGCTGAGAAATGCGGGTCATTACAGCTTCCATGCTTCTCCGTCTGAAGGATGACACAACAATCCATCACTATAATTCCGAGTAGCATGCCATCTCATGTGCGATGCAGTAGCCATAGACGCATACATCCTCTGTAACCTAGGAATAAGCGGCATGTAGTGCAACCTTGAGTATGGGACATCTTTTGTTTTATTTTTCTTTGCTTTCTATCTTTCAGCGGAACAATATTTGCAAGTTCTAAGCTCATTGTCATCTTTCCAGAACAACATACAACCATTTCGACATGCATCTATTTTTTGATATGGCAAACCAAATGCAGTCACCAACTTCTTCATCTTGTAAAAACTATCACCCAAGACATTATCAAGAGGCAACATTTCCTTACTGATTTTAAGATACCCATCAAATTCGTTTTTGGAACTATTATATTTTGCTTTGATTGCAATATATCTAGCAGTTGCAGATAATTCTGTATGGGTTTCACAACCATCCCATAAAGGTCGCTTCGCAGCATGTAACAAATCAAAAAATTTCTTCGCCTCTGCATTAGGGGGTTCCTCCACATTTGAATCTCTCTCAGACATGTTGTGAAGGAGTGAACCTCCAGCATCATAAACCATGGCTTCCATCCTATTCTCTTGGAAATAATTATCATCATTATCCCAATTACTATTTCCATCGTCGTTATTGCTGGTAGCACCACTAACTTCTCCATGAAATCTCCATTACTCATAACCAAGCACAAATCCATATTTGCACAAATGGAATTTAACGGTATCACCATCCCTAAGAGCTTCATTTTTACATTTTTGACAAGGACATCGAATGTCTTGATTTCCAAACTCTCTAGATGCAAAATCAACAAATACATCTATACCCTTGAAAAAATCCTCCAACATTACACCGCGTCCATCTTTCCGCTTATACATCCAAGTACGATCCCTCATATAATCCATTTTAACTTTTAATTCTGCACTAATGTATACGATGGCAAAACTACATGTGATTTTTACAAGAAAAAAATTTAATGCATGTGATCAATACATAATAGGAAAAACATAAGCACGGATGCAAGGCATTAGTGATCAATACATAATAGGCAAAAACATAAGCACGGAAAATGCATAATAGGAAAAAACTACATAATGCATGTGATCAATACATAATAGGAAAAATTTTAATAGTTAGGTTATACCTATATGGTGTTTTAACTGTGTGTCTTATATGAAGTATATCAGTAAATACTGTTTATAAAAGACATGACGGATGCAAGGCATTCTGGTCCAAACATAGGTATATTAAGGATGCAAGACATGAAGTATATCAGTAAATACTGTGTTAACCCTTCATTCCCAGTATTTTTGCATGTTTTCCTTAGGTGTATATTACTAAAGGAGATGACGCTCAAAAGGGTGCAATTAGGTATATGTTAATAACAAAGGTCAATGTGCCCAACAAACAAGGCAGCAAGATTTCTACCGTAAGGACCGGGTCTGGTGACATCACGGGTTACGCAACCAACATATAGACAGTATACAAGTGAGCTTTTCTTCTATGTATACAGTTTCTAGCATTCTAATATCTTCTTTGTCAAATAAACATGGGGAAATATATGTATGGATAGTTCATAAGGTAGTTCAATGTATTAAAATCAATGATATTTCATTTGCAATTTATGTCCATATTCAGGGTGGAGCTTTTCACACAGTGGCAAGGCACAATAATTATAAGCAGCATGCATGAAATAATTTCAGCAAGGAAATCATGCATGTACAATGTATATTAAGAGGTAGGATGGACATCTAAAATCTGCAGGTAAAAGACATCCGATCCATACATGTAAATAGTCACCATGACAAATTTCCTAAGTTCATTTCAGGTGTTCTTTTCCTAAATGACAAACTGGAATATGCGGACCAGTATCAAAATGGAGATGCATGCAAGCAACATAGTATCACCAACATACAGCAGGTCTTCGGAACAAGGCGAAGCGATAGTCGTACAGGTATAAATTTTAACATGAATGCCGTAAATAGCAGCATGATGTAGGCAATGAATAGCAAGACGTGAAAATAGGATAACTAAAACCCTAGATTCAGACCTACAACAGGACAACATGACAAAATCGTTAGACCTAAAACCCTAATTTAAACCTAAAACATTACAAGCAGGGACAGTAATTGAACTGGCCAGTAAAATCATTAGATCTACAACATGATAAAACCCTGATTTAGACCTAAAACCCTAGAATTAACAAAATCCACGAAAATAATTAAACTCTGAAAAACTTCACTACCTGTAGAGCGGCGGCACGACGAAAAAGGTGGTGCGACAAAGAGGGCGGTGCGAGACGAAGAAGGCGACGCGATGAAAGCTGAAGATCAATGAAAGCTGAAGAGCGATGTGGCAAGAAAGGCGGAACGAAATGAAAGAAAATGTTTAGTTCTAAGTTCGGATAATAGACCTGTTGCCGATGGTATTAACGTTAACTGATGTGCGGATGGTATTAACGTTAACTGATGTTATATTTCAATCGTATAACTGATGTTATATTTTAATCGTATTATTCATATTATTAATGTTAACATATTATTAATGTTATATTTTGCCCATAACTTAACGTTAACATATTATTAATGTTATATTTTGACCATAACTTATGCTCAGCTGTAATTAATCACTAATTAAATATTTATTATTAATTATAGATTATAATTATTAATAGTAGATATTAATTTATAATAACTATTATATACTTATATGACCAAGTAAAGAATTATCTTATATGACCAAGTAAAGAATTCTAAAAATTCAAAAAAAAAACCACATATATAATGTATGTATATATATATATATGTTATGTATGTGTATATATATACATACATTATATATATAACTTTGAATTGTATAAACTGAGGATGTGTTGTCTCATATTATATTAGAGATAATTGCAATACTTATTGAATTTAGGAAACATGTATACTGAAATCACATTATACACCATTATAAAGAACATGATATTATATTTGTATATATAGTCTTACAGTTTAAATTCTGATCTTTATAAACTGAAAATGTGTTGTCTTATAATATATTAGAGATAAGTGTACTACTTAAATCTCATGCTCAGCTGTAATTAATCACTAATTAAATATTTATTATTAATATACATGAAAATAATAACTTGTGTGGTAGTGTTTGAATTTTTTGAATTTCGAAATTCTTTAATATTTATTTAACTTCTTATTTTTAAACTTTGACCATTTTGTTTTTCTTAATTACTAATTATTTATTTAATTTCGAAATTCTTTAATATGTATTAAAAATTTCTTAATATTAATTTAATTAATCATATTAAAGAATACTAAATAATCATTGATTATCAAAACAAATTTAATAAACATCGAACAACAATGTATTTTATTAATTACTATTACCTCTTATTTATATTATATAGTAATTAATCAGCATTAATTTTCAAAAAAAAATAAAAAAAATCAACATTATCTATTGAATTTTATTTACTTCTAATAGTTATTATTTATTATTAATTACTAATGTATTATTAACATTAATTATTTAAAATTTAAATTTACTAATTAATTACTAAGTAATACCACAAATTTAAAACATTAAATAAATAAAAAATATAAAAGTTCGTTTCATATCTCTTGGAAAATTGCAGGAAAATAGCTTCAAAATTATGTCGACGGTAATCCGACTCTATTAGCAACGGAAGTTAGCTTCAAATATCATATGACGGTAAAGAGCTGCAATTTCCATTGATTTAGCGACAGAATTTGTATTCGATGGTAATAATTTATAATAAGATGGCATATAAAATCCAGAATATTTTCTCTTGCAAAGCCCAAGGAAATCCGCCGCTAATTAGCAACGGAATTTTCCGCTGCTAAAAATCTGTCGCTAATCTCGGTTTTTCTTGTAGTGAGTTGTTTACCGATCATAAATCGTTAAAGTATCTCTTCTCTCAGAAGGATCTGAATCTCCATCAGCAGAGATGGTTAGAGTTCTTGGCTTCATATGATTTTTATATCGCATATACACCTGGGAAAGGTAATGCGGTAGCCGATGCCTTGATTAGGAGACATGCCAGTTTAGGGGCTATGTTTCTTGAATGGAAGCAACTGGAGTATATCGCAGGGTATGATTTCAGATCAAAGTGCGAATTGGATCCAGAGATGTTAGCTAGTTTGACGATCAGACCCACTTTGATTGAGAGGATTGGTCCCAGTCAGAGAAACGATCCTAATCGATTGGAAATCATCTCCAAGTTAGAGATGAATATCGACGGTGAGGAGATGAATTTGTATGGGCTTGATCGAGAAAGATTGACACGACCCGAACTTCCCCGTGAAGGAAAGCGCGGATAGCGTTGAGGACAAGACAAAATAGAACGCATACAGAAGAACATTTCATTGTTATTACAATAATTCCATCAGATACAAGAATATACAGAGTATAAATGAATAAATTACATTCGATAAATATCAGAGATTACAATAAATTACATAGCAGCGGAAAAATATACAGAACACAACTAGAAGTGATACACGGATATAGAGCTTTCCGAGCATCGTTCCAGCTGTGAATCAGGACCCTGTGAATA
The DNA here is from genome assembly GCA_030737875.1 of Allium sativum. Classification (NCBI taxonomy): domain Eukaryota; kingdom Viridiplantae; phylum Streptophyta; class Magnoliopsida; order Asparagales; family Amaryllidaceae; genus Allium; species Allium sativum. Next base: position 556,409,356 of record CM060919.1, on the reverse strand, counting down.
TAAATCTGCAAAACCAAAACTACTAGCTGCCCGTGCGGAAAATAGGGGCACCCAGAGTTTAGGTTAAAACAATAAACTCCAGGTCAGTCATGTGACTAGTGTGAGAACTAAAACAGTTATAATTCTTTATTTTTAAAGTTAGGTAAATCAAGGGACCACGCCGTATAACACGGAACGGGTTTCCTCCCAAGAATACCAGTGCATAAAACAACAGCGCAATGCTAAATAAAGAAAAATGAAGCTGTTATAAGACCCAGGTCCCATCACACAATGCAACGCAAGCCAGAGGATAGGGTTTTTACCTTATAACAGCCAAAGCATGCTTGATACGTTTAAAACACATTATTTGATACTATAATAAGTGTATAGTGTCAAAACATTTCAATCATAAATATAAATCATAGACGGCATGAGTGCCCCATCCCACTATGTCGCCATACTAGGCTCTACAAATAAAGCCGAAATACACGTATTGGAAATTGGATTCCGTCATGAGCCGAGGCAAGGGGCAAGCTCCTCTCCGCGTTCGAGACACTCTAGCAAATGCCTCAGGACCCCACTATGATCCTTGGAATTGGCTGGGCCGGTCCTCCCTTACTTTTGAGGATTAGTTATTCCTGAACACACGTTTCCCGGTCCTTACAGACCTATATCCGAGGCGCCTCGTATCCAACAACCACACAGGTGAAAAGTATATAAATGTCAGGGCTGGTAGGTCACTGACACCACCCTAGCTAGAAAGAAACGTCGTGCTCTCCCAGCGGTCCGTCTCCCGTTTTTGACTCATACCGAGGTGTGAGGCTCGCGAATTCACGTTATACACAAAGCTACGCCACACAGGCCGTGCTTTGATCATCAACCACAAGACTTTGCTTTTCAACAGAAGCCTTGATCAATTGCCACTTACGCATGCCACACTGGCAATTCATTCCATGCGACTGATGTCCATCGATACACAACCTCTGAGCTCGTACGTCTCAGAGAAGGGCGTTAAGCGAGAGAATAAATTCTCTGCCGCCAAACAGATGTATATTTAATAGAGATCAATCAACACAGAATAAAATCCAATGTCAGACACACAATCCATTTACAAGTTCGTTCTGGGTCTGAACGAAACCGGAGGCACTTTCCTCGCATATCCATCGATCTCCAAGTACGTCTGGACGATCACCAACTGATTCCCTCATCCTGGGTGTACAGCCCAATCAAGATCGTCAGTAATCACCCAAACGATGTGAAGACTTCCGGTCTTCAACCACCGTCTTCATCTTCGACATCTCGTCGAATCGGTTATTCAGAATGGGTATAAACCCGGCCTTTCTGAATAACCCACGTATATGATAAACAAATGTTACACAAACACAACAAACGCCTCATTCCAATTCAGAATATTCTTTTATTCACAAAATCACATTCTTAGGGAAATGTTCCCATTAATTTTATCCAAGATAAATTCTTCTAAATTTATCCTATAATCTTCCTTTGGATATCATCTCAAACTAGTCGGGATTAACGAACCACACCGAAGTAATTATTTAGTTTATTTCCCAATCCCAACCTATATATCCCATGGAGCAAAACTGGTGATACTCCATATCTAACACCACGGTGTTATCGGTAAAATTAATTACCATTTCACGTTCAAATCTAATTAAAGATTTAACTATCGCTTTGGAGCAAAACTGGTGGTACTCCATTCTCGATCACCTTTCAAATTTGATAATTTAAATTATCAATTCACATTTTTAATCAAATTAAAGATTCATTAAAACTCCACTTAGTTTTAATCTTTTCAAAAATCAATATTCTGCCTTTAACTGGGTTAAAGAACCAATGTCATCTAAAACACGATCCACGATAAACCCAAATCACATTTGATATTCAATACAAGGCCCTGAATAGAAAATATATCGGCTTATATTCAATATCAAATTCTGAAACCAACAAACATCGTATTGGAAATAACGATATAAAATATCTTTCAAATCCCCATAACAATATTTGTATAGTCACGAAATCCAACATCGAAATATTCCGAAGATAATTTCGATTCAAATCCAGTCCAATTCACGTATTGGAAATATCGATTATTTTTAAAATCACTTTCAAATTCAATTTATTTATTTCAAAAATAAATTGATTTTAATTCTAGTACAAAACTAGTTCATTTCGACAAAAATCTATTTTTATCTTTTCAAATGTGGAATTCTTCATCCCAGTTCTTTCCAATTCACATATTATGATTTTACACAAATTATCAATATTTTTAATAATTTTATCAAGGCCCGTACAGTCGATTTCCATCAACGGCCATCGAACTGCACTTACAGCGACCTTTTCTGAATTTGATTTGGACATAATTCCAAATCCAACCGTTAGATTTCAAATTTCTAATATTCAATGGAAAGCTCTTTTCGATACGAACCCAACGGTTCCGGTTTTAGGAGAATCCGACGGTCGGATCTCCCGCAATGTCCGTTTGAAATAAATGGTCGAAATTCACGAACTGCCGCGGCGCGGCGCGTTCTATTCAGGCCATTATATATATATAATATATATATTATATATATTTCATCGATTTCCTTTTAAAACGAATTTTATAAATCGTTTTAAATTTGTTTTCAAAACCATCTCAACACTACATTCAATTTCAAATCGATTTGATTTCAATTCAATTCAAATTCTAATTCATTTCAATTCAATTCAATTTGAATTCATTTTTATTCAATTCGAATTCAAATTCACTTTCTATTCAATTCGAATCGAATTCATTTACTATTTGATTCAATTCGAATTCGTTTCAAATTGATTTCATTTCGTTTTAAATTTCAATTTCTATTCAATTCAATTTGAATTCATTTCTATTTTATTCGAATTCAAATTCGCTTCCTATTCAATTCGAATTTTAATCTAATTCAATTTGAATTTCATTTCAAAATATTTAGTTTTGAAATCACTTTCAATATTCCTTATAAAACGAATAAAATCGATATAAACATCGTTCGCGTCAAAATAACGCATCTCTAATCAACACGGCTTTATATTTCAATAATTCGTTATTCTATTCAACAAATGAATATTTATCCCATTCAACACATGAATCTATATTTCTTTCAACACACGACTAATCTCAACACATGAGTACTGTCAACACATCACTATTCTTGTTATGTGAAATATTTTATAAAACTATGGTATCTATCGTTTGATTTTTAATTAGACTCCTACTGAGAAGTAGTTCTAACTTTAAATATGATAAAGATGTAATTTTTATTATATAAAATATTTCACTCAACACATGAACATCGTCAACACATGACTATTTTTATATTCAACACATGAATTTTCTTTTATAATATTCATTATTTTCCCGATTGGAATGAGGCCCAATCAATCACCATATAACGTTAATTATATGGATTCCATACAACACATGTATATAATAGCATTGAAAAATAATCAACCATCAACCAAAGTGCACTACACTGTATAAGCATCAAATATAGATATCTTACGCTTATAACAGCCTGTCAATCAATCGATCGACATATTTAATCAATCAGGATGAGTGAACTTCAAATTTCATCCCAACACCCGTGTGGGGTTTCAAACAATCAAACACAGATTTTAGTTGTGCAGTTGGGCGATGTGTAAAATTTATCGACCCAATCGATATCAGTCAAATCAGTGTATATAAACAAATCGGTCGATTTGTTTATAAATATTCATTTATTCACTTTCACGTTAAAAACTATATTTTTAACGATAAAATATTTTATTTCAACACATGAATTTCTATTCAGTTCATTTATTCAATAAAATGATATTTTTATTTTTCTAAATTATTTTAGAAAATTTCGGCGGCATAACGGCACGATACTAGAAACGGGACGAGGCCTAGCCTCATCCCCGGTCTAGTGAAGGCCCACGCCATTCACACATCAATCATATTCACCAAACAACCAAATTCAAATCAAATCATCAAACTAATCTATGCAACCAAACAAACAAGTCCATGGTCTGTGGACGATTGTGTCGGGTGCTACTAAGCACCGTCTGCATCCTAGTATATATATATATAACTAGAAAAGAAATTGAAAGGTGAGAAATTCTCACCGAAAGCTATCCAACTTCACGACACTTCATTTATAGAAATCTTCTTCATCCTCGCCTTTTTATCATCTTCTTTTGCCCGTAGTCACTACATATATAAAAATCACGCATTTTTATATTTCGATGTCTTTAAAATAAAAAATCACATTTTTATTTATTTACTTTCAATTTAAAAATCATATTTTTATTTCAAAGTTCAATATATAAAAATCATATTTTTATTTCAAAGTTCAATATATAAAAATCATATTTTTATTTCGATATTTACTATATAAAGATCTCGCCCTTTCAACTATAGAGATTTCATCTTTATAAAAATCGCCACTTTATTTCAACGTATATATAATAAAAATCAGATTTTTATTTCGCTACATATATAAAGATGCTATTTTTAATATTCCTATCATGTAAAAATTATATTTTTAATACTTTAAAAATATAAAAATCATATTTTTACACCATCTACAATAATAAAGATTATATTTTTACCACTTTAAAAATATATAAATCATATTTTTATAATCGCTATGTAGTAAAGGCTATATTTTTTATTCTTTAAAAATATAAAACTATATTTTTATAACTTTAAAAATATAAAGATCGTATCTTTTACCCAATAAAAATATCGTCTTTTCTATTTTAAAGATCACATCTTTTCTTTTATAAAGTTTAAATCTTTTCAAAAAAAAAAATCAGTTTTTAAACAAACAAAAAAAAACAGTTTTTAAACAAACAAAAAAATAGTTTTTAAACTTAAAATCGAAATTAGTTTTAAACTTTAAAATAAAAACAGTATTTAATCTTTTTTTCAGTTTATATAAAACAAAAATAAAATAATAAATAAAAAGAAAAAAAGACTTACAGGGGGGGTGGTCTTCTCCGTTCGTCAGTGGCTGAGGGAAGAGGGGAACTCGTGGCGGAGGCGGTCGGAGGTGGCTGGGCAGTGGGGTGCGGCGGTATCGGTCTTCGCGCCTGAGGGGGGGGGGGGGCGATTTGGAGATGAGGGTCAGGGGAAGGAGAAGAAGCGGAGGGGGAAGTCACGGAGGCGTCGCGCCCCCCTGACGGCGGCGGCGAACGATCGAGGGGGGGGGGGCGATTTGCGATTCAATTGTGTTGTTTTTTTCTTCTTCTTTTTTTTTCTCCTGAATATGAGAAAGGGGGGGGGCCAGAACGGTTAAAGGGGAAGAGATTATATTTTTTTTATTAATTTAATTATTTTATTTTTCAAAAAGTTGACTTTCACATACGACCTCTAAACGAGGCCCACCGCCTGTCGTCCATAGCGTTTTACCCCCATTCCGAACACAATGGGATATGTATCGTAGGCTGATTCGGCTGTTACAATCAGTTTCCGCTGAATTTACATTTAAATCATTATATTGAATTTTAAACGTACATTTCAAATTACCGGGGTCACATACTAACTCGAAAAATTCCAGAAAAATATTTTCTAGCTTCGTATTGATGATACGGTCCTAATAAAACTAGTTTCGTCGAATTCTGAGACCGTTGGAAAAATGGCCAATTTCCAGTCGATTAAAATCCACTGAAAATGGTCAAACGCATTTTCCTTTGCCACTCTCACATATTGGATCGAAAAATTATGAAATCTGACACCTAGCAATAATTTGACATCACGGATCCAACAAAACTGGTTTCGTCGAAATCCGAGGTCATTTGCAAAATGTCCATTTTTAAGGGCCTGAATTCCATAGCGACTATCCGGAATTTTCAACTGGACATATCTTTTGATTCCCGCTATGAAATCTCGATTATTCGGATTCGCTGGAAAGATATCCACAATTAGATTCCATTATTTTTGGTTTCACTAAGATCCGGATTGTTTTGCACTCGGTACATTCAATTGAAGTTTGAAATCGAATTATCGAACTACCGCGCCATTTTCAATTCTATTATAATTATATATAATTATTTATATTCTAACGACGACGTATATAAATATATACGTCGAATTCTATTTAAAATAAATTTCTCGTCGATATTATTTAAAATAATTCATTTTAAATATCAAAATTCGCTAAAATTGCCAAAATAAAATTTTTAAACTGGCCCAGATTTTCCGGGTTATTACAATCTCCCCCACTTAAAACTTTTCGTCCCCGAAAAGGAACAAAGTCGAAAGTGGTTTGATCAATCAACTCTATGTTCGATCTGGCTTCCATTCTCCAACTTTTCAGTTTCTGAGAATTTTCAAATTTTCAAAAATTTGGCTAACACCTTAAATTTTCGAAAAATTTCGCCATAACCTCCCCTGCACCGGGAGCATCGGGGAATTTCAAATAGCTTCCCCGGTCCTTCAGATCTCAAAAAGAAAAAGAAAAAGCCAAGCGGCTAGCCAATAGGCTCACAAAATCATCATCACCCAAACAAAACAGTAAATTATGTAGTAAACATGTACCTATTTGTCGGGCAAACAAATTTTATTCTCTGCTCTAGCCTCCTTGCTATGACCTGTTCAAAAGATATACATGTATGCAAGCAAATGCGACCAATTTTCAATACAATTCAACATTCGGTTCAATTAGGCTAAATGGTTAAAAATTAGCAAACAAATAAACAATCAACACAAACATCAATCAATTAGTGGATTAGAGTTTCAAATCCATAGATTTTGATATATATACAGAAAATCTTGTTTTGATGCCAATTCACAACAATGTGTCTATCTATATTAGTTTTGGTTCTCACACCAGTCTAATGGAAATATATAGAAATCACACCTTCGTTACTCGAACATGAATACTAATGACGACTAGTCAATCATCAGAATCATCTTCGGGCCACTAGAGTATGATTCTATATCTATCCAATATATTAAAACTTCGAATATACGTTCATGACGCGTATATGCAAAATCTTTATATACTCGATTGTCCATACTCAAAATAAATAAATTATCAAATACGTATAAAGAGATTTAAATTTTCAAAACAAAATTGCTTTCATTTGAAAAATATACTCTTCGCACTCATTCTAGGATACTACTGATCCTATCTCTAACGAGTCATTCTAATTGGATTTTACTAATCCAATATCTGATGAATTCCTTCGTATGGTTCTAATGTGTCTTGTTCTCGAGCTCTATAAACCAAAGCTCTGATACCAAACTGACACGACCCGAACTTCCCCGTGAAGGAAAGCGCGGATAGCGTTGAGGACAAGACAAAATAGAACGCATACAGAAGAACATTTCATTGTTATTACAACAATTCCATCAGATACAAGAATATACAGAGTATAAATGAATAAATTACATTCGATAAATATCAGAGATTACAATAAATTACATAGCAGCGGAAAAATATACAGAACACAACTAGAAGTGATACACGGATACAGAGCTTTCCGAGCATCGTTCCAGCTGTGAATCAGGACCCTATGAATATAAATCTGCAAAACCAAAACTACTAGCTGCCCGTGTGGAAAATAGGGGCACCCAGAGTTTAGGTTAAAACAATAAACTCCAGGTCAGTCATGTGACTGGTGTGAGAACTAAAACAATTATAATTCTTTATTTTTAAAGTTAGGTAAATCAAGGGACCACGCCGTATAACACGGAACGGGTTTCCTCCCAAGAATACCAGTGCATAAAACAACAGCGCAATGCTAAATAAAGAAAAATGAAGCTGTTATAAGACCCAGGTCCCATCACACAATGCAACGCAAGCCAGAGGATAGGGTTTTTACCTTATAACAGCCAAAGCATGCTTGATACGTTTAAAACACATTATTTGATACTATAATAAGTGTATAGTGTCAAAACATTTCAATCATAAATATAAATCATAGACGGCATGAGTGCCCCATCCCACTATGTCGCCATACTAGGCTCTACAAATAAAGCCGAAATACACGTATTGGAAATTGGATTCCGTCATGAGCCGAGGCAAGGGGCAAGCTCCTCTCCGCGTTCGAGACACTCTAGCAAATGCCTCAGGACCCCACTATGATCCTTGGAATCGGCTGGGCCGGTCCTCTCTTACTTTTGAGGATTAGTTATTCCTGAACACACGTTTCCCGGTCCTTACAGACCTATATCCGAGGCGCCTCGTATCCAACAACCACACAGGTGAAAAGTATATAAATGTCAGGGCTGGTAGGTCACTGACACCACCCTAGCTAGAAAGAAACGTCGTGCTCTCCCAGCGGTCCGTCTCCCGTTTTTGACTCATACCGAGGTGTGAGGCTCGCGAATTCACGTTATACACAAAGCTACGCCACACAGGCCGTGCTTTGATCATCAACCACAAGACTTTGCTTTTCAACAGAAGCCTTGATCAATTGCCACTTACGCATGCCACACTGGCAATTCATTCCATGCGACTGATGTCCATCGATACACAACCTCTGAGCTCGTACGTCTCAGAGAAGGGCGTTAAGCGAGAGAATAAATTCTCTGCCGCCAAACAGATGTATATTTAATAGAGATCAATCAACACAGAATAAAATCCAATGTCAGACACACAATCCATTTACAAGTTCGTTCTGGGTCTGAACGAAACCGGAGGCACTTTCCTCGCATATCCATCGATCTCCAAGTACGTCTGGACGATCACCAACTGATTCCCTCATCCTGGGTGTACAGCCCAATCAAGATCGTCAGTAATCACCCAAACGATGTGAAGACTTCCGGTCTTCAACCACCGTCTTCATCTTCGACATCTCGTCGAATCGGTTATTCAGAATGGGTATAAACCCGGCCTTTCTGAATAACCCACGTATATGATAAACAAATGTTACACAAACACAACAAACGCCTCATTCCAATTCAGAATATTCTTTTATTCACAAAATCACATTCTTAGGGAAATGTTCCCATTAATTTTATCCAAGATAAATTCTTCTAAATTTATCCTATAATCTTCCTTTGGATATCATCTCAAACTAGTCGGGATTAACGAACCACACCGAAGTAATTATTTAGTTTATTTCCCAATCCCAACCTATATATCCCATGGAGCAAAACTGGTGATACTCCATATCTAACACCACGGTGTTATCGGTAAAATTAATTACCATTTCACGTTCAAATCTAATTAAAGATTTAACTATCGCTTTGGAGCAAAACTGGTGGTACTCCATTCTCGATCACCTTTCAAATTTGATAATTTAAATTATCAATTCACATTTTTAATCAAATTAAAGATTCATTAAAACTCCACTTAGTTTTAATCTTTTCAAAAATCAATATTCTACCTTTAACTGGGTTAAAGAACCAATGTCATCTAAAACACGATCCACGATAAACCCAAATCACATTTGATATTCAATACAAGGCCCTGAATAGAAAATATATCGGCTTATATTCAATATCAAATTCTGAAACCAACAAACATCGTATTGGAAATAACGATATAAAATATCTTTCAAATCCCCATAACAATATTTGTATAGTCACGAAATCCAACATCGAAATATTCCGAAGATAATTTCGATTCAACTCCAGTCCAATTCACGTATTGGAAATATCGATTATTTTTAAAATCACTTTCAAATTCAATTTATTTATTTCAAAAATAAATTGATTTTAATTCTAGTACAAAACTAGTTCATTTCGACAAAAATCTATTTTTATCTTTTCAAATGTGGAATTCTTCATCCCAGTTCTTTCCAATTCACATATTATGATTTTACACAAATTATCAATATTTTTAATAATTTTATCAAGGCCCGTACAGTCGATTTCCATCAACGGCCATCGAACTGCACTTACAGCGACCTTTTCTGAATTTGATTTGGACATAATTCCAAATCCAACCGTTAGATTTCAAATTTCTAATATTCAATGGAAAGCTCTTTTCGATACGAACCCAACGGTTCCGGTTTTAGGAGAATCCGACGGTCGGATCTCCCGCAATGTCCGTTTGAAATAAATGGTCGAAATTCACGAACTGCCGCGGCGCGGCGCGTTCTATTCAGGCCATTATATATATATAATATATATATTATATATATTTCGTCGATTTCCTTTTAAAACGAATTTTATAAATCGTTTTAAATTCGTTTTCAAAACCATCTCAACACTACATTCAATTTCAAATCGATTTGATTTCAATTCAATTCAAATTCTAATTCATTTCAATTCAATTCAATTTGAATTCATTTTTATTCAATTCGAATTCAAATTCACTTTCTATTCAATTCGAATCGAATTCATTTACTATTTGATTCAATTCGAATTCGTTTCAAATTGATTTCATTTCGTTTTAAATTTCAATTTCTATTCAATTCAATTTGAATTCATTTCTATTTTATTCGAATTCAAATTCGCTTCCTATTCAATTCGAATTTTAATCTAATTCAATTTGAATTTCATTTCAAAATATTTAGTTTTGAAATCACTTTCAATATTCCTTATAAAACGAATAAAATCGATATAAACATCGTTCGCGTCAAAATAACGCATCTCTAATCAACACGGCTTTATATTTCAATAATTCGTTATTCTATTCAACAAATGAATATTTATCCCATTCAACACATGAATCTATATTTCTTTCAACACACGACTAATCTCAACACATGAGTACTGTCAACACATCACTATTCTTGTTATGTGAAATATTTTATAAAACTATGGTATCTATCGTTTGATTTTTAATTAGACTCCTACTGAGAAGTAGTTCTAACTTTAAATATGATAAAGATGTAATTTTTATTATATAAAATATTTCACTCAACACATGAACATCGTCAACACATGACTATTTTTATATTCAACACATGAATTTTCTTTTATAATATTCATTATTTTCCCGATTGGAATGAGGCCCAATCAATCACCATATAACGTTAATTATATGGATTCCATACAACACATGTATATAATAGCATTGAAAAATAATCAACCATCAACCAAAGTGCACTACACTGTATAAGCATCAAATATAGATATCTTACGCTTATAACAGCCTGTCAATCAATCGATCGACATATTTAATCAATCAGGATGAGTGAACTTCAAATTTCATCCCAACACCCGTGTGGGGTTTCAAACAATCAAACACAGATTTTAGTTGTGCAGTTGGGCGATGTGTAAAATTTATCGACCCAATCGATATCAGTCAAATCAGTGTATATAAACAAATCGGTCGATTTGTTTATAAATATTCATTTATTCACTTTCACGTTAAAAACTATATTTTTAACGATAAAATATTTTATTTCAACACATGAATTTCTATTCAGTTCATTTATTCAATAAAATGATATTTTTATTTTTCTAAATTATTTTAGAAAATTTCGGCGGCATAACGGCACGATACTAGAAACGGGACGAGGCCTAGCCTCATCCCCGGTCTAGTGAAGGCCCACGCCATTCACACATCAATCATATTCACCAAACAACCAAATTCAAATCAAATCATCAAACTAATCTATGCAACCAAACAAACAAGTCCATGGTCTGTGGACGATTGTGTCGGGTGCTACTAAGCACCGTCTGCATCCTAGTATATATATATAACTAGAAAAGAAATTGAAAGGTGAGAAATTCTCACCGAAAGCTATCCAACTTCACGACACTTCATTTATAGAAATCTTCTTCATCCTCGCCTTTTTATCATCTTCTTTTGCCCGTAGTCACTACATATATAAAAATCACGCATTTTTATATTTTGATGTCTTTAAAATAAAAAATCACATTTTTATTTATTTACTTTCAATTTAAAAATCATATTTTTATTTCAAAGTTCAATATATAAAAATCATATTTTTATTTCAAAGTTCAATATATAAAAATCATATTTTTATTTCGATATTTACTATATAAAGATCTCGCCCTTTCAACTATAGAGATTTCATCTTTATAAAAATCGCCACTTTATTTCAACGTATATATAATAAAAATCAGATTTTTATTTCGCTACATATATAAAGATGCTATTTTTAATATTCCTATCATGTAAAAATTATATTTTTAATACTTTAAAAATATAAAAATCATATTTTTACACCTTCTACAATAATAAAGATTATATTTTTACCACTTTAAAAATATATAAATCATATTTTTATAATCGCTATATAGTAAAGGCTATATTTTTAATTCTTTAAAAATATAAAACTATATTTTTATTACTTTAAAAATATAAAGATCGTATCTTTTACCCAATAAAAATTTCGTCTTTTCTATTTTAAAGATCACATCTTTTCTTTTATAAAGTTTAAATCTTTTCAAAAAAAAAATCAGTTTTTAAACAAACAAAAAAAAAACAGTTTTTAAACAAACAAAAAAACAGTTTTTAAACTTAAAATCGAAATTAGTTTTAAACTTTAAAATAAAAACAGTATTTAATCTTTTTTTCAGTTTATATAAAACAAAAATAAAATAATAAATAAAAAGAAAAAAAGACTTACAGGGGGGGTCTTCTCCGTTCGTCAGTGGCTGAGGGAAGGGGGGGGGAACTCGTGGCGGAGGCGGTCGGAGGTGGCTGGGCAGTGGGGTGCGGCGGTATCGGTCTTCGCGCCTGAGGGGGGGGGGGGCGATTTGGAGATGAGGGTCAGGGGAAGGAGAAGAAGCGGAGGGGGAAGTCACGGAGGCGTCGCGCCCCCCTGACGGCGGCGGCGAACGATCGAGGGGGGGGGGCGATTTGCGATTCGATTGTGTTGTTTTTTTTTTCTTCTTTTTTTTTCCTCCTGAATATGAGAAAGGGGGGGCCAGAACGGTTAAAGGGGAAGAGATTATATTTTTTTTATTAATTTAATTATTTTATTTTTCAAAAACTTGACTTTCACATACGACCTCTAAACGAGGCCCACCGCCTGTCGTCCATAGCGTTTTACCCCCATTCCGAACATAATGGGATATGTATCGTAGGCTGATTCGGCTGTTACAATCAGTTTCCGCTGAATTTACATTTAAATCATTATATTGAATTTTAAACGTACATTTCAAATTACCGGGGTCACATACTAACTCGAAAAATTCCAGAAAAATATTTTCTAGCTTCGTATTGATGATACGGTCCTAAAAAACTAGTTTCGTCGAATTCTGAGACCGTTGGAAAAATGGCCAATTTCCAGTCGATTAAAATCCACTGAAAATGGTCAAACGCATTTTCCTTTGCCACTCTCACATATTGGATCGAAAAATTATGAAATCTGAAACCTAGCAATAATTTGACATCACGGATCCAACAAAACTGGTTTCGTCGAAATCCGAGGTCATTTGCAAAATGTCCATTTTTAAAGGCCTGAATTCCATAGCGACTATTCGGAATTTTCAACTGGACATATCTTTTGATTCCCGCTATGAAATCTCGATTATTCGGATTCGCTGGAAAGATATCCACAATTAGATTCCATTATTTTTGGTTTCACTAAGATCCGGATTGTTTTGCACCCGGTACATTCAATTGAAGTTTGAAATCGAATTATCGAACTACCGCGCCATTTTCAATTCTATTATAATTATATATAATTATTTATATTCTAACGACGACGTATATAAATATATACGTCGAATTCTATTTAAAATAAATTTCTCGTCGATATTATTTAAAATAATTCATTTTAAATATCAAAATTCGCTAAAATTGCCAAAATAAAAATTTTAAACTGGCCCAGATTTTCCGGGTTATTACAAAGATGGCTTTGAAAGAATGGAAGACTAGTTGTACCCAATGTGAATGGTTTGAGAGATGAAGTGCTTAGGGAATGTCATCAGTCAAAACTGACTATACACCCCGGTGGTGATAAGATGTATCAAGACATGAAGCAGACTTACTACTGGGAAGGTATGAAAAGAGACGTTGGGAAGTTTATATCCAAGTGCATGAATTGCAGCTAGTTAAAGCCGAGCAAAAGAAGCCTAGTGGTTTGTTGCAACCATTAGAAATTCCCGAATGGAAATGGGAACAAGTCTCGATGGATTTCATAGATGGTTTACAAAGAACTAGATTGGGACATGATAGCATTTGGGTAATTGTGGATCGATTGACCAAGAGTGCAAGATTTATACCAGTCAAATCAACCAGAACGGCAGCTAAGTTAGCAGAACTGTATATGAAGTGGGTAGTGAGATTTCATGGAGCACCTAAAAGCATTGTGAGTGACCGAGACCCGTTGTTTACTAGTGGGTTTTGGAAGAGCTTACAAGAGGCTCTAGGGTCAGAATTATATCTCAGTACCGCGTATCATCCTCAAACCGACGGTCAGACAGAGAGGGTGAATCGTATATTGGAAGATCTCTTGAGAGCTTGAATATTGGATTTTGGTGGATCATGGGATGGCCATTTGCATCTAGTAGAGTTTGCATATAATAATAGCTACCAATCCAGTATCGGTATGGCTCCATATGAAGCTTTGTACGGAAGACCGTGAAACTCACCATCATGTTGGATAGAGACCGGTGAGAAGTTTGTGCTTGGACCAGATGTAGTAAGGGAAACTTCAGATAAGATTAAGGTCATTCAACAACGGATGAAGGCTGCCCAGGATAGGTAGAAGAGTTATGCTGATAAGAGGAGAAAAGACTTAAAATTCTCCGTTGGTGACTTGGTGTTTGTCAAGATTTCTCCGTTGAAGAGCGTGATACGATTTGGCAGGAGAGGCAAGTTGGCACCAAGATTTGTTGGCCCATTCCTAGTTCTCGAACAAGTTGGGAGTTTGGCGTATAGAGTTGATGTACCCGAGAAGATGGCGGGAGTTCACAACGTATTTCATGTTTCCCAGCTAAGGAAGTTCGTGCACGACCCAGATATGACTATTTCACCTGATCAGTTAGAGGACCTCGAAGTGGAACCCGAGGCGATTGGGAACCGCAAGCCGATTCGTATTGTCGAACGTGATACGAAGCAACTTCGAAGGAAGGCGGTGAAGCTTGTCAAGGTTCAGTGGGGCGAGAACGAGAATGACTGTACTTGGGAGACAGAGGAGAGCATTAGGAAGACGTATCCAGAACTCTTTGCCTGGTAAGATTTACTTTGCAATTTAGTTATTCCGCATGCTAGGATAGACTTGTTTTGCTTGTTTTGCATGTTTTATTGTTGTTTTATGGCTGATAGGCATGCAGGACCCTTTGTGTGTTTTGGTTAGGGAATTTCAGGGGCGAAATTTCTTAAGGAGGGGAGAATGTAACAACCCGCATTCTACGCATCGGAGGATCGTAGAATATTTATTTTTTTCTTATATGAAGTCGTATGGTCATGTGGCTTTGGGAAACGACCATTGGGGTCATTTCCCATGTTCATGATATTTGCCGATTTTTAAATGACCGTTTTGCCCTTAGTTGATCATGTTTCGGCCATAACTTTTGATTGGAAAGGAGTTTTGACCTGAAACCACTTCCATTGGCTTCGGATGATGGTTTACCTTTCCGTAGAGTGGTCACATGTGGAAAACGGACTTACCGTTTGGGAGAAATGGCTGAAATAATGTTTGAAAGGTGAAAAACTGCTTAACCGGGCCAAATAGGGTGATTAGTGAATGGGCCCATAATCCATTTCGGGATTAGGGTTATGAGGAGGCTGAAAAGAGTTAGGATTTCATTCCATTTCAGTTTTCTAGCCTCCACTTACCTCTTAGAAACCCTAAAAATGGCCTCCAACCTCTAAATCACCTCCAAATCACTTTCTAATCAAGGATTAAGCTTAACAACATCAAATCAAGGGAGATCTTCACCAAATCGAGATTAGAGCTGCTGTTTAGCATTGGTATTCGCGCCATATCAGAGATTTATTTTAGATCTAAGGTTTATTTGTGGCTAAGGTGAGTGATTCGCATAGTTCCTCACTAATTATGGTCAATTAACTGTAATTAGTGAAGATTAGTAAATTTATACATTAATAAATTCTTAAATGATGTTTTAAACCTCTGTTAGAAACTTGGGTTAATTTGGTTAAGTTTTGCTAATCCTATTATTAATTATGCTTGAACATGCTTAAGGGAAAATATGGGGTTTTGGCTATGTTTGATCCATTTTAACTTATCATATTGATGTTTTGGTGTTTGAGGTCACTTCTATTTGTTGCTATGACTTTGTGGTATGCTTTGTGATTGATTAGAATAGTTAGAGTGGTCAAAAACGCCGTCGAATGGCGTAAACAACTCGCTGGACAAAATGCAGGAAATGGACAGGGACCGGACCGGATCGGATGGGGAGGTCCAAACCGAACCGTTCGTGTGGCCCATCCACAATCCGCCCCCTTGCACCCGAACCAAGCCTGTATGCTACGAGTTGACTTGAAACCTGGAGGAGATCACGACCAACCCGATCCACTAGAAGTACTCCAACCCGATCCGCCATAGTACCCCGACCCGAACCGATGTACTACGATTGGACTAGGAGACTGCGACCCGACCCGGGGTGCTTTGGAAGAGGCCGATCCGAACCACCACCAGATGAAGACTACGATCCGATCCGAAGAAGCTTGGCACAAATCGATCCTGTGGGGGATACTGAAGGCCGAACCGAACCGATGGCTGTGAGGAGATCCGAACCGATCCGGTGATGACCAATAACCCGAGATGCAAAGGTAGTCCAAATGGAAGTTAGAGCTCAGGATCCAGTTGGGAACCAACGAATTCAATTCATGATTGGGCTTTGCTGCGGGACATGTGCTAAGGAGTTGTCGACGTTCATAACTTCGATTCAGCACTGAAAAGGAATGATGGGCTAGGTATCAGTGCAGTAGAGTCATCATGACTCGAGGGGCAAAGTGATCGTAGCAGGACTACGTATCAGTGCAGTAGAGTCATCATGACTCGAGAGGCAAAGTGATCGTAGTAAGACTATGAGCCAGTGCAGTGGAGCCATTGTGAATCCATGGGGTAGAGTGGACATAGTAAAGGATTAATAAGGCTATGAGCCAGTGCCGTGGGGTGTGTACGACTCCATGGGGCAAAGTGGACATAGCGAAGAATTAGTGGCTATGGATCAGTGCAATGAAGCCGTTGTGACTTCATGGGGCAGAGTGATCATAGCAAAGTATGGGGTGATCGAAGTGGTGGATATCGTATGATTTACGCACTGAGTGAGAGATGTGAGGATGGTTGCTATGCTTAATTGTTTGCCATCACTATGACATGCACACCCCCCACCCCCCGTATGCTTGTACACCATATGTTAATGGCACCTTAGAGTATTGTACAGTATGTAGTGCTAACTCTTTGGTTGCAGGTCCAGGTTCAGGTATGGTTTAGTATACCTGTTATTGTTCTATTTAGCTGCTTATCGCTCATACCAGACTTTTGTCTGACCCAGAGTTTTATGTCTCTTCTTATTACTCTGGGTGCTCCTAACGAGCAGACTAGAGACAGGTTAGCTGGTGATGCACGAGTAGCTGATCCGAAGGGGAGCAGGAGGCTTCCACGTATGATATATATAGATATTCTCCCTGTGTCGTTGGTGGTCACTACTTGGTCATTAGTAGTGTACCTTCCTTATCTTGCTTTTAGAGACAGTTTTAAAAAGTTGTAATAATGATGTTGTGGAATATAAGCTGTATTTGGATTTTCCGCTGCTATGATAGTTTGTTTTCAGCTTATACACTGTCTCACCTGTTTTATGTCAAGTATGTTGTTATTATATTTTGCTCCATGCGCTGTGAGATATTCTACAGGTTCTTTGTTGATTCTTCGTCTTCTTTCTTTTCTTCTGACGACCGTTCCATGCTAACTGGACATGTGTACAGCGCACTATTGGAGTAAATGCCGGTTGGTGCGGGGCGGGCCGTCACAGTTGATATAATAATAAAACTTGCACATCCAACTCAATAAGGTTTACCTATTTGTCGGGTATGCAAATAAATTCTTTACTCAATAGCTAATCCATTTCATGTTCAACACATGTATATATATGTGCAAAACTAAGCTAAAAATAATATTTCTAGCGAACAAAGGTTTATTTCCAGTTATGGTTATTTTTAACGCTTCATGTTTTACATAAA
Source organism: Allium sativum (assembly GCA_030737875.1). Lineage (NCBI taxonomy): Eukaryota > Viridiplantae > Streptophyta > Magnoliopsida > Asparagales > Amaryllidaceae > Allium > Allium sativum. Next base: position 556,391,333 of record CM060919.1, on the reverse strand, counting down.
AATGATATTTTTGGCGAACAAAAATATATTTCAACACGTGACTATTTTATTTAGTTCGCCTACATGTTAAAAATAATATTCATAGCAAACAAATATTTGTTTCAACACTTGTATATTTTTGGCGAGTCGTTTGCATGATAAAAATAATATTTTTCTCACCAAAAATATTTATTCAACACATGAACATTTTTAGCACTTCATTTTCACAATAAAAATGTAAATTTTATTGTTTAATCTATATATTCAACACATGAATATTATCCACTTCACACATACGATAGAAATATGATTTTTATCATTCTAATCCTTTATTCAACACATGAATAATTTCTATAGTTTATATATATAATTAAAATGTGATTTTTAATGTTAAAACAATTCATTTAAAACACGAATAATTTATATAGTTTAGATATGTGATAAAATGTTATTTTTATTTTTCAAAGAGTTTTATTCACCACATGAATTTCTATTCAACACATGAACACGGTTTCAACACATGAATTTCTATTCAACACATGAATATAGTTTCAACACATGAATATTGTTTCAACATATGAAAATAATTCTAACACATGAATATTATTGAAAATTTCGGCAGCATAACGGCAGGATATTTAAGAACGACACCGTCCAGAGTACGACTCTTCGCTCTACCTTAAAACCTCACGGTTTTTGACAATGGGGATTTCATACATCTAATTCGCACGCAGGCGAGTATGATTTTCTTTTCCACAATTTATTCAAATTTTGTTTCAATCACAAATGGGTATTTTTCAACCACAATGGTATTTTTCAACCACAATCCAAACAATACCAACCACAAACAACCCTATCAACCATTCGCATTATTCACCAAATTTTTCACAACAATTCACAATCAATAAATATCGCTCGTGGTTTGTGGACAAGGGGAGTATATATATTCGTATATAAATATATTTTATTTCCATTCCAACAAACATATCATTTATACAATGCATGTATAACTCATACTTCTCTCATACAACTTGTACAACGCGTGTACATGAGGTATACAACACGTATATAATTTATATTTCGCTTATATAACTTATACAACACATATCCATTCACATTTCAGTTTAGAAGTCTCACACTGGTTGTTGCTTTTCTAAAAATCCTATCAAGCTCAGAAAAATCCTCGGACACTTCTAGACTGTAGAGAGCGTCCTTGCGGTCACGATGTTTCCTATTTCATCGAATTTCGTTAATACACGATAAAGATACGATTTATCAAAGTTTGCAACACTTAAAAGTGTTATTTTTCAGTTCAGAAAATCACAGCCGTATACCTCCTTTGAACCTTCGAAACTTGGTTTCTAATTTGCGGCAAATCCACAAAGTCTCGCTTTGATCAGGTGGTGCCACGTGAAGGAGGATCGAGAGGCGCACCTGGGGTGGCGGCGCTGGCGAACTCGGTGGCACGGTTGAGGGGTGGCGGCGCACGAAAGTTCGGATCTTTGGAGGGCGAGATCTCGACGCAGGAGTGATGATAGGGGGAGTTCTTTGTATGGATTTGAAGAGGAGGAGGAGAGCTACAAAAAGTTGCAAAGGGGTAGGGGCTGAAGATGAACGTGGCTATCGGAAATCGCCTGGGAAGTGGCGAACATAGTTCCGCCATCGAGAGATAAGCAGGGGGGTTGAGCGATTTTTTTTATTTTTAATTTATGAAAGGAAAATTCCTATTGGGCGAGGCTTTATTTAATTTTTAAAATAGGGTTTCTCCACCCAGACACCAATTCAAACCCAACGACTGTCGCCTCTAGCTAAATACCCCCATTTCGAACACAATGGGATATGTTTTGTAGGCCAATTCGACTGTTACAGTAAGTTATTCTCCAAATTAAAATATAAAACATTCAATATTCGATTTGAACGTATATTTCAATTTGCCAGGGCCACAAACTGATTCGAAAAATTCCAGAAAAATAAATCTAGCTATGTTTTGACGCTACGGTCCCAACAAAACTAGTTTCGTCAAATTCTGAGACCTTTTGAAAAATGGCCATTTTCTGGTCGATCCAATTTAACAGAAATCAACCAAACACGTTTGCTTTTTCCACGCTCACATACTAGCTTCAAAAATTATGAAATTTGATACCCAGCAATAATTTGACATCACGGATCCAACAAAAGTGGTTTCGTCGAATTCCGAGGTCGTTTGCAAAATGTCTATTTTCAAGGGCTATATATTCTCCATAGCGACCTTTCAGAAAATTCATTTGGCCATAACTTTTGATTCCCGCTATGAAACTTCGATTTTTCAGATTCGTTAGAAAAATATTCATAAACAGATTTAAATATTTTTGGTTTCACTAAAATCCGTTTTATTTTGCACCCGGTACAGTCAGTCAAAGTTCGAATTCAAATTTTCAAACTACCGCACCATTTCTAATTCATTATTTTATAGAAATATTCTATTTCAGTTATCTAAATTTCTTTAAAATAACCAATTTAAAATTTTTAAATTGGCTTGTATTTTCCGGGTTGTAACAAAATATATCGTTGAGCATCCTCTTCCATTGAATCTATTAATTTTCCCAATTCCATATGAATTTGATTTTATTTGGTATATATATGAATATATTTTATTTAGAAACTAGGTTAGAAGAGGAAGAAAAATGGAAGAGCTCCGCTGCCTTGATAGATTTGAATAGATGAGAATGAGGCTTTACCCCTTTATTTATAGGGATGGAAATGGCCTAGAACCGCCAGATCAGTTTTTATTAACATCCGTTATAAAATTTTATATGACAAAACCCTAGCCGCCACTGCCTGGCTCGACCAAGCGGTCGCAGCCAGCGGTCGATCTAGCAGTGAGGGGGCTAGACAATTATATTGTACTGTATATAATTTATTCTGTTTTATTTATTTTCTTTCCGTTTTCGTACTTCGTCCGTAACTTTTCCATACGGACTCCATTCGCGAAACTCCAAACATGAAAGTTGACCAGAATTCCAAGACGAACGCAATAGTTAAAGGTTCATTGTCAAATTTCATTATTTGCAGAAATTCCTATTTTTGAGCTTCTAATTAAATAACTATTTATTGTCGAAAATTCCGGGTTATTACAGTCTTCAATACTTAAGTCCTGTTTACAAATCCTGCATATATATGTCTGTATATTCTAGAAAGAGATTTTAATATATATTTTATAATTAATGATAATTGAAATAAGGTTGTTGTCATCAAAAGTCCATTCTCCAACAATCTCCCCTTTTTAATGATGACAACCTTAGTTTATATAATATTCATTCCTGTTGATTACGATCCTTCTAATACTCCCCCTGTCAATATGGATCTTATATACTCTCCCTTAAACTAAGTCTACATTTAATAGTTTCTCCCTCTTTGGAATTATCAAAAAGAAACTCTAAAAATACTCCCCCTAAATCCTATATCTATCTATCTATATTGTATTATTATTCTATACTAAAGTACTAAGATACATACATACACATATATATATATACATTCATTATCATGATTATCAACATTTGCTTCAGAAGGTGCAAAAGAAGATACAAGCTTGGGACGTTAATTTTCTGAGTTTTGCTGGCAGAGCTCAACTTATTCAGTCTATTATTATCCCTATGGTGTTATATTGGCTTTCTGTTTACCAGTTACCGGAATACACAATCGACAAATTGAACATTCTATGTGCGGATTTTCTATGGGGAGGATCTAAACATAAAGTTAGATGGGAAGTGCTATGCAATCCCAAGAGTAAAGGAGGAATTGGCCTTAAATCGTTCAAGGTATTAAAGAAAGCAGCCTGCATAAAGTTGATGTGGAAGTTTCTTAGTGATTCATCGATTTGGAGCAAGTGGATGAAGGCCAGATATTGCATTAATAAACTATTTTGGCATATGGAAATAGACAACAACTCCTCTTGTACTTGGGAATCAATTCTGAGGTTGAGGAAAAGTGGTAAACAGTTGTTCTCGAAGGTGATTTGTTCAGGTGCAAATACATTATTGTGGTTTGAACCTTGGATAAATGGGAGGTGCTTAGTGGATTTGTTGGCATTTTCCAGGTTTCATTTACTGGGTTATAAAGATGAACTGGTGGCATCTATCATTCGAGATGGTAGGATCGATAGTAGGCTACATACGGCTACGAGAGAAGTTCATCAAGAAGTGGATACTGTTAAGCTGAACAAGAATGGGTTATCTAATGTTTATGTTTGGGGAGAAGATAAAGAATTCTCATTTCATAATGCGTATGAGTATACTAGGGAGAAGCTACCAGTCAAGCAAGCTTTTAAAGTTATTTGGCTTGGTAAAAATTCAAATAGGATGTCATTCATTACGTATTTGGCTGCTATGGAGAGACTAAGTACAAAGGATAAATTGGCAATGTATGGGGTAGTGCAGGAAAATGTATGTTTGTTGTGTGGAGAGCATGAAGAATCGGTTAGTCGCTTATTTTTTCAATGCATATATTCCAGATATATCTGGAAATCATTGAAGGAGAAGTTGGATTTGAATTCAGATGGGGCTGGTTCAGTAGAAGACGAAGCAGGTTTGATTTTACAGAAATTTAAAGGAAAGAATCAACTAACTGATTTGGCTTGTGCTTCATTTACATGTTCAGTGTATCACATCTGGTTTGAGAGAAACGTAAGGCAGTTTGGAAGCAATAGCATTAGCAAAGAAAACAAACTGAAGATCATTGAAAGAGAGATTGTGTATTTGGTTAAGGGAAATGGTAGCACCTCAATCAAATCAGAAATGAACGAAGCTTTGCTGAGAAGATGGGGCATTGAATTGGTTGATACAGGCTAAAGAAGGGTCGCAGTTTGTTTGGTGCTCGGCTGTCCATGTTGAGTTTGGAAGCTTGTTGAGTGTGTGTGTGACAGTTATACTCAGTTGTATGTTTTGTTATAATGTTTGATGTATTTTTTTTTCTGATTTGTCTTTCAGAGACTTTGAGTTGTATTTTCTTTTGGAATAGAAATATAGTGTACCAATTTTCAAAAAAAAAAAAAAAACTACCCCATAAATCTATGACTATATTATATCCTTACGCTAATATATTCTAATACTAGATCCTAAATCTATGCTATAAATGATTCTAATGACTATATAATATTCCCTGAAATAACCTTATATTTCCCTTTAAATTTATGATTCTAAACTAAAAATATTACAACTCCCCCTTAAAATTATGATTATAATAGTTTAAAGTAGAATGATAATAAACTAAGTAGTCCAATCAATATTTATAATCAATCCAAACAAGCAAATCAATTCGAATAAGCAAATCAATTCAAACAAGCAAATCAATCCAAACAAGCAATTCAAACAATCAATCTAAACAATTAAGTCAATCAAAGCAAAAATACATGTCTATTCGAAAATATTTCTTGAAACTTCAACTAATCCTAGAAACTATAATGCTCCCCCTTAATCTTATACAAGACTAAACATAGCCTAAACTCTAATTTCCTTAAAACTATAATAAGACTTTAATCTAGATTAAGAAATAATTCTGATAAGATATCCTGAAAACTATGATACAACTTAAAGTAATATAAGTCAAGTAATGATAAGTCAATATTCAAGCAATTTAAACCAAACAATCAACCAATTTAAGTTTTGTTGTCACAAAACATCAAAACATAAAGCCAAACATTTCTTATAGGGCATTGTTACTGACACTCCAAATATTGTTAAGGGGATGCCAAAATTCTTTTTTTTTTCAAAAATTGTTATGGGGATTACCAATGAGGAAAGTAGCCCCTTAACAAATAAAGGTAATTTTATCTTATTACCCTTTTAGCCCCTCAACAAATAAAGGTAATTTACCTTAACAAATACTGCAAAGGCCCTAGTAATTTATTTTCGATTCGTATATTTTGATTTTTTTTGAACCCTAAATGTGAAGACCCGTAACTTCCCCGTAAAGGAAAGCGGCGGATAGTTCGAGAACAAGCCACAGAAAAACGCATACAGAAGAACATTTCATTGTATATTACAACAATGCATCAGATTACAAGAATATACAGAGTATAAATGAATATCACACAGAAATATCAGAGATTTAAATTACATTTAAATACATAGCAGCGGAAAATAACACAATACACAACTAGAGGAGATATACGGATACAAAGCTTTCCGGATATCATTCCAGCTGTAAACCAGGATCCTGTGAATATAAATCTGCAAAAACCCAAAACTACTAGCTGCCCGTGTCAAAATAAGGGCACCCAGAGTTTAGGTTAAAACAATAAACTCCAGGTCAGTCATGTGACTGGTGTGAGAACTAAAACAGTTATTAATCTTTATTTTCAAAGTTAGGTAAATCAAGGGACCACGCCGCATAACACGGAATGGGTTTCCTCCCAAGAATACCAGTGCATAAAACAAACAGCGCAATGCTAAATAAAGAAAAATGAAGCTGTTATAAGACCCAGGTCCTATCACACAATGCAACGCAAGCCGGGGGATAGGGTTTTCCCTTATAACAGCCAAAGAATGCTTGATACGTTTTAAACAAATCATTTGATAGTATTATAAGTGCATAGTGTATAAAACAACTTCAAATCATAAGTATCAATCATAGACGGCATGGGTACCATATATCATGTCGCCATACTAGTTCTACAATTAAAAACGCAAATGTCACGTATTTGGAAATTGGATTTCCGCCTATGAACCGAGGCAAGGGATCGTCCTCACCGTCTTCGAGACAATCTAGCCCATGTCTCCGGAACAACCGCAACTGCCCCTTGGAGCGACAGGGCCGGTCCACCGATGTGGATTATAGTGCCTGAACAATACGTTCCTCCGCCCTATGGGGCGTAAATGAGCCAACGAATGACTCCATCGGTTCGAGAACGACCGATCAATCCGAGGCGCCTCGCAACAGCAACAACCACATAAGTCAAACTCGTCAGGGCGTGTAAAACCACTGACGCCACTTCTAGCTAGAAAGAAACGCATGTCCTCCCTGAGGTCCTCTCCCGTTTTTGGTTCATACCGGGTGTGAAACTCGCGAAGTAAACGTTACACAAAGCTACGCCACAAAGGCCTTGCTTTGATCATCACCACAAGACTTTGCTTTTCAACAGAAGCCTCGATCAACTGCCACTTAGGCATGCCACACAGGCAATTCACTCTATGCGTTTGATATCCATCAGTATATAACCCCTGAGCTCGTACGTCTCAGAGAAGGGCGTTAAGCAAGAGAATAAATTCTCCGCCGCCAAACAGATATATATTTAATAGAAATCAAACACACAGACTAAAATCCAATGTCAGACACACAGTCCATTTACAAGTCCGTTCTGGGTCTGAACGAAACCGGAGGCACCTAGTACCCCGCATATCCATCGATTTCCAAGTACGTCTGGACGATCACTAACCGTTTCCATCTTCTTGGGTGTACAGCCCAATCAAGATCATCAGTTATCACCCAAACGACGTGAAGACCTCCGGTCTTCGACCATCGTCTTCATCTTCGACTTATCGTCGTATCAGTTATTCAGAATGGGATAAACCCGGTCTTCCCGAATAACTCGCGTATATTTAAATAAGTGTTACACAAACACAACATACGCCTCATTCCAATTCATTAGTCACTCACCGTAAATTAATCAAGAGAATAATTCCCCAAATATTAACCCCGAAGGCCGAAACCAACATCAGATCAATATCCAGAAAACCATTCTGCTTGGCCAACCGACAGTTAGTTTCTAAATTTCACATTCATAGGGAAATGTTCCCATTAATTTTATCCAAGATAAATTTCTTGAATTTATTCTTCTTTTGAATTTCGATTCAACTAGTCGAGATTAACGAACCTTACCGAAGTAATCATTGGTTTTAATTTCCCAATCCCAACCTATTTATCCCATGAAGTAAAACTGGTAATACTTCATATCTAACACCACAGTGTTATCGGTAAATTCAATTACCATTTCACGTTCAAATCTAATTAAAGATTTAACTATCGCCTGGAGCAAAACTGGTGATACTCCATTTCGATTTTTTTTTCAATCTAATTAAAGATTCATTAAAACTCCACTTAGTTTTAATCTGTGACTGGGTTAAAGAATCAGTGTCATTTAAAACACGGTTCACGATAAACCCAAAATCACATCACATTTCAATCAGTCCCTAATTGTAAATTAGCAAGTGAGCAATTCCCTAAGTATTAATCCCGAAGGCCGAAACCAACATCAGATCAATACCTCGGAAACTATTCAACTTAACCAATCTCCAGGTAGTTTCTGATTTTCCTAACTCCTTTAGGTCTAAGAACTGTATTATTGAAGATACCGTTCACGACAACCCAAAATCGCCTTTCATTAATGATCGGGTTAAAGAACGAGTGTTATTTAAAAACACTGTCCACGATAAACCCAAAAATCAATATCAATTCAATTCCAATTAAATATCATTTAATTGGTACACTTCATTAAATCTAAATAAAAAGATTTAATCTTTTCTCAACTGAGTTCAAGAACAGTGTTAGTGAAGACACCATTCACGACAAACCCAAATCACATTTGATATTAAATACAAGGCTCTGAATAGAAAATATACCGGCTTATATTCAATATCAAATTTCACGACTAACAAATATCGCATTGGAAATAACGATATATATATATCTTTCAAATTTCCATAACAACATCCGTATAATCACGAATCCCAACATCGAAATATTCCGAAGACAATTTCGATTCAAATCCACTCCAATGCAATCATTGGATATTCTGGTTATTTTTAAAACCCTTTTCAAATTCAATTTATTTATTTAAAAATAAATAGAATTTTAATTCTAGTTCAAAACTAGTTCATTTCGATAAAAATCTATTTTTATCTTTTCAAATAGGGAGTTTTTCATCCCACATCTTTCTAAATCATTTCTTATGATTTTACACAAATTATTACTATTTTTAATAATTTTATCAAGGCCCGTACAGTCGATTTCCATCAATGGCCATCGAACTGCACTTACAGCGACCTTTTTCAAATTTGATTTGGACATAATTCCAAATCCAACCGTTAGATTTCAAATTTCTAATATTCGTTAGAAAGCTCTTTTCGATACGAACCCAACGGTTCCGGTTTTAGGAGAATCCGACGGTCGGATCTCCCGTAATGTCCGTTTGAAATAAATGGTCGAAATTCACGAACTGCCGCGGCGCGGCGCGTTCTATTCAGGCCATTATATTATATATATAATATATATAATATATACTTCGTCGATTTCTATTTAAAACGAATTATACAAATAGTTTTAAATTCGTTTCAAAGGCAATTTCAACTTCCATTTCAATTCAAATCAAAATTGAATTCTTCTTTATAAATTCGTTTTAAAATTCATTCCTATTCAATTCAAATTTCAATTCAATTTGAATTCATTTCAATTCGCTTCCAATTCAATTTGAATTCGTTTTCAATTCAATTCATTTCGAAATCGTTTTCAATTCAATTCATTTCGAAATCGTTTTCAATTCATTTTCATTTCGAAATCGTTTTCAATTCATTTTGAATTCGTTTTCAATTCAATTCATTTCGAAATCGTTTTCAATTCAATTCATTTCGAAATCGTTTTCAATTCAATTCATTTCGAAATCGTTTTCAATTCATTTTGAATTCGTTTTCAATTCAATTCATTTCGAAATCGTTTTCAATTCATTTCGAAATCGTTTTCAATTCATTTTGAATTCGTTTTCAACTCAATTCATTTCGAAATCGATATAAATATCGTTCACGTCAAAATGGCGTCAATCTAATCAACACGGCTTCATATATTCCTTTATTTTCAAATATTCTATTTCAAATATTTCTTTTTCAAAACTGGAATGAGGCCCAATCAATTACCATATAAAATTAATTATATGGATTTTCATACAACACATGTATATAATAGCATTGAAAATAATCAACCATCAACCAAAGTGCACTACACTGTATAAGCATCAAATATAGATATTCAACGCTTATAACAGCCTGTCAATCGATCGATCGACATATTTAATCAATCAGGATGAGTGAACTTCAAATTTCATCCTAACACCCGTGTGGGGTTTCAAACAATCAAACACATATTTTATTTGTGCAGTTAGGCGATGTGTAAAATTTATCGTCCCAATCAATGTCATTCAAATAGGTGTACATAAACAAACCGTCTGGTTTGTAAATGAATATTTATTTATTTACATTCACGTTAAAAATTATATTTTTAACGATAACACATTTTATTTTAACATATGAATTTCTATTCAGTTCATTCTTTAAATAAAATGCTATTTTTATTTTTCTAACTTATTTTAGAAAATTTCGGCGGCATAACGGCACGATACTAGAAACGGGACAAGGCCTAGCCTTATCCCCGGTCTAGTGAAGGCCCACGCCATTCACACATCAATCAAATTCACTTTCGTTATGCAAACCACAAAATTTGGAGTAAGGGTCTAACCTAGCCTTACTCCTTCGCCTTATAACGGCGCACGTCTAATCCTAACCAATTTATCGATTCGATTTTTCACACCACAAACCACATTCAAACCAATATCACAATCAATCACCAAACAGTCAAACAAACAAGTCCATGGTCTGTGGACGATTGTGTCGGGTGCTACTAAACACCGTCTGCATCCTAGTATATATATATAACTAGAAAAGAAATTGAAAGGTGAGAAATTCTCACATATAGCTATCCTAGCTCCAAGGCTCTTCTAATGCAGGAAATCTTCGCCAACTCGCCTTTTGTCGCTTTCGTTGCCCGCTTTCACTACATACGTAAAAATCGAATTTTTACTTCGCTTTTCAATATATAAAAATCACATTTTTATTTCGATGCTCAATATATAAAAATCATATTTTTAATTCGAAGTTCAATATATAAAAATCATATTTTTAATCCTTTTAAACAAAAATCAGTTTTAACATTTACAAAAAAATTCAGTTTTATTTTCTTTAAACAAAAATCAGTTTTATTTTCTTTAAACAAAAATCAGTTTTATTTTCTTTAAACAAAAATCAGTTTTATTTTCTTTAAACAAAAATCAGTTTTTAAATCCTTTATCAAATCTGTTTTCCTCTTTTTTTTAAAAATGCAGTTTTTATTTTTTTATAAAAAAAAATCCAGTTTTCAGTTTCTTTTAAAAAAAACAGTTTTAAAATTCTTTTTTTTTTAAAAAATTCTGTTTTAACTCTTTTTAAACAAAACAGTTTTTAAAACCTTCTTAAAAATTCAGTTTTGCTCTTTTTAAAAAAAACAGTTTTCATCTTTTAAAAGATTCAGTTTTCACTTTTTATATAAATAGAAATGAAATAAATAAAATAAAAAAAAAAAAAAAACTTACCGCGTTCTAGGTTGGAGGAGGTGGGGGTTACGGCGGCTTCATCAGGTTAAGGGAGTCCACGTCGGAGCTGTGGCCAAGGCGAGGCGGCGCTAGGGACCTAGTGCTCGCGGTCGACTGGAGGAGGAGGGGATTCAGGTGGTCACGTCGTCTGGTGGGGCTCGGATGGGTGTTGCGGTCTGATTTGGGGGAGTGGGGGTTTGGACGCGGTTCACACCAGAAAGGAGAGGAGAGAGAGTGCGAGAGGAGGGTGGGAGTTCGCCGGAGGTGGGCGCCTTCTGGTGGCTGACGGTCGACGGGATCGAGAGGGGGATGACGGGTTCAGGCGCGATTTCTTTTTTTTTTTTTCTTTTCTTATTCGATCCTGAACTGAAACATACAGGGGGGGGCAGAGGTTATAGGGAAAGAGAGAATATATTTATTATTATTTTTTTATTAATTAATTAATTTATTTTAACCTAAAGAGTTGACTTTCACATACGACCTCGAAACGAGGCCCACCGCCTGTCGTCCATAGCGTTTTACCCCCATTCCGAACACAATGGGATATGTATCGCAAGCTGATTCGATAGTTACAATCAGTTTCCATTGAATTTACATTTAAATCACTATATTGAATTTTAAACGTACATTTCAAATTACCGGGGCCACATACTAACTAGAAAAATCCCAGAAAAATATTTTCTAGCTTCGTATTGACGATACGGTCCTAACAAAACTAGTTTCGTCGAATTCTGAGACCGTTTGAAAAATGGCCAATTTCCAGTCGATTAAAATCAACTGAAACTGGTCAAACGCGTTTTCATTTGCCACGCTCACATATTGAATCGAAAAATTATGAAATTTGAAACCTAGCAATAACTTGACGTCCCGGACCCAACAAAACTGGTTTCGTCGAAATCCAAGGTCGTTTGCAAAATGTCCATTTTTAAGGGCCTAAATTCCATAGCGACTATTCAGAATTTTCAACTGGACATATCTTTTGATTCCCGCTATGAAATCTTCATTTTTCGGATTCGATAGAAAGATATTATCAATTAGATCCTATCATTTTTGGTTTCACTAAAATCCGGTTTGTTTTGCACCCGGTACATTCAATTGAAGTTTGAAATCGAATTATCGAACTACCGCGCCATTTTCAATTCTATTTATAATTATATATAAATATTTATATTCTAACGACGACGCGTATAATATATACGTCGAATTCTATTCAAAATAAATTTCACGTCGTTTTTATTTAAAATAATTCATTTTAAATAATCAAAATTCGCTAAAATAGCCAAAATAAAAATTTTAAACTGGCCCAGATTTTACGGGTTGTTACAATCTCCCCCACTTAAAACTTTTCGTCCCCGAAAAGGAACAAAGTCGAAAGTGGTTTGATTATTCAGCTCTACGCTCGATCCGGCTTCCATTCTCCAACTTTTCAGTTTCTGAGAATTTTCAAAAACTCAAAAATTTGGCTAACACCCTAAATTTTTGAAAAATTTCGCCATAACCTCCCCTGCAATGGGAGCATCGGGGAATTTCAAATAGCTTCCCCGGTCCTTCAGATCTCAAAAAGAAAAAGAAAAAGCCAAGCGGCTAGCCAATAGGCTCACAAAATCATCATCACCCAAACAAAACAGGAAATTATGTAGTAAACATGTACCTATTTGTCGGGCAAACAAATTTTATTCTCTGGCTCTAGCCTCCTTGCTATGACCTGTTCAATATAAGTATATGTATATGCAAGAAAATGCAACCAAATTCCAATACAATTCAATATTTGGTTATATTAGGCATAATGGTTCAAAATTTGCAAACAAATAAACAAACAACACAAACATCAATCAATTAGTGAATTTAACGTTTCAAATTCATAATTTTGATATATATACTGAAAATCTTGTTTTTGATGCCAATTCACAACAATAGGCCCTATCTAATTTTGGTTCTCACACCAGTCAATAGGAAATATATAGATATCACACCTTCGACACTCGAATATAAATGCTGATGATGGTATACTTCATCATCAGGACCATGTCCGGGCGACTAGAGTGCGACTCTATATCTATCCAATATATTAAAACTTCGAATACACGCGGATCAGACGTATACGCAAAATCTATATATACTGGATTGTCCACATCAATATAAATAAATAATCAAATACGAATAATTGATTTAAATTTTCAAAACAAAATTTTGTTTTCATTTGAAAAATATACTCTCCACACTCGTTCTAGGATACTACTGATCCCATCTCTAACGAGTCATTCCAATTGGATATTACTAATCCAATATCTGATGAATTCTTTCGTATGGTTCTAAGGTGCCTTGTTCTCTGCTTTGTAAACCAAAGCTCTGATACCAACTGTGAAGACCCGTAACTTCCCCGTAAAGGAAAGCGGCGGATAGTTCGAGAACAAGCCACAGAAAAACGCATACAGAAGAACATTTCATTGTATATTACAACAATGCATCAGATTACAAGAATATACAGAGTATAAATGAATATCACACAGAAATATCAGAGATTTAAATTACATTTAAATACATAGCAGCGGAAAATAACACAATACACAACTAGAGGAGATATACGGATACAAAGCTTTCCGGATATCATTCCAGCTGTAAACCAGGATCCTGTGAATATAAATCTGCAAAAACCCAAAACTACTAGCTGCCCGTGTCAAAATAAGGGCACCCAGAGTTTAGGTTAAAACAATAAACTCCAGGTCAGTCATGTGACTGGTGTGAGAACTAAAACAGTTATTAATCTTTATTTTCAAAGTTAGGTAAATCAAGGGACCACGCCGCATAACACGGAACGGGTTTCCTCCCAAGAATACCAGTGCATAAAACAAACAGCGCAATGCTAAATAAAGAAAAATGAAGCTGTTATAAGACCCAGGTCCTATCACACAATGCAACGCAAGCCAGGGGATAGGGTTTTCCCTTATAACAGCCAAAGAATGCTTGATACGTTTTAAACAAATCATTTGATAGTATTATAAGTGCATAGTGTATAAAACAACTTCAAATCATAAGTATCAATCATAGACGGCATGGGTACCATATATCATGTCGCCATACTAGTTCTACAATTAAAAACGCAAATGTCACGTATTTGGAAATTGGATTTCCGCCTATGAACCGAGGCAAGGGATCGTCCTCACCGTCTTCGAGACAATCTAGCCCATGTCTCCGGAACAACCGCAACTGCCCCTTGGAGCGACAGGGCCGGTCCACCGATGTGGATTATAGTGCCTGAACAATACGTTCCTCCGCCCTATGGGGCGTAAATGAGCCAACGAATGACTCCATCGGTTCGAGAACGACCGATCAATCCGAGGCGCCTCGCAACAGCAACAACCACATAAGTCAAACTCGTCAGGGCGTGTAAAACCACTGACGCCACTTCTAGCTAGAAAGAAACGCATGTCCTCCCTGAGGTCCTCTCCCATTTTTGGTTCATACCGGGTGTGAAACTCGCGAAGTAAACGTTACACAAAGCTACGCCACAAAGGCCTTGCTTTGATCATCACCACAAGACTTTGCTTTTCAACAGAAGCCTCGATCAACTGCCACTTAGGCATGCCACACAGGCAATTCACTCTATGCGTTTGATATCCATCAGTATATAACCCCTGAGCTCGTACGTCTCAGAGAAGGGCGTTAAGCAAGAGAATAAATTCTCCGCCGCCAAACAGATATATATTTAATAGAAATCAAACACACAGACTAAAATCCAATGTCAGACACACAGTCCATTTACAAGTCCGTTCTGGGTCTGAACGAAACCGGAGGCACCTAGTACCCCGCATATCCATCGATTTCCAAGTACGTCTGGACGATCACTAACCGTTTCCATCTTCTTGGGTGTACAGCCCAATCAAGATCATCAGTTATCACCCAAACGACGTGAAGACCTCCGGTCTTCGACCATCGTCTTCATCTTCGACTTATCGTCGTATCAGTTATTCAGAATGGGATAAACCCGGTCTTCCCGAATAACTCGCGTATATTTAAATAAGTGTTACACAAACACAACATACGCCTCATTCCAATTCATTAGTCACTCACCGTAAATTAATCAAGAGAATAATTCCCCAAATATTAACCCCGAAGGCCGAAACCAACATCAGATCAATATCCAGAAAACCATTCTGCTTGGCCAACCGACAGTTAGTTTCTAAATTTCACATTCATAGGGAAATGTTCCCATTAATTTTATCCAAGATAAATTTCTTGAATTTATTCTTCTTTTGAATTTCGATTCAACTAGTCGAGATTAACGAACCTTACCGAAGTAATCATTGGTTTTAATTTCCCAATCCCAACCTATTTATCCCATGAAGTAAAACTGGTAATACTTCATATCTAACACCACAGTGTTATCGGTAAATTCAATTACCATTTCACGTTCAAATCTAATTAAAGATTTAACTATCGCCTGGAGCAAAACTGGTGATACTCCATTTCGATTTTTTTTTCAATCTAATTAAAGATTCATTAAAACTCCACTTAGTTTTAATCTGTGACTGGGTTAAAGAATCAGTGTCATTTAAAACACGGTTCACGATAAACCCAAAATCACATCACATTTCAATCAGTCCCTAATTGTAAATTAGCAAGTGAGCAATTCCCTAAGTATTAATCCCGAAGGCCGAAACCAACATCAGATCAATACCTCGGAAACTATTCAACTTAACCAATCTCCAGTTAGTTTCTGATTTTCCTAACTCCTTTAGGTCTAAGAACTGTATTATTGAAGATACCGTTCACGACAACCCAAAATCGCCTTTCATTAATGATCGGGTTAAAGAACGAGTGTTATTTAAAAACACTGTCCACGATAAACCCAAAAATCAATATCAATTCAATTCCAATTAAATATCATTTAATTGGTACACTTCATTAAATCTAAATAAAAAGATTTAATCTTTTCTCAACTGAGTTCAAGAACAGTGTTAGTGAAGACACCATTCACGACAAACCCAAATCACATTTGATATTAAATACAAGGCTCTGAATAGAAAATATACCGGCTTATATTCAATATCAAATTTCACGACTAACAAATATCGCATTGGAAATAACGATATATATATATCTTTCAAATTTCCATAACAACATCCGTATAATCACGAATCCCAACATCGAAATATTCCGAAGACAATTTCGATTCAAATCCACTCCAATGCAATCATTGGATATTCTGGTTATTTTTAAAACCCTTTTCAAATTCAATTTATTTATTTAAAAATAAATAGAATTTTAATTCTAGTTCAAAACTAGTTCATTTCGATAAAAATCTATTTTTATCTTTTCAAATAGGGAGTTTTTCATCCCACATCTTTCTAAATCATTTCTTATGATTTTACACAAATTATTACTATTTTTAATAATTTTATCAAGGCCCGTACAGTCGATTTCCATCAATGGCCATCGAACTGCACTTACAGCGACCTTTTTCAAATTTGATTTGGACATAATTCCAAATCCAACCGTTAGATTTCAAATTTCTAATATTCGTTAGAAAGCTCTTTTCGATACGAACCCAACGGTTCCGGTTTTAGGAGAATCCGACGGTCGGATCTCCCGTAATGTCCGTTTGAAATAAATGGTCGAAATTCACGAACTGCCGCGGCGCGGCGCGTTCTATTCAGGCCATTATATTATATATATAATATATATAATATATACTTCGTCGATTTCTATTTAAAACGAATTATACAAATAGTTTTAAATTCGTTTCAAAGGCAATTTCAACTTCCATTTCAATTCAAATCAAAATTGAATTCTTCTTTATAAATTCGTTTTAAAATTCATTCCTATTCAATTCAAATTTCAATTCAATTTGAATTCATTTCAATTCGCTTCCAATTCAATTTGAATTCGTTTTCAATTCAATTCATTTCGAAATCGTTTTCAATTCAATTCATTTCGAAATCGTTTTCAATTCATTTTCATTTCGAAATCGTTTTCAATTCATTTTGAATTCGTTTTCAATTCAATTCATTTCGAAATCGTTTTCAATTCAATTCATTTCGAAATCGTTTTCAATTCAATTCATTTCGAAATCGTTTTCAATTCATTTTGAATTCGTTTTCAATTCAATTCATTTCGAAATCGTTTTCAATTCAATTCATTTCGAAATCGTTTTCAATTCATTTTGAATTCGTTTTCAACTCAATTCATTTCGAAATCGTTTTTAAAATCGATATAAATATCGTTCACGTCAAAATGGCGTCAATCTAATCAACACGGCTTCATATATTCCTTTATTTTCAAATATTCTATTTCAAATATTTCTTTTTCAAATATTTCTTTTTCAAAACTGGAATGAGGCCCAATCAATTACCATATAAAATTAATTATATGGATTTTCATACAACACATGTATATAATAGCATTGAAAATAATCAACCATCAACCAAAGTGCACTACACTGTATAAGCATCAAATATAGATATTCAACGCTTATAACAGCCTGTCAATCAATCGATCGACATATTTAATCAATCAGGATGAGTGAACTTCAAATTTCATCCTAACACCCGTGTGGGGTTTCAAACAATCAAACACATATTTTATTTGTGCAGTTAGGCGATGTGTAAAATTTATCGTCCCAATCAATGTCATTCAAATAGGTGTACATAAACAAACCGTCTGGTTTGTAAATGAATATTTATTTATTCACATTCACGTTAAAAATTATATTTTTAACGATAACACATTTTATTTTAACATATGAATTTCTATTCAGTTCATTCTTTAAATAAAATGCTATTTTTATTTTTCTAACTTATTTTAGAAAATTTCGGCGGCATATCGGCACGATACTAGAAACGGGACAAGGCCTAGCCTTATCCCCGGTCTAGTGAAGGCCCACGCCATTCACACATCAATCAAATTCACTTTCGTTATGCAAACCACAAAATTTGGAGTAAGGGTCTAACCTAGCCTTACTCCTTCGCCTTATAACGGCGCACGTCTAATCCTAACCAATTTATCGATTCGATTTTTCACACCACAAACCACATTCAAACCAATATCACAATCAATCACCAAACAGTCAAACAAACAAGTCCATGGTCTGTGGACGATTGTGTCGGGTGCTACTAAACACCGTCTGCATCCTAGTATATATATATAACTAGAAAAGAAATTGAAAGGTGAGAAATTCTCACATATAGCTATCCTAGCTCCAAGGCTCTTCTAATGCAGGAAATCTTCGCCAACTCGCCTTTTGTCGCTTTCGTTGCCCGCTTTCACTACATACGTAAAAATCGAATTTTTACTTCGCTTTTCAATATATAAAAATCACATTTTTATTTCGATGCTCAATATATAAAAATCATATTTTTAATTCGAAGTTCAATATATAAAAATCATATTTTTAATCCTTTTAAACAAAAATCAGTTTTAACATTTACAAAAAAATTCAGTTTTATTTTCTTTAAACAAAAATCAGTTTTATTTTCTTTAAACAAAAATCAGTTTTATTTTCTTTAAACAAAAATCAGTTTTTAAATCCTTTATCAAATCTGTTTTCCTCTTTTTTTTAAAAATGCAGTTTTTATTTTTTTATAAAAAAAAATCCAGTTTTCAGTTTCTTTTAAAAAAAACAGTTTTAAAATTCTTTTTTTTTTTAAAAATTCTGTTTTAACTCTTTTTAAACAAAACAGTTTTTAAACCTTCTTAAAAATTCAGTTTTGCTCTTTTTAAAAAAAACAGTTTTCATCTTTTAAAAGATTCAGTTTTCACTTTTTATATAAATAGAAATGAAATAAATAAAATAAAATAAATAAAAAAAAAAAACTTACCGCGTTCTAGGTTGGAGGAGGTGGGGGTTACGGCGGCTTCATCAGGTTAAGGGAGTCCACGTCGGAGCTGTGGCCGAGGCGAGGCGGCGCTAGGGACCTAGTGCTCGCGGTCGACTGGAGGAGGAGGGGATTCAGGTGGTCACGTCGTCTGGTGGGGCTCGGATGGGTGTTGCGGTCTGATTTGGGGGAGTGGGGGTTTGGACGCGGTTCACACCAGAAAGGAGAGGAGAGAGAGTGCGAGAGGAGGGTGGGAGTTCGCCGGAGGTGGGCGCCTTCTGGTGGCTGACGGTCGACGGGATCGAGAGGGGGATGACGGGTTCAGGCGCGATTTCTTTTTTTTTTTTTTTCTTTTCTTATTCGATCCTGAACTGAAACATACAGGGGGGGGGCCAGAGGTTATAGGGAAAGAGAGAATATATTTATTATTATTTTTTTTATTAATTAATTAATTTATTTTAACCTAAAGAGTTGACTTTCACATACGACCTCGAAACGAGGCCCACCGCCTGTCGTCCATAGCGTTTTACCCCCATTCCGAACACAATGGGATATGTATCGCAAGCTGATTCGATAGTTACAATCAGTTTCCATTGAATTTACATTTAAATCACTATATTGAATTTTAAACGTACATTTCAAATTACCGGGGCCACATACTAACTAGAAAAATCCCAGAAAAATATTTTCTAGCTTCGTATTGACGATACGGTCCTAACAAAACTAGTTTCGTCGAATTCTGAGACCGTTTGAAAAATGGCCAATTTCCAGTCGATTAAAATCAACTGAAACTGGTCAAACGCGTTTTCATTTGCCACGCTCACATATTGAATCGAAAAATTATGAAATTTGAAACCTAGCAATAACTTGACGTCCCGGACCCAACAAAACTGGTTTCGTCGAAATCCGAGGTCGTTTGCAAAATGTCCATTTTTAAGGGCCTGAATTCCATAGCGACTATTCAGAATTTTCAACTGGACATATCTTTTGATTCCCGCTATGAAATCTTCATTTTTCGGATTCGATAGAAAGATATTATCAATTAGATCCTATCATTTTTGGTTTCACTAAAATCCGGTTTGTTTTGCACCCGGTACATTCAATTGAAGTTTGAAATCGAATTATCGAACTACCGCGCCATTTTCAATTCTATTTATAATTATATATAAATATTTATATTCTAACGACGACGCGTATAATATATACGTCGAATTCTATTCAAAATAAATTTCACGTCGTTTTTATTTAAAATAATTCATTTTAAATAATCAAAATTCGCTAAAATAGCCAAAATAAAAATTTTAAACTGGCCCAGATTTTACGGGTTGTTACACTAAAGGAAAAGCGTTTTCAGAGAATAAGATCAAACTATTTTTTTTGTTGACAAAAATATGCCGAATTTTATAATTACGGAGGCAATGCATCGAAATGATTATTAATTTTCGCTATATCACCGTCAAATACATATATAATTGATTACATGCTGCATTCTGTGCAGTGGTGACGAACTGCTTATTTTAATTTGGTTTTCCTTATTGAATATTTTTTTTAAATTCAAAGGGGCAATCCAGGAATATTGAGTAGTGTGAAATAATATATTTGTGTAGCCCCTTAACAATTTTTCAAAGAGTGGAGTGTTTTTAAAAAATGGCCCCCTCTTAACAATAGTTGGAGTGTCAATAACAACACCCTTCTTATAACTACTGTTTATCCTAAAGCCTATAAAGCTCCTGTCAACTACAAATGCATAAGTATTTTTCTAGCACACCTATCAGCCACTAATGAAGTTTAACCATGTCAAGTAAGTTAGTCAAGTTATTCAAGTCAAACAAATAAATCAAACAAGTCAATGAATCCAATCAATTCAATCGAGCAAATCAATTTAATCAAGCCAACCAATTCAATCAAGCCAAATAAATTAATCAAGTTAATCAAGACAAATTAAATATGTTATGTATTTGACTAATAATCCGACATTTATAATTAGATAAAAGTTTCTCATATTGTATACTTGTTATGTGTGGAGTTAAAGTTAACATGTAATGCAGTGTGTTGGTTATAATGCAGTATGTCATATGCAAACTATATGAAGTGATATATGAAATGCATCTTGTGATGTGAATGAATTTAATTTGAGGTGTACTATAATTATAATGATGATGTATGATATGAAATAAGATGTGTAATGATAATATGTAGAATGATTTGGTGATTACATCTATTTAGGTAAAATATATGCAAAGTACTTTCTAACTATTATGCATATATTATTTGAATTAAACAAGGGTAATATATACTAATTTCTAGACTTAGGTTAATGATACTTATGAAAGAGATTTAAATGATAGTAAGGATGAAGATTTTATGGTATTCATAATAGATAACAATTTTTTTAGAATAATTCAATAAGAAATATAGAGTTAAATAATCTTAGTAGGGTGTTCTTTAATATAGTAAAAATTTAAGACCTTTTTAAAGAGAATACAGAATTGTATCGTATAAAGTAAACAAATATTCATAATTGTGTGTATATATAAAAACTAATTTTAAAAAGGACTTAAAATATAATTTATAATGAAATATAAATCAATCTTTTAATACAAATCAATTTTAAATTTAAACTTTTATAAATCAAAATATATTAATTTGCTAAGGAACCATTTATATGTTAAAACTTTTAAGAAAAATCTATAGTTATAACAAAGTTATGAAATCTAGATATAAATTAAACTATAACTTCTTATATTTAAATAACATATTTAAGACATAAAATCATATATATATATAATTATTTTTTATATATAAATAATATACAAGTTAAACTATGCATGCTTAAGCAATATTAAAAAAATGTATATCATATTAATATGTGTATATAATTTTATTAATTTATATACTTTTAATATATATATATATATATTTTGAAACAAGATATAAGAAAATAAGTAAACAAACAAAGTTAATAACTAGAGTTTGAATTGGCATTTTCTTATTGAAAAGATGGAGGGAAGTTTGAAAGTTCAAATTTTGAATTTATTGATTCATATGTCGACATGCCCTTCTATGTATGTCAGCATACCTGCAGAAATTCAAAAGACATGTTGTTTTAATTATATTATCGATTTATATTTTAGGTTTAATTATTTCCTGAATTAGTATTATTCCTAACAAACATCAAAAATTTATTTTATTATTTTACTAATCATTATTTTATTATTATTATTTTGAATTTCAAAATTCAAAATTCAAATTTGAATTTTAATTTTCAAGTTTGAATTTTAAAGTTTAATTTTTCAAATTCAAAACAAAGCAAACAAAACATTCATTCAACCAAAAAGCTAAAAATAATTAAGGCGTACCAGGTTTTTAGGTCCATTTCTTCGAAATTCTCTAAATTCTAAATTGCTGTGAAACACATACTTGAATTTCCGGTTTCTGGCTCTTCATCGCTTGATGATGAATTTGAATCATCTAAATATGGGCACATCCTTATTATATGGCCTGGTCTGTTACAGTTATATCATCTATCTTCATTTTTAGCGTCAGAAATTTTGAATTTGAATTTGAATCTTGAATGAATAGACACTTCCCCAAAAGTCATATCCCTTAATATACTCTTCTTATCTTGATTGATGAATGAACATTTTGGTGTCTTTTGGCCAACAGTCATCAAATATAACTTCTTTTCCTGCAAAAAAACATAACTTTTCAAAGAATCAAGTGACTTTTCAAAATAACTAATTGTAATTTGAGATAATAACATCATGATGATTTTGTGATATATCCATTTAAACTTTTCATGAAATCATATCATGATAACTTGATTTTTCAATAAAATTGAATGCTGACTCATCTTATACTGATGTAATACATGAATTTAAACTAGTGTTCAAAATTTTCCATCTAATATTTAAAAAAAAATTAAGATTATGAACTTTTTGAAAAACCTTGCTTTGATACCAATTGTTAGAGAATTTGGATGGATCGTTAAGGCAAAACTAACACTAGAGGGGAGTGAATAGTGTAGAAAATCTAAAACTTATATGATATACTATATGAATCACACACCACAAAGATCATCACATACACAGAATCAAACAAAAACACAGAAATAAACAGAAATAAAATGTAGAAAAGGAAAGAACACAACAGATTTTATACTAGTTTGGATTATTCCTACGTCCAGTCCCATGCAATACTGGATTGCGCAGAGTTTTATTACTATCAATATACAAGTACAACACCCTTAATTTCACGGCCACATGGTTACCACCGACTCCAAACACCCTTGATCAAGTATATTCCCCCTTGATTTCCCGGCTATAAGGTTAACATTGTTTCCTTCCTTGATTTCATGGCTATAAGGAGCACACCGTTTCCAAAAACTATTCCAAAACTATCCCAAATGATTACAAAAGTCCTATAACTCTTCAATAGCACTTCGGTTTAGAGAGTAATATGTAGAGAGTGAGAAGAGAAGAAAATTTATATAATTGAAATTGGTAGAGTATAAATGTAGAAATCATAAAAATATGATATAATAATGGTGTAATGAAAGGAGATGAAGATAGAGAAGAAGAATAATTAAAAAATTTGAAATCAACCCTTATTTATAAGATTTGAAAGGTTACAACGCTTCTGGAACGTTACAAATAGTGAAAAGACACTTCCTTTGAAAATTGAATTTCTGACAGTTGTATGTCGACGTACCCATTATGCATGTTGACATATCCATCATATTTTTTTATTTTTAAAGAATTTTTAAAGTATTTAAATAAATATATATATATTCTGCAAATTCCTAAAACAAAACTAGTTGTTAAAACATAATTTTTCAAGTATAATAACATAAGAAAATATTATTTAAACATATGATTAATAACTTTATATGTATGTGATATAAAACTATATATAATATAATTATAAACATATATATATAAGAATTTATAAAGAGATATTTTTTTAGCAAGGCTTTATAAAGAGATATTTATAAACTATATATATAAACAAAAAGGTTCTATGAAAACTTAGAGTTTAAATAAGAATATTATAATCAAATATAAACTTAGTAATATATATATGATTTAATAAAACTAAAAATAAGAATACTTATAAGTTAGGAAATATGTTTGAAATTCTTGGAAGTTTTAATTATTTTGAAAGAATTTTGAAATCAATTTTGAAAAGTGATAATTTGAAAAACAGAGTTTGAACCTGGAGTGCTATTCAGAGTCTTAAATATAAACTAAACTCCATTACTATATTTTTCTTGAACTCTAGAAATATTGATAGCTTGATAACTCATGAGTCTTGAATCTCTTGAAATTCTAAAACTGTACAGTCTTCGGTACTTAAGTCCTGCATATATATATATATGTCTATATATTCTAGATAGAGATGTTAGTATATATTTTATAATCAATGGTAATTGAAATAAGGTTATTGTCATCAAAACTCCATTCTCCAACATTCAGTAGTGGTACGATCCATTATCTTGGATGCGCCTTTAATATCTAATTAGTTATAGCACTCAAGTACAACGAGTAGAATATGCCATAATATGCGGACACTTATGCATCTATGTGGCATACCGTTCCCTAGAACGAAATCGACTGTTGTGGTGTGAGAGTAGTTTAGGTTCTCGCAAGGGTTTTCTTTGATGACTTTGAGTTAGAATTGATTGAATTAGGAGTTTACTCCTAATCGACTCCAGGGTTGATCCTGAAATGGTCATGAGTCGTTATCGTTTCGGGTTTTTGAAATCGGTTCGCTCAAAACCAGTTTATAGTTTGCTTCAAAGGGGTTTGTATCAGCTCCTTGGAAATCGATGAGGAAATCCTCAATTTAGACGTTGTGTCTGTGTTGGACAGTGAAATGAATTCGATATGATATTGAAGTACGATTTATTCCCTTTCTTATCACTCCAAAATTTGGAGTTTAGAGTTTATTGTTGGGTTGTGAGATCGACTCATAAGGTGAGTATTCTTTTCGAGGTAACGTTTGGTGGAGGGGCCGATCAAGTAGGATCATGATGTTCGAGCTTGCACCTAGTATAGAAGTTTATCCTACTTTATCGGGACAAAACATGGTGATGTATTTGTTGATTGTCGTTCCCGTTCAGTCGAGTGCTCCGTTGATAAAGCTTGAACTGGCGATGTAATTGTTCAAAGTATGTTTCCATCAATGATTTTTCCTTACATTTTAGTTTTTCATCGTGGTTTTGTCGTTTCATCTGATCGTGTGGTTCGATAGATGGGACGATATTATGACTCGTGAATTGATTTGTCTCTCCTAATTATGACTTACCGTGTTGAGGGTTCAGTTAGATTTTATATGTTTATAACATCCCGTGTTTGGTCGCCAGAACTTAATACCATGCGTGACTGCATCACTCATAACTATTAATGTCGGTCCTCGAGGTGGGGAAGTGTTATGACATAATTATTCTATACTTGGCAATATACAGAGTCATCGAAGCTTAAATTCATCGAGTCATGGTTGCATGTTTGCTAAACTGTTGATTGTTTAACTTAATTAGACTTAATATCTAAGCCTAATAATTCAATTACTAGGAAGATACGAAATAATCGGTGGTAGTAAGAGGTTGTTGGTAATAATAGTGGGCTAGGAAAAAGCTCAGTAATGAGTCGTCTTTGGTTTAGAGATAGTGGGCTGAGACTTAGATCTTCAATAGGCGAGTTGCTTATTATTGGACGGTAGTGGGCTGCAACAGTTCTCTAGTAGAGAGTCGTTACCTGGGCTTGTAGCATGGGAGTATCTGGACATATTTGATGAGGTACCATACTTGATTCAAGTTCTGTATCGATCTAGTTATGGGTGTACTTTCTATTGGGAATCTCTAAGGTATTCGTACAATTATGAGTTTGGTTGGTGTGTGCCGATTACAACGTTTTATACGCTTCTTTGCTTGATGAGTTGGTTAGGCCATTCAGGCTAACCAGCGAGTCAGCCTACTTTGTTGATTTCTCAGATCATGTTATGAGATATCACTTGGAAGAGTTACACTTGTGCTACTCGATTTTATTTTTGTTTTGCTATGGATGGAAAGAAGGCACAAGTTCAGAGCTGATGATGTTGTGATTGTTGGGAAAACACCATATGTTGGTCAATTGTTTGAATTCCACTTTTCAGGAGAAAAGTAGAGAGCTTAGGTTACGTCATCTTGAGTAAGATGCTGGTATATGTCCTACGAGAGTTTTGATGGCTTAGAAGTTGAGGTTGATCCATGAGTGTATCGATTTCTCGTTTCGAGCAGGAACGAGAAGCCGATAGCACTCATATGCTCGTGTGGGTGGTTTCAGTGTGGCTTGTTTCCGAATGGAAGGTTACTGCATTTTAGTTAATAATAAAGCCATGTTAGAAGGATCAGTCGACTTACAAGTCAAAGTCGATGGCGGTAAAGTTTGTTTTGGTGAGTTGGAGGCACTATTTATTAGCGAAGAGGTCAAAGTCATTGGTGATGTCACGACATTGATATTTATCTTCCCCGAGAGGTATCTCAACCTTTGCTAGTAGCAATGGTTGGAATTCTTGACCTCCTACGAGTATAAGATTTCTTATAGGCATGTATGGGAAATGTACTCGTTTATGTGTATCGAGTTAGATATGTACCCTATTCGAAAGTGATATTTATTTAGTGGACGTCGCTTGTGTTCATTACTAGTTGCGATTCCATAACTCGAGGAGAGGTAGTAAAGACTCGACCATGGTAGTCGGTTCCAAATGAAGGAGGTGTTGTTTGTTTCCAGCATCATGAGAAGGGGTTGGTTGCGCATTCATTTTATAATAAATGCGATATTAGCTAGCGATAGCTGCATGGGACGTATTTAATTATTTTTCTATAACTGTTCGAGGTTTCTAAATGGTTGTGGAAATAGTTGTCGATGATTTCTATCAATAGGTTTCCATGGAAATTAGGAATAGTGTGATTGCGCTTGAGTCATACTCAATTTATTGACGATATATGCTAGATTACTATTCCCTATTTTTGAAATGGCAACCAAATTTTCCAGTCATATATGGATTAAATTTAATATTGGATATCTCGTATTGGTTAGATTAGTATCTTGCATGTTAGGATAGGTATGAAAGTTATTTTCTAATATTGTCATTATTTTGCTATGTATGTTGACTAGTGATGTTGCATGTTTATTCATGCTTATATGACCATTAGGCATGCACGATAATTATATTGTTGTATTATTTATTTATTCGAAATAAAATCCATACATGACTTGACATGCTCGTGCTAGATAAATTGTACTTATTTAACATGTTTATTCCTTTGTTGCCATTTCTATTATTGTGTTTAATCCTCTTTGTTGAGTACATAGCCAGGTACAAAGAAGCAAGAATTATTTTGTTTAGATGATAATTCGCTTTTATTTGCATCTAAGTGTTGAGCTTGCTTAAAAAGAGGTATGTAGTAGATGTAGAGTTGTGGTTTTTTCCATTTAGTGCATTTTGGTGATTTTTTCCCCATGTATGGGTAACCATTTTTGGTCTTTTGTTTTCTTTTGTTAAGATGGTCCGTGCATGGCGATTTTGGGTTTTTCCGGATCAAGCTGTACAAGGGAGATGCTGCCGAATTTTTTCATAATTTTTTCCATATTTGGAAAGAAATCCAATAAGCGATGCTAAGTTGGATTGTCTTCAAATTATTAAGTTGTCACTTTTATTTTCCATTATCTAGTACTTTGGAAAATATGTATAAAACTTAGGTGATTAGCTTGGCTGCATCGATCCAGAATTGAATGGTGGTTATACAAAGGAGAATGTTGGCTTCACACCAAATTTCAAGTCAGTTTCCTTTGTTATGATCGCTTTCAATGGTTGTTGTATAGAGCGATAAGTGACTAATTATTTTGTATTATCACTTGTAGTGTTGGGATGCATTGTTTTATCCTTGAGGATTTCGGGGGTGAAATCCATTAAGTAGGGAAGAATGTGATGATCCGTATTTTAATGATTGGGTACTTATATATTGATCATTAATTATTTGATTAACGGTTCCAAAAGGTGATTTTTCACAAACGATCGAATTGGACTCGATCCTAGTTCTATTGAGTTCATATAGTTCTTTGCATTAATAAAAAGTATAAGGATTGCTATATTTAGAGTTCATACCATTTGGTGGTCATAGTGATCTCAATATATGCGTAAAAATTACCGTTTCATACAACAGTATCGGATTATGATGAAACTTGTATCATCAGAACTGCATCATTGTAATGATGCATGCTATCAAATTTTGTAGCATTTGGATAAACGGTTTGGTCGTACGGGATTAAAACGTGTAGCGATTTGTAAGTGGAGAATTTAAACAAATGAATAGTATTAAATAACCTTGATCTACTATAACTCAACTTGAACCATTTTCTGTTTATCTCCATCATGCAACTACTGTTGCATTTCCTGGTAATGGTCGCCCCTTCATTTGCTTCAGCAATCTAGATCTCACTTGTTTCTCCACCTAAAATCGGGAATCTTGTCTCTAAACTCATGTCTTGAGGAAAGCTACAAGCTTATCTACGTTTGGACCCGTATGGTGGCATTTGCAATTGCCCTTTATGAACTAGGGTTCGGGTTTCTGTCTCGTATACTAAAGGATAAGGCAAACCGAGGTTAGATTTGAGTTCATGGACGAAAAGTGCTTCTCCAGCGCGATTTTCAAATGATCTGGATCTATATTTGGAGAAGTAACATTCAATAGGGTCACGACTTCCTGTACATGACCCTGATAAAGCCATTTTGCATGCATGCTCTGATGGTGGAGATTTTGACGTAGGCAGATGAAATTTAGTTTGGAGATCGCAATGGTGAAGACGACATCCGATTTCGTGAGTCATAGCTCTGTATCGTTGGTAGAAGTGCACAGCCTTGGATGTTATGCACGACCTATAGAGTTTGGGAAAGAAAGGGATTAAGTTAAGAGGTAATTAGTGGTTAAGTTAGCTAATTATTTAATTGATCGTGAAACTTGTATATGTAATAACTTTCTCATACAAGGTCGGTTTTGGATGCGGTTTTGTGCAATGGACTCGTATCGATGAGCTTTACATTTTAGAGTTGGTTTGGATTGATTTGGCTAAGGTAAATGATATTATCTCTTACTAGACTATATTTGTTTAGATAATGTAGAGTTGACATTTAAAATGATTTCTGTTTATAAAATGTAATATATAGGATTGTTGAACCTGGTAAATAAAAAAATATTAGAAAATGATTTAAGTAGATTTAACTTGATTTTCACACATTTACCCGTTTACGCACTATTACACGCTAATTTGACAGTATTGTCAGGCATAGGTTATTTAGACACTTATTTCATCTTGATTGCTATAGATAGGTTCTATTTGACTTATCATTGTTGTTATAGATGTTTATGCTGGTTTAGGAATTCAGATGACCATTGGTTGCATGGTTGAATTGTTTACGTAGTTTAGATTAAAATGTCGTTCGTAGGAGATCTAGTATTAGGAAAATCTCATTCGTAAGAGTTTTATGTTTATCAATCAAACAAATAAGTGGGTGTGTACTGATTGAGTGCACAAGGATGATAAACTCAAACATATGAGGTAAATTCTCAATGGAGCTTCATAGTGCTTGGATGGGTCTGATGACTCAACAACATTGGAACTCGACGACGAATTCGATGACACAGGAGCATTGGAGCTCGACGACAGATTTGTAGATGGAGCTATATTGGAATTTGATGGACGACCTAAAGAGGATGGATCAAATTGGCAATGAGCTGGACTTCGCAACGAATGCGGAACGTTTTCCTTGGATGGGTATTTAACCATTTTTTGTTAAATACATGATCTAGGTCGTCGTTATCGATTACTATGAAATGGTCAGTATCGATTACTATTGTTGTTGACCATTTTGGTAAATTTGACATGGACAACGATGTGATTGCAAGAGCAGGATATAATGGTTCATTCGATAGTGGTTTCAAGACAATAGCTCTTCAATTGGTGGCTTGGCTTGAGACAAGGATGCTTCTATGCAGTGATGCGTCATTTGACGACGATGATTCCAAGATAGGGAGCTAAGTTGCTTCGATGGATTGCTTTCTCCAAGATGCAGAAAAGATGAAATTAAGTCGAGTTGAGTGAATTGTTAGAGAGAAATGGGAGATACAGGAAGATATCTTATGACATATAATGATTGTCGGGGATATTTATCGTATTGTGACGACTTCGAAGGAGAGTCTTTTGGGTAGGAAAGTGATGGATTCAACTGCAGAGAACATGTGCTAAGCAATTATTGGCATTCGTGACTTCGATACACCTTTGAGAGAGTGGCACAATGACGAATCAGAGCCAATGTGGTGCGAACTGATCGGCCTGGACCCCAAAGCCAACGCATTCTAGAATGGGTAGGGTTGTTGACTACAACTCATGCAGTGGGGCGTAGTGATAATTAGGGTGGAGCTTATGCGATTGGGCCTGCCAGTGCATTGATTGACAAGGTGACCGGAGTACCAAATGTCATATACTTTACACACTGCGTGATTGAATGCGAGGACAATTGATGGATCTTATGGTTGTTCACTTTTTTATCACTGTTAGGTGCTTAAGCATTTATCGCACTTTATCAATTTGATGTTAATCACAGTATAGCATATATCGATTGTTATGTGCTAACACTGTGGATGCAGGGCAAGTGCAGGCATGATTCTCCATACCCTCTATCCCACATATATATATATACATATATATATATATATTGTTATGACTTTTATAGTACTTTGAGATTTGTTTATCGCTCACACCATACTTTTGTTTGATCCAAGATTTTATTTCCCTCTTATTACCTTGGGAGCTCAGCAAGCAAGTGGGGGAGCTACTTGAGAAAGGGTTTATTAGGCAAAGAATATTTAAATGGGGTGCTCCGGTGGTATTCTCCACTAAGGCGGATGGTTCGCTTCGCTTATGTGTGGATTATAGAGAGTTAAATAAACTCACCAAGAAGAATATGCACTCACTTCCGAGGATAGATGGTCTGTTTGACCAGCTTGTTGGTGCATCTGTTTTCTCTCAGTTAGACTTGGCTACGGGGTTTCATCAGTTGAGGGTGGTTGAGGACAGTATAGAAAAGACCGCTTTTAGAACTTCAGATGGTTTCTTCGAGTGGCTCATCATGCCTTTTGGGTTGACGAACGCACCTGCTTATTTTGTTGATCTGATGAGTAGGGTGTTTCTAAATAAGTTTGTTGTGGTCTTTGTTGATGACATCTTGATTTTCTCGAATAACGAGGAAGGACATGCCCTACATTTGAGAGAGGTTATGAAAACTCTTCGTGCGCACCAGCTTAAGGCGAAGTTATCCAAATGTCATTTTTGGAGAAAATAAGTGAAATTTCTAGGGCATGTGGTCTCTAAAGATGGGATAGCAGTAGATCTCGCGAAGATAGTTGCAGTTCAAGATTGGCAGATCCCAAAAAATGCAATAGAGATAAGGAGTTTTCTTGGTTTATTGGGCTATTATAGGAAGTTCATTAAGGACTTCGCAAAGATATCAGCACCACTCACTATACTGACAAAGAAGAATCTGATATTTTCTTGGGATATAGATTGTGACGATGCTTTTCAGCGATTGAAGAGGGCTCTGACAACAGCCCCAGTCTTAACTTTGCCTGATGGGAACAAAGTTTTCATAATATACACTGATGCATGTGGTACAGGGCTTAGTGTTGTTTTGATGCAAGAGGGAAGGGTAGTATGTTATGGAGGTAGACAGTTGAGAGTTCATGTGAAGAACTACCCTACCCATGACTTAGAGTTGGATGCCATTGTATTTGCACTTAAGATTTGGCGTCATTATCTACTTGGGAAGAAGTTCGAGTTGTGCACTGATCATAAATCTCTTAAGTACTTGTTCTCGCAGAAGGATCTTAATTTAAGGCAACAAAGATGGATGGAGTTCCTAGCGTCCTATGACTTTGAGATTGCTTATACCCCTAGCAAGGGTAATGTGGTGGCAGACACATTGAGTAGGCAGAGGATGACAATGAGTCCTCTGTTTATGGAGAAGAAAAGCTTGGAGTTTATATTGACTTCTTATTTTAGACCCTCCATTGATTTTACATCTGGTTTATTGGCATTATTAGAGGTGCGACCTACTCTGTTGGACCAGATAGGGATTTCGCAGCGAGAGGACCCACAACTAGCAGATATCTTGGATAGGCTCAGTAGAGGGAAACTTCTAGTCACCTCAGTAGATATTCCACGGACGATAGAGGGTGGTTGCTAAGAGATGGAAGGCTTTATGTTCCCCGAGTTAGGAGTTTGTTGAAGACATCCCTTGAGGAAGCCCATCATTCTAAGATGACTATTCATCCTGGTGGCGATAAGATGTATAAGGATATGAAGAGGGTTTTCTTTTGGGCTGGAATGAAGAAAGATGTAGCAGAACTTGTTTCTTGATGTTTGATTTGTCAGCAAATCAAGCCAGAGCAAAGGAAGCCCAGTGGTTTACTTCATCCTTTGGAAGCCCCACAGTGGAATTGGGAGAGCATCTCTACGGATTTCGTTGATGGTTTGCCTAGATCAAGGAAAGACAACACCAGTATTTGGGTTGTAGTTGACAGGCTCCCTAAGAGCGCTCATTTCATCCTTGTTAAGAGTAAGAGGACAACAACATGGTTGGCAGTAGTTTATCTTCATGAGATCGTCCGTCTGCATGGAGTACCTTCAAGTATTGTGAGTGATCGTGACCCCATATTCACTAGTGAGTTTTGGAGGAGCTTGCAAGAAGAATTAGGTATACAGTTGTGTTTGAGCACCGCTTATCACCCTCAGACCGATGGGTAGACGGAGAGGGTGAATAGATTTCTTGAGGATCTTTTAAGATTGTGTATCCTAGACTTTGGAGGGACTTAGGAAGAGCATCTTTCTTTAGTAGAGTTCACCTACAACAACAGTTACCAGGCTAGTATTCACATGGCACCCTTCGAAGCATTGTACCGACGACCCTGTAGGCCACCAACTAGTTGGTGGGGATCTACAAAAAGGCTTCTACTTGGACCTGAGATGGTTAGAAAAACTTCAAAAAAGATTGATCTTATCCGCAGGCGCTTGAAGACAACTCAGGACAGGCAGAAGTCCTACGTAGATAGGAGAAGGACTGACATTGAGTTTGAGGTGGGAGACATGATTTTCATCAAGGTATCACCTTTAAGGAATGTAGTTCGTTTTCAATCTGTTGGGAAATTGGCACCAAGGTTTGTAGGGCTATTTCGCATAATAGAAAGAATTGGCCAAATGGCCTATAGTGTAAAGCTACCAGAGAGACTGTCTGACGTTCATGATGTTTTCCACGTTTCTCACTTACAGAAGTGCTTGCATGATACCGTAGAACTAGTTGAGGCGAGTATGCTTGAGGAAGTAGAGGTGGAATAGGAGGCGATATTTAGACGGGTTCCTACCCGTATTCTTGAATCAGAGGTTAAGAAGCTACACAATCGAGAGGTCAAGTTGATGAAAGTATAGTGGGGATATAACCAAGAGGATGCAACTTGGGAGACCGAAGGCAAGATTCGCGCTTTGTACCCTTTTTTTTTCAAGGGTATGTTCTTAACTTCCTTTCTAAAGCTTTTATTCATGCTAGTTTCTAACGTTTAAGTATATCCTATCGATCGAATCTTCGACCTTTAGGTAGGAATCCCATGAATGTAAACATGTGTTTTAGACATGTTATGTTTGATGGATGCAAGTGGATGCAAGTGTTTTCTAGTGTTTTCTCGTGGATGCATACACACACACATTAGGCACTAGATCGGCTCAATTACTCTCATACTGCATATGAATGTGTGTGCATTTTTCTTCTTTTAATGGATGAAAGTGGGTGTATCATCATCTGGATGTTGCATTTGGATGAATGATTGCACACACATATAGAACATACATGTTATAGTAGGATTATTTGCATGCATGTTGGATTCATGGCACTAACATACATTGCATTAAGGAGGTTACTGAATCAGTAATTCGCTTGATCTTTCGCATTAGTATATGGACAAGTACACACAACTTTGCATATGTTCATATAAGCATTAGAAATCTCTTAAGGATAATGGATGCATGTGATTGATGGATGAGTAGATGGGTGATGGATGTTAGGATATACATTCTTCTTAACTTAGAGATTTCGGGGAAAGAAATCCTTTAAGTAGGGGAGAATGCAACACCCCATAATTCTAAGAACACTAAAATGATAAACTAAAGAATACTTAATTAAAAATTTGGAATTAATAAAACAAACTATGCCATTGCGTTCGGCTCGAAATTCTGCTTAAGATAGACACCAAGTTTGCGTAAAACAGACACCGTATGAGAAAGTTATTAATGTTAGAAGTTTGTTTACGCATAAGAGAAATATATGTAAACAAACATTGTGATGACCCCAAACCCCCGTAGTACGAAAGTAAGGATAATCATTGGAATATAACACATAAACAATAACAGCAGAACATAAATATAGAATTACAGCAGATAAAGTATCTCAAATTACACTGGGAATAATATATCATCAGAGTTACACAGCATAATAGGATCATACTTAGTACAAAATACAATTTTCCACTTAGTATAAAATGTCTGCAGCGAAAATCAAACATAATATACTAAATGAAGCATGAACATCATAATAGAAATAATGGGATACATCTTCAGCTCCAAAGCTATAACGACCCATATTTTTGGTAGTCAAATATTTTTATTTTAAATATTATATTTATATTAATGAATTTTAATATTGAATTCGTTTATTTAAAATGACGTTTAAACATTATAATTTATATAATTATAAAATGAGCTCGAAATGGCATGGCATTTCGTAATATCGAGTTCTGAACTTTAATTGAATATACAGGATCCGATATAAGTCGAATTTCGGTGAAACGAGAAACGTTGGAACCGTGTTGACTACAATTTTCTAATGTAAGAGAAAAATCGATATTTCGTGTTATAAATTGTTAGTTATGTCCAAATCAAAATTTAAAATAGTCGCTATGGAAACTGTTATTAAATTATAATGTTTATAAAAGGATTTTAATATAATTCGGATACCGCTTTGACTCGAAATTTATGATGTTAGTTGTAAAATCCATATTGTTATATTTGAATTTGTATATATTATTTCATTTGGGTATTTACGATAATAATTTATTAAATAAAATATATAGTTCGATCAAACTAAATAAACTTCATATTTAAAGTTATTTGCTAATCCTTTCAACTCTACATTTCATAAATGCTAAAAAAATTGAACGAACGTGGCTGAGGAAAATAAATTAAATATACATGCTTGTTTCCTAAGTCAGAACAACAGTTACAGCTTGCTACAGCATGTATGTGGTAATAGGAAATACCATTGTTGATGCCATAAATTTATAGCTCGTTCCTTGATTTCTAGTTATTGAGATCCACATGAAAGCAGCCGACTACTATATATATATATATATATATATAAAGTAAAACGAACAGATATCGAAACATTAAAATTTATACATTTCTACAATCAAATCTATTGACAATCTAAACAGCTCATACAACGACAGTATAATGCAAACCCAGGGAAAACAGTAAAATAAACATATTTTTACACCACCAAATCTATACAGACCATTCGAATAGCATAAAAATATACATATCGATTTACAATCTATCGGAAAGAAGTAGAAAGAAAGAAGAAACGAAACACTTGTCCCTAAAAATATTGTGTATATCCTTTCAGAACGCGTGTATCCCATCAACATCCAGCTACAACAAACTTCGAATATCTTTGGCATGTGAGATCTACAAAATAAATTAAGTCTGGTCAATCTGTAACGACCCAGATTTCTAGCCAGTTAATTTTAAATATTTAATATGGTTTTAAATATTGTGTTGATAATATAAAGGAATTTTTATATTGAGTTATCAATATACGATTTATTTTCGAATATATATATAATCATCGTAATACGAGAATCAGACAGAATTAATTCAGTTCGGAATTAAAACAAAGTCAAAATTGAATCAAATTATTTCAGATAATCAATATAAATCGTATTGACTATAAACGATAATAATAATACCTTATTATCGAAGGAGTGAATTGTTTTAAATTAAATTTTTATCCGTTTAAATTAATATCTCCTCCATACGATTTAATGGAGCTTCGAAAATTGTTCCAGTGTGTTCAGAACAGTGTTTTAACGCTAGGAACGCTGGTTGTTGCGCTAAAATAGGGGTTCGTAACCCCAAAATATATTTTTAATAATTAACTTGTGGATAGGCTCAAAATCAAATCGGTATCTATTTAAAAAGAATGAAAATCTTTTTGAATCAAATCGAAATTAATAACAGTGTACTGTACGCACTGTAAACTCCTTCAGGGCCAAGTAACTCCTCATCTATAAATCGCGACATCCTCCTATTTCAGTTCTTCAGTAGAAAATCAAAGCTTCAATAAGAAATAAAAATGGCTGTCCTTTGTATTTAATTATTCACAAATTAAAATCAGAAAAGGGAAACGGAACCGAGAACAAAAGCCTCAGAATTTAGTCAGCTCATTCTCTCTTATAAATCAATGTCCTTCCATCCAAATTAGTTGCTCGAGTTGGAAAAAAAATAGGTAAAGAAGAGGAAACCGCAAATCACGATTGATGCCAGTAGTCCACCAGAGCTTGAAAACATATCGCGATAAACGCGGGACCTTCCTGACGCTCGGCAGCAAGATGAAGGGGGTCACGATGTGGTGTACGAGGGTGACGTTGTTCTTGTTTGGTGAATTTTGGGACACCGCGGTTTTGGGAGGCCGACGGTAGTTCTTGAGTGCAGTAGGGGATTTCAATTTCTGGAAGGGCGGAGCTGTGTTGGATGCGACAGAGTGGAGTTCGAATGGTCCGATGGATGAACGGGGTGAAGGACGACACTGGTTAAGGCAGTGAAAGGAGCGCGATAAACTGATAATGGAATCTGAGGCTGAGATAAGTCAACGTTGGTTATGAATTAAACTGGAGTTCGATACTGAGGGTTGAACGAGATTCAAACTGCGTGAATTTGTGGTTTGTAAGGAGCGATGTTGTTCTGGACCAATACGAAAACACTGGAGGAACCCGGATGAATTTTTGACAGTCTGGATTGAACGGTTTGATACAGCAATTGGGAAATTTGAGGAGTTCAGTATCCTTTTGTCTGTTTTTGTTGTTGGAAATGGTCTGGTATGAGGGTGTGCGGTAAAATAGGTAGTAGTTCAGTCTGTATTTGTTTGGGAATGGTGGAGTTGAGATGACCAACAATGGTCTGTGAGTAGAGAAGACTTTCTGGACAGTGAGCTGATGAGTTTGAGGCATGAGGTGGTGTTGCAATGGTGATCGAGAGGTAATATTGGCCGATGGTACTGCAGTTTGTTGGAGATTTTTGTTCAATGGGATTAATGCGACTAGACTTTGCAGCAGGGTTGAGATCTTTTGAATGGTGAACAATGGCAAGGCAGTGGTTGTGAATGACATAAAGGAGACAGGTTTGGCGAGTGTAGGTGGAAAAGGAAGAGAAATGGTAGTGTTGACAACAGGTTCGATGAAATGTTTAAAAGGGAAAGTGCAGTTTGGGGCTGATTTAAATAGGGTTGATAAACGGTGATTGAAGCTATTCGGAACTTGTTTCACGGATTAGTCGAGAGTGGGAATAGCCGTAAGGTATGTGTTTTAAGAAATTTGAATATTCATAGAATAATTAATTCGTCTATGTTAGTAATTAATTTATCTAAATGAATAAATGTTAAATTGATAATAAAATAAATAATTATAGGTTCAAGATTGATGATTTAAATGGATGTATAGCCGAGACAATATGGAATTAGATTGGATATTCAGCGCAAACAAAAATCACGGTGAGTAAATCTCACTCACCTTTTATTTATAATTATTTTTACTTCGTAAAAATAATTGTTGTTGCTTGTTTGGATGTTTCTGCTTGTTTTATATATATTAGTTATTTAGGCTATTATATATATATATTGGGTTGATTGATTGGTTGGATTCCCGCAGTCTCATTAGCGGATGCCCGCAGTTTCATAGCCGATGATTACCCTATACGCCCCACGCTATGATTAGTGGATGACCTTTTATACCGCGATATTCTGCCACGAAGCAGAATGGGTATTATTTATGTGCTAACGTCTGTGGATGCAGGGAAACAGGTTGGAGGAATCCAACAGGATTCCTCAAAAATATATTATCTGTTTGCTGTTTGTTTGATTTCATATATGTTCATATATGATGTGTTAAAAATCAAATGAATGGAAATTGGTTGATTTGATTGTTTAAATATCACTGGGACTTGAATATTGATTTATAAAAATATCGAAAAGGGTATTTGAGATTTAAAAAGGGAATTCTATTTTTATAAATAGAATTTAAATTTTTAATGAACTATAGAAATATTGACTTGTTTGAATATATATAAAACAAGTATGGAATTTATAAACTTTGTTTATAAATTTAGAATATTGGATTTGAATTGAATTTATAAAACTCTGTTTATAAATAAAAATATTAAAAGAGAATTCAAATGAATTCAAACATAGAATTTGAATATAGTATTCAAATGGAAATTCAAACATAGAATTTGAAATAGAATTCAAATATGGGATTTGAATATAGAAATTCAAATAGAATTTGAATAAATGAATTTGAATATAGAATTTCAAAGTAGAATTGTAATGAAATTTGAATATCGAATTCAAGAGAATTGAATATGGTTTTGAATTTAGAATTCAAAGAAGAATTGAATATAAACTTCAAATATAATCGAAATGGAATTGAATATAAACTTCAAATATATTCGAAATAGAGTTGAATATATAACTCAATGGGAATTGAAATAGGAATTGAATAGAGATTTCAAATGGAATTCAAATATGAAATTTGAATAGAGATTTGAAATGAAAATTCAAGTATTGAATTTGAATATGGAATTGAAATAGAAATTCAAGTATTGAATTTGAATATAAAATAGAAAAGGAAATTCAACTATAGTATTGAATATAGAAATTGAAATAGAAGTTGAATAAAGGAAATTTAGACATAGAATTCAAATAGAAAAGGAATTGGAATTTGAATATAGAATTCAAATAAAAGTGAGATTGGAATTTGAATCGAGAAATTCAAATAGAGCTAAAATGGAGTTGAATTCATTTTAACGAAGTTTAAAAGTTTATATATAAATATAATTAAAACGAACTCGCCGCAGCGCTGCAGTTCGTAAATTGGCGGTTCGAACTTCAATTGGATATACAGAACTCAATTGAAGTCGAAATTCTTTGAAACAAGAAATGTCAGGACCAATTTGATAACAGTTTTCTGATGGAGGAGAAAAATCTGGATTTCGTCGTATAAATTTTGAGATATGTCAAAATCAAATTTTTAAAAGAGCAGCGCCAAAACCATTTAAAAACCATAACTGTTTATTTAATTTTATAAAAGGATTTTAAGAAAACAAAATCCGCATTTTTATTTAAGAAATCCCAGGTTTTGAGAGGTGAAATATATCTGTACTCAAGTGGAGTAATGAGTTGATTTTTGAAACAGGAATCAGGTTTTTGATTTATTGAATAGAATTAACTAATTTGAATAGTAATTAGTTAATGGGATTTTGAATTGATATAGGACTTTGAATAAGGGAATTTGATTTGGAAATTTATATTTGAAGTCAAAAAGGGAAATAAATTGAAATTGAAACACAATTTGGTTATGAGCAAGTTAAATATTTTGTTTGAAAATGCTATGTTCAAACAAAGGAGTAAAATAGGCAAAATGGCCGATTTAAAGAATAAATAGGCGGAACTGAATTTAAACGATTAGATAGTGTTGAATTGAAAACAGGTGAACATGTGTTAGACAAGTACATGATGAAGTATATGAAGATTTTAATTTGTGTGCCCAACAAAAAGGTACATGTTTAATTCATATATGAGATTTTATGCGCCGTATCGGCAAGCCGCTTGGCTTTTCCTTTTTCTTTTGATTGGGGAAGGTACCGGGAAGCTATTTGAAATTTCCCGATGCTTCCGATACAGGGGAGGTTATGGCGAATTTTTCCGGGAATTTAATGAGTTAGAATATTTTTAAGAAATTTGACAATTTGAAATCTATATATCGATATATATATAATTCGATAAGGAAACGAAATCAAAAATAAAATATTGTAAACAAAAAGGGAAATCTATAAATTAGAAATAGAAAGCAAACCATACACGTGTTTTAGAATGAATAATTGGGTTTTATAGTGTGTTTATTCGAGGTTAGTGGTTTTGTCGTTTTGAAGTTGAGGATGTTTTCAGTCAAGGTCTGAGAGGTAATTTTACCCCAACTTGATTGATTTCATTTTAAATGGAGAAATAGCAAGATCCCATCTCGAAGAGAAGTGTTGGATAAAAGTTAGTTGAATAGAATATTTTGGGTTGCCGTACGATGTTTTATACCGCATTCGTTTTAACCAAAGTAATGTTATTTTGGAAATATAAAAGTAAATATTTCTTGAGGATAGTTAAAGTAGTCGAGAAAGAGATAAGTGATTGAAATTGTTTTCAATTTCAAATAAAATATATTTCCTAAGTATAGGAAATAAGAGAAGGCGATATATGGAAATGTTTTCCAAATAGCGTAAGAAGCCGAAATGATTATTGAAAATATTTGGTTAACAAATATTGATAAGAGAATGTAGAAGAGATTTAATTAATGAAATATTAATTAAAGAGCCCAGTGATTTGTTTGACATGTTGGATGAACACTTGTTTTTATTTGATAGTTAAATCACAGACTATCGAAGTTTTTACCATCGTTGTCAATATGGAGAGACCGGTTGGATTATTATCCGAGAACCACTCCGTATTGGCAGTAGCGTTGCGAATCAGATTATATGAAGATAACCGAAGACGGAGTAAAGTGCAAGGGCTTTTTCTATTAGTAGAAATTGTGCCTTCGGTTTCGTTCAGTCCCAGAACGAACGTAAATGGACGAATGTCTGACAGAGTATTTCCAATGATCAAATGGGTTGGTCTGTATAAATATATATGGTTGCAACGGATTTATTCCCTTAGCATAACATCCAAAATATTTGTGCAAACTCAACTAGTGATTAACGGATCTGACAATGTGGCATTCAAAGTGGTTGTGCTATCAATGAATGGTAAGTATTCGTAGACTCAGACCTCAACAACCGGGAAAGGACAAAAATCGGGCAGGCAGCATAGCTATGTGGGTCGCACCCATTAGGATGTATAATCACCTATCTAGAGGTTCATTTAATTTCTTATTCTATTCGATGCTGTCCCAGTCGGGAGGCGGTTGCTGATCCCAACCGTTGGTGATATACATTCGATACACTCAAGCGAAATGAGTGGTCGGTCATGTGTGGGCCGGGTTACAAGATGTTCTTGTTGAACCCAGTGTATTCCTCTCTAGAGATACACTAGCGGAAGGTGGTTCCATACCTTGTCATGTTGGAAATCCAATCTCCAATAAGCGCCATGCGGTTTTTGATTTTATACTATATATGTAGAGCGTGAGATGCAAGCGTTCTACTATTTGGTTATTTATTTGATGTAGACATTATTATAATATCACTGGATTGTCGTATCAAAGTGTTTTGGGTTATCGTAAGGTAAAAACCATCCGTGTTTATGTGTGGATCGGTCTTACGATTATCTTTTCTTTCGAAAGGATTTTTAAAAGTTAAACCAATAGTTGGAGTTTACTCACACCAGTCCCATGACTGACCCAGAGTTTATTTTGTTTGTTTTTCCCTTAAACTCTTGGGTGCCCAAATTTGTACGGGCAGTCAAGTAGTCGGGCCTTTACAGATTCACTTGGAGGAGTGGAGCAGGAGGCTTCAGCGTTAGTTATCTAGTGTTATTTCCGCTGTATTGTAAGTGTGTACTCTGATAATGATGTATGTATATACAGTCAAAATTTTGTATTTCAGAAGCTATTCTATATATTATATTTTATTCTGCTGCGATGTGAGGTTCTGTGTTGTGTTTATGTTCTTCTTCTTCTTCTATTCTAAGTTTCTATCTCATCTATTCTCACCCTCTAACTTCTTTCTATTAATGGTTCGTATTTCTGTGTTATTTGGGTTGGACGTGTGTTGTATTTAGTCAACTCAGATAGCTCGGATTTGCGGGTCGTTACACAATCAATAGGAAAAATAAGGGAAATATAAAAGAAAATTGTCGGTACTTTTGCCAACAAGCCCTGTTCAAATGAAAGCAACGTTTTGTTATAAGAACACCCATCGTTCTGTCTATTCTTCAAGCCAATATAGGATCGACCGAAATCCATTTTGAATAGACCAAGATGCTGAAAATCCAACACAGAACCCACTATATCTCATTCAAATCCATAAGATTTTCAGACCATATGAACAAGACAATACGAACAACAAATTACAATATACAATATGAATAAACAATTCATAGCTTACCTAATCTATATAGGGACAGTACATGAAAAACCCAATTGCAATCCTTCAAGGTACACT
The DNA here is from genome assembly GCA_030737875.1 of Allium sativum. Classification (NCBI taxonomy): domain Eukaryota; kingdom Viridiplantae; phylum Streptophyta; class Magnoliopsida; order Asparagales; family Amaryllidaceae; genus Allium; species Allium sativum. The sequence continues at coordinate 556,348,611 of CM060919.1, read as the reverse complement.
GCTAAGCATACGCAGCCATTACAGTCTCCATCAAGGTACCATAGTGATGGCACAACTGAAACGAATTGAAAACAACACCTAAGAAATGCACAGCTAGATCTATCCTACGATTTTACAAGCTGATATTGATATCGTCCTTATCTAGATCGAACCCAAGTATAAATACACCACAACATTTCGTTTCCAGAACACGAGCAGTAAAGAAAAATAAAATAAAAATAAAACCGCAAATCAAAATACTTATTTGTTTTGATGGGTTCATGGAATGTTGTTCGAAGCCAAAGATCTGTCAACCCTCGCGATGGAAGCCTCGATCTGAATTTGCGGAAGTCAAGGGGCTCTTTAATTTTTGGGTTCCACGGTGGTTTGTTGAAGTGGATCGAGGAAATTAGGTCGGAATGGAAGCATGGACGGCGGCGTCTCTGGTGAGGCCGAGGGTGTGAGGCCCGATGGTAACAGATGGCGGTGGCAAGGGTATAAAGGAGATGGAGGGTTTACTTTTTCTTTAAAAATTTTGGTGGCGGCGGAAAATTGTGATAAGAAAAGGGGGATCCAATTGTTTAAGAAGGAAGGATGGGGCAGGATTGTTTCGTGATGGGTTGTACGAGTTTGGGTTTGTTGGGCCTGGATTTAAGAAGAGAAATAAAAAAATAGAAATGGGGAGGGGATCGGCCGGTTGAGCCCAAGACGTGAAGGGAGGGAGGAATAGAGACGAGGCCTGATGTTTTAGTGCCAGAAGAGTGAGAACATGGCTGACATTGGGTAAGGGCCCAAAGGGGTTTAAAAATATGGTTCAAGTTAAAAATTTTAATTGCTTTATAAACTTGATAACTCAATATCTTACAAATACTTGATTAGAATCAAGAGCGGTTGATCACGTCGGCACCGCATTGATGAACGCCATAACACGGAGCTGGTAGAGTCAAGATCAGAAGCAAAGGGAAATTTTTGTCAAATTAAATACCTGTTTAATTTGACTAAAATGAGCAGTTCATTGACGAATTCAAATCAAAGGTGAGTTAAACTCACTCGGTTTCTCCCCACTTATATTTTATAAGTTGGGTTTTTATTTTTGTGTGCTATGATTGCTAATGATTGACTTGTTGTTGATATATATTCATATATTGTTTGAACTGATGAAATTAAAAGTCTTTTAATTTCAGTGAATCCCATATCGTTATTTTTAAAGATTGATTCCAATTAAGGTAGCTTACCTTATTGGTCACGTTTATAAAATAAAAGTGTTTTAATAGATGAATTGTTTTGATTGATTGTTGTGGTTGATATTGAATTATCATTATAGACTGTTATGAGATTTGAATTGAATTGTTTTGATTAGATGGTTGATTTGGTTATTGAACATTGACCTGAAATTCACCGTTGGTTTGGTTTAAACCAATGGGTATTATTGGTTGAGTGATTGGCAGTACGTGGCCCATGAATTAACCATTTTATAAATATCGATCTACCGTCAGGTAAATCGACAGGATAAAGTTACAAAATTTATTTTATAACTGAAATAGATTTTTAAATCTATTATTTTGAATTAAGGTTAGTAAAAAGGAAAAATATTCATTATTTATTAATCAAGCTTATAATTGATTTTAAATTATTTTATAAAGGAAATATCTGATATTTATCAGATTTATAAGTGAATAAGCAGAAATTAACTTAATATTACATATTTGAATAATCATATCGAGGGATAGATAAAAAGAAATTGTTTAAATTAATTATAATATTAATTAATTTGAATAAAAGATTTTTTGAAATTGGTGAACGAAAAATCATGTTTTGGATTTGATGAAGTCAACCGTTTTAACCAAATGGATTTTAAGATCAGTTATTTTGAATTAATCTAACGAGATGGGTTAATGAATAATGGTTTAACTTTGATAAGAATTTCAAAAGGTAAGAAGTTTATAAAAGTAAAATAAGTAGTAATGAGGCGTGTTTGGAATTAGAATAAATGTCGGATTTGAATTACAACTAATGTCTACCTAAAGATAAGAACGTTGTTAATCAAGGTCTGAGAGGTAAATAAATACCCCAACTTGAACGACTTCGGGATTATCTGAGGGTGATACTAGTTTGTAATGGGAAGGTAGGAAAAAAACTTATTATTTCCATATGAGAAATAATAATGCAATGTAATTAAAAAGGGTCGAGAATATATAATTAGAAGTCCCAAGTAACGAAAGAGGAAAGATTTGAGACTTATTATATATGCACGTATATAATTATATTTCCGAAGTAAAGAAAATAAAAGGAGATCATGTAAAATTGGAATGGTGTTTTCGAGATAAAAGAAAATTGAAAGGTTAAGCTTTGGGAATGGTTTATACTAAAAAGATAATAGTTGGTTATTTTGTTCAAGTGATAAAATAAAGGAGATTTATAACGTTGTTTTACTTGAAATAAGATGAGACATTTTTCCAATATGGAAATGAATTAGTAATGGGTTTGAAACGATAGTAGAATAAAGAATTGAATATGATATTTTCTTAAATACGAAAGTGAAATAGTTTGAAATAATAACCTTACGTCAAATAAGTTATATTTGAAATATTGAAATATTTAAGGATTTAAGATTTACTATCGATAATCGTTTTAATTAAAAAGGCCATGTATGCTGGTACTGAACTGGTAAACCTATGTTATTCTCACAATTTTTTATTTCATCACCGACTATAAAACCTGACCATACGATCGTTGGTACGGAAAGACCAGGATCGAATTTATATTCGAAAACCATTCCGACTAGCGAATACGTGAAAGGAGATTATTAAAGATAGAGCAATTAAAGACTGTTGATCTTCAGGAGCGGAAGAACTACTAATTGAATTTCTCGGGTTTAGCGGCCGTAGATTTTTCAACAATGATTCTGTCGTGATTGGAATCAGCGGATTTGCAAGGACTTCTCGCTACTGATCTATGGGGTGATTCCTAGGATGTAGTAGGAGGGTGCCTTCGGTTCATCCTGTTCCTGGATGACTTGTATGGACGAATGTCTGATGGAGTATTTCCAAAGGGGTCACGTACGTTGATTTCTTCAAACGTATCACGGTTGGGTCGCTCTCGACTAGGGTATTTTTGTGGATGTCAATTAGGGATATTTCTGGTGGATCTGATGATGTGGCATTCAAAGTTAATGATGATGTGTTATCAGAAAAAGGGAAATTCAGACCTCAAGCCTCATCAACCGGGAGATGACAAAAATCGAGCAGGCAGCATGGCTATGTGGGCTGCTCCCATTAGGGTGTATTATCACCTATCTAGAGAAATTCCATTTGCTTTTTAATCAATCGATTCTGTCCCTTTTCGGGAAACGGTTGCTGATCCCAACCATTGGTGATATACATTCGATACACTCAAGCGAAATGAGTGGTCAGTCATGTGTGGGTCGATTTGCAAGACGTTCTTGTTGAACCCAGTGTATTCGCCTCTAGAGATACACTATCGGCAGGTGGTCTCGTACCTTGTCATAGTTGGAATTCAATCTCCAATAAGCGCCCGCGATTTTGTTTGTATACTATATATGTGGAGCATGAGATGCAAGCGTTCCACTAGATTGTGATTTACTTGTATTTAGACATTATTATAATATCAGAAAAGATATTGGTTTCAAAACTGTTTTAGGTTATTGTAAGATAAAAACCATCCGTGTTTATGTGTGGATTTGGTCTTACGATTATCCTTTTCATTTGAAAATAATTTGAACTTTAAAATCATGATTGGATGATTTACCCTTAATACTGTGCCAGTTTATCTCACTCTGGTTCACCAGACTGACCCAGTGTTTTATAAATGCTCGGGTTAGCCCGGGGTGTACAGGTTCAGGTTATCGAATGCTGTGAAGAGACGGGCTGGAAGAATTCAGACGTATGATATTATATAGATACTATTCCACTGTGTATATGGGACAGATTATTATAACTGTCCAGTGATGTTGATGTACTCTGATATTATAAGTGTTTTCAAAAGCTCTCAATAAAGATTTATTTCTGTATTATATTTTGTTCCGCTGCGATTTGAGACTCTGTGTTGTGTGAATTCTTCTTCTTCTATTCTAATATTTCTTTCTCTCTTATCTCAGCCTCTAACTTCTTTCCATAAACGTTCCAGTGTTCTCGGTGTTTGGAGGATCGGCATGAGATATGGTAGTGTATTTGCATCAATTTTCGGGGTCAAAAACACTGGATCGTTACAGTGGTATCAGAGTATTGGTTTAGTAATAACCTTGGCTCTGTGGTATAACTCAATAGAGATGGGGTTAGTAAAACCCTAGATTGAGTTTGAGTATATATATATGAGAGCGTATTTGTAAATTTTATATACCAATTTTTTATGTTGTGTTGTTTGGTCAGTTCAAGTGTTGAAAAGCGTTGAACTGGTAAGGAACACAATATTATTTTGTAGAAAGGTTAAATGAAATAATTTTACCCAAAATATATTTTTGTATAGAAAAGAAATAATTTTATGAAATTATTTAGATATGGTGTGTTGACTGATTTGAATGGAATTCAAAATTTGGTTAAAATTTTGAATTGGAACTTAACTGGGTTAAGTGAAATCGAATTAATAATTAATAATGATATTGAAACTAAAATAAGAAATAATGTTGAAATTAAATGAAGTTGCTTGGAATTTGGAAATTTAATGGACAATAATTAAATAAAAAATCAATCGAATATTAATTGGTTGATATTTGAATATGTTGAATTAAATTAAATAGTAATATTGAATGTGAATTTAGTTGATTTGATTGAGTTTGTTGTGCCTTGGTTGTTGATTGATTATTGTCTGCTTGGCTGTATAAAATTCATCCATGGATTAATAAAGAGTAAATAAACTGAAACCCAGGAAAAAAATGAAGTGTTATTTAAATATTTCATATATGTGTTACTTATATGATGAATTGAGTTAAGTACAGGTGCTAGATGATTATGAGGATTGAGTCTGATTACGTAGGTTGCACGTAAATTGAGTAGTAGACTCAATAGCGCTCGAAAAAGGTATGCCTACATGAAAATAAAAATTTTGGCTTTGATTTTTGTTTTCCGACCGTGTGGGTCGATGTATACATATTATTTGTTCCTGCGATATTGCAGAAGTCCCCCCGTACAGGAGAGACTCTGCCGAATTTTTCCGGGAATTTAATATGTTAGAAAATTTCCGGTATTTTTGAAAATATTTATTTACGATGTTGAAATGGTTTTATTTAAAATATATTGTATTTGAAAATTAATGGGTTTGTAACGTTCTTTCTTAACTTAGCAATTTCGAGGATGAAATTATTCCAAGGGGGGAAGAATGTAACAACCCATATTTTTGGCAGTCAAATAATTTTATTTTAAATATTATATTTATATTAATGAATTTTAATATTGAATTCGTTTATTTAAAACGACGTTTAAACGTTATAATTTATATAATTATAAAATGAGCTCGAAATGGCACGACAGTTCGTAATATCGAGTTCTGAACTTTAATTGAATATACAGGATCCGATATAAGTCGGATTTCTGTGAAACGAGAAACGTTGGAACCGTGTTGTCTATAATTTTCTAATGTAAGCGAAAAATCGAGATTTCGTGTTATAAATTGTTAGTTATGTCCAAATCAAAATTTAAAATAGTCGCTATGGAAACCGTTATTAAATTATAACGTTTATAAAAGGATTTTAATATAATTCGGATACCGCTTTGACTCGAAATTTATGATGATAGTCGTAAATTCCATATTGTTATATTTGAATTTGTATATATTATTTCATTTGGGTATTTACGATAATAATTTATTAAATAAAATATATAGTTCGATCAAACTAAATAAACTTCATATTTAAAGTTATTTGCTAATCCTATTAACTCTGCATTTCATAAATGCTAAGAAAATTGAACGAACGTGGCTGAGGAAAATAAATTAAATATACATGCTTGTTTCCTAAGTCAGTACAACAATTACAGCTTGCTACAACATGTATGTGGTAATAGGAAATACCATTGTTGATGCAATAAATTTATAGCTCGTCCCTTGATTTCTAGTTACTGAGAGCCACATGAAAGAAGCCGACTATTATATATATATATATAAAGTAAATCGAACAGATATCGAAACATTAAAATTTATACATTTCTACAATCAAATCTATAGACAATCTAAACAGCTCATACAACAACAGTAAAATGCAAACCCAGGGAAAACAGTAAAATAAACATATTTTTACACCACTAAATCTATACAGACCATTCAAACAGCAAAATATCGATTTACAATCTATTGGAAAGAAGTAGAAAGAAAGAAGAAACGAAACACTTGGCCCTAAAAATTTTGTGCATATCCTTTTTTGAATATCTTTGGCATGTGAGATCTACAAAATAAATTAAGTCTGGTCAATCAATAGAAAAAATAAGGGAAATATAAAAGAAAATTGTCGGTACTTTTGCCAACAAGCCCTGTTCAAATGAAAGCAACGTTTTTTTTATAAGAACACCCATCGTTCTGTCTATTCTTGAAGCCAATACAGGATCGACCGAAATCCATTTCGAACAGACCAAGATGCTGAAAATCCAACATAGAACCCACTATATCTCATTCAAATCCATAAGAATTTCAGACCATATGAACAAGACAATATGAACAGCAAATTACAATATACAATATGAATAAACAATTCATAGCTTACCTAATCTATATAGGGACAGTACATGAAAAACCCAATTGCAATTCTTCAGGGTACACTGCTAAGCATACGTAGCCATTACAGTCTCCATCAAGGTACCATAGTGATGGCACAACTGAAACGATAGAAAACAACACCTAAGAAATGCACAACTAGATCTAACCTATGATTTTACAAGCTGATATTGATATCGTCCTTATCTAGATCGAACCTAAGTATAAATAAACCACAACATTTCATTTCCAGAACACGAGCAGTAAAGAAAAACAAAATAAAAATAAAACCGCAAATCAAAATACTTATTTGTTTTGTTGGGATCACGGAATGTTGTTCGAAGCCAAAGATCTATCAACCCTCGCGATAGAAGCCTCGATCTGAATTTGCGAAAGTCGAGGGGCTCTTTAATTTTTCGGGTTCCACGATGGTTTGTTGAAGTGGATCGAGAAAATTAGGTCGGAATGGAAGCCTGGACGACGGCGTCTCTGGTGAGGCCGAGGGTGTGAGGCCCGATGGTAACAGATGGCGGCGGCAAGGGTGTAAAGGAGATGAAGGGTTTCCTTTTTCTTCAAATTTTTTGATGGCGGCGGATAATTGTTACAAGAAAAGGGGGATCCGATTGTTTAAGAAGGAAGGATGGGGCGCACTTGTTTTGTGATGGGCTGTACGAATTTGAGTTTGTTGGGCCTGGATTTAAGAAGAGAAATAAAAATTATAATAATAGAAATGGGGAGAGGATCGGCCGGTTGAACCCAAGACGTGAAGGGAGGGAGGAATAGAGACGAGGCCGGATGTTTTAGTGCAAGAAGAGTGAGAACATGGCTGACATTGGGTAAGGGCCCAAAGGGGTTTAAAAATATGGTTCAAGTTAAATTTTTTAATTGCTTTATAAACTTGATAACTCAATATCATACAAATACTTGATCAGAATCCAGAGCGGTTGATCACGTTGGGACCGCGTTGACGAACGCCATAACACGGAGCTGGTTGAGTCAAGATCAGAAGCAAAGGGAATTTTTTGTCAAATTAAATACATGTTTAATTTGACTAAAACGAACAGTTCATTGACGAATTCAAATCAAAGGTGAGTTAAAATCACTCAGTTTCTCCCCACTTATATTTTATAAGTTGGGTTTTTATTTTTGTTTGCTATGATTGCTAATGATTGACTTGTTGTTGATATATATTCATTTATTGTTTGAACTGATGAAATTAAACGTCGTTTAATTTCAGTGAATCCCCAATCGTTATTTTTAACGATTGATCCCAATTAAGGTAGCTTACCTTATTTGTCACGTTTATAAAATAAACGTGTTTTAATAGATGAATTGTTTTGATTGATTGTTGTGGTTGATATTGAATTGTCGTTATAGACTGTTATGAGATTTGAATTGAATTTTTTTGATTAGATGGTTGATTTGGTTATTGAACATTGACCTGAAATTCACCATTGGTTTGGTTTAAACCAATGGGTATTATTGGTTGAGTTATTAGCAGTACATGGCCCATGAATTAACCATTTTATAAATATCGATCTACCGTCAGGTAAATCGACAGGACAAAGTAATAAAATTTATTTTATAACTGAAATAGATTTTTAAATCTATAATTTTGAATTAAGGTTGGTAAAAAGGAAAAATATTCATTATTTATTAATCGAGCTTATAATTGATTTTAAATGATTTTATAAAGGAAATATCTGATATTTATCAGATTTATAAGTGAATAAGCAGAAATTAACTTAATATTACATATTTGAATAATCATATCGAGGGATAGATAAAAAGAAATTGTTTAAATTAACTATATTATTAAATAATTTGAATAAAAGATTTTTTGAAATTGGTTAACGAAAAATCATTTTTTGGATTTGACGAAGTCAACCGTTTTAACCAAATGGATTTTAAGACCAGTTGTTTTGAATTAATCTAATGAGATGGGTTAATGAATATTGGTTTAACTTTGATAAGAATTTCAAAGGGTAAGAAGTTTATAAAGTTAAATAAGTAGTAATGAGGCGTGTTTGGAATTAGAATAAATGTCGGATTTGAATTACAACTAATGTCTACCTAAAGATAGGAACGTTGTTAATCAAGGTCTGAGAGGTAAATAAATACCCCAACTTGAACGACTTCGGGATTATCTGAGGGTGATATTAGTTTGTAATGGGAAGGTAGGAAAAAATAAATTATTATTTCCATATGAGAAATAATAATGCAATGTAAGTAAAAAGGGTCGAGAATATATAATTAGACGTCCCAAGTAACGAAAGAGGAAAAGATTTGAGACTTATTATATATGCATATATATAATTGTATTTCCAAAGTAAAGAAAATAAAAAGAGATCATGTGAAATTGGAATGGTGTTTTCGAGATAATAGAAAATTGAAAGGATGAGCTTTGGGAATGGTTTATACTAAAAAGATAATAGTTGGTTATTATATTCAAGTGATAAAATAAAGGAGATTTATAACGTTGTTTTACTTGAAATAAGATGAGTCGTTTTTCCAATATGGAAATGAATTAGTAATGGGTTTGAAACGATAGTAGAAAAAAGAATTGAATATGATATTTTCTTAAATACGAAAGTGAAATAGTTTGAAATAATAACCTTACGTCAAATAAGTTATATTTGAAATATTGAAATATTTAAGGATTTAAGATTTACTATCGATAATCGTTTTAATTAAAAAGGCCATGTAGTGCTGGTACTGAACTGGTAAACCTATGTTATTCTCACAATTATTTATTTGATCACCGACTATAAAACCTGACCATACGATCGTTGGTACGGAAAGACCGGGATCGAATTTATATTCGAAAACCATTCCGACCAGCGAATACGTGAAAGGAGGTTATTAAAGATAGAGCAATTAAAGACCGTCGATCTTCAGGAGCGGAAGAACTACTGATTGAATTTCTCGGTTTAGCGGCCGGAGATTTTCAAAAGTGATTCTGTCGTGATTGGAATCGGCGGATTTGCAAGACTTCTCGCCACTAATCTATGGGGTGATTCCTAGGATGTAGTAGGAGGGTGCCTTCGGTTCATCCTATTCCTGGATGACTTGTATGGATGAATGTCTGACAGAGTATTTCCAAAGGGGTCACGTATGTTGGTTTCTTCAAACGTATCGCAGTTGGGTCGCTCCCGACTAGGGTATTTTTGTGGATGTCAATTAGGGATATTTCTGGTGGATCTGATGATGTGGCATTCAAATTTAATGATGGTGTGTTATCAGAAAAAGTGAAATTCATACCTCAAGCCTCATCAACCGGGAGATTACAAAAATCGGGCAGGCAGCATGGCTATGTGGGTCTCTCCCATTAGGGTGTATAATCACCTATCTAGAGAAATTCCATTTGCTTCTTTAATCTATCGATGTTGTCCCTTTTCGGGAAATGATTGCTGATCCCAACCGTTGGTGATATACATTCGATACACTCAAGCGAAATGAGTAGTCGGTCATGTGTGGGCCGGGTTGCAAGACGTTCTTGTTGAACCCAGTGTGTTTGCCTCTAGAGATACACTATCGGCAGGAGGTCTCATACCTTGTCATAGTTGGAATTCAATCTCCAATAAGCGCCAGCGATTTTGATTGTATACTGTATATGTGGAGCGTGAGATGCAAGCGTTCCACTAGATTGTGATTTACTTGTATTTAGACATTATTATAATATCAGAAAAGATATCGGTTTCAAAATTGTTTTAGGTTAGTAAGATGAAAACCGTCCGTGTTTATGTGTGGATTTGGTCTTACGATTATCCTTTTCTTTTGAAAAGAATTTGAACTTTAAAATTATGATTGGATGAGTTTCCCTTAATATTGTGCGAGTTTATCTCACTCTGGTTCACCAGACTGACCCGGTGTTTTGTAAATGCTCGGGTTAGCCCAGGGTGTACAGGTTCAGGTTATTGAATGATTTGAAGAGACGGTCTGGAATAATTCAGACGTATGATATTATATAGATACTATTCCACTGTGTATATGGGACAGATTATTATAACTGTCCAGTGATGTTGATGTACTCTGATATTGTAAGTGTTTTCAAAAGCTCTCAATAAAGATTTTTTCTGTATTATATTTTGTTCCGCTGCGATGTGAGACTGTATTGTGTGAATTCTTCTTCTCCTATTCTAATATTTCTTTCTCTCTTATCTCACCCTCTAACTTCTTTCCATAAACGTTCCAGTGTTCTCGCTGTTTGGAGGATCGGCATGAGATATGGTAGTGTATTTATGTCGATTTTCGGGGTCGAAAACACTGGGTCGTTATAATAGCTATCTAGAGTGAATCTGCTAAAACCTGTATATAAGGTTGCCCGTGTGGAAAAGAAGGTACCCGAGTTTGAAAAGTGAAACAAACTACGAGTCAGTCATGGGACTGGTATGAGAAATCCTCTATAACTTATTTAAAGTAAGGCTAATCACAGGACCACGCCGCTAACACGGAACGGGTTTGCTCCGTTGGATTGCCAGTGCATATATATAGTAAATCGTTAAATAACGCAATGCCTTTTAGAAAAATGATACCATTATAAGACTCAAGTCCCATCACACAATGCAACGCAAACCGGAGGATAGAGTTTTACCTAGTGATGGTCAAAATTGCTTGATACGATAAAAATGGATTGATATTATTATTAGTGTATATATGTTTTCAAAAACATTTCAATCATAATGTATCAATCATAGACGGCATACCTACCATATACTATGTCCCCAAATATAGGTTTACAATCAAAACCGCATGGGTCTTATTGGAATTTGGATTTCCATCATGAACCAAGGCAAGAGATAGTCCTTACCGAATTCGAGACAATCTAGTCCATGTCTTAGGAGAAGTACTCAGTCAAGCCCTTAGGAGCCACATGGCCGGTCCACACATATGTTAGTGGATTATATAAAATTCCTAAACAATACGTCTCCCCGCCATATGGGGCGTAAATAGAGCCACTAAAGACTCAATATCCGAGGTACCTCGCTTTCCATCATCAATATAAGTAAAAATATCTGGGCTTGTAAAATCCAGACACCACTTTTAGCTAGAAAGAAATGCATGTTCTCCCTGGATCCTTCTCCCGTTTTTGTTTCATACTGGGGTGTGAGGCTCGCGAAGTAACTCTATACACAAAGCTATGCTACAATAAAGCTGTGCTTTGATCATCAACCACAAGACTCTGCTTTTCAATAATAAGCCTTGATCATTTGCATCTTGGCACGCCACACTGACAATTCACGCCATGCGATCGATAATTATCAATATATAACCTCTGAGCTCGTGCATCTCAGAGAAGGGTGTTTAAGAAAGAGAATGAATTCTCCACCACCAAACAGATATATATTAAATAGAAATCAATTTACATGGAATGAAATCCAGTGTCAGATACACACATCCATTTACAAGTCTGTTCTGGGTCTGAACGAAACCGGAGACACCTTATTCCTCGTCCTATATGTCCAATGCGGAAGAGAGGCGCTCGCTAATCCGGACAATCAACAAGTATGTCCAGACAATTACCACAGAAACCCTTTCCTGGGAGCAAATCAGTCCAAGGCATCAGTACTCATCAATTCGATGTGAAGATCGCCAATCTTCAATCACCGTCTTCAAATCTTCGACTTCCTATCGTCGTATAATTATTTGAAATGAGAGTTAACTCGGAATTTTCAAATAATTCTCGAATATATTGTGACGACCCGATTTCCCGTTCTCACGGAAACAAGGTTATCTTTTGGAATATAACACAGAAACAGATAATAGCAGAACAGAATTAAATAAATACACCAGAATGAACAACAAAATATACTGGATAAAATTAATCATCAGAGTTACACAGTATACAGGATCCTACTTAGTACAAATACAGTTCAGCTATACATAAATGTCTACAACGGAAATAAACAAAATATGTACAATAGGAGCTGAACAGCATAAAAAGAAATAAATGATAGAATCCATCTTCAGCTCCAGCTATCCAGAAAGAACCAGCTAAACCTGAATACAAGGCTACCCGTGTGGAAAAAGGGGCACCCGAGTTTGAGAGTGAAACAAACTACGAGTCAGTCATGGGACTGGTATGAGAAGTCAACTCAACACATATATAATTGGCTAATCACAGGACCACGCCACTTTCGTGGAACGGGTTTACTCCATTGGATTGCCAGTGCTTTAAAACAAATCTTTCTTTTAAACATCGCTATGCTTTTTATAAAAATGAAGCCGTTATAAGACTCAGTTCCCATCACACAATGCAACGCAAACCGGAGGATAGAGTTTTTACCTTATAACGGTCAAAACATGCTTGATACGAATAAAACAAAGGCATTTGATATTATTGCTAGTGTTTATATGTTTTGAAAGCAATTTCAAATCATAACTATCAATCATAGACGGCATTAATGCCCCATACCACTATGTCGCCATATATAGGTATACAATCAAAATCGCATCGTCACGTATTTGGAAATTGGATTTCCGTCATGAACCAAGGCAAAAGATAGTCCTTACCGAATTCGAGACTGCCTAGCCCGAGCCTCAGGAACAGCCGCAACTGCCCCTTGGATCATCAGGGCCGGTCCACCGATGTGGATTATTATGCCTGAACAATACGTTTCCCCGCCCTTTGGGGCGTAAACGAGCCAACGAATGACTCCATCGGACCCGGATCGTCCGATCAAACCGAGGCGCCTCGCAACAGCAACAACCACATAGGTGAAAAGTATATAAATGTCAGGGCTGGTAGGTCACTGACACCACCCTAGCTAGGAAGAAACGCATGCCCTCCCTGAGGTCCTTCTCCCGTTTTAGGTTCATACCGGGGTGTGAGGCTCGCGAATTCACGTTATACACAAAGCTACGCCACACAGGCGGTGCTTTGATCATCTCCACAAGACTTTGCTTTTCAACAGAAGCCCTGATCACTGCATCTTAGCATGCCACACAGAATAAATCCTATGTCAGACACACAGTCCATTTACAAGTCCGTTCTGGGTCTGAACGAAACCGGAGGCACTAAATACCTCGCAAACCCATCGATCAACACGTACGTCTGAACGATCACCACTCATTATCCATATTTCGGGATGCCTCCCAATCAGGACCTCGGTTACCATCCAAACGAGGTGAAGATCTCCGGTCTTCGACCATCGTCTTCATCTTCGAATTTCAATCGTCGGTCGATTATTCGAAATGAGAATTAACTCGGCCTTTTCAAATAATTCTTGTATATTTAGAATTTCAAATTAATTTATTTCAATGGTTAAATTATTCGACAACACCAATTTTGTTCTTTAATGTTATTTTCACACCAAACACATTCAACCATCAAAAGCCACATAAATCAAGCAAATTCAGTTTATTTCCATTCCATATCGCTTATGATATTTTATAACTATTTATCGCTATTTTTATTTATATTAAAATAGCCATTTTATTTAAAACGACGCTTCGGGCCATAAGGCGGCCGTGGCGCTGTTTTTCTTCAGATTTGATTTACACATATCTGAAAATCTAACCGTTGGATCTTCACAAAATTTACATCATTAGAAAGGTCTTTTCAAAACGAACCCAACGGTTCCAGTTTCGGGAAAATCCGACGGTCGGATCTCCCGGTACAATCGTTTGAAATTTCGATTTCAAAATACGAACTGCAGCGTCGTTATTCGATTAAATATAATTCTATTTATATTTATATATAAATAAAATCGATTCTGGCGCTGTTTTTCTTCAAATTTGAATTAAACATTCCAGACAATCCAACCGTTGGATTTTTACAAGGTTGGTGCCGTTGGAAAGATTATTCCAAGGCGAACCCGACGGTTGAGGTTTCGGGAAAATCCAATGGTCGGATTTCCCGTACTAGTCGTTTGAAATCACGGTTTCGAAATACGAACTGCACGGCTTCGTTTCGCTTGAATTTTATTTATATTTATATAGTTATATAAATATAGTTCATTCAATGATTTCTATATCGTTTTCACTTCAAAAATTTTTCTAACACCTTAAATTTTGGAAAAATTTCGCCATAACCTCCCCTGCACCGGGAGCGTCGGGAAATCGCAAATAGCGTCCCGGTCCTTCTAATCTCAAAAAGAAAAAGAAAAAGCCAAGCGGCTAGCCAATCAGGCTCAAAATCATCACCCAAACAAATCAGTAAATGTGTACCTATTTGTCGGGCACAAAATTTTATTCCTCTTCTCTAGCCCCTTTGCTATAACCTGTTCAATGAATATTGCATGTACATATATATACAGTTCATATCATTTTTCATTTTCTATTCAACTTCATATTTGATTTCTATTTGGTTTAAAAACTCCATTCATTCTAATGTTACATAAATAGGTGCAAATCATTTCATTAGCTAATTAATGAATATTTCAGCTCATATATGTTTATTTTGAACAAGTGGCTATTTTTAACATTTCACATTTCAACGATTTATGCATACAATAAAAATGTGATTTTTATTGTAAAACGATTCATTTCAAAACACTATTTTTCTATATAGTTCATATAGTCGATAAAAGGTGATTTTTATTATCAAACAGTTTATTTCAAAATATGAATACATTCAACACATGAATTTCTAAACAACGAATGAATATCAATTCAACACATGAATGTTTTCAATAGTTTTTATATATAGATAAAAATGTGATTTTTATTATCGAACAATTTATTTCAAAATATGAATACCATTCAACACATGAATTTCTAAACAACGAATGAATATCAATTCAACACATGAATGTTTTCAATAGTTTTTATATATAGATAAAAATGTGATTTTTATTATCGAACAATTTATTTCAAAATATGAATACCATTCAACACATGAATTTCTAAACAACGAATGAATATCAATTCAACACATGAATGTTTTCAATAGTTTTTAGATATCGATAAAAATGTGATTTTTATTATCGAACTATTTATTTCAAAATATGAATACCATTCAACACATGAATTTCTAAACAACGAATGAATATCAATTCAACACATGAATGTTTTCAATAGTTTTTAGATATCGATAAAAATGTGATTTTTATTATCGAACTATTTATTTCAAAATATGAATACCATTCAACACATGAATTTCTAAACAACGAATGAATATCAATTCAACACATGAATGTTTTCAATAGTTTAAGCATATGAAAATAATTCAAACACACAAATATTATTCAAAATTTCGGCAGCATAACGGCAGGGTAGTTACACCGGCACCGTCCCTAGTACGGCTTCTCGCTCTACCTTAAAACCTCGCGGTTTTTGACAATGGGAAACATGCATCTAGTTCGCACGCAGGCGGCATGTATATATATTTATTCATTTCCACAAACTAATCCTAAGTGGTTTCAACCAAATATTTCACAACCACAAATGGGTATTTTTCAACCACAATCAACCAATATCCATCACAAACAATCCCAAACAATCAATCGCTATCAATTAAATTTCACAACAATTTCAACCAATAAATATCGTCCATGGTTTGTGGACGAGGGGCGTATATATATATATATTTATATATAGCAATTCACTTTTACTTCACACATATATATATAAATTTTAAAATCAGAAATCTCACCAATAGCTATCCAACTTCAAGACTCTTCTTAATAGAAATCTTCGCCTATTTGTCGCTTTCACCCGTATTCTCTGCATATGTAAAAATAGAATTTTTACTATGCTATTCAATATATAAAAATCGAATTTTGCTTTTGCTTTCAACATATAAAAATATGATTTTTACTTTTGCTTTCAACATATAAAAATATGATTTTTACTTTTAAATTTCTAATCTCCTTTTAGTTTATAAATCATTTTAAAATCAGTTTTTAAAATGTTTTTCAAATCAGTTTTTTTTTATTTATACTTTTATAAAATCAGACTTTATTTCCTTTTTTAAAAATCAGGCTTTATACTTAAAAAAAATCATTTCAGTTTTATACTTTTTTTTTTAAAAATCCAGTTTTAAAATACTTTAAAATTCAGTTTTAATATACTTTAAAATTCAGTTTTAATATACTTTAAAATTCAGTTCAGTTTTTATTTTTAAAAATAAATCAGTTTATACTTTTAGAAATAAAATCAGTTTATACTTTTAAAAATAAAATCAGTACATACTTTTAAAAATAAAATCAGTATTAAAATAAAATAGATAAATAAAATTAAAACTTACAGAGGAGCGGGGGGGGGAGTCTTCGCAGCCGTCGGAGGTGGCTTCAAGGGGCGGCTCGGGGTTCGAACAGGGAGGCGGACTTCGATCGATGGAGGCGGGGGGCTTCGGGGTTCAAACGCGACGGAGGGAGGACGCGAGGTCTCCGTCAGCGACTTCGAGACGAGGCGGCGGTGGCTTCGAAGGGGACTGCGGTGGTGGCGTCGAAGTCTGGAGGGCGGCGGCTCGATAAGTTAGGTTTTCCTTTTTTTTTTTTTTTTTTTTGTTATTTCTGATTAATGAAAACGGGGGGGGGGCCAGGAAGATGATAAAGGAGGGAAGAGGTTTTTTTTTTTTATTATTTAATTATTAAATTTCGCAAAAAGGTTGACTTTTACATACGACCTCGAAACGAAGCCCACCGCCTGTCGTCCATAGCGTTTAACCCCCATTCCGAACACAATGGGATAAGTATCGCAAGCTGATTTGATCGTTACAATCAGTTTCCTTCTGAATTTACATTTAAATCATTATATTGAATTTTAAACGTACATTTCAAATTACCGGGGTCACATACTAACTAGAAAAATTCCAGAAAAATATTTTCTAGCTTCGTATTGACGATACGGTCCTAACAAAACTAGTTTCGTCGAATTCTGAGACCGTTTGAAAAATGGCCAATTTCCAGTCGATTAAAATCAACTGAAATCGGTCAAACGCGTTTTCCTTTGCCACGCTCACATATTGATTCGAAAAATTATGAAATTTGAAACCTAACAATGACTTGACACTGCGGATCCAACAAAAGTGGTTTCGTCGAAATCCGAGGTCGTTTGCAAAATGTCCATTTTTAAGGGCCTGAATTCCATAGCGACTATTCAGAATTTTCAACTGGACATATCTTTTGATTCCCGCTATCAAATTTTGATTGGTCAGATTCGTTAGAAAGATATCATCAATTAGATACTAATGTTTTTGGTCTCACTAAAATCCGTATTGTTTTGCACCCGGTATATTCAATTGAAGTTTGAAATCGAATTATCGAACTACCGCGCCATTTTCAATTCTATATATAATTATAATTAATTATATTGGTTTTTAAATGTCGATTCAACTCAGTTTTCATCGCCATTGTTTAAAATATTTATTTTAAATATTTAAAATCCATTATTTTAGCCAATTTAAAATTTTTAAATTGGTTCAGATTTTCTGGGTCGTTACATATATATAATTTAAATCATTCCTTTTTATTCCATATCGTATATAATAATTTATAACGATTTATCGCTATTTTTATTTATTTAAAAATTGACATTTTCAATTAAACGACGCTTCGGGTCATTACATGACCTTGGTACTGTTTTCATCAAAAATTGATTTACATATTTCTCAAAATCTAACCGTTGTATCTTAGCAAACTTTATATTGTTGGAAAGATCTTTCCAAAACGAACCCAACGGTTCTAGTTTTAGGAAAATCTGACGGTTGGATCTTTCGGTATAATTGTTTGAAGTTACGAGTTCAAAACGCGAACTACTGCAGCGCGATTCGTTTTATTTTAATTTATATTTATATATAAATATAAATCGTTCGACAATATCAAATTGTTTTCAATTCAATATTGATTTCTTTTATATATGAAATCATATATTACATTAAAAATGAAAATTTTAATGATAATACCATTCTCTTTGTACATTGAATCTTTTATATGATTCATATATATATATATATATATATATTACATTGAAATGAAATTTGTTTTATCATTCATCTATAGAATTAAAAAATATATTTTTTCAATACAATATTACATCAAAAAATGTAATCTCTTATTTCAATATATATTTACATTGAAAATGTAACTTTCTATTTCAATATTTATTTATATTGAAATGTAAACTTTCTATTTCAGTATTTATTTATATTGAAAATGTAAACTTTTATTTCAATATTTATTTACATTGAAAATGTAAACTTTTATTTCAATATTTATTTACATTGAAAATGTAAACTTTTATTTCATTATTTCATTACATTGAAAAATGTAAATTTCTATTCTTTGCTTTGATTACATATAAAAATGTAACTTTTAATTTCATAACATGATCACATTGAAAAATGTAATTTTTCATTTCAATATATGATTACATTGAAAAATGTAATAACCCGGACATCCGAGCCAATTTAAAAGTTTTATTTTGGCAATTTTAGCGAATTTTGATTATTTAAAATGAATTATTTTAAATAATAACGATGAGAAATTTATTTTGAATAGAATTATAATGTATATATTTATATAGCTCGATGTTACAATATAAATATTTTATTTTAATTATAAAAGGAATTGAAAATGGCGCGGTCGTTCGAAAATTCGATTTCAAACTTCAAATGAATGTATCGAGTGCAAAATAAACCGGATTTAACGAAACCAAAAACATTAGAATCTATTTGAGAATATCTTTCCAACGAATCCGAAAAAATCGAAATTCCATAGCGGGAATCAAAAGTTATGTCCAACTGAAAATTCAGAATAGTCGTTATGGAATTTCGGCCTTTAAAAATGGGAATTTTGCAAATGACCTCGGTTTTCGACAAAACCAGTTTTGTTGGATCCGTGATGTGTTATTTCTAGATTCCAAAATTCGTAATTTTTCGAATCAATATGTGGGCGTGGCAAAGGAAAACGCGTTTGACCGGTTTGGTCATTTTTCAAACGGTCTCAGAATTTGACGAAATTAGTTTTGTTAGGACCGTATCGTCAATACGAAGCTAGAAAATATTTGTCGGGAATTTTTCTAGTTAGTATGTGGCCCCGGTAAAATAAAATGCGCGTTCAAATTCAATATATAGAGTTATATTTTGATTTTGACGGAAACTGATCGAAACGATTGAATCAGCCTACGATACATTTCCCATTGTGTTCAGAATGGGGGTAATTAGCTATGGACGATAGTCTGTGGGTTAGATTTCGAGTTCGAAATAAAAAGTTGCTTTTTGAAAATTTAAAATATTAAAATATATATATTTATAAAAACCCCCTACCCCTCTCTTCCTCCTCGCGTTGACTTCAGCGGTTAATTAAAAGAACAAAAAACCCTAAGCACCTAAATCGCGAATCGCGATCTTCACCTCCACGCCACCGCAGCGACTGCGCCGCCCCCGCCCCCCCTTCAGGCCATCCTCCCCTGGCACCACCAGACTCCGACGCAGCACCGCAGCTCCGACCATCCCGGCACCGACGTCTACCGCGCAACGAAAACCTTCGAATGATGAAAACAGTGAGCTTCTTTTATTTTATTTTAAATTCAGTTTTTAATGTAAATGCATTGTTTATATAAAAAGGAAGAATAAAAATATGATTTTTATTCATGTAGAGTAATAAAAATATAATTTTTATATAGGTAGAGTAATAAAATTATAATTTTTATATAGGTAGAGTAGTAAAAATATTATTTTTATATTATATAGATAATAAAAATTCGATCTTTATATCATAGGAAGAATAAAAATATCATTTTTATTCATGTAGGGTAATAAAAATATATTTTTTATTATATTACTAGCAAAGTAAAAGTGGAATTTTTATCTATATAGTAGCGGTATAAAAATGTGATTTTTTATCCATATAGAGTGATTATAAAAATGTGATTTTTATATACATAGCAACAATATAAAAATGTGATTTTTATATATGTAGTGGCTACGGACAATGAAATTGACAAAAAAGGCGAGCACGACGAAGATTTCTACATATGAAGAGTCGTGACATTTGGTTTAGCTAGTCGGTGCGAACTCCTCACTCTAAATCTTGTTTTCTAGTTAAAAATATATACTAGGATGCAGACGGTGCTTAGCAGCACCCGACACCCGTCGTCCACAGACCATGGACGACTTGTATGCTTGTTTGATGTGTTGTGAAGTTTGTTTGTGATGTTGATGTGAAATGGATAATAAAACATTCATGTGTCGAAATGAATATTTTATCGTTAAAAATATAATTTTTAACGTGAATGTGTATAAACGAATATTCATTTACAAACCGGACGGTTTGTTTATGTACACCTATTTGAAGGATATTGATTGGGACGATAAATTTTACACGTCGTCCAACTACACAAATAATATTCAGTGTTTGTGGATTGAAACCCCACACGGGTGTTGGGATGATATTTGACGTACACTAATCCCAATTGTTTAGTGATATGTCGATCGTTTGATTGACAGACTGTATGAGCATTAATTATTTATATTTAATGCTTATGCAGTTGTGTGGTGCACTTTGGATGATGGTTGATTATTTATCATTGCTATTATATACATGTGTTGTAGAAAATCCATATAATTAACATTATATGGTAATTGATTGGGCCTCATTCCAATTTAGAAAGTAAATTCATGTGTTGAATTGGAAATAAATTCATGTGTTTAATTGAAAATAAACTCATGTGTTGAATTTAAAATAAATTCATGTGTTGAATTGAAAATAAATTCATGTGTTGAATTGAAAATAAATTCATGTGTTGAATAGAATAAACATTCATGTGTTGAATAAAAGCCGTGTTGATTAGATTGACGCCATTTTGACGTGAACGATATTTATATCGATTTTATTCATTTTTATAATGAATATAGAAAAGAAAGTGATTTCAAAATTTAACGTTTTGAAAATATTATCATTTGTATATCGATGATGTGGAATATTCAATTTTGATTCGAAATTGAATATGAAGTTGAAATCGTTTCGAAAACTAATTTAAAAGGATTTATAAAATACGTTTTGAAATAAAATCGATAAAATATATATAATATATATTATATATATAATGGCCTGAATAGAACGCGCCGCGCCGCGGTAGTTCGCGAATTTCGACCATTGACTTCGAATGGATATTACGGGAGATCCGACCGTCGGATTCTCCTAAAACCGGAACCGTTGGGTTCGTATCGAAAAGAGCTTTCTAATAAATATTAGAGATTTGAAATCTAATGGCTGGATTTGGAATTATGTCCAAATAAAATTTGGAAAAGGTCGTTGTAGGTGCAGTTCGATGGCCGTTAATGGAAATCGACTGTACGGGCCTTGATAAAATTATTAAAAATAGTAATAATTTGTGTAAAATCATAAGAAATGATTTGTGAAGAATTGGGATGATAAACTCTATATTTGAAAAGATAAAAATAGATTTTTATCGAAATGAACTAGTTTTGAACTAGAATTATAATTCTATTTTTTTCTAAATAAATAAATTGGATTTGAAATGGTATTGAAAATAAACTGAATTTCCAATAATTGAATTGGAATGGATTTGAATCGAAATTATCTTTGGAATATTTCGATGTGGGATTTCGTGATTATACAGATATTGTTATGGAAATTTGAAAGATATATTTATATCGTTATTTCCAATACGATATTTGTTGGTCGTAGAATTTGATATTGAATATAAGCCGATATATTTTCTATTCAGAGCCTTGTATTTAATATCAAATGGGATTTGGGTTTGTTGTGAATGGTGTCTCCATTAACACTGTTCTTAAACCCAGTTGAGAAAAAGATTAAATCTTTTTATTTAGATTTAATGAAGTGTACCCATTTAAATGGTATTTAATTGGAATTGAATTTGAATTGATTTTTGGGTTTATCGTGAATGGTGTTTTAAATAACACTTGTTCTTTAACCCGATAATTAATGAATGTGATTTTGGGTTTATCGTGAACCGTGTTTTAAAGGACCTTGGTTCTTTAACCCAGTTAAAGACAGGATATGGTTTCCCAAGTTAAACAATCGTTGATATTGATTTTTGGGAAGATTAAAACTACGTGGGGTTTTAATGAATCTTTAATTAGATTGAAGTGATCGAGAATGGAGTATCACCAGTTTTGCTCCAGGCGATAGTTAAATCTTTCATTAGATTTGAACGTGAAATGGTAATTGAATTTACTGATAACACCGTGGTGTTAGATTTGAAGTATGACCAGTTTTACTTCATGGGATGAATAGGTTGGGATTGGGAAATAGAATAAATGATTACTTTGGTGTGGTTCGCTAATCCCGACTAGTTTGAATTGATATTCAAAAGAAAATTAAAGAATAAATTTAAAGAATTTATCTTTGATAAAATTAATGGGAACCTTTCCCAAAGTATAAGAATATTTGAATAAAAGAATATTCTGAATTGGGATGAGGCGTATGTTGTGTTTGTGTAACACTTGTTTATTATATACGCGAGTTATTCAGAAAGACCGGGTTTATCCCATTCTGAATAACTGATTCGACGTGGTGTCGAGGATGAAGGCAGTGGTTGAAGACCGGAGGTCTTCACGTCGTTTGGGTGATTACTGATGATCTTGATTGGGTCGTACACCCAAGAGGAGGGAATCAGTTAGTGGTCGTCCAGACGTACTTGGAGATCGATGGATACGCGAGGTGCCAGGTGCCTCCGATTTCGTTCAGACCCAGAACGAACTTGTAAATGGACCGTGTGTCTGACATTGGATTTTATTCTGTGTGATTGATTTCTATTAAATATATATCTGTTTGGCGGCAGAGAATTTATTCTCTTGCTTAACGCCCTTCTCTGAGACGTACGAGCTCAGGGGTTATATATTGATGGATATCAAACGCATGGAGTGAATTGCCCGTGTAGCAAATGATCAAGGCTTCTGTTGAAAAGCAGAGTCTTATGGTTGATGATCAAAGCACAGCCTGTGTGGCACAGCTTTGTGTAGCATTGATTCGCGAGCCTCACACCCCGGTTGTGAACCAGAAATGGGAGAGGACCTTAGGGAGGGCATGCGTTTCCTTCTAGCTAGAAGTGGCGTCAGTGGTTTTACGTGCCCTGACGAGTTTGACTTATGTGGTTGTTGCTGTTGCGAGGTGCCTCAGATATATCGGTGACTGTGTGGAGCCGATGGAGTCATTTGGCTCATCTATGCCCCAAAGGGCGGGGAAACGCAATGTTCAGGAATTTTAATCCACATCGGTGGACCGGCCCTGTCGCTCCAAGGGTCACTCGAGCTCTGATCCTGAGACATGGGCTAGATTGTCTCGAATAGGTAGAGGACTATCTTTTGCCTCGATTCACAGATGGAAACCCAACTTCCAATACGTGACTTTGCGGTTTTGATTGTATACCTATATATTGCGACATGATATATGGTACCCATGCCGTCTATGATTGATACTTATGATTGAAATTGTTTTATACACTATGCACTTATAATAGTATCAAATAATGTGTTTTTAAACATATCAAGCATTCTTTGGCTATTATAAGGTAAAACTCTTTCCTCTGGCTTGCGTTGCATTGTGTGATGAGACCTGGGTCTTATAATAGCTTCATTTTTCTTTATTTAGCATTGCGTTATTTGTTTTATGCACTGGTATTCTTGGGAGGAAACCCGTTCCGTGTTATACGGTGTGGTCCCTTGATTTACCTAACTTGGAAATAAATATTAATAACTGTTTTAGTTCTCACACCAGTCACATGACTGACCTGGAGTTTATTGTTTTAACCTAAACTCTGGGTGCCCCTATTTTCCGCATGGTTAGCTAGTAGTTTTGGTTTTGCAGATTTATATTCACAGGATCTTGATTTATAGCTGGAACGATACTCGGAAAGCTCTGTATCTGTATATCTCCTTCAATTGTGTTTTGTATTATTTTCCGCTGCTATGTAATGTATTGTAATCTATGATATTTTTCTGATGTATATTATTTGTTTATACTCTGTATATTCTTGTATTCTGATGAATTGTTGTAATTAACAATGAAATGTTCTTCTGTTTGTGATCTGATTGGTCTTGTCCTCAATTCAATCTGGGCTTTCCTTACCGGGGAAGTTCGGGTCGTAAAAAAAAATGTTATTTTTCATTTCAATATATGATTACCTTGAAAAATGTAATTTTTCATACTTCATTCTTTGATTACATATAAAAATGTAATTTTTATACTTTAATGTATTATTTCATTGAGAAATGTAACTTTTTATTTCAATCTTTATTTACATTGAAAAATGTAACTTTTTATTTCAATGTATGATTACATTGAAAAACGCAACTTTTTTCTCATATTTATGATTGCATTGAAAAATGTAACTTTTTCATTAATAATTTATTTACACTGAAAAATGTAAATCACTATTCATATGTTATTTACATTGAAGAATGTAAATCTCTATTCGTATTTTATTTACTTTGAAGAATGTAAATCTCTATTCATATTTTATTTACATTGAAGGATGTAAATCTCTATTCATATTTTATTTACATTAAAGAATGTAAATCTCTATTCATTCTTCTGTTTACATTTAAAAATGTAAATTTCTATTTCATATTTATTTACATTGAAAAATGTAAATCTCTATATGACAAATGGCTATTTTTAATGTTGCATTACATTAAAAATGTATATTCCAATATAAATACAATCTTGTTTAACCGTATCTATTTTTAATGTTGCCTTACATTTAAAAATGTATATTTAAATATAAATGCATTTCTATTTAACGAAGGACTATTTTTAATCTTGCATTACATTAAAAATGTATATGCATTTTATATAACAATGTGGTATTTTAATGTTTTCATATACATTAAAATGTAATACTTCAATGTAAATATATTTTATATAGTAATGTTTTATTTTAATGTTTTTGTATACATTTTGTATAGTAATGGACATTTTTAATGTTTGAGTTACATTAAAAAGGTAAAATCCAATGTAAACACATTTTCATTTGACAATGTCTATTTTTAAATGTTTTATTTACATTAAAAAAATGTAAGTTTCAAGGTAAACACATTTTCATTTATTAATGCTTAATTTTTTTTTATGTTTCAATTTCATTAAAAATGTAAATTTCTATGTCGCTACATTTTTATTCCCTAATGTTTTATCTTTCTAATGTTGTGTATGTATTAACAATGTAAATGTAAATGTCAACACATTTTTATTTAACAAATCACCATTTTTGATTTATAACAAAAATATGAATTTCATGTTGATATACAATGATCATTTTCATATATATATATATATATATATATATATATATCTAATGTCCCGCATTTTCTGACCATTTATTTGAAATATTTTAATTATTTAAAATATTGATTTGAGTTTATATAATCGATTTAACCATTTGATTCTAAATACATTTATTTATATTAATAATATAATAATATTTTAATTTCTGAAATAATTGAAAAATGTTGAATTCGCAGTATAGAGTGAGCGGACAACTTAAAATGGTTAAATATGGTTTATATTGAAATTATCGTGGCGATTTCGTTTATAAAACGACGTTATAACGTTTAATTTATAATTTAATTATAAAACGAGTTGCAGCGGCGCGGCAGTTCGTAATTTGGCATTTTGAACTTTAAATGACCGTATAGGATTCAATATGAGTCGGATTTTCTCGAAACAAGAAACGTCCGAATCTGTTGGATAATATTTTTCTAATGAAAGAGAAAAATCGAGTTTTCGTGTCGTGGATTTTATTTTATGTCCAAATCAAATTTTGAAAAGGTTGCTATGGAATTTTCTTTTTAATTATAACGTTATTTATATTAAATAAAGGGGGTTTTTAATTTTTTATAATATCAATTTGGCTTTAAACTCAACTCGAGCTATTTTATTTGAGTAGCATATGAAATTCTGTTCGTGTATGGCCAATTTCAATATTTTAAAAATATTATATTGAGGTATTTTAAAAATGGTTTATTTTATTTGAATTGGGCAGTTATAAAAGGGCCTTTATTCAAACGACCTCAGTTTTCGACGAAACAAATTTTATTGAGACCGTAACAGTAAATTATTGCTAGATTTCAAGTTGCGCGTCAATCGGGGTTATTTTGTGAGCGTGGCAAAATAAAATACAAATAAAAACGATCATTTGAATGTGAACGAGCGCCATTTGAGCAAACGAACTCGGAATTCGACGAAACAAGTTTCATTAGGACCGTATCGTCAAATTATATTATGTCGTCCATTCGCATCTCGAAGGAGTTTGTATGTGAACGCAACAGCGAATAAACAACTTTTAAAATAGTGATAGGTATGAAATAAAAATCGTTAGTCAACATCGCTCGTCAAATCAACATAAAATATATTATTTCTACAATATATATATCCCCAAAAATCTGTATTTCCAACCAAACCATTTTTCCGTTCAGTAATTTAGTAGAAAAGCCCTCATTCACAATTTAATTTATTTCTCTCGTTTGGTAAAGAAATTAGGGGTGTTTTCAAAGGGGAAGTCGTAGATTAGGACCGTATCTACTTGCTGAGAAAAATTGGGGTGGAACGGTGGTTGGTGGTGGCCGGAATCGAGGTAAAACCATGGATATTCAGTTTCGTTCTTGGCCAAAATCACAACGACTGGGTCGATTTGAGGTAATGGGACTTTAGGGAAGTGGTAGAGGGAAGACAAGGCTTCGATTTGGCGGTGGTGGCGTGACCTCTAGTGGTCGGAGTGTCGAGAATCAGCAGATGAACGGAGGACAGCTTTTTCCGTTCGGTTTCAAAAGTGGAGTTGGGTTTTGTGGATTTTTCGGTGCCGTGGGTCAGTGGTGGCGACGGGGGTCTGTCGAGTCAGGTGCTGGGTTGGATGGTGGTTCCAATGGAAGTGGTCTGGTGGTCCCTAGTGGCGAGGTGGCGGAGGATTTTGGGGATGAACGGAAGTCAATTCGAAGGGTATTCTGGCGATTCGAAGAGGTCTGGGTGGCCATAGTCACTGGCGAAGGGGGAGGAGTGAATGGTGGTTCTGATGAGATGGTCGATGGGGTGTCCAGTGCTTCCAGTCGCCGGCGTTGATCAGTTGAAGGGATGGAGTTTCATGGTAAAGGGGATGACGGGTTTGAATAAGGGGAGAAAAGGGAAACCGCGTTTTGACTGGTCCGATGATGACGTGGAGGACCATTAATTAAGGTAATTAATATTAATTAATTTATTATTTATTTAGTTTAAAATCGTATATATATGTGAAACTTTAAACTAACATAACTTCTACATACCTTAACGAAATCTGACGAAACTGGATCCGTTGGGATCGCAGGGACGAGACCTAGATGATGGTACTGACTAGGCACTGATCTGATGCAGTTGAAATTTCAGTTAATTTTGAACGTCCATTCAAGATTAAAAGGAATAAACGCGTCAACTGCCAACCGAATAATCTGGTGAGTTAATTCTCACACCTTTTGGAATCCTGTGATGTGGTAAATTCATATTAAAATATAATTTACCTTTAAAAATATAAATTAGTTAATTGGTTGATATTGGTTGTTTATTGGTTGATTGATTGTTGTCATTTATATTTCATCGTTTTAAATGTTATATTATTGAAATTTATTTCATATATGATTATCAAATGTTATAACGAGATGTGATGCAGGGAAGAACATGTTGGAGGGATCCGACCGGATTCCTCAAATATTATATATGTTGTTTGTTTGTTTTATATTGTTGATATTTGAACTGATTGAACCCTATATGGTAGAAAAACCTGTTTGAGCGTGATGGTTGAATATATTTTCACCTGTGTTGTGTTTAAAATCAATCGACGGTGTTGATTGAGTAGTTGGCAATGAATTGCCTAAAATACAGTGTTTAGACGTCGTTCTGTCGTTCGGGGAATTGACGCAAGTTTTAAAATTTTAATAATTTTAAAATCTGAACTGAGACTTTTTAGTTAATTTATATTAATAATTAAATGAGAAATTTATAAGTAAATATTTTAAATCAAGTTTATAAAAGAAATGATTTAAAATGGGGTATGTAATAAGATTGTATGATTTGCACAAGTACCAAAAGTAGAAACCCATAGAAATTACCTACGTGTTGGTAAAGAAAAATAATTGTATTTTAATACAATTAAATAAGTGTTTTAAATTAATTAAGTTATTTAATTAACTTAAAAATGGAAATGACAAAAGGAAATTCAGTTAATAGTTAACTGATATGTACGGTTGGCAAAACCAACCGTGTTTAATTGCAAACGAGAATGGAATTAATTTGATTAAACTGGATATTCGTTAAATTCAACAAATAGTGTAAATTATTAGTTAATCTTTGATTAACTATAATTATTGAATTTATTAGTGTTAATAACATTAATTGTTATTTGATAGGCTTTTCAAAATGATAATTATCCTATTTTCAATTAATACCTAAGTTAACTATTTTAACATAGTTAATATTAATGTTGACGGTTATTTCAATTAATAATAATTAAAGCAATGACTTTAAATTGGAATTTCAATTAAGGAATGATTAAGTGGCCTTATAGTTTGATCAAAAGGGCAATTAGAGTTTTTTTAAAGGAGATTTATAATTCAAGGTTTAAACGAGAATTGCAAATAGAATGGGCTAGTAAATGTGGAGATTTAAATAGGATTTTTCTTAATTGTTAAATTAAGTAAAAGAAAATTCAATTGGAATGAAACGATTAACGAGATGATAAATAGATTAAAAATATACTGAAATATAGTAATGGTTTAAATTTAAAATCTAAGAAGTTGTCAAAAAGGGTAAATGGTATTTTAAGAATTTAGGAAGAAATCCGAGCAAGGAAAAAAGGGTCTTTAAAACAAAATGATGATTTTGAATGTTTAAGAATTGGATTGAGCGAAACATCGCAAAGTAAATTACATACAATGGTTTGTGTGAAATATTGGTAATAGGACTTTGGAATTTTAAACCCAAGTTAAAAAGGTCTTATTGCAAGGAAGGTAGTAAGAGGATTTTAGTTGGAAATCCAAGATAGAATTCATTATAGGAATGCCAATGGATGAAAGTAGATTATTCGATATGTGGTTTTTATTTTTCCAAATGTGATAATCTGAATTATGGGTTTAGATTAAAGAGTGATGTTTTAGTGAATATTTACTTAATTAAAGGGATTAAGTAAAAGGTTTTCGAACGAGGATTCCAAATATAAGAAAAGGTTTATAAAACCAGATTTTTGAAATCAAAGTGATAGAGGAGATTTTAATACCAATGGTTAAGTGACAAACTATTATTATTCTGAGAAGAAAATGTTGTCGATCAAGGTCTGAGGGGTAAATAGAATACCCCAACTTGAACGACTTCACTATTATCGAGGAATGGTATTAGTTTGGGACGAGTGAAGGTGTTGGAATTGGTTTTATCCTGTACGGGGAATATTGAACTCTAAATGAGAGGTTTTAGAATATAAATGATATGGCAATATTAGTTTCAAAATAAATAAGAATATTTGATTTTAAAGTATATAATTTAACATTTGATTTATCATATTAGAGTTGGTAATTTGGTTTATACCATTATGTATATACATATAAGTATATAACGTGATACTAGAATATAAAGAAAAAGGGGAAAAGGTTTTAAAGAAATATATCGATATGTCCAACAGAAATGGGAAGCTGGATGTGTGTGTGTATATATATATATATACACACACACTCAAAATCACATAAACAGTTTTGTAAAATAAGGATAAATATAAATGTTTCAATATATTGGAAGGTTTAAAGGCTGATTAATGTTAGCCTACTTTGTAAACTAGGCTATACAAAGTCAAGAAGTCAGAAGATCGAGTAAACAAAATACAATCTGTTACACATCCGGTTCGGATCGGAATTACAGAGGTAAGAACCGAAGCAACACAAAGCTAAAAGATCAAGCCGGATCGGATCGGGCATAGTCAAAGAAAAGCAAAGTGAGACAAAAGTCGAACCGGATCGGATCGGATGGGATGCTCCGATCTGAACCCCATGTCATTAGAAGGACCCGATCCGATCCCAGAAGTTCCCAGCCACTTCACTCCATGATCTCCTCAATATTCGGAGCGGTTACACCCACTTTCTACCCACGATGGCCACTTACCTGATGTGTTGGCAACACCAGGACTCATACGATCCCGAAAGTCATGGGATGGAGGACACGTGCACCCGATCCGAACCGGATTCTGGGTGAATTTCCACCTATAAATAGACCCCCAAGGGTCAATTCGAGGGATCTTTTGGCACTCTTAGAGTTCATATACCTTTGAGAACCGAATTCCAGCACTCCCAAACAATCCAAATCATCATACACAGTGTATTTGGAGATAATTGAGTGAATGTATATGAAAAGTGAGCGAGATTGAGTGAATATCTTATTGTATTCTTATCTATATCATCAAACAAAGTGTTATAAAGTGGACATAGGCTCTCCAACGCCAAACCACTATAAATTCTGTGTCTCTTTTCTGTTTTTGATCTCATTTTATTGAAATTTTAGTCAATTTGGGTGTTAGAACCACTTTTTGGTCTAACATTTTTGGTGCTTTCACTGAGAAACGTTTGAATTCTCTGTTTTTTTTGGATTATCGTTCTACTTTTTGGACCATTGAGTTCGAAGAAGTTAATCCCCACTTTTCGACACTTTTAAGTACTTGTTGGTTGATTGTTGAAGAATTATAGCCAAAGGAAAAGGCAAGGAAGTTCAAACCAGCCGAGGAAACGAAGTTGGTGAAGATCAACAAAATCCGGTTGTGACGAGGTCCTGTGGGAAGAGTTCGGGGGTGGATCGGACAGGTTCAGGAAATCCGAACCGATCAAATAGAGAGAGCTCCGATCTGAACCGGATGGAAGATGTTGAAGAAGTGCGCTCCCCCAACCCGAACCGATCCGGCCAAGTCACCTTGTTCCGACCCAACTCTAGGTGATGCTGGAACCTCTACTCGAGCCTCACCAAATGCTCCGACTCCAGCCACCAGGACCAATGACCAGATCAATCCGTCTGCGCCTGTCACTCAAGGAGATTTTTCGCGCCTTCTCGACATGCTTGAGAGCACTAGGGAGGCTATGAGAGTCCATGAGCGCACCAACCTTATGATGCAAGAGAATATGAGAATCATGAGTAGGGAAACTGGCGAGCTTCGCAGGCAGAGGACCCCTTCCCCAATTCATCATACTGCAATGGGTCATTCTTCTTATTCCGAGGAAGAACGGCCTCGTGAAAGAAGGTCGCTCGAACGACCTCAGAATTTGGAAGAAATGACTTTCGGATCTTTGGGATCCCGCGAGGACGTTGCTCGTGTGCTGGGACCCAATGACCCGAGCCTGAGAGAGCCTATGCTATTACCAATGCGAGGATCCCATGTTTTGCCTAGAGATCCTAACCTCACGAACCCCACTCAAGGACAAATGCTTCAGCCCCTTCCTCCCGAGATCGACTGGGAACGTAGGGAGCAAAGCAGAGCAGAAGCCGCTAGAAGAAGGAGGACGTCCCCTGATCAGGAGCCTAGAGGAAACCCTAACATCAGAGCCAGGGAGCCTGAACGGCCTTTAACCAATGTTGATGTATGGGCTATGGTGCGCCAAATCATGTCTGAGAGTCGAAATTACACCAATGAAGATTATTGTATTGAGCGAAGCCATACTCCCTTTACTGATGACATTCTTGACTTTCAGTTCCCCCGACGTTTTGATTTGCCGCAAATGGACAGATATAACGGGAGAACTGACCCGGGACAACATTTGATGCGATACGCATGGCTCATGAATGCTGCCGCTGCCCCTGATGCTGTAAATTGTAAGGCTTTCCCGATCTACTTAGAAGACGTAGCATTACTATGGTTTACCCGACTTCCTCCTTGATCGATATCAAATTTCAAAGAATTGAGTGAACGTTTTATGAATCAATTCTGACTTCATGCCCGAAAGTCTAAGAATGTTATCGAATTATCGAGAATTATGCAAGCACCGGGTGAGTCCTTGAAGTCGTATCTAGACCGTTTCAATTTAGCTATAACCGAAGTTAGCGACCCTCATGAGCCCACGATCTTGATGGCGTTAATGGAGGGAGTTGATCCTGATTCGGAGTTTGGAGATTATCTTTCTAGGAAGCCACCGCCTACAAGAGATTTGTTTTATGAGAAGGCCAATATTCAGTTAAGATGGGAGGAAGCAAGGGAAAACAAAAGGAGGAAGTCCGGAGCGGCCTCAAAAGAAACTGTTCAGAGTAATGTTGCTATAAAGCAGTCTGGAGAAAGTTCTGGAAAATTCGAAGTGAACGTTGGGAATAAGAATGGAAACGGGGGCAACAGCAACCGTAATGCGAATGGTAATAGGAGAAACAGGAACCGAGGAAATAATTCTGACAAAAGACCCCGGTTAGAGACCTTTGAAAATTATTCACCGTTGAATGACACTTTGGAGAATATTTATTTGGATACGTACAATGTTTTGCAATACAAGAAACCGCCGCTGCGAGATTCGACAGAAAAAGAAATTGCTACTGGGAAATTTTGTTTATTTCACGGAACCAACGGACATTCAACGAACGAATGTCGACATTTGAGAGATGTGGTTGAGAAGTTGTTGCGTGAAGGTAAGTTGGATGAGTATAAGGCTGCCCCAAGGGACAGGGGGCAAGGAGGACAGGCCCCAAACCAGAGTCAGCCTGCTCCCAAGCCTACAGCACAGCAAAAAGGCAAAGGGATTGTCATTAACACCATAGTAGGTGGACTTCATCCGGATATCCATAGTTTCAGAGCAATGGACCAATACGTTAATGCAGTTAAGCACATAAATGTGGATGAATGCGATGATTTGGAAGAT
Organism: Allium sativum; assembly: GCA_030737875.1. Classification (NCBI taxonomy): domain Eukaryota; kingdom Viridiplantae; phylum Streptophyta; class Magnoliopsida; order Asparagales; family Amaryllidaceae; genus Allium; species Allium sativum. Next base: position 556,315,172 of record CM060919.1, on the reverse strand, counting down.
ATCACCCCCGTGAAACAGCAGAAGACGATGTTCGATGACGTAGTGTTCCGTAGCAGAGATGACACCGGAATCCAATCACCTACCGAAGATCCATTGGTTATTACCACTACCATTGGGCCGGCACTGGTCCATAAGGTACTAGTAGACAATGGAAGCTCTGTCAACATTTTGTTTAAGAAGTCGTTTGATCAGATGAAACTCGAGTCTGGAGATTTGAAGCCCTATGAAGGTTGGATCTGAGGCTTTAATGGGGCATCGACAGCTCCGATGGGGTATATAGAATTGCCTGTGACATTGAGACAAGGGGATCGTCGAAGAGTATGAATGCTTCAGTTCGTAGTGCTAGATATCGATTCGCCCTACAACGCATTTTTGGGAAGGCCTGCCCTTGCAGAGTTCAGAGCTTGTATCGCACCATGGTGCTTATTGCTAAAGTTCCCAACTGAAGCTGGAACGGGAGAAATGAGGGGAGATCAAGTCTCCGGGCGAGCTAGTTATATTATTGAATTAAAGATGCTGATGAAGGGACTCAACATCGATTCCAAAAGTACTTCACCCCCTCCAAAGGAGGGTTCAACATAGCAATTAGAGGGATCAGCCTCGAAGGAGTTGCCCAAGGGAATTCCTGAAGACCTGGATCCCAGAGAAGACGAGGAACCTGAGGATAGAAAAGCAACTCCTAACGAAACGACAGTGGACATACCCATTGATGAAGCTGATCCAGCAAAAGTTTTGAAGATTGGATCCCAGTTGGATCCGCATCAAGCCAAAGAACTGGCTGACTTTCTGAAGGCAAACCTGGATGTGTTTGCCTGGACCCAAACTGACATGTGTGGGATATCACCATCCATCATGAGTCATTCGCTGAGTATAAACCCGAAACATCTGCCTGTAATGCAAAAGAGACGTATGCTGGGCCCAGAGAGGTCGACACTCTGAAAGAAGAAGTGGAGAAGCTGAAAGAGAATGGATTTATTAGAGATTCGACATATCCTGACTGGATATCGAATCCTGTTTTGGTAAAGAAGTCAAAAGGAAAATGGCGGACGTGTATTGATTTTTCAGACTTGAACAAAGCATGCCCAAAAGATAGCTTCCCACTCTCCAGAATAGACCAGCTTGTGGATTCGATGGCGGGACATGAACTTCTTTCTTTTATGGACGCATATTCCGGATACAACCAGATTCCCATGCATGTGCCAGATCAAGAGCACACGAGCTTCATTACAAATTTGGGGTTGTATTGCTATGTGGTTATGCCGTTTGGATTGGAAAAATGCTGGAGCTACATACCAACGCTTGGTGAACAGAATGTTTTATAACCAAATAGGGAATACTATGGAAATTTATGTGGATGACATGCTTGTCAAATCGAGACAGTCCTCTAGCCATACGCAAGACTTGGCAGAGATGTTCAATATCCTGCGAAAGTATCGAATGAAGCTAAATCCTTTGAAGTGCTCATTTGGGGTGGCATCTGGAAAGTTTCAAGGTTTCATCGTGAGCTCTCGAGGAATTGAAATTAATCCCAGTCAGATAGCAGCGATAAGGAACATCGAGGAATCACGAAGAATCAAGGATGTCCAAAGCCTTGCAGGGAAAGTGGCTGCGTTGAGTAGATTCATCTCCAAAGCAACAGACAGATGCGTCCCGTTTTTTGACTTGATAAAAAGGGGAAAGAAGAATTTCGAATGGACTCCGGACTGTGTTGAGGCCTTTTGAAATCTGTTGGACTTACTAGAGAGACCACCGATTTTGTCGAAGCCAGTGGATCATGAAGAGCTGTTTGTTTATCTAGCAGTGTCGGCTCATGCCGTTAGCACCGCCTTGGTCCGGGAAGAAGACAAGGTGCAAAGGCCGGTATATTACGTAAGTAAGAAATTGGCAGCTGCAGAGCATAACTACCCAAGGATTGAGAAGCTTGCTTACAGCCTTCTGATCGCCTCCCGAAAACTTCGCCATTATTTTCAAGCTCACCCAATAACCATATACACTGGTCAACCTCAGAGACAGGTGTTGCAAAGACCCGAAGCATCGGGACGGTTGATCAAGTGGAATATTGAATTAAGTCAGTTTGATTTAAATTTTCAGCCGCGGAGATCGATCAGGTGGCAAGCTCTGGCTGACTTTATAGCAGAGTTCACAATTCCGAAGGAAGAGATGATCAACGACAAGGTGGTCAAATCAGAGGAAGAGTTAGAATTAGGTCCATGGAAGTTATACACAGACGGAGCCAAGAACGACAGAAGGTCCGGAGCTGGAGTCGTCTTAGTTACTCCCGAAGGACGATCGTTATATTACGCTCTGCGACTGGAATTTTCAGCGACCAACAATGACTCTGAATATGAAGCCCTGATTGCCAGGCTGAAACTTGCTAAGGAACTCGGAATAAAGGCATTGGATATATTCTGTGACTCCAAAATAGTCGTCTGCCAAGTGCAAGAGGAGTTTGTGGCCCGGGAACCTCGACTTATTACCTACCTTGGAAAGGTGAAGGAGCTGTTGAGCAACCTGGAACAACATAACATAACGCATATCCCGAGAGCTGAAAACCAGAAGGCAGACCGGCTAGCGAAGCTGGCTAGTTCCGACAATCCGGAGGAAACCGAAATGGTTCCAATTGAGATGTTGAAATCGCCAAGCTTTGAGTTAATGGAAATTGAATTAGCTCTCGAAGCAGAACCGGAGAGGGAGTCGTGGATGACCCCAATCAAGAATTTCCATAGAAATGGAGTACTCCCGCCAAAGAAGAGTGAAAGGCGGGCCATAGTCCGCAAAGCTACCAGATACATCCTTCAAGATGATACCCTTTATCGGCAAAGATTTTATATGCCCCTGTTACGATGTATAGCGCACGACGACATCAAGCGTGTACTAAGAGAAGTACACGAAGGTGAGTGTGGAGATCATACGGGAGGTCAAACTTTAGCGAAAAAGGTATTGCGGTATGGGTATTTCTGGCCCACAATAAATAAAGATGCAGCTGATTACTCGCGACGCTGCGACAAATGCCAGAGATTCGCTAAGATCCCCAAAGCACCACCGACCCAGCTCAAGTCGATGGTGAGTCCGTGGCCGTTTGCCATGTGGGGAATTGACATCATCGGAGTTCTACCGATTGCCAAAGGAGGAGCGAAGTATGCAATAGTCGCCGTGGACTATTTTACGAAGTGGGTGGAAGCTGAGCCCTTAACTAAAATCACAGCGAGAAAGGTGAGAAGTTTCATGGTTAGAAATATCATATGCCAATTTAGGATTCCAAAGACCATTATAATCGATAATGGAACCCAGTTCGATGGTGCCGAATTCAGAAATTTCTGCCAGAAATACAAGATCGACAAGCGGTACACTGCAGTCGCCCATCCACAGTCAAATAGGCAAGTAGAAGCAATAAATAAAGTCATAAAGTCCATCCTCAAGAAGCGATTGGAACATGCAAAAGCAAAATGGGTGGATGAATTGCCCTTGGCTTTGTGGGCATATCGGGCAACGTTTAAGACAACTACCGGTCATACTCCTTTCTCTCTCTCATTTGGCTCAGAAGCAGTAATCCCGATAGAGCTTGAAGTCCCCTCTCACAGGGTGACATATTATGACCCAATGACAAATGGGGCACTCCTCCTCGAGTCCCTTGATGAAATCGAAGAGAAAAGGGACGAGGCAGACTTGCGTGCATCAAGACATCGACGTAAGATGGCACGCTATTATGACAAAAAAGTTCGTTTTAGAACCTTTGAACCAGGAGATTTGGTACTAAAGTGAGTTTTTCCATCCCTTCCTCACCTTGGTCCAAAGTGGGAAGGACCATTCGTCATCCAACGGAAACTTGAGACAGGAGCCTTCAAGTTAACGACCGTAGATGGCGAAGAAGTGCCTTGGGCCTGGAATGCCCAGCACTTAATGCGATATTTGAATTAGGGATGTTGTATTTTCTTTTGTTTTTCTTATGAACCCTGTAAAAAGGCACGACTTGCCTTAGAAAAGTCTGTTGACACAAACAAAGAACTATAAAGTGGATGTAGGCTACGACTTAGCCGAACCACTATAAAAATATCGTGTGCCATTTATTTCCTGCATTATTTATATCTTCAACTATTATCCTATTGTGACTGTGAAATGCGAGATGTTAAATTAAAATTTGGAAAGTTGGAGATGGCTTATATGCAGGAGCAAACACAACGACTATTTGTACAATAAGACATAAAAGAATGGGAAGACGACATTCTTAACTCTAACTCTCAAGAATTGAGAGAGAGTATAAAGGATGGGAAGACGACGTCCTCTGAGGCGTGAAGGTGCACCCAGATGAGAGACCGCCTCAGCAAGAACTCTAACCTGAATATAAGACAGGAGAGTATAAAAGATGCCAGAAAAGAGCAGGCATCAGTGACAAAAGGAATGTGACCCCCGTCAGAGAATCGGGGACATTCGGACCTTTTAATTTAATCTTGAATAGTTTTTCAAGACTGACTGGGGGCATATATGTACACACATATTTCCCCCCGCTATGACTCCATTACACAACTTGAGTAGGACATGCATTTGCATTTTTTACATGAGTAATAAACTGACGACTAACTGGCATTGCAGGAAATGAATTATTTTTACTTACAAATGTATGAATTTGTACAGGAAAACAGGCAAAAAAGAAGATGCGAAGGCCACACTTGCTGCAACAATTATGGGCCAATTAAATGCTAAAATAAAGCAAAGCACTTCATCATTTAGACTTCGAAGTGGACTTGGATTTCTTAGCAGCATTCTGAGCATCCTTCGCCTCTCTTTCAGCATCAATTAAGATGCGCCTTGGTTTTTTCTTCCCTGAAACTGAAGTGCTGGAATCGCTTGATTGTTTCCCGGGAATCGGAACACTGAAATCAAGAGAAGACTTTTTAGCAAGTTCTTCTGTGATAGATCTAGTCGAAAGCTTAACAACTAACCTTGATCCAGCATCCACTACTACGAGAGGCTTAAGGCTTTCGGGATCTAGGTCTTCAAGTTTAAGCTGCATGCGTTTGTCTTGTTCAGCTTTCAATGCAGCCAAAGTGATGTCATCAGCGCTTTTTGACTCCCCAACTATAGCCACCTCAGGGTCCTCTTCGTGTCCCCCGTTGCCGCCATCATCTTTCAAGGCATCTATCATTTCGTCATCGTGAGGAACATCAGCCTTAGACGGTTCAGTTCCTTCTCCCGAATCAATAGTGGCAACCTTGTCCTTTCCCCCTTTAGCCTTCTCCATAGGTTTTGCTCCAGCGGTGGTTCCCTGGGGCACGTCAGTCTTTTCTGACTGTTCAACACCTACAGAGTGAGAAGCAACAATTATCAACTCAGGAGAAAATAAAGGGTCCTTCATCAATTACCCGATTATGTGATGAAAAGTAGATATAGCTTTGACAAATTGAGGTGAAAAGGTAGAGATACCTTCTGATGATTTCTCAGCTGGAGTGACCGCCGTCTCCGACGCCGTTTCGGGTATGGGGGTTAAAAGAGATGCCTGAGGAATCCCTCGGTTTTTGGGGTCATATCCCTCTACTTCAGAGGTTTCGGAGGTAGTGGAAGAAGAACCAACCTTAGGGATGTTCTTTTGTTTAGCCTTCCGCTTCTCTTCCTCCATAGTAGCAGTAATAAGGGGGCGTCCCTCGGCTGGGCGTTCTGGTTCATCATCCCTTAGATATTTTTCCATAAGCTTGTCTTCGTCAATGGAATCAACCTTGAGCTCCTCTTTCTCCCATTCAACGATCTTACTCCATACTTGGACCAAGGTAAATGGATAATCTTCAATCCAAGATATGTTCCGGCGGTGGATTATATGCGCAAAGAATTCGATCATTAATTCGCCGAAACCATACACCTCCTCCTCAGCCTCTGACAGCTGCTTGCGGGTCTCTTCGGAGGATTTAATAGCACTTTCGACATTACCCTCCGTTAGGGCCGCCCTATTTTCAGCCTCCACCAATTTGGAAGCCAAGTCAACGTTTTTCTTCTCTAATTCGACGTTCTTCTTCGCTAACTCGGCCTTTTCTCGCTCAAGGTCAGCGTAAGCGAGTTGCACTTTGGCAACATCTGACTTGGCATCTTCTGCTTGCTTTTTCAATTCCGAATGCTCTTGATTATGGGACTCAAGCAGGTCATGGTAGCATTTTTGTAGGTCCTCAAATTGTTGCATGAAGCTAGCAGCATCCCGTTGAGCAATAGCAAGTTGGGCCTGTGTATCCTTAAGGTCTTTTCCTAAATTTTTCAAGGCCTTTGCGTCGTCTTCTGCGGTCTTCTGCATCGAGTCAGTATTCGTGATCAGATTTCAGATGATTCTGGAAAGATTACGCGAATACTTGAACATTTATGAATATTGTTTCTCGACTGCATCAATTTTTTCTTTGGCCTCATCTGCCCACCTCGAGGAAATAGGCTCAAGAGCAGGTAAAAAAGTCAAGTTTTCGAAGTAGTGTTCGGGAAATTGCTCCTCCAGATACGCCCGCTTAACTACAGTATCGGCATCCAATGGTGGAGGTGCAGGGAATGTCAACTCAGTATCCTTATGTGTGGAAGGCTCAATGGCCTCCTAATTCCTTCTAGGCCGTTTAGCAGGAACCTTGTGCTTGCTTCGCGAATCAGTATCTCTCGGCGGGCTCCTTTCCCTACTGCGCTTTTCTTGAGAAAGAATTGGGTCTTTTGACTGCGGCTTGTCATCTTCTTGACGACTTTGGTAGCCCTTATATCGCTCTGAATCTGACCGAACGGGAGAGCGAGAGCGCGAGGACCGTGACTGGTAAGAATCATAGGGCCTTCTATCCTCCCTACCGCGGCTTTCGCGACGATCATGCTCAAGATCAGAAGGGTGTCTAGATATGATGCGACGAAGTTTCCTGATATCATAATGGGAGCGAGACATTGTACCTGCGCAACAAGGCAAATGAAATTCAGAATCAGTGTTCTCACAAAAAGAAAGTACTGTGAAGTGTGGTGTTATTGTATTAAGTGCATCCTAAGTGGTGTTTTCCCCCCGACAAACCCAAGTCCGAAGCCAGACTAGTGCGAGTGGGCTCTTTGGCCTTAGCAGGGGTGGTCTCTTCTGAAGAAGTGAAAACTAAAGGATTTGTCCCAAAATCCTCTGAAGTGTAAATAGTTTCAGGTAAGGGGTGATCCCCCAAACCCTGAAATGTTGGATCATCGGTACTAGGGGCATCTCCCTGAGAAGCATCAATTGGCGGCTCTTTAGAAGACGTTGACTTCTCCGGAGAGATGGCATCCTCGGGAACGATGTACCCCTCACGGTGCTTTTCGGCCATGTTAGCCAGTTCATCATCTTGAGTCGACGATGCATAAGGTGAAGCCTGAAGCGGCATTGTAGGAGCTTTCGAGCTTTTGCCCGTTTCTGGGAATACGTCCATTGGGGGGATATATACATATGGACCTGTCCCGTGACCTATACTACGAGTAATGGACAGCAACCCGTAGAGATGAAGATACTCATCCTTAAGGACTCCATCGATAGTTAAAAACTTTTGATCGCCATTAAGGAGCCAGTGCATCCGATTAAAGAACGTTCGATCTGATATTTGTTTTGGATTATCAACTGCAAACAAAAAGAAAACGGATTAACATGGTAGCGTTGACATACAGAGTCGAGATTTAGAAAACCAGTGCTTTACTTGATTTCGTCCATCTCCTAGCACACCCTGGCTGTTGCCTTATATAATAGCATTCCAGTTTGGAATCACCCGCTTTGCTGCTGAATGGTGCTGGAATTATCTTCCTTTTTGGGATAGACTCGAAGTAACAAAAAGAAGGAGTTTCTCGAGTCTGGTGCTTGAAATTATAAAAGAAATGGACATCAACGAAGGTTGGTTCTATGCATAGAATTTCTCTGTATGCTACATACAAGGTATATAGGTAAGCATAGGAGTTGGGATGCAGCTGCATGGGGGCAATCCGCATCTGCCTCAGAAAGTCGACAACGAATGGAGAAAACGGTGGAATAGCCCTAACCATGCACATCAGTCAGGTGATTGCCATAAATCCCTCTGGAGGATTGTGTGGACGGTCAGTTTTTGATGGCACCAAGGTATCCCCTTTTAGTATCCCATGCTTTAGGCGTATTCGAACAAGTCTGTCATTGTCAATCGTCGATTCAACAGAATCTTGAGGTGATTCCAATATGATGGCAGACTCAAATTCATCAGGAGCTCGACTATCTCCAACCCCTCCTTCCTCTTCACAGCCCAGAGAAACTCCACCCTCAGAAGGCACATTATCGCTTTCGTGAGTTTCTACCTCATAATCTGAGCCCTCATCATCCCACTCTGGATCTGAGGAAGAAGATATGTCGTCAAGAGTGATTTTATTGGATGTCTCTGGGATCTCCTTCTTTTCTGCTAATCTAGATGAACGTCTGGCTGTCATGGTCACTAAACTATTGAAGAAGCAATAGCACAAGTTAGAGTAAATTAGCCCGTATCCCCCCGTGCATGTGTATGAACTAAAGTGTGAGCAGTGTGTGCAGAAGATATAAAGTTAACACTCGAAAGTGTAAGGCAAAATCTTGGCAACGTAATGATGTTAAGAAAAGTTCTTGATGTTCGTTTATGTTCGCGAGGCACTATCCTAACTGTCCATTAAGTTGAAGATTATGCCAAGGGTTGATTGGGCCAGTTAAACAAATTCTTATGCATTAAGTTGGACTGCTCTTCGGTTCGGTTCGAGTGCATTCATTGGGATCGAATCTGGGGCATAGCCTTGCCTTGGACTCAGATAAACATTGAAGCCCAGGGATCAAAGTCGGATCGGTTCGGAAGTAGGCTCCCCGAACGGTCCGGATCAAATTAAGTGACCATGCCCCTCTCCTCTTTTATTTCACTTTTCGATACGATCCGATGCGAGAGTACTATCCGACCCGATCCAATAATTTAAGCTCTGTCTCCCTCTTCAACTTTTGCCCCGACCCGATTTTACTTTCTGAGCCTTTTCTTCTCCTCCGTCTTCCATATCTTCACACCCGAACCGACTCCCTATGCCCTTCGTGTGAAGACCCGTAACTTCCCCGTAAAGGAAAGCGTCGGATAGTTCGAGAACAAACCACAACAGAACGCATATAGAAGAACATTTCATTGTATATAACAACAATGCATCAGATTACAAGAATATACAGAGTATAAAAGAATATTACACAGAAATATCAGAGATTTAAATTACATTTAAATACATAGCAGCGGAAAATAATACAATACACAACTAGAATGAGATATACGGATACAAAGCTTCCCGGATATCGTTCCAGTCGTAAACCAGGATCCTGTGAATATAAATCTGCAAAACCAAAACTACTAGCTGCCCGTGTCAAAATAAGGGCACCCAGAGTTTAGGTCAAAACAATAAACTCCAGGTCAGTCATGTGACTGGTGTGAGAACTAAAGCAGTTATAAATCTTTATTTTCAAAGCTAGGTAAAACAAGGGACCACGCCGTATAACACGGAACGGGTTTCCTCCCAAGAATACCAGTGCATAAGACAAACAACGCAATGCTAAATAAAGAAAAATGAAGCTGTTATAAGACCCAGGTCCCATCACACAATGCAACGCAGTCGAGGATAGGGTTTTCCCTTATAACAGCCAAAGAATGCTTGATACGTTTAAAACAAATCATTTGATACTATTATAAGTGCATAGAGTATAAAACAACTTCAAATCATAAGTATCAATCATAGGCGGCATGAATGCCCCATACCACTATGTCGCCATATATAGGTTTACAAATAAAACCGCAAATGTCACGTATTTGGAAATTGGGTTTCCATCTATGAACCGAGGCTAGGGGCAAGATCCTCAACCGATTCGAGACGCTCTAGCCCGCCCCTCAGGAACAGCCGCAACTGCCCCTTGGATCGTCAGGGCCGGTCCACACGGAGTGGATTATTATGCCTGAACAATACGTCTCCCCACCCTATGGGGTGTAAGTCTGGTCCGTCAGCCGACCAGAATGCATTCGGCCGAAACCGATATAACCGAGGCGCCTCGCAACAGCAACAACAACATAAGTCAAACTCGTCAGGGCGTGTAAAACCACTGACGCCACTTCTAACTAGAAAGAAACGCATGCCCTCCCTGAGGTCCGTCTCCCGTTTTTGATTCATACCGGGTGTGAAACTCGCGAATCAAACGTTACACAAAGCTACGCCACAAAGGTCGTGCTTTGATCATCAACCACAAGACTTTGCTTTTCAACAGAAGCCTTGATCATTTGCATCTTAGCATGCCACACAGGCAAGCCATCCTATGCAACCGATATCAGTCACACAGAATGAAATCCGATGTCAGACACACAGTCCATTTACAAGTCCGTTCTGGGTCTGAACGAAACCGGAGGCACCTAGTACCCCGCATATCCATCGATCTCCAAGTACGTCTGGACGATCACTAACTGTTTCCATCTTCTTGGGTGTACAGCCCAATCAAGATCATCAGTTATCACCCAAACGACGTGAAGACCTCCGGTCTTCGACCATCGTCTTCGTCTTCGACTTATCGTCGTATCAGTTACTCAGAATGGGATAAACCCGGTCTTTCCGAATAACTCGCGTATATTTTAAATAAGTGTTACACAAACACAACATACGCCTCATTCCAATTCATTAGTCACTAACCGTAAATTAATCAAGAGAATAATTCCCCAAATATTAACCCCGAAGGCCGAAACCAACATCAGATCAATATCCAGAAAACCATTCTGCTTGGCTAACCGCCAGTTAGTTTCTAAATTTCACATTCAAATCTAATTACAGATTTATCTATCGCCTGGAGCAAAACTGGTGATACTCCATTCTCGATCTTTTCAATCTAATTAAAGATTCATTAAAACTCCACTTAGTTTTAATCATTATCTGGGTTAAAGAATCAGTGTCATTTAAAACACGATTCACGATAAACCCAAAATCACATTCCATTAATTATCGGGTTAAAGAACAAGTGTTATTTAAAACACTGTTCACGATAAACCCAAAAATCAATACCAATTCAATTCCAATTAAATATCATTTAATTGGTACACTTCATTAAATCTAAATAAAAAGATTTAATCTTTTCTCAACTGGGTTCAAGAACAGTGTTAGTGAAGACACCATTCACGACAAACCCAAATCACATTCGATATTCAATACAAGGCTCTGAATAGAAAATATATCGGCTTATATTCAATATCGAATTCTACGACTAACAAATGTCGTATTGGAAATAACGATACAAATATATATCTTTCAAATTTCCATAACAACACCTGTAATGTCACGAATTCCAACATCGAAATATTCCGAAGACAATTTCGATTCAAATCCACTCCAATGCAATCATTGGAAATTTTGGTTATTTTCAAAACCATTTCAAATTCAATTTATTTATTTAAAAATAAATAGAATTATAATTCTAGTTCAAAACTAGTTCATTTCGATAAAAATCCATTTTTTTATCTTTTCAAATATGGAGATTTTCACCCCAAACTTTCACAAATCATTTCTTATGATTTTACACAAATTATTACTATTTTTAATAATTTTATCAAGGCCCGTACAGTCGATTTCCAACAATGGCCATCGAACTGCACTTACAACGACCTTTTTCGAATTTGATTTGGACGTATCTCCAAATCCAACCGTTAGATTTCAAATTTCTAACATTAATTAGAAAGCTCTTTTCGATACGAACCCAACGGTTCCGGTTTTAGGAGAATCCGACGGTCGGATCTCCTGTAATGTCCGTTTGAAATAAATGGTCGAAATTCGCGAACTGCCGCGGCGCGGCGCGTTCTATTCAGGCCATTATATTATATATAATATATATAATATATATTTCGTCGATTTCTATTTAAAACGAATTATATAAATAGTTTTGAATTCGTTTCAAAAACATTTTCAACTTCCATTTCAATTCAAATCAAAATTGAATTCTTCTCTATAAATTCGTTTTAAAATTCATTTCTATTCAATTCGAATTTCAATTCAATTTGAATTCATTTCAATTCGCTTTCTATTCCATTTGAATTCGTTTTCAATTCAATTCATTTCGAAATCGTTTTCAATTCATTTCATTTCGAAATCGTTTTCAATTCAATTCATTTCGAAATCGTTTTCAATTCATTTCATTTCGAAATCGTTTTCAATTTATTTTGAATTCGTTTTCAATTCAATTCATTTCGAAATCGTTTTCAATTCAATTCATTTCGAAATCGTTTTCAATTCATTTCATTTCGAAATCGTTTTCAATTCAATTCATTTCGAAATCGTTTTCAATTCATTTCATTTCGAAATCGTTTTCAATTCGATATAAATATCGTTCACGTCAAAATGGCGTCCATACACGGCTTCATAAATTTCTATTTTCAAATATTCTATTTCAAATATTTCTTTTTCAAAATAGTTGTTATTATCAAAATATTTCGTTCAACACATGACCAATCTCAATGAATGAGTACTGTCAACACATGAACTTTTATTTTATAATATTCTTTATTTTTCAAATTGGAATGAGGCCCAATCAATTACCATATAAAGTTAATTATATGGATTTTCATACAACACATGTATATCATAGCATTGAAAAATAATCAACCATCAACCAAAGTGCACTACACTGCATAAGCATCAAATACAGATATTCAACGCTTATAACAGCCTGTCAATCAATCGATCGACATATTTAATCAATCAGGATGAGTGAACTGCATATTTCATCCTAACACCCGTGTGGGGTTTCAAACAATCAAACACAGATTTTATTTGTGCAGTTGGGCGATGTGTGAAATTTATCGACCCAATCAATATCATTCAAATAAGTGTACATAAACAAACCATCTGGTTTGTAAATGAATATTTATTTATTCACTTCACTATTTTCATATTCACGTTAAAAATTATATTTTTAACGATAAAACATTTTATTTCAACCTATGAATTTCTATTCAATTCATTTATTCAATAAAATGATATTTTTATTTTTCTAACATGTTTTAGAAAATTTCGGCGGCATAACGGCACGATACTAGAAACGGGACAAGGCCTAGCCTTATCCCCGGTCTAGTGAAGGCCCACGCCATTCACACATCAATCAAATCAATTCGTTATGCAAACCGCAAACTTTGGAGTAAGGATCTAACCTAGCCTTACTCCTTCGCCTTATAACGGCGCACGTCTAATCCTAACCAATTTATCGATTCGATTTTTCACACCACAAACCACATTCAAACAATATCGCAATCAATCACCAAACTGTCAAACAAACAAGTCCATGGTCTGTGGACGATTGTGTCGGGTGCTACTAAGCACCGTCTGCATCCTAGTATATATATATAACTAGAAAATAAATAGAAAGGTGAGAAATTCTCACCGATTAGCTATCCTAGCTCCACGGCACTTCATTGATAGAAATCTTCATCGCTATCGCATCTTCGTCATCTTCGCTGCCCGTAGCCACTACATATGTAAAAATCGAATTTTTACTATGCTATTCAATATATAAAATCGAATTTTGACTTCGCTATTCAATATATAAAAATCGAATTTTTTTTCTTTTGCAAGTTCAAATCTTTTTCTACTAAAAGATTAAACTTTTTTTCCTATTTTAAAGTTCAAAATAAAATCAGTTTTTCGCTTTCATAAAAATGCAGTTTTTTCATAACTTAAAAAATAAAAATACAGTTTTTGCCTTATTTAAAAATTCAGTTTAAAAATCATTTAAAAATCAGTTTTCTAATCTAAAATAAAATTCAGTCTTAAACCTAAAATAAAATTCAGTTTTAAACCTACCTAAAATCAGAATTTTAAAAACATAAAAATCGGTTTTTAATATTAACAAAATCAGTTTTATAAATTAAGTAAAAATCAGTTTTATAAATAAAGTAAAAACTTACAGTTCGAAAGGGGGGGGTTCACCACCATCGGAGAGGCTTCGGGTGGCTCTGGGTCGGCGGCAGGAGGAGGCGGAGGGTTGGGGCGGCCTTCAGTTCGTCGGCGGTCATCACTGTGGGGGGGGGGAAAGCTCTGGCGTTTTCGTCTTCGATTCGAAGGGAGGAAGGAGATGAGCTAGAGGGGAGAGGAAGGCGCGACTTTAGGGGGGAGCGGCGGTCCATCGTCGGCGTCAGCAAGGGGGAGGAAGAGGCGTCGCGATCTGAAACTGGAAGGGGTTTTTTTTTTTTTTTTTTTTTTATATTTTGACCGTGGTTTGACTTGTGAGGAAAGAGAGAGCTCAAGGGGGTTATATAATATTTTAATTATTTAAATAATTAATTTCTCCATAAAGTAACTTTAAATTTCGATCTCCGAACGAGGCCCAATGACTGTCGTCCCTAGCTAATTACCCCCATTCCGAATACAATGGGATATGTTTCATAAGCCAGTTCGGCTGTTACGCTCAGTTTTCGCTGAAATTAATGTATAAATCTATATATTCAATTTTAAACGTACATTTCAATTTACCGGGGTCACATACTAACTTTAAAAATTCTAGAAAAATATTTTCTAGCTTCGTATTGACGATACGGTCCTAACAAAACTAGTTTCGTCGAAATCTGAGACCGTTAGAAAAATGGCCAATTTCCAGTCGATTAAAATCAACTGAAACTGGTCAAACGCGTTTTCCTTTGCCACGCTCACATATTGATTCGAAAAATTATGAAATTTGAAATCTAGCAATAACTTTACATCACGGACCCAACAAAACTGGTTTCGTCGAAATCCGAGGTCGTTTGCAAAATGTCCATTTTTAAGGGCCTGAATTCCATAGCGACTATTCAGAATTTTCAACTGGACATATCTTTTGATTCCCGCTAAGAAATTTTGATCATTCGGGTTCGTTGGAAAGATATTCACTATTAGATTCCATTATTTTTGGTTTCACTAAAATCCGGATTGTTTTGCACCCGGTACATTCAATTGAAGTTTGAAATCGAATTATCGAACTACCGCGCCATTTTCAATTCTATTTATAATTATATATAATTATTTATATTCTAACGACGACGCGTATAATATATACGTTCGAATATATTCAAAATAAATTTCTCGTCGATATTATTTAAAATAATTCATTTTAAATAATCTAAATTCGCTAAAATGGCCAAAATAAAAATTTTAAACTGGCCCAGATTTTACGGGTTGTTACAATCTCCCCCACTTAAAACTTTTCGTCCCCGAAAAGGAACAAAGTCGAAAGTGGTTTGATTATTCAGCTCCACATTTGATCTGGCTTCCATTCTCCAACTCTTTAGTTTCTGAGAATTTTTAAAATTTCAAAAATTTGGCTAACACCCTAAATTTTTGAAAAATTTCGCCATAACCTCCCCTGCACCGGGAGCATCGGGAAATTGCAAATAGCGTTCCCGGTCCTTCAGATCTCAAAAAGAAAAAGAAAAAGCCAAGCGGCTAGCCAATAGGCTCATAAAATCATCATCACCCAAACAAAACAGTAAATTATGTAATAAACATGTACCTATTTGTCGGGCAAACAAATTTTATTCTCTGCTCTAGCCTCCTTGCTATGACCTGTTCAATGATATATATGTATATGCAAACAAATGCGACCAATTTTCAATAGAGTTCAATATTTGATTCAATTAGGCATAATTGTTCAAAATTAGCAAACAATTAAACAAACAACACAAACTTCAATCAATTAGTGGATTAACGTTTCAAATTCATAATTTCGATATATATACAAAAATCAGATTTTTGATGCCAAATCACAACAATTAGCCCTATCTAATTTTGGTTCTCACACCAGTCAATAGGAAATATATAGATATCAAACCTTCGAAACACGAACATAAATGTTGATGATGCGATCGCTATCATCAATATCATCTCCGGGCGACTAGGGTGTGGTGCTATATCTATCCAATATATTAAAACTTCGAATACACGCTAGCTAGGCGCATACGCAAAAATCTTTATATTTTGGATTGTCCTAATCAATATAAAATAAATAATCAAATACGAATAATTGATTTAAATTTTCAAATCAAAAATCGTTTTCATTTTAAAAATATACTCTTCACACTCGTTCTAGGATACTACTGATCCCATCTCTAACGAGTCATTCCATTGGATATTACTAATCCAATATCTGATGAATTCCTTCGTACGGTTCTAATGTGTCTTGTTCTCTGCTTTGTAAACCAAAGCTCTGATACCAACTGTGAAGACCCGTAACTTCCCCGTAAAGGAAAGCGTCGGATAGTTCGAGAACAAACCACAACAGAACGCATATAGAAGAACATTTCATTGTATATAACAACAATGCATCAGATTACAAGAATATACAGAGTATAAAAGAATATTACACAGAAATATCAGAGATTTAAATTACATTTAAATACATAGCAGCGGAAAATAATACAATACACAACTAGAATGAGATATACGGATACAAAGCTTCCCGGATATCGTTCCAGTCGTAAACCAGGATCCTGTGAATATAAATCTGCAAAACCAAAACTACTAGCTGCCCGTGTCAAAATAAGGGCACCCAGAGTTTAGGTCAAAACAATAAACTCCAGGTCAGTCATGTGACTGGTGTGAGAACTAAAGCAGTTATAAATCTTTATTTTCAAAGCTAGGTAAAACAAGGGACCACGCCGTATAACACGGAACGGGTTTCCTCCCAAGAATACCAGTGCATAAGACAAACAACGCAATGCTAAATAAAGAAAAATGAAGCTGTTATAAGACCCAGGTCCCATCACACAATGCAACGCAGTCGAGGATAGGGTTTTCCCTTATAACAGCCAAAGAATGCTTGATACGTTTAAAACAAATCATTTGATACTATTATAAGTGCATAGAGTATAAAACAACTTCAAATCATAAGTATCAATCATAGGCGGCATGAATGCCCCATACCACTATGTCGCCATATATAGGTTTACAAATAAAACCGCAAATGTCACGTATTTGGAAATTGGGTTTCCATCTATGAACCGAGGCTAGGGGCAAGATCCTCAACCGATTCGAGACGCTCTAGCCCGCCCCTCAGGAACAGCCGCAACTGCCCCTTGGATCGTCAGGGCCGGTCCACACGGAGTGGATTATTATGCCTGAACAATACGTCTCCCCACCCTATGGGGTGTAAGTCTGGTCCGTCAGCCGACCAGAATGCATTCGGCCGAAACCGATATAACCGAGGCGCCTCGCAACAGCAACAACAACATAAGTCAAACTCGTCAGGGCGTGTAAAACCACTGACGCCACTTCTAACTAGAAAGAAACGCATGCCCTCCCTGAGGTCCGTCTCCCGTTTTTGATTCATACCGGGTGTGAAACTCGCGAATCAAACGTTACACAAAGCTACGCCACAAAGGTCGTGCTTTGATCATCAACCACAAGACTTTGCTTTTCAACAGAAGCCTTGATCATTTGCATCTTAGCATGCCACACAGGCAAGCCATCCTATGCAACCGATATCAGTCACACAGAATGAAATCCGATGTCAGACACACAGTCCATTTACAAGTCCGTTCTGGGTCTGAACGAAACCGGAGGCACCTAGTACCCCGCATATCCATCGATCTCCAAGTACGTCTGGACGATCACTAACTGTTTCCATCTTCTTGGGTGTACAGCCCAATCAAGATCATCAGTTATCACCCAAACGACGTGAAGACCTCCGGTCTTCGACCATCGTCTTCGTCTTCGACTTATCGTCGTATCAGTTACTCAGAATGGGATAAACCCGGTCTTTCCGAATAACTCGCGTATATTTTAAATAAGTGTTACACAAACACAACATACGCCTCATTCCAATTCATTAGTCACTAACCGTAAATTAATCAAGAGAATAATTCCCCAAATATTAACCCCGAAGGCCGAAACCAACATCAGATCAATATCCAGAAAACCATTCTGCTTGGCTAACCGCCAGTTAGTTTCTAAATTTCACATTCAAATCTAATTACAGATTTATCTATCGCCTGGAGCAAAACTGGTGATACTCCATTCTCGATCTTTTCAATCTAATTAAAGATTCATTAAAACTCCACTTAGTTTTAATCATTATCTGGGTTAAAGAATCAGTGTCATTTAAAACACGATTCACGATAAACCCAAAATCACATTCCATTAATTATCGGGTTAAAGAACAAGTGTTATTTAAAACACTGTTCACGATAAACCCAAAAATCAATACCAATTCAATTCCAATTAAATATCATTTAATTGGTACACTTCATTAAATCTAAATAAAAAGATTTAATCTTTTCTCAACTGGGTTCAAGAACAGTGTTAGTGAAGACACCATTCACGACAAACCCAAATCACATTCGATATTCAATACAAGGCTCTGAATAGAAAATATATCGGCTTATATTCAATATCGAATTCTACGACTAACAAATGTCGTATTGGAAATAACGATACAAATATATATCTTTCAAATTTCCATAACAACACCTGTAATGTCACGAATTCCAACATCGAAATATTCCGAAGACAATTTCGATTCAAATCCACTCCAATGCAATCATTGGAAATTTTGGTTATTTTCAAAACCATTTCAAATTCAATTTATTTATTTAAAAATAAATAGAATTATAATTCTAGTTCAAAACTAGTTCATTTCGATAAAAATCCATTTTTTTATCTTTTCAAATATGGAGATTTTCACCCCAAACTTTCACAAATCATTTCTTATGATTTTACACAAATTATTACTATTTTTAATAATTTTATCAAGGCCCGTACAGTCGATTTCCAACAATGGCCATCGAACTGCACTTACAACGACCTTTTTCGAATTTGATTTGGACGTATCTCCAAATCCAACCGTTAGATTTCAAATTTCTAACATTAATTAGAAAGCTCTTTTCGATACGAACCCAACGGTTCCGGTTTTAGGAGAATCCGACGGTCGGATCTCCTGTAATGTCCGTTTGAAATAAATGGTCGAAATTCGCGAACTGCCGCGGCGCGGCGCGTTCTATTCAGGCCATTATATTATATATAATATATATAATATATATTTCGTCGATTTCTATTTAAAACGAATTATATAAATAGTTTTGAATTCGTTTCAAAAACATTTTCAACTTCCATTTCAATTCAAATCAAAATTGAATTCTTCTCTATAAATTCGTTTTAAAATTCATTTCTATTCAATTCGAATTTCAATTCAATTTGAATTCATTTCAATTCGCTTTCTATTCCATTTGAATTCGTTTTCAATTCAATTCATTTCGAAATCGTTTTCAATTCATTTCATTTCGAAATCGTTTTCAATTCAATTCATTTCGAAATCGTTTTCAATTCATTTCATTTCGAAATCGTTTTCAATTTATTTTGAATTCGTTTTCAATTCAATTCATTTCGAAATCGTTTTCAATTCAATTCATTTCGAAATCGTTTTCAATTCATTTCATTTCGAAATCGTTTTCAATTCAATTCATTTCGAAATCGTTTTCAATTCATTTCATTTCGAAATCGTTTTCAATTCGATATAAATATCGTTCACGTCAAAATGGCGTCCATACACGGCTTCATAAATTTCTATTTTCAAATATTCTATTTCAAATATTTCTTTTTCAAAATAGTTGTTATTATCAAAATATTTCGTTCAACACATGACCAATCTCAATGAATGAGTACTGTCAACACATGAACTTTTATTTTATAATATTCTTTATTTTTCAAATTGGAATGAGGCCCAATCAATTACCATATAAAGTTAATTATATGGATTTTCATACAACACATGTATATCATAGCATTGAAAAATAATCAACCATCAACCAAAGTGCACTACACTGCATAAGCATCAAATACAGATATTCAACGCTTATAACAGCCTGTCAATCAATCGATCGACATATTTAATCAATCAGGATGAGTGAACTGCATATTTCATCCTAACACCCGTGTGGGGTTTCAAACAATCAAACACAGATTTTATTTGTGCAGTTGGGCGATGTGTGAAATTTATCGACCCAATCAATATCATTCAAATAAGTGTACATAAACAAACCATCTGGTTTGTAAATGAATATTTATTTATTCACTTCACTATTTTCATATTCACGTTAAAAATTATATTTTTAACGATAAAACATTTTATTTCAACCTATGAATTTCTATTCAATTCATTTATTCAATAAAATGATATTTTTATTTTTCTAACATGTTTTAGAAAATTTCGGCGGCATAACGGCACGATACTAGAAACGGGACAAGGCCTAGCCTTATCCCCGGTCTAGTGAAGGCCCACGCCATTCACACATCAATCAAATCAATTCGTTATGCAAACCGCAAACTTTGGAGTAAGGATCTAACCTAGCCTTACTCCTTCGCCTTATAACGGCGCACGTCTAATCCTAACCAATTTATCGATTCGATTTTTCACACCACAAACCACATTCAAACAATATCGCAATCAATCACCAAACTGTCAAACAAACAAGTCCATGGTCTGTGGACGATTGTGTCGGGTGCTACTAAGCACCGTCTGCATCCTAGTATATATATATAACTAGAAAATAAATAGAAAGGTGAGAAATTCTCACCGATTAGCTATCCTAGCTCCACGGCACTTCATTGATAGAAATCTTCATCGCTATCGCATCTTCGTCATCTTCGCTGCCCGTAGCCACTACATATGTAAAAATCGAATTTTTACTATGCTATTCAATATATAAAATCGAATTTTGACTTCGCTATTCAATATATAAAAATCGAATTTTTTTTCTTTTGCAAGTTCAAATCTTTTTCTACTAAAAGATTAAACTTTTTTTCCTATTTTAAAGTTCAAAATAAAATCAGTTTTTCGCTTTCATAAAAATGCAGTTTTTTCATAACTTAAAAAATAAAAATACAGTTTTTGCCTTATTTAAAAATTCAGTTTAAAAATCATTTAAAAATCAGTTTTCTAATCTAAAATAAAATTCAGTCTTAAACCTAAAATAAAATTCAGTTTTAAACCTACCTAAAATCAGAATTTTAAAAACATAAAAATCGGTTTTTAATATTAACAAAATCAGTTTTATAAATTAAGTAAAAATCAGTTTTATAAATAAAGTAAAAACTTACAGTTCGAAAGGGGGGGGTTCACCACCATCGGAGAGGCTTCGGGTGGCTCTGGGTCGGCGGCAGGAGGAGGCGGAGGGTTGGGGCGGCCTTCAGTTCGTCGGCGGTCATCACTGTGGGGGGGGGAAAGCTCTGGCGTTTTCGTCTTCGATTCGAAGGGAGGAAGGAGATGAGCTAGAGGGGAGAGGAAGGCGCGACTTTAGGGGGGAGCGGCGGTCCATCGTCGGCGTCAGCAAGGGGGAGGAAGAGGCGTCGCGATCTGAAACTGGAAGGGGTTTTTTTTTTTTTTTTTTTTTTATATTTTGACCGTGGTTTGACTTGTGAGGAAAGAGAGAGCTCAAGGGGGTTATATAATATTTTAATTATTTAAATAATTAATTTCTCCATAAAGTAACTTTAAATTTCGATCTCCGAACGAGGCCCAATGACTGTCGTCCCTAGCTAATTACCCCCATTCCGAATACAATGGGATATGTTTCATAAGCCAGTTCGGCTGTTACGCTCAGTTTTCGCTGAAATTAATGTATAAATCTATATATTCAATTTTAAACGTACATTTCAATTTACCGGGGTCACATACTAACTTTAAAAATTCTAGAAAAATATTTTCTAGCTTCGTATTGACGATACGGTCCTAACAAAACTAGTTTCGTCGAAATCTGAGACCGTTAGAAAAATGGCCAATTTCCAGTCGATTAAAATCAACTGAAACTGGTCAAACGCGTTTTCCTTTGCCACGCTCACATATTGATTCGAAAAATTATGAAATTTGAAATCTAGCAATAACTTTACATCACGGACCCAACAAAACTGGTTTCGTCGAAATCCGAGGTCGTTTGCAAAATGTCCATTTTTAAGGGCCTGAATTCCATAGCGACTATTCAGAATTTTCAACTGGACATATCTTTTGATTCCCGCTAAGAAATTTTGATCATTCGGGTTCGTTGGAAAGATATTCACTATTAGATTCCATTATTTTTGGTTTCACTAAAATCCGGATTGTTTTGCACCCGGTACATTCAATTGAAGTTTGAAATCGAATTATCGAACTACCGCGCCATTTTCAATTCTATTTATAATTATATATAATTATTTATATTCTAACGACGACGCGTATAATATATACGTTCGAATATATTCAAAATAAATTTCTCGTCGATATTATTTAAAATAATTCATTTTAAATAATCTAAATTCGCTAAAATGGCCAAAATAAAAATTTTAAACTGGCCCAGATTTTACGGGTTGTTACACTTCGTCTTCCTCTTCCTCCCCAGTCACAACCTAACTCAATCCCATCTCCAAAACCATAGTTGGAACCGAACAGGTACCATCTTCCACCTCCCAGCGCTTCGAGGTGATGGCGAAGCCACCAACAACGACGGCGAGGGAGGAGGAAGTCGCGGCGTCGAAGCCGAGCAATAACCACACTCAAAATTTTCAAATCGACCACAAATTTCAATTGGAACCGTTTATTACTAAGATAATTGAAGTTTTAAACCTACCGATATGTTTAAATTGAAAGTCGACGAGAGAATTTCAGAGTTTTTGAGCTTTCTGAAAGCTAGGGTTTCAGTGTGAAAACTGTTGAACGAGACTAATGAAAGAAAGGGAAGAAGAAGGGAATGGATAATGAGTTTATATATGTATTCTCAGTGACTAATCGTATTCCTCGTCTTTTTTCTCCCCGCTTGGACCGGGATATAGACCCACGCACCTAAGCCAGGCCTGTTAATTCGATGATCGAGTAGTACAAGAAGGAAGCCCCTTCAGATCGGATCCGAACCGAATGAATTGAGCACAATGACTCAGTGTGCAAATTAAATTCAAAGAAAAATGAAGAAAAAACATACCTGGAAGAACCACTGATCATCGAGGAGAGTTCCTAGGATTGTTTAACAATGATGAAAATAAATCGTGTATTCTACTACATACATAAGCGATAAAAGACATGACTTCATGAAGTAACGCATATTCACAAGCGAATGGAAATGACTTTTCAATTATCAATGAGCAGATAATATCAAAGCACGCTTCATCTTCAACAGAAGCATCCTTTGAGGGGGAAAATGTTAGCCTACTTTGTAAACTAGGCTATACAAAGTCAAGAAGTCAGAAGATCGAGTAAACAAAAGACACTCTGTTACACATCTGGTTCGGATAGGAATTACAGAGGTAAAAACCGAAGCAACACAAAGCTAAAAGATCAAGCCGGATCGGATCAGGCATAGTCAAAGAAAAGAAAAGTGAGACAAAAGTCGAATCGAATCGGATCGGATGGGATGCTCCGATCTGAACCCCATGTCATTAGAAGGACCCGATCCGATCCCAGAAGTTCCAAACCGCTTCACTCCATGATCTCCTGGATATTCGGAGCGGTTACACCCACTTTCTACCTATGATGGCCACTTACCTGATGTGTTGGCAACACCAGGACTCATCCGATCCCGAAAGTCATGGGATGGAGGACACGTGCACCCGATCCGAACCGGATTCTGGGTGAATTTCCACCTATAAACAGACCCCCAAATGTCATTTGGAGGTATCTTTTGGCACTCTTAGAGTTCATATACCTTTGAGAACCGAATTCCAGCACTCCCAAACAATCCAAATCATCATACATAGTGTATTTGGAGATAATTGAGTGAATGTATATGAAAAGTGAGCGAGATTGAGCAAATATCTTGTTGTATTCTTATCTATATCATCAAACAAAGTGTTATAAAGTGGACGTAGGCTCTCCAACACCGAACCACTATAAATTCTGTGTCTCTTTTTTGTTTTTGATCTCATTTTATTGAAATCTTAGTCAATTTGGGTGTTAGAACCACTTTTTGGTCTAACAATTAACTATCTTGTTAATTATATTTTAATAGGCTAAGTAATGCCAAGTACTGAATCAGCAAACTCATTTCATTGACACAATTGTTATTTGATAGTTAAAACACCGACTATCAAACCTGACCAATACAATTGTTGGTACGGAAAGAACGGGATCGAAATTTATTTTCGAAAACCATTCCGACCAACAAATACGTGAAGATGTCGATTGAAGACGGAGCAAGTGAAGACCGTGGATCTTCATAAGCGGAAGGACTACTTGTCAAATCTCTCTGGCCTGCAACCAGAGTTATTTGGTTTGTGATTCTGTCGTGGTTGAAATATACGGATTGCAAGGACTGCTCGCTACTGATCCATGGGGTGATTCCTATATTGGATGCGGTAGGAGGGTGCCTTCGGTTCATCCTGTTCCTAGATGACTTGTATGGACGGATGTCTGACAGAGTATTTCCAAAGGAGTCACGTACGTTGATATTTTCAAACGTACCAAATTGATGGTGGAGAAGTGCACATTCTCTTAGTGTAAGAACCTGTAACTTCCCCGTGAAGAAAAGAGCGGATACTTTGAGAACAACACACAAATGAACGCAGATGGAAGAACATTTCATTGTTATTATAACAATTCCATCAGATACAAGAATATACAGAGTATAAATGAATAAATTACATTCAACAAACATCAGAGATTTAAATTACATTTAAATACATCGCAGCGGAAAATAATACAAAAGCACAACTAGAAGTAATGCACGGATACAGAGCTTTCCGAGCATCGTTCCAGCTGTAAATCAGGATCCTGTGAATATAAATCTGCAAAACCAAAACTACTAGTTGCCCGTGTCGAAAATGAGGGCACCCAGAGTTTAGGTTAAACTCCAGGTCAGTCATGTGACTGGTGTGAGAACTAAAACAGTTATTTAAAACTTTAAAAGAGAGTAATTCAAGGGACCACGCCGTAAAACATGGAACGGGTTTCCTCCCAAGAACACTAGTGCATATAACAAAACGGCGCAGTGCTCTTTGGAAAAATGAAGCTATTATAAGACCCAGGTCCCATCACACAATGCAACGCAAGCCGGAGGATAGGGTTTTCCCTTATAATGGCCAAACATGCTTGGTACGTTTAAAACAAATCATTTGATACTATAATAAGTGTATAGTGTCAAAACAATTTAAATCATAAATATCAATCATAGGCGGCATGGGTACCATCTATCATGTCGCCATACTAGTTCTATAATTAAAACCGCAATATCACGTATTGGAAATTGGATTTCCATCATGAGTCGAGGCAAGGGGCAAGCTCCTCTCCGATTCAAGACACTCTAGCAAATGTCTCAGGACCCCACTCTGATCCTTGGATCTTCAGGGCCGGTCCTCACCTAACTTTGGAGGATTAATTATTCCTGAACACACGTTTCCCGGTCCTTACAGACCTATATCCGAGGCACCTCGTATCCAACAACCACACAGGTGAAAAGTATATAAATGTCAGGGCTGGTAGGTCACTGACACCACCCTAGCTAGAAAGAAACGTCGTGCTCTCCCTGCAGTCACTATCCCGTTTTTGACTCATACCGAGGTGTGAGGCTCGCGAATTCACGTTATACACAAATCTACGCCACACAGGTCGTGCTTTGATCATCAACCACAAGACTTTGCTTTTCAACAGAAGCCTTGATCAATTGCCACTTACGCGTGCCACACTGGCAATTCACTCCATGCGACCGATGTCCATCGATATACAACCTCTGAGCTCGTACGTCTCAGAGAAGGGCGTTAAGCAAGAGAATAAATTCTCCGCCGCCAAACAGAAGTATATTTAATAGAGATCAATCAACACAGAATAAAATCCAATGTCAGACACACAATCCATTAACAAGTTCGTTCTGGGTCTGAACGAAACCGGAGGCACTTTCCTCGCATATCCATCCATCTCCAAGTACGTCTGGACGATCACCAACTGTTTCCCTCATCTTGGGTGTACAGCCCGATCAAGATCATCAGTAATCACCCAAACGATGTGAAGACTTCCGGTCTTCATCCACCGTCTTCATCTTCGATATCTCGTCGAATCGGTTATTCAGAATGGGTATAAACCCGGCCTTTCTGAATAACCCACGTATATAATAAACAAATGTTACACAAACACAACGAACGCCTCATTCCAATTCAGAATATGCTTTTATTCACCAAATCACATTCTTAGGGAAAGGTTCCCATTAATTTTATCCAAGATAAATTCTTCTAAATTTATTCTTTAATCTTCCTTTGGATATCATTTCAAACTAGTCGGGATTAGCGAACCACACCGAAGTAATTATTTATTTTGTTTCCCAATCCCAACCTGTTCATACCATGGAGAAAAACTGGTAATACTCCATTTCTAACACCACGTGTTATCGGTAAAATTAATTACCATTTCACGTTCTAATCTAATTAAAGATTTAACTATTGCTTTGGAGCAAAACTGGTGGTACTCCATTCTCGATCACCTTTCAGATTTGATAATTTAAATTATCAATTCACATTTCAATCTAATTAAAGGTTCATTAAAACTCCACTTAGTTTTAATCTTCTCAAAAATCAATATCCTGTCTTTAACTGGGTTAAAGAACCAATGTCATCTAAAACACGATTCACGATAAACCCAAACCACATTCTATTGTTAATTGGGTTAAAGAACAGGTGTTGTTCAAAACACCGCTCATGATAAACCCAAAAACCAATTCAAATTCAATTCCAATTAAATATTATTTAATTGATACACTTCATTAAATCTAAATAGAAAGACTTAATCTTTTTCTTTATTTGGCTTAAGAACGGTGTTAATGAAGACACCATTGACGACAAACCCAAATCACATTTGATATTAAATACAAGGCTCTGAATAGAAAATATACCGGCTGGAATATATCAAATCCTGAAACCAACAAATATCGTATTGGAAATAACGATATAAAATATCTTTCAAATTTCCATAACCATATCTGTATAATCCCGAAATCCAATATTGAAACATTCCGAAGATAATTTCGATTCAACTCCAGTCCAATTCACGTACTGGGGATATTGATTATTTTTAAAATCACTTTCAAATTTAATTTATTTATTTCAAAAATAAATTGATTTTAATTCTAGTTCAAAACTAGTTCATTTCGACAAAAATCTATTTTTATCCTTTCAAATGTGGAATCCTTCAGCCCAATTTTTCCCAAATCATTTCTTATGATTTTACACAAATTATAGATATTTTTAATAATTTTATCAAGGCCCGTACAGTCGATTTCCATCAACGGCCATCGAATTACACTTACAACGACCTTTTCTAAATTTGATTTGGACATAATTCCAAATCCAACTGTTAGATTTCAAATTTCAAATATTCATTGGAAAGCTATTTTCGATACGAACCCAACGGTTCCGGTTTTAGGAGAATCCGACGGTCGGATCTCCCGTAATGTCGATTCGAAGTCAATGGTCGAAATTCACGAACTGCCGCGGCGTGGCGCGTTCTATTCAGGCCATTATATATATAATATATATATATATCGTCAATTTCCTTTTAAAACAAATTTTATAAATAGTTGTAAATTCGTTTCAAAAACAATTTCAACTTCATCTTCAATTTCAAATCGATTTGATTTCAATTCAATTCGAATTCATTTCAATTTTATTTAATTCGAATTCAAATTCGTTTCAATTCAATTCTAATTCTAATTCATTTCAATTCAATTCAAATTCTAATTCGTTTCAATTCAATTCAAATTCTAATTCGTTTCAATTCAATTCAAATTCTAATTCGTTTCAATTCAATTCAAATTCTAATTCGTTTCAATTCAATTCAAATTCGACAAATGAATATTTATTCTATTCAACACATGAATCTATATTTCTTTCAACACACGACTAATCTCAACACATGAGTACTGTCAACACACGACTATTTTTGTTATGTAAAATATTTTATAAAATTATGGTATCTATCGTTTGATTTTCAATTAGACTCCACCGTGAAGTAGCTTCTAATTTTTAAATATGATAAAGATGTAAATTTTATTATTAAAATATTTTACTCAACACACGAATATTTTCAACACATGAACATCGTCAACACATGACTATTTTTATATTCAACACATGAATTTTCTTTTATAATATTCATTATTTTCCCGATTGGAATGAGGCCCAATCGATCACCATATAATGTTAATTATATGGATTCCACACAACACATGTATATAATAGCAACGATAAACAATCAACCATCATCCAAAGTGCACCACACAACTGCATAAGCATCAAATATAAATAATCAACGCTTACACAGTCTGTCGGCCAATCGATCGGCATACAATGAAATAATTGGGATTAGTGTGACGACAAGGAATTTCGCTCGATCTGAATCAGTCGTTAAACCGATCTAGACCGTTCGAAACCCCTGATCGTTTGAGAATAGGACAAATCAGAACACAAACAGAAGAACATTTCATTGCTATTACAACAATTCAATCAGATACAAGAATATACGGAGTATGAATGAATAAATTACATTTGATAAATATCAGAGATTACAATAAATTACATAGCAGCGGAAAATAATACAAAGCACAACTGAAGGTGATATACGGATACAGAGCTTTCCGGATATCATTCCAGCTGTAAACCAGGATCCTGTGAATATAAATCTGCAAAACCAAAACTACTAGCTGCCCGTGCGGAAAATAGAGGCACCCAGAGTTTAGGTTAAAACAATAAACTCCAGGTCAATCATGGGACTGGTGTGAGAACTAAAACAGTTATTTAAAACTTTACTTTAAAAGAGAATAATTCAAGGGACCACGCCGTATAACACGGAACGGGTTTCCTCCCAAGAATACCAGTGCATAGAATAAACAACGGAATGCTTTTTCGAAAAATGAAGCTATTATAAGACCCAGGTCCCATCACACAATGCAACGCAAGCCGGAGGATAGGGTTTTACCTTATAACAGCCAAACATGCTTGATACGTTTAAAACAAATCATTTGATACTATAATAAGTGTATAGTGTCAAAACATTTCAATCATAAATATAAATCATAGACGGCATGAGTGCCCCATCCCACTATGTCGACATACTAGGCTCTACAAATAAAGCTGAAATACACGTATTGGAAATTGGATTTCCGTCATGAGTCGAGGCAAGGGGCAAGCTCCTCTCCGCGTTCGAGACACTCTAGCAAATGTCCCAGGGCTACGCACTCTGGGCAACCCTTGGATGCTTCAGGGCCGGTCCTCACTTACGTTAGAGGATTGGCAATTCCTGAACACACGTTTCCTGGTCCTTACAGACCTATAATCGAGGCGCCTCGCATTCCAACAACCACATAGGTGAAAAGTATATAAATGTCAGGGCTGGTAAGTCACTAACACCACCAAAGCTAGAAAGAAACGTCGTGCTCTCCCTGCAGTCCGTATCCCGTTTTTGACTCATACCGAGGTGTGAAGCTCGCGAATTCACGTTATACACAAAGCTGCCACGTAGGTGTGCTTTGATCATCAACCACTAGACTTTGCTTTTCAACAGAAGCCTTGATCATTGCATCTTAGCGTGCCACACAGGCAATTCATGCCATGCGACTGATGTCCATCGATATACAACCTCTGAGCTCGTACGTCTCAGTGAAGGGCGTTAAGCAAAAGAATAAATTCTCCGCCGCCAAACAGATGTATATTTAATAGAAATCAATCAACACAGAGTAAAATCCAGTGTCAGACACACAATCCATTTACAAGTCCGTTCTGGGTCTGAACGAAACCGGAGGCACTTTCCTCGCATATCCATTCATCTCCAAGCACGTCTGGACGACCACCAACTATTTCCATCCTCTTGGGTGTACAGCCCAATCAGGATCATTAGTAATTACCCAAACGATGTGAAAACTTCCGGTCTTCGACCACCGTCTTCATCTTCGACATATCGTCGAATCGGTTATTCAGAATGGGTATAAACCCGGCCTTTCCGAACAACCCGCGTATATTTAAAACAAATGTTACACAAACGCAACATACGCCTCATTCCAATGCAGAATATCCTTTTTATTCACGAAATCACATTCTTAGGGAAAGGTTCCCATTAATTTTATCCAAGATAAATTCTTTAAAATTTATCCTTTAATCTTCCTTTGGATGTCGTTTCAAACCAAATTATGGTTTTCTAAACTAGTCGAGATTAGCGAACCGTAACGAAGTAATTATTTATTTTATTTCCCAATCCCAACCTATTCATCCCATGAAGCAAAACTGGTAATACTCCATATCTAACACCACAGTGTTGTTGGTAAAATTAATTACCATTTCACGTTCAAATCTAATTAAAGATTTAACTATCGCTTTGGAGCAAAAACTGGTGATACTCCATTCTCGCTCATTTCTAAATTTGATAATTTAGATTATAGATTCACATTTCAATCTAATTACAGATTCATTAAAACTCCTTTTTCTGGGTTAAAGAACTAGGTGTTATTTAAAACACAGTTCACGATAAACCCAAATCACATTCCATTTATCCTCGGGTTAAAGAACTAGTGTTGTTTAAAACACCGTTCACGATAAACCCATTTCAAATCCAATCAAATATATTAGAAATTCCGATTATTTAAAACCCCTTTTTAAATCTAATTTATTTATTTAAAAATAATTGGGTTTTAAATTTAGTTCAAAACTAGTTCATTTCGATAAAAATCTATTTTTATCTTTTCAAATATGGAGTTTTTCACCCCAATTTTTCCCAAATCATTTCTTATGATTTTACACAAATTATTACTATTTTTAATAATTTTATCAAGGCCCGTACAATCGATTTCCAACAATGGCCATCGAACTGCACTTACAGCGACCTTTTTCAAATTTGATTTGGACGTAACTCCAAATCCAACCGTTAGATTTCAAATTTCTAATATTCGTTAGAAAGCTCTTTTCGATACGAACCCAGCGGTTCCGGTTTTAGGAGAATCCGACGGTCAGATCTCCCGTAATGTCCGTTTGAA
Organism: Allium sativum; assembly: GCA_030737875.1. Taxonomy (NCBI): domain Eukaryota; kingdom Viridiplantae; phylum Streptophyta; class Magnoliopsida; order Asparagales; family Amaryllidaceae; genus Allium; species Allium sativum. Next base: position 556,284,255 of record CM060919.1, on the reverse strand, counting down.
ATAAATGGTCGAAATTTACGAACTGCCGCGGCGCGTTCTATTCAGGCCATTATATTATATATATAATATATATTTCGTCGATTTCTATTTAAAATGAATTATATAAATAGTTTTAAACTCGTTTCAAAAACAATCTCAACTTCCATTTCAATTCAAATCAAAATTGAATTTTTCCTTATAAATTCGTTTTAAAATTCATTTCTATTCAATTCAAGTTTCAATTCAATTTGAATTCATTTCACTTCGTTTTAAATTCCATTCGAATTCGTTTTCAATTCGATTCAATTCAAAGTGGTTTTCTATTCGATTCAATTCAAATTGGTTTCCTATTTGATTCAAATTCGAATTGGTTTTCTATTTGATTCAAATTCGTTACATATTCAATTGAAATCAAATTCGTTATATATTCAATTCATTTCGAAATCGTTTTATATTCTACTCATTTCGAAATCACTTTATATTCTATTCATTTCGAAATCACTTTATATTCTATTCATTTCGAAATCATTTTATATTCTATTCATTTCGAAATCATTTTATATTCTATTCATTTCAAAATCACTTTATATTCTATTCATTTCAAAATCATTTTATATTCTATTCATTTCGAAATCATTTTATATTCTATTCATTTCGAAATCATTTTATATTCTATTCATTTCGAAATCAGCTTATATTCTATTCATTTCTAAATCACTTTATATTCTATTCATTTCGAAATCAGCTTATATTCTATTCATTTCGAAATCACTTTATATTCTATTCATTTCGAAATCATTTTATATTCTATTCATTTCGAAATCATTTTATATTCTATTCATTTCGAAATCATTTTATATTCTATTCATTTCGAAATCATTTTATATTCTATTCATTTCGAAATCAGCTTATATTCTATTCATTTCGAAATCACTTTATATTCTATTCATTTCAAAATCAGCTTATATTCTATTCATTTCGAAATCACTTTATATTCTATTCATTTCGAAATCAGCTTATATTCTATTCATTTCGAAATCACTTTATATTCTATTCATTTCGAAATCAGCTTATATTCTATTCATTTCGAAATCACTTTATATTCTATTCATTTCGAAATCATTTTATATTCTATTCATTTCGAAATCACTTTATATTCTATTCATTTCGAAATCATTTTATATTCTATTCATTTCGAAATCATTTTATATTCTATTCATTTCGAAATCACTTTTCAATATTCATTTTAAAATTAATAAAATCGATATAAATATCGTTCACGTCAAAATGGCGCATCTCTAATCAACACGGTTTTATATATTTCAATAATTCCGTTATTCTTTTCAACAAATGAATATTTGTTCTATCCAATACCTGAATCTATATTTTTGTCAACACACGACTAATCTCAACGGATGAGTACCGTCCATATGTGACTATTTTTGTTATTTAATATATTTTATAAAAATTATGGTATCTATCGTTTGATTTAAAATCAGACTCCAACCGTAAATTAGTAAGAGAATGATTTCCTGAATATTAACCCCGAAGGCCGAAACCAACATCAGATTAATATCCAGGAGACCACTCATCTCATCTATTTTCCAGTTGATTTCTAATTCTATATATGATAAAGATGTAAATTTTATGGTTAAAATATTTCGTTCAACACATGACTAATCTCAACGGATGAGTACAGTCAACACATGAACTTTTACTTTATAATGATAAAGATATAAATTTTATTGTTAAAATATTTCGTTCAACACATGACTAATCTCAACGGATGAGTACAGTCAACACATGAACTTTTACTTTATAATGATAAAGATATAAATTTTATTGTTAAAATATTTCGTTCAACACATGACTAATCTCAACGGATGAGTACAGTCAACACATGAACTTTTACTTTATAATGATAAAGATATAAATTTTATTGTTAAAATATTTCGTTCAACACATGACTAATCTCAACGGATGAGTACAGTCAACACATGAACTTTTACTTTATAATATTCTTTATCTTCTAAATTGGAATGAGGCCCAATCAATTACCATATAGCATTAACTATATGGATTTCCATACAACACATGTATATGATAGCATTGAAAAATAATCAACCATCAACCAAAGTGCACTACACTGTATAAGCATCAAATATAGATATTTAACGCTTATAACAGCCTGTCAATCAATCGATCGACATATTTAATAAATCAGGATGAGTGAACTTCACATTTCATCCCGACACCCGTGTGGGGTTTCAAATCAACAAACACAGATTTTTATTTGTGCAGTTGGGCGATGTGTAAAATTTATCGACCCAATCAATGTCCTTCAAATAGGTGTACATAAACAAACCGTCCGGTTTGTAAATGAATATTTTATTTTATTTTACTTCTACGTTAAAAATTATATTTTTAACGATAAAATATTTTATTTTAACACATGAATTTCCATTCAGTTCATTTATTCAATAAGATGATATTTTTATTTTTCTAACATGTTTTAGAAAATTTCGGCGACATAACGGCACGATACTAGAAACGGGACGAGACCTAGCCTTATCCCCGGTCTAGTGAAGGCCCACGCCATTCACACATCAATCAAATTTACCAAACAACCAAATTCAAATCAAAACATCTAACTAATTTATGCAACCAAACAAACAAGTCCATGGTCTGTGGACGATTGTGTCGGGTGCTACTAAGCACCGTCTGCGTCCTAGTATATATATATAACTAGAAAAGAAATTGAAAGGTGAGAAATTCTCACAAATAGCTATCCAATCATCTTGACTCTTCTTTTGTAGAAATCTTCATCGTTCTCGCATTTTTTTCATCTTCGCTGCTGTAGCCACTACATATGTAAAAATCGAATTTTTACTTCGCTATTCAATATATAAAAATCGAATTTTTACTACTATTCAATATATAAAAATCGAATTTTTACTTTGACGCTATATGGATAAAAATTCTATTTTATCACGCTATTCTCTATATAAAGTTTCCGCCTTTTCAAAAATAAAGATTTCGCCTTTTCAAATATAAAGATTTCATCATTATAAAAATCACCTCTTTATTTCAACATATATATAATAAAAATCAGATTTTTATTTCGCTACATATACAAAGATGATATTTTTATATTCTCTATCTTACAAAGATTATATTTTTATAGTTCCTACTATGTAAAAATCATATTTTTATCCTTCTACAATATAAAAGATTATATTTTTATTATCTATATAATATGAAATTTTTTTTTTCGCATTTAAAATCTAAGCTTTATATATTTCAAAAACAACATTCTTTATAAAAATTTCAAACCAATGTTCTTCATAAAAATTGAACTTTTATTTCATAATCCTATGTATAAAAACAGGAAAATCGGTTTTTATTCCTAATAAAATCAGTTTTTAAAATAAATAAAAATCAGTTTTTAAAATAAATAAAAATCAGTTAACTTACAGAGGGGGCTGATGCGGCGGTAGGCAGAGGAGGAGGTGCGGCTAGGGTTGTTGGAGGCGGAGGAGGATGGTGGAGCGGTCGGAGGGGTATCGCGAGGCTAGGGGGGACAGCTGCGTCGGTTCTTCGATTGGGGGGGGGGGGGGGGGGTCCTTCGCGCCGCCTCTGGCGAGGAGGGGGGGTCGCGACTACCGCAGGTGGAGGGGGCGTCGCGAGGTCGGCGCCGCTGGGGGGGCTGGCGGCTCGATTGCGATTTGTGTTTTTTTTTCCTGTTATGAACAAATGAAATGGGGGGGGGGCAGAGAGAAGTTAAGGGGGGGAGGAAAGAGAAATTTTTTTCTTTTATTATTTTAATTACCAAAATATTGACTTTTACATACGACCTCTAAACGAGGCCCACCGCCTGTCGTCCATAGCGTTTTACCCCCATTCCGAACACAATGGGATATGTATCGCAAGCTGATTTGATCGTTTCGATTAGTTTCCATTGAATTTACATTTAAATTACTATATTGAATTTTAAACGTACATTTCAAATTACCGGGGTCGCATACGAACTTTAAAAATTCTAGAAAAATATTTTCTAGCTTCGTATTGACGATACGGTCCTATCAAGACTAGTTTCGTTGAATTCCGAGACCGTTGGAAAAATGGCCATTTTCCAGTCGATTAAAATCAACTGAAACCGGTCAAACGCGTTTTCCTTTGCCACGCTCACATATTGATTCAGAAAATTATGAAATTTGGAACCTAGCAATAACTTTACATCACGGATCCAACAAAAGTGGTTTCGTCGAAATCCGAGGTCGTTTGCAGAATTCCCATTTTTAAGGGCCTGAATTCCATAGCGACTATTCAGAATTTTCAACTGGACATAACTTTTGATTCCCGCTATGAAATTTCGATTTTTCGGATTCGTTGGAAAGATATTATCAATTAGATCCTAATGTTTTTGGTTTCACTAAAATCCGGATTGTTTTGCACCCGGTACATTCAATTGAAGTTTGAAATCGAATTATCGAACTACCGCGCCATTTTCAATTCTATTTATAATTATATATAATCATTTATATTCTAACGACGACGCGTATAATATATACGTTCAAATTATATTCAAAATAAATTTCTCGTCGATATTATTTAAAATAATTTATTTTAAATATTCAAAATTCGCTAAAATTGCCAAAATAAAAATTTTAAACTGGCTCGGATTTTCGGGTTGTTACAATCTCCCCCACTTAAAACTTTTCATCCCCGAAAAGGAACAAAGTCGAAAGTGGTTTGATCAATTAACTCTATGTTCGATCTGGCTTCCATTCTCCAACTTTTCAGTTTCTGAGAATTTTCAAATTTTCAAAAATTTGGCTAACACCCTAAATTTTCGAAAAATTTCGCCATAACCTCCCCTGCACCGGGAGCCACGGGAAAATCCCGAAATTGCCATATAGGCCTTCTGATCTCAAAAAGAAAAAGAAAAAGCCAAGCGGCTAGCCAATTGGCTCATAAAATCATTATCACCCAAACAAAACAATAAATTATGTAGTAAACATGTACCTATTTGTCGGGCAAACAAATTTTATTCTCTGCTCTAGCCTCCTTGCTATGACCTGTTCAATGTAAGTATATGTATATGCAAGCAAATGCGACCAATTTTCAATACAATCCAATATTTGGTTCAATTAGGGGTAATGGTTCAAAATTATCAAACAAATAAACAAACAACACAAACATCAATCAATTAGTGAATTAGAGTTTTCAAATTCATAAATTTGATATATATATATATATACAAAAAAAAATCATGTTTTTGGTGCCAATTCACAACAATGTGTTTTAACTATATAAGTTTTGGTTCTCACACCAGTCTAATGGAAATATATAGAAAATCCCACCTTCGAAACTCGAACATAAATACTGATGATGTCATGACAATTATCAATACCATCTCTGGGCGACTAGAGTGTGACTCTATATCTATCTAATATATTAAAACTTCGAATATACGTTCATGACGCATATATGCAAAACCTTTCTATACTAGATTGTCCATATTCAAAATAAATAAATATTCAAATACGTATAAAACGATTTAAATTTTCAAAACAATATTGTTTTCATTTGAAAAATATACTCTTCACACTCGTTCTAGGATACTACTGATCCTATCTCTAACGAGTCATTCTAATTGGATATTACTAATCCAATATCTGATGAATTCTTTCGTATGGTTCTAATGTGTCTTGTTCTCGAGCTCTGAAAACCAAAGCTCTGATACCAAATGTGACGACAAGGAATTTTGCTCGATCTGAATCAGTCGTTAAACCGATCTAGACCGTTCGAAACCCCTGATCGTTTGAGAACAGGACAAATCAGAACACAAACAGAAGAACATTTCATTGCTATTACAACAATTCAATCAGATACAAGAATATACAGAGTATGAATGAATAAATTACATTCGATAAACATCAGAGATTACAATAAATTACATAGCAGCGGAAAATAATACAAAGCACAACTGAAGGTGATATACGGATACAGAGCTTTCCGGATATCATTCCAGCTGTAAACCAGGATCCTGTGAATATAAATCTGCAAAACCAAAACTACTAGCTACCCGTGCAGAAAATAGGGGCACCCAGAGTTTAGGTTAAAACAATAAACTCCAGGTCAGTCATGGGACTGGTTTGAGAACTAAAACAGTTATTTAAAACTTTACTTTAAAAGAGAGTAATTCAAGGGACCACGCCGTATAACACGGAACGGGTTTCCTCCCAAGAATACCAGTGCATAGAATAAACAACGCAATGCTTTTTCGAAAAATGAAGCTATTATAAGACCTAGGTCCCATCACACAATGCAACGCAAGCCGGAGGATAGGGTTTTACCTTATAACAGCCAAACATGCTTGATACGTTTAAAACAAATCATTTGATACTATAATAAGTGTATAGTGTCAAAACATTTCAATCATAAATATAAATCATAGACGGCATGAGTGCCCCATCCCACTATGTCGCCATACTAGGGTCTACAAATAAAGCCGAAATAAACGTATTGGAAATTGGATTTCCGTCATGAGTCGAGGCAAGGGGCAAGCTCCTCTCTGCGTTCGAGACACTCTAGCAAATGTCCCAGGGCTACGCACTCTGGGCAACCCTTGGATGCTTCAGGGCCGGTCCTCACTTACGTTAGAGGATTGGCAATTCCTGAACACACGTTTCCCGGTCCTTACAGACCTTTAATCGAGGCGCCTCGCATTCCAACAACCACATAGGTGAAAAGTATATAAATGTCAGGGCTGGAAAGTCACTGACACCACCAAAGCTAGAAAGAAACGTCGTGCTCTCCCTGCAGTCCGTATCCCGTTTTTGACTCATACCGAGGTGTGAGGCTCGCGAATTCACGTTATACACAAAGCTGCCACGTAGGCGTGCTTTGATCATCAACCACTAGACTTTGCTTTTCAACAGAAGCCTTGATCATTGCATCTTAGCGTGCCACACAGGCAATTCATGCCATGCGACTGATGTCCATCGATATACAACCTCTGAGCTCGTACGTCTCAGAGAAGGGCGTTAAGCAAAAGAATAAATTCTCCACCGCCAAACAGATGTATATTTAATAGAAATCAATCAACACAGAATAAAATCCAGTGTCAGACACACAATCCATTTACAAGTCCGTTCTGGGTCTGAACGAAACCGGAGGCACTTTCCTCGCATATCCATTCATCTCCAAGCACGTCTGGACGACCACCAACTATTTCCATCCTCTTGGGTGTACAGCCCAATCAGGATCGTTAGTAATTACCCAAACGATGTGAAAACTTCCGGTCTTCGACCACCGTCTTCATCTTCGACATTCGGTTATTCAGAATGGGTATAAACCCGGCCTTTCCGAACAACCCGCGTATATTTAAAACAAATGTTACACAAACGCAACATACGCCTCATTCCAATGCAGAATATCCTTTTTATTCACGAAATCACATTCTTAGGGAAAGGTTCCCATTAATTTTATCCAAGATAAATTCTTTAAAATTTATCCTTTAATCTTCCTTTGGATGTCGTTTCAAACCAAATTATGGTTTTCTAAACTATTCGAGATTAGCGAACCGTAACGAAATAATTATTTATTTTATTTCCCAATCCCAACCTACTCATCCCATGAAGCAAAACTGGTAATACTCCATATCTAACACCACAGTGTTGTTGGTAAAATTAATTACTATTTCACGTTCAAATCTAATTAAAGATTTAACTATCGCTTTGGAGCAAAAACTGGTGATACTCCATTATATTCGCCACTATACAAAGATTTCGTCTTTTCAAAAATAAATATTTCGCCTTTTCAAAAATAAATATTTCATTTTTTTCACATATAAAGATTTCATTTTTATATTCTCTATTATATAGAAATTTTATTTTCAACACACTACTTATATAAAATTAGTATTTTTATATCTTCTACTATATAAAGGTCATATTTTTGATTCATTACATATATAAAGATCAAATCTTTAACACTTTTATAATGTAAAAATCATATTTTTGTCTTCTACATCCTATAAAAATTATATTTTGAACTCTCTATGATATAAAGATCAAATCTTTATATTCGCCACTATATAAAAATCATTTCTTCATTTTATTTCTCATAGAAAATAAATAATAAAATGCAAAAGCAAACTCACATTTGCTAACGGAGATGGAGGAGTGCTGTCGGAGATCGCCGGAGGTGTTGGAGCCCGCTGGTGGCTTCAGCCAATCGGCATCGGGGAAGGGTTTGGGTTCAGGCGTGGGCTCGAGGCAGGGGGGTTGCGATGTCGCGAAGGAGGAGAAGGAGGAAGAAGAGGAGGGCGGTGCGGGTTGGAGCATGGCTAGGGCTCGGGGTTGGTTCGACGAGGAGGAGAAGAAGAGGCGGCGTGGCTGAGGGGGAGTTCGGGGATGGAGGGCGGTGGCCCCGCCCTGAGCGACGGTGGCGCTCGATCGGAGGAGCGACAGCTCCTCCGTCTTCGTTCTCTTTTTTTTTCTTTGAAATTAATCTGAAGTATAAAAGGGGGGGCCAGAGGAGATAAGGGGAATTTTATATTTTTTTTATTTATTTTAATTTCAAAAAGTTGACTTTTTATTTCGACCTCGAAACGAGGCCCACCGCCTGTCGTCCATAGCTAATTACCCCCATTCCGAACACAATGGGATTTGTTCCATAAGCTGATTCGACCATTTTGATCAGTTTCCGTTAAAATCAACATATAACTCTATATATTGATTTTGAACGCGCATTTCAATTTACCGGGGTCACATACGAACTCGAAAATTTTCAGAAAAATATTTTCTAGCATCGTATTGAAGATACGGTCCTAACAAAATTAGTTTCGTCGAATTCTCAGACCGTTTGAAAAATAGCCATTTTCCAGTCGATTAAAATCAACTAAAACTTGTCAAACACATTTTCTTTTGCCACGCTCACATATTGATTCGAAAAATTACGAAATTTAAAACCTAGCAATAATTTGACATCACGGATCCAACAAAAGTGGTTTCGTCGAAATCCGAGGTCATTTGCAAAATTTCCATTTTTAAGGGCCTGAATTCCATAGCGACGATTCAGAATTTTCAACTGGACATATCTTTTGATTCCCGCTATGAAATCTTGATTTTTCGGATTCGTTGGAAAGATATTCTCAATTAGATTCCATTATTTTTGGTTTCACTAAAATCCGGTTTATTTTGCACCCGGTATGTTCAATTGAAGTTTGAAATCGAATTATCGAACTACCGCGCCATTTTCAATTCTATTTATAATTATAATAATTATTTATATTCTAACGACGGCGTATATAAATATATACGTTCGATTTCTATTCACCATAAATTTCTCGTCGATATTATTAAAATAATCCATTTTAAATGTTCAATATTCGCTAAAATTGCCAAAATAAAAATTTTAAACTGGCCCAGATTTTCGGGTTATTACAATCTCCCCCACTTAAAACTTTTCGTCCCCGAAAAGGAACTAAGTCGAAAGTGGTTTGATTAATCAACTCTACATTCGATCTGGCTTCCATTCTCCAACTTTTCAGTTTCTGAGAATTTTCAAATTCTTCAAAAATTTGGCTAACACCCTAAATTTTCGAAAAATTTCGCCATAACCTCCCCTACACCGGGAGCCACGGGAAAATCCCGAAATTGCCATATAGGCCTTCTGATCTCAAAAAGAAAAAAGAAAAAGCCAAGCGGCTAGCCAATTGGCTCATAAAATCATCATCACCCAAACAAATCAGTAAATTATAGTAAATATGTACCTATTTGTCGGGCAAACAAATTTTATTCTCTGCTCTAGCCTCCTTACTATGACCTGTTCAATGTAAGTACATGTATATGCAAGCAAATGCGACTAATTTTCAATACAATTCCATATTTGATTCTATTAGGCTAAATGGTTAAAAATTATTAAACAAATAAACAAACAACACAAACATCAATCAATTAGTGAATTAGAGTTTCAAATTCATAATTTTGATATATATACAGAAAATCATGTTTTTGATGCCAATTCACAACAAATAAATCTATCTATATAAGTTTTGGTTCTCACACCAGTCTAATGGAAATATATAGAAATCACACCTTCGAAACACGAACATAAATATTGATAATGCGGCCACATTACCAGAATTATCTCCGGGCGACTAGAGTGTGATTCTATATCTATCCAGTATATTAAAACTTCGACTATACGTTCATGACGCGTATACGCGAAATCTTTATATATTGGATTGTCCATATTCAAAATAAATAAATATTCAAATACGTTTAAAACGATTTAAATTTTAAAACAAAATTGTTTTCGTTTGAAAAATATACTCTTCACTCGTTCTAGGATACTACTGATCCTATCTCTAACGAGTAATTCTAATTGGATATTACTAATCCAATATCTGATGAATTCTTTCGTATGGTTCTAACGTGTCTTGTTCTCGAGCTCTGTAAACCAAAGCTCTGATACCAACTGTAAGAACCCGTAACTTCCCCGTGAAGGAAAGAGTGGATACTTTGAGAACAACACACAAATGAACGCAGACGAAAGAACATTTCATTGTTATTATACCAATTCCATCAGATACAAGAATATACAGAGTATAAATGAATAAATTACATTCAACAAACATCAGAGATTTAAATTACATTTAAATACATCGCAGCGGAAAATAATACAAAAGCACAACTAGAAGTAATGCACGGATACAGAGCTTTCCGAGCATCGTTCCAGCTGTAAATCAGGATCCTGTGAATATAAATCTGCAAAACCAAAACTACTTGCTGCCCGTGTCGAAAATAAGGGCACCCAGAGTTTAGGTTAAAACAATAAACTCCAGGTCAGTCATGTGACTAGTGTGAGAACTAAAACAGTTATTTAAAACTTTAAAAGAGAGTAATTCAAGGGATCACGCCGTAAAACACGGAACGGGTTTCCTCCCAAGAACACTAGTGCATATAACAAAACGGCGCAATGCTCTTTGGAAAAATGAAGCTATTATAAGACCCAGGTCCCATCACACAATGCAACGCAAGCCGGAGGATACAGTTTTCCCTTATAATAGCCAAACATGCTTGGTACGTTTAAAACAAATCATTTGATACTATAATAAGTGTATAGTGTCAAAACAATTTAAATCATAAATATCAATCATATGCGGCATGGGTACCATCTATCATGTCGCCACACTAGTTCTACAATTAAAACCGCAATATCACGTATTGGAAATTGGATTTCCGTCATGAGTCGAGGCAAGGGACAAGCTCCTCTCCGATTCGAGGCACTCTAGCAAATGTCTCAGGACCCCACTCTGATCCTTGGATCTTCAGGGCTGGTCCTCACCTAACTTTGGAGGATTAATTATTCCTGAACACACATTTCCCAGTCCTTACAGACCTATATCTGAGGCGCCTCGTATCCAACAACCACACAGGTGAAAAGTATATAAATGTCAAGGCTAGTAGGTCACTGACACCACCCTAGCTAGAAAGAAACGTCGTGCTTTCCCTGCAGTCACTATCCTGTTTTTGACTCATACCGAGGTGTGAGGCTCGCGAATTCACGTTATACACAAATCTACGCCACACAGGCCGTGCTTTGATCATCAACCACAAGACTTTGCTTTTCAACAGAAGCCTTGATCAATTGCCACTTACGCGTGCCACACTGGCAATTCACTCCATGCGAGTGATGTCCATCGATATACAACCTCTGAGCTCGTACGTCTCAGAGAAGGGCGTTAAGCAAGAGAATAAATTCTCCACCGCCAAACAGATGTATATTTAATAGAGATCAATCAACATAGAATAAAATCCAATGTCAGACACACAATCCATTAACAAGTTCGTTCAGGGTCTTAACGAAACCGGAGGCACTTTCCTCGCATATCCATCCATCTCCAAGTACGTCTGGATGATCACCAACTGTTTCCCTCATCTTGGGTGTACAGCCCAATCAAGATCATCAGTAATCACCCAAACGATTTGAAGACTTCTGGTCTTCAACCACCGTCTTCATCTTCGACATCTCGTCGAATCGGTAATTCAGAATGGGTATAAACCCGGCCTTTCTGAATAACCCACGTATATAATAAACAAATGTTACACAAACACAATGAACGCCTCATTCCAATTCAGAATATGCTTTTATTCACCAAATCACATTCTTAGGGAAATGTTCCCATTAATTTTATCCAAGATAAATTCTTCTAAATTTATTCTTTAATCTTCCTTTGGATATCATTTCAAACTAGTCGGGATTAGCGAACCACACCGAAGTAATTATTTATTTTATTTCCCAATCCCAACCTATTCATCCCATGGAGCAAAACTGGTAATACTCCATATCTAACACCACGGTGTTATCAGTAAAATTAATTACCATTTCACGTTCTAATCTAATTAAAGATTTAACTATCGCTTTGGAGCAAAACTGGTGGTACTCCATTCTCGATCACCTTTCAGATTTGATAATTTAAATTATCAATTCACATTTCAATCTAATTAAAGGTTCATTAAAACTCCACTTAGTTTTAATCTTCTCAAAAATCAGTATCCTGCCTTTAACTGGGTTAAAGAACCAATGTCATCTAAAACACGATTCACGATAAACCCAAACCACATTCTATTGTTAATTGGGTTAAAGAACAGGTGTTGTTCAAAACACCGCTCACGATAAACCCAAAAACCAATTCAAATTCAATTCCAATTAAATATTATTTAATTGATACACTTCATTAAATCTAAATAGAAAGATTTAATCTTTTTTTCTATTTGTCTTAAGAACAGTGTTAATGAAGACACCATTCACGACAAACCCAAATCACATTTGATATTAAATACAAGGCTCTGAATAGAAAATAAACCGGCTTATATTCAATATCAAATCCTGAAACCAACAAATATCGTATTGGAAATAACGATATAAAATATCTTTCAAATTTCCATAACCATATCTGTATAATCCCGGAATCCAATATTGAAACATTTCGAAGATAATTTCGATTCAACTCCAGTCCAATTCACGTATTGGGGATATAGATTATTTTTAAAATCACTTTCAAATTTAATTTATTTATTTAAAAAATAAATTGATTTTAATTCTAGTTCAAAACTAGTTCATTTCGACAAAAATCTATTTTTATCCTTTCAAATGTGGAATCCTTCAGCCCAATTTTTCCCAAATCATTTCTTATGATTTTACACAAATTATAGATATTTTTAATAATTTTATCAAGGCCCGTACAGTCGATTTCCATCAACGGCCATCGAACTGCACTTACAGCGACCTTTTCTAAATTTGATTTGGACATAATTCCAAATCCAACCGTTAGATTTCAAATTTCAAACATCCATTGTGTAACGACCCAGAAAATCTGAACCAATTTAAAAATTTTAAATTGGCTAAAATAACGGATTTTAAATATTTAAAATAAATATTTTAAATAATGGCAATGAAAAGTGAGTATGAATCGACAATTGAAAACGAATATAATTAATTATAATTATAAACAAGGCCTGAAATGGCGCTGTAGTTTCAAAATTTGTATTCAAAATTTGTCGGACTGTACCGGGTGCAAAACAAAACGGATTTTAGTGAAACAAAAAATATTTAAATCTGTTAGTGAATACTTTTCTAACGAATCTGAAAAATCGAATTTTCATAGTGGAAAGCAAAAGTTATGGCCGAATGAATTTACAGAAAGGTCACTATGGAATTTATATAGCCCGTGAAATTGGCCATTTTGCATACGACCTCGGAATTCGACTAAACCAGTTTTGTTGGATCCGGAATGTGAAGTTATCGCTAGGTTTCAAATTTCATAATTTTTGAAGCTAGTATGTGAGCGTGACAAAGGAAAATGTGTTTTGGTCAATTATAATTAAATTGGATCGACCAAAAATGGGCCTTTTTGCAAACGGTCTCGGAATTCGACGAAACTAGTTTTGTTGGGACCGTATCGTCAAAACATAGCTAGATTTATTTTTCTGGAATTTTTCGAATCAGTTTGTGGCCCTGGCAAATTGAAATGTACGTTCAAATTAAATACTAAATGTTATATATTTTAATTTGAAGGAAAACTGGCTGAAACAGTCGAATGGGCCTACGAAACATATTCCATTGTGTTCGAAATGGGGGTAAAACGCTAGGAATGACAGTCGTTGGGTTTAGATTGGTGGTCGCGTCAGAAAACCCCTTATAAAATCTCCCGGCCAACCAGAATTTAAAAAAAATATATCGTTTTCTCTCTCCCCGATCGAAGGCGGAAAACGTTCAAAACCTTCCCCCTCATTTTCTGATCAATCCACGCCGAATTAGCTCGTGCCACAGTTGAACTTTTTGAAGATCTTCTCGAGATCTTCAAATCCATATAAAGTTTGAAATTTTTCGTGGCCTGTGGAGAGAGAATCGACGTCAGGAAGTTTCGAACTTCCAGCCGCCGCCGCCATCGCCTGGCGCCACCGAGTTAGCCCTCCTCCCTGGCGCACGTGCGCCTCACGTAGGTCTTCGACCCTGCGCAACCCGATCGTGAAACCATTGCACGGATTGATCGAAAAATTCAAACCTAGTTTTGAAGATTTCTGAAAGGTATCGGCTGTTTTAATTTAAAACTGATTTTAACAGTTTAAAACCGTTGCAAACTTCGAAAAATCATATCTTTTTGCTATGTTAATGAAATTCGATGAAACAGGAAACATCGTGATCGTGTGGACGTCTTCTACATTTTAGAAGAGACCGCATATTTTTCTGAGCCTTCTGCTATTTTTGGTGGAGTGGAACCCAATGTGAGATTTCTAATTTATAAACAATATGGAAAACGACGATGTATAAATTATATAGTCGATTTATGAGTTATATAAGCATTGTACACCTCTTGTATAAGCGTTGTATAAGTTGTATGTTCGATGTATAAGTTATATATGCGTTGTAAAAATTATATATGTGTTGAAATAGAAGTGTATTGCTATATATAAATAAATAAATAAATATATATATATATATATATATATATACGCCCGTCGTCCACAAACCATGGACGATATTTATTGGTTGTGTTTGGTGTAAAAATTGATTGATAGCGAATGGTTGTTTGGGATTGTTTGTGGTTGATATTGATTGATTATGGTTGAAAAATACCCGTTTGTGGTTGAGAAATATTTGGTTGAAACCACATAGGATTAGTTTGTGGAAATGAAATAAATAAAACATGCCGCCTGCGTGCGAACTAGATGCATGAGCCCCATTGTCAAAAATCGCGAGGTTTTAAGGTAGAGCGAGGAGCCGTATTAGGGACGGTCCCGGTTTTAACTACCCTGCCGTTATGCTGCCGAAATTTTGAATAATATTCATGTGTTTGAATTATTTTCATTTGTCGAAACTATATTTATTCGTTGTATAGAAAACCTTCAGGTGTTGAATTGATATTCATTCGTTGATTAGAAATTCATGTGTTGAATGGTATTCGTGTTTTTTAAAAAAAATCACATTTTTATCTATATATAGAAACTATAGAAAACCTTCATGTGTTGAATCGATATTCATTCGTTGAATAGAAATTCATGTGTTGAATGGTATTCATATTTTGAAATAAATTGTTTCATAATAAAAATCACCTTTTATCAACTATATAGACTATGTAAAATAATCTCATTTTAAAAGAAATTGTTCTATAGTAAAAATCCTATTTTTATTACCTATATAAACTATATAAAATAATAATGTTTTGAAATGAATTGTTTTACAATAAAAATCACATTTTTATTATATACACGAATTATTGAAATATGAAGTGTTAAAAATAGCCACTCGTTCAAATAAAAATATATGAGTTGAAATATTCATTAATTAGCTAATGATATGATTTTTGCCTATACATGCAACATTAGAATGAATGGTGTTTTTAAACCAAATGGAATCAAATATGAAGTTGAATAGAAAATGATAAGTGATAAGAACTGCATATATGTACATGCATATTTATTGAACAGGTTATAGCAAAGGGGCTAGAGAAGAGGAATAAAATTTTGTGCCCGAAAAATAGGTACACATTTACTGTTTTGTTTGGGTGATGATTTTATGAGCCTGTTGGCTAGCCGCTTGGCTTTTTCTTTTTCTTTTTGACATGAGACGCCCGTGTGGCTATTTCGGAATTTTCCCAGCCCTCCCGTACAAAGGAGGTTATGGCGAAATTTTCCAAAATTTAAAGGCGTTAGTGAAATATTTGAAGTGAAAACGATATTGAAATTGTTGAATGAACTATATTTATATGAATATATAAATATAAATAAAATTAAACGAAACGTGGCCGTGCGGTTCGTATTTTGAAACCGTGATTTCAAACGATTATACCGGGAGATCCGACCATCGGATTTTCCTGAAATCGCAACCATTGGGTTCGCCTTGGAAACATCTTTCCAACAGCACCAACTTTGTAAAAATCCAACGGTTGGATTGCCTGGAATGTTTAATTCAAATCTGAAGGAAAACAACGCCAGAATCGTTTATATATATATATATAATCATATTTAATCGAATAACGACGCTGCAGTTCGTATTTTGAAACCGTAACTTCAAACGATTGTACCGGGAGATCCGACCGTCGGATTTTCCCAAAACTGGGACCGTTGGATCCATTTTGAAAAGACCTTTCTAATGATGTAAATTTTGTGAAGATCTAACGGTTAGATTTTCAGATATGTGTAAATCAAATCTGAAGAAAAATAGCGCCACGGCCACGTTATGGCCCGAAGCGTTGTTTTGAATAAATTGGCTATTTTAAAATAAATAAAAATAGCGATAAATCATTATAAAATATCATAAACAATATGGGATGGAAATAAACTGAATTTGCTCGATTTATGTGGTATTTGATGGTTGAATGTGTTTGGTGTGAAAATCATATTAAAGAACAAAATTGGTGTTGTCGAATGATTTAACTATTGAAATAAATTGATTTGAAATTCTAATTACGTGAATTATTTGAAAAGGCCGAGTTAATTCTCATTTCAAATAATTGACCGACGATTGGAAGTCGAAGATGAAGACGGTGGTCGAAGACCGGAGATCTTCACCTCGTTTGGATGGTAACCGAGGTCATGATTGGGAGACATCCCGAAATATGGATAATGAGTGGTGATCGTTCAGACGTACGTGGTGATCGATGGGTTTGCGAGGTATTTAGTGCCTCCGGTTTCGTTCAGACCCAGAACGGACTTGTAATTGGACTGTGTGTCTGACATTGGATTTTATTCTGTGTTGATTGATCTCTGTTAAATATACATCTGTTTGGCGGCGGAGAATTTATTCTTTTGCTTAACGCCCTTCTCTAAGGCGCACGAGCTCAGAGGTTGTATGTCGATGGACATCAGTCGCATAGCATGAATTGCCTGTGTGGCATGCTAAGATACAATGATCAGGGCTTCTGTTGAAAAGCAAAGTCTTGTGGTGATGATCAAAGCACCGCCTGTGTGGCGTAGCTTTGTGTATAACGTGAAATCGCGAGCCTCACACCCCGGTATGAACCAGAAACGGGAGAAGGACCTCAGGGAGGGCATGCGTTTCTTTCTAGCTAGGGTGGTGTCAGTGACCTACCAGCCCTGACATTTATATACTTTTCACCTATGTGGTTGTTGTTGTTGCGAGGCGCCTCGGTTTGATCGGACGATCCGGGTCCGATGGAGTCATTCGTTGGCTCGTTTACGCCCCATAGGGCGGAGAAACGTAGTGTTCAGGCATAATAATCCACATCGGTGGACCGTCCCTGACGATCCAAGGGACCACCTGAGTCTGGGCCCTGAGACATGGGCTGGATTGTCTCGAAGTCGGTAGACTATCTTTTGCCTTGGTTCATGACGGAAATCCAATTTCCAAATACGTGACTGTGCGGTTTTGATTGTATATATATAGGACGACATGATATATGGTACCCATGATGTCTATGATTGATATTTATGATTTGAAATTGTTTTCAAAACATATAGACACTAGCAATAATATCAAATGCCTTTGTTTTATTCGTATCAAGCATATTTTGGCCGTTATAAGGTAAAAACTCTATCCTCCGGTTTGTGTTGCATTGTGTGATGGGAACTGAGTCTTATAACGGCTTCATTTTTATAAAGAGCATAGCGATGTTTAAAAGAAATATTTGTTTTAAGGCACTGGCAATCCAATGGAGTAAACCCGTTCCACGAAAGTGGCGTGGTCCTGTGATTAGCCAAATTATATATGTGTTGAGTAGATTTCTCATACCAGTCCCATGACCGACTCGTAGTTTGTTTCACTTTCAAACTCGGGTGCCCCTTTTTCTACATAGGAAGCCTTGTATTCAGGTTTAGCTGGTTCTTTCTGGATAGCTGGAGCTGAAGATGGATTCTATCATTTATCTCTTTTTATGCTGTTCAGCTCCTATTGTACATATTTTGTTTGTTTTCCGCTGTAGATATTTATGTATAGCTGAACTGTATTTGTACTAAGTAAGATCCTGTATACTGTGTAACTCTGATGATTACTTTTATCCAGTATATTCTATTGTTCATTATCTGGTGTATTTATTTAATTCTGTTTCTGTGTTATATTCCACGAATTACCCTTGCCGCCGTGAGTACGGGGTTTGGGGTCGTCTCATTTGGTATCAGAGCTTTGGTTAAGCTTAGTTCTGGAATATAACATATTAACGAACTCGTCAGTAATAGAACCAGTAGTGTTCTAGGACGGGCAACTCAATACAGATAGGATCAGCAATATCCTAGTATGAGTAGCAGGATGAAATTACACCTCGATAGACACATTTACATTCAAGTATTTGTCTCTATATTTTAAAATATGTTTTCTGTTAACCTGACACTTGATCTGCTATTTGCAGAAGTACTAGAAAATGAGTGTCAGAAACAGAAGGAATGCAGAACCGGATATTGAGGCCCTATTAATCAAATATCGAAATATGGGTGGAATACCGTTCTCTGGTAAAGAATCTATTATGAAGACACAGGCTTGGAT
The DNA here is from genome assembly GCA_030737875.1 of Allium sativum. Lineage (NCBI taxonomy): Eukaryota > Viridiplantae > Streptophyta > Magnoliopsida > Asparagales > Amaryllidaceae > Allium > Allium sativum. The sequence continues at coordinate 556,265,262 of CM060919.1, read as the reverse complement.
TCATTCGGCTGAAAAGATCTTTGAAGGTTTAAAGTTGAGGGATGACCAGAAAAGATTACTGGCCTCCTGGGCACTCAAAGATGAAGCTTTGTTCTGGTGGGATTCAGTTATTGAGAATAATCCAGAAGGTGATATCACCTGGGATAGATTCAAAGTGATTTTCTTAGAAAGATTTACTCCTCCAGAAGCGACTGAGCGATTATGCGATGAATTTTCTTATCTGATGCAGGGTGATATGACCATCCCAGAATATCATAAGAAGTTCAACGAACATTCTCACTTTGCTCCACATCTGATCAAGGACCCAAAGAGGAAGAATCTTAGATTTATTCACGGACTTCAAAGAAAATATCATAATAGCGTAATGAGGAACGTGAAGCTCCCCTTTTCTGAAATGATATACATGGCTTATCAGTACGAAGATCTAGACATGAAAGGTAAGCTACAGTACAAAGAGGAAGTCAGTTCTAGTAATAAAATTGAGTCTGAAACTGATCGTCCTGAGGCCAGTACAATGTCTGAAGTTGGTAAGGAGCCCAAAGTTAATCGAAAAAGGGCCAGATCTGAAAAAGAACCAGTAACGATAGCTGTATGCAATAACTGCCAAAAGCAGGGGCATTTGCAAAGAAAATGCAAATCTTTAAAGAAGCAAAAGAAGGAAGTATCTATATCTAATAAAAGGATTCAAGAGGGCAGAGGATGCCATAAGTGCCACCAGGCCAGTCATATTGCGAAGAATTGATGGCTGTTAAAAAGGGCCAATGTGGTTCAAATAAATGAAATAACAGAAGCTTCTGAGCCATCGATGGTTCGAGAAAGGCCAGATGTATTAGAAGGCACGCTCACTGTCAAAGATATTCCAGTTAAAGTACTGTTTGACACCGGCGCGTCGCGAAGCTTTGTTGCGAAGAATGCAGCGAAGAAGCTGGATTTGAATTTGAAGAAGCTCAAGGAACCAATGATTGTCCAGAACCCGGTTGGGGGTTCCATTGACCTCAGTTGGATTTGTGGAGTGCCGGTTTCCTTTTCTCATTATCGGTTCCCTACCATCGCGGCCGTCATGAATTTTACAGAGTTTGATCTTATCTTGGGGTTAGACTGGTTGACCAAATATGAAGCTGAAGTTAAATGCGCCGACAGAGTCGTAAAGGCGAAGATTAAATCAGGTGATTATATAACCATACCATGTGAAGGCCCGACTTCAAATAGAAAGGACTTCTGGGCAGCTTTGAATGTTTCTCCATCCCAAATGGAAAATTTCCCTGAAATCACAGAGAATATTCCCGACCTGGTGAAAGATATTCCTGTCGTCAAGAACTATGCGGATGTGTTTGAAGAAGTGGTTCGCTTACCTCCGCAGAGAGAAATAGATTTCAAAATTGCTTTAATTCCGAATGCAAGGCCAGTAGTTCACGCTATTCGAAGAATGTCCTTGAGAGAGAAGGAGGAATTAGACAATCAAACACGACAACTCGTATGGAAGGGTCTGATCAGGCCTAGTTTCTCTGATTGGGGTGCAGCAGTGATATTTGTCCCAAAATCGGACGGTACTCTATGTCTATGTGTGGATTATCGAGATCTGAACAAAAAGACAATAAAGAACAAGTATCCATTGCCGCGGATTGATGATTTGCTGGATAGATTAAATGGAGCACAAGTATTTTCACGAATGGACCTAGCTACGGGCTTCCATCAACTTCGAATCGCCGAAGAGTGTGTTCCAATGACAGCATTCAGAGGTCCCGACTTATTCTACGAGTGGTTAGTAATGTCGTTCGGCTTATGTAACGCTCCAGCCTATTTCGTCGATCTGATGAATAGAGTGTTCAGAGGAGTTTTGAATAAATTTGTTCCGGTTTTTATTGACGATATTCTAATCTTCTCTAAATCAAAGGCCGAACATGAAAAACATCTGGAACAGGTTCTAGAAATTTTGAGACGGAATGTATTAAAAGCCAAATTTTCCAAATGTATCTTCTGGCAAGATGAAGTAAAATTTCTAGGCCACGTCGTATCGAAAGAAGGAATCGCTGTGGATCCAAGCAAAATCACAGCAATTCAGAATTGGAAATAGCCCAGTACCCCCACTGAAGTCCGCAGTTTTCTCGGATTGGCTAGCTATTACCCGAAGTTCATTAAAAACTTTTCGAAGATATCTGGTCATTTAACAAAGCTTACGAAGAAGCACTCTAAATTCAAATGGACTCCAGAAAGTGAGGAGGCTTTCGAAGAGCTAAAGTTAAGACTAACGACAGCTCCAATGTTAACCATCATCGATGGCAATCAGGATTTGAAAGTCTGGACGGATGCATCTAGAGAAGGCCTTGGGGCAGTGTTAATGCAAAGGGACCAAGTGATTGCTTATGCTAGCCATCAACTAAAGCCACACGAGAAGAACTACGTAACTCATGATCTTGAGTTATTGGCTATAGTATTCGCCTTGAAAATCTGGAGACACTATCTTCTGGGTGAGAGATTTGAACTGTTTACAGATCATCAGTCGTTAAAGTATCTGTTCACCCAGAAAGACTTGAATATGAGGCAACAACGTTGGCTGGAGTTTCTTGCAGCATATGACATTGAAATTATATACACTCCAGTGAAAGCCAATGTCGTGGCCGATGCGTTAAGCCGAAAGAATGAGATGATCGCCAGTTTTATTATCACGACTTCACTGATAGATAAAATATCTGCTCTTCAGAAGGATGATCACTTCATTCAGAAGATCAGAGAGATAATTCAACAAGGCGAACCCTCGAGTTTTCAAGTTGATAATGATGGGATTCTAAGGCTCAAAGGTCGAATCTGTGTCCCTAACATTCCTGAGCTTCGAAAGGAAGTACTGGATGAATGCCACAAGTCAAAACTTAGTATCCATCTGGGAGTAAGAAAAATGTATAATGACATCAAACGCACTTTCTGGTGGAAGTCGGTGAAGAGGGATATTTCTTTATATGTTAGCGGATGCCCTACTTGCCAACTAGTCAAGAGCGACCAACAGAAATTAGCTGGATTGTTACAACCACTAGAAGTTCCTGGTTGGAAGTGGGAACATATTTCCATGGATTTCATTGATGGTTTGCCTAGAACCAGAAAAGGGAATGACAGTATTTGGGTGATCGTGGATCGCTTCATGAAGACCGCCCATTTCATACCTGTCAGATCGAATAGAACTGCTCAAAGTCTGGCGCAGATTTACTTCAAGGAAATAGTTAGACTACATGGAGTGCCGCTCAGTATAGTCAGTGATAGAGATACAATATTCACTAGTAAATTCTGGGAGGCATTTCAAGTCGAGCTGGGAACGAAGTTGAACTTGAGCACCGCCTATCATCCTCAGACAGACGGTCAGACTGAGAGGGTAAATCGTATTTTAGAAGACCTATTGCGGGCTTGTGTTATAGATTTCGGTGGATCATGGGAAGACCATCTGCATTTGGCTGAATTCTCATATAATAACAGCTACCAGGCGAGTCTGACAATGTCGCCATTCGAAGCATTGTATGGTAGACCGTGCCGATCTCCTGCCTGTTGGGTCGAGCCTGGAAATAGACTTGTGTTAGGGCCTGACATGATTCGAGAAGCCGCCGACAAAGTCGATTTTATTAAGAAGCGATTACTCGCCGCTCAAAGCCGACAAAAGAGCTATGCCGATAGAAGAAGAAGGGATATATCCTTTGAAGTTGGCGACTATGTATATTTGAAAGTATCGCCAATGAGAGGAGTTATCCGGTTCGGTAAAACTGGAAAGTTGGCACCCAAATTCATTGGTCCGTTTCCTATTCTGGAATGGATCGGGACTCTCGCTTATAGGGTCAAATTGCCTGATTGGTTGCCTGGAGTTCATGATGTATTCCATATATCTCAACTTCGAAAGCACGTTCATGATCCAGACTTGATCGTGGAAGAAGCAGCTCAACAAGACATTGAAATTACTCCAGAATTGGCTGTGAGAAGAGAGCCGCTAAAGATCATCAGCAAAGAAACCAAAGAGCTGAGGAACAAGAAGGTTCACTTAGTCAAAGTGCAATGGAGGAGAGATCCGCGAGATTGTACTTGGGAAACTGAGGAGAGCATTTAGAAAGCTTATCCTAGATGCCGAGTGGATATCTCTATTTGACTCCGGTGCAAGGTATATTTACCATACTTTGCCTTATCATTTAATTCTCTATTCTATTGTTATTTTCTTTCCATGGATGTGCACTTTTAATTCTATAGTCCGAATGATTTTAAAAGAGTATAGGAATTAATTAGTATATTTTTGAAAAGTTAAAAACAATTTGATTGCTGTGTGTGTTGTGTGATAGTAGATTTGATTGATTAAAATTATTAAAACGATAGTTAATTTAATCAACAATAAAATGAATGGTAGGATTTATTCAATTAAATCACACATTGAACTGATTAGAAAATAAATAGAAATATATACACATGTGTATTATATATGTTTGAGCAGGTAAATGGATTAGCTGTTGAGTAAAGATTTTATTTGCGTGCCCGACAAATAGGTAAACCTTAATAAGTTGGATGTGAAATATTATTATATCAACTCCTGTGAATGCCATTGGATGCGGAGTGCTGGTTTTTCTGTGTGAAATATTAAATGTCACCATAGGATAGTAACAATTAATTTTGAACTACATTACATGGCATACTTTAGAAGATAGGCATACTTCATCATATACCACATAAGCATTTGGAGCTTGTGTGACGAGGTGGAAGATTTACCATACGAGCGAGAGGCTTGTATGGCGATGACTATATTTTACAGGTTGAACTGATGACTGATATGGACTATTTAAATTGTAAAGATAAAATTGCCAGATTAATAAAAACCCCACACGGGTCTGGAGTTGACAATAACCACGTCTCTCTAGTTATTAGATACGGCACATGGACTATTTATTTCCCACACGGGGCAGGGTGACGAGAATTTATTCTCTGGAGTTATTATCAGTACATACTTCCCTGTAAACACCAGAATATATCACTATAAATATGTGTATGCTTATTAGAAGTTATTGGGTACCTAATACGGCCCAATAAATTTCCAAACCTCTCTCCGTACAAAGGAGGTTATGGCGAAATTTTTCGAAAATTCCGGGTGTTAGCCAAATTTTTGAAGAATTTGAAATTTCTCAGAAATTGAAAAGTTGGAGAATGGAAGCCAGATCGAACGTAGAGTGATTAATCAAACCACTTTCGACTTTGTTCCTTTTCGGGGACGAAAAGTTTTAAGTGGGGGAGATTGTAACGACCCAGAAAATCTGAACCAATTTAAAAATTTTAAATTGGCTAAAATAACGGATTTTAAATATTTAAAATAAATATTTTAAATAATGGAAATGAAAAGTGAGTATGAATCGACAATTGAAAATGAATATAATTAATTATAATTATAAACAAGGCCTGAAATGGCGTTGTAGTTTCAAAATTTGAATTCAAACTTTGTCGGACTGTACCGGGTGCAAAACAAAACGGATTTTAGTGAAACCAAAAATATTTAAATCTGTTAGTGAATACTTTTCTAACGAATCTGAAAATTCGAATTTTCATAGCGGAATGCAAAAGTTATGGCCGAATGAATTTTCAGAAAGGTCGCTATAGAATTTATATAGCCCGTGAAATTGGCCATTTTGCATAAGACCTCGGAATTCGACGAAACCACTTTTGTTGGATCCAGAATGTGAAGTTATCGCTAGGTTTCAAATTTCATAATTTTTGAAGCTAGTATGTGAGCGTGGCAAAGGAAAATGTGTTATGGTCAATTATAGTTAAATTGGATCGACCAAAAATGGGCCTTTTTGCAAACGGTCTCGGAATTCGACGAAACTAGTTTTGTTGGGACCATATCGTCAGAACATAGGTAGATTTATTTTTCTGGAATTTTTTGAATCAGTCTGTGGCCCTGGCAAATTGAAATGTACGTTCAAATTAAATACTGAATGTTATATATTTTAATTTGAAGGAAAACTGGCTGAAACAGTCGAATGGGCCTACGAAACATATTCCATTGTGTTCGAAATGGGGGTAAAACACTAAGGACGATAGTCGTTGGGTTTAGATTGGTGGTCGCGTCAGAAAACCCCTTATAAAATCTCCCGGCCAATCGGAATTAAAAAAAATATCGTTTTCTCTCTCCCCGATCGAAGGTGAAAACGTTCAAAACCTTCCCCCTCATTTTCCGATCAATCTACGCCGAATTAGCTCGTGCCACAGTTGAACTTTTTGAAGATCTTCTCGAGATCTTCAAATCCATATAAAGTTTGGAATTTTTCGTGGCCTGTGGAGAGAGAATCGACGTCAGGAAGTTTCGAACATCCAGCCGCCGCCGCCATCGCCTGGCGCCACCGAGTTGGCCCTCCTCCCTGGCGCACGTGCGCCTCACGTAGGTCTTTGATCCTGCGCAACCCGATCGTGAAACCATTGCACGGATTGATCGAAAAATTCAAACCTAGTTTTGAAGATTTTTGAAAGGTATCGGCTGTTTTAATTTAAAACTGATTTTAACAGTTTAAAACCGCTGCAAACTTCGAAAAATCATATCTTTTTGCTATGTTAACGAAATTCGATGAAACAGGAAACATCGTGACCGTGTGGACGTCTTCTACATTTTAGAAGAGACCGCATATTTTTCTGAGCCTTCTGCTATTTTTGGTGGAGTGGAACCCAATGTGAGATTTCTAATTTATAAACAATATGGAAAACGACGATGTATAAATTATATAGTCGATGTATGAGTTATATAAGCGTTGTACACCTCTTGTATAAGCGTTATATAAGTTGTATGTTCGATGTATAAGTTATATATGCGTTGTAAAAAATATATATGTGTTGAAATAGAAGTGTATTGCTATATATAAATATATATACGCTCCTCGTCCACAAACCATGGACGATATTTATTGGTTGTGTTTGGTGTAAAAATTGATTGATAGCGAATGGTTGTTTGGGATTGTTTGTGGTTGATATTGATGGATTGTGGTTGAAAAATACCCGTTTGTGGTTGAGAAATATTTGGTTGAAACCACATAGGATTAGTTTGTGGAAATGAAATAAATAAAACATGCCGCCTGCGTGCGAACTAGATGCATGATCCCCATTGTCGAAAACAGCGAGGTTTTAAGGTAGAGCGAGGAGCCGTACTAGGGACGGTCCCGGTTTTAACTAACCTGCCGTTATGCTGCCGAAATTTTGAATAATATTCATGTGTTTGAATTATTTTCATTTGTCGAAACTATATTTATTCGTTGTATAGAAAACCTTCAGGTGTTGAATTGATATTCATTCGTTGATTAGAAATTCATGTGTTGAATGGTATTCGTGTTTTAAAAAAAATCACATTTTTATCTATATATAGAAACTATAGAAAACCTTCATGTGTTGAATCGATATTCATTCGTTGAATAGAAATTCATGTGTTGAATGGTATTCATATTTTGAAATAAATTGTTTCATAATAAAAATCACCTTTTATCAACTATATAGACTATGTAAAATAATCTCGTTTTAAAATAAATTGTTTTATAGTAAAAATCCTATTTTTATTACCTATATAAACTATATAAAATAATAGTGTTTTGAAATGAATTGTTTTACAATAAAAATCACATTTTTATTATATACACGAATTGTTGAAATATGAAGTCTTAAAAATAGCCACTCGTTCAAATAAATATATATGAGTTGAAATATTCATTAATTAGCTAATGATATGATTTTTGCCTATACATGCAACATTAGAATGAATGGTGTTTTTAAACCAAATGGAATCAAATATGAAGTTGAATAGAAAATGATAAGTGATAAGAACTGCATATATGTACATGCATATTTATTGAACAAGTTATAGCAAAGGGGCTAGAGAAGAGGAATAAAATTTTGTGCCCGACAAATAGGTACACATTTACGGTTTTGTTTGGGTGATGATTTTTTGAGCCTGTTGGCTAGCCGCTTGGCTTTTTCTTTTTCTTTTTGACATGAGATGCCCATGTGGCTATTTGGGAATTTTCCCAGCCCTCCCGTAAAAAGGAGGTTATGGCGAAATTTTCCAAAATTTAAAGGCGTTAGTGAAATATTTGAAGTGAAAACGATATTGAAATTGTTGAATGAACTATATTTATATGAATATATAAATATAAATAAAATTAAACGAAACATGGCCGTGCAGTTCATATTTTGAAACCGTGATTTCAAACGATTATACCGGGAGATCCGACCATCGGATTTTCCTGAAATCGCAACCGTTGGGTTCGCCTTGGAAACATCTTTCCAACGGCACCAACTTTGTAAAAATCCAACGATTGGATTGCCTGGAATGTTTGATTCAAATCTGAAGGAAAACAGCGCCAGGATCGATTATATTTATATATATATATAAATATAATTATATTTAATCGAATAACGATGCTGCAGTTCGTATTTTGAAACCGTAACTTCAAACGATTGTACCGGGAGATCCGACCATCGGATTTTCCCGAAACTGGGACCGTTGGATCCGTTTTGAAAAGACCTTTCTAATGATGTAAATTTTGTGAAGATCCAACGGTTAGATTTTTAGATATGTGTAAATCAAATCTGAAGAAAAACAGCGCCACGGCCACGTTATGGCCCGAAGCGTCGTTTTGAATAAATTGGCTATTTTAAAATAAATAAAAATAGCGATAAATCGTTATAAAATATCATAAACAATATGGAATGGAAATAAACTGAATTTTCTCGATTTATGTGGTATTTGATGGTTGAATGTGTTTGGTGTGAAAATCATATTAAAGAACAAAATTGGTGTTGTCGAATGATTTAACTATTGAAATAAATTGATTTGAAATTCTAATTACGTGAATTATTTGAAAAGGCCGAGTTAATTCTCATTTCAAATAATTGACCGACGATTGGAAGTCGAAGATGAAGACGGTGGTCGAAGACCGGAGATATTCACCTCGTTTGGATGGTAACCGAGGTCCTGATTGGGAGGCATCCCGAAATATGGATAATGAGTGGTGATCGTCCAGACGTACGTGGTGATCGATGGGTTTGTGAGGTATTTAGTGCCTCCAGTTTCGTTCAGACCCAGAACGGACTTGTAAATGGACTGTGTCTGACATTGGATTTTATTCTGTGTTGATTGATCTCTATTAAATATACATCTGTTTGGCGGTGGAGAATATATTCTTTTGCTTAACGCCCTTCTCTGAGACGCACAAGCTTAGAGGTTGTATATCGATGGACATCAGTCGCATGGCATGAATTGCCTGTGTGGCATGCTAAGATACAATGATCAGGGCTTCTGTTGAAAAGCAAAGTCTTGAGGTGATGATCAAAGCACCGCCTGTGTGGCGTAGCTTTGTGTATAACGTGAAATCGCGAGCCTCACACCCCGGTATGAACCAGAAACGAGAGAAGGACCTCAGGGAGGGCATGCGTTTCTTTCTAGCTAGGGTGGTGTCAGTGACCTACCGGCCCTGACATTTATATACTTTTCACCTATGTTGTTGTTGCTGTTGCGAGGCGCCTCGGTTTGATCGGACGATCCGGGTCCGATGGAGTCATTCGTTGGCTCGTTTGCGCCCCAGGGGCGGAGAAACGTAGTGTTCAGGCATAATAATCCACATCGGTGGACCGGCCCTGACGATCCAAGGGACCACCTGAGTCTGGGCCCTGAGACATGGGCTAGATTGGCTCGAAGTCGGTAAGGACTTTCTTTTGCCTTGGTTCATGACGGAAATCCAATTTCCAAATACGTGACTGTGCGGTTTTGATTGTATATATATAGGACGACATGATATATGGTACCCATGCCGTCTATAATTGATAGTTATGATTTGAAATTGTTTTCAAAACATATAGACACTAGCAATAATATCAAATGCCTTTGTTTTATTCGTATCAAGCATATTTTGGCCGTTATAAGGTAAAAACTCTATCCTCCGGTTTGCGTTGCATTGTGTGATGGGAACTGAGTCTTATAACGGCTTCATTTTTATAAAAAAGCATAGCGATGTTTAAAAGAAATATTTGTTTTAAGGCACTGGCTATCCAATGGAGTAAACCCGTTCCACGAAAGTGGCGTGGTCCTGTGATTAGCCAAATTATATATGTGTTGAGTAGATTTCTCATACCAGTCCCATGACTGACTCGTAGTTTGTTTCACTTTCAAACTCGGGTGCCCCTTTTTCTACACGGGCAGCCTTGTATTCAGGTTTAGCTGGTTCTTTCTTGATAGCTGGAGATGAAGATGGATTCTATCATTTATCTCTTTTTATGCTGTTCAGCTCCTATTGTACATATTTTGTTTGTTTTCCGCTGTAGATATTTATGTATAGCTGAACTGTATTTGTACTAAGTAAGATCCTGTATACTGTGTAACTCTGATGATTACTTTTATCCAGTATATTCTATTGTTCATTATCTAGTGTATTTATTTAATTCTGTTTCTGTGTTATATTCCACGAATTACCCTTGCCGCCGTGAGTACGGGGTTTGGGGTCGTCTCACATTGGAAAGCTATTTTCGATACGAACCCAACGGTTCCGGTTTTAGGAGAATCCGACGGTCGGATCTCCCGTAATGTCGATTCGAAGTCAATGGTCGAAATTCACGAACTGCCGCGGCGTGGCGCGTTCTATTCAGGCCATTATATATATAATATATATATATATATTATATATTTCATCAATTTCCTTTTAAAATGAATTTTATATATAGTTGTAAATTCGTTTCAAAAACAATTTCAACTTCATCTTCAATTTCAAATCGATTTGATTTCAATTCAATTCGAATTCATTTCAATTTTATTTAATACGAATTCAAATTCGTTTCAATTCAATTCTAATTCAAATTCGTTTCAATTCAATTCAAATTCTAATTCGTTTCAATTCAATTCAAATTCTAATTCGTTTCAATTCAATTCAAATTCTAATTTGTTTCAATTCAATTCTAATTCTAATTCGTTTCAATTCAAATTCTAATTCGTTTCAATTCAATTCAAATTCTAATTCGTTTCAATTCAATTCAAATTCTAATCGACAAATGAATATTTATTCTATTCAACACATGAATCTATATTTCTTTCAACACACGACTAATCTCAACACATGAGTACTGTCAACACACGACTATTTTTGTTATGTAAAATATTTTATAAAATTATGGTATCTATCGTTTGATTTTCAATTAGACTCCACCGTGAAGTAGCTTCTAATTTTTAAATATGATAAAGATGTTAATTTTATTATTAAAATATTTTACTCAACACACGAATATTTTCAACACATGAACATCGTCAACACATGACTATTTTTATATTCAACACATGAATTTTCTTTTATAATATTCATTATTTTCCCGATTGGAATGAGGCCCAATCGATCACCATATAATGTTAATTATATGGATTCCACACAACACATGTATATAATAACAACGATAAACAATCAACCATCATCCAAAGTGCACCACACAACTGCATAAGCATCAAATATAAATAATCAACGCTTACACAGTCTGTCGACCAATCGATCGACATACAATGAAATAATTGGGATTAGTGTACGCCAAATATCATCCCAACACCCGTGTAGGGTTTCAGATTAACAAACACAGATTTTTATTTGTGCAGTTGGGCGATGTGTGAAATTTATCGACCCAATCAATATCATTCAAATCAGTGTATATAAACAAATCGGCTGATTTGTTTATAATTATTTATTTATTCACATTCACGTTAAAAATTAACGATAAAATATTTTTAACTACATAAATATTTTATTTCTTTTCAACACAAGAATATTTTATCATTCAATCATTCCACAACACAATCAATTTTCACAACACATCAATCAAACAAACAAGCCGTCCATGGTCTGTGGACGATGGGTGTCGGGTGCTGCTAAGCACCGTCTGCATCCTAGTATATATATATGTATATATATATATATATAAATAGAAAAAGAGATTTAGAGTGAGAAGTTCTCACCAATAGCTATCCCAACTTCACGACACTTCTAATGTAGGAAATCATCGCCGTTCTCGCCTTTTGTCACTTTCGTTGCCCGTAGCCACTACATATATAAAATCACATTTTTATATTCTTGCTATGTATATATAAAAATCGAATTTTTACTTCGCTATTCAATATATAAAAATCGAATTTTTACTTCGCTATTCAATATATAAAAATCGAATTTTTACTTCGCTATTCAATATATAAAAATCGAATTTTACTTCGCTATTCAATATATAAAAATCGAATTTTTACTTCGCTATTCAATATATAAAAATCGAATTTTTACTTCGCTATTCAATATATAAAAATCGAATTTTACTTCGTTATTCAATATATAAAAATCGAATTTTTACTTCGCTATTCAATATATAAAAATCGAATTTTTACTTCGCTATTCAATATACAAAAATCGAAATTTTACTTCGCTATTCAATATATAAAAATCAAAATTTTACTTCGCTATTCAATATATAAAAATCGAATTTTTACTTCGCTATTCAATATATAAAAATCAAATTTTTACTTCGCTATTCAATATATAAAAATCGAATTTTTACTTCGCTATTCAATATATAAAAATCGAATTTTTACTTTGCTATTCAATATATAAAAATCGAATTTTTACTTCGCTATTCAATATATAAAAATCGAATTTTTACTCCGCTACTATATAGATAAAAATTCCATTTTTACATTGCTACTATATAGATAAAAATTCTATTTTTACATTGCTACTATATAGATAAAAATTCTATTTTAATCACGCTATTCTCTATACAAAGATTTCGTCTTTTCAAAAATAAATATTTCGCCTTTTCAAAAATAAATATTTCATTTTTTTCACATATAAAGATTTCATTTTTATATTCTCTATTATATAGAAATTTTATTTTCAACACACTACTTATATAAAAATAGTATTTTTATATCTTCTACTATATAAAGGTCATATTTTTAATACTCTACACAAGTAAAAATCATATTTTTGATTCATTACATATATAAAGATCAAATCTTTAACACTTTTATAATGTAAAAATCATATTTTTGTCTTCTACATCCTATAAAAATTATATTTTGAACTCTCTATAATATAAAGATCAAATCTTTATATTCGCCACTATATAAAAATCATTTCTTTATTTTATTTCTCATAGAAAATAAATAATAAAATGCAAAAGCAAACTCACATTTGCTAACGGAGATGGAGGAGTGCTGTCAGAGATCGCCGGAGGTGTTGGAGCCCGCTGGTGGCTTCAGCCAATCGGCATCGGGGAAGGGTTTGGGTTCAGGCGCGGGCTCGAGGCAGGGGGTGCTGCGATGTCGCGAAGGAGGAGAAGGAGGAAGAAGAGGAGGGAGGTGCGGGTTGGAGCGTGGCTAGGGCTCGGGGTTGGTTCGACGAGGAGGAGAAGAAGAGGCGACGTGGCTGAGGGGGGTTCGGGGATGGAGGGCGGTGGCCCCGCCCTGAGCGGCGGTGGCGCTCGATCGGAGGAGCGACAGCTCCTCCGTCTTCGTTCTCTCTTTTTTTTCTTTGAAATTAATCTGAAATATAAAGGGGGGGCAGAGGAGATATGGGGAATTTTATATTTTTTTATTTATTTTAATTTCAAAAAGTTGACTTTTTATTTCGACCTCGAAACGAGGCCCACCGCCTGTCGTCCATAGCTAATTACCCCCATTTCGAACACAATGGGATATGTTCCATAAGCTGATTCGACCATTTTGATCAGTTTCCGTTAAAATCAACATATAACTCTATATATTGATTTTGAATGCGCATTTCAATTTACCGGGGTCACATACGAACTCGAAAAATTTCAGAAATATATTTTCTAGCTTCGTATTTTCGATACGGTCCTAACAAAACTAGTTTTATCGAATTCTGAGACCGTTTGAAAAATGGCCATTTTCTAGTCGATTAAAATCAACTAAAACTGGTCAAACACGTTTTCTTTTGCCACGCTCACATATTGATTCGAAAAATTACGAAATTTAAAACCTAGCAATAATTTGACATCACGGATCCAACAAAAGTGGTTTCGTCGAAATCTGAGGTCGTTTGCAAAATTTCCATTTTTAAGGGCCTGAATTCCATAGCGACTATTCAGAATTTTCAACTGGATATATCTTTTGATTCCCGCTATGAAATCTTGATTTTTCGGATTCGTTGGAAAGATATTCTCAATTAGATTCCATTATTTTTGGTTTCACTAAAATCTGGATTATTTTGCACCCGGTATGTTCAATTGAAGTTTGAAATCGAACTACCGCGCCATTTTCAATTCTATTTATAATTATAATAATTATTTATATTCTAACGACAATGTATGTAAATATATACGTTCGATTTCTATTCACCATAAATTTCCCGTCGATATTATTAAAATAATCCATTTTAAATGTTCAATATTTGCTAAAATTGCCAAAATAAAAATTTTAAACTGGCCCAGATTTTCGGGTTATTACACTTAACTTATCAACTGGAGTATTTTTGGTGAACGTCAATTAGTGATATCTGGCGGATCTGACGATGTGACATTCAAAGTGAATAGTGGCCAGATGTTTGAAAAGGAATTCTAGCCTAAAGCCTCATCAACCGGGAAATGACAAAAATCGGGCAGGCAGTATGGCTATGTGGGTCGCTTCCATTAGGGTGTATGATCACCTATCTAGAGAAATTCCATTTGCTTCTTTAATCTATATTCGATGCTGTCCCTTTTTGGGAGGCGGTTGCTGATCCCAACCGTCGGTGATATACATTCGATATACTCAAGTGAAATGAGTGGTCGGTCATGTGTGGGCCGGGTTGCAAGACGTTCTTGTTGAACCCAGTGAATTCGCCTCTAGAGATACACAATCGTAAGGTGGTCCCATACCTTGTCATGGTTGGAATCCAATATCCAATAAATGCTTGCGGTTTTTGATTGTATAATATATATGTGGAGCGTGAGATGCAAGCGTTCCACTAGATTGTTATTTATTTGTATTTAGACACTATCATAATATCAGAATAAGTTACGATATCAAAATGTTTTGGGTTATAGTAAGGTAAAAACCGTCCGTGTTTATGTGTGGGCTGGTCTTACTATTATCCTTTGATTTCAGAAAAGATTTTCCAAAGTTAAACAAGTTGTTTGCGTTGTGAATTTATCACTGAAAGTATTCCAGACTGACCCGGTGTATTTTGCTTTGCTTCAAATGTGCTCGGGTCAGACCGAGTATGTTCCAGGTTAGGTTCGCTTGGATTTTTAGGAGCTTGAAGCTGGAGGCTTTACCGCTGGTTATATAAAGTTATTTTCCGCTGTGACTGATATCTGTTGTACTATGATGATTGGTATGTACATATAGTTCTTCTGTATAAAAATATTTGTGATATTATATCTTATCTATTCCGCTGTGAGATTCTGATGTGGTGTTTTTCTTCTTTCTTCTATTCTAATATTCTTTCTTTCTATTCTCACCCTCTAACTTCTTTCTATTGACAATCTAGGGGTTCGATACTTGGGTTTTTGGCAAGTGATACGGGTTTATGTATTATTGTCGAAAACTCGAGCATCGAGTTTTCCCCGGGCCGTTACAATATATATATATATATATATATATTGAAAATCTAATTTTCATATTATTCGAACAATTAATATATAATAACATGAATATTTTATAACACAAAAATATTTAAAAAAAAATTCGTTAGCATAACGGTAGGGTAATTAAAACCGACACCATCCCGATGTACGGCTCCTCGCACTACCTTATGCCTCGCGGCGTTTACAAGAGGTTTAATTTCCTAATACGTTTTTATAGGCAGTCTAATGCCACAATAACAATCAATTTCATTTTTTTTCCAATCCCAAACAAACACCAAAATTCAACCAATCACATACCACAAAACAATCAAGTCGTCCATGGTCTGTGGACGATGGGTGTTTCTAAACTCCGTCTGCATCCTAATATAATTTTATTTAATTTATTCGGATTTAGAAATCTCACATCGTTGTTTCAATTCTTCTAAATTTGTCGAGTGCTCCAAAAATTCTCCGATTAGTTCTGAGATGTAGATCTCGATTATACGATCCCAACGAATCTTGTTTCATCGAATTCCATTATCGTTTGAGCAAGATACGAATTTTTAAAGTTAACAACATTTTCTATATTTCCTATGCATACAATAAAAAGATATTTTATTTTGTATACAATTTCTACATTTCATATGCATTCAATAAAAGAATATTTTATTGTTTACACATTTTTACATTAACAAATGTAATTTCTTATGTTAACATATTTTATCAAACGATACATCTTTTAATGATTCATTTTACATTAACAAATGTAATTTCTTATGTTAACATATTTTATCAAACGATGCGTCTTTTTAATGAATCATTCTTTACATTCAATAAAAATGCAAATTTTCAATGTTGAACTTTTCTATTTCAAATAATGATCATTTCTCATTACTTCTTACATATAATAAAAATGTAAATTTTTATTGTTAACTTTTCTATGTATTCTAATGAAAAATAAAAGAACAATTTATTTGTACACATTTTTCTATGTATTCTCATGACAAATAAAAGAATAATTTATTTGTACACATTTTTCTATGTATTCTAATGACAAATAAAATAATAATTTATTTGCATACATTTTTCTATGTATTCTAATGACAAATAAAAGAATATTTTATTTGTACACATTTTTCTATGTATTCTAATGACAAATAAAAAGGGAGTTTTCATAGTCTAACAATTACTATTATCAACATGTACAATAAAAAGAATATTTTTATTTTACAAATAATTTCTAACGTTACATGCAAACAGTAAAAGAATATGTTTAATGTTTAACAATTCCAACAATTCATATGTTATAATAAAAGAATATTTTGATGTTTAACAATTCTAACATTACATGTAAACGATAAAAAGAGTATTTTTACTATTAACAAATCTAACAATTTATATGTGAACAATAAAAAGATATTTCTATCTAACATGACATTATCTAAATAAATGATATTTTTATCTATCATAACATGATTTAACAAAATGGATTTTTTTTTATGCTAATATGATTCAACAAAAATGAATATTTTGTTTTGACACTAATATAATTCAACAAAATGAATATTCTGTTTGACACTAATATAATTCAACAAAAATGAATATTTTGTTTACATGACATGATTCTAAGAGAAATGATATTTTTATATTAACATGAACTGTTTAATGTATCATGAACATATCTAAATATATAACAATTTAATTCTAATGTAACATTTTATAACAAAAATGTTATTTTTATTCTAATGCAACACTTTATAACAAAAATGTTATTTTTATTTCTAGTGTACATTTTATAACAAAATGTTATTTTTTTTCTAATGTACAATTTATAAAAAAATGTTATTTTATTTCTTAGGTAACATTTTAAAACAAAATGTTGTTTTTATTCTAATGTAACATTTCTAACTAAAAATGATGATTTTATTTTAATGTAACATTTCTAACTAAAAATGATGATTTTATATTAAAATAACATTTCAAATAAAACGAAAATTTTTATTTGAACAAGAACATATAATTCAAAAAATAATCATCACCCCAATCAATCAGTCAATCAACCTTTTATACGCCGCATATATTTAAATATACAATCACAATCAATATAACATATATATTTCTATATATATATATATTATTTTAAATTTTAATCGAGAAATCTCACATAGATTTTACTCCTTCTGAATTTGCAGCTAGCTCCGTTTTTGTTCCAGTCAGTTCCATGTTGTAGATCTCTTTTCTGCGATTCCAGCGGATTCGAAATCGTTCGATTCCGTTTCCGTATGAACAAGATATCGTTAATTAAACATTTTGATTACATAATTTATTAATTAATTATAATTAATCAAACTTAATTACATGATTAGGGCTTAACCCTTTCTCTCCATCGTTCATTTTACTGTAACCATCGAACCTAAAAGCTTCGTCCATCTCTCCAAATCGCACATCACCAGAATGTAACGACCCGGATTTTCGGCGACTTTGGTTATCGACATAAGCACGATGTCGATAACCAAAACATCGAAAAATCCTGGTAATTAATGAAAGAAATTAGAAGGTGAGAATAGATAAGATAGAAACTTAGAATAGAAGAAGAAGAAGAAGAAGAACACAACATCAGAGTAACACGAACCTCACAGCGGAACGAATAACATATAATAGATAACCTAACTTTGAAATATAACAGTTATGTATACAATAGCACTTATCAGAGTACAGCACTTACAACACAGCGGAAATAAACTACAGTTATATGATCCAGAAGCCTCCTGCTCCAGCTCTTCAAGTATATCTGTAAATCCCGACTACTTGACTGCCCGTACAAATTTAGGCACCCAAGAGTTTAGGGAAAACAACAAAGTAAACTCTGGGTCAGTCATGGGACTAGTGTGAGTAAAACAGTTTAAACAGGTATATCAACAAGTAAACGATATCTCATAAGACCACGCCATAGAACGGAACGGATTTTTCCCTTATGTGAATCCAAAATATCTTTATATCAAAAACCTTTTGATATTATAATAATGTCTATGTACAAATAGATATCAACTAGCAGAAACGCTTTCATCTCACGTTCTACATATATAGTATACAATCGAAATCGCAAGCACGTATTGGGTAATGGATTTCCAACTATGACAAGGTATGGAACTACCTTCCGATCAGTGTACTCTAGGAACGATACACTGGAGTTCAACAAGAACATCTTGCAACTCAGCCACACATGACCGACCACTCATTTCGCTTGAGTGTATCGAATGTACATCACCAACCGTTTCCCGTATATATATGGGACAGCATTGATAGATTTAAGAAACAAATGAATATTCTCTAGATAGGTGATTATACACCCTACTTCGGTGCGACCGACTTAGCCATGCTGCCTGCCCGATTTCTATCATTTACCGGTTGATGAGGCTAGAAGCTACGCTTTATCATCACATCAGATTCACTTCAAATGTCACATCGTCAGATCCATCGAAAATCACTAATTGACGTCTACAACAGTACATTATGTGTTAGCTAAAGAAGTTTCCTTCTCCGCTTCCACTCTTGGTACGGTTTAAGAAATCAAGGTACGTGACCTTTCTGGAAATACTCTGTCAGACATTCATTCATACAAGTCATCCTCATTCACTTAGAATGTCACATCGTCATATCCGTCAAATCACAAATTGACTTATCCAAAAGTAACACGGGTATACAGCTAAGAGAAACGAATTCCTCCGCCACCAAACGTGAATACGTTTGAACAGATCAACTTACGCGATCCATTGGATATACTCTGTCAGACCTTCGTCCATACAAGTTGTCCTGGGACTGGACAAACCGAAGGCACTATTCAGTACATCCATCTTAGGCACTGTTATCTAAGACTTATAAAATAGCCCTTGCACTTTACTCCGTCTTCAATTATCTTCGGCATAAATGATTCGCAACGCTTATGCCAATACAGAGTGGTTCTTTGGATAATAATCCAACCGGTCTCTCCATATTAACAACGTTAAAATGGTCAAAACTTCGATAGTCTGTGATTTAACTATCAAAGAAAAACAAGTGTGCAAACAATGATATCATTCCCAAATGGAAATTATATCGATCAATCATCAACATATATCTATATATATTCACATTGCCTTATTTTCTATGTTTAGAAAATATATGTTATTAACACTGGAAAACGTTTCCATCTGCTTATTTACAAATTACTACTCTTCCCCAACTATCAGTCCCTGACTGTAAACTAGTATGAGAACAATCCCCTAAGTAAAAATCCCGAACGCCGAAACCAACATCAGATAGGCACTTAGAAAACCATTCAATTTACTAATCTCTAGTCAGTTCTAATTTTACTTAACTCTATTTGATTAACTCTGATTGATTAACTCTAACTGGTTAATTCTAACCGATCAACTCTAACTGGTCAACCTTAATTAATTAACTCTAACTGGTTTTACTTGGTTTGACTAACTCAATTTATTAACTCGACTGACTAATTCAACTCGATTAACCTAACTTGATTTACTTATCTCGATTAACTGAACTAATCACTTTGATTAACTCGACTAATTCACTTTGGTTAACTTAACCAATTCACTTAACTCCTGTCGAATAAACTATATTCGATAACTCCTCTAACTCTATTCGAATAAACTATATTCGATTAACTCATTTACTCTATTCGAATAAACTCTATTCGATTAACTCATTCTCTCTATTTGAATAAACTATATTCGATTAACTCATTCTCTCTATTCGAATAAACTATATTCGATTAACTCCTTTTCTCTATTCGAATAAACTATATTCGATTAACTCATTTGATTTAACTAATATTCTATAACTCACTTCGATTAACTAATAATAGATAACTCCTTCGAATAAACTACATTCGCTAATCTCCTCTCGAATAAACGATATTCGATAATCTTCCCTTTCGATTTAACAAATCGATAACTCCTTTTCGAATAACTAAATTCGATAACTCCTTTCGATTTAACAAATCGATAACTCCTTTCGATTTAACTAATCGATAACTCAACATCGATACTCCTTTCGATGAAATTTGCATCGATTAACTCCTTTCGATGAAACTAACATCGATTAATTTAACTCGACGAACTTAACTCGACTCACTTATCTCGATAATCTAACTCAAGAACTTAACTCGATTAACTTATCTCGATAATCTAACTCAAGAACTTAACTCCTATCGAATAACTAATATTCGATTTAACTTCATTCGCTTAACTCTAGATCGCAGCGATCACAATGGTTACGCCTGACTCCCTCAGGAAACATCCGACCGCCGTAGGCTATTTACAGCCCTGCGAATTACGCTAGTCAGTCGTACGAGCTGGTAACTTACCCTGAATACTATGTTTGACTAACTCTGTCTCACTTAACTATATTTGATTAACTCTAGTTCATTTTAACTCTAATCGATTTATTCTAACTGATTAACTCTAACTGGTTAACTCTAGCTGATTAACCCGACTTACTTGACCCAACTTACTTAACCCAACTAGTAAACTCGACTTACTTAACCCAACTGGTTAACTCTACTGAACTGGTTAACTCAACCGAACTAGTTAACTCTACTGAACTGGTTAACTCTACCGAACTGGTTAACTCTACTGAACTAGTTAACTCTATTCAACTAACTTGACTCGACTAACCCCTTTCGAATAGCTTATTCGTTTTACTAACTTTCAAATAACATATTCGATTTACTCCCTTCGAATACCATATTCGATTTAACTCCTTTCGAATACCATATTCGATTTACTAACTTTCAAATAACATATTCGATTTACTCCTTTCGAATACCATATTCGATTTAACTCCTTTTGAATACCATATTCGATTTACTTTATTCACTTTATAAAGATTTCCTTTTTAACAATGTTTTATTCATTTGAAAAGATTTACTTTTAAATAACGGTTCTACACTTTAAAAATGATTTCCTTTTTATAACGTTTCCTTTTCAATTCTATTTGTAAATGGTTTACAAATATTTCCTTTTCAACTTTATTCTTGAAATATTCTAACTCCTTAAATTCTCTGAAAAATTCGCCATAACCTCCTTTGTAACGGGAGCATCGGGAAAATCCCCAAACCCGCCACACAGGCCTTTCCATTCAAAAGAAAATGTTTTGAAATTATTTTCTTTTCTATGTATCTCCTATTTATAAATATTCCAATTTATAAACATTTCTTATTTATAAATATTCCACTTTATAAATATCTCTTATTTATAAATATTCCAATTTATAAATATTCTATTTTCAATATCACTTTGAAAATCCCCTTATCAACATTCCGGCATGTTATGGTATTTTAACATATCAAATTACGATGTCTAATCTCATCCATACACACACAATCAACAACAGGTTATAATTCACATCATATATTAAAATATATGAAAAACAATAAAATAACTGTTGAGGAATCCAGTCGGATTCCTCCAACCTGTTTCCCTACATCACAGATGTTAGACAATATAGATAACATCACTTTCAGTTCTATATGATATATTCTGTTAAACAGAATCAATATAGAAATTTAACTAACTGACTAGCAGTTCAATCAAACAATCAACACACAGTAAATAAGGCAATTTCTAACAGTTCTAAAGATACAACATGAAATTATAAACTATTTAGAGTTGGTGAGATTTACTCAAATTCGTCGTTATTGTTAAATAACGAATAACGATAGTTGATTCGGATCAGATAATTTATTTTGGTATAAATTGTAGAGAGTTCCCATTTCACTCCAAACTGGATTCCTCGCGTGCCTGTAATCATATGATTCCAACGTCACCACCCGTTCGTACAACCAACACTAAAGGCCTACCCAACCTATTCTTTAAACCCACTTTCGCTTCTATCTCCTTCCCAACCCGTCCATACCCAACTCGGTAAGCTCCTTCTCCCACCTTCGAACCCGACAGAACAGCAAATGGCCATCCCTTCTTCCTCATATTCACCACAACCTCTTTTCAATGTACCCAGTCATTCCCCTGACCCCTTAAAGTGTCGGCCCAATTAAAATAAGACCCGCACCATTAATTTCCTTGGCCCACATCTAAACAAAGTCAAAACATCCCGTATCTTCTTCCTTCCTCCCAGAAATCCTTCTGATGTTCCACACAAAACGAAACCAACATAGCCGAACTCATCTTCTACGAATTCAACAACAAAACTGCGGACACCATCCTACTCCTCCTTCTCTACTCAGCAACCTCATTTCCATTTTGTACAAACCCCACTCCCCAATATAAGACCGACATCTAACTCCAGAAACGAGATGCGACAGTCTACAACTTCACTTTAAAAACAAACAAAGTTCACCGAAGCTTTCCTCTTCTGATTCTCTTGCTCCTCACATAAACAACAAGCAGCTCGCACTTATTACCCAAATACCGACGTCGAGATGCTCTAGGTCCTCACAGTGACAGAGCGAAAACTCCTGTTACCACTTCACCTAAAACTCTCCTAACATATGCTAAATCCGGTTCTAAACTCAAAAGTGAACTCGAATCAAGCTGCTGCTACTTCAATCGAACAAGATGTGGAACCCTAGCTCGTTCTGTGTCATGCTGTAGCATTTTCCAGTGAACATGAAGACGTCGAACACAATGAAACCGACATAGGCATGAAGAGCTTCTTCTTAGGAACTCAAAGATATATCTTTTAGGATTTATAGGAATTTGTTTGCATTTGTTTTGAATTTTAAAAGAGGAACATTCACGTTTTAGCAAAAGAAACCGGCGGCTCAAAAACTTCAGCCGATGGGAGGATTAATTAGGTCATAAGGGAAGTAAAGGGGGGTATTTATAGAGGGGTGAGATATTTTTATATTTATTATTATATTCATTTTTAATCAAACGCTATCTGCAATCGTCCTCTAAAATTCCTGTGACCACATATGATACCCAAAAATCACGAAAATGGACATGCAGCTACAGTTCGACATTACGGTCCCAACAAAACTGGTTTCGTCGAATTCCGACTCCGTTTGCCCACACAGCGTATTTTTAACTTTCAAAATACTGACTGTTTGTCACTCTAAAAATCTGTGCGGCCACACAGTGACTCTAAAAATCAGCAAACTGGAAATCTAACAACTATTTGACATTGTGGATCCAACAAAATTAGTTTCGTCGAATTCCGACTTCGTTTGCAAAAGTGGCCATTTTTAAAGCTCTGGATGACCCATATAAATATATAAATATATTTAAATAAAATAAAATTAAATATAAATAAATTTATATTATCGTATATCTTCACATATTATATCGTACAGCTCCAGAAAAATTATATACTTGATATTTCAAGTCCAGGTTGAATCGATATTCAATTTATATCGAAATTACCTTTTATAACATATATAAAGCGTTGCGAATTTCAAAGGAACTCCATAGCGATTTTTCTGAAATTTGATTTGGACGTAAATCAAAATCTACCCGACGAAATCCAGATTTTTCTCTTCCACTAGAAAGATATACTCCACCAGCTCCACACGTTTCTTGTTTCACAGAAATCCGATTTAAAACGAATCCTGTACATTCATTTGAAGTTCGAATCGCCAATTTACGAACTGCAGCGCCATTTCGAGCTCGATTTTAATTATAATATAATTATACATTCAAACTGTCGTCGATTGAATATATTCGTCAATATAATTCAACTCTAAGCTGAATTAAATCTAAGGGACGACCCCGTTCACAGAATATTGTGATTCCCGATATTTTTGTTTATTTCTGAATTAAATATATTATTTAATTATTTAATTAAATTAATTATTCCATATTATTTAATTAAACGATGATTTAATTCCCTATATCACTATTTTAAATAATTAAATAAATTAATTATACCCCTGGAAAATGCGGGTCATTACACAGAACCTCCCGGTACCCGATCTGAATACACCACATCGAAGGCCTTCTTCTTCATCATCTTCACCATGAATAGCTTTGAATTTGAGCTCCCCCATGGACATGAATTTGCAGCCAAACCGTAGCCCTTGAGGCCTGAGAGTCGCGAAAAATACTACCTAAAACATGATCTTCAACCGTATGAATTTGTAGAGTATGCGAATCTCTACAACTTTCATGCAGAAATCATCTTCTAATTCTTGATGGATTGAGAGAAAAGAGCGAAAGAAATTCGAATTATTTCAGCCCTGAAATGAAACCGGCGGCTAGGGTTTTGATAATGAGGGTTTGGGCTGAAGATGGGCTATTTATAGCCTATTTTATATTATTATTTAATTCCATTATCTCCAAAAAGTGAAATTTTGCGTCCGGACTCCAAACGAACTCCAATGACTGTCATACTTAACCAAATACCCTTATTCCGGACACAATGAGATATATTTCGGAAGCCAATTCTACTGTTTTGACCATTTTTATGAAAATTAAAATATAAATTAATATAACGGTCAATATTGAATTTGAAGGTGCATTTTTAATTTATTGGGGCCACATACTGACTCCAAAAATTCCTGAAAAATAAATCTAGCTATGATTTGACGATACAGTCTTAACAAAATTAATCTCATCGAATTTGGAGACCGTTTGAAAAATGGCCATTTTCTGGTCGATCCAATTTGACTGAAATTGACAAACGCATTTTAATTTACCACGCTCACATATTAATTCCAAAAATTATCAAAATTGGAATCCTGTAATAATTTGATATTCCAGATCCAACCAAGGTGGTTTCGTCAAAAACGAAGGTCGTTTGCAAAATGGCTATTTATACGGGCTATATATTATATTAAATTCCATAGCGACTATTCTCAACTGGTCATAACTTTTGAATCCCACTATGAAGTTTCAATTTTTCGGATTCGTTGGAAAGATATTCTTGAACAAATTTAAATATTTTTGGTTTCACCAAAATCCTATTTATTCTGCATCCTGTACAGTCAGTCAAAGTTTGAATTCAAATTTTCAAACTATCGCGCTATTTCTAACTCCTTTTAAAATTAAATTAAATATATTCGTTCTAAATTCGATTTAAATAAATTTTTAATCATTATTATTTAAAATAAATTATTTTCACTATTCAAAATTCAATAAAATAGCCAAAATAAAAATTTTAAATTGGCTCTGATTTTCCGGGTTGTTACAATCCCCCCCACTTAAAAACTTTTCGTCCTCGAAAAGGAACGGAGCTGAATGTTGTTTTAACTAACCAACTCAATTTTCATTCTTTTATTGGTTTCAATAATTTTATTTGTTGAACTAATAATCACAAAACACAATCATCAATCCATTAGTTGATTAGGTTTTCAAATATATATAACTTTTATATATCAAAAATCATATTTTCTAAGATCGGATTATATATATAATCGCAAATACGCTAATTATAAATTTGTTAGTCTCAACTCATTCTAGGGCATTTCTAACCCCATCTCTAACGAGTTTTCTCATTCTAGGATACTACTGATCCTATCTCTAATGAGTATTCTTTTATAGGACATTACTAATCCTACCTCTGATGAGTTTTTTGTTCAGTTCTATCAAGTTGTACCCCAAAGATTTGAATTAACCAAAGCGTTGATACCAACTGTTAACGATTCGGATTTTACCCGGACCTAATCGATCGCAAAATCGATTAAAACCGTTCAAAAGCCCGAATACGCTAACTTTGGCATACAACACATTAAAACAAATAGCAAAAGATTTTTATTACACTATACTTATGCAACATCAAAGTACAGAATATCAGAGTACATCGAATATAATAATACAACAGCGGAAGATAATTTACAACAAAACTTAATACAATGCGGTGGAAGACTACCATGCTCTGGACACAGCTTTAAGATTCAATCCAGAATCATGCTCAAATAAATATCTGCAAAGCAAATCACTCGACTGCCCGTGTAGAAAAGAGGGCACCGAGTTTGCAAAGTGAAACAAACTACGAGTCAGTCATGGGACTGGTATGAGAAATCCTCTATAACATATTTAATAGTAAGGCTAATCACAGGACCACGCCACTAACACAGAACGGGTTTACTCCATTGGATTGCCAATGCATATATATAGTAAATCGTTAAACAACGCAATGCTTTTTAGAAAAAGGAAACCATTATAAGACTCAAGTCCCATCACACAATGCAACGTAAACCGAAGGATAGAGTTTTACCTTATAATCGTCAAAAATGCTTTATACGATAAAAATGGATTGATATTATTATTAGTGTATATATGTTTTCAAAAACATTTCAATCATAATGTATCAAACATAGACGGCATAGCTACCATATACCATGTCGCCAAATATAGGATTACAATCAAAACCGCATGGGTATTATTGGAAGTTGGATTTCCATCATGAACCAATGCAAGAGATAGTCCTTACCTAATTTGAGACAACCTAGCCCATGTCTTAGGACAAGTACTCAGTCAAGCCCTTAGGAGCCACATGGCCAGTCCACACATATGTTAGTGGATTATATAAAATTCCTAAACAATATGTCTCCCCGCCCTCGTAAATAGAGCCACTAGGGACTCAATATCTGAGGTACCTCGCTTTCCATCATCCACATAAGTAAAAATATCTAGGCTTGTAAAACCCAGACACCACTTCTAGCTAGAAATAAACACATGTTCTCCCTGGATCCTTCTCCCGTTTCTGGTTCATACCGGGGTATGAGGCTCGCGAAGTAACATTATACACAAAGTTATGCTACAATAAAGCTGTGCTTTGATCATCAACCACAAGGCTCTGCTTTTCAACAATAAGCCTTGATCATTTGCATCTTGGCATGCCACACTGACAATTCACGCCATGCGATCGATAACTATCAATATATAACCTCTAAGCTCGTGCGTCTCAGAGAAGGGTGTTAAGCAAGTGAATGAATTCTCCGCCACCAAACAGATATATATTAAATAGAAATCAATTTACATGGAATGAAATCCAGTGTCAGACACACATCCATTTACAAGTCCGTTCTGGGTCTGAACGAAATTGAAGACACCTTATTCCTCGTCCCATATGTCCAATACGGAAGAGAGGTGCTCACTCATTCGGACAATTAACAAGTACGTCCAGACAACTACCGCTGTAACCCTTTCCTGAGAGCAAATCAGTCCAGGGCATCAGTAGTCATCCATTCGAAGTGAAGATCATCGGTCTTCAATCACCGTCTTCAAATCTTCGACTTCCTATCATCGTATAATTATTTAAAATGAGAGTTAACTCGGACATTTCAAATAATTCTCGAATATATATAATTTAAATCATTCCTTTTCATTCCATATCGTATATAATATTTTATAACGATTTATTGCTATTTTTATTTATTTAAAAATAGCCATTTTCAATTAAATGACACTTTGGGTCATTACATGGCCCTGGCACTGTTTTCATCAAAATTTGATTTACATATTTCTCAAAATCTAACCGTTGTATCTTAGCGAACTTTATATCGTTGGAAAAATCTTTCCAAAACGAACCTAACGGTTCCGGTTTTGGGAAAATCCGACGGTTGGATCTTTCGGTATAATCGTTTGAAGTTACGATTTTAAAACGCGAACTGCAGCGGCGCGATTTGTTTTATTTTAATATATATATAAATATAAATCATTTGATGATATCAAACTATTTTCAATTCAACATTGATTTCTTTTATATATGAAATCATATATTACATTAGAAATGAAATTTTTAATGATAATAGCATTCTCTTTGTACATTGAATCTTTTATATGATTTATATATATATATATTTATTTATTTATATTACATGGAAATGAAATTTGTTTTATCATTCATCTATAGAATTAAAATTGTAATCTTTTATTTCAGTACAATATTACATTGAAAAATGTAATCTCTTATTTCAATATATATTTACATTGAAAATGTAACTTTCTATTTCAATATTTATTTATATTGAAATGTAAACTTTCTATTTCAATATTTATTTATATTGAAAATGTAAACTTTTGTTTCAATATTTATTTACATTGAAAATGTAAACTTTTATTTCAATATTTATTTACATTGAAAATGTAAACTTTTATTTCATTATTTCATTTACATTGAAAAATGTAAATTTCTATTCTTTGCTTTGATTACATATAAAAATGTAACTTTTGATTTCAAAACATGATCACATTGAAAAATTTAATTTTCCATTTCAATATATGATTACATTGAAAAATGTAAATTTTCATTTCAATATACGATTACATTGAAAAATGTAATTTTTCATTTCAATATATGATTACCTTGAAAAATGTAATTTTTCATACTTCATTCTTTGATTACATATAAAAAAGTAATTTTTATACTTCAATGTATTATTTCATTGAGAAATGTAACTTTTTATTTCAATCTTTATTTACACTGAAAAATGTAACTTTTTATTTCAATGTATGATTACATTGAAAAATGCAACTTTTTACTCATATTTATGATTGCATTGAAAAATGTAACTTTTTCATTATGATTGCATTGAAGAGCTTGTGGTAGATAGAAGTGCATGGAAGTTGGCAATCCATGTACCAGAACCTTAGGATTTTTTTTTTTAAATATATATATATGTATGTTAATTATTATTATTTTTAGATCTGTTTAATTTTTTTTTAGGACTTTATTTCACTTTTATTGAACCTTTTTACTTTAATCTGTTTGGTTATTTTAAACTCTTTTTATATATTATTATTAGTTATTTTACCTTAATTTTGGGTTCCATATATAGCCAACCCCAACTTGTTTGGGATATATGGCTTTGTTGTTGTTGTTGTTGTTCATTATAATTTATTTACATTGAAAAATGTAAATCTCTATTCATATGTTATTTACATTAAAGAATGTAAATCTCTATTCATATTTTATTTACTTTGAAGAATGTAAAACTCTGTTCATATTTTATTTACATTGAAGAATGTAAATCTCTATTCATATTTTATTACATTGAAGAATGTAAATCTCTATTCATTCTTCTATTTACATTTAAAAATGTAAATTTCTATTTCATATTTATTTACATTGAAAAATGTAAATCTCTATATGACAAATGGCTATTTTTAATGTTGCATTACATTAAAAATGTATATTCCAATATAAATACACTTTTGTTTAACAGTATCTATTTTTAGTGTTGCCTTACATTTTAAAATGTATATTTCAATATAAATGCATTTCTATTTAACAAACAACTATTTCTAATCTAGCACTACATTAAAAATGTATATGCATTTTATATAGCAATGTGGTACTTTAATGTTTTCATATACATTAAAATATAATACTTCAACGTAAATACATTTTATATAGTAATGTTTTATTTTAATGTTTTTGTGTACATTTTCTATAGTAATGGACATTTTTAATGTTTGAGTTACATTAAAAAGGTAAAATCCAATGTAAACACATTTTCATTTGACAATGTCTATTTTTAAATGTTTTATTTACGTTAAAAAAATGTAAGTTTCAAGGTAAACACATTTTCATTTATCAATGCTTATTTTTTTTTCAATTTCATTAAAAATGTAAATTTCCATGTCGCTACATTTTTATTTCCCAATGTATTATCTTTCTAATGTTGTATATACGTAAACAATGTAAATGTAAATGTCAACACATTTTTATTTAACAAATGACCTTTTTTAATTTACAACAAAAATATGAATTTCATGTTGATATACAATGATCAGTTTCATATATATATATATTGAAAATCTAATTTTCATATTATTCGAACAATAAATATATAATAATATGAATATTTTATAACACAAAAATATTTCAGAAAAATTACGGCAGCATAATGGCAGGCTAATTAAAACCGGCACCGTCCCGATGTACGGCTCCTCGCACTACCTTAGGCCTCGCGGCGTTTACAAGGGGTTTAATTTCCTAATACATTTTTCTAGGAAGTCTAATGCCACAATATCAATCAATTTCATTTTTTTCCAACCATAAACAAACACCAAAATTCAACCAATCACATGCCACAAAACAATCAAGTCGTCCATGGTCTATGGACGACGGGTGTCGGGAGTTTCTAAACTCCGTCTGCATCCTAATATATTTTTTTAATTTATTCGGATTCAGAAATCTCACATTGCTATTTTAATTCTTCTAAATTTTTCGAATGCTCCAAAAATTCTCCGATCAGTTCTGAGATGTAGATCTCGATTTTACGGTCCCAATGAATCCTGTTTCATCGAATTTATTATCGTTTGAGCAAGATACGAATTTTTAAAGTTAACAACATTTTCTATATTTCCTATTTATACAATAAAAAGATATTTTATTTTCTATACAATTTCTACATTTCATATGCATACAATAAAAGAATATTTTATTGTTCACACAATTTTACATTAACAAATGTAATTTCTTATGTTAACACATTTTATCAAACGATACATCTTTTAATGATTCATTTTACATTAACAAATGTAATTTCTTATATTAACATTTTTTATCAAATGATACATCTTTTTAATGAATCATTCTTTACATTCAATAAAAAAGCAAATTTTCAATGTTGAACTTTTCTATTTCAAATAATGATCATTTCCTATTACTTCTTACATACAATAAAAATGTAAATTTTTTTTGTTAAACTTTTCTGTGTATTCTAATGACAATTAAAAGAATAATTTATTTGTACACATTTTTCTATGTATTCTAATGACAAATAAAAGAATAATTTATTTGTACACATTTTTCTATGTATTCTAATGACAAATAAAAGAATAATTTATTCGTACACATTTTTCTATGTATTCAAATGACAAATAAAAGAATAATTTATTTTCATACATTTTTCTATGTATTCTAATGACAAATAAAAGAATATTTTATTTGTACACATTTTTCTATGTATTCTAATGACAAATAAAAAGGGAATTTTTATAGTCTAACAATTACTATTATCAACATGTACAATAAAAAGAATATTTTTATTTTACAAACAAGTTCTAACGTTACATGTAAACAACAAAAGAATATGTTTAATGTTTAACAATTCTAACAATTCATATATGTTATAATAAAAGAATATTTTGATGTTTAACAATTATAACATTACATGTAAACGATAAAAAGAGTATTTTTACTGTTAACAAATATAACAATTTATATGTGAACAATAAAATGATATTTCTATCTAACATGACATTATCTAAATAAATGATATTTTTATCTATCATAGCATGATTTAACAAAATGGATATTTTGTTTGGACACTAATATGATTCAACAAAAATGAATATTTTGTTTTGACACTAATATGATTCAACAAAATGAATATTCTGTTTGACACTAATATGATTCAACAAAAATGAATATTTTATTTACATGACATGATTCTAAGCGAAATGATATTTTTATATTAACATGAACTGTTTAACGTATCATGAACATATCTAAATATATGACAATTTAATTCTAATGTAACATTTTATAACAAAAATGTTATTTTTATTCTAATGCAACACTTTATAACAAAAATGTTATTTTTATTTCTAATGTACATTTTATGTGAGGACCCGTAACTTCCCCGGTAAGGAAAGTGCGGATACTTTGAGAACAACACACATCGGAACGCAAACAGAAGAACATTTCATTATTAATTACAACAATTCATCAGATTATAAGAATATACAGAGTATAAACAAATAATATACATCAAAAAGAAATATCAGAGATTACATTACATTACATAGCAGCGGAAAATAATACAATACACAACTAGAAGTAATACACGGATACAGAGCTTTCCGAGTATCGTTCCAGCTGTAAATCAGGATCCTGTGAATATAAATCTGCAAAACCAAAACTACTAGCTGCCCGTGTCAAAATAAGGGCACCTAGAGTTTAGGTTAAAACAATAAACTCCATGTCAGTCATGTGACTGGTGTGAGAACTAAAACAATTATTAATCTTTTAAAGTTAGGTAAATCAAGGGACCACACTGTATAACACAGAACGGGTTTCCTCCCAAGAACACCAGTGCATAAAACAATAGCGCAATGCTAAATAAAGAACAATGAAGCTATTATAAGACCCAGGTCCCATCACACAATGCAACGCAAGCTGGAGGATAGGGTTTTTACCTTATAATAGCCAAAGAATGCTTGGTACGCTAAAAACAAATCATTTGATACTATTATAAGTGCATAGTGTCAAAACAATTTCAAATCATAAGTATCAATCATAGACGACATGGGTACCACATATCATGTCGCCAATACTAGGTTCTACAATTAAAACCGCAAAGTCACGTATTGGAAGTTGAGTTTCCATCTGTGAACCGAGGCAAAAGATAGTCCTCACCGATTCGAGACTCTCTAGCCCCAGCCTCAGGACCCAGACACAGGTGAGCCCTTGGATCGTCAGGGCCAGTCCACCGATGTGGATTAAAATGACTGAACACTGTGTTTCCCCACCCTTTGGGGCGTAAATGAGCCAACGAACGACTCCATCGGCTTCACATAGTCACCGATATATCCGAGGCGTCTCGCAACAGCAACAACCACATAAGTCAAACTCGTCAGGGCGTGTAAAACCACTGACGCCACTTCTAACTAGAAGGAAACGCATGCCCTCCCTGATGTCCTCTCCCGTTTCTGGTTCACAACCGGGGTGTGAGGCTCGCGAATCAACGTTACACAAAGCTATGCCACACAGGCCGTGCTTTGATCATCAACCACAAGACTTTGCTTTTCAACAGAAGCCTTGATCAATTGCCACTTAAGCATGCCACACAGGCAATTCACTCCATGCGTTTGATGTCCATCAATATATAACCTTTGAGCTCGTACGTCTCAGAGAAGGGCGTTAAGCAAGAGAATAAATTCTCCGCTGCCAAACAGATATATATTTAATAGAAATCAATCACACAGACTAAAATCCAATGTCAGACACATATTCCATTTACAAGTTCGTTCTGGGTCTGAACGAAACCGGAGGCATCTAGTACCCCGCATATACATCGATCTCCAAGTACGTCTGGACCTTCACCAACTGATTCCCTCCTCTTGGGGTTACGGCCCAATCAAGATCATCAGTAACCACCCAAACGACGTGAAGACCTGCGGTCTTCGACCACCGTCTTCATCTTTGACTTATCGTCGTATCAGTTATTCAGAATGGGATAAACTCGGTCTTTCCGAATAACTCGCGTATATAATAAACACGTGTTACACAAACACAACATACGCCTCATTCCAATTCACCAGTCACTAACCGTAAATTAGTACGGGAACAATTCCCCAAATATTAACCCTGAAGGCCGAAACCAACATCAGATCAATACCCAGGAAACCATTCATCTTAACTAATCTTCAGTTAGTTGCTAAACTTCACATTCATAGGGATAGGTTCCCATTAATTTTATCAAAGATAAATTCCGCAAATTTATTCTTTAATCTTCTTTTGAATATCGATTCAACTAGTCGGGATTAACGAACCTTACCGAAGTAATCATTTGTTTTAATTTTCCAATCCCAACCTATTCATCCCATGAAGCAAAACTGGTCATACTTCATATCTAACACCACGGTGTTATCGGTAAATTCAATTACATTTCACGTTCAAATCTAATTAAAGATTTAACTATCGCTTGGAGCAAGACTGGTGATACTCCATTCTTGATCTTTTCAATCTAATTAAAGATTCATTAAAACTCCACTTGGTTTTAATCTTCCTGTCTTTAATTGGGTTAAAGAACCAATGTCATTTAAAACACGATTCGCGATAAACCCAAAATCACATTCCATTCTATCAGCCTTTAACCGTAAAATAGCAAGTGAGCAATTCCTTAAGTATTAACCCCGAAGGCCGAAACCATCATTAGATCAATACCCTAGAAACCATTCATCTTAACTAATCTCCAGTCAGTTTCTGATTTTCTTAACTCAGTTGGGTCTAAGAACAGTATTATTGAAGATACCGTTCACGACAACCCAAAATCACATTCCATTAATTATCGGGTTAAAGAACAAGTGTTATTTAAAACACCGTTCACGATAAACCCAAAATCAATTCAAATTCAATTCCAATTAAATACCATTTAGTTGGTACACTTCATTAAATCTAAATAAAAAGATTTAATCTTTTTCTCAACTGGGTTTAAGAACAGTGTTAATGAAGACACCATTCATGACAAACTCAAATCACATTTGATATTAAATACAAGGCTCTGAATAGAAAATATATCGGCTTATATTCAATATCAAATTCTACGACCAACAAATATCATATTGGAAATAACGATATAAATATATCTTTC
Organism: Allium sativum; assembly: GCA_030737875.1. NCBI lineage: Eukaryota > Viridiplantae > Streptophyta > Magnoliopsida > Asparagales > Amaryllidaceae > Allium > Allium sativum. The sequence continues at coordinate 556,230,404 of CM060919.1, read as the reverse complement.
AAATTTCCATAACAATATATGTATAATCATGAAATCCAACATTGAAATATTCCAAAGACAATTTCGATTCAAATCCATTCCAATTCAATTATTGGAAATTCTGGTTTCTTTTAAAACCATTTCAAATCCAATTTATTTATTTAAAAATAAATAAATTATTATTCAAATTCAAAATTAGTTCATTTCGATAAAAAACTATTTTTATCTTTTCAAATATGGAGTTTTTCATCCCAATTCTTCACAAATCATTTCTTATGATTTTACACAAATTATTGCTATTTTTAATAATTTTATCAAGGCCCGTACAGTCGATTTCCATCAACGGCCATTGAACTGCACTTACAGCGACCTTTTCCAAATTTGATTTGGACATAATTCCAAATCCAACTGTTAGATTTCTAATTTCTAATATTCCTTAGAAAGCTCTTTTCGATACGAACCCAACGTTCTAGTTTTAGGAGAATCCGACGGTCGGATCTCCCGCAATATCCATTCGAAGTCATTGGTTGAAATTCGCGAACTGCCGCGGCGCGGCGCGTTCTATTCAGGCCATTATATATATATATATATATATATATAATATATATTATATATATTTCATCAATTTCCTTTTAAAACGTATTTTATAAATCGTTTTAAATTCCTTTTAAAAACGATTTCAACTTCCTTTTCAAATTCAAATCAAGATTGAATTTTTCAATATAAATTCATTTCAAATCGATTTCAATTTAATTTCAATTTAATTCGAAACTTAATTCATTTCAATTTAATTCGAATTTCAAATCTATTCAATTTAATTCGAATTTCAAATCTATTCAATTTAATTCGAATTTCAATTCACTTTCAATATTCATTGAAAAATGAATAAAATCGACATAAATATCGTTCACGTCTAAATGGCATCAATCTAATCAACACGGCTTCATATATTTCTATTTTCAAATATTCTATTTCAAATATTTCTTTTTCAAATATTTCTATTCAAATATTTCTTTTTCAAATATTCTATTCAAATATTTCTTTTTCAAATATTCTATTTCAAATATTCTATTCAAATATTCTATTTCAAACATTCTATTCAAATATTCTATTTCAAATATTATATTCAAATATTATATTTAAAACATCTATTCAAATATTCTATTCAAATATTCTATTTCAAAACTGGATTGAGGCCCAATCAATTACCATATAATGTTAATTATATGGATTTTCTACAAAACATGTATAAAATAACAACGATAAATAATCAACCATCATCCAGAATGCACCACTCAACTGCATAAGCATTAAATATAAATAATTAGCGCTTACACAGTCTGTCAATCCATCGATTGACATACAACTAAACAATCGGGATGAGTGTACATCAAATCTCATCCCAATACCCATGTGGGGTTTCAAAGCAACAAACACATATTTTATTTGTACAGTTGGTCGATGTGTAAAATTTACCGTGCCAATCAATATCAGTCAAATCAGTGTATATAAACAAATCATCCGATTTGTTTATAAATATTTATTTTATATCCACGTTAAAAATTATATTTTTAACTATAAAATATTTTCCACTATGAAATATTTTATTACATTCCACATCACACAATCAAATTTCACAGCACAACAATCAAACAAACAAGCCATCCATGGTCTGTGGACGACGGGTGTCGGGTGCTACTAAACACCGTCTGCATCCTAGTATATATTTCAAACTAGAAATAAAAATAAAAGTGAGGAGTTCTCACCTTGGGTTTCCACTCCGTCATTCTTTAATTCTGAACGGTTCAGATTTGGATTTGTTTTCCCCTAGTTCCATCGCAATTCTTTTCACACTGTTCATAGTAAAAATTATATTTTTATCGCTTTATCCCAATAAATAAAAATCATATTTTTATTTCTTCTTCATACATTTTTACAATGCTTCTTTCCTTTTAAAAATTATATTTTTAAAACAAAGTCTTATGTATAAAAACCGTATTTTTATACTGCTATATTATATATAAAAAAAATTGTATTTTTATATTTCTACTATACATATAAAAATCACATTTTTATTTCGTTATTCATATGATAAAAAATCAAATTTTTGTCCTGCTTTCATATATATAAAAATCATATATTTTTATAACACCGCTTATATGATAAAAATCATATTTTTATATTGATATTTCTATTTTAAAACAACGTTAATTTTTTTTTATAAACATCGCTAATCTATATTTTATAAACAATGCTAATCTATATTTTATAAACAATGCTAATTTTTTATTTCAAAAGAATGCAAAAAAAACAATGTTCATTTTATTTTAAAAACAATCCTAATTTTCTTTACAAAATTTATGCTATTATGAACATTAATTATCTAAATTTATGACCAAACATAATTAGTCAAAACTAATTACTCTATTAGGGCTTAAACTCTTTTTACCTCTTCACTTGGAGACCGCAAATCCCTCTCCCCTACCATTCTCTGTATCGCGCCTGGACCAAAAGGAGAAACCCACCGCTCGATCAAACAAATGCCAACGCATGCTAACCGAGATGGCTAGAAGCCGATCAGCAACCGCCATATGAGAGCCTCCCACGCCGCCGCCCTGCACTGGCCATCGATGCCAGTTCGAATCCCCCGACGTGCCAGAAATGGCGAACGAGCAACGCCACTTTGTGGCTCAATTCCTCTCGATTTTCTATACAAAAACTGATCTTGTCCGTTGGATGCATGGAGCTCCTCAAGATGATCAATACTGCCTTTGGAAGTGTGGAGATTCGCTGAACGGATTAGAAGATCTAGAGGAGGATTGGTTGGAGCAATAATCGCCGTAGGACGAGAGATAAGAGCGGCGGCTGGCTTTGAAATAATAGAATTAGGGTTCTAAAAAATTTGATTTCGCTATTATATATTTATTTTAATTATTTAATTCTTTTATTTCAAAAATGTCGGTTTTCACATCCAAACGCCAAATCAAACCCAACAACTGCTGTCCCTAGCTAAATACCCCCATTCCGAACACAATGGGATATGTATCGTAAGCTGATTCGATCAGTTTCCGTTCAAATCAAAGTATAATTCTATATGTTTAATTTGAACGCACATTTCAATTTACCGAGGATATATATGAACTCTAAAAATTCCCGAAAAATATTTTCTAGCTTCGTATTGACGATACGGTCCTAACAAAACTAATTTCGTCAAATTCTGAGACCGTTTGAAAAATGGCCATTTTCTGGTCGATCGAAATTGACTGAAATTGTCAAAACACGTTTTCCTTCGCCATGCTCACATATTGATTCGAAAAATTATGAATTTTGAAACCTAGTAATAACTTTACATCACGGATCCAACAAAATTGGTTTCGTCGAAAACCAAGGTCGTTTGCAAAATTGCCATTTTTTAAGGGCAAGGATTCCATAGCGACTATTCTGAATTTTCAATTGGACATAACTTTTGATTCCCGCTACGAAATTTTGATTTTTCGGATTCGTTGGAAAGATATTCTCAAATAGATTCAAATATTTTTGGTTTCGCCAAAATGCGGGTTATTTTGAATTCTGTACATTCATTTGAATTTTGAAATCGAATTTTCAAACTACCGCGCCATTTTCAATTCCTTTTATAATTATAAATAATTATTTATATTCTAACGACGATCAATAAAAATATATACGTTCGAATTCTATTCATTTTAAATTTCTTGTCGTTATTATTTCAAATAATTTATTTTAAATATTCAAAATTCTTCAAAATTGCCAAAATAAAAAATTTAAATTGCCTCGGATTTCCGGGTTATTACAATCTCCCCCACTTAAAACTTTTCGTCCCCGAAAAGGAATGAAGCCGAAAGTTGTTTCACAAATCAACTCAACTTTCATTATTTTTAACAATTCATGTATATAATAAAAATGTGATTTTTATTGTAAAACAATTTATTTCAAAACACGACTATTTTATATAGTTCATATAGATGATAAAAATATGATTTTTATTATAAAACAATTTATTTCAAAACACGACTATTTTATATAGTTCATATAGATGATAAAAAAATGATTTTTATTATAAAACAATTTATTTCAAAACACGACTATTTTATATAGCTCATATAGATGATAAAAATATGATTTTTATTATAAAACAATTTATTTCAAAACACGACTATTTTATATAGTTCATATAGATGATAAAAATATGATTTTCATTATAAAACAATTTATTTCAAAACATGAATGTCATTCAACACATGAATTTCTATTCAACACATGAATTTCTATTCAACACACGAATATAGTTTCAACACATGAAAATAATTCTAACACATGAATATTATTGAAAATTTCGGCAGCATAACGGCAGGGTAGTTAAAACCGGGGCCGTCCCTAGTACGGCTCCTCGCTCTACCTTAAAGCCTCGCAGCTTTTGACAATGGGGATTTCATGCATCTAGTTCGCACGCAGGCGGCATGTTTATTTTTCTCTTTTCCACAAACTAATCCTATGTGGTTTCAACCAAATAATTCTCAACCACAAACGGGTATTCTTCAACCACAATCAATCAATTTCAACCACAAACAATTCTAATCAACCATTCGCTATCAACCAATTTTCACACCAATCACAATCGATAAATATCGTCCATGGTTTGTGGACGAGGGGCGTGTATATATATATATATAAGTATATTTCACTTCTATTTCAATACCTATATACTTTTTATATACTTTTTACAACACCTATATAACGTATACATCGAACGTACAACTTATACAACGCTTATACATGAGGTATACAACGCTTATATAACTCATACTTCACATATATAATTTATTCATCGTCATTTCCATATCGTTTATAATTCAGAAATCTGACATTGGGTTCCACTGCACCAAAAATAGCAGAAGGCTCAGAAAAATATCCGATATCTTCTAAAATGTAGAAGACGTCCACACGAGTCCATTGTCTCTTGTTTCACTGAATTTCGCCAACAAATGAAAAAGATATGATTTTTACAGCGAAATCAAAAACCGTAGCGCTTTAAAATGCTATAGAATAGTTTAAAATAATTTCAGTCGTACCTCTCTGAAGTTGTTCAAAACTAGGTATTGATTTTTCTCGAAATCCGTGAAGGGGTTGGACGATCGGGCTATGCAGCGTCAAAGGGCTTGGAAGTGGCTTTCGGGCACCACCAGAGATGACCCACTCGACGGCGGTGGTAAGGCTGGGAGGCGGCTCGAAGTCGGAGACTTCTTGGCGATCGTTCTCTTCAAATTCACCACGATAAATTCCCAAACTTGTATGGATTTAAAGATCTCGAGGAGCTCTACAAATTTCCCAACTAGAGTGTTTGATTTTGATGCGTGGATCAGAAGAAAAAGAAGAGAGAAGGAAGGTAGGGTTTATCGCCGTCGGTCGAAGGCATATTCGGGAGAGAGAAAATAAATGAGCCAATAGAATTTTTCCATTTATTTATATATTTTTAAATTTCGAAAATACCCTCTTTCACACATGAACCCCAATCCAGACCCAACGACGGTCGTCCCTAGCTAAATACCCCCATTCCGAACACAATGGGATATGTTTCGTAGGCCCATTCGACTGTTTCAGTCAGCTTTTCTTCAAATTAAAATATAAAACATTCAATATTTATTTTGAACGTACATTTCAATTTGCTGGGGCCACATACTAACTTCAAAAATTATGAAATTTGAAACCTAGCAATAATTTGACATCCCGGATCCAACAAAAGTGGTTTCGTCGAATTCTGAGGTCGTTTGCAAAATGGCCATTTTCACGGGCTATATAAACTCTATAGCGACCTTTATGAAAATTCATTTGGCCATAACTTTTGCTTCTCGCTACAAAACTTCGATTTTTCAGATTCATTAGAAAGATATTCACTAACAGATTTAAATATTTTTGGTTTCACTAAAATCCGTTTTGTTTTGCTCCCGGTATAGTCAGTCAAAGTTTGAATTCAATTTTTGAAACTACCGCACCATTTCAAGCCTTGTTTATGATTAGAATTAATTATATTTGTTTTCAAACGTCGATTCAAACACACTTTTCGTCGTTATTATTTAAAATATTTATTTTAAATATTTTAAATTCACTAAAATAGCCAAATTAAAAATTTTAAATTGGCTCAGATTTTCTGGGTTGTTATATTTTATAACAAAATGTTATTTTTTTTCTAATGTACATTTTATAACAAATGTTACTTTATTTCTAATGTACATTTTATAACAAAATGTTATTTTATTTCTGATGTACATTTTATAACAAAATGTTATTTTATTTCTAAGGTAACATTTTAAAAAAAAGTTATGTTTATTCTAATGCAACATTTCTAACTAAAAATGATGATTTTATTTTAATGTAACATTTCTAACTAAAAATGATGATTTTATATTAACACAACATTTCAAATAAAATGAAAATTTTTATTTGAACAAGAACAGATAATTCAACAAATAATCATCACCCCAATCAATCAGTCAATCCAACTTTTATACGCCGTATATATTTACATATACAATCACAATCAATATAGTGTGTGTATATATATATATATATTTACATAATTTTTATTTTAAATTTTAATCGAGAAATCTCACACAGATTTTACTCCTTCTGAATTTGTAGCTAGCTCCGTTTTTGTTCCGGTCAGTTCCATGTTGTAGGTCTCTTTTCTGCGATTCCAACGGATTCGAAATCATTCAATTCCGTTTCCGTTTGAACAAGATATCGTTAATTAAACATTTTGATTACATAATTTATTAATTAATTATAATTAATCAAACTTAATTACATGATTAGAGCTTAACCCTTTCTCTCCATCATTCGTTTTACTGTAACCATCGAACCCAAAAGCTTCGTCCATCTCTCCAAATCGCACATCACCAGAACCTCTCGGTACCCGATCTGAATACACCACATCGAAGGCCTTCTTCATCATCTTCACCATGAATAGCTTTGAATTTGAGCTCACCCATGGCCATGAATTTGTAGCCGAACCGCAGCCCTTGAGGCCTGAGAGTCACGAAAAATACTACCCAAAACATGATCTTAACCGTATGAATTTGTAGAGCATGTGAATCTCTACAACTTTCATGCAGAAATCAACTTCTAATTCTTAATGGATTGAGAGAAAATAGGGAAAGAAAATCGAATTATTTCAGACCTGAAATGAAACCAGCGGCTAGGGTTTTGATAATGAGGGTTTGGGCTGAAGATGGGCTATTTATACCCTATTTTATATTATTATTTAATTCCATTATCTCGAAAAAGTGAAATTTTGCGTCCGAACTCCATTGACTGTCGTTCCTAACCAAATACCCCAATTCCGAAGACAATGAGATATGTGTCGGAAGCCAATTCTACTGTTTTGATCAGTTTTTATCAAGATTAAAAAATAAATTAATATAACGGTCACTATTGAACTTGAACGTACATTTTTAATTTATCGGGGCAACATACTAACTCCCAAAATTCCCAAAAAATAAATCTAGCTATGTTTTGATGATACAGGCCTAACAAAATTAATTTAGTCGAATTTGGAGACCATTTGAAAAATGGCCATTTTCTGGTCGATCCAATTTGATTGAAATTGACAAACGCATTTTAATTTACCACACTCACATATTAATTCCAAAAATTATGGAAATTGGGATCCTGCAATAATTTGACATTCTAGATCCAACCAGGGTGGTTTCGTCGAAAATGGAAGTCATTTGCAAAATGACTATTTATACGGGCTATATATTATATTAAATTCCATAGCGATTATTCTGAATATTCAACTGGCCATAACTTTTGATTTCCGCTATGAAATTTCAATTTTTTGGTTTCGTTGGAAAGATATTATTAAACAGATTTAAATATATTTGGTTTCACCAAAATCCGATTTATTTTGCATCCTGTACAGTCCATCAAAGTCCGAATTCAAATTTTCAAACTTCCGCGCTATTTCTAACTCCTTTTAAAATTAAATTAAATATATTCGTTCTAACTTCGATTTAAATAAATTTTTAATCGTTATTATTTAAAATAAATTATTTTCACTATTCAAAATTCAATAAAATACCCAAAATAAAAAAAATTCCGGGTTGTTACAAACATTATCCAGAATTCAAAATAATTCGAAAACCAGAGGCGCGAGAATTCGGACCGTCGGGGGTCGACCCCGTGCTCTATGGGTGTCGAACCATGTGTCAAGTCGACCCCCACAACAGGGTGTCGACCCTGGAGTTGACGCCCCCGGACGAATCTGGACCTGCTGTGTGTCCTGGTTCATTGGCTGATGGCTATATAAAGGACCTTAATCCCATTGTTTTATTCATCCAAAAACAATGGCGACAACGAGGTGTTGCCCCAACTCAGTTTGATCTAGCCTATTCTTCTTCAACAGCAAGTTATACATATTTAAGGATCTGTGCTTCGGCATCTACAATCAATTCTCTGTTCTTTAGATCCAATCACAGTGAGTCTGTGTTGCTTTTAGATATAAACACCTAAAATGTAATATTGATATGTTTATAAGTTTGGATCTAAGCCTATGCCTATTAGTAACCTGAATCATAAACGGATATGCTATTACTTGTATACCTAACTTACTACTTAGATCCTATATGCCTGTTCATGATACCGCTATTCTGTTAGTTTGCCTAATCATGTCACTATATGCCTATTATGTTAGTATGACCAATTCTAGTATCATATGTCAGTTTTATTTACTATGCCTATTCTTGTTCTCTTCTCTCCCTTCTTCCCTTTTTGTTTTTATAGCCAGGCTATCTTCGAGCCTAGGCCTATCGCTGAAATACGCGAATGCACGAAATTGGGAATGATAAATTAGTGAGTAATTCATATTGTAAAACATGATTGGGAATTTTGGGCATAATTTGTACCTTGAGCCAAAACTTGGGATTTGGGGACATATTCTATATCTAGATCTATATCTTAATCTGGGGCATAACTTGTATCGTGGATCAAAAGAGGATTTGGGGCATAATAAACATGGAAATTGGTTAGTAATGAAAATGCCTAGGTTTACAATAATTAGAAACTGTAACCGCGCTTGGAGACGAGATTAGATTCCACTTGTGGTAGAAGCTTGCCCGGAACCGCCCGGCATATACAGCGTCCACAAGTGGTAAATCTAATGTGAGGGGCCTAAGTGCATAAGCACGTAACGGTGCTAAGACATGAGGTTAAGTCCGACTTGTGGAAGAAGTCTGCCCGGACCTAACCGGCATATCCAGCATCCACAAGTGGTAGACTTAACGAGGGAGGTCTAGCGCATTAATAACAATAAATGAATGAATGGTGATAAACTTATAATACTTAACCTAATTGAATCCATAAGGATTACATGAACCGGTTAAGTTGAGTAGGGGTTAAGTAAACTTGCTTGAATCAGTGGGAGGGTTAAGTTAATCTTGTTAAATATGTGAGGATGGGTTATACATATAAACCCAACAAACTTAACCTGTTGGGGTTATGCAATCTTTTTAAACTAGTAGGCATAACCTATTGAAATCCTAGTAGTGGGGATGCAAGCCTAGGCGGAAGCTTGTATCGGACCCGTATTAGCCAGTAACCTATATTGGTATCAAATGGAGAACCCCGAACTAGGTCGGGGTCAGGGCACGCTTACTGTGTTGGTTGTAAGAGGTCCATCTAAGGGACGGTGCAGGCGGCGCATTACGATGGGGTCATCTGTGTGCATGGGTCCGGTCCAGGGAGGTTAAGACGTCGCGACACCTGTAGATATGGTTTGTGCACATCTTGTAAATAAAGGGTTGCCACTTTAGGAAGTGATACATCCTGCCGTGGGGCCAGCGTAGGGTATCTACGAGTTAGGGAGTCGATCAATTGGGGGTAGTAATTAGGGTACATCTAGCCTTGCTTGTTTGGGAGCCTATTATTGTCATTGGGGGTTAACACCTGTTAGTTCTATTAGGCTACCTGTGCATCTATACATCTTCATCGACGTTGTTTTTTGACTGGAAGACCTAGATCTAACTATCGAGACTTTGGACTATCCGGACACGTATTTCGAGAAATAGTTCATGCGTGTTTGTTACCCGGCGCAACTAGATCCAGTTGGTAAGGATAAAAATATCGTTTCTGTTTTGTATGGATTTTTTATGGGGTAAAACCTCTCACTAGAAGTACACCTAAGTCTACCATCTTGTACTTGTTGGGATCATCTTGTTCTTGTTATACTAGTATTGGTGCAGAGAAAAGTATTAGAGAAGTGCAGCACATGTTCTATTCTGTTTATCCAGTTTACCTTGTTATACCTGCCTTATGACACTATTATCTCTCTCCAACTTATATGCCTGTCATGATGCTTTTACATATTTATATGTTAAAAGTAACTGGACTCTCCAGACTTTATGTCTGACCCATTTTGTTTCCTCTTCTTTCTCTTCCGTTTCCCCCCAGGTTCTCAGGGTGGGAATACTCAATCTTGATCAGGATTCTTCTTTCCTTCTGCTTGGAGCTGCTTAGATGTATTGCTCGATTTCGTATCTGCTCTACTATGGCTATATTTTGGGGATTATGCTCTTTTTATGTATTATTGTACCTTTGATGATGATTTTTTGTACACGGCAGAAGTTTTATGTTTTCAGTATTCCAGGCTTATTATGTAATTGGGTTTGAACCATGAAGCTTTTCTATTTAATAAAATATTTATTCCTCTATTATTTTATATCTATCTTGTAATATTTTCGTTTCTGTTTACATATAATTCTTAACGAAACTTAATGCATTCTGATAAAGAGTGACATTAACGGACGTGGGGTGGGTTGTCACACTTGGTCACTTTCTTGAAGACGTTTTGGCAATCTGCCTAGAAGTGCAAAGAAGTTCTTGAAAGTACGTCGTCGCCTCTAGGATAAAATAACCTCTCTAATCTGAAAAATACTGAACTTGTTTGCACGGACAAAGTTTATCCTGATTTGCAGTATGAAATACTACCAAAGGTGATTTTAGCTTTGTGGAAGGGAAAAGAAAAGAAACAAATCTATTATACTTTTTTCTGAGGAAGAAGGAAAAGAAAATTGTTTGTTATTCTCCTTGAAGGAAGAAGAAGAATTATGTATATTGTTCCTATAATTTATCTTCTATCTCTCTATCATTTAAGTAGGTAAAATGAAAAAGTATACGTTGCTAAACTGATGGAATGCTAATGGATTATAATTTATTCTTATTTCAATATTGTAATACCATTAGTTTTTGTAATGGGTCAATATTAATGTCATATAAAAATATTACCATTGTTCAAGTGTAACAGCTCAATTATAATAATGATTCATTAATATATTACCATTATAAACTTGCAATGGCTCAATTATAATAATGGTCCATAAACAAATTACCATTAATGTGTTTTTTTTAATAAATTCATTTCATAAACAAAACATTTTCCTACAATCCCCCTCTTGGATTAAAAAAATTTCCAAGCAGTTTCTAAAAACATAAGATTTTGCATAAACAAAGTTGTCTTCCGATTTGAACCTTTGCATAATGGGTAAGATTCAGTTTTCACTAGAGTGACATGTGGTCTTGAACTCTATTCCTGACAACAGACCACACATAACCTTTCTAAAGTGAAATCAAATAAGCTCGTATGTTTATGGCCATGCACGTCTATCCCAGTTTAGAGATTGCTCTAGGAATTTTGTCCAAAAATCCATAGGAAGCGGTCTCATTTCCACATTCACAAGGTGTCTATCAAGAATAGTGCTGAAGATAGGTACTCCACTCTAAATAGAGTATAGATCTCATTAAGAGTTTCTATTAACTCATCCTTTAATTAGTTTCAAGAATACATGCTTCTTCTTATAAAAATAGCATGTTCAACTAATACCACTTCATAACTTTTTTTTACCCATTGAACCTAGTTCTTGGGATCTCCAGTCCTTAGGTCAGGTTACCACCATGCTTGACTTAACGATCTAAGGCCAATAGTCCCATTCTTTTATAAGTACTAAGGACTTTCACTCTGGCCAGTCCTTTCATCAAAGGATATATCAAATTATCATCACTGTGTATGTGGTCCACCTTAACAGTACCGAGAAGAGTAACTCTCTAACAGTACTGTGCTTACACGTACCTATTGTCTCTTACCATTGTAATAACGGATTTGTACGTTTGCAATAGCCGCAGTATTATCGCAGTGGATTAATACAACTGGTATTGGATTTTTCCCATAAAGGCAACTCATCTTGTAGATTTCTTAAGTGCTATACTTCTTCACTAGTTGTGGCTAGTGCGGTTATCTCAGACTCTATAGTAGATTGAGCCAAAATAGTATGTTTCTTGGATTTCCAAGAAACGACTTCCCTAATAATGCTAAAGGTATAGCCACTGGTTTCTTTTGAGTCATCAAATAAAGTATTTAAGTTTGCATCAGAGTAACCTTTAAGAGCAGATGAAAACTTTCCATAATGTAGTCCAAGGTTGGTTTGTTTGAGGTATTTCATGACCCTCTCAATAGCGTTGTATTTGGTCTATTGGAAAAACCTGCATAATAATCCCACGACATAGACAATGTCAGGTCAAGTATAATAAGTGGCATACTGAAGGCTACCAATGATTCTTACATAATTAGACTGTCTTACACCTTGATTGGTATTCTTAAATAGCTTTACACTAGTATCATACGGTGTGCATGTAGATTTACAATTAAAGGAATTGTATTTCTTTGTAATCTTCTAATTATAATGAGACTGATCCAAAGTAAGTCCCTTTTTGGATCTATTAATCGTAATACCATGGATTACAGTCGCCTCACCTAGATCTTTCATACTAAAATTGGCACTTAACAAAATATTTAGCCATATTTATGGCATGAATGCTTGAACAAAAATAAGTAGGTCATATACATATAAACATATGATAGTACAAATATCATTCTCAAATTTATAATAAATGCATTTGTTACTTTCATTAACTTTAAAACCATGTAAGATTGTTAAGTTATCAATTTTTGCATGCCGGTGTTTAGGTAAATATTTTAAGTCATATAATGATTTATCTAACTTGCAAACTTTATCTTCTTGACTATGAACTACAAATCCTCCAGGTTGGTCCATATAAAGTTCCTCTTCTAATTAATCATTTAAAATACTATTTTAACATCCACTAGGTGTATTATTAAATTATGAATAGATGCAAGTGAAATTAGTACTTGAATGGATGTAATTCTAATTATTGGTGAATAGGAGTCAAAAAAGGGTACATTTTCTCTTTGCTCAAAATCCTTTAACTACTATACGGGCTTTATACTTATCAGTTGTGCCATCATGTTTTAATTTCTTTATAAGTACCCATTTACAACCTATAGACTTACAACTAGGTAGTAAGCATACTAAATGCCAAATCCTATTGAATTCCAAAGAATCCATGTCATCATTTATAGCCTCTTCCCATAAATCATCATCTAAGAAATATAAGGTCTATTGGAGGTTTAAGGGATCCTCCTTATGGTAAAAACACAAAAATATGAACCAAAGTCTTTTGTTGTTCTTGCTCTTTTAATTCTTCTTGATATGCCTCCATTATTCCTTAATTTAAAAAGAAATATTGATTTATAAAAATTAGCATCATTAGATATAATTATATTACGTGTATTGAGGTTATGGAATCTATATGCTCTGCTACTAATAACATAGCCAATGAATACACATTCATAAACTCAACTTTCTAATTTTATTCTCTTAGGGTCTAGAATACGTGCATATGCCAAACATCCCCAAGTACTAAAATAGGACACATTTAGTTTATAACTTTTCAAAAATTCAAAAGGTGAATTTTTACTTTTTGATTTAGGGATTCTATTTAATACGTAATATACAGTTAATAATATATCTACCCACTAATACCTTACTGCACTCGAGTTTAATAAATTGGCTATAACTAATTCATTAAAGTCTTACTCTTTTCTTTTAGCTTTACCATTCATTTCAGGTGAATAAGGAGCGGTTCTCTCATCAATTATACCATGTAGTTTATAAAAGTTAAGAAATGAACTAGATTCATATTTTCATTCCTCTATCACTATGAAGTCATTTAATTTTCCTATTAGATAGATTCTCGATTTCAATTTTGAATGATTTAAGCGTGTCAAATGCATCACTTTTATTTTTCATAAGATATGCATAAGTAAAATCAGATCAATCATCAATAATACTGATAAAGTAGCTGTGTTTGTGTCTAATTCTTAAATGATTTCGAGTTTAGTTTCAAAAAAGAGGGTTTCATCCTTTTAGTTTTGTTGTTTGTGACAACCAACATTTTGTTATGGCCCGAAAATTCCTACCTTTCGAATCGACTATAAACCACACAAGTTCGATCCAAACAACAAAAATTCTCGAAACATTAACTCTGGGCATACAACACATCAGATGGAAACAAAATACTATTCATTAATATCTTTCAATATTACATCAGAGTATAAGATTATATGAGTATATCGCAAATGTCAGAGAATAACAAATACAATAAAACACACAGCGGAAACATAATTACATTCAGCGGAAGATTATTAAATGATGTGGAGACAGCTTTTACTTCAATCCAGAATCCTACTCTATAAAATATTTGCAAACCAAAACTACTAGTTGCTCATGTGGAAAATATGGGCATCCAAAGTTTAGGTGGGGAAGAATACTCCAAGTCAATCATGGGACCGGTGTAAGAAACAAAACAATTATTATCCTTTATTTTAAAAGTACGGTAAATCATAGGACCGCGTCGTATAACATGGAACGGGTTTTCTCCACATGAATACTGATTAAAACTCAAAACCAAAGTAGTTTCTTTTTTTGTATATAGATTTATCAAATCTAACCAACTTTCTTATTTTCAAAATTCATTCTTTTGAAAATAATCTCTCGAACTTAAATCCCCATTTCCTTTCAAATCATTGAAACACTAGATATTTCTTTCATATCAAATCATACTTTAAACGCGGTTTTAAAACAAATCATATTTGAAATTCTTTAATATCTACTATACAAGCATATCAAAACATATGCAACTTGATTGAGAGGTTTCTCCCGTTAATAAGGCAACGGGGTCTCAGCCTTCTCATCTCGCCAATAATCTACATATGTCCCTCTATAACTAGAGAGTCCGATATGATATGTCCCTCTATAACCAGAGAGTCCCATACCCATTTGCCGAGGTTTTTAGTCACGGGTTACTCGAATCTTAGGTAACACATCAAATAATTTCTATCCCGAAGTGATAATCATTTCGCAATAACAACCACAAGTACTTTCAAATCATAGTATTGTTTCTTTCTAATTCGTTTAAACATTGGGATTTAAGCCGTCGAAATTCTCTTCGTTTATAAAACATCTTTTATAAATCATTTATCACTTCTAAATATTTATTTTAAAATATTTTCTACTTCCTAGGAATCAAACATTTCATTTCATATTATTTTATGAAATCATATTTCAAAACCATTCATCAATAATTAAATGAATCTAATACTGTCGCTAAATCAACAGCATCACAAAAAGCAATACGAATAGGCTTATATTAGCTAAATTAGTAAAAATGTCTTTTATATCTTCTAAAGCTTCACAATATTGATTCAAATCACTTTAAAACCATTTATTATGATTTATCATTATTCATCACTATTTTTAATAATATAAAAATAGCTAATTTCATTAAAATCTGATTTCGGATCTTAAACTGCAAAATCTGTATTTTTCTAGAAAATTGATTTTGAATTATCTTAAAATCTAGCCGTTGGATTTTAAAACTCTACATATCATTTGAAAGATATTTTCATTTTGGACCCAATGTTTTTCGTTTTAGGAAGATCCGATGGTTGGATCTCTCGGTACGTCAATTTAAAGTTATATATCAATTATCGTAGCGCGACGAGTCCAATTTAGGCTATATTGCAATTATATATTAAAATGAATCTGATTTAATTCAAATAGTTTATAAACCATTTTAAATCACGTATATACACTTCTTTGAAGTAGTTCATACCATATAAGCTTTAAACCACTTAACGCTTTTATGGTTTTATCAATTAGTCGGTTAACTGCAATACACACAATCATCAATCAACATAGTATTCAATACCAAATGGGGTTCATATCAATATTCCATAACCAATACTTAGTTAATTTCTTTCCAATGACCATTTAAGTTTCAAATCCATTCCAACATCCACGTCGTTAGTTCTACGTGTCATATACTCAAGTAACTACATGTACTTAACTTAAAAATCAAATCTTTTCTATCCCAAACATTATCAAATCATATTATGATCTCATATTATCAACCAAATATCATTATACACAATCAAGTTCACAAACAAATAAACAAAATTTAGTGTTCTTATATAACTATAAGTATAGTTTAAGTTGCTCACCCAGTATTCAACTCCTCCTAACTTCAATCAAAGAACGTCTTAGCAATCCCGAACAAAATTTCAGCAGCCTTCAGGCGTCACCGGAGTTTTCTAAAAATTATTTGGGTGGATGTTCGATGCTATGTGGTTTCGGAAATTACCGACAAATAAGTGGATGTTTTTTTTGTTTTTAGAGCAAACGGAAAGGGTTTCAAGGTGCTAGGGGCTCGGGTTGGAAGTGTTGGGACCATAGGAGATGTTGTACAAACGGGTGGAGCTGGTGGGTCTAGAAGGCTGCTTGTTTGGGGATGGTGGGGTCGGGTAGGGTGTAGAGAGGATGAAATATCGGTTTTTAGGGTTTTAATGGAGTTTAGGGTGAGTTTTAGGGTTTTCAGGGAGGTGGGGCCCACTTGGAGGATGCTGGCCATGATGGCTATTGATGTTAACAAGGGGGAGGCAGAGGGGCTATAGGGTGGCAGGTTGGGTGGTGGAGGAGTGTGGCCGACCAAGAAGAGAAGGAGAGAAGAAGGAAGTAGAGAAAGTAAAGTGAAAAGGGTGGAAAGGAGGTCTTGTATTTATAGGAAAATGAAGAGCACACATATCACTGAGGTGTCTGCACTAGGGAGAAGGGAGAAGGCACACCATGCAGCCTCCATTATATGACAACTCAAAACTAACTCACTTTCAAGATAATTAGTTCAGGTATGAACGCATAGCTTAACATACATGTAATCTACTTACACGTTTACTACTAGTACGACCACATACTGATTCCATTTTTGACGAAATTTGAAACCCTACTATAGTTTTTAGATACGGTTCAAACGGAACTAGTTTAGTCAAATTCCGAGTCCGTTTGCTCAAAAAGTGCTAGTTCAAATTATTGATCATTTTGCATTTAAATTTCACACGACAACATACTAACTTCTTTTGACGCGAAATTTGAAATTCTTCCATAATTTTACGTTCCGGATCCGATAAAAATGGTTTCGTCGAATTCCGAGTTCGTTTGCAAAATTTCTATTTTTAAGCTATTAAAATATCGAATTTCAATATAATTAACTTTAAATCAATTTTAAAAGTTCACTAACCTTATCTTAACTATTTAGTAACTCGTTTTCAAATACTATCTGAAAATCTTTAAAAAAATCGATATCGGTGAATAGTGTCAAATTCTCATTTTTGACCAAAATTGTTTGAACTGATGAATTAATAAAACTGATTTAAATAACTTATCTGATCGTTATACTTATTGAAATCATATTTAAAAGTGGGTCTATGTATCCAAAACCATGCGCGGTTATTTCAAATTCTCAAAAACTCGAATTTTCAAAATATTAAAAATTCTGGGTCATTACAGACTCCCTCCACTTAAAGAAATTCGTCCTAAAAAAGGAAGGAAGGAAGACATAAGCAAAATTATTATTTAAAATATAACTTTTCAAAACCGATTTTAAAAAAATCTATTTCTTATTACGAATACGCTCTCTCGTATATGTAATACTCTTAACTCATTCGAGGGTATAACTAACCCTATTTCTAATGAGTTTCTCTTATAGGATATTATTAATCCTATCTTTGATGAGTCTTCTCTTATAGGGAGGACGACCCCTATGACGAAAAGCCCATGCATCGAACCAACTTCACAGCGGACTAAGGGCCATCCACCCTTGATAAAGGCAAAGGTATGTCTCGGGTAAATCAGAACTCTAGGCCTCACTTCGAACCTAAGTTCCCAGCTTACACCGAGCTCAATAAAAGCCTGGAAAGGATTTACCTCAACATTCATGAAACATCTCCTTTCTAGAAGCCTCCCAAGAGAGACCCGACTCCGAGACAGGCAAGCTCTTACCGATACTGCCTCTTCCATGAGCTGCAGTTCATAACACCGACCGTTGCAGGCATTTCCGCGATCTTGTTGAAGCTCGCATCAAACATGGCGATCTACAGCTATACGCCCTGAACCTACCAACAACTGCTCCGCCTGCTCTAACCCTTATAACATCTCAGGATAGGGGCAGCCCCGACGTCCCCTGGGCATCATCATCAACTGATCCTGCTCAACGGATCTTCTTGGCTCCCGGACCCTGGTCCATTATGTATGTTTTTTTTGTTATTGGCGGCTTCTCGTCCTCATTTATTTTTTTCCTTTTTCAAGTAATCAAAGCGACAACGTCGGCCGACATGCACAGAACTGGCTCATGGTCTCCAGTCGTGTTCGGGGTTGGACTAGCGACCATTGTACTCATGAGGAATTAATAAAGTACTACATTCGAGCTCCAGCTCATACTGGACCGACCCAGTATATTTATGATTCGAGCTCCGGCTCGCATTGGACCAATCCAGTATAAATATGATTCGAGCTCCGGCTCACACTGGACTAGTCCAATATAAATATGATTTGAGTTCCAGCTCACAGTGGACCGGTCCAGTATAAACATGATTCGCACTCTGGCTCACATTGGACTAGTCAAATATAAATATGATTCGAGCCTCGGCTCACACCAGACCGGTCTAGTATAAATATGATTCGAGCACCGGCTCTGACTGGACCAGTCCAGTATAAATATGATTCGTTCCCTGGCTCACACTAGACCAGTCCAGTATAAATATGATTTGAGCTCTGGCTCCACACTGGATCAGTCCAGTATAAAATTCAGACTCTAGTCTCTCCCGCATTGAATCCATCTAGTACAAACATAAGACTCCGTTCTCCCCCTCCCTGATCAGTCGGGCATAAACTTCGAACTCTAGTTCTTAGCTTCGGACTTCGATCCATGACTTCCTCTAAGGGTTGGGCCTATCGAGCGTTAATATTCCCTAGATAAGTTTGCTAAATATAAGAACTACTCGATTTGGTCCTCCAAGGGTTGGGCCTTATGGTTTGAAAGTTATGCCCGTTTTCGTAAATATGAACAGAAGTCTTCAGCAATAGCTTGCGCGCACCGCACTGATTGCTCAAAACCGCTCGCGCAACTCAATATGGCAAGCTCAAGATTCATCAACCGAGTTATTGGAATTTCGCATCCCCAGGAAGCGAGCTTGCGTACTTCGCATCCCTCATGGGATGCGAAACACGCATCTCGTGTAACACCCCGTGTATTCTATAACAGTGAAATTCACAAATTAAAGTATAATTAATTTCAAATCAAAGAATTAAGGAAAACGGGATGCGCCATTGCGTTTGTCTCGGAATTCTGCTTGAGATAGAGTTAGAGTTTGCGTAAAACGGACTCCGTATGAAGAAGATATGGCCTCCGGAAGTTTCAAAAATTCAGTTTAAAATTCAAACAGGTCAGAAAACCAATTCAAATTTCAAAAATCAGGCCAGATTGGCCAGGGTGGGAATTTTCCCGCCCAAGGCACCCAGGTCGACTGGGTAGTCGACCTGGGGCACCCAGGTCGACTGCCAAGTCGACACGGGGGTCGACTGGGGAGTCGACCTGGCCCTTGAGCCAGGTCGAACCCAGCCCCACTGGCTGGCCTGGTCTGTGCTTGGCCGAATTTTTGAGCCTTGCCTTGTCACTAGGGCTAGGTGTCAGCTCCTGATTGGTCTCTCCTTCAAACGAACGGCTAATATTAATCCAAGCTCCATCGACGGTCCTAATCAATTCACAAACTCTATAAAAAGGACCTAAGACTCCACCTAATTCATACAAATAAAAATGAGAATGAGACCGTCATGCTGCTAAGGAGAGACAAGGAGTAGCTGTCAAAATTGAGAGACGATTAGGAGACAATTCAAAAGCTTAAAGCAACGACAATTAAATCAAAACAACGCCTACAACAAAAGATAGCATCTCCAAATTCAGAATTCAGAAACCTGAATTGAAGATTCGTCATACGTTGTAAGTAGAGTGCTATTCCGATGTGAATGAATAATTGTGTTTTGATTTGTGTAAAATGAGAAATGGAATTGTACTTAATTTGTGGTGATAATAATTCATAATTTTACGTTGCTATGATTCTAATTACGAATCGATTTGGGATATTGTGGTATAACGATGTTAGGCCTATTGGATATTTGCAAGTATGTGATTCATGTTGAAAGTTAACAACTATATGTTTGTGGTAGTTTATTTCAACACCTATTGGATAATTGCAAGTATATGATTCATGTTAACGACTATATGTTTGTGGAAGTTTATTTGAGATTCATGCAAGTATATGATTCACTATTATGCCAACATGATGTACATTTTTTTATGATCACTTTTAGTGTGTAGTTGGATTCAATTAAGTATTATGGTTTATATGAATTTATGTTGGAATTAGCATCATGGTTCAAGTGTAAAAACCATACTTTTGTATTAGTGACAAAAGCAAGCATCTTTGTGAACTTGTATTAATTCTATAAACATGACTAAACTATGTTTGGTGTTATGCCTAATTGAAAACATGTTTTAGGCCTATGTTGTTATCAAAATCATATGATGATATATGTGACACATAATTACATTAGATTTACATTCCAATTGCAAGTTTACATGAATAGATTAAAAACCATGATTCATGTTTAGGTATGTTTATGCCATGATTACATGAATAGATTAAAAACCATGATTCATGTTTAGGTATGTTTATGCCATGATTACATGAATAGATTAAAAACCATGATTCATGTTTAGGTATGTTTATGCCATGATTATATGCTATTACAATGCAAGTTCACAAGTGCCTAATTCATGTTAATTAGATTGTTATGTTGCAAGTTCATGCGTTCACACTCCCCTTTTTATGTTACTTAGAATATATTCTAAGCCTCCACTTTTTCATGTGGCTAAGTTGGGTTTAAATGTTAAACCCAACATATGTTATATTGTAGCGAATGTATAAAACGGGGGTAATGACGTTTGGGTTAAAATATAAACATATGTGTTGGCATGTTTGACGTAGGCCAACGACCTTGAAAACAATTAAGTGGTATAAATTAATTTTACCCAATAAAGATGAATTTGAATAATGGGCCGCAAATATTTACATATAAAAAGAAAAGAGTAAAAATATGTAAATTTAGAAAATACGATGTGTTTAACCCGAGTTTGGATTGAGTTGTGATGTAAACCTGCCCAAAACCGCCCGGCTGTCCAGTAGTCACAACAATACCTATCCAATGTGGGTGGTTAAACATTGAGCCCAATAAAGACCCGAGGTTAGACTGAGTTGTGACGTAAGACTGCCCGGAACCAACTGGAAACAGGCAGTCACAACAATACCTGTCTAATGTGAGAGGTCGAGGCTTTAATAAGACAATTAAGGCTGAGTCAGGATTGATAGGATTAAGTAAATTGAATTAATACTTAATCAAAATTGAACATGCTAAACTATACAGACTGATTGGGGTTAGGTTTACAAAACACTTAACCAACTTAGCATGTTGGCTAGAAATAGAAAAACCTAGTAGCGGGGGACCCTTTTCAGCAGTAACCCTACAAGGTGTATCAGGATACCCTGAACTAGGCAGGGTGGGGCACGATTACTGGGCTGACTGTAAGAGGTCAAATCGACGGCGGTGGTGCAACAGTGTATCTTCTAATGGGGTGCGGGCGTGCACACACTCCGGCGTAGAAAATTAAGGCACTGGGCACCAGTAGAATACCTGTGCATTCTAGAATTGTGTCGGGCCACCACCATGGGACTTGATACACCCCATGGTGGGACCAGCATAGGTAACTACAACATCGGGGGCCGTATGATACATGTAACTATGCGAGTAGGAGTCGATCATTAGAAATGGATCACTTCACCCTGATTATGGGGTGCCTGTTGGGAACTAGTTTATATGGATGCAGAGATTAATATGGGGTACGATAGTATATTCGACTCTAGACAACTTAACTTAGTTTATAGTGTTTTCTCATTTCCAGTTTATACTTATCATGCCCAATTCTTTATTCATAGACTGAATAGTCCTAGACTTACTCAGGCTTTATGTCTGACTCTACTTTTCTTTCGTCTTCTTTTCTTCCCCCCCCCCCAGGTCCATAGGGAGGGAATACCGCAGCTTGACCAGTTTTTTTTTTTCATCTAGCTTGAAGAGAAAGAATGTATTGCTTGGATCTCTTTCGTTTTGGACTATGGCTTTGGACAGCAATTATGGGACATATGCAGTTTACTTATGTTTTTATGCTTCTTTAAATAATGAAATCAAGACAGTTATGAAAGTGTAATGTTTTTGGAAGTTTTGTAAGACAATTATGACATGGTTTGTGTAACACGTATTTTGTTGAAATAAAAAGTTGCTGTTGCTTTTCGCTGTTTCAAAAATATGTGTACTTATATCTGTCTTGTGCATCTGTGACTTATACTTATAAACCTCCACCAAAATTAGGGCATTCCCTTTGAGAGTGACCCTAACGGAGGTAGGGTGTTTCACTTGGTATCAGTGCATAGGTTCACCAGATAAGATAAGAAGTTTTGAAAATTTATTTTCAAAAGAAAATTTAAAGAAGCATTTTTAAAGATAAAATATTATTTTATTTTAAAAAAGGCATAGTCCCCCAGAGCCATAGGTACTATCTTTTATCCTTCGTTTTGAATCTATCCTTTTTGTTTCATCATGTCCGAAGAACTTAACTTGCCAGAGGGTATACCAATACCTGGTTGGTTTAGACGATTCTTAGAAGCAAGGGCCACTCAGCCAGGTCCTACTGTTCCTCCTCCCCCAGCTGCAGGAAATCATCCAGCTGCAGCAGCACCTCTTCCTCCACCTCCTCCGCGTGGTAATACTTTTGCTAAGATATGTAAAGATTTTAAAGCTATGGGAGGAAAGGACTTTCATGGAACCGAGTCCTTCGTGGCAGCCAGGAATTGGCTGAAGGAAACCGAGGACATATTCGTCATCTTTAAGGTAGAAGAAAGGCAGAAGGTACAACTGGCAGTATGGCTACTTAAAGGCGAGGCTTCCTACTGGTGGGAAGTCACTAATGCAGAAATACCAATGGAAACATAGGAGGACTTTAGGGCAAGATTTCAGGCTAAATTTCTCTCAGAAGCTGAAAGGAGTCTTCAGTTGGAAAAATTCTTATTTCTTAAGCAAGGGAATATGACAGTCAAAGAGTATGTTAATCAGTTCGATCAGCTGGCTAGGTTCGGACTGGATCTACTCAACACTCCGCACAAGAAGGCTCTCCGCTTTGTCAAAGGATTGAATGAGCCATTACACAGTTTGGCCATGACCCATATACCCATGGGAGCTACGTATGAAAGGTTGGTGCAGATGGCATTGCTGAACGAAGAGGATAAGGGCAAGAAGGAGACAAAGGCAGAAAGCTCTCAAGGGAAGAAAGAGGGTTTACAGCCTAAGAAGACAGACTTTAAGAAGGGCGGGAAAGACAACAAAGAGAAGAGGAAGTGTAATTTCTATGGCAAAGTGGGGCACTTAGTGAAAGATTGCCGGAAAAAGAAGGCCAAGATGAATGGTGGGTGCTTTTCTTGCGGTGAGACATGCCACATGGCTAAGGATTGCCCAAAGAAACGAGGGCAGGGGCAGAGGGCTGGATCCACCTCAGAGCCACAGGTTCATGTGCTAGAATCGCCACCTCTGCAACAGCGAGGTATAAATACTTGAAAGTGTAGTTTATCTTTAAGATCACCCAATTCGCACTTTATTTGATTCTGGCGCATCACACTCCTTTATCTCATCTGCTTTAGTAGAATCTCTGCACCTAGAAACTAGTATGGTAGAGGACCCCTTAATTGTTTCAAATCCAATTGGGGGCCCAGCTCTTCTGTCTATGATCTGTGTGGGATTGAAAATTTCTATTCTAAGCATAGAATTTAGATGTAGTGCCTTTGTTTTGGGCTTCTCGGGATATGGTTTGATTTTGGGCATGGAATGGCTATCCAGTAATGGTACCATCCTTGATTGTGAGAAAAGGGTGGTCAAGCTTCTGACCCAACTCGGTAACACTCTGGAAATTACTTGTAATCCCTAGTATGCGGTTATGCTTAGTTATCTTGAATCACTAGATGCTTCTGTTGAGAGTTTGCAATCGGTTAGGGTGGTCCGGGAATATCCGGATGTCTTCGAAGAGGTGAAGGGCTTACCTCCGAAGCGGGAGATAGACTTCCGCATATATCTTGTAGATAATGCAAAGCCCATTGCATTGCCCGTTAGACATATGGATCCACGGGAAAGGAAAGAGCTCAGTAAACAGATTAAAGAGCTTCTAGAGAAGGGGTTCATTAGAAGGAGCATTTCAGAATGGGGCGCTCCAGTGGTGTTCGCCACAAAGGCAGATGGTTCACTCTGTCTATGTGTTGACTATAGGGAGCTCAACAAGCTAACGAAAAAGAATAGGCACCCTCTCCCCAGAATTGACGATCTGTTTGATCAGCTTGTAGGAGCGTCTGTTTTCCCCCAACTTGATTTAGCGACCGGATTTCATCAGCTAAGGGTGGCTGAAGATAGCATTGATAAGACAGCATTCAGAACCCCGGACGGCTTCTTTGAATGGCTTGTCATGCCTTTTGGCTTGACAAACGCACCCGCTTACTTCGTGGACCTGATGAGTTGGGTGTTCAGAGAATTCCTCAACAAGTTCATAGTGGTCTTCGTAGACGATATCTTGATCTTCTCAAAGAGTGAAGAGGAACATGCTCAGCACCTAAGGGCAATCATGGAAACTCTGCGAGTCCATCAGCTAAAAGCCAAATTCTCCAAGTGCCACTTTTGGAGAGAGGAAGTGAGGTTCCTTGGGCACATAGTATCCAAAGAAGGGTTAGCTGTGGACCCTGCTAAGGTAGTAGCGGTACAGGATTGGATGACACCAAGGAATGCAACAGAAGTCCGAAGCTTTCTCGGGCTAGCAGGCTTCTATCGGAAATTCATCAGAGACTTTGCAAAAATATCAGCTCCGCTCACAAGGCTGACAAAGAAGAATCTAGTGTTCAATTGGGACTTGGATTGCGAGTTTGCTTTCCAACGACTAAAAAGGGCTCATACAACAGCCCTAGTTCTAAAGTTGCTAGATGGAAGCAAGATGTTCACAGTTTATACAGATGCATGTGGGATAGGGCTAGGCGCTGTCTTAATGCAAGAAGGAAGGGTAGTAGCTTATGGCGGGAGACAATTGAAAGTTCATGAAAAGAACTACCCGACCCACGATCTTGAGTTGGCCGCCATCGTCTTTGCACTCAAGTCTTGGCGACACTATCTCCTAGGTGAGAAGTTTGAACTTTACACTGACCATAAATCGTTGAAATATCTTTTCTTGCAGAAAAATCTTAACTTGAGGCAAAAGAGATGGATGGAGTTTCTTGCCTCGTACGATTTCGAGATCTCCTACACTCCGGGCAAAGGCAATGTAGTGGCAGACGCGTTGAGCCGAAAGAAATTGACCCTAAGCCCGCTGTTTGTTGAAAGACAAAGCCTAGAGTTTATAGCCAGCTTTGACTTTAGACCCTCCTCCAATTTTGTACCGGGCTTGCTAGCATCTCTCGAGGTACGCCCGACTCTTTTGGACTCAATAGGGACAGCACAACGTGAAGAACCTCAGCTTGTGGAAACGATTGATAGGCTAATTAGGGGTGAGACTTCAAGTCACCTCAAAAGATACTCCATCGACGATAAGGGTTGGCTAAGGCGAGATGGAAGACTATGCGTCCCACAAACAAAGGATTTAGTAAAGACGGTTCTCGAGGAATCTCATCACTCCAAGATGATGATACATCCAGGCGGAGATAAAATGTACAAGGACATAAAGAGAACTTTCTTTTGGAGCGGCATGAAGAAAGACGTGGCAGAATTCGTTTCAAAGTGTA
Organism: Allium sativum; assembly: GCA_030737875.1. NCBI lineage: Eukaryota > Viridiplantae > Streptophyta > Magnoliopsida > Asparagales > Amaryllidaceae > Allium > Allium sativum. Next base: position 556,204,252 of record CM060919.1, on the reverse strand, counting down.
TGGTTTGCCAACAGGTTAAGGTGGAACAGAAGAAACCTGGCAGTTTGCTCCATCCTCTAGAGGTCCCACAGTGGAAGTGGGATAGCATCTCAATGGACTTCATTGATGGGCTGCCTAGGTCTAGAAGAGGCAACACTAGCATTTGGGTAATAGTGGATAGGCTTACTAAAAGCGCCCACTTTTTACCTGTCAAGAGTAAAAGAACTGCCTCATCCCTAGCATCTCTCTACCTCAAGGAAGTTGTACGACTCCATGGAATACCATCCAGCATTGTTAGTGACCGAGACCCTATCTTCACAAGTGAGTTTTGGCGGAGTCTGCAAGAAGCGGTAGGCACATAGTTATGCTTGAGCACAGCCTATCATCCCCAAACCGACGGCCAGACAGAAAGAGTGAACAGAGTTTTGGAGGACCTTTTAAGACTGTGCGTCCTTGACTTCGGAGGGACGTGGAAAGACCATCTTCCTTTAGTGGAATTTGCCTACAACAACAGCTACTAAGCCACCATCGGAATGGCGCCCTTCGAAGCTTTATATGGAAGACCGTGCCGATCGCCCACTTGTTGGTGGGAGTCTACTGATAAGCTCATACTTGGGCCAGATATGATCCGAGAGACTTCAGAGAAAGTAGACTTGATACGAAGAAGGATGAAGACAGCCCAAGACAGACAGAAATCCTACGCTGACAAGAGGAGGACCGACCTTGAATTTGAGGTTGGGGACAGAGTTTTTCTTAAGGTATCTCCGCTAAGGAACGTTGTTCGTTTTGGAACCACAGGAAAGCTAGCACCAAGGTTCGTAGGGCCATTTGCTATCATCGAGAAAATTGGGAAAATGGCCTATAGATTAGACCTACCCGAAAAACTAGCTGGAGTTCACAATGTCTTTCACGTTTCGCACCTCCGAAAATGTCTACATGAATCTGCTGAAGTGGTAGAGCCAAATATCCTAGAAGAAGCTGAAGTGGAACGCGAAGCAACCATAAGGAAAGTTCCAACCCGCATATTAGGAAGGGAAGTGAAAAAGCTACGCAACCGCGAAGTCAAGCTCGTCAAAGTTCAGTGGAGCGACACCGAGGGAGACGCAACTTGGGAAACTGAAGCTAGAATATGTGCAGCATACCCTTTTCTTTTCGAGGGTACATCTTTGATCTTTCTTTTTCCTTAAGTTGCGCTTTTATCTATCTTTTTAGGTATATCTCCTCGACCTTATTTTTTTAGGTAGAAACCCTTTGGATGAAAACATGTAATTGAAACATGTTATGGATGATGGTTGCAAGTGGTTGCAAGTGATTGCTAGTGGTTGCTCGTGGTTGCATATACACACACAATTTAGGTTTTAGATCGGCTCAGTCACTTCATATTGCATATGCATATATGTATTTATATTCGTATATGGTTGAAGTTTAATGTGTTGTCATATGGATGTTGCATTTATATATGAATGATTGTGCACTCATGTAGAATCATGAATAGGAAAATTTGCATACATAATGGATTCATGACACTTACATAATTTGCATTAAGGAGGTCAACTGAATCAATAGGCCGCCTGATTTTGCATTAGATAAGTACATGGATACACACTTCGCATATGATCATGAAGCATTAGAAGTCTAATAAGGACAATGGATGCTCGTGTTTGATGGATGAGTAGATGGACGTTTGGATGTTAGGATATACATTCTTCCTGAACTTGAAGATTTCGGGGACGAAATCCTTTTAAGTGGGGGAGAATGTAACACCCCGTGTATTCTATAACAGTGAAATTCACAAATTAAAGTATAATTAATTTCAAATCAAAGAATTAAGTGAAACGGGATATGTCATTGCGTTCGTCTCGGAATTCTGCTTGAGATAGAGTCCGAGTTTGCGTAAAACGGACTCCGCATGAACAAGATATGGCCTCCGGAAGTTTCAAAAATTCAGTTTAAAATTCAAACAGTTCAGAAAACCAATTCAAATTTCAAAAATCGGGCCAGATTGGCTAGGGCAGAAATTTTCCCGCCCAAGGCACCCAGGTCGACTGGGTAGTCGACATGGGGCACCCAGGTCGACTGCCAAGTCGACACGGGGGTCGACTGGGGAGTCGACCTAGCCCTTGAGCCAGGTCGAACCCAGCCCCCCTGGCTGGCCTGGTCTGTGCTTGGCCGAATTTCTGAGCCTTGCCTTGTCACTAGGGCTAGGTGTCAGCTCCTGATTGGTCTCTCCTTCAAACGAATGGCTAATATTAATCCAAGCTCCATCGACGGTCCTAATCAATTCACAAACTCTATAAAAAGGACCTAAGACTCCACCTAATTCATACAAATAAAATGAGAATGAGACCGTCATGCTGCTGAGGAGAGACAAGGAGTAGCCGTCAAAATTGAGAGACGATTAGGAGACAATTCAAAGGCTTAAAGCAATGACAATTAAATCAAAACAACGCCTACAACAAAGGATAGCATCTCCAAATTCAGAATTCAGAAACCTGAATTGAAGATTCGTCATACGTTGTAAGTAGAGTGCTATTCCGATGTGAATGAATAATTGTGTTTTGATTTGTGTAAAATGAGAAATGGAATTGTACTTAATTTGTGGTGATAATAATTCATAATTGTACGTTGCTATGATTCTAATTACGAATCGATTTGGGATATTGTGGTATAACGATGTTAGGCCTATTGGATATTTGCAAGTATGTGATTCATGTTGAAAGTTAACAACTATATGTTTGTGGTAGTTTATTTCAACACCTATTGGATAATTGCAAGTATATGATTCATGTTAACGACTATATGTTTGTGGAAGTTTATTTGAGATTCATGCAAGTATATGATTCACTATTATGCCAACATGATGTACATTTTTTTATGATCACTTTTAGTGTGTAGTTGGATTCAATTAAGTATTATGGTTTATATGAATTTATGTTGGAATTAGCATCATGGTTCAAGTGTAAAAACCATACTTTTGTATTAGTGACAAAAGCAAGCATCTTTATGAACTTGTATTAATTCTATAAACATGACTAAACTATGTTTGGTGTTATGCCTAATTGATAACATGTTTTAGGGCTATGTTGTTATCAAAATCATATGATGATATATGTGACACATAATTACATTAGATTTACATTCCAATTGCAAGTTTACATGAATAGATTAAAAACCATGATTCATGTTTAGGTATGTTTATGCCATGATTACATGAATAGATTAAAAACCATGATTCATGTTTAGGTATGTTTATGCCATGATTACATGAATATATTAAAAACCATGATTCATGTTTAGGTATGTTTATGCCATGATTATATGCTATTACAATGCAAGTTCACAAGTGCCTAATTCATGTTAATTAGATTGTTATGTTACAAGTTCATGCGTTCACACTTCCCTTTTTATGTTACTTAGAAAATATAAACACCATGTTCTAAGCCTCCCCTTTTTCATGTGGCTAAGTTGGGTTTAAATGTTAAACCCAACATATGTTATATTGTAGTGAACGTATAAAACGAGGGTAATGACGTTTGGGTTAAAATATAAACATATGTGTTGGCATGTTTGACGCAAGCCAACGACCTTGAAAACAATTAAGTGGTATAAATTAATTTTACCCAATAAAGATGAATTTGAATAATGGGCCGCAAATATTTACATATAAAAAGAAAAGAGACAAAATATGTAAATTTAGAAAATACGATGTGTTTAACCCGAGGTTGGATTGAGTTGTGATGTAAACCTTCCCGGAACCGCCCGGCTGTCCAGTAGTCACAACAATACCTATCCAATGTGTGTGGTTAAACATTGAGCACAATAAAGACCCAAGGTTAGACTGAGTTGTGACGTAAGACTGCCCGGAACCAACCGGCAACATGCAGTCACAACAATACATGTCTAATGTGAGAGGTCGAGGCTTTAATAAGACAATTAAGGCTGAGTCAGGATTGATAGGATTAAGTCAATTGAATTAATACTTAATCAAAATTGAACATGCTAAACTATACAGACTGATTGGGGGTTAGGTTTACAGAACACTTAACCAACTTAGCATGTTGGCTAGAAATAGAAAAACCTAGTAGCGGGGGGACCCTTTTTAGCAGTAACCCTACAAGGTGTATCAGGATACCCTGAACTAGGCAGGGTGGGGCACGATTACTAGGCTGACTGTAAGAGGTCAAATCGACGGCGGTGGTGCAGCAGTGTAGGTTCTAACGGGGTGCAAGCGTGCACACACTCCGACGCAGAAAAATAAGGCACTGGGCACCAGTAGAATACCTGTGCATTCTAGAATTGTATCGGGCCGCCACCATGGGACTTGATACAGCCCATGGTGGGACCAGCATAGGTAACTACAACATCAGGGGCCGTAAGACACATGTAACTATGCGAGTAGGAGCCGATCATTAGAAATGGATCACTTCACCCTGATTATGGGGTGCCTGTTGGGAACTAGTTTATATGGATGCAGAGATTAATATGGGATACGATAGTATATTCGACTGTAGACAACTTAACTTAGTTTATAGTGCTTTCTCATTTCCAGTTTATACTTATCATGCCCAATTCTTTATTCATAGACTGAATAGTCCTAGACTTACTCAGGCTTTATGTTTGACTCACTTTTCTTTCATCTTCTTTTCTTTCGTTCCCCCCCCCCACCCAACTCCATAGGGAGAGAATACCGCAGCTTGACCAGTTTTTTTTTCATCCAGCTTGAAGAGAAAGAATGTATTGCTTGGATCTCTTTCGTTTTGGACTATGGCTTTGGACAGCAATTATGGGACATATGCAGTTTACTTATGTTTTTATGCTTCTTTATATAATGAAATCAAGACAGTTATGACAGTGTAATGTTTTTGGAAGTTTTGTAAGACAATTATGACATGGTTTGTGTAACACGTATTTTGTTGAAATAAAAAGTTGTTGTTGCTTTCCGCTGTTTCAAAAATATGTGTACTTATATCTGTCTTGTGCATCTGTGACTTATACTTATAAACCTCCACCAAAATTAGGGCATTCCCTTTGAGAGTGACCCTAACGGAGGTGGGGTGTTTCATCTCGCATCCCCTGGGATACGACCCGTCGCACCAACTCCCTTTGATGCGCCTCTCATCCACGACCTCACATCTCCTCGCATCCCTCCACCTCGCCTCTAGAATCTCGCATCCTCCGTCGCCATGCATTCCTCCACTTGTCTCTAGAGTCTCGCATCCTCCATTATCTCGCACACTTTGAATTCCTCCGCCTCGCCTCGCTTCCTTTAATTGTCACTGTTTGCATCCCTCAGGGATGTAAAAACTCACATCAGGGATGCAAACTTTCGGATGATGCAGCTCTGGGATGCGATTTCCTGAAATGCGTGCACTATGCTCTTGAGTGGATCGGCCTTACCTTGGCGAGTGATCTAGCAAAGTGATCTAGCATAGGTTGATCACTTGAAAATAGCTGATCGACACATGCCGATCACCTTATTCTGGCTAATCACTCTGTAATAACCCGGAAAATCTGAACCAATTTAAATTTTTTATTTTGGCAATTTTAATGAATTTTAAATATTTAAAATGAATTATTTTAAATAATAACGACGAGGAATTTATTTTGAATAGAATTAGAACATATATATTTATTTGATTCGACGTTAGAATATAAATATTTTATTTTAATTATAAAAGGAATTGAAAATGGCGCGGTAGTTTGAAAATTCGATTTCAAAGTTCAAATGAATGTACATGATTCAAAATAAATCGGATTTCAGCGAAATAAGAAATATTTGAATCTGTTTAATCATATCTTTCTAACGGATGTAAGAAACTGAAGTTTCACTTTATAAATTGAAAGTTATGTCTAGTTTAAAATTCAGAAAAGTCGCTGTGGAATTTATATATATTTTAATATATATAAAGGCCTTGAAAAATAGCCATTTTGCAAATGACCTCCGTTTTCGACGAAACAAATTTTGTTGGATCCAGGATGTCAAATTATTGCTAGATTCCAAAATTCATTATTTTTGAAATCAATATGTGAGCGTGGCGAAGTTGAACGTATTTTGACAGTTTCAGTCAATTTGGATCGACCAGAAAATGGCCATTTTTCAAAAGGTCTTCAAATTTGATGAAATCAGTTTTGTTAGGACCGTATCGTCAATACGAAGCTAGAAATAATTTTTCTGGAATTTTTAGAGTCAGTATGTGGCCCCGGTAAATAGAAATGTGGGTTCAAATTAAATATATATTGATTTTCTTATAATTTAAAGAAAAACTATTTGTAACAGCCGAATTGGCTTACGAAATATATCCCATTATGTTCGGAATGGGGGTAATTGGCTAGGGGCGACAGTCGTTGGAGTTTGTTTGGAGTTCATAGAGATAAACAGGTAATTTTAGAATTAAATTAATAAAATATTAATATATATGCCCTATATAAAGGCCAACCCTAAATTAAACCCTAACTCACTTCTTCCAGCCACCACTAAGCTGATCGAAGGCCATAACGCTCCAGATTTGAATTGATAATGATTTCCAATCCCCTAAAACAAAACTTGAAGCCCTTTTCAACCGCTTTCAATCCGTACGGTTAAGATTGATTTTCGTCGAGTGATTTGAGAGGATTTTGGGCTCAAACTATTTAAGTTCGAGCTAGGTTTTCATGGCGCAGGAGACACCGGACTGGCGCCAGTCATGGCGAAGGTGGAGTGGCAGACGACGGTCCTGGTGGTTGCGTCAGATCGAGCTCTGGCATCACGTGGCGGCGGGCGTAGGCAACTGACGGGTTCGAGCGAGTTCTGGAGATGAAAATGATGATAACAGAAACAAAGGCAGCGTTTTTAAGTGTAATTAATTATTTAATTGTTTTAATTATGTAATAAATGTTTGTATTGTCGTAACTTTGTCAAATGAACACAGAATGGAACGATTCGAAATGGTTGCGACCATGGGGACGAACACTTCAACATGGAACTGACAAGAATCAAAACGGAGGAGATCAGACTTCCAAGCAAATTCAAAACTCAAACTGTTCAGAATTCAGATAAAAACTAACGGAGTGGATCCCAATGTGAGAACTTCTCACTATAAAATTATTTCTGTATAGTTATTTACTTTATAACTGCATATATGAACTGCTCCCCGTCGTCCACAGACCATGGACGACTTGTTTGTTTGATTGAATTGTGTTGTTAAAATTGATTGTGATGGAAATAATATATATATATATATATATATGAAATAAAATATATATTTGAAATGAAAAATGATATATATATATATATGAAGTGAATTATATATATAAGAATTAAAAATTATATATATTTGAAATGAAAAATAATATATATGTATATGAAGTGAATTATATATATAAGAAGTAAAAATTATATATATATGAAATGAAAAATAATATATATATATATGAAGTGAATTATATGTATATAAGAAGTGAAAATTATATGTATATGAAATGAAAATTTATATATATATATATATATATGAAATGAATTACATATATAAGAAGCAAAAATTATATATATATGAAATGTGAATGAAACAAATACTGGTTCGTTAAAAATATTATTTTTAACATATATATGAGATGTATAAAATTTTCATGTAATGGAATATTCGATTTTGATTAAAAATTGAAATGAAAGTTGAAATTGTTTTGAAAACGAATTTAAAACGATTTATAAAATACGTTTTAAAAGGAAATCGATGAAATATAATATATATATATAATGGCCAGAATAGAACGCACTGCGCTGTGGTAGTTCGCGAATATCGACCATTGACTTCAAAAGGACATCACGGGAGATCCGATCGTGGATTCTCCTAAAACCGGAACCGTAAGGTTCGTATCGAAAAGAGCTTTCCAACGAATATAAGAGATTTGAAATCTAACGGTTGGATTTCGAGATACGTCCAAATCGAATTTGGAAAAGGTCGCTGTAAGTGTAGTTCGGTGGCCGTTATTGGAAACCGACTGTACAGGCCTTGATAAAATTGTTAAAAATATGGAAAAATTGTGTAAAATCATAATAAATGGTTTGGAAAGAATTGGGATGAAAAATTCCATATTTGAAAAGATAAAAATATATTTTTATCGAAATGAACTAGTTATTAACTGGAAAGAAAATCCAATATTTTTAAATAAATAAATTGGATTGAGATGGTTTTAATCTAACCAGAATTTTTCCAATATATGAATTGGATTGGATTTAAATTGAAATAATCTTCGGAATATTTCGATATTGGATTTCGTTATTATACGGGTATTGTGGAGGAATTTGGAGGATATATATCGTTATTCCAATACAATATTCGTTGGTTTCAGAATTTGATGTTGAATATAAGCCAACATATTTTCTATTCAGGGCCTTGTATTTAATATCAAATTGGATTTTGGGTTTGTTGTGAATGGTATCTTTAATAATACTGTTCTTGAACCGAATGTAGTTAAGAAAATTAGAAACTGACTGGAGATTAGTTAAGTTGAATGGTTTTCTGGGTATTGATCCGATGTTGGTTTCGGCCTTCGGGGTTAATACTTAGGGAATTGTTCTCTTACTAATTTACGGTTAGAGACTGATTGGATTTTTGGTTTGTTATGAACAGTGTCTTCAATGACATTCATTCTTTAACCCGATTTACAGTGAAATAAGATTTGGAATTTATAAATCTTTTTATTAAGATTTAACGGGAATTTTCCAAAGTAAAGTTTCCAGTTTAATATATTTAAGTGGAATTGAATTGAAATTGGTCTTTCGGTTTATCGTGAATGGTGTTTTAAATAACACTAGTTTTTTAACCCGATTAACAATGGAGTTAAGAAAATCAGAAACTAACTGGAGATTAGTTAAGTTGAATGGTTTCTTGGGTATTGGTCTGATGTTGGTTTCGGCCTTCGAGGTTAATACTTAGGGAATTGTTCACTTGCTAATTTATGGTTAAAGACTGATGAAATGGAATGCGATTTTGGGTTTATCAAATAATATGGATTTCATACACACATGTATACAACACCAATCAAACACAGTCAACCATCATCCAAAGTGCATTCTACACTGCATAAGCATCAAATATAAATATTCAACGCTTATAACAGTCTGTCAATCAATCGATCGACATACAGCTAATTATTGGGACTAGTGTATGACGTATATCATTCCAATACCCGTGTGGGGTTTCAATCAACAAATAAGGAACTTTTTGGTGTAGTTGGGCGATGTGTAAAATTTATCGTCCCAATCAATATCAATCAAATGTGTGTACATAAACAAATCGTTTGATTTGTTTATAAACATTTATTTTATTCATATACATGTTAAAAATTATATTTTTAACTATAAAATATTTTTAACAATAAAATATTTTATTCCATTCCATTCCATATCACAATAATAAATTTTCAAAACACATCAATCAAATAAACAAGTCATCCATGGTCTGTGGACAACGGGTGTCGGGTGCTGCTAAGCACCGTCTGCATCCTAGTATATATTAACTAGAAAATAAAATTTAAAGTGAGAAATTCTCACCTTTGGGATCCACTCCGCCGTGCTTTGATTGTCAATCTATGTAGTATAGCTACATTAAAAATTATATTTTTAACCAATCAATAATTATTTCTTTGTACGATTATTTTATAATAGCACACATAGGCTAAAAATTATATTTTCTAAAGATAATTTCATATTTTTATAACAACGCTACATAGATAAAAATCACATTTTTACATTGCTATTATATAGATAAAAATCGAATCTTTCTATCGCTAAAGAATATATAAAAATTCACATTTTTACATTGCCGTTCAAACGATAAAAATCAAATTTTTAGTTTACTCTCTAGATAATAAAAATTATATTTTTATATCAATGTTTGCATTATAAAAATCATATCTTTAGTTCACTCTCTAGATAATAAAAATCATATTTTTATATCGATGTTTGCATTATAAAAATCATATTTTTATATCGCCTTCACATACATAAAAATCAGATTTTTCTATAATGAAAATCTAATCTTTTCTATAAACAAAAGTCATATCATTTTTATTTTCAAAAATCATACCTTTTAATTTGCAAAAATCGTACCTTTTTATATTGAAAAATCGTACCTTTTTATATTGAAAAATCGAATTCTTTTATTTTGAAAAATCGAATCCTTTTATTTTGAAAAATCGAATCCTTTTATTTTGAAAAATCGAATCCTTTTATTTTCAAAGATCATTCCTTTTTATGTATATAAAATCAAATTCTTACTTCACTGCTATATAAATAAAAATCTAATCTTTTTATGTTACTAAAATTCGTATTTTTATATTAATAAAAATTACAACTTTTTATCATTAAAAATCAAGTTTTTATAAACAAAAGAAATCAGTTTTTATAAATAAAAGAAATCAGTTTATAAACAAAAGAAAAATAAACACTTACAGGGTTCCAAATCAGATGAAGGGGAAAAGAGAAAGAGGTCGGAGGAAAGAGGGGGTGATGGGGGACCCGCGACGTCTATCGTGGGGTGGCAGTGCTAAGGTTTCGCCATGGGACTTCGGCGGAGGCAGCGTCTCGATTTGAGGTGGAGTAGAGAGGAGAGGGAGGAGCGGTAGAAAGGGGGTCCAGAGGGGTGCGCCGATAACCCGGGGGGCAGCGGCGGCCAACGCTGGGGCGCGGCGGTCGATGGCGAAGGAGGATTGAGAAGCGCGCTTTTCCCTTTTTATTTTTTTTATTTTAACTGTCGTTGACTTTGAGGAGAAGGAAAGGGGGAGGGGTGTGTAGGAGGTTATATAATTTATAATATTTAATCCTTTTAAATTTCTAAAAAGCAACTTTCATTTTCGAACTCCAAACCAAACTCAACGACTGTCACCCTAGCTAATTAGCCTCATTCCAAACACAATGGGATATGTCCCCCAAGCTAATTCGATTGTTTCGATCAGTTTTCATTGAAATTAAAATATAAATCAATGTATTGAATTTTAAACGCACATTTTAATTTACCGGAGCCACATATTGACTCTAAAAATTCCAAAAAATATATTTTTAGCTTCGTATTGATGATACAGTCCTAACAAAACTAATTTCATAAAATTTGAAGACCGTTTGAAAAATGGCCATTTTCTGGTTGATCCAAATTGATTGAAACCGTCAAAACACGTTTTCCTTCACCACGCTCACATATTAATCCCAAAAATTATAAATTTTGGAACCTAGCAATAACTTGACATCCCAGATCCAACAAAAGTGGTTTCGTCGAAAACGGAGGGTGTTTGCTAAATTTCCACTTTTAAGGGCCAAAATTCCATAGCGACTATTATGAATCTTCATCTAGGCATAACTTTTTATCCCCTCTATGAAATTTGGATTTTTCAGATCCGTTGGAAAGATATTTTCAAATAGATTCTAATATTTTTGGTTTCGCTAAAATCCGGTTTATTTTGAATCCGGTACATTCATTTGAAATTTGAAATCAAAATTTCAAACTACCACGCCATTTTCAATTCCTTTTATAATTAAAATAAATAATTTATACTCTAACATCGACTCAAATAAATATATATGTTCTAATTCTATTCAAAATAAATTTCTCGTCATTATTATTTAAAATAATTCATTTTAAATATCCAAAATTCACAAAAATTGCCAAAATAAAATTTTTAAATTGGTTCGGATTTTTCGGGTTATTACAATCTCCCCAACTTAAAATCTTTTCGTCCTCGAAAAGGAATGGAGCTGAAAGTTGTTTACTAATCAACTCATCTTTCATTATTTTCATTACGGCTTAAGTTATTTAACTTTTCAGTTTCTAAGAACTTTTCAAAATTTTCAAAAATTTAGCTAACACCCTAAATTTTAAAAAAAATCGCCATAACCTCCCCTGTACGGGAGCAGCGGGAAAATCCCGAAATTGCCATACAGGCCTCTCCAATCCAAAAAGAAAAAGAAACAGCCAAGTGGCTAGCTAATCGGCTCATATAATCATCCAAAACCCAAGAAATACAATAAACATGTACCTATTTGTCGGGCAAGCAATTTTATTCCTCTGCTCGAGAACAAGACACATTAGAACCATACGAAAGAATTCATCAGAGATTGGATTAGCAATATCCAATAAGAATGACTCGTTAGAGATGGGATCAGTAGTATCCTAGAACAAGTGTGAAGAGTATATTTTTAAAATGAAAACAATTTTTGTTTTGAAAAATTTAAACCATTTCATACGTATTTGAATATTTATTTTTATTGAATTTGGACAATCCAATATATAAAGATTTTGCATATACGCCTTGTAAACGAGTATTCGAAGTTTTAATATACTGGATAGATATAGAATCACACTCTAGTCGCCCTGGCATGGTTCTGATGATAGTGATCGCATCATCAACATCTATGTTCGAGTTTCGAAAGTGGGATGTTTATATGATTCCATTTGACAGGTGTGAGAACCAAAATTAGATAGGGCTTATTGTTGTAATTTGGCATCAAAAACCTGATTTTTAGACTATGTGTCAAAATTATGAATTTGAAACGTTAATTCACTAATTGATTGATGGATGTATTGTGTGATTATTCATTTAAACCATTATATGAATGTATGGTAAATTTAGTCAGTTTGAATCAAATATTAAACTGTATTAAGAATTGTTTGAAATTGCATGCATACACATGTGTATCCATTGAACAAGTCATTGCAAAGAGGCTAGAGCAGAGGAATAAAATTGTTTACCTGACAAATAGGTACATGTTTACTAATTTCTTGGGGTTTTGGATGATTTTATGAGCCGATTGGCTAGCCGCTTGGCTATTTCTTTTTCTTTTTGGATTGGAGAGGACTGTATGGCAATTTCGGGATTTTCCCGATGCTCCCGTACAGGGGAGGTTATGGAGAAATTTTTCGAAAATTTAGGGTGTTAGCCAAATTTTTGAAAAATTTGAGAAGTTCTTAGAAACTGAAAAGTTGAAGAACTTAAGCCATAATGAAAATAATGAAAGTTGAGTTGGTTAGTAAAACAACTTTCAGCTCCGTTCCTTTTTGAGGACGAAAAGATTTTAAGTGGGGGAGATTGTAATAATCCGGAAAATCTGAACCAACTTAAAAATTTTATTTTGGCAAATTTAATGAATTTTAAATATTTAAAATGAATTATTTTAAATGATCACGACGAGGAATTTATTTTGAATAGAATTAGAACGTATATATTTATTTGAATCGACGGTAGAATATAAATATTTTATTTTAATTATAAAAGGAATTAAAAATGGCGTGGTAATTCGAAAATTCGATTTCAAAGTTCAAATGAATGTACATGATTCAAAATAAATCGGACTTCTGCGAAACAAGAAATATTTGAATCTGTTTAATCATATCTTTCTAACGGATGTAAGAAACTGAAGTTTCACTTTATAAACTGAAAGTTATGTCCAGTTTAAAATTCAAAAAAGTCGATATGGAATTTATATATATTTTAATATATATAAAGGCCTTGAAAAATAGCCATTTTGCAAACGACCTCCATTTTCGACAAAACCACTTTTGTTGGATCCAGGATGTCAAATTATTGCTAGATTCCAAAATTCATAATTTTTGAAATCAATATGTGAGCATGGCGAAGTTAAACGTGTTTTGACAGTTTCAATCAATTTGGATCGACCAGAAAATTGTCATTTTTCAAACGGTCTTCAAATTTGACGAAATCAGTTTTTTTAGGACCGTATCGTCAATACGAAGCTAGAAATAATTTTTATGGAATTTTTAGAGTCAGTATGTGGCCTCGGTAAATAGAAATGTGCGTTCAAATTAAATATATATTGATTTTCTTATATTTAAAGAAAAACTGGTTGTAACAGCCGAATTGGCTTACGAAACATATCACATTGTGTTCGGAATGGGGGTAATTGGCTAGGGGCGTCAGTCGTTCGAATTTGTTTGGAGTTTGTAGAGATAAACAGATAATTTTAGAATTAAGTTAATAAAATATTAATATATATGCCCTATATAAAGGCCAACCCTAAATTAAACCCTAGCTCACTTCTTCCAGCCGCCACTAAGCCGATCGAAGGCCATAACGCTCCAGATTTGAATTGACAATAATTTCCAATCCCCACTATGATATTCAAAATTCCTAAAACAAAACTTGAAACCCTTCTCAACCGCTTTCAATCCGTACGGTTAAGATTGATTTTCGTCGAGTGATTTAAGAGGATTTTGGGCTCAAACTATTTCCGTTCGAGCTAGGGTTTCGTGGCGCAGGAGCCACCGGACGTGGCGCCAGTCATGGCGAAGGTGGAGTGGCAGAAGACAGTCCTGGTGGTTGCGTCAGATCGAGCTCTGGCATCACGTGGCGGCGGGCGCAGGCAACTGACGGGTTCGAGCGAGTTCTAGAGATGAAAATGATGATAACAGAAATAAAGGCAGCGTTTTTAAGTGTAATTAATTAGTGTAATTAATTATTTAATTATTTTAATTATATAATAAATGTTTGTATTGTCGTAACTTTGTCAAACGAACACAGAATGGAATGATTTGAAATGCGTTGCGACCATGGGGACGAACAATTCAACATGGAACTGACTAGAATCAAAACGGAGGAGATCAGAATTTCAAGCAAATTCAAAACTCAAACTGTTCAGAATTCAGATAAAAACTGACGGAGTGGATCCCAATGTGAGAACTTCTCACTATAAAATTATTTCTGTACAATTATTTACTTTATAACTGCATATATGAACCGCTCCCCGTCGTCCACAGACCATGGACGACTTGTTTGTTTTATTGAATTGTGTTGTTGAAATTGATTGTGATGGAAATAATATATATATATATGAAATAAAATATATATTTGAAGTGAAAAATGATATATATATATATATATATATGAAGTGAATTGTATATATAAGAAGTAAAAATTATATATATTTGAAATGAAAAGTAATATATATATGAAGTGAATTATATATATAAGAAGTAAAAATTATATATATATATATATATGAAATGAAAAATAATATATACATGAAGTGAATTATATATATAAGAAGTGAAAATTATATGTATATGAAATGAAAAATTATATATATATATATATATGAAATGAATTACATATATAATAAGTAAAAATTATATATAAATGAAATGAAAAATAATATATATATATGAAATGAATTATACATATACGAAAGGTGAAAAATATATGAAGTGTGAATGAAATAAATACTGGTTTGTTAAAAATATTATTTTTAACATATATATGAGATGTATTAAATTTTCATGTAATGGAATGTTTGATTTTGATTAAAAATTGAAATGAAAGTTGAAATTGTTTTGAAAACGAATTTAAAACGATTTATAAAATACGTTTTAAAAGGAAATCGACGAAATATTATAATATTATATATATATAATGGCCAGAATAAAATGCGCCGCGCTGCGGTAGTTCGCGAATATCGACCATTGACTTCGAACGGACATTACAGGAGATCCGACCATCGGATTCTCCTAAAACCGGAACTGTTGGGTTCGTATCGAAAATAGCTTTCCAACGAATATAAGAGATTTGAAGTCCAATGGTTGGATTTGGAGATACGTCCAAATCAAATTTGGAAAAGGTCGTTGTAAGTGCAGTTCGGTGGCCGTTATTGGAAACCGATTGTACAGGCCTTGATAAAATTGTTAAAAATATGGAAAAATTGTGTAAAATCATAATAAATGATTTGGAAAGAACTAGGATGAAAATTTCCATATTTGAAAAGATAAAAATATATTTTTATCGAAATGAACTAGTTATTAACTGGAAAGAAAATCCAGTATTTTTAAATAAATAAATTGGATTGAGAAGGTTTTAATCTAACCAGAATTTTTCCAATATATGAATTGGATTGGATTCGAATTGAAATAACCTTCGGAATATTTTGGTGTTGGATTCCGTTAATATATGGATATTGTAGAGGAATTTGGAAGATATATATATCGTTATTACAATACGATATTTGGTGGTTTCAGAATTTGATGTTGAATATAAGTCGATACTATTTTTATTCAGAGTCTTATATTTAATATCAAATTGGATTTGGGGTTTGTTGTGAACTGTGTTTTAAATAACATTGGTTCTTTAACCCGGTTAAAAGCAGGATTAATATTCATAAAAGTTGAATAGTCATTAAGTAATGATTTTAGAGATAGAAACCAATTGGAGTTTGAATAAATCTTTAAATAGATTGTGAATGAATAAATGGTAATTAAAATTTACCAAAACATGAAATGTGATTGAACCAAATACACTTGGTTGCTGCTATTGATTGTGTTTGATTGATTGTTTGGATTGTGCTCGACTAGTTTATGAGC
This sequence comes from Allium sativum, assembly GCA_030737875.1. Taxonomy (NCBI): domain Eukaryota; kingdom Viridiplantae; phylum Streptophyta; class Magnoliopsida; order Asparagales; family Amaryllidaceae; genus Allium; species Allium sativum. Next base: position 556,187,936 of record CM060919.1, on the reverse strand, counting down.
AAAATATGCTTTTACATTTAGCATTGGGTTGGGTAGAAATACTGGTATGCTAACACCTTGTGAAACACTTCGCGATTTGACTATGAGGTGTTAGCGAAGTTGTTGAGTTCATTTCAAATTTAATGAATGATTTTGAAATGATATTTTTCTTAAGTGAAAAGAAATGTATTCTCGATTTTGGATAGGGAATGTTCTATAAAAATGTTTATAAAACAGAAAGGATTTCGAGACCCGAAACCCGATGATTTCGAAATGATTTGGAAATTTATTATGGTTTTACATTGTAGTTCATCACATATTCGATTAGTTGCTATTATTGATGTATCTGTTTGGTGGCGGAGAATTTATTCTCTTGTTTAACACCCTTCTTTGAGACATGATTAATAGTGACTGATCATATGTGTGAACTGCTGATGTGAAGTACTATATTATGAAAGTACTTGTGATTATTATGTTGTGAAATGATTTTCCCTACTTCGGGATATGAAATGATTTGGTATGTGGCTAAAGATTTGGTAACCCAGTCTACTAAAAGTATGGGTGGGATCCATTGCCTTAGGGTGAGTGGTCAGTGTGTAGCCTACTCCTTGTGTAGGAGGTGCATGTGTGTGTGTGTGTATATATATATATATATATATATATATATATATATATATATCGAGTTGCTTGGGTACGTGCCGTTTGCCTTGTCTGAGGGGAGCCCGATATTTGGTTGCATACTTGTTTGTATGCATTTGTTTTGGAATTCATATTTCCAAATGATTTGATTTGAGATCCCGAAGTGAAATCTACTTTAATATAAAAGCTAGATATGTATTTCAAAATGATTTGAAATAAGAAATTGTAACAACCCGTAAAATGCGAGCCAGTTTGAAAATTTTTATTTTGGCAATTTTAGCGAATTTTGATATTTAAAATGGATTATTTTAAATAATATCGACGAGAAATTTATTTTGAATATAATTCGAACGTATATATTATACGCGTCGTCGTTAGAATATAAATAATTATATATAATTATAAATAGAATTGAAAATGGCGCGGTAGTTCGATAATTCGATTTCAAACTTCAATTGAATGTACCGGGTGCAAAACAATCCGGATTTTAGTGAAACCAAAAATAATGGAATCTAATAGTGAATATCTTTCCAACGAATCCGAAAAATCGAAAGTTAGTAGCGGGAATCAAAAGTTGTCCAGTTGAAAATTCTGAATAGTCGCTATGGAATTCAGGCTCTTAAAAATGGACATTTTGCAAATGACCTCGGATTTCGACGAAACCACTTTTGTTGGATCCGCAGTGTCAAGTTATCGCTAGGTTTCAAATTTCATAATTTTTCGAATCAATATGTGAGCGTGGCATAGGAAAACGCGTTTGACCAGTTTCAGTTGATTTTAATCGACTGGAAATTGGCCATTTTTCAAACGGTCTCAGAATTCGACGAAACTAGATTTGTTAGGACCGTATCGTCAATACGAAGCTAGAAAATATTTTTCTGGAATTTTTCTAGTTAGTATGTGACCCCGGTAATTTGAAAGGTACGTTTAAAATTCAATATAGTGATTTAAATGTAAATTTAACGGAAGCTGATTGTAACAGCCGAATCAGCTGACGATACATATCCCATTGTGTTCGGAATGGGGGTTAAACGCTATGGACGACAGGCGGTGGGCCTCGTTTCGAGGTCGTATGTGAAAGTCAACTCTTTAGGATAAAATTAAATAATTAATTAATTAAAAAAAGAAAAAAAAGCTTCCTCCCTTAAAAACCTTCTGGCCCCCCCTTTCATTTTTAAAATCGATTTATAAAAAAAAAAAAAAAAAAAAAAAAAAGAAAAGGAAAGGGAGAGCGACAGGGGAGGAGCCGCCGCCCCTCCCCGATGATCCTCCGCCGCCGTACGATGGCGATGCCATCTCCCCACCTCCGCCTGAGAAGGCGATGCCCCCTCCGCCATGATACGACGTTCGAGCCCCCCCCTCCCCTCAAGCCCGACCCCCCCTCCAGGCGCCAGGCGCCGCGAAACCCACAACCGCCCCCCCCCAGCGACTGCCTCCGGCCACCCCTATTCCCCAAGCGCCCCCAGGTAATTTTTAATTTATTTATTTTATTTTTATTTTGCTTTGTTTAAGAAAAATGAAGAAAAACTGATTTTTAACAAAAGAAAAACTGATTTTATTAGAAATGTAAAACTGATTTTATAAGAATTGCAAAAACTGATTTTTTATATTTTGTTAAAACTTTTTTTTTTTTTTTTTTTTTTTTTTTTTTATGAATAAAAACTGATTTTACTTTATGGTTTAAAAAATGAATTTGCTTTGAAAATATAATTTTTGTATTGTTTAAATCGAAATAAAAATATAATCTTTACTATATAGGAATATTAAAAATATGATTTTTATATTTTTAAAGTATTAAAAATATAATCTTTATAGGATAGAGAAGTTAAAAATATCACCTTTGTATATGTGGCGAAATAAAAATCTGATTTTTATTTTATATACATTGAAATCAAGTGATGAAATTTGAAAAGGTGAAATCTTTGAATTTAAAAAGGCGAGATTTTTATATATTGAACTTCGATAGAAAAATAGGATTTTTATATATTGAACTTCGAGTTAAAAATTCGATTTTTATATATTGAACTTTGAACTAAAAATTCGATTTTTATATATTGAACTTTGAACTAAAAATTCGATTTTTATATATTGAACTTTGAACTAAAAATTCGATTTTTATATATTGAACTTTGAACTAAAAATTCGATTTTTATATATTGAACTTTGAACTAAAAATTCGATTTTTATATATTGAACTTTGAACTAAAAATTCGATTTTTATATATTGAACTTTGAACTAAAAATTCGATTTTTATATATTGAATAACATAGTAAAAATTCGATTTTTACATATGTAGAGAATACGGGCGACGAAAGCGATAAAAGGCGAGATTGGTGAAGATTTCTATCAATGAAGAGCCGTGGAGCTGGATAGCTATAATGTGAGAACTTCTCACTCAAAGTATATTTTTCTAGTTATATATATATACTAGGATGCAGACGGTGCTTAGTAGCACCCGACACAATCGTCCACAGACCATGGACTTGTTTGTTTGGCTGTTTGGTTATGGATTGTGATATTGGTTTGAATGTGGTTTGTGGTGTGAAAAATCGAATCGATAAATTGGTTAGGATTAGACGTGCGCCGTTATAAGGCGAAGGAGTAAGGCTAGGTTAGACCCTTACTCCAAATTTTGTGGTTTGCATAACGAAAGTGAATTCGATTGATGTGTGAATGGCGTGGGCCTTCACTAGACCGGGGATAAGGCTAGGCCTCGTCCCGTTTCTAGTATCGTGCCGTTATGCCGCCGAAATTTTCTAAAATAAGTTAGAAAAATAAAAATATCATTTTATTTAAAGAATGAATTGAATAGAAGTTCATATGTTGAAATAAAATGTGTTATCGTTAAAAATATAATTTTTAACGTGAATGTGAATAAATAAATATTCATTTACAAACCGGATGGTTTGTTTATGTACACTTATTTGAATGACATTGATTGGGTCGATAAATTTTACACATCGCCTAACTGCACAAATAAAATATGTGTTTGATTGTTTGAAACCCCACACGGGTGTTAGGATGAAATTTGAAGTTCACTCATCCTGATTGATTAAATATGTCGATCGATTGATTGACAGACTGTTATAAGCGTTGAATATCTATATTTGATGCTTATACAGTGTAGTGCACTTTGGTTGATGGTTGATTATTTTCAATGCTATTATATACATGTGTTGTATGAAAATCCATATAATTAATTTTATATGGTAATTGATTGGGCCTCATTCCAGTTTTGAAAAAGAAATATTTGAAATAGAATATTTGAAAATAAAGGAATATATGAAGCCGTGTTGATTAGATTGACGCCATTTTGACGTGAACGATATTTATATCGATTTTAAAAACGATTTCGAAATGAATTGAATTGAAAACGATTTCGAAATGAATTGAATTGAAAACGAATTCAAAATGAATTGAAAATGAATTCGAATTGAATTGAAAACGATTTCGAAATGAATTGAATTGAAAACGAATTCCAAATGAATTGAAAACGATTTCGAAATGAATTGAATTGAAAACGATTTCGAAATGAATTGAATTGAAAACGAATTCGAATTGAATTGAAAACGAATTCAAAATGAATTGAAAATGAATTCGAATTGAATTGAAAACGATTTCGAAATGAATTGAATTGAAAACGATTTCGAAATGAATTGAATTGAAAACGAATTCGAATTGAATTGAAAACGATTTCGAAATGAATTGAATTGAAAACGATTTCGAAATGAATTGAATTGAAAACGATTTCGAAATGAATTGAATTGAAAATGAATTCGAATTGAATTGAAAACGATTTCGAAATGAATTGAATTGAAAACGATTTCGAAATGAATTGAATTGAAAACGATTTCGAAATGAATTGAATTGAAAACGAATTCGAATTGAATTGAAAACGATTTCGAAATGAATTGAATTGAAAACGAATTCGAATTGAATTGAAAGCGAATTGAAATGAATTCAAATTGAATTGAAATTCGAATTGAATAGAAATGAATTTTGAAACGAATTTATAAAGAAGAATTCAATTTTGATTTGAATTGAAAAGGAAGTTGAAATTGCTTTTGAAACGAATTTTAAAACTATTTATATAATTCGTTTTAAATAGAAATCGACGAAGTATATATTATATATATTATATATATAATATAATGGCCTGAATAGAACGCGCCGCGCCGCGGCAGTTCGTGAATTTCGACCATTTATTTCAAACGGACATTGCGGGAGATCCGACCGTCGGATTCTCCTAAAACCGGAACCGTTGGGTTCGTATCGAAAAGAGCTTTCTAACGAAGGCTAGAAATTTGAAATCTAACGGTTGGATTTGGAATTATGTCCAAATCAAATTCGAAAAAGGTCGCTGTAAGTGCAGTTCGATGGCCGTTGATGGAAATCGACTGTACGGGCCTTGATAAAATTATTAAAAATAGTAATAATTTGTGTAAAATCATAAGAAATGATTTGTGAAAGTTTGGGATGAAAAACTCCATATTTGAAAAGATAAAAATAGATTTTTATCGAAATGAACTAGTTTTGAACTAGAATTATAATTCTATTTATTTTTAAATAAATAAATTGAATTTGAAATGGTTTTGAAAATAACCAAAATTTCCAATGATTGCATTGGAGTGGATTTGAATCGAAATTGTCTTCGGAATATTTCGATGTTGGAATTCGTGATATTACAGGTGTTGTTATGGAAATTTGAAAGATATATATTTGTATCGTTATTTCCAATACGACATTTGTTAGTCGTAGAATTCGATATTGAATATAAGCCGATATATTTTCTATTCAGAGCCTTGTATTGAATATCGAATGTGATTTGGGTTTGTCGTGAATGGTGTCTTCACTAACACTGTTCTGGAACCCAGTTGAGAAAAGATTAAATCTTTTTATTTAGATTTAATGAAGTGTACCAATTAAATGATATTTAATTGGAATTGAATTGGTATTGATTTTTGGGTTTATCGTGAACAGTGTTTTAAATAACACTTGTTCTTTAACCCGATAATTAATGGAATGTGATTTTGGGTTTATCGTGAACAGTGTTTTAAATAACACTTGTTCTTTAACCCGATAATTAATCGAATGTGATCTGGGTTTGTCGTGAATGGTGTCTTCACTAACACTGTTCTTGAACCCAGTTGAGAAAAGATTAAATCTTTTATTTAGATTTAATGAAGTGTACCAATTAAATGATATTTAATTGGAATTGAATTGGTATTGATTTTTGGGTTTATCGTGAACAGTGTTTTAAATAACACTTGTTCTTTAACCCGATAATTAATCGAATGTGATCTGGGTTTGTCGTGAATGGTGTCTTCACTAACACTGTTCTTGAACCCAGTTGAGAAAATATTAAATCTTTTTATTTAGATTTAATGAAGTGTACCAATTAAATGATATTTAATTGGAATTGAATTGGTATTGATTTTTGGGTTTATCGTGAACAGTGTTTTAAATAACACTTGTTCTTTAACCCGATAATTAATGGAATGTGATTTTGGGTTTATCGCGAACCGTGTTTTTAGATGACACTGATTCTTTAACCCAGTCAAAAGATTAAAACTAAGTGGAGTTTTAATGAATCTTTAATTAGATTGAAAAGATCGAGAATGGAGTATCACCAGTTTTGCTCCAGGCGATAGTTAAATCTTTAATTAGATTTGAACGTGAAATTTAGAAACTAACTGTCGGTTAGCTAAGTAGAATGATTTTCTGGATATTGATCTGATGTTGGTTTCGGCCTTCGGGGTTAATATTTGGGGAATTATTCTCTTGATTAATTTACGGTTAATGACTAATGAATTGGAATGAGGCGTATGTTGTGTTTGTGTAACACTTATTTAAAATATACGCGAGTTATTCGGAAAGACCGGGTTTATCCCATTCTGAATAACTGATACGACGATAAGTCGAAGATGAAGACGATGGGAAGACCGGAAGTCTTCACGTCGTTTGGGTGATAACTGATGATCTTGATTGGGCAGTACACCCAAGAAGATGGAAACAGTTAGTGATCGTCCAGACGTACTTGGAGATCGATGGATATGCGGGGTACTAGGTGCCTCCGGTTTCGTTCAGACCCAGAACGGACTTGTAAATGGACTGTGTGTCTGACATCGGATTTCATTCTGTGTGACTGATATCGGTTGCATAGGATGGTTTGCCTGTGTGGCATGCTAAGATGCAAATGATCAAGGCTTCTGTTGAAAAGCAAAGTCTTGTGGTGATGATCAAAGCACGGCCTTTGTGGCGTAGCTTTGTGTAACGTTTACCTCGCGTGTTTCACACCAGGTATGAACCAAAAACGGGAGACGGACCTCAGGGAGGACTTGCGTTTCTTTCTAGCTAGAAGTGGCGTCAGTGGTTTTACACGCCCTGACGAGTTTGACTTATGTGGTTGTTGCTGTTGCGAGGCGCCTCGGTTATATCGGTTTCGGCCGATGCTTCTGGTCGGCTGACGGACCAGACTTACACCCCATAGGGTGGGGAAACGTAATGTTCAGGCATTTTAATCCACTCCGTGTGGACCGGCCCTGACGATCCAAGGGTCGATGCGCTCTGACCCTGTGGCTCGGGCTAGAGAGTCACGAAAACGGTTGAGGACTATCTTTTGCCTCGGTTCATAGACGGAAATCCAATTTCCAAATACGTGATCTTGCGGTTTTAGTTGTAATCCTATATATGGCGACATAGTGGGATGGGGCGCTCATGCCGCCTATGATTGATACTTATGATTTGAAGTGTTTTATACACTATGCACTTATATTAGTATCAAATGATTTGTTTTAAACGTATCAAGCATTCTTTGGTTGTTATAAGGGAAAACCCTATCCTCGACTGCGTTGCATTGTGTGATGGGACCTGGGTCTTATAACAGCTTCATTTTTCTTTATTTAGCATTTCGCTGTTGTTTTATGCACTGGTATTCTTGGGAGGAAACCCGTTCCGTGTTATACGGCGTGGTCCCTTGATTTACCTATCTTTAAAAATAAAGATTAATAACTGTTTTAGTTCTCACACCAGTCCCATGACTGACCTGGAGTTTATTGTTTTAACCTAAACTCTGGGTGCCCCTATTTTTGACACGGGCAGCTAGTAGTTTTGGTTTTGCAGATTTATATTCACAGGATCCTGGTTTACAGCTGGAACGATATCCGGAAAGCTTTGTATCCGTATATCTACTTCTAGTTGTGTATTGTATTATTTTCCGCTGCGATGTATTTAAATGTAATTTAAATCTCTGATATTTCTGTGTAATATTCATTTATACTCTGTATATTCTTGTAATCTGATGCATTGTTGTAATATACAATGAAATGTTCTTCTGTATGCGTTCTGCTGTGGTTTGTTCTCGAACTATCCGACGCTTTCCTTTACGGGGAAGTTGCGGGTCTTCACACGTGGTATCAGAGCTTTGGTTTACAAAGCAGAGAACAAGACACATTAGAACCATACGAAAGAATTCATCAGATAATTGGATTAGTAATATCCAATGGGATGACTCGTTAGAGATAGGATCAGTAGTATCCTAGAACGAGTGTGAAGAGTATATTTTTGAAAATGAAAACAAATTTTTGTTTTGAAAATTTAAATCAATTATTCGTATTTGATTATTTAGTTTATATTGATGTGGACAATCCAGTATATAAAGATTTTGCGTATACGTCTGATCCGCGTGTATTCAAGGTTTTAATATATTGGATAGATATAGCATCACACTCTAGTCGCCCGAAGATGATATTGATGATAGCGATCGCATCATCAACATTTATGTTCGAGTTTCGAAGGTGTGATTTTCTATATATTTCCATTAGGCTGGTGTGAGAACCAAAACTTATATATGGCTAGAATTCATTGTTGTGATTTGGCATCAAAAATCTGGTTTTCGACTATGTATCAAAGTTATGAATTTGAAACCCTAATTCACTAATTGATTGATGTTTGTGTTGGCTGTTTAATTGTTTGCTAATTTTGAACCATTATGCCTAATTTAATCGAATATTGAATTATATTAAAAATTGGTCGCATTTGCTTGCATATACATATACTTACATTGAACAGGTCATAGCAAGGAGGCTAGAGCAGAGAATAAAATTTGTTTGCCCGACAAATAGGTACATGTTTACTACATAATTTCCTGTTTTGTTTGGGTGATGATGATTTTGTGAGCCTATTGGCTAGCCGCTTGGCTTTTTCTTTTTCTTTTTGAGATCTGAAGGACCGGGGAAGCTATTTGAAATTCCCCGATGCTCCCGGTGCAGGGGAGGTTATGGCGAAATTTTTCGAAAATTTAGGGTGTTAGCCAAATTTTTGAAATTTTGAAAATTCTCAGAAACTAAAGAGTTGGAGAATGGAAGCCAGATCGAACGTAGAGTTGATTAATCAAACCACTTTCGACTTTGTTCCTTTTCGGGGACGAAAAGTTTTAAGTGGGGGAGATTGTAACAACCCGTAAAATGCGAGCCAGTTTGAAAATTTTTATTTTGGCAATTTTAGCGAATTTTGATATTTAAAATGGATTATTTTAAATAATATCGACGAGAAATTTATTTTGAATATAATTCGAACGTATATATTATACGCGTCGTCGTTAGAATATAAATAATTATATATAATTATAAATAGAATTGAAAATGGCGCGGTAGTTCGATAATTCGATTTCAAACTTCAATTGAATGTACCGGGTGCAAAACAATCCGGATTTTAGTGAAACCAAAAATAATGGAATCTAATAGTGAATATCTTTCCAACGAATCCGAAAAATCGAAAGTTAGTAGCGGGAATCAAAAGTTGTCCAGTTGAAAATTCTGAATAGTCGCTATGGAATTCAGGCTCTTAAAAATGGACATTTTGCAAATGACCTCGGATTTCGACGAAACCACTTTTGTTGGATCCGCAGTGTCAAGTTATCGCTAGGTTTCAAATTTCATAATTTTTCGAATCAATATGTGAGCGTGGCATAGGAAAACGCGTTTGACCAGTTTCAGTTGATTTTAATCGACTGGAAATTGGCCATTTTTCAAACGGTCTCAGAATTCGACGAAACTAGATTTGTTAGGACCGTATCGTCAATACGAAGCTAGAAAATATTTTTCTGGAATTTTTCTAGTTAGTATGTGACCCCGGTAATTTGAAAGGTACGTTTAAAATTCAATATAGTGATTTAAATGTAAATTTAACGGAAGCTGATTGTAACAGCCGAATCAGCTGACGATACATATCCCATTGTGTTCGGAATGGGGGTTAAACGCTATGGACGACAGGCGGTGGGCCTCGTTTCGAGGTCGTATGTGAAAGTCAACTCTTTAGGATAAAATTAAATAATTAATTAATTAAAAAAAGAAAAAAAAGCTTCCTCCCTTAAAAACCTTCTGGCCCCCCCTTTCATTTTTAAAATCGATTTATAAAAAAAAAAAAAAAAAAAAAAAAAAGAAAAGGAAAGGGAGAGCGACAGGTGAGGAGCCGCCGCCCCTCCCCGATGATCCTCCGCCGCCGTACGATGGCGGTGCCATCTCCCCACCTCCGCCTGAGAAGGCGATGCCCCCTCCGCCATGATACGACGTTCGAGCCCCCCCTCCCCTCAAGCCCGACCCCCCCTCCAGGCGCCAGGCGCCGCGAAACCCACAACCGCCCCCCCCCAGCGACTGCCTCCGGCCACCCCTATTCCCCAAGCGCCCCCAGGTAATTTTTAATTTATTTATTTTATTTTTATTTTGCTTTGTTTAAGAAAAATGAAGAAAAACTGATTTTTAACAAAAGAAAAACTGATTTTATTAGAAATGTAAAACTGATTTTATAAGAATTGCAAAAACTGATTTTTTATATTTTGTTAAAACTTTTTTTTTTTTTTTTTTTTTTTTTTTTTTATGAATAAAAACTGATTTTACTTTATGGTTTAAAAAATGAATTTGCTTTGAAAATATAATTTTTGTATTGTTTAAATCGAAATAAAAATATAATCTTTACTATATAGGAATATTAAAAATATGATTTTTATATTTTTAAAGTATTAAAAATATAATCTTTATAGGATAGAGAAGTTAAAAATATCACCTTTGTATATGTGGCGAAATAAAAATCTGATTTTTATTTTATATACATTGAAATCAAGTGATGAAATTTGAAAAGGTGAAATCTTTGAATTTAAAAAGGCGAGATTTTTATATATTGAACTTCGATAGAAAAATAGGATTTTTATATATTGAACTTCGAGTTAAAAATTCGATTTTTATATATTGAACTTTGAACTAAAAATTCGATTTTTATATATTGAACTTTGAACTAAAAATTCGATTTTTATATATTGAACTTTGAACTAAAAATTCGATTTTTATATATTGAACTTTGAACTAAAAATTCGATTTTTATATATTGAACTTTGAACTAAAAATTCGATTTTTATATATTGAACTTTGAACTAAAAATTCGATTTTTATATATTGAACTTTGAACTAAAAATTCGATTTTTATATATTGAATAACATAGTAAAAATTCGATTTTTACATATGTAGAGAATACGGGCGACGAAAGCGATAAAAGGCGAGATTGGTGAAGATTTCTATCAATGAAGAGCCGTGGAGCTGGATAGCTATAATGTGAGAACTTCTCACTCAAAGTATATTTTTCTAGTTATATATATATACTAGGATGCAGACGGTGCTTAGTAGCACCCGACACAATCGTCCACAGACCATGGACTTGTTTGTTTGGCTGTTTGGTTATGGATTGTGATATTGGTTTGAATGTGGTTTGTGGTGTGAAAAATCGAATCGATAAATTGGTTAGGATTAGACGTGCGCCGTTATAAGGCGAAGGAGTAAGGCTAGGTTAGACCCTTACTCCAAATTTTGTGGTTTGCATAACGAAAGTGAATTCGATTGATGTGTGAATGGCGTGGGCCTTCACTAGACCGGGGATAAGGCTAGGCCTCGTCCCGTTTCTAGTATCGTGCCGTTATGCCGCCGAAATTTTCTAAAATAAGTTAGAAAAATAAAAATATCATTTTATTTAAAGAATGAATTGAATAGAAGTTCATATGTTGAAATAAAATGTGTTATCGTTAAAAATATAATTTTTAACGTGAATGTGAATAAATAAATATTCATTTACAAACCGGATGGTTTGTTTATGTACACTTATTTGAATGACATTGATTGGGTCGATAAATTTTACACATCGCCTAACTGCACAAATAAAATATGTGTTTGATTGTTTGAAACCCCACACGGGTGTTAGGATGAAATTTGAAGTTCACTCATCCTGATTGATTAAATATGTCGATCGATTGATTGACAGACTGTTATAAGCGTTGAATATCTATATTTGATGCTTATACAGTGTAGTGCACTTTGGTTGATGGTTGATTATTTTCAATGCTATTATATACATGTGTTGTATGAAAATCCATATAATTAATTTTATATGGTAATTGATTGGGCCTCATTCCAGTTTTGAAAAAGAAATATTTGAAATAGAATATTTGAAAATAAAGGAATATATGAAGCCGTGTTGATTAGATTGACGCCATTTTGACGTGAACGATATTTATATCGATTTTAAAAACGATTTCGAAATGAATTGAATTGAAAACGATTTCGAAATGAATTGAATTGAAAACGAATTCAAAATGAATTGAAAATGAATTCGAATTGAATTGAAAACGATTTCGAAATGAATTGAATTGAAAACGAATTCCAAATGAATTGAAAACGATTTCGAAATGAATTGAATTGAAAACGATTTCGAAATGAATTGAATTGAAAACGAATTCGAATTGAATTGAAAACGAATTCAAAATGAATTGAAAATGAATTCGAATTGAATTGAAAACGATTTCGAAATGAATTGAATTGAAAACGATTTCGAAATGAATTGAATTGAAAACGAATTCGAATTGAATTGAAAACGATTTCGAAATGAATTGAATTGAAAACGATTTCGAAATGAATTGAATTGAAAACGATTTCGAAATGAATTGAATTGAAAATGAATTCGAATTGAATTGAAAACGATTTCGAAATGAATTGAATTGAAAACGATTTCGAAATGAATTGAATTGAAAACGATTTCGAAATGAATTGAATTGAAAACGAATTCGAATTGAATTGAAAACGATTTCGAAATGAATTGAATTGAAAACGAATTCGAATTGAATTGAAAGCGAATTGAAATGAATTCAAATTGAATTGAAATTCGAATTGAATAGAAATGAATTTTGAAACGAATTTATAAAGAAGAATTCAATTTTGATTTGAATTGAAAAGGAAGTTGAAATTGCTTTTGAAACGAATTTTAAAACTATTTATATAATTCGTTTTAAATAGAAATCGACGAAGTATATATTATATATATTATATATATAATATAATGGCCTGAATAGAACGCGCCGCGCCGCGGCAGTTCGTGAATTTCGACCATTTATTTCAAACGGACATTGCGGGAGATCCGACCGTCGGATTCTCCTAAAACCGGAACCGTTGGGTTCGTATCGAAAAGAGCTTTCTAACGAAGGCTAGAAATTTGAAATCTAACGGTTGGATTTGGAATTATGTCCAAATCAAATTCGAAAAAGGTCGCTGTAAGTGCAGTTCGATGGCCGTTGATGGAAATCGACTGTACGGGCCTTGATAAAATTATTAAAAATAGTAATAATTTGTGTAAAATCATAAGAAATGATTTGTGAAAGTTTGGGATGAAAAACTCCATATTTGAAAAGATAAAAATAGATTTTTATCGAAATGAACTAGTTTTGAACTAGAATTATAATTCTATTTATTTTTAAATAAATAAATTGAATTTGAAATGGTTTTGAAAATAACCAAAATTTCCAATGATTGCATTGGAGTGGATTTGAATCGAAATTGTCTTCGGAATATTTCGATGTTGGAATTCGTGATATTACAGGTGTTGTTATGGAAATTTGAAAGATATATATTTGTATCGTTATTTCCAATACGACATTTGTTAGTCGTAGAATTCGATATTGAATATAAGCCGATATATTTTCTATTCAGAGCCTTGTATTGAATATCGAATGTGATTTGGGTTTGTCGTGAATGGTGTCTTCACTAACACTGTTCTGGAACCCAGTTGAGAAAAGATTAAATCTTTTTATTTAGATTTAATGAAGTGTACCAATTAAATGATATTTAATTGGAATTGAATTGGTATTGATTTTTGGGTTTATCGTGAACAGTGTTTTAAATAACACTTGTTCTTTAACCCGATAATTAATGGAATGTGATTTTGGGTTTATCGTGAACAGTGTTTTAAATAACACTTGTTCTTTAACCCGATAATTAATCGAATGTGATCTGGGTTTGTCGTGAATGGTGTCTTCACTAACACTGTTCTTGAACCCAGTTGAGAAAAGATTAAATCTTTTATTTAGATTTAATGAAGTGTACCAATTAAATGATATTTAATTGGAATTGAATTGGTATTGATTTTTGGGTTTATCGTGAACAGTGTTTTAAATAACACTTGTTCTTTAACCCGATAATTAATCGAATGTGATCTGGGTTTGTCGTGAATGGTGTCTTCACTAACACTGTTCTTGAACCCAGTTGAGAAAATATTAAATCTTTTTATTTAGATTTAATGAAGTGTACCAATTAAATGATATTTAATTGGAATTGAATTGGTATTGATTTTTGGGTTTATCGTGAACAGTGTTTTAAATAACACTTGTTCTTTAACCCGATAATTAATGGAATGTGATTTTGGGTTTATCGCGAACCGTGTTTTTAGATGACACTGATTCTTTAACCCAGTCAAAAGATTAAAACTAAGTGGAGTTTTAATGAATCTTTAATTAGATTGAAAAGATCGAGAATGGAGTATCACCAGTTTTGCTCCAGGCGATAGTTAAATCTTTAATTAGATTTGAACGTGAAATTTAGAAACTAACTGTCGGTTAGCTAAGTAGAATGATTTTCTGGATATTGATCTGATGTTGGTTTCGGCCTTCGGGGTTAATATTTGGGGAATTATTCTCTTGATTAATTTACGGTTAATGACTAATGAATTGGAATGAGGCGTATGTTGTGTTTGTGTAACACTTATTTAAAATATACGCGAGTTATTCGGAAAGACCGGGTTTATCCCATTCTGAATAACTGATACGACGATAAGTCGAAGATGAAGACGATGGGAAGACCGGAAGTCTTCACGTCGTTTGGGTGATAACTGATGATCTTGATTGGGCAGTACACCCAAGAAGATGGAAACAGTTAGTGATCGTCCAGACGTACTTGGAGATCGATGGATATGCGGGGTACTAGGTGCCTCCGGTTTCGTTCAGACCCAGAACGGACTTGTAAATGGACTGTGTGTCTGACATCGGATTTCATTCTGTGTGACTGATATCGGTTGCATAGGATGGTTTGCCTGTGTGGCATGCTAAGATGCAAATGATCAAGGCTTCTGTTGAAAAGCAAAGTCTTGTGGTGATGATCAAAGCACGGCCTTTGTGGCGTAGCTTTGTGTAACGTTTACCTCGCGTGTTTCACACCAGGTATGAACCAAAAACGGGAGACGGACCTCAGGGAGGACTTGCGTTTCTTTCTAGCTAGAAGTGGCGTCAGTGGTTTTACACGCCCTGACGAGTTTGACTTATGTGGTTGTTGCTGTTGCGAGGCGCCTCGGTTATATCGGTTTCGGCCGATGCTTCTGGTCGGCTGACGGACCAGACTTACACCCCATAGGGTGGGGAAACGTAATGTTCAGGCATTTTAATCCACTCCGTGTGGACCGGCCCTGACGATCCAAGGGTCGATGCGCTCTGACCCTGTGGCTCGGGCTAGAGAGTCACGAAAACGGTTGAGGACTATCTTTTGCCTCGGTTCATAGACGGAAATCCAATTTCCAAATACGTGATCTTGCGGTTTTAGTTGTAATCCTATATATGGCGACATAGTGGGATGGGGCGCTCATGCCGCCTATGATTGATACTTATGATTTGAAGTGTTTTATACACTATGCACTTATATTAGTATCAAATGATTTGTTTTAAACGTATCAAGCATTCTTTGGTTGTTATAAGGGAAAACCCTATCCTCGACTGCGTTGCATTGTGTGATGGGACCTGGGTCTTATAACAGCTTCATTTTTCTTTATTTAGCATTTCGCTGTTGTTTTATGCACTGGTATTCTTGGGAGGAAACCCGTTCCGTGTTATACGGCGTGGTCCCTTGATTTACCTATCTTTAAAAATAAAGATTAATAACTGTTTTAGTTCTCACACCAGTCCCATGACTGACCTGGAGTTTATTGTTTTAACCTAAACTCTGGGTGCCCCTATTTTTGACACGGGCAGCTAGTAGTTTTGGTTTTGCAGATTTATATTCACAGGATCCTGGTTTACAGCTGGAACGATATCCGGAAAGCTTTGTATCCGTATATCTACTTCTAGTTGTGTATTGTATTATTTTCCGCTGCGATGTATTTAAATGTAATTTAAATCTCTGATATTTCTGTGTAATATTCATTTATACTCTGTATATTCTTGTAATCTGATGCATTGTTGTAATATACAATGAAATGTTCTTCTGTATGCGTTCTGCTGTGGTTTGTTCTCGAACTATCCGACGCTTTCCTTTACGGGGAAGTTGCGGGTCTTCACAGAAATCAAGAATAAAATCCAAAGGAATAATTTCTATAAATTGAATTGGATTTGGAAAATCTAAGTGTGGTGATTAATCTAAATGGGTAGATTGGGATATTGCATGTTGGTTGATGCATAGTAGATCCATATCTCTATTACTAATTGTTGTTTATATACTGGCATTCATGGTGGTAAACCCGTTCCGCGTTAGCGACGTGGTACTGTGACTTGCCTTATCATTTTGATAAGTTAATTTTAACTGTAGAGTTTCTCACACCAGTCCCATGACTGGCTTGTAGTTTGTTTCACTTTGCAAACTCAGGTGCCCCTATTTTCCACACGGGCAGTCGAGTAGTTTGTTTTGCAGATACTTATTTTGAGCAGGATTCTGGATTGAAGCTTAAAGCTATGTCCAGTGCATTTATCGTCTTCCGTTGGGTTATATTATATTTCCGTTGTGCATTGAATTACATTTATTGCAAAATCATCTTCCGCTGTATTGATTATATTTCGATATACTTTGATATTTTGTACTCTGATGTAACATTATTATGATGTTTATAAAAGTCTTCTGTTATTTGTTCTGATGTGTTGTATGCCCAGAGTTAGCGTATGTGGGATTCGAACGGCCTTGGTCGATTTAGCGATCGATTAGGTCCGAGCGAAATCTGTATCGTTACACAGTCCATAATGCGAAATCCCACTCCTTTTTTTCCTTTTCCCACTCCCTTTTTCCCTACTCCCATATCTCACCTACTCCCACCTACTCCACTTCCTATAAATACCCCCTTACCTCATTCATTAAAGGGGTTGGATTTTTTGCACTCTTGAAGCTCTCAAGTACCATTAATGGCTTTCATCTTCTTCCTCATGGCTAGTGGACATAGCATGGACCACAAAAACGTTGCATACACGTTTTCCTTCAACTATTGGATATTTACAAGGGCCTTTACACCATTTTTGGACATTTTTGGATTTCTCAGACATTGCTGATGAAGTCAACGCGCTTTTCACTCAACGAAGAAGAAGAAGGACTTTTCAGACAAAGTTTTGAGCTTGCAAACTATTTGTTGTTCCATTATACAACTTTGTACACTAAACTTGTATGAACTCTATAATGGACAACTACATGATGAATGACTACAATAAAGTGGATGCAGGTGTTAGTGTCGAACGACTATAAAAAGTTATGTTCTCCCGCATTACTTTACTTTACATTTGGATTACTGTGTTGCTAATTCACATACACTCGAGAGTTGGCGTTTGTTGAATCGATGACAATTCCCCATGTCAACAGATTTCATTTTTTGATGGAGGGTGGGGAGATAAAACATTGAGAACTACACCGAATAAAATGTTTTACCATTTTACTTCTTATGCGGAGCAAAATTCAATATCATCCCACAAAAAGTAACAATGATAGTTCATGGAAAAATATTTTCAATGGGACATGATTAGAAAGAAAGTCAAACGGAAGAGGTTCATAGTTATATTTGTATGTAGTTACGAACTCCTTTTTGTTAAACAAGGAAAAAAAATAGTGCACCATACAATAGTTTTTGAAAAATGAAAGTTGGACATATTTTATTCAAAGTTAAGGCACCATACCATTTGAGAAAGAGGGAGAAGCATATATTAAAGCATAAGCTTTATCTACCTTTTTGTCTGTATATGGGAATCTATTTTGGAATGAAATTATGTTACATCTAATAGTACCCTAAAATCTATCTTGCACCCCTATTTTTGTGGCAAAAAATTGCACACCCTCGCTTGTAATAACCTAATTTTTTGACCTTCAGAGTCGACAACAATACATCCACGGTACATGTGCCGAAAATCCACGTGTCGGAAAATTAAATCATCAGGGGTCAAAGAAAAATAAGATAGAATAGAATCTCACTCATAACCTGGATAATTAGCAACATGTCCAAACTAACGTAGATAACAATAAAGATACTAACATAATAAAAATAAGGTTATATTGAAGTATGTCTTGAGCTCTAGCTCCTCTTCTAAGCTCCAAGCATCTAAACTGACTTATCAAATATGCTCGGTCTAATGGAGCATTATTGAAATAATGTCAAGGTCAGTTTGGAAAACCAATATGAGAAAACTCAAGTAATAAGAAACTCGTTTTCTAATGTTTCAAAATATTTTCGAAATAAACAGTATCTCGTAAAACTTCGTCGTACATAAACATAGACAAATTTTTACCTTACAACAACTTAAACACTTTATACGAGACCTCATCATCTTATAATAATGCCTAGATACAAATACTTATGAATCATAGCCAAAATCGGTACAATTGTTAAATTCCTGCATAATAGGTATATAACTAAAATCGTAAAAGGCATGTATGTTGATTCCATACCTGTACAGTTAAAGCGCTTAGCGGATTCAATGCAGCGGAAGTCGAAAAAGTTATAGCGGCAATAAATCGAGGAAATAACAGGATAATATGGATAATTAGTTCTTTAGTTTTTTATGAACATATAAACAATAATTAAATAAAAAACTTACACTAAATTTAACAGTAATTGATACATTCTTAATTTTAAATAAAAACATGTGCAATGTATGTAAATAAACGTGAACTACTATTTCACTTAATCAAATTTAATAGAATATTAGAGTATCTTTTGTTTCTAAAAATGTATGTTAAAAAATTCAATTTGAAAACCTAAATTCATAATTTTGCTCATGTATAAGTATCACTTTTCAGTTTATTTCTCTCATCAAAGATATAGTGAGAATAATTAGATATATCAGGGGTAGCGGAATAATGCAGGGTTTAAAGCGGAAAGGCTAATAGCGGTTATTTGGGAAATGCGTAGTGGTAGTAATCCACTATGGGATATGGCAAGGGTATAGCGAGGTAATAGCAGGGCATTAACTACACAGTTCCATACTATAATAAGGTAAGAGAGTAGCTTCCGATCAGTACACCTCTAGAAAAAATGTATTGGAGGATTGACCTACGACCCTCTACCAATGCAAAATCGGCCTATCACTCAATTGATAATACCAAGAATTTGACCATCGCGGCTGTGATCAACAACCGCATTAAAGAATAAAGAATCAAAATGGGTCATCCGATCCAGATTTGGTGATGACAATACCCTACCTGGGTGCAACACACTTGGCTATGTTGCATCTTCTCTATTTTAGCCATTTCAGTAGATGAGGCTCGAGGCTACGTTTTTACCTTTCTTCAACAGATTTCACTTCAAATTTTCGTTGCCATCAAAAGGCAATGTTCTAATAACATTCATTTATACAAGTTATCCAGGAATAGGACAAGCCGAAGGCACTACTCCTACAACATCCAATTTGGAATCACTCTCATGATCTATAGCGATTAGCACTTGCACTCTAACTTTATCTTGATCTCCTTATCTTTAGTAAATACTACATTCATCGCTCAATAGGATCAAAGTGGTTTCGGAATAACTTTATCCAATCTCGGTCTCTTCGAAACAACTTCAGATGGTTTTTGATAAATTAAACCCTAATTATTTATAAAATAAACAACCAAAGACAAGAGTGGGGTTCACCTACTAACCATTAGTAGACAGATCTCCTTATCACTTGTACTTGGAGAACACCTTATACGAACAGTCAACCATTAACGTGGATGACTGTGCCATATAACACACTCTTTTCCACCAGATATTTCCAAAGTAATAATTTTGGTCTAGATTTGATAGCCAGCTATTTAATTATCAAATAACATATACTACACAATTAAAAATTTATTTCCTGTAGTAATTACTATCCTCTTTTAATTAATTTCTTATTGATTAAATTCCAAACCTCTTATGACCAAAACATTCACATACTTATTCCTCCGTTATATGTGTATTCCAATACCAATTAAGAAGAGTTCTTGATTCTAATTCATATATTTAGTAGGTTACTAAAACCCAAATCACATCATTTAACTTTTAAGACTCTGAAAATTTATGTAACAAATCATTTAAGGACATAATGATTTAAATTATAGTTTTAATTCTCAATCTCAAACTAATATCGTCCCTCAGATAAAAATGAAGCCTTTCAAGCTAGGGCGTTTTATTTGCTTCTCAGACCTTGAATCAACATCATTCTCACTTTGGAATAATAGAAGTTTACTATTTTACATTCTAAATGTCTAAATTAAGTTTTACAAAGTTCCATTGAAATTCATTTCCAAAGCAATTATAATTAAAAATTTATAAAACTTTGAAATAAATAATTAAATATTTATTTAACCTTCAAATAAATAATTAAAAATAGTTAATCTTTAAATAAACAATTTAAATCTCAAATAATATTCATTTAATAATTAAATAATAATATAAAACCTTTATTAATAAATAAGTAAATATCTAAAACCCTTTTCAAATAAATTGTAAGTATTTAATCTTAATCAGATAATTTAAGTAGTAATTAATCCTTTAATAAGTCATTAAACAATAATAATTATAAGGGGTATAATTTACTTCTTAATTCAAACTGAATATCAATTAATTTCAAGACATCATTACTATGTAATTATTAAACCAAACTACCATTAGTAAACAATCCTTGAGTTTTAAACCATCATTAATGAATAAATAATAGCTTTAACACTTACGTAATAA
The DNA here is from genome assembly GCA_030737875.1 of Allium sativum. Taxonomy (NCBI): domain Eukaryota; kingdom Viridiplantae; phylum Streptophyta; class Magnoliopsida; order Asparagales; family Amaryllidaceae; genus Allium; species Allium sativum. The sequence goes on along the minus strand of CM060919.1, from coordinate 556,167,078 downwards.
AACTAATCTTAAATAATTAAGTCAACTTGAACTATTTTTAAGAGTACTTTAATTATTCTTAGAAATTTATGATATATATTTTTTTAACAGGTATAAATGGAATACTAAGCTATTAAAACCAATTCCAGTAAGGAATTTAAATAACTGAAAATAGTTTCAAATTTGAGGCTTAGCGATTAAAACAATATTTAAATAAGTTACTGCATATTTCCATATTCAGTCGAGTTCACACGGCAATTCACATACAATACAGCCGGTTTACAAAGGTTCTAACACTTGATAATTCACAATTAATAGTTAATTAATTATTCAATCCATTCTAATTAATCCAGATATTGGTTAATCGCATAATTTAACCTACCACATAGCAAGCATGGAATGAAGTTTAATTTTGCTCAAGAGATGTCCATAATGATGTATACAATTTGAATTAACTTGACAATATTTTATTTCATCAAACAAGTAATCGTAAATTTAAGATGTGTGATTTAAATGACGTTAGTATTTAAAATAACATTTTTTAAAACCTACAGTTTTAAGAGGTCAAAGATTTATACTCAACTAATTCTAACAATAAACTACACTACGATGTGCTTGTGAATACGTACGCAAGCAAAACTTCGCACGTCCATTGGACATCATGTGAGAAAGTTATAAATTCCAAAACTAACTCGTACATTATATTTGTTAATTGATAATTTAAGTAGTCTCACCACTCATTTTGGGATGAGCCTTACGACAATGAAACCGACCTGTAACAACCCGCCCTGAATGGGCTTAAATTACGACCAAAGAAAGGCCCATCAGAATTTAGGGCCACTCTAAACGGATCCTTGGTTCCTATAAGGAAATAACAAGACCAGACATCACAGAGCAATTTAAACAAGGTCAGAATCTTACGCAGTGGAAGGGATAAATGTAATAACATAGAATAAATGTACCTTTATTTAAGTTGTAATAAATGTTGATTATAACGAGTTTCAAACAATTATAAGCGGTACATCAATATTAGTTATCCCAAAAATATAATAATATGCCATAAATAATTAAAAGCCTCCATCGCCAGGCTCCATCCCTAAAGCATCACTAGTCATTAGTAATCCAAAGCGTCCTCACCCACTAACCTTTTTATGTTATGAGGAGGGAGATCGAAACATAAAGTTTTGGTGAAAGAAAAACATATAAGTTTATGAATGACTATTTCCTATATTTGGCAGTGTAAAATTTTCATGTTATGCCGACGCAAACAAACATGCATGCAATTGAACATATGAGGAAGACATCCTAATAGTCACTTATGACCTATATGTGATCTAAGTGCGGACATCCGTACAGTCGCTTAATTCCACTGCAAAGTGATCTAAGGGCGGACATTGTTGCAATTACTTAGTACCCCCACAGAGTGATCTAAAGGCGAACATTCTTACAATCACTTAACACCCCCATGAGGCGGGCTATTCCAACCACTTAAGGCCATTTGCTAATTTATTTAGGTTGGACATCCCTACAGTCACTTGATACCCGATGGCGGACTCCCAACCACATAAGATCTCATCTCTAACGTCAACGTCATAAATAATATTCTCCTTGTAGGTCGAGAAATGGTAACGACCAGTTACTACCAGGTTTGAGTCATGAGCACAACTTTATTTAAGAAAATCCTTCCGGTGGATCCTCTTGTTACTACTTAGCCGTCCCTACGGGTGAACTACTAATCACTTAATACTTCCCTTGGATGTCGGTTGCTTTAGGCTATATATATATATATATATATATATATATATATATAACTTGTTCCTAGGTCAGCCCTCACTATCCACTAAATAAGAAGCGGACATTACTTGGAAAACTACCCTGCTCACTTTATCATCTATTAGGACAATTTATTACCTTATAGGAGAAAGGCGGACCCAATAACCATTTAAGACCTCGAAGGGCGGGTCCCATGACTTGAGTCCATAACCAAGGAGTGAACCTTAGGAGCATACCTAATCTTAACCGCTCAATACCCAACAAGAGGCGGGTCAACCACTTAATACCTTTTTCCAATGCAGGTCTACTTCACACACAATATATATATATGCATATATGTATGTATATGTATATTTATATGTATATTTATATGTATATTTATACGTCTACACACACTAGACATTTCACATTAGGCCGACTACTTGTAGATGTTGTATACGTCGGACGGCTCTTGGTAGGCTTCTACTACAAGTTGGACCTAACCACATATCATAGTGTAATAACTATAATGGCCCATGGCACCTAGACTTCTCACATTAAGCAGTCCGTGTAACACCACACGTCCATTAATGTCACTCACGAAGGGAATGCATTAACTTCCATGGAGGTTATAAGTGAATATAGAACAGAAAAAATACAACAAGACAGATAGTAAATAGTACTTGGAAATCTAAAACTTCATTTTATTGCAGCGGAAATTAAACATGTTTGTTACATCATAAAACCATAGATCATAACCAAGTACAATATCCATCTTCATAAAAACAAAATACATAATCCCATTACATAAATAGCCATTAAAAAGATAACAAGCTGGACTTTACTTCAACGGTCCAAGCTTTCCAAAGAGAGATGAAGCAATTCAATCAAACTCCACTAGAGCTGGGCACAACCTGAGGACCTGGAGGGGGAAAAAGGATAGAAATAGAGGGGGTCAGACATAAAGTCTGGCGAGTAGGATAATTCTAACAATACTATTATCAAAATAACTAGACTAAGGCATAAGCTGGAAGACAAGTAAATGTCTATGAACTCTTAGGAAGATAAAGATAGCGTTTAAGATAACGTTAAAGATAACGGTAAAGGCACACCTAATTACTAACGAATGATTACTACACTGCACCACACATTACTACACTGCACCACACCAGTCACCCTATTGTTTGATCCCACTTGCTTCACACAGAAACTTTATAAATAGCCTTACGTACCCCTAGCTGACTACATAGGCGCCGTCTGCCCCTATCTCCACTAGGTGTACCCCACTACCCGCTTTCGATCGGCTCCCTACTCATAGATACTCGTGCTGGCCCCCATAGTGGGGTGTATCACTCCCCTAAAGTGGCAACCCGATACAACTTGAGAATGCACGGCTTATACCTACACGATGCAACAACGTCTTCACTACCAGCCCGGGTCCACACACGCATATGAAACCCGTTGGACTTGCGTTGCCACCGCTCCCCGTTTTGGCCTCTTACAGTCAAACCCAGCATGCGTGTCCCGTCCTCGACTTGGGTCGAGCCCACAAAGATACGTTTGGGATACTGGTCGAAATGGGCCCCCACAAGCTACCCACCTAAGCTTGTCACTAGTATATCCCACTTAACCCTCTTAGTCATGTTCATTTACATGTGTGTTTGGTTAAGTCTTACTAATCGTATTTCACATGCCACTAAGGGCACCCCCTAGATTCCTCGTGCCACCCAAGGCACCTACTTAACCCCCATGTCCCACTTTACATGTTTATCTGGTTAAGTATTTCTAAATTCATTCAGGCCATAACCTTATAAAGACCTCTCACATTAGACTGGCATTTATGGCAGCTGGATTTGTCGGGCGGGTCCGGGCAGTCTTACACCATAAAAGAGTCTAACCTCGTGTCTTTACAACTGTTATGCTTTAGTTTAGGCCTAGGACCTCTCACATTGGGCTGACATTTGTGACCACTGGATTTGCCGGGCGGGTCCGGGCAGGTTTACGTCACAAACGAGTCCAACCTCGTGTCCTAAGCATTGATTAGCACTTAAAATCTTTTACCCCAGTTTTAATAATTCCCTATTCAAATTATTAATTAAGTCAACTTTTAATGATGTCCATAATTGACTCAATTATGGCCATCCACTTATGGCATGCAAAATCATATCAATTGCACCCCAATTTTTTAATATTAAATCCTTAATATTACCCCTACCCCACGTTTATACGTTCGCTTATTCAACGCATAATATAGGCTAGACTTGTATAGTCTAACACCTAGCACAAAGATAAATTATTACAACATATAGACAATTAAAATAAATCTAATCATAACAGGGGTGAAACTTGCATAAACTACACATGTTAAGGATCAAAAGGTGTCAACTTGTTAAATGTCTCAATTTACATGATACGATCATAGCCCAAATCTATACATAAACTAGCATATGGGGTTTTTAGGCAACATAATGATGGTGTGAACTAGCATAGGATATCACATATGTCATAGCATAATTCTAGATGTCATAATAGATGTCTTGGCATATGTTCATAACTTTTCTAATCAATCTAACTTGCATATGTGACTTGTCATATAGATCAACATAACCCAAACATGATGATTTAATTAATATGAACTAACTAGCATAGATCGTAACATCATGGCCTTTTTAACATGTATGATTCATCACAACTTAGCATAGAAACTTTCAACATACATAACATCATCATAGCATGATTTACAACATATACGATATCATCATCACATAACATTGGATTAACAATATACATGATAGCAAAAGGGGTTTACAACAACATATATGATAATTCACATCATCTACTCATAATCCATTCATAACTCAACCTAATTAAAATGATAATAATCTTGTTAAGATCATCATACTCACAATTTAGAGAAGAAAAGAGAGAGTTTTGCTTTGCTTTAGGGTTGAGAGAATTAGAATTGAATTTGCTTTTCTTCTTTCTTAGTTGGCGGCGGCTCCATTGATTTCCATGGCGATGGTAACTATTCTATTTTAATTAGGTTAAGGGTTAGCATTAGGATGTATTTATAGGTGTAGGAAGTTATTTAGGACCATTAGATTAACCCTGAACCATGAGAACCAATCAAATGCAAAATCTGCATTTGAGCGAATCGGCGCACGGGTTGACAGCCAAACACCCTGGATTAACCCCTAGTCGACCCAACGGGGCTTGGGTCGACCTCAAAAATGGGCCGGTTCGGTTATTTCCCCCTCCCAATTCGCTGTTTTGAACTTTTTCGCATATTTATTTATTTAATTTTTAATTTATATATATATATATATATATCAATATATATATATTTCTCTGCGCAACCCATTTCACTTAATTCTTTTCTAAAAATTAAGTATACTTTAATTTGTGAATTTTAATGTTATAAAATTACGGGGTGTTACATTCTCCCCTCCTTAAAGGATTTCGTCCCCGAAATCTCCAAGTCAAGAAGAATGCATATCCTACCATCTAATCGTCCATCTACTCAACCATTAAACACCAGCATCCATTGTCCTTAAAAGACTTCTAATGCTTTAATGTTTATATGCACAGTGTGTGTATATGTCCATATCTAATGCAAAATTAGGCGGTCTACTGATTCAGTCGACCTCCTTAGTGCAATTCATGATAGTGCCATGCGTCCAATATGTATGCAAAAGATTCCTAATGATACATATTAATTCTATATGCGTGCACAACCATCTACCCGAATGCAGCAACTATATGATAATACAAACATTATACATCCATTTTACTAAATACATCCATATATATGCAATATGCAATATGAAGTGACTGAGCCGATCTGGTGCCTAATAGTGTGTGTATATGCATCCACGAGCAACCACTAGCAAACACTTCCATCCACTTTGCATCCACCATACATAACATGTCTCAAACACAGGTTTCAACCATAGGATTATCCTAACTAAAGGTCAAAGATACTAGCAAGAGGATATACTAAAGATAAGATAAGTACAAGCTAAGCGATAAAGGAGAAATTAAAGGACATACCCTCAAAAAGAAAAGGGTATCGTGAACGCATCTTCTCTTCCATCTCCCAAGTAGCGTTGCTCTCCTCATCTCCCCATTGCACTTTGACTAGTCTGACCTCTCGATTCCACAACCTCTTGATCTCCGACCCAAGAATGCACGTAGGAGCTCGTCGAATTGTCGCATCACGCTCTATCTCCACCTCTCTAAGCAAGCTCGGCTCTACCACTTCCACGGTCTCGTGCAAGCACTTCCTCAAATGTGACACATGGAATACGTCATGTACAAAGTCTCTCGGGCAACTCCACTCTATACGCCATCCGTCCAATCCTCTCATTAATAGGAAACGTCCATACAAACCTTGGTGCTAATTTCCCAACGGATCTAAAGCGAACAACATTTCGTAATGGAGACACTTTGACAAAGACCATGTCCCCAACTTCAAACTCGAGATCTGTCCTCCTCTTATCTGCATAAGATTTCTGCCTATCTTGCGCTGCTTTCATCCTCCTTCGAATCAAGTCGATCTTCTCCGAAGTCACCCAATGCTGGACTGAAAGCTATTATTATATGCGAACTCAACCAATGGAAGTTGCTCTTCCCATGTACCCCTAAAGTCTAGGATACATAGCCTCAACAGATCCTCTAGAATGCGATTCACCCTCTCAGTCTGGCCGTCCGTCTGAGGATGATATGCGGTGCTCAAACATAACTAAGTCCCTACCGCCTCTTGTAAGCTTCTCCAAAATTCGCTAGTGAAAATAGGATCGCGGTCGCTCACTATGCTAGAAGGAACACCGTGCAAACGAACTATCTCTCGAACGTATACAGAAGCTAACCATGGAGCAGTCCTCTTACTCTTCACGGGAATAAAATGGGCGCTCTTAGTAAGTCTATCTACTATAACCTAAATCCCCATATTACCCCTCCTCGATCGCGGTAATCCATCCACAAAATCCATCGAGACACTCTCCCACTTCCATAGTGGAACCTCCAATGGGTGAAGCAACCCACCGGGTTTCTTTTGCTCCGCTTTTACTTGTTGGCATACCAAGCATCTAGCGATATACTCGGCCACGTCTTTCTTCATGTCGGCCCAAAAGTAAACTCTCTTCATGTCTTTGTACATCTTGTCCCCGCCGGGATGAATGGTCATCTTCGAACGATGTGCTTCGTCAAGAATAGTCTACCTTAGGTCATTGTCTTTTGGTACACAAAGTCTACCGTCCCTACGTAACCAACCCTTATCGTCTAGGGTGTACCTACGGAGATGGCTTGATGACTCCCCTCCATTGAGTTTTTCTACTAACTCAACTAACTGAGGGTCGTCTCGCTGTGCCTCGCCAATCCGTCCCAAAAGCGTAGGTCTGACCTCCAAGGATGCTAGCAAACCGGGTACGAAGTCAACGGAAGGTCTAAAGTCAAACATCGAAATGAATTCTAAAATTCGCCGCTCAACAAACAAAGGACTTAAGGATAATCTTTTTCTACTTAAGGCGTCTGCCACCACGTTACCCTTGCCAGGGGTATAGGCTATTTCGAAGTCGTAGGACGCTAAGAACTCCATCCACCTTTGCTGCCTTAAGTTCAAGTCCTTTTAAGAGAATAAGTATTTTAAAGACTTGTGGTCAGTGAACAATTCGAATTTCTTGCCAAGAAGATAATGACGCCAAGACTTAAGCGCGAAAACAATAGCGGCCAACTCTAGGTCATGCGTGGGGTAATTCTTCTCATGCGCTCTCAACTGCCTTCCACCATAGGCTATTACCCTGCCCTCTTGCATTAAGACTGCGCCTAGTCCTGTCCCACAAGCGTCGGTATAAACGGTAAACGGCTTACTCCCGTCTGGCAATACTAAGACTGGGGCTGAAGTCAAAGCTCTCTTCAAACGTTGGAACGCATCATCACAATCTACGTCCCATGTGAAAACTAGGTTCTTTTCGTCAAGCGTGTCAATGGAGTTGATATCTTTGCGAAGTCTTTGATAAACTTCCTATAGTAGCTAGCCAACCCCAAGAAACTTCTCACTTCGGTAGCATTTTTCGGAACCTTCCAATCTTGGATGGCCACCACCTTTGTGGGATCTACAGCCATCCCTTCTTTGGAAACCACGTGCCCCAAGAACCGTACTTCCTTCCTCCAAAAGTGACACTTAGAAAATTTAGCTTTAAGCTTATGCGATCGAAGAGTCTCCAACACTTCCCTAAGATGTAGGGCATGCTCTTCTTCATCTTTAGAAAAGATCAAGATGTCATCTACAAAGACTACCACGAATTTGTTAAGGTACTCCCTAAACACCCTACTCATCAAATCAACAAAATATGCTGGGGCGTTTGTCAAACCGAAGGGCATCACTAGCCATTCATAGAAACCGTCCGGAGTCCTAAAGGCAGTCTTGACTATGCTATCCTCAGCCACTCTCAACTGATGGAACCCAGTGGCTAAGTCCAACTGCGGAAACACTGAGGCGCCAACTAACTGATCGAAGAGATCGTCAATCCTCGGCAGTGAGTGTCTGTTCTTCTTAGTAAGCTTATTAAGTTCTCTATAGTCCACACAAAGTCTAAGGGACCCATCCGCCTTCGGGGCAAATACTACTGGAGCACCCCACTCCGATATACTTCGTCTTATGAACCCCTTCTCAAGCAACTCCTTCACTTGCTTACCGAGTTCCCTCCTTTCACGTGGAGCCATGTGGCGTACTGGCAAAGATACTGGTTTCGCATTATCCACAAGATATATTCGAAAATCTATCTCCCGCTTCGGAGGCAAGCCCTTCACCTCCTCAAACACATCCGAATATTCTCGGACCACTCTAACAGATCGTAGATTTTCCTCAGACGCGTCAAGCGATTCTAGATAACTTAGCACAACCGAATTTATGGGATTACAAAAGATTTTGAGAGTGTTGCCTAGGCGAGTCATGAGCCTAACTACTCTCCTTTCACAATCAAGAACGGCCCCATTTCTGGATAACCAATCCATTCCTAAAATTAGCCCATAGCCCGTGAAGCCCAACACATAAGCATCACATCTAAATTCAACGCTAAGTATGGAAATTTTCAAATCCAAACACATCATTGACAAATAAGCTGAGCCCCCAATTGGATTCGAAACAACTAAGGGATCCTCTACTAAACTGGTGTTTAAGTGTAGTGATTAAACTAATGATGTAGAGATAAACAAATATGATGCGCCCGAATCGAATAAGGTACGGACAAGATGATCAAACAGAAAAACTAAGCTTTCAACAGAAATGGTTCTACCTCGTTCTTGCAGCGGTGGGACCGCGAGAGCCTGAACTTGTCCCCTTGCCTGCCCTAGTGCTATAAGAGTCTGCACCTGTCCTCCCGAGGTAGCTCCTTCCCTCTGCCCCTTCTTTGGGCAGTCCTTCACTAAATGTCCCGCATCGTCACAATGAAAACAGCTTGTCTTCTTTTTCTTTCGGCAATCCTTGCTGAGATGGCCTGGTGTCCTACAATTAAAACATTTCTTATTTCCCTTGTCGTTATTGTCTTTACCACACTTCTTGTTTTGCTATTGTGGTTTCTTTTGATCCCCCTTCTTCTTGGGTGCCTTATCAGCTTTAGCACTTTTCTCCTCATGCATAAGTGCCATTTCTACTAACTTCTCAAAGGTGGCCCCCATCGGGATGTGGTTCATAGCCAACCCTTGCAATGGTTCATTCAAGCCATTCACGAACCTTAGAGCCTTCTTCTCCGGCGTGTTTACTAAGTCCAAGCCAAACCTTACTAACTGATTAAATTTATTGACATATTCTTTCACTGATGAGCTTCCTTGCTTCAATGTCAAGAACCTTTCCATATATAGATTTTCTTCCGCCCTTGAGAGAAACTTCGCCTCGAACCTACGTCTGAAATCCGCCCAAGAGTCAACAGGACGCTCCGCATTAGTGACCTCCCACCAAAACGAGGCCTCTCCCTTCATCAACCAAGCTGCTAATCGAACTCTCCTCCCTTCTTCTACTTCAAAGATTTCTAGCAATTCTTCCACCTCCTTAAGCCAATCTCTAGCTTCCACAAACGTTTCTGACCCTTGAAATGGTTTTCCACCCATAGCCTTGAATCCCTTTCACGTCTTTGCAAAAGTATCTAAGCGAGGAGCAGGAGGAGGAACGGGTGCAACTGGTGGTAGAGGAACATTGGCTGGACCTGCAGCGGCCCTAGCCTCTAATAACCTCCTATACCATCCTGGTATCGTTACACCGTCGGGTAGATTAAGATCTTCAGCCATGCTGAAACGAAAAAGGAAAGATTCAAAATGGAGAATTCGAAAGATAAAGATATATGGCTATTGGGAATATGTTTTTTTTCTTAAAAACTTTTCTCTTTAAATTTCTCATTAAAACATGTTTTTGAAAGCACTTCTTCCAAAAATAACTATTTTTCTAAAGTATTTTTATCTGTTCTGGTAACCTTAAGCTCTAATACCACGTCCATTAATGTCACTCACGAAGGGAATGTATTAACTTCCATGGAGGTTATAAGTGAATATAGAACAAAAAAATTACAACAAGACAGATAGTAAATAGTACTTGGAAATATAAAACTTCATTTTATTGCAGCGGAAATTAAACATGTTTGTTACATCATAAAACCATGGATCATAACCAAGTACAATATCCATCTTCATAAAAACAAAATACATAATCCCATTACATAAATAGCCATTAAAAAGATAACAAGCTGGACTTTACTTCAATGGTCCAAGCTTTCAAAAGAGAGATGAAGCAATTCAATCAAACTCCACTAGAGCTGGGCCCAACCTGAGGACCTGGAGGGGGAAAAAGGATAGAAATAGAGGGGGTCAGACATAAAGTCTGGCGAGTATGATAATTCTAACAATACTATTATCAAAATAACTAGACTAAGGCATAAGCTGGAAGACAAGTAAATGTCTATGAACTCTTAGGAAGATAAATATAGCGTTTAAGATAACGTTAAAGATAACGGTAAAGGCACACCTAATTACTAACGAATGATTACTACACTGCACCACACATTACTACACTGCACCACACCAGTCACCCTATTGTTTGATCCTACTTGCTTCAAACAGAAACTTTATAAATAGCCTTACGTACCCCTAGCTGACTACATAGGCGCCGTCTGCCCCTATCTCCACTAGGTGTATCCCACTACCTGCTTTCGATCGGCCCCCTACTCGTAGATACCCGTGCTGGCCCCACAGTGGGGTGTATCACTCCCCTAAAGTGGCAACCAGATACAACTTGAGAATGCACGGCTTATACCTACACGATGCAACAATGTCTTACCTACCAACCCGGGTCCACACACGCACATGAAATCCGTTGGACTTGTGTTGCCACCACTCCCCGTTTTGGCCTCTTACAGTCAAACCCAACATGCGTGTCCCGTCCTCGACTTGGGTCGAGCCCACAAAGATACGTTTGGGATACTGGTCGAAATGGGCCCCCACAAGCTACCCACCTAAGCTTGTCACTAGTATATCCCACTTAACCCTCTTAGTCATGTTCATTTACATGTGTGTTTGGTTAAGTCTTACTAATCGTATTTCACATGCCACTAAGGGCACCCCCTAGATTCCTCGTGCCACCCAAGGCACCTACTTAACCCCCATGTCCCACTTTACATGTTTATCTGGTTAAGTATTTCTTAATTCATCCAGGCCATAACCTCATAAAGACCTCTCACATTAGACTGGCATTTATGGCAGCTGGATTTGTCGGGCGGGTCCGGGCAGTCTTACACCATAAAAGAGTCTAACCTCGTGTCTTTACAACTGTTATGCTTTAGTTTAGGCCTAGCACCTCTCACATTGGGCTGACATTTGTGACCACTGGATTTGCCGGGCGGGTCCGGGCAGGTTTACGTCACAAACGAGTCCAACCTCGTGTCCTAAGCATTGATTAGCACTTAAAATCTTTTACCCCAGTTTTAATAATTCCCTATTCAAATTATTAATTAAGTCAACTTTTAATGATGTCCATAATTGACTCAATTATGGCCATCCACTTATGGCATGCAAAATCATATCAATTGCACCCCAACTTTTTAATATTAAATCCTTAATATTACCCCTACCCCACGTTTATACGTTCGCTTATTCAACGCATAATATATGCTAGACTTGTATAGTCTAACACCTAGCACAAAGATAAATTATTACAACATATAGACAATTAAAATAAATCTAATCATAATAGGGGTGAAACTTGCATAAACTACACATGTTAAGGATCAAAAGGTGTCAACTTGTTAAATGTCTCAATTTACATGATATGATCATAGCCCAAATCTATACATAAACTAGCATATGGGGTTTTTAGGCAACATAATGATGGTGTGAACTAGCATAGGATATCACATATGTCATAGCATAATTCTAGATGTCATAATAGATGTCTTGGCATATGTTCATAACTTTTCTAATCAATCTAACTTGCATATGTGACTTGTCATATAGATCAACATAACCCAAACATGATGATCTAATTAATATGAACTAACTAGCATAGATGGTAACATCATGGCCTTTTTAACATGTATGATTCATCACAACTTAGCATAGAAACTTTCAACATACATAACATCATCATAGCATGATTTACAACATATACGATATCATCATCACATAACATTGGATTAACAATATACATGATTGCAAAAGGGGTTTACAACAACATATATGATAATTCACATCATCTACTCATAGTCCATTCATAACTCAACCTAATTAAAATGATAATAATCTTGTTAAGATCATCATACTCACAATTTAGAGAAGAAAAGAGAGAGTTTTGCTTTGCTTTAGGGTTGAGAGAATTAGAATTGAATTTGCTTTTCTTCTTTCTTAGTTGGCGGCGGCTCCATTGATTTCCATGGCGACGGTAACTATTCTATTTTAATTAGGTTAAGGGTTAGCATTAGGATGTATTTATAGGTGTAGGAAGCTATTTAGGACCATTAGATTAACCCTGAACCATGAGAACCAATCAAATGCAAAATCTGCATTTGAGCGAATCGGCCCACGGGTTGACAGCCAAACACCCTGGATTAACCCCTAGTCGACCCAGCGAGGCTTGGGTCGACCTCAAAAATGGGTCGGTTCGGTTATTTCCCCCTCCCAATTCGCTGTTTTGAACTTTTTCACATATTTATTTATTTATTTTTTAATTTATATATATATATATCAATATATATATATATATATATTTCTCTGCGCAACCCATTTCACTTAATTCTTTTCTAAAAATTAAGTATACTTTAATTTGTGAATTTTAATGTTATAAAATTACGGGGTGTTACAGTCTTACTAGTAGATGCTGGATATGCCGGCCGGTTCTAGGCAGACTTATACTACAGTAATGGTTAACCTCGTGTCTATGTGTCAATAATTATAATTAAAGCCATTAACTCACACACATATGCACAATTCTTATGGGGACATTCAAATTTAAACGTATTTGGTATGCATTTAATACACATTCATATTACATTATAAATATAGGCATGAATTATGCGAACGAGATTAGTGTCCTTACCACGTTTGAAATGTCAATCCTAATAATATCTATTAAGGTATACAAGTTAATTTCCTTATTACTTCACATGGTTCAACATGTATATTTTCACAAACAAATAATAAAAAAGGAAATAACAAAATCTAGATACAACTTGTAACCAAGGCTTGAATGATTATTTCAATAAAAGAATAGAGACAAGATGTAATATTCCTAAATACATAAGTGAAATCCTTAATTTGGTACTAATCCACTTTTATGTAATTTTCGTGTACAAAATCTTAATATTCCAATAGTTTGCAAATAATACGTTCAAACAGTCCACTTCAAAAATAGACATTTAAATCTGTTGAAATTGCAATATTCAAATCTTTAAGATTTTGCAACAAAAATATACATATATATGAATTTACATTTACAATAACAGAATTAGACCATATTCAAGAATCATACCAACGTCAAAAAGCCTTTTCTTCCATTCATCAATAATCCAAACCCAATTATAATTTATTGACCATTTCTACGCAAAGACATAAATAATGGAAGATTTAAGGGAATATTGTTTTCTTTTCGTATAAACCCAAATTTTCCTAGGCACGATAATTCGAACTTAGACTATCAAATCAAAGAAAATAGCAAACTTGAATGATTTCCACTCACACTGATTTGAGATAGAAAATAGAAGAATTTGCTATATAATTGAAATCTGGATTCATCCTACGTAATATGCTCCAATTCCATGTGAACACTTGGTTTTTCTTCGTCAATCCCATTAACGGTGCAACTATTTTGGAGAAATCCTTGATAAAACGACGATAATATCCCGCCAACCCAAGGATACTCCGAACAATCACATTCTTAGGTCTATCCCGGTCCTGGGTTGCTGCCACCTTAGCGGGGTCAACCGCTACCCCATTTCCAGAAACAACATGGCCTAAGATCCTCACTTCACTCTTCCAGAAGTGACACTTCAGAAACTTAGCTCTCAGTTAGTGCTTTCGCAAGATTTCCAAAAAACTCGCAAGTGCATCTTATGCTCATCTTCATTCGGGGGGAAAACCTGAATATCATCCACGAACACAAGCACGAACTTGTTCAATTGATCTCTGAAAACCTTATTCATAAGATCCAAAAAAAACGCTGGCGCGTCAGTTAACCCAAATGGTATCACCAACCATTCGAAGAAACCAGATAATGTCCTAAAAGTAGTCTTCGACACACTGTCCTAAAAATACCTTGGCTTCGTGAATCAGATCGAACAAGTCATCTATCCTCGGCATCGGATACTTGTTCTTCTTGGCCACCTTGTTCTGCTCACGATAATCCACACACAATCTCAAAGATCCATTGTCCTTGGTTGCAAACACCACGGGTGTGCCCTATTAGGATACACTTCTCCTAATGAATCCTTTTCCCAAAAGGTCACGTAGTCTCACCTCTAACTATTCCTTAAGCGCCATCCACCTAAGAGGCATGCCGATAGGTCTAGAACCTTCGACCAAATTGATTCTGAACTCAATCTCACGATGCGGCGATGACCCTTTGACCTCGTCAAAGACATCCTTAAAATCACTTGCAATTGACACCGATGACAAGTCTTCTCGTGGAATCACAAGCGAACACAAATAGCTCACGAAGACACCATCTTCGACCTTACATCGAATCACAACCATTCGCCCTTCCACATTCCCGAATGTCACCTCCAGCTTCTCGCAATCCACTTTTTCCGCATACCTTTTGAGGCTTTCCATACCCAAGATAACCCCAAACCCAGTGAAATTCAAAACAAAGCAATCACACATAAAGGAGCAACCATGACTCGACAAAATGAGACCACGAAAAATTATACACAAACTAGACGGGCCCCCAACTGGATTAGCCACAACAAAAGGTCTGTCACAAATCACGGGTTCCAGACCCAAACGGCACGCAATCACATTACAAATGAAAGAATGCGATGCTATAGTACAAACAACACCCGAACTGAAACACCTCTAACGGAAAGAATACCTTGAACGACGACACTCTTCCCTTTCTCTTCTGTTGTAGGAGCCCTTGAAGACGATGGCATAGCTTCCAAAGCATACGCCTTCACAACCTACTTACCCTTAGCTAGTTCTGGAAAATCCTTCTTGTCATGCCCAGGCTTTCCACACTTAAAGCACTTCTTTTCAACTTTTGGATTCTTATAATCCTTGAAATAATGGCCCTTCTGCCAACAGTTAAAGCAAGTT